>CM066997.1:56521133-61821133 GCA_033977485.1 Hydrangea macrophylla | reverse complement strand
CAAGGGCCTGGTTTGAGAGATTTACGCAGGCTATGCTTCGGTTTGGGTTTAGACCAAGTCATGCAAATCACACATTGTTCATCAAACATTCCTCGTAGGGTAAAACTACTGCTCTTTTGTGTACGTTGATGATATTGTTCTGACAGGAGATGATCTGGAGGAAATGGATCAATTGAAGAAGCAATTAGCCACTAAATTTGAGATAAAAGACTTGGGAGCCCTGAAGTTTTTTCTTGAGATCGAAGTTGCTCGATCCAAACATGGGATCTTTATTTCCCAAAGGAAGTATGTCCTAGATTTGTTAAAAGAGACGGGAATGCTAGGCAGTAAAGCGTGTTATATGCCTATGGAGCAGAATTAGTAACTTGGTGAGGACAGCAGTGGGTTGTTAGTTGACAGGGGGAGTTATCAGAGACTTTTTGGTAAGCTCATATATATCTCTCATACTCGTCCGGATATTGCCTTTTCTGCTGTGTCGTCAGTCAGTTTATGCATTCTCCACGAGAGTCACACCAAGAAGCCGTCTTCCAGATCCTTCGATATTTAAAGTCTGCTCCAGGGAAAGGTTTGTTCTTTGCAAAACATGACCACCTAAGGGTGGAAGGGTACACTGATGCAAATTAGGCTGGCTCTATTACTGATACGAGGTCTACTTCAGGGTACTGCACATTTGTGGGAGGTAATCTCGTTACCTGGAGAAGTAAGAAGCAAAATGCAGTGGCCAGGTCGAGTGCAGAAGCTGAATTCAGGGCTATGGCGCAAGGTATTTGTGAATTGTTGTGGATTAAGTCTTTACTAAAGGATCTGAATGTTGATCAGACAGAGTCTATGAAGCTTTTTTGTGACAACAAAGCGGCCATTAGTATAGCTCATAACCCTGTTCAACATGATAGAACAAAGCATGTGGAGATCGATCGACACTTCATCAAAGAGAAGATAGATTAGTAGTGGTATTATTTGTGTTCCCTTCGTGAAGACTGGCGATCAAGTTGTGAATGCTCTTACCAAAGCTATTGGGAGCCAACCTTTCCACACTATCTTAGACAAGCTGGGCATGAGAGACAATTTTGTACCAGCTTGAGGGGGAGTGTTAAGAGTTATTTTTATGCTTATTGCTATTTAGTTATTACAGAGTGGGTCATATTGTAATATTTCTTTTCTTAATATTGTTTTATATAAAGGGGTCAGACAAGTTGTGTAAATTAAGCTTTACCAAAATATTATGTTTAACAAAGTTGAGGGGCAATTAAGGGGCAAAAATGAATAAAGTATGAAATATGTAAGGTGAAAGAATTATTTTGAAAAGTTAAGGGGGAAAAATGAATAAAGTATGAAATATATAAGGTAAAAGAATTATTTTCAAAAGTTGGGGGGCAATTAAGGGGCAAAAATTACTAATGTGTGAAATATATAAGATAAAAGAGTGATTTTGAAAAGTTGAGGAGGGTCAATTAAGGAGCAAAAATAAATAATGTGTAAAATTTATAGGGTAAAATAGTGATTTTGAAAAGTTGAGGGGGGGCAACTGCCCCCTCTTGTCCCTATGTGCATCCGCCCCTAATCCTAAATACTTCCCAAATACTTCCCAAACATATGTAACAGTTATATCAACTTCAATAACGGTGAATTCTAAAAATAAATTAAAAATCAATAATGGTGTGAACACTTGAACATCCTGTAATCAAATACTTCAATATTTTGTATATACAATTAATACACATACATTTAGGACACATTTGAGATGTATAATTGGGAAGCATAACATTAATCTTTGCTTTACTTAATAAGAAATAAGATACAATCTTAACAACGTTAGGTTAACTATTATTTGTTCAACTACTCTGCATGTAGCAACCTGTATTTTTCCGATTCTCGTAATTCATAAAAGACCAGTTTCCGTATTTACACTGTATTATACGGCTTGAGATAATAATAATAGTAGTAGTATTTCTTTGCTATTTATATTTTTCTATATATATTAATTGTGTATTAATAATTGTAGTGTGATAAGTATATGAACTTCCCAAACACACCTTAACCCTTTGCTTGGGCACTACCCAATACAATTAGCCAAACAAAACCTTAAGCCGTGTGTATATGCGTGCTGTGCAATTTGTGGTGTGTGCTGAGTGTGTGTTGTGTGTATTTGTGCTTGGAGACCAAGCAAAACAAAGACTATACATTTGTATATATTTCTACACACTTTACGTCTACACACTCTTCTCTCTACACACACACTCTGTCTTCACTCACACACAGAATTTCAGAGAGAAGGAAAGAAAGAAAGAAAGAAAGAAATACACAGATAGAGAGAGATATAGAGAGAGAGAGAGAACTCAAATAGCCATAGCCAAGCTTGAAGCCTTGTTGGATTTTATTGGGTTCTCTATTTCCAACCAACTTCTGCAATCTGCGAGTATAATCAACTCACTCTCTAATGTATGTTTTAAGTATGCTTAGAGATATATAGAGGCATGTGTAGGTGTGTGTATATATACGTATGTATAGCTATGGAGGTGCAAAAATAGTGATACCGAAAACGTGAATCAAAACGCGTTCCGTGAATGGAAAATGATAGATTAGGACCCGTAGAGGCTAGGTTTCAAGTCTAGAGCGATAACTCATAACGGTTGCGACGAACGGTTGATTTTAAGTTTTGCCAATTTTCGTTTTTTCTAATATTTTAAGTTTTGCGACGAACGGTTGATTTTAAGTTTTGCGACGAATGGTTGATTTTCTAATATTTTAAGTTTTGTGATAACTCATAACGGTTGCGACGAACTGTTGATTTTAAGTTTTGCCCTTTGCTTGGGCACTACCCAATACAATTAGCCAAACAAAACCTTAAGCCGTGTGTATATGTGTGCTGTGCAATTTGTGGTGTGTGCTGAGTGTGTGTTGTGTGTGTTTGTGCTTAGAGACCAAGCAAAACAAAGACTACACATTTGTATATATTTCTACACACTTTACGTCTACACACTCTTCTCTCTACACACACACTATGTCTCCACTCACACACAGAATTTCAGAGAGAAGGAAAGAAAGAAAGAAATACACAGAGAGAGAGAGATATAGAGAGAGAGAGAACTCAAATAGCCATAGCCAAGCTTGAAGCCTT
Organism: Hydrangea macrophylla; assembly: GCA_033977485.1. Taxonomy (NCBI): domain Eukaryota; kingdom Viridiplantae; phylum Streptophyta; class Magnoliopsida; order Cornales; family Hydrangeaceae; genus Hydrangea; species Hydrangea macrophylla. Next base: position 61,818,015 of record CM066997.1, on the reverse strand, counting down.
GTTGGATTTTATTGGGTTTTCTATTTCCAACCAACTTCTGCAATCTGCGAGTATAATCAACTCACTCTCTAATGTATGTTTTAAGTATGCTTAGAGATATATAGAGGCATGTGTAGGTGTGTGTGTATATATACGTATGTATAGCTATGGAGGTGCAAAAATAGTGATACCGAAAACGTGAATCAAAACGCGTTCCGTGAATGGAAAATGATAGATTAGGACCCGTAGAGGCTAGGTTTCAAGTCTAGAGCGATAACTCATAACGGTTGCGACGAACGGTTGATTTTAAGTTTTGCCAATTTTCGGTTTTTCTAATATTTGTAGATCTACGGTTGAATTCGTGTTTCAAAACTTATATATTCGTAATCTAAAGTATGAAAAGGAAGAGAATGATATTTCATAGGCCTCGTTTGGATTAAGTTTGGAAAACTCGAAATATCACAATAACCCACTGTCTGGAAGTTGAAGACGACGAAGTGGAGCGCTCGATCTTAACCGGAGCGCTCGAGGTTGGAGCGCTCGAGAGTGGAGTGCTCGAGATGGTGGGAGCGCTCGAGCTTAGCAGTTTAGGGAAGGCTTCTGTTTTGTTGTTTAAAACATCGTATGTTCTGCAAGGGTTGTTGCACCCTACTGTGACACTCAGATTACTATTTAGGGAATATAGTAAATGGTTTTTAAATAAAAAATACTATATCTTGGATATAATTGGATTTGATAGCATGTTTTAATCAAGTTACAACCTGTTTAGTTATGTTGTGAAATTCAAGCTTAGTAAGAGTATGATCGGTGTTACGCATGTTTAATGACGAGGAATTGTGACATATGTTTATGGAATTGATGAAAGTCGTGATAAAAGTTATAACCCACAGTTAAGTAATGTTGAGATTCACAAAGTAATATATCGCATGTTGCAAGGAATGCCTTATTTAATTCTTGAACATTGTACCATGTGTTATAAGTCAAAGTACTTCACGTTTATATGGTATTGAATTACTTGTGGGATTGAGTTATGATTCATGCTAAGCTTACTATGATTTATGAAATTGATGTACGCATGTTATGATGGTATAACGATTTGTGTCACTACATTGGGGTCAGTATGCGTGGTATGTTTTAAGTACAGAGGCGTAGTATGTTTTGAGTATGTTTTGAGTACAGAGATAGAGAGTGGTGATGATAGTCTTAGAGAATATCTTGATTGTTGATCGGCCCTTGGGAGGCACGCAACTATCTTGGTCAACATGGTTGACCATTCGACCATTGAGAAGGCACACTTGTATATCAAAATCATTCGTCCCTTGGGAGGCATGCTATTCTGAACTAACGGTATTGTACGAGTAGATAGAGGAGATGGCAACCTTAAATATCTTGATGTGGTATTGCCGAGTATATGTGGGCACGGTAATACCCATCATTCGGCCATTGAGAAGGCACGCTATTCTAAAACCATATGTCGGTTGTGAGGTTTTTGTTGAGGTAAAAGAGTCGGTGAGATGAGAAGGTTGCATTGTTCATGCACGGTTGCATATTTTGTTTACATGGAAAACTGTATCGCATGTGCTCGTAGACGACATCTAGAATAAGTGATTAACTGTACTTTATGGTGCTAAACCACGACGGCTTTAAGTATGCTTTTATATACATTGTGTGTGCCTGTTTATTATATTCACTCGACATTTATTAGCTGACGGCGTTTTATGCCCTGGACACCCAACTTGTCCAAAATTCCTAGGTAATGAGGATACAAAGGACTACGGCTATGCTAGCTAGAGAGGTAAGGCGTTTTTGGAAAGAGACTTCTTTTATATTACTTACGTATGTTTAAGGTTGTAAGCTAAAAATAATACTCCTTCCGTTCCAAAATAAGTGTCCACCTCTCCTTTTTCGGATGTTCCAAAATAAGTGGCCACTTTAAAAGTCTACAATTTTTGTATAACCTACTTATAATACCCTCACAATAAAGACAAGCATCATTTCCTAGGAGAGTGGGAAAAGGGAAATGAGTAAGAAAGTCAATGTCACATCAAGGATAAAATGGGAAAGTGGAGAAATGAAGGACTAAAGAAATAAATATAATATACATTTCTTAAACAATGTGCAAATTAGTATTGGACACTTATTTTGGAACGGAGGGAGTATGTTTTATTTGGAATAATATTGTAAATGCACTATGTGTCTAAGATAGATGTTCATGTAATAGTTTAGTTAAGTTTGGGAATGGAGTATTAAGTTTTATTTATCCCCGCTTGCCATTTACCTTGTTCTAGCATTACTATTTAGTTGTATTATGGACAATTGGTTACTCTCACATGTCGCGGCATACGGGTCCAAAAAGGAAATGAAAATTTTTCCCTATTTTTGCTACGTTGGGGCATGTCATTGCATCCCAAAACTTTCCCAAATTTTGCACCCCAAATATTCCCAAATACATGTGGCAATGATATCACCTTCTATAACGGTCACTTTAAGCAAAAGAAACTAGTACAAGCAAAAGAAGTAACCAAATACTTCCCAAATTTTGCATCCCAAATATTTCATATATATATTACACATTTTTTTATATTATCATATATATATATATATTTAAACAAGCCATTATCAAGTCTATCAATTAGCTTTTTCACGAGCCTACTATACGAGCCTTAATCGAACTGTTCACGAGCCTTATCGAGTCGAGCCCATGGGTGCTCAAGCTTGTCTCGTTTATTAAACGAGCCCTGTATTCAAGCTCAAGCTTGGCTCGTTTATTATACAAACCAAGCTGTAATCGAGCCAAGCCGCAAGCCCTTGTTGAGCGGCTCAGCTCATGCACACCCATATATATATGGGTGTGCGTAAGGGGCCTTTGGAAGTCATAGAATCTCTCTCTTAAACTCTCTCAATATACAAGTTCGTCAGTAATTTGACCTCTCTTTCCAAATTTCACCATCTATTCTATTCCACTTTCAACAACTCATCACCATCATCGTATTTACTTCCAACAGTTTTGGGCTCAAAATGGTTGGAGAAATATCATCTAAATTCCAATTGTGAGAATATTTTTCGTTATTGGTATATGATATGTGTTGTAGCACAACCAACAAGAAACATGCAGTTTCCTTTGTTTGAAATTGGAAAAAATGGGTAAACACGCAAGAAAAATTTATCTGATGTTTATCAATCTACTCAGAAACTGATGCAACACGGGTGGCTTTGGCGATCTATGAGAAGTTTGATTAGAGAAAAGGGGCCCTTCTGACTCTTCCCCACTAAAACAGCCATAATTTTCGCTTCGCGTGTCAGAATTGCTATTATCATACCAATCCGGAAAGCTAATTCATAGCCAGTCGACGCGCTAATCCACTATGTTGTTTAGGTCCAGTTTCAAGTGTGGCGACCTAGCGCACCGTATGGCAGACTGCCCGACCAGGGACAGGCAAGGAAAGAGCTTGTTTACTGAAACAAGAGAACCGAACACTATGTTTGAGGGAGAATTGGGCGATCCAGTCTATGACACGGCAGACCAGAAGAGGAGATTGGGTATGGCGATGTTGGTCAACTGCTACCAGACTGATAGTGACGAGTGGCTGCGTCATAATATATTCCATTCAACTTGTACCATTGGAGGGAAGGTGTGTAGAATGGTGATAGACTCGGGCAGCTGTGAGAATGTGATTTCTGAAGAGGCAGTCAAAAAATTAGGTTTGAAAACAGAGCAACATCCCCACCCATACAAGTTGTCGTGGCTGAAGAAGGGAAACGAAATAACTGTTAACAAGAGTTGTTTAGTGTCTTTTTTGATTGGCTCAAAATACAAGGACGATGTGTGGTGTGATATTATGACAGTGGATGCTTGTCATCTTCTCCTTGGGAGATCATGGCAGTTTGATAGAGACGTTGTTCATAATGCACGGAGAAACATGTACAGTTTTGTGATCGGCAAAACTAAGATTGTCTTGGTACCGAGCAACGAGCAGGAGCCAAATATGCCTAAACCGGTAGTTGAGGGGGGTTTAAATATGTTATCAATGAAGAGTTTTGTATAAGAGGCTAGTAACATGGGAGTTGTCTATGTACCAGTGGCCAAAGAGGGGGTCAGGGAGAGTGATCAGTCAGTGCCGAAATCATTGCAGCCTATGCTAGAGCAATATCGTGACGTGTTCCCTGCAGAGCTTCTTGATGAGTTACCGCCAATGAGAGATATCCAGCACCAGCAGCAGATAGATATATATTCAGGTGCATCATTGCCGAACCGTCCGCATTACCGAATGAGCCGGCCGAACATGAAGGGTTGCGTAGGCAAGTATAAGAGTTATTAGCAAAGAGTTATTAGCAAAGGGTTATGTCAGCCTGAGTCCTTGTGTTGTGCTAGCCCTACTTACACCGAAGAAAGACGATACATGGAGAATGTGTGTGGACAGACGGGCAATTAACAAGATAACTGTGCGCTACAAATTTCCCATTCCGAGGTTGGATGATATGTTATATTAGTTTAATGGAGCAGTTATTTTCAACAAACTGGATCTTAAGAGTGGGTACCATCAGATTCAGATTTGACCCGACGATAGGTGGAGAACAAGCTTCAAAATGCGTGAGGGGTTGTACGAGTGGCTGGAGATGCCATTCGGACTTTCTAATGCTCCAAGCACTTTCATGAGGGTTATGAATCAGGCGCTCCGTCCTTTTATCGGTAAATTTATAGTTGTTTATTTTGACGATATCTTGATTTATAGTTCCAGGCTCGAGTCACATATTCAGCACATAAGTGAGATTTTGACAGTGTTAACTGTTACATAGAGAGAGGTTGTATGCAGCTGTAGCTAAGCATTCTTTTATGAAGGACACCGTACTTTTTCTTGGGTACGTAGTTTCTAAAGAAGGGATATCCATGGATGATTTGAAGGTGGAAGCAATTCGAAATTGGCCCCAACCAAAGACGTTGACAGAAACTCGTAGCTTTATTGGGTTGGCATCTTTCTATAGACGGTTCATACCTCATTTCAGTACTGTTGAATTTTGGACAGATAAAAAATAGAAGAATATAGGAAAGAAAGAAAGGGAGAAGAAGAAAGACACAAAGAACCCGAGTGCTACATTTTGATAAGCCCATATGTTGTTACAAGGCTTGTACTCCATATATAGGGTGAACTAAGAAAATAAAATAAGATCAACAAATGATCTGATAATGATTATCTTCCCAATACACATGGGATTTACAAAATATAATCAAATCAAATATTGGTGTGATATCTCTAAGAATAAACTAAATAATTTGACATAATCTCAGAGATTCACTTTCAATAAATCTGGAAAGCATGTCATATCTCAACACTCCCCATCAAGTTGGTAGACTGAAAGTTGTTGAAGTGCCAACTTGGAACTTGACCAATATTCCCCTTATTTCTCACTCCATCTCGTATGCCGCACAGAATACTCCACCGTGCCAAAAAATGGTGATTAGCAATAACACTGTAATCAAACTTGGTGATATAAAAAGGCCTAGGTGGGAAACACATCCGCCTACAACAATAACGAGTAATTGTGGAACAACAATATCCACAATATTGGCAAAGGTGAAAACAACTCACCAACAACAAAACAAAGTGTGGGACTAAAACCCACTACAAAATCACCAATTTCAGCCCAAGACAGTGAAAACAAATGTTGTAATGCGCCATCCAAGACTATCAAGTTGAAATTTAACAAAAGCGAACTAAACTGTAGCCCAAATCAATCAACCATAACTAAACAAGGTTATTTATTCATAGAGAATCACCAGAAGTAAAACAAGGGCAGTCCACGAGGTGCACAATACATAATCAAAAAATTCTATCATGTCTAAATATTTTGGGGGTGATTTTGTAAATTCCAAAAAATTTGTGGAGCTGATTTGTAAATTTCAGAAAGTTTGGGGGCAAGACTGAGAGTGAGTGAGGGCTGCCACACTGGATTATGGTCTACTTTGGATTCCAAAGCAACCCACGCGAACTAGGGAAAACAAAAGGATTAATATATTATTTCAATAATCCATCCATTTAATAAAACAGAGAAAAAGAAATGGAAACAGATAAGATTGAAGAGTGATGTCCGGCGGAACAAAAAGGTCGCCGCCCGCCGGCGAAGCTAAAGACTGAAAGAGAGACTAGGCAGGAAGAACCTGCTTTGAAACCATGTTAAATTTTGGACAAATAAAAAATAGAAGAATATAGGAAAGAAAGAAAGGGAGAAGAAGAAGAAGAAAGACACAAAGAACCCGAGTGCTACATTTTGATAAGCCCACATGTATTACAAGGCTTGTACTCCATATATAGGGTGAACTAAGAAAATAAAATAAGATCAACAAATGATCTGATAATGATTATCTTCCCAACACACATAGGATATACAAAACATAATCAAATCAAATATTGGTGTGATATCTCTGAGAATAAAATGAATTATTTGACATAATCTCTGAGATTCACTTTCAATCAATCTGGAAAGCATGTCATATCTCAACAAGTACTATTATTGCACCTATAACAGATTGTATGAAGTCTTCTAGTAAGTTTCAGTGGACCGAGGAGGCCGAGATGCATTTGCAATCACAAAGAAGAAGTTGAGAACAGCCCTGTTCTTATTCTGCCCGATTTTGATAGTACCTTTGAGCTGCATTGCAATGCATCGAAGGTGGGAATTGGTGAGGTATTGAGTCAAGGGGGTAGACCACTTGCGTATTTTAGTGAGAAACTGTATGGTTCGAGGGTGAATTACAGTACTTTTGATGTGGAATTCTACGCGATTGTGCAGTTTTTGAAGCATTGGCATCATTACTTACTTCACAAAGAACTTATTTTGTACTCGGATCATGCAGCCTTGAAACACATTAACTCGCAAATTAAGATGTCTTTCAGGCATGCTGAATGGGCAGCATATTTGCAGCAATTCACAGTCTTGGTCAAGCACAGTTCTGAAGCATTAAACAAAGTTGTTGATGTCTTGAGCAGGCATTCCTCGCTGCTCATGACAATGCAGAATCGAGTCGTGGGGTTTGAGACTTTCCGTGATTTATATACTAATGACCCATATTTTTCTGGCATTTTATCATCTTTGCAGGCTGGGGAGCAATCTGATTTTCACTTACATGATGGGTTTGTTTTTCGTGGCAACCAACTTTGTGTCCCAGATTCTAGTTTGCGACTTTGATCATTCAAGAATTGCATAATGAAGGGCATGTGAGCAGAGACAAAAACGATAAACCTTATCTCTAGGTCTTACTTCTGGCCTAGTATGCATAAGGAGATTTACAAGTTCGTGGAAGGGTGTCGAATCTGTCAAGTGTCTAAGGGTACTGCCACCAATGCGGGCGTTTATACACCTTTGTCGGTCCCTACACAGCTATGGACAGATGTGAGTATGGATTTTGTTCTGGGATTGTCGCGTACTCATAGAGGGGTAGATGTTATTTTTGTGGTAGTAGATCGATTCTCGAAGATGGCACACTCTATTCCTTGTAAGAAGACGAAGACGCAGCCAAAGTGGCTCAGCTATATTTTTGTGAGGTATAAGTTTGCATGGGTTACCTGCTACCATAGTGTCCAATAGGGACACTCGATTTCTTAGTCACTTTTGGAGGAGCTTGTGGCAATTGGCTAATACAGAGCTTTCAGTCAATACTACCTACCACCCACAGAGAGACGGAAACAGAGGTTGTGAACCGCTCGTTGGGTAAAATATTTGAGGAGTTTGGTTGAAGAGAATCTAAAGGCGTGGGATCAAAAGTTATGTAAGGCAGAGTTCGCATTTAACCACTCTGTTAATCGAAGCACGGGTTTTTGTCCTTGTCAGGTTATCTATGGACTGCTACAACGGGCACCTACTGATCTGATTCCTGTTTCCCGACTGACATGTGTGCATGCTAAAGCGAAGGATTTTTTTTGACAATCTTCAACAAATACATGCTGCCACTCATCAAAATTTGTTGGAGTCCACGGTGAAGTATAAGCAGGCTGTGGATAGAAAAAGGCGATTATTGGAGTTTGAAGTTGGTGATTTTGTGTGGGCTGTGTCGACAAAAGACCGTTTTCCAGCATGGGAATACAACAAGCTTTCAGCACAAAAGATTGGGCCATTGGAGGATAGCGAGAAGATCAATCCGAATGCTTATCGTCTAAAACTTCCAAGTCACATTCGCACTACCGATGTTTTTAACGTGAAGCACCTTGTTCCAGTTCGTGAAAAAATTTCTAGTGAAGAAGACACTGGGAATTCGAGGGCGAATTCTCTCGAACCTGGGGAGGATGATGCAGCACAAGTGGCTTTGGCGTTCTATGAGAAGTTGACTAGAGAAAAGGGTCCCTTCTGACACTTCCCCACTAAAACAGCCATAACTTTCACTATGGGTGTCAGAATCGCTATTCTCATACCAATCCGGAAAGCTAATTCAGAGCCCGTCGATGCAATAAACCACTACGTCGTTTAGGTCCAGTTTTAGGCCCAAAAAACGTCGTTTGAATAAGTTTCGGGCCACTTTTATGTTTTTCAGTCGTCTTGGATATTTTTGTCTTTTTATTTTGTTGTGTGATTTAGGGTTGTCACACTATAAGTTGGCAAGATGTTTTAATTCTCTACAGGTTTTGATAATAAAATATCATTTTGAGTTTTCTCTCATATTTTTCTATGGGTAATGATATTGTAAGCAGCTTCTTATAAAAGAAAGTAGCTTTTAACCGTTGGATGAAAATTTGGTCCCAAGATAGTAACTAAAAAATATTATTAAATAATATCAAATCTTCATTCAACGGTTAAAAGCTACTTTCTTATATAAGAAGCTGCTTACAATATCATTACCCTTTTCCAATTGTTCTCGGTATTCGTGCGAATCAACAAGGCGATAGACTATGTAGCATGAATACTTCATTTAGGCCCCCATACCCGTACCGGGTACTTACCGGACACCAACACTTGTCGGACACCCCACGAAACTTACCCGACACTCCAAAAACTATGTCCGCTTATTTAATTCAACTTTTTTTTGTTAATGATTGTTGCCCCCTTTTTAGGATTGTGGTTTTGTGCCCTTTTTTAGAATGAATATTTTCTTGTCTTATTTTGGACTTGTGGTTTTTATGATTTGGTAGTGATATTGATGATCTACTGATGTTAATTATAACAATCTTGTTAATGTTTATGGTCCTTATGAATGATTTTGTTATAGTGAAACAATCTTGTTATAGATGGATTTGTAATGTTGATCTTTAATGGTAAAAACAATCTTGTTACAATACTTATGGTTCTTGTAATGTGACTATTTGGACTTGTTTTTTATTAGCATTATATTATTAATTAAAAATAATAATATTTTATTCGTAGTACCCCCGTACCCATGTCCCGTATCCGTACCGCGATAGCCCTGATTTCTAGTATTATCGTTCGATAATCAACAGGTTGCAGGGAGGTTGCGTTTCCACGCATTTTCCCTCGCAATTTCATCGTTCCACTGCACCATATACCAACCACCATATAACCTCTTCACTCTCTAGAGTTCCTTCACAATACATACACTTCTGTCAATTGATATATGTTGTTTTCTCTCTCTAGAATTTTTCATATGTATAACCAAATTCAAAACTCTTGCCTTTGTTTTCTATAATTGTTTCTATAAAGTATAAACCAGTCTCAGAATCACACTAACCCGGAAGAGACTGAGGAAAAAGGGTTTGGTTTTTATCACAATTTTGATCTTCTTATTTTGCTTACTATTAATCCAACAGTTGATAATGAGGGTATTTTCGGAATAATAATGACCAAATGTTAAGGGTGTAGTTTTAACAAATATAGATGGGCAATAGTGTAATTTTGTGTTTTCCGTTAATGCCATCTGTTAATAGGGCCCCTCAGATACATGAGGGGGTGCGTTTGTTCACTCTTTTAGTTTAGGGGGTATTAGTGAAAATGGGTCATAGTTGAGGAGGTGTTTGTATAAGTTAACCCTACTTTTAAATAGCATCTTAACTGAAAAATGATCATGAATGGTTCTAGTTAGAAAAAATGTGCTCATTTGAAAAATGATGCTTATAGTATTGAATTTTACGTCAAAACACTATAATAATTATGAATGAGGAAATTCAAATTCAAGCGACAACCCAACATGCTAACAATCATTCAAAGTGGAATATAAGTCAAATTAGAATGACTATGAAGTTGGGAATCACAATGGAGATGATAGTAAAAGTTAAAATGTGAATATGTCATTCACTAATATCGTATAATATGATTCAAACCAAACTGAACACAAGTGTTAGCCCGAAAAGAAGAAAGACACAATGGAACCATTGCATTTCCATAGGATGTCCTTGTAGGAAAATATGGAAGTAAATATGGATAAATCCATAAGATATTCCAGAGAGAGAAATCCTAGAATATTCTAGAGATCTTCAGATTTATTTGATTTAAATTGATATGATTGTAATCATAGGAGATTTGATCTTATCTCTAGGTCTCTTATCTTATCTCTCATTCTGGCCCTAAGTAAAGGGTTGAACCATTGTAAAATAATTATCCGAGTGAAATACAATTTCCCTCTCTCTAAAAATTCTACATGATATCAGAGCCAACCATAGGATTCTGGTGATTTTTTCAGTCTTCCGCTTCGCCAGCGGGCAGCGACCTTGCCGCTCCGCCGGATATTTAACATTTCCATTTTTGATTCTTTTTCAACCCAAATCTGATGTTGAAAGTTTTTTATACCAAAAAAAATATTTTGGTCTCATGACTGTTTTATTTTTTATTAGAGTGAGAGAGAGAGTAGTGGTAGAGAGAGAAGGGAAAAAAAAAAGAGAGGGCAGAAAAAGCAGTCTCCGGTGACCAACTCAACTCCGGCGACCATCGCCTGTGACCACCGACCTTCCCTTGCTCCAGCGACACCCCGAGGACCTACAGAAACTTCCACCAACCTTTGGTTGTCCCTATTTCAGTCCAGATCTGGTTCCTAGGGCTACGATTTGTGATTTTTTTTCTTTCCTTCTTCTGTGATGGTGGTCCGATGACAGGCAAGCGTAGATCCGGCAACAACTTCCAGGTGGTCGCGAAGCTCCAACGAGCCTATGGTTCTGTTTGGGGTCTTCTTCCTCATGTCACGTGGGACATCTAATGCTTGTTTTCTATATCACCATTAAGAGAGAGAAATTAAGAGAGAGAGAGAGAGAGAGAGAGAGAGAGAGAGAGAATCGTTAAAGACAAAGAAATGCCAAGGCTTGGTGGTGGTGTTCAACATAGAAAAGTGGGGTTGGGACCTTTTTTTTTTTCTAATGAAGTATCCTGAACAGTTTCTGCCCAACAGACCACCAATCTTCTCTGAAATTTTAAATCTGTCCCAACAGTTTATAGAATTTGCAAATCTGCCCCCTTATTATTTTTTATTTTTTTGACCTTTTTGCCCCAAAATTTTCAAAATTTCAGATTTTTTTTAAGTTATGTTTGGCTTTGGGCTTTATTGGGGCTTTGTTTCTTATGTCTTCCAAACTTCAGTCTTCGTGTTCAATATCACCTTTAGCTTGTGAGGGAGAATATAAGGAGACATGACCGGGTGATGGGACCCCCAAGGAGGGGGTCCGCCATATCACACAAGCGACGAGATCACCCAAAGAGGGATCCGCTACATCGCACGGATTGGTGCGTTTGAACACACAGCCCCCCTTCAACTTGAGGGGGAGTGTTGAAGACAAAACAACTACCTCTATTTATGTGTCACACGATGGATTATTTTGTGGGCACATCTCACCTTTCTCCATGTGATCTTGGAGCTTTGGATGTTTTTACGACAAGACCACCTAAGAGGAGCAGCGCGTGGACCACCCAAGAAGAGGTTGCACGTGGACGAGAGACTACCTAAGAGGGGCCCGCTACAACAGTCTACAAGGTGGAGTTTTAAAGAGGATAGTTCGGTATAAGATTGTATTCCATATTTGTGTGCAAGTTGGACACTTCAACAAGTATCCGTGTGCCATGTTGAGGGAGAGTGTTGGAAAATATGGAAGTAAATATGGATAAATCTTAGAAGATATTCCAGACAGAGAAATCCCAGAATATTCTAGAGATCTCTAGATCTATTAGATATAAATTGACATGATTGTAAATTTGTAATCATAGGAGAATTGATCTTCTCTCTAGGTTTCTTATCTTATCTCTCATTCTCACCCTATATAAAGGGGTGAAGCATTGTAAAATAAGTATCCCAGTGAAACAAAATTTCTCTCTCTCTCTAAAAATTTCACAGTCCTAGCATGTCTAATATTATCGCCGTCACATCTCCCTTGGAACTCCACTTTGCCTTCTAGGATCTCTAAAAGCAACTTTCTAAATATTGAAGTCAAATGTGATTGCAGGAATCCCATGAGGATGCTCTGACTGGGTTACAAGCCCATCAAATAACGGGAAATAGGGGACACTGGGTAGCAAAACCATTTATACAAAATGAGAGCTTAAAAACTTTCCAACAGTCATATTCCCTCCCCCCCCCCCCCACGAAAAAAAAAAGGGAGGTGGAAAAACATATACCTGTGCAGTACGCAAGTCTTATCAGGATAGTCAATGTCACCATATTTGTCTAGATAAGTCTCAATGACAGAAGGATCATCAGTAACCAACTTCCCGAGTTGTTCTTCCATTAGTGGAAGCCTCTGAGAGAGAGAGAGAGAGAGAGAGAGAGAGAGAGCAATACTGAAACACCCTGATAAAATACGTACAAAGTAACTATAAAGAGAAAGGTCCAAGAGAACTAACTTCACTGAGTGAATAGTGTGTAGCAAGCCCACAAACAACCAACTCTATTCCAACAAGTCTGTTCCCCGTGAGAGCCAAATACTCCCCTGCATACAAAATTATATAATATTTACAGTAATCACTGGAACTACATATGATTTGTCTAGATTCTTTTTTTTTCTTTCTTTCTTTTTTTGTTGAGGGGAGATATGTATAGATTCAAGGACTAATGTTTCTTGCTTTGGAGTTTGTTGTGAATAAAGTGATCCTTCAAAATGATTGTGATATTCTGAGAAAAGGTTAAAAATATCCAACTTGGACATATCATGAAATATGTATTGCAGCATCACGTGTTATACACGAAATTTCCATTCATATTCACTCTTTTAATAAAAAGGCAATTTGATATCAGATTATTAGCCATTAGAGTGTCATCTACCCGTGAAATGGCTTCCAAACACAGCCTCGGACGAAATTTAACATAAACTGAGATATATTAGCAAAAGAGAACCTTATATGTGCAGTCGAGAAAAGAAGTGCCCAACAGTTTAAGGCTCTGTTTGGTTCTCGGATTTAGTGAGGAAAAAGAAAAGAAAATGTTGGGGAAAATAAAACATTTGGGAAAACACTTTTCTTGAGGAAAACAGTGACGAACATAAGTACGAAAAAAAGGGTAAAAAATTAAGGGTCAAAAATTAAAAATTAAAACATGAGTCACTTCGCTTCCTTTTTATTCCTGAATTTCCATTATATTTGGGAAAACTCTAATTTCTATTGTTTCTTATAGCATGGAGGGCAAAAAAAAATATGGAAAACACAAGGGAAATAATTTTCCTTCTCCCTTTCATTTCCTTTTCCTTTACACTCGTCAAATCCACAAACCAAACAGAGCCTTAAGGATATATGCACAAGATTTCCAGTCATCCTCCTCCAAAACAAACCTTGAACAAATCTTCTCTGAAATTTCCAGAATCTGAAGCAATTAAAACAAGTTTGATCCTTTCTAAAAAACTAAAACACATTGCATACCTACAGGAACTTACCTAAGGAACCAGGTAGATGTGAAAGGTAAAAGGATGCCCCAGCATCAGGATGAAAACCAATCAAAGTTTCAGGGGTAGCAAAAACCTGCAATTTAAATACAAAATGTTACTTTAACCTTATATTCATAGTAATTCAGAGTTACTAAAATAAAAATACAAGTGGTGCTGAGTTAAGACATAAAACAACTGTCTCTGCCAGAACATCACCATGATGTGGCAGAAACCACAGAAAACTACTAAGTTCTTGCTATTGGTCCAACTTGTGATTGGCTGTGGCTTTTCCTTTAGGCAAAAGCAAAGCCATAATCATAAAGGCGCCATATGAATTAAGAAAATTTCATTAAGATACCAAATCTGCTTCTTGCATCACGTTTGGGCTGAAGCATCTCTGGACCTGCTTCAGCCAAAACATGTTTGGGGGCACTGATGTGCTTCATAATATTTAGCCAAACAGGCTGATTGTTTTGGGGCACAGAAGCACATTTGGACCCAAGCGCTCCTTTGAGAAGTGATTCCAAGCAGAGCCATAGTAAAACAAGAGCAATGGGCTTATTGTGTCCACAACTGATGCAGTTCAGGTAAGATTTAAAGATAGTAAGAAGGAAAAATCAGAGAGCTTATTCTAACAATGAGACTCAAATCCTAAGAAAAGGGAAGAGAAAAGCCACTAAGTTGGCTGTAGTTGTATTCAATATAAATCAAAATATGATCTGCCCCTTACAATCTGAGTTTTGCTCTACAGAATAGGATAGGAGATATGAACAGCCACATGACTACTGAAAAGTCACAAGACTTATTAAATAGAAACTGAAAATAGTAAAACAGAAACTTTAATTCTGCAACCACACTCCAACAAAACATTAATTCTGTAGCTCAACTCCAACAACTACCAAGTATGACCTTTGGCCTTCCATCCTGTGTCTTTCTTTGGATGGTCAAATGTTCTAAAAGGTGTTCTTCAATATGCTTTGCATTAGTCCCCCTAAGTGAGAGAGAACTCGTCCTCGCGTTTATTTTACTGAACTTTCCACGGTCTTTAGGATGTCCAAATAATCCTTCCCATCCCTTACTTCTTTGCCATTGGACACAAAAACACAAACTGCATAACATCCTTAAATCTTGTGCGTTCGAGCATGAGTTTGATATTTGAGCATCCTGAAGTGGGTATTTATAAAACTTATACAATAACATGAACTGCAGTTGCGAAGAGCTTAATTTCATGCTGTAAACTACCAAAAGTTTTCTTAACAGCAACCTCCGATTCATATCCTCTATTCGAACTAATTCATAATTCATAAAATCCTCCCAAACACGAACATATATGACATCTCTTTACTATATTCTTGCATTTCAAAAAGCTTGTTGCGTTGTTCAAGAACGGATTCTTCAATCCATTCCCAATCTATATTCTTTCGCTTATTGACTATAAAAGTGTTTAGAGAAATGGAACATTTTTTGGCATTTTCCATATCCCCATTATAGAGAGCACGTTCGTAAACAGAACTCTCATAGAATGAGTTGTTGATATTCCTCTGACTAGCTTTGATAAGTATTCCATCTTCAAAACACTCATCATAGACTGGGGAAGAATCCCAATCACACTTGAGATGGTCATCTTCACGTGGATAGTCATCCCCCTCAGATTCATTGCCATCTTGAGAAGGATTCCCTCTTTGCACAAAGCGCTGGGCTAAAGCTTCCATCTGCCTTCTCAAGTCTTCAATCATACCGATCACGAGTCGTTGATCAAGGGCTGCGTTCTGATTTGGTTGAGCGGCTGGCCCACGACGAGGCTGGTTTCTTCTCCTGGGAGGCATCTTCCAAAACCCCAAAGTCTCCACTCGATTCCAAAGAATCAAACCTTTGCTCTGATACCAACTGATGCAGTTCAGGTAAGATTTAACGAGAGTAAGAAGGAAAAATCTGAGAGCTAATTCTAACAATGAGAATAGGTAGAACACCCAAACTCAAACCCTAAGAAAGGGGAGAGAAAAGCCACTAAGTTGGCAGTAGTAGTATTCAAAATATATCAAAAGATGATCTGCCCCTTACAATATGAGTTTTGCTCTCTAAAAAGGATAGGAGATATGAACAGCCACATGACTACTAAAAAGTCACATGATTGTTCACAGCCAGATATTACTGAAAAGTCACAAGACTTATTAAATAGAAACTGAAAACAGTAAAACAGAAACTTTAATTCTGCAACCACACTCCAACAAAACATTAATTCTGTAGCTCAACTCCAACAACTACCAAGTAAGACCTTTGGCCTTCCATCCCGTGTCTTTATTTGGATGGTCAGATGTTCTAAAAGGTGTTCTTCAATATGCCTTGCATCAACGACTGAGAAAATAATGCACAACTAGTGATCTACAAGTTAAATCAAGAAACAAGCACTTCTTATTTTTACCACCAAGTAAGCCAACAAAAAAAGGTTTTTGTTTTGTTTTCTTTTGCAAAAGGACCCACAACTTTAATCAGGCAACATTTGAATTTCTGCTACCAATAAAACAAAAGCAGATAATATGCAAGTATTATAGAATCTCATATATTAGAAATGACAAGTTTATTTTATTTTATTTTATAAAAAGAAGTGTGGAAATTCATGAGACTCTCGTAACTAATTTGAAAACTTTATCAAAGGAGAAATGGATAACAAAATTAGTCGATTCCTAAAGATACGAGGGAAAAGAAAAACAACAATTACAAGGGTGTTTGGTATATACCGTTCTATCAGTTGCGACCCTGAAAGTCCCAGGTATTGAAACTCCAGCCCCACCGCCCATGGTAACCCCGTTCAAAATAGCCACCTATATAGGAGATTACAAGTGCCAAAATTACAATGACTTCGAGAAATTACGTCAAGACCACAAGAACGGAAATTGCATTCAGCAAATTTTTTCCATTCTATCAAATGTAACATTAGTAATAACTGTTAACTTGAATACTCCCAAGCAACATGAAGGCTCCTTTTGGTTTGAAGAATTAGTGATGGAAAGGACAATGTAAATAAAGGCAATGTGAACCAATTTCTTACAAATTCTCTCATGGTTAAATGAAATTAGAAACTAAAATATCTTAAAACTGGTGGGAAAGAGGAAAATGTAAAATTAAATACATATCGAGCTTTCTTTCATATTTCTTGTCCTCTAGTTTCCACAGTTAATAAACACAAAAACTTGATTTCCTTATAGTATTTCTCACTAATTCTATGACCGAAACAAATCCCAAAAGACTAACATAAATGAATTCCACTGGCATTAAAATACTAATGCAATTGAAAGCAGCAAATGCAGATAGGTTGTTTTTACTTGAAAATGGAAAACAATAGAGTGCATCTGTTTTCTTTGCAAATCATTATATATCTCAAAAATTTATGTTAAAGAACATGCCATATAATTAAATTAAAGTTGAAAGAATAGAATTCAATGGTAGTAATAGAAAAGAGAAGTCGTTCAACTTTATAAGGTAAAGGCAAAATTCCATGAACAATGTAGCCAGATTGTGGTGGTTCAAAGATCTTTAGTTAATCACAAAAGTGGATTACTCTCTATATATAACTGACAACTTAGAAGCTCAACCAAGAGTTATTGTTGGAGATATGTTTTGGTTTAATCAAATTCTATCTTATCCTGTCAAGATCCCATGATTTGAGGATCACATATCATTAGGAATTTTATTGTAATATACATTTAATTTGCATTTATTAGCTCTGATTTTATTTCCTTTTTCCTATGCACTAGTTTGTATATAAATAGAGAACCCCCTTTGAGGACGAATACAAGAAATTACTATCTCAATATTGGATTTCTTCTTGTATTAGAGCAGAGATCCTCAAGCTCCACCGGCGGGTGGCGGCTCGCCGCCGGTCGGGCCCCCTATCGTCTACTTATCTTCGGGTTTTTTTTTTCATGTCGATTCATTAGTAGTGTTCATCTTTTTTCCCGTATTTTCAAATAAACCTCCTCTACTTCTGCTAGTTTTTGGTTCAACCTCCGTCAAACTCCGGCCAGTCCCTAAGGGCATTGTCCAGCCCTCGGCCAGCCCCCAAGGGCATTGTCCAGCCGTCGACAACCCCAAAGGGCACTATCAAGCCATAAGCCGGCCCCCTTTAGGCCCTGTCCAGCCCCATTTAGGCTTTGTCCAGCCTTTGGCTAGCCCTTTGAATGGGGGTGGTGGAGCCCTTCAAGATGTGGGTCTATTGTTGCAACCACTGTTACTAGTGGATGGTGTTTCCCACTCTTGCCAACTTTCATGAACAGTCTAGTTGTAACCTTATCATTCCAAACTTCTGTAGTTTATTCCCACCTTCAGTTTGCGGAGGAGTGTTGGAGATATGTTTTGCTTTAATCAAATTCTATCTTATCCTTTCAAGATCCCATGATTTGAGGATCACATATCATTAGGAATTTTATTGTAATATGCATTTAATCTGCATATATTAGCTGTGATTTTATTTCCTTTTTCCCATTCACTAGTTTGTATATAAATAGAGAACCCCCTTAGAGGACGAATACTAGAAATTACTATCTCAATATTAGATTTCTTCTGTTATAGTATCAAACTAAATGCAACCTACCACAACACAACCAAAAACTTCCCACCTATGACCATATCAAATCCAATAAAATCAATAGTAATACAATGATAAAGAGCAGAAAACTGAAAATTCAACTAAAATTTTCAACCATCAATGCCTTGAAAAAGGCAAATACTCACATTTGGCTTCAAATATGTACCTAGATAGTATATAAAACTGTACAGTTTTCTAAAAAATTCTTTACAGTCCTCAGTGCGTCCTGCATAGAGTGAACCGAATATCATAAGATTGATCAGAAGCAAATATCAACTCAAGTAATAAGTTAACATAAGTATCTAATTATCGGATTCCATGTGGACTCTGGAGGCATCACTTTATCATCATAATTAGAACTTAAACATGTTTTGACTTCTAACATTAAATCAGTGCAAATGTCTTTTTACCTCCAATATGTATGAAATGTGAGTTGGCATGTAAAATATTGACCGTCGTGCATACAACACGGGAACAAATTATAAATGTAAAAATAAACAAATACACAAAGAAATGAGTGTACCACATGTCCTTTTTATGCCAGGAAAGTATATTGTTTGCAGTTCTATAACCAGACAATACTTCCTCTACAGAGTTCCCCACTTTCCCTCCATAAGGAGAACTACAAAGGAAGAATAAATACAGGAAGGAGAAACTGCCTTGTAGACAGAACTCCTCAATGTCTCACATTTCAAGATCTCATCACCAATCTATTCAATTACACCAGCTTACAAAAGTTCAAGCCCAGTTTCACATTCATTACGGGTAATCGTTAGGGTTCGGTCAATATTGGCATTCACAAACTAGGCAATTTCTAGGCCATTTTAGGTGCTAATGGCCCCTTTTCCAGGATGGGCTATTAAGCATATAAGCCCTGTTTCTCCCTCATTTCAGTTCCTAATCTAAGGAGATTATATTCCACATAATCTGCCTCCTACTTGCTAGTCCTGAAAGCTTCAGACTCGCCATGACATCATATTGGGTGATAGCTATGGTCATGGTGTGCAACAACCTAATTGTACAGACTCTAGAACACAACTACATCTATATCATGGTGAGTCGATCAAACAGAACTCTTATCCATCTAATAAGTTTTCGAGTAAACCAAATGAGAACTCAACTTTAAAATCCAATATCACAGATGTGGAACAAGTTTTTGATCATTTGTGAACAAACACACGTTCAGCCTAATAAACCCAACCAACAATCACAAAAAATGCCTAAGTTTGGGAGAAGTGGTGAAAACTTTTAAGGCCTGTCAACATTCATCATACCACCAATGCTAAATGTAACTAAAACCGCCTCCACTCCTCCAAAATTTAGGCCATTTTGGAGATTGTGCATGGGTGGATTTTGGGTGTGCTTGTCCATAACGAATGGTCAAGATAAATCAAAATTAGAACTCGACTTAGCAATTGCACAACCAGCCAGATGCAATTTTCTGTTAAATCCAATTAATCTACTATTTTACAATGAATGTCCTTTCAAATCTCCACCCCCCCACCCCCCCCCCCCCCCTATGAGTTGTTGATCCTAGTTAGAAGAGGTGGTCATGTTTGGCATCTGCTACTCATTAAGATCCATTTCTCCCTTCCTAACCTACGAAGTTATATTCCACAAAATCTGCCCCATTCTTGCTGCACCTAAAAGCTTCGGACCTTGCAATTACCTTTGTTTCACTCATTAGAGTCACAATCCGGTTAAACCATATTTTTTAAATGATCATGTAGGTCTAACTTTCTTTGAATGTATGCACTTCCAGTTAACACCTACCTCAATGAAAAACTAATCATCTCACCATGACCTTCTCTTGAATTGGCCAAACCAAGCCTAAAGAGCACATTTGAGATTTTTGTGGTCGAAGATAAAGGCCAGAAAATATGGTAATCATCAACAGGAAATTGACATGGAATTATCCACGGATAAATAAATTTTGTAAGAACACACAACTTAGTTGTACAAGCAATTGGCTGAGAGTGAAGAAATTTGTTATGTGGTCATAATAGTAAATAAAAAACCTCCAATACCTTTGTTTATCAAATGGTAGAGAGTAACAATATCACCACCAGCACAAAATGCACGGCCACTGCCCTTCAAATCATTCAAAAGTATGCTTGAGTTGGCATGTAAAAGTTATATTTGCGAGGATATATTACCCAAATCACTAAAATAGTCAAATTAAAAAATAAAATAAAAAATTACCTTGAGTGTGACAAAACCAATATCTGGGTTATCTTCCCAACACTTGTAGAGTTTATGTAACCTAGCCCCCTGAAACACCACAAGTAACTAAACTAACTAACTACCTCACATGATGAGACATTCATCTATGGGGAATTAACAGAACATCATAACAACAAAGACCCAGATGATAGAAAAGTGAATTTGAGCCAATTTGGGATCAAGAGTAATAAGCTAAATATAGGGTTATATGGAATGGTTGTTGAACCAAATTTCGTATGTGTTATCTATGTATAGATCTGTATCTATGTGTATATATATATATAGAGAGAGAGAGAGAGAAGAAGGTAAGGGGGAGAAAAAAGAAAGAAACAGAGACCATAGCAGTGTTGAGGGCATTGAGAACAGAAGGTCTATTCAGAATTGCAGTTCTGGAAGTAGCATTGCCTTGAACCAGTACCTGAAAGAAATAAAATTGGAGAGAGAGAGAGAGAGAGAGAGTGATTAGAATGAATAGAAATGGGATTGAGGGGGTGGGGGTGGAAAAAGAAACACAAACAATGTTGTCGTTGTCATCGTCAACTGCAGCACTGTTGTTGTAGTTGGAATGAGAACCAAGGCTTCTAATTCTGCTTCTGCACCTAGAGAATAACCCACAACGACGACTAATCGGCCTAGTAGCCAACCTCAAGCTTTGCATTCCTCTTCCTCAACCCCTCTCTCTCTCTCTCTCTCAAATCTTTCTCAGTCTTCTTGCCCCACTCCCAATCTATCTAAGTATCTATGAACCTGTTTGTGTATGCTTATGCGATTTTGATAGTGATTGGTAGATCTGTTCAATGCTAGAACTGTATATTGGGTGTTTGGTTGATAGTACAATCGATTATATTGTTAAAATAGCTTGTGAATGTGTTTGATTCAAAAAGAATAGAATGTGATTTTGAATGTACAAAAGTCAATTGTGCCCTTAGGTTATAATTTGTATGTTAGTGGTAAATTTAGCATTATTATCTATTAATTAACTATTAATTCCTAAATACTTTAATTAATAATTTAAATATTCTACATTTTTATGTTTATATTGAGAAAATAAGGTTTTATAAGTTAATTAACAGCTAATATACCACTAAAATACTCAGCTACTTAATAAATAATTACCACATTCAGTAATAATTAACAGTACAAACAATTAATAACTAATTTATTATTACTAAAATGGAGTTACATTCTCAAAATTATTACAACTTCAAGTGAATCTGCTCGATCGTTCACCTAAGAATTAGCAATTCTCCTAGCGAGGTCATTTCGAAATATATCCATTGCTCTGTCATCATTGTCATATTGGGCACTGATGCTTGGTCCTACACCTTCATCATCTTCAGGTACAAAGTCAAGATCACGATCATATGCCTCAAATTGTTGATCGGCTAATGAATGTCTCCTGATAAAATTATGTATCCCCATTGAAGCTGATATAATTCCCTTATGCGTTTCAATGTGGTACTGTGGCATATTTGCTAGGATCTTCCACCTAGCTTTCCACACTCCAAAAGTTCTCTCAATAACATTTCTCAATGATGAGTGTACATGGTTGAATTGCTCTTGTACAGTTTGTGGTGGTACACCATTCCTAAACTCTGGTATATGATATCTCTCCCCTTTAAATGGCGAAAGATAACCGTTCATGTTTGGATAGCCAGCATCAACCAAGTGAAATTCCGCTGCAACAATAAAAGAAATAAATAAACATAGTTACTAACATTATTGTGACATATTGACGAACTAATATAATAACTAAAATACTCACCATCCTTTGGAAGTGGAAACTTTAAAGCTGGATCACGAATCGCTTCGTGAAATATTCGTGTGTCGTGCGCCGAACTTTCCTAGCCAGGCCATGCAAATGTAAAACACATGTCAAAACCACATGCTGCCATTATATTCTGGGTTGGATATCCTTTCCTCCCGATATATGGTATCGTTTCAGATGTCGGGAGACATACTCGTACATGCGTCCCATCAATGGCCCCAATACAATTTTTGAAATGAGGCCAAAATTTTGGATTAGTTTTTGCACGCTGTGGGAAAGGAGCGTGTTGTTCTGGTACCTTTATGATATCCATTGACATTTTAACAGTGGCCTTTAGAACATAATAGAAATGCTTGCTTATTGTTTCACCTGAATGTTGAAATATTTCTTGAATCATTCTATTACTGAGTCCATGCCCAATTATGAGTAAAAAAATTGCAACATGTTCTTCTATTTTGAGCTTCCTAGTGACCTTCAACTGGTAATCTTGTTTCAAAGTCCGGCAAAGACTTAAGAAAACCTCATTTTCCATTCTGAACTGCTCTTGACATCGTCTTGGATGACCACTTAAAATTTCTTTTACGAATATGTATCCTGTATGTGGACTAGTCCTACATGGTTCTTTAGATATGTAAAACTTGTGATATTCCAGAAACGTCGCTACCGTCGCAACAATAAGTGCATAATAAATGTCATCTTCTGTCCTCCAGGGGTTATTGTGACTGTAGCTCGCCATAAATATTCTGGATAATATGTAACAAAAACAATGAAAATTATAACAAAACAATGATTGAAATCATTGTCAATACTACCAGAACATTAAATTCCAAACATTTAAAAAAAATAAAATAAAAACAAACAAACAACCCATAGTGGAAAAAAAAACGTTATTCTCCAACCACATTATTATAAAAAAATAAAAAAAAAAAATAAAAACAACAACAACAACAACAACAACAACAACAAACTACTCCAAATTATAGCCCCCTTAGTTACCACCGTATGATCGTTGTTGCTGTTCATATTTCATGTGCTGCTCTCTACGCAGCCATTCCAAGCACATTTCATTATTTTTTTGGCACTTGAATATTGCTCTATTATCCTGATTTTTAAACAATTC
Source organism: Hydrangea macrophylla (assembly GCA_033977485.1). NCBI lineage: Eukaryota > Viridiplantae > Streptophyta > Magnoliopsida > Cornales > Hydrangeaceae > Hydrangea > Hydrangea macrophylla. Next base: position 61,794,565 of record CM066997.1, on the reverse strand, counting down.
GCACGCCAACCACCATAGTTCATCGCCCATTTCCACGCCTGGAATTTGAAGGACTATGTCCAAACAATATTGGTGGTCCGATGCGAATGAACTGCTCCCACCTGGTGGTGAGGTAGAGCTACGAGTCTCCACAGCAGAAACAAGACGATCAAGTTGACGAGATAGCTTTGAAGCTGAACTTTCTTTCCTTCCATCTCCAGATTTCTTTCTATCTCTTTTTTTGGATTGCTCAGGTAAAGTTGTATTATCCACTTCAAAACTCATTTGAATTTGATCATCATCATGCGACTCTGCGTCATCATCATCATTAAGGTTTACCTCTTCATTAGATACCCTTTGGTCATTAAAGAATTCAGGCAGTACACTCGAGGTTGGTGCTCATGCTCTAGCTCCAGTTGCAGCTATTCCCATGAACAATTTATCAAGTTTCATTGGATGCTCAATACCTTTCTCCCTATATTTTGCCACCAAAGGATTTTTTTGTACATTTAAAAAGTTATCTTAATACCAAGTGTAAGTTAAACTACAATATTTATACAACAACAACAGTAGTAATAATAATAATAATAATAATAATAATAATAATAATAATAATAATAATAATAATAATAATAATAATAATAATAATAAGGGTAAATTACACAAACCTCCCCTGAGGTTTGCCTTAATTACACGGACCTCCCCTCTTGTTTCAAAAATTACACAGACCTCCCTCGAGGTTTGAACTAGGTAACAAAACGCCCCCTCCCTTAATGGTCCGTTAGTTTTTTTACATTAGCCTCCCCTGAAAATTACAATTAGCCCCCCTAATATTATAAAATTGTCATACTAAAGCCCCCTTTCTCTTATATTTTTGTGCTAATTATAAAATCCGTCCTCCCTCCTATGTTTTTGGGTTAATTTTTTTAGCATTAATTTATATCTACACAAAATATACACAAAACATATATAAATAGGTCCAAATTTTTTTTCCCCCGAACAAACCTCTATCAAGCGCCCCCCCCCCCCCCCCCCCCCCCCCCCCCCCTGTATTAATTTTCTAGATCCGCCCCTGTCCCTATGCTTCAAAAGTGGACACTTAACCCCCTGTGATTGTGCACTAAAATAGAACTGTTATGATTTCACTCAAAGAGCGTTAACCCCAAAATTAACATCACAAAATGGATTAAGTGTTTATATTTTTAACCAATTTTAGAATTTTTGTCAGTTTTGAGTGAAATCATAACAATTCCATTTTAGTCCACAATCACAGGGGGTTAAGTGTCCACTTTTGAAGCATAGGGACAGGGGCGGATCTAGAAAATTAATACAGGGGGGGGGGGGCTTGATAGAGGTTTGTTCGGGGGAAAAATTTTTTGGACCTATTTATATATGTTTTGTGTATATTTTGTGTAGATATAACTTAATGTTAAAAAAAATTAACCCAAAAACATAGGAGGGAAGAGGGATTTTATAATTAGCACAAAAATATAAGAGAAAGGGGGCTTTAGTATGACAATTTTATAATATTAGGGGGGCTAATTGTAATTTTCAGGGGAGGCTAATGTAAAAAAACTAACGGACCATTAGGGGAGGGGGCGTTTTGTTACCTAATTCAAACCTCGAGGGAGGTCTGTGTAATTTTTGAAACAAGAGGGGAGGTCCGTGTAATTAAGGCAAACCTCAGGAGAGGTTTGTGTAATTTACCCAAATAATAATAATAATAATAATAATAATGATGAGGACTCAGCAAAATTGTTCTATATACTTGAATTTTGCATTCCCACCAATGGTCCGATGCTGAGATAGTCCCTTTTATTGGATCCCATCCTACACCTGATATTTTCTCGCTAAATAGACTATTCCACGCCACCCAATCTTTCTTCGTCACATCTCAATGGTTTTTTTAATTGTGACTTATCATAATCTTTTCCAGTAATCTTTGTAAACTCTGTCATTATATTGAGCCAACCCTTTCTATTAAAAGTGACTACCTGGCCGATTCCCCCTATCCAGTTCCGTTACATATAAGTTCACAAAGATTTCATGTAATATTGAATCCCATCTTGCAGTGAATTTTCCAACACCCTTCCCTTTCCTTTCCTTTTTTCAGGCATCAGTTGAATCTGTTCGCTCGTTTCTCCAAAATTATCCATCTATAGTTTGTTGAATAATATAAAATAAACTATAACTCACAAAAATAATTCTACATTTTCATGCATGTTTGTACAATTGTGCTTGAATAAATCAAAATTGATTGATCTTGCAAAAAAAAAAAAAAAATTCAAAATCGATTGATGATATGTGTTTAATCTCATAAACTGCAGCAAAGAGAAACAACAAATTAATCAAAAAATTAGTTGTTACCTGTATTCTCTAGTCTGTGAATTGTGAAATGCACTGTAAAACTCTTCTCTTAATGTATTCCGCCCACAGTTGCAATTAGAAATGTTGAGGAATGCACAAATTGTCTCTAACATTTGTGTATTTATATAAACATACAATAATATTCATTGCTTTGAAATGCTAAAAGTTTTGTTATCAAAAAGATAAAGAAATGCTAAAGTGCCTAGAGATGTGTGATACGCAACAATGCCTTTGTTTGTTTGTATGCATATAATTTGTCTAGAGATGGTGAATATGTTGGCAACATCTTTTCTCGCAAGGACCAGGGTAAAGGCGTAATTAGAGCAGAGCTATAAACACAGTACAAGCTTTGTTGATCGCGATGTTAAAATAAGCAGGCCCATGGCTGCTTTTTTCTTTCCACGTTTTGGGCCTAAACAAACGTGGTTTGGGCTTTTAACAAACACCTTAAAACCTCTGTTTTGTACCATAAACTGCGTTTTCTTCGGTCAAAACGCAGTGACAACACATGCTCTTTGTTAAACACCTTAAAACTTCTCACGCATCTCTGCGTTTTATTATATATTCAGTTGTTACTGTTTCCGTTTATCTTGTGGACAAGTACTGTGTGGTGTAGATAATTAGTAACTTTCACTTGTCTTTCCTATGGACCCAAAATTATTATTATTTTTTTCCTATTTTTGCTGCTCCGGTGCATGACACTTCTCATGGATAGAGATATATTTAATTTGAAATAAATTTAATTCAAATCATAACAATCTCCTAATCAACTTAACCAATGGGAATGTGATATATATACACTAACATTCCGTTCCAATATCACTATTAAGATTTAATATAATATATATAAAAAAACAAGAAAATTGTTAGAAAATCCCTACAAGTAACCCTCATAAGTTTAAAACTCCAATTGGTTAATTTGGTTTGACCATTTTCTAAAAAGGACAAAAGGAATCTAATCCAGTGCTCACACGGTATAAGTGCATGCACAATAGAAAATCCTATGCGTCCCCCAGCCCTCACGAGCATTGTTCTTTCAGCCACTCACATCGTGTGAGTGGCTATACCATATGATATCCATTTCGAAAATATTTTTTTAACCTTTAAACCTCTATAATTTTTTATCTACAACTCTGTTGCTTACAAATTTTATACCGTTGGAACCATATCGACGAGAGCTACAAAACTAGTACCATTGTTGATACCTTTTGAGCAAAAGAAAAAAACTCTTATTTTTACATGTCATGGTCCAGACGAACCTAATAGAATTTTCACATAATATTCGTGTATGGGTTATTGAATTTTCACGTGATATTCACGTATGCCAAGTTGATATGTTGTGAGAAAAAAAAAACCGAATGTTCACTTTATTCTTAATGAGAGTTTTAGTGAAATTTCACAAGAATTTTGTATTTGTTTGGATTGAAAAACTATGTTTTATAATTGATTTGTGAAATTTGATTTTTTTTTTATTTAAACAAAATATGCAATGTTTAATATGAAAGAGAAAAAAAATATAGTGAAATTTCACTTGGCATATATGAATATTAAGTGAAATTTCACTGAACTTGTACATGAATATTAAGTAAAATTTTACTTAAATTGACATTTGAATGACTTTTTAACAAAGTAAGTATCAGAGTAGACCTTAAACTCTATAGAGTTACTTCTAGCGACTTTTGGGATAGTTAGTGAAATTTCACTTGACATACTAAATGAAATCTCAATGAACGAGTACACGAATGTTAAGTTTAACTTCAAGTTTTTCATGAAGAAGGCATGTACGGGTTCAGTGAATTTTCACTTAATATTTATATATGCCAAATTTATATGTTTTGAGAAAAAAGATTTAAAAAAGACGAATTTTAACAAGAATTCCTGTATTTGTTTTGGTTGAAAAATTGTGTTTTATAATTGATTATGAAATTTTCTTATTTTAACAAAATATGCATTGTTTAAAAAAAAAAACAAATCACCATGCCTACATGAATATTTAGTGAAATTTCACTTATCTCGTACATGAACATTAAGGCTTAGTTTGGCCCCCTTTTCGGTGCTTATCATTTTTTAAAGCACAATTTCATGTTAATTCATTTGGTAACTTGTTTATGAGCTTTGCAAAACTTGAACCTAGGGCTTTTTTAGGAGAGCTTTTAAAAGCTTTGGAATTGAGTGAAATTTCACTTAATATTTTATGTATATCACGTGAAATTTCACTTATTATTCATGTATGTAAAAATATGAAATTTTTGTTTCTCAAAACATATTAATAATGATACTAGTTTTATAGCTCTCGTCGACACGATGCCAACGGTATAAAATTTGCGAAAAATGGAGTTATAGGTCAAAAGTTATGGACGTTTAAAGTTTAAAAACATTTTTTGAAATTAGAAATAATATGGTACACTGCTCGCACGGTACGAGCAGCCCTTGAAGAAGACGCGCACGTGGGGCGCGTGAGGGAATGTGGGTTGTTGATTGGAGATTCTATGGTGCACGCACTTATATCGTGCGAGCACCAGCTGTCAACTTTTTATCTTTTTTATTAAGTCACTCTATAATTTGTACTTTAGTTTAATAAATGGTGTACTAAGTTCCTTTTTGATAAATGGCCCCCAAAAAAAATACAAAATGTAGAAAAAAAGGAGAAATGTTGAATTTGTCAAGTAGGATTTTGAGAGTCACCTATGTGATAGTTCATTGAAGTAAGATTGCTTTGTTGTTTATATATAGAGCCTGTTTGTCACTGCATTTTGACCGAAGAAAATGCAGTTTATGGTACAAAACAGAGGTTTTAAGGTATTTGTTAAAAGCCCAAACCACGTTTGTTTAGGCCCAAACCGCAGTTTGTCTACGCTTATGCTTATGCTTATGCGATTTTGATCGTGATTGGTAGATCTGCTTAATAGTAGAACTGCTTATTATAGTTGGGTGTTTGGTTGATATGTTGTACAACTAATTATATTGTCAGAACAACTTGTTAATGTGTTTGATTCAAAAAGAATAGAACGTGGTTTTGAATGTACAAAAGTCAATTGTGCCCTTAGGTTATAATTTGTATGTTAGTGGTAAATTTAGCATTACTATCTATTAATTAACTATTAATTCTTAAATACTTTAATTAATAATTTAAATTTTCTACATTTTTATGTTTATATTGAGAAAATAAGGTCTTATAAGTTAATTAACAGTTAATATACCCTCAATTACTCAGCTACTTAATAAATAATTACCACATTCAGTAATAATTAACAGTACAAACAATTAATAACTAATTTATTATTATTAAAATGGAGTTACATTCTCAAAATTATTACAACTTCAAGTGAATCTGCTCGATCGTTCACCTAAGAATTAGCAATTCTCCTAGCGAGGTCATTTCGAAATATATCCATTGCTCTGTCATCATTGTCATATTGGGCACTGATGCTTGGTCCTACACCTTCATCATCTTCAGGTACAAATTCAAGATCACGATCATATGCCTCAAATTGTTGATCGGCTAATGAATGTCTCCTGATAAAATTATGTATCCCCATTGAAGCTGATATAATTCCCTTCTGCGTTTCAATGTGGTATTGTGGCATATTTGCTAGGATCTTCCACCTAGCTTTCCGCACTCCAAAAGTTCTCTCAATAACATTTCTCAATGATGAGTGTACATGGTTGAATTGCTCTTGTACAGTTTGTGGTGGTACACCATTCCTAAACTCCGGTATATGATATCTCTCCCCTTTAAATGGCGAAAGTTAACCGTTCATGTTTGGATAGCCAGCATCAACCAAGTAAAATTCCGCTGCAACAATAAAAGAAATAAATAGACATAGTTACTAACATTATTTAGACATATTGACGAACTAATATAATAACTAAAATACTCACCATCCTTTAGAAGTGGAAACTTTAAAGCTGGATCACGAATCGCTTCGTGAAATATTCGTGTGTCGTGCGCCGAACCTTCCCAGCCAGGCCATGCAAATGTACAGTTTTGACATGGACTAATGTAATATTCCTTTAGCCTCTATTTAGACTTCCTGTCCCTGTCATGGACTAATGTAATATTCCTTTAGCCTTTGTCAGATTAAGATGACAACATCGGCATAACTCTCAGTCTCGGTCTTGGACTAACGTGACCATGCCCTTGTCTCTATTGGATCTTTCGTGTCTCAGTCATGGGCAAGGCGACATTCCGTTAGCCTCTATCGGACTAGGGTGCTAGCTACATTACTGTTTTCACAACATGTATCCCTTAGCCTCTCTCGTGGACTCATGCGATGTCAACCGTATATCCCTTAGTCTCTCCATGGACTAAGGCAATTCCACTACTATATCTCACAACCACGACTCTGTAACTCTTAGCCACTCTCATGGACTAAGACAATACCACTACTATATCCCTTAGTCTCTCCCATGGACTAAGGCAACATAGGTCGCCCATAAACCACATCTATTTCCACAATCTGTATCCCTTAGTCTCTCTCATGGACTAAGGTGATGTACCACCAATATATCCCTTAATCTCTCCCGTGGACTAAGGCGATCCCCAACTAATATATCCCTTAGTCTCTCTAATGGACTAAGGCGATATACGCACACCGCAACCCACATTATACGATCTTCGCGATCATATTTTCCCACTCATCGATCATAAAATAGTATCAACCTCTACGGTCGATAGACCCACTACCATGCACGTCGGCTTCTTAGTCTGATTTATATCATTTTATCATCATTATAACATCGGTTCTACTATTCAATGCATTAAGTCCATTATTCACATGTATATTATTCCAATATAGTTCTTCAACATCAATGCATGATAATAAACAGGTTAACAGTTCATTAGGTTTAAAACAACTAAACATTTAACATTTTAATATGTTCGATCAATTGAACTTACTTCAATCGATTGAAGTGAAGCTAGGTTTGATCGATCGAAGGCATTTCGATCGATTGAGATCGGTCTGTGTTTGATCGCTCGAACGCTGTTCGATCAAGTGAATGCAGTATTATCCCAGAATTGAACTGGACCTTCCTTATAGGTTCGGGGTCCGTTTTTTCTTGCCGAAACACATATATACCTACATATCTACGCTACCAAGTAAGTATGGACAATCACCGTTAACGTCGACGATGCCGGCGAGCTCGGGGTGGCCGTGGGTGGTTTCTCTCTCCTCTTCTCTTTTCCTTCTCTTCATTATCCTATGTCTTCTCCTTCTTCTCCTTCTGCTCCTCTACTCCCAAAACCGAGAGTGTGCGAGGGAGTGTTTGTGTTGTGTGTGTATATATATAACGGAATGTGTGTGTGTGCATATATATAAGTGTGTATATATAAACTATACATATATATATATCACTAACCCTCTTCAAGTTCAGCAACCCCAAAAGAGGGTGTGTATGTGATACATATATATAGAGAGAGGAGAAGTGCAGGTGGCAAAATACGAATACTGATATTACAGGGTTTGATCGATCTTGATCAATTGAAAACAGGTCGGTCAGTGTTCGATCGATTGAGAAGGGTTCAATTGCTTGGGACACAACATAAATTCATGTTGGCAGAGTTTCAAGTGATCAAAGTAGGTTCAATCGATTGAAGGAACAAAAGTTCGATCGCTCGAATGAAGTTCGATCGATTGAGACTGAAAATACATGAAATGTAAAAACAAATATACTGAAACTCATTTATATAAAAAGAGGTATAAAAGTACAATGAAAATACAAGGTATTACATCATTCCCCTATAAATAAAGATTTCATCCCCGAAATTCAAACTAGGCATCGCTAAATAACTCGGGATACTTCTCACGCATCTCTGACTCCATTTCCCAAGAAGCTTCTCCTTTGTCATGAAACTTCCACTGGATCTTTACCAACGGAATTTCCTTGTTCATCAACTTCTTAACTCCTCGATCCAGAATTCGTACTGGCCCTTCGTGAAATGACACATTGTCATTAACATCGATGTCCTCAAAGTTGATCTTATGACTCGGATTATGAGCACACTTTCTTAACATACTAACATAAAACACGTTGTGTACTCCTGACATCTTAGGCGATAATGCGAGTCTGTAGGCAACTTTTCCTACACATTCAAGAATCTCAAATGGTGCAATGAAACGCGGTGATAGCTTTCCTCTCTTATGTCCAGATCTGACAATTCCTCGCACTAGAGATAGCTTAAGTAGTACATGATCTCCAACACTAAATTCCAAACTCCTGTGATGTCTATCCGCGTAACTCTTGTGTCTACTCTGTGCCGTTTTGCATCCTTTATTTCACAATCTAGATCTTCTCGTTAGTTTCCCGAACTAACTCTGGTCCAAGCAGTTGATTATCTCCAACCTCTTCCCAACACAAAGGCGATCGACACGGTGGTCCATATAATGCCTCAAAGGGAGCCATTCCTATGCTTGAATGGTGCTTGTTGTTGTACGTAAATTCTATCAATGGTAGATGAGTCTCCCATGAGCTCCCAAAATCAATAACATATGCTCACAGCATATCCTCCATCACCTGGTTAACTCATTCAGTCTGTCCATTCGTCTGCGGGTGGAAGGTAGTGCTCAAGCTTAGCGAAGTCCCCAAAGCTGATTGTAGGCTTTTCTAGAACTCTGTAGTGAATCTTGAATCACGGTCTGATACAATTGAAATAGGTACACCGTGTAGTCACACAACTTGTTATAAGTACATCTGGCTTAAACGCTCGACGGGGTATGATATAGTGTAAGCTATGAAATGCGCCGATTTGGTAAGTCGATCCACAATACCCAAATAGCATCGTGATTTTGCTGAGATCTTGGCAAACCTACCACAAAGTCTATAGTTATATGTTCCCACTTCCATCCGAGAACTGGTAATGATTTTAGAAGTTCGGGTGGTTTCTGATGTTCTGCCTTTACTTGCTTACACGTAAGACATTGAGACACGTGCTTATCAACTTTCGTTTCATTCCTTTCCACCAGAAGTTTCACTTCAAATCTTTGTACATCTTTGTACCTCCTGCGTGGATAGTCATTCGCGAGTTGTGAGCTTCATCCAATATATCCTTTCTAAGATTATCTTCATCCGGCACACAAAGTCTGCCTCTAAATCTGAGTGCTCTGTTTGCACCAATACTCCAATTCTCTGGTTCTTTCACTGCGTTACTTGCAAACCACTCCTGAAGTCCTTCATTCTTTTTCTGTGCTTCAAGAATATGATTAATGAGTGTCGGTTGTACTACCAAACATCCAAAGTGTCGTCCTTCACTTGAATCTGAGGATTGAATATCGAAACAGCCAAAGTTTCTAATGCTTGCCACTCTTTGACCATAAGAGAAGCTACTGTCATCCTCCGGGGTTTCTGACTCATCGCATTGGCCACTACATTCACTTTCCCAGGGTGATACTGTAATGTGAAATCGTACTCCTTTAAAAATTCCATCCAACGTCATTGCCTCATGTTCAGCTCTTTTTGAGAGAACAAGTATCTCAAACTCTTGTGGTCTGAAAACAGATCCAACTTCTCACTGTAGAGATAATGTCTCCAAATCTGGAGAGCAAAAACAATCGCGACAAGCTTGAGGTCATGCGTCGAATAATTCACCTCATAGGGCTTCAATTATTGCAATCCGTATGCGGTTACCTTCTCATTTTGCATCAGAACACATCTAAGTCCTGGTATGATGCGTTGTTATAGATGGTGAACTGCTCACCGCTCTTGGGTATCGCAAGCACTGGCATTCTGGTCAATCTTTCTGACAAGCAGGAGTATTTGTAAAATATTACCGTGCTAAAAGAAGAAACTACACTAATTTAGTCTACAATTCCCTTATATATCTGCAATTTGAATTTCAATGCCAGTTTTTACACAATATGCTTAATCTATGATAAGTGGTATTGTTTTAGTGGTTATTTGTGCAGATTACTGTTGCTGTGTGAGGAACTGAATGAGCAAGATAAAAGGAAGTGCTTGGTTTTAATGAAGACAACTCAAAGATGAAGTGGATTAGAGATCGGATTCAAATGATCTCTAATGCGAATTTAACGCAACAGTTAATTTAAATGATGAGTAAAATGTCCGCAACATTAGAGAGAATGGATGCACGACAAGAGTGGTCGAGTGGAACTTTTCCTGCTCAACCACTTCAAAACCCTAAGGGATACAACAATGGTCCCAATAATCATGAACAGGCAAAAGCCGTGACTACTCTGAGAAGCGGCAAGATTACAGGGTGCAATTTACCCCTTTTTACCCCTAAAGAGTACGGAGAGGATGAAGTGGTAAATAAAATCAAACCATCCACTCAAGAAGAGGAGTCATCCACTGATGATAAACCATTAGAATCAAATGATGACGCTCCTAAAGAAGCAAAAGAAGTTGAGAGAAGGCCCGGAAAGGAGTCTGTCCTTGACGAATTACGTAAATGCCCTTTCCCCGTGCCTTACCCTCAAAGGCTTAAGAAGCAGAATCAGGAGTTCTTGGAATTGTTTAAAAAAGTCAAAATAAATCTTCCACTCCTTGATGCAATCAAACAAGTGCCGGCCTATGCTAAGTACCTTAAAGACTTATGCACGGTCAAAAGGAGGCAAAGTGTAAAGAAACACGCATATGTCGCTTGCTAAGCAAGTGCAATCATTCAAAATAAATTGCCCCCGAAACTCAAAGACCCCGATACCTGTGCAAAGCGGGGGTATTTGTAAAATACAACCGCGCTAAAAGGAAGAATTGTATTAGTTTTTATCACAACTTCCTGTTTTATCTGCGATTTGCATTGCAAGGCTAATTTTCATACAATATGATTAATCTATGACAAGTTGTATTATTTTAGCTGTTGTTGGTGCAGATTACTGCTGTGTGGACTAAACAGATGAACATCAGAATAAATGGAATGCTGGAATGAAAACAAAAGAAGTCAAAGCTGAAATGTGGAGCTCGATCGATCTAAGACGGTTCGATCGATCGAGAGTTCGATCGCTTGAAGAGTGTTGAAGCGCTTGAGGCTTAAGGGTTCGATCGATCGAGAGCAATTCGATCGATCGAACGGGGTATTTCCAGTAACATTCGTGTGCGCAGCAAATACGGGTTTTTAACCCTAGTTTCTTAGGTTTCTTATATATATGTGTATTGTATACGTATAGAGGGACGCCCACTTTACATTTTTACACAGTTTTAGAGAGAGAGAGAGATAGAGAGTTTGTGTTTGGTTTTGTAGGTTTTGCATTGAAGTTTCATTTGTGCAGTGGATTTCTTAAGTTTAATACACGTATTCTTTGTTCCAGGTGATTTATATATTGTTTATTTAGATTCTGCACTTGGTAGTCGTAGTTTAATCGCTCATCTTATAGTATTGCATGCTAAATATTTGTAAAACCATAGTTTTTAGATTTTCCATGAAAAACTCGCAACCAAACAAGGTGTTAATGTTTTTTTACGTTAAATATCAATCTGTGACGGCCCAGACGATGTCTGAGTAGTCCCAGGTTGGGAGAACACGATGAAACAGTGATCTCCAGCTTCTGCCATGCAGCAGAATAATCGCTGTGTTCGATCGATCGAAGTTAGTTCGATCGATCGAACCAGAGACAGTCAATCGATCGAAGTCAGTTCGATCGATTGAGGGATGAAGGTCTTCGATCGATCGAAAGCGCGTCGATCGATCGAACTCCCTGATTCTTGAGGATGTTCCCTGCAGTATTCCAGGACCTTTTTGTTTTAAGATTTGTTATCATTCTGTCCCAAAAAATGCTCAGTCTGTCAAAACAGTTTTTAAAACTAAGGCCCTAAGGCATTTTCTTTCAATACATTTTGCAAACCATCTTCAATGCTAACACCATTGAGGATGCGAGTCTTAACTATTGAATTAAACCGCTTTTACGTATTTTAATTTAATTGTGATGATGTGGTCCCGGTCATGAAAGGGCCATGGATTCTCCATCTTTAGAGGAATACGGAAAACTGTGGGTAATGTACTCCTTTGTGCTTCAAGGCAACTGCATGGTAGATAGCTAGATTACTGCGGATTCGTGTAATCCCAACACTTTCTTCTTAAAGTTAAAAATCCTAATTTAAAGTACTGTTTTAACTAGCTAGTTAGATCGTTAATTTAATCTTAATTATTTTCATTAGTAATCGTAGCTGTGGAACTTTGTGTTCTACACCATCGTTCAATCTTATACATTTTATTTTGTTTTCTTTGAGGATAGTCTAATTCGATAGGTTAACACCTTCCCTGTGGGATCGACCTGGTCTTACCAGATATTACTTGCACGTCCACCTACACTTGGGTGTTGCACAAGAGCGCACAGAAAAATTCTCGTGTCAAGTTTTTGGCGCCGTTGCCGGGGAAGGCGACGATCAATTCCTTAGATTACCTCAGTCACTATTCATCTCTTTCTATTTTCATTTTCTCTTCTTTTCAGTTCTTTTGGGTAAGTTCTCACCCTAGGGACTCTCCTAGTTCATGTCCAATAATTCTATTGAAGGAATTTTTGGAAATCCTTTCTACCTGTCTGACTCTGATAGTTCCATCAACCCAATAGCCACTCCAACTGCATCAATGGATGATCATCAGAGTGAAAATGGTGACAATGTTGTGGTACCAATTGATGAGGCACTCCATCCTCTTTGCGATCTCATGCAACCAGAACATGCACCTACGCCCTCTTGCATTCAAATCCCACCGCATAATGGCGAATTTCAGTTTTGCAATGGGATGATTCAACTGCTTCCCACCTTTCATGGGATGGAAAGTGAGAAGGCGTATTTACATATCACTGACTTCGAGGATGTTTGCAAAACATTCTCGCAAAATTGTCCTAGGGAAGTGACGCATCTAATGCTATTCCCCTTCACTTTGAAAGATAAAGCGAAGGCGTGGCTCCACTCCCTAAAACCTAATTCAATTTTCACCTGGCATGCGATGAGCACTGCGTTTCTAAAGAAATTCTATCCTACTCGCATGACCACAGACCTTCAGCGTCAAATCAATTCCTATAAACAAAAGAGCAATGAAACCTTCACACAAGCGTGGGAGCGTTTCAAAGATTTGCTTCTCTCATGCCCACACCATGGGTTTGAGAAATGGCGAACTATCAGCTTCTTTTATCAAGGATTGAATGGTGAAACAAAGAAGTTGGTGGAAACGATGAGCTCTGGACCATTTCTGCGTAAAAACACCGAAGAGGCCGAAGCTCATTTCGAATGGTTAGCTGAATACGCTCATGAATGGTCAAATTCTGACAATGTCTCACGCTCACAGATATCCTGTGTAGAAGAGAAAAGCCTATACCAGCTAACCAGTGAAGATCACCTCATGACTAAGTATGCAGAGCTAGCAAAGAAGGTAGAAGAGTTAAGCATGAAAGGAGAGAGCTCTAGGCAAGTCTTGCCTGAAGAACCATGTGGCACATGCAACATGTTGGGACATACAACTCAATATTGTCCTAATGTGCCATATTTTCAAGAGCAAGCCCCTATAGAGATGAATGCCATGCAAGGTTTTCGAGGGGCGGGGAATTCCAACAATAACTTTCAAAGTAACAATAGATGGAATCACCCCGGTTTTGATTGGAGAAATAATGCTGGGGCCCAAAATCAATATCAACAGCAGCCCTACAACAATAATCAATATCAAGGGCAAAACAATAGGCCGTCCCAGCAATACAATCAAAACAGAACCAATAATTACAACCAAGCTCAACCCTCCAATGCACCACAAACCAATACCTATGTGCCACCGCACAAGAAGGTACAAGAGGAAGAGCCACTTGCTAATGCCAATCTAACGCAGCAACTCATACAGATGATGAGTAGAATGTCTGCCACATTAGAGAGAATAGATGCACGGCAAGAGGGCTCAGGAGGAACATTCCCTGCCCAACCACTTCCAAACCCCAAGGGACATAACAATGGTCCTAACACTCAAGAACATGCTAAAGCTGTGACTACATTGAGAAGTGGAAAAATCATAGAGAAAAGCATACCTCTGTCCACTCCCGAAGTGTACAAAGAGGAGGAAGTGGTGGATGAAGAAGTTGAGCTACCATCTACTCAAGAGAAGGAGCTGTCTACTAATGACGAGGCAATAAAGGCAAACATTGAAGCTCCTAGAGTAGAGGAAGAAGTTGAGCGAAGGCCTGGAAAGGAGTCTGTTAAGGAGGAACCACCAAAATGCCCCTTTCCTGCACCTTATCCTCAACGGTTGAAGAAACCCAAGAATGAGACAAAGAATCAGGAGTTTCTGGAATTGTTTAAGCAAGTTAAAATTAACCTTCCACTCCTAGATGCTATCAAGCAAGTGCCGGCCTATGCTAAGTATCTCAAAGATCTATGCACGGTCAAGAGGAGGCAAAGCGTGAAGAAACATGCGTATGTCGCGTGCCAAGCAAGCGCGATCATTCAAAATGAGTTGCCCCCAAAACTCAAAGATCCCGGTACACCTACTGTCTCATGCAGAATTGGGAATCAAAAGATAGATAACGCACTCCTCGATTTAGGAGCAAGCGTGAACCTGCTGCCATATTCAGTCTATAAACAGCTAGGGTTGGGTGAACTCAAACCCACTCGAGTCGCTTTGCAATTGGCAGACAGATCTGTGAAGTACCCTAGAGGGGTGTTGGAGGACGTCCTTGTCCAAATAGACTCTTTTGTCTTTCCGGTTGATTTCGTGATATTGGACACAGAACCTGTGTCTAATCCTGGTGCACATATCCCGGTTATTTTTGGACGTCCATTCCTCAACACCATTGATGCCACAATCAAGATTAGAACTGGTATCATGACTATCGTATTCGGGAACATGACGTTGAATATCAAGATCTTTTCTAATCCCCGACCTGAAGAATACAATGATGAGGAAGAAATCCATTACATAGACACGGTCATTGAAGATGAAGTTGACTTGGTCGACTACAAAGATCCTTTGGAAGTTGTGATGACTCAATTTGGCGATATCTATCAGCCTGCAGAGTCCACCCTATTGGATGCTGACCTGAACCAGACGTGTCTTATGATGGATACGATAGAGGAGGATAGAGCCGATTGCATGTGGGTACAACCATATGAACAACTGCCTCCTAAAACTAAGTTGGTAATGCCCTCTAGTTTCTAGTTTCCGGAGTTAGAATTGAAGGAGCTTCCCAAAGAGCTAAAATATGCATTCCTAGGGACTGGAAAAACTTATCCTGTGATCATTTCATCTGCTTTAACTCATGAACAGGAAAATAAGCTAGTGGAAATGCTTACCAAGCATAAGGATGCTATGGGATGGACAATTGCTGACCTCAAAGGCATAAGCCCATCCATATGCACGCATAAGATATATCTGGAGGAAGACGCTAAACCCTCAAGGCAAATGCAAAGGCGTCTGAATCCCAACATGTAAGAAGTAGTTAAAAAGGAAGTGCTTAAACTACTTGATGTTGGGATGATATATCCGATATCTGATAGTCCTTGGGTTAGTCCTACCCAAGTAGTTCCAAAGAAAGCAGGCATAACGGTCATTCCAAACAAAGATGGTGAATTAGTACCAACACGTGTCCCCACTGGATGGAGGATGTGTATTGACTACAGGAAGTTAAATACTGTGACCCGAAAGGACCATTTTCCTTTGCCATTCATGGATCAAATGCTAGAACGTGTGGCGGGTCACAAGTATTACTGCTTTTTGGATGGATACAGTGGATATAATCAAATTGAAATTGCTCCTGAAGATCAGGAGAAAACCACATTCACTTGTCCATTCGGTACTTTTGCCTACCGACGAATGCCGTTTGGCTTATGTAATGCACCGGCTACATTTCAGCGATGCATGCTAAGCATATTCAGTGACATGGTCGAAAACATCCTTGAAGTCTTCATGGATGATTTTTCAGTGTTTGGCCATAGCTTTGAAGATTGCCTCAGCAATCTCGAGCAGGTTTTAATGAGGTGTGAGGACAAACACCTAGTTTTGAATTGGAAGAAGTGTCACTTTATGGTGACCAAGGGAATAGTCCTCGGCCACATAATATCCGATGAAGGCATCCAAGTGGATAAGGCTAAAATCGACATAATCTCAAATCTACCTGTCCCCCGTACAGTGAGAGACATCCGTTCATTCTTGGGGCATGCAGGTTTTTATCGTCGATTTATCCATAATTTCAGTGCAATCTCTCGACCCCTTTGTCAACTTCTTATTAAGGACGCACCATTCGAGTGGTCAGAGAGTTGCCAAAAGTCCTTTGAGGATCTAAAAGAGCTCCTCACCTCCTCACCTATAATACAGGCACCCGACTGGAGTTTGCCTTTTGAATTAATGTGCGATGCTAGTGATTACGCCATTGGCGCAGTCCTAGGCCAGAGAAAGGACAATAAGCCATATGTGATATACTACGCCAGCCGAACTTTGAATGACGCTCAAATGAATTACACTACTACTGAAAAGGAGCTGCTGGCTGTAGTATTCGCCCTAGACAAGTTTAGGTCTTATCTGATAGGGTCACCAATCGTCTGTTTTACAGATCATTCGGCCCTCAAGTATCTGCTGTCAAAGAAAGACGCTAAACAACGGCTTATTCGCTGGATACTCTTACTCCAAGAGTTTAATTTGACAATCAAAGATAAGAAAGGAGTAGAAAATGTGGTTGCGGATCATTTGTCCCGGTTGACTTTTGTCGACAACACTAAATCCCAAACCATTAAGGACGAGTTCCCAGACGAACAGCTACTGACAGTAAGTAGTCTGCCTTGGTATGCTGATATTGTAAACTACCTCGTCACGGGTGAAACACCAACTCATTGGTCGAACCAAGATAGGAAACGGTTCCTCTCCTTCGCGCGCCATTTCTTCTTTGATGACCCATACCTTTTCAAGTACTGTGCTGATCAGGTTATCAGGCGCTGCGTCCCCAATGAGGATATAACCGTGATATTAGCGTCATGCCATTCTGAGGCATGCAGTGGCCACTTCGCGTCACAGAAGACCGCACAAAAAGTCCTACAAAGCGGTTTTTACTGGCCCACAGTCTTCAAAGATGCTTATTCCTTTTGCAAGACATGCCAACGCTGTCAAAAGCTTGGAACAATTTCTAAAAGGAATTCTATGCCTTTAACCCCTATCATCACAATTGAGATATTTGATTGTTGGGGCATAGATTTTATGGGCCCATTTCCCAAGTCTAACAACTGTGAATACATACTCCTTGCTGTAGAGTATGTATCGAAATGGGTAGAAGCGATACCAACGAGACGAAATGACCACAGCACGGTCATGTCCTTTCTAAGAGAGCATATCTTGTCTCGTTTTGGTACTCCGAAAGCTTTATTAAGTGACCAAGGCATGCATTTCTGCAATAAGCCCTTGGAGTCACTCCTCAAGAAATACGGAGTCCATCATAAAATTGCTCTGGCCTATCATCCACAGTCTAATGGGCAAGCAAAATTGGCTAACCGAGAAATCAAGCACATTCTCAAAAAGACGGTTAGTTCCAATCGAAAAGACTGGGCATACAAATTGACTGACGCGTTATGGGCATACCGTACTGCTTATAAGATGAATCTTGGTATGTCCCCATATAGACTGGTTTACGGGAAAGCTTGCCACCTTCCTGTTGAAATTGAACATAAAGCTTACTGGGCAACACGCTCATTGAACTTTGATATTCAAGAGGGAGGTCAGCTACGCAAGCTTCAGCTTGCAGAGCTAGAGGAAATACGACGAGATGCGTATGACTCTGCAAAGTTGCATAAGGAAAAGTTGAAGGCTCGCCATGATCGTACAATTTGTCGTAAATCATTTGAGCCGGGGCATAAAGTTTTGCTGTATGACTCTCGCCTCCACCTTTTCCCAGGAAAACTCCGTTCCCGTTGGACAGGCCCGTTCATTGTAAAAACTATTTTTCCACATGGGGCGGTTGAGATTGTCAATCCAAAGAACGATGATTGTTTCAAGGTCAATGGCCAAAGATTGAAACCGTTCTTGGAGAACTTCCACACTGAAGTTGAGCACATCCAGCTGGATGAGCCCAGCTATTCTCATACTTAAAAATCCAAAGTGGAGTTCCAAATTGTTGTTGTAATTCTTTTCTTTCCTTGCATTTTAGTTTCTCTCTTTTTGTTTCTTTTTGGTTTTCGTTCTTTATTTCGTGTTTGTGATCTAGTTCTAATCCATTATACCTTAAACCACTCTGTTGCAGGTGCATAGATGCGAGGTGATGATGTTCATTCTGTCGGTTCTTGGGCTGATTCAGAATGTCGTTGTGGTACCTGGACTGAGGGTGAACTCACACCCTGCCCCTTGCTTCACCAAGATCCTGAAGCTCATTCTCTTATTGACGCTGCTCAAGGGTACATTCCATATCCACCAGCCCTCCTGGACATTAATCCATACGAAAATATGGGATTTTAGGATGATGATGATGTGGAGGAGCATGAAGACCTGTACATGGGACGTATGGTGGATGATGCATGATTCGAGGTGAAAAGTGCATGTTTATAGTGTATTTCACGGTCTTTTATGCATACTTTTAACCCCAAGTCCCTAGATTTAGATGCATATCAATGATTAAGTGTTTTCTATGATGTTGAGACTCAAACATGTGTTTTTACACTATTTTACAGGTCATGGAAAGCAAACATTGCATAGAAAGTGATTCTGGTGAAGAGAACAACAGAAGCAGCTGAGAAAATGCCAATTTTGACAATGATGACTTCAGATTTGGAAGATTTTCCCAGAGACATGAAATGTAGATCTTTGAGTTACGGTCGCGTGGCCGCAAACGGGAGGTCAATCCGAGGTCCGAGTAAAAAGTTATGGCCATTCTCCCATCGGTGTGCAGAGCTGTCAAAATCAGAGGAGTTCAAGCGATTGAAGAGAGTTCAATCGATCGAACCTTCGATTGATCGAACTGAGCTCGATCGATCGAACCTTATTTTCACCCAAAAGTTGCGTAAACTCTGTGGGAACCCTATATATACGTCGTTTTGACGCCAGACGAAGGGAGGACGCTCCAGAACGCAGAAAACAGCAGTTTTAGGGTAGTTTTAGGGTTAGATTAGGTGTAGATTAGGTTAGATTCTTATTTTTCTTCCTCTTTTCCATTGATTTACTGAAGATTATTGAAGATTCAAGTTTCTTTCATGTTTATTTCAAGTTTATTTCAGATTATATCCAGGTTTTTCTTTCCAATCCTTGTTATTTGATTGCTATTAGTTTATATGCTATGATTACTCTAGTTTGTTATTCCTGTATTAGTTTAATCATGTTTCTGTAGTTTAGACGTTGGGAATATGTGATGAAACATTGAATCCCAGCCTCTGCCATGCAATCTTTAGAAACCTTGGGCTCGATCGATCGAAGGTATTTCGATCGATCGAACCAGGGATAGTCAAGCGATCGAAGACCTTTCGATCGATTGAAGGATGAGACTGTCCGATCGATCGAGAGCGCTTCGATCGATCGAACATGTTAATTCTTGAGAGGATTCTTTTAAGTATTCCATGACTTTCTATTTTAGAAATCTGTCATCAAATTGTCCCAATAAGCTCAGTTTGTCACAACAGTTTTTAGAACTTAAAGCCTTAAGGCCTTTTCTTCAATGACTTTTGAAAACCACTTTGAATGCTAACACCATTTAGAGTGCAAGTAATTACCATTGTTTTAAACCGTCTTCTATGTATTTTAAATCATTTGTGATGATGTAGTCCCGGTCATGAAAGGGCTATTGATTCTTTATCTTTAGAAAAATACGGAATACTGAAGAGGAATGAACTCCATAGAACGTTAATGAATTTGCTTGGTAGATGGTTAGGATCAATGTGGATTCACGTGTTTCCAACACCTTTAATTTAGTTGTTCAATTAGTTATGTTTCTATATGTTTAGTTTATTATTTAGTTTAATTTAATTAATTAGGATTAGTTAGAACCTTCTCTTCTACATTCATCTTTTCTATTTCTTTAGGTTATAACTTAGTAGATATTCTTCCTATTCCTTCCCTGTGGGATCGACCTGGACTTCCAGTACTATATTACTTGCACGATCACCTACACTTGGGTGTTGCACAAGAGCGCACAACTTTTTAGTCGTGTCAAGTTTTTGGCGCCGCTGCCGGGGAAGGCAACTAGGTTAGGATTTTACTAAGTTATTTCCATTTTTTTTTCCTTTTTCTTTTAAAAAAAAAAAAAAAAAATCATTGGACTTTTTCTCTCACAAGAAAAAAAAAAAAAAAAAAAAAAATTTCTTTTGTTTAAATATTTTGGGTAAACATGTCTTATCCATATTACCCTCCATACAACACAAATACCACGAATGGGTACACATTAGGTAATGAGAACTATACCCCGAGTTGGCAAGCAGCCACATATGATGCACATTATCAACCTGAGTGCTACCAATCACCACAATGGGAAAATCATCGTGTTAGTCCCCCATGTTATCAAACGTATCAAGAACCTCCACCTGGAGAGTTCTATCAATCGCAATGGGGATATAACCAAAATGATAGTGTAGGATATAGTAGTAGTTCCCACGATTACCAAATGCACCAAGACTTTCCTTCTGGGGAGTCTTGCACACAAACACAATGGGAAGGGGACTATTACCAACAACAATGGGGTGAAACTTCATATAGTTATAATGAGGAGAATAACCAAGTTGAGGATAATGGTATGTTAGAATTGCTGCTTAGTGAAATGAAAAGGCTAGAGAGTGCAATTGATAAATTAGGAGCTAGATATCAACAAGCATTTGATAGCCAACCTTTAGAAGACTATACCAGTCCTTCAACGCTACAACCTGAATTTCAAGATACTAACAATGGAATGGAATTAGAGGACAATGATGGGTTCATACCGAGTGAGGTTAACAACTCATTTAAGAAAGTGATAACCCAACAAGAACTCCAAAACCAAACCATTGAGCATGAAGTTGTAGAACCATCTTTTCCTCAACATACAACCCCAGACATCAACTCCTTCACTGCCTGGATAAAACTGCACAATCTCTTTGTCCAGAGCACCTCAATAGATGACATATATAGTGAGGAGAGTTACAAGGATGAGAATAAGGTTTTTAAAGATGACCAGAGTTTAGGTGATTGCACGCAATTAGGAAAGGAAGAGTCCCCTGTTGACTCTACCCCTACCTTTGAAAGTGACCCTAGGGAGGACATAATTGAAAAATCTAAACCTGATTTAGATTCTTGTGATATTCATGAACCCTCACCTCTTTCGACCGAAGAGGTGGTGTCACCAAGTTGCCCATCACCTATCATTGCTATCAATCAAAGCTCTCGTCCTGAGCTTGAATGTTATGTGTACCCCATTCGTGAACAAACAGAATGTGTTGTGGAAGAGGATGGTAAGGATACTAGCACATGTTCTTCACAAGATTTTAACTTTCAAAATTCTTTGAGAGAAGACTTGAAAAATATTGGGCCGACTTTAGATGATCTTAAAATTCAACAAGAAGCTAGCAATCTTCTAGACTGCTTGATCTTCTTGAGTGATTATGACATTGAGGCCCAAATAGATAGCTTTATCCAAGTCCAGTCCAAAACCATGTGCATAGAACAGAAATTCAATTCCTATGATTATATCTCCATAGATTCTGTTCTAGGACAAGCGGAGGGTGGTGAAGCTTCATTAGAACATCACTTCGACCCTGCCCCTTTTATTGAACCATGGCCTCCCCCTGTTTTTAGTATTAAAATAGAGGCTGTTATAGGAAATACCAACACCAAAGATTGTTTCTTGCATATAATTCCTAAAAAGTGTGGTATTCCTTTTATAACTATGCCCAACAAATTTGGAAGCCATTGGTTTTGCATCATCTCCTCTGACCTTGAGCCTGACATTAGTTGGGGGGAGTTGCATTTTTATGAGGATCTCAAAAGTCTTGTCATTGTTAAATTATTTCACTGGGAAGATCCTCAAAAATTTCGGTTGTTACTTTATGATAAGTATCTTGATTAACCGAATTTATTGACTGAGTTGTTATATTATGTTCTCTATTTTTTCTTGTTGCTACTAATGATTTTGCAGGTAACTTGAAAAAAATTGGATATTAATGCCTCGAGGTAACATCTTTCCTTCTCTCACTTTACTTTACATGTCCATGTGCTTAGTTTAGAACATTGGGGACAATGTTTAGTTTTAGTTGGGGGGGAGTGAGTCATTGCATGCCTCATATCTTTTTGTACTTTAGTGTCATATACCTGCTTAGCAACATGTGACTCAGGAAATTAAAATTGTCATTAATTTTTTTTAAATTTTTATTTTTTTTAAAAGATAATAAAATGGTTCTTGTTTTTTCTCTCTTAGTTAATGTAGTTAGTTACGATACATTAGTGTTATTTTCTGTATGTTATTAGCATGTGATATATAATGATAGTTTGTTTACTATCTTAGTTATAGTATGTTCTATGTTTTTTAATCTTCAAATACTTTGAGCACGTTGTGACAACCTTGTACATAGCTAAAATGGATTAGTAAGCATAGCTTAAGTGTCTTGAAAGACTGTAGTGGAGACTAATAACCCAAGTCAGCTTTTGTGCCATTCTTTGTTTTTGAGGGTTTTATAAAATTACTCTTACTTTTTGAAAAGCGTATTAATTCGTTGAAAGTCTCATTTTTCTTCTTCATTTTGACTGATCACTAGAAGAGAACGTTCAGGATTTACCAAACTTTAGAGCTCTTGAATTTACTGAAATGAATAATCCTATTAACTTAGAAGATGATTTAGGCCATCTTTTGACCATACATGGATAATACAGCCTTGACCTACCTCTATGCTATTCCTTTACTTCACCTCTTGAGCTTATCATAATCGCCTTGTCTTCATAATCCTAAAGTCTATACCAAACTCCAAATTAGGAGTTTAAGCATCAATTCTTTATTTAGGTGTGATTGGGATGTGTTGCGTTAACAAGAAGTATGTTAGTGTGAATAAGGGAAAGTTGGCAAAGAAAAATGAAAGAAAAAAAGAAAAGCATGAGAAGAAAAAGAAAAAAAAAATGCCAATGGTTGTTACAAAAAAAAAAAAAAAAAAAAAGGAATGAAAAGAAGAGTGTGAAAAAAATAAATAAAAGAAAAGAAGAAGAGAGAAATTGGAGATGTGGGAAGTTTGAAAAGTTATAGTAGACATTCCAATCACATCCTTTGACCCAATTGAAAATCACGAGCCTCTTTCTTCTTTCACTTAACACCTCTTTTTCAAAGTCCTGATGATTTTAAGTAAATTGGATTTGAAGTTAAGGTAATGAGAGAGTTATCCACGGTATCTCGCTCTTCTAGTGAAAAGTATCCTTTCATGAGACTTTATGCACTATAAAATTTCCGTTTTTCTATTTAGATATGAGAAGCATTAGATTCCATTCATATTTACTCTTTATAGCTTCCATATCATGAGTGATAATTGTTACACCCAATTCGGAGCGATTTCATCTTGAGAGTGTAATCCTGGTAAGAGTTGAGTCAAAATGAATGTCTTGATAGCGTCTTAGGTTATGCGAGCTTTGAAATTAAAGTTTTGTATTTTGGTTGTCCATTCACACACACACTTGAAGATTAACAGGTATGGAATATTCTAATGACTTTGATAGTAGATTAACTGTAATGTGTGTGTTGCATGGCTATGGCATACTAGAGAGTTTCATAAGATTGTTGAGCTTAACCACATTGTTAATGAGAGGAAAAATTTCTTGAAAATATTTAAATGAGAACCATTACCAGAAACATGAATTTTGTGGGTAGATTCACTGCAAACCCTCACGAGACAACACTCGTCCACTAGGGGGAACCTAGGGGTTTAAAGGCTTGTTGCATACGCTAGATGCAATCGCGATTCCTGCGAAAGTGAGTTAGGATTTTTATTTTCTTTTGTTTTCAATTTTTAGAGTTAAATAAACATTGCTGTAGTTCGCTTCATTGCTAGGGACTAGCAACGAGCTAGTTGGGGGGTGTGATTCGAGGTGAAAAGTGCATGTTTATAGTGTATTTCACGGTCTTTTATGCATACTTTTAACCCCAAGTCCCTAGATTTAGATGCATATCAATGATTAAGTGTTTTCTATGATGTTGAGACTCAAACATGTGTTTTTACACTATTTTACAGGTCATGGAAAGCAAACATTGCATAGAAAGTGATTCTGGTGAAGAGAACAACAGAAGCAGCTGAGAAAATGCCAATTTTGACAATGATGACTTCAGATTTGGAAGATTTTCCCAGAGACATGAAATGTAGATCTTTGAATTACGGTCGCGTGGCCGCAAACGGGAGGTCAATCCGAGGTCCGAGTAAAAAGTTATGGCCATTCTCCCATCGGTGTGCAGAGCTGTCAAAATCAGAGGAGTTCAAGCGATTGAAGAGAGTTCAATCGATCGAACCTTCGATCGATCGAACTGAGCTCGATCGATCGAACCTTATTTTCACCCAAAAGTTGCGTAAACTCTGTGGGAACCCTATATATACGTCGTTTTGACGCCAGACGAAGGGAGGACGCTCCAGAACGCAGAAAACAGCAGTTTTAGGGTAGTTTTAGGGTTAGATTAGGTGTAGATTAGGTTAGATTCTTATTTTTCTTCCTCTTTTTCATTGATTTACTGAAGATTATTGAAGATTCAAGTTTCTTTCATGTTTATTTCAAGTTTATTTCAGATTATATCCAGGTTTTTCTTTCCAATCCTTGTTATTTGATTGCTATTAGTTTATATGCTATGATTACTCTAGTTTGTTATTCCTGTATTAGTTTAATCATGTTTCTGTAGTTTAGACGTTGGGAATATGTGATGAAACATTGAATCCCAGCCTCTGCCATGCAATCTTTAGAAACCTTGGGCTCGATCGATCGAAGGTATTTCGATCGATCGAACCAGGGATAGTCAAGCGATCGAAGACCTTTCGATCGATTGAAGGATGAGACTGTCCGATCGATCGAGAGCGCTTCGATCGATCGAACATGTTAATTCTTGAGAGGATTCTTTTAAGTATTCCATGACTTTCTATTTTAGAAATCTGTCATCAAATTGTCCCAATAAGCTCAGTTTGTCACAACAGTTTTTAGAACTTAAAGCCTTAAGGCCTTTTCTTCAATGACTTTTGAAAACCACTTTGAATGCTAACACCATTTAGAGTGCAAGTAATTACCATTGTTTTAAACCGTCTTCTATGTATTTTAAATCATTTGTGATGATGTAGTCCCGGTCATGAAAGGGCTATTGATTCTTTATCTTTAGAAAAATACGGAATACTGAAGAGGAATGAACTCCATAGAACGTTAATGAATTTGCTTGGTAGATGGTTAGGATCAATGTGGATTCACGTGTTTCCAACACCTTTAATTTAGTTGTTCAATTAGTTATGTTTCTATATGTTTAGTTTATTATTTAGTTTAATTTAATTAATTAGGATTAGTTAGAACCTTCTCTTCTACATTCATCTTTTCTATTTCTTTAGGTTATAACTTAGTAGATATTCTTCCTATTCCTTCCCTGTGGGATCGACCTGGACTTCCAGTACTATATTACTTGCACGATCACCTACACTTGGGTGTTGCACAAGAGCGCACAACTTTTTAGTCGTGTCAATGCACTCATGGCCCAATGGGAAAATGATGATATGTGGGAGCCATGGGAAGATCATGACCTCCAGGATGTCGTCCCAGACCGCCATAATGCCATCTTTGTGTTCGTGGACGATTTCCTTGTTCCTGAGTTGGTCCCATACCGCTATGTGCACCTGAGCTTCCTGCTATTCAGGCTCCAATGCCCCTTACCAGCCAGTGCATTTTGGGAACCTATGCCAATAGTGAGGTTGGAACTTGTCACATTTCTTTGTATTTTTGTTTCTATTCATTGTTTTTCTTTTCGTGTTAATCCGTGTTTCTTGTGTTCTGTTATTTTAATTTCGGTTTGTTGTCTTTTGTCCAGGATTGTCACTATGTTCCTAAATGGTATTCCAGTATTCCTCCCACATCAACTGATTCATGGTCTTGGGCCCTACATAAGGCCCCCACACACTCCGCCGCGAGAGGACAGTCCGTTGCGCAATTATACCCCTTTATCCATGTCTCCAGCCGGATCACCTCTTGCATGGGCTTTCAATTCTTTGGAGACGCCAGACTTGTTTGATGATGTCCTTGCTGCTTTTCGGTTGTTCTGGGAAAGGGAATCATCGAGTTTGGACTTCCCTTCTGCAGATTCGGCGAGTTATGAAGAGATTGTGGAAGAGGAAATCTTTATACTAGAAGATTAGTGCTGCATTTCAGTTGTTTTTGTTCATTTCATCTTTTCGTTTATCAATTGGAGTGTAATCCTTGACAAAATGTTATTGGTTTTAGTTTTATTTTTAGTTTTCTTTAGTTAAATAAGGTCTTAAACACAGTTGGGGGTAATAATGTTGCAATTTGGGTGCAGTTATAAAGTTTTATTTCTATATAAATTGCAATTTTCTATTCTGAGGATGGATTTCTGTCATACATGCCTGTACTTAAACTGCTTTTTAGTCTCTCTGCATGTCCAGAATTGTTTCTGATAGTTGGGTGTGATATGGTTCATGTTCCCCATTAGATTCTGAAATTTTTGTGTTCGATCGATCGAACTCATTTCGATCGATCGAAACCTGGTTGTTCGAGCGCTTGTATTTTATGTTCAATCGATTGAGGGATTTGTTTTCGATCGATCGACCATAGTTCGATCGATCGAACGAAGCTTTTAAACGAAGCGTCTTCAGAACACTTCTTCAGTTCCCTCACTTTCACTCTCGAGCGCTCGAGCACAGAGGAGGGGGCGACTCGGAAATTTTTGATTCCTTGCACTCAATAAGACGCCCAGATCATCCCTCCATTCATCCTCATCGTCATCTCAACATCCCTTCCACCTCCACTGCGTGTTCTACACCGAGGTAGGCCCCACTTGTTTTTGTCCTTTATTTCCTTAGTGATTGTGTTAGAAAATCCCAAGGGGGTGTCCCCTTGGTCTTAGGAGTTCCTTTTGATAGTCCTTTGTTTATGCATTTTTTGTTTCCTTAGCGTTTCTGCGATCACTGCACACCGCTATGTTCGATCGCTCGAACTGGATTTGAGCGATCGAAGGGGAGATGTTCGATCGATCGAACAATGTTCAAGCGATCGAAGTCTACTCCAGTTCAATCGATCGAACCCAGCTCAATCGATCGTACTCCATCAGTGGCAGTTTTGTTTCTTTTTCTCCCTGTTCTTATCTGTATCATGTTGTGTCTTATTTTCAGGGCTGCCGACATGAATCCAGTGACGGGCTATCATAAGTCCAAGCCCCTCAGCCTTATTATACCAGATCCGGTGCCCGCACATGGGTTCCGGAATGACGAGGACAGGCTATGGTATGAGCGGCACTTTCAGACAAGGATGGTGATGGTCGAGCGCCCTATTGAGTATGTCTGGACAGAGAGTCCATGGTTCCTGACACGGATCCGTTCTATGCCTCACTGGTTCCATCTCCTTTCTTTGGCTAAGAGTGTCAATCTTTCCTGGATTCGCGGTGCTTGTGCGACTATGATCCGCGACCCGGTTGCACCATTCACCTACCATGCCTTCTTCCGGAGTCGCCCATTCATTATCAGTCCAGCTACAGTTTCAGCCGCGTTGGGGGTACCAGAGGTACCTGATTATGTTTGCCCCCACCGGCCTGATGCACCAGTGACCCCACCATCCACTATTATCCGTGAGCTCACTAGAGGCGCTGTTCCGTCTTGGGATGGCGATGCTTTGATTGAGGACCACTTTCTCACTGATGGCTACCACATGATCCACTTGGTCCTCAGCAACTGCCTCCTAGTGACTTCCTATCGAGAGAAGATCGCGGCTTGGTATGCGCGAGTCTTATATGCAGTGGGGACGGGACAGCCAGTTTGCATACCACGCCTCTATATTGACTTTATGGTCCACCCCACCTATTTTATCTCGTCTAAGAAGCACCTGAAGGGTGCTTGGGCTATTCAGAGGGTGATGGCTGAGGCCGGTTTCCCCGTGCTTGCTGGAGATGATGTTCGCCCTTCTCCCCGCAGATTTAGCGAGGCGGCTGCTCGCCGCTCCGACGCTCAGAAGAGGAAGCGAAAGGGAAAAGGGAAATCGCGGGTGAGGGGGACGAAGAGGAGGCGTGGTGGGACGGACACGAAAGCGGGAGCTTCAGGGACACCCACCGAGGTGGAGGAGCTTGATTCCGATGATGATGAGGATGATCCGATTGCTGCGGTTCGGCAGTTTGAGCTGCCACAGCGATCGCAGACTCAGGCCCAGGGAGAGTCTTCTTCCTCTGTGCCTCTCCCGACGGTTCACGAGCTACTATTGGAGGAGAGAGAGGCCAGGATTAGACTCGAGGGCCGGATAGACCATCTGCAGACCTTGCTGGAGTCCATACTGATTCAGATTGGGGTTGATCAGGCCGTTCACTCTACTCAGCATCCATCGATGGCCCCGTCTGCACCACCTACTACTGATCCATCATCTGCTGCTGCCCCGGTTTCCGCTACTACAGGTCCATCCACTTCTTCTGCTGCAGCCGATCCACCACTTGCCGATCCATCTGCTGCAGCCCCTGCTACTACCTCGTTGCCGCCTGCTCCTATCGATATCCCTTCTGATGTAGCTGATGATGCACCGTCCGGGGTCGATTAGTTTTAGTTGGGAAGGTGGTGTTTTTGTTAGTTGTTGTACTATTTTTGGGTATGGTTTTGGTTGGATGGACTGGTTGGTTATTTTGGTTGGACTATTTGGTTGGTTGATTCTATATGGACAGTATTTATCCCTGCTTTTATTTTATTTTATTCTGTTCATATTACAGTGGTTAAGATTGCTTGGATCATGGTTTTTATCGTGTTACTTTTATCTATTGATCCTGTTTGTTTTGGAGATTGTGTTCTGTTTTTCTATGCTAGGTTGCTATGCTTGCTATCATCAATTTGCTCCATACAGGTGATACCCATCTATTTTATTTGTTGAAAATCAACTTCTGGGGACTTTGTTGTTTTCAGTTGGGGGTAGGAGAGAATAGATAGGTATACACCCGTAATAGATAGGTTTAGCACTTGGATATGTTTTAAATTTAACAAGAACACAGTCTGTTAACATTTTGAAAATTTTTAATCGTATTGTTAGAATAACTCTGAATAATCTCTCCTGCTTGTTGATTAGACAATGACACATTTGTAGTATTCTCATCTTTTTATGGATTAAATCCACGCGTTTTCTGTATCACTGAAATGAATTGCATTTGTAAAGCTATTTATGTACCCAATACTTTTGCACTAATTGGCAGCTATGTAGAAAACCTGAAAATTGAGTTAATATGAATATTGTGCGAAAAGAACAAGTAGTGGAGGCTAATAACCCTTTGTGAGCTATTGAGCCAATCGTCATTTCTGAGGGGATTCTCATACATTGTCGAATGGTCTTTCTTGCATATACTTGGTGAATTCGTTGTTAAGTCTCAGTTTTCTTTAAAAGTTTTGACTATTTGTTAGAGGAGAACGTTCAGGATTTACCAATTACACTCAATGAACACTTAAGTGCTAAAAATTGAAAGATGAGAAAATGATTCAAGTCATCGTTTACCCATTCTATTACCTGATATAACTTTCACTTACATTCATTGGATTGTTTCATCCCTGATCCCACGCCAATTAAATATTTCCAATGTAATCACAAGAATCTATACCCTTGATCTATACCTTGACCTCATTGAGCCGTTTGATATATTTGTTGAGAATGAGTCATCAAAGTATGTGAAATGGAAGGAAGTAGTTGTGGGACAGGTTATAAAAAAAAAAAAAATGAAAAAAAAAATAAAAATGAAATTAATGATGAATGAAAAAAAAAAAAAAGAAAAAAAAAGAAAAAGAAAAAAAAAGAGCATATGAAATGAATGGGAGATTGGGTGGAGAAAAGAATAAAGAATAAAAAGAGAAGTTGAAATTCCATCACATACTAAAAAGCACACTCTTCTCTACAACACTCCCCCCCTACTAAATAAAAGCCGCAAGTCAAAGTCTTGAAGATTCTCAATACTTGATTTGAACATGGAAGTGTGAGTTGAGTTATCCACGGTATTTCGCTCCTCTAGTAAGTAGTGTTCCATTCCTGAGACTATACACTCTTAAATGTCCATTTTTCATAGAGTCAAGTATGAAAGCATTAGCACTTATAATATCATCCTTATCAAAGCTTTCATACGATGTGCGATCATTGTAAAGCAAGTTTCTGAGAGACGTTCTTTTTGAGTGTGACCAATGTGAGAATTGAGCTAAAACTGCAAGTTTTCCAAAGTACAATAGTCTAGATAACTCTTAATAGGGTTGGACGCATGGTTGTTAATTTCACACACACACGGGTGCATGATGGTAATACATTTGTTATATTTTACTTGGTGATATAGGGGAGCATGTGGGTCTCTTTCATGGGTTGTAGAGGATAGTATATTATTGTGGAGCTTAATTAATAATTGAATGGAAGGGGGAATTCTACGAGTTATTCTAAATCTTTTTGAGCTTAAAATTGGAAGAATTTTGTGGGTATATTCACTGCAAACCCTCACGAGACAACACTCGTCCACTAGGGGGAACCTAGGGGTTTAACGGCTTGTTGCATTTGCTAAATGCAACCGCGATTCCTGCGAAAGTGAGTTAGGATCTTTCTTTCTATCTTAGTTTAGGTTGTTTTTAGTTTTCCTTTGTTTTCTTAGTTGTGGTAGTATTAGTTTAGGAGTTTGTATTTTATTTTATTTTATTTTCGCTTTATCGCTAGGGACTAGCAATAAGCTAGTTGGGGGTTGTGCAAAGCGGGGGTATTTGTAAAATACAACCGCGCTAAAAGGAAGAATTGTATTAGTTTTTATCACAACTTCCCGTTTTATCTGCGATTTGCATTGCAAGGCTAATTTTCATACAATATGATTAATCTATGACAAGTTGTATTGTTTTAGCTGTTGTTGGTGCAGATTACTGCTGTGTGGACTAAACAGATGAACATCAGAATAAATAGAATGCTGGAATGAAAACAAAAGAAGTCAAAGCTGAAATATGGAGCTCGATCGATCTAAGACGGTTCGATCGATCGAGAGTTCGATCGCTTGAAGAGTGTTGAAGCGCTTGAGGCTTAAGGGTTCGATCGATCGAGAGCAGTTCGATCGATCGAACGGGGTATTTCCAGTAACATTCGTGTGCGCAGCAGATACGGGTTTTTAACCCTAGTTTCTTAGGTTTCTTATATATATGTGTATTGTATACGTATAGAGGGACGCCCATTTTACATTTTTACACAGTTTTAGAGAGAGAGAGATAGAGAGTTTGTGTTTGGTTTTGTAGGTTTTGCACTGAAGTTTCATTTGTGCAGTGGATTTCTTAAGTTTAATACACGTATTCTTTGTTCCAGGTGATTTATATATTGTTTATTTAGATTCTGCACTTGGTAGTCGTAGTTTAATCGCTCATCTTATAGTATTGCATGCTAAATATTTGTAAAACCATAGTTTTTAGATTTTCCATGAAAAACTCGCAACCAAACAAGGTGTTAATGTTTTTTTACGTTAAATATCAATCTGTGACGGCCCAGACGATGTCTGAGTAGTCCCAGGTTGGGAGAACACGATGAAACAGTGATCTCCAGCTTCTGCCATGCAGCAGAATAATCGCTGTGTTCGATCGATCGAAGTTAGTTCGATCGATCGAACCAGAGACAGTCAATCGATCGAAGTCAGTTCGATCGATTGAGGGATGAAGGTCTTCGATCGATCGAAAGCGCGTCGATCGATCGAACTCCCTGATTCTTGAGGATGTTCCCTGCAGTATTCCAGGACCTTTTTGTTTTAAGATTTGTTATCATTCTGTCCCAAAAAATGCTCAGTCTGTCAAAACAGTTTTTAAAACTAAGGCCCTAAGGCATTTTCTTTCAATACATTTTGCAAACCATCTTCAATGCTAACACCATTGAGGATGCGAGTCTTAACTATTGAATTAAACCGCTTTTACGTATTTTAATTTAATTGTGATGTATGGTCCCGGTCATGAAAGGGCCATGGATTCTCCATCTTTAGAGGAATACGGAAAACTGTGGGTAATGTACTCCTTTGTGCTTCAAGGCAACTGCATGGTAGATAGCTAGATTACTGCGGATTCGTGTAATCCCAACACTTTCTTCTTAAAGTTAAAAATCCTAATTTAAAGTACTGTTTTAACTAGCTAGTTAGATCGTTAATTTAATCTTAATTATTTTCATTAGTAATCGTAGCTGTGGAACTTTGTGTTCTACACCATCGTTCAATCTTATACATTTTATTTTGTTTTCTTTGAGGATAGTCTAATTGGATAGGTTAACACCTTCCCTGTGGGATTGACCTGGTCTTACCAGATATTACTTGCACGTCCACCTACACTTGGGTGTTGCACAAGAGCGCACAGAAAAATTCTCGTGTCACCCCAACTGTCTCGTGTCGAATTGGGAATCAAAGGATAGACAACGCACTCCTTGATCTAGGAGCGAGCGTAAACCTGTTGCCATATTCAGTCTATAAACAACTAGGGTTGGGTGAACTCAAACCTACCCGAGTTGCATTATAACTGGCAGACAGGTCAGTCAAAATACCTTAGAGGAATACTAGAGAATGTTCTGGTGCAGATAGATTCATTTGTCTTCCCGGTCGATTTTGTGATTTTGGACACTGAACCTGTGTCTAATCTATGTTCACAAATTCTGGTGATATTTGGACGTCCATTCCTCAACACCATAGATGCCACAATCAAAATAAGAAGTGGTATTACGACCATCGTATTCGGGAATATGACTCTAAATGTCAAGATTTTTTCAAATCCCCGACCTGAAGAATATGAGGATGAGGAGGAAATCAATTATATTGAAACGGTTATCGAAGACGAGGCTGATTTTGTAGATTACAAAGATCCCTTGGAGGTAGTTGTGTCATAATTTGATGCTATCTATCAACCTAATGATTCTACCCCATTGGATGCTGCCTTAAATCATACTTGCCTCATGATGGAGATGAAAGAGGAGGACATAGTTGAATGCATGTGGGTAACACCATATGAACCACTACCTCCAAAAAAAAAAATTAGTCATGCCATCTAATTTTCATCTTCCTAATTTGGAGTTAAAGGAGCTTCCAATAGAGCTCAAATACGCTTTCCTAGGGACTGAAAAGACTTACCCTGTCATAATTTCATCTACATTAGATCTTGAACAAGAGGGTAAGTTAATCCAACTGTTAAAACAATATAAAGGAACATTAGGATGGACTATTGCCGACCGCAAAGGCATAAGCCCGTTCGTGTGCACTCATAAAATATATATGGAGGAAGACGCTAAACCTTCACGACAAATGCAAAGGCATCTGAATCCCAACATGCAAGAGGTAGTTAAGAAGGAAGTGTTAAAACTACTTGATGTTGGGATTATATACCCATTTCTGATAGCCCTTGGGTTAGTCCAACCCAAGTAGTGCCCAAAAAGGTGGGCATAACGGTAATCCCGAATAAAGATGGTGAATTGGTACCAACACGTGTCCCCACCGGATGGCGGATGTGTATTGATTACCAAAAATTGAATACAGTGACTCGGAAAGACCACTTTCCATTACCATTCATGGATCAAATGCTAGAAAGAGTGGCGGGTCATAAATATTATTGCTTCTTGGACGGATATAGTGGCTACAACCAAATTGAAATCGCTCCTGAGTATCAGGAGAAAACGACTTTCACTTGTCCATTTGGTACATTCTCCTATCATCGTATGCCCTTCGGCTTATGTAACGCACTTGTTATGTTTCAGCGGTGCATGTTGAGCATATTCAGTGACATGACTAAATAAATACTTGAGGTTTTCATGGACAGCTTCTCAGTGTTTGGTCATAGTTTTGATAAATGCCTGGAAAACCTCAAAAAAGTGTTAGCGAGATGCGAGGACAAACACCTAGTACTAAACTGGGAAAAGTGTCACTTCATGGTGACCATGGGAATTGTCCTCGGCCACATTATTTATGATAAAGGTATCCAAGTTGATAAAGCAAAAATCGATATAATCTCGAACCTACCTGTCCCCCATACAAATAAAGATATCCGCTCTTTTCTGGGACACGCGGGATTTTATCGTCGCTTTATCCAAAATTTTAGTGCAATTTACCGACCACTTTGTCAACTCTTAATTAAAGACGCACCATTCGAGTGGTCAGAAAACTGTCAAACATCTTTTGACACACTAAAGGAATACCTTACCTCCACACCGATAATACAGGCACCCGACTGGAGTTTGCCATTTAAACTTGATGTGCGATGCTAGTGACTATGCCATCGGTGCAGTCGTAGGACAGAGGAAGGATAATAAGCCCTATGTTATTAACTATGCCAATCGAACACTCAACGAAGCTCAAATGAACTATACGACTACCGAAAAAGAGCTACTGACAATAGTTTTCGCTCTAGACAAATTCAGGTCATATCTGATAGGGTCCCCAATCGTCTATTTTACAAACCATTCAGCCCTCAAGTACCTGCTATCTAAGAAGGACGCGAAGCAAAGGCTTATCCGTTGGATACTCCTACTCCAAGAATTCGATATCACAATCAAGGACAAAAAAGGAGTAGAGAATGTGGTCGCTGACCATTTGTCTCGGTTAACATTTACTGACAACACTGAACCCATACCAATTAAAGAGGAATTCCCAGATGAGCAACTGATGGCTATTTCCAGTTTGCCTTAGTATGCGGATATAATAAATTATCTTGTTATGGGAGAGACTCCAAGTCATTTGTCGAATCAAGACAAGAAACGGTTCCTTTCGTTCGCACGTCATTTCTTTTTCGATGACCCTTACTTGTTTAAGTATTGTGCTGACCAGGTCATCTGACATTGCGTCCCGAACGAGGACATAACTGTAATATTAGCCTCTTGTCATTCTGAAGCCTGCGGTGGTCATTTCGCTTCGCAAAAGACCGCACAAAAAGTCCTACACAGCGGCTTCTATTGGCCCACTATGTTCAAGGATGCCTATTCTTTTTGTAAATCGTGCCAACGCTGTCAGAAGCTTGGTACAATTTTGAAAAGGAATTCTATGCCCTTAACTCCCATTATCATAATTGAAATATTCGATTGTTGGGGCATAGACTTTATGGGCCCGTTTCCTAAATCAAACAACTATGAATACATACTCCTAGTTGTGGAATACGTATCAAAATGGGTGGAAGCGATACCAACGAGATGCAATGATCACAAAACAGTAATGTCCTTTCTTAAGAAAAATATTCTGTCG
Source organism: Hydrangea macrophylla (assembly GCA_033977485.1). Classification (NCBI taxonomy): domain Eukaryota; kingdom Viridiplantae; phylum Streptophyta; class Magnoliopsida; order Cornales; family Hydrangeaceae; genus Hydrangea; species Hydrangea macrophylla. The sequence goes on along the minus strand of CM066997.1, from coordinate 61,758,971 downwards.
CATTTCGAAACTCCGAAAGCATTAATAAGTGACCAAGGCAAGCATTTTTGCAACATGCCTTTGGAGTCACTTCTCAAGAAATACGGGGTCAACCATAAGATCGCTCTAGCTTACCACCCATAAACTAATGGACAGGTAGAGTTGGCTAACCGTGAAATCAAGCATATACTAGAAAAGACGGTTAGTTTCAACAGAAAAGACTGGGCATATAAACTGACAGATGCTCTATGGTCGTATCGCACCGCTTATAAGACAAACTTGGGGATGTCCCCGTATAGGTTAGTGTACGACAAGGCATGTCACCTTCCTGTTGAAATCGAGCACAAAGCATATTAGGCAACACGCTCATTGAACTTCGACATTAAAGAGGGAGGTCACCTTCGAAAACTCCAGTTTGCTGAACTAGAAGAAATACGTCGAGATGCATATGACAATGCTAAACTACACAAGGAAAGGTTAAAGGCTCATTACGATAGAACAATTTTTCAAAAATCATTCGAGCCGGGGCAGAAAGTCTTGCTGTACAACTCTCGCCTCCACCTTTTTCCAGGTAAGCTCCGATCCCAGTGGACAGTACCATTCACTGTTAAATCTATTTTTCCACATGGGGCTGTTGAGCTGGTAAATCCCAAGAACGATGATTGTTTCAAGGTTAACGGCCAAAGGTTAAAACCGTTCTTGGAGAACTTCCTACCAGAAGCTGAGCATATCGAGTTAGATGAGCCCAGCTATTCCTCCACCTAAAATACCTAAAAGCGTGTTCACATTTTGTTGTTGTATTCTTTTCTTTACTGTATTCTTGTTTTATTTCATTTATTTCTATCTCTTTTTTAGTGTGACTTCGATTCTAATATGATATCATCTATCTCTCCCCTGCAGGTTGTCCAAATATGAGGGATGATGACGTTCATTTAATCAGGTCATGGGCTGACTCCGAATATCCTAATCCTCTATGGACTACCGAGGAGATTGCATTCTGTCTCTCTCCTTATCAAGGGCTTGGAGCGGACAATGTCATTGACTTAACCCAAGGGTACATTCCTTACGATCCTGCACTTTGCCAAATTAATCCCTTCGAGCATATAAACTTCCCTGTAGAGGAGGGCAAACCAGAGGGTATTTTGTTGGGGAAGTCGATGACACCCTCTTGGTATAATGGGAGAATGATTCAATGTGGGAACCATGGGAAGAAGAAGATTTATAGGATGTGGTGCCTAAACGCCATAATGCCATCTTCACTTTTGTTGATGACTTCCTTGTCATCAAATTGGTTCCATACATTTACGTGCACTCGAGCTATTTGCTATTCTGGCTTTAATGCCCCCTACCTACTAGTGCACATGGTGATATCGTGCCTATAATGAGGTTAATTCCTTGTCACACTTCTTTTCCTTTTCATCTTTCTGCGTTTATTCCCTTCTATTGGTTCGTGCTTTTGTGTTACTTAATTTCTTCCTTTTTGGTTATCTTTTGTTTTCCCTTAGTCAGGATTTTCACTATGAATCATACGCTACTGCCGTTGTTCCTTCTGCATCAGTTGTTCCATGGATTTGGACCATACATAAGGTCGTTGTAGTATAGTGGTAAGTATTCCCGCCTGTCACGCGGGTGACCCGGGTTCGATCCCCGGCAACGGCGCCAAAAATTGATCTTGTCAGAATCAAGATATAAAAAGTGTTCTTTACTTTTCAAAAGATTTGCAGTGTGGAAGTAAAGGTCGAACCCATAGAGATTGATTAACTACAGCGACTTAATTTTAAAACCTAACTTTAGTTAATTATGAAAACGGATTTTGATTTGGTTTGAATTAAACTAATAACAATAAAAATAAATCTAAACTATGAAAGCAATTAAAAGTGTTTTTGTAAATATGTAAAGTGAACCTAGGATTGCAACTCCACCACTAGCTTCATAATAAGGAATATTTATGAATTACTTTAGCTTACTAAGTTGGATGATTATGGGGAATTGTAGCTACAAGCCCAATCATCCGTCAAGAAAATAATCATGGTTCAAGCACCAACATAATCCATCTTCGGTTAGCACGAATTATCCCACACTAAACTAGGGTTGTGATCTAATCCGTCTAACCTAGGCATGGACTATTCGGATACTTGATAACACAAATCAATAAAACACCATCACATGTAAACAATCTAAACAAGCACAGCAAGCATAGATCGTTGAGCACATCACAGTCAAAATAGATCTAAGACAAGGATAAATTCAGAAAGTAATGATTTAATCACTAGAAGTACGATTTATTTATAAAAATCCTCTAAACATGTGACTGTCATCCATACATAATAAACCTAAAGTAAAAACATAAAAAAAACCCTATTACTTGGCTAGGGCTTCATTGAAACCCTAGATCTATGATCTAGCCGTCCATGGAAGTGTTGGATGGCAAGTAGTTGATGGAGGAGGCCATGGGAATCCTTGGTCTTCTTCTTCTTCTCCTTGCTTCCCTCCCTTCATTGGCTGGAAGTATGGTTGTAGAATGTGTGTATAATAATTGCCAACAATGTCTAACCCTTTAATTGTAATAAAATAGGGTATATATAGATTTACAACAAGTTTTGGAAGCCTTCCTAACCCGAAACGGACTGAAACTGATGTAATTTACAGTCTAGACGTCGTTCAGCAGTTTCGTTTGCACAGGAGTCTTCTGTATACTGAAATACGCAACTTTGATTTCTGTACGGATCGCGCGAGCGCGACATTTAGGACTTCGCGCGCGCGGATCGCGCGAGCGATTTTGGGTTTCTCGCGCGAGCGGATCGCGCGAGCGATTCTCTATTTTTCGCACGCGCGGCTCGCGCGCGCGACTTCGCTTTTCCAGCTTCTTTCTTTATGCTTTTTCATCCTGTTTAGCTTGGTTTAGGTGATTTCTTCCAAATCCTGTCAAAAACTAGAAAACGAAGTAAAAATATACAAAAACAGGATAAAAAGGAGCTAACAGATGCTCGTTAAGGCGTATAAATAGGATTTGTTCTCTCCCGATCACACCCCCAAACCTACATTTTGCTAGTCCTCGAGCAAAACTAAAATTAAAAACTAAACTACTCATAAAAATCTACTCCATTTTCGCATGGATTGCGATTGCATTTAGCATATGCAACAAGCCTTTTAAACCTCTAGGTGTCCCTAGTCGGACGAGTGAAGTCTCGTGAGGGTTCTCATCAACAAGTCACCCACAGCCATCTTTATTAACTTAAAAACTTAAAAAGTTTTATTAAAAATAAAAACATAACATTCAATACTCCTTATTATAAAACAATGATTCGAAATAGAATAACGAACAAGAAGAAACAGAATCAAACGTTCACCTATATCATGAAAAACAATCTCAAGCACATGCATCATATAAATCAATAGAGTTCCTCATACAATTGCACGTGTGTGATGTGGTAGTCAAATGAACACGCGTATGTCATGAACATGGAATATAACTCGGATAACCATCCAACTATGCTTCGACTACGAATCTCACAATGAATTACACTCTCAAATGAAACACTCAGAAACAGGTGTAATTTATCTAGTATATGCGAGCAAAGGAAATATATTTTCAAAGCAAGATACCGCTCACATATAACTCGGAAAAGACGCATAACACGAAAGAACAGTAGTCTCATGGATAGGATACCAATAATCAAGAAATTAATCATTACCATGTTTTAATCCCCTCCCATCGTTTACATATCTAAACCATATTTTCTAGGATCAACTAGGACTTTTCAAAGGTTGTAATGTGGCTCAGACAATGGAAAAAGGATATACTAGGTAGGTAATCTCAGAATGGCATTGTAAGGCATGTTCGATTTCTTTCTCTTCTACAAACTTTCATCTTTTCTTTCTCTTCATTCCTTTTCATTCATTTTTCTTTTCTTTCATTTTTTTCAACCTTCCTCTTCTTTATTTTGTTTATTTTCCTTTTTATTTTCTCGCTTCTCAAATGACTATGCATTGAATACCAAGCAACTACCCCAATAACATCTTATTTTCTTCTTCTTCTCAATCAACACATCGCCTTAATACTACTAAAAGTTGATCACTCTTCCAGTGGTATACTCCAAGTTGATCAAGTTGGAGCTTTTAAAGAGGATAATGGTGAACAAAGAAAAAGAGGCATTGTAACGGCTCAAAGGGCGAACTAAGGAAATTTTATCTTTTATCGGTCGGCAATAAACAAAGAGGGCCTAAAATCATGTCCTAAAGTTGTATGGTTCTTCAATGTTTACAATGGAAGATTATTTAGCATGGTAACAAATATTTTAACTTGACTATCAACCAAAACAAGAATAATGAGACTAAACAACAAGTAGATGCGCTATTTCAATGAAATTTGACAAACACAATGTATTTATAACCCTCTAAAAAGAAAAGATAGGCTCAAAAGCTCACCGGGTCTAGTCTCCACCATGTGTTATCTAGAAATCCGAATCATATTATAGTTCACATCAAACATGTATTCCAATGACTACGTGCAGTGCATAGGTTTATGTGCAAATCTATGATATAAAACTATGATTCAAACAATACATAACTTAAAACGTCATATCATAACTTCAGCAAATGTTTAATCACCTCTTCTCTTGTTTACCATTCTATAACAATCAAAGTTATTGAACAAGAAGTATCAAATTGATATTGCAAAAACGTCGGTAATTTTTTTTTTAAATTAGTGCATAATAATGTGCATGTGTGTGCATACCCCCAAACCTAAACCTTTCATTGTCCCCAATGAAACAATAAAACGAAATAACGGAGAGTAGGTAAGAAAGGAACGATATTACCTCGATCTCGGCAAGGAAAACAAGTGAAGGTATAAAAATATAGCGATAAAGTTCAAATGTACCTGTTAATACTAGATAAAAAGAAACTAAACAAAGAAAAGATGAAAAACAACTAAAAGAAATATAAAGAAATTAACCTAATCTATACGATATAACAAAACAAAGAAAACAAAATAAACATAAACTAGAAAAGAAAATAAAGCATACGATAAAAAAATAATAAAACATAACCAGAATTATGACAACAATCAAAACCCTGATGGAAAAGGACCTACAAAACAAAAACAGAAATGGAAAAACTACCTGAGCAGGTATGGGGAAAGGACACAGAAAAGAAAAGCAAATATCAAGAAAAGGGGAAATCGCGCGAGCGGCCGTCGCGCGGGCGAATTTCCAATTTTTTTTTCCAATCCTCGCGCCCGCGAGCTACCTCGTGCCCGCGAGGCTAGGCGCGAAGAGAACCTGAGAGCTCAAATAAAGAAAAATAAAGAAAAACGTCTAAGGGGCAAACTCGCGCCAGCGGGCCGCGCGAGCGAAGTCTCGCGCGAGCGACGTCTCGCGCGAGCGGATCGCGCGCGCGAGTTTTATGTTTTCTCTCGGTTCACTTATTTTATGTATAGAAATTAAAAATAACTTTACTCTGACCCCCAAACCTGTCCAACACCTCAAAAATAGACCAAAACGACCCAAAAACATCCAAAAATCAAAGAAACAGGCGAAATCAAGCTTGGGTTACCTCCCAAGAAGCGCTAACTTTTACGTCTTCAGCTAGACCGTTCTAGCTCAAGACTTACGGAGGTTGAAAATCAGACTTTGTACCCCTAAGAATATTAGGTAGAGCTCGGTGGTAAGCAGAAATCACGTCGCTTTGAATTAATTCGATTGACGGTTTATCAGTATGTTCAAATCAATTTCTTACCTTCCGAGTAGATTCAGCATTAGGGTCCAGATTAGTCGAATTCGTCCGCTCACTACTCACCAAATTATTTTCCTCACCCACAGGTTGTATGTTATTTGGTTCAATTGTTCGTCTAACCTCAATCTCCGCCTCACATAGGTAATCATCGTCTTTAGGAGGTTGATCAATAGCGTTAAAAATGTTTAATTTGAGATTCATATTCCCAAATGACACCTTCATTACCCCCGTCTGGCAGTTAACACGTGCGTTAGCGGTTGCTAAGAATGGACGGCCTAGAATGACAGGAGTGTGTTTCCTAGCATCTAGCACGGGTTCAGTGTTAAGGACCATGAAGTCGACATGATAATAGCATTTATCAACCTTAACCAAGACGTCCTCGACGATTCCTCTAGGTACATTGACAGAACGATCCGCTAATTGAATAGTAGCGGCCGTAGGTTTAAGTTCACCTAGTCCTAATTGTTCATAGACGTGATAGGGTAAAAGATTAACACTCGCACCTAAGTCAAGGAGAGCCCTATGGATGATAGTGTCACCTATGACACATGAAATCGTTGGCGTACCAGGATCCTTATACTTTGGAGGTGAGTGTTGAAAAATAGAACTTACTTTTTCCGTGAGGAAGACCTTTTTAGGAGTATGACTACGTATTTTGCGCTTTTGTGTACAAATGTCTTTAAAACATTTAGCATAAGCGAGAATTTGTTTAATAGAATCGAGGAAAGGAATATTGATTTTAACTTGTTTAATCACCTCGAGTATATCGTCCATTTTTGACCCTTTCTTGGGCAAATGTGACGGTCCCTCAACGTTTGGTGGATATGGAATTCTCGGAATATAGTTCGTTGGGACCGGTTCTTTATCTTTTTTATTTTTATCCACATCCTCACCCATCTTATTCGAGTTAGTATTCATATCTTTCACATTCTCATTCGGAAGTTCAATAGCTTCCTCTTCCCGAATAGTCGTCCTAGTCGATACGGCGTTTACTTGTTCACTCGACCCCTTAATCTCATACTGTCCCTTAGGGTTTTGAATAGTTTGGCTCGACAACTTACCCTCGTTTCTACGACTCATTGTATTCGCTATTTGTCCCATTTGAGACTCAAGCTTCGCAATGGATTGTGTATGAGAGTGCACTATTTCTGCTTGTGCGTGGACTTGAGTTTCAATATTTTTAAGAGATGCCAACACCGTTTCCTCAAAAGCGTTAGTCCGTGAAGGATTAGGGTTAGGAGGTGGGTGTTGGTATTGATTTTGTTGATATTGGGGTCGATAAGTATTAGGAAAATTGTTCGACCTAGGAGTATAATTATTTTGTGGGAATTGTTGCATAGCATTTACTTGTTGCTCCACAAATTCCGGATATTGGGATGCAGAAGGACATGCAAAGATATTATGGGACGGTTCGGAGCATAATGTACATACTTCTAAAGAGTGTGGATTAGACGTTTTGTTCATTTGCATCAGTCGGTCAAGTTTTCTATTTAATTCTTGTATTTGCATTGACTGACTTGACTCAACTGTCACCTCTCACTTAGGTTGAAGGTATCCCTCAGAACGGACAGACACCGCTTGGTGCATCGAATTCTCGCTCAAAGTTTCAAAAATTTTCCAGGCCTCGTCGGCGCTTTTGTGTAGGAAAGTTCCCGCACAAACGGCATCGACGGTATTCCTAACAGAGGGAATAAGCCCCTCGTAGAAGACTTGAACCAATTGCCACTTGGGAACCTGATGGTGTGGGCATGAGCGTAACAATTCTTTAAATTGTTCCCAAGTGTCATAAAGAGTCTCCCCATCTTGCATCACAAAATTAGTTATATCTTTTCTTATCTTATTTGTACGCATAATAGGGAAAAACTTTTGTAAAAAGGCGGTGTGTAAGGCTTCCCATGTTTTTATGGTGTTTGGCTCAAGTGATTGAAGCCAATACTTCGCTTTGTCTCTTAAGGAGAATGGGAAGAGCCGCAATTTTAATTCATCATTATTTAGGTTTTGTATTTTCAAAGTAGAGCATATACCCTGAAAATCCCCTAAGTGTTGGTAAGGGTCTTCATTTAGACGGCCATGGAATGATGGAAGTAGCGAGATGGTAGACGACTTTATCTCAAAGTGAGATGCTGTCGCCTCAGGTAATTCGATACCGGCTTGTGGCGTGTAAGTAGTAGTAATAAAATAATTTATAAGTTGAGGAGGTGGCGGTATATTAAGATTATTCATATTAGCACCGTCGTTTTGATTGTTATTGTTATTTCCACCGTCAGCCATTTTAATCGGTTCGATTTTAAAAGTTCGAGTTTTCCTTAACCGTTCACGGGTACTTTGAATTTCGGCCTCAAACAACGACGACGGAATCGGAGTTGATTCGTCGTCTTGCAACCCAGCTCTAGAAGCTTGGGTTGTGGACTTACTAGTTCTTAAGGTACGTTCAAGTTCAAGATCGAAAGATTTTAATTCTGGTTTATTTGAACGTGTACCTAACATAAACTAAAATAAAGAAAAAGAAACTAAAAACAAAGACTGACTAAACAAAAGAAACAAATAGCAATCACGCAAATAAGACGACAAGCAAGCACACAGTACTACTATGATGCATGAATATTATCCTGTAATGCAATGACTGCGTCAAGCCCAGCGCCCCGGGTTTCCTAGCTAATGCAGTGCAATTCACCCTAAACTAATGCAAGTAATTGCGTCTCAGCGCCCTGACTTACAGTGATTGGATGCGAAGTTAAAGCGAGAATTTTACTTAATTTTTATTTATTTTATTTGCGTAAGCTCCTTTGATGTAATTAGCTACTCCACTCGGAAACGTTGGAATTTGATGACTCGAAAACCTATAAAATAAAAGAACAAGTTAGTAATTTAAAACAATAACGGAAAATAAGAAGAATAAAAACTAATCTAATATTTACGAATTAACTAAACTAAGATTATAAAATTAAAGGTAGTAATGCAATCCCCCGGCAACGGCGCCAAAAATTGATCTTGTCAGAATCAAGATATAAAAAGTGTTCTTTACTTTTCAAAAGATTTGCAGTGTGGAAGTAAAGGTCGAACCCACAGAGATTGATTAACTACAGCGACTTAATTTTAAAACCTAACTTTAGTTAATTATGAAAACGAATTTTGATTTGGTTTGAATTAAACTAATAACAATAAAAATAAATCTAAACTATGAAAGCAATTAAAAGTGTTTTTGTAAATATGTAAAGTGAACCTAGGATTGCAACTCCACCACTAGCTTCATAACAAGGAATATTTATGAATTACTTTAGCTTACTAAGTTGGATGATTATGGGGAATCGTAGCTACAAGCCCAATTCCTCCGTCAAGAAAATAATCATGGTTCAAGCACCAACATAATCCATCTTCGGTTAGCACGAATTATCCCACACTAAACTAGGGTTGTGATCTAATCCGTCTAACCTAGGCATGGACTATTCGGATACTTGATAGCACAAATCAATAAAGCACCATCACATGTAAACAATCTAAACAAGCACAGCAAGCATAGATCGTTGAGCACATCACAGTCAAAATAGATCTAAGACAAGGATAAATTCTGAAAGTAATGATTTAATCACTAGAAGTACGATTTATTTATAAAAATCCTCTAAACATGTGACTGTCATCCATACATAATAAACCTAAAGTAAAAACATAAATAAAACCCTATTACTTGGCTAGGGCTTCATTGAAACCCTAGATCTATGATCTAGCCGTCCATGGAAGTGATGGATGGCAAGTAGTTGATGGAGGAGGCCATGGGAATCCTTGGTCTTCTTCTTCTTCTCCTTGCTTCTCTCCCTTCAATGGCAGGAAGTATGGTTGTAGAATGTGTGTATAATAATTGCTAACAATGTCTAACCCTTTAATTGTAATAAAATAGGGTATATATAGATTTACAACAAGTTTTGGAAGCCTTCCTAACCCGAAACGGACTGAAACTGATGTAATTTACAGTCTAGACGTCGTTCAGCAGTTTCGTTTGCACAGGAGTCTTCAGTATACTGAAATACGCAACTTTGATTTCTGTACGGATCGCGAGAGCGGACCGCGCGAGCGCGACATTTAGGACTTCGCGCGCGCGGATCGCGCGAGCGATTTTGGGTTTCTCGCGCGAGCGGATCGCGCGAGCGATTCTCTATTTTTTGCGCGCGCGACTTGGCTTTTTCAGCTTCTTTCTTTATGCTTTTTCATCCTGTTTAGCCTGGTTTCGGTGATTTCTTCCAAATCCTGTCAAAAACTAGAAAACGAAGTAAAAATATACAAAAACAGGATAAAAAGGAGCTAACAGATGCTCGTTAAGGCGTATAAATAGGATTTGTTCTCTCCCGATCACCTGGGTACTCCACCGCGAGAGGAAAGTCTGTTGAGAAATTCCACTCCATTATCTTTGTCTCCTTCCGGATCACCTCTTGCATGTGTAATCAATTCCTCAGAGATTTCAGACTCACTCGATGATATCCTTGCTGCTTTTCGACTATTCTGGGAAAGGGAATCATCCGGTTTGGAATCCAGACTAGAAGATGTGGCGGAGAAAGAAGCAATTGCGGAAGATGGAATATTCATGCTTGAAGATTAGTGCGTCACTTCAATTGTGCTTTGTCTTTTGATCATTCTTTTATCAATTGAAGTGCAAACCTAGACAAAAGTTTTATTAATTTCAGTTTTATTTTAGTTTTTTTTAATAAGGTCTTTAGTGCCAACTTTGGAATTAAATGTTGCACCATGGATGCTATTAAATAATTTTTATTTATAAAATTTGCAACATTTTACCTTGTTGATGATGATGTCTGGCCTACAGGTCCTATCTTTAAGCTGCTTTTATGCTATTCTGTATGTCCAGATCAATTCCTGTTAGTTGGGGGTGCATACTCTGTCCATTTAGAGAGTTTTTGGAATTTCCAGGCTCGATCGATCGAGCTCTTTTCGATCGATTGAAGGCGTCACATCCTCAAGCACTTCCTCAGGTCTCAATCGATTGAAGGTTTGATCGATCGAACTTTCTCGATCGATCGAGACTTGTATTTAAATGAGGCATCGTCCATACATTTCATCAGTTTCACTCTCTCCCTCAACCACTCTCGAGCGATTGGTGACAGAGGTACCTCGGGGCGATTTCTTTCTTCCCCCTATTCACACACATCATTTGGAAGCCTCATCATCACCATCCTCATCTACTCATAGTCTTCCGTCGCCCATTCCTCGAGGTAAGCTTTCTATGGCCCCCCTTTATCCATTTTGAGATTAAACTACGAGGGGGTGCCCTCCGTTGACCTTAAGACCTTTTCATCTTGTTTTAATCTTGTGTGTTGCTTTCTCGTATCTTTTCTGTGCTTGTTTCTTGTCGCTGCTTTCTCCCTGTGTTCGATCGATCAAACTGGGCTCAAGCGATCGAACTCAGCCCCATTTAATCGATCGAAAAAGGATCAATCGATCAAACTCTATACTTTTTCGATCGATTGAACCTTAACAGTGGCAGTTTTTACCTTTTTGTTTTGCTCTCATGTTTTCATTTGTTTTCTCCTTTTAAATTTTAGGTCACCCACTATGAATCCCACAACGGGTTATTTTTGGGAGAAATCTTTCGACTTTGCTATACCAGATCCGGTTCCAGACCATGGGTTTCGCCATATCTTTGACCAGTCGAACTACACGTGGTTCTTCAGTCACTGTAAGGTGATGATAGAGAGACCTCTTGAGACCACCTGGCTTTCAGCTCCATGGTTCTTATCCAGAATCAAGGATATGCCGCAATGGTATGAGATGTTGACACAGTCCAAACAAGTCAATATTTCTTGGGTGCGAGAGGTTTGTGCAACACTGATCAAGGACCCGCTGCACCATTCACTTATAGATCTTTCTTCCGTGGCCAGGAGATCATCGTCAGTCCTGCCACTTTATCTGCTACTCTAGGAGTCCCTGAGGAGCTGGAGAGTGATTGTCCTCACTGTGTGGGTACTCCCGAGATCCCTTCCGCCACGATTGTCAGAGAGATTACTGGCGGTGCCGTTCAGTTTTGGAATGGCTCATCTCATATAGAGGATCGGTTCTTGACTGATGGGTACCACATGCTCCATCTCGTACTCTGTAATTGTATCTTTCTGACCTCTTATCACGAGAAGCTAGTAGCTTGGTATGTGAGGGCGCTGTTCTGTGTGGGGACTGGGAGGCGGGTTTGCCTCCCGTAATTATATATAGAGTTTTTGGTGCAGCCTACACGATACATTTTGACCAAGAAGCACCTGAAGGGTGCATGGGGCATTCACCGCATTATGACCCAGAGCGGCCTACTCCCTCTTGCTACCGATGTCCATCAGTCTTCCTTGAGCCAATTTGGTGAGACAGCCGCTCGCTGCTCTGACGCTCAGAAGAGAAAAAGGAAAAGAAAGGGCAAAGCTAAAGTCGGAGCGAAGAGGAGGCGAGGAGGGACAGGTACTGAGGATGTCGCTTCTGGGACGTCGACCGAGGCTGAGGAGCATGATTCAGAGTAGTGGTGTCAAACGGGCCGGGCCGGGCCGGGCTCGGTCAAAGCGGGCTTGACCGGGCTTCGGGTCGGGCCGGGCCGGGCTTCACTTAAAATCGGGCCGGGCCGGGCCGGGCTTGGGAAGGGAGGGGGGATGTCCGCCCCGGACCGGTGGCCCGGGCCTAGCGGGCCGGACATCGGGCCGGGGCGGACGGGCTAGCGGGCTTCCTTTGAATTTTGGCCTTAAAAGTGGTGGGCTTCGGGCCGGGCCGGGTCGGGTCGGGCTGGGCATTTTCTTCATTTCGGGCCGGGCCGGGCCGGGCCATGGACGGGAGAATGTGTGTCTACCCCGGCCCGGGGTATGTGAACCGGGCCTAGCGGGCCGGGCCTTGTGGCGGGCCGGGCCGGGCTTTTAGCCCGAAAAAAGCGGGCCGGGCTCGGGCCGGGCCGGGCCAACCCGGCCCGTTTGACACCTCTAATTCAGAGGAGGAGGTTAATCCTATTGAGGAGTTTGCACGTTTTAAGTTGAGACAGCGGTCTCAGACTCAGGCCCAGGGAGAGTCGTCTTCCGTGTCCCTCCAGGCTATCCACTCATTGATTATTGGGGAGAAGGAGGCGCAGATACGATTTGAGGGCAAGGTGGATCAGATGACAACTTTCCTGGAGGCGATCTTGATCCAGATCAGAGTCGATCAGTCAGTTCACACAGCTTCTGCACTACCCACCAACGATCCATCTACAGCTGCTCCAGCTACTTCCACTGCCCCGCTTACCACTTCTGTTACTCCACCCCCACAGGTTGATTTTTTGGCTCCATCTACATCAGCGGCACCACCTTCTACTGAGACACTGCTTCCACCACCTCCGGTCGTGGCTGACCCCTTACTATCTACACCAGCTGCAACGATTGCGAGTGACCCAGCGACAGCTACTACTGTTGCTAAGGGTGGAGATGCTACTACTACTAATGCTCTAATTGTGATTCTTTCTGACATTGGTGATGAGTAGGTTGTGTCCTTTGCTATGCTGGTGTTTTATTGTATTTTGTTTATTACTATTTCTTTCTCTCTTCTCTAGTAGTTTCTCGTGGGTTTTTGGATATTTTGGACTATTTGGAGACTTTGGTTTTGTGGATTTTACTATCACTGCTCTGTTGTTTTCATGGTTTTCTCGTTCCAGTGATTAGTTTTGTTATTATGTATGGATCTCATGCTCTATTTGTTCATATCTTATGTAATTGGTGCTGCTTGGAATGTTGTATGCCTTCTTTACAGAATGCTATGCTTGCGATTTTTGCTATGATTTATCAAGTGATATCTCTCTATCTATATTTGACAATCACCTTCTGCGGACATTTGCAATTTTCAGTTGGGGGTGGGATGTAGATAGATTATCACCTGCACATTTTTATATTTAGCAATCTGGATCACTTTACTGCACATTCATACAATCTCGATTAGAATTGGAGTACATCCACAGTTTGAAAACAAATAAATTACAAAAAAAAAAAAAAATTCAAAAAGAAGTGTTGAATTTAATGGGTAGAATAATTTGGAATACCCACTTCTATTTAGCTGTTATCAAGCAAGGACACAACCATTTTATTCTCATCATTTTATGAATTATGTTCACGCGTTCTTCTAGTTTCACTAGGATAAATGCATATGTTGACCATTTGTGTATCCAAAATCCATATGCACATGTTAATAGCTATGCAGAAAATCTAAAATAAGAGTTAATACGACTTTTGTGCTGTAAGGAATAAGTAGTGGAAACTAGTCACCCTTAGTGAGCTTTTGAATCCAATCTTCAATTCTGAGGGAATTATCACATTAAATTCGAATTGTTCTTCTTGAATAAGCGTATTAATTTCGTTGAATAGTCTCTAATTCTTCATTTTGGTTGTGTATTAGAGGAGAACGTTCAGGATTTACCAACTAAACTCAATGAACATTGAAGTGTTAAAACTAAGAAGTTGAGAAAATGATTTAAGCCATCGTTATTCGCTCTTTACCTTTCCATATACCTGTATCAACACTCCGGAATATGCGTTGTTCTCAACCCCACACATAGTAAATACTACCAAGTCTATTATGAAAATCCAAATCCCTAATCTTACGCTTTGACTTCAATGAACCCCATTGCACATCTAATGTGATTAAATTGTTGAAGTGTGTGACGAGGAGGGAGTGAATGTGGGAGGGACTACATAAAAGAGAAAAGGAAAGACGAAGGAGTCTTTGTTAAAAAAAAAACATATATGAGAAGAGAGGATGGTTGGAATAGAGTGAAGTAAAATTGCTAAACTCAATCATATGCTAAAGATGTGCGATTCTTACCCCTCTCATTTCTGTCCTACTATATAAAAAAAACCGAAAAGTCAAAGTCTTAATGATTTTTAACAACTGAGTTTAAACACGAACGTGTAATTTGAGGTATCCACGGTATTTCGCTCCTCTGGTAAGCAGTATCCCTTTTATGAGACTATATACTCCAAATGCTCGTCCTTTATTGAGTCAGGTGTGAAAGCATTAGTAACTAAAATTTCATTTTTATCAAAGTTTTTACACCATGTGCGATCAATATTAACCAAGTTTCTGTGAGATGTTCATTCTTGAGTGTAAGACTATGTGAGAATTGAGTTGAAACTACAAGTTCTGAGAGTATGATAGTCTAAACAACTCTAAATAAAGTTTGATGTATAGCTATTACCTTCACACACACACGAATACATGGATGTGATGCATATGTTATTTTTATCTTGGTAATATGAGGAGCATGTGTATTTCTTTCATGGTTTGAATGAGGATGATATGCTTTGTGGAGCTAAGTTACAGTTGGATGGGAGGGAGTGTTTACAAGTTATTCTATATCATTTTGTGCTTAAAATCAGAAAATTTTGTGGGTATGTTCACTGTAAGCCCTCACGAGACAACACTCGTCCACTAGGAGGAACCTAGTGGTTTAACGGCTTGTTGCATTCGCTAATTGCAACCGCAATTTCTGCGAAAGTGAGTTAGGTAGTTTTCCCTTTCTATTTTAGATTAGTCGCTTTATTTTATTTTATTTTGTTTAGTTGTTGTAGTAATAGTTTAGCTTGTTTTATTTTCGCTTTATTGCTAGGGACTAGCAAATCGCTAGTTGGGGGTTGTGACAAGCGGGAGTATTTGTAAAGAAGAAACTACACTGATTTAGTCTACAATTCCCTTGTACATATGAAATTTGAATTACAATGCCAGTTTTTACACAATATGCTTAATCTATGATATGTTGTATTGTTTTAATGGTTATTTGTGTAGATTACTGTTGCTATGTGAGGAACTGAATGAGCAAGATAAAAGGAAGTGTTTGGTTTTAATGAAGACAACTCAAAGATGAAAAGTGAACCTCGATCGATTGAAGAACATTTGATCGATCGAAGGTTCGATCGATCTAAGTATGTTAAAGCAATCGAAGATTATAGCATTCGATCGATCGAGTGATGTTCGATCGATCAAACATGGCTTTTATCAGAGAATTATGCACACACAGCAGAAATAGAGTTTTTAACCCTAGCTTTAGGCTTATGTATATATACTCGTTATATTGACGTCCCAGAGGACGCCCACTTCACTTTTTATCAGTTTTAGAGAGAGAGATAGAGAGTTTACATGTTTTTGTAGGTTTTGAAGCTTGGATATTGCTTTTGGATTGCTTTTTCTTTAGTTTAATACAAGTTCTTCTATTCCAGGTTTTGTTATCACAGTCTATTCACATTCTTGTCATTTAATATAGTAGTTTAATCTATTAGTATTGGTAGTATCATACTAGTAGCCTTAAATCACTATTAGTTTTCATAGTTTTTATGTTAAAATCCCAACCAAACAAGACCTTAACGAACCTTTACGTTAAAAATGAATCCAAGACACTCCAGACCATGTATGAGTAGTCCCCAGGTTTGGAGAGCACGATGAAACTATGATCTCAAGCCTCTTCTATGCAGCAGAATAATTCCTGTGTTCGATCGATCGAATTTAGTCTGATCGATCGGACCAGAGAGACTGTCAATCGATTGAAGGCATTTCGATCGATCGAGAGATGAAGATATTCGATTGATCGAAAGCGCTTCGATCGACCGAACCTTCTGATTCTTGAGAACATTCTATACAGTATTCCTAGACTTTCTGCTTTAGAGATTCGTTATCAAACTGTCCCCAAATGCTCAGTTTGTCAAACTAGTCTCTGAACTTAAGGCCTTAAGGCATTTTTCTTCAATATCTTTTGTAAACCACCTTCAATGCTAACACCATTGTAGGTGCGAGTCTTAACTATTGTTTTAAACCGCTTTCATGTGTTTTAAATTAACTGTGATGATATAGTCTTGGTCATGAAAGGACTACAGATTCTTTATTCTAAGATAAATACAGAATACTGTAGAAAATGTGCTCCATTGAGCTTCAATATAATTGCATGGTAGATGGATAGGTCGCGGTGGATTCGTGTAATCCCAACATTCCCTTATATTAAGAAAAACACATTTTAAAACATCTCTTTAGTTAAGTAGTTAATCATTAGTTTAATTTAATTTAGTTGCTTTAATTTTAGTAGTCACTTTGTAGAACTTTGTGTTCTACAACCTTTCAAATATTGATTTTTATTTTCTCTTTAAAGATTAATCTAGGTATTTAGTTTACACCTTCCCTGTGGGATTGACCTGGTTTTAACCAGATTACTACTTGCACGATTACCTACACTTGGGTATAGCACACAAGCGCACACAAATAATTCTCGTGTCACTTTCATTCAACTCCTGGAATGCGCGTTCATGCATCTTGCCCCACTCAAACTTCAAGTCCTTCTTTGTTAATCTGGTAAGAGGAGCTGGGATCTTGGAGAATCCTTCCACAAATCTCCGATAGTATCCAGCTAGACCAAGAAAATTTTTGACTTTCGTTGCGATGGTTGGTATATTCCAATCCAGAATTGCATCTGTCTTTGACGAGTCTATGGCTATTCCATCTTGTGAGACAACATGCCCTAGGAACTTGACTTCCTTCAGCCAGAACTCGCACTTGCTTAACTTCACATACAATTGATTATCTTGAAGGGTCTATAGTGCGATAGTTACATGTTCGTCCTCGGTCTTTGAGTAGATTAGAATATCATCTATGAACACGATAATGAATTGGTCCAGGTAGGGTCTAAAGACTCTATTCATTAGATCCATGAACACCGCTGGAGCGTTGGTTAATTCAAAAGACATAACCAAAAATTCATAATGCCCGTACCTCATCCTGAAAGTTATTTGAAATATCCTCTGGTCGAACCAACAATTGGTGATATCCTCATCGTAGATCGATCTTCAAGAAAGTCATTGCTTCTTGCAACTAATCAAACAGATCATCGATTCTAGGGAGTGGGTACTTGTTCTTAATAGTGACCTTGTTGAGCTCCCTATAGTCGATACAAAGTTGCTGAGTTCTATCCTCCTTCTTAACAAATAAAGCTGGTGCTCCCCAATGTGACGTGCTGGGTCGAACAAACTTGAAATCTTCTAACTCCTGTACTTGCTTCTTCAATTCTTGCATCTCCGTTGGAGCCATCCGATAAGGAGTCTTCGATTTCGGTAAAGTGATGGGCACTAACTTGATACAAAATTCATTCTCCCATTTGGGTGGCAGTCCTAAAATATTCTGAAACACATCCTCAAAGTCCCAGACTACAGGAATCTATGCAACAGTGAGTTCAGAACTTGAGTTCTCGATAGCTGTTGACGACTAGTAAGGAAAGCATCACTAGAGGGGTTGGGTTGCACTGAAAATCAAAAGGTTGACTTCCTGGTACCAAAAAGGTAATCATCCTATTGGCATAATCCAACTTAGCACGAAATTTCATAAGCCAATCAAATCCTAAGATGATGTCAAATTCCTTCATCAACAGAATGATTAGATCTACTGGAAGAATCCTATCCTCAAGGGCTAAGGCACAGTCCTTGCATACTTTTCCTAATCGTACGGTTACTCCC
The DNA here is from genome assembly GCA_033977485.1 of Hydrangea macrophylla. Taxonomy (NCBI): domain Eukaryota; kingdom Viridiplantae; phylum Streptophyta; class Magnoliopsida; order Cornales; family Hydrangeaceae; genus Hydrangea; species Hydrangea macrophylla. Next base: position 61,740,777 of record CM066997.1, on the reverse strand, counting down.
AAAGGTGATACCGAAATTTCATAAGCCAATCAAATCCTAAGATGATGTCAAATTCCTTCATCAACAGAACGATTAGATCTACTGGAAGAATCCTATCCTCAAGGGCTAAGGCACAGTCCTTGCATACTTTTCCTAATCGTACGGTTACTCCCAAAGGTGATACCGAATTCAGGGCTATGTCAAGCGCCTGGGGCACTGAACGCAAAAGTTTAACAATTCCGATAGTAACAAATGAATTCGAAGCACCAGTATCAAATAGTACTTTAACTCGAGTGCTGAATAACGTAAGAGTACCTTCCATGTTTTGCTGCTTGGCTTCATCATAGCCTGCGTTCTTTGGGATGATTGCATTAAAAAGAGCTTATCCAACTGGTCTATGAATAGTTGGTCCCTTATGAACAGTTGGTCCCTTATATGCTCCACGGGTGATTTGCAGTTCTTACTCATATGGCCACGCTTGCCATAGTTGTAGCAAACAACTTTCGGACGATTCTGGTTCCTTGCAGCTCGGCAGTCCTTAGCCAAATGACCAGGTTTTCCATAGTTAAAGCATCCACCGGTATTGCCTCCAGTAGCAGCGGGTAGTCCTTGCGGAGGAGGAGTTTGGTTTGCAACATAGCGGTTTTGGAAAAATGCAGGTTGTGGCTTCCTTTCTCTAGTCCAGTTGCACTTGTTCCCTTGGAATCACATCGGAGGTCTCGGTACTTGGTTACTCCTTGGTGGTGGCCAATTCCCAAAGCGTCCTTGCTCTCGACCATTGATATCCTCATGGCCGATTACCATTCCTACCATGGTCTTGAAATTCTAATCCTGATGATTCAACGTCATCCGTTGTAGTGGCAGTGGAGGCCCTGGTGATACTGCCTATTCTTCTTCTCTGGGGGGTATCAATCATATGCAGGGCAAAATGAGATAGCAGTTCAAACTGCACCGTATATTCTCTTACGAGCTGGTTCCCTTGCCTTAGCTTAATGAACTCTCTCTCCTTAATGTTCCTCTCCGTCTGAGGAAAGTAGTTTTCCAAAAATAGCTCTTTGAATATAATCCAGGGCATCCTTCAAGCCACATCTTCTCCTATGGTCGCCTTTTCCAATTCCCACCAATCGGCAGCCGCTGACACGAGAATTATTCTTCTGTGCGCTTGTGTGCTATACCTGATCGGGAGAGAACTAATCCTAATTATACGCCTTAACGAGCATCTGTTAGTACCTTTTTATCCTGTTTTTGTATATTTTTACTTTGTTTTCTATTTTCTGACAGGTTTTGGAAGAAATCACCTAAACCAGGATAAACAGGGTGAAAAAGCAGAAGAAAAGAAGCTGAAAAAGCCAAGTCGCGCTGTGGACACGCGGAATCGGACCACTTCTCTCTTGTTCGAGATTTGTTTTGAAATTGATTTGAATCAAAGAAAAGGAAATGAAAGGTCTGTTGAAAACAGGTACAGAGTCGCCACTTGGTCTTTAAGGAACCAAGAAACCTAATTTGACTCACCCAAGCGGATAAGGGCACCGGCCCTTCATAACCAAAGAACTTGGTTCGGGGTTTTGGTACGAGAGAGGAAGGAGCCTTTGTCACGACTAAAACACCCTCAACTCGCCCCGTCTTTCGACGGGCCTCAATTAGCATCCAAATAATCATCTTATACTATGTATGGTTCGTCAGTTAATACTATGATAGTATAGTACATCACATAAGAAACTTGAAAATGGAAGATCTAAAGATAAAATATCATTCATAAGATCTAAGTCAAATATCATGCAATGTAAAGTGAAAGATCACACAAACAAACCTAGGAAAAATCGTCTATTCACATATCAAATACTCAAGACTTCCTAATCTAAAGGGGGACATGAATTGTTATTGAAACAAACAAATAAAGAAATCAAAAATATGCTTAGCAAGCTAGAATGATACATGTTAATCTTTGAGAAAAGAAGATCTCTCAATCCCCGGGACGGATGAGAAAGGATGATTAGATCGAGGGGAAACATGAACGTGTGATCAAGTTCATTCCTTATAATCTTCTTAGATTAAGAGTTACAAAAACCCCAAATCTTGCATGAATGTATTGTATGAACCTAAAAATGTGCAAAGGTTGTAGTGTGTTTTGTGTTCATGGATTTCTAAAATGACTTAGAAGTCTAAAATGTGCATGAATGAATGGATTAAATCAACATGGGATATATACAAATGTAGTATGAACTACTTCCTAAGATGTGAGCTAATTTGGAATGCATATGAGCATCAAATCAAAGAATAAAAGTTGAAATGTGCTTGCTGTGAATAGTGGACAGACTGCATATGGCACTTTGCAACATTATAATGGGAGGTCAAACGTGCCTAGAAAAATGTGAGAAAAATCTGAGATCATTCTTATTGTGTCTAGAAAATAACCCAAAAAGCCAAACATCAATAGCTATCACAGATTAAAAGAAAAAAATCAGAATGTACACATGACTCAGAAACAAAAGCTGCACTGTTGACTGATTTTGTATGATTTTTAATAAATCAAAGAAAAGGTTTATGATGACCCATTATATACCAAAAGTTTCCTAAGACACCCAAGTTTTATAAAAAAAATAGAAAAGGTATATGTACAGTGATGAAAATATCCAGAATAAGTGCAAGAGGTTGGGTGAACATTCTGTGAGAACAGAGGCAGATTATGAATGTGAACTTCTCACATCCAAAACAAATACTCTCATATTTCTATAATTGATGGGAAAAATTAGGGACAAACTATGATGTATTAGGAAGGTTTTCCAAGTGGTTTCATCATCATAACTTGAGTATTTAATTCAAAACAAATCTTTGAATCTGAACAGCTCACTGTTTTGGGTCATTGTTTTAGAGATATTGAAGAAAACAAAGTTTTATTTCTTGAAATCAAATGAGAGGGATTGAGAGGGGTTTTGAAATAGATGTTTTGAAAAACATATTTCCAACACTCAATAAGGATTATGACCACTTAGAATACTAACACCAAACTCATCATTAAGAATCTCCAAGATTGTTGGAGAGATTTATTCTATTTTTTAACATAACTTCAATACATTCCAAGAATACCTTGGAAGTATTGAGGTTATGATCATCATCTATCAAACATGTTTTTGAGGTCAAGAGCTACTATCCATAAGGATTCACTCACCCCAAACTTCATGTCATCACTTAGATGATGATGAACTAGTAAGTAAATAAAAGAAAACAAAAAGAAATGGGGTAAGAAGAGATAAACAATAAATAAGCAAGCAAATAGATGATGATCAATAGATGATATTCATGAAGCATGAACTTGTAGGTTGGTGTTTCACTCATATGTAATGACACTTAGACATGGAAGAAGCTTCCACCCTCTTGAATGCTCACTAAAATGGTGGTTGGAAGTATTGAATGTTGAAATAAATGGAAGTAATGAAGTAAAAAACAAAGTTAGAACTCACTTTTGTTTTGAAAATCAAAGAAGAATGCTTCTTTTCTCTCTACTCTAACCTTATCTCTACAACTTTCTCTCCCAAACTTTTTAAAACTCACATTTGACTCCCTCCCAAATGAGGAGTAATGGGGTGTTTATATAGGCCAACTTGGGGTGTTTTTGGGATTTAGAAAGTACTCCCATTGGTCCCAAACATCTGAAATCATGAAACCACGTCGTTTTGGATTTTAATTAATCAAAATGGGACCACCAAAATATTTACAAAAACTTACTGTTCTGGAGGTGAGTGCCGCGGCGGCACTGCTCCTCCCTTCGTCCGGATAATGCTGTTTAGGCCCCCCGAAGTTCCGGTATTCGCGAAAAGGCCCTATTTCGTCCGAAATTCACAGAAAATGCATACGAACTCCAAATTGAGGTTGTGATATACCGTTGGAAAGGTAATGGAGTCTACTTTACATAAAAAATAGTTCGGGGATAGGTCACTTTGAAAAGTTTTGCGGTATTCGCGATAAAAGCCGATTTGATCACCTTTTTCGCCTTTGGAAATTCATAATAAATTCGTTTTAAATCCAGAAATTATGTGCGATATACCGTTGGAAAGCTATTGACCTCTAGTATCCATGAAAAATATTTGAAAATTGTTTCGGTGCCCCGATTCCAAAGTCAAATCTTGGTCAAACTGGTCAAACTTGGGATTCTCGGGAAGTTCTGGGAACCTCTGGGAGCTCCCAGGAGCTGATGTTTTCGCTCGATTTTCTTTCGGAACTTGTTTTAAAACTTTTCTAATGATTTAGACTGGTTCTGGTGAATTCAGACAATTTCGGTCAAACTTGGTCAAACTTCGGTCAAACCTGGTCAAATCTCGGTCAAACCTGGTCAAACCTTGGTCAAACCGGTCAACGGGGACTTTTCGGGAACTTCCGGGACTTCCGGGGGTCTCTGGGAGCTGACGATTTCACCCGATTCCTCTTAGAAACTCATTTTATTGCTTTTCTTATGACATAGCGTGTTTTCAGAACTTCGGGACCAAATCTGGGAGTCTTCGGGCTTTTAGGGGCATTTTGGTCATTCTGAGCATTCTGAGAGATAGAGCTGACTTCCAGAAGTCTTTTTGAGTCTTTTACGATCATTATGAACCACCAAGCTATGGGTCTCCTAAATCTGATAGCCGACAAAATGGGGTGTCTACAGTTTGCCCCTCTTTGGCATGAACTTGCGAGGCAACGCATGTCGCAAGCGAGTGCCAAAGTTTTGAAGAGACAGGTCTTTTGGAGGCTATAGATTTAGGAAAAAAAGCGTTGTAAAAGATGCAATGATGCTGAGGCTAGTGCTGGTCGTGCTCTGTGTGAGCTGCCTACGTATCCCAAGGGGAATCAGACCAGGACGTAGTTCAGGACACAAAGGGATAAATCACACATGCACATACACAACAATCAGGCGGATGCTATGCTATATGAGGATGATATGCAATGTGTGGATGTGACATGATCTCATACGTGAGTCCTATCATGCCTAGTGTTGTGACCCTAGTATGAGCAAGTGCTGTGGGGTGTGCCACTCTAAGTGGGCTGGTGTTGTGCTAGAGTTTGCGACTGTGATGCGGTGGATGACTTGGATAAGGACACGGAGGTTTAGAAGACTCCGGGTCTAAAGGCAAACTTCTGGAATGAGCGAGATAGGTCATAAGCGTTCTGTTTAGAAAACAATGACCAAAGGTGACCGAGGGATCTTGTGATAAATCCGTGAGAAGATTCTCGACAATCAGGAGATCTGGATGCAGGCGATGTTCAGATTGTTCCTGACGGCCGACTTTCGAGAATCGATTCCGGTTGGTGGTAGTATCTTTTGTATTTACCCTTGGGGACCCTTGGGGATGCTGCAGGGTTCTCGGGGAATCTCTTTTCTTGATCGGGAACCAGGATCCATCTCTGAATCTCTCACGGTTGGTCAAATCTTTCGGCGCTCAATCCGAGAGAGCCGGTCAGGGTCTCCGGGAGCTGGTATCTGTCTGTTTTTGTCCTCGGGGGATGATGCAGGGTTCTCGGGGAATCTCTTTTCTTGATCGGGAACCAGGATCCATCTCTGAATCTCTCACGGTTGATCAAATCTTTCGGCGCTCAATCCGAGAGAGCCGATCAGGGCCTCCGGGAGCTGGTATCTGTCTGCTTTTGTCCTCGGGGGATGATCCAGGGTTCTCGGGGAATCTCTTTTCTTGATCGGGAACCAGGATCCATCTCTGAATCTCTCACGGTTGATCAAATCTTTCGGCGCTCAATCCGAGAGAGCCGATCAGGGCCTCCGGGAGCTGGTATCTGTCTGCTTTTGTCCTCGGGGGATGATGCAGGGTTCTCGGGGAATCTCTTTTCTTGATCGGGAACCAGGATCCATCTCTGAATCTCTCACGGTTGATCAAATCTTTCGGCGCTCAATCCGAGAGAGCCGGTCAGGGCCTCCGGGAGCTGGTATCTGTCTGCTTTTGTCCTCGGGGGATGATGCAGGGTTCTCGAGGAATCTCTTTTCCTGATCGGGAACCAGGATCCATCTCTGAATCTCTCACGGTTGATCAAATCTTGCGACGGTTGTCCTGAAACGACCGATTCGGGTCTTCGGGAGCCGATTTTTTTTTCAATTTTTTGCCTGCTGGAGGTAGTTCTGATAACTTTTAGTCTGCTTGGGGCAAAACCTCATAAATCTTGACTGGACTGGGCCAACGGGGCTGATCGGGGCCAAAAACGGGCTGAAAATGGCCAAAACGGGCCAAAACGGGGCGAAACGGAGCAAAACGGAGCAAAGCGGGGCCCGCGGGGAGCAGTGCCGCGGCGGCACTGGGCCACTGCCGCGGCGGCAGTTGGCCAGTGCCGCGGCGGCACTGGGTGGCTGGACTCCATCTTTATATATCTCGGGTTTTTGAGCTTTCCAAGCTCATTCTTGGCCATTTTGGGGTGTTTTCAGAGCCAAAATTCATCAAAACGCAGCTTGTACGCGCCCAGGTGAGTAATCTTTCCCTGTAGTCGGATTTTTGATTGGTGTTTTGGTTTGCCCAAATTTTCAAGAAGAAAGTTTGAATGCGACTTCCCTTTTTCTTTGTAGATCCATGGCTTCGAGCTCAAGGAGACCGTCTAAGAAGGCTAAGGGACGGATGAAGGCTGAAATGCAAACCCCGGACTTGATTTTACGGGACCCCCAACGCCATCTTTCGGCCGCGGCTCTAGCGAGCTTGGTATGTGAAACTTTCGACATTTTAGGATCACTTTCATGTGTTGTGCTAGTTTTGTGAGCCGTAGTGTGCACCTAGAGATCGTTAGAAGTTCGATTTGCGCTCAAATGTCGATTTTGTGAATTTGGCTCTCGGGCCGTAAATAGTGATTTTGCGCATCTTTTGTCGTCTTTGTTGTGTGCAGGTGCCGGAAGTGGCCTTGAAAGGCCATGGTAGCCTTGCCCATGCTTTCTTATGGTATACCCAGCTTTCGCCCACTGTTAAGAGGATGGTTGATGATGCCGGGTTCGGAGGCTTCGTCCGCTTGGTTTCGAAAAGTAGCAATGACTTGGCTCACTTCTATGCACTGGCCGAGAGGTGGTGGGACACTACCAACACTTTTCACCTGTCGTTCGGAGAGATGACTATGACGCCCTTTGACTTCTCCATGATTACGGGCTTGAGGGTCGGTGGGAAGTGCCTGATTCTGGATTATTTTTACGAGATCGACCCGGAGGCGGTGGAGATGCTGATTGGGGCTGTTCCCCCTAACCTGGAGAGGCATTGGTTTCCTTGCGGCTGGCTTTACCGGGCCTATGGTAGAGGTAATCACAATTTGAACAATTCCCAGCTTTTGAGGGTTTATCTTCTGTATGTCCTCGGTTGCTCAATCTTTGCGACAAGGAACGACCGGGTGAGCTTGAGGCTCCTTTCTTGCCTGGCGACCATTGATGAGATCCCCTCCTATAACTGGGGCGGTGCTGCCCTGGCCCATCTCTACAAGCATATGGGGGAGGTCTCTCGGGGCGATGTTAAATCCACTGGGGGATTCTGGCGAGCTTGGGAGGTACGCACTGTTTCTTCCTTTATTTTCCATCTCTTTGATTTCCATACTTGTTCTGATTTCTCCTTTGTCTGTGCAGCTTTGGAGTTTTGAATACTTGAAGATGCTGGCTCCTTCCCCGGCGGATGAATCAGGCGAGGATGAGGATGGCATGGCTCCTGTGCCTCTATTCCCACGAGGTTTGAGATGGCGGAGGGACGTTGTTGGGGTGAAGAGTGGGGCCCATCGGATTGTTTTGCTTAGAAACTTCCTGACTGAGCTGACGGCCTCTGATGTCGATTGGACGCCTTGGGAGGGCGTTGTTTACGCCGCCCCAGAGGAGATACAAGCGGTTAAATCTCTTACCTCTTGCCGCCTTCTGCTGGAGAGTACCGAGTGTAGGCAGTGGTTCCTTGGGGAACGGGTGTCTCGGCAGGTGGTTGGTGGCTCCCGGTATCGCGTTCCCCATAATCCTCCTGTGATGGATGCTAGTGACCTCTCCGGTGATGCTCTGTCGGCGTCCTTGGCTGGCACCGACGTCTGGGATCATTTCCTCTCTGAGACCGGGTATGAGGCTTACCGTGGCAGCTCCTTGATGCCCAACTTCCCACTCCTGGAGGTGAGTTTCTTGTTATATTTTTGCTTTTCATTCATTGTCTATGTTTTTGACTTGCCTTTAACTTATTCTGTGCCTACAGCTTCGCGAGATGTACAGGAGACAGGCTCCTCAGGCTCCCGACCCTATCCCTCCTTGGGATTGGACCGTCAATGTTCTAGGCGCTGATGGCACTCCCCAAATGATGGAGGTGCCGCGAGTCACATGTGGGTACCCTACTCAGCCAGCGGGTGTCCTCAACGTCCCTTGGAGTTACGCTGAGGAGGGTCACGCCTTGGCAGCTAGCTTAAGGTCCTTGGTCCTCACACGAGATCACCGGGTACGTCTCTAATTTTGCACTTTCTTTTGGTTACGAGGTTCTAACCCTAGATTTTACCCTTGACAGATGGACGGTAGGCGGCAATTTGCCGCCAACCAGATGGCGTCCTTGGTAAGTCTCTGACTCGACTCTGTTTTTGGCATTTCTTTCTTTTTGTTGTTTTCTTTACTAATTGCCTTCATTTTATTTGTGTGTGCAGTACCGTGGAGGCGGGGCTGGCTCATCGAGGACGGGTCCAAGATGCAGAGGTGGTAGGAGGAGGCCGTCGCCGACATACACTCCGGGTGGTCCGACAGAGGACGAAGAAGAGGAGGACTGAGGCTTCCCAAGCGGGAATTATTATTTTTTTCTTTTTCTGTTTTCGATTGGGTTGTACTGAGGATATGATTATTTGGACAGTGTAGGACGATGTGTAGCACAATTTGTGACCTTTTGACAGAGTATTATGATGTTTTGCCTTTTAGGCCGGATAGCTTCCGGTTTGGAGGCGCAGTTGTGTGCTTGTTTTAGTTTATATATGTACACTGTGATTGTTGGATGCTACTGCGATGGGCAGTTTTGTGATAGTGAGTGCTTTTTGCCTTGCAGGTGGGATAGTCCGTGAAACGGGGAGGTGCTGCCGAAATTTCGAATTTTGTTAGAGCCGCGACTGAAAACATGGCTTTGTATGATCTTGCTCAACTCACAGCTTGGCTGACCATCACGGATGGTGTGGAGCGGATCAACCTCTTTAGCTACGGCTTGACCGAGCTATTCTCTCTTTGCCGGATGACCCTGAACACTGAGTTCTTGCGTGCTGCCATTGGTCACTGGGACCCGGTGAACCATGTCTTCAACTTCAATGGCCTGGAGATATGCCCCATGTTTGAGGAGTTCTGCGCTATTCTCGGCTATGATTCTGACTCTGATCTGATTCTCCCTTCTGCTGGTACCCTCAGTCCTACGAGAGGTTTGGCTGAATATCTGAATTGCTCCATGACTATTTCTCGTCGGCTGATTCAAGGTGAGGCCCTAAATATTGCTTCTATTATTGCTCAGTATGCCAGTCCTGGGAATCCCAGCGTGTATGATGCTTCTCGCGGGGCTGCTTTGATACTGTGCATGACTTCGCACTTCTTATTCTCGAGTACCTCCGTGGACTTAGTGCATGTGTGCCTTGGGTTGAAGTTTAGCAAGAATCCCATGGCCATGGTTCTAGCTGAAACCTTGAATGGTCTGGACCGTGCTTCTGATCAAGGAGCGCCCCTACTTTCTGGGGCGCCTTTGGTGTTACAGGCCTGGTTATACGAGCGGCTCCAATTGTGGACGGGCCACATACCACCGGTTTACTCTCACTATACTTTTGCCAATTGGGTGGACATGATGGGTGCTTTATCTGAGGCTGACATTTGCTGGGTTGTGAGGCGTTGGGGCCTTTATGCTATTACCACGAGCCTCAGGGGCCACCAGAGAGTGTGGTTGATGGGTCTGAGAGAGACTTCTTTCTATCATCCTCGCCGCTTGGCCAGACAGTATGGACAGGTTCAGGAGGTTCCCCGGGGGTTTACTGAGAGGGTCTTTGCTTCCAGAATCAGGGTTGCTACTATTGCTGCTTTTATTGATGGTTGGACTGACCGAGTAAAGGCCTACTTCTAAAGGCCTTTGAAGAAATAAATAAAAAAAAGACTAGACCCGACTGATTCTGCTCATTCCTCCAAGTGTCTTTGAACATGTGATTGCTTTTTTTTTTGAAAGACTTTTATTTCCTGCTTATGTAATATTCAAAGTTTGTTTATTAGTGCACCTTGGTTACTTTGGGAATCTTATTTTATGCATTTTAGCTTTCTGAAAACATTTGGTAACTGAGATTTCAATCAGTTGTTGCTTTTGGTGCTTGCTTGGGCATACCGGGGTGATTTAGAGGCAAACGAGGCGGGTGGCCGAAGTTTGCCCCTAGTTTGGGATATGTATGGTTATGAGGCAAACGAGGTAGATGACCGATGTTTGCCCCTAGTTTAGAAGAGGTTTAGGCAAACGAGGCAAGTGGCCGAAGTTTGCCCCTAGTGTGGAGGGTGATATGTGGGTTATGGTAAGGACCGCGACTCTATTTCTCATATGCTCATAATTTTTGCCCAGTCACCAAGGAGGCGGCCTGGCGAGCTATTTTCTCTCTTTTGTTATTGCTCACTTTGGATTTAGCTCTAATTTTTGCCTAGGCGTCCTTTCGGATTTTCGACCTAGCGAGCCATCCTTCTTTTCTTTTTTGAAAGTCTGCCTACGTACCCCCGAGCGGGATCAGGTCCAACGTAGTTCGGGCCAAAGTTTCGAAGGAAAAGGTTATTTTTGTGGGTGGAGCGACCGAACCGATGTGGTTGCCTACGTATCCCCGAGTGGGAATCAGGTCGAGCGTAGTTCAGGCCAAAGTTTGAAAGAAGTGGTTATTTTTGTCAAGCATAGTACTTTTTGAGGCGATCCATGTTGATCGGTTCTTTGAATTCGACACCATCGAGGTCCATGAGGTAAGCTGCTCCTCCAGAAAGGATTGCTTTGACGATGTAAGGGCCTACCCATTTAGGTTTGAACTTTCCACGGGGATCAAAGATCGGAGCTCGCAATTCCTTAAGGACAAGGTCGCCCTTGACAATCTTCCTTGGGCGAACCCTTTTATTGAAAGCACGGGCTATTCTCTTTTGATAGATTCGGACATGGTCCACCGCCGCTAGGCGCTTTTCATCTATGAGGGCCAATTCCTCGTATCTTTCTCTCAACCAATCTGATTCTGAAATTTCACATTCTGCCATTACGCGTAGAGACGGCAGTTCTATCTCGACCGGGAGTACCGCTTCCATCCCATATACCAGCGAGTAAGGAGTTGCTCCCGTGGACGTCCTTATCGACGTTCTGTATCCCCAAAGCGCGAACGGTAGCTTTTCATGCCAGTCTTTGTAGGTATCGGCCGATTTCTGCAGTATGGCCTTGACATTCTTGTTTGCAGCTTCGACTGCCCCATTGGTTTGCGGCCTATACGGCGACGACTTGTGATAAGTGATCTTGTATTCCTCGAACAGATCCCTGACTTCTGCCTTGAAATGACTTCCGTTATCCGAAATAATCTCATGAGGAACTCCATAACGGCAGATGAGATTCCTTTTGATGAATTTGGCCACTTCTTTGGCCCCCAACTTGGTGTAGGATGCAGCTTCTATCCATTTTGGGAAGTAGTCTATGGCCACCAGGATGTACCGATTTCCATTTGAGGCTTTCGGAACGATCTCACCAATGATGTCGATTCCCCAGGTTGAGAATGGCCAAGGCGAAGTCATGCTGTACAGAAGGGATGGTGGTGTATGCATCATGTTTGCATGAATCTGGCACTTGTGACACCTTCTCACATATTCGCAACAATCTTTCTCCAAGGTTGTCCAGTGATACCCTTGCCTTATGATCTTCTTAGCCAGCATGTGACCGTTCATGTGCGGGCCGCATACCCCCTCGTGTATTTCTTCCATCATTCTTTTGGAACCCTTTCCGAACAAGCAGGTTAGGTTGTGACCATTATATCCTTTCTTCAGCAATTTCCCACCGCAAATGACGAATTGTGCGGCGAATCTTCTAATGGCCCTTTTGTCTTTCTCGGTGGATTCTTGGGGGTATATCCCCTTTTCTATGAAATCCCAAACATCCCGATACCACGGCATTTCATTCTCTTCTTCTTCGATTGCGGCGATCATATTGAACGAAGGCTCGTACCTCTGCTCTATTACCAAAGGCATCATCTTGACTCCCACAGGAATCTTGATCATGGAGGCTAAGGTAGCCAATGAATCTGCCAACTGGTTCTCTTCCCTGGGCAAGTAGAGGAATGTGATATCCTCGAACTGCCTCTTGAGCTGGTCGAGACGATCATGATAGGGCTTCAACCTTTCTTCTTTTACTTTCCATTCCCCTCTAGCTTGAGATATGATGAGGTTTGAGTCCCCGAAGACGTCTAACTTCTGAACCCTCAGTTCTAAGGCTGCTTCCATTCCCAGAATGCACGCTTCATATTCGGCGGTGTTGTTGGTGGAGTTATAGTTGAGCTTGACCGCTAATGGAGTATGATCCCCGCTTGGTGATACGAGAATCATCCCTACTCCGTATCCTTTCATGTTGGCCGCTCCGTCAAAGTACAACTTCCACTGTTCTTCCTTGATTTCCATGATATTCTCGTCCGGAAACGGAAAGTCCCCACTTTCTTCGGAGTCAACGGCATGCTCTGCGAGATGCTCAGCTACGGTCCTCCCTTTTACTGACTTGCTTGTAACATACTTGATATCGAATTCGGATAGTAGAAGTAACCAACGGGATATGCGACCGGTCAGGGCGGGTTTTTCGAGGAGGTATTTTAGAGGATCCATGCGGGATATGAGCACAACTGGGAAGGCCAGCATGTAGTGCCTCAGTCGGCGAGTACACCAAACCAAGGCCCAACACGTTTTTTCAAGGGTAGAGTAGTTGAGCTCATACCCAGTCATCCTCTTGCTGAGGTAGTATATGGCTTTTTCGGAGCGGCTTTCTTCTCCTTCTTGGGCTAGCATGCAACCCATGGCATTTTCGGAGACAGACAGGTAAAGGAATAAGGGCTTATGAGGAATGGGTGGTGAAAGGACAGGCGGGTTATGAAGGTAGGCTTTTATTTTGTCGAAAGCGGCTTGGCATTGGTCATCCCATTGGAACTTCTCCCCTTTTCTCAACAATCGGAACAGAGGATCGCACGTGGTTGTGAGCTTGGAGATGAAATGGCTAATGAATTGGATTCTTCCGAGGAAACCCCTTACTTCTTTTTCATTCCGTGGTGGTGTCATTTCTAGGACTGCCTTGATCTTGGAGGGATCCACCTCTATCCCTCTTTGTGTGATGAGAAAACCCAGGAGTTTACCGGAAGTTACACCGAAAGTGCATTTCTTTGGATTCAGCCTCATTTTGTATTTGCGCAACCTTTCGAAGAACTTCTCCAGCGCTACCAGGTGTCCTTCTCTGTCCTTGGATTTCACAATCATGTCATCTACGTACACTTCTACCTCCTTGTGAATCATATCATGCAGCAGAGTGGTGGCAGCTCTTTGGTAAGTCGCCCCTGCGTTCTTGAGTCCGAAGGGCATTACTCTATAACAGTAGGTTCCCCAAGGGGTGGTGAATGTCGTCTTCTCTCGATCTTCTGGCGCCATTAGAATCTGATTATATCCTGAGAAACCATCCATGAATGAAAGTAGCTCATGTCCTGCGGTGTTATCTACCAAGACGTCAATGTGGGGAAGTGGAAAGTCATCCTTGGGACTGGCTTTGTTTAGATCACGGAAGTCGACGCACACGCGAACTTTCCCATCCTTCTTCGGGACCGGTACGATATTGGCAACCCATTCCGGGTATTCGGTGACAATGATGAACCCTGCCCTGAACTGCTTCTCTACCTCTTCTTTAACATGCGCCTCAGTTTCTACTTGACAGGTTTAGAATTGGGGAGGAGAGGAATATGATGTTGGACGATGTCGGGATCGACCCCAGGCATGTCTTCGTAAGACCAAGCAAAAACATCTTTGAATTCTTTTAGCAAGAGGGTTAATTTTTCTTTTTCTTCTTTATTAAGAGTTGAGCCAATTTGCACAATTTGTGGATTATCTGTTTCACCTAGGTTAACTGATAAAGTATCTTCGATTATTTCATAAGCAGGTGGTTTTTCGATTAGTTGCTTAAATTCAATTGAGAGATCCTCGGAGGGATCTGCGCATTCACAAGTGTTAGACACAGAGGAGTAAGCAGAATCGTTTTTCATTTCATTCATGACAGGTGAAGTGACTACATTGGACAGTGGTGGGCTTACAGCAGCCGACTCTGGTACAGACTCGATGATTGGTAGTACAGACTCCGGGGGGATAGGGGATTGGGAGACACAGATAGATGACTCTACAGCCTGGTTGCTCAGACCCTCCTTAGTTGGCTTGATCTGATCATCTTGGCTCTTGGCCCTCTCTTCTTCCTTCTCCCCAGCGGATTCCTCCCACATTTTCTCGATGGCTTCAGTGTCTAGGTACTTCAGCCAGTCTTCCTCTGGGGTTTTCTTGATTTCTTCGGGATAGAATGGGTCTTGGTATGGGGGCCTTTCGCAGTCAGCGAAGATTTCAAGCCCGGGGTGCCTTTTCCCAGTGGTTTGATGGATCCAGGGTTCGGGGAACCCGAAGTAAGGGAAATCATCCCCTTCTTTGATGAACTGTCCGTTCAAAGTCTTGCGGTATGGGGGGAGACCCTTCACCCTTTTCTTCCATGGCCTATGTAGCTCAGCGTCTTCTTCAGTGGGCTTGTACCCCAACCCGAAAGTGCCTTGTTGCCCTTTGATCTGTGGGAATTCCCGAATTCCTTGCTGGCGTCGACCCAATCCCATCCCGGGGAAGTAGTTCATCTTGCGAACAATGTTGACAACTGCAGAGTGGACCTCAGGGAATCGATCTTCATCATTGATCACATGGACTTCTTCCATGAAGAATCCTCCGATTTCTCCTTCTTCCAGCTCAGGTATTTGGACTTCGAAAATGGGAGCGTAGTTTGGGAAAGCTTCGTTACCCCAACTATTACCGAGGATGATCTTTACTTCCTTCTCATGAATGTACTTGATCATTTGATGCACAGTGGATGACACAGCTTTGTTGGCATGAAGCCAGGGCCTTCCAATCAGCAGATTGAACGAGGCAGGTATGTCCATGACTTGAAAGATCCCAGTGCTCGCCAAAGACCCTACCCGGATTTGTAGAGAGACAGTCCCCATTACATTCCTCCTGGTATTGTCATAGGCCCTCACAGATTGGACGGATGGCGTGATGTCGAGGATACTGACCCCCAAAGCAGTGGCAGTTCTTAAGGCACAAACATTCAAAGCAGAACCTGTATCGACTAGACAAAACGGCACCTGTTGCTCCTTACATCCCACGGTAATGTATAACGCCTTGTAATGCGCGGATCCCTCTGGCGGCAGGTCCTCGTCGGAGAATGTAATGATGGGGTCGGGGGTAAGTGCACCCAAGAAAGCTACCATGTCCTCCGGCGCGGCGTCGATGGGGACTTCAATCCCAGCCAAGGCATTTAACACGGCTTGCCTGTGCTTATAGGATGTCACCATAATATCCCACATCGAGAGATGCGCTTGGGTTTTCTTTAGTTGCTTGATCAGCTCATTGTCTTCTTCGATGACCTCATCCATCTTGCCTTTTCCTTTGTCTTTAACTGAACCTTTTTCGTTGGCTTCGGTGGCAGGCTATGGAGGCTGATAATGGCGGCCTGACCTGGTTAGGTGATCAATCTCAGCAGGAGTAGGCCCTTCTACAGTCCCATCCTTCTTAAACCAATCACAATCCGTTCCCACAAATAGCTTTTCTGGCTCGTTCCAGATGGAAGCATCACTCTCGTCGTTAGGGTCATACCATTTGAGGTCTACCGCCCCTAGGTCATGCTCTTCCAGGAAGAACAAGTCCCGCTCGTCGTCAAGCTGCTGCTGCCACTCGTCATTCTCCCCTTCGATCAGATGAATCCCCTCAGAATCCGGGATGTCAATGTAAAGCAAGGGTTGTCCTAGGGGGGTGATATAAGTAGCAGGGTTGAAGGGTACGGGACTGGACTCAATAAGGTTGACATTTTGGTGGTTTGGTAGGGGATTTTGGGTGATATGAGGCTGCTTTGGTGGCGGCTCGATGATATTCTGGTCGATGAGGTCTTGGATGTCGTGGCGGAGGCGCATGCAGTCATCAGTGTTATGGCCGGGGGCTTGGTGGTAAGTACATCGCTTGGACATATCGCAGTTAGGCGGGAGCGGGGTATTTCGAGGCTGGAGTAATTGGAGATGGCCTTTTTTGAGGAGGCGATCTAGGGCTGAGGAGAGAGAGATTTCTAGCTTGGCAAAATTGCGAGGGGGCTTTTTCTGGAAAGGGCGGTTGGAGGAATTTGCCTGGTTGGAGGGTTGGTATGGCCTTGGAGGATATGCCATGGGTTGGCCGCTAAGGGCATTGACATCCGGGGGATTCCGGGAGTAGTTGGGCCTTCTTGGCTGACTCGGAGGGTCTTCCTTTTTGATCTTCCCTTCCCTGATAGCATCTTCAATTCGGGTTCCGACCTCAAACAACTCTTCAAATGTGGAAATGGACTGGTAGAATAACTTCTCATGGTAAAGTGGCTGTAGATTCCGGACGAGCATCCTTACCTGTTCCTTTTCAATCGGTCGGTGGGTCATTTGAGCTACCTTGTTCCTCCATCTGCTCAGGAATGCAGCGAAGGATTCATTGTTGCTTTGCCGGGTTGTTTCTAGATCCCTGATAGTGACATCCAGCTCCTGGTTGTAAGAGTAATGATCGACAAAAACTCGAACGATATCTTCCCAGGCCCGGGTCTTGGAGGCTTCCAAGGTTAGGAACCATGATAGTGTAGATTTCGCCAGAGTTTGTGGGAACAGCATTGCGATGTGCTCGTGGGTGCAACCCATGGATTGGAAGATACTCATACATAACTTCACGTGGCTTTTCGGGTTCCCAGTCCCATCAAAACGATCGATGGCAGGCATTTTGAAGTTCTCCGGCAGTTTCAACTTGACAGGCTCAAAGAGGCCTTCCAGATCTAGCATGTAATCATTGATTCCCTTGCTTTTTCTCAGCACGCTCTCTAGTTTGTCGACCTTGTCCATCTTTTCCTGGAGCTTCTTTTCATATGTGAGCGGTGGGACCCCTTGGAACCAGTTTTCCTCCCCATTATTCTCATGTAGAGGAGGTTCAAACCTTGGTGGCAGAAACTCGGGCGGGGGTTGTGGCTGTTGCTGCTTTAGTTCTTCCATGAATTTCAGGACTTGGGCTAGACTGTCGGATTGTTGGCTTATAGTCGCTCCCAACTCAGTGACCTTGTTTTCCAATTCTTCTCTATTCATGTTGAAGCGGGCTGTCGTACCGATTCTGACTAAACGATTATCCGAACTCCTGGTCCACAACGAGGATTCCGGCTGCTGACCTTGGGAATCTATACTGACCTGGCAGATTTTGAGAGAAGGGGTGTATCAGATCCTGACAGTGACGACTTTTAGACAGACAAAGACAGTGACGTGGACCGACTTGGGACAGTGCGTGCAGAGAGATGGGAATGGTGTATGCATGGGAGACAAGCATGCGGATGTAAGCCTTAATCTATATGATGTTCCTATTTCTAACAGATAGAGGTTAAGCGATTAAGGCCCTAACCATATAGAGTGTGCCAATCTTACTTTCCAGTACGATCACCAAGGGATAACCGGGATTTCCAGGGTTTACGGAGGTTTTTAAGAAGGACTGGGCATTCTTGGTTGATCTGGACAGAGTTTCTGGGGAAACTGGTAAGTATGGTCATATCTAGGATATCTGGACAGAGTTTCTGGGAGAAACTGGTAAATACGGTCATATCTGGGATATCTGGACAGAGCTTCTGGGAGGAACTGGTAAATATGGTTACATCGGGGATATCTGGACAGAGTTTCTGGGAGAAACTGGTAAATACGATTATATCTGGGATATTCGGACAGAGTTCCTGGGAGAAACTGGTAAATATGGTTATATCGGGGATATCTGGACAGAGTTTCTGGGAGAAACTTGGGGTAAGTATGTTTAGTGATCGTACTTTCTAGCAGGTTTTCATACTCCTATGTCTCAGGACCGACAAACAAGGTTTGCGGTGTATATCTTTGTGAGCATGGAGCAGACATCCTTGTCATGATGCTTAGGCAGGTCAACTCAATGTGACTACATGTGAGTGATTGCCTTGGGAATCATAAGAAAGAGGTTTTGTCCTATGCCACATAAGCATCTACACCGCGCAGGTAATCCCGTCAGGGCATACGGCAGTTATAACACATTGTCCTATCTGAAAAGATAAATGAACAGTCCTATGAAAGGTTCTACAGGAGTCTATATGCAAAGGCTGGGTTTAGTCAAAGAGGGTCCGTTGACGAGAGTTCCAATATACCGTCGGAGAGACAGTACGGAGGTTTTTACTCTTTTTGATATACCTTGGAAGGTACAGTATCAACGGTGACTTGTGCCCTGGCACAGCAAGACCTGAACAATGTCAGCGCCGCGTTTCAGACACAGTCGGAGGGGGAAAATGCGAGAGTGCAATGCGGTGAACCAAACACAGTAAAAAGATGATTTTAAGGATGCTTCTTATGAGTCAAACCTCTGTATTATTTTGTTTTAAAATAAAAATCCCCAGCAGAGTCGCCAAATTGTGGACACGCGGAATCGGACCACTTCTCTCTTGTTCGAGATTTGTTTTGAAATTGATTTGAATCAAAGAAAAGGAAATGAAAGGTCTGTTGAAAACAGGTACAGAGTCGCCACTTGGTCTTTAAGGAACCAAGAAACCTAATTTGACTCACCCAAGCGGATAAGGGCACCGGCCCTTCATAACCAAAGAACTTGGTTCGGGGTTTTGGTACGAGAGAGGAAGGAGCCTTTGTCACGACTAAAACACCCTCAACTCGCCCCGTCTTTCGACGGGCCTCAATTAGCATCCAAATAATCATCTTATACTATGTATGGTTCGTTAGTTAATACTATGATAGTATATTACATCACATAAGAAACTTGAAAATGGAAGATCTAAAGATAAAATATCATTCATAAGATCTAAGTCAAATATCATGCAATGTAAAGTGAAAGATCACACAAACAAACCTAGGAAAAATCGTCTATTCACATATCAAATACTCAAGACTTCCTAATCTAAAGGGGGACATGAATTGTTATTGAAACAAACAAATAAAGAAATCAAAAATATGCTTAGCAAGCTAGAATGATACATGTTAATCTTTGAGAAAAGAAGATCTCTCAATCCCCGGGACGGATGAGAAAGGATGATTAGATCGAGGGGAAACATGAACGTGTGATCAAGTTCATTCCTTATAATCTTCTTAGATTAAGAGTTACAAAAACCCCAAATCTTGCATGAATGTATTGTATGAACCTAAAAATGTGCAAAGGTTGTAGTGTGTTTTGTGTTCATGGATTTCTAAAATGACTTAGAAGTCTAAAATGTGCATGAATGAATGGATTAAATCAACATGGGATATATACAAATGTAGTATGAACTACTTCCTAAGATGTGAGCTAATTTGGAATGCATATGAGCATCAAATCAAAGAATAAAAGTTGAAATGTGCTTGCTGTGAATAGTGGACAGACTGCATATGGCACTTTGCAACATTATAATGGGAGGTCAAACGTGCCTAGAAAAATGTGAGAAAAATCTGAGATCATTCTTATTGTGTCTAGAAAATAACCCAAAAAGCCAAACATCAATAGCTATCACAGATTAAAAGAAAAAAATCAGAATGTACACATGACTCAGAAACAAAAGCTGCACTGTTGACTGATTTTGTATGATTTTTAATAAATCAAAGAAAAGGTTTATGATGACCCATTATATACCAAAAGTTTCCTAAGACACCCAAGTTTTATAAAAAAAATAGAAAAGGTATATGTACAGTGATGAAAATATCCAGAATAAGTGCAAGAGGTTGGGTGAACATTCTGTGAGAACAGAGGCAGATTATGAATGTGAACTTCTCACATCCAAAACAAATACTCTCATATTTCTATAATTGATGGGAAAAATTAGGGACAAACTATGATGTATTAGGAAGGTTTTCCAAGTGGTTTCATAATCATAACTTGAGTATTTAATTCAAAACAAATCTTTGAATCTGAACAGCTCACTGTTTTGGGTCATTGTTTTAGAGATATTGAAGAAAACAAAGTTTTATTTCTTGAAATCAAATGAGAGGGATTGAGAGGGGTTTTGAAATAGATGTTTTGAAAAACATATTTCCAACACTCAATAAGGATTATGACCACTTAGAATACTAACACCAAACTCATCATTAAGAATCTCCAAGATTGTTGGAGAGATTTATTCTATTTTTTAACATAACTTCAATACATTCCAAGAATACCTTGGAAGTATTGAGGTTATGATCATCATCTATCAAACATGTTTTTGAGGTCAAGAGCTACTATCCATAAGGATTCACTCACCCCAAACTTCATGTCATCACTTAGATGATGATGAACTAGTAAGTAAATAAAAGAAAACAAAAAGAAATGGGGTAAGAAGAGATAAACAATAAATAAGCAAGCAAATAGATGATGATCAATAGATGATATTCATGAAGCATGAACTTGTAGGTTGGTGTTTCACTCATATGTAATGACACTTAGACATGGAAGAAGCTTCCACCCTCTTGAATGCTCACTAAAATGGTGGTTGGAAGTATTGAATGTTGAAATAAATGGAAGTAATGAAGTAAAAAACAAAGTTAGAACTCACTTTTGTTTTGAAAATCAAAGAAGAATGCTTCTTTTCTCTCTACTCTAACCTTATCTCTACAACTTTCTCTCCCAAACTTTTTAAAACTCACATTTGACTCCCTCCCAAATGAGGAGTAATGGGGTGTTTATATAGGCCAACTTGGGGTGTTTTTGGGATTTAGAAAGTACTCCCATTGGTCCCAAACATCTGAAATCATGAAACCACGTCGTTTTGGATTTTAATTAATCAAAATGGGACCACCAAAATATTTACAAAAACTTACTGTTCTGGAGGTGAGTGCCGCGGCGGCACTGGGCCACTGCCGCGGCGGCAGTAGGCCAGTGCCGCGGCGGCAGTGGGCCAGTGCCGCGGCGGCACTGCTCCTCCCTTCGTCCGGATAATGCTGTTTAGGCCCCCCGAAGTTCCGGTATTCGCGAAAAGGCCCTATTTCGTCCGAAATTCACAGAAAATGCATACGAACTCCAAATTGAGGTTGTGATATACCGTTGGAAAGGTAATGGAGTCTACTTTACATAAAAAATAGTTCGGGGATAGGTCACTTTGAAAAGTTTTGCGGTATTCGCGATAAAAGCCGATTTGATCGCCTTTTTCGCCTTTGGAAATTCATAATAAATTCGTTTTAAATCCAGAAATTATGTGCGATATACCGTTGGAAAGCTATTGACCTCTAGTATCCATGAAAAATATTTGAAAATTGTTTCGGTGCCCCGATTCCAAAGTCAAATCTTGGTCAAACCGGTCAAACTTGGGATTCTCGGGAAGTTCTGGGAACCTCTGGGAGCTCCCAGAAGCTGATGTTTTCGCTCGATTTTCTTTCGGAACTTGTTTTAAAACTTTTCTAATGATTTAGACTGGTTCTGGTGAATTCAGACAATTTCGGTCAAACTTGGTCAAACTTCGGTCAAACCTGGTCAAATCTCGGTCAAACCTGGTCAAACCTTGGTCAAACCGGTCAACGGGGACTTTTCGGAAACTTCCGGGACTTCCGGGGGTCTCTGGGAGCTGACGATTTCACCCGATTCCTCTTAGAAACTCATTTTATTGCTTTTCTTATGACATAGCGTGTTTTCAGAACTTCGGGACCAAATCTGGGAGTCTTCGGGCTTTTAGGGGCATTTTGGTCATTCTGAGCATTCTGAGAGATAGAGCTGACTTCCAGGAGTCTTTTTGAGTCTTTTACGATCATTGTAAACCACCAAGCTATGGGTCTCCTAAATCTGATAGCCGACAAAATGGGGTGTCTACACGCGCGCGCGACCCGCGGGCGCGAAAATTCGAGAATCGCTCGCGCGATCCGCGCGCGCGAGGTTCCAAATGTCGCGCTCGCGCGACCCGCTCGCGCGATATGTGTAAAAACCAAAGTTGCGTATTTCAGTATACTGAAGACTCCTGTGCAAACGAAACTGCTGAACGACGTCTAGATTGTAAATTACATCAGTTTCAGTTCGTTTCGGGTTAGGAAGGCTCCCAAAACTTGTTGTAAATCTATATATACCCTATTTTATTACAATTAAAGGGTTAGACATTATTGGCAACTATTATACACACATTCTACAACCATACTTCCAGCCATTGAAGGGAGGGAAGCAAGGAGAAGAAGAAGAAGACCAAGGGTTTCCATGGCCTCCTCCATCAACTACTTGCCATCTATCACTTCCATGGACGGCTAGATCATAGATCTAGGGTTTCAATGAAACCCTAGCCAAGTAATAGGGTTTTATTTATGTTTTTATGTTAGTTTTATTATGTATGGATGATGATTACATGTTTAGAGGATTTTTTATAATAAAATCGTACTTCTATTGATTAAATCGTTACTTTCAAAGTTTATTCTTGTCTTAGATCTATTTTGACTGTGATGTGCTCAATGATCTATATTTGCTGTGCTTGTATAGATTGTTTACATGTAATGGTGCTTTATTGAATTATGCTATCAAGTATCCGAATAATCCATGCCTAGATTAGATGAATTATATCACAACCCTAGTTTAGTGTGGGATAATTCGTGCTAACCGAAGATGGAATATGTTGGTGCTTGAACCATGATTATTCTCTTGACGGAGGAATTGGGCTTGTAGCTACAATTCCCCATATTCATCCAACTTAATAAGCTAATTGAATGCATAAATATTCCTATTATGAAGCTAGTGGTGGAGTTGCAATCCTAGGTTCCCTTTACATATTTACAAAAACACTTTTAATTGCTTTCATAGTTTAGATTTATTTTTATTGTTATTAGTTTAATTAAAATCAAATCAAAATCTGTTTTTATAATTAACTAAAGTTAGGTTTTAAAATTAAGTCGCTGTAGTTAACCAATCTCTGTGGATTCGACCTTTACTTCCACACTACAAATCTTAGAAAAGTAAAGAATACTTTTTACATCTTGATATTGACAACATCAATTTTTGGCGCCGTTGCCGGGGATTGCATTACTACCTTTAGTTTTATAATCTTAGTTTAGTTAATTTGTAAATATTAGGTTAGTTTTTATTATTTATTTTATTTTCCGTTTTGTTTTTAATTACTAACTTGTTCTTTTATTTTATAGGTTTTCGAGTCATCAAATTCCAACGTTTCCGAGTGGAGTAGCTAATTACATCAAAGGAGCTTACGCAAATAAAAATATAAATAAAATAAAATAAATTGCTTCTTGTGAAACTTGCTTTAAACCACTGTAAGTCAGGGCGCTGTGACGCACTATTTGCATTAGTTTAGGGTTAATTGCACTGCATTAGCTAGGAAACCCGGGGCGCTGGGCTTGACGCGGTCATTGCATTACAGGATAATATTCATGCATCACAGTAGTTGAGTGCTTGTTATCTTAGTTGCGTGATTGCTATTTGTTTTTTTTAGTTGAGTCAGTTTTTGTTTTTAGTTTACTTTTTTTTTAGTTTATGTTAGGTACACGTTCAAATAAACCGGAATTAAAACCTTTTGACTCTGAACTTGAACGTACATTAAGACTTAACAAGACTTCAAACTTAACCTTTAGAACAAGGTTTTTAATAGACGACGATTTGACACCAAAACCAACGTCTTTATTTGAATCTTACAAGACTAAAGAAACCACGCTTTCATGACATAGAACCAATTAAAATGGCAGACATTGGAAATAATAACGAAAATAACCAAAATAATAACGGAGATAATCTGAATAATCTTAATATACCGCCACCTCCTCCACTTATAAACTATTTTATTCCTACGACGTACACGCCACAAGCTGGTATCGAATTACCGGAGGCGACAGCATCTCACTTTGAGATAAAGTTGTCTACCATCTCGCTACTTCCATCATTCCATGGCCGTCTAAATGAAGACCCTTACCAACACTTAGGGGATTTTCAGGGTATATGCTCTACTTTGAAAATACAAAACCTAAATAATGATGAATTAAAATTGCGGCTCTTCCCATTCTCCTTAAGAGACAGAGCAAAGTATTGGCTTCAATCACTTGAGCCAAACACAATAAAAACATGGGAAGCATTACACACCGCCTTTTTACAAAAGTTTTTCCCTATTATGCGTACAAATAAGATAAGAAAAGATATAACTAATTTTGTGATGCAAGATGGGGAGACTCTTTATGACACGTGGGAAAAATTTAAAGAATTATTACGTTCGTGCCCACACCATCAGGTTCCCAAGTGGCAATTGGTTCAAGTCTTCTACGAGGGGCTTATTCCCTCTGTTAGGAATACCGTCGATGCCGTTTGTGCGGGAACTTTCCTACACAAAAGCGTCGACGAGGCCTGGAAAATTTTTGAAACTTTGAGCGAGAATTCGATGCACCAAGCGGTGTCTGTCCGTTCTGAGGGATACCTTCAACCTAAGCGAGAGGTGACAGTTGAGTCAAGTCAGTCAGTTCAAATACAAGAATTAAATAGAAAACTTGACCGACTTATGCAAATGAACAAAACGTCTAATCCACCCTCTTTAGAAGTATGTGCATTATGTTCTGAACCGTCCCATAATATTTTTGCATGTCCTTCTGCATCTCAATATCCGGAATTTGTTGAACAACACGTTAATTCTATGCAACAATTCCCACAAAATAATTATAATCCTAGGTCGACTAATTTTCCTAATATGTACCGACCCCAATATCAACAAGGTCAACACCAACTACCTCCTCCACCTCCACGCAATAATGCATTTGAGGAGAAGGTGTTGGCCTCACTTGAAAACTTTGGTTCGGTGGTCCAGTTAGTACACTCTCACACACAATCCATCGCAAAACTGGAGTCTCAAATGGGACAAGTAGTTAATACATTAAACCGTTTAACTGAGAGCAAGTTGCCGAGTCAACCTACTCAGCAACCTAAGGGGCAATACGCAGTGGGTAGTACGAGTGAGAGCGTGAACGCTGTTTCGACTAGGATGACTACTCGAGATGAGGAAGTTGTTGTAATTCCGGATGGGGGTGAGAAAAATAAAAATTTAAATTTGAATAAAGGAAAAAGTGAGGAAGTGAGTCAAAATAAGAAAGATAAAGAACCGGTCCCAACTAATTACATTCCAAAGTTACCTTTTTCACCCAATGTTGAGGAACCGTCTAATTTTCCAAAGAAAAAGTCAAAAACTGAGGATATACTCGAGGTATTTAAGCAAGTTAAAATCAATATTCCATTCCTCGATGCGATAAAACAAATTCCTGCTTACGCTAAATGTTTAAAAGACCTTTGTACTCAAAAGTGCAAATTGCGGAGTCATACTCCGAAAAAGGTCTTCCTCACGGAAAAAGTAAGTTCTATTTTTCAACACTCACCTCCAAAGTACAAGGATCCAGGTACGCCTACTATTTCATGTGTCATAGGTGGCACTATCATTCATAGGGCTCTCCTTGACTTAGGAGCTAGTGTTAACCTCTTACCTTATCATGTATATAAACAACTAGGATTAGGTGAACTTAAACCTACGGCCGCTACTATTCAATTAGCGGATCGTTCCGTCAAAGTACCTAGAGGAATCGTCGAAGACGTCCTAGTAAAAGTTGATCAATGTTTCTATCCCGTTGATTTTATGGTCCTTGACACCGAACCGGTGCTAGATGCTAGAAAATACACTCCTGTTATTCTTGGTCGTCCATTCTTAGCCACGGCCAAAGCACGTGTCAATTGTAGAACAGGGGTGATGAAAGTGTCGTTCGGGAATATAAAATTAAAATTAAACGTGTTTAATGCTGTCGATCAACCTCCTAAAGACGACGATTACCTATGTGAGGCGGAAGGTGAGGTAAGACGGAATATTGAGCCTAACAAAGCAATAAATGTGAGTAACGACAAAGACATAGCGGATGATGAGTGGATGAACCCTAATACCTCGGACCCTAATGCTGAATCTACTCGAAAGGTAAGAAATCGATTTGAACATACTGACAAACCGTCGATTGAATTAATTCGAAGCGACGTAATTTCTGCTTACCATCGAGCTCTACATGACATCCTTAGGGGTACAAAATCCGAGTTACAGCCTCCGTAAGTCTTGAGCTAGAACGGTCTAGCTGAAGACGTAAAAGTTAGCGCTTCTTGGGAGGCAACCCAAGCTTTATTTCGTTCGTTTCTCTTATTTTTGAGTCTGTTTGAGTCCGTTTTGGACATTCTGGACAGGTTTGGGGGTTGGAATTAATTTATTTTAATATTGTATACATTATTTTAGCTAAAAAATGGAAAATACCATTCTCGCGCGCGCGGCCCGCTCGCGCGAGACATCGCTCGCGCGGCCCGCTGGCGCGAGAATGTGCCTTAGTGTTTTTTCTGTCGTTTTCTTTATATGAGCCCTCAGGTTCTCCTCGCGCCTGATGTCGCGGGCGCGAGGGGGTCCCGCTGGCGCGATTTCAGAAGAATTAAAAAAAAAAAAATTGGGATTCGCGCGCGCGACGCCTGCTCGCGCGATTCCCCACTTTCCTGTTTTTTCCCTTTTGTTTTCTATATCCTTCCCCCTACCTATTTTATTTGTGTTTCTTTTATGTTTTTGTTTATTTTGTTCAGTTTAGTTCGTGTTCGTTGTTTTCCTTGTTACATTTATACTTTTTCGTTTTATTTCTTTTCCATTTGCTTATTTAGTTTCGTTTAGCTTAGTTATAATTCTTTTAGCTGTTTTTATTATTTTGTTTGTTTAATTTTCTTTTGTTAAGAAGTAACAGGTAACAGGTAACATTGAACTTTATAGCCATATTCCTTTGTGTTCACCTGTTCTATGCTTGTCAAGATCGAGGTACTATCGTTCCTTCCTTACCTACTCTCCGTTCTTTCGTTTTATTGTTTCATTGGGGACAATGAAAGGTTTAGGTTTGGGGGTATGCACACACATGCACATTAATTTATGCAAAATTTTAAAATTTTTCAATAAGTATGTTTAAATAAACGATGTTACCTACGGTTTTTGCAATCTCAATTTGGTACTTCTTGTTATGTAACTATGATTGTTATAGAGTAATAAACAAAAGAAGATGTGATTAAACATTTGCTGAAGTTGTGATGCAATGTTTTAAGTTATGTATTGTTTGAATCGTAGTTTTATATCATAAATTTGCACACAAACTTATGCACTGCACGTAGTCATTGGAATATATGTTTGATGTGAACTATAATAGGATTCGGATTTCTAGATAACACATGGTGGAGACTAAGCCCAGTGAGCTTTTGAGCCTATCTTTTCTTTTTAGAGGGTTATAAATACATCTTGTGTTTGTCGAATTTCATTGAAATAGCGCATCTATTTGTTGTTTAGTCTCATTATTCTTGTTTTGGTTGATAATCAAGTTAAAATAGTTGTTACCATGCTAAATAATCTTCCGTCGTACATGTTGAAGAACCATATAACCATAGGACATGATTATAGGCCTTCTTTGTTTATTACCGACCGATAAATGAAAAAATTCCTTAGTTCGTCCTTTGAGCCGTTAAAATGCCATTTCTTTCTTTAATTACCATTATCCTTGTTTTTGCTCCGACTTGACAAATTTGGAGTTCACCACTGAGAGATTTGTCAACTTTTAGTGGTGTTAAGGCGATGTGTGATTGAGAAGAAGAAGACAAGATGCTATTGGGGTAGTTGCTTGGTATTCAATGCATAGTCATTTGAGAAGCGAGAAAAGAAAAAAGGAAAAGAAAAAAATAAAGAAGAGGAAGGTTGAAGAAAAAATGAAAGAAAAGAAGAAAAATGAATGAAGAGGAATGAAGAGAATGAAATGATGAAGTTGGTAGAAGAGATGAATGAAAGAAATCGAACATATCTTACAATGCCATTCTGAAACTACTTGATAAATCCTTTCTATCCTTTTTCATTGCCTGAGCCACGTTATAACCTTTGAAAAGTCCTATTTGATCCTAGGAAACATGGTTTGGATATGTAAACGATGGGAGAGGGATTAAAACATGGTAATGATTAATTTTTCTTGATTATTGGCATCCTATCCATGAGATTACTGTTCTTTCATGTCATGCGTCTTTTTCGAGTCATATGTGAGCATTTCTCGTTGTGAAAACATATTTCCTTTGCTCGCATATACTAGATAAATTACACCTGTTTCTGAGTGTTTCATTTGAGAGTGTAATTAATTGTGAGATTCGTAGTCGAGACATAGTTAAATGGTTATCCGAGTTATATTCCATGTTCATGACATACGCGTGTTTATTTGACTACCACATCACACACGTGCAATTGTGTGAGGAACTCTATTGATTTATACGATGCATGTGCTTGAGATTGTTTTTCATGATTTAGGTGGATGTTTCATTATATTTTTTTTTTATGTTCGTTATTCTATTTCAGATCTTTGTTTTATGATAAGAAGTATTGATTGTTATATTTTTCATTTTTAAATAAAATTCTTTGAAGTTATAAGTTAATAAAGATGGTTGTGGGTGACTTGTTGACGAGAACCCTCACGAGACTTCACTCGTCCGACTAGGGACACCTAGAGGTTTAAAAGGCTTGTTGCATACGCTAAATGCAATCGTGATCCATGCGAAAATGGAATAGATTTTTATTAGTAGTTAGTTTTTATTTTAGTTTTGCTCGAGGACTAGCAAAATGTAGGTTTGGGGGTGTGATCGGGAGAGAACTAATCCTAATTATACGCCTTAACGAGCATCTGTTAGTACCTTTTTATCCTGTTTTTGTATATTTTTACTTCGTTTTCTATTTTCTAACAGGTTTTGGAAGAAATCACCTAAACCAGGATAAACAGGGTGAAAAAGCAGAAGAAAAGAAGCTGAAAAAGCCAAGTCGCGCGCGCGAAAATCCGAGAATCGCTTGCGCGATCCGCGAGCGCGAGGTCCCAAATGTCGCGCTCGCGCGACCCGCTCGCGCGATATGTGTAAAAACCAAAGTTGCGTATTTCAGTATACTGAAGACTCATGTGCAAACGAAACTGCTGAACGACGTCTAGATTGTAAATTACATCAGTTTCAGTTCGTTTCGGGTTAGGAAGGCTCCCAAAACTTGTTGTAAATCTATATATACCCTATTTTATTACAATTAAAGGGTTAGACATTATTGGCAACTATTATACACACATTCTACAACCATACTTCCAGCCATTGAAGGGAGGGAAGCAAGGAGAAGAAGAAGAAGACCAAGGGTTTCCATGGCCTCCTCCATCAACTACTTGCCATCTATCACTTCCATGGACGGCTAGATCATAGATCTAGGGTTTCAATGAAGCCCTAGCCAAGTAATAGGGTTTTATTTATGTTTTTATGTTAGTTTTATTATGTATGGATGATGATTACATGTTTAGAGGATTTTTTATAATAAAATCGTACTTCTATTGATTAAATCGTTACTTTCAAAGTTTATTCTTGTCTTAGATCTATTTTGACTGTGATGTGCTCAATGATCTATATTTGCTGTGCTTGTATAGATTGTTTACATGTAATGGTGCTTTATTGAATTATGCTATCAAGTATCCGAATAATCCATGCCTAGATTAGATGAATTATATCACAACCCTAGTTTAGTGTGGGATAATTCGTGCTAACCGAAGATGGAATATGTTGGTGCTTGAACCATGATTATTCTCTTGACGGAGGAATTGGGCTTGTAGCTACAATTCCCCATATTCATCCAACTTAATAAGCTAATTGAATGCATAAATATTCCTATTATGAAGCTAGTGGTGGAGTTGCAATCCTAGGTTCCCTTTACATATTTACAAAAACACTTTTAATTGCTTTCATAGTTTAGATTTATTTTTATTGTTATTAGTTTAATTAAAATCAAATCAAAATCCGTTTTCATAATGAACTAAAGTTAGGTTTTAAAATTAAGTCGCTGTAGTTAACCAATCTCTGTGGGTTCGACCTTTACTTCCACACTACAAATCTTTAGAAAAGTAAAGAATACTTTTTACATCTTGATATTGACAAGATCAATACCCAAGTGTAAGTAATTGTGCAAGTAGTAATCTGGTTAAGTCCAGGATGATCCCACAGGGAAGGTGTTAAACTAATTACTCAGATTAATCTCAAACAAGAAAATAAAAATCAATATTTTAAAAAGAGTGTAGAACACAAAGTTCCACAATTTATCAACTACTAAAGATAAAACAATTAAACTAAATTAAACTAATTACTAACTAATTAATTAAAGCAATGATTTAAAACGTGTTTTTCTTACTAAAAAGGAATGTTGGGAATACACGAATCCACCGCGACCTAGCCATCTACCATGCAGTTGCATTGAAGCTCAATGGAGCACACTCTCCACAGTATTCCGTATTTCTCTTAGGATAAAGAATCTATAGTCCTTTCATGACCAGGACCATATCATCACAATTAAGTTTGAAATACATAAAAGCGGTTTAAAACAATAGTTTTGACTCTCACCTACAATGGTGTTAGCATTGAGGGTGGTTTGCAAAATATATTGAAGAAAAATGCCTCAAGGCTTAAAGTTCACAGACTGTTTTGACAAACTGAGCGTTTGGGGACAATTTGATAACAATCCAGTAAAGCAGAAAGTCTAGGAATACTGCATAGAATGTCCTCAAGAATCAGAGAGTTCGATCGATTGACGCGCTTTTGATCGATCGAATATCTTCATCCCTCGATCGATCAAACTGACTTCGATCGCTCGACTGTATCTCTGTTTCGATCGATCGAGCCTTCTCGATCGATCGAGCACAAAAATTATACTGCTGCATGGCAGAGGCTTGAGATCACGATTTCTTTCATCGTGATCTCCCAACCTGGGGACTACTTAGACATCGTCTGGAGTGTCTCAGATTCGTTTCTTAAGTATAGTTCCATTAAGGGTGTGTTTGTTTGTGATTTTTGCAATGAATCTATGAAAATTAATTGTATAACTATAACTAACATGCAAGACTACTGGATAACAAGATATAATACTATAAATTAAGTGCAGAATATAAACAAAGTAACCTGGAAATGAAAACTTGTATTGAACTAAGGAAAATCCAAACCAAACAATGTGTATCCTTGATGAAAACCTACAAAATAAACAAAGTGAAGCTCTCTACTCTCTATAAACTGATGAAAATGAAAGTGGGTGTAAAATCTGATAAAAGCCATGTTTGATCGATCGAGTATCTTTCGATCGATCGAACTTCTGGAGTCTTCGAGCGCTTGATCTTCTCTCGATCGATCGAACCTTCGATCGATCGAATGGTCTTCAATCGATCGAGGTTTACTTTTCATCTTTTTCTTGTCTTCATTCAAATTTAGCACTCCCTTTTATCTTTCTCATCTAGTTCCTAGCAATAGAGCGAAAATAAAAACAAGCTAAACTATAACTATAACAGAAAAACTAAAATAAACTAGACCCAGATAAACTAAACTAAAATAACACGAAAGAAACTACCTAACTCACTTTCGCAGGAATCGCGGTTGCATTTAACAAATGCAACAAGCCGTTAAACCCCTAGGTTCTCCCTAGTGGACGAGTGTTATCTCGTGAGGGTTTGCAGTGAATGTACCCACAAAATTCTCTGATTTTAAGCTCAAAAAGATATAGAATTTTTTTTAAACATTCCCCTTTTATTCAACTATTGATTTAGCTCTACAAAACATATCATCCTCATTCAAACCATGAAAGAAATGCACATGTTCCTCATGTCACCAAGATAAAAACAACATATGCATCACATCCCTGCATCCGTGTGTGTGTGAAATTAACAGCTATACATCGAACTTTATTTAGAGTTGTTTAGACTATCATACTCTCAGAACTTGTAGTTTCAACTCAATCCTCACATAGTTATTACACTCAAAAATGAACATCCCACAGAAACTTGGCTAATAATGATCGCTCATGGTATGAAAGCTTTGATAGGAATGATTTTTCGGATACTAATGCTTTCATACTCGACTCTATAAAAGACGAACATTTAGAATGTATAGTCTCATGAAAGGAATACCACTTACTAGAGGAGCGAAATACCGCGGATAACTCAACTTACACGTTCATGTTTAAACTAAGTTGTTGAGAATCATTAAGGCTTTGACTTTTCGGTTTTTATTTAGTAGGGTAGAAATTAGAGGGGTGAGAAATTGCACATTTTCAGCATGTGGCTGTGTTCAGTAATTTCTTCAATTTGTTCCAACCATCCTCTCCATACATATAAATATATATCATCATTTTATTTTTTTTTTTTTTTTTTACATATACAGCCCTTCCCACCACTATTCTTTCCTCATACTTCAACAATGTAATCGCATTGGGTGTGCAATGGAGTATATTGAGGTCAAAGTATACGATTAGGGATTTAGATTTTCATAATGGATTTGGCATTATTTATTAGGTGTGGGGTTAAGAACAATGCATATTCAGAGATGTCGATATTGATAAATGGAGAAAACAAGGGGCAAATACGATGGCTTAAATCATTTTCTCAACTTCTTAATTTTTAACACTTACAAGTTCATTGAGTTTAGTTGGTAAATCCTGAACGTTCTCCTCTAGTAAGAAGCCAAAATGAAAGAATTAGAGACTATTCAACAAATTTAATCGGCATATTCAAGAAAAACAATTCGAGTTTTAATGTGATAACTCCCTCAGACTTGAAGATTGGATTCAAAAGCTTACTAAGGGTAACTAGTTTTCACTACTTCATTCTTTAAAGTATGAAAGTCGTATTAACTCTTATTTTAAGTTTTCTGCATAGCTATTAACACGTGCAAATCACAATGTCCTTAGCAGTTGATTTTCAAAAATAGATAGAGAGATATCACCTGATATGACATTGTGAGAAATGCAAGTGTAACAACCTGTACAGAAAGCATACATACTCCAAACATCAAAGATTAAAAGAATATAAAATATAGAGCATAGGATCTATGCATAAAATGGAACTAATCACTGGAAATATATTAAAGTGAAAGAACAGAATAGTGATAATATGTGCCATATAAACTAAAATACAAAATATACAAACCATCCAACAACACAGAATAACCCAACAGTGTCCAAAAAAAAAAAATTATCCAACAACCAAACCAACACAGCCAAAAACAACCACAATGTCCAAAATAGCTAAACAACCCACTAGCCAAATACAATCAACAACACCGATCCCCCAGAAACTAGACATCATCGGCTACGTCCGATAATATCTCAATAAAAACATCAGGAGCATCCCCTCCGCCACCCTTAGCAATAGTCGGTGCCGCTGGGTCACTCGTGATCATGGCAGCTGGAATAGATAAGGGTGTGTCCACCATGACAAGAGGAGGTGGAAGTGGTATCTCTGTAGCAGGCAGTGTCACCGATGATGTAGAAGCTGTAGGATCAATCTGGGAAGGTGGAGAGCCAGATGATGGACCGGTGGTGGATGGTGGAACTACAGCAGTGGTAGGTGGGTCGGTGGAAATGACAGGAGCAGCTATAGGTGGCTCGCTGGGTGGTGGTGCAGAAGCTGCATGAACTGCCTGGTCAACTCCGATCTGTATCAAGATCGCCTCCAGCAGAGTCGTCATCTGATCAACCTTACCCTCAAGTCTAATCCTGGCCTCTCTCTCCTCCAATAGCAACTCATGAATAGTCGGGAGAGGCGCAGATGAAGACTCTCCCTGGGTATGAGCCTAAGATCTCTGTCTTAGCTCAAATCTGGCAACCTCCTCAATAGGATCCATTTCCTCCTCAGAATCATGCTCCCCAGCCTCTGTGGGCATCCCAGAAGCAGCACCCTCCATGTCGGTGCCTCCTCATCTCCTCCTCTTCTCGCCAACCTTCACCTTGCCTTTACCTCGCCTCTTTCTCTTTTGTGCCTCAGACCGGCGGGAAGCAGTCTCGCCAAAACGGCTGCAAGACTGGGCAGTCACATCACCCGCCAATGGAAGTAGACCCGCCTACTCAATAACCCTGTGAATGGGCCAATCACCCTTCAGGTGCTTCTTGGCCTGAATGTATCAAGTAGGGTGCCTTATGAAATCAATGTAGAGGCGAGGCAAACAGACAGGCTGTCGTGTCCCGATCACATATAACACGCGGGCGTACCAAGCTGCAATCTTCTCCCGATAAGATGTCACTAAGAGGTAATTGCTAAGAGCGAGGTGCAGCATATGATTATTATCTATGAGGTAGAAGTCAGGAATAAGAGCTTCGCCATCCCAGCCCGGAAGAGCACCCCCAATGATCTCTCTGATAATAATAGTCGGGGAGAGCAGCGGTGTGTCGGGGTGATGCGGATAAACACAATCAGGTACCTCGGGTACCGCAAGAGCAGCAGAGACAGTGGCCGGGCTAAAAATGATCTCCTGGCCATGGAAGAATGAGCGGAGTGTGAATGGAGCAACTGGATCCCTGATCATCGTCGCACACGCCTCCCGGATCCAGGACAGATTAACATGCTTAGGCTGGGAGAGGAGCGTGTACCACTGTGGCATAGCGCGTAGCCGGGCTAGATACCAAGGAGTAGCCAACCATGCTGTCTTGAGGGGTCGATCAAGCATGACCTTACGCGACTGGAAATATCTGGTGAACCATACCCGGTCTTCTTCATTTCTGAACCCGTGATCGGGTATAGGGTCGGGTATGGTTAGGT
Source organism: Hydrangea macrophylla (assembly GCA_033977485.1). Classification (NCBI taxonomy): domain Eukaryota; kingdom Viridiplantae; phylum Streptophyta; class Magnoliopsida; order Cornales; family Hydrangeaceae; genus Hydrangea; species Hydrangea macrophylla. Next base: position 61,706,034 of record CM066997.1, on the reverse strand, counting down.
CAAATGGCTTGAGCTGGTGATACCCGGTGATAGGGTTCATTGTGTAGCCCTAAAATAGAAGAAACAAACATAGAAACATTAAAACAGGGAAACCAGAAATGAAAAGAAACTGTCACACTTCGATCGATCGAGAACATCACAGGTTCGATCGCTCGAGACATGTTCGATCGATTGAAAGGATGTTGGGTTCAATCACTTGAAACCAGTTCGATCGATCGAACACAGTGAAGTGGCAGTTTCGAGCGATGAGAACGGAAAAGACCCGCAAACAAAAAATATAACAAGACAATGAAGAAAAAGATTAAAATAACCAATGGGGGGCACCCCCACACGAATTTGAAATGAAAAGAACAACGAGGGGGTCTTGGGGCCTTACCTCGAGAGACGTGCCGAGTAGAAGATGAGGGTGGTGATGATGACGATCAGAGTGCCCAGTTGCTCCTCAATTGATGCTGGTGTATATGGGGGGTCCAAAATCGCGCGGGAGTCGTCGTCTGTCTTCAATCGCTTAAGGAAGGGAGAAGAAGATAGACTGAAGAAGATACTGAACGATGCCTCGTTTAAAAATAGGTTTCGATCGCTCGAGATGGTTCGATCGATCGAACCTTCGATCGATTGAGCCCTGCTGAAGCGCTCGAGGTTCTGATGATCTCGATCGATCAAGAAACGGTCGATCGATCGAACTATAAAGTTCTACAAGATCATATAATTGATAAGTTAAACACCCCCAACTAACCAACATCGGTCTGGATATACAGAATAGTGATAAACAGTTCATTGGTAAGTCATGTAAGCCAAAAACTTCATCCTCATAGTAGAAAATTGCAAATTTATATAAATAAATCCTTAAAATAGCATCCACTTGCAATATTATTGCCCCCACATGGCCTTTAAAACCTTATTGAAAAAGAAAACTAAAATAAAACTGAAAATAACAAAACTTTGTCTAAGAATACACTCCAGTTGATGAAAGAAATATGAAATGACCTAAAACAATTGGAATGAAACACTATTCTTCAAGCAGGAAGATTTCGTCTTCCACAAACTCCTTCTCCGCAGGAACTTCAAGTGTAGAGTCTGAACTTGATGATTCCCTTTCCTAGAACAAGCGGAAAGCAGCGAGGACATCATCGAGCAAGTCCAAACTTTCTAAGGAATTGATTCCACCGACAATAGGGGATCCGGATGGAGACAAGGATAATGGAGTGTAATTGCGCATCGGACGTTCCTCTTGCAGCGGAGTACCCGGGGACCTTATTTATGGTCCAAATCCATTAAAGAGTTGATGTGGAAGGTACAACGGTGGAAATGATGGATTCATAGTGATATTCCTGACAAAGGGAAACAAAAAGTAAACGAAGAAAATAAATTAACTAGAGCAAAAGAAAGATCAAACAGGAAGAATTAAATAAAGCAAAACGAAAAGAAAAAGAAAGGAATGTGACCAAGAATTAACCTTACTATTGGCCTGATATCCCCAGGTGCACTAGCAGGTAGCGGGCATTGAAGCCGGAACAACAAATAGCTCAAATGGACATAAATATAGGGAACCACTTGGATGACTAGGAAGTCGTCAACATATGTGAATACAACATTATGGCATTCTGGCACCACATCCTGTAAGTCCTCTTCTTCCCATGGCTCCCACATTGAGTCATTTTCCCACTGTTCCATCAGAGCGTCATCGACTTCCCACACAGGATATCCCTCTGGTTCTCCCTCCTCTTCAGGGAGTTCCATGTGCTCAAATGGGTTGATCTGGAGAAGAGCAGGATCATATGGGATGTATCCATGGGTTAAGTCAATGATGTCTTCAGCTCCTGGCCCTTGGTATGGAGATAAGCAGAATGCTATTTCATCAGCAGTCCACGACGGCATATGATATTTAGAATCAGCCCATGACCCATTCGAGTGAACATCGTCATCTCTCATGTTGGACAGCCTGCAGGAGATTGAAATGGAATAGCAAATTACGATCAAGATCACACTAAAAAAGAAATAAATAAACAAAAGAACAAAACAAAACGAAAAACAGTAAAAAGAAAAAGTACAACAACATTGTTAAAACGCACTTGAGCGTTCTAGGTGGAGGCATAGTCGGGCTCATCCAGTTGGATGTGCTCAACCTCTAGTTGGAAATCTTCTAAGAACGGTTTTACCCGTTGGCCATTAACTTTGAAACTTCCATCGTTCTTAGGATTAAATAACTCAACGGCCCCATGTGGAAAGATAGATTTGACTGTGAAGGGTCCTGTCCACCGAGATTGGAGTTTTCCTGGGAAAGGATGAAGGCATGAATCATATAGTAAAACTTTCTGCCCAGGCTCGAAAGATTTTCGAAAAATCGTTCTATCATGGCGAGCTTTCAACCTTTCCCTGTGAAGTTTGGCATTGTCATATGCATCTCGTCGGATTTTTTCCAGTTCCGCCAACTGGAGTTTTCGGAGATGACCTCCTTCTTTAATATCAAAATTTAATGAGCGTGTCGCCCAATATGCTTTGTGCTCAATTTCAACGGGGAGATGACATGCCTTACCATACACTAGCCTATATGGGGACATTCCCAGATTTGTCTTGTAGGCAGTACGGTACGCCCAAAGAGCATCAGTCAGTTTATAGGCCCAGTCTTTTCTGTTGAAACTAACCGTCTTTTCTAATATGTGCTTGATTTCACGGTTAGCCAACTCTGCCTGCCCGTTTGTTTGTGGGTGGTAGGCTAGAGCAATCTTGTGATTCACCCCGTATTTCCTGAGTAGTGATTCCAAAGGCCTATTGCAAAAGTGTTTCCCTTGGTCACTTATTAGGGCTTTTGGGGTTCCGAAACGCGATAAGATATTTTCCTTAAAAAAAGACATTACCATTTTATGATCATTGCGTCTCGTCGGTATCACTTCTACCCATTTTGATATATATTCCACAGCAAGGAGTATATATTCACAGTTATTAGATTTAGGAAATGGGCCCATGAAGTCGATGCCCCAACAATTGAATATTTCAATTGTGATGATGGGAGTTAAGGGCATTGAATTCCTTTTCGAAAGTGTACCAAGCTTTTGACATTGCTGGCACGATTTACAAAAAGCGTAGGCATCTTTGAACACGGTAGGCCAATAGAAGCCGCTGTGCAATACTTTGTGTGCAGTCTTTTGGGAGCCAAAATGGCCACCGCAGGTTTCAGAATGACAGAGGGCCAAAATTACAGTTATATCCTCATTCGGAACGCAACACCTGATGACCTGATCAGCACAATACTTAAATAAGTAAGGGTCATCGAAAAAGAAATGGTGTGCAAACGAAAGGAACCTTTTCTTGTCCTAATTTGACCAATGGCTCAGGGTCTCGCCTGTAACAAGGTAATTTATTATATCTGCGTACCAAGGCAAATTGGAGACAGCCATCAGTTGCTCGTCTGGGAATTCATCTTTTATAGGTATAGGCTCAGTGTTGTCAGTGAATGTCAACCGAGATAAATGATCGGCGACCACATTTTCTACTCCCTTTTTGTCCTTGATAGTGATATCAAATTCCTGGAGTAGGAGTATCCAGCGGATAAGCCTCTGTTTCGCGTCTTTCTTAGATAGCAGGTACTTGAGGGCCGAGTGGTCTGTAAAATAGACTATTGGGGACCCTATTAGATAAGACCTGAATTTGTGTAGAGCGAATACTATTTCCAGTAACTCTTTCTCAGTAGTCATATAATTCATTTGAGTTTCGGTAAGTATTCTGCTAGCATAGTAGATTACATAAGGCTTGTTGTCCTTCCTCTGTCCTAGAACCGCGCCAATGGCATAGTCACTAGCATCGCACATTAACTCAAATGACAAACTCCAATCGGGTGCCTGTATTATCGGTGCAGAGGTAAGGTGTTCTTTTAGTGCATCAAAAGATATTTGATAGTTTTTCGACCATTCGAAAGGTGCGTCTTTAGCCAACAGTTGACACAGTGGTCGGGCGATTGCACTAAAATTTTGGATAAAGCGTCGATAGAATCCTGCGTGTCCCAGAAAAGATCGGATGTCTTTAACTGTACGGGGGACCGGTAAGTTTGAGATAATATCAATTTTTGCTTTATCGACTTGGATACCTTTATCAGAGATAATGTGGCCGAGGACAATTCCATTGGTCACCATGAAGTGACATTTTTCCCAGTTTAGTACTAAGTGTTTGTCCTCGCATCTCGCTAATACATTCTCAAGGTTTTCTAGACAGTTATCAAAACTATGGCCAAACACTGAGAAGTCGTCCATAAAGACCTCGAGTGTCTGTTCGACCATATCACTGAATATGCTTAACATGCACCGCTAAAAGGTAGCAGGTGCGTTGCATAAGCCGAAAGGCATACGGCGGTAGGCGAATGTACTGAACGGACAAGTGAAAGTCGTTTTCTCCTGATCTTCAGGAGCAATTTCGATTTGGTTATAGCCACTATATCCGTCCAAGAAGCAATAAAATTTATGACCCGCCACTCTTTCTAGCATTTGATCCATGAATGGCAATGAAAAGTGATCTTTCTGGGTCACAGTATTTAACTTTCGGTAATCGATACACATCCGCCATCCAGTGGGGACGCGTGTTGGTACTAACTCGCATGCTCGGGAGAAGAGTAATGGTTGGATATCCCATAGCCTGAGCAAAACTGCCTAAATATCAGGGTGTCAAACTGTCTTCCATTATCATTGACCAATACCCGGGGCACACCAAACCTGCTTAGGATATTCTTTTTGATAAAAATTTCCATTTCTTCTTGGTTATAGTTGCCAAGGGCTCGGCCTTTGCCCACTTGGTAAAGTAGTCGACAGCGATGATGGAAAACCAGACTTGGCCCCTTGCCATGGGAAGGGATTCGACTATGTCAATGCCCCACTGGGCAAATAGCCAGGGGTTGAGGATTGGAGTTTGGAGCTACGCTGGGTGGTTGATCATGTTGGCATGCCTCTGACACCTGTCACATCTTTTGCCATACTCATGAGAGTCCCGGGCCATTGTTGGCCAATAGTACCCTTATAATAGAGCCTTACGGGAGAGTGCCTAACCTCTAACGTGGCTTCCACACACACCCTCGTGGATTTTATATAAGATTCCTTGGACCTGGACAGGGTGGATGCATCAAAGATAGGGGATAGAGAACCCCCTCTTATAGAGCATGCCATCAACAAGGTGATATCTAGCCGCCCGGTATTTTACCTACTGGGATTCATCTTTCCCTTTTGGTAGGCCACTAGTTGTGAGGAACATCATGATTGGATCCATCCAGCTGGGCCCTAAATCGATCGAATCGACATCCATCCCCTCGGAGTTGGACACACTGGTTTTGGATAGGTATTTTACCTTTATCTCAGGAAGGTCTGACTCAAAGGATGATGCCAAGCGTGCTAACCAGTCGGCCCTTACGTTTCTTCTCTTGGGATTTGTTTGATTAAAAAGCCTTTGAGCCCTTTGGTAACCCACCTGACTAGGGCTAAGTAGGCCACCATGTTATCTTTCTGGGCCTCATATTCTTGATTGACTTGGTTGAATACCAGTTGGAAGTCATTGTATCCTTGAATTTGTTGCGCACCCATTGAAGTGGCCAATAGTAGCCTAACCAATAGGGCTTCATATTCGGCTTCATTGTTAGACACCTAAAACCTGAACCTTAGAGCACACTCCAGCTAGATCCCATCGGGTGTGGTCTGGATGATCCCTGCCCTAATGCCTTGTTCATTGGAGGACCTGTCCACATAGAGTACCCAGGTCGGGGTGTCAGGTTGTAGGTCGGGTGGTAAATCGAGCGGGTTGAGCTCCTTAATTGGATCCTCCAGATATTTGAATTCCACAAGAAAATTGGCCACTGCCTATCCCTTGATTGCTATTCGAGGTCTGTAGACCACTTTGACTTCTTCTAGCTCTAACGCCCCTTAATGAGCCTCCCGGATGTTTTAGGCTGGCATAGAATTCGAGGAATAGGCCAGTCAGTGAAGACCACAATGATATAGGCCAGAAAGTATAGGCAGAATCTCTAGGCGGAGGTGACAAGTGCAAATGCGAGCTTCTCGATGCGGGAGTATCGACTTTCAGCACCCTGGAGTGTCCGGTTTGTGTAATAGACTGGGAATTGTATCCTATGCTCCTCTTGGATGAGTGTTGAGCTTACTGCTGAGGGTGACACTACTAGGTAAAGGAACAATTCCTCCTTAGGTATGGGACTAGAGATCTGAGGAGGCGATGTCAAGTACTTCTTAAGTCCCTAAAACGCCTCTTCACACTCTTCTAACCACTAAAAAGCCTTGCGGAGGATCTTGAAGAATGGTGGGCACCAGTCGGTTACCCGAGAAATAAATCTGTTTAATGCTGCAACCTGACTGACCAAGCTTTGAACTTCCTTCGTTGACTTGGGGGACTGCATGTTGATGATGGCTTGAATCTTTTCGGGGTTTGCCTCGATTCCCTGCGTGCTAACTAAGTGTCCGAGGAACTTCCTGGATGAGACTCCAAATGTGCACTTAGTCAGTTTCAACCTTGTCCAGAACTTTCTTAAGATGTTGAAGGCCCCAGCCAAGTGCTCGAGATGGTTTAACTTGTCTCGACTATTGGCTAGGAGATCGTCAACATACACCGCCATTGTTTTACCGATCAGATCGTCAACATTCTTGAGGCTGAAAGGCATCACCTTGTATGAGTGTTGAGCTTACTGCTGAGGGTGAGTGTTGAGCTTACTGCTGAGGGTGACACTACTAGGTAAAGGAACAATTCCTCCTTAGGTATGGGACTAGAGATCTGAGGAGGCGATGTCAAGTACTTCTTAAGTCCCTAAAACGCCTCTTCACACTCTTCTAACCACTAAAAAGCCTTGCGGAGGATCTTGAAGAATGGTGGGCACCAGTCGGTTACTCGAGAAATAAATCTGTTTAATGCTGCAACCTGACTGACCAAGCTTTGAACTTCCTTCGTTGACTTGGGGGACCGCATGTTGATGATGGCTTGAATCTTTTCAGGGTTTGCCTCGATTCCCTGCGTGCTAACTAAGTGTCCGAGGAACTTCCTGGATGAGACTCCAAATGTACACTTAGTCAGTTTCAACCTTATCCAGAACTTTCTTAAGATGTTGAAGGCCCCAGCCAAGTGCTCGAGATGGTTTAACTTGTCTCGACTATTGGCTAGGAAATCGTCAACATACACCGCCATTGTTTTACCGATCAGATCGTCAACATTCTTGAGGCTGAAAGGCATCACCTTGTAGCAATACATCCCCTTGTCGGTGATGTAAGAAATCTTATCTTCGTCCTCGAGACACATGCTGATCTGGTTATATCCGGAGTAGGCATCCATGAAGGGGAGGAGTGAGTGACCAGCCATGGAGTCCACAAAGAGGTCTATCATATGTAGGGGATAACAGTCCTTGGGACATGCCTTGCTCGGGTCAGTGAAGTCCACGCACATCCTCCACTTTTCATTGCTCTTCTGGACTAGGATGTTAACTAGCCAGTCGGGATACTATACTTCCCTAATTGTAACACCTGTAATTTTCTTTTCATTAATAATATCAGTTTTTTGAATTTCTATATTGGACCGACTATATTATTATATTATTATTTGAATTATGTGACGGTATGGACGTATTGTAGTATTATCATATTAGACTATAGTAACTGTACCGACTCGACCGTAATAAGAATTAACGTAGTCCCGTACCCGGACCCAGACAATAGAAACAATACCCGTTTGCACGTAAACCGAGACCGACACGTATATCAAGAAACTTATGCACATAAACTGAGAAAGTAGCACACAATCCAAGGTGGGCCCACATGGCCGGCTATGTGGCAGCCACATGCAACCCTCTTGGACAAATGTCCACTAGTAGGACACATGTCATGGCATATGACATATACACATGCCACATGACACCTAGCTCCTAGGATTTCTATATAAGCATGCATATAGCATGCATTATACACACTTTTTCTCTATGACCAGCACTTAAAATCTATGAGAGAGAGCTGGAGTTTTAATTCTTGAGAGAAAGAAGAGAAGAAGTCACCATTGAAGTTGAAGTTCAAGCTCCATCAAGCTCAAGAACAACATCAAGCTTTGGTGAGTAAATTGTGAGTAATTGTGAGTAATCTAACTCAATTTAGAACACATATAATATGTACTAATGTTTAGTAGAAGTTTGATGTTGTTGTGTTGAAGTTTTCATGACATGCAAGACAAATTCATAAATCTGAGAACTGAAACTCTCAGCAGAACATAGTTTAGTAAAATGAATGTTTTGTGCAGCTCAAAATTCCGAATTAAGCTAGGTTTTTTTGTGGTAAAGGGTAACTCATATATCTACAAATAACTCGTCTATAGCTCAGTCTAGAAATCACTCCTTCATGGGTGAAATGCATGTACAACGCAGTGTTATAAATCTGAGAAACTGAAACTCTCAGCAGAACATAGTTTAGTAAAATGAATGTTTTGTGCAGCTCAAAAATCCGAATTAAGCTAGGATTTTTTTGTGGTAAAATCTAACTCATATATCTATAAATAACACTTCTATAGCTTAGTCTAAAAATCACTCCTTCATGGGTGAAATGCATGTACAACGCAGAGTTATAAATCTGAGAAACTGAAACTCTCAGCAGAACATAGTTTAGTAAAATGAATGTTTTGTGCAACTCAAAAATGAGAATTAAGCTAGGTTTTTTGTGGAGAAATATATCTCATTTATCTACAAATAAACCTTCTATAGCTCAGTCTAAAAACCCCTCCTTCATAGGTGAAATTCACGTACAATGCAGTATTATAAATCTGGGACAGAACAGTCCGAGATATAAGAAATGTCTTGTAAAATAAATAGTTTGAGTAGCTCAAAAATGTAATTGAAGCTAGATTTTTTTTTGTACATGAATATATTCCTATTATCTATAATGTTGTAGTTTTGAGTATGATCTACAAAGCAATTTATCATGCCCAAATAAATCATGTTAATTCAGCCAACACAGTGAAAAAGTATCTTGGCAGATTGTACAGTTTTTTGTATAATGTTTTGTTTATGCATGGTGTTGATTGTTGATGCTAGTTTTCCAGTACATGTGTTGTTATGAAAATCTCGTGCTATGGTAGTGCTATCGCGTAGATGAGTATGTTAAGGGTTTCATCTATATGTTTTATTGATATTAAATCCATGATTATAAATCCATAAGCTACGTGAATATAGTTTAATGACCGTTGGAAAGTTCATACCCAAACTATAAGTATATTGTATGGCACGATTATTGCGATGATAAATGAGCGAGAAAGTTTCCATCATAAGTATATTGAGAGGAAAACGGAATGTCGGACGTATAGCAAAATATTAACGGTTATAAATGGATGATATTAATGAACTAAACTACGAAACGTGCGAACACATAAAATAATGATAAAACCTTCGATAACAGATTTAATGCGAATAAGGGACATTGGGCCTCGTTTCTAGTCGTGTGACTACTGATCAAAGTTGATTCGTGAACTTTTGTGTCGTGTTTGGATATTTCTTGCAAAATTGGTCTTTCGGTAATTCTATGGTGTCGATAGGTGAGTTATGTTTTGTTCCTTGATCTGAGGATCGGCATGACGTGTTCGGTCAAGTGCGGATGACCTGAGGATCGTCGTGACGTGTACGATCAAGTGGTTGATTATTTTTCCGCACCCTTAGACTGAGGATCGGCATGATGTGTTCGGTTATGTACGGGTGACCTGAGGATCGGCATGACGTGTTTGTCCAAGTGATTATTAATTTCCCGTACCCTTGGTCTGAGGATCGGCATGACGTGTTCGGTAACGCGCGGGCGACCTGAGGATCGGCATGACGTGTTCGACCAAGAGATTGTTAATGTCCCGCACACTTATGCCATTTGGGCGAGAGTTTGAATGCCAGTTGGGCGATAGTTTGAATGCCATTTGGGCGACCGTTTGAGTGCCAGTTGGGCGACAGTTAACTATTCATTGTTGAGTGTTGTTCTTTCTTGACCAGTAAATGCGTTTGGAATTAAGTCTTCTTTCATTCAATATCATTGGTCAGTTCAGTTCTGGGTTAAGTTTCAAAAGGAATGATTGGGTTTAAATATGACATGATTTTGAGAATAAGAAAAGACGAACAAGACATAGTATCGAGAATAAGAAATGACGAACGAGATATGGTTTCGAGAAATAAGAAGAGATTAAGAATAACTTACCTTAAGTGGTGGTAACCTTAAGGGGACCCTCACTTAGCTTAACCTCTAACGGCTTTTCATGCCGCTGGACCTTCCACGTCCAGCCTTTGCAGGTCCAGACGGAGTCGACTGCTATCAAGATGCTGACTTTACTACTGAAGACTATGCTAGTGAAGATTACTACGAGGAAGGCTATGGTTTCGGCAGCTAAAGACTTTGGAGCTTTTCTTTTGTTATAGTTCTGTTATTATTATTATGTTAGTGATGTAATAGTTTAGCTGGTCTTGTAATATGTATCTGTTGGATATCTTTTTGGCCTGTAATATACTACTGATGTAAGACTTAGATGTTTTAAATTTCTGCTTCCGCTGAACTTAGTCACTTTCCCATATCACATTATTGTTATAAGCATGTTTGGACAGTCAGGTGACACTCACAACCAGTCACGTGTCTACGAACCCATAAAGGAAATTTATTTTTCCCTATTTTTGGTACTTCGGGGCATGACAGGGATTTTTGGTATCAGAGCCTTAGGTTTCGACGCGCTCACTGATTGTCCTACACCTTAAGTTATGAGCCTAAGATTTCTCTCGTATTAGTACTGACACTAAGTTAGCTCCTCTTGCATGACTATGGAGTCGAGCTTCGTTCATGATGATTTTGGAGGTCACTATAATCGCGACGGTCGTATCCAGCCTGCCGACCCTGTACTATATCGATAGCGGATCTGCTAGAGAGCAAGGCATATCTTGGTGGAGGACGTACGGAGAGTTGTGCTTACCGATACATTGCAGTATCTGGATCAAGTTCAGCCCGAGTCGATCCATGCTTCAAAGACTACCATACTTAATCACCAGGAGCTTATCAGTATGACTCAGGACTAGGCACTATATGACGATATACTCTTCCCGATTATCATGGCGGCACCAGCACCACCATTCTTATCCGAGCCCATACCAGAGCCAGATGCAGATTTAGATCCCATTGATACAGATAGCGACAGCGACATAGCGAGTGGAGAGGATTCTGTAGGCAGTGACCACTCAGCAGATGACCCATCTGATTGTGACGACACATATGATGACAATGACCTGACAATTATGACGATCCGACAAGTAGCGATGACGAGCTGATCGAGGAGGTTGACCCTACGGACGATCTTCAGAGACCAGGGGATGATGTACACGACCATCCAGCACCACCAGTTGACGGGGACGAGATGATACTGATGCCTGAGCAGGACCACAAAACAGATCCAATTGACATCAAGGAGAAGGAGGAGGACCCTGAGGAGGAATTCTTAGAGGACCCGTTATAGATAATAAGAGAGGCAAACTTTACCTTAGATATGATAGGCGAGTACCATAGTAAGCAGTCATATCCTTTCTACTCATTCCACTTGAGTAAATCGATGCCTTCTATTCTAATGGTCATTTCTTCTGGAAAAGGGATCTATATATTTTAAAAAGTGGCTCTGATTACCATCAATAATTATTATGATACAGTCCTTGATAAGTAATTCATTTCCTTGAATTTTTAGAAATTCCCCAGTCAACAATTCTTGAGTATGTACCTTGATCATCCGATTCTTGACAAATTTTTTTGAGAACAAGTTCGATCACTAGTACTGCAAAGTCATTCTTTTTGACTTATTATTCCTTGAACAAATTCTTACAAGTTCATTTCATTTGAAATAATCCTAAATGAGTTCTCTGTCCTTGTTCTTGCCATGAACTCAAAAAAAAAATGTTGTACTCTCTGAACATATTGACTTCTTATTGTCTTTCTCAGTTGCTACCTTATTCTTTATCAGTGGGGTTTTGTTTGGACTATTTCACTTATGAAATACCTAATTCTTATTTCATTCGTTGAAGGCCTTATGCCATCAGTTACTTTCATTTCCTATAAATCTTGAGATACTACGATTTCTTCCATAGTAAACAGTCATTCAATCATTGTTAGATTTACATCTTATTCTTGAATGGATCACATCATTATACTATTGTACTTCTATCTGTGAGAATTCATATGCCTTTTCGGATTCGGCTTCATTTTGGATCAATCTATTCAATCATTTCAATCATCGTATTCTAGTTACTGGGATTATGATGATAAATATAATGTGAGATGTAATAGGTATGATTGCCTCGCATAAGGTATGATAGAAACCTTATAGACACGAACTCATACGTAGGAACATAAGGATCCTCTCAATCTCTGCAATGGATGAATCATCTCAAACAACTGAGGACCAGTCCAGAAGGCTAAGCAACATAATACCTAAGGAGATCGATCCCACTAGTGTATTTAGAAGACTGATATAAGGCTTATGGAAGACCGCTGACGGCACTAGCCAAGTGACTATGGAAACGAGTTGTTTAGACACCTCCATGTTGCCCATTCAGAATCGCTTTTGAGACCACTCAAGCCACAACCTGCTACACTACCAAGGTCAACCCTACTACAAGGAGCACATGAGATATTGACTTAACCCGAGGCGATGGAAGATGCAAGAATAGAACATACCTTCAACAGATCGAACGACCTCATAAACTCCTGACATAGACCACGTTTAATCACAACAAACAACTCGCACCGCGAGCATTAGTGAAGATGAGTACTGCATTCCACTTTCAAGCCAATAATCAGATCGCATAGGACCTACCAACAGAAGACACGTTTCAGGTTTACAACACCAATGTTCCATCAACACACTGAAGAAATGCATCTCTAACCCTGCGCACGTTATAAATTAAAACCATGTAAGGCTGAGTAATTATATTCATCTTTCTAATTTAACTCCTTTTGAGTAAACCTACTATTTTCTACCATTGGTTGCGTTAGATCAATTTATCCTTATGATGAACCATGGGATGTCCTTTATTGTTTCACTAATTGACAGTTATTCGTTGTCCTCTCTGATTTCACTTAACAAGATTTTGGATCATTCTGATCAGTGATAAATCCAATTGTGAATTCATTTGCTTTCTAATGATATAAGTCACCTCTTTGGACTTATCACCATGAAAATCGATTCCAATAATTCATTTATAAACCAATCATTCTAAGTCATTTGGACTTATGATCAGTTAAATTAATCTTTGTAAATCGTTTGGACTGTCAACCTTTTGACCAACTTTCGCAAGTGCGTATCCCTTGACATTATTGCAAAGGATCTCTTTGTATTTGTTCACCTAAGGAACTCAAGTATATTGCACCCCTTTGTAAATTAGTCTTCATTTCCTTTCATTTCACAAATTCTTCTTATTGGTAACCTTGACTTTTATCATTAAGGCTTCACCTAAATTATTGGCTCATGAGACAAGAAATTCTTATGTCCTACTTGGGAGGCCTTGCACCTATAGTCATTACATTACTATGATTGTCCTATAGTAATCATCTAATGGTTATTCTCAGATATTCATTCTATATATTGTGATCCTACGTACAAGTGATTGATCACGTACCTCTTTGTTTTTAACTCAGTACATAATGAGTATTCATTTTGTTATGAATTCAGCTCCTTACAAGTGAATTCAATCCTACTCTAATTATCCGTAACAACTTATATGCTTGGTATTAATTAATGCATGGAGAAATTGCTTAATGACTTGTGCCATCACCTACGATGCCAAAACTCCACGACGATTTCATGACGACACGCAAAGGAACTCAATCACAATAACATGCTTAAAAGGACGCCACGACCCCTACAAGTTATAGAAGACAATCGTGAGACTAACTAGACTTCTCAACTATCGCATCAAAAAGCTGAGAAGCAAGAATCTTGCCCGATTAACGACACAGAAGAAATAAACCAGTATCCCGAACAACTACTCGAAAGCAACCCACAATCATTGAGGAAAACTCTAGATACATCAAGAATCATCACAAGAGGCAAAGAAACAATGAAAGGAAAGTTCATCAGACTGCCGTTCAGACACATCCAAAGCAACGTGATATCTGCGACAGCTGCGGAATATCTAGACATCACTTCAAAGAATGCAAAGCACCGAAACATCTCACAAGTTGATAGGCACAGTGCTTTAATTGTGGAAAGACTGGACATGTGCGTAAAGATTGTCCAAAACGAGGAACTCAAAACAAGGTTCCACCACCAAAAAGATCCCAAAAGAGAACTTGCAGATCACCAAATTAATCTCAGCATTGAACAAGATGAAAGACCGAAGGTGCCATATTCAATGTCAGAACTATGAATTTCACTTGGCATTGTTTTAGCAAAGAAGTTTGGATGTTTGAAAGAATTTAGGAGAAAGTCTGATTAGTTAGCTAGTGGGAACCTCACAACCTTAAAATCTGAGATATGAATAGTACCTTGTACTTTCTAAGACCTAGCAAACCCTAGATTTCGAGGATGAAATCCTCTGATAAGGTGGGTAAAGATGTAGCACCTGAATTTCTCCAAAAATTCCACGTAGGATATTAGAAATTAGTGATGTTGCCACCAAGGTTGTTAGGTATTCACAATGTTTTTCACATTAGTATGTTGAAGGAGTATCATCAGGGCACGACGCAACATGTAATCGACTTCAAGGACATTGAGGCGAATAACAACATGTTTTACACAGAGAGACCCATCAAGATTTTGGGTCGAGAAACCAAGAAGCTGAGGAACAAGGAGATCCCATTGGTGAAAGTTCAATGGAATCATTATGATGAAAGAGACGCTTCGTGGGAAATGGAGTCAGAGTTGCGAGAGAAATATCCTTTTCTATTTTGTACCTAGATAAGCTCTGATTTCGAGGACAAAATCCTTTAATAGGTGGTGGAAGATGTAACACCAGTAATTTTCTTTTCATTATTAATATCAGTTTTTCGAATTTCTATATTGGACCGACTATATTATCATATTATTATTTGAATTATGTGACGGTATGGACGTATTGTAGTATTATCATATTAGACTATAGTAACTGTACCGAATCGACTGTAATAAGAATTAACGTAGTCCCGTACCCGGACCCAGACAATAGAAACAATACCCGTTTGCACGTAAACCGAGACTGACACGTATATCGAGAAACTTATGCACATAAACTGAGAAAGTAGCACACAATCCAAGGTGGGCCCACATGGCCGGCTATGTGGCAGCCACATGCAACCCTCTTGGACAAATGTCCACTAGTAGGACACATGTCATGGCATATGGCATATACACATACCACATGACACCTAGCTCCTAGGATTTCTATATAAGCATGCATATAGCATGCATTATACACACTTTGTCTCTATGACCAGCACTTAAAATCTATGAGAGAGAGCTGGAGTTTTAATTCTTGAGAGAAAGAAGAGAAGAAGTCACCATTGAAGTTGAAGTTCAAGCTCCATCAAGCTCAAGAACAACATCAAGCTTTGGTGAGTAAATTGTGAGTAATTGTGAGTAATCTAACTCAATTTAGAACACATATCATATGTACTAATGTTTAGTAGAAGTTTGATGTTGTTGTGTTAAAGTTTTCATGACATGCAAGACAAATCCATAAATCTGAGAAACTGAAACTCTCAGCAGAACATAGTTTAGTAAAATGAATGTTTTGTGCAGCTTAAAATTCCGAATTAAGCTAGGTTTTTTTGTGGTAAAGGGTAACTCATATATCTACAAATAACTCGTCTATAGCTCAGTCTAGAAATCACTCCTTCATGGGTGAAATGCATGTACAACGCAGTGTTATAAATATGAGAAACTGAAACTCTCAGTAGAACATAGTTTAGTAAAATGAATGTTTTGTGCAGCTCAAAAATCCGAATTAAGCTAGGATTTTTTTGTGGTAAAATCTAACTCATATATCTATAAATAACACTTCTATAGCTTAGTCTAAAAATCACTCCTTCATGGGTGAAATGCATGTACAACGTAGAGTTATAAATCTGAGAAACTGAAACTCTCAGCAGAACATAGTTTAGTAAAATGAATGTTTTGTGCAACTCAAAAATGAGAATTAAGCTAGGTTTTTTGTGGAGAAATATATCTCATTTATCTACAAATAAACCTTCTATAGCTCAGTCTAAAAACCCCTCCTTCATAGGTGAAATTCACGTACAATGCAGTATTATAAATCTGGGACAGAAAAGTCCGAGATATATGAAATGTCTTGTAAAATAAATAGTTTGAGTAGCTCAAAAATGTAATTGAAGCTAGATTTTTTTTGTACATGAATATATTCCTATTATCTATAATGTTGTAGTTTTGAGTTTGATCTACAAAGCAATTTATCATGCCCAAATAAATCATGTTAATTCAGCCAACACAGTGAAAATGTATCTTGGCAGATTGTACAGCTTTTTGTATAATTATTTGTTTATGCATGGTGTTGATTGTTGATGCTAGTTTTCCAGTACATGTGTTGTTATGAAAATCTCGTGCTATGGTAGTGCTATCGCGTAGATGAGTATGTTAAGGGTTTCATCTATATGTTTTATTGATATTAAATCCATGATTATAAATCCATAAGCTACGTGAATATAGTTTAATGACTGTTGGAAAGTTCATACCCAAACTATAAGTATATTGTATGGCACGATTATTGCGATGATAAATGATCGGGAAAGTTTCCATCGTAAGTATATTGAGAGGAAAACAGAATGTCGGACGTATAGCGAAATATTAACGGTTATAAATGGATGATATTAATGAACTAAACTACGAAACGTGCGAACGCATAAAATAATGATAAAACCTTCGATAACAGATTTAATGCGAATAAGGGACATTGGGCCTCGTTTCTAGTCGTGTGACTACCGATCAAAGTTGATTCGTGAACTTTCGTGTCATGTTTGGATATTTCTTGCAAAATTGGTCTTTCGGTAATTCTATGGTGTCGATTGGTGAGTTATGTTTTGTTCCTTGATCTGAGGATCGGCATGACGTGTTCGGTCAAGTGCGGATGACCTGAGGATCGTCGTGACGTGTACGATCAAGTGGTTGATTATTTTTCCGCACCCTTAGACTGAGGATCGGCATGACGTGTTCGGTTATGTACGGGTGACCTGAGGATCGGCATGACGTGTTCGTCCAAGTGATTATTAATTTCCCGTACCCTTGGTCTGAGGATCGGCATGACGTGTTCGGTAACGCGCGGGCGACCTGAGGATCGGCATGACGTGTTCGACCAAGAGATTGTTAATGTCCCGCACACTTATGCCATTTGGGCGAGAGTTTGAATGCCAGTTGGGCGATAGTTTGAATGCCATTTGGGCAACCGTTTGAGTGCCAGTTGGGCGACAGTTAACTATTCATTGTTGAGTGTTGTTCTTTCTTGACCAGTAAATGCGTTTGGAGTTAAGTCTTCTTTCAGTCAATGTCATTGGTCAGTTCAGTTCTGGGTTAAGTTTCAAAAGGAATGATTGGGTTTAAATATGACATGATTTTGAGAATAAGAAAAGACGAACAAGACATAGTATCGAGAATAAGAAATGACGAACGAGATATGGTTTCGAGAAATAAGAAGAGATGAAGAATAACTTACCTTAAGTGGTGGTAACCTTAAGGGGACCCTCACTTAGCTTAACCGCTAACGGCTTTTCATGCCGCTGGACCTTCCACGTCCAGCCTTTGCAGGTCCAGACAGAGCCGACTGTTATCAAGATGCTGACTTTACTACTGAAGACTATGCTAGTGAAGATTACTACGAGGAAGGCTACGGTTTCGCCAGCTGAAGACTTTGGAGCTTTTCTTTTGTTATAGTTCTGTTATTATTATTATGTTAGTGATGTAATAGTTTAGCTGGTCTTGTAATATGTATCTTTTGGATATCTTTTTGGATATCTTTTGTTATTATTATTATGTTATTATCATACATTGCATCCATGAAAGATTTGGGGTTTTTGTGACTCCTAATCTAAAAAGGTTATAAGGAATGAACTTGATCACACGTTTGTGCTCCCCCAATCTAATCTTCCTTTCTCATCCGTGCCGAGGATTAAGAGATCTTCTTTTCTCAAGATTAACATGTATCATGCTAGCTTGCTAAGCATATTTTTTATTTCTTTGATTTTTTTTGTTTCAAGAACAATTCATGTCCCCCTTCTAGACTAGGAAAACTTGATTACTTGATATATGATTAGATGATTTTTCCTAGGTTTGTTTGTGTGATCTTTCACTTTTGCATCATGTGATACTTGGCTTAGATCTTATGAATGATATCTTATCTTTTGATCTTCCATTTCAAGATTCTTGTGCATGTAATATACCTACCATAAATATTAACTGTCGAACCAAACATAGTATAAGATGATTATTTGGATGCTAATTGAGGCCCGTCGAGAGACGAGGCGAATTGAGGGTGTTTTAGTTGTGACAAAGGCTCCTTACTCTCTCGTACCAAAACCCCAAGCCAAGTTTTTTGGTTATGAAGGGCAGGTGCTATTTATCCATTTGGGTGAGTCAAAATTAGGTTTCTTGGTTCTTTAAAGACCAAGTGGCAACTCTGTATCTATTTTCAACAGACCTTTCTTTCTTCTTTTTCTTCGAGCAATTTTGTAATACCTATAATTTCTCTACGCTAATAAATCAGCTTTCTAAATTTTTTGTGTTCAATTTATGATTATTCTATTATTTTATTTAAGTGACAGTATCGACGTGTTGTAAGATTACTAATTAGACCGTAGTAACCACACTGACTCGACCGTAATAATATTTGATTTAGTTCCGTACTCGTACACGGATATTAGAAACAATAACCATTTGCACATGAATCGAGACGGACATGAATCGAGACGGACATGAATAATTGGGACTTATGTATGCAAATTAAAGAAGTAGAACTAAACCCCAAGGTGGGCCCTACATGGTTGGCCACTTGTCGCACATGCAACCCCCCCTCCCCCCTCCCACCTAGACACATGTCACTACCTCCATGACACTTGTCCTAACATGCACACATGTATGTGACATCTAGCATACACTTAGCACTATATAATCATGCACATACACATGCATTACACTCTCTTGGTCTCCATAATCTGCATATAGAGAGAATTAGGAGGAGGTTAGACTATAGAGAGATCAAAGAGAAGTTAAGAGGAAAATCAAGAGTTGATCCTCCATATCCTTATGAGCACCTTCATACCTACACCCATACATTTACACACACACAACCATGGGGACTCAGGATCTGTGATTATAAGTCCTGTAAGTTCAAGAAAATTCCCAGAAGCTAGAGAAGTCAAGAAGAAGGAGAATAAGAAGATTCCATCATCAAAGTTGAGTTCAAGCTTCATTAAACTCAAATCCAACACCCAAGCCCAATCCCAAGCATTGGTGAGATTTCTAAACTCACTTTAGAACCTATATAGTATGTAGTCATGTTTAGTATATGTTTGAGGATGTTATTGTAAGGTTTTTATGACATGCAAGTTGATTTTGGAGGTTGAATCCGTTGTATAGCAGTGGCGTAAAAAAAACTGCTAAAAGGGCATAAGAAATCGGTTCCTCGGAGAAATCGATTTCTGGGTAACAGTTTATATTTTGTTGTTTTCTACGCTTTGCTTGGTTGTAACTCCTTCTTGTCAACATGAAACTTTGCTATATGTTTATTAGAAACTGCATGGGGGTAACCTGATCACATGAATAACTTATGCATGTGTTTATACATACTAAACTTATGAAATGATGCTTGAAACTTATGGAAAGAGCTTGGATGGTTGTACTTTGACTCGAAGATGAATCAAATTAGTTTGTACTTCACTTTTATCTACATGAGACCTGGTAATTTGAATCTCAGAGACTGTATGATAGTGTCATAGATGTGTAAACGATCTCATGCATGTGTTTTATATATCAAACATATAAATGGTGCTTCAAACTCGTGATACGAGCTTTAATAGTTGTACATAGACTCATGAATGGATATATATAAAATATTTGATCTATTGTAAACATGTTATACTACTCATAGGAACACATATGTTAAGTACCCTAAGCTTAGATGATTATACATTGCATGAAATAGAGGATTTTAAAAACTGGCACCAAAAACTGATTAGTAGGGAGAAACCGGTTTCTGGAGCCTAACCCAAAAACTGATTAATGGGAGTAGCCGGCTTCTGAGAACTTTTTTTTGAAAAAGTTCCCTTAATGAATAATCGAGGTCATGAACTGAATGTTAACGTTTATTCTGATTTTGTAAGTATAATATGACGTAAAATAGAACGTCAGACATATAAACGTAACTTCAAAAGTATAATTGAAAGTCATTAATGAACTAAATTCTAAAATGAGTTACGTGTATACGGTCGTGAATACATAAGGATCAGTTGTACTTTGTCAAAAGTAGCTTATGCTGAGGGTAAGTGTCAGATAGGTAAACAATGCCGCAAAGGTCAAGATAGTGAGAAAAAAGGGTATAGTTGTTTGTTTGTGAAGCTGAGTATCCTTTCAGTTCTTCGTGATGAAACGGATATGGTACATACTTCGGTTCTTTGTGACGAAGTGATGGTTATGAAATTGAGTATCCTTTCGGTTCTTTGTGATGAAACGGATATGGTACATACTTTGGTTCTTCGTGATAAAGTGATGGTTATAAAATTGAGTATCCTTTCTGTTCTTCATAACAAAACAGATATAGTGCACACATTGGTTCTTCGTGCTGAAGTGATGATTCGTAGAGTTAAGACTCCTTTTGGTTCTTCATGATGAAATGTATGTTCTTGAACTACTCAATACTTTGATTCTTCGTGACGAGGTGGTTAGTGAGAGACATTTTGGTTAGTAAATGATGTCAGATGTTAGTAATGGATGGTAGTGGCAATAAGAATGTCGAGATGAGTCAACTTGGTTATTTGTATTCCTTTCGAATACGTAGTTGGGCACGTTAGTAGTCATAGTGCGACGGCGAGAACGCAAAGACCCTAAAAGATGAATTAAAAGAAGAAACTGTATTCTTGTGTGTATGACTATATACGTTCCACTTGATTTAGTTTCCTCACTCAACTTTCATAAGCTAACGATGTTTATGTCACTGGACATTCCCATGTCCAGCATACCCAGGTGACGAATACATAGGTTACGGTACTATGCAGGAGGAGTACACTGAAGATGACTATGGTTATGCGAGTTAGAGAGAAGACTAGATGTTATCTTTTGTAAATATTTTTGTTTGTATCAGAAGACTTATCTTATCTTTTGTAATAGTTTTTGTAAGGCCCAAGAGCCTGGAGACCCTGATGTATCTATAATGATGTAATAGTTAGCTAGTACTGTGGCTTTTTTTCCTTGTTATATAACCATGTAAGTAGATGTTAGTTAATCCTTGTTAGTTATATTTTATTATTTTGTCTGTGTTGGACAATCCTTGTTAGCTAGTACTGTGGATTTTTTTCTCGAATCTCAAATGGTCCGATGAATCGTAGTGATAGCTTGCCTCTCTTCTATTTGAATCTAATGATACCTCAAACTGGAGAAACTTTGAGTAGTACATGATCTCCAACTGCGAACTCTAGGTCTTTGCGTTGCTTGTTGGCATAGCTCTTGTGTCTGGATTGAGCAGTCTTCATCTTTTCACGTACAACTTGGATCTTCTCGCTGGTTTTCCAAATCATCTCAAGCCCAAGTAGTTAAGTATCTCTGACTTTGGCATAACATAGTAGTGATTGGAAAGGTCTTCCATATAAAGCTTCGAACAGTGCTATGCCTATGCTTGTGTGATAGCTGCTATTGTAGGCAAACTCGATCAATGGTAGATGTGTCTCTCATGAACTCTTGAATTCAACGACATAGGCTTGCAGCATATCTTCCATCACTTCATTGACTCATTCTATCTGACCATCTATTCGTGGATGAAAGGCTGAACTCAAGTTTAGTAAAGTTCCCATTGAAGGCTCTTCCAGAATTCTTGAGTAAAGTGCTAATCTCGATCTGATAATATTGAGATAGTTATACCATGTAGCTGTACAACTTGCTGTAGATACATCTGGCACAATCTTTCAACTGGGTATGTTATGCTATAAGTGATGAAATGCGCTGACTTGATGAGTCGATCCACTATTACCCAAATAGCATCAGGTTTTGCTGAGATCTTGGCAACCCAAACACGAAATCCATGGTGATGTGTTCCTATTTCCATTAGGGAATCGATAGTGCCTGCAAAAGTCCAGGTTGTTTATGATGTTCTACTTTCACTTATTTTCAAACAAAACATCGCGGTACATACTCGGCTATTCTCGCTTCATTCCTTTCCATAAAAAGTTTCTCTTCAAGTCCTTACACATCTTGTTCCTTTATGGACATCTTAGTAAACCACAGCTTCAAATCTTCATTTAACTGTTGAGCTTCCAAGATACGGCTAATGAGAGTCGGTTGCATGACAAGACATCCAAAATGTTATCCTTCTCTTGATTCCACTTGTTGAAGGTCGAATTTGGTTAGCGTCTCCAATGCTCGCCATTCTCTAATCAAAATTAATGTAATCAAAAGGCTGGGTCTTCGGCTCAATGCGTTAGCTACAATATTTGCTTTACCCAGATGGTATTGCAGAGAGAAATTGTAGTCCTTGAGTAGTTTCATCCATCTTTGTTGTTGCATATTCAACTCCTTCTGAGAGAACATGTACCTTAAACTCTTGTGATTTGAGAAAAGATCGAACTTTTCTCCATACAAGTAATGTCTCCAAATCTTCAGAGCAAACACAATTGCAGCTAATTCCAAGTCATGCGTTGGATAATTCTTCTCATACAACTTCAATTATCTTGATCCGTACGCAATAACATTCCAATCCTGCATTAGCACACAACCAAGCCCTTAGTGTGATGCGTCACTATAGATTATGAATCATTCACCACTCCTGGGTATCATAAGTACTAGTGTTGAGGTTAGTCTCTCTTTCAATTTTTGAAATGCATCCACATGCTTGTTAGTCTATTCATATTTCGTCTCTTTCCTTGTCAAACTAAGGGCAAGAGGTAATCCAGTTGAAGTCATGGATAAAGGAGTGTAACTCCTTAACTGTTTGTCCTCTCGTGGAGGAGTGCCAGTGGACCTTACAGGAGGTCCATGAAATAGTAGATGCAAAAGGAACACAGGTAGAGCGTTAGGATTCATAGTGATATTCCTAGACAAGAAACAATAAGAGAAACAAAAGGAAATTAAGAGAAGAAAAACAAGAATAGAAGCAAATGAAACAAGAGAAAGGGAAATACAATAAAATAAAGTATGACATTACTTTAACCTCACTATTGGCATGGATGTACGGTGTGCACTAGTTGGCAAGGGACATTGAATTTTATAAAGCAAGTAGCTTGAGTGCACGTAGATGTAGGGAACCACCTCGATAGCAATGAAATCATCATCAAACTTAAAAACAACATTATGGTTCTCAGCCACGACATCATGTAAGTCATTGATGTCCCATGGCTCCCACATCTCATCATTTTCCCACTACTGTAGGAGTTCGTCATCTACCCACCCAATGTTGTTTCCCACCTCCTCTTCTTCCTCCTCATCAGAAGGGAATTCCATATATTCGAAGGGATTAATAACAAGAAGGGCTGGTAGATATGGAACAATCCATAGGAAAGAATGAGCTCGTCCACCCCTGGCCCTTGATAAGGTGAAAGGCAGAAAGCAATTTCGTAAGCAATCCAGGGGGTTTGGTACTTAGGATCTCCGCAAGAGCCTAATGAGTAAATAGATTAAGCATCGTCGTTATCATTCATAGTGTAGACTTACAGATGAGTAAGAAAAATGATGGTAAAGTGGGTGAGGATATAGGGTCACAAATAGGAAGTAAACCAAAAAAAAAGAAAGCATAAAACTAAAGTTTACACCAACAAAATCAATAGATTTATGGTGGTTTAAGTGGATGAGTAGTTGGGCTCATCCAGTTGGATGTGCTCAACTTCAGATTAAAAATTTTCCAAGTACGACTTTAACCACTGACCATTAACTTTGAAGTTCTCTTCGTTTGTTACATTTATCAGCTCAACGGCTCCATGCGGAAATACTGATTTAACAGTGAATGGGCCTGTCCACCTAGAGCGGAGTTTTCCAGGGAAGAGATGGAGACAAGAATACAGCAAGACTTTTTGCCCTAGCTCAAAGGATTTATGAAAGATAGTTTTATCATGGTGAGCCTTCAATCTCTCTTTATGCAACTTTGCAGAGTCATATGCATCTCGGTATATTTCCTCAAGTTCTGCAAGTTTAAGTTTTCTTAGTTGACCTCCCTCTTCAATATCAAAGTTTAATGAGCATGTCACCCAATAAGCCTTATGTTCAGTCTCAATAGGGAGGTGACACACTTTTTTGTACACTAGTCTGTATAGGGACATTCCCAAATTAGTTTTGAATGTAATATGGTATACCCATAAAGCATCCGTCCGTTTGTACACCCAATCTTTCCTATTAGAGCTAACCATTTTCTCGAGTATGTGCTTGAATTCCCAATTTACCAACTCCGCTTACCCATTTATAAGTGGTAGGCTAGTGTAATTTTGTGACCCCATACTTCTTAAGGAGTGACTCCAAGGGCTTATAATAGAAGTGTTTGCCTTGGTTACTTATTAACGCTTTCGGGATTCCGAAACGAGAAAGAATATTCTCTTTAACAAAGGATATAACTATTTTATCATCATTTTGGTATGGTTTCCACCCATTTTGATAAATACTCCATAGCAAGAAGTATGCACTTGTCATGCCCCGACGTTGCATAATTTAGAAAAGCATTTAATTTCCTTTATGGACTCGTAGGTCGTGACAAGTGAGTATGACCAATTGTCCCTGCAACAAATAACTTAAACAACATTTCTAGAGAAAAGTATACTAATAAACATAAACTCCAAAATTAAAACTTACTAAACTATTACAGCAGTCATAATCTTAGGCACAAACAGCCTTATTCAAATCTATCATAAAATCTATTACAACCCCAAATTCAAAGACATATGAAATATAAA
This sequence comes from Hydrangea macrophylla, assembly GCA_033977485.1. Classification (NCBI taxonomy): domain Eukaryota; kingdom Viridiplantae; phylum Streptophyta; class Magnoliopsida; order Cornales; family Hydrangeaceae; genus Hydrangea; species Hydrangea macrophylla. Next base: position 61,680,958 of record CM066997.1, on the reverse strand, counting down.
ATAGCCTCCTGGAAAGTCTCCTGCTTCTAACTAGCATAGTCAACGAACTCTGGCTGCTCCTGACCTGGAAAATCTGGACAAAGAGCCCAGGACGCATCGACGCCGTCAGCTTATGAAAGCTGGTGAGTAAAATAAACATGTGCTCGCAATGTATATATAAGCATATGAATAACTGTACAATATGAACTGATAGAACAATAGATTCAAGGTTCCAACTTCAACAAAAGTCACGGGGGAATATAGTAAGCAATAAATACGTAATCGCATATGAATCATGTAACATCTTATCTTACCAATTCTTTTCTTTAAATAGCTCAGTTCAACTAACACATCACCTCAGATACCAGGAGTAATAATCGCTCAGTACCTAGATTGTACAACACATCGTCGCCTTGGATACCAGGAATAATATCCGATCGATATCCAAGTCACACACCATACTATCGCCCCCAATATCAGGAATACTATTCGCTCGATATTGAAGTCACGCACCACTCTATCCCCTCAGATACCAGGAATAATATCCGATCGATATCTGGGCCGATCACAATAAACCATCGCTCCGGATATCAGGAATACTATCCGCTCAATATCTGAAACACACGCCTTAGATACCAGGAATACTATCCGATCGATATCTAAGTCGTACACAACACTATCACCATCGCTTCATATATCAGGAATACTATCCGATCAATATTCGAAACGCGCGCCTTAGATACCAGGAATACTATCCAATCGATATCTAAGTCACACACAAAACTATCGCCTCTAATACCAGGAATAATATCCGATCGATATTGAGGTCGCACATCAGACCGCCACTTTTTACTCTTTTCACGCTTTCTCACACACATGCATGTCGACACAACCTCGACCCTATCATGCATGTCAATTTTCAAGCAATTGTAACACCAAACAAATGTACGAGAAATCAAGTCTTTCTAGCTTTCTTTTTAACTTAATCTTTCAAACAGGGTTCTGTACCAGCTTATTATTATTGATTAAATCGATTTATCCAAATCTCGCTTTTATAATCTGTTTTCCTTTTCTTTATTAACAAAGTGCACTGTCCTTAGAATCATAGAGTTAGTACCCATGATCTAAATTATCAAGTCATATATGAAACAACATGTAAAATTCATCAAAACTACTTTAATACGCTTTTACAGCTACTAGTACACAAGCATATCCATTTTGAAGCAATGCCCTTAAAAATGAGTTATAATTTTTATGGGTGAATTACACATCAAAAGAAAGGTCTTTGAGTCTAGTTTCCAACGCTTCGAACGGTGCGCATTTTCGAGTTTTCTAGAGGAAGTTATGGCCGTTTTAGTAAAAGCCGTTAATGCTGAAAAATGTCAATCGATTGGCAAAAGTGTCAATCGATTGGATGACATGTCAATCGATTGGAACACATGTCAATCGATTGGTAAATATGTCAATCGATTGGTAATCATTCCAATCGATTGGTATCAGCAGTTTCTCCCCTGTTACGAATTTGAAGCATGTTTTTGACCCATTTCTCAATTCTGCTTCAACCAAGACATGTAATATATGGATTTCTTCGTTTTTTTGCAAGGATTATGAATACGCGATCGGTTTTAACTAATTTCAATCGTAGCTTTCGGATTTCACGTAAAACCGAGGGGTGACAAAACTTTAAATCAATGATACGTCGCGATACGGATGAATTAAGCCGTAGTATTCGAACCGCAGCTTATTGGGACTAAGATCTTTCATTCCCAATTCACGGAATTGATTTTGGTTAACTTTTGTAAAACTCAAATTTTCAAGCTTCGATGGTGAGTATACATATATATGTATATACACATCTATATACACTGAAATATACATATATAAACGTTGAGAGTGAGTTTATAATACTCATAGAGGGTGATTAGACTGAGAATTTGAGACCGATAATTCCGCCGTAAAACTCCGTCGAATTTTCCAACGTTCTTGAATTCTACTCCCTTAACTATGAATCTATGTATGTGTATATATTATATATATAAATCTGTGTGTGTATGGTCTTGAGTGACCAGGAGTCTTAGAGAGAATTGAGGAAAAAAAGAAAGCTAGTGAGTTGAGAGAATGAGAGTCTGCGAGAGATACACAAATATATATACTGAGAGTTTTATTTGGGCTCCAAGTAAACCATAGAGTTTACACGGTGTAGTCGAGCTCACGTGCTCCCACACCTAAGACGCGGTAAGGACGCAACTTAAACCAAAAACTGGTATTTTACGGTTGAAAATAAAAATGCAAAAAATTATTTTATCATAGGAATTAAATCCCGGGTTGTATAAAAATATAGATATTGTTTTTAAAATCATAGAAAGCATTTCTATATTTAGGAAAATTACGGTTTGACCCCCCAAATAAATATTTCAAATAGAAATTAAATTGAAATAAACATTTATTAATGGAAAAGAAATACAGGGTGTTACAACACTTGCAGTTATTTGATTTCAGGAATGGGCACATAAAGTCTATGCTCCAATAATCAAAGTTTTCGATTGTGATTATGGGAGTCAAAGGCATAGAGTTCCTTTTTAAAATTGTGCCTAACTTTTGACAACGTTAGCATGATTTGCAAAAGGAGTGGGCATCTTTAAACATGGTGGACCAGTAAAAACCGCTATGTAAGACTTTTTGTGCGGCATTCTATGAATTGAAATGGCCACCGCAAGTTTTGGAATGGCATGAGGCCAAGATTACGGTTATGTCCACATTCAGAATGCAACGTTTGATGACTTGATCAACGCAATATTTGACAAGGTATGGGTCATTGAAGAAGAAGTGATGTGCGAATGAGATAAATCTTTTCCTTCCTGATTTGACCAATGAGCGGGGGTTTCTCCCATGACTAAGTAATTTACGACATCCGCGTACTAGGGCAAACTAGAAACAACCATTAGTTGTTCGTCTAGGAATTCTTCTTTGATCGATGTCGGTTCAGTGTTGTCAATAAAGGTTAACCTAGATAAATGGTCGACAACTACATTCTCTACTCCTTTCTTGTCTTTGATGGTTAAGTCAAATTCTTGGAGTAGCAGTATCCATCTAATGAGTCTTTGTTTTGCATCCTTCTTGGACAAGAGGTATTTAATGGCTGAATGGTTTGTGAAGCAAACTATTGGTGACCCTATGAGGTACGATCAAAACTTGTCCAAGGCAAAGATTATTGCTAACAACTATTTCTCAGTTGTAGTGTAGTTCATTTGAGCATCGTTTAGAGTTTTGCTGGCATAATAGATAACGTAAGGCTTGTTATCTTTCCTCTGGCCCAGGACCGCACCAATGGCGTAATCACTAGCATCGTACCTTAGTTCAAATGGGAGACTCCAAATGGGAGCTCAGATAATAGGCGCGGTTTTGAGGAATTGCTTTAGTGTATCAAAAGATGTTTGATAGGCATCCGACCACTTGAATGGTATGTCTTTGACAAGAAATTGACAAACTGGTCAGGAAATGGCACTAAAGTTTTGGATAAACCTTCTATAAAAGCCCGCATGTCCCAGGAAAGAGCAGATATCTCTGACTGTGCGGGGTGCAGGAAGGTTTGAGATATTATCAATTTTAGCCTTATCTACCTAGATAACTTTGTTAGAGATTATGTGGCCGAGGACTATTCCATTGGTCACCATGAAGTGACACTTTTCCCAGTTTAACACTAGGGTGTTTGTCCTCACATCGTGTTAGTACACGTTCAAGATTTTCTGAACTTCTGTAGAAGTTATGGCCAAAAACAAAAAAATCGTCCATGAATACTTCCAGTAATTGTTTGACCATATTGCTAAATATACTAAACATGCACTGCTAAAAGGTAGCAGGTGCATTGCATAAGCCGAACGACATTCGTTGGTTGGCGAAGGTACCAAGAGGACACATAAAAGTCATTTTTTCTTGATCTTCAGGAGCGATTTCATTCTGATTGTAACCACTGTATCCGTCTAAAAAATAGTACTCCCTCCGTCCCATATTAAGAGTCTCTTTTGGGAATTCTAACTTATTAAGGGGACAACCTTGATTTTGGTGAGATTTTTAACTTTCCAATATTGCCCTTTTTGAAATTCAAAATTATAGTGTCACATAAAAAAAAGAGGGAAGAGTTGGATATAATAAAGGGTAAATTTGGAAAGTGTGTATTAAAGTACTTTGACTTTTCAAAGAGGACTCTTAAAATGGGACATCAAAAAATGGCATCAAGGACTCTTAATATGGGACAGAGGGAGTAGTACTTATGACCTACCACTCGTTCTAGCATTTGGTCCATGAACGACAAAGGGAAGTGGTATTTCTGGGTCATAGTGTTTAACTTTGTGTAATCGATGCACATCCTCCAACCGGTGGGAATACGAGTTGCTACCAACTTGCCGTCTTTATTTGGAATAACCGTTATGCCTGCTTTTTTAGGTACTACTTGGATCAGACTGACCCATAGACTGTCAGAGATTGGATATATTATCCCAATGTCAAGTAATTTTAAAACTTCCTTTTTAACCACTTCTTGTAGGTTGAGATTCAGACACCTTTACATTTGTCCTGTTGGTTTAGTGTCTTCTTCCAGATATATTTTATGGGTGCACATGGACGGGCTTATGCCTTTGAGGTCAGCAACAGTCCATCCCAATGCTCCCTTGTGTTGTTTTAACATTTGAACTAGTTTACCCTCTTGTTCGGAATTTAATGTGGATGATATAATAATAGGGTATGTTTTCTCAGTTCCTCGGAAAACGTATTTGAGCTCCTTAGGAAGCACCTTTAATTCCAGATCAGGAAACTAGAGATACGAAGGCATAGCTAGTTTTGTTTTTGGAGGCAATGGTTCATATGGTGTTACCCACATACATTTTGCTCTGTCCTCCTCTATTGTTTCCATCATGAGACAAGTTTGATTTAAGTTGGCATCTAGTGGAGTGGGATTTTGAGGTTGACAGATAGCATCAAATTGTGACACAACTACCTACACAGGATCTTTGTAATCAACAAAATCAGACTCATCTTCGATAATAGTTTCGATGAGGTTTACTTCTTCCTCATCCTTGCATTCTTTAGGTTGGGGATTTGAAAAGATTTTCACGTTCAGAGTCATGTTCCCGAATACGATAGTCATAATACCACTTCTTATTCGTATCGTGGCATCGATTGTGTTTAGGAATGGACGGCCAAAGATTATCAGGATTTGTGCACACAGATTAGAAATAGGTTCAGTGTCTAAGATCACAAAGTTAACCGGAAAGACAAATGTGTCTATTTTCACAAGGACATCCTCTAACACCCCTCTAGAGTACATTACCGATCTATTTTCCAATTACTATGCAACTCGAGTAGGTTTGAATTCACCTAACCCCAGTTGTTTATAGACTGAGTATGGCTATAAGTTTACACTTGCTCCTAGGTCAAGGAGTGCATTGTCTATTCTTTGGTTTCCAATTTGACATGAGATAGTAGGAGTAACGGGGTCTTTAAGTTTCGGAGGCAGTTCATTTTGAATAATTCCGCTTGCTTGGCAAGCAACATAGGTGTTTTTTTTTTTTTTTTTTTTTTTTTTCAGACTTTGCTGCTACTTGACCGTGCATAAATCTTTTTAGTATTTAGCATATGCCGGTACTTGCTTGATTGCATCAAGGAGTGGAAGGTTTATTTAACTTGTTTAAATAGTTCCAAAACTCCTAATTCTTTGCCTCATTTTTGGGTTTCTTTAGTCTTTGAGGGTAAGGGGTGGGGAAAGGGTATTTTGGTACTTCGTCATTTACGGGTTCCTTTTCAGGCCTTCTCTCAATTTCTTCTACTTCTACTAGAGCTTTGTTATTTAATTCTAAGGTTTCAGTGTTATTAGATGGCTCCTCATTATTTACCACTTCATCCTCTTCTTCTACAATGGTAGAAAGAGGCATGTTTTGCCCTATTATCTTGCCACTTCTTAGAGTAGTCATAGCTTTAGCATGTTCTTGATTATTAGGACCATTATTGTATCCCTTAGGGTTTGGAAGTGGTTGGGTAGGAAATGTTCCTCCCGTTCCCTCTTGTCGAGCATTTATCCTTTCTAACATAGCACACATCTTACTCATCATTTAAATTAATTGTTGTGTTAAGTTTACATTAGAAGATGGATCTTCCTCTTGTACCTTTTTGTGAGGTGGAATGTACACATTAGATTGTTGATTAGAAGGCTGAGCTTGATTATAATTATTTAGATCTATTTTGATTGAATTGTTGGGACTGCCTATTGTGTTGCCCTTAAAATTGATTATTATTGTAGGGCTGTTGTTAATATTGATTTTGGGTCCCAGCGTCACTCTTCCAATCAAAACCGGGGTGATTCCATCTATTTTTATTAGCTTGAAAATTGTTATTGTTATTATTGTAGAAATTCCCTGCCCCTCTATACCCTTGCATAGCGTTCATTTCCATAGGGGCTTGTTCTTGAAAGTACGGCACATTGGGACAGTATTGAGTAGTATGTCCGAGTATGTTACATGTATCGCATGGTTCTTCAGGCAAAACTTGCTTAGAACTCTCTCCTTTTATTCCTAACTCCTCTACCTTCCTAGCTAACTCCTCGTATTTGGTCATTAGAGCACCCTCAGTTTGTAACTGATAGATACTCTTGTCATCTCTCCCTTGTGGTTGCGTTCTTGAGACATCTTCTTGGTTGGTTCATTCATGGGAATGTCTAGTCAACCGCTCAAAGTGTGCCTCGGCCTCTTCAGTATTCTTACTCAATACTCGCCTGCACTCATGGTTCCTACTTTTTTTTAGTTTTTCCATTAAGTCCTTCAAAGAAGAAGCTAATGGTTCGCCATTTCTCATACCCATAATGTGGGCATGAGAGGAGCAAATCTTTAAATCTTTACCATGTTTGAGTGAAGGTTTCATTGTTTCTTTGTTTGTATCAATTTATTTGGCATTTTAGTTTGGTGGTCATGCGAGGTGGGGAAAATTTCTTTGAGAAAGCAGTATTCATTGCATGCCATTTGAATTTGGAATTCGGTTTAAGGGTGAGCAACCATGCTTTCGCTTTATCCTTCAGGGTAAAGGGAAATAGCATTAAGCATGTTACATCTACAGGGTAGTTTTGGGAGAATGTTTTACAAACATCCTTGAAATCCTTTACGTATAGATAGGCCTTCTCGCTTTCCATCCCATAAAAGGCTGGAAGGAGTTGAATCATTACGTTGCAAAATTGGAATTCGCCCACGTGTGGTGGAATGAGAATGTAAGAAGGTGTAGGTGTATGCTAGGGTTGCATAAGGATGCACAAGGGATGCTGCGAATCATCAATGGGCACAGCCCTATTCTCACCATTTTCACTTCTGTCATCAACCATTGAGTCTGTAGGAGTGGCTACGGGATTGACAGAGCTAGAGGAATCAGATGAATAAAGTGGATTTCCGAAAATACCCTCTATGGAACTATCAGACATGAAAAGGAGAAAACCTAAGGAGATTTTAATCTAAAGAGCTAAAAGAAAAAGAAAAATAGAAATAGATGAAAATAGAGTGAGGTAATCCAAGCAATAGCTTGTTGCCTTCCCCAGCAATGGCGCCAAAAACTTGACAAAAAAGAAATTGTGCGCTCTTGTACAACACCCAAGTGTAGGTAGACGTGCAAATAGTAATTTGGGAAGACCAGGTCAATCCCACAGAGAAGGTGATGAGCTACTAACTTAGACTAATCTCGTAAATAAAATAAAAAATTCAATATTTTAAATGAAATGTGAAACACAAAGTTCCACAAATTACCAACTAATGAAAGTAACGCAACTAAATTAAAATGGTAATTAACTCACTAACTAAAGTAATATTAAACTGGGTTTTTACTTTATAAAAGAAAAGCGTTGGGATCACACGAATCCACAGTGACCTAGCCATCTACCATGCACATTCATTAATGCTCTATAGAGTACATCCCTCTATAGTATTATTTATTTTTCTAAGGATAAAGATTCAATAGTCCTTTTATGACCGGGACTGTATCATCACAATTGATTTAAAATATGTGGAAGACAGTTAAAACAATGGTTTGGTCTCGCACCCTCAATGGTGTTAGCATTAAAGGTGGTTTGCAAAAGTCGTTGAAGCAAAATGCCTTAAGGTTTAAAGTTAAGAAACTGCTTTGACAAAGTTTGATAACATATCTCGAAAATAGAAAGTCAGGGAATACTGAAAAGGATCATCTCAAGACTTTACAGGATTGATCGATCGACGCGCTTTCGATCGATCGAACTACATCGTCTCTCAATCGATCGAAATGTCTTCGATTGCTTGACTGTGTCCCTATTCGATCGATCGAACGAACGAAATGGCTTCGATCGATTGAACGCATGTTTTCTGCAATATGCATCGCAGAGGTTGGAGATCACTGTTTCATTGTGACCCAACTCTAAAACTACTCAAGCATCATTTTAGTTGCAGAAAATAGGTTTTTAACGTATGAAAGCATTAAGCTCATGTTTGGTTGTGCTTTAATCATAAAACTATCAAAAACTATGGATTTAAAGAAAGCTAACATGCAAAACTATGATGGTAACTGATTAGAACTACAAAAACTTCAAGCAGAATTTAAATAACAATAATACGAAACCTGGAGAACATGAACTTGCAATAAACTTTAAAAGAAACCAACCTGTCTTCATAAATCAAAGTAATAAACCTACAAAACCATTAAAACTCTCTGTCTCTCTCTAAAACTGATGAAAATAAAGTAGGCATCCTTCTAGACGTCTTTAAAACTTATATTTATATATAACCTAAGGCTATGGTTAACAACAATGCGTCTTCGCTGCGTGCTTGCAAAAATCTGGTAAACCCATATTCGATCGATCGAACTCTGTTCGATCGCTTAGAATTCATATCACTCAAGTGCTTAGGAGGACTTCAATTACTTAAAAGCTCGATTGCTTGAACCCTCCTTGATCGCTCGAACTCCACATTTCAGCTTTGAAATGTCTTGTTTGCATTTGAGCTTTACCCATTTCCTAGAATTCATCCCTGCACATATCAACACAACATCTGCACAAAATAATAACTAATACAACCAAACTCATCATAGATTCATCTCATTATACATAAACTGGCATTGTAACACAATTTGCAGATAACATGGGAAGTTATGAACTAAATTATTATATTTTCTTATTATAGCGCAATTATATTTTACAAATACCCCCGCTTATCAGTTGCAAAGTCCTGATGGTTTCTGATGCTTAGCTTTGACTTGCTAGCAAGTGAAACACTTTGAGACGTGCTCCGCAACATCTTACTTCATACCTTCCCACCAAAAACTTCTTTTTAGGTCCTTGTACATCTTTTTACACTCTGGATGGACGATTAATCTTGACTGGTATGCTTCATTCATCACTTCATCTCTTGACCTATCATTCTTTGGCACATAAAGTCTATCTCGACATCAGAGACTCCCGTCTGTCCAATTCTCCATTCTTCTGGGTCCTTAGCTGCTACTTTCTTAAACCATTGCCATAGATCCTCGTTCTTTTTTTGAGTCTCAATAATGTGGCTGATAAGAGTCACTTCAATGATAAGGCATCCAAAATGCTTCCCTTCTCCCGAATCTGAGGCTTGAAAATCAAATTCTGCTAGGGTTTTTAGTGCATGCCACTCCCTTATAATCATCAGAGAAGCAAGTCAGTTTTGGGTTCCCTGCTCAAGGCATCTACAAATACATTTCCTCCAAAAATAGTATATAGATAGAGAGGTATAGAGAGAGTGAGAGAAAATTCTTGCATTTCTTTTGCATGTCCTTTGATCCTTCACATGCAAGCTCATCCCTGCTTGAATTTATCAACCTTTTTACATAAGTGGAGTCCTCTTAAGTTTATTGAAGTTCCAAAACTAAATTCTTGAAGTTTACTTAGAGTATTTGGAGTCCTAGTTCATAGATCATCACCATCTTTATCATCATCATCATTGTTGGCCCAAAAGTGGAAACCTTAGAGGGGGGGTGAATAAGGTTTAAGCGGAAATTAACCTTTTAAAACAAATTGCAAATTAAAACACAATCACAATCAATTAAGTAAAGAGAGAAGGGAAGAGAAACTTGCAAACCGATTTTTCAAGTGGTTAGGCAATCGCACCCCGCGGCCTACGTCCACCCCTCAAGAACACCTCTTGAGGATTCCTTAATCCGATCTACTTACGGGTGTAGACCAAACCGTTTCCTGGAGCACTTACGGGTGTGCACCAAACCGTTACAAGAGCCTATGATCTCTCCCAAAGAAGAACGCATCTTCTTTGCACCCAAGGGTTACTAACGCTCAACCTTTACAATTGATTTGATACAAATCTAACTCTCTTTATAGAGTGGATAATACAATTGAAAGCTCACTACAATTCACTCTCTCAAAGATTACAATTGAAGGCTAGAGCAAATCGATAAACTCACACAACTAGGGCTCAATTTTGAATGATTAAGAATCAATAAGTTGTGTGATTGAAATAGATGTTTTCCAATAGATTGATCAACATAAAATGGTGTGAGAAAACATATATTTATAGGCCAAGAAAGATTATAGCCGTTGGTGGCAAGTTTGGTAATTAAAAGCCCCTTTAAAAACTAGCCGTTATGCCTTTCCAGGTCGCTTCAGTCGACTGGAACATGAAGCAGTCGACTGGTCCTTGAAGCAGTCAACTGAGATGTGTTTACAGAGAGTTCTGTTTGCATTCTGCTCAGTTCGGTCGACTGCATCGGGCCTTCAGTCGACTGTCCCTCCCTGTTTGGCAGACTGACACATCTTCACTAAAATGGCCATAACGTCCTCTACGAAACTCGGATTTGCGATCCGTTTGATGTTTTGGAAACTAGATTCAAATACCTTTCCAACCATATAAAACTCAACATATAATTATTCTTTAATTGGTTGGGGCATTGCTTTAAAGATGACCCATTTAAAATTTGTTTCCAAAACTTTAACTTTTAGCATTTGTTTGAGCCCCTAAGAATGTGAGATCAAGATGCCTTACAATGATGGTCCTAGACTTCAACCAAGGATGAAATATCTTCAAATCTTCAAGCTTGATCCTTGTTGAGCTCCTTGTAATCTTGATCTACATTAATTAAATCTCATGCACACAAAGATGTTAAAATATTTATACAATATTAATACATGAGATTATATATGAGCATGAAAATGACTATGATAATAACAAAGAATGAATCAATATGAATCATGTAATTATCATAGCATATTTGACATCATCAAAACATAATTAAATATGCCTTAATATACCTTAAGGCTAACAATCTCCCCCTTTTTGATGATGACAAACAACCAATGAAAGATATGCCAATATAAGCACAATTTGGTCATTTTCATATTATCATTCATAATGGATATCAAATGTTAAAGAACATGAATGATAACTACCCAAATACATCTCCCCAATACTTCTCATATTTCTCCCCCTTTGACATTATCAAAAAGATTTGGGGATAAAATACAAAGCTCCCCCTCACAATAGGCATACAAATCAAAAGTCAAAAAGATACCAAAAATAAACAAATATAACCACATGTGAGAAAATAAATACATGAAAGTGCTCCCCCTAAGCATGTGCAATGATAAAAGATACCAATAATAAAGTTGGAGAACTCAAAAACAAAGAAAAACAAACATTCAGTCGGATCAGTCGACTGAAGAACTAATTAGGGCTCAGAAATTTGGGGCTAACAGAGGCTCAGTCGACGCCTCAGTCGACGGAAGTGGGCATGGATTAAGTTGTGCAAAAAACAGTCGACGCCTCAGTCGACTTAACATGTAGAATCAAAAAAAAAATTCAAAGCCTCACAGCTAAATCAGTCGACTGTGTCGGGGTACCAGTCGACTGCTTTGTTCAGCAGTTCATAAAAATGATAGAACAGCAGCAAAAAAAAATTTGAAGGATTCACAAAACATCATTTGGTCTAATCATTCTAAAAACTTTGTCTAATAAAACAAAAATATATCATCATTTTTCAAATAAGCAATATCAAGAGCATGATGATTTGAAACAAATAAGTGTATGATATGAAATCAATCAAAACAAAATTTAAGTAGGATTATGAAAACAAATCAAAGCAAAATTACCTACTAACCGACCATTACCAAATCAATACTTAACCTTTGTCCAAGCTTTTCTTGGATGCTCCATTTGCCGAGGTGGTAGGAAAGGATCCCTTCACAACCCAAACCATGTTAATTTTATTTCGAAATGAACATTTAAAATTAACATGCCCCTTTTTCATACAATAATGACATGTTACATGGGGAAGGGTCTCATTTGAGATTGACGCTTTAGCAAAGAAATTCTTGTGAGCATTTTGAGAATTTGAAGTAGAGGATGTGGACTTTACAAAGAAGTTTTTGTACTTCTTTTCCTTGAATGTGGGATTAAATCCCAAATCGGCCTTATCAAAAACACATTTTTGTTTTCCCAAAAGCATATTCAAATTTTGTTCACCTTGGGTAAACTTGGCCAAAGTTTTTGTCAAATCATCCACCTCCTTTCTCAATTCAACCTTTTCCTTTTCAATAAGTTCACTTGAAGGTTGATTGGTTGAAACAAGCTTTTCTTTTCTCAAAATTTCATTTTGAGATTTTAACTCATCTAATTGCCTTTTCAACTCCAAATTTTCTTTTTCAAGCTCAGTTGAAGATTGTGCTTTTAAAACATGTTTTTCATTTTCAATCTTCAAAGATTCATTTTGGGATTTCAAAATATTTAACTCATTTGAAAGTTTGGAAAAATTCTTTTTAAGAGTTATATATTTGATTCCCAAATTTTCCAACTCCTCGTGTAATTCTTCAAATGCACTTTGAAGTTCATCATAATCATGAGATTGAATAATTGAGGTTGGTTTAGAATTTACCCCAAAATATGTAGTTTCCATGGATCTTAATTCAAAATTTTTCAAAAACTTTTGAAAATAAAAGAGCCGAGGCTCTGATACCAATTGTTGGCCCAAAAGTGGAAACCTTAGAGGGGGGTGAATAAGGTTTAAGCGAAAATTAACCTTTTAAAACAAATTGCAAATTAAAACACAATCACAATCATTTAAGTAAAGAGAGAAGGGAAGAGAAACTTGCAAACCGATTTTTCAAGTGGTTCGGCAATCGCACCCCGCGGCCTACGTCCACCCCTCAAGAACACCTCTTGAGGATTCCTTAATCCGATCTACTTACGGGTGTAGACCAAACCGTTTCCCGGAGCACTTACGGGTGTGCACCAAACCGTTACAAGAGCCTATGATCTCTCCCAAAGAAGAACGCATCTTCTTTGCACACAAGGGTTACTAACCCTCAACCTTTACAATTGATTTGATACAAATTTAACTCTCTTTATAGAGTGGATAATACAATTGAAAGCTCACTACAATTCACTCTCTCAAAGATTACAATTGAAGGCTAGAGCAAATTGATAAACTCACACAACTAGGGCTCAATTTTGAATGATTAAGAATCAACAAGTTGTGTGATTGAAATAGATGTTTTCCAATAGATTGATCAACATAAAATGGTGTGAGAAAACATATATTTATAGGCCAAGAAAGATTATAGCCGTTGGTGGCAAGTTTGGTAATTAAAAGCCCCTTTAAAAACTAGTCGTTATGCCTTTCCAGGTCGCTTCAGTCGACTGGAACATGAAGCAGTCGACTGGTCCTTGAAGCAGTCAACTGAGATGTGTTTACAGAGAGTTCTGTTTGCATTCTGCTCAGTTCGGTCGACTGCATCGGGCCTTCAGTCGACTGTCCCTCCCTGTTTGGCAGACTGACACATCTTCACTAAAATGGCCATAACGTCCTCTACGAAACTCGGATTTGCGATCCGTTTGATGTTTTGGAAACTAGATTCAAATACCTTTCCAACCATATAAAACTCAACATATAATTATTCTTTAATTGGTTGGGGCATTGCTTTAAAGATGACCCATTTAAAATTTGTTTCCAAAACTTTAACTTTTAGCATTTGTTTGAGCCCCTAAGAATGTGAGATCAAGATGCCTTACAATGATGGTCCTAGACTTCAACCAAGGATGAAATATCTTCAAGTCTTCAAGCTTGATCCTTGTTGAGCTCCTTGTAATCTTGATCTACATTAATTAAATCTCATGCACACAAAGATGTTAAAATATTTATACAATATTAATACATGAGATTATATATGAGCATGAAAATGACTATGATAATAACAAAGAATGAATCAATATGAATCATGTAATTATCATAGCATATTTGACATCATCAAAACATAATTAAATATGTCTTAATATACCTTAAGGCTAACAATCTCCCCCTTTTTGATGATGACAAACAACCAATGAAAGATATGCCAATATAAGCACAATTTGGTCATTTTCATATTATCATTCATAATGGATATCAAATGTTAAAGAACATGAATGATAACTACCCAAATACATCTCCCCAATACTTCTCATATTTCTCCCCCTTTGACATTATCAAAAAGATTTGGGGATAAAATACGAAGCTCCCCCTCACAATAGGCATACAAATCAAAAGTCAAAAAGATACCAAAAATAAACAAATATAACCACATGTGAGAAAATAAATACATGAAAGTGCTCCCCCTAAGCATGTGCAATGATAAAAGATACCAATAATAAAGTTGGAGAACTCAAAAACAAAGAAAAACAAACATTCAGTCGGATCAGTCGACTGAAGAACTAATTAGGGCTCAGAAATTTGGGGCTAACAGAGGCTCAGTCGACGCCTCAGTCGACGGAAGTGGGCAGGGATTAAGTTGTGCAAAAAACAGTCGACGCCTCAGTCGACTTAACATGTAGAATCAAAAAAAAATTCAAAGCCTCACAGCTAAATCAGTCGACTGTGTCGGGGTACCAGTCGACTGCTTTGTTCAGCAGTTCATAAAAATGACAGAATAGCAGCAAAAAAAAATTTGAAGGATTCACAAAACATCATTTGGTCTAATCATTCTAAAAACTTTGTCTAATAAAACAAAAATATATCATCATTTTTCAAATAAGCAATATCAAGAGCATGATGATTTGAAACAAATAAGTGTATGATATGAAATCAATCAAAACAAAATTTAAGTAGGATTATGAAAACAAATCAAAGCAAAATTACCTACTAACCTACCATTACCAAATCAATACTTAACCTTTGTCCAAGCATTTCTTGGATGCTCCATTTGCCGAGGTGGTAGGAAAGGATCCCTTCACAACCCAAACCATGTTAATTTTATTTCGAAATGAACATTTAAAATTAACATACCCCTTTTTCATACAATAATGACATGTTACATGGGGAAGGGTCTCATTTGAGATTGACGCTTTAGCAAAGAAATTCTTGTGAGCATTTTGAGAATTTGAAGTAGAGGATGTGGACTTTACAAAGAAGTTTTTGTACTTCTTTTCCTTGAATGTGGGATTAAATCCCAAACCGGCCTTATCAAAAACACATTTTTGTTTTCCCAAAAGCATATTCAAATTTTGTTCACCTTGGGTAAACTTGGCCAAAGTTTTTGTCAAATCATCCACCTCCTTTCTCAATTCAACCTTTTCCTTTTCAATAAGTTCACTTGAAGGTTGATTGGTTGAAACAAGCTTTTCTTTTCTCAAAATTTCATTTTGAGATTTTAACTCATCTAATTGCTTTTTCAACTCCAAATTTTCTTTTTCAATCTCATTTGAAGATTGTGCTTTTAAAACATGTTTTTCATTTTCAATCTTCAAAGATTCATTTTGGGATTTCAAAATATTTAACTCATTTGAAAGTTTGGAAAAATTCTTTTTAAGAGTTATATATTTGATTCCCAAATTTTCCAACTCCTCGTGTAATTCTTCAAATGCACTTTGAAGTTCATCATAATCATGAGATTGAATAATTGAGGTTGGTTTAGAATTTACCCCAAAATATGTAGTTTCCATGGATCTTAACTCAAAATTTTTCAAAAACTTTTGAAAATAAAAGAGCCGAGGCTCTGATACCAATTGTTGGCCCAAAAGTGGAAACCTTAGAGGGGGGGTGAATAAGGTTTAAGCGGAAATTAACCTTTTAAAACAAATTGCAAATTAAAACACAATCACAATCAATTAAGTAAAGAGAGAAGGGAAGAGAAACTTGCAAATCGATTTTTCAAGTGGTTCGGCAATCGCACCCCGCGGCCTACGTCCACCCCTCAAGAACACCTCTTGAGGATTCCTTAATCCGATCTACTTACGGGTGTAGACCAAACTGTTTCCCGGAGCACTTACGGGTGTGCACCAAACCGTTACAAGAGCCTATGATCTCTCCCAAAGAAGAACGCCTCTTCTTTGCACACAAGGGTTACTAACCCTCAACCTTTACAATTGATTTGATACAAATTGAACTCTCTTTATAGAGTGGATAATACAATTGAAAGCTCACTACAATTCACTCTCTCAAAGATTACAATTGAAGGCTAGAGCAAATTGATAAACTCACACAACTAGGGCTCAATTTTGAATGATTAAGAATCAACAAGTTGTGTGATTGAAATAGATGTTTTCCAATAGATTGATCAACATAAAATGGTATGAGAAAACATATATTTATAGGCCAAGAAAGATTATAGCCGTTGGTGGCAAGTTTGGTAATTAAAAGCCCCTTTAAAAACTAGCCGTTATGCCTTTCCAGGTCGCTTCAGTCGACTGGAACATGAAGCAGTCAACTGAGATGTGTTTACAGAGGGTTCTATTTGCATTCTGCTCAGTTCGGTCGACTGCATCGGGCCTTCAATCGACTGCCCCTCCCTGTTTGGCAGACTGACACATCTTCACTAAAATGGCCATAACTTCCTCTACAAAACTCGGATTTGCGATCTGTTTGATGTTTTGGAAACTAGATTCAAATACCTTTCCAACCATATAAAACTTAACATCTAATTATTCTTTAATTGGTTGGCGCATTGCTTTAAAGATGACCCATTTAAAATTTGTTTCCAAAACTTTAACTTTTAGCATTTGTTTGAGCCCCTAAGAGTGTGAGATCAAGATGCCTTACAATGATGGTCCTAGACTTCAACCAAGGATGAAATATCTTCAAGTCTTCAAGCTTGATCCTTGTTGAGCTCCTTGTAATCTTGATCTACATTAATTAAATCTCATGCACACAAAGATGTTAAAACATTTATACAATATTAATACATGAGATTATATATGAGCATGAAAATGACTATGATAATAACAAAGAATGAATCAATATGAATCATGTAATTATCATAGCATATTTGACATCATCAAAACATAATTAAATATGCCTTAATATACCTTAAGGCTAACAATCATCAACTCTTTCTCAACATATTTCATCATCTACTTGTCTTGATCATCTTTATGAGTATTACAACTCACAAACACTATGCATATGTACATAAATAATCTGTAAACCTTGTTGCATGTGGTTGATTTAACTAGATTTAACTCTAGATCATCATAATCCTCATCTATTTTTGAAGTTTAAATTATCATCTAGTTAGTTCTGATCATCATTTTGAGTGCTATGATTCATATAAAATGTGCATATGAACATGTATGATATGTTTAAAATATTGCATGTGAGTTTAATTAAGAATCTTGGAGTTTTAGTTGTTAATTCATAGTTGTTTTGAAGCTGCTAAAATGTACACTGTTCTGAACTACTAAACCCGAGCGCTCAAGTGGTGTGAACGGTTGAGCTTGGAGTGCTCGAGTGGTCTAAGCGCTCGAGCTTGACAGTGTTTTGAAGACTTCTTATTTTCAAGGATATATGTGTTGTACCATGAGCCTTGTTAGTTGTACCTTGAGCTGTATATGATGAACCATCATACGTATATTAAGCTCATATTCCAGAATTGTACTTCATGCTTGTATAGTGGTACCATGTGATAAGTTGCAAAGTGATTGATGGATTTATCCCTTATATGGCAACTTTCTTACCATAGCAAGTTTTATATTACTGCTAGTATGTTATTGTGACCTAATGTAGTGACGATTAATGAAATAAAATAAGTCAAAATCACTAAAGGAAGAATGATTAAATGCACGAATAATATACTTAAATGAATAAGTGTATTGACGGACGTATGAGGCATGGTCATGTTGCATGGTTGTGTCACATGTTTGAGTTGGATGATCTCGTCGATCGTTCTGAGTGTAGTTACATATGGTCGCATGACCTTAGCAGTCTTATTGTCAGTTGTGTCGTGTGGATTTTGGAAGTCCAGATCGTGTTTAGTTTGTTGTTGAGTTAGGGCCAATTGTGGGCTAGACGAGTAATTAGAGAGCCATGTGTGGCCGTTTTTGTATTTGAGGGTCATGTGTGGCCGTGTGGAAGAATGCGATTGAGTTAGGGCCAATTATGGGCTAAACAATTGATTAGAGGGCCATGTGTGGCCGTATATCATATTAGAGGGCCATGTGTAGCCATGAGAAGGTCAGATTCGGCATGTTGTTGTGTTGTGTGTGACAAAAGCTAGTACTGTCAAGTGGTGAGTTGTTGGCATGGTGGATTCGTGCAAGTTATGTTGCATTGTTGGGTTACATTTCGGTAAGAATGTTGGGTTTTGGGTGAGAACTTGCGTAACGTCGCGATAACTTTTCAGTGATAACATAAATGGTGTATATGTTCATATTGTGTTTAGTCTGTAGCATTTCACTCAGTTTTCAGCTAATGAGCGTGTGGCCCTAGACATCCGTGTCCAACTGCTATAGTTCCAAGTGTTAGAGATGCTGTTCCGCTGGGCGAGTACCGTGGAGATGAGAACGTGGACGAGGAAGGTTGGGGTTTTGCCAGTTGAAGAAGAGATAGTGATAAAGTCATTCTATTCTGCTGTGGAATTTTATCTATCTTTTATTATGTTGTTAATGTTGTCGGCTGTTTGGCCTCTAGACTTCTGTTTCTTTTGGTTCGAATGACTGTAATATTCTAGTATGTATAATAAAGTTCGTAAGACTCTGATATTGCTTCTGCTAAACTTAAAACATTTCTGCTACTATTAATACTCTAATATTTTATTTCTTTGGTATATGGACAATTATGTGATCTGTAACTTGTTATGAGCCTATGGGTCCAATAAGGAAGCTTACTTCCCTTGATTATCGCAACGTCAGGCCGTGAGAGTTGGTGGTGCTTGTGTAGGATCGTCTAAGATAGCCTGTAGCTCAGTAGCATGAAATTCCTCGTCATCTCCATAGATTTGAGCTCCATAGTAAAGGCATAATGCTTAGTCACCATACGAATCCAGTCTGAGTGCAACAATCCCTCGATATGTATAAGATGTTATAAGTACTCCTCCAACCACTCCCAAGCTCTCACCCGGATACACTGTCGATAAGGGATCAATAGCCTCTACTCTATAAATTTTGCCCAAAAGAAATGTTCTTGCAGCTCATGTAAAGTCTTCCTTATACCAAAATGACCCATCAAACCATCCCATGTGATTCGCACATAAGATACTCACTCATAGAACTATTAGACACACAAAATCTATTCTCTCAAAACAAGTACCCATCTAGTCAATAGAACTTACCAACCGATATGTACAAAATATCCATCCAGTATTAATCTCTATCACCTCAGCAAAGAGCACCAAGTCACCCGGTAACTACGCCCAACATGCGGCTGTCCCGAGCCATATATCCAAGAAGCGCTCGGGATCACCCGGTCCTAACCAACTGGTCGGGAACTCTACACGGGTTCACCCCATCGTAGAGGCGGTCCAGGCATTCCCCGTAACGAGCTCTGGATTGTTCTAGATAATTTCCTATCTTAGTTGGAAGACTAATGGAAAGAGAATGGTTTCCTAATCCTATTAGGAAATCCCCATGAATTATGCTAATCAGTTGCAATCAAATTATATTACTTAATCTGTCTAATTTCCTTGTACAAGTAGGTCTCTTCCAACTTTAAAAGAGACCCCTCACCCCCATAGAAGGGGATCAATTAATGACCATTCTATTATATACACGCGCATACCCAGCCACGTTCCAGTAGCTCCAGCCCATTATTGGTTCACCATAGACCCTCGACTATATAATGTTGTAGTGCAAGTGCTCAAACACACACGTGGATGTAGGCTTCTTCGTTAACAGAGCCGAACCACATACAAATTTCTCTCGCCTTTTTCTTCTTGATCTCTCACCAAATTTAGGCATCATCAGTTTGGCGCCGTCTATAGGAAGTGACAAATTTTTCCAAAAAATAATTCTCTCAATTAAATAGTCATGCCTCCAAAGAAGGGTAAGAAGACTACTGCTCCAACAGGTCAGGTGGATTCGCAGGACAAGCAACCGACAACCTCCATGACCTCAGAGCAAATCACCGCGGCTCTTGCACAATTACTAGAGGGCCAATGTCAAGCTCAGTAACAAATCAAAGCGTTGCTAGCTCGACAAGGCAAGCCCCCTCAAGCCAAGGATCAGCTCGGCAACGACGTACGTGATCGAGTACCCGTGCGGACCCGACGGTATGCCTATATTGTGCCAGTATCCCTCTCGACTTTGGGGTGACCTGGGAATGATGAGCGTAGCCGTGGCCCTGAGTGGACCTGGTAACATGCCCAATAAACCCAAACGAGTGGGGGACACCAGAGAGATCATCAACAGCAGGCACGCTTCCAGAAAGGAGAAGCAAGAGCAAACGGCACAAGAATCGGCCCAAGAATGCCCAGCTAAGAGCCGAGGTAACCTTACGCACATGATTACCCAGAGTTGAAGTAATGCCCCATCCCTGAAGAAAACGCACTTTGAAGAAGAAGCTTCTTCGTCTAACCCAACCTACCACAAAGATACAGAGTGGGGGACCGATCGGGAGGACGTTAATGCCCGTATCAATGACCTACTGAAATTGATTAAGAAGTTGAACCGAAAGCCTGGTCATGACTACACCAATATTGAGACAAATTTCCATTCACTATCTGGATCACTGGGTTTACGAGTCCACACAAGTTCAAGTAGCCATACCTTGATTCTTATGACGATACGGAAAGTTTGGTCGACCATGTCCAGACCTATAAGGCCCAGATGGCATTAGCTACCAACGCTGATGAACTGCTTTGCCTGGCCTTTCCCAGCACCCTCTAGGGGCCAGCCGTACAGTGGTTTCACTCACTCAAGCCCTAATTGGTTGGTGATTTCAAGGCACTTAGTAAGCTATTCATCAACCAGTTTGTGGGTATACTAGGCCGATCATAGCCAGACACCCAATTGTTGGCTATCAAGCAGCACAAAGGAGAATCCCTAGAGTACTTTGTTGACTGGTTCGATCAGCAAAAGCTTCATATCCGCGACCTTAATGAGATGGTCACAATCACGGCCTTCTACTCGGGGGTTCAACGCACCAAGTGAGCCATGTTGTTTCATAGAGACCGACCAGAAACCTTGGTTGAACTATTCGAGAGGGTGGGGAAATACATAGACACCGAGGAATTCTTAAAGGCTAAGTGCTCAAACTTTGCAAAGGATGACTCCCCGAAGGCCAAACAAAAAAGGAAAGGTTTTGAAAGAGGTTCGGGAAAGAAGCTGAAGTAGGACTAGCAAAGAGGCGGTCGAGACCATACCTTGATTGCTTTTACACCACTTTTCCGATCTATCCAAGAAGTTATGGTTATTGTCGAAGCCTCACTGCTCAAGAAACTGACAAAGCTGAAGAGTCTTCCCGAGAAGAGGAATAGAGACAATTACTACCGATGTCACAAAGATCATGGCCATGATATTGAGGATGGCTTCAAGCTCAAAAATACCATTGAGAAGCTCATCGAGCAGGGTCACCTCACCGAGTTTGTCACCACGAACAGACGGCCACGGCCGACACCTGAGCAGCTATAACCCCTCGGTCACATCAACATGGTTTTCAGAGGAACATTGGGCAAAGGGGACTTACAGTTAACCAGGAAGAGACATGCCCAGGCATCCCGAGCAGATGTCCTACAAGTCCTACCAGCCAACTCCCCATCGTCTGATGTATTGACGTTCTCGTCTGATGATGTCTGGGACCTATACTACCCCATGACGACCCATTGGTGGTAACATTCTCGATAGCCAACTATATGGTTAAGAGGGTGTTAATGGACACGAGCAGCTCCTCTGATATTCTATTTTCCTCAGCCTTTGATTAGTTCAGGATATCAAGGGACCGACTCTAACTAGTGGCCACCCCTTAGTAGGGTCCAACGAATCGAGCACACAACCGTTCGGGATGATAGAGCTACTAGTCTTAATGGGGATCTACCCATAGCAAACCTCTATTATGGAAAACTTTGTAGTAGTTGAGGCCGCATCCGCCTACAATGTCATCCTTGGGAGACCAACGCTTAACAAAGCCAAGGCGATTATGTCAACCTACAACCTGGTTATCAAGTTCCTGACCCCCCAGGGACCGGGAATCCTGAGAAGAGATCAAGTAACTGCCCAGAGCTGTTACGTCAGCACCCTGTACAGAGAGGTAATTAAAAAAATGCTAAACATTCAAGAGATAGACCCAAGGGATACACAGGATGGGGTTAGCCTGGTTGAGAAGCTCGATCAAGTGGTGTTGCACCTGTAATTCCCCGACTTCTTCTGGGACCAAGTCTCAGAGGAGACTTAATCCAGTTCCTGAGAGAGAACCAAAACGTCTTCACGTGGTGCCATGAAGACATACCTGGAATTGATCCCCGGATCATGTCCCACTAACTCAACATTAACCCGAGATGCCATTCGGTCAAGAAAAAGAGGAGGGTTATGGGCCCCGAAAGGCAGGAAGTAGTACATGAAGAGACTGAGAGACTTCTTAAAGCAAAGTCCATTAGGGAAGTACAGTATCCCGACTGGCTAGCTAATGTGGTCCTAGTCAAGAAGAGCAATGGAAAGTGGAGGATGTGTGTGGACTTCACCGACCTAAAAAAGGTATGTCCCCAAGACTGCTATCCTCTACCTAGGATAGACCTCCTTGTGGACTCCACGGCCGGTCACTCATTCCTCTCCTTCATGGATGCCTACTCAGGATATAACCAGATTAGCATGTATCCCAAGGACGAAGAGAAGACATCATTCATCAACGACTAGGGATGTATTGCTACATGGTAATGCCTTTCGGCCTCAAGAATGTTGGGGCAACTTACTAACTCCTGGTTAACCATATGTTCAATGATCTAATCTGGAAAATGATGGAGGTATATGTTGATGACCTCCTAGTCAAAAGTCGAGATGAGTCAAACCATCTCGAGCACTTGGCCGGGGCCTTCAGGATCTTAAGAAAGTTCCGAATGAGGTTGAACCCGACTAAGTGCACATTTGGAGTCTCATTCGGGAAGTTCCTGGGACACTTAGTCAGTAAGTGGGGAATCGAGGCAAGCCCCAAAAAGATTCAAGCCATCATCAATATGCAGTCCCCCAGGTCAATGAAGGAAGTTCAAAGTTTGGTCGGTCGGGTTGTGATATCCCAGGCAACTGACTGCTGCCTACTATTCTTCAAGATCCTTCACAAGGCTTTTCAGTGGTCAGAAGAGTATGAAGAGGCGTTTCAGGAACTCAAGAAGTACTTGACATTGCCTTCTCTATTCTCAACTCCCGTACCCAAGGAGGAATTGTTCCTTTACCTGGTAGTGTCACCCTTAAATATTACACTCAGTACTCATCCGAGAGGATCACGAGATACAGTTCCTAGTCTATTACACAAGCCGGGCACTGCAGGGTAGGGAAAGTTGATACTTCTGCATTGAGAAGCTCGCCCTTGTACTTGTCACCTCTACCCGGAGACTCTGCTCATACTTTCAGGCCCATGTCATAGTGGTCCTAATGGACCAACCTCTTCGCCAGATTCTGTGCCGGCCTGAAACATCCAAGAGGCTCATTAAGTGGGTGTTGGAGCTGAAAGAATTTAAAGAGGTCTACAGACCCCGAACGACAATCAAGGGATAGGCAGTAACGATTTTCTTGTGTAATTCATTTATCCGGAGGATCCAGTTGAGGATCTTAACCCGCCCGAGTTACTACCCGACCTATAACCTGACACCCCGACCTGGGTAATCTATGTGGACTAGTCCTCCAACAAACAAGGTAATGGGGGAAAGTATCATCATGACCATACACAATGGGATCCAGCTAGAGTATGCACTAAGGTTTCAGTTTTAGGCATCCAACAATGAAGCCGAGTATGAAGCCGTATTGGTTGGGTTACAGTTGGCCACTTCAATGGACGCACAACAAATTCAAGGATACAGCGACTCCTAACTGGTAGTCAACCAAGTCAATCAAGAATATGAGGCCCGAGAAGATAACATGGTGGCCTACTTGGCACTAGTCAGGTCGATTACCAAAGGGCTCAAAGGCTTTTTATTCAAACAAATCCCAAAAGAGGAAAACGCAAGGGTCGACCGGTTGGCATGCTTGGCATCATCCTCTGAGTCAGACCTCCCCAGGATAAGGGTAGAATACCTATCCGAACCCAGCATGTCTAACTCTGAGGGAATGGATGTCGATTTAGTCGATTTAGGGCCCAGCTGGATGGATCAAATTATGATGTTCCTTATAACCGGTGGCCTACCAGACAGGAAAGATGAAGCCCGGAGGGTAAAATACCAGGTAACTAGATATTATCTCATTGATGGCGTGCTCTTTAAGAGAGGGTTCTCCATCCCCTATCTCTGATGCATCCACCCTGCCCAGGTCTAAGGAATCCTATATGAAATCCATGAGGGTGTGTGTAGAAGCCACATTAGAGGTCGGACACTCTCCTGCAAGGCTCTATTATAAGGGTACTATTGGCCAACAATAGCCTGGGATTCTCAAGAGTGCGTCAAAAGATGTGACAAGTATCAGAGGCATGCCAACATGATCAACCACCCGACATAGCTCCAAACTCCAATCCTCAATCCCTGGTCATTTACTCAGTGGGGCATTGACATTGTCAGACCCCTTCCCATGGCAAGGGGCCAGGTCAGGTTTACCATCATCACTATCGACTACTTTACCAAGTGGGCAAAGGCCGAGCCCTTAGCAACTATAATCGAGAAGAAAATGAAAAGTTTTGTCGAGAAAAACATCATAAGCAGGTTCGGTGTACCTTAGGTATTGGTCAGTGACAACGAAAGACAGTTTGACACCCCGATATTCAGGCAATTTTGCTTAAGCTACGGGATATCCAACCACTACTCTTCTCCCGAACATCCTCAAGCTAACGAACAAGCCGAGGTAACAAACTAAACAATTTTACAATCCATTAAGACAAGGCTTGAGAGCGCTAAGGGAATCTTGGTAGAAGAACTACCGACCCTTCTATGGGCCTATCGTACTACTCCCCGAGCAACAATGGCGGAGACCCCATTTTTACTCACCTATGGCTTCGAGGCGGTGGTCCCTATAGAGCTTGGATTGGCAATGTATTGGGTGATAAATTATAGTGAGCAAGGCAACGAGGAAGCCCTTAGACGAGAGCTCAACCTGGTGGATGAAGAAAGGGACGGGGATATCTCAAGGTGGTAGCCTATAAGCAGCGGGTCTCACGGTACTTCAATAGCAAAGTCAAGCACCGCAGTTTATGGGTGGGAGACCTAGTCCTTAAGGCAGTAAACCAGTATACTAAAATCCCGGGCCACGGGAAGTTGGGGCCAAACTGGGAAGGACTCTACAGGGTTACCCGGGTCAACAAGCCGGGAACCTACTGGTTATAGACTCTGGACAGACAGGACATGTCTCACCCTTGGAACATGCAACACCTTCGCAAGCATTTTCAGTGAAGCGCAGATCAATATCGGTTAGGGACTTTTATTTTTTTTCTTTCAAAAAAAAGATGTAGCTCTTGTAGAGCAATTATCATCATTTTCAGAAGGAATGAAGATTTTGTTTTTTACTGCACATGATGTTCCCTACTGTTATTCAGCAGCAAAAGATCTCGGGATCACACTCAAGGTGCAAAAGACCTCGGGATCACACCCGAGGCACAAAAGACCTCAAGAGCATACCTGAGGCACTAACTCCACTTAGGTTCATAACTTACGATGGGGGCAAACCCCCTACATGGCCAACAATAGAGGAGTCAAAGGACCCTAAAACTACCAACATTTTGGGTCAGTTACCTACTGTTACTACCTCTACAAATACCTGGCTTCGCAAAAGCTTGGGGGGAGGAGGGAATGATGGACTAATACAAGAAACCACACCGGGCATTAACAGGGCTTGGAGTTAACTAAGTACAACCCTTAAACATTTCTAAGTGCCTATAATGCCCAGAGTTAACCAACCGGGCAATAAAAGGATTGAAATCCTACACTATCCCGGACGGAACCTACAAAACTCTATAAACCTCCTAGCCAACGGATCGGGAATTTAAAAGTACAGATCCCTAGAAGACCAAGTGTTCCCTACTAGTCATAGTCCAAAATATTTTGCTAAGGCAGGGTTCTAATATGACTCACAACTGGTCGGGCACGGGCAAACACAAACAAGTGCAAGAAAGTAAAAGGAGTACAAATATAGACAACAAATGGCATAAAGGTTACCTCGGAGGCCTTTGTCATTCGACGTTTAAATAAGTACATACCTCATGAGGCAATTATAGTAGCCCCCCTCCCTCCCTCCCAAACAAAAAAGAGAACATTTATACATGATACACCAAGGCCAAGAGCTAAAGATCGTCGACGACGACTACCTCCTCTGTTTCTTCGACCTCTCCACCTAGAGCAGTATCCTAGGACGGGGCCCCTCAACAACCTGCTCCTCCTTCCAGTAGTCAGACACAGCCCAGGAGTAGCCTGAGAGGTCTCAATCTGGATGGTTAGTAGGCACCCACTCGGCTAGGTCAGCGTAGCCCTTGAGGAAGCCAGCCTCGAAATGCTCACTTGCGTCCTTTGCCTCTGCTTCTTGAGCAGCGATGATCGCAAAAAGAGCTGCCTTCTCGGCCTCTGTAGCCACCTTCCTAGCCTCTATAGCTACCTACTCAACTTCTGTAGCCTTCTGGGATGCCCGTTCACCTGTCAAGTCCTTCTAAGCTGCCCCCAACTCTAGGGCCAAGGCCTTTATCTTCTCCTCCACCACGACAAGGGTGAAATCTAAAGCCTCTCATGCCACCTTCTCCATAGAGAGGGCAACCTCAACACTGACTAGTAGCTTGAACACTCCTAGTAGGTAAGCCTCGGCTCCTGTCGCGAGGCAACTAATTTGTAAGAAAGAAATAGTGGCCATCATTTTCTATGAGCAGGGAAACAAAGAAGAATGTACATGATTTTACTTACCATATGGCAGATGCTAAACAGCCACCCGATCAGAGCTTCGAGGCCCAACCCAAAGCATCTATCAATTTGGCTCAATTGCAAACCAAGCCAGACCCTTGCTTGAACGTCATTTGTTGTCTCTACCGCTGACATCCCGACCAGAGCGTCGTACGGTCGGGTGGGCGTAACGACCTCAACTTGAGGGGTTGAGGTCCCAATCAGTGTGGCATCAGTAGGGTACCTGGGGAGCACAACAATAGTCACTTCGGGAGCTAAGGTCCCGACTGCATTCACCCAGGGCCCCCGGTGGATCCTCTTCAGTCACTGGCCTTTAGCAGGATCCTGCCTTTTCCTCCTCTCGCCCGCTTGCATGGCCAAGGTAGCTTACTGACAAGCGGGGGTATTTGTAAAATACAACTGCGATAAAAGAAGAAAATACACTAAATTGATTTACAATTCCCCTATTTATCTGCAATTTGAATTATAATGCCAGTTTTTACATAATATGATTAATCTATGATAAGTGGTATTGTTTTAGTGGTTATTTTTGCAGATTACTGTTGCTGTGTAAAGAATTGAATAAGTAAGATAAAAGGAAGTGCTTGGCTTCAATGAAGACAATTCAGAAATGAAAAGAGAGTTTTGAGCGATCGAAGAGGTCTCGAGCGATCGAGCGATCGATCGAATGCAGTTCAAGCGCTCGAAGATCCCAGAAGTTCAATTGATCGAGAAATGTTCGATCAATCGAACATGGCTTTTATCAGAACTTACGCGCAAATAGCGGGGACATCTTTTGTAACCCTAGCCTTAGGTTTTTCTATATATACCAGTTGTATTCATGTCCAAGGGATGCCCCCTTTCAGTTTTTTTTAGTTTTACACAGAGAAATAGAGAGATATATGTTTTTGTAGGTTTTTTCAAGGTTTATTGTTATCTATTTTGGTTTCTCATCAAGTAATCGCAGTTTGTTCGTTCCAGGTTCTGTTATATTAGTTTATTTATCTTCTATTTTGTTATTCTCGTAGTATAATCTATTAGGAACATAGACTTGCATTTAGATAGTGTTACACTCATAGTTTTTATGGTTTTCATGTTAAAATCACAACCAAACGCATCCTTAATGGACTTTTACGTTAAAAACGAATCTAAGACACTCTAGACTATATCTGAGTAGTCCTCGGGTTGGGAGATCATGATGAAATTGTGATCTTCAACCTCTGCCATGCATCAAAATAATTCTTGTGTTCGATCGATCGAAGTTCGTTCGATCGATCGAGACAGAGATACAGTTAATCAATCAAAGACATTTCGATCGATCGAGAGATGAAGATGTTCGATCGATCGAGAGCGCGTCGATCGATCGAAACCTCTGATTCTTGAGAACATTCAATATAGTATTCCTAGACTTTTTGTTTTACAGATTTGTTATCAAACTGTCCCCAAATGCTCAGTTTGTCAAAACAGTCTCTAAACTTAAAGCCTTAAAGGATTTTTCTTCAATATCTTTTGCAAACCACTCGCAATGCTAACACCATTGTGGGTGCGAGTCTTAACTATTGTTTTAAACCGCTTTCATGTATTTTGAACTTAATTTGGATGATATAGTCCCAGTCATGAAAGGGCTATGGATTCTTTACCTTTAGATAAATATGGAATATTGTAGAAGATGTACTCCAATGAGCTTTAACGTAATTGCATGGTAGATGGCTAGGTCACTGTGGATTCGTGTAATCCCAACACTTCCCTTTTACTAAGAAAATAATTTTTAAAATATTGCTCTAGTTAACTAGTTAGTTGTCAATTTAAAGTAATTTAGTTGCTTTTAATTTTAATAGTTAATCGTAGAACTCTGTGTTCTATAGTTTCCTTAAGCATTAAAATTTCTTTTTCTTTTTAGAGTTTAATCTAGGTAATTAATTGCCAACCTTCCTTGTGGGATCGACCTGGACTTCCAGTACTATATTACTTGCACGATTACCTACACTTGGGTATAGCACACAAGCGCACACAGAAAAATTCTCGTGTCAAGTTTTTGGCGCCGTTGCCGAGGATGGCGACGAGTTAATACTTAGTTTACCTCAATCTATCTTTATCTATTTCTGTTTTCTTTTTCTTTTCTTCTTTAGATTAAACCTTTTAGGATCTTTTCCTGTTCATGTCCGAAAATTCCATCGAAAGAATTCTTGGAAATCCATTCTACTTAGCTGATTCTTCTAATTCTATTAATCCCATAGCTACACCTATTGATTCAATGGCCGATAACCAAAGTGAAAATGGTGATAATGTGGTTGTCCCAATCGATGATTCACTTCGTCCTTTGTGCGATCTCATGACACCTGAACATGCTCCAACACCTTCTTGTATTCTTATTCCACCTCATGTTGGCAAATTTCAATTTCGCAACGGAATGATTCAACTCCTTCCTACCTTCCATGGAATGGATAGCGAGAAGGCATATCTACATGTCAAGGACTTTGAGGATGTTTGTAAAACATTTTCACAAAATTATCCTGTAGACGTGACACGCCTAATGCTATTTTCTTTCACTTTGAAGGATAAAGCAAAAGCGTGGCTACTCATGTTGAAGCCGAATTCAATCTACACATGGCATGTGATGAACACGGCATTTCTAAATAAATTCTTTCCACCTCGCATGACCACTGAGCTTAAACGACAAATTAACTCTTACAAACAAAAGAGCAATGAAACCATCACCCAAACTTGGGAGCATTTCAAGGATTTGCTTCTATCATGCCCACATCATGGGTATGAGAAATGGTGAACCATAAGCTACTTTTATGAAGGGTTATATGGTGAAACTAAAAAGTTGGTCGAGACCATGAGTTCAGGACCATTTCTTCGCAAAAATACTGAAGAAGCTGAAGCTCACTTTGAGTGGCTAGCTGAACATGCCCATGAATGGTCCAATTCTGAAGATATCCCACGCTCACAGATATCCTGTGTAGAGGAGAAGAGTTTATACCAATTAAAAAGCGAAGATCACCTAATGAATAAATATGAGGAATTAGCTAAGAAAGTAGAGGAATTAGGGATGAAAGGGGAAGGTTCTAGGCAGGTTTTGCCTGAAGAACCCTGTGGCACATGCAATATGTTGGGACATACCAATCAATACTGTCCCAATGTGCCGTATTTTCAAGAACAACCCTCCATGGAAATAAATGCCATGCAAGGGTTTAGGGGGCGGGGAATTCCTATAATAACTATAATTCACAAAATAACAACAATAGATGGAATCACCCTGGGTTTGATTGGAAAAATAATGCTGGGACCCAAAATCAATACCAACAACAGCCCTATAACAACAATAATCAATATCAAGGGCAATGTAATAGGCAGCCCCAACCATTCAATCAAAACAGACCTAATAACTATAACCAAGCTCAACCCTCTAATCAACAGTCGAACGGGTATGTTCCCCTGCACAAAAAGGCACAGGAGGAAGATCTTCTTTCTAATTTGAATCTAACGCAACAATTAATTCAAATGATGAGCAAAATGTCTGCGACGTTAGATAGGATGGATGCACGACAAGAGGGATTGGGTGGAACATTTCCTGCCCAACCACTTCAAAACCCTAGGGGATACAACAATGGTCCCACTAACCATGAATAAGCTAAAGCCATGACTACTCTGAGAAGTGGCAAGACTATAGGGCTAAATATGCCTCTCTCTACTCCTGAAGAGTATGAGGAGGACGAAGTGGTCAATAAAAACAAACCTTCTACTCAGGAAGAGGAGCCATCCACTAATAATGAACCATTAGAAATAAACACTGAAGCTCCTAAACAAGTAGAGGAAGTTAAGAGAAAGTCCAGAAAGGAGCCCGTTAACAACGAAGTACCCAAATGCCCTTTCCCCGCGCCATATCCTCAGAAGCTTAGGAACCCCAAGAACGAGGCAAAGAATCAGGAGTTCTTGGAACTGTTCAAACAAGTCAAAATCAATCTTCCACTCCTTGATGCAATCAAACAACTGCCGGCTTATGCTAAATACCTAAAAGATTTATGTATGGTCAAAAGGAGGCAAAGTGTGAAGAAACACGCATATGTCACTTGCCAAGCAAGTGCAATCATTCAAAATGAATTGCCTCCAAAACTCAAAGACCCCGGTACCCCAACTATCTCGTGCCGAATTAGAAATCAAAGAATAGACAATGCCCTCCTTGATCTCAGAGCAAGCGTGAACCTGCTAGCATACTCAGTTTATAAACAACTAGGGTTAGGTGAACTCAAACCTACCCGTGTTGCGTTGTAACTGGCAGACAGGTCCCTCAAATACCCTAGGGGAATACTGGAGGACGTTCTAGTACAAATAGACTCTTTTGTCTTCCCGGTTGATTTTGTAATTTTGGACACCGAACCTGTGTCCAATCCATGCTCACAAATCCCAGTGATTTTCAGATGTCCATTCCTCAACACCATAGATTCCACAATAAAAATAAGAAGTGGTATAATGACCATCGTATTCGGGAATATGACTTTGAATGTCAAAATCTTCTCAAATCCCCGACCGAAAGAATACGATGACGAAGAGGAGGTCAACTACGTCGACACGGTCATCGAAGATGAGGTAGATTTCATTGATTATAAAGATCCTTTGGAGATAGTTGTGTCACAATTTGACACTATCTATCGACCTAAAGATTCCACTTCATTGGATTATGCTTTAAATCACACTTGCCTCATGATGGATATGCGAGAGGAGGATAGAGCTGAATGCATGTGGGTAACACCATATAAACCCCTACCTCCAAAAACAAAATTAGTCATGCCCTCTAATTTTCAATTTCCCGATCTGGAATTAAAGGAGCTTCCTGAAGAGCTCAAATATACTTTCCTGGGGACTGAAAAAACTTATCCTGTTATAATTTCATCCATTCTCAGTCTGGAACAAGAGGAAAAATTAATCCAAATGCTAAAACAACATAAGGGAGCATTAGGATGGACCATTGCCGATCTCAAAGGCATAAGTCCGTCCGTGTGCACTCATAAAATATATTTGAAAGAAGACACTAAACCTTCGCGACAAATGCAAAGGCGTTTGAATCCCAACATGCAAGAAGTAGTCAAAAAGGAAGTATTAAAATTACTCGATGTTGGGATTATATATCCTATCTCTGATAGCCCCTGGGTCAGTTCGACTCAAGTGGTGCCCAAAAAGGTAGGCATAACGGTTATTCCTAATAAAGATGGTGAATTAGTACCAACATGCATCCCCACCGAATGGCGAATGTGTATTGATTATCGAAAACTGAATATTCCATTACCATTCATGGATCAAATGCTAGAACGAGTGGCGGGTCATAAGTATTATTGCTTTTTGAACGGATACAGCGGTTATAACCAGATAGAAATTGCTCCTGAAGATCAAGAGAAAACAACTTTCACGTGTCCGTTCGGTACTTTCGCCTACAACTGTATGCCTTTTGGGTTATGCAATGCACCTGCTACGTTTCAGCGGTGCATGTTAAGTATATTTAACGATATGGTTGAACAAATACTTGAGGTCTTTATGGACGACTTTTCAGTGTTCGGCCATAGCTTTGAAAATTGATTAGAAAATTTGGAACGTGTGTTAGGACGATGCGAGGACAAACACCTAGCATTAAATTGGGAAAAATGTCACTTCATGGTGACCAAGGGAATTATCCTCGCCCAAATTATTTCTGATAAAGGTATCCAAGTCGATAAAGCAAAAATTGATATAATCTCAAACCTCCCTGTCCCTCGTATAGTCAGAGACATCCGATCTTTTTTGGGACATACGGGATTCTATCGTCGCTTTATCAAAGATTTTAGTGCGATCTCCCGACCACTGTGTCAACTGTTGGTTAAAGACATGCCATTCGAATGGTCGGAAAACTGTCAAACATCTTTTGACGCACTAAAAGAACACCTTACCTCCGCACCGATAATACAGGCACCTGACTGGAGTTTGCCTTTTGAGTTAATGTGTGATGCTAGAGACTATGCCATTGGCGCAGTTCTAGGACAGAGGAAGGATAATAAGCCTTACGTAATCTACTATGCTATTAGAACACTTAACGAAGCTCAAATGAATTATACGACTACTAAAAAAGAACTACTGGCAATAGTCTTCTCTCTAGATAAGTTCAGGTCATATCTAATATGATCCCCAATTGTCTATTTTACAGACCACTCAGCCCTGAAGTACCTGTTATCTAAGAAGGATGCTAAGCAAAGGCTTATCCGTTGGATACTCCTACTCCAAGAATTCGATATCACAATCAAGGACAAAAAAGGAGTAGAAAATGTGGTCGCTGACCATTTATCTCGGTTAACATTTGTTGATAACACTGAACCCACACCGATAAAGGATGAATTCCCAGATGAGCAATTGATGGTTATTTCCAGTTTACCTTAGTATGCAGATATAAAGAACTATCTGGTTACGAGAGAGACCCTTAGTCATTGGTCAAACCAGGACAAGAAACATTTCCTCTCATTCGCACGTCATTTCTTTTTTGATGACCCTTACTTATTCAAGTATTGTGCTGATCAAGTCATCAGGCGTTGCGTCTCGAATGAGGATATACCGTAATTTTAGCATCCTGCCACTCTGAGGCTTACAGAGGCCATTTTTCTTCGTAAAAGACCGCACAAAAAGTTCTACACAGTGGTTTTTACTGGCCCACTGTGTTTAAAGATGCTTACACTTTTTACAAAGCGTGCCAGCGCTGTCAAAAGCTTGGTACAATTTCAAAAAGGAACTCCATGCCCTTAACTCCAATTATCACAATTGAAATATTTAATTGCTGGGGCATAGACTTTATGGGCCCTTTTCCAAAATCTAACAACTGTGAATATGTACTCCTAGCTGTGGAATATATATCAAAATGGGTAGAAGCGATATCGACAAGACGCAATAATCATAAAACAGTAATGTCCTTTCTTAAGGAACACATTCTGTCACGTTTCGAAACCCCAAAAGCACTAATAAGTGACCAAGGAAAACACTTTTGCAATAGGCCTTTGGAGTCACTACTCAAGAAATATGGGGTCAACCATAAGATCGCTCTAGCCTACCACCCACAAACGAATGGGCAAGCAGAGTTGGCTAACCGAGAAATCAAGCAGATTCTCGAAAAGACAGTTAGTTTCAACAGAAAGGACTGGGCATATAAACTGACTGATGCTCTTTGGGCACCGTACTACCTACAAGATAAATCTGGGAATGTCCCCATTCAGGCTAGTATATAGAAAAGCATGTCACCTGCCCATCGAAATCGAGCATAAAGCATACTGGGCTACCAGCTCATTGAACTTCCACATTAAAGAGGGAGGTCATCTTCGAAAACTCCAGTTGGCTGAATTGGAAGAAATATGTCGAGATGCCTACGACAATGCTAGATTACACAAGGAAAGGTTAAAGGCTCACCACGATAGAATAATTTTTCAAAAATCATTCGAGCTGGGGCAAAAAGTTTTGTTATATGATTTTCGCCTTCACCTTTTCCCAGGTAAACTCCGATGTAGGTGGACAGGACCCTTTATAGTCAAATATGTCTTTCCACATGGGGCCGTCGAGTTATTTAATCCTAAGAACGACAAAAGCTTCAAGGTCAATGGCCATAGGTTAAAACTGTTCTTAGAGGATTTCCAACCAGAGGTCGAGCACATCCAATTGGATGATCCCGATTATTCCTTGACCTAAAACACTCAAAGTGCGTCTTCACCATGTTGTATTCTTTCCTTCACTGCATTTTGCTTTGTTTTATTTCTTTTGTCTATCTATTTTTGAGTGTGACCTCGATCTTAATCTGCTATTCCATTTTATCTATCTCCTGCAGGCTATTCAACATGAGAGATGATGATGTCCACTCAATTGGGTCATGGGCTGATTCGGAATATCCTAACCCACCTTGGACTTCCAATGAGATAGCATTCTATTTTGCTCCTTATCAAGGGCCAGGGGCAGAAGATGTCGTTGACTTAACCCAAGGATACATCCTATACAACCCTGTTCTCCTCCAGATCAATCCTTTTGAGCACATTGAATTTCCTGAAGAGAAGGGAAAACCAGAGGGGTATGTTGTTTGGGAAGTTGATGATGCTCTGATGGAACAATGGGAGAACGATTCAATGTGGAAACTATGGGAAGAAGAAGATTTACAGGATTTGGTGCCAGAATGCCATAATGCTGTATTCATTTATGTTGATGACTTCCTTGTCATCGAAGTGGTTCCTTACATTTATGTGCACTTGAGTTATTTGTTGTTCCGGCTTCAATGCCCTCTACCTGCTAGTGCATATGGTGATATCATGCCAATAGTGAGGTTATTTCTTGGTCACATTTCGTGTTTTTGTTTAGTCCTTTCCTTTAATTCTTTCGTTTGTTTTGTTTAATTTCTTTCCTTCTTTTTGTTTTCTTTCAGTTTCCTTTGTCAGGGTTGTCGCTATGAATCAAATCTTACTGCCACTGTTCCTTCCACGTCAGTTGTTCTATGGATTTGGACCATACATAAGGTCCCCGGGTACTCCACCGCAAGAGGAAAGTCCGTTGCGAACTTATACTCCGTTATCGCTGTCTCCATCTGAATCAACTCCTGCATGTGCGATCAATTCCTTGGAGAGTTCAGACTTGCTCGATGATGCCCTAGCTGCTTTTTGGCTATTCTGGAAAAGGGAATCACCAAGTTTGGACTCCACATTTGAAGCTTTGGCGAAGAAAGAAGTTGTGGAAGAAGATATTTTCATGCTTGAAGAGTAGTGCTTCACTTCAATTATATTCTGTCCTTTCATCTTTCTTTAATCAATTGAAGTGTATTCCTAGACAAAGTTTTATAGTTTCAGTTTCTTTTAGTTTTTCTTTATCAATAAGGTATAAAATACCATGTTGGGGGCAACAATGTTACAAAATGGATGCTATTACAATGTTTTATCTATAAAATTTTGCAATTTTCTATGGTGATGATGACTTTTTGGCTTACATGACCTATCAATGAACTATTTTTATCATTTTCTTGTATGTCCAAATCGATGTTGGTTAGTTGGGGGTGTATAATCTTTTAATTAAGTGATATTGTAGAATTTCTATGTTTGATCGATCGAACACATCTCGATCAATCGAAATTATCAAAACCTCGAGCGCTTCAGCAAGCCTCAATCGATCGAAAGTGCGGTCGATCAAACTTTCTCGATTGATCGAGACTTGTATTTAAATGAGGCATCTTTCATACTCCTGCTCAGTCTCTATCTCTCTCCCTCACGCTCAAGCGATTAGAGACAGAGAGGCTCGTGTAAACTTTGGACTCCCCATGTACAATCACACCAATTGAGGAGCACCCGGTCCCTCTGATCACCATCATCATCCTCCACATCTCCCCCTTTGCTCGTATCTTGAGGTGAGGTCCCAATACACTCCCTCGTTTTTTTTTTCTTTTCATTTAAATTGTTATGGGGTGCCCCCCGTTAGTTTTAAACCATTTAATTGTTGTTTTGTTAGCTATTGTCTATATGTGGTCATTTCCATCTCCATTCTTGTCGCTGTTCCTTCGCTGTGTTCGATCAATCAAACTGGGCTCGAGCAATCGAGCCCAGCAATATTTCAATTGATCGAACTCGACTCGAGAGATTGAACATAGGACTTTCTCAATCGATCGAACATACTTCGATCGATCGAAGGGTAGTAGTTTCAGATTCTTTTCTTTTTTCATCATTTTAATGTATTTTTTGTTTATTTCTTCTATTTCAGGGCTTTCACGATGAATCCTATCACAGAGTACCCTAAGTCCAAGCCACTAGACCTCACTATACCAGACCCTATACTAGATCACGGGCTCAGAAATGAGGAGGAGCGGGTTTGGTTTACGAGATACTTCCAGTCTAGGAAGGTTATGCTGGAGCGGTCACTGGAGTCCGTATGGCTTTCAGCTCCATGGTTCCTAGGACGGATCTGAGACCAGCCATCATGGTACAATATGTTGATCCAGCCCAAGATGATCAATATCCACTGGGTTCGTGTAGCCTGCTCCTCTATAATCAAGGATCCTGCGACCCAGTTCACATATAGATCATTCTTTCGCGGGCGTGAGATCCTATTCAGCCCTGCCACCATTTCAGCTGCTCTGGGGGTACCTGAGGTACCAGATTGTTTCTATCCTCGCCTACTAGGAGCCTCAAAGATGCCTCCGACCACCACTATCCATGAGCTTACAGGCGGCGCGGTTCATTTCTGGAACGGCGTTTCTCTCATCGAGGATAAGCTTCTCACTGAGAACTATCACCTCCTCCATCTGACGCTGATGAACTTATTTTTATGACATCTTATCATGAGAAGTTTGCCGCGTTGTATGCCTGTGCTCTATATGCTATTGGGATAGGACAGCGAGTATGTCTATCTCACCTATATATTGACTTCCTGGTTTAGCCTACGTAGTACATCGCCGCCAAGCACCATCTGAAGGGTGCTTGGCCTATACATCAGGTTATTGAGTAGGCTGGACTAGTTCCCTTGGCCACCAATTCGATTCTTCAGGCCTCTAGTCGATATGGCGAGACGGCAGCCCACCATTCTGATGCTCAGAAGAAGAGAAAAACAAAGGGTAAGGCGAAGGTAGGGGCAAAGAGGAAGAGGGAAGGAGGCACTGATACAAAGGGTGCAGCTTCTGGGATGCCCACAGAGGCTGAGGAGCTAGATTCTGATGACGAGGTTGATCCTCGTATTGAGGTTGCACAGTTCAAGCGGAGACAGCGGTCTCAGGCTCCCGCCCAGGGAGAGTCTTCTTCATCCGTGCCTCTCCCTACTGGTCATGAGTTGCTATTAGAGGAGAGAGAGGCCTAGATCAGACTCGAGGGCAAGATGGATCGCATGACGACTCTTCTTGAGGCTATACTTATTCAGATAGGGGTTGACCAGTCTTTACATACACCTCCACCACCCACTACTGGTCCTTCATCCTCAGCTCCTCAGGTTGATCATTCTGCTCCATCTACATCGACATCTCCATCTATTTCTGTTCCTACTCCTTCTGTCCCATCTACTAATCCTTTTGCTCCATCCACATTCGCGACACCACTTGCTTTTGAGACACCACTTCTACCACCTCTAGTTGTGACTGATCCATTATTATCTACACCAGCTGCTCTGACTGCGAGTGACCCGACGACGGCTATTACTGTTGCTAAGGGTGGAGATGGGGATGCTCCAGATTTGCTTATTGAGATCTTATCGGACGTCGCCGATGATGTATAGATTCAGTGTTGGTGGTTGTTGGGTTGTTTTGGTTGGTTATGACTGTATTCTCTTCTCTCTCTTACTTTTCTTGTGGTTCGGTTAGTTTGGACATGTTGGACTTTTGTTTTATGGATTTTGTAATCACTGTTCTGTATTTCATTCTAGTATGTTTCCAGTGATTAGTTCTGTTTATGTATGGATCTCATGCTCTATCTTTTCATATTCTATTTGATCCTTCCTGCTTAGAGTTTGTATGCTTTCTATACAGATTGTTATGCTTGCAATTATTACTATGCTTTGCCAGGTGATATCTCTCTATCTATATTTGAAAATTATCTTCTGAGGACATCGCAATTTTCAGTTAGGGGTGGGATGTAGATAGATAGTCACCTGCAAATATTTAGCAATCTGGATCACTTTATTGTACATGTCATACAATCTCAGTTGAATTTGGAAAATTTTGAACAAATTTTAAAATAAAATTGGAATTTTTTTTGAAAGTATAAACTTTATTGGTAGAACGACTTGCAATACTCACTCCTATTTAGCTGTTATGAAGCAATGATACAACCATTTTATTCTCATCTTTTTATGAATTAAATTAATGCATTTTTCTAGTTCGCTAGGATGATTGCATGTGTTAACCATTCTTGTATACAAATTCCTTATGCACATGTTAATAGCTATATAGAAAACGTAAACAAGAGTTAATACGACTTTTGTACTTTTAAGGAAAAAGTAGTGGAAACTAGTTACCCTTAGTGAGCTTTTGAATCCAATCTTCAATTCTGAGGGAGTTATCACATTACATTCGAATTGTCTTTCTTGAATAAGCGTATTAAATTCGTCGAATAATCTCTAATTCTTCATTTTGGCTGCTTAGTAGAGGAGAACGTTCAGGATTTACCAACAAAACTCAATGAACACTGAAGTGCTAAAATTAAGAAGTTGAGAAAATGATTTAAGCCATCGTTATTTGCTCCTTATCTTTCCATATACCTATGTCAACATTCTAGAATTTGCATTGTTCTCAACCCCACACCTAATAAATACTACCAAATCTATTATGAAATCCTAAATCCCTAATCTTATACTTTGACCTCAATACACCCCAGTGCACATCCGATGAGATTAAATTGTCGAAGTATTTTATGGGGAGGAAGTAGTTGTGGAAGGTTTTGTTAAAAAAAAAAAAACATCTATGAGAATAGAGGATGGT
The DNA here is from genome assembly GCA_033977485.1 of Hydrangea macrophylla. NCBI lineage: Eukaryota > Viridiplantae > Streptophyta > Magnoliopsida > Cornales > Hydrangeaceae > Hydrangea > Hydrangea macrophylla. The sequence continues at coordinate 61,641,344 of CM066997.1, read as the reverse complement.
CGGAATGAAGTAAAGATGAACTTACTACACTCAATCAAATGGTAAAGATGTGCAAATTCTTACCCATATCCCTTCCATCCTACTATATAAAATTATACCGAAAAGTTAAAGCCTTAATGATTTTTAACAACTTAGTTTAAACACGAACGTGTAATTTGAGTTATCCACGGTATTTTGCTCCTCTAGTAAGTAGTATTCTTTTCTTGAGACTTTGCACTTTAAATATTCGTCTTTATTGAGTCAGGTGTGAAAGCATTAGTAACCAAACTTTCAATTTATATCAAAGCTTTCACACCATGAGCGATCATTATTAACCAAGTTTCTGTGAGAAGTTCATTCTTGAGCGTAAAACCATATGAGAATTGAGTTGAAACTATAAGTTCTGAGAGTATGATAGTCTAAACAACTCTAAAATAAGGTTTAATGTATAGCTATTAAATTCACACACACACGGATACATAGATGCGACGCATATGTTATTTTTATTCTGGTGACATGAGGAGCATGTGTTTATTTCATGGTTTGAATGAGGATGATATGTTTTGTGGAGTTAAGTTTCAGTTGTTTGGGAGGGAGTATTAACAAGTCATTCTATATCTTTTTGAGCTTAAAAGTGGAGAATTTTGTGGGTACATTCACTGCAAACCATCACAAGACAACACTCGTCCACAAGGGGGAACCTAGGGGTTTAACGGATTGTTGCATTTGCTAAATGCAATCGCGATTCCTGCGAAAGTGAGTTAGGTAGTTTCTTTTTATTTAGATTAGTTTGCTTTAGTTTTAATTTGTTTTATTTTAATCACTGTAGTATTAGTTTAGCTTGTTTTATTTTCGCTTTATTGCTAGGGTTAGCAAATCGCTAGTGGGGGTTGTGACAAGCGGGGGTATTTGTAAAATACAACTGCGATAAAAGAAGAAAATACACTGAATTGGTTTACAATTCCCTTGTTTATCTGTAATTTGAATTACAATGCCAGTTTTTACATAATATGATTAATCTATGATAAGTGGTATTGTTTTAGTGGTTATTTATGCAGATTACTGTTGTTGTGTGAAGAATTGAATAAGTAAGATAAAAGGAAGTGCTTGGGTTCAATGAAGACAATTCAAAAATGAAAAGAGAGCTTCGAGCTATCGAAGAGGTCTCGAGCGATCAATGTTTCGATCGATCAAATGCAGTTCAAGCGCTCGAAGATCCCAGAAGTTCAATCGATCGAGAAATGTTCGATCGATCAAACATGGCTTTTATCAAAACTTACGCGCACGCAGCGGGGACATCTTTTGTAACCCTAGCCTTAGGTTTTTCTATATATACCAGTTGTATTCACGTCCAAGGGACTCCCCCTTTCAGTTTTTTTTTTAGTTTTACACAGAGATATAGAGAGATATATGTTTTTGTAGGTTTTCTCAAAGTTTATTGTTATCTGTTTTGGTTTCTTATAAAGTAATCGCAGTTTATTCATTCTAGGTTCTGTTACATTAGTTTATTTATCTTCTGTTTTGTTATTCTCATAGTATAATCTGTTAGGAACATAGACTCGCATTTAGATAGTGTTACACTCATAGTTTTTATCGTTTTCATGTTAAAATCACAACCAAACGCATCCCTAATGGACTTTTACGTTAAAAATGAATCTAAGACACTCCAAACTATGTCTAAGTAGTCCTTGGGTTGGGAGATCACTATGAAACCGTAATCTTCAGCCTCTGCCATGCATAGAATAATTCCTGTGTTCGATCGATCGAAGTTAGTTCGATTGATCGAGACAGAGATACAATCAATCAATCGAAGATATTTCGATCGATCAAGAGAGGAAGATGCTCGATCGATCGAGAGCGCGTCGATCGATCGAAACCTCTGATTCTGGAGAACATTCAATACAGTATTCCTAGACTTTTTATTTTACGTATTTGTTATCAAACTGTCCCCAAATGCTAAGTTTGTCAAAACAGTCTCTAAACTTAAAGCCTTAAAGCATTTTTCTTCAATATCTTTTGCAAACCACTCGCAATGCTAACACCATTGTGGGTGCGAGTCTTAACTATTGTTTTAAACCGCTTTCATGTATTTCAAACTTAATTTGGATGATATAGTCCCGGTCATGAAAGGGCTTTGGATTCTCTACCTTTAGATAAATACGGAATATTGTAGAATATGTACTCCAATGAGCTTTAACGTAATTGCATGGTAGATGGCTAGGTCACTGTGGATTCGTGTAATCCCAACACTTCCCTTTTACTAAGAAAACAAGTTTTAAAATATTGCTCTAGTCAACTAGTTAGTTGTCAATTTAAAGTAATTTAGTTGCTTTTAATTTTAATAGTTGTTAATCGTAGAACTCTGTGTTCTATAATTTCCTTAAGCATTAAATTTTCTTTTTCTTTTTCTTTTTAGAGTTTAATCTAGGTAACTAATTGTCAACCTTCCCTGTGGGATCGACCTGGAATTCCAATACTATATTACTTGCACGATTACCAACACTTGGGTATAGCACACAAGCGCACACAGAAAAATTCTCGTGTCACTTCCTTCTAAAGAAAAATTAGGTTTAAAATTATTTCAAATACGCAATGGAAAGATATACAAAAACTTATTGGTATGCCTGGATCTATTACTTATTAACTCTATAGATGCGTATACAAAAGGGGAAGAAGAGTTTATACTTCTGGTCTTGAACCCAATTCTAATTGTCTTCCTCCTTGATTGTGCAGCAGCCTCCACTAGGTTGTCTTCACCCTTATGTCTCCTATGAGTGCTTCCCGGAGAGGCTAGAGATGGTGGGATCTCTAATGGAGATGATGAGAAGGTTTGGGAAGCCTAAAACAGTTTCTGCAGCTTATGGTTTATAAAAATGATGAACTCCTTTTTCTGGACACATTGCCCTATTTAAAGATACCCAGAACCAACCTTAAGTTCAATTAATCGAAGTGGCTTCGATCGATCGAAGCTTCAATCAATTAAACCAACTTTGATTGATCGAACCTGTCTAGACTTCAATCAATCAAGACTCCTTTGATTGATTAAACCTTGCTTGATAAGATCCTCATATGCCTTTCCAGGCATCTTAGCAGAGCTAAGATTGGGACCTCCTGAGCTCTTTATTGTTGGCTCAGACCAGTTGTCAATTCCTTTGACCAAACTCTTTGATCAGCAAACTAACTAACTGGTCAGTTAACTTTTACTCCACTATTAAATGATAATTGAACTCCAACATAAAAGAACAAATCCGAAGCGATAACTAGACTAGTATAGTGTACTAATGTCCTTCTACCATCAGTATTCATAATCATATTCAGGTAGTTAGATAATTATTACTGTCAACCTGAATCATGATTACTTCTTGTATTCCTTGAGTCCCATTCACCTCTCATGATTACCAAACATGTTCATAACTACTTATCAACAAGACTGCAGTTCTTAGTAATCAACTTGATGACATTCTCAAGGGAATGCTTACTCTTTATTAGAGGGTAGATTCTATCTTGACAATATATGTTCACAAACCTATGAACATGACATACCCAAGATACCCAAGTGTTGATCTGTAAGACCTCACTGATTGGTAAGTCAAAGCAGCCACATCCACAGTCTATGTTCATAATCATCTCAAGATTGAGAACACGTACCTTATACAAGTTATGATTTCCTATCGACTGTTGATAGCCTTAAGCGTCAATAGAAAAGCTCAGGTCTATCAATGCACTATAAGCACTAGCATATTAACTAAGAGATATACTCCAGTGATTGAGATTCATCACTCCATTCAATGGTAGTTAATCATGCTATAGTGTAAACCTGATGAGATATCCAGTCTCATCATCCACTGTGACAAATTCTAAGTATCAAAGAATAGTAATTTATATCTCACTTGTATGTATCTCATACACACACGATTTACTTACTATGATACTTAGGGATTTAACAATCATCTCATGAAAGATACATACATAATGAAATGTAAAGCTGATATCCATATATTAAAATGTTAATGTCTCATACATAGAGTAATAGTTTGAGGGCACAAACCTAACACCTTCTCCTTCAGAGCAGCTGTGTCTCTGGGAGCCATCTCTATAAAACCAAGGAAAGATACAAATCAATTACATACAAAATTAGTCAAACAGAAAGTGTTGGGAATATGCCTTCAAACCAGTTAGTTGGATAATGGAATATTATAATGCATTTATTCATGTTAATTCATGAGTTGAATATTAGACTAAAATCCTTAAACATCATTGCATATGATTCATTTGTGTATATGATTTCACATGTGAGATATGAATCATAAGTCCTTGTTGTTTCAAATAAGTCACACTAGATGATAAGTCTGGATGACTTATCAGGTGTACACTATAGGATGATTAACGTCTATGGGGTAGAATGATGAATCTCATTCATAAGAGTCTTTGACTCTTGGTTAATATGCCAGTGCATGCGGTGCATTGGCGGACTTGAGTTAAACCTATTGACACCTAAATGCTGTCACCGGTAATAGGAATTCAAGCTTGTATAGGGATACATGTCCTTAATGCAGAGACAATTATGGACGCAAGTTGTATACTTTGGTTGCTTTGACTTACCAATCAGTGAGGTCTTGCAAGATCAACCCCTGGGTATCTTGGGTAATCAGGCTTACAATGTTGGCAACATATATTATCAAGATGGAATTATACCCTCTTCTATAAAATGAAGAGTAAGTATTCCCTCAAGAATGTCACTAGTGATTATCGAGAGCTGGCCAGTCGTGTCAACAAAGTGTTTGCTGACATGTTTGGTAATCCAAATGTAGTGAATGATACTCGAAGAATATAAGATGTATCTATCTATTGGGTCGACAGTATCTTAAAATAAACATCCTAATGATAATTATGAATACTGCTTGGTAGAAAGGACATCCGTATCATATTATACAAGTCTAGCAATCGCTTATGTATGTGGATTTTGTTCTTATGCACTGTAGTGCAATTATAATTTAATAGTGGTATAAATGATAATTGATTAACTATTGATTCCTTAGTTAAAGAGTACTGACTAGATGGAATAATAAGTAATCAAAGCCAGTAATTAAGAACCTAGGGGTCCCACTCTTAGCTTATAAGGATGTTTGGATGTGAAGGAATAATGCAATGGGAGATTTGGATAAAGTTGGAACCAATCGATTGGTGTTCAGATCCAATCAATTAGATAAGCAATTGATTGCCACTTTTGGCAATTGATTGGCACTTAGGTCGGTTCAAAAGTTTATAAATACAGAAACTGCGAGTAGAACTCTACACACATGTCTTTTATTCTCCCAGAAGTTTCAGTATTGGATATAGGCCTCCCAAACCCTTCCTAAGCCTCATAAGTTTGTTCTAAAGGGGATTCCACCAAACCCTAGCATCCAAGCACATCCAAGAGACATAGGAGTGAAGATCTTTAGCACTGAAAGATCAAGAGCACATTGGGAGCGAAGATCGTTAGCGCCAGGCAACGCTCACATAAAGTAGATTGGACTGCTCAATACTTATCGCAACCTGACGAATTTTGGACACGACGAAGTTGACGTTGAGACACAGTTGCTGTTAATATTTGAGGTCAATTGGAGATCGTTTAGTCCCTATTCTGATCACACCTTTTTTAGAACAAAGTGATCGAGATCGAATAATCACAACGATCATTGAAGAGTTCTTGAAATAATTCCACAAATCGCAAAGGTACATCTATATCTATGTCTTTGTATGTATATTGATTGCAAGTAATACAAACGAGAAGTAGTCTAGTTTTGTTAGATTAAATTTTAATCTGTACCCATATTCTATTACACATTGAGATCTAATTTTCCCTTCAATTGGTATCAGAGCCATCTCGTTTATACTACTTGCAATTGGATTATGAAGTATGATGAACTAGGATTAATCAAAGTTAAATTCTTTTTAGAAACGGATTCTTTGATTGTTAAGATAATCGAGTTTTTATCTTGTTTTAATCCGATTAATTAAGAACTAATTAGAAATTAGAAAACATTTTGGTACATTTAAAATGCATAATCTGGTATTTTTCACGATCTGATAAAAAAAATTGACTCTCTGGTATAGTCCAATCGATTGGTTCTGTTTCCAATCGATTGGATGGGCAATTGATTGCTTTAGTGGCAATCGATAGGTAGTCCAATCGATTGCCTCTTTTGGCAATCGATTGGTACATACTAGAATGTGGCAACCGATTGGTTTAACTTGCAATCGATTGGCTTTAATCAACAAATGATTGGCTTTACCAGCAATCGATTGCCTTTGAGCAGAACATGTATTTTAGTTTTAAAATTTTAATATTAGTACATTAAATATTCTGAAATATTTATAAATTATATTATTTTGAAAAATATGTTTTGAAATATTTATTTTAAATATTTTGGATGTTTAGGTTTTAGAAAACCTAATATTGTGCACCAATGGAGTTTTCTAAGGAATCCTAGATATTGTTGGACAATATGTTTTGTTTCGACATGGAAAGAAATACATAGATTTAATTTGTGTATGCTTGAAACTTCATAATTCTAAAATATGCATACATTTAATTTGTGTATGCTTGAAACTTCATAATTCTAAAATATGCATATTTGTGATTGATGCATGTTTTATTTTAGAATATATTTTGTGCATGGATATAGATAGGCATATATGTTGTGAATGTATGTCAATTAACTTCTTAAGAAGGTAGCCTACTCTCTCATGGCAAAATTAGGTGTTAACTTAAAGTAGTTTAAATTCATTAAATTTGATTTGTGGCATTGTAAAGGGCATTATAGTTTCATTCCTATGCAAAGGAGAACTGTAATGATTTCCCTAGCCATTTATGTAATTTACTTTTCCTAGATCCTTTTTTGTAAACCTCTTCGGAGGCATATGATTATTGTAAATTAGATTAATTAGTGAAGCCACAAGATGGAGCCATGAAGATGTAGCCATGAAGCTTGGAACCATAAAGATGGAGCCTTAAAGCTTGAAGCATAAGGATGGACTATGGAGATAGTGCCATGAGATAGATGGGCTTGTTTTATTTATGCATGATTATTTATTTATTTAATTTTGTGTGAATGATTGCTTGTGCATGTTTATGTGTACGTCGATATATATTGTTTGTGAATGCATGGGCAAAAACTATTAGTTTAGTCAAAATTAATTTTCTTTAATTAATTAATAGATAATTGGATTTTCTAAATTTATCATGGCTAAAGAAAATGGGCATTTTTGACACATTATTAAATATTGTATATTTATGGGTAATGAATAAACAATGGTTTAATTTTTCCAAAATTAAAAATTCCTATTAGTTCATTGTAAGTATAAGAGATACTTGGCGTCACTCATTTATGAGAGATCATTGCATACGGAAGGTATTTCTTATTGATTACTAAATATGAACTTCTTATAAAAATCTAGTGGGAGAGGGACTTATTTTTATAACTCCCACGGTCTTCCATAAACGGTTCATTGTAAGGTGGATAGTATATTCTGTGTCACCCACCCATGGGTGATCATTCCATATGGAGGATAGACTGTTCATTGGTTACTAGATACGCACTTCCTTTGGATAGAAACAATGAGACGTGTTAGAGGGTGACCACTACACTGAGGCACTACTTAAGGCGGTTGTCATTGGATTCTAGTTAATGGTGAACACTAGCTAAGCTATGGGTAAGGAACTTCAGATGGAGCATTATCCAGAAACGTAAAGACTAAAAGTTTAAGAGTCATGAGTTGTTTTCTAAGAGTTGCACGACATCATGATGGGTTTCCCAATCAAGCTATGAGGTTATGATCGCCACACGGAGACTTAATTTCATGGGCTTGACATCCTGAAGACAATTAACGAGTTGGTTAAGGGAATTCCAATGTATCATATAAATTGTTATATTTATGATTTCCGTATTGTAATTCTGCTATATTATTTGTATTTCAAATTCATTACGTCTAGCCCACTTGCTATAACCATGATCCAAAATAAGCTAATTGGAAATAACTATGTTGAATAGAAACTGGAACTGGATGAATTATTAACTGCTAATGGATGTAAATATGTTCTTACCATTCCCTGTCCACCTATTCCAAGCTGTGACACCCCAACAGATCTTATGGATCAATATTGGCAGTGGATAAAAGTTGATGGTATGGCTCGCTCTAGCATCTTAGACTTTTTGTCTGATGTGTTAAAGTAGCAACATCAACATTTTCTCACTACCCATGCTGTAATATTGAACCTCGAGGAGATGTTTGGGGAACTGAGCCAAACTATAAGGCTTAGAGCCTTGGAGTTAGTCATGGACACCAAAATGTTGGAAGGAACTTGAATAAGAGAGCATGTTTTTAAAATGATTACTAATTTCAAAGTACTAGAAGTTCTGGATTCTGACATTGATGGTGAGACTCAAGTTGACATAATCTTGCATTCGTTGCCTTCATCATTCACTCAATTTAAAAGGGTTTTAAAAATGAGTAAAACTATTTTTTTTAACAAGTGAATTGATGACTCTCTTGAGGCAACGAAGGATATAGTCAAAGAGGAGTTAAATGTTTAGAACATTGGAATGGCTCATCTTCTGGAACTAAGTCTAAGGGAATAAGTTTAGAGGAGAAGAAGCAGGGCTCGAGGATAGGTGAACCTAACCCAACTATTGGGAAGAAGGCAAGACTTGGAAAGGGAAAGGCTGGTGTTGTGCCAAAAAAAATTGTGGCATGAGAGGGCATTGGAAAAGGAACTGTGTGGAATACATGACTGCCAAAAGGCAAGGTATGATCCAATCACTAGTTTTTAAAGTAAGTTAAAAAATTGATACTTCAACCACTTGGGGCACTAATTCTAATTTTTTTGATTATATCTGTAATTGTTGCAGGAGATTGGAAAAATACGAATATACAGTGATTTAAAGATCTTGAATGCTTTTGGGATCTGATGCAAGAGTTGCTATTAGATTAGTATTTTTAAATTGTAATAAAACTTATGGAGTTGTTAGATGAATTTCGGTTTAGAATCAATGAATAATAATTATTCTTTTGATTTTGGTACTAAAATTGTTGATTAAAAGAAAGTGTTCTTTTACTGTGATCTAATAACTTGTCAAGCAAGTATCTTACCTATTTACTCTTGTTTCTCATATGTTATCTAACGTAGTATTTAAATAATTCATGGGTATTTTACCACCTAAAAGATAGAACCTTCAACTAATTCTATAAACCATTGGTTTTAGAGGCTAGATCTTATTAATCTAAATAGGATATATAAGGAGTAAAGGATTGGATCCTAAACTCATTTGGTTGATAAGACCACTACCTATTTGTCAATCCTATTTAGAGGGTAATATGACCAGGTGACTTTCCTTTTGAAAGATCACACAACCGAAGGCTTATTAGAATTAGGGCATACTCACGTATGTGGACCAATAAACATTAGAGTTACCTATTGCATCTTCATCCTCAATCTTTTGAAGATATTCAAAAGGTTTGGAATGAGAAGTTATTGGTAATAGATTGTCATTGCCTTTTGATTTGATCAAAATGGTGAGTAATCTGTCTAATGCATTTATTGTCTATATGAGATAAGAATGAGATTCTTTCTGGGTCATCTGCACCTAGTATGCCTCCACGAGATGGTGTAGCAGGTAGAAGAAACTATTTTCTTTTAGACATGACTGGGTCATGAGATGAGTTATTTAGAGTTATTACTGTTCCTTGGATTTTCTCGATGGAACCACAATGTTTCTAGAGAAAACAAAAGTTAGTTGAGAACTAAGTTTTGCAAAGGAAAGATAACATTAAGGAGTAAAGTTATTTATATCTCAAAGCGATCTATAAATCATCTAGAACTAAAATTTACTACCTCTTCATCTGTTCCTGCACTAGTACTTCATTGTAGTGGGAAAATTCTCAGCAATGCTGAAACCTTCATATGCATTGAAGTTTTGGGATGAGGAAAGCTCTGGTATGCGATTTGCATAAGTCTATGGACTTAAGCAATCATCTAGAGATAAGGACATCTGTTTTGACATCTCGGTCAAAATACTTTAGATTCATCTAAAGTATAGATGTAGCTTAAATGGATGAAAGGATCCTTGCGCAAAGGAAGTGTGGTGGTAATTATGGTTTCTCATATTGATGACATCTTTATCATTGTGAGATGTTAAAGGAGCATTATCAATGGTTAAGGTTAAGTTTTGACAGTATACTTGATATTTGTGATCTCAGTGAGGCGAGCTATAATCTTTGGATTATGCTTATTCAAGATTGGAAAGTTAAGATAATGAGATTATCTCACACTTCTACATCAGAAAGTTGCTAGCTATCTAGATTCAATGTAGATAATTTCGATAAAGTTTAATCACCTTTGAACATAACCTATTACTCTTTCAAGACTTATATCTTAGGACACAAGATGAAAGAGGTCGCATGAAAGGTATATCATAAGCCTAGGCTATTGATAAACCCTATACGTGATGTTCGGTATGGGAGATCAGTTATACCGTTGAGGTTGTTCACATATATCAGTTCAAACAAAAGTTCAGTTCACAGAACTATCATAAAGTATATATTCTCTAGGGCTTGAGAAAGAACTAGTAGATATATGCTAGGTGATGGAGTTTTTGGACAATGTTCAAATTAGCTTTACTAGATACATGTCTAGTGATGTCTTTTGTCTAGGGATATAGTATAACATAAAGACGTTCTACTATGGATTATTTCAGTCGATGATCATCAAGGTCCTTTTGCAAAACCTTACGAGTTAAGGATTTTGACAAGTCACATAGACAATGCTGGTGTTGTGTTAACACTATATGGTTATGAGTGCAAGTGGGAGTTTGCTGGGAATATGCCCTCAAAAACCAGCTAGTTGGACAATGAAATGTCATAATGTATTTATGCATGTTAGTTCATGAGATGAATATTTGACTGTAATCCTTAAACATCATTGCATATGATTCATTTGTGTATATGATTACACATGTAAGATTTGAATCACAAATCCTTGTTGTTTTAAATAAGTCACAGTGGATGATAAGTATGGATAACTTATCACGTGTACACTTTAAAATGATTAACGTCTACGGGGTAGAATAATGAATCTAATTCATAAAAGTCTTTGACTCTTGGTTAATATGCTAGTACACACGGTGCATGAGTTAAGCCAATTGACACCTAAATGCGGTCACCGTCGATAAGAACTCAAACTTATATTGGGATACATATCCTTAATCCTGAGACAATTATGGACGCAAGTTGTTTGCTTTGGTTGCTTTGACTTACCAATCAGTGAGGTCTTGCAAGATCAACACCTGGGTATCTTGGGTAATCAGGTTTACAATGTTCGAAACATATATTATCAAGATGAAATTCTTCCCTCTTCTATAAAATGAAGAGTAAGTATTCCCTCGAGAATGTCACTAGGAGTGATTACCGAGAGCTGGCCAGCCTTGTCAACAAAGTGTTTGCTGACATATTTGGTAATCCAAGCGTAGTGAATGATACTCGAGGAATATAAGATGTATCTATCTATTGGGTCGACAGTATCTTAAAACATACATGATGATGCCAAAAGTTGGTAAGAGTAAAGTAGAGCAGTTTAAGGAGAGAGAGAGAGAGAGTGAGAGACTATTTTTTGTATGTGGTTCGGCCCTGTTAATGGATGTACCTACGTCCACGGATGTGTCTGAGCACGTTCACTATATTATAAAAGAGCCAGGGGCCTGTGGTGAACCAACAAGTCTGGAGTTACCGTAGGCCGGCTAGGCATGTAGATGAATGCTATAGAGGTGCTGTATGGACTGAAAAGTCAGCCCCTTCAATGGGGGGTGAGAGGTCTCTTTTATAGATGTAAGAGACCTACTCGTACATGGATAAGGAAATAAAATCCAATTGATATAGATTGGCATTAATTGTAGAAGTTTCCTAATTGGATTAGGATATAGTTTGCACTTTCCATTAGTCTTCTAGCTTGAGTAGGAAACTGCCCGTAGTGCTCGGGACCATGCTTGTGGGCCCGGATGAGCTGTTCCTGCAGTGGGATGTTCCCGTGCGATTTTTCCGACCTGTTGGCCGGGTCGTGGATGAACCGCTCGGGATGATGAATTTCGGGTAGACTAGATCGCTCAGGCTGATGCTTGTTCGAGGAGTTGTGCATGATTTGACCAGGACATGGACTGGCTGCTGATTTGAACCGCTCGGTCATAGGATAGAGCCAATTTTGGGTGTATCAGCTGCCCCCCATTTCCAAGGTTGGCCAGATGCTATATCGGGGCAAGTTTGGAAATCAGTTTGATGTTACTTGCCACTGTCTGAGTGCTTGGGGAAGCTGCCTCGGGGCTTCTGAGCCTGGTGAGTCCTCAGGAACTGACTGAGAGTTGAGACCCAGCCTAGCTCGGGACCTTTAAGTGCTCGGGAACTGACTGGGAGTTGAGACCCGGCCTAATTCGAAGTCTTTGAATGCTCGGGAAGTGACCGAGAGTTGAGACTCGGCCTACTTCGGAGTCTTTTTGCTTGAGTTAGCCTTTAGGATGGTTATCTTCTACCCGTGAACCTTCATCAAGGTTGTGGGTAGAAGGATTTTACCTTGTTGGAAAAGCTTACCTAAAGCGTATTGCTTTAGGGTCCTTTTATGTTAACTCCCCAGGATGGTTGTCTTTCGCCCAGCCAGCCTTCGTCAAGACTATTGGGAGAAGAGCTTGACCATGTTGGCGGAGCCGACCTAAATCACGTTGCTTTAGGGTCTTTTTGCTCCTCTATCATCGGCCAACCTAAGAGATTTTAGTCACCTTTATCGCCGGTTTGGACCTAAGTGGAGTTAATGCCTCTGAGTACTGTAGGTGCTCGGGTTGTCTAAGATTTTGACTTAGTTATCCGCGAGGCATGTGGATACCCGGTGTGATTGCCTATTTAGTTTACTGCACCATCATGCCCCCCCAAGCTTTTGCTAAGACGAGGGTCTTACAGAGGCTATGAACTGTAGGTAACCAACCTGGAACATGGTGGTTGCAGGGTCTTTTGAAGCTTGCCATCATCAGCCACCTAGGGGGTTTGCCCCCATCGTAGGTTGGACCTTAGCGAAGTCGATTCCTCAGGTGTGACCCTGAGTTCTTTTGCCTCGGGTGAGATCCCGATGCCTTTAGTACCTGGGTTCGGAGCCCGAGGTCTTTTTAGTGCCTGGGTTCGGAGCCCGAGGTCTTTTTAGTGCCTGGGTTCAAAGCCCGAGGTCTTTTGATGCCTCAGGGTTCGGCCCGAGGTCTTTGTATGCCTCGGGGTTAGGCCCAAGGACTTTGTATGCCTCGGGGTTAGGCCCAAGGACTTTGTATGCCTCGGGGTTAGGCCCGAGGTCTTTGTTTGCCTCGGGGTTAGGCCCAAGGACTTTAGATGCCTCGGAGTTAGGCCCGACGTCTTTGGATAAGCTCTCTGACAATCGATGGAGCCTCATGAGGTGATCATGCAAGTACCACTATAGTCGGGCTCATCTAGACCGATGGAGATAAGGGGTCAGATCAGGATCGTCGGGCTCCTGATTTCTCTCTGTGCTGAAGACAAAGCTGGAACTGCTTGATCCTGACCGATGTGAACTGGAGGTCTGGTCAGGGCTGCCGGACTCAGACCACTGTGAACTGGAGGTCGGGTCGGGGCTGCCGAACTCAGACTGTTGTGAACTAGAGGTCGGGTCAGGGCTGCCGGACTCAAAGCGCTGTGAACTGGAAGAACTGTTAGAACTCCCAGGCTGATCTCGCTTTTGCTTACTTCTGGATGGCTCGTTGCTTTCTTGCCCGGTGTCTTTGGTCTTTAGAAACTCTTCGGTGTCAATGTATTCTCCAACCCTCTCAGAGAGCTCAACCAAAGTTTTCAGTTGGTTTCTGTGGAACGACGCAGAGCACTTGGTGTGTTGAACTCCCGAGCAGAAAGCTATGATGGCAATTTTCTCACTCAAATTATGGATTTGAAGCTTCTATTGGTTGAACCAGTCGGTGAACTCCTTAGGGGACTTATTATTCTGTTGTCTGACTGTCAGTAGCTGCATGTCTGGCTTTTGCTGTTCATGCATGCCGGCGAACTGCTTGATGAACTACTTGCTGAGTTGCTTGAACCTGCAGACCGATCGGGGCTCCAAGGAGTAGAACCACAACACGATCAGGCCTTTCAAAGTGCTTGGGAAGGCTAGGCAGTCTAGTTCATCGGAGTTGGTGGCTAGGGCCATCTGAGCCTTATAGGTCCGGACGTGGCCGACCGGGCTTCTCGAGCCGTTGTAGGGATCTAGGCGAGGCTGCTTAAATTTATGCGGGATGGCAAACCTCATGATCTGGCTGGAGAATGGTGACTTTGTCTCGGTATTGGCCTGATTCTGAGCGCGGTTTTGTCCAAGCTTTTTGGCCACTCCGTTGATCCGCTTCTGCAAGTCCTTGATTTGGGATTCCACTTCTTCCCGACCGGTATCTGAGGGGCTGGTCGGGTTGGTGGAAGAGGCTTCTTCTTCATGGCGGTGTGCTGTCCTCTGGGATCGGGCTCGGCTATGATTCCGGGTAACCGTTTGCCTCGGGACAACTCGGCTCTTGATCGAGTGACCCTGGGCAGATTCCCGGGCCGTATGCTCCTGCCTTTCCTTTCGGACAGCAAGCCCACTGCTGATGTCCCTGGCATCCTCAACACGGGACGGGTTGGCTCGAGCACGTTGTCTGGTCAAGATCAGTTCCCGACCGTACGCAACGTTCCCGGGTCGTTTCCCGGCCCCTGGAGGACTGCTTTGCTGGGCTAGCAGGGCTTCGATATGTTGCTGGATTTGACGTTGTCCCTCCAAGAGTTGTATGAGGGTCAAGGTGATCTGCTCAGATGTCATGACTGCCGCAGCCAGTGCCGGGGCCGAAGGAACATCCCAGCCGGACTGCTGATCAGCCTTCTTACCCTTCTTCAGTGGCATGATGATCAGTCAAGAGATTTGTTGATGAGAAGACTTGTCGTCTCCCACAGACGGCGCCAAACTGATGATGCCAAAAATTGGTAAGAGTAAAGTAGAGCAGTTTAAGGAGAGAGAGAGAGTGAGAGACTATTTTTTGTATGTGGTTCAGCCTTGTTAATGAAGGTACCTACGTCCACGGGTGTGTCTGAGCACGTTCACTATATTGTAAAAGAGCCGGGAGCTTGTGGTGAACCAACAAGTCTGGAGCTACCGTAGGCCGGCTGGGCATGTAGATGAATGCTATCGAGGTGCTGTGTAGACTGAAAAGTCGGCCCCTTCAATGGGGGGTGAGAGGTCACTTTTATAGATGTAAGAGACCTACTCGTACATGGACAAGGAAATATAATCCAATTGATATAGATTGGCATTAATTGTGGAAGTACCTTAATTGGATTAGGAAATAGTTTGTACTTTCCATTAGTCTTCTAGCTTGAGTAGGAAACTGCCTGTAGTGCTCGGGATCATGCCTGTGGGCCCGGATGAGCTGTTCTCGCGGTGGGATGTTCCCGTGCTGTTTTCCCGACCTGTTGACCGGGTTGTGGATGAACCGCTCGGGATGATGAATTTCGGGTAGACTAGACCGCTCGGGCTGATGCTTGTCCGAGGAGTTGTGCATGATTTGACCAGGACATGGACTGGTTGTTGATTTGAACTGCTCGGTCATAGGATAGAGCCAATTTTGGGTGTATCAATACATCCCAATGATAAATATGAATACTGCTTGGTAGAAGGGACATCTGTATCATATTATACAAGTCTAGCAATCGCTTATGTATGTGTGATTTTGTTCTTATGCACTGCAGTGCAATTATCATTTAATAGTGGTATAAGTAATAATTGATTAACTATTGATTCTTTAGTTAAAAAGTACTGACTAGATGGAATAATAAGTAATCGGAGCCAGTAATTTCTACCTAGGGGTCCCACTCTTAGCTCATAAGGATGTTTGGATTTGAAGGAATAATGCAATGGGAGATTTGGGATAAAGTTGGAACCAATTGATTGGTGTTCAGATCCATTCGATTGGATAAGAAATCGATTACCCTCTAAGGCAATCTATTGAATAAGCAATCGATTGGCACTTAGGTCAGTTTAAAAGTTTATAAATACAGAAACTTTGAGCAGAACTATACACACACTGTCACACCCCAATTTTTAGACAACCAATTATTAGTCAAGGGAGAACCCTCAACCAATATCCAGCTGTCCAATCTTCAAGGTGCTTGCAATATAATAACATCACACAGTCTGTACCGAAATAAATCATTACTCACATGAGCTAAAGCAACGGTCAACATCCAACCATAAAAGTCAAACCAAGATTTAACTCCAACTCCAAATCATAATAAAAATCTAAAAAGAACACGTCACTAAAACAATATCTTAAATTGTTAACTGGCCCACAATGCCAGAAATTATTTCTAAACTCTCTAGGATTGAATAAAAAAAATGAATAAGGAAAACAGCACAAGACTCCGCATGCCTCCTGCTGCCAGGTGCCACGACCTCCCTACTAGCCCTGCAAATTTGATCGGCTACGCTCCAACAAGAACGCACCCGCGAGAAAAACTCAACGGGTCAGTCACGTGACTGATATGAGTTAAACCACACACACACAAAGCTAGGAATCACACGGTGACTCTTACTACCACACCCAACAGGTAATTCAGGCAAGAGGATAGTTCCACTTCACATGTCGGGACAAGCGGTAGTTTCCCTCTATGTGGTGGCCATGCAGTTCTTACCCGAATTTAAATAAAATAATCCTTACCTTCCGTCACATGGTGAGTCAATACCTGCAAAATGTTAGTGGACCCACCATCCTACAACCACGAAGATTTATAATAACAAAATACCACAAATTATGCGGAACTACTAGTACTAAGAACTAGCAAGAATTAACTTCATAATTTACTCACTACACATCCAAAATAAATATATAAGCCAAGAACAGAAGTCCAGGCAATCAACATTTTAAATCCATTGACTCGTCGGGAAATTTATTGACAATAATCCTCTTACTTATATAATCGATTTATTATTCAATTTCATAGGTTCACCACTTGGCTACCCTCCATGGTACACCCACACATATATCCCATGTGTGCCCGGACATACTACCAACATTCACTCTGGTGCCAGTTTGGTTGGGGTATCAACCAAACCAGGTATCCACACAGAAGGCCAGTCAATATGCCTAGACGTCTAACAAAATAAGCTGGGCATAAGGCTTAGGCCAGCTTGATCACGAAGCCACTGGCAAAAAGGTACACTCAGCAAGTCGAGCTACCAAAAAAATATCACAACTGGGAGCGGTGAACACTAAGGAACTTGAAACCATTTTGCTTTATCGGAATTATAGAATTTAATCGGACTCAATGTTAATGACTATCACCTATTTTTTTTATATAGCTCAACATTATAAGAGAATTCATGTATCTCCAAGTAATCTTCGTTAAGTCATACGAACGAAATAAATAATAAAAAAAAAAACAACGAATCATATTTCCCTAATTTTGTACATTTTAATATACTAAAAACTGCTACTAAAATCTTCAATTTCTGCCCAAACGGTGCAGAATCAGGAAAAACACCATTAGACAAAAAACGTGTAGAATCACGTTTTACATGAGACTCACGGGCAGAATGTTCAAATTCAAAGCCACGATTTTCTAATAATTTTCTAAAGTTTCTGCAACTGTGTGAATTACAAATAAAACAAATTTCACATATATTTCCTAATAAACATGAATATTTCATGTATGATTTTTATCAAACTAACGATTCACCTAACCCTTTCGAATACTCTAATGTCATGATCGTAAAGTCACACGAAGGGGAAGGAAACTATCTAAATTACTTCAACAATAGCGTGTATCCATTACAAAGATTTAACCCTAACCATTAAATTAAACATGTACGTACTAATTTAATTACTCCCGTATATACATATACATACGTGTATATATATATATATATATGAATACACAAAGTTTAACTCACCTAGTTGATAAAAAATGGCAATCACGAATACCCCACGATCCACACGTGACCACGAACCTGGGACCGTTCTCCTTCTTCTTCTTCTTCTTCTCTCTCTCTCTCTCTCTCTCTCTCTCTCTCTCTCTCTCTCTCTCTCTCTCTCTGCGGCTGAGTATATGTGGGTATCTCTTTTTGTTTTTGGCTTAATGTATATATATTAACCTAATATTATATAACTATAGATATACACACAATATAATATTATATAAATATCATAACACACTCCACACCAAACACACGCACACGTGCACTACTGATGTTCTCAAATTTTAAAATTCAATAGTATTTCCTATGGTGTAAAACACTCACACTAATTTTCGTATACTACCCACATTAATAATACAACCAACCCAAAAAAAAAAATACCAATTAATTGCTATAAACTATTTAATGTATTACACACACGTCTTTTATTCTCCCAGAAGTTTCAGTATTGGACATAGGCTTCCCAAACCCTTCTTAAGTCTCCTAAGTTTGTTCTAGAGGGGTTTCCACCAAACCCTAGCATCCAAGCACATCCAAGAGACATAGGAGTAAAGATCTTTAGCACTGAAAGATCAAGAGCACATTAGGACTGAAGATTGTTAGTGCCGGGCAATACTCACATAAAGTAGATTGGACTTCTCAATACTTATTGCAACCTGACAAATTTTGGACACGACGAAGCTGACATCGAGACGCAGCTGCTATGAAAATTTGAGGTCAAGCGGAGATTGTTTAGTCCCTCTACTAATCGCACCTTTGTTAGAACAAAGTGATTGAGATCGAATCGTCACAACGATCATTGAAGAGTTATCGAAGTGATTCCTCAAATCGCAAAGGCATATCTATATCTATGTCTTTGTATGTATATTAATTGCAAGTAATACAAATGAGAAGTAGATCTAATTTTGTTAGATTAAATCTTAATCTGTACCCACATTCCGTTGCACACTGAGATCCAATTTTCACTTCAAAAATGTGATCTAAAAATAGCTGGAGAACGTACCAGCAATAATCGGAGGGAACATGGGAACTTCAAACTACTTGTTGGGCTCGTAAGTGGTTCTTCTATCTCCCATCCAGGTTAGACATCGGCTAAGGATCTGATCCTAGCCTGGCACTCATTGAGAATATTGGGCGGGTCGACGGATCCCACTGCAAAACAAAGGACAATTAGCTCCACGGTGGCAGTAAAATAAAATGAAAGACAACATGAGACGGGAGCTTACTCCTCAACTTCCCCACTCAGGAAGTCCTCAGCTGAATTCCTGGGGCCTTTTCACAAAGTCCGAGGGTGGACACTTGGAAGAATTTCTTCTTCCACCCCTGTTGTTGCTTGGGCAGTTGACTATTATTCTCCTCCCCTGCCTAGCCCCTAGTGAAAAGAAGACAGCTTCCCCATACACCAGGAATGGTCGTTGGGTCTAAGGAAATTCTTGTACGGTAAGCTTGTACACGAGAACCTAGGGCAACATAGAGATAGTCCCCATCAAGAAACTCTACCCGATCAGAGCAAGCTACCCAGGAGCAAATTCAAGGTAGATCAGGTCATCTCGGGTGATCGGGTGGAGGGGAAGACGAAGGCCCTCCATAAGGGTGTCCTCATAAAGAGTAACGAAACTTAACCAGTAAAAATGAGCTCCGCCTTTAGGTATAGCCAAAGAAATGTGGCTGGGATGTCATATATATCCCTGATCTGACCTAGGTCATTGATATGCAGACTGATAGAGGTCAACTCACAAGAAAAAGTCACGTCAGGACGATTGGGCACCGATGACTTATCGCCCGAACCCCAAGACACAGAGGCTACCTCCCACCTCATCATCAGAAGCGCGGGTAGGAATCCTTCTTTCACTATGATGATCAGAAGTAGTTAATGAAGGGGGGTTCAAGCTCGTGTCCGGGGTACCAGACCTGAATTTTTCACCCTCCGATTGGGAGGATGAATTGAAGTCGAAATGGAATATTTCTAGAGCTCCTACGGTGGAATGATGGAGTGGATAACGGCCTGAGTAGGGGTCAGAAACTCTGAACCTAAGGTACAAGGGGGGCAAGGCTAAGAGTCTATAAGGCAGGGCATGCAAGGTTTCCAGTGTAATGTACACTCGGTCAAAATTGCTCCGGGACACCCTGACCGGTTCAGTTGCTCCCTCAAGGAGGATAAGTTACCTGACCTAAAGAAGAAGATGAATCGAGGAAAGAAAAATTCCCACTCTCTCATAAGCCCTAACGAATTTATATTCTCTAGCTTCACTCAATAATAAAGAGAAAAGAAGAGGGAAAAGTACAGTGAATTGTAAACTGGAGGATGAGGACTTACAGGAAAAGACGTAGGAATGAGCTCGATGGTCTTGATCAGACACTTTTTTCTCTCAAACCGCTAAGTAGACTCAGAAGGTGGATAGCATGAATAGTGAAAATGCACAAGTGTCCCTTATATTGGCAGCACAGACAATCCAGATCATCTCAGATCCAACAGCCCTACACAACTCCTACCAAAACGCCGCTAGTTGTCACTTCGGGTAGCCCAAGCGGTGCCTCAAAAGGTGTGTGCGTTAAATGTGTGGTGTGATGTGATGGTTTAGTTATGATGCAACTATTTGGTTGTATTTATACTGGTCTCGTTGGATCCTGACTAGACTAACCACCTACCGACGTGTGGCAGGCACTAATCCCAAACCACGGGTGCCACTAATTGGTCCAGGCCCCGATTGATAGGCGATCGGTCTGGTACCGAGTAATGTCCCAAGCTTCTTCTTAAACGGTTTTCAGAGACATACAATTTTCTAACTCTCATCTGATGAAGCATCACATTAGCCTCAAAAATAGGGGGCAGCTGATATGTACAAAAATATCCATCCAGGCTCAATCTCTATCACCTCAGCAAGGAGCACCAATTTAACCGGTAACTGCGACAACGTGCAGCTGTCTCGAGTCGTATATCCATGAAGTGCTCAGGATCGTCCAGTCCCAACCAATGGGATGGGAACTCCATACGGGTTCACCTAATCGCAGGTGTGGTCCAGGCATTCCCCATGACGAGCTCTGGATTGTTCTAAATAGTTTTCTATCTCAGTTGGAAGACTAATGGAAAGAGAATGGTTTTCTAATCCTATTAGGAAACCCCCATGATTGTGCTAATCAGTTGTAATCATATTATAGTACTTAATCTGTGTATTTTCCTTGTACGAGTAGGTCTCTTGCATCTATAAAAGAGACCCCTTACCCCCATAGAAGGGGATCGATTAACAACCATTGTATTGTAACTCTCTCATACACACACGCATACCCCGCTGGTCTCTGGTAGCTCTAGTCCATTATTGGTTCACCATAGACTCCCGACTATACAATGTCATAGTGAAAATGCTCTGACACACACGTGGATGTAGGCTTCTTCGTTAATGGAGCTGAACCACATACAAAATTTTCTTGCCTTTTTCTTCTTGCTTTCTCACCAAATTTGGGCAACATCACCAATCGTTACTTTCCCACATGCTTCACACACATTAGCAAAGTCATCATCATTAGCGTAAAAATCCTTCACATATTCGAATCCCAAAAACTTTGCATTTAAAGTAGAAACAAGAGCATACCTTCTCGATAGTGCATCAGCCCCTATATTTCCCTTACCTTGCTTGTATTTGATGATATAAGGAAAGGTTTCAATGAATTCCACCCAGTTGGCATGTCTTCTATTTAGCTTACCTTGTCCTTTCAAGTGCTTCAAGGACTTATGGTTGGTATAAATGACAAATTCTTTTTGCCACCAATAATGTTGCCAAGTTTATAATGATCTCACCGAGGCATAAAGCTCATTGTCATATGTCAGATAGTTCAAGGCAGCCTCATTTAGCTTTTCACTAAAATAGGCTATTGGTCACTTCTCCTGCATTCAAGCAACTCCAATATATATTCTTGAGGCTTCTCACTCGATTTCAAAAGTATTAAAAAAAATCCGGTAATGCTAATAAAGGAGCACTACATAACCTTTTTTAATTTTAAAAAAATGCACGATCTTGCTAATCACCCCATTTAAACCCTATGGATTTCTTAACAATTTCGGTGAGTGGAGCGACTAGAGTACTGAAATCCTTAACAAATCACTAATAAAAACTAGTCAAATCATGAAATCTTCTTACCTCTATGATTGACATATGTCGGGCCATTCCTTGATAGCCTTCACCTTCTGCTCATCTGTAGTAAGATTGGGTATTTCTTTTGCAAGTAATCCCTTGCTTGTTCTTGTGCTTTCGTTCATTATCTCCCCTCTCCATTCTTTAAGTTCGCATTGACATTTCCCATTACTCTATCTTGTAGGGCATTTCTATGTAGCAAGAAGCTTTGTTCAATCAATATCATAGGGAACTGAAGCAAGAAGAACTCTCGATAATAGCACCTTTATTTTAGGCATAGAAGTCAAACTAGAATGATACCATCTGGGTTAAGAGATTGAAGTATTCATTACTTCTCTCTCTCCTGTAGTAGCACTCTATTCTACTAGTACTTAAAAGTAAAAAAATAACTCACTTCAAGCTCAGTTAGTCAAGGAATCCGGAGATAAGTTCAGCTGTTAGAAGTTTTGATCTATGGGCTTTCTTTATTTACTAATGAGCTTTGTTAAAGAGATGAGAGAGGGGATATAAGAACGAAAGATAAAAGGTTTTCTTTTAAAGCCATGGAGTTAATTACCCCAATGAACTAACAACAAAACCAAGAAACATAACTTTGTCCAAGCAAAAGGACCATTTCATTAAATTGACATATAATTTCTCTTTTCTCAAAACATCAAACACACAATGCAAATGTTCAATATGATCATCTAAGCTCTTGCTATACAACAAAATGTCATCAAAATATACCACAACAAATTTGCCTATAAACTCACGCAAGGTATGGTTCATTAACCTCATAAATGTACTCGGTGCATTAGTTAAGCCAACATGCATTACCAACCCCTCATGCAATCCATATTTGGTTTAAAATTTGCTTTCCATTCATCACCTTCTTTCATCCTAATCTGATGGTATCCACTTATTAGATCAACTTTTGTGAAAAGAGATGAACTATGTAATTCATCCAACATATCATCTAGCCTAGGAATGGGATGTCTATACTTTACCGTGATGTTGTTGATAGCCCGACAATCAACATACATTCTCCAAGTTCCATCATTCTTAGTGTCATACCCCGGAGTAACCAAAGTAGGAAAATTTTAAAAACACTTTTTCTTTTAGGTCCATAGGTACGTGGCAAGTTGAATACCTCATGATTATCCACAACAAATAAGAACCAATAAAGAAATAACAAGCAATAGTGATAAACATGGTGATCTATTCATAATTATATATTAAACATTCACATCAAAGTCGTAAACCTCATTATTACAAAACCATAGAAAAGGAAAAGAAAAGAGATCAACATCTTGGGCATAAGCCCTACATTAGGATCATAAGTTCAACATATAGTGCCTTATTACTAAACAAAAGATAAATAAGATGCTAGTCTTCAGCTTCCACCAGCTAACTTACGAAGCCGTATCCTTCCTCGATATACTCCTCATCTGGGTACTCTACTTCTGCAAGATCTGGACGTTTGATTGTCCAGGACAAGAAAGTCATCAGCTTTACTACAAGCTGAGTGAGTAAACCTACTACACTTGAACAGGATCAGAAAAAATTGCATTAATCTGGTATATAAGTAAAACTGTTACCTTTCGTACTTTGAAAACATATTCATTAAGCCTTACCAATCTCAGTCTCGACGTAGTACATATGCTAGGTAATGTTCATGACACGCTCTCACTGAGGATTACAACAAACATCGCCCAATTGATCACTATGGACTATCTGTCTAATCTGTATTGACTTGAAACTGAACTTTGAACCACTGGTTCAACATCGTATAACCCGACTTACTTTGGATTGCTAATTCGATCTTCCACGACTTGACTCTTTGCATGCAATCTGACATAAATGTCATTGGGCCTAGAATATCGTCGCCCTACGGTCGTTAGGTTACATTTTATCTATGCCCAACTTGGCCTTTAATCTGTGCCCAACTCGATCTTTAATTTGTGCCCAACTTGGCCTTTGGTAACCCTATCTTATTCCATTCAGCCATGGGAACATCGTCGCCTTACGGCAGTTAGGTTATCTTTTATATATGCCCAACTTGGCCTTTTTATCTATGCCCAACTTGGCCTTTGGTAACCCCATCTTGTTCTGACAAACATGACTGATTCATCTTTACAGCCCAAATGGCCTAGTACTCTTTTTACGATGGTACTGATAGGGTATTACCATATCACTTGTCCAACTTGGCCTTTTTATCTGATATCCGTGCTCGACTTGGCCTTAGGTAACATTCGAATAACAACACGGTACTTGTTACTCTTTTATGAATGAAACACAAGAACCAGACCGACGGATACAATCATTTTGTTGATAGCTTTTTTTTAGATCTAACTTGATATTAATCTCTTTATCAGAGTTAACGCAGCTTACATTACAGTAATAATGCACGTGGTATAAGTCATTAATGCGCATCATTATCGGGATCAGGTACTTAAGTACAACACTTTACTCTTTGGAATTTATGTATCTCACACGTATACGGCTTACTAGTTCAACTCATCATTTGCTACTTATAAAAAGCATATCTTTATTAAACCAGTAGGCTCAAGCACTCACCTTTGTAAATCTCAGGATTCCTTCCTCTTTTCATTATATAAGTAATTCATTATTAAAGTACTACTCAAACAATATGAAGTACAACATATATATAGCACATGCAAGCATGTGTATATAAAGTACAAACTAGGGTACAACTTTTACAGCTCTTAGTACAACCAACATATCATGGATCATCATAAAACTAACATGTAACAAGCCTTTCTTATATATACTACTGAACTCTAGCACTCGCGCCTCTCGAGCACTCAGGCATGGCCTGTTCGTTGGGCTCAAGCGCTCACGCGGTTCGAGCGCTCGGGTTTGACAGTTTTCCAACAGTTTGTTAGTTTTATAATAGAATTTCATTTTTATACTCAATGCATGTCACATGTGTAGACACCCCGATTTGGTCCAACTGTCGAATTTAGGGGATTGTTACCTCCAAAATTGATGATGACAGTGTTCAACAAATTTTGGGTTTCCAAGGTGATTCAAGCTCTTTGAAAGGCTCTTCAATTTCAATTTCAAAAAGAAAATTAATGACAAAAGAAGGAAAAAGGGAGAACATGAGAAAGAAAAGAAAATGGCATGCAGCGAGGACTGCGGCAGTCATGTGGTGTCGTAGCGGCTCTCACTGGGTATCATACTGGCATTCAATAAGAGCTGCTCTAGCAATTACTCAATGCCACAGACAATTTTCCAAATGCCGCGATAAAAGAAGGAGTTTTGAAAGAAAAAGAAAGAAAAGAATAAGAAAAAAAATCAAAAAAATCAAAAACAAGGCGAACGAAACAGTCCGCAAGTTGTCTGTGGCACTCTCGAGTGCCGCTTTGGCACTCAATGAGTGTCATGCCGGCAATTGGCAAGTGCTGTTCCGGCGTTTACTGAGTGCCGCGGACAACTCTGTCAAGTGCTGTATTTTTTAACAGTCTGATTTTAGGATAGTACTCATTGTACCATCAAAAGTGCTTTTAGGATTAGGAATTTACCCATTAATTTTACCAAAATGACCTTTAAAATTGGTCAATATAAGGAGATGAATATCCCATTACAAAGGGAGGATTCTTGAACTACTTCTTGAGATAATTAGGACACCATTGAGAAAATCTTAAAGAGAATTAAGGAATTAAAAGAAAAATTATTGCAAGGGTTGGAAGAAAAGCTTGGAGATTTTTGTGAAGGCCTTCAAACCATAAAGAAGTTGAGGATAATTGGAGGTAACTTCTAGTCTTAATTAGTTCTTAGTTCAAGTTCAATCATAATTCATAGAACTACTTGGGATCTTTTACACATTTTCTAAAAGTCTCTTCCCACCTCATCATCACATACCACTAGAATTGTGATTGAACTTTCATTTTTTTCATTGACTTGGATCTAAGTAGCTTTGGGTTTAAGACCAAATAAGTTCTAAAGTGAAGTCTAACTTAGAAAATCAAATGATTTTTGATTTCATCTCCTTTTGTTTATGTTCCTCTCTTAGGATTCATGAAATCTTCAATATCTCATTTGATTCCCTTGAGTTTGATCCTCTAAATTCCCAATAAACTTGTGATTTAAATTGGAATTAAGGTAGGTCATAACTATATCCATACAAATTTAGTGGATCCAAGTCTTAATTCATGATTTGGATCCTATAATTTGACGTCTCATAAAATTCTCTTCATATTCCATCGAGGTTCACATGGATTGGTTATAATTAGTCTCCAAAGGTCATTAACTTGGGAGGAGAATTGAATAAAGCAAGTCTATATTCCTCAAGGATCATCGACTTGCGAGAGGAATTAAGGCTTAAGAAGAGCCAACTCCAATGGCTTAGATGTCAACATTGGTGCAGTGAATTCAATAACCAGCAATGATCAAGGATTTTTCATTAAATCATGATCCATTGGAATTGAATGAGACAAAATGGAATACATTCATAACACAAAGATCTACCACTACAATTTTTGTTTTTATGAGATTTCATGGTTAGGATGGTTTGAGCTTAGGATTTGCAAACTAGTTACTCTCTGTCCAAAATTTAGAATAGTAAGTCAGTTTTAATTTAAAGAGATCGGAGCCTTAATCAAACATTTTTTAATTCAAATAATTGTTTCTATGAAGTTAATATATTAGTGAGATCCCCTAAAAGATTGGAGTAATTCAGATTCATTTACTATTTTTAGAAAATCTGACAAAATCACTAGGCAGAGAGTTGTTAAATTCCGAGTGATGTCTGGTTTTGATCCAATTCCCAGAGATTGAACGTTTGATCTTTGATTTTCTTCTTGGGTTAGAAACTAGACTCATAGAGGCACCTTGTGTCCAAAAATCATTAAGATCAAACCATGGAAGTTATGCTTTTCGTATTTTTGAAAGTCTATCTGCTCTCTGTAATTCCTGGAATTTTGGGATAGATTTGATAAACTTTGTAAATAATAGTCCAAGTGACTTTTCTATGAACCAAGATTGAAATATGTTTTAATTATGATTAATTAAACTAAAATCCAGAGATTAGATAATCCAAATCAATAAATGAATTATAGCTTATTCATGTTCATATTCATGCATTCATCATACATGCATAGATTCTAGGAATTAGGACATCATCTTGTATTGTGCTAAGCCATAATTAGTTAAACATAACCATGGGTTCCTTATGATCATGCTGGGATTATATCATCTTTATATGGACATTACATTGGCTCCTAGTTGAGACTTGTATATCTATAGAGGTGTTGTGTTTCCAACTAGTTAGAAGGAATTCATGATCATGTCAACTCTTTCCATGATTGATAGATTTAAGCTAGGGGTTTGATATTTAGGATTTGATATTATATCTTTTTCAAAGCATGTGGACTAACTCTTTGTTTTGTAGTGCTATTAAGGTATGATTTCCTGACTTTTCTCTAGTTTATTTATTTTTTGATTTTATTAATTTTCGACTTAATGGGCGACACCTTAGACTAGGTCTTGATTTATGTGTATATATGTGATTAAGGACCCTTTTTAGGATTTCTACTTTTGTATGCATTGCACGTTTCCCATTTCGCAACTGGATCCCGAGTAAGTTCTCTTGTTCCTTATTGCATATCATTTTGCTTGCTATTTGAATTATGTGGTTTTGTATGACTTTTATCGTTAGCAATCTTGCACCCCTTTCGACATGCTTTTGTAATGTATATATATGTATTAGTTGAGGGCATGCTTAGATTAGTAATTTGATTAAAAGGATGTTGAGGAAGGGCCTATCGTAAGATAGGATGAGAGGGGATATTTTAGTCCGCCAGGCTCCTTCCCCTCTCATTCCATAATCCCCGGACGTAGAAATCTCTGGTTTCCAAAAGATCATTTTTCTTTTAAAATAGTTTCTTAATTTTCCTTTAAAAAATTAAGTGGCGACTCGTAGTTATTTTGAAAAAGTTTTAAAAAGCATGGTTAAACTGCGATATCCATAATCTAGCGACTCTACTGGGGATCAAACCCAAAATCTCTGGTTTCACAGACCAGATTTTTTGATTTTGGGTTCACTCGAGGATTAGACTTGAAAGCATCCTTTTAATCGAATTATTTAATTTTTTGTGTTCCTGTTGCATTGCACTTGCATATCTCACCAGTCGATTCCACAGAACTATGATCTTGGAGGCTCGGGGCAACCCAGTCGGTCAAGCCATCATAAGACTGTGTGATCTCTCTTGATCTCGTACCATATGTTGGTATATGTAGCATCCTATCGGATGTGTGTCAAGGGTGGGTCCCTCATTTAATTAAAACCTGACCTTTGCATAGTAGCTTCTATAGAACCTTTCAATCTTAGGGAATCAATTCTTGATTAAGGTTATGTGCTAGCTAGGGAGTTTTGTATGCCCAGAAGGGATTACTTGAGATGATGACGATACTTTCTTGATGATAGATGTGTAATCTTTTAATCACCTTTTAGCAATTCTTTCTCATGTCTCATGACATTTGGGAATATACTAGATTTTTTATTATAAGTTTACACATCTTATGTCTTGTTAGCTAAGCATCATTGACTTTGTCTGTATCCAAATTCATGAAAAGTACGGTGATAATCCGATCATGTCATCCTTCTACCCAAAGAATTTTAAATCCATCTTTGAAATCAAACAAATTTTTGCAATCTTATTCCAAAGTATTCAAGATTTGGATGTCACAGTCCGAGACTTGGAATCCACCAGGTAAGGAAACATATTCACTGAATACCTGAGTCAATGGAGAAGAAAGGTAGCCAAAATGGTGCAAAGGCCGTCTGAGAAAGAATAAATCTGGATGCTGATAAAGAACCTTCAGCCTGTCTACCAAGAAAAGATGAGGTTCCAATCAATTAACACCTTTGCCGAAGTCTTCGATGTAGGACCAGGATAAAGGATGCAATCCAAGAAGGGGTATTTAAGAAAGAGGAGCAACCAAGCAGGTACAGGATGCCATACTATGGGTCAAACGGAGGACATTTCGGAGGTCATTTGGGCCCCACTGATGTTAACACATTAAGTGAGCCAGAAAGGAAATTTGGCATAACAAGACGTAAATTAGGAATGCATAAGCAATAAAGGCAGTTTTCCAATTTGGGAGTTTCACTATCAACCGCCCTTGACAGGCTGGTGACAAAGGGACATCTTCGCCCATTAGAACCTCGATCCTTGCCAAATCTACTTCCTCTGAGCATTCGGGAAGATCTCTATTGCAAATTTCACCAGCAAAAGGGTCATGCTACAGATCGATGCACAAGGTTAAGGCATGAAATTTAAGATCTCGTCGATGACAAGGTAACATCTGAACCATATGTCAAAGCTCCTAACGTTACCAGAAAGCTGCTGCCAAATCATCCGGGTATACCGCCACCATAGGGCATCTATGACTTGGGGTTAGAGAAGAAGACTTTCGATCCATCTGAATTGATTACTATTGTTTGAGAACCCAAAAAGTCTTACCAGCTACCAAAAGATTCGATATTTGTACTCTTGGGAATCAGTCAGACGAATGCTAGAAGGAAACAACGAAGCAAATGACCAGGATAGATATGTGGGTTCATGAAACTAACAACTCTACTTGGTATGTGACACGAATAAAATATTGTGCACTCTTGTGTGAAACACTCAAGTGTAGGTGACGTGCAAGTAATATAGTACTGGAAGTCTAGGTCAATCCCACGAGGAATGAATAGATTATTAAGATGTTTTTATGTAAATTACTTCTTAAAGAAAAGAATAGAAGATTGATTTTGGAGGATTATTAAACTAATTATAATATTGAAAAGAAACTAAAGTAACTAGACTAGTGAATTTAATGAGAAAAACTAAAACAACGAATTAACTTAAACTAAGTAAAATATAAATTAACGGGTTAGGATTACACGAGTTCACACTAGATTCACCAATTATCATGCCTAATGAAGGATATGGTCACCTACTGTAATTCAATAGTTGCCTCTTGATGTTTGTGTCTTGCTTGAGTTGAGTCAATACCAAATATTATTAATTGGCATAAAACAGCGTCAAATGAGCCTATGAATTAATTACGAGCATATTTGAAACAATTCCTCTTTCCATTCAAAATGATTTAGGAAGTCCAAATACTAATTATTTGAAGTGAGAAATTGATTTGAGTGTCTAAGTTCATGAAACGAATCGAAAATTAGATTAGAATGTAAGACCAATGTTTAATATAGCTAGAAAACATTTTAACGACAATTCTAAACTATATTCCATGGAAAAGTTGAATTATGAAGGTTACCCTTTGAAACCATGCATGAAATTTGGCTTTTCTAATGCTTCATCGCATAAACCTAACACTAGGTTTAGCCTACCATTAGCAAAATAAATCTAACAATCATAGATAACATAAACATAATGAAAATCATGATTAAACAGTAATTAATAGACTAAAAGTATAAATAATAGAGAACAATATGACCTGAAATGAAGAAAAACTACTTTATTGACTTGAAATCTTGAAATAGCATCCAAGCATGACCTTAGAGATCCTAAACTAGGGTTAGGAGAGCTCTAATTGTTGGGTTTGAGCCCTCAAACCATTACTTTATGTATAAGACATTGACTTTTTAATATATGGATATCAGTTTTACATTTCATTATGTATGTTTCTCTCATAAGATGATTGTTAATCCTTAAGTATTATATTAGGTAATTCGTGTGTGTATGAGATACATATAAGTGAGATATGGATTACCATTCTTTGATACTTAGAATTTATCACAGTGGATGATGAGACTGGATTTCTCATCAGGTTTACACTATAGCATGATTAACTGCCATTGGATGGAGTGATGAATCTCAATCACTAGAGTGTAACTCTTAGTTAATATGCTAGTGTATGTAGTGCATTGATGGACTTGAGCCTTCCTATTGACACTTAAGACTGTCAACAGTCGATAAGAACTCATAACTTGTATAAGGTATGTGTTCTCAATCTTGAGACGATTATGAGCACAAACTGTAAATATGGCTACTTTGACTTACTAATCAGTGAGGTCTATAAAAGATCAACACCTGGGTATCTTGGGTATGTTATGTTCATAGGGTTGTGAACATATATTGTCACGATAGAATCTACCCTTTGATTCAGAGTAAGCATTCCCTTGAGAATGTCACCAAGTTGATTACTAAGAACTGCAGTCTTGTTGATAAGTAGTTATCAACATGTTTGGTAATCATGAGAGGTAAATAGGACTTTAAGAATACAAGAAGAATTCATGATTCAGGTTGACAGTAACAGTTATCCGACTATGTGAACATAATTACGAATGCTGATGGTAGAGGGACATTAGTACACCATACAAGTTTAGTTACCGCTTCGGATATGTTCTTTTGCATTGTAGTTCAGTTATCATTTTATAATGGAGTAAACATTAATTGATCAGTTGGTTAGTTTGCTGATCAAAGAGTTTGGTCATGGGAATTAACAACTGGTCTGATCCAACAATAAAGAGCCTAGGAGGTCCCACTCTTAGCTCTACTAGGATGCTTGGAAAGGCACATAAGGATCTTGTTAATACAGGTTCGATTGATCGAAGGAGTCTCGATTGATTGAAGTCTAGACAGGTTCGATCGCTCGAAGATGGCTCGATCGATCGAAGGAGTCTCGATTGATTGAAGTCTAGACAGGTTCGATCGCTCGAAGATGGTTCGATCGATCGAAGGAGTCTCGATTGATTGAAGTCTAGACAGGTTCGATCGCTCAAAGATGGTTCAATCGATCGAAGCTTCGATCGATCGAAGCCACTTCAATCGCTTGAACATTAGGTCGGTTCTGGTAATCTATAAATATGGCAGCTGTGTCCAAAAAAATAGTTCGTCATTTTAATACGTCAGAAGCTGAACAAACTGGTTTTAGAGCTCCTAAACCTTCTCCTTCCTGTCTATTAGGGTTCCTACCAACCCTAGTCCTTTCGGTATGCATCCGCAGGAGTCATAAGAGTAAAAACAGCCTAGTAGAAGCTGCTGCACCATCAAGGAGAAAGAAAATTAGAATTGGGTCTAAAACCTGAGGTATAATTTCTTATTCCCTTCTTATATGCATCTATGGAATTAACGAGTAGTACATCCTGGGCTACCAATAAGATTTTGTAACTCAATAATTTTGCTGCGCGTTTAAAAATAATTTTAAACCTAATTTTTCTTACAATTGGTATCAAACCAAGGTTTGTTTGGATATATAGATGCATTTTGGAACACTATTTTTGATTTGTATGTTGATTTTAGAACTGTTTTTCAAGACTGTATCGTCACAAATCTGTTTCTGCAGCAATCTCACAGTAGAATACAAATCTGTGATTACATTGGATGCATGGTGGGTTTGATCGATCGAAGTATGTTCGATCGATTGAACCTCGCTATTCTCAAGCGATCGAACTGGTTTCAATCAATCGAGTTTGATTGAATGTGTTTTGATCGATCGAGATTGCTTCTCTATTCAGGTGTTCTTTTCACAGTTTTAAAGTTTTTTAAAATTATATACTGTATTTTGTAATATTCTGTAAATTTTTCAAATCATTCTATGAAACTAAAAGTTCAATTGATTGAACTATGTTCAATCGATCGATCGAACCTTTGTTGATCGATCGAAGTGTGACAGAGAACTGTGATGCTGTTTTAAGTTCTAATTCAGTATGTAAAGAGTTTATATACTGTCTGAATCAATTAGGAGTTCCAATGTTCGATCGACCGAAGTGTGATAGAGAACTGTGATGTTGTTTTAAGTTTTAATTCAGTAAGTAAAGTGTTTATATACTATGTGAATCAATTAGGAGTTCCAATTGTTTCATATATTTGTTATATATGCATGGATTTGCGTACGACTAACCCTTTTGTAGCAAGTTAAGTCTGCTATCTCCCATGGCACCGATCATCAGCAAATATCTTATTTTGTATTTTGATGTTTGTGTTTGGTGAATGTTGTATTTCAATTTTTAGTTTGGTTTTAAGGCATGTGTAAAGGGCGCTGCGACTTCAATCCTACGAAAAGGAAAGTCGCACCAGTTTCTGTCGCCTTTTATTTTTATTGTTGTTTTTTTCTTTTTCTAGATAAATTGTAAGCTACGAAAAAAGCATAGGTCCAATGTAATAGAATAAGGAAATCCATGAAGATGGAAGAGCAAGCCATTGTCCATGAAGATGCAGTCGGAGGCAATCAAACCAAGAAGGAGGTTCTATGAAGATAGAGCCATGGGAGATAGAGGCATATCAATGCCTTTATTTCATTTTAGTTTTTGTTTTATGTGCTTGGTTTGTGATTGGAATTTAATTATATTGTTACTACTTGCATGCACGCAAAACAAGTTTTCTAAAATAATATTCAAAAATTATTTCAACGCATTAGTAAACATTGGATGTTCATGGGTAATATGTGGAAACAATTTTTCAAAAGCAAAATCCTTTACTACCAAATCTAGTGGGAGAGGGTCTTATTTATAACACCCATGATCTTCCATTAACGATTCATTATAAGATGACTAGTGCATTCTGTGTCACCTCACCAAGGGTGATCATTCTATACGGAGGGTACACTACTCATTAGTTACTAGACGTGAACTTCCTTTGGATAGGATCAATCAGACGTGTTAAAGGGTGACCACCACACGGAGGCACTACTTAAGGCGGTTGTGATTGAATCCTAGTTCATGGTATGCACTAGCTAAGCTATGGATAAGGGATCCCACACGGGGCATTATTCAGAAACTTAGAGATCAAATAGGTTCGAGAGTCATAACTTGTTTTGCAGGAGTTGCATAGCGGACAAGTCATGATTAATCGAAAGATCGAACATTGACCACCACACGGAGGATTTATTCTTTCATTTCGATATTTCAGCAACTTTGTTTTAAAATAAGAGTTTTAAGGATTCTTTTATTTCAAACTGTCAAATTCTGATATCCATATTTATTTTGTCTTTTGATTTTTCAGTAAATCATAATGTCCGGATCTGCATTTAGTCCACTTGCCACTATACTCACTCAGAACAAGTTAACTAGAAATAACTACACATAATGGAAACGAAACCTTGACATCGTATTAACTGTGGAGGATCACATATATGTCCTCTCCACCCCATGCCCCGAAGAACCTGTGGCAACTGCCATACACGAGTTCGATAAATGGAAGAAGTCGAATGGAATGGCTCGTTGCTACATTCTGGCCTCAATGGCTGGAGTGTTGCAACACCAATTCCAATCAAACGATTCTGCCAGTGACATTATCACATTCCTAAAAAAGATGTTTGGGGAACATGGCAGGCCTGCCTGACAGGTAGGCATGCAGAAGATAATGAGTGAAAAGATGTCGGAAGGCACTCCAGTCAAAGAGCATATTTTAAAAATGATTGGTTATTTAAACGAACTGGAAATCTTGAGAACCAAAATCGATGCACAGACCCAAGTTGATATGATCCTCAACTCGCTATCACCTTCATTCGCTCAATTTAAACTTAACTATAACATGAATTAAATGAATTTTTCAATGAGCAAATTGATGAGTTCTCTTTTAGCAACAGAAGGGGTGATCAAGCCTGGGGTCAATATTTTGACTGTTAAGAAAAGCTCTTGCTCTTCCCGATCTACGTCAAAAGGAAAAAGGGAAGAAGAAGGCTGGCACTGGTGGTCCAAGTATTGGACCAGTCCCTAAGATTACAAAATCTAAGAGAAAAGGTAAGGGAAAAGGGGAGGTGAGTGGCCAAGGCAAAGGAAAGTGTTTCCAATGCGGTGAGAAAGGCCATTGGAAGAGGAACTGTCCAGAATTCTTATCTACAAGAGTTCAAGGTATGATTGAATCACATGTGATTGAAGTAAGTTTTATTACAAATACTTCAAACACTTGGTGCATTGATTCTGGTGCGACTAACCATATCTGTAATTCATTGCAGGGGTTAAGATCAACCAGGAAATGTAGTAATGTGAAGATTGTGCTAACTCTGGGTTCTAGCACAACTGTTTCCGCGGTTGCTATAGGAGTAGTAGTTTTAGAGGCTTTAGACAATAAAACAAAAGTTTTATCAGATGTACTTTACGTCCCTTTAATCAGGCGTAATTTAATTTTAGTTTCAATTTATCGAATAATGGTTATTCTTTTCATTTTGGAACAGAAGTTGTCATTAAAAGAAATTGTTCTTTTATATGTTCTAGTGTTAAAACTAATGGCTTGTATGTGATTACTCCTAATATTTCTAAAGACTCTTGTATGGAACTTAATAACTCAGTGGTAATTGTACCATCCAAAAGAAAAGAACCTTCCACTAATCCAACAAGGCTTTGGCATATGAGATTTGGCCATATCAATCTAAATAGGATTAACAGACTAGTCAAAGAAGGGGTCTTAGGCGATTTGGTTCTCGAACCAATGGAAGTCTGCGAGGCTTACTTAGAGGGTAAGATGACCAAAATGCCCTTTCCTTCAAAGGGTAATAGGACAAATGCATTGTTGGAATTTGTTTATACTGATGTGTGTGGACCAATAAATATTAGAGCATGGGGTGGTTATGAGTATTTCATAACATTTACTGACGACCACTCTAGGCATGGTTATGTGTACCTAATGATGCACAAGTCTGAAGCCTTTGAAAAGTTCAAAGAGATCAGGGCTAAAGTGGAGAAGCAATTGGGCACATATATCAAGGCCATTCGATCTGATCGAGGTGGCGAGTACCTCTCTAATGAATTTATTGACCACCACATACAGAATGGGATTCTATCACAATTGACTATATCTGGTACACCTCAGCAGAACAGTGTAACAGAGAGAAGAAATCAGAATTTTTTAGACATGATTAGGTTGATGATGAGTTATTCTGAGTTGCCATTATTCCTTTGGGGTTATGCTTTGGAAACAGCTGCATATATACTAAATCTAGTACCGAGCAAATCTGTTCCCAGGGCACCACGGGAGATGTGGATTGGGCGCAAGCCTTCTTTGTAATATCTCTATATATGGGGGTATCCGACATATGTGCTAAAAGGAAAGATGGGCAAGTTAGACTCTAGATCAAAAGTATGTTACTTTGTAGGGTATCCAAAGGGTACTTATGGATGGTATTTTTATGATCCAAGAGAACAGAAAGTGTTTGTTAGTACAAATGTTGTTTTCTTGGAGGATGATTATATCATGAACCATAAACCTAAGGGAAGGATAGATCTGAGAGAGATAGAGGGAGAGCCCTCAATCCCATCCGCAGTTGATAACGATGTAACATAAGAAAATGCCACTTCTTCACCCATTTCTGCACCAGTACCTCATCGTAGTGGGAGGATTATCAGCCAGCCTAATAGATACATGTTCTTAGGAGAAGTTTTTGAAGCAATCTCCATATAATCTGAATCTGTTCCTGCCACATATGAAGAGGCAATGGCTTTTGTTGATTCAGGTCATTGGATTAAAGTTATGAAGGCTGAATTAGAATCTATGAATTCCAATCAGGTCTGGGATCTTGTAGAACTTCCAGCCAATATTAAACTCATTGGCTATAAGTGGGTTTACAAGAGGAAAAGAGGATCTGATGGACAGGTTGAGACCTTTAAGGCTAGGCTTGTAGCAAAAGGTTATACTCAGAGAGAGGGCATTAACTTTGAGAAAATCTTCTCGCCTGTAGCCATGCTCAAGTCCATCAGAATACTCTTATCCATTGCTGCATGGTTAGATTATGAGATCTGGTAGATGGATGTCAAGACTGCATTCTTGAATGGTAATCTTGAGGAGAACATCTATATGCAACAACCAGAAGGGTTCATAGCTGGTGGGAAAGGTAACTTGGTATGTAAGTTATAAAAGTCCATTTATGGGCTCAAGCAGGCATCCAGGAGTTGGAACATCCGATTTGACCAAGTGGTCAAGTCATTTGGTTTCAAACAGAATCTGGATGAGCCTTGTGTATACAAGAAGTGTGAAGGAAAAGTGGTGGCTTTTTTTGCGCTTTACGTTGATGACATTCTACTCATTGGGAATGACATAACGACGTTGTCAACGGATAAAGTTTGGCTAGCTAGTACTTTCGATATGAAGGATCTAGGAGAGGCGACTATATCCTTGGGATAAAGCTCTTTCAGGATCGCAAGCGAAAGATAATGGGATTGTCTCAAGCTGGTTATATCGAGAAAGTGCTAACTAGGTTTTCAATGGATAATTCGAAGAAAGGTTTATCACCTTTCAAGCATGGTCTAGCGTTCTCCAAGGACTAGTGTCCTAAGACACAGGAGGAGAGGAATTGCATGGCAGGAATTCCCTATGCTTCAGCAGTAGGAAGTCTCATGTATGCGATGTTGTGCACTAGATCGAATATTTGCTTTGCCATAGGTATGGTCAGCAGGTATCAATCGAATCTAGGTCCAGAGAACTGGACAGCCGTTAAGCACATTCTTAAGTACTTGAGAAGGACTAAAGATTACATGCTTATATATGACGGTGGTGAGTTAATTCTAGTAGGAATACACTGACTCGGACTTTATGTCAAATAAAGATTCGAGAAAGTTGATATCCAGACATCTCTTTACCTTGGGAGATGGTGCTGTCAGTTGGAGGAGCATTAAGCAGAAATACATTATAGACTCAACTATAGAAGCTGAGTATGTGGTTGCTTGTAAAGCCGCAAAGGAAGTTGTTTGGCTCAATAAGTTCCTTATGGAGCTCGAGGTGGTACTAGCACCGCTGTCACCTATTACGCTATATTGCGATAATAGTGGGGCAGTGGCTCAGTCCAAGAAGTCAAGGAACCATGGAAAGGGAAAGCACGTAGAGAGAAAATATCATCTAATTCAAGATATTGTTCAACGTGGAGATGTGACTGTCACCAAGATTTCCACCGGTGACAATCGTGCTGATTTTTTTACAAAGGCCTTGCCACATAAGGTCTTTTATCGTCATCTAGATAGTTTAGGTCTCAGATGTAGTCCTAAATGGTTATGAGTGCATGTGGGAGTTTGTTGGGTTTGTGCCCTCAAACCATTACTTTATGTATAAGACATTGACATTTTAATATATGGATATCAGTTTTATAATTCATTATGTATGTTTCTCTCATGAGATGATTGTTAATCCTTAAGTATCATATTAGAATTCGTGTGTGTATACGATACATACAAATGAGATACGGATTACCATTCTTTGACACATAGAATTTGTCACAGTGGATGATGAGATTGGATATCTCATCAGGTTTACACTGTAGCGTGATTAACTGCCATTGGATGGAGTGATGAATCTCAATCACTAGAGTGTATCTCTTAGTTAATATGCTAGTGCTTGTAGTGCATTGACGGACCTGAGCTTTCCTATTGACACTTAAGACTGTCAACAATTGATAGGAACTCATAACTTGTATAAGGTACGTTTTCTCAATCTTGAGACGATTATGAGCACAGACTGTGGATATGGCTGCTTTGACTTACCAATCAGTGAGGTCTGTAAAAGATCAACTCCTGGGTATATTGGGTATGTCATGATCATAGGGTTATAAACATATATTGTCAAGATAAAATCTACCCTTTGATTCAGAGTAAGCATTCCCTTGAGAATGTCACCAAGTTGATTACTGAGAACTGCAGTCTTGTTGATAAGTAGTTAACAACATGTTTGGTAATCATGAGAGGTGAATGGGACTCAAGGAATACAAGAAGTATTCATGATTCAGGTTGACAGTAATAGTTATCCGACTACCTGAATATGATTATGAATGCTGACGGTAGAGTGACATTAGTACACTATACAATTCTAGTTACCGCTTCGGATATGTTCTTTTGCGTTGAAGTTCAGTTATCATTTTATAGTGGAGTAAACGTTAACTAATCAGTTGGTTAGTTTCTGATCAAAGAGTTTGGTCATGGGAATTAACAACTGGTCTGAACCAACAATAAAGAGCCTAGGAGGTCCCACTCTTAGCTATACTAGGATGCTTGGAAAGGCACATGAGGATCTTGACAAGACAGGTTCGATCGATCGAAGGAGTCTCAATCAATTGATGTCTAGACAGGTTCGATCGCTCAAAGATGGTTTGATCGATCAAAGGTTCGATCGATCGAAGCCACTTTGATCGCTTGAACATTAGGTCGGTTCTGTTAATCTATAAATAGGGCAGCTACATCCATAAAAAATAGTTCGTCGTTTTAATACATCAAAAGCTGTAGAAACTGGTTTTATAGCTCCCAAACCATCTCCTTCCTCTCTATTAGGGTTCCCACCAACCCTAGTCCTTCCGACAGGCATCCGCAGGAGTCATAAGAGTGAAGACAGCCTAGTAGAAGCTGTTGTACCATCAAGTAGAAAGAAAATCAGAATTGGGTTCAAGATCTGAGGTATAATTTCTTGTTCCCTTCTTATACGCATCTATGGAATTAACAAGTAGTAGATCCTGGGCAACCAATACGATTTTGTAACTCAATATTACCGTTGTGCGTTTAAAAATAATTTTAAACCTAATTTTCCTTACACTAATAGCCTCTCTAACACCTACTATATTTAAAATATGATAAAAGTTTAATATAATACGTTTACAAGTTATATATATCAATATAGGAGTCCTAGACCTAAAAAGAAGCTACTGGGGTGAATCTACTGAGTATGACCGGTCCCACTACACTACCAGGACCCGTCATGGCCAGGATTGGTCCCGCATATGTTTCAGGATCAGTTCTGGTCTTCTGTAGTTGACAACTCTTTGCACCGATGGGAGAATTGCGATATCTCTTTGCTCGAACCTCAGGTTGATGCACAACTTGTGGCCACGCGACCGTAGCTCGACGAACTACAACTTTTATATTTGGAGAAAATTCACACTTCCAAAGTCTTCAATGTCAAAAATGCCCTTTTCTCAGCTACTGCTGTCATTCTCTTCCACCGGAATCACCTTTTAAGCAATGAATGCTTTCTCCAACCTACAAAACACTCACAAACCTCGTGTACTGATGTAAATGAAATATATAAGGGTTGTGTGACAAAAAGTGAGACATTCATTGTCAAGCTTCAAGATTCACTTTATCTAAATGCACCCAATATCTTATAAGACCATATAAATACACATATTTTAGCACTAACATCATGAAAACGCAATGCTATTGAAATGCGTGTAACTCTATGGACATGGGGATAAAAGCATGCATAAAAGACCATATAACATTGTATGAATATGCACTTTCTATGTCTAATCACACCCCGCAACTAGCTCATTGCTAGTCCCTAGCAATGTAGTGAACTAATGCAAGGTTAACATAAACTCCAAAAACTAAATTAAAAACAAAAGAAACAAAAATCCTACTTCACTTCGCAGGAATCGCGATTGCATTTTGCAACAAGCCGTTAAACCCCTAGGTTCCCCCTAGTGGACAAGTGTTGTCTCGTGAGGGTTTGCAGTGAATCTACCCACAAAATTCCTATTTTTGGTTCGAATTTAAATCTTTCAAGAAAGCTTTCTTTCCTATATCAATGCAATTATGCTCAACAACTATGAAATTCTCTAGTATGCTTTAGCCTTGCAACACATACATCACAGTTAATCTACTATCAAAGTCATTAGAATGCTCCATACCTATTCATCTTCAAGTGCGTGTGTGAATGGACAACCAAAATATGAAATTTTAATTTCAAAGCTCGTATAATCTCAGACACTATCAAGACGTTCATTTTGACTCAACTCTCACTAGGATTACACTCTCAAGATGAAATCACTCCAAATTAGGTGAAATATTTATCACTCATGATATGGAAGCTATAAAGAGTAAATTCAATGGAAACCACAGCTTCACACATCTGAATTGAAAAATGGACATTTTAAAGTGCAATAGTCTCACGAATGGATACCTCACACTAGAAGAGCGAAATACCATGGAGAACTCTCTCATTACCTTTAACTTCAAATCCAATTTACTTAGAATCATTAGGATTTTGAAATGCATTGATGTAAGGGAAACTCACTTTGAATGGATGAAGTCACTTTTCTCCCAGGTGTTGATCTTTTTTCCAATCTTCATGATTCATCCCTCTTTATTTCTATTTTTTGCTTTTCATATTTCTACCACTCTTCTATGTCCTTTTTTTCTATTGGCAACTCACCATATATTATATTATTTATTCTGCCATCTTCTCACTCACACTTCACTGATTTCATCATAGATACATCACACTCTCAATCATATACCAAAATATATGTAAGCAATAAGTATATGGCTTGTACTCCTTACTTGAGGTGTAGGTGTTTGGGAAGTAATGCATGAATGGATAACATTTAGGCTCAAAGTATTGGATTATGGTAGAAACATGTCTAGAAGGGTAATATATAAGAAAGTATGCATGATTAGGCTTAATGCTGCAATATTGGTCTATAATCGAAGAAAGAAGGCCTAAATCCTTTTCCAAGTACATTAGTTTATCAATTTTAGTAATTTGAGAGTTCTAGAGTTTTTGGTAAATCATGAACGTTCTCTTCTAGTGATCAACCAAATAGAAAGAATAATAAGACTTTCAACGAATTCAACGCTTTTCAAAAAGTAAGAGTAAAAACATAATACCCTCTAAAATGAAAGAATGGCTCAATATGCTCACTTGGGTTATTAGTCTCTACTACATGTCTCTTAAGATATCTAAGCTATGTTTACTAATCCATTTTAGCTAAGTACATGGTTGTAACTGTGCTCAAGGTGATTGAAGATTAAAAAGTATAAAACATACTATTAAAACGATAGTAAACAAACTATAAATATGTGCATCCCAAACTAATGACATACAGAAAATGACATAAATGCATCATAACTAACTACATTAACTAAAAGAGACACAAGAACTATTTCATTTTATTCAAAAAAATTTAAAAATTTTACTTTACTGAGTTCATGTTGGTAAGCACAAGTATTTGATACTAAAACACAAAAAAAAAAAGAAAGAAAGCAACAAGGCATGCAATGACTCACCCCCCCCCCCCCCCCCCCCCCCCCCCCCCCCCACAACTAAAACTAAACATTGTCGTCAATATTCTAAACTTAACACATGGACA
This sequence comes from Hydrangea macrophylla, assembly GCA_033977485.1. NCBI lineage: Eukaryota > Viridiplantae > Streptophyta > Magnoliopsida > Cornales > Hydrangeaceae > Hydrangea > Hydrangea macrophylla. Next base: position 61,599,209 of record CM066997.1, on the reverse strand, counting down.
TTTGAAGTAAGTGAGAGAAGGAACGATGTTACCTCACGCATTAACGTTTAAAATTTTTTAAGTTATCTACAAAATCTATTAGCAACAAGGTGAGAGAAAATATAAAACGACTCAATAAACAAAGTAAGAGGTTAATAAAGACAATCATCGTAAAACAGTAACCAAAATTTTTGCAGATCATCTGTCACACCCCGATTTTTGGACAACCAAATATTTAATCCAGAGCATGTATCCAGACTAATATTCAATTTCCAAAACACCGAGAGTGACACCCTCACACAGGCTAATAGATAATTATTGAAAATAAAATTTAATACTCATTAAATAAGGACACGTGATCCTGTGTTAATATAAAAACTATGTATTATTAAACTTAGATTTCCAATCCTCCATTTCATTATAAAAGAAATAATATTTCATTACAAATACATCTATAGTGAGTCAGCCCTGCATAAAAGTTAGTGGACCCACCATCCTGTAATTATAGTTATCACAAACCAAGCAAATAAGTTAGTAAACAACATTTCCACATTCTAACTTAAACGTCGCATTCATTATTCCAAACTTATCAGTCTTATGAAATACTCCATTGTCATTATTTATTAGCCTTTAATTATCTTTGTGTTTCCTAGGTTCACCATTTGGCCACCCTCCATGGTACAGCCCACACATATATCCCATGTGTGCCCGGACATACTACCAACACCCACTCCGGTGCCAGTTTGGTTGGGGTATCAACCAAACCAGGTATACACAACGGACGGCTGGTCAATATGTCAAGACGTCTATACAATATAAGCCGAGCATAAGGCTTAGGCCAGCTTGATCACGAAGCCACTGGCAAAAAGTACACTCCATAAGTCTTAAGCCAGCTTGATCACGAAGCCACTGGCAAAAGAGTGCGAGCTACCAAAAACAATAACACAACAACGGGGAGCGGTGAACACTAAAGAACTATGTTGCAATTATCACTTATCGTTCGTATTATCCCAATAATTGTGAATTTCACGTTTATCACATAGTTCCGTCTCTAAATACAATCACATCTCTAACTTTTAGATGTATTCCAATTTCTTACAATAAAGGGTTTTATCAATTAACCCATAACAATTCTTCCCTCAATAATTTCCAATCAAATTACAAGATTCCCAATATACTATTCAACGTATCTAATTTACTCATTTTTATCAAAATGACCACATAATAATGTCAGTTATTTCAGGTACAATAATCTCAACCCAACATTCAAAATTAGCCTACATAAAACCCATAATAAAAATTCAAATTCTCATATCGTAAAGTATTATAACAATCATTCCACAATATTTTCATCGGACTCAACGTTAATGACTATCACCCATTTTTTTTTATAATCAACATTATATGAGAATTCATGTATCTCTAAGTAATTTTCGTTAAGTCAAACGAATGAATAAAAAATAACACAACGAATCATATTTCTCCAATTTCGTACATTTTAATATACTAAAAACTGTTACTGAAATCTTCAATTTCTGCCCAAACGGTGCAGAATCATGAAAAATACCATTATACGAAAAACGTGCAGAATCATGTTTTACATGACACACATGGACAGAATGTTCAAATTCAAAGCCACGATTTTCTAATAATTTTTTAAAGTTTCTGCAACTGTGTGAATTACAAATAAAACGAATTTCACATATATTTCCTAACAAACATGAATATTTCACATATGGTTTTTATCAAACTAACGATTCACCTAACCCTTTCGAATACCCTAATGTCATGATCACAAAGTCACACGAAGGGGAAAGAAACTATCTAAATTACTTCAACAATAGCGTGTATCCATTACAAAGATTTAACCCTAACAATTAAATTAAACATGTACTACTTTAATTTACTCCCGTGTACATGTATATATATACGTGTATATATATACTCGGATACACAAAAATTTAACTCATCTCGTTGATCAAAAATCGATACCCACGAATGCTCCGCGATTCCCCACGTGCCCACGAACCCGAGACCATTCTCCTTTCTTCTTCTTCTTCTTCTTCTTCTTCTTATTCTTCTTCTTCTTTTTCTCTCTCTCTCTCTCTCTCTCTCTCACACACACACACATAAACGTCTGTTCTTGCTTCTTCTCTCTTTTCTTCTCTTCCCTTTTTGTTTTAATATGGGGGCTGGGATTTTTAATAGAAGTATATATGTACACTACACACACAACACATGCCAATAAAACACACACAAATTTAAAAATCCCGTTTTTCTTTTTATGGGCTCACAAAAGAGACTCATATGAGCCCAGAATGCAGTATAAAGTGTTAAAATGAGTAGCCCAATGGGTACCCATGACCCCGGTACTAAGTTTTAATGTTAATTACATTATTTAACACATTCGCGGGCTTGTACACACTATATAACAAAAATACATATCAACCCTTCACTTTTTTTTTTAACAAATATAACTTCCAAACTAAACGCGCTCACTCATGATTTAATTGATATGTCCACCAAACACTTAAATTTTTCAAACACATGTCTTACATAGGCACACTCATATAATATTGCTAACTAAAAATAATTATTAAAATAATTATTTACACACTTAAAAATTTTAGGGTTGTTACATTCTACCCTCCTTAAAGAAATTTCGTCCTGAATTTTAAAGCAACGATAAATACACACGGTAGTCATCAATAAAGTTAAACACGTAATTTTAAACAAAGCATTGATTAAGTTTAACTCTCAACTATACGAGACCAAGTACGTCGAGCGACTAATCCAAACAAGGAAACCCTCATCTATGTACCTTATTCTTGTATAGTCAATCCTCAAACGTTAATAGATAATCCAAAACATAATTATTGATGCAAAATATGTGAATACAAACTATGCATGCAACATGCTCGCAGTTAATCAAGAATTCTAACTATATGCCCATGTTTACCTCTTACCATGTCCCCCATTACACCTCCCCAGGATACCCATACTTATTATTCAAACATGCCGCTTCAAGAATATACATAACTCTGCACTGGAAATAAGACTGCGAAGATAATAATGCGGTCGGAAATAAACCAACACGTGCTCAGATTCGTCATAGTTGTAGAAAATAGAATCCCGTTGATCCGATAGATACTCCAGAATATAATAGAAAGCCTGAAGACAGACACAAGAATTATGATCCATGCCAAATTACTTGTTGATAAACACAGCTCCATGATAAGAAATCCGAGATAACCAAATTATAGAACACATATGAGAATACTAGTCGATAATAAGAGAAATAACATATAAGATTTTTCTCGATAATAACAAATTTTTGATACTCCAATAAAATAATAATCTACCGAATAATATGCTTGTAGATACCAGATAACGCTGAAGGCCGGCTAATAACAATAGAAATCCATTGGGCAAGAGCTCCTCTGTTGATCATCCTCCAACTCTCTTCTACTACCCGTCATACCAACAATATGTATGCATGCACTATTATACAACTCATAATATAACAAATGATTTCAACAAATTAACATGTAATGAGTGGCTCGGAAAGTTATGTAATTAATTGATTGAAAACAATTAAATAACATGTAGACAACACATGGATAACACATAAGTACACATAACCCGAAACCCAAATAAATCCGCGACCTATAGCTCTGACCAACATCTAGTCCACAATTCGAGGGTCACTTAGACTCGCTAAGCTAACCTTAAGCTTTGATACCAAACTGTCACACCCCGATTTTTGGACAACCAAATATTAATCCAAAGCATGTATCCAGACTAATATTCAATTTCCAAAACACCGAGAGTGACACCCTCACACAGGCTAATAGATAATTATTGAAAATAAAATTTAATACTCATTAAATAAGGACACGTGATCCTGTGCTAATATTAAAACTATGTATTATTAAACTTATATTCCCAATCCTCCATTTCATTATAAAAGAAATAATATTTCATTACAAATACATCTATAGTGAGTCAGCCCTGCATAAAAGTTAGTGGACCCACCATCCTGTAATATATAGTTATCACAAACCAAGCAAATAAGTCAGTAAACAACATTTCCACATTCTAACTTAAACGTCGCATTCATTATTCCAAACTTATCAGTCTTATGAAATACTCCATTGTCATTATTTATTAGCCTTTAATTATCTTTGTGTTCCCTAGGTTCACCACTTGGCCACCCTCCATGGTACAGCCCACACATATATCCCATGTGTGCCCGGACATACTACCAACACCCACTCCGGTGCCAGTTTGGTTGGGGTATCAACCAAACCAGGTATACACAACGGACGGCTGGTCAATATGTCAAGACATCTATACAATATAAGCCGAGCATAAGGCTTAGGCCAGCTTGATCACGAAGCCACTGGCAAAAAGTACACTCCACAAGTCTTAAGCCAGCTTGATCACGAAGCCACTGGCAAAAGAGTGTGAGCTACTAAAAACAATAACACAACAACGGGGAGCGTTGAACACTAAAGAACTATGTTGCAATTATCACTTATCGTTCGTATTATCCCAATAATTGTGAATTTCACGTTTATCACATAGTTCCGTCTCTAAATACAATCACATCTCTAACTTTTAGATGTATTCCAATTTCTTACAATAAAGGGTTTTATCAATTAACCCATAACAATTCTTCCCTCAATAATTTCCAATCAAATTACAAGATTCCCAATATACTATTCAACGTATCTAATTTACTCCTTTTTATCAAAATGACCACATAATAAGGTCAGTTATTTCAGGTACAATAATCTCAACCCAACATTCAAAATTAGCCTACATAAAACCCATAATAAAAATTCAAATTCTCATATCGTAAAGTATTATAACAATCATTCCACAATATTTTCATCGGACTCAACGTTAATGACTATCACCCTTTTTTTTTATAATCATATGAGAATTCATGTATCTCTAAGTAATTTTCGTTAAGTCAAACGAATGAATAAAAAATAACACAACGAATCATATTTCTCCAATTTTGTACATTTTAATATACTAAAAACAGTTACTGAAATCTTCAATTTCTGCCCAAACGGTGGAGAATCATGAAAAATACCATTAGACGAAAAACGTGCAGAATCATGTTTTACATGAGACACACGAACAGAATGTTCAAATTTAAAGCCACGATTTTCTAATAATTTTCTAAAGTTTCTGCAACTGTGTGAATTACAAATAAAACGAATTTCACATATATTTCCTAACAAACATGAATATTTCACATATGGTTTTTATCAAACTAACGATTCACCTAACCCTTTCGAATACCCTAATGTCATGATTGCAAAGTCACACGAAGGGGAAAGAAACTATCTAAATTACTTCAACAATAGCGTGTATCCATTACAAAGATTTAACCCTAACAATTAAATTAAACATTTACTACTTTAATTTACTCCCGTGTACATGTATATATACATACATGTATATATATATATACTCGGATACACAAAAATTTAACTCACCTCGTTGATCAAAAATCGATACCCACGAATGCTCCGCGATTCCCCACGTGCCCACGAACCCGAGACCATTGTCCTTTCTTCTTCTTCTTCTTCTTCTTCTTCTTATTCTTTTTCTCTCTCTCTCTCACACACACACACATACACACACATATAAACGTCTGTTCTCTCTTCTTCTCTCTTTTCTTCTCTTCCCTTTTTGTTTTAATATGGGGGCTAGGGTTTTTAATATAAGTATATATGTACACTACACACACAACACATGCCAATAAAACACACACAAATATAAAAATCCCGTTTTTCTTTTTATGGGCTCACAAAAAAGACTCATATGAGCCCAGAATGCAGTACAAAGTGTTAAAATGAGTAGCCCAATGGGTACCCATGACCCCGGTACTAAGTTTTAATGTTAATTACATTATTTAACACATTCGCGGGCCTGTAAACACTATATAACAAAAATACATATCAACTCTTCACTTTTTTTTTTTAACAAATATAACTCCCAAACTAAACGCGCTCACTCATGATTTAATTGATATGTCCACCAAACACTTAAATTTTTTAAACACATGTCTTACATAGGCACACTCATATAATATTGCTAACTAAAAATAATTATTAAAATAATTATTTACACACTTAAAAATTTTAGGGTTGTTACATCATCCCAATGAAATAATTTTACAGCGAAAAGGAATTGGGATCCTCATAGCATCTCCCCCCAACTGGTGGTATTTCTATTAGCATTAATTACTTAAAACAAGTGTCATATACCAACAATCAAAATTTTAAATTGTTCTTGCCATTAAATAGATACGCAATTAAGAGTTCAAGAAGACCTTTGAAATGTGGGAATTCCCCCCAACTAACTTTCAACACAGAGTTAAAGGATTTAGCAGATATAACCTCACCAAAACTTTTGCATTTTTAAAATGATTATGAAATATTAGATTCAAATACGAATAGAGTGAAAGGATAGGAGACTTATGAGTATGCTATATAACCATTTTCACATGATATAAAATGATAGATTCAGGATTACACACTCCTATTGAATCGACAGTAGCACTCCAAGGTGGATCACTAGTATATTTGGAAAGGGAAATCGAATCGGTATTTAGACACTGATCTAACTAAATTTCCCATTTATCCAACTCCATATTTACTTAAAAAAAAATTGACCCACTCTTTGGCCTTTTGATAATCACCCTCCAAGAAGCTTACATCAACACAATCTAAAAATTCATCAACCTCACTATCTATATTATTTCTAGGTTCCCATGGGATGGAATGCTATACATATTCTACGAGCTCATAAGATTGTGCAGAGTAAATGCAGTGAACTTCATCGCCATTTTCCTCTTCACCTAGGTGATGGGGATTCGAGAAGATCTTAACATTCAAAGTCATATTACCAAACACCATAGTCATGAGGCCATTTCTAACGTGAATAGTTGCATCGATTGTTACTAAGAATGGCCTACCAAATATAACAGGGATCTGTGTATTGCTAGTAGGTACTGGCTTCGTATCTAAAACAACGAAATCCACAGGGTAAACAAAATTATCGATTTGAACTAAGACATCTTCTAACATGCCCAGTGGTACTTTAATGGATCTATTAGCGAGTTATAAGGTAATCCGGGTGGGTTGTAACTCACCTAAGCCCAATTGCTGATAAACAGAATACGAGAGAAAATTAACACTTGCTCTTAAATCTAGGAGTTCATTTAGATCCTTTGATTCCCCAAGATGCAAGAAATTGTTGGGATCCTGGGATCTTTAAACGTTGGAGGTAAGTTATGTTTTATGATTAAGCTCACTTGGTCTATTAAATACACTTTCTTTTTAACACTTTGGTTGCCTTTGACAGTGCACAAGTCTTTCAGGCATTTAGCATAAGCAGATACTTGTCGAACATCATCCAAGAGAGGGAGATTAGTGTGAACTTTCTTAAAAAGTTCAAGAAACTCCTGACTATTGGTTTCTTCTCATGGTTTCAACCTTTGGGGATAGGGAGCGGGAAAGGGACATTCAATTTTTTCCATTTGAATTTTATTAATTCCCACTCAGTTTTAATTTTTCATTTTCCTCTCTATGCTCTCATTTCAATTTCTCTATTTCTTGTTTAAATTGCAATTTTAACTTTTCAATTTCAGAAGGAGGTTCTTCCTCAACATGAGATTCTTCCAATTCCTCTTCATTTTGTACTTCATCAACTTATTTTTCCTTCTCCACTAATTTTCCACTTCATAACATTGTAATAGCTTTGGTCTATTCTGGATTGTTAAAATCGGGGACTACTTGCCCTTGGCCTTTTTGATTAAGTTGTGGTTGAGGAGGGAGTTTACCTCTAGGATTTGCTTGTGTTTGAGCGAGAAAACTACAATTTCTTTATAGTCATTTTGATTACTCATTCTTTCCATCGTTGTTTGTAGTTTTCCCAATACTTGAACCATTTGTTGCCTCATTTGTTGGTTTGGGTCTTCCTGTGTTTTCTTGTGAGGGGGCATATAGACATTAGAATTATGTTGTACAATACCTTGATAGTTTGTTGTTGTGGGGGCTGATATTTTTGAATATATTGGAAGTATTGATTTTGTTGAGTCTGTTGACTAAAATTATTTGGTGCTTGATTTGCCTCAGTTCTCCAATTATTCAAATTAGGATGATTCCCCCAACTATACTCACCGTAAGAATTTGTAGGACCCTTATAGTTATTCATCGCATTCATATCTACAGGTGGTGTTTCTTGATAAACATGTATATTATGAAAGATATGTGCCTGATGTCCTACCATATTGAAATTACCATATACTTCTTCTTGATACGTCACTCTAGGTTGCTCTGTTAGCCCTTTAGTTAATACTTCCACTTGTTTAGCCAATTGTTCGTATTTCTTAGACAACTCATCTTCAGCCCTAAGTAAGAATATGTTCTTTTGTTTGCTCCCATCAGGTTCACTAGGAGGTGTGCGTGTTACTTCACGTGATTCCCATTGAGGTGAATTTTTAGCAAGCCAGCCAAAATATGATTCAGCTTCATTCATGCTTTTATGCATGAATGATCCTTAATACATTGTTTGCACTAACTTTTTAGATTTTGGGGTCAATCCCTCGAAAAAGAAACTCATGAGACACCATTTTTCGAAACCATGGTGTGGGCAAGATAAAAGTAGATCTTTGAAACGTTCTCATACTTTAGCAAATTTTCATTGTCATTTTGGGTAAAAAGCTTGATTTGTCGCATGAGGTCATCTATTAAATGCTTTGGAAAGAATTTTTTCAAAAATTCCTCATGCATGGCGGACTATGTGGTAATTGAGCCAGGTATAAGAGTTAAAAGCCAAGCTTTTGCTTTATCTTTTAATGAAAAAGGAAACAACTTTAATCGAATAATTTCTTGTCGGCATGTTTGATCAGCAAACGGCTCACATACCGATTCAAAATCTTTTAAATGTATGTAGGCACGTTCAGTCTCCATCCCATGAAAGTTGGGTAGGAGTTGTAACATGCCATTCTTAAAGTGAAAAGTACCATAATGTTGTGGAATAGCTATGCAAGATGGAGTTGTGTTCCTATTGGGAGCTAACAACTCTTGCAAGGGGCATGACTTATCATCTATCCTCTCTCTAGGGTTGAAATTATGTTGACTTTCAGCATCATCATTTAAGCCTAGGTTATCTTCCCCGTTATTCCCATTATTAATTCTATTATTATTATTATTATTATTGGGTGGTAAAATTCCATCCATAATATCGGAATGTAAAGGTGTAACTATTGGATTAACAGAGTTATTGGAAGAATTATTCGAGATTTGTAGTTCTTGAATTATAGATTCAGTTGAATTATTTGACTTGAAATGGTATAGAGCTTATGTGTGGTTGTATAAGAAGCAATAAAAATTAAAAAGTACAACAATATAAATAATAAAAAAAAGAAATAAATTAGATAAAGCAAACTAAACTAAGTGCCTTCCCCGGCAATGGCGCAAAAAACTTGACACGAATAAAATATTGTATGCTCTTGTGTGCAACACCCAAGTGTATGTGACCGTGCAAGTAATATAGTACTAGAAGTCCAGGTCAATACCATGAGGAAGGAATAGATTATTAAGATGTTTCTATCTAAATTATTTCTTAAAGAAAAGAAAAGATGATTGATTTTGGAGGATTATTAAACTAATTGTAATAATGAAAAGAAACTAAAGTAACTAGACTAGTGAATTTAATGAGAAAAACTAAAACAGCAATTTAACTTGAACTAAGTAAAATATGAATTAACAGGTTAGGATTACACGAGTTCAAACTAGATTCACCAATTATCATGCCTAATGAAAGATATGGTCACCTACTATGTCACGCCCCGACGTAGCCAAAATAGGGGAAAATTTTGAATTTTCCATCTTGGACCCTGAGGCACGTGACTGGTTGAATTACCGAATTGTCCTCACCAAATGCTAATAATAAACAACATAACTAAAGGGATAAAACCAACAGCAGCTAACAAGGATATATTATAATAAGAGGCCACAATACTAGTTAACTATTACATCATGGTAGATACATCAGAGTCTTATGGCTCTAGGGCCTTACAGAACTATTACAAAAGATAGATGAAGTCCTCTGCTAGAGGTTACAACCAAAAACATTTACAAAGACATCCACTAGTCTTCTCTCTAACTAGCATATCCATAGCCATCTTCGGTGTACTCTTCCTCCATGATCTCCTCTTGCGTAGCATCACCCGTGTACTCATCACCTGGATAAGCTGGACATGGGAATGTCCAGCGACATGAACATCGTCAGCTTATGAAAGCTGAGTGAGAAAACTAAATCAAATGGAACTTATATAGTCACACACAATAATAAATATATTTACTACTTTTATTACATCTATTAAAGTTCTCTCACGTTCTCACCGTCGGACTATAACCACTTACGTGCCCATACAGGCATTCGAAGAGAAAATAAACAATCGATACAACTCGCTTCTATATCTCGGAACATTATCACAGTCCATTACCGAAGTCTATTTCGGAGTCCTAACTCCAATCAACAACACCAAAAAGGCTATCACTATTGCACAACTAAATCACTTTGTACTTGTCAATTGTAACCAATCCCTCTTTCATTAACCAAACCATCTTACACTGATCAAACCATCTTTTACTGACCAAAACCATCTCGCACTGACTAAACCATCTTTCATTAACCAAAACACTTGTAACCTTCACTTTGTCACGAAGAACCACCACTTCTCCATCACGAAGAACCGAAGCCTTTACGGAGTGCAAGAACATCCATTCCATCACTAAGAACCGAAAGGAGTCTTCACTCTAAGAAATACCGTTTCATCATCACGAAGAACCGAAATGTTTACGGAGTGCAAGAACATCCATTCCATCACTAAGAACCGAAAGGAGTCTTCACTCTAAGAAATATTGTTTCATCATCACGAAGAACCGAAACGTTTACGGAGTGCAAGAACATCCATTCCATCACTAAGAACCGAAAGGAGTCTTCACTCTAAGAAATACTGTGTCATCATCACGAAGAACCGAAACGTTTACGGAGTGCAAGAACATCCATTCCATCACTAAGAACCGAAAGGAGTCTTCACTCTAAGAAATACCGTTTCATCATCACGAAGAACCGAAACGTTTACGGAGTGCAAGAACATCCATTACATCACTAAGAACCGAAAGGAGTCTTCACTCTAAGAAATACCGTTTCATCATCACGAAGAACCGAAACGTTTACGGAGTGCAAGAACATCCATTCCATCACTAAGAACCAAAAGGAGTCTTCACTCTAAGAAATACCGTTTCATCATCACGAAGAACTGAAACGTTTACGGAGTGCAAGAACATCCATTCCATCACTAAGAACTGAAAGGAGTCTTCACTCTAAGAAACACCACTTCACCATCACGAAGAACCGAAATGATACACAACTTTCACATTCGTCAACCATACCCTTTTCTCACTATCTTGACCTTCGCTACCCAGATTACCTATCCGACAATTATCCTTAGCATAATCTGCTTCTAACATAGCATAACCGACCCTTACGTTTTCCCGACCGCGCATTCGTCACTCATTTTGGAATTTAGTACATTAAAGGACTTCCGAATATACTTTCGAAGTTACGTTTATACATCCGTCATTCTGTTTTATGTCGTAATATACTTACAATGGAAACTTAACCAATCACTATCAATGCAATAATCGTGCCGTACAACATACTTATAGCTTGGGTATGAACTCTCTATGGTCATCACACTATGTTCATAACAACGGAAACCTAGCGTGTAGCTCGTGGATTTAATATCAATAATATATAGATGAAACCCTTAACATACCTATCTATTCGATAGCACTATCATAGCACAAGATATCCATAAACACACAGGTACCGAAAAGCAAGCATCATCAATAAACACATCATACAAGTAGTTATACAATCTGCCAGAAATTAATTTTACTATGTCGACTGAATTGATATGATTTATTTGGGCATGATAAATTGATTTGTAGATCAAACTCAAAACTAGAACATTGTAGATAATTGGATTAGCTTCATGTACAAAAAAATCTAGCTTCAGTTACATTTTTGAGCTGCTCAAAATATTTATTTTACTTAGACATTTCTATATTTTCGGACTGCTCTGTCCCAGATTTATAGTACTGCTTTGCATGTGCATTTCACCTATTAAGGAGTCATTTTTAGACTAGGCTATAGAAGAGTTATTTGTAGATAAATGAGTTAGATTTCTCCACAAAAAAACCTAGCTTAATTCAGATTTCGGAGCTCCTTAAAACACTCATTTTACTAAACTACATTCTGCTGGAGGTTTCTGTTTCTCAGATTTAAAGTACTTCGTTGTATGTACATTTCACCTATGAAGAACTGATTTTTAGACTGAGCTATAGAAGAGTTATTTGTAGATAAATGGGTTAGCATTATCCACAAAAAAATCTAGCCTCATTCCCATTTTTGAACTGCTCGAAATGTTCATTTTACTAAACTACATTATGCTAGAAGTTTCAGCTTCCCAGATTTGAAGATTTGATTTGCATGTTGCATAGAACCTCAAAATACAACATCAAACTCTTTCTAAACATTACTACATACTATATAGGTTCTAAAGTGAGTTAGAATACTCGCTTAAACTTGAAATTGAGCTTGGGCTTTGGATTTGAGCTTAGGAAGCTTGAACACAACCTCAATGGTGGAGACTTCTTCCTAGTTCTTCTTCTCCATCTCCATGTATCTCTTATCTCTCCATGGAGTTCATCTCCTAGCTCTCTCTAACTCTATATGCAGATTTTTAAGTGACTAAGAGGGTGAAATGCATGGATGTAGGCATCCTTATATAAAGAAAGGAAGGGATTATGTGTCACCATGCATGCTTGCATGCTAGGACACATGTCCAACATATGGACAAGTGTCAATGAGGTAGTGACAAGTGTCTAAGGGGGGTTGAATGTGAAACAAGTGGCCGATCATGTGGGCCCCACCTAGGATTTTGTGCCACTACCTCAGTTTGCATGCAAATATTCTTGATATGCGTGTCAGTCTCGATTTACGTCCAAACGGGTGTTGTTTCTAACGTCCGGGTCCGGTTACGGGACTAAGTTAATTCTAATTACAGTCGAGTTGGTGCAGTGATTATAGTCTAATTAGTAATTACATTACACTGATACAGTCACACAAATAAAATAATAATGTAATAATAGACCAGATATAGAAATTCATAAAACTCGTATTATTGCACGTAGAGAAAATACAGGTATTACATCTTCCACCACCTATTACAGGATTTCGTCCTCGAAATCTGAGCTATCTAGGTACTAAAAAGAAAAGGAAATTTCTCTCTCATTTCCGATTCCAGCTCCCAAGAGGCTTCTCCTTCAACATGGTGTTTCCACTGAATCTTTACCAGCGGAATCTCTTTGTTTCTCAACTTCTTAATTCCATGATCCAGAATCTTTACAGGTCCTTCAATGAATGTAGCATTGTCATTTACTTCGATATCTTTGAAGTCGATCTCGTGTGCCGGGTTATGAAGACATTTCCTTAGCATGCTTACATGGAATACGTTATGAACTCCCGACATCATGGGTGGTAACGCCAATCTATAGACGACTTTTCCTACGCGATCCAGAATTTCAAATGGTCCAATGTAGCGTGGCGATAGCTTTCCCTTCTTCTGTCCAAACCTTACCACGCCTCGAACCGGGGAAACTTTCAGGTAAACATGATCTCCCACTTCAAATTCTAGGTCTCGACGTCGTTTATCCGCGTAGCTCTTGTATCTACTTTGTGTTGCCTTCATTCTTTCCTTTACTGTATTGATTCCTTTATTGGTCTCCTGGACTAAGTCTGGTCCCAATAGTTTGCCATCCCCAATTTCAGCCCAACACAAAGGTGATCGGCACGGCCTTCCGTATAGTGCTTCAAATGGTGCCATCCCTATGCTCGAATGAAAACTGTTGTTATAAGCAAACTCAACCAACGGTAATTGAGTTTCCCACGAACTTTTGAAATTGACTACACAGGCTCGAAGCATGTCTTCCATTACTTGATTCGTCCTTTCTGTTTGTCCGTCAGTTTATGGATGAAATGCAGAACTTAACTTCAGAGATGTTCCCATCGCTTTCTGAAGGCTCTCCCAAAATCCAGCGGTGAATCTCGAATCTCGATCTGATACTATTGACACCGGTACCCCATGTAACCGCACAACCTGTTGCAGATAAAGTCGACTCATCTTCTCAACAGGATAGGTCATATTATATGCAATAAAATGGGCTGATTTGGTCAGTCGATCAACAATTACCCAAATGGCATCATGGTTCTGCTGGGATCTTGGCAATCCCATAACAAAATCCATGGTGATATGCTCCCATTTCCATTCTGGGACTGGTAGAGGTTGTAGTAATCCTGGAGGTCGTTGGTGTTCCGCCTTGACTTGCTGGCAAGTAGCGCATTTTGCTACATATTCTGCGACTTCTCTCTTCATGCCTTCCCATCAAAAGTTCCTTTTCAAGTCTTTGTACATCTTGGTTCCGCCGGGGTGTATAGCCATCCTTGACTTGTGGGCTTCATTCAGAATGTCTTTCCTCAAATTATCCGTGTTGGGTACACATAACCTGTCCTTACATCTGAATGCCCTGTCTGTTCCAATATTCCATTCAGTCGGATCCTTTGCTTTAGCCTTCTCAAACCATTTCCTCAATCCTTCGTCCTTCTTTTGAGCTTCGAGTATTCGGTTAATGAGGGTTGGCTGCACCATAAGACATCCAAAAGGTCGTCCAATACCTAGTCTTGTAGTCTGAAAGTCAAATTCCGTTAAAGCTTCTAAGGCTTTCCATTCCCTGATTAAAAGTGAGGCGATTAACCTTTGGGGTTTTCTGCTTAGAGCATCTGCGACTACATTTGCCTTACCGGGGTGGTATTGCAAATTAAAGTCGTAGTCCTTAAGTAGCTCCATCCAACGTCGTTGTCTCATGTTTAAATCCTTTTAAGAGAACAGGTATTTCAAGCTTTTGTGATCGCTAAACAAGTCAAACTTCTCTCCGTAGAGATAGTGCCTCCAAATTTTGAGTGCAAAGACAATTGCAGCCAATTCCAGATCGTGCGTAGGGTAGTTTAATTCATGTGGCTTTAATTGCCTAGATCCATAAGCGATCACCTGACCATTCTGCATGAGTACACATCCTAGTCCTTGATATGAAGCGTCACTATAGATATTGTACTGTTCACCACTCTTGGGTATGGCTAGCACTGGCGCTGAGGTCAACCTCTCCTTTAATTCCTGAAAGGCGCGTTCGTGCTTGTCCTTCCACTCAAACTTTGAATCCTTCTTTGTTAGTCCGGTTAAAGGAGACGCGATCCTTGAGAAACCTTCCACGAATCTCCTATAGTATCCAGCCAATCCAAGGAAACTTCGTACTTCTGATGCGTGGGTTGGTCTATTCCAACTAGAAACTGCGTCCGTCTTGGTTGAGTCCACCGAAATTCCATTCTGTGAGACTACATGTCCCAAGAATTTGACCTCTTTCAGCCAAAACTCACACTTACTGAACTTAGCATAGAGACGATTTTCTCTAAGTGTCTGAAGTGAAATCTTTACATGCTTCTCGTGTTCTTCATCACTCTTAGAATAAATAAGGATGTCGTCGATAAACACGATGATGAATTAATCCAAGAAGGGTCTGAACACCCGATTCATCAAATCCATGAATACCGTCGGGGCATTAGTTAATCCAAAAGGCATAACTAAGAACTCGTAGTGCCCATATCTTGTTCTAAAAGCTATTTTCGGTATATCTTCCGGCCTGACAAGTAACTGATGGTACCCAAATCGTAAGTCAATCTTCGAAAAGGTCGTCACTCCTTGTAGTTGATCGAACAAATCATCTATCGTGGGAAGCGGGTACTTGTTTTTAATAGTAACCTTATTCAACTCTCTGTAGTCGATACAGAGTCGAAGATTTCCATCCTTCTTTCTAACAAATAGAACCGGGGCTCCCCAAGGTGACGTGCTTGGTCTAATAAATCCAAGATCTTCTAACTCTTGTACTTGCTTCTTCAACTCCAGCATTTTCGTTGGGGCCATACGATAAGGAGCCTTGGATATCGGGGTCGTTTCGGGTATCAACTCAATACGAAAGTCGATCTCGCGCTTTGGTGGTAATCCAGAAACGTCCTGAAAGACATCCTCATAGTCTCGGACTATCGGAATCCGAGCGATCGTCAAATCTGCGCCTGTAGTTTCCATAGCGGCTAAAGGACTTGTAAGAAAGGCGTCACTAGTAGGGTTGCATTGAAAACTAAAGGGTGCACTTCCAGGTACTGAAAATGTGATCGACCTACCAGCACAATCTAACTTTGCATGATACTTAGTAAGCCAGTCAAATCCTAAGATTACGTCGAATTCCTTCATTGACAGAACAATTAAGTCTGCATGTAGGTTCCTATCCTCCAATGTCAAAGTGCAGTCCTTGCACACCTTTCCTAGCTTCACGGTCACTCCCAAAGGTGATACCGCGTTCAGGGCTACCTCAAGTGCTTGGGGTACTAAACCCAATCGTCGTACAATCTCAAAGGCAATAAACGAATTCGTAGCACCTGTATCAAAAAGTACTTTAACTCGACTAGCATATAATGAGAGTGTACCTTCCAAGTTCTGCTGTTCCTTTTCATCATAACCAGCTGCCTCGGGTATGATAGCATTGAGTCGAGCCATACCAGCTTGGCCTCGAGTAGTAGGCCCATGATAGTTTCCTTTTGGTGCCTTTCATTCCCTGCTTATATGTCCTTTCTTGCCGCAGTTGTAACAGACAACATTAATTCGATTATTGTCCTTGGGGGCTACGCAGTCTTGAACCATGTGTCCGGGGATCCCACATTTGAAGCATCTGTCGTTGTTGTTCCCGGTGGCAGTGGTTGGTACTTGTGGTGCAGGAGGAAACGCGCTCTTATCTCGAGGAAAGATGGGTCTTGGTTTCTTGTCGCTGTTCCATGGACGCTTATTTCCTTGGAAACGAGCCAAAGATCTTCCTCCTGGTCCGCTCCTTGGCGGGGGCGGTCGGTGTACCATTTGTTTCGAGCCTTGGCAACCATCTCTTTCCAAACCTGCTGCTAACCTGACCAAAACCTCAAAAGTTTGATTCAGGTGTCCCAATGTTAGATGCCGGAGGTGCGGATTGAGTCTGCGGTGAAACTTCTTGATCTTCTTTTGCGGAGTGTCAATCATGTGAGGGGAAAAGCGGGACAGGCGTTCGAATTGTGTCGTGTACTCTCTTACACTCCTATTTTCTTGTGTCAAATCGATGAATTCTTTCTCTTTCTGGTCCTTTTCATCGTCGGGGAAATACTTCTCCAAAAACTTCTCCTGAAAGGTAGTCCATGTCATCCTCCTTGAAGCTTCTACTCCAATAGTTGCTCGCTCGGCTTCCCACCAATCGGCTGCCGCATAAGTGAGTTGGAAAGTGGCGAGATGGCGCTTCTCTGTCTCGGGGCATTCGATTGATTCAAAGATACGATCCATATCCCTTAGCCATTGCTCTGCTCGCCAGGATTCACCGGTGCCGTCGAACCTATCAGGACGCAAAGCCCTGAATCCTTCCATCAATCTGTCACGTGTCTGAGGTGGTGGTCTTTGGCGATTGTCGTTGTTGTTGTCGTTTCCATTGCCGTGGTTGTTGCCTATTTGGTCCAGACGCTGCAGAAATGCGCCAAAGATTCCAATAGGATCGATTCCTTCAGGAATAGGATCTGGTGATCCTCTATTACGATTTCTTCTTCGTCTTCCCGCCATTGTGCTTGTGTACTTATGTACTTACATGAATATCTATCGGTTACTCTCCAATCCTAAACAGGGATACGAGATACAAACGGCTGAATGTATAGATAGCAATTCTAATATAAGTACATAATATATCAAGTATTCACATTATCATGCAAAGCATCATACAAAAGAAATAAGTCTTTAATGATAACTTAAAATATTTTCATAGTACAACACAGCTACAAAGAAAACATTTACATAGAAAAGGCGTACACGTTACTACTAACATGTGTCACAAGCCTGAATACAGCTATATACACAAAAGATGGGCTACTAGCCCTATTACAAGTAAAGCTCTAGATATTGGGAATCCTATCCCAGAAGTCTTCCACATCCATCCGGGATGTAATAAGGTACCATGCTAATAACAAAACTATCTTAAGGTTCATATCTTAAGTGTGTAGGACAATCGGTGCACACTTCTTAACTTAAGGCTCTGATACCAAAAATCCCTGTCACGCCCCGGCGTAATCAAAATAGGGAAAAATTTTGAATTTTCCATCTTGGACCCTGAGGCACGTGACTGGTTGCATTACCGAATTGTCTTCACCAAATGCTAATAATAAACAACATAACTAAAGGCATAAAACCAACAGCAGCTAACAAGGATATATTATAATAAGAGGCCACAATACTAGTTAACTATTACGTCATGGTAGATACATCAGAGTCTTATGGCTCTAGGGCCTTACAGAACTATTACAAAAGATAGATGAAGTCCTCTGCTAGAGGTTACAACCAAAAACATTTACAAAGACATCCACTAGTCTTCTCTCTAACTAGCATATCCATAGCCATCTTCGGTGTACTCTTCCTCCATGATTTCCTCTTGCGTAGCATCACCCGTGTACTCATCACCTGGATAAGCTGGACATGGGAATGTCCAGCGACATGAACATCGTCAGCTTATGAAAGCTGAGTGAGAAAACTAAATCAAATGGAACTTATATAGTCACACACAATAATAAATATATTTACTACTTTTATTACGTCTATTAAAGTTCTCTCACGTTCTCACCGTCGGACTATAACCACTTACGTGCCCATACAGGCATTCGAAGAGAAAATAAACAATCGATACAACTCGCTTCTATATCTCGGAACATTATCACAGTCCATTACCGAAGTCTATTTCGGAGTCCTAACTCCAATCAACAACACCAAAAAGGCTATCACTATTGCACAACTAAATCACTTTGTACTTGCCAATTGTAACCAATCCCTCTTTCATTAACCAAACCATCTTACACTGATCAAACCATCTTTTACTGACCAAAACCATCTCGCACTGACTAAACCATCTTTCATTAACCAAAACACTTGTAACCTTCACTTTGTCACGAAGAACCACCACTTCTCCATCACGAAGAACCGAAGCGTTTATGGAGTGCAAGAACATCCATTCCATCACTAAGAACCGAAAGGAGTCTTCACTCTAAAAAATGCCGTTTCATCATCACGAAGAACCGAAACGTTTACGGAGTGCAAGAACATCCATTCCATCACTAAGAACTGAAAGGAGTCTTCACTCTAAGAAATACCGTTACATCATCACGAAGAACCGAAACGTTTACGGAGTGCAAGAATATCCATTCCATCACTAAGAACCGAAAGGAGTCTTTACCCTAAGAAATACCGTTTCATCATCACGAAGAACCGAAACGTTTACGGAGTACAAGAACATCCATTCCATCACTAAGAACCGAAAGGAGTCTTCACTCTAAGAAATACCGTTTCATCATCACGAAGAACCGAAACGTTTACAGAGTGCAAGAACATCCATTCCATCACTAAGAACCAAAAGGAGTCTTCGCTCTAAGAAATACCGTTTCATCATCACGAAGAACCGAAATGTTTACGGAGTGCAAGAACATCCATTCCATCACTAAGAACTGAAAGGAGTCTTCACTCTAAGAAACACCACTTCACCATCACGAAGAACCGAAATGATACACAACTTTCACATTCGTCAACCATACCCTTTTCTCACTATCCTGACATCCGCTACCCAGATTACCTATCCGACAATTATCCTTAGCATAATCTGCTTCTAACATAGCATAACTGACCCTTACGTTTTCCCGACCGCGCATTCGTCACTCATTTTGGAATTCAGTACATTAAAGGACTTCCGAATATAGTTTTGAAGTTACGTTTATACATCTGTCATTCTGTTTTATGTCGTAATATACTTACAATGGAAACTTATCCAATCACTATCAACGCAATAATCGTGCCGTACAACATACTTATAGCTTGGGTATGAACTCTCTATGGTCATCACACTATGTTCATAACAACGGAAACCTAGCGTGTAGCTCGTGGATTTAATATCAATAATATATAGATGAAACCCTTAACATACCTATCTATTCGATAGCACTATCATAGCACAAGATATCCATAAACACACAGGTACCGGAAAGCAAGCATCATCAATAAACACATCATACAAGTAGTTATACAATCTGCCAGAAATTAATTTTACTATGTTGACTGAATTGATATGATTTATTTGGGCATGATGAATTGATTTGTAGATCAAACTCAAAACTAGAACATTGTAGATAATTGGATTAGCTTCATGTACAAAAAAATCTAGCTTCAGTTACATTTTTTAGCTGCTCAAAATATTTATTTTACTTAGACATTTCTATATTTTCGGACTACTCTGTCCCAGATTTATAGTACTGCTTTGCATGTGCATTTCACCTATTAAGGAGTCATTTTTAGACTAGGCTATAGAAGAGTTATTTGTAGATAAATGAGTTAGATTTCTCCACAAAAAAACCTAGCTTAATTCAGATTTCGGAGCTCCTTAAAACACTCATTTTACTAAACTACATTCTGCTGGAGGTTTCTGTTTCTCAGATTTAAAGTACTTCGTTGTATGTACATTTCACCTATGAAGAACTGATTTTTAGACTGAGCTATAGAAGGGTTATTTGTAGATAAATGGGTTAGCGTTATCCACAAAAAAATCTAGCCTCATTCCCATTTTTGAACTGCTCGAAATGTTCATTTTACTAAACTACATTATGCTGGAAGTTTCAGCTTCCCAGATTTGAAGATTTGATTTGCATGTTGCATAGAACCTCAAAATACAACATCAAACTCTTGCTAAACATTACTACATACTATATAGGTTCTAAAGTGAGTTAGAATACTCGCTTAAACTTGAAATTGAGCTTGGGCTTTGGATTTGAGCTTAGGAAGCTTGAACACAACCTCAATGGTGGAGACTTCTTCCTAGTTCTTCTTCTCCATCTCCATGTATCTCTTATCTCTCCATGGAGTTCATCTCCTAGCTCTCTCTAACTCTATATGCAGATTTTTAAGTGACTAAGAGGGTGAAATGCATGGATGTAGGCATCCTTATATAAAGAAAGGAAGGGATTATGTGTCACCATGCATGCTTGCATGCTAGGACACATGTCCAACATATGGACAAGTGTCAATGAGGTAGTGACAAGTGTCTAAGGGGGGTTGAATGTGCAACAAGTGGCCGATCATGTGGGCCCCACCTAGGATTTTGTGCCACTACCTCGGTTTGCATGCAAATATTCTTGATATGCGTGTCAGTCTCGATTTACGTCCAAACGGGTGTTGTTTCTAACGTCCAGGTCCGGTTACGGGACTAAGTTAATTCTAATTACAGTCGAGTCGGTGCAGTGATTATAGTCTAATTAGTAATTACATTACACTGATACAGTCACACAAATAAAATAATAATGTAATAATAGTCCAGATATAGAAATTCATAAAACTCGTATTATTGCACGTAGAGAAAATACAGGTATTACATCTTCCACCACCTATTACAGGATTTCGTCCTCGAAATCTGAGCTATCTAGGTACTAAAATGAAAAGGAAATTTCTCTCTCATTTCCGATTCCAGCTCCCAAGAGGCTTCTCCTTCGACATGGTGTTTCCACTGAATCTTTACCAGCGGAATCTCTTTGTTTCTCAACTTCTTAATTCCATGATCCAGAATCTTTACAGGCCCTTCAATGAATGTAGCATTGTCATTTACTTCGATATCTTTGAAGTCGATCTCGTGTGCCGGGTTATGAAGACATTTCCTTAGCATGCTTACATGGAATACGTTATGAACTCCCGACATCTTGGGTGGTAACGCCAATCTATAGACGACTTTTCCTACGCGATCTAGAATTTCAAATGGTCCAACGTAGCGTGGCGATAGCTTTCCCTTCTTCTGTCCAAACCTTACCACGCCTCGAACCGGGGAAACTTTCAGGTAAACATGATCTCCCACTTCAAATTCTAGGTCTCGACGTCGTTTATCCGCGTAGCTCTTGTATCTACTTTGTGCTGCCTTCATTCTTTCCTTTACTGTATTGATTCCTTTATTGGTCTCCTGGACTAAGTCTGGTCCCAATAGTTTGCCATCCCCAATTTCAGCCCAACACAAAGGTGATCGGCACGGCCTTCCGTATAGTGCTTCAAATGGTGCCATCCCTATGCTCGAATGAAAACTGTTGTTATAAGCAAACTCAACCAACGGTAAGTGAGTTTCCCACGAACTTTTGAAATCGACTACACAGGCTCGAAGCATGTCTTCCATTACTTGATTCGTCCTTTCTGTTTGTCCATCAGTTTATGGATGAAATGCAGAACTTAACTTCAGAGATGTTCCCATCGCTTTCTGAAGGCTCTCCCAAAATCCAGCGGTGAATCTCGAATCTCGATCTGATACTATTGACACCGGTACCGCATGTAATCGCACAACCTGTTGCAGATAAAGTCGACTCATCTTCTCAACAGGATAGGTCATATTATATGCAATAAAATGGGCTGATTTGGTCAGTCGATCAACAACTACCCAAATGGCATCATGGTTTTGCTGGGATCTTGGCAATCCCATAACAAAATCCATGGTGATATGCTCCCATTTCCATTCTGGGACTGGTAGAGGTTGTAGTAATCCTGGAGGTCGTTGGTGTTCCGCCTTGACTTGCTGGCAAGTAGGGCATTTTGCTACATATTCTGCGACTTCTCTCTTCATGCCTTCCCATCAAAAGTTCCTTTTCAAGTCTTTGTACATCTTGGTTCCGCCGGGGTATATAGTCATCCTTGACTTGTGGGCTTCATTCAGAATGTCTTTCCTCAAATTATCCGTGTTGGGTACACATAACCTGTCCTTACATCTGAATGCCCTGTCTGTTCCAATATTCCATTCAGTCGGATCCTTTGCTTTAGCCTTCTCAAACCATTTCCTCAATCCTTCGTCCTTCTTTTGAGCTTCGAGTATTCGGTTAATGATGGTTGGCTGCACCATAAGACATCAAAAAGGTCGTCCAATACCTAGTCTTGTAGTCTGAAAGTCAAATTCCGTTAAAGCTTCTAAGGCTTTCCATTCCCTGATTAAAAGTGAGGCGATTAACCTTTGGGGTTTTCTGCTTAGAGCATCTGCGACTACATTTGCCTTACCGGGGTGGTATTGCAAATTAAAGTCGTAGTCCTTAAGTAGCTCCATCCAACGTCGTTGTCTCATGTTTAAATCCTTTTAAGAGAACAGGTATTTCAAGCTTTTGTGATCGCTAAACAAGTCAAACTTCTCTCCGTAGAGATAGTGCCTCCAAATTTTGAGTGCAAAGACAATTGCAGCCAATTCCAGATCGTGCGTAGGGTAGTTTAATTCATGTGGCTTTAATTGCCTAGATCCATAAGCGATCACCTGACCATTCTGCATGAGTACACATCCTAGTCCTTGATATGAAGCGTCACTATAGATAGTGTATTGTTCACCACTCTTGGGTATGGCTAGCACTGGCGCTGAGGTCAACCTCTCCTTTAATTCCTGAAAGGCGCGTTCGTGCTTGTCCTTCCACTCAAACTTTGAATCCTTCTTTGTTAGTCCGGTTAAAGGAGACGCGATCCTTGAGAAACCTTCCACGAATCTCCTATAGTATCCAGCCAATCCAAGGAAACTTCGTACTTCTGATGCGTTGGTTGGTCTATTCCAACTAGAAACTGCGTCCGTCTTGGTTGAGTCCACCGAAATTCCATTCTGTGAGACTACATGTCCCAAGAATTTGACCTCTTTCAGCCAAAACTCACACTTACTGAACTTAGCATAGAGACGATTTTCTCTAAGTGTCTGAAGTGAAATCTTTACATGCTTCTTGTGTTCTTCATCACTCTTTGAATAAATAAGGATGTCGTCGATAAACACGATGATGAATTAATCCAAGAAGGTCTGAACACCCGATTCATCAAATCCATGAATACCGCCGGGGCATTAGTTAATCTAAAAGGCATAACTAAGAACTCGTAGTGCCCATATCTTGTTCTGAAAGCTATTTTTGGTATATCTTCCGGCCTGACAAGTAACTGATGGTACCCAAATCGTAAGTCAATCTTCGAAAAGGTCGTCGCTCCTTGTAGTTGATCGAACAAATCATCTATCCTGGGAAGCGGGTACTTGTTCTTAATAGTAACCTTATTCAACTCTCTGTAGTCGATACAGAGTCGAAGATTTCCATCCTTCTTTCTAACAAATAGAACCGGGGCTCCCCAAGGTGACGTGCTTGGTCTAATAAATCCAAGATCTTCTAATTCTTGTACTTGCTTCTTCAACTCCAGCATTTTCGTTGGGGCCATACGATAAGGAGCCTTGGATATCGGGGTCGTTTCGGGTATCAACTCAATACGAAAGTCGATCTCGCGCTTTGGTGGTAATCTAGAAACGTCCTGAAAGACATCCTCATAGTCTCGGACTATCGGAATTCGAGTGATCGTCAAATCTGCGCCTATAGTTTCCATAGCGGCTAAAGGACTTGTAAGAAAGGCGTCACTAGTAGGGTTGCATTGAAAACTAAAGGGTGCACTTCCAGGTACTGAAAATGTGATCGACCTACCAGCACAATCTAACTTTGCATGATACTTAGTAAGCCAGTCAAATCCTAAGATTACGTCGAATTCCTTCATTGACAGAACAATTAAGTCTGCATGTAGGTTCCTATCCTCCAATGTCAAAGTGCAGTCCTTGCACACCTTTCCTAGCTTCACGGTCACTCCCAAAGGTGATACCGCGTTCAGGGCTACCTCAAGTGCTTGGGGTACTAAACCCAATCGTCGTATAATCTCAAAGGCAATAAACGAATTCGTAGCACCGGTATCAAAAAGTACTTTAACTCGACTAGCATATAATGAGAGTGTACCTTCCAAATTCTACTGTTCCTTTTCATCATAACCAGCTGCCTCGGGTATGATAGCATTGAGTCGAGCCATACCAGCTTGGCCTCGAGTAGTAGGCCCATGATAGTTTCCTTTTGGTGCCTTTCATTCCCTGCTTATATGTCCTTTCTTGCCGCAGTTGTAACAGACAACATTAATTCGATTATTGTCCTTGGGGGCTACGCAGTCTTGAACCATGTGTCCGGGGATCCCACATTTGAAGCATCTGCCGTTGTTGTTCCCGGTGGCAGTGGTTGGTACTTGTGGTGCAGGAGGAAACGCGCTCTTATCTCGAGGAAAGATGGGTCCTGGTTTCTTGTCGCTGTTCCATGGACGCTTATTTCCTTGGAAACGAGCCAAAGATCTTCCTCCTTGTCCGCTCCTTGGCGGGGGCGGTCGGTGTACCATTTGTTTCGAGCCTTGGCAACCATCTCTTTCCAAACCTGCTGCTAACCTGACCAAAACCTCAAAAGTTTGATTCAGGTGTCCCAATGTTAGATGCCGGAGGTGCGGATTGAGTCCTCGGTGAAACTTCTTGATCTTCTTTTGCGGAGTGTCAATCATGTGAGGGGAAAAGCGGGACAGGCGTTCGAATTGTGTCGTGTACTCTCTTACACTCCTATTTCCTTGTGTCAAATCGATGAATTCTTTCTCTTTCTGGTCCTTTTCATCGTCGGGGAAATACTTCTCCAAAAACTTCTCCTGAAAGGTAGTCCATGTCATCCTCCTTGAAGCTTCTACTCCAATAGTTGCTCGCTCGGCTTCCCACCAATCGGCTGCCGCATAAGTGAGTTGGAAAGTGGCGAGACGGCGCTTCTCTGTCTCGGGGCATTCGATTGATTCAAAGATACGATCCATATCCCTTAGCCATTGCTCTGCTCGCCAGGATTCACCGGTGTCGTCGAACCTATCAGGACGCAAAGCCCTGAATCCTTCCATCAATCTGTCGCGTGTCTGAGGTGGTGGTCTTTGGAGATTGTCGTTGTTGTTGTCGTTTCCATTGTCGTGGTTGTTGCCTATTTGGTCCAGACGCTGCAGAAATGCGCCAAAGATTCCAATAGGATCGATTCCTTCAAGAATAGGATCTGGTGATCCTCCATTACGATTTCTTCTTCGTCTTCCCGCCATTGTGCTTGTGTACTTATGTACTTACATGAATATCTATCGGTTACTCTCCAATCCTAAACAGGGATACGAGATACAAACGGCTGAATGTATAGATAGCAATTCTAATATAAGTACATAATATATCAAGTATTCACATTATCATGCAAAGCATCATACAAAAGAAATAAGTCTTTAATGATAACTTAAAATATTTTCATAGTACAACACAGCTACAAAGAAAACATTTACATAGAAAAGGCGTACACGTTACTACTAACATGTGTCACAAGCCTGAATACAGCTATATACACAAAAGATGGGCTACTAGCCCTATTACAAGTAAAGCTCTAGATATTGGGAATCCTATCCCAAAAGTCTTCCACATCCATCCGGGATGTAATAAGGTACCATGCTAATAACAAAACTATCTTAAGGTTCATATCTTAAGTGTGTAGGACAATCGGTGCACACTTCTTAACTTAAGGCTCTGATTCCAAAAATCCCTGTCACGCCCCGGCGTAGTCAAAATAGGGAAAATTTTTGAATTTTCCATCTTGGACCCTGAGGCACGTGACTGGTTGCATTACCGAATTGTCCTCACCAAATGCTAATAATAAACAACATAACTAAAGGGATAAAACCAACAGCAGCGAACAAGGATATATTATAATAAGAGGCCACAATACTAGTTAACTATTACATCATGGTAGATGCATCAAAGTCTTATGGCTCTAGGGCCTTACAGAACTATTACAAAAGATAGATGAAGTCCTCTGCTAGAGGTTACAACCAAAAACATTTACAAAGACATCCACTAGTCTTCTCTCTAACTAGCATATCCATAGCCATCTTCGGTGCACTCTTCCTCCATGATCTCCTCTTGCGTAGCATCACCCGTGTACTCATCACCTGGATAAGCTGGACATGGGAATGTCCAGCGACATGAACGTCGTCAGCTTATGAAAGCTGAGTGAGAAAACTAAATCAAATGGAACTTATATAGTCACACACAATAAGAAAAATATTTACTACTTTTATTACGTCTATTAAAGTTCTCTCACGTTCTCACCGTCGGACTATAACCACTTACGTGCCCATACAGGCATTCGAAGAGAAAATAAACAATCGATACAACTCGCTTCTATATCTCGGAACATTATCACAGTCCATTACCGAAGTCTATTTCAGATTCCTAACTCCAATCAACAACACCAAAAAGGCTGTCACTATTGCACAACTAAATCACTTTGTACTTGCCAATTGTAACCAATCCCTCTTTCATTAACCAAACCATCTTACACTGATCAAACCATCTTTTACTGACCAAAACCATCTCGCACTGACTAAACCATCTTTCATTAACCAAAACACTTGAAACCTTCACTTTGTCACGAAGAACCACCACTTCTCCATCACGAAGAACCGAAGCGTTTATGGAGTGCAAGAACATCCATTCCATCACTAAGAACCGAAAGGAGTCTTCACTCTAAAAAATACCGTTTCATCATCACGAAGAATCGAAACGTATACGGAGTGCAAGAACATCCATTCCATCACTAAGAACCAAAAGGAGTCTTCACTCTAAGAAATACCGTTACATCATCACGAAGAACCGAAACGTTTACGGAGTGCAAGAACATCCATTCCATCACTAAGAACCGAAAGGAGTCTTCACTCTAAGAAATACCGTTTCATCATCACGAAGAACCGAAACGTTTACGGAGTACAAGAACATCCATTCCATCACTAAGAACCGAAAGGAGTCTTCACTCTAAGAAATACTGTTTCATCATCACGAAGAACCGAAACGTTTACAGAGTGCAAGAACATCCATTCCATCACTAAGAACCGAAAGGAGTCTTCACTCTAAGAAATACCGTTTCATCATCACGAAGAACCGAAATGTTTACGGAGTGCAAGAACATCCATTCCATCACTAAGAACTGAAAGGAGTCTTCACTCTAAGAAACACCACTTCACCATCACGAAGAACCAAAATGATACACAACTTTCACATTCGTCAACCATACCCTTTTCTCACTATCCTGACCTCCGCTACCCAGATTACCTATCCGACAATTATCCTTAGCATAATCTGCTTCTAACATAGCATAACTGACCCTTACGTTTTCCCGACCGCGCATTCGTCACTCATTTTGGAATTTAGTACATTAAAGGACTTTCGAATATACTTTCGAAGTTACGTTTATACATCTGTCATTCTGTTTTATGTCGTAATATACTTACAATGGAAACTTATCCAATCACTATCAACGCAATAATCGTGCCGTACAACATACTTATAGCTTGGGTATGAACTCTCTATGGTCATCACACTATGTTCATAACAACGGAAACCTAGCGTGTAGCTCGTGGATTTAATATCAATAATATATAGATGAAACCCTTAACATACCTATCTACTCGATAGCACTATCATAGCACAAGATATCCATAAACACACAGGTACCGGAAAGCAAGCATCATCAATAAACACATCATACAAGTAGTTATACAATCTGCCATAAATTAATTTTACTATGTCGACTGAATTGATATGATTTATTTGGGCATGATAAATTGATTTGTAGATCAAACTCAAAACTAGAACATTGTAGATAATTGGATTAGCTTCATGTACAAAAAAATATAGCTTCAATTACATTTTTGAGCTACTCAAAATATTTATTTTACTTAGACATTTCTATATTTTCGGACTGCTCTGTCCCAGATTTATAGTACTGCTTTGCATGTGCATTTCACCTATTAAGGAGTCATTTTTAGACCAGGTTATAGAAGAGTTATTTGTAGATAAATGAGTTAGCGTTCGCAACAAAAACACCTAGCTTAATTCAGATTTCAGAGCTCCTTAAAACACTCATTTTACTAAACTACATTCTGCTGGAGGTTTCTGTTTCTCAGATTTAAAGTACTTCGTTGTATGTACATTTCACCTATGAAGAAGTGATTTTTAGGCAGATTTGAAACAATTCGTCTTTCCATTCAAAACACTTTAACAAGTCCAAATACTAATTATTTGAAGTGAGAAATTGATTTGAGTGTCTAAGTTCATGAAACGAATCAAAAATTATATTAGAATGTAAGACCAATGTTTGATATAGCTAGAAAACGTTCTGACAACAATTCTAAACTATATTCCATGAAAAAGTTGAATTATGAAGGTTGCACTTTGAAAACATGCACAAAAATTGGCTTTTCTAATGCTTCATCGCATAAACCTAACACTATTTTTCTGGAAGAAAAACCCTAACACTAGGTTTAGCCTACCATTAGCAAAATAATTCTAACAATCATAGATAACATAAACATAATGAAAATCATGATTAAACAGTAATTAATAGAATGAAAGTATAAAAAATAGAGAGCAACATAACCTGAAACGAAGAAAAACTACTTTATTGACTTGAAATCTTGAAATAGCATCCAAACATAGCCTTAGATATCCTAAACTAGGGTTTAGGAGAGCTCTGATAGCCTCTCTAACACCTACTATATTTAAAATATTATAAAAGTTGAGTATAATACGTTTACAAGTTATATATGTATCAATATAGGAGTCATAGACCTAAAAAGAAGCTGATGGGATGAATCTACTGAGTGGGACTGATCCCACTACACTACCAAGACCGGTCATGGCCAGGACTGGTCCCGCATATGTTTCAAGATCGGTCCTGGTTTTCTATAGTTGACAACTCTATGCACCAATAGGAGAATTGCGATATCTCTTTGCTCAGACCTCGGATTGACGTACAATTTGCGGCCATGTGACCGTAGCTCGACGAACTACAACTTTTATATTTGGAGAAAATTCAAAATTCCAAAGTCTTCAATGTCAAAAATTCCCTTTTCTCGGCTACGGCTGTCATTCTCTTCCACTGAAATCACCATTTAAGCAATAAATGCTTTCTCCAACCTACAAAACACTCACAAACTTCGTGTAAATGATATAATGAAATATATAAGAGTTATGTGACAAAAAGTGAGACATTCATTGCCAAGCTTCAAGATTCACTTCATCTAAATGCACCCAATAGCTTATAAGACCATACAAATACATATGTTTTAGCATTGACATCATGAAAATATAATGTTATTGAAATGAGTGTAACTCTAGGGACTTGTGGATAAAAGCATGCATAAATAACATGTTATGAATATGCACTTTCTATGTCTAATCAGTATGCAGAAGATGATGGTTGAGATATAGATCAGGTGAAAGATGATTTATGGTACGATACTGATGAAGAGACAGAAGTGGGGAAATAAAGTTCAAAAATCGTAAGAGATAAAGACAATTTGTGGGCAAGAGAAGAGGTCAGTCACCTAACTCAATTAAGAAGACATTTTAAACCACATGAGCTAGAGAAAGATCACCTGGGTAGAGACTTAGACAAGGGAAAAGGGAGAATGAATGCAGAAGAGGAAGAGGATAGGGTTTTAAAACAAATGAAGAAGACATAGTCCAATATCACCATCTGAGGATTACTGATCGCCTCTAAACGTCACAGACAAGCAGTCCTAGATGCCCTGAATCAGTCTGATGTTTCTATCAACATAACACTAGAGGATCTCGTGGGAATGATCAGCAAAATTCTGACTTTGGCTATCACCTTTTCCTCAGATTACCTCCCGGAGAGCCCGTTCATAACAAGTCGATGTACGTCACTGTTGAATGCTTGGGGAATATTGTACCTACTTATCTCGTCGATAATGGATCTGCTCTAAATGTATGTCCATTTTGAATACCCAAGCGAATGGGTCTAGATGAGTCAACTTTCATACCGTCTGAGCAGAAGGTAAGAGCATACGATAATGCCCAAAGGATTGTCATGGGCATAATCTTCCTCAATCTCACTGTCGGGTCTTTGGATAAAGAAGCTGAGTTACAAATCATCAACATCCCTACCTATTTTAACTTGCTACTGGGTAGGCCGTGGCTGGATAGTCTAGGTGCCATACCGTCAACAATTCATTAGAAAGTCAGGTGTGTTTGGAGAAACAAGGTCTGTGATGTTCTAGAGGATAGTTGGATTCGTTTGTCTGAAGTTTCGTCGAGCTCACTAGTTTTAGAGGTACAGTTGCAAGAGGAGGAAACAAGTCTAGGAGGGTTTGAGTTCATTAATATGTTGGAAGAAGTAAAGCCAAGAGAGTTTCTACTGCTATATTTCGATCGGTATGCGAGTTCGTAGTCATTGGAATTATGAAAAGGATGGGTTTCTTCCCGGGAATGGGACTAGGTAAGAATCATCAAGGTCTTCCAGAGTTTCAAAGAATCCCAACACAGACCCATACTCATGGTTTGGGTTATCAGTCGTCAAACAAGAAGTTGAGAGAAAAGAAGAAAGTAACTGATGTACCGATGGACCCTTATCAGAAGACGCTTAATGGGTACTTTGTGAAGGAAGGAGAGGATTTCCCTTTCTGTGGTTTCCCAGAGCCATGGGTGGATCGAAAAGATAAATGCTTGAAGCTGAGGATTGAGATCTTTTTCCCACATGAGTTTACAGACTATGCAGACCCGTATTTATAAGTACCCGTGAAGTCTGCCATTGTTAAAGATTGGATCGGTATGTTGGATGGGAAAACCAAGGAGGATGGTCCAGGGAAAATCATGGAAGTCGTAACAGGGAAAGACCAGGTAGAAGATGATGTGAAAAAAATATGGGATGATGAAGACAAAGTAAATGAAGCAAAAGCAGAAGAGCTGAAAAACGAGGAGGCAATCGAGATGGGAATAGGGAACCTGCCAGGCTGCCACACCGTGGAGCTCAAGAAAGGATCCACTAAGGAGTGGGTCTTCAAGTCTAGTGATAAGTATCCCCCTTCCCCGAAGTCTGTAATGGCCCAAATGAGGCATCTTACTATTGCTATGTCTGTTGTAATCACCCCAAACCAAGCTAATAAAAGTATGAATGATTCTGCCTACTCGAATGTGATGACCATGAAATACCAAGCAAATTTCAAAAAGTAATCAAAAAAAAAAAAAAAGAATCTGCATGCAAAATCATTGGGGACACTCTAACAATTACTTTGGGAAATGAAGATAATCCATAAAATGTTTTTATTGGCTCTACACTTAGCAACAAAGAAAACAAAGAATTGATCAATCTATTAAATGAATTCAAAGATATTTTTGCATGGTCTTATAGTGATATGCCAGGTATTGTTCCAGAGATAGTCCAACATCATATCCCCCTCTTTTCCAACTCAAACCCAATAAAATAAAATTTGAGGTGAATGAGGCCTAAATGGGCACTTAAAGTAAAAGAGGAGGTTGAAAAGCAATTGAGAGCTGGATTCTTGATTGTCACCAAGTACCCCGAGTGGTTTGCAAACATTGTACCAGTCTCGAAAGAGGATGGTCATGTTAGGGTGTGCATTGATTTTCAAGATATGAACAAAGCTAGCCCTATAGATAATTTTCCATTACCTCATATTGACGTACTGGTTGATAATACGACGGGACATAAGTTGTTATCTTTCATGGATGGATTCTCAGGGTATAATCAAATCCTTATGGCACTGAAAGATAGAGAGAAAACCACGTTCATCACTCCTTGGGGGACATATTGTTATAGGGTAATGCCTTTTGGGCTCAAAAATGCAGGGATAATGTATCAACGGGCCGCCACCACATTATTGCATGACATGATTCATTAGGAGGTGGAGGTATTCGTAGATGATATGATTGTGAAGTCTAAGAATAGGGAAGGAAACTTGAGGGCGTTGAGGAAATTCTTCGAGAGGTTGAAAAAGTTTAGAATGAGATTGAATCCACAAAAGTGCACTTTCGGAGTTACTACCGGGAAGTTGTTAGGATTTCTTATCACCCAAAGGGGGATAGAGGTAGACCCGACCAAAATTTAAGCCATAGTTGAGATGCAGTCGTCGAAAAATGAGAAGGAGTTGAGGGGATTCTTGGGTAGGAAACAATTCATTACCCAATTCATTTAAAAGCTCACCCTAACCTGTGATTCGCTCTTTAAATTGCTTAGAAAAGGAGAAAAGTTCAAGTGGGATAGCCTATGCCAACTAGCCTTCAATAAAATTGAAACATATCTCCAAAACCCACCTGTCCTATCACCACCTATACCCGGAAGGCCCTTGTTACTATACCTTTTTGTATCCAAAGGTTCAATTAGATGTATGCTGGCCCAAGAAGAAGAAAAAGGGAACGTAGAAAAGGCCATTTATTACTTGAGCAAGAGGATGGTTGGATATGAGATGCAATATTCAACTTTCGAAAAAGCCTGTTGGGCCTTAGTCTGATGTACCCATCGCCTTAGGCATTACATGTTAGCGTTCCCCGTAATTCTGATATCCCGAATGGACTCACTCAAATACCTGTTTAAAAAGCTTACTTTGACCAGTAGGATTTCTCAATGGACCATGATGCTGGCCAAATTTGATATAAGTATGTCACTGCCAAATCCGTAAAGGGGAGAACTATTGCTGAGCACCTAGCCGATCTTACGATAGAATCCAAATGGAAAGGTGATTTACGAGTCCCAGATGAAGGAGTAATGGAGATAGGGAAAAATCTATGGAAGATGTATTTCGATGGAGCAGCTAACCAATTAGGTTATGGAGTCAAAATCATCCTTGAGTACCTAATGGAACTCCTACCCCGTTAGCCGTCAAGCTTAAGTATAACTCAACCAATTATACGATGGAATACTAAGCATGTATAATTGGGATGGAAGCAGCCTTAGCCCTAAAACTTGAAAGGATTGATGTCTTTGGAGATTCTAACTTGATTATATCCCAAGCACGAGGTGACTGGAAAGTGAAGCATAAGAAGTTGAGACCTTACCACGAATACTTGGAGAGATTGGAAGTATAATTTAAGAGGATTTCATTCTATTACCTTCTTCGTAAGGAGAATCAACTGGCCAATTCCCTAGCAACCCTATCCTCAATGATCCAAATCCCCTCAGGAGTTACCATGGTTCCGCTATCCATAGAAGTAAGAAACAAACCTTCGTTTGAGATGATCATAGCCATAAAGGAAGAGGGTGAGATACCTTGGTATATGGACTTTTAAAATTTCATTGAGAAATGAGGATACCCCGAAGGAGCTTCAGAAAAGGATAAGAAAGTAATTTGAAGATTTTCCACTCAATTTGTGATCTATGCAGATAAGTTATAGAAGAAGTTTAATACCGGGTATAATCTGGAGTGTTTATATGGGAAGGAAGCCAAGAGGATGATGGAGGAGATAAATGAAGGAGTTTGTGGACCCCACCCCACATAAATGGGCATATGCTAGCAAAGAAGATAATTTAGCAAGGGTATTACTGGACAACCTTGGACAGAGATTGCTGTGAGTATGTCAAAAAATGTCATAAGTGTCAGATCCACGTGAACCTAATGCATACCCCACCTTCCCAGCTCTATAGTATGACCACACCTTGGTCGTTCTAAATGTGGGGTATTGATATTATTGGTGAAATAATTCCAAAGGCCTCCAATGGACACCGGTATATAATAGTGGCATTTGATTATTTTACTAAGTTGGTAGAAGCAGCGTCATATGCAACTTTAAAGGCTAAAGATGTGGTGAGTTTCATTAAGAAGAACATAATCTGCAGATATGGGGTTCTGAATGAGTCCATTTTTTATCATTGCAGTCATTTCCAAGGGTAAGTCATCCCACTTTTAGAGAAGTATAAGATCACTCGTCATCAGCCCTCCCCGTATAAACCCCAAATGAATGGAGCAGTAGAGGCAGCAAATAAGAATGTTAAGGCAATCTTGGAGAAAATGACAGACATATATAAAGATTGGCACAAAAAACTCCTATTTACACTATGGGGATACCAGACCTCTATAAGGACCTCAAACAGGTGCTACACCATATTCGTTGTTTTATGGGATGGAAGCTGTCCTTCCAGTTAAGGTGGAAATGCCCTATCTCGGGATTTTGGCAGAATGTGAAGTAACTAAGCTTGAATGGATACGAGGAAGGTATGAAGAGTGGATGTTGGTTGATGAGAAAAGATTGGCCGTAATAAACCATACCCGAGGATACTAGAAAAGGATAGCTCGTGCCTTTAACAAAAAGGTTCGCCCAAGGAAGCTTGCTGAGGTTTACCTGGTCCCCAAAGAACTTAAAGTGCCCATGGAAAATTCAAAGCCAACTGGGTCGGACCATACATCATTATGACTCTCCTTGTTGAGGGGCTGCCCATCTTATGGACCTAGATGGGGTTGAATTTAAACAGCAAATCAACCTCCATCGCCTAAAAAAATACTTTGCTTGAAATCTTTCTTTTCAATACCTCCCACATCGATGAACTACGCTTGACCTGATTCCCACTAAGGGATACGTAGGCAACCTGCTCGATTCGGTCATTAATAATTGCCTGGCTGGCACCTTTCTTCAAGCCTTAAATTGAACTACTTTGAACCTGATACCCATTCGGGGATAAGTAGGCGGGTTCTCAAAAGCCTTCGGTCCATGAAAACCAAAAAAATCTCTGTGCTAAACTAGGGGCAAACTTGCGTTCGCCCAGAACCACGCCAAGGCCCCATAACCAGGGGCAAACTTTGTTTTCTATTCGAAGAACCCAGGTATTTACCTTAACCCATCTTTGGTATCTCCTGGCTATCAAAATGAGCACTATGAAGAAACAAATGAGGATTCATGGTATAGGATGATTAAAATTCCAAGCAACCTTCAAAGCAATGGTAATAAAAGCTAAGAAGAAGCATTAAAAGGAAAGTCTTCATGACTCAAAGATAAATTGGAAAAGTGAACACTTTGATTAAACATGCTACAATGTTTTGCAAGGACATTCTCTGGAAAGAAAAAGTAAATCACATTCAAAGAGCGTAAAAGAGTAGACAGAATTTGTCATAAGTTTTGTAAAATAAAGTTTTGCACTGTGTTTATTTCGCTTTCATCTATGTTTGTCTATGAAGTCTGTCTCTAGACCAGGGTCTGGATCTCTAGAAGGTACTCAGTAGTAGGCACAATAGAAGCAAGGATTCTTTGAAAGGGAGCGACCACCCTATCATGCCAGGCCTCAGTAAAAGCCTTCACAGTGGAAGGGTGCATGGTAGAACTCCTCGTGAAATCTATTATAACGTCCTCAGGAACATCTTGAAGAAGTTCGTATTGGTGAGGCCACTCGGCCAGGAATATAAAAAGTGGTAGCATGTAAGCCAGGTAACCAGATGCCAGGTTGCCCAGGAAATTGTACTGCAACAGATCAATAAATCCACTGGGAGCATATCCAGCAGATGTTGTCAGAGGAGAGACCCTAAAGCCAACCAAGCCAGGCGTCAATAGAGTGGAATAGGTGGTGGACCTCTAGACCATCATAGGGAAGTGACCCGTAAGAGCGTAGAGAGTGGATAAAGAGACCCAGATGCTCCATGAGCCAAACCTGTACCAGATTATATGATGCAGTGCATTATCTAGATAAAGAGACCCAGACGCTCTAAAACATGGCTCTAGCAGTATGGGCGTGATCTAATCCCACCAGAGTCTCACTAAGAACCAGCATGATGGCACTCTTCATTTCTCTCAAACCGTAAGCGATGGGTATAAGAACGTCAGAAGATGACTGAAATATGAAATAAGAAGCATAGCAATAGATAATGCACTGCATCATATAATCTGGTACCCGCCATCATAGGGATCTCCCGTGGGAGCATAAACTGAAGAAAGACACTCAAAGTCAATCTGCCTATCATGAACAAAAGATCTTGTAGCATTATGGGATATATGGAGGAAGGCAGCCAAACCCTGAACATAACTGGCCTGCATGGGAAGAACTGTTAGTTCAATAAATGGATTATTATGGAGAATATCACTAAACTCCTCAAACAAGGGACAGATTTCCTGATGATTAAAGTGGAAGACATGGAATGTGGGGTCCCACCACTGGATAGTAGCTCAAAGTAAACCTTCATCTAAACCTATTTGCCGAAAAGAGAAAAGGTTGCTCAGCCTAAAACACTC
Organism: Hydrangea macrophylla; assembly: GCA_033977485.1. NCBI lineage: Eukaryota > Viridiplantae > Streptophyta > Magnoliopsida > Cornales > Hydrangeaceae > Hydrangea > Hydrangea macrophylla. The sequence goes on along the minus strand of CM066997.1, from coordinate 61,562,064 downwards.
GAAGTTAAGCCTGTCAATACCTGAGAGAGTATCCATCCACGGGAAGAGGATTTAAGAGCTAATGGGAGTCATATGAGAAGGGAATGGAAGAGGGAGAATACTGTTTTGCGAAGTTTTGAAGAAGAGAGAATATAAAAGGAGAAATGATCCTGTCCAGACCACCGAAAAGCACTCACGAAACCTAATGGCACAACGTAGAGTGTCGCGCGACGGTCAGCAATTGCCGTGCAATAGTCACCAACTACTGCTCCGGCACTCTTCGAGTGCCGCACAGACATAATCGAGTGCCGTAAGGAGCCAGATTTTTGCCAAAACCTATTTTGAAATATTTTTAACCCTAACCTACAGAGGAAAAGTAAGATATATAATAAAATGCGTGCATTATTTGCATCACGTGCATCATGAATAGAAGCAAGAAAGGCCAAGCTATGTTCACATGCATAGAAAAGCATCATCCATAACAAAATAAAGGACCAAGCCATGGTCACATGCATATAAGGTACGGCATTCACAGAAATAAAATGAAGACCAAGCCATGGTCACATCAAAAGCATGCAAAAAAATAAAAAAGGCGCCAATCTAGTAAGGTAGGTGTGTGTGTGGACACGTGAAATCGTTCATCCACTCTTTTTGGTTTTGTTTTGAGATTGTTTTGAAAAAGGAAAGGAAAGGGAATGTTGAAAACAAATACAGAGTCGCCACTTGGTCTTTAAGGAACCAAGAAACCTAATTTGACTCACCGAAATGGATAAATGGCACCGGCCCTTCATAACCAAAGAACTTGGTTCGGGGTTTTGGTACGAGAGAGGAAGGAGCCTTTGTCACGACTAAAACACCCTCAACTCGCCCCGTCTCTCGACGGGCCTCAATTAGCATCCAAATAATCATCTTTTACTATGTTTGGTTTGACAATTAATACTATGATAGGTATATTACATCACATAAGAATCTTGAAATGGAAGATCAAAAGATAAGATATCATTCATAAGATCTAAGCCAAATATCACACTATGCAAAAGTGGAAGATCACCCAAATAAACCTAGGAAAAATCATCTAATCACATATCAAGTAATTAGGTTTTCCTAATTTAAAGGGGATATAAATTGTACTTAAAACAAATAAATCAAAATGGATCAAAGTATGTTTAGCAAGCTAGAATGATGCATGCTAATCTTTGAGAAAATAAGACCTCTCAATCCCGGGGATGGATGAGAAAGGATGATTAGATCGAGGGGAAACATGAACGTATGATCAAGTTCATTCCTTATAATCTTCTTAGATTAGGAGTCACAAAAGCCCCAAATCTTTGCATGGATGCAATGTATGTATCTAGAATGTGCCAAGGTTGTAGTGTGTTTTGTGTTCATAGATTCCTAGAATCACTTAGAAGTCTAGAATGTGTATAAATGAATGAAGGAAATCATCATGGGGTATGTACAAATGTAGTATGAACTACTTCCTAAGACATGAGCTAATTTGGAGTGCATCTAAGCATCAAATCAAAGGATGGAAGTAAAAGTATGCTTGCTGTGAATAGTGGATAGAACAGTAACATGATCTTTTAGAAATTGAAAAGAGGGGTTAGGAATGTTTTCAATGCATGATGTTTTTTAAAGATCTTCCTTATTGTGTCTAGAACACAGCCCAAAAATCCAATCTTTAATAATTAGTACAGATTGAGAGAAATCATATAAACAATAGAGGTTACTCAAAAACAAAGTTTGTACTGTCGACTGAAATGTCAAAAAATCTTAGAAAATGAGAACAAATGATCTTTGGGACCATTTTATATAGAAAGTTCCCTACGACATGGAAGTTTAAGGTAAAAATATTTTGGGACAACTCCTTTTGGAAAACATTTCTGTAAAACAAGTTGAAAGTAGACCAAGCTGCTGTGACAGTAAAGGCAGAATATCTAGAGAGAATGTTTGGACCAAAATGGAATCCTTCCAAGTATTTCCAAGTCAAACCAAAAATCATGGGTGTTCTCTAATGAGTTAGGAAGACTTTCCAAGTGGTCTTACATTCATACATTGAGTATTGAGTGCTAGAGAAATCTTTCAGCTCAAATCATTCACTGTTTTGACTCACTGTTTTAAAGATTTTGGGAAAAACTTGAGTTTTATTTCTTGAGATCAAAATGAGAGGGTTTGAGAGGGGTTTTGGAATAGAGGTTTTGAAAGTATATTTTCAACATCAAGTAGAGATTATGACCTCTTGAAACATCAACATCAAACTCATCATCAAGAACCCCCAATATTATTGGAGAGCTTCATTTTTATTTTGAACATAACTTCAAGGATACCTTGGAGGCATTGAAGTTATAAGCATCATCTATTAAACATGTTTTTGAGGTCAAGAGCTACTATCCATAAGGATTCACTCACCTCAAACTTCATGTCATCATTTATATGATTAAGAACAAGTAAGTAAATAAAGAAAAATAAAAAGAAATGAGGTAAGAAGAGATGAACATATATAAAAAAAAAAAAACAAGTAAATAGCAATCAGTGTATGATAATCAATGTGATATTGGACTTGTAGCTTGGTGCTTCACTCATAGATATTGACATTTGGACATGGAAGTAGCTTCTTAACTCAAGAATGCTCAAGAATGGTGATTGGGGGTATTTGGAATGTGAAGTATAAGAGAGGTAATCAAAGAAAACAAGATTAAAACTCACTTTCTTATAGAAAATCAATGGGAGAAGCTCCCTTTCCTTCTTCTAAACCTATCTCTATCTTTCTTTCTCTCTACAACTTCTATGGACTTTACACTTGGCCCCCCTCAAATGAAGAGCAAAAGGGGGTTTATATAGACCAATTTGTGGTGGTTTTGGGATTTAGAAAATACTCCCATTGGTCCTAAATATCTGTGAACATAGAACTACGTCGTTTTGGTTTCTAATTAATCAATTTGGACCCCCATTCAAAATTACAAAAATGGAATATTTTGGGGGAGAGTGCCGCGGTGGCAGTGAGCCAGTGCCGCGACAGCACTGCTCCTCCTTCATCCAGATAATGCTGTTTAGGCCCCAGAGGTTCCAGTATTCGAAAAAATGACCTATTTCGTCTGAAATTCACAGAAAATGCACATGAACTCCAAACTGAGGTTATGATATACCGTTGGAAAGGTAATGGAGTCTACTTTACATAAAAAAAATAGTTTGGAGATAAGTCACTTTGAAAAGTTTTGCGGTATTCGCAATAAAAGTCGATTTGATCGCCTTTTTCACCTTCGAAAATTCATAATAAATTCGTTTTAAATTCAAAAATTATGTGCGACATACCGTTGGAAAGCTATTGACCTCTAGTATCTATGAAAAATATTTGAAAAATGATACGGTGCTCTGGTTTTCAAGTCAACTTTTGGTCAAACTGGTCAAACTTGGGATTCCCGGGAAGTTCTGGAAACCTCTGGGAGCTCTCTGGTAGCTGACGATTTCATTTGATTTTTCTTAAAAACTCATTTTATGAATTTTCTCATAACATAGCATGTTTTCAGAATTTTTGGTCCAAATTTGGGAGCGTTTGGGCTTTCAGATGCATTTTGGTCATTCTGAGCATTTTAGGAGATAGAACTAACTTCCAGGAGTCCTTTTTGAGTCTTTTTTATTCATTATGAACCGCCAAGCTATGGGTCTCCTAAATCTGATAGCCGAAAAAATGGGTTGTCTACAGTTTGCCCCTCTTTGGCATGAACTTACGAGGCAACGCATGTCGCAAGCGAGTGCCAAATTTTTGAAGCGACAGGTCTTTTTGGAGGCTATAGATTTAGGATAAAAGCATTGCAAAGATGCAATGATGAAAACAAGAACGCTGAGGCTGGTGCTGGTTGTACTCTTCGTGAGCTACCTATGTATCCCAAGGGAATCAGACCAGGACGTAGTTCGGGGCACAAAGGAATAAATCACACATGCACAACAAGATAGGCGGATGTTATGCTATGAGGATGATATGAAATGCATGGATGTGATATAAATTGTGTCATAAGTCCTATCATGCCTAGTGTTCTAATTCTAGTATGAGTTGATGCTGTGGGGTGTGTACCACTTCAATTGGACTTATGTCGTGCTAGTGTTTCTGACTATGATGCAGTTATTGACCCAAATAGGGACACCAAGGTTTGAAGACTCTGGGTCTTGGAGCAAACTTCTAAATTTTGGAAAATGTGCTCCGCAAGCGAATATAATCGGATGTGGGATCCCAAAGGACGTTAATCAAAGATGAAGTTTGACAGATAACTGATGGGCATGGAAGCCCTGGACACAGAAACCCTAAGAATTCAAGTGATGGACATGAAAACCAGAGATGTCAAGCGACGAACACGGAAGCGCCATTAATGGACATGAAAGCCCAAGATTTGGAATGATAACGATGAACACAACATATTTTGAATGATGGTAAACTAATGATGATTAATGGACTGACGATTCACAAATCGAGATGACAAGTAGACAGTGAACTAATGTGACTGTCATGGGTTGGAACAACGGTTGGACTAACCGTGATCAGAAGAACTGACCATGCACTAATTAAGGTGACGAGTCAATAGTAAACTACTATGACTATCATGGATTGGACTGATGATGACGAGTCGATAGTGAACTATTGTGACTGTCATGGATTAGATCAACACTTGGACTAACCGTGATCAGAAGAACTGACGATGTATGAATCGAGATGATGAGTCGACAGCGAACTACTATGACTGTCATGGATTGAGCTGACGATGTACGTATCAAGATGATGAGTTGACAATGAACTACTGTGACTGTCATGGATTGAACCGACGATGTACGAATCAAGATGACGAGTCGACAGTGAACTACTGTGACTATCATGGATTGAACTGACGATGTACGAATCAAGATGACGAGTCGACAGTGAACTATTGTGATTTTCAAGATTGAACGGATGATGTACTAACCGAGATAACGAGTCAACAGTGAACTACTGTGACTGTTAAGATTAAACTGATGATGTACTAATTGAGATGACGAGTCGACAGTGAACTACTGTGACTGTCAGGATTGAACTGATGATGTACTAATCGAGATAACGAGTTGACAGTGAACTACTGTGACTGTTAGGATTGAACTGATGATGTACTAATCGATAAGCCTGCTGGAGATAAATTGAATCTGCTGGGGGTAAAACGACTCTGGTAGGGATGAAAGTGGTTTCTTCTATGGTCTTGACTGAGATACACCATATTTGTTCAGGACACTTTTCTGGAGATGAACTAGCTCTGTTGGGAATGACTTTGTTGGGGATGAGCAGATTTGACTGGGGAAAGAATGGTTGCACTGTGAATAGAGTAATTCAGCAGCGGATGAAGAACATTTGTGACATGATTTCGGGTTGGTTGTTGAGGAGCTGGTATAAGATAGCCAGTGGATCTTGTGAATTGATTTTGTGAAGGCAAGTGAACGTGATTAGAGGGGTGTCACCAATGCTGGAGGTTCATGGGACTCATATCATGTTGTAGACTTGACAAGTGCAGTAATGGTGTTTGGAATTTCTACTTGTATCCATAGGTTTTATAATTGGTAATCACTTTAAACCCACACATTTGAGACCATTAGGACAAATGGACTTGACAGCAACAACGATGACAAGGAAAATTGGATTGGTTTGTATGAACCTTGAACTCTAATACAGTTTTGATTAGATTATTACTGACTCAACCAAAGAAGGGCCGACTTGACAAAGTAACGACACGAAATGCCCAAATTAGCATAATTAAATGTGTCTCTGTCATAAATGGTGTACTGTTCATCTTTTATGTTCACTCCTCATCTTAATATGATAGTACTTTGCTGATAAATTTGGTTTTTGAAAACTCCTCCCTATTGATCTAATCAATTCTTTACTTCTCCTAGGAAGTGCTTTGAATCAGTGTCTTAGCTTTTAGAATAAAAGATGCTCTATTTCAACATTTTCAAAACAACTTGGTGACTTGAAAACTTGCCCTTGGTGTGAAGGGGTCGTGTTAGGAAAGCAGAGTTTGCCCCTAGTTTGAGGTTTAAGAAGTGAAATTCATAGGCAAACAAGGTGGGTGACCGAAGTTTGCCCCTAGTTTGGATGATGGCTTATTGGAGGTTTTGGGCAAATGAGGTAGGTGACCGAAGTTTGCCCCTTGTATGAAGGGTTAGATAGTAAAATTCAGGCAAACAAGGCAGGTAGCCGAAGTTTGCCCTAGTGTGGAAGGTGATTTCTGGCTTGAGGCAAGGACTGTGACTTTAATCTCTCAAATGCTCATAACTTTTGCCTAGGCACTAGTGAGGTGACCTAGCGATCTCTTCTCTCTCTTTAGTTATTGCTCACTCTGGATTTAGCTCTAATTTTTGCCTAGGTGTCCTTTCAGATTTTTAACCTAGTGAGCCATCCTTCTTTTCTTTTTGGAAAGTCTGCCTACGTACCCCCAAGTGGGGATCAGGTCCAACGTAGTTCGGGCCATAGTAGGAAAGAAAGGGGTTGATTATGATGGTGTCGACCGAACCGATGCAGTTGCCTACGTATCCCCGAGTGGGAATCAGGTCGAGCGTAGTTCAAGGCAAGGCTTTGAAAGAAATTGGTTGAGGGTTTTTCAAACCAATCATCAAAGAAGTTTAAACTTAGCTCACTTGTGGTAGCCTTGAATAAAAGGATTCAGTTTCGATCTCCCTTTCTTTTCTTTTCTTTTCTTTTCTTTTTTTTTTTCTTTTCTTTCTGAGGATTGAGCCTTTTCACTTTCGCCTAGCCAGTTAATTTTAATTTTCATGTAGTTGATTCTTGTGAGCTCTTTTGATCACAATTTCAGAATTCCAGAATGTGCATATCAGTTCTCGGAATTTATTTGTGGTCGTTCTGAGCCTTTTGAAATGTAATCTAGGCATGTTCTCATGATGTACCTTGAAGTGTACAATTCTCTGTATCACCAAAATTTCCTTCCTTTCATTTTCTCCATCATTTTGACTGGCTAAGGTCAGATCTTGGAAATCAACACCTTTTTCAGCTCTAATTTTTGCCTAGTTGCCCTTTTGGGTTTTTGACCTAGCGAGCTTTTCTTTTCTTTCTTTTTCTTTCTTTTTTTTTCTCTATTTATTGTTTTGTTTTTTATTTTGAAAGGGGAAAAGAAACTCATTGAAACTATTTGGCTACCAACAAGGACTAAGTCTGCACTGCTTTTAACATATTGTATGGCTCCCCATTGGATTGGGCTCCAAGGCTTTAAAATGGTGGAAAGGGTGTTGGGCAAGCCCCAAATCAGTCTCAAGTATGTCTTTTCGAGATTTGAGCAAAAGCATCTTTAAATTCTTAAAGTAAGGCTATTCAATTCTCAACTCTTCTTTGGGGTCAGCGCAAAATCGACTTTGGCCTTTTTGGGATTCTTTTTTTTTTTTTGATACAAAAATTTATTAGCAGAGTAATGTCCATGGTAATTTGAAAAGTGACATTTTTAGTTCAATGATTCATGCATTTATTACTAGGCACATCAGATTAAGCAAAGTGAGATTTCATTCCATCCAAAGGGAAGGATTACAGACTCATTAACAACTCGATGACAGACAGACGCGACCAAAAGACTAAACTTGAAATAGACTCAAAACATACAACAGACTCGACTAGACTTGATTTGGTCTCAAATGGAGTGTCGCGGTGACTCGCTTATTATTTTATTTTTTTTATTGGCAGAAGTTCCGGACACCATCACTTTACTGCGTAACTTCAACATTCATTGGCATCAGCAAAAGGGATCACTCGAGCGGTTGGTCCAAGCCAAGATAGTAGATGGGATTAGGATGGGGTACATCCTCTATGAGATTTTGAATGTTATGGCGGAGGCGGATGCACTGATCCGTCCCATGGCCTAGATTTTGGTGATAACCACATCGTAGGCTCATGTTGTAGTGGGAGGTTATGGGATCCGGTAGCGGCTTATGAGGGAGGAGCTGCAAGTGGCCCTTTTTGAGTAGGTGGTCCAAGGCTGTGGAAAGGGGAACATTAAGTTTGAAAATTTTGCGAGGGCCTTTAGGGCAATTTTGTGGAATGGACTGGTACGAATGGAGAGGGGAGGCCATTGGTTGGTTTCTAAGTGCATTGATACCCGGGGAGTTCAGGGAGTAGTTGGGTCTCGTGGACTGGTGTTGGGGTTCATCCTTCTTGAACTTTCCTTCTCTGATGGCATCCTCTATTTTGGTGCCTATTTCCAACAGTTCTTCAAATGTTGAGATGGACTGGTAGAATAGTTTGTCGTGGTACACTGGTTACATGTTCTTGACCAGCATACGTACTTGCTCTTTCTCAACAGGTCTGTGGATCATTTGGGCCACTTATTCCTCCATCTATTCAAGAATGCAGCGAAGGACTCATTTATGTTTTGCCTGGTCATCTCTAGGTCCCGGATGGTGACATCAAACTCTTGGTTGTAAGAGTAGTGATCAATAAAAGTTCTAGCAACATTTTCCCAGACTCGGGTCTTGGAGCCTTCAAGAGTTAGGAACCAGGATAGTGTGGCATTCTTGAGGGTTTGAGGGAACAGCATAACTATGTGCTCATGAGTGCATCCCATAGGTTGGAAGATGTTCATGCATAACTTGATGTGACTTTTTGGGTTCCTGGTCCCATCGAAGAGATCAATTTTTGGCATTTTGAAGTTCTCGGGCAGTTTCACTTTGACGGGTTCGAACAAGCCTTCTAGATCTAACATGTAATCGTTAACCCACTTGCTCTTTCTTAGTACACTTTCTAGCTTGTCTACTCTATCCATCTTTTCTTGAAACTTTTTCTCATATACAGGTGGCGGGACCCCATGAAACCATCCTTCTTCTCCGTTATTCTTATGTACAAAGACAGGAGGTAACACAAACCCAGGTGGTGGTGGTGGCATGAACCCTACTTGTGGTGGTGGGAACCCATGTGGGTATTGTGGCTGCTGCTATTTCAGTTCTTCCATGAAATTCAAAACTTGGGCCATGCGATCAGATTGCTAGCTTATGGTTGCTCCCAACTCAGTGACCTTGTTTTATAATTCTTCCTGATTCATGTTGGAATGACTTAGCGGGCTAATTTTGACCAAATAACTGTTTGAACTTTTGACTCAGGACGAGGATCCCAGTTGCTAACTTCGGGAATCTATACTGACCTACGGATTCGAGAGGAGGGGTGTATCAGATTCTGATAGTGACGACTAGACAAACAATGATAGTGATGTTAACGAAGATGGACCGACTTATGTATAGACTGACTGAGACAGTGTGTGCAGACTGATGAGAATGGTGCATGCACATGAGACAAGCATGCGGATGCAAGACCTAATCTATATGATTCTCCTATTTATAATAGATAGCAGTTAAACAAGTAAAGGTCCTAGCCATATAGAGTGTGCTAACCTTACTTTCCAGTATGATCACCAAGGGATAATAGGGATTTTTGGGATATTTCGGGAAGTTTGGATAAAGTTTTTGGGAATAATAGGGATTTGGAATATTCAGAGGAATTTCCAGAAGTTATGGGAGTTTCTAGGATAAATAGGGATTTCTGGGTAATATGGGAGATTTGGACAGAGTCTCTAGGAGAAACTGGTCGTATCTGGATGTTTCTGGGATATATGGACAGAGTTTTTGGAAGAAACTAGTTATATCTGGGTAAGATGGACAGATGTTTGGGATAAATAAGTATATCAGAGTTTCTAGGAGAAACTGAGATTTTTGGGTAATATGGGGGATTTGGACGGAGTTTCTGGGAGAAACTGGCATATCTGGGAAATCTAGGAGATTTGGACGGAGTTTCTGGGAGAAACTAGTAAATATGACGAGAGCAAGTGATGACGGTGACCATACTATCTAGCAAGTTTCATACTTCTATGTTGTAGGACCGACAAACAAGGTTTGCAGTGTATATCTTTGTGAGCATGGAGCAGACATCCTTGTCATGGTGCCTAGGCAGGTCAACTCAATGTGATCACATGTAAGTGATTGCCTTGGGAATCATAAGAAAGAGGTTCTGCCTCATGCCACATAAGCGTCTACACTACGCAGGTAATCCCATCAGGGTATACAGCAGTTATATCACATTCTCCTATCTGAAAAGATAAATGAACAGTCCTATGAAAGGTTCTACAGGAATCTATATGCAAAGGCTGGATTTAGTCAAAGAGGGTCCCTTGACGAGAGTTCCAATATACCGTCAGAGAGACAGTACAGAAGTGTTTACTCTTTTTGATATACCTTGGAAGGTACAGTATCAACGGTGACTTGTGCCCTGGCACAGCAAGACCTGAACAATGTCAGCGCCGCGTTTCAGACACAGTCGGAGGGGGGAAATGCAGCGTGAAATGCGGTGAACCAGACACAGTAAAAAGATGATTTTAAGGATGCTTCTTATGTGTCAAACCTCTGTAATATTTTGTTTTGAAAATAAATGTCCCTAGCAGAGTCGCCAAATTGTGGACATACGGATTCGCTCATCCACTATTTTTGGTTTTGTTTTGAGATTGTTTTGAAAAAGGAAAGGAAAAGGTCTGTTGAAAACAGATACAGAGTCGCCACTTGGTCTTTAAGGAACCAAGAAACCTAATTTGACTCACCCAAATGGATAAAGGGCACCGGCCCTTCATAACCAAAGAACTTGGTTTGGGGTTTTGGTACGAGAGAGGAAGGAGCCGTTATCACGACTAAAACACCCTCAACTCGCCCCGTCTCTCGACGGGCCTCAATTAGCATCCAATAATCATCTTTTACTATGTGTGCTTTGACAATTAATACTATGATAGCTATATTACATCACATAAGAATCTTGAAATGGAAGATCAAAAGATAAGATATCATTCATAAGATTTAAGCCAAATATCACACTATGCAAAAGTGGAAGATCACACAAATAAACCTAGGAAAAATCGTCTAATCACAAATCAAGTAATTAAGTTTCCCTAATCAAAAGGGGACATGAATTGTTCTTAAAACAAATAAATCAAAAAGGATCAAAGTATGCTTAGCAAGCTAGAATGATGCATGCTAATCTTTGAGAAAAGAAGACCTCTCAATCCCTAGGATGGATGAGAAAGGACGATTAGATCGAGGGGAAACATGAACGTATGATCAAGTTCGTTCCTTATAATCTTCTTAGATTAAGAGTCACAAAAGCCCCAAATCTTTGCATGGATGCAATGTATGTATCTAGAATGTACCAAGGTTGTAGTGTGTTTTGTGTTCATGGATTCCTAGAATCACTTAGAAGTCTACAATGTGTATGAATGAATGAAGGAAATCATCATGAGGTATGTACAAATGTAGTATGAACTACTTCCTAAGACATGTGCTAATTTGGAGTGCATGTAAGCATTAAATCAAATGATGGAAGTAAAAGTATGCTTGTTGTGAATAGTGGATAGAACAGTAACATGATCTTTTAGAAATTGAAAAGAGGGGTTAGGAATGTTTTCAATGCATGATTTTTTATGTAGATCTTCCTTATTGTGTCTAGAACACAACCCAAAAATCCAATCTTTAATAATTATTACAGATTGAGAGAAATCATATGAACAATAGAGGTTACTCAGAAACAAAGTTTGTACTGTCGACCGAAATGTCAAAAAAATCTTAGAAAATGAAAACATATGATCTAGGGGACCATTTTATACATAAAGTTCCCTAAGACACTGAAGTTTAAGGGAAAAATATTTTGGTACCACTCCTTTTGGAAAAGCTTTCTTTAAAACAAGTTGAAAGTAGACCAAGCTGCTGTGACAGTAAAGGCAGAATATCTAGAGAGAATGTTTGGACCAAAATGGAATCCTTCCAAGTATTTCCAAGTCAAACCAAAAATCATGGGTGTTCTCTAATGAGTTAGGAAGACTTTCCAAGTGGTCTTACATCCATACATTGAGTATTGAGTGCTAGAGAAATCTTTCAGCTCAAATCATTCACTGTTTTGACTCACTGTTTTAAAGATTTTGGGAAAAACTTGAGTTTTATTTCTTGAGATCAAAATGAGAAGGTTTGAGAGGGGTTTTGGAATAGAGGTTTTGAAAGTATATTTTCAACATCAAGTAGAGATTATGACCTCTTGAAACATCAACATCAAACTCATCATCAAGAACCCCCAATATTATTGGAGAGCTTCATTTTTATTTTGAACATAACTTCAAGGATACCTTGGAGGCATTGAAATTATAAGCATCATCTATTAAACATGTTTTTGAGGTCAAGAGCTACTATCCATAAGGATTCACTCACCTCAAACTTCATGTCATCATTTAGATGATTAAGAACAAGTAAGTAAATAAAGAAAAATAAAAAGAAATGAGGTAAGAAGAGATGAACATATATAAAAAAAAAAACAAGTAAATAGCAATCAGTGTATGATAATCAATGTGATATTGGACTTGTAGCTTGGTGCTTCACTCATAGATATTGACATTTGGACATGGAAGTAGCTTCCTAACTCAAGAATGCTCAAGAATGGTGATTGGGGGTATTTGGAATGTGAAGTATAAGAGAGGTAATCGAAGAAAACAAGATTAAAACTCACTTTCTTATAGAAAATCAATGGGAGAAGCTCCCTTTCCTTCTTCTAAACCTATCTCTATCTCTCTTTCTCTCTACAACTTCTATGGGCTTTACACTTGGCCCCCCTCAAATGAAGAGTAAAGGGGGGTTTATATAGGCCAATTTGTGGTGGTTTTGGGATTTAGAAAGTACTCCCATTGGTCCTAAACATCTGTGACATAGAACTACGTCGTTTTGGTTTCTAATTAATCAATTTGGACCCCCAATCAAAATTACAAAAATGGACTATTTTGGGGAAGACTTCCGCGGCGGCAGTGGGCCAGTACCGCGGCGTCACTGCTCCTCCTTCGTCCAGATCATGCTGTTTAGGCCCCCAGAGGTTCCGGTATTCACGAAAAGGCCCTATTTCGTCCGAAATTCACAGAAATGCACATGAAGTCCGAACTGAGGTTATGATATACCGTTGGAAATTTAATGGAGTCTACTTTACATAAAAAATAGTTTAGAGATAAGTCTTTTTGAAAAGTTTTGCGGTATTCGCAATAAAAGCCGATTTGATTGCCTTTTACACCTTCAGAAATTCATAATAAATTCGTTTTAAATCCAAATATTATGTGCGGCATACCGTTGGAAAGCTATTGACCTCTAGTATCTATGAAAAATATTTAAAAAAATGATACGGTGCTCCGGTTTTAAAGTCAACTTTTGGTCAAACTGGTCAAACTTTGGATTCCCGGGAAGTTCTGGAAACCTTTGGGAACTCCCGGGAGCTGATGTTTTTGTTCGATTTTCTTTTAAAACTTGTTTTAGTACATTTCACATGATCTAGAATGATCTCGGAGTTTTCGGTGAATTTGGACAATTTCGGTCAAACTTTGGTCAAACCTGGTCATACTTGGTCAAATCGGTCAATGGGGACTTTCCGGCAACTTCCAAGGGTCTCTGGGAGCTGACGATTTCATTTGATTTTTCTTAAAAACTCATTTTATGACTTTTCTCACGACATAGCATGTTTTCAGAACTTTTGATCCAAATCTGGGAGCGTTTGGGCTTTCAGGGGCATTTTGGTCATTCTGAGCATTTTAGGAGATAGAACTAACTTCCAAGAATCCTTTTTGAGTCTTTTTCGATCATTGTGAACCGCCAAGCTATGGGTCTCCTAAATCTGATTGCCGACAAAATGGGGTGTCTACAGTGTGTATCCTATCCAAGAGAGTAATTCCGGCAATCCAAAAGTCGTCATCTAAATAAAATAAGTACATTCATCCAAATGTGTGTGTCCTCTCCAACACTTAATAAAAAATAAAATAAAATAAGAAGAGACATAGAGTCATCCCCAGCCTCAACCTCGGGTCTGGTGAGTGACGCGTCTAAGAGGCTCCTGCTCCAAATTCGTATCACTCCCAACACCACGACCTCTACCTCTGGCTTCTCGGCACCTCCATGAGCTCCACTTGAGCTCGGTCCAAGCTGTAGCTCTAGCTCTCTTACTTGCAGGGTCAGGGCCCTGATCTCCTCATCCTAGGAAAAGAAAGAGAGTAAACCCAAAATTGGCTAAGCAAAATTGAAAAATAAAAGAAATGCTGAATAGGTAAAATGGAAATAACAATAAAAATTTACCTTAGCTCTCAACTGAGCCTCAATAGTTACTCAAGCCCCCTCAGCCTAAACTAGAAACCAGATATAAGGATTAGAAAGTCAAAAAGAACGCAAATTAGTCTAAGAGTCAGAAACACAGAAGCAGGAAGAACAGGGTTTTTGAAAAACAACACTCCACTCCTGTCCATGGACCCAATGCCTCGCACTATGGGCATAGAGCAGGCCCTCCTTGGCATAGTCCCTGGGGATGTGATCATACTAGAGTGGGGTAGTGGGAGCACCCTGGCGGTATTGAGGAATTGTGGTCATACTCTGCTCGCCCTAAAAAACCATCAGGAAGTTTCAATCCCACTGGGGAAGGGCAGGGGGTCCGGCTGCGGCACGAACAGGCTACAAGAAAAGAGAAAATATGTCAAGAGAAGTATTGATAAGATTAAGAGAAAGACCAAAGAAATCATGCATGATACTTACTCGGGTTACTTCCATCAAAGGAAAGTTCTTCATCAGCTTAGCAGCACGGAAAGCTGTGTACCCCTTAGGAGGCTCCTGGTAATCCTGAATGGAGAGAACATTCAGGGCAGCTGTAAAGGCACTACCATGAAGAGTCTCAATGTCTCTCATAGAACTAAGAGGAGGATGCGGCACATGGAACACGGGAGCCATCAGTGACTGCCTAGTCACTCTCTCTCCCAGATACTACTCCCAAGCATCTGGACCATCGAGCAGCAACCTCATCGAGTCGAAACCAGCTGACCTTTGCCTCTCTGGAGGGAGGGTAGGAAGTACAGAAACTCAGGGTTGCCAGTTGACGTGGGGCTCCCTCAAGGTTGTCAGGAAGTTCCTGAATGCAACAAAGTCATGGGCCCTAGTCTTTCTCCCAACACGGTCCTTCTACCATTTCAGTCCCTGGGGCATGATAAGGGCATACACCAGTTCGTGTCAAATCTGAAAAGAAAAGAAAGAAAAGAGCATGAGATTCAAAAATTAGAAATAGGAAATTAAAAGGAAATGGAAAATAAGACGGGAATGTACCTCCCACGCTCTCCAAAAGCCGCCCATGGAGGCTGGGCGATCCTGGGAGAGCTCTCCCTTATGCCTATAGAGGATAGCCAGTTCAGCGCCGTCCCAATCATACTTATAAATCCGGTCCATCTCCTCCAGAGACCCCAGTAGTGCTACAGCAACCCGGTCACCCTTGGAGCTCAACAAAGAGCACCCCAACAATTACATAATAAACCCCCTGGCCATCTGCTCATATGTGAAACCCTCTTGATCCTTGAACGTATCAAGGAACCACTTGGCCTTGACTAAAGGCTCGTCCGGGCCCACTCCCAATAGCACGCGTACCCGATCCCACACTATTATCGTGTCCAGCATCCGTAGACACTCACCCTCGAAGGGGATCCCTGTGATTATACTAAAATCAATGGGGGGTCATCGTCATCTCCCCAAACTCAAAATAGAAGGTGTTGGTGGTATCCTACCACCGCTCCGCGAGAGCATGAATTTGCCTGAGATCATTGGAGCTCTTGGCCAAAGCTTAACAAAAGTCTTTAAAGCTGACCACGACTATATAACCCTTCACAGTCATATTTAGAGACTAGTACCACTCGTAGCCATGGGCGAGGTTGTCGTGACCCTTCAACGAGTCAGGCTAAAGCTGCAACAAGTCACAAGATTTTAATATCAATAAAATGGAAGGGTAAAAGAAAAAGGAAAAGAAAAATAATAATAAATAAATAAAATTTATGTAAAAGAAATTATCAGAGCACTCGAAAACCTTTAGAACAAAGTGCATGCATTCCAAATGCCATTTGATGATCAAAAGAGAGCATTTCAAAATTTTATGCTATCATGCATCGCATTCATTAGGGGTAATAAGCAAGAATTGAAGATCAAAAAATGGGAAAAGAGATATACCTCTCGTCAGAATGCCCGAGCGGATATATGCTCCTCCAGGTCGTAAAGTAGGAAAGTGGGATCGCTGTGAACAGTAGCCTTATACTTCTTCCTCTTCCTGCTTGAGCTACCTAAGCCATTGGCCATGGTAGTTGATCTGTCAAAAAATGAGGGAAAAAGAAAGGGGGTCTGAAAAATGGGGAAAAAATCAGGAAAATGACAATAATGGAAAAAATATTTAAGATTCCGATCTAAGGAAACTAACATGTTGATCCTTTAGATCGCTGCGGATAAGTGTAGAAGAAATTTCGAGAGAAATTCGAGTCGAAGAGATTGTGAGAAGTGAAAGAAAATGAAAGAAAAGTAAAACATATAAGCATTCTGCGTCCCGAACTGTACTCGGGAATCCACGAGCGGCAGTCGCTAAGTGCCACGCAGAAATCGCCGAATGCCACTATAGCATTACGTAAGTACCGTTGCGGCACTCGTTGACTACCGCACGCTTTCGTGCATACTGCAAATCAGGCAGTTGAAGGGTCCCTGGTTTTCCCCTAAAAAATTGAATAAATCCCAAATTGGGAATTTAAACCCCCAAAGTCTGCCCCCTATTACATTTTGGCACCTAGAAAATAAATTTTCAAGTCTGGGTGATCCTAGATCCATATGAAAATAAGTTTTGAGTCCGCGCGACTCCAAAACTTGAAAATAGATTTTTGAATTTGAAATCTGGGTTTTGTAGGTCTATGTAACTCCCAGTTTTGTGAAGTAAAAATTTTAACACTTGTGAAAACCCAAGTCTGATCGATTCCCAATTTTGTGAAACATAAATTCTTTGAGTTTAATTGACTCCCAATTTTGTGAAATAGAAATTCTTTGAGTCCGATCGACTCCCAATTTTGTGAAACATAAATTCTTTGAGTCTAATTGACTCCCAATTTTGTGAAACATAAATTCTTTGAGTCCGATTGACTCCCAATTTTGTTAAACATAAATTCTTTGAGTCTGATTGACTTTTGATGTGGTGAAGTTGAATTTGTATGATTCTGATTGACTCCTAGTTGGAAATTGAGCCGAGTTGAGTCTAATTGACTCTCGATTTTAGAAATTGAAAATTGAATTAAGTCTATTTTGGCTCTCGATTTTAGAAATTAAAAATTGAATTGAGTCTGATCGACTCCCGAATGAAGTCTGATTGACTCCCAATTTTAGAAATCTGATTTGACTTAAGTATATTTGACTCCCAAATTTTAGAAAATTGAATTTAGTTGAATTGAAGTGAGTCTGATTGACTCTCGGGTTTTGAAAATTAAAGTGATTTGATTCTAATGACTCCCGAACTTGAAATTTGAAAATTTTGGTTTCTTGAGTTAAAGAAATTGAAAGGAAACATATCCGACGAGGCCGAAGGGCTGCGGATAATAGAGCAAACATATCTGACAAGGTCGAAGAGCTGCAGATACTTAAAGTAAACATATCCGACGAGACCGAAAGGCTGCAGATACTTAAAGCAAACATATCCGACGAGGTCGAAGGGCTGTGGATACCCAGAGCAAACATATTCGACAGGCCAAAGGGCTGTGAATATTTAGAGCAAACCCATATTGACACCAGGGCCTAAGTCGCGAAGCACCACCCAGTCAATTGCGCTAATCCGATTGGTTAAAAGGGCTATGAATCCTAAAAAGGACCAACCCATTAGTCAAAGAGACTCCTAGTTCTGAAGATAGCTCACCCAGTAAGTTGAAGTGACCGCAAGCATTAAGTAGCATAGGACATAGAGTACATCTAGATACATCGAAATAGCATAATTTCAAATCATCACATTTACATAATTTGAAAACATGAAGCATAAAATTGCATTAGCAGCCATCATTACATAAGCACGTGCATCACGATAGGATAGGTGCATTCATCTGTATGACTATTTGTGCTTATGTGTTTCTCCTCCACCTGAACTACGTCCTGGTCTGATTCCCATAGGGATACGTAGGCAGCTCACCATCGAGCACGATTGACATGGACCATTTGTGCGACTGTGTTTGCAACACATTTTTGTTTTTACCTGAATTCAACAGTTTTGGTCAAAGGCTTGTCTTCACATAGGATTCGACATTCACTTGTGACACGCATTGCTCTACAAGCTCTATTGAAGAGGAGCAAACTATAGACATCCCGATTTTGCCCAACTGTCAAATTTAGGGGATTGTTACCTCCAAAATCGATGATAACAATGTCCGACAAATTTTGGGTTTCCAAGGTGATTCAAGCTCTTCGAAAGGCTCTTCAATTTCAATTTCAAAAAGAAAATTAATTAATAAATAAAGAAAAAGGAAGGAAAAAGGGAGAACGTGAGAAGAAAAGAAAATGGCACGCGGCGAGGACTGCAGCAGTCACGTGGTGCCGTAGCAGCACTCATTGGGTGCCGTACTTGCATAGCCACTCCGGCAATTACTGAATGCCGCGGACAATTCACCAAATGTCGTGATATAAGAAGGAGTTTTGAAAGCAAAAGAAAGAAAAGAATAAGAAAAAACATAAAAGAAAAATAAATCAAAAACAAGGCAAACTGAGATGCACAAAAAGACGGCAATTTGTGAGTTGTCTATGGCACTCTCTGAGTGTCGCCGCTCTAGCACTCAATGAGTGTCGTGCCAGCAATTGGTGGGTGTCGTACTGGCATTTACTGAGTGTCGCGGACAACTCCGTCAAGTGCCGTGTTTTTTAACTGTCTGCTTTTAATATAGTACGCATTGTACCATCAAACGTGCTTTTAGGATTAGGGTTTTACCACCAAATTTTACCAAAATGACCTTTAAAATTGGTCTACATAAGGAGATGAATATCCCATTACAAAGGAAGGATTCTTGAACTACTTCCTGAGATAATTAGGAAACAATTGAGAGAATCTTAGTGAGAATTAAGGAAATAAAAGAGAAATTATTGCAAGGGTTGGAAGAAAAGCTTGAAGATTTTTGTGAAGACATTCAAACCATAAAGAAGTTAAAGATAATTGGAGGTAACTTCTAGTCTTAATTAGTTCTTAGTTCAAGTTCAATCACAATTCATAGAACTACTTAGGATCTTTTACACATTTTCCAAAAGTCTCTTCCCACCTCATTTCATCACACACCACTAGAATTGTGATTGAACTCTCATTTGTTTTTCATTGACTTGGATCTAAGTAACTTTGGGTTTAAGACCAAATAAGTTGTAAAGTGAAGTCTAACTTAGAAAATCAATTGAGTTTTGATTTCATCTCCTTTTGTTTATGTTCTTTTTCTTGGGATTCATGAGATCTTTAATATCTCATTTGATTCCCTTAAGTTTGATCCTCTAAATTCTTTATAAACTTGTGATTTAAATGGGAATTAAGGTAGGCCATAACTATATGCATACATAATTAGTGGATCCATGTCTTAATTCATGATTTGGATCCTCTAATTTGAAGTCTCGTGGAATTCTCTTCATATTCCATAGAGATTCACATGGATTGGGTATAATTAGTCTCCAAAGGTCATTAACTTGGAAAGAGAATTAAATAAAGCAAGTCTATATTCCTCAAGGGTCATCAACTTGAGAGAGGAATTAAGGCTTAAGAAAAGCCAACTCCAATGGCTTAGATGTCAACATTGGTGCAGTGAATTCAATAACCAGCAATGATCAAGGATTTTTTATTAAATCCTGATCCATTGGAATTGAATAAGACCAATTGGAATACGTTCAAAACACAAAGATCTACCACTGCAATTTTTGTTTTGATGAGATTTCATGGTTAGGACAGTTTGATCATAGGATTTGTAAACTAATTACTCTCTATCCAAAATTTCAGAACAGTAAGTCGGTTTTAATTTAAAGAGATCAGAGCCTTAATCAAACACTTTTTACTTCCAATAATTTTTTGTGTGAAGTTAGATGTATTAGTGAGATCCCCTAAAAATATTGGAGTAATTCAGATTCATTGACTATTTTTAGAAAATCATACAAAATCTCGGGATAAAGAGTTGTTAAATTCTGAGTGATGTCTGGTTTTGATCCAATTCCCAAAGATTGAACCGTTTGATTTTTTATTTTCTTTTTGGGTTAGAAACTACTCACAGAGCCAACTTGTGTCCAAAACTCATTCAGATCAAACCATAGGAGTTCTGCTTTTCCAAATTTTGAAAGTCTAGTCTGCTCTCTGTAATTCCTGAAATTCTATGATAGATTTCATAAACTTTGTAAATAATAGTCCAAGTGGCTTTTCTATGACCCAAGGCTTGAAATATGTTTTAATTATGATTAATTAAACTAAAATCCAGAGATTAGATAATCCAAATCAATGAATGATTTATAGCTTATTCATGTTCATATTCATGCGTTCATCACACATGCATAGGTTCTAGGAATTAGGACATCATCTTGTATTGTGCTAAGCCATAATTAGTTAAACATAACCATGGATTCCTTATGATCATGCTGGGATTATATCATCTTTATATGGACATTACATTGGCTCCTAGTTGAGACTTGTATATCTATAGAGGTGTTGTGTTTCCAACTAGTTAGAAGGAATTCATGATCATGTCAACTCTTTCCATGCTTGATAGATTTATGCTAGGGGTTTGATATTTAGGATTTGATATTATATCTTTTTCAAAGGATGTGGACTAACTATTTGTTTTGTAGCGCTATTGAGGTATGATTTCCTGACTTTTCTCTAGTTTATTTATTTCTTGATTTTATTAATTTTTGACTTAATGCGCGACACCTTAGACTATGTCAACTCTTTCCATGCTTGATAGATTTATGCTAGGGGTTTGATATTTAGGATTTGATATTATATCTTTCTCAAAGGATGTGGACTAACTCTTTGTTTTGTAGCGCTATTGAGGTATGATTTCCTGAATTTTCTCTAGTTTATTTATTTCTTGATTTTATTAATTTTTGACTTAATGCGCGACACCTTAGACTAGGTCTTGATTTATGTGTATATATGTGATTAAGGACCCTTTTTAGGATTTCTACTTTTGTATGCATTGCACGTTTCTCATTTCGCGGCTAGATCCCGAGTAAGTTCTCTTGTTCCTTATTGCATATCATTTTGCTTGCTATTTGAATTATGTGGTTTTGTATGAATTTTATCATTAGCAATCTTGCACCCCTTTCGACATGCTTTTGTAATGTATATATATGTATTAGTTGAGGACATGCTTAGATTAGTAATTTGATTAAAAGGATGTTGAGGAAGGGCCTATCGTAAGATAGGATGAGAGGGGATATTTTAGTCCGCCAGGCTCCTTCCCCACTCATTCCATAATCCCCGGACGTAGAAATCTCTGGTTTCCAAAAGATCAGTTTGCTTTTAAAATGGTTTCTTGATTTTCCTTTACAAATTTAAGTGGTGACTCGTATTTGTTTTGGAAAAGTTTTAAAAAGCGTGGTTAAACTGCAATATTCATAACATGCAAAGCTACAAATCATGAATTAACTTAAGGAAACATGGTTTACGAGTGAGTATAAGTACTCACCATGATCTAGATGATAAATTTATGATGAATACAAAAAATCTGTGTGGACTCTTCAAGAACTTTACTTGTAAGCTCCAAATGGTTGTTGATCACCTCAATGCTTCTTCTCTACTTGACAATCCAGCTCTTTATACTGCCAGAGCTTCATATACAAGTGCATAAGTATGCGTGGGGATTGGATGAAGCCATGCAAGGTGTTTGTGTATGAAATTTGTGTATGGAAGATCATGAACTCTCAAGGTCTCACCAAAGGAGCTCTCTGAAATACAAAGTTTTTAAACGTAATAAATTTTGGGTTATGATGGGTATTTATAGAGTTTTCCAAGTCCAAGGGTAAAATGGTCATTTCATATATTTTTAGCTCGAGCGCTCCTGTCTGAAGCACTCTAGCAGATCGAGCGCACAGGGCTCCTTTTACTAATAACCTTCTAATGTTTTCAAGGATTAAAGGATCAAGAATTAAACATCCTTATAGATTATCATCCATGTTCATTTATAAACATTTGTATCTACATAAACGGATACAGAAATACAGGAATACATTCTTAATCATATCAATATAGATAAAAAAAATTGGTGTAACACTTAGGCACAAGTAACACTGGTACCATGCACGGACTTATGCTTTCTCTCACGTGTCCTTTGTCCAGCAACTACTCAACTTTTGCCTTTGAAGCTCCTTTGTCTCCTCTGGATTACTCCTATAGGCTAGCCGGTTAGGAATCGTTGATCCTGGCATAAAATCAATTTACTGCTCTATTCCCCTAATAGGTGGCAACACACTAGGAACATTGTTAGGAAACACGTCTTCAAATTCTTGCAACAAAGTGACAACCCTACTAGGTAAAGATTCATCAAGTTTGTTAGTACCAAACATGCCTCTTTGTACAAAAGTACAAACATAGTTTGGTTTGTATAAAAACTACTCTTGATCTCACTCGCCTTAGCATAAAAATTCACTTTTTTCTCTCTTTTGTCTACTCTCTCTCTCTCTCTCTCTCTCTCTCTCTCTCTCTCTCACTCTCCTTTTTTTCTTTCACTCTCCTTTTCATCATCATTTTTTGAACTTTCAGCCTCACAACTTATTTTCAACTTGTTATGTCTTTTATTTTTCATTTGATCTTCATACACTTTCCTAGGAGTCAACAGTACATGAGTAATGGTTTTTCCATCATTTACAAGAGTATGCCTATTCTTGAATCCGTCTAAGTAACCTTCCTAGCTATCAAATTGCCATGGTCTGCCCAACAATATGTGACCCGCTTGCATTAGAACAACATCACAAAGCACTTAATCCTTGTACTTCCGCTTGCATTAGAACAACACCACAATCATTCAAACATTGCAACGTATATGGCATAGGGTATTTCAAGGTAGGTAAATTTAGTTTTTAAACTAAGGTAGTGCTAGCAATATTAATACAATTTCTCCCATCAGTTATCATACTACATACCTTATTGTTGATGTGGCATCTAGTATGAAAACAATTTTCCCTTTGCTGGTCCATATCATGCTCTTTTACTAGGGCACTTAAAGCACGCCTAGCCACTAGTGCCTCACCCTCCACTGGATAATCCAAATCATTGTCACAAGTGTCCTCAAGTGGTGGCATTTGATCATCATCACTCTCACTTTTAGTTTCCACCTCTCTATCAACACGTGCAATCGTGGTCCTCTTATTTGGACATTGTGAAACTATGTGACCTGTTCCTAAACACTTCAAACACTTAATATCACGATTACGAGTTGAAAATTCATTTTTACCTCTATTGGCATTGGGAACTCATCTCTTCTTTTTGGTGGTTCGGTCTTGGATTTTATGGCAGTCCCTTCATCATTCCTCCCATTCGGTCTCCATGAAGTAGAAAAGCCCAAATTTTGAGAAGATCGAAGTCCCTTCCTTTTATTCTGCCTTTCCACTTTTATTGTCATATATACCATGTCCTCCAACTCCACATAGTGTTGCAACTCCACCACATTAGCTATGTTCATGTTCAGCCCATTTAAAAACCTTTCCATAGTAGCTTCTTTATCTTCCTCTACATTAACCTGAATCATGGCAATCTCCATCTCCTTGTAGTAGTCAACCACACTCTTATAGCCTTGAGTAAGGCATTGTAATTTTTTATACAGATCCTTATGGTAATGACTAGGGACAAACCGTTTTCTCATGATGGCCTTCATTTCCTCCCATGTCTCAATAGGCCTTTTATGGTTTCTCCTCCTGTTTATCACAAGTCGATCCCACCATGTAATAGCATAGTCAGTAAACTCAATGGCAGCAAGTTTTACCTTTTTCTCCTCAAAGTAGTTGTGACACCCAAAAATTAACTCCACTTTCTTCTTCCATTCCAAGTACACTTTTGGATTGTTTTTCCCTTGGAACGATGGTATCTTTACTTTGATACTTTCCAAGTTTCTGTCAACCCATCTTGCCATCTCGGATCACTTTGGAAGCCTCTACCACACCTTTCTCTCCTTGACACAAATCTACCCTCATCATTCAATGAAGCTTGATCCTCCTCGCCATTGAACTCATCCTTGTGGTTGTCATAAGTTTTGGGTACATGCCTTTCTTTCCTTCTAGCATTATGGACTCTTTTGCGATGCCCTTCACGCCTAGTAGCAATATCAGCATCTTGTCTATCCATCCTATCTCGAATCACATTAAACATCACGCCTATACGTTCAAATTATTGATGCATAGGCTGTAATGTGAAAGATGGATCCTCCTTTCCTTCTTTGTTTGGCTAAGAAGACATAACTGAAACTTGTAGATAAATGTTGAGGATAAAACCTCACTGCACTCCCTCATGTGTATGCACTTGAATTTGTCACTCACACTCGTGTTTCACTGTTAATTGACTTTTTCCTGAAATTGATCTCACACTAGCTCTCTTGCCTTTTTTCACTCGTAAATCTCCTTTTGAGTTCTTTAATGAACTAATCAAACTTGAATCAAGAGATCTTAACGAGTAGTGTTTTAAACCAATACCAATGGCAAAAGTATTTTAGAAACAACGAATCAAAAGAGGAGGAAAAACATAATTAGATTTGGAAACAAGAAATCAGATATACATATATATTTAGAGAACTAGAAATCATTATTAGTATGCCCCAAAGGAAGAGGGAAACAAAAATCAAAAAAAAAAAATTTGGGCATCTCTTCTTCTTCTTCTTCTCCTTCTCTCTCTCTCTCTATCTCTCTCTATCTCTCTCTCTCTCTAACTATAGGCACAAAACTAATCATAGAAGAACGATTTAGAAACAGGAGAGATTGAAGAACACAACACGAAGAACAAATAGAAACTGAAGAGTCATGAAGAACAAACAGAAAATAGAATGAAAATTAAAAGTATAGTAACCTGATTTTAGAGACCTTGCTCTGATACCAAATAATGAGAACCTCAATAGACTTGCTTTGAGATCCAACAACAAAGATTAAATATCTTCACAAGAAACCTAAAAATCAAATTGATGTAATAGTGAACTTGTGACCCAACGATTATAATAAATCACAAACAGTGGCGGACCAAGAACTTTAATTCAGTGGGGGCGAAGTTTTTACAGGGGTTTGGGGGCAGCGTCCCCGATGGTTTTTTTTTTTGGTAGAAATAGCATAATTTTGTATGATTTTTTCCAGAAGTTTCGTGTACATATATGGGGTTGTAAATTCAGTGTGTTTTTTTGTCTATCTCACGAAAAATGAGCAAGATGAGGTTTTTTTTTGCTAAACAGGAGCAAGAGGAGATTAATGGTAGATATGGGGTCTTTGAGTCTTTCGAGAGCTTCTGCAAAAGTTGAAACTTTATCTGCATGGGAACATTTTTTTATTTTTATTTTTTAAAAAATGCCTTGTGGGATACTAGGGGACTCTAGGTGGTCATTGTTTGGCCTTTTGATCTTTTATTATGTAACATATATACACATATAAACACAATATATAAAAATTAAGATTGGGAACAAGTTGTCAGTTAAAACCGTGTCAAAATTCTAAAATTTACAAAAGAGTAATGCTATGCTTCCTAAATTTATTTCAAAAGTGCTTTCCAAATGACCTAGGTAGATGGGCGTAAATCAAAATTCAACTAGTCCCACTGTATTTGACATGGCCCTACTACCACATCATTTGGGAATCACTTTTGGGATAGACATTTGGGAAGCATATCATTTCTCTTTACAAAAAGCCTCCGAATTAACAGAAAATCTTAATAAAAGTCTACATATTTTTAAAAACTATCATATATAACCTGTTTTTTCCCGAAAGTTCAGTGGGGGCAAAACGAATCGTAAATCACATGTATTCAAGTTTTGAATGCCACAAGGTGAGAACCTTGATAAAATCTAAGAGTTTAATGAAAAACCAATGAGTAAAAACACACTTTTATGAAATGATCAAATCTCTTTACATTAGATAGAAAAGGATATAAAGAGGATTGAAACAACCCTCCAACCATAGGATTAAATGCCATCTCCTTTTTTTAGCAAAGATAAACACAAAAAACTAGTTTGACTCATTATTTATACTTCGAAACATGAACAGACACTCAACTACTAGCTATAAAGCATAAATAGCCATAACTTGGAAGTTATTTTCAGCCCACATCTTCACATGCATGAATTAAGTTGACAAAATCTTCATTCCCCATTGGGCCAAACTTAGGAATCTTGGAATCAACCTAAATCTCTTGAATCGGCCCAATAAACGCCTCCTTGATCCTCTTAGACCTTGCTTTAGTAATTGCTTGGGACATGCAATGGATCTTGTAATGGACCATGTTGATTCATATAAAATTTTGTAGGATTTGATTTAATCTTATCTGCATGATTTGGTTTAGTCTTATCTTCATCTCAACCCTATATATAGGGGTGTGAGTCTTGTATTTGAGTAATCAATCACTGTCAATATATCATTTTCTCATTTCTTGTGTTATAACTTATGTATTATAAACACACATATGCACAGCATACATATATCACAGCACGCACACACATACATAAAATATATATACACACAGTCATATGACACACATGCATACACACACACTCACACACCACACTATACTGCGCATACACAGTATATATACACACTCAACACACACATACACATATTATATAAATACATTAGATTGTGTGTGTATGTGTGTGTGTGTGAGAGTTTAAGTGTAGGGTGAGTTTGGTTGTTAGGGGAGTGAGGGTTGGCATGGTGATGTGAGGAAGTGGGTAGGGTACAAGGGGCTTGTTAGTCCTTTCCCATGAATCGAAGGAAGTGACATGATTGATGTTGTAATACCTCGTATTTTGGAGTGTATAGTACTAAATAAGACTTCGTACTATTCCCTGTTCACTCCTATGAACCTTACCCTTCTGTTAGACAATTTTATGTACCAATCGATTGCCCTAGCATCCCAATCGATTGCCACATTTTATATCCCAATTGATTGTCTTGTATTCAATCGATTGCCATCCTACCAACATGAATTCATGACGTGACCTTTTCCCAATCGATTGTTCTCTTTTTCAATCGATTGCCTTAAAATATCTAAGACCAATTGATTGCCATATTGATTGGTATCTGTAGCAAATTAGTTTTCAACTTTGCATGAGCTTTTGACGTGTGGCACTCTCACCCCTCTATATATATATATATATATGCATTCATTTCGTCCCTTGGGACTATTTTTTAGATCTTCAGAGAGAGAAATTGATACATATATAGATACACACACACTTATATACATACATATATTCATTTATGTATGTCTATACACGCACCCATACACACAAAAGTGAGAAGAACAATAGAAGAAGGGAAGGAAGAATAACAGAAGAGAGGAGAGAAAGAAAGGAGAGACAGAGACACAGATAAGAGACAGGGAAGAATAGAAAGAGAAGGAAGAGAGAGAGAGAGCGAGAGAGAGAGAGAGAGCATGAGCTCCATAGCTCTACACACACCAAACACACCCTTAGGTGAGTCCAAACTCACTTGGTTCCCTTTATTTGGTGTTTAACAAGTTTTAAGGAAGGCTAGACATAGTTAATACTGTTGGGATTGTGCCCTCAAACCAGTTAGTTTGACTATGGAAATTATACTACATTTATGTATGTCAATTCATAAGAAGAATGGTTAGGTTGTTATCCTTAATCATCATTGTATGTAATTCATATGTGTATGAGATTACACATGGGAGATATGATTTACTATTCCTTGTTGTTTCAAATAAGTCACAGTAGATGATATGACCGGATAACTTATCAGGTTTACACTGTAGCATGATTAACTTCTATATGATAGAGTGATGAATCTCATTCACAAGAGTATTTGACTCTAAGTTAATATGCTAGTGCATGAGTTGCATTGACGGACTGTGAGTTAAACCTATTGATAAGAAAATCTGTCACAGTTAATAGGAACTCAAACTTGTATAAGATACATGTCCTTCATCCTGAGATAGTAATGGACACAAGCCGTATGCTTGGTTGCTTTGAGTTACCAATCAGTGAGGTCTTCAAGATCAACACTTGGGTATCTTGGGTGATCAAGTTTATGGTATTGGAAACATATATTATCAAGATGGAATCTACACTCTTGTAAAGAGTAGTTCTTTACAACAGAGTAAGTATTCCCTTGAGAATGTCACTGGTTGATTACTGAGAGTTGCGCAGCCATGCCAACAAATTGTTGTAGACATGTTTGGTAATTTATGAGTGGTGACTGATAATCAAGGAATATAAGATGCATTTATCTATTGGGTAGGCAGTACTGTTATTCATACATCCCAATGATAAATACGAATATTGGAAAGGTAGAGGGACGTTAGTGTCATATTATACAAGGCTAGGAATTACTAATATAAGTGTGGTTTTATTCTTATGCACTGGAGTGTAATTATTATTATATAGTGGAGTTAATGATAATTGATTAATTATTATTCCTTAGTTAAGAGTTTAACTAGATGAAATAAATAGTTAGTCGGAGCCAGTAATTAAGAACCTAGGGGTCCCACTCTTAGCTCGAGGGATGCAAAGGAGAAAAGGGAAAAAGGGTACCGGAAACCGGTTTGTGGGACAAACCGGTTACTGGGTAAAGGTTCCAGAAACCGGTTTGTCCTACAAAACGGTTACTGGGGACAGGTTCCAGGAACCGGTTTGTGGGACAAACCGGTTTCTGGTAAGACGGTTCTAAAATCTTATAAATAGAGGGGTTGCGGGCAGGATTAAAAAGTTGCGTATTTTCATACTCTAAACGCCCTAGATCTATTTCTAAGCTTCCCTAGACCTCTTAGCTTTCTCCTAGAAGGGTTTCCACCAAACCCTAGCCTCCATGATCATTCAAGAGACATAGGAGTTAAGATCGCTAGCCTCAGACAACGCTCACTAAAAGATCTTCGGACTGCTCAATACTGATCGAAAGTTGTTGAATTTTGGACACGACGAAGCTGACATCAAGACGAAGCTGCTGTCAAAAATTCAAGTCAGCCGGAGATCGTTTAGTCCTCCTGACGAACGTATCTTTGTCGGATCAAGAGATCGGGATTGAATAATCGCAGGAATTGTAGAAGAGTCCTCGAAATGATTCAACAAATCGCAAAGGTATATCTAACTCTTCATATATATATAAGCATATATATATATGTGTATGTACATATATTGCTTGTAATACAAACGAGAAGTGTATCTAAATTTTGAACTGTATCTTCCCTTTCGCTACGCACTGAAACCGATTTTTCCAACAAATACGTCCTCAGGGACATTTGTATTGCTGGACTATTTTCTCACTGGAGAATACGAAGTCCCAATCGATTGGGTTTTCTCCCAATTGATTGCCATAAGTACCCAATCGATTAGATATTTTTCCCAATCAATTGGCATTGTTTTGGATCCAATCTATTGCCATTCCCCTCAATCAATTGTTATTGCCTTTTTACCTAATCAATTTTACCGAATCGATTGGACCCTTGTCCTAATCGATTGGCAGTTGCAGATCATGGATAGTTTCTCTTGTTTATTATATAAGGGGTTTGATAGTTCGAATGTTGATTCGTATTTTTAATATGCGACTATGGGGCCATAAGGGATAATGACACACAAAAGGATAACATGGTTATGGATAAACGGAATAATGTTATGAGGTTAGATATGATGTTGCTTCGTGAATAAGTTTGATATCCGTTCATTTTAATCAGAGTATAGTCAGGCCACAAATGGGAAAGTTATGGATCAATGTTAGAGCGAAACCTAGATAGGTTTGATAAGTTTCGGCAATTTTTTGTGGGCAGACGCTTGGTCATGATATGTCCTTAACAACAATGGGCGGCTAAGTCCTTAACAGCGGTGGGCGGCTAAGTCCTTAACAGCGGTGGGCGGTTAAGTCCTTAACAACGGTGTGCGGGGATCACTGGTAGAGGTCGCTAAGTCATGGCAAAGGATTGATATGATATTGTTCAACATGTTATATCCCCGACATGGGGTGGGCGGTGATGTCCTTAACAACAGGGGGGATGGACTGGCTTGGTATCCATGGCAAGTAGTGGGCGGTTATGTCCTTAACAGCGGTGGATGGAATAATGGTAGGGAAATGTTTAGTACACACACTTTTTGACACACTATGCTTTAAACACATGTACCTTGTGTTGTTTGAATTTTTCACACTTTTCTATGCACCACTTACACAACACAGGGTACATGCATTTAAAGCTGTGTGTCAAAAAGTGTGTATATGTAGCACTACTCATAATGGTATATCTCTAGAGTGAGACGTTTGAGTATGTTGCTTATCTGTCCAAGTATACAAGACGATAATGGTGGGTTACGACAGGTTGGAATAAAGAGGATATATTATTTTAGTAACACCAAACTCATATCTTTATAACTTGTTTTACTTCAGATAACTAGTACCTAAGTTTCTATTCACTCAGCTCTCAGTATGCTGACGGCCGTTATTGTCGGACATTCCCCGTCCAGACTACCATGTTCCCAACATTGCAAGTGGTGGCGCTTATGATGATGGTTACTACCCGGAGGGTGAGTACGCAAAAGGTGACCCCATTGAAGACGGATATGCCGGGGAGGACCACTACCCTAATGATTATATTTACGCCAATTGAAGATAAAGATAGACCACAGTTTCTATTCTCTGTTTATTATTATATTTGGTAATTGGGCATTCGTTGCCCTAACCTTTTTTTATTGCTGCTTTAGAACTTTGATATTGTAATAGCTAGGACGTTTGTAATATATTTAGTTTGGTCATACTACTGTTCTTGTTTTATTAGTTAACTAGTACTGTGTGGTGTGAATAATTTAGTGACTTCACCAGTCATTCCCTACAGACTCAAAAAAAAAATTTAAATAAATAAATAAAATAATAATAAATTTATTTTTCTCTATTTTTGTCATTCCAGGGTGTGACAGATGCGATGTGTCCCAGATTGCAAGTGCGCACAAAAATACATGCAACACTGGTGCGTAAAATAATACGGGTTCTAAGCTATCAGTCTGGATCTAAAATTATACGCGTCGATATAAATTATAAATGCAATTTATAAACTGTAGATCAATGTAATAACATCAAATGACATTGCAATTTCAAAAATTCAATATTAATATTACGAGCACGACTTTAAAAAGGAAATTACAGCATAGGCTTACATATACAGTCTAAAAATTAGAATTTCATTAATAAACTATTACAAAAAATTACAGGTACTAGCATCTCAAACAGACTAGCCATTGTGACTTCTCTATCACAATGGCCAATCAAAGTAGTGTTTATGAACTCCAACAAATTAGACATCTCGCTAGGTATTCTGTAAATCTCCTACAACTAGAGCTAGACATATCAGGCTAGCTATATTATCTCTCTGAATCTTTACTAATGGATCTTTTTCAATCTCACTAGGTATTATGTAAATCTCCTACAGCTAGAGCTAGACAGATCAGGCTAGCTATATTCTCTCTCTGAATCTTTACTAATGGATCTTTTTCAATAGGGACAGTTAGTGAATATGATAAGATATTTTAATCTTAAGGACAAGCTATTTTTTACTTTAATAAAAGGTCATTATTTTTTAGTACAAAAATGTTCCTACTGTTCACCGAGCACACTGTTCACGACAACATTGTTCTCAATGACACTATTCACAATGATTGTTTTAATTAAAATTTTAAGTGATATTTCACGCATTGTATTCAATTAAGTTTGTAAATTTCACTGGAAATTGCCTTTTCAGTTAACAAAATAAGAGAAACTTCACTTAAAATTTTGAAAATTTCAATTTAGAAATATTAATAAAATTTTACTTAACTTAATCATATACTAAGTGAAATTTCACTTAATGAAGAGTAAGTCTTTGGGCACAAACAAATCTCACAAACACCACAATTTGTCTCTCTCTCTCTCCTTGTGGGGTCCACAGAGGAGAGAGAGACACATTGTAGTATTTGTGAGATTTGTTTGTGCCCAAAGACTTCCTCTAATAAAAAAAAAAAATTAACTAAAATTGCA
Organism: Hydrangea macrophylla; assembly: GCA_033977485.1. Lineage (NCBI taxonomy): Eukaryota > Viridiplantae > Streptophyta > Magnoliopsida > Cornales > Hydrangeaceae > Hydrangea > Hydrangea macrophylla. Next base: position 61,530,057 of record CM066997.1, on the reverse strand, counting down.
CTATATCTGTCCACTTAAGTTTGCAATTTCACTAGCTTACACAAGATAAGTGAAACTTTACTTAAAAACTATAAAAATTCACTTTAAAAAATAGGAAGTGAAAATTCACTTACTGTAAATTTCCAAAAAAAAATTGCACCCAAAGTAGAAGACGAAAACAGACTCTAGATCCGAGATCTGGAAGACGACCACAAGCTCATCTGGCATTAAAGACGAAGATAGAGACTCCAAATCTGAGATCATAAGTCAATGACGATGGCAGTGCTTGGTTGCAGTCGACGTGGTGATGACACTTGAGGTTGGTTTCAATTGCTTGAGATGGAGGTGTTAACCACTCAACATGACTAGCAATTGTGGTGGTGGTGGTGGTGGCTCGTCGTGTCACAAGACAGTGGTAGACTGGTGGTGACAGCTCGGGATGGTGGTGGTGGCCATAGCAGAGGGAGGTGGCAATAGATCTGGCAAAGGGCCCTGACAGTGGTGGCTGTGGATTGATGGTGGTGGTGGCGATGGATCTGTGGTGGTGGTGGTGGTGATGGCAGCAGTGCGAAGAGAGAGAGAGAGAGAGAGAGAGAGAGAGAGAGAGAGAGAGAACAAAACAAATCTGAGATAAATTTGAGAGGCTATAATTTTGTTAGGGTATTTTGGAAAGAAAAACTGTTAGATGTGTTTGTCTAGGGATGTAGCAACATATAAGATAAACAATCAATGACATTTTAACAAAATAAGAACCAAAATAGAGTTAAAATCTTGAGAGTTGGAGGGATTTTCTACCAATTTTCCCTTTTCAAATACCAATTGCCATAAATCTCAAACCATACAAAAAATTGAAAAACAAAATTGAAAAGCACAGATGGAATACAAAGTCAAAAAGTGGATATAGTTTTTAGCTAGAGCAGGTAGCCAAGACAAACGACACTGCTCTTTAACCCAAATAGCTAAAAGTGTTGCTCCCACCCCAAGACAAGATCATGAAACTCACTTTTCTCCAAATAGCTAATGGTCGGTCACATTACATAGAAACGAACCACAATATACTGTCTATCTCATGGAACATGGATGGGAAAAACAAATAAATTAAAGGAAAAGAAAATATGAAAATACATGTATGTGAGCGAAATACACCTCATTAAGCAATCATCAGAAAGACTCATCGCACTTGCAAGGATACAGGAGCGCAGGGGTGTGACTTTTGTGTGTGTGTGTGCGCGCGCACGCGTGTGCGCACTGAAGTGCTAAAAAGTGAAGGTGGACATCCCCAAATTCTGTATCAAAGGCATATATATATATATATATGTATGTATATATACATGTAACACCACAAGTAAACAAGAATCAAAGAGACACTACGTAGCATTACTTTTAGAGAAAAAAAAAATCTACTGATTAAATAAACACTAAACTTGGACATCACGTTCCAACATATCTTTACTAGGAAAATTTTAACTATACATTTTCAGCTGACTCAATAGTCCATTCAGGACCAACTTTCAATTGAATGCACCGGGGACATATTTTTGAGCCTTACCTTCAACAAATTTCTTATTCATTACATGGGTCATCCAACCTCCATGGCCTATCACTGCATTGATCTGATAAATCTGCAAATAATAGATTGAAAGATTCTAGTTGCTCCTAGCAGTTAAAATGGAAAATATATATAGATATATATTTTAAAATAAAAAATAAAAAAATAAAAATATATTTAACTTCACAACAAACACACTAAACTCAAGAAACTATGTAAAACCAACAACCTAAAACCAGAAAACGCAAATCCAAGCCGATTTGCATTGATTGAACGCGAAGTGAGTGGTAACCTCCACTACTTCATGTCAATATTTCTTTCTCAACACATCGAATATGACAATACATGTGAACCTGTAAGCATTTAAACCCCGAGTCTTGGGTCAGAAGCCTGAGACTGTCCGGTAACAAATGGCAGAGAAATCAGCGTCTCACGGTGATGATCAGATGTAAACGGGTTTGACATCATTGGTCCCAAAACTTGCAGCACACACCGGGCACTTACGGTGACGGGTTTCGAGAATTCTTTGCACACAAGGATTGCAAAATAGGTGATAGCATTTTGTGATAACCACCTGAAGAACCAAACATCTCTAAGCAACATAGGAAAATAGATACAAAAGTAAAGTATAAAATGACCAGAAAGTATATCAGAATGATCTTTTTTTAAAGTTACATTAGAAATAATACAATACGCAGTAAAAATGTTGGACCAAATTGCTATGCTGCCAACGTTGGGCACCACGTACGGTAGAAGGACAACATTCCTGGCAATGTCCTACTCTGTAACCAGAGCCTTAAAGGGTGTCATTCCTCGTAATATTTTATCAAAACCCAGTAAACATGTACTCTTCCCAGCTCCCCCAAAGGCTGAATGCAAATGAATCAATACGCTTTGTAACCCCTACCAGTCAGTCCCTATGTATTGGAGTTTTTCTACTTCCCTAGAGATATTCCGCTGTCACACTTATATATATCTCAACCCCTTAAATAACAAAACAGGTTGTTAACGCATAAAAAGTGCCGGTGCTACAAAGAGTCTAGCAGTTCATTGAGATTTAAATACCAGGACACTGGAAACTAAAATTCTATCCTGTGCCTTAACATTATAAGATTCCAGATACAAACTTGTTGGAAATCCACTGTCTCTAATTTAGTGAGAGAAAGGAAAAGAAAACTCTTCTCTTTGCTTGGTTTACAAGGAAAATTGTCAGGAAAATAGGAAGGAAAAGAAAATATGGTGAGAAATAAATTAAAAGTTCTGAATTTTAATAGTCACTTACCTCGCATGCTTCTCTACGACCATATTGTGAAAATTTTAAACATTTGTTATTTAAGCAAGCATGGAGGGAAACACAAGGAAACTCATTATCTTCCTTGTTTTCCTTTCCTCTCTTTTTCTTCTCTAAATCCCACAAACCAAACGAAGCCTAGATTCCCATGTCCTACTACTGATATTTACATCGGGTCAGTCCTTCCCACTTCCCTTGCTAATAAATACTGCCCAAACAGAGAGTTGTGCGCATAAAACCACTTTCTAGAAGTCGAACATTGCAGATCAGCTATGAAACACGGACTCTTCAAAAAGGCTGCCGCACCCACACCTAGTACGCACCCGTACTGGGTGCTCCGTGGATTCTTTGAGTGCTTTTGGAGTGTGGCTGAGGCTTTTTGTAGCTTTCTTTTGAAAAAGAACACAACTTCTTCGTACAATTTTGAAAACTTGGGGGGTTTAAAAGATAAATACTCCCTCCGTCCCATAATAAGTGTCCACATTTCCTTTTTTGGATGTTATTTAAAAATGGAAAAAATCAGAAAATTTGCTTTAAGTGTCCACTTCCTAAATTGGCATATAGCTTTTATTTACTTTCCAAAACTACCCTTATAATAAAGACAAAGTAGCATTTATTTGTGGTCTCAAAACAAGCAAAAAGTCAAACACCCATCACATCTAAGGGTAAAATTGGAAAGTGGCCATTTAATGAACCCAAAAAACTAATATAATACAACTATCTTAAACAATGTGCAAAATGGAAGTGGACACTTATTATGGGACGGAGGGAGTAATACAAAATAATAATAGCAATTATCTAGGGTATACACTAATGCACTAATAGTTATAAAATTATTTGTATATACTACTATCTGAAAGTATATTTTTAATATTTTGTTCAAGTACTCCCGCAGCACCCGCACCATTACTTTTTGAAAAATTGACGAATCCCTTGCACCTGCATCCCCGTACCTGAATCCTTGCACCCGCATCCCCGTACCTGAATTCTCGCACCCGCATTGGTGCTACCTAGCAGATCAGTGATAGAATCCTCAAAAATAAATATTTACCTCTTTTCGCCGATCAAGGCAAATGCTGCACTTGAGTATTTCCCGGTATTCTCTTACTTCCTGCTGAAGCTTTTCAACAACTGACGATCCCTCTATCTTTGATTTTAGACGTGAAGCCTTTCTCTTCACAACTTCTAGTTCCTCTTCCATTCTTTTCTTTTCAAACCTAGTCAAGACAAAAGGGATAAGTACACCATATTGCAGGTAACAAATGGAAAAAGCGAATACATTTTTTTCTAGTACCTCTCGCTCTCAAGCTCCATCTGCAGCTCTGCAAGACCCACTCGACTTTTATCAACCTTGAATTGTGATTCCTCCAACAACTCCCTTAGTGGCTGAGATGATTTACTCACATCCAATAATTTCTTTTGTGTATTTTCCAAGGTAGCCGAGTTTCGATACCTGTCTTCTACAAGTTTCTGAACTTGGTCTGAGCACATTTTCAACTGCACAGCAAGTATTGAAATTCTTTACTCCTACTCAAGAGCCGAGCATTGATTAAGAATAAAAGGGATCTCAGAAGGAAATAAAACCTGATCCTCAATTCTTGCTGCTTTGATGTCAAAAAACTCCATAGAAACATTGGCTTGTTGAATTGCCTTCTCCATGGTTTGTTTGTCCATGAGCAGAGCATTCCGTAGCTGTCTCGCCCGCACTCCCTCCAGAACAAGCTGAAACAGCAGGCCAAAGACACTGGATATTTTAAGAAGAAAATGCGACATGTAAAGAAGTCTTTAAAGCAAATACACCTATGGGCGTAGAGGTAGTTTCTTAGACGTTATAGTGAAGCACCCTATAAGAGTTTATCATAAGAGTATTTGTTATGCTTTTTAATAATAACACCGATCTCTTTTGTCATTTTTTGCTTTTAATAAAAACAAATACCGACCACTGTTAAGACTTTGAAGAAGTTTGGAGTTTGGAGCTTTTTGGGATTAGTTTATTCTATTTTTTCATTTTTCACAAGTTAAGAAATTTTTTATTTGGTGCTTTTTTTTAAATGACTTTGAAAACGGAAGGCAAAGAAAGAAGGTGATTAGTGTTTCAGTGTTTTTACAAGTTTGGATTTTAATTTTTGGCATTTTGGAGCTTTCCAATATGCCACCAAATCTTACAATTCATGATTCGATTCGCGATTCAGAAAAATGGCATTTCGATTCAAGATACGAATCTTGATTCGACAACTACACTTCCAAGTTCCAACAACGAAGGAAGTGAAAATCTCTTGTGAAAATCTCTTGCAAAAATTCATATAGGAGCACATTGTGGTATAAACATTTCACCTTGATGTTATAGTCATCTCTCTCAGTAATTTGCTGCAAAAGTTGTTGGTTTTGAGTCTGCATATCATCATATGCCTGCCCAATTGTCTGAAGAAAGAAGAAAACAAAAAGCATTAGTCCTACAATAAATACATTAAACAGAGACCACTACCGATATAATAAAAAGGAAACTAACCTCTATTTCAGATAGGTAAGCCTCGTTTTCCTCGATTTTGGATTTCAAAGCATCAGAATGTCTCAACTTCTCTCTGAATTAACAACAGAGTACTGATAAAGCACATTAGTTACATAACCTATAACATGAAACAGATATGTGGTCTTTTATACAAAACTCATAAACAACTTCAGAAGATGAAACAAACCTCTTAGAAGCTTCCAATTTCTGTCTCAGGTCAGCAATCTCAGCTTCGGCAGCAGCTAGCCTTTGCTGGGATGTGGCCTCAGCTTCAATTGCTGTTTTAACTCGCAATTCCAAGTTGTGCTCATCAAGAGAAGACTTCAGGCTCTGAACATGAGTCCAGGCTTTGTATTCAGTTTCCCTAGCTTCTAGTACATCACTGCGGTCACACAACAAATTTCAATGTATAATGAAGCTATTTCACACCACATACCAACCATATGAACCAGAACATCATCTAAGCAATTTCAGAAACTGATTAACACAAAATACCACAAAATTTATAATGTCCAATTTACCTGTGTTACAAGGAGGACCATTATTAGTTCAGGTCTACAACCAGTACAGATACCCAGCAGGGATATTTACAAACTGCAAGACATTTCTCCAAGTACTAGAATAATTTGTGGAGAAGAAAATCAATTTTTCACAGGGAATGTGTTAACTGACCCAAATCAATACCATTAATTCAGTAGTTACATGCCTCCTAGAAGCACAAGAGTACCCATGTAATCAGGAGATGAGGTAAAGCATGTTATATGTTATATTGGCCAAATTGTAATCTAACACATCCTAAATATTTAAAGGGTAAATATCACATGCCTCCCTTGAGGTTTGACGTGATCACACTTGCCACCCCTCACGTTTGTGATATCACACATACCTCCCTCGTCAGAGATTATAAGTATCAGATTCCTCCCTTCTGTTAGAGTTCCGTTACTTTGACTAACAGATTTTTGTTGACTTAATTTTAAAAAATATTCAATGCCAAAACTACCTTTCGCTTTTGAGTTTTGATGAATGTGTTAAAGGCAAAAATACCCTTCCAATCCCCAATTTCTTCTTCTGCCCGCTGTTCGTCTTCCTGATCTTGTTCTTCAATTTCATCACCAGTTTTTGGTTCGAGAAAGAACAAGATGGGATCATTACATATTTTGTCTATGTATATAAATGTATGTATATATATGTATTAATTACATATTTTGTGCTCTTTGCTATGGTGGTGGGTGGGCAGCAACAAGATGTGTGTGTATATACATATAGGTATGTATATTAGGGCAAACAATTAATGAGAGATGATGAAGAAAGAATCCACTTAAAACGATGTAGTTGCAATAAGGGTAAAATAGTAACTTTACATTTTTCGTTAAGTCCCATTATCCGACAAACTCTGACAGGGGAGGCATGTGTGATATCCCAAACGTGAGGGGTAACAAGTGTGATCCGATCAAACCTCAAGGGAGGTAGGTGATATTTATCCATATTTAAACCAATAATCTTTCTTCTCACTTAATATTTGAACTCAGCCTAAAGTATATTAGCATCATTGCTCTCTTCCTTCTCACGTACCATTTGAACCCAACCCAAATTGTTTTAAAATCATTAAATTTTACATGCAATGACGGAATTACGAATAATTCTAAGCCCTATGTACACGCCCACCCCCCCTCCAAACCTTTGATCCTGGCTCCGCCACTGCATGTAATATATGACGTTGAACAAGGGGCAATAAATAAGTGTATTTACATCTGCTGATTCTTACAAGATTTGAGAAAATGTCGGGCATTGAAACGGTCCTTAATGGCGTTCCTACAGGAGTTTGGTACCAAAGTTTTTCTGATGTGCCGAGAGTTCAATTCGAAGAATTTCGAAGTGTTCAAATGCCTGTCGGGTATTTTGTTATTTAAGTTTGTTTTCTACTAGGCCGAATGGCATAATTGTAATAGTTGGTGGCTGTAATATAAAAGGGGACGGTCTCCATGATCTCCCTAAGTTTCTTTTGCCCTAAAATTCAACATGGTATCAGAGCCACCCAACTAAGGTTGGTACTGATTCATCTACCACCACAGCCACCGTCTCCATCGCCTCTCACAACAGCCGCCGCACCAGCACAGCAAAAGCCACCTCCTTGTGCAGCCACATACACATACATATCCACATCTGCCTCGCGCACCACCGGTGAAGATCCTTTTATGGAACATTGGTGTTGTTGAATGATTAGGTAGGTGCTTTAATCATCCACAAACTTCTCTCTACTAACTTGATTGTTTGGGAGTATATTTGCTTGCCTCCCATGTCTAAAAGTAATCATACCTCCACAAGTTCTCAGCCCAAGGTTGAGGTACAAGGCAAACTAGGTTATGTGACCAAGAAGATTAAAGCACCTAGTTCCGATAACTTGACTACGAGAGGTAGGAATTCTCTCATCATGAAATGGTTAGCTCACTCCATGGTACCGGAGATTGGAGAAGGGTACCTTTTTTGGCTATGGCTAAGGATATCTGGGATAAAACATGTTCCAAAAAAGGAAATGTTGCTCAGGTCTACAAGTTGAAGAGGAGTATTGAGAATCATTTTGACATGTGATTATGACGTCTTAATGTGCATTATATGGTAATGACATGAATATTTATGTGATTTGAATACTTAATCTTATTATCAAGTGATGGAAGGAAATTAAGAGTTGATAAACTCTTGTTATGTATTACACATGGCAATCTATTTGGCATTTGCATATTTTGAAAGTCATGGAATTATTTGATGCCTTGCATTGGATACATATTTGATGTTAAATGTTGAATTGCTAGACAAGGGCATAAATGATAGGAGTAAAAAGAATACATTTTCATAACTAGTAGGTGAATTAGCAATTCACAAGAACTAGAGGAGCTATTGTGTAATTAGTAAGCAATATAGTAGGTGGAAGTGTAATTTAGAAGACTTGATCTCTAGAATTTGGTAGAATTTTGCTAATCAAGATTAATTAGCTTAATTGAGATTAATTAGCTTAAAGATGATTAATTAGCCTAATCAAGGTGTTAGCTTATATTACCTAAGCTAGTAGGTGTAACACCCTGTAATTTTATTTTCATTAATAAATGAGTGTTGTATTTTAATTTTAGTTATAAATATTTGTTTGGGGTCAAACCGTAATTTTTTTAAATATAGAAATACTTTCTATGGTTATAAAAATAATATCTATACTTTTGTACAAACCAAAATTTATTTCATTCACTAATACGATTTTTCTCCATTTTTATTTCAACCGTAAAATACCAGTTATGTTTTAAAACTGCGTCTTTACCGCGTCTTGGGTGAGGGAGCACGTCAGCTCAACCTCACCGGGTGATTTCTCCTTTGCTTGGAGCCTACACATATTTCAGTATATATGTTTATACGTATCTCTCAACTCTCTGATAACTCTCACAGTGTCTCATCTCTCATTCTCTATAACTCTCAAATTCTCTCAATTTCTCTCCTCTATTGTTCTCGCAAGGAACAACACACACATATTATATATGATATACTTATACACACACACACATACAGATATATATATATATAGTTCAAGAACGGAGGAGAAATTCTTAACGACGGATATTTCGGCAGATATTCTCGGTCTCAAAATTCTCTGAATAATCACCTCTGTGAGTATTATAAACTCACTCTCAACGTTTATATATGTATATTTCAGTGTATATAGATGTGTATATACATATATATGTATAATCACCATTGAAGCTTGAAAATTGGAGTTTTGCAAAATTTAACCAAAATCAATTCCGTGAATTGGGAATGAAAGATCTTAGTCCCAATAAGCTGCGGTTCGAATACTACGGCTTAATTCATCCGTATCGCAACGTATCGTTGATTTAAAGTTTTGTCACCTCTCGGTTTTACGTGAAATCCGAGAGCTACGATTGAAATTAGTTTAAACCGATCACGTATTCATAATCCTTGCGGAAAAACGAAGAAATCCATATATTATATGTCTTGGTTGAAGCAGAATTGAGAAATGGGTCAAAAACAGGCTTCAAACTCGTAACAGGGGAGAAACTGCTGATACCAATTGATTGGTAAGTGTTCCAATCGATTGGCATTTTTACCAATCGATTGGTAAATTTTTCAACACTGACGACTTTTGCTAAAACGGTCATAACTTCCTCCAGAAAACTCGAAAACGCGCACCGTTCGAAGAGTTGGAAACTAGACTCAAAGACCTTTCATTTGATATGTAATTCATCAAAAAAAATTATAACTCATTTTTAAGGGCATTGCTTCAAAATGAACCTGCTTGTGTACTAGTAGCTGTAAAAGCGTATTAATGTAGTTTTTGATGAATTTACCTCTTGTTTCATATACAACTTGATAGTTTAGATCGTGAGTGCTAACTCAATGATTCTAAGTACATTGTACCTTGTTAATAAAGAAGGATAAAAAAAGACTTGATTTCTCGTACGTTTGTTTTGGTGCTACAATTTCATGGACATTGACATGCATGATAGGGTCGAGGTGGAGTCGACATGCATGGTGTGTGAAAGGGTGGAAAAAGAGTAGAGAGTGGCGGTCTGGTGGTCGACCTCAATATCGAGCGGATATTATTCCTGGTATTGGAGGCGGTAGTGTGGTGTACGACTTAGATATCGATCGGATATTATTCCTGGTATCTAAGGCGCGCGTTTTTGGATATTGAGCGGATATTATTCCTGATATCCGAAGTGACCGTATGTGTGTTATCGACCCAGATATCGAGCGGATATTATTCCTGGTATCTGAGGCGATAGCGTATTGTGTGACCCCAATATTGAGCGGATATTATTCTTGGTAATGGAGGCGACGGTGTAGTGTGCGACTTGAATATCGAGCGGATATTATTCCTGGTATTCAAGGCAACGACATATTGTGCGACCTAGGTACTGAGCGGATATTATTCCTTGTATCTGAGGTAATGGTTTTGGCGGAGTCGGGTTGTTGAGAGAAAAGAGTCAGAAAGATGAGATGTTACATTGTTCATGCACGGTCGCATATTTATTGCTCATTATTGTCCCCCGTGATTTTTGTCGAAGTTGGAACCTTGAAAATATTGATTTTAAAGTTGTATTGCACTGTTGTTCATACGCTTATATATACATTGCGAGTACATGTTTATTTTGCTCACCAGCTTGTAAAAGCTGATGGCGTTGACGCGTCCTGGACTCTATGTCCAGATTTTCCAGGTCAGAAGCAGCCAGAGTATTTCGACTATGCTACTTAGAGTCAGGAGACTTTCCAGGAGGCTGCATTATACTTCTTATGTCTTTTAATTTGGAGTTGTAATAGAAATTATGATAGATTTGAATAAGGCGGTTTGTGCCTAAGTTTATAACTGATGTAACAGTTTAGTAAGTTTTAATTTTGGAGCTTATGTTTTATTAGTAACCTTTCTTTAGAAATGTTGTTTAAGTTATTTGTTGCAGGGACAATTGGTCATACTCACTTGTCACGACCTACGAGTCGATAAAGGAAATTAAATGCTTTCCTGTATTATGCTACGTCGGGGCGTGACAGTAGGTGGCCTAGTAAGAGGTGTTGGGCTATACTTGGCTAAGTCCATGTGTATTCAAGTGAGCAAGGGAGAGAAATGGAAGAATAACTAGTTAAATAAAATGTACATCTTTTTGAGGTGCTTGTCTCTACACAAGCAAGTAGGTGCAAAGAAGAAAGGGAAAAACAAGAGAGAAAAGAAGGAAAGCAAAGGGGAAAGGATGCTAGGGAGATTTCTATCTCAAATTGAAGCTAGACTTGAGACGCTGAGGGTAAGAGGATTCTTTCTATGTGATTTAATTTCATTTCCAAAGAGTTTTGATGGATTAATTAGAAGAATTCATATTAATATGCTATGGAATCTTATATGACTTGTAGGAGTTTGAAAGTAAGTATTATATCTTGTCAATTCTATATCCAGAGCAAGGTGAGTAACCTCTATCTTTGAGGAAACTTTTTGAGTAATGAAACTGTGGCATATAAATGATTTACTTTCAATTCATGAATTATGTTGTATATCATGATTAACTATATGTGCAAGAGAGAGAAAGGATTATGTTGTTGAAATCATGCTTATGTGATAATGTAGTTAAAGAAGAAATTTTTCTAGCACTACAAAGAGAGAGCTCCAAAAGGGAGTGTAGAAAAAGCTTTCTAAGGCTTGAGTGTTCAATACGCCTTGTATAGGGTATTGGATAGCTTGAAACAAGGATAAAGGGTGGCATTACGGGCACGGGGTAGTGAGAAGAACAAGAACTTTGGAGACAACTACTTACTTAGTTGTGATTCATTATGTTACATTGAATTGCATATCACATGTTTAAATGATATACACGAATTTATGTCAAAGAGCATGTTTTTCACTGAGCTTCAAGCTCATATGGTTATTGTATAACCATTTCAGGTGAAAGGAATGAGAAAGGAGAAAGAGAAAGAGAAATAGAAGAAGAAAGAGGAGAGCAAGTGTTTAACGGGCATATTGTATATGGTGTAGTTGTTGTAGTAGTTTGGAACTAAAGGACTTGTAAATTATGTTGTGCTAAGTGAGCATGTGTAGGAATTGATGTATAAGCCTCTTATGTTCATGTATGAAAAGTTTTGGGGGCAAGTGCTTTTGCTATTCAAACATGTTTAATTTGCTTAGATGTTCTTGGCTAGAGTAGTGAACTGAAGCTGTTTTGAGCGATCGAAATACACACTGTTTTAATTGGTTCAAAACGACAACTTTTACAGAAACGGACATAACTTTTTCTAGGAATTTTGAAATCATGCACCGTTTTCAACGTTAGAACCTAACCTAAACTCAAACGGCTATCTTTTACTATAAAATCCAACTCAAAATTTCAAATTCCTATTTTACCCTTGGGACTAATCACTTGCAAATGTGGTTTAAATGGGAGTTTAAAAACCCATTTTTGAACGTTATTAACATAAGGTCAGGCCTCGGTGGCATGTCACGTACCCTCGTGCCATACTTAGTGAATTTGGGTCATGACAAGAACGCGCTATAAGTGTTGTACTTTTCATGTAGTTTGTTTTTTTAGTTGTCAACTACATGTGAGGTTAGTACAACCCATTAGGGGTTAGGATGCACCAACACGTCAAAAGGGTGCCTTATTTGTGACTAACACACCTCCGACACCGACACGCGGGCGACACACCTCCGACACGTGTCAGACACACCAAAAACGTATCTGGAATTTTTTATTTTATTTTATTTTTGAAATTCGACACGTCATCGACACATTATCGACAACGGCACCGACACACCATCGACACGTCTCCGACACTTTCCCGACACGGTTTGGTTTTTTTATTTTTTAAAAGAAGCCATGAATTTTGGGGGGAAAGCCCTAACATGTAAATAAGGTTACAAAGAGGGGTATATTTATAAAAGTTAAAATATTTTATGATAAATAGAAGGAATACTATAAAGTTGAAGGACTAATAACAAGTCGTGGTAGTGGTGTTATGATATTTTTATGTTATATTGTGTGGAGATAATTTACTTAACATCTTAGTTCTTAGAATTTAAGAATATCGTTATTTTTATGTTACATGGTTACATATGATATATATATATATAATTAATATTTTCCGTGTAGCCGCCGTATCGTGTAATATTTTTTTTTTTAGGATTTGTCGTGTCGCCATTTCGTGTCGTGTCGTGTCGTGTCACCGTAATCATCTCAGTGCTTCTGAGATTAGGAGTATAAATAAGGGTGTATCATGTGTGAGTGATGGTTAAAGAGTTTTGGATAGTTGTACTTGGAATTTGTTTTAACCAAATTGAGCCTAAAGCCCTTGTTTTAGGGGTTTTGGTCCTCCTAACCATAGTTTATTCTTATCTCTTCTCTTATCTCTTGAATTTGAGCAGTCCAATGCATTTGAAAGCATTATTGGATATCAGAGCTTAATCACGAACCTGAACAGGAGGAAATTAGTTTAAATCTCAAACAAAAGTCTATCAAGATGCTTAAATCAGAATGAACTTGAGACAGAAATAAAGGAGACTCAAGTTGGTTAACTTTTGGTAGATAAAGGGGTATAAGTAGAGTCTAGATTTCCAAAGGAAGTCCAATCTTCACTTGATAAAGTTAAAGACGTTATTCCTGAGGAACTTCCAGATGGACATGCGAGATATCCATCATTGCATATATTTAGTTCCCGAAGCGAGCCTACCTCAGTTACATATTTATCGCACGAGTCCATTAGAGCATGAGGAGTTTCATAGCGATGGGTTAAAAGGTCGCTTTGGGCAGACAAAAACCATTACTCTTGCAGAGGAGAGGTATTTTTGGCCTAGGGTAAGGGGAAACGTTCGTTATGTGAGACCACGTCACACTTGTCAGTCTTTACAAGGGGCACTCACAAAATTCTGGGTTATACACTCCATTACTTGTACTTAGTAGAGCTTGGAAAGATGTTAGAGTATCCACAATGGTGGAGGAAAAACTAGCTTAAACTTAAGCTAAGTTGTGATATGGGAATTTAGCAGCTCGTAGTGGTAGAGTTGGGGAGACGGTGTAGACAAAACCGTTTTGGTTTCTTTAACCCCAAAAATAAAAAATAAAAAGGTATAAGAACCATTTGAAAAAAAAAAAGAGGTAAAAGAGACCAAACGATTTTGAGAAAACCATTGGTATTTCAAACGATTTTCAAAGCACAGTTTGGTTATGCAACGGTTTCATGTCAACCATTTCACTATGAAACGGTTTTGTGTGCACCGTTTGCTCTTACAGTAGCAGAACTTAGGCTTACCACAAACTTAAGTTCCACTATCCCTACCAAACTTAACTCTACCCTAAGTTGTGGTATACAATAATCCATTGTGGGACGAAAAACCTAAGTTTACCCTAAGTTGTGGTACCACCCTCCACCACTGTGGATGCTCTTAATATGGATTTTGTATTAGGTTTGCCCAAGAATCTTAGGAAGGAAGATTCGGTGTTTGAGGTAGTCGATAGATTTTCTATGATGGTTCACTTTATTCTGCGTCAAAAGACATCTGATGCATCTCATATAGCTCATTTCTTTTTTAAGGAAATTGTCTGTCTGCATCACATACCTAGGTCATTCACTTCCGATAGGGACACTAAATTCTTGAGTCATTTTTGGAGAACTTCATGAAGTGGGCTCTGGACTAACCTTCAATTTAGTAGTGCTTATCTCTCAAATGGAAGGAAAGGTGTTTTGCTTAGATGTTTGGATGGCGAGCAACCACATCAATGGGACTTAATTTTACAACCTGTATTTTCCTACAGCAGTTCACTAAATAGGACAACGGGAAAAACTCCTTTTGAAATTATTTATGGCTTTTCGATTCCCTATATTCTTGATCGTTCTTCTGTCCCTTACTATGGTCGTCGTAGTGCTGAAGCTGAAGATATTATTGAGCATATAAAGAATGTGCAGCGATAAGCTCTTGAGAAGCTACGGATTTCCAATTCTAAATATAAAGAGGCAACCGATCAACATCGTAGGGATCTACTCTTTCAGTGGGAGGCTTGGTCATGGTTTATTGTAGGCGGGAAAGATTTCCAATAGGGTCATATGGTGAATTGAACAAACGGAAATTTAGGCCATTTCGCATTATTAAGAAGTTAGGTAGAAATGCCTATCTTCTAGACCTTCCTGATGTGCCCACTTCTCTAGTTTCAACGTAGTAGACATATTAATGTTCTATGGGGATTCACCAGAGGCGACGCAAACTGCTACACTTCCTTCTGCGAATGCTATTAGAGGCGTTGATATTTTCATTGAGGACATCATTGATGTCAAGACTACTCAGACACGAGGTGGCAAATTATGGTGATATCTAGTTCATTGGGGAGACCTGCCATTATTGATAGATAGTTCATGGATTGATGAGACCGAGCTGAGACGTCGTCGCGAGAATTTGTTTCAGAGACTCACCAAGGCATTCTCGACAGAGACGAGTTCTTCCCACCCGGGGAGAGCTAATGTAGCCTAGGGTTAATAGTTATTATGTGTGTGATTTAATTTTAGACATTAGGAGTATTTTCTTCTTTTTTGGCCATGGTTGTTTTATTTTAGATTCTATTTTTAACCTTAAGATATGGAGGGTGTCCACATCACCAAAAGTTTGTGACATACATGTGGGGCCAGCAAAAGGGGGAAGCTTAGGGCTGTATATAGTCTGGTTCTGGGAATAGAAAACAGGGATTTTGGATGCTTCATTTTGCAGGAAACCCTAAGGCTGCTCTTCTCTTCTTTTGCTTCTCTTCTCTCTGCTGCTCCTTCCTCTGTTCCCAGGTTCTTGTTCTTCTCTTCCTTTCTTCTTCCTTCCGTCTTCTTCTTCTTATTTTCTGATCTTATGATCCCATCTTCTTCTTCTTCTTCTTCTTCTTCTTCATCTAATGAACTGATCTCTTTCTTTTTCTCATTCTTTTCTTTAGGTCATCTTTCCCAGTCCCTCCGATTTGCTGCCCTTTTCCTCCCCTTTGCTTCCCTATCTCTCCGGAATAAACAGTGACTTAAATCTAGGGTTGTTTTTATTGTTTTCTTGTCAATACTAGTGGTTGTGTAGCATTACAACAATTTTGGTGTATTAAGTTCTATTAAACGATTTGAATTCAAGAAAATCTGTGGCTGAACTGATTTGTTGCCACTGTTATATTTATTTTACAACTAAAATGGCTACTTTTGTTATTTAGCCTCACTTAGAAGTTCTCCATCTTCTTTGACGAACCTAGGATTGCATCATCGACCCAAACTAGGCAATCAATCTGTTCGAGAAGTGGACTGTGCCTTGCGGATTTCACAACCGAACACCACCGACAGAGAATTTGCTAGATTTTAGAAGCCAAACTGCACCTACCCTGTTTGAACAACACTAGACCCTTACAACAAGGTCGGGACTATGGTGGGCCTAGGGACATGAGTTTGCGAACAACTTCGAACCAGAAATGAGGCTTGCAATTGAACTCAGACCACTTAGCAAAGGCTTTAGTGCTCTCGATCTGAATTTTGGAGCTCAGGTTGTCAAAGTCTACTCTAGCCGAAGCTTGCGACGTATTGTTCGGTGTGAGGTCCCTCTGTGATTGTGTGCTTCGATTCTCACAATAGGAGGCAAAGAACACTGTCAAAGCAAAATTCAGGTGTTCAAAAGTGGTTAGCCATTTATAGTTGGGTTCAAATTGGTCGCATTTTTTATCAGGTAATTGCTCTCTTACAGTAGCACAAATTAGTTTCAGAAATTTGTCGTTGCAGTAGATTAAATTTTCAATCTACTTCGACTGACTTGTTAGAACGCATTTGGCTCAATTTTGCTCATCCATTGTTGGGATTACCAACTGGAAATTGATATGATTTAAAGAGGAAGAGGAAGAGGAAGAATGGGTAGGGGACAAGGAAACACCATGTATTTTGAAGATGGCGCCAAATTGGATTAAGCACATTCTATGGGACCCAAGGGTACCCACCAACATGAAATGGAGGAATTACGGTGGCAAACCGCCACCTTAACCCTTAGGGTAAAGCGTTTGCAACCTCCTTGTGATAGAATTCATATTCCGATGGTGATGGATCTAAGTTTGAAGATTGGTTGAAAGAAGTTGAAGGCATATTCAATTACTATAATGTGATTGAAGAAGCAAAGAAAGTGAAATTGGAAGGGAATATTGCGGATTGGTGGCAACCTAGGAAGCACCGGTGCAGGTGCGGGGATATGTACGATGGGACATGAGTGCTTAGGATTCGACAATTTTTCAAAATTCAAGGGTGCGGATACTTTTAAAATTATTATAAGATATACTATTATACAATTGTATGAACTATACAATTTCTCGACTTTTTATGCAATTAAGACAAAAAACAAGTATAACTAAGCTATATTAGCTTTTTGACATTTAATCCAACTCCCAACATTCTAAAATTGTGTTTAAGAGTCCCCTTTTTTCGGGAAAACATAACTAGCAGAAACACCCTGCCGCATCCGAGAAGAATCCACACCAATGCGGGTGCGGGTGCGCATCAGGGGTGCGAACACGTTGACCTTTTAGAAGAGTTTGTGCTTCCTAGGTGGTAACAACTCAAACCGAAAATCGTGGAGTGGGACACAATGAGGAAGAAGTTAGAAGGCAAATTTTTATCCTCGGCTTATGTCCCAACCAAATGTCAGGAGTTGAAACATTTTTGAGAAGTTGGACTTCAATGGTAAGCAAAGTTAGATGATTACTTGGATGAGGAACCAAGGTTTGATGAATACTTGGATGAGGAACCGAGGTTTGATGAGTATTCGAATTAGGACCCAATAATTGATTATAATTATGAAAGTTTGATAAAAACCTAAAAAATCTAGATGATAAGAAATTGGATGAAGCACCAATATGTGATGTTTGAAGAGAACCTAAGCAAGGTAGATCACAATGAATTGGACTTTATACAACTCCTTTGGTCTCCAAAGAAGAATGTGTTGAGATTTATTTTATTTTATCTTAATATGAGGACTTTCTTGTAATTATTTTTCTTTTCCCCTTAATGGGTTTAATATAATAATAGAGAGAGAATAATTGCTCTCTCTAAGCCTGTAAAATCTGTTTCAACATGGTATCAGAGCCCCCCAGTTAGGGTTAGCATCCACACCAAATCACCACCCACCACCACCAAATCACCTTCGCCAGCCATACACAAAACCATCGCCGACCACTCCCTGACCCAACCGAAGCCAAACCAGACCTAACCCAGCCCAGGCGACCCCCAGCCGAAGCCCCTCCTACCTCTTCCAGCCTCGGCGCACCCCAGCCGAAGCCCGTCTTGACCTTACCCAGTCTCGACGCACCCAAACCTGACTCCTTAGGGTTGCGCCGACTCCTTGCACTCCTATTCTCTACCTAAAAATCCTCCTAAGAGTAGCATTTCTTCCAATATCAGGCTGGACTGATTTCTTCCCATACCATACCCTATTTTCTTTGTTTCCTTTGGTCTTGATCATTCGGAAATTCAAGACCTACTGATTTAATCTAATTTTTTGAGATTTAGGTCCATAATTGGACCATGATTTGTCCATAGATTGGCTAATTGCACCTTACTGATGCATGTAAAGACTAGGTTTACCTTAGTTGTCGTGTGAGTTTGCTCAGACCAAGAGTTATCTCCAACATATCCAAAAGAAGATTTGGAGGCCGGAAAGTCCCCCACCATTGCTGGTGTTGTGAGTTCCCCTCTAGGTAATGAGAGGCACTCCCTCATTACAGAGAACCTTGAGTTCAAAAATTACCACGGTCTTATTCAATGGTGAAAATTACCTCTCTTGGTCTCAGTCAGCCACTTTTTGGCTCCACAGTAGAGCTAAGTTTGGCTATGTTGATGGCACGCTCTAGGCAACTAGTCGTAAGGATCCCACTTATGCCAAGTGGGAGACGGATAATTATCTTGTTATAAGTTGGTTGGTCCATTCTATGGAGCCTTCAATTGCTGATTTTTTGTTTCTGGAGATGGAAACTGCTCTAGATATCTGGGATACCCTTGCTCAAACTTATGCTCGGAAAGGGAACGTGGCTCAGGTTTATGAACTTCGCAGAAGTATTGAGGCTGAAGTTCAAGGTGAGCGCACTATTCTTCAGTATTATACCTCTCTTTCCACGATGTGGAAACGTCTTGACCATTTGAAGAACCACCGCCCAGTTTGTCCTGCGGATGCGGCTAGTTTTAAAGAATATATTGAGAGTGAAAGGATCTTTAAGTTCTCTACTAGACTCAATTCTGAATTTGATCAAGTAAAGAGTAGGGTTCTCGGGATGGAGTCGTTACCTTCTCTTCGAGAAGCATTTGCTTATGTTCAGAATGAGGAGAGTCGTCGAGTATCTATGCTTCCACCCACTTCTACTGATAGGTTGGCTTTGGTCCCCTCCAATTAGAGAGGGGACAAAGGTTCTTATCCTCCCAAGAACCAGACAGATGAGGTCACCAAGGACAAGAGCAAGCAGTTCTATTACTACTGTAACCGACCTTATCATACCCGACAAACATGCTGGCAACTACATGGTCGTCCTCCCTTGATAAGAGGAAAGGGGTGGACGGACTGGTGGTCGAGGTGGTAGAAGGGGGACTGGACATAGGGCTGCCCATTTTGGCTACTATACCTGATTCTTGCCCTCTAGAGGACACATCATCCCCCTCTCCTGCTCGAAGTATAAGTAATACTGATATGGAGACACTGAGGTGAATTATGACACAATTGGACGCTCCCACGTGCTCTTCTACTTCTTTTGCTCACGCAGGTAATGTTGCTAATTTCACTAATGCTTTAAATGCTCATTCTTAACAACCACAGATTATAGACTCTGGGGCTTCAGATCAGTCCACTGTTTTCTCCACTTATGCACCTTGCTCAGGTAAAGATAAAGTAAGAACAGCCGATGGTAATCTTTCTTCAATTTCTAGTAAAGGTGTCATTTATGCTTCTAATACACTACCTCTATCTTCGGTCCTTCATGTTCCTAGTTTCTCAACTAATCTTATTTCAATTAGTCAAATAACTCGTGATCTTAACTGTTGTGTCACTTTCTTTCCATCTCACTGTGTTTTTCAGGACTTCTCCACAAAGAAGATGATTGGCAGTGGTAGGGAAGCGAATGGACTCTATTTTCTGATGCCAAGTGAAGTTGAGAGTGGAAGTGTGACCCAGAGTGCTAATAATACATTGAGGGAGACTATTTCTAGACAGGCGTGGTTGTGGCACCAGAGACTAGGACATCCGTCTTTTTTTCTACTTAAGTCATTTGTTTCCTTCGTTAATAAACAATAAGAATCTTTCTGATGTTTCTTGTGAGGCATGTGAACTTGGCAAGCATCATCGTGCCACTTTTAATTTAAGTTTTGAATAAAAGTACAATTCCCTTTCATGTTGTTCATATTGATGTGTGGGGTCCCTCTCATATTTCTTCTGTGAATGGTTACAAATGATTTGTTACTTTTATTTATGATTTCTCTCGTACTACTTGGGTGTATTTGATGAAGGATAAGAGTGAGTGTTTTCGATTTTTAAAACATTTCACAAAATGGTTTGCACCGAATTTAGCACTGTTGTCAAAATTGTCCGTTCTGACAAACAGGGGGAGTATATTTATGGTGGTCTTAAAAATTATTTTCCTGATCATGGCATGATTCATCAAACTTCGTGTACATTACTCAACAGAATGGAGTCGCTGAGCGTAAGAATCGCCATTTGTTGGAAACTGCACGATTTATGATGTTTTCGATGCAAGTTCCAAAATCCTATTGGGGAGAGGCTGTTTTGACCACAACCTTTCTCCTCAATAGATTGCCCACTTGTGTTCTTAGTACGAAATCTCCCATTGAAGTCCTTCAACCGTCTTCTATGTTTGCTATCCCTTCTAGAGTTTTTGGATGTGTCTGCTTTGTTCATAACCACAATCCATCTCGGAAAAAATTAAACCCTCGTGCTCTTAGATGTGTCTTCCTTGGCTTTTCACCCACACAGAAGGGATACAAGTGTTATCATCCCCCTTCCCATAAGTGGTATGTCTCTATGGATGTTACTTTCCATGAGACATTCCTACTTTTAGTCTCTGCAGCCACCTCTTCGGGGGGAGAATGAGAGTGAGGAAGAGATGCTTGTTTCTATTATGTATAATGATGAGGGAGTTGAAAATAAGAGGGTAGAAGAGGAAGAGGGAGTAGAAGAAAGAGTAGAAGAGGGCGAGGGCGTAGAAGGGCAAGATGAGGAAGAAGGGGAGCCCAGGAACAGAAAAAGGGGGCAGAAAATAAAGAGAAGAGTGCGGGAGATGGAGAACAAACGAGTAACAAGAGGAAAGAGAAAGAGTTACTATCGTACTCAAAGAACAAGGAGAGAAAAATGTTTGGGCATCAGAAATGGAAGCCATCCCTTGTCCTCCTCCACTACAGTCGATCACTTCTAGTGATGATGGTCCAGGTATATCTAGCTCTTCAACTCAAGTTTCTAAAGTCCCTGATTCTAGTGATGATTTAGACATTCCTACTGCTCATCGGAAGGGCACTAGGGCTTATATTAAACATCCTTGTCCAATTTTGTTTCATATTCTCATTTGTCTTCGTGCTATAGAGCTTTATGTCCAACCTTTCCTCTATTTCTATTCCTAATCATGTCCAGGAAGCTCTTCTGATCCTAAGTTGAAGTACGCCATGGTTGAAGAGATGAAAGCACTATCAAAAAGTGGCACTTGGGAATTAGCAAAGTTACCTCAAGGGAAGAAGACAGTAGGATGCAAGTGAGTGTTCACTGTGAAACACAAAGCAGATGGGACGGTTGAGAGGTACAAAGCCAGGTTAGTGGCTAAGGGATTCACTCAGACCTGTGGAGTTGATTATCAAGACACCTTTGCTCCAGTAGCCAAGATGAATTCTATTAGGATCTTATTGTCCCTTATAGCAAAACTTGGAATGGCCGTTACATCAGTTCAATGTTAAGAATGCATTTTTACATGGTGACTTAGAGGAAGAAGTGTATGTGGATATTCCTCCAGGTTTTGAGGATATCAATACAAAGGGAAAAGTGTGTCGCCACAGGAAGTCACTATATGGGCTCAAGCAATCACCTAGAGCATGGTTCGATAGATTCTCACAAGCCATGGTCAGGTATGGATTCAAACAGAATCAAGGAGAACATACTCTTTTCATAAAACATTCTTCAAGGGGGTAAGTTGACTGCCCTGATTGTCTACGTGGATGACATAGTCCTCACAAGGAATGATTTAGAAGAAATGGGAAAGTTGAAGGCGTATCTTGCTAAGGAATTCGAAGTCAAGGATTTGGGGGACTTAAAATACTTCTTCAGAATCAAAGTTGCTAGATCTCAAGAGGGAATGTTTATTTCACAGCGAAAGTATGTTTTAGATTTGTTAGAGGAGACTGATATGCTTGGGAGTAAGGCCACTGATACTCCAATAGATCCTAATCTGAAACTTGGTGATGATCCTAGTGAAGAGTTAGTAGATAAGGGAAGATATCATAGGTTAATAGGCAGACTGATTTATCTTTTGCATACTAGGCCAGACATTGCATTTGTTGTGAGTGTGGTTAGTCAGTTCATGCACTCTCCTAGGCAGAATCATCTTGATGCTGTGTTTTGAATTATGAGGTACCCCAAGTCAGCGCCAGGAAAAGGAATGTTCTCTGGGTAACATGGTCACACTCAAGCAGAAGCTTATACTGACGCTAATTAGACAGTAACAGACAGGAAATCAACTATGGGGTATTGCTCCTTTGTTGGTGGCAATCTTGTCACTTGGAGAAGCAAAAACCAATCTATGGTGGCAAGGTCAAGTGCAAAGGTAGAGTTTCGAGCTATGGCACAAGGAGTGTGTGAATTGTTTTGGATTCAGATTATCTTAGAGGATCTTGGATTTAGGCCGAAAGATTCGATGAGGTTGTACTGTGACAAGAAGTCAGCTATCAACATTGCTCACAATCATGTTCAGTATAATAGGACAAAGCATCTTGAAATCGATCGGCACTTTATTAAAGAGAAGTTAAATAATAGGATTATTTGTACTCCCTTCGTGAGGACAGAGGAACAGTTAGGTGATGTCCTTACGAAGAGTATTTCTAATAGACCTTTTCATTTTATTCTTAGCAAGCTGGGCATGAAAGATATCTTTGCCTCAACTTAAGGGGGAGTGTTGAGAGTTATTTTATTTTATCTTAATATGAGGACTTTCTTGTAATTATTTTTATTTTCCCCTTAGTGGGTTTAATATAATAATAGAGAGAGGGAGTGTAATTGCTCTCTCTAAGGCTGTAAAATTTGTTTCAACAGAATGAGGTTACTTCAACAAGTTGTAAAGAGGCCTATGACGTGAGAGGCTCAAAGTCAATGTCATTAATGCTCTTGAAGGTCCTCTTTGTATAGGTGATGAAGAGAAGGTTGACTTGGAAGTTCTTGTTGAGGGGTTTGTCAAAAGTGAAGAATTCAAGATGCTTACATGAGATGATGAGTGTGAAATTGAGTTGTATAATGGTGGAATTGAGAAGGAATTTGAAGATGAATCTATGAGAAAGTTTATGGACTAAGGGCTAATTCTTTCCCTCCTAAAAGCTTCAACTAAAATGAATAGACTAAATGAGTACTATACGGCCCCCAACAATCATTTCATTCTAACACCTTATCATCATGCATTAGCCCTTAGAACAACTTCCTACTCCACATAACATTGAATTTCCAACCCCTAACCCTACAGCATGCTCAGTTCCTCTTAAGATTTAATCAACATATAAAATAAAATAAAATAAAAAAAGGTTAAAACACTCATCAACATCTTAAAGAAAGGGGGGGGGGGGGGGGGGGTGTGTGTGTGTGTGTGTGTGTTTGTTGTTGTTAAGACCTTTGAAGGGGCAAAAACAAGAAAACTGAAAAAGATAAGCAAGAAAAGCACTTGGAAAGTAGACTAAGATAGAAGCATCCTCCTTTTAAAAACACATCCATACAGTAGAAAAATAGAAACCCGCACAAATGAGAAAGGCAATACTTAGTCCCCTTCTAAAAAATAAAGCAAACTCAGAAGATTGCAATAAACAACCGCATACCTTATAAATAATAGTAATCAAATATTCTCAGAAAAAGGCGATACGGAGAAAGATCAAATTCAATCAACAAGAAAAAATTATTTATAAAACCAAAAGAACGTGCAACGGATTCTCTAACCTTGAATCAGTGGATTCATGTCTATACATTTCCTGAATAAGCTTTAACTCCAAATCAGTCTCCTTCAAATCATGGACCTGCACAGAGAAAGGTCAAATCCAAGAACCTGGACCATCTAAAACTACAGTATGCTAATCCCCCCAACCCAAACCACAAAATAAGACATGAAATGTTCTAACTCAATCTAACAACTATTTTCACATGGACCAGCAATGTGCTCCCAAAATTGTAAAAAATTTCAAATTTGTGTAAGGCTGTTGGCTGCTTGTAACTTTTTACCTATTTCTATTTGAAATTTTGTCCTATTGAAGCTTGATTTGACATTTTCACATTATCCTCCTGGAAGGGGAGTGGGAAAAAAAAGGCGTGAATTCATTTTAAGTGATTCTCACACATTTAGTACTTGAGAGAGAGTTTAACACATTTCAAATAAAAAAATTTGTGTCCTATTGAAGTTTATCACATTTAGTACTAACAATAGCCAAATAAAAGAATCTGCAGGTTTCACCTCTCGACCCACTTGCACCCTTATCTCTTTCTTTGCATGTTCCATTTTGTTACATCGTTATACTACCAAGAGGCAGAATTCTATAATTTATTCCCATCATATCTGCATTATGTACTATGAAATGGTTATATCAACTATGACCCATTGAAGGGGAAATTGCCCAATGAAGTAAATGTAGAAATATGAACTTTGTTATGCACAGACCAGGAAAACCAAGAGCTACATGATTCTTAACTCTTAACAGATATAGAACTTAGTCATGAAGCTCGGAAAGCTTTGACACTTGTATCCCTATGACAGTTGGCACCAAAACTTCAATTGGTAAACTAGAAGAAAAGAAATGCAGAATTTTATTCCTATCACATATGCATGCTGAGAATAATGCTAAGGATACGTCAAACGAAAAATCATCGGAAAATATGCACAGGTCAAACGGCGCTAGACAGAACAAACGAAGTGTAACTAAGTTCAAACAGCTCCAACAAAGGGTGTACATGGGTACGTCAGGTCCAAGCAAATCCAAACCAAGAAACCATGATCGGTTCCTTCAATCAGAGAACCAAAACAGATCCAGCAATCCAAGGTAACAAACCTAACTTACACACATAAGGTTGGGTGGTTCGGGTCAGTCCAGTTGCCCCCTGAAAAGGAAGTAAACCTTGGCCACCGGCACTGAGGACCAAAGACAACATTCATCACTTCCATTGTGCATCTACTGCCACTGATAACCATACCCTCAACTGCAACAGTGCGCGGTTCGGAGATGGTATTTGATGATGATGAAGACGAAGTAAGGGGTAGGCACCTTTCCTCTGTGTTGGTGTTGGACCGCAGGCATATTAAAGATATGAGTGAGTGAGCAAGAGAGACGGAGTTACTAACATATACATATATCGGCTTCTCAGTTCGTTTCACCTGAACGAAAACCATCAACCAAACTCCAAACTACTTTTGATGGTTCTGAATAACGATGACCGAAATCACGCAGTACCTTTTCCGGGACTGAACCAACCCAAACCTGAGGAGCTCGTGTTAATTCAGGTCTATGGTTCTACGAGTAACATGTAATCCAACCAATGTACCCCATTGAAAGTCACTACCCTTTAACTTCACATAAAAAGTACAAGATACAAGTCATACCATAGCTTGTAACTTCGCCAATTCAGTAACTTGGTCGACCGATCTAGAAGATAAAGTTTCCAACTCTTTACCCTGTGAGGGAAAAGGAAAAGAGAGAGAGAACCAAAGGTCAACGCTTTTACCCTTGAGTTGCATCCAAGATTATGTAGCATGTTTTTACTCATGGACAAGGACACCCACCTTCCTGTTGAGAACATTGGAAAGAGATTGGACATCAGCCCGCAGGGAATGAACATCTGAAGCAGCTTCTTTGTATTCACGTAGTTGACTCTGCATACTGCCCATGCCATCCGGAAACGATGAAACCAAGGCTTTAAACTCAGAGATGATTTCCTTCCTACCTGAAATGCACAATCTCTCTCTCTCTCATTGTTGCAGTAAATAACGTCATAGTTACAATCATGGTTATTAGAATTGGTCAATTCATGAGTTGATACGAGTTTCAAGCAACCCGATACGAATCACGATTCATAATTTTGAACTTTAAAGTTTTGAGTTTTAAATGGAAAACTTCCAACATTTTGCATGAAACCTTTGTTAAGTTATTTGTTGATCCAATTCTTTATTTGAACTTCGAATTTTTTTAGTTTTGTTGAATTGTCCCACATCACCCGGGTAGAGACACCGTATGTGCTTCTTATAAGCCTGGATAATCCTCCCCTCATAAGGCGTCTTTTGAGGGTGAGTCAGGCCCATTGGTCTTTCTACATGGTATCAGAGCTAAGTTGGGCTCTACCCTGTTGGGCTTTCCCTGTTGATGTGGTCCAGGGGGTGTGTTGAATTGTCCCACATTACCCGAGTAGAAACCCGTATGTGGTTCAATAAACCTGGGCAATCCTCCCCTCATAAGGGGTTTTTTGAAGGAGAATCGGCCCCTGTAGGGGTTTTTACATGGTATGAGAGCCTTGTTTATGAAAAGTCTTGGGATCGACCCGCTTTGATGTGCTTATTTGTACTTGTTGGAATTAGGGGATTTGATCCCGAATTTTATGCAGTTATTTATGGTCATGTTGACCACATTCAAGTTATCCCGAATTTTATGCAGTTATTTATGGTCATGTTGACCACATTCATGTTATTTTATTTCTTTCCTTTTTCTTGTTATTTCCTTTCCTTCTTTATTCACAGTGTAACATCGTATAAACTCTGGGATGTACAGTTATAAAAATTATCTTTTTCCCCATTTTTCTTTTTGGTATCAAAGCAATATACACGATCCAACAACACCATCACCACTACGTCGCAACCCAACCAGGGAACACCACCCCTTCCACTCGCCAACAACCTCCCTAGCCCCTACCAACCCAGCTGACACCCTCCCAGGCACCACCAGCCTGCGCCGCACCTTCTAGGAGTCTCCCCTCCTTGTGGCGCCACCTCCACTGTTCCGCAGCCTTCCGGCTGCATCTCTTCAACCCTTGTTAGGGCTTGTGTGATGTTAGAGCAGTTCGTGTGCTCTTACCTGTCAGTCGAGTAACCGAGTTTCCGGTTTCCCCCGTTTGCCGAGTTTCCGACCGTCGAGTTTCCGGATGTGATTGTCTTTGTTGCCGATTGTTTCTTCTTTAGTTGTCGGCAAGTCTACATCTATTTTTTGGTCACTCTTCACCGCATCATATCAAATATTGATAAGACCATTGACCCGATCAAACCTACTGCTCCTGCTGTTGTCCGTTCGGATCTCTGTGTCTCATCCGACTCCCGTTCACCGGGTCACTAGTGTTCTACTCAATGGAAAAAATTTCCACGCATGGTCTAATTCCCTTCAACTCTACATTCGAGGCAAATGGAAAATAGGGTGGTTACTTGGGAAGGAGGTTAAGCCCGCAGAATCGGACGCAAAGTTTGAGAAGTGAATTACAGATAATTGTATTATTGGGGGCAGGATGTTTAATTCGATGGATGAACGGATCTATAATATGTTTATGTATCACAATATCGTTCATGGGCTTTGGACTGCTTTGAAGAAGATGTATGACCATGTGCATTCTGACTCGCGCATTCTCGAGCTCTACCAGGATATCTCTCATGCTTGGGATGCGCATTCTGACTCGCACATTCTCGAGCTCTACTAGGATATCTCTCATGCTTCCCAAGCTACTTTGGGACTGTCTGTTTCTGATTTTTTTGGATACCTGTAGACTCGGTGGGAGGAGTTAGCTCAGTATGAACCCATCACCGATTTTCCTAATGATGGAGATGTTGAAGTTAAGCGACTTGACCGCCGTCGTACTTACCAGTTCTTGTTGGGCCTAAAGCCCGAGTTCGAGGCCCTCCGAACTCAAATTTTGAATACCGTCCCTATGCCCTCTTTATTTGAGGCATTTGCTACTGTTGATGGTGATGAAAGACGTTGTCGCCTACCATCTGCTCCTGATTCTAGGCCCTTTCCTTCACCTGTCCCTGACCAGATGGCCTTTCCGGCTTCTTCTGGTGCTCGTCCTGGAGGTAATCGTCCTTATTGCCAGCATTGCCGTACACAGGGTCAATCCATAGATCGTTGTTTCACTCTTCACCCAGAGTTGAAAGAGCAGTTCACTCGGACTCGACCTGCTAGTCGCCGTACTAGTCGGGGCCAGGGTGCTCCTCGTACAGGAGCAGTTATTGAGATGCTTCCTCCTCCACCCAATTATAGTCAACTTCAGTCTCAGATTGCTTAACTTCAGTCACATATAGGTTTGGGAGCGCGGCCTCCTCCATCATCCACTGGCCTCACAGCCATTGCTGCAGGTACTCCTACTGCTCTTCATGGTAAGTCCGGCCACCCTACTTGGATTCTCGATTCTGGGGCAAATAATCATATAACTGGTGAGCTTTCGGTTTTTACTTCTCCTGTTACCTCATTAAACAATCCGTACGTATCGCAAATAGATCTTTCATTCCCATCTGTAGTCAGGGTGATGCCCGATTATCTTCCGACATCACCCTCTCCTCTGTGTACTATGTTCCCAATTTTGCTTTTAACTTGCTTTCGATTAATCGCCTTGTCAAAGATCATAACTACTCTGTTGTGTTCTTACCTCATTCTTGTTATTTGCAGGACCTAACTACGAAGAAGATTTTTGGCAGGGGGTTTGAGTGGGACGACCTCTATTACTTTAGTGAACCTTCGGTGTGAAGGACGTTCTCCAGTCTTCAAGCTTTTGTGTTACCTACTTTTCATAATTCTGTTAGCCCGACTCAAATAAATATGTATTTTCACTTCAAACTTTAGATTTGTGGCATGCTCGTCTAGGCCATATCAACTTTCAGTATTTATGTTGGTTATTCCCTCAGTTAAATAAACCTTGTAAGGATTTCCATTTTAAATGTGTGGTTTGTGAATTATCTAAACATACTCGCACTTCTTATATTCCTCGCATGCACCGGGCACCTAGTGCCTTTGATCTTATTCACTCCGATGTGTGGGGTCGTTCCCCCGTCACATCTATGTCACAGCACCGATATTATGTTATGTTTATTAATGATTATACACGTTGTACTTGGGTTTATCTTATGAAAAAAAAATTGAAGTTTTCTCTCATTTTAGAAATTTTCTTCAATGATTAAGACTCAATTTCATACTGTTGTTCGTAATATTCGATCTGATAATGGTAGGGAATATATTACTGATGAGCTTCGGGCTGAAT
The DNA here is from genome assembly GCA_033977485.1 of Hydrangea macrophylla. Taxonomy (NCBI): domain Eukaryota; kingdom Viridiplantae; phylum Streptophyta; class Magnoliopsida; order Cornales; family Hydrangeaceae; genus Hydrangea; species Hydrangea macrophylla. The sequence continues at coordinate 61,500,761 of CM066997.1, read as the reverse complement.
TTAATAAAGGGGTATTCTTCAACAACTTACTTGTCCTTATACCCCCAAACAAAATGGGGTAGCCGAACGTAAAAATCGTCATCTTATGGCTATGGTTAGGTGTCTCCTACGTGGGATGGATGTTCTCAAGTATTTTTGGCATTTTGCTGTCCTTACTGCTACTTACCTGATTAATCATACCTCTATCCGTATCCTACAAGGCCAGCCCCGCTTCATATCCTCAAGCCTGGTAATAAACTCTTTCCCGTTGTCCCCCAGGTTTTTGGGTGAGCGTGTTTTGTCCAAAACCGCAGCCCTACACGCACTAAACTTGATGACAAGGTTGTTCGGTGTATTTTTCTGGGATATTCTTCCATGTCCACAGGTTATCATTGCTACGATCCTATCACACGTCATTTGTATCACTCTTTGGATGTCACTTTTTTGGAAACGGTTCCATTTTTTACAGCTGCTTCTTCCTCTCTGGAAACTCCACTCGAGCATGTTGTGGATGATATTTCAGTCCTTACTCGCCCTGTGCCCATTCTTGATATACCCAGTGACTCTTTGCCTCCAGTCATTACAACTGACCTATTACAGACCCCATGCCATCATCTGCTTCGGAATCAGGTATCTCATCTCCTCCTTTAGTCTCTGATATTGCTCCTCCTCGTTACCCTACCCGTATTTGTCGTCCTCCTTCACGTTACATTCTTTCAAGTAGTACTAACCATCCAATTTCTAAGTATGTCTCTTATCAGGGTCTGTCAAAACCTTTTAGCTCCTTTGTTGGTGCAGTTGATTTTGTCTCCATTCCTCGCTCTGTTCATGAAGCTCTCCAGAATCCAAAGTGGGTGGCTGTTATGAAAACAGAAATGAGTGCTCTTCAGGATAATCAAACTTAAGAACTTGTCTCTCTCCCGAATAGTGAACATACAGTTGGCTGTAAGTGAGTCTTCAGTGTTAAGTATTTAGCAGACGGCACCATTGACCGATATAAGGCCCGTCTTGTGTCTAAGGGGTTCACACAGGTTCCAGGTAAGGATTGCGGGGCCACTTTTGCTCCGGTTGCTAAATTGACTATAGTCCGGCTTCTTGCTCTTGCTGCTTCCTATTCTTGGCCTCTTTATCAGCTTGATGTCAAGAACACATTTCTTAATGGTGATTTGTCTGAAGTTATCTATATGGACCCCCCTCCTGGTTTTCGGGCTCAGGAGGAGTATTCGAGGAAAGTTTGTTGCCTCCGAAAATCTCTCTATGGATTGAAGCAGTCTCCTCGTGCATGATTCAGCCGGTTTAGTGATGTGGTGCTTACTATAGGATTTATTCGCTACCATTCCGACCATACTTGTTTTATTCGTCGTAATTCCAAAGGGCAATGTATCATTATCTCTGTTTATGTTGACGATAATATTATCACAGGACATGATGCGTCTGGTATTGTACAAGTGAAGCGTTCTCTTGGAATATCGTTCGACATCAAGGATTTGGGTCCTCTGAGGTATTTTCTTGGCATTGAGGTGGCTCGATCCATCAAGGTATTTCGTTATCCCAACGGAAGTATGCCCTTGATCTCCTCCAAGATACGAGAATGCTTGGGTGTAGACCTGCTTATTCTCCTATGGATCCAAATCACAAGTTGACTGCTGAATTGGGAGAGCCCTTACCAAATCCCTCTGTATATCAGTGTCTTATGGCTCGTCTCATCTATTTGACGAACACAACACCGGATCCAACTTTTGTTGTTAGTGTTGTGAGTCAATTTATGCACTCACCACGTACTTCACATCTTGATGTTGTTTATCATATTCTCCGATATCTCAAGACTTGTCCTGGTCTTGGTCTTCTCTTTCAGACAGGAGCTCAATCAGGTCTCTCCTGTTTTACTGATGCGGATTATGCAGGCTCAAAGGGTGATAGACACTCTACTTCTGGTTTTTGTACTTTTCGAGGTTGTAATCTTATCTCCTGGAAAATTTAAAAGCAAGATGTTGTTTCACGGTCTTCTGCTGAGGCCGAGTACCGCGCGATGGCTCAGGGTTCATGTGAAATCATATGGCTTCGTTTTCTTCTTGGTGAGTTAGGCTTCCCAATGGTGGACGCATCTACGTTATTTTGCGATAACAAGTCTGCAATCATGTTATCCTCTGATTCTGTTCTTCATGAGAGAACTAAACATATAGAGGTCGACACCCATTTCATTCGGGAAAAAGTTCGGTCAGGAGTCATAACACCGAGCTTTGTTCCTTCATCAGATCAGACGACTGATATGTTCACTAAGTCCGTTGGTCCAGCGCTTCTACAGTCGTCTCTTGGCAAGATTGAGCCCGTCAACTTCTTCGCCACAGCTTCAGGGGGAGTGTTGGAATTAGGGGATTTGATCTCGGATTTTATTCTGTTATTTATGGTCATGTTGACCACATTTAAGTTATTTTATTTCTTTCCTTTTTCTTGTTATATCCTTTCCATCTTTATTCACAGTGTAACATTATATAAATTTTGGGATGTACAGTTATAAAAATTATATTTTTCCCAATTTTTCTTTTGTACTTTTTTGTTTGTCCATGTAAAGGAGTTAAGTTTGTTGGCTCTCCATGTGTAAGTCAGGGTTGCACGTGAGGAAGGGAGTTGAGGCTTGATATACATTGTTGGCCCATTCTTTAACAACTTAAGCTTTTGGAGTAATTGGTAACTTAACATACTATCAGAGCTAGGTTTGGCTCTACTCCTGTTGGGCTTTCCCTATTAATGTGGTCCAGGGAGTGTGTTGAATTGTCCCACATATCCCAAGTAGAGACCCCGTATGTGCTTCTTATAAGGTCGGGAAATCCTTCCCTCATAAGCCGTCTTTTGAGGGAGAGTTGGGCTGTAGGGCTTTCTACATGCTATCAGAGCCATAAACATGATAAGTCTTGGGTTCAACTCTCCATCCCCACTTTGGTATACATATTTGCACTTTGTTATTTGTCTCCACTATGATGGAGTTGAGATTGTTAGCTCCCCACGTGCAAGTCGGGGTTGTACGTGAGGGAGGGTGTTGAAACTTGATATGCATTGTTCGGCCCATTCTCTAACAGCTTAAGCTTTTGGGTCTCTACCCGGACGATGTGAGACAATTCAACACACTCCGTGGATCACATCAACAAGGAAAACCCAATAAGGGGAAGAGCCCAACCTGGCGGAGGGCCAACCCAACAACCCAGCTCTAATACCAAATAGAAAGCCCTACAGGGGACTGCCTCTCCCTCAAAAGACGCCTTATGCGGGGAGGATCGCCCAGGCTTATAAGAAGCATATACGGGATCTCTACCCGGGCAATGTGGGACAATTCAACAAGTTTAAATGGCTTACTTCGAACATTAGCCTTGATATTTGCATAAAACCTGTGTCAAATTGTTATTTTGCTAATTTTAAGCATCATACCTTTTTTTTTCCTTGATTGGTGTATATGTTTTTGTATATTCTTTTAAAATTGTGAATCGTATGATTCGGGAATCGATAGGATTCATGGTTCATAATTTTGGCAAACTGCTTCGCAATTTGACAACAATGGATACAAGATTTGAAGCTTGAATGGGGACCAAACGTAATTGGCAGGTACTGAATCAATGATGTGTGTGTGTGTGTGTGTGTGTGTGTGTGTGTGTGTGTGTGTGTGTGTGAGAGAGAGAGAGAGTGAGAGTGAGAGTGAGAGTGAGATCATTCGGTCACATCATACCAAGTTCTCTTGATGCTTCTTCCAACTTAATTTCAATCAGATTTCTCTCATCAATTTGTTTTTGTATTTGCAATCCCAGTTCAGTACTTCTAGAATCAGCAACCGCAGAAGATCTATGAAAAACATCAATTAAATCATTTTTCATATTCAGTTCTCTTTCTCGCCAAGCAAGGTTCTCTTTCTCAACCTACAATTTTCATGAGAATCTTATAGTCAGCATTGAAACAAGATCCTCTCAAGAAAATGAAGTCAAAAGCATAAAGGAAACTACCAACCAGTTACAACCTGTAGTTTCTCGAATAGGGCTTGATATTGCACTACATCTGCTTTTGACTTGGCAAGTTGATCTTTTACCAAAATATAGGCTTGTGAAGATGACACACACTTCACTTTCTTAAATGAGTCCTGTTAAGCAAATATCCCCATGCAAAACATGAGTAAAGAAAATATGGTATTGATAAGGATGACCAAGTGGAAACAAAATAATGGGATACTTAAAACAGAAAAAAACAAAACTGAGAAGTCGACCTGCAAATTGGATAACTGCTTCAATGTTCCTATCCTTTCTTCATGAAGACGCTTGAGTTCCACTAACCGACAAGATGCTTGGTCCTGGGCACGAGCTCAAATCAACATGTAAGACTACAAGCTTCAGTTTAACCGATTTAGAGCCCATTTGGGATAGCTTTTTAGGGCTAACAATCACTTATAAGTGATTGCTTAAAAGCTGTGACTGTTTGGATAAGCTTTTTCACAGCTTTATAAAAAATCCGATTCCTTCTATAAGCTGAAAAACAGCTTTTCCAAAAGCTCCAATTTGTAGCATTTTGAAAAAACTCTTACCCCCAAAAGTGATCATTTTAAAAGCTAACCCGAATGGGCTCTTAAACAAAAGAAGGAAAATGCAAAAAAAAGTCACCATTAATTCTTTCAGTGCAGTCTCCATATCTTGCAAATCTTTCTGTTTATCCCTAGTCCTATCATCAGCAACATGCTTACTCCCCAAATTGAAGACAGGGAAAACAGAACCTTTCGCAGCATCTCTCTCTGCTTTTAGAGTTGCCAATTTACAATTACTTTCCTCCAAATCCGCAACAGTACACTCCAATTCCCCTTCAAAAGAACAAGGAAAAAATAGTAATCAAACTTGCATACTAAGTGACCTTGCAGGCCATGAGTATTTATGTTCGGAATGTAGTATGATAGCTAGTGATAAGAAAACTGAAGTATGCAACACGACTGGAACATTCCATAGATGGACAGACAGATACAATACATTGATACAAGTAATTTATCCCCTGTGCTGAGGATGTGACCAGAAGAACAACTTCTCTGAACAGGTACTATCAGAAACGAAAAGGTCAAAAATAATAAATTGTTTAGGAAGCATGATTTAGAAGGCATGGAGACTATACCACCTGTCAAACTTTCAGAAAATGTACGATGACCAGCATTTTTTATAAATGTATGATGAGTAGTATTTTAGAGACATGACGCTAACACATCAAGGCAGATTTCAATAATTAAAAAAAAAAATGCCACATCATCACAATTAAGCACTCACATCTAAAAATAAGTGGAGTTCTGTGAATTTTTTTTTTTTTAGAAGGTAACAATGCGGAACAACTGCTAAAAACCCACAGATCCTCCATTTATTTGACTGAAAAGCAAAAGATGTAGTGTACATCTATCCAACACCGTTGCATAAATAAGTGATGTGTACTCTCTCTGTTTGGTAAGTGGTGTTGATGACCAACATAGATATAGTGTGCACAAGACAGAGATTCCAAATTCATGTCCATGTCTATTGTTCGAGAAACGGCACATGTTCATTGATCCATTATTGCAGAAGCACTATAATAAACAATCCTTCATTTGAATTTTAATGCAGCCCTAGGGTCAATAAAGTCTTGACATCACAAACATAACCAAATTAAGAAAACAAACAAATACTTGATCTTCAATTAAAAAATAAATAGAAAATTAAATTATATTCCCCCAATCACAATTTAAGAGTCCTAAATTCCATTTTGGGATGTCCCATTTTAAGTGTCCTCTAAAAGACAATGTACTTTAACTAGAAACTTTCCAAGTTCACCTCTTATTATGTAAAACACTCACTTTTCATTTGATGTGACACTAGAATTCTAAACTTAAAAGCATGGCAATAATTGAAATTTGAAAATTTTCACCACCACCAAAAAATCTTCCTTAAATAGTTGGAATTCCAAAAGGAGTCCCTTACTTTGGGACGGAAGGAGTAAATGGTAACGCAGCTGAGTGTCTGGCCTACAGATGTTATACATGTTATCCTGACCCCTCAAATCCAGACACTCCATAAGTCAAGTGACGCTGGTATACTAGTATTTAATTTTATATGGATACAGTGGCAGTTGCAAATTCTATTTTTGATGAAAATTAGCAGAAAATATTTTCTGCATGAACAATTCATCACTACATCTTATCAGTTATCACTCTCCTGTAGTTATGCTAGTTGTTTACTTTCTTAGGTTTAGGGTTCAGATACTTGGCAGTTTGCCTCATGGAAAATCATACATTTGTTATTTAACAAATGCAAGTTGATTTATGGAAGTGAACAGTGATATCAAAAATCATTTAACACAATATCCATGAATACAACACCAGCCATGTGTAGTGTCTTGTGTTGGGTACACGCATGCATACAAACAATAAATACCCATAAGAAAGACATCCAACGAAAAAAGGATTCCCTAGGGACTTCCAGAAAACTGATACGAGGGGTTTCGTAGTATTTGACTCACACACACACTTACATACACAAATACCCAAAATAAATAATTACAAAGCCTCCCTAAATGCATGCATAACTGATCCATATATTCTTAAGTCCCAATATGTATGCCAACAGACAATGAATGCAAACAAAAACGCATAAATGTTAAAGATATGCATTTTCAGGGACCAACAGTTTGAAGCAAATGATTTGCTGCAAACAACCTAAGGCAGTGACAACAACACTTGGAGGGCCCATCTCATGATTTTACCCTTCTAGATCACAAGCATACATACAGAAGTATCAGACAAAAGCAACTAATTTTCCCCTCTCCTCTCCACAACCCCCGGGATAACCTACAACTTCACCAAGTGCTTCAGCTCTCCCTCTCTACATCAAAATGCATCTTCAACAACATGATTTACCCAATCAAGGATTACCAGATATTAAATGGATGATCCACATTTAACAAATGCTGATCTTTTGATGGGTCAGAAAGTCACCTCTCAAACTTTTAAGCACAGCTTTATTCTTTGCATCAGTATCTCGACGGTTCTGCAATTCCCTTGCTAATGATTTATGCTTTAGATGAAGATCACCTAATTTTACTCTCAGAATCTTAACTTCCCTCTCTAAATCACTGGATGTTTTCTGCTTGCACAAACCTAGAAAGAAAAGAGCAGCATGCATTAAAGACTGAGGAAAAAATTAAAAATGAATAACAGCTGTTACAAGAAACTCATGTACTTCATTAATTTTACCAGCATCTGGAAGTTCATTCGAAACTGTGGCATACAATCCATCCTTCAAATGCCAAAGCTCATTAATGGCAGCTACTATATTGGATAGCATGTTAAGGGGGTTTTCACCGAATTGCTGTCTATCTTCTTCCATACCGTTCGGAGAGTTATTTGTGGAACTACTTTCAGTTGCACCTGTTTCTAAAAGACGGCTGAGGAAAGCATCCTCTAAAGGACATGAAATCCCATCTAACAAGCAATTGGAAAAGAAAAACAATGAGCAATCGAGGAAAGCATCCTCCAGAGGACATGAAGTTCCGTCTAACAAGCAATTGGAAAAGAAAAACAACGAGCAATAATTTGCAATTGGCAACTTCCCTTCATTATAAAGGACCAGGTCATACGGGACTAGACAACAAACATCCCATTTGTTGAAGCTTGATATACATTGTTGGGCCCATTCTCTAACAGCTCAAGCCTTTGGAGTAGTTGATAAGTTAACATGGTATCAGAGCCTTGTTTGTGGGAGATCCTGGGTTTGACTCTCCATCCCCGCTTTGTTGTGCATATTTACACGTTATTTGTCTCCACTACGACGGAGTTTGGTTTGTTTGCTCTCCAAGTGTGCAAGTCAGGGTTGCACGTGAGGGAGGGTGTTGAATCTTGATATACATTGTTGGGCCCATTTTCTCTAACAGCTTATGCTTTTGGAGTAGTTGGTAACTTAACACCATTCATCACTACCAGTGACGTAAATCAGAGAGTTTGTATAATCAAAGTGTTTACAACTAAGTTTACTCTGGAAATACACATGAAACAAAGTATTAAAACATTGCCTATCAGCACTAGTCAAAAGAACCAAAAGCACACTTAAGTCATCTAAACTCATCCTACTCCGTCTCCTTACCTAATACCGTGAATTTATATTGAGAATGATATTAAATGAACCCTTTACCGCCACCCCTCAATTTTGGACGCCATGCTAAAACTTGTGTCCTTGTGACATCATAACACAACTCAATCCACCAACTAGAACTATTTGAGAGAACAAATTCGAAAATACATATAAAATAAAAAATAAAATAAAAACAAACAAAACAAAAGCATTCAATTTCCTCACATCCGTGTTATTAATAAAAAAAAATTGGCATGCCATAATTCCTCCGTGTATATTATGAGATGAATCTTAGATTTTCACCACATGGATCTTAAAGATATTCTCAAGAAACGAAATGGGGAGGAGTTCGGAAGAGTTGACTTCTGCAAGGAAGAAATTTACAGAAAAATCAAACTATTGGACGCTATGGATGAGAGGGATCAACTTTTTTTTCAGCACAGAAAGCTTTGAGAGGATCTGAAATGCAAATTTTCTTCTCAGCCAATTTAGAGGAAATTAGATGGAGTCAAAAATCTAGGGCATTGTGGTTTAAAGAAGGCGACAAAAATAAGTTCTTTTATCAAATGGCAAACATGCATAGAAGACAATACCATATAGGCAGATTAATAAGCGACGATCAGCTTCTGAAAGATGAAAATCCCTTATTCAAAAGGCGAATAAGCAGCCATACATAAGTGAACTTCTTCAAGAATTTGTATACTGAGGGAACTGTGTCTAGAGCCTGAGTGTTAGGCAATAATTTCAAAAAGTTGTCCTCCTTCAAATCAGTTTGGCTTCAGAGGTCCTTTGAGGAAGAGGAGGTTTTCAAGGTTGTTAGAAGCCTTAATGGGGATAAAGCTCCGGGCCCCGATGTTTTCTCCATGGCCTTCATCCAAGACCGTTGGAGCACTGTCAAAGACGATATGATGGCTGTTTTTGAGGACCTCTATCATGGGCAGATTTGTAGCTAGCTTGAACCCCGCCTTCATTGTTCTCATTCCAAAAAATAAGGGACCAGATAGCTTAAGGGCTTTCACCCCATCAGCTTGATAGGTTGCATTTATAAAATCATTGCCAAAGTTCTATGATTCTATCTGTTGTGTCTGGATGAAAGTGGTTAGGGAGGATGGTATCTCAGCCAATCAGAATGCCTTTGTTAAGGATAGCCAAATTTTGGACACCGCCCTTATCGCCAATAAAGGAATTGATCACAAACTCAAGATGAGGGGGAATGGTGTGCTACAAAATGGATATCGAAAAAGCTTTTGACCACATCAATTGGCAGTTTCTGCTTCACATTATGAGATGTATGGGCTTTGGCGAGAAATAGGTTAACTGAATTCCGAACTGCATTTCTACAGTCTCCTTTTTCGCTTTTAATTCATGGAAGAGCTACAAAGTTCTCCCGTAGTGGCAAAGGTCTTCGTCAAGGAGATCCTTTATCCCCTTTCTATTTATCATAGTGATGGAAGCCTTCAGCTCTTTCTCGAAACAGCTGTACACAGCAATTTAACTTCCGGGTTTTCCATGTCATATGATGCCGCGGGTCGTGTGGTTTCTCTTCTCTTGTTTACGGATGGCACTCCCATTTTTTGTGGAGCTTCTCTAGATGAAATGAAATGGTTAGGCCGCATTCTTCCCTAATTTGAAATGTCCTCGACTCTCAAGATCAATCTCAAGAAGAGCGAAACATTACGGTCGGACCAGTGGACCACATTAACCAGTTGGCTGCAATCTTAGACTGCTCCATAGGCACTCTTCCTTCCTCCTATTTGGGTTCAAAAATTACGGATCGGCTAGCTCCTGGGACTCTATCATAGAGATTCAATAGAAGATTTGCAGTCTGGAAATCAGGTTACTTATCTTTCAGGGAGTGAGTTACGCCCCTTAAAAGTACTCTTAGTAATCTTCCCATCCACTATATGTCACTATTTTCAATCCCCTCTTCAGTTGCCAAAAAGTTGGAAAAAAGCAAAGGGACTTTCTTGGAAAGATACAGCAATTCTTTCAAATGTCCCCTCACGAATTGGCATATCATTGTGCAAGACAAAGTGGATGGGGTTAAATCCTTGATGCTTATGAATAAAGCGTTAGTTGCAAAATGGCTTTGGTTGGAGATACAGCTGGGAGAAAGATAGCCTTTAGAGGAAGATAAATGATCTGAAATTTGGCACGAGCAGTAGCGCTCAGATTCCTAACAGCAGCAGAACTTCTTGCCTTTTGGAAAGGTGTTTTGAAGGTTTCTCAGATTTTTTGTGAGTGTTGCAGTTCAAAGTGGGTAAAGGGGATTCGATTCAGATTTTGGACGGTTAATTGATGCGGCAACAGCCCTTTGAAGGACCAAGTCCCAGTCCTTTGTACTCTTGTTACCAATAAATCTGCCTCTGTTAGCAATAACGTCCAATGGAACAACATTTGGAAGGTGGCCTTTAGAAGGAAATTTTCCTGATTGGGAGATTGTGTTCGCAGACCTGATTGCTTGTGGCGGAATTCTTCAGGTCCCAAAGGTCTTTTCTCAGTTAAAGCCCTCTACAAAACCCCCAACTCAAGGAACTCTAGGGACTTCCTTTCTCATATGATTTGGAATCCACTTGCTCCTAAAATCTGCTTTTTTATGTGGACGGTTGCAAGGAATAGTATTCTAACTATTGACAATCTGACAATGCGTGGTCGGTCTATGCCTTTGCGGCCTTTATGAAGAAACAGTTGATCACCACATGATTCACTGCTTCTGGGCCAAGGATATGTGGGCGGCGATTTTGTCTATCTTAGGCCTTTCATGGTTCTTTCCCATGTCAACCATGAGGTATTGAGGACCTGGCAGTTCAAAGGCCCGAAAGGCAAGAAGGAATCTATGTGGAAATGCCTCCCTCTGTTTATTTTTTCGTCCCCTTGGAAGGAAAGGAATGGACGCGCTTTTAACAACGAAGCTAGGAGTATATTTTCAGTGACATGACACATTTTTTGGTCCATTTTTGAAATGGATGAATTACAACTGCAAACTGGATAGCAACAGTTTCTTAAGAGTTTTTTGACGTATTTAACACTCCAGTGTTAAGGCTTTTACCTTTCTTACTGGTTGCTTTCCTTATATTTTTCTCTTTTCTTTGTTGATAAATTTTTTTTTGTATCAATATATATATAATGGTCCCTACCTCTCATGAGAAGAGCAACAACTATTAGGGGGCATCAAAAAGCATAATCAGTAGAGAACTAGCAAGAAATATTTTCGATTGTCAATTCTTGTCTTTTCCACCTTTTCTTTTCTTTGGTAAGTTTGTCTTCCTTTAGTGGAATTACCCATGTATTGTTAGTCCAAAGATAAAATAGCAGTTCACTACCATTCACATGCACATTCTCTTGGTGGAAATTACACCTTCAGTGATTCTGATTGTATTTTGAAAATTCAACTAAACACAGACAGCTAAACATCATTAATGAGAAATCTTAAGCATATTTTGTATGATTGAAAAACATATATAAGAAATCACCGACAAATCACCCAACATAAAAAAAATTTTGAAATGATTCATCAAGCAGTCCTGCTCCTTTCAGCGTGTCTCCTGCATTCTAACAAGCAGGGACGGGAGACAAGCAGGGACGGGCATATGCAGGGCAAGGGGGGACTCATTCGATTAGGAAACTGATGATTCTAAAGCAAAAGCTTTGATTTTTGAAAAATACCATATATACCCTAAAAAGGTATATTTTTACACTTAAGCCCCCCTCCCAAACTAAGAAATTCTCTACTTTATACTTAAACCCCACTCTCAAGTATGAAACATTCAACTACTTGATCTCAATTTGTAATAACAAGGTGTCATTTTATTGTACCTTTGGTGCCAATCAGTATTAACTTTTCTAATTCCTTCATCTGTCCAAAAAAATATGTATGAATAGACCCAAAAAAAAATCGCACCCCCTTTCAAGTATGAAACATTCAACTACTTGGTCTCAATTTGTAGTAACAAGGTGTCATTTTATTGTACCTTTGGTGCCAATCAGTATGACAGTATTAACTTTTCTAATTCCTTCATCTGTCCAAAAAAAAAAGTATGAATAGACCCAAAAAAAATCGCCTCAAGGGCTCTGCCCCCGAACCCCCGTAAACTCACTACCCCTTTCACCCTACCAAGCCGCCCAACTCCAAATTCCCAGATCCGTCCCTGCTAAGTGTCCTCCTTTTGATTGTCCTTTTCATTCATATTAATGTCCTCCTTTTTCAAGAATAACTTCTAAGAAATTTCCTCCTTGGCAAATATCATGTCAATTACTCTATTCAACACGTCTTACAGGGTAAGGTATCACCTAGGAAAGTTATTTTCAACCAAAGAAATCATTACAAGAGATAAGCCAGAATCGAGACTGGAAATGAACCAAAAAGGATCAATTTCAGTACTCGTAAAAAAGGAAAATTCAAAAAATAAAAAAAGAATAAAAATAAAAAATAACAGAAACAATAATCTAGATACTATGGAACAAGGAGGGAAAAGGAAATAAACATCTATTGTAAGCGAATTGATCCTCACCGTCTGTTACCAATTGATGTTTAGCATCTGGTACACTGCTCATCAAGTCTTTTGTACGGATAGAACATGATTCCAAGACATCCACAAGCTAGTAAAAACATGGAGTCAATTTTCTGTCAAGCAATGTATAATACATCTGCATGTGACTAAAAAATTTTACACACTGGTATTGAAAGGAAAAAAAACAGATGAATGGTGACACACCTCTTTCCACGCCTTATTGACAACAGTTAAGGTGTTATCATACGGCTGCTGTTTCTTCCTTAGTTGACCATATTTATTCTCAAGAGCAATACATTCAGCCTTCTGAGCCTCCAACTTCTGAACAAGCTTTTGATTTTGGAATTGAAGTACTGTGGTGTCAAGCTACAGAATTGAAAAGGTTTTTAAAAATGAATACACCTGAATCTATATGAAGAAATAACAGCACTCTATACTCGCTCCATGTCACTAAAAGCTATAATTGCAATGACAGAATTGACTGCTAGGTAGCATACAAATTCAGAATTTCCAACTAAGCCAAGTACAATATATTTGTGCTTTTCTAATTGCAATAACAGAATTGAGAGTCAGGTAGCTACTAACTCAAAATTTCTAACAAGAAGTACAATATACTTGTTCAAACTGACTTGTTGAACACTTCAAAATCGTGAACCAATCAGTTGAACTTTTCCTATTACCAAGCAGTCAAACCCAGAGAAGAAGACAATTTTAAAACAGCGTTGTGGGCAGTCATTCAGTGTTCAGTGTGACTACATGTGGTCTGGTCTACCAATTTCTTTCATCAGCATCTCTAAGGTAATGTGATCCAAGAGGAAAAGCATCGACAACTGATGTTCAATAATCACAAATCAAATCCTAAGAAAATCGAAGTCATTCTATCACAAAATTAGAATGATCCTCATGTGCATCTCACTCTTTTAACAAAAATCAAATTTGGAAGTAGATGCGAGAGACGGCATGAAAAAGGTGGATAGCATAGCACAAAACTAAAGGAACATGAAGCAATAAATTTGATTCAGAGTTAAGAAACTCAAAGAGGACTACATGAGACGGTTTGATTGAATAAAAATGAATGCTAGAAACTCAAGCAGGGCGGAAATGCACAGCGAACAATTAAATAAACTGTTGATAGATTTTTGGGCAATGGGCAATGATTATGACATCAAGAATTGAAAAGCTATTACTTGATCCAATATAAATGATTCAAATTTACTGCAAGTTAGGTAGCTATGGGGGGGGGGGGGGGGGGTTGCATTATTTTCAAGCGGGTTGGATTCAGGCCGAAGGTGGATAACACGCGGGCCCGTTCGGGCCTGTTGGATCGAAAGTAGAACTACGGTTTTAACTTTTCTCATTTCATAATTTTTCTCTGTGAAAGGCGCCTCTCTCTCACCTCTCATTCCCTCTCTATAATCTTTTCAGTAAACTCTCTCTCTCTCTCTCTCTCTCTCTCTCTCTCTCTCTCTCTCTCTCTCTCTCTCTCTCTCTCTCTCTATATATATATATATACACACACAATCACCTACAAACACATATTTGCATACGCTCTGCCTGTTGTGTTGGCATCAGGGTTCAACATCTCATTCGAACAACATCGACTTTATTCAACATCTCTCCGAAAACCCAGATCGTTCAACCGCGAAGGATAAGATGGGTTCTTTTAACAACAAACCCAGATCGGTATTCAACGAGGAAGGAAGGATATGGTACAAACAAATCAGAGAGAGAGAAGGCAAGGAGCACAAATTTTTGGATTGGGTAAATCTGGACCCAAATGTAAAAAATTATGGGTCTCATTTCGGTATTATTTGTTTGGATTGGGTATTTTGGGTAATCAGGAATTCAGTACAATTTTGAATCTCATTGGCACTTTCAGTTCTTGGGTTAAGATTCATAGTTCCTAATACATCAAGAATTGAAGTTTCTATCGGTCAATCCATAAGGGGAAAAAGTTTTTCATTTGTCAATCTTGATTTAATGCACGTAGTATATGTATATATCTATATATACATGTGTGTGTACATATATATATATGAAGGAAAGGAAAGGGAAAAAACCGCGTTTAGTGGGTTGCCCGCCCATGACCCGGCCCGACCCGACTGACATATACGGGCCTCGACTAAGCCCGGCCCGTTTTCGACCCGGCCCGAATCCGCCCAGGCCCGCCCATTTGCCAGGCCTAAAGAAGACCTTGCGCAACCATAGAATCTCACACATATTCAAGGGACCTTGCCAGTACTTTGCCCACCATCATTAGAACTTCCCCAGCAGAATTCATTAAAGCTTACTTCTTCTTCTTCTTCTTCCTTTTCTTAAAAGTAAAATAAATTGGCAGAACCAGTTAACCTACATTTGATAAAGATAGCTACCTATCACTAAGGCACGTGCAGTATGGAAGCTTGGCCAAGCTAGAAATCATTTTCTTCTACCACTCAATTTATAGTGAATACCTTTTTATCCTTTCTTTTGTATGCTATGCTACAACTATGAAAATCAGTTGCCACTCATTCAATACACAAAAAAGTAATACTCCAGTCATTAGAGCCTGTATAGTATTTATTGATGCCTCCAGTCATTCCACCAAACCTCCTCAAAAACAAAACCAGCAAGCTTCTGTCAAGCTGCTCTCACATCAGACGAACTGAAACTCTCATCAACTCCAGTAATCTTCCAACTATTTTAGCGAGCTGCCGCTAATTTTGTTTGCCCCAGAGAGCAGTGTTAGACAAATAGGAATTACACTTTTAAGATTGCAAGATTGATTTTTCACCCCCCACCCCACCAAATGTTATCTTCTCTAGAAAAACTCATCATCTCATGGTAATAAAATTTCGAAAAGTGAGGTGATTCTTATCTCATGCATAAATAAAATAAAATGAAAAATAACACGTCTATCAGTCAGTCTCTGTCCAAAGGTAGAAATAAGTCCATCACATGACATGAAGAGGTCACAGAACTATGAATAAAAGCATATCAATCAATCAATCACAATCTTTTAGGATGAAGGTTAACAACCAAACTGTTACACACAGGCGTAGTAAAACAATAGACACACACATCCAAAATTCCAAGCTAGTGAATGATGCCAGAGTTGGAAAAATAGATAGTACCCAGATTGATCATCATCACCAGCAAACTCCATAAACACGGGAACCACAATAATAATAATAATAATAATAATAACAATAACAATAATAATAATAATAATAATAATAATAATAGTGTATAAACAACAACTCCCTAAAAAAAAAAAAAAGAGTATTTACCTTTTTGTCTTCAGAAAGGGGGGATAATGGATGTTTATTAGCATTGGGTGGTGTGGGTGAGATGGTGCTAAAGTGGCGTCGTTTCCGGTCTGGTTCACCACCTGTGCTCCCCATTTCACACCCAAAATAAATAAACAAAAAAAACCCTACCCTAAAGAGAGACTACTTGTAAGTTGTATCTTCGTCACTCACAGCATCCTATTCAGCATGGGCGGGAACACCATAATTATTATTAGTTGGGGAACTCAATTTCACCAAAAACACCCTCACACAAACTGCATACGATGATGTCGGAAGTCGAAACCCTAACTCAAAGACAAACAAATTTCGAAACCCCCACCCACCCCAGTGATACAGATGATGTTGATAGGATAGGATCCTCAAAAGTAAAATTTTGCAATTAGTTGTTGTGGGCTCTCTCTCTCTCTCTCTCTCTCTCTCTCTTTCTTCTCACCCGCCTGCGTATTTGTTCTTTTCTGTATCTACTCTCTCTCGAGCTCTGAATGAGAGAAAATGAGGGACGAGGGGGATGGATCATGGATGGGTTCGCATGATTAGGAGATTGAGGAATTTGACAAATATCGGGAGGGTAAGTGTGTCATTTTAGATTAGGCAACTGAGTGCACGCGCATTTTATTTCGGTACTCCTAACTTTAAGGTCATGATTACGTCACATGGAGCCTAGCTTAAAATGAGAGTTTTTAGCCTGGCCTCCACGGTTTATGTCTCAAACCCATACTACAAGGTTTTCAACTTATTTTTTAAACTTATTAACTTTTTGAATTCAACTTGTGGCTTACAAGTAAAGTCAGCAATATTTTGCTTATAATCTCTATTTTGTGTCTATTTCTTTCTTAGTGGATACTGTGGAGTCACTGACATTATAGGATCTATCAAAAGAGAGATATACACAAAATCAAAATTGTGAGCAAAAGATTGTGGCTTTGGTTGTGCCCCAAGTATTACCCAAAAAAAATCTAGCAAAAAATGCGACTTATCGATGTCGCAAGCTTAAAATGCAACTTCAAATTGACAAGACCAGACGTAGACACTCCTTTTTCTTTTTTCTTCCTTCCCTCTTAATAATCATTCACCTTCCCCTCTATTTCTATCTCCCTCTCTTTTTCCCCCATTGGAGGACTAGCCCCAAATTGTAAGTCTCTCTTTCTCTCCATTGTCTTTGAATATGTATGTTTAAGCACTATCACTGTAAATCTTTCGTTGAGTGGTGGAGAGATATAACACATGTAATTTTCCCTGATATTGATAATATTCATAATTCAACTTTCAATTTTGTTTTGTGATTTTGTACATCACTTATGATCTTGTGAATATCTAGAATCGCTCTGAATCGTCGTTTGGTTTTCATGTCAACGTTAATGTCATCGCCAATAGTCGCACATAGACCCGGACATAGTCCCGTACAGGGACCCGACACATAAGCATAATACAATTTTACATGAACTTTGAGATGTCCATGTTAACTAAAGAGATACACGTAGATCGAGGTAAGATGACCTCAACCGTTAGGGCTTACCTCATTCACCCATCATCACCATTATTGCACCACAACCCCTCACATGCAACATCATCACCTCCAACACCACTGTGGGCACCCAGACCAAGTACAGGGCCAGAAAGATCAACCCCACTTGATTGATGCAATACCCTGTATTTTGTAATATATTATATAACTAAGACCTTGTATGTTTCTTTAATACTTGTATGAGCTTGGCCTTACCCTTGGTATATTTTGGATACCAATCGATTGACTTGCTTTGGGTACCAATCGATTGAACTTATCTCAATCGATTGATTGTATCAATCGATTGACACTTATGTCAATCGATTGGAGGCAGCTGGGCAGATTCTTTTGCTCTGGCTGGGGAGAGGCCACGTGAACACTCCCTCTCTATATATACCAGCCCATTTTGGGCGTATTTCTATTTACAGAAATCAGAGAGAGTGAGAGGGAGAGTTTTGTGTGTGTTTATATATATATATACACTCATATATATATACTCATATATATACATGTATTTACACACACCCACACAGATGGACTGAGAAGAAGAAGAAGAAGACCAGAAAGAAGAAGAGAAGAAGGAGAAAGAAAAGAGAGGAGACAGAGAGCAGAGGAAAGAGAGGGAGGAGCCACCATTGAAGCTCCAAGCTTCATTTCACATTCCCAAACACGCCCCTAACGTCTAGGTGAGTTCTAAACTCACTTGGTAGCCTTACATTGATGTTATGACATGTTTTGAATGAAGAAATGAAAAAGAAATCATGTATTCCCGTTTATATGTTGCTGGGCAGTCTTCTCTGTGAAGAAGACGAAGTGTCAATCGATTGACACTTTATCAATCGATTGACATCTTTCATCTTCCAATCGATTGACACTTTATCAATCGATTGACATCTTTCATGTTCCTATCGATTGAACCTTCTTCCAATCGATTGACACTACTTTTATACCAATCGATTGACATCTATACCAATCGATTGGCAGTTACAGTTTACTGTTTTACTTGTTTAGATAATGTAATAACTGTTTAGTTGTTTATTTACTGTTCAGTATTTCCCAGTATGCTTTATTACTGTAATACAGACCTGATAATGAGTTAATGCGGCGTAGGATCGTAGTAATAACAAGACTATCGGATAATGTTTATGATGTTAGATAACGGAATCGTTGTGAATCCTTTGGAGTTAACATTCATTCATTCAGAGTAGTCGGGCCACATTGGGATTGTCATGTATCGGTAATAGAGTTGAACTTAAGTAGGTTTGCTAAGATTCGGGAATCTTGCGTGGGCGGGCTTTGGTCGATCATATGTTCTTAAAAGCGGTAGACAGACGAAGGTGTCTATGACTTGCGGTGAACCGGACCATTTGCCCTAAGATAGCCAGATGATCTAATCATATGTTCTTAAAAGCGGTAGACAGACGAAGGTGTCTATGACATGCGGTGGACCGTGATCACTGGTAGACGTCGCTAAGTCGTGGCATAGAATGATGTACTGTTGTTTAAAGCGTTATATCCCTGACATGCGGTGAACTGTGCATATGTTCTTAAAAGCGGGGGATGGACTAACGTGGTATCCATGACATGCGGTGAACTGTGCATATGTTCTTAAAAGCGGTGGATGAGCAATGGTGTGTTATAGAGTTGAACTACTGTCGAGTTTGTTCCCCTATCTAGACGTATTATCGGTCTTATACTGAGTAAAACATTAGTAATCGAATAATTAGTTTGATTAAAGGAGTTACCCCTACAGAGTTCTAATTTGGTTACGGTTTATAACTTGTAATAACTTCAATAGTCGATACCCTGTTAGTATCTAACTCACTCGGCTTTCATTAAGCTGACGGCGTTTATGCCGCTGGACATTTCTACGTTCCAGCGCACCCTGGTTATGACTATACAGGTGAAGGGCCTGCAGAAGAAGACTACTATGCCGGTGACGGAGTCCCTGTGGAGGATTTCCCCGACGGAGGTCAGACCGAAGAAGACTACTACGCCGAGGACTACCTTTATGCCAACTGAAGACTAAACTAGAATAGTAACTAATTGTCGTTATCCTTTTTTTTGAACTTTTGTAGTCAGGCATATGTTGCTTTGGCATTTGTACTTCCGCTGCCTTATATTTGATTCGAGACTCTGATATGTAATAGTTAGTAACTTCTGTTGACTTTATGTTACGTTGTGATCAGAACCTAGACTTCATTCTTGTTACACTATTACTTCTTGTTGCTTAGTATTGCGTGGTGTGGACAATCATGTGACTTCACCCGTCATTCCCTATGGACCCATAAAGGAAATTTATTTTTCTCTATTTATGCTACTCCGGGGCGTGACAATTGATCCCTCTTTGCACCATAAAATAAAATTAAAATGGGCCCACTAAATCCAATTGGGTTTTACACGTGGAGTGGATGTGAAAGCAGCTGATGGGAAAGGCAGGCTGATGCGATGTAACAACCGCAATAATCTAGTACGTCTGCCACATCAATGGTGGAACAGTTAGTGGCAGTTATCTCCACGCAAGGCAATAACACATGTACCGTGAAGATCGTGATTGATGAAGACCCATTATGCCCAAATCATGGATATAGTGGGCTGTTTCTCAAACTGCTAGGCAGCGACTATCACTGTAATCTATATAAAGACGAAGAATGGTAGAGATAAAGGATCACCGGTCAAGCCAAAACACTTAGCATCTTTATGTATTTCGCACTGTTATTTCCTTTCCTTTGCCAATTTCAATCTCAATTTACTTACCTGTTTTAGGAGTAGATTAATAGCTCAATTCTAGTTAGAAGATGAATTCTCACTTCTAATTGAACTTTGTTCGTAAGAGATTTAACAAAAAATCCTTTATGTTATTTCTTTGATTATTCTTGATATTTCTCATATTTAAAGTCTTTAATCTCTGGTTAAAACAAGTAGAACTCATTTGGAGAGATTTCGTTCCTCTTTCTCTCTAATCATCTGATTTTGTCAAATTGTTCATAATCTAAGAGGACATTTATTTGGCACGCCCGTATTCTCATAATTATAGATTTTCTACCACACAATTTTTGGCATGCCCGATGGAACGTGTGTGAGAAATCTGGTAATTCACCATGCCGCCGAAGAAAAATTTGGCAAAAGATAAGGGGATAGGTATGTAACCAAAGATGGATGCACCAATTGTGGAAGATAACGTTGAAGAAAGAACTCATGGCAACACCAGTGATCAGTCTCGTACTGGTAGCCATGAATCACTTCAGCCTCAACCAAAAGAGGTAAAGGCCTCTGCTATTGGTCCAGATCAACAGATGCTGAAGGATTATGCATCTGCAATACGTTTCAGTCTGGATAACACACTTCATGATTGGCTCCAAGCCAACTTGTAGTAAGCATCCACGATTGTGAAACCATTTACGGATATGATGCAAAAGATGGGAGACCAAATTACTAATAGTATTGACCGTCAGATGTCATATATGAGAAATTGGGCCCAACATCATCCATGAAGACTAGTGCCCAGAGGGAACCTGTTCAAGTCCCCATTAATCAGGCTCCGCAGCTGAGTTATGGAAATGTTAAGCTCCTTAACCGCCATGCAGTCCCGGGTTTCCTCAACCACCCTGGGTCTAGCATGTTTGACCATGCATTAAGTTCTACTAATCAACCAGTTCCAAATCAGATTTGTCAGGGGTCAAGACCTTCTGAGAGTCACCAAGGGCTGTCGAGTATTAATACTGGATCTCATACCAATTTCCAAGTAGGGAAAATGATGTTCCCAGTCCATCAGTCTGGATATCATGAAGGTACTCAGCCTCAAATATCTTCATTACCACCCTAGGACCATCTGCACAACCAATGATGCCAAATATGGGACAGGCGACACAGTCAGATGCTCCTATGGTAAGTCTACCCCAATCACAAACATATCAGACTAAGAGGCAATATTATAAGCCACCAGTGCAGACTGTGGGGCAATACCACCAGTCAACAATTCTGACTAGAAGGCACTATTAAATAATAGCGCGGATGGGAGGGCACCAACAACCATTGATGCACAACGGAGGAGCGTTGCAGACACTTGTAGCAGGTTTACCAGGTCATCAGCCTATCGGCAATGAGGTACGTATCCCCTATCAACCTGATTTTAATGGTCCCGTTCCCATGAGGATGAATAGGGATGAAATGGTAGAGGCCATCAGAGAACAACTCCACGGTTTATGGCCACACGACCGTAACACGATGAACTACAACTTTTATCTCTGGAGAAAATTCACAATTCCAAAGTCTTCAATGTCACAAATGCCCTTTTCTCAATTGCTGTTTTCATTCTCTTCCACCGGAATCACCTGTTAAGTAACGAATGTTTTCTTTGACCTACAAAACACTCATAAATCTCGTGTAAATGATGTAAATGAAATATATAAGGGTTATGTGACAAAAAGTGAGGTATTCATTGCCAAGTTTCAAGAATCACTTCATCTAAATTCACCAAATAGCTTATAAAATAATGCAAATACACATGTTTTAGCATAAACATCATAAAAGCACAATGTTATTGAAATGCGTGTAACTCTAGGGACTTGCAGATAAAAGTATGCATAAAAGATCATATAACATGTTATGAATATGCACTTTCTACGTCTAATCACACCCCCCAACTAGCTCATTGCTAGTCCCTAGCAATGTAGATAACTAATGCAAGGTTAGTTTAAACTCTAAAAACTAAAATAAAAACAAAAGAAATAAAAATCCTAACTCACTTTCGCAGGATCGCGATTGCATTTAGCATATGCAACAAGCCTTTAAACCCTAGGTTCCCCCTAGTGGATGAGTGTTGTCTCGTGAGGGTTTACAGTGAATTTACCCACAAAATTCCTGTTTATAATTCGAATTTAAATCTTTCAAGAAAGCTCTCTCTCCTATATTAGTGCAGTTATGCTCAACAACTATGAAATTCTCTAATATGCTTTAGCCTTGCAACACATTACAATTAATCTACTATCAAAGTCATTAGAATGTTCCATACCTATTAATCTTCAAGTGCATGTGTGAATGGATAACCAAAGTATATAACTTTTACTTCAAAGCTCGCATAACCTAAAACACTTTTAAGACACTACATTTGACTCAACTCTTACTGAGATTACACTCACAAGATGAAATCACTCCGAATTAGGTGTATTTATTATCTCTCATGATATGGAAGCTATAAAGAGTAAATGCAATGGAAACTAATGCTTGACATATCTAAATTGAAAAAATAATATTTTTAGTGCCATAGTCTTATGAATGGATACCTCATACTAGAAAAGTGAAATACCGTGAAAACTCTCTCATTACCTTAACTTTAAATCCAATTTACTTAGAATCATTAGGACTTTGAAATGCATTGGTATAAGGAAAAGAAATGTAGATATTTTAATTACTGTCTTAGCATGTAACTGGAGTATTTCCTCACTTTGAATACATAAATTTGTAATTTTCTGCAACTTCTCATCCTCTCTAATCTTCACAACTTATCTCTCTTTCATTCTGTATTTTTTCACTTCTTTTCTTCTTCTTTTTCTTTTTTTCTCTTTTTTTTCCATCCCACTTCAATGCTTTTTTTATTTTATTGGCAACTCATCATATATATATTTTTTTATTTTGCCAATTTTCTCTGTTGCTCACACTTCACAGATTTCATTATAGATAAATCACACTCCCAATCACATGCCAAGATGTATGTAAGCAATAAGTATGTGGCTTGTTGTGGATATTCACAATTTAACCACATTTTTTTTAAAACTTTTTCAAATTCAAATTAGAGTCGCCACTTAATTTTTAAAAGAAAAATTAAGAAACCATTTTAAAGCAAACTGATCTTTTTGAAAACCAGAGATTTCTAGGTCCGGAGATTATAGAATGAGAGGGGAAGGAGCCCAGCGGACTAAAACACCCTCTCTCATCCTATCTCGCGATAGGCCTCTACTTAACATCCTCTTAATCGAATTATTAATCTAAATGTGCCCTCAACTAATACATAGATATAGGTATACATTGCAAAATCATGTTTAAAGGGTGTAAGATTGCTAATGGTAAAAATATTATTCAAAACCACATAGTTCAATTAGCAGGCAATATAATATGTGATAGGGAACAAAAAGAACTTACCTGGGGTCCATCCGCGATTATGAAAATGTGCAATGCATGCAAGTAAATAAAAACCTAAGGGAGTCTCTAATCCATATATACACATAAGGCAAAATTTAATTCTAAGGTGTCGCACATGGAGTCGGAAAATTAATAAAATTAAATAAACTAAAGAGGGGTTTAAGAAATCATACCTTAATAGCGCTACAAAACAAAAGATTAGTCCACATGCTTTAGATAAGATATAATATAAAATTCTAAATATCATCCTTAAGCTTCTAACTTAAATCTATTAGGTATGAAAGAATTGACATAACTATGAATTCCTTCTAATTAGTTGGAAATACATCACTTTTATAGATATACAAGTCTCAACTAGGAGCCAATGTAATGTCCATATAGAGATGGTGTAATCCCAACGTGGTCATAAGGAGCTCATAATTAGGTTCAATTAAGTGCAAATGTGCAATTTAATCCCGATGTAAAGCAAGTCCTAATTACAAATATTAACCTATATAAATGAATGCATATGAATACATGAATAAGAGTAGGTTATGAGATATTCATTGGTTTGGATCATTTAGCCTCTAGATTTAAGTTTGACTAATCATTATCAAAACATGTCGTAAGCCCTAGGTCATAGAAAAGCCATTTGAACCATTATTTACAATGTTTGTCAAATCTGTCACAAAATTCTGAAAATTACAAAGAGCAAACTAGAACATCAAAAATAGAAAAAGCATGCTTCCTATGGTTTGATGTCAATGAATTTTGGACACAAGATGCCTATGTGAGTCTAGTTTCCAACCCAAATAAAAAATCAAAGATCAACGGTTCAATCTCTGGGAATTGGACGAACACTAGACATCACTCAGAAATTTACAACTCTCTGTCCAGAGTTTTTATATGATTTTATAAAAATAGTAAATAAATTCGAAAGACTCTAACATTTTTAGGAGATCTTATTAACACATTGAAATTCATAGAAAAAAATATTTGAGGTCAAGAATGCTTGATTAAGGCTCTGATTTACTTATTTCAAAAAGGTATTACTGTTCTGAAATTCTGGACAGACCAAACCACTTTAAACATGAAATATCATTAAAACAAAAATCATAGTGGTAACACTTTGTGTTATTTACACTCTCCAGTTTGTTTTATTCAATTCCAATGGTCCATTATTTAACTAAAAATCCTTGATCACAGGTGGTTTATGGATTCACTGCACCATTGTCAAGTTTCAATTGTGTCTATCTACTAAATCATGGACATTGGATTAACCCAAACTATTTCTCCTCCCATTTGATGGTCATTGGAGACCAAAGACACTTATATTTATAGATTTCAATGGAGTTTGGAAAAACTTCATGAAATCTCAAAGTAATGAACCTAAACCATGGAGATAGACTTAGACCCATTGACCAAATATGCTAACATCAACCTTAATCCTCTTCTAAATCATAAATTGATAAGGAGATTAAAGGATTCCAAGTCTAAGGATTCAAGTAAGACATTGAAGGTCTCGTGAATCCTAAGAGATGAACGTAATCAAAAAGAAAAAGGAAACCAAGGCTCAAGTAATATGTAAGTTAACTTCATGATTTATTTAACCTTAGACCTTAAGCCACTTTTGATCCAAACTAATGAAATGAAAGCTCAAACACAATATTAGTGGCGTGTGATGAAATGAGGTGGGAAGGGAGCTTTTGAGAATGTGTAAAAGATCCTAAAGAATTCCATATATTTTGTGATTGAACTTGAATTAGAGACTAATTAAATTATAGGTTACCTCCAATTATCCTCAACTTTTAAGTCTTCAGAGGTCTTTCAAAGGTGGTTCAAACTCTTCTTTTCTTACACTTTTCTAAGACCTTTTCTTAATTGTGTTAAAGAATTTGAAGAGATTCAAGAACAAAGAGGGAATCAAGATTGAGAGAGATAGAGGGATATTCTAAGATAAGATTCAAGATGAAGATTCAAAAATCAAGCCCCTTTGTAATGGGATATTCATCCCCTATATATAGGCAAATTTTGGAGGGTTATTTCAATAAATTTAGATTAAAACCATAATTCTGGACGTCTTTTTAAAGGTACAAAACGTACTATATTAAAGTAGACTTCTGAAAATTGCAACACTCAACGGAGATGGAAGTGGCACTCAGTGATTGCTGATGCGGCACTCAATGAATGTCACGGACAACTCCGCGGACTGCGGTCTTTTATGGAATTCTAATTTTTGCGGCATTTGGTGTATTTTTGCAGCGATCAGAGAGTGCCGCAGTGGCGAATAGAGAGTACTGCAGCGGCAATCAGAGAATGCCACAGCGGCACCCCATGACTGTCGCAGCCTATACCCTATGCCATTTTTCCCTATCCTTCCCTTTTCCTTCTCTTTTCTTCATTCTTTCCTTTTATTTGAATTAAAAAGCCTTTTGAAGGGTTTGAATCACCGTTGGAAGCCCTAGATTAGTCTAACATTGTGATCATCGAACTTGGAGGTAATGCTCTCCTTAATTCAATGTTTGTTCAAAATTGGGGTGTTTACAGTTTGCCCTTCTTCGACAGAGCTTATGGAGCAATACATTTCACAAGTGAATGTCGAAGCCTGTGTAAAGACAAGTGATGGTGTCAAAATCAAGTTCTTATTTAACCCTATTAACGTGGAACATTGGAAATAGGGTGTCGAGTCCACAGGGACTGGAATGCAACAATGCTTGATGGGCACTTAATGACCAATTATAATGCGAGGAGTAATTAAGAAACTAAGAAATAAAATTGAGTCTTTTCGACTTTGGGTTTGATTCAATTTGTATTAGATTATACTACAATGACTATTTAGAAAATGGGAAGTAACTATGAACAAAGCTATGTTTGGTTAAAAATTGGGGGTTTTGCAAATAGAGAAATCGAGGTTGGGGAGCATTCCCCCACCTTGGATCGAACAACACATGAAGCCCATGCTTGTAGCATCTTCTAAAGTAGAAAATTCCATTGAGACAAACCATCCAACATGTGGTAGTCAACCTACATGTTAAATAGAGGTTTCAATGAAATACATGAGGCTAGGTTTGAAATCTGAAGATTTAACAACTTATAACGCTTGACATTGTAAGTGGGGTCCTAGAAATCAAACCTTGCACACATGAACTCTAGAAATGCTACAACACATGAAAAATCCTACATTAAGGCACTCATGGGTCCAATATTGGGTTTATGATCCCCAACCTACATGGTTTAGCTACTCATAACTACAATGACATAAATATTAAAGAGAGGAGAAGAGAAAGTATACCAACAAGAGAGAATCCATAATAAATGCTATATAAATTCCAAGAACTTTTTCAACTAAAAGCTTCAATGCATTCAATACATGCACACTCTTCTCTCTCTAACTCTAAATGGGAGTAAATGTGGGTAGATGAGGAGTAATGAGGGAGAGTGAGCTTACAACTTAAGAACACAAGTCAAATAAAGCTCACCCTAACTAAAAATCATCTCTAACTATATATATGCTTGAAACAAAATGGCAAAATTGTAATAAAATGAAGACAACCTTCAACAGCCGCGGATCGATCCTAGGCAAAAAAGACGGATCGATCCGATTCTATAACTTGCCCGCAAAATGTCCTGAAGAGTTGGCGGATCGATCCACGTAGCATTTTCTGGGCAGTGAAATCCTTTTGAACGAGCATATCGATCCGCATGATGAACCTGGATCGATCCGCTTGAGTAGCTTATGAGATTTTGCTTCCGTTGAAGTATCATTTCAAAATTTCAACTCCAAACTTCAACCATGTCTCAAATATCTATAAGAAAAAGGTTTTTATTAGCAAAAAGTGAACGATAACAAGAACAACAAAAGCACAATTTATACATTAAATCTCCCGATTTAAGTGATAATTCGTGTCCAATCAGAGTAAAATTATGAAGTTAAGAATGCAATATTGGGCACGAATCACACCCCCCCCCCCCCCCCCCCAACTAGCATGTTGCTAGTCTCTTAGAAACAAAGCTAAATATCAAGAGATTCAAGAATAACCTTGCACGACAATTTATTTAAAATGAAAGATAAACCGTTTCCGTGGGGAACATGATTGCATTGAGCACATGCAACAAGCAGTTAAACCTCTAGGTTACCCGTAGAGGCGGAGTGTTGTCTCCGGAGGGTTCTCAGAATGATACCCAAAAAAATTTTGTTTCCTCATAACGCCTACAATCAACAAAATCCCAAATTTTTTTAGAAGATTTTAGTACATGACACGCAAATCTAAAAAGTTCTCAAACTATCAAGGTTATTATATAAACTTCATTAAGCTCAATCTTGGATGCGTGTGTGGAGTGAAGTGCATAATTACAACTATCAAGACGATGGTAATGCTTTCATAATCCGAATCCCGATCAAAACACGCTTTAACTCAATTCTCATTGGTATTACACTCTAAAAATAAATCACTCGAAATGGGTAATACTCTCGGGGCATGCAGGCAAATAGAGTAATGGAAATAGAATTCAAAGCCACGCACATGCTAATGATGAAAAACATAAGCATTAAGAACGAGTAAACAAAATAATCTCATGAAAGATACCATTCACTAGAGGATGTGGAATAACTCTAATTCCTTGTCATGATCATCTCAAACTCCGAATCACACAACTAGAGAATCAATTAGGGCCTTGAGGGGGGTTGTAAAGTGGGAAAGTGATATGAGGTGAAGGACAAGGGGAAATGAGATGAGATGCATGGGTCCAAACTTGGGTTTTATTGGGATGTATGGATACAAGAAACTACAAGAGATGAATCATCCAGAAATATTTCTTTTAAAGCTCAAGAAGAGAAGTACAGTTGACTATGAAGCTCTTATTTATTTTATTTTTTTTTAACTTCTTTTCTTTGAGTTTCTTTTTCTTTTCTTTGTACTCTCCCAATCAATGTCCCAAGAATGTAATTCAAATATGAATATGGACGGTGTATGGTTTAGTGAAAGAAGGGTATGTGTGGTTGAGGCTAGAAATTATGAAAAGGGCAAAAAATCATTTCCTTGGAAAATGCAATTCTTTGTTTTCCACTATAATGACAAGTAAGCAAGCGTTTTGCATTCCACAAAATGATTGCTTGAGTGAACAATTGAAGCAAGAATATGAGATTGTCTATGACTTTTGTACATTTTTCAAAAAGAGAGAGTTGAAGTATGTAACACTAAACAATGGAGAAAAAATTCTAAAGCTCACAAGGGTAAAGTCTCCACATATGTTTTAAACAATTTTCGGGTAACAATTACATTAACCACCATCCTAACACAAGTAGTCATGCAATGTGCTCGATAATCCAAGATTTAAGCTTCATGAAATCCACTATAATCAAGATAGTTATAGAACTAATGGGATTAACAAGTGTCACATACTCAAATCAGAAGAAAATTCCAAGACAAGCGTCATCGCTCGGCATTAGAACGGGGCAACTATACTAAAATCATTAGAAACATGGGACAAGAAATTTTTTTTTATAGAGAATGCGAATGCACTGAGAGAGCAAGCAAAAGGAGTATGCGATAATAAACTGTGCCTGCGATGTTAGAACCACAAAGAAAGATAACGACAAGAAAAAGAAAAAAAAATGACATGGCACAATAGTTAAAGAAATAAGCATAAGCCAATAGCAAATTCATCTACATAGTACCCAACTTGGAGATAAGAAATTAATAAATCACAAACATCAACAAGCATCCATAATTCCCAAACCATCCAAACACAAAGATAAACACAAACTAGGCCATCAATCTCTAATCCCAACACGGGAATGCCCAACAAAAAAAGTTACCTACAAATTCTAAACTCACTAAGAACAATGCTCATGCACTACAATTAGACCCTACAGAGTTAGAATTTGAGGAGCTCCTTTTAATCATCCGCTCCATCACCACCGTCGCCTTGGCCACTCGCTCCACTAGCCCCTCCGTATGGATTCTGGAAATAGTAAGGTACATCTATTCCAGGGAACTACATCTAAAAGAAATCACTTTGGAAGCGCATCATCATGCCAATATCGCGTTGGTAATCTCCACGAAAATCTTGAACCTCACCTCGTAGCCCCTGCAAGTTTCGGCCTTGTTGCTGCTGCTCCTCGCCCAAACTATCGAGGCGCTAGTACATCTCGGACATGTCATAAGCAGGGCCTGCCTCCTCCTCATGCGTACCACTGGGTTCCTCTTCGGTCCTAGCCCTCTTAGAGTGCGAATGAATTTGCGCATCGCTCTTGGTGATGGTAGAGGAATTAATTGGCGAAGGTGCGGGCTTTAAAATATTAGTGGTTAAGGCATTACACCCATGGTGGGTGCAAATGCGGGTGATGAGGGTAGGGAAGGGGAGGCTACCCGAGGCGGTGGTGTCATTCGCAGCGACAATCATATGAAGAATGACAAGGGTCGCAAAGTCCACCAGAATGGAGGTGTCACTAACAGCATAAAGTAAGGCAACGTGGTCCTTTCGCACGATCCTATGTTTGGTGGGCAACACGACCGCTGTTAATATCAGCTTAACCAGGCGATAAAATTTTGTGAAAGTAGAGGGGACTAACTAGTCCGAGATCCATTGGGTTGTTTGGCCGACAAAGCGGGAGGCCATTTCATGGTTGTCGGGTCCTAGGCTTAGGTCCTCAATCATCCGCGTGTGATTTGGACATGCGGGATGCCCATAAGCACCGACAGAGACGTGGTGTTAACCAGAATGGGGACTCCCCGCACATAAGCCTCAAAAGAGTATAGCCCCGTGGTGACCACACGAGAATAAAAAATCTTAACCCATGTCTCATTATACCCCCCTAAATACTCGAGTTGGGGTATCCAACGGCGGTTCCGGAATATGACCTCGACATTCGTGGGAAAGTCGTCAAACACGATTCGGCGCTCGGGTAAGATAGGCTTTTTCTTCATAAAGAATGATTCATACCACTTCTTTTCCGTCTTAGCTCTAAATCCCTTAAATCCCTTATTCACTGGGTTGAGTTGGATTCGGTTGTATTTAAGTGCAGACATTGTCCCTGTAAAGAAGAAGAGCAACCACAACAAGTAAGAAAATGATGAACACTAGGCACATGTGGAATACTCTTACATCAAGATAAGCTAAAGAGGGATCAATGTGTGTAAACTAAGTGGACGCAAAAGGAAGTGTCAACCCTAGTCGAGGATTTTCATTTATCCACAAACATGTGAAAATTGCAATTGTGAAGCAAGCATGATGGATAAATGCCTAGACTAAAGAGAAACATTCAAATGAGTATTTTTATCAAACACCTAGTGTGCAAAGTGGAAATGTGTATGAAAGAAACAAGATGTGAAGTGCAACCTTCCCCCAATGTCATCACATTATGAAGAACATGCAAGAGATAAACAATACACTGCCCCATGATCACCAATCATGCAAACAAAAGTGCAAAAGATCAAAGCCCTATGGGTTAATGTGCAAAAATGTGAACAATATGTAGCAATCACTTAACCTATGGTGAAATATGTTCTCAAAACAAGTTAAAGGAGAAGAAATCATAGAGTAGAGGTTACCTTGTGTGGACGAGTGTGTGGATCTTAGATATGAATGCTTGAAGTGAAGGCTCTAAGAAGGGTTGGAATTTTCAGGGGAAGAAGGCTCTCAAGAAAGTATATGAAGAGATATAACAAATGAGCCCTAACTCACAATTTAAAAACAATTCCCAGCCCCCGCGGATTGATCCGTGGGTAATTGTCGGATTTATCCACACCTCCGAAACGACGTTATAACACCTCAGAAAAGTCGCGGATCGATCCGCGTGTTTTTGCCAGATCATTCCCAAAATGCATTTGAAAAGCAGAATAGACCCTAAAAATGTTGGATCGATCCAAGTGAAAGAGGCGGATCGATCCGATATGCATTTTCTTACACAGTAAGTTCCTAAAAAAGGGGCGGATCGATCCAAGTAAAATCAGTAGATCGATACGAAATGTAAATTTTATGCAGTAAACCCCTTGAAAAGAAGTAGATCAATCTATGTGATAAGTATGGATCGATTCGTCAAGAACACAGCAACTTCTAAGAGCTAACAATGGATGTGGAAAACTTGAATGAAGCAAATGTAGATGAAATGCATGAGAAAGAGAACAAAATTTATGCCAAGCATGGGTCATGGGACATACAAAAAAGGGAGTATAACTCACGAGGGCAAGGAATTGACACCAATTCGGCGTCAAATCAAGAAAAGGTTTGAGTCGTTGCCCATTGACCTTAGAAATGGTCCCATCCTCGGGATCTTTGATTTCCACGGTTCTGTGGGGATAAACTTTATGTACCATGTAAGGGCCAATCCAACGGGATTGCTACTTACCTGGGAAAATGTGGAGTCGTGAATCGTACAATAACACTTTGTTACCAACAATGAATTGTTTCCAGACAATCCGTTTATCGTGAAAAGCTTCGACATGTGCTTTGTACGCTTTAGAACTCTCGTAGAGTTCACTTCGAATTTCTTCTAACTCATTGAGTTGAAGCTTTCTCCTCTCACCACTCTCATCCACATTGTAGTTGAGCTTCTTAATAGCCCAATAACCACGATTCTCAAGCTCGATGGGCAAATGACATGCTTTCCCGTAAACTAGCCGGTAGGGGGACATTCATAAATTTGTCTTATAGGCCGTCCTATATGCCCAAAGCGCATCGGTTAGCCTAGAAGGTCAATCCTTTTTTTGATGGGTCGACCGTCTTCTCTAGAATCCCCTTAATTTCATGATTAGCCAATTTGGCTTAGCCATTTGTTTGTGGGTGATAAGTGGGGGAAACCTTATGGGTGATGCTATATTGCTCCATTAACCGGGCGAATGGGGAATTGCAAAAGTGCACTCCTTGATCGCTAATCAAAGCTTTGGGAGTCCCGAACCGCGATAAGATATGTTCTTTTAAAAATTTCAAAACCACCTTGTGGTCATTGGTTCGAGTTGCTATGGCTTCCACCTACTTGGAGACGTAATCAACCGCCACCAAGATGTACTCAAAGCTATTGAATTTAGGGAAAGGACCCCTGAAATCTATCCCCCAATAATTAAAAGCTTCTATGGTAAGAATGAGGTTTAAAGGCATGGAGTTCCTCTTGGTGACTTTACCGAGTAATTGGCATCGAGGGCATGCCTTGCAATAGGCATGTGCATCTTTGAAGATCGTGGGCCAATAAAAGCTACTATAGAGAACTTTAAACGCAGTCTTTTGTGAAGAGAAATGACTCCTACATGCTTGGTCATGGCAAAAAGATAATATACTCGGTATCTCATCATTAGGCATACATCGCCTAACTATTTGATCGACACAATATTTGAAAACATAAGGATCATCATAAAAGAATGATCATGCCATCAACATTAGCCTCTCTCGGTCTTTAGTAGACCAATCTTGAGGCAACTCTCCCGTGACAAGAAAATTCACCACGTCCGCATACCATGGGAGGGTAGAGACCTTGAGCAATTGCTCATCCGAAAAGCATTCTTGGATAGGAATGGGGTCTATATGATTGTGGTCAAATGTCAAACATGACAAATGATCGGCAACAACGGCCACCCCTTTCTTATCTTTGATGAAAAGGCCAAACTCTTATAGTAGTAGGATCCAACGAATAAGCCGCGCTTTAGCATCCTTCTTGGAGAAAAGATACTTAAGAGCGGCATGATCGATAAAACAAGTAATCAGCGATCCTACTACATAAGACCGGAATTTCTTGAGGGCAAATTCTATGGTGAGCAACTTTTTCTCTGTCATGGAATAGTTGGATTGTGCACTATCTAATGTGCGATAGTAAATGACATGGGGCTTTTTTTCTTTCCTTTGCCCCAAAATGGCTCCGGTGGCGTAATCACTCGCATCGCACATTAATTCGAATGGAAAACTCCAATCAGGAGGCTACATAATTGGTGCAGAAGTGAGTAATGCCTTGAGCTTCTCAAATGCTCTTGGCAATCTTGGGACCACTCAAATGGGACATAATTAGCTAACAGGAGGCACAACAGTCTAGAGATCGCGCTAAAGTCCTTTATAAATCTACAATAGAAGTCCGCGTGGCCCAAAAATGACCTAATGTCGTTGAGGTTCCTTGGAGGGGGAAGGTTAGAAATGACATCTATTTTGGCTTTGTCAACTTGCATTCCCTCACTAGACACAATGTAGCCTAGCACAATCCCTTGTATCACCATGAAGTGGCACTTCTCCCAGTTAAGAAAGAGATTCTTTTCTATACATCTCTTGAGGACCTTTTCAAGATTCCCAAGGCATTCATCGAACGAATCTCTAAAGACTATGAAGTCATTCATGAAGACTTCCAAAAACTTCTCCACCATATCACTGAAGATACTAGCATGCACCTTTAAAAGGTGGTCGGTGCATTGCAAAGTCCGAACGGCATCCTCCGATAGGCAAACGTGCCAAAGGGGCAAGTGAAGGTAGTTTTCTCTTGGTCCTCGGGGGCTATTTCTATCTAATTGTACCCTAAGTAACCACCTAGTAAGCAGTAGTGCTTATGGCCCGCTACTCTTTCTAGAACTTGATCAAGGAAGGGCAAAGGGAAATGGTCCTTTCTAGTGACCGAATTCAACTTCCTATAATCAACACAAACACGCCACCCCATGGTGGCTCTAGTGGGAACCAACTCCCCACTCTCATTCTCAATGACGGTGATCCCCGACTTCTTAGGGACCACTTAGGTAGGGCTCACCCACTCACTATCGAAAATGGGATAGATTATCCCCACATCCAACAATTTGATGACCTCGGTCGTCACCACCTCTTTTATATTAGGATTGAGCCTCCTTTGCATTTGATGTGAAGGCTTGGCTTCATCCTCTAGATAAATCTTATGGGTGCAAATCTTTGGAGAAATGCCCTTCAAGTTTGCTATACACCACCCAATAGCAATTTTGTGCTCCTTTAAAACCTTCATCAATTTCCCTTCTTGACAAGGGTCAAGTTGGGAAGACACAACCACCAGAAAACTCTCGTTCCCTCCCAAAAAGGCATACTTGAGCTCACTTGGCAAGGTTTTGAGCTCAAGTTTTGGTGTGACAACATTGGATGCCCCGTGGCATCTTAACGGACCTATCAGCCATTTATAAAGTGACATGGGTCTCCTTAAGCTCTCCTAGGCCTAGTTGGACATACACCAAATACGGGAGAAGTTTCACACTGGCACCCAAATCAAGGAGTGCTCTATCTATGTGGTGTTGTCTAATCACACATGCTATAGTAGGACAACTGGGGTTCTTGTATTTGGGTGGAACCTCGTTAAGGATAACGGAGCTCGCATGTGCGGCCATGTAGGCACTCTTTTTAACATTCATCTATCTCTTAACAGTGCAAAGATCTTTGAGGAATTTGGCATAGGGTGGAACTTGTTTAATTGCTTCTAAAAGGGGAATATTAATTTCAAATTTGTTAAACAATTCTAGAAATTTGTTATTTTTGGTGTTCTCGACCTTCTTTTTAAGTCTTTGAGGAAATGGTGGGGCAGGGTTCAAGAATTCTTGGTCCATGAAGTCGGGGGCTTTAGAGAAGTCCCCATCCAAGATGACCACATTCAGGATCAAAGTGTCCCCACTATCAAATTCGGCCTCCTCTCCAACCAGATTGTTGCTAATTGGTGGTTCTTGGGGAGGCTTTTGGACCTTGTTGTCCATGACCTTACCACTTCAAAGAGTGGTAATTCCTTTTAAGTGCTTAATGGGGCTATTAGAATTTGAGGCCCCACCATTCGTTTGTCCTTTGGGATTTTGGAATGGTTGTGCGGCAAGCTTTTCCTTGTCCACAACTTGTTGATTTTGAGGTAATTGGGCCAAGTGAGCTTGTAAAGCTTGCATTGATTAAGCATGCGATGATTGCATCGCTTGTATAGACTGCTCAAGTTAGCTAATTCTTTGGGCTAAGCCATGGTTAGGATCCTCAAAGTGTTTCCTATGAGGATGCACATAAGGTGGTGGAGGATGTTGTGCCCCTTGATTTTGGACGAAAGGTGGTCTTTGAGGTTGAGGTGCAGGCGGACCAAAATTTGGAGGTGCATCAGATGGCGAGGATGGTTGATGCGGGTAGTATGGTTGTTAGGGAACATGGGAGCTACAGTCACCCCTTTGTTACTATGGTAGTTAAGTCCTTGTGCCCTCCACCTCCCGTGAGGATTGTAGGCATCATTTTGGGAAGGATTATACCTAGGCCTGATGTTCATCCCAAGAGCACAAGCTTGTTCCAAGGCTTGTTTTTGGAGGATAAGAAGAGCGGAGCACTCGTTGGTTGAGTGCTCCGGATCATAACAACGGTAACAATGAGACGGATTGCTTGGGGCAATAATCGGGAGAGGGGTGATGGGGATAGTGCACTTTTGTGATTCCAAGGCTTCCACTTTTCTAGTGAGTTCGGAAATGGGATCAGCCTCACTTGACACTTGATAGAGATTATGATTCAATTAAGCTACAATGGCCAGCAAAGTTCGGTCATGGGGGTTAGATGTACCCCAACCGTGAGAAGTCTCATAAACATATTCCAAATGAACTTTGGCTTGCTCGGCTTCAAGAGTCAAGAAACTCCCAACACATATGGTTTCGTTTAACTGTTTGGTATTGGGTTGTAACCCCCCATAACAAATGGAAATTTGACAGAATTTGTCAAAACCATGGTGCGGGCATTTCCTAAGGAGATCCTTGGATCTCAACCAACACTCAACAAAGGATTTGTGTTCTCCTTGAGAAAAGTTTTGAATTTGTTTGACCAATGCTTGTGTTTTGTGCATGGGGAAAAACTCCTTATAGAATTGCTTTTGGAGTTCCAGCCATGAGCCCATGGAATTTGGAGGAAGAGTCACTAACCAATCCTTGACCCTATCTTTGAGTGAGAATGTGAACAATTTGAGCCTTATGAGCTCAGTTGTGCATCTTTGTTGTTCAAACGTCCCACATATATCCTCGTACTCCCTAATATACTTTAGGGATCCTCATTCTCTCATCCATGGAAATTAGGCAAGAAATTTATCATCCCGGGCTTGAAACGGAACACTCCCGCATTATACAGGAATGTTATGCAAGATGGAGAAGACACAGTCCCGGGTTAGCGATAATCCCTAATTGTTCTCCTGAAATGTTGATCCATAGGAGGGGGTGGAGAAGGATAGCGGTGCTGGAAAAGTGGTGGCGCATGTGGTGGATATGCCTGGTGAATGGAAGGGGGTATGGGGTTATGTTGGCCCTATTATTCTCGAGGGAATCCATTGGGATTCACACTAGTGGTGGCGAAATTCGCATGGTCATTGGGTGTGTCCCAATCGAGGTCTTGGTGACCATACGTGGAGGAATTCAGAGAATTCGAGGGTGAGAGGTCATTCGGGTAAGGGTTTGCTTAGGACGGCGAAGGCCATCAAAATGAACCACTAACACTACTACTCGAACATGAACTCGAACTCGAACTCGAACTAGCATTATTTGGATTAGAAAAGGGATTAGTCATACCTTGATTGCTCTTGTTAGACATCGTAGAAGATTATCGATTCTCAACTGAAGGCCATTCCTTCAAAGGCAATCAACAAGAAAGAAAACAGGATTAAAAGCAAAAGCACGATAATTAGAAACTAAGCGACCGAAGGTTGTTGCCAATTTTAATCCCCGGCAAAGGCGCCATTTTGATGGTGTCAAAATCAAGTTCTTATTTAACCCTATTAACGTGGTACAATGGAAATAGGGTGTCGAGTCCACAGGGATTGGAATGCAACGATGCTTGATGGGCGCTTAATGACCAATTATAATGCGAGGAGTAATTAACAAACTAAGAAATAAAATTGAGTCTTTTCGACTTTGGGTTTGATTCAATTTGTATTAGATTATACTATAATGACTATTTAGAAAATGGGAAGTAACTATGAACAAAGCTAAGTTTGGTTAAAAATCGGCGGTTTTGCAAATAGAGAAATTGAGGTTGGGGAGCATTCCCCCACCTTGGACCGAACAACACATGAAGTCCATGCTTGTAGCATCTTCTAAAGTAGAAAATTCCATTGAGACAAACCATCAAACATGTGGTAGTCAACCTATATGCTAAATAGAGGTTTCAATGAAATACATGAGGCTAGGTTTGAAATCCGAGGATTTAACAACTTATAATGTTTGACATTGTAAGTGGAGTCCTAGAAAATCAAACCTTGCACACATGAACTCTATAAAATGCTACAACATATGAAAATCCTACATTAAAGCACTCATAGGTCCAATGGTGGGTTTATAATCCCCAACCTACATGGTTTAGCTACTTATAACTACAATGACATAAATATTAAAGAGAGGAGAAGATAAAGTATACCAACAAGAGAAATCCATAATAAACGCTATATAAATTCGAAGAACTTCTTCAACTAAAAGCTTCAATGTATTCAATACATGCGCACTCTTCTCTCTCTAACTCTAAATGGGAGTAAATGTGGGTAGATGAGGATTAATGAGGGAGAGAAAGTTTACAACCTAAGAACACAAGTAAAATAAAGCTCACCCTAACTAAAAACCATCTCTAACTATATATATGTTTGAAACAAAATGACAAAATTGTAATAAAAGGAAGACAACCTTCAGCAGCCGCGGATTGATCCAAGGCAAAAAAGATGGATCGATCTAATTCTATAACTTGCCTATAGAATGTCTTGAAGAGTTGGCAGATCGATCCCAGTAAAAATGGCGGATCGATCTGCGTAGCATTTTCTAGGCAGTGAAATCCTTTTGAACGAGCGGATCGATCCGCGTGGTGAACCTGGATCAATCCGCCTGAGCAACTTCTGAGATTTTGCTTCCGTTTAAGTATCATCTCAAAATTTTGGCTCTAAACTTCAACCACATCTCAAATATCTATAAGAATAAGGTTTTTATTAGCAAAAAGTGAACGACAACAGGAACAACAAAAGCACAATTTATGCATTAAATCTCCCAGTTTAAGTGATAATTCGTGTCCAATCAGAGTAAAATCATGAAGTTAAGAATGCAATATTGGGCACGAATCAACAAGCCTTTGACCAAACTGTCGGATTTTGGTAAAACAAAATGCGTTGCAAAAGAAAACAGGCTCGCGACAATGGCTCATGCTGGTCATGCTTAATCTTGAGCTGCCTACGTATCCATTCAGGAATCAGACCAAGACGTATTTCGGGTAAGGGTCAAACACACAAACACAAGTAGTCATCTGGAAAAATGCACCAATCCTGTTGTGATGTACGTGCTCATGCAAATGACGACGGTCAATGCAACATCATGCTCTACAAATGATATGATTCGAGATCGTGCAATCCATGCCCTATGCTTACTTAATGCTCGTGTTTACTCGAACTTAAAGATGAGTTATTCTTTAGAATTCGGAGTTTCTATAATCATTAGGTTGATTCCTTTCAAGATATGTGGCCGTCTCGGCCAAATGGATGAACTTAATTGACTAGGCGGTGCTTCACGACTTAGTCCCTAATGTCAATGCGGGTTTGCTCATGAAAAATCCGCAGCCCTTCGACCCCATCAGATATGTTTGTTCTAAAAAATTCGTAGCCCTTCAGCCCCATCGGATATATTTGCTCTGAAAAATCCGCAGCCATTCGGCCTCGTCGGATATATTTGCTCTAAAAAATCCGCGGCCCTTCGGCCTCGTCGGATATATTTGCTCATAAAAATCTATAGCCCTTTGGTCCCGTCGGATATGTATTTCAATATTCAAAATCAGGAGTCGAATCACTCATATTGATTCCAGGAGTTAATTAGTCTCAAATTCCTTTCAAAATTTCATAATCAGGAGTCAATCAGGATTTCTAATTCCAAATCATGAGTCAACCAGACTCAAAGAATCCAAAATTTCCTAAAATAGGAGTCATTGGACTCAAAACAAATTAAATTTTATAAAATCAGGAGTCAATCATACTCAAAGAATTTCTTTTTCACAAAATTGGGAGTCGATTGGACTCAAAGAATCCAAAAATTCCAAAAAACCAGGAGTCATGGACTCAAAACAAATTAAATTTCATAAAATTGGGAGTCAATCAAACTCAAGGAATATTTACTTTTTCACAAAATTGGGAGTCAATTGGACTCACAAAATCCAAAATTTCCGAAAAACAGGTGGCATTGGACTCAAAGCAAATTAAATTTCATAAAATCGAGAGTCAGTTGGTCTTGAAAATCACTTTCGGGGACCAAAGCGTATAAGGTGGGCAAATTCCGGGGTTCAGATTC
This sequence comes from Hydrangea macrophylla, assembly GCA_033977485.1. Classification (NCBI taxonomy): domain Eukaryota; kingdom Viridiplantae; phylum Streptophyta; class Magnoliopsida; order Cornales; family Hydrangeaceae; genus Hydrangea; species Hydrangea macrophylla. Next base: position 61,461,017 of record CM066997.1, on the reverse strand, counting down.
CAAATTTCAGGACCCAATTTGAATTTTGGGGGGAAACCAAAGGCCTTTTAACTGCCTCATTCATGACACACAATTTAAAAATGCGGCAGCCTATGACTACCATACGGCACTTGCGGAATGCCGCTGCGACACTCAACGAGTGCCGTACGACACTCCACCAATTGCTGCGCACATATTTCGAGTGCCGCTCTAAGCAGACAGACTGCTTATATGCCGCGTTTTCATTTCATTTCATTTCATTCTCAACTCTCTCCAATCCGAAGCTCTCTAGAGATTTTTCTTCTTTTTCTTGCATTGATCTGTAGGATCCACAGGTTAGTTCCTCTTGATCAAAATCTTGTTATTCTCTTTATTTTTAATTGTTTTCTTGGATTCTTTTAAAAGAAATGATATTATTTTCTTGTCACACCCCGATTTTTGGACAACCAAATATTTAATCCAGAACATGTATCCAGACTAATATTCAATTTCCAAAACACCGAGAGTGACACCCGGTCTTACACACAACGATTACAACACGAAAAATTATTAGAAAAGTCGATTACTAACCATCCACAACTTTCTATGATACTACTACAGCAAGAGGTAATTAATTATTCAAACTTCTAAACGCAAGAATAAAACACCACAAATTATTTTCTTTTATTACACCTTATGTTCACCACCTCGGCCACCCATCCATGGTCCAGCCTACACATATATCCCATGTGTCTCCTAACGTATTACTAACTCCCACTCCGATCCCAACTCCCATGGGGTATCACTGGGATTTGAGTATACACCGAAAGGCTAGTCCTTACGTTCTTGGTGTCAATAAACAATGTCTAAATACGCATGAAATAGACCAACAAGCCGGGCATAAGGCTTAAAAATGAAGAGACGGGTCATCCACGTAGTCGCCGTCTAATCACACAAGGACCGGTCATCCACGAAGTCGCCGCCTAAAATCATAAGGAGCAGTGGTGAACTCTAAGGACTTTTCTAACGTTCATACATCCACGTTTTTCACAAAACTCAATTTTTTAAGAGATTCATGTATCTCAAATCAAATATCTGTTAAAATCATATTAACAGCTACATGTTTACACAGATTCATAACCCACACAAAATCACACAGTCACAATGTCACAAAGCTCAACTGTACATCAGAACTCATATCTCTCTAAGTACAAACAAATTAATTCATATTAACGAACACGAAATCACACAAAAATATGATGTAGCAACTACACTTATTTTAACTTTCATAAAACTGTTACTGTAATATGTATTTTCTGCCCAGACGGTGCAGAATAAGGGAAAACTCAAAACACGAAAAATGTGCAGAATCGCGTTTTACACAGGACTAGCGGACAAAATGTTAAATTCAAAGCCATGATTGCACAATAATTTTCTAAAGTTTCTGCAACTGTGTGAATTAAAAAAAACGAATTTCACATATATTTCTTAATTACCATGAATATTTCACATATGGTTTTATCACACTAACTATTCACCTAACCCTTTCGAATACCGTAATGTCATAATCACAAAGTCACACGAAGAAGAAAGAAAATATCTAGATTACTTCAACAATAACAATGTGTATCCATTACAAAGATTTAACTCTAACAATTAAATTAAACATGTACTAATTTAATTTACTCCCATATACATATATACATACGTGTATATATATACTCGGATACACAAAATTTAACTCACCTCGTTGATAAAAAATCGACACCCACGAATGCTCCGCGATTCCCCACGTGCCCACGAACCCGAGACCATTCTCATTACTTCTTCTGCTTCTCTCTCTCTTTCTCTCACACACATACACACACACATACACACACAAACAAACGTCTGTTCTCTCTTCTTCTCTTTTGTTCCTCTTCCCTTTTTTTTTGTTAATATGGGGGCTAGGGTTTTAATATAAGTATATATGTACTACACGCATAGTATACAATATATACATACACAACATATACAAATAACTCATATATACATATCAAATCCCATTTTTTGTCTAATGGGCTCACAAAAGAGACTCATATGGGCCTAAAATGCAGTACAAAGTATTAAAATGAGTAGTTCAATGGGTACCCATGACCCCGTTACTAAGTTTTAATGTTAATTACATTATTTAACACATTTACAGGCCTATAAATACTGCCAAATTTTTTTTTTAACACATCACTCTTCAATAACTTTGCCAATTTAAACTTTTACCACTTTAACCCCACCACTTAACTTTACGAAACTTCATACAGTAGTTAATAACAATTATAAAAAATAATTACCCACAAATAAATAAATGACCAAAAAAATAAATGCACACAACTAATTAATAACACGTAAAAATTCAGGTTGCTTCCTTAACCTATTTAAAAGTAAATATTTATGTCAGAAAAAATATGGGGTGTTACATTCTACCCTCCTTCAAGAAATTTCTTTCTGAAATTTGAATCGACAATAAATACACACGGCAGTCATCAATAAAGTTAAACACGTAATTTCATACAAAACATTGATTACGTTTAACTCTCAACTATACGAGACCAAGTACGCCGAGCGACTAATCCAAACAAGGAAACTCTCATCTATATACCTATGGTCTTGTATAGTCAATTATCAAGCGTTAACAGATAATCCAAGACATAGATATTGATGCAAAACATGTGAATACAAACTATGCATGCAACATGCTTGCTGTTAATAAAAGATTTAACTATGTGCCCATGTTGACCTCTTACCTTGTCACGTACCACTTCTCATCGGAATACCCAGTACTTTCCACTCAAACCGATAGCTTCAAAATCTTCCATAAGCTTGCACTAAGCATAAGAATACCCTTCTGAATCCATAAGGATACTTCCGGCTCAATATATGCTCTTGAAAAAGTATACAATTTCCACACGGAGATATACGAGAGAGATGCAGTAGTAGAATACCAATCGATAATAACGGCTTCATAATAAGAAATCCAGAGTGCCAATAATAATAATGTTCACCAAAAATGGCCAGATAACAATAATATAAAGAATAGAAGTCTTGCAAATAATAATAGAAATCCCGATCGTCCGATAGAATAATAATTTAGCTGGATAATAATTAGATAACTGTCCGATAGTAATAGCTTGAAGAAGATAATTCGATATGACGCCAGAATTCCACTGCTTGTTCAAAACTGCAACTCCCCGCTACTTCTCCAACATGTCACAAAATATGCATGCACTACTATGCGACTCAAAATATAGTAAATGATTTCAACAAATTAACATGTAATGATAGGCTCGGAAAGTTATGCAATTAATCGATTGAAAATAATTAAATAACATGTAGGCAACACTTGGATAATACATAAGTACACATAATCCGGAACCCAAATAAATCTGCGACCTATAGCTCTAACCAACATCTAGTCCACAATCCGAGGATCACCTAGACTCGCTAAGCTAACCTTAAGCTTTGATACCAAACTGTCACACCCCGATTTTTGGACAACCAAATATTTAATCCAGAGCATGTATCCAGACTAATATTCAATTTCCAAAACACCGAGAGTGACACCCGGCCTCACACACAACGATTACAACACGAAAAATTATTAGAAAAGTCGATTACTAAGCATCCACAACTTTCTATGATACTACTACAGTAAGAGGTAATTAATTATTCAAACTTCTAAACGCAAGAATAAAACACCACAAATTATTTTCTTTTATTATACCTTATGTTCACCACCTCGGCCACCCACCCATGGTCCAGCCTACACATATATCCCATGTGTCTCCTAATGTAATACTAACTCCCACTCCGGTCCCAACTCCCATGGGGTATCACTGGGATTTGAGTATACACCGAAAGGCTAGTCCTTACGTTCTTGACGTCAATAAACAATGTCTAAATACACATGGAATAGACCAACAAACCGGGCATAAGGCTTAAAAATGAAGAGACGGGTCATCCACGTAGTCGCCGTCTAATCACACAAGGACGGGTCATCCACGAAGTCGCCACCTAAAATCATAAGGAGCAGTGGTGAACTCTAAGGACTTTTCTAACGTTCATACATCCACGTTTTTCACAAAACTCAATTTTGTAAGAGATTCATGTATCTCAAATCAAATATCTGTTAAAATCATATTAACAACTACATGTTTACATAGATTCATAACCCACACAAAATCACACAGTCACAATGTCACAAAGCTCAACTATACATCATAACTCATATCTCTCTAAGTAAAAACAAATTAATTCATATTAACGAGCACGAAATCACACAAAAATATGATGTAGCAAATACACTTATTTTAACTTTCATAAAACTGCTACTGTAATATGCATTTTCTGCCCAAACGGTGCAGAATTAGGGAAAACTCAAAATACGAAAAATGTGCAGAATTGCGTTTTACACAGGAATAGTGGACAGAATGTTAAATTCAAAGCCACAATTGCACAATAATTTTCTAAAGTTTCTGCAACTGTGTGAATTAAAAAAAACGAATTTCACATATATTTCTTAATTACCATGAATATTTCACATATGGTTTTATCAAACTAACTATTCACCTAACCCTTTCGAATACCCTAATGTCATAATCACAAAGTCACATGAAGGGGAAAGAAAATATCTAGATTACTTCAACAATAACAATGTGTATCCATTACAAAGATTTAACTCTAACAATTAAATTAAACATGTACTAATTTAATTTACTCCCATATACATATATACATACGTGTACATATATATATACTCGGATACACAAAATTTAACTCACCTCGTTGATCAAAAATTGACACCCACGAATGCTCCGCGATTCCCCACGTGCCCACGAACCCGAGACCATTCTCATTTCTTCTTCTTCTTCTTCTCTCTCTCTTTCTCTCTCTCTCTCTCTCATACATACACACACACACATACACACACACAAACGTCTGTTCTCTCTTCTTCTCTTTTGTTCCTCTCCCCCCCCCCCCCCCCCCCCCCTTTTGTGTTAATATGGGGGCTAGGGTTTTAATATAAGTATATATGTACTACACAAATAGTATACTATATACATACACAACATATACAAATAACTCATATATACATATCAAATTCCATTTTTTGTCTAATGGGCTCACAAAAGAGACTCATATGGGCCCAAAATGCAGTACAAAGTATTAAAATGAGTAGTCCAATGGGTACCCATGACCCCGGTACTAAGTTTTAATGTTAATTACATTATTTAACACATTTACAGGCCTATAAATACTGCCAAAAAAAAATTTAACACATCACTCTTCAATAACTTTGCCAATTTAAACTTTTACCACTTTAACCCCACCACTTAACTTTACAAAACTTCATACAGTAATTAATAACAATTAAAAAAAATAATTACCCACAAATAAATAAATGACCAAAAAAATAAATGCACACAACTAATTAAAAACACGTAAAAATTCAGGTTGCTTCCTTAACCTATTTAAAAGTGAATATTTATGTCAGAAAAAATATGGGGTGTTACAATTCTTTTCTTCTCAACATGTTGAGTGCCATGACTAATGGCTCGGGTAACTCCAGGAAGAGGACGAGGTACAGAGCCATTCCTCACCCTGATCCTACCTTTTTACTCCGTGATCCAGACAAGCACCTGTCTGCCAGAGCGTTCCGACGAGAGGTATGCGCTCCTCTAAATCATTTCTTTCAATTTCCTACTCAAAATTCTAATGAACGCAACATATGACATCATGCTTCCCTTTTGATTTATTCGAATGTACTTTTTGAATGCATGTGCCTTGCTATTCGGGATCCTAAGAGCTTTGAACATTCCGCCACACTTATTCATTTTTATTCTCCTTTTCATTTTCACTATTGTTATTTGTTTTCCTTTGTTCTTTTTCTGTTCTTTTTCTTGAACCCCATGAATGCGATGCGTGACAAAACTTTACATGCCCCTTCATGAATGCAAATGCTGTGCTTATAGGATCTTTCGTGTCACGCCCCAGCGTAGCAAAATAAGGAAAAAATTTCATTTCCGTTTTAGACCCGTAGGTCATGACAGGTGATAGATCACTTGTCCTGTACTTAGGTTAACATATACCAGAAGAACATAGTATATAAAGCAACAGGGAAGATTATATTAAATATATAACAACTTCAAATATTACATAGGCTTAAGTTTAAATATCTTTGAAGGCACAGACCGCCTTAATCAAAATAAAAACATTATCCATATCCTTTATTACATTTTTATTTAATTAGAAAAGTAATGCTGTAGGCTCTTCTAGCTGGCATAATCATATTGTCCTGCATAACCATTTCCTGAACATTTTGGATGTCCAGGACAAAATAAAGTCATCAGCTAATGAAAGCCGAGTGAGTATAACGAACACACAAGCAATGTATATAAAAGTACATTAATAGTTATTATAATGTTCGGTACCTTAGAGTGTGATAAATCCATTATTCCAATCATCACATGATAACAATTAATAGCAGTTTGAATAATGAATAATTAAGACCATGCATGGACCATGAAACCATCTCATCTCACTGACTCTTTTATCTCGATCACAATCTCTTGACTCATTCGGTCCACCTAGAACCATCCGGCACAATGCCGTTAGTTTAGAAGGTCTGTCAATATGTCTGCCGTATTTAAGTTGGTCTCGACATACCTAGACATTCAAGGTTATAATAACCTGTGGAATACTTTAATTAATCTACCGTATCTGAAGCGGCCTGGAATAATTTAAAGCTACCACTAGACTGACCTACCGTATCAAAAGCGGCCTGGGCTCAGCCCTCTTAATTAATCTACCGTATCTGCAGCGGCCTGGAATAATTAAGGCTATCACAAGACTCTAATTGACCTACTGTATCAAAAGCGGCCTGGGCTCAATCCTTCTTAATTAACCTACCGTATCTCAAGCGGCCTGGGATAATTAAGGTTACCCGTCCTGAGACATTCTCACAACATATATGCTAACCAACGACCCCTTTCCATACATGCCATCTCGACTTATGCAAATGAGTAATTTATTCTCTTCTTGTTTATATAGAGGTATCAGAGCGGGTGTACGACTTGTTCTTTCCTTACATATTTTCTTATAAAGGTATCAGAGCGATAGGACTTAAATCCTTTTTCACATTTGTTTTATAGAAGGTATCAGAGCAGTTTCTTCTTGTCATTATTTATCGATTAAAACAACTTATCTAATTCTCGCTTTCAAAATCTATTTTCCTTTCCTTATTAACAAGGTACAATGTACTTTGAGAATCAATGAATTAACATCTACGATCTACATTATCAAGTCACATATGTGGCAACAGGAAATTTCATCAAAGAATGCTTTAATACACTTTTTCAGATACCAGTACACAAGTGGGTCCACTTTGAAGCGATGTCCTCAACAATGAGTTATAATTTTTGTAGGTGAATTACATATCAAAATATAGGTCTCTGAGTCTAGTTTCCAACGCTTCGAGCGGTGCGCATTTTCGAGTTTTCTAGAGGGAGTTATGGCCGTTTTACTAAAAGTTGTCAGTGCTGAAAAATGGCAATCGATTGGCAAAAATGGCAATCGATTGGCAAGGGTACCAAGCAATCGATTGCCAAGATGGCAATCGATTGCCAAAGGTGGAAATCGATTGGGAACTGATGGCAATCGATTGGCACTGTATCTTCTTCATCTAGACGCTGTAAAAACGAGTTTTTCTTCCATTTTTCAATCTGGAACCAACCAGGCCGTGTAATATACCGTTCTCTTCCTTTTTTCATGTAGATTATGAATATATAAGTTTTAAATCTCGATTATTACCGTATCTCTACTTATAGGTGAAAATCCGAGAGTCGTCAAAATTTCGTTTTGACCGTACGTCGCAACCGGTACGAATTAAGGCCTAAGATTTGAAATGGAGCTTACTGGGACTGTAATCTTTCATTTCCAATTTACAGAATTGAATTTTGTTGAGTTTTACGGTACTGCTAATTTTGGACTCCATGGCTATATATACATATATAGGCGTATATACTTACTTTTAATACCCCCGGCTCCTCACCAACTGACGTTCTGACGTTCTCGTCCGACGATGTACAGGGCCTCCATTGCCCCCATGACGACCCGCTAGTAGTGACGCTTTCTATAGCTAACTATATAGTCCAGAGGGTACTGGTCGACACAGGCAGCTCGTCCGACATAATGTTTACAGCGGCATTCGACCAACTCGGGATCTCCCGGGATCGGCTCCGGCCGGTTGCTACTCCCCTGGTCGGATTCAACGGCTCCAGCACTCAACCGCTCGGTACGATCGAGCTCCCAGTTCTCATGGGGACCTACCTGCAGCAGGTTTCCATGCTGACTAATTTTGTGATAGTGGAGGCCCCCTCGGCCTACAACGTCATCCTTGGAAGGCCGACCCTCAACAGGGCCCGAGCAGTTGTCTCCACATACAGCTTAACCGTGAATTTCCCAACTGCCCAGGGACCCGGATGTTTGCGAGGAGACCAGACCACGGCTCGAAGTTGTTATGTTAGCTCATTGCGCCGGGGGGCAATCACCGAAACATTGAGCGTCCAAGAAATAGACCCCCGGGACCAGAGGGACGTGATAGGACCTATAGAGGAATTGGAGCAAGTTGTGCTGGATCCAGAACACCCAGATCGCACGGTCAACATAGGCGCACTACTGGAGCGTGCCTTGAAAGAAAAATTGACCCAGTTCCTGAGGTAAAACCAGGACGTTTTCGCTTGGAGTCATGAGGACATGCCCGGGATTGATCCCCGAGTGATGTCCCATCATCTCAACGTCAGCCCGGATTGCCGCCCAGTGAAGCAGAAACGGAGGGACATGGCCTCCGAGAGACAAGCGGCAGTAAGTGAGGAGGTCGAGAAGCTCCTAAAGGCGAACTCTATCCGGGAGGTCTATTATCCCGAGTGGTTGGCTAATGTTGTCCTGGTAAAAAAGAGCAATGGGAAGTGGAGAATGTGTGTAGATTTCACCGACCTCAACAAGGCCTGTTCCAAGGACTGTTATCCGCTGCCCAGGATAGACCTCCTCGTCGACTCAACAGCGGGCCACTCACTCCTCTCATTTATGGACGCCTACTCAGGGTATAATCAGATCAGCATGTACCCCGGGGACGAAGAGAAGACGGCGTTCATCACAGACCAAGGCACGTACTGTTACAGAGTCATGCCCTTCGGCCTTAAGAACGCCGGGGCTACATATCAGCGCCTGGTCAATTTCATGTTCAAAGACCTCATCGGAAAGTCCATGGAAGTGTACGTGGACGATCTCCTGGTCAAGAGCCTGGATGAGCCCGACCACCTTGAGCATCTTGCCGGGGCCTTCAGCATTTTGAGAAATTTCAAGATGAGGTTGAACCCGGCCAAATGCACCTTTGGTGTCTCATCCGGCAAGTTCCTCGGTCATCTAGTTAGCAGGCGGGGAATCGAAGCAAACCCCGATAAAATCCAAGCTATCATCAACATGCGGTCACCTAAATCAACAAAAGAAGTTCAAAGCCTAGCCAGATGGGTGGCCGCACTTAATAGATTCGTGTCCCGAGCTACCGATCGGTGCCTGCCATTCTTTAAAATCCTCCGCAAAGCTTTTCAGTGGTCCGAAGAGTGTGAGGAGGCATTCCAGGAACTCAAGAAATACCTGGCCTCACCTCCTCTACTGTCGACACCGGCATCCGGAGAGGAACTTCTTCTGTACCTAGCGGTGTCACCATCGGCGGTTAGCTCGGCACTCATCCGGGAAGAGCACGGGATACAGTTCCCAGTGTACTACACCAGCCGGGCGTTGCAAGGTACGAAAAGCCGATATTCCCGTATCGAGAAGTTGGCCTTCGCCCTCATCACCTCAGCCCGAAGGCTCCGCTCGTACTTCCAGGCCCATGCCATCGTAGTGCTGACCGATTAGCCCCTCCGCAAAATTCTCTCTCGGCTGGACACGTCCGGGAGGCTGGTCAAGTGGGCATTAGAATTGGAAGAGTTTGAAGTAACTTACCGACCTCGGACGGCCATCAAAGGACAAGCCATCGCCGATTTCCTGGTCGAGTTTACATACCCAGAAGACCCGGTCGAAGAACCCGAGCCTCCGGCCTTACCACCCGGATTGCATTCCGGCATCCCAACCTGGGTGCTATATGTCGATGGCTCTTCCAACCAGCAAGGTAGTGGGGCCGGGGTTATCCTGACTACCCCCGATGGCATCCAGCTTGAATATGCTCTGAGATTTGGGTTTCGTGCCTCCAACAATGAGGCCGAGTACGAAGCCCTCTTGGTCGGGTTGCAGTTGGCCATCTCAATGAGTGCCCAACAAGTCCAGAGCTACAATGACTCCCAGCTCGTAGTCAATCAGGTAAACCAAGAATACGAAGCGCGGGAGGACAGCATGATAGCTTACTTGGCCCTCGTCCGGACGGTTTCCAATCAACTCCGAGGATTTTCCCTCACTCGGATACTTAGAGAAGAAAACACCCGAGCTGACCGGCTGGCCCGCCTCGCCTCGTCATCTGAGTCAGACTTGCCTGGGATAAGGATACAATTCCTACCCGAGCCAAGTGTGATCAATTCAGAGGGCATGGAGGTTGACCCGGTCACTCCGGGACCTAGTTGGATGGATCCAATCGTGACGTTTTTGACAACAGAAAGGCTGCCAGACGGCAAAGAGGAAGCAAGGCGGGTCAAGTACCGGGCGGCACGATACCATATCCTTGACGGTGTCCTCTACAAGAGGGGGTTCACTATCCCGTACCTCCGCTGCGTTCACCCTACGCAAATCCAAGAGATACTGTTCGAAATTCATGAAGGTGTGTGCGGGAACCACGTAGGAGGTCGGGCACTCTCCAGAAAGGCCCTCTTAAAAGGCTACTATTGGCTAACCATGGCCCGAGATTCACAGGAGTATGTTCGAAGGTGTGACAAGTGCCAGCGATACTCTCCCATGTTCAACAGACCGGGAAAGCTCCAAACGCCGGTCCACAGTCCCTGGCCATTCGCCCAATGGGGAATTGACATCGTCGGTCCCTTACCAACAAGCAAAGGGCAGGTTAAGTTTGCCGTGATAGCTGTTGATTATTTCACCAAATGGGCGGAGGCCGAGCCCCTGGCAACGATAACTGAGCGGAGAATGGAACACTTTGTGGAGAGAAATATCCTCAGCAGGTTTGGTACCCCACGAGTCCTGATCAGCGACAATGGAAGACAATTTGATACACCCGTCTTTAGACAGTTCTGCTCGGGCTATGGGATACTAAATCACTACTCTTCTCCCGAGCATCCACAAGCTAATGGTCAGGCCGAGGTGACCAATCGCACAATCTTGCAGTCGATCAAGACGAGGCTTGAGAATGCCAAAGGCCTGTGGGCTGAAGAACTACCAGCCCTCCCGTGGGCCTACCGCACCACACCCCGGGCAGCTACGGGCGAAACCCCATTTTCCTTAACTTATGGTTTTGAGGCGGTAGTCCCCACAGAGCTCGGCTGCCCTCATACCGGGTGGCTACCTTCAATGACCAAGACAATGGAGAAGCCCTCAGGACGGAACTAGACCTGGTCGAAGAAAGAAGAGACCAGGCCTATCTCAGGGTGGCAGCTTACAAGCAAAGGGTCTCGAGGTATTATAATAGCAAGGTGAAACATCGTAGCTTTCAGGTCGGGGACCTTGTCCTTAAGGCAGTGAACCAGTCTACCCGAGTTCCAAGCCATGGGAAGTTGGGAGCAAACTGGGAAGGACCGTATATAGTGACTCGGGTCAACCGACCGGGAACCTACTGGCTATAGAACATGGATGGGCACAATCTCAGTCATCCCTGGAACGTGCAACACCTCCGTATGTATTATCAGTAGCATCTGGCTACGGGAATCTAGTACTATAGGATAAGTTCTTTTCATGTAGCCCCGGTTGGGAAACTATTACAGATTGTTATTTTTCAAATAAAATTGATAAAGTTTGCTTCGAAAATTCAGGCCGGCCAATACACTGTGCAAAGCATGAAAGACCTCGGGCCAAACCCCAAGGCACCAAAAGGCCTCGGGCTCCGAGCCCAAGCACAACAAAGACCTCGGGCCTAACGCAGAGGCAGAAAAGACCTCGGGTAATACCCCGAGGCAGAAAGGACCTCGGGCTCCGAACCCAGGCATGAAAGGACCCTGCAACCACCCATGTTCCAGGTCGGTTTCCTATGGTCGCCCTCTGCATGCCCCCGCCTTCGCAAGAAAGTCAGGGACAAAAGGGTACTAGACCTACAAACAGGAAATTAATTAAGTTTCGCCTAGGTCCAGCCAACGACGGGGCCAAGCCCCTAGGTGGCCGACGATGGCAAGCTTCAAAAGCTCCTGCAACCACCCATGTTCCAGGTCGGTTTCCTATGGTCGCCCTCTGCATGCCCCCGCCTTCGTAAGAAAGTCGGGGACAAAAGGGTACTAGACCTACAAACAGGAAATTAATTAAGTTTCGCCTAGGTCCAGCCGACGACGGAACCAAGCCCCTAGGTGGCCGACGATGGCAAGCTTCAAAAGCTCCTGCAACCACCCATGTTCCAGGTCGGTTCCCTACGGCTACTTACTCCCGTACTCCCATACTCCCGCCTTAGCAAAATGCTTGGGGGGGAGAGGGCAGGGGGTAAAGGGAATTGAGGCTAAAATAGGGAATTGCATCGTTCGACTAGGTGTTCTATGGGTTACAGTCCTAAAGCATTTGCTAAGGCAGATGTTAGGTCGGCTAAAAACCGAACGGATACTAGCAAAAAGGCATAGTACAAAAACATTACAAAGATTGATGGAAAGCTGACCTAAGGGGTCTTTTCATTAATCAAATAAAGTGTACAAAGCCTGGGGGGCAGTTGTAGTGGCCTCTCCAAAAAAAAAAAAAAACTACAAGCAATAAAATAAAAAAAACAACAGGAAGGAACCGGGGAGTCAGTCTTCCACATTGACCACATCCTCGGTCTCCCCCATCTGCTCCCTTGGCACGGCAAGTCCTTCGTCCTCGCCCGGGGCGAGTTCTGTGACTTCAGCAATGGCCTCAGGGTCTTCACCAACCGCAGGAGCATCACCAGCTATGGGATCTTCTCCAACATCCCAGTAATCCGAGTCAATCCCCTCGTAGGCCGAAAGGACCCATTCGGGGTGATCCCGGGCTACCAGCCGCTTCAGATCGTCATAACCTTGGAAGAAGCCGTCATCAAACGCGCCCTCCAAGGCCCCTGCAGCTGGTGTCTCGGCTGCCGCCTTCGCCCGGGCTTCAGCTGCCGTAGTGAGGGCCCGGGAAACCTCCAGTTCGGCCAAAGCCGCTGCCAGGTCCGCTTGAGCCGCACCCAAACTCAAAGCCAATGACTTCGTCTTGCTCGTCTCGACGGCCAAGGCAGCTTTGGCTACTTGCAATTCTTTCCGCTCCTTCGAAAGGGCGGCGTCAGCGGCGGTGGCCTTCCCGGCCAGGGAAGACAGGAGGGACTCGGATCCCGTGGCCATACAGCCAACCTGCGGCGAGAAGATAAAGGTCAGTTAGACAAGTAAAAATGGAGCAGGTCAATATTTGAAGGGAGAAAGAACACTTACCAGATGGGAAAGGCTATACAACCATCCTTGGAAGTCCTGGGGAGACAACCCGGAGCATACTTCAACCTGGCTCGGGATTAGGACAGACTTTAGCCTATCCCGAATCTCACCAGGCCCACCGATGGGCAGACCGGATGGAATACCAGCCTGGGGTGCGGGCTCCTCAACAACCAACGTTTGGGGAGCTGATGTCCCCGCAGGGTCCGGGCAATTGACCATTCCGTGGCGGATGCGTCGGAGCGGGCGCTCACCGCCAAGGGCCTTGGTAGCTGGCCTCTTCCCCTGGGCGATCGCCACCCGAGTAGCAGTAGCGGCGGCGGCAGCAGCCTGCCTCTCCCTCAGCTGCTCCAAATTACGTTTGGGGGCCATTTATGCGAAAGAGCAAGGTAACACGGTCAGAAATGTAAAAAACAATACGGACAAGTGCAAGGCGAACCAGTAAGGCAACCTGGGAACTCACCAGGAATGAGGGGTGAAAAGCTGGGGGCAGGAACGGGTTCCTCAGGGGAATAGGTCTCGACAAAGTCCCCTGTTCGGGATAATACGTTCCAAACACTAGTGGGCAGCTCTGCTAGGTTCCAGATCCTGGCCTGGCACAGTTCGGAGATTTTGGGAGGTTCTGTCGAGCCAGCTGTGCACAGAGAAATGAAGTCAGTTAGCAAGCCATTGCCTTCCTAAAAACCGAAAGAACGGACGAACACGGAAGGGTGGTCTTACCCCTCAACTCCCCAGCCCAGGACGTCCTCAGCTGGGTCCCTGGGGCCATGTCACAAAGGCGAAGGATGGACACTTGGAAGAACTTGCCCTTCCACCCCTTGTTGTTGCTGGGGCATCTGTCGATAATCTTCCTGCCCGGACGGGCAGAAAATGAGAAAAACCCCACTTCCCGGTGCACAAGGAATGGTCGGTGGGCCCAAAGAAACTCGTGGAGGGTAAGTTCGTACCCGAACACCTGAGGCCACAGCGATATACACCCCATCAGGAATCTCCATCCGTTGGGGGCCAATTGCCCGGGAGCGATATCGAGATAGATCAGGACATCCCGGGCAATGTGGTGGAGGGGTAGTCGGAGGCCCGCCATCATGGCATCCTCAAACAGGGTGACGAACCCAGGCTGATAGAGGTACGCGCCGTCGGGGTTTACGGCTAGGGCGCAACCGTCAGGAAGAAAGTACCTCTCTCTGATCCGGAGAAGGTCTTGGGAACGCAGTTTAGAAAGGGTGGACTCACAGGGAAACACTACACGATCGGTCCCCCTGGGCAACTCGTCGCCCGAACCCCTCAAGACGGAGGCAACAGGGGCCTCCTGAGTAGAATCACTGTCGGACAGACGAACAGGAAGCCAGGCCCCACTTTGATGATCGGTCAGGGACTCAGGAAGCCGGTCCCGACTGGCACCGAGGGATCCTGACTGATACTGTTCACTCTCCGATCTCAACGCAGAATTGAAGCTGGAGTGTTTCATCTCTGGCACTCCGACGGAAAGGAACGGACACAAACTATGACCTGCGTATGGATCGGGAACCCCAAGCCTGATATACAGGGGGGCAGAGTCACTAACCTGAATGGTAACGAGTAGACACTCCTCAGCACCAGGTAACACTCTCCCAAAATAGCGCAAGGAACACCTGCTCGGTTCAGATGAGTTAAAGTTCCACCCGAATCAAAGAATGCATAAAATCTAAGAAGAAAGAAATCCCACTCCCGCTCGAACCTCACAAGATTCGTTCTCTCCAGCCTCACTCCGAAATAAAAAAGACGGGGAAGAAAAAAGAAAGCAGAAAGTAGAAGATAAGGGATGCAAGAAATGAGGCAAGTACTCCTTATATAAAGACCCTGAACGGCCAGGATAAGAGCGGATCCAGCGGTCCAGGAGATTTCCCGCCCAAACTGTCGCTTCGGTCACGTGAAGAGATGCCTCAAAAGGCGCGCGCATTAATTGCGTGACGCGACGGTTCAGTTAGCCCGCAATCGGTTCGGTTACGATCACATCACCATTGTTAGGTTCTAACCTAACTAACGATTGGCTGGTACAGGGAAGCGGTGATCCGAGCCCGAGTTGCGCGGCAACTCGGGCACATTCATACACCGGTCGGGCATTAGCTGCCCAGCGTAGCACAGAATTAATAAACAGTTGAAGGAGCATAGTGAAAGAGAAACGTGGCCTCAGGGACCTTTTTATTGATATAAAGGGTGATCTGTACAGAGACCGAGGGGCATTTATAATAGCCTCC
Organism: Hydrangea macrophylla; assembly: GCA_033977485.1. Classification (NCBI taxonomy): domain Eukaryota; kingdom Viridiplantae; phylum Streptophyta; class Magnoliopsida; order Cornales; family Hydrangeaceae; genus Hydrangea; species Hydrangea macrophylla. The sequence continues at coordinate 61,445,233 of CM066997.1, read as the reverse complement.
CCGAAAAGAAAAAAAAACATATATATAGGCCTTCAAGTCCTTCTGTCCTTCAAAACCTTAACCTCCTCCTCCAGGACCGCCAACCTCGCCACCAGCTCCTTCACAGTAAGCTCGATGGTGTGAGTATCCACTCCCTGCATAACCGAGCCTGTTTGCAGACTGGCGGTTTGTTTCTCCACCTCCTGAAGATGGCCCTCCAGGTTAGCAAGGGAGAGGCCGGTCCAAGAGCTAGGCACGTGAAGGCCGATCGGGGGATCCGTCCGACTTTTCTTTGGTAGGGGTGGAGACTCCTCACCAGTTTTTTTCTCTTTTCCATTCCTGGATGGACCTGCTGGCGGGCTCGTATCCCCGGACGAGGTGGAGTCGCTGCTGGTGGGCAGAAAATTGGCCCCTCGGGTGATCCGTCCCTAAATGCAGCGCGTGGGCCGGTGGCCATGGATCGAGTATAGCGGCGCGACCCAGAAGCCGCAGCATCGTGGGTCGCAGAGGAAGGACCGGCGCCAGCATCACCCGCATGCCCGCCGACCAAATCAGAGAACGACAGGCCGGCCTCGATGGCTCGGTCAATCACCTCCGTCTCATCAGCAGTAGGGGCCGCGCCGCGGGAGGCAGAAAAAGATTGTTTGCAGAGGTTGGGATCAAAGACTACAGGGGGGCAGAGATTGGCGTCCTCCAGCCAGTTGCCGGCTACCACGACCCAAGGATACCGCCGCCAGTTTTTGTTTGGGAAGTCCAGACCTTGGACAAGGTCTCTCCCCTCGGCCTTGGGGCGCAAGTAAGGACCCCCTTGGTCGATGCCCAGTATGTAACACCTGGCGACGTCGACGGAACGGAGGAACAACCCGAGTTGCTCGTTCAGTGCTGATACGCCCCAGAGTAGGCGGGCGACATTTGGACGACACTTGCAGAGTGGGATGCGCAACCCCTCAAGCAGGTCACAGAAGGAGACCAGAAGGGAAAAGCGTAGTCCCACAACAAGCAGCAGATAGCTGCTGATGAGGACGAATGGGAAGGCTACTTCCTCCCCCTCAACATGCGGACGGACTTCGACGTCGTCCGGGATGTGACAATCCTCTCGGAAGGCTCTGAGCCCTTCATCGGATGACAGATTAATGTGTAAGGCCATTTGGGGGAAGTTTTGGGAAATGGAAACAGCAGAGAAGGAGGAGCTCGGCGTGTTTTGCTCGGACGTTTTAGTTAATGATTTGCAGTGAGAAGTAGATTGAACAGGTGCTCCTTATATAAGTATCGCGAACGGTTAGGATCAAACTTGATCGGATGGCTCACATACTCTCCCGCCAAAACTATCGTTTCGGGCACGTGGGGCGTCGTCTCAAAAAGCGTGAGCATTCAATGCGCGACGTGATGGTTTGGTTGCCACCTGGGCGATTCGGTTACTTTCAAACTGGCAGCTTTGGATCCGAACCAGACCCGTAACCAGTGGACACGTGGCGCCGGGGGGCTCGGTCCTGCAGGGTCACCGCTCAGTCAATATACTAACGAGTCATTGCAAACCGGCCCGATTTCGATGGGGGTCCCAGTCTTTTCCCGGTCGGTATCTGGAAGACATTCTTAATTTTCAAATTTCATCTGGCAAGGCGTCATCTCAACTTTGAAAATGGGGGGCAGCTGATACGTCCAGAAATATTCTGTAACTGTCCCACTGCCACGTGGTCAGCGGATAGCCCGGTTAGTCCGGAATGGGAGCATGGAGCCCACACTTCCGAGGTGTTCAGCTATAACTGTCCGGGATACTCGGCAGCTCGGGAACGAGGCGTAGTGACTCCCCGGTAGGCGCGGAGTAGATGGCGTCACTCATCGTTTCCTTATACGGCCATGACTCTATCAAGAAAGAATTAATGGTTTCCTAAGCCACTTAATTAGGAAACTCCCCTAATGTTGTGCAAATCCATTGTGATTAGATTAGGCTTCCTAATCCAATAAACTTACCATGTAAGGGTGGACTCTTACATCCATAAAAGAGCCCACCTATCCTCCTTAGAGGGATCTGAAAATTGACTTCTCTAAGCATATACTTACTCGCTAGAGAACAAACCACTCGTACACATATACCCGGCCGGTGTTACTGGTAGTGTCGCTCATCTCTGTTGGCTCACCAGGCCTGCCGGTGATCTGCTAGTGAGAAGCGCTTAGACGCACACGTGGACGTAGGTCATCTCATTAACGGGGCCGAACCACATACAAACTTTTCTTTGCTTTGTCTTTTTGCATAAATCTTGCTTACCAATTTTTGGCATCATCACCGTTTTGGACTCGTAGGTCATGACAGGTGATGGATCGCTTGTCCTGTACTTAGCTTAACATGTACCAGAAGAACATAGTATATAAAGCAACAGGGAAGGTTATATTAAACATATAACAACTTCAAATATTACATAGTCTTAAGTTTAAATATCCTTAAAACATTATCCATATCCTTTATTACATTTTTATTTAATTAGAAAAGTAACGCTATAGGCTCCTCTAGCAAGCATAATCATATTGTCCTGCATAACCATTTCCTGAACATTTTGGATGTCCAGGACAAAATAAAGTCATCAGCTAATGAAAGCCGAGTGAGTATAACGAACACACAAGCAATGTATATAAAAGTACATTAATAGTTATTATAATGTTCGGTACCTTAGAGTGTGATAAATCCATTATTCCAATTATCGCATGATAACAATTTATAACAGTTTGAATAATGAATAATTAAGACCGTGCATGAACCATGAAATCATCTCATCTCACTGACTCTTTTATCTCGATCACAATCTCTTGACTCATTCGGTCCACCTAGAACCATCCGACACAATGCCGTTAGTTTAGAAGGTCTGTCAATATGTCTGCCGTATTTAAGTTGGTCTTGACATACCTAGACATTCAAGGTTATAATAACCTGTGGAATACTTTAATTAATCTACCGTATCTGAAGCGGCCTGGAATAATTTAAAGCTACCACGAGACTGACCTACCGTATCAAAAGCGGCCTGGGCTCAGCCCTCTTAATTAATCTACCGTATATGCAGTGGCCTGGAATAATTAAGGCTATCACAAGACTCTGATTGACCTACCGTAACAAAAGCGGCCTGGGCTCAATCCTTCTTAATTAACCTACCGTATCTCAAGCGGCCTGGGATAATTAAGGTTACCCGTCCCGAGACATTCTCACAACATATATGCTGACCAACGACCCCTTTCCATACATGCCATCTCGACTTATGCAAATGAGTAATTTATTCTCTTCTTGTTTATATAGAGGTATCAGAGCGGGTGTACGACTTGTTCTTTCCTTACATATTTTCTTATAAAGGTATCAGAGCGATATGACTTAAATCCTTTTTCACATTTATTTTATAGAAGGTATCAGAGCAGTTTCTTCTTGTCATTATTTATCGATTAAAACAACTTATCTAATTCTCGCTTTCAAAATCTATTTTCCTTTCCTTATTAACAAGGTACAATGTACTTTGAGAATCAATGAATTAAAATCTACGATCTACATTATCAAGTCACATATGTGGCAACAGGAAATTTCATCAAAGAATGCTTTAATACACTTTTTCAGCTACCAGTACACAAGTGGGTCCACTTTGAAACGATGTCCTAAAAAATGAGTTATAATTTTTGTAGGTGAATTACATATCAAAATAAAGGTCTCTGAGTCTAGTTTCCAATGCTTCGAACGGTGCGCGTTTTCGAGTTTTCTAGAGGGAGTTATGGCCGTTTTACTAAAAGTCGTCAGTGCTGAAAAATGGCAATCGATTGGCAAAAATGGCAATCGATTGGCAAGGGTTCCAATCGATTGGTAAGATGGCAATCGATTGCCAAAGGTGGCAATCGATTGCCATGGGAACTGGTGGCAATCGATTGCCATGGGAACTGATGGCAATCGATTGGCACTGTATCTTCTTCATCTAGACGCTGTAAAAACGAGTTTTTCTTCCATTTTTCAATCTGGAACCAACCAGGTCGTGTAATATACCGTTCTCTTCCTTTTTTCATGTAGATTATGAATATATAAGTTTTACATCTCGATTATTACCGTATCTCTACTTATAGGTGAAAATCCGAGAGTCTTCAAAATTTCGTTTTGACCGTACGTCGCAACTGTTACGAATTAAGGCCTAAGATTTGAAATGGAGCTTACTGGGACTATAATCTTTCATTTTCAATTTACAGAATTGAATTTCGTTGAGTTTTACGGTACTGCTAATTTCGGACCTCCATGGCTATATATACATATATAGGCGTATATACTTACTTTTGATACCCTCGGCTTGTTCGTAATGACGAATACTACATTATGAGTGGGTTGGAGAGACTCACCAAGCGTTAGTTTGAGCGGCGCGGTTTGCTGAAAAAAGTCGGAAATTCCGAAATATACTCCGAGCTTAACAATGGCTATGGCTATGGCCTTGGGAGCTCACTGCTGTCTTTTAGCTTCTGTATTTCTTTTCTTTTACTTCCAGAATATAGAAGTGTACTTGTGCGTGTGTGATTGAGAGTGAGGGAATTGAGAGATTTTGAAAATCAAAGAAGAAATGAGGCAGAGCTTGAGAGCTTGGCTTCCAAATGTGTGTGTGTGTACTATGTATGTGGATTATAATTATATAACATGAACTCAATCAGTGAGTTTCACTTATCAAGTTGCAAACGAAATGAGTGTATATAGATAGAATACAGTCTATGTTCAGAAGTGACCACAATCAGTCCCGCCAAATAATTCAGTTAGTTCGTTTAATCAGTTTGGTTCAGTTAGTCCAGTTAGGTTGGCCCGGGTAGTCTAGGAAAATACCCCAAATAAATATTAGGGACCAAAAATGTAAATAACATGATTAATATTTTATTACTAGTTTTAATCACAAATTATAGGGTAACTTAGGGGCACAGTCTTAAGCAAAATTAGTTCAAATGAAATTACTAACGGGTCACAAAATTAATGTTATATAATTATAATAAATCAACATAAATATTTTTCATTTATGGAATTAATACTACAATTAAAAATAACACATAACAGCAAAGTAAAATGACATTGTATTAATAACTAATAACACGAGTATTATTTAATAATTAGAATAATACCCTAACTAAAAATTGACAAATAGTAAATAAATAAAAACTAACATCTCTTATTTATTATTAGGGGTGCGAAAATACAGGTTGCTACATTTCGAACATTTTAATCGCACTTATTCATGTTTATTTTTGTTATTATAATTTTTATTTATTTATTTTTTATTTTTTTATTCTTCTTTTTCATACCTTTCTCATAAACCTCATGAAGGCAATGCAGACAACAAAACTTCATATGTCCTCTTGTGAATGCGAATGTTATACTTGTGAATTTTTCGAGTTTAACTCATTCATTATTCATTATTATTATTATTATTTACCTTTTTATTTCTATTTTATTCCTCTATTTTATCCATTCATTTACAGACATTGAACCTTGTAACTTTTTGTAGCTCCAGCCCGATGTGTTGAAGGGGCATGGCAGCCTAGCCCACGGCTTCATGTGGTACGAAACGCTGAATGAAACCGTACAGGGCTTCATCGTTGCTGCGGGTTTCGGGGACTTGACGAAGAGCTCAAACAACCTGAGACAAATTCACGCTCTTTCGGAGCGATGGTGGGATACCACCAACACATTCCACTTCGAGTTTGGGGAGATGACGATGAACTCACTTGACTTCTCTATGATCACTGGGATCCCCTTCGGGGGGGAGTGCTTGCAGTACTTGGATACGGTAACAGAGTGGGACCAGGTGCCGCCGATGCTAGGAGTAGTCCCTGAGGAGCTTGTGGATACTGGCATTTGGGCCCATTTTTGTTTAAAACAATTTTCAGATACAAAGAGTCACCACTTAATTTTTTTAAAGGAAAATTAAGAAACTATTTTAAAAGCAAACCGATCTATTGGAAACCAAAGATAAAACTGGGTCCGGGGATTATGGAATGAGAGTGGAAGGAGCCCGGCGGGCTAGAACACCCCCTCTCATCCTATCTCATAATAGGCCTCTACTTGACATCCTTTTAATCAAATTATTAACCTAAGCATGCCCTCAACTAATACATATATATATATATATATAAATATACATTACACAAGCATGTTGGAAAATGAATAAATTGCTAACGATAAAATGACATCCAAAACCATATTGTTCAATTAGAGACATGATATGGACAAAGGAACTAGAGAACTTAGCGGGGATCCCACCGCGAATATTAAACGTGTAATGCATACAAAAATAAAAGTCCTAAGAAAAGGGTCTCTAATCACATATATACAAATAAGGCAAAACCTAATTCTAAAGTGTCGCACATAGAATCGAAAATCAATTAAAATCAAAGAATAAAGTAGAATAGAGAGGGGTTGGGAAGTCATACCTCGATAGCGCTACAAAACAAAGATTAGTCCACACACTTTAAACAAGATATTAGATAATCAATCCTAAACTTCTAGCTTAAATCTGTTAAGTAGAGGAAGAATTGACACTTTAAATTCTTTTTAACTAGTTGGAACTATAGCACCCCTATAGATATACAAGTCTCAACTAGGAGCCAATGTAATTTCCATATAGAAATGCCATAGCCCTAACATGATCATAAGGAACCCCTAGTTATATTCAATTAGGTTAAATTAAGTGCAAAAATGAGTTTTGCTCATAAGTATCAATATGTGTGAATGAATGCATGATCATGAGCTATGAGATATTCATTAGTTTGGATCATCTAGCCTCTGGATTTAAACTTAATTGACATTATTTAAGACATGGTTTAGATCTTAGGACATTAGGAGTCCATTAGATTCGAGTTGTTCAAGTTTTATCAAAACTGTGACAGAGTTGTAAGAATTACAGAGAGTAGACCAGACTTTCAAAAATGAAATAAATACTTTCAATAGTTGGATCTTAATGATTTTTAAGTATATTATGACTCTGTGAGTCTAGTTTCTAACAAAAGAAAATCAAAGATCCAACGGTTAAATATCTGGGAATAGGGTCATAACCAGACATCACTCAGAAATTTTCAACTCTCTGTCCAGAGTTTTTGTATGATTTTTTAAAAATAGTAAAAATATCAGAATCACTTTGATCTTTTTAGGATATCTTCCTAACAAAGTAATCTTCATAGAAAAATTTATTTTAGGTCAAGAAAACTTGATTAAGGTTCTGATTCACTCATTTTAAAACGAACTTACTGTTATGAAATTTTGGATAGAGAGCAACTTACTCACAAATCATAAGACTAAACCATCCTAAATATGGATTTTCATCAAGACCAAGATCCTAATGATGCATTAATGAGTTATAAACATTCTCCACTTGGTTTCACTCAATTCTCATAGACCATGATTTGACTTAAAGTCCTTGATCTCAATGAGGTCATGAGTTCACTGCACCATTTGTAGAATTGGCATTCATATTCTTAACTAATCCTAAACTACACATAATTCCTCTCCCAAATACATGTTCCTTGAGGAATGTAAATCCATTTTTATTAGTTCTCCTCCCAAGTTAATGGTCCTTGGAGACTAAGATATGACTCAAAATCATATGAATCTCATAAAATATATAAATAACTCTATGAGATTCAACTTGAAGGACTCAAGTTATGGTTCAAAACTTAGACCCAACAAAAATCATATGGATGCAACTAGGACCCATCTTAATCCCCCACATAAATCATGAGATTATGGGAGACTAATAGATCAAAACCAAAGGAGACCCCAATGAGATATAGAAGATCTCATGGATTTCAAAGAGAAAATAGAGACAAAAGGGAGTAAAATCAAAGTTTACACAAAATCCAAGTAAAACTGCTTTCACAATTTGCTTATGTTTTAAACCCAAGGTTATGTCTAGATCCAAATAAATGAAAACAATACTTGAAAATTTAATCACAAACTCTATGTGGTGTGTGATGAAATGGGGGTAAGAAGAGAGGTTTTGAAAATGTGTAAAAGTCCTAAATCTATGAGTTTGTGATTGAATCTAGCCTAATTCTAGGTGGAATTAGAAGGTTACCTCTATAACCTCAAGGACTTCTTGATTTGTTGATGAAGATCTTTCAATTTCTTCAACTTCTTCTTCAAATTCTTCAAAGGAACTCTTGAATTTTTCAAAATTTCTTGATTTTCTCTCTTAAACCTCTCTAGTTTTTTTTTATAATTTTTTTTTATATATATCTTGCAAAATGGAAGTAGAGGATTGAGGGAGAAGAAGGATTGGATTGGGATCTTTGTAATTGAGGTGAAGGCCTCCTTATATAGGCCACAATCTGAGGGGTAATTGGGTAATTTCGAGTGGAAAACCCATGTGCAAAAATATTCCATACGTATTTGAAAAAAATAGGCTATTATAGCGAGCGGCACTCACTGAGTTGTCTGAAGCACTCAGTGAGTGCCAGTGCGACACTCACTGAGTGCTGCCGCCTATGCGCATGCCGCACCAACAGTATTATCCCTTTTTATTTATTTATTTTTCAAAAATATATATAAAGTATATACTTTCATACTTATGCTAATATATTTTAGTTAATTATGCTAATATTCTATTACATTTTCTTCTTCTTTTCTTTTTTCTTTCCTTTTCCTTTCAAAATTCTTCTTTTCTTTAATTTTCTTTTTCAAAATTCTAATAATATAATTAATTTTGAAATCGACTTTCGGACTATTCCTTTCTCATACGTATTTCATATTGGGTTTCTTCAAATCACCTGATTTCCCTCTTCTTCTCAATTTTGAAAACTTAATTTGAAGAATCTTTTAAAGAGCTTGAATCGTTTAGAAAGTCTTCAAATTCCGCCGGTCATTGTCATCATCGGTTTAGAGGTAACCATACCCTGAATTCAATGGTCAGTCAAAATTGGGGTGTCTACAGAGCCCTTGGTTACGGCCAAGTGGTTTCTCGACACCTTCAGAGGCCAGGAGGGCTTCTCAGATGAGCAGATGGCTCGAGGGTTTATGATGTATATGCTTTGGATGTTCCCTGCTGAGTACTAGGGGCGACCGGATCTCCGTGGCATTGGTGGAATCCCTGGAGCACATGGATCATATTTATCAATAAGATTGGGTTGGTATAGGATTAGTCATCCTGTACAAGCACATGGGGGATATTTCTCGGGACCGGCTAGCTTTGACGGGCGACTTCTGGAGGGCGTGGGAGGTATACTTCCCTCTTTTATTTTTCATCAATTCAATTGATTTCTGAATTATAAACCTTATACTTCTCTTTTAATTTCTTATTTATGAATCTTGGATCTCACGTTCTTTTTTCTTTGTCTTTCTTGCAAATTTGGGCCCATGAGTATTTTTCATATGATGTCACCTTCCACACAGCCACCAGACGCCCTTATCATGCCTCAAGGGCTAAAGTGGCAGAAGGAGCGTGTTGGGCGAAAGATTGGGGCCCACGATTTTATAGTGTTCAAGAATTTCCTGAAGAATCTGAGGGAGCCGCACGTCCGATGGCAGCCCTGGGTGGATGTGCTTCCTGCCACCTCTCAGGGGATATGAAGATCAGGGGGCTACGACCCGATGAGATTGCTATTGGATGACCCAGATGCTCGGGAGTGGTACCTAGGGGAGAGGGTGACTAGGCAGTCGCTGATGGCTCCTGATTACTTCGTGCTGCATCCTCCACCTGACTCTATGAGAGCTATAGAAACCCTTTGTGGTAGTCCACTTACAACTGCCCTGAACAGGTTCTCGAATCAGGAGTTTCTGGAGCCTCCTGATGGGTAGGCTTTTCGCGTCGCCAAGCTGATGAAGAACTTCCCTTTGATAGAAATGACTCGGGTGAGTTTATATTAACTTTTTATTCTTTCTTTAAGTTCTTTACAATTTATTTTCTTACCAAATTCACCTTTTTCTTTGCAGCCTGTTCACACTGCACCTCAAGCTTCGGTTCTACCACCGTGGGATTGGAGACTTCAGATAGTCTCTTACGGCAAGCAGGGCACGACTATGGTTCCCTGATACTACACGAGTGCTCCCGCTATCCTACTTCAGTACGACCATGTCCCGCGAGACTATACAGAGGAGGGCCTTCTCTATGCCTACAACGTGAGGGAGTGGGTCCACAGACGAGAGTGGAGGGTAATCTTCTAGAATTTGACTTCGATTTTTGTATTCTCGCACTAACTTTCTAATCTCTCTTTTATTGATTTTCTGATTCAGGTCGATGGGGCGCGGGTGACTGCTGAGGCTCAGGCGAGAGCTAGGGTAAACTCTTACTACCCCTTTTTATTTATACTTTTTCCTTTTTAGCACTTTCATTCCAATTTTCCAATTAAACTCAGTTATTCAATCTTTTTCCTCTTTTAGGAGAAAGAGAACATGTCTTTGGTCCTACGAGTAAGAGGGCTGGAGTAGCAGCTCTAGCAGTTTGGAGTGGGTCCCAGCAGAGCTCATGGAGGTGCTGGGCATAGTGGAGGTAGAGGTAAAGGCATAGGTGGTGGCAGAGGTGGTGGGAGTGGCACGGAGTCAGAGGAGGAGCCTCTCAGACGCATCACGTGCCAGACCCAAGGCCGAGGTCGCGGTTGACCTGTATTCCTTTCTTTTGTTTTTTTTTTTTCTGAGATATACACACACTTGGATGACTATAGATATACATTTATTTTTGATGACGGCTCTCGGATAGCCGGGGTAGGATAGCCGTCTGCATACTTTTGATTATAGACATGATCATGCTTTTATTTGTGGATGGTGCCATAGCTTGGCCGTGCTTTATTGCTTGTGAATGTTGTTTTTCTTCTTTTTTCCTTATTTGTGATTGTGACCATGGCTTGGTCCTTTTATTTTAATTTTCTATGACTAGTGAATGCTTGTAACTATGATTCTGCCTTTATTACTTATTTTTATAAATGAATGAATGCGACCATAGCTTGGTCATGTTGTACATGATGAGATCTGATGCACACGTTTATTATATATTTAGTTTTTTTGTTTGCAGGTAGGCTGAAAACATTATAAATAGATCCTGGTAAAAAATAGCCCTTTGCAGCACTCGGTTAGGCCTGCGGGGCACTCAGCGAGTGCCGCAACAGCAGTCAGTGATTGCCGTGCGGCATTTACAAATTATCACGCAGCACTTTCTAGAGTGCCATTTACTTTTTCGAGTACCGCTCTTAGGTCTGGGCAGATCTATTTCTCTATTTATACCCTCTTTTCCCAAAACTCCACAAAACACTCTTCTCTTCCCTTCACTTCCTTCTCAAATGGCCCCCATTAGCTCTCAAATCCTCCCCCATGGAGGGATACTCTTTCTGGCATTGACATGCTCAACTTTGAGTGTTTCAGACTGAACGACCTCTTCTCTTTTCGGCGGATGATTCTGAATGAATGTCTACTCCATTGCACTATCCAGTGTTGGGATCCCACGCTTCACGTCTTCCACTTTGGTTACCAGGAGATCTGTCCTTTGTTGGAGGAGTTTAGTGCTATTCTCCACATTGATCCTTTTGTGGATCTGATGGTTCTTTCGGTGCAGGCTGAGTATGTTTAGGACATTGTTGCCCTTCTTCCTACATCCCAAAATGCGGCATGCTCTTTTATTCGTGACAGGCAGATCGATTTTGAGCGTCTTTCCTCTGTCTATGCTCCTATGGGGGCACCATTATGACGGTGGGTATCAGATCATTCGACGTAGTGCATTATCAACTACCATGCTCTCTTACTTCCTTTTCCAGCCATCTTTTGACATTCTCATGCCCATTGCTTATGGTCTGTAGGAGATGAAGAGTGCCGTCATGCTGGTCCTTAGCGAGACCTTGATGGGCTTGGATTGTGTCCACATTGCTGGGGCCATGTTATCTACGGGGGTAACTTTTGTCTTACAGGTTTGGCTCATAAAGCGTCTAGATCTCTTTATACACCCTTCAAACCTTTGCAGGTCACTTCCCTATGATCATATGGAGATTTACCACTTATTCCATTCTATCAATGCCTGGCTCAATTGGCTTTAGGGCCTCTCTCCCAATGATATCTGCAGGGTTTGTCCATAGTGGACTTATCACTCTATTGCAATACGACTTCCCGGGTGGACTGGTATCTGGTTACTTGGCTTACATGCTACCACTTTCTACATTCCCGGCCGAGTGGTTCATCAGTACGGACTTCTCCAAGATGTTACTGAGGACATTATCGTAGATTTCACGAGGAGTTCGGTCATGCATTCTTCCACCGTGAAAGCTTTTGCTGAGGCTTGGCATGACAGAGTGGCTGCTCCCTTTTAGAGAGCTCTGGCTTCGGTCGTGCCTACTACCGAGTACCTTTTGTAGATTCAGACCTTAGCCGAGAGACAGACTTCGTAGACATACATAGATGAAAGCAAAACAGGACATAGCTTTATAAAACTTCTGACAAGTCCTGTTTACTTTTATGCGCCTTTGAATGTGATTTTCTTCTCTTTCTTTCCAAAGAATGTTTTTTTTAATGTTCCATCATGTTCAATCAATGTGTGCACTCTTCCAATTTATCTTTAGGTTATGAAAATCCTCCTTTCAAAGTCTTTTCTTGGCTTTTCGTTACTTTGCTTTGAATTTTGCTTAGAGTTTTAATCATTCTATACCATGAATTCTTATTTGTTCCTTTATAGTACTTATTTTGATAGCCGGGGGATCCAGAGACGGGTTGAAGGTAAATTTCTAGGTTCTTTGGCTAGCAAATGAAGCTTGCCCCCCTGATTATGGGGCTCTGAAGTGGTTCCGGGCAAATGCAAGTTTGCCCCTAGTTTAGCACAGGGATTTTCTTTAGTTTTTTTCATAGACCGAAGGCTTTTGAAGAGCCCGCCTACTTATCCCCAAGTGGGTATCAGGTCTGCAGTAGTTCGGTTTAAGGCTTGACGGAAGGTGCCACTCGGGCAATTATTAATGACCGAACCGAGCTGGTTGCCTACGTATCCCCGACTGGGAATCAGGTTAAGCCTAGTTCATCTAAGTGGGAGGTTTTGAAAGAGATGGTTTCAAGAGAAATACTTCTTGAGGCGATTAAGGTTAATTGGCTGTTTAAATTCAACCCCGTCTAGGTCCATAAGATAGGCAGCCCCTCCAAGGAGAGTCTTAATGATGTATGGCCCGACCCAGTTGGGTTTGAATTTTCCTCTGGGGTCATAAACAGGCACACTTTTAGTTCTTTGAGGACCAGGTCACCCTCAGCAAGCTTCCTTGGGCAAACCTTTTTGTTAAAAGCACGAGCTATCCTCTTTTGATATCCCCGAGTATGGTTTATTATAGCCAACCTTTTCTCATCGAGCAACATCAACTCCTCATACCTTCCCCGTGTCCATTCTAATTCGGTTACTTCACACTCTGCTAAAACCCGAAGAGATGGTATTTCTACCTCAATTGCAAGGACTGTCTCCATCCCATAAACCAACGAATATGGTATAGCTCCTGTAGAAGTTCTCACAGAGGTCTGGTATCCCCATAGGGCACATGGCAGTTTCTCGTGCCAATCTTTATACGCGTCTATCGTTTTTCCCAATATTGCTTTAACATTTTCATTTGCCGCTTCCACCGCTCCATTCGTTTACGGTCTATACGGGGATGACTGATGACGTGTTATCTTGTATTTCTCTAAAAGTGGGATGACTTCACCTTAGATATGACAGCAGTGATCCAAAATAAATTCATTTGGGACCCGATATCTGTAGATTATGTTCTTCTCTATGAAGCTCACCACATCTTTAGCCTTCAAGGTCACGTACGACACAGCCTCCACCCACTTGGTAAAATAATTAATTGCCATAATTATGTACCGGTGTCCATTAGAGGTTTTTGGAACTATTTTGCCAATAATATCAATACCCCACACGAAAAATGGCCAAGGTGTAGTCATGCTATAGAGTTGGGAGGGCGGGGTATGCATCAGATTTGCATGGATCTGGCACTTGTGACATCTTCTAACGTACTCATAGCAATCTCTGTCTAGAGTTGTCCAATAATACCCTTGTCGAATATCTTCTTTGCCAACATATGCCCGTTCATGTGGGGTCCACAAATTCCTTCGTGTATTTACTCCATCATTCTCTTAGCCTCCTTTCCATATAAACACTCCAAATTATACCCGGTATATGATTTCTTCCATAGCTTGTCCGCATAGATCACAAATTGGGTAGAGAATCTTCGAATCGCTTTTCTATCCTTTTTTGAAGCTCCTTTAGGGTACTCTCCTTTTTTAATGAAATTCCAAACATCCTCATACCAAGGCATTTCTCCTTCATCTTCTAGGGCTATGATCATCTCAAATGAAGGTTGGTTCCTTATCTCTATGGATAACGGGATCATGGTGATTCCTGAGGGGATTTGTGTCAAGGGAATCAGCCAACTGGTTCTCTTCACGGGGAAGGTAATAGAATGATATCTTTCAAAATTGTACTTTCAAGCTCTCCAGATAGTCATGGTAGGGTCTTAACTTCTCGTGTTTTACCCTCCAATCACCCCCTACTTGGGATATAATTAAGTTGGAATCTCCAAAAACATCGATCCTCTCAACTTTTAAGGCCAATGCTGCTTCCATCCCAACTATGCATACTTCGTACTTCACTGCATTGTTGGTTGAGTTGTACTTAAGCTTGACAGCTAATGGGGTAGGGGTCCCATCAGGTGCCACAAGGATGATTCCAACCCCATAGCCTAGTTGGTTACCTGCCCCATCGAAATACATTTTCCATAGATTTTCCTTTATCCCCATCACTCCTTCATCCGAGAATCAAAACTTACCCTTATCCTCAGATTCTACTGCAAGATTGGCCAGGTATTCGGCATAGCTCTTCCTTTCACGGATTTGGCGGTGACATACTTGATATCGAATTCAGCCAACACTATGGTCCATCGGGAAATCCTACTGGTCAAAATAGGTTTTTCAAATAGGTATTTGAGTGGGTCCATTCAGGATATTAAGGTTACGGGGAAGGCTAACATATAATGCCAAAGGTGATGGGTACACCAGACTAAGGCCCACATGCTTTCTCTAAAGGAAAATATTTTAGCTCATATCCAGTCATCCTTTTGCTTAGGTAATAAATGGCCTTTTCCACGTACCCCTTTTCCTTCTCGGGCCAAGATATACCCCATCAAATCTTCGGACACAGAAAGGTATAGCAACAAAGGCCTTCCGAGCAAGGGTGGTGATAGGACAGGTGGGTTTTGGAGATAGGTTTTGATCTTATCGAAGGCTTGTTGGAATAGGGTATCCCATTTGAACTTCTCTCCTTTTTAAAGCAACTTAAACACCAGGTCATATGTCACGGTGAGCTTCGAGATGAAGCGTCTAATAAACTATATCCTACCCAGGAATCCCCTCAACCCATTCTCATTCTTCGGTGGCTACATTTTAACTATGGCCATTATTTTAGTTGGGTCCACTTCTATTCTCCTTTGGGTGATTAGGAATCCTAACAACTTCCGGTAGTGACTCTGAAGGTGCACTTATGAGGGTTTAGCCTTATTCTAAATTCTCTCAACCTCCTGAAGAACTTCCTCAATCCCTTTACGTGTCCTTTCCTCTCCTTAGATTTCACGATCGTATCATCCACGTATACCTCCACCTCCTTATAGATCATGTCATGCAGCAATGTAGTGGCGGCCCGCTGTTATGTTGCCCTTGCATTCTCAAGCCTAAATGGCATTACCCTATAGTAGTATGTTTCCCAAGGTGTGATGAAAGTGGTCTTCTCCCTATCCTCTAGTGCCATAAGAATCTGGTTATAACCTGAGAATCCATCCATAAAAGACAGGAGTTCCTGTCTTGCATTGTTATCAACTAGTACGCCGATATGAGGTAGATAGAAGTCATCTTTAGGGCTTGTATTGTTCAAATCTAAAAAATCAATGCACACCCTAACACGACCATCCTTTTTTGAAACCGGCACAATGTTAGCAATCCACTCTGGGTACTCGGTGACTGATCGAGAGAGAACTAATCCTAAATATACGCCTTAATGAGCATTTGTTAGTACCTTTTTATCCTGTTTTTGTATATTTTTACTTCATTTTCTAGTTTCTGACAGGTTTTGGAAGAAATCAACTAAACCAGGCTAAACAGGGTGAAAAAGCATAGTTGAAGAAGCTGAAAAAGCCAAGTCGCGCGCGCGACCCTCGCCCGCGAAATCCGAGAATCGCTCGCGCGATCCGCTCGAGCGAGAACCCCAGAATCGCTCGCGCGAAGGTCCAATTGTCGCGCTCGCGCGACCCGCTCGCGCGATATGTGGAAAAATCAAAGTTGCGTATTTCAGTATACTGAGGACTCCTGTGCAAACGAAACTGCAGAATGACGTCCAGATTGTAAATTACATCAGTTTCAGTCCGTTTCGGGTTGTAAAGGCTTCCAAAACTTGTTGTAAATCTATATATACCCTATTTTACTTCAATTAAAGGGTTGGCAATTAATATACACACCTTCTACAACCATATTTCCAGCCATTGAAGGGAGGGAAGCAAGGAGAAGAAGAAGAAGACCAAGGGTTTCCATGGCCTCCTCCATCAACTACTTGCCATCTATCACTTCCATGGACAACTAGATCATAGATCTAGGGTTTCAATGAAGCCCTAGACGAGTAATAGGGTTTTATTTATGTTTTTATTTTAGTTTTATTATGTATGGATGACAGTCACATGTTTAGAGGATTTTTATAAATAAATCGTACTTCTATTGATTAAATCATTGCTTTCAGAATTTATTCTTGTCTTAGATCTGTTTTGACTGTGATGTGCTCAACGATCTATTCTTGCTGTGCTTGTTTAGATTGTTTACATGTGATGGTGCTCTATTGATTCGTGCTATCAAGTATCCGAATAGTCCATGCCTAGGTTAGACGGATTAGATCACAACCCTAGTTTAGTGTGAGATTATTCGTGCTACCCGAAGATGGATTATGTTGGTGCTTGAACCATGATTATCTTCTTGTCGGAGGAATTGGGCTTGTAGCTACAATTTCCCATATTCATCCAACGTAATAAGCTAAAGTAATTCATAAATATTCCTATTATGAAGCTAGTGGTGGATTTGCAATCCTAGGTTCCCTTAAACATTATTTAAAACACTTTTAATTGCTTTCATAGTTTAGATTTATTTTTATTGTTATTTAGTTTAATTCAAACCAAATCAAATCCATTTTTCCTAATTAATTAGACTTAGGTTTTAAAATTAAAAGCTGTAGTAATCAATCTCTGTGGGTTCGACCTTTACTTTCACACTACAAATCTTTAGAAAAGTAAAGAATACTTTTTATATCTTGATATTGACAACATCAATTTTTGACGCCGTTGTCGGGGATTGTATTACTACTCTTAGTTTTATAATCGTAGTTTAGTTAATTCGTAAATATTAGATTAGTTTTTATTTTTCTTATTTTCTGTTTTTGTTTTTAGTTACTAACTTGTTTTTTTTATTTTGTAGTCAACGTTTCCGAGTGGAGCAGCTAATTACATCAAAGGAGCTTACGCAAATAAAAATATAAATACAATTAAGTAAATTGCTTCTTGTGAAACTCGCTTTAAACCACTGTAAGTCAGGGCGCTGTGACGCACTATTTGCATTAGTTTAGGGTTAATTGCACTGCATTAGCTAGGAAACCCGGGGCGCTGGGCTTGACGCGGTCATTGCATTACAGGATAATTTGCATGCATCACAGTAGTTGAGTGCTTGTTATCTTAATTGCGTGATTGCTATTTGTTTGTTTTTCTTTTGTTTAGTCAGTCTTTGTTTTTAGTTCCTTTTTCTTTATTTTAGTTTATGTTGGGTACACGTTCAAATAAACCAGATTTAAAATCTTTCGATCTTGAACTTGAACGTACCGTAAGAACTAGTAAGTCCACAACCCAAGCTTCTAGAGCTAGGTTGCAAGACGACGAATCAACTCTGATTCCGTCGTCGTTGTTTGAGGCCGAAATTCAGAGTACTCGTGAACGCTTAAGGAAAACTCGAACTTTTCAAATGTAACCGATTAAAATGGCTGACGGTGGAAATAACAATAACAATCAAAATGATGGTGCGAATATGAACAATCTTAATATACCGCCACCACCTCCACTTATAAATTATTTTATTCCTACTACTTACACGCCCCAAGCTGGTATCGAATTACCGGAGGCGACGGCATCTCACTTTGAGATAAAGTCGTCTACGATCTCGCTACTACCGTCCTTCCATGGCCGTCTAAATGAAGACCCTTACCAACACTTAGGAGATTTTCAGGGTATATGCTCTACTTTGAAAATACAAAACCTAAATAATGATGAATTAAAATTACGGCTCTTCCCATTCTCTTTAAGAGACAAAGCTAAATATTGGCTTCAATCTTTGGAGCCAAACACAATAAAAACATGGGAAGCCTTACACACCGCCTTTTTACAAAAGTTTTTCCCTATTATGCGTACAAATAAGATAAGAAAAGATATAACTAATTTTGTGATGCAAGATGGGGAGACTCTTTATGACACGTGGGAAAAATTTAAAGAATTATTACGTTCGTGTCCACACCATCAGGTTCCCAAGTGGCAATTGGTTCAAGTCTTCTACGAGGGGCTTATTCCCTCTGTTAGGAATACCGTCGATGCTGTTTGTGCAGGAACGTTCCTACACAAAAGCGCCGACGAGGCCTGGAAAATTTTTGAAACGTTAAGCGAGAATTCGATGCATCAGGCTGTGTCGGTACGTTCTGAGGGATACCTTCAACCTAAGCGAGAGGTGACAGTTGAGTCAAGTCAATCAATTCAAATACAAGAATTAAATAGAAAACTTGACCGACTTATGCAAATGAACAAAACGTCTAATCCATCCTCTTTAGAAGTATGTGCATTATGTTCTGAACCGTCCCATAATATCTTTGCATGTCCTTCTGCATCTCAATATCCGGAATTTGTTGAACAACACGTTAATTCTATGCAACAATTCCCACAAAATAATTATAATCCTAGGTCGACTAATTTTCCTAATACGTACCGACCCCAATACCAACAAGGTCAATACCAACCACCTCCTCCACCTCCACGCAATAATGCATTTGAGGAAAAGGTGCTGGCCTCACTTGAAAATTTTGGGTCGGTAATTCAGTTAGTGCACTCTCATACTCAGTCTATCGCAAAGCTAGAGTCCCAAATGGGACAAGTAGTTACTACATTAAACCGTTTAACTGAGAGTAAGTCGACGAGTCAACCTACTCAGCAACCTAAGGGGCAATACACAGTGGGTAGTACGAGTGAGAGCGTGAACGCTGTTTCGACTAGGACGACTATTCGAGATGAAGAAGTTGTTGAAATTCCGGATGGGGGTGAAAAAAATAAAAATTTAAATTTGAATAAAGGAAAAAGTGAGGAAGTGAGTCAAAATAAGAAAGATAAAGAACCAGTCCCAACTAATTACATTCCAAAGTTACCTTTTCCACCCAATGTTGAGGAACCGTCTAATTTTCCAAAGAAAATGTCGAAAACTGAGGATATACTCGAGGTATTTAAGCAAGTTAAAATCAATATTCCATTCCTCGATGCTATAAAACAAATTCCCGCTTATGCTAAATGTCTAAAAGACCTTTGTACACAAAAACGCAAAATACGCAGTCATACGCCTAAAAAGGTCTTCCTCACGGAAAAAGTAAGTTCAATTTTTCAATACGCTCCTCCGAAATATAAGGATCCAGGTACGCCTACGATTTCATGTGTCATAGGTGACACTATCATTCATCGGGCTCTCCTTGACTTAGGAGCGAGTGTTAACCTCTTACCTTATCACGTCTATAAACAATTAGGTTTAGGGGAGCTCAAGCCCACGGTCGCTACTATACAATTAGCGGATCGTTCTATTAAAATACCTAGAGGAATCGTCGAAGACGTACTAGTAAAAGTGGATCAATGTTTTTATCCCGTTGATTTTATGGTCCTTGACACTGAACCCGTGCTAGATGCTAGAAAACATACTCCTGTCATTCTTGGTCGTCCATTCTTAGCCACGGCCAATGCACGTGTCAATTGTAGAACAGGGGTGATGAAAGTGTCGTTCGGGAATATAAAATTAAAATTAAATGTTTTTAATGCTGTTGATCAACCTCCCAAAGACGACGATTATCTAGGTGTGGAGGGTAGTGAGGTTAAACGGGATATTGAGCCTATGAACGTACTAAATATAAGTGCGGGGAATAATATAGAGGATGATGAGTGGATGAATCCTAATACTTCGGACCCTAATGCTGAATCTACTCGAAAGGTAAGAAATCGATTTGAACATACTGATAAACCGTCGATTGAATTAATTCAAAGCGACGTAATTTCTGCTTACCATCGAGCTCTGCCTGACATTCTTAGGGGTACGAAGTCTGATTTTCAACCTCCGTAAGTCTTGAGCTAGAACGGTCTAGCTGAAGACGTAAAAGTTAGCGCTTCTTGGGAGGCAACCCAAGCTTTATTTCATTCGTTTTTCTTATTTTTGGATGTTTTTGAGTCATTTTGGTCAGTTTGTGAGTATTCTGGATAGGTTTGGGGGTTGGAATTAATTTAGTTTAATAATATATACATAATTTTAGCCTAAAAGTGAAAATTACCCTTCTCGCGCGCGCGGCCCCCTCGCGCGAGACGTCGCTCGCGCGGCCCGCTGGCGCGAGTTTGCCCCTTAGTGTTTTTTCTTTGTTTTCTTTATTATGAGACCTCAGGATCTCCTCGCGCCTCATTTCGCGGGCGCGAGGTACCTCGCTCGCGCGAGAAAGCTTTCAAAAAAAAAAAAAAAAAAAACAAAAAAAAAAAAAAAAAAAAATTTTGGGATTCGCGCGCGCGACGGCCGCTCGCGCGGTCCGCTCGCGCGATTTCCCAAATTCCTGAATTTTTCTTGTGTTTTTTATATCTTACCCCCATACTTGTGCGGATAATGTTTTCGTTTCTGTTTTTGTTTCTTAAGCCATTTTAGATCGAGTTAGTTATTGTTTTCCTTATTACATCTATACTTTTCCGTTTTATTCCGGTTATTAGTTTAGGTTAGTTTAGATTAGTTTATCGAGTTGTATTTTATATTTCGGGTTACTTATCCTTTAATATTCTTTTGTTAGTTCTTTTCGTTTATCTAGTAGTCACAGGTAACATTGAAATTTATTCACATATTCCTTTGTGTTCACCTGTTTTCATTGCCGAGATCGAGGTACTATCGTTCCTTCCTTATGTACTCTCCTTTCTTTCGTTTTATTGTTTCATTGGGGACAATGACAGGTTTAGGTTTGGGGGTATGCAATCACACATGCACATTAGTTTATGCAAAATTTTAAAAATTTTCAATTCTTGTGCTTAAATAAACGATAGTACTAACGTTTTTGCAATATCAATTTGATACTTCTTAGTATAGAACTTTGAATTGTTATAGAATGGTAAACAAGGGAAGATGTGATTAAACATTTGCTGAAGTTATGATGTAACGTTTTAAGTTATGTATTGTTTGAATCGTAGTTTTATATCATAAATTTGCACACAACTTATGCACTGCACGTAGTCACTTGAATACATGTTTGATGTGAACTATAATATAATTCGGATTTTTAGATAACACAAGGTGGAGACTAAACCCGGTGAGCTTTTGAGCCTATCTTTTCTTTGTAGAGGGTTACAAGTACATTGTGTTTGTCGAATTTCATCGAAATAGCGCATCTACTTGTTGTTTAGTCTCATTATTCTTGTTTTGGTTGATAGTCAAGTAAAATCTTTGTTACCATGCTAAATAATCTTCCGTCGTACATGTTGAAGAACCATATAACCATAGGAAGTGATTTTAGGCCCTTCTTTGTTTACCACCGACCGATAAATGAAAAATTTCCTTAGTTCGTCCTTTGAGCCGTTAAAATGCCATTTCTTTCTTGCTTACCATTATCCTTGTTTTTGCTCCGACTTGACAAACTTGGAGTTCACCACTGAGAGATTTGTCACCTTTTAGTAGTGTTAAGGTGATGTGTGATTGAGAAGAAGAAGACAAGATGCTATTGGGGTAGTTGCTTGGTATTCAATGCATAATCATTTGAGAAGCGAGAAAAGAAAAAGGAAAAGAAAAAATAAAGAAGAGGAAGGTTGAAAAAAAAATGAAAGAAAAGAAGAAAAATGAATGAAAAGGAATAAAGAGAAAGAAAAGATGAAAGTTTGTAGAAGAAGAATGAAAGAAATCGAACATGCCTTACAATGCCATTCGTAAACCTACCCAATTAATCCTTTCTATCCTTTTTCATTGCCTGAGCCACATTACAACCTTTGAAAAGTCCTATTTGATCCTAGGAAACATGGTTTTGATATGTAAACGATGGGAGGGGGATTAAAACATGGTAATGATTATTTTTTCTTGATTATTGGCATCCTATCCATGAGACTACTATTCTTTCGTGTCATGCGTCTTTTTCATGTCGCATGTGAGCGTTATTCGTCTTGAAAACATAATTCCTTTGCTCATATATACTAGATAAAATTACACCTGTTTTTGAGTGTTTTATTTTAGAGTGTAATCCATTGTGAGATTCGTAGTCGAGACATAGTTAGACGGTTATCCGGGTTATATTCCAAGTTCATGACAAGCGCGTGTTCACTTGACTACCTCATCACACACGTGCAATTTTATGAGAAATTCTATTGATTTATACGATGCATGTGCTTGAGATTGTTCTTCATGATGTATGTAGACGTTTGATTCTATTTCTTTATGTTCGTTATCCTATTTCAAATCTTTGTTGTATAATAAGGAGTATTGAATATTATGTTCTTTGTTTTTAATAAAAGTTTTTAAATTAATAAGTTAATAAAGATGGTTGTGGGTGACTTGTTGACGAGAACCCTCACGAGACTTCACTCGTCCGACTAGGGACACCTAGGGGTTTAAAAGGCTTGTTGCATATGCTAAATGCAATCGTGATCCATACAAAAATGGAATAGATTTTTATTAGTAGTTTTTATTTTAGTTTTGCTCGAGGACTAGCAAAATGTAGGTTTGGGGGTGTGATCGGGAGAGAACTAATCCTAAATATACGCCTTAATGAGCATTTGTTAGTACCTTTTTATCCTGTTTTTGTATATTTTTACTTCGTTTTCTAGTTTCTGACAGGTTTTGGAAGAAATCAACTAAACCAGGCTAAACAGGGTGAAAAAGCATAGTTGAAGAAGCTGAAAAAAGCCAAGTCGCGCGCGCGACCCGCGCCCGTGAAATCCGAGAATCGCTCGCGAGATCCGCTCGCGCGAGAACCCCAAAATCGCTCGCGCGAAGGTCCAATTGTCGCGCTCGCGCGACCCGCTCGCGCGATATGTGGAAAAATCAAAGTTGCGTATTTCAGTATACTGAGGACTCCTGTGCAAACGAAACTGCAGAATGACGTCCAGATTGTAAATTACATCAGTTTCAGTCCGTTTCGGGTTGTAAAGGCTTCCAAAACTTGTTGTAAATCTATATATACCCTATTTTACTTCAATTAAAGGGTTGGCAATTAATATACACACCTTCTACAACCATATTTCCAGCCATTGAAGGGAGGGAAGCAAGGAGAAGAAGAAGAAGACCAAGGGTTTCCATGGCCTCCTCCATCAACTACTTGCCATCTATCACTTCCATGGACAACTAGATCATAGATCTAGGGTTTCAATGAAGCCCTAGACGAGTAATAGGGTTTTATTTATGTTTTTATTTTAGTTTTATTATGTATGGATGACAGTCACATGTTTAGAGGATTTTTATAAATAAATCGTACTTCTATTGATTAAATCATTGCTTTCAGAATTTATTCTTGTCTTAGATCTGTTTTGACTGTGATGTGCTCAACGATCTATTCTTGCTGTGCTTGTTAGATTGTTTACATGTGATGGTGCTCTATTGATTCGTGCTATCAAGTATCCGAATAGTCCATGCCTAGGTTAGACGGATTAGATCACAACCCTAGTTTAGTGTGAGATTATTCGTGCTACCCGAAGATGGATTATGTTGGTGCTTGAACCATGATTATCTTCTTGTCGGAGGAATTGGGCTTGTAGCTACAATTTCCCATATTCATCCAACGTAATAAGCTAAAGTAATTCATAAATATTCCTATTATGAAGCTAGTGGTGGATTTGCAATCCTAGGTTCCCTTAAACATTATTTAAAACACTTTTAATTGCTTTCATAGTTTAGATTTATTTTTATTGTTATTTAGTTTAATTCAAACCAAATCAAATCCGTTTTTCCTAATTAATTAGACTTAGGTTTTAAAATTAAAAGCTGTAGTAATCAATCTCTGTGGGTTCGACCTTTACTTTCACACTACAAATCTTTAGAAAAGTAAAGAATACTTTTTATATCTTGATATTGACAACATCAGTGACCATCAAGAATCCAGCTTTCAATTACTTTTCAACTTCTTCGTTCGCTTTAAGTGCCCATTCAGGCCTCATTCGCCTTAAATTTATTTTATTGGTTTTGTGTTGGAAAAGAGGGGGATGTGATGTTGGACTATCTCTGGATAGATACCTGGTATGTCACTATAAGACCATGAAAAAACATCTTTGAATTCATTTAATAGATTGATCAATTCTTTGCTTTCTTCATTGCTAAGCGTAGAGCCAATCAAAACATTTTGGGGATTATCTTCATTTCCTAGATTAATTGTTAGAGTGTCCTCAATGATTTTGCATATAGATTCTTTTTATTTTTCAATTAATTTTTGCAATTCAATTGGTATTTCATGATCATCACATTCATCACATTCATTAAGTGCATTCGAGTAGGCAGAATTAGTCATACTTTCAATAACTTTACTTGGGGGTAATTACAACAAACATAACAATAGTAAGACGCCTCATTTGGGCCATTAAGACTCTGGGGAGGGGGGATACTTATCACTAGACTTGAAAACCCTTTCTTTGTTAACCCCCTTCTTGAGTTCCACGGTGTGGCAGCCTGGCAGATTCTCTGTTCCCATCTTGATTTCTTCCTCTGTCACTGCTTCCTCTGGTTCTTCCACGCCATTCCCCTTGTTTTCCTCCTGTACCTCTTCCACTATATCCACAACACATCCTTCCTCGATCTTAGCTTTCGTAACCATTTCTTGGCCTATTTCTTCGATTCATGCTCTCTCCGCCCAACAAGTTTTGCATAGCTGGTCCCTCTAGCACATCGATCCAATCTTTGACAGTGGCAGACTTCATGGGTACTTGCAGATACGGGTCTTCATATTCAGAGAATTCATAAGGGAAGAAAATCTCAAACCCTGGCTTTAAGCAATTGTCTTTTTGATCCACCCATGGCTCTGGGAAGCCACAAAAGGGGAAATCTTCTCCCTCCTTTACAAAGTACCCGTTGAGCGTTTTCTGGTAGGGTACCATCGGTGCATCAGCTGCTTTCTTATTCTCTCTCAATTCCTTCTTTGACGGCTGATAACCCAGACCATGAGTGTGAGTCTGGGTGGGGATTCTTGGAAACTCCGGCAGACCTTGATGATTCTTTCCTAGTCCCATGCACGGGAAAAAAACCCATCTTCTTCATAATACCGGCGACTAACGGACTCGCATACTGATCGAAATAGAGCGGTAGGAACTCCCTTGGCTCAGCTTCTTCTAACATGTTGATGAATTCAAACCCTCCCAAACCTGTTTCCTCTTCCTGTAACTGTACTTCCAGAATCGGTGCACTCGACGAAGCTTCAAACAAGCAAACCCAATTATCCCCGAGAATATTGCAGACCTTATTTTTCCAGACACACTTGATCTTCTGATGAATTGTCGAGGTATGGCACCTACACTATCCAACCACGGCCTTTCCAACAACAAGTTAAAAGAAGTAGGTATGTCAATTATCTGGAACTCGACTTCTTTTCTATGGGCCCGACGGTGAGATTATGGAAGATTATACCCATGACCGTCCTTTAGGTGTTGTCGTATGCTCTTACCTTCTGTTCAGATGGTATAAAAGTTGACTGGTACAGACCCATTCGCTTGGTTGTTCAAAATGGGCATACATTTAGAGCAGATCTATTGTCAACATGACAAGCAAGTATGGTATTCCCCAAGCATTCAATAGTGACATACATCAGTTTATTGTGAACAGGCCTTCCAGGAGGTACGTCATCTGAGGTGTAAGTAATAGCCAAAGTTAAAATTTTGCTGATCATTCCCACGAGATCTTCCAATGCTATGCGATAGAAACATCAGACTGGTTCAAAGCATCCAGGACTGCCTGCCTATGTTGTTTAGAAGCGATCAACAAACCCCATATGGTGATATTGGCCTAGGTTTTCTTCATTTGCTTCAGAACCATGTCCTCTTCTTCTTCTTCATTCATCTTCTCATTTCCTTTGTCTAACTCCCTCCTCGGGTGATCTTCATCCAACTCATGCGGTTTAAAATGTCTCCCTGACTGGGTTAGATGACTGACTTTTTCCTTTGCCCACAAATTGTCGACCTCTGAGATGGCTTTCAGACTTTTCCTCCCCATTTCTATCTCTTCGTCACTCTCATACCATAGGTCATCTTCCACCTGATCCACATTTTGACTATCGGTGCTGTTAGTTTCTTGATCCTACCAATCCCTTTGCTTCATCATTCCCTTTCCACATCTTCCTGATTGATTCCCAGAGTACATATTATCAAATCCTTCGGTAGCTGGTAAAGCTTTCTTGGTTTCCCAACTTTAGTGATTAGCCTAGAAGGATCAAAGGTTGTCTCTTCTATCCCCAAGAAATAAAGGCCTTGTAGCGGTGGTATAGCGTGATGATTTGACAGGCGGTTATGATATTACCTTGTTGTCAATGAGATCTTGGATTTTATGCCTCAACCTTGTACACCGATCCGTAGCATGACCCTTTTGTTGGTGAAATTTGCAATAAAGATCCTCTCAAAAGCTTGGCGGAAGTGGATTTGGTAAAGGTTGAGGCTCTAATAGGCGAAGATGCCCTTTTGCCACCAGCCTATCAAGGGCAGTTGATAGTGACACCCCCAAGTCTAAAAATTTCCTTAGTTGCTTGTCCCCTCCTCTTCTTGGTTTTATGTCAAACTTTTTCTCTGGCCTGCTCAGTGCGTTGATGCTGGTAGGGCCGGAGTGACCCCTCGAGTGCCCTCTATTTGACCCGTAGCTCCACCTCCTATACCTATTCAGTTGCACCTATTTCTTGATCACTCCTTCTTGGATTGTGTCTTCTATCCTTGTCCCTACATCAAAGACTTCAGCGAAAGTGTTGATTGACTGAAACCTCATCTTTTCCTAGTAGACTGGTTGTAGATTCCTCGTTATCATCTGGATCTACTCTTTTTTGGACGGCCGTTGCACCATCTTGGCTGCCTTTCCCCTCCACTAATTCAAGTATTCATGGAATGATTCCTTGTTCTCTTGCCTGGTGGTTTCCAAATCCCAGACTGTGACATCCAAGTCTTGGTTGTACTCATACTGTGCTACGAATGCTTTAACTACTTCTTCCCAAACCCTAGTCTTGCTTGGTTCGAGCGTAAGATACCAGGCCAAGGCGGCCCCTATCAAGGTTTGCTGAAATAAGATGGCCATCATAGAAGTGCTCAATCCACTAGGTTGGAAAGCTCCGATACACATCCTCACATGCCTACGAGGATTCCCTGTTCCATCGAACTTATCAAAAACTGGCATTTCAAAATCTGGCAGGCAGCATCTCACGGACCCCATTGTACAATCCTTCTAATTCTAGCAGATAAGTATCAACCCCCTAAGTTTTGTGCATCACCCTCTTAAGCTTCTCACTTTCTTAGCCATTACTCTTTCTCTCTCAGTCTTCCCCCTCTCTCTATCAGGCCGCAGTATATCAGCCCTCTGTGCTTCCTTATCATCAAACTAGTCTTTTTCCCTTATTAGAGGGGGTAGGTCTACGACTTGCGGATTTGTGGGTGGCGGCTGGCGGGTCATTGCTTCTATCATGTTCATCATACGGTTCATGTTCTCGGCCTGTCGCCTCATGTGCTCTTCTTGCCTTTCCACTATTGCCCTTAACTCTGCTACTTCCCTGGTGTTTGTTTCGTACGCCATTTCAGTGTTGTTTTCTCTCCTTACCAACCTTGCCTTAGGACCACTAAACCAACCGTACCCGAACTAGATGCTATGTTTGCCCTACAAAAGAATTTTCATTTCGTTATTATTATTATTATTATTATTATTTTAAATTTTTTTTTCTTTTATCCTTTTGTTCTTATTTGATTTTATGAATGGTTCATATGTCACACGGATGCAATGCATGTGTGCATGTGTGCCTGTTCTATATGCAAAAGAAAGGAAAATTCTAGACCTAACAAATAGATACATAGGCATATAAGATCCTTACTTATGTTAAATGCGCCAATTTCTCCTCTTATTGTAATCCTTAGTACCATTTCAAAGGTTGGTCATAAAAAAGTTTTGAAATTCATTTGGAAAGTTTTCCTTAGATGATAAAATCTTTTGAAAACAATTCTAATTGAGAGTGCTTTTGAGAATTAAATCATTTCCCGCTGAGATGATTAGGTTGAATTCTTGCTTTGAAAAGCAATTCTTAAAAAAAAAAATTAATTTCCAAGGATTTGAGGATGTGAAAACATGTATCGACACTAATTGGTTTGGAATTTCAAAGATTTTTGAAAGTACGACTTTTCAAGATAACATTGGGGTAAAGATGATGAAAATCTTATTTGCTTACAAAGATGGATTTAAAATTCATTGGGTGGGAGGATCACATGATCGGATTATCACCGTACTTTTCATGAATTCGGATGCATACAAGGTCAATGATGCTTAGCTAACAAGACATAAGAGATGTAATCTTACAATCAAGTTTCAGCATGTTCCCAAATGTCGCAGGATATGAAGAGGAATTGCTCAAAAGTGATTAAGAGGTTACACATCTTTCATCAAGCAAACATCGCCAGCATCTCAAATATTCCCTTCCGGGCATTCAAAAATCCCTAGCATATAGCCCTAATCACGGGTTAATTCCCTAAGATTTGAAAGGTTCTACAGAAACTAACATGCAAATGCTGGGTTTTGGTCAAATAAGGGACCTTTGACGCATATCTGATAGGATGCTTCATATACCAAATCATGGTACAAGATGAAAGGTGATTACACAGTCCTATGATAACTTGACTGACCGGGTTGCCCGAGCCTCCAAGGTCATAGTTCTGTACAATCGACTGGCTGGACATGCAAGTGAAATGCAACAGGCACACAAAGATTGATTAATTTGATTAAAATGATGTTTTCAAGTCTAATCCTTGAGTAAATCCAAAATCAAAATTCTGGTATGCTAACCAGAGATTTTGGGTTCTATCCCCAGCAAAGTCACTAGATTGTGGATATTCGCAGTTTAACGACGCCTTTTGAAACTTTTGCAAATTCAAATTTGAGTCACCACTTAATGTTTAAAAGGAAAATTAAGAAACCTTTTTAAAGCAAACTAATCTTTTTGGAAATCAGAGATTTCTAGGTCTAGGGATTATAGAATGAGAGGGGAAGGAGCCCGACGGACTAAAACACCCCCTCTCATCCTATCTTGCGATAGGCCTTTACTCAACATCCTTTTAATCGAATTATTAATCTAAATGTGCCCTCAACTAATACATAGATATATGTATACATTTCAAAAGCATGTCTAAAGGGTGTAAGATTGCTAATGGTAAAATATCATTCAAAACCACATAGTCCAATTAGCAGGTAGTATGGTATGCAATAGGGAACAAAAAAAAACTTACCTGAGGTCCAGTTGCGATTATGGAAATGTGCAATGCATGCAAGTAAATAAAAAACTAAGGGAGTCTATAATCCATATATACATATAAGGCAAAACCTAATTCTAAGGTGTCACACATGGAGTCGAAAAATCAATAAAATTAAATAAACTAAAGAGGGGTTTAAGAAATCATACCTTAATAGCGCTACAAAATAAAGGATTACTCCACATGCTTTAGATAATATATAATATGAAATTCTAAATATCATCCTTAAGCTTCTAACTTAAATCTATTACGTATAAAAGAATTGACATAACTATGAATTCCTTCTAATCAGTTGGAAATACATGACTTCTATAGATATACAAGCCTTAACTAGGAGCCAATGTAATGTCCATATAGAGATGGTGTAATCCCAACGTGGTCATAAGGAGCTCATAATTAGGTTTAATTAAGTGCAA
Organism: Hydrangea macrophylla; assembly: GCA_033977485.1. NCBI lineage: Eukaryota > Viridiplantae > Streptophyta > Magnoliopsida > Cornales > Hydrangeaceae > Hydrangea > Hydrangea macrophylla. The sequence continues at coordinate 61,415,123 of CM066997.1, read as the reverse complement.
TTCATTCCTGATGCAAGGCAAGTCCTAATTACAAATATTAACCTATATGAATGAATGCATATGAATACATGAACGAGAATAGGTTATGAGAAATTCATTGGTTTAGATCATTTAGCCTCTAGATTTAAGTTTGACTAATCATTATCAAAACATGTCTTAAGCCCTAGGTTATAGAAAAGTCATTTGAACCATTATTTACAAAGTTTGTCAAATCTATCACAAAATTCTGAAAATTACAGAGAGCAAACTAGAACTTCAAAAATATCAAAAGCATGCTTCCCATGGTTTGATGCCAATGAATTTTGGACACAAGATGCCTCTGTGAGTCTAGTTTCCAACCCAAAAATAAATATCAAAGATCAACGGTTCAATCTCTGGGAATTGGACGAACACTAGACATCACTCAGAAATTTATAACTCTTTGTCCAGAGTTTTTATATGATTTTCTAAAAATAGTAAATAAATCCAAAAGACTCTAACCTTTTTAGGAGATCTTATTAACACATTGAATTTCATATAAAAATGTCAAGAATGCTTGATTAATGCTCTGATTTACTTATTTCAAAAAGAAGTTACTATTTTAAAATTCTGGATAGATTATGGTTGCTTTACAAAACCTATGACCAAACCACTTTAAACATGAAATCTCATTAAAATAAAAATCGCAGTGGTAAAACTTTGTGTTATTGATACTCTGTAGTTGGTTTTATTCAATTCCAACGGTCCATTATTTAACTAAAAATCCTTAATCAAAGGTGGTTTATGGATTCACTGCACCATTGTCAAGTTTCATTTGTGTTAAATCTATCTACTAAACCATGGAAATTGGCTTAACCGAAACTATTTTCTCCTCCCATTTGATGGTCATTGAAGATCAAAGACACTTATATTTATAGATTTCAATGGACTACGGAAAAACTTCATGAAATCTCAAAGTAATGAACCTAAACCATGGAGATAGGTTTAGACCCATTGACTAAATATGCTACCATCAACCTTAATCCTCTTGTAAATCATAAATTCATAAGGAGGTTAAAGGATTCCAAGTCTAAGGATTCAAGTAATACATTGAAGGTCTCATGAATCCTAAGAGATGAATGTAATCAAAAAGAAAAAGGAAACCAAGGCTCTAGTAATATCTAAGTTAACTTCATGATTTATTTAACCTTAGACCTTAAGCCACTTTTGATCCAAACCAATGAAATGAAAGCTCAATCACAATATTAGTGGTGTGTGATGAAATGAGGTGGGAAGGGAGCTTTTGAAGATGTGTAAAAGATCCTAAAGAATTCTATACATTGTGATTGAACTTGAATTAGAGACTAATTAACTTAGAGGTTACCTCCAATTATTCTCAACTTTTAAGTCTTCAGAGGTCTTTCAAAGGTGGTTCAAACTTTTATTTTCTTAAACTTTTCTAAAACTTTTTCTTAATTGTGTCAAAGAATTTGAAGAGATTCAAGAACAAAGAGGAATCAAGATTGAGAGAGATAGAGAATATTCCAAGATAAGATTCAAGATGGAGATTCAAAAATCAAGCCCCTTTGTAATGGGATATTCATCCCCTATATATAGGCAAATTTTGGAGGGCATACTAGAGAGTTTTCATAATATTGTTGAGCTTAACTACATTGGTAAATGAGAGAAAAAAATTTCTTGAAAATATTTAAATGGGAACCATTACCATAAACATGAATTTTGTGGGTAAATTCACTGCAAATCCTCACGAGACATCACTTGTCCACTAGGGGGAACCTAGGGGTTTAAAGGTTTGTTGCATACGCTAAATGCAATTGCGATTCCTGCGAAAGTGATTTAGGATTTTTACTTTCTTTTATTTTTAATTTTTAGAGTAAAATAAACAATATTGTAGTTCGCTTCATTGCTAGGGACTAGCAACGAGCTAGTTGGGGGGTGTGATTCAAGGTGAAAAGTGCATATTCATAGCGTATTATATGATCTTTTATGCATACTTTTATCCCCAAAGTCCCTGTATTTAGGTGCATTCTAATAACAATATTCTTTTTATTGTGTTAATGCTAAACCATATGTTTTTGCATTATTTTATAGGTATTAGGATGTAATTCGATGAAGTGGAGCTAAAGAAAGTGATTCTGGTGAAGAGAACAACATAAGTAGCTGGGAAAATGCCATTTTTGACAATGAAGACTTCAGATTTGGAAGATTTTCCTAGAGATATAAAATGTAGATCTTTGAGTTACGGTCACGTGGCCATAAACGGGAGGTCAATCCGAGGTCCGAGTAAAAAGTTATGGCCATTCTCCCATCGGTGCGCAGAGCTGTCAAAATCAGAGAAGTTCAAGCGATTGAGGAGAGTTCAATCGATTGAACCTTCGATCGATCAAATTAAGCTCGATCGATCGAACTTTATATTCACCCAAAAGTTGCATAAACTCTGCAGGAACCCTATATATAAGTCGTTTTGACGCCAGACGAAGGGAGGACGCTGCAGAACGCGAAAAATAGTAGTTTAGGGTAGTTTTAGGGTTAGATTAGGAGTAGATTAGGTTAGATTCATCTTTTTCTTCCTCTTTTGCATTAATATATCTTGAAGATTATTGAAGATTCAAGTTATTTTCAGATTTATTCCAGGTTTTTCCTTTCTTTTATCTTATTTGATTGTTTATGAATCTAGTAGTTATGATTGTTATGTTTTACTGTTTCTGCACTAGTTTATTAATGTTTACGTAGTTTAGACGTTGGGAATATGTGATGAAACATTGATTCCCAACCTCTGCCATGCAAGCTTTAGAAACCTTGGGCTCGATCGATCGGATATATTTCGATCGTTCGATCGAACCAGAGCCATAGTCAAGCGATTGAAGACATTTCGATCGATTGAAGGATGATAATGTCCGATCGATCGAGAGCGCTTCGATCGATCGAACATGCTAATTCCTGAGATGATTCTTTTAAGTATTCCATGACTTTCTATTTTAGAAATCTGTCATCAAATTGTCCCAATAAGCTCAGTTTGTCACAACAGTTTTTAGAACTTAAAGCCTTAAGGCCTTTCTTCAATGACTTTTGAAAACCACTTTGAATGCTAATACCATTTAGAGTGCAAGTAATTACCATTGTTTTAAACCGTCTTCCAAGTATTTTAAATCACTTGTGATGATATAGTCCCGGTTATGAAAGGGCTATTGATTCTTTATCTTTAGAAAAATACGGAATGCTGAAAAGGAATGAACTCCATAGAACGTTAATGAATGTGAATGGTAGATGGTTAGGATCAATGTGGATTCACGTGTTTCCAACACCTTTAATTTATCTATTTTAATTTATTATGTTTCTTTATACTTTAGTTTGTTATGTAGTTTAATTTAATTAATTAGGATTCGTAGAACCTCCACTTCCATATTCTTATTTTCTTTTCTTTTGCTTTAGGTTATAACTTAGTAGACATTCCTCCTATTCCTTCCCTGTGGGATCGACCTGGACTTATCCAGTATTACTTGCACGATCACCTACACTTGGTTATTGCACAAGAGCGCACAACTTTTTAGTCGTGTCAACACTCGAGGCACCAAAAACCTCAGGACCACACCTGAGGCAAAAAAGACTCAGACTCAAACCCGAGGCATATAAGACCTCGGGGTCACATCCGAGGAACCGACTTTGCTTAGGACCATAACCGACAATGGGGGCAAGTTCTCCTAGGTGGCCCTACAACTACCAATATTCTAGGACGGTTCCCTATAGTTACTCCCTCTACCAATGCCCACCTTAGAAAAACATGGGGGACAGGGGGACGCTGGACTAAAACAATGAATCACACCGAGTACTAACAGGACTGGTGGAACTCTAGAAACATTCCTCAGTACCTATAGTTCTCAGAGAAACTGTCTGGGTAGTAACACGACCAAAATCCTACATAATACCAGACGGGACCTTCAAACCCAAGTTGGCTTGTAAGTATAGGTCCCTAGAAGACCAAGTGTTCTTTATCGATCACAATCCTAAAGCTTTTGCTAAGGTAGGGTTTTCGTAAGACTTACAACCGGTCGGGCACATGCAATTATAAACGCAGGCATATAAAGTGCAAAAATGGAGAACAATTGGTGCAAAAGGCAGCCTCAAAGGGCCTTTTTATTAACAGCAAAAACAAGCATGCACAATGCGTAGGGGGCAATTATAGTAGCCTCCCTAAAAAAGAAAAAAAAAACAAAATAAGCAAAAAGGCTATTGTTCATCCACAATCACCACCTCGTCGGTCTCCCTGACCTCATCAGCCAGAGCAACTCCACCCTCTTCCTCAGCAGCCGGAGACAGCTCCTTCCAGAATCAGATTCGTCCCAAGAGTATGCCGAGAGATCCCAATAGGGATGATCTATAGCCGCCCTCTCTATTAGCTGACTTCAAATTCTTCGTCAACCGCCTCAACCCGGGTGGCTTCCCCATTAGCAGTGGCTTTTCCCTCAGCAGCCCTCTGGGTCTCCCGCTCGGTGGCAAGATCTGCCTGAGCAGCTCTGAGGTCCAAGGCTAGAGCCTTAGTTTTCTCCTTCACTACCATAAGGGCAAAATCGTCAGCTTCCCGAGCTGCCATATGTGTAGATAGAGCAGCTTCAGTACTGGCCAACCTCTCGGCCATCCCGGGCAGGAAAGTCTCAATTCCCGCCGCCAAACATCCGGACTAGAAAAAGGAAGAAAAATACACCAATCAGTCATACAAGCCCAAACAAAGGAGGTGGAGGAAGATGAATTACTTACCAGATGGGAGATGCTGTACAACCACCCCGACAGAGCCTCGGGGTCCAGCCTCGCACATTTCTCGACCTGGCTCAGGAGCAGCACCGGCTGAATCCTCATCCGGACATCCTGCACCACCTCAGCCAAGGGCACTCTTGACGGTATGCTCACTGGAGGGCTCACCAAAGGGGGTACTACTTCGACCATAGGGACCGATGTTCCTACTCAGCCTGGGTGAAGCCCGCGTAGAAGCCGCTTCAGCTGGGGGTTGGCAGGGGGAATGTCCTGCCTCTTCCTCCTCTGTCCTGCCCAGGCTACCAATGTTACCTCCTTCTCCTTCAAAGTGGCAGTGTCCCTAGGAGCCATCTCTGCAAAAAAAAAAAAAAGGAGTCATGAAAGGACACAAATTAGTAGAAGGGTGGAAACCAAGTCATCGTAACAATGAAATGAAGAAAAACTCGTGCAACTCGAAACTTACCAACAGTGATGGGAGGGAAGACTGGAGTAGTGAGGACTTTGTCTGGGCGGTATGTAACAACAGGCTCTCCTGCCCAGGACAATATGCCAACTGATACGAACCCCGCCAACAATGTGATGAAACCCGTAACACGATTAATGCCTCGGGCTTTTCTACTGTCAGATTCAAAGGGAAACCGCGACCGGCATGCAAGCCTGCAATTCAGCAATTTAAGCAATTATGAAAAAAATGACAATCAAATTCTAATTTTAGGAAAACTAAAATTTGACTTCAATCTTGAACTGCTGGATTATTCTTCTAGAACTTGAATTAGATTGAGACATCTTTGTGGACCAAGCTCCATAGGCCTCCACGAATTTTCCTGAGACCAAACTTCTTGAATTAGCCCATTGAGTGCCTCTTTGAACTTCTTTACCCGAGCCCACGTAACTGGACCAATTGGAATTTGAACTGGTTCCCTTGAAGACGTGCCATGATTTGCATCACCAATTATGTTGGTCGGGGCTTGAGCAAGCATCTTATCCGATCCTGACACTCCTCCGAGATGTTTGGCGAATTAGCCGAGCCCGCTGCAATACGAGAAAGAGGTTAGCCTACATTAAAATAGTGAGGGATAATAGTCAAAGACAGACTCGTGATGGCTTACTTCTTAGTTCGCCTGCCCAGGATGTCCTTAAGGTAAGTCCTGGGGCCTCCGCACCGAACCCGCGGGTGGATACTTGAAAGAACTTCTTCTTCCACCCCTTATTTTTACTGGGGGCACCCTCCAAGATTTTCCTCCCTTATCGGGCACTCAGAGAAAAAAAATTGACCTCCTTATACAACGGGACAGACGGTAGGTCTACATGAATTCGTGGAGGGTGAGCTCGTATCTGAAGACTTAGGGCTAGAGGGATATGGCCCTCACCAGAAATCTCCATCCATTCAAGGCGAGTTGCCTAGGAGCTACACCTAAGTAGATTAGTAAGTCCCGGGCAAGAGGATACAGGGGTAGACGGATCCCCGCAAGAAAAGCATCCTTATATAGCATGGTGAATCCCGAGAGGTGAACGTGCGCCTCTTCATCTGGCACGGTAAGGGAAAAGTAAAAAAAATAGCCATACTTTTGCCTAATCCTGGCTAAGTTCCATGCGTCCAAAATGTTGGGGGTCCCCATGTCACGCCCCGGAGTAGCATAAATAGAGAAAAATAAATTTCCTTTATGGGTCCATAGGGAATGACAGGTGAAGTCACATGATTGTCCACACCACGCAGTACTAAGCAATAAGAAGTAATAGTGTAACAACAATGAAGTCTAGGTTCTAATCACAAAGCAACATAAAGTCAACAGAAGTTACTAACTATTACATATCAGAGTCTCGAATTAAATATAAGGCAGCGGAAGTACAAATGCCAAGGCAACATATGCCTGACTACAAAAAAGATTCTAAAACGGTAAAGACAACTAGCTACAATTCTAGTCTAGTCTTCAGTTGGCATATGGGTAGTCCTCGGCGTAGTAGTCTTATTCGGTCTGACCTCCGTCAGGGAAATTCTCCACGGGGACTCCGTCACTGGCATAGTAGTCCTCTCCTGCAGGCCCTTCACCTGAATAGTCATAACCAGGGTGCGCTGGAACGTAGAAATGTCCAGCGGCATAAACGCCGTCAGCTTAATGAAAGCCGAGTGAGTTAGATACTAACAGGGTATCGACTATTGAAGTTATTACAAGTTATAAACCATAACCAAATTAGAATTCTGTAGTGGTAACTTCTTTAATCAAACTAATTATCCGATTACTAATGTTTTACTCAGTATAAGACCGATAATACGTCTAGATAGGGGAACAGACTCGACAGTAGTTCAACTCTATAACACACCATTGCTCATCCACCGCTTTTAAGAACATATGCACAGTTCACCGCATGTCAGGGATATAACGCTTTAAACAACAGTACATCATTCTATACCACGACTTAGCGACGTCTACCAGTGATCACGGTCCACCGCATGTCATAGACACCTTCGTCTGTCTACCGCTTTTAAGAACATATGATTAGATCATCTGGCTATCTTAGGGAAAATGGTCCGGTTCACCGCAAGTCATAGACACCTTCGTCTGTCTACCGCTTTTAAGAACATATGATCGACCAAAGCCCGCCCACGCAAGATTCCCGAATCTTAGCAAACCTACTTAAGTTCAACTCTATTACCGATACATGACAATCCCAATGTGGCCCGACTACTCTGAATGAAATGAACGTTAACTCCAAAGGATTCACAACTATTTCGTTATCTAACATTTTAAACATTATTCGATACTCTTGTTATTACTACGATCCTACGCTGCCTTAACTCGTTATCATGTCCGTATTAAAATAATAAAGCATGCTGGGAAATACTGAACAGTAAATAAACAACTAAACAGTTATTACATTATCTAAGCAAGTAAAACAGTAAACTGTAACTGCCAATCGATTGGTATAGATGTCAATCGATTGGTATAAAAGTAGTGTCAATCAATTGGAAGAAAGTTCAATCGATTGGATCACAATCCATGTCAATCGATTGCATAAAATGTCAATCGATTGAGACATGAAAGATGTCAATCGATTGATATAGTGTCAATCGATTGACACTTCGTCTTCTTCACAGAGAAGACTGCTCAACACATATAAACGGGAACTACAAGGTTTCTTCTCCGTTTCTTCATTCAAAACATGTCCCAACATCAATATCAAGTTACCAAGTGAGTTTAGAACTCACCTAGGCGTTAAGGGTGTGTTTGGGAATGTGTGTTGAAGCTTGGAGCTTTAATGGTGGCTCCTCCCTCTCCTTCCTCTGCTCTCTGTCTTCTCTCTTCTCTTTCTCCTTCTTCTCTTCTTCTTTCTGGTCTTCTTCTTCTTCTTGTCTCAGTCCATATCTGTGTGTGTGTGTAAGTATATGTATATATATGAGTATATATATATATATGAGTGTATATATATATAAACACACACAAAACTCTCCCTCTCACTCTCTCTGATTTCTGTAAACAGAAATACGCCCAAAATGGGCTGGTATATATAAGGAGAGAGTGTTCACGTGGCTTTCCCCCAGCCAGAGCAAAAGAATCTGCCCAGCTGCCTCCAATCGATTGACATAAGTGTCAATCGATTGATATAATCAATCGATTGAGATAACGTTCAATCGATTGGTATCCAAAGCAAGTCAATCGATTGGTATACTTGCCAATCGATTGGTATCCAAATTATACCAAGGGTAAGGCCAAGCTCATACAAGTATTAAAAGAAGCATACATGGTCCTATTCACATAATATATTACAAAAATACAGGGTATTACATCATCCACCACTCACAAAAGATTTCGTCCCCGAAATCCGAAATAAACTGGGTTAAAACAAAAATGGAAACTTCTCTTGCATCTCCGACTCCAATTCCCATGAAGCTTCTCCTTCGTCGTGGTGCTTCCATTGAACCTTTACTAGCGGAATCTCCTTGTTTCTGAGCTTCTTCACTCCTCGGTCTAGAATACGCACTGGTCCTTCGTTGTAGGTCACGTTCTCGTTCACCTCGATATCTTCAAAACTGATCTCGTGCGCTGGGTTGTGGGCACATTTCCTCAACATGCTGATGTGGAAAACGTTGTGTACTCCTGACATCTTTGGCGGCAACGCAAGTCGATAAGCAACCTTCCCAACACGTTCTAGGATCTCGAACGGTCCTATGAATCGCGGCGACAACTTGCCTCTTTTCTGTCCGAATCTGACGATACCTCGAACTGGCGAGACTTTGAGTAGCACGTGATCTCCAACTGCAAATTCTAGGTCTTTCCGTCGCTTATCGGCATAGCTCTTGTGTCTGGATTGGGCCATCTTCATCTTCTCTCGTACAATCTGGATCTTTTCGCTGGTTTCTCGAATCATCTCGGGTCCAAGTAGTTGAGTATCTCCGACTTCGGCCCAACATAGCGGCGATCGGCAAGGTCTTCCATACAAAGCTTCAAACGGTGCCATCCCTATGCTCGTGTGGTAACTGTTGTTGTAGGCAAACTCGATCAAAGGTAGATGCGTCTCCCATGAACTCTCGAATTCAATGACACAGGCTCGCAACATATCTTCCATCACTTGATTGACTCGTTCTGTCTGACCGTCTGTCTGTGGATGAAAGGCTGAACTCAAGTTCAATGAAGTTCCCATTGCTGTCTGAAGGCTCTTCCAGAATTCTGCGGTAAAGCGTGAATCTCGATCTGAAACTATTGAGACGGGTACTCCGTGCAGTCGCACTACTTGCTCTAGATACATCCGGCTCAATCTTTCAACAGAGTGCGTCATGCTGTAGGCGATAAAATGTGCTGACTTGGTGAGTCGATCCACTATTACCCAAATAGCGTCGTGGTTGTGTTGAGATTTCGGCAATCCAACCACAAAATCCATGGTGATGTGCTCCCATTTCCATTGGGGAATCGGTAGCGGTTGTAGGAGTCCAGGTGGTTTCTGATGCTCTGCCTTCACTTGTTTGCAAATAAGACATTGCGATACATACTCGGCCACTTCTCGCTTCATTCCTTGCCACCAGAAGTTTCTCTTCAAGTCCTTATACATCTTGTTTCCTCCTGGGTGGATAGTCATCCTTGACTTGTGTGCTTCGTCCAGAATGTTCTTCCTGAGTCCATCGTCATTTGGCACACAGAGTCTATCTTTGCATCTTAGTGCTCCGTCCGTACTAATACTCCATAACTCGGGTTCCTTTACGGACATCTTGGCAAACCATAAGTTTAAATCCTCGTTTGACTGTTGAGCTTCCAAGATGCGGCTGATGAGAGTCGGTTGTACAACAAGACACCCAAAGTGTTGTCCTTCTCCGGATTCCACTGGTTGAAGGTCGAATTCGGCTAACGTCTCCAATGCTCGCCATTCTCTAATCAAAATCGAAGCAACCAAAAGGCGTGGTCTCCGGCTCAGAGCGTCGGCTACAACATTTGCTTTACCCGGGTGGTATTGCAAAGAGAAGTCGTAGTCCTTGAGTAGTTCCATCCATCTCCGTTGTCGCATGTTCAACTCCTTTTGAGAGAACAGGTACCTTAAACTCTTATGATCTGAAAACAAGTCGAACTTTTCTCCATACAAATAGTGTCTCCAAATCTTCAGGGCGAACACGATTGCGGCTAGTTCCAAGTCGTGCGTCGGATAGTTCTTCTCGTGCGGCTTCAATTGTCTTGATCCGTATGCAATGACATTCCCCTCTTGCATTAGCACACAACCAAGTCCTTGGTGTGATGCATCACTATAGATTATGAATTGTTCACCACTCTTAGGTATCGCAAGCACGGGTGTTGAGGTCAGTCTCTCTTTCAATTCCCGAAATGCATCCTCGTGTTTATCAGTCCATTCGTACTTCGTCTCCTTCCTAGTCAGGCTTGTCAATGGTCCTGCGATTTTAGAGAATCCTTCCACAAATTTCCGGTAATACCCAGCCAATCCTAGAAAACCCCTAACTTCGGTTGCATTGGTTGGCCTGTTCCAGCTCAAGACTGCATCGATCTTAGATGAGTCTACAAAAATCCCATCCTGTGATATCACATGTCCCAGGAATTTAACTTCCTGAAGCCAGAATTCACATTTGCTGAATTTCGCATACAGACTATTGTCTCTAAGAGTCTGTAGAGCAATTTGTAGATGCTTCTTATGTTCTTCTTCCGTCCTTGAATAAATTAGAATATCGTCGATGAATACTATAATGAATTGATCCAGATAGGGTCTGAATACTCTATTCATTAGGTCCATGAATACTGCCGGGGCATTAGTCAATCCAAAAGACATCACTAGAAATTCGTAGTGTCCATATCTCGTCCTGAAGGCAGTTTTCGGTATATCTTTCGGTCGAACTAGCAATTGATGGTATCCTGAACGCAAATCGATTTTCGAGAATATCCTTGATCCTTGTAGTTGATCGAACAGGTCGTCTATCCGGGGAAGTGGATACCTATTCTTGATCGTGACTTTATTCAGCTCCCTGTAGTCGATACAGAGTCGTAGCTCTCCGTCCTTCTTTTTCACAAATAAAACTGGTGCTCCCCAAGGCGATGTACTGGGGCGAACAAAACCTAAATCTTCAAGTTCCTGAACTTGCTTTTTCAATTCTAGCATTTCTATTGGCGCCATCCGGTACGGGGTCTTGGAAATCGGCAACGTTCCGGGTGCTAACTCAATGCAGAAGTCTATCTCTCTCTTTGGTGGAAGTCCTGAGATACTTCGGAACACATCTTCAAAGTCTTGAATAATGGGGATCTGGTTGATAGTAAGCTCCGTGCTTGAAGTCTTGATCGTGGCTAGGCAGCTTGTGATAAACATGTCGCTCAACGGTTGGCACTGAAATCTGATCTGCGGGCAACCAGGCGTCGAAAAGACAATGGTCCGACTAACACAATCCAGGTTAGCGCCATACTTAGTAAGCCAATCCATTCCTAGGATCACATCGAACTCAGACATTGACAGGACTATCAAGTCTGCTGGGAGATTCCTATCCTCTAGTGTCAAGGGACAATCCTTGCACACCTTACCTAACTTAACGGATACTCCCAAGGGCGAAACGACATTAAGGGTCGGCTCAAGTGCTAGGGGTAACAATCCCAAATCACGCACCATCTTAATAGCTATGAAAGAGCGGGCGGCACCGGTATCAAACAAAGCTCTAACTTGACAGTGAAATAAAATGAGTGTACCTTCCAAGTTTTGCTGTTCCTCTGCATTATACCCTGCATTGTCAGGGATGATGGCATTCACCCTAACCTGTCCTTGCCGTCCTTGAGCAGGCGCTCCATAGTAGCCTCCACGTGGTGCTCGACAATCCTTGCTTATGTGACCAGGCTTGTTACAGTTGCGGCAAACGAGGTCATTACGCCGGTTGGTCTTAGGGGCTGTGCAATACCTTGCAATATGTCCGGGCACTCCACAGTTGAAACATCCATCAGTGTTCTGTCGCTGGGCGACGGGCTGTGCCTGAGGTGGTCCTCGCTGTTGATTCTGTTGTCGAGGAAAATTAGCTTGGGGCTTCCTTGTCCCATCCCATGTGCGCTTGGTTCCCTGATAGTTGTTGGTCTGGGGTTTCCATCCTTGATTGTTCCTTGATGATTGCGCGGGAAAGTTCCTTGGTTGGAAGGTCCTGGGTAGAGGTCGATTCACTTGTGGTCCTTGCACAGGGTAAGCATCCTTTTCCAAACTTGAAGCAAGACGGACAATCCCTTCAAACGACTGGCCCAGATGGCCTATCATCATGTGCCGGAGGTGTGGGTTGAGTCCTTGGTGGAATCGCTTGACCTTCTTGACGGAGGTGTCTATCATATGCGGAGCGAAACGGGAAAGTCGCTCGAATTGTGTAGTATACTCCCTGACTGTCCAGTTTCCTTGGGTTAGACTCAGGAAATTTCTCTCTTGTTGATCTCTTTCGTCCTCAGGGAAATACTTCTCGAGAAATCGAGTCTTGAACGCTTCCCAAGGCATTCTCCTTGCAGCGTCAATTCCAATCGTGGCTCTCTCGGCCTCCCACCAGTCCGCGGCGGAGTAAGTTAGTTGAAATGCGGCTAGACGTCTCTTGTCAAGCTCACTGCACTCCAGGGCTTCAAAGATTAGCTCCAACTCTCGTATCCATTGCTCTGCTTTCCAGGACTCTGCCATGCCGTCGAATTTCTCGGGTCGCAGGCCACGAAATCGTTCCAATAGCTTATCGCCTGTCTGCCTTGGAGGGACAAAGTGGTTGTTGCCATTGTCGTTGGTGGCATGATTGTAGGTATCACCGATGTGCTCCATCCGTTGCATGAAGGCTTCGAAGACTCCAGTTGGGTCCATACCCTCGGGAATGGGTGCTCCCAGTCGTGCTTGGTTCCTTGTGGGTCCCACCATAGTGATCCATGTGAGGTGTACCTATGAAGGATCTAACGATTAGCTGACAATCTCCTCGGGAAAAAATGATCATACTTAAATAACAGAAAGCATAACATGAATCAAAATCACAACCATAACATAATAATGAGATGATATCAGAAATGAACAAGAGAAACGATCTGCCATATATATATACCCAAAAGATGTACAGCGGAGTACACAATAGATCATCTGTGTACCGCGTAGTACATGATCCTATACAAGATCTAAACAAAAGAAAGATATACACAAAACCACTACTGGTGGCTACCTATACAAAAAGGGCTAAGGTCAATAGCTGTCTATGTACGCGTCAAAAGTAAGTGGACAACATGTCCTAAAGTCAAGCGAAAAAGTCTAAGTCCTAAAGGTACTGGACTCAAAAGTTGTCCACATCAGATCCATAGATGGAAGCCTCGTCCTCTGGGGCAACCTCAGACAAAACATCATCCTCATCCATGTCATCGTCATCCATCATGTCCTCATCCTCTATCACAACATCCTCGATCAGCTCGGGTCCATCATGCTCCACAACAGCTCCCAAATCTCCTGCATCAGCGGCCATGTCAGCCTGGACTGCATCAAATGCGGCTGTAAGTGCCTCAGCCTGTACCATAGCCTGTGCCAACTCCGGTGCTCCGATCTCAAATCCATGGGGATGTGCAGCCATCTCTGCGGCCCACTCAGCTGCTAGCTGTACTATAACTCCTCCTGGTAAGACTGGTACTACTGCATCATCGTCTGCGGCTACCTCCTCTTCCTCTATTGGATAACCCTCTGCAACCACAATATCTACGCCAACTGGCACGTCCATACCGGCTGGGTCCACGGGGTCCTCCTCCTCTGGATCATACTCCGGCTCCTCGTCATCGGTGTCCTCGTCCTCTTCATCTTCCATCTCCTCATCTGCATCCTCTGGCTCATCGTCGTCATCGCTCTCATCATCATCCTCCGGGTCCTCATCTGCTGGGGGTACATCAGCCATGTCTTCCTCCGGTGGGGGTGGAGGTGCTGCTCTAACCTGTGCAAGTAGAACTTGGTACGAAGAACGGTCTCGTAACATCAGTAGAGAATCCTCCTCGATGCGTTTGAAGGTCTCCTTACGATAGATCATCTCCTGACGTATCACTTCTGGGTCCTGGGTCCCAAATCTCTGCTGCTCGATCTGCATGTCTCGCTCTGTCTCTGCAATAGCTCTCTGTCTAACCTTCCAGGCATAGTACTCTGGATCTGCTGGCGCAATACTACTCTCATACACATAGTGTCCTCCGAACTCGTCTGGAACGAACAGCGGTGGTGCCATGCTACCTGAAAAGGGACTACCTTAAGTCAGAACTAATCTTAATACTCATCTATAGAATCTCAAGGTTCTAGGACCAGATGGTGTGGGACAATCTGTGAGCGAAAAGGTATACAACCTAGGCTCTGATACCAAAAATCCTGTCACGCCCCGGAGTAGCATAAATAGAGAAAAATAAATTTCCTTTATGGGTCCATAGGGAATGACAGGTGAAGTCACATGATTGTCCACACCACGCAGTACTAAGCAATAAGAAGTAATAGTGTAACAACAATGAAGTCTAGGTTCTAATCACAAAGCAACATAAAGTCAACAGAAGTTACTAACTATTACATATCAGAGTCTCGAATCAAATATAAGGCAGCGGAAGTACAAATGCCAAGGCAACATATGCCTGACTACAAAAAAGATTCTAAAACGGTAAAGACAACTAGCTACAATTCTAGTCTAGTCTTCAGTTGGCATATGGGTAGTCCTCGGCGTAGTAGTCTTCTTCGGTCTGACCTCCGTCAGGGAAATTCTCCATGGGGACTCCGTCACTGGCATAGTAGTCCTCTCCTGCAGGCCCTTCACCTGAATAGTCATAACCAGGGTGCGCTGGAACGTAGAAATGTCCAGCGGCATAAACGCCGTCAGCTTAATGAAAGCCGAGTGAGTTAGATACTAACAGGGTATCGACTATTGAAGTTATTACAAGTTATAAACCATAACCAAATTAGAATTCTGTAGGGGTAACTTCTTTAATCAAACCAATTATACGATTACTAATGTTTTACTCAGTATAAGACCGATAATACGTCTAGATAGGGGAACAGACTCGACAGTAGTTCAACTCTATAACACACCATTGCTCATCCACCGCTTTTAAGAACATATGCACAGTTCACCGCATGTCATGGATACCACGTTAGTCCATCCCCCGCTTTTAAGAACATATGCAAAGTTCACCGCATGTCAGGGATATAACGCTTTAAACAACAGTACATCATTCTATACCACGACTTAGCGACGTCTACCAGTGATCACGGTCCACCGCATGTCATAGACACCTTCGTCTGTCTACCGCTTTTAAGAACATATGATTAGATCATCTGGCTATCTTAGGGCAAATGGTCCGGTTCACCGCAAGTCATAGACACCTTCATCTGTCTACCGCTTTTAAGAACATATGATCGACCAAAGCCCGCCCACGCAAGATTCCCGAATCTTAGCAAACCTACTTAAGTTCAACTCTATTACCGATACATGACAATCCCAATGTGGCCCGACTACTCTGAATGAAATGAACGTTAACTCCAAAGGATTCACAACTATTTCGTTATCTAACATTTTAAACATTATTCGATACTCTTGTTATTACTACGATCCTACGCTGCCTTAACTCGTTATCATGTCCGTATTAAAATAATAAAGCATGCTGGGAAATACTGAACAGTAAATAAACAACTAAACAGTTATTACATTATCTAAGCAAGTAAAACAGTAAACTGTAACTGCCAATCGATTGGTATAGATGTCAATCGATTGGTATAAAAGTAGTGTCAATCGATTGGAAGAAAGTTCAATCGATTGGATCACAATCCATGTCAATCGATTGCATAAAATGTCAATCGATTGAGACATGAAAGATGTCAATCGATTGATATAGTGTCAATCGATTGACACTTCGTCTTCTTCACAGAGAAGACTGCTCAACACATATAAACGGGAACTACAAGGTTTCTTCTCCGTTTCTTCATTCAAAACATGTCCCAACATCAATATCAAGTTACCAAGTGAGTTTAGAACTCACCTAGGCGTTAAGGGTGTGTTTGGGAATGTGTGTTGAAGCTTGGAGCTTTAATGGTGGCTCCTCCCTCTCCTTCCTCTGCTCTCTGTCTTCTCTCTTCTCTTTCTCCTTCTTCTCTTCTTCTTTCTGGTCTTCTTCTTCTTCTTGTCTCAGTCCATATCTGTGTGTGTGTGTAAGTATATGTATATATATGAGTATATATATATATATGAGTGTATATATATATAAACACACACAAAACTCTCCCTCTCACTCTCTCTGATTTCTGTAAACAGAAATACGCCCAAAATGGGCTGGTATATATAAGGAGAGAGTGTTCACGTGGCTTTCCCCCAGCCAGAGCAAAAGAATCTGCCCAGCTGCCTCCAATCGATTGACATAAGTGTCAATCGATTGATACAATCAATCGATTGAGATAAAGTTCAATCGATTGGTATCCAAAGCAAGTCAATCGATTGGTATACTTGCCAATCGATTGGTATCCAAATTATACCAAGGGTAAGGCCAAGCTCATACAAGTATTAAAAGAAGCATACATGGTCCTATTCACATAATATATTACAAAAATACAGGGTATTACATCATCCACCACTCACAAAAGATTTCGTCCCCGAAATCCGAAATAAACTGGGTTAAAACAAAAATGGAAACTTCTCTTGCATCTCCGACTCCAATTCCCATGAAGCTTCTCCTTCGTCGTGGTGCTTCCATTGAACCTTTACTAGCGGAATCTCCTTGTTTCTGAGCTTCTTCACTCCTCGGTCTAGAATACGCACTGGTCCTTCGTTGTAGGTCACGTTCTCGTTCACCTCGATATCTTCAAAACTGATCTCGTGCGCTGGGTTGTGGGCACATTTCCTCAACATGCTGATGTGGAAAACGTTGTGTACTCCTGATATCTTTGGCGGCAACGCAAGTCGATAAGCAACCTTCCCAACACGTTCTAGGATCTCGAACGGTCCTATGAATCGCGGCGACAACTTGCCTCTTTTCTGTCCGAATCTGACGATACCTCGAACTGGCGAGACTTTGAGTAGCACGTGATCTCCAACTGCAAGTTCTAGGTCTTTCCGTCGCTTGTCGGCATAGCTCTTGTGTCTGGATTGGGCCGTCTTCATCTTCTCTCGTACAATCTGGATCTTTTCGCTGGTTTCTCGAATCATCTCGGGTCCAAGTAGTTGAGTATCTCCGACTTCGGCCCAACATAGCGGCGATCGGCAAGGTCTTCCATACAAAGCTTCAAACGGTGCCATCCCTATGCTCGTGTGGTAACTGTTGTTGTAGGCAAACTCGATCAAAGGTAGATGCGTCTCCCATGAACTCTCGAATTCAATGACACAGGCTCGCAACATATCTTCCATCACTTGATTGACTCGTTCTGTCTGACCGTCTGTCTGTGGATGAAAGGCTGAACTCAAGTTCAATGAAGTTCCCATTGCTGTCTGAAGGCTCTTCCAGAATTCTGCAGTAAAGCGTGAATCTCGATCTGAAACTATTGAGACGGGTACTCCGTGCAGTCGCACTACTTGCTCTAGATACATCCGGCTCAATCTTTCAACAGGGTGCGTCATGCTGTAGGCGATAAAATGTGCTGACTTGGTGAGTCGATCCACTATTACCCAAATAGCGTCGTGGTTGTGTTGAGATTTTGGCAATCCAACCACAAAATCCATGGTGATGTGCTCCCATTTCCATTGGGGAATCGGTAGCGGTTGTAGGAGTCCAGGTGGTTTCTGATGCTCTGCCTTCACTTGTTTGCAAATAAGACATTGCGATACATACTCGGCCACTTCTCGCTTCATTCCTTGCCACCAGAAGTTTCTCTTCAAGTCCTTATACATCTTGTTTCCTCCTGGGTGGATAGTCATCCTTGACTTGTGTGCTTCGTCCAGAATGTTCTTCCTGAGTCCATCGTCATTTGGCACACAGAGTCTATCTTTGCATCTTAGTGCTCCGTCCGTACTAATACTCCATAACTCGGGTTCCTTTGCGGACATCTTGGCAAACCATAAGTTTAAATCCTCGTTTGACTGTTGAGCTTCCAAGATGCGGCTGATGAGAGTCGGTTGTACAACAAGACACCCAAAGTGTTGTCCTTCTCCGGATTCCACTGGTTGAAGGTCGAATTCGGCTAACGTCTCCAATGCTCGCCATTCTCTAATCAAAATCGAAGCAACCAAAAGGCGTGGTCTCCGGCTCAGAGCGTCGGCTACAACATTTGCTTTACCCGGGTGGTATTGCAAAGAGAAGTCGTAGTCCTTGAGTAGTTCCATCCATCTCCGTTGTCGCATGTTCAACTCCTTTTGAGAGAACAGGTACCTTAAACTCTTATGATCTGAAAACAAGTCGAACTTTTCTCCATACAAATAGTGTCTCCAAATCTTCAGGGCGAACACGATTGCGGCTAGTTCCAAGTCGTGCGTCGGATAGTTCTTCTCGTGCGGCTTCAATTGTCTTGATCCGTATGCAATGACATTCCCCTCTTGCATTAGCACACAACCAAGTCCTTGGTGTGATGTATCACTATAGATTATGAATTGTTCACCACTCTTAGGTATCGCAAGCACGGGTGCTGAGGTCAGTCTCTCTTTCAATTCCCGAAATGCATCCTCGTGTTTATCAGTCCATTCGTACTTCGTCTCCTTCCTAGTCAGGCTTGTCAATGGTCCTGCGATTTTAGAGAATCCTTCCACAAATTTCCGGTAATACCCAGCCAATCCTAGAAAACTCCTAACTTCGGTTGCATTGGTTGGCCTGTTCCAGCTCAAGACTGCATCGATCTTAGATGAGTCTACAGAAATCCCATCCTGTGATATCACATGTCCCAGGAATTTAACTTCCTGAAGCCAGAATTCACATTTGCTGAATTTCGCATACAGACTATTGTCTCTAAGAGTCTGTAGAGCAATTTGTAGATGCTTCTTATGTTCTTCTTCCGTCCTTGAATAAATTAGAATGTCGTCGATGAATACTATAATGAATTGATCCAGATAGGGTCTGAATACTCTATTCATTAGGTCCATGAATACTGCCGGGGCATTAGTCAATCCAAAAGACATCACTAGAAATTCGTAGTGTCCATATCTCGTCCTGAAGGCAGTTTTCGGTATATCTTTCGGTCGAACTAGCAATTGATGGTATCCTGAACGCAAATCGATTTTCGAGAATATCCTTGATCCTTGTAGTTGATCGAACAGGTCGTCTATCCGGGGAAGTGGATACCTATTCTTGATCGTGACTTTATTCAGCTCCCTGTAGTCGATACAGAGTCGTAGCTCTCCGTCCTTCTTTTTCACAAATAAAACTGGTGCTCCCCAAGGCGATGTACTGGGGCGAACAAAACCTAAATCTTCAAGTTCCTGAACTTGCTTTTTCAATTCTAGCATTTCTATTGGCGCCATCCGGTACGGGGTCTTGGAAATCGGCAACGTTCCGGGTGCTAACTCAATGCAGAAGTCTATCTCTCTCTTTGGTGGAAGTCCTGAGATACTTCGGAACACATCTTCAAAGTCTTGAATAATGGGGATCTGGTTGATAGTAAGCTCCGTGCTTGAAGTCTTGATCGTGGCTAGGCAGCTTGTGATAAACATGTCGCTCAACGGTTGGCACTGAAATCTGATCTGCGGGCAACCAGGCGTCGAAAAGACAATGGTCCGACTAACACAATCCAGGTTAGCGCCATACTTAGTAAGCCAATCCATTCCTAGGATCACATCGAACTCAGACATTGACAGGACTATCAAGTCTGTTGGGAGATTCCTATCCTCTAGTGTCAAGGGACAATCCTTGCACACCTTACCTAACTTAACGGATACTCCCAAGGGCGAAACGACATTAAGGGTCGGCTCAAGTGCTAGGGGTAACAATCCCAAATCACGCACCATCTTAATAGCTATGAAAGAGCGGGCGGCACCGGTATCAAACAAAGCTCTAACTTGACAGTGAAATAAAATGAGTGTACCTTCCAAGTTTTGCTGTTCCTCTGCATTATACCCTGCATTGTCAGGGATGATGGCATTCACCCTAACCTGTCCTTGCCGTCCTTGAGCAGGCGCTCCATAGTAGCCTCCACGTGGTGCTCGACAATCCTTGCTTATGTGACCAGGCTTGTTACAGTTGCGGCAAACGAGGTCATTACGCCGGTTGGTCTTAGGGGCTGTGCAATACCTTGCAATATGTCCGGGCACTCCACAGTTGAAACATCCATCAGTGTTCTGTCGCTGGGCGACGGGCTGTGCCTGAGGTGGTCCTCGCTGTTGATTCTGTTGTCGAGGAAAATTAGCTTGGGGCTTCCTTGTCCCATCCCATGTGCGCTTGGTTCCCTGATAGTTGTTGGTCTGGGGTTTCCATCCTTGATTGTTCCTTGATGATTGCGCGGGAAAGTTCCTTGGTTGGAAGGTCCTGGGTAGAGGTCGATTCACTTGTGGTCCTTGCACAGGGTAAGCATCCTTTTCCAAACTTGAAGCAAGACGGACAATCCCTTCAAACGACTGGCCCAGATGGCCTATCATCATGTGCCGGAGGTGTGGGTTGAGTCCTTGGTGGAATCGCTTGACCTTCTTGACGGAGGTGTCTATCATATGCGGAGCGAAACGGGAAAGTCGCTCGAATTGTGTAGTATACTCCCTGACTGTCCAGTTTCCTTGGGTTAGACTCAGGAAATTTCTCTCTTGTTGATCTCTTTCGTCCTCAGGGAAATACTTCTCGAGAAATCGAGTCTTGAACGCTTCCCAAGGCATTCTCCTTGCAGCGTCAATTCCAATCGTGGCTCTCTCGGCCTCCCACCAGTCCGCGGCGGAGTAAGTTAGTTGAAATGCGGCTAGACGTCTCTTGTCAAGCTCACTGCACTCCAGGGCTTCAAAGATTAGCTCCAACTCTCGTATCCATTGCTCTGCTTTCCAGGACTCTGCCATGCCGTCGAATTTCTCGGGTCGCAGGCCACGAAATCGTTCCAATAGCTTATCGCCTGTCTGCCTTGGAGGGACAAAGTGGTTGTTGCCATTGTCGTTGGTGGCATGATTGTAGGTATCACCGATGTGCTCCATCCGTTGCATGAAGGCTTCGAAGACTCCAGTTGGGTCCATACCCTCGGGAATGGGTGCTCCCAGTCGTGCTTGGTTCCTTGTGGGTCCCACCATAGTGATCCATGTGAGGTGTACCTATGAAGGATCTAACGATTAGCTGACAATCTCCTCGGGAAAAAATGATCATACTTAAATAACAGAAAGCATAACATGAATCAAAATCACAACCATAACATAATAATGAGATGATATCAGAAATGAACAAGAGAAACGATCTGCCATATATATATACCCAAAAGATGTACAGCGGAGTACACAATAGATCATCTGTGTACCGCGTAGTACATGATCCTATACAAGATCTAAACAAAAGAAAGATATACACAAAACCACTACTGGTGGCTACCTATACAAAAAGGGCTAAGGTCAATAGCTGTCTATGTACGCGTCAAAAGTAAGTGGACAACATGTCCTAAAGTCAAGCGAAAAAGTCTAAGTCCTAAAGGTACTGGACTCAAAAGTTGTCCACATCAGATCCATAGATGGAAGCCTCGTCCTCTGGGGCAACCTCAGACAAAACATCATCCTCATCCATGTCATCGTCATCCATCATGTCCTCATCCTCTATCACAACATCCTCGATCAGCTCGGGTCCATCATGCTCCACAACAGCTCCCAAATCTCCTGCATCAGCGGCCATGTCAGCCTGGACTGCATCAAATGCGGCTGTAAGTGCCTCAGCCTGTACCATAGCCTGTGCCAACTCCGGTGCTCCGATCTCAAATCCATGGGGATGTGCAGCCATCTCTGCGGCCCACTCAGCTGCTAGCTGTACTATAACTCCTCCTGGTAAGACTGGTACTACTGCATCATCGTCTGCGGCTACCTCCTCTTCCTCTATTGGATAACCCTCTGCAACCACAATATCTACGCCAACTGGCACGTCCATACCGGCTGGGTCCACGGGGTCCTCCTCCTCTGGATCATACTCCGGCTCCTCGTCATCGGTGTCCTCGTCCTCTTCATCTTCCATCTCCTCATCTGCATCCTCTGGCTCATCGTCGTCATCGCTCTCATCATCATCCTCCGGGTCCTCATCTGCTGGGGGTACATCAGCCATGTCTTCCTCCGGTGGGGGTGGAGGTGCTGCTCTAACCTGTGCAAGTAGAACCTGGTACGAAGAACGGTCTCGTAACATCAGTAGAGAATCCTCCTCGATGCGTTTGAAGGTCTCCTTACGATAGATCATCTCCTGACGTATCACTTCTGGGTCCTGGGTCCTAAATCTCTGCTGCTCGATCTGCATGTCTCGCTCTGTCTCTGCAATAGCTCTCTGTCTAACCTTCTAGGCATAGTACTCTGGATCTGCTGGCGCAATACTACTCTCATACACATAGTGTCCTCCGAACTCGTCTGGAACGAACAGCGGCGGTGCCATGCTACCTGAAAAGGGACTACCTTAAGTCAGAACTAATCTTAATACTCATCTATAGAATCTCAAGGTTCTAGGACCAGATGGTGTGGGACAATCTGTGAGCGAAAAGGTATACAACCTAGGCTCTGATACCAAAAATCCTGTCACGCCCCGGAGTAGCATAAATAGAGAAAAATAAATTTCCTTTATGGGTCCATAGGGAATGACAGGTGAAGTCACATGATTGTCCACACCACGCAGTACTAAGCAATAAGAAGTAATAGTGTAACAACAATGAAGTCTAGGTTCTAATCACAAAGCAACATAAAGTCAACAGAAGTTACTAACTATTACATATCAGAGTCTCGAATCAAATATAAGGCAGCGGAAGTACAAATGCCAAGGCAACATATGCCTGACTACAAAAAAGATTCTAAAACGGTAAAGACAACTAGCTACAATTCTAGTCTAGTCTTCAGTTGGCATATGGGTAGTCCTCGGCGTAGTAGTCTTCTTCGGTCTGACCTCCGTCAGGGAAATTCTCCACGGGGACTCCGTCACTGGCATAGTAGTCCTCTCCTGCAGGCCCTTCACCTGAATAGTCATAACCAGGGTGCGCTGGAACGTAGAAATGTCCAGCGGCATAAACGCCGTCAGCTTAATGAAAGCCGAGTGAGTTAGATACTAACAGGGTATCGACTATTGAAGTTATTACAAGTTATAAACCATAACCAAATTAGAATTCTGTAGGGGTAACTTCTTTAATCAAACCAATTATCCGATTACTAATGTTTTACTCAGTATAAGACCGATAATACGTCTAGATAGGGGAACAGACTCGACAGTAGTTCAACTCTATAACACACCATTGCTCATCCACCGCTTTTAAGAACATATGCACAGTTCACCGCATGTCATGGATACCACGTTAGTCCATCCCCCGCTTTTAAGAACATATGCAAAGTTCACCGCATGTCAGGGATATAACGCTTTAAACAACAGTACATCATTCTATACCACGACTTAGCGACGTCTACCAGTGATCACGGTCCACCGCATGTCATAGACACCTTCGTCTGTCTACCGCTTTTAAGAACATATGATTAGATCATCTGGCTATCTTAGGGCAAATGGTCCGGTTCACCGCAAGTCATAGACACCTTCATCTGTCTACCGCTTTTAAGAACATATGATCGACCAAAGCCCGCCCACGCAAGATTCCCGAATCTTAGCAAACCTACTTAAGTTCAACTCTATTACCGATACATGACAATCCCAATGTGGCCCGACTACTCTGAATGAAATGAACGTTAACTCCAAAGGATTCACAACTATTTCGTTATCTAACATTTTAAACATTATTCGATACTCTTGTTATTACTACGATCCTACGCTGCCTTAACTCGTTATCATGTCCGTATTAAAATAATAAAGCATGCTGGGAAATACTGAACAGTAAATAAACAACTAAACAGTTATTACATTATCTAAGCAAGTAAAACAGTAAACTGTAACTGCCAATCGATTGGTATAGATGTCAATCGATTGGTATAAAAGTAGTGTCAATCGATTGGAAGAAAGTTCAATCGATTGGATCACAATCCATGTCAATCGATTGCATAAAATGTCAATCGATTGAGACATGAAAGATGTCAATCGATTGATATAGTGTCAATCGATTGACACTTCGTCTTCTTCACAGAGAAGACTGCTCAACACATATAAACGGGAACTACAAGGTTTCTTCTCCGTTTCTTCATTCAAAACATGTCCCAACATCAATATCAAGTTACCAAGTGAGTTTAGAACTCACCTAGGCGTTAAGGGTGTGTTTGGGAATGTGTGTTGAAGCTTGGAGCTTTAATGGTGGCTCCTCCCTCTCCTTCCTCTGCTCTCTGTCTTCTCTCTTCTCTTTCTCCTTCTTCTCTTCTTCTTTCTGGTCTTCTTCTTCTTCTTGTCTCAGTCCATATCTGTGTGTGTGTGTAAGTATATGTATATATATGAGTATATATATATATATATGAGTGTATATATATATAAACACACACAAAACTCTCCCTCTCACTCTCTCTGATTTCTGTAAACAGAAATACGCCCAAAATGGGCTGGTATATATAAGGAGAGAGTGTTCACGTGGCTTTCCCCCAGCCAGAGCAAAAGAATCTGCCCAGCTGCCTCCAATCGATTGACATAAGTGTCAATCGATTGATACAATCAATCGATTGAGATAAAGTTCAATCGATTGGTATCCAAAGCAAGTCAATCGATTGGTATACTTGCCAATCGATTGGTATCCAAATTATACCAAGGGTAAGGCCAAGCTCATTCAAGTATTAAAAGAAGCATACATGGTCCTATTCACATAATATATTACAAAAATACAGGGTATTACACCCCATGCTAGAGAAGAGGATCTCAGAGCTGCCTGAAGTTGACACCCTGTTTCCTGACTCCCTTGAGTCTAAAACCTCAATATAAGGCCGACTCAGCCCCTCATCAAGCGTCCCGATAAGAATTCTACCCTCGCTATGGCGGTCAGATGGGGTGGCTGAAGGCAAATCTAAACTAGTATCCAGGGTCCCTGATCCCGACTGTTCATCTTCTGACCAAAAAGATGAATCAAAACCTGAATGACACATCTCTGAGGCTCCTACTGTTGGAAGGGGGAGTAGCTGATGACCTAGGTACAGATCTAGGATTCCAAGTCTAAGATATAGAGGGGCAAGACTAGAAACCTAAAAGGAAATGTGTACAAGGTCTTCATGGTAAGGTGACACTCGGTCAGAATTGCACCTGGACAACCTGATCGGTTTAAGAGTTCTGTTGCACCACCCGATCTAATAAAGAAGCAAAACCTAAGGAAGAAAAAGTCCCACACCCTCGTGAATCCTATAGGGTTTCTGTTCTCCAGCCTCGGGCGGGATCGTTCATAAAAAAAAGGAGAAAAGAAGGAGAATCAGTGAAATTGTAAGGCTGGGAAGTGAAGACTTACAAAAATTAAACGCAGAAAGAGCTCGAGGTGTTTGGCTGGGAGCATTTTTTTCCTTAAAACCGCTCGATAATCTCTATCTATGGACAGTAGGAATGGAAAAAAAATGAACAAGTGTCCCTTATATAAGAAGCATGGACAGTCTAGATCAGATCAGATCCAGCGGCCAGGAAAACTTCCTGCCTAAACCGTCTGACAACTATCACCTCGGGCACGTGAAGCGACGCCTTACAAGGCGCGTGCATTAAATGCACAATGTGACGGTTTGGTTGCGATGCGACTGTTTGGTTCCATTTATATCGGTCTTGTTAAATCCTAACCAGACCAGTCACTAACCAACACGTGGCTGGCACCCCAGACCCATGGCTCCACTGGCTGGTCTAGACCCCGGATGACTTATGCGGCCGGTCCTACCCCGAGCAAGGTCTCGACTTTGTTCCCGGACGATTTTTAGATCAGAACTAATTTTCAATCTTCATCCAATAAAGCGTCGCATTAGCTTTGAAAATGGAGGGCAACTGATATATACAAAAATGTCAGGTTGGGAGTGTGGTCTGAGTCATCGATCAGTACATGAAGCCCGGTTATATCACATGACTTGCTCTATAAGATTCCAGACAATTGCCTATCTCAATTAGAGGACTAATGGAAAGTGCAAGTTATTTCCTAATCCACTTAGGAAACTCCCTCAATTTTTGTAAATCAATTATAATTAGGCTGGGCTTCCTAATCAGCTCACTTACCTTGTACGAGTGGTCTCTTGTACCTATAAAAGAGATAACTCACCCCTATGAGAGGGGATCGCTATCTTATTTCACAGAATAGCAACATGTATCATTCATACTCATACACCTGACCGATTTTCTGGTAGTGCCACCCTCTTTGTTGGTTCACCAAATGCCGCCAGTGATTTGTTAGCAAATGCGCTTCGACGCACCACGTGGACGTAGGTCTCCTAGTTAACGGGGCCAAACCACATACAAACTTTATTTGCCTTCATCTTCTTGCACTTACTTTCATACCAGTTTTTGGCATCATCACTTACTAATCCATTTTAGCTAAGTACATGGTTATAACACGTGCTCAAGGTGTTTGAAGATTAAAAAGTATAAAACATATTGTAACTAAGATAGTAAACAAACTACAATTATGTGCATCATACATTAATAACATACAGAAATGACATAAATGCATCATAACTAACTACATTAACTAAAAGAGATATAAGAACTATGTTGTTTTATTCAAAAATTTTTAAAAATTTTACATTTTACTTTATTTTACTGAGTTCATGTTGCTATGCACTTTGACAAGAAATATGTCATTAAAGCACAAAAAGAAAGAAATGAGGCATGCAATGACTCACTCCCCCCGAACTATAAATTGTCCTCAATGTTCTAAGTTAAGCAAAGGACATTTGAAGTAAAGTGAGAGAAGGAACAATGTTACCTCAAGCATTAAAGTCCAAAGAATTTTTAGGTTATTTGCAAAATCTATTAGCAACAAAGCAAGATAGAAAATATAATACACCTACTCAGTAAACAAAGTAATCTGTTAGTCAAGATAATCATCGTAAAATAGTAACCAAAATTTTTGCAGATCATCCCAATGAAATAATTTTCCAGCGAAAAGAAATTGGGATCCTCATAGCATCTTGCCCCAACTGTTGGTGTTTTTACTAGCATTAATTACTCAAAACAAGTGTCATAAACCAATAATCAGAATTTCAATTGGTTCTTGCAATTAAATAAATACGCAGTTAAGAGTACAAGAAGACCTTTGAAATGCGGGAATTCCCCCCAACTAACTTTCAACACAGGGTTAGAGGGTTTAGCATATATGTCCTCACCACCTTTTGGATTGAAAAAAATAAGTTTGAATTATTAGATTCAAATGTGAATAGAACGAAAGTAGAAGCGGCTTAGAATCATGCGATATAACCATTTCCACATGATATAAAATGATAGATTTGGGATTTCACACTCCTGTTGAATCGACAGTAGCACTCCAAGTTGAATCACTAGTACATTTGGAAAGGAAAATTGAATTAGTATTTAAAAATTGATCTAATTGAACATCCCATTCGTCCAACTCCATATTTACTAAAAAATTGGCCCACTCTTTGGCCTTTTGATAATCGCCCTCCAAGTAGCTTACATCGACACAATCTAAAAATTCATCGACCTCACTATCTATATTATTTCCAGGTTCCCATGGGATGGAATGGTGTATATGTTCTACGAGCTCATAAGATTGTGCAGAGTAAATGCAATGAACTTCATCGTCATTTTCCTCTTCGTCTGGATGATGCAGATTAGAGAAGATCTTAACATTCAAATTCATATTCCCAAACACCATAGTCATGAGGCCATTTCTAACACAAATAGTTGCATCGATTGTTGCTAAGAATGGCCAATCGAATATAACAGGGATCTGTGTATTGGTAGTAGGTACTGGCTCTGTATCTAAGACAATGAAATCCATGGGGTAAACAAAATTATCGATTTGAATAAAGACGTCTTGTGGTACTTTAATGGATCTATCAACGAGTAGTAATGTAATCCGGGTGGGTTTTAACTCGCCTAAGCCCAATTGTTGGTAAATAGAATACGATAGCAAATTAACACTTGCTTCTAAGTCTAGGAGTGCATTTTAGATCCTTTGATTCCCCAAGATGAAAGAAATTGTTGGGGTCCTAGGATCTTTAAACTTTGGAGGTAATTTATGTTTTATGATTGAGCTCACTTAATCTGTTAAATACACTTTCTTTTTAACACTTTGCTTGCATTTGACAGTGCACAGTTCTTTTAGGCATTTAGCATAAGCAGGTACTTGTCGAACAACATCCAAGAAAGGGTGATTAATGTGAACTTGCATAAAAAGTTCAAGAAACTCCTGACTCTTGGTTTCTTGTCGTGGTTTCAATCTTTGAGGATAGGGAGTGGGAAAGGGACATTCAATATTTTCTGTTTTGATTTTATTATTCCCACTCAATTTTAATTTTTTGATTTCCTCTCTATGATGTCTTTTCAATTTCTCTATTTCTTGTTTAAATTCCAATTTTAACTTTTCAATTTTAGATGAGATTCTTCCAATTCCTTTTCATTTTGTTCTTCATCAACTTCTTTTTCCTTCTCCACTACTTTTGCACTTCTTAACATTGTAATGGTTTTGGCCTATTCTGGATTGTTAAAATCAAGGATAACTTGCCCTTGTCCCGTTTGATTAAGTTATGGTTGATGAGGGAGGTTACCTTTAGGATTTTCTTGTGTTTGAGCTGGGAAAACTACATTTCCTTTATGGTCAAGTTGACTACTCAATTTTTCCAATGTTGTCTGTAGTTTTCCCAATGCTTGAATCATTTGCTGCATCATTTGTTGGTTTGGGTCTTCCTGTTCCTTCTTGTAAGGAGGTACATAGATATTAGAGTTATACTGTGCATTACCTTGACAGTTTTGTTGTGGGGACTGATATTGATGATTATATTAGAAGTATTGATTTTGTTAAAGCTGTTGATTAAAATTATTTGGTGCTAGATTTGTGTCAGTTCTCCAATTATTCAAATTAAGATGATTCCCCCAACTATACTCACCGTAGGAATTTGTAAGATCGTTATCGTTATTCATCGCATTCATATCTACAGGCAGTGTTTCTTAATAAATAGGTATATTAGGGCAGATATGTGCCTGATGTCCTACTGTATTACAATTACTGATGTTGTCAATATCAAGATATAAAAAGTGTTCTTTACTTTTCAAAAGATTTGTAGTGTGAAAGCAAAGGTCGAACCCACAGGGATTGGTTAACTACATCGACTTAATTTTAAAACCTAACTTTAGTTAATTATGAAAACAGATTTTGATTTGATTTTAATTAAACTAATAACAATAAAACTAAATCTAAACTATGAAAGCAATTAAAAGTGTTTTTGTAAATATGTAAAGGGAACCTAGGATTGCAACTCCACCACTAGCTTCATAATAGGAATATTTATGAATTACTTTAGCCTATTAAGTTGGATGAATATGGGAAATTGTGGATACAAGCCCAATTCCTCCGTCAAGAGAATAATCATGGTTCAAGCACCAACATATTCCATCTTCGGTTAGCACGAATTATCCCACACTAAACTAGGGTTGTGACATAATTCGTCTAATCTAGGCATGGATTATTCGGATACTTGATAGCACAAATCAATAAAGCACCATCACATGTAAAATCTAAACAAGCACAGCGAGCATAGATCATTGAGCACATCACAGTCAAAATAGATCTAAGACAAGAATAAACTTTGAAAGCAATGATTTAATCAATAGAAGTACGATTTATTTATAAAAATCCTCGGAACATGTGACTGTCATCCATACATAATAAAACTAAAATAAAAACATAAATAAAACCCTATTACTCGACTAGGGCTTCATTGAAACCCTAGATCTTTGTCTAGGCTGCCATGGAAGTGGAGATCGGCAAGTAGTTGATGGAAGAGGCCATGGGAATCCTTGGTCTTCTTCTTCTTCTCCTTGCTTTTCCCTCTTCAAGGGCTGGAATTTCAGTTTATATGGCTGTATGTGTATGTATGTATGGGTGTGTAACGATGTGTAACCCTTCAATTGAAGTAAAATAGAGTATATATAGAGTTTACAACAAGCTTTGGAATCTTTCCTAACCCGAAACGAACTGAAACTGATATATTTTACAGTCTGGACGTCATTCAGCAGTTTCGTTTGCACAGGAGTCTTCAGTATACTGAAATACGTATTATTGGTTTTTACACATATCGCGCGCGCGGCTCGCGCGAGCGCGACATTTGGGACCTCGCGCGCGCGGATCGCGCGAGCGATTTCTGAATTCTCGCGCGCGCGGCTCACGCGCGCGAACTGGCTTTTTCAGCTTCTTTTCTTATGCTTTTTTACCCTATTTAGCCTGACATACTTGATTTCTTCCAAAACCTAGCAGAAAATAGAAAACGAAGTAAAAATATACAAAAACAGGATAAAAAGATACTAACAAATGCTCGTCAAGGCGTATAAATAGGATTTGTTCTCTCCCGATCACACCCCCAAACCTACATTTTGCTAGTCCTCGAGCAAAACTAAAATAAAAACTAACTACTAATAAAAATCTACTCCATTTTTGCATGGATCACGATTGCATTTAGTGTATGCAACAAGCCTTTTAAACCTCTAGGTGTCCCTAGTCGGACGAGTGAAGTCTCGTGAGGGTTCTCATCAACAAAGCTCCCACAACCATTTTTATTAACTTAGAAATTTAAAAAGTTTTATTAAAAAGAAAAACATAACATTCAATACTCCTTATTATAAAACAATGATTCGAAATAGAATAACGAACATAAAGAAACATAATAAAACATCCACCTACATCATGAAAAACAATCTCAAGCACATGCATCATATAAATCAATAGAGTTCCTCATACAATTGCACGTGTGTGATGTGGTAGTCAAATGAACATGCGTATGTTATGAACATGGAATATAACTCGGATAACCGTCTAACTATGCTTCGACTACGAATCTCACAATGAATTACACTCTCAAATGAAACACTTAGAAACAGGTGTAATTTATCTAGTATATGTGAGCAAAGAAAATATGTTTTCAAAACGAGTAACGCTCACATATGACTCGGAAAAGACGCATGACACGAAAGAACAGTAGTCTCATGGACAGGATGCCAACAATCAAGAAAAATTAGTCATTACCATGTCTTAATCCCCCTCCCATCGTTTACATATCAAAACCATGTTTCCTAGGATCAATTAGGACTTTTCAAAGGTTGTAATGTGGCTCAGGTAATGAAAAAGGATAGAATGGATATATCAAGTAGTTTCAGAATGGCATTGTAAGGCATGTTCGATTTCTTTCATTCATCTGTTCAACCAACTTCATCTTTTCATTCTCTTCTTTTCATTCCTTTCAATTTTTTTATCCTTCTGTTTCTTTTTTTTTTTTTTCTTTTTTTTCTTTTCCTTATTCTTTTTTTTTCCCTATTCTTTTCCCCCTTGTTGCTTTTGAAACGAATATTCAATAAATAACAAGGCAACCATTCCAAACATCATCTTATTTTCTTTTTCTTCTTCTTCTTCTCAATCACACATCACCTTAACACCACTAAAGGTTGATCAATCTTTCAGGGGTGAACTCCAAGTTGACCAAATTGGAGCAAAAACAGGATAATGGTAATTAAAGAAAAAAAATGGCATTTTAATGGCTCAAAGGGCGAACTAAGGACATTTATCATTTATCGGTCGATAATAAACAAAGAAGGCCTAAAATCATTTCCTATGGTCATATGGTTCTTCAGCATTTACGACGGAAGATTATTTAGCATGGTGTTTGCACCTAAAAACCGCCGAAGGTTTTCCAGCCGGATTGATATGGGGATATGGGCCTAGGGATAGTCGGGCATAGGCATATCAGAGGCCGGTTGGTCCGGAGTAGGTGATGACATCGGGCTTAGGGGAAGCGTCACCAGAAGTTTAGAGAAGGCAACCCGGATGTTCCATGGGATGGAGCCCGATAGGCAGCATCAGACCCGCATTGGTCTATCGGGCATCAATGGTGGAAGTAATGGAGCAATGACACACGTTGGAGACCGATTGGGACGCCGGGAATGGAGGACTTCATCGGGCATTTGTTAGAACGGGAGCCCGATGGGGAGTTAGGGAACATGAATGTACCGACGATCGGACACCATACCTACGAAAAGTGATAAAGGTGGGTGGGATGAGTCCGATCGGACGTGAGCACCTGGAAAGATGTTATTGGGCATAAAGACATGACAAGACGTTACATGAGTCCGATGAGTCTTCAGTCACAGTCATGAGGCCGATGGGAGTGGAGGTAAGGCGGTTCTGGTGACAGCTGCCATTTGTGACGTCACCCCAGATTTGGGGAAATCCGAGTCCGTTTGGGAAAGAATCTTATCACTAACAGCTGGATTTAGACGAGATGATCCCTGAGATGGTGGGATTGTTTCAATCAAGATAATGATAAGGCAAGGGTGGGAGATAAGGAAGGTTTCTGCTAACTAACCAATCAATTACATAGCTTAAGGCGCAAGCTAAGGAGTCCTTTCCTAATCAGAATTCAATCATGGCCGCTATAAATATGGAGGCAGGCCAAGCTGCAAGGACACTCCGCGTCACTCTCGAAAATAGCATTCAACAAAGCATTCAACAACATTCAAACTTTTATGTTCTTTCTGCATTCATAGCAAATAGGTCTACCCTCTTTTTGTTAATTTTCTTTTACTGTTTTCATTCTCACAAACGATCAGAGCCTGTTCTGAATCTGTTCTTTGGTTATATTTTCCAAACATTTAATAAAATCTATATTTTATTAATCGTTTGTGATTGGTTACTTGGTAATCTCATACACTATTTGGCTTGTGCGCTTCAGTACTGCCAAGGGATTTCTGGTGAGGGTACTTTCCTACTCGCCGCACACAATCGTTTAGTTTAGAAGTCAGATCTGAAAGCCTTGAGTATCACTGACTCAAGCATATAGGAAATTAGTTTGCACACACTGAACCACTTTTGGTTCTGGCACGCCCGCGCATAATTACTAGCAAACATTTTGGCACGCCCGGTGGGACCTATAGTGTCAAGTCATGCCGCCAAAGAGGGATAAGCAGACGGGCAAAAAAGGCCAAGACGAGTCTGCCGTTGATCCATCTATGGAGGAAAGCACTGGTCATTCTCCGGACGATGGTAGCGTTACTATCGAAGCAATCTCGGAAACCATGAGAGCCACCGTTGATCCCTTGAGGCAGGACTATAATACCTTGATAGGGTCAATGGCAGACCTCAACAGTGTGGTCAGGCAAACTGCCGATATACGCCGGGAACAGTTTGATTTGGTCATGGAGACTAGGGTTACCCACGTGAAGCTGGACGCCCTGGCTGCTCAGTTACGACAGCTTTACGCTATTCTTGAGGCCAATAACAACCAAAAGGCCTCGGGATCAGTGACATGAGAATTTTTCTGTGCGCTCTTGTGCAATACCCAAGTGTAGGTAGACGTGCAAGTAATAACTGGTAAGACCAGGTCGATCCCACAGGGAAGGTGTTAACCTATCGAATTAGACTAACCTCAAAAGAAAGCAAAATAAAAACGAATAAGATTGAACAATGGTGCGGAACACGAAGTTCCACAAACTAAGATTACTAATGAAAATAATTCAGATTAAATTAACGATCTAACTAGCTAGTTAAAACAGTACTCTAAATTAGGATGTTTAACTTTAAAAAGAAAGTGTTGGGATTACACGAATCCACAGTAATCTAGCTATCTACCATGCATTTGCCTTGAAGCACGAAGGAGTACATTACCCACAGTTTTCCGTATTCCTCTAAAGATGGAGAATCCATGGTCCTTTCATGACCGGGACCATATCATCACAGTTAAGTTAAAATACATGAAAGCAATTTAATTCAATAGTTAAGACTCGCACCCTCAATGGTTTTAGCATTGAAGGTGGTTTGCAAAATGTATTGAAAGAAAATGCCTTAGGGCCTTAGTTTTAAAAACTGTTTTGACAAACTGAGCATTTTTTGGGACAGAATGATAACAAATCTTAAAACAAAAGGTCCTGGAATACTGCAGGGAACATCCTCAAGAATCAGGGAGTTCGATCGATCGATGCGCTTTCGATCGATCGAAGACCTTCATCCCTCAATCGATCGAAATGGCTTCGATCGCTTGACTGTCTCTGGTTCGATCGATCGAACTAACTCCGATCGATCGAACACAGCGTTTATCCTGCTGCATGGCAGAGGCTGGAGATCACTGTTTCATCGTGTTCTCCCAACCTGGGACTACTCAGACATCGTCTGGAGTGTCACAGATTGATATTTAACGTAAGAAAACATCAAAGCCTTGTTTGGTTGCGAGTTTTTCATGGAAACTATAAAAACTATGGATTTGGAAGTATCTAGCATGTAATACTACTAGATAAACGATTAAACTACGACTACAAAGTGCAGAATGTAAATAGACAATATATAAATAACCTGGAACGCAGAATACTTGTATTAAACTAAAGAAATCCAATGCACCAAGTACACTCCAATGAAAAACCTACAAAATAAACACAAAACCTCTATCTCTCTCTCTAAAACTGGAAAACCAAAAATGTGTGCCTCCTCCTGGAACGTATATAATACAGCTATATATAAGAAAAACTAAGAACTAGGGTTAAAAACCCGCATCTGCTGCGCACGCGAAGGTTACTGGAAATACCACGTTCGATCGATCGAACTGCTCTCGAGCGATCGAACCCTTAATCCTCAAGCGCTTCAACACTCTTTAAGCGATCGAACGCTCGATCGATCGAACTGGATTAGATCGATCGAACTCCAAATTTCAGCTTTGACTTCTTTTGTTTTCATTCCAGCATTCCATTTATCCTGATGTTCATCTGTTTAGTCCACACAACAGTGATCTGCACAAACAACAGCTCAAACAATACAACTTATCATAGATTAATCATATTGTATGAAAATTAGCCTTGTAATGCAAATTGCAGCTAAAACGGGAAGTTGTGATAAAAACTAATACAATTCTTCCTTTTAGCGCGGTTGTATTTTACAAATACCCCCGCTTCGCACAACCCCCAACTAGCTTATTGCTAGTCCCTAGCGATAAGGCGAAAATAAAATAAAATAAAAACTCCTAAAATAATACTACAACGACTAAGAAAACAAAGGAAAACTAAAAACAACCTAAACTAAGATAGAAAGAAAAATCCTATCTCACTTTCGCAGGAATCACGGTTGCATTTAGCGAATGCAACAAGCCGTTAAACCCCTAGGTTCCCCCTAGTGGACGAGTGTTGTCTCGTGAGGGTTTGCAGTGAATATACCCACAAAATTCTCCAATTTTAAGCTCAAAAAGATTTAGAATAACTTGTAGAATTCCCCCTTCCATTAAATTGTTAATCTAGCTCTACAATAATATACTATCCTCTATCAATCCCATGAAAGAGATCCACATGCTCCCCTATATCACTAAGTAAAATATAACAAATGTATTACCATCATGCACCCGTGTGTGTGTGAATTTAACAACCATGCGTCCAACCCTATTAAGAGTTATCTAGACTATTGTACCTAAAAAAAAACTTGCAGTTTTAGCTCAATTCTCACATTGGTCACACTCGAAAAGAACGTCTCTCAGAAACTTGCGTTACAATGATCGCACATCGTATGAAAGCTTTGATACGGATGATATTCTAAATGCTAATGCTTTCATACTTGACTCTATGAAAAACGGACATTTAAGAGTGTATAGTCTCATGAATGGAGCACCACTTACTAGAGGAGCGAAATACCGTGGATAACTCAACTCACCCTTCCATGTTCAAATCAATTGTTGAGAATCTTCAAGACTTTGAATTGCGGCTTTTATTTAGTAGGTGGGAGTGTTGTAGAGAAGAGTGTGCTTTTTAGTATGTGATGGAATTTCAACTTCTCTTTTTATTCTTTATTCTTTTCTCCACCCAATCTCCCATTCATTTCATATGCTCTTTTCACTTCTCCTTCCTTCATCAATTTTTTTTTTACAACGTCCCACAACTACTTCCTTCCATTTCACATACTTCGATGACTCATTCTCAACAAATATATCAAACGGCTCAATTAGGTCAAGGTATAGACCAAGGATTTGGATTCTTGTGATTACATTGGAAATATTTAATTGGGGTGGGATCAGGGATGAAACAATTCAATGGATGTAAGTGAAAGTTATATCAGGTAAAAGAATGGGTAAACGATGGCTTAAATCATTTTCTCAACTTTCAATTTTTCGCACTTAAGTGTTCATTGAGTGTAATTGGTAAATCCTGAACGTTCTCCTCTAACAAGCAATCAAAACTTTTAAAGAAAACTGAGACTTAACAACGAATTCACCAAGTATATACAAGAAAGACCATTCGACAATGTATGAGAATCCCCTCAGAAATGACGATTGGCTCAATAGCTCACAAAGGGTTATTAGCTTCCACTACTTGTTCTTTTCGCACAATATTCATATTAACTCAACTTTCAGGTTTTCTACATAGCTGCCAATTAGTGCGCAAAAGTATTGGGTACATAATAGCTTCACAAATGCAATTCATTTCAGTGATACAGAAAACGCGTGGATTTAATCCATAAAAAAAAATGAGAATACTACAAATGTGTCATTGTCTAATTAACAAGCAGGAGAGATTATTCAGAGTTATTCTATCAATACGATTTAATATTAAAAATTTTGAAAATTTTCAAAATTTTCAAATTTTCAAAATTTTAACAGACTGTGTTCTCATTAAATTTAAAACATATCCAAGTGCAAAACTCTGGGTGTATACCGATCTATTGTCTCCTACCCCCAACTGAAAACAACAAAGTCCCCAGAAGTTGATTTTCAATAAATAAAATAGATGGGTATCACCTGTATGGAGCAAATTGATGATAGCAAGCATAGCAACCTAGCATAGAAAAGTGGAACACAATCTCCAAAACAACCAAGATCAATAGATAAAAGTAACACGATAAAAACCATGATCCAAACAATCTAAACCACTGTAATAGGAACAAAATAAGATAAAAGCAATGATAAATAATGTCCATACAGAACCAACCAACCAAATAGTCCAACCAAAACAACCAACATGTACAACCAACCAAAACCATAACCAACATCAGTACAATAATTACCAAAAACACATAAACACCACCTCCCCAACTAAACTAATCGACACCGGACGGCGCATCATCAGCTACATCAGAAGGGATGTCGATGTGAGCAGGTGGCGACAGAGTAGTAGCAGGGGCAGCAGCAGAAGGATCGACAGCAGTAGATGATGGATCAGTAGTAGGTGGTGAATCAATAGTAGGTGGTGCATCAGTAGTAGGTGGTGCAGACGGGGCCATCGATGGATGCTGAGTAGAGGGAACAGCCTGATCAACCCCAATATGAACCAATATGGACTCCAGCAAGGTCTGCAGATGGTCCATCCGGCCCTCAAGTCTAATCCTGGCCTCTCTCTCCTCCAATAGCAGCTCGTGAACCGTCGGGAGAGGCACAGAGGAAGAAGACTCTCCCTGGGCCTGAGTCTGCGACCGCTGTCGCAGCTCAAACTGCCGAACCGCAGCAACCAGATCATCCTCATCATCATCGGAATCAAGCTCCTCCACCTCGGTGGGTGTCCCTGAAGCTCCCGCCTCCGTGTCCGTCCCACCACGCCTCTTCTTCTTCCCCCTCACCCGCGATTTCCCTTTTCCCTTTCGCTTCCTCTTCTAACCGTCGGAGCGGCGAGCCGCCGCCTCGCTGAAACGGCGGGGGGAAGGGCGAACATCATCTCCAGCAAGCTCGGGGAAACCGGCATCATCCATAACCCTGTGAATAGCCCAAGCACCCTTCAGGTGCTTCTTGGACGAGATAAAACGGGTGGGGTGGACCATAAAGTCGATATAGAGGCGTGGTATACAAACCGGCTGTCCCATCCCCACTGCAAATAAGACTCGCGCATACCAAGCCGCGATCTTCTCTCGATAGGAG
This sequence comes from Hydrangea macrophylla, assembly GCA_033977485.1. Taxonomy (NCBI): domain Eukaryota; kingdom Viridiplantae; phylum Streptophyta; class Magnoliopsida; order Cornales; family Hydrangeaceae; genus Hydrangea; species Hydrangea macrophylla. Next base: position 61,376,950 of record CM066997.1, on the reverse strand, counting down.
GTCACTAGGAGGCAGTTGCTGAGGACCAGATGGATCATGTGGTAGCCATCAGTGAGAAAGTGGTCCTCAATCAAAGCATCGCCATCCCAAGACGGAACGGTGCCTCCAGTGAGCTCACGGATAATGGTGGAGGGTGGGGTCTCAGGTGCATCAGGCCTGTGGGGGAAAACATAATCTGGTACCTCTGGTACCCCCAACGCGGCCGAAACAGTAGCGGGACTGATGATGAACGGGCGACTCCGGAAGAAGGCATGATATGTGAAGGGTGCAACCGGGTCGCGGATCATCGTCGCGCATGCACCTCTTATCCAGGACAGATTTACACTCTTGGCCAATGAAAGGAGATGGAACCAGTGGGGCATAGAGCGGATCCGTGTCAGGAACCACGGGCTCTCTGTCCAGACGTACTCAATAGGTCGCTCGATCATTACCATCCGCGTCTGAAAATGCCGCTCGTACCATAGCCTGTCCTCGTCATTCCGGAACCCATGTGCGGGTACCGGATCTGGTATAATAAGGCTGAGGGGCTTGGACTTATGGTAGCCCGTCACTGGATTCATCACGGCAGCCCTGAAAATAGACCACAACATGATACAGATAAGAATAGGGAGAAAGGAAAATAAAACTGCCACTGCTTGAGTTTGATCGATTGAAATGGGTTCGATCAATCAAACTGTGGGGCTTCAATCGCTTGAACAATAGTCGATCGATCGAACTTTCATATTCTTCGATCGCTTGATCTATGTTCGATCGATCGAACAGTGTCTCTTCGATCGCTCGAAAGCAGTTAAAGCGATCGAACACAGCGATGTGCAGCGATCGCAGAATCGAAAAGGAAACAACGAAAGGATATGGTAGTGAAAATCTAAGACCAAGGGGACACCCCCTTGGGATTTCTAACAACAAGAAAAAGAAAACAAAAGTAAAAAAAGCTCGTGGGGCCTACCTCGGTGTGGAAACACACAGTGGGAGGTGGAGATGATCAGGTGAGGATGAGTGAAAGGGCAATCTGGGCGTCTAATTGATGTGCAATGACGCAAAATTCACCGAGTCGCCCCCCTCCTCTGAGTTCGATCGCTTGAGTGTGTGAGAGTGAGGGAACTGAAGAGGTGTTCTGATGACGCCTCGTTTAAAAGCTGCGTTCGATCGATCGAACTATGGTCGAGCGATCGAAAGCAAATCCCTCAATCGATTGAATAGAAAATGCAAGCGCTTGAACATCCAGGTTTCGATCGATCGGAATGGGTTCGATCGATCGAACACAAAAATCTCAGAATTCAATGGGAAACATGAATCACATCACCCCCAACTATCAGAAACGAATCTGGACATGCAGAGAAACTGAAAAGCATTTGAAGTACAGGCATGTAGGACAGAAATTCATCCTCAGAATAGAAAATTGCAATTTATATAAAAATAAAACTTTATAATTGCATCCAAATTGCAACATTATTACCCCCAATGGTGTTTAAGGCCTTATTTAACTCAAGAAAACCAAAAATAAAACTAAAACCAATAAAATTCTGTCAAGGATTACATTCCAGTGGATAAACAAAAGATGAAATGAACGGAAACAACTGAAATGCAGCACTAATCTTCGAGTATAAAGATTTCCTCTTCCACAATCTCTTCATAACCCGCCGAATTTTCAGAAGTGAAGTCTAAACTCGATGATTCCCTTTCCCAGAACAATCGAAAAGCCGCAAGGACATCATCAAACAAGTCTGGCGTCTCCAAAGAATTGAAAGCCCATGCAAGAGGTGATCCGAATGGAGACAAGGATAAAGGAGTGTAAATGCGCAATGGACTGTCCTCTTGCGGCGGAGTGTGTGGGGGCCTTATGTAGGGCCCAAAACCATGAACCAGTTGATGTGGAAGGAATACCGGAATACCATTTAGAACCATAGTGACAATCCTGGACAAAAGACAACAAACCGATATTGAAAAAATAATAGAACACCAGAAACACGGATTAACACGAAAAGAAAAACAATGAACCGAAACAAAAAAAATACAAAGAAATGTGACAAGTTCCAACCTCACTATTGGCAAAGATTCCCAAAATGCACTGGCTGGTAAGGGGCATTGGAGCCTGAATAGCAGGAAGCTCAGGTGCACATAGTGGTATGGGACCAACTCAGGAACAAGGAAATCATCCATGAAAACAAAGACGGCATTGTGACGGTCTGGGATGACATCCTGGAGGTCATGATCTTCCCATGGCTCCCACATATCATCATTTTCCCATTGTGCCATGAGTGCATCATCCACCATTCTTCCCATGTACAGGTCTTCTTCCTTGTCCACATCCTCGTCATCCTGAAATCCCATATTTTCGTATGGATTGATGTCCAGGAGGGCTGGTGGGTATGGAATGTACCCTTGAGCAGCATCAATGAGAGAATGAGCTTCAGGGTCTTGATGAAGCAAGGGGTAGGGTGTGAGTTCACCCTCAGTCCAAGTGCCACAACGACATTCTGAATCAGCCCAAGAACCGATAGAATGAACATCATCACCTCGCATCTATGCACCTGCAACAGAGTGGTTTAAGGTATAATGGATTAGAACTAGGTCACAAACACAAAAGAACGAACAAAAACTTAAAAACAAAAGAGAGAAACTAAAATGCAGGGAAAGAAAAGAAATACAACAACAATTTGGGACTCCACTTTGGATTTTTAAGTGGTAGAATAGCTGGGCTCATCCAGCTGGATGTGCTCAACTTCAGTGTGGAAGTTCTCTAAGAACGGTTTCAATCTTTGGCCATTGACCTTGAAACAATCATCGTTCTTTGGGTTGATGATCTCAACCGCCCCATGTGGAAAAACAATTTTTACGATGAACGGGCCTGTCCAACGGGAACGGAGCTTTCCTGGGAAAAGGTGGAGGCGAGAGTCATACAGCAAAACTTTCTGCCCCGGCTCAAATGATTTACGACAAATCGTACTATCGTGGAGAGCCTTCAACCTTTCCTTATGCAATTTTGCAGAGTCATACGCATCTCGTCGTATTTCCTCTAGCTCTGCAAGTTGGAGCTTGCGTAGCTGACCTCCCTCTTGAATATCAAAGTTCAATGAGCGTGTTGCCCAGTAAGCTTTATGTTCAATTTCAACAGGAAGGTGGCAAGCTTTCCCGTAAACCAATCTATACGGGGACATACCAAGATTCGTCTTATAAGCAGTACGGTATGCCCATAACGCGTCAGTCAATTTGTATGCCCAGTCTTTTCGATTGGAGCTAACCGTCTTTTCGAGAATGTGCTTGATTTCTCGGTTAGCCAATTCTGCTTGCCCATTTGACTGTGGATGATAAGCAAGAGCGATTTTATGATGGACTCCGTATTTCTTGAGAAGTGACTCCAAAGGCCTGTTGCAGAAGTGCTTGCCTTGGTCACTTAGTAAAGCTTTCGGAGTTCCAAAACGAGACAAGATATGCTCTCTTAGAAAGGACATGACCGTTTTGTGGTCATTGCGTCTCGTTGGTATCGCTTCTACCCATTTCGATACATACTCTACAGCAAGGAGTATGTATTCACAATTATTAGACTTGGGAAATAAACCTATAAAATCTATGCCCCAACAATCAAATATCTCAATTGTGATGATAGGGGTTAAAGGCATAGAATTCCTTTTAGAAATAGTTCCAAGCTTTTGACAGCGTTGGCATGTCTTGCAAAAGGAATAAGCATCTTTGAAGACTGTGGGCCAATAAAAACCGCTTTGTAGGACTTTTTGTGTGGTCTTTTGTGATGCGAAGTGGCCACCGCATGCCTCAGAATGGTATGATGCTAATATTACGGTTATATCCTCATTGGGGACGCAGCGCCGGATAACCTGATCAGCACAGTACTTGAAAAGGTATGGGTCATCAAAGAAGAAATGACGCGCGAACGAGAGGAACCGTTTTCTGTCTTGGTTCGACCAATGAGTCGGTGTTTCACCCGTGACAAGGTAGTTTACAATATCAGCATACCAAGGCAGACTACTTACTACCAGTAGCTGTTCGTCTGGGAACTCATCCTTAATGGATTGGGATTCAGTGTTGTCAACAAAAGTTAACCGGGACAAATGATCCGCAACCACGTTCTCTACTCCTTTCTTGTCTTTGATTGTTAGATCAAACTCTTGGAGTAAGAGTATCCAGCGAATAATCCGTTGTTTAGCGTCTTTCTTTGACAGCAGATACTTGAGGGCCGAATGATCTGTAAAACAGACGATTGGTGACCCTATCAGATAAGACCTAAACTTGTCCAGAGCAAATACTACGGCCAGCAACTCCTTTTCAATGGTTGTATAATTCATTTGAGCTTCATTCAAAGTTCGGCTGGCATAGTATATCACATATGGCTTATTGTCCTTTCTCTGGCCGAGGACTGCGCCAATGGCGTAATCACTAGCATCGCGCATTAATTCGAAAGGCAAACTCCAGTCGGGTGCCTGTATTATAGGTGCGGAGGTGAGGAGCTTTTTTAGATCCTCAAAGGACTTCTGGCAACTCTCTGACCACTCGAAGGGTGCATCTTTGACAAGAAGTTGAAAAAGGGGTCGAGAAATTGCACTAAAGTTCTGGATAAACCGACGATAAAATCCTGCATGCCCCAAGAACGAACGGATGTCTCTTACTGTACGGGGGACAGGTAGATTTGAGATTATGTCAATTTTAGCCTTATCCACTTGGATTCCTTCATCAGATATTATATGGCCGAGGACTATTCCCTTAGTCACCATAAAGTGACACTTTTCCCAATTCAAAACTAGGTGTTTGTCCTCACACCTCATTAAAACCTGCTCGAGATTGCTGAGGCAATCTTCAAAGCTATGGCCAAACACCGAAAAATCATCCATGAAGACTTCAAGGATGTTTTCGACCATGTCACTGAATATGCTTAGCAAGCACCGCTGAAAGGTAGCCGGTGCATTACATAAGCCAAACGGCATTCGTCGGTAGGCAAATGTACCGAATGGACAAGTGAATGTGGTTTTCTCCTGATCTTCCGGAGCAATTTCAATTTGATTGTATCCACTGTATCCATCCAAAAAGCAGTAATACTTGTGACCCGCCACACGTTCTAGCATTTGATCCATGAATGGCAAAGGAAAATGGTCCTTTCGAGTCACAGTATTTAACTTCCTGTAGTCAATACACATCCTCCATCCAGTGGGGACACGTGTTGATACTAATTCACCATCTTTGTTCGGGATGACCGTTATGCCTGCTTTCTTTGGAACTACTTGGGTAGGACTAACCCAAGGACTGTCAGATATCGGATAAATCATCCCAACATCAAGTAGTTTAAGCACTTCCTTTTTAACTACTTCTTGCATGTTGGGATTCAGACGCCTTTGCATTTGCCTTGAAGGTCTAGCGTCTTCCTCCAGATATATCTTATGCGTGCATATGGATGGGCTTATGCCTTTGAGGTCAGCAATCGTCCATCCCATAGCATCCTTATGCTTGGTCAGCATTTGCACTAACTTACCTTCCTGTTCATGAGTTAAAGCAGATGAAATGATCACAGGATAAGTTTTTCCAATCCCTAGAAATGCGTATTTCAGCTCTTTGGGAAGCTCCTTCAATTCTAACTCGGAAACTGGAAACTAGAAGGCATTACCAACTTGGTTTTCGGAGGCAATTGTTCATATGGCATTACCCACATGCATTCTGCTCTATCCTCCTCTATCGTATCCATCATAAGACACATCTGGTTCAGATCAACATCCAATGGAGTTGACTCCGCAGGTTGATAATTATTGCCAAATTGAGTCATTACAACTTCCAAAGGATCTTTGTAGTCGACCAAGTCAACTTCATCTTCAATGACTGTGTCAATGTAATGGATTTCTTCCTCATCATCGTATTCTTCAGGTCGGGGATTAGAAAAAATCTTGACATTCAATGTCATGTTCCCGAATACGATAGTCATGATACCACTTCTAATCTTGATTGTGGCATCAATGGTGTTAAGGAATGGACATCCAAAGATAACCGGGATATGTGCACCAGGATTAGACACAGGTTCTGTGTCCAATATTACGAAATCAACCGGAAAGACAAAAGAGTCTATTTGGACAAGGACGTCCTCTAACACTCCTCTAGGGTACTTCACAGATCTGTCTGCCAATTACAAAGCGACTCTGGTGGGTTTGAGTTCACCCAACCCTAGCTGTTTATAGACTGAATATGGCAGCAGGTTCACGCTTGCTCCTAAATCGAGGAGTGCGTTATCTATCCTTTGATTCCCAATTCTACATGAGACAGTAGGTGTACCGGGATCTTTGAGTTTTGGAGGCAACTCATTTTGAATGATAGCACTGGCTTGGCACGCGACATAAGCATGTTTCTTCACGCTTTGCCTCCTCTTGACCGTGCATAGATCTTTGAGATACTTAGCATAGGCCGGCACTTGCTTGATAGCATCTAGGAGTGGAAGGTTAATTTTAACTTGTTTAAACAATTCCAGAAACTCCTGATTCTTTGTCTCATTCTTGGGTTTTTTCAACCGTTGAGGATAAGGTGTAGGAAAAGGGCATTTTGGTGGTTCCTCCTTAACAGACTCCTTCCCAGGCCTTCGCTCAACTTCTTCCTCTACTCTAGGAGCTTCAATGTTTGCCTTTATTGCCTCGTCGTTAGTAGACGGCTCCTCCTCTTGAGTAGATGGTAGCTCAACTTTTTCATCCACCACTTCCTCCCCTTTGTACACTTCGGGAGTGGACAGAGGCATGCTTTTCTCTATGATTTTTCCACTTCTCAGTGTAGTCACAGCTTTAGCATGTTCTTGATTGTTAGGACCATTGTTATGTCCCTTGGGGTTTAGAAGTGGTTGGGCAAGGAATGTTCCTCCTGAACCTTCTTGCCGTGCATCTATTCTCTCTAATGTGGCAGACATTCTACTCATCATTTGTATGAGTTGCTGCGTTAGATTGGCATTAGCAAGTGGCTCTTCTTCTTGTACCTTCTTGTGCGGTGGCACATAAGTATTGGTTTGTGGTGCATTGGAGGGTTGAGCTTGGTTATTGGTTCTGTTTTGATTGTATTGCTGGAACGGCCTATTGTTTTGCCCTTGATATTGATTGTTGTTATAGGGCTTCTATTGATATTGATTTTGGGTCCCAGCATTATTTCTCCAATCAAACCCGGGGTGATTCCATCTATTGTTACTTTGAAAGTTATTGTTGGAATTCCCCGCCCCTCAAAAACCTTGCATGGCATTCATCTCTATAGGGGCTTGCTCTTGAAAATATGGCACATTAGGACAATATTGAGTTGTATGTCCCAACATATTGCATGTGCCACATGGTTCCTCAGGCATGACTTGCCTAGAGCTCTCTCCTTTCATGCTTAACTCTTCTACCTTCTTTGCTAGCTCTGCATACTTAGTCATGAGGTGATCTTCACTGGTTAGCTGGTATAGGCTTTTCTCCTCTACACAGGATATCTGTGAGCGTGAGACATTGTCAGAATTTGACCATTCATGAGCGTATTCAGCTAACCATTCGAAATGGGCTTCAGCCTCTTCAGTGTTTTTACGCAGAAATGGTCCAGAGCTCATCGTTTCCACCAACTTCTTTGTTTCACCATTCAACCCTTGATAAAAGAAGCTGATAGTTCGCCACTTCTCAAACCCATGGTGTGGGCACGAGAGAAGCAAATCTTTGAAACGCTCCCACGCTTGTGTGAAGGTTTCATTGCTCTTTTGTTTATAGGAATTGATTTGACGCTGAAGGTCTGTGGTCATGCGAGTAGGATAGAATTTCTTTAGAAACGCGGTGCTCATCGCATGCCAGGTAAAAATTAAATTAGGTTTTAGGGAGTGGAGCCACGCCTTCGCTTTATCTTTCAAAGTGAAGGGGAATAGCATTAGATACGTCACCTCCCTAGGACAATTTTGCGAGAATGTTTTGCAAACATCCTCGAAATTAGTGACATGTAAATACGCCTTCTCACTTTCCATCCCATGAAAAGTGGGAAGCAGTTGAATCATCCCATTGCGAAACTGAAATTCGCCATTATGCGGTGGGATTTGAATGCAAGAGGGCGTAGGTGCAAGTTCTGGTTGCATGAGATCGCAAAGAGGACGTAGTGCCTCATCAATTGGTACCACAACATTGTCACCATTTTCACTCTGATGATCATCCATCGATTCAGTTGGAGTGGCTATCGGGTTGATGGAACTATCAGAATCAGAGCGGTAGAAAGGATTTCCAAAAATTCCTTCGATAGAATTGTTGGACATGAACCAGGAGAGTCCCTAGGGTGAGTGCTTACCCAAAAGAACCTCAAAAGAAGAGAAAATAAAAACAGCAAGAGATGAAGAGAGACTGAGGTAATCTAAGGAATTGATTGTCGCCTTCCCCGGCAACGGCGCCAAAAACTTGACACGAGAATTTTTCTGTACGCTCTTGTGCAATACCCAAGTGTAGGTAGACGTGCAAGTAATAACTGGTAAGACCAGGTCGATCCCACAGGGAAGGTGTTAACCTATCGAATTAGACTAACCTCAAAAGAAAGCAAAATAAAAACGAATAAGATTGAACAATGGTGCGGAACACGAAGTTCCACAAACTAAGATTACTAATGAAAATAATTCAGATTAAATTAACGATCTAACTAGCTAGTTAAAACAGTACTCTAAATTAGGATGTTTAACTTTAAAAAGAAAGTGTTGGGATTACACGAATCCACAGTAATCTAGCTATCTACCATGCATTTGCCTTGAAGCACGAAGGAGTACATTACCCACAGTTTTCCGTATTCCTCTAAAGATGGAGAATCCATGGTCCTTTCATGACCGGGACCATATCATCACAGTTAAGTTAAAATACATGAAAGCGATTTAATTCAATAGTTAAGACTCGCACCCTCAATGGTGTTAGCATTGAAGGTGGTTTGCAAAATGTATTGAAAGAAAATGCCTTAGGGCCTTAGTTTTAAAAACTGTTTTGACAAACTGAGCATTTTTTGGGACAGAATGATAACAAATCTTAAAACAAAAGGTCCTGGAATACTGCAGGGAACATCCTCAAGAATCAGGGAGTTCGATCGATCGATGCGCTTTCGATCGATCGAAGACCTTCATCCCTCAATCGATCGAAATGGCTTCGATCGCTTGACTGTCTCTGGTTCGATCGATCGAACTAACTCCGATCGATCGAACACAGCGTTTATCCTGCTGCATGGCAGAGGCTGGAGATCACTGTTTCATCGTGTTCTCCCAACCTGGGACTACTCAGACATCGTCTGGAGTGTCACAGATTGATATTTAACGTAAGAAAACATCAAAGCCTTGTTTGGTTGCGAGTTTTTCATGGAAACTATAAAAACTATGGATTTGGAAGTATCTAGCATGTAATACTACTAGATAAACGATTAAACTACGACTACAAAGTGCAGAATGTAAATAGACAATATATAAATAACCTGGAACGCAGAATACTTGTATTAAACTAAAGAAATCCAATGCACCAAGTACACTCTAATGAAAAACCTACAAAATAAACACAAAACCTCTATCTCTCTCTCTAAAACTGGAAAACCAAAAATGTGTGCCTCCTCCTGGAACGTATATAATACAGCTATATATAAGAAAAACTAAGAACTAGGGTTAAAAACCCGCATCTGCTGCGCACGCGAAGGTTACTGGAAATACCACGTTCGATCGATCGAACTGCTCTCGAGCGATCGAACCCTTAATCCTCAAGCGCTTCAACACTCTTTAAGCGATCGAACGCTCGATCGATCGAACTGGATTAGATCGATCGAACTCCAAATTTCAGCTTTGACTTCTTTTGTTTTCATTCCAGCATTCCATTTATCCTGATGTTCATCTGTTTAGTCCACACAGCAGTGATCCGCACAAACAACAGCTCAAACAATACAACTTAGCATAGATTAATCATATTGTATGAAAATTAGCCTTGTAATGCAAATTGCAGCTAAAACGGGAAGTTGTGATAAAAACTAATACAATTCTTCCTTTTAGCGCGGTTGTATTTTACAAATACCCCCGCTTCGCAATCAGCCTCAGGCTCGGGATCGGGCTCTGGCACGCCACTTGAGTCCGACAAACCAAAAGACCCACTCTATGTCTGTCCAAACCTAAGGGAGGGTAACGTCTCGGGCAAGAAGCCCGAATCACATAACGAAATGGCTAGTGGCGTGATGGTCACCGATCCCAGTGGATCGGCGACGCCGTGCTTTGTCCAGACAGGAGGCCGTGTTGAAACCCAGTTCGACCGTACACCACCCCTAGTTCGCGCTGCTGGGGGGCAAAGAAACAATGGCGGGTTTTGGACCCACCAGATCAATAATAATCAACAGTTGCCGCCTCCACTAATAACCCCGGTAACAGGGGCTCAGCCTGAAGTAATTGCAACGATTGGCCGTAACCCAGAGGTAATCGGCCAACAAATGCCCCCAGGTAACGCTGCTGGGGGGCAAAGGAATAATGATGATTTTTGGCTTCGTCAGGCCAATATCAACCAACAGCAACCACCACCCCCTTTGGTGAATGCCCGACCCGCTGCGCAGCCTATTAACAGGGAAGAGTTGGTGGCGGCCATACACGAAGAGTATGGCCCGTTCATGAGAAGGATGGAGAGGCCGACATACCGACGGCCTTACCCGCCTGAAATTGACCAAGTTAATTTCCCACAAGGGTATAAAGTTCCAAATTTTACCCTATTTTCTGGGGAAAGTGAGCATACCACGGTAGAGCACATAAGCCGATTCATTGTGCAGTGTGGCCATGCAGGCAATAGCGACCCTTTAAAACTAAGGTTGTTCCCAAACTCGCTCACGGGCATAGCATTTTTGTGGTATGTCAATCTCCCGGCCAATTCAGTACTAAACTGGCCAGCAATGGAGGAATTGTTTCATGGGCAGTTTTATAGGACTGAGCCCGAGATATCGTTGGCAGATCTGTCTAGGATGCTCCAACTAGTGGGAGAGACCGTTGAAACATATATAGCCCGATTCAGGAAGGCTAAGTACAGATGTAAGACAATATTGCCCGAAGAAGAATACGCAAAGATGGCTATGGGCGGAATGTCTTTCGAGCTTCGCAAAAAGTTCGAAGGGACTGATTTCCGTGATTTATTCGAGCTGGCTTCAAGGGCCGCTCGTTACGAGCGTATCCTACTTGATGAACATGAAAAGAAGAATTCTTCTAAAGGAACATATTACAAAGATCCCAACTACGAGGTCCATCTAGCAGATTGTGACCTTGAGGCAAAAATCGACATGGCCGAACTAATCTCTAAGCGGCCTATTGTGTGTAATGCCTTGAACAAACCTGTCAATAATAACGCCGCTGCTAAAAAAATGGTGTTCGAGGCAGGAAAAAATTACACATTTGACATAACAATGGCCGATCAGATTTTTGACGCCCTTTTGGCTGAAAAAGTGATTAGGCTAGGTGAAGGTCATCGGATCCCCAAGGCCGATGACATAAAAAATAAGGAATATTGTAAGTGGCATAATTCCTGGAAACACTCCACTAATAACTGCGTTGTTTTTCGTAATGTGATACAGGAGAACGTGGAGAAAGGAGTGTTCAAATTTTCGGACAAAGCTATGGGAGTTGATGCAAATCTGTTCCCACAGATCACTGGAACCAATATGGTATTGCCCGATTTGACCAAGCTGACACGGCCAAGGGCCAAGGTAGACTTGACCGACAGCGATAAGGTCCCAAAGCAAAGGGAAGGGAAACAAATTGCCGTTTCGGAAACTGATAGGCCGAAGGTGACTATTCGCGAGCTTCAGAGGACATACCAGGAACGCAAGGAAGCAGAACTAAAGGCTGAGGTCGAGGTAGCCCGATCAACCACAGATAGTTTGATCGCAGATTTACGACACCAACTAGAGCTGATAGAACAAGGCCTGTGTCCGAGGTGCAAGGCCGATATTAAGAAAGGGGCCTCCAGCCCAAGCAAAAGGCCTAGAGTTGAGGAACGACGAGAATACAGCCCGAGAAGATCCGTGCATGAGAGGCTTTCCTTGCCCAAACAGGGACGCGTAAAGCCCGAGTGGAAGCCGAAGCCACCGCCAGCAAGCGGTATGCCTAGCTCGAGTCATATGGAAGGAAGGCAATATCGATCACGACCCACAATGAGTGCCTCACAAAGGGTTGAAGCATCGGACATTCGCTCCCGAATGATACTCCCACCAAGAGTGAGCGAAGGGAGGTGGTATAGAGCTGAGCATCCAAAATTTCCAGTGATGCCTCAATACAGCAAGTCTCAGAAGAGGAGGTATCAGAGGGTGAGACAGGCCGAGAGGGAACGGCAGCACTCGAAGGGTCGCGTCCAGAATCCTCCAAGGTCCCCTCAGCGTAAGGCCGACAAACAGATAACGGCCATGGAAGAAGATGAGCTCGTTTTTGACAAGAAAGCGGGCAAAGGGGCGATGCATGCCACAGAGCGTTTAAAGAAACTTTTTGAACAAGAAAAGAAGTGTGAGCCATTGGTCCATCCAATGGAGGAGGTCGATGATTATGAAGATGAGGATGATACACCAATTCAATTCAGAACAATCCCGAAAAGTCTATCCTCAAACATGGTGTTTACTCTTCCCATGTCATTCATGGCCAAACCGGATCAGCCAACGGCCATAGAAGGTGACGTAATAGAAGGCCAGACCAAGGAGTCGGCAGTAATAGAAAGTTTATGTTGGGGTGGTGGAGAAACCGTCAGACCCAAGGTGGTAGAGGCTACGAGCAAGAACGTGGATGCTACCGATATACAAACCGATCGGCCTAAGATAACCATCTTGAGGCCGAAAGGGATCCAAACTGAAGAAGGGTTGAAACCAGCGGGACCAGTCAAGGTGGTTTTCGAAAAACCTACCTATCAAATGTCTCAGCACCTGAAGCCGTTGTACGTAAAGGGTCACATTGAGGGGATCCCCGTGAATAGAATATTGATCGATGGGGGATCTACCATCAACATCATGCCCCAAATAATGCTGAGGATTCTTCAAAAATCTGAGTCAGAACTGATTCTGACCGAGATGAATGTTCAGAGCTTCACGGGTACACCATCTAAGACAAAGGGCATCTTGCCTCTTGAGCTAACTGTTGGAACCCAAACGGCCATGACAACCTTTTTCATCGTTGAGACATCGGCCGCGTACAACGTGTTGCTTGGCCGTGATTGGATCCATCCCAATTACTGCATCCCTTCCACTCTCCATCAATTGTTGATCTTTTGGAGAGATGACGAAGTGGAAGTGGTTGGGGCCGATACAAAGCCATTCGTTGCCCGGGTGCTGACAGCCGATGCAGTATTATATGAAGATGATATCGGACCTATCAAATTACTAGGATGCGGCAAACTGGGCAGACCAAATGCAGCCACATTCCGTAAAGAAATTCTACCAAACTTAAAGTTTGGTTATCACAATCTCAGTCGGACAGAAGAATCAAGGCCGATAGAGATTAATGAACAAGAAGACTTCGATGGATCCATGACCAATTGAAGTTAAAAGGCAGCTGGCCCTCAAGGCCAGCATGGCCAGATGGTGCGCATATCTGGCCGATAGGAGATTAGAGATCGGCCCTGTGGACGGAATGATTAATCTGGCCGATTGTATCTATGAAGAAGAAATGCCAATAGAGGAAGATATTCAAATGGATGAACTCGAAACGGCCACAGCCAAGCTTGATGACCTGAAGGCCGACGTGCAGGATCCACTATTGGAGATCAACCTGGGCAATGAAGGAGAGCACAAACCCACATATGTGAGTCAGGTGCTTGAACCGCAGTTCCAGGCCGAGATCATTGCTCTCTTACACAAATATAAGGATTTCTTTGCTTGGGATTATGATAAGATGCCCGGACTATCCAGAGAATTGGTGGAGCACCGATTGCCAATTAAGCCGGGTTTTAGGCCGTTCAAACAGCTCCCACGGCGCATGTCACCTAAAGTCACGATGAAGGTGAAAGAAGAAATTGAGAGACTTTTGGGAGCTGGCTTCATTCGGACAGCCAGGTACGTGGAATGGGTATCAAATGTAGTCCCAGTGGTAAAGAAAAATGGTAAGCTGAGAGTCTGTATTGATTTCAGAATCTAAACCTAGCTACCCCAAAAGGCGAGTACCCTATGCCCATGGCCAATCAATTGATTGATTCGGCCGCCAAACATAAAATTTTGTCCTTTATGGACGGGCACTCAGGGTACAACCAGATTTACATCGCTGAGCAGGACGTCCCGAAGACAGCTTTCTGGTGCCCGGGGGCAATTGGAACCTTTGAATGGGTTGTCATGCCTTTCGGACTAAAGAACGCTGGAGCCACATATCAGAGGGCGATGAATTCAATCTTCAATGATATGATCGGGCATTTCATGGAGGTTTACATTGATGATGTGGTGGTAAAATCGAGCGACAACGCCGATCACTTGAGAGACTTAGAAAAAGCATTTGAAAGAATGCGGGCTAACAAACTAAAAATGAACCCTCTCAAATGTGCTTTCGGCGTCTCGGCAGGGAACTTCTTAGGATTCCTGGTGCATCAAAGAGGGATAGAGGTGGACAAGAACAAGGCTCGGGCAATACAGGCAGCAAAGCCACCAGCCAATAAGAAAGAGCTTCAAAGGCTGCTTGGGCAGATTAATTTCCTGAGAAGATTCATATCCAACTGTGCAGGAAAGACCCAAGTATGGACCCCACTATTGAAGATCAAGACCGACGAAGAATTCAAGTGGGAAGACAGCCATCAACAGGCCTTCGAGGGAATTAAGCAATATCTGTCAACTTCCCCAATTTTAATGCCACCCAAGAAGGGTAGGTACCTTAAATTGTATATATCGGCTTCTGACTGCTCTATAGGAAGTATGTTAGCTCAGGATAATGAGCAAGGAAATGAGCATGCCGTTTATTACTTAAGCAGAATGTTAACTCCAATCGAGCAGCGCTATGCGCCGATTGAGAAATTATGCTTGGCATTGTATTTTTCATCACAGAAGTTAAGAACGTATATGTTGCCCGTTTCTACTTATATTATATGTCAAACCGATGTGATAAAATATATGTTTTCAAGACCAATCATGAGAGGCCGAATTGGAAAATGGACCTTGGCCCTGATGGAATTTGCCATCCAATACCGATCACAGCAATCGGTTAAAGGCCAGGCTATAGCCAATTTCTTGGCTGATCACCCAGATCCAACTGATCTGGGAGAGTTGCTACCAGCACCTAAAGTACTAAACACTTCCTTGGTCCCATGGACATTAATCTTTGATGGGTCCAAAAGTGCAGGGGGTGCTGGGGCAGGTGTGGTCATTGTATCACCTAAGTATAAGAAGACAAAAATGTCATTTTGGCTCGATTTCAAGTGCACAAACAACCAGGCCGAATACGAAGCATTAATTATCGGACTAGAGATACTCCTTGAGTTGGGGGCATCGTCCGTACACATAAAGGGAGACTCAGGGCTAGTGATCGGGCAGATATCAGGAGAGTTCCAGATAAAAAGTTGGGAATTATGCCCGTTTCACTCTGTCGCCACGCAGCTCATGGACGAGTTTGATGATATTAGCATGAGTTATATCCCTAGGTCTACGAATATCGAGGCCGATAAGCTGGCAAAGGCAGGATCGGCCTCGTCTTCTACAAAGGCTTTGGAAGACCAAGTTATCACGGTTCATGTCCGACTGTTACTTTCAGTTGCAAAGAGAGGTTGGTATACTAGCACTAATTCGGTCTTAATGGAGGACGACGATTGGAGAAGGCCTATCATTGAGTACCTGAATCACCCAAATGTCACGGCAGACCAGAAAGTTAGATTGTTCGTAGTCCGATTTGTGATACTTGATGGAGAATTGTTTAAAAAGCCCATCGGTGACGACGTGATTTTGAGGTGTTTAGGCAAGAAACAGGCCATGCAGGTTATGGCCGAAGTGCATGAAGGGATCTGTGGGGCTCATCAGGCAGGTACAAAAATGAAATGGTTGCTGAGAAGGTATAACTATTATTGGCCAGGTATGCTAAAGGATTGTATCAGCTATGCAAATGGATGCCAAGCGTGTCAGAAGCATGGCCCGATCCAGCATGTACCGGCTAAGGAGCTCCAACCAATAATAAAACCATGGCCGTTCAGAGGATGGGCTATGGATCTAATTGGCAAAGTCCTGCCACCATCATCAGGCCAACACTGTTTCATTATAGTGGCGACGGATTACTTCACTAAGTGGGCCGAGGCCATACCATGTAAAACGGTGACCCAGGCCACCGTGATAAAATTCATTGAAGAACACATCATACATCGATTCGGCCTGCCAGAAACCATAGCGGCCGACCAAGGGTCTGTGTTCACAGGGGCCGAGACGACCGCTTTTGCGGAGAGCAGAGGGATTAAAATTCTCAACTCTACCCCATACTATGCTCAAGCTAATGGTCAGGCAGAGTCAACCAACAAGATCCTTAAGGGGATCATTGAGAAGATGATCGATGAGAACCCTTGGGAGTGGGACAAGTTGTTGTCTGAGGCACTGTGGGCCTATCGGACGTCTAAGAGGTCCAGCACCGGAGTCACACCATTCATGTTAACTTACGGGCACGACGCTATGTTACCAATGGAAGTCACCGTCTGATCGGCCAGGAGAGCTTTACAGAACCAGCTTGAGCCCGCAGAATACACAGAGGCTATGATAGTTGAGTTGGAAGGACTTGATGAAACGAGGCTCATGGCCTTAGACTCGTTAAAAGTGCAGAAGCAGCGGGCCGCCCGAGCTTATAACAAGAGGGTGAAAGAGAAATCTTTTAGTACATAAGACTTGGTATGGAAGGCCGTTTTACCTATCGGAGACAAGGATAATCGGTACGGTAAATGGTCGGTCAACTGGGAGGGTCCTTTCATTATACATCAAGTCAAGAATGGTGGTGCTTACAGACTGCGTGATATGGATGGAGGTATTCATCCTAGATTAATAAACGGTCAATACTTGAAGTTTTATTACCCTACTCTGTGGGAAACTATTGATTTGAACTATAAACCAAATCCAGGGTTAGAATACGACCAACTCATTAACTACGACCCTGAGCCCGAGTAACAAAAATATTGTTTGTATTGATAAGGCTGAGCACAGCTTACTTACAAATATATATGAATAAAAAAAAAAATTAGTACAAAAGAGGAGTCGGCCTCTAGGCCGACCCAAAGTTCCTAAGCTTGGCCCTTAGAGACTCCCAAGCCTTGCTAGCACCAGCCCGATCTTGCTTTGCCTTGTCAAGTTTTTGGGCCCAAGCACGGGATGTCGGTAGGTTGGTCTGTAGTTGGTCGTTACACTTTTGGGCATCCACACCAAGCTGGGTCAGGAGTTCGTAAATTTTCACCAAATTGGCATTATTGGTAATGACTTCGGCTTCACATTGCTCCAGTTGAGCCTTAAGTATAGCAATACGCTTGTGCAGCCAAGCGTCCCGTGCTATCACCTGAGCCCGAGAAACCTTCCCAGCTTCAAACTTAGCTCTGGCACCCTCAAGAAACTTCATTGCTTTTTGCCGAGAACCAAGGTGAGCTTCAGCGTTAGTTTGAATCTTGAGGGCCGAAAGGTCCAAGAAACAGCAGCTTGGGAGTTTTTCCTGGATTTCCCAGAGCAGGGACAGCTGTCCGACCGATAGAGAGGGATCGGCCATAAGAATGTTCAAAGCTACGTCAATATCGGCGATGGTGGGAAGGCTTGGCAAGTCATGTTCAGCGAGTCCGAGCACAAGTTCTCTGGATCGCTGAAGGTGAGTGGGAGACACCGCCTCTGGCTCAGGCGCGCCTAGGTCATACGCTCCAAGGTCTATGCCGGCAAAGAAGTCGTCGAAGGGAATGAACGGCTCTGGACCGATGGGAGTGACCTGTTCAAGACTATGGGTCAAAAAAGAGGAAAAGTACACAAAAAAAAAAACTAGAAAGGGGTCTATAATACCTGGACTTGGTGAGATAGTGAGGCCGAGAGCTCTTGATGAATCTCGGGCTCATTTCTCGGTTGAGAAGAAGACGGTTGAGAGGACTGTTGATCGGGTAAATGTGGGGCGGTGATGGTCTCTGCCATTGGGTTAACAGTTCCCTCATAGGAAGAGGTCTGAATACCAAGGGTTGAGCCCGATTTGGTAGCTCCAGCCATATCCTCAGTATTGGCAGACGGTGGACCATCAGGAGGAGGTGACGAAACGGTCTCAACAATTTCCTCCCTAACATTCGAGGCCGACCCCGTGGCTTCCGTGGCATCGGTTCGGCCGATAGGAACATCAACCATATTTGGGGTAACCTGTTCAGTTTCTTCCCCTGCCGCCTCCCTAGAGACGTCGTCATCAGGTATGCCCTCGCTGCTCGAGGAAAGAACGACTTGTTCAGGGACGTTGCCTCCAACGGGGTTGGTCACGTCCTCATCAGAAGGGGATAATGGAGGCATGATATGAAGAGGCATTACCCTCATAGCAGCCCGTTCTAGGTACACTGCCTGTTGTGTGGGAGAAGTGGGGAGATCAGTTGGGAGAGTTGGTGTTTGTGTTGGTTGAGAGGCTCCACTAGTCAAGATAATGTCCTCCCCAGAATCCTCGTCGACGAGCTGAAGTTAAAAAAAAAAAGAGGGAAATATTAGAATTCTTAAATATCATCGGGCTTTCACATGACACAAGTAAAGAAATTAACCTGCGTGGCAGAGGCCGATGCTTGTTTTTTCTTCTTCTGAGCAGGACCTTGGCCCGGCGCTGGTTTGCGAGCTGGTCTCTTGGCTATTTGCTTACGCCGGGCTGGAGCCGCTGGTGGAGCAGGAGCATCGGCCTCTGTGGCCGGTAATACAGCAAACTGTGTGAGGGTCTCAGCGGCGGTACTTTGAAATATTTGGCTTGCCCGATCAGTCCACCACTTTGTGAACGCCTCTGATACCACAGGCCGGGCAGAGAATGGGGTGAAGTTGAAAGCGGCCTTGAGTTTGTCCGACCTGCCCTTGATCTTTTTTACTTGCTCATCGTTGACGATAAGGCCGCGCTCCACCCAGTCAACATTGACAGTGATGCCCGGTGGAACGGGTACCAGCTGAGAAAGCCCGAATTGGTGGGCGTACATTGGGGCAAAGTAATATTCGACCCCGCATTTGTTATTGGCCGAAGGGATTGATGGGCTAAAAATTATGTCTCTAGCCACCAAGTAGCTAGAGAAGATTTCGTTGTAGGTTTTTTGAGTACCCGGGCCCCAGTTGGCTGGGTCGGTGGAAAGTTGTAAAAAGGAACGAAATTGAAGAGAGAAAAAGGGTGTGAAAAGGTTGATAGCCCGAGGGGAGCACCCTTGGTAGAAAAATATAAAACATTCCTCAAAAGAATGGGAGGAAGGTGTCACGTCCACAAATTTTGTGGCGGAAATCGGGGTATCGGCCCGTTGAGGGATGGCTGGCTGGAACTCTGGGAAGTAAGAATAGAGCCAGACCTGGAGAATCCAAATCGGGCTTCCCCCAGCCCCAAAGCCCGAGTGCACAAAGTCCGTTATGCCACGGACAAGATGGGCCCAGACTAAACTGGCCAAGGCCAGTGGCTTCCCAGAAGCAAGAGCCAAGGCTAGTGTTGTGTACTCCTTGGTGATGGCTTGGCTGGCTGAGTAGAAAAGGTATCAGTTCAACCAGTAGATTAGAAAGGCCGTATGCTCGGCGTCTGAGACTTCGGTGCCATCAGCACCCATGCAGGCTGTTAAGAAGTTACCAAAGGCTGTAATCGGTCTGTAAGACACGGCTCCGTCCCTCACGGATTCTTGTTGAGGATAGGAAAAGCTGGCAGTGCCCACATCCAGAAAGCCTGGCATGACTTCTTGATCGTGAGGGTGAAGCCCGAGCAAGTAGCTGATGTCCTTGATGGTGGGAGCCATCGGGCCACAGCGGAAGAGGAACCCATTGCACGAGGCCGACCAGAACAGGAGCGCTGCAAAAAAGAGTGGACGGTCTATCTCCAGCTTCGCCCGACTGAGCATAATAGCTCATATATGCCCGTGCGCTTCCAGGTATCGGCCTTTGAGGCCGATACTCTTGCTACCCATCTGTCCCAATCCGTTGCTGGGGCAGGCCATCCCCTGATGGGGTGTGCTGCAGCCCATGCCTTGTTCCAGTGGGCCGGAAGCTGGAGGAGCATTTCGTTGTCTACCGACGGTAAGAAAGGGAGGAAGTCCGCTGGAATGTCACCTTGAAACACTGCGCCAAGCCCTGGTGCTACCGGAGCACCGTCAGAACAGTAGTAAGGGGTGAGGTAGTCGGTGGAGATGTTAGCGGTGTGGGTTTTTGTGAGGGTCCTGATCTCTCTGCAGCGGTTCCGTGGTAGGGGAGCGTCTACGAACGTCTTCTTACCCTTGGAGGCGGCTGCTGGAGCTGTTTTGGGAGCCATTTCTGTGACAGGATAGAGTTTGGTGTTGCCAGAAGAGATGAAGTCTAGAGAGAGAGGAGCTCTGGTTTTTTTTGTAGAAAGAGGAAGCAGACAGACGCGATTGAGAAGGTGAAGAGATTTTCGAAAATCTTTGCTTTATACGCGTTGCATTTAATGAGGAATGATTAGTGGGATTCTCGATGATCTGACATTTTCTGCATGGGTGACACGTGGCACAAGTTTTAAAATTTAAAATGTCACATCAACCAAGGGCGGGACGTTTGATATGACCTTTTGGGGGGCAATTGTTTGCACCTAAAAACCGCCGAAGGTTTTCCAGCCCGATTGATATGGGGATATGGGCCTAGGGATAGTCGGGCATGGGCATATCAGAGGCCGGTTGGTCCGGAGTAGGTGATGACATCGGGCTTAGGGGAAGCGTCACCAGAAGTTTAGAGAAGGCAACCCGGATGTTCCATGGGATGGAGCCCGATAGGCAGCATCAGACCCGCATTGGTCTATCGGGCATCAATGGTGGAAGTAATGGAGCAATGACACACGTTGGAGACCGATTGGGACGCCGGGAATGGAGGACTTCATCGGGCATTTGTCAGAACGGGAGCCCGATGGGGAGTTAGGGAACATGAATGTATCGACGATCGGACACCATACCTATGGAAAGTGATAAAGGTGGGTGGGATGAGTCCGATCGGACGTGAGCACCTGGAAAGATGTTATCGAACATAAAGACATGACAAGACGTTACATGAGTCCGATGAGTCTTCAGTCACAGTCATGAGGCCGATGGGAGTGGAGGTAAGGCGGTTCTGGTGACAGCTGCCATTTGTGACGTCACCCCAAATTTGGGGAAATCCGAGTCCGTTTGGGAAAGAATCTTATCACTAACAGCTGGATTTAGACGAGATGATCCCTGAGATGGTGGGATTGTTTCAATCAAGATAATGATAAGGCAAGGGTGGGAGATAAGGAAGGTTTCTGCTAACTAACCAATCAATTACATAGCTTAAGGCGCAAGCTAAGGAGTCCTTTCCTAATCAGAATTCAATCATGGCCGCTATAAATATGGAGGCAGGCCAAGCTGCAAGGACACTCCGCGTCACTCTCGAAAACAGCATTCAACAAAGCATTCAACAGCATTCAAAAGCATTCAAACTTTTATGTTCTTTCTGCATTCATAGCAAATAGGTCTACCCTCTTTTTGTTATTTTTCTTTTACTGTTTTCATTCTCACGAACGATCAGAGCCTGTTCTGAATCTGTTCTTTGGTTATATTTTCCAAACATTTAATAAAATCTGTATTTTATTAATCGTTTGTGATTGGTTACTTGGTAATCTCATACACTATTTGGCTTGTGCGCTTCAGTACTGCCAAGGGATTTCTGGTGAGGGTACTTTCCTACTCGCCGCACACAATCGTTTAGTTTAGAAGTCAGATCTGAAAGCCTTGAGTATCACTGACTCAAGCATATAGAAAATTAGTTTGCACACACCGAACCACTTTTGGTTCTGGCACGCCCGCGCATAATTACTAGCAAACACATGGTAACAAATATTTTAACTTGACTATCAACCAAAACAAGGATAATGAGACTAAACAACAAGTAGATGCGTTATTTCAATGAAATTCGACAAACACAATATATTTATAACCCTCCAAAAAGAAAAGATAGGCTCAAAAGCTCACCGGGTCTAGTCTCCACCTTGTGTTATCTAGAAATCTGAATCATATTATAGTTCACATCAAACATGTATTCAAACGACTACGTGCAGTGCATAAGTTTATGTGCAAAACTATGATATAAAACTACGATTCAAATGATACATGACCTAAAACGTATCAACATAACTTTAGCAAATATTTAATCACATCTTCTCTTGTTTATCATTCTATAACAATCATAGTTACATAACAAGAAGTATCAAATTTATATTGCAAAAACGTCAGTAATCATCGTTTATTTAAGCACAAGTATCAAAAAAAAATTTTGAATTTTTTTTGATAATAATGTGAGTGCATACCCCCAAACCTAAACCTTTCATTGTCCCCAATGAAACAATAAAATGAAAGAAAGGAGAGTGCGTAAAGAAGGAACAAGAATACCTCTATCTCGGCAATCACAAACAGGTGAACACAAAGGAATCTGTTAATAAAGTTCAATGTTACCTGTTAATACTTAATAAAAGACGAACAAAGAAAATAATAAAAGCAGCTAAAAGAACTATAACCAAAATAAACGAAACGAAATAAACAATAAGACCGCATAAAAGCATGAAAACAGAAAGATAATAACTATAAAAGAAAACAAAACATAACTATAAACAGGAAAACAACACATGGCTTGATCTAAAAAGTACTTAAGAAACAGAAACAGGAAAGTAAAAACTACTCAAACAGGTGGGGGACTGATAGAAAAAACAAAAGAAAATATCAGAAAAATGGGGTATCGCGCGAGCGGCCGCCGCGCGTGCGAATCCAAAGTTTTTTTTTTTTTTTTTGAAACAAAATCTCGCGCGAGCGAGGTGCCTCGCGCCCGCGAAACCAGGCGCGAGAAAAACCTGAGGGCTCAAAACAAAAAGAAAACGAAAATTTCACTAAGGCACATTTTCGCGCCAGCGGGCCGCGCGCGAGTTCAGTTTTTTCCATTTTATGGCTAAAATTATGTATATAATATTAAAATAAATTAATTCTGACCCCCAAACCTGTCCAGAAAAACTTCAAAACTGACAACAACGACTCAAAAACAACCAAAAACAAAGAAAACAAACAAAATTAAGCTTGGGTTGCCTCCCAAGAAGCGCTAGCTTTTACGTCTTCAGCTAGACCTTTCTAGCTCAAGATTCATGGAGGCTGAAACTCGGATTGTGTATCCCGTAGGATATCAGGAAGAGGTCGGTGATAAGCAGAAATAGCGTCGCTTTGAATCAGTTCAATTGACAGTTCTCCCTCATTATGTTCAAATCGATTTCTTACCTTTCGAGTAAATTAATCATTCGGGTCCAGATTAGTCAAATTCGTCCGCTCACTACTCACCAAATTATTTTCCTCACCCACAGGTTGTACGTTATTTGGTTCAATTGTTCGTCTAACCTCAATCTCTGCCTCACATAGGTAATCATCGTCTTTAGGAGGTTGATCAATAGCGTTAAAAACGTTTAATTTGAGATTCATGTTCCCAAATGACACCTTCATTACCCCCATCCAGCAGTTAACACGTACGTTAGCGGTCGCTAAGAATGGACGGCCTAAGATGACAGGAATGTGTTTCCTAGCATCCAACGCGGGTTCAGTGTCAAGGACCATGAAGTCTACTGGATAATAGCATTTATCAACTTTAACCAAGACGTCCTCGACGATTCCTCTAGGTATTTTAATTGAACGATCCGCTAACTGTATTATAGCGGCCGTAGGTTTAAGTTCACCTAAACCTAGTTGTTTATAAACGTGATAAGGTAACAGATTAACACTAGCTCCTAAGTCAAGGAGAGCCCTATGGATGACAGTGTCACCTATGACACATGAAATCGTAGGCGTACCTGGATCTTTATACTTCGAAGTAGCGTGTTGGAAAATAGAACTTACTTTTTCCGTGAGAAAGACCTTTTTCGGAGTATGACTATGCAATTTATGTTTTTGAGTGCATAGGTCTTTAAGACATTTAGCGTAAGCGGGAATTTGTTTTATAGCATCGAGGAATGGAATATTAATTTTAACTTGTTTAAACACCTCGAGTATATCTTCATCTTTTGACTTTTTCTTTGTAAGATTAGACGGTTCCTCAACATTAGGTGGAAAAGGTAGTTTTGGAATATAATTCGTTGGGACCGGTTCATTCTCTTTCCTAACTCTATCCACGTCTTCACCTTTTTCTTTATTCAAATTTAAATTTTTATTTTTCTCACCCCCATCCGGAATTACAACAACTTCCTCATCTCGAGTAGTCGTCCTAGTCGAAACAGCGTTCATGCTCTCACTCGTACTACCCACTGCGTATTGCCCCTTAGGTTGCTGAGTAGGTTGACTCGGCAACTTACTCTCAGTTAAACGGTTTAATGTATTAACTACTTATCCCATTTGGGACTCTAGCTTTGCGATGGACTGGGTATGAGAGTGCACTAACTGAATTACCGACCCAAAATTTTCCAGTGAGGCCAGCACCTTCTCCTCAAATGCATTATTGCGTGGAGGTGGAGGAGGTAGTTGGTATTGACTTTGTTGATATTGGGGTCGGTACGTATTATGAAAATTAGTCGACCTAGGATTAGAATTATTTTGTGGGAATTGTTGCATAGAATTAACGTGTTGCTCAACAAATTCCAGATATTGAGATGCAGAAGGACATGCAAAGATATTATGAGACGGTTCAGAACATAATGCACATACTTCTGAAGAGGGTGGATTGGACCTATTCCCCATCCACATAAGTTGGTCAAGTTTTCTATTTAATTCTTGTATTTCGATTGACTGACTCGACTCAACTTTCACCTCTCGCTTAGGTTGAAGATGATATCCCTCGAAACGCACCGACACAGCCTGATGCATCGAATTCTCGCTTAATGTTTCAAAAATCTTCCAGGCCTCGTCGGCGCTTTTGTACAGGAAGGTTCCCGCACAAACGGCATCGACGGTATTATGGACTGAGGGAATAAGTCCCTCGTAGAAGACCTGAACAAGTTGCCACTTAGGAACCTGATGATGTGGGCAAGAGCGTAATAATTCTTTAAATTTCTCCCACGTATCGTAAAGCGTTTCCCCATCTTGCATTATAAAATTAGTGATAGATTTCCTTATTTGATTTGTACGTATAATAGGAAAAAACTTTTGTAAAAATGCGGTGTGTAAAGCTTCCCATGTTTTAATTATGTTTGGCTCAAGTGATTGAAGCCAATGCTTCGCTTTGTCTCTTAAAGAAAATGGAAAGAGCCGCAATTTTAACTCATCGTCAGTTAGATTTTGGATTTTCAAAGTAGAGCATACATCCTGAAAATCTCCTAAGTGTTGATATGGATCTTCATTTAGACGACCATGGAAAGAAGGAAGTAGCGAGATCGTAGACGATTTTATCTCAAAGTGAGATGCTATCGCCTCCGGTAATTCGATACCGGCTTGTGGCGTGTAAGTAGTAGGAATAAAATAATTTATAAGTGGAGGAGGTGGCGGTATATTAAGATTATTCATATTAGCACCGTCGTTTTGATTGTTATTGTTATTTCCACCGTCAGCCATTTTAATCGGTTCGATTTTAAAAGTTCGAGTTTTCCTTAACCGTTCACGGGTACTTTGAATTTCGGCCTCAAACAACGACGACGGAATCGGAGTTGATTCGTCGTCTTGCAACCCAGCTCTAGAAGCTTGGGTTGTGGACTTACTAGTTCTTATGGTACGTTCAAGTTCAAGATCGAAAGATTTTAATTCTGGTTTATTTGAACGTGTACCTAACATAAACTAAAATAAAGAAAAAGAAACTAAAAACAAAGACTGACTAAACAAAAGAAACAAATAGCAATCACGCAAATAAGACAACAAGCAAGCACACAGTACTACTATAATGCATGAATATTATCCTGTAATGCAATGACCGCGTCAAGCCCAGCGCCCCGGGTTTCCTAGCTAATGCAGTGTTCACTCCACAACTAACCTAATGCAAGTAATTGCGTCTCAGCGCCCTGACTTACAGTGATTTGATGCGAAGTTAAAGCGAGCAATTTACTTAATTTTTATTTATTTTATTTGCGTAAGCTCCTTTGATGTAATTAGCTACTCCACTCGGAAACGTTGGAATTTGATGACTCGAAAACCTAGAAAATAAAAAGAAAAGTTAGTAACTCAAAATAAAACGAAAAATAAGAAAAGAAAACCTAATCTAATATTTACGAATTAACTAAACTAAGATTCTAAAACTAAAGGTAGTAATTTGCAATCCCCGGCAACGGCGCCAAAAATTGATGTTGTCAATATCAAGATATAAAAAGTGTTCTTTACTTTTCAAAAGATTTGTAGTGTGAAAGCAAAGGTCGAACCCACAGGGATTGGTTAACTACAGCGACTTAATTTTAAAACCTAACTTTAGTTAATTATGAAAACAGATTTTGATTTGATTTTAATTAAACTAATAACAATAAAACTAAATCTAAACTATGAAAGCAATTAAAAGTGTTTTTGTAAATATGTAAAGGGAATCTAGGATTGCAACTCCACCACTAGCTTCATAATAGGAATATTTATGATTACTTTAGCCTATTAAGTTGGATGAATATGGGGAATTGTGGCTACAAGCCCAATTCCTCCATCAAGAGAATAATCATGGTTCAAGCACCAACATATTCCATCTTCGGTTAGCACGAATTATCCCACACTAAACTAGGGTTGTGACATAATTCGTCTAATCTAGGCATGGATTATTCGGATACTTGATAGCACAAATCAATAAAGCACCATCACATGTAAATAATCTAAACAAGCACAGCGAGCATAGATCATTGAGCACATCACAGTCAAAATAGATCTAAGACAAGAATAAAATTTGAAAGCAATGATTTAATCAATAGAAGTACGATTTATTTATAAAAATCCTCGGAACATGTGACTGTCATCCATACATAATAAAACTAAAATAAAAACATAAATAAAACCCTATTACTCGACTAGGGCTTCATTGAAACCCTAGATCTTTGTCTAGGCTGCCATGGAAGTGGAGATCGGCAAGTAGTTGATGGAAGAGGCCATGGGAATCCTTGGTCTTCTTCTTCTTCTCCTTGCTTTTCCTTCTTCAAGGGCTGGAATTTCAGTCTATATGACTGTATGTATATGTATGTATGGGTGTGTAACGATGTGTAACCCTTCAATTGAAGTAAAATAGAGTATATATAGAGTTTACAACAAGCTTTGGAAGCTTTCCTAACCCGAAACAAACTGAAACTGATATATTTTACAGTCTGGACGTCATTCAGCAATTTCGTTTGCATAGGAGTCTTCAGTATACTGAAATACGTATTATTGGTTTTTACACATATCGCGCGTGCGGCTCGCGCGAGCGCGACATTTGGGACCTCGCGCGCGCGGATCGCGCGAGCGATTTCTGGATTCTCGCGCGCGCGGCTCGCGAACTGGCTTTTTCAGCTTCTTTTTTTCTGCTTTTTCACCCTGTTTAGCCTGACATACTTGATTTCTTCCAAAACCTATCAGAAAATAGAAAACGAAGTAAAAATATACAAAAACAGGATAAAAAGATACTAACAAATGCTCGTTAAGGCGTATAAATAGGATTTGTTCTCTCCCGATCAATTACCATACACTTTTCCTTGGTACACTAGCTTAGGTTGTTCTACCCTTCCTTTTATTAGCGCTTCTATTTGCTTTGAAAGTTGATCATACTTAATAGATGATTCATCCTCAATCCTAAGTAAGAAAATGCTCTTTTGTTTAGCCCTATCTGGTTCACTAATCATTACTCGCATTACTTCACGTGGTTCCCATTGAGGTGAATTTTTAGCAAGCTAGCCAAAATATGTTTCAGCTTCATTCGCGCTTTTATGCATGAATGATCCTTGACACACTATTTTCACTAACTTCTTAGAGTCCGGGGTTAATCCCTCAAAAAAGAAGCTCATGAGATGCCATTTTTTGAAACCATGGTGTGGACAAGACAAAAGTAGATCTTTGAAGAATTCCCATCTTTAGCAAAAAGTTTCATTGTCATTTGGGTAAAAAGCTTGATTTGTCACATGAGGTCATCTATCAAATGCTTTGGAAAGAATCTTTTCAAAAATTCTTTATGCATGGTGGGCCATGTGGTAATTGAGCCAGGTATAAGAGTTAAAATCCAAGATTTTGCTTTATCTTTTAATGAAAAATGAAACAACTTTAATTGAATAATTTTTTGTGGGCATGCTTGATAAGCAAACATCTCACATACCAATTCAAAATCTTTTAAATGTACGTAGGCATGTTTAGTCTCCATCCCATGAAAGGTGGGTAGGAGTTGTAACATGCCATTCTTAAAGTGAAAAGCACCATAATGTTGTGGAATAGTAATGCAAGACAGAGTTATGTTCCTATTGGGAGCTAGCAACTCTCGCAAGGGGCGTGAGTCATCATCTATCCTATCTTTAGGTTGAAATTATGTTGACTTTAAACATTGTCATTTAAGCCTAGCTTATCTTCCCCATTATTCCCATTATTAATTTCATTATTATTATTATTATGTGGTAAAAGTCTAGCCATAATATCAGAATATGAAGGTGTAGCTATTGGATTAACAGAGTTATTGGAAGAATTATTCGTGATTTGCAGTTCTTGAATTATAGATTCGGTTGAATTATTTAACTTGAAACAATATAGAGCTTATGTGTGGTGGTATGTGACGCAATAAAAACTAAAAAGTACAATAACATAAATAAGAAAAGAAGAATAAATAAACTAGATAAAAACAAACTAAACTAAGTGCCTTCCCTGGCAACGGCACCAAAATCTTGACAGGAATAAAATATTGTGCGCTCTTGTGTGCAACACCCAAGTGTAAGTGATCGTGCAAGTATTATAGTACTGGAAATCCAGGTAGATCCTACGAGGAGGGAATAAATTATTAAGATGCTTTTATCTAAATTATCTCTTAAAGAAAAGAAAAGATGATTGATTTTGAAGGATTATTAAACTAGTTGTAATATTGAAAAGTAACTAAATAACTAGACTAGTGAATTTAATGAGAATAATTAAAACTGCGAATTAACTTGAACTAAGTAAAATATGAATTAACGGGATAAAAGTATGCATAAAAGACCATATGACATGTTATGAATATGCACTTTCTACGTCTAATCACAAAATCTGGTGAAGTATCTCACAATGTGTTGGAATATTATATATTTTTATGATATTATGGATGTATTTTAGGAGTAGATTATTTGATTTGATCCTATGGATTTTAGGATATATACGATCTTATCCTCTATTTCCTTTTTCTCTTCTATCTTCTCATGTATATATACTGTAATGATATTGAGAAATAATGTATTCAATTTCTCCATTTTTACTTTCTTCTTGGTATCAGAGCAGGTTCCAACCCTAGCCACTACCCTTCTCCTTCCGTTGCACACCCAACACCAACACAGCTGTAAGCCCTAACCACTACCACAGCCTCCTCGCCACTACCACAGCCACCTTGCCACATCCTAGGCCACCCCCATACCTCTCAGTGCACCACCCAGTAGCCTTGCCATACCTCGACGTACCCCCAGACCCTCGGTTCTCTTTGGTTAGCTTCGACTAACCCTTGCGCAACCCGTAAACTGCGCCTTGCCCATTTTGTGGGTCTTGTGATGATCTAGAGCCCTTCACATGCTCTCTTTCAAGTTTTTTGGGCTACCCGTATGACTAGGTAGCCCCTTCTTCTGCCGGCAGCCTTTCATACTCCCTTCTTGTGCCTTAATGCTGTTCTTGTTTTTGGTTATTTTTAATCTGCAATAATGACCAAGGATAAGGAGATTGTTCAGCCTTCTAAGGGGGCACCACTGCGTACAAATGTATCTCTGTTGCTGACTCCACATGCTCCTGCACAAAGGGTTACTACTGTTCTGTTGGATGGACAAAATTTTGCTGCATGGTCTCATTCCCTTCGACTCTTCTTGGGTGCCAAAGCCAAGTCAAGTTGGCTTCATGGTACTACACCCAAGCCTGCTCCCATAGATTTAACTTTTGATCAGTGGAATATGGATAACTGCGCTATCTTGGGTTGGTTATTTAATTCTTGGAGCCTTGTATTTATCACATGTTTGTGTATCACACTTCGATTCATGGATTGTGGAATGCCTTGACCCTGATGTATGCACATAAGCGTAATGAGTCCCGTATTTATCAACTTCATCATGAAGTTTCCCAGTCCTCTCAAGATTCTCTCCACCTAAACGTCTCTAATTATTTTGGTTATCTCCAGTCACATTGGGAGGAGTTGGCTCAGTATGAGCCTCTTGGTGAGATTCCTGCTGAAGCTGCTACTATTATTGTCTAGCGCCTTGATCAACTGCACACTTACCAACTTTTGATGGGTTTGAAATCTGAATTCGAATCTCTTCGTACTCAGATTTTGAACACGTCACCTATGCCCTCACTTTATGAGGCATTTGTGATTGTGGATGGTAATGAGCATCGCCGAAAATTGATTCAGACTACTACTACTCCAGTTTTTGATTCTCCTGTTGCTCCTGACCAGATGGCCTTTGCTGCTCAAACTGGGCCACATCCCAGTAATAGAAAACCTCCAGTCTATAAGCATTATAATGTTGTTGGTCATACCAAAGATCGTTGTTTCCAACTTCATCCTGAGTTGAAGAAACAGTATGCTCAGCCTCGTAATCCTGGCCCAACCTGCTTCGCTGCTATCATTGAGACCGGATCTGTCCCCATTATTCCTGATATTGGTAAACTTCATCAGAATCAGAGTATGCTTCAAACTCAGCTTGGACAGATTCAGAGCCAACTTGGCTCTCTTCTTCAACAACATCAGTCTGGTTCTTCTTCCACGACTGCCATTGCTATAGATACTTCCACTGCTTTACATGTTAAGATTAGAACTTCAAGGTGGGTTCTGGACTCGGGAGCCAATGATCACATGACTAGTGAGTTATCTCTTTTTTTGTCCCCTCGCACACCTGTTAACCACACTGTGAGTATTACTGATGGTTCCACCACTAGAGTTCAAAGTAAGGGTAATGTCTGCTTGTCTCCCACAATTACCTTGTCCTCTGTTCTTCATGTCCCTCAGTTATCTTTTAATCTTTTATTGATCAGTCGCCTCGCAAAGAGTTATAATTGTGCCGTCATTTTCTTACCTGATCGTTGTCTCTCGCAGGACTTGACTTTGAAGAGGATTTTTGGTATGGGCCATGAGCGTGGTGGACTCTACTTCTTTGGGGAACCGCCAGCACCACCTGTGTCTTCTAGTTTACAAGCGTCTATTTTACCTAGTTCTAGTTCTAGTTCTTTTTCACATAAAACTTTAGATTTGTGGCATGCCCAGCTAGGACATACTAATTTCCAATATTTGTGTTTACTTTTTTCAGAATTAATAAAAGCCTGTAAAACTCATAAATTTCATTGTGTTGTGTGTGAACTTTTTAAGCATACTCGTTCTTCTTATATCTCGTATGTCTCATGCTCCTAGTGCTTTTGACATTATACATTCTAATGTGTGGGGACTATCCCCCATTACTGTATTAAATGGGTATCGCTATTATGCTACTTTCATTGACGACTATTCACGTTGTACATGGGTTTACCTTCTGAAGAAAAAAATTGAAAATTTTCCATTATTTTCTCAATTTTTACAAATGGTTAAAACTCAGTTCCAAGCTGTGGTTTGTACCCTTTGATCTGATAATGGCCGTGAATATGTCTCTAATGATTTTTGTTTAGAACTTAATAAAAAGGGTATCCTCCAACAACTAACTTGTACCTATACCCCAGAACAGAATGGTGTGGCAGAACAAAAGAACCGTTACATTATGTCTATAGTCCGGTGTCTTCTTTGTGGTACGGAGGTACCTAAATATTTTTGGCAATTCACTGTTCTCACAGCTACATATCTTATTAATCAAACTCCAAGTCGTATCTTGGATGGTAAAGCTCCTTTGCATGTTCTTCACCCCGATTGTTCTCTTTTTCATGTGTTACCTCATGTCTTTGGCTGCACTTGTTTTGTTCAGAATCACAGCCCTCTTCGGACTAAACTTGATGATAAGGCTATCCATTGTGTTTTTCTTGGGTATTCTCCTTTATCTAAAGGTTATAGGTGTTATGACCCCATTGCTCATCGGTTTTACACTTCTATGGATGTTACGTTTCTGGAGCATGTTCCTTACTTTGCAGGTTCCACTCGTTCCTCTGTGCCTCAGAAGACGACCATTGAACCCGACGAGTTACCTCACCCTGTTCCTGTCTTTGATTCTTCCTCTCCTGAGGTTGACATTGAGGATTCCCTTCCACCAGTTATCACATCTTCCCCTGAATTTCGTTATGCGGGTCCATAGGCTCATGCTTTGCCTCCAAATGCTTCTCCGAATCCAGGACCTGCTTCTCCTGCACTGATAAGACGATATATCCGCCAGAATTTCTCGCCCGATAAATCGGTATATGGTTATTCTTTCTCTACTCACCACCCTATTTCCCAGTATGTCTCATATTCAGGTCTTTCACAACCCTATCAAGCTTTTCTTGGTCAGGTTGATTCAGTTTCAATTCCCAGATTTGTGTCTCAGGCTCTCCAAAATCCCCATTTGTGTCTCAGGCCATGCAAGTAGAAATGGATGCTCTTCAGCATAACCACACTTGGGATCTTGTCTCTCTTCCTCTGGGGGAAAATACAGTTATGTGCAAATGGGTCTTTATAGTCAAGTACCTTTCGAATGGTTCTACTGATTGGTATAAGGCTCGCCTGGTTGTAAAAGGATTTACTTAGATACCAGGCAAGGATTTTAATGCAACTTTTGCTCCTGTGGCTAAACTTACTACTGTTCGACTTATTGTTTCTTTGGCTGCTTCCCATTCTTGGCCTCTTCATCAACTCGACATAAAGAATGCTTTTCTCAATAGAGTCCTCCAGGAAATCATTTACATGGATCCCCCTTTGGGTTTTTGGGCTGAGGGGGAGTATTCTGGGAAAGTTTGTCAACTACGAAAGTCACTTTATGGGTTAAAGCAGTCTCCTTGGGCATGGTTCAGTCATTTTAGTGATGTTATTATTTCTATTAGATTCACTAGGTGTCACTCTGATCATACCTGCTTTGTTCACCGACGTCCGGATGGTCGCTGTATCATTTTATCAGTTTACATGGATGACATTATTATTACTGGTGATGATACTATAGGAATTACAAGGGTAGAAGAAAAACTTGGAGTGACATTTGATGTCAAAGACTTGGGGCCTCTCTGGTATTTCCTTGGCATTGAGATTACTCAGTCTCATCATGGGATTTCAATGAACCAAAGGAAATATATCTTGGATCTCCTCAGTGATACTGGCATGCTGGGTTATCACCCTGCATCTACACCTATGGATCCAAATATCAAAATATCTTTCGAGTCAGGAGAGTCATTATCTAATCCGGCTTCCTATCAGTGTCTTGTTGGTCGTCTTATTTATTTGACCAATACTAGACCTGATCTTGCTTTCGCTGTAAGTGTCATTAGCCAGTTCATGCATCAACCCCATACCTCTCATATGGACGTTGTTCATCATATTCTGAGGTATCTAAAAACTTGCCCAGGTCTGGGTCTTTTCTTTGCTGCAGGAACACAATCTGGGGTCACATGTTTCACAGATGCAGACTATACTTGTTCCAAGAGTGATAGGCATTCTACTTCAAGATTTTGTACATTCTATGGTAAACACCTTATTTCTTGGAAAAGCAAGAAATAAGCAGTTGTTTCAAGATCATCGGCTGAAGTCGAATATTGTGCTATAGCACAAGGCACTTGTGAGCTTCTTTGGCTTCGGTCTCTTCTATGGGAATTGGGATTTCCAGTTTCTGTGACTTCTACATTGTTTTGTGATGATAAGTCTGCTATAATGCTGGCTTTTGACTCTGTTCTTCATGAGCGTACCAAGCATATTGAGGTTGATGTCCACTTTTATCTCTCCATGCTTTGTTCCTTCTTCAGATCAGACTGCTGATGTACTCACAAAGTTTGTTGGGCCATTTCTCTTGAAGTCGTCTATTGTCAAGCTTGGACGCATGAATCCCTTCGCTCCAGCTTGAGGGGGAGTGTTGGAATATTTTATATTTTTATGATATTATGGATGTATTTTAGGAGTAGATTATTTGATTTGATCCTATGTATTTTAGGATAGATATGATCTTATCCTCAATTTCTTTTTTCTCTTTTCTCTTCTCTTGTATATATACTGTAATGATATTGAGAAATAATGTATTCAATTTCTCCATTTTTACTTTCTTCTCAATGATATGTTGAAATTGAGATTATTTGCCAATTCACTCACTGGGCCTGCCTTCACTTGGCATGTGAAACTTCCCATAGGCTCAATCCAAACTTGGCAAGATATGGAAAGAATCTTTCATAGTCAATTTTATCAGACTGATCCAAATGTGAATGGAATTCATGGAAAAATGTGGAAATGTATATTGTAGGTTTAAATCAGCCCAGAATAGGTGTAGGGCTAGGTCACCAGAAGACGAATATGTGCGTCTAGCTGTGGATAATTTAAATCAACACTTAGAATGTAATTTGTGGGCCAATAGTTCACGAACTTGTGCCACGTGGTAGATGCCATGGCATAATATGAAAAGGTTGTTGATGATGAAAACCTAAAGAAAAATAACACCAGGGGAGTATATTATAAAGGACATCATCAGCTTGCACATCTAGTCGAGATTGAGGATGATGAGCAGGCTGATGAAGACAATGAGAACGAATATGAATGTGTTGTAGCCAAAAATAACAGCTCAAAAGCCATTTATATGCGATGTCCTGCGTAAACCTCCCCATCTTTAAGGAAAAAATTCTACTAACCAAACTGATTAGTCTGGCAAGAAGTATGAGTTTGACGTAACCAAAAAAAGGAGTTGTGATGCCAAAAGGAGTAGACACAGAGTTAAATAGAAGAAGTATCAGGGAAAACATAAGAGTTTTGGAGTTGTAATTGATTCAAATTGAATCTTTCCTAGGATAGTGTTGGGTTCAAATTAGAATTCCCTAAGAATCGGGATGGAGGTAAGACAATGGTGCAAATCAGCATTAATAAGAAGTCGTCAGCGTCTGTGGATATCGCAGGTTTTCTTTCTTTTACCCACAGCTTTTCAAAATCAATTTCAAAAAATAAATGAGTCGCCACTTAATTTTTAAAAGGAAAAATTAAGAAACCATTTTAAAAGCAAACTGATCTTTTAGAAACCAGAGATTAACTAGGTCCGGGGATTTTGGAATGAGAGAGGAAGGAGCCCGTCGGACTAAAACACCCTCTCTCATCCTATCTTGCGATAGGCCTCTACTCAATATCCTTCTAATCGAATTATTAATTTAAATGTGCCCTCAACTAATATATATGTATAGATATACGTTACAAAAAGCATGTCCAAAGGGGTGCAAAATTGCAATTGATAAAATATCATTCAAAAATCACATATATCAAGTAGCAAGCAACATGATATGCACTAGGGAACAAGAGAACTTACCCGGAATCCAGCAGCGATATTAAACGTGCAATGCATACAAACAAAAGAAAATCCTAAAAAGAGTCTCTAATCACATATACATATAAGGCAAGCTCCTAATTCTAAGGTGTCGCGCATGAGGTTGAAAATCAATAAAATCAAGGACTGAAATCAACTAGTAGGGAGATGAGAAATTGTACCTCAAATGCGCTACAAAACAAAGATTAGTCCACATGTTTCACATAATAATATGGTATCAAACAATCAATCCTAATTCTCTAACTTAAGTCTATCTAGCATGAAATCCAACTGTGTTCGATAGTTAGTTCTAATCATGAGCAAATAAATGTACATGGATGAATGAATGTAAACAAGAATAAGACATGGATTTATTCACTAATTTGGGTCACTTAGCCTCTGGATTTAAGCTAAATTGCCCTTATTCAAAGTATGATTTGGATCCTAAGACATTAAGAGACCATTTGAGTTGGAATAAATAAGATTAGACAAAAAAGGTAGCAGTTTTTATGAATTACAGAGAGCAGACCAGATCTTAAAAAATAGAAAAACCATGCTTCCAACGATTGGATCTTAATGATTTTTGGATATGATATGCCTCTGTGAGTCTAGTTTATAATCCAAAAATAAAATCAAGGTTTGAACGGTTAGATCTCTGGGAATATAGAAAACACTAGACGCCACTCAGGAATCTACAACTCTCTGTCCAGAGATCTTGTACGATTTATTAAAAATAGCAAACAGATGAGAAACACTTAGATCGTTTTAGGGGATCTCCTTAACACATTAAGGTACCTAGAAATATTTATTAGAGACCTCGGAAACTCCGTTAAAATTCCGATTTATTAGTTTTAAAATAGATTTACTGTTCTGAAATTTCGGACAGAGAGCTGCATGTATTAAAAATCACAAGACCAAACCATCTTAGACATGAGATCACCTTAAAACAAAAATTACAGTGGTAGAGTA
Organism: Hydrangea macrophylla; assembly: GCA_033977485.1. NCBI lineage: Eukaryota > Viridiplantae > Streptophyta > Magnoliopsida > Cornales > Hydrangeaceae > Hydrangea > Hydrangea macrophylla. The sequence continues at coordinate 61,340,445 of CM066997.1, read as the reverse complement.
TTGTGTTATTGACACTTTCCCATTGGTTTCACTTGATTTCAACTGTTAGATTTCGAATTAAAAATCTTTGATCGAAATCAGTTTGTGAACTCACTGTTTTCATTTGTCAAGTTCAACTTTATTTGTTAACCCCAACTATTAAACCATGAAGTTGGACTTAAACTAAGCCATCTTCTCCTACCATTTGATGGTCATTGGAGACTAAAAGACCTTTATATTTATAGATTTCAAGTGAAGTATGAATGGACTTCATGAAATTTCAAGATAAAGAATCTAAACCATGGGGATGGGCTTAGACTCAAAACCACTTCCTCCTACCATTTGATGGTCATTGGAGATGAAGACATGACTAATACTTATGAGTTTCAAAGAGAATATGGAAATGATTTCATGAAATACCAAGTTTAGAGGATCCAAGTCATGAGTATGGACTTGGATTCATCTATTTGCTTATGAAATGAAGTGATGATCAAATTTTGACTCTCATGTAAAGTATAATTAAGCTTACATGGGATTCAAAGGATCATACTCAAGAGATTTCAAGAGAGATATTGAAGATCTCCAAGAATCTCAAGAGAGGAGCATAAAGAAAAGAAATATAAGAAAGATCAAAGAACTAGAAACAAGAACTCCTAAGCTTACTAGACAAACTCTAAGACTTAATCAAGAAAAACTAAAAATGACTTGAAGATTAGAAGCTCAAAAAGAAAGAAAACACAACCAAGATTAGAGGATCACCTCCAAACTATCCTCAAAAGTCTTTCTTTGAAGATCTTCCAAGCTCTTCTCTCTAGTTCTCTAAACTCTCTCTTTTTCTCTCAAAATATGTTAGTGTAATGGTAGTGGTTTTTTTGTATTTTTTGGTGTATCTCTTGTGTATATTCCTTGCATGTGTTCCAAGGAAGATCCTTCCTCTTTTATAGGAAAAATTACCAAGTATTTTTAGTGAATTCGGAGTAAAAGACAGGTGTAATAATCCCATTTGGTGGTACAATACGTACTTCCTGAAATTAGACAGACTGCTGCCCAGGGCGGCAGTCCAAATTCATCTGCGGCAGTCCGTGGGTGCCGCTGCGGCACTCCGTGACTGCTGCGACGGCATTCCGTGACTGCCGCACGGCTCTCCGTGAGTGCCGCGGCAGATTGTTGATTGCCGGGTTTTTGTCAACCTTACTTTATCAGATTTTTGTTTTTATCTGCCTACACATACGTATTGTACCATAAAATACGGACTTTAAAAGCAAACGACAGTCAGAAAATTTCGGCGGCACTCAGTGAATGCCGGCCCGACACGCACTGAATGCCGTTCGGCACTCACTGAATGCCGCCCGGCACTCACTGAGTGCCGCGGAATACTGCCGTGTGCCGTTTTTTGTTGAACTTCCTCTTTTAGGTCTTTTCTTTTCTCCTTTTTCTTCCAAAAAAATATTTTCGAAGATTTTATCCAAAAATGGTGTTTTATACCTGAATTGTCCTAAATACCTGGTATTTTCCTCTTTCTGTGAAATTTTATTGCGTTTGGAGAACTTTCTGAAGAGCTTGGAATACTTCGATTCTTTCGGTCTTTATCATCATCGGACGTGGAGGTGACGCTCTCCTAAATTCGACGGTCGGTCAAAATTGGGGTGTCTACAGTTTGCCCCTCTTTGACAGAGCTGGTGGGGCAACGTGTTCCATAAGTGAATGTCAAAGCCTGTGTGAAGACAAGCCTTTGACCAAACTGTCGAATTTAGGTAAAACAAAAACGCGTTGCAAAAATGTCTTCACAAATGGTTCATGTTGGTCGTGCTCGATGGTGAGCTGCCTACGTATCCCATCAAGAATCAGACCAAAGCGTAGTTCAGGCACGGGGTCGAACACACACAAACGCAAGTAGTCACACGGATGGATGCACCTATCCTGTCGTGATGCAAGTGCCATGCAATGGTGTTTTCTGAATTGACCTGGTTGTATAAATGTCATGCTTATCGTGTCTTCCCTACGTACGACGCGCTTTACGTGACGTGTTGGAAGATCACCTAATTCTTGACTAACGCAAATCTGTTACGGAGGTCATGAAAATGCTCTCGATTTGATTTTGAGGGTAAACGCAAATCTGTTGCGAGAGCCGAGAATATAAATCAGTTATATTCCCAAAACGAGGGTTAACACAAATCTGTTGCGAGAACCGAGAATATAAATCTGTTATATTCCCAAAACGAGGGTAAACGCAAATCTGTTGCGAGAACCGAGAATATAAATCCGTTAAATTCCCAAAACGAGGGTAAACGCAAATCTGTTGCGAGAACCGAGAATATAAATCCGTTATATTCCCAAAACGAGGGTTAACGCAAATCTGTTGCGAGAACTGAGAATATAAATCCGTTATATTCCCAAAACGAGGGTTAACGCAAATCTGTTGCGAGAACCGAGAATATAAATCCGTTATATTCCCAAAACGAGGGTTAACGCAATTCTGTTGTGAGAACCAAGAATATAAATCTGTTATATTCCCAAAATGAGGGTAAACGCAAATCTGTTGCGAGAACCGAGAATATAAATCCGTTATATTCCCAAAATGAGGGTTAACGCAAATCTGTTGCGAGAACTGAGAATATAAATCCGTTATATTCCCAAAACAAGGGTAAACGCAAATCTGTTGCGAGAATCGAGAATATAAATCCGTTATATTCCCAAAATGAGCGTAAACGCAAATCTGTTGCGAGAACCGAGAATATAAATCCGTTATATTCCCAAAACGAGGGTTAACGCAAATCTGTTGTGAGAACCGAGAATATAAATCTTTTTTAATTTTAAAAAATTGGGGGCCCACGGGCTAAATTCTTTTTCAAATTTCAAAATCGGGAGCCCATGGGCTCAAAAAGTTTTTCAATTTTCAAAACGGGAGCCCACGGGCTCAAATATATTCCTAAATTTTAAAATTTGTAGCCAATTTGAACCTAAAAACGACCCCGAGGGCCAAAAGTTTAATGAGGGCAAATTTTGGGGACCTCAAATTCAATTTTTTAGGACTTGATTGGAATTTTGGGGGGAAAAGAATGATCTTTGAACCGCCTTAATCGCGACACACGCGGCTTTCCGCGGCAGTCCGTAACTGCCGTGCGGCACTCCGTAACTGCCGTGCGGCACTCACCGAGTGTTGTTGCGACAGTCAGCGAGTGCCGCTCGGCAGTTCATTGACTGCCGCTCACGGAAAATTGAGTGCCGCGATTGAGCGATAGTGGCTTATACCGCCGGGTTCAATTCATTTCTTTCATTCTCTCAATCTTCTTCATCTCGAAACCTCTCTGGAGATATTTTTCTCTCATCCTCTATTCCCTTCTGTATTGATCTACAGTACTCACAGGTTAGTTTTACTCAATTAAGACTCGATTAATCTATCTTATTTCCTTGTTATTCTGAAATTTTTATGAATCTAACACGCGAATTTTCTTTTTTCTTTACAGATCATGGCGAGAGGTTCGGGGAGGAAGAAGAAGGCCAAGTACACGGCCACTCATCATCCTGATGCTACACTCCTTCTCCAGAATCCGGACGAGCATTTATCAGCCCGCGCATTCAAGCGCGAGGTAAACGCTCCTCTCTTTGCTTCTCTTTTAATTTGCAAGCCGTAGGAACTTTGGTGGATGCAATGTATATTTGATACAACTTCAAATGTTTTATTTCTTATTACAAATGCTATACTTGTAGTGCTTTCGAGTGTCTTGAACGTTTTATTTCATGCCCCTTCTTCTTCTTAGGAAAATTTCGTACATATTTCTTTCTCCAAAAGACTCCTTAGGAAAATGAGTGATATGTCTGAATTTTGCGAGCGTTTTATCCCTTATTATTTTTCGACTTTTCCAAGGGCTTTTGGAAGCCGTTTGTATTAATCAGAATTTCAAAACACCTCTTGTGAATAAAGTGAGTTTTTCATTTTTAAGTTTCACGAACACGACGCGTTTTAATTGAAAGCGTTACTTATGAATGTTCCAAGCGTCCTCTTATTGTTCCAACCTAATTTTGAATGTCCGTGAACCCGTACTTGAAACTAATGCCTCCTTGGAACCTGAATTTGAACAAATTTATATACATATACTTTGAAAATGAGAACAAACTCCTTTCTCTCTCTTTTTTTTTTCTCTTTTTTTTTTGAAATCTCTCTAGAACATCGAATGTTCTTTCTTATTTCTTCTTATTTTTTTGTGAACGTCTACTGAACTGAACGCAAACTAGTGCCATGCTTGTGAAATTTCTGCGAGTATTTTCAGATTTTCTATTTCTTTCTCCTTTTTCTTCTTTCTTGTCTTTTTACTACCATCTGTTTATTTACTTTTCTTTTATCCAATTACTAATATCAAAATTTTGTGATTCTTTCTTGCAGCTGCAGCCTAAGGTACTGAAGGGGCATGGTAGCCTCGCGCATGGGTATGAGTGGTATACACAGCTGAGTGAGACACTGAGGGCTTTGGTGGATGCGGCCGGGTTTAGAGACTTCGTCAAACTCTTGACGAAGAGCTCCAACGACTTGTGGCAGATACATGCACTGGCCGAGTGGTGGTGGGATACCACCAGCACTTTTCATTTTGACTTTGGGGAGATGACGATGACTCTCTTGGATTTCTCGATGATCACCGGGATTACCTTCGGCGGAGAGCGCTTGCGGTATCTGACGGACCAGGAGTGGGGCCAGGTGGAGCCATTATTGGGAGTGGTCCCAGAGGAGTCTCTGGTCACAGCCCGGTGGTTTATGGACACGTTTAGGGGCCAGCCTGGTTTTACGGATGAGCAGATGGCCCGAGGCTTTCTTATGTACTTACTGGGGTGCTCCTTGCTGAGCACCAAGGGTGATCGGGTCGATGTTTCCATGGTAGCGTCCCTGGAGCACCTGGACTGGGTGGACGAGTATGACTGGGCTGGCGCAGGGTTAGCCATCTTATACCGACACATGGGTGACATCTCCCGGGACAGGCCGGCCTCCACCAGTGGTTATTGGAGAGCGTGGGAGGTATACCTTTTTCCATATTTCATTGCTTATTGCATTTTCAGAAATTTATTTAAATTTTGAGACTAACCCCCCTTTTTATTATTGCAGATTTGGTCCCACGAGTACCTCCGTATGATGTCTCCTGAGACACGCAGCGCTGACGCCCTCATCATGCCCCAGGGGCTGAAGTGGGCAAAGGATAGAGTCAGGCAGAAGACCGGGGCCCACGATTTTGTTTTGTGCAGGAACTTCCTGATGAACTTGAGGGAGCATCACGTCCAGTGGCAGCCCTGGCTTAGGGTACTTCCTGAGGCTTGTGCGGAGGTCCGAGAGTCGGCTGGATATGACCCGACAAGGCGACTCCTTGATGGGCCAGAGGGCCAGGCGTGGTATTTAGGAGAGAGGATGACTAGGCAGTCACTGGCGGCCCCTGGATTCTTCGTGCCATTCCCTCCTCCCGACTCTATGAGAGCCACGGACACCCTCCAGGGTAGCGAGCTGACGGTTGCTCTAATGGGCTTGGGTATTCATGACTTTGTGGATCCCCCCACAGGATATGCGGCGTTCCGCGCCACTAAGCTGATGCCGAACTTCCCTTTGATGGAAGTGACTCGGGTGAGTATATGATTCCTCTATTACTACTCTTATGAATTTCCTTTTATTCTTTATTCATGCTTTATTATTATTTTTCGTTTACAGCCTGTTCCTGCTGCGGCTCGTCCTCCTGCCTTGCCTGAGTGGGATTGGACTATGTCGGCTGTCTTGTTCGGCGAGCTCTATTCGACGACGATCCCCCGACTCACATAGGGCGCCCCCACTATTTCTCTCCATTATGACGTCGTCCCACGTGCTTACACAGAGGAGGACTTGGCGTACGCCCACGGCGTGCGGCAGTGGGTTCTCGGGCGAGAGTGGATGGTAAGAAACTCATCCCTGCCTTTCACTTTGACTTTGATTGCCTCTTCTTTTCCGAACCTTCATTCCTGGTTTTTGTTTTTCAGGCCGAGGGAGCTCGGGCGACTGTTGCAACTTAGTTGAGGGCCCAGGTATGATCTTTATCCTCTTATCCTCAGTATTTCATTTGTCCTTTCAACACTATCTGGATTTATCCTTTCTTATTTCAGGCGGAGGAGATCAGAGCCCTGTCCCAGCAGGTGGGGCAGCTTCAACAACGGCTCCAGCAGTTCGGCATTCCCCTCAGCGACATTCCTGGGGATGGCGGTGCTGGAGGAGGCATGGGGCGAGGTGGTGGTAGCGGCGCTGGACGCGGCGGTGAGGGCACCAGTAGCTGCAGAGGCAGGGGCGGCAGTAGCGGCGGACGTGGAGGGAGAGGTGGAGGTAGCGGGACAGAGTCGGAGGAGGAGCCCCTCAGGCGTACGACCCACCAAACTCGCAGCCGGGGCCGAGGCTGATCCTACTTTTTCTTCTTCTTTTTTATTTTTTATTTCTTTTGAGTGTTTTGGGAGGATTTACACTTTTATTCGGATGATTGTATATACATACACTTTATTTTGATAGCTGCTTAGGATAACCGGTATGGAAGGTACTTGGGTATCTTTTTCATTCTGTTTATTCACCGTATGTGTGACCATAGCTTGGTCCTTCCTTTGCCATATGTGGGACCATGGCTTGGTCCCGTCCTTATTTTAATTTTGAATGCTTTGATTTCTCCCTTTCTTATTGCGAAATGAAAGTGAATGAATGAATGTATTAATTTTTGTTGCACGTGCTGCATGAAGTGCACGTTTTATTGTCCTCTTTGTATTTGTTTGTTTGTAGGTGGGCTAAACGTGTTACAAACAGACCCTGGCAAATGACAAACCCAGAACGGCACTCGGTGAGGTCTCCGCAGCACTCAGTGAGTGCCGCGACGGTAGTCAGTGAATGCCGCAACGGCATTCACGGACTGCCGTGCGGCATTTCTTTGAGTGCCGCGGGTAGGTAGGCAGGCAGCTTTTTTCCCCTATTTATACCCCTTCTTTCTCAAGGCTCCGAAAAACACTTCCCTTTTCTTCTTTACTTTCTTCCAAAATGGCCCCCATCAGCTCCCAAATCCTTTTCCCCTGGATGGATACCCTTTCCGGCGTTGATAGGCTCAACTTTGAGTGCTTCAGGCTGAATGATCTTTTCTCTTTCCGACGGATGAACTTGAATGAGGGCCTACTTCGAGCTGCCATCCAATGTTGGGATCCTTCTTTCAACGTCTTTCATTTTGGCTCTCAGGAGATTTGCCCCTTGTTTAAGGAATTCAGCGCCATTCTTCACACCGATCCTTCTGCTGAATTGACGGTTCCTCCAGTTCAGGCCGGGTATGTCCGGGATTTAGCTACTCTTCTCCACACATCTCGGAGTGCGGCAGGCTCTTTTATTTGTGACAGGTAGATTGATTTTGAGGCCTTTCTTCCGTTTATGCTCCCATAGGGGACCCTTACGATGGTGAGTATCAGATCATTCGACGTAGTGCCCTGTCAATTGCCATGCTCTCTTACTTCCTCTTTCAGTCATCTTCTGACACTCTTATACCCATTGCCTACGGTTTGCGGGAGATGAAAAGTGCTGTTATAATGGTCCTTGGTGAAACTCTGATTGGATTGGGCCATGCTTATGCTACCGGGGCCACGTTACCTGCCGAGGCACCTTTTATTTTGCAGATTTGGCTCATGGAGCGTTTGGATCTCTTTATACACCCTTTCCATCTTCGCGGGTCACTTCCTTACGATCGTATGGAGATTCACAGCTTATTTCAATCCGCCGATGCATGGCTTGGTTGGCCCCAGGGCCTATCTTCTAGTGATATCTGCTGGGTTTGTCCGCAGTGGACCCATCGCTCTATTGCTGTACGCCTTCCTGGGTGACCTGGCATTTGGCTGCCGGGTTTGCGTACCACTACCTTCTACATTCCCGGTCGGGTTGTCCGTCAGTTTGGATTTTTGCAAGATACTACTGAATCTGTGACTGCTGATTTCACCAGGGGGTCCACTTTGTGTCCTTCTATCGTGAAGGCTTTCATCGAGGCTTGGCACAGTAGGATGGCTGCTCCGTGCCTGAGGATTCCTGCCCCGACTGTGCCTACTATCCAATATCTTCTAGAGATCCAGGCCTTGGTTGCGAGACGAGCTTGACAGGCACATGCATAATAAAGTAGACGAAAACATGGAAAAGCTTGCCATTTCACAAAACTTTCTGACAGACCCTGCCTACTCTTTTTACGCTTTTGAATGTGATTTTTTTTTTAAGTACTGTTATCTTTAGGAAAGTTCTAACATGCTTAATCAAAGTGCTCACTCCTTCGATTAATCTTTTATGAAGAATTCTCCTTTCAATGTCTTTACTTGGCTCTTTACTTTGCATTTTGCTTGAAGCTTTACTTCTTCTATACCATGAATTCTCATTTGTTTCTTTATAATACTTATCTTGATAGCCAGGTGATCCAAAGGAGGGTCTTGTATTTGGGTTCTTCGGCTATCAAACGGAGTTTGCCCCTGGTTTTAGGGCTTCGAAGTGGTTCTAGGCAAATGCCAGTTCGCCCCTAGTTTAGCACAATCTTTTTGTATGGATCGAGGGCTTTGGAGAGCCCACCTACTTATCCCCAAGCGGGCGTTAGGTCCCAAATAGTTCAGCTTTAAGGCTGCAAAGAAGAGTGTCAATCATGCAATTATTTATTGACCGCAGGCAATTATTTATTGACCGAACCGAGTAGGTTGCCTACGTATCCCCTAACGGGAATCAGGTCTAGCGTAGTTCATCGAGGTAGGAGGTTTTGAAAGAAATGGTTTCAAGCAAAGTATTTCTTAAGGCGATCGAGGTTAATTGGTTGCTTAAATTCAACCCCATCCAGGTTCATGAGATAGGCCGCTCCTCCGGAAAGGAGAGTCTTAATGATGTATGGCCCGACCCAGTTGGGTTTGAATTTTCCTCTGGGGTCATAAATAGGCACTTTCAGTTCTTTGAGGACCAGGTCACCCTCAGCAAGCTTCCTTGGGCGGACCTTTTTGTTGAAAGCACGAGCTATCCTCTTCTGGTACCCCCGAGTATGGTTTACTGCGGCCAGTCTCTTCTCATTGAGTAACATCAACTCCTCATACCTTCCTCGTACCCATTCTGATGCGGGGATCTCACACTCTGCCAAAACCCTAAGAGAGGGTATTTCTACCTCGACTGGGAGAACGACTTCCATCCTGTAGACCAACGAATATAGCGTAGCGCCCGTTGAAGTTCTTACTGAGGTTCGGTATCCCCACAAAGCAAACGGCAGCTTCTTATGCCAATCCTTATATGTATCCGTTGTTTTTCCCAAGATTGCTTTAACATTCTTATTCGCTGCTTCTACTGCTCCATTCGTCTGAGGCCTATACGGGGACGATTGATGGCGTGTGATCTTATACTTTTCCAAGAGCGGGATAACCTCTCCCTGAAAATGACTGCCATGATCGGAGATGAACTCATTCGGGACCCCATACCTGCAGATTATGTTTTTCTCGATGAAACTCACCACGTCTTTGGCTTTCAAAGTTGCATACGAGGCTGCCTCTACCCACTTTGTAAAATAATCAATTGCCACGATTATGTTCCGGTGCCCATTAGAAGCCTTCGGAACTATCTCACCAATGATATCGATCCCCCACACGGAAAATGGCCAAGGGGTGGTCATGCTATAGAGCTGTGACGGCGGAGTATGCATCAAATTTGCATGAACTTGACACTTGTGACACATTCTAACATATTCGCAACAATCTTTGTCCAAGGTCGTCCAATAGTACCCCTGTCGGATGATCTTCTTTGCCAGCATGTGCCCGTTCATATGGGGCCCATACACTCCCTCATGTATTTCCTCCATCATTCTCTTAGCTTCTTTTCCATATAAACACTCCAGATTATACCCAGTGTAAGATTTCTTCCATAGCTTATCTGCATAAATCAAAAATTGGGCGGCGAATCGCCGAATCGCCTTTCTATCCTTTTCTGAGGCTCCTTCGGGGTATTCTTCTTCTTTAATGAACTTCCACACATCCATATACCACGGTATTTCCTCTTCGTCTTCCATGGTCGTGATCATTTCAAATGACGGTTGGTTCCTCACCTCTATGGATAGCGGGATCATGGCAGTTTTGGAGGGGATTTCGATCATCGAGGCTAAGGTAGCCAAAGAGTCAGCTAGTTGGTTTTCTTCACGAGGGAGGTAGTAAAAAGAAATCTTTTGGAACTGTGCTTTCAGACTTACCAGATAGTCATGGTAAGGTCTTAGTTTCTTATGCCTTACCTTCCAATCTCCTCGGACTTGGGATATGATCAAATTGGAATCTCCGAAGACAACAATCCGTCCGACTTTCAAAGCTAAGGTTGCTTCCATCCCAATTATGCACGCTTCGTACTCCGCAGTGTTGTTGGTCGAGTTATACTTGAGTTTGACGGCTAATGGGATAGGGGCCCCATCTGGTGCTATGAGAATGATTCCAACTCCATAACCTAGTTGATTGGCTGCTCCATCGAAGTACATTTTCCACAAATCCTCCTTTACCTCCATTATTCCCTCATCCGGGAACTTAAATTCTCCCTCGTTCTTGGATTCTATGGCGAGGTCGGCTAAAAACTCAACGACAGCCCTTCATTTCACAGACTTGGCAGTGACATACTTGATGTCGAATTCAGCTAGCATCATGGTCCAACGGGAAATCCTACTGGTCAAGACAGGTTTTTCGAATAGGTATTTTAATGGGTCCATTCAGGATATCAGAATTACAGGGAAGGCTAGCATGTAATGGCGAAGGCGACGGGTACACCAAACCAAGGCCCAACAGGCCTTTTCCAAGGGTGAGTACTTTAACTCATATCCGACCATTCTTTTGCTCAAGTAATAAATGGCCTTCTCCACGTGCCCCTCTTCTCCTTCTTGGGCCAACATACACCCCATCGAATCTTTGGATACGGAGAGATAAAGTAGCAGGGGTCTCCCAGGTGAGGGTGGTGATAGGACAGGTGGGTTTTGGAGGTAGGTTTTTATCTTGTCGAAGGCTTGTTGGCAAGGGGCGTCCCATTCAAATTTCTCTCCCTTTCTGAGCAGTTTGAAGAGTGGGTCGCAGGTTAAGGTGAGTTTGGAAATGAAGCGGCTGATGAACTGTATTCTCCCCAAGAATCCTCTCAGTTCTTTCTCATTTTTCGGTGGGTTCATTTCGGTTATGGCTTTTATTTTGGTCGAGTCTACTTCGATCCCCCTTTGGGTAATAAGGAACCCTAACAACTTTCCCGTGGTAACTCCTAGAAGGTACATTTTTGTGGGTTTAGTCTCATTTTGAACTCCCTCAATCTCTCAAAGAACTTTCTCAAAGCCTCTAGGTGCCCTCCCCTCTTTTTGGATTTCACAATCATATCATCCACATACACCTCCACCTCTTTGTGGATTATGTCGTGCAGTAAAGTGGTGGCAGCCCTTTGATAGGTCGCACCTACGTTCTTGAGTCCGAATGGCATGACCCTATAGCAATATGTCCCCCATGGAGTGATGAGCGTGGTTTTCTCTCTATCCTCGGGTTCCATGAGGATTTGATTATACCCAAAGAATCCATCCATGAAAGATAGAAGCTCATGTCCCGCAGTGTTATCGACCAACACGTCGATGTGGGGTAACGGGAAATCGTCTTTAGGGCTTGCCCAATTTAAATCTCGAAAGTTAACGCAAACCCTATCACGACCATACTTCTTTGGAACAGGTACAATGTTGGCAATCCACTCAGGGTACTCAGTGACCATCAAGAATCCAACCTTTAATTGCTTTTCAACCTCCTCTTTTACTTTAAGTGCCCATTCTGGCCTCATTCGCCTCAATTTTTGTTTTATGGGTTTTGAATTGGGAAAGAGAGGGATGTGGTGCTGGACTATCTTTGGATCAATACCTGGCATATCATTATAAGACCATGCAAAAACATCTTTGAATTCATTTAACAGATTGATTAGTTCTTTGGTTTCTTTTTTGCTAAGTGTTGAGCCAATAAAGACATTTTGAGGATTATTTTCATCTCCTAGATTAATTGTTAGGGTGTTCTCTATGATTTTGCATGCAGATTCTTTTTCTTTTTTGATTAATTTTTGCAATTCATCAGGTATTTCACATTCATCACATTCATTAAGCGCATTCGAGTAAGCGGAATCGGTCATACTTTCATTGATTTTGTTAGGAGTGATTACAACAGACATAGCAATAGTAAGACGCCTCATTTGGGCCATTACAGACTCTGGATGAGGGGGATACTTATCACTAGACTCAAAGACCCACTCCTTGCTGGCTCCCTGCTTGAGCTGCATAGTGTTACAACCTGGCAGTCCCCTGGTTTCCGTCTTCTCTTCCTTTTCTGGTTTCAGCTCTTCTTCCAGCGCATCCTCTTCTAGCACATCCTCAACATTCCTCCTCGGCTTTGACCTCCAAACCCTTGTTTTCTTCCCCTTTTTCTTCGGCTTTCGCCCCTTCTTCGCTCAGCAGACTCTGCATGACTGGTCCTTCTAGTACACCAATCCAATCGTTGACGGTAACAGGCTTTTCAGGCACTTGCAGAAACGGATCCTTGTACTTGGAGAATTCATGGGAGAAAAAGATCTCAAATCCCAGCTTTAGACTTTTGCCCTTCTGGTCCATCCAAGGCTCTGGGAAGCCACAGAAGGGGAAATCTTCTCCTTCCTTTATGAAGTACCCGTTGAGCGTCTTTAGGTAAGGGTCTAGTGGTGCATTGACAGCCTTCTTCTTTGCCCTTAGTTCCTTCTTTGTTGGCTGGTACCCCAAACCATGAGTGTGAGTCTGAGTTGGAATGAGCGGGAATTCAGGCATGCCTTGATGATTCTTTTCTAACCCCATGCCTGGGAAGAAACCCATCTTTTTCATTACACTGGACTGGCATACTGACCAAAATGGCGCTGTAGGAACTCTCTCAGTTTTCCTTCTTCCAACATGCCGATGAACTCGAATCCTCCCATTTTTGCTTCTTCTTTATGCATCTGTAATTCTAGAACCGGTGCGCTTGATGATGCTTCGGACAAACGAACCCAGCTGTCCCTGAGAATGTCGCAGACTTGGCCCTTCCAAATACTTTTAACCTTTTGATGTATGGTGGATGGTATGGCACCTAAGCTATCCAACCATGGCCTCCCTAGCAGTAGATTGAAAGAGGCAGAGAAATCGATGATTTGGAACTCAGCTTCTTTGTCCATTGGCCCAATAGCAAGATTAAGAAAGATGATGCCCATGACTGCTCTCTGGGTGTTGTCATATGCCCTGACCTTTTGCTGGGATGGTACGAAGGATGACTCATCTAAACCCATTCGCTTGGCTGTTCGGAGGGGACATACATTTAGAGCAGACCCGTTGTCAACAAGACAAGCGGGCACGGTGTTTCCCAAACATTCAACAGTGACGTACAATGGTTTGTTGAGCATGGGTCCTCCCGGAGGCAAGTCATTTGACGATAAGGTAATAGTCGAAGTCGGAATTTTGCCGATTAGTCCTATGAGGTCCTCCGGGGTGGTGTCGATAGACACGTCAGATTGGTTCAGAGCATCCAGGACCGCCTACCTTTGGCTTTTGGAGGCAATCAGCAACCCCCAAATGGTAATATTGGCCTGAGTCTTCTTCATCTGTTTCAGAACCCTATCCTCTTCCTCTTTTTCATTCATCTTCCCTTTTTCCTTTGTCTAGATCTCTCCCCGGATGGTCCTCCTCTAGCTCGTAGGATTTAAAGTGTCTGCCCGATCGAGTTAAATGACTGACTTCTTCCCTTGCCCACAGATTGTCAACTTCTGAATCAACTTTCAATGTACCCTCCACTATCTCTGTTTCTTTATCGCTCTCGTACCAGAGGTCATCTTCCACCTGACTCATGTCTTGATTATCACTCCCTTGTATCCACCAGTCTAACTGTCTCATTTCATTCTCCTTTGACTGATCCTCCAAAGCACAGATTGTCAAATCCTTGGGCAGCTGATATGGCTTTCTTGGTGTCCCGGCCTTAGTGATTAGCCTAGACGGATCGAAGGTTGCTTCTTCTATCCCCAAGAGGTAAAGGCCTTGTGGTGGTGGCACAGCTCGATGATTCGAAAGCGGATTTCTAGTAACATTCAGAGCTTTGGTGGGAGGTTCCGAAATTACCTTGTTATCAATAAGATCTTGAATCTCGTGCCTTAATCTCATACACCTATCTGTTGAGTGACCCTTCTGCTGATGAAATTTGCAGAAGAGGTCTCCTTGAAAATTTGGCGGAAGCGGACTTGGTAGGGGTCGAGGTTCCAACTGACAGAGATGTCCCTTGGCTAACAGTCTATCGAGGGCAGTTGACAGTGATGCTCCCAAATCTGAGAACTTCCTTGGCGCTTTATCCCCTCCTCTCCTTGGTGCGATGTCGAATTTCCTTTCTGGCCCGTTTAGTGCATTGACATCGGTGGGGTCAGAGTGACCTCCCGTTTTTCCTCCGTTGGATCCATAATTTGGCCTCCTGTACCGGTTTGGTTGCTCCTATTTCTTGATTACCCCCTCTTGGATCGCATCCTCTATCCTTGTCCCAACATCAAAAACCTCAGCAAAGGTGTTGATCGACTGGAATCTCATCCTTTCTTGGTACACTGGCTGTAGATTCTTCATTAGCATTCGGATCTGGTCCTTCTCAGACGGCCTCTGTACCATCTTTGCAGCCTTTCCTCTCCATCGACTCAGATATTCAGCGAATGATTCTTTGCTTCCCTGCCTGGTTGTTTCTAGATCTCAAACAGTGACATCTAGGTCTTGATTGTACTTATACTGGGCCACAAATGATTTCACGACTTCCTCCCAAATTCTGGTTTTGCGTGGCTCGAGAGTAAGGTACCAGGACAGAGCAGCCCCAGTCAGAGTTTGTTGGAATAGGACCGTCATCATAGTTGTGCTCAAGCCGCTCGGTTGGAAAACCCCAATACACATTCGTATATGACTGCGAGGATTTCCGGTGCCATCAAACTTATCAAAGACCAGCATTTTGAACCCGGCAGGCAGTGTCTCATGGACCCCGTCATACAGGCCTTCTAACTCCATTGGATATGTATCAACCCCCTGAGCCTTGCGCATCACCCTTTCCAACTTTTCTATTTTCTCGGTCAGTTGCTTCTCTTTCTCAGCTTTCTCTCTGTCTCTGTTGGCCCGCAGTGCATCAGCCCATTGTGCTTCCTGGTCGTCGAACCAATCTCCTTTTCCTCCTCCCAAAGGTGGGTCTATGATAGGCGGAATTACATGTGGTGGTCGGCGATTCAGTTCTTCTATCATCCCTATCATACGGTTCATGTTTTTCACCTGTCGCCTCATCTGTTCCGCTAGTTGCTCTACCAGTATCCTTAACCCGGCCATCTCTTCATTGTTTCTTTCTTCAGCCATGTCAGCGTATTCCCTTCTAACTAGCCTTGCCGTGGGATCCCTAAACCACGCTTGATTTGCTATTTTTGCTCCTACAAATGAATTTGAAAAGTCCTCTTTTAAAACCTTTTTATCTTCATTTTATTACACAAAATCAGTTTAAACAAAAACTTTCCTTTTGTATGTCACGCGGATGCAATGCATGTGTGCGTGTGTGCCTACTCTATATGTCCTAAAAAAAGAAAATCCTAATCCTAACACATAAGCACATAAGCACATAAAATCCTCACCCATGTCAAGTGCGCTGATTTCTCCTTTCATTGTGATCCCCACTATCTTCTTAGGTTGGACATTTCAAAATTTTCAAACTTTATTTGAAAAGCATTTTTTGGGTAGTAAAAAAAAGGCCTTTGAAAACAATCCTTGAGAGTGCTTTTTGAGAACATTCTTCTACCAAAATAATTTTCAAGGATTTTCGAATTTTTTCTTTTGAAGATGATCAAGTGAAATATGCCTTAACAAGGGTAATTTGGGAATTTTTAATTGAAAAGAGGAAAAGATTTTTTGAAAAGGTAATCGAAAACCTTGAGAAAAATCTTTGGGTAGGGGGATCACATGACCGGATTATCACCGTATTTTCCATGAATTTGGATACATACAAGTTCAATGATGCTCAACTAGACATGATATAAGAAATATAATCTTATAATCAAGGTTCAGCATGTTCTCCAAATGTCGCAGAACATGAGGAGAATTTGCTAAAAGGTGTTAAAAGATTATACATCTTTCATCAAGCAAGTATCGTCATCATCTCAAGTAATCCCTTCCGGGCATACAAAACTCCCTAGCACATAATCCTAATCAAGAGTTGATTTCCTAAGATTGAAAGGTTCTACAGAAACTATCATGCACAGGCTGGGTTTTGGTCAAATAAGGGACCCTTGACACACATCTGATAGGATGCTTCATATACCAAATCATGGTATGAGATCAAGGGTGATCACACAGTCCCATGATGACTTGACCGACCGGGTTGTCCCGAGCCTCCAAGGTCATAGTTCCGTGCAATCGACTGGCTGGACATGCAAGTGAAATTCAACAGGCACACAAAGATTAATTAATTCGATTAAAAGGACATTTTTCAAGTCTAATCCTCAAGTGAACCCAAAGTCAGAAATTCTGGTCTGCGAAACCAGAGATTCTGGGTTCGATCCCCAGCAGAGTCGCCAGATTGTGGATATCGCAGGTTTTCTTTCTTTTACCCACAGCTTTTCAAAATCAATTTCAAAAAATAAATGAGTCGCCACTTAATTTTTAAAAGGAAAAATTAAGAAACCATTTTAAAAGCAAACTGATCTTTTAGAAACCAGAGATTAACTAGGTCCGGGGATTATGGAATGAGAGAGGAAGGAGCCCGTCGGACTAAAACACCCTCTCTCATCCTATCCTGCGATAGGCCTCTACTCAATATCCTTCTAATCGAATTATTAATTTAAATGTGCCCTCAACTAATATATATGTATAGATATACGTTACAAAAAGCATGTCCAAAGGGGTGCAAAATTGCAATTGATAAAATATCATTCAAAAATCACATATTTCAAGTAGCAAGCAACATGATATGCACTAGGGAACAAGAGAACTTACCTGGGATCCAGCAGCGATATTAAACGTGCAATGCATACAAACAAAAGAAAATCCTAAAAAGAGTCTCTAATCACATATACATATAAGGCAAGCTCCTAATTCTAAGGTGTCGTGCATGAGGTTGAAAATCAATAAAATCAAGGACTGAAATAAACTAGTAGGGAGATGAGAAATTGTACCTCAAATGCGCTACAAAACAAAGATTAGTCCACATGTTTCACATAATAATATGGTATCAAACAATCAATCCTAATTCTCTAACTTAAGTCTATCTAGCATGAAATCCAACTGTGTTTGATAGTTAGTTCTAATCATGAGCAAATAAATGTACATGGATGAATGAATGTAAACAAGAATAGGACATGGATTTATTCACTAATTTGGGTCACTTAGCCTCTGGATTTAAGCAAAATTACCCTTATTCAAAGTATGATTTGGATCCTAAGACATTAGGAGACCATTTGAGTTGGAATAAATAAGATTAGACAAAAAAGGTAGCAGTTTTTATGAATTACAGAGAGCAGACCAGATCTTAAAAAATAGAACAACCATGCTTCCAACAGTTGGATCTTAATGATTTTTGGATATGATATGCCTCTGTGAGTCTAGTTTATAACCCAAAAAGAAAATCAAGGTTTGAACGGTTAGATCTCTGGGAATATGGAAGAAACTAGACGCCACTCAGGAATCTGAAACTCTCTGTCCAGAGATCTTGTACGATTTATTAAAAATAGCAAACAGATGAGAAACACTTAGATCTTTTTAGGGGATCTGCTTAACACATTAAGGTACCTAGAAAAAAGTATTAGACACCTCGGAAACTCCATTAAAATTCTGATTTATTAGTTTCAAAATAGATTTACTGTTCTGAAATTTCGGACAGAGAACTGCATGTATTAAAAATCACAAGACCAAACCATCTTAGACATGAGATCACCTTAAAACAAAAATTACAGTGGTAGAGTATTGTGTTATTGACACTTTACCGTTGGTTTCACTTCTTTTCAACGGTTAGATTTCGAACTAA
This sequence comes from Hydrangea macrophylla, assembly GCA_033977485.1. Lineage (NCBI taxonomy): Eukaryota > Viridiplantae > Streptophyta > Magnoliopsida > Cornales > Hydrangeaceae > Hydrangea > Hydrangea macrophylla. Next base: position 61,322,445 of record CM066997.1, on the reverse strand, counting down.
AAATCTTTGATCGAAATCAGTTTGTGAACTCACTGTTTTCATTTGTCAAGTTCAACTTTATTTGTTAACCCCAACTATTAAACCATGAAGTTGGACTTAAACTAAGCCATCTTCTCCTACCATTTGATGGTCATTGGAGACTAAAAGACCTTTATATTTATAGATTTCAAGTGAAGTATGAATGGACTTCATGAAATCTCAAGATAAAGAATCTAAACCATGGGGATGGGCTTAGACTCAAAACCACTTCCTCCTACCATTTGATGGTCATTGGAGATGAAGACATGACTAATACTTATGAGTTTCAAAGAGAATATGGAAATGATTTCATGAAATACCAAGTTTAGAGGATCCAAGTCATGAGTATGGACTTGGATTCATCTATTTGCTTATGAAATGAAGTGATGATCAAATTTTGACTCTCATGTAAAGTATAATTAAGCTTACATGGGATTCAAAGGATCATACTCAAGAGATTTCAAGAGAGATATTGAAGATCTCCAAGAATCTCAAGAGAGGAGCATAAAGAAAAGAAATATAAGAAAGATCAAAGAACTAGAAACAAGAACTCCTAAGCTTACTAGACAAACTCTAAGACTTAATCAAGAAAAACTAAAAATGACTTGAAGATTAGAAGCTCAAAAAGAAAGAAAACACAACCAAGATTAGAGGGTCACCTCCAAACTATCCTCAAAAGTCTTTCTTTGAAGATCTTCCAAGCTCTTCTCTCTAGTTCTCTAAACTCTCTCTTTTTCTCTCAAAATATGTTAGTGTAATGGTAGTGATTTTTTGTATTTTTTGGTGTATCTCTTGTGTATATTCCTTGCATGTGTTCCAAGGAAGATCCTTCCTCTTTTATAGGCAAAATTACCAAGTATTTTCAGTGAATTCAGAATAAAAGACAGGTGTAATCATCCCATTTGGTGGTACAATACGTACTTCTTGAAATTAGACAGACTGCTGCCTAGGGCGGCAGTCCAAATTCATCTGCGGCAGTCTGTGGGTGCCACTGCGGCACTCCGTGACTGCCGCGACGGCATTCCGTGACTGCCGCACGGCTCTCCGTGAGTGCCGCGGCAGATTGTTGATTGCCGGGTTTTCATCAACCTTACTTTATTAGATTTTTGTTTTTATCTGCCTACACATACGTATTGTACCACAAAATACGGACTTTAAAAGCAAACGACAGTCAGAAAATGTCGGTGACACTTAGTGAATGCCGGCCCGGCACTCACTGAATGCCGTTCGACACTCACTGAATGCCGCCCGGCACTCACTGAGTGCCGCGGAATACTGCCGTGTGCCATTTTTTGTTGAACTTCCTCTTTTAGGTCTTTTCTTTTCTCCTTTTTCTTCCAAAAAAATATTTTCAAAGATTTTCTCCAAAAATGGTGTTTTATACCTGAATTCTCCTAAATACCTGGTATTTTCCTCTTTCTGTGAAATTTTATCGCGTTTGGAGAACTTTTTGAAGAGCTTGGAATACTTCGATTCTTTCGGTCTTTATCATCATCGGACGTGGAGGTGACGCTCTCCTAAATTCGACGGTCGGTCAAAATTGGGGTGTCTACAGCGTCTTTTTAAAAAGAGTACCTTTATTCTTGAGCTGCCACCTCACCAATTCTGAAAATGGTGGTTATGGAAAGAAAAAGGGAAGATGACTTCTTTTAATGTGTTTGGAATTGGTGGGCCAATGTCCTATTTGGCAATATCCCTTTAAGTTTTGGTTTTTTAAAACTTTTACTTGAAAGGGATGTTAGGGGGCATTGTTTGTACGATAAACCAATTGGGTTTTACACGTGGAGTAGATGTAAAATCAGACTCATGGGAAAGGCAGGTTGATGCGATATAACGAATGCCATAATCCAGTACGTCTGCCACATCAATGGTAGAACACTTATTGGCAATTATCTCCACGCAGGCCAATGACACGTGTGAAGTAAAGATCGTGATTGATGAAGACCCATTATGCCCAAATCATGGATATAGTGGGTAGTTTCTCAAATTGCTGGGCATCGGTTATCACTAGAATCTATATAAAGACGAAGAATGGTAGAGAGAAAGGATCCCCAACCAAGCAAAAACACTTAGTACCCTTAGGTATTTCGCACTGTTATTTCCTTTACTTAGTTAATTTCAATCCCAATTTACTTACCTGTTTTAGGAGTAGATTAGTAGCTCAATTCTAGTTGGAAGATGAATTCTCACTTCTAATTGAACTTTGCTCATAAGAGATTTAATAGAAATTCCTTTCTGTTATTTCTTTGATTATTCTCGATATTTCTCACATTTAAAGTATTTAATTTTTGGTTAAACCAAGTAGAACTCAATTGGAGAGATTTCGTTCCTCTTTCTCTCTAATCGTCTGATTTGTCAAATTGTTCATAATCTAAGAGGTCATTTATATGGCACACCGCATTTTTATAATTATTGATTTTTCTGCCACACAATCCCACACCAAATCTCATGTCAATAACCACGAGTGAGGTTCACCACCCATCATTAGCCTTTATCCGATCCAACTGATTTGGATTACTCGTATTTGGATTTCATGGGGCTTTTTATCCATACCCAAGGCTACAATCGATGCTCATGATCCATATCTGAGGCTACACCAGTGAGTGATCCGTGTTTTATCCCACAAGGCTAAATCTAGAGAGATCCTCACTAACCATGAAAACTAAATCTATCAAGTCCAATGGATATGGAGCACTGCCCCTTCGTCACGAAAGAACTCGATTCGGTGGCTAAGGTACGAGAGAGGAAGGAGCTAGATCGTGCAAACACTCAAGAAAAATGGCCTTTGCCACCAAAAAGTGAAGGTTTATAAAACGTCGTTAATTTGCCGTGATTTAATAGCAAACCGTGGTAATTTATCGATGGTTTCCTGTGGATGCCGACATTTAGACCCACGTTTGCTTTTCTTTTAAAACACAAATAAGAGTTGCCAATTAATTTTTAAAAGAAAAATTTAGAAACCATTTTAAAAGACACTATTCTTTTTGAAATCAAAGATTTCTAGGTCCGGGGATTATGGAATGAGAGGGGAAGGAGCCCGGCAGACTAAAGCACCCCCTTCTTATCCTATCTTGCGATTGGCCTCTACTCAAACCTTGTAATCAAATTAAAAAATTTAAGTATGCTCTCAAATAATACATAGATATAAATATGCACTTCAAAAGCATGTCGAAAGGGTTCAAGATTGCTAACGAGAAAATGGCATCCAAAATCAAGTAGGTTCAAGTAGCAAGCAAATGACATGCAATAAAGAACAAGAGAACTTACCCAGGATTCAGCTGGGAATAGGAAACGTGTAATGCATACAAAATAGAAAAGAACCTAGGAAAGGGTCTCTAATTCATATATACACATAAGGCAAAAACCCTAATATAAGGTGTCACGCATGGAGTTGAAAATCAATAAAATCAAATAATAAAAATAAATGAGAAGGAATTCGAGAAATCATTCCTTAATAGTACTACAAAACAGAGGTTAGTCCACATACTTGAACACAAATAATATCAAATTACATCTAAATAAAAAAAAAGAAATCAACAAAGTAATGAATTCTTTCCAACTAGGAAAGTCTTTTTTTTTTCTTTTCGAAAAAATATAAATAAAACAAGGAAAGTCACAACACCCCTATTGATATACAAGTCTGAACGGGAAGATCCAGAGGGACCTTAACCTAGAGCCAATGTAACGTCCATATAAAAGTGACATGATTTCAACATGGTTGAATAGAATTCGTGACTAAGTTCAACCAATCACAATTTATTTTTATAATCTACAACCTAATATCCTAAAATATAAGTCTTACTACTAAACATGATGATCATGAATGTATGAGAATGAACAAGACATGAATTATCTATTGATTTGGATCCTCTAACCTTTAGATTTAAGTCTAATTAATCTATTCAAGACATGATTCAAACCTTAAGGCATTAGAAAATCATTTGGATCATAGTTGGTAAGATTTACCAATCTGTCTCAGAATTCTAGAATTTACAGAGAAGAAACCAGATATTGAAAAATAGAAAACTCATGGTTCCCATGGTTTGATCTTAGTGATTTTTGAGTATGACATGCCTCTACGAGTCTAGTATCTAACACAAAAAGAAAATCAAGGATCAAATGGTCCAATCTCTAGGCATTAGACCAAGACTAGACATCACTCAAAAAATCAAGGATCAAATGGTCTAAACATTTTAAAATAGGTTCACTATTATGGAATTCTAGACAGAGAGTGACTAGACTACAAAACATATGATCTAACCATGTTAACCATATAATTGGGATAATACAAAAGTTACAGTGGTAAATCTAGGTGTTATGTTGGTCTCATTCAAAACCAATGGATCATGTTTTAACTAAAAATCTTTGATCACAGCTTGTCATTGAAATCACTACACCATTGTTGAATGGATATTCATCATTTGAGTCTAACTTAATCCAAGGTTCTAGAGAGAACTTGGACCAACTGTCAATCATGACCACTTAAGACAATAATCAAACATTAGGATCCTTCATGGATTTAACCTTGAGGAGACCTTAATGAAGATCTCTAAGGATTTACTCAATCTCATGAATATGCCTAAACACTTAGACTTATTTGATCTTAACAACCAAGCCATGAAAATTGACTTATTGTAAGTCCAATTCCCCTCTCAAGTTGATGATCCTTGAGGATTCATAACTTATTTTATTTAATTCTCCTCTCAAATTAATGGTCCTAGGAGACTAAAGACACTGATCCACATGAATTTCAATGAAATATGATGAGGATTCCATGAAACTTCTAATACTGTAAACCAAAATCTTACATTCTACAAGATCTAACAGTCTGATATTCCGTGTGTAAGCCAAACTCTACACTCCAAACTACCTACTATGTAGAATAAGAGAAACAAATGCACAATATTAAATAAATAATATAATGCAAACATTGCCCACACAGATTCTCATAAAAATGGAATAATTGATTTTATTAAATGAATAATAAATCAACTACATAAAGCATGGATTTTAGTATATATCCCTAATAATCTCCCACTTAGACTCAAAGTCATGATACGACACATCTCACTGCTATCCCTCCTACGTGACTATTAAAAGTCTTGGTCAGTAAGCTCTTGGTGAAAGGATCTGTCAGGTTATTTGCTGATGCTATCTTGGTCACTTCAACATCACCTCTTTGCACGATCTCTCGTATCAGGTGATACTTATGCTCAATGTGTTTTCCCTTCTTATGGGCCCTAGGTTCCTTTGAGTTAGAAACCGCACCGCTATTATCGCAACAAAGGGTAATAGTCGATTGTACCGTAGGTACTACTCTTAGATCCATAAGGAAGTTTCTGAGCCAAACGGCCTCTTTAGCGGCTTCTGAAGCAACCACATATTCAGCTTCCATGGCAGAATCATCAATGCATAACTGCTTGATACTCCTCTAACTAATGGCCCCACCTTTTAGGGTAAACATATATCCAGAGGTATACTTTCTGGAATCTCCATCTGATATAAAGTTAGAATCTGTGTACCCAATGGGTATAAGACTATCTAATTGGTAAACTAACATATAGTCTCGAGTCCTTTTCAGGTACTTGAGAATATTTTTTGCCGTAGTCCAATATTCTTGCCCTGGATTAGACTGATATCTACTAACCATGCCAATAGTAAAGCAAATGTTAGGTCTAGTAGATAGCATAGCATACATTAGGCTTCCTACTGCTGAGGCATAAGGAACTGCCTTCATCTTCTCAATCTCATCAGGCGTCTTAGAACACTGATCCTTAGATAGAGTAATTCCATGTCTGAAGGGAAGGAGTCCCTTCTTGGAATCTTGTATGCTAAACCTTGCAAGAATACTATCGATATAAGTGCCTTGTGATAAGCCCAACATCCTATTCTTACGATCTCGCATAAGCTTGATCCTTAGGATGTGACCGGCTTCTCCCAAGTCCTTCATATCGAATTAATGGATAACCATACCCTTACAAAATATAATACTCCCACATCATTTTTGATTAGCAAGATGTCATCCACATATAGTACTAAGAACACCACCATGCTTTCGTTATGTTTCTTGTACACACAAGATTCATCTACACATTGATCAAAACCAAAAGACTTGATTGCTTGATCAAAGTGGATATTGACACGACTATTTTTCTGTGTGCGCTTGTGTGCTATACCCAAGTGTAGGTAATCGTGTAAGTAGTAAACTGGATTAAGTCCAGGTCGATCCCGCAGGGAAGAATGAGAATTAAGTTACCTAGATTAGACTCTAAAAGTAAATAAGATTCAATGTTTTAAAAGAAATGTAGAACACAAAGTTCTACAAATAACAACTACTCCAATTTAAAACAACTAAATTAAATTAACTAACGATTAACTATTTAACTAAAGCGAGATTTTAAAAGAGGTTTTTCTTAATAAAAGGAAGTGTTGGGATCACGCGAATCCATTATGACCTAGCCATCTACCATGCAGTTGCAGTTTAAGCTCAATGGAGTACATCTTCTACAATATTCCATACTGCTCTAAAGATCTAGAATCAATAGCCCTTTCATGACCGAGACTATATCATCTCAATTAAGTTTGAAATACAAGAAAGCGGTTTAATTCAATAGTTAAGACTTGCACCTACAATGGTGTTAGCATTGAGGGTGGTTTGCAAAATGTATTGAAAGAAAATGCCTTAAGGCCTTAAGTTCAAAGACTGCTTTGACAAACTGAGCATTTGGGGACAGTTTGATAACAACTCCTTAAAATAGAAAGTCTTGGAATACTGTATTGGATATTCTCAAGAATCTGACTGTTCGATCGATTGATGTGCTTTCGATCGATCGATAATCATCATCTCTCAATCGATCGAAATGTCTTCGATCGATCGACTATATCTCTGCACCGATCGATCGAAATAACTCCGATCGATCGAACACAGGTATTATCCTGATGCATGGCAGAGGTCTGAAAATCAAAATTTCATCGCGATTTCCCAACCTCGGACTACTCAGACATGGTCTGGAGTATCCCAGATGCGTTCTTAACGTAGAGATTCATTAAGGTGTCATTTGATTGTGAGCTTTTCATTGAAACTATGAAAAATTGAGATTTTAACGTATCTAACATGCAAAACAATAAGATTAACACTAAACCACGATTAGCTAAGTGCAGTATGTAAATAAAATGATAACTAATTAACCTGGAATGAAGAACTCGTATTAAACCACAGAAAATCCCAACTATCAATGTAAAACCTTGATTAATAACCTACAAAACAAGTTCAAGCTCTCCTCTCTCTATGAAAACTGATAAAAAGTAAAGTGGGCGTCCCTCTGGACGCTTACAAAATGAGTTTTTATAGTAGAACCTCATGCTAGGGTTAAAAATCCCGTCTTTTGCTGCGTGCGCGTATTCTGCTAAAAGGCATGTTCGATCGATCGAAAAACTCTCGATCGATTGAACTTCTAGAATCTTCGATCGCTTGAGACAAGTTAGATCGATCGAATGCTCGATCGCTTGAGAAGACCTCGATCGATCGGGCTTCAGTTTTCAACTTTGAATTATCTTCATTAAAACCAATCACTCCCTTTTATCCTGCTCAGTCAATTATTCACACAGCGACAGTAATCTGCAAAAATCACAGCTAAAACCTACAACTCATCATAGATTAATCATAATGTGTAGAAACTGGCGTTGTAATCCAAATCGCAGATATATGGGGAAATTGTGAAATAAATTATGGTATTTTCTTCGTTTAGCGCGGTTGTATTTTACAAATACCCCCGCTTGTCACAACCCCCAACTAGCGAATTGCTAGTCCCTAGCAATAAAGCAAAAATAAAACAAGCTAACTACTACTACAACAACTAAAATAAACAAAAATAAAACTAAAGCAAACTAATCTAATTAGAAAGAAACACCACCTAACTCACTTTCGCAGGAATCGCGGTTGCATTTAGCAATTGCAACAAGCCGTTAAACCCCTAGGTTCCCCTAGTGGACGAGTGTTGTCTCGTGAGGGTTTGCAGTGAATATACCCACAAAATTCTTTGATTAAGCTCAAAAAGATATAGAATAACTTTTAAACATTCCCCTTTTCGACTATCAATTTTAGCTCTACAAAACATATCAACCTCAAACAAACCATGAAGAAATCCACGTGTTCCTCCTGACACCGAGATAAATATACCTATGTATTCCATTCATGTATCCGTGTGTGTGTGAAATCAACAGCTATTCATTCAACTTAGTTTAGAGTTGTTTAGACTATCATACCCTTGGAATTCGTAGTTTCAACTCAATTCTCACATGGGGTTACGCTCCAAAATGAACATCTCACAGAACTGGTTTAATAATGATCGCTCATGGTGTGAAAGCTTTGATAGGAGTGATGTTCTGGCTTCTAGTGTTTCACACCTAATTCGATAAAGGACGAACATTTAGAGTGTATAGTCTCGTGAAAGGAATACTACTTACTAGAGGAGCGAAATACCGTGGATACTCAAATTACACGTTCATATTCAAACTAAGTTGTTAAAAATCATTAAGACTTTGACTTTTCGGCTTTCATTTAGTAGGATAGAGATAAGAGGGGCGAGAATTGCACATCCTTAGCATGTGATAGAGACTAATTTATTTCTTCTTTATTCCAACCATCCTCTCTTCTCATATACATTTATTTCTTTTTACTCCTCCTTCCTTCCTTTTCTCTTTTTTTTTTTTTTTTTTTTTAACCTGTATATTTTCTTTTTATAAAGTCCTTCCCACAACTACTCCCTTCCCGTCACATACTTCAATAATTTTTGAACACATTAGATGTGCAATCGAGTTTATAGAGATTAAAGTATCAGATGAAGGGTTTTTTATAGGCTTTCATATTGGCAATATTTAATTGGTGTGGGGTTAAGGGATTCTTGGATGTTGATACAGGTATATGAAAAAGGTAAGGAATGAATAACGATGGCTTAAATCATTTTTCTTAACTTCTTGTTTTAGCACTTCAGTGTTCATTGAGTTTTAATTGGTAAATCCTGAATGTTCTCCTCTAATAAGCAGCCTACATGAAGAATTTGAGACTATTCAACGAATTTAAAGTATATTCAAGAAGAACAATTCGAATTTATTGTGATAAGTCCCTCAGAATTGAAGTTTGAGCTCAAAAGCTCACTAAGGGTCATTAGTTTCCACTATTTATTCCTTAAAGCATAACAGTCGTATTACTCTTATTTAAGTTTTCAGCATAGCTATTAACGCGTGCAAATAAATGTTGGATACTAGAATGGTCAACATATGCATTCGTCTTAGTGACCTTAGAAAAACGCGTGAATGTAATTCATAAAAGGATGAGATTAACATGAATGTATCATCGCTTGATAACAGCTAAACAAAAGTGAACATTCACAATTATCCTACCAATTTAAGTTCAAAATTTTTGTTACTAGTTTGAAAGTTTTGAAAATATTTTTTTTTATATTTTTTTTAATAAAAATTAGAGATTGTATGATGTTGATCCAGAGATTGTATGATGTTGATCCAGTTAAGAAAAATTAGAGATTGTATGATGTTTGCAATAGAAAGAGCGATCCAGATTGTATGATGTTGATCCAGTTAAGAAAAATTAGAGATTGTATGATGTTGATCCAGTTAAGAAAAATTAGAGATTGTATGATGTTTGCAATAAAAAGAGCGATCCAGATTGCTAAATAAATAATATGCACAGGTGATTATCTATCTATATCCCACCCCCAACTGAAAATAGCGATGACCTCAGAGGTTGATTTTCAAAAATAAATAGAGAGATAGCACCTGAAATCGCATCAATAACTGCAAGCGTAACAATCTGTAAAGAAACAAACACTCTCCAAGCAACCAAGATCAAACGAAAGATATACAAATGGAAAATAAGCACATGATCTATAAATAATAAAAACATCACTGGGAAGATAAGACAATAAAAATGACAGAGCAGTGATAATAAAATGCACACAAACCAAACCAACCAACCAACCAAAAACAAATATCCACATAGAGTACCACAGTACTACAATCCAAAAGACATAAGAGGAGAGCAGAGAGATAGAAACAAGAAAAAAAAAGAAAATACAACAAAACTCTCCAAACACTCCCAACAACAAGATCTAAACATCATCCGCGACATCGGATAATATCTCTATCGGCGCATCGGGGGTATCCCCAACTCCACCCTCAGCAACAGTACTAGCCGTCGCCGGGTCACTCACAGTCATGACTGGAGGTGGTGGAAGTGGGGGCTCCGCAGAAGGTGGTACCGCTGAGGACGATGGTGCAACATGATCAGCAGGTGGCGGTGGGGGATCAACTGTGGATGGATTGGCGGTAGTATGTGCAGTAGGGGGAGTAGCGGTAGATGGGGGAGTACGTAATGACTGGTCAACCCCCAACTGAATAAGAATGGCCTCGAGCAATGTCGTCATGTGGTCCACCTGGCCCTCGAGTCTGATCCAAGCCTCTCTCTCCTCCAATAATAACTCATGAGCAGTCGGGAGAGGCACGGATGACGAAGACTCTCCCTGGGCCTGAGTTTGAGCCTGAGATCGCTGTCTCAGCTCAAACTGTGCAACCTCCACCAGAGGATCAACCTCATCATAAGAATCAAGCTCCTCAGCCTCTGTCGGCATCCCTGAAGCTGCACCCTCAGTATCGGTGCCATCAACTCTCCTCATCTTCTGACCAACCTTCGCTTTTCCTTTACCCTTCCTTTTCCTCTTTTGTGCATCCAATCGGCGAGAAGCTGTCTCGCCAAATCGACTGCGAGCCTAAGAGTACGCGTCATCAGGTAAGGGAACGAGGCCAGCCTGCTCGATCACCCTGTGAATGGCCCAAGCACCTTTCAGGTGCTTCTTGGTAGCAATGTAGCGAGTAGGATGCCTCATGAAGTCAATATATAGGCGCGACAAACAGACTGGTAACCCCTTCCCTATGGCATATAACACGTGTGCATACCAGGGTGCAATCTTCTCCCGGTAGGAGGTCACCAACAAGCAATTGCTTAGGGCCAGGTGGAGCATATGATAATTATCAGATAGATACACGTCATCAATAAGGGATATACCATCCTAGCTCATTAATGCACCCCCGGTGAGCTCTCGAATGACTCCCATCGGTGGGAGTACTGGCGTGTCAGCACGGTGCGGGCATATACAATCAGGCACCTCCGGGACTCCTAGAGCAGCTGAGACGGTGGCTGGGCTGAACACAATCTCCCGGCCACGAAAGAATGAGCGTAGTGTGAATGCGGCATCAGGATCTCTAATCATCGTCGCACAAGCTGCGCGGATCCATGACAGATTCACTCTCTTCGCCTGAGAGAGCACATCGTACCGGTGTGGCATGGCTCGGAGGCGGGCGAGATACCAGGGAGTAGTGAGCCATGCCGTCTCGAGTGGTCGCTTAATCATGACCTTCCGGGACTGAAAATAGCGCGTAAACCACTAACGGTCGGGGGTGTGCCGGAAGCCGTGATGTGGGACCGGGTCAGGAATGGCGAGGTCAAAAGGCTTCTCCTTGTGATACCCTGTAATAGGGTTCATTGCGAAGATCCTGAAATGGAAAAAGAAAAAAAATGATAAATGAAAACAGAAAACTAAAAAGGAAATAGAAAACTGCCACTGCCATAGTTCGAGCGATCGAACTTGTATCGATCGATCGAACAAAGCGAATCTTCGATCGCTCAAACCTGCTCGATCGATCGAACACAGAGAAGCGGCAACAACGAGAATGGGATCAAAAAACAAAGAAGCAACAAAAGAAACTAAAAGAATAAATGGTCAAAGGACCACAGGGAGGCACCCCCATGGAATTCGAATGAAAATGGAAAGAGGGGGGTGACTCATGGCCTTACCTCGGGTTGTGTGTGCCGGGGGGGTGATGGTGATGAAGATGATGATTCGGGGATGAGGGTCTCCTTGCCTCTGCGTGTGTGGTAGGAGGAAGGAAGGAGGAATACGAATCGACCCCGAGTGCTCTTCTCTGTTGCCGATCGGTTGAGGGTGAGGGAGACGAAGAGAACTGATGAAGTGTACGCTGGACGCCTCGTTTTAAATACAAGTCTCGATCGATCGAGGTGGTTCGATCGATCGAACGTTCGATCGATTGAGACCCTTTCAAGCGCTCTAGGATGTGATTCTGTCGATCGATCGAGAATGTATCGATCGATCGAAACTAGACCTTCCAAAACTTCACAGAATCTAGACACAACGTACCCCCAACTAACCCAAGTTATTTTGGACACACAGGAAATGATAGAAACAATGCATTGACAGGACATGTAAGCCCAAAAACTCATCCTCATAATAGAAAATTGCAATTTTTATTTAAATAAACCTTTATAATAACATCCATATTGCAACATTATTGCCCCCAACTGGTATTCAAGGCCTTATTTATTAAAGAAAATGAAAATAAACTAGAACTAATAATATTTTTGTCTAGGATTACACTTCAATTGCTAAGATACTAATGAAAAGACGAAGCACAATTGAAGTGGAACACTAATCATCTAGCAAGAAGATTCCTTCTTCCACCATTGCTTCATTCCCCGCTGAATCTTCGCATGTGGAGTTCAAACAGGATGATTCCCTTTCCCAGAACAGTCGGAAAGAAGCCAGGACATCATCGAGCAAGTCTAAACTCTCTAAGGAATTGATAGCCCATGCAAGAGGTGATCCCGTTGGAGACACGGATAACGGAGTGGAATTGTGCAACGGACTTTCCTCTTACGGTAGAGTGTCTGGGGACCTTATGTATGGTCCAAAGCCATGAAAAAGTTGATGTGGCAGGAAGAACGGTGGTACCGGTGGATGCATAGTGACAATCCTGACAAAGGAAAAAACAAATGAAAACAACAAAAAGAAAATGAATTAAATAAGACTTAAAGGAAACGACAACAGAAAAAAATAACTAAATAAAGAAAACAAGAGAAAGATAAGTGACAACGAATTAACCTCACTATTGGCATGAGACACCCATGTGCACTAGCAAGTAACGGGCACTGGAGCCGGAACAGCAAATAGCTCAGGTGCACATAAATGTAAGGAACCGCCGCGATGATAAGGAAGTCATCGACAAAAGTGAATACCGCATTGTGGCATTTGGGCACCACATCTTGTAGGTCCTCTTCGTCCCATGGTTCCCACATGGAGTCATTTTCCCATTGCTCCAATAGTGCGTCATCCACTTCTCCAACAGCGTACCCTTCAGGCTTGCCTTCCTCTCCAGAGAGGTCCATATGCATGAATGGGTTAATTTGGAGGAGAGCAGGATCATAAGGGATGTATCCATAGGTCAGGTCCACCACATCATCTGCCCCTGGTCCTTGGTAAGGAGATAAGCAGAATACTATCTCATCAGCAGTCCAAGGTGGGTTCTGGTATTCAGAATCAGCCCATGACCCTATAGAATGGATATCATCATCTCTTATCTTGAAACGCCTGCATAGGAGAGATAATATGAAACAACAGATTAGAATCGAAATCACTTATAGAGAAAGATAGAAAGAGTTAAAACTTGAAAAACATCAAAAGTAAAGACATACAACAATAATAACGTGAAGAAACGCTTAACGTTTGAGATCAAGAGTAGTTGGGTTCATCCAGTTGGATGAACTCAGCCTCTGTTTGGAAATTCTCCAAGAACGGTTTTAGCCTTTGGCCATTGACCTTGAAAACTGAATCGTTCTTGGGGTTTATTAGCTCGACCGCCCTATGTGGAAAGACAGATTTGACTATGAATGGTCCTGTCCACCGAGATCAGAGTTTGCCTGGGAAGAGGTGGAGGCGAGAGTCGTACAACAAGACTTTCTGCCCCGGCTCGAATGATTTATGACAAATTATTCTATCGTGGCGAGCCTTCAACCTTTCCTTATGTAATCGAGCATTGTCGTATGCATCTCGACGTATTTCTTCCAATTCAGCCAATTGGAGTTTCCGAAGATGCCCTCCCTCTTTAATATCAAAGTTTAATGAGCGTGTCACCCAATAAGCTTTGTGTTCAATTTCTACAGGGAGGTGACATGCTTTTCCGTAAACTAGCCTATACGGAGACATTCCCGGATTCGTTTTGAAAGTCGTACGATAAGCCCATAATGCATCAGTCAGTTTGTAAGCCCAATCCTTCCTGTTGAAACTAACCGTCTTTTCGAGAATATGCTTGATTTCTCGGTTAGCTAACTCTGCTTGCCAGTTTGTTTGTGGATGGTAGGCGAGGGCGATTTTGTGGCTGACCCCATATTTCTTAAGTAGTGACTCCAAAGGCCTATTGCAGAAATGCTTGCCTTGGTCACTTATTAGGGCTTTTGGGGTTCCAAAACGCGATAGAATGTGTTCTTTAAGAAAAGACATCACTGTTTTGTGGTCATTGCGTCTTGTTGGTATCGCTTCCACCCATTTTGACACGTACTCCACAGCTAGGAGTATGTATTCACAGTTATTTGATTTAGGGAACGGGCCCATGAAGTCTATGCCCCAACAATCGAATATTTCAATCGTGATAATAGGGGTTAAGGGCATAGAGTTCCTTTTTGAAATTGTACCAAGCTGTTGACAGCGTTGGCACGTTTTGCAGAAAGCATAAGCGTCCTTGAACAAGGTGGGCCAGTAAAAACCACTATGTAGAACTTTTTGCGCGGTTTTTTGTGATGCAAAATGGCCACCGCATGCCTCAGAATGGCATGATGCTAAAATGATGGTTATATCCTTGTTTGGGACGCAACGTCTAATGACCTGATCAGCACAATACTTGAATAAGTACGGGTCATCGAAGAAAAAATGACGTGCGAAAGAGAGGAACCGCTTCCTATCTGGTTTAGACCAACGATTTGGGGTTTCTCCCTTGGCAAGATAATTTACTATATCAGCATACTAGGGCAAACCCACAACAGTCATTAGCTGCTCGTCTGGGAATTCGTCTTTTATCGGTGTGGGTTCAGTGTTGTCAACAAAATTTAACCGAGATAAATGGTCAGCGACTACATTCTCTACTCCCTTTTTATCCTTGATCGTTATATCGAATTCTTGGAGTAGGAGTATCCAATAGATAAGCCTTTGTTTTGCATCTTTTTTAGACAGCAGGTACTTGAGGGCCGAATGGTCCGTAAAACAGACGATTGGAGACCCTATTAGATATGACCTGAACTTGTCCAAAGCGAATACTATTGCAAGGAGCTCTTTTTCAGTAGTTGTATAGTTCATTTGAGCCTCGTTAAGTGTTCGACTGGCGTAATAGATTACGTAAGGCTTATTATCCTTCCTCTGTCCTAGGACTGCACCAATGGCATAGTCACTAGCGTCGCACATTAGTTCGAAAGGCAAACCCCAGTCAGGTGCCTGGATTATCGGTGCGGAGGTAAGGTGTTCTTTTAGTGCGTCAAAAGATGTTTGACAATTTTCCGACCATTCGAATGGTGTATCTTTGACTAAGAGTTGACACAATGGTCGGGAGATCGCACTAAAGTTTTTGATGAAGCGACGATAAAATCCCGCATGCCCCAGAAAAGATCGAATGTCTTTGACTGTCCGAGGGACAGGTAGATTCGAGATTATATCGATTTTAGCTTTATCAACCTGGATACCTTTATCAGAAATGATGTGGCCGAGGACAATTCCCTTGGTCACCATGAAGTGACACTTTTCCCAATTCAGTACTAGGTGTTTGTCCTCGCATCTTGCTAGCACACGTTCGAGGTTGTCTAAGCAATTTTTGAAACTATGGCCAAACACAGAAAAGTCGTCCATAAAGACTTCGAGTATTTGTTCGACCATGTCGCTGAATATGCTTAACATGCACCGCTGAAAAGTAGCAGGTGCATTACATAAGCCAAATGGCATACGACGGTAAGCGAAAGTACCGAATGGACACGTGAACGTAGTCTTCTCCTGATCTTCAGGAGCGATTTCAATTTGGTTATACCCACTGTATCCATCCAAGAAGCAGTAGTACTGATGACCCGCTACTCGTTCTAGCATTTGATCCATGAAAGGTAAGGGAAAATGGTCCTTTCGGGTCACGGTGTTCAGTTTTCGGTAATCAATACACATCCTCCATCCAGTGGGAATGCGTGTTGATACTAATTCACCATCTTTATTCGGTATGACTATTATGCCTGCCTTCTTTGGCACTACTTGGGTTGGACTAACCCAAGGGCTGTCAGATATTGGATATATGATCCCAACATCAAGTAGTTTTAGAACTTCCTTTTTGACTACTTCTTGCATGTTGGGATTCAGACGCCTTTGCATTTGTCGTGAAGGTTTAGCGTCTCTCTCCAAATAAATCTTATGGGTGCACACAGATGGGCTTATGCCTTTGAGGTCGGCAATAGTCCATCCTAATGCTCCCTTATGTTGTTTTAACACCTCGATTAACCTATCCTCTTGTTTAGAATTTAAAGTAGATGAGATTATGACAGGATAAGTCTTCTCAGTCCCTAGGAAGGTGTACTTGAGCTCTTTTGGAAGCTCCTTTAATTCCAATTCGGGAAATTGCATGTTCGAGGGCATAACTAGCTTTGTTTTGGGAGGCAGTGGTTCATACGGTGTTATCCACATGCATTCAGCTCTATCCTCCTCTAGTGTATCCATCATGAGGCAAGTGTGATTTAAAGCAGCATCCAATAGAGTGGACTCTTTAGGTTGATAGATAGCATCAAATTGTGACACAACTACCTCCAAAGGATCTTTGTACTCAACGAAATCGGCCTCATCTTCTATGACCGTGTTGATGTAATTCACTTCCTCCTCATCATCATTTTCTTCAGGTCGGGGATTTGAGAAAATTTTGACATTTAACGTCATATTCCCGAATACGATGGTCATTATACCACTTCTCACTTTTATTGTGGCATCTATTGTGTTTAGGAACGAACGTCCAAAAATGACCGGGATTTGTGAGCCTGGGTTGGACACAGGTTCGGTGTCTAAGATGACAAAATTGACCGGGAAGACAAATGAGTCTATTTGAACAAGGACGTCTTCTAAAACTCCTCTTGGGTATTTAACAGACCTATCTGCCAATTGCAATGCAACTCGGGTGGGTTTGTATTTACCTAACCCTAGTTGTTTATAAACCGAGTATGGCAGAAGGTTTACCCTAGCTCCTAAATCGAGGAGTGCGTTATCTATCTTTTGATTCCCAATTTGACATGAGACAGTGGGAGTGCCGGGGTCTTTGAGTTTAGGAGGCAACTCATTTTGGATAATTGCACTTGCTTGGCAAGCGACGTAAGCGTGTTTCTTCACACTTTGCCTCCTTTTGACCGTACATAAGTCTTTGAGATACTTAGCGTAGGCCGACACTTGTTTTATAGCATCAAGGAGTGGGAGATTGATTTTAACTTGTTTGAATAATTCCAAGAACTCCTGATTCTTTGCCTCATTTTTGGGTTTCTTTAACCTTTGAGGGTAAGGCGCGGGGAAAGGGCATTTTGGTACTTCATCATTAATGGGTTCCTTTCCGGGCCTTCTCTCAACTTCTTCCACTTCTTTAGAAGCTTTAGTATTCATTTCTAATGGTTTTTTACTAGTAGTGTGCTCCTCTTCCTGAGTAGAAGGTTCATTTGTATTGACCACTTTGTCCTCCTCATACTCCTCGGGGGTAGAGGTAGGCATATTTTTCTCTATAATCTTGCCGCTTCTCAGAGTTGTCGCGGCTTTTGCCTGTTCGTGATTCGGGGGACCGTTATTGTATCCCTTAGGGTTTTGAAGTGGTTGGGCAGGAAATGTTCCGCCCGATCCCTCTCGACGTGCATCCATTCTATCTAACGTCGCAGACATTTTACTCATCATTTGAATTAATTATTGAGTTAGGTTGACATTAGAGAGAGGATCTTCCTCTTGCACCTTTTTGTGCGGTGGCACGTACACATTAGAATGTTGATTATTGGAGTGTTTCACTTGGTTGTAATTATTAAATCTATTTTGATTGTACGGCTGGGACTGCCTATTGTATTGCCCTTGATACTGGTTATTGTTATAGGGCTGTTGTTGTTGATGTTGATTTTGTGTTCCAGCATCATTTTTCTAATCAAAACCAGGGTGATTCCATCGATTGTTATTGTTTTGTGAATTATTGTTGTTATAGGAATTCCCTGCCCCCCTATACCCTTGCATGGCATTCATTTCCATGGGTGGTTGTTCTTGAAAATATGGCACGTTAGGACAATATTGAGTAGTATGTCCCAACATATTGCATGTGCCGCATGGTTCTTGAGGCAAATTCTGCCTCGAACTTCCTCCTTTCATGCCTAACTCCTCTACTTTCTTTGCTAGTTCTTCATATTTAGTCATGACGTGATCTTCACCGTTTAGTTGGTATAGGTTTTTCTCTTCTACACAGGATATCTGTGAGTGTGAGACATCATCCGAATTCGACCATTCATGAGTGTATTCAGCCAACCAATCAAAATGGGTTTCGGCCTCTTCGGTGTTTTTACGGAAAAAGGGACCTAAACTCATGGTTTCCACCAACTTTTTTGTTTCACCATTCAACCCATTATAAAAGAAGCTGATAGTTCGCCATTTTTCAAACCCATGGTGTGGGCACGAGAGAAGCAAATCTTTGAAACGCTCCCATGTTTGAGTGAAGGTTTCATTGCTCTTTTGTTTATAGGAATTAATTTGGCGTTGAAGGTCAGTGGTCATGCGAGTTGGATAAAATTTCTTTAGAAATGCAGTGTTCATCGCATGCCAAGTGAAAATTGAATTCGGTTTTAAGGTGAGTAACCACGCCTTTGCTTTATCCTTCAAGGTGAAAGGGAATAGCATTAGACGTGTCACGTCCACAGGACAATTCTGTGAGAATGTTTTGCAAACATCCTCGAAGTCCTTGACATGTAAGTACGCCTTCTCACTTTCCATCCCATGAAAGGTGGGAAGAAGTTGGATCATCCCATTACAAAATTAAAATTCACCAGCATGTGGTGGGATTAGAATGCAAGAGGGCGTAGGTGAGTGTTCTGGCTGCATGAGATCGCATAAAGGTCGTAGCGCCTCATCAAGTGGTGCAACCACATTATCACCATGTTCACTTTGATTATCACCCATTGATTCAGTAGGAGTAGCTACAGGGTTAACAGAACTAGAGGAATCTGATAAGTAGAGTGGATTTTCGAAGATTCCTTCAATGGAATTGTTGGACATGAACTAAGAAAGTTCCTAAGGAAAGTGTTTTACCTAAAGAACTAAAAGAAAAAGGAAATTAAAAACAGAAATAGATTGAGGTAACCTAAGTATTAACTCGTCGCCTTCCCCGGCAACGGCGCCAAAAACTTGACACGACTATTTTTCTATGTGCGCTTGTGTGCTATACCCAAGTGTAGGTAATCGTGTAAGTAGTAAACTGGATTAAGTCTAGGTCGATCCCGCAGGGAAGAATGAGAATTAAGTTACCTAGATTAGACTCTAAAAGTAAAGAAGATTCAATGTTTTAAAAGAAATGTAGAACACAAAGTTCTACAAATAACAACTACTCCAATTTAAAACAACTAAATTAAATTAACTAACGATTAACTATTTAACTAAAGCGAGATTTTAAAAGCTATTTTTCTTAATAAAAGGAAGTGTTGGGATCACGCGAATCCATTATGACCTAGCCATCTACCATGCAGTTGCAGTTTAAGCTCAATGGAGTACATCTTCTACAATATTCCGTACTTCTCTAAAGATCTAGAATCAATAGCCCTTTCATGACCGAGACTATATCATCTCAATTAAGTTTGAAATACAAGAAAGCGGTTTAATTCAATAGTCAAGACTTGCACCTACAATGGTGTTAGCATTGAGGGTGGTTTGCAAAATGTATTGAAAGAAAATGCCTTAAGGCCTTAAGTTCAAAGACTGCTTTGACAAATTGAGCATTTGGGGACAGTTTGATAACAACTCCTTAAAACAGAAAGTCTTGGAATACTGTATTGGATATTCTCAAGAATTTGACTGTTCGATCGATCGATGCGCTTTTGATCGATCGACAATCATCATCTCTCAATCGATCGAAATGTCTTCGATCGATCGACTATATCTTTGCACCGATCGATCGAAATAACTCCGATCGATCGAACACAGGTATTATCCTGATGCATGGCAGAGGTCTAAAAATCACAATTTCATCGCGATTTCCCAACCTCGGACTACTCAGATATGGTCTGGAGTGTCCCAAATGCGTTCTTAACATAGAGATTCATTAAGGTGTCGTTTGGTTGTGAGCTTTTCATTAAAGCTATGAAAAATTGAGATTTTAATGTATCTAACATGCAAAACAATAAGATTAACACTAAACCACGATTAGCTAAGTGCAGTATGTAAATAAAATGATAACTAATTAACCTGGAATGAAGAACTCGTATTAAACCACAGAAAATCCCAACTATCAATGTAAAACCTTGATTACTAACCTACAAAACAAGCTCAAGCTCTCCTCTCTCTATGAAAACTGATAAAAAGTAAAGTGGACGTCCCTCTGGACGCTTACAAAATGAGTTTTTATAGTAGAACCTCATGTTAGGGTTAAAAATCCCGTCTTTTGCTGCGTGCGCGTATTCTGCTAAAAGGCATGTTCGATGGATTGAAAAACTCTCGATCGATTGAACTTCTAGAATCTTCGATCGCTTGAGACAAGTTAGATCGATCGAATGCTCGATCGCTTGAGAAGACCTCGATCGATCGGGCTTCAGTTTTCAACTTTGAATTGTCTTCATTAAAGCCAATCACTCCCTTTTATCCTGCTCAGTCAATTATTCACACAGCGACAGTAATCTGCAAAAATCACAGCTAAAACACACAACTCATCATAGATTAATCATAATGTGTAGAAACTGGCGTTGTAATCCAAATCGCAGATATATGGGGAAATTGTGAACTAAATTATGGTATTTTATTCTTTTAGCGCGGTTGTATTTTACAAATACCCCCGCTTGTCAGATATTCCCTGCTTAAGTCCATAAATGGACTTCTTAAGCGTACACAACATGTGTTCTTGGCCTGTCACGATGATCCCATCTCGTTGCACTATATAGATGCATTCGTCAAGATTCCTATTAAGAAATGCTGTCTTAACATCCATTTGCCAAATTTCATAATCGAAATGTGCAGCAATAGATAAGAGAATCCGAATAGATTTTAGCATGGCCACCAGCGAAAAGGTTTCCTCATAATCGATTCCCTTTTTTTGAGTGAACCCTTTTGCAACAAGCCTTTCTTTAAAGGTTTCTACCTTACCGTCTCTCCTCTTTTCTTCTTATAGATCCATTTATATCTAATGGGTTTTATTTCATTGGGTGATTCTATAAGATCCCAGACTTGATTATAGTACATGGACTCCATTTCAGACTTCATTGCCTTTTGCCAAAGATTTACATCTTTATCTTAGAGTGCTTTATTTTAGTTACAGGGATCGGAACCTTGTTCATTAAGGACCCGGTCATAAGACTCTCCCAAGAACATAAATCGATCAAGTTAAATAATAACCCTCCCACTACGACGAGGCACGACCTGTGTCTGTGTATCACTGGTATTACATTATGAAGATTCTGGATACACCATTTTCTGCACGCTATACTGGTTCAGGAACCTACATGTTAATGGTTAGTTTGGGATCTACATGAGTTTTGGTAATCCTCCCACTACGACGTGGTAATGGAATATCGATGACTCTTTCTTGTGATGTTTCTTCTCATACCGATGATATCGAAGAAGTATGTATCGGCGTCTCACCTCTTATTTCCTCTAGAACATTATGACTTCTGGGCTTGTGGTCCATAACATTGTCCTCTTCTAAGAATGTGGCATTGGTGCTAACAATAACCTTCTGATCCTTATGACTATAAAATAGACCACCTTTAGTTCCTCTTGGATACCCAACAAAGAAACATAGTTCTGTTCTCGATTCTAACTTTTCTGTGTTCCCTTTCAGCACGTACACTGGACTACCCCAGATCCAAACATGTTGCAGACTAGGCTTTCGTCTAGTCCACAATTCTGTGGGAGTAGTAGGTACTAACTTAGATGGTACCAAGTTTAGAATGTATGCAGTTGTCTCCAATGCATGTCCCCAAAAGGAAACTGGTAGATCCAAATAACTCATTATAGATCTTACCATGTCCATAAGAGTCCTGTTCCTTCTTTCTACTACACCGTTTTGCTGAGGTATATGGGTTGTAGACAACTGGGATGTAATCCTTTGCTCTAGTCAGTATACCCTGAACTCTCCCAAGAGGTACTCTCCACCATGATCAGATCGTAGTGTCTTGGAACATTTATCTAGACGCTTCTCTATTTCAGCCTTGAAGTCTTTGAATTTCTCAAAGCATTCAGACTTATGCCGCATCAAATAAATGTACTCATACCTTAAGTAATCATCAATGAAAGTGAACCAGTTCCAACGGCTCTTTTGCACTGTAGCCCTTGGCTGAGAACAACCTCTTGGTCATTTTACCTTCTAAGCAAGATTCACAGACTGGAAGTGCCTCCACTTCCAATGTGCCTAATGACCCATTTTGAACCAGTCTTTGAATCCTTTTTAGATTAATATGACCAAGGCGTAAGTGGCAAAGATGCGTTTGGCTCATCTTTGAAGGTTCTTTTCTCTTAAATGTTAAACTGTTTGTGTTATTTTATTTATTAAGTTGCAGTGTAGGAGAGATAGGATTTATAATATAAAGATCATCCACCAATTGATCAGAACAAATAAAATGTTTATTTTCTTTAATAATGGTTGTTTTATTAAAATGAACTGAATATCTATTCTTTACTAAACTAAAAACTGAAACTAAATTCCTTTTAGTAGAAGTGACAAAAGGCAATTTCTTAATATTAAAAACCTATCTCCACCAAAACTAAGATGTAGATCTCCTACTACAAATGTTGCTACTCTCATAGCATTTCCCATATATAGATAAATCTTTCCATCACTGAGCTACCTGTTTCCCTAGGACCCCTACAAAGAATTGCATACATAATCAGTTGCTCTCATATCTACACACTAGGTACCGGTAGATTGGACCGCTAAACACAATTCAACAACTAGTAAATGAGATTTACCTTGATTGTTCTGTCTGGCGAGATAAATCGGACATTGCTTCTTCCACTGTCCTGGCTGCTTGCAAACAAAACATTTGCCTTTAGGCTTTCCTGGTTGTCCTCGTGTCCTTTGGATTGGTGGAGGACCCGCGGCCTGCTTTTGAGCCTTTTTTATTTTCTTCTTACCTTTCGGCTTTGAAGCAGAACCTTTCTCAAACACAAGAGCACCCCCTGAATTTCTGTTAAGACCTTTACTTGCTTGGAGTTCTTTAAGCAGCTCCGCCAAAGTATAATTAAATTTATTCATGTTGCAGTTGAGGTAGAATTGCTTAAAAGACTCTGGCAGTGACTAGAGTACTATAGCGACATGGGTTTCCTCATCGATTTCAGCTCCAAGGATCTCTAGTTCATTAAGAAGAGATATCATCTTAAGAGCATGATCCCTTACAGGCGTCCCCTCAGCCATTGTTGTGTTCATCAAGTCTTTCATGGCAACCTGCCTAACAACACGACTTTGATCCCCAAACATCTCTTGGAGGCTCTCCATCATGTCGTAGGCACTGGCCATTAACTGATGCTGATGTTGCTGAACATTCGACATGGATGCCAAAATGTAACACCTCACCATCTCATCAGCCTTGACCCATTTCTTGAGAGCCTGGGTTTCCTCAACGGTTACCCCCTCACCAGGTAGCTCAGGACAGACTTGAGTAAGCACAAATTTGTACTCTTCAGCAGTTAACACAATATCCAAATTCCTTTTCCAGTCTATATAGTTTGGTCCAGTAAGTTTTTTTTTCTTTAAGTATACTAGCGAGTGGATTGAAAGAACCCATTTAAAAGCCTGAGAATCACATAATATAAATAATTACGTTTGGGCAAAAATTACTATGGATTCTAGTTGAAAATATTGGTTCCCTCTACCATATTTGAAAGGAATCCGCCAGCAACCTGATACACCGCGAATAGTATAACTCGATGGGAAGCCATATATTATCCGTCATTTGTTCGGATAGGCAATTGCCTTTTAATTTTACCATCCAGGCAATGTACCTTGCCAAGTAAAATTAAACTGCTGACTTGCTTTTGTCCTATAAATAATAACAGTGACTTAGATGGAGAGGATATAATTATTTAAAGCTAAGTGTATACCATCACTTAATTCTAGGTCAAGAGTTCCGTGAGGAACACCTCTGATGGA
This sequence comes from Hydrangea macrophylla, assembly GCA_033977485.1. Lineage (NCBI taxonomy): Eukaryota > Viridiplantae > Streptophyta > Magnoliopsida > Cornales > Hydrangeaceae > Hydrangea > Hydrangea macrophylla. The sequence goes on along the minus strand of CM066997.1, from coordinate 61,298,193 downwards.
GAGGTGACCCACACTAACAATTACCCAAAACATTCTATTAAAGAAGTTTGTACCGATGATTCCATAATCAACTTCATCCGATGGAGAGGATGACACTAGAGCCATCACATAAAATTAATCATAGCATCTACAAACCAGTGATGGAGACCATGGGATTTATACTTGATAAATTCCCTCTCTCACTTAGAATTTTTAAAAAATTTGAGGGTTATAATTTTTTAGAAAAACTTTTAATTTAATTAATAAAAAATAATGGAATACTTGACAAGGATTAATTCATCCTTGTCAAATCCATATGTGTAGATGATAAATTTATTCTATTCTCATAATTTTAAAAAAATAAGTACTTATGTTTTCAAAATATGGAATTAGTTTTATTTCTAAACACACATGTAGTTGTCCATCATTTTAAAATAATATAAATTAAACATGCAGCTAGACATCTGAAATAGGTCTAGGAACAATTATCCATGTTGTCCCATTTATTAAACATGAAACAATAATACTCATTCAATCACACATAAATAAGGAAACCACAATAAATAGGAATCCCACTCTTATTGTCAAGCTGCAACTCTTGTGAAGAAATCTTTATTGAACCCGATTAGCTCTATGTCGCCACTACGCTTGCAGGGGTCGAGGGGGCAGCGCCCCTCGCAGGGGCCCGTAAGCTAAATCTGATCTACTATCAGCAACAGCCTTCCAGAACTATTTTCTAAAACAGTCTTCTGAAAACTTCCTTCTAAAATTGCTTCTAGATTGCTTTCTGAAACTGCTCATACAACTGCTCTCACGAATCATCTTCATGGATTTACTTGAGATATATTACATAAACCCTATGCCTTCATGAAGGAGTTCATATGCTAGTTATTTGCAGTAAATCAACCACGCATCAATCAAGCATGGGATCCAATACATACAAATCCTATGCCTCCATAAAGGAGTTCACATGCTATATCAAAACAACAATATTAACCATGAATATACCCATCGTGGGATCCAATCACACAAAACCAATGACCATAATATTGGAATAAGAATGCTGCAAAATAAGGGCTAGCATAGATCTATGTTCTATCTATCCATCAATGCACACATAAGATTTGTAATACTGGACAACATGGTTGCGTCCAACCTATATGCAGAATCAACCTAGCTCTGATACCATTGTTAGGAAACTGCGTTCCCAGAATTCCTTGACAGTGAGTATAAGTTGTGATATGTCGAGAAATATTCTGTAATTGTTCAACCACCACGTGTTCAGCTAATAGCCTGGGAAGACCGGATTTGAGGCGTGGAGCCCACGTTTCCGATGTGTCCTGTTGTTGCCGACCGGGATACCCGGGCGGTCGTGGTGAGGTCCCGAGAGATGCGGCGTCAATTATGTTTCAATACTGTTTCCTTATACAGCCGTGACTCTATCAAGAGGAATCAATGGTTTCCTAAACCACTTAGGAAACTTTCCAAACATTGTACACATCCATTGCAATTAGATAATGCTTCCTAATCCGACAAACTTACCATGTAAGGGTGGACTCTTGCACCTATAAAAGAGCCCACCTGCCCTCTAAAAAGGGATCCGAGTATCAACTCTCTGAGCATATACGCATACAAGCCTGTGCTAGAGAACTCGCCATTACACGCATACACCCGGCCGGTGTTACTGGTAGTGCCGCCCACCATTGTTGGCTCACCAGGCCCGCCGGTGATCTGCTAGTGAGACGCGCACAGACGCACCCGTGGACGTAGGTCACCTTATTAACGGGACCGAACCACACACAAATCTTTTGTGACTTTATTTTATGTCTGGATTACCCTTACCAATTTTCGGCATCATCAGTTTGGTGCCGTCTATGGGAAAGACACAGTCTTCTCATCAACAAAAATCTTTGACTGATCGATACGCCGCCAAAGAAGGGTAAGAAAACCGCCGATGCAACCGGTCAGGAGGACCTGCAGATCGAGCCGCGTGCTACCTCCATGACCGTTGACAAGGTCTCGGCGGCGCTGGAACAAATCTTGGAGGGCCAGCTCCGAACACAACAGCAAATAGAGGCGCTTATGGCCCAGCATGAAAAGGCGGTTGGGGACCATAAGAAGAGCCCTTCATCGGAAAAGCGGCCCGAAAAGAGCGCTCCCAGCCAGGGGCCCGTTCGGACGAAAGGAAAAACCCGATCTGCTCCAGTGTCCCAACCAGATCGCGAGCGTCATCCGGAGGGAGAACGTAGCCATGCTACCAAGCGCTCGCAGAGAGGACCTCTGTACATTCCTCGCCGAGCGCGCTGAGTGGAGGATGCCAGGATCCTCATTGAGCGGAGACGAGCTGCGAGGGGAGAAGCGCCAGGGCGTAAAGCCCAGGAGTCGGTCAATGATCCACCCGTCTTGAGCTGGGGGGATCTGAGACATAGACTATCCCGGACACACAGCCGAGTGCTATCCTCGAGGTCGACGCGCTTTGAGGATGAGGCCTCGTCATCTGATCCTACCTACCACTCGGATACAGAAAGAAGGACCGGGCACACCGACGTCAAAGCCCAGGTCGAGGAGTTACAACAACAGATCGAGAGGTTGAACCGCAAGTCCGGTCATGACCTCACGAATACCAAAACAGAGTCGCCCTACACCACCTGGGTGACACAGTTCCAGATTCCACAGAAGTTCAAACCCCCTCATCTCAGTTTATATGACGGCAAGGGGAGTCCGGTGGACCACATCCGCACCTACAAAGCACAGATGGCACTGGTCACTACAATGGACGAGTTGCTGTGCCTAGCCTTCCCCAGTACTCTAAAGGGGTCAGCCGCTCAATGGTTCCATGCCTTGAAGCCGCGGACGGTTGACAACTTCAAAGCCCTCAGCAAACTCTTCATTAGCCAGTTTGTCGGGATGCTAGACCGATCCCAACCAGATACCCAGCTGCTAGCCGTCAAGCAGCAAAAGGGCGAATCTTTAAGGGAGTACGTGGATCATTTCAACCAGCAGAGGCTCCTGATCCGCAACCTCAATGAGACGGCCGCGATCATGGCCTTCTGTTCAGGAGTTCACCACACCAAGGTGGCCACGTCTTTTCATCGTAATCGACTGGCCACCCTGGTGGAGCTCTCGAAAAGAGTTGGGAAGTATATAGACACCGAAGAGTTTTTGAAGGCAAAACGCGCCAGCCAGGCGGGAGACGAACCCCCGTAAGCCAAGCGCAAGCGCGAGGGATCAGAGAAGGGTCCGGGAAAGAAGCCAAAGCAAGATCAACGGGATGTTAGGGGCCAGCCCCCAACAGCTTTTACTCCCCTTTCCCGGCCCATACATGAGGTGATGGCCGCTGCGGAAGCACAGAGGCTGCTCCCGCAGCCAGCTAAACTCAGAACCCCACCCGGTAAGAGAAACCGGGAGAAGTTTTGCCGTTATCACAGGGATCACGGCCACAAAACGGAGGATTGCTTCAAGCTGAAGATAGCGATTGAGAAACTGATCGAGCAGGGGCATCTTGCCGATTTTATCACGGCCGACAGGCGCCCCCGTCAGGATGCTCAAGCTCCCGGTCAACCCCCCTCCACCACTCAGCCACATTAATGTGATCTCTGGAGGAACATCTGGCGGAGGTGATTCTCAGTCGGCGCGAAAGAGGCATGCCCGAGCATCTCGAGCGGATGTATGGCAGGTCCAATCCATCGGCCCCTCACCAGCCAATGTTTTGACATTCTCGTCCGACGACGCACAGGGCCTCCACTGCCCCCATGATGACCCGCTAGTAGTAACGCTTTCTATAGCTAACTATATGGTCCAGAGGGTGCTGGTGGACACAGGCAGTTTATTCGACATAATGTTTATAGCGTCGTTCGACCAACTCGGGATTGACCGGGATCGGCTCCGGCCAGTTGCTACACCCCTGGTCGGATTCAACGACTCCAGCACTCAACCGCTCGGCACGATCGAACTCCCAGTTCTCATGGGGACCTACCCACAACAGGTTTCCATGCTCACCAATTTCGTGATAGTGGAGGCCCCATCGGCCTACAACGTCATTCTCGGGAGGCCGACCCTCAACAGGGCCCGAGTAGTTGTCTCCACATACAGCTTGATCGTGAAATTCCCGACTCCCCAGGGACCTGGATGCTTGCGAGGAGACCAGACCACGGCTCGAAGTTGTTATGTCAGCTCGTTGCGCCGGGGGGCAATCACCGAATCACTGAACGTCCAAGAAATGGACCCCCGAGACTAGAGGGACGTGATCGGGCCTATGGAAGAATTGGAGCAAGTTGTGCTAGATCCAGAACACCCGGGCCGCACGGTCAACATAGGCGCACTACTAGAGCCCGCCTTGAAAGAAAAGGTGATCCGGTTCCTAAGGTAAAATCAGGACGTTTTTGCTTGGAGTCATGAGGACATGCCCGGAATTGATCCCCGAGTAATGTCCCATCATCTCAATGTCAGCCCAGACTGCCGTCCAATAAAGCAGAAGCGTAGGGGCATGGCCTCCAAAAGATAAAAGGCTGTAAGCGAGGAGGTCGCGAAGCTCCTGAAAGCTAACTCCATCCGAGAGGTCCACTACCCCGACTGGTTGGCCAATGTTGTCCTGGTCAAGAAGAGCAATGGCAAATGGAGGATGTGTGTGGACTTCACCGACCTCAACAAGGCCTGCCCCAAGGACTGTTATCCGCTGCCCAGGATAGACCTCCTTGTCGATTCAACGGCAGGCCACTCACTCCTCTCGTTCATGGACGCCTACTCGGGGTACAATCAGATCAGCATGTACCCCGGGGATGAAGAGAAGACGGCGTTCATCACCGACCAAGGCACGTACTGTTACAGAGTTATGCCCTTTGGCCTTAAGAACGCCGGGGCTACATACCAATGCCTGGTCAACTTCATGTTCAGAGACCTCATCAGAAAGTCCATGGAAGTATACGTGGACGATCTCCTGGTCAAGAGCCGAGATGAACCCGATCACCTGGAGCATCTGGCCGGGGCCTTCAGCATTTTGAGAAAGTTCAGGATGAGGTTGAACCCGGCCAAATGCACCTTCGGGGTCTCATCCGGAAAGTTCCTCGGTCATCTAGTCAGCAGACGGGGAATCGAAGCAAACCCCGACAAAATCCAGGCTATCATCAACATGCGGTCTCCCAAGTCGATAAAGGAAGTCCAAAGCCTAGCCGGACGGGTGGCCGCACTGAACAGATTCGTCTTTCGAGCTACTGACCGGTGCCTCCCATTCTTTAAAATCCTCCGTAAAGCTTTTCAATGGTCGGAGGAGTGCGAGGAGGCATTCCAGGACCTCAAGAAGTACCTGGCCTCTCCTCCTCTACTGACGACACCTACAGCCGGAGAGGAACTATTCCTGTACCTGGCAGTGTCACCATCGGCGGTTAGCTCGGCACTTATGCGGGAAGAGCACGGGATACAGTTCCCCGTGTACTACACCAGCCGGGCGCTGCAAGGGGCGGAGAGCCGATACTCCCGCATCGAGAAATTAGCCTTCGCCCTCATTACCTCTTCCCGAAGGCTCCGGCCGTACTTCCAGGCCCATGCCATTGTAGTACTCACCGATCAACCACTCCGCAAAATTCTCTCTCGACCAGACACGTTCGGAAGGCTCGTTAAATGGGCTTTGGAACTGGAGGAGTTTGAGGTGACTTACCGGCCGCGGACGGCCATCAAGGGACAAGCCGTCGCAGATTTTCTGGTCGAGTTTACATATCCCGAAGACCCGGTTGAAGAACCCGAGCCTGCGGCCTTACCGCCTGGGTTGCAATTCGGCATCCCTACTTGGGTACTGCATGTCGATGGTTCTTCTAACCATCAAGGTAGTGGTGCCGGGATCATCTTGACTACCCCCGACGGAATCCAGCTCGAATATGCTCTGAGATTCGGGTTTCGTGCCTCCAATAACGAGGCCGAATACGAAGCCCTCCTGGTCGGGTTACAATTAGCCATTTCAATGAGTGCACAACAAGTCGAGAGCTACAGTGACTCCCAGCTCGTGGTCAATCAGGTAAACCAGGAATATGAAGCCCGGGAGGATAGTATGATAGCCTACTTAGCCCTCGTCCGGATGGTTTCCAAACAGCTCCGAGGATTCTCCCTCACTCGGATACCTAGAGAAGAGAACACCAGAGCTGACCGGCTTGCTCGCCTCGCCTCATCGTCTGAGTCCGACTTGCCCGGGATAAGGATACAATTCCTGCCCGAGCCAAGTGTGATCAACTTAGAAGGCATGGAGGTCGACCCGGTCACTCTGGGGCCCAGTTGGATGGACCCGATCGTGACATTCTTGACGACAAGAGGGCTCCCAAACGACAAAGAGGAAGCAAGGCGGGTCAAGTACCGGGCAGCACGATACCATATTCTCGATGGTGTCCTCTACAAGAGAGGATTCACTATCCCGTACCTCCGCTGCGTTCATCCAACGCAAGTTCAAGCCATATTGTTTAAAATCCATGAAGGTGTGTGCGGGAACCACGTAGGCGGAAGGACACTTTCCAGAAAGGCCCTACTGCAAGGTTACTACTGGCCAACCATGGCCCGAGACTCGCAGGAGTACGTTCAGAGATGTGACAAGTGCCAACGGTACTCTCCAATGATAAACCAACCGGGAGAACTTCAGACCCCAGTCCATAGCCCCTGGCCATTCGCCCAATGGGGGATCGACATCGTTGGTCCCTTACCGACATGAAAAGGGCAGGTTAAGTTCGCCGTAATAGCCGTTGATTACTTCACCAAGTGGGCAGAAGCCGAGCCCCTGGCAACGATAACCGAGCGCAAGATGGAGCATTTTGTGGAGAGAAATATCCTTAGCAGGTTCGGCATTCCACGAGTCCTAGTCAGCGACAATGGAAGACAATTCGATACACCTATCTTTAGACAGTTCTACTCGGACTATGGGATCCTGAATCATTACTCTTCTCCCGAGCATCCACAAGCTAATGGTCAGGCCGAGGTAACCAACCGCACTATCTTGCAGTCGATTAAAACGAGGTTGGAAGGTGCCAAAGGCCTGTGGGCTGATGAACTCCCAGCCCTCCTGTGGGCCTACCGCACCACACCCCGGGCAGCTACGGGTGAAACCCCATTTTCCTTGACTTATGGTTTCGAGGCAGTAGTCCCCACAGAGCTCGGGCTGTCCACATACCGAGTGGCTACCTTCAATGGCCCAAATAATGGAGAAGCCCTCAGGACAGAACTAGACATGGTGGAAGAAAAAAGAGACCAGGCCTACCTAAAAGTGGCAGCTTACAAGCAGAGGGTCTCGCGGTATTACAACATTAAGGTGAAGCATCGTAGCTTTCAAGTCGGGGACCTTGTCCTTAAGGCAGTAAACCAGTCCACCCGAGTCCCAAGCCATGGGAAGCTGGGAGCAAACTGGGAAGGTCCGTATATAGTAACTCGGGTCAACCGACTGGGAACCTACTGGTTACAGAGCATGGACGGGCACGATCTCACCCATCCTTGGCACGTGCAACACCTCCGCAAGTATTATCAGTAGCATCTGGCTACGGGAGTTTAGTGTTATAAGGAAAATTCTTTTCATGTAGTCCTGATGGGACCATTATTACAGATTGTTACCTTTTAAATAAAATTGGAAAGTTTGAAAACTTACTCCTGTCAGTACATCGTGCAATGCACCACAAAGACCTCGGGCCTAACCCCGGGGCACCACAAAGACCTCGGGCCTAACCCCGAGGCACCATAAAGACCTCGGGCCTAACCCCGAGGCACCACCAAGACCTCGGGCCTAACCTCGAGGCACGAACAAGACCTCGGGCCTAATCCCGGGGCGCAAAAAAGACCTCGGGCTCCGAACCCAGGCACCAAAGGACCCTGCAACCACCCATGTTCCAGGTCAGTTTCCTATGGTCGATCCCCAGCACGACCCCGCCTTAACAGGAACCTCGGGGGCAAGAGGGTTCACACCTAAACAGGAAATTAACTAAAGTTTCGCCTAGGTCCAGCCAACGACGGGGCTGAACCCCTAGGTGGCCGACGATGGCAAGCTTAAAATGCTCCTGCGACCACCCATGTCCCAGGTCGGTTCCCTAAGGCCACTCACTCCCGTACTCCCATACTCCCGCCTTACCAAAATGCTTGGGGGGCAGGGGAATAAGGGGAACATAGAGAAGCTAAAACAGGGAATTATTCCATCTTACTAGGTGTTCTGTTGGTTACGGTCCTAAAGCATTTCCTAAGGCAGGTGTTAGGTCGGCCACAACCGTACAGATACTAGCAAATACAAATAGCACAAAAAAGGGCACGTAGACAAAGTTGATGAAAGGTTGACCTTAAGGGTCTTTTTCATTAATTAAATATACAAAGCCTGGGGGGCAATTGTAGCAGCCTCCCCAAAATAAAAAAACTGAAAGCAAACAGCAGGAAGGAGGGATCGGGGAGTCAGTCTTCCACGTTGACCACATTTTCGGTCTCCACAGTCTGCTCCTGAGGGACGGCAGGTTCTTCGTTCCCCGAGTCCTCGCCTAGGGCAAGTTCGGGGGCCTCAGCAATGGCCGCAGGAACTTCACCGGCTGGGGGATCCTCACTAACATCCCAGTAATCCGAATTAATCCCCTCGTAGGCCGAGAGGACCCACTCGGGGTGGTCCCGGGCCACCCGTCGCTTCAAATCGTCGTAACCTTGGAAGAAGCCGTCATCAAACGCGCCCTCCAAGGCCCATACAGCGGGCGTCTCGGCAGCCGCCTTCGCAACAGATGCCTCGGCTGCTGCTTTCGCCTGGGCTTCAGCTGCCGCAGTCCGAGCCCGGGAAACCTCTAATTCGGCCAACGCCGCTGCCAGGTCCGCCTGGGCCGTACCCAAACTCGAAGCCAATGATTTTGCCTTGCTCGTCTCAACGGCCAGGGCAGCTCTTAGCACTTGCAGTTCTTTCCGCTCCTTCGAGAGGGCAGCTTCGGCAGTGCTGACCTTCTCGGCCAGGGAGGAATGGACGGATTTGGATCCCGCGGCTATGCAGCCAACCTGCGGTAGGAGGGTGCAAATCGGTTAAACAAGTAATAAGTATGGGGAGAGTCCACATTTAAAGAGAAGCAGAACACTCACCAGGTGGGATATGCTATATAGCCATCCTTGGAGCCCTTGGGGAGATAGCTTGGCACATGCTTCCACCTGGCTTGGGACAAGGACGGATCTCAGCCTTTCCCGGACCTCATCAGGCCCGCCTAGGGGCAGGCCCGACGGAATATCGACCCCGGGCGCGGGCTCACCAGTAGCCGGTCTATGGGGAGCCGACGTCCCCACAGGGTCTGGACGGTTAGTCGTCCCGTGGCGAATACGCCTGAGCGGGCGCTCGCCACCCGGACCCTCGGCGGATGGCCTCTTCCCTTGGACGATTGCCGCCCGAGCGGCGGTAGCGGCGGCGGCAGCTTGCCTCTCCCGCAGCTGGTCCAAATTGCGCTTGGGGGCCATTTCTGCAGAAACCAAGGTCGCACAATCAGAAGTGCAAGGGAAAGAATGCAAAGTTAACGCATAATGTAGCCAGGATACTCACCAGGAATGATGGGCGAAAAACTGGGGGCTGGAACGGGTTCCTCAGGGGAATAGGTCTCAACAAAGTCCCCTGTTCGGGATAATACGTTCCAAACACTAGTGGGCAACTCTGCTAGCTTCCAGATCCTGGCCTGATACCGCTCGGAGAGTTCGGGAGGTTCTGTCGAGCCAGCTGTGCACAGAGAAATGAAGTCAGTTAGCAAGCCATTGTGTTCTTAAAAACAAAAAAAAACTGACAAACGCGGAAGGGTGGTCTTACCCCTCAACTCCCCAGTCCAGGATGTCCTCAGCTGGGTCCCTGGGGCCATATCACAAAGGCGAAGGGTGGACACTTGGAAGAATTTGCCCTTCCACCCCTTGTTGTTGCTAGGGCATCTGTCGATAATTTTTCTGCCCGGACGGGCAGAAAATGAGAAAACCCCAATTCATTATGCACGGGAAATGGTCGGTGGGCCCAGAGAAACTCCTGGAGGGTAAGCTCATACCCGAACACTTGGGGCCACAGTGATATACACCCCATCAGGAACCTCCACCCGTTGGGGGCCAACTGACCGGGAGCGATGTCGAGAAAGATCAGCATATCCCGAGCCACAGGGTGAAGCGGAAGTCGAAGACCCCCCATCATAGCGTCCTCAAACAGGGTGACGAACCCCGACTGATATAGATGCGCACCGCCGGTGTTTACGGCTAGGGCGCAACCATCAGGGAGGGAGTACCTCTCCCTGATCCGGAGAAGGTCTCCAGAACGCAGGATGGAAGAGGTGGACTTACAAGCGAAGACCGCGCGGTCAGTCCGCCCAGGCAACTCGTCGCCCGAACCCCTCGAAACGGAGGCAACGGGGGCCTCCTCAGAAGACTCGCGATCGGACAGACGAATGGGAGTCCTGGCCCCACTTTGGTGGTCAGACAAGGACTCAGGAAGCCGGCCTAGACTGGAACCGGGGGACTCTAACAGATACTGGTCACTCTCTGATCTCGACGCGGAATTAAAGCCGGAGTGTTCCATCTCTGGCACTCCGACGGGAAGGAACGAACGCAAACTACGACCGGCGAACGGATTGGAAACCCCAAACCTGATGTACAGGGGGCAGAGTTACTAACCTGAACGGTAACGAATAGATGCTCCTCAGCACCAGATAACACTCTCTCAAAGCAGCGCAAGAAATACCCGCTCGATCAAGAAGACTTAGAGTTCCACCCGACTCAAAAAACGCGCAGAATCTAAGAAGGAAGAAATCCCACTCCCGCTCGAACTCCACCAAATTTGTTCTCTCCAGCCTTACTTTGAAAGGAAGAAGGAAAGGAAAGTTAAAATAGAAGACCAGAAAGGGATGCGAGAAGCGAGGTGAGCGATCCTTATATAAAGACCTTGAACGGCCAGGATCGGAACAGATCTAGCGGTTCAGAGGAGTTCCCGCCCAAACCGTCGCTTCAGTCACGTGGGGGGTCGCCTCAAAAGGCTCGCGCATTAAATATGTGGAAAGACGGTTCCGTCAATCTGCGAACGTTTCAGTTACGACCACGTCTCCACTTGTTGGGATCTAAACCTGACTGATGATTGGTACAGGATAGCAGTGGTCCGGGCCCGAGCATTCGCAACCCGGGCGCAATCCTAAGCCGGTCGGATATTAACCGCCCGGTATGGTGCAGAATTGATAAACAGTTAAAAAGGCACGTTGAAAGGAAAAAGTTGGCCTCACAAACCTTTTTATTGCTGTAAAAGGTGAACTATACAGAAACCGGGGGCAGTTATAATGGCCTTCCCGAAAAAAAAAAAAAAAAAAAAAATGCCTTCAAGGTCCTTGGCCTTTCAACGCCTTGACCTCCTCTTCCAAGGCCGCCACGTTCGCCACCAGCCCCTCTACGGCGAGCTCCAGGGCATGAACATCCACCCCCCGAAGGGCGGAATCCATCTGCAGCTCGTCGCCCATGTTCGCAAGAGAGAAGTCCGACCGCGAGCCGGGCATGCGAAGACCGGCGGACGCTTCTGACCGGCTCTTTTTCAGTTGGGGCTGAGCCTCTTCCCCAACTTCTTTCTCCTTGCCCTTCTTGGATGGGCCTGGTGGTGGGCTTATGTCCTCAGAGGAGGAGGAATCACTGCTGGTGGACAAGGTGACCGGTCCCTCGGACAAGCCCGTCCTGCCGGCGGGGCGCGCCCCGGTCGCCATAGATCGGGTATAGCGGCGTGACCCAGAAGCCACAACGGCAGGAGCTGCAGAAGAGGGTCCGGCACCCGTGTTCTCCGCAGGTCTCCCTGCCAGATAAGAGAACGACATGCCGGCCTCAATAGCCTGGTCAAACGCCTCCGTGTCATCAGCAGTAGGGGCGACTCCACGGAGGGCGGCAAAAGCTTGCTTGCAAAGATCGGGGTCAAAAGCTGCCGGAGGACAGAGAACGGCGTCCTCCAGCCAGTTGCCGGCGACCACAACCCAAGGGTACCGCTGCCAGTTCTTGTTCGGGAAGTCCAAGCCTCGGACAAGATCCTTTCCCTCGGTCCTGGGGTGGAAGTAGGGGCCTCTGTTGTCAATGCCCAATATATAGCACCCCGCGACGTCAGCATGCCGGAGGAACAGTCCCAACTGCTTATTCAGCGCTGATATTCCCCATAGGAGGCGGGCAACGTTTGGGCGGCACTTGTGGAGAGGGATGCGTAACCCCTCAAGCAAGTCGCAAAAGGAGACCGGAAGGGGAAAGCGCAATCCCACGATGAGCAGCAGATAGCTGCTGATGAGGACGAAGGGAAGGGCTATCTCATCCCCCTCAATGAACGGGCGGACCATTACGTCGTCCGGGATTTGACAATCCTCCCGGAACGCTCTAAGCCCTTCATCTGATGACAGGTCAATGCGCGAAGCCATTTGATGAAGGTGAAAGTTTGGAAAATGAAGACGGCAGAGAAGAGGGAGCTTAGAGTGCTTCGCTCAGGCGATTTAGTTGATGAATTGCGGTAAGAAACAAGGTTGAACAGGTGTCCCTTATATAGGCAGTGCGAATGGCTAGGATGCAGCTTGATCGGATGGCTCACATACTCTCCCGCCGAAACTGTCGTTTCGAGCACTTAGGGCGTCGCCTCAGAAAGCGTGAGCATTGAATGCGCGACGTGACGGTTCAGTTGCCACCTGGACGATTCAGTTACCTCTCAACTGGCTGCTTTGGGTCCGAACCAAATCAGTAACCAACATGCATGTGGCAGCGGGAAGCCCAGTCCAGCGGAATCACCGCTCGGATGGACATACTGCCGGGTCGTTCCACACCGGTCCCGTTCCGACGAGGGTCCCGGTCCTTTCCCGGCCGGTTCATGGGATGCGTTCTTAATTTTCAAATCTCATCTGACAAGGTGCCATCTCAGTTTTGAAAATGGGGGGCAGCTGATATGTCGAGAAATATTCTGTAATTGTTCAACCGCCACGTGTTCAGCTAATAGCCTGGGAAGACCGGATTTGAGGCGTGGAGCCCACGCTTCCGATGTGTCCTGTTGTTGCCGACCGGGATACCCGGGCGGTCGTGGTGAGGTCCCGAGAGATGCGGCATCAGTTATGTTTCAATACTGTTTCCTTATACAGCCGTGACTCTATCAAGAGGAATCAATGGTTTCCTAAACCACTTAGGAAACTTTCCAAACATTGTACACATCCATTGCAATTAGATAATGCTTCCTAATCTGACAAACTTACCATGTAAGGGTGGACTCTTGCACCTATAAAAGAGCCCACCTGCCCTCTAAAAAGGGATCCGAGTATCAACTCTCTGAGCATATACACATACAAGCCTGTGCTAGAGAACTCGCCATTACACGCATACACCCGACCGATATTACTGGTAGTGCCGCCCACCATTGTTGGCTCACCAGGCCCGCCGGTGATCTGCTAGTGAGACGCGCACAGACGCACCCGTGGACGTAGGTCACCTTGTTAACGGGACCGAACCACACACAAATCTTTTGTGACTTTATTTTCTGTCTGGATTACCCTTACCAATTTTCGGCATCATCAAGTTGGTACTGCAAAAAATTTCGTGAAAGCTATAATAACCCTACAAGGGTAGAACTAGGGTTACCTTGAACTGCAAAAATGGATTATTGTAGTAGACGAATCGAGAACACGAGCTCGATAATAGATCACGGTCTTCTACCGTATTCCTCTGCTATCAGAATATCGAACTAAGTGTGGGCTCTTTCGAATTCTTTTCTATTTTTTGCTCTCCATTTTTGACGCTCTCTTTTCTATTTATAATGTTCTTTTAGAAAATGCAAACTGAGAAGAGAGCCAAAGCAGCATATATATAGGCTATGATAGGGAACATAAGAAGTCAATAAGGAATATGCTTCCTTATGGAATTAGGAAACCCTAATTCGAACTGAATCAGATTCATATTTTCATAAATTATAATTCATACCACTAAAGAATTATAATTACACTCCTACCCTTATCTCAAAAATATATTTCAAGCTCAATGTTTTAAATACTTATTATCTCTCCACGTTAAGATTACAGATATCCATTAATTAAATATAATTACTGATAATCATATTTAATTAATATCTTAAAATTCCTTGAGATCCTCTACTTAACTTATATGATATATCGGATACAAAATCCACCTGCAGGTTTGATATAATTAAAACTTATAAGCTTACCCAAGGGGATATCATCAATCCCAAAATTAAGACATGCATTCCATCATTAATTAATATCCACCACACAATTAATTTTGTCACCCAATCTAATGATATATTGACCCATTTAAGGATCTCACCCATTTAGGGATCAAAGTGTAAATATCAAATGTACGTGTCTATAAATTAACTTAGGATTTAGAGCATAAGCACTCATAATAGCCATGAGGTATTATTTATCTTATAAGTCAGTACAAAGATACCCAAGTCAGTCCTGTTTAATACACAAAGTGTACCAATATAATGAGTTAAAACAGTATCGTTTCCCGCAGTCAAGACAAACCTACTACATCACCATGCTACAGTCCTAACAATGGTGTGTCCAATCCCATCTAAGACTGTATACCAAAATCTTACATTCTACAAGATCCAACAGTCTGATTTTATTTGTGTAAGCCAAACTCCACACACCAAATCACCTACTATGTAGAATAAGAGACACACATGCACAATATTAAATAAATAATATAATGAAAACATTGCCCACACAGATTCTCATAAAAATGGAATAACTGATTTTATTAAATGAATAATAAATCAACTACATAAAGCATGGCTTTTAGTATATATCCCTTACATATATATGATATACACACCTATATATATGTATATACTATACACATATACACTATATATATAGATATATATTCTGTTTGAGAGAGAGAAGATAATAGAGGAAGAGGAGAAGAAGAAATGAAGGAGATAGAGGTAGAGAGAGAGGGACATAAAGCATAGAGAGAGGATAAGACTCTATTGGAGGCCATTGAAGCTCAAGCTTTTCCAAATGTTCCCTTATGCCTTTCGATGAGTTCTAAACTCACTCAATAGCCTAGGGGTATTGTTTTACTAGTTTTGGATGTAAAATATTGGAGCTAAACACACCCCATGAATTCTGGGCGTTCACTGCCTAGTCTTCTGGGAAAGAAGACTTTCAAGCGATCGAACTTGATTTAATCGATTGAAAATGCTTCATTTCAATCAATCAAAATGGTGTCAATCGATCGAAAACATTTGCATTTCAATCGATCAAAATAGTGTCAATCGATCAAAAACATCTGCATCTCAATCGATAGAAATGATTTCAATCGATCAAAAACACTTGCATTTTAATCGATCGAAGATAACTTCAATCAATTGAACATCACAGAACATTGAGAGTATCCCCTATTTATAATAGATATTGCTTAGCAGTTTAAATTATCATTTCATGCTTCCTATATGTGACACTGTTGAATCAAGAGATAATAGAACACGATAATGAGATAACGTTGTGAGGTGCGTATTCATATTTGGGTTAGTAATTAAGTGTTGATCCTAATCAAGTTGATATCCATTCATTTCATTTAGAGTAGTTAGGCCACAATGGGAAGTCATGTATCAGTATTAGTACAAAACTTAGATAGGTTTGATAAGTTCTAGGAATTGTGAGTGGGTGGACACTTGGTCATAGGTCCATAAAAGTAGTGGGCGGTGATGTCCTTAAAAGCAAAAGGTAGGACCAATTAGTCCTATGATAGCCAGATGATCTATATTGTGTCCCTAAAAGCAGTGGGCGATTATATCCTTAAAAGCAATGGGCAGGGATCACTAGTAGACGTCGCTAAGTTATGGCAATAGACTTTTATGCTATTATTCAAAATGTTATATCCCCAACAAGTAGTGGGCGGTTATGTCCTCAATAGCGAGGGGATGGACTGATGTGGTTTCCATGATACGCAGTGGGTGCTTATGTCCTTAAAAGGCGGTGGACAGAATGATGGTATATTTCTAGTGTTAAACTATCGAGTTTGTTCTACAATCTTGAGTATGTTTTTAGTCCTTGGGTAATAAGATGATAATAATAAGATAACGGTTGGAATTAAGAGAAGATATTATTAGTAACATTATTACTTATCTTTCATAACTCGTAATTACATTACCCCGTTGATATTTCATAAGTTTTTATTCACTCAGCTTTCATTAAGCTGACAAAATTTATGCCTGGACATTCTTTGTCCAGACTACCTTGTTCCTAACCCTACAAGTGATGACCATTATCAGGATGGCTATTATGTAGATGAGGGCTATACTGAGGATGGACTTATAGAAAGAGGTGATGTTAGGCAAGACTACTATGCCAGCGACGATGTCTACTCCAGTTGAAGATCCCGTTTCTAATTCCATTTTAAACTCTCCTATTATATTTTGTAATCGAGCATATGTTGCCCTAATGATTAGTATTTTCGTTGGTAGAACTCTGATGTTATAATAACTAGGACTTGTGTAATATATATTCAGTTTAGTTTTATTACTATTCTTATTACATACTATTGGTTGGACTGCATTGGTGTGGATAATTGAGTGACTTTACCAGTCGTTCCCTATGGACCAAAAAAGGAAATTTATTTTTCTCTATTTTTGTTGCTCTGGGGTATGACAGGATTTTTGGTATCAGAGCTCTAGGTTTTCACCTATTATCCCACATCATCTAGTCCTAACATTTTAAGATCCCTGAGATCAGATATGAGTTTAAGATAATTTTGTCCTTTTAACGATATAGATATTTTCCTTTACAGGTTACCATGGATCCAAATTTCTATATGTTTGTGGACGATTTATTTAGAGGACATGTTATTCATGGGGATACAGTTGAGCCCGCTATTCTGGAGATATACCATAGTCATATTTGCCAGATGGCTAGCCATTATCTAGAGGAAAAATGTGAAATGCTCTTTATGTTGAGGGACTGACTCACCCGACGGAGATACGCATAAGTGTGCATTACTATGCCAGGATCCGAGAGGCCATATACCAAGAGATGACTTAATTGATCCAGAGTAAGCTAGAGATGGATGCGATCGAGTTTCAAGTTATTTTAGTAGGACCCATTCCACTAGAGTCTGTAGTTGCTTCAGTAAAGTTAGCACCACCATCACAGGTACCTGATGTACCAGTGCCAGAGCTACCAGATCAACCTAAGGTACCAGAGCCATTAGAGCCTGAGTAGATAAGAGATGATAAGGACCCAACAAAGGATCTGAATCTAGAGGATGAGGATGATGAGGATATAGACAAGGATCCAACTGAGGAGGAGCTTATGGAACAAAGATGAGGAGCTAGATAAGGAGCCGAATAAGGATCCAGATAAGCTAGAGCATGCACCAGAGGAGGAGACCAAGGAAGAGCTAGAGGATCTAGAGTTGGCAGATATGGATGCTGTATTTGGTGAGGAAACTAGAGGAGGTAGTTATGCCTAAGATCCCAGATATACCTGAGTTACTAGCGGGACCTATTATATATATAGCAGTAGGATGGGTAGCTGAGATGGTCGTTCAGCTAGTCAGATTATTATAAGAGAGGCTGCTAGCAAGGGCTATTGACATAGCAGAGGGATTTACCACGATAGCCATCGACGTTACCAATTAGGCGATGATAGACATGATAGAGGATGCTGACGTAGAGATGGTTGATGATTAGGGGATTGGGGTAGTAGTTGGAGGTCTTGCCACACCTGTAGAGGATGATCTATTTGAGGAGATGGATATCATATCAGAAGATGAGGCACAACCAGCTGGATCATATACTGACGACTTTTGAGTTAGGATTTGTAGGGTTTAGATTTTGTTAGTCTTTATCAGGACATGTTGTCCACTTAATTTTTGGAGGGCTTTAGAGATAGCTATTTGACCATAGCTATTTTATAGATGATTACCACTAGTAGTACCATTGTATAACTGACCTTCATACTATAATAGTTTATGTCCCATGCGGTACACAGTTGTCACGCCCGCCCCGAAAGTGGGGGGCGGTCCCTTCGAGGGTCGCGACTACAGTTTGACCACTATGTACTTTGCGGTACATCTTTTGATATATATATATATATATGAGTATCCTTTGTGATATCTGTGGTGTGTTGAGTTGTTATATATTGATTAGTAGAATAGTTAGTTCTTCCTGTTTATTACTTTACCTTGATTTCATTTCTCTGAGATGACTTTCAAATAATCAATAGGTCTTTTGTAGGTACACATCACACGAGATCATGATGGTTGAAGCTAGAAGGAATCTACCACGACTAGTGGCACCCATCCCAGAGAGTATGGATCCGTCAGTTATCTTCGATGCATTCATGCAAAGGATGGAGCATGTAGGGGATACCTATAACCATGCTACCAATCAACAACATGTCCAGTATCCTAATACACCACCTCTACCAAGACAGATAAGAGATAAGGCATTAGAATGTTTTCGTGGACTATGTCCTGAGAAGTTCCATTGGTATCGTCTTGCTATGTTTCAGTTGACTTACGCCACCACAGACTGGTGGGAAGTTGGGAGAGCTACTGTTGGAGTCAACGCTGTAAGGGTGATGCCTTAGGAGACATTCAAGTGTAGACTTCTGGAGAAGTACTTTCTAGAAGATGAGAAGGATCATGTAATACCCTGTATTTTCGAATACATGGTTATATAAATAAGATCTTGTTTGCTTGTATGAGCCCTTGGTGTGAAACCTTTCTCAATCGATTGAAGTCTTCGTAATCGATTGACCTTGTTTCTTTCTTAATTGATCGAAGTTTTCTTAATTGATTGAACTTATGCCTTCTTAATCGATTGAACCTACTTTGAGCGATCGAAACTCTGTCAACCTGAATCCATGACGTGGACCCTTACTCAAGAGATTGAACCTGACGACATATTTTTGATCAGTCAAACTCACTTTAATTAATCAAACGTATTATTATCTTTATCCCTAGTTTATGCAGAAGCTGCCACATATCCTTCCCTCTTGCCTATATATGTGTGTTATTTCATGTGTGTGGGTGTTTGGCAGTTCAGGGAGATTAGAGAGAGAGAGAGAGAGAGAGAGAAAGAGAGAGGAGAGAGAGTTGGTGTGTATGGGTGTGTGTTCCATATATATATAACAATGTGTGTGTGTGTGTGTGATATATATATATTTTTTTGGCTTAGAAGAGGAGAAGAAGATAAAAGAAGAAGAATAAGAGGAAGCAGAAGACAGAGAGAGACCAAAGAAGAGACAGAGAAGAGAGGAAGAGGAGAGAAAATGCTCGCCGCCACTATAGCTGCAGTTACGTAGCTCAAAATTGCCATCGCCAGAATGCCAAAGTGAGGTGAGTCCATTAACTCACTCAAGGAGATGATTCTAGGATGCTAGTAGCATGTTAGAAAGTGTATATTATGACCCCAAGACCCCTGTTCATCTCTGCCTAGTTCTGGGAAGAAGACGACCTTTCAATCAATCAAAAGGATTTCAATCGGTCGAACTTTTTGTTCTTCAATCGATCGAAAGGACTTCGATCAATCAAACTTACTGTTTCCTTAATCGATCAAAAATGATTCAATCAATTAAACTTATATTTTATCCCAATCGATTGAACCCTAGTCTCAATTGATTGGTGTTTACAAAATATTGATTGATGATGCCTAAATTTGGGTTAGAGATGAAAAGAAGAAGATAAGAGAGATTATATGTGGTTCGACCCTATTAAAGAAGAGACCTATGTCCACATGTGTGTCAGAGCTCTTGCACTATAATATCAAATCACCGGGGATCTTAGGTGAACCAATAATGGGGATGGAGCTACTAGAGACCGGCTGGGTGAGTATATGTGCGTAAGATAAGCATGTGATCCCTTTCTATAAGGGTGAGGGGTTTTCTTTTATAGTTCAAGAAGCCTCCTCGTTCAAGGTAAGTAAATTGATAAGGCAATACAATCTAATTGGGATTGATTAGCATAAATCGTGGGAGTTTCTTAATTAGATTAGGAAATGATCTATACTTTCCATCAGTCTTCTAACTTGCATAGGAAACCATTTGGAACATTTTAGATTGCATCTTGGGGCCTGGCTGGGCTGTGCCTGTGATGAACCGAGCTCGCATAGCGTTCTTGAACTACTGGTCGGGCCTTGCAATACTGGGTGTACCACTCGGGTTAAAATGTGCAAAGGACTTGGTAGGTCCCTAAACAATTTGGCGCTCCTTGATGCAGGAGTGGAGCTCTGCTTCAACTGACCATTTTTGTACGTATCATTGATTATCCCTGTTTATTTTATATATGAACTGTTTAGTTGTTTAAATGTTGTATTGTGATCCCACATGATGATATTGTTAAACTCAATAGTAGACAGACCACGACTGCATGTTAATAACCAGTTAAATAGTAGATATGATAAAATGCAGAGCATGTGATAATTCCTGCATCTAGAGTAATGCATTTCATGATATGTGGTCAATATGCATGGGATAATGGTATGAAGAGATAAGAGAATATGATGAGAATGGGGATATGCGCCTTGGTGCGGAATAAGGTGATATATGTACTTTGGATCTGTGGGATCAACGGCTGACGAGTCAGTTGGACTTAGGATGGTTAGAGTTCTTAGTGCATCTCTCACTATTAAAGATGTCTAGTGATGCGTATGCACTGTTGAAGACATCCAGTATACCATTAAAGACGTCTGGCTTGTGCTCTAATGTATTCTTAGCTATGTAGATGACCAGTGAGGATATACACATCGTTGAAGATGTCCGATGTGCCGCTCCCATTGTTTATAGATAGGACATACTATGTAGATGATCGGTAGTCTGTCAAGGGATCGTGTGACGTAGGACACCATTGGGTAAATGATCGGTGTGGCCTACTGGCTAAGTTATGTGATATCAAGGTTGGTATTATTGTATCAACATATAGATACGAATTTGTATTATTGTATTGATGCATGGATATAGAGATGGGTAAGGATATGAGTGTGAATATGAAGAGATAATTGTTCAGTCATGGATTCAACATCCTGGCATGAAGATAGATGCATGGGGTGGTCACATTGGTTACATACATGGATGTGGTAATGCCAGACATTTAGAAGCACGACGAGGTATTATACCATGATATTTACCTTGTCATTATTTAACATGTTTCCTGTTATCTTTGATTTTATGCATATTTTAATGAGACCTCTGCTATATCCATGAGTGATGTCATTGATAAGAGATTAACCACATTTGAAGAAGCTGAACAATAACGGGTGAGAAGTGTGGTTGATTCATTCTACTTTGTATTCAAAGCTGATGGCGTTGATGCCCTGGACATTCCAATGTCTAGAGCTTTGCAGGTATTGAGGATGGAAGACTGATGTTCCACCAGACTTGGAGCTGAAGGCTTGAGGGAGAAGACGTGCCACTTTGTAATAGTTAGTTTGTGTATCTATTATAATTTTGTTAATATTATTATAGGCTTCAGACTATAAGCCTGTCATTGTAATAGTTTTAATAGACTGTAACCTGTGAGTTTCCGCTATAGCCTCTGATTATGTTAATTAGATATGTTCTATGAATGGCATCCTCCCTATCATTGGGTTTATTGGTTTGAGTAGATGACAATGTGATTATTCACCAGTCATAGGCCTACGAGACCAAAAAGGAATTTATTTTCTCTATTTTTACTTCACCGGGGTATGACAAGATTTTTGGTATCAGAGCCTAGGTTTAGTTGTAAACCACTTGTCTTTTGTTATAGAACATGAGTTATAAGTTATTGACGATAGCATGAAGATTAGCTGAGATGAGATAGAACTATTATCTTGTCATGTAGACGAGAAGTTAGAAGAATCTACCTTAAGATGATTCTTTGGAGGGTAGTGACTACTGGAGTCGATAGGAAATCTTTAGAGCTGTTGGTAGCTGAGTTCACAAGGAACAAGGCACCCAGAGCTAGTTGTGGTTGTAGAGATCATAAGTATAGAGACGTTGGATTTTAGACACTAACGAATTCCAGAACGATCTCGGAACAGTCAGTAACTTAGAAATAGAAAGAGATTAAGGATAAGATTATCTTGTTTTTTTTTTTTCAGAAAAAAGATTATCTTGTTACCTAGAGCCACATGTTAGTTGAGTGATCTCACATGTTAGTTGAGCAGTACTCGTTGTTTGTAACCTAAAAATAAGAATAGAAATAGAACGTTTAGATTTGACGTTATGTGTAGAACCTGTAGATTTGTAACCTTGTTTTGGGCATAGATACCTTTGAGCATACCTGGTAGGCAAACTGACCTCTGTGGTTATTAGTATTATTTATGACAGATATTCGTATTTCTTGATATGATCGTGTTATATAGTGGTAATATATTATCACCACATACTATCTCGTCAAGATAGAATGCAACTGATCGAATAGATTTCCATTTATAGGTAGAGACACCAAACGCTACCAGCACTCATTATGGTTAGGACAACTCGAGGAAACCAAGGCCAGTTGAATGGAGTACCTGATGTAGTACCTCCCGAGATAGATCCAACAGGAATGGTTGGAGGTCTCATTCATCACATGGAACAAGTTATCAATTGTGTTGATCATGTAATCGGCAATGAAGCACCAATACGTTAAATGAGAGTAAAGATGCTAAAGGAATTTCATGCTCTTCAACCAAGAACCTTTACAGGATTAATGGGAGTATGGAAAACTGAACAATAGATTTGCCAGATAGAATTGATATTTGAGATGCTTGAATGTACTAACACTGAGAAAAGATGTTTGGCAGTATTTCAATTGACGTTCTCAGCAGTAGATTGGTGGGACGTGGTGAAAGCTATGATAGGTGAAGAAGCTATAGGAAGTGTGGTTGATGTACTCACTCAGTTTTGCATTCAAAGTTGATGGCATTGATGCCCTAGACATTCTAATGTCTACAACTTTGCAGGTATTGAGGACAGAAGACTGATGTTCCACCAGACTTGGAGTTGAAGGCTTGAGGGTGAAGACATGCCACTTTGTAATAGTTAGTTTGTATATATTTGTTGTATTTCTATTAATATTATTATAGGCTTCAGACTATAAGCCAACTATTTTAATAGTTTTAGTAGACTGTGACCTGTGAGTTTTTACTATAGCCTCTGATTATGTTAATAAGATATGTTCTATGAATAGCATCCTCCCTATCATTGTGTTTATTAGTTTGAGTAGATGACAATACGGTTATTCACCAGTCATGGGCCTATGAGACAAAAAAGGAATTTATTTTCTCTATTTTTGCTTCTCCGGGGCGTGACATATCAGCAGGAAAAGAACTTTCCCAGCCTAGTCCATGCAAGTGGGACTATAAGTAAATATACAACCCAGTTTGAGTGACAATCAAAATTCTCTCCACACATGATCGACACTCCAGAGAAGAGGGTGAAGAGATTTCACCAAGGTCTTAACGCTCACCTTTGGCACATGAAGATCGATCATCTGAATCAAAGTTTTGAGAGACTGGTTAGACTTGCTGTGAATCTGGAGAAAGATGCGTATCTGATATAACGACAACAAATGAATTCACCCCAGCCGTCGAGGAAATTTCAATATAGGAGTTTCCAAAACTCATCATCAAGGAATACCCAAGGATGGAGACCTTAGGGTAACTTTTCAGGAAATAAGAGAACCTAGGGTGGAACCAAGAAGCCCAACAAAATTATCCTCGACCCTAACAATTGCAACCACAATGACCACCACCTTAAGCACGGATTGCTGCCCCACATTCAAGCAATGGGGATGCTTTAATTTTGGAGTACCTGGGCTCATTGTGATGTTTTGCACTGCCCCCAGAGTTCGCCAACGGAATATTGCGCACCTTGCGGAGGGTACTAAGGGACTTCAGTTCGAGGAATACAAGGACCCTAGATCAGACTCAAATGAATGCCATTATTCTAAAAGGAACCAGCTTTGACGTTGGAGAGCAGCAACATATGGAAGGTACGCTTATACTCTTTTATAGCCGAGTTAAAGCTTTATTTGATACTTATATCCCCCCTTATTCATTCTTGTTCAATTCATGAGGGCATGTCCCCCCATTGGTCTTTTGACAAATTAAAAATGTTTTAATTGTGCATCTCATTTTTCCTTTTTATTTCTGTATTTTTTCTTGTCCCCGCTTTTTTTTTCTGCGTTCGATCGATCGAACTGGGCTCAAGCGATCGAGCCTAGTCCCTGTTCAATCGATCAAAAAATCTTCGATCGATCGAACTAATGCAGAATTAGTTTTCTACTTTGGTTCTGTTATTGATGTTTAAGCATGGGTTCTGAAATATTTTCGATCAATCCTGGTATACGCGTTTCTTCAGCCACCATAAGGTTATGCTGGAGCGACCCCTCAAGACAGTTTGGCTTTCTGCCCCATGGTTCTTGGTTTGAATTTGGGCGATGCCACAGTGGTTTCAAATGTTGACCCAGCCTAGGAGGGTCAATATATCTTGGGTGAGAGAAGCCTCTTCTACCAATATGAAGGACCCGGCTGCCCGTTCACATATCCCTCATTCTTCCATGGCCGGGAGATTATATTCAATCCCGTGACATTATCTGTTGCTTTAGAAGTCCTCGAGGAGCATGAGTGTGACTGTCCCCAGAGGGGGGGAGCTCCTGAGACCTTATATGCCACGATAGCGCGGGAGATTATAGGTGGGGCCGTCCAGTTCTGGAACAGCTCATCGCTTATTGAGGATCAGCATTTGACCGACAATTACCACATGCTCCATCTGGTGCTGTATAATTACATCTTCATGACATCCTATCACGAGAAGCTAGCACCATAGTACGTTTGTGCATTGTACGCTGTGGGGACGGGAAAGTGGGCCTGCCTCCCTCGTTTATATATGGAGTTTTTGGTTCAGCCCACGTGCTTCATTTTTGCAAAGAAACATCTAAAAGGCTCGTGGGCGATTCATAGCATTATGGCCCAGTCTGGTTTACTCCCCCTCTCTACCGATGCATTTCAGTCCTCTTCTAGTAGATTTGGTGACGCAACACTCGCCGTTCAGATGCCTAGAAGAAAAAGCGAAAAGGAAAAGGTAAGGAGAAGGTTGGAGTAAAGAAGAAGAAGAGATGAGGGATAGATACCAAGGAAGTTGCTTCTGGGATGCCTACTAAGGCTAAGGAGAAAGATAACAAGGATGAGGAGGATCCCATTGGTGCTGCACAATAGTTTGAGCAGAGACATACATCTCAGGCTCCGACCCAAGGAGAGCCATCATTTGTGTCTCTTCAGACTCTCCATACATTGCTCTTGGGAGAGAGGAAGGCCCGGATGCGACTTGAGGTCAATATTGACCACCTGACCATGCAACTCGACACACTTTTAGTACAATTGGGGGTGGCCCAGTCTTTGCATACGTCTTCCCAGACCCCAGCTACACCACCTTCATCTGACCCTTCCTCGTCTGCACCACCTACTTCTGCTCTATCCACATCCATGGCACCACCGACTATCACCAAGATATCCCCTCCACCACCTCCAGTTGTGCCGATTCCTTCTGAGACTATTCCTTCAGACCCGACTGTGAGTGACTCGGTGATGGCTCCTATTGTTGCTGAGGGTGAAGGTGCTGATGATCTGCATGCATCCATCGCGATCCTATCCGATTTTGCTAATGATTAGTTATTCATGTTATTTGAGAATATAAGAGTTTTGTTGTATTTATTTTTCTGGGACTATTTGGATGTTTTGGACATTTTGCTCACTGTTCTGTTCTGCGCTGTATTGTTTTATTTTTCCTGGTGATTGGCTTTGTTATTGTGTATGGATCATGTTTGGACTTTTATATTATTTCTATTGATCTTGGTGGGTTGGAGATTGTATCTTTCATTATAGGCTGCTATGATTGCTGTTATTGCTTTGCTTCTATCAGGTGATATCCATCTATTTTCATTAGAAAATCAACTTCTGAGGACATTGTTATTTTCAGTTGGGGGTGGGATGCAGATAGATATTCACCTGTACATGTTCACACTTAGCACTCTGGATAGTTTCATTGCAATTATCATATAATCTAAATTAAAATTATAACATTTGAAAATTTGAAAATTTTTTAGAAAATTTTAGAACTTTACCGGTAGAATAACTTTGAACATTCACTCCTGCTCAACTGTTATTATGCAATGACACAATCATACTAGTCTCATCCTTTTATGAATTACGTTCACGCATTTTTTTTCTAGTATCACTAGGATGATTGTATGTGTAGACCTTTCATGTATCCAATATCCATATGCACTAGTTGATAGCTATGCAGAAAACCTAAAAATGAATTAATATGACTATTGTGCTAAAAGAATGAGTAGTGAAAACTAATTACCATTAGTGAGTTTTTGATCCAATCTTCATTTTGAGGGAATTGTCACATAAACTCGAACTGTTTTTCTTGATTACATTGATAAAAGTTTGTTGAAATACTCTAAATTAATTCGTCATTTTGATTGCTTATTAGAGGAGAACGTTCAGGATCTACCAACTAAACTCAATGAACATTGAAATGCAAACACTAAGAACTTAAGAAAATGATTTAAGCCATCGCTACCCATTTCTTAAGCTATACATAGCCCTTTACCTACATATCCAAGAAGCTGTTTCATTTCTAAACCCACACCGATTCAATATTTCTAAGTTTCTTTCGAGAATACAAACTCTTAACCTTATACCTTGACCCCAATGGACCTTAGTGCACATTAAATATGAATAAATTGTCAAAGTATGTGATTGGAGGAGAGTAATAGTGGGAGATATAAAAAAAAGAAAAAAAATAGAAAAAAAAAGGAAAAGAAACACTTGAATGTGAAAAGGGAGCCTGAATATTATATTAAAAAAAAGCATATGCAAAGAAGTTGGTTGGAGATGTGAAAAGAATAAAAATGAGGAGATAGACTTCATCACATACTAAAACACACATTATCTCTCTCATCATCTTCAACTACCATTTAAAAACCAAAAATTCAAAGTCTTAATGATTCTTAACGAATTAGTTTGAACATGAACGTGTAAATTGAGTTATCCACGGTATTTTGCTCCTCTAGTAAATAGAATTTTATTCGTGAGACTATATACTCTAAATGTTCATTTTTCATAGAGTCAAGTATGAAAGCATTAGTAACCGAAAATATCACTCCTATCAAAGTGTAAGCCAATGTGAGAATTGAGTTGAAACTACGAGTTCTAGAGGTAACAATAGTCTAAATAAATCTAAACAAGGTTTGACGCATGACTGTTAACTCTACACACACAGATGCATGGATGTGATACATATATTATATCTATCTTGGTGGCATGAGATGCATGTGAATTTCTTTCATGGTTCGTTTGAGGTTAATGTCTTTGTAGAGCTAAGTTAACAGTTGAATAGGAGGGAGTGTTTAAAAGTTTTTCTATGTCTTTTTGAACTTAAAATGGAGAATTTTGTGAGTATATTCACTGCAAACCCTCATGAGACAACACTCGTCCACTAGGGGGAACCTTGTGGTTTAACGGCTTGTTGTATTTGCTAAATGCAACCGCGATTCCTGCAAAAGTGAGTTAGGAGTTATCTCTTTCTATTTAGGATAGTTCATTTTAGTTCATTTTGTTGTCTTTTAATCATTGTAGTAGTAGTTTAGTTTGTTTTTATTATCGCTTTATCGCTAGGGACTAGCAATAAGCTAGTTGGGGGTTGTGACAAGAGGGGGTATTTGTAAAATACAACCGTGCTAAAATAAGGAAATACACATATTTAGTTTATAACTCCCTGTTTTATTTTTAATTTGTGTTACAATGCCAGCTTTTATACAATGTAACAAATCTATGATAAGTTGTGTTGTTTTAGTTGTTATTTGTGCAGATTGCTTTATTGCTGTGTGCAGGAATGAATATCAGGATGAAGGGAAGGCTTGATTAAAAGCAAGACAATTCAAAGATGAAAATTAAAGTTTGAGCGATCGAAGAACCCTCAAACGATCGAGGTTTCGATCGATCAAAGCCAATTCAAGTGCTCGAGTAATTCAAGGCTCAAGCGATCGAGTGAAGTTCGATCGATCGATCGAACATGCTTTTATCAGAAACTTACGAGCACGCAGTAGAGGCTTTGATTGTAACCCTAGCTTTAGATTGTGTATATATTAGTTATAAACACGTCCAGGAGGACGCCCAACATTTTGTTTGACAGCTTTTAGAGAGAAATGAGAGTTTATTTTGGTTTTGTAGGATCAAACTTTGATATTGCTTGGTTTGCTTGGTGATTTCGGTTTTAATACAAGTGCTCTTGTGTTTCAGGTTTTGTATTATCATTATTTACAATTTCATAGTTTAATCTCATCGTATAAACTGTCATAGTTGTAGTTTGATACATTATTTTCATAACTTTTGTATTAAAATCATGACCAAACGAAACCTTAATGAATAATCACGTTAAAAACACATCTGCAGTACTCCAGACAATGTCTGAGTAGTTCTAGAGTTGGGAGATCACAATGAAATAGTGATCTCTAGTCTCTGCCATGCAGCAGTATAAAACTTGCATTCGATCGATCAAAGTTAGTACGATCGATCGAAACAGAGAGATAGTCAAGCGATCGAATACATTTCGATCGATTGAGAGATGATGATGTTCTATCAATCGAAAGCGCGTTGATCGATCGAACCTTCAGATTCTTGAGATGGTCCTTTGCAGTATTCCTAGACTTTCAATTTTTGAGATTTGTTATCAAACTATCCCCATATGCTCAGTTTGTCAAAACAGTTTCTTAACTTTAAGCCTTAAGGCATTTTTCTTCAATAACTTTTGCAAACCACTTTGAATGCTAACACCATTCAGAGTGTGAGTCCTAATTATTGTTTTAAACCGCCTTCATGTGTTTTGAATTCAATTATGATGATGTATTCTTGGTCATGAAAGGACCGTTGAATCTTTATCTTTAGAGAATACAGAATACTGTAGAGAGACATACTCCATAGAGCTTAAATGTAACTGCATGGTAGATGGCAAGGTCACAGTGGATTCGTGTAATCCCAACATTCCCCTTTCATAAAGAAAACCGTTTAAAAATATCATTGTAGTTAATTAGTTAATCATTAGCTTAATTTAGTTGCTTTAATTTTAATAGTTGTTAATTATGGAACTTCGTGTTCTACACCTTTCTTCAAACATTGAATTTTTTTTTTTGAGTTTAATCTAAGTAGCTAGTTTATCACCTTCTTTGTGGGATCGATCTGGTCTTACCAGAATACTACTTGCACGTCTACCTACACTTGGGTATAGCATACAAGCGCACACAAAAGATTTTCGTGTCAAGAATCATTGTACAAAGCAATCAGGCAATTTAACCAGCCACATACCTAAGGACCCAAAAAGAAAATTTACTTTTCCCTATTTCCATTCTCTTGGGCTTGACAATTAGCTCATGTCCCACGTGGTACACAATTTGACTAGTGTATACTATAAAGTACATCTTTTGATATATATATCTACAAGTACTATCTTTTGGAGACAATTGTGTTATGATCTTGAGAATTGTTTCTTCAAGAAGATTGCTAGCCAATCGATAGGTCTTTTTCGTAGGTACACTCCACACAAGACCACTATGGTAGGAGCTTCTGGAGGGTATGGACCCATTAGGTGTTTTTGAAGCTTTCATGTAAAGGATGAAGCATGTTGGAGACACCTACAACCGTGCTACTAACAAATGACCTATCCATTGGGGAGTGTTGTTTCCACCTGTCCAATAAGCTTTGAGTAATTTTGTTGATAATTTTGTTGATTCAAACTTTTGACTCTTACATTGTTTAGTGGCTTTTGTTCCCACTAGTCCTCCTACTGTGCTTAATTGTTTTATGTCCAATAAGTTTTGTCACGCCCCGGAGTAGCTAAAATAGGAAAATTTTAAACCTTTTCTCTTTTGGGTCCATAGGTCTGTGGCAAGTTGAATACCTCATGATTGTACACAAAAAAGAACTGATATCATAAATAACAAGCAATAGTAAAAAACATAGTGGTCTAGGCATACTTATATAGTAAACATCAGAGACTTAAAATCCACTTAGGATAACCACAAAAAGGAAAAAAAGAACATTGTCTTGGGCATAAGCCGTACATCAAATATAAACATGGTCGGCATCTAGTCCCTCCAATTACTAACAAAAGGTAATAAATAGAAGCCTTCAGCCTCTTCTCCCTAGCTCGTGAAGCCATGGCCTTCTTTGGTGTACTCCTCTTTCGGGTATACGGCCTCTGCAAGATCTAGACATTTGATTGTCCAAGACATGAAAGTCTTCAACTTTACTACAAGCTGAGTGAGTAAACCTACTACACTAAATAGGCTCAGAAAATACTTGTTAATACCTTTTAGAAGTAAAATGTTCCCTTTTTATACTTTAGAAAAACATTAACATTAAGCTTAATCTCAATCTCATCGTGACTCGTACGTTAGGAAGCACTCAACGATAGTATTCATACTTGGAAGTACAACTGACATCGGCCGATTGATCACTTTGGACTGTTGGTTCAATCTAAATTGACGAATCCACTTTGAACTACAGGTTAAATTTTACGACTTGACTTATTTAGACCACCGATCCAATCTTTACTTTAATTTTGACTACATATCCAATCTATATAGACATGCCACTTTGCATGTACTCTGGCACGAATGCCGTTGGCCTAGAATATCATAGCCCAACATGGCCTATGGGTTATCCTTTGATCATCTTTAGCCTAACTGGCCACTTACTTGATATCTCATCATCTCTAGCCCGTCTGGACACTTACTTAACATCTTAGCCCAAACTGGCCTCATTACTGAGTAACCCCCATCTTATTCCATTCAACCTTAGTTAATTTGTAATCATAGCCCTAAATGGCCTACTTGCTTGACATCTAAGCCTAAATAGCCTATTAGCCAGCTCAACACAAATGACCTTGATAGTATCGATAAGGTGCTACAATCGCTCTTACCTCCCTGGCATCTATAACAAATAGTACCGGTGAGGTACGACTACTCTTTCCACCGTTGCCCTTATGGCCATAGTGACATCTCGACAACATCACAGACTCATTACTCTTTTATAGACAAAGCACAAGAATCAGACCGATGGATTCGATCATCTCGTCAATGTCTTTGTTATCGCAACCTACGCATCATCAACTAATGCACGCAGTACAAGCCGTTAATGTGCCTTATTCACAGATTATCGTACTTAAGTATGTTTACTAGTTCAATTCATCCTTTACTTACTATATGAACATAGTCTTTGTTAATCCAGTGGGCTCAAGCGCTCACCTTCGTAAATTTCTAGAATCCTTCTTCTTTACATTATATAAGTTGTACATATATTAACGTACCATACTCACAATATAAAGTATAACTTATATATAACACATGCAAGCGTACATAGCAAGTATATCTCATTGTACAACTATCTCAGCTAATAGTACCATCATACATCTCCTGGATTGTCATGCCCCGGAGTAGCCAAAATAGGACAAATTTAACATTTTCTCTTTTGGGTCCATAGGTCCGTGGCAAGTTGAATACCTCATGATCGTCCACAACAATAAAGAATTGATATCATAAATAACAAGTAGTAGTAATAAACTTGGTGGTCTAGGCATACTTATATATTAAACATCAGAGTCTTAAACTCCACTTAGTACAACCACAGAAAGGAAAGAAAAGAACATTGTCTTGGGCATAAGCCCTACATTAAACACAAACATGGTCGGCATCTAGTGCCTCCAAATGCTAACAAAAGTTAATAAATAGAAGCGTTCAGCCTCCACTCCCTAGCTCGGAAAGCCATAGCCTTCTTCGGTGTACTCCTCTTCCGAGTATTCGACCTCTGCAAGATCTGGACATTTGATTGTCTAGGACATGAAAGTTGTTAGCTTTATTGTAAGCTGAGTGAGTAAACCTACTACACTGAATAGGCTCAGAAAACACTTGTTAATCTATTCTAGAAGTAAAACATTCCCTTTTTATACTTTAGAAAAACATTAACATTAATTTCGCTTATTCTCCATATCATTGTGACTCGTACATTAGGAAGCACTTAATGACAGTATTCATACTTTGAAGTACAACTGACATTAGCCTATTAATCACTTTAGACTATTGGACCAATCTGACTTGATGAATCCACTTTGAACCACAGGTTCAATCTCTTACGACTCGACTTACTTTAGACCACTGATCCAATCTTTACTTTACTTTGGACTACAAGTCCAATCTATACAGACTTGACTCTTTGCATGTACTCTGGCATGAATGCCTATGGCTTGGAATATTGTAGCACAACATGACCTACTAACTAGCTCAACGCAACTAACCTTGATAGTACCGACGAGGTAATACAATTGTTCTTTCCACCCTAGCATCTATAACAAACAGTACTGCTGAGTTATGACTACTCTTGCCACCGTTGCCCTTATGGCCATAGTGACGTCTCCATAAACATCATAGACTCATTACTCTTTTACAGATAGAGCACAAGAAACAGACTGATGGATTCAATCATCTCGTTAATATCATTGTTATCTCAACCTACGCATCATCAACTAACACACACAACACAAGACATTAATGTGCCTTATTAATAGATTATCGTACTTAAGTACGTCTCATATTATTCTCAGAGTTTATGCATCTCGCACGTATGCGTCTACTAGTTCAATTCATCCTTTACTTACTATAGGAACATAGTCTTTGTTAATTCAGTGGGCTCGAGTGCTCGCCTTCGTAAATTTCTAGAATCCTTCTTCTTTAAATTATATAAGTTGTACATATATTAAAGTACCTGTGGATATCGCAGGCTAACCAGGCTTTTTAAACTTTTTCAAATTTCAAATTGAAATACGAGTCGCCACTTAATTTTAAAGGAAAATCAAGAAACTATTTAAAAACAAACTATTCTTTTGGAAACCTAAGATTTCTAGGTCCGGGGATTATGGAATGAAAGGGAAAGGAGCCCGGCGGACCAAAGCACCCCCTCTCATCCTATCTCGTGACAGGCCTCTACTCAACATCCGTTTAATCAAATTAATAATCTAAGCATGCTATCATGCCCCGGCGTTGCGATAATTAAGGGAAGTAAGCTTCCTTATCAGACATGTAGGCTTGTAACAAGTTACAGATCGCATGATTGACCAATACCAACTTATCTTAAATATTAGAGTAATAGTAACAGAGGAAATGAATCTAAGTTTAGCAGAAGTAATAACAGTGTCTTACAACTTCATAATACATACTTATAAATATTACAGTCATCCAAATCCAAAAGAAACAAAAGTTTAAGGCCAAACGGCTGATAACAACAATGACAACATAACAGATAGGTAATAAGAATTCCCTAGCAGGAACCGAACAGCTTCAACACAAGCTCTCCCTCAACTGGAAAAGCCCCAATCTTCCTGGTCAATGTTCTCCTCTCCAGGGTACTCACCCAGCGAAATAGCATCTCAAGCACCTAGAACTACAGTAGCTAACACAGATGTCCAGGGTCACACGCCCATCAGCTAAAAGCTGAGTGAAGTACTACAAAGCACAAACAATATGAACATATACAACATTTATGTTATCACTTAGAAATTATCGCGATGTTGCACAAGTTCTCTCCCAAAACCCAACGTTCTCCCCGACTATGCAACCACAACAATGCAAAACAATGCCCACGAATCCACTATGCCAACAACTCACAATACACTACTAGCAGTACTAGCTTCTGCCCACAACCATAACAACACTGAACTGATGGTACTAGCTCTCGTCACACATGACTCACATTGCAAGCCCAAATTGGCCACAAATCACAAACAAGCCCAATATGGCCACAACACAACTCCTAGCCCAAAATTTGCCCTAACTCAACATGCTAGCCCGCAATTGGGTCTAACTTAATCGTATTCTTCCACATGGCCACATGACCCTCAAATGCAAATTAGGGCCATACATTGCCCTTATTTCATCACCTAGCCCACAATTGGCCCTAACTTAATCGCCCACAATTGGCCCTAACTCGGCACCAACACAACACAACACAATCAAACACAACATACTAACGACAACACCTCATGAAACACAACACAATACAACTATCATCAACACAATATAACCGATGAGGTTATTCAACATGATCATGCAACACGACCATGCTCTCGCACGTCCGTTAGCATACATATTCAGTTAGGTACATTATCCGCATATTTATAATTATTACATCATTAATGATTTGGCCTGACGTATTTCCATTATTCATCACAAATTGATCATAATGCTAATTCAACATCAACATAGAACTAACAGACTACAAGAATCATCATAGAGATAATAAGTTAATCGATTTCTTAAGCATGGTACTACTAAGCAAGCACGCAGTACAACTACAGAATTCGAGAAGTTTGTTCATAACTAACATGTATAATTCTAGGTTCTTTTAACAAGTTTGTAGTACAATAGCTAAGTCCATATTAAATTAACAATACAAAAACCAAGGAATACAAAAACTGTCAAGCTCGAGCGCTCGGACCACTTGAGCGCTCCAGGCTCGAGTGCTCTCGCTTGCTTGAGCGCTCGGGATTAGCAAATCAGAATAGTGTACTTTTTAGCAGCTTTAATATGCATACAAATTTAACATATAACTTCAAGATCTCAAGATAGAATATATATGCAACATACCAATCAGTTTATACATGATCATATTCACATCATATATGAATTATAGTACTAAAATGATGTTCAAAACAAAAAGGATCATAATTTTGCATAGGAACTTTGAAAAGAAATGATGATCAAGATGATATAAAGTTAGATGATGCTAAATCCACCATATTTAACTCCATATTACAAATTATAAATGCATATGGACCCATTATTTGTGAGAAGTAATACTCCCAATGCAATCATACCAAGTAGATGATGAATATATGTTGAGAAAGAAAGAAGATGATGAAGGTCTTTGTGCTAGGACTCCAAAATATCATTCTCTAGAAACAGTTATTTCATATGCCCAAAATATAGAAATGAACTGATATTTATCAAATTTTAGAACCCTAGGGGCAAAACTATCTTTTCACAATACCTCACCACACCTCGATTCGAAGATACTTTAAGTAAGATAAGTTCTCCCACAATGAACTCCTTATCTCGGCATTAGAAGTCTGCGTAACTCTTGTGTTGATCTTGTGTTGCCTTCATTTTCTCTCTAATAATATGATCTTTTCATTAGTTTCTGTAAACAAATTTGGGACTAAAAGCTTGCCATCTCCAACTTCTGCCTAGCACAACGGTGATCTGCAAGGTCTTCTATACAACGCTTTGAAAGGCATCATCCCTATACTTGAATGGTAGCTGTTGTTGCATACAAATTTTATCAGCAGTAAATGAGCTTCCCACGAGCTTTCAAAGTCTAGCACGGAAGCTCGGAGCATATCTTCCATTACTTGGTTCGTTCGCTCTGCCTGCCCATTGGTTTGAGGATGAAAAGTAAAACTCAGTCTTAACAAAGTCCCCATAGCTGTCTGAAGACTTTCCCAAAATTCTGTTATGAATCAAGAATCTCAGTCTGACACGATGGTGACTAACACACCATGCAGATGTATAATCTGCTATAAATACAATCGACTCAATTTCTTCACTAATAGGTTATATTGTAAGCGATGAAATGAGTTGACTTAATGAGTCTATCCAAAATCACCCAAATGGGTTCATGGTTCTGTTGAGATCGAGGCAATCCTACCACGTGATCCCACTTCCACTATAGAATCGACAATGGTTGTAGCAGTCCCATGGCTTTCACTGTTCTGCCTTAACTTGTTAACAAGTCAAGCATTCTAAAACACACTTGGAAACTTCCTTCTTTATGCCTTCCCACTAGAATGTCCTCTTCACATTTTTCTATATTTTTGTCCCTCCAAGATGTATAGTTAATCTCAATCTATGTGCTTATTCCAAAATATCCTTCCTGAGATCATCTATGGCTGGAACCACATGTCTGTTCTTGAATCTGAAACCTCCATCATTCCCAATACTCCAATTGGTTGGATCCTTGGCTATCATTTTGTCGAACCCTTGTTGTAGTTCTACGTCTTTCTGTTGAGCCTCTATGATCCGGTCAACATGTGTGGCTTGAACTACCAAGCATCCCATATTCTTCCCTTCTTCTATTTTGACAAATTGAACTCCAAACTTGGCCATTGTCTCAAGAGCTTGGCACTCTCTAATCATAAGTGTACCAACAGTACTATGAGGCTTTCAGCTAGAGCATCTGCAACTACGTTTTTTTTACTAGGGTGGTACTGTAACGTGAAGTCATGATCTTTTGACAACTCCATCCATGGTCTCTGCCTCATATTAAGCTCTTTTTGCGAGAATAGTTACTTTAGGCACTATTGATTGGAAAACAAGTCAAACTGCTCTCTGAATAGATAGTGTCTCCATATCTTGAGTGCGAACACAATGGTTGCCAACTCCAAATCATAGGTCGAGTAATTCTTCTCATGTGGCTTTAGCTGCCTAGATCCATAAGCAATCACTCTTCTGTCTTGCATGAGCACATACCCTAAACCTTGATATGAAGCATCAGTATAGATAACAAATCTATCTCCACTTATCAAAATAGCTAGCACTGGAGCAAAAGTCAATTTCTCCTTTAACTCCTGAAAAGCACATTCGTGCTTATCTTTCCATTCAAACTTGGTCTCCTTCTTCGTCAAACTAGTGAGTGGGGCTGCAATCTTCAAAAATCCTTCCACAAAATCACGATAATACCCATCTAACCAAAGAAAATTTCTAATCTCTGAAGCATTTCTAGGTTAGCTCCAATTCAATATGGCATTGGTCGTTGTGGAATTCACAGAAATACCTCCCTGAGAAACAACATGTCCCAAGAACTTAACTTCCTTGAGCCAAAACTCGCACTTACTAAACTTGGCGATAAGCTAGTTATCTCTAAGGGTGTGTAAGGAATTCCTATGGTGAAGTGGTAGGTCAAATGAATCCAAGATTCTCCAGCTCTTGAATTTACTAAATCAATTCTTGCATTTCTATCAGCGCCATACGATACGGGGTTTTTGATATTGGTGCCATTCCTGGCATTAGCTGAATGTCAAAGTCAACCTTTCACTTTAGGGGTAAACCAGAGATGTCTCAGAATACGTCCTCAAATTCTCATACTACTGGTATCTGAACGGTAGTAGTCTCTGTACTGGTGCTCTCTATTGAGCCAAATGGGGTATAAAAAATGCATCGCTCAACGGATTACACTGGTAAATGAAAGACTATGTTCCTGGTAATGCAAAGGAAATCATTTTACTAACGTAGTCCAATTTGGCACTAAACTTTGTTAACCAGTCGATTCTTAAGATTACATCAAACTCTTTCATCGATAGAACAATCAGATTTGCAGGTAACTCTCGATCGTCTAAAATCAGCGCACACTCCTTACATACTTTATCTAACTTTATAGTGACGCCTAAAGGTGAAACTGCTTTCAAAGTTATGTCAAGGTTTTGAGGTCCTAAACCTAATTCCTTTATGACTCTGTGTTCTACGAATGGATTCGTGGCTTCAGTATCAAATAAGATAGTTACGCGACTGTTATAAAGGGTAAGCATACCTTCGAGGTTTTGCTGCTCAACGGCACCAAATCCTGTTCCTCTTGGAATAATATCATTGACATGCACTTGATTAACCGGGGCTGCTGGTCCAGTTCCTGCTTGCTGGCAGAGAAAACAATCTCTGCTAACATGGCCCTTCTTACCACAAAATTAACAAACAATATCTTGTTGCTTGTTGCTCCTGGGTACCGTGCAATCCCTCGACATATGTCTCGGTATCCCACAATTGAAGCATACACCAGAATTGAATCTTTGCATAGGTGCTCCTAATATAGGTACCATGCCAAGCAATTGAGCTTGTACTGGTGGAGGATTGGGCACTTGTCCTCTTAGACCGTTCCATTACCTCTTCACTACAGCATTACGGTGCAAGTTTGGGTGGCCATGATTGGGGCGACTAGCTGCCCTAAAAGCAAACTACTTTTGTTGCTGGCTCCCATACATTGTCTCCAGATTAGAAGCTAGCTTCACCAAATTCTCAAATGGTTGCATCACAAAACTCATCACATGGCCTTGAATAGTCATCCCATGCCCACATAGATATCTCTTGTTTTTCTTCTCTATAGTATCCCCTAGGTGTGGGGAAAAACGAGATAACCTTACAAATGTGGCTGTGTATTCCTGAACTGTCAGACTTAAATCAATTCAATATCCAAAATTAGGAATCAATCTGACTTAATTCAATTTTTGAGTTTCTAAAATCGGGAGTCGATCAGACTCAATTCAATTTTTAAATTTCTAAAATTGGGAGTCGATCAGACTCAATTCAATTTTCAATTTCTAAAATCGTGAGTCAATTAAATTAGACTTAACCCGACTCAATTTCCAAAACTAGGAGTCAATCAAACTTAGACAAATTCAACTTCACTGACACGACTAAATAGTTGTGCGCTCTTATGCAACACCCAAGTGTAGGTGATCGTGCAAGTAATACTGGATAAGTCCAGGTCGATCCCACAGGGAAGGAATAGGAAGAATATCTACTAAGTTATAACTGATCGGGAGAGAACTAATCCTATTTATACGCCTTAATGAGCATTTGTTAGTACCTTTTTATCCTGTTTTTGTATATTTTTACTCTGTTTTCTAGTTTCTGACAGGTTTTGGAAGAAATCAACTGAACCAGGCTAAACAGGGTGAAAAAGTATCAAGAAAGAAGCTGAAAAACCAAAGTCGCGCGCGCGGTCCGCGGGCGCGAGAATCCACAAGTCGCGCGCGCGATCCGCTCGCGCGAGACCCCCAATAATTCGCTCGCGCGATCCGCGCGCGCGAAAGCCAAATGTCGCGCTCGCGCGACCCGCTCGCGCGACCCGCTCGCGCGATATGCCCAAAAACCAAAGTTGCGTATTTCAGTATACTGAAGACTCCTGTGCAAACGAGACTGCTAAACGACGTCCAGACTGTAAATTACATCAGTTTCAGTCCGTTTCGAGTTGTAAAGGCTTCCAAAACATGTTGTAAATCTATATAAACTCTATTTTACTTCAATTAGGGGGTTGGCAACTATTATACACATTCATATACATCCATATACACACACTTCCAGCCCTTGAAGAGGGAGAAGCAAGGAGAAGAAGAAGAAGACCAAGGATTTCCATGGCCTCCTCCATCAACTACTTGCCGATCTCTACTCCTATGGCAGCTTAGATCTTAGATCTAGGGTTTCAATGAAGCCCTAGATGAGTAATAGGGAGTATTTTATGTATTTATTTTAGTTTTATTATGTATGGATGACAGTCACATGTTTAGAGGATTTTATAAATAAATCATACTTATAGTGATTAAATCATTGCTTTCAGAATTTATTCTTGTCTTAGATCTATTTTGACTGTGATGTGCTCAACGATCTATTCTTGCTGTGCTTGTTTAGATTGTTTACATGTGATGGTGCTTTATTGATTCGTGCTATCAAGTATCCGAATAGTCCATGCCTAGGTTAGACGGATTAGATCACAACCCTAGTTTAGTGTGAGATAATTCGTGCTATCCGCAGATGGATTATGTTGGTGCTTGAACCATGATTATCTTCTTGTCGGAGGAATTGGGCTTGTAGCTACAATTCTCCATATTCATCCAATGTAATAAGCTAAAGTAATTCATAAATATTCCTATTATGAAACTAGTGGTGGATTTGCAATCCTAGGTTTCCTTTAAATATTATTTAAAACAAATTTAATTGCTTTCATAGTTTAGATTTACTTTTATTGTTATTAGTTTAATTAAATTCAAAATCAAATCCGTTTTCCCTAATTAACTAGACTTAGGTTTTAAAATTAAATCGCTGTAGTAATCAATCTCTGTGGGTTCGATCTTTACTTCCACACTGCAAATCTATTGAAAAGTAAAGAATACTTTTATATCTTGATTCTGACAAGATCAATTTTTGGCGCCGTTGCCGGGGATTGCAAATTACTAGTCTTAGTTTTATAATCGTAGTTTAGTTAATTTGTAAATATTAGATTAGTTTTTTATTTTTCTTATTTTCTGTTTCTGTTTGTAGTTACTAACTTGTTTTCTTTTATTTTGTAGTCAACGTTTCCGAGTGGAGCGGCTAATTACATCAAAGGAGCTTACGCAAAAATAAAATAAATAAAAATTAAATAAATTGCTTCCTTTGGAATTCGCTTTAAACCGCTGTAAGTCAGGGCGCTGTGACGCACTATTTGCATTAGTTTAAGGTTAATTGCATTGCATTAGCTAGGAAACCCGGGGCGCTGGGCTTGACGCGGTCATTGCATTACAGGATAATATTCATGCATCATAGTAGTTGAGTGCTTGTTATCTTAGTTGCGTGATTGCTTGCTATTTGTTTTTTTTTTATTTGAGTCAGTCTTTGTTTTTAGTTTCGTTTCTTTTGTTTTAGTTTATGTTGGGTACACGTTCAAATAAACCAGATTTAAAATCTTTCGATCTTGAACTTGAACGTACGTTAAAAACTAGTAAATCCACAACCCAAGCTTCTATAGCTAGGTTGCAAGACGACGAATCAACTCCGATTCCGTCGTCGTTGTTTGAGGCCGAAATTCAAAGTACCCGTGAACGGATAAGGAAAACTCGAACTTTTCAAATTAAACCGATTAAAATGGCTGACGGTGGAAATAACAATAACAATCAAAATAACAGAGCTAATATGAATAATCCTAATATACCGCCACCACCTCCACTTAAAGATTATTTTATTCCGACGACTTACACGCCACAAACGTGTATTGAATTACCGGAGGCGACGGCATCTCACTTTGAGATTAAGTCGTCTACCATCTCGCTGCTTCCATCTTTCCATGGCCGTTTAAATGAAGATCCATATAAACACTTAGGAGATTTTCAGGACATATGTTCTACTTTGAAAATCCA
Source organism: Hydrangea macrophylla (assembly GCA_033977485.1). Classification (NCBI taxonomy): domain Eukaryota; kingdom Viridiplantae; phylum Streptophyta; class Magnoliopsida; order Cornales; family Hydrangeaceae; genus Hydrangea; species Hydrangea macrophylla. The sequence goes on along the minus strand of CM066997.1, from coordinate 61,257,304 downwards.
AAACTTAACTGATGATGAATTAAAATTGCGGCTCTTTCCATTCTCATTAAAAGACAAAGCTAAATATTGGCTTCAATCTTTGGAGCCAAACACTATTAGAACATGGGAAGACTTACACACCGCATTTTTACAAAAGTTTTTCCCGATTATGCGTACAAACCAGATAAGAAAATCAATAACCAACTTTGTAATGCAAGATGGGGAAGCACTTTACGACACGTGGGAAAAATTTAAAGAATTACTACGCTCGTGTCCACATCATCAGGTTCCTAAGTGGCAACTTGTTCAGGTCTTTTATGAGGGGCTTCTTCCCTCTGTTAGGAACACCGTCGATGCCGTTTGTGCGGGAACCTTCCTACACAAAAGCGCCGACGAGGCCTGGAAAATGTTTGAAACGTTAAGCGAGAATTCAATGCACCAAACGGTGTCTGTCCGTTCGGAAGGATATCTTAATCAACCTAAGAGGGATGTAAAATTCGAGTCAAGTCAATCAATTGAAATAAAAGAACTATCTAACAAACTTGACCGACTTTTAACAATGAACCAAACGACAGCCCCACCCGCTCGAGAAATTTGTGCATTATGTTCTGATCCTTCACATTCGATACTTGCATGTCCATCGGCGAGTCAATTTTCGGAATTCGTGGAGCAACACATTAATTCTATTCAACAATACCCACGAAATAATTATAATGCAACTACTAATAATCCGGATGCGCCATGGAGAAACCATCCTAACTTCTCGTGGAAAAATAACAATAATAATCCTAACGAGGCGACTAATTTTCCTAATGCGTATCGACCTCAGTTCCAACCTAACCAATACCAACAACCGCCTCCTAATGCTAATCCTTCAAGGGGAAATATTTTTGAGGAAAAGGTGTTGGCGTCCCTTAAGACTATTGAAACGCAAGTTCAGGCACAAGCACAAATAGTGCACTCTCATACGCAATCCATTGCGAAGCTTGAATCCCAAATGGGACAACTAGCTACTGTAGTAAGTCGTAGAAACGAGGGGACGTTGCCTAGTCAAACAATCCAAAACCCTAAGGGACAATATGAGGTTAAGGGGTCGAATGAACAAGTGAACGCCGTCTCAACTAGGTTGACTACCCGAGAGGAAGAGGTGATAGAAATTCCGAATAAGAATGTGAAAGATATGAATAGCAATTCTAATACGACAAAGGGTGAGGACATGAGCCAAAATAAGAAAGAAAAAGAATCGGTCCCAACGAATTATACTCCTAGAATGCCATATCCACCAAACGTTGAGGAACCGTCTAATCTTACAAATAAAAAGTCTAAGGTTGAGGATATACTCGAGGTATTTAAACAAGTCAAAATAAATATTCCTTTCCTCGATGCTATAAAACAAATACCCGCCTATGCTAAATGTCTAAAAGACCTTTGTACACAAAAGCGCAAAATACGGAGTCATACTCCTAAAAAGGTCTTTCTCACGGAAAAAGTAAGCTCTATATTCCAACACGCTCCTCCAAAATATAAAGATCCAGGTACGCCTACGATTTCATGTGTCATAGGTGACACTATCATTCATAGGGCTCTCCTTGACTTAGGAGCTAGTGTTAATCTTTTACCCTATCACGTCTATAAACAATTAGGTTTAGGTGAACTTAAGCCCACGGCCGCTACTATTCAATTAGCGGATCGTTCTGTTAAAATACCTAGAGGAATCGTCGAAGACGTATTGGTAAAAGTTGATCAATGTTTCTATCCCGTTGATTTTATGGTCCTTGACACCGAACCCGTGCTAGATGCTAGGAAACACACTCCTGTCATTCTTGGTCGTCCATTCTTAGCCACGGCTAACGCACGTGTTAACTGTAGAACAGGGGTGATGAAAGTGTCGTTCGGGAATATACAATTAAAATTAAATGTTTTTAATGTTGTTGATCAACCTCCCAAAGACGATGATTATCTAGGTGTGGAGGGTAGTGAGGTTACACGGAATATTGGGCCTAAGAACGTAATAAATATAAGTGAAGAAAATAATATACCGGACGATGATGAGTGGATGAATCCTAATCCAGTGGACCCTAATGCGAAATCTACTCGGAAGGTAAGAAATCGATTCGAACATAATGACAAACCGTTAATCGATTTAATTCAAAGCGATGTTATTTCTGCTTACCATCGAGCTCTACCTGACATCCTTAGGGGTACACAGTCCGATTTACGGCCTCCATAAACTCTTGAGCTAGAACGGTCTAGCTAAAGACGTAAAAGTTAGCGCTTCTTGGGAGGCAACCCAAGCTTTATTTCATTCGTTTTTCTTATTTTTGGACATTTTTGGGTCTGTTTGTGTCTGTTTTGGACATTCTGGACAGGTTTGGGGGTTGGTATTAAGTTATTTTAATAGTATATACATAATTTTAATCAAAAAATGGAAAAAACCAATCTCGCGCGCGCGGCCCGCTGGCGCGAGATTGCCCCTTAGATGTTTTTTCTTTGCTTTTCTTTTTATGAGCCTCAGGTTCTCCTCGCGCCTAGAATCGCGGGCGCGAGGTACCTCGCTCGCGCGAAAAATAAAAAAAAAAAAAAAAAAAAAAAAAAAATTTTGGAAATTCGCGCGCGCGATTCCCCCATTTCTGCATATTTTCTTTTGTTTTCTTGTATCCTTCCCCCATACCTGCTTCTGTAGTTTTTCTATTTATGTTTTTGTGTCGTAGGTCCTTTTCCATCAGGTTTTTGATTGTTTACTTAATTCTGGTTATGTTTTACAGTATGTTTTAGTTTCTTTGCTAGTTTATTTTCTTGTGGATCTTTAGAGTTCTGTTTCTTCTTGTTTTTATTATGTTTATTTTTCTTTTGTTAAGAATTGACAGGTAACATTGAACTTTATAACCATATTCCTTTGTGTTAACCTGTTATGTGTTCTTTGATTGCCGAGATCGAGGTATTATCGTTCCTTTCTTACGTACTTCCCTTTCTTTCGATTTATTGTTTCATTGGGGACAATGAAAGGTTTAGGTTTGGGGGTATGCACACACATGCACGCCATTATGCACTAAAATTTTAAAATTTACAATAAGTGTGTTTAAATAAACGATGTTACCTACGATTTTTGCTATTTTAATCCGATACTTCTTAGTATGTAATTTGAATTGTTATAGAATGGTAAACATGAGAATATGTGGTTAAATATTTGCTGAAGTCATGTTGAAATATTTTAAATTATGTATTGTTTGAATCGTAGTTTTATATCATAGATTTGCACATAAACTCATGCACTGCACGTAGTCGCTTGAATACGTGTTGGTTGTGAACTATAATATGATTCGGATTTCTAGATAACACATGGTGGAGACTAAACCCGGTGAGCTTTTGAGCCTATCTTTTCTATTTAGAGGGTTATAAATACATTGTGTTTGTCGAATTTCATTGAAATAGCGCATCTACTTGTTGTTTAGTCTCATTATTCTTGTTTTGGTTGATAATCAAGTTAAAATATTTGTTACCATGCTAAATAATCTTCCATTGTAAACATTGAAGAACCATACGACTTCAGGAAATGATTTTAGGCCTTCTTTGTTTATTACCGACCGATAAATGAAAAATTTCCTTAGTTCGCCCTTGAGCCGTTAAAATGCCTCTTTTTCTTTGTTCACCATTATCCTCTTTAAAAGCTCCAACTTGATCAACTTGGAGTATACCACTGGAAGAGTGATCAACTTTTAGTAGTATTAAGGCGATGTGTTGATGAAGAAGAAGAAAATAAGATACTAGTGGGGTAGTTGCTTGGTATTCAATGCATAGTCATTTGAGAAGCGAGAAAAGAAAAAGGAAAAGAAACAAAATAAAGAAGTGGAAGGTTGAAAAAAAAAAATGAAAGAAAAGAAGAAAAATGAATGAAAAGGAATGAAGAGAAAGGAAAGATGAAAGTTGGTAGAAGAGATGAATGAAAGAAATCGAACATGCCTTACAATGCCATTCTAAACCTACCTAATGAATCCTTTCTATCCGTTTCCATTGTCTGAGCTACAATACAACCTTTGAAAAGTCCTATTTGATCCTAGGAAACATGGTTTGGATATGAAAATGATGGGAGGGGATTAAAACATGGTAATGATTAATTTCTCTTGATTATTGGCATCTTATCCATGAGACTACTGTTCTTTCGTGTCGTGCGTCTTTTTTGAGTCATATGTGAGCATTTATCGTTTTGAAAACATATTTCCTTTACTCACATATATTAGAAAAATTACACCTGTTTCTGAGTGTGTCATTTGAGAGTGTAATTAACATTGTGAGATTCGTAGTCGAAGCATAGTTTGATGGTTATCCGGGTTATATTCCAAGTTCATGACAAGCGCGTGTTCATTTGACTGCCTTATCACACACGTGCGATTTTATGATAAACTCTATTGATTTATACGATGCATGTGCTTGAGATTGTTTTTCATGATGTATGTAGGTGTTTGATTCTATTTCTTTATGTTCGTTATCCTATTTCAAATCTGTGTTGTATAATAAGGAGTATTGAATATTATGTTCTTTGTTTTTAATAAAACTTTTTAAATTTTAAGTTAATAAAGATGGTTGTGGGTAACTTGTTGACGAGAACCCTCACGAGACTTCACTCGTCCGACTAGGGACACCTAGGGGTTTAAAAGGCTTGTTGCATACGCTAAATGCAATCGTGATCCATACGAAAATGGAATAGATTTTTATTAGTAGTTTTTATTTTAGTTTTGCTCGAGAACTAGCAAAATGTAGGTTTGGGGGTGTGATCGGGAGAGAACTAATCCTATTTATACGCCTTAATGAGCATTTGTTAGTACCTTTTTATCCTGTTTTTGTATATTTTTACTCTGTTTTCTAGTTTTTGACAGGTTTTGGAAGAAATCAACTGAACCAGGCTAAACAGGGTGAAAAAGTATCAAGAAAGAAGCTGAAAAACCAAAGTCGCGCGCGCGGTCCACGGGCGCGAGAATCCACAAGTCGCGCGCGCGATCCGCTCGCGCGAGACCCCCAATAATTCGCTCGCGCGATCCGCGCGCGCGAAAGCCAAATGTTGCGCTCGCGCGACCCGCTCGCGCGATATGCCCAAAAACCAAAGTTGCGTATTTCAGTATACTGAAGACTCCTGTGCAAACGAGACTGCTAAACGACGTCCAGACTGTAAATTATATCAGTTTCAGTCCGTTTCGAGTTGTAAAGGCTTCCAAAACATGTTGTAAATCTATATAAACTCTATTTTACTTCAATTAGGGGGTTGGCAACTATTATACACATTCATATACATCCATATACACACACTTCCAGCCCTTGAAGAGGGAGAAGCAAGGAGAAGAAGAAGAAGACCAAGGATTTCCATGGCCTCCTCCATCAACTACTTGCCGATCTCTACTCCTATGGCAGCTTAGATCTTAGATCTAGGATTTCAATGAAGCCCTAGATGAGTAATAGGGAGTATTTTATGTATTTATTTTAGTTTTATTATGTATGGATGACAGTCACATGTTTAGAGGATTTTTATAAATAAATCGTACTTATAGTGATTAAATCATTGCTTTCAGAATTTATTCTTGTCTTAGATCTATTTTGACTGTGATGTGCTCAACGATCTATTCTTGCTGTGCTTGTTTAGATTGTTTACATGTGATGGTGCTTTATTGATTCGTGCTATCAAGTATCCGAATAGTCCATGCCTAGGTTAGATGGATTAGATCACAACCCTAGTTTAGTGTGAGATAATTCGTGCTATCCGCAGATGAATTATGTTGGTGCTTGAACCATGATTATCTTCTTGTCGGAGGAATTGGGCTTGTAGCTACAATTCTCCATATTCATCCAATGTAATAAGCTAAAGTAATTCATAAATATTCCTATTATGAAACTAGTGGTGGATTTGCAATCCTAGGTTTCCTTTAAATATTATTTAAAACAAATTTAATTGCTTTCATAGTTTAGATTTACTTTTATTGTTATTAGTTTAATTAAATTCAAAATCAAATCCGTTTTCCCTAATTAACTAGACTTAGGTTTTAAAATTAAATCGCTGTAGTAATCAATCTCTGTGGGTTCGACCTTTACTTCCACACTGCAAATCTATTGAAAAGTAAAGAATACTTTTATATCTTGATTCTGACAAGATCAATAACCTAAAGAAAAGGAAATAAAAATGAAGGATTGGAGGTTCTAATGAATCCTAATTAATTAAAGTAAACTAACTAATAAACTAAAGTGTAAAGAAACATAACTAATTAAACAGATGAACTAAAGGTGTTGGAAACACGTGAATCCACATTGATCCTAACCATCTACCATGCATACTCACTAATGTTCTATGGAGTTTATTCCTCTTCAGTATTCCGTATTTTTCTAAAGATATAGAATCAATAGCCCTTTCATGACCGGGACTACATCATCACAAATGATTGAAAATACATAGAAGACGGTTTCAAACAATGGTTATTACTTGCACTCTAAATGGTGTTAGCATTCAAAGTGGTTTTCAAAAGTCATTGAAGAAAAGGCCTTAAGGCTTTAAGTTCTAAAAACTGTTGTGACAAACTGAGCTTATTGGGACAATTTGATGACAGATTTCTAAAACAGAAAGTCATGGAATACTTAAAAGAATCATCTCAGGAATTAACAAGTTCGATCGATCGAAGCTCTCTCGATCGATCGAACATCATCATCCTTCAATCGATCGAAATGTCTTCGATCACTTGACTATCCCTGGTTCGATCGATCGAAATACCTTCGATCGATCGAGCCAGGGTTTTCTATATCATACATGGCAGAGGCTAAAAATCAATATTTCATCACATATTTCCAACGTCTAAACTACGGAAACATAATAAAACTATTGCAGAAACAGTAAAACCAAACAATCATTACAACTATAACAATAAACAATCAAATACGATAAAGGAAAGGAAAATCTGGAATAAATCTGAATATAACCTTGAAATCAACTTGAAATCAACTTGAATCTTGAATTTACAATGGAAAAGAGGAAGAAGAAGATTAATCTAACCTAAACTACTCCTAATCTAACCCTAAAACTACCCTAAACTGCTGTTTTTCGCGTTCTGGAGCGTCCTCTCTTCGTCTGGCGTCAAAACGACGTATATATAGGGTTCCCGCAGAGTTTACGCAACTTTTGGATGATTAAAAAGTTTGATCGATCGAAGGTTCGATCGATTGAACTCTTCTTCAATCACTTGAACTCTCTGATTTTGACAGCTCTGCGCACCGATGGGAGAATGGCCATAACTTTTCACTCGGACCTCGGATTGACCTCCCGTTTGCGGCCACGCGACCGTAACTCAAAGATCTACATTTCATGTATCTGGGAAAATCTTCCAAATCTGAAGTCTTCGTTGTCAAAATTGGCGTTTTCTCAGCTGCTTCTGCTATTCTCTTCACTAGAATCACTTTCTATGCAATGTTTGCTTTCCATGACCTGTAAAATAGTGTAAAAACACATGTTTGAGTCTCAACATCATAGAAAACACTTAATCATTGATATGCATCTAAATCTAGGGACTTGGGGATAAAAGTATGCATAAAAGACCGTGTAATACGCTATAAACATGCACTTTTCACCTCGAATCACACCCCCCAACTAGCTCGTTGCTAGTCCCTAGCAATGAAGCGAACTACAACAGTGTTTCATTAACTCTAAAAATAAAAAACAAAAGAAAGAAAAATCTTAACTCACTTTCGCAGGAATCGCGATTGCATTTAGCGTATGCAACAAGCCTTTAAACCCCTAGGTTCCCCCTAGTGGACGAGTGTTGTCTCGTGAGGGTTTGCAGTGAATCGACCCACAAAATTCATGTTAATGGTAATGGTTCTCATTTAAATGTTTTCAAGAAATTTTCCTCTCATTTAGCAATGTAGTTAAGCTCAACAATCTCATGAAACTCTCTAGTAAGCCATAGCAATGCAACACACACATTACAGTTAATCTACTATCAAAGTCATTAGAATATTCCATACCTATTAATCTTCAAGTGTGTGTGTAAATGGACAACCAAAATACAAAACGTTAATTTCAAAGCTTGCATAACCTAAGACACTATCAAGACGTTCATTTTGACTCAACTCTCACCGGGATTACACTCTTAAGATGAAATCACTCTGAATTAGGTGTAATAATTATCACTCATGATATGGAAGCTATAAAGAGTAAATATAAATGGAATCTAATGCTTCTCATATCTAAATTGAAAAACAGACATTTTAGTGCATAAAGTCTCATGAAAGGATACTTTTCACTAGAAGAGCGAGATACCGTGGAGAACTCTCTATTTACCTTAACTTCAAATCCATTTTACTTAAAATCATTAGGACTTTGAAAAAGAGGTATTAAGTGAAAGAAGAAAGAGGCTCGTAATATTCAATTGGGTCAAAGGATGTGATTGGAATGTCTACTATAACTTTTCAAACTTCCCACATCTCCAATCTCTCTCTTCTTCTTTTCTTTTATTTATTTTTTTCACACTCTTCTTTTTAATATATATTTTTTTTCTCTTTTGTAACAACCATTGGCACTTTTTTTTTTTTTTTTTTTTTTTCTTTTCATGCTTTTCTTTTTCTTTTTTCTTTTTTTCTTTCTTTTTTTTTTCTTTTTTTTTTTCCATTTTTTTTCTCTGCCAACTTTTCCTTATTCACACAACCAAACTTCTTGTCAATGTAACACATCCCAATCACACCTAAATAAAGAACTGATGCTTGAACTCCTAATTTGGAGTTAGGTATAGACTTTAGGATTATGAAGACAAGGCGATTATGATAAGCTCAAGAGGTGAAGTAAAGGAATAACATAGAGGTAGGTCAAGGCTGTATTATCCATGTATGGTCAAATGATGGCCTAAATCATCTTCTAAGTTCATAGGATTATTCATTTCAGTAAATTCAAGAGCTCTAAATTTGGTAAATCCTGAACGTTCTCTTCTATTAATCAGTCAAAATGAAGAAGAAAAATGAGACTTACAACGAGTGAATACGCTTTTCAAAAAGTAAGAGTAATTTTATAAAACCCTCAAAAACAAAGAATGGCACAAAAGCTCACTTGGGTTATTAGTCTCCACTACAGTCTTTCAAGATACCTAAGCTATGCTTACTAATCCATTTTAGCTAAGTACAAGGTTGTCACAACGTGCTCAAAGTTGTTTGAAGATTAAAAAGCATAGAACATACTATAACTAAGATAGTAAAGAAACTAGCATAGTATATCACATACTAATAACATACAGAAAATAACACTAATGTATCATAACTAACTACATTAACTATGAGAGAAATACAAGAACCATTAAAAATTTCAAAATTTTTGCAATTTTGATTTACTGAGTCATGTTGCTAAGCAGGTATATTGACACGAAACCATAAAAAGAAATAAACGAGGCATGCAATGACTCACTCCCCCAACTAAAACTAAACATTGTCCCCAATGTTCTAAACTAAGCACATGGACATGTAAAGTAAAGCGAGGGAAGGAAAGATTTTACCTCGAGGCATTAATATCCAATTTTTTTTCAAGTTACCTGCAAAATCATTAGTAGCAACAAGGAAAAATAGAGAACATAATATAACAACTCAGTAAATAAATTCGGTTAATCAAGATTTTTATCATAGATTAACAACCGGAATTTTTGAGGATCTTCCCAATAAAATAATTTAACAGTGAGAAGAATGTTGGGATCCTCATAAAAATGCAACTCCCCCCAACTAATGTCAGGCTCAAGGTCAGAGGAGATGATGCAAAACCTATGGCTTCCAAATTTGTTGGGGACAGCTATAAGAGGAATACCACACTTTTTAGGAATTATACTCAAGGAAAGATCTTTGGTGTTGGTATTTTCTATAACAACCTCTATTTTAATACTAAAAACAGGGGGAGGCCATGGTTCAATAAACGGGGCAGGGTCGAAGTGATGTTCTAATGAAGCTTCACCACCCTCCGCTTGTCCTAGAACAGAATCTATGGAGATATAATCATAGGAATTGAATTTCTGTTCTATGCACATGGTTTTGGACTGGACTTGGATAAAGCTATCTATTTGGGCCTCAATGTCATTATTACTCAAGAAGGTTAAGCAGTCTAGAAGATTACAAGCTTCTTGTTGAATTTTAAGATCATCTAAAGTGGGCCCAATATTTTCCAAGTATTCTCTCAAAGAATTTTGAAAGTTAAAATTTTGTGAAGAACATGTGCTAGTATCCTTACCATCCTCTTCCACAACACATTCTGTTTGTTCACGAATGGGGTACACATAACATTCAAGCTCAGGACGAGAGCTTTGATTGATAGAGAGGATAGGTGATGGGCAACTTGGTGACACCACCTCTTCGGCCGAGAGAGGTGAGGGTGCATGAATATCACATGAATCTAAATCGAATTAAAAATTTTCAATAACGTCCTCCCTAGGGTCACTATCAAAGGTAGGGGTAGAGTCAACATGGGACTCATCCTTTCCTAATTGCGTGCAATCACCTAAACTCTCGTCATCTTTTAAAACCTCATTCTCATCCTTGTAACTCTCCTCACAATATATGTCATCTATTGAGGTGCTCTGGACAAAGAGATTGTGCAGTTTTATCCAGGCAGTGAAGGAGTTGATGCCTGGGGTTGTATGTTGAGGAGAAGATGGTTCTACAACTTCATGCTCAATGGTTTGGTTTTGGAGTTCTTGTTGGGTTATCACTTTCTCAAATGAGTTGTTAACCTCACTCGATATGAACCCATCATTGTCCTCTAATTCCATTCCATTGTTAGTGTCTTGAAATTCAGGTTGTAGCGTTGAAGGACTGGTATAGTCTTCTAAAGGTTGGCTATCAAATGCTTATTGATATCTAGCTCCTAATTTATCAATTGCACTCTCTAGCCTTTTCATTTCACTAAGCAGCAATTCTAACATACCATTATCCTCAACTTGGTCATTCTCCTCATTATAACTATATGAAGTTTCACCCCATTGTTGTTGGTAATAGTCCCCTTCCCATTGTGTTTGTGTGCAAGACTCCCCAGAAGGAAAGTCTTGGTGCATTTGGTAATCGTGGGAACTACTACTATATCCTACACTATCATTTTGGTTATATCCCCATTGCGATTGATAGAACTCTCCAGGTGGAAGTTCTTGATACGTTTGATAACATGGGGGACTAACACGATGGTTTTCCCATTGTGGTGATTGGTAGCACTCAGGTTGATAATGTGCATCATATGTGGGTGCTTGCCAACTCGGGGTATAGTTCTCATTACCTAATGCGTACCCATTCGTGGTATTTGTGTTGTATGGAGGGTAATATGGATAAGACATGTTTACCCAAAATATTTAAACAAAAGAATTTTTTATTTTTTTTTTCTTGTGAGAGAAAAAGTCCAATGAATTTTTTTTTTAAAGTAAAAGAAGAAAAATGGAAAAACTTAGTAAAATCCTAACCTAGTTGCCTTCCCCGGCAACGGCGCCAAAAACTTGACACGTGAAAAATCTTGTGCGCTCTTGTGCAACACCCAAGTGTAGGTGGACGTGCAAGTAGTAACTGGTAAGACCAGGTCGATCCCACAGGGAAGGTGTTGACCTATTGAATTAGACTATCCTCAAAAAGAAAGCAAAACAAACTGAATAAAATTAAACGATGGTGCGGAACACAAAGTTCCACAACTAAGATTACTAATGAAGAAAATTAAGATTAAATTAACGATCTAACTAGCTAGTTAAAACAATACTCTAAATTAGGATGTTTAACTTTAAGAAGAAAATGTTGGGATTACACGAATCCACAGTAATCTAGCTGTCTACCATGCAGTTGCCTTGAAGCACAAAGGAGTACATTACCCACAGTTTTCCGTATTCCTCTACAGATGGAGAATCCATGGCCCTTTCATGACCGGGACCATATCATCACAGTTAAGTTAAAATACGTGAAAGCGATTTAATCCAATAGTTAAGACTCGCACTCTCAATGGTGTTAGCATTGAAGGTGGTTTGCAAAATGTATTGAAAGAAAATGCCTTAGGGCCTTAGTTTTAAAAACTGTTTTGACAGACTGAGCATTTTTTGGGACAGAATGATAACAAATCTTAAAACAAAAAGGTCCTGGAATACTGCAGGGAACATCCTCAAGAATCAGGGAGTTCGATCGATCGACGCGCTTTCGATCGATCGAAGACCTTCATCCCTCAATCGATCGAACTGGATTCGATCGCTTGACTGTCTCTGGTTCGATCGATCGAACTAACTCCGATCGATCGAACACAGCGATTATTCTGCTGCATGGCAGAAGCTAGAGATCACTGTTTCATCGTGTTCTCCCAACCTGGGACTACTCAGACATCGTCTGGAGTGTCACAGATTGATATTTAACGTAAAAAAACATTAAAGCCTTGTTTGGTTGCGAGTTTTTCATGGAAAATATAAAAACTATGGTTTTGAAGATATTTAGCATGTAATACTACAAGATGAACGAGTAAGCTACGACTACAAAGTGCAGAATTTAAATGGACAGTATATAAATAACCTGGAACGCAGAATACTTGTATTAAACTAGAGAAATCCAATGCACAAAGTAAACTCCCAAAGAAAAACCTACAAAACCAAACACAAAACCTCTATCTCTCTCTCTAAAACTGTAAAAATAAAATGTGGGCATCACTCTGGACGTATACAATACACATATATATAAGAAACCTAAGAAACTAGGGTTGAAAACCCGCATCTGCTGCGCGCACGAATGTTACTGGAAATACCACGTTCGATCGATCGAACTGCTCTCGATCGATCGAACCCTTAAGCCTCAAGCGCTTCAACACTCTTTAAGCGATCGAACTCTCGATCGATCGAACTGGGTTAGATCGATCGAACTCCAAATTTCAGCTTTGACTTCTCTTGTTTCCATTCCAGCATTCCATTTATCCTGATGTCCATCTGTTTAGTCCACACAGCAGTGATCTGCACAAACAACAGCTAAAATAATACACTTTATCATAGATTAATCATATTGTATGAAAATTAGCCTTGCACTGCAAATTGCAGATAAAACGGGAAGTTGTGATAAAAACTAATACAATTCTTCCTTTTAGCGCGGTTGTATTTTACAAATACCCCCGCTTTGCACAACCCCCAACTAGCTTATTGCTAGTCCCTAGCGATAAAGCAAAAATAAAATAAATTAAAAACTCCTAAACTAATACTACCACAGCTAAGAAAACAAAGGAAAACTAAAAACAATCCTAACTAAGATAGAAAGAAAGATCCTAACTCACTTTCGCAGGAATCGCGGTTGCATTTAGCGAATGCAACAAGCCGTTAAACCCCTAGGTTCCCTCTAGTGGACGAGTGTTGTCTCGTGAGGGTTTACAGTGAATATACCCACAAAATTCTCCAATTTTAAAGCTCAAAAAGATTTAGAATAACTTGTAGAATTCCCCCTTCCATTAACTTGTTAATTCAGCTCTACGATAATATACTATCCTCTATCAACCCATGAAAGAGATCCACATGCTCCCCTATATCACCAAGTAAAATATAACAAATGTATTACCATTATGCACCCGTGTGTGTGTGAATTTAACAACTATGCATCCAACCTTATTAAGAGTTATCTAGACTATTGTACTTTGAAAACTTGCAGTTTTAGCTCAATTCTCACATTGGTCACACTCAAAAAGAACGTCTCTCAGAAACTTGCTTTACAATGATCGCACATCGTATGAAAGCTTTGATAAGGATGATATTCTAAGTGCTAATGCTTTCATACTTGACTCTAGGAAAAACGGACATTTAAGAGTGTATAGTCTCATGAATGGAACACTACTTACTAGAGGAGCGAAATACCGTGGATAACTCAACTCACACTTCCATGTTCAAATCAATTGTTGAGAATCTTCAAGACTTTGAATTGCGGCTTTTATTTAGTAGGTGGGAGTGTTGTAGAGAAGAGTGTGCTTTTTAGTATGTGATGGAATTTCAACTTCTCTTTTTATTCTTTATTCTTTTCTCCACCCAATCTCCCATTCATTTCATATGCTCTTTTTCTCTTCTCCTTCATTCATCATTTTTTTTTAATAAATATCCCACAACTACTTCCTTCCATTTCACATACTTTGATGACTCATTCTCAACAAATATATCAAACGGCTCAATGAGGTCAAGGTATAGATCAAGGATTTGGATTCTTGTGATTACATTGGAAATATTTAATTGGTGTGGGATCAGGGATGAAACAATTCAATGAATGTAAGTGAAAGCTATATCAGGTAAACGAATGGGTAAACGATGGCTTGAATCATTTTCTCAACTTTCAATTTTTAGCACTTAAGTGTTCATTGAGTGTAATTGGTAAATCCTGAACGTTCTCCTCTAACAAGCAATCAAAACTTTTAAAGAAAACTGAGACTTAACAACGAATTCACCAAGTAAATGCGAGAAAGACCATTCGACAATGTATGAGAATCCCCTCAGAAATGACGATTGGCTCAATAGCTCACAAGGGGTTATTAGCTTCCACTACTTGTTCTTTTCGCACAATATTCATACTAACTCAACTTTCAGGTTTTCTACATAGCTGCCAATTAGTGCGTAAAAGTATTGGGTACATAATAGCTTTCACAAATGCAATTTCATTTCAGTGATACAGAAAACGCGTGGATTTAATCCATAAAAAGATGAGAATACTACAAATGTGTCATTGTCTAATTAACAAGCAGGAGAGATTATTCAGAGTTATTCTATCAATACGATTCAATAATAAAAATTTTCAAATTTTCAAAAATTTTAACAGACTGTGTTCTCATTAAATTTAAAACATATCTAAGTGCAAAACCTGATCATTACGAGTGTATACCTATCTATTATCTCCTACCCCCAACTGAAAACAACAAAGTCCCCAGAAGTTGATTTTCAATAAATAAAATAGATGGGTATCACCTTTATGGAGCAAATTGATGATCGCAAGCATAGCAACCTAGCATAGAAAAGTAGAACACAATCTCCAAAACAACCAGGATCAATAGATAAAAGTAACACAATAAAAACCATGATCCAAACAATCGAAACTACTGTAATATGAACAGAATAAAATACAAGCAGTAGAAATACTGTCCATACAGAACCAACCTACCAAATAAATCCAACCAAAACAACCAAACAACATATCCAAACGTCAGTACAATAACTAACCAAAAACACAAAAACACCACCTCCACAACTAAAACTAATCGACACCGGACGGCGCATCATCAGCTACATCAGAAGGGATGTCGATGGGAGCTGGTGGCAACAGGGTACTAGGAGGGGCATCAGCAGATGGATCGGTAGCAGCTGAGGAAAAAGGATCGGCAGCAGCAGAATCCGGGGCAGCAGAAGATGGATCAGTAGTAGGTGGTGCAGAAGGGGCCATCGGTGGATGCTGAGTAGAGTGAACAGCCGAATCGACCCCAATATGAATCAATATGGACTCCAGCAAGGTCTGCAGATGATCCATCCGGCCCTCGAGTCTAATCCTGGCCTCTCTCTCCTCCAATAGTAGCTCGTGAACCGTCGGGATAGGCACAGAGGAAGAAGACTCTCCCTGGGCCTGAGTCTGCGACCGCTGTCGCAGCTCAAACTGCTGAACCGCAGCAACCGGATCATCCTCATCATCATCGGAATCAAGCTCCTCCACCTCGGTGGGTGTCCCTGAAGCTCCTGCCTCCGTGTCCGTCCCACCACACCTCTTCTTCTTCCCCCTTACCCGCGATTTACCTTTCCCCTTCAGCTTTCTTTTCTGACCGTCGGAGCGGCGAGCCGCCGCCTCGCTGAAACGGCGGGGAGGGAAGGGCGAACATCATCACCAACAAGCTCGGGGAAACCGGCGTCATCCATAACCCTGTGAATAGCCCAAGCACCCTTCAGGTGCTTCTTGGACGAGATAAAATGGGTGGGGTGGACCATAAAGTCAATATAGAGGCGTGGTATGCAAACTGGTTGTCCCGTCCCCACTGCATATAAGACTCGCGCATACCAAGCCGCGATCTTCTCTCAATAGGAAGTCACCAGGAGGCAGTTGCTGAGGACCAGGTGGATCATGTGGTAGCCATCAGTGAGAAAGTGGTCCTCAATCAAAGCATCGCCATCCCAAGACGGAACGGCGCCTCTAGTGAGCTCACGGATAATGGTGGATGGTGGGGTCACAGGTGCATCAGGCCGGTAGGGGCAAACATAATCTGGTACCTCTGGTACCCCCCCATGTACAGGTCTTCTTCCTCATCCACATCGTCGTCATCCTGAAATCCCATATTTTCGTATGGATTGATGTCCAGGAGGGCTGATGGGTATGGAATGTACCCTTGAGCAGCATCAATGAGAGAATGAGCTTCAGGATCTTGCTGAAGCAAGGGGCAGGGTATGAGTTCACCCTCAGTCCAGATGTCACAACGACATTCTGAATCAGCCCATGAACCGACAGAATGAACATCATCCCCTCGCATCTATGTACCTGCAACAGAGTGGTTTAAGTTGTAATAGATTAGAACTAGATCACAAACACGAAATAACGAACGAACACTTAAAAACAAACGAGAAAAACTAAAATGCAAGGAAAGAAAAGAAATACAACAACAATTTGGAACTCTACTTTGGATTTTTAAGTGTTAGAATAGCTGGGCTCATCCAGCTGGATGTGCTCAACTTCAGTGTGGAAGTTCTCCAAGAACGGTTTCAATCTTTGGCTATTGACCTTGAAACAATCATCGTTCTTTGGATTGACGATCTCAACCGCCCCATGTGGAAAAATAGTTTTTACGATGAACGGGCCTGTCCAACGGGAACGGAGCTTTCCTGGGAAAAGGTGGAGGCGAGAGTCATACAGCAAAACTTTCTGCCCCGGCTCAAATTATTTACGAAAGATCGTACGATCGTGGCGAGCCTTCAACCTTTCCTTATGCAACTTCGCAGAGTCATACGCATCTCGTCGTATTTCCTCTAGCTCTGCAAGTTGGAGCTTGCGTAGCTGACCTCCCTCTTGAATATCAAAGTTCAATGAGCGTGTTGCCCAGTAAGCTTTATGTTCAATTTCAACAGGAAGGTGGCAAGCTTTCCCGTAAACCAGTCTATACGGGGACATACCAAGATTAGTCTTATAAGCAGTACGGTATGCCCATAACGCGTCAGTCAATTTGTATGCCCAGTCTTTTCGATTAGAGCTAACCGTCTTTTTGAGAATGTGCTTGATTTCTCGGTTAGCCAATTCTGCTTGCCCATTTGACTGTGGATGATAGGCAAGCGCGATTTTATGATGGACCCCATATTTCTTGAGAAGTGACTCCAAGGGTCTATTGCAGAAATGCTTGCCTTGGTCACTTAGTAAAGCTTTCGGAGTACCAAAACGAGACAAGATATGCTCTCTTAGAAAGGACATGACCGTTCTGTGGTCATTTCGTCTCGTTGGTATCGCTTCTACCCATTTCGATACATACTCTACAGCAAGGAGTATGTATTCACAGTTATTAGACTTGGGAAATGGACCCATAAAATCTATGCCCCAACAATCAAATATCTCAATTGTGATGATAGGGGTTAAAGGCATAGAATTCCTTTTAGAAATAGTACCAAGCTTTTGACAGCGTTGGCATGTCTTACAAAAGGAATAAGCATCTTTGAAGACTATGGGACAGTAAAAACCGCTTTGTAGGACTTTTTGTGCGGTCTTCTGTGACGCAAAGTGGCCACCGCATGCCTCAGAATGGCATGACGCTAATATTATAGTTATATCCTCATTGGGGACGCAGCGCCTGATGACCGGATCAGCACAGTACTTGAAAAGGTATGGGTCATGAAAGAAGAAGTGACGCGCGAACGAGAGGAACCGTTTTTTGTCTTGGTTCGACCAATGAGTCGGTGTCTCACCCGTGACAAGGTAGTTTACAATATCAGCATACCAAGGCAGACTACTTACTGCCAGTAGCTGTTCGTCTGGGAACTCATCCTTAATGGATTAGGATTCAGTGTTGTCGACAAAAGTCAACCGGGACAAATGATCCGCAACCACATTCTCTACTCCTTTCTTATCTTTGATTGTTAAATCAAACTCTTGGAGTAAGAGTATCCAGCGAATAAGCCATTGTTTAGCGTCTTTCTTTGACAGCAGATACTTGAGGGCCGAATGATCTGTAAAACAGACGATTGGTGACCCTATCAGATAAGACCTAAACTTGTCCAGGGCGAATACTACAGCCAGCAGCTCCTTTTCAGTGGTAGTGTAATTCATTTGAGCTTCATTCAAAGTTCGGCTGGCTTAGTATATCACATATGGCTTATTGTCCTTTCTCTGGCCTAGGACTGCGCCAATGGCGTAATCACTAGCATCGCACATTAATTCAAAAGGCAAACTCCAGTCAGGTGCCTGTATTATAGGTGCGGAGGTGAGAAGCTTTTTTAGATCCTCAAAGGACTTTTGGCAACTCTCTGACCACTCAAATGGTGCATCCTTAACAAGAAGTTGACAAAGGGGTCGAGAGATTGCACTGAAATTCTGGATAAACCGACGATAAAAACCTGCATGCCCCAAGAATGAGCGGATGTCTCTCACTGTACGGGGGACAGGTAGATTTGAAATTATGTCGATTTTAGCCTTATCCACTTGGATTCCTTCATCAGATATTATGTGGCCGAGGACTATTCCCTTGGTCACCATAAAGTGACACTTTTCCCAATTCAAGACTAGGTGTTTGTCCTCACACCGCATTAAAACCTGCTCAAGATTGCTGAGGCAATCTTCAAAGCTATGGCCAAATACTGAAAAATCATCCATGAAGACTTCAAGGATGTTTTCGACCATGTCACTGAATATGCTTAGCATGCACCGCTGAAAGGTAGCCGGTGCATTACATAAGCCAAACGGCATTCGTCGGTAGGCAAATGTACCAAATGGACAAGTGAACGTGGTTTTCTCCTGATCTTCAGGAGCAATTTCAATTTGATTATATCCACTGTATCCATCCAAAAAGCAGTAATACTTGTGACCCGCCACACGTTCTAGCATTTGATCCATGAATGGCAAAGGAAAATGGTCCTTTCGAGTCACAGTATTTAACTTCCTGTAGTCAATACACATCCTCCATCCAGTGGGGACACGTGTTGGTACTAATTCACCATCTTTGTTCGGGATGACCGTTATGCCTGCTTTCTTTGGAACTACTTGGGTTGGACTGACCCAAGGACTATCAGATATCGGATAAATCATCCCAGCATCAAGTAGTTTAAGCACTTCCTTTTTAACTACTTCTTGCATGTTGGGATTCAGACGCCTTTGCATTTGCCTTGAGGGTTTAGCGTCTTCCTCCAGATATATCTTATGCGTGCATATGGATGGGCTTATGCCTTTGAGGTCAGCAATCGTCCATCCCATAGCATCCTTATGCTTGGTCAGCATTTGCACTAACTTACCTTCCTGTTCATGAGTTAAAGCAGATGAAATGATCACAGGATAAGTTTTTCCAATCCCTAGGAACGCGTATTTTAGCTCTTTGGGAAGCTCCTTTAATTCTAACTCCGGAAACTGGAAACTTGAAGGCATTACCAACTTGGTTTTAGGAGGCAGTTGTTCATATGGCATTACCCACATGCAATCGGCTCTATCCTCCTCTATCGTATCCATCATAAGACACGTCTGGTTCAGGTCAGCATCCAATGGGGTGGACTCTGCAGGCTGATAGATATCGCCAAATTGAGTCATCACGACTTCCAAAGGATCTTTGTAGTCGACCAAGTCAACTTCATCTTCAATGACCGTGTCTATATAATGAATTTCTTCCTCATCATCGTATTCTTCAGGTCGGGGATTAGAAAAGATCTTGATATTCAACGTCATGTTCCCGAATACGATAGTCATGATACCAGTTCTAATCTTGATTGTGGCATCAATAGTGTTGAGGAATGGACGTCCAAAGATAATCGGGATATGTGCACCAGGATTAGACACAGGTTCTGTGTCCAATATCACGAAATCAACCGAAAATACAAAAGAGTCTATTTGGACAAGGACGTCCTCTAACACTCCTCTAGGGTACTTCACAGATCTGTCTGCCAATTGCAAAGCGACTCGGGTGGGTTTGAGTTCACCCAACCCTAGCTGTTTATAGACTGAATATGGCAGCAGATTCACGCTTGCTCCTAAATCGAGGAGTGCGTTATCTATCTTTTGATTCCCAATTCTGCATGAGACAGTAGGTGTACCGGGATCTTTGAGTTTTGGAGGCAACTCATTTTGAATGATCGCACTGGCTTGGCACGCGACATAAGCATGTTTTTTCATGCTTTGCCTCCTCTTGACCGTGCATAGATCTTTGAGATACTTAGCATAGGCCGGCACTTGCTTGATAGCATCTAGGAGTGGAAGGTTAATTTTAACTTGCTTAAACAATTCCAGAAACTCTTGATTCTTCATCTCATTCTTGGGTTTCTTCAACTGTTGAGGATAAGGTGCAGGAAAAGGGCATTTTGGTGGTTCCTCCTTAATAGACTCCTTTCCAGGCCTTCGCTCAACTTCTTCCTCTACTCTAGGAGCTTCAATGTTTGCCTTCATTGGTTCGTCATTAGTAGACGGCTCCTCCTCTCGAGTAGATGGTTGCTCAACTTCTTCATCCACCACTTCCTCCTCTTTGTACACCTCGGGAGTGGACAGAGGCATGCTTTTCTCTATGGTTTTTCCACTTCTCAGTGTAGTCACAGCTTTAGCATGTTCTTGATTGTTAGGACCATTGTTATGTCCCTTGGGGTTCGGAAGTGGTTGGGCAGGGAATGTTCCTCTTGAACCTTCTTGCTGTGCATCTATTCTCTCTAATGTGGCAGACATTCTACTCATCATCTGTATGAGTTGCTGCGTTAGATTGGCATTAGCAATTGGCTCTTCTTCTTGTACCTTCTTGTGCGGTGGCACATAGGTATTGGCCTGTGGTGCATTGGAGGGTTGAGCTTGGTTGTAGTTATTGGTTTTGTTTTGATTGTAGTGCTGGAACGACCTATTGTTTTGCCCTTGATATTGATTGTTGTTGTAGGGCTGCTGTTGATATTGATTTTGGGTCCCAGCATTATTTCTCCAATCAAAACCGGGGTGATTCCATCTATTGTTACTTTGAAAGTTATTGTTGGAATTCCCCGCCCCTCGAAAACCTTGCATGGCATTCATCTCTATAGGGGCTTGCTCTTGAAAATATGGCACATTAGGACAATATTGAGTTGTATGTCCCAACATGTTGCATGTGCCATATGGTTCCTCAGGCATGACTTGCCTAGAGCTCTCTCCTTTCATGCTTAACTCCTCTACCTTCTTTGCTAGCTCTGCATACTTAGTCATGAGGTGATCTTCACTGGTTAGCTGGTATAGGCTTTTCTCCTCTACGCAGGATATCTGTGAGCGTGAGACAGTGTCAGAATTTGACCATTCGTGAGCATATTCAGCTAACCATTCGAAATGAGCTTCAGCCTCTTCGGTATTTTTACGCAGAAATGGTCCAGAGCTCATCGTTTCCACCAACTTCTTTGTTTCACCATTCAATCCTTGATAAAAGAAGCTGATAGTTTGCCATTTCTCAAATCCATGGTGTGGGCATGAGAGAAGCAAATCTTTGAAACGCTCCCACGCTTGTGTGAAGGTTTCATTGCTCTTTTGTTTATAGGAATTGATTTGACGCTGAAGGTCTGTGGTCATGCGAGTAGGATAGAATTTCTTTAGAAACGCGGTGCTCATCGCATGCCAGGTGAAAATTGAATTCGGTTTTAGGGAGTGGAGCCACGCCTTCGCTTTATCTTTCAAAGTGAAGGGGAATAACATTAGATGCGTCACCTCCCTTGGACAATTTTGCGAGAATGTTTTGCAAACATCCTCGAAATCAGTGACATGTAAATACGCCTTCTCACTTTCCATCCCATGAAAGGTGGGAAGCAATTGAATCATCCCATTGCAAAACTGAAATTCGCCATTATGCGGTGGGATTTGAATGCAAGAGGGCGTAGGTGCATGTTCTGGTTGCATGAGATCGCAAAGAGGACGTAGCGCCTCATCAATTGGCACCACAACATTGTCACCATTTTCACTCTGATGATCATCCATTGATTCAGTTGGAGTGGCTATCGGGTTGATGGAACTATTAGAGTCAGATCGGTAGAATGGATTTCCAAAAATTCCTTCAATAGAATTATTGGACATGAACTAGGAGAGTCCCTAGGGTGAGATCTTACCCAAAAGAACTGAAAAGAAGAGAAAGTAAAAAAAAAGAAAGAGATGAAGAGTGACTGAGGTAATCTAAGTAATTGATCGTCGCCTTCCCCGGCAACGGCGCCAAAAACTTGACACGACTAAATAGTTGTGCGCTCTTGTGCAACACCCAAGTGTAGGTGATCGTGCAAGTAATACTGGATAAGTCCAGGTCGATCCCACAGGGAAGGAATAGGAAGAATATCTACTAAGTTATAACCTAAAGAAAAGGAAATAAAAATGAAGGATTGGAGGTTCTAATGAATCCTAATTAATTAAAGTAAACTAACTAATAAACTAAAGTATAAAGAAACATAACTAATTAAACAGATGAACTAAAGGTGTTGGAAACACGTGAATCCACATTGATCCTAACCATCTACCATGCATACTCACTAATGTTCTATGGAGTTTATTCCTCTTCAGTATTCCGTATTTTTCTAAAGATATAGAATCAATAGCCCTTTCATGACCGGGACTACATCATCACAAATGATTTAAAATACATAGAAGACGGTTTAAAACAATGGTTATTACTTGCACTCTAAATGGTGTTAGCATTCAAAGTGGTTTTCAAAAGTCATTGAAGAAAAGGCCTTAAGGCTTTAAGTTCTAAAAATTGTTGTGACAAACTGAGCTTATTGGGACAATTTGATGACAGATTTCTAAAACAGAAAGTCATGGAATACTTAAAAGAATCATCTCAGGAATTAACAAGTTCGATCGATCGAAGCTCTCTCGATCGATCGAACATCATCATCCTTTTATCGATCGAAATGTCTTCGATCGCTTGACTATCCCTGGTTCGATCGATCGAAATACCTTCGATCGATCGAGCCAGGGTTTTCTATATCATACATGGCAGAGGCTAAAAATCAATATTTCATCACATATTTCCAACGTCTAAACTACGGAAACATAATAAAACTATTGCAGAAACAGTAAAACCAAACAATCATAACAACTATAACAATAAACAATCAAATACGATAAAGGAAAGGAAAACCTGGAATAAATCTGAATATAACCTTGAAATAACCTTGAAATCAACTTGAAATCAACTTGAATCTTGAATTTACAATGGAAAAGAGGAAGAAGAAGATTAATCTAACCTAAACTACTCCTAATCTAACCCTAAAACTACCCTAAACTGCTGTTTTTCGCGTTCTGGAGCGTCCTCTCTTCGTCTGGCGTCAAAACGACGTATATATAGGGTTCCCGCAGAGTTTACGCAACTTTTGGATGATTAAAAAGTTTGATCGATCGAAGGTTCGATCGATTGAACTCTTCTTCAATCACTTGAACTCTCTGATTTTGACTGCTCTGCGCACCGATGGGAGAATGGCCATAACTTTTCACTCGGACCTTGGATTGACCTCCCGTTTGCGGCCACGCGACCGTAACTCAAAGATCTACATTTCATGTCTCTGGGAAAATCTTCCAAATCTGAAGTCTTCGTTGTCAAAATTGGCGTTTTCTCAGCTGCTTTTGCTATTCTCTTCACCAGAATCACTTTCTATGCAATGTTTGCTTTCCATGACCTGTAAAATAGTGTAAAAACACAGGTTTGAGTCTCAACATCATAGAAAACACTTAATCATTGATATGCATCTAAATCTAGGGACTTGGGGATAAAAGTATGCATAAAAGACCGTGTAATACGCTATAAACATGCACTTTTCACCTCGAATCATTCACCAAATCAAAAGTCAATTAGATTCAAAGAAATTCTATTTCATAAAATTGGGAGTCAATTAGACTCAAAAAAATTCTATTTTACAAAATTAGGAGTCAGTCAGACTTAAATTTATGCTTCACAAAATTAGGAGTCGATCAGACTCGAGTTTTCAAATTTTCAAACACAAGATTCAATTTTTACTTCACAAAATTGGGAGTGAAATTGTCACACCCCAACCCGCCCCCGCGGGCTAGGACACGTGTAACAAAGCCAACAAACTAAACAACCATTTTTTTAACGTTCTAAAAATAACATTTTAAAGTGGAATACCATGGGTAAAATAGTTTTTTATCAAATAGGATAATAAAAAGAAATAAAATAAAGTTTTAAAATAATTGAATGGTACTCGGACAGAGTTCCCTCTATTACAGCACCATTCCCCCTGTTAAACAAAAATTGAAATACCAATATATCACCAAAACCACTTGGAAATACTTTCAAAACTCCAATACACAATTCATTTTACAAGGATTTAATATAAAACCCAAACATAAACTTATCTCCTAAAAACCCAAACACTAGGAATAGAACTACTCATCTAAATTCATTTACATATCAACAAATTAAACAAAAACCATTAATCTCGAGTTATCCAGAACCCCCCCCCCCCACGTTCAACGCTTCTCACTGTGGTGCTCGTCCGTACCTGCGTGGTCATTAGCCACAAAAACTGAATAAGCTTTCGCTTAGTGAGTACGTGGTGCTAATCATGCAATTGGAATATTTAATGTATCCTAAACACCAATTAAACATCACAACAATAAATGGTCGCAGGCGTGTCAAGTAACCAATCACCATCGTTCTGGACCCCAGATTCCGGGCCATTCTCACTTTCGTCGCTTTTAAAGCGATATCACTCACTCTCATGTGACCGTAGTCAATTCGTTGTGGTCGTCACCACGTCCCCTTTTCTCTGAGGACTTCATCATCATCCCCCTTTTCTATGAGGAATGTGCGTCCCTTATAAATGGGCTAAATAATGGTGACTATCAATTGACACCCTTTCACCCAAATAAGCACATAAGCAGTTCAACATGTCAACATGGCAATTTCAACATTTTTGAACATGTTAAATAATAAATTATCACATGCTTTTCTACTTAATTATAAATTAAGCATTCTAAGCATTTAATAACAATTAAAAGACATTAAACATCCAATTTTAGGATTAGGACACTCACCTCACGAATAGGTTCAAATAAAGCTAAGAAATCCCAAATTCCTTTGCAAAACTAGCTCTAGTTACTCCCAATGATATCCCTACATATATATATCACATATATGTATCACCCCTTAGAATGGGTCTCGAAAAAACATTACCAAAATTGAAAAAGAAAGACATAGAAATAACCCTCTCACCTTCACGAGTCCGAATATGGCATCGGTTCGCGAAATAGAGGTCACACGGCGAAGCTACGGCGACAAAATGGCGCGAAACCCTTAATTTTCCTTTCTTTCTCGTTGGAGCAAACTCTCTGAAACTTTAACTTGTTTTGGATTCTTTTTTTTATTTTATATATATATATATATATATTAAACTAGCCAACTACATATCCTAAGGATATGTTATAACTTCGCGTTAATTCTATTTACACCCCCATATATTTCTAAAGTCCTATTATGAAGCCTCCTAAACTTTATATTAACCACTAAATATCTAAGTGGGTATGTCTATGTCACGTATGGGTCCCAAAAGTGGTCCCAAATACTTTATGAAGTTGCTAATTAGCCTACTAGTTATGAATCATATTCCAATTCGCACTCACACGGGTACCCAAATTGGCACCATAAAAGATCATAACTAGCAATAAAATATTCAAAACAATTAAACAATTATTCATTTAATCATATAAATGCAATTAAATGCAATTTATCCAATCTGGACCTCCCTTGGGTCCCATTTCACATCTATCCAATTGTGCCCTTCTCGAAGCACTTATCACGTCGGGGTAACTGGAACTTACCCAAATATCACATGCAATTAATTATACTAATTAATGCATGAAAAATAAATATTACTTCCATTTTCTGGGTACGGGTATTACATCTCTCCCTCCCTTTTAGGAAGTTTGTCCCCAAACTTTTCTTACCTCAAGAGTCAAATAGGTGAGGATATTTCTCTCGAATTTCGTCCTCTCGTTCCCAAGTTGCCTCCTCTATTGAATGATTGCGCCATAACACCATAACTAGAGGAATGACTTTAGTTCTGAGCACCTGATCCTTCCTATCTAGGATTCGAACTGGATGTTCAACATAAGTCAAGTCTTCTCGAACCATCAACGGTTCCGGAGTGATACGGTGACTCGAGTCTGATAGACAACGTCTTAACATAGAAACATGAAACACATTATGAACATTAGACAACTCTTCTGGTAATTCCAATCGATATGCAACTGGACCAACTCTATCCACAATCAGATAAGGCCCTACAAACCTCGGACTTAACTTGCCTCGCTTACCAAATTGTGCGATACCTTTCGAAGGTGATACTTTCAAGTAAACATAATCACCTACCTCGAATTCCAACGATCTTCTACCTGTATCCGCGTAGCTTTTGTAATGACTCTGTGCTATTTGTAACCGTTGTTTAACTAACTTAATTTTGTCGGTAGTGATTTGCACAATTTCAGGCCCTATAAGTTGCTTTTCCCCAACTTCTGTCCAACACACTGGTGATCTACACTTTCGACCATACAATGCTTCGTAAGGCGCCATACCAATACTCGTCTGAAAGCTATTATTGTAAGAGAATTCCACTAATGGCAAGTGGGTCTCCCAATCTGATTTGAAATCCATAACACAACCTCGAAGCATATCTTCCAGAATCTGAATAACTCGCTCGGATTGGCCGTCTGTCTGAGGATGAAATGCTGTGCCAAAATGCAAGGTCGTCCCCATTGCCTTTTGCAAACCTTCCCAAAACCTAGACACAAATCGTGTGTCTCGATCTGACACAATGGATACCGGTGCCCCGTGTAATCTAACAATTTCTCTGACATAAAGCTCAGCTAACTTTGTCGGATCACGAGTCTTGATTGGCAAGAAATGAGCTGATTTAGTCAACCGGTCAACAATCACCCAAATACTATCATTAGACTTAGCAGACCGTGGCAAACCTGACACAAAGTCCATCGTAATATGCTCCCATTTCCATTCTGGTATCTCCAATGGTTGCAATTCACCAGCGGGTCGTTGATGTTCCAATTTTACTTATTGACAAGTCGTACATTTGGCCAAACTCGGCAACTTCCCGTTTCATACCACTCCACCAATACACTTCCCGCAAATCTCTATACATCTTGGTACCCCCCGGATGTACGGAATACCTTGTACTGTGAGCTTCTTCCATGATCTTATCTTTCAACTCTTGAATGTTCGGAACACATAGTCGATTAATATACCTCAATACATTATTCTAAAAACTGAATTCCGGGCGTCTACCCTCAGGTAATTCTTTAACTATTTTGTTGAAATTTGGGTCCAAAAGTTGGCTCACCTTGATTTCTTCAATTAAGCTCGGTTATGCCATCATAGCCACCATTAAACCACCCTGGATTCTGGGAATTACTTCCAATTCCAGCTGTTCAAATTCTTTTACCAATGTTGCTTGAGATGTTAAAGAATAAACCAAATTTTTTGACGACTTTCGACTTAACGCATCGGCAACCACGTTAGCTTTACCCGGATGATACTGAATCTTCAAATCATAATCCTTCATCAATTCAAGCCATCTTCTCTGTCTCATATTCAGCTCTCTCTGGGTAAATAAATATTTCAGGCTCTTGTGATCGGTGAATATCTCACACGTTTCCCCGTACAAGTAGTGATGCCAAATCTTTAATGCAAAGATCACCGCTGCCAATTCCAGATCATGAGTCGGATAATTCTTCTCGTGTGTCCTTAATTGCCTCGAAGCATAAGCTATAACTTTATCCTCTTGCATTAAAACACATCCCAGGCCCTGATGAGAAGCATCACTGTATATACTGAAACCTCCAGTACCTGACGGAATAGCTAATTGCGAAGCGGGGGTATTTGTAAAATACAAGCGCGCTAAAAGGAAGAATTGTATTAGTTTTTATCACAACTTCCCGTTTTAGCTGCAATTTGCATTACAAGGCTAATTTTCATACAATATGATTAATCTATGATAAGTTGTATTGTTTGAGCTGTTGTTTGTGCAGATCACTGCTGTGTGGACTAAACAGATGAACATCAGGATAAATGGAATGCTGGAATGAAAATAAAAGAAGTCAAAGCTGAAATTTGGAGTTCGATCGATCTAATCCAGTTCGATCGATCGAGCGTTCGATCGCTTAAAGAGTGTTGAAGCGCTTGAGGATTAAGGGTTCGATCGCTCGAGAGCAGTTCGATCGATCGAACGTGGTATTTCCAGTAACCTTCGCGTGCGCAGCAGATGCATGTTTTTAACCCTAGTTCTTAGTTTTTCTTATATATAGGTGTATTATATACATTCCAGGGGGAGGCACACATTTTTGGTTTTCCAGTTTTAGAGAGAGAGATAGAGGTTTTGTGTTTATTTTGTAGGTTTTTCATTGGAGTGTACTTGGTGCATTGGATTTCTTTAGTTTAATACAAGTATTCTGCGTTCCAGGTTATTTATATATTGTCTATTTACATTCTGCACTTTGTAGTCGTAGTTTAATCGTTTATCTAGTAGTATTACATGCTAGATACTTCCAAATCCATAGTTTTTATAGTTTCCATGAAAAACTCGCAACCAAACAAGGCTTTGATGTTTTCTTACGTTAAATATCAATCTGTGACACTCCAGACGATGTCTGAGTAGTCCCAGGTTGGGAGAACACGATGAAACAGTGATCTCCAGCCTCTGCCATGCAGCTGGATAAACGCTATGTTCGATCGATCGGAGTTAGTTCGATCGATCGAACCAGAGACAGTCAAGCGATCGAAGCCATTTCGATCGATTGAGGGATGAAGGTCTTCGATCGATCGAAAGCGCATCGATCGATCAAACTCCCTGATTCTTGAGGATGTTCCCTGCAGTATTCCAGGACCTTTTGTTTTAAGATTTGTTATCATTCTGTCCCAAAAAATGCTCAGTTTGTCAAAACAGTTTTTAAAACTAAGGACCTAAGGCATTTTCTTTCAATACATTTTGCAAACCACCTTCAATGCTAACACCATTGAGGGTGCGAGTCTTAACTATTGAATTAAATCGCTTTCATGTATTTTAACTTAACTGTGATGATATGGTCCCGGTCATGAAAGGACCATAGATTCTCCATCTTTAGAGGAATACGGAAAACTGTGGAATGTACTCCTTCGTGCTTCAAGGCAAATGCATGGTAGATAGCTAGATTACTGTGGATTCGTGTAATCCCAACACTTTCTTTTTAAAGTTAAACATCCTAATTTAGAGTACTGTTTTAACTAGCTAGTTAGATCGTTAATTTAATCTGAATTATTTTCATTAGTAATCTTAGTTTGTGGAACTTCGTGTTCCGCACCATTGTTCAATCTTATTCGTTTTTATTTTTGCTTTCTTTTGAGGTTAGTCTAATTCGATAGGTTAATACCTTCCCTGTGGGATCGACCTGGTCTTACAAGTTATTACTTGCACGTCTACCTACACTTGTGTATTGCACAAGAGCGCACAGAAAAGTTCTCGTGTCAAGTTTTTGGCGTCGTTGCCTGGGAAGGCGACAATCAATTCCTTAGATTACCTCAGTCTCTCTTCATCTCTTGCTGTTTTTATTTTCTCTTCTTTTGAGGTTCTTTTGGGTAAGCACTCACCCTAGGGACTCTCCTGGTTCATGTCTAACAATTCTATCGAAGGAATTTTTGGAAATCCTTTCTACCGCTCTGATTCTGATAGTTCCATCAACCCGATAGCCACTCCAACTGAATCGATGGATGATCATCAGAGTGAAAATGGTGACAATGTTGTGGTACCAATTGATGAGGCACTACGTCCTCTTTGCGATCTCATGCAACCAGAACATGCACCAACGCCCTCTTGCATTCAAATCCCACCGCATAATGGCGAATTTCAGTTTCGCAATGGGATGATTCAACTGCTTCCCACTTTTCATGGGATGGAAAGTGAGAAGGCGTATTTACATGTCACTGATTTCGAGGATGTTTGCAAAACATTCTCGCAAAATTGTCCTAGGGAGGTGACGCATCTAATGCTATTCCCCTTCACTTTGAAAGATAAAGCAAAGGCGTGGCTCCACTCCCTAAAACCTAATTCAATTTTTACCTGGCATGCGATGAGCACCACATTTCTAAAGAAATTCTATCCTACTCGCATGACCACAGACCTTCAGCGTCAAATCAATTCCTATAAACAAAAGAGCAATGAAACCTTCACACAAGCGTGGGAGCGTTTCAAAGATTTGCTTCTCTCGTGCCCACACCATGGGTTTGAGAAGTGGCGAACTATCAGCTTCTTTTATCAAGGGTTGAATGGTGAAACAAAGAAGTTGGTGGAAACGATGAGACCATTTCTGCGTAAAAACACTGAAGAGGCTGAAGCCCATTTTGAATGGTTAGCTGAATACGCTCATGAATGGTCAAATTCTGACAATGTCTCACGCTCACAGATATCCTGTGTAGAGGAGAAAAGCCTATACCAGCTAACCAGTGAAGATCACCTCATGACTAAGTATGCAGAGCTAGCAAAGAAGGTAGAAGAGTTAAGCATGAAAGGAGAGAGCTCTAGGCAAGTCATGCCTGAGGAACCATGTGGCACATGCAACATGTTGGGACATACAACTCAATATTGTCCTAATGTGCCATATTTTCAAGAGCAAGCCCCTATAGAGATGAATGCCATGCAAGGTTTTCGAGGGGCGGGGAATTCCAACAATAACTTTCAAAGTAACAATAGATGGAATCACCCCGGGTTTGATTGGAGAAATAATGCTGGGACCCAAAATCAATATCAACAGCAGCCCTATAACAACAATCAATATCAAGGGAAAAACAATAGGCCGTTCCAGCAATACAATCAAAACAGAACCAATAACCAAGCTCAACCCTCCAATGCACCACAAACCAATACCTATGTGCCACCGCACAAGAAGGTACAAGAAGAAGAGCCACTTGCTAATGCCAATCTAACGCAGCAACTCATACAGATGATGAGTAGAATGTCTGCCACATTAGAGAGAATAGATGCACGGCAAGAAGGTTCAGGAGGAACATTCCCTGCCCAACCACTTCTGAACCCCAAGGGACATAACAATGGTCCTAACAATCAAGAACATGCTAGAGCTGTGACTACACTGAGAAGTGGAAAAATCATAGAGAAAAGCATGCCTCTGTCCACTCCCGAAGTGTACAAAGGGGAGGAAGTGGTGGATGAAAAAGTTGAGCTACCATCTACTCAAGAGGAGGAGCCGTCTACTAACGACGAGGCAATAAAGGCAAACATTGAAGCTCCTAGAGTAGAGGAAGAAGTTGAGCGAAGGTCTGGGAAGGAGTCTGTTAAGGAGGAACCACCAAAATGCCCTTTTCCTGCACCTTATCCTCAACGGTTGAAGAAACCCAAGAATGAGACTAAGAATCAGGAGTTTCTGGAATTGTTTAAACAAGTTAAAATTAACCTTCCACTCCTAGATGCTATCAAGCAAGTGCCGGCCTATGCTAAGTATCTCAAAGATCTATGCACGGTCAAGAGGAGGCAAAGCGTGAAGAAATATGCTTATGTCGCGTGCCAAGCCAGTGCTATCATTCAAAATGATTTGCCTCCAAAACTCAAAGATCCCGGTACACCTACTGTCTCATGTAGAATTGGGAATCAAAGGATAGATAACGCACTCCTCGATTTAGGAGCAAGCGTGAACCTGCTGCCATATTCAGTCTATAAACAGCTAGGGTTGGGTGAACTCAAACCCACCAGAGTCGCTTTGCAATTGGCAGACAGATCTGTGAAGTACCCTAGAGGAGTGTTAGAGGACGTCCTTGTCCAAATAGACTCTTTTGTCTTTCCGGTTGATTTCATAATATTGGACACAGAACCTGTGTCTAATCCTGGTGCACATATCCTGGTTATCTTTGGACGTCCATTCCTTAACACCATTGATGCCACAATCAAGATTAGAAGTGGTATCATGACTATCGTATTCGGGAACATGACATTGAATGTCAAGATTTTTTCTAATCCCCGACCTGAAGAATACGATGATGAGGAAGAAATCCATTACATTGACACAGTCATTGAAGATGAAGTTGACTTAGTCGACTACAAAGATCCTTTGGAAGTTGTGATGACTCAATTTGGCAATAACTATCAACCTGCGGAGTCAACTCCATTGGATGCTGATCTGAACCAGACGTGTCTTATGATGGATACGATAGAGGAGGATAGAGCAGAATGCATGTGGGTAATGCCATATGAACAATTGCCTCCGAAAACCAAGTTGGTAATGCCTTCTAGTTTCCAGTTTCCGGAGTTAGAATTGAAGGAGCTTCCCAAAGAGCTAAAATACGCATTTCTAGGGATTGGAAAAACTTATCCTGTGATCATTTCATCTGCTTTAACTCATGAACAGGAAGGTAAGTTAGTGCAAATGCTGACCAAGCATAAGGATGCTATGGGATGGACGATTGCTGACCTCAAAGGCATAAGCCCATCCATATGCACGCATAAGATATATCTGGAGGAAGACGCTAGACCTTCAAGGCAAATGCAAAGGCGTCTGAATCCCAACATGCAAGAAGTAGTTAAAAAGGAAGTGCTTAAACCACTTGATGTTGGGATGATTTATCCGATATCTGACAGTCCTTGGGTTAGTCCTACCCAAGTAGTTCGAAAGAAAGCAGGCATAACGGTCATCCCGAACAAAGATGGTGAATTAGTACCAACACGTGTCCCCACTGGATGGAGGATGTGTATTGACTACAGGAAGTTAAATACTGTGACTCGAAAGGACCATTTTCCTTTGCCATTCATGGATCAAATGCTAGAACGTGTGGCGGGTCACAAGTATTACTGCTTTTTGGATGGATACAGTGGATACAATCAAATTGGAATTGCTCCGGAAGATCAGGAGAAAACCACATTCACTTGTCCATTCGGTACATTTGCCTACCGACGAATGCCGTTTGGCTTATGTAATGCACCGGCTACCTTTCAGTGGTGCATGCTAAGCATATTCAGTGACATGGTCGAAAACATCCTTGAAGTCTTCATGGATGATTTTTCGGTGTTTGGCCATAGCTTTGAAGATTGCCTCAGCAATCTCGAGCAGGTTTTAATGAGGTGTGAGAACAAACACCTAGTTTTGAATTGGGAAAAGTGTCACTTTATGGTGACTAAGGGAATAGTCCTCGTCCATATAATATCCGATGAAGGAATCCAAGTGGATAAGGCTAAAATCGACATAATCTCAAATCTACCTGTCCCCCATACAGTAAGAGACATCCGTTCGTTCTTGGGGCATGCAGGATTTTATCGTCGGTTTATCCAGAACTTTAGTGCAATTTCTCGACCCCTTTGTCAACTTCTTGTCAAAGATGCACCCTTCGAGTGGTCAGAGAGTTGCCAGAAGTCCTTTGAGGATCTAAAAAAGCTCCTCACCTTCGCACCTATAATACAGGCACCCGACTGGAGTTTGCCTTTCGAATTAATGTGCGATGCTAGTGATTACGTCATTGGCGCAATCCTCGGCCAGAGAAAGGACAATAAGCCATATGTGATATACTATGCCAGCCGAACTTTGAATGAAGCTCAAATGAATTATATAACCACTGAAAAGGAGTTGCTGGCCGTAGTATTCGCTCTGGACAAGTTTAGGTCTTATCTGATAGGGTCACCAATCGTCTGTTTTACAGATCATTCGGCCCTCAAGTATCTGCTGTCAAAGAAAGACGCTAAACAACGGCTTATTCGCTGGATACTCTTACTCCAAGAGTTTGATCTAACAATCAAAGACAAGAAAGGAGTAGAGAATGTGGTTGCGGATCATTTGTCCCGGTTAACTTTTGTTGACAACACTGAATCCCAATCCATTAAGGATGAGTTCCCAGACGAATAGCTACTGGCAGTAAGTAGTCTGCCTTGGTATGCTGATATTGTAAACTACCTTGTCACGGGTGAAACACCGACTCATTGGTCGAACCAAGACAGAAAATGGTTCCTCTCGTTCGCTCGTCATTTCTTCTTTGATGACCCATACCTTTTCAAGTACTGTGCTGATCAGGTTATCCGGCGCTGCGTCCCCAATGAGGATATAACCGTAATATTAGCATCATGCCATTCTGAGGCATGCGGTGGCCACTTCGCGTCACAAAAGACCGCACAAAAAGTCCTACAAAGCGGTTTTTACTGGCCCACAGTCTTCAAAGATGCTTATTCCTTTTGCAAGACATGCCAACGCTGTCAAAAGCTTGGAACTATTTCTAAAAGGAATTCTATGCCTTTAACCCCTATCATCACAATTGAGATATTTGATTGTTGAGGCATAGATTTTATGGGTCCATTTCCCAAGTCTAATAACTGTGAATACATACTCCTTGTTGTAGAGTATGTATCGAAATGGGTAGAAGCGATACCAACGAGACGTAATGACCACAAAACGGTCATGTCCTTTCTAAGAGAGCATATCTTGTCTCGTTTTGGAACTCCGAAAGCTTTACTAAGTGACCAAGGCAAGCACTTCTGCAACAGGCCTTTGGAGTCACTTCTCAAGAAATACGGAGTCCATCATAAAATCGCTCTTGCTTATCATCCACAGTCAAATGGGCAAGCAGAATTGGCTAACCGAGAAATCAAGCACATTCTCGAAAAGACGGTTAGCTCCAATCGAAAAGACTGGGCATACAAATTGACTGACGCGTTATGGGCATACCGTACTGCTTATAAGACGAATCTTGGTATGTCCCCGTATAGATTGGTTTACGGGAAAGCTTGCCACCTTCCTGTTGAAATTGAACATAAAGCTTACTGGGCAACCCGCTCATTGAACTTTGATATTCAAGAGGGAGGTCAGCTACGCAAGCTCCAACTTGCAGAGCTAGAGGAAATACGACGAGATGCGTATGACTCTGCAAAGTTGCATAAGGAAAGGTTGAAGGCTCGCCACGATAGTACGATTTGTCGTAAATCATTTGAGCCGAGGCAGAAAGTTTTGCTGTATGACTCTCGCCTCCACCTTTTCCCAGGAAAGCTCTGTTCCTGTTGGACAGGCCCGTTCATCGTAAAAACTGTTTTTCCACATGGGGCGGTTGAGATCATCAACCCAAAGAACGATGATTGTTTCAAGGTCAATGGCCAAAGATTGAAACCGTTCTTGGAGAACTTCCACACTGAAGTTGAGCACATCCAGCTGGATGAGCCCAGCTATTCTACCACTTAAAAATCCAAAGTGGAGTCCCAAATTGTTGTTGTATTTCTTTTCTTTCCCTGCATTTTAGTTTCTCTCTTTTGTTTTTAAGTTTTTGTTCGTTCTTTTGTGTTTGTGACCTAGTTCTAATCCATTATACCTTAAACCACTCTGTTGCAGGTGCATAGATGCGAGATGATGATGTTCATTCTATCGGTTCTTGGGCTGATTCAGAATGTCGTTGTGGCACCTGGACTGAGGGTGAACTCACACCCTGCCCCTTGCTTCATCAAGACCCTGAAGCTCATTCTCTCATTGATGCTGCTCAAGGGTACATTCCATACCCACCAGCCCTCCTGGACATCAATCCATACGAAAATATGGGATTTCAGGATGACGAGGATGTGGACGAGGAAGAAGACCTGTACATGGGAAGAATGGTGGATGATGCACTCATGGCACAATGGGAAAATGATGATATGTGGGAGCCATGGGAAGATCATGACCTCCAGGATGTCATCCCAGACCGCCACAATGCCGTCTTTGTTTTCATGGATGATTTCCTTGTTCCTGAGTTGGTCCCATACCGCTATGTGCACCTGAGCTTCCTGCTATTCAGGCTCCAATGCCCCTTACCAGCCAGTGCATTTTGGGAATCTTTGCCAATAGTGAGGTTAGAACTTGTCACATTTCTTTGTATTTTTTTTGTTTCGATTCATTGTTTTTCTTTTCGTGTTAATCCGTGTTTCTGGTGTTCTGTTATTTTTTTAATATCGGTTTGTTGTCTTTTGTCCAGGATTGTCACTATGGTTCTAAATGGTATTCCGGTATTCCTTCCACATTAACTGGTTCATGGTTTTGGGCCCTACATAAGGCCCCCACACACTCCGCCGCAAGAGGACAGTCCGTTGCGCAATTATACTCCTTTATCCTTGTCTCCATCCGGATCACCTCTTGCATGGGCTTTCAATTCTTTGGAGACGCCAGACTTGTTTGATGATGTCCTTGCGGCTTTTCGATTGTTCTAGGAAAGGGAATCATCGAGTTTGGACTTCACTTCTGAAAATTCGGCGGGTTATGAAGAGATTGTGGAAGAGAAAATCTTTATACTCGAAGATTAGTGCTGCATTTCAGTTGTTTCCGTTCATTTCATCTTTTGTTTATCCACTGGAATGTAATCCTTGACAGAATTTATTGGTTTTAGTTATATTTTTGGTTTTCTTGAGTTAAATAAGGCCTTAAACACCATTGGGGGTAATAATGTTGCAATTTGGATGCAATTATAAAGTTTTATTTTTATATAAATTGCAATTTTCTATTCTGAGGATGAATTTCTGTCCTACATGCCTGTACTTCAAATGCTTTTCAGTTTCTCTGCATGTCCAGATTCGTTTCTGATAGTTGGGGGTGATGTGATTCATGTTTCCCATTGAATTCTGAGATTTTTGTGTTCGATCGATCGAACCCATTCCGATCGATCGAAACCTGGATGTTCAAGCGCTTGCATTTTCTATTCAATCGATTGAGGGATTTGCTTTCGATCGCTCGACCATAGTTCGATCGATCGAACGCAGCTTTTAAACGAGGCGTCATCAGAACACCTCTTCAGTTCCCTCACTCTCACACACTCAAGCGATCGAACTCAGAGGAGGGGGGCGACTCGGCGAATTTTGCGTCATTGCACATCAATTAGACGCCCAGATTGCCCTTTCACTCATCCTCACCTGATCATCTCCACCTCCCACTGTGTGTTTCCACACCGAGGTAGGCCCCACGAGCTTTTGTTACTTTTGTTTTCTTTTTCTTGTTGTTAGAAATCCCAAGGGGGTGTCCCCTTGGTCTTAGATTTTCACTACCATATCCTTTCGTTGTTTCCTTTTCGATTCTGCGATCGCTGCACATCGCTGTGTTCGATCGCTTTAACTGCCTTTGAGCGATCGAAGAGGCACTATTCGATCGATCGAACATAGATCAAGCGATCGAAGAATATGAAAGTTCGATCGATCGACTATTGTTCAAGCGATTGAAGCCCCACAGTTCGATCGATCGAACCCATTTCAATCGATCGAACTCAAGCAGTGGCAGTTTTATTTTCCTTTCTCCCTGTTCTTATCTGTATCATGTTGTGGTCTATTTTCAGGGCTACCGCGATGAATCCAGTGACGGGCTACCATAAGTCCAAGCCCTTCAGCCTTATTATACCAGATCCGGTACCCGCACATGGGTTCCGGAATGACGAGGACAGGCTATGGTACGAGCGGCATTTTCAGACGCGGATGGTAATGATCGAGCGACCTATTGAGTACGTCTGGATAGAGAGCCCGTGGTTCCTGACAC
Organism: Hydrangea macrophylla; assembly: GCA_033977485.1. NCBI lineage: Eukaryota > Viridiplantae > Streptophyta > Magnoliopsida > Cornales > Hydrangeaceae > Hydrangea > Hydrangea macrophylla. Next base: position 61,219,699 of record CM066997.1, on the reverse strand, counting down.
GGATCCGCTCTATGCCCCACTGGTTCCATCTCCTTTCATTGGCCAAGAGTGTAAATCTGTCCTGGATAAGAGGTGCATGCGCGACGATGATCCGCGACCCGGTTGCACCATTCACATATCATGCCTTCTTCCGGAGTCGCCGGTTCATCATCAGTCCCGCTACTGTTTCGGCCGCGTTGGGGGTACCAGAGGTACCAGATTATGTTTACCCCCACAGGCCTGATGCACCTGAGACCCCACCCTCCACCATTATCCGTGAGCTCACTGGAGGCGCCGTTCCTTCTTAGGATGGCGATGCTTTGATTGAGGACCGCTTTCTCACTGATGGCTACCACATGATCCACCTAGTCCTCAGCAACTGCCTCCTAGTGACCTCCTATCGAGAGAAGATCGCGGCTTGGTATGCGCGAGTCTTATTTGCAGTGGGGAGGGGACAGCCGGTTTGTATACCACGCCTCTATATCGACTTTATGGTCCACCCCACCCGTTTTATCTCGTCCAAGAAGCACCTGAAGGGTGCTTGGGCTATTCACAGGGTTATGGCTGATGCTGGTTTCCCCAAGCTTGCTGGAGATGATGTTCGCCCTTCCCCCCGCCGTTTCAGCGAGGCGGCGGCTCGCCGCTCCGACGGTCAGAAGAGGAAGCGAAAGGGAAAAGGGAAATCGCGGGTGAGGGAGAAGAAGAAGAGGCGTGGTGGGACGGACACGGAGGCGGGAGCTTCAGGGACACCCACCGAGGTGGAGGAGCTTGATTCCGATGATGATGAGGATGATTCGGTTGCTGCGGTTCGGCAGTTTGAGCTGCGACAGCGGTCGCAGACTCAGGCCCAGGGAGATTCTTCTTCCTCTGTGCCTCTCCCGACGGTTCACGAGCTGCTATTGGAGGAGAGAGAGGCCAGGATTAGACTTGAGGGCCGGATGGACCATCTGCAGACCTTGCTGGAGTCCATATTGGTTCATATTGGGGTTGATCAGGCTGTTCCCTCTACTCAGCATCCATCGATGGCCCCGTCTGCACCACCTACTACTGATGCACCACCTACTACTGATTCACCACCTACTACTGATCCATCATCTACTGCTGTCGATCCTTCTGCTGCTGCCCCTGCTACTACTCTGTCGCCACCTGTTCCCATCGACATCCCTTCTGATGTAGCTGATGATGCGCCGTCCGGTGTCGATTAGTTTAGTTGGGGAGGTGGTGTTTATGTGTTTTTGGTAATTATTGTACTGATGTTGGTTATGGTTTTGGTTGGTTGTACATGTTGGTTGTTTTGGTTGGACTATTTGGTTGGTTGGTTCTGTATGGACATTATTTATCATTGCTTTTATCTTATTTTGTTCCTATTACAGTGGTTTAGATTGTTTGGATCATGGTTTTTATCGTGTTACTTTTATTTATTGATCTTGGTTGTTTTGGAGATTGTGTTCCAATTTTCTATGCTAGGTTGCTATGCTTGCTATCATCAATTTGCTCCATACAGGTGATACCCATATATTTTATTTATTGAAAATCAACTTCTGGGGACTTTGTTGTTTTCAGTTGGGGGTAGGAGACAATAGATCGGTATACACCCGGAGTTTTGCACTTGGATATGTTTTAAATTTAATGAGAACACAGTCTGTTAAAATTTTGAAATTTTGAAAATTTTGAAAATTTTTAATATTGAATCGTATTGATAGAATAACTCTGAATAATCTCTCCTGCTTGTTAATTAGACAATGACACATTTGTAGTATTCTCATTTTTTTTTATGGATTAAATCCACGCATTTTCTGTATCACTGAAATGAATTGCATTTGTGAAGCTATTATGTACCCAATACTTTTGCGCACTAATTGGCAGCTATGTAGAAAACCTGAAAGTTGAGTTAATATGAATATTGTACGAAAAGAACAAGTAGTGGAAGCTAATAACCCTTTGTGAGCTATTGAGCCAATCGTCATTTCTGAGGGGATTCTCATACATTGTCGAATGGTCTTTCTTGCATATACTTGGTGAATTCGTTGTTAAGTCTCAGTTTTCTTTAAAGGTTTTGATTGCTTGTTAGAGGAGAACGTTCAAGATTTACCAATTACACTCAATGAACACTTAAGTGCGAAAAATTGAAAGTTGAGAAAATGATTTAAGCCATCGTTTACCCATTCTTTTACCTGATATAGCTTTCACTTACATCCATTGAATTGTTTCATCCCTGATCCCACCCCAATTAAATATTTCCAATGTAATCACAAGAATCCAAATCCTTGGTCTATACCTTGACCTAATTGAGCCGTTTGATATATTTGTTGAGAATGAGTCATCGAAGTATGTGAAATGGAAGGAAGTAGTTGTGGGACGTTGTAAAAAAAAAAAAATTGATGAATGAAGGAGAAGTGAAAAGAGCATATGAAATGAATGGGAGATTGGGTGGAGAAAAGAATAAAGAATAAAAAGAGAAGTTGAAATTCCATCACATAATAAAAAGCACACTCTTCTCTACAACACTCCCACCTACTAAATAAAAGCCGCAATTCAAAGTCTTGAAGATTCTCAACAATTGATTTGAACATGGAAGGGTGAGTTGAGTTATCCACGGTATTTCGCTCCTCTAGTAAGTGGTGCTCCATTCATGAGACTATACACTCTTAAATGTCCGTTTTTCATAGAGTCAAGTATGAAAGCATTAGCATTTAGAATATCATCCGTATCAAAGCTTTCATACGATGTGCGATCATTGTAACGCAAGTTTCTGAGAGACGTTCTTTTCGAGTGTGACCAATGTGAGAATTGAGCTAAAACTGCAAGTTTTTTTTTAGGTACAATAGTCTAGATAACTCTTAATAGGGTTGGACGCATGGTTGTTAAATTCACACACACACGGGTGCATGATGGTAATACATATGTTATATTTTACTTGGTGATATAGGGGAGCATGTGGATCTCTTTCATGGGATTGATAGAGGATAGTATATTATTGTAGAGCTAGATTAACAATTTAATGGAAGGGGGAATTCTACAAGTTATTCTAAATCTTTTTGAGCTTAAAATTGGAGAATTTTGTGGATATATTCACTGCAAACCCTCACGAGACAACACTCGTCCACTAGGGGGAACCTAGGGGTTTAACGGCTTGTTGCATTCGCTAAATACAACCGTGATTCCTGCGAAAGTGAGTTAGGATTTTTCTTTCTATCTTAGTTTAGGTTGTTTTTAGTTTTCCTTTGTTTTCTTAGTCGTTGTAGTATTAGTTTAGGAGCTTTTATTTTATTTTATTTTCGCCTTATTGCTAGGGACTAGCAATAAGCTAGTTGGGGGTTGTGCGAAGCGGGGGTATTTGTAAAATACAACCGCGCTAAAAGGAAGGATTGTATTAGTTTTTATCACAACTTCCCGTTTTAGCTGCAATTTGCATTACAAGGCTAATTTTCATACAATATGATTAATCTATGATAAGTTGTATTGTTTGAGCTGTTGTTTGTGCAGATCACTGCTGTGTGGACTAAACAGATGAACATCAGGATAAATGGAATGCTGGAACGAAAACAAAAGAAGTCAAAGCTGAAATTTGGAGTTCGATCGATCTAATCCAGTTTGATCGATCGAGCGTTCGATCGCTTAAAGAGTGTTGAAGCGCTTGAGGATTAAGGGTTCGATCGCTCGAGAGCAGTTCGATCGATCGAACGTGGTATTTCCAGTAACCTTCGCGTGCGCAGCAGATGCGGGTTTTTAACCCTAGTTCTTAGTTTTTCTTATATATAGGTGTATTATATACGTTCCAGGGGGAGGCACACATTTTTGGTTTTCCAGTTTTAGAGAGAGAGATAGAGGTTTTGTGTTTATTTTGTAGGTTTTTCATTGGATTGTACTTGGTGCATTGGATTTCTTTAGTTTAATACAAGTATTCTGCGTTCCAGGTTATTTATATATTGTCTATTTACATTCTGCACTTTGTAATCGTAGTTTAATCGTTTATCTAGTAGTATTACATGCTAGATACTTCCAAATCCATAGTTTTTATAGTTTCCATGAAAAACTCGCAACCAAACAAGGCTTTGATGTTTTCTTACGTTAAATATCAATCTGTGACACTCCAGACGATGTCTGAGTAGTCCCAGGTTGGGAGAACACGATGAAATAGTGATCTCCAGCCTCTGCCATGCAGCTGGATAAACGCTGTGTTCGATCGATCGGAGTTAGTTCGATCGATCGAACCTGAGACAGTCAAGCGATCGAAGCCATTTCGATCGATTGAGGGATGAAGGTCTTCGATCGATCGAAAGCGCATCGATCGATCGAACTCCCTGATTCTTGAGGATGTTCCCTGCAGTATTCCAGGACCTTTTGTTTTAAGATTTGTTATCATTCTGTCCCAAAAAATGCTCAGTTTGTCAAAACAGTTTTTAAAACTAAGGCCCTAAGGCATTTTCTTCCAATATATTTTGCAAACCACCTTCAATGCTAACACCATTGAGGGTGCGAGTCTTAACTATTGAATTAAATCGCTTTCATGTATTTTAACTTAACTGTGATGATATGGTCCCGGTCATGAAAGGACCATGGATTCTCCATATTTAGAGGAATACGGAAAACTATGGGTAATGTACTCCTTCGTGCTTCAAGGCAAATGCATGGTAGATAGCTAGATTACTGTGGATTCGTGTAATCCCAACACTTTCTTTTTAAAGTTAAACATCCTAATTTAGAGTACTGTTTTAACTAGCTAGTTAGATCGTTAATTTAATCTGAATTATTTTCATTAGTAATCTTAGTTTGTGGAACTTCGTGTTCCGCACCATTGTTCAATCTTATTCGTTTTTATTTTGCTTTCTTTTGAGGTTAGTCTAATTCGATAGGTTAACACCTTCCCTGTGGGATCGACCTGGTCTTACCAGTTATTACTTGCACGTCTACCTACACTTGGGTATTGCACAAGAGCGCACAGAAAAATTCTCGTGTCACTAATATAGGCGCTAAGGTCAACTTATCTTTCAACTTCTGAAAACAGTCTTCACATTCTTTATTCCACAGAAATGGTACATCCTTCCTCATTAATTGAGTCATTGGAGTCGCGATTCTAGAAAAGTCTTGGACAAACCTTCTATAGTAACCAGCTAACCCCAAGAAGCTTCGAACTTCAGAAACATTTGTCGGCCTCGACCAATTCTTAACAGCTTCTATCTTCTGTGGGTCCACAGAGACACCATCCTTAGAGATCACGTGTCCAAGAAAAGTAACATTTGTTAACCAGAATTCACTTTTCTTCAATTTCCCAAATAGTTGCTTTTCTCTGAGTCGTTGCAAAACCAACCTTAAGTGTCGTTCATGTTCTTCTTAACTTCTAGAATAAATTAATATATCATCAATAAATACTATCAAAAATTCATCTAGATAAGTCTTGAACACCCTATTCATCAGGTCCATAAAAGCGGCTGGTGCATTCGTAATCCCAAATGGCATGACAAGAAATTCGTAATGCCCGTACCGAGAAAGCTGTCTTCTCAACATCTTCAGCTTTTACCTTCAATTGGTGATACCCAGATCTCAAGTCAATCTTATAAAATACTTGTGCCCCTTGCAATTGATCAAATAAGTCATCAATACGCGACAGTGGATACTTGTTCTTTATAGTTACCTTGTTGATTTCTCGGTAGTCGATACACATTCTCATTGTCCCGTCCTTCTTCTTCACAAATAAAATTGGTGCTCCCCATGGTGATACACTAGGACGAATGAACCCCTTATCTAGTAAATCTTGCAGTTGAGTTTTCAATTCCTTCAACTCTACCGGAGCCATTTTATACGGTGCCCGTGAAATTGGTTGAGTTCCTGGCATCACATCTATCCCAAACTCAATTTCCCTCTCAATCAACACACTAGGTAGATCTTCTGGAAAGACGTCTGGAAATTCTTTCACTACTGGTATATCTTCTAATTTCAGTTCAGTACCTCTAGTGTCAAGTATACTACACAAGAATCCCCGACATCCCTTTTTCAACAAACGGCAAGCTCTGACAGTTGACACCAGATAAGGCGGTGGTGCTACACTTGTCCCTTGGAAACAAAATACATCTTGATTGGGCAATCAAAATGTTACTCTCTTATTCTCACAATCGATAATGGCGTGATTTGCAGATAACCAATCCATCCCCAAAATGACATCAAAATGTTGAATAACCAATGGCACTAAGTCAACAGTCAAACCTCTACCATTCACATCAATCCCACAAGCTTTAAAGATACCCGAACTCACTAGTGGAGCTCCCGATGGAAGTGAAACAGACAAATCAAAATCTAGTAGTTCTAAGGGTTTATCCAAATATTTAGCAAATGGGTGTGAAACAAAAGAGTGAGTTGATCCTGAATCCAGCAATACTCTAGCAGGTTGTGAGGAAATAGGAAGTATACCTGAAACCACAGTATCAACAGTAGTTGTCTCCCCAGGCTTGAGCTGAAAATACCTTCCTTGTCGTTGCTCCCTCCCTTGAGATTGTTGTTGAGGTGGCCTCTGACTTGGTGCACTTCCCACAGATGAACTAGCACTTACTGGTCCTCTCTTTTGGCAATTACGTTCCCGATGCCCCAGGTCACCACACAAATAACACCGTATTCTGCTATCATCTATACCCTGTCTCGGAGTAATACTTTGTCTTGGCACATTTTGTCTTGATAGATTGGGACAATCTCTTGCCACGTGTCCTGGCCGTCGACAATTGTTGCAAATGATAGGAGATAAGTTGCACATTCCCCAATGATACCTACCACAAATCTGACACCTGGGCTTGTTGCCCCCACTTCCTGACGAACTCCCCAAATTCGGTCTCTTAGAACTGCCCTGCCCTTGGAATTGACTACCTCCCGGCCTCTTGAATTGTTGACTTTGCCCTGGTGATGACACACCTCGTTCAGCAATTAGGGCCACATCTAATACTTCTGAATACTTCGGTAGCCGGAGTATATCCACTTTTCCCCTAATCTCATCACGGAGCCCTTCCTCGAATCGTCTTGCCCGAATGAACTCATTTGGAATCAAATCCATCGCAAATCTGGCCAAACTTGTAAACTGGGCTGCGTAGTCCCTAACGGTCATATTACCCTGACTGAGATGAGAAAACTCTCGGGCCTTCTGATCACTGAAAGATCGAGGAATATATTGCTTTGAAAACTCCTCTATAAACCCATTCCAGGTAGTTGGTGCGCCCTGCCTTAATACTGAAGTCCACCAGTTTTGTGCTTCTTCTTTTAAAGTGTCTGAGGCAAACAAGACCTTTTGTTCCTCTGTACATGGCAAAGCACGAAAAATTCTCTTCATATCAGTTAACCAATGATCAGCCTTCATCGAATCAGATTCTCCTTTGAACTGCCCTGGATTTTGCTTGTAGAACATAGCAATAGTTGTTGATTCTGTTCTTTGTTCTGGGTTTGATGAGCTTGGTCCCTCCTCGGTAACTCGAGTTTCAGCCACTTTTACCAACTTTTCCATAACAATTTCAATTCTGTCCATACGGGCTGAAGATGGGTTCTCACCCCCAGACATCCTTGCCTGGCACCCACAACAAAGTATGTACATACATGTTACTTTTAAATAAATTGCAATGCATGCTAAATAACATTTTAAAGCATGCTAAATAAACATGTATGCATGATCGTACAACTACGTGTCATTGTGTGCACACTCACGTGTCGTCACTCGTACCCAAGGCTCTAGCCTATTGCTCTGATACCAAAAATTGTCACACCCCAACCCGCCCCCCGCGGGCTAGGACACGTGTAACAAAGCCAACAAACTAAACAACCATTTTTTTAACGTTCTAAAAATAACATTTTAAAGTGGAATACCAGGGGTAAAATAGCTTTTTATCAAATAGGATAATAAAAAGAAATAAAATAAAGTTTTAAAATAATTGAATGGTACTCGGACAGAGTTCCCTCTATTACAGCACCATTCCCCCTGTTAAACAAAAATTGAAATACCAATATATCACCAAAACCACTTGGAAATACTTTCAAAACTCCAATACACAATTCATTTTACAAGGATTTAATATAAAACCCAAACATAAACTTATCTCCTAAAAACCCAAACACTAGGAATAGAACTACTCATCTCAATTCATTTACATATCAACAAATTAAACAAAAACCATTAATCTCGAGTTATCCAGAACCCCCCCACGTTCAACGCTTCTCACTGTGGTGCTCGTCCGTACCTGCGTGGTCATTAGCCACAAAAACTGAATAAGCTTTCGCTTAGTGAGTACGTGGTGCTAATCATGCAATTGGAATATTTAATGTATCCTAAACACCAATTAAACATCACAACAATAAATGGTCGCAGGCGTGTCAAGTAACCAATCACCATCGTTCTGGACCCCAGATTCCGGGCCATTCTCACTTTCGTCGCTTTTAAAGCGATATCACTCACTCTCATGTGACCGTAGTCAATTCGTTGTGGTCGTCACCACGTCCCCTTTTCTCTGAGGACTTCATCATCATCCCCCTTTTCTCTGAGGAATGGGCGTCCCTTATATATGGGCTAAATAATGGTGACTATCAATTGACACCCTTTCACCCAAATAAGCACATAAGCAGTTCAACATGTCAACATGGCAATTTCAACATTTTTGAACATGTTAAATAATAAATTATCACATGCTTTTCTACTTAATTATAAATTAAGCATTCTAAGCATATAATAACAATTAAAAGACATTAAACATCCAATTTTAGGATTAGGACACTCACCTCACGAATAGGTTCAAATAAAGCTAAGAAATCCCAAATTCCTTTGCAAAACTAGCTCTAGTTACTCCCAATGATATCCCTACATATATATATATCACATATATGTATCACCCCTTAGAATGGGTCGCGAAAAAACATTACCAAAATTGAAAAAGAAAGACATAGAAATAACCCTCTCACCTTCACGAGTCCGAATATGGCATCGGTTCGCGAAATAGAGGTCACACGGCGAAGCTACGGCGACAAAATGGCGCGAAACCCTTAATTTTCCTTTCTTTCTCGTTGGAGCAAACTCTCTGAAACTTTAACTTGTTTTGGATTCTTTTTTTTTTTTTTTTATATATATATTAAACTAGCCGACTACATATCCTAAGGATATGTTATAACTTCGCGTTAATTCTATTTACACCCCCATATATTTCTAAAGTCTTATTATGAATCCCCCTAAACTTTATATTAACCACTAAATATCTAAGTGGGTATGTCTATGTCACGTATGGGTCCCAAAAGTGGTCCCAAATACTTTATGAAGTTGCTAATTAGCCTACTAGTTATGAATCATATTCCAATTCGCACTCACACGGGTACCCAAACTGGCACCATAAAAGATCATAACTAGCAATAAAATATTCAAAACAATTAAACAATTATTCATTTAATCATATAAATGCAATTAAATGCAATTTATCCAATCTGGACCTCCCGTGGGTCCCATTTCACATCTATCCAATTGTGCCCTTCTCGAAGCACTTATCACGTCGGGGTAACTGGAACTTACCCAAATATCACATGCAATTAATTATACTAATTAATGCATGAAAAATAAATATTACTTCCATTTTCTGGGTACGGGTATTACAGGAATAGACTTGCAAAACGCAGATTTCAAATTTGAAAATCTATTTTCAAGTTTTGGAGTTGTGCGGACTCAAAAGTTATTTTTGTACGGATATAAGATCTTCCGAACTTGAAAATTTATTTTCTAGGGACAAAAAATGTAATAGGGGGCAGACTTTGGGTGTTTAAATTCACAATTTGGGATTTATGCGAATTTTTGGGGGGAAAACCAACGACCCTTCAACTGCCTGATTCACAGCATGCGCGGTAGCGTGCGGCTGTCAATGAGTGCCACAACGGCACTCACGTAATGTCGCGGCGTCATTCGGCGAATGAAGTGTGGCACTCAGCAACTGCCGTTCATGGATTCCGAGTGCCATTCGGGGACGCAGAATGCTTACATGTTTTACTTTTCTTTCATTTTCTTTCACTTCTCAAAACCTCTCTAACTCGAATTTCTCTCAAAATTTCTTCTCCACTTGTCTGCAGCAACCTAAAGGATCAACTGCTGAGTTTGCTTAGATCGGAATCTTAATTATCCTCTCTATTACCATTATTTTCCTTATTTCTTTTCCTTTCCCCATTTCTAGAATGTGAACTTCCTTTCTTCTTCTTCTTTTGATATATCGACTACCATGACGAGTGGTTCAGGCAGCTCGAGTAGGAAGAGGAAGAAGTACAAGGCTACCCCTCACAGCGATCCCACTTTCCTACACCATGACTCGGAGGAGCACATATCTGCTCGGGCATTTTGACGAGAGGTAGATCATTTTCCCATTTTTTTTTATCTTCAATTGTTTGGTTATTTTCCCTAATGAATGCGATGCATGAGAACATAAAATTTTGAAATGCTCTCTTTTGATCATCAAATGGCATTTGGAATGCATGCGCTTTGTTCTAAATGTTTTCGAGCACTCTGATCATTTCTTTTACATAATTTTTATTTATTCACTATTATTTTTCTTTTATTTTCTTTTTCTTTTATCCTTCTGCTTTACTGATATCAAAATCTTATGACTTGTTACAACTAGAACCTGACTTGCTGAAGGGTCACGATAGCCTCGCCTAAGGCTACGAGTGGTACCAATGTCTGAATGAGACTGTGAAGGGCTACATTGTTGTGGCCGGCTTTGGAGATTTTTTCAAGCTCTTGATGAAGAGCTCAAATGACCTTATGTAGATTCACGCTCTCGCAAAGTGGTGCTGGGATACCACCAACACCTTCCATTTTGAGTTCGGAGAGATGACGATGACCCACCTTGATTTTAGTATAATCACAAGGATTCCCTTCGGGGTGAGTGTCGCCACTTAATTTTTAAATTTTTGGTTTAAAGTTTTTCAAATATCAAATTCAAATACGAGACGTCACTTAGTTTTAAAGAAAAATTAAGAAACCATTTAAAAGGAAACTGATCTTTTGGAAACCAGAGATATCTAGGTCTGGGGATTATGGAATGAGAGGGGAAGGAGTTCGGCCGGTGGACTAAAGCACCCCCTCTCATCCTATCTCGTGATAGGCCTCTACTCAACATCCTTTTAATTGAATTAATAATCTAAGCATGCCCTTAACTTATACATAGATATATACATTACAAAATCATGCTGAAAAGGATGCAAGATTGCTAACGATAAAATGGCATAAAAAAATCACATAATTCAAATAGCAAGCGAGATGACATGCAAATAGGGAACTAAGAAACTTACCCTAGATCCAGCTGCGATATTGAAACGTACAATGCATACAAAAATAGAAAACCCTAGAAAAATGCCTCTAATTCACATATACACATATTGTAAATCCTAATTCTAAGGTGTCGCACATAAAGTTGAAAAATTAATAAAATCAAAAAATAAAATAAAATAAGGAAAAGTCAATAGAACATACCTCAATAGCACTACAAAACAAAGAGTTAGTCCACATGCTTTGAACATAATATAATATCAAATCCTAGATATCAAGCTCCTAGCTTAAATCTATCAAAAATTAAAGAAGTTGACATAATCATGAATTCCTTCTAACTAGTTGAAATTACAACACCTCTATAAATATACAAGTCTCAACTAGAAGCCAATGTAATCTCCATATAGAGATGATATATTCTCAACATGATCACAAGGAATCCATAGCTATGTTCAACTAATTATGGCTTAGCACAATTCAAGATGATGTCCTAATTGCTAGAATCTATGCACGTGTCATGAATGCGTGACTATGAGCATGAGTAAGCTATAAATCATTCATTGATTTGGATCATCTAACCTCTAGATTTAAGTTCAATTAACTATAATCAAGTCATGTTTCAAGCCTTAAGGCATTAGAAAAGTCATTTGAACCATTATTTGCAAAGTTTATCAAATCTATCACAGAATTATAGGAATTACAGAGAGTAGACTTGACTTTCAAAAATTGGAAAAGCATCCCTCCCATGGTTTGATCTTAATGACTTTTGGACACAAGGTGCCTGTGTGAGTCTAGTTGCTAATGCAAAAAGAAAATCAAAGATCAAATGGTTCAATCGCTGGAAATTGGATCAAAACCAGACATCACTCAGAATTTAACAACTCTCTGTTCAGAGATGTTGTATGATTTTCTAAAAATAGTAAATGAATGTGAATTACTCCAATATTTTTCAAGGATTTCACTAAAATTTTATGGAAACAATTAATTGAAGTAAAAAATGTTTGTTTAAAGCTCTGATCTATTCAAATCAAAACGGGCTTACTGTTCTAAAAATTTGGACAGAGAGTGACTAGTAGTTTACAAACCCTAAGATCAAACCACCCTAACCACCAAATTAAGTCAAAGTAAAAAATTTAGCGATAGATCTTTATGTTATGGACACATTCCAATTGGCCTTATTTTATTCCAACAGATCATGATTTAACTAAAAATCCTTGATCAAAGTTGGTTTATGAATTCACTACACCATTGTTGACATCTAAGCCATTGGAGTTAACTCTTCTTAAGCCTTAATTCCTCTCTTAAGTTGATGATCTTTGAGGAATACATACTCACTTCATTCAATTCTCCTCCCAAGTTAATGATCCTTGGAGACTAATATTGACCATTCCATATGAATATCAATGGAATATAAAGAGAATTTCATGAGACTTCAAATTAGAGGATCCAAGTCATGAATTAAGACTTGGATCCACTAATTGTGTATGGAAATGGTTATAACCTACCTTAATTCCCATTTAAATCACAAGTTTATAGGGAATTTAAAGGATCAAACTCAAGGGAATCAAATAAGATATTGTAGATCTCATGAATCCAAAGAGAGGAACGTAAACAAAGGGAGATGAAATAAAAACTCAATTGATGTTCTAAGTTAGACTTCACTTTAGAACTTATTTAGTTTGAAACCCAAAGTTATTTCGATCGAAGTCAATGAAAAACAAATGAATTCAATCACAATTCTAGTGGTGTGTGATGAAATGAGGTGGGAAGCGACTTTTGGAAAATGTGTAAAAGATTCTAAGTAGTTCTATGAATTGTGATTGAACTTGAACTAAGAACTAATTAAGATTAGAGGTTACCTCCAATTATCCTTAACTTCTTTATCGTTTGAAGGTGTTCACAAGAATCTCCAAGCTCTTCTTCCAACCCTTGTAATAATTTCTCTTTTATTTCTTTAATTCGCTCCAAGATTCTCTCAATAGTCACCTCACTATCTCAAGAAGTAGTTCAAGAATCCTCCCCCTTGCAATGGTAATATTCATCTCCTTATATAGGCAGATTTTAAGGGTCATTTTGGTAAATTCAGAGGTAAAAACCCTAATCCCGAAGGTACTTTTGATGGTACAATGCGTACTATTTTAAAAGTGGGCTATTGAAAAAATGCGACACTTGGTGGAGTTGTCCGCGACACTCAGTAAGCACCGGTACGACACTCTCTAACTACCACCATGACACTTATTGAGTACCAGAGCGGCACTCAAAGAATGCCGGGGACAACTTGTGGACTGCCGTCGTTTTGTGCATCTCATTTTGCCTTGTTTGCTTTTATTTCTTATTCTTTTTTTGCGACTATTGGCGAGTTGTTCACAACATTCAATAATTACCAGGGCGGCTTTCAATGAATGCTTGTACGACACCCAGTAAGTGCTGCTACGGCACCACGTGACTGTCACAGGCCTTGCCATGTGCCATTTTTCTTTTCTTTTTCATGTTCTCCCTTTTTCATTTCTTTTTCTTTCTTTCTTAATTAATTTTGTTTTTGAAATTGAAGAGCCTTTTGGAGAGCTTGAATCACCTTGGAAGCCCAAAATTTGTCGGACATTGTCAACATCGTTTTGGAGGTAACAATCCCCTAAATTTGATAGGTGGTCAAAATTAGGGTGTCTACAATTTGCCCCTCTTTGACAGAGCTTGTGGAGCAACACGTGTCACAAAGGTATGTTGAAGCCTGCGTGAAAACAAGCCTTTGACCAAACTATTGGATTCAGGAAAAAACAAAATGCGTTGCAAAAACAGTCACGCAAATGGTCAATGCTGGTCGTGCTCAATGGTGAATTGCCTACATACCCCTACGGGAATCATACTAGGATGTAGTTTAGGCAGGGGACAAACACTCAAGCACAAATAGCTATACGAATGAATGCACCTATCCTATTGTGATGCACGTTCTCATACAATGATGGCTGCCAATGCAATTTCATGCATCATGCTTTGAAATTATATAAATACGATTATTTGAGATGATGCTATTTCTATGTATCTAAATGCGCTCCTTATCCTATGCTACATCATGCTTATAGTCGCTTCAACTTACTGGGTGAGCTATCTTCAAAATTAGGGGTTTTTTTACTAACGAGTTGGTCCCCTTCAGGATTCATAGCCATTTCATCCAATCAGATGAGTGCAATTGACTGGGTGATGCTTTGCGACTTAGGCCCTAGTGTCAATGTGGGTTTGCTCTCTCGACGCAATCAACTAGGTGGCGCTTCACGACTTAGGCCCCGATGTCAATGTAGGTTTGCTCTCTTGACGCGATTCACTGGGCAGTACTTCGTAACTTAGGCCCTGTTGTTAATGCGGGGATACTTTCTTAATGCGATCGACTGGGCAGCGCTTTGCAACGTAGGCCTTAGTGTCAATGCGGGTTTAATCTCTTGATGCGATTGACTGGGCAGAGCTTGGCCAGTTAGACCCCAGTGTCAATGCAGGTTTGCTTTCTTGATGCGATCAACTGGGCAGTGCTTCGTAGCTTATGCCCTGATGTCAATGCGGGGTTGCTCTCTTAACACGATCGACTAGCCAGTGCTTCCGGACTTAGGCCCTAGTGTCAACACGGGTTTAGTCTCTTGATGCGATGGACTGGGAAATGCTTCACGATTTATGCCCCGGTGTCAACACAGGTTTGCTATTGGTATCTACAGCACTTCAGTCCCGCACAAATGCATCTACTCATGTTAATCTTTCAAAATTGGGAGTCAGTCAGACTCAAGTCAATTTAATATACAAAAATGGGAGTCAATCTAACTTAATTCTATTTTTAAGTTTCTAAAATCGGGAGTCGATCAAACTCAATTCAATTTTCAATTTCTAAAATCGGGAGTCAATCAGACTCAACCCGCCTCAATTTCCAAAATTGGGAGTCAATCAGACTCAGACAAATTCAACTTAACCATATCATAAGTCAATCAGATTCAAAGAATTTCTATTTCATAAAATTGGGAGTCAATCAGACTCAAAAAAGTTGTGTTTCACAAAATTGGGAGTCAATCAGACTCAAAAAATTTATGCTTCACAAAATTCGGAGTCGATCGGACTCGGGTTCTCAAATTTTCAAATATAGGAGTCAAAATTTTTACTTCACGAAATTGGGAGTTAAATAGACTTGCAAAACCCAGATTTCAAATTCGAAAATCTATTTTCAAGTTTTGGAGTCGCGCAGACTCAAAACCTATTTTCATATATATATATATCTAGGATCTCCCGGACTTGAAAATTTATTTTTAGGGACCAAAATGTAATAGGAAGCAGACTTTGGGGGTTTAAATTCACAATTTGGGATTTATTCAAATTTTTTTGGGGGAAAACCAGCAACCCTCTAACTGCCTGATTCGTGGCATGCGCAGAATCGTGCTGCAGTCAATGAGTGCCACAATGGGCCCTCACGTAATACCGTAGTGTCATTTGGCAAATGCCATATGACACTTAGCAACTATCGTTCGTGGATTCCCGAGTGTTGCTCGGGACGTAGAATGCTTACATGTTTTACTTTTCTTTCATTTTCTTTCACTTCTCGAAACCTCTCTGACTCGGATTTCTCTCGAAATCTTTTCTCCACTTATCCGTAGCGATTTAAAAAATCAACTAGTTAGTTTCCTTAGATCGAAATCTTAATTATCCTCTCTACTACCGTTATTTTGCTGATTTCTTTTCCTTTACCCATTTCTAGAACGTGAACTTCCTTTCTTCTTCTTTTTTTCTTTGATAGATCGACTACCTTGGTGAGTGCTTCAAGGAACTCAAGTAGGAAGAGGAAGAAGTAAAAGGCTACCCCTCACAGCGATCCCACTTTCCTACTCTATGACCCAGAGGAGCACATACCCGCTCGGGCATTTCGATGAGAGGTAGATCGCTTTTCTCATTTTTTTTATCTTCAATTCTTTGCTTATTATCCCTAATGAATGTGATGCATGATAACATAAAATTTCAAAATGCTCTTTTGATCATCAAATGGCATTAGGAATGCATACGCTTTGTTCTAAAGATTTTCGAGCACTCTGATCATTTCTTTTACATAAATTTTATTTATTCATTATTATTTTTCTTTTCATTTTCTTTTATCCTTCCGCTTTATGGATATTAAAATCTTATGACTTGTTACAGCTTCAACCTGACTCGCTGAAGGGTCACGACAGCCTCGCCCAAAGCTACGAGTGGTACTAGTGTCTGAATGAGACTATGAAGGGCTATATGATCGCAACTGGCTTCGGAGATTTTATCAAGCTCTTGATAAAGAGCTCAAATGACCTTAGGCAGATTCATGTGCTCGCAGAGTGGTGTTGGGATATCACCAACACCATCCATTATGAGTTCGGGGAGATAATGATGACCCCCTTTGATTTTAGTATGATCACAAGGATCCCTTTCGGGGGTAAGTGTCTACGGATGCTGGACACAGTGACAGAGTGGGATCAGGGACCCATGCTATTGGGAGTGGCTCTGGATGAAACTTTAGTCATTGACAAGTGGTTCCTTGATACTTTCAAGGATCAGGAGGGCTTTACAGATGATCAGATGGCCAGGGGGTTTATTATGTATTTGTTGGGGTGCTCTCTATTGAGCACCAAGGATGACCTGGTCACTGTCACGCTGCTTGGGTCTCTGGAGGAGATAGACCTGTTTTTTAAGTATGATTGGGCCAGCACTGGACTGGCCATTTTCTACAAGCACATAGGAGAGCTCTCTCATGATTGCCCAGCATCCATGGGCGGCTTCTGGAGATCATGGGAGGTACATTCCCGTCTTACTTTCCTTTTCCTTTTCCTTTTCCTTTTAATTTCCTATTTCTGATTTTTGAATCTTACGCTATTTTCTTTCTTTTCTTTTTAGATTTGGTCCTATGAGTATCTCTATATGATGTCGCCCTCGACACGACCAGTAGATGCCCTTATTATGCCCCAGGAACTAAAATGCTAGAAGGATGTTGTTGGGCGAAAGACACGGGCACACAACTTCATTGCATTCAGGAACTTCCTGACGACCTTGTGGGAGCCCCATACTCACTATCTTTACTCCAGAGAGGCAGAGATGGGTCAGTTTTGACCCGATGAGGTTACTGCTAGATGGTCTAGATGCTCGGGAGTGGTATATGGGAGAGAGAGTGACCAGGCAGTCACTAATGGCTCCCGTGTACCATGTGCTGCATCCTCTTCCTAGTTCTATGAGACTCATTGAGACTCTTCATGGTAGTGCCTTTATAGCCACCCTAAATGGTCTCTTCATTCAGGATTATCTGGAGCCTCCTGAGGGGTACACAGCTTTTTGCGTTACTAAGTTGATGAAGAACTTTCCTTTAATGGAAGTGACCCAAGTAAGTGTCATGCATGATTTCTTTGGTCTTTCTAGTAATCTTAACAATACTTCCCTTAACCCTTCTTCTCTTTTTCTTACAGCCTGTTCAGCCTGACCACCTGCTCTACCACAGTGGGATTGGAACTTCCCGACAATTTTCTAGGCGAGCAAAGTATGAACATAATTCCTCAGTACCGCCAGGTTGCTCCCATTGTCCCACTCTAGTATGGTCATGTCCCACAAGACTATGCAAAGGAGGGCCTGATTCATGCCCACAGCGTGAGGCATTGAGTCCACGGACGAGAGTGGAGGGTAATAAAATTTTCCAAACCCTACTCTAACTCTTTGCATTCTTTGACTTTCTAATTCCTATTTTTGGCTTTTGATTCAAGCTGAGGGGCCTCGAGTAGCAGCTGAGACTCAACTGAGAGCCAAGGTAAATTCTTATTGTTATTTCCATTTTACCCATTCAACATTTCATTCATTTTTCAATTTTTGCTCTTGCAAAATCTGTATTCACTGTCTTTCTTTGCTTAGGATTAGGAGATCAGGGCCCTAACCCTGCGAGTGAGAGAGTTAGAGCTATAGCTTAGAGTGGGCTTGAGTGGAGCTTTTAAAGGTACTGGGCGAGGCAGAGGCAGACGTCACAATGCTGGGAGTGACATAGAGTCAGAGCAGGAGCCTCTCAGACGTGTCACTCGTCAGAGCCGAGGTCGAGGTCTAGATTGACTCTACATTTTCTTATTTCTTTTTTTGAGCATTTGAAGAGGATTCATACATTTGGATGACTGTATACATTATTTTGATGATGGCTTTGGGTAGTCAAGATTATCTTTTGGATAGGATAGGCACACACGTACCTTACTAGATCAGCACCTTTTTATTTCTTTACATGCTCTTGATGTGACCATGACTTGGGCTTTATTCTATTTGTGTGAATGTCATACCTTATATGCATGCGACCATGGCTTGGTCCTTTATTTTATTATGGATGATGCTTAGCTTGGTCTTGCTTGCTTCTATTTATGATGCACGTGATGCGAATGATGCACATGTTTTATTGTATATCTTCCTTTTCCTTTGCAGGCTGGGGTTAGAAATATTTCAAAATAGGTTCTAGCAAAAATATGGCTCCTTGCGGCATTCAGTTATGTGTGCGCGGCACTCGGTAAGTACCAGAGCGGCAGTTGGTGACTGCCGCATGGCAATTGTTGACTGCTGCGTGGCATTCTATGTAGTGCCGTTAGTTTTTCGAGTGTTGTTCTATGCTCTAGACAAAATCTATTTCTCCTTTTATACTCTCTTTTCCCCAAAACTCCATAGAATACTATTCTCCCTCTTTCACTTCCTTCTCAAGTGGCTACCTTTAGCTCTCAAGTTCTCTTCCCATGGATGGATACCCTCTCAGGCATTGACATGCTCAACTTTGAGTGTTTTAGGCTGAGCGACCTTTACTATTTTTGGCAGATGACTTTAGATGAACGTTTACTTTGTGCTGCTATCTAGTATTGAGATCCCTCATTCCATGTCTTCCACTTCGGTCATTAGGAGATCTATCCCTTGTTTATGGAGTTTAGTGTTATTCTCCATACTAATCCATTTGCTATTCTCCTGTGCAGGCCAGTGTGGACACGCGGAAATCCACCACTATTCACTTGTTTGTTTTTGTTTGAAACTTGATTTTGAAAAGAGAGAGAAAAGGTCTGTTGAAAATAGATACAGAGTTGCCACTTGGTCTTTAAGGAACCAAGAAACCTAATTTTGACTCACCCAAATGGATAAAGGGCACCGGCCCTTCATAACCAAAGAATTTGGCTCGGGATTTTGGTACGAGAGAGGAAGGAGCCTTTGTCGTGACTAAAACACCCTCAACTCGCCCCGTCTTTCGACGGGCCTCAATTAGCATCCAAATAATCATCTTATACTATGTATGGTTCGATAATTAATACTGTGGTAGGTATATTACATCCCATAAGAAACTTGAAATGGAAGATCTAAAGATAAAATGTCATTCATAAGATCCAAGCCAAGTATCACACAATGCAAAGTGAAATATCACACCAATAAACCTAGGAAAAATCGTCTAATCATGTATCAAGTAATTAAGTTTTCCCTATTCTAAAGGGGACATGAATTGTTCTTGAAACAAAATAATCAAAGAAATCAAAATATGCTTAGCAAGCTAGTATGATGCATGTTAATCTTTGAGAAAAGAAGATCTCTCAATCCCCGGGACGGATGAGAAAGGAGGATTAGATCGAGGAGAAGCATGAACGTGTGATCATGATCACTCCTTATAATCTTCTTAGATCAGGACTCGCAAAAGCCGCAAATCTTGCATGAATGCAATGTATGATCCTAAAATGTGCAAAGGTTGTAGTGTGTTTGTGTACATGGACTTTCTAAAGTGACTTACAAATCTAGAGAATGAATGAATGTATGAATGAAATCATCATGGGATATGTACAAATGTAGTATGAACTACTTCCTAAGACATGAACTAATTTGGAGTGCATGTAAGCATCAAATCAAAGGGGGAAAGTAAAAATGTGCTTGCTGTGAATAGTGGGCAGAACAGTAGCATGATCTTTTGGAAATTGAAAAGAGGGGTTAGGAATGTTTTCAATTCATGATATATTATGGAGATCTTCCTTACTGTGTCTAGAACACAACCCAGAAAGCCAATCTTTAATAACTATTACAGATTGAGAGAAATCATATGAACAATGGAGGTTACCCAGAAACAGAGTTCGTACTGTCGACTGAAATGTCAAAAAATCTTAGAAACTGAAAACAAATGATCTAGAGGCCCATTTTATAGAGAAAGTTCCCTAAGACATTTAAGTTTAAGGGAAAAATAAGTTAGGACCACCCTTTTTGGAAAAGGTTTCTGAAAAAGAAGTTGGAAGTTAACCAAGCTGCTGTGACAGCAGAGGCAGAATGTCTGGAGGGAATGTTTGGGTCCAAATGGACCATTTTCAAGTATTTCCAAGTCAAACCAAAAATCATGGGTGTTCTCTAATGAGTTAGGAAGAATTTCCAAGTGGCCTTGCATCTATACATTGAGTATTGAGTTCTAAAGAAACCTTTGAACTCAGATCACTCACTGTTTTGACTCACTGTTTTGAAGATTTTGGAAAAACTAGAGTTTTGTTTCTTGAAATCAAAATGAAAGGGATTGAGAGGGGTTTTGAAATAGAAGTTTTGAAAGTATATTTTCAACATCAAATAGAGATTATAACCACTTGGAATATCAACATCAAACTCATCATCAAGAACCCCCAATATTATTGGAGAGATTCATTTTTATTTTGAACATAACTTCAACGATACCTTGGAGGTATTGAAGTTATAATCATCATCTATCAAACATGTTTTTGAGGTCAAGAGCTACTATCCATAAGGATTCACTCACCTCAAACTTCATATCATCATTTAGAGGATGATGAACTAGTAAGTAAATAAAGAAAATAAAAAAGAAATGAGGTAAGAAGAGATGAACATAATATGAACAAGCAAGTAAATAACAATCAATTAATGATGATCAATGTGATATTGGACTTGTAGCTTGGTGTTTCACTCATAGATATAGACATTTGGACATGGAAGTAGCTTCCTAACTCATAAATGCTTAGAGAAATGGTGATTGGGTGTATTGATGATGAAGTATATTGAAGAATGGTGGAGGAAAACAAGATTGGAACTCACTTTCTATAGAAAATTAATATGAGGAAGCTCCTTTCTCACTTCTAAATCTATCTCTATCTCTCTTTCTCTCTACAACTTTGTCAAGCTTTGCACTTGGCCCCCCCAAAATGAAGAGCAATGGGGGGTTTATATAGGCTAATTTAGGGTGTTTTGGGGTTTTAGAAGTACTCCCATTGGTCCAAAACAATTGAAAACATAAAACTACATCGTTTTGGTTTTTAATTAATCAAATTGGACCCCCAAAAGAAATTACAAAAACATACTGTTCTGAAGGAGAGTGCCGCAGTAGCACTGGGCCTGTGCCGCGGCGGCAGTGGGCCAGTGCCGCGGCGGCACTGCTCCTCTTTTGTCCAGATAATTGTATTTAGGCCCCCAGAGGTTCCGGTATTCGCGAAAAGGCCCTATTTCGTCCGAAATTCACAGAAAATGCGTACGAACTCCAAATTGAGGTTGTGATATACCGTTGGAAAGGTAATGGAGTCTATTTTACATAAAAAAAAATAATTCGGGGATAGTTCACTTTGAAAAGTTTTGCGGTATTTGCGATAAAAGCCGATTTGATCGCCTTTTCACCTTCGAAAATTAACAATAAACTCGTTTTAAATCCAAAAATTATGTGCGATATACCGTTGGAAAGCTATTGACCTCTAGTATTCGTGAAAAATATTTAAAAATTGTTATGGCGCTCTGGTTCTAAAGTCAAATTCTGGTCAAACTGGTCAAACTTGGGATTCCCGGGAAGTTCTGGAAACCTCTAGGAGCTCCCAGGAGCCGACGTTTTTGCTCGATTTTATTTTAAAACTCATTTTAATACTTTTCACATAATCTAGAATGATTCTAGCAAATTTGGACGTTGTCGGTCAAACTTAGTCAAACCTTGGTCAAGCCTGGTCAAACCGTGGTCAAACCGGTCAACGGGGACTTTTTGGGAACTTCCGGGACTTCCGGGGGTCTCTGGGAGCTGACGATTTCATTTGATTTTACTTAAAAACTCATTTTTTACTTTTCTTACAACATAGGATGTTTCCAGAACTTTTGGACCAAATCTGGGAGTTTTGGGGCTTTCAGGGGCATTTTGGTCATTCTGAGCATTTTGAAAAATGTAGCTAACTTCCAGGAGTCCTTTTGAGTCTTTTTCGATCATTGTGAACCACCAAGCTATGGGTCTCCTAAATCTGATAGCCGAAAAAATGGGGTGTCTACAGTTTGCCCCTCTTTGGCATGAACTTGCGAGGCAACGCATGTCGCAAGCGAGTGCCAAAGCTTTGAAGAGACAGGTCTTTTGGAGGCTATAGATTTAGGATAAAAAGCATCGCAAAAGATGCAATGATGCTGAGGCTAGTGCTGGTCGCGTTCTGCGTGAGCTGCCTACGTATCCCAAGGGGAATCAGACCAGGACATCAGGCGGATGCTATGCTATAAGAGTGATATGCAATGCACGAATGTGATATGAATTGTGTTATGAGTCCTATCATGTCTAACGCTATGATCCTGGTATGAGCAGGTGCTGTGGGGTGTGCCACTCCGAGTGGGCTGGTGTTGTGCTAGTGTTTGCGACTGTGACGTGGTGGATGACTCGGATAAGGACATCAAGGTTTAGAAGACTCTGGGTCTAGGGGCAAACTTCTGGAATTGGGAAAGTGTACTTTACAAGCGAATGTAGTCAGATGTGGGGTCCCTGAGGACGTTAATCAAACATGAAGTTTGATAGATAACCGATGGACATGGAAATCCTGGACACAGAAACCCTAAGAATTCAAGTGATAAAAACCAGAGATGTCAAGCGACAGACACGAAAGCACCATTAATGGACATGGAAGCCCAAGATTTTGAATGAGAACGATGAACACAACACATTTTGAATGGGAGTGATGATAAACTAATGATGATTAATGAACTAACGATGCACGAATCGAGATGACGAGTCGACAGTGAACTACTGTGACTGTCATGGATTGAACTGACGATGTACGAATCGAGATGACGAGTCGACAGTGAACTACTGTGACTGTCATGGATTGAACTGACGATGTACGAATTGAGATGACGAGTCAACAGTGAACTACTGTGACTGTCAGGATTGAACCAACGATTGGACTAACTGTGATCAACAGAATTGACGAATTGATATGCCTGCTAGGGATGAAACCTTGTCAATCTTTACTGATATGGGCCACTGGAATGGATAATGCACTCTGCTAGGAAGAAGGAAATACGCCCATTGAATGTGAGTCAAGATATCATTCTATTTGTGATGAGGGATACAGAGATGGTCTGCGGTAGTTAAGGTTTTGATATTGAAAGAGGAGGGTGATCAACAATCACTCATGGACTTATGTTGCTTTAGGATGAAAAAAGGTCATCAATGGCCACTCATGGACTTATGTTGCATGAAGAAAGACGAAAGATCAACAGCCACTCATGGACTTATGTTGCTAGGAGAAAGGATGATCATCAACAACCACTCATGGTCTTATGTTGCATGAAGAAAGATGATCAACAGCCACTTATGGACTTACATTGCATGAAGAAAGATGAAAGATCAATAGCCACTCATGGACTTATGTTGCTAGGATTCAAGAAGATCATCAACAGCCACTCATGGACTTATGTTGCATGAAGAAAGATGATCAACAGCCACTTATGGACTTATGTTGCACAAATGAAAGAAGATCATCAACAGCCACTCATGGACTTATGTTGCATAAAAAAAGATGAAAGATCAACAACCACTCATGGACTTATGTTGCTAGGATGAAATAAGATCATCAACAGCCACTCATGGACTTATGTTGCATGGACGAAGGAAGATCATCAACAGCCACTTATGGACTTATGTTGCACAGATGAAGAAGATCATCAACAGCCACTCATGGACTTATGTTGCATGAAAAAAGATGAAAGATCAACAGCCACTCATGGACTTATGTTGCTTTAGGATGAAGGAAGATCATAAACAGCCACTCATGGACTTATATTGCATGAAAAAAAGGTGAAAGATCAACAGCCATTCATGGACTTATGTTGCATGAAGAAAGACGAAAGATCAACAGCCACTCATGGACTTATGTTACATGAAAAAAGATGAAAGATCAACAGCCACTCATGGACTTATGTTGTTAGGAGCAAGGAAGATCAACAGCCACACATGGACTTATGTTGCATGGACGAAGGAAGATCATCAACAGCCACTCATGGACTTATGTTGCATGAAGATGATGGTTAACTTTTGGCGGTTTGGAAAGGGATGAAATTTGCATTTTTCCCCAAGCTTGGACACTTCTCATGCTGACGCCTTGACTGGTGCAGTAATGATGTTTGGTACTCCTGCTTGTATTATCATTGGAATGCTCTTTATAACTTGATTTGAAAAATTCATTATTCGTCACTGTTGACTTACACATTTGAGACTACGACCGACTCTTTTCCTGAAAAAGACTATGACAGACTCAAAACTGACAGATACCAACACACGAGGGTGACACATTTGACACCAAAATGAAAAATGCTCGACTTACCAAAACTTGATGTGTTTTCATCATAAATAATGTACCATTTCACTCCGCATAATTTTGATGATAAATCTCATTTTGAAGGTTCTTCCTTATTGATCTAATCAATTCTTTGCTTCTTCCGAGATATGCTTTGGATTAGTGCCTTAGCTTTTAGAATAAAAGATGCTCTATTTCAAAATTTTCAAAACAACTTGGTGACTTGAAAACTCACCCTTTGGTGTGAAGGGATCGTGTTAGTCAAACGGAGTTTGCCCCTAGTTCATAGGCAAATGAGGTAGGTGACCGAAGTTTGCCCCTAGTTTGGAAGATGGTTGTTTGAAGGTTTTGGGCAAACGAGGTAGGTGACCGAAGTTTACCCCTTGTATGAAGGGTAGATAGTAAAATTCAGGCAAACGAGGCGAGTAGCTGAAGTTTGCCCCTAGTATGGAAGGTGATCTCTGGGTTAAGGTGAGGACCATGACTTTAATCTCTCAAATGCTCATAACTTTTGCCTAGGCACCAGTGAGGTGACCTAGCGAGCTCTTTTCTCTCTTTTGTTATTGCTCTCCTTGGGTTTAGCTCTAATTTTTGCCTAGGCGTCCTTTCGGATTTTCGACCTAGCGAGCCATCCTTCTTTTCTTTTTGAAAGTCTGCCTACGTACCCTCGAGCGGGGATCAGGTCCTGTTAGGAAACTACGTTCCCAGAATCCGTTGACAGTGTGTATAAGTTGGTACTGCAAAAATTTCATGAAATCTGTAATAACCCTACAAGGGCGGAACTAGGATTACCTTGAACTGCAAAAACGGATTACTGTAGTAGACGAATCGAGAACATGGGCTCGATAATAGCTCACGATCTTCTACCGTATTCCTCCGCTGCCAGAATATCGAACTGAGTGTGGGCTCTTTCAAAATCCTTTCTGTTTTCTGCTCTCCCTCTTTTTCACTCTCTTTTCTATTCTGAGTTATAATTCTCTATATAGAAAAACGCTAGCTGATGAGAGAGCCAAAGCACCATATATATAGGCTACGATAGGAACCATAAGAAGTCAATAAAGAATAGGCTTCCTTATGGAATTAGGAAACCCTAATTCAACTGAATCAGATTTCTATTTCCATAAATTATAATTCATACCACTAAAGAATTATAATTGCACTCCTACCCTTATCTCAAAAATATATTTCGAGCTCCATGTTATTAAATGCTTATTATCTCCCCATGTTAAGATTACAGATATCCATTAATTAAATATAATTACTGACAATCATATTTAATTAATTTCTTAAAATTCCTTGAGATCCTATGCTTAACTTATCTGATATGTCGGATACAAAATCCACCTGCAGGGTTTGACATAATCAAAACTTATAAGCTTTCTTAAGGGGATATCATCAATCCCAAAATTGAGACACGGATTCCATCATTAATTAATATCCACCACACAATTAATATCGCCACCCAATCCAATGAGATATTGACCCATTTAAGGATCTCACCCTATTGGGGATCAAAGTGTAAATATCAAATGTACGTGTCTACAAATTAACTTAGGATTTAGAGCATAAGCACTCATAATAGCCATGATGTATTAATTATCTTATAAGTCAGTATAAAGATAATTACCCCAAGTCAGTCCCGTTTAATACACAAAGTGTACCAGCATAGTGAGTTAAAACTATACCGTTTTCCGTAGTCAAGACAAACCTACTACAACACCATACTGCAGTCCTACCGATGGTGTGTCCAATCCCATCTAAGACTGTAAACCAAATCTTACATTCTATAATATCTGATGGCCTGATCTTCCGTATGTATGCCGAACTCTACACACTAAACCACCTACTATATAGAATGAGAGACACACATGCATAATATTAAATAAATTATATAATACAAACATTGCCCACACAGATTCTCATAAAAAATGGATTAACTAATTTTATTAAATGAATAATAAATCAACTACATAAAGCATGGCTTTTAGTATATATCCCTAACAGGTCCAACGTAGTTCAGGCCAAAGTTTTGAAAGAAAAGGGGGGTGATTATGATGGTGTCGACCGAACCAATGCGGTTGCCTACGTATCCCCGATTGGGAATCAGGTCAAGCGTAGTTCAAGGCAAGGTCTTGAAAGAAATTGGTTTGATTATGATGGTGTCAACCGAACCGATGCGGTTGCCTACGTATCCCAAAGTAGGAATCAGGTCAAGCGTAGTTCAAGGCAAGGTCTGAAGAAAATTGGTTGAGGGTTTTTCAAACCAATCGTCAAAGAAGTTCAAACTTAGGTCACTTGTGGTAGCCTTGAATAAGAAGATTCAGTTTCAGTCTCCCTTTCTTTTCTTTTTTTTTTTGAGGATTGATCCTTTTCTCTTTCACCTAGCCAGTCAATTTTGTTTTTCATGTAGTTGATTCTTGCAAGATCTTTCGATCGCAATCTTAGAATTACAAAATGTGCATGTCAGCTCTCGGAATTTATTTGTGGTTGTTCCGTGCCTTTGGAAATGTGATCTAGGCACGTTCTTATGATGTACCTTGAAGCATACGATTCTCTCATTTGTTTCATCAAAAATTTTGATGTTGTCAGAATCAAGATATAAAAAGTATACTTTACTTTTCTAAAGATTTGTAGTGTGAAAGTAAAGGTCGAACCCACAGAGATTGATTACTACAGCTTTTAATTTTAAAACCTAAGTCTACTTAATTAAGAAAAACGGATTTGATTTGGTTTTTATTTAAACTAATAACAATAAAAGTAAATCTAAACTATGAAAGCAATTAAAAGTGTTTTAAATAATGTTTAAGGGAACCTAGGATTGCAAATCCACCACTAGCTTCATTATAGGAATATTTATGAATTACTTTAGCTTATTACGTTGGATGATAATGGGGAATTGTAGCTACAAGCCCAATTCCTCCGACAAGAAGATAATCATGGTTCAAGCACCAACATAATCCATCTTCGGGTAGCACGAATTATCTCACACTAAACTAGGGTTGTGATCTAATCCGTCTAACCTAGGCATGGACTATTCGGATACTTGATAGCACGAATCAATAGAGCACCATCACATGTAAACAATCTAAACAAGCACAGCAAGAATAGATCGTTGAGCACATCACAGTCAAAATAGATCTAAGACAAGAATAAATTCTGAAAGCAACGATTTAATCACTAGAAGTACGATTTATTTACGAAAATCCTCGGAACATGTGACTGTCATCCATACATAATAAAACTAGAATAAAAACATAAATAAAACCCTATTACTCGTCTAGGGCTTCATTGAAACCCTAGATCTATGATCTAGCCGTCCATGGAAGTAGTAGAAAGCAAGAGGTTGATGGAGGAGGCCATGGGAACCCTTGGTCTTCTTCTTCTTCTCCTTGCTTTCCTCCCTTCAATGGCTGGAAGTATGGTTGTAGAATGTGTGTATAATAATTGCCAACCCTCTAATTGAAGTAAAATAAGGTATAAATAGATTTACAACAAGTTTTGGAAGCCTTTACCACTCGAAACGGACTGAAACTGATGTAATTTACAATCTGGACGTCATTCTGCAGTTTCGTTTGCACAGGAGTCTTCAGTATACTGAAATACGCAACTATGATTTTTCTACATATCGCGCGAGCGGGTCGCGCGAGCGCGACATTTGGACCTTCGCGCGCGCGGATCGCGCGAGCGATTCTGGGGTTCTCGCGCGAGCGGATCGCACGAGCGATTTCTGGATTTCGCGGGCGCGGGTCGCGCGCGCGACTTGGCTTTTTCAGCTTCTTTCTTGATGCTTTTTTACCCTGTTTATCCTGGTTTAGTTGATTTCTTCCAAAACCTGTCAGAAAATAGAAAACGAAGTAAAAATATACAAAAACAAGATAAAAAGGTACTAACAAATGCTCATTAAGGCGTATATTTAGAATTAGTTCTCTCCCGATCACACCCCCAAACCTACATTTTGCTAGTCCTCGAGCAAAACTAAAATAAAAACTACTAATAAAAATCTATTCCATTTTCGTATGGATCACGATTGCATTTAGCATATGCAACAAGCCTTTTAAACCCCTAGGTGTCCCTAGTCAGACGAGTGAAGTCTCGTGAGGGTTCTCGTCAACAAGTTACCCACAACCATCTTTATTAACTTATTAATTTAAAAAGTTTTATTAAAAACAACGAACATAATATTCAATACTCCTTATTATACAACAAAGATTTGAAATAGAATAACGAACATAAAGAAATAGAATCAAACGTCTACCTACATCATGAAGAACAATCTCAAGCACATGCATCGTATAAATCAATAGAATTTCTCATAAAATTGCACGTGTGTGATATGGTAGTCAAATGAACACGCGCTTGTCATTAACTTGGAATATAACTCGGATGACCATCTAACTATGTCTTGACTACGAATCTCACAATGTCAATTACACTCTCAAATGAAACACTCAGAAACAGGTGTAATTTTTCTAAAATGTGTGAGTAAAAGAAATATGTTTTCAAAACGAGAAATGCTCACATATGACTCGAAAAAGACGCATGACACAAAAGAACTGTAGTCTTATGGATAAGATACCAACAATCAAGAAAAATTAATTATTACCATGTTTTAATCCCCCTCCCATCGTTTTCATATCCAAATCATGTTCACTAGGATCAAATAGGACTTTTCAAAGGTTGTATTGTGGCTCAGGTAATGGAAAACGATAGAACGGATTAATTGGGTAGGTTTAGAATGGCATTGTAAGGCATGTTCGATTTCTTTCATTCTTCTTCTACCAACTTCATCATTTCATTCTTTTCTTTTCATTCATATATTTTTCAACCTTCTTCTTTTTATTTTGTTTTCTTTTTCCTTTTTCTTTTCTTGCTTCTCAAATGATTATTGAATACCAAGCAACTACCCCAATAGCATCTTATTTTCTTCCTCCTTTTCAACACATCACCTTAACACTACTAAAAGGTGACAAATCTCTCAGTGGTGAACTCCAAGTTTGTCAAGTCGGAACAAAAACAAGGATAATGGTAATCAAAGAAAGAAATGGCATTTTAACGGCTCAAAGGGGCGAACTAAGGAAATTTTATCTTTTATCGGCCGGTGGTAAACAAAAAAGGGCCTAAAATCACTTCCTATGGTTATATGGTTCTTCAATGTTTACGACGGAAGATTATTTAGCATGGTAACAAATATTTTAACTTGACTATCAACCAAAACAAGAATAATGAGACTAAGCAACAAATAGATGCGCTATTTCAATGAAATTCGACAAACACAAGATGTATTTATAACCCTCGAAAAAAAAGAAAAGATAGGCTCAAAACCTCACCGGGCTTAGTCTCCACCTTGTGTTATCTAGAAATCCGAATTATATTATAGTTCACAACCAACATGTATTCCAATAACTACGTGCAGTGCATATGTTTATGTGCAAATCTATGATATAAAACTACGATTCAAACAATACATAACTTAAAACATTTCAACATGACTTTAGTAAATATTTAACCACATATTCTCATGTTTACCATTCTATAACAATTCACAAGTTCTCTAACAAAAAGTATCAAATTAATATTGCAAAAACGTCGGTAATCATCGTTTATTTAAACACACTTATTTTAAAATTTTAAAATTTTAGTGCATAATAATGTGCATGTGTGTGCATACCCCCAAACCTAAACCTTTCATTGTCCCCAATGAAACAATAAAACGAAAGAAAGGAGAGTACGTAAAGAAGGAACGATAATACCTCGATCTTGACAAACACATAACAGGTTAACACAAAGGAATATGACAATAAAGTTCAATGTTACCTGTTAATACTCGAGAAACGAAAAGAAAACTACAAAAGAATATTAAACACAACTAAAAGAAATGTAAATAAATTAAACTAAAATAAATAAACTATAAGTCCGAAAATAAAAAGATAATAAACTAGAAAACAGAACCAGAACTACAAAACGAACAAAGGACTAGATCTAAAAATACTGACGAAAGAAAAACAGAAAAGTAAAATATATTAGAACAAGTATGGGGGCTGATATAGAAAATAAAAGAAAAAAAATAGATAATGGGGAAATCGCGCGAGCGGTCCGCGCGAGCGGCCGTCGTGCGCGCGAATCCCCAGCGAATTTTTTTATTTTTTTTTTATTTTTTTTTTATTTTTTTTCTGAAATCGCGCCAGCGAGGTACCTCGCGCCCGCGAGATCAGGCGCGAGGAGATCCTGAGGCATCATAAAAAGACAACGAAAGGAAAAACACTAAGGGGCAAACTCGCGCCAGCGGGCCGCGCGAGCGACGTCTCGCGCGAGCGGGCCGCGCGCGCGAGAATGGAGTTTTCCACTTTTTGGCTAAAATTATGTGTATATTATTAAAATAAATTAATTCCAACCCCCAAACCTATCCAGAATATCCAAAACAGACTCAAACAGACTAAAAAACGACCAAAAATAAAGAAAACAGACAACATTAAGCTTGGGTTGCCTCCCAAGAAGCGCTAACTTTTATGTCTTCAGCTAGACCATTCTAGCTCAAGATTTTATGGAGGCCGTAAATCGGACTGTGTACCCCTAAGGATGTCAGGTAGAGCTCGATGGTAAGCAGAAATAACATCGCTTTGAATTAAATCAATTGACGGTTTGTCATTATGTTCGAATCGATTTCTTACTTTTCGAGTAGATTCAGCATTAGGGTCCACGGGATTAGGATTCATCCACTCATCATCGTCCGCTATATTATTCCCCGCACTTATATTTATTACGTTCTTCGGCTCAATATTCCGCTTAACCTCACTACCCTCCACACCTAGATAATCATCGTCTTTAGGAGGTTGATCAACAACATTAAAAACATTTAATTTTAGTTTTATATTCCCGAACGACACTTTCATCACCCCTGTTCTACAATTGACACGTGCGTTGGCCGTGACTAAGAATGGACGACCTAAGATGACAGGAGTATGTTTCCTAGCATCTAGCACCGGTTCGGTGTCAAGGACCATAAAATCTACAGGATAGAAACATTGATCAACTTTTACTAGCACGTCTTCGACGATTCCTCTAGGTATTTTGACAGAACGATCCGCTAACTGAATAGTAGCGGCCGTAGGCTTGAGTTCACCTAATCCTAATTGTTTATAGACATGATAAGGTAAGAGATTAACACTAGCTCCTAAGTCAAGGAGAGCCCTATGAATGATAGTGTCACCTATAACACATGAAATCGTAGGCGTACCGGGATCCTTATACTTTGGAGGAGCATGTTGAAAAATTGAACTAACTTTTTCCGTGAGGAAGACCTTTTTAGGAGTATGACTGCGTATTTTTCGCTTTTGCGTACATAGGTCTTTTAAACATTTAGCATAAGCAGGAATTTGTTTTATAGCGTCGAGGAAAGGAATATTAATTTTAACTTGTTTGAACACCTCGAGTATATCTTCCATTTTTGACCCTTTATTAGGCAAATGTGACGGTCCCTCAACGTTTGGTGGATATGGCATTCTCGGAATATAATTTGTTGAGACCGGTTCATTTTCTTTCTTATTTTGGCTCACGTCCTCACCCTTCTTCGTATTAGAGTTGATATTCATATCTTTCACATTCTCATTCGGAATTTCTATTACCTCTTCCTCTCGTGTAGTCAACCTAGTTGATACGGCGTTTACTTGCTCATTCGACCCCTTAACCTCATATTGTCCCTTAGGATTTTGAATTGTTTGACTAGGCAATGTCCCCTCGTTTCTACGACTCACTATAGTAGCTAGTTGTCCCATTTGGGATTCAAGCTTCGCAATGGACTGTGTATGAGAGTGCACTATTTGTGCTTGTGCCTGTACTTGCGTTTCAATTTTATTAAGGGATGCCAACACCTTTTCCTCAAAAATGTTACCCCTTGAAAGATTCGAATTAGGAGGCGGGTGTTGGTATTGATTAGGTTGAAACTGAGGTCGATATGCATTTGGAAAATTAGTCGCCTCATTAGGATTATTATTATTATTTTTCCACGAGAAGTTAGGATGGTTTCTCCATGGCGCATCTGGATTATTAGTAGGTGCATTATAGTTATTTCGTGGGTATTGTTGAATAGAATTAATGTGTTGCTCCACGAATTCCGGAAATTGATTCGCCGATGGACATGCAAGTATCGAATGTGAAGGATCGGAACATAATGCACAAATTTCACGAGCGGGTGAGGCTGTCGTTTGGTTCATTGTTAACAGTCGGTCAAGTTTGTTAGATAGTTCTTTTATTTCAATTGATTGACTTGACTCGAACTTTACCTCCCTCTTAGGTTGATTAAGATATCCTTCCGAACGTACCGACACAGTCTGATGCATCGAGTTCTCACTTAACGTTTCAAAAATTTTCCAGGCCTCGTCGGCGCTTTTGTGTAGGAAGGTTCCTGCACAAACGGCATCGACGGTATTCCTAACAGAGGGAATAAGCCCCTCATAGAAGACCTGAACAAGTTGCCACTTAGGGACTTGATGATGTGGACACGAGCGTAGTAATTCTTTAAATTTTTCCCACGTGTCGTAGAGTGATTCCCCATCTTGCATCACAAAGTTTGTTATAGATTTTCTTATCTGGTTCGTACGCATAATAGGGAAAAACTTTTGTAAAAATGCGGTGTGTAAGTCTTCCCATGTTCTAATTGTGTTTGGCTCCAAAGATTGGAGCCAATATTTGGCTTTGTCCTTTAATGAGAATGGAAAGAGCCGCATTTTTAATTCATCATCAGTAAGATTTTGAATTTTCAAAGTAGAACATATATCTTGAAAATCTCCTAAGTGTTTATATGGATCTTCATTTAAACGGCCATGGAAAGATGGAAGTAGCGAGATGGTAGACGACTTTATCTCAAAGTGAGATGCCGTCGCCTCCGGTAATTCAATACAAGTTTGTGGCGTGTAAGTCGTCGGAATAAAATAATCTTTAAGCGGCGGAGGTGGAGGGATATTAGGATTATTCATATTAGCTCCGTTGTTATTTTGGTTATTGTCGTTATTATTTCCAATGTCTGCCATTTTAATTGGTTCTATGTTATTAAAGCGTGGTTTCTTTAGTTTTTGAAGAGTACTACGTATTTCAGATTCAAATAAAGACGTTGGTTTTGGTGTCAAATCGTCGTCTATTACAAACCTAGTTCCAGAAGTTAAGTTTGAAGACTTGTTAAGTCTTAATGTACGTTCTAGTTCGGCGTCAAAAGGTTTTAATTCTGGTTTATTTGCACGTGTACCTAACATAAACTAAAAGAAAGTAAACTAAAAACAAAAATTAACTAACAAAAGAAACAAATAGCAATCACGCAAGTAAGACGACAATCAAGCACACAGTACTACTATGATGCATGAATATTATCCTGTAATGCAATGACCGCGTCAAGCCCAGCGCCCCGGGTTTCCTAGCTAATGCAGTGCAATTAACCCTAAACTAATGCAAATAGTGCGTCACAGCGCCCTGACTTACAGCGGTTTAAAGCGAATTCCAATGGAAGCAATTTATTTAATTGTATTTATATTTTATTTCGCGTAAGCTCCTTTAATGTAATGAGCTACTCCACCCGGAAACGTTGACTACAAAATAAAAGAATAAGTTAGTAACTAAAAACAAAAATAGAAAATAAGAAAAATAAAAACTAATCTAATATTTACGAATTAACTAAACTACGATTATAAAACTAAAGGTAGTAATGCAATCCCCGGCAATGGCGCCAAAAATTGATGTTGTCAGAATCAAGATATAAAAAGTATACTTTACTTTTCTAAAGATTTGTAGTGTGAAAGTAAAGGTCGAACCCACAGAGATTGATTACTACAGTTTTTAATTTTAAAACCTAAGTCTACTTAATTAAGAAAAACGGATTTGATTTGGTTTTTATTTAAACTAATAACAATAAAAGTAAATCTAAACTATGAAAGCAATTAAAAGTGTTTTAAATAATGTTTAAGGGAACCTAGGATTGCAAATCCACCACTAGCTTCATAATAGGAATATTTATGAATTACTTTAGCTTATTACGTTGGATGATAATGGGGAATTGTAGCTACAAGCCCAATTCCTCCGACAAGAAGATAATCATGGTTCAAGCACCAACATAATCCATCTTCGGGTAGCACGAATTATCTCACACTAAACTAGGGTTGTGATCTAATCCGTCTAACCTAGGCATGGACTATTCGGATACTTGATAGCACGAATCAATAGAGCACCATCACATGTAAAAAATCTAAACAAGCACAGCAAGAATAGATCGTTGAGCACATCACAGTCAAAATAGATCTAAGACAAGAATAAATTCTGAAAGCAACGATTTAATCACTAGAAGTACGATTTATTTACGAAAATCCTCGGAACATGTGACTGTCATCCATACATAATAAAACTAGAATAAAAACATAAATAAAACCCTATTACTCGTCTAGGGCTTCATTGAAACCCTAGATCTATGATCTAGCCGTCCATGGAAGTAGTAGATCGCAAGAGGTTGATGGAGGAGGCCATGGGAACCCTTGGTCTTCTTCTTCTTCTCCTTGCTTTCCTCCCTTCAATGGCTGGAAGTATGGTTGTAGAATGTGTGTATAATAATTGCCAACCCTCTAATTGAAGTAAAATAAGGTATAAATAGATTTACAACAAGTTTTGGAAGCCTTTACCACTCGAAACGGACTGAAACTGATGTAATTTACAATCTGGACGTCATTCTGCAGTTTCGTTTGCACAGGAGTCTTCAGTATACTGAAATACGCAACTATGATTTTTCCACATATCGCGCGAGCGGGTCGCGCGAGCGCGACATTTGGACCTTGTAGACACCCCGATTTTGACCAAACGTCAAATCCAGGGATTGGTTACCTCTTAAAAGACCGATGATGACAATGGCCGGTTACACTCGAGGATTTTCCAGAAAATTCAAAATCTTCAATTGATTCTTCAAGGTAAATTTCAAAATTAAAATAGAAAATATAAAAAGGAGAAGGAAGTGAGAGAGAGTTTGGGTATTCGGGAGAAACCCGAACGAAAAAAAAGAAGAACGTGTGAGAAACCCAGTCTGGGAACCAGTTTTTAAGAAAATAAAAATAAAAATAATAAAGAGTTCTTTTGAAAGAAATGGGAGGACAAAATAAATAAAAAATCTTGGAAAAAGAGAAAATACAAAAAAGAGAGTAGTATATTCAAAATATACCATGCACATGGTTGATACCATGCACATGGGGGATCTTAATACAAATATATATATATAGAATAGAAAATATTGTGTTTACACCAACATATTTTTGAAAAATCAAAAAGAGGGACAAAATTCAGTTAGCCCCGGCACGCGGAAAACGCGGCGGCACTCACTGAGTGCCGCGCCGGCACTCAGTGTTTGCCGCCCGGCATTCAGGGAGTGCCGCCCGGCATTCAGTGAGTGCCGCCGGCACCCATCGAGTGCCGCTGGCTGTAACAGACTGCTTTTCTCACATGTTCTAGAAGAAATCTTTGCACATGGGTTTCCACCCCGAATTTACCCATTTATCCCTGGATTAATGGTCTATATAAACAAACTTTCACCTTCATTTTTGGTAGACTTGAGATATACTTGAACTTGAGAATTAAGAGAGAGAGATATACAAGAATCAGATAGATTTTGAGAGAAAGAGAGAAGAAGAAATTCTTGAAGAACTTGAAGAATTTGAAGAATTTTGGAAAATCTTGGAAGGTTTTTCACAAGAAGTTGAAGAAATACTTGAGGTCCTAGAGGTAACCTCTTAATCCTTGATAGAATTAGGACTATTCAATCACAAGTTCATAGTTCTAGGAACTTTACACATTTTCAAAACCTCTCTTCTTACCTCATTTCATCACACACCACTTAGAACTTGTGATTGAATCTCATAATATTTCATTGATTTGGATCTAATTGATGCCTTGGGTTTAAAATAAATTCAATTTTGAAGAGCTTGTGTTCTTAGTTTCTCTAGACAAACTTTGATTTCTTATTTCTACCATCTCTTGTGAGGCTCATGAGATCTTCCATATCTCATTGAACCTCTTTGAGTTTGATTATTCAATTTCCTATGATTTCATGATCTATATGGAGATTAGAATGAATCATAGTCTTAATCTACATATAATTAGTGAGATTCAAGTCTTAATCCATGACTTGAACCTTTTCATTAAGAAATCTTATGGAATCCTATTATATTCCAATGAGGTTTGAGTAGATTTTAACTTCATCTCTAACTCCAATGACCATCAAAGGGTAGGAGTGATAAGTTGAATTCAAACTTGGGTCCATAGGTTTGAGTTCTTTATTTGAGGATTTTGTGAAGTTCATCTCAATACTTCATCAAGATCCACTAGTATAGTAAGCCTCATAGTCTCCAATGACCATCAAGTGGTAGGAAAAAAGTGTTAATTCAAGTTTATTCCCATGGCTTGAACTAATCCTTCTCTTAGGTTTTAAGAAGTCTTTCATACTTCATCTAGAACCTATGAGTATGTATGTCTCTAACTCCAATGACCATCAAATGGTAGGAGTGATAAGTTGAATTCAAACTTGGATCCATAGGTTTGAATTCTTTATTTGAGGATTTTGTGAAGTTCATTTCAATACTTCATCGAGATCCATAAGTGTAATATGCCCCATAATCTTCAATGACCATCAAATGGTAGAAGAAGTAGTTTGGTTTGAGCCCCAACTTCATGTTCTAATAGTTGAGGCCAATCAATAAATTTGAGCTAGCAAAATGAAACAGTGGGTTCATAAACTATTTTTGATCAAGGATTTTTAGTTTGAAATCCGACCGTTGGAATCGAATGAAACCAACGGGAAAATGTTCATAACACATTGTTTTACCACTGTGATTTTTGTTTTAGCAAGATCTTGTGATTAGAAGGGTTTGATCATGGTTTTTGTGAGCTAATCATAATCTGTCCAGAGTTCTAGAATACTTTCAGAATAATAAGTCCGTTTTGAAATTAATAGATCAGAACTTTAATTAAGTTTTCGGGATCTCAAATAATTTTTCATAAGTACCTTAATGTGTTAGGAAGGTACCCTAAAAAGATCTAAGTGTTTCTCATTTATTTACTATTTTTAGAAAATCATACAAGATCTCTGGACAGAGAGTTGCAGAATCCTGAGTGAGGTCTAGTATTTTCAGTATTCCCGGAGATCTAACCGTTGAAACCTCGATTTTCTTTTTGTGTTAGAAACTAAACTCACAGAGGCATAACATATCCAAAAATCAGTAAGATCCAACCGTTGAAAGTATTTTATATCCATTTTTGAACGTCGGGTCTGCTCTCTGTAAATCACAAAAAACTGCTACTGTTCTTGTCTAATCTTATTTATTTCAACTCAAATGGTCTCTTAATGTCTTGGGATTCAAACCATGTTTTGAATAATGATAATTTAGATTAAACCCAGAGGCTTAGGGATCCAAATTAGTGAATAAATTCATGTCTCATCCTTGTTCATAATCATTCATTCATTCATGTACATTGATGCTTATAGTTAGAACTAGTTCTTGGATGAAGTTGGACTTAGTTGAATTTAATTGAACATGACCTATGATTAATTACCTTTTGATATTATATCTTGTCTAAGGCATGTGTACTAACCTTTGTTTTGTAGCGCTTTGAGGTACAATTTCTCAACCCTTCTCTAGTTTAATCTATTTTATTGATTTTAATTGATTTTTCGACCCCATGTGCGACACCTTAGCTTAGGTTTTGCCTTATGTGTATATATGTGTTAGAGACCTTTCTTAGGTTTATTTTTGCATGCATTACACGTTTGATATTCACGGCCGGATCCCGGGTATGTTTTCTAGTTCTCTATTGCATATCATGATGTTTGCTAGTTGAATTATGTGACTTATGAATGATATTTTACCGTTAGCAATTTTGCACCCTTTCAACATGCTTGTGTTATGTATACCTATATATGTATTAATTGAGGGCATGCTTAGATTAATAACTTGATTAAAAAGGATGTTGAGTAGAGGCCTATCGTGAGATAGGATGAAAGGGGGTGTTTTAGTCCGCCGGGCTCCTTCCCCTTTCATTTCATAATCCCCGGACCCAGTTTATCTTTGGTTTCGCAAAAGATCAGTTTGCTTTTAAAATGGTTTCTTAATTTTTCCTTTTAAAAATTAAGTGGCGACTCTTTGAAAATATTTGTTTTAAAAGTGGGTAAAATTTGAAAACCTGCGATATCCACAATCTGGCGACTCTGCTGGGGATCGAACCCAGAATCTCTGGTTTCGCAGACCAGAATTCTGATTTTGGGTTCACTCGAGGATTAGACTTGAAAGCATCCTTTTAATCAAATTAATTAATTTTTGTGTGCCCGTTGCATTGCACTTGCATGTCTCGCCAGTCGATTGCACGGAACTATGACCTTGGAGGCTCGGGGCAACCCGGTCGGTCAAGTCATCATGGGACCGTGTGATCACCCTTGATCTCGTACCATGTTTTGGTATATGAAGCATCCTATCGGGTGTGTGTCAAGGGTCCCTTATTTGACCAAAACCCGGCCTTCGCATGGTAGTTTCCATAGAACCTTTCAAAATTAGGAATTAAATTCTTGATTAGGATTTATGTGCTAGGGAGTTTTTGTATGCCCGAAAGGGATTACTTGAGATGATGACGATGCTTGCTTGATAAAAGATAAGTAACCTTTTAATCACTTTTGGGCAATTCCTTTTCATGTCCTATGACATTTAAGAATAAGCCAAATCTTGATTATAAGATTACATCTCTTGTATCATGTTTAGCTAAGCATCATTGACCTTGTATGCATCCAAATTCATGAAGAGTATGACAACAATCCGATCATGTGATCCTCCTACCCAAAGAATTTTAAATACATTTTTGGAAGCAAATAGATTTTTGGTATCTTTATTCCAAGGCATTCAATCACTCTTTCAAAATTTTTGGAGTTCACTTTTGGATTGAAATTTCAAATCAACCATATTTGAAGAAAGAACCTAAAATTCTTGGAACCCAAAATTCTTGAAAGAGTTTGAAAAGTTTTACCAACTA
Source organism: Hydrangea macrophylla (assembly GCA_033977485.1). Classification (NCBI taxonomy): domain Eukaryota; kingdom Viridiplantae; phylum Streptophyta; class Magnoliopsida; order Cornales; family Hydrangeaceae; genus Hydrangea; species Hydrangea macrophylla. The sequence goes on along the minus strand of CM066997.1, from coordinate 61,179,877 downwards.
AAGGAATGCTTTTTCAAAGCAAAATTTGGACCTAATCACCTTTTTGTTAAGGAATATAATCCAAGAAATCTCTGCAATTAAAGAAATCATTTTCAAATAAATTTCAAAAGCAAAGCTTCAACCCAACCATCTTTTGTTTAGAAATGTTGTTGTTTTCAAAGGAAAGCTTCTTAAAGAATTTTGAAAAGATCCCATCATCTAAGGGAAATGCTTGTTAAATGGATCCCAAAAACTCTAAAATTTGAAAACCTTGAAGGGGTAATGAGGATCACGATGAAAGGAGAAGTTAAGCGCACTTGACATGGATGAGGATTTTATGTGCTTATGTGTTTATGTGTTAGGACTAGAATTTTCTTTTATTTAGCATATAGAATAGGCACACACACACACATGCATTTGCATCCGTATGGCATATGAATCTTTCATTGAAAGCATATGAATCATTAATAAAAGTGAAAGGTAAACAAATAATGTTGACAAGGGAGAAAAAGTTGTTAAAGTAAAATAACTTAAACAAAAATGGCTGTAGGTAAAAGATAGAATCGACTACGAGCATAGCCTGGTACAGAGATTCTGCTGCAAGACTAGTGAGAAAAGAGATGGCACAAGAAGCTAATGCAAGGGAGATGACAGAGTTAAGGACAATGGTGGAACAACAAGCGGGACAAATGACTAGAATGATGACTATGATAGAAGCACTAGCACGGCAGCAGCCAGGCAATGATCCTCCTCACAGGGATGAAGATTGGTTTGATGAAACAGAAGGGATTGAAGCGCCGAGAATAGAAAGGGAGAAACTAGAAAAAGAAAGGGCTGAGAAAGACAAGTTGATGACTGAGAAAATGGAGAAGTTGGAAAGGGTGGTACGAAAGGCCCAAGGAGTTGATACCTATTTGTTGGAGTTAGAAGGGTTGTATGAGGGGGTTTGTGAGGTTTTGTCCGCAGGATTTAAAATGCCTGTATTCGATAAGTTTGATGGAACAGGGAACCCGCGTAGCCACATAAGAATGTGTATAGGGGCATTCCAGCCTAGCGGTCTAAGCACGGTCATGATGGCGGTCTTGTTTCAACAGACGTTAACGGGGGCTGCTTTGTCTTGGTATCTCACTCTGGAACCAGGGAAGACTAGAAACTGGGAAGAAGTGGTAAAGGCGTTTGTGGCCCAATACGAATACAACCAGGATCTGGATGTTACTATCAGGGATTTGGAGACTACCCGACAGGGGAACAAAGAGTCTTTTACTGAATTTCTAAGCCGATGGAGGGGGAAGGCTGCTAAGATGATACAAAGACCGACTGAAAAGGAGCAAATCCGAATGCTGATGAAGAATCTCCAACCCGTCTATCAGGAGAAGATGAGGTTCCAATCCCTCAATACCTTCACCGAGGTGTTCGATGTAGGAACCAGAATCGAAGACGCGATACAGGAAGGGGTCATTAAAAAGGAGGAGCCAGTGAACAGGTATAGACGACCGAACTATGGAACAGGAGGAGGACATTCAGGAGGTCATTCAGGGTCTACAGATGTGAACGCACTGAGCGAACCTGAGAAAAGGTTTGATGTAACCAGAAATTACCCAAAGAGGGGAGGGGATAAGCCTTTAAGGAGGTTTTCAGAGTTGGGAGTATCTTTGTCCACAGCTCTCGATAGGCTGGTAGCAAAAGGACATCTTCGCCTACTGGAGCCACGACCCAGACTAAATCCACCGCCTCCAAATTTCAAATCTGATTTGTATTGCAAGTTCCATCAGGAGCAGGGGCACTCAACTGACCGATGTTTAAGACTAAAGCATGAGATTCAGGATTTGATTGACAAGAAAATAATATCTGAACCACCCACCAACCCGCCAAATGTTACCAGAAATCCGCTACCACAACATCATGCCGTACCACCGCCCAGAATTTACTACTTGGGAGATGAGGAGAGCTCTTTTGACCCATCGGCATTGATCACCAAGTTGGGAAGTCCGAGAAAAGTTTATCAGATGTTGGAGGATCCGCAAATTTGCACTCTAAAAGGATTGGTAGATGAAGGCAAAGGGAAAGAAATAGAAGGGACTGTTGACGCAGATTGGTGGACACCCGAAGCTGACAATTCACTTTGGTACAAAGGGGATGGTATTCAGGATCCTAGTAAGGTTAAGGAGGACCTTTGGTATGAAAGTGAGGAGGAAGGTTTAAAAATTGTTGAAACGCAAGATAGATTTTGGGTTAAAGAAGGTGTTAGTCACCTCACACGGTCCGGGAGGCATTTTAAACCACACGAACTTGAGGAGGATCACCCTGAACAAGAAATGAATAAAGGAAAAGGGAAACTGAATGAAGAAGAAGAGGAAGACAGAGTCTTAAAGCAGATGAAGAAGACACAGGCGAATATCACTATTTGGGGGTTGTTAATTGCTTCTAAGCGTCATAGGCAAGCAGTCCTTGACGCTCTCAATCAGTCGGATGTTTCCATCGATGTTACTCCAGAAGATCTCGTCGGCATGATCGGCAGAAACCCAACCCTGGCTATATCATTCTCTGAAGCTGACTTACCTCCTGGGGGACCTGTTTTCAATAAGCCGTTGCACATTACCGTTGAGTGCCTAGGAAATTCTCTACCGGCCTGCCTCGTCGACAACGGGTCTGCACTAAATGTATGTCCTTTTCGAACAGCTAAAAGGATGGGGCTCGATGAATCTACATTTATACCATCGGAACAAAAGGTGAGGGCTTATGATAATACTCTACGGGCAGTGATGGGGATCATCTTTCTAAATCTCTCTGTCGGGACTGGTGAAAGAGAAACGGAATTCCAAATCATTGACATTCCTGTATCATTTAACCTGCTTTTGGGAAGGCCGTGGCTTGATAGTTTGGGTGCCATTCCGTCAACCATCCATCAGAAGGTTAAGTACATTTGGAAAAACAAGGTATATGATCTTCTGGGGGACAGCTGGATAAATGTGTCTGGGGCCTCATCAAGTGCTCCGATTTTAGAAGTACAGATACAAGAAGGTGAAGCAAGCTTGGGTGGGTTTGAATTCATTAACGTCATAGAAGAGGGGAAGCCGAAGGAATTTTTACCACTGTATTTTGATCAATACGCCAGTCCACTGGTGGCCGGGATCATGAGAAAAATGGGGTTCTTCCCAGGGATGGGTTTAGGTAAGAAACACCAAGGGTTGTCAGAATTCCCAAGTATCATCACACAAACCCACACCCATGGGCTAGGATACTCGCCAACCAAGGAAGAGTTGAAGAAGAAGAAGAAAGCAACGGTTGCACCGATGGAACCATACATGAAAACTCTCAACGGGTACTTCATCAAGCAGGGAGAAGATTTTCCGTTTTGTGGTTTTCCAGAGCCGTGGATGAATGAAGCAGAGAAGCGTATGAAGCCAGGATTCGAGATTTTCTTTGCGCATAACTTTTCTGATTATGAGGATCCTTATCTTCAGCAGCCTGCAAAATCTGCCGTTACTCAGGACTGGGTCTGTACTATGGATGGCTCGGCAATGAAGAGCCTGCTAGAAGGAGGATACAAGAAGATCGAAAAAGGGAGCTCTGCAGAGATCAAGGATGAGGGTGAGAAGGGTCGGGATAAAGAAGACAGTAATAAAGAAAGGGAGAAACCAGAGCACAAAGGGAAGCTGGAAGAAGTGGAAATAGAAGAGATTACTCAGGAAGAAGAAAAGGAAGATCGCTTCATAGCTGATATGGGAGGGGAAAGCAAGAAAGAGTGGGTCTTTGAGTCTAGTGATAGGTCCCCCCCTCCCCCAGAGTCTGTATTGGCCCAAATGAGGCGTCTTTCCATTTCTATGTCTGTTGTAATTGCTCCCAAGAAAGTTAATGAGAATGTGACTAATTCTGCTTATTTGACTTCGCATAATAATAACTGTGATGCATGTGAAAAAAATGATGAAATACCTCATGAATTGCAAAAATTAATTGAAAAAGAAAATGAACCTGCATGCAAAATCATGAAAAGCACTCCAACCGTTAATTTGGGAAATGAAGGTAATCCACAAAATGTTTCTATCGGCTCCACACTTAATAATGAGGAAAGCAAAGAGTTAATCAATCTATTAAAAGAATTCAAAGATGTCTTTGCATGGTCCTATGATGATATGCCAGGAATTGATCCGGAAATTGTCCAACACCATATTCCCCTTTTCCCAAATTCGAAACCCGTAAAACAAAAATTGAGGCGAATGAGGCCTGAATGGGCGCTTAAAGTGAAAGAGGAGGTTGAAAAGCAATTGAGAGCTGGATTCTTGATTGTCACCGAGTATCCTGATTGGGTCGCCAATATTGTATCGGTTCCTAAAAAGGATGGTCGTGTTAGGGTTTGTGTAGATTTTCGAGATCTGAACAAGGCTAGCCCTAAAGACGATTTCCCTTTACCCCACATCGACGTACTAGTAGACAATACCGCAGGACATGAACTTCTGTCTTTCATGGATGGGTTTTCAGGGTACAACCAGATCTTAATGGCATCAGAAGATAGAGAGAAAACAACTTTTATCACACCTTGGGGGACTTACTGTTATAGAGTTATGCCGTTTGGGCTTAAGAATGCAGGAGCAACTTACCAAAGAGCTGCCACCACATTACTGCACGACATGATTCATAAAGAAGTAGAAGTATATGTGGATGATATGATAGTAAAATCCAAAGAAAGGGGAGGGCATCTGGAGGCATTAAGAAAGTTTTTTGGAAGGCTGAGGAAGTTCGGGATGAGGCTAAATCCGCAAAAATGCACCTTTGGGGTCACCACTGGGAAGCTACTAGGATTTCTGATTACCCAGAGAGGAATTGAGGTAGATCCCACCAAAATCCAAGCTATAGCCGAAATGCCGCCACCTAGGAATGAGAAGGAGTTGAGAGGATTCTTAGGAAGAATACAGTTCATTAGTCGCTTCATATCCAAACTCACCATGACCTGTGACTCGTTGTTCAAATTATTAAGAAAAGGGGAAAAGTTCGAATGGGATAACCAGTGCCAAAAAGCCTTTGAAAAGATCAAAACCTACCTTCAAAACCCGCCTGTCCTATCACCTCCTAAACCCGGAAAACCTCTATTGCTATACCTATCCGTAACCGAGAACTCAATGGGGTGTATGCTGGCCCAAGAAGAAGAAGAGGGGCGTGTGGAAAAAGCCATATACTACCTAAGTAAAAGGATGACTGGGTATGAGTTGAACTATTCACCGTTGGAGAAAGCTTGTTGGGCCTTAGTTTGGTGTACCCGTCGCCTTAGGCATTACATGCTAGCCTTTCCTATCACCCTGATATCCCGAATGGACCCACTCAAATACCTTTTTGAAAAACCCGCCCTAACCAGTAGGATATCCCGTTGGACCATGATGCTGGCTGAATTCGATATCAGATATGTCACTTCCAAATCTGTCAAGGGGAGAGCTGTTGCCGAATATTTAGCTGACCTCGCCATAGAATCCGAAGAGAAGGGGCAATTTAAGTTTCCGGATGAAGAAGTAATGGAAGTAAAAGAGGACCTTTGGAAAATGTACTTTGATGGAGCAGCTAATCAAATAGGATACGGGGTAGGGATTATCCTCGTATCACCTAGCGGGGCCCCCACTCCATTGGCCATTAAGCTCAAGTATAATTCGACTAATAACACGGCAGAGTACGAAGCCTGTATAATTGGGATGGAAGCAGCCTTGACTTTGGGGGTAGAGAAGATCGATGTTTTCGGAGATTCTAATCTAATAATATCACAAGTGAGGGGTGACTGGAGAATAAAGCATGAGAAGTTGAGACCTTACCATGAATACCTAGAGAGCCTGAAGGTGCAATTCAAAAGAATTTCGTTCTATTATCTTCCCCGTGAAGAGAACCAATTGGCAGATTCCCTAGCAACCTTAGCCTCAATGATCCAAATTCCTGTAGGAGTCTCCATGATTCCGTTGTCTATAGAAGAGAGAACCCGACCTTCGTATGAAATAATCGCCGCCATTGGAAAAGAGGAAGAAGTTGAGATACCATGGTATATGGATGTTTAGAACTTTGTTGAGAAAGGAGAGTACCCCGAAGGAGCTTCAGAGAAGGATAAGAGAGCGATTCGTAGATTGTCAGCTCAATTTGTAACCTATGCGGGAAAGTTGTGGAAGAAGTCCTACACCGGTTATAATTTAGAATGTCTATATGGAAGGGAAGCAAGGAAAATGATGGAAGAAATACATGAAGGAGTCTGTGGGCCCCACATGAGTGGACATATGTTGGCCAAAAAGATAATTCGGTAAGGATACTATTGGACGACTTTAGATAAAGATTGCTGTGAGTATGTTAAGAGATGCCATAAATGTCAGGTTCATGCAAATTTAATGCATACCCCACCTTCCCAGCTCTATAGCATGACCACCCCTTGGCCATTTTCTGTATGGGGTATTGATATCATTGGAGAAGTAATTCCGAAAGCTTCAAATGGGCACCGATACATAATTGTGGCAATAGACTATTTTACCAAATGGGTGGAAGCGGCATCATACGCAACTTTGAAGGCAAAAGATGTGGTGAATTTTATCCAAAAGAATGTAATCTGCAGATACGGGGTGCCAAATAAGCTTATTTCTGACCACCGGAGTCATTTTCAGGGAGAGGTTATCCCATTCCTAGAGAAGTATAGGATCACCCACCACCAATCCTCACCATACAGACCGCAAACAAATGGAGCAGTAGAGGCCGCAAACAAAAATGTGAAAGCCATCCTGGGGAAAATGACGGATACGTATAGAGATTGGCATGAAAAATTACCTTTCGCTTTGTGGGGATATCGAACTTCTGTGAGGACCTCAACTGGGGCTACACCGTACTCATTAGTCTACGGGATGGAGGCTGTTTTACCAGTGGAAGTTGAAATACCATCTCTAAGAGTTTTGGCAGAATGTGAGGTAACTGAACTGGAATGGTTGCAAGGGAGATATGAGGAGTTGATGTTATTTGATGAAAGGAGGTTGGCTGCTGTGAACCATACTCGGGGATATCAGAAAAGGATAGCTCGTGCTTTCAACAAAAAGATTCGCCCAAGGAAGCTTGCTGAGGGTGACCTGGTCCTCAAAGAACTTAAAGCGCCCGTTTATGACCCACGAGGAAAATCAAACCCAACTGGGTCGGACAATATATCATCAAGACACTCCTCTCCGGGGGAGCTGCCTATCTCATGGACCTAGATGGGGTTGAGTTTAAACAACCAATCAACCTCGATCGCCTCAAAAAATACTTTGCTTGAAACCTTGTCTTTCAAAACCTCCAGAATTGATGAACTACGCTTGACCTGATTCCCGGTAGGGGATACGTAGGCAACCTGCTCGGTTCGGTCACAAAATAAAAGATGTATGTGTGTTCTTTCTAGCCTTGGCTGAACTACTGCGGACCTGATACCCGTTCGGGGATAAGTAGGCGGGCTCACAAGGTCCTCGGTCCAAAACCCAAACAAATTTAAGAGCCCCAAGTTTTTACCGTGACAAACTAGGGGCAAACTTGCGTTTGCCCTAGAACCACATCTAGAACCCGAAACCAGGAGCAAACTTCGTTTGCTAGAACCAATGAACCCAGACAAAGCTCAAACCCATTTCTGGATATACTGGCTATCAAAATGTGCATCATGTGGAAACAAACAAGAATTCATTACATAGAGAGATTAAAACTAAGCAAGACTCATGAAGGAGTAATAAAAGCCGAAGGAGGCATTGAGGGGAAAACTGTTCATAACCCAGAGAAATTAAAGAAGTGCTAACTTTGATTCTTCATGATCAGAGCATTTTCGGAATAAATAAAAAAAATGCATCACAGAAAATAAACCTAGCCAAAGTCAAGCAGAATTTGTCAAAACTTTTAAAATCTTGCTTCTTTCTTTTTTACTTTGTCTATCTGGAAGCTACCCCCTGACCAGTAACTGAATCTCAAGCAAATACTCTGCGGTCGGGACGATTGGAGCTGGAATCCTCCTAAAGGGAGCTGATACCCTATCATGCCAAGCCTCTGCGAACATCCTCACGGTCGAAGGACGTAGAACAGAGCTCCTCAAGAAATCAGCAGTGATAACATCGGGGACATCCTGGAGCAAGCCGAACTGGCGGGCTACCCGGCTGGGAATGTAAAAGGTGGTAACTCGCAGACCAGTCAACCAGATCCCGGGGCGCCCAGGAAGACGTACTGCGACAGAGCAATAAGACCAGCGAGGGCATATCCAACAGATGTCCTCATAACTCAAGCCTCGAAACCAAGTAAGCCAGCTGGTAACTGTGCGGGAAGGGTAATGGACGTCCATACGATCATAAGGGAGCTGTCTCCCAGGGGGGATGTGAGCAAAGAAGCCCAAGCGCTCGAAGAGCCAAATCTGTAAAACGTGGGGTGACCCCGAAAGCAGCATCGATCCTGCGGTATGTGCATAATCCAGACCTAGAAAAGTCTCCCCCAGAACGAGCATAACATCACTCCGCATCTCTCGGAGGCCACATACGATCGGAATCAGGATATCAGTGGAAGACTGAAATAAAAAGTGTGAAAGCATCGCCAGAGAAAGGGCATTCCGCCTAATGACCTGATATCTCCTATCATCAGGGTCGCCAATGGGTGCGTAAGTGGAGGAGAGGCGGTCGAAATCAATATGATGGTCATGAACAAGGGAGCCGGCAGCGCCCCGAGAAATGCCAAGAAGGGCCGATAAATCCTGAATATATCCTGCCTGGATCTGCGGAACAATCAAATCAGCATACGGATCGGTGTGGAGGATGGCGCTAAACTCCTCAAAGAGGGGACAGACCTCCTCGTGACCAAACCGAAAGACGTGAAGAGAAGGGTCCCAGCACATAATAGCCGCTCGAAGCAAGTCCTCATCCAGAGCTGTATGGCGAAAAGCGAAGAGGTCAGTCAGTCTGTGGGATTCAAGATTGAGTCGATCTATGCCAGAAAGGGAATCCATCCATGGGTACAAGATGTCGGAACTGATAGGGGCCATGAAGATGGGAGGGAGATATAAAAAGGAAAAAGTTTGAATGAAAAGAAGGCAAAATGGCTCTAGAAATCATGAATGAACCTAGGAATGGGTAAATGGCAGCTTATATAAAAAAAGGGGCCAGACCGGCACTCGATGTAAAGTAGCGGCACTCACTGAGTGCCGGTCGGCAGTCTCCGAATGCCGCACTGCACTCACGGAGTGCCGCCCAGCCTCACCGAGTGCCGGCCCAGGTTTAAAAGGCACATGGGTCATTTTATAACTTCAATCAGCCCAAACCTGCACAGAATTTGAATAAAAAATACTGTCAATCATCATTTTAAGCAGCATGGCTTGCACCACTCATTAAAATAAAGCCAAGAGAGGGTATTCATGATCTAAATAAGCAAAGGGATAAGATTCAAGAGCTAATACGGGGAAGCAATCAAGCATGAATATAAACAAATTCAAAATGGGCACGCAGGCCACCATGCATGAGTATTGCTAATTTCACCTAAATAAGAGAATTCGATATTCTTTGTCCTCGCAGGGACATAACATAGCATAAAGGAGATAAGCTATCCTCGTCTACGACGAGGATTCCTTCTGGGCGTTTGCTGAGCTGCCTGACCTCTCCCAGCTCCGCCATCGCCCCCATCTCCGCCATCACCTCCATCTCCTCCATCTCCCCCATCTCCATCACCTCCTTGGTAGCCGCCGCCTTGGCCACTACCGCCAGCACCTCCCTGATAGCCGCCGCCCTGGCTCAATTGAAACTCCTGGAGTTGTCTCCTCAGAGCCGCCATCTCAGCTTCCTGTAAGAAAGAACAGGCAAAATAAGTAATGTAATTAAGAAAAGAGAAAGGAAAAGAAGAAAAGGAATGTAATACCATAGCTCTAGCCTGAAGATCGGCAGTGGACCTTGCTCCATCAGCCTGAGAAAGAAAAAAAAAAAAAAAAAAAAAAAAAAAAAAAGAAAAAAGAAAAAAGGAAAGAAAAAAAAAAGGAGAGAATTAGAAAACAGTCATTAGAATAAAGGTGATCATTTGGATTCTTTTTGAAGAAAAATAAGAAAATCTTTTGAGTTTTATGGTTGTTTTTGCAAATAAAATAAAAGAAGAGAATTTTGTTCCAAACAAAGAGGGATTTACCCTCCATTCGCGTCCATGAATCCAGTGCTGGACGGTGTGAGCATATGACAGACCCTCTTCAGCATAATCCCGGGGGACTGTATCATATTGTAGAGGGATAGTGGGGACATTCTGAGTGTAAGGGGTCAACTGATACATGGTCTCTTGACCCATGTCGACCGTGGGAACGCTCCAATTCCACTGCGGAAGGGCCGGGGGTTCAGCGACCCCAGGAACAGGCTGCAAATAAGAGTTTCCAGCATGAAAAATGGAAAAGGAATGGAAAACAGAAATGAAAAAAAAGTATACATATGTGAATGTGAATAATATTTGTTACCCGAACGACGTCCATGAGGGGAAAATTATGCATAAGAGAGTTCAATCTAAAGGCTGCATAACCATCAGGACCGTCCAAAAGATTTGCAATGTTTTCCCCGTCTAAAGCAGCTACCAGGTCCTCGTGATCCAGGGTTTCTGTACTTCTCATAGTAGCTGGAGGGACCCACGGCACATAAAAGTTTGGGGCAGCAAGAGATTGCCTAATCACCCTCTCACCAAGGTACCATTCCCGGCACGCCTCACCCACCATCAGAACCCTCAATCTAGAATAGGCCACCGCCGCCTGAATTGCTTCACCTGCCTCTGGGAGGGCCGCTGCCCACGGGTTCCATATCACATGAATCTCACGCAAATTAATGAGAAGGTTTCGGTAGCCAACAAAATCATGAGCCCCGACTTTTCGGCCCGTTGCCTCTTTCCTCCACTTCAAGCCCTGAGGCATGATAGCCGCCTCGTTGCCCCGAGTACTGGGAGCTCTCATCCGGAGGTATTCATGCGACCATATCTGCAAGGCAAAATAAATAGGCAAATTCAGTTTTCAAAATGGGAAGAAAGGAATGCAATAAAAATAAAAGGAATAAAGATGAAATGAATGAATAAATAAATAATACAGTTGAAGCTTTACCTCCCAAGCTCTCCAGTACCCGCCCGTGGAAGGGGAATTTCCCCTAGAAACCTCACTCATGTGGTTGTAGAGAGTGGCCAAACCTGCCCCTCCCCAGTTATATTGGGAGATGCGATCGACGTCTGTGAGAGAAGCCAGATACCCCAGACTGATTGTGTCACCCTTTGTACTCATCAGCGAGCAACCCAGCACATACATGATGAAGGCCCTGGCCATTTGATCGTCAGTGAAGGCCTGATCCTTGAAGGTATCCAGAAACCATTTTGCGGGAACTATGAAATCCCCTGGGTGAGCCCCGAGCAAGTCAATAATTTCTTCATGACGGTTCTGAAGATCGTCATAGCGGGCAATAGGGAGGCCACCAAACGGGACGCCAGTGATCATGGCGAAGTCTAAGGGAGTCATCGTCATCTCCCCGAAAGGCATATGCAATGTGTTCGTTGTGTCCCACCATCTTTCCGCCAAGGCTTGAATGTGGGTCCGGTCATTTGTACTCTTCTCCAGGAGCAAAGCAAAGAGCCCAAATCCAGCATTGTTAACTAAGGTTCTCACATCGTCAGAAAGCTCCATATACCACCTTCGGCCATGGGCCATGCTCCCATGACCCTTGAGGACAAATTCTGGAGACTGCAAAAAAAAAAAAAGAAGGAGAGAGAGAAAGGAAAATAAGAAAATGAAGGAATAATAATTACTTTCTTTCGGGATCCAAGCAATACAATTTAGTGAGTAAAGGAAAATAAAGAAATTCTTTGGAGTCTAGGCGACTCAGTTGATTTGAAAAAAAAAAGAGAAAATTCTTTGGAGTCTAAGCGACTCGTTGATTTGAAAAAATAAAGAAATTCTTTGGAGTCTAAGCGACTCGTTGATTTGAAAAAAAAAAAAGAAAATTCTTTGGAGTCTAAGCGACTCGTTGATTTGAAAAAATAAAGAAATTCTTTGGAGTCTAAGCGACTCGTTGATTTGAAAAAAAAAAAAAAAGAAAGTTCTTTGGAGTCTAAGCGACTCGTTGATTTGAAAAAAAATAAAGAAATTCTTTGGAGTCTAGGCGACTCGGTTGATTTGAAAAAAAAAAAAAAAGAGAAAGTTTTTTGGAGTCTAAGCGACTCGTTGATTTGAAAAAAAAAAAATAAGAAATTCTTTGGAGTCTAGGCGACTCGTTGATTCGAAAAATAAGAAATTCTTTGGAGTCTAAGCGACTCGTTGATTTGAAAAAAAATATAATAAAAGGGGATCTCTTGTGAGGTCTAAGCAAAAAAATATGTTTGTGGGTTGTAAGCAATGATTGGATTTTAGGTTCATTCAAAATATTAAGCATATGCAAAATTCATCCAGATTAGCACAACCGCCCATTAGCAATGAATAAATGGAATAATGAAATCAATGTGTCCAACTAAGGGCAATAATAAAAAGAGGGGGGCAATACCAAGCATCGAATCCTAATCATGAAAGAGGGGATTGGTGAATATGTTGAATTTTCAAAAATGGATTCATACAAGCATTGATTGTCATATACTACATTAGCATAGAAAGGGAGAAAGGGCATTCATGCATGCATTCATTACTCATCATTCATAGCGCTACATTGCATTATCTCATCGTAAGCATAAAGAGGAAAGTTTGGGGATGTACCATTCGATTGAAAGCCCGTGCCGAGAGATGTGCCCCGGGATCGGCAAGTAGAACTGATGAACTGTGGACTAGATTGGGTTTGTACTTCTTCTTGGGGGGACCATAAGACCCTGAACCACTAGCCATTGGGGAATCTACAAACATAAAAAAAAGAGGGAAGTCAATGTTCATATCAAAACTTTGAAAGAGAAAGATCAAATAACATGAGAAACATGATTGCAAGCACAATGATTGAAACAAAGATGTAATCTTTATGAAACATACCTTGATTGTGAGTGGTTCTTGAAGAAAGAATCAAGAGAAGGTGAGATTTTGGAGAAGAAATCCGAGAGAGGAAGAAGGAGAGAATGAAAAAAGGGAGGAGAAGAAATCAAGTTTTAAACAAACTGCTGCTCGAACCGGCACTCGGCGAAAAGGTGCCGGCACCCACTGAATGCCGCCCGACATTTAGTAGAGTGCCGGCCGGCACTCAGAGAGTGCCGGTTCCCCTCACCGAGTGCCGCCGCGTGTGACAGGTGGCCTTTTTACCCCTGATTTTCAATATTCACAAAAAGAACCCCCGAATTTTGCTCCCATGTCCTTGTAAATTTTCCCTCGTTTCAAAAGAACCCCCGAGGTTTGAAAAATGAGTTTTAAAGCCCTTTGGTAAATAGGAACTAGCCCCTGCTTGTTAAAATTTTGTCAAGGAACACCCGTTTGCAATAAATGAGTTAATAAAGTATAATCAACTCCGGATTTTTTGAACTTGATTGGAGTCTAATTGACTCCAGATTTTGGAAAAAGAATAATTTGGAGTATAATTGACCCCAGAATTTTGAAAATTGATTTAATTTGAGCCTGATTGGCTCTGACTCTTTGAAAATTGATTTGATTTGAGCCTGATTGGCTCTGATTCTTTGAAAATAGATTTGAATTGAGCGTAATTGGTTTCAACTCTTTGGAGTTTGATTTGATATGAGAGTCTTATTTGATTCTGGAACTTTGAAAATTGATTTGGTTCGACTCCAGGTTAGGAGAAAATTCAGCCGACTTTAATATGATTGATCTTCGATTTCGGAAATTAAAAGCAAATATGAATCCAAGTGTTTCCAGGTATAGGAAAGTTAATTCAAAATTTAATCAGCTCAGGAATTATGAATTGAACCAAGTCAACTTTGATTTTACTTGGTAAAGCAGTAAATTTGCATCTCATCTTTCAGCGTGCTACCTGATTCGGCTTAGCCGATAAGATGATTTTGGGGATTTTGAGCATAGAGCTGCTCAATCTCTCTGCGTGCTACCTGATTCGGCTTAGCTGATCAGATGATTTTGGGGATTTTGAGCATAGAGCTGCTCAATCTCTCTGCGTGCTACCTGATTCGGCTTAGCCGATCAGATGATTTTTGGGGGATTTTGAGCATAGAGCTGCTCAATCTTTCTGCGTGCTACCTGATTCGGCTTAGCCGATCAGACGACTTTGGATATTTTGAGCATAGAGCTGCTCAATCTTTCTGCGTGCTACCTGATTCGGCTTAGCCGATCAGACGACTTTGGGGATTTTGAGCATAGAGCTGCTCAATCTCTCTGCGTGCTACCTGATTCGGCTTAGCCGATCAGATGATTTTTGGGGGATTTTGAGCATAGAGCTGCTCAATCTTTCTGCGTGCTACCTGATTCGGCTTAGCCGATCAGACGACTTTGGGGATTTTGAGCATAGAGCTGCTCAATCTCTCTGCGTGCTACCTGATTCGGCTTAGCCGATCAGATGATTTTTGGGGGATTTTGAGCATAGAGCTGCTCAATCTTTCTGCGTGCTACCTGATTCGGCTTAGCCGATCAGACGACTTTGGGGATTTTGAGCATAGAGCTGCTCAATCTTTCTGCGTGCTACCTGATTCGGCTTAGCCGATCAGACGACTTTGGGGATTTTGAGCATAGAGCTGCTCAATCTCTCTGCGTGCTACCTGATTCGGCTTAGCCGATCAGATGATTTTTGGGGGATTTTGAGCATAGAGCTGCTCAATCTTTCTGCGTGCTACCTGATTCGGCTTAGCCGATCAGACGACTTTGGGGATTTTGAGCATAGAGCTGCTCAATCTCTCTGCGTGCTACCTGATTCGGCTTAGCCGATCAGATGATTTTTGGGGGATTTTGAGCATAGAGCTGCTCAATCTTTCTGCGTGCTACCTGATTCAGCTTAGCCGATCAGACGACTTTGGGGATTTTGAGCATAGAGCTGCTCAATCTTTCTGTGTACTACCTGATTCGGCTTAGCCGATCAGACGACTTTGGGGATTTTGAGCATAGAGCTGCTCAATCTTTCTGCGTGCTACCTGATTTGGCTTAGCCGATCAGACGACTGTGGGGATTTTGAGTATAGAGCTGCTCAATCTCTCTGCGTGCTACCTGATTCGGCTTAGCCGATCAGATGATTTTGGGGATTTTGAGCATAGAGCTGCTCAATCTCTCTGCGTGCTACCTGATTCGGCTTAGCCGATCAGATGATTTTGGGGATTTTGAGCATAGAGCTGCTCAATCTTTCTGCGTGCTACCTGATTCGGCTTAGCCGATCAGACGACTTTGGGGATTTTGAGCATAGAGCTGCTCAATCTTTCTGCGTGCTACCTGATTCGGCTTAGCCGATCAGATGATTTTGGGGGGATTTTGAGCATAGAGCTGCTCAAATCTTTCTGCATGCTACCTGGTTCGGCTTAGCCGATCAGGTGATTTTGGGGGATTTTGAGCATAGAGCTGCTCAATCTCTCTGTATGCTACCTGATTCGGCCATGGAGTGTAAGGCGCAAGGCGCATCTCAGTCAATCAGACGATTCTCAAAACGCGTGTAAAATGAATTTGCATTAGTCATGATGTTCCTAGGGTAGGACGGTATCATAATAGGATAATTCAATATATAGGGTGTATTTTTGATAATAAGGAGAGTAACGTGACTCAGTAACATCACGTTTGGAAGCATAAGATATAAGATTGCATGAGCATGTGCATCACGATAAGATAGGTGCATTCATCTGTGTGACTACCTGCGTTGGTTTATTGTTGTCCTTTGCCCGAACTACGTCCTGGTCTGATTCCCGTTGGGATACGTAGGCAGCTCACCATTGAGCACGACCAGCATTTGGCTATCTGCGCACCTGATTTTGCAACGCACTTTTGTTTTTACCTGGATTCGACTATTTGATCAAAGGCTTGTCTTTCACACAGGCTTTGACATTCATTTGTGATACGCGTTGCTTCACAAGCTCTGTCAAAGAGGGGCAAACTGTAGACACCCCGACTTTGACCAAACGTCAAATCCAGGGATTGGTTACCTCTTAAAAGACCGATGATGACAATGGCCGGTTACACTCGAGGATTTTCCAGAAAATTCAAAATCTTCAATTGATTCTTCAAGGTAAATTTCAAAATTAAAATAGAAAATATAAAAAGGAGAAGGAAGAGAGAGAGAGTTTGGGTATTCAGGAGAAACCCGAACGAAAAAAAAGAAGAACGTGTGAGAAACCCAGTCTGGGAACCAGTTTTTAAGAAAATAAAAATAAAAATAAAAATAATAAAGAGTTATTTTGAAAGAAATGGGAGGACAAAATAAATAAAAAATCTTGGAAAAAGAGAAAATACAAAAAAGAGAGTAGTATATTCAAAATATACCATGCACATGGTTGATACCATGCACATGGGGGATCTTAATACAAATATATATATATATAGAATAGAAAAAATTGTGTTTACACCAACATATTTTTGAAAAATCAAAAAGAGGGACAAAATTCAGTTAGCCCCGGCACGCGGAAAACGCGGCGGCACTCACTGAGTGCCGCGCCGGCACTCAGTGTTTGCCGCCCGGCATTCAGGGAGTGCCGCCGGCACCCATCGAGTGCCGCTGGCTGTAACAGACTGCTTTTCTCACATGTTCTAGAAGAAATCTTTGCACATGGGTTTCCACCCCGAATTTACCCATTTATCCCTGGATTAATGGTCTATATAAACAAACTTTCACCTTCATTTTTGGTAGACTTGAGATATACTTGAACTTGAGAATTAAGAGAGAGAGATATACAAGAATCAGATAGATTTTGAGAGAAAGAGAGAAGAAGAAATTCTTGAAGAACTTGAAGAATTTGAAGAATTTTGGGAAATCTTGGAAGGTTTTTCACAAGAAGTTGAAGAAATACTTGAGGTCCTAGAGGTAACCTCTTAATCCTTGATAGAATTAGGACTATTCAATCACAAGTTCATAGTTCTAGGAACTTTACACATTTTCAAAACCTCTCTTCTTACCTCATTTCATCACACACCACTTAGAACTTGTGATTGAATCTCATAATATTTCATTGATTTGGATCTAATTGATGCCTTGGGTTTAAAATAAATTCAATTTTGAAGAGCTTGTGTTCTTAGTTTCTCTAGACAAACTTTGATTTCTTATTTCTACCATCTCTTGTGAGGCTCATGAGATCTTCCATATCTCATTGAACCTCTTTGAGTTTGATTATTCAATTTCCTATGATTTCATGATCTATATGGAGATTAGAATGAATCATAGTCTTAATCTACATATAATTAGTGAGATTCAAGTCTTAATCCATAACTTGAACCTTTTCATTAAGAAATCTTATGGAATCCTATTATATTCCAATGAGGTTTGAGTAGATTTTAACTTCATCTCTAACTCCAATGACCATCAAAGGGTAGGAGTGATAAGTTGAATTCAAACTTGGGTCCATAGGTTTGAGTTCTTTATTTGAGGATTTTGTGAAGTTCATCTCAATACTTCATCAAGATCCACTAGTATAGTAAGCCTCATAGTCTCCAATGACCATCAAGTGGTAGGAAAAAAGTGTTAATTCAAGTTTATTCCCATGGCTTGAACTAATCCTTCTCTTAGGTTTTAAGAAGTCTTTCATACTTCATCTAGAACCTATGAGTATGTATGTCTCTAACTCCAATGACCATCAAATGGTAGGAGTGATAAGTTGAATTCAAACTTGGATCCATAGGTTTGAATTCTTTATTTGAGGATTTTGTGAAGTTCATTTCAATACTTCATCGAGATCCGTAAGTGTAATATGCCCCATAATCTTCAATGACCATCAAATGGTAGAAGAAGTAGTTTGGTTTGAGCCCCAACTTCATGTTCTAATAGTTGAGGCCAATCAATAAATTTGAGCTAGCAAAATGAAACAGTGGGTTCATAAACTGTTTTTGATCAAGGATTTTTAGTTTGAAATCCGACCGTTGGAATCGAATGAAACCAACGGGAAAATGTTCATAACACATTGTTTTACCACTGTGATTTTTGTTTTAGCAAGATCTTGTGATTAGAAGGGTTTGATCATGGTTTTTGTGAGCTAATCATAATCTGTCCAGAGTTCTAGAATACTTTCAGAATAATAAGTCCGTTTTGAAATTAATAGATCAGAACTTTAATTAAGTTTTCGGGATCTCAAATAATTATTTATAAGTACCTTAATGTGTTAGGAAGGTACCCTAAAAAGATCTAAGTGTTTCTCATTTTTTTACTATTTTTAGAAAATCATACAAGATCTCTGGACAGAGAGTTGCAGAATCCTGAGTGAGGTCTAGTATTTTCAGTATTCCCGGAGATCTAACCGTTGAAACCTCGATTTTCTTTTTGGGTTAGAAACTACACTCACAGAGGCATAACATATCCAAAAATTAGTAAGATCCAACCGTTGAAAGTATTTTATATCCATTTTTGAACGTCGGGTCTGCTCTCTGTAAATCACAAAAAACTGCTACTGTTCTTGTCTAATCTTATTTATTTCAACTCAAATGGTCTCTTAATGTCTTGGGATTCAAACCATGTTTTGAATAATGATAATTTATATTAAACCCAGAGGCTTAGGGATCCAAATTAGTGAATAAATTCATGTCTCATCCTTGTTCATAATCATTCATTCATTCATGTACATTGATGCTTATAGTTAGAACTAATTCTTGGATGAAGTTGGACTTAGTTGAATTTAATTGAACATGACCTATGATTAATTACCTTTTGATATTATATCTTGTCTAAGGCATGTGTACTAACCTTTGTTTTGTAGCGCTTTGAGGTACAATTTCTCAACCCTTCTCTAGTTTAATCTATTTTATTGATTTTAATTGATTTTTCGACCCCATGTGCGACACCTTAGCTTAGGTTTTGCCTTATGTGTATATATGTGTTAGAGACCTTTCTTAGGTTTATTTTTGCATGCATTGCACGTTTGATATTCGCGGCCGGATCCCGGGTATGTTTTCTAGTTCTCTATTGCATATCATGATGTTTGCTAGTTGAATTATGTGACTTATGAATGATATTTTACCGTTAGCAATTTTGCACCCTTTCAACATGCTTGTGTTATGTATACCTATATATGTATTAATTGAGGGCATGCTTAGATTAATAACTTGATTAAAAAGGATGTTGAGTAGAGGCCTATCGTGAGATAGGATGAAAGGGGGTGTTTTAGTCCGCCGGGCTCCTTCCCCTTTCATTCCATAATCCCCGGACCCAGTTTATCTTTGGTTTCGCAAAAGATCAGTTTGCTTTTAAAATGGTTTCTTAATTTTTCCTTTTAAAAATTAAGTGGCGACTCTTTGAAAATATTTGTTTTAAAAGTGGGTAAAATTTGAAAACCTGCGATATCCACAGACCTTCGCGCGCGCGGATCGCGCGAGCGATTTTGGGGTTCTCGCGCGAGCGATTTCTGGATTTCGCGGGCGCGGGTCGCGCGCGCGACTTGGCTTTTTCAGCTTCTTTCTTGATGCTTTTTCACCCTGTTTATCCTGGTTTAGTTGATTTATTCCAAAACCTGTCAGAAAATAGAAAACGAAGTAAAAATATACAAAAACAAGATAAAAAGGTACTAACAAATGCTCGTTAAGGCGTATATTTAGGATTAGTTCTCTCCCGATCAAATTTCTTTCATTTTCTCCATCATTTTGACTGCCTAAGGTCAGATCTTGGAAATCAATACCTTTTTAGCTCTAACTTTTGCCTAGGTGCCCTTTCGGGTTTTCAACCTAGCAAACTTTTTTTTTTTTAAGTGGAGATGAAACTCACTGAAATGTTTGGCTACCATCAAGGACTAAGTCTACACAAGTTCATATGGCTCTCAATTGGGTTGGGCCCAAAGCTTTGAAATGGTGGGAAAAGAGTGTTGGGCAAGCCCCAAGTCAGTTCCAAGCATGTCTTTTCAAGAATGAGGCAAGAGAATCTTTAAAATTTTAAAGTAAGACTATTCAATTCTCGGCTCTTCATCGGTGTCAGCACAAAATTGACTTTGACCTTTCAGGATTTTTTTGTTTGAGTAAAAAAAATTATTTTTTTTAGCACAGTAATATCCATGGTAATTTGAAAAGTGACACTTCAATTTAGCGATTCATGCATCTATGACTAGGCACATCATATTAGGCAAAATGAGACTCCATTCCATCAGTAGAGAGGATTACAGACTCATTAACAACTCGATGACAGACAGACTCGACCACAAGACTAAACTTGAAATGGACAAAACATAAAACATACTCATCTAGACTCGACCTGGTCTCCAATGGAATGTCACAGTGACTCGCTTATTCTTTTTATTTCTTTTTATAAAGAGCATCTTCATTTGGTTTTCTAGCAAGAGTCCCAATCACCATCACTTCACTTGTACAGGTTCAACATTCATGGTCCCCAGCGAAGGGGATCATTTAAACGGATAGGTTAAGGGTTGGTCCAGACCGAGGTAGTGGATTGGATTGGGGTGCGGCGCATCATCTAAGAGATCCTGAATTGAGTGATGGAGCCTCTTACAGTTGTCGGTCTCATGGCCTTGGTCTTGGTGGTAATCACAATACTTGGATTCATTGTACCCAGGAGGTGGGTGATTAGGAGGCTTACTGGGCTCCAAAGGTACAAGGTGGCCCTTTTGAACAAGGTGATTGAGAGCCGAGGATAAGCTCATGTCAAGTGGTGTGAAGACTCTTTGGTTTCCTTTCTTGTGCCTCTTACTGCAGTCATTTTGGCTTGATGATGGGCTTAAGGCATTGGCATCTAGGCTCTCTTGATCTTCACCAAAGGTATGGAGTCTTTTCTCCTTTTTCAGTGACCCAGCTCCATTGATCTTGCCTTCACAGATAGCATCCTAGATTCTAGTCCCAACCTCAAACAACTCTTCAAATGTTGAGATGGACTGGTAGAATAATTTTTCATGGTATACTGGTTGCAGGTTCTTGACCAGCATACGTACTTGCTCTTTCTCAGCAGGCCTGTGGATCATTTGGGCTACTTTATTCCTCCATCTTCTCAAGAATGCAGCGAATGACTCATTAAAATTCTGCCTGCTAGTTTCCAAATCTCAAATGGTGACATCAAGCTCTTGCTTGTAGGAGTAGTGATCAATGAAAGTTCTAGCAACATCCTCCCAAACTCGGGTCTTGGAAGTTTCAAGGGTTAGGAGCCAGAATAGTGCGACTTTCTGGAGGGTTTGAGGGAACATCATAGCTATGTGCTCATGGGTGCAACCCATTGACTGGAAAATGCTCATACAAAACTTCACGTGGCTCTTCGGATTTCCAGTTCTGTCAAAACGGTCGATTTCAGGCATCTTGAAGTTCTCGGGTAGCCTCACCTTGTTGGGCTCAAACAATCCTTCCAGATCTAACATGTAATCGTCGACCCCCTTACTCTTCCTTAGTATGTTCTCAAGCTTGTCGACCTTGTCCATTTTCTCTTGGAGCTTTTTCTCATATGCAGGCGACGGGACCCCTTGAAACCATTCTTCTTCTCCATTGTTTTCGGGAGGCGGTCCAAATCTAGGCGGTGGTGGTAGGAACACAGGTGGGTACTGTGGTTGTTGTTGTCGAAACTCTTCCATAAATTTTAGAACTTGAGTCAGCCGATCTGACTGTTGATTGATTAATTCAGTGACCTTGGCTTCCAAAGTTTCCTGATTCATGTTGAATTTCCTCGGCGGACTGATTCTAACCAAATGACTGTTCGAACTTCTGACCCAGGATGGGGATATCAGAGGCTGACTTTGGGGATCTATAATGACCTATAGATTCGAGAGGAGTGTATCAGATTCTGATAGTGACGACTTAAGATAGAAAATGATAGTGATGTTAATAGACGTGGACTAACTTGTGTAAGACAGATTGAGATAGCGCGTGCAGACCAATAGGAATGGTGCATGCATGTGAGACAAGCACGCGGATATAAGCCCTAATCTATATGATGCTCCTATTTCTAACAGATAGCAGTTAAACAAGTAAGTTTCTAGCCATATAGAGTGTGCTAACCTTACTTTCTAGTATAATCACCAAGGGATAACAGGGATTTTTGGGATATTTCGGGAAGTTTGGACAGTTTCTGGGAAAAACAGGGATTTGGAAGATTCGGAGGAATTTCCAAAAGTTATGGGAGTTTCTAGGAGAATTGGACTGAACTTCTGGGAGAAACTAATATTTTGGGTATTTCTGAGAAATAGGATTGAGTTTCGTGGAGAAACAAGTATATCTGGGCATTTCTAGGTGATTTGGGCAGAGATGCTGGGATTTTTGGAGAATTTGGGAGATTTGGGCAGAGCTTCTGGGAAAACAGGTACTTTGGGTATTTCTGGGAAATTTAGACAGAGTTTCTGTGAAAAACTGGTATATCTGGGAAAATCGGACAGAGTTTCTGGGAGAAATTGTTATGTCTGGGAAATTTGGGAGATTTGGATGATGGTGATCATACTATCTAGCAAGTTTTCATACTCCTATGTCTTAGGACCAACAAACAAGGTTTGCGGTGTATATCTTTGTGAACATGGAGCAGATGTGCCTAGGTAGGTCAACTCAGTGTGATCACATATGAGTGATTGCCTTAGGAATCATAAGAAAGAGGTTCTGCCTCATGTCACATAAGCGTCTACACCGCGCAGGTAATCCCGTCAGGGCATACAACAGTTATATCACATTGTCCTATCTGAAAAGATAAATCAACAGTCCTATGAAAGGTTCTACAGGAATCTATATGCAAAGGCTCGGTTTAGTCAAAGAGGGTCCGTTGACGAGAGTTCCAATATACCGTCAGAGAGACAGTACGGAAGTGTTTACTCTTTTTGATATACCTTGGAAGGTACAGTATCAACGGTGACTTGTGACCTGGCACAGCAAGACCTAAACAATGTCAGCGCCGCGTTTCAGACACAGTCGGAGGGAGGAAATGCAAGAGTGCAATGCGGTGAACCAAATACAGTAAAAAGATGATTTTAAGGATGCTTCTTATGAGTCAAACCTCTGTATTATTTTGTTTTAAAATAAAAATCCCTAGTAGAGTCGCCAAATTGTGGACACGTGGAACTCCACCACTATCCACTTGTTTGTTTTTGTTTGAAACTTGATTTTAAAAGAGAGAGAAAAGGTCTGTTGAAAATAGATATAGAGTCTCCACTTGGTCTTTAAGGAATCAAGAAACGTAATTTTGACTCACCCAAATGGATAAAGGGCACCGGCCCTTCATAACCAAAGAACTTGGCTCGGGGTTTTGGTACGAGAGAGGAAGGAGCCTTTGTCGCGACTAAAACACCCTCAACTCGCCCCGTCTTTCGACGGGCCTCAATTAGCATCCAAATAATCATCTTATACTATGTATGGTTCGATAATTAATACTATGGTAGGTATATTACATCCCATAAGAAACTTGAAATGGAAGATCTAAAGATAAAATGTCATTCATAAGATCCAAGCCAAGTATCACACAATGCAAAGTGAAATATCACACAAATAAACCTAGGAAAAATTGTCTAAACATGTATCAAGTAATTAAGTTTTCCCTAGTCTAAAGGGGACATGAATTTCTCTTGAAACAAAACAATCAAAGAAATCAAAATATGCTTAGCAAGCTAGTATGATGCATGTTAATCTTTGAGAAAAGAAGATCTCTCAATCCCTGGGACGGATGAGAAGGAGGATTAGATCGAGGAGAAGCATGAACGTGTGATCATGATCATTCCTTATAATCTTCTTAGATTAGGACTCGCAAAAGCCCCAAATCTTGCATGAATGCAATGTATGATCCTAAAATGTGCAAAGGTTGTAGTGTGTTTGTGTACATGGACTTTCTAAAGTGACTTAAAAATCTAGAGAATGAATGAATGTATGAATGAAATCATCATGGGATATGTACAAATGTAGTATGAACTACTTCCTAAGACATGAACTAATTTGGAGTGCATGTAAGCATCAAATCAAAGGGGAAAAGTAAAAATGTGCTTGCTGTGAATAGTGGGCAGAACAGTAGCATGATATTTTGGAAATTGAAAAGAGGGGTTAGGAATTTTTTCAATTCATGATATATTATGGAGATCTTCCTTATTTTTTAATAACTATTATAGATTGAGAGAAATCATATGAACAATGGAGGTTACCCAGAAACTGAGTTCGTACTGTCGACTGAAATGTCAAAAAATCTTAGAAAATGAAAACAAATGATCTAGAGGCCCATTTTATAGAGAAAGTTCCCTAAGACATTTAAGTTTAAGGGAAAAATAAGTTAGGACCACCCCTTTTGGAAAAGGTTTCTGAAAAAGAAGTTGGAAGTTAACCAAGCTGCTGTGACAGCAAAGGCAGAATGTCTGGAGGGAATGTTTGGGTTCAAATGGACCATTTTCAAGTATTTCCAAGTCAAACCAAAAATCGTGGGTGTTCTCTAATGAGTTAGGAAGACTTTCCAAGTGGCCTTGCATCTATACATTGAGTATTGAGTTCTAAAGAAATCTTTGAACTCAGATCACTCACTGTTTTGACTCACTGTTTTGAAGATTTTGGAAAAAACTAGAGTTTTCTTTCTTGAAATCAAAATGAAAGGGATTGAGAGGGGTTTTGAAATAAAAGTTTTGAAAGTATATTTTCAACATCAAATAGAGATTATAACCACTTGAAATATCAACATCAAACTCATCATCAAGAACCCCCAATATTATTGGAGAGATTCATTTTTATTTTGAACATAACTTCAACGATACCTTGGAAGTATTGATGTTATAATCATCATCTGTCAAACATGTTTTTGAGGTCAAGAGCTACTATCCATAAGGATTCACTCACCTTAAACTTCATGTCATCATTTAGAGGATGATGAACTAGTAAGTAAATAAAGAAAATAAAAAAGAAATGAGGTAAGAAGAGATGAACATAATATGAACAAGCAAGTAAATAACAATCAATAGATGATGATCAATGTGATATTGGACTTGTAGCTTGGTGTTTCATTCATAGATATAGACATTTAGACATGGATGTATCTTCCTAACTCAAAAATGCTTAGAGAAATGGTGATTGGGTGTATTGATGATGAAGTATAAACCCCCCCCCCCCTACCCCCAAAATGAAGAGCAATGGGGGGTTTATATAGGCTAATTTGGGGTGGTTTTGGTGTTTTAGAAGTACTCCCATTGGTCCAAAACAACTGAAAAACATAAAACTACATCGTTTTGGTTTTTAATTAATCAAATTGGACCCCCAAAAGAAATTACAAAAACATACTATTCTGGAGGAGAGTGTCGCGGTGGAACTGGGCCTGTGCCGTGGTGGCAGTGGGCCAGTGCTGCGGCGGCACTGCTCCTCCTTCGTCCAAATAATTGTATTTAGGCCCCCAGAGGTTTCCGTATTCGCAAAAAGGCTCTATTTCGTCCGAAATTCACAAAAAATGCATACGAACTCCAAATTGATGTTGTGATATACCATTACTTTATATAGGAGACATTGACATTTTAATATATGGATATCAGCTTTATATTTTGTTATGTATGTTTCTTTCATGAGATGATTGTTATCCTTAAGTATCATAGTACGTAATGCGTGTATGTATGAGATACATACAAGTGAGATACGAATTGCTATTCTTTGTTACTTAGAACATGTCACAGTGGATGTTGAGACTAAGATATCTCATCAGGTTTACACTGTAGCATGATTAACTACCATTGGATGGAGTGATCAATCTCAATCACTAGAGCGTAACTCTTAGTTAATATGCTAGTGCTTATAGTGCATTGACGGACCTGAGCTTTCCTATTGACACTCAAGGCTGTCAATCAGTCGATAGGAACTCATAACTTGTGTAAGGTACGTGTTCTCAATCTTGAGACGATTATGAACACAGACTGTGGATATGACTGCTTTGACTTACTAATTAGTGAGGTCTATAGAAGATCAACACCTGGGTATCTTGGGTATGTCATATTCATAGGGTTGTGAACATATATTGTCAAGACAGAATCTACCCTCTGTTTCAGAGTAAGCATTCCCTTGAGAATGTCACCAAGTCGATTACTGAGTACTGCAGTCTTGTTGATAAGAGTTATCAACATGTTTGGTAATCATGAGAGGTGAATGGGACTCAAGGAATTCAAAAAGTAATCATGATTCAGGTTGACAGTAACAGTTATCCGACTACCTGAATATGATTACGAATGCTGAAGGTAGAGGGACATTAGTACAACATACAAGTCTAGTTATCGCTTCGGATATGTTCTTTTGCGTTGGAGTTCAGTTATCGTTTTATAGTGGAGTCAACGTTAACTGACCAGTTAGTTAGTTTGCTGATCAAAGAGTTTGGTCACGGTAATTAACAAACTGGTCTGAGCCAACAATTAAGAGCCTAGGAGGTCCCACTCTTAGCTCCGCCAGGATACTTGGAAAGACACATGAGGAAGTTGTCAAGACAAGTTCGATCGATCGAAGGATGTTCAATCGATTGAAGTCTTGGAAGTCTCAATCGATCGAGAATGGTTCGATCGATCGAAGGTTCGATCGATCGAAGGTCTTCGATTGCTCGAAGTCTAGGTCGGTTCTGGGAATCTATAAATAGGGCAGCTGCATTCTGGAAAAGAAGTTCATCGTTTTCAACGTCAAAAGCTACAGAAATTGTTTTAGAGCACCAAACCTTCTCCTTCCTCTCCATTAGGGTTCCCACCAACCCTAGTCCTTCCTGCGAGCATCCATAGGAGTCATAAGAGTGAAGGCCATCTAGTGGAAGCTGCTGGAAGTTCAAGAAAATCAGAATTGGGTTCAAGACACTAAGGTATAACTCTTGTCCCCTCTTGTGCGTATCTATGGAATTAACAAGTAGTAGATCCTAGGCTACCAATTAGTTATTATAACTGAATCTTTTCCGCTGCGCGTTTAAAATAATTTTAAACCTAATTTTTCCATCAATTGGTATCAGAGCCACGCTTGTTTGGATCTATAGATGCGTTTTGGAACACTAGTTTTGATTTGCATGTTGATTTTAGAACTGGTTTTGAAACTACATCGTCACAGATCTATTTCTGCAGTGTTATCACAGCAGAGTACAAATCTGTGAATGCATGGGATGCAAGGCCGGTTCGATCGATCGAACATGTTTCGATCGATCGAACATCCTCTGTACTCGAGCGATCGAACAGTTTCGAGCGATCGAACATGGATATGTTCGATTGATCGAATGACATTCGATCGATCGAGACAGATTCTTTGTCAGGTTCTCTGTTTCACAGTTTTAAAGTGTTTTGAAATAAAAGGCTTTAATTTTAAAAGTATTCTGTAATTTCTTAAATCATTCTGTGAAATAGAATGTTCAAGCGATTGAACAGTGTTCAATCGATCGAAGGTTCGAGCGATCGAACGGCCGTCGATCGATCGAACTATGACAGAGAAGTAAGATGCTATTTTTAAGTTCTAATTTAGTATGTAAAGAGTTTATATACTGTGTGAATCAATTAAGTGTTCCAATATTACATATATTTGTTATGTATGTGTGGATGCGTGTACGACTAACCCTTTTGCAGCTAGTTTAGTCATTATCTCCCATGGCACCAAGTCTTTTAAATTTTGTATTTAAACTGTTTGAGATTGGTGCATGTTGTAATTTAAGTTTAGTTTGGTTTTAAGGCATATGTAAAGGGCGCTGCGACTTCAATCCTACGAAAAGGAAAGTCGCACCAGTTTCCCTAGCCTTTTATTTTGTTGTTGCTATTTCTATTTCTAGATAAATTTTAAGCTTCGAAAGAAGCATAGGACAAATGTAATGGAATTAGAAAATCCATGAAGATGGAGCAAGGAGCCACTGTCCATGAAGATGGAGCTGCAGGCGATCAAACCAAAAAGGAGGTTCTATGGAGATAGAGCCATGGGAGATAGAGGCATCGTTTGGATGTCTTTATTTTCAATTTTAGTTTTTGTTTTATGTGCTTGGTTGTGATTGGCATTTAATTATATTGTTACTACTTGCACGCACATAAAACAAGTTTTCTAAAATAAGATTCAAAAATTGTTTTTTAACGCATTAGTAAACATTGGATGTTTATGGGTAATGTATAAAAACAAATTTTTCTAAAAAGCAAAATCCTTAATTTACCAAATCTAGTGGTAGAGGGTCTTATTTATTGACACCCACGATCTTCCATTAACGGTTCACTGTAAGATGAGTAGTGCATTCTGTGTCACCTCGTCAGGGGTGATCATTCCATACGGAGGGTGCATTACTTATTGGTTACTAGATGTGAACTTCTTTTGATAGGATCAATCAGACGTGTTAGAGGGTGACCACCACACGGAGGCGCTACTTGAGACGGTTGTGATTGGATCTTAGTTAATGGTACACACTAGCTAAGCTATGGATAAGGGATCCCACACGGGGCATTGTTCAGAAACTTAGAGATCAAAAGGAATCGGGAGTCATAACTTGTTTTTGCAAGAGTTGCATAGCGGACAAGTCTTGATTAATCGAAAAATAGAAAATTGACCTCCACACGGAGGCTTTATTCTTTTGTTTCGATATTCCGGCGACTTTGTTTTAAAATAAGAGTTTTAAGGATTCTTTTATTTCAAACTGTCAAATCCTGATATCCATATTTATTTTGTTTGTTTGATTTTCAGTAATCATAATGTCTGGATCTGCATTTAGTCCACTTGCCACCATACTCACTCAAAACAAGTTAACTGGAAACAACTACACTGAATGGAAACGTAACCTTGACATCGTGTTAACTGCGGAGGATCACATATATGTCCTCACCATCCCATGCCCCAAAGAACCCTCGGCAAATGCTTCGGCAGCTGCCAGACGCGAGTTTGACAAATAGAAGAAGTCGAATGGAATGGCTCGTTGCTATATTCTGGCCTCAATGGCTGGTGTGTTGAAACACCAATTCCAATCGAATGATTCTGCTAGTGACATTATCACATCCCTGAAAAAGATGTTTGGGGAGCATGGTAGGCCTTCCAGACAGGTAGCCATGCAAAAGATAATGAGTGCAAAGATGTCGGAAGGGACTCCAGTCAAGGAACATGTTTTAAAAATGATTGGTTATTTAAACGAGCTGGAGACCCTAGGTGCCAACATCGATGCATAGACCCAAGTTGATATGATCCTCAATTCACTATCACATTCATTCGCTCAATTTAAACTTAACTATAATATGAATCAAATGAATTTTTCAATGAGCGAATTGATGAGTTCTCTTTTGGCAGCGGAAGGGGTGATCAAACCTGGGGTCAACGTTTTGAACGTTGAGAAAAGCGCTTCCTCTTCCCGATCTACACCGAAAGGAAAGAAAGGGAAGAAGAAGGCTGGTACTGGTGGTCCAAGTGTTGGACTGGTCCCTAAGATTGCAAAATCTAAGGGAAAAGGTAAGGACAAAGGGAAGGTGGGTGGCCAAGGCAAAGGAAAGTGTTTCCAATGCGGAGAGAAGGGCCACTGGAAGAGGAACTGTCCAGAATTCTTAGCTACAAGAGTTCAAGGTATGATTGAATCACATGTGATTGAAGTAAGTTTTATTACGGATACTTCAAACACTTGGTGCATTGATTCTGGTGCGACTAACCATATCTGTAATTCATTGCAGGGGTTCAGATCAACCAGGAGGTGCAGTGATGGGGAAATCGTACTTACTCTAGGTTCTAGCGCAACCGTTTCTGCGGTTGCTATAGGAGTCGTAGTTTTAGAATTTCTAGACAATAATGTTTTGATTTTATCAAATGTACTTTACGTCCCTTCAATGAGACGTAATTTAATTTCAGTTTCTAATTTATCGAATAATGGTTATTCTTTTCATTTTGGAACTGAAGTTGTGATTAAAAGAAATAGTTCTTTTATATGTTCTGGTGTTAAATCAAATGGTTTGTATGTGATTACTCCCAATATTTCTAAAGATTCTTGCTTGGAACTTAATAACTCAATGGTAACTATACCATCTAAAAGAAAAGAACCTTCCACTAATCCAACAAGGCTTTGGCACATGAGGCTTGGCCATATCAATCTAAATAGGATTGGCAGACTAGTCAAAGAGGGGATCTTAGGCGATTTGGTTCTCGAACCAATGGAAGTCTGTGAGTCTTGTTTAGAGGGTAAGATGACTAAAAGGCCCTTTCCCGCAAAGGGCAATAGGACTAATGCATTGTTGGAATTAGTTCATACTGATGTGTGTGGACCAATAAATATTAGAGCAAGGGGTGGTTATGAGTATTTCATAACATTTACCGATGACCACTCTAGGTATGGATATGTGTACCTAATGCAGCACAAGTCTGAAGCCTTTGAAAAATTCAAAGAGTTTAGGGCTGAAGTGGAGAAGCAATTGGGCTCACATATCAAAGCCATTCGATCTGATCGAGGTGGCGAGTACCTCTCTAATGAGTTTATTGATCACCTCATACAGAATGGGATTCTGTCACAGTTGACTGCACCTGGCACGCCTCAGCAGAATGGTGTAGCTAAGAGAAGGAACCGGACTCTTTTAGACATGACTAGGTCAATGATGAGTTATTCAGAGTTGCCATTATTCCTTTGGGGTTATGCTTTGGAAACCGCTGCATACATACTAAATCTAGTGCCAAGCAAATCTGTTCCCAAGACACCACGGGAGATGTGGATTGGGTGCAAGCCTTCTTTGCAACATCTCCGGATATGGGGGTGTCCGGCACATGTGCTGAAAGGAAAGATGAGCAAGTTGGATTCTAGATCAGAAGTATGTTATTTTGTAGGGTATCCAAAGGGTACTTATGGATGGTATTTTTATGATCCAAGAGAACAGAAAGTGTTTGTTAGTACAAATGTTGTTTTCTTAGAGGATGATTATATCATGAACAAGAAACCTAAGGGAAGGATAGATCTGAGAGAAATAGAAGGAGAGCCCTCAGTCCAACCCGCAGTTGATAACGATGTAAATCAAGAAAATACCACTTCTTCACCCATTTCTGCACCGGTACCTCGTCGTAGTGGGAGGATTATCAGCCAGCCTGATAGATACATGTTCTTAGGAGAAGTTTTTGAAGCTGTCTCCAAAGAATCTGAATCTGATCCTGCCACATACGAAGAGGCAATGACTGATGTTGATTCAGAACATTGGGTTAAAGCTATGAAGGCTGAATTAGAATCTATGGATTCTAATCAGGTCTGGGATCTTGTAGAACTTCCAGCCAATATTAAACCCATTGGTTGTAAGTGGGTCTACAAGAGGAAAAGAGCATCTAATGGAAAGGTTGAGACCTTTAAGGCTAGGCTTGTAGCGAAAGGTTATACTCAGAGGGAGGGCATTGACTATGAGGAAACCTTCTCGCCGGTAGCCATGCTCAAGTCCATCAGAATACTCTTATCCATTGCTGCATGCCTAGATTATGAGATCTGGCAGATGGACGTCAAGACTGCATTCTTAAATGGTAATCTTGAGGAGGACATCTATATGCAACAACCAGAAGGGTTCATAGCTGGTCGGAAAGGTAACTTGGTATGCAAGCTACAAAAGTCCATTTATGGGCTTAAGCAGGCATCCAGGAGTTGGAACATCCGATTTGACCAAGCGGTCAAGTCGTTTGGTTTCATACAGAATCTGGATGAACCTTGTGTATACAAGAAGTGTGAAGGGAAAGTGATGGCCTTTCTTGTGCTTTACGTTGACGATATTCTACTCATTGGGAATGATGTAGCGGGATTGTCAACGGTCAAGGTTTGGCTAGCTAGTACTTTCGATATGAAGGATCTAGGAGAGGCGAGCTATATTCTTGGGATAAAGCTCTTTCGGGATCGCAAGCGAAAGATAATGGGATTGTCTCAAGCTGGTTATATCGATAAGGTGATAACTAAGTTTTCAATGGATAATTTGAAGAAAGGTTTGTTACCTTTCAGGCATGGTTTAGCGTTCTCCAAGGACCAGTGTCCCAAGACACAGGAGGAGAGGAATCGCATGGCAGGAATTCCATATGCTTCGGCAGTTGGAAGTCTCATGTATGCGATGTTGTGCACTAGACCAGATATCTATTTTGCTGTTGGCATGGTTAGCAGATATCAATCGAATCCAGGTCCAGAGCACTGGACAGCCGTTAAGCACATTCTTAAGTACTTGAGAAGGACTAAAGATTATATGCTTATGTATGGCGGTAATGAGTTAATTCCAGTTGGATATACTGACTCGGACTTTATGTCAGATAAAGATTCAAGGAAGTCAACATCCGGACATCTCTTTACCTTGGGAGGTGGTGCTGTTAGTTGGAGGAGCATTAAGCAGAAATGCATTGCAGACTCAACTACAGAAGCTGAGTATGTGGCTGATTGTGAAGCCGCAAAGGAAGCTGTTTGGCTCAAGAAGTTCCTTATGGAGCTCGAGGTGGTACCAGCGTCATTGTCACTTATTACGCTTTATTATGATAATAGTGGGGCAGTGGCTCAGTCCAAGGAGCCAAGGAACCACGAAAAAGGGAAGCACGTAGAGCGGAAATATCATCTTATCTGAGATATTGTTCAACGTGGAGATGTGACTGTCACCAAGATTGCCACCGTTGACAATCTTGCTAATCCGTTTACAAAGGCTTTGCCACAGAAGGTCTTTGATCGTCATCTAGATAGTTTAGGTCTCAGATGTAATCCTGTATGGTTGTGAGTGCAAGTGGGAGTTTGTTGGGTTTGTGCCCTCAAACCATTACTTTATATAGGAGACATTGACATTTTAATATATGGATATCAGCTTTACATTTTGTTATGTATGTTTCTTTCATGAGATGATTGTTATCCTTAAGTATCATAGTAAGTAATGCGTGTATGTATGAGATACATACAAGTGAGATACGAATTGCTATTCTTTGTTACTTAGAACATGTCACAGTGGATGTTGAGACTAGGATATCTCATCAGGTTTACACTGTAGCATGATTAACTACCATTGGATGGAGTGATCAATCTCAATCACTAGAGCGTAACTCTTAGTTAATATGCTAGTGCTTATAGTGCATTGACGGACCTGAGCTTTCCTATTGACACTCAAGGCTGTCAATCAGTCGATAGGAACTCATAACTTGTGTAAGGTACGTGTTCTCACTCTTGAGACGATTATGAACACAGACTGTGGATATGACTGCTTTGACTTACCAATTAGTGAGGTCTATAGAAGATCAACACCTGGGTATCTTGGGTATGTCATATTCATAGGGTTGTGAACATATATTGTCAAGACAGAATCTACCCTCTGTTTCAGAGTAAGCATTCCCTTGAGAATGTCACCAATTCGATTTCTGAGTACTGCAGTCTTGTTGATAAGAGTTATCAACATGTTTGGTAATCATGAGAGGTGAATGGGACTCAAGGAATTCAAGAAGTAATCATGATTTAGGTTGACAGTAACAGTTATCCGACTACCTGAATATGATTACGAATGCTGAAGGTAGAGGGACATTAGTACAACATACAAGTCTAGTTATCGCTTCAGATATGTTCTTTTGCGTTGGAGTTCAGTTATCGTTTTATAGTGGAGTAAACGTTAACTGACCAGTTAGTTAGTTTGCTGATCAAAGAGTTTGGTCACGGTAATTAACAAACTGGTCTGAGCCAACAATTAAGAGCCTAGGAGGTCCCACTCTTAGCTCCGCCAGGATACTTGGAAAGACACATGAGGAAGTTGTCAAGACAAGTTCGATCGATCGAAGGATGTTCGATCGATTGAAGTCTTGGAAGTCTCGATCGATCAAGAATGGTTCAATCGATCGAAGGTTCGATCGATCGAAGGTCTTCGATCGCTCGAAGTCTAGGTCGGTTCTGGGAATCTATAAATAGGGCAGCTGCGTTTTGGAAAAGAAGTTCGTCGTTTTGAACGTCAGAAGCTGCAGAAACTGTTTTAGAGCACCAAACCTTCTCCTTCCTCTCCATTAGGGTTCCCACCAACCCTAGTCCTTCCTGCGAGCATCCGTAGGAGTCATAAGAGTGAAGGCCATCTAGTGGAAGCTGCTGGAAGTTCAAGAAAATCAGAATTGGGTTCAAGACACTAAGGTATAACTCTTGTCCCCTCTTGTGCGCATCTATGGAATTAACGAGTAGTAGATCCTGGGCTACCAATCAGTTATTATAACTGAATCTTTTCCGCTGCGCGTTTAAAATAATTTTAAACCTAATTTTTCCATCAACCCTATTAATGTAGGAACCTGCGTTCACATGTGTGTCTAAGCATGTCCACTATACTGTAAAAAGTCGGGGACCTTTGGGGAACCAACAATAGTTTGGAGCTACTGTAGGTCGGCCAGGCGTGATGATGACTGTTATAGAGGTACTGTCTAGATTAAAAAGTTTAACCCTTTCTATGGGGGTGAGTAGTCCCTTTTATAGATGCAAGAGACCTACTTATACCAGAAAACTAATTAGATTAGGTAATACAATCCAATTAGGATGTGATTGACACAAAATCAAGTGGGTTTCCTAATTGTATTAGGAAACAATTTGCACTTTCCATTAGTCTTCTAACTGAGTAGGAAACTGTCTGGAATATTCTGGATCATGTCTTGGGGTCTGGGTGAGCTGTCCCCACAATGAGTTATGCCTGCGCGATCTTCCCAACCTATTGGTCGGGCTTCGGGCATATACTGCACAGGATGTCTCGGGTAGTCCAGACTGCTCGGGATGATGCTATGCAACATGACCTGGTTCGGATATGGGCCGGTCATTGAATAAAATTGCTCGGTCACAGAGTAAAGCCAAGTTTAGGTGTATCAGTGATTATTGTGATAGCCAGGAGATCCTAAAGACGGGTTAGGGTAAATATCTAGATTCTTCGTATAGTAAACGAAGTTTTCCCCTAGTTATGAGGCATTGACATGGTTTCGGCCAAACGAAAGTTTGCCCCTAGTTTGGCACAGGGATTTTGAGATCCCATCTACTTATCCCCAAATGGGCATCAATTCCAAAGTAGTTCAGTTTAAGGCTTGAAAGAAGGTATCGCTCATGACTGAATCGAGGAGGTTGCCTACATATCCCCTAGTAGGAATCAGGTCAAGCATAGTTCATTGATGTAGGAGATTTTGAAAAGAAATGTGTGGACACGCACGCGGAATTCCACTTTTCCCTTGTCTGAAATTGTTTTGAAAGGAAATAACAAGGTCTGTTGAAAATAGATACAGAGTCTCCAATTGGTCTTTAAGGAACCAAGAAACCTAATCTGACTCACCCAAACGGATAAAGGGCACCGGCCTTTCATAACCGAAGAACTTGGCTCGGGGTTTTGGTACGAGAGAGGAAGGATCCTTTGTCACGACTAAAACATCCTCAACTCGCCCCGTCTTTTGACGGGCCTCAATTAGCATCCAAATAATCATCTTATACTATGTTTGGTTCGATAATTGATAATATGATAGTAATCATAGTGAAAGATCACACAAATGGAATCTTGAAATGGAAGATCAAAAGACAAGATATCATTCATAAGATCTAAGCCAAATATCAAACAATACAAAGTGAAAGATCACACAAATAAACCTAAGAAAAATTGTCTAATAACATATCAAGTAATCAAGTTTTCCTAGTCTAGAAGGGGGACATGAATTGTTCTCGAAACAAATAATCAAAGATATTAAAATATGCTTAGCAAGCTTATATGATGCATGTTAATCTTTGAGGAAAGAAGATTTCTCCATCCCCAGGACGGATGAAAAAGGAAGATTAGATCGGGGGAAAGAATGAACGTGTGATCAAATTCATTCCTTATGATCTTCTTAGATTAGGAGTCACAAAAATCCCAAATCTTGCATGGATGCAATGTATGATCCTAAAATGTGCAAAGGTTGTAGTGTGTTTGTGTACGAGGACTTTCTAAAGTGACTTAGAAATCTACAATATGAATGAATTCATGAAGGGAATCATCATGGGATATATACAAATGTAGTATGAATTACTTCCTAAGAGATGAACTAATTTGAAGCACATATAAGCTTCAAATCAAAGAATGAAATTAAAAGTATGCTAGCTGTGAATAGTGGACAGAACAATGACTTGATCTTGTGGAAATTGGAAAGTGAGGTTAAAAATGTTTTTAATGCATGATTTTTTGTGGAGATCATCCTTATTGTGTCTAGAATACATATCAAAAATCAAATCTTCAATAACTA
This sequence comes from Hydrangea macrophylla, assembly GCA_033977485.1. Lineage (NCBI taxonomy): Eukaryota > Viridiplantae > Streptophyta > Magnoliopsida > Cornales > Hydrangeaceae > Hydrangea > Hydrangea macrophylla. The sequence continues at coordinate 61,143,843 of CM066997.1, read as the reverse complement.
TTACAGATTGAGATAAATCACGTAAGCAATAGAGGTTACTCAGAAATAGAGTCCGTACTGTCGACTGAAATGTTACAAAATATTAGAAAATGAAAACAAAACATATAGAGGCCTATATTATATAGAACGTTCCTAAGACACTGAAGTTCAAGGGAAAAATGAGTTGGGACCACCACTTTTGGAAAAGTTTTCTGAAAAACAAGTTGAAAGTCAACCAAGCTGCTGTGACAGCAAAAACAGAATATCTGGAAGAAATGTTTGGGTCAAAATGGAACTCTTCCAAGTGTTTTTCGATCAAACCAAAACTCATGGGTGTTCTCTAATGAGTTAGGAAGACTTTCCAAGTTGTCTTGCATCCATACATTGAGTATTGAGTTCTAGAGAAATCTTTGAACTCAAATCGTTCACCGTTTTGAAGATTTTTGAGAAAACAATATGTATTCCTTTGGAATCCAAACATTGGGGTTTTGGGGGAGTTTTGAAAGCACATTTCCAGCACGAAAAGGGGATTAAAACCACTTGGAGCTTCATCATCAAACTCATATCAAGAACTCCCAATATTACTTGCACAAACATAGTTTTGTTTGAGAATATGACTTCAAGAATACATATGAATGTATTGAAGTTAGAATCATCATCCATTAAACATGTCTTTGAGGTCAAGAGCTACTATGCATAAGGATTCACTCTCTTCAAACACATGCCATCTAGATGATGATAAGCATGTAAGTAATCAAAGAAAAAAATAAAAAAGAAATGAGGTAAGAAGATATGAACATTAATGTAAACAAGCAAGTAATAGTAATCTTAGATGATAATCAATGTGATTTTGGACTTGTAGCTTGGTGTTTCACTCATAGATATTGACATTTGAATATGGAAGTAGCTTCCTAACTCAAGATTGCTCAAAAATGGTGGTTGGGAAAGACTTGAATGTGAAATATAAGAGGGGTAATGGAAGTAAACAAGATTGAAACTCACTTTATTTTTTTTTTTTTATATATAGAAAATCAGTGGGAAAAGCTCCCTTTCCTTCTTCTAAACCTATCTCTATCTCTCTTTCTCTCTACAACTTCTATGAACTTTGCACTTGGCTCCCCTAAAATGAAGAGCAAAGGAGGGTTTATATAGGCCAATTTGGGGGTGGTTTTGGGATTTAGAAAGTGCTACCATTGGTGCCAAACATCCGTGAACATAAAACTACATCGTTTTGGTCTTTAATTATTCAATTTGGACCCCCAAAATAAATTACAAAAATGGACTTTGCGGGGGTTGAGTGCCGCTGCGGCACTGGCCATGTGCCGCCGCGGCAGTGGCCCAGTGCCGCCTCAGCAATGCTCATCAGATGCCCAAAATTTGTATTTAGGCCCCCAAAGGTTCTGATATTCGCGAAAATGCCCTATTTCGTCCGAAATTCACTGAAAATGCGTATGAACTTCAAATTGAGGTTGTGATATACCGTTGGAAAGGTAATGGAGTCTACTTTACATAAACAATAGTTTAGAGATAGGTTACTTTGAAAATGTTTGCGGTATTCGCGATAAAGGCTGATTTGATCGCCTTTTTCACCTTCGAAAATTCATAATAAATTCATTTTAAATCTAAGAATTTTGTGCGATATATCGTCGGAAAGCTATTGACCTCTAGTATCTATGAAAAATATTTGAAAAATGATATGGTGCTCTGGTTTTAATATCAACTTTTGGTCAAACTGGTCAAACCAGGGACCTCTAGGAAGTTTTGGGAACCTCTGGTAGCTGACTTTTTGTCTGATTTTCTTTTAAAACTTGTTTTAGTACTTTCCACATGATCTAGAATGATCTTAGAGCTTTTCGGAAAATTTGGACGATTTTGGTCAAACCTTTGACAAACCTGGTCAAACCTTGGTCAAACTGGTCAACGGGAACTTTCTGGGAACTTCCGGAACTTCCAGGGGTCTCTGGGAGCTGACAATTTCATCTGATTTTGCTTCAAAACTCATTTTTAGTATTTTTTATGATGTAGGATGTTTCTAGAACTTTTGGTCCAAATCTGGGAGTGTTTTGGCTTTTAGGGGCTTTTTAGTCATTCTGATCATTTTGAGAGATAGAACTAACTTCAGGAGTCCTTTTTGAGTCTTTTTTGATCATTATGAACCACCAAGCTATGGGTCTCCTAAATCTAATAGCCGACAAAATGGGGTATCTACAGTTTGCCCCTCTTTGGCATGAACTTGCGAGGCAATGCATGTTGCAAGCGAGTGCCAAAGCTTTGAAGAGATAGGTTTTTTTAGAGGCTATACATTTAGGATAAAAGCGTTGCAAAGATACAATGATAAAAAAATATGATGCTGAGGTCAGTGCTGGTCGTGCTCTTCGTGAGCTGCCTACGTATCCCAAGGGGAATCAGACCAGGACGTAGTTCGGGGCACAAAGGAACAAATCACACGTGCACAACAAGATAGGCGGATGCTATACCATGAGGATGATATGAAATGCATGGATGTGATATGAATTATATCATGAGTCTTATCATACCTAGTGTTCTGATCCTAGTATGAGTTGGTGCTATGGGGTGTGTGCCACTCCGAGTAGACTTATGTCGTGCTAGTGTTTCTTACTTTGATGCAGTTATTGACTCGAATAGGGACACCAAGGTTTGAAGACTCTGGGTCTTGAAGCAAACTTCTGAATTTTGGAAAGTGTGCTTTGTAATCGAATGTAATCAGATGTGGGGTCCCAGAGGACGTTAATCAAAGATGAAGTTTGACAGATAACCGACGAACATGAAAACCAGAGATATCAAGAGACGGACAAAAAAGCGCCATTAATGGACATGGAAGCCCAAGATTTTGAATGAGAATGATGAACACAACATATTTTGAATGAGAGTAATGGTAAACTAATGATGATTAATGGACTGACAATTCATGGATTGAGATGACGAGTACACAGTGAACTACTGTGATTGTCATGGGTTGGACCAACGGCTGGACTAACCGTAATCAAAAGAACTGACCATGCACTAATTAAGGTGACGAGTCAATAGTGAACTATTGTGACTGTCATGGATTGCACTGATGGTGACGAGTCGACAGTATACTACTGTGACTATCATGGATTGAACTGACGATGCACAAATCGAGATGATGAGTCGACAGTGAACTACTGTGACTGTCATAGATTGAATCAACAGTTGGACTAACCGTGATCAGAAGGATTGAATCATGGATTGGACTGACGATGTAGGAATCGAGATGACGAGTCAATAATGAACTACTGTGACTATCATGGATTGAATCAACAGTTGGACTAACCGTGATCGGAAGAAGTGACGATGTATAAATCGAGATGATAAGTCGACAGTGAACTACTGTGACTATCATGGATTGGATCAACAGTTGGACTAGCCGTGATTGGAAGAAGTTACAATGTACGAATCGAGATGATGAATCGATAGTAAACTACTATGACTATCATAGATTGGATCAATAGTTGGACTAACAGTGATCAAAAGAACGGACGATTTATGAATCGAGATTATGAGTCGATAGTGAACTACTGTGACTATCATGGATTGGATCAACAGTTGGATTAATCGCGATCGAACGAAGGGACGATGTACGAATCAAGATGATGAATCGACAGTGAACTACTTTGACTATCATGGATTGGATCAACTATTGGACTAACCGTGATTGGAAGAAGTAGCGATGTACGTATCGAGATGATAAGTCGACAGTGAACTACTGTGACTATCATGGATTGGATCAACAGTTGGACTAATTGTGATTGGAAGAACTAATGATGTACGAATTAAGATAACAAGTCGACAGTGAACTACTGTGACTGTCATAGATTGGACTAACGATGTACTAATCGAGATGACGAGTCAATAATGAACTACTGTGACTGTGATGGATTGGACTGACGACTCTGTCATGGATTGGACTGACGATGTATTAATCGAGATGACGAGTCGATAGTGAACTACTGTGACTATGATGGATTAGACTAACGATGATGAGTCGACAGTGAACTATTGTGACTGTCATGGATTGGATCAACAGTTGGACTAACCATGATCGGAAGAAGTGATGATGTATGAATCAAGATGACGAGTCGATAGTGAACTACTGTGACTGTCATGGACTGAACTGATGATGTACGAATCGAGAAGCCTGCTGGGGATAAAACTGAATTTACTAGGGATGAAATGACTCTTTTGAGAGCTAATGGAGTAAGTAATTGTACTAAAGATGAATTGAAGTTGTTGGAAGAAAAATATCTCTTCTGTGGACAAGGTTATTAGGAGTGAACTAATTATGTGGGAAAGGTGACAACCCTTTTTGAGATGAAAATGGTTTCTTCTAAGGAGAAGATGTGGTTTTGACTGGGATACACCACATTTGTTTAGAGACTTTTTTGGAGATGACTTTGCTGAGGATGAGAAGATTCTGCTGGGGAGGGGATGGTTGCACTGGGAATAGAGCAAATCCGCTAGGGATGAAGAAAATTTGTGACATGATTTTGATTTGGTTGGTGAGGAACTAGAAGAAGATGATTTGTGTCAAGTGACTATGATTGAGGTGTCACCAATGCCCGAGATTCTTGGGACTCTTATCATGTTGCAGCCTTGACAAGTGCAGTAATGGTGTTCGAAACTTCTGCTTGTATCCATAGGTTTTATAATGAGGAATCACTTTAAAACCACACATTTGAGACTATTTTGGACGAATGGAAGTGATAGTAATGATGATGAAAAGGTTTGTATGAAACATTGAACTTTGATGCACTTTTATTACTGACTCAACCAAAGAAGGATTGACTCGTCAAAAGCAGCGACACGAAGTGCCCAATTTGCTATAATTTAATGTGTCTTTGTCATAAATGATGTACCGCTTTTCTTATTTGTGCACTCCTTATCTTAATATGATAGCACTTTATTGATGAATCTGGTTTTTGAAAATTCCTCCCTATCGATCTAATCAATTCTCTACTTCTCCTAGGAAGTGCTTTGAATTAGTGCCTTAGCTTTTAGAATAAAAGATGCTCTATTTCAAAATTTTCAAAACAACTTAGTGACTTGAAAACTCGCCCTTGGTGTGAAGGGATAGTGTTAGGAAAACGGAGTTTGCCCCTAGTTTGAGGTGTAGGAAATGGAATTCATAGGCAAACGAGGTGGGTGACCGAAGTTTTCCCGTAGTTTGGATGATGGTTTGTTGGATGCTCTGGAAAAATGAGGTAGGTGACCTAAGTTTGCCCCTTGTATGCAGGGTAGATAGTAAAATTCAGGCAAACAAGGCGGGTAGCCAAAGTTTGCCCCTAGTGTGGAAGGCGATTTCTGGCTTGACGCAAGGACCATGACTTTAATCTCTCATATGCTCATAACTTTTGCCTAGGTACTAGTGAGGTGACCTAGTTAACTCTTTTCTCTCTTTTTTTATTCATCAACTTGGATTTAGCTCTAATTTTTGCCTAGGCGTCCTTTCGAATTTGCGACCTAGCGAGCCATCCTTCTTTTCTTTTTGAAAGTCTGCCTACGTACCTCCGAGTGGGGATTAGGTCCAACGTAGTTCAGGCCAAGGCTTTGAAAGAAGGGAGGGTTGAGTATGATGGTGTAAATCGAACCGATGCGGTTGCCTACGTATCCCCGATTGGGAATCAGGTTGAGCATAGTTCAAGGCAAGGCTTTGAAAGAAATCAGTTGAGGGTTTTTCAAACCAATTGTCAAAGAAGTTCAAACTTAGCTCACTTGTGGTAGCCTTGAATAAGAAGATTTAGTTTCGGTCTCCCTTTCTTTTCTTTTCTTTTCTTTTCTTTTTTATTTTGAGGATTGATCCTTTTCACTTTCACCTAGCTAGTCAATTTTACTTTTCATGTAGTTAATTCTTGTGAGATCTTTTGATCACAATCTCAGAATTCCAGAATGTGCATGTCAGTTCTCAAAATTAATTTGTGGTCGTTCTGAGCCTTTTGAAATGTGATCTAGGCTTGTTCTCATGATGTATCTTGAAGTGTACAATTCTCTGTATCACAAAAAAAAAAATTCTTTCATTTTTTCCATCATTTTGACTGGCTAAAGTCAAATCTTGGAAATTAACACCTTTTTAGCTCTAACTTTTGTCTAGGTGCCCTTTCGGGTTTTCAACTTAGCGAACTTTTCTTTTTCTTTTTCTTTCTTTTTTTTTTGTTTTTTTTTTTTTGTTTTGAAAGGAGAGAAGAAACTCATCGAAAGGGTTTGGCTACCATCAAGGACTAAGTCTGTACTGCTTTCAATAGACAGATTGTATGGCTCCCCATTGGATTGGGCTCAAGACTTTAAAATGGTGGAAAAAGGGTGTTGGCCAAGCCCCAAGTCAGTTTCAAGCATGTCTTTTGAAGATTGAGGTAAGTGCATCTTCAAATTCTTAAAGTAAGACTAATCAATTCTTGGCTCTTCTTTGGCGTTAGCGCAAAATTGACTTTGACCTTTTGGAATTCCCTTTTTTGTGCAAAAATTTATTAGCAGAGTAATATACGTGGTGATTTAAAATGTGACATTTTCAGTTCAATGATTCATGCATTTATGACTAGACACATCAGATTAAGCAAAATAAGATTTCATTCCAACAAAAGAGAAGGATTACATTGGTACAAACTCGACTGAACTTAAAAATAGACGGACTTGACCACAACACTACTCTTAAAATAGACTTGAAACATAGAACAGACTCGACTTGGTCTCAAATGGAGTGTCAAGGTGACTCGTTTGTTATTCTTATTCTATTTTTTTAGCAGGAGTTCCAGACACCATCACTTTACTGCATAGCTTCAACACTCATTGGCATCATCAAAAGAGATTATTCGAGCGGTTGATCCAAGCCAAGATAGTGGATAGGATTAGGATGGGGTACATCCTCTATGAAGTTCTGAATGTCATGGCGGAGGCGGATGCATTAATCGGTGGCATGGCCTAGATTTTTGTGGTAAGCACATCGTAGGCTCATGTTGTAGTGGTAGGGTATGGGATCCGGTAGTGGCTTGCGAGGGAGGAGCTGTAGGTGGCCCTTTCGGAGTAGGTGGTCCAAGGCAGTGGAAACGGGAACATCAAGTTTGGAGAATTCGCGAGGGCCTTTTGGGCGATTTGGCAAAATAAACTCGTATAGACAGAGAGGGTAGTCCATTGGTTGGTTACTAAGCGCACTGACATCTGAGGAGGCCAGGGGATAGTTGGGTCTCTTGAACTGGTGATGGGGTTCATCATTCTTGAACTTTCCTTCTCTTATGGCATCCTCTGTTTTGGTGCCTATTTCAAATAGTTCTTCAAATGTTGACATGGACTGGTAGAATAGTTTGTCACGATACACTGGTTGCATGTTCTTGACCAGCATATGTACTTATTCTTTCTCAACAGGTTTGTGGATCATTTGGGCCACTTTTTTTCTCCATCTGCTCAAGAACGCAGTGAAGGACTCATTGATGTTCTGCCTAGTCGTCTCTAGGTCCCGGATGGTGACATCAAACTCTTGGTTGTAAGAGTAGTGATCAATAAAAGTTCTAGCAACATCTTCCCAGACTCGGGTCTTGGAGGCTTCAAGAGTTAAGAACTAGGATAGTGCGGCATTCTTGAGGGTTTAAGGGAACAACATAACTATGTGCTCATGAGTGCATCCTATAGATTGGAAGATGTTCATGCACAACTTGATGTTACTTTTTGGGTTCCCGGTCCCATTGAAGCGATTAATTTCTGGCATTTTGAAGTTCTCGGGCAGTTTCACTTTGACGGGTTCGAACATGCTTTCTAGATCTAGCATGTAATCATTTTTGCTCTTTCTTAGCCCACTTTCCAGCCTGTCTACTTTATCCATCTTTCCTTAAAACTTTTTCTCATATGCAGGTGGCGGGACCCCATAAAACCATTCTTCTTATGTACAACAACTGGAGGTGGTACAAACCCAGGTGGTGGTGGCGGCATGAACCTTACTGGCGGTGGTGGGAACCCATGTGGGTACTGTGACTGCTGCTATTTCAGTTCTTCCATGAAACTCAAAACTTGGGCCATGCGATCAGATTGCTGGTTTATGGTTGATCCTAACTCAGTGACCTTGTTTTCTAATTCTTCTTGATTCAGGTTGGAATGACTTAGCGAATAATTCTGACCAAATGACTGTTCAAACTTTTGACGTAGAATGAGGACCCCAATTGCTAACTTCAAGAATCTATACTGACCTACAGATTCGAGAGGAGGGGAGTATTAGATTCTGATGGTGACGACTAGACAAACAATGATAGTGATGTTAACGAACATGGACTGACTTATGTATAGACTGACTGAGATAGTGTGTGCAGACTGATGAGAATTGTGCATGCACATAAGATAAGCATGCGGATGCAAGCCCTAATCAATATGATGCTCCTATTTCTAATAGATAACAGTTAAACAAGTAATGTCCTAGCCATATAGAGTGTGCTAACCTTAGTTTTCAGTATGATCACCAAGGGATAATAGGGATTTCTAGGATATTTTGGGAAGTTTGGATAGAGTTTTGTAGGAGAAACAAGTATATCTAGCCATTTCTAGGTGATTTGGATAGAGTTACTAGGAGAAACAAGTATTTTAGGTGTTTTTAGGAAATTTGGATAGAGTTTCTGGGAGAAACTAGCTATATCTGGATATTTCTGAGAAACTGGTTATGTCTGGGAGTTTTTGGGAGAAATTGGTACATCTAAACATTTCTGGGAAGTTTGGACAAAGTTGTTACGATTTTGGGAAATCTAGGAGATTTAGGCAGAGCTTTTGGGAAAACAGGTATATTTGGGTAAGTCGGACAGAGTTTCTGGGAGAAACAAGTATATCGGAGTTTCTAAGAGAAACTAAGGTTTTTGGGTATTCTGGGAAAAGCAAGAATATCTGGGTAATTCAGACAGAGTATCTGGGGGACACAAGTATATCGGAGTTTCTGGAAGAAACTGAGATTTCTGGGTAATCTAGGGGATTTAAACAGAGTTTTTGGAAGAAACTGGTATATCTGGGAGATTTAGACAGAGTTTATGGGAAAATAGGTATGTTTAGGAAATCTGGGAGATTTGGACAAAGTTTCTGGGAGAAACTGGTATATCTGGGAAATCTAGAAGATTTGGATAGAGTTTCAGAGAGAAATAGGGATTTATAGGAAATCTAGGTGATTTGGACAGAGTTTTTGGAAGAAATGGGCATTTCCAGGTGAGTTGGACAGAGTTTCTGGGAGAGATTGGGAAATTAGAGTTTCTGGAAAAAACTGGTATATGTAGGAGATTTAGACAGAGTTTCTGGGAGAAACTGGTAAATATGATGACGGTGATCATACTGTCTAGCAAGTTTTCATACTCCTATGTCTTAGGACCAACAAACAAGGTTTGCGGTGTATGTCTTTGTGAACATAGAGCAGACATCCTTATCATGGTGCCTAGGCAGGTTAGCTCAATGCAATCACATGTGAGTGATTGCCTTGGGAATCATAAGAAAGAGGTTTTGTTCTATGCCACATAAGCGTCTACACCGCGTAGGTAATCCCGTCAGCGTATACAGCAGTTATGTTACATTGAACTATCTGAAAAGATAAATGAATAGTCCTATGAAAGGTTCTACATGAATCTATATGCAAAGGCTGGGTTTAGTCAAAGAGGGTCCGTTGACGAGAGTTCCAATATATCGTCAGAGAGATAGTATGGAAATGTTTACTCTTTTTGATATACCTTGGAAGGTACAGTGTCAACAGTGGCTTGTGCCCTAGCATAGAAAGACCTGAACAATGTCAGCGCCGCGTTTCATACACAGTCAGAAGGGGATATGCAGGAGTGCAAAGCTGTGATCCAAACACAGTAAAAAGATGATTTTAATGATGCTTCCTATGAGTAAAACCTCTGCATTATTTTGTTTTGAAAATAAATGTTCCCTGTAGAGTCGCCAGATTGTGGATGCGCGGAATTCTACTTTTCGACAATTAGCATCCAAATAATCATCTTATACTATGTTTGGTTCGACAATTAATACTATGATAGTATATTACATCTCATAAGAATCTTGAAATAGAAGATCAAAAGATAAGATATCATTCATAAGATCTAAGCCAAATATCACACAATGCAAAGCGAAAGATCACACAAATAAACCTAAGAAAAATCGTCTAATAACATATCAAGTAATCAAGTTTTCCTAGTCTAGAAGGGGTGACATGAATTGTTCTCGAAACAAATAATCAAAGATATCAAAATATGCTTAGCAAGCTAGTATGATGCATGTTAATCTTTGAGGAAAGAAGATTTCTCAATCCCCAGGACGGATGAGAAGGGAAGATTAGATCGGGGGAAAGCATGAAGGTGTGATCAAATTCATTCCTTATAATCTTCTTAGATTAGGAGTCACAAAAAACCCAAATCTTGCATGGATGCAATGTATGATCCTAAAATGTGCAAAGGTTGTAGTGAGTTTGTGTACATGGACTTTCTAAAGTGACTTAGAAATCTACAATATAAATGAATTCATGAAGGTAATCATCATGGGATATGTACAAATGTAGTATGAATCACTTCCTAAGAGATGAACTAATTTGAAGCACATATAAGCATCAAATCAAACAATGAAAGTAAAAGTATGCTTGCTGTGAATAGTGGACAGAACAGTGACTTGATCTTGTGGAAATTGGAAAGTGAGGTTAGAAATGTTTTTAATGCATGATTTTTTGTGGAGATCATCCTTATTGTGTCTAGAACACATATCAAAAAGCCAATCTCCAATAAATATTACAAATTGAGAAAAATCATGTAAACAATAGAGGTTACTCAGAAATAGAGTCTGTACTGTCGACTGAAATGTTAAAAAATCATAGAAAATGAAAACAAAATATATAGAGGCCCATATTATACATAAAGTTACCTAAGACACTGAAGTTTATGGAAAAAATGAGTTAGGACCACCCCTTTTGGAATCGTTGTCTGAAAAATAAGTTGAAAGTCAACCAAGCTGCTGTGACAGCAAAAACAGAATGTTTAGAAGAAATGTTTGGGTCAAAATGGAACCCTTCCAAGTGTTTTTAGATCAAAACAAAAATCATGGGTGTTCTTTTATGAGTTAGAATGACTTTCCAAGTGGTCTTCCAAGCATACATTGAGTAGTGAGTTCTAGAGAAATCTTTGAACTCAGATCATTCACTGTTTTGAAGATTTTTGAGAAAACAATATGTATTTCTTTGGAATCCAAACAATGGGGTTTTGGAGGGGTTTTGAAATAGGGGTTTTGAAAGCACATTTCCAGCACAAAAAGGGGATTAAAACCACTTGGAGCTTCATCATCAAACTCATATCAATAACTCCCAATATTACTTGCAGAAGCATAATTTTGTTTGAGAATATGACTTCAAGAATACATATGAATGTATTGAAGTTAGAATCATCATCCATTAAGCATCTCTTTGAGGTCAAGAGCTACTATCCGTAAGGATTCACTCTCCTCAAACACATGTCATCTAGATGATGATAAGCATGTAAGTAATCAAAGAAAAAAATAAAAAAGAAATGAGGTAAGAAGAGATGAACATTAATGTAAACAAGCAAGTAATAGCAATCAATAGATGATAATCAATGTGATTTTGGACTTATAGCTTGGTGTTTCACTCATAGACATTGACATTCGGACATGGAAGTTGCTTCCTAACTCTAACTCAAGATTGCTAAAAAAAGATGGTTGGGAAAGACTTGAATGTGAAATATAAGAGGGGTAGTGGAAGTAAACAAGATTGAAACTCACTTTTTTTTTTTTTTTTTTTTTTTTTTTTTTTTTATAGATAGAAAATCAGTGGAAGAAGCTCCCTTTCCTTCTTCTAAACCAATCTCTATCTCTCTTTCTCTCTACAACTTCTATGAACTATGCACTTGGTCCCCCTAAAATGAAGAGCAAAGGGGAGTTTATATAGGTCAATTTGGGGGTGGTTTTGGGATTTAGAAAATGCTCCCATTGGCCCTAAACATCTGTGAACATAAAACTACATCGTTTTGGTCTTCAATTATTCAATTTGGACCCCAAAATAAATTACAATAATGGACTCTGCAGGGGTTGAGTGTCACTGCGGCACTAGCCATGTGCCTCCACAGTAGTGGCCCAGTGCCGCCGAGACACTGCTCTTCAGATGCCCATAATTTTGTATTTAGGCCCCTAGAAGTTCCGGTATTCGCGAAAAGGCCCTATTTCGTCCGAAATTCACAGAAAATGCGTATGAACTCCAAACTAAGATTGTGATATACCGTTGGAAAGGAAATGGAGTCTACTTTACATAAAAAATAGTTCAAAGATAGGTTACTTTGAAAAGTTTTGCGGTCTTCCCGATAAAAGCCGATTTGATCGCCTTTTTCACCTTCGAAAATTCATAATAAATTCGTTTTAAATCCAGGGATTATGTGCGATATACCGTTGAAAAGCTAATGACCTCTAGTATCCATGAAAAATGTTTGAAAAATGTTACAGTGCTCCAGTTTTAAAGTCAACTCTTGGTCAAACTGGTCAAACCAGGGACCTCTAGGAAGTTTTGGGAACCTCTGGGAGCTCCCGGGAGCTGATGTTTTTGTCCGATTTTCTTTTAAAACTTGTTTTAGTACTTTCCACATGATCTAGAATGATCTCAAAGCTTTTCAGAAAATTTGGATGATTTCGGTCAAACCTGGTCAAACCGGTCAACGGGGACTTTCCGGGAACTTCTGGGACTTCCGAAGGTCTCTGGGAGCTGACGATTTCATCTGATTTTGCTTCAAAACTCATTTTTTGCATTTTTTTATGACGTAGGATGTTTCCAAAACTTTCGGTCCAAATCTGGGAGTGCTTGGGCTTTCAGGGGCTTTTTGTTCTTTCTGAGCATTTTAAGAGAGAGAACTAATTTCCAGGAGTCCTTTTTGAGTCTTTTTCGTTCATTGTGAACCATCAAGCTATGGGTCTCCTAAATCTGATAGCTGACAGAATGGAGTGTCTACAAAATGGTCACAAGCAAAGTATTTTTTGAGGCGGTCGAGGTTGGTTGGTTGTTTAAATTAAACCTCATCTAGGTCCATAAGATAGGCAACTGATTGGGAGTGAATAGTTCCTAATTAGATGCCTTAATTCATATTTGTTAGCACTTATTATTCTGTTTTCTTGTACTTTTACTTCGTTTTCTGTTTCTGTCAGGTTATAGAAGAAAGCGAGAGTTCTAGGCTAACAATTGTGTAAAAACAGAAGGAAACAAGTAGAAAAAACCACCTCGTGTGTGCAGCCAAGCACGCGTGACTTACCAGAATCGCACTCGCGCAGCCCGCTCACGCGACCTATAGAAAAACGTGATTCTGCGTATTTTTATGAGCTGAAGACCCCTACGCGAATGGAATTGCCTAATTATATCCAGAAAGTGAAATATAGCAATTTTAGATGGATTAGGTTTACAAATGCCTTCCTAATCCCTCTACAACTATATATACATCATTCTAATTAACTTTTGGGGACACACAACATTATACACATCCTCCAATAATTAAAACTTCAGCCATTGAAGAGAGGAAAGCAAGGAGAAGAAGAAGAACACCAAGGATTCTCATGACCTCCTCCATCAACCTCTTGCCATTCATCGCTTCTATGGCCAACTAAACCTAGATCTAAGGTTTCAATGAAACCCTAGCCAACTAATAGGGTGTTATTTATGTTTTTCTTTTTGATTTATTATGTATTGATACGCCCAAACTTGGCTCTACTCTGTGATTGAGCGGTTATATTCAATGACTAGCTCCTATCCCGACCAGGTCATGCTGCCTAGCATCATCCCGAGTAGTCAGCACTACCCGAGACATCCCGAGCGGTATATGCCCGAAGCCCGACCAACAGGTCAGGAAGACTGCGCAAGCACATCTCATCACAGGGACAGCTCACCTAGGCCCCGAGGCATGATCCAAAATATTTCAGACAGTTTTCTACATAAGTTAGAAGACTAATGGAAAGTGCAAATTGTTTCATAATACAATTAGGAAACCCACTTGATTTGTGTCAATCACATCCTCATTGGATCGTATTACCTAATCTAATTAGTTTCCTTCTATGAGTAGGTCTCTTGCATCTATAAAAGAGACCACTCACCCCTATAGAAAGGGATCAACTTTTCAGTCAAGACAGTACTTTTATAGCAGTCATCATCATGCCCAACCGGCCTACGATAGCTCCAAACTATTGTTGGTTTACCACAGGTCCTCTTCTTTTTACAGTACAGTGATCGTGCTTAGACACACACGTGGATGTAGGTTCCATCATTAATAGGGCCAAAGCACATACAAAAATTGGTCTCTCACTCTCTCTCTCTCTCTCCTTAAATTGCTCTAGTTTATCTTACCAAAATTTGGCATCATCAGCTTGGCGCCGTCTGTGGGAAACGACAGTTTTTCAGAAGTAAAACTCTCAACTAATAGTCGTGCCTCCGAAGAATGGTATGAAGGCTGTGCAACAGGCTGGTCGAGCTATCCCGCCGACCCTGACGGTCCTGACACCGGAGTAGATCACCGCAACCCTCATATAACTCCTAAAAATCCAACATCAGACCCAGTAGCAGATCAAAGCCTTGCTGGCCCAATAAAACAAACCTCTAGTGGCCGGGAAACCTTCGGGAACATTGCGTATGGTCGAGAACCAATCTTGACTAGACAACGTACCCGAGCCAACCCGTTCCGCATTGAGGATGCCACAGACATCAATGGTAGGAGTGCTACCCTAGAGGAAAGGCAGGAGCGCATGGCCCGGAAATTGGTCTAGGGTCACTCGGTCAAGAGCCAAGGTAGCCTTAGGCACATGATCAGCCAGAGTTATAGCCGAGCCCAATCCTAGAGGAGAGCACACCGCCATGAAGAAGGAGCCTCCTCCACCAATCCGACCAACCCCCAGAATACCGATCGGGAAGGTGTAATGGCCAGTATCCAGAATTTGAACAAGTAGATCGACAGCATGGCCAAAGAGCTAGGCCAAAAAGCTACTCAAAACCATGTCAGTACCGAGACAAAGTCACCATTCTCTGGCCTAATCATGAGGATTGCCATCCCACAAAAATTCAAGCAGCCTCGCTTGGATTCATACAACAGCTTGGGAAGCCCGGTCGACCATGTCTGGATCTACAAGCCTCAGATGGCCCTGGCTGCTAACGCCGATGAACTGCATTACCTAGCCTTCCCCAGCACTTTGAAAGGTCTGGCCACACAATGGTTTCACTCCCAAAAACTCCGATCAGTCAAAGATTCAAGTAGCTAAGCAAGCAGTTCATCAACTAGTTCATCGGTATGCATGAACGGCCAAAGCCTGACATACAGTTGCTGACTTTCAGGCAAAGGAATAATGATCCCTTAAGGAGTACACCAACCAGTTCAACCAGGAGAAGCTCGAGATCTATGATCTTGACAAAACCGTTGCAATTATAGCCTTCTGCTCGAAAGTTCAACACACCAAGTACGCCATGTTGATTCACAGAAATTGACCAAAAATCTTGGTTGAACTTGCAGAGAGGGTCGGAAAGTATGTTGACACTGAAAAATTTCTACAGACCAAAGACCTCGAGCACGTAAGCGACGAGCCTTCTGACACGACTAAAAAGTTGTATGCTTCTTGTGCAATACCCAAGTGTAGGTGATCGTGCAAGTAATACTAGATAAGTCCAGGTCGATTCCACAGGGAAGGAATAGGAAGAATATCTACTAAGTTACAACCTAAAGAAAAGGAAAATAAGAATGAGGGATTGGAGGTGTACTAACAAATCCTATATAATAAAATTAAACTAAATAATAAACTAAAGTATAAAGAAGCATAACTAATTAAACAGATAAATTAAAGGTGTTGGAAATACGAGAATCCACATTGATCCTAACCCTCTACCATGCACATTCATTAACGTTCTATAGAGTTCATTCCTTTTTAGCATTCCGTATTTTTCTAATGATATAGAATCAATAGCCCTTACATGACCGGATCACAGTTTATTTAAAATACTTAAAAGACAGTTTAAAACAATGGTTAATACTTACACTCCAAGTGGTATTAGCATTCAAAGTGGTTTTCAAAAGTCATTGAAGAAAATAGCCTTAAGGCTTTAAGTTCTAAAAATTGTTGTGACAAACTGAGCTTATAGGGACAATTTGATGACAGATTCCTAAAATAGAAAGTCTTGGAATACTTAAAACAATCATCTCTGGAATTAACAGGTTCGATCGATCGTTGTGCTCTCGATCGATGTGCTCTCGATCGATCGAATTGCATCATCCTTTAATCGATCAAAATGCCTTCGATCGCTTGACTATAGCTCTGGTTCGACCGATCGAAATATCTTTGATCGATTGAGCCTAGGGTTTTAAAAGATTGCATGGCAGAGGCTAGGTATCAATGTGTCATCACATATTCCCAGCATCTAAACTACGAAAACATGAATAAACAAATGTAGACATAGTCAACTAGAGTAATCATAACAACTAGATTAATAAGCAATCAAATAAAGAAGAGGAAAAGAAAAACCTAGAATAAATCTGAATATAACTTGTAACAAACTTGAAGTCTTCAATAATATTCAGTATAATAATGAAAAAGATGAAGAAAAACATCAATCTAACCTAATCTACTCCTAATCTAGTCCTAAAACTACCCTAAAACTGTTATTTTTCGCGTTCAAGAGCGTCCTCCTTTCATCTGCCATCAAAAATGACTTATTTATAGGGTTCCTGCAGAGTGTACGCAACTTTTGGGGGAAAATAAAGTTCAATCGATCAAACTTAGTTCAATCGATCGAAGTCTCAATCGATTGAACTCTCCTCAAGTCCTTGAACATCTCTGATTTTGACAACTCTGATCACAGATGGGAGAATGGCCATAACTTTTCATTCGGACCTCGGATTTACCTCCCGTTTGCTACCACACGACTTTAACTTAAATATCTACATTTACATTATTGAGAAAATCTTCTAAATCTAAAGTCTTCATTGTGAAAAATGGTGTTTTTTCAGCTGCTTTCGTTATTCTCTTCACCAGAATCAGTTTTTATGCAACGACTACTTTCCATAACCTATAAAATAGTGTACAAACACATGTTTGAGTCCCAACATCATAGAAAACACTTAATCATTTATATGCATCTAAATCTAGGGACTTGAGGATAAAAGTATGCATAACAGACCATATAATACGCTATAAATATACACTTTTCACTTCTAATCACCTTCAAGAAACAAGCGAAAGCGAGATCAGCCCGAGAGGAGCAATGCAAAGAAGCCCAATAGTTCTGGCAGTTCTTTCATTTCACAATGGTCAAGGTCTGACACCCCCTGACCCGACCTCTAGTTCATAGCAGTCTGAATCCAACAGCCCCAACCTGACCTCCAGTTCATAGCGGTCTGAGTCCGGCAGCCCTGACACGACCTCCAGTTTGCATCGGTCTGAGTCCGATAGTACTGACCCGACCTATAATTTATAGTAGTCAGGATCCAGTGATCCTGCCTTGCCTTCAGCTCAGGCTAATCAGGACCCCGGTGATCCCGACCCGACCTCCTGTCTCCAACAGACCAATCGAGTTCAAATGCAATGGTACTTTCTCCTGACCATAGCATAAAGCTCAAACTGCAAAAGGGTTGCTACAAAGATATGGATCACATATTAATTCCTCATCAATCCCTAAAGCACAAGAAAAGGACCTCGGGTTCAACTCTCGAGGCACTAAAAAGACCTCAACCTCAACCCCAAGGCAACTAAAGACCACTGTTACGTAGTTGGCAAAAGACCTTGGGATCACGCCCGAGGCACCTAAAAGACCTCAAGATCACACCCGAGGCACCAAAAAGACCTCGCGATCACTCACGATGCATTGGTTTTGCTTAGGTCCATAACCTATAATGGTGACAAATCCCCCTAGGTGACTGATGATAGCAAACTTCAAAAGACCCTGGAAATACCAACATTCTAGGTCGATTACCTACAGTTATAGCCTCTATAGACCCCTGTCTTAGCAAAAGCTTGCGGGGCCGGAAGCCACAATGAACTAAACATGCAATCACACTGGGTATTTACAGGCCTTGGGGTTAACTAAGTTAAACTCTTAGACAACTCGAACGCCTATAATACTCAGAGGCACTAGCTACACTTAGGTCCAAACCAACGATAGAGGAAATCCTCTTAGGTTGGCCCATGATAGAGGAGTAAAAGGACCCTAAAGCTATACACTTTAGGTTGGCTCCACCAACATGGTCAAGCTCTTCTTCCTGCAATCTTGACGAAGGTTGGCTGGGCGGATGATAACCATCCTGGGAAGTTAACATAAATGGACCCTAAAGCCATACGCTTTAGGTCGACTTTTCCAACATGGTAAATTTTTTTACCCATAACCTTGATGAATATTTACGAGCAGAAGATGACCATCCTGTGAGCTAACTCAACCAAAAGGTTCCGAATTAGGCTTAGTCTCAACTCTTAGCCAGTTCTCGAGAACTCACAAGGCTCGAAAGTTCCAAGATAACATTCCTGAGCACTTAGACAATGGCAAATAGCTTCAGACAGATTTCCAAACTCGCCTCGATATAGCATCAAGCCAACCTTGGAAATGGGGGGGCAACTGATAGGCCCAAACTTGGCTCTACTTTATGACCAAGTGATTCTATTCAATGACCAACCCCTATCCCGACCAGGTCATGCTGCATAGCATCGTCCCGAGTAGTCTGGACTACCCAAGACATCTCGAGCGATATATGCCTAAAGTCTGACCAACAGGTCAGGAAGACCGCATAAGCATAGCTCATCATAGGGATAAGCTCACCCAGCCCCTGAGGCATAATCTAGAATATTTCAAACAGTTTCCTACTCAAGTTAGAAGACTAATAGAAAGTGTAAATTGTTTCCTAATACAATTAGGAAACCTACTTGATTTGTGTCAATTACATCCTAATTGGATTGTATTACCTAATCTAATTCGTTTCCTTGTATGAGTAGCTCTGTTGCATCTATAAAAGAGACCACTCACCCCTATAGAAAGGGATCAACCTTTCAGTCTAGACAACACCTCTATAGCAATCATCATCATGCCCGACCGACCTACGGTAGCTCCAAACTATTGTTGGTTCACCATAAGTCCTCGGCTTTTTACACTGTAGTGAACGTGCTTAGACACACACGTGGACGTAGGTTCCTTCATTAATAGTGCCGAACCACATACAAAAAATCGGTCACTCATACTCTCTCTCTCCTTAAACTGCTCTTATTTATCTTACCAAATTTTGGAATCATCATGTATGGATGATGATTACATGTTTAGAGGATTTTTATAATAAAATCGAACTTCATTGAATTAAATCATTACTTTCAAGATCTATTCTTATCTTATATCTATTTTGGATGTGATGTGCTCAATAGTCTATAATTTGATATGATTGTATGAATTATTTACATGTAATAATGTTTATTTGAATTGTGATATCAAGTAGTCGAATAGTTCATGCCTAGGGAAGACAGAGTGTGCTGTAACCTGTAGATACCCCAATTTTGACCAAATATCGGGTTAAGGGGAGTACTACCTCTAAGATCCGATGATGACAATGTCTGACTAATCTAGGACTTCCAAAAGGTGATTCAAGCTCTTCAAAAGGCTCGCCAATATAAACAACAGGAAGGAAAGAGAGAAAAAGGGAAAACAGAGAAGAACGGCACATGGTGAAATATGTGGCAATCACGGGTTATCGTGCGGCACTCACTTAAGTGCCAGAACGGCACACTATGAATGCCGCAAATTTCACCAAATGCCACGAAAAATGGATTTCTATAGAAAATAGCAGTCTATGGAGTTGTCCGCGGCACTCCTTGAATGCCGTTCAGGCATTCACTAAATGCCGTAACGGCAATCACTGACTGCCGCTGCCATCTCCAGTGAGTGCTGCATTTTTGGGCTGACAGCTGTAAAATAGCACATTCTGTACCATCAAAAGGACAGACGAAATCAATATTTTTGCCCATGAAATGACTAAAATACCCTTTTAAAAATGTCTATATAATAAGGGTGAATATCCCATTACAAAGGATAAGATTTTTAAATCTCCCAACCTTATCTTGATCCTCCTTCTCTTAAACCTCTAGAAAAGTTTCTAACGATACTTAAGAATTGCTTTTGTAGTTTAAAAAGAGGGGGGTTTGTGTGATTTAGAGTTGAAGAGTTTGATTATCTTGTGGAATTCCTCCAAACCACCAAGTTGAGGATATTTAGAGGTAGGCTCTAGACTATATAATCCTTTAAATACATGTTAACTTAGCTAATGTTTTAATGTTGAGTCTCTATTTTGGTTGTGTCAATCTCTTGGGGTTTATGAGACTTTCAATGTCTCATTCAAATCCTTTGATTTGAAATCTCTTGGTCTTCTTATGAGTTCATAGTTTATAAGAAGATTAGGATTGATAATGAGTATTTTGGGTTGACAAGATTAAGCCCATCTCCATGGCTTGATTTTGTTATTCTAGGACTTCATAAAGTTTCTCCATATTTCATTGAAGTCCATCAAGTATGAGAGTCTTTAGTCTTCCATGACCACCAAATGGTAGAAGAATTAGCTTAACAAAAGCCAAGTTTGATGGCTTAGTAGTTAAAAATTAGTAAGCAAAACACAAACTAGACAAAAAATGTAGTGAGTTCATCAACCACTCTTCATCAAAGATTTGTAGTTAAACATCATACTATTGGAACAGAATGAAACCAATGGGAAAGTGTTTATAACTCAAAATTCTACCAGTGTAGTTTTTGTTTTAGTGAGATTTCATGTTTCAAGTGGTTTGGTCATGGGTTTTAGGAATGACAACAATCTGTCCAAAGTTTTAGAACAACAACACCTTTTTAAAATGAGTAAATCATAACCTTAATCAAAAATTTTGACCCCAAATAATTTTATATGAAGTTTGATGTGTTAGTAAGGCCCCTAAAAAGATCTAAGTGTTTCTGATTTTTTTTACTATTTTTAGAAAATCATACAAGAATCTGGACAGAGAGTTATGAAGTCCTGAGTGACGTCTAGTATTTGTTTAATTCCAAGAGATCTAACCGTTGAAATCTTGATTTTCTTTTTGGATTAAAAACTACACTCATAGAGGCATCTAGTGTCCAAAAATCATCAAGATCAAATCACGGGAACCATGTCTTTTATTTCTTTGAAGTTCTAATCTGCTCTCAGCAATTTTCAGAATCTTGTCACAACTTTGGCCAATCTTGTGAATAATGGCTCAAATGATATCTTCATGAGTTAGGGTTCAAGCTATGCTTCGATAATGATTAGTTAAGCTTGAATTCAAAGTTTAAGTGATTCAAATTAATGAGTACTTCAATAATTTGCTCTTGTTCATGTATACATTCATCCATGTGGTTTGATGCTTTTTATTAGGATTCGTTCACTCTAGATTTAATCACATTTGACATGTTTGAGCTAGAAGTTTAGGATCATCATCTAACTTTATATCTTGCATATCATGGACACTAACCCTTTGTTTTGTAGCACCGATGAGGTATGATCCCTTGACTCTTCTCCAGTTTAATTACTTCTTAATTTTATTGATTTTCGACTACACATATGACACCCTAGAGTTAGGACTTGCTTTACTTATATATATGGATCAAAGACTCTTTTCCTAAGTTTTATTTATTTGTATGCATTGCACGTTTAATATTCGTGACTGGATCCCGGGTAAGTTCTCTCGTCCTCTATTGCATATCATCTTGCTTGCTAAGTGAATTATATGGTTTTGAATTATATTTTGTCATTAGCAATTTTACACCATTTTGTTATGCTTGTGTGATGTATATTTATATCTATGTATTAGTTGAGGGCATGCTTAGATTAATATATTGATTAAAAGGATGTTGAGTAGAGGCCTATCGCGAGATAGGATGAGAGAGGGTGTTTTAGTCCGTCGGACTCCTTCCTCTCTCATTCCATAATCTCCGGACTTAGTTAATCTTTGGTTTCGCAAAAGATCGGTTTGCTTTTAAAAAGGTTTCTTAAAAATTAAGTGGCGACTCATCGTTTTTGAATTTGAATTTGAAAAAGAAATTTTAAAAAACGTTGTGGGTAAGAAAAATTGTGATATCCACAATCTGGCGACTCTGCTGGGAATCGAACCCAGAATCTCTGGTTTCGCAGACCAGAATTCTGATTTTGGGTTCACTCGAGGATTAGACTTGAAAGCATCCTTTTAATTGAATTAATCAATCTTTGTGTGCCTGTTGCATTTCACTTACATGTCCAGCCAGTCGATTGCATGGAACTATGACCTTGGAGGCTTAGGGCAACCCAGTCGGTCAAGCCATCATGGGACTGTGTGATCACCCTTTATCTCGTACCATGTGTTGGCATATGAAGCATCCTATCGGGTGTGTGTTAAGAGTCCCTTATTTGACTAAAATCCAGCCTTTGCATGATAGCTTCTATAGAACCTTTCAAATCTAGGAAATCAATTCTTGATTAGGATTATGTGCTAGGAAGTCTTGTATGCCCAGAAGGGATTACTTGAGATGATGACGATACTTGCTTGATGAAAGATGTATGATCTTTTAATCACCTTTTAGCGCTTTCTCTTCATGTTCCACGACATTTGGAGAACACACCGAACCTTGATTATAAGATTATACTTCTTATATCATATTAGCTAAGCATCATTGACCTTGTGTATATCTAAATTCATGAAAAGTACAGTGATAATCCGATCATGTAATCCTTCTACCAAAAAGAATTATAAATCCATCTTTGTAAGTAAACGAATTTTTGTCATCTTTGTTACAAAGTTTCAATTGCTCTTTCAAAAATATTTGAAGTTCACTTTTTGATTAAAGCCACAAACTAATCTTTGTTAAAGTATATTCTTACATGATCATCTTCAAAGGAAAAATAAAAAATTTTGGGAATTGTTTTTGGGAGCAATGCTTTTCAAATGAAATTCAAAGCAAAATTTCTATCCAATCATCTTTTTGAAAAATGTTTTCACATCCTCATTTTCAAGTAAAAGATTTAAAATTCTTGTGGATTGTTTTCGAAAGATCTCATCATCTTAAGAGATGCTTCTCAAATATATTTCAAAAATTTTAAGCACCCGACCTTTGAAAGGGTAGTGAGGATTGCAATGAGAGGTGAAATTGGTGCATTTGACATGGGTGAAGATTTTATATGCTTATATGTCTATTTGCTAGGATTAGAATTTTCCTTCCTTTTGCATATAGAATAGGCACACACGCACACATGCATTACATCCGTGTGACATATGAACCGTTTCATCTCACCAAAAGTCTTTCAAAAATATATATAATAAGAGATTTTGATAAAAATAAAGAAAATAAAAAGTCTTTTGAAAAACATTTTTCTTTTGTAGGGTAAAAATAGCATCTAGTTTAGGCACAACTTGGTTTAGAGGTCCCACTGCAAGGTTAATAAGGAAAGGAGAAGACAGTGAAATGGAGGATGAAAGGAATGATGGGGAAGTAGCAGAGTTAAGAACATTGGTAGAACAACAGGTGGAACAGATGAGACGACAGATTGAGAAAATGAACCGAATAATGGTCATGATAGAAGTGATAGCACGTCCGCCACCAATAGTGAATCCACCAAATAACGATCCGCCAGTTAGGGAAGAAGATTGGTACGAAGACCCACAGATGCCAAGAGTCGAGATTCCTAGAGCAGATAGGGAAAGGTTAGAAAGGGAAAAGACTGACAAAGAGAGGATAATGACCAAAAAGATAGAGAAGCTAGAAAGGGTAATGCGTAAGGCTCAAGGGTCGATACTTACCTGATGGAATTGGAAGGGCTGTACGATGGGGTTCGTGAGACACTGCATGTTGGTTTTAAGATGCCAGTTTTTGACACGTTTAATGGAACTGGAAATCCACGCAGCTATGTGAGAATGTGTATCGGGTCTTTCCAACCCACTAGATTGAGCACTGCCATGATGGATGTCTTATTTCAGTAGATCTTAACTGGAGTCGCCTTAACCTGGTACCTCACTCTTGAACCAAGCGAAACCCAGGTTTGGGAAGAAGTGATTAAAGCATCCGTGGCACAGTATGAGTACAACCAAGACTTGGATGTCACAGTCCAAGATTTAGAGACCACCAGGCAGGGAAATAAGGAGTCGTTTGCTAAGTATTTGAGTAGATGGAGGGGAAAAGTGGCTAAGATAGTACAGAGGCCTCTCCGAGAAAGATCAGATCTAAATGTTAATGAAGAACCTTCAACCTATCTACCAAGAGAAAATGAGATTCCAGTCAATCAACACTTTTGCTGAGGTTTTTTCCGTATGAACAAGGATAGAGGATGCGATCCAGGAAAGGGTAATCAAGAAGGAAGAATAGCCGAATCGATAATGAAGGCCGAGATATGGATTAAATGGGGGACATTCGGAGAGTCATTTTGGCCCCACCGATGTCAATGCACTGAGTGGGTCGAGAAGAAAATTTGACATAACACCAAGGAAAGGAGGGGACAAACAGCCAAGGAAGTTCTCAGACTTGGGGGTATCACTGTTAACCGCTCTTGATAGGCTAATAACAAAAGGGCATCTTCGTTTGTTAGAGCCTCGACCTCTACCGAGTCCACTTCTGCCAATGTTTTGGGAGGATCTTTATTGCAAGTTTCATCAATAGAAGGGTCATTCTACGAATCAGTGCACAAGGCTAAGGCACGAAATTCAGGACCTCATTGACAACAAGGTGATATCCGAGCTGCCTGTCAAGCCTCCTAATGTTACTAGGAATCCGCTGCATATTCATCACACTGTACCACCACTACAAGGCTTTTACTTGTTAGGGATAGAAGAAACGATCTTTGATCCGTCGAGGCTAATCACTAAAGCTGGGATACCAAGGAAGCCTTATCAGATGCTGAAGGATTCGATGATTTGTACTTTGGGGAATTAACTAGACTTATGGGTTCAATAGACTAGCAACACTAATGTAGGACTGGTAGAAGATGACCTGTGGTATGAAAGCGGTGGAGAAGAACCAGAGGAAGAAAGCTTAAGAGTTGTTTCTAAAATTCACAATCTATGGGAAAAAGAAGAAGTCAGTCATCTAACCCGATTAGGGAGACATTTCAAACTTCATGAGCTAGAGGAGGATCACCCAAGGAGAGAATTGGATAAAGGAAAAGGGGAAATGAATGAAGAAGAGGAAGAGGATAGGGTTCTAAAGAAAATGAGAAAGACTCAGGCTAACATCACCATCGGGGTTTACTGATTGCTTCTAAATGTCACAAGTGGGCGGTTCTGGATGCCTTGAACCAATCTGATGTTTCTATTGATACAACACCAGAAGACCTCGTGGGAATGATTAGTAGAATCCCGACTCTGGTTGTTACATTCTCATCAGATGACCTACCTCTGGGAGGACCTGTTCATAATAAACTGCTATATATCACTGTTGAATGCTTGGGGAACACGGTGCCTGCATATCTTGTTGACAATGGATCTGCTCTAAACGTGTGTCCATTCTTTGGATGAATCAACGTTCATACCGTCTGAGCAGAAGGTAAGGGCGTATGACAACACTCAAAGGACGATTATGGGGATAATTCTCCTCCATCTCGCTATCATGCTTGTGGAAAAGGAATCCGAATTTCAAGTCATTGACATCTCTGCTTCTTTTAATTTGCTACTAGGAAGACTGTGGCTAGATAGTCTAGGTGTCATACCGTCTACAGTTCATCAGAAAGTCAAGTGTGTCTGGAAGAGCAAACTGTGATATTCTCAGGGACAGTTGGGTCCGTCCATCTGAAGCTTCATCAAGCACACCGGTTCTAGAGGTGCAATTCCAAGAAGAGGAGACAAGTCTGGGGGGTTCGAGTTTATTAACATATTGGAGGAAGAAAATCCAAGAGATTTCCTGCCGTTGTATTTCGATCAGTACGCGAGTCCGTTGGTTACTAATATCATGAAGAAGATGGGTTTCTTCCCAGGTATGGGATTGGGTTAGAATCATCAAGGTTTGCCAGAATTTCCAAAGATTGCCACCCAGACTCACACTCATGGTCTGGGTTATCAACTATTGAAGAAAGAGCTGAGAGATAAGAAGAAGGCAGCAGACGCACAATTGGTCCCGTACCAGAAAATGCTCAACGGGTATTTTGTGAAAGAGGGAGAGGATTTCCCCTTTTGTTGCTTTCCAGAACCATGGGTAGATCAGAAAGACAATTGTTTGAAGCTAGGGTTCGAGATCTTCTTCTCCCACGAATTCTCTGAGTATCAAGATCCATATCTACAGGTACCTGTGAAGTCAGTTATTGCAAAAGATTGGGTTGGTGCATTGGACGACTTGGTTGTGAAGAATCTATTAGGCGAGGAAAGCACAAAGACCAAGTGAACGGGCTAAGAAGGGGTCGTGGAAGACAAGGCGGGAAAAGAACATGCTGAGGGACTGGTAGAAGAGGTACAAGATGAGGAGAACGACATGGAAAAACCTAAGAAAGAAGAAATGGAGGAGATTACCAAGACAAGGGATCTGAAGGAGTGCTTCATCACCGATCTGGGAGGAGAAAGTAAGAAAGAGTGGGTCTTTGAGTCTAGTGGTAGGTATCCCCCACACTCGGAGTCTGTAATGGCCCAAATGAGGCATCTTTCAATTTCCATGTCTGTTGTAATTGCTCCAAAGAAAATCAATGAAAGCATGACCAATTCTGCCTACTGGAATGCGCTTAATGAATGTGATGAATGTGATGATCATGAAATACCAAATGGATTGTAAAAATTAATTGAAAAAGAAAAAGAGTCTATAGGTAAAATCATTGAGATCATTCTAACGATCAATCTAGGAAATGAAGATAATCCTCAAAATGTTTTTATTGGCTCTACACTTAGCAAAAAAGAAAGTAAAGAATTAATCAATCTATTAAATGAATTCAAAGATATTTTTGCATGGTCTTACAACGATATACCAGGTGTCGATCCAGAAATAGTCCAACACCATATACCCCTCTTTCCCAATTCAAAACCCGTAAAATAAAATTTGAGGCGAATGAGGCTTGAATGGGCACTCAAAGTCAAAGAGAAAGTTGAAAAGCAGTTGAGAGCCGGATTCTTAATGGTCACTGAGTATCCGAAATGGATCGCCAATATTGTGCCTGTCCCAAAAAAGGACGGTCACGTTAGAGTTTGTGTCGACTTCCGAGATCTGAATAAAGCCAGCCCTAAGGATGATTTTCGTTTACCTCACATTGATGTGTTAGTGGATAATACAGTGGGACATGAACTCCTATCTTTTATGGATGGATTCTCAGGGTATAACCAGATTCTAATCGCACCCGAGGATAGAGAGAAAACCACTTTCATCACACCATAGGGCACATACTGCTATAGGGTGATGCTGTTTGGGCTCAAAAATGTGGGCGCAACTTACCAGCGGGCCACTACAACATTGTTGCACGATATGATCCATAAGGAGGTAGAAGTGTATGTGGACGATATGATTGTGAAATCTAAGGAGAGGAAAGGGCACTTGGATGCGTTGAGAAAGTTCTTTGGAAGGTTAAGAGAATTTAGAATGAGGTTGAACCCTCAGAAGTGCACCTTCGGAGTCACTACCAGAAAGTTGTTGGGGTTTCTTATCACGCAAAGAGGGATAGAGGTGGACCTGACCAAAATAATGGACATAGTCGAAATGTAGCAGCCCAAGAATGAGAAGGAATTAAGGGGATTTCTATGTAGAATACAGTTCATAAGGCACTTCATCTCAAAACTTACCCTAATATGTGACCCTTTGTTTAAGCCGCTTAAAAAAGGAGAAAAATTTGAATGGGATACCTTATCACCACCCTTACCCAGAAGACCCTTGTTACTATACCTTTCCGTGTCCAAAGATTCAATGGGGTGTATGCTAGCGCAAGAAGGAGAAGAAGGGCATGCAGAAAGAGCCATTTATTACTTGAGCAAAAGGATGACTGGATACGAATTGAAATATTCACCTTCAAAAAAGCCTATTCGGCCTTGGTTTGGTGTACCCGTCGCCTTCCCTATAACCCTAATATCTCGAATGGATCCACTCAAATACCTATTTGAAAAACCTGCATTGACCAGCAGAGTTTCCCGATGGACCATGATGCTAGCCGAATTTAATATCAAATACGTCACTGCCAAGTCTGTAAAAGGAAGAGCTGTCGCGAAGATTTTAGTAAATCTCACCATAGAGGTGAATGAGGACTTGTAGAAAATGTACTTTGATGGAGCGGCCAACCAAACGGGCTACGGGGTTGAAATCATTCTCATAACACCCGATGGGGCCCCTACCCGGTTGGCCATCAAACTCAGGTATGACTCGACCAATAACACCGCGGAGTACGAAGTGTGTATAATTAGGATGGAAGCAGCCTTAGCCCTGAAAGTTAAAAGGATCGACATTTCCAGAGATTCTAACATGATCATATCCCAAGTACGAGGTGATTGAAGGGTAAAGCATAAGAAGTTGAGACCTTACCATGACTACCTAGAGAGCCTAAAAGTGCAGATTGAGAAGATTTCCTTTTATTACCTTCCCCATGAAGAAAACCAACTAGCCGATTCCTTAGCAACCCTAGCCTCAATGATCTAAATCCCCTCAAGAACTACCATGATCCCGCTATCCATAAAAATAAGAAATCGTTTGAAATGATCGCAGCCATAGAAGAAGAGGGTGAAGTTCCTTGGTTTGAGGATGTATGGAATTTCATTAAAAAGGTAGAGTACCCCCGAAGGAGCCTCAGAGAAGGATAAAAAGGCAGTTCGACAATTCTCTGCTCAGTTTGTGATCTACGCGGATAAGCTATGGAAGAAGTCCTACACCGGGTATAATTTGGAATGCTTGTACAGGAGGGAGGCCAAGAAAATGATGGAATAAATACATGAAGGAGTGTGTGGACCCCATATGAATGGGCACATGCTAGCGAAGAAGATTATCCGACAGGGATACTATTGGACGACATTGGACAAAGACTGCTGTGAATATGTCAGAAGGTTCCATAAGTGCCAGATCCATGCAAATTTAATGCACACCCCACCGTCACAACTCTATAGCATGACCACGCCCTGGCTGTTTTCCATATGGGGGATTGATATCATTGGCGAGATTATTCTGAAGGCCTCCAACGGGCACTGATACATAATCGTTGATTATTTTACCAAGTGGGTAGAAGCAGCCTCGTATGCGACTTTGAAAGCTAAGGATGTGGTGAGTTTCATCGAAAATAATATAATCTATAGATATGGGGTCCCAGATGAGTTTATCTCTGATCATGGCAGTTATTTTCAGGGATAAGTTATCCCACTCTTAGAGAAGTACAAGATCACCCGTCACCAGTCATCTCCATATAGACCGCAAAGGAATGGGGCAGTAGAGGCAGCAAATAAGAACGTCAAAGCAATCTTGGGAAAAATGAGACAGATATAAGGATTGGCATGAAAAGTTTCCATTTACACTATGGGGGTACCAGACCTCTATAAGAACCTCCACAGGAGCCAACCTTATTCTTTGGTTTACGGGATGGAAGTCGTCCTTCCCGTCAAGGTAGAGATACCCTCTCTAAGGGTTTTAGCCGAATGTGAGATAACTGAGTTAGAATGGACACGGGGAAGGTATGAAGAATTGATGTTACTCGATGAAAAAAGGTTGGCTGCAATAAATCATACTCAGGGATATCAAAAGAGGATAGCTCATGCTTTCAACAAAAAGGTCCACCCAAGGAAGCTTCGTAGGGTGACCTGGTCCTCAAAGAACTGAAAGTGCCTGTTTATGACCCTAGAGGAAAATTCAAACCCAATTGGGTCAGGCCATACATCATCAAGGCTTTCCTCTCTGGAGGAGCGACCTATCTCATGGACCTATACGGGGTTGAATTTAAACAATCAATTAACCTCGATCACCTCAAGAAATACTTTGCTTGAAACCCTTTCCTTTCAAAACCTCCTATGTTAATGAACTATGCTTGACCTAATTCCCACTAGGGGATACGTAGGCAACCTAATCGATTTGGTCACTACCAATTACCTGAAAGGCACTTCTTTCGTCAAGCCTTAAACTGAACTACTGCGGACCTGATACCCACTCGGGGATAAGTAGGCGGGCTCCTGAAAGCCTTTGGTCTATGAAAATCTAAAAAGAAAAAAACCTATGCTAAACTAGGGGCAAATTACATTTTCCCAGAACTACTTCAAATCCCTGAAACCAGGTGCAAACTTCACTTGCTATCCGAAGAACCCAGATATTTCCTTTAAACCCGTCTTTGGATCTCTTGGCTATTAAAATAAGTGCTATAAAAGAACAAACAAAAATTCATGGTATAGAATGATTGAAACTTTAGGCAAGATACAAAGCAAAGTCAAGAGCCAAAGAAAAGACATTAAAAGGAAAATTTTCATAACTCAAAAGATTAATCGGAAGAGCAAACACTTTGATTAAACACGTCAGAATGTTTCCCAAGAACACTCTTTAAGAAGAGAAATGAGAAAAGTGACATTCAAAAGCTTAAAAGGATAGGCAGGACTCGTCTGAAATTTAACAAAATAAAGCTCTATCCTATTTGTTTAACTTTCATCCATGTATGTCTACAAAGTCTGTACCTGGATCAGAGTTTGGATTTAAAGAAGGTACTCAGTACTAGGCACGATCGAAGCAGGGACCCTCCGGAAAGGAGCTGACACTCTGTCATGCCAAGCCTCAATGAAAGCCTTCACCATGAAAGGGTGCATGATCGAACCTTTGTGAAATCAGCAGTAATAGCCTCAGTAATATCCTAGAGAAGCCCGTACTGACGGACTACCCGGCCAAGAATGTAAAAAGTGGCATGCAAGCCAGGTAGCAAGATACCTGATCGTCTGGGAAGCCATACGGCGACAGAAAGGAAAGACCACTACGAGCAGATCCAATAGATATCACCAGCAGAAAAACCTTGGAGCCAACAAAGCCAAGCATCGGTAGAATGGAATAGGCGGTGAACCTCCATATGGATGTAGGAAAGTGACCCGCGAAGGTGTGAGGGGTGTATGAAGAGATCAAGGCGCTCCATGAGCCAAACCTGTAAGACGAAGGGTGCCCCCAATGATAACATAGCCCCAACAGTGTGGGTGTGGTCCAGACCAATCAAAGTTTCGCCAAGGATCAACATAACAGTGCTTTTCATCTCCTGCAAACCACAGGTAATGGGTATGAGAATGTCAGAAGATGACTGAAAGAGGAAGTAAGAAAGCATAGCAATCGACAATGCGCTACGCTGAACGGTCTGATACCCACCATCGTAAGGGTCCCCTATGGGAGCATAGATGGAGGAAAGGCGCTCAAAATCAATCTGCTTGTCGTAAATGAAAGAACCCACTGCATTATGAGATATGTTGAGGAGAGGGACCAAGTCCCGGACATACCCAGCTTAAAACAGAGGAACTGTCAAATCGGAAAAAGGATCAGTGTGTAGAATAGTGCTAGAATCCTCGAATAAAGGACAGGTCTCCTGAGAGCTGAAGTGAAAGACATGGAGAGAGGGATCCCAACATCGAATAGTGGCTCGAAGCAAACTTTCATTTAGAATCATCCTTCGAAAAGAGAAGAGGTCATTTAGTCTAAAACACTCGAAGTTGAGCTTGTCGATG
Organism: Hydrangea macrophylla; assembly: GCA_033977485.1. Lineage (NCBI taxonomy): Eukaryota > Viridiplantae > Streptophyta > Magnoliopsida > Cornales > Hydrangeaceae > Hydrangea > Hydrangea macrophylla. The sequence goes on along the minus strand of CM066997.1, from coordinate 61,112,259 downwards.
CCTGAAAGAGTATCCATCCATGGGAAGAGGATTTGAGAGCTCATGGGGGCCATTAGAGAAGAAAGTGAAGACAAGGAGAAAGTGTTTTGCAGAGTATTGATGAAAGAAGGCTTTAAATAAGAGTGGATTTGCCCAAAACATAGGGCGGCACTCGGTAAAGTAGAACGACACTCAAGTAAGTGCCGCGCGGTAGTCCGTAAGTGTCGTTGTGGCAATCACTGACTACCACTGCGGCATTTACCAAGTGCCTCAAAAGCCTAATCGAATGCCTCTTGGAGTTTTATTTTGGCCAGGATGTGTTTGTAATGCTTTCAGCCCACCTGTAAACAAAATTGAATAAAAACAATAAAACGAGCGCATCATGCAGCATGTGCAACAAAACCAAGCCACGATCACAATCATTCATTCATTCACATGGACAAGCAATAAAAAAAGAACAATGCTCACAAAGAAACAAAATAGGGGGTTAAGATGAAATAGAAGGACCAAGCTATGGTCACACATACGATGAGCAATAGTAAGAAATAGAAAAAGTGAAAGAAGTAATCGCAATAAAGTGATGCAGATACCTATCCTATCTTAACTATCCAGAAACCATCATAATAATAAGTGAGCATATATACAGTCATCCAAAGTATGTGCATCCTCCCCAAAACACTCAGAAATACATAAAAGAGGGATAAGGTAAGGTCAGCCCCAGCCCTGGCCTCGAGTCTAGTGGGTCACGCGTCTAAGGCGCTCCTCCTCTGACTCTGTCCTGCTCGCTCTGCCTCTGCCTCCGCCCCTGCCACCACTAGTACCCCACCGCTGCTGCCACCTCGTCCAATGTCGTTGCCTCCAGGGGCATCGCTAAAACTGATGCCAAACTGCTGAAGCACCCCTACCTATTGGGCCAACGCCCTGTTCTCCTCCACCTAAAAGAAGAAAGGAGGTAAAACCCAGGAGTTCTTAAGATAAAATGAAATTGTGAAAGTAGAGTAGAGATTATACCTAGGCCCCGCCGCCCGAGCTCCCTCATGTTGAAACAAAGAGTCAAAAATAAAGATTAGTAAATAAGAGGTCGCCAAAATCAATGAGAGAGATGAGAATAAATTCTTACCATCCACTCTCGCCCGAGGACCCACTACCACATGCTGTAGGCATACGCCAAGCCCTCATCCATATAAGCACATAGGGCATCATCATACTGATGAGGAATGGTAAGGGCACCCTGAGAGAGTTGGGGAATCGTCGTCGAAAACTGCTTGTTGAAGGAGACAGTTGACATGGTCCCATCCCATTAAGGTAAAGCGGGAGGATGAACAACGGTAGGGACGGGCTGCAAACAACAAGGATGAAATGTAAATAAAGAATAAGAGAGAACTTAGGAAAGGATAAAAAATCATATACTCACCTGGGTCACTTCCATCAGAGGGAAGTTCGGCATCAGCTTTGTAGCACAGAAAGCTGCATATCCCGTGGGGGGGTCCACAAAGTCACAGATGCCCAAGCCAATCAGAGCAGCTGTAAGCGCACTATTCTGAAGCGTGTCCGTGGCTCTCATAGAATCTAATGGAGGGTGTGGCACGAAGAATTTGGGAGCCGCTAGAGACTACCTAGTCACCCTCTCTCCCAAATACCGTGCCCGAGCTTCTGGCCCATCTAGTAGCTGTCTCATCGGGTCGTACCCACCTAATGCCCATATCCCCGCAGAGGCAATGGGAAGCACCCTAAGCCATATCTGCCAGTGAACGTGCGGCTTTTTCAATTTCATCAGGAAGTTCCTGAATGCCGTAAAATCATGAGCCCCCGTCTTTTGCCCGACCCTATCCTTCGCCCATTTCAATCCCTGGGGCATGATGAGAGCGTCAGCATCGCGTGTCTCAGGGGACATCATATGGAGATACTCATGGGACCAAATCTGTAGTATAAATAAAGAAAAAAAGGCATGAGTCTCGCAGTTTAAATAATTTCTGAAAGTGTGATAAACAATGAAATATATAAAAAATCAAGAAGAGGACGTACCTCCCATGCCCTCCAGAAGCCACCAGTAGAAGCCGACCGATCTCGGGAAATGTCCCCCATCTGCTTGTACTGGATGGCTAATCCTGTATCAGTCCAGTTGTACTCGAGTATCCAGTCCATATGCTCCAAGGACGCTACCAGTGCTACAAAAACCCGATCCCCCTTGGTGCTTAGCAGAGAGTACCCAAGCATATACATGAGGAAGCCCCGAGCCATCTACTCATCTGTAAAGCCCTCCTGGCCCCAAAAAGTATCCATAAACCACTTGGCCGTGACCAAGGGCTCCTCGGGGATGACTCCTAGCAAAGGTAGCACTCGGTCCCACTCGATAATGGTATCTAGGTACTATAGGCACTCCCCCCAGAAGGGTATCCCTATGATCATCGAGAAGTCGAGCAGGGTCATGGTCATCTCCCCGAAGTCAAAGTGGAACGTGCTGGTAGTTTCCCACCAACATTCTGCTAGGGTATGTATCTGACGAAGATCATTTGAGCTCTTTGTCAAGAGCTTGACGATATCTCTGAAGCCAGCAGCAACAATAAGACCCGTCACGGTCTCGCTTAACTCCTCGTACCAAGCAAAGCCGTGAGCTAGGCTGCTGTGTCCTTTGAGCACGTCGGGCTATAGCTGTAAAAGAAAATCGCAAGGTTCAAATGTCAACAAGTGAATGAAATAATGGAAAGAAATAAAAAAACAAAGAGTGATAAACAAAAATGACAAAAAAAAAAAATAATAATAATAATAAATAAAAGAGCAGTGATAATAAAAAAGGAATAAATAAGGAAAGGAGTGAAGACGAAAGCGTCTAAGTGCTTGGGAGATTTCACGGGTTAATTTCTTGAGAAAACGTATGTAGTCCTGATGATATGACTAGCGCCCATGAATCTTGTGTGAGAAGGTTTGAAAGGAGCATAGTTTCAAAAGAAATTCACAAGCATAAGGGTCGTTATTCATAAGGAGTGTTTGAAGATTTTGATTAACGAGTATAGCATTTAAAAGGTCCTTGAGAAGAGTTGAGGGGAGAAAATAATGAAATTGATACAAGTGAAAGATTCGAATTTTTTTTTACAAGCATAGCATTCATTTTCATGTGAAGTTTTGTCTCCACATTCATAAAATTCATAGGAAATAAGATAAAGAAAACAAAAATTGAATAAGCATTAAATAAAGCATTGGAAACGCTCGACAGCACTACAAGCACAACATTTGCATACACAAAGAGGCATTTTGAAGTTGTGTTGATCACGCATTGCATTCGTAAAGTTTATAATGAAGAGGAATAAAAAAAAGGGAACTAGAGGAGGCGTGTATACCTGTCGCTGGAATGCCCATGCTGATAGATGGTCGCTCGGGTCCCAGAGCAAGAAAGTAGGATCGGAGTGGGGAGTGGCCGTTGGCCTTCTTCCTACTCCGCGAGCCGCTAGCCATAACTTGTTTAGGAGAGAGGGTAAACTGAAAGTTAAACTCAGAATAAATCGAGAAAACTACCAAAATAAAGAGAATTTTAAGATTATGATCGAGAGGAACTGACCTGTAGACTCTCTAGATCAATGCAAGAAAAATGGAAAAAATCTCTAGAGGATTTTGGATTAGAGGGATTATGAAGAGTGAAATGAAAATGGGTTGGAAACCCATGTTTAAGCAATCTGCTGCTTAAACGGGTCCCAAAAATTGAATTCGAACCCCTAGAATTTGCCCTCGTTATTCTTTTTATCCCAAAGATAATTTTTAGGATCAAATTCGTTCTCGTTTCATGAAATTGGAATAGATTTGAGTCTGTTGACTCCAAAATTTTGAAAATTGGAATAGATTTGAGTCTGTTGACTCCAAAATTTTGAAAATTGGAATAAATTTGAGTCTGTCAGATTGATGCAGATCTTCTACGAGAGGCTTGTTCCCTTAGTTCGTAATACTGTCGATGCCATTTGTGTGGGTACATTTCCTATACAAAAGTGCCAATGAGGCATGAAATTTTTTTAAAATGTTAAGTGAAAATTCGATGCATCAAGCTGTGTTGGTACGTCCTGAGGGGCACCTTTCCCTCGACCTAAGTGAGAGGAGCAGTTCGAGTCAAATCACTTAATTGAATTGCAAGAATTATCTAAAAAACTTGACTGATTTATGATGATGAATCAAACGTCAATCCCACCGTCTTACGAAATTTGTCAAATATATTCTGACCCTTCGCATTCTATACTTGCATGCGCATCCGCATCTCAATTTCCAAAATTAGTGGACCAACACATACACTCTATTCAACAATTCCCATAAAATAATTATATTCCTATGACAAACAATCTGGATGCCCCATATAGAAGTCATCCTAACTTCACGTGGAGATCTAATAATAATAATGGGACTACTAATTTTTCTAATACTTACCGACCCCAATTTCAATAAAGTCAATTCCAACACCCCCTCTTAATCCTAATCCTCCAAGGGATAACGCTTTTGAGAAGAAGGTGTTGGTGTTGCTTAAGAATATTGAAACACAAGTACAAGCACAAGCACAAATAGTGCACTCTCACACACAATCCATTACAAAGCTTGAGTCCCAAAAGGGACAACTAGCTAATTTGGTGAGTCGTAAAAATGAGGGTAAGTTACCTAGTCAAACTATTCAAAACCCTAAGGGACAATATGAGATTGAGGGCTCGAGTGAGCAAGTAAACACCATCTCGACTAGGATGACTACCCGTAAGGGAGAAGTCATAGAGATTCTGAGAGATGGTTTAATAGATATGAACATTAATTCGAATCAAGATAAGGGTAAGGACACAAGTCGAATTAGGAAAGAAAATGAGTCAGTCCCAACTAATTATGTTCCGAAAATGCCTTTCCCACCAAACATGGAGGAACTATCACATGTTTCAAAGAAAGGATCAAAAATTGAAGATATACTCGAGGTATTTAAATAAGTAAGAATAAATATTCCATTCCTCGACGCTATTAAACAAATTCCCGCTTATGCTAAATGTCTTAAAGGCCTATGGACTCAAAAGCGCAAGTTGCGCAGTCATATTCTGAAAAAGGTCTTCCTCACAAAAAAAGTAAGTTCAATCTTCCAACACGCTCCTCCAAAGTTTAAGGATCCTGAAACACCAATGATTTCATGTATCATAGGTAACACTATCATTCATCGGCTCTCCTTGACTTAGGTGCGAGTGTGAATCTGCTATGATACACGGTTTACAAACAATTAGGATTAGTTGAACTTAAACCCATAGTCACTACCATACAATTAGCGGATCGTTCTGTTAAAATCCCTAGAGGAATAGTCAAAGATATCATAGTAAAAGTTGATAAATGTTACTATCTTGTCGATTTCATGGTCCTTGACACCGAACCTGTGCTAGATGCTAGGAAGCACACTCTTGTCATTCTTGGTCATCCATTCTTAGCCATGGTCAATGCTCGTATCAATTGTCAAATGGGGGTAATGAAAGTTTCATTTGGGAACATGAACCTAGAATTAAACATTTTTAATGTTGTTGATTAACCTCCCAATGATGATGATTACCCATGTATGGCAGAAAGTGAGGTAAGGCATGCTAAAGAACTTAATAGACAAGAAAATTGAAGGAAGGAAAACTATATAGTGTGTAGTGCACAGATGAACCTTAATGAAACAGACCCTACCAAATCGGATCCTAATGAAAGATTTACTCAAAAGGTCAAGAATCGATTCAAAACTGAAAAATAGGAACTATCGAATGAGTTAACAAATTACGACATTATTTATGTTTTCAACCGGAGTATCCCTAATGCCTTCAAGGGTACAAAGTCTGACTTTTGTCCTTCATTAGTCTTGAGCGTAGCACGGTCTAGCTGAAGACGTAAAAGACAGCACTTCATGGGAGGTAACCCAAGCTTTTATCATTCTATTTTCTCATTTTTGTACACTTTCTGGGTCATTTTGAGTCAACTTTTAATTTTTTGACAGGTTTGGTGGTCGGGGTCAATTTATTTTAAACTTATTCACATTGAAAGGCAATAAAAGTGAGAAAGAGGTAACTCTCTCGCGCGACTCATTCACGCGAGTTTTGAACTTAGAAAATTTTTAAGTTTTTTTTTTAAAGCAAGCCTCAATATTTCCTCGCGCGATAGGGGGATTTTGTGTTTTCTTTTGTTCTCTTATTCTTCTCATTCCCAACCCTTACTTTTGTGTTTGTTCTTTTCTGTTTGCTCTCTTCTTTTAGATCGAGTCCTTCTTTGTTTTCATAGTTCAATTTGTGCTTGTTCTTTTTTATTTTTGTTAAGTCTTTCGATTTTAGTTTAGTTTCTTAACAAGTACGCCAAGGTGTGTGTTACGTATATAAATATTTCTATTAGCTATCATTGTTCTTTTGTTTGTTTATTTTGTTTTGTCGAGTATTGACAGGTGAATTAGTGGCTCCATTTGGAGCAATTGAACTTTATCGCTATATTCATGTATGTTCACCTAGTTTGTGATTGCCGAGGTAATGTCGTTCCTTACAGGCTCTCCTTTGTTTTGTTTTATTGTTTCATTGGGGACAATGAAATGTTTAGGTTTAGGGGTATGCATTCACATACACATCATTATGAACCAATTTTTTATACAAATTTTCAAAAAAATTTCAATACTTGTGCTTAAATAAACAATGTTACTGGTGTTTTTGCAATCTCGAGTCGATACTTCTTGTTCAGTAACTTGGATTGTCATAGAATGGTAAACATGAGAAGATGTGGTTAAAAATTTGCTGAAGTCATGATGTGACGTTTAGGATATGTATTGTTCGAATAGTACTTTAATATCATAGATTTGCACACAAACCTATGCACTGTACGTAGTCACTTGAATACATGTTTGATGTGAACATAATATGACTCAGATTTCTATATAACACGTGGTAGAGAGTAAACCAGGTGAGCTTTTGAGTCTATCTTTTCCTTTTAGAGGGTTATAAATACATTTTATATTTGTCGAATTTCATTAAAATAGTGCATTAACTCGTTGTTTAGTATCATTATTCTTGTCTTGTTTGATAGTCAAGTTAAAATATTTGTTACCATGCTAAATAATCTTCCATCATAAATGTTGAAGAACCGTATCACCTTAGGACATGATTTTAGGCCTTCTTTGTTTTCCACCCTTTTGACCATTGACCTATCTAGATAAATGATAAAATTTCCATAGTTCGCTCCTTTGAGCCTTTAAAGTGCCTCTCTTTCTTTAATCACCATGATCCTTTTTTTGCTAACTTGGCCAAGTTGAAGTTCACCACAGAAAGATTGATCAAATTTTAGTGGTGATGAGGCAGTGTGTCGATTGAGAAGAAGAAGAAAATAAGATGATGTTTGGGGTAGTTGCCTTGGTATTCAATGAATATTCGTTTCAAAAGTAACAAAAAGGAAAAATAAAAGGTTGAAAGAAGAAGAGGAAAAAAAGGTTGAAAGAAGAAAAGAAAAAAAAAATGAAGAGGAAAGAAATTAAAAATATATGAAAAGAAGAGAATGGCAAGATGAAAGTTGGTAGAAGAGATGATGAAAGAAATTGAATATGCCTTACAATGCCATTCTGAAAATTACTTCATGAATCCATTCTATTCTTTTTCATTGCTTGAGCCACGTTACAACCTTTGAAAAGTCCTATTTGATCTTAGAAAACATGGTTTGGATATGTAAACGATGGGGGGGGGGGATTAAAATATGGTAACGATTAATTTTTCTTAATTGTTGGTGTCCTAGCCACGAGACTACTGTTCTTTTGTGTCATGCGTCTTTTCCGAGTCATGTGTGAGCGTTTCTTATTTTGAAAGCATATTTCCTTTGCTCCTATATATTGGAGAGATTACACATGTTCTAAATATTTCATTTGAGAGTGTAATTAACATTGTGAGATTCGTAATCGAAGCATAGCTAGATGGTTATCCGAGTTATATTCCAAGTTCATGACATGCGCGTGTTCATTTGACTACCACATCACACACGTGTAATTTTATGAGAAACTCAATTGATTTATATGAAGCATGTGCTTGGGATTTTTTTCGTGACTTAAGTGGATGTTTCATTATGTTTCTTCTTTTGTTCATTAGTCTATTTTGAATCATTGTTTACAATAAGGAGTATTAAATGTTTTTCATTTTAATAAAACTTTTCATGTACAAGTGATGGTCGTGGGTATCCTATTCGACGAGAACCCTCACAAGAATTCATTCGTCAGACTAGGGACACCTAGAGGTTTAAAAGGCTTGTTTGCATATGCTAAGTGCAATCGCTATCCATGCGACAATGGAGTAGCATTTGTTAAAAGTTTAGTTTTTATTTTTGTATTCTTTTTGCTCGAGGACTAGCAAAATGTAGGTTTGGGGGTGTGATCGTGAGTGAATTGTTCCAAATTGCATGCCTTAATTCACATTTGTTAACACTTATTATCCTGTTTTCTTGTACTTTTACTTTGTTTTCTATTTTCTGTCAGGTTATAGAAGAAAGCGAGAGTTCCAGGCTAAAAAGGGTGTACAAACATAAGGAAACAAACAGAAAAAGCTACCTCACATGCGCCGTTCACTCGCTCGACTTACCAGAATCGCACAACATAGCTGGATGGTTATCCAAGTTATATTCCAAGTTCATGACATGCACGTGTTCATTTGACTACCACATCACACACGTGCAATTTTATGAGAAACTCTATTGATTTATACGATGCATGTAATGGGATTTTTTTCGTGACTTAAGTGGATGTTTCATTATGTTTCTTCTTTTGTTCATTATTCTATTTTGAATCATTGTTTATAATAAGGAGTATTAAATGTTTTTCATTTTAATAAAACTTTTCACGTACAAGTTAATAAAGATGGTTGTGGGTGTCTTATTCGACGAAAACCCTCACAAGAATTCATTCGTCCGACTAGGGACACCTAGAGGTTTAAAAGGCTTGTTGCATATGCTAAGTGCAATCGCGATCCATGCAACAATGGAGTAGCATTTGTTAAAAGTTTAGTTTTTATTTTTGTATTCTTTTTGCTCGAGGACTAGCAAAATGTAGGTTTGGGGGTGTGATCGTGAGTGAATTGTTCCAAATTGCATGCCTTAATTCACATTTGTTAACACTTATTATCCTGTTTTCTTGTACTTTTACTTTGTTTTCTATTTTCTGTCAGGTTATAGAAGAAAGCGAGAGTTCCAGGCTAAAAAGGGTGTACAAACATAAGGAAACAAACAGAAAAAGCTACCTCACATGCGCCGTTCACTCGCTCGACTTACCAGAATCGCACAACATAGCTGGATGGTTATCCAAGTTATATTCCAAGTTCATGACATGCACGTGTTCATTTGACTACCACATCACACACGTGCAATTTTATGAGAAACTCTATTGATTTATACGATACATGTACTTGGGATTTTTCTCGTGACTTAAGTGGATGTTTCATTATGTTTCTTCTTTTGTTCATTATTCTATTTTGAATCATTGTTTATAATAAGGAGTATTAAATGTTTTTCATTTTAATAAAACTTTTCACGTACAAGTTAATAAAGATGGTTGTGGGTGTCTTATTCGACGAAAACCCTCACAAGAATTCATTCGTCCGACTAGGGACACCTAGAGGTTTAAAAGGCTTGTTGCATATGCTAAGTGCAATCGCGATCCATGCAACAATGGAGTAGCATTTGTTAAAAGTTTAGTTTTTATTTTTGTATTCTTTTTGCTCGAGGACTAGCAAAATGTAGGTTTGGGGGTGTGATCGTGAGTGAATAGTTCCTAATTGTATGCCTTAATTCACATTTGTTAACACTTATTATCCTGTTTTCTTGTACTTTTACTTTGTTTTCTGTTTTCTATCAGGTTATAGAAGAAAGCGAGAGTTACAGGCTTAAAAGGGTGTACAAACATAAGGAAACAAACAGAAAAAGCTACCTCACGTGCGCCGTTCACTCGCTCGACTTACCAGAATCGTACAACATAGCTGGATGGTTATCCGAGTTATATTCCAAGTTCATGACATGTGCGTGTTCATTTGACTACCACATCACACACGTGCAATTTTATGAGAAACTCTATTGATATATACGATGCATGTGCTTGGGATTTTTTTCGTGACTTAAGTGGATGTTTCATTATGTTTCTTCTTTTGTTCATTATTCTATTTCAAATCGTTGTTTATAATAAGGAGTATTAAATGTTTTTTGTTTTAATAAAACTTTTCATGTACAAGTTAATAAAGATGATTGTGGGTGTCTTATTCGACATGAACCATCATGAGACATCACTCGTCCGACTAGGGACACCTAGGGGTTTAAAAGGCTTGTTGCATATGCTCAGTGCAATCCTGATCCATGCAACAATGGAGTAGGATTTGTTAAAAGTTTAGTTTTTATTTTTGGATTCTTTTTGCTCGAAGACTAGCAAAATGTAGGTTTAGGGGTGTGATCATGAGTGAACAGTTCCTAATTACACGCCTTAATTCATATTTATTAGCACTTATTATCATGTTTTCTTTTACTTTTACTTCATTTTCTATTTTTTGTCAGGTTATAGAAGAAAGTGAGAGTTTCAGGCTAAAGAGGGTGTAAAAACAGAAGGAAACAAGCAGAAAAAGCCACCTCTTGCGTGTGGGTCGCTCGCTCAACTTATCGAAATCGCTCGCGCGACCTGTAGAAAAAAATTATTCTACGTATTTTCATGAGTTGAAGACCCTTACGTGAACAGATTTGCCTAATTACGTCCAGAAAGTGAAATATAGCAGTTTTAGACAGATTAGGTTTACAAAAGCCTTCCTAATCCCTCTACAACTATATATACATCATTCTAATTCACTTTTGGGGACACACAACATTATACACATCCTCCAATAACTTAAACTTCAGCCATTAAAGAGAGGAAAGCAAGGAGAAAAAGAAGAATACCACGAATTCCCATGGCCTCTCCATTAACCTCTTGCCATTAATCGCATCTATGGCCAACTAGACCTAGATCTAGGGTTTCAATGAAACCCTATCCAAGTAATATGGTGTTATTTATGTTTTTCTTTTAGATTTATTATATATGGATGACGATTACATGTTTAGAGGATTTTTTTATAATAAAATCGAACTTCATTGAATTAAATCATTGCTTTCAAAATCTATCCTTGTCTTAGATCTATTTTGGATGTGATGTGCTCAATAGTCTATATTTGTTGTGTTTGTATGGATTATTTACATGTAATAGTGCTGTAGACACCCCATTTTGTCGGCTATCAGATTTAGGAGACCCATAGCATGGTGGTTCACAATGATCGTAAAAGACTCAAAAGGACACCTGGAAGTCAGCTCTATCTCTCAGAATGCTCAGATTGACCAAAATGCCCCTGAAAGCCCGAAGACTCCCGAATTTGGTCCCGAAGTTCTGAAAACATGCTATGTAGTACGAAAAAAGATAAAATGAGTTTATAAGTAAAACCGGAAGAAATCGTCAGCTCCCAGAGACCCCCGAAAGTCCCGGAAGTTCCCGGAAACTCCCCGTTGACCGGTTTTACCAAGGTTTAACCAGGTTTTACCAAGGTTTGACCAGGTTTGACCAGAGTTTGACCAAGTTTGACCGAAATCATCCGAATTCACCGGAATCATTAGAAAAGTATTAAAATGAGTTTTAAAAGAGAATCGAGCGAAAACGTCGGCTCTTGGGAGCTCCCGGAGGTTCCCAGAACTTCCCGGGAATCCTAGGTTTGACCAGTTTGACCAAGATTTGACTTTGTAATCGGGGCACCGAAACAATTTTTAAATATTTTTTTATGGATACTAGAGGTCAATAGCTTTCCAACGGTATATCGCACATAATTCCTGGATTTAAAACGAATTTATTTTAAATTCCCGAAGGCGAAAAAGGCAACCAAATCGGCTTTTATCATAAATACCGCAATATTTTTTAAAGTGACCTATCCCGGAACTATTTTTTATGTAAAGTAGACTCCATTACCTTTCCAACGGTATATCACAACCTCAGTTTGGAGTTCATACGCATTTTCCGTGAATTTCGGACGAAATAGGGCTTTTTCGCGAATACCGGAACCACAGGGGGCCTAAACAGCATTATCTGGACGAGGGAGGAGCAGTGCCGCCGCGGCACTGGCCCACTGCCGCCGCGGCACTCCCCTCCAGAACAGTGTAGTTTTGTAATTTGTTTTGTGGTCCCATTTTGATTAATTAAAAACCAAAACGACATAGTTTTATGATTTCAGATGTTTGGAGCCAATGGGAATACTTTCTAAATCCCAAAACCACCCCAAGTTGGCCTATTTAAACCCCCCATTGCTCTTCATTTTGGGGGAGTCAAATGCAAGTTTAGAGAAAGTTTGGGAGAGAAAGTTGTAGAGATAAGGTTAGAGTAGAGAGAAAAGAAGCTTTCTTCTTTGATTTTCAAAACAAAAGTGATTTCTAAACTTTGTTTTTACTACATTACTCCCGTTTACTTCAACATTCAATACACCCAACCATCATTTTAGTGAGCATTTAAGAGAGTGGAAGCTTCTTCCATGTCTAATGTCATTACATATGAGCGAAACACCAACCTACAAGTTCAATACTTCATGAATATCATCTATTGATCATTATCTACTTGCTTGTTTATTCATTGTTTATCTCTTCTCACCTCATTTCTTCTTGATTTTCTTCATTTTACTTACTAGTTTATCATCATCTAAATGATGACATGAAGTTTGGGGTGAGTGAATCCTTATGGATAGTAGCTCTTGACCCCAAAAACATGTTTGATAGATGATGATCATAACTTCAATACCTCCAAGGTCTCCTTGAAGTGTATTGAAGTTATGCTCAAATAAAAATAAGTGTCTCCAACAATCTTGGAGGTTCTTGATGATGAGTTGAATGTTGGCATTTTAAGTGGTTGTAATCTTTATTGAGTATTGAAAATACACTTTCAAAACCTCTACTTCAAAACCCCCCTCAATCCCTCTCATTTTGATTTCAAGAAAGAAAACCTTATTTTCCCCAAAATCTTCAAAACAGTGAGTCAAAACAGTGAGTGAGCTGAGTTCAAAGATTTCTCTAGAACTCAATACTCAACATATAGATGCAAGGCCACTTGGAAAGTCTTCCTAACGCATTGGAGAACACCCATGAATTTTGGTTTGACTTGGAAGTACTTGAAAATGATCCATTTGGACCCAAACATTCCTTCCAAACATTCTGCCTCTGCTGTCACAGCAGCTTGACTAACTTCCAACTTCTTTTTCAGAAATATTTTCCAAAAGGGGTGGTCCCAACTTATTTTTCCCTTAAACTTCAATGTCTTAGGGAATTTTCTATATAAAATGGGCCTCTGGATCATTCGTTTTCATTTTCTAAGTTTTTTCAACATTTCAGTCGACAGTACGGACTCTGTTTCTGAGTGACATCTGTTGTTCATATGATTTCTCTCAATCTGTGATATTTATTAAAGATTGGCTTTTTGGGTAGTGTTCTAGACACAATAAGGAACATCTCCATAAAAAATCATGTTACCCCTCTTTCCCTTTTTACAAGATCATGTTACTGTTCTGTCCACTATTCATAACAAGATACCGGCCCCCGGAGGCCCCGACAGGCTCTCTTGGATTGAGCACCGCAAGATTTGATCAACCGTAAGAGATTCAGAGTTGGGTCCTGGATTCCGATCAAGAAAAGTGATTCCCCGAGAACCCCGCATCATCCCCCGAGGACAGAAGCAGAAAGATACCGGCCCCCGGAGGCCCCGACAGGCTCTCTTGGATTGAGCACCGCAAGATTTGATCAACCGTGAGAGATTCAGAGTTGGGTCCTGGTTTTCGATCAAGAAAAGAGATTCCCCGAGAACCCCGCATCATTCCCCGAGGACAGAAGAAGAAAGATACCGGCCCCCGGAGGCCCTGATAGGCTCTCTTGGATTGAGCACCGCTGATCGGGAGAGAACTAATCCTATTTATACGCCTTAACGCGCATTTGTTAGTGCCTTTTTATCCTGTTTTTGTATATTTTTACTTCGTTTTCTAGTTTCTGACAGGTTTTGGAAGAAATCAGCTAAATCAGGCTAAACAGGGTGAAAAGTCAGAAAGAAAGAAGCTGAAAAACCAATGTCGCGCGCGCGGTCCGCGGGCGCGAGAATCCAGAAGTCGCGCGCGCGGTCCGCGGGCGCGAGAACCCCAATAACTCGCTCACGCGATCCGCGCGCGCGAAGGACCAAAAGTCGCGCTCGCGCGACCCGCTCGCGCGATATGCCCAAAAACCAAAGTTGCGTATTTCAGTATACTGAAGACTCCTGTGCAAACGAGACTGCTAAACGACGTCCAGACTGTAAATTACATGCGTTTCAGTTCGTTTCGGGTTGGGAAGCCTTCCAAAGCTTGTACAAACTCTATATATACTCTATTTTACTTCAATTAGAGGGTTGGCAATTATTATACACACATTCTACAACCATCCTTCCAGCCATTGAAGAGAGGGAAGCAAGGAGAAGAAGAAGAAGACCAAGGATTTCCATGGCCTCCTCCATCAACTACTTGCCGATCTCTACTTCCATGGACGGCTAGATCATCGATCTAGGGTTTCAATGAAGCTCTAGATGAGTAATAGGGAGTATTTTATGTATTTATTTTAGTTTTATTATGTATGGATGACAATCACATGTTGAGAGGATTTTTATTAATAAATCGTACTTCTAGTGATTAAATCATTGCTTTCAGAATTTATTCTTGTCTTAGATCTATTTTGACTGTGATGTGCTCAACGATCTATTCTTGCTGTGCTTGTTTAGATTGTTTGCATGTGATGGTGCTTTATTGATTCGTGCTATCAAGTATCCGAATAGTCCATGCCTAGGTTAGACGGATTAGATCACAACCCTAGTTTAGTGTGAGATAATTCGTGCTATCCGCAGATGGATTATGTTGGTGCTTGAACCATGATTATCTTCTTGTCGGAGGAATTGGGCTTGTAGCTACAATTCCCCATATTCATCCAACGTAATAAGCTAAAGTAATTCATAAATATTCCTATTATGAAACTAGTGGTGGATTTGCAATCCTAGGTTTCCTTTAAATATTATTTAAAAACACTTTTAATTGCTTTCATAAGTTAGATTTACTTTTATTGTTATTAGTTTAATTAAATCCAAATCAAACTCCGTTTTTCCTAATTAATTAGACTTAGGTTTTAAAATTAAGTCGTTGTAGTAATCAATCTCTGTGGGTTCGACCTTTACTTCCACACTGCAAATCCTTTGAAAAGTAAAGAATACTTTTATATCTTGATTCTGACGAGATCAACCGCCAAATTTGATCAACCGTGAGAGATTCAGAGTTGGGTCCTGGTTTCCGATCAAGAAAAGAGATTCCCCGAGAACCCCGCATCATCCCCCGAGGACAGAAACAGAAAGATACCGGCCCCCGGAGGCCCCGACAGGCTCTCTTGGATTGAGCACCGCCAGATTTGATCAACCGTGAGAGATTCAGAGTTGGGTCCTGGTTTCCGATCAAGAAAAGAGATTCCCCCGAGAACCCCGCGTCATCCCCCGAGGACAGAAGCAGAAAGATACCGGCCCCCGGAGGCCCCGACAGGCTCTCTTGGAGTGAGCACCACAAGATTTGATCAACCGGGAGAGATTCAGAGTTGGGTCCTGGTTTCTAATCAAGAAAAGAGATTCCCCGAGAACCCCGCATCATCCCCCGAGGACAGAAGCAGAAAGATACCGGCTCCTGGAGGCCCCGACCGACCCGCAAGATTTGATCAAGAGAAGCGGTTGAGATCCCAGAAAGAGTCGCTTCATCCCCAGCAGATTCAGATTAATCCTCAGCGGATTCGTACACCGTCAGTTCAATCACAGTAGTCCATTGTCGACTCATCATCTCGATTCAAACATCATCGGTTCATTAGTCATCTTCGCTCTAATTCAAAATATGCCATGGGGCTTCCATGTTCATCGCGTGACATCTCAGGATTTCATGATCATCCCTTGACCTCTGTGTCCGTCTCTTGACTTCCAGGGCTCTCGTGTCCGTCAGTTATTTGCCAAAAGGCATCTTCGATTATAGTCCTCTGAGACCCCACACCCAATTACGTTCTCTTACGAAGCACACTTCCCAAAATTCAGAAGTTTGCCCCTGGACTCAGAGCCTTCTAAAATCTTGGTAGCCCTATTCGGGTCAATAACTGCATCATAGTCAGAAGCACCAACACGACACCAGCCCACTCGGAGTGGCGCACCCTACAGCATACTGGGATCATACAATAGGCATAATAGGATTCATAACACAACTCGTATCACATCCACGCATTGCATACCATCCTCATAGCATAGCATCCGCTTGGTTGTTGCGTGTGTACATGTGTGATTCATTCCTTTGCGCCCCGAACTACGTCCTGGTCTGATTCCCCTTTAAGATATGTAGGCAGCTCACGCAGAGCGCGACCAGCACTAGCCTCAGCATCATTGCATCTTTTGCAACGCTTTTTTTCCTAAATCTATTGCCTCCAAAAAGTCCTGTCTCTTCAAAACTTTGGCACTCGCTTGCGACATGCGTTGTCTCGCAAGTTCCTGCCAAAGAGGGGCAAACTGTAGACACCCCATTTTGTCGGCTATCATATTTAGGAGACCCATAGCTTGGTGGTTCACAATGATCGTAAAAGACTCAAAAGGACTCCTGGAAGTCAGCTCTATCTCTCAGAATGCTCAGATTGACCAAAATGCCCCTGAAAGCCCGAAGACTCCCGAATTTGGTCCCGAAGTTCTGAAAACATGCTATGTCGTAAGAAAAATGATAAAATGAGTTTTTAAGTAAAATCGAAAGAAATCGTCAGCTCCCAGAGACCCCCGGAAGTCCCGGAAGTTCCCAGAAAGTCCCCGTTGATCGGTTTGACCAAGGTTTGACCAGGTTTGACCAGAGTTTGACCAAGTTTGACCAAAATCTTCCGAATTCACCAGAATCATTAGAAAAGTATTAAAATGAGTTTTAAAAGAGAATCGAGCGAAAACGTCGGCTCCTGGGAGCTCCCGGAGGTTCCCAGAACTTCCCGGGAATCCTAGGTTTGACCAGTTTGACAAAGATTTGACTTTGTAATCAGAGCACCGAAACAATTTTCAAATATTTTTCATGGATATTAGAGGTTAATAGCTTTCCAACGGTATATCGCACATAATTCCTGGATTTAAAACGAATTTATTTTGAATTCCTGAAGGCGAAAAAGGCGACCAAATTGGCTTTTATCGTGAATACCGCAATATTTTTTAAAGTGACCTATCCCCGAACTATTTTTTATGTAAAGTAGACTCTATTACCTTTCCAACGGTATATCACAACCTCAGTTTGGAGTTCATACGCATTTTCCGTGAATTTCGGACGAAATAGGGCCTTTTCGCGAATACCGGAACCACAGGGGGCCTAAACAGCATTATCTGGACGAGGGAGGAGCAGTGCCGCTGCGGCACTGGCCCACTGCCGCCGCGGCACTCCCCTCCAGAATAGTGTAGTTTTGTAATTTGTTTTGTGGTCCCATTTTGATTAATTAAAAACCAAAACGACATAGTTTTATGATTTCAGATGTTTGGAGCCAATGGGAATACTTTCTAAATCCCAAAACCACCCCAAATTGGCCTATTTAAACCCCCCATTGCTCTTCATTTTGGGGGAGTCAAATGCAAGTTTAGAGAAAGTTTGGGAGAGAAAATTGTAGAGATAAGGTTAGAGTAGAGAGAAAAGAAGTTTTCTTCTTTGATTTTCAAAACAAAAGTGATTTCTAAACTTTGTTTTTACTACATTACTCCCGTTTACTTCAACATTCAATACACCCAACCATCATTTTAGTGAGCATTTAAGAGAGTGGAAGCTTCTTCCATGTCTAATGTCATTACATATGAGTGAAACACCAACCTACAAGTTCAATACTTCATGAATATCATCTATTGATCATTATCTACTTGCTTGTTTATTCATTGTTTATCTCTTCTCACCTCATTTCTTCTTGATTTTCTTCATTTTACTTACTAGTTCATCATCATCTAAATGATGACATGAAGTTTGGGGTGAGTGAATCCTTATGGATAGTAGCTCTTGACCCCAAAAACATGTTTGATAGATGATGATCATAACTTCAGTACCTCCAAGGTCTCCTTGAAGTGTATTGAAGTTATGCTCAAATAAAAATAAGTCTCTCCAACAATCTTGGAGGTTCTTGATGATGAGTTGAATGTTGGCATTTTAAGTGGTTGTAATCTTTATTGAGTATTGAAAATACACTTTCAAAACCTCTACTTCAAAACCCCCCTCAATCCCTCTCATTTTGATTTCAAGAAAGAAAACCTTATTTTCCCCAAAATCTTCAAAACAGTGAGTCAAAACAGTGAGTGAGCTGAGTTCAAAGATTTCTCTAGAACTCAATACTCAACATATAGATGCAAGGCCACTTGGAAAGTCTTCCTAACGCATTGGAGAACACCCATGAATTTTGGTTTGACTCGGAAGTACTTGAAAATGGTCCATTTGGACCCAAACATTCCTTCCAAACATTCTGCCTCTGCTGTCACAGCAGCTTGACTAACTTCCAACTTCTTTTTCAGAAATATTTTCCAAAAGGGGTAGTCCCAACTTATTTTTCCCTTAAACTTCAATGTCTTAGGGAATTGTCTATATAAAATGGGCCTCTGGATCATTCGTTTTCATTTTCTAAGTTTTTTTAACATTTCAGTCGACAGTACGGACTCTGTTTCTGAGTGACATCTGTTGTTCATATGATTTCTCTCAATTGGTGATATTTATTAACGATTGGCTTTTTGGGTAGTGTTCTAGACACAATAAGGAACATCTCCATAAAAAATCATGCATTGAAAGTATTCCTAACTCCTCTTTCCCTTTTTTACAAGATCATGTTACTGTTCTGTCCACTATTCACAGCAAGCACATTTTAACTTTCATTCTTTGATTTGATGCTTATATGCCTTCCAAATTAGTTCATATCTTATGAAGTAGTTCATAATACATTTGTACATATCCCATATTGATTTCATCCATCCATTCATGCACATTATAGACTTCTAAGTCATTCTAGGAATCCATGAACACAAAGCACACTACAACCTTGGCACATTCTAGATACATACATTGCATCCATGCAAGATTTGGGGCCTTCATGGCTCCTAATCTAAGAAGATTATAAGGAATGAACTTGATCACATGTTCATGCTTCCCCCGATCTAATCATCTTTTCTCATCCATCCCGGGGATTGAGAGGTCTTCTTTTCTCAAAGATTAACATGCATCATACTAGCTTGCTAAGCATATTTTGACTTCCTTGTTTATTTGTTTCAATAACAATTCATGTCCCCCTTTAGATTAGGAAGTCTTGATTATTTGATACATGATTAGACGATTTTTCCTAGGTTTATTTGTGTGATCTTTCACTTTGCATTGTGTGATATTTGGCTTAGATCTTATGAATGATATCTTATCTTTAGATCTTCCATTTTCAAATTTTCTTATGTGATGTAATATACTATCATAGTATTATTTGTCGAACCAAACATAGTATAAGATGATTATTTGGATGCTAATTGAGGCCCGTCGAGAGACGGGGCGAGTTGAGGGTATTTTAGTCGTGACAAAGGCTCCTTCCTCTCTCGTACCAAAACCCCGAGCCAAGTTCTTTGGTTAAGAAGGGCCGGTGCCCTTTATCCATTTGGGTGAGTCAAATTAGGTTTCTTGGTTCCTTAAAGACCAAGTGACGACTCTGTATCTGTTTTCAACATACCTTTTCTCTTTCCTTGATTCAAACTTCAAACAAGTTTCAAAAACCCAACGAAGAGGTGGAAGCCCGGTATCCTCAAGTGCTTATTTGAATTATGATATCAAGTAGTCGAATAGTTCATGCCTAGGGAAGACGGAGTATGCCGCAACCCTAGTTTAGTGTGAGACACTCCGTGCCAACCGAAGATGAATTATGTTGATGCTTGAATCGTAACTATCTTATTGACGGAGGAATCGGGATTGTAGCTACAATTCCCCATTATCATCCAATATAATAAACTAATTGAATGCATAGATACCCTTATTGTGAAGCTAGTGGTGGATTCGCAATCCTAGGTTCAATACACATATTTATTAAAACAACTTTTAATCGCTTTCATAGTTAGATTTATTTCCTTAGTTTCTTAGTTTAATCAAAATCAAAATTAAAAGTCTATTTTCTTAATTGACTAGGTTTAGGTTTTAAAATTAAAGTAGTATTTCAATCTCTGTGGGTTCGACCTCTACTTCCACATTACAAATCTTTTAAAGTAGAGTATACTTTTTATCTTGATTTTGACAAGATCAGCAGCCCCTCCAGAAAGGAGAGTCTTAATGATGTATGGTCTGACCCAGTTGGGTTTGAATTTTCCTCTTAGGTCATAAACGGGCACTTTAAGTTCTTTGAGGACTAGGTCACCCTCAGCAAGCTTCCTTGAGCGAACCTTTTTGTTGAAGGCACGAGCTACCCTTTTCTAATATCCCTAAGTTTAGTTTATTATGGCTAATCTTTTCTCATCAAGCAACATCAACTCCTCATACCTTCCCCGTATACATTCAAGCTTAGCCACTTCACATTCTGCCAAAACCTTAAGAGAGGGCACTTCTACTTCAATTGGAAGGACAACTTCCATCCCATAAACCAACGAATACGGCGTAACACCTTTTGGGGTCCTTATAGAAGTCCGGTATCCCCATAATGCAAATGGTAGTTTCTCGTACCAATCCTTATCGGTATCCGTCATTTTTCCTAAGATCGCCTTAACATTCTTATTTGTTACCTCTACTGCTCCATTCGTTTGGGTCTATTCGAGGAGGATTGATGGCGGGCGATCTTATACTTCTCTAAAAGTGGGATGACTTTCCCTTGTAAATGACTACCATGATCATAAATGAACTCATTTGGGACCCCATATCTATAAATTATATTTCTCTCAATAAAACTCACCACGTCTTTAGCTTTCAAAGTCGCAAATGATGTTGCTTCTACCTGTTTAATAAAATAATAAATTGTCACAATTATGTACCAGTGTCCATTGGAGGCCTTTGAAATTTTTTCCCCAATTATATCTATACCCCATGCTGAGAACGGCCAAGGCATGGTCATGCTATAGAGTTGGGACCGCGGGGTGTGCATCAGATTTACATGGATCTGACAATTGTGGCACTTTCTGACATATACACAGCAATCTCTGTCCAAGGTCATCTAGTAATACCCTTGCCGAATTATCTTCTTCGCTAACATGTGCCCATTTATGTGGGGTCCACAAACTCCTTTGTGTATTTCCTCCATCATTCTCTTAGCTTCCTTGATATTTAAACACTTTAGATTATACCTGGTATAAGACTTCTTCCACAACTTATCTGCATAAATCACAAACTGAGTGGAAAATCTTTGAATCTCCTTCTTATCCTTCTCCGAAGCTCCTTCAAGGTATTCTCCTTTCTCAATGAAATTCCAAACGTCCATATACCAATGCATCTCACCCTATTCCTCTATGGCTGGGATCATCTCAAATTAAGGTTGGTTTCTTACTTCTATGGATAGCGGGATCATGGTAACTCCTGAGGGGATTTAGATCATTGAAGCTAGGTTTGTAGGGAATCGGCCAACTGATTCTCCTCACGGGGAAGGTAATAAAATGAAATCTTCTTAAATTGCACTTTCAAGCTCTCCAGGTATTCGTTGTAAGGTCTTAACTTCTCATGCTTCACTCTCCAATCACCTCACACTTGGGATATAATCAGGTTAGATTCTCCAAAGACATCAATCCTTTTAACTTTTAGGGTTAAGGCTGCTTCCATCCCAACTATGCATGCTTCATATTTCGTCGTATTATTGGTTGAGTTATACTTAAGCTTGACGGCCAACGGGGTAGGAGTTCCATTAGGTGCAATAAGGATGATTCTGGCTCCATAACCCAATTGGTTAGCTGCTCCATCAAAATACATCCTCCACGAAATTTCCCTTGTCTCCATCACTCCTTCATCTGGGAATCGAAACTCACCTTTCTCCTTGGATTCTATCGCAAGATCAGCTAGGTACTCAGCAACAACTCTCCCCTTTACGAATTTGGCAGTGACATACTTAATATCGAATTCAACCAACATCATAGTGCATCAAGAAATCCTACTGGTCAAAGTGGGCTTTTGAAATAGGTATTTGAGTGGGTCCATTCAGGATATCAGAGTTACAGGGAAGGCTAACATGTAATGCCTAAGGTGATGGGTACACCAGACTAAGGCCTAACAGGCTTTTCTAAAGGTGAATATTTTAGCTCATATCCAACCATCCTCTTGCTCAAGGAATAAATGACCTTCTCTATGTACACGTTTTCTCCCTCTTGGGCCAGCATACACCCCATTGAACCTTTGGACATAGAGAGGTATAGTAACAAAGGCCTTCCGGGTGCAGGTGGTGATAGGACATGCGGGTTTTGGAGATAATTTTTGATTCCATCAAAGGCTTGTTGGCATAGGCTATCCCACTTGAACTTCTCTCCTTTTCTAAGCAATTTAAAGAGAGGATCACAGTTAGGGTGAGATTTGAAATGAATCGGCTAATGAATTGTATCCTTCCCAAGCATCCCTTCAGCTCCTTCTCATTTTTTGGCAGCTGTATCTCAACTATGCTTTAATTTTGGTCGGGTCCACTTCTATCCCCCTTTGGGTGATAAGAAATCCTAACAACTTCCCGGTAGTAACTCCAAAAGTGAACTTTTGTTGATTCAACCTCGTTCTAAACTTTTTCAACCTCTCGAAGAATTTCTTCAACGCCTTCAGGCGTCCTTCCCTCTTTTTAAATGTCACAATCATATCATCCACGTATACTTCCACCTCCTTATGAATCATATTGTGCAATAACGTAGTGGCGGCCTGTTGATACATTGCCCTTGCATTTTTTAGCCCAAATGGCATTACCCTATAACATTATGTCCCCCAAGGAGTGATGAACGTGGTTTTCTCTCTATCCACTGGTGCCATTAGGATTTGATTATACCCCAAGAATCCATCCATGAAAGATAACAACTCATGCCCCGCCGTATTATCAACCAGTACATCAATATGAGGCAAAGGGAAATCGTCTTTAGGGCTAGTTTTGTTTAAATCTCAAAAATCAACACACACCCTAACACGACCATCCTTTTTCGGGACTTGCACAATGTTTGCAACCCACTCAGGGTACTCGGTGATAATCAAGAATCTGACTCTTTATTGCTTTTCTACCTCCTCCTTTACTTTTAAGTGCCTATTCAGGCCACATTTGCCTCAATTTTTGCTTTAATGGTTTTGAGTTAGAAAAGAGGCAAATATGATGTTGGACTATCTTTGGATCGATACTTGGCATATTACTATAAGACCATGCAAAAATATCTTTAAATTCATTTAATCGATTGATCAATTCTTTGCTTTCTTCATTGCTAAGTGTAGAGCCAATAGAAATATTTTGTGGATTATCTTCATTTCCCAAGTTAATTGTTAGAGTGTTCTTAATGATTTTGCATGTAGATTCTTTTTCTTTTTCAATTAGTTTTTGCAATTCGCTTGCTATTTTATGGTTATCACATTCATCACATACATTAAGCACATTCAAGTAGGCAGAATCAGTCATACTTTCATTAAATTTGTTCAGGGTGATTACAACAGACATAGCAATAGTTAGACGCCTCATTTAGGCCATTGTAGACTCTGGGGAGGGGGGATACTTATCACTAGACTCGAAGACCCAGGCTATGTTGAATCCTTGCTTAAGCTCTATGGTATCGTAATCTAGCAGCTTTCCCATTTCATTCCCTCCCTCTATCTTTGCTCCCTCTGGTTCTTCCTTGTCATTTCCCTTGTCTTTTTCTAGCACCTCTTCTACAATATCCTCAACATACTCTTCCTCAATCTCGACTTCTACAATCTCCTCTCTTCCCTTCTCTTCTGTTTTCACTCTTCCTTCGTCCAACAGGTTCTACATAACTGGACCATCTAGCATACCAATCCAATCTTTAACAGTGGCAGACTTAACGGCTTGTAAATATGGGTCTTCATATTTGAAAAATTCATGGGGAAAGAAGATTTCAAACCCTGGCTTTAAAGTGTTATCACGATGATCTACCCATGGCTCTAGAAAACCACAGAAAGGGAAATCATCTCCTTCCTTCATAAAGTACCCATTAAGCGTCTTCTAATAAGGGTCCATCGGTGCATCAGTTGCTTTCTTCTTTTCTCTCAATTCCTTCTTTAACGGCTGATAACCCAAACCGTGAGTATGTGTCTGTGTTGGAATTCTTGAAAATTCTGGCAGATGTTGAAGATTATTACCCAATCCCATTCCCAGGAAGAAACCCATCCTTTTCATAATTCCAACGACTAGTGGACTCACATACTGATCAAAATACATTGGCAAAAACTCTCTTGGCTTTACTCCCTCCAACATATTAATGAACTCATACCCTCATAGACTTGTTTTCTCCTCTTCCATCTATACCTCTAAAACCGCTGCGCTTGATGAAGCTTCAGATAAATGGACCCAACTATCCTTGAGAATATCGTAGACCTTGTTTTCCCAAACATACTTGACTTTATGATGAATTGTTGATGGTATGGCACCTAGATTGTCCAGCTACGGCCTACCCAGTAGCAAGCTGAAAGAGGCAAGGATGTCGATAATCTAAAACTCAGCTTTTTATTCCAAAGGCCCGACAATGAGATTGAGGAAGATTATACCCATGACAGTACTTTGGGTATTGTTGTATGCTCTTACCTTTTGCTCAGACGATATGAAAGTCGACTCATCTAGACCCATTCGCTTGGCTGTTTTGAAATGGACATACATTTAGAGTAGACCCATTGTCAATGAGACAAGTGGGAACGGTATTCCCCAAGCATTCAACAGTGACGTATAGTGGCTTATTGTGAATGGGCCCTCCAGAGGGTAAGTCATCTAAGGAAAAGGTGATAGCGAGAGTTAGAATTCTGCCAATCATTCACACGAGATCCTCTGACGCTATGTTGATAGAAATATCGAACTGATTCTGGGTATTGAGGACTGCCTGCTTATGCATTTAGAGGCGATCAGTAACCCCCAAATGGTGATATTGGCATGTGTCTTCTTCATTTATTTTTAAACCCTATCCTCCTCCTCTTCTTCATTCATCTTCCCTTTTCCCTTGTCTAGCTCTCTCCTCGAGTGATCTTCTTCTAGTTTATGTGGTTTAAAATGTCTTCCCAATCGGGTTAAATGACTGACCTCCTTTCTTGCCCATAAGTTGTCTATTTCTCTAGCGATTTATGAACTTTCTCTCCCCACTTTTTTCTCTTCATCACTCTCGCACCACAGATCATCTTCCACCTACTCTACATCTCAACTATCAACTTCTGCATACTAGGCAGAAGTGTTAGTTTCTTGAACCCACCAACCCATCATGGCCATTTGCCTTATTGTCTCTTCTCTATGATCCTTTGACTGATTCCCAAGAGTACAGATTACCAAATCCTTCGGTTGCTAGTAAGGCTTCCTTGGTTTCCCAACTTTAGTAATCAACCCAGATGGATCAAAAGTCATCCTTTCTAACCCCCAAAATATAGATGCCCTGTGGTGGTGGTACATCGTGATGATTTGGTAGTGGATTTCTAGTAACGTTAGGAGCTTTGATGGGTGGTTCAGATATTACCTTGTTATTGACGAGATCTTGAATTTCATGCCTTAACCTTGTGCATCGATCCGTAGCATGACCCTTTTTTCTGGTAAAATTTTCAATAAAGATCCTCTCAAAAGTTCTGAGGAAGCGCATTCGGCAAGGACCGAGGTTCCAATGGGCGAAGTTGTCCCTTTGTCATCAGCCTATCAAAGGCAGTTTATAGTGAAACTCCCAAATTAGAAAATTACCTTTGTGGCTTATCTATTCCTAGTCGACCTCTCGTTATGTCAAACTTCCTTTCCAGCTTGCTAAATACATTGACATTGATGGGGCCCGATTGACCTTTAAAATGTCCTCCGTTTGACCCATAGTTTAGCCTCCTGTCCTGCTTGGTTGCGGCTCTTTCTTAATTACCCCTTCTTGGATTGCATCCTCTATCCTGGTTCCTACATCGAAGACTTCGGCAAAAGTGTTGATTGATTAGAACCTCATCTTTTCTTGGTAGACAGTTTGAAGGTTCTTCATTAGCATCCACATTTATTCTTTCTCAGACGGCCTTTGCACCATCTTGGCTGCCTTTTCCCTCCATCGACTTAGGTATTCAGTAAACGATTCTATGTTTCCTTGCCTGGTGGTTCCCAAATCCCAGACTGTAATGTCAAAGTCTTGATTGTATTCATACTATTCCATAAATGATTTAACTGCCTCTTCCCAGACTCTAGTCTTCCTTGGTTCGAGCGTGACATACTAGGCCAAGGCAGCCCCAGTTAATGTCTGCTGAAATAGAATGGCCATCATGGCGGTACTCAACCCACTCGGCTGGAAAGCCCCGATACACATCCTCACATGGCTGCAAGGATTCCCTATTTCGTTCAACTTGTCAAAGATAGGCATTTTGAAACCGACAGGCAGCGTCTCGTGGACCCCATCATATAACCCTTGTAATTCTAGCAAATAGGTATCAACTCTATGAGCCTTACGTACCACTCTCTCAAACTTCTCAACTTTCTCAGCCATTACTCTTTCTTTCTTAGTCTTTTCTCTTTCAGATCATGGCACATTAGCTCTCTGTGCCTCCTGACCATCAAATAAATCTTGTTCTCTTTCCACTAGAGGGGGTAGGTCAGCAACTTGCAATTTTACAAGTGGCAGTTGGATAGTCATCGCTTCTATCATATTCATCATGCAGTTCATGTTCTAAGCATGTCGTCTCATGTGCTCTTCTTGCCTTTCTGCTATTGCCCTCAATTCTGCTACTTGCCCAGTATTTCCTTCATGTGTCATTTGAGTGTTACTTTCTCTTCTCACTAATCTAGCCGTGGGACCTCTAAACCAGACAATGCCAGAGTCAAGTGCTATTTTTGCCCTACAAAAAGAATTTTAATGATTTCAAACGAATTTTTATTTTGTTATTTTCCTTTTCCTTTACCCCTATTTTTTATATTTGATTTCATTTGTTGCAAATACCTAGTAAAACATTTTTGAATAGTTCATATGTCACACAGATGCAATGCATGTTGTATGTGCGCCTACTCTATATGCAAAAGGAAAGAAAATCCTAATCCTAACACAAAAAACACGTAAGCAGATAAAATCCTCACTCATATCAAGTGCGCAAACTTTACCTTTCATTATGATCCTTATTGTCCATTATTTTAAAATCGTTTAGGAAGTATATTCTTTTGAAAACGAGGATGTTAAATATTTTTGAACAAAAATGATTGGCTCAAAATTTCACTTTTGAAATTCATTAAAAATAATCCCCAAGATTTTGAGTTTTTCCTCGACAAGGGTCGACTTGGAATTTTGGTCAAAAAGTGAACTCCAAGGATATTTGAAAGAGCGATTGAACACTTTTAAAAAAGATGGCCAAATCTATTTACTTTCTGTAATGCCTGTAATTTCTCTACGTGCAATAATACGAGTTTTATGAATTTCTATATCTGGTCTATTATTATATTATTATTTTATTTGTGTGACTGTGTCAGTGTAATGTAATTACTAATTAGACTATAATCACTGCACCGACTCGACCGTAATTAGAATTAACTTAGTCCTGTACCTGGACCCGAACATCAGAAATAATACCTGTCTGCACGTAAATCGAGATCAACACGCATAACGAGGAACTTTTGCACGCAAACTGAGGTAGTGGCACAAAACTCGAGGTGGACCCCACATGGCCGGCCACATGGCAGCCCATGCACCACATGGCACCACCTCCCTTGCCACTTGTCCACCTCTAGGACACTTGTCCATACATGCACACCATGCAAGCATGCATGGTGACACATAATCCCTTCCTTTCTTTATATAAGGATGCCTATATTCATGCATTAGACTCTTGGTCATTTTACAATCAGCATATAGAGTTAGAGAGAGCTAGGAGATGAACTCCATGGAGAGATAAGAGATACATGGAGATGGAGAAGAAGAACTAGGAAGAAGTCTCCACCATTGAGGTTGTGTTCAAGCTTCCTAAGCTCAAATCCAAAGCCCAAGCTCAATTTCAAGTTTATGTGAGTATTCCAACTCACTTTAGAACCTATATAGTATGTAGTAATATTTAGCAAGAGTTTGATGTTGTACTTTGAGGTTCTATGCAACATGCAAGTCAAATTTTCAAATCTGGGAAGCTGAAACTTCCAGCAGAATGTTGTTTAGTAAAACGAACGTTTTGAGCAGTTCAAAAATGGGAATGAGGCTAGGTTTTTTTGTGGAGAAAGCTAACTCATTTATCTACAAATAACTCTTCTATAGCTCAGTCTGAAAATCACTTTTTCATAGGTGAAATGTACATGCAACGAAGTACTTTAAATCTGAGAAACTGAAACTCTCAGCAGAACATAGTTTAGTAAAATGAATGTTTTGTGCAGCTCAAAAATCCGAATTAAGCTAGATGTTTTTGTGGTGAAAGCTAACTCATTTATCTACAAATAACTCTTCTATAGCTTGGTCTAAAAATGACTCCTTGATAGGTGAAATGCACATGCAACGCAGTACTATAAATCTGGGACAGAGCAGTCCGAAAATATAGAAATGTCTAAGTAAAATAAATATTTTGAGTAGCTCAAAAATGCAATTGAAGTTAGATTTTTTTGTACATGAAGCTAATCCAATTATCTACAATGTTCTAGTTTTGAGTTTGATCTACAAATCAATTTATCATGCCCAAATAAATCATATCAATTCAGTCGATATAGTAAAATTAAGTTCTGGCAGATTGTATAACTACTTATATGATGTGTTTATTAATGATGCTTGCTTTCCGGTACCTATGTGGTTATGGATATCTTGTGCTATGGTAGTGCTATCGTGTATATGAGTATGTTAAGGGTTTCATCTATATGATTATTGATATCAAATCCATGTTATAGATCCACGAGCCGCACGCTAGGTTTCCGTTGTTATGAATATAGTGTGATGACCATAGAGAATTCATACCCAAGCTATGAGTATGTTGTACGACATGATTATGGCGTTGATAGTGATTGGATAAGTTTCCATTGTAAGTATATTACGACATAAAACAGGATGACGGATGTATAAATGTAACTTCGAAAGTATATTCGGAAGTCCTTTAATGAACTAAATTCCGAAATGAGTGACGAATGCGTGGTCGGGAAAATGTAAGGGTCGGTTGTGCTATGTTAGAGCAGATTATGATAAGGATAATTGTCGGATAGGTAATCTGGGCAACGGAGATCAGGATAGTAAGAAAAAGGGATGTGCTGTTGAGTTGTGATGCGGTGATTGTTTGAGTAAAGACTCCTTTCGGTTCTTCGTGACGAAATGGATGTTCTTGTACTCCGTAACGCTTTCGGTTCTTCGTGACGAAGCGGTGATTCTTTGAGTAAAGACTCCTTTCTGTTCTTCGTGACGAAATGGATGTTCTTGTACTCCGTAACGCTTTCGGTTCTTCGTGACGAAGCGGTGATTCTTTGAGTAAAGACTCCTTTCGGTTCTTCGTGACGAAGTGGATGTTCTTGTACTCCGTAACGCTTTCGGTTCTTCGTGACGAAGCGGTGATTCTTTGAGTAAAGACTCCTTTCGGTTCTTCGTGACGAAGTGGATGTTCTTGTACTCTGTAACGCTTTCGGTTCTTCGTGACGAAGCGGTGATTCTTTGAGTAAAGACTCCTTTTGGTTCTTCGTGACGAAATGGATGTTCTTGTACTCCGTAACGCTTTCGGTTCTTCGTGACGAAGCGGTGATTCTTTGAGTAAAGACTCCTTTCGGTTCTTCGTGACGAAATGGATGTTCTTGTACTCCGTAACGCTTTCGGTTCTTCATGACGAAGCGGTGATTTTTGAGTGAAGACTCCTTTCGGTTCTTCGTGACGAAATGGATGTTCTTGCACTCCTTAACACTTCGGTTCTTCGTGACGAAGTGGTTGATGAAAGATGTTTTGGTCGATGAAAGATGTTTTGGTTGATGAAAGACGAAGTGGTTGATGAAAGATGTTTTGGTTGATGAAAGATGAAGTGGTTGATGAAAGATGGTTTGGTTAGCAAGGGACACTTTGGGTTTGTAAATGATGTCAGATGTTAGAAATGAATGGTAGTGGCATTAAGAATGTCTAGACGGGTCTCCTGAATTGTTTGTATTCCTATCGAATACGTAGTCGGGTACGCTACTAGTTATAATTCGACGGTGAGAACGTAAAGATCCTAAAAGATATGTTGAAAGGTAGTAAATGTATTCCTATTGTGTTTTACTATATACGTTCCATTTGATTTAGCTTACTCACTCAGCTTTCATAAGCTGACGACGTTCATGTCGCTGGACATTCCCATGTCCAGCTTATCCAGGTAACGAGTACGCGGGTTATGATGCTACGCAAGCGGAGAACGTGGAGGAAGAGTACACCGAAGATGGCTATGGTTATGCTAGTTAGAGAGAAGACTAGCAGTTATCCTCTGTAAATGTTTTGATTATAACCAGAAGACTTAGCATATATTTTGTAATAGTTTTGTAAGGCCGAGAGCCATAAGACTCTGATGTATTTATAATGATGTATTAACTAGCTAAGTACTTTGACTTCTCTTTGTAATATATTCCAGTAAGTATGATGGTTTTATCTTTTTATTATATCGTTTAAATATTATTATCTGGTCATGGACAATTCGGTACTGTAACCAGTCACGTGCCTCAGGGTCCAAGATGAAAATTTTAAATTTTTCCATATTTTGGCTACGCCGGGGCGTGACACTTTCAAAGATGGTTTTAAAATTCTTTGGGTAGAAGGATCACATGATTGGATTATCACTGTACTTTTCATGAATTCGGATACATACAAGGTCAATGATGCTTAGCTAACAAGATATAAGAAGTCTAACCTTATAATTAAAAATCTGGCATATTCCCAAATGTCATGAGTCTTGAGAAGGAATTGCTAAAAAGGTTATTAAAGGGTTACAAATCTTATATCAAGCGAGCATTGTCATCATTTCAAATAATCCCTTTAGGGCTTACAAAACTCCCTAGCATATAATCCTAATTTAAAACTTATTTCCTGACTTTGAAAGGTTCTATGGATGCTACCATATAAAGGTCGGGTTTTGGTCAAATAAGGGACCCTTGAATCACATTCAATAGGATGCTTCATAGACCAACTCATGGTACGAGATCAAGGGTGATCGCATAGTCCCATGATGACTTGACCGACCGAGTTGCCCCGAGCCTCCAAGGTTATAGTTTCGTGCAATCCACTGGCGAGATATGCAAGTGCAATGCAACGGGCACACAAAAATTAATTAATTCGATTAAAAAAAAGGATGTTTTAAGTCTAATCCTCGAGTGAACCCAAAATTAGAAATCTGGTCTGCGAAACCAGAGATTCTGGGTTCGATCCCTAACAGAGGCACCTAATTGTGGATATCGCAGGGTAACCATGCTTTTTAAACTTTTCAAATTTCAAATTCAAATGTGAGTCACCACTTAATTTTTAAAGGAAAATTTAGAAACCATTTGAAAGCAAACTGATCTTTTGGAAACCAGATATTTCTAGGTATGGGGATTATGGAATGAGAGGGAAAGGACCAGATATTTCTAGGTACGGGGATTATGGAATGAGAGGGAAAGGAGCCCGGTGGACTAAAGCACCCCCTCTCATCCTATATCATGATAGGCCTCTACTCAACATCCTTTTAATTGAATTAATAATCTAAGCATGCCCTCAACTAATACATAGATGTATACATTACAAAAGCACGTTGACAAGGATTTAAGATTGCTAACGATAAAGCGGCATACAAAACCACATAATTCAAATAGAAAGAGAGATGACATGCAAACAGAGAACTAGGAAACTTACCCAGGATCCAGCTGTGATATTGAAACGTGCAATGCATACAAAAAATAGAAAACTCTAGAAAAATGCCTCTAATTCACATATACACATAAGACAATCCTAATTCTAAAGTGTCACACATGAAGTCGAAAAATTAATAAAATCAAGAAATAAAATACACTAAGGAAAATTCAAGAGATCATACCTGAATAGTGCTACAAAACAAAGAGTTAGTCCACATGCTTTGAACATAATATAATAACAAATCCTAGATATCAAGCTCCTAGCTTAAATCTATCAAACATTGAAGAAGTTGACATAATCATGAATTCCTTTTAACTAGTTAAAATTACAACACCTCTATAGATTAGTAAGTCTCAACTAGGAGCCAACGTAATGTCCATATAGAGATGATATATTCTCAACATGATCACAAGGAATCCATAGCTATGTTCAACTAATTATGGCTTAGCACAATTCAAGATGATGTCCTAATTGCTAGAATCTATACATGTGTGATGAATGCATGACTATGAACATGAGTAAGCTATAAATCATAAATTGATTTGGATCATCTAACCTCTGGATTTAAGTTCAATCAACCATAATCAAATCATGTTTCAAGTCTTAAGGCATTAGAAAAGTCATTTGGACCATTATTTGCAAAGTTTGTCATCTATCTAGAATTCTAGGAATTACAGAGAGCAGACCAGGCTTTCAAAAATTAGAAACGCATAACTCCTATGATTTGATCTTAATGATTTTTGCACATAGGGTGCCTCTGTGAGTCTAGTTTCTATCCCAAAAAAATTCATAGATCAAATGGTTCAATCTCTAGGAATTGGATCAAAACTAGACATCACTCAGAATTTAACAACTCTCTATCCAGAGATTTTGTATGATTTTCTAAAATTAGTAAATGAATCTGAATTACTCCAATCTTTTTAGGGGATCTCACTAACACATTTAACTTTATGAAAAAAAGTATTTGAAGTCAAAAATGTTTGTTTAAGGCTCTGATCTATTCAAATCAAAATGGACTTACTATTCCAAAAATTTTGACAGAGAGTGACTAGTTTACAAAGATCAAACCATCTTAACCATCAAATTAAGTCAAAGTAAAAACTACAGTGGTAGATCTTTATGTTATGGACACATTCCAATTGGCCTTATTCAATTCCAATGGATCATGATTTAACTAAAAATCCTTGATCAAAGTTGGTTTATGAATTCACTACACCAATGTTGACATCTAAGCCATTGGAGTTGCCTCTTCTTAAGCCTTATTTACTCTCTCAAGTTGATGATCTTTGAGAAATATAGACTCACTTCATTCAATTCTCCTCCCAAGTTAATGATCCTTGGAGACTAATTATGAGCAATCCATATGAATCTCAATGGAATATAAAGAGAATTTCATGAGACTTCAAATTAGAGGATCCTAATCATGAATTAAGACTTGAATCTACTAATTGTGCATGGATATGGTTATGACCTACCTTAATTCCCATTTAAATCACAAGTTTATAGGGAATTTAAAGGGTCAAACTCAAGGGAGTCAAATGAGAAATTAAAGATCTCATGAATCCCAAGAGAGGAACATAAATAAAGGGAGATGAAATCAAAACTCAATTGATGTTCTATGTTAGACTTCACTTTAGAACTTATTTGGTCTTAAACTTAAAGCTATTTAGATCCATGTCAATGAAAAACAAATGAGAATTCAATCACAATTCTAGTGGTGTGTGATGAAATGAGGTGGGAAGAGACTTTTGGAAAATGTGTAAAAGATCCTAAGTAGCTCTATGAATTGTGATTGAACTTGAACTAAGAACTAATTAAGATTAATGGTTACCTCCAATTATCGTCAACTTCTTTATCATTTAAAGGTCTTCACAAGAATCTCCAAGCTCTTCTTCCAACCCTGGCAATAATTTCTCTTTCATTTCCTTAATTCTCTCCAAGCTTCTCTCAATAGTCTCCTCACTATCTCAAGAAGTAGTTCAAGAATCTTCCCTCTTGTAATGGGGATATTCATCTCCTTATATAGGCAAATTTTAAGGGTCATTTTGGTAAATTCAAGGGTAAAAACCCCTAATCCCAAAGGTCTTTTTGATGGTATAATGCGTACTATTTTAAAAGCAGGTTGTTAAAAAAATCCGACACTTGGTGGAGTTGTCCGCGACACTCAGTAAGCGCCAGAACAATACTCTCTAACTACCGGCACGGTACTCAGAGAATGTCGGGGACAACTCGTATACTGCCGTCGTTTTGTGCATCTCATTTTGCCTTATTTTTTATTTCCTTTTCTTTTTTTCTTATTCTTTTTTCTTTCTTTTTGCTTTCAAAACTCATTCTTTTGTTTCGGCATTTGGTGAGAGTTGTCTACGGCATTCAGTAATTGCCAGAGCGGCTTTCACCTGGCTTTTAGTGAATACTGGTATGGCAACTAGTGAGTGATACTATGGCACCACATGACTGCTACAGGCCTCGTCGCGTGAAATTTTTTCTTTCCTTTATCATGTTCTCCCTTTTTCCTTCCTTTTTCTTTTTCTTTTTCTTTTTTTTCTTATTCTTTTTTCTTTCTTTTTGCTTTAAAAACTCATTCTTTTGTCGCGGCACTTGGTGAGTTATCTGCAGCATTCACTAATTGCCGGGGCGGTTTCAGTGAATGTTGGTACATCATCTAGTGAGTGCCACTACGGCACCACATGACTGCCGCAGGCCTTATCGCGTGCTATTTTTTCTTTTCTTTCTCATGTTCTCCCTTTTTCCTTCCTTTTTCTTTCATACTTAATTAATTTTCTTTTTGAAATTGAAATTGAAAAGCCTTTTGAAGAACTTGAATCACCTTGGAAACTCAAAATTTGTCGAACACTATCATTATCAGTTTTGGAGGTAACAATCCCCTAAATACGACGGTCAAAATCGGGGTGTCTACAGTACATACTCATAGTACCATCATATATCTCATGGATCGTCTTAAATATTGCACGCAATAACTAATCCTCTAAGTACTACTGAACTTGAGTGCTCAGGCCTAGCCTGCTCGTTGGGCTCGAGCGCTTGCGCTTAGTCTGAGCGCTCGGATTTAGCAGTTTCAAAATAGTAACTTGATTAACATCTCAAATTCCTCTTAGATCTTCATGCATGTTACATGCATGGCCTTTGATTGTCAAAATAACTTAAATAAACATGTTTAAGAGTGAGTAAGAGTACTCACAAGGATCTAAATGATGATCTAGCGCTAGGATGATGAAAATATGATGAAATATGTATGTATATGCTAGATTAAACTTCAAAGTACGTCAATCCAAGCTCCAAGAGTCTTGATCCTTCAAAATCCTCATTGATCCTTCTTGAAATTCACTTCTAGAACTTCCTAGTGGTGGTCATACATGTGTTTGTATATGTTGATTGTGGAATAGAAGACATGAAACCATGATTATATGTGTGTGATTGTGTATGGAAGCATAAGAACTCTCATACTCTCTCTCTCTCTCTCTCTCTCAAAGACACTCTCTGTTAAACATAGCTTAAAATGTATTAAATGCTGGGAATGTAGGGGTATTTATAGAGTTTAAATGCCTAGGGGCAAAATAGTCATTTTCCATGTTTTTAGCTCGAGCGCTCACACATGGCTCAAGCGCTCGCGACTCGAGCGTCTCGAGCGCTCAGGGCTCCTGCTGATCATATCCTTCTAATATTTTGAGGATTCAAAGGTTAAGCAAATGAACATCCATACTAACTCTCATCAACGTTCATCCATAAACATTCGTATCTTACATATACAGATACAGAAATACAAAAATACATCCATATGTAGATAAATACAAATGAAAGGGTTGGTGTTACATATCTCCACCACCCAACAAAATATTTTGTCCCCGAATTTTGAGTTAAGACTCACTAAACAACTCCAGATACTTCTCTCGCATGGCGGATTCCATCTCCTACGATGCTTCGTGCTCGTCATGATACTTCCATTGCACTTTTACCAGCGGGATCTCCTTATCATCAGTTTCTCAATCTCCCTTCCCAAAATCCGTACTGGTCTCTCCGTGTATGACACTTAACTGTCCACTTTAATATCATTGAAGTCAATCTTGTGCGTCGATCCGTGCACATACTTCCTTACTATGCTGAAGTGAAAAATGTTATGAACTCCAGACATCTTTGGCTGAAGTGCTAACCTATAGGCGACCTTAACTATACGATCCAGAATCTCGAAAGGTCCAATATAGCGCAGCAAAAGCTTTTCCCTTTTTTGTCCGAATCTTACCACTCCTCTTCCTAGAGAAACTTTTAGCAAGACGTGATATCCTACGCAGAATTCTAGGTCCTTCTGGCGCTTGTTTGCATAACTCTTCTGTCAGCTCTGGCTGCCTTCATCCTTTCTTTAATGATGTTGATCTTTTCGTTAGTCTCTCAAACCATCTCAGGTTCCAAAAGCTTGGCTATTCTGGCATCTTCCCAAATGGCATGGTCTTCCATTAACGCTTCGAGTGGTGCCATTCTGATGCTCGAATAATAACTATTGTTGTAGGAAAACTTGATGAGGGGCAAATGTGTCTCCCAACTGCTTTTGAACTAGATTACGCATTCAGAGATGCCATAGAAGCCTTTAGCCTCCGCTCCCTAGCTCGCGAAGCCATTGCCTTCTTCATCGTACTCCTCTTTTCAGGTATTCGGGCTCTGCAAGATCTAGACATTTAATTGTCCATGACATAAAAGTCATCAGCTTTACTGCCAGCTGAGTGAGTAAACATACTACATTGAACATGCTCAGAAAACACTTGTTAGTGTGTTTTAGAAGTAAAATGTTCCTTTTTTATACTTTAGAAAAACATTAACATTAAGTCTCGCTTAATCTTAATCACATAGTGACTCGTACATTAGGAAGCACTCAATGACAATATTCATACTTGGAAGCACAACTGACATCAGTCGATTGATCACTTTGGACTGTTGGTTCAATCTGACTTGATGAATCCACTTTGTACCACAGGTTCAATCTCTTACGACTCGACTTACTTTGGACCACCGATCCAATCTTTACTTTATATTGGACTACATGTCCAATCTATATAGACTTGACTCTTTGCATGTACTCTGGCACGAATATCATTGGCCTAGAATGTCGTAGCACAACATGGCCAATGGGTTACCCTCTTATCATCTTTAGCCAAACTAGCCACTTACTTGATATCTCTTGTCATCTTTATCCCATCTAGCCACTTACTTGACATCTTAGCCCAAACTGGCCTCATTACTGAGTAACCCAAATCTAATTCCATTCAGCCTTGGTTAACATGTCATCATAGCCCTATATGGCCTACTTGTTTGACATCTGAACCCAAATGGCCTATTAACTAGCTCAACGCAATTGACCTTGATAGTACCGATGAGGTACTATAATCGTACTTACTACCCTGGCATCTTTAACAAGCACTACCACTAAGGTACAACCACTCTTGCCACCGTTGCCCTTATGGCCACCTGTGGATATCGCAATTTTTCCTTTTACTCACAGCTTTTCTTTCAAAATCTTTTTCAAATTTCAAAACATAAAACAATGAGTCGCCACTTAATTTTTATAGGGAAAATTAAAAAACCATTTTAAAGCAAACTGATCTTTTAAGAAACCAGAGGTTTTCTAGGTTCGGGGATTATGGAATGAGAGGGGAAGGAGCCCGTCGGACTAAAACACCCCCTCTCATCCTATCTCGCGATAGGCCTCTACTTAACATCCTTTTTAATCGAATTAATAATCTAAGCATGTCCTCAACTAATACATATGTATAAATATACATTACAAAAGCATGTCTAAAGGGTGTAAGATTGCGATTGATAAAATATCATTCAAAAACCACATAATTCAAGTAGCAAGTGATATGATATGCACTTAGGAAACTATGGAACTTACCCGGGATCCATGCCGCGAATATTAAACGTGCAATGCATATAAATGAAAGAAAATCCTAGGAAAAGAGTCTCTATTTCAAATATACACATAAGGCAAAATCTAATTCTAAGGTGTCGCGCATTAAGTTGAAAAATCAACAAAATGAAGAAATTAAAATAAACTAAAGAGGAGTTTAAGAAATCATACCTTAATAGCGCTACAAAACAAAGGGTTAGTCCACATGATATACAAGATATAAATTTGGACCTTAAATAACAATCCTAGACTTCTAGCTTAAATCTATCAAATGTAATTAAATCTAAAGCAAACAAATCCTAATTACAAGACAAGCATCAAGCCACATGGATGAACTTCAAATAAATAAAAAGCATTATTAAGCTTAACTAATCATTATTAACACATGGTTTGGATCATTTAGCCTCTGTATTTAAGCTTAACTAATCATTATTAACACTTGTTTTAAGTCCTAGGTCATGGGGAAATCATTTAGACTATTGTTTGCAAGATATATCAAAGTTGTGACAAAATTCTAAAAATTGCTGAGAGCAGATCAGAACTTCAAAGAAATAAAAAGCATGGTTCTCATATTTTGATCTTGATGAATTTTGGACACAAGATGCCTCTATGTGTCTAGTTTCTAACTCAAAAAGAAAATCAAGGTTTGAACGGTTAGATCTCCGTGAATTAGAAAAACACTAGACACTACTCCGAGACTTTCAACTCTCCGTCCAGAGTTTTTGTATGATTTTTTAAAAATAGTAAAAAAAAATGAGAAAGTCTCAAATCATATTAGGGATCTTCCTAACACATTAAACTACGTAGAAAAAATTATTCACGGTTAAGAAAGCTTGATTAAGGTTCTGATTTGCTCATTTCAAAAGAGTGTGACTGTTCTGAAACTCTTGGACAGATTGTAGTAGCCTCATTAAACCCTTAATCAAACCACCTTAAATATGAAATCTTCTTAAAACAAAAACTACAGTGGTAGAATCTTGAGTTATAGACACTTTCCTGTTGGTTTCATTCGATTCCAACGGTCCGATGCTTAACTAAAAATCTACGATCAAAAATAGATTGTGAACTCACTGCACATTGGGTTAGTTCATCTTATTCTTATCAACTTAGACAAATAAGCCATGGAGTTGAACTTGTCTAAAGCTAACTCTCCTACCATTTGATGGTCATTGGAGACTAAAGGTATTCATACTTATAAATTTTAAAGAAGTATGGAAGAACTACATGAAACTTAGTCATAAGAAACCTCAAACCATGAAGATAGGTTTGGGTCCATTAGCTAAATGTTCTAGTATCAACCTTAATCCCCTCATAAATCATAAGACTACAAAGAGATTAAGGGATTTTAAACCAAGAGATTCAAGTAAGGCATTGAAAGCCTTATGAACCCAAGGGATGAACATAACAAATGAAAAGGGGAACAAAAGAACTCTATGCATGCTATAATTAAATTTGAACAAAGACTAATTATTCTAGAGTTTTACCTCCAAAGTATCCTCAACTTGGTGATTTTGGAGAACTTCCAAAGACTAATCAAGCTCTACCACTCTAATTCTACTCAAATCCCCCCTTAAACCTTCTCAAAACCTACTTCTAATTGTGTTTAAGAAAGCCTTTTTAAAACTAAGTGGGAGTGTACACTCTAGGATTAAGCTAGATTCCCACCTTAAAACCACCCCACCCTTGCAAGAGGATATTCATCCTCTATTTATAGACAAATCTGGAGGGGTATTTCAGTCATTTCAGAGCAGAAAACCCTAATTCAGGCGTCCTTTTGATAGTACAAAATGTGCTATATAACATATGGTTGTTACAAAAATACGGCACTCAATGGAGATGGAAGTGTCATTCACTGAATGCCAGAACGACACTCAGTGATTGCCGGCGCGGCACTCACTGAATACCGTAGCGGCACTCAATGAATGCCGCAGACAACTCCAGGGACTGTCGTATTTTCTAGAAATCATTTTTTAGAGGCATTCGATATAAATAAATGGCAGTTGGTTACTGCCGTTATGATTCTCACTGACTGCCGGTTCAAACGTTCGCGGTAACCCGTGACTGCCGCAAATTAGCTTGAGTGTCGTTCTGCCTCTTTTCCCTTTTTTCTTTCTTTTTTACTTTTTTGTTTAGGTTGGAGAGCCTTTTGAAGAGCTTGAATCATCTTTGGAAGTTCTAGATTCGCCAGACTTTGTCATCATCGGGTCTTGGAGGTATCACTCCCCTTAACTCGATGTTTGGTCAAAATTGGGGTGTCTACAGTTTGCCCCTTTTTGACGGAGCTTGTAGAGCAATGCAAACCACAAGTCAACATCGAAGCCTGTGTGAAGACAAGCCTTTGACCAAACAGTCGGGTTCAGGTAAAAATAAAATGTGTTGCAACAGAAAGCCATCACGTAACAAAATTCCAATTGGTCGTACTCTATGATGAGCTGCCTACGTATCCCCTCTGGAATCAGACCAAGACGTAGTTTGGGCAGGAGTCAGGCATACGCAAGCACAAGTAATCATATGGATGAATGCTCCTATCCTGTCGTGATGCACATGCTCATGCAATGGTATTTTTCAAATAAACTCGACCGAGCAAGTGCCATACTTACTCTATGTCATGTCTTCTCCATTTGTGATGCATATTTCATGATGCGCTTAGCCAGAGAAGATTTACCAAATGTTGACTGATGCAAAGCTTCCTTTGCAAGGGTCGAGAAAATGCATTTCTAAATTCCCAAGACGAGGGTTAATGTAAATCTATTGTGAAAACCGAGAATGCAAATCCGTTAAACTCTCAAATAAAGGATCAACATAAATATGTTACGAGGATCGAGAATATAAAACTGTTATATTCCCAGAACGAGGGTTAACGCAAATCTGTTGCGAGAATCGAGAATGCAAATCCGTTACACTCTCAAACAAAGGATCAACGTAAATCTATTACGAGGATCAAGAATATAAAACTGTTATATTCCCAAATGCGGGGTCAACGCAAATCTGTTACGAGAATCGAGAATGCAAATCTGTTACACTCTTAAACAAAGGATCCACGTAAATCTGTTACGAGGATTGAAAATATAAATCCGTTATATTCCCAAATACGGGGTCAATGCAAATCTATTGCGAGGACCGAGAATACAAATCTGTTACACTCTCAAACAAAGGATCAACGTAAATCCGTTACGAGGATCCAAAATATAAATCCATAATATTCTCAAATGTGGGGTTAACGCAAATCTGTTGCGAGGACCGAGAATGCAAATCTGTTACACTCTAAAAAAATGGGGTAATCATATTTGGATGAGTCAAGACTCAAAATCATTTCAATTTTCAAAATTTTGGAGCCCACGGACTCAAAATCATTTTAATTTTCAAAATTTTGAAGCCCACGGACTCAAAAATTATTTCAATTTTCAAAATTTTGGAGCCCACGGACTCAAAATCATTTCAATTTTCAAAATTTTGGAGTCAACAGAATCAATTTTATTTCAATTTGCAAAATTTAGAGTCCACAGACTCATATTTATTCCAACTTCATGAAATTGAGGACCAATTTGATCTTGAAAACCATCCCTGGGGGTTAAAAGCACAATGAGGGCAAAATTTGGGGGTTCAAATTCAATTTCGGGACCCAATTTGAATTTTAGGGGGAAAATGAAGGGTCTGGTAACCGCCTTAAACGCAGCACACGCTGGATTATTGTGGCAGTCCGTGACTACCTCGCGGCACTCACGAAATGTCACTGCGGCATTCAGAGAGTGCCGCACGGCACTTAACTGATTGTCGCACACGAATACCGAGTTCCGCGTTTAAGCGGCAGAAGCTTAAACGTTTTATTTCATTTTCATTTTCATTCATTCTCTCAAGCTCTCTTATCCCGAATCTCTCTGGAGAAATTTTTCCCTCTTCTCTTTTTGCTTGTATTGATCTACCTAGAACTTATCAGGTTAGTTCTACTCGATCAAAACTGGAATTATTCTTATTATTTTGTTGTTTTTTCTTAATTTTTCATGAATCTAACGTGCGGATTCTCCTTTTATTTGACAGATGATGGCGAGCGGCTCTGGTAGTCAGAAGAAGGCAAAGTACTGGGCCATTCCTCATCCTGACGCTACATTCCTGCTTCGTGATCCAGACGAGCATTTATCTGTCCGCGCGTTCAAGTGCGAGGTAAACGTGCTCCTCTCTCTTTGCTTCTCTTGTAACTCTCACGCTGTATGAACTTTATGAATGCAATGTCTAATTAATACAACTCCAAATTCTTTATTTCTAATGCAAATGCTATGTTTGTAGCGCTCTCGAGTGTTCCATTTAACCAATGATAAAAAATCTTTCATATTCTTCGTCTTTCCTCCTATGAACTTTATGGATGAGTACGTGACAAATGAATCCCTATATGAATGAGTATGCTATGCTTACGAATTCCTGGGTGTTTTACCTGTATCTGTGAAAATGTCGTTACCTTTCTTTCAAGTTCTCCAAAAGATTTTTGAATGCGATGTATGCCAATCAAAATCTCGCACATCCCCCAGTAATGACTACTATTTTTCCGAGCGCTATCGCTACCTTTTAATTTTGACTTGGATACTTTTTTAACCTAAATTTCTTTTGAACCTTCATATGTTTTTCATTATTATTTTTCAAGAATGTGAACACACTTTTCTCTCTCTTTTCTTTTCTTTTTGAAAATCTCTCTTAGTATTTTAAATGCCTTCATTATTCATTTTTCTTTTTATTATTCTGTAAATGACTGCAAATTTTATATGAATGCAAATGAGTGCCATGCTCATGAAATTCTTACGAGTATTCCAGATTTTCCCTTTCTCTCTCTTTATTCACTTTTACTATTCATTGCTTGCCTCTTCTTTCCTTACTATCATGTATATATATATTTACCGCTTTTTCTTTCTTTATTCATTTACTGATCTTGAATCTTTCAACTTTTACAGCTTCCAAAGGACATGCTGAAAGGGCACGGCAGCCTAGCCCACGGCTTTCAGTGGTATGAGGAACTGAACGAGACGGTGAAGGTCTACGTTATCGTGGTGGGTTTTGGGCTCTTCGTCAAACTCTTGACGAAGAGCTCTAACGACTTGAGACAGATTCATGCTCTCACTGAGCAGTGGTGGGACACCACCAGCACATTCCACTTCCCATTCGGAGAGATGACGATGACACCGTTGGATTTCTATATGATCACTGGGATCCCATTTGACGGGGAGCT
The DNA here is from genome assembly GCA_033977485.1 of Hydrangea macrophylla. Classification (NCBI taxonomy): domain Eukaryota; kingdom Viridiplantae; phylum Streptophyta; class Magnoliopsida; order Cornales; family Hydrangeaceae; genus Hydrangea; species Hydrangea macrophylla. Next base: position 61,069,206 of record CM066997.1, on the reverse strand, counting down.
CCTACAATATCTGGATGTGGTCACTGAGTAGGATAGGGTGCAGGAGCTACTCGGAGCGATCCCGGAGGAGCCCTTGGTTATGGCTAAGTGGTTCATGGACACTTTCAGAGGCCAGTCGGGCTTCACTGATGAGTAGATGGCTCAAGGCTTTTTGATGTATGTGCTGGGTTGCTCCCTGCTGAGCACCAAGGGAGACTGGATCTCCGTGACACTGCTGGGGTCCTTGGAGCGCATGGACCAGATATACTAGTATGACTGGGCTGGTACAGGATTAGCCATCCTGTATCAGCACATGGGGGACATCTCCCGAGACCGGCCAACCTTTACTGGCGACTTCTGGAGGGCCTGGGAGGTATACTTCTTCTCTTTTATTAATTTCCAACCCTGAATTAAATTTTGCATTCTTATTTCAAATTTCTTTATTCATGATTCTCAAAACTTATGCTCTTCTCTCTTTCTCGCAGATTTGGTCCCATGAGTACTTACATATGATGTCGCCTGATACGCGGCCAGCGGACGCCCTTATCATGCCCCAGGGGCTGAAGTGGGCGAAGGATCGGGTCGGGCGGAAGACCGGGGCTCATGATTTCATCTCGTTCAGGAACTTCCTAACGAATCTACGAGAGACGCACATACGATGGCAGCCCTGGCTCGATGTGCTTCCCAGGGCCTCCCAGGGGATTTGGGAGTTGGCTAGGTATGACCCACAGAGGATCTTACTGGATGGACCAGAGGCTCGAGCGTGGTACTTGGGAGAGAGGGTGACCAGACAGTCACTGGCGGCTTAGTCTTTCTTCATGCCACATCCCCCGCCTGAGTCCATGAGAGCTACAGATACCCTCTAGGGTTCCGCGCTCACGGTTGCCCTAACCGGATTGTCTCTTTAGGGTTTCGTGGAGTCTCCAGAGGGATACACAGCTTTTTGGGCTGCGAAGCTGATGAGGAACTTCCCTATGATGGAGGTGACTTGGGTGAGTTTCTTTTAGCCTTTTCAAACTTCCTTTTAATTTCCTTAAACATGCGTGTTTAACTACTTATTGGATTCTTTCTTCTTTGCAGCCCGTTCCTGCTGCAGCTCAGGCTCCAACTTTACCGCCTTGGAATTGGAGCCTTAGGACAGTCTCTTATGGTGAGCAGACCACTACTATGGTCCCCAGGTATCAGGCGAGTGATCCTACCATTCCACTCTAGTATGATCATGTCCCACGGGACTATGCGAAGGAGGGCTTGCTCTACGCTCACAGCGTGAGAGAGTGGATTTATGGCAGAGAGTGGAGGGTAATTTCTAAACCCAGCCTTTTGTTTTAAAACTTTAGTTTTATTTTGATATTCTAACCTTTTTTTTTCTTTTGACTCAGGCTGACGGAGCGCGGGTAGCTGCTGAGATTCACACGAGAGCTCTAGTAAAAACAAATGCTCCTATTTATTTTGCTTTTAGTTTTCCAAATTTTTTTTAATATAGCTTGGTAATTCAATCTGTTTCTTCCATCCAGGAGGAACAGGTTGGGGATCTATCCCGTCAGGTGGGAGAGCTCTAGCAGTGGCTTCAGCAGTTGGGCATCCCTCTCAGCGATATCCGTGGAGGTAGCGACGCTGGTGTTGGGTTTGTGCCCTCAAACCATTACTTTATGTATGAGACATTAGCATTATAATATATGGATATCAGCTTTACATTTCGTTGTGTATGTTTCTTTCATGAGATGATTGTTTTATCCTTAAGTATCATAGTAAGCAATTCGTGTGTGTATGAGATACACACAAGTGAGATACGAATTACTATTCTTTGATACTTAGAATATGTCACAGTGGATGATGAGACTGGATACCTCATCAGGTCTACACTGTAGCATAATTAACTACCATTGGATGGAGTGATTAATCTCAATCACTAGAGTGTAGCTCTTAGTTGATATGCTAGTGCTTATAGTGCATTGACGGACCTGAGCTTTCCTATTGACGCTTAAGGCTGTCAACAGTCAATAGGAACTCATAACTTGTTTAAGGTACGTGTTCTCAATCTTGAGATGATTATGAACACAGACTATGGATATGGCTGCTTTGACTTACCAATCAGTGAGGTCTATAGAAGATCAACACCTGGGTATCTTGGGTATGTCATGTCCATAGGGTTGTGAACATATATTGTCAAGATAGAATCTACCCTCTGATTCAGAGTAAGCATTCCCTTGAGAATGTCACCAAGTTGATTACTGAGTACTGCAGTCTTGTTGATAAGAGTTATCAACATGTTTGGTAATCATGAGTAGTGAATGGGACTCAAGGAATACAAGAAGTAATCATGATTCAGGTTGACAGTAACAGTTGTCCGACTACCTGAATATGATTACGAATGCTGACGGTAGAGGGACATTAGTACACAATACAAGTCTAGTTATCGCTTCGGATATGTTCTTTTGCGTTGGAGTTCAGTTATCGTTTTATAGTGGAATAAACGTTAACTGACCAGTTAGTTAGTTTGCTGATCAAAGAGTTTGGTCATGGTAATTAACAAACTGGTCTGAGCCAACAATAAAGAGCCTAGGAGGTCCCACTCTTAGCTCCGCTAGGATGCTTGGAAAGACACTTGAGGAAGCTGTTAAGACAAGTTCGATCGATCGAAGTATGTTCGATCGATTGAAGTCAACAGGTTCGATCGATCGAGAATAGTTCGATCGATCGAAGGTTCGATCGATCGAAGTCGCTTCGATCGATCGAAGTCTAGGTCGGTTCTGGAAATCTATAAATAGGGCAGCTGCGTTCTGGAAGTAGGTGATCGTCGTTTTTATACGCAGAAGCTGCAGAAACTATCATAGTCTTCCCAAAACCTTCCTATCCTCTCTATTAGGGTTCCCACCAACCCTAGTCTTTTCGACAGGCATCCGCAGGAGTCATAAGGGTGAAGATCATCTAGTGGAGGCTGCTGGAAGTTGAAGTTTCAGAATTGGGTTCAAGACACTAAGGTATAATTCTTGCACCCCTTGTACGCATCTATGGAATTGACAAGTAGTAGATCCTGGAGTACCAAAAGTTTTATAACTTAACGAATTTCCGCTGCGCGTTTAAACTCTAACTTAATCCACTTTTTCCATCAATTGGTATCAGAGCCACGCTCGTTTGGATCTATAGATGCGTTTTTGGAACCCTAGTTTTGATTTGCATGATGTTTTTAGAACTATTTTCGAAACTGCATCGTCACAGATCTGTTTCTGCAGTGTTATCACAGCAGAATACAAAACTGTGATTGCATAGGATGCAATGTGGGTTCGATCGATCGAACTTGTTTCGATCGATCGAACATTCTGTTCTCAATCGATCGAACTCGTTTCGATCGATCGAAGCCTTCTGGTGTTCGATCGATCGAACAGTGTTCAATCGATCGAGACAGATTCTCTGTCCAGGTGTTCTGTTCACAGTTGTAAAAGTTTTTTTAAAATTATACTTTAATCTTAAATTATTTCTATAAAATTTTTAAATCATTCTGTGAAACAGAATGTTCAAGCGATTGAACAGTGTTCAATCGATCGAAGGTTCGAGCGATCGAACGGTCTTCGATCGATCGAACTGTGACAGAGAAGTAAGATGCTGTTTTAAGTTCTAATTCAGTATGTAAAGTGTTTATATACTGTGTGAATCAATTAAGTGTTCCAATAGTTACATATATTTGTTATGTATGTGTGGATGCGTGTACGACTAACCCTTTTGCAGCAAAAATTAGTCGCTATCTCCCATGGCACCAAGTCGTTTAAATATTTATATTTAAATTGTTTGAGATTGGTGCATGTTGTAATTTATTAATGGTTTGGTTTTAAGGCGTATGTAAAGGGCGCTGCGGCTTCAATCCTACGAAAAGGAAAGTCGCACCGGTTTCCCTAGCCTTTTATTTCCTTTTTGCTATTTCCTTTTTCTAGATAAATTGTAAGCTTCAAAAGAAGTATAGGTCCAATGTAATAGAATTAGTAATTCCATAAAGATGGAGCCGGAGGCGACCAAACCAAGAAGGTGGATCTATGGAAATAGAGCCATGGGAGATAGAGGCATTGTTTGAATGCCTATATTTCATTTTAGTTTTTTGTTTTATGTGCTTGTTTTGTGATTGGCGTATAATACATTGTTGCATGCACTTAAAACAAGTTTTCTAAAATAAAATTCAAAAACCATTTTTCAACACATTAGTAAACATTGGATGTTTATGAGTAGTGTGTGGAAACATTTTTCAAAAGCAAAATCCTTAATTTACTAAATCTAGTGGGAGAGAGTCTTATCAAATAACACCCACGATCTTCCATTAACAGTTCATTGTAAGATGAGTAGTGTATTCTGTGTCACCTCGCCAGGGGTGATCATTCCATACGGAGGGTACACTGCTCATTGGTTACTAGATGTGAACTTCCTATGGATAGGATCAATCAGACGTGTTAGAGGGTGACCGCCACACGGAGGCGCTACTTGAGACGGTTATGATTGGATCCTAGTTAATGGTACACACTAGCTAAGCTATGGATAAGGGATCCCACACGGGGCATTATTCAGAAACTTAGAGATCAAATAGGTTCGGGAGTCATGGCTATTTTGCAAGAGTTGCATAGCGGATAAGTCATGATAAATCGAAAGATCGAACATTGACCACCACACGGAGGCTTTATTCTTTCGTTTCGATATTCCGGCGACTTTGTTTTTTAAATAAGAGTTTTAAGGATTCTTTTATTTCAAACTGTCAATTCTGATATCCATATTTATTTTGTTTGTTTGATTTTCAGTAATCAAAATGTCTGGATCTGCATTTAGTCCACTTGCCACCATACTCACTCAAAACAAGTTAACTGGAAATAACTACATTGAATGGAAACGTAACCTTGACATCGTTTTAACTGCGGAGGATCACATATATGTCCTCACCACCCCAAGCCCTGAAGAACCCGCGGCAAATGCTTCGGCAGCTGCCAGACGCGAGTTCGACAAATGGAAGAAGTCGAATGGAATGGCCCGTTGTTACATTCTGGCCTCAATGGCTGGTGTGTTACAACACCAATTCCAATCGAACGATTCTGCCAGTGACATTATCACATCCCTGAAAAAGATGTTTGGGGAGCATGGCAGGCCTGCCAGACAGGTAGCCATGCAGAAGATAATGAGTGCAAAGATGTCGGAAGGTACTCCAGTCAAAGAACATGTTTTAAAAATGATTGGTTATTTAAACGAACTGGAGACCTTGGGAGCCAACATCGATGCACAGACCCAAGTTGATATGATCCTCAACTCGCTATCGCCATCATTCGCTCAATTCAAACTTAACTATAATATGAATCAAATGGATTTTTCAATGAGCGAATTAATGAGTTCTTTACTGGCAGCAGAAGGGGTGATCAAACCTGGGGGCAGCGTTTTAAACGTTGAGAAAAGCGCTTCTTCTTCCCGATCTACACCGAAAGGTAAGAAAGGAAAGAAGAAGGCTGGCACTGGTGGTTCAAGTGTTGGACCGGTCCCTAAGATTGCAAAATCTAAGGGAAAAGGTAAGGGCAAAGGGAAGGTGGGTGGCCAAGGCAAAGGAAAGTGTTTCCAATGCGGTGAGAAGGGCCACTGGAAGAGGAACTGTCCAGAATTCTTAGCTACAAGAGTTCAAGGTATGATTGAATCACATGTGATTGAAGTAAGTTTTATTACGGATACTTCAAACACTTGGTGCATTGATTCTGGTGCGACTAACCATATCTGTAATTCATTGCAGGTTTTCAGATCAACCAGGAAATGCAGTGATGGGGAGATCGTGCTTACTCTAGGTTCTAGCGCAACCGTATCTGCGGTTGCTATAGGAGTCGTAGTTTTAGAATTTTCAGACAATAAAGTTTTGATTTTATCAGATGTACTTTACGTCCCTTTAATGAGACGTAATTTAATTTCAGTTTCTAATTTAACGAATAATGGTTATTCCTTTCATTTTGGAACTGAAGTTGTGATTAAAAGAAATAGTTCTTTTATTTGTTCTGGTGTTAAATCAAATGGTTTGTATGTGATTACTCCCAATATTTCAAAAGATTCTTGTTTGGAACTTAATAACTCAGTGGTAACTTTACCATCTAAAAGAAAGGAACCTTCCACTAATCCAACAAGGCTTTGGCATATGAGGCTTGGCCATATCAATCTGAATAGGATTGGCAGACTAGTCAAAGAAGGGGTCTTAGGCGATTTGGTTCTCGAACCAATGGAAGTCTGCGAGTCTTGTTTGGAGGGTAAGATGACCAAAAGGCCCTTTCCTGCAAAGGGCAATAGGACCAATGCATTGTTGGAATTAGTTCACACTGATGTGTGTGGACCAATAAATATTAGAGCAAGGGGTGGTTATGAGTATTTCATAACATTTACCGATGACCACTCTAGGTATGGATATGTGTACCTAATGCAGCACAAGTCTGAAGCCTTTGAAAAGTTCAAAGAGTTTAGGGCTGAAGTGGAGAAGCAATCGGGCACACATATCAAGGCCATTCGATCTGATCGAGGTGGCGAGTACCTCTCTAATGAGTTTATTGATCACCTCGTACAGAATGGGATTCTGTCACAGTTGACTGCACCTGGTACGCCTCAGCAGAACGGTGTAGCGGAGAGAAGGAATCGGACTCTTTTAGACATGACTAGGTCGATGATGAGTTATTCAGAGTTGCCATTATTCCTTTGGGGTTATGCTTTGGAAACCGCTGCATACATACTAAATCTAGTACCAAGCAAATCTGTTCCCAGGACACCACGAGAGATGTGGATTGGGCGCAAGCCTTCTTTGCAACATCTCCGGATATGGGGGTGTCCGGCACATGTGCTTAAAGGAAAGATGAGCAAGTTGGATTCTAGATCGGAAGTATGTTACTTTGTAGGGTATCCAAAGAGTACTTATGGATGGTATTTTTATGATCCAAGAGAACAGAAAGTGTTTGTTAGTACAAATACTGTTTTCTTGGAGGATGATTATATCATGAACCATAAACCTAAGGGAAGGATAGATCTTAGAGAGATAGAAGGAGAGCCCTCAGTCCAACCCGCAGTTGATAACGATGAAAATCAAGAAAATACCACTTCTTCAACCATTTCCGCACCGGTACCTCGTCGTAGTGGGAGGATTATCAGCCAGCCTGATAGATACATGTTCTTAGGAGAAGTTTTTGAAGTTGTCTCCATAGAATCTGAATCTGATCCTACCACTTACGAAGAGGCAATGGCTGATGTTGATTCAGCTCATTGGATTAAAGCTATGAAGGCTGAATTGGAATCTATGGATTCCAATCAGGTCTGGGATCTTGTAGAACTTCCAGCCAATATTAAACCCATTGGCTGCAAGTGGGTCTATAAGAGGAAAAGAGGATCTGATGGAAAGGTTGAGACCTTTAAGGCAAGGCTTGTGGCGAAAGGCTATACTCAGAGGGAGGGCATTGACTATGAGGAAACCTTCTCGCCGGTAGCCATGCTCAAGTCCATCAGAATACTCTTATCCATTGCTGCATGCCTAGATTATGAAATCTGGCAGATGGACGTCAAGACTGCATTCTTGAATGGCAATCTTGAGGAGGACATCTATATGCAACAACCAGAAGGGTTCATAGCTGGTCGGAAAGGTAACTTGGTATGCAAGTTGCAAAAGTCCATTTATGGGCTTAAGCAGGCATTCAGAAGTTGGAACATCCGATTTGACCAAGCGGTCAAGTCGTTTGGTTTCATACAGAATCTGGATGAGCCTTGTGTATACAAGAAATGTGAAGGGAAAGTAGTGGCTTTTCTTGTGCTTTACGTTGACGACATTCTACTCATTGGGAATGATGTAGCGGCGCTGTCAACGGTCAAGGTTTGGCTAGCTAGTACTTTCGATATGAAGGATCTAGGAGAGGCGAGCTATATTCTTGGGATAAAGCTCTTTCGGGATCGCAAGCGAAAGATAATGGGATTATCTCAAGCTGGTTATATCGAGAAAGTGCTAACTAGGTTTTCAATGGATAATTCGAAGAAAGGTTTGTTACCTTTCAGGCATGGTTTAGCGTTCTCCAAGGACCAGTGTCCAAAGACACAAGAGGAGAGGAATCGCATGGCAGGAATTCCCTATGCCTCGGCAGTGGGAAGTCTCATGTATGCGATGTTATGCACTAGACCAGATATCTGCTTTGCCGTTGGCATGGTTAGCAGGTATCAATCGAATCCTGGTCCAGAGCACTGGACAGCCGTTAAGCACATTCTTAAGTACTTGAGAAGAACTAAAGATTACATGCTTATGTACGGCTGTGGTGAGTTAATTCCAGTAGGATACACTGACTCGGACTTTATGTCAGATAAAGATTCGAGAAAGTCGACATCCGGACATCTCTTTACCTTGGGAGGTGGTGTTGTTAGTTGGAGGAGCATTAAGCAGAAATGCATTGCAGACTCAACTACAGAAGCTGAGTATGTGGCTGCTTGTGAAGCCGCAAAGGAAGCTGTTTGGCTCAAGAAGTTCCTTATGGAACTCGAGGTGGTACCAGCGTCGCTGTCACCTATTACGCTATACTGCGATAATAGTGGGGCAGTGGCTCAGTCCAAGGAGCCAAGGAACCACGGGAAGGGAAAGCACGTAGAGCGGAAATATCACCTAATCCGAGATATAGTTCAACGTGGAGATGTGACTGTCACCAAGATTGCCACCACTGACAATCTTGCTGATCCGTTTACAAAGGCCTTACCGCAGAAGGTCTTTGATCGTCATCTAGATAGTCTAGGTCTTAGATGTAGTTCTGAATGGTTGTGAGTGCAAGTGGGAGTTTGTTGGGTTTGTGCCCTCAAACCATTACTTTATGTATGAGACATTAGCATTATAATATATGGATATCAGCTTTACATTTTGTTGTGTATATTTCTTTCATGAGATGATTGTTTTATCCTTAAGTATCATAGTAAGCAATTCGTGTGTGTATGAGATACACACAAGTGAGATACGAATTACTATTCTTTGATACTTAGAATATGTCACAGTGGATGATGAGACTGGATACCTCATCAGGTCTACACTGTAGCATAATTAACTATTATTTGATGGAGTGATTAATCTCAATCACTAGAGTGTAGCTCTTAGTTGATATGTTAGTGCTTATAGTGCATTGACGGACCTGAGCTTTCCTATTGACGCTTAAGGCTGTCAACAGTCAATAGGAACTCATAACTTGTATAAGGTACGTGTTCTCAATCTTGAGATGATTATGAACACAGACTATGGATATGGCTGCTTTGACTTACCAATCAGTGAGGTCTATAGAAGATCAACACCTGGGTATCTTGGGTATGTCATGTCCATAGGGTTGTGAACATATATTGTCAAGATAGAATCTACCCTCTGATTCAGAGTAAGCATTCCCTTGAGAATGTCACCAAGTTGATTACTGAGTACTGCAGTCTTGTTGATAAGAGTTATCAACATGTTTGGTAATCATGAGTAGTGAATGGGACTCAAGGAATACAAGAAGTAATCATGATTCAGGTTGACAGTAACAGTTGTCCGACTACCTGAATATGATTACGAATGCTGACGGTAGAGGGACATTAGTACACAATACAAGTCTAGTTATCGCTTCGGATATGTTCTTTTGCGTTGGAGTTCAGTTATCGTTTTATAGTGGAATAAACGTTAACTGACCAGTTAGTTAGTTTGCTGATCAAAGAGTTTGGTCATGGTAATTAACAAACTGGTCTGAGCCAACAATAAAGAGCCTAGGAGGTCCCACTCTTAGCTCCGCTAGGATGCTTGGAAAGACACTTGAGGAAGCTGTTAAGACAAGTTCGATCGATCGAAGTATGTTCGATCGATTGAAGTCAACAGGTTCGATCGATCGAGAATAGTTCGATCGATCGAAGTCGGTTCGATCGATCGAAGTCGCTTCGATCGATCGAAGTCTAGGTCGGTTCTGGAAATTTATAAATAGGGCAGCTGCGTTCTGGAAGTAGGTGATCGTCGTTTTTATACGCAGAAGCTGCAGAAACTATCATAGTCTTCCCAAAACCTTCCTATCCTCTCTATTAGGGTTCCCACCAACCCTAGTCTTTCCGACAGGCATCCGCAGGAGTCATAAGGGTGAAGATCATCTAGTGGAGGCTGCTGGAAGTTGAAGTTTCAGAATTGGGTTCAAGACACTAAGGTATAATTCTTGCACCCCTTGTACGCATCTATGGAATTGACAAGTAGTAGATCCTGGAGTACCAAAAGTTTTATAACTTAACGAATTTCTGCTGCGCGTTTAAACTCTAACTTAAACCACTTTTTCCATCAGCTGGACATGGTGGAGGCAGTGGTGTGGGCACTAGCAGCGGCAGAGGTGGAGGAAGAGGAGGAGGCGGTCATGGCGGGAGCGGCACAGGGTCAGAGGAGGAGCCTCTCAGATGCGTCACTCGCCAGACTCGAGGCCGGGGCTGGGGCTGATCGCTCTCTTTTTCTTTTTCTTTGAGTGCTTCTGGAGAGGACTCATACTTTTATTTGGATGATTGTATATACATATGCACACACTTATTCTTGATGGCAGCTTCAGGATAGCCGGTAGGATAGGCACTTGCATTACCTTTATCTTTTCCGCTTTTCATCGCTACTCACCGTCTGTGCGACCATAGCTTGGTCCTTTTACTTCACTGAACTCTCTTATTATGCTTGATATTTTTTTTTTTGCCGTATGTGGGACCATAGCTTGGTCCCCCTTTTATTTTAACCTTGAATGCTTCTATCTCCTTTATTTATTTTGAAATGAATGAACAAATGAATAAATGAATGAATGAATGTATGTGACCATGGCCTGGTCTTGCTTGTACATGCTGCATGATGTGCACGTTTATTCTATTTTCTGTTTGCAGGTGGGTTGAGAACATTACAAACAAACCCTGGCCAAAATGAGACTCAAACCGGCACTCGGTTAGGTCTCAGCGGCACTCAACGAGTCTCGCAGCGGTAGTCAGCGAATGAAGCAACAACATTCACAGACTGGCGCGTGGCACTTCGTTGAGTGCCATTCTGCTTTATCAAGTACCGTGGGTAGGTAGGCAGCTTTATTCCCCTATTTATGCCCCTTTCTTCCCCCAATACTTCGCGAAAACATTCTTCTCTCCGCTTCACTTCTTCTCAAATGGCCCCTATTAGTTCCCAAATCCTCTTCCCATGGATAGATACCCTCTCTGGCATCGACAGGCTCAACTTTGAGTGTTTTAGACTAAATGATCTCTTCTCTTTCCGCCGAACATTTTTGAATGAAGGCTTGCTTCGAGCTGTGATTTAGTGTTGGGATCCCTCCTTTCATGTCTTTCGCTTTGGTTCCCATGAGGTCTGCCCTTTATTTGAGGAGTTCAGTGCTATCCTTCACACTGACCCCTTTGCGGATCTTATAGTTCCCCCGGTGCAGGCAGGCTATATTCAAGATTTGGCCATCCTACTCCACATATTCCGTAATGCTGCGAGCTCGTTCATATGTGACAGACAGATTGACTTCGAGCGACTTTCCTCAGTGTATGCCCCCATGGGGGATCCTTCTGACAGCGGATATCAGATTATCTAGCGCAGTGCATTATCGATTGCCATGCTTTCTTACTTCCTCTGCCAGTCGTCTTCCAACATTCATATACCCATTGTCTGTGGTCTGCGAAAGATGAAGAAGCCGTCATGCTAGTTATTAGCGAAACCTTGATAGGTTTGGATCGGGCTCATGCTGCTGGGACCATGTTATCTGTGGGAGCCCCCTTTGCCCTGCTGTGGATACCGGCATTTGGGCCCACTTTTGTTTTTTTAAAACAATTTTCAATTTTAAATTCAAAATCAAAGAGTCGCCACTTAATTTTTTAAAGTAAAATTAAGAAACCATTTTAAAAGCAAACCGATCTTTTACGAAACCAAAGATAAACTGGGTCCGGGGATTATGGAATAAAAGGGGAAGGAACCTGATGGACTAAAACACCCCCTTTCATCCTATCTCGTGATAGGCCTCTACTCAACATCCTTTTTAAACGAATTAATAATCTAAGATGCCCTGAACTAATACATCGATATAAGTATACATATCACAAGCATGTCAAAAGGGTGCAAAATTGCTAACGATAAAATATCATTCATAAGCCACATAATTCAAATAGCAAGCAAAATGATGTATAACTAGGGAACTAGAGAACTTACCCGGGATCCAGCCGCGAAATGGGAAACGTGCAATGCATACAAAGAATAGGAATCCTAAAAAATGTCTCTAATTACATATGCACATAAGCTAAGGTGTCGCGCATGGAGTCGAAAATCAATAAAATCAATAAATGAAATAAACTAGAGAAGAGGTGAGAAGTTATACCTCCAAAGTGCTACAAAACAAGGGTTAGTCCACATGCTTCACACAATAATATGACATCAAATAATCAATCCTAAATCTCTAGCTTAGATCTATCAAGCATGGAAAAAATTGATAAAACTATGAATTCCTTTTGATTAGTTGGAGTCATAGCACCTTTATAGATATGCAAGCCTCAACTAGGAGCCAATGTAATGTCCATATAGGGGTGCTATAATCCTGACATGATCATAAAGAATCCATGGTTATATTCAATTAGGTTCAACTAAGTCCAATTTTATCCAAGAATTAGCTCTAATCATAAGCATCAACATACATGAATGAATGAATGATTATGAACAAGAATGAGATATGAATTTATTCACTAATTTGGATCACTTAGCCTCTGGATTTAAGCTAAATTATCATTATTCAAAACATGGTTTGGGTCCCAAGACATTAGGAAACCATTTAAGTTAAAATCAATAAGACAAGACAAAAATAGTGACTGTTTTTCCTAAATTACAGAGAGCAGACCAGATTTTAAAAGGTAGAGAAACCATACTTCCAACGGTTAGATCTTAATGATTTTTGGATATGATATGCCTCTGTGAGTCTAGTTTTTAACCCAAAAAGAAAATCAAGGTTTGAACGGTTAGATCTCTGGGAATGTGGAAAACACTAGACATCACTCAGGAATCTGCAACTCTCTGTCCAGAGATCTTGTACGATTTTCTAAAAATAGCAAAAACATGAGAAACACTTAGTTCGTTTTAGGGTATTGTTTGAAAAAAATAAAATACGGTTTAAGTTCTAAGTTTAAACGCGCAGCGGAAAAATCAAGTTATAAAACTTAATTGGCATGCTCGGATCTACTACCCATCAACTCTATAGATGCGCACACGAGGAGACAAGAATTATACCTTACTGTCTTGAACCCAATTCTGAAATCTATGACTTCCAGCAGCCTCCACTAGATGGTCTTCACTCTTATGACTCCTATGGATGCTCGCAGGAAGGGCTAGGGTTGGTGGGAATCCTAATGGAGAGGATATAGAAGGTTTTGGGGCTCCAAAACAGTTTCTGCAGCTTCTGACGTTCAAAACGACGAACAACCTCTTATTTAGAACGCAGCTGCCCTATTTATAGATTCCCAGAACCGACCTAGCTCTCGAGCGATCGAAGTGGATTTGATCGATCGAAGTGGATTCGATCGATCGAACATTCGATCGATCGAACCATCTTCAATCGATCGAACCTGTCTAGACTTCAATCGATCGATACAACTTCGATCGATCGAACATGTCTTGACATCATCCTCATTTGCCTTTCCAAGCATCCTAGCGGAGCTAAGAGTGGGACCTCCTAGGCTCTTTATTGTTGGCTCAGATCAGTTGATTAACTCCCATGACCAAACTCCCATTCACCTCTCATGATTACCAAACATGTTGATAACTCTTATCAACAAGACTGCAGTACTCAGTAATCGACTTGGTGACATTCTCAAGGGAATGCTTACTCTGAAACAGAGGGTAGATTCTGTCTTGACAATATATGTTCACAACCCTATGAATATGACATACCCAAGATACCCGGGTGTTGATCTTCTATAGACCTCACTGATTGGTAAGTCAAAGCAGTCATATCCACAGTCTGTGTTCATAATCGTCTCAAGATTGAGAACACGTACCTTACATAAGTTATGAGTTCCTATCGACTGATTGACAGCCTTGAGCATCAATAGGAAACTCAGATCCGTCAATGCACTATAAGCACTAGCATATTAACTAAGAGTTACACTCTAGTGATTTGAGATTGATCACTCCATCCAATGGTAGTTAATTATGCTACAGTGTAAACCTGATGAGATATCCTAGTCTCAACATCCACTGTGACATGTTCTAAGTAACAAAGAATAGCAATTCGTATCTCACTTGTATGTATCTCATACATACACGAATTACTTACTATGATACTTAAGGATAACAATCATCTCATGAAAGAAACATACATAACAAAATGTAAAGCTGATATCCATATATTAAAATGTCAATGTCTCCTATATAAAGTAATGGTTTGAGGGCACAAACCCAACAAACTCCCACTTGCACTCATAACCATACAGGATTACATCTGAGACCTAGACTATCTAGATGACGATCAAAGACCTTCTGTGGCAAGGCCTTTGTAAACGGATCAGCAAGATTGTCAGCGGTGGCAATCTTGGTGACAGTCACATCTCCACGTTGAACAATATCTCGGATAAGATGATATTTCCGCTCTACGTGCTTTCCCTTTCCGTGGTTCCTTGGCTCCTTGGACTCAGCCACTGCCCCACTATTATCACAATAAAGCGTAATAGGTGACCGCGACGCTTGTACCACCTCGAGCTCCATAAGGAACTTCTTGAGCCAAACAGCTTCTTTTGCGGCTTCACAAGCAGCCACATACTCAGCTTCTGTAGTTGAGTCTGCAATGCATTTCTGCTTAACGCTCCTCCAACTGACAGCACCACCTCCCAAGGTAAAGAGATGACCGGACGTCGACTTCCTCGAATCTTTATCTGACATAAAGTCCGAGTCAGTGTATCCTAATGGAATTAACTCACTACCACCGTACATAAGCATGTAATCTTTAGTCCTTCTGAAGTACTTAAGAATGTGCTTGACGGCTGTCCAGTGCTCTGGACTTGGATTCGACTGATATCTGCTAACCATGCCAACGACAAAGCAAATATCTGGTCTAGTGCATAACATCGCATACATAAGACTTCCCACTGCTGAAGCATAGGGAACTCCTATCATGCGATTCCTCTCCTCCTGTGTCTTTGGACACTGGTCCTTGGAGAACGCTAAACCATGCCTGAAAGGTAACAATCCTTTCTTCGAATTATCCATTGAAAACTTAGTTAGCACCTTATCGATATAACCAGCTTGAGACAATCCCATTATCTTTCGCTTGCGATCCCGAAAGAGCTTTATCCCAAGAATATAGCTCGCCTCTCCTAGATCCTTCATATCAAAAGTACTAGCTAGCCAAACCTTGACCGTTGACAATGCTGCTACATCATTCCCAATGAGTAGAATATCGTCAACGTAAAGCACAAGAAAGGCCATCACTTTCCCTTCACACTTCTTGTATACACAAGGTTCATCCAGATTCTGTATGAAACCAAACGACTTGACCACTTGGTCAAATCGGATGTTCCAACTCCTGGATGCCTGCTTAAGCCCATAAATGGACTTTTGCAGCTTGCATACCAAGTTACCTTTCTGACCAGCTATGAACCCTTCTGGTTGTTGCATATAGATGTCCTCCTCAAGATTGCCATTCAAGAATGCAGTCTTGACGTCCATCTGCCAGATCTTATAATCTAGGCATGCAGCAATGGATAAGAGTATTCTGATGGACTTGAGCATGGCTACCGACGAGAAGGTTTCCTCATAGTCAATGCCCTCCCTCTAAGTATAACCTTTCGCTATAAGCCTAGCCTTAAAGGTCTCAACCTTTCCATCAGATGCTCTTTTCCTCTTGTAGACCCACTTACAACCAATGGGTTTAATATTGGCTGGAAGTTCTACAAGATCCCAGACCTGATTAGAATCCATAGATTCTAATTCAGCCTTCATAGCTTTAACCCAATGTTCTGAATCAACATCAGCCATTGCCTCTTCGTATGTGGCAAGATCAGATTCAGATTCTATGGAGACAGCTTCAAAAACTTCTCCTAAGAACATGTATCTATCAGGCTGGCTAATAATCCTCCCACTACGACGAGGTACCGGTGCGGAAATGGGTGAAGAAGTGGTATTTTCTTGATTTATATCGTTATCAACTACGGGTTGGACTGAGGGCTCTCCTTCTATCTCTCTAAGATCTATCCTTCCCTTAGGTTTATGGTTCATGATATAGTCATCCGCCAAGAAAACAGCATTCGTACTAACAAACACTTTCTGCTCTCTTGGATCATAAAAATACCATCCATAAGTACCCTTTGGATACCCTACGAAGTAACATACTTCCGATCTAGAATCCAACTTGCTCATCTTTCCTTTCAGCACATGTGCCGGACATCCCCATATCCGGAGATGTTGCAAAGAAGGCTTGCGCCCAATCCACATCTCTCGTGGTGTCCTGGGAACAGATTTGCTTGGTACTAGATTTAGTATGTACGCAGCGGTTTCCAAAGCATAACCCCAAAGGAATAATGGCAACTCTGAATAACTCATCATTGACCTAGTCATGTCTAAAAGAGTCCGGTTCCTTCTCTCAGCTACACCATTCTGTTGAGGCATGCCAGGTGCAGTCAACTGTGACAGAATCCCATTCTGTACAAGGTGATCAATAAACTCATTAGAGAGGTACTCGCCACCTCGATCAGATTGAATGGCCTTGATATGTGTGCCCAATTGCTTCTCCACTTCAACCCTAAACTCTTTGAACTTTTCAAAGGCTTCAGACTTGTGCTGCATTAGGTACACATATCCATACCTGGAGTGGTCATCAGTAAATGTTATGAAATACTCATAACCACGCCTTGCTCTAATATTTATTGGTCCACACACATCAGTATGAACTAATTCCAACAATGCATTGGTTCTATTTCCCTTTGTAGGAAAGGGCCTTTTGGTCATCTTACCCTCTAAACAAGACTCGCAGACTTCCATTGGTTCTAGAACCAAATCGCCTAAGATCCCTTCTTTGACTAGTCTGCCAATCCTATTTAGATTGATATGGCCAAGCCTCATATGCCAAAGCCTTGTTGGATTAGTGGAAGGTCTCTTTCTTTTAGATGGTACAGTAACCACTGAGTTATTAAGTTCCATGCAAGAGTCTTTAGAAATATTGGGAGTAATCACATACAAACCATTTGATTTAACACCAGAACATATAAAAGAACTATTTCTTTTAATCACAACTTCAGTTCCAAAATGAAAAGAATAACCATTATTCGATAAATTAGAAACTAAAATTAAATTACGTCTCATTGAAGGAACGTAAAGTACATCTGATAAAATCAAAATTTTATTGTCTATAAATTCTAAAACTACGACTCCTATAGCAACTGCAGAAACGGTTGTGCTAGAACCTAGAGTAAGTACGATTTCCCCATCACTGCACCTCCTGGTTGATCTGAACCCCTGCAATGAATTACAGATATGGTTAGTCGCACCAGAATCAATGCACCAAGTGTTTGAAGTATCCGTTATAAAACTTACTTCAATCACATGTGATTCAATCATACCTTGAACTCTTGTAGCTAAGAATTCTGGACAGTTCCTCTTCCAGTGGCCCTTCTCACCGCATTGGAAACACTTTCCTTTGCCTTGGCCACCCACCTTCCCTTTGCCCTTACCTTTTCCCTTAGATTTTGCAATCTTAGGGACTGGTCCAACACTTGAACCACCAGTGCTAGCTTTCTTCTTCCCTTTCTTTCCTTTCGGCACAGATCGGGAGGAGGAAGCGCTTTTCTCAACGTTCAAAACGTTGACCCCAGGTTTGATCACCCCTTCTGCTGCCAAAAGAAAACTCATCAATTCGCTCATTGAAAAATTCATTTGATTTATATTATAGTTAAGTTTAAATTGAGCGAATGAAGGCGACAGCGAATTAAGGATCATATCAACTTGGGTCTGTGCATCGATGTTGGCACCTAGGGTCTCCAGCTCGTTTAAATAACCAATCATTTTTAAAACATGTTCCTTGACTGGAGTCCCTTCCGACATCTTTGCACTCATTATCTTTTGCATGGCTACCTGTCTGGCAGGCCTGCCATGCTCCCCAAACATCTTTTTCAGGGATGTGATAATGTCACTGGCAGAATCATTCGATTGGAATTGGTGTTGCAATACACCAGCCATTGAGGCCAGAATATAGCAACGAGCTATTCCATTCAACTTCTTCCATTTGTCGAACTCGCGTCTAGCAGCTGCCGAAGCATTTGCCGCGGGTTCTTCGGGGCATGGGGTGGTGAGGACATATATGTGATCCTCCGCAGTTAACACGATGTCAAGGTTACGTTTCCATTCAGTGTAGTTGTTTCCAGTTAACTTGTTTTGAGTTAGTATGGTGGCAAGTGGACTAAATGCAGATCTCATTATGATTACTGAAAATCAAACAAACAAAATAAATATGGATATCAAGATTTGACAGTTTGAAATAAAAGATTCCTTAAAACTCTTATTTTAAAACAAAGTCGCCGGAATATCGAAACAAAAGAATAAAGCCTCCGTGTGGAGGTCAATTTTCTATTTTTCGATTAATCAAGACTTGTCTGCTATGCAACTCTTGCAAAACAAGTTATGACTCCCGATCCCTTTTGATCTCTAAGTTTCTGAACAATGCCCCGTGTGGGATCCCTTATCCATAGCTTAGCTAGTGTGTACCATTAACTAGGATCCAATCACAACCGTCTCAAGTAGCGCCTCCGTGTGGTGGTCACCCTCTAACACGTCTGATTGATCCTATCATAAGAAGTTCACATCTAGTAACCAATGAGTAATGCACCCTCGGTATGGAATGATCACCCCTGACGAGGTGACACAGAATGCACCACTCATCTTACAGTGAACCGTTAATGGAAGATCGTGGGTGTAATTAATAAGACCCTCTCCCACTAGTTTTAGTAAAAAGGATTTTGCTTTTTGAGAAAATCTGTTTCTACACACTTCCCATAAACATCTAATGTGTTGAAAATGGTTTTTGAATTTTATTTTAGAAAACTTGTTTTGGGTGCATGCAATAATGTATTATACGCCAATCACAAACCAAGCACATAAAACAAAAAACTAAAATGAAATATAGGCATTCAAATAATGCCTCTATCTCCCATGGCTCTATCTCTATAGAACCTCCTTTTGGTTTGATCGCCTCTAGCTCCATCTTCATGGATAACGGCTCCTTACTCCATCTTCATGGATTTTCTAATTCTATTACATTTGTCCTATGTTTCTTTCGAAGTTTACAATTTATCTAGAAATAGAAATAACAACAAAATAAAAGGCTAGGGAAACCGGTGCGACTTTCCTTTTCGTAGGATTGAAGTCGCAGCGCCCTTTACATATGCCTTAAAACCAAACCAAACTTAAATTACAACATGCACCAATCTCAAACAGTTTAAATACAAAATTTAAAAGTCTTGGTGCCATGGGAGATAGTGACTAAACTAGCTGTAAAAGGGTTAGTCGTACACGCATCCACACATGCATAACAACTATATGTAATATTGAAACACTTAATTGATTCACACAGTATATAAACTCTTTACATACTGAATTAGAACTTAAAAATAGCATCTTACTTCTCTGTCACAGTTCGATCGATCGAAGACCGTTCGATCGCTCGAACCTTCGATCGATTGAACACTGTTCAATCGCTTGAACATTCTATTTCACAGAATGATTTAAAAAATTACAGAATACTTTAAAATTAAAGCTTTTAATTTCAAAACACCTTACAACTATGAAACAGAGAGTCTGACAAAGAATCTGTCTCGATCGATCTAACTTCATTCGATCGATCGAACACCAGAAGGTTTCGATCGATCGAGGACTGTTCGATCGCTCGAGTACAGAGGATGTTCGATCGATCGAAACATGTTCGATCGATCGTACCCGCCTTGCATCCCATGCAATCACAGATTTGTATTCTGCTGTGATAACACTGCAGAAACAGATCTGTGACAATGCCGTTTCGAAAACAGTTCTAAAATCAACATGCAAATCAATATAGTATTCCAAAAACGCATCTATAGATCCAAATGAGTGTGGCTCTGATACCAATTGTTTGAAAAAAATAAAATATGGTTTAAGTTCTAAGTTTAAACGCGCAGCAGAAAAATCAAGTTATAAAACTTAATTGGCATGCCCAGATCTACTACCCATCAACTCTATAGATGTGCACAAGAGGAGACAAGAATTATACCTTACTGTCTTGAACCCAATTCTGAAATCTCTGACTTCCAGCAGCCTCCACTAGATGGTCTTCACTCTTATGACTCCTATGGATGCTCGCAAGAAGGGCTAGGGTTGGTGGAAATCCTAATGGAGAGGATATAGAAGGTTTTGGGGCTCCAAAACAGTTTCTGCAGCTTCTGACGTTCAAAACGATGAACAACCTCTTTTTTAGAACGCAGCTGCCCTATTTATAGATTCCCAGAACCGACCTAGCTCTCGAGCGATCGAAGTGGATTCGATCGATCGAACATTCGATTGATCGAACCATCTTCAATCGATCGAACCTGTCTAGACTTCAATCGATCGATACAACTTCGATCGATCGAACCTGTCTTGACATCATCCTCATTTGCCTTTCCAAGCATCCTAGCGGAGCTAAGAGTGGGACCTCCTAGGCTCTTTATTGTTGGCTCAGATCAGTTGATTAACTCCCATGACCAAACTCTTTGATCAGCAAATTAATCGACTGATCAGTTAACGTTTACTCCACTATAAAACGATAACTGAACTCCAACGCAAAAGAACATATCCGAAGCGATAACTAGACTTGTATGTTGTACTAATGTCCCTCTACCGTCAGCATTCGCAATCATATTCAGGTAGTCGGATAAACAGTTACTGTCAACCTGAACCATGATTACTTCTTATAATCCTTGAGTCCTATTCACCTCTCATGAAAACCAAACATGTTGATAACTCTTATCAACAAGACTGCAGTACTCAGTAATCGACTTGGTGACATTCTCAAGGGAATGCTTACTGTGAAACAGAGGGTAGATTCTGTCTTGACAATATATGTTCACAACCCTATGAATATGACATACCCAAGATACCAGGGTGTTGATCTTCTATAGACCTCACTGATTGGTAAGTCAAAGCAGTCATATCCACAGTATGTGTTCATAATCGTCTCAAGATTGAGAACACGTACCTTACACAAGTTATGAGTTCCTATCGACTGATTGACAGCCTTGAGCGTCAATAGGAAACTCAGGTCCGTCAATGCACTATAAGCACTAGCATATTAACTAAGAGTTACACTCTAGTGATTTGAGATTGATCACTCCATCCAATGGTAGTTAATCATGCTACAGTGTAAACCTGATGAGATATCCTAGTCTCAACATCCACTGTGACATGTTCTAAGTAACAAAGAATAGCAATTCGTATCTCACTTGTATGTATCTCATACATACACGAATTACTTACTATGATACTTAAGGATAACAATCATCTCATGAAAGAAACATACATAACAAAATGTAAAGCTGATATCCATATATTAAAATGTCAATGTCTCCTATATAAAGTAATGGTTTGAGGGCACAAACCCAACATGTATCTTTCTAACACATTGAAATACTTAGAAAAAATTATTTTGAGTCAAGAAAGATAAATTAAGGTTCTGATTTATTAATTTTAAAATGGGCTTACTGTTCTACAATTTTGGATAGAGAATTGCTTATTTTGAACTCACAAGACCAAACCATCTTAGACATGGAATTTCATCAAAACAAAAATCATAGAGGTAATTAAATGGGTTATGAACACCCTCCAATTGGTCTCATCTAATTTCCAATGAACCATGATTTTATAAAAAAACTTTGATCACATTTGGTTTATGGATTCACTGCACCTTTGTTAAATTGATGTTCATAGTTCGAATCAAACTTGATCCATGATTCTAGAGAGAACTAGGATCAAGTATGATTATGATCATTGGAGTTAATAATGAAACATGTAAAGATTCATAGATTTAGCCTTAATGGATTTCCATCATAGATCTCATAGCAAGAGAATCCTAAGGTCTTACTTAATCCTATGAACTCTTGAATATTCAAGTTCCCTAGATTTCAACAAACAAACTATGAAAACTTACATCTAAATCCTCTCTCAAACATATGATCCTTGAGGAAATTAGAACTATGATATACTATTCTCCTCTCAAATTAATGGTCCTTGGAGACTCAATGAGACCAAAATCTACTCAAATCTCGATGGAATATAGTATGGATTCCATAAGATTCCTAGTAGGGAGATCCAAGTCATGAGCTAAGACTTGAACCCAATAAACTATGTGTAGATATGACCATGACCAATCTTAATCCCCATATAAATCATAGGATTATAAGGGACTAGAGGATCAAACTCAAAGAGATCTAATGAGATATTGAAGATCTCATAGATCCTATGAGAAGAATATAAAAAGAAATAAAATCAAAGGTTATTTGAAAATTTCAAGTCAAAACTCTTTTAATCTTAAATACAAAGCTTTATTTAGACCCAAATCAATGAAAATAACACATGATCATTCAATCATAAATTCTATGTGGTGTGTGATGAAATGAGGCAAGAAGAGAGGTTTTGAAAATGTGTAGAAATCCTAGATCTATGAATTTGTGATTGAATTATGTAGAACAAGTATGGAACAAGGATTTAACCTCTAAATCTTCTCAGGATTTGATTGATTTGGAGAGACCCAAGCCTTACAAGCAATACTCTTCTTCTTCTTCCTTGAAGTTGCAAGGTTCTTCAATGGAGATTTGAGGAATTAGGTGAATTGGGTAGGATTTCTATGGGATTTTTGGGTTTCTCTCTCTATATTTCTCTAAGAACAAATTCCATCTTCAAAATTCAGCTTCTCTCTTCAAGATTCAAGTCTCTCTCTCATGATTCAAGTCTCCAACCTCTCAAAATGAGAAAAAATGGGGTTTTTATAGACTTTCATTATCTTAGGGACTAAGATAAGGGTAGATAGGTCAATTAGGGATGGTGGGAGCATGGTTTGCATGTCCTAGGAGTAGTAAACACGTACACAAAAAATGGCATCGTTTGGTGCATTCATTTGATCAAAGATTGAAAACGAATTTTGACTTAAAAATGCAAATTAGCCCAGGCCGGCACTCGATGAAGATGGAACGGCACTCACTGAGTGCCGCAACGGCACTCACTGAGTGCCGTTCGGGCACTTTGAGTGCCGCTGCACAGCAGTTCAGCACTATTCACAACAATTCAGCACCTTAATTTCATTTCATGTCATTTAAGTAAATGTCGTTTAATTTATGTATTTACTTAAGACATTAAATGTAATTAAGGAAATACCCCCCATTTGGATTCAATAAAAATATCTAAAAAATCAAAATCCTTAAGGAAAAAAAGTCAACACTCCCTCCGAAGGCAAAATTTCCAATTCCTGCACAATTCTTCTTAAAGACCTTTCGATTTCTCCATGTTCCCGTTCATTTAAAAATTTTTAAAACTCATTTATAGCATAAGGGAGACCCAATGAACAATTACCGGGACTTTTCATCTTGAAATTCGAAAATCTTACGATTGACTCCCTTTTTTAACCGTTGACTTTTCACTGGGTCAACTGTTGCCTTTTTTTTGGGGGGGGTTCATGCTGAATTTTTCTCCTTTCGAAAAAAATGATTTTCAAGATGCTCCGAGGATAATGTCGTGTTTCTATACGTGTTCAAAACTCATGATCTACAAGGTGATGGATAGATGAGAATTTTGGTCTTTTTTGGCTGAAAATGGTGATTTTGAACCAAGATTCTTCTAGAAAAAAAGTCAAATTGCTTGTAAAAGTCTTGATTCCGATGAGACATATTCATCATTGATATCTGGAGGTAAACCCCCCTAAGTTTAATGGTTCGGTCAAAATTGGGGTGTCTACAGTTTGCCCCTCTTTGGCAGAGCTTGTGAAGCAACGCGTATCACAAGTGAATGTTGAAGCCTATGTAAAGACAAGCCTTTGACCTGGCTATTGAACTTAGGTAAAAATAAAATGTGTTGCAAAAACATTTGCGGAGAAGGTCGGTGCTGGTTGTGCTCAACAGTGAGCTGCCTACATATCCTTGGAGGAATCAGACCAGAACGTAGTTCGGGTGAGGGGCAAAACCTAAACACAAACAATCACATAGATGAATGCACCTATCCTATCATGACACACATGCTCATGGAATAACGACTGTCAATGCAATGCCATGCTTCATACCATGTAGATGCGAAGATCCAAGATCATGCTCTTCTTAGTGATATGAATACATTCTACACCTTACACCGATATGAATTTCCTCAACCTAGATGACTTCAACAAGGATTTGCCTCAATCTAGAGAACTTCAACGGATTTTCCTCAATCTAGAGGACTACCACAGAGATTTGCCTCAATCTAGAGGACTTCAACAGGGATTTGCCTCAATGTAGAGTACTTCAACTGGGATTTGCCTCAATCTAGAGGACTTCAATAAGGATTGACCTCAATTTAGAGGACTTCAGCAAAGATTGCCATCGAGAACTAATATCGACCTAAAAGATGCTGACGAGGACTAACACAAGTTTGAAAAGATTTCCATTGAGTACTAGTATTAGATGCCATAGAGGACTAACACGAATGATGCTTCCATTGAGGACTAATGCTTATGTAAAGATGTACTTAAATAGGTTATGAACACCCTCCAATTGGTCTCATCTAATTTCCAGTGAACCATGATTTTATAAAAATCTTTGATAACAGTTGGTTTATAGATTCACTGCACCTTGGTTAAATTGATGTTCATATTTCGAATCAAACTTGATCCATGATTCTAGAGAGAACTAGGATCAAGTGTGATTAAGATCATTGGAGTTAATAATGAAACATGAAGAGATTCATAGATTTAGCCTTAATGGATTTCCAACATAGATCTCATAGCAAGAGAATCCTAAGGTCTTACTCAATCTTATGAACTCTTGAATATTCAAGTTCCCTAGATTTCAACAAACAAACTATGAAATCTTATATCTAAATCCTCTCTCAAACATATGATCCTTGAGGAAATTAGAACTATGATATACTATTCTCCTCTCAAATTAATGGTCCTTGGAGACTCAATGAGACCCAAATCTACTCAAATCTCTATGGAATATAGTATGGATTCCATAAGATTCCTAGTAGGGAGATCCAAGTCATGAGCTAAGACTTGAACCCAGTAAACTATGTGTAGATATGACCATGACCAATCTTAATCCCCATATAAATCATAGGATCATAAGGGACTAGAGGATCAAACTCAAAGAGATCTAATGAGATATTGAAGATCTCATAGATCCTATGAGAAGAATATAAACAAAAGAAATGAAATCAAAGGTTATTTGAAAATTTTAAGTCAAAACTCTTTTAATCTTAAATCCAAAGCTCTATTTAGACCCAAATCAATAAAAATAACACATGATCATTCAATCACAAATTCTATGTGGTGTGCGATGAAATGAGGCAAGAAGAGAGGTTTTGAAAATGTGTAAAAATCCTAGATCTATGAATGTCGTTTAAGTAAATGTCGTTAATTTATGTATTTATTTAAGACATTAAATGTAATTAAGAAAATACCCCCCATTTGGATTCAATAAAATATCTAAAAAATCAAAATCCTTAAGGAAAAAAAGTCAACACTCCCTCCAAAGGCAAAATTTTAAATTCCTACACAATTCGTCTTAAAGACCTTTCGATTTCTCCATGTTCCCGTTCATTTAAAAATTCTTGAAAATCATTTCTAGCATAAGGGAGACCCAATGAACAATTACCAGGACTTTTCATCTTGAAATTCGAAAATCTTACGATTGACTCCCTTTTTTAACTGTCGACTTTTCACTAGGTCAACTGTTGACTTTTTTTTTGGGGTTCATGCTGAATTTCTCTCCTTTTGAAAAAAATGGTTTTAAGATGCTCCAAGGACAATGTTGTGTTTCTATACGTGTTCAAAACTCATGGTCTACAAGGTGACGGGTAGATGAGAATTTTGGTCTTTTTTGGCTGAAAATGGTGATTTTGAACCGAGATTCTTCTAGGAAAAAAGTCAGATTGCTTGTAAGAGTCTTGATTCTGACATGACATATTCATCATTGATCTCCAGAGGTAAACCCCTCTAAGTTTAATAGTTCGGTCAAAATTGGGGTGTCTACACCTACAGCTTTGGCTAATGGAGCGCTTGGATCTCTTCATGTATCCTTCACACCTTCGTGGGTCTCTTCCTTACGATCGCATTGAGGTTCACCATTTGTTCCGCTCAGATGATGCATGGATTAATTGGCTCAGAAACCCTTCTCCTGGTGATATTCGCTGGTTTTCCCCAGATTGGTCCTACCGCTCTGTTGCAGTGCGGCTTCCCGGGAAGCCCGGTATCTGGTTGCCTGGTTTGCATGCCACTACTTTCTACATTCCCGGTCGAGTGGTTCGTCAGTACGGATTACTTCAGGATGTTACTGAAGATATTGCTGTGGATTTCACGAGGAGTTCGATCATACCCTCCTCTACTATGAGGGCTTTTATTGAGGCTTGGCCTGATAGGGTAGCTACTCCCCTTTGGAGGATTCCTGCATCGGTCATACCTACTGCTGAGTACCTCTTTCAGATTCAGATTATGATCCAGAGACAGGCTTTATAGATATGCATTGATGAGGGTGAAACAAGCAAGACAAAGCCCTTTTTTATGAAAAATTTCAAACAAGTCCTGCCCATCCTTTTACGCTTTTGAATGTGATTTTCTTTATTTTTCTTTTCAAAAAGTGCTTTCATTTTTAGGAAAAGTTCTAGTATGTTTAATCAAAGTGTTCACTCCTCCGTTTAATCTTTTTATGAAAAATTCTCCTTTTAATGTTTTTTCTTGGCTATTTACTTTGCTTTAAAACTTTACTCTTTCTATGCCATGATTTCACATTTGTTTCTTTATATTACTCATTTTGATAGTCGGGAGATCCAGAGATGGGTTAAGGTAAATATCTGGGTTCTTCGGATAGCAAACGAAGTTTGCCCTTGGTTTTGGGGCTTCGAAGTGATTCCGGGCAAACGGGAGTTTGCCCCTAGTTTGGCGTAGGCTCTTTTTATATGGACCGAAGGCATTTAAGAGCCTGCCTACTTATCCCCAAGCGGGTATCAGGTCCGCGGTAGTTCCTTATTTTTTATTTTTTTATTTTTTTTAGGGCTTGACGGAAAGTGCCTTTTAGGCAATTATTAATGACCGAACCGAGCAGGTTGCCTACGTATCCCCTAGAGGGAATCACGTCAAGCGTAGTTCATCTAGGTAAGAGGTTTGAAAGAAGCGGTTTCAAGCAAAATATTTTTTAAGGCGATCGAGGTTGATTGGTTGTTTGAATTCAACTCCGTCTATGTCCATGAGATAGGCCGCTCCTCCAGAGAGGAGAGTCTTAATGATGTATCGCCCGACCCAGTTGGGTTTGGACTTTCCTCTGGGGTCATAAACGGGCGCTTTCAGTTCTTTGAGGACCAGGTCACCCTCAACAAGCTTCCTTGGGCGGACCTTTTTGTTGAAAGCACGAGCTATCCTCTTTTGGTACCCCCGAGTATGGTTTATTGCAGCCAACCTTTTCTCATCAAGCAACATTAGTTCCTTATACCTCCCTCACATCCATTCCAACTCGGTCACTTCACACTCTGCCAAGATTCTCAAATAAGGTATTTCTACTTCAATTGGAAGAACGGCTTCCATCCCATAAACTAATGAGTATGACTTAGCTCCCGTGGAAGTTCTTACAGAGATGCGGTATCCCCATAATGAAAATGGTAATTTCTCATACCAATCTTTGTACGTATCAATCGTTTTTCCCAAGATTGCTTTAACATTCTTATTTGCTGCTTATACTGCTCCGTTCGTTTGAGGCCTATAAGGGGAAGACTGGTGGCGGGTGATCTTGTACTTTTCTAGGAGTGGGATAAATTCTCCTTGGAAATGGCTATGATGGTCTGAAATGAACTCATTTGGGACTCCATATCTGCAAATTATGTTCTTTTCTATGAAGCTCACCACATACTTGGCCTTCAAAGTGGCGTATGACGCTGCCTCTACCCATTTGGTGAAATAATCAATTTCCACGATCATGTATCAATGTCCGTTGGATGCCTTTGGAACTATCTCACCGATGATATCAATGCCCTAAACAGAGAAGGCCACGGTGTGGTCATGCTGTAGAGCTGGGAAGGTGGAGTATGCATTAAATTTGCATGGATCTGACACTTACGGCATCTTCTGACGTACTCACAGCAGTCTTTGTCCAAGGTGGTCCAGTAATACACCTGTCGAATTATCTTCTTGGCCAGCATATGTCCATTCATGTGGGGCCCACAGACTCCTTCGTGTATTTCTTCCATCATTCTCCTAGCCTCCTGTAGACACCCCATTTTGTCGACTATCATATTTAGGAGACCCATAGCTTGGTGGTTCACAATGATCGAAAAAGACTCAAAAGGACTCTTGGAAGTTGGTTCTATTTCTCAATATGCTCAGAATGACCAAAATGCCCCTGGAAGCCCGAAAACTCCCAGATTTGGACCAAAAGTGCTGAAAACATGCTATGACGTAAGAAAAGTAAGAAAATGAGTTTTTAAGTAAAGTCGGGTGAAATCGTCAACTCCCAGAGACCCACGGAAGTCCCGGAAGTTCCCAGAAAGTCCCCGTTGACCGGTTTGACCAAGGTTTGACCAGGTTTGACCAAGTTTTGACCAAGTTTGACCAAAATCGTCCAAATTTTCCGGGATCATTCTAGATCATGTGGAAAGTATTAAAATGAGTTTTAAAAAAAATTGAGAGAAAACGTCAGCTCTTGGGGGCTCCTAGAGATTTCCAGAACTTCTCGGGAATCCCAGGTTTGACCAATTTGACAAAAATTTGACTTTAGAACCAGAGCACCATAACAATTTTCATGGATACTAGAGATCAATAGCTTTCCAACGGTATATCGCATATAATTTTTGGATTTAAAACGAGTTTATTGTGAATTTTCGAAGGCTAAGTTTTTATCGCAAATACCGCAAAACTTTTCAAAGTGACCTATCCCCGAATTATTTTTTATGTAAATAGACTCCATTACCTTTCCAACGGTATATCACAACCTCAATTTGGAGTTCGTATGCATTTTCTGTGAATTTCGGACGAAATAGGGCCTTTTCGCGAATACCGGAACCTCTGGGGCCTAAACAGGATTATTCAGACGATTGAGGAGCAGTGTCGCCGCGGCACTGACCCATTGCCGCTGTGGAACTCTCCTCCAGAATAGTAATGTTCACAGATGTTTGGGACCAATAGGAGCACTTTCTAAATCCCAAAACCACCCCCAAATTAGCCTATATAAACCCCCCATTGCTCTTCATTTTGGGGGGCCAAGTGAAAAGCTTGATAAAGTTGTAGAGAGAAAGAGAGATAAAGATAGATTTAGAAGTGAGAAAGGAGCTTCCTCCTACTATTTTTCTATAGAAAGTGAGTTTCAATCTTGTTTTCCTCCACCATTCTTCTATATATTTATACACCCAACCACTGTTTCTCTTAGCATTTTTGAGTTAGGAAGCTACTTCCATGTCCAAATGTCAACATCTATGAGTGAAACACCAAGCTACAAGTCCAATATCACATTGATTATCATCTATTGATTGTTATTTACTTGCTTGTTCATATTATGTTCATCTCTTCCTAACCTCATTTCGTTTTTGACATTTCTATTTACTTACTAGTTCATCATCCTCTAAATGATGACATGAAGTTTGAGGTGAGTGAATCCTTATGGATAGTAGCTCTTAACCTCAAAAACATGTTTGATAGATGATGATTATAACTTCAATACCTCCAAGGTATCCTTGAAGTTATGTTCAAAATAAAAATGAATCTCTCCAATAATATTGGGGGTTCTTGATGATGAGTTTGATGTTGATATTCCAAGAGGTGATAATATCTATTTGATGTTGAAAATATACTTTCAGAACCTCTATTTCAAAACCCCTCTCAATCCCTCTCATTTTGATTTCAAGAAAGAAAACTCAAGTTTTTCCCAAAATCTTCAAAACAGTGAGTCAAAACAGTGAGTGGTCTGAGTTCAAAGATTTCTCTAGAACTCAATACTCAATGTATGGATGCAAGACCACTTGGAAAATCTTCCTAACTCATTATAGAACACCCATGATTTTTGGTTTGACTTGGAAACACTTGAAAATGGTCCATTTGGACCCAAACATTCTCTCTAGATATTTTGTTTTTGCTGTCACAGCAGCTTGATCTACTTTAAACTTGTTTTACAGAAAACTTTTCCACAAGGGGTGGTCCTAACTTATTTTTCCTTTGAACTTCAGTGTCTTAAAGAACTTTCTATAGAATCCTCTAGATGTTTTGTTTTCATTTTCTAAGATTTTTCAACATTTCAGGCGACAGTACAAACTCTTTTTTCTGAATAACCTCCATTGTTCATATGATTCCTCTCAATCTGTAATATTTATTAAAGATTGGCTTTTTGGGTTGTGTTCTAGACACAATAAGGAAGATCTTCATAAAACATCATGCATTGAATATATTCTTATCCCCACTTTTCCATTTTAACAAGATCATGTTACTGTTCTGCCCACTATTCACGACAAGCATACTTTCACTCCCATCCTTTGATTTGATGCATAAATTCATTCCAAATTAGCTCATGTCTTAAGAAGTAGTTCATACTACATTTGTACATATCCCATGATGACCTCCTTCATTCATTCATACACATTCTAGACTTAGAAACAGATTATGTATACCAGACTGTGGGGATTTGAGAAATGATATTCTGGCAGAAGCACATAAGTCAAGATATACAATTCACCCAGTAGGAACGAAAATGTACAAGGATTTGAAAAGAAATTTCTGGTGGAAAGGTATGAAGAAGGATGTGGCCGAATTTGTATCCAAGTGTTTGACGTGTCAACAAGTCAAAGTTGAACATCAGAGACCATCAGGATTGTTGCAACCACTACCTATTCTTGGTTGGAAATGGGAGCACATCACGATGGATTTTGTAGTGGGTTTACCTCGATCGTAACAGAATCATGACACCATTTGGGTAATCGTGGATCGACTGACTAAGTCAGCACATTTCATCGCTTATAGTATGATATACCCGATAGAAAAGATGAGCCGGATTTACATACAACAAGTTGTTCAACTTTACGATGCACCTGTGTCAATTGTGTCAGATCGTGATGCACGTTTTAATTCTGGATTTTGGGAAAGCTTACAAGAAGCTATGGGAACCTCGCTCAAGTTGAGTATTGCTTTCACCCTCAAACAAATGGGCAAACTGAGTGTGTTAATCAGATCATGGAGGATATGCTTAGGACTTGTGTCATCAATTTTGAAGAATCTTGGGAGACGCACTTGCCTTTGGTTGAATTTGTCTATAACAATAGTTATCACACGAGTATCGGGATGGCTCCGTTCGAAGCATTGTATGGACGGCCATGTCGTTCTCCGTTGTACTGGGCAGAGATGGGAGATACAGAGTTGTTGGGACCAGATTTGGTTAGAGGGACCAGATTTGGTTAACGAGAAGATTTCTTTGGCCAAGGAAAGGATGAGAACCGCTCAAAGCCGGTATAAGAGTTATACCGATCGACACCGAAAAGATTTGGAGTTCAGTGTTGGAGATCACGTACTTCTTAAGGTTTCACCGACCCGAGGAGTAGTACGCTTCGGTCTCAAGAGAGGAAAATTGGCTCCGCGTTTCATCGGACTGTTTGAAATTCTGGAAAGTGTTGGGAAAGTGGCATATCGACTGGCGCTACCACCAAAGATGTCTGGGGTCCACAATGTATTCCATGTGAGTATGCTAAGAAAGTACATACGGGACCCCTCACACGTTGTTAGTTTTGATGATATTGAGACGACTCATAACGTTTCTTACAAGGAGAGACATGTGAAGATTCTAGATCAGAGTATCAAGAAGCTGAGGAATAAGGACATTCCGTTGGTGAAGGTTTAGTGGAATCACCATGATGAGAGTGAAGCGTCGTGGGAAGTTGAAGCTGATATGAGGAAGAAGTACCCGGATTTGTTTCAGAACTAGTTAGTCTTGATTTCGGGGACGAAATCCTATTTAAGGGAGGAAGGGTGTAACAACCTGCATTTTCACATAAATTGTAATTGCATTGGTCATATTTAAAATTTAAAATTGTATTATCTGGTTTTATTTAATTTCATTTCCCCTGTGTTAAATCTTATTATTGGCGCCATCTCATAATCAAAATTCTTTTGGGGTCAAACTGCGATTATATAAAATTTAGCAACGCTTGTGATAGATTTCAAATCTGTATTTCAAAACGGTGGAAATGTTTTTCTTTTAACTCAAACTGTATTTTTACAAAGCCAAGAAACCATTTCTGACATTAAAATGAATTTTCAGTATTTTTGTGGGGATCACCGCGTCGCGAAAATACCAGTTTATGTTCAAAACTGCCCGCGCTGCGATGATCTCCCACAATAGGGGATACTCCACCAATCATGAAGTGATACTTACTTTCTATTTATGGCAACTCATGATTGCTTATGTCTTGTATGGATATTGCATTTGTGCGTGTTTAATCCTAAGATCATAAGCTATTTTGCCAAACATGATAAGAGGTTCTTAGGCAACTTGATAGAGCATTATTTTTGTGCTTCTTTGGTGTGTATTGGTTTGTGCTCATAAGCTAAATTTCCCAAACAGCATAATTGGCCCCTACATACCTAAACTTGACACTTGGTTAATCTATAGAGTTATACATCAGTGTATATACGTATGTATATGAGAGTAACAGCTTACATGTGCTGTGTATTTCTTGTAGTGTATAGAAATTAAAGAACTTGGAGCCCAAGTTCACCCCCATTCAGCTTCTATATATGCACCTACACATTACACATTTTGCACACACATAAAACAGAGATAAAAGAGAGAGCTTGAGAGTTGGTTACTGAAAATATAGAGAGAGAAAGCTCACCTCCATAGCCAAGTTTGATTTGGGTTGGTTAATTCTTATATCTTTCTCAACACATCACTTCAATCTTTACCACAGTGAGTATTCTAAACTCACTTGGAATGTAATTCATCTTTCAAAACCTGTTTTGTGTAGTTGATTTGTAATCACTATTTTTTTTTTAATTTACGTTTGAAGTTTCATAGCTTGAAATCATAAATTTTCAAACTCAATCAAAATCTGTTTTATTAGATAAATACGAAAGATTTCAGTGTGTATTGGTCTTGTTTACAACATTAGAGTCTAATTTATTCAATTGAGAAAATATATTAAGATTGAAGTTTTGTCATCTTTTAGTTTTTCGTAAAATTTGTGAACTACGTTTAAATTCATGTAAAATTAATTGTGGATTCTTAATCCTTGTGAAAAATAGAAGAGATTCATATGTAATAAGGTAGGATAACTTACAAAATTGAAAATGGGTCAAAAGACCCCCTGATTTCTAAAATAGAGCAGTTCTGACGAAGAAGATGAAGTCACTGCTGAAACTCGCACGCACGATTGCACGAGCGAGGGTCGCGCGAGCGGACCGTGCAAGCGACCCCTCGCGCGAGAGACCTGCGCACGCGAGCCGTGTGGTTTCAGGCAGATAGAAAAGTTCTCAATAAGAAAAATAAAAATTAGGCAGAT
Source organism: Hydrangea macrophylla (assembly GCA_033977485.1). Taxonomy (NCBI): domain Eukaryota; kingdom Viridiplantae; phylum Streptophyta; class Magnoliopsida; order Cornales; family Hydrangeaceae; genus Hydrangea; species Hydrangea macrophylla. The sequence goes on along the minus strand of CM066997.1, from coordinate 61,035,530 downwards.
CGCTCGAGTGCATCGCGCGAGCAAATCTCGCGAGCGATCCGAGCGTGCAATCTCCGTGAACTCAGGCAGACAGAAAAGGTTTTAATAAGAAAACAAAAATTAGGCATATCGCGCGAGCGACCTTCGCGCGAGTGGCCCGCGCACGTGTCTTCTGATAGTTTCTAGTTTTTACTTATTTCATGTTAAGGAACTGTTTGGTTGTTAACTTGTGGGTCTTTAAAGCTCTGTTTGCAAAAAATGTTAAAATGGATTATATTTTGAGTATGATTGGTCATTTAGGAACGATTATGATTTCAATTCTTTTCAAATATACGTGGTTATCAATCCTGGCATTTCATATGTTTTGTTTATAATTGTACAACATTCATATGGTGTCAGTTGTATATGCATGGTGAGTGTGAGTGTTGGGCAGTGTGGAAAAGAGTAATGGTCAGTGTGGAAAAAAGTGTGTGGTTGAGATTGTGTTGTGGACACTCCCTGGTAATTGTGTACCAAAGTGTGACGTGTTGAGATTGTGGTGAGAGTATCTTTGTAATGCGACGGTGGCAAAACTGGACACTCCTTGACGCCCATGGTAGCGTTAAAGTGTGTGACACTGAACTTGGACATTCCCTGGCACCCATGGTAGTGCTAAAGTGTGGCCTACGGACACTCCCTGGTACCCGAGTCTGGATACTGCGTGTGGTTACCTCTGGTATTTGTGAGGCAGATTAGGTACTAAAGTGTGAGGCATTGGACACTCCCTGATACCCCGGACCAAAAGTGTGAGGCAAACTGGAAATTCCCTGGCACCCCTGTGCTAAAGTGTGGCTATCAGAGTATTATAAGGATACTGGTGTGAGATAGTGGGTTGTTGTGTTTGTCGAGAGAAAAGAGTCGGTAAGATGAGATGGTGCATTGTTTTACATACACGGTCACATATATGTGAATTAAAGCTTTCAAATGATATTGTGGTTGTTTTCTAAAAATGAACTTCTTACTTTAATGTAAACTTGTTGAATTAAATGGGAATTGGAAAATGGTGAATGAGTATGTGTTACATTCAATGTTATGTTTTTAATACTCACCAGCTTCTTGAAGCTGACGGCGTCGATGCGCCTTGGACATTCGTGTTCAGGCTTTTCAGCTTATGACTATGATGGGCCCTATGATTATGCAAATTGAGAACGACTGCATTGGAAGATAGAACTGTTATCAATATCCTATGTTTTCAGTTATAAACTATTCTATAATAAGGATGACTGTAATAGATGTTAAGTTATTATTTTGTTTTAAGGTGGCTTGTGCCTTAGTTGACCCCGTATTGTAATATGTAATAAGTTAGAAAAATATTTGTAAGCCTTGATTGCTCTGCTCTGATTATTATGTTTTTGTTGTTGACGTTTGGGACGAAATCGATCCTTCAAACTATCACGACCTACGGATCCATAAAGGAAATTAAACGCTTTCCTCATTTATGCTACGTCGGGGCGTGACATAGTCTGAGGTGTGACTGACTTTGTTCCCTTGGGCTTAAGCTCTGGAGGAAGCCCGATTTGGATCCTCCAGCTCTAGTTATACTCATACTTTCCAGAATTTCAACCCACCGCATGTCGACTGACTGATACTCCCATTTTTGATGTCCACTATGTGGATGTTGTTCCTTCCTCCCACTCCACTTTATGCCTATCAGTTCAGGCTGTCCCAATCAATTCCTATCCCATCGGCCATTACCGTGAACGTAGACTGGGTAGAGCGGGGTCTGATTGTGAGGGAAGAGTAAGTGAAGAAGATAAAAGAATGATCGAATCAATTAAAAGTGGTGTTTACCTTCATGCCGTTCTCGGCCCCCCCGATTGTTTTAGAAGAGTTTAAGAAGTGGTGGTCTTATCGGACCACCCAAAAATTCAAGAGTATCGCCTCTGAGACGCTTCTTTAATTTACTGTGTCATTGGCCATCGAGGCCAATGAACTTGTTGTTGCTCTGGTGTTAGCCCGCAAGAAACAAACATCAAAGAGACTGGCTCCCAAAAAGGTGGTGGACAAATGGCCAGCCAAGAAGAAAAAAACAGCCACTCCATCTACTCAGGTACTCTCTACCTCCATGTCCTTTTTATGTTGTCTGATCCATCTTATTCTTCATTCTAACACCCTTTAGTTTCATTTCAACTAGTAGACGAGGACTCCAAGGAGGAGATATTGCCAAATGGATAGACCCTTCAAAATCTAATAACTCTACCACCAACAGCCTGACCACGAGTTGTGCTGCCTCCTCCTCAGGTTCCTATGCCTACCGAACAGGCCGAGGCCATTCTTGAAAAGGTCGCTGAAAGGGGACCGATCCCCAGCCCGAGTCGTTCCTCCCCTGACTCCTTCAAACAGAGATGAGGATGCTGACCGTACTAGAGGGTTATACCAGAACAAGTAGTTCTTTCTTCCAACAGTGAAGATACGCCTGAAGACTAGTCCTTGGGAATTGAGGATGAAATTGACCCAACGGCTCTGCAAACCCTAGAGTGGGTAGGTGGTGATGATACGACTGATCTAACTAATTCCACCCTTGCCCCCGAGTTAGCCCCCCACGTGTAGAAGATACCACCATGGTTGATCACCAACCCTCCACTATCATCGGAGAATCGAACCTGGTACTAAAGATCAATCTTATGTGGCCATTATTGAAGAAAACATTTAACCCATTGACAGTACGGGTGTTGAAGCTTCTATAGAGGAAACCGTAACTCCTCTCGGGTCAAATCAACAAACAGTCTTGGCTTTGAACCCACAGTCGGGTACGGAGGCCATTGCTTCCAGCTCTTCGGCCGTCGCTTCACAAGATGCTTCGACCTCTATTCCAGTAACTACTCAGGTACTCTTCTTACTTGATCATGCTACTTGCTTTTATCTTTTATGATTATACTAACCCTTGGCCTTGGCTTTTGGTCCTATTGATCAGGATGTTCCCTTAGGTCCAGAGCTGTTTGTACTTTTTTACGACTTCTTCACTAAGCTGGATCTAGGGGCATTCGACTTAGCATCCTTTGAGCCTGAGGTAGCCATACCAACCAGTCTTCATCATTCAAAAGACCTAATTCTCGGGCTGGCCGATAAAGATCTTATTACTCTCCCTCCCTTTGTTGAGATAGATGCTGCCTTTAACTCACTCTTGGCTAACCTTGATTTGTCTGTTGGTTAAATTGCACTATTAAAAGAAGTTCAAGAATAGCTCTCGGGGTGTCGAGCCCTAGTGCATTCGGCCTCCCTAATTCAAACAGAAGTCGAATCTCATCTTACTGCCCGATAGAAAGTGGTGCATTTTCTTAAGTCAGTGAAGAAGAAATATAAGGAAGGCAAAGTCACTCGGACACGGGTTATTTCCAGAGACACTTGGTTTCAAGCTAACATCATTAGCCTTAGAGAAAAGTTGGAAAAACTAGAGGTAGAGCTCGTCACTAATGACGATGCATTGACTAAAATTGACACCAATTTAGTTGGGTTGGGTCAGGATGATCAAAAGTGCAATGATTAACTACAAGCCAATCTACCCGTATTTATTCTCAGAAGCTTCATAAGTCTCAGCAAGATAGGACAGGGGCTGAGAAGACCTGAGAATATTTGAGAGAGAAGCTTAGGAACTTTGAGTCGGCCTAATGGCCGACCTTGTATATATTTGTTTTGCTTTATTTGTACCTATTTTTGTAATGAAAGCTGTGCACAGCACTTATTAATACAAATCTGCTGTCAATCAATCAAGCTCATATTTAATAAGTTGTTCATACTCTAACTCAAGACTTGATATGTATTCTTAATCATTAGTTTCCCATAAAGTCAGGTAATAGTACTTCAAATACTGACTATTTATTAACCTTGCATGAACCTCACCATCTATATCACGCAGCCTATATGCTCCACATTTCTTCACTTGGTGGACAATAAAGGGCCCTTCCCAATTAACTGACCATTTACTATATCGATTATCCTTGTCCCCAATAGGCAAGACGACCTTCCAAACCAGGTCTTCTGTGCAGAAAGACTTTTCTTTCACCCTCTTGTTGTATGCTCAGGCAGCCCGTAGTTTCTGCACCTTTAATGAGCCTAAGGTCAATAGCCTCGTCTCATCAAGTCCTTCTAGTTTAGCTATCATCGCCTCTATATACTCAGCGGGCTCAAGCTGATTTTGTAATGCCCTTCGGGCTAACTGGACTGTGACCTCCATAAGCAACATGACATCATGCCCATATGTCAGCATAAATGGTGTGACCCTAGTACTATATCTCTTAGGAATCCTGTAGGCCTAAAGTGCTTCAGATAGTAGTTTATCCCACTCCCTAGGCTTCTCTTTTATCATCTTCTCAATAATTCCCTTGAGAATCTTGTTAGATGACTCAGCCTATTCATTCGCTTGAGCATATTATGGAGTTGAGTTTAAGACGGCGATCCCCCTGCTTTCAACGTAGGCCTTGATCTCAACCCTTGTAAACATCGATCCTTGGTCGGCCGTAATGGTCTCTGGGAGGCCAAACTGGTGTATTATATGTTTATCTATGAACTTAATCACTGTGGCCTGAGTTACCATCTAGCACGGTATGGCCTCGGGCCACTTTGTAAAGTAGTTTGTAGCTAATATGATGAAGCAATATGGGCCTACTAAAGGTGGAAGTACCTTGCTAATTAAGTCCATGCCCATCCTCTGAATGGCCATGGCTTTATTATGGGCTGAAGCTCTGTACCTGGCACTCGTTGAATCGGACCATGCTTCTGGCAGGCTTGGCCCCTTTGGCATAGCTGATGCAGTCCTTCATCATGCCTTGCCAATAATAGTAGTACCTATTGGGATTATGCCCTCAAACCATTACTTTATGTATAAAGCATTTGGATATCAGCTTTACATTTCATTTTGTATGTTTCTTTTATGAGATGATTGTTAATCCTTAAGTATTATAGTAAGTAATTTGTGTGTGGATGAGATATATACAAGTGAGATACAAATTACTATTCTTTGATACTTAGAATTTGTCACAGTAGATGATGAGACTAGATATCTCATCAGGTTTACACTGTAGCATAATTAACTACCATTAGATGGAGTGATGAATCTCAATCACTAGAGTATGACTCTTAGTTAATATGCTAGTGCTTATAGTGCATTGATAGATCATGAGCTTTCCTATTGACACTCAAGATTGTCAACAGTCGATAGGAACTGATAACATGTATAAGGTACGTGTTCTTAATCTTGAGATGATTATGGACACAGACTGTGGATATGACTGCTTTGACTTACCAATCAGTGAGGTCTATAAAAGATCAACACCTGGGTATCTTGGGTATGTCATGTTCATAGGGTTGTGAACATATATTGTCAAGATAGAATCTACCCTCTGGTAAAGAGTAAGCATTCCATTGAGAATGTCACCAAGTTGATTACTGAGAACTGCGGTCTTGGTGATAAGAGTTATCAACATATTTGGTAATCATGAGAGGTGAATGGGACTCAAGGAATGAAAGATGTAATCACTATTCAGGTTGATAGTAGTAGTTTATCCGACTACCTGAAAATGATTATGAATGCTGATGGTAAAGGGACATTACTACACCATACAAGTCTAGTTATCGATTCGGATATGTTCTTTTGCATTGCATTTCAGTTATCATTTTATAATAGAGTAAATGTTAAATGATCGCTTGGTTAGTTTGCTGATCAAAGAGTTTGGTCATGGGAATTAACAACTGGTCTGAGCCAACAATAAATAGCCTAGGAGGTCCCACTCTTAGCTCCACTAAGATGCTTGGAAAGGCACAAGAGGATGTTGCCAAGACAAGTTCGATCAATCAAAAGAGTTTCGATCAATTGAAGTCAAGACAAGTTTGATCGATTAAAAAGCTTCAATCGATTGACTGTTCGATCGATCGAAGGTACTTCGATCGATTGAAAGTAAAAGTCAATTTGGAAATCTATAAATAGGGTCGTTGTGTGCAGAATGTTTTTAATCGTCATTTTATCACTCTAGCAGCTATTTTGGGGTTTCCTACACCTTCTCAGTCCTCCCTATTAGAGATCCCACTATGGATATCGCAGGCTAACCACGTTTTAACTTTTTTCAAATTCAAATACGAGTCATCACCTAATTTTTAAAGAAAAATTAAATAAATATTTTAAAAGCAAACTGATCTTTTGGAAACCAAAGATTTCTAGGTTTGGGATCATGGAATGAGAGGAGAAGGAGCCCGACGGACTGAAACAACCCCTCTCATCCTATCTCATGATAGGCCTCTACTCAAAATCCTTTTAATCAAATTAATAATCTAAGCATGCCCTCAACTAATACATAGATATAAACATTACAAAAGTATGTTGAAAAGGGTGTAAGATTGCTAACGATGAAAGGGCATACAAAACCACATAGTTCAAATAGCAAGCAAAATGATATGCAATAAGGAACAAAGGAACTTACCTGGGATCCAACTATGAAAGGAAACGTGCAATGCATACAAATACAGAGAAAAACCTAAAACAGTCTCTAATTCACATATACACATAAGGCAAATCCTAATCTAAGGTGTCGCGCATGAAGTTAAAAAAATCAATAAAATCAATAAATAAAATGAACTAGAGAAAAGTCAAAAATTGTACCTCCATAGCACTACAAAACAAAGGGTTAGTCCACATGCTTTGAACATGATATAATTTCAAATCCTAAATATCATACCAAACTCCTAGCTTAAATCTAACAAACATGGAGAAAGTTGACAAAATCATGAATTCTTTCCAATTTGTTGAAATCGCAATATCTCTATAGATATACAAGTCTCAACTAGGAGCCAATGTAATGTCCATTTAGAGATGATACAATCTCAACATCATTAGAAGGAATCAATGACTGAACTTAACCAATTACAGCTTATCACAATACAAAACAATGTCCTAAATTACATTTGATGAAAATGAATGCATGAACATAAACAAGAACAAGCTATGAATCATTCATTGATTTGGATCATTCAATCTCTGGATTTGAGTTCAATTAATCATAATAAAAACACACTTCAAGCCTTAAGGCGTTAGAAAACCATTTGGATCAAAGTTAGCAAGATTTACCAAATTTGGCTCAGGTTTCCAAAATTTAAAGAGAAGAAACCTAAGATTTAAAAATAGAAAAAGCATAGTTCTCATGGCTTGATTTCAATGATTTTTTAGTATGTCATGCCTCTGCATGTCTAGTTTCTAACCTAAAAAGAAAATCAAAGATCAAATGGTTCAATCTCTAGGAATTGGACCATGACCAGACACTACTCATAATGAATCAACTCTTTATCCAGTGATCTTGTATGATTTTCTAAAAATAGTAAACGAATCTTAATTACATCAATCTTTTTACTAACACATTTAACCTCATCAAAAAAATTATTTGAAGCTCAAAATGCTTGTTTAAGCTCTGATCTAATCAATTTAAAACGAGTTCACTGTTCTAAAATACTGGATAGAGAACGACTAGTTCAAAAATCCTAAGATCAAAATAACCTAACCACATAATTAAGGCAAAATAGAAAATACAGTGGTAGATCTTTGTGTTATGAACACATTCCAATTAGTCTCATTCAAATCCAAAGGATCATGATTTAATTAAAAATCCTTCACAGATTGTCATTGAAATCACTGCACCATAGATGAATTAATGTCTATGATTCAAACCAAATTTGATTTATAATTCTATGGAGAATTTAGATTAATTATGAGTATAATCACCATAATGACACCAAATTAAGGGAATTCATGCTCTTAGCCTTGGGTAAATCCCAACATAGACCTCATGAGAGAATCTAGAGATGGGTCTTAAGGACTTTACTCAATCTTATGAACTCAAGACACTTGAATTCACTTGAATCCAACAATCAACTTATAAAATCAACTTCATCTAAGTCTAACTCCCCTCTCAAATTAATGGTGCTTGAGGATTCATAAATTATTTCCCTTGATTCCTCTCCCAAGTTAATGATCCTTGAGGATTAAGGATTCAACCTCCATAGGTTTCAATGAAATATGAAGAACTTCATGATACCTCCAAATTGATGGGCCCAAATCATGAATATAGGACTTAGATCCCCTAATTGTATAAGGATATGATCAAAATCAACTCTAATTCTCATATAAATCATAAATTTACAGAAAATTGGAGGATCAAATTCAAAGGAATCAAGTGGGATATTAAAGATCTTATGATTCCTTAGAGAAGAGCATAAACAAAAGAGATGAAATCAAAACCCAATTGATGATCCAAATTGAATTCTACTTTGAAAAACTTATTTTACTTTCAAACCCAAAGCTATTTAGATCCAAATCAACAACATAAGAAGGAATTCAATCAAAATTCAAGTGGTGTGTGATGAAATGAGGTGGGAAGTGACTTTGTGAAAATTGTGTACAAGATCCTAGAGTTCTATGAATTGTGATTTAATTGAGTCTAAATTAATGTTAAGATTAGAGGATTACCTCCAAATATCCTCAGATTTTTATTGGTTTTTGATGAAGGTCTTCAAATATCTTCAAGTTCTTCTTCAAGCTTCTCAAACTTCAATGGCTTTTTCTTCCAATTCTCTCTCTCACTTCTCTCTCTCTCTCTCTCTCTCTCTCTCTCTCACTCTCTACATATATATATATATATATCAAAATTGCTCAACCTCTCAAAAGACCCCTTGTAATGGAGATAAACATCTCCTTATATAGACCAACCTTTGAGAGGTTAATTCAGTAAATTCGGGGTAAAAACCCATGTGCAATGGAATCTTTGTTTGATCAATACGTATTTTAAAAAAATAGTCTATTACAGCGGGCGACACTTGCTGAGTTTTTCGCGGCACTCACTCACGGACTGCCAGCTTTACCGTGTGCCGCCTCGTACTCTGTATTTATGTATATATATAGAGAGAGATATTTTTTATTTTTGAAATTCTTTTTCTTGGTCATTTTCTTTTCTTTTTCTTTTGAAATTCTTTTTCTTTTTCTTTTTCTTTTATAAAAATCACATCTATTTTTATCATATTTTCAAACTGATTTAATTTTTTACATTTCTCATACGTATTATACACCCAAAAATTCCCCGGGGTCTCTCTCTCTTTTTCTTGAAAATTTTATCGAGATTGAAGAACCTTCTAAAGAGCTTGAATCACTTTAAAGATCTTCAAATTCCATCGGACATGTCATTATCGATTTTAGAGGTAATCATCCCCTGAATTCAACGGTAGGTCAAAATTGGGGTGTCTACACCCACCATTTCTAGCCTCTTTGGAAGTGTTCAAAGGAGACATAGGAGTGAAGACCATCTAGGGGAAGTTGTTGCACCATCAAAGAGAGAAGAGAATCAGAATTGGGTTCAAGACCTGAAGGTAATACTCTTCTCCTCCTTGTGTGTACGCATCTATGGAATTGATAAGTAGTAGATCCAGGCATACCAAAAAGCTTTTAAACTTTATTTTTCTGTTGTGCGTATAAATAAGTTTTTGAAACCTATTTTCCTTCAGTACCTTCTCAAGAGCCATTTCATTTTTGTTTCGGCCTGATGAGCTCCGCAAATTCCTTCGTGAATTTCAGCCATCACCTACATGGCTTGTTTCATCCCTAGGCACTTCAGTATTACATCATCTTTGAAAGGTTTTTTAAATAATTCTCCATCCAACAGTACGAATTATACGGCGATCAATCTAACCTTTCGTTCTACTCTCACATATGGATGCTTCAAATATTCTACAATGGGAAGCCTCCAGTCATTATCATCCATTAATACTGAATTTGTCATCGTATACCATCCTCTCTTTGCCGCAGATGGTAGTGATCGGACTTGTATAGTGATGGCTTGATCTTCTATTTCCCTTTGTGAACGTGGGGCCAATCCTGATTTAGATAAATAGGGGGAAAGAGAGATTATACCAACTTAGAGAACTCATAAATACCATATAAATAACTCCAATGAAATCAAAGCAAAGCTTCAAAGTATTCAATACAATTAGAATCCTCTCTCTCTATAACTAATTACATAAATGTAGTGGTAGATGATGGAAATAAATGGGATCGAAAAGGAGACCTAAGAGAGAGAGAGAGGTTTACACTCAAGACTCCAAATTAATAAAAGCTAACCCTAAACTACAACCATCTCTAACTATATATACTCCTCTTACAAAAATGGCAAACTTGTAAATAAAAATAAAAAAAGCAACAATAGTAGGGGCTAATCGATCCCAGGCAAAACCCCAGATCGATCCGCCCTTTATCTGGTAACTTGATATCTGCTCGAGAAGTCACGGATCAATCCGTCCTTTGGATCTGGATCGATCCATCTCAGGATTCTTTTTGTAGAATGTCTTCTCAAGATCACAGATTGATCCGCCTTTTGGGGTCGAATCGATCTGTTTCTATTGATTTTGGCAGTAGGCTCCTCTGAATACGTGAATCGATCCGCATTGACGGGCTGGATCAATCCGCTTCTGCTGAAGGTCATGCCTTTCCCTTTCCATGAGATAAAACCAAATGGCTTGGTTCTAACTTCTAACAAGTTCTCCAATCCTTCAAGAGAGAGATTTCTATTGAATAATAGCAAACAATAACAAGAATAACAAGAGTACAATCTATCCATTAAATCTCCCAGTATAAGTGAAAATTCATGTCTAATAAGGGTAAAAGCATGAAGTAAAAAGTACACTATTGAACACGAATCACTCCCCCCAACTTGCATGTTGTTAGTCTTTTAGCAAATTAGCAGAAGACCAAGAAATTTAAGAATAACCTTGCACAATTATTTTATTTAAAATAAAAGATAACCATTTTCGCGGGGAACACGATTGCATTGAGCATATGCAATTAGCCATTAAACCTCTAGGTTACCCGTAAAGGTAGAGTATTGTCTCCGGAGGGTTCTTAGAATGATACCCACAAACATACAATTTCATCATGATAGTTGCCCACTATCTAACTCTTGTACTCAATATAGTCACAAGACTTTCAAAAGACTTTAGTCAATGACACACGAGTTCCCAAGAGTCTACAAACTATCAAAATTATGAGAAAACTTCATTCATTCCAACTTTTGGAAGTGAGTGTGGTGTAAACCGTATGACTACAAGTATCAGGGTGATGCAATGCTTTTATTAACCAGATTCAATCAACAACGTGCTTCAACACAATTCTAACCGAGATTGCTCTCAAAATTGAAACACACGAATCGGACAATACACTCAGGACATGCGGACAAAGAGTAAAAGAAAACAAGCCTAAAAAACTTTAATCTTTAAAAAAAATGGGTAAAACTAATCTCATGAATGATACCATGCATTAAAAGTGGTGAAACAAAAAATTCTAAACTTTTCGTCACATTCGTCTCAAATTCTAAATCATAATTTCGAGGATCAACTAGGTCATGGCAAGGTTACAATGTGGCAAAAAGTGATGAGGGATAAGGTGTGGGGGAAAGAAGTATTCCGGGAATGAACTTAGGTTCATGGGATTGCACAAGAACTAAACAATGCTAGAGACAAGTCGTAATAATTACTTTCTTTTAATCACAAAGAGAGAAGTACTCTTTTTCATACAGCCCCATTTCTTTTCTTTTTCATTTTTTTTAGCTTTTCTTTTCTCTTTCCACTTTTCTTAGTACTCTAATGACCATCACGACTCAATCCCCTTTTGAATTACAAACATGACTCCACGCAACGATTTCCCAAGAACGTACTTAAAACACGGAAAAAGGGATTTGATGGAGACATGGAATGATGAGATGGTGTGGAGGATGAAAACGGAGAAATTGGTGAAACGAGGCCTAAAATCCTATCCTCGGGTTATTGTGATTCTTTGTTCTCCCCTATTATGACGTCAAGCTAAGATTTTACATTTCACAAGATTTTCTCTAATGCACGATCAAACATGAACAATTGAGATTAACTACGACTTTGATACATTTTTCAAAAAAAAAGAGAAAATTAGTGTGTATAACACTCAAGAATGGAGAACACAAAATTTCACAGGGTACAAATCTCCACATGTGTTTCGGCCGATATTCGAGCTATAATTACATTAAACACCATCCTATTACAAGTTACCGTGCAGTCGCTTCCACAAGATCCAAGATTTACAAGTCATGAAGTTCTCGATAATCGAGATAGTTATAGGACTAGTAGGATTCAATAAGTATCAGGTATTAAAATCAAATGAAAAACTTAAGGCAAGCATCTCGCTCGGTGTTAGAAAAGGGCAACTATACTAAAATCATTGGAAACAAGGGACAAGGCCCAAACTTTTTTTTAGAGTAAGAAGAAGAAATAAGAGAAATGAGATTAAAATGCAATGAGATATATAAATCTCACACCCCCCAACTAGGACCGAACATTGTCCTCAATGAAACTAAAAAGTACAAGGGGAGGAACAATATTACTGGAAGCAAGCAAAGTGAGCAAATGGTAATAACTTGTACCTGCTATGTTAGTACCAATCAAAGAAAATGAAAGAATAAAACAAAGGTAGGCGCAAGTGATAAGAAATAAGCATAAGCCAAACGGTCAATAAAACCATGTCCAAACACATATCCATATTGTAGACACCCAATTTTGACCACACTGATAGGATTTAGGGTAGACAATGTCTTGGAAGATTTGATGATGAAAAGAACCCCATGGAAGGTACTGGATTCCACACAATCGAAAGATCGAACATCGAAAAGTGACTTCAAGCTCAAAAAAGCCCTTTTCCATGCATAAATCCCAATTTTGTCAAAATCATCTCTCAGAATTCATATTTACTCAGGGTTATATAAACATGAAGTGTTCTAAATGTAGTATTCTAGGTACCCAAAGATTCAATTTTAAAGAAAAGTTCAAAATCGATGCACATTGAAAAGCAATTTTGAAAAAGACGTCGTTTGATTTCAAAAAGATGATGAAAGTTCCGGAGGACTTGTTCAATTGGACTTCAATTTTCATTTCAAAACTCCCTGAAATATTTTTATATTGAATTCAACTCGACAAATTTCCAACGGTACATAAATGGACAATTTCAAACACTAAAAAGCATTTTTATGAAAATCTGGAAAAGCAGTGCACCTTATATTTTAAACATAGCTTAAAGGCAAGCAGAGGAGGAAAAGTAGATGGTGGGGTCCCATATAGGGGGTGACGGGTCCCACCTAATCTGCCACCCACATAGCGCCCCCTCCATCGAGCTTTTTGAGTTCTAGACCCTTCTAGAAGTCTTCTACTGCGAGGAAATTGCGTGGCAACTACGTTTAGGCACCGAAATGGCCATTTTAACCCTTTTCTGGTCTCTAAAAATCCTATTTTAACCCAGTAACTTAAGAGTTAAGTTTTCAAAACTCTATATATAGATCCATATGAGATCATTTTTGACACACAAGCGGATATATAGACACACAAGTACAAATAGAGGAGAGTATATAGAAGAGAAAAGTACATACAAGTGAATATACTTGCAAAATACTTTCAATTTAAAGAGAGATTTCTAGAGAGCTGAAGTGAATTATGAATTAAAAATTTCTAAACTAATCTCAAGATAATTAGATTAGAGATTTTGACATCAAATTGCCTCCCTTAACTTCCATGGATGAGTGCTTGAAGAACTTGAAGAACACTTGAAGAAGAAGACTCTTCAATTCAACTTTAGTTGCATAATTGAGAATCCTCCAAGAGGTAGACATCACAATTCATCTCTAATTCTTACTTTTATATACAAATCTATAAGACTTGGATCTAGTTTAGTTTTATTTTCTTTGTTAGAACACTCATCTTCTTCCTCTCTTGTTCTTCACACACTCACATAGCTAGATCCAAGTCTCTTTTGACTTAATTGGTAATTCTTAATTAGAGATTGATTTTTACTTTGATTTTCAACTTTGATTTCATTTCTATTTTAGTTTAGATCCATGAATACATGATTATATATATGTATCTATTTTGAATTCTATGATGGTTTGGAAGTATGATCTTTGAGAAGAATGATTCCTACGTTCATACCTATCTCTTGAATATTCCTATAACCTAGAATTCCTATTGAATTTCATCTCTATTAGGATATTTGAAAGTCCCTTTGATCCATGATCTAGAGTTCTTCATAGAATTTGAGGGCTAAATTGATTGGGAATTATGTTAATCAAGTAGATCTATGAGTTTGATCTCTCAAAATAAGCTTCAACCATCACCTAAGGTGTTTTTCTCACACTTTAAAATGAACTAAATAAAATTCAGCAAAACAGATTGATATTGTCCATAAGATTTGGTCCATAAAAACCCATAGTTTGATGGATTTCAAATTTTTTGGGTAAACTTTGATGAATTAGCTTTCATTCGATCCGTTTTGAGAACCTCTAAGATCCATATGCTATTTTTAGAAATTATTGAGAAATCGGTTGATAGATTTGAACATAGTCTCTTTGTGATTGAATTTCAAAAAATCTATCATAGTTATCGATGTTCCACTTTTTGAGGATGATTCCTAACTCATGTATCTATGTGCCGATGTAAAATCGTGAGCATTCAATTGATTTAGTTCATTTTCTAAGCATTTAAAGTTGATACAACCATTCTAGAATTTCTAGATCTAACTGCAATTGTGATTATATATACAAAATGGTCATACCTTGATCACTCAACAACAATTGATGAATAAAACTTGATTTAGAAATCATCTAGGATAAATCGATGAAAGATCAAAAGCTTAGAATAACTTGATTAACATGATTCATGAACTTCCATTATACTTCTATTATGTTTTATGTTCTTTTGTTAAATGATACCAAACTTCTAGAATAACAGAGTCTGTTTAAAACAACTTTTCAGAAACCTTAAGGTCATGACATGTCCATGGGATTATTTTTGTCATAAACTAAAATGAAATAACTTTCTTTTGACACCAAATAGAGCTTTACATGATTTTTGTAGAATTAATTTTAGAAGAATAGTGGACAGTCCTAGTCCACTATTCCCAAAACTCTTATTTCTCAAACTTCAAAAATGGTAAAGAGGTTCTACTTTTTGGAAAAGTTCCCTAAGACATGTATCTAACTTTTTATAAAAGGGTTTTAACCCAGCTCATGTTTAAGACCACTTTTGATAGGATTCATTAGAGGTTGTTGAATCTGGAAATTTGATTTATGACATCTTTTCCTTGTTTATCATGCATATCATTTGTTTGCTTGTATTTTTGCAATTCTTGGGTATTTCTTAGTGTCTTAGTGCAGAGAATTAAATGGCATGGATCCGGACTTTAATTTGTGAGTTTGCCTCATCTACATGTGGCTTAGTGCCCATGTATCGTGTACTATCTCTATCCTTTCTCTTAGAATTTTTCTAGGTTTACAACTTTATTTTCAACGACACATTTCCTTTAGGATAGTCCTCGCTTATGTGTTTATATGTTAGAGACATCTTATGTAGGATTGTTGCATGATTGTATTACACGTTGCCTTCCTTTTTTTCTTTTTTACGACTCCGCTTGAGTCAACCCAATGTAAGTCTTCTCGTTCCCTCTTGCATATCATGACATGTTTCCTTTATTTGCATCGGTCCTGGGCGGGACTAACCACTGTGAGTATACCTCTCTCTTGTATTGCATATACATCCAACTTCTACTTGATTTAATCTCTTGACATGGTTTTCCTTAGATGTTCCCTTTTTGACATGTATATATTATCTAGTATGTTTGAGGAAACAACACCAATTATTAATTAAGAATAAGGATATTTGGATCAAGGCCTACCGTTCGGTAAGGCGAGGAGGGGGTGTTTTATTCCTACTTGGGCTCCTTCCCCTCTCGTACCAAGACCCCCAAACCTAGTTTCTGGTAATGAAGGCGAGTAACCTTATTCAATTTTGGGCAAGTCAAACTTGGGTTTCCTAATTCCTGATAAAAATTAGGTGGCAACTCTTTATCTCTAGGATCACATGAGGAAGTCCTAGTTTTCCCTGAAGTGTGCTCCTTGGGATCCGTCCCAGGACACTTTCGAGGGAGAACGCCAGGACCTCCTTTCCTGCATGGTCCACACATATCCAATCCATCAACACCAAATATACATATCAAGCTTAGTGAACAACAAGAAAATATATCCACATCCACAATAGTACTGTCCAAAAAAAATACATAAAATCTAAGTGTACTCAAAATATACCCCAACCACAACACAGTGCTATCCAAAAGGAAAAGAGGAACAGAATACCCCCTAACTAGTCAGCGCCATCTCCCTCACCTCGTCCATAGGTACCCGAGCCACCCTCAGATTTATAGGGGTCCTGGAAGTAAAATTGGACATCAGAGTTCGGGTACTGCATGCTAAACCTGTCGCTTTAAAAATGCATGAGCATGCTGAAATCAAGCCAGTAGTCCGCTCGAAAACTTCGAAGCTCCTCCCCCAAGCTCCTCACCTTTGTTGTCAAATTATCAAGGTGTCAGGCCTCCTTGGACACACCGATGGTGGGTCTTCCTCCTCTAGTACATGAACTCCAGACCGGCCCTCCTTAACTCTGGCCCTCTTTGCCTATGATTGAATCTGCACATTACTCTAATGAGAGTTGTCCCATTGATAAGGGACAGTCCGGGTCTGAGTACGTCAGATGGCAAGGCCTCGTACCCATGCTCGGTGCAAAGCCTAGTGACAAGGGTTGCAAATGGAAGGTTGGTAGTGGCGGCCGTGTCATTTGAGACTGCAATCATGTGGGAGATAACTAGGCTTACAATGTCGACACGCATTGAGGGGTCAGTAATAGTGTATAGGAGGGCTCCGTGGTCCCCCCTAACGGTTTTATGGCGAGTAGGCCACACGGCGGTGGTGAAGATGATGTTGGAGTGCTGGTAAAGTTTCAAGAAAGTGGAGGGACAATCTGATCCCCGAGCCACTAGATTGGTCGGCCAGTGAAACGGGTGGCCATGACATCAATTTTTGGCCTCAAGTTTAGATCTTCTATGTATAGCTCGGGGTTCTTCTTGTGAGGAACCCCATAAAAATGTCCAGACACACCGTGGTGACCAGAATGCAAACACCTCGAATGTATGACTCAAAGAATTATGGGCTAGTGGAGACGAGACTGGTAAAGAAAATCCTGACCCATGTTGTAGACTCCCCATTTTTGACCAACTGTCAAATTTAGGGGATTGTTACCTCCAAGACCGATGATGACAGTATCTAACAAATCTTGGGTTTTGCAAGGTGATTCAAGCTCTTTAAAAGACTCTTCAATTTTAAAAATGAAGTTAATCAAGAAAGAAAAAAAAAAGAAGGGAAAGAAAAGGGGAGAATATGAGAAGAAGGAAAAAGTGGCACGCTGTAGACACCCCATTTTGTCGGCTATCAGATTTAGGAGACCCTTAGCTTGATGGTTCACAATGATCGTAAAAGACTCAAAAGGAATCCTGGAAGTCAGCTCTATCTCTCAGAATGCTCAGAATGACCAAAATGCCCCTGAAAGCCCGAAAACTCTCAGATTTGGTCCCAAAGTTCTGAAAACATGCTACGTCATGAGAAAAACAATAAAATAAAGTTCTTAAGTAAAATTGGATGCTCCCAGAGACCCCCGGAAGTCCCGGAAAGTCCCCGTTGACCGGTTTGACCAAGGTTTGACTAGATTTGACCAGGTTTGACCAAGTTTGACTAAGTTTGACCAAAATCGTCCGAATTCACTGGAATCATTTTAAATCATGAGAAAAGTGTTAAAACAAGTTCCAAAAGAAAATCGAGCGAAAATATCAGCTCCCGGAAACTCCCGGAGGTTTCCAGAACTTCCCGGGAATCCCAGGTTTGACCAGTTTGACTAGAATTTGACTTTGGAACCGGGGCACCAAAACAATTTTCAAATATTTTTCATGGATACTAGAGGTCAATAGCTTTCCAACGGTATATCGCACATAATTTCTGGATTTAAAACGAATTTATTCTGAATTTCCGAAGGCGAAAAAGACGATCAAATCGGCTTTTATCGCGAATACCGCAAAACTTTTCAAAGTGACCTATCTCTGAATTATTTTTTACGTAAAGTAGACTCCATTACCTTTCCAATGGTATATCACAACCTCAATTTGGAGTTCGTATACATTTTCTGTGAATTTCGGACGAAATAGGGCCTTTTCGCGAATACCGGAACCTCTGGGGGCCTAAACGTAATTTTCTGGGCGTCTGAGGAGCAGTGCTGCCGCGGCACTGGCCCACTGCCGCCGCGGCAGTGGCCCAGTGCCGCCGCGGCACTCACCTCCAGAACAGTGAGTTTTTGTAAATATTTTTGGGGGTCCAATTTGATTAATTGAAAGTCAAAACGACATAGTTTTATGTTCACAGTTGTTTGGGACCAATGGGAGTACTTTTAAAACCCCAAAACCACCCCAAATTGGCCTATTTAAACCCCCCATTGCTCTTCATTTTAGGGGGGCCAAGTGCAAAGTTTGAGAAATTGTAGAGAAGAAGAGAGATAGAGATAGGTTTAGAAGAGAGAAAGGGAGCTTCTCCCATTGATTTTCCATAAGAAAGTGAGTTTCATTCTTGTTTTCTTCCATTATCCTCCTCTTATACTTCACATTCCAAACACCCCCAATCACCATTCTTGAGCATTCTTGAGTTAGGAAGCTACTTCCATGTCCAAATGTCAAAATCTATGAGTGAAACACCAATCTACAAGCTCAATGCTTCATGAATATCATCTATTGATCATTTTCTACTTGCTTGTTTATTTATTGTTCATCTCTCCTTATCCCATTTCTTTTTGATTTTCTTTATTTATTTACTAGTTCATCATCATCTAAGTGATGACATGAAGTTTGGGGTGAGTGAATCCTTATGGATAGTAGCTCTTGACCTCAAAAACATGTTTGATAGATGATGATCATAACCTCAATACTTCCAAGGTATTCTTGGAATGTATTGAAGTTATGTTCAAAAATAAAATAAATCTCTCCAACAATCTTGGAGATTCTTAATGATGAGTTTGATGTTGGTATTCTAAGTGTCCATAATCCTTATTGAGTGTTGAAAATATGTTTTCAAAACATCTATTTCAAAACCCCTCTCAATCCCTCTCATTTGGTTTCAAGAAACAAAACTTTGCTTTCCCCAAAATCTCCAAAATAATGACCCAAAACAGTGAGCTGTTCAGATTCAAAGATTTGTTTTGAATTAAATACTAGAGTTATGATGATGAAACCACTTGGAAAACCTTCCTAATACATCATAGTTTGTCCCTAATTTTTCTCATCAATTATAGAGATGTAAATTATTTGTTTTGGATGTGAGCAGTTCATATTCATAATCTGCCTCTGTTCTCACAGAATGTTTACCCAACTTCTTGCACTTATTCTGGACATTTTCATCATTGTACATATATCTTTTCTATTTTTTTTTGTAAAACTTGGGTGTCTTAGGAAACTTTTGGTATATAATGGGTCATCATAAACCTTTTCTTTGATTTATGAAAAATCATACAAAATCAGTCAACAGTGCAGTTTTTGTTTCTGAGTCATGTGTACATTCTGATTTATTTCTTTTAATCTGTAATAGCTATTGATGTTTGGATTTTTGGGTTATTTTCTAGACACAATAAGAATGATCTTTGATTTTTCTCACATTTTTCTAGGCACGTTTGACCTCCCATTATAATGTTGCAAAGTAACACATGCAGTCTGTCCACTATTCACAGCAAGCACATTTCAACTTTTATTCTTTGATTTGATGCTCATATGCATTCCAAATTAGCCCATGTCTTAGGAAGTAGTTCATACTACATTCGTATATATATCATGTTGATTTAATCCATTCATTTATGCACATTTTAGACTTCTAAGTCATTGTAGAAATCCATGTACACAAAACACACTACAACCTTTGCACATTTCTAGGTACATACATTGTATCCATGCAAAGATTTGGGGTTTTTGTAACTCTTAATCTAAGAAGATTATAAGGAATGAACTTGATCACACGTTCATGCTTCTCCTCGATCTAACCATCCTTTCTCATCCATCCCGGGGATTGAGAGGTCTTCTTTTCTCAAAAGAATAACATGCATCATTCAAGTTTGCTAAGCATATTTTGATTTCTTTGATTATTTGTTTCAAGAACAATTCATGTCCCCTTTTAGATTAGGAAATCTTGATTATTTGATACATGATTAGATGATTTTTCCTAGGTTTATTTGTGTGATCTTTCACTTCACATTGTATGATATTTGGCTTAGATCTTATGAATGATATCTTATCTTTAGATCTTCCATTTCAAATTTTCTTATGTAATGTAATATACTATCATAGTATTATTTGTCGAACCAAACATAGTATAAGATGATTATTTGGATGCTAATTGAGGCCCGTCGAAAGACGGGGCGAGTTGAGGGTGTTTTAGTCGTGACAAAGGCTCCTTCCTCTCTCGTACCAAAACCCCGAACTAAGTTCTTTGGTTATGAAGGGCCGGTGCCCTTATCCGTTTGGGTGAGTCAAAATTAGGTTTCTTGGTTCCTTAAAGACCAGGTGGCGACTCTGTATCTGTTTTCAACAGACCTTTTCTTTTCCTTTTCAAAACAATCTCAAACAAGAGAGAAGTGGTCCGATTCCGCGTGTCCACACACGCGACGAAATCTGCGACAGTCATGTGGCGCCGTTTGCGTCACTCACTGACTGTCGCGCTGGCATTTAGCAAGTGCCGCATCGGCAATTACTGAATGCTGCGAACAATTCTCCAACTACCGCGAAAATAGCAAGAGTTTTGAAAGTAAAAAAAGAAAGGAAAAGAATAAGAAAAAAAAAGAAAAGAAATCAAAAACAAAGCAAAATGAGATGCACAAAGTACCGAGTGCCATGGACAATTCGTGATTTGTCTGCGGCACTCAGATCGTGCCACGCTGGTTATTAGCGAGTGCCATTCCGGCGTTTACCGAGTGCCATGGACAATTCCACAAATTACCGCATTTTTCAACAGTCTGCTTTAAAATAGTATGCATTGTACCATCAAAAGTGCTTTTGGGATTAAGGTTTTTACCCCCAAATTTACCAAAATGACCCTTAAAATTGGCCTATATAAGGGGGATGAATATCCTCCATTATAGGGGATCTTGAACAACTTCTAAGAGGATTCTTGAGCAATTTTTGATATAGTAGACTACCATTAAGAGAATCTTTGAGAGAATTAAGAAGAATCATTTTATATTTGAAAGAAGAGCTTGGAGAATCTTGTGAAGACATCCAAATCACAAAGAAATTGAGGATATTGGAGGTAACCTCTAATTTTAATTAGCTCTTAGTTTAAGTTCAATCACAATTCATAGAACTACTTAGGATCTTTTACACATTTTCCAAAAGTCTCTTCCTACCTCATTTCATCACACACCACTAGAATTGTGATTAAACTTCCATTTGTTTTTCATTTATTTGGATCTAAATACCTTTGGGTTTAAGACCAAATAAGTTCTAAAGTGAAGTCTAAATTAGAACATTAATTGAGTGTTGATTTCATATCTTTTGCTTGTATTCCTTTCTTGGGATTCATGAGATTTTCAATATCTCATTTGACTCCTTTGAGTTTGATTATTTAAATTCACTATAGACTTGTGATTTAAATGGGATTTAAGGTAAATCATAGTCATATCCATACATAATTAGTAAATAAAAGTCTTAATTCATGATTTGGATCCTCTAATTTGAAGTCTCGTGGAATTCCATTCATATTCCATTGAGGTTCATATGGATTGGTCACAATTTGTCTCCAAGGATCATTAACTTGGGAGGAAAATTGAGTAAAGTGAGTCTATCTTCCTCAAGGATCATCAACTTGAGAGAGGAACTAAGGTTTAAGAAGAGTCAATTCCAATGGCTCAAATGTCAACATTAGTGCAGCGAATTCATAAACCATCTTTGATCAAGGATTTTTAGTTAAATCATGATCCATTGGGATTGAATAATACCAATCGGAATGTATCCATAACACAAAGATCTACCACTGAATTTTTTACTTTGATTTAATTTGGTGGTTAGGATGGTTTGATCTTAGGATTTGTAAACTAGTCACTATCTGTCCAAATTTCTGAACACTAAGTCCATTTTGGTTTGAATAGATCAAAACCTTAACCAAACATTTTTTACTTCAAATAATATTTTCTATAAATTTAAATGTGTTAGTGAGAACCCCTAAAAATATTAGAGTAATTCAGATTTGTTTACTAATTTTAGAAAATCATACAAAATCTCTGGACAAAGAGTTGATAAATTCTGAGTGATGTCAGGTTATGCCCCAATTCCCAGAGATTGATCTGATCGATCTTTGATTTTCTTTTTGGGTTAGAAACTAGACTCAAGAGGCATCTTGTGTCTAAAAATCATTAAGATCGAACCATGGGAGGAATGCTTTTCCAATTGTTGAAATTCTGGTCTGCTCTCTGTAATTTCTAGAATTCTGTGATAGATTTGATAAACTTTATAAACAATGGTCCAAATGACTTTTCTATGACCTAAGGCTTGAAATATGTTTTGATTATGATTAATTGAACTTAAATCCAGAGGTTAAAAGATCCAAGTCAATGAATTAGTTATAGCTTACTCTTGCTCATATTCATGCATTCATCACATGGGTATAGATTCAAACACTTAAGATATCATCTTATATTGTGTTAATACATAATTAGTTAAACATAACCATGGATTCCTTATGATCATATTGGGATTATATCATTTCTATACGGACATTACATTGGCTCCTAGTTGAAACTTGTATATCTATCCAACTGGTTAGAAGGAATTCATGATTATGTCAACTCTTTCCATGTTTGGTAGATTTAAGCTAGAAGTTTGGGTATGATATTCAGGCTTCGATATTACATTTTGTTCAAAGCATGTGAACTAACCTTTTTTTTGAAGTGCTATAGAGGTATGATTTCCCGACTCTTCTCTAGTTTATTTATTTCTTTATTTTTATTGATTATTGACTCCATGCGCGCCGCCTTAGATTAGGGTTTTCCTTATGTGTATACGTGTGTTAGAGACTCATTTTAGGTTTTTTATTTATTTGCATGCATTTAACATTTTCTATCGCCGCTGGATCCCAGGTAAGTTCTCTTGTTCTCTATTGCATATCATTCGTGTGCTAGATGAATCTATTTGGCTTTGTATGCCTTTTATCGTATGCAATTTTACACCTTTTCAATATGCTTTTGTAATGTATATCTATATCTATGTCTATGTATTAGTTGAGGGTATGCTTAGATTAGTAATTTGATTAAAAGAATGTTGAGTAGAGGCATATCATGAGATAGGATAAGAGGGAGTGTTTTAGTCTGCCAGGCTCCTTCCCCACTCATTCCATAATCCCCAGACCCAAAAATCTCTGGTTTCTGAAAAGATCATTTAGCTTTTGAAAATGGTTTCTTAATTTTCCTTAAAAAATTTAAGTGGCAACTTGTATTTGAATTTGAAAAGTTTTAAAAAGCATGGTTAAACTGCGATATCCACAATCTGGTGACTCTGTTGGGGATCGAACCTAGAATCTTTGGTTTCGCAAACAAGAATTTTTGATTTTGGGTTCACTTGAGGATTAGATTTGAAAGCATCCTTTTAATCGAATTAGTTAATTTTTGTATGCTCATTACATTGCATTTGCATGTCTCACCCGTCGATTGCACGGAACTGTGGTCTTGAGGCTCAGGGAAACCCGGTCGATTAAGTTACCATGGAGCTGTGTGATCCCCCTTGATCTCGTACCATGTGTTGGTATATGAAGCATCCTATCAGATGTGTATCAAGGGTCCCTTATTTGACCAAAACTTGACCTTTGCATAATAGGTTCTATAGAACCTTTCAAATCTTAGGAAATCAATTCTTGATTAGGATTATGTGCTAGGGAATTTTGTGTGCCCGGAAGGGATTATTTGACATGATGACGACATTTGCTTGATGTAACATATGTAACCTTTTAATCACCTTCTAGAAACTCCTCTTTATGTCCCGTGACATTTGGGAACGTGCCGAATCTTGATTATAAGGTTAGACTTCTTATATCTTGTTAGCTAAGTATCATTGACCTTTTATCTATCCTAGTTCGTCAAAAGCATGGTGATAATCCGATCGTGTGATCCTTCTACCCAAAAGAAGTATTAAATCCATCTTCAAAAGCAAACAGACTTTTACCATTTTTTTATCCCAGGGTTTTTTTTCAAAAAATCGCACTTTCAAAATCTTTGAAGTTCACTTGATTAAGATTCCAAACCAATCCTTGTTGAGATATATTTTCACATCCTCATTTTCAAAGAAAAGATTCAAAATTCTTGAAAATTTTTTTTGAAAGATCTCATCATCTAATGAAATGCTTTTCAAATGAATTTTGAAAAAAAAAATTGAATACCCAATCCTCGAAGGGGTAATTAGGATCACAATAAAAGGGGAATTAGCATACTTGACATAAGCAAGGATTTTATGTGCTTATGTATTTTATGTGCTAGGACTAGGATTTTCTTTTCTTTTGCATATAGAGTAGGCACACACACACACATGCATTGCATCCGTGTGACATACGAACCATTCATAAATGTTTCACCAAGTATTTGCTACAAATACAATCAAATAAAAATAAAAAGGATAATGGTAAAAGGAAAAGAAAAATGACAAAATGAAAGTTCATTTAAAAATTCTTTGGTAGGGCAAAAATAGCATCTGGTTTGGGCATTGTCTGGTATAGGGGTTCTGTATCAAGATTAGTGAGAAGAGGAAGTAATACTCAAATGACACACGAAGGAAATACCGGGGAAGTAGTAGAATTGAGGGCAATAGTAGAAAGACAGGAAGAGCACATGAGACGACAGGCTGAGAACATGAACCGAATGATGAATATGATAGAAGCAATGACTCGCCGACTACCGCCCATAAATCTGCAAGTTGTCAACCCACCCCTCCAGTGCAAGAGAAGAAGACTAGTATGATGATCAGCAGGTACAGAGGGCTGATGTACCACGAGCTGAAAGAAAAAAAGAAAAGATTAAGAGAGAAAGGGTAATGGCTAAAAAAGTAGAGAAGCTTGAGAGAGTGGTACGTAAGGCTCAGGGAGTTGATACATATCTGCTAGAATTGGAAAGGTTATATGATGAGGTCCACGAGACACTGCCTGTCAGTTTTAAAATGCATGTCTTTAACAAATTCGATAGAACGAGGAAACATCGCAGCCATATGAGGATGTGTATCGGGGCTTTCTAGCCTAGTGGGTTGAGCATCGCCATGATGGCCGTTCTATTTTAGCAAACTTTAACCGGGGCCGCCTTGGCCTGTTATCTCACGCTCGAATCAACCAAGACTAGTGTATAGGGAGAGGTGGTTAAATCATTTGTGGCACAGTACGAGTATAATCAAGATTTGGACATCATAGTCCGAGACTTGGAAACCACCAGGAAAGGAAATAAGGAATCATTTGCTGAATACTTAAGTCGATGGAGGGGAAAGTGTTGGGAATATGCCCTCAAACCAGTTAGTTGGACAATGGAATATCATAATACATTTATGCATGTTAGTTCATGAGATGAATATTAGACTGGAATCCTTAACCAACATTGTATGTGGTTCATTTGTGTATGTGATTACACATGTGAGATATGAATCACAAATCCTTGTTGTTTCAAATAAGTCACAGTGGATGATAAGTTTGGATAACTTATCAGGTATACACTGTAGCATGATTAACGTCTACAGGGTAGAATGATGAATCTCATTCATAAGAGTCTTTGACTCTTGGTTAATATGCTAGTGCACTCGGTGCATTGACGGACCTGAGTTAAACCTATTGACACCTAAACGCTGTCACCGTCAATAGGAACTCAAAACTCGTATAGGGATACATGTCCTTAATCCTGAGACAGTTATGAACGCAAGTTGTATGCTTGATTGCTTTGACTTACCAATCAGTGAGGTCTTGCAAGATCAACACCTGGGTATCTTGGGTAAATCAGGTATACAATGTTACGAACATATATTGTCAAGATGGAATTCTACCCTCTTCTATAAAACGAAGAGTAAGTATTCCCTTGAGAATGTCACTAGGAGTGATTACTGAGAGCTGGCCAGCCTTGTCAACAAAGTGTTATTGTTGACATGTTTAGTAATCCAAGCGTAGTGAATGATACTTGAGGAATATAAGATGTACTATCTATTGGGTCGACAGTATCTTTACACATACATCCCAATGATAGATACGAATACTGCCTGGTAGAGGGACATCCGTATCATATTATACAAGTCTAGCAATCACTTATGTATGTGTGATTATGTTCTTATGCACTGGAGTGCAATTATCATTTTATAGTGGCATTAATGATAATTGATTAATTATTGATTCCTTAGTCAAGAGTACTGACTAGATGGAATAATAATTAATCGGAGCCAGTAATTAAGAACCTAGGAGGTCCCACTCTTAGCTCCGCCAGAATGCTTGGAAAGGCAATTGAGGATGCTGTCAAGACTGGTTCGATCGATCGACGTTATTTCGATCAATTGAAGTCTAGACAGGTTCGATCGATCGAACTTGGTTCGATCGATCGCAGGTTCGATCGATCGAAATTACTTCGATCGATTGTAAGTAAGGTCGGTTCTGGGAATCTATAAATAGGGCAGCTGCATTCTGGGAAAGTAGTTCGTCGTTTTAACGTCCCTAAGCTGCTGAAACTGTTTTAGGGTTCCCAAACCTTCTTCATCCTCTCCATTAGAGATCCCACCATCTCTAGCCACTCTGGGAGCATTCAAGGAGACATAAGGGTGAAGATCTCTTAGAGGTTGCTGCTGCACATTGAAGGAGAAGGACTAAATCAGAATTTGGTTCAAGACCTTAAGGTAATGCACCTGTCCCCTCTCCTGTACGCATCTATAGAGTTAACGAGTAGTAGATCCAGGCAACCAATAAAAGTTTTGAACTTTGTGTTTTTCCGCTGCGCGTTTAAATAAATTTTAAACCTATTTTTCCTACAGAAAGGTAGCCAAGATGGTGCAAAGGTCATTTGAGAAAGAACAAATCTGGATGCTAATGAAGAATCTTTAATCAGTCTACCAAGAAAATATGTGGTTCCAATCAATCAACACTCTTGCTGAAGTCTTCGATGTAGAAACTGAGATAGAGGATGCAATCCAAGAAGGGGTAATTAAGAAAGAGGAGCAACCAAACAGGTATAGGAGGTTGAACTATGGGTCAAACGGAGGACATTTTGGAGGTCACTCGGGCCCCACAGATGTCAATGCATTAACCAAGCCAGAGAAGAAGTTTGACATAGCAAGAGGTCGTCCAGGAGCAGATAACCACAAAGGAGTTTTCTAATTTTGGAGTTTCACTATCAACCGCCCTTGACAGGCTAATGACAAAGGGGCATCTCCGTCCATTGGAACCTCGATCTTTACCAAATCTACTACCTCTAAACTTTTGAGAAGATCTCTATTACAAATTTCATCAGCAAAAGGGTCATGCTATGGATCGATGCTCAAGGTTAAGGCATGAAATTCAAGATCTCATTGATAACAAGGTAATATCTATGCCACCCGTCAAAGCTCCCAACATTACCAGAAATTCACTGCTAATCACTATGATGTACCACTACCATAGGGCCTCTATTTCTTGGGTTTAGAGGGGATAACCTTTGATCCATCTAGGTTGATTACTAAAGTTGGAAAACCAAGGAAGCCTTACTAGCTACCGAAAGAATCAGTGATCTGCACTCTTTGGAATCAGTTAGAGGTGTGTAGAGAGGAAATGACGAAGGAAATGGCCACAATAGATTGGTGGGTCCAAGAAACTAACAACTCCGCTTGGTACTTAGAAGATGATAGTCGAGATATAGATTAGGTGGAAGATGATTTTTGGTACAAGTGTGATGAAGAGACAGAAGTGGGGAAAGAAAGTTCAAAAATCACTAGAGAAATAGACAACTTGTGGGCAAGAGAGGAGGTCATTCATGTAACTCAATCGGGAAGACATTTTAGACCATATGAGCTAGAGGAAGATCACTCGGGAAGAGAGTTAGACAAGGGAAAAGGGAAGATGAATGAAGAAGAGGAAGAAGATAGAGTTTTGAAACAAATGACGAAGACGCAGGCCAATATCTGGGGGTTATTGATCGCCTCTAAGCATCACAGGAAGGTAGTCTTGGATGCCCTGAATCAGTCCGATGTTTCTATAGACACAGCGCCAGAGGATCTCGTGGGAATAATCAGCAGAATTCTGACTTTAGCTATCACCTTTTTCCTCTGATGATTTACCCCCAGAAGGCATGTTCACAATAAGCTGCTCCATATTACTATTAAATGCTTAGGGAATACTATACCCGCTTGTCTCGTTGACAACGGGTCTGCTCTAAAGGTATGTCCGTTCTAAACAGCCAAGCAAATGGGTGTTGATGAGTCAACTTCTATACCGTCTGAGCAGAGGTTAAGAGCATACGAGAACACCCAAAGGACGATTATGGGTATATTCTTTCTCAATCTTACTGTCGGGCCTTTGGAAAAAGAAGCTGAGTTTCAGATCATTGACATCCTTGCCTCCTTTAACTTGCTATTGGGAAGGCCATGGCTGGACAGTCTAGGTGCCATACCACCACCAATTCATCAGAAAGTCAAGTATGTTTGGGAAAACAAGGTCTCCGATATTCTCAGGGATAGTTGGGTTCGCCTATCTGAAGCTTCATCAAGTGCACCAATTTTAGAGGTACAGTTGCAAGAGGAGAAAACAAGTTTGGGAGGGTTTGAGTTCATTAATGTGTTGGAAGGAGTAAAGCCAAGGGAGCTTCTACCATTATATTTCAATCAATATACAAGTCCACTAGTCGTCCAAAGCATGAAGAGGATAGGTTTCTTCCCAGGAATGGGACTGGGAAAAAATCATCAAGGTCTGCCAGAATTTCCAAGAATTCTAACACAGACCTATACTCACAGTTTGGGTTATCAGCCGTCAAAGAAGGAATTGAGAGAAAAGAAGAAAGCAGCTGATGCACTGATGGACCCTTATCAGAAGACACTCAATGGGTACTTTGTGAAGGAGGGAGAGGATTTCCCTTTCTGTGGTTTTCCAGAACTATAGGTAGTTTGTCGTGATAACACTTTAAAGCCAGGGTTTGAAATCTTCTTCCCCATGAATTTTTCAAATATGTAGACTCATATTTACACGTACCTGTGAAGTCTGCCACTGTTAAAAGATTGGATCGATATGCTAGATGGTCCAACTATGCATACTCTATTGGATAAAGGAAGGGCAAAGATCGAAGGGAATGGTTGAGAAGAGATTGTAGAAGCTAAAGAATATGTCGAGGATATGGTGGGAGAGGTGTCGGGACAAGACAAGGGGAATGTTGAAGACAAAGAAAATGAAGCAAAAGCAGAAGAGCCAGAAAACGAGGAGGGAATCAAGATGGGAACAGGTAACTTGCCAGGCTGCCACACCGTGGAACTCAAGAGAGGAGTCAATAAGGAATGGGTCTTCGAGTCTAGTGTTAAGTATCCCTCCTCCTTGGAGTTTGTAATGGCCCAAATGAGGCATCTTACTAGTGCTATGTTTGTTGTAATTAATGAATATGATAACCATGAAATAGCAAGTGAATTGCAAAAATTAATCGAAAAAGAATCTGCATACAAATCATTGAGAACACTCTAACGATTAATCTAGGAAATGAAGATAATCCACAAAATGCTTTTGTTGGCTCTACACTTAGCAATGAAGAAAGCAAAGAATTGATCAATCTATTAAATGAATTCAAATATGTTTTTGCATGGTCTTATAGTGATATGTCAGGTATCGATCCAGAGATTGTCCAACATCATTTCCCCCTCTTTTCTAATTCAAAACCAATAAAACAAAAATTAAGGTGGATGAGACATGAATGAGCACTTAAAGTCAAAGAGGAATCTGAAAAGCAATCAAAAGCTGAATTCTTAATGGTCATCGAGTATCTCGAATGGATTGCCAACATTGTGACGGTCCCGAAGAAGGATGGTCATGTTAGGGTGTATGTTGATTTTCAAGATTTAAACAAAGCAAGCCCTAAAGACGACTTCACTTTACCTCACATAGACGTATTAGTTGATAACACCGTGGGGCATGAGCTCTTGTCTTTTATGGATGGATTCTTGGGATATAATCAGATTCTCATGGCACCAGATGATAGGGAGAAAACCACATTCATCATGCCTTGGGGTAGATATTGTTATAGGATAATGCCATTTGGACTCAAGAAGGCAGGGGCAACGTATCAACGGGCTGCCACTACATTGTTACATGACACGATTCATTAGGAGGTAGAGTTATACTTAGATGATATGATTGTGAAGTCCAAGAGGAAGGAAGGACACTTTGAGGCATTGAGGAAATTCTTCAAGAGGTTGAAAAAGTTTAGGATGAGGTTAAATCCACAAAAGTGCACTTTCGGGGTTACTACCGGGAAGTTGTTAGGATTTCTCATCACCCAAAGGGGAATAGAGGTGGACCCGACCAAATTAAAGCCATAGTTGAGATGCAGCCACCGAAAAATGAGAAGGAGATAAGGGGATTCTTGTGTAGGATACAATTCATTAGCCGCTTCATTTCAAATCTCACCTTAACCTATGATCCACTTTTTAAATTGCTTAGAAAAAGAGAAAAGTTCGAGTGGGATAGCCTATGCCAATAAACCTTCGATAAAATCAAAACCTATCTCCAAATCTACCTGTCCTATCACCACCTATACCCGAAAGGCCTTTGTTACTATACCTTTCTGTGTTCAAAGATTCGATGAGGTGTATGTTGGCCCAAGAAGGAGAAGAGGAGCACATAGAGAAGTCCATTTATTATTTAAGCAAAAGGATGACCATATATGAGCTGAAATATTCACCATTAGAGAAAGCATGTTGGGCCTTAGTCTGGTGTACCCATCGCCTTAAGCACTATATGTTAGCCTTCCCCATGACTCTAATATCCCAAATGGACAACTTTGACTAGTAGGATTTCCCGGTGGACCATGATATTTGCTGAATTTGATATTATGTCACTACCAAATTTGTAAAGGGGAGAACTGCTGCTGAGTACCTAGCCGATCTTACGATAAAATCCGAGGAGAAAGGTGAGTTTTGATTCCCAGATGAAGGAGTGATTGCTAGAGTTTGATGGGGTATGCCCTCAAACAAATTAGCCATGAACTATTTTGGACATCAGTTTTAGTACATGTTTATGGATATCATTACTTACATTTCATTATGTATGTCTTTTTCATTAGATTAATGGTGGTTTGGCATCCTTGAAATTCATTATATGTGATTCATTTGTGTGAAAGAGTTTTACACATGGGAGATATGAATCATATGGTGTCACAGCCCGAAGTACCAAAAATAGGGAAAAATAAATTTCCTTCATGGGGTTCGTGGACACGTGACTGGTTGTGAATGTCACCTGATTGTCCAAACATGCTTAAAACAATAATATGATACGGGAAAGTGACTAAGTTCAGCGAAAGTAGAAATTTAAAACATACAAGTCTTACATTAGTAGTATATTACAGGCCCAAAGATAACCAAAAGGTACATATTACAAGTCCAGCTAAACTATTACATCTTTAACATAATAATAACATAACTATAACAAAAGAAAACTCCAAAGTCTTCAGCTGGCGAAACCATAGACTTCCTCGTTGTAATCTTCACCAGCATCTCCTTCAGTAGTAAAGTCCACATCTTGATAGCAGTCGGCTCCGTCTGAACCTGCAAAGGCAGGACGTGGAAGGTCCAGCAGCATGAAAAGCCATTAGCGGTTAAGCTAAGTGAGGGTCCCCTTAAGGTTACCACCACCAAGGTAAGTCATTCATCGTCATTTCTTATTCTCAAAACTATATTTCGTTCATACCCAACCATTCCCTTTTCGAAACTTAGTGCAGGACTGAACTGATCAACGGTATTAGTCGAAAGAACACTTAATTCCAAACGTATTTACGGGTCAAGAAAGAACAACACTTGACAATAAATCACTTGATCGAACACGTCACTGATGATCCTCAGGTCACCCATACGACCGAACACGTCATGACGATCCTCAGATCAAGAATGCGGGATGTTAAAAAACACTTGATCGAACACGTCATTGACGATCCTCAGGTCACCCGCATGTAACCGAACACGTCATAACGATCCTCAGATCAAGGGTACAAAAACCTTTCACAACTCCTATGGGATGTTAACATTCACTTGGTCGAACACGTCATTCCGATCCTCAGGTCACCCGCACGTAACCGAACACTTCATGCCGATCCTCAGACCAAGAGTGCGAAAAACTATTCAACTACTTGATTAAACATGCCATGATGATCCTCAGGTCATCTGCACTGGACAGAACACGTCATAACGATCCTCAAATCAAGAACACAAACATAACTCTCCAATCGACTCTATGGAATTACCGAAAGACCAACTTTACAAGAAATATCCAAACACGACATGAAAGTTCACGAATCAACTTTGACCGGTAGTCACACGACTAGAAACGAGACCCAATGTCCCTTATTCGTATAAAATCTATTATTGAAGGTTTATCGTTATTTTACGTGTTCGTACATTTTGTAGTTTAGTTCATTAATAGCTTCCAATTACAACCGTCAAGATTTTGCTATACATCCGACATTCCATTTTACCCCTCAATATACTTTCGATGAGAACTTACCCAATCATTATCAATGCAATAATCGTGCTTTACAACATACTTAAAGCTTGGGTATGAACTTTCAACGGTCATTAAACTATATTCATAACAATGGAAAACATAGCACGTAGCTTATGGGTTTTTAACATGGATTTAATACAAATAAACATATAGATGAAACCCTTAACATACTCATCTATGTGATACCACTACCATAGCATAAGATTTTCATAACACAGGTACCGAAAAACTAGCATCAACAATCAACACCATGCATAAACAAAACATCATACAAAAAGCTACACAATCTGCCAGGATACATTTTCACTGTGTTGACTGAAACAACATGATTTATTTAGGCCTGATAAATTGCTTTGTAGATCAAACTCAAAACTAGAATATTATAGGTATTTAGATCATCTTCATGTACAAAAAAATCTAGCTTCAATTACATTTTTGAGCTGCTCAAAATATTTATTTTACTTAGACATTTCTATATTTTCGGACTGCTCCCAGATTTATAGTACTGTGTTGTACGTGAATTTCACCTATGAAGGAGGGGTTTTGAGATTGAGCTATAGAAGAGTTATTTTTAGATAAATGAGCTATATTTCTCCACAAAAAAACCTAGCCTCTTTATGATTTTTGAGCTACTCCAAACATTGATTTTACTAAACTGCATTCTGCCAAAAGTTTATGTTTCCCAGATTTATAACACTGCGTTGTACATGAATTTCACCTATGAAGGAGGGGTTTTAGACTAAGATATAGAAGATTTATTTGTAGATAAATGAGTTAAATTTAACCAAAAAAAAACCTAGCTTAATTCTGATTTTGAGCTCCTCAAAACGTTCATTTAACTACACTACATTCTGCTGGAAGTTTCAATTTCTCAGATTTAAAGCACTTGTCTTGCATGTCATGAAAACTTCAACACAACAACATCAAACTCCTACTAAACATTAATACATACTATATATGTTCTAAATTGAGTTAGATTACTCACAATTACTCACCAAAGCTTGAAATTGAGCTTGGATGTTGATTTGAGCTTAATGGAGCTTGGACTCAACTTTAGATGGTGTCACCTTCTTCTTCTCCTTGTTTTTCTTCTATATTTCCATGGGATTTATAACTCCTAGCTCTCTTTCTTAACTTAGGTGCATATTATGAAGACAAAGAGTGTCAAGTGTGTGTGTGTATGCATGTAGGTGTGCTTATATAGGAGAGATGCATGTGCTAGGTGTCATGGAGCATGTGTACATGCTATGCCATGTGTCCAACAAGTGGAAATGTGTCCAAGAGGGTGGCATGTGGCTGCCACATGGCCGGCCATATGGGGTCCACCTCGAGCTGTGTGCCACTTTCTCTGTTAACGTGCATAAGTTCCTCGATATGCATGTCGGTCTCGAATTACGTGCAAACTGATATTATTTCTAATGTCTGGGTCCGGGTATGGGACTAAGTTAAATCTTATTATGATCGAGTCGGTATGGTTACTACAGTCTATATGGTAATTCTACAACGCGTCCATACCATCACGAAATTAAAATAATAATATAATAATATAGTCGGTCCAAATCAAAAATTCGGGAAATTGATATTATTAATGAAAAGAAAATTACAGGTGTTACATATGGTCCTTGGAAGTTCTAAATAGTCACAGTGGATGATAAGATTGGATACCTTATCAGGTTTACACTATTGCATGGTTAACTTCTATTTGATAGAGTGATGAATCTCATTGACAAGAGTGTAAGACTCTAAAGTTGATATGCTAGTGTATGGGATACATTGACAGACCTTGAGATTAATCCATTGACAGGAACTGTCAACAGTTAATGGACACTCAAACATGTATAAGACATATGTCCTTAATCCTGAGATAATAATGGACACAAGCTTTAGGCCTGATTGTTTTGACTTACCAATTAGTGAGGTCTTTAAGATCAACACCTAGGTATCTTGAATGATTATGTCTAGAGTATTGGGAACATATATTATCAAGACCGGAATCTACCCTCTATTACAAAGTAAGCATTCTCTTGAGAATGTCACTGTGTTAGTCACTGAGTATTGCAATGTTGTAGTAAGTATGTTACTACATGTTTGGTGAACTATGAGAAGTGAATGGGGACTCAATGATATAAGCTGTAACTATCAACTGGGAGACAATACTGCTTAGTCTCAGTGATAATTATGAATACTAAAGGTAGAGGGGCATTAATGTCATTTTATATAGATCTAGGTATTGCTCTGTGATTTGCCTCTTCTGATTTGGAGTGCAGTTAATGTCATGTGGTGAAATTGATATCAATTAATTAATTTAGACTATTTGGGTAATGAGATTAATCGGGTATAGTTTATATTAATTTAGGCCAATTAGGAAGAGCCTAGAGGTCCCATGTGTAGCTCTTATGAAGTAACAAGTCCAACTAGGTTTAGGAGAAGGATTGAGTGTGTATAAATATATGTGTAGAGAGGTTTTTATCTTATGCATACAAACCCTGGCTGAATCTCTCTCTCCCACACATATTTTCTCTCTTCCTCTAAACTCTAGAGACCATCACCAAGGTCTAAGGATTGGAGAGCTTCAAGAGTATATGCGTGAAGATTTCTGGACCGTAAAGGAGGAGTAGCATCTGGATCTTACCTGAAGTGTTCTCGTAAGGATCTAACTGATCAAAAAAGGTATTAGATCAGTTTTTGATAATCATATGCATCTTAGTTTTGAGCAGGATCTATTTTTGAAAAGAGTTTTCAATGATAATCGCTTCCGCAAACCCTAAATATTTAAAAACAGGACCAACAACTGGTGTCAGATCCTGCTCAAACCCTATACATATGATTTTTTGCAGAACACTATGATTTAATGGTTGGAAAACAAATCTGGACTAAAAGCACGTATAACTCTAACTAAAACACAGCCGCACATGGTCAATAGGGCTGTCGCATGCGGCTACCTGTGCACTACAGTGTGCGCAAGGGCTGTACTACCATGCGTGAGTACCATGATGCAGTTTACGTGTGTTTTTTTTTATTTACAAAAACTCATCAATTAATATTTAGAATTGAAAGAGGGAAGAAAAGCACATGTAACTGGCCTAGGGTTTCACGAGCACGTACTATAGTGTGCGTGCACGTGCTATGCACGTGCTCTGCTGTGCGGCGCACCTATTACGTGTGCTATTTTTTTTTTTCAGATACTCATAAATTAATATTTACAATTGAAAGTGGGAAGAAAAGCATATGTAACTAGCCTAGGGTTTCATGAGCACGTACTATAGTGTGTGTGCACGTGCTATGCATGTGCTCTACTATGCGGTGCACCTGTTACATGTGCTATTTTTTTTCAAATACTTATCGATTAATATTTAGAATTGAAAGAGGGAAGAAAAGCACATGTAACTGGCCTAGGGTTTCACGAGCACGTACTATAGCGTGTGTGTGCGTGCTATGCACGTGCTCTGCTGTGCGGCGCACCTATTATGTGTGCTATTTTTCTTCAAATACTCATCAATTAATAGTTAGAATTGAAAGAGGGAAGAAAAGCACATGTAACTGGCCTAGGGTTTCACGAGCACGTACTATAGTGTGCGTGTGCGTGTGCGTGTGCGTGCTATACGCATGCTGTGCGCGCATTATGCATGTGCTCTGCTGTGCGGCGCACCTATTACGTGTGTTATTTTCTTTAAATACTCATCAATTAATATTTAGAATTGAAAGAGGGAAGAAAAGCACATGTAACTGGCCTAGGGTTTCACGAGCACGTACTATAGTATGCGTGCACGTGTTGTGCATGTGCTATGCGCGTGCTCTGCTGTGCGGCGCACCTGTTACGCATTCTTTTTTTCTTTAGATACTCATCAATTAATATTTAGAATTGAAAGAGAAAAGAAAAGCACATGTAACTGTCCTAGGGTATTACGAGCAAGTACGATAGTGTGCGTGCGCGTGCTGTGCACGTGCTATCCACGTGTTGTAAGCGTGCAAATCTTTTCTAAAACAATTACACGTGTTGTTTTTCAATAATTTATTTTATTAAAAGTTGTTTTTGTAAAATATAATTTTGAAAAACATTTGTCTAAAATTGTTTTTGAAATAAGTGTTTTCTAAAAGTGGTTTGACACTTTTTTTTGCCATTTTATTCTGCAATGTTTTCCAGGAGCCAATTAATTCATAGTGTTAATTATCTTATGCAATATTTGATATCTTTTATGTATTATATGATTTATAAACTGTGTGGTTTGGACATATGCATTTACGGTAATCATATATATACAACTGCGTGGGATTGGCATATACTAACCCTGTTTTGCAGCTTCCTAATCTCTCATGGCCAAAACATTTACATTTATGTTTCATTTTTGTTTCGATTTATTTGTGGCATTGTAAAGGGCATTGTGGTAACAAAATGGTTTCCCACCACCAAAATTTCATTTTAATTCCTAGATCATTATGTAAGCAGCTATAGGACTTTGTAAATGTAACTTTTGAAAATGCACAAGACGGAACCATGGAGATAGGACCCGAAGAACCGAAGCCTTTCGAAATGGATCAATGGAAATAGAGCCATGAGAGAGGGGCATGTTTATGCATATTTGTTTATATGTTATTACATGTGATGTGATTGGTTCATAAATTATACATGCATGATTTTAAAGCAATTTCTTTTCAAAATGATAATATGGATAAAACTGTTTTCCATTATAAATCTTTTCGAAAGAAAGTCGTTTTGACACATTGAACAAATATGAGATATTTGCGGATAATGTAACAAAATAAATTTTTTCGAAATAAATTCCTTAAAGAATCTAGTGGGAGAGAGTCTTATGTTAAGCATAACCCCACAGTCTTCCATCAATGGTTCATTGTAAGGAGAATTGAATATTGCGCGTCACAAATTTATCTGTAACCACTCCCACGAGCAGTATTCCATTCACCAGTTACTAGATATGAACTGCCTAAGGATAGAATCGATGAGACGTGTTAAGAGAGTGACCTCCCCTCAGAGGCACTACTCGAGATGGTTGTCATTGGATTCTAATTGATGGTGTACACTAAACTGATAATTTTAATAAGAGATTTCCCTCAATTTATTAAAAATTATTAGAGACCAAGGAATCAGGAGTCATGAATTATTTGCAAGAGTTACATGAGAATAGTCATGATGGTTTAGCCAATTAAGTTGTGAGGTCTCGATCTCCCCTCGGAGGCTTGATTTTATAGACTTAATATTCTGATGATATGTATGTTGACTATTTTAAAGGAATTTTTCATGTTTACATACTTGTCGTTTTAAATGATGATCCATACTTATACTATAAATTGCATGTGTAATTTTTTAGATTTTACTATGTCTCATTTTAGCCCACTTGCAACCATTCTTACCAAAAACAAGTTAACTGGAATGAACTATGTGGATTGGAAAAGAAACCTTGACATTCTATTGACTATAGAAGGATATAACTATGTACTCACCACTCCTTGTCCGCCAACACCCGGTCCTGATACCCAAACTGAAGAGAAAGATAAATATGAACACTGGAAGAAGGCTGATGAGATGGCCCGCTGTTATATATTAGCCTCTATGTCCAATGTATTGCAACACCAACATCACTTGATGAGTTTGACTAGTAACATGATCTTGAATCTCAAGGAGATGTTTGGGGAACAGGGCCAGCATGCAAGGCTTAACGCCATGCAACAACTCATAAACACTAAGATGTTAGAAGGAACTCTGGTAAGAGAGCACATTCTGAAAATGATTGGTTATATGAATATACTGGAGGTCCTTGGAGCTGAGATCGATGGAAAAACCCAAGTGGACATGATGCTTAACGCATTGCCAGCTTCATTTAAGCAGTTCAAATTGAATTACAACATGTACAAACTGGGGTATTCATTGAGTGAACTGGTTAGCTCTCTACAGGCAATAAAGGGGATAGTCACTGCTGGCTATGATGTCATGAACCTAGAGAAGGATTCATCCTTGAAGCCCAAGCTAAAGGGCAAGGGTGGCATGAGGAAGAAGGGTCCTAAGGTTCAGGTTGGTGGACCTAATCCAAAAATTGGGAAGAAGGCAAGAAAGGGCAAGAAGAAGGCTGAGGGGAAGCTGAAAGGAAAGTGTTTCAACTGCAGTTTCCCGGGACATTAGAAGAGAAACTATCCGGACTACTTGGCCACTAAAACCAAGGTATGATTAAGTCACTTATAATTAAAGTAAGTTATTTAACAGATACATCGAATACATGATGCGTTGATTCTGGAGCAACTAACCACATTTGCAATATATTGCAGGGGTTCATACCAACCAGGCAGTGCAGTGATGGAGAAATCAAGCTCACCTTGGGATCTAGTGCAACTGTTTTAGCTGTTGTAATTAGAGTAGTAGTCTTAGTTTTTCCTAGTAATAAAACATTAGTGTTAACAGATGTACTTAACGTCCCTTCCATAAGACGGAATCTCATTTCAGTCTCTAGTTTAGTGAATAATGGTTATTCGTTTCATTTTGGAACTGAAGTATCAATAATAAGAAATGGTTCTTTTATTTGTTTTGGTACACTATCTAATGGTTTATACTTGATTAATCCTTACACTCAAGAATCATCTAAAGTGGAATTGAATAACTCAATGTTAACATTACCATATAAAAGGAAAATACCTTCTTCAAATCCTACAAAACTTTGGCACTTGAGGTTAGGTCATATTAATTTGAACAGAATGGATAGGCTGGTTAAAGGCGGTGTACTCAACTCTTTAATTGTAGAACTATTGCCTATCTGTGAGTCCTATTTCGAGGGTAAAATCAGCAAAGGGCAATAGGGCCAATGATTTGTTAAAGTTAACACATAGTGATGTATGTGGACTAATAAACACCAAAGCACGTGGAGGTTATCAGTATTTCATTATGTTTACTGATGACTACTCAAGATATGGATATCTTTACCTACTGTACCACAAATCTGATTCCTTTGAAAAGTTCAAAGAATTTAGAGTTGAGGTGGAAAAAAATTAGTAAAGAATATCAAGGTCATTCAATCTGATCAAGGTGGTGAGTATCTTTCTGATGCGTTTATTGATCACTTGAGAGAGAATGGATTCTATCTCAGTTGACTGCACCTGGAACACCTCAACAGAATGGTGTAGCTAAAAGAAGGAATAAGACCCTTTTAGACATGACTAGGTTAATGATGAGCTATTCGGAATTGCCACTGTTCCTATGGGGTTTCACTTTGGAAACAGCATTATACATACTAAATCATATTCTAAGAAAATTTGTCCCTAAGACCCGAGAATTGTGGAGTGGGTGCAAGCCTTCTCTGTAGCATTTTTGGATATGGGGATGTCCAACCCATGTGCTAAAGGGACAGATGAGCAAGTTGGAAACAAGATCAGAAGTATGTTATTTTGTTGGATATCTAAAGGAAACACAAGGTTGGTATTTTTATCATCCAAGAAAACAAAAGGTGTTCATAAGTACACATGCTATTTTCTTAGAAGATGATTATATCATGAACTACAAACCCAAAGTAAGGATAGTTCTAGAGGAGGTAAAAGAGCAACCCACAATTCCCCAAACAGTCAATGAGAATGTAGAACCAGAAATAACGGCAACAACTTCTATTCCTGCACCGGAACCTCGTCGTAGTGGGAGGATTGTCAGGTAACCTGACAGATTCATGTTCTTAGGAGAAGCTTTTAAAGTTGTTCCTAAAGAGTCTGAATCTAATCCATCCACCTATAAGGAGGCCATTGTTCATGTAGATTCGAACCAATGGAAACTTGAAATGAAAGCTGAAATGGAATTCGTGTATTCTAATCAGGTCTGGGAGCTTGTAGACTCTCATACCAATATTAAACTAATTGGCTGTAAGTGGGTCTACAAACGAAAGAGAGGACCAGATCGGAAGGTAGAGACCTTCAAGGCTAGGCTAGTGGCAAAGGGCTATACTCAACAAGAGGGTGTTGACTATGATGAGACCTTTTTGCTTGTAGCCATGCTTAAATTCATTAGGATACTCTTATCCATAGCAGCATGTCTTAATTACGAGATATGGCAGATGGATGTCAAGACAACATTCTTGAATGAAAATCTTGACGAGGACATCTTTATACAACAACCAGTAGATTTCATAGCAAGCGGTCAGGAGAACATGGTATGCAAATTGCAAAAGTCCATTTATGGATTCAAGCAAGCATCCAGGAGTTGGAATATCCGATTTGATCAAGTGGTCAAATCTTTTGGGTTTATTCAAAATATAGATGAGCCTTGTGTTTACAAGAAACGTGAGGAGAATGCAGTTGCATTTCTAACTCTTTATGTTGATGATATCCTTCTCATTGGGAATGACATAGGAGTATTGTCAACGGTTAAGGTTTGGCTGGCTAGTACCTTTAACATGAAAGATCTTTGTGAGGCAAGCTATATCCTGGGGATAAAGCTATTACGGGATCAAAAGAATAAGATAATAGGATTATCTCAAGCTTCCTATATTGATAAGGTACTTTCCAAGTTCTCCATGGAGAATTCCAAGAAAGGCTTTCTCCCTTTCAGGCATGGTCTAACACTCTCACAGGATCAGTGTCCTAAGACAAAGAGTGAGAGAGATCGCATGGCAGGAGTACCTTATGCTTTAGCTGTGGGAAGCCTCGTGTATGCGATGTTGTGTACAAGACCAGATATCTATTTTTCCATAGGCATGTGTTTACACCCTAATTTGGATTTGCCCAAAACACATGACAATCACGTGGCTTGATCATAAGCGCAGGTAAGCAGATGAACAAGTGATAAGGCCGATGACGAAGGAAAGTGATCAAAAATAGTTGCGGGTAAAGATGGTACATTCAAGAAGAGAATATCAGTGTCAATACCAAGGATAAGATGATACAGGGTTCTCAAGGTAATACCTCAGCTTTAACTAGCAATGCCTAGGCCACAACATCCATAACATCAGCTATATAAGACCGATGTCCAAGCAATCAAGGCGGTAGAAGATTGATTCATCCCAACTCATTATCAGCGTTGAAACAAAAAAGGTTAATAGGTTCTAACGGATATATTGGTCTTGATAAGTTAGGCCGATATAGAAGGGAGTAGCGATAGACACGATATATTTTGACCTCAAGTGATAAGGCTGATGGCTACCCTTGCAGATCCTGCAGTGGTTAGATCGTAGGATGATGGCTAACAGCAGCAAAGTAGGAGAATGTAATATCGGGCTTGGGAAAGGGCAAAGGCAATCTTTGAAATAATTAAAGTCAAGACGACATCGGTTGAAGGAGACCGATGAATAATAGATTTCCTACTAAGTGGGAGACCAACTTCTATCAACCAGCGAAAATTAAGCTACGCAAAGAAAGATGAAATCAGTCACCTGGGATTCACCCACAAGTCTGTCAAGCAGTTAGCTGAAATAAGAACGTGTGCTTTAGAAGATGCTAAGCTGGAAAGAAGGCAGTTACACAAAGCAGGAACGTGGCAGAAGAAGGTTAATTGACAGATTATGGATAATCGTGGGGCAAAGAAATGGGTGCAGTAACTTGTTCATGCCTGGAAATCAGGAACCACCACCCACTAACCCCACTAATCCCACTAACTTGAACAGTTCCTCTCTCAAAGTCTATAAATAGGGCAGGGTGTGCAACATTTGAAGGGGACTAACACACACGCCACTTCTACTCTCAGCAGACTTTAGTTTTTTCCTCATAACAACTTTACTTTTGTTCTTGAGTGATCTTGAGTGATTTACGAGTTCTCGTTCTTTGAACGCTTGTAATTACTGCTTATTCAGTCAATGAAGATGATAATGGTGGAGGTATTCTGAATCTCAATTTAATTTCCCTTTTTGTTATTTGTATTTATTTACTTGCATCAGAATATAGTAAAAACCCACATTTCTTTTGTTAAATATTTTAACAAGTCGCCCCAAAAATAGAAGTCAAATTGAGTTATCACAACTGCTCTTGGGTCCCCACGGACTCTGGCACGCCCAACGCACACCACACCAGAATTTCTTGTAAACAATTTTTGGCACGCCCAGTGGGACGTCGTGTCAAATGGCTGGAAAGGGAACACGATCTAAGGGAATTTCCCAGGAGGTAGGCTCACGCGAACCTTTTTTAGACCCTATCACAGAACCTGTCATTGAACCTGTCATAGACCTTGTCATTAGCTTAGTAGCCAGTCAGACCGACTTGTCTAACATAAGTAATCACTTAATGGGAATGTTCAATCAACGCTTGGCTGAGATGTCCATTAGGCAAGACCAAACCTTTACCCAAGTGAGTGAAATGCTCTGTGAAATGAGAGAGTGGAAGGAGCATTAAGCGGGTGATCCTCCACAGCCGTCTATCCCACCAACTTCCCTATCTCGGGTTGGGTTGGGGGCAAACCAGAATGCCCCTTCCTCCTCCCAGACTGAAAAATACATCACGCCGCCAAAGAGGGATGGCAAGTAAATCTTAGGGGAGACCGTGAACCCACCTAAGGTTATAGCCCGACCAGGCATCACCATCAAGGATCCACTGATTTGTCTAAACGGACAAAGTTCAGACCAACAGTGGGGAAGGATTAACCCGCTGTTCGGCGACAATTTAGTCACCGAAGATGAACACATGGAAAATGAGAGAATCGGTTTAGAACACGAAATTGGAACAAGAAGGGGTATCCCTGTCCAGACAGCTAGGGTAGACCGAGAACAGATCGCTGACATCATTCGCCAAGACTTTGGTGGTTTACTCCGTAGGACCCAGAGAC
The DNA here is from genome assembly GCA_033977485.1 of Hydrangea macrophylla. NCBI lineage: Eukaryota > Viridiplantae > Streptophyta > Magnoliopsida > Cornales > Hydrangeaceae > Hydrangea > Hydrangea macrophylla. The sequence goes on along the minus strand of CM066997.1, from coordinate 60,992,168 downwards.
CTATCTATAGGAGGCCGCATAGTGATGCCATTGAAAGAGTACCACTTCCTAGAGGGTATAAGGTGCCCAATTTCACGACATTCTCTGGTGAGGGAGACCAATCGACTGTGGAGCATATCGGTCATTTCCTGCTTCAGAGCGGGGAGGTAAGTCACCGAGGAGATATGCTACTAAAGTTGTTCCCTAATTCCTTAACTAGGGTAGCTTTCAGTTGGTATATCAACTTACCTCCAAACTCATTCCACACTTGGAACCAAATAGAGGAAGCCTTTTATGCCCAATTCTATCGGACTGAGCCTGAAGTCTCAATGGTCGATCTAACTAGGCTGAGCCAACTTCCAAATGAATCCACAGAAGCTTATATTGCCCGGTTCAAATGGGCAAAACACCGCTGCAAGGTGATTTTTCCTGAAGAAGAGTCTGTCAATATAGCTATGGGTGGGCTCACCTTTGAGCTACGAAAAAAGTTTGAAGGCATGGGTTTCCACGACCTATTTGAATTGGCAACCCGGGCTTCCCGATATGAGCGTATGCACGAGGAGGAACAAGAAAGAAAGAATTCATCTAAGGGAACCTATTACAGGGATCCCAATTATGATATTCATGTCGCCGACTGCGAAATCAGCACCGAGGTTGATGTGGCTGAGATCATTTCAAAATGGCCTTATTTGTGTCAGCCATTGCCAAATCCGACCGAGACACAGCAATCATCGGACAAAAAATAGCCTTTTGAAGTCGGCAAACAATACTCATTTAATATAGCGATGGCTGATCAAATTTTTGACTTCATGTTAGCCGATAAGCAGGTTCGGTTACCTCACGATGTTAAATTACCTTCAGCCAACGAGCTAAAAGGCAAAGAGTATTGCAAATGGCATAACTCATGGCGCCATACCACTAATAATTGCCTGGTGTTCCAAAATGTGTTGCAGGATATGATCGATAAGGGGAATCTAAAGTTTGCCGAGAAAGAAAAAGACGTAATGGGAGTTGACAGTAATCCGTTTTTGGAGATAGTGGGGGCAAACATGGTGGCACCCGATTTCACCATCCTACGCAGGCCAAGGGAGAAAATTGATCTCAGAGGAGCTGACGCCGCAGAAACAAGCGCGAGAGTAAACCCCCAGGCAAAAGAAAGATTTGCTTCTAGAATTACTTCAGACAAAACCAAGGCTGAAATGGATAGGGTCCCGACAGTGCAATGGATGGTCGAGTTGATCGAGCAAGGGCTATGTCCTAAATGCAAGGCTGAGGTAATCGAGCACACTGAGGCAAAGAAGGAGACGATGTTTTGACCACCAAGTCCGAGAAGGCCAATTCAAACCCGCCTCACTTATCCTAACCAGGAGTACCGCAGAAAGCCCGATTCCCATAAGCGTGAGCATTATCGTAATGAATTGAGGCAAGAAAACAGGGACGTGAGACGAAAAATGCACCAATGACAAGACCGAGCCCCGCGGATGGTCGTTCCACCACGAGTTGAAGTGAACCAATGGAAAAGGGTGGAACACCCCAAATTCCCTGAACATACATACTTCAGTAAAAACCCAGAAAAGAAGGATGCAAAGGCTAAGGCAATCGGCTAGGGACTAGGAAGCCAAATACCGCTTGGAGAAAAAGCGGGCAGATCAACAAGAGAACATGGTGCCGAGAACGATCCCAAGCCATAAAGGAAAGGAAAAGAATGAGGCTGAAGACCAAGATGTTAAACCTCAGAAGCTTGAAACAACATCAATCTGGAACTGAATGAGTCGGACTTGGAAATGGCCGATATCGCTTCAGATTACGAGGAATCACTGGACAGATACATCTAATTTGGAAGTATTCCAAAAAATTTCTCGGTAAATATGGTATACACGCTGCCGATGTCTTTCGGAGCAATGCCCGACCAGGGAAGCAAGAGTGGGGTTGATGTGCAGAAGGACGAGGGTCGGTCAACTCCAGTAATTGTCAACCAAGAAGTAAAGATGGAGAAGCCAAAGGTCTCGGTAATCAGGCCGAATACCGAGGATGAAGAAGGAAAGAAACTCGCGAAAGTAGTCTTTGAAAAACCAGTAGCAGGAATGTCACAGCATCTAAAGCCGTTATACATTAACGCGGCTATTGACGGAGTGACATATTCGAGGGTATTGATCGATAATGGAGCAGCAGTGAACATCCTGCCATCAATTATGTTGCTAAAATTGCAGCGTGATGAAAAAGAGTTGATCCTGACTGAGCTCACGGTCTGTGGGTTCACAAGAACACCAGCAAGGATAAAGGGGATTCTCCCAGTGGAGCTCATAGTGGGGAAGAAGACCACCATGATAGCATTCTTCGTGGTGGATTCTGGAGCTTCATACAATTCCTTGCTTGGCAGAGACTGGATCCACACCAGCTGGTGTATTCCATCAACTTTACATCAATTCCTAATTTTCTAGAATGGAGATGAAGTGGAGATTGTGTGGGCTGATCACAAGCCTTTTGTTGCCCAAGTTCACTGCTCGGAGGCCGTTTTGTACGAAGACGATATCGATCCCGTCAAATTCATTAGAACAGATAAAAACGGTAGGCCACGATCAGCTACCATGGTCAAGGACCAGAAGAACCAGTCAATTCAGGTATACAAACAACTCGATCGACCATCAATCGTGATTATGCCGATCGACGATGATGGAGAACTTAACACCTTCAATGGACCAGAACCCATCATCAGCGAAGCATGAAAGGGCACTGGCTGTGTAGGATAGTTTAGCCAGAATCCAAGCTTTTCTGGTAGACAAACAAGCACAGATGTCATCGGCTAATATGGCCGATATCACAGAAGAACAAGAAGTCCTAGAGGATTGCATAAACCTCGATGAGTTGGCATCGGCCCCAGCAAAGCTCGACGACTTGAAAGCCGATGTGCAAGATCCTCTTCTTGAGGTTTATTTGGGGGCAAATGGAGAATATCAGCCCACTTTTTGTTAATCAGTTGCTCGAGCCCGATTTCCAAGCATCACTGATTTCTCTACTCAGAGAATTCAAAGATTGTTTTTCCTGGGATTACCACCAAATGCCCGGCCTTACAAGGGAGCTCGTAGAACACCGATTACCAATCAAGGAAGGGTGCAGGCCATTCAAGCAATTGCCTCGAAGAATGTCCCCCGAGGTCGTTCTAAAGGTCAAAGAGGAAATTAAACGACTATTGAAAGTCGGCTTTATAAGAACAACCAGGTGCGTTGATTGGATTTCGGATATCGTACCTGTAGTCAAGAAAAATGGCAAGATAAGGGTCTGTATTGACTTTAGAAATTTGAACATGGCAACCCCCAAGCATGAATACCCCATGCCTATGGCCGATCAGCTCATTGATGCTACGGCTAAACATAAAATTTTATCCTTTATGGATGGGCATTCGGGTTATAATCAAATATACATAGCCGAAGAAGATGTTCCAAAACCCGCCTTCAGATGACCGGGAGCAATTGGAACATTTGAATAGGTGGTAATACTATTTGGATTGAAAAATGCTAGAGCAACATATCAGCGATCCATGAACGCGATCTTCCATGATATGATTGGAAAAATCATGGAAGTGTATATCGAAGATGTTGTTGTGAAATCGGCCACACACGAGAAGCATTTGGCCGACCTAAGAAGATCATTTGAAAGAATGAGGACTCATGGGCTGAAGATGAATCCCTTGAAATGTGCTTATGGTGTATTAGTAGGGAATTTTCTTGGTTTCCTAGTACACCAAAGAGGCATTGAGATCGATAAGAACGAAGTCTGATCTATTCAAGCAGCAGAACCCCCGAATAACAAGAAAGAACTCCAAAGACTGCTCGGGCAAATCAACTTTCTAAGGAGATTCATTTCAAACTATGTAGGACGGACATATGTCTGGTCCCTGTTACTCAAGCTGAAGGCCGAAGAAGAATTCAGGTGGGAGGCTCAGCATCAGCAAGCCTTCGAGGCCATCAAGCGATATCTATCGCAACCACCAGTAATCATGCCCCCGAGGAAGAAGAGGTCGTTAAAGCTTTATTTATCGGCCTCAGACGAATCAATAGCTTGTATGTTAGCACAGGACAACGAGTGGGGAAAGGAACAAGCAGTGTATTATCTAAGTAGAGTTCTTACTCATGTCAAGCGTAGATATACGCCAATAGAAAAATTATGTTTAGCCTTGTACTTTGCCTCACAAAAGTTAAGAGTATATATGTTTCCTGTTTTGGTTTATTTGATCTGCCAAACTGACGTCATCAAATACATGCTATCAAGACCGATAATGCAGGGGCGTATAGGAAAGTGGACTCTAGCTATGATGGAGTTCACATTCCGATTCGTTCCATAGAGATCAGTGAAAGGACAAGCCCTCGCCGATTTCTTGGCCGATCATCCTTGATTGGATGTCGGCCCAGAAATAAATGAAGCAATTGATTCAACTCTATTATCAACCATTGCTTTGACCCCATGGATATTAATATTTGACGGATCAAGAAATGCCGAGGGAGCAGGGGCAGGGATAATCGTGATATCGCCAAGAAAACGAAAAACTGTTTTCTCTTTCAAATTAGAATTTGAATGCTCTAGTAATTAAGCTGAATACGAAGCATTAATCATCGGCCTCGAAATAATGGCCGAGTTGGACGTATCAGCGATTCACATTATCGGTGACTCAAACCTCGTTATTAACGAGCTGAGTGGTGAATACAGGTGCAAGAGTTGGGAGTTATTACCCTTCAACTCAATTGCCCTACAGCTACTACGGGAATTTGATGACGTTAGAGTTCAGCACGTTGCTCGAGCCTATAATTCCGAGGCTGACAATTTAGCACAAGTTGCATCAGGAACTAAATTGGAGGTAACGGATAATGCAAAGTTAATACGAGTGCAAAAAAGAATCTTTCCATCGGTGAGACAGAGCGAGATGGCAACGGAAGCATTCTCGATTGTCATAAACGGTCAGGATTAGAGTCCCAATAATCAGATGTCTCTTGCATCCAAGCGGACAGACCGAGAGGAAAACAAAATTGACTTCAGTTAACTATGTCCTACTTGATGGAGAATTGTTTAAGAAAAGCATTAAAGATGAAGTTTTATTGAGATGCCTGGACAAACTCGAAGCCATGAAAGCAATGACCGAGGTACACGAAGGTATGTGCGGAGCACATCAAGCAGGCACAAAAATGAAGTGGCTTCTTAGAAGATACAATTATTATTGGCCAAACATGCTGAAAGACTGTATTGACTACGCAAAAGGATGTCAAGCATGTCAAAAACATGGGCCAATACAGCGAGCACCAGCTACTGAGATGCAAGTGATTGTCAGGCCATGGATCTGATTGGGAAAATATACCCACCGTCATTAGGACAACACTGTTTCATAGTGGTAGCAACAGATTATTTTACAAAATGGGTGGAAGCAGTACCAGCCAAAACGGTGAACCAAGCATATGTGATCAAGTTCATTAATGAACACATAATCCACTGATTCGGGCTTCCCAAAACAATTACAGCAGATCAAGGATCGGTCTTCACAGGAGATGAAGTTAAGGCATTTGCTAAAAGTCGAGGTATCAAGATCCTTAATTCAACTCCATATTTTGCCCAAGGAAATGGACAGGCCGAATCATCAAACAAAACAATCAAAGGGATAATAGAGAAGACAGTGGAAGGCGATTCTAGGATATGGCATGATTTGATATCCGAGGTGTTATGGGCATATCGGACATCAAAACGATCAGCCACAAACATCACTCCATTCATGCTTACCTATGGTCACAACGCTATGCTACCTATGGAAGTCACTGTCCGTTCAGTAAGACGAGCATTTCAACTCGGCCTCGAATCCGCCGAGTACTCTGAAGCAATGTTGGCCGAGTTGGAAGAATTAGATGATGTTCGTCTTAAAGCTTTGGATTGCATAAAGGCACAAAAAAATAGAGTCACTCGGGCATACAATAAGAGGATCAAACACAAGTCTTTTGGCGAAGGAGACCTAGTTTGGAAAGCTATATTGCCACTGTGTAAGAAAGATGGTCGATATGGAAAATGGTCAGCTAAGTGGGAAGGACCATATCAGGTAATATTGGTCATTACGGGGGGTACATATCAGTTAATGGATTTGGATGGTGAAATGCATGCCAGACCGATAAACGGAAAATATTTAAAGCAGTATGTACCATCTCTCTGGGAATCAGCAATAGATAAAGAATAGTGAGAATTCATTTTTATTGATTGTCATAAGAGTTTACATAGTACATGCCAGGTACATACATACAAAAAAATAATAATAATAATAATAATGATACATTATTTCTTTGCAAATTTCAACCTAAGCTCCTCCCAAGCTTGGACCAAGTACTCTAGTTCCCTCTCGGCACTAGCTTTATCGGCCTGCCATTTGCTCGCCTCAGCCGCAGTATCAGTCAAGGCTGCCACGTACTCCTGTGCAGTACGCTCGATATCAAGGATAACCTTCTCAGACAGAGCAAGGCCAGCATCAGTGTTCTTCAAATTGGCGTTGATTTTGGCTAACTCAGTCTCAAGCCGGGCCTTCTCCAGCAAAAGACGCTCCTTCATGACCTTGGAGGCTTCATATTGTTGCTTGTAGACCCCCAGATTGTCGACATGCGCCTTTTGTACCCTCAATTTTTCCTCAATCTCTGACACTCGTTTGGTGGCAGCTCGATGTCTATTTAAATAATCTGGGAGCCTTACTTGCAAATCCCTGAGATGGGTCTTCATCTCGTCAGTTATATCCAGGCAAGAGAGCAGTAGCCCCATGGCTGAATGAAACTCTTCAAAGTCAGGAAGCTGAGAGAGTTTACGTTGGACCGTAGTCCTAAACCACTCCTCAGCCCTCTGATATTCGGCAACGGAGGGAGCAACGCTAGCCTGAGCAACCATAGGTTCGGTCTAAAGGAGCTTCTCGGGGTTCAAAAGTGCGAAGAAAGCCTCGACCGATGAGACCGAGGTAAAATCAGGAATGGGGAGAGAGCTGGATGCCTACAAGGAAGAATTCAATAAGCATAAAGGCAGGGAAAAAGCATTTAGAAAAAAGTAAAGAAAGAAACTGAGTTACCTAAACCGAGGGAGAGCTGGTCGAGGAAGTCGCCGGTGGTGGTGGAACCGATGGTGCTTGCATCGGAACCCGCGGTGAGACCGATGTCTCGGTATGTGAACCGCCTGTAGAAAGAGGTTGAGTAGGGACTTCTCTCTTACCCATGATCTTAGTTTCCCGGGGTGATCCAGGGTTACTGAGACTAATGGGATCATTGTGATCCGAACCAGAATGCCTCTCGCCCTCAGCAGTGCCCGAGGCATCACTGGCCCCGGTACTATTAGTGGTAGGGGATAATACCTCGGTCGTACCTTTCAGAATGGCCTGCCTTGCTTCATCAAGCACTCTTATCCGACGAAGCTCAGCCATCAGTTGTTCATAAGTCATCTGAGGAGCGGCCTTAGTAGGAGCAGCAGGGGGGGCATAGGAGATTTGGGAGGCGGCGTCCTTGCCCAAGAAGATTGAGGCTTCATCATGGCTTGCCCAGTCTTTTTGGAAGCAGCACGTCGAGCTCCCTATCACCAAACAAAAAAGATTCAGCCCCAAGAGTTTTTATGTTTGAAATAAAAGAAAACACAAGGGGGATGTGATACCTTGGCTGATTTTATGGTGGTCGTGGCCACGCTACGACGTTGACGAGTTGAGAGAGGGACGTCTTCGTCCGACTCGACATCGATCACAACGGATGGATTCTCTCTCAGAATGGCATCTGCATAACCATAGAAATAAAATCAGTTAGAGAGATGGAACGATTTATGAAACATAAAAAAAAGAAATACCTAAAACTGGTGCTCCAGTTTCTACAACCCATATGGTTTATGAATGATCGGCCACACCGAGATCATGCAGTCCGGTATAAGTAACTCTTTCCAAGGGTTCCATTATTGATGATGCTTGCAGATTCACCATCGGAATGACAATTGCAAAATCGACGTCCGGCAAGGGAGGAGGCCGACATTCAAAGGGTTTGAGGAATTCCTCAAAAGGAATGACGGATGAATAATCAGTCGTCTGTAGGTATTTCTTATATGCTCTTGTTGTTTTCTCTTTGTGTTTATGTTCAAGCGCCCTCAAATGCCACTTCATGTCAGACCGCAAGATCTCAGGGTGTCTGGGATCAAATTTGAATTTAAAGAACTTTTCAAAAGAAAGAATGGCTTGATATGGAGTTTTACCTTTGGAGGTGGTAGCTTTTCTCTTCTGACCTGTAGCATGAACCAAAGAGGGGTTAGTGGAATGAGATGGTTTCTCGGTGACGGGAGGAGAAATATGATTAAGCACAGCAAAAAGGGGCTCAGAACGTAAGCCCGATAGTATTTTTGACCACCAAGTTTCGAACTCGGTGGATGTTGAAGGAAGCTCCTGGAAAGGAAAGAACTCCAATCCTTCTCGGGCCATTTGGTTAAAAGTTCGGCACTTCTCGACCATGGCCAGATCGGAAAGAAGAGACCGCCTTGACATAGAACGATTAAAGGTCCAGAAAGGGGGAATGGGAATGAGTTTCTTTAGCCCTAGTTATCGGGCTAAGGCCGGAGTATTATAATACTCCACCCCACATTTGTTATTATGCTGAGGAATGGTGGGGCTATACAGTAGGTCTCGGCCAACTAAGAAGCTGGCCCAAATTGCTTTATGTTCTTCTTGCTCGGCCTCTGGAGCTTGGCCTGGACTATGGAGGAGCCAGCTCTGACATCGTCGCCGAGGGTGAAAAGGAAGGAATTGTTGGGGCAAACGGTTTCCCATAAGTTCATAAAAGAAAGAGAAGAGGTGGTCAAAAGAAAGACCCTTTGGGCCGAAGCCGGCAAAGTGAAAAGCAAAGGCTGACGAGTGCTCTGGTAGGGTGTCAGGATCAAAATTATCAACTAAGCACTTCTCAGGAAAGTAAGATTGAAGCCAGCATTGAAGGAGCCAAAGAGGTCCCCCTGAAGTTTTGAAATTAGAAAAAACAAGCTCAAGGATGCCGCAGTAAAGATGAGAAAGTACGAGGGGTACAAGAGCAAGCTTCTTGCCCGAGGCCAAGGCCAGGGCGATATGGTGATATTCTTTCGTGACCCTGTAAGTGGCCGAGTAGAACACAAAATGATTCAACCAGTAGATAAAGAAAGCAATGTGTTCTTGATCAGTGACCTCCCCTTGACCCGTACAGGCCGAGATGAATTGCCCGAAGGCAGTGATGGCCCAAGAATCCTTGCCTGTAGTGGTCTTAGGATGTTCGAATTCTAGAGAGGAGGAAAGGCTGGGAGTAATTTCTTCACCATGGGCAGGGAGACCGGTAAGGAAGCAAATATCCTGGATGGTTGGGCTCATAGGGCCGCAATGGAAGAAAAAAGCATTGGCCGAGGTTAACCAGAAGAAGAGAGAAGAAAAGAAGAGAGGCTTATCAAGGAAGAACCTCTCTCGGCTAAGCATGATGGCATCACAGATGTCAAGGGCCTTCCACAGGTCCTTTTTCACCTCCACCAATCGATCTACCCAAGAAACCCAGTCATTAGAAGGGTTAGGCCAATTTCTCAGAGGTTTTGAGGGGGTATACTGGGAGCCCCAGTCAAAATTAGGGGATTAGTAAAGTAATTCATTATCTTCTACAATTAAAGGGAAATAGGGATCTAGAGACGAGGGAGGAAAAGAGTCAAAGGAAGGTCCAAGTCCTATTGAATAACTAGAAGGAATAGGAATCAATACTTGAGGATTGATTAGCCCAGGAATGGTCTCGAGGGCTTGTTTAACGGCAGTGGCATTAGTTTTTGCCGCCGGTGTAGTACCAGTAGCAGCGGGATAAGACGAGGTAGCACCAGTGGTTTGGGAAGTACCAGTTGCAGAGGAAGAAGCCATGGAAATCTGGAAAGGAAAGAAAATTTTCCAGGAAAGTTTTAAGGCAAGAAAGTGAAAAATGGAAAATGATAAGGACAGAAAGGTTTATATAGAAGGAGAAGGGGGGTCATCATGATTTGGTAATGGGTTCCCAAGAGGTACGCCTCATTTCTGGAAATGAGGTAGGATGAGCTACTGGGGAGATGCCATGTAGAACCGTACGCCGCCAATTGCAGTTGGTATTTAAATTTGAATTTCAAACATCTCATCAAACTAATTGCACAGCGTTTGACAAGACGTTTTGGGGGCATTATTTACTCCCTAATTTGGATTTGCCCAAAATACATGACAATCACGTGGCTTGATCATAAGCGCAGGTAAGCAGATGAACAAGTGATAAGGCCGATGACGAAGGAAAGTGATCAGAAATACTTGCGGGTAAAGATGGTACATTCAAGAAGAGAATATCGGTGTCAAGACCGAGGATAAGATGATACAGGGTTCTCAAGGTAATACCTAGGCTTTAACTAGGAATGCCTAGGCCACAACATCCATAACATCGGCTATATAAGACCGATGTCCAAGCAATCAAGGCTGTAGAAGATTGATTCATCCCAACTCATTATCGGCGTTGAAACAGAAAAGGATAATAGGTTCTAATGGATATATCGGTCTTGATAAGTTAGGCCGATATAGAAGGGAGCAGCAATAGACACGATATATTTTAACCTCAGGTGATAAGGTTGATGGCTACCCTTGCAGATCCTGCAGTGGTTAGACCGTAGGATGATGGCTAATAGCAGCAAAGTAGGAGAATGTAATATCGGGCTTGGGAAAGGGTAAAGGCAATCTTTGAAATAATTAAAGTCAAGACGACATCGATTAAAAGAGACCGATGAATAGTAGATTTCCTACTAAGTGGGAGGCCAACTTCCATCAACCAGTGAAAATTAAGTTACGCAAAGAAGGATGAAATCGGTCACCTGGGATTCACCCACAAGTCTGTCAAGCAGTTAGCTGAAATAAGAACGTGTGCTTTAGAAGATGTTGAGCTGGAAAGAAGGCAGTTACACAAAGCAGGAACGTGGAAGAAGAAGGTTAATTGACAGATTATGGATAATCGTGGGGCAAAGAAATGGGTGCAGTAACTTGTTTATGCTTGGAAATCAGGAACCACCACCCACTAACCCCACTAATCCCACTAACTTGAACAGTTTCTCTCTCAAAGTCTATAAATAGGGCAGGGTGTGCAACATTTGAAGGGGGCTAACACACACGCCACTTCTGCTCTTACCAGACTTTAGTTTTTTCCTCATAACAACTTTACTTTTGTTCTTGAGTGATCTTGAGTGATTTGCAAGTTCTCGTTCTTTGAACGCTTGTAATTACTACTTATTCAGTCAATGAAGATGATAATGGTGGAGGTATTCTGAATCTCAATTTAATTTCCCTTTTCGTTATTTGTATTTATTTACTTGCATCAGAGTATAGTAAAAACCCACATTTCTTTTGTTAAATAATTTAACAAGTCGCCCCAAAAATAGAAGTCAGATTGAGTTATCACAACTCCTCTTGGGTCCACACAGACTCTGGCACGCTCGACGCACACCATACCAGAATTTCTTGTAAACAGCATGGTTAGCAGATATCAGTCCAATCCTGGTCCAGATCACTGGACAGTCTTGGTATTAGATGTAATCCTAATTAGTTATGAGTGCAAGTGAGAGTTTGTTAGAGTTTGATGGGGTATACCCTCAAACAAATTAGCTATGAACTATTTTGGACATCAGTTTTAGTTTATATTTATGGATATCATTGCTTACATTTCATTATGTATGTCTTTCATGAGATGAATGGTGGTTTGGTATCCTTGAAATTCATTGTATGTGATTCATTTGTGTGAAAGAGTTTTACACATGGGAGATGAATAACATGGTCCTTGGAAGTTCTAAATAGTCACAGTGGATGATAAGACTGGATACCTTATCAGGTTTACACTGTAGCATGATTAACTTCGATTTGATAGAGTGATGAATCTCATTCACAACAGTATAAGACTCTAAAGTTGATATGCTAGTGTATGGGATACATTGACAGACCTTAAGATTAATCCATTGACAGGAGCTGTCAACAGTTAATGGACACTCAAACATGTATAAGACATATGTCCTTAATCCTGAGATAATAATGGACACAAGCTTTAGGCCTAGTTGTTCTGACTTACCAATCAGTGAGGTCTTTAAGATCAACGCATGGGTATCTTGAATGATCATGTCTAGAGTATTGGGAACATATATTATTAAGACGGAATCTACCCTCTATTACAGAGTAAGTATTCTCTCGAGAATGTCACTATGTTAGTCACTGAGTATTGCAATGTTGTAGTAAGTATATTACTACATGTTTGGTGAACTATGAGAAGTAAATGGGGACTCAAGGATATAAGCTGTAACTATCAACTGGGAGATAGTACTGCTTAGTCTTAGTGATAATTATGAATACTGAAGGTAGAGGGGCATTAATGTCATTTCATATGGATCTAGGTATTGCTCTGTGATTTGCCTCTTCTGATTTGGAGTGCAGTTAATGTCATATGGTGAAATTGATATTAATTAATTAATTTAGACTGTTTGGATAATGAGATTAACCGGGTATAGTTTATATTAATTTAAGCCAATTAGGAAGAGCCTAGAGGTCCCACGTGTAGCTCTTATGAAATATTAAGTCCAACTAGGTTTAGGAGATGGATTGAGTGTGTATAAATATATGTGTAGAGAGGTTTTTTGCTTATGCATAAAAACCCTGGCCAAATCTCTCTCTCTCTCTCTCTCTCTCTCTCTCTCTCTCTCTCTCTCTCTCTCACATATATATTTTCTCTCTTCCTCAAAACTCTAGAGATCATCACCAAGGTCTAAGGAATGGAGAGCTTCAATAGTATACAAGTGAAGATTTCTAGACCATAAAGGAAGAGTAGCATCTGGATCTTGCCTAAAGTGTTCTCGTAAGGATCTAACTTATCAAAAAAGGTATTAGATCTGTTTTTGATAATCGTACACATCTTAGTTTTTGAGCCGGGTCTATTTTTGAAAAGAGTTTTCAATGATAATCGCTTCTGTAAACCCTAAATATTTAAAAACGGGACCAATAGTGATGGGGATAGAGGAAAATTTGTGGAAGATGCATTTTGATGGAGCAGCCAATCAATTGGGTTATGGGGTCAGAATCATCCTCGTAGAACCTAATCTAACCCCTATCCCATTAGCCGTCAAGCGTAAGTACAACTCAACCAATAATACGACAGAATACGAAGCATGCATAATTGGGATGGTGTAAACACCCATTTTGTCGGCTATCAGATTTAGGAGACCCATAACTTGGTGGTTCACAATGATCGAAAAGGACTCAAAAAGGACTCTTAGAAGTTAGTTCTATCTCCCAAAATACTCAGAAAGTGGTACAAATGACCAAAATGCCCCTAAAAGCTCAAATACTCCCAGATTTGGACCAAAAGTTCTAAAAACATGCTATGTCATAAGAAAAGTAAAAAAAAATGGGTTTTGAAGCAAAAATTGATGAAATCACAGCTCTTAGAGTCCCCGTGTCACGCCCCGAAGTACCAAAAATAGGGAAAAATAAATTTCCTTTATGGGTTCGTAGACACGTGACTGGTTGATTAACCGTTATGTCCTTTTTAACTCCACACATGCCTTCATAAGGGAAATACTAGAGCATAGACATCACTTAATCTAAACTGAAACATAATTACAGCAACGGGAGGTATAACGATTACAATAACTGCTAACTTATTACATGAGGCCATAATAAACTTATACATAAGCCTAAACACTGAAATAACTATCTCCTGTTCTCAAGCTTGGCTCTAACCTTTCTTGGCTCCTCAGTATTGCATCCAGAGCTCACCCTTCTACCCTAAGAAAACTTGCAACACTCTGGACATGAGAATGTCCAGGGCGTAAATGCCGTCAGCTTTGGAACAAAGTTAAGTGAGTAACATAACCTCGCAATAATCTATAATACAAAACGTTTCTCTATTTGCATCATAGTTCTAGTATCTTGAGATACAGTAACTTTCTTATCAAAAGACGCATTCTTTTATGGGCATGGCAAAGGTCTTAATCAAAATATTTAGGCAGTACACATATCTCAATGCTTCTTTTATAGAATACATCCTCCTTTTGTTAATGCCGTCAGTGATTAAGTTAAGCAAGGGTACCCTTAGGGTTAGCACCATTAAAGTAAGTGATTCATCATTTCTTATTCTCATAACCACGTCTTATTCAAACCCAACCATACCCTTTGAAGCTTAGCCTAGAACTGAACTGACCAACGACATTGACTGAAAGAAGACTCAACTCCAAACACATTTACGGGTCAAGAAAGAACAACACTTGACAATGAATCGCTTGATCGAACACATCACTGACGATCCTCAGGTCACCTGTAAGACCGAACACTTCATGACGATCCTCAGATCAAGAATGCAGGATATAAACAATCACTTAGTCGAACACGCACTGACGATCCTTAGGTCACCTGCACTTAACCGAACATGTCATGCCGATCCTCAGACTAAGGGTACGGGATATTAACAATCACTTGATCGAACACATCATGACGATCCTCTGGTCAGACATACTTGACCGAACACTTCATGCCGATCCTCAGACCAAGGGTGCAGAAAATTAACAACCACTTGATCGAATACGTCATGACGATCCTCAGGTCATTCGCACTGGACCGAACACATTATACCGATCCTCATATCAAGAATACAAAACATTTCACAACTCCACAATTGACTCCATGGAATAACCGAAAGACTGACTTCGCAAGAAGTATCCGAACTCAACAAAAAAGTTCACAAACCAACTTTGACTGAAATTCACACGACAAGAAACAAAGCTCAACGTCCCTTATTCGCATAAAATCTGCTATTGAAGGTTTTATCGTTATTTTACGCGTTCGTACGTTTCGTAGTTTATTTCAATAATAACATCCATTTGTACTTTTGAAGTTACGTTTATACATCCGTCATTCGGTTTTATATCATAATATACTTACGATGAGAACTTACCCAATCACTATCAACGCAATAATCGTGTCTTGGGTATGAACTCTAAATGGTCAAATCACATTATATTCATAACAGCAGAAGTATAGCATATAGCTCATGGATCTTTAAACATGGATTTGATACCAACAATTATATAGATAAAACTCTTGACATGCTCATCTATGGGATAGCACTTACCATAGCACAAATATTCATAGCGATACAGATATTAAGGTATGTAACAACATTAGTCGACACCTTATATATACAATACATCATACGAGTAGCTTGTAGATATCTTGGATAGATTTTAATATTGATTAAAGTGAGGTTAGGAAACTCACCTTGAGTATAAAGCAAGCTCAGAACCTTAGTAGAAGTTAACCAGCAAGTTCTACCACAGAAAGCAGAAGAACAGGTTAAAGTATAAGAACTAGCTATAGGGGCAAAATGGTAATTTTACTAAATGAGGATATAAACCTCAAGGTAGTGATCTATGTGTCATTCTAAGTCTAACGCTATTGACTAGACTTAAATCAGAGTCCGTCGCGTTCTACGAGGTGAAAGGTAGAGCTTACTACACTAATGCGGGCCCTAAGGACAATCTGTATTTTCGACCGAGTCGAAAGGTCACCAATCTTTAAGAGGAATGCTCTAGACATTATTCTAAGACTCTAGGAACTGACCGTGTATTTTTCGGAGTCCTAGATTATTTATTATGAATTTTTGAAGATAATATATATCAGAAAATACCCGAAAAGGGATTTAAATACATAATTACAATTATACTGAGAAATCAATATGTAGAAGTATTTTTATTAAATACTAGACATTAAAATACACTACCAGTGTTTATCTCAAAATTTTCGAAGCACGTTTAGTATTTATAATAATTATTATACGAATAAAATAGCTCCTTCTTGATTATTTAAAATACTAATATATAGTATAATAGCTTTATAAATCATGGGATATCATAAAAATAGCATTTGGGGCATTCACTTAATTTTCCATAATTTATATACGTATATAGATATTTAAATTACTATTTAAGTACTCTAGAAATCCACATATTATACTCATAAATTATTAAATTATTAATAATTATATTATTACAACAGTATAATTATACCCAGTATGTTGAGAATATTATATAATAATATTTGGTAGCTTTAAGAGTATCTGTAAATACATATAAGTATTTATTATCTAATTTAAATGTCATTTAAAACTATTATTTATTATTTATGTTATATATATAAATAACAATATATGTTATTATATATCAATAGTATATAGAATATATGAAATACTAATTATTAGTATGGTATAAAATATTAGTAGGAACATATCCCTAATTTTCTAGAATTTATAAACATACATAGGTATTTAAAAACCTATTTAAATGAGATATAAAACTATTATTTAATACTCATATAATGATAAATAAATATTAATTATATTATTATATTAATAATATAATTGTACTTAGTATATTGGAAATACTATGTAATAATATTCCATAGTTTAAGAGGGCTAATAATATAATTATATGTAATTAAAACTATTTAAAACTAATTAATACTAAATAACAAGGATAATAGTAATAATAATAATAATAATAATAATAATAATAATAATAATAATAATAATAGTAATAAAAATCTCACACCCGACAGGTCAGACCCGAACCGACCCGAGCAAACGGGTCACCCGTTAACTCACACATAGGGGCCCATGACACGAGAATTTTCTTGTGCGCTCCTGTGCAGTACCCAAGTGTAGGTAGACGTGCAAGTAATATCTGGTAAGACCAGGTCGATCCCACAGGGAAGGTGTTGACCTATCGAATTAGACTAACCTCTAAAGAAAACAAAATAAAATAACTAAGATTGAATGATGGTGCAGAACACGAAGTTCCACAAACTAGGATTACTAATGAAAATAATTAAAATTAACTAAACAATCTAACTAGCTAATTAAAACAGTACTTAAAATTAGGGTGTTTAACTTTAAAAAGAAAGTGTTGGGATTACACGAATCCGCAGTAACCTAGCCATCTACCATGCATTTACCTTGAAGCACAATGGAGCATATTACCTACAGTTTTCCGTATTCCTCTAAAAATAAAGAATCTATGGCCCTTTCATGACCGGGACCATATCATCACAGTTAAATTGAAATACACAAAAGCGGTTTAATCCAATAGTTAAGACTCGCATCCTCAATAGTGTTAGCATTGAAGATGGTTTGCAAAATATATTGAAAGAAAATGCCTTAGGGCCTTAGTTTTAAAACTGTTTTGACAAACTGAGCATTTATTTGGGACAGAATGATAACACGTCCTAAAACAAAAAGTCCTGGAATACTGCAGGGAACATCCTCAAGAATCCGAGAGTTCGATTGATCGACGCGCCTTCGATCGATCGAAGACCTTCATCCCTCAATCGATCGAACTGACTTCGATCGATTGACTGTCTCTGGTTCGATCGATCGAACTAACTTCGATCGATCGAACACAGCGATTATCCTGCTGCATGGCAGAGGCTGGAGATCACTGTTTCATCGTGATCTCCCAACCTGGGACTACTCAGACATCGTCTGGAGTGTCACAGAATTATTTTTAACGTAAGAAAACTTTAATACCATGTTTGGTTGCGAGTTATTCATAAGAAATCTAAAAAACTATGATGTTATCAATATTTAGCATGCAATACTACGATATGAGCAATAAAACTACACTTACGAACTGCAGAATGTAAAAACGTGATATATAGTTAACCTGGAATGAAGAATACTTGTATAAACTTCAAGAAATCCAATCCACAATATGAATATTCAATGAAAAACCTACAAAAAACCAAGCCAACTCTCTATCTCTCCTTCTAAACTGTTAAAATGTAAAAGTGGGCGTCCTTATGGACGTTTACAAAACGCATATAAATAGAAAACCTAATGCACTAGGGTTAAAATCCGCATTCCGCTGCGCACGCAAATGTTTCTGGAAATACCCCGTTCGATCGATCGAACGGCTCTCGATCGATCGAACACTTGAGCCTCAAGCGCTTCTACTCTCGTCGAGCGATCGAACTCTCGATCGATCGAACCTTCTTAGAGCGATCGAACTTCACATTTTAGCTTTGACTTCTTTTGTTTGCATTCCAGCATTCCATCTATTCTGATGTTCATCTGTTCAGTCCACACAGCAGTAATCTGCACAACCATCAGCTAAAACAATACAACTTATCATAGATTAATCATATTGTATAAAAATTAGCCTTGCAATGCAAATTGCGGATAACATGGGAAGTTGTGATAGAAATTAATACAATTCTTTCCTTTAGCGCGGTTGTATTTTACAAAAACCCCCGCTTTGCACAACCCCCAACTAGCTTATTGCTAGTCCCTAGCGATAAAGCGAAAATAAAAATAAAATAAAACTTCCTAAACTAATACTACCACGACTAAGAAACAAAGAAAAACTAAAAACAACCTAAACTAAGATAGAGAAAAAAAAAAACCTAACTCACTTTCGCAGGAATCGCGGTTGCATTTAGCGAATGCAACAAGCCGTTAAACCCCTAGGTTCCCCCTAGTGGACGAGTGTTGTCTCGTGAGGGTTTGCAGTGAATATTCCCACAAAATTCTAATTTTAAGCTCGAAAAGATTTAGAACAACTTGTAGAATTTCCCCTTCCATTAAGCTATTAATTCAACTCTACAATAATATAATATCCTCTATCAACCCATGAAAGAGATCCACATGCTCCCCCATATCACCAAGTAAAATATACAAATGTATTACCATCATGCACCCGTGAGTGTGTGAAATTAACAACCATGCGTCCAACCCTTATTAAGAGTTATCTAGACCATTGTACTTTGGAAACTTGCAGTTTTAGCTCAATTCTCACATTGGTCACACTCAAAAAGAACGTCTCTCAGAAACTTGCTTTTCCATGATCGCACATCGTATGAAAGCTTTGACAAGACTGATATTCTAAGTGCTAATGCTTTCATACTGGACTCTATGAAAAACGAACATTTAAGAGTGTACAGTCTCATGAATGGAATACTACTTACTAGAGGAGCGAAATACCGTGGAGAACTCAACTCACACCTCCATGTTTAAATCAATTATTGAGAATCTTCAAGACTTTGACTTGCGGCTTTTATTTTAGTAGGTGGGGGTGTTGTAGAGAAGAGTGTGCTTTTTAGTATGTGATGGAATTCCTTCTCTTTTTATTATTTATACTTTTCTCCACCCAATCTCCCATTCACTTCATATACTTTTTTTTTTTTTTTTTTTTTTTTTTTTTAACCTCTTCATTCATCATCAAATTTTTTTTTTATTTTTTATTTTTTTTTTTTTAACCTGGACATCCCCACAACAACTTCATTCCATTTCACATACTTTGATGACTCATTCTCAACAAATTTATCAAACGGTTCAATGAGGTCAAGGTATAGATCAAAGATTTGGATTCTTGTGATTTTATTGGAAATATTTAATTGAGGTGGGATCAGGGGTGAAACGATTCAATGAATGAGGGTGAGCTATATTAGGTAAAGGAATGGGTAAACGATGGCTTGAATCATTTTCTCAACTTTCAATTTTTAGCACTTAAGTGTTCATCAAGTTTAATTGGTAAATCCTGAACATTCTCCTCTAACAAGCAGTCAAAACTTTAAAGAAAACTGAGACTTAACAACGAATTTACCAAGTATATGCAAGAAAAAACATTCGACAATGTATGAGAATCCCCTCAGAAATGATGATTGGCTCAATAGCTCACAAAGGGTTATTAGCTTCCACTACTTGTTCTTTTTCGCACAATATTCATTTTAACTCCATTTTCAGATTTTCTACATGGCTGCTAATTAGTGCACAAAAGTGTTGGGTACATAATAGCTTTACAGATGCAATTTATTTCAATGATACAGAAAAACCGCGTGGATTTAATCCATAAAAAGATAAGAATACTACAAATGTATCATTGTCTAATTAACAAGCAGGAGAGGTTCTTCAGAGTTATTCTATCAATACTATTCAATAAAAATTTTTCACATTTTAACAGACTGTGTTCTCATTAAATTTAAAACATATCTAAGTGCAAAACCTGATTATTACGGATGTATACCTATCTATTGGCTCCTACCCCCAACTGAAAACAACAAAGTCCTCAGAAGTTGATTTTCAATAAATAAAAGAGATGGGTATCACCTGTATAGAGCAAATGATGATCGCAAGCAAAGCAACCTAGCATAGAAAAGTAGAACACAATCTCCAAAACAGACAGGATCAAAAGATAACAATAATACAATAAAACCATGATCCAATCAATCGAAACCACTGGAATATGAACAGAATAAAATAAAATACAAGCAGTGATAAATACTGTCCATACAATACCAACTAACCAAATAATACACCCAAAAACCAACAACATATACAACCAACCAAAAATACATAAATACCACCTCCCCGACTAAAACTAATCGACCCCAGATGGCGTATCCTCGGCTATATCAGAAGGGATGTCGATGGGAGTAGGCGGCAATACAGTAGTAGTAGGAGCAGTAGTAGATGGCTCGGAAGCAGGAATGGAAACCGGATCAGTAGCCTCAGCAGCTGGGGCAGCAGATGATGGATCAGTAAGTGGTGGATCCGTAGGAGTAGCAACATGTGACGGATCAGCAGCAGGCGGGACAGAAGGGGTGGCTGTGGGATGGTGAGCAGAGTGAACAGCCTGATCAACCCCTATCTGAATCAAAATGGACTCCAGTAGAGTCTGGATCTGATCCATCCGGCCCTCGAGTCTAATCCTGGCCTCTCTCTCCTCCAATAATAGCTCACGAACTGTCGGGAGAGGCGCAGAAGAAGAAGACTCTCCCTGGGCACGAGACTGCGACCGCTGTCGCAGCTCAAACTGCTGAACCGTGGCAACTGGATCATCCTCATCATCCGAATCAAGCTCCTCCACCTCGGTGGGTGTCCCTGAAGCTCCGGCCTCCGTGTCTGTACCGCCACGCCTCTTCTTCCTCCCCCTCACCCTCGCTGTCCCTTTCCCCTTGCGCTTCCTCTTTTGGGCGTCGGAGCGGCGAGCAGCCGCCTCGCTAAAACGGCAGGGAGAAGAGCGGATATCATCTCCAACGAGCTCGAGGAATCCGGCATCGGCCATGACCCTCTGAATAGCCCAAGCACCCTTCAGGTGCTTCCTGGACGAGATATAACGGGTGGGGTGGACCATAAAATTAATATATAGGCGTGGTATACAAACAGGCTGTCCCGTCCCCACAGCATATAAGACTCGCGCATACCAAGCCGCGATCTTCTCTCTATAGGACGTCACTAGGAGGCAATTGTTGAGGACCAAATGAAGCATGTGGTAATCATCGGTGAGAAAGTGGTCCTCGATCAAAGCATCGCCATCCCAAGACGGAACGGCGCCTCCAGTAAGCTCCCTGATAATAGCGGATGGTGGGGTCACAGGTGCATCAGGCCGGTGGGGGCAAACATAATCAGGTACCTCTGGTACCCCCAACGCGGCGGAAACGGTCGCGGGACTGATGATGAATGAGCGACTCCGAAAGAAGGCATGGTAGGTGAATGGAGTAAACGGGTCGCTGATCATAGTCGCACACGCACCTCTGATCCAGGATAGGTTGACCCTCTTGGCCAACGACAGGAGATCGAACCAGTGAGGCATAGCGCGGATCCGTGTGAGGAACCATGGGCTCTCAGTCCAGATATGCTCAATAGGGCGCTCAATCATAACCATCCGTGTCTGAAAATATCGCTCGAACCAAACCCTATCCTCGTTATTCCGGAACCCGTGTGCGGGTACCGGGTCTGGTGTAGTACGGTCGAGGGGCTTGGACTTATGATAGCCCGTCACTGGATTCATCTGTCAGTCCTGAAAATAAGACCACACAAGATATAGATAAGAACAGGAAGAAAAAGAAACAAAACAAACACTGCTGGAGTTCGATCGATTGAACTGAGTTCGATCGATCGAACTGGAGTAGACTTCGATCGCTTGAACTTTGTTCGATCGATCGAACAACTTCCCTTCGATCGCTCGAAACTTGTTCGATCGATCGAACACAGCGGTGTTCAGCAATCGCAGAAACGAAAAGAAAACAGAAGTTACGATTAACAAAAGACGATTCTAAGACCAAGGGGACACCCCCTTGGGATTTTCTAAGACGAATATTAAGGAAAAGGAAACTACAAATGAGTGGGGCCTACCTCGGGTAAGAACCTGCAGTGGGGATGGACGGATGATGAGATGAAGATGAAGATGATCAGGAGGTTAATCAGGGCGTCTATTTGGATGCCAGAAATCAAAGGTTGCCGAGTCGCACCCCCCTCTGTCTTCGAGCGATTGAGAGTGAGAGTGAGGGAAATGAAGTGGTGTCCTGAAGACGCCTCGTTTAAATGCCTCGTTCGATCGATCGAACTATGTTCGATCGATCGAACACAAATCCTTCAATCGATTGAACGTAAACTACAAGCGCTTGAACATTCAGGTTTCGATCGATCGAACTCGGTTCGATCGATCGAACACAAAAATTCCAGAATTCATTGGGGCATGAACCACATCACCCCCAACTATCAGAAACAAATCTGGACATGCAGAGAGACTGAAAGAACAATTGAAGAACAAGCATGTATGACAGGAATTCATCCTCAGAAGAGAAAATTGCAATTTATATATAAAAATAAAACTTTATAAGTGCATCCAAATTGCAACATTATCATCCCCAACTGTGGTTAAAACCTTATTTAACTAAAGAAAACCAAAAGTAAAACTAAAACTAAAACTAAAAACATTTTGTCAATGATTACATTCCAGTTGCTAAACAAGAATTGAAATTGAACAGAAACACTGAAATGTAGCACTAGTCTTCGAGTATAAAAATTTCCTCTTCCACAATCTCTTCATAATCCGCCGAATCTTCAGACGCGAAGTTCAAACTCGATGATTCCCTTTTCCAGAACAATCGAAAAGCAGCAAGGACATCATCAAACAAGTCTGGCGTCTCCACAGAATTGAAAGCCCATGCAAGAGGTGATCCGGACGGAGACAAGGATAACGGAGTATGATTGCGCAACGGACCCTCCTCTTGTGGCGGAGTGAGTGGGGGCCTTATGTAGGGCCCAAGACCATGAATCAGTTGATGTGGAAGGAATACCGGGATGCCATTTAGGAACATAGTGACAATCCTGGACAAAAGACAACAAACAACAGAACACAAGAAACACAAGTTAACACAAAAAGAAAAACAAAGAATAGAAACAATAATACAAAGAAATGTGACAAGTTCCAACCTCACTATTGGCAATGGTTCCCAAAATGCACTGGCTGGTAAGGGGCATTGGAGCCTGAATAGCAGGTAGCTCAAGTGCACGTAGCGGTATGGGACCAACTCAAGCACGAGGAAATCGTCCACGAAAACAAAGACAGCATTGTGGCGTTCTGGGACGACATCCTGAAGGACATGATCCTCCCATGGCTCCCACATGTCATCGTTTTCCCACTGCGCCATGAGTGCGTCATCCACCATGCGTCCCATGTACAGGTCATCATCCTCCTCCACATCATCATCATCCTGAAATCCCATATTTTCGTATGGATTGATATCCAGGAGGGCTGGTGGATATGGAATATACCCTTGAGCAGCATCAATAAGAGAATGAGCTTCAGGGTCCTGATGAAGCAAAGGGCAGGGTATGAGTTCACCCTCAATCCAGGTGCCACAGCGACATTCTGAATCAGCCCAAGAACCGACAGAGTGAACATCATCACCTCGCATCTATGCACCTGCAACAGAGTGGTTTAAGGTATAATGGATTAGAACTAGCTCACAAACACGAAATAAAGAACGAAAGCCAAAAAGAAGCAAAAGAGAGAGAAACTAAAGTGCAAGAAAAGAAAAGAAATACAACAACAATTTGGAATTCCACTTAGGATTTTTAAGCGTGAGAATAGCTGGGCTCATCCAGCTGGATGTGCTCAACTTCAGAGTGGAAATTCTCCAAGAACGGCTTCAATCTTTGGCCATTGACCTTGAAACAATCATCATTCTTGGGATTAACAATCTCGACCGCCCCATGTGGAAAAACAGTTTTTACGATGAAAGGGCCTGTCCAACGGGAACAGAGTTTTCCTGGGAAAAGGTGGAGGCGAGAGTCATACAACAATACTTTCTGCCCCGGCTCAAATGATTTACGAAAAATCGTACGATCGTGTCGAGCCTTCAACTTTTCCTTATGTAACTTTGCAGAGTCATACGCATCTCGTCGTATTTCCTCTAGCTCTGCAAGTTGGAGCTTGCGTAGCTGACCTCCTTCTTGAATATCAAAGTTCAATGAGCGCGTTGCCCAGTAAGCTTTATGTTCAATTTCAACAGGAAGATGGCAAGCTTTCCCGTAAACTAGTCGATACGGGGACATACCAAGATTCGTCTTATAGGCAGTACGGTATGCCCATAACGCGTCAGTTAATTTGTATGCCCAGTCTTTTCGATTGGAACTAACAGTCTTCTCGAGAATATGCTTGATTTCTCGGTTAGCCAATTCTGCTTGCCCATTAGACTGTGGATGATAGGCAAGAGCGATTTTATGATGAACTCCGTATTTCTTGAGAAGTGACTCCAAAGGCCTATTGCAGAAATGCTTGCCTTGGTAACTTAGTAAAGCTTTCGGAGTACCAAAACGAGACAAAATATGCTCTCTTAGAAATGACATGACCGTTCTGTGGTCATTTCGTCTCGTTGGTATCGCTTCTACCCATTTGGACACATACTCGACAGCAAGGAGTATGTATTCACAGTTGTTAGACTTGGGAAATGGGCCCATAAAATCTATGCCCCAACAATCAAATATCTCAATTGTGATGATAGGGGTTAAAGGCATAGAATTCCTTTTAGAAATGGTTCCAAGCTTTTGACAGCGTTGGCATGTCTTGCAAAAGGAATAAGCATCTTTGAAGACTGTAGGCCAGTAAAAACCGCTCTGTAAGACTTTTTGTGCGGTCTTTTGTGACGCGAAGTGGCCACCGCATGCCTCAGAATGGCATGACGCTAATATGACGGTTATATCCTCATTGGGGACGCAGCGCCTGATGACCTGATCAGCACAGTATTTGAAAAGGTATGGGTCATCAAAGAAGAAGTGACGCGCGAACGAGAGGAACCGTTTCCTATCCTGGTTCGACCAATGAGTTGGTGTTTTACCCGTGACGAGGTAGTTTACCACATCAGCATACCAAGGCAGACTACTTACTGCCAGTAGCTGTTCATCTGGGAACTCATCTTTAATGGATTGGGATTCAGTGTTATCGGTAAAAGTCAACCGGGATAAATGATCTGCCACCACATTCTCTACTCCTTTCTTATCTTTGATTGTTAAATCAAACTCTTGGAGTAAGAGTATCCAGCGAATAAGCCGTTGTTTAGCGTCTTTCTTTGACAAAAGATACTTGAGGGCCGAATGATCTGTAAAACAGACGATTGGCGACCCTATCAGGTAAGACCTAAACTTGTCCAGGGCGAATACTACAGCCAGCAGCTCCTTCTCAGTAGTAGTGTAATTCATTTGAGCTTCATTTAAAGTTCGGCTGGCGTAGTATATCACATGTGGCTTATTGTCCTTCCTCTGGCCTAGGACTGCGCCAATGGCGTAATCACTAGCATCGCACATTAATTCAAAAGGCAAACTCCAGTCGGGTGCCTGTATTATAGGTGCGGAGGTGAGAAGATCTTTTAGATCCTCAAAGGACTTTTGGCAACTCTCTGACCACTCGAAAGGTGCATCTTTGACAAGAAGTTGACAAAGGGGTCGAGAGATTGCACTGAAATTCTGGATAAATCGACGATAAAAACCTGCGTGCCCCAGGAATGAACGAATGTCTCGCACTGTACGGGGGACAGGTAGATTTGAGATTATGTCGATCTTAGCCTTATCCACTTGGATTCCTTCATCGGATATTATGTGGCCTAGAACTATACCCTTGGTCACCATAAAGTGGCACTTCTCCCAATTCAAGACTAGGTGTTTGTCTTCACACCTCATTAAAACCTGCTCGAGATTGTTAAGGCAATCTTCGAACCTATGGCCGAATACTGAAAAATCATCCATGAAAACTTCAAGGATGTTTTCGACCATGTCACTGAATATACTCAGCATGCACCGCTGAAAGGTAGCCGGTGCATTGCATAGGCCAAACGGCATTCGTCGGTAGGCAAAAGTACCGAATGGACACGTGAATGTGGTTTTCTCCTGATCTTCAGGAGCAATCTCAATTTGATTATACCCACTGTATCCATCCAAGAAGCAGTAATACTTGTGACCCGCCACACGTTCTAGCATTTGATCCATGAATGGCAAAGGAAAATGGTCCTTTCGGGTCACAGTATTTAACTTCCTGTAGTCAATGCACATCCTCCATCCAGTGGGGACACGTGTCGGTACTAATTCACCCTCTTTATTTGGGATGACCGTTATGCCAGCTTTCTTTGGAACTACTTGGGTCGGACTAACCCAAGGACTATCAGATATAGGATATATCATCCCAACATCAAGTAGTTTAAGCACTTCCTTTTTAACTACTTCTTGCATGTTGGGGTTCAGACGCCTTTGCATTTGCCTTGAGGGTTTAGCGTCTTCCTCCAGATATATCTTATGCGTGCATATGGATGGGCTTATGCCTTTGAGGTCAGCAATTGTCCATCCCATAGCATCCTTATGCTTGGTAAGCATTTCCACTAGCTTACTTTCCTGTTCATGAGTTAAAACAGATGAAATGATCACAGGATAAGTTTTTCCAGTCCCTAGGAATGCGTATTTTAGCTCTTTGGGGAGCTCCTTCAATTCTAATTCCGGGAACTGGAAACTAGAGGGCATTACCAACTTGGTTTTAGGAGGCAGTTGTTCATATGGCTGTATCCACATGCAATCAGCTCTATCCTCCTCTTTCGTATCCATCATAAGACACGTCTGGTTCAAGTCAGCATCCAATGGAGTGGACTCTGCAGGCTGATAAATATCGCCAAATTGAGTCATCACAACTTCCAAAGGATCTTTATAGTCGACCAAGTCAACTTCATCTTCAATGATCGTGTCTATATAATGGATTTCTTCCTCATCATCGTATTCTTCAGGTCGGGGATTAGAGAAGATCTTGATATTCAACGTCATGTTCCCGAATACGATAGTCATGATACCAGTTCTAATCTTGATTGTGGCATCAATGGTGTTGAGGAATGGACGTCCAAAAATAACCGAGATATGTGTACCAGGATTAGACACAGGTTCTGTGTCCAATATCACGAAATCAACCGGAAATACAAAAGTGTCTATTTGGACAAGGACGTCCTCCAATACCCCTCTAGGGTACTTTACAGATCTGTCTGCCAACTGCAAAGCAACTCGGGTGGGTTTGAGTTCACCCAACCCTAGCTGTTTATAGACTGAATATGGCAGCAGGTTCACGCTTGCTCCTAAATCGAGGAGTGCGTTGTCTATCTTTTGATTCCCAATTCTACATGAGACCGTAGGTGTGCCGGGATCTTTGAGTTTTGGGGGCAACTCATTTTGGATGATCGCACTGGCTTGACATGCGACATAAGCATGTTTCTTCACGCTTTGCCTCCTCTTGACCGTGCATAGATCTTTGAGATACTTAGCATAGGCCGGCACTTGCTTGATAGCATCTAGGAGTGGAAGGTTAATCTTAACTTGCTTAAACAGTTCCAAAAACTCCTGATTCTTTGTCTCATTCTTGGGTTTCTTCAACCGTTGAGGATAAGGTGCAGGGAAGGGGCATTTTGGTGGTTCCTCCTTAACAGACTCCTTCCCAGGCCTTTGCTCAACTTCTTCCTCTACTCCAGGAGCTGCAATGTTTTCCTTGATAGGATCGTCATTGGTAAACTGCTGCTCCTCTTGAATAGATGGTAGCTCAACATCCTTATCCACCACTTCCTCCTCATCGTACACTTCAGGAGTGGACAGAGGCATGCCTTTCTCTATGATTTTTCCACTTCTTAGTGTAGTCACAGCTTTAGCATGTTCTTGATTGTTAGGACCATTGTTATGTCCCTTGGGGTTCTGAAGTGGTTGAGCAGGGAATGTTCCTCCTGAGCTCTCTTGCCGTGCATCTATCCTCTCTAGTGTAGCAGACATTCTACTCATCATTTGGATGAGTTGCTGCGTTAGATTGGCATTAGCAAGTGGCTCCTCCTCTTGTACCTTCTTGTGCGGGGGCACATAGGCATTGGTTTGTGGTGCATTGGAGGGTTGAGCTTGATTGTAATTATTAGTTCTGTTTTGATTGTAATGCTGGGCTGGCCTATTGTTTTGCCCTTGATATTGATTGTTGTTGTAGGGCTGCTGTTGATATTGATTTTGGGCCCCAGCATTATTTCTCCAATCAAAACCGGGGTGATTCCATCTATTGTTATTTTGAAAATTATTGTTGGAATTCCCCGCCCCTCGAAAACCTTGCATGGCATTCATCTCTACAGGGGCTTGCTCTTGAAAATGTGGCACATTAGGACAATATTGAGTTGTATGTCCCAACATGTTGCATGTGCCACATGGTTCTTCAGGCAAGACTTGCCTAGAGCTCTCTCCTTTCATACTTAACTCCTCTACCTTTTTTGCCAGCTCTGCATACTTAGTCATGAGGTGATCTTCATTGGTTAGCTGGTATAAGCTTTTCTCTTCTACACAGGATATCTGTGAGCGTGAGATATTGTCAGAATTTGACCATTCATGAGCGTATTCAGCTAACCATTCAAAATGGGCTTCGGCCTCTTCAGTGTTTTTACGCAGAAATGGTCCCGAGCTCATCGTTTCCACCAACTTCTTTGTTTCACCATTCAATCCCCGATAAAAGAAGCTGATCGTTCGCCATTTCTCAAACCCATGATGTGGGCACGAGAGAAGCAAATCTTTGAAACGCTCCCACGCTTCTGTGAAGGTTTCATTGCTCTTTTGTTTATAGGAATTGATTTGACGTTGAAGGTCTGTGGTCATGCGAGTAGGATAGAATTTCTTCAAAAATGCGGTGCGCATCGCATGCCAGGTGAAAATTGAATTAGGTTTTAGGGAGTGGAGCCACGCCTTCGCTTTATCTTTCAAAGTGAAGGGGAATAGCATTAAATGCGCCACCTCCCTAGGACAAGTTTGCGAGAATGTTTTGCAAACATCCTCGAAATCGGTGACATGTAAATACGCCTTCTCGCTTTCCATCCCATGAAAAGTGGGAAGCAGTTGAATCATCCCATTGCGAAACTGGAATTCGCCATTGTGCGGTGGGATTTGAATGCAAGAGGGCGTAGGTGCATGTTCTGGTTGCATGAGATCGCAAAGAGGACGGAGTGCCTCATCTATTGGTACCACAACATTGTCACCGTTTTCACTCTGA
This sequence comes from Hydrangea macrophylla, assembly GCA_033977485.1. Lineage (NCBI taxonomy): Eukaryota > Viridiplantae > Streptophyta > Magnoliopsida > Cornales > Hydrangeaceae > Hydrangea > Hydrangea macrophylla. Next base: position 60,962,816 of record CM066997.1, on the reverse strand, counting down.
TGATCATCCATTGATGCAGTTGGAGTGGCTATGGGGTTGATGGAGCTTTCAGAGTCAGACAGATAGAAAGGATTCCCAAAAATTCCTTCAATGGAATTCTCGGACATGAACTGAGAGGGTCCCTAGGGTGAGAACTTACCCAAAAGAACTGAAAAGGAGAGAAAATAAAAATAGAAAGAGATGAAGAGAGACTGAGGTAATCTAAGGAATTGATCGTCGCCTTCCCCGGCAACGGCGCCAAAAACTTGACACGAGAATTTTCTTGTGCGCTCCTGTGCAGTACCCAAGTGTAGGTAGACGTGCAAGTAATATCTGGTAAGACCAGGTCGATCCCACAGGGAAGGTGTTGACCTATCGAATTAGACTAACCTCTAAAGAAAACAAAATAAAATAACTAAGATTGAATGATGGTGCAGAACACGAAGTTCCACAAACTAGGATTACTAATGAAAATAATTAAAATTAACTAAACAATCTAACTAGCTAATTAAAACAGTACTTAAAATTAGGGTGTTTAACTTTAAAAAGAAAGTGTTGGGATTACACGAATCCGCAGTAACCTAGCCATCTACCATGCATTTACCTTGAAGCACAATGGAGCATATTACCTACAGTTTTCCGTATTCCTCTAAAAATAAAGAATCTATGGCCCTTTCATGACCGGGACCATATCATCACAGTTAAATTGAAATACACAAAAGCGGTTTAATCCAATAGTTAAGACTCGCATCCTCAATAGTGTTAGCATTGAAGATGGTTTGCAAAATATATTGAAAGAAAATGCCTTAGGGCCTTAGTTTTAAAACTGTTTTGACAAACTGAGCATTTATTTGGGACAGAATGATAACACGTCCTAAAACAAAAAGTCCTGGAATACTGCAGGGAACATCCTCAAGAATCCGAGAGTTCGATCGATCGACGCGCCTTCGATCGATCGAAGACCTTCATCCCTCAATCGATCGAACTGACTTCGATCGATTGACTGTCTCTGGTTCGATCGATCGAACTAACTTCGATCGATCGAACACAGCGATTATCCTGCTGCATGGCAGAGGCTGGAGATCACTGTTTCATCGTGATCTCCCAACCTGGGACTACTCAGACATCGTCTGGAGTGTCACGGAATTATTTTTAACGTAAGAAAACTTTAATACCATGTTTGGTTGCGAGTTATTCATAAGAAATCTAAAAAACTATGATGTTATCAATATTTAGCATGCAATACTACGATATGAGCAATAAAACTACACTTACGAACTGCAGAATGTAAAAACGTGATATATAGTTAACCTGGAATGAAGAATACTTGTATAAACTTCAAGAAATCCAATCCACAATATGAATATTCAATGAAAAACCTACAAAAAACCAAGCCAACTCTCTATCTCTCCTTCTAAACTGTTAAAATGTAAAAGTGGGCGTCCTTATGGACGTTTACAAAACGCATATAAATAGAAAACCTAATGCACTAGGGTTAAAATCCGCATTCCGCTGCGCACGCAAATGTTTCTGGAAATACCCCGTTCGATCGATCGAACGGCTCTCGATCGATCGAACACTTGAGCCTCAAGCGCTTCTACTCTCGTCGAGCGATCGAACTCTCGATCGATCGAACCTTCTTAGAGCGATCGAACTTCACATTTTAGCTTTGACTTCTTTTGTTTGCATTCCAGCATTCCATCTATTCTGATGTTCATCTGTTCAGTCCACACAGCAGTAATCTGCACAACCATCAGCTAAAACAATACAACTTATCATAGATTAATCATATTGTATAAAAATTAGCCTTGCAATGCAAATTGCGGATAACATGGGAAGTTGTGATAGAAATTAATACAATTCTTTCCTTTAGCGCGGTTGTATTTTACAAAAACCCCCGCTTTGCAGCCCAATTGACAGACTCATCGGGTAAAACCCTGACCCGAACCGAACTAATATGGATAACCCATATTCACTCACAACTAAACCCATCTCTCAAACCCACTAGGCTAACCCTAACCTAAACCCGAAACCCACACATACTCACAAACTAACCCTACCCACTAACCTAACCCGAACCGAACTTGACCAAACCCAAACCCAATAACAGACTCAGCCTAGCCCGCCCCGAATACCCGAAACCGACCCAAAAGAGACCCCTTGTCAAAACGACGTCGTTACACTTAAAGGATCCACGGGTCCTACTTGACCCGAATCAAGCCCAGATCCTTACCCATGTCTAGATACAACGCAACCCACCCAGTCGCGACCCGAACCCAACTCAAACGAATCTGGTATGATTCGAAGCCAAACGAAGTCGTTTGGTTAAGTTACTTTCGGGTATTTTAAGTGAACCCGACTTGATTACTTTAAATGAGATAACCCTAAATCAAAACGGGTATGTACCACTCTCTAGGCTTGGTGTACAAGCATATAAAGCACCTAGGGTTCCGGCCTTCTTCTCCGGCATCTGGCCCACCGCCGACGAGGCGTAATGTCGCCGGAAACGCGTTTGTGAACCTATCTCACTCATTTCTCCGTAGAAATGAGTGATTCCAACACCAAAATGATCGGAAAGGGATCCTCTATCACATAGTGTGAGTTGGGTTCTTAGTTTATTCATTTTGGGTTCCCACGATGAGATTATTCTTTTGGTTTAAAATGAGAATAACAGCCTGCATGGCCTACCAAATGAGTCCTAAACCAAAAGCTGTTCCTAATGGCTATAGTTGGGTTTGAAAAATTGAGCTCCGGTGAGGAGCTTTAAAGGTGATCCAGAGAGGCTGTGAGCCTTAGGCTCTGTTTGGGGCCTTGCATGTTGGTCTAGAGGGTTCCTACATGACATGCAAGACATCAGAATTGAAATGGGGGTGCGGGTTTACCTCAGTGGGTCTCGAATCACTCTTCCCTTCTCCGATCAACTCCCCTTTCTCTCTTCTACGTCTCTCTCTTCTCCTCGCTGCTGCTTCTTCTCTAGCCTTTTCTTTTAGTCCTCAGTGTGGGTGTGGGTGTGGGTGTGGGTGTGTGAGAGGGAATGGACAAAGAAGGAAAATGCAGAGATGGGGGGGTTGTGTGTGTACACAATGTAAGGGTGTGTATGGTGTCCCCTCCCTAGCTCTCTCGGTTCTCTTTCTCTCAATATGCTTGGACAAATTATGTAGGAGCTGTGTGTGAAAGTTATGAGGGGGTGTGTTGTATTTATAGAGGGAAGGGAGGGGAAAGACTAGTATGTGTCTCAAACCTTTGGGTGCACAAATATGGGTACGGATACGTGTGTGCTTGTATGTGTCCAAGGGTAGATTGAGTAGGGTTCCACATAGGGTGGTGGTGTGGGTCCCACATCTCGGGTAGCAGTCTAGAAGTTCATGCCTGAGTCCCTAAGTACGTGTATGATTGTGAAAACATGTGCGAGACAGAAATGTAGATGTACCTGGCTGTGTACAGGTCTAAGTTCAAGTACGCCTCTGGATTCTAACTTCGAAATTATACACGTCGAGGTTATGTCTATGCTTCTAGGTTCTAAGTTAGAATTAATGTTGTCGTCAAGATATTTACTATAGGACCTTATAGAGCTTTCTAATTAAGGTCGTCCTAATGGACCTTCTGTAACCGCACCATGGTGATGTCATCACTAATTTCTAATATCCTACGTGGAATGTCTAAAGAAATTCAGGGTGCTACACCCCGAAAGTCCCAGAAGTTCCCGAAAAGTCCCTGTTGACCGGTTTAACCCAAGTTTGACCAAGTTTGACCAAAATCATCCGAGCTCTCCTGAAAGTTCCAAGATCATCCTAGATCATGAGAAAAGTACTAAAACAAAGCCCAAAAGAAAATCGGATGAAAACGTCAGCTCCTGGGAGCTCCCAGAGGTTCCCAGAACTTTCTGAAGATCCCAAGTTTGACCGATTTGACCCAAAAATTGACTTTGAAACTGGAGCACTGTATTATTTTTCAAACAATTTTCATGGATACTAGAAGTCAATAGCTTTCCAATGGTATATAGCACATAATTTCTGGATTTAGAATGGATTTATTATGAATTTCTGAAGGTGAAAAAAACGATCAAATTGGCTTTTATCGCGAATACCGTAAAACTTTTCAAAACGACCTATCTCTAAACTATTGTTTATGGAACATACACTTCATTACCTTTCCAACGGTATATCATAAGCTCATTTTGGAGTTTGTATGCATTTTTTATGAATTTTGGACAAAATAGGACCTTTTCGCGAATACCGGAACCTCTTGGGGCCTAAATGGAATAATCTGGGCATCTAAGGAGTAGTGCCACCGCGGCACTGGCCCACTGCCTCCACGGAACTCTCCCCCAGATGTCTATTTTTTGTAATTTTGTTTTGTGGCCCCAAATTGAATAATTGAAATCCAAAACGACATAGTTTTATGTTCACAGATGTTTGGGACCAATCAGAGCACTTTTTAAATCACAAACTCCCACCAAATTGGCCTATATAAATCCCCCTTGAATCCTCATTTTGGAGGGTGTCAAATGCAATTTTATAAAAGTTTTAGAGAGAAAGTTGTAGAGATTAGGTTAGAATAGAGAGAAAGAAGACTTCCTTCCTAGATTTTCAACAAGAAATTGAGTTGCCAGCCTTGTTTTTACTTCATTACTCCTCTTTACTTCACATTCAATATACCCAACCACTATTTTTGTGAGCATTTAAGAGATTCAAAGCTACTGCCAGGTCAAAAGTCACTATATATTAGTGAAATACCAAGCTACAAGTTCAATATCTCAATGATTATCAACTAGTGATTGTTATTTACTTGCTTGTTTATATATGTTCACCTCTTCTTACCTCATTTCTTTTTCTTTTTTTTTTTTCCTTTTATTACTTACTAGTTCTTCGGTCAAGAGCTATTATCCATACGGATTCACTCACCTAAAATAGCATCATCATCTAGATGATGATGCTATTTTAGGTGAGTGAATCCGTATGGATAGTAGCTCTTGACCTCAAAAATATGTTTGAAAAATGATGATTCTAACTTCAATACATTCCTATGAATTCTTGAAGTTATTTCCAAGATGAAAATAATGCTCTCCATCAATCTTGGAAGTTCTTGAAGTAAGTTATATGTTGATATTCCAAGTGGTTATAATCTCCTCTTAATGTTGAAAATGTGCTTTCCAAACCTCTATTTCAAAACCCCTCTAAAATCCCAACATTTGAATTCCAAGAAAATAAAACTTGTTTTCACAAAAGTCTCCAAAATAGTGAGTTGTCCAACTTTAAAATGACATTCTGAGTTCAATGCTCAAAAGATGATCATGAGACCACCTGGAAAGTCTTCCTAACTCATTATAGAATACTCATGATTTTTTATTTGACTTAAAAACACTTGGAAGTGTCTCATTTTGACTCAAACATTCGTTCCAGACATTTTGTTTTCTCCGTCACTGCAGCTTGGTTTACTTTCAACTTGTTTTTCAGAAATCTTTTACAAAGATAGTGGTTCCAACTCATTTTTTCCTTGAACTTTAATGGCTAGGGAACATTCTGTATAATATGGGCCTCCAAATGTTTTGTTTTTATCTTTTAAAATTTTTCTACATTTCAATCGACAATACGAACTCTGTTTCTGAGTAACCTTTCTTGTTTATATGATTTCTCTCAATTTGTAACTTCAATAGTGATTTGGCTTTTTCATATGTGTTCTAGACACAATAAGAATGATCTCCGTAAAAAAAATCATAAATTAAAAACATTTCTAACCTTACTTTTCCATTTTTAAAAAATCAGTTCACAGTTCTGTCCACTATTCATAGCAAGCATATTTTAACTTTGACTCTTTGACTAGATGTTCACATGCATCCCAAATTACCTCATCTCTTAGGAAGTAGTTTATACTACATTTGTACACATCCTATAATAATCTCCATTCATTCATGCATATTTTAGACTTTTAAGTCACTTTAGAAAATCCGTGAACACAAACACATTACTACTTTGCACATTCTAGGATCATACATTGCATTCATGCAAGATTTGGGATTTTTGTGACTCCTAATCTAAGAAGATTATAAGGAATAAACTTGATCATATGTTCATGTTCCCCATCAATCGAATCTTCTTTTCTCATCCATCCCGGGGATTGAGAGGTCTTCTTTTCTCAAGAATCAACATGCATCATATTAGTTTGCTAAGCATTCTTTGTTTTCTTTGACCATTTGTTTCAAGAATAATTCATGTACCCCTTTAGATTAGGATAACTTGATTACTTAATATGTTATTAGACGATATTTCCTAGGTTTTTTTGGGTGATGTTTCACTTTACATTAAGTGATACTTGGCTAGATCTTATGAATGATATCTTATCTTTTGATCTTCCATTTCAAGATTCTTATGAAATGTAATATACCTATCATAAATATTAATGGTTGAACCAAACATAGTATAAGATGATTATTTGGATGCTAATTAAGGCCCGTCGAAGAGACAGGGCGAGTTAAGGGTTTTTCACTTTACATTGAGTGATACTTGGCTAGATCTTATGAATGACATCTTATCTTTTGATCTTCCATTTCAAGATTCTTATGCAATATAATATACCTATTATAAATATTAATTGTTGAACCAAACATAGTATAAGATGATTATTTGGATGCTAATTAAGGCCCGTCGAAGAGACAGGGCGAGTTAAGGGTGTTTTAGTCGTGACATAGTCTCCTTTCTCTCTCGTACCAAAACCCCGAGCCAAGTTCTTTGGTTACAAAGGGCCAGTTCCCTTTATCCATTTGGGTGAGTCAAAATTAGGTTTCTTGGTTCCTTAAAGACCAAGTTGCGACTCTGTATCTATTTTCAATAGACCTTACCTTCTTTTCTTCAAAACAAAAGGAAAATCAATTCCGCGTGTCCACAATCTGGTGACTCTGCTGGGGATTTTATTTTCAAAACAAAATAATACAGAGGTTTGACTCATAAGAAGCATATCCTTAAAATTATTTTTTTTACTGTCTGGTTCACCGCATTGCACTCCTGTATTTCCCTCCCCGACTGTGTCTGAAACACGGCACTGACATTGTTCAGGTCTTGCTGTGCCAGTGTCACACCCCGATTTTTGGACAACCAAATATTTAATCCAGAGCATATATCCGGACTAATATTCAATTGCCAAAACCTCGAGAGTGACACCCCCTCACAGGCTAAGAGATAATTTATTGAAAAAAAAAATATTTAACACTCATTAAATAAGGACATGTGATCTTGTTTTCAAAGAAAAATTCATTGAATAACAAACCTATAGTTCTAAACATGCATTTCATTAAAAAAAATGATAATAATAAAGTTCCATTACAAATATTATATCATTTCGAGTTACAAAAGGAATATCATTTTCATTAAATAAAAACATCTTCACAGAGTTTAGCGGAGAGAAAATAAAATCTATATATCTCTATTGGTCAGAGCAACTACAACGTTCCCAATACCCAATATACAATCTTAATTACAATTATACATACGTGGCCTACACTGCCAAAAATGAAATCGTGTACAACAAAATAAGTACAACTCTAAAATGAACAACACAACGACAATCTCTTCACCCCAAACAAAAGCTCCACAGAAAATCTCCAATTACTAAACCTGCAAATACACTCAACTACGTTTCATACAGAAACGCCCCCGAATGCATAACACACTCGGGTCAATCACATAACTGGTATGAGTTAATCAAAACAACAAGTATTAGGGATTCAACTTGAACCCGTAAACTATAAACCATACTATAACACTCTCGGGCCAAGACAAGTAGTTCTACACACATATCTGGACAATAGAGTAGTTTACATTAATGTGGTGACAATTAGTTTTGTAGCACCCAGAATTTTCTAGAAATTCCACATAGAAATTTAGAATGGTGACATCACCATAGTGCAGTTACAGAAGGCCCATTAGGGTGACCATAATTAGGAGTCCTTAGTAGGATCCTTAGTAATTGTCTTAACGACGACTACGTCAATTTAAATCAAGGACTTATTAGAATAGACGTAACCCCGACGCGCATAGTTTCTAAGTTAGAAACTATAGACGTATTTGAATACAGGCATGTGTATAGCCTCACCCATTCATATCTTATATCTGCGTGCACTTTCGCAGTGTTGCACTTATACCATGATTCAGCAGCACATTCCAGTACACCAACTCAAGAGTGGGACCCATACTACCACTTGGCAGTTAAGTGGACCCCACACTTATTCTACCCTTGGACGCACACACACCCGCTTACACATGTGATTACACATTGTGCATACCACCTCAACTCATGGCAATACATGTGCGCCACTTGTCAAGCCATGCACCAATGGCATGACACTTGTCAACCCTATCCCCTATTTATATACTTATACATGCAGCACACACAAACATGGGGTTGCTTGCATCTGCCTTAGCAGATTAGAGAGGGAAAGACCCGAGAGATGAGAGAGAGCTAGTGGTACACTCTCAAACATAGCATACACACACACACCCATACCTGCATACATTCTTCCCTCTGTCCATACCATCTCTGCCTCACTATCGGTACACCACCACACACCCTCTCTCTGTACCATCTGTGCCCTAACCTCACTAACACACACGCACGCAGAGAAGGAAGAGGAAGATCGGAGGAGTTTAAGGGAACCAAAGCTTCCTAAGGTAACCCAGCCCTCCCCTCTGCATTTCTACACATCTGCATGACACACACACACTCAGAATTACACATGCATGAACCCCAAACAGAGCCTAAGGCTCTCTGCACTTTCCGGCGACCATTAGAGCACCCTTAGGAGGTTTGATTTTCAAATCTCAACCAAATGACCCATAAGCTACACCATGCTGACCGGAATGAACCCAAATAGACTCACTGTGAACGACCTTTGATATGGAGTTCATTTGTTTGGCCATGCAAGGCATTATTCTTTGTTTTGGCCGAAAGGATAATGGACTGGTAGGAGGTCTAAACGAATAGACCGATCTCCCATATCCTAGTATGTTATAGAGGGTCCCTAACCGGTCACAATGCCATTTGTCTCGTGCGTTTTGGGTTAGAGATGAGGGAGATATGAAGGATTGAAGGTTTTCCGGCGACGCACGATTTTCCGGCGACGTTGCTTGGCCGGAGAAGACGAAGGAAAAGCGGGTTATAAGAAGCGGGTCCGGGTCGGGTTTGGGTAGGGTTAGGATGAGTGTGTAATCGGGTAAGGGTAGCGGGTCGGGCATGGTTTAAATAACCCGTGGGTCAACTTAAGTGCAACGACGTCGTTTTAACGTCGGGTAGGGTTTCGGGTTTTGGGGCGGGTTGTGTTGTGTGTGGGAATGGGTTAGGGTTTAGTCTGGGTCTGGTTAGGGTTCGGGTTAACGAGTAGGTTTAGTTTGTGCGTAGAAATGGGTTTCGAGTTCGGGTTAGGATCAACCCGAATGGGTTTTGGGTTGGGCTTTAGGTTGTGAGTGTAAACGGTTGATCCGTTTAGTCTTGGGTAGGGTCGGGTCTGACCCATCGGGTCACGTTTTGGGTTTTCTTTGAGTGAGTAAACGGGTTACCCGTTTAGGTCGGGTCGGTTCGGGTTTGGCCCGTCGAGTCTGAGAGTTTATTATTATTATTATTATTATTATTATTATTATTATTATTATTATTATTATTATAATTATCAGTATTAATTAGTTTAAAAGAGTTTTAAATGGTTTTAATAATTATTAGTAACTTATAATTATACCATTAAGGTTTTAATAATATAGAATATTATTTTAATATTCTATATATCATTATTATATTATATATATTATATATATTATTATTTATATGGTTAATATAAATAATAAATATTAGTTTTAAATAGTTTTAAATAGTAAATAAATACCTACGTGTATTTATAAACTCTAGAAAATTAGGGTAATGACCCTGGGACTATTTTATTATATAATGTAAGTTATAAAGCTATAATATTATAGTCCAGTATTTTTAATAATTAATAAGGACCTATTTTATGAGTATATTAATTATTAAAAATACCAAACGAGCTCCGAAAATTATGAAATAAATACTGGTAATGTATTTTAATATTTAGTATTTAATAAAAATACTTCTAAACACTGATATCTTAGTATAATTATAATTACATATTTAAATCCCGTTTCGGGTATTTTCTGGTATGTATTATCTTCAATAATTCATAATAAATAATCTAGGACTCCGAAAATTACGCGGTCAGTTCCCAGAGTCTTAGAATAACGTCTAGAACATTCCCGTAAAATTTGGTGACTTTTCGACTCGGTCGAAAATACAGCTTGTCTTTTAGGACCTGCATTAGTATAGTAAGCCCCGCATATTACCTCGTAAAATGCAACGGACTCCGATTTGAGTCTAGTCAATGACATTGGACTTAGAATGACACGTAGATCACTACCTTGAGGTTTATGATCTCATCTGGTAAAATTACCATTTTGCCCCTATAGTTGTACTCATACATTATTATTGTTTATTTCGTTTATTGTTGTAGAACTTGACGGTTATCCGCTTTTCGAGTATGGGTGACTCGAGGTGAGTTTCCTAACTTCACTCTAATCCTAATAAGATGAATATAAGTTGTTTAAAAGCTACCGGTATGATATTTTTCATAAGTGATAAGATAAGCTGATTTATGATGTCAAGTGTATTTCCAATAATTATAAGATGTTTAAAAGCATGTTATGGTAGTGCTATCGCATACGTGAGCATGTCAAGGGTTTTATCTATATGTTCATCGGTATCAATTCCATGTTATGTGATCCATGCTCTATATGTTACATTTCTGCTGCTTACTGTTAAATGCACGTTTTACGATGTTGATGACTGGAATAGATAACGCATGCCATGTTAATAAGAAAGAGAAATGAAAGTAGATTTGCATGTGCATATTGACAATTGACACACGTGCATTTCATGACATGTGTCAGTGTGCGTTGCATGAGAGAAAGAAGTGTTTGATGAGGATGTGAATGAGATGAGATAGATGAATGTGAAAGAAATGTGAATATTGGATCCGATGGATCAACGGCTGACGAGCCGGGTGGACATGGACGGTTAGGGTTCCTAGTGTGCCTCTCGCCGTTGAAGACGTCCGGTGATGCGTATACGTTGTTGAAGACGTCCCATGTATCGTTGAATACGTCCGGCTAGTGCTCTAATATACTTCTCAGCCGTGTAGACGACCGGTGAGAGTATACACATGGTTGAAGACGTCCCATGTGCCAGTCTCATTATTTACAGATAGTGTGCGCCGTGAAGACGTCCGGTGGCCTATCAAGGGAATAAGTATGATTTGGCTATGATAGCATGTTGTCATCCTTGATAGACCGCGTGTTGTCAAGTGGATAAGAAAGAGAAAGTGAATGATGAGATTGAGTTGATGAGTAAAAATGATTTGGTACAAAATGATTTGGTTTGGAAAGTTTTAGTTTTAAAATAAAATGGTTTTGAAAAGTATCTGTTTTAAAAGAAAGTGTCTTTGAAAAGAGTTGGGAGTGAGTCTTATTGGTCATGCATTTGCACGCACGAGTTATAATAAGGAGAATGTATTCTATGATATTATGTTTATCTGATTTCCTGTCTTGATGAGACCTCTGTTATGCTCGTGGTGAGAATGCGTCTTTTGATAAGAGAATAACCATACCTTAAAGTACTAAACTATGACATGAGTTGAGAGATGTTCTGTATTTATTGATTATTGTGCGGTTGAGACTCTCACTCAGCCTTGTTCCAAGGCTGACGGCATGTTACGCCCTGGGCATTCGTATGCCCAGAGTGTTGCAGGTTTGGAGATAGATAGAAGAGTTCAGGAGACAGTGCTGTGGAGCCAAGGAGAATAAAGCTTTGGCCAAGATCTAATAGATAGTTTCTCAAGTGTTAAGCTTATGTAACTTGTTTAGTATGGCCTCTTGTATTAGGATTGAAGTTATTGTAATCCTTGTGTAATTTCCGTTGCTGTATTTATACTCTGATAAGTTTAAATCATGTCTAAGCTCTAGTTTTACCCTTATGATTGCACGGTGCGGAGTTAGAAGGATAGAACGGTTATCAAACTAGTCACGTGTCTACGGACCCATAAAGGAGAATATTTATTTTCCCTATTTTTGGCTTACTCCGGGGCGTGACAGGGTTTTAGTGGTATCAGAGCCTAGGTTAGGCATTTACCGTTTGTCCTATGCACTTTAAGTTATAAACCATTAGATCTTTTCCCCACTTATGAAGATACTAACCCTGTGATAGTTTATATTGGACAGGTTAGCATGGAACCATTCTATGTTCAAGACGGGTTTGGAGGACATTGGGTTTATCCAGATCGTATAGAGCCTGCATACCCAGTGTTGTACCGACAAAGGATTCGACGGAGTGCTCAGCAGCATTTGGAGGAAAACATGTGGCATGATATACATGTGTTGGGGATTGAGGACCCAGAGATCCTACAGAGAGAGGCATATTACCGAGAAAACACCCTTAGACTTGTTCATCAGGAAGCAGCTGAGATGACTCATGACAGCTATACCCTCTGAGTCATGACTTTTCGAGTTAAGCTGACACCCCCACCAGGACCCGTAGGACCATCTTCTGCTATACCAACCCCAGTACCAGAGGAGTCCATAGCTGATACACCCTTGACCGTTGAGCCAGTCTTGGAGACTGATATAGAGGAGGATGATGATGGAGAAGTTCCAGCAAAGGAGACCAATTCTGTGGAGGATGCTGATTCCGCAGTCAATGTCGACCCAACTAAGAAAGACATAGCTGAGAAGGGAAAGTCAAAGGTCGAGGACCTGGATGATTGAAGGACTATGTAATAGGACTGTTAGTCCATCTTTTGTGTATATAGCTGTACTCAGGCATGTAAAACGTGATAGTAGCAACGTGTACGCCTTTCATGTATCTATTGTTGGCATTATTCCCTACTATGTACGTACTTAGTGTACGCACTCTCTGATGTAAATGTTTTTGTAACTATGTTGCACTATGTTTAAAATCTATCTATGGAAATCGTCTTTAACCCGACTTATGTATTATTACATTGATGTACTGCTTGCTTATAATTAGTAACTTGTATACTCTTAGTCTATAAGAATAACGAATAAATCCCCGCGATGAGTTGAGCCATAGAGGTCACAAGCGTAAAATATGGAATTAGGAACTATTATAGGTTCAGGGAGTCAGACTTGGAACAATTGACAGTAACTCAAGGATTAGATAGAACTAAGAAAGGTACCCCCTTGTCACTATGAAACTTTAAGATATTTCATTAATTAGTATCAGTACTAAGTTAGTTTTCTGTGTTGGGCAGGCTAGCATGGAGCACCAGATAGAGTACAATGCTGCGGATGGACAGTACAGAGTCACCTTGGAAAGACAGTTTGCCCCTCGAGGATTTGGTCATGTTAGCAACACCATCAGACATAGAGTTTGCCAGAGTATAAGGAAGTGGACACGTTGTTTCTTCCGTGAGAGACTTGTTCCAGAGTTAGCATTTCATAGAGTGGTAGCACCGCGTTTGCTGTCTGCTGAGATGGAGGAGATTCCTCATGCCTTTGGAAACCTTGCAATCCATGACCAGGATGAACCACAAGAAGACGTAGTACACTTTGTTACCCCTGCAGGTTCTGATGATGACTCAGATGATGATCCAGATGAAGACCCACTAGCGGAGCCTGAGATGATAGAGGACCCTGATTGGTCCCTAGAGCCAGCTTGGGATGCATTTGTTGGTACCCCTCCGATTGACTTTCCACCATCCAGTGATTTAGGAGAGGTGACCTCGAACTCTGATGTTAAGAGAGATGGAGGATGGATCCTTAGCTAGTTCATCTTATGTTTTATTTGTTCCATTTCTTTTGATGTACTCTAGATTTGTAGAACTAGTATTCGTACTGTTGTTGGACCTTTTTATTCTCTGATCAGTAGTAGTTTGCTTGTGTCTTAACTATATTGATTGATGAGACGAATTCTTATTAATTACTAATCTTACTTTTATACATTTATTACTAATAAGATTATAGGCTTGACCATTAGTTGATAGATGTTTAGGCACTGACGAACTTCCTGAGATGGATCTCGGAACAGTCAGTTCAACCTAGAGTCTAGAAAGACCAAGGATATGGATGCCTTACCTTTGATTCTAGTAGTAGTTGTGACAACCATTATACGCTAGAAATCTCTGTTGACTCAATATTGTTACTTGTCTTATGATCAGACGAGATAAGATAAGGTATTGATCAAATAGGTGTTAACTCGTAGGTATAACCATTGCTAGCGTACACCATGGTTAAGAGAAAATGGAATACTCAGAATTCATTCAACGGAACAACAAATGTGATACCTCCAGCAGTGGATCCAACAGGAATGATAGGAGCTCTTGTCCGACGCGTGGAACAAGCAAGTGATCACTTGGACCGCGTCATCAACAGCAAGGATACTTGTCAGACAGGAGATAAACTGCTTGAGAGATTTCGTGCACTTAAACCAGGAACGTTCACTGGAATGACAAAAGCATGGGAAGCTGAACAATGGCTTCGTGATATGGAACGAATGTTTCAAGCCCTCGAATGCAACGAGACAGAGAAAAGACGCTTGGCTGTTTTCCAATTGACGTATTCAGCAGCAGACTGGTGGGAATCTGTTGAAGCTACAGTGGGCGAAGATGTTACAAGGAGAATGACATGGGAAGCATTCATAACGAAATTCCTAGCAAAGTACTTCCCAAGAACAGAAAGAAACAAGAAGAAAAAGGAATTCATAGAGCTAGTTCAAGGCAACATGACAGTACAAGAATACACGGCAAAATTTGAGAGACTATCGCGATTTGCTCCCTACATGGTAGATACTCAGCAAAATAAGACATTGCAATATTACGAAGGACTCAATCTAGACATTCAAAAGACAGCAGCAGTATACCTTGACCAGCCATTCGAAGAAATGGTCGAATTAGCCACACAACTGGAGAACATAGCTCTGAACAGCAAGAAACTAGAAAGCCAACCACAAGGAGGAACAGATAACTGGTTCCAGGCAACCAACCCAGGAGGAAATCGAAGAAGTAATCAAGTGTCACAGACAACTGGCCGAATGCAGTCTGCAATCACTAGAAGAAACTCTGGGCACCTCCAGAATCATCACAAAGGACAGAGAAGCAATGACAGAAGAGTTAGTCAGACAGCCGTTCAGACACACGCAAAGCAACGTGATATCTGCTACAACTGCAGAACACCTGGACACCACTCCAAAGAATGCACAGCACCGAAACAACTCACAGGACAACACGTGCGGTGTTTCAATTATGGAAAGACTGGTCACATACGCAAAGAATGCCCCGAACAAGAAGATCAGAACAATGCTCCACCACCACAGAGATCCAGAAAGAGAGCACGCAGACCAGGGAATCAATCTCAGCACTGAATAAAATGGAAGACTGAAGGTACTATGCCCACGACTAGAACTTTGAATCCTATATGGAAATGATATTACAAGATGTTTGGGAACATTCAAGAGAAATTATGAGGAAGAGCTGATGTATTTCCAGGAAACTCAGACCCCGGAACAGTGGACAACAACTTATGGTCAGGTAGACCATTTAGATTGATAAGAGCGCCTAAGTTGGTATAGAACGACTAACCTTATGAGTAAGACTTTGTACAGTTTAAGATCTAGCAAACTCTAGATTTCAAGAATGAAATCCTCAATAAGGTGGGTAGAGATGTAGCACCCAGAATTTTCTAGAAATTCCACATAGAAATTTAGAATGGTGACATCACCATAGTGCAGTTACAGAAGGCCCATTAGGGTGACCATAATTAGGAGTCCTTAGTAGGATCCTTAGTAATCGTCTTAACGACGACTACGTCAATTTAAATCAAGGACTTATTAGAATAGACATAACCCCGACGCGCATAGTTTCTAAGTTAGAAACTATAGACGTATTTGAATACAGGCATGTGTATAGCCTCACCCATTCATATCTTATATCTGTGTGCACTTTCGCAGTGTTGCACTTATACCATGATTCAGCAGCACATTCCAGTACACCAACTCAAGAGTGGGACCCACACTACCACTTGGCAGTTAAGTGGACCCCACACTTATTCTACCCTTGGACGCACACACACCCGCTTACACATGTGATTACACATTGTGCATACCACCTCAACTCATGGCACTACATGTGCGCCACTTGTCAAGCCATGCACCAATGGCATGACACTTGTCAACCCCATCCCCTATTTATATACTTATACATGCAGCACACACAAACATGGGGTTGCTTGCATCTGCCTTAGCAAATTAGAGAGGAAAAGACCCGAGAGATGAGAGAGAGCTAGTGGTACACTCTCAAACATAGCATACACACACACACCCATACCTGCATACATTCTTCCCTCTGTCCATACCATCTCTGCCTCACTATCGGTACACCACCACACACCCTCTCTCTGTACCATTTGTGCCCTAACCTCACTAACACACACGCACGCAGAGAAGGAAGAGGAAGATCGGAGGAGTTTAAGGGAACCAAAGCTTCCTAAGGTAACCCAGCCCTCCCCTCTGCATTTCTACACATCTGCATGACACACACACACTCAGAATTACACATGCATGAACCCCAAATAGAGCCTAAGGCTCTCTGCACTTTCCGGCGGCCATTAGAGCACCCTTAGGAGGTTTGAATTTCAAATCTCAACCAAATGACCCATAAGCTACACCATGCTGACCGGAATGAACCCAGATAGACTCACTGTGAACGGCCTTTGATATGGAGTTCATTTGTTTGGCCATGCAAGGCATTATTCTTTGTTTTGGCCGAAAGGATAATGGCCTGGTAGGAGGTCTAAACGAATAGACCGATCTCCCATATCCTAGTATGTTATAGAGGGTCCCTAACTGGTCACAATGCCATTGGTCTTGTGCATTTTGGGTTAGAGATGAGGGAGATATGAAGGATTGAAGGTTTTCCGGCGACGCACGATTTTTCGGCGACGTTGCTTCGCCGGAGAAGACGAAGGAAAAGCGGGTTATAAGAAGCGGGTCCGGGTCGGGTTTGGGTAGGGTTAGGATGAGTGTGTAATCGGGTAAGGGTAGCGGGTCGGGCAGGGTTTAAATAACCCGTGGGTCAACTTAAGTGCAACGACGTCGTTTTGACGTCGGGTAGGGTTTCGGGTTTTGGGGCGGGTTGTGTTGTGTCTGGGAATGGGTTAGGGTTTGGTCTGGGTCTGGTTAGGGTTCGGATTAGCGGGTAGGTTTAGTTTGTGCGTAGAAATGGGTTTCGGGTTCGGGTTAGGATCAACCCGAATGGGTTTTGGGTTGGGCTTTAGGTTGTGAGTGTAAACGGTTGATCCGTTTAGTCTTGGGTAGGGTCGGGTCTGACCCATCGGGTCACGTTTTGGGTTTTCTTTGAGTGAGTAAACGGGTTACCCGTTTAGGTCGGGTCGGTTCGTGTTTGGCCCGCCGGGTCTGAGAGTTTATTATTATTATTATTATTATTATTATAATAATAATCAGTATTAATTAGTTTAAAAGAGTTTTAAATGGTTTTAATAATTATTAGTAACTTATAATTATACCATTAAGGTTTTAATAATATAGAATATTATTTTAATATTCTATATATCATTATTATATTATATATATTATTATTTATATGATTAGTATAAATAATAAATATTAGTTTTAAATTGTTAATAAATACCTACGTGTATTTATAAACTCTAGAAAATTAGGGTAATGACCCTAGGACTATTTTATTATATAATGTAAGTTATAAAGCTATAATATTATAGTCCAGTATTTTTAATAATTAATAAGGAGCTATTTTATGAGTATATTAATTATTAAAAATACCAAACGAGCTCCGAAAATTATGAAATAAATACTGGTAGTGTATTTTAATATTTAGTATTTAATAAAAATACTTCTAAGCACTGATATCTTAGTATAATTATAATTACATATTTAAATCCCGTTTCGGGTATTTTTTGGTATGTATTATCTTCAATAATTCATAATAAATAATCTAGGACTCCGAAAATTACGCGGTCAGTTCCTAGAGTCTTAGAATAATGTCTAGAACATTCCCGTAAAGTTTGGTGACTTTTAGACTCGGTCGAAAATACAGCTTGTCTTTTAGGACCTGCATTAGTATAGTAAGCCACGCATATTACCTCATAAAACGCGACGGACTCCGATTTGAGTCTAGTCAATGGCGTTGGACTTAGAATGACACGTAGATCACTACCTTGAGGTTTATGATCTCATATGGTAAAATTACCATTTTGCCCCTATAGTTGTACTCATACATTATTATTGTTTATTTCGTTTATTGTTGTAGAACTTGACGGTTATCCGCTTTTCGAGGATCGGTGACTCGAGTTGAGTTTCCTAACCTCACTCTAATCCTAATAAGATGAATATAAGTTGTTTAAAAGCTACCTGTATGATATTTTGTATAAGTGATAAGATAAGCTGATTTATGATGTCAAGTGTATTTCCAATAATTATAAGATGTTTAAAAGCATGTTATGGTAGTGCTATCGCATACGTGAGCATGTCAAGGGTTTTATCTATATGTTCATCGGTATCAATTCCATGTTATGTGATCCATGCTCTATATGTTACATTTCTGCTGCTTACTGTTAAATGCACGTTTTACGATGTTGATGACTGGAATAGATAACGCATGCCATGTTAATAAGAAAGAGAAATGAAAGTAGATTTGCATGTGCATATTGACAATTGACACACGTGCATTTCATGACATGTGTCAGTGTGCGTTGCATGAGAGAAAGAAGTGTTTGATGAGGATGTGAATGAGATGAGATAGATGAATGTGAAAGAAATGTGAATATTGGATCCGATGGATCAACGGCTGACGAGCCGGGTGGACATGGACGGTTAGGGTTCCTAGCGCGCCTCTCGCCGTTGAAGACGTCCGGTGATGCGCATACGTGGTTGAAGACGTCCCATGTATCGTTGAATACGTCCGGCTAGTGCTCTAATATACTTCTCAGCCGTGTAGACGACCGGTAAGAGTATACACATATTGAAGACGTCCCATGTGCCAGTCTCATTGTTTACAGATAATGTGTGCCGTGAAGACGTCCGGTGGCCTATCATGGGAATAAGTATGATTTGGCTGTGATAGCATGTTGTCATCCTTGATAGACTGTGTGTTGTCAAGTGGATAAGAAAGAGAAAGTGAATGATGAGATTGAGTTGATGAGTAAAAATGATTTGGTACAAAATGATTTGGTTTGGAAAGTTTTGGTTTTAAAATAAAATGGTTTTGAAAAGTATCTGTGTTAAAAGCAAGTGTCTTTGAAAAGAGTTGGGAGTGAGTCTTATTGGTCATGCATTTGCACGCACGAGTTATAATAAGGAGAATGTATTCTATGATATTATGTTTATCTGATTTCCTGTCTTGATGAGACCTCTGTTATGCCCGTGGTGAGAATGCGTCTTTTGATAAGAGAATAACCATACCTTAAAGTACTAAACTATGACATGAGTTGAGAGATGTTCTGTATTTATTGATTATTGTGCGGTTGAGACTCTCACTCAGCCTTGTTCCAAGGCTGACGGCATGTTACGCCCTGGGCATTCGTATGCCCAGAGTGTTGCAGGCTTGGAGATAGATAGAAGAGTTCAAGAGACAGTGTTGTGGAGCCAAGGAGAATAAAGCTTTGGCCAAGATCTAATAGATAGTTTCTCAAGTGTTAAGCTTATGTAACTTGTTTAGTATGGCCTCTTGTATTAGGATTGAAGTTATTGTAATCCTTGTGTAATTTCCGTTGCTGTATTTATACTCTGATAAGTTTAAATCATGTCTAAGCTCTAGTTTTACCCTTATGATTGCACGGTGCGGAGTTAGAAGGACAGAACGGTTATCAAACTAGTCACGTGTCTACGGACCCATAAAGGAGAATTTTTATTTTCCCTATTTTTGGTTTACTCCGGGGCGTGACAAGTTTCTTCCCCGAAACCTAAAGCTACTACGAATTTCATACTTACTAATCTACTTATGGTGAGCCAAACATGTAAAGCATTAATGGGCCCACCATCCTGCAATATAAAAGTTAGTAACCACAAAAATATCACGAAGATGTGCAGAATACATTTTTATTAAAATATCACCAGAATGAAAATCTTAGTCCTAAGCTACATATTAAAAACAATTGAAGTTGAACTAACAGCAATCAAAGATGTAATTTATTTGTATGATTAACTCTTCGGGAATTTATTTACAACCACTCTTACTTTTATGAATGATTCATTATTCAATTTCCTAGGTTCACCACTTGGCCACCCTCTATGGTACACCCACACATATATCCCATGTGTGCCCGGACATACTACCAACATCTATTCTGTTACCAGTTTGGTTGGGGTATCAACCAAACTAGGTATACTCACAGAAAGCTAGTCAATATGCCTATACGTCTATAAATTAAGCCGAGCATAAGGCTTAGGCCAGCTTGATCACGAAGCCACTGGCAAATGGATACACGTAGCAAGTCGAGCTACCAAAAACATAGACCAGCTTGATCACGAAACCACTGGCAAATGGGTACACTCAGCAAATTGAGCTACCAAAAATTTATGCCAGCTTGATCACAAAGCCACTGGCAAATGGGTAGACTCAGCAAGTCGAGCTACCAAAAAAAAAAACACAACGGGGAGCAGTGAACACTAAGGAACTTGAAACCATTTCTGCATTCTCGGAATTATAAAATTTCATCGGACTCAAAGTCAATGACTATCACCCATTTTTCATAGCTCAACATTATATGAGAACTCATGTATCTCGAAGTTATTTTTCGTTAAGTCATATTAACGAATAGAAAATCCACAAAGAAATCATATTCTCCAAATTTTGCAAGTTTAACCATACAAAAAACTACTACTGAAATCTTAAATTTTTACCCAAACGGTGCAGAATCAGGAAAAACTTAAAACACAAAAAGTGTGCAGAATCACGTTTTACATAGGACACGTGGACAGAATTCTAAAATTCTAAGCTACGATTTTCTAATATTTTTCTGAAGTTTCAGAAACTATTAGAATTACAAAAAACGAATTTCACAAAACTTTTTAATTATCATGAGTATTTCGCACAAGTGTTTATACATCTAACTACTCACATACCATTTACGAATATCCTAGGATCATTACCCGAGGATCAAATTCATGAAGTCACACAAAGATCATAAATTAATTCGACAATAATATTATGCAGTCTAACGCAAAAAAAATTAAGCACTAACAATTAAATTAGACATGTAAGAAATTCATTCACTCGCGGGTACATTTATACATACGTATATATATACCCGAATACACACATTCAACTCACCTTATTTCAATCGTTAAATAGATGCGAGTACGAATCTAACGACGGACAATACGCTCCGCGATTTCACACACGCCTACGAATCTGAGACCCATCTCCTTCTTCCTCCCTTCTAACCCTTCTCTTCTCTTCTTCTTCTTCTAGGTGGCTAGGGTTGCCTCTTTTCTCTTTCTCTCTATCTCACGTATGTTCTCTCTTTTTATTTTTTCCTTTTCTTTCCTTTTTATTTTGTTTAAATAGGGACTAGGGTTTAATAAATGTATATGTATACTACACACACAAACATGTAAATCCCGTTTTTCTTATGGGCTCACAAAAGAGACCCATATGAGCCCAGAATGTAATCCAAACCACTAAAATGGTTAACCCAAAGGGTACTCATGCTCTGGGTACTTAATTTTAATACCAGATACACTATTTGACATGTTCGCGGGCTTGTAAACACTATATAAAATAAATAAATATCAACCCTTTACATTCTTTTTAACAAAAATAAATTAATAAAATGTAACACTCAAACTAAATAGGCTCACTAATGATTTAATTTATATGTCCTCCAAACACTTAAAATTTTTAAACACGTGTCTTACATAGGCACACTCATATAATATTGCTAACTGAAAACAATTATTAAAATAATTGTTTACACCCTTAGAAATTTAGGGTTGTTACATTCTATCATCCTTAAAGAAATTTCGTCCTGAAATTTGAAGCAACGATAAATGAACTTGGCAGTCATCAATAAAGTTAAATACGTAATTTTATACAAAGCACTGATTACGTTTAACTCTCAACTATACGAGACCAAGTACGTTGAGCGACGAATCCAAACAAGGAAACCCTCATCTATAAACCTTGTTCTTGTATAGTCAACCCTCAAACGTTAAAAGATAATCCCAAATACAATTATTGATGCAAAACATGTGAATACAAACTATACATGCAACATGCTCGTAGTTCATCAAGGATTCTAACTATATGCCCATATTTACCTCTTACCATGTCCCCCATTATACCTCCTCAGGATACCCATACTTACGATTCAAACATGCTGCTTCAAGAATATACATAACTGAAATAAGACTGCAAAGATAATAATGCGGTCAGAAATAAACGAACACGTGTTCAGATCCCTCATAGTTGTAGAAAATAGAATCCTGTTGATCCGATAGATGCTCCAAAATATAATAGAATGCTCCAAATAAAGATACAAGAATTATGCTCCATGCCAAAATACTTATTGATAAATACAACTCCGTAATAAAAAAATCCGAGATAACTGAATTACAGAACACATATGAGAATGCCAGTCGATAATAAGTGAAATAATTTATAAGATTTTTTTGATAATAATAAAATTTCTGATGCTCCAATAGAATAATAATCTCTCGGATAATATGCTTGTAGATACTAGATATTGCTGAAGGCCGGCTAATAACAATATAAATCCACTGGGCAGGGGCTCCACTATTGATCATCCTCCAACTCTCCTCTACTACCCATCATACCAACAATCTGCATGCATGCACTATTATGCAACTCATAATATAACAAATGATTTCAACAAATTAACATGTAATGATAGGCTCGGAAAGTTATGTAATTAATTGATTAAAAATAATTAAATAACGTGTAGGCAACACATGGATAACAAATAAGTACACATAACCCGAAACCCAAATAAATCTGTGACCTATAGCTCTGACCCCCTAACACAATGTCGAGGATCCCCTAGACTCCTCCCAATCTAAGGCAAAGCGGACAATATCTTACTGGGGGAGACTTGGGTAGTGACAGCCAAGGCACAAGTCACCGTTGATACTGTACCTTCCAAGGTATATCAAAAAGAGTAAAAACTTCCATACTGTCTCTCTGACGGTATATTGGAACTCTCGTCAAGACCCTCTTTGACTAAACCTAAGCTTTGCATATAGATTCCTGTAGAACCTTTCATAGGACTGTCAATTTATCTTTTCAGATAGGACAATGTGATATAATTGTTGTATGGCTTAGTAGGATTACCTGCGAGGTGTAGACGCTTATGTGGCACAGAACAGAACCTTTTTTTTTATTCCCAAGGCAATCACTCATATATGATAACATTAAGTTGACCTGCTTAGGCACCATGATAAGGATGTCTGCTCCGTACTCACAAAGATATACACCGCAAACCTTGTCTGTTGGTCCTAAGACATAGGAGTATGAAAACTTGCTATACAGTATGATCACCATCATATTGACCAGTTTTCCCCAGAAAGTCTGTCCAAATCTCCCAGATTTCCCAAATGCACCAGTTTTCCCCTGAAACTCTGTCCAAATCTCCCATATTACCCAGATATGACAAGTTTCTCCCAGAAACTCTGTCCAAATCTCCCAGATTACCCAGATATGACCAGTTTCTCCCAAAAACTCTTTCCAAATCTCCCAAATTTCCCAAATGCACCAGTTTCCCCCAAAAACACTGTCCAAATCTCCCAGATTACCCAGATATGACCAGTTTTTCCCAGAAACTCTGTCCAAATCTCCCAGATTTCCCAAATGCACCAGTTTTCCCCAGAAACTCTATCCAAATCTCCTAAATTACCCAGATATGACCAGTTTCTCCTAGAAACTCTGTTCAAATCTCCCTGATTTCCCAATTATGACCAGTTTTCCCCAGAAACTCTGTCCAAATCACCCAGAAATGCTTCTTTCTCCTAGAAACTCTAAAATATTCTATAAAATCCCCAGAATCTCCTAAATATCCTTGAAATTCCTCGTTCTCCCATAGTGATCATACTGAAAAGTAAGGTTAGCACACTCTATATAGCTAGGACCTTACTTGCTTAACTGTTATCCATTAGAAGTAGGAGCATCATATAGATTAGGGCCGGTATCCGCATGCTTGTCTCATATGCATACACCATTCCTATCAGTCTGCACGTACTATCTAAGTCAGTCTATACACAAGTCAGTCCATGCTTGATAACATCACTGTCATTGTCTGTCTAAAAATTATCACTATCAGAATCTGATACAATCCTCTTAAATTTGTAGGTTAATATAGATTCCCAAAGTCAACAGCTGGGATCCTCGTCTTGGGTCAAAAATCCAAGCAATCATTTGGTCAGGATCAGCCTGCTAGGTTATTTTAACATGAATTAAGAAGATTTAGAAAACAAGGTCACCGAGTTAGGAGCAACCATAAATCAGCAGTCTGAAGGCCTAGCCCAAGTTCTGAAATTCATTGAGGAACTAAAATAGCAGCAGCCACAATACCCACTAGGGTGCATGCCACCGCCAGGGTTCATACCTCCCCCCATCGCTGTACAGGAAAATGGAAGAGAAGAAGAATGGCTTCAAGGGGTCCCGCCGCCTGCGTATAAGAAGAAATTCCAAGAGAAAATGGATAATGTTGACAAGCTAGAAAGCATACTAAGGAAAAGCAAAGGAGTCGATGATTACATGCTAGATTTGGAAGGCCTTTTTGAGCCTTTTATGCTGAAACTGTCGAAGAACTTCAAGATGCCTCACATTGATCATTTTGATGGAACTAGGAATCCTAAAAGTCATGTGAAGCTATGTATGAGCATTTTCCAATCGATGAACTACACCCACAAACACATTGCAATGTTGTTCCCATAAACTCTCGCAAAGTTCGCACTGTCATGGTTCCTAACCTTGGAAGCCTCCAAAACTCAGGCATGGAAAGATATTGTCAGAGTGTTCGTTGATCACTATTCCTACAACCAAGAGCTTGATGTCACCATCAGGGATTTGGAAACTACCCGGCAGAACAATAATGAATCCTTCGCTGCATTTCTGGGCAGGTGGAGGAAAAAATTAGCCCAAATGACTCATTGGCCGATTGAGAAAGAACAGGTGAGAATACTAATCCAGAATCTACAACCAATCTACCATGAGAAATTGTTCTATTAGTCTATCTCCACCTTTGAGGAACAATTTGAAGTTGGAACTCAGATCGAAGACACAATCAGGGAAGGAAAGATTAAGAATGAAGAGCCCCTAAGTAAGTCAAAAAGGCCCAACTACTCCCAGAACTCCCCGGATGTCAATGCCCTTAGCAGCCAGCTCATACCATACCCTCTCAGGCCATACCAGTCCCCTAACCAAGCCAACTCCTCCAATTGCCCATTCCAGAAAAAGCCTCCCCGCAACTTTGCCAAGCTAGAGATCCCTCTCTCCTCAGCCTTAGACCGTCTCCTCAAAAAAGGCCTTCTCCAACTACTCAAACCATAAATACCCCACCACCACCGAGTTGTGACATGTCCAAGCATTGTGCCTACCACTAAGCCCCTAGCCATAATACTAATGATTGCATGTGCCTCCATCTCGATATCCAATACCTCATTGACCAGAATATCATCGAGCCACCACCAAAACAGCCCCATGTCACCCAAAATCCCCTACCAAATCACCAAAATATTAGCCTTATCAAGTCTAACCTAGTATCCTTCAACCCTATCACCTATATCACTCCCTTAGGACATCCCTTATCCCTCGTTGATATCCCAGAGTCTGGAAGAATTTATCTAATTAAAATGAGGGAACAATGAATGGCAGTAAAAGCTAAATGATGAACAAGATTTATTCTTTCTAGAAGAACATGATCTAGGGTCAATAGACCTCAAATGGTATGATCCCAATGATGAAAGTGATGCCTCTATCTGGAATGAGCCGGAGAAACCATTTGTGGGAATAGATTTTGATTGGTTCAAAGAAGATGGGACTATAGAAGGACCTACTCCTACCAAGATTGATCACTAACTAGGTCAGGTCATCATTATCAACCTCCACAGCCTATCACTAAAACCATCAAGAAAGGGCCAGTCAAAGACAAGTAGGGGTGGCCATGGTTCGGGTGAGTCGGGTTTGACCCCCATCCGATCATCCATTCGAACCCCATCGAGTTAAGAGTTTAGAATCCGTCATCCATCCATTCAGTCGGGTGAAACTGATCCGTCGGTTTTGAGTTGGTTCAGGTTGGTTTTGGGTGAAACCTGACAAAAAGAATATATCCTATTTTCATCAATTTTACACCCTGATAGTGCTGAGTTTATTGTACCCAACTGCAAAGCATGACCCTGTTGTTCACCATTTCACCTTCTTGCAAACTTTTTAGGAAGACATTCAATTTAACTTACTAATAAATAAAAATCATGCATAAACTTAACGAGCAAAGAAAAATGAAAAACAATTATACAATCCACCATCAGATTTATACAACATACAAAAAACAAAATTGAAAATGACTTCCATAGTTTCACCACATATATTGTGTTTTCTAAGTTTTCAATAGGTGGTTGGGTCGGGTGATGTCGGGTTTGGATTATAAAAATTGACAACCAAACCATAAGCAATCGGGTGTGGCTTGGGAAAACCATGACTCATCCGGCCATCCGCCAAAACCACTCAAATGCCTTCGAGTCGGTCGGGTTGGGTTGGGTTGGTCGGGTCTCGAGTTGGGATGGCCAGCCCTAAAGACAAGGGAAAAGGAAAAATGGATGAGATCATCGAAGAGGACAATAAGCTGATAAAGCAGCTGAAAAAACCCAAGCACATCTCTCGATGTGGGACATCATGGTAACATCCTATAAGCATAGGCAAGCTGTGTTGAATACCTTGGCTGGAATTAAGGTCCCCATCAATGCCGCATCGAAAGATATGGTGGCTTTCTTAGGCACACTCACCTATGATCCGATCATTACCTTTTTCGATGAAGACTTACCGCCAAAAGGGTCTGCACACAAAAAATCTTTATACATCATTGTTGGATACAAGGGGCAATAAGTGTCATTCTGCTTGGTTGATACAGGTTTCACTTTGAGTGTTTGTACTTTAAGAACCGCTGCCTTGGGGGTTGATCCTGGACATTACTCCATATGTGTAATATGTGAAGGCTTATGACAACACCAAGAGAACTGTGATGGGGGCTATTTCTTTCCAAATCCAAGTAGGATCTTTGGTTTGCATGGAACTTTTCCAAATCATGAATATCCCTGCTTCATTCAATTTGTTAATTGGAAGGCCCTAGCTGCATGTCAACAAAGTTGTATCATCCATTGTGCACCAAATGATCAAGTACATTCATGAGAAAAAGGTTTAAATCATCTTTGTCAATAGTTGGTGAAATGAAGCCTTCCCAAGCTACGCTCCCGTCTTTGAAATCCAAATACCGGAATTAGAAGAAGGGGAAATTGGAGGATTCTCTATAGAAGAAGTCCACTTGATTAGTAATGAAGACAGGTTCCCTGAGATCCACTTTGCGGTTGTTAATATCGTCCTCAAAATGAACTACTTCCCTAGAATGGGGTTGGGCCGAAGTCAACAAGGAATCTGCGAGCTCTCCCAAATTAAAGGACAATAAGGCACCTTTGGGTTGGGATACAAGCCTACTGGAGAAGACATTGAGCTACAAAAGCCATGGAAGAAGAGTGTAAGGAGTCTTCCGCAGTACCGCAAAACCCTGAATGGCCAATTCATTAAAGAAGAAGATGACTTCCCCTATTTTGGATTTCCTGAGCCTTGAATCCATCAGACCACGGGAAAGAGGTATCCTGGACTTGAGATCTTCACTGACTACGAGAGGCCCCCTTATCAGGATCCGTTCTATCCAGAAGAAGTTGTCAAGACCCCAGAGAAAGACTAGTTAAAGTATCTGGACACTGAAGCTATCAAGAAAATAAGGGAAGAATTTGCTGGAAAAAAAAAAGGAAGGGTAGAGGACCAAGAGTCAAGATGATCAGATCATGTTAACTGAAGAGGGTCTGAGCAACCAGGCTGTAGAGTCATTTGTCTATGTCTCCTTATTCCCTATCCCACCGATGTTTGATGTAATCACTCCGCCTGTTATAAATGAAATGAAAGGCAGTTCTACTTACTCCTCTATGTCCAACACTTGTGAATGCACAGATCCCTCCGAGAATCTCTGAATTAAACTTAAATAACTTATTGAAAACCCACCTGCTTATGAAATAATTGAATATACTTTATCAATTAATCTAGGTGAAAAAGATAATCCATAAATTGTGCAAATTGGTTCAACGCTTAATAAAGAAGAAAAAGAAAAATTGACTCTTTTGCCAAAAGAATTCAAAGATACTTTTGCTTGGTCTTACGACGACTTGCCTGGGGTCAATCCTGACATTGTCCAACATCATATTCCCCTTCTCCCCAATTCTAAACTCGTCAAGCAGAAACTTAGGCACATGAGACCAGAATGGGCACTCAAGGTCCAATAAGAAGTAGAGAAGCAATTCAAGGCAGGATTCATCGTTGTCACAGAGTATCCAAAATGGGTTGCAAACATTGTGCTGGTCCCCAAGAAGGATGGAAAGGTTTGTGTATGTGTTGACTTCTGTGATCTAAACAAAGCCAGACCAAAGGATGACTTCCTACTTCCCCACATTGTCGTTCTGGTAGATAACACCACGGACCATGAGCTATTATCATTTATGGATGGTTTCTCAGGGTACAACCAGATTTTAATGGCACTTAAAGATCAGGAAAAGATGACATTCACCACACCATGGGGGACTTACTGTTATAGGGTAATGCCTTTCAGGCTCAAGAATGCTAGAGCAACTTACCAAAGGGTCGCTAAGACCCTGCTACATGACATGGTTCACAAAGAAGTGTATGTGGATGACATGATCGTGAAATCCAAGGACAGAGGAGGACTCTTGGTAGCATTGGAAAAATTCTTCGAAAGATTACGCAAATACAAAATGAGATTGAGACCAAAGAAATGCACTTTCGGTGTGACCTCTGGGAAACTCCTAGGTTTTCTCATCACACAAAGGGGGATAGAGGTCGATCCCTCCAAAAGTATGGAGAATCCAATTCATCAGCTGCTTGATCTCCAAGCTTACAACTACATGTGATCCCTTGTTCTGACTACTGAGGAAAGGAGAGAAGTTCCAATGGGATGACCAATGCCAAGCCGCCTTTGACAAAATAAAAGCCTACCTCCAAAATCCACATGTCCTTTTACCACCTACCCATTATCAGCCCTTGCTTCTTTACCTGTCTATCTCTAAAAATGCCATGGGCAGCATGCTGGCCCAGGAAGGAGAAGAAAGCCACTTTAAAAAAGCCATATATTACCTTAGCAAGAGGATGACTGGGTATGAGCTCAACTACTCTACCCTCGAAAAAACATGTTGGGCTTTAGTCTGGTGTACTAGCCAACTGACGCACTACATGCTATCCTTTCTGGTTATGCGTATATCTTGTATAGATGCTCTAAAAACCTCCTCGAAAAACCCGCCCTATCCAGTTGTATATCCCATTGGTTACTTCTGCTATCTAAATTTGATATCACATATGTAACAAGTAAGTCATTAAAAGGGATAAATCAAGAGAGTAGAATATAGGTGCGTGACCCAAAACCCGCCCAAAACCCAATTGGTGGATTTAAGGTGCGTGACCGGCCACCAAGGCCTCATAACTTGTTCAAAGACTAGCGGAAGCAACATAATTAAATTTTATTACAATATAGGTCATAAAGACCATAATATTACAAGTCATTCCAAATTTATTACATAATATTATGATTGTCTAACTTGAGCCTTTAAATATTGCCTTTGAGAATTCCATTGGAATTACTCATATTATTTAACTAGGTAGCTAGTATTTTAAGTTCTTCTTCTTCTATATGTCTTCCTCAACCAGGTTATCTCCCACCTTCTTATATTTTTCATCACCTGAAAGGGGTTAGAAAGATTTGGAGAGTGTGAGTAGAAGACTCAGTGAAATAATCGTAATCCTGGATGATGAACATAAAGAGAAATTTGTATATCAACGGTAAATAAGATAAACATAACAATCGATATATCAAGAGAGTAGAATATCATCAGGACAGGTATAACGAATACATTTTTAGAAGGTCAGATTACCAACCACCCATTCACGTACTCATACATATACATATATGGCAATAGCTAACTGATCAGAAGCACTCATAGACCCAATAAGGAGGCTCGGCCAATTTTGGGCCACTCGTAGATCCAATATGGATCATCCCACATAGGGCTCGTAGATTCTTAATAGAATCAATATATAATCATGTAGAATGGTGGTAATTGACACTAGAATCAAAGAAATATGGAACTTACAATAATTTCAAATATGATAACCTCTTTCAGTGGAACGAATCGAAGTGTTCCAGAACAAATGTAAGAGCAACAATTTCATAATTAAAATAAAACTTGTTCAAGTAATAGGACAAGATTCACCCATGAGGAGTCGAATCTGTAAAAAAGGAAATACGATCACTCACCTTGGTAGTTTAGGTTATTAAAGAACTTCTTTTGTAGGTAAGTTTCCCTCAAGCCCTATGCAATGCATTTGATAAAAACGGGAATATGTTTAGTCTAAGTTCAAGTATAGGGGTAAAGTTGTAAATATAACTTCTTAGGGGTATTTAGGAAATTTATGAAAATAGAGTTTTTCTTTCACTAAATTGATTCTTATATTATTACAATACTAATACCATTGACTAGTGTCGATTCCGACTTTGTTACAATATTCAATGAGAAATGTATAGATTTTATTTAGCAATTTGGGCTCTAAAATTATTGGTAAAACTTCATTTCTTCAAAATTTACAAAATTAGTATCTAAATATTGTAAATATTCTATTGGTCACAACGATACTGACCATTTATTTTTCTTTGGAGTTGTACAAGATTTTACAAGTAATTTTACAGTTAATAACTCATATTCTTTAGTTATAAACTTGGAATTCAATTAAATACTAAATGGTGTTCATAGCACACCAAATTTTAGGAAATGGCACAAGGAATTTACAAACTTTTGAAATACCAAAAATTCCCTTTGTACATATCCTATATTTAAATCAACTTTAAAACTTGAATCCGACATTAATGATGATTCGGGGTCTATTTGGCCTTGCTCAAGCTTTAAGCTTAGGGAAGGTCTTTTAAGGATCTAATGCAGATGATAAAAATACATATAGAATGTACATATTATAAAATGCATGAGAAAATTTTGGAAAAGAAATTTACCCACTGATTGACGATAGAGTTTGGAATTTGTAGTTTGGCTCAAACTTCCTTCGCCAATGGATACTAGTCTAGTAGTTTATGCCAAACGACCCTCTGAGAGAGTAGACAATAATATATCCCAACACTTTCTCTAACTCTCTGGCTCCCTTTCTCTCTCTCCTAAAACTCTCTTTTTCACTTTATTGAACTCTTCCTTCCCTTCCTTTTTTTTCTTTCTTGTAATGAGTTAGTGTATGTACGTATTTCTTTTATAGGTGAAGTAAAATGAGTTTCTTTTGTATTTAATTACAATAGTCTTAAATGGGGGTGTTAGAAACTAAAAGAAAGTAAAAACCTACATGCACGTGATAGAGAAAGAATAGAGTTTTGCGTAGGAATTTTCATCGGAAAAGAAGTAATGAGAGTGAATATGGTAACTCTCAAGTGTTTTTATTTATGTATGTGTATTTACTGTGTTTGAAACATTTGTATCCAAAGGAAGAAATGTTTATGTTAACATATAGTAATTGTGTATCATATTAACTTAGTTTATTATGCAAGTGTATGTTAACACGTTATGAGGTATATGTAAAATGGGTAGGTTCAACAATATTCTTTGGGTGATAAATTTGGTACATTTGTGTTAGGTAGAAGTCTCAGAATTAGGTGATTTGCTAAGGTTACACGTAGGTTAGTTTGTTGGGTAAAATACCAATAGAGTTTTAACACGTGTCCAGAGTTGATTGGTTAAAGCTAAAAATATGATGATATTTTAGGAATTTTTAATACTGAAAATTTGGGTCTTGACAAAAGGTCCAAAAGTTGGATGTCTTCGGAGATTCAAATCTCATTGTGTCACAAGCCAGAGGAGAATGGAAAGAAAAGAAGAAAGGCTGAAACCCTACCACGATCATCTCGATGGACTCAAGAAATAGTTCAAGAGTGTAACATTCTTCTACTTGCCCAGGCAGGAGAACCAATTGGCAGATTCATTGGCTACCTTAGCCTCCATGATCAGAATCCCCGTAGGAGTCAAGATGATGCCTCTGGTAATCGAACAAAGATATGAGCCGTCATTCAACATGATTGCCACAATTGAGGAAGAAAAAAAGGAAACACAGTGTGCCAAGATATATAGGACTTCATAGAAAAGGGAATGTATCCCCAAGAGTCTACTGAGAAGGACAAAAGAGCAATTTGAAGATTCGTTACGTAGTTCATCATCTGTGGGGAAATTTTTTTGAAGAAAGGGTATAACGGTCACAACCTGACTTACTTGTTTGGAAAGAGTGCTAGAAGGATGATGGAAGAGATACATGAAGGGGTGTGTGGTCTACACATGAATGGTCACATGCTAGCTAAGAAGATCGAAAGACATGGGTACTACTGGACAACATTGGAGAAAGATTTTTGTGAATACGTGAGAAGGTACCACAAGTGCCAGATCCATGTAAACATGATGCATGTACCGCCATCGCTGCTATGTAGTATGACCTATCCATGGCCATTCTCAACCTGGGGAATTAATATCATTGGCGAAATTATTTCACAAACCTCGAATAGGAATCGTTATATTCTGGTAGCCATCGACTACTTCACGAAGTGGGTTGAAGCTGAATCCTACATTAAATTAGGAGCCAAAGAAGTGGCCAAGTTCATCAAGAGGAACCTCATTTGTCGCTATGGGGTTCCCCATGAGATCATCTCGGATAACAGAAGTCATTTCAAAGTAAAAGTCAAAGATCTGTTTGAGGAATACAAAATCACTTATCATAAGTCATCACCGTATAGGCCGCAAATCAATGGGGCAGTTGAAGCTGTAAACAAAAATGTTAAAGCCATACTGCAGAAATCAGCCGATACTTATAAAGATTGGCATGAGAAGTTACCATTTGCACTTTAGGGATACAGAACTTCAATAAGGACGTCTATAGGAGCGACTCCTTACTCACTGGTGTATGGGATGGAAGCAGTGCCTCCTATCAAGATAGAATTACCATCCTTGCGAGTGATGTTTGAATGTGAGATCTCGGAATCAGACTGGTTGAGGGAAAGATAAGAAGAATTGGCGCTCATAGATGAAAAGCGTCTTGCGGTGATCGACCATGTCCGAATTTATCAAAAAAGGATAGCCCGTGCCTTTAATAAGAGGGTTCGTTTGAGGAAAATCGTCAATGGTGATCTTGTCCTTAAGGAGCTACAAGCCCCAATTTTTTATCCACGTGGAAAGTTCAAACCCATATGGGTTGGGCCTTATATCGTCAAAACTATCCTTTCAGGAGGAACAACCTACCTCACGAACCTCGTCGCCTTAAAAAGTACTATGCTTGACTTTTTCCATTTCTTCCAAAACTCGCTTAAACTACGCTCAACTTGATTCCCACTCGGGGATACATAGGCAACCGCATCGGTTCGATCGTCCTACCCATAAAAATAGCCCATTTCTTCCAAAACTCACTTGAACTACGCTCGACCTGATTCCTACTTTGGGGATATGTAGGCAACCGCATCGATTCGGTCATCCCACTTCTTTCCAACCTTAGCCTGAACTACGTTGGACCTGATCCCTGCTCGGAGGTACGTAGGCAGACTTTCAAAAAGAAACGAAGGATGGCTCGCTAGGTCAAAAATCTGAAAGGATGCCTAGGCAAAAATTAAAGATAAATCCAAAGTGAGCAATAAAAAAAAAAGAGAGAAAATAGCTTGCTAGGCCACTTCACCAATGCCTAGGCAAAAATTATGAGCATGAGAGAGAAATAAAGTCGCGGTCCTCACCATAACCCCTAAACCACCCTTCACTAGGGCAAACTTCGGCTACTCGCCTCATTTTTTGAAAATGCCCCTAAACTAGGGGCAAACTTTGGTCATCTACCTCGTTTGCCTTACAACCACCCATATCCCAAACTAGGGGTAAACTTCAGCTACCCACCTCATTTTGCCTCTAAATGCCCTAGCATGCCCAGGCAAGTACCAAAAGTAACATCTAATCGAAATCTTGCTACAAAATGTTTTCAGAAATCCAAAATGCATAAAATAAGGTTCTCACAATAACCAAGGTTCACCGATAAACAAACTTCAAATATTACATAGGCAGTAATAGTTGAAAAGATAAAAGTCTTTCAAAAGTAATCACAAATACCAAGGACACTCAGGGGAATAAGTAGATTCAGTCGAGTTCAGTTTTTATTTTTATTTCTTCAAAGGTCTGTAGAAATAAGCCTTTACTCGGTAGGTCCAACCATTGATTAAACCAGCAATAGTGACAACTCTGACTCTGGAAGTAAAGACCCTTTCAGTAAATCCCTGGGGGACCTCCTAAACCCGCTTGTACTGCCCGGCCAATTGACAAGGATGATAGAAAGAAGTCTCTCTCAGACCCATCAACCATATTCTCGGGTGATTCCCAAGACTGGTGGTCATAGCATGAAGGCCCCAATGCCCCACAATCTAGCAAATGTCCGCCTCAGATAAAGAACCCAGTCGGCAAAAGTATAGTAAGAATAAGGCATAGCCCTACGAAAATAATCCAGCGGCACACGGCCTATCCACAAGTAAAGGCGCTCATATAGCCAAGCCTCTAACACCAAAGGTGCCCCAGAAAGAAGAAGAGTTCCTTGGTTAAAGGTGTTATCCAAACCATTCAAGGTTTCAGCTAGAACTATAGCCATGGGGTTCCTACCCACCTTTAGTCTAAGGCATACATGCACCAAGTCACTAGAAGTACTCGAGAACAGGAAGTGTGAAGTCATGCATAAAATCAGAGCGGCCCCACGGGTAGCGTCATACACATTGGCATTTCCAAGATCAGCCTAACGAGCAATGATAGAGGCAATGTCAAGACCTTCACCATGAATTAGTCAGTGAGAGACAGTAGTTGAACAGTTAAGATATTCAGCCAAATCGCGCGTAGGACTGGGGGTATCAACAAGAGGAAGAATCAAGCCTGAGTCTGGATCGAAGCTAAGGATAGCACAGAATTCCTCAAACATGGGACACATCTTCAGGCCATTGAAATTGAAAACATAATTTATCGGGTCCCAGTGAGCAATAGCAGCATGCAAGAACTTAGTATTCAAAGCCATTTGGCATAGAGAGAATAGCTTAGTCAAGCCATGACCGAAGAGGTTGATCCGTTCAATACCATCTGTAATGTTCAGCCAAACTGTGAGTTGAGCAGGATCAGACAATGCCATATTTTCTGTCACAGCTCTAGCAAAACTCAAAATTTCAGTAGCACCTCCCCATTTCACAGACTATCCCACCTATAAAGCAAACACATCACTATCACAAGGCTGTTCATCGTAGTAACATCAACAATCACAGAATTACAGTGCATATATATATATATCATCACATGATTACCAAATAAAATAAACACACAACCGCACCTCTAAACCAAAACGTTGTCTGGCCCAAAAGGTAAATCATCATAATATTCTATCAAAGGTGACAAACCATCCTACACATCATCCATCATTCACAAATACACTTATATAACCCAATTGAAAACATAAAATGGAGACAAAACAAAAGTCCCCGCTCTAGAGGCCTTAATCCTCCTCCTCTTTATCCTCCACCGGGCCGCTTGGAGTATATATTAGTGAAGGACTCCTACCACCCCTGCACCTTGGCATATACCTCAATAAGTCAGCACCAACTCCGTGACACTGTACACATAAATAAAATGAAAACAATCAGTTGTGAACCAACAAAAGTGCAAAAATAGAGTCGAGTTAGAAACTTACCATAGACGCCATCTGACTGGTGGCGAACTGTCGTATGCCATCTATATATCAAGGGTAAAATCTAGGGTTAGAACCTCATAACCTTATGGAGCACAATACTAGAGACGTACCCTGTGGTTTCCCATGAGGACCAAAGACTGTAGGCTAGTTGCCAAGGCGTGACCCTCCTTAACATAACTCCAAGGAACGTTGAGGATGCCTGCTGGCTGGGTGGGATACCTGCACGTAACTCGTGGCACCTCCATAACTTGAGGGGAACCATCGGTACCCAAAACATTGACGGTCCAGTCCCAAGGAGGGATGGGGTCAGAAGCTGGGGGATTGAGCCTGTCTCCTATACATCCCGTAAAACTGTAGGCACAAGATAAGTTAGGAAAAAGACGAGTCAAAAACATAAGTGACAAATAGAGATAAAAAAAACATACAAGCTTACATCCAAGAGCGAAAAGTTAGGCATCAGAAAGTGGCCACGGTAAGTCTCATAACCAGTCTCAGAACGAAAGTGATTCCATGCATCAATGCCAATCAAAGCCGTCTAAAAAATAGCACCAGAAAGGTCGTCAGCATCCATTATGAGAGGATTATAAGAATGTAGTACCTCGGGCCACCAACCACTTGTTGAGATACTTGCTCACCAAGATACCATTGCTTGCCATCGATACTTTCCATCAAAAAATGACGAGAAGTAAGAGGTCTGATTGCCTGAATCTCCTCAGGAGTGGCATAGGAAACATTCTCCTAAGGTGTCCAATCAACGCTAGCAACAGTCAACTTAGATAAGAAGTTCCTTAGAAGAATAATCTGGTGGGCTCCACTCTTGACCCCAACAACATCCCTTTTCCATCTCAAGCCCCGAGGGAACAAAGGTACAAGAACCATACCGTCCTCATCCTTGCCCGACTCATCAGCAGGAGAAGGAGCTAGCATCTTCAAATACTTGAAACTCCAGAGCTGTACAAAGAAAATAATAAATAGAAAAATAAAAATATGGAAATCAAAAGCCAAAAGAAAGGAAAAAGTCACAGAATATACCTCCCAAGCTCTCCAGAACCCTCCAGTCAATTTAATGTCGCCTTGGGAAACCTCACCCATATGCTTATAAAGATGAGCCAGAGTAGCAGCGCCCCAATCATAGATAGTCGCCAAACAGGAGAGGAGCCTCAAACTCACTCGGTCATTCTGTGTCACAAAAATTGAACATCCAAGGACATACAAAAGGAAGACCTGCAGCAGTTGCCTGTCATTGAGATTATGCCTCCCTTTTCTATGAGCCCGATAAAGCCAACCACAAGTGAACTGACGTCCCTCTAAAATCTGGAGAATGCCTTCGATTAGTGTCTCGACGGCCTCAGGATCAATCTCATAAAAGTAGTCTAAGATCAGGCACTTCCCACCGACCCTTAAGGCAGTAATTATCGAGAAATCAAAGGGCGGCATCATCATTTTGCCAAATGAAAGATGGAAAGTATTGGTGGTGTCCCACCATCTCTCAGCCAGAGCATAAAAGTATGCTAGGTCATTTGAACTCTTTGAAACCAGGCAAACAAAGCCGCTAAACCTTGCCTCATTAACCATTTGTCTAACGGCGGCGATAGTTGAGTGTACCATAAGAAAGCATGAGCGAGACTGCAGTGGCCCTTCAAGACCTCCTCTGGCACCTATGTGCATCAAAAAATAGCAAAAAACAAGCACAAAAACACTATTCATGACCCGAAGTCCAACTTCACAAAAGCAACAATTTGAGCACAAAATAAGCTTCCAACGATCTATAGGTGCACACTACAGCTCACAAAATAAGCACAATGCACAAAAATAGTCTTGAGCTACCAAAAGTGTCACATACCTGACTTGCTAGAATAGCGACGGAAAGATGATGCTAGGGTTTTCATAAAATCAACTCTGGGGGTTGGCTCTCGACCCTTACTCATTCTTTGGCCTTCTTAGAGAGCCTCCTTGAGCTTGAAGTCATGGATCTGCAAAGAAAATGGAAGTTAGAACCAAACTTTCTTCTTGAAACTTGGAGAAAAATAAAACACCAATCAAAATTCCAATCGTAAGAAAAGATTACTCACCCAGTTGTGCACAAACTAATTTTTAGTAGGTTTTGGCTCCAAAAACACCCCCAAAATGGCGAAGAATGAGCTCAAAATGCTCAAAAACTCAAGAAAAGCAACAATGGAGTCTGGCCACTCAGTGCCGCCGTGGAACTGGCCAACTGCCATCATGATAGTGGCCCAGTGCCACTGTGGTACTACTTTTTGCGGGTCCCGCTTTGCTCCGCTTTTGCCAATTTTTACCCATTTTGGCCCGTTTCAGGCCCCAATTAGCCCCAGTGACTCATTTTGATCAAAATTTACAAGGTTTTATCCCCAATAGATCCAACTTATCCCTAGAGGACAGTTACAGAGATAAAATGGCCTCCAGAGGAACGAACAGGCTTTTCAGAATGACCGTTATAGAATTTGATCAATCATGAGAGTTCTAGAGAAGAATCCTGGATCTAGGTCAAGAATTGAAGAAAGATCCTTAGAGATTCCAAGAACTAACCCCAGCAGACAAATACAGAAAGAATTCAGCTCCCGAAGGCTCTAACGGGCTCTTTTGGATTGGGTCTTAGAAGATTTGATCAACCGTGAGAGATTCAAAGATGGATCCTGGTTCATGGTCAGAAGATTTGACCAATTGTGAGAGATTTAGAGATGGATCCTGGTTCTCGGTCAGCAAATTTGATCAACCGTGATAGATACAAAGATGGATCCTAGTTCTCGGTCAGCAGATTTTGATTAACCATGAGAGATTCAGAGATGGATCCTGGTTCTCGGTCAAAAGTTACGAGAGATTCTTGAAGAATCGCCCACTATCCCCAGCAGAAGATAAAGGCGATTAGAACCAACTTTCTGGATTAGTCATCCTAAAATACTGCCCAGGGCCAGCACTATCTATTCACGACTCTACGTCTACTAATTATCATGAGTTTTCTCACCCATTGGTCATCGTGATCCTCCTCGCCTATCATGAGCCTCCTCGTTTCAATTATCATAAGTTCCCCCAACTCTCAGTTGCCATGAGCTCCCTCACCAGTCGGTTATCTTTAAGTGTCATCCTCGAGGACCATGCATCTGATCCATTTTACTTATAATACGTGCTTCCCAAAATTTAAGAAGTTTTCCCCAAGACCCAGAGTTCTCCAAATCTTGGTGTCTTTATTCAAGTCGGCCACTCCATCATAATTGGAAACACTAGCACGACATAAGTCCACTCAGAGTGGCACACACCCCATAGCACCAGCTCATACTAGGATCACAATAGTAGACATGATAGGACTCGGGACACAATTTATATCACATTCATGTAATCCATATCATTCTCATAGCATAGCATCCTCCTATTATGTTGTACATTCGCATGTGTGGTTTAGTCCCTTGCTCGCCCGAACTACATCCTGGTTTGATTCCCCTTAAGATATATAGGCAGCTCATACAGAGCGTGACCAGCACTGACCTCAGTATCATCCTTGCATCTTTTGCAATGCTTTTATCCTAAATCTATGGCCTCCAACAAGACCTGTCTCTTTAAAACTTTGGCACTCGCTTGCGACATGCTTTGCCTCACAAGTTCATGCCAAAGAGGGGCATACTGTAGACACCCCATTTTGTCGGCTATCAAATTTAGGAGATCCATAGCTGATTGGTTCACAGTGATCAAAAAGGACTCTTAGAAGTTAGTTCTATCTCCCAAAATACTCAGAAAGTGGTATAAATGACCAAATGCCCTGAAAGCTCAAATACTCCCAAATTTGGATCAAAAGTTTTGAAAACATGCTATGTCATAAGAAAATTAAGAAAATGGATTTTGA
Organism: Hydrangea macrophylla; assembly: GCA_033977485.1. Taxonomy (NCBI): domain Eukaryota; kingdom Viridiplantae; phylum Streptophyta; class Magnoliopsida; order Cornales; family Hydrangeaceae; genus Hydrangea; species Hydrangea macrophylla. The sequence continues at coordinate 60,922,866 of CM066997.1, read as the reverse complement.
AGCAAAATCAGATGAAATCATCAGCTCTCAGAGACCCTGGAAAGTCCCAAAAGTTCGCGGAAAGTCCCCATTGATCGGTTTGACCAGGGTTTGACCAAAATCATCTGAACTAGCCCAAAAGTTCCAAGATTATCCTATATTATGTAAAAAGTACTAAAATAAGTTTTAAAAGAAAATTAGACGAAAAACGTCAGCTCCTAGGAGCTCCTAGAGGTTCCCAGAACTTTCTGGAGATCCCAAGTTTGACCGATTTGACCTAAAAATTGACTTTGAAACTAGAGCACCATATCATTTTTTCATTGATACTAGAGGTTAATAGCTTTCCAATGGTATATCGCACATAATTTCTGGATTTAGAACGGATTAATTATGAATTTCTGAAGGTAAAAAAAGCGATCAAATCGGATTTTATCACGAATATTGCAAAACTTTTCAAAGCGACCTATCTCTAAACTATTTTTTATGGAAAGTAGACTCCATTACCTTTCCAAAGGTATATCACAAGCTCAGTTTGGAGTTCGTATGCATTTTTTGTGAATTTCAGACAAAATATGGACTTTTTGCGAATACCGAAACCTCTGGGGGCCTAAACGGAATAATCTAGGCATATGAGGAGCAGTGCTGCCACGGTACTGGCATATTACCATCGTGGCACAAGCTCAAGCCACTGTAACACTCTCCCCCAGAAGTCTATTTTTTGTAATTTTGTTTTGTGGCCCTAAATTGAATAATTAAACACCAAAACAACATAGTTTTATGTTCACAAATGTTTGGGACCAATGGGAGCACTTTTTAAATCACAAACTCCCCCCAAATTGGCCTATATAACCCCCTTGACTTCTCATTTAGGGGGGTGTCAAATGCAAGTTTTTAAAAGTTTTAGAGAGAAAGTTGTAGAGATAAGGTTAGAATAGAGAGAAAGAAGGCTTCCTTCTTAGATTTTGAACAAGAAAGTGAGTTCCCAACTTTGTTTTTACTTCATTACTCCTCTTTACTTCACATTTAATACACCCAACCACCATTTTTGTGAGCATTTAAGAGATAGGAAGCTATTTCCATGTCCAAAGTCACTATATATGAGTGAAATACCAAGCTACAAGTCCAATATCTCAATGATTATCAACTATTGATTGTTATTTACTTGCTTGTTTTTATATGTTCACCTCGTCCTACTTCATTTCTTTTTTTTTATTACTTACTAGTTCATCATCATGTAGATGATGACATGATATTTGAGGTGAGTGAATCCTTATGGATAGTAGCTCTTGACCTCAAAAACATGTTTAATAGACAATGATTCTAACTTCAATACATTCATATGTATTCTTGAAGTTTTTTCCAAGACGAAAATAATGCTCTCCAACAATCTTGGAAGTTCTTGACGTAAGTTAGATGTTGATATTCCAAGTGGTTGTAATCTCCTCTTTGTGTTGAAAATGTGCTTTCAAAACCTCTATTTCAAAAACCCCTCTAAAAACACAACATTTGGATTCCAAGAAAATAAACCTTGTTTTATCAAAAGTCTCCAAAACAGTGAGTTATCAAACTTTAAAATGACATTCTGAGTTCAATACTCAAAAGATGATTATGAGACCACTTGGAAAGTCTTCCTAACTCATTATAGAATAATCCTGATTTTTGGTTTGACTTAAAAACACTTGGAAGTGTCTCATTTTGACTCAAACATTCCTTCCAGACATTCTGTTTTCTCTGTAACAGCAGCTTAGTTAAATTTCAACTTATTTTTCAAAAATCTCTTACAAAGATAGTGGTCCCAACTCATTTTTCCCTTGAACTTAAGTATCTTAGGGAACTTTCTGTATAATATGGGCCTCCAAATGTTTTGTTTTCATTTTCTAAGATTTTTCTACATTTCAGTCGATAGTTCGAACTCTGTTTCTGAGTAACCTTTCTTGTTTATATGATTTATCTCACCTATAACTTCAATAGTGATTTGGCTTTTTGATATGTGTTCTAGACACAATAAAGATGATCTCTGTAAAAAATCATAAATTAAAAACATTTCTAACCATACTTTTCCATTTTTACAAAATCAGTTCACTATTCTATCCACTATTCACAGCAAGCATGTTTTAACTTTGACTCTTTGACTAGATGTTTACGTGCATCCCAAATTAGCTCATCTCTTAGGAAGTAGTTTATACTACATTTGTACACACCCTATAATAATAATCTCCATTCATTCATGCATATTTTAGACTTCTAAGTCACTTTAGAAAATCCATGAACACAAACACACTACTACTTTGCACATTCTAGGATCATACATTGCATTCATTCAAGATTTGGGGTTTTTGTGACTCCTAATCTAAGAAGATTATAAGGAATGAAATTGATCACACGTTCATGTTCCCATCGATCGAATCTTCCTTTCTCATCCGTCCCGGGGATTGAGAGGTCTTCTTTTCTTTGTTTAAAGAACAATTCATGTCCCCCTTTAGATTAGGAAAACCTGATTACTTGATATGTGATTAGACGGGTTTTCCTAGGTTTGTTTGAGTGATCTTTCACTTTACATTGTGTGATACTTGGCTAGATCTTATGAATGATATCTTATCTTTTGATCTTCCATTTCAAGATTCTTATGCAATGTAATATACCTATCATAAATTTTAATTATCGAACAAAACATAGTACAAGATGATTATTTGGATGCTAATTGAGGCCCATCGAGAGACGGGGTGAGTTGAGGGTGTTTTAGTCATGACAAAGGCTCCTTCCTCTCTCGTACCAAAACCCTAAGACAAGTTCTTTGGTTATGAAGGGTCGGTGCCCTTTATTTGGGTGAGTCAAAATTAGGTTTCTTGGTTCCATAAAGACCAAGTGGCGACTCTGTATCTGTTTTCAACAGACCTTACCTTCTGTCACGCCCCGGCGTAGCCAAAATATGGAAAAAATTTAAAATTTTCATCTTGGACCCTGAGGCACATGACTGGTTGTAGTGCTGAATTGTCCATGACCAAATAATAATAACTAAACGATATAATAAAAGGATGACACCATCATGTACTTACTGGAATATATTACAAAGAGTAGTCAAAGTACTTAGCTAGTTAATACATCATTATAAATACATCAAAGTCTTATGGCTCTTGGCCTTACAAAACTATTACGAAATATATGCTAAGTCTTCTGGTTATAATCAAAAACATTTACAGAGGAAGACTGCTAGTCTTCTCTCTAACTAGCATAACCATAGTCATCTTCAGTGTAATCTTCTTCAATGTTTCCTTCTTACGTAGCTTCATAACCTAGGTACTCCTCACCTAAATAAGCTGGACATAGGAATGTCCAGCGACATGAACGTCGTCAGCTTATGAAAGCTTGAGTGAGTAAGCTAAATCAAATGGAACGTATATAGTAAAACACAATAAGAATACATTTACTACCTTTCAACATGTCTTTTAGGATCTTTACATTCTCTCTGTCGAATTATAACTATTAGCATACCCGACTACATATTCGATAGGAATACAAACAATTCAGGAGACCCATCTAGACGTTCTTAATGCCACTACCATTCATTTCTAACATCCGACGTCATTTACAAACCCAAAGTATCTCTTGCTAACCAAACCATCATTCATCAACCAATCATCAACCAAAACATCTTTCATCAACCACTTCGTCACAAAGAACCGAAGTGTTAAGGAGTGCAAGAACATCCATTTCGTCACGAAGAACCGAAAGCGTTATGGAGTACAAGAACATCCATTTCCTCATGAAGAACCGAAAGGAGTCTTTACTCAAAGAATCACCACTTCGTCACAAAGAACCGAAAGCGTTACGGAGTACAAGAACATCCATTTCCTCACGAAGAATCAAAAGGAGTCTTTACTCAATGAATCACCGCTTCGTCACGAAGAATCGAAAGCATTACGGAGTACAAGAACATCCATTTCCTCACGAAGAACCGAAAGGAGTCTTTACTCAAAGAATTACCGCTTCATCACAAAGAACCGAAAGCTTTGCGGAGTACAAGAACATCCATTTCCTCACGAAGAACTGAAAGGAGTCTTTACTCAAAGAATCATCGCTTCATCACGAAGAACCGAAAGTGGTACGCGTATCCCTTTCGTCATGAAGAACCGAAAGAATACTCAAGAGTCACCACTTCATAACTCAACAACACATCCCTTTTCTTACCCTCCCGGCCCCCGTGGCCTGGTTTACCTATCCAACACTTATCCTTGACATACGCTGCTCCTGATCAAGTACAACTAGTCCGTAGGTATCATGGACCGCATTCACGTCACTCGTTCCATAGTTTAGTTTGTTAATTACTTTCATTTACACATATAAGGTTGCGTTCCTATGTCCGTTGTTCTGTTTTATGTCATAATATACCCATGAAGTCAGAATTGACATCATCGTTCAGCTTACGGCTTTAATAGTTCCTCAAGGAAACTTTTCACGAAAAAACTTCCTAGAAACCGATTTCTCCCATAAATCGATTTTTGGCGCAAGATTCTCAAATCCTCTAGACGATTTTTATGCAATGTACAATCATTTAAGCTTAGGGTACGTAAATTATATACTCCTATGAGTAGTATAACATGTCTACAGTAGTATAGATACTCCATATATATATATATATATCCAAGCATGGGTCTATGTACATCTAATTCAAGCTTATGTTAAGATTTCAAAGCATCATCTTGGTTATACTTGTAAAATACATGCATGGGTTTGTTATCATGTCTATAAAACTAACAAAACTATACATACCCTTAACATACTCATCTACTCGATAGCACTACCATAGCACAAGATATTCATAACCACACAGGTATCAGAGAACAAGCATCATCAATAAACACATCATACAAGTAGTTGTACAATCTGTCAGGAATTAATTTTACTGTATCGACTAAATTGATATGATTTATTTGGGCATGATAAATTGATTTGTAGATCAAACTCAAAACTAGAACATTGTATATAATTAGATTATATTCATGTACAACAAAATCTAGCTTTAATAACATTTTTGAACTACTCAAAATATTTATTTTACTTAGACATTTCTATATTTTCGGACTGCTCTGTCCCAGATTTATAGTACTGCGTTGCATGTGCATTTCACCTATGAATGATTCATTTTTATACTAGGCTATAGAAGCGTTATTTGTAGATAAATGAGTCACCTTTCTCCACAAAAAAAACTAGCCTCTTTATGATTTTTGAACTGCTCTAAACATTCATTTTACTAAACTATGTTCTGCTAAAAGTTTCTATTTCCCAGATTTATAACACTATGTTGTACATGCATTTCACCTATGAAGGAGTGACATCTAGACTAAGATATAAAAGAGTTATTTGTAGATAAATGAGTTAGATTTCTCCACAAAAAAAACCTAGCTTAATTCAGATTTTGGAGCTGCTTAAAACACTCATTTTACTAAACTACATTCTGCTGGAGGTTTCTGTTTCTCAGATTCAAAGTACTTTGTTGTATGTACATTTCACCTATGAAGAATTGATTTTCAGACTGCGCTATAGAAGAGTTATTTGTAGATAAATCAGTTAGATTTCTTCACAAAAAAACCTAGCTTAATTTAGATTTCGGAGCTGCTTAAAACACTCATTTTACTAAACTACATTCTGCCGGAGGTTTCTGTTTCTCAAATTTAAAGTACTTCGTTGTATGTACATTTCACCTATAAAGAAGTGATTTTAAGACTGAGCTATAGAAGCATTATTTGTAGATAAATAAGTTATCTTTCTCCACAAAAAAACCTAGCCTCATTCCCATTTTTGAACTGCTCAAAATGTTCATTTTACTAAACAACATTCTGCTGGAAGTTTCAGCTTCCCAGATTTGAAATTTTGTCTTGCATGTTGCATAGAACCTCAAAATACAACATCAAACACTTGCTAAACATTACTACATACTATATAGGTTCTAAAGTGAGTTAGAATACTCACTAAATCTTGAAATTGAGCTTGGGCTTTGGATTTGAGCTTAGGAAGCTTGAACACAAGCTTCAATGGTGAAAGCTCCTTGTTCTTCTCCTTCTAACTTCTTTTATCTCACCATGGATTTCATCTCCTAGCTCTCTCTAACTCTATATGCAGATTATAGATGATCAAAAAGTATCATGCAAGTGTATATGCATGTTTATATAGAGGTGGTGTAGTGATAGGTGTCTCCATGCATGTGCTAGTGTACACATGTATGGACAAGTGTCCTTGTACAAGACAAGTGGCTTGGGTATGGGTGACATATGGAGGAGGTATTGCATGGGCTTCCATGTGGCCGGCCATGTGGGGTCCACCTCGGGTTTTGTGCCACTTTCTCAGTTTACGTGCAACCGAGTATTATTTCTAATGTCCGAGTACAGATACAGAACTAGTTTAAGTCTTATTACGATCGAGCCAGTGCGGTGCTTACAGTCTAATTACTAACACTATAACACATCAGTATCGTCACGTAATTAAAATAATATAAAGTTGAATAGTCGAATGCCAAAAAAATCAGAAACTAATATTATTAAAGAAAAGAAAATTACAGGTATTACACCTTCTTTACTTCAAATCAATTTCAAAACAAAAGGAAAATCAATTCCACGTGTCCACAAATGGAAGCAGCCTTAGCCATAAAAGTTGAAAAGATTGATGTTTTCAGAGATTCTAATTTGATTATATCCTAAGTGCGAGGTGATTGGAGAGTAAAGCGTGAGAAGTTAAGACCTTACCACGAATACCTAGAGAGCTTAACATTACAATTTAAGAGGATTTCATTCTATTACCTTCCCCGTGAGGAGAATCAGCTAGCTAACTCCCTAGCTACCCTAGCCTCGATGATACAAATCCCCTCAGGAGTCACCAGGATCCCACTATCCATAGAAGTAAGAAGTCAACCTTCATTTGAGATGATCGCAACCATAGAGGAATAGGGTGAGATGCCCTGGTGTGTGGATGTTTGGAATTTTATTAAGAAAGGAGAATACCCTGAAGGAGCCTCAGAGAAGGACAAGAAGGCGATTTGAAGATTTTCTGCTCAATTTGTGATCTATACAGATACGTTGTGGAAGAAGTCTTACACCGGGTATAATCTAGAGTGTCTATATGAAAAGAAAGCTAAGAAAATGATGGAGGAAATACACGAAGGAGTTTATGGACCCCACATGAATGGGCATAAGTTAGCAAAGAAGATAATTCGACAAGGGTATTATTGGAAGACCTTAGACAGAGATTACTATGAATATGTCAAAAAATGACATAAGTGTCAGATCCATGCAAATTTGATGCACACACCACTGTCCCAACTCTATAGCATGACCATACCTTAGTTATAGAAATTATTGGTGAAATAGTTCCAAAGGCCTCCCATGGACACTGGTACATAATTGTGGCAATTGGCTATTTTAATAAGTAGGTAGAAGCAGCATCATACGCAACTTTGAAAGCTAAATATGTGGTGAGTTTCATTAAAAAGAACATAATCTACAGATACGGGGTTCTGAATGAGTTCATTTCTGATCATGGCAATCGTTTCCAAGGAGAATTCATCCCACTTCTAGAGAAGTATTAAATCACCCGCCATCAGTCTTCCCCTTGTAGACCTCTAACAAACGGAGTGGTAGAAGTAGAAAATAAGAATGTTAAGGCAATCTTGGGAAAAATGACAGACACGTATAAAGATTGGCACGAAAAACTCCCATTTGCATTATGGGGGTACCGGACCTCTATAAGGACCTCAACGGGTGCTACGCCATATTCGTTGGTTTATGGGATGGAAGTTGTCCTTCTTGTTAAAGTAGAAATGCCCCCTCTTAGGATTTTGGCAGAATGTGAAGTGACTGAACTTTAATGGATACGAGGAAGGTATGAAGAGTTGATGTTACTTGATGAGAAAAGATTGGCTGCAATAAACCATACTCGGGGATATCAAAAAAGAATAGCTCGTGCTTTCAACAAAAAGGTTCGCCCAAGGAAGCTTCCTGAGGGTGACTTGGTCCTCAAAGAACTCAAAGTGCCTGTTTATGACCCAAGAGGAAAATTCAAACCCAATTGGGTCGAACCATACATCATTAAGACTCTCCTCTTCTGAGGGGCTGCCTATCTTATAGACCTAGATGGGGTTGAATTTAAACAGTCGATTAACCTCGATCTCCTAAAAAAATACTTTGCTTGAGACCTTTTTTCCAAAACCTCCTACATCAATGAACCACACTAGACCTGATTCCCATAAGGAGATACGTAAGGCAACCTGCTCAGTTCGGTCATTAATAATTGCCTGAGCGGCACCTCCCTTCAAGCCTTAAACAAAACTACTTCGGACCTGATACCTACTTAGGGATAAGTAGGTGGGCTCTTGAAAGCCTTCGGTCTATGAAAACCCAAAAAAACAAATCCCTGCACTAAACTAGGGGCAAACTTGCATTTGCCCGGAACCATGTCAAAGCCCCATATCCAGGGACAAACTTCGTTTGCTATCTAAAGAACACAGATATTTACCTTAACCCATCTTTGGATCTCCTAGCTATCAAAATAAGCACTATAAAGAAACAAGTAAGGATTCATGGTATAGGATGGTTAAAACTCCAAGCAACCTTCAAAGCAATGGTAATAAAAGCTAAGAAGAAACATTAAAAGGAAGATCTTCATGACTCAAAGATAAAATGGAAAAGTGAACACTTTGATTAAACATATCAGAATGTTTTACAAAAACACGCTCTGGAAAGAAAAAGAAAATCACATTCAAAGAACGCAAAAGAATAGACAGGGTTTATTAGAAGTTTTGTAAGATAAAAACTTTGCCTTGTGTTTATTTTTGCTTTCATATATGTCTGTCTATGAAGTCTGTCTCCTGACCAGGGCCTGGATCTCGAGAAGGTACTTAGTAGTAGGCACGACTGAAGAAAGGATTCTTCGGAAGGGAGCGGCCACCCTATCATGCTAAGCCTGGGTAAAAGCCTTCATAGTGGAAGGACACATAATAGAGCTCCTCGTGAAATCTACTGTAACGTCCTCAGGAAGATCCTGAAGAAGGCTATACTGATGGACCACTTGGCCAAGAATGTAAAAAGTGGTAGCATGCAAGCTAGGCAACTAGATGCCAGGTCACCCTGGAAATTGTATTGCAACAGAGCAATAAACCCACTGCGGGCAAATCCAACAGATGTCATCGGAAGATAGACACTAAAGCCAACCAAGCCAGGAATAAACAGAATGGAATAGGTGATGAACCTCTAGATGATCCTAAGGAAATGACATGTAAGAGCGTGGAGGGTGGATAAAGAGATTCAGATGCTTCATGAACCAAACCTATAAGACAAAGGGAGCTCCAAAAGATAACATGGCTCCAGTAGTGTGGGCATGATCGAATTCCATCAAAGTCTCGCCAAGGACCAGCATGACAGCACTCTTCATTTCCTGTAAATCATGAGCGATGGGTATAAGAATGTTAAAAGATAACTGAAAGAAGAAATAAGAAAGCATAGCAATAGATAATGTACTGCGTTATATAATTTGATACCTGCTGTCATATGGGTTCCCTATGGGAGCATAGACTGAAGAAAGACGCTCAAAGTCAATCTGTCTATCATGAAAAAAATAGCTTGTAGCATTATGGGATATGTGGAGGAAGGAAGCCAAATCCTAAGTATAATCGGACTGCACAAGAGGAACCATTAGATCAGTAAAAGGATCAGTGTGGAGGATAGCGCTGAACTCCTAAAACAGGGGGCTAATCTCCTGGTGAGTGAAGTGGAAGACATAGAATGTGGGGTCCCGACATTGGATAGCTCTGGACATGTGCGTTAAGAGGAGGTCCTGGCATTCCTTAACAGAGTCCCAGGACGGGTCCAAGGAGCACACTTCAAGGAGCTAGAACTTCCGCACGCGGTCCTAGAGATAAAGAGTCGCCACCTAATTTTTATCGGGAATTAGGAAACCCAAGTTTGGCTCGCCCAAAATTGAATAAGGTTACTTGTCCTTCATTACCAGAAACTAGGTTTGGGGGTCTTGGTATGAGAGGGGAAGGAGCCCAAGCAGGACTAAAGCACCCCCTCCTCACCCTACCGAACAGTAGGCCTTGATTCAAATATCCTTGTTCTTAATTCATAATTGATGTTGTTTCCTCAAACATACTAAATAATATATACATGTCAAAAGAGAACATCTAATGAAAATCATTTTGGGACTGATGCAAATAAAAGAGACGTCTCATGATATGCAAGAAGGAAGGAGAAGACTTACATTAGGTTAACTCAAGCAGACTCGTAAAAAGAAAAATAAAGGAAACGTGCAATGCAATCATGTAACAATCCTAGATAAAATGTCTCTAACATATAAGCATATAAACAGAGACTATCCTAAAGGAAAATGTGTCATTGAAAACAAAGTTGTAAACCTAGAAAAATTCTAAGAGGAAGGATGGAGATGGTACATGATACATGGGCACTAAGCCACATATAGACGAGGCAAACCCACAAATCGAAGCTCGGATCCACGACATTCAATTCTCTGCACTAAGACACCAAGGAATACCCAAGCATTGCAAAAATACAAGCAAATAAATGATATGCATGAAAACAAGGAAAAGATGTCATCAATCAAATTTTCAGATTCAGCAACCTCTAATAACTCCTATTTAAAGTGGTCTTAAACATGAGTTGGGTTAAAACCCTTTTATAGAAAGTTAGATACATGTCTTAGGGAACTTCTCCAAAAAGTAGGACCTTATTACAGTAATTAAACACAACTTGACAATAGACAGACTCGATAACAAGAAACTTACTCGACTGGACTCGACTTGATCTCAAGTGGAGCATCATTGTGATTTGCTTATTCCTCTTAAGCATCCATTTGGCTTCAAAAAGCAATTGCTCCCAAACATCATCATTTAATCATTTATTTCAAAGCTTTAAGCTCTCTATAATGCCCTTTCTAATGTCTTTGCTAAATCTGGCTCTGTCTTTCAATCACCCTCTGGATTTCCAAAAAATACTCAACTGATAATTAGATGGAGGCAGAAATCCATGGAAAAGGTGCCGCAATCCGCTCATGACATGCAGTGGTGAAAGAAGTAATCGATGAAGTTTGCAGAATTGAATCTCTTATAACCCCGATGGCATCCTCAGAAGTGTCCTATCTACAGCCATACTACCTGGCTACTCTATATAGGATGAAAAAGTGGTAGCATGAAAATTAAGAAGCCATATCTCGCTTCGCCCTGGAAATCTAATAGTAACTGAACAGTAATCCCAACGGGCATAGACCCAACGGATGTCCTTGGTGGTAAGACCGCTTAGCCAAACAAACTAAACCTCAGAATTGCTGAAAAATCTCCGTACCTGCCTCTGATCTAAAGAAGGGATTCTATAAAGACCGCAAGGATATACCAATAAACTGAGTCGCTCAAGAAGACAAATTTGAAACACTAAAGGAGCACTAAAAAGGAGTACTGTCCCATCAGTGTGTGCCTGATCTAAACCCATTAGAGTTTCTGCTAGGACCAACATCATAGGGTTTCGTCGAGAACAAAGTCCATAAGAAACTAGTATGAGGGCATGAGATGAAGAAGAAAATAGGAAGTGCGAAATCATAGCCAATGTCAAGGCACCCCATCTAGATATGGAATGATCAAAATGTCCTCGCATGGTAGTACAATAGCGAGCAAATAAGCGGGGAAAATCAATCTCCTGATCAGAAATCATAGATCGGGCAACAGAAGGAGAACAACTAAGGAGTGATGATAAGTTCTTTACATATCCAGCCTGAATGGTGGGAAGGATCAGATCAGAGTAAGGGCTGAAATCGAGAATGGCACTAAATTCCTCAAATAGTAGTGAGATCTCTTGATGTCCAAACCAAAATACATGGAAAATTTTGGATCCCAACATCAAATGGCGGCACGCGTAATATCTTTTTCAAATTTCACATTTCTTAGCTAAAAGAGAGTACTAAGGCCAAATTATCTCAAATGTAGATGATCAATACCGGTAACCTCATCCATCCATGAAAAAAGAGCCTGAGAATCAAGAGGAGCCATTTGTCCGTACAATCCGTAGGTCCCTATCTTCTTTTCTGGTTTATTAAGGATTTTTCAAACTAAGCAGGTATCTTTATTGCAAAAGAATTTTTCAAAAGAATGATATTTACAAAAGTGGGTTGAAAATCAAAGATCGAAAATCATTTTCTTTTTCAAAAACATCTTCAAAGAAATTTTTTGCAAAAATTCTGAGGAAACAAATTTTTTTTCTTTTCGAAAAATATATTAAAGGCGTCGCACTCGTGAGTCGTATATGCAATGCTCATATAGTGTATGCAATGCAGATGAAATGCAATCTACCCTAAATGTAATGCACCTTAATCTAGCTTAAACCTAGCATATCAGCACATAAGATTCCTTGAGTATGCTAATCACCCTACTAATCCAATCATCATCCAAGGATTTTTAGCTTTAAAATTCTTGATGGCTCGCGTTCACAAAATTGAATTTTTCAAGAGAATCTTGAAAGAAAGAGGGAGATTTGTAATTTTCAAAAGCATTTTTGAACCATCAATGCGTGAGGTGTGAAATCATGATTCTTTAAAAATTGAGGTAGAAAAATTGAATTTCTAAAATCTGGGTAAAATTTGAATTGAAAACCAAGGTAGAAATTTTGAAATTCTCTAAAATCCGGGGAGAATTTTGAAATTGACTTATCAAAGCATGGAATCACAATTTTTGAAAACCAAGGTAGAAATTTTAAAATTCTCTAAAATCTATGGAGAATTTTTGGATGGATTTGGTAAAAGTGAATTTCAAAGCAAATTGACAAGCAGGGGTATTTGTAAAATACAGCCGCACTAAAATAAGGAAATTTGCTGATTTAGTTTATAACTCCCTGTTATATCTGCAATTCTTATTACAATGTAGTTTATACACAATATGACAAATCTTTGATAAGTTGTGTTGTTTTAGCTATTATTTGTGCAGATCACTATTTTGTTGTGTGAAGAAATGAATAACAGGATAAAGGGAAAGCTTGATTATAAGCAAGACAATTCAAAGATGAAAAGTGGAGTTCGAGCGATTGAAAAAGGTTCAAGCGATCGAGTATTCGATCGATCATTTTATTTTCAAGCTCTCGAGAAATTTGAAAGTTCAAGGGATCGAAGATGGTTCGATCGATCGAACATGCCTTTTATCAGAATTTATGCGTACGCAGCAGAAACAATTGTTGTTAACGCTAACCCTAGGATTGTCTATATATATTAGTTATGAACACGTCCAGAAGAATGCCCAACTTTATTTTCACAGTTTATATATATATATATATATATATAGAGAGAGAGAGAGAGAGAGAGAGAGAGTTTATTGGTTTTGTAGGTTTTTCATACATTGGATATTACTTTGCTTTGAAGTTCATAGTTTAATTCAAGTTTGTAGTTCATCCAGGTTTTGTTTTATTAGTTGTTTCCATTCTGCTTGTGATTTCTAGTAGTATAAGTAGTAATAATCGTAGGTTTTCATGATAGTTTATTGTTGATCTATAGTTTCTATAAGTTTCATGTTAAAATCACAACCAAACAAGACCTTAATGAATATTCACGTTAAAAACAAATCTGTGACACTCCAAACCATGTCTGAGTAGTCCCAGAGTTGGGAGATCATGATGAAACAGTGATCTCCAGTCTCTGCTATGCAGCAGTATAAAACCTGCGTTTGATCAATCGAAGTTAGTTCGATCAATCGAAACAGAGATACAATCAAACAGTCGAAGCCATTTCGATCGATTGAGAGATGATGATGTTCGATCGATCGAAAGCGCTTCGATCGATCGAACCTTTAGATTCTTGGGTTGATTCTTTGCAGTATTCCTAGACTTTCTATTTTCGAGATTTATTATCAAACTGTCCCCATATGCTCAGTTTGTCAAAATAGTTTCGTAACTTTAAGCCTTAAGGCATTTTTCTTCAATACCTTTTGCAAACCACTTTGAATGCTAACATCATTCAGAGTGTGAGTCCTAACTATTATTTAAACCGCCTTCATGTATTTTGAAATCAATTGTGACTATGTGGTCCCGGTCATTAAAGGTATGCTGAATCTTATCTTTAGAAAATACAGAATACTGTAGAGAGACATACTCCATAGAGCTTTAATGAAACTGCATGGTAGATGGTTAGGTCACTGTGAATTCGTGTGATCCCAATGCTTCCCTTTTCATAAAGAAAAACATTTTTAATAATCGCCTTAGTTAATTAGTTAATTAGTAGTTTAATTTAGTTGCTTTAATTTCGTAGTTGTTAATTATGGAACTTCGTGTTCTATACCTTATCTTAACTTCTGAATTTTTATTTTCCTTTTGAAGTATAATCTAACTAGTTCATCACCTTCTCTGTGGGATCGACCTGGTCTTATCCAGTACTACTTGCACGTCCACCTACACTTGGATATAGCACACAAGCGCACACAAATTAATTCAGTGTCAAGTTTTTGGCGCCGTTGCCAGGGAATGCAACCAGCTAGTATTTAGATTACCTCATGCTTCCTTTATATTTTTCTATTTTTTTTTCTTTTTCTTTAGTTCTTCAGGTTAAATCTTTTTAGACTTTTTCCTTTCATGTCCGATAATTCCATCGAAGGAATTTTTGGAAATCCACTCTACTCATCTGACTCCTCTAGTTCTATCAACCCCGTCGCCACACCTACAGGATCTATGGCTGACGATCAAAGCGAAAATGGTGAGAATAAGGTTGTGCCTATTGACAATTTGCTACGTCCATTGCGCGATCTCATGCAACCTGAACATGCAGCGACTCCTTCTTGTATTCTCATTCCACCCTATGCGAGCGAATTCCAATTTCAAAATGGAATGATTCAACTCCTTCCAACATTTCACGGAATGGAGAGCGAGAAGGCATATCTACATGTTAAGGACTTCGAGGATGTTTGTAAAACATTCTCTCAGAACTGTCCCGTAGATGTGACATGCTTAATGCTATTTCCCTTCACTCTGAAGGATAAAGCAAAAGCGTGACTGCTTACCCTCAAGCCAAATTCAATCTTCACGTGGCATGCGATGAACACTGTATTTTTTAAGAAATTCTTCCCATCTCGCATGACCACCGAACTTAAACGACAAATTAACTCCTACAAACAAAAGAGCAATAAAACCTTCACTCAAACTTTGGAGCATTTCAAAGATTTGCTTCTCTCATGCCCACATCGCAGGTATGAGAAATAGCGAACCATTAGCTACTTTTATGAATGACTAAATGGTGAAATGAAAAAACTGGTTGAAACCATGAGCGCAGGTCCATTTCTTAGCAAAAACACCGAAGAGGCTGAAGCCCACTTCGAGTGGTTAGCCGAACACGCTCATGAATGGTCTAACTCTGAAGAGGTTTCACGTGCACAGCTAGCAGTTGTAGAAGAGAAAAGTATTTATCAGTTAAACAGTGAAGATCACCTTATGAACAAATACGAAGAACTAGCAAGAAAGGTAGAGCAGTTAGGAATGAAAGGCAAGAGTTCTAGATAGGTTTTGCCTGAAGAACCATGCGGCACATGCAATATGTTAGGTCACACAAATCAATACTGTCCTAACATGCCGTATTTTCAAGAATAGGCCCCCATGGAAATGAACATCATGCAAGGATATAGAGGGGCGGGGAATTCCTACAATAACAACAATAATTTTCAAAACAATAATCGATGGAATCACCCTGGTTTTGATCGAAAAAATGATGCTGCAACCCAAAACCAATATCAGCAACAGCCCTACAACAACAATAACCAATATCAAGGGCAATATAATAGGCAGTCCCAACCATTCAATCAAAACAGATCTAATAACTACAACCAAGCTCAACCCTCTAATAATCCACAGTCAAATGTATATGTGCCACCACATAAAAAGGTGCAAGAGGAAGATCTACTCTCTAATACAAATTTAACACAACAATTAATTCAAATGATGAGTAAAATGTTTATGACGTTAGAGAGAATGGATGTACGACTAGAGGGATCGAGTGGAACGTTTCCTGTCCAACCACTTCAAAACCCTAAGGGATACAATAATGGTCCCAATAATCAAGAACATGCTAAAGCCGTGACTACTCTGAGAAGCGGCAAGATTATAGGGCACAACATGCCTCTTTCTACACTTGAAGAGTATGAAGAGCATGAAGTGGTAAATAAAATTGAGCCACCTACTCAAGAAGAGGACCCATCCACTAATAGAGAACCATTAGAAGCAAATGATGAAGCTCCCATAGAAGTAGAAGAATCTGAGAAAAGGCCTAGAAAGGAGCCTGTTAAGGACGAATTACCTAAATGCCCTTTCTCCGCGCCTTACGCTTAAAGGCTAAAAAAGCCCAAAAATGAGATAAAGAATTAGGAGTTCTTGGAACTGTTTAAACAAGTAAAAATAAACCTTCCACTCCTTGATGAAATAATGCAAGTACTGGCCTATGCTTAGTATCTTATAGATTTATGCACGGTCAAGAGGCGGCAAAGTGTGAAAAAGCATGCCTATGTCGCTTGCCAAGCAAGCACAATCATCCAAAATGAACTACCCCCAAAACTCAAAGACCCCGGTACACCTACTATCTCATGCCAAATTGGGAATCAAAGAATAGACAACGCACTCCTCGATCTAGGAACAAGTGTTAACCTGCTACCATACTTAGTTTATAAACAATTTGGGTTAGGTGAACTTAAACCTACTCGAGTTGTACTACAACTGGTAGATAGGTCTGTGAAATACCCTAGAGGAATACTGGAGGAAGTCCTCATTCAAATAGACTCGTTTGTCTTCTCAGTTGATTTCGTGATCTTAGACACTGAACCTGTGTCTAATCCATGTGCACAAATCTCGATGATTTTTGGACGTCTATTCCTCAACACAATCGATGTCACGATTAAAATAAGAAGTGGTATAATGACCATCATATTTGGGAATATGACTTTAAATGTCAAAATCTTTTCTAATCCCCGACCTAAAGAATACAAGGATGAAGAGGAAGTAAACTACATTGAAACAGTTATCAGAGATGAGGCTGATGTGGTTGATTACAAAGATCCATTGGAGGTAGTTGTATCATAATTTGACGTTGTCTATTAACCTAATGATTCTACTCCACTGGATACCGACCTAAATTAAATCTACCTCATGATGGAAACAAAAGAGGAGGACAGAACTGAATGCATGTAGGTTACCCCATATGAACCGTTGCCTCCGAAAACAAAATTTGCTATGCCCTCAAGTTTCTAGTTCCCTGATTTGGAATTGAAGGAGCTTCCTAAGGAGCTCAAATATGTTGTCCTAGGAACTGAGAAAACATACCCCATTATAATATCATCCACCTTAAACTCCGAACAAGAGGGTAAACTAGTTCGAATGCTGAAACAACATAAGGGAGCGTTGGGATGGACAATTGCCGACCTTAAAGGCATAAGTCCATCCATTTGCACCCACAAAATCTATCTGGAAGAAGACTCTAAACCATCATGACAAATGCAAAGGCGTCTAAATCCCAACATGCAAGAAGTCGTTTAAAAAGAAATCTTAAAACTACTTGACGTTGGGATAATATATCCAATCTCTGATAGTCCGTAGGTTAGTCTGACCCAAGTAGTCCCTAAAAAAGTGGGTATAACGGTTATTCAATAAAAATGGAGAGTTGGTACAGATGCACGTCCCCACTGGATGGAGGATGTGTATCGATTACAAAAAGTTAAACACTGTGACCAGGAAAGACCACTTTTCTTTGCCGTTTATGGATCAAAGGCTAGAACGAGTGATGGGTCACAAGTACTACTATTTTCTAGACAGATATAGTGGATACAATCAGATCAAAATCTCCCTTGAAGATTAGGAGAAAACTGTATTTACATGTCCTTTCGGTACTTTAGCCTACCCTCATATGCCTTTCAGCTTATGCAATGCACCTACTACTTTTCAACGGCGCAAGTTAAGTATCTTCAGTGACATGGTCGAACAAATACTCAAAGTCTTCATGAACGATTTCTCTGTGTTTGGCCATAGTTTTGAAAATTGCTTAGAAAATCTTGAACATGTGCTAGCACGATGCGAGGACAAACACCTGGTACTAAACTGGGAAAAATGTCACTTTATGGTGACCAAGGGATAGCCCTCAGCCATAAAATCTCTGACAAAAGTATCCAAGTGGATAAGGCTAAAATTGACATAATCTTGAATCTACCTGTCCCCCGTACAGTTAAAGACATCCGTTCTTTCTTGGGACATGCAGGATTCTATCATCGATTTATCCAAAATTTTAGTGCAATCTCCCAACCACTTTGTCAACTGCTTGTCAAAGACACATCATTTGAATGGTCGAAAAGCTACCAAACATCTTTTGATGCATTAAAGGACCACCTTACCTCTGCATCAATAATGCAAGCACCCAATTGGAGTTTACCTTTTGAACTGATGTGTGATGCTAATGATTACGCTATTGGCGCAGTCCTAGGACAGAGGAAGGATAATAAGCCATACGTTATCTATTATGCTACTCGAACACTGAATGAAGCATAAATAAATTACACAACTACTAAAAAAGAGCTACAGGCTATAGTATTTTCCTTAGATAAATTCAACTCTTATCTAATAGGGTCCCCAATTATCTATTTTACAGACCACTCAGCCCTCAAATATTTGTTATCCAAGAAAGACGCAAAACAAAGGCTTATCCATTGGATACTCCTACTCTAAGAGTTTGATCTCACAATCAAAGACAAAAGTGGAGTAGAGAATGTGGTCGTAGACCATCTATCTCGGTCAATACTTGTTGGCAATACTGAACCACTACCAATTAAGGATGAATTCCCAAATGAGCAACTGATGATTGTTTCCAGTTTACCTTGGTATGCTGATATAGTAAATTATCTAATCACGGGGGAAACCCCCAGGCATTGGTCAAATCAAGATAAGAAATGATTCTTCTTGTTCGCACATCACTTCTTCTTTGATGACTCGTAACTTTTCAAATATTGTGCTAATCAGATCATCAGATGTTGTGCTCCGAATGAGGATATCACCATAATCTTAGCATCATACCATTCAAAAGCTTGCGGTGGCCACTTTGCTTTGCAAAAGACCGCACAAAAGTCTTACACAACGGTTTTTATTAGCCCACCGTATTTAAGGATGCCTATTCCTTTTGTAAATCATGCCAATGCTGTCAAAAACTTGGTACAATTTCGAAAAGGAACTCTATGCCCTTAACCCCTATTATCACAATTGAAATAATCGATTATTGGGGAATAGATTTCATGGGCCAGTTTTAAAAATTGAACAACTGCGAATACATACTCCTAGCTCTGGAGTATGTCTCAAAATGGGTAGAAGTGATACCGACGAGACGCAATGAACACAGAACAGTAATGTCCTTTCTAAAAGAACACATTCTGTCGCATTTCAAAACCCCGAGGGCATTAATATGTGACCAAGGCAAGCACTTTTGCAATAGGCCCTTGGAGTCACTCCTCAAGAAGTACGGGGTTAATCACAAGATCGCTCTAGCTTACCACCCACAAACTAACGGGCAGGCAGAATTGGCTAACCGAGAAATAAAACATATTCTCGAAAAAATAGTTAGCTCTAACAGGAAAGACTGGGCATATAAACTGACCAATGCTCTATGGACGTACCCTACCGCGTATAAAATAAACCGGGGAATGTCCCTGTATAGGCTAGTGTACAAAAAAGCTTGCCACCTCCTTGTCGAGATTGAGCATAAAGCATATTGGATGACTCGCTCATTAAACTTCGATATTAAAGAGGGAGGTCAGCTAAGAAAACTCCAACTCGCGGAGCTAGAGAAAATCTGTAGAGATGCGTATGACTCTACAAAATTGCACAAGGAGAGATTGAAGGCTCGTCACGATAAAACTATCTTTCATAAAACATTCGAGCCAGGGCAGAAAGTCTTACTTTATGACTCTCGCATCCACCTTTTCCCAGGTAAGCTCCGATCCCGATGGACAGGTCCGTTTATCGTGAAATCTGTCTTTCCACATGGAGCTGTCGAGCTCATAAATCCCAAGAACGATAAAAGTTTCAAGGTCAATAGCCAAAGGGTAAAGTCATTCTTAGAAAACTTCCAAACATAAGTTGAGCACATCTAACTGAATGAGCCCAACTATTCTTCTTCCTAAAATACCTAAATGAGTCACAACCTGTTGTTGTAACTTTTTCATTTCTTTCATTTTGTTTATTTTTTGCTATTTTTGATTTATTTCTTCTTCTTGAATATGACGTTGTTCTTAATCCACTATTCCTTGTATCACTCAATTGTAGGTCCCAAAATGAGAGATGATGATGTCCATTCAATAGGCTCTTGGGCCAATTCTGAATATCAAAACCAGCTATAGACAACTGAGGAGGTTGTATTCTGCCTTTTACCATATGAAGGGTCGGATGTGAATGTTTTTATTGACATATCTCATGGATACATCCCTTACCCACCAGCTCTCCTCGACATCAATCCTTTTGAAAATATGGATCTTCCTAAAGAAGAAGGTGAAGAGAAGAGTTACTTTGTTAGGGAAGTTGATGATGAACTCCTACAACAGTGGGAGAATGACTTAATGTGGGAACCATAGGAAGAGGATGACTTATAAGATGTCGTGCCTGAATGCCACAATGCTGTTTTCACGTTTGTCGATGACTTTCTCATTCTCGAGCTGGTCCCATACCTCTATGTGCTCCTGAACTACTTGTTGTTCAGGCTTCAATGTCCCTTACCAACTAGTGCATGATGGGCATTCATGCCAATAGTGAGGTTAGGACAATGTCATATTCTCCTTTGTTTTATTTCTATCATTTGTTTCTGTTTCTTGTTCTCCTTGTCTTATTTCCCTTTTTGTTTTCTTCTATTTTTCCTTGTTCAAGATTATCACTATGAACCACAACGGTCTACCAGTGTTTCTTCCACACTTACTATTTCATGGACCTCCCATAGGGTCTCCTGGTACTCTTCCACAAAAGAAAGAATAGCTGAGGAGTTCCATTCCTTTATCTATGACACCGACAGGCTTACCAAGATCACCTCTTGCTTGCGCTCTCAATTCTTTGGATGTTTCATATGCAGTCGATGATACTCTTAACGTGTTCAGATCCTTCTAGAATTGTTAATTGTCGAGTTTGGACTCCGATTTCGAAGATTTGGCAGAGTATGACGAAATTGTGGAAGAGGAAGTTTTCATGCTCGAAAAATAGTGGTTCACTTCAATTGTAGTTTTTCATTTGTCCATCTTTTAGCAATTGAAGTGTAATCTTAGACAAAGCCAATTTATTTTCCTAGTTTTAATTTTAGCTTCTCGTTATAATACGGTCCTAAGTACCAAAGTGGGGGAAACAATTTTGCAAAAAGGATGCTATTAAAATTTATATTTATAAAATTTGCAATTTTATATTACTAAAATGATCAATTCTGGATTGCTTTTGCTCTGTGTTACACTACTCTATAGTAATCCTGCTTGTCCAGAATAATTTTGTTAGTTGGGGGTGCATAAATATTCTATTCAAAGAATTCTTAGAATTTTAGGGTTTGATCGATCGAGAGACTCTCGATCGATCGAAGTTATACAATCCCCAAGCGCTTGAATAGGTCTCAATCGATTGATCGTTCGATCGATCTAACTATCTCGATCGATCGAAGCTTGTATTTAAACAAGGCATACAGCGTACACTATCTCAGCCTCTTCCTCTCCCTCATATTTTCAAATGATTCAAGACAGAGAGAGAGCTTCGGCGATTTTCACTCCCTTCCTTCTACATATCAATTGAGGCGCCCTGGTCAGCCTCAAATTATCACCATCCTTTCCTCTTCCTCTCCGTAACGCTCACAAAGAGGTAAAGTCTTCATGACTCCACCTAGTTCAATTCCTGCTAAAACCGAGAGGGGGTGACCCCCCCCCCCCATTGGTCCTAAGACCAATTAATTTACGTTTTGATCATATCTTTCTAGTTTTGTTTTCATTTCTATGTTTGTTCGTTGTCCCCGCATTTCTTATACATTCAATCGATCGAACTAGGCTCAAGCAATTGAGCCTAGTTCTTATTTAATCGATCAACAAATCTACGATCGATCGAACTAATGCAGAAGCGGTTTTCTATTTTTGTTTTATTTTTCATCTTTTAATCAGTCTTTTCCTCTCCTTTTCTATTTTAGGGCCTTGTAGACACCCCATTTTGTCGGCTATCAGATTTAGGAGACCCATAGCTTGGTGGTTCACAATGATCGTAAAAGACTCAAAAGGACTCTCGGAAGTTAGCTCTATCTCTCAGAATGCTCAGAATGACCAAAATGCCCCTGAAAGCCCGAAAACTCCCAGATTTGGTCCCAAAGTTCTGAAAACATACTACGTCGTAAGAAAAGTGATAAAATAAGTTTTTAAATAAAACCGGAAGAAATCGTCAGCTCCCAGAGACCCCCGGAAGTCCCGAAAGTTCCCGGAAAGTCCCCGTTGACCGGTTTGACCAAGGTTTGACTAGGTTTGACCAAGGTTTGACCAGGTTTGACCAAGTTTGACCAAGTTTGACCGAAATCGTCCGAATTCACCAGAATCATTTTAAATCATGAGAAAAGTATTAAAACAAGTTCCAAAAGAAAATCGAGCGAAAACATCAGCTCCTGGGAGCTCCCAGAGGTTCCCAGAACTTCCCGGGAATCCCAAGTTTGACCAGTTTGACCAAGATTTGACTTCGGAATCGGGGCACCGAAACAATTTTCAAATATTTTTCATGGATACTAGAGGTCAATAGTTTTCCAACGGTATATCGCACATAATTCCTGGATTTAAAACGAATTTATTTTGAATTTCCGAAGGTGGAAAAGGCGATCAAATCAGCTTTTATCGCGAATACCGCGAAACTTTTCAAAGTGACCTATCCTCGAACTATTTTTTATGTAAAGTAGACTCCATTACCTTTCCAACGGTATATCACAACCTCAATTTAGAGTTCGTATGCATTTTCTGTGAATTTCGGACGAAATAGGGCCTTTTCGCAAATACCTGAACCTCTGGGGGCCTAAACGTAATTTTCTGGGCTTCTGAGGAGCAGTGCCGCCGCGGCACTGGCCCACTGCCGCCGCGGCACTGGCCCAGTGCCGCCGCGGCACTCAAACCTCGCAGAGTCCATTTTTGTAATTTTTTTGGGGGTCCAATTTGATTAATTGAAAGCCAAAACGACATAGTTTTATGTTCACAGTTGTTTGGGACCAATGGGAGTACTTCTAAAACCCCAAAACCACCCCAAATTGGCCTATTTAAACCCCCCATTGCTCTTCATTTTGGGGGGGCCAAGTGAAAAGCTTAAAAAGTTGTAGAGAAGAAAAGAGATAGAGATAGGTTTAGAAGAGAGAAAGGGAGCATCTCCCATTGATTTTCCATAAAGAAAGTGAGTTTTAATCTTGTTTTCTTCCACTATCCTTCTATATACTTCACATTCCAAACACCCCCAATCACCATTCTTGAGCATTCTTGAGTTAGGAAGCTACTTCCATGTCCAAATGTCAAAATCTATGAGTGAAACACCAAGCTACAAGTCCAAAATCACATTGATTATCATCTATT
Organism: Hydrangea macrophylla; assembly: GCA_033977485.1. Classification (NCBI taxonomy): domain Eukaryota; kingdom Viridiplantae; phylum Streptophyta; class Magnoliopsida; order Cornales; family Hydrangeaceae; genus Hydrangea; species Hydrangea macrophylla. The sequence continues at coordinate 60,899,297 of CM066997.1, read as the reverse complement.
GATTACTATTTACTTGCTTTGATTATATATATGTTCATCTCTCCTTATCTCATTTCTTTTTCTTTTCTTTATTTACTTACTAGTTCATCATCATCTAAGTGATGACATGAAGTTTGGGGTGAGTGAATCCTTATGGATAGTAGCTCTTGACCTCAAAAACATGTTTGATAGATGATGATCATAACCTCAATACTTCCAAGGTATTCTTGAAATGTATTGAAGTTATGTTTAAAAATAAAAATAAATCTCTCCAACAATCTTGGAGATTCTTAATGATGAGTTTGATGTTGGTATTCTAAGTGGTCATAAACCTTATTGAGTGTTGAAAATATGTTTTCAAAACATCTATTTCAAAACCCCTCTCAATCCCTCTAATTTGGTTTCAAGAAACAAAACTTTGTTTTCCCTAAAATTTCCAAAACCATGACCCAAAACAGTGAGCTGTTCAGATTCAAAGATTTGTTTTGAATTAAATACTCAAGTTATGATGATGAAACCACTTGGAAAACCTTCCTAATACATCATAGTTCGTCCCTAATTTTTCCCATCAATTATAGAGATGTGAAAGTATTTGTTTTGGATGTAAGAAGTTCATATTCATAATCTGCCTCTGTTCTCACAGAATGTTCACCCAACTTCTTGCACTTATTCTGGATATTTTCATCACTGTACATATATCTTTTCTATTTTTTTATAAAACTTGGGTGTCTTAGGAAACTTTTGGTATATAATGGGTCATCATAAACCTTTTCTTTGATTTATGAAAAATCATACAAAATCAGTCAACAGTACAGCTTTTGTTTCTGAGTCATGTGTACATTCTGATTTTTTTCTTTTAATCTGTGATAGCTATTGATGTTTGGCTTTTTGGGTTATTTTCTAGACACAATTAGAATGATCTCAGGTTTTTCTCACATTTTTCTAGGCACGTTTGACCTCCCATTATAATGTTGCAAAGTAACACATGCAGTCTGTCCACTATTCACAGCAAGCACATTTCAACTTTTATTCTTTGATTTGATGCTCATATGCATTCCAAATTAGCTCACATCTTAGGAAGTAGTTCATACTACATTTGTATATATCCCATGTTGATTTAATCCCTTCATTCATGCACATTTTAGACTTCTAAGTCATTCTAGAAATCCATGTACACAAAACACACTACAACCTTTGCACATTTTAGATACATACATTGCATTCATGCAAGATTTGGGGTTTTTGTAACTCTTAATCCAAGAAGATTATAAGGAATGAACTTGATCACATATTCATGCTTCCCCTTTGATCTAATCATCCTTTCTCATCCGTCCCGGGGATTGAGAGATCTTCTTTTCTCAAAGATTAACATGCATCATTCTAGCCTTGCTAAGCATATTTTGATTTCTTTGCTTATTTGTTTCAATAACAATTCATGTCCCCCTTTAGATTAGGAAGTCTTGATTATTTGATACATGATTAGACGATCTTTCCTAGGTTTATTTGTGTGATCTTTCACTTTACATTGCATGATATTTGGCCTAGATCTTATGAATGATATCTTATATTTTGATCTTCCAATTTCAAATCTCCTTATGTGATGTAATATACTATCATAGTATTATTTGTCGAACCATACATAGTATAAGATGATTATTTGGATGCTAATTGAGGCCCGTCGAAAGACGGGGCGAGTTGAGGGTGTTTTAGTCGCGACAAAGGCTCCTTCCTCTCTCGTACCAAAACCCCGAACCAAGTTCTTTGGTTATGAAGGGCCGGTGCCCTTATCCGCTTGGGTGAGTCAAAATTAGGTTTCTTGGTTCCTTAAAGACCAAGTGGTGACTCTGTATCTGTTTTCAACAGACCTTTCGTTTTCTTTCCTTGATTCAAATCAATTTCAAAACAATCTCAAACAAGAGAGAAGCGGTGGAATCCCGGTATCCACAATCTGGCGACTCTGCTGGGGAATTTTATTTTAAAACAAAATAATACAGAGGTTTGACTCATAAGAAGCATCCTTAAAATCATCTTTTTACTGTGTCTGGTTCACCGCATTGCACTCTGCATTTTACCCTCCCGACTGTGTCTGAAACGCGGCGCTGACATTGTTCAGGTCTTGCTGTGCCAGGGCACAAGTCACCGTTGATACTGTACCTTCCAAGGTATATCAAAAAGAGTAAAAACCTCCGTACTGTCTCCCTGACGGTATATTGGAACTCTCGTCAACGGACCCTCTTTGACTAAACCCAGCCTTTGCATATAGATTCCTGTAGAACCTTTCATAGGGCTGTTGATTTATCTTTTCAGATAGGACAATGTGATATAACTGCTGTATGCCCTGGTGGGATTACCTGTGCGATGTAGATGCTTATGTGGCATGAGGCAGTAACCTCTTTCTTATGATTCCCAAGGCAATCACTCACATGTGATCACATTGAGTTGACCTGCCTAGGCACCATGACAAAGATGTCTGCTCCACGCTCACAAAGATATACACCGCAAACCTTGTTTGTTGGTCCTAAGTCATAGGAGTATGAAAACTTGCTAGACAGTATGATCACCATCATCACCTATTCCCGTCATACTTACCAGTTTCTCCCAGAAACTCTGTCCAGATATCCCAGATATAACCATACTTACCAGTTTCTCCCAGAAACTCTGTCCAGATATCCCAGATATAACCATATTAACCAGTTTCTCCCAGAAACTCTGTCCGGATATCCCAGATATAACTGTATTAACCAGCTTTTCCCAGATACCCCGCTCAAATTGCCCAGAAATACCAGGAACTGTGTCCGGATTTCCCAATTTCTCCTAGAAGCTCAGCCCAAATCAACCAGAAATCTCTATTTCTCCTAGAAACTCAAATGACTTCTAGAAATTTCTCCGAATCTTCCAAATCCCTATTTTTCCCAGAAACTCTGTCTAAAATTCCCGAAGTATCCCGGAAATCCCTGTTATCCCTTGGTGATCACACTGGAAAGTAAGGTTAGCACACTCTGTATGGCTAGGACCTTATTTGTTTAGCTGTTATCTGTTAGAAATAGGAGCATCATATAGATTAGGGCTTGCATCCGCATGCTTGTCTCATACGCATACACGATTCGTGTCAATCTACATGCACACGCATCTTGTCAGTCTCACACATGTCAGTCTCCACACATCAAATGCATACGTATCATTATCCTCACCCATCTCGATCATTGTACAAAAGTCATAAACTTACAGCAACCGTCCTTGGTTTGCATCATTAAATCCTGCAAAATTCTGATCATCCCCTCCCGCTAGGAGTCCATAAGAAGTATTTTGTGCCTCTGTTAATTTGGGCTTTTACTTCTATTTGCAGAAAACATAACCCCGGGTAAGGACACCTCTGTACCTTCCCAAATTCATTGTCTCAATCGTGGGCTAGCCCAGGCTATCATAAACTCGCCAATGGCCTACCAAGCTCTGGAGGGGAAAGTGGACAAACTACAAACCACTGTTGAACAACTAAGTTTAAGGATAAGCCGATTCGAGAAGATGGTGCAGAGCATCGATAAAGGGAAGTATGGGTTGCCCAACGCCATCTATCCAAGCCCGTTTCCACATCCGAATCTCTACTTGTATCCAAACCCACACTTTAGCCTTGGTAATCCTAGTCCATATCCAAATCCAAGAGCCACTCCAAGGACCCACTTGAACTCAAAGTCTAACAAAACCCGCAACCCAAGAACCTTCACCAACTTGGGTATGCCATTGTCCGTTATCCTTGATAACCTCATCAAAAAGGGGCACCTCCGACTCCTTCAGCCTCGTGCTGACATCCCTCCGCCTAGTTGTGACCTGTCCAAAATTTGTGCCTACCACCAAGGCCCAGGCCATGACACCGATAGCTGCGTGCGCCTTCGCCATGATATCCAAGACCTCCTCGATCAAAAAATCATCGAGCCATCGCCCATCCAACCCTATATCAACCAAAGTGTCAGCTTCATCGAACCTAAAGCCCCTGGCTTACCTGTTCAAATGATCCCCTTCGCTGAGGAACCTGCGCCGGTGAAGTGATGGTGTTTGGAGCTCTTGCTAGAGAGCCAAATGAAGATGCTCTTTTAAAAAAAAAATAATAAAAAGAATAAGTGAGTCACTGTGAAATTCCATTTGAGACCGGGTCGAGTCCAGTCGAGTCTGTTGTGTGTTTTGTCTATTTCAAGTTTAGTCTTGTGGTTGAGTCTGTTTGTCATCAAGTTGTTAATGAGTCTGTAATCCTTCTCTACTGATGGAATGAAGTCTCATTTTGCCTAATCTGATGTGCCCAGTCATAGATGCATGAATCGTTGAACTGAAGTGTCACTTTTCAAATTACCATGGATATTACTATGCTAAAACAAAATAGTTTTCTTTATTTTTAACTCAAATAGAAAATCCTGAAAGGTCAAAGTCAATTTTGCACTGACACTGATGAAGAGCTAGAATTGAATAGTCTTACTTTAAGAATGTAAAGATGCTCTTGTCTCAATCTTGAAAAGACATACTTGGAACTGACTTGGGGCTTGCCCAACACCCTTTCCCACCATTTCGAAGCCTTAAGCCCAATCCAATTGGGAGCCACACAATCTGTCCGATTGAAAGCAATGCAAACTTAGCCCTTGATGGTAGCCAAACATTCCAGTGAGTTTCATCTCCACTTTCACAAAAAAAGAAAAAAAAAAAAAAAAGAAAAGAAAAGAAAAGAAAAAGCTCGCTAGGTTGAAAACCCGAAAGGGCACCTAGGCAAAAGTTAGAGCTGAAAAAGGTGTTGATTTCCAAAATCTGACCCTAGCCAGTCAAAATGTTGGAGAAATTTTGATGAAACAAATGAGATAATCATACGCTTCAAGATACATCTTAAGAACGTGCCAAGACCACGTTTCAAAAGGCACGGAATGACCACAAATAAATTCCGAGAGCTGACATGCACATTCTGGAATTCTGAGATTGCGATTGAAAGATCTCACAAGAATCGACTACATTAAAAAGCAAAATTGACTGGCTAGGCGAAAGTGAAAAGGATCAATCCTCAAAACAAAACAAAAAGAAAAAGAAAAAGAAAAGAAAGGGAGATTGAAACTGAATTCTTTTATTCAATGCTACCACAAGTGGCTCAAGTTTGAACTTCTTTGACGATTGGTTTGAAAAACCCTCATACCTCAAACCCCTTGTTTCAAGCCATGCCTTGAACTACGCTCGACCTGATTCCCGCTCGGGGATACGTAGGCAACCACATCGGTTCGGTCGCTCCACCAGCAAAATAACCTTTGCTTTCAAGCCTTGCCTTGAACTACGCTCGACCTGATTCCCGCTCGGGGATACGTAGGCAACCACATCGGTTCGGTCGCTCCACCAACAAAATAACCTTTGCTTTCAAGCCTTGCCTTGAACTACGCTCGACCTGATTCCCACTCGGGGATACATAGGCAACCGCATCGGTTCGGTCACCCCACCTACCCAAAAATCAACCCGCTTCTTCCCAACCATGCCTGAACTACGTTGGACCTAATCCCCACTTGGGGGTACGTAGGCAGACTTTCGAAAAAGAAAAAAAGAAGGATGGCTCGCTAGGTCGAAAATCCGAAAGGACGCCTAGGCAAAAATTAGAGTTAAATCCAAGGTGAGCAATAACAAAAGAGAGAAAAGAGCTTGCTAGGTCACCTCACTGGTGCCTAGGCAAAAGTTATGAGCATTTGAGAGATTAAAGTCACGGTCCATGCCTCAAACCAGAAAATCACCTTCCACACTAGGGGCAAACTTCGGCTACCCGCCTCGTTTGCCTGACTTTTACTATCTACCCTTCACACAAGGGGCAAACTTCGGTCACCTACCTCGTTTGCCCAAAACCTCCAGTGAACCTTCCTCCAAACTAGGGGCAAACTTCGGTCATTTGCCTCGTTTGCCTACCGATCCCACTTCATGCCCTTCAAACTAGGGGCAAACTTCGTTTGCCACCTGATCCCTATACACCAATGGTAAGCCTTCAAGAACATTGTCTTGAACAGATGGAAATGGAGCGTCTTTCATTCCATAAGCTAAGGCACTAATTCAAAGCACATCTTGAGAGAAGCAAAGAAATTGATTAGATCAGTAGGGAGGAATTTTCAAAAATAAGATTCACCATCAAAGTGATGCCACGTTAAGGAGAGAAGTAAACACAAAAGAGAAATGGTACATCATTTATGACAAAAGCACATTAAGTTTTGGCAAGTCGACCTTGTTTCATTTTGGTGTCAAATGTGTCGTCCTCGTGCGTCAATGTCTGTCAAGTTTTTGAGTCTGTTGTAGTCTCAAATGTGTAAATCAAAAGTGACTAATAAAATTTTCAAATCAAGTTATAAAGAGCATGCCAATACAAGCAGGAGTACCAAACACCATTACTGCACTGGTCAAGGCGTCAGCGTAAGAAGCGTCAAAACTTGGGGAAGATTTCATCCCTTTCCAAACTGCCAAAAGTTAACCATTATCTTCTAGCAACATAAGTCCATGAGTGGCTGTTGATCTTTCATATTTCTTCATACAACATAAGTCCATGAGTGGCTGTTGATGATCTTCATTTCTCCAAGCAACATAAGTCCATGAGTGGCTGTTGATCTTATTTCTTCATGCAACATAAGTCCATGAGTGGCTGTTGATGATCTTCATTTCTCCAAGCAACATAAGTCCATGAGTGGCTGTTGATCTTTCATCTTTCATGCAACATAAGTCCATGAGTGGCTGTTGATGATCTTCTTTCATCCGAGCAACATAAGTCCATGAGTGGCTGTTGATCTTTCATCTTTCATGCAACATAAGTCCATGAGCGGCTGTTGATGATCTTCCTTTCTCCTAGCAACATAAGTCCATGAGTGGCTGTTGATCTTTCGTCTTTCTTCATGCAACATAAGTCCATGAGTGGCTGTTGATCTTTTGTCTTTCTTCATGCAACATAAGTCCATAACTGGCTGTTGATGATCTTCCTTTCTCCTAGCAACATAAAGTGGCTGTTGACTGTCTTCCTTCGCTCATGCAACATAAGTCCATGAGTGGTTGTTGATGATCTTCTTTCATTTATCCAACATAAGTCCATGAGTGGTAGTTGATCACCCTCCTCCTTCAAAATCAAAACCTTAACTGCCGCAGACCATCTCCGTATCCCTCATCACAAATAGAATGATACCTTGACTCCCATTCAACGGGGGTATTTCCTTCTTCCTAGTAGAGTGCATTATCCATTCCAGTGGCCCATCTCAGCCAAGACCACAAAAGAAACCACATTCATCCCTAGCAGAGTCACTTCACCCCCTCAAGTAGATGCAATCCCCAGCAAGCATATCAATTCAACAGTTCTTCTAATCAAGGTTAGTCCAACCATTGATTCAATCCACGACAGTCACAGTAGTTCACTGTCGACTCGTCATATCGATTCGTACATCGTCAGTTCAATCTAGGATAGTCACAGTAGTTCACTGTCGACTCGCCTTCTCGATTAGTACATCGTCAGTTCAATCTAGGATAGTCACAGTAGTTCACTGTCGACTCGTCATATCGATTCGTACATCGTCAGTGCAATCCATGACAGTCATAATATCGACTCGTCATCACGATTTTTTCATTCACCCGCCCTCTAGATTGAGGCAAATCCTTCTTCATCAGCCCTCTAGATTGAGGCAAACCCTTCACCATCCGCCCTCTAGATTGAGGCAAACCCTTCATCACCTGCCCTCTAGATTGAGGCAAATCCTTCATCACCAGCCCTCTAGATTGAGGCAAATCCTTCATCATCAGCCCTCTAGATTGAGGCAAATCCTTCATCACCAGCCCTCTAGATTGAGGCAAATCCTTCTTCATCAGCCCTCTAGATTGAGGCAAACCCTTCACCATCCGCCCTCTAGATTGAGGCAAACCCTTCATCACCAGCCCTCTAGATTGAGGCAAATCCTCCATCACCAGCCCTCTAAATTGAGGCAAATCCTTCATCACCAGAGGCAAACCCTTCGTCATCAGCCCTCTAGATTGAGGCAAATTCTTCATCATCAGCCCTCTAGATTGAGGCAAATTCTTCATCACCAGCCCTTTAGATTGAGGCAAACCCTTCATCATTCGCCCTCTAGATTGAGGCAAATCCTCCATCACCAGCCCTCTAGATTGAGGCAAATCCTTCATCACCAGCCCTCAAGATTGAGGCAAATCTTTCATTATAAACCCTTTAGGTTCGGGTAGAACTTCCACATCTATCAATCATTTTAGAGAGATTCTCAGAGAGTCCCCTACCATCTTCAGCAGAAGATAACAGAAGTCCGAACCAATTCTTTGAACTTTGTAATCATATGGATCGGCCAGCGATTAAAAAAATCACTCGTAGTCAAATCACCCCGATTCCCAGGGCAAGCACTGTCTATTCGCAATTCAAGGACCCGTGTCCAAACAAATATCATGAACTTCCTCACCAACTCAATTATCGTGAGCTTCCTCACTCCTTCGTCTAAAATTATAAGCTTCCTCACTTGTCGTGAGCTTCCTAACTCCTCTGTCCAAAATCATGAGCTTCCTCACCGCTCAATTCTTGTGAGCTTCCTCACTCATCGTGAGCTTTCTCACATCGTGAGCTCCTTACTTATTGTGAGCTTCATCACTCATTTGTCCAAAATCATGAGTCCCCCTCACCTACCTATTGATTATTGTGAGCTTCCTTGCCTGTCACTTATCGTGAGCTTTCTCACTTATCGTGAGCTTCCTCACTCCTTTATCCAAGATCATGAGCTTCTTCACTTATTATGAGCTTTCTCACTTGTCGCTCTTGAGCTTTCTCACTCTGGTTTCCTCAAACTGTCAGGACTCCGCGTCTGATCCGTTTTGCTTACAAAGCACACTTCCTAAAGTCCAGAAGTTTGCCCCTAGACCCAGAGTCTTCTAAACCTTGATGTCCTTATCCGAGTCATCACAGTCACAAACACTAGCATAACACCAGCCCACTCGGGGTGGCACACCCCACAGCACTTGCTCATACTAGGGTCATAACACTAGACATGATAGGACTCATGACACAATTCATATCACATCCATGCATTGCATATCACTCTTATTGCATAGCATCCGCCTGATTGTTGTGTATGTGCATGTGTGATTTATTCCTTTGAGCTCCGAACTACGTCCTGGTCTGATTCCTCTCGGGATACGTAGGCAGCTCACGCAGAGCACGACCAGCACTAGCCTCAGCATCATTGCATCTTTTGCAACGCTTTTATCCTAAATCTATAGCCTCCAAAAGTCCTGTCTCTTCAAAACTTTGGCACTCGCTTGCGACATGCGTTGCCTCGCAAGTTCATGCCAAAGAGGGGCAAACTGTAGACACCCCATTTTGTCGGCTATCAGATTTAGGAGACCCATAGCTTGGTGGTTCACAATGATCGTAAAAGACTCAAAAGGACTCTCGGAAGTCAGCTCTATCTCTCAGAATGCTCAGAATGACCAAAATGCCCCTGAAAGCCCGAAAACTCCCAGATTTGGTCCCAAAGTTCTGAAAACATACTACGTCGTAAGAAAAGTGATAAAATAAGTTTTTAAATAAAACCGGAAGAAATCGTCAGCTCCCAAAGACCCCCGGAAGTCCCGGAAGTTCCCGGAAAGTCCCCGTTGACCGGTTTGACCAAGGTTTGACTAGGTTTGACCAAGGTTTGACCAGGTTTGACCAAGTTTGACCGAAATCGTCCGAATTCACCAGAATCATTTTAAATCATGAGAAAAGTATTAAAACAAGTTCCAAAAGAAAATCGAGCGAAAACATCAGCTCCTGGGAGCTCCCAGAGGTTCCCAGAACTTCCCGGGAATCCCAAGTTTGACCAGTTTGACCAAGATTTGACTTCGGAATCGGGGCACCGAAACAATTTTCAAATATTTTTCATGGATACTAGAGGTCAATAGCTTTCCAACGGTATATCGCACATAATTCCTGGATTTAAAACGAATTTATTTTGAATTTCCGAAGGTGGAAAAGGCGATCAAATCAGCTTTTATCGCGAATACCGCGAAACTTTTCAAAGTGACCTATCCCCGAACTATTTTTTATGTAAAGTAGACTCCATTACCTTTCCAACGGTATATCACAACCTCAATTTGGAGTTCGTATGCATTTTCTGTGAATTTCGGACGAAATAGGGCCTTTTCGCGAATACCAGAACCTCTGGGGGCCTAAACGTAATTTTCTGGGCTTCTGAGGAGCAGTGCCGCCGCGGCACTGGCCCACTGCCGCCGCGGCACTGGCCCAGTGCCGCCGCGGCACTCAAACCTCGCAGAGTCCATTGGCCCAGTGCCGCCGCGGCACTCAAACCTCGCAGAGTCCATTTTTGTAATTTTTTTAGGGGTCCAATTTGATTAATTGAAAGCCAAAACGACATAGTTTTATGTTCACAGTTGTTTGGGACCAATGGGAGTACTTCTAAAACCCCAAAACCACCCCAAATTGGCCTATTTAAACCCCCCATTGCTCTTCATTTTGGGGGGGCCAAGTGAAAAGCTTGAAAAGTTGTAGAGAAGAAAAGAGATAGAGATAGGTTTAGAAGAGAGAAAGGGAGCATCTCCCATTGATTTTCCATAAAGAAAGTGAGTTTTAATCTTGTTTTCTTCCACTATCCTTCTATATACTTCACATTCCAAACACCCCCAATCACCATTCTTGAGCATTCTTGAGTTAGGAAGCTACTTCCATGTCCAAATGTCAAAATCTATGAGTGAAACACCAAGCTACAAGTCCAAAATCACATTGATTATCATCTATTGATTACTATTTACTTGCTTTGATTATATATATGTTCATCTCTCCTTATCTCATTTCTTTTTCTTTTCTTTATTTACTTACTAGTTTATCATCATCTAAGTGATGACATGAAGTTTGGGGTGAGTGAATCCTTATGGATAGTAGCTCTTGACCTCAAAAACATGTTTGATAGATGATGATCATAACCTCAATACTTCCAAGGTATTCTTGAAATGTATTGAAGTTATGTTTAAAAATAAAAATAAATCTCTCCAACAATCTTGGAGATTCTTAATGATGAGTTTGATGTTGGTATTCTAAGTGGTCATAAACCTTATTGAGTGTTGAAAATATGTTTTCAAAACATCTATTTCAAAACCCCTCTCAATCCCTCTAATTTGGTTTCAAGAAACAAAACTTTGTTTTCCCTAAAATTTCCAAAACCATGACCCAAAACAGTGAGCTGTTCAGATTCAAAGATTTGTTTTGAATTAAATACTCAAGTTATGATGATGAAACCACTTGGAAAACCTTCCTAATACATCATAGTTCGTCCCTAATTTTTCCCATCAATTATAGAGATGTGAAAGTATTTGTTTTGGATGTAAGAAGTTCATATTCATAATCTGCCTCTGTTCTCACAGAATGTTCACCCAACTTCTTGCACTTATTCTGGATATTTTCATCACTGTACATATATCTTTTCTATTTTTTTATAAAACTTGGGTGTCTTAGGAAACTTTTGGTATATAATGGGTCATCATAAACCTTTTCTTTGATTTATGAAAAATCATACAAAATCAGTCAACAGTACAGCTTTTGTTTCTGAGTCATGTGTACATTCTGATTTTTTTCTTTTAATCTGTGATAGCTATTGATGTTTGGCTTTTTGGGTTATTTTCTAGACACAATTAGAATGATCTCAGGTTTTTCTCACATTTTTCTAGGCACGTTTGACCTCCCATTATAATGTTGCAAAGTAACACATGCAGTCTGTCCACTATTCACAGCAAGCACATTTCAACTTTTATTCTTTGATTTGATGCTCATATGCATTCCAAATTAGCTCACATCTTAGGAAGTAGTTCATACTACATTTGTATATATCCCATGTTGATTTAATCCCTTCATTCATGCACATTTTAGACTTCTAAGTCATTCTAGAAATCCATGTACACAAAACACACTACAACCTTTGCACATTTTAGATACATACATTGCATTCATGCAAGATTTGGGGTTTTTGTAACTCTTAATCCAAGAAGATTATAAGGAATGAACTTGATCACATATTCATGCTTCCCCTTTGATCTAATCATCCTTTCTCATCCGTCCCGGGGATTGAGAGATCTTCTTTTCTCAAAGATTAACATGCATCATTCTAGCCTTGCTAAGCATATTTTGATTTCTTTGCTTATTTGTTTCAATAACAATTCATGTCCCCCTTTAGATTAGGAAGTCTTGATTATTTGATACATGATTAGACGATCTTTCCTAGGTTTATTTGTGTGATCTTTCACTTTACATTGCATGATATTTGGCCTAGATCTTATGAATGATATCTTATATTTTGATCTTCCAATTTCAAATCTCCTTATGTGATGTAATATACTATCATAGTATTATTTGTCGAACCATACATAGTATAAGATGATTATTTGGATGCTAATTGAGGCCCGTCGAAAGACGGGGCGAGTTGAGGGTGTTTTAGTCGCGACAAAGGCTCCTTCCTCTCTCGTACCAAAACCCCGAACCAAGTTCTTTGGTTATGAAGGGCCGGTGCCCTTATCCGCTTGGGTGAGTCAAAATTAGGTTTCTTGGTTCCTTAAAGACCAAGTGGCGACTCTGTATCTGTTTTCAACAGACCTTTCGTTTTCTTTCCTTGATTCAAATCAATTTCAAAACAATCTCAAACAAGAGAGAAGCGGTGGAATCCCGGTATCCACAGGCCTTCATAATGAATCATGTTACAGAATATCACAAAGAGAAGCCCTTTGATCTCGCAATTCCTGACCCGGTCCCACATCACGATTTCAGAAACACTGTCGATCGACAGTGGTTCACTCGATACTTCCAGTCTCGGAAGGTGATGACCGAGCGACCTCTGGAGACAGCGTGGCTCTTGGCTCCTTGGTACTTAGCCCGGATTCAGACAATGCCGCACTGGTTTGATTTTCTCTCCCAGTCCAAGAGAGTAAATCTATCTTGGATCCAGGAGGCTTGTGCGACTATGATTCGTGACCCACCTTTGATCGATCGAACCCGCCTTGACAAGATCCTCATGTACCTTTCTAAGCATCCTGGAAGAGCTAAGAGTGGGACCTCCTAGGTTCTTTATTATTGGCTCTGATTAGTTGTTAATTACCATATCCAAAATCTTTGGTTAGCAAACTAATGAACTGATCAGTTAACGTTTACTCCACTATAAAATGATAACTGAACTCCAACAAAAAAAAACATATCCGAAGCGATAACTAGACTTGTATGGTGTACTAATATCCCTCTACCAACAACATTCGTAATCATATTCAGGTAGTCAGATAACTGTTAATATCAACCTGAATCATGATTACTTCTTGTATTCCTTGAGTCACATTCACCTCTCATGATTACCAAACATGTTGATAACTACTTATCAATAAGACTGCAGTTCTCAGTAATCAACTTGGTGGCATTCTCAAGGGAATGCTTACTCTAAATCAGAGAGTGGATTCTATCTTGACAATATATGTTCACAACCCTATGAACATGACATACCCAAGATACCTAGGTGTTGATCTTCAATAGACCTCACTGATTGGTAAGTCAAAGCAGCCATATCCACTCTGTGTTCATAATCGTCTCAAGATTAAAAACATATACCTTATACAAGTTATGAGTTCCTATCAACTATTTGGCAGTCTTGAGTGTCAAAAGGAAAGCTCATGTCTGTCAATGCACTTTAAACACTAGCACATTAACTAAGAGTTACACTCTAGTGTTGAGATTAATCACTCCATCCAATGGTAGTTAATCATGCTACAGTGTAAACCTGATGAGATATCCAGTCTCATCATCCACTGTGACAAGCTCTAAGTATCAAAGAATATTATTCGTATATCACTTGTATGTATCTCATCCACACATGAATTACTTACTATGATACTTAAGGATTAACAATCATCTCATAAAAGAAACATATACAATGAAATGTAAAGCTGATATCCATATATTAAAATGTCCATGTCTCATACATAAAGTAATGGTTTGAGGGCACAAACCCAACACATTTAGGGAACTAGAGAACTTACCTAGGGTCCAACTGCGATATTAAAACATGCAATGCATACAAAAATAGGAAATCCTAATAAAAGGGTCTCTAATCACATATATACACATAAGGCGAATCTTAATTCTAAGGTACCGTGCATAAGGTAGAAAAATCAATAAAATTAAGAAATTAAATAAGCTAAACAGGGGTTTAAGAAATCATACCTTAATGGTGCTACAAAATAAAGGGTTAGTCCACATGCTTTAGATAAGATATAATGTTGAATCTTAAATAACATTCCTAAACTCCTATCTTAAATCTATCAAGTATAAAAGAATTGACATAATCATGGATTCCTTCCAACTAGTTGGGAACACATCTCTATAGATATACAAGTCTTAACTAGGAGCCAATGTAATATCCATATAGAGGTGGCATAGTCCCAACATGATCACAAGGAACTCATAATTAGGTTCAATCAAGTGCAATTTAATCTATAAAAATGAATCCTAATTACAAGTATCAAACCACAGATGAATTCATATAGATATATAAACATGAACAAGAATAAGCTATGAATTATTCATTGATTTGGATCATTTAGCCTCTGTATTTAAGTTTAATTGATCATTATTAAAACATGGTTTAAGCCCTAGGTCATAGAAAAGTCATTTCTTCAAAAAAAAAATAAAAAGCATGTTTCCCATGGTTTGATGTCGGTGAATTTTGGACAAAAGATGCCTCTATGAGTCTAGTTTCCAATACAAAAAGAAAAATCAAAGATCAACCGCCCAATCTCTGGAAAAAAGGTAAAAACCAGACATCACTCAGAGATTTGCAAATCTCTGTCCAGAGATTGTGTATGATTTTCTAAAAATAGTATAAAAAAATCAGAATCACTTTGATCTTTTTAGGGGATCTTATTAACACATTAAAATTCATATAAAAAATAATTTGAAGCCAAGAATGCCTGATTAAAGCTCGGATTTACTCATTTCAAGAAGGTATTACTGTTCTGAAATTCTGGACAGATTATGATTATCTCACAAAACTCATGACCAAACCATTTTAAACATGAAATCTCATTAAAAAAATCACAGTGGTAAAACTTTATGTTATTGACACCCTCCAGTTAGTTTTATTCAATTCCAACGGTCCATGATTTAACTAAAAATCCTTGATCAAAACTGGTTCACGAATTCACTGCTCCACTATTGGGCTTATCACCCTTTTGTTACATCTACCAACCAAGCCATGGACATTGGCTTATCCTAATCTAACTCTCCTTTCCATTAAGGGTCATTGGAGATATGAGAATGACTATAACTCATGAATTCCAAAGGGATATAGAGAAAATCCCATGAAACTCCAAGTTAGAGAATCCAAGTCATGAGTGTGGACTTAGACTCATCTACTTGCTTATAAATAATGATCAAACCTTGGCTCCCATGTAAAGCACAAGCTTACATGGATTCAAAGATCAAACTCAAGAGCTTTCAAGAAAGATAATGAAGATCTCCAAGAATCTCAAGAGAAAAGCATAAAAAAGAAGAAGTAAGATAAAAACCAAGAGAGTAAGTGATCTAAATCCACCAAGGAATCTTTTAGAAAACTTGCTTACTTTAAGTTCATAAGCATTATTGATCTGAACCAAAGAAAAAAAAACAAAAGAATGAAAACATAACTAAAATTTAGAGGATCACCTCCAACTATCCTCAACTTCTTGGTATTTTTAGGATATTCCAAAGGCTAATCAAGCTCTTCTTCTAGCTCTTACAACCCTTTAATTTTCTTAAACTTCTTTTGAAATCTCTAACTATCAAAGTTTAAAGAAGATTCAAAATAAGATTCAAGTCTAAAAATGACAGAGAGATAGAAATTCTAGAATCAAAGACTAGAAAAAAAAGGAATACCTTGTAATGGGATATTCATTCCCTATGTATAGGCAAACTTTAGAGGGTTTCTTTGGTAATTTCATAGTAAAACCCCAATTTCAGATGTCCTTTTAAAGGTACAAAACGTACTATATCAAAGCTGGCAGACACAAAAAAATGCAGCAGTCAATGGAGATAGAAGTGGCACTCAATGACTGCCGAAGCGGCACTCACTGATTGCCGACGCAGCATTTAGTGAGTGCCGATGCGGCATTCAAAGAATATCGCGGACAACTCCCTGAACTGTCGTCTTTTTTGGAATTATGATTTTTGTGGCATTTGGTGTATTTTTGCAGCTATCAGTGAAATTCATTGCGGCAATCAGAGAGTGCCATAGCGGTAACCCGTGATTATCACAAAATGCGTCAGGTGTCGTTTTCTTCTATTCTCTCTTTTTCTTCTTTTTTTCCTTTTTGTTTGAATTACAGAGCCTTTCAAAGATCTTGAATCACCTTTGGAAGTCCTAGATTAATCGAACATTGCCGTCATCAAATTTGGACATAACGATCCCCTTAATTCGACGTTTGGTCAAAATTGGGGTGTCTACAGTTTGCTCCTCTTCGACAGAGCTTATGGAGGAACACGTGTCATAAGTGAATGTTGAAGCCTGTGTAAAGACAACCTTTTGACCAAACTATCAGATTTAGGTAAAACAAAATGCATTATAAAAGAAAACTTGTGCGCGGTAATGGTTCATGCTGGTCGTGCTCAATGATGAGCTGCCTATGTATCCATTCAGGAATCAGACCAAGATGTAGTTCGGGCAAGGGCAAACATACACAAGTATAAGTAGTCATACAGATGAATGCACCTATCTTGTCATGATTCACGTGTTCACGCAATGATGACTGCTAATGCAACTTTGTACTCTATAAATGATGTGATTCTAAAATGTGCAATCCTGACGTTTTTAGATTTAATCCATGCCTTATGCTACTCAATGCTCATAATAATTCTCTTCAAGATACGCAGCCATTTGTACCAAAAGGACGAACGCAATTGACTTGGCAGTGCTTCGTGACTTAGACCCCGGTGTCAACGTGAGTTTGCTCTAAAAATCCGTAGCCACTCGGCCCCATCGGATATGTTTGCTCTGAAAAATCCATAGCCACTCGGCCCCATCGGATATGTTTGCTCTAAAAAAATTCACAACCGCTCGGCCTCGTCGAATATGTTTGCTCTGAAAATCCATAGCCGCTCGACCCCATCGGATATGTTTGCTCTGAAAATCCGCAGTCGCTCAGCCCCGTCGGATATGTTTGCTCTGAAAATCCGCTGTCGCTCGGCCTAGTCGGATATGTTTGCTCTGAAAATTCACAGCCACTCGGCCCCGTCGGACATGTTTTCTCTGAAAAATCCGCAGTCGTTCGGCCCCGTCAGAGATGTTTCCTCTGAAAATCTGCAGCCGCTCAGCCCCGTCGGATATGTTTGCTCTTAAAAATCCGCAGTCGTTCGACCCCGTTGGATATGTTTGCTCTAAAAAATCTGCAGTCGTTCGGCCCCGTTGGATATGTTTGCTCATTTTAATTGTCAAGATCAGGAGTCAGTCATATATGTTCAATTCAATTTTCAAAATTAAAAGTCAATCAGACTCAAATCAATTCATTCTTCTAAATTAGGAGTCTTTTATGTCAATCAAACTCAAATCAATTTATTCTTCTAAAATCAGGAGTCATTCAGACTCAATCGATTCATCTTTTTAAAATCGGGAGTCAATCAGACTCAAATCAATTTATTCTTCTAAAATCAGGAGTCATTCAGATTCAAATCGATTCATCTTTTCAAAATCGAGAGTCAATCAGACTCAAATCAATTTATTCTTCTAAAATCAGGAGTCTTTTAGACTCAAATCAATTCATCTTTTCAAAACCAGGAGTCAATCAGACTCAAATCAATTTCTATTTCTAGATTGGGAGTCAAAAAGAATTTTTATTTTCAAAATCGGGAGTTTAAATGGGACTTAAAGAATCATTGAGGACTAAAGCGAATGTGAGGTTGCCATTGAGGACTAACACAGATGCCATAAAGGACTAACAAGGGTTGCCATCAAGGATTTCTATAGAGAATTAACGAGGATTGCCATTGAGGCCTGACAGAGATTACTTTTAAGGCCTAACAGAGATTGCCATAGATAATGAGGAAAGTCGCCAGATTGGGAGTTAAGTTGACTTAAACAAATTTTTATTTTTAATCAGACTCAAAAGCTTTCAAAAAAATCAAGAGTCGATTTAACTCAAACGTATTTCTAATTATCATCAATTCGAAGTCAAACAGACTCAAAGAATTTCTCATTTCTAAAATTTGGGAGTCGATCAGACTCAAAACAAATCCTATTTCCAAAACTCAAAACAATTTTTTTTATTTTCAAGTTGAGTCAATCAGACTCAAAGCATTCAATTTTTTTAAAAATTGGGAGGCAATTTGTCTCAACAAGAACTTTTACAAAATTTGGAGTTCATCAGACCCGAAGAATTTCTGTTTCACAAAATTGGGAGTTGAATCGGACTTAATGAATTTTAAAATTTTCTAAAAATAGGAGTCGATTTAGACTCAAAGAATTATCTTATTTCAAAAATAGAGATCGTTATAGAAGACTAACAGGGATTGTCATTGAGGCCTAAAGATTGCCATAAAGAAGCTGCCTATGAGGACTAACGCTTATAAAGAGAAGTTACCAATGAGGACTCAGGGAGTTGATTTTCTTCAAAATTCGGGGAGTCTTGAGACTCAAAGATTTTGGATGGAGCTGATAGAAAGAATGATTTTCTACATTTGCAGACCTTTGGAAAAAAAAAACACATAGATCTTGTCAAAAGAGGGAAGTCACCTTTTCCCCTAGTCTTGGACTCTTCTTATATTGTCACTTTAGCATTATGTTGTGAATCTTGTGATAGTATTCAAAACCTCTGCTCGTATTGCTCTCGGGATGCTCATGGAGACTTGTCAAATCTTTATTCATCGTCTTGAACCCACACAGTTGAGACCATTCATTGACTCACCAAAGGGGGACGGACTTGACAAAGCTAATTACACAAGACAACTGACTCAAATTCTGTATCAATGTGTTTTCACTGTGAATAATGTATCATCTCACTTTCTATTCGTCAATTTACAAATGGCAGTGCTTTGCTGATAAATCTAAACTTCCCCTTTTGATTTAGAGAATTCTTTGCCCATCTAGAATGTGCTTCAAATTAGTGCTTTAGCTTATAGAATGAAAGGCATTCTATTTCAATCTTTTCAAAACAAACTCAATTTCTTGAGAACTTGCCTTTGGCATAGAGGGCTTTGGCAAACAAAGTTTGCCCTTAGTTTGAAAGATATTTGGGGGCTTACTTCTATGATAAAAGGAGTTTTAGCAAACAAAGTTTGCCCCTAGTTTGGTGATATATACGTTGTTCTAGGCAAACTTATGCAAGTTTACCCCCTAGTTTGAAGGAAGGAAACCTAAGGTGCAAAGGGCGATGCTTATAGTTTAGGTATGGTTATGGACTGAGAACCTTGGAAGGTTTGCCTACTTATCCCCGAACGAGAATTAGGTCAAAAGTAGTTCGGCCAAGGCATAAAAGAAATATAGCAAGAGATGATGGGGTGATGACCGAACCGAGCAAGTTACCTACGTCTCCCCAAGCGGGAATTAGGTCAAAACGTAGTTCATCGACTCTGGAAGTCTTGAAAAGGGGCTTATGCACTCCATGACAAAACGATGAAGCCAAGAGCAGAAGGAGAGACTTGAACCCTCAACCTCAGCCTTGGCAAGGCTATGCTCTACCATTAAGCTATTTTCGCCAGCTACGGTAGTGGCAAAGCACTACTGAGCAATTCACCTATCACTTGATACAGACGACTTCTATTTTTCTACCGGACCACAGTCTTGACCTCTGGTCGAGCTAGGAGCATGAGTAGGTAGGCAGCTAGGGGGGGAGGGGCTGCTGGGCTGCCTTTTCAATCAATCTCCGGGTGCTCAGTGCCGCTATTGGTGCGAGTTGTAAGGAATATTGGTCTTGATTCGAGCTGGGGCATCATTACATTCTCGTAACGGGAATGAGTGCACCACAAGACCAGACAAATTGTTCACTCGCCTCACAGCGGTGCACATGTTTGTGTGTTCAAGGGTAGATGTGAGGGGACCACATGAGTTGGTGATGTGGGGCCCACATGTCGGTTGGGTGCCCTAGAGTATACCACTGTCTAGGTGTAGGTGTCCAACTGTGATAGTGAACCTAGACATAAATTATGTGCGTACGAGACTAAGTATGATCTTAATTGTGAATCCAATTATAAGCCCTATATATAGCTAAAAAAAATATGGAGCTCACGTCTATTCTCTTAGGTTGTAGGTTATAAATAAGGTCATCGTCAAGACGATTTCTAAGGTTCCTATTCAGGGATTCCTAATGGACCTTCTATAACCCTAATCAGAGTGATGTCATTGCTCTATATTCCTACGTGGAATTTCCAAGGAAATTCAGGGTGCTACAGAAATGCTCAAGTGAGGGCTCGTTCAAAAAACTAAGGGCTCGCACAATCACGCGCGTGTGATCCCATGGGCGTGAAAGTTCGGGCACATGAATGAAATGATTTTTAAGAGGTGGTGCATGACTAAAAGACGAAACGCATATGAAACGTCCAAAAATGCATGTGCACGGCAGGGAATGGCGCATGCACGACATACCACTGGCCACAGAATCAACTTTCAAATTCAGGCATGAAAAACTCACGATGCATATGAAATGAGATTTTAAGAACAATGCACGTGAAAGAAATGAAAACGCACGTGTGGATATTAACATAGCACACAGGAATTGCATTATGGCATTAAATTGAACACCTGGTGGGCAGGAGGAGGTTACACATAGAATCAAGGCCATTGGTGCATGGATCTTATCCCAAACAAGCAACATTATACAAAATCCATGATCAATCAACCAAACATATAAAGAAAAGAATGAAAAATCACGCCCTAAGGTTGGTTTTAGAAATAGTGAGCAACTAGGAAAAAAATGAAACCTTAGGTGAAAATCAACTTTAATTAAGAAAATTAATCGATGACTCAAGTTAAAAACGTACCTTGGGTGGATGTTAGGGAGGATCTTGACAAAGAACGAGCACGGGGTGAGATCCGGAGAAGGAATGAGTATGGGGTCTGAGGGTTCCTTGAGAGAAATTATTAAATTTTGAAGTTATGAGGCCTCTAATATAAACTGTTTTTGCCCCCGCGGATCGATCCACAGCTTGAGCCATATCGATCCGATTTTGAAAATTAGTCTCAGATTGCATTCAGAAAAACATGGATAGATCTGCTCATAAAGCCTGATTGATCCATCTCAAAGATTTTCTAGCAATTTCTCCCCCCAAAATTCCAGATTGATCTGCTCAGAAAGCCGAATTGATCCATCTCACCAATTTTCTAGCAGTGTCTTCCCTTGGAATTCTAGATCGATCTGCTCAGAAAGCCGGATTGATCCATCTCACCAATTTTCTAGCAGTGTCTTCCCCCATAATTACAGATCTATCTACTCATAAAGCCGGATCGATCCATCTCACCAATTTTCTAGCAATGTCTCTCCCCAAAATTACGGATCGATCTGCTATACATCCGGATCGATCAGCCCTTTTCCCTACAGATTCTAACTTTAAGGAACATATATAAAGGATAAAGAATTGAAACATGGATGCAATGGACATGGTATAAGAACAAAAAAAATTTACCAAGAACTTGCCATGGGGCATACAAAAAAGGGAGAATATCTCATGAGAGCCTACTCAACCCCGACGTTGGGGTCTTCCAAAGGAACTGACACCAACTCGGTGTCAAAACCTTCAAGAAACGGTTTGAGTTGTTGCCCATTAACCTTAAAAATGTTCCCGTTCGTGGGTTCTTCAATCTCCATGACTCCGTAGGGATAAACTTTGTGCATGATATAATGGCCAATCCAAAGGGATTACAACTTGCCCAGAAAAATGTAGAGCCATGAATCGTACAATAGCACCTTGTTTCCTACAACAAATTGTTTTTCGTATAATCTGTTTATCGTGAAAAGCCTTAACACGTGCTTTGTACACCTTGGAACTCTCGTAGAGTTCACCTCAAATCTCCTCTAACTCATCAAGTTGGAGTTTCCTTTTCTCACCACTTTCATCGACGTCGAAATTGAGCTTCTTAATTTTCCAATAAGCACGGTGCTCAAGCTCAACAGGTAAATGACATGGTTTTCCATAAACTAACCGATAAGGGGACATTCCTAAATTTGTCTTGTAGACTATCCTTTACATACAAAAAGCATTGATTAGCCTTGAAGACCAATCTTTTTTAGTTGGATCAACCATCTTCTCTAGAATCCCTTTTATTTCACGATTAGCAAATTCAGCTTAGCCATTGGTTTGTGGGTGATATGTGGTGGAAACTTTATGGGTAACACCATATTGCTCCATTAAACGAGCAAACAGGGAGTTGCAAAAGTGCATTCCTTGATCGCTAATCAAGGCCTTGGGAGTTTTGAACAGCGACAAGATATGCTCTTTTAAGAATTTTAAGACCACCTTGTGGTCATTAGTTCTAGTCGCTATGGTTTCCACCCACTTGGAAACATAATCAACCACCACCAAGAGATATTCATAACCATTGGATTTAGGAAAGGGACCCATGAAGTCCATACTCCAACAATCAAAAATTTTGATAAGGAGAATGGGGTTTAGAGGCATCATGTTCCTCTATGTGACTTTTCCCAGAAGTTGGCACTGGGCACACACTTTGTAAAAAGCATGTGCATCCTTAAATAGCGCTGGCCAATAGAAACCACTATGGAGTTCCTTGAATGCGGTCTTTTACGATGAAAAATGACCACTGCAAGCTTAGTCATGGCAAAAAGACAGCACACTTGGTATTTCATCATTAGGGATACATTGCCTAACGATTTGATCGGCACAATACTTGAAAACATATGGATCATCAAAGAAGAATGATCGTGCTATTGTCACCAACCGCTCTCTATCTTGATGGACCAATCTTGTGGTAGTTGGCCGATGACAAGGAAATTAACCACATCAACATACCACGGGAGGGTTGAAACATTGAGCAATTACTCATTCAGGAATTACTCTCTAATGGGCAAGGGGTCTATAAGATAGTGATCAAATGTCAAACGAGACAAATGGTCGGTAACTATATTTTTTCCCCTTTTTTATCTTTGATTGATATGTTAAATTCTTGTAAGAGAAGGATCCATAGAATAAGCTAGGCCTTAGCATCTTTCTTGGAAAGGAGATACTTGAGCGCTGCATGGTCGGTAAAATAATTTATTGGGGATCCTATCACATACGACCGGAACTTCTCTAAGGCAAAAACTATGGCAAGCAACTCTTTCTCCATCGTGGAGTAGTTGATTTGAGCATTATCTAAGGTTTGGCTTGCATAGTAAATGACATGGGGCTTCTTATCCTTCCTTTGCCCCAATACGGCCCCAATGGTATAGTCACTTGCATCGTACATGAGCTTAAATGGAAGGTTCTAATCGGGAGCTTGCATAATGGGTGCGGTGGTAAGTGCATCCTTAATAGCACTCGTGGGTTCACTCAAAAGTAGCATTTTTAGCGAGAAGTTGGCACATGGGCTGAGAAATAGCGCTAAAGTCCTTAATAAAACACCACTAAAAACCCGTGTGACCTAGTAACGACCTTATGTCCTTAAGAGTTTTGGGGGTAGAAGATTGGAAATGACATCAATTTTGGCCTTATCAACTTGCATGCCCTTACAAGACACTATGTGGCCCCAAACGATGCCTTGTGTCACCATAAAGTGACACTTCTCCCAATTGAGTATGAGGTTCTTTCCTATGCATCTCTTGAGAACTTTTTCAAGGTTCTCAAGGCACTCCTTGAAGGAATCACAAAACATACTAAAGTCATCCATGAAGGCTTCTAGGAATTTTTCAACCATGTCACTAAAAATGCTAAGCATGCACTGTTAAAATGTCGCAGGTGCATTGTAAAGCCCAAATGGCATCCTCCTATAGGCAAATGTGCCATAGGGACATGTGAAGGTGGTCTTTTGTTGATCCTTGGGAACTATCTCGATTTGATTGTATCCCGAGTAACCATGAAGGAAATAATAATGCTTACATTTGGCCACTCTCTCTAATACTTAATCTAGGAAGGGCAAGGGAAAGTGGTCCTTTCTCTTGACCATGTTCAACTTCCTATAATCGATGCATACTCTCCATCCCATGGTGGTCCTAGTAGGCACTAACTTGCTACTCTCATCCTCTTCTAAAAAGGCATACTTGAGCTCGCTCAGTAAAGTCTTGAGCTTAAGTTTTGGAGTGACGACTTTGGATGGAAGAGGGAAATTATCCCTCGGGGGTAGTCTCTCAAAATTAGAGGTCCACGTGGCCTCTTCAACAATCCTCACAACATCTACCTCTTCCTTAACTTCTATTTCCTCCTCACTCGTCTCATTCTCCCTCCCAAATTCATGATCACACTCAATAATGGCATTATCGATAGCTAAGCATTTTTCAACATGTTCAAGACTAGCTATATTATCATCAAGCATAAATATATCATCAAGAGAAGGAATGATGCAAGAATCATTAACATTTGTATTACTAGAAACATCAAAAAAATCTTGCACAAATGAGTCAATGAGAGAGATTTCATAAATTTCATCGTTGTATTCTTCATTAAGATCTGGTTGCTTAAAGAGAGAGAAAATATTCACGTCCACTATCATATTACCAAAAGTTAAGTGCATGAGACCATTCCTATAATTAATTAGAGCATTAATGGTAGCGAGGAACGGACGGCCTAAAATGATCGGAATTTGCGATTGCTCATTCACAACGAGTTGTGTGTCAAGTTCAATAAAATCCACCGAATAGTAAAAATTACCAACTTGGGCAATAACATCTTCTATTAGCCACGTGGCATCTTAATGGATCTATTAGCCATTTACAAAGTGGCACGGGTCTCTTTAAGCTCTCCGAGGCCTAATTGGACATACACTGAATAAGGAAGAAGATTCACACTAGCACCCAAATCAAGGAACGCTCTATTGATGTGGTGTTATTCAATCACACATGCTATGGTAGCACAACCAGGGTCCTTGTATTTTGGAAAAACTTTGCTAAGGATAACGGAGCTTGCATACGCGGCCATGTAGGCACTCTTCTTGACATTGAGTTTTCTCTTGACAGTGCAAAGATCCTTAAATAATTTGGCATAGGCTAGAACTTGTTTAATTGCCTCCAAGAGGGGAATATTGATTTCAACTTTATTAAACAATTCCAAGAATTCATTATTTTTGTTGTCCACGACCTTCTTTTTAAGCCTTTGAGGAAACAGAGGAGTAGGATTCAAAAATTCTTGGTCCATAAAGTCGGGGACTTTAGGTAAGTCCTCATCCAAATCTATGACATTTTGGGGCAATGAGTCCCCATCATCGAGTTCGGCCTCAACTCTAACTGGGTTATCGCCAATTTTTGGTTCTTAAGGAGACTTTTGGACCTTGTCATCCACAATTTTTTCACTAACAAGAGTGGAGATTCCTTTCAAATATTCGACGGGGCCATTGGAATTTGAGGTTCCATTATTGATTTTTCCTTTAGGATTTTTAAATAGTTATGCGGAAAGCTTTCCCTTATCAACAACTTATTGATTTTGAAGCAATTGAGCCAATTAAGCTTGTAAAGCTTACATGGACAGAGCGTGCAACGATTGCATCACTTGTATGGATTGCTCAAGTTAGCTCATTAGCCATGGTTAGAGTCCTCAAAGTTTTTCTTATGAGGGGGTACATAAGGAGGTGGAGGATATGGTGCCCCTTGGTTTAGGACGAAAGAGGGTCCTTGAGGTTGAGGTGTAGGTGGACCAAAGTTTGGAGGTGTATAAGGTGGTGGAGGTGGTTGATGCAGGTAATATGGTTATGGAGGAAATTTGGGTGCTATAGTCACCCCATTGTTGTTGTGTAGTTGTGTTCTGATGCACTCCACCTCCCTGGAGGATTGTAGGCATCACTTTGAGAGGGATTATATCTGGGCCTAATATTCATCCGTTCTCATAGACTATATTGAGGAGTAAGGAAAGGGCTTCCATGACAATGAGGTCCTTCTTGCATGGGCTTGGGCTTGCTTTGATGATGGGTAGGCTTGTTGTGTTTTGGCCCTTCTGTGGTCTTCCATCGAGGAAAGCAGGCTTGACAAGCTCAAGTCTTCATTTGTAGGACTTTCTTTGATGGTTCATGTAAGCTTGGGTCTTTCATTCGGGCCCTCTTGGGACACCCTGTGGGCCAATGCATATAAGCTTAGGCTTTCTTAACGTGGCTCATTTGACAACTCGGTACATGGTTGTCACGAGTCTATTGGCATGGAATCTTTTCTACGTAAGCTGTGATAAAGTCTTTATGGTCTAGGGTCTCGGTGCTTCTCATGGTAGCTAGGGGAGCCCTCAGCACATAAAAAGTTGGGGCAGCAAGAGACTACCTAGTCACCCTCTCACCGAGGTACCACTCTCGGCATGCCTCTCCCACCATCAGGATCCTCATCCTGGTAAAACCCACAGTAGCCTGGATCTCTACACTAGCCTTTCGGAGGGCCGCCTCCCATGGGTTCCAGGTCACATGGACCTCCCATAAGTTGGTGAGGAGATTTCTGTAAACAACAAAGTCGTGATCCCCTACTTTTCGACCCATTGCCTCTTTTCTCCATATCAGGCCTTGCGGCATAATGACAGCCTCGCTCTGCCTAGTGCTAGGAGCCCTTAAGCGAAGGTACTCGTGGGACCATATCTGCAAAGAAAAAAATGTTAAGAAGTGAATCCAATGTTCAAAATATATAAAATAAAGAAAAAATAAAAAAGTAAAAAAAAACAAAGAGAAAAGAAAATTAATAAAAATAATGAAAAGAAGGTTTTACCTCCCAGGCTCTCCAATACCCGCCCGTAGAGGGGAAGTTATCCCTAGAAACGTTGCCCATGTAGCGGTAGAGGGTAGCCAGTCCTGCTCCTTCCCAGTTATACTGGGGGATGCGAACGATATTCGCTAGTGATGCCAAGTACCCCAAATGGATCCTATCTCCTCTTGTGCTCATCAGAGAGCAACCCAGCACATACATGATGAAAGCCCAGATCATCTAATCATCAGTAAAGACATTATCTCTGAAGGTGTCCAAAAACCACTTCGCAGGCATGATGAACTATCCATGGTGGGCCCCGAGAAGGTCAATGATCTGCTGGTGTCGGCTCGAGAGATTGTCGTAATAAACCATCGGGAGGCCACCAAACGGGATGCCAGTAATCATGGCAAAGTCCAAGGGGGTCATTGTCATCTCCCCAAACGGCAGGTGGAATGCATTTGTTATATCCCACCACTTTTCTGCCAAGGCCTGGATATGAGTCATGTCATTTAAGCTCTTCTCCCAGAGCAGCTCAAAACCCCAAAACCAACATTATTAGTCTGAACTTCCTTGGAGAGCTCCTCATACCATCTGCGGCCATGAGCCAAGCTCCCATAACCTTTGAGAACGGTCTCAGGCATCTACAAAAGGACCAAAATAAAATGTGGATGAGGACAGGAAGAAAGAATAACAAGGCAAGAAAAGGCAAAAAAAAAAAAAAAAGAAGAAGAAGAAAGGGTAACAAAGTCAATAAGGTTTGGTAATGAAAAATAATAGAATAAAATTCACGAGTCTCAAAGGAATCCTTGTCTTTTGAAATATGAAGCCTCGGGTCCCAGTGACCACATGTTTCAAGAAGAATAAACGTTTGGGTTCTAGTTGCCCCATGCTTTGAAAACCAATGAATTATGGGGTCCTAGTGACCCCATGTATTGAATAAAAAAAAAAAGAGAATGAAATTCTTAAGTCCTAGCAACTCTGTATTTCCAAAAAGAATGAATTTTTGAGTCCTAGCGGCTCCGTGTTTTTAAAAAAAAAATGAATTTCTTAAGTCCTAGCGACTCCGTATTTCCAAAGAGAACGAATTTTTGAGTCCTAGAGACTCCATGGTTTTTTGAAAAGAAAAAAAAAAGAATGAATTTCTTGAGTCCTAGCGACTCTGTATTTCCAAAAAAAATGAATTTTTCAGCCCTAGGGACTCCATGTTTTTGAAAAAAAAAATGAATTTCTTGAGTCATAGCGACTCTGTATTTCCCAAAAAAAAAATGAAATTTCTCGAGTCCTAGCGACTCCATGATTTTGGAAGGAAGTTTCTGAGTCCTGGCAACTCTATTATTTTTGAAAAATAAAATTCTTGAGCCTTAGAGACTCCGTGATTTTGAAAGGAAGTTTTTTATCCTTTGGAGTCTTAGCTACTCTGTGATTTGAAAAATTCTTATTTTGTAGAGCCCTAGTGACTCTGTAATTTTGTAAAAGAATGATCCCTAGCGGCCCCGTGTTTTAAAAAAAAATGAATTCCTTGAGTCCTGGCGACTCCGTGTTTTCGGAAGAATAAACTCTCGAGTCCTAGGGGCTCCATGATTTTTTGATATGAAATTCTTCGGAGTCGTAGTGACTCCATGAATGGCGAGTTCTTATATGCCAAGAATAAATCAACTCAATGAAATATAAAGTGCTCAACGAGGGTCGACGTGACCCACCTTTGTGAATAATAAAATGAAATAATAAAATTAATGGGCATGATCTTGGCATAAAACCAATAAATCTTAACAAGAAGAATGGGTAAGAACATAATTTCAAGTGCTGAACATGATCATGGCAGTCTATTCAAAATAAACCCAAAAGGAAGGCATAACAGTAGTTGGGCATATCACATTTTCACAAGGTCAAGGGCACATTCATACATGCATCAATCATCATACATTGCATTGCATTACATTCATCATCATATAGAACAAGAGAGTTCGAGGTTATACCAATTTGTTGAAAGCTCAAGCTGAAAGATGCTCCCCAGGATCGGCGAGCAAAAGCGACGAACTATGGTCAGTAGAGGGCTTGTACTTCTTCCTAGAAGGTCCATAGAATCCTGAACCACTAGCCATTTTCGAAATCTACAAGAAAACATGAAAAGAAAACATAACTTGTGTGAGAGATTGGTGAGAGTATAAAGAAATATATCAATAAATCAAGATTTCAAACAATGAACCAAGTAAAGATGCAATCTTGATGATGGAAGGAGTAACTTACCTTGATTTGAAGTGATTCTTGAGTTGAGAATCAAAAGAGGAGGAGATTTAGAGAGGGATTCGCAAGAGACCTCGAGAAGAATAAGAAAGAAAATAAAAAGAAAATTTCATTTTAAGCAAACTGTCTGACCCAGCGGCAGATGGCGAAAAGCCAACGGCACTCAGTGAGTGTCGCACGGTAGTCAGTGACTGCCGCGCCGGCACTCACTGAATGTTGTTGCGCATTCACCGAGTGCCGCCGCGTATGACAGGTGGCCCTTTCCCCCCATAATTTTCATATTTATATTGGGGACCATCGATTTTGCTTTGATTACCCCCTTGATTTTCCCTCGTTTCGAAAAAACCCCCAAGGATTGAAAGAAAAGTTTTTAAGCCCTCCTATAAGTTAAAATTGGCCCCAATTGTCAGAAATCAAATTGATATTAAATATACTTGGCTCCCGATTTTAGAAAATTGATTCAATTCAAGTCTGATTGATTCCTGATTTTAAGGAGCTGATCTGAAAAAAAAAAAGTCTGATTGAATCCCAATCATTTAAAATAAGATAAATTTGAGCCCGTTTGACTCTTGATTGAGAAAATAGAATAAAGTTGAGTCCAATTGACTCCTGATTTTTTAAGATTGAATAAATTTGAGTCCGATTGACTCCTGATTGCTTGGAATAATATGAATTGACTCCTGATTTTGAAATTTTGATTTGATTCAAGTTTGATTGACTCCTGATTTTGGAAAATATAATTTGATTCGAGTCTGCTTGACTCTTAATGTTGAAAAATTGAATAAATTTGAGTCCAATTGACTCTTGATTTTTTAAGATTGAATAAATTTGAGTCCAATTGACTCCTGATTCTTGAAATTTAATTTGATTTTAGAATTTGAGTGAATTCAAGTCTGATTGACTCCTGATTTTAAAAATTGAATTGAACTTGAGTCTGATTGACTCCGGATTTTGAAAATTAAAATCGAACTTGAGTCTGACTGACTCAAAATTTTGAAAATTAAATTGGATTTGAGTTTAATTGACTACTAATTTTGAAAAAAAAATTTATTATTTGAAAATAACGGTGGCAGTCTTAGGTGTCTTTGAATTAAGATAAGTTGCAAAAAGATTTCAAGGTATAGCAGATTTATATCCCTCGATTCCCGTGACAAATTTGATGATTCGACACTGGAGTATAAGGCACGAGGCGCATCTCAGTCGGTCAGATGATTCTTGAAAGACATCGGAGTATAAGGCGCGAGGCGTGTCTCAGTCTTTCAGCGTGCTACCTAACTCAACATTAGAGTATAAGGCACGAGGCGCATCTCAGTCTTTCAACGTGTTTCTTGGCTCAACATCAGAGTATAAGGCGCAAGGCGCATCTCAGTCGGTCAGATGATTCTTGAAAGACATCAGAGTATAAAGCGCGAGGCGTATCTTAGTCTTTTAGCGTGCTACCTGACTCGACATCGGAGTATAAGGCGTGAGGCGCATCTCAATCGATTAGATGATTCTTGAAAGACATTGGAGTATAAGGCACGAGGCACGTCTCAGTCTTTCAGCGTGCTACCTGACTCGACATCGGAGTATAAGGCGCGAGGCGCATCTCAGTCGGTCAAATGATTCTTGAAAGACATCGGAGGATAAGGCGCAAGGCGCATCTAAGACTTTCAGCATGCTACCTGACTCGACATCGGAGTATAAGGCATGAGGCGCATCTCAGTCGATTAGATGATTCTTGAAAGACATCGGAGAATAAGGCGCGAGGCGCATCTCAGTCTTTCAGCGTGCTACCTACTTCGACACCGATTTATAAGGCACGAAGCGCATCCTAGTCGATTAGATGATTCTTGAAGAATGTCAGAGAATTAAACACAAGAAGTGCATTTATATTGACCATGGCTTTCCTAGAATAGAACGGCATCAGCATAGAAAATTAAATGAAAGGAATGCATTTTGCTACTAGAGAGAGCAATATGATTTTGAATTTTGAAGAGCAAAGGGCATGAAATTGCTTGACATGTGCATCACGACAGTATAGGTGCATTCGTCCGTGTGACTATTTGTGCTGGTGTGTGATCCCTTGTCCGAACTATGCTCTGGTATGATTCCCTTTGGGATACATAGGCAGCTCACCATTGAGCATGACCAGCATCGACCATATGGGCATCTTGTTTTTGCAATGCACATTGTTTTTACCTAAATTCAACAAGCTCGGTCAAAGGCTTGTCTTTCACACAAGCGTTGACGTTCACTTGTGATACGCATTGCTTCACAAAGCTCTGCCGAAGAGGGGCAAACTGTAGACACCCCAATTTTGACCGACCGTGAATTCAAAGGGTGGTTACCTCTAAATACCGATGACGACAACGACCGGCAAAATTCAAAGACTTCCCTAAACGATTCAAGTTCTTCAGAAGATTCTTCAAATTAAGTTTTCAAATTGAGAGAAATAGGGAAATCAAGTGATTCGAAGGAACCCGAATCTAAAATACATATGAAAGAGAAATAGTCCGAAAAGCTAATTTCAAAATTAATTATATATATTAGAATTTTGAAAAGAAAATAAAAAAAAAAAAGAATTTTGAAGAGGAAAGAAAAGAAAAGAAAAGAAAATATAATAGAATAATGATATTATTTATAAAAGTATATTTTATAAGTATAAAAGTATATATACTTAGCATCTATTTTAAAAAAATAAATAATGAGGGGATAATACCTTGATTAAGGCATAGGCGGTGGCACTCGCTGACTGCCACGTCGGCACTCAGTGACTGCCACATCGACACTCGGTGAGTGTCGGAATGGCACTCACTGAGTACCGCAGACAACTCAGTGAGTGCCGCTTACTGTAACAGCATGTTTTTCTCAAATACGTATGGAACATTCTTGTACATGAGTTTTCCACCCGAAATTACCCAATTAACCTCAGATTTTGGTCTATATAAGGAGGCCTTCACCTCCATGACAAGGATCCTTTTCTCACATCTCAAGAATATATAGAAAATTAGAGAGATTGAGAGAAACTTTGAAGAAAATCAAAAGAACTTTGAAGAAACCAAGAAGAGTTTGAAGAAATTGAAGAAAAACTTGAAAAACTTTGGAAGATCTTCATCAAATCAAAGAGAATCCCTAAGGTTAGTAGAGGTAATCATCTATATTTACTTAGATTAGGTTGGAATTCCAATCACAATTCATAGATCTAGGATCTTTACACATTTTCAAAACCTCTCTTCTTACCTCATTTCATCACACACCACATGGAATTGTGATTGAATCATTTCTTGTTCCATTGATTTGGATCTAAATAAGAGCCTTGGATTTAAAAAGTATATTAAAGGATTTTTTATTCGGACTCTCCAACAAACTTTGATTTTAGTTCTCTCTTGTTTATGTTTAGAGGTTCATGAGACCTTCAATGCCTCATTTGAATCCACCTTGAATTTGGTCCTTTGATTTTCTATGGTCTCATGACTTATATGGAAATCAAGGTTGATTATGTTCACATCCTCACATAACTATGGGATCCAAGACTAAATCTATGGTTTGGACCCTCTAGTTTGAAATCTTCATGGAATCCTTCTCATATTTCATGAAGATTCATATAGATTCGGTCATATATTGTCTCCAAGGACCATTAACTTGGGAGGAGAACTAATGAAAATGGATCTATATTCCTCAAGGAACATGTATTTGGGAGAGGAATCGAATATAGTATAAGTTTTGTTACGATTACGAATACCAATTCCACAAATGGTGCAGTGAACTCATAAACTCACTGAGATCAAAGATTTATTTTATTAAATCATGGTCCATGAGAATTGAGTGAGACCAATTTGAAAATGTTCATAACTCATATGTCTAACGCCATATTCTTGGTCTTGATGAAATTTCATAATTAGGATGGTTTGGTCTTATGATTTGTGAGTAGATTGCTCTCTGTCCGAAATTTCAGACTAGTAATTTTGTATTAAAATAAATAAATCAGAGCCTTAATCAAGTTTTCTTGACCTAAAATAAACTTTTCTATAAAGATTAATGTGTTAGGAAGATGCCCTAAAAAGATCAAAGTGATTCTGATATTTTTACTATATTTAGAAAATCATACAAGAATTTTGGACAGAGAGTTGAAAATTTCTGAGTGATGTCTGGTCATGACCCTATTCCCAGAGATGCAACCGCTGGATCTTTAATTTTCTTTTTTCATTAGAAACTAGACTCATAGAGGCACAACATACTAAAAAACCATTAAGATCCAACTGTTAGAAGTATTGTATTTCTATTTTTGAATGTCTGGTCTGCTCTCTGTAATTCTTACATTTATGTCACAGTTTTGATAAAACTTGAACAACTCTAATCTAATGATCTCTAAGTGTCCTAAGATCTAAACCATGTCTTAAATGATGTCAATTAAGTTTTAATCCAGAGGCTAGATGATTCAAACTAATGAATATACTCATAGCTTATATTCATTCATTCATACATATTGATACTCATAAATAGGACTTATGTTTGGTCTAAGTTGCACCTAATTGAACATAATTGAACATGACTAGGGGTTCCTTATCATCATGTTGGGGCTATGGCATCTCTATATAGACATTACACATTACAAAGCCCCAGTCTTCGGTGGGTCACCATTGGCTCCTAGTTGAGACTTATATATCTATAGAGGTGCTATGGTTCCAACTAATTAAAAGGAATCCATAGCTATGTCATTCCACTTCTACTTGGTAGATTTAAGATAGAAGCTTAGGATCGAGTATTTGATATCTTCATTTGAAGCATGTGGACTAATCTTTGTTTTAAACTTTTGATGTACAATTTCTCAAACCTTTTTTTAGTTTATTTTACTTGTCGATTTTATTGATTTTTTGACTCCATGCACGACACCTTACATTGGGTCTTGCCATATGTGTATATGTGATTAGAGACCTTTTTTTTAGGATTTATATTTTGTATGCATCACACGTATAATATTTACGGCGGGATCCCGGCTAAGTTCTGTAGTTCCCTATTGCATATCATATTGCTTGCTAATTGAATTACATGGTTTTGGATGCTATTTCATCGTTAGCAATCTTACA
Organism: Hydrangea macrophylla; assembly: GCA_033977485.1. Classification (NCBI taxonomy): domain Eukaryota; kingdom Viridiplantae; phylum Streptophyta; class Magnoliopsida; order Cornales; family Hydrangeaceae; genus Hydrangea; species Hydrangea macrophylla. The sequence continues at coordinate 60,865,191 of CM066997.1, read as the reverse complement.
CCCTTTTAGACATGCTTTTGTAATGTATATGTATATATGTATTAGTTGAGGGCATGCTTAGATTAATAATTCGATTAAAAACGATGTGAGTAGAGGCTTATCACGAGATAGGATGAGAGGGGGTGTTTTAGTCCACCGGGTTCCTTCCCCACTCATTCCATAATCCCCGGACCCAGTTTATCTTTGGTTTCGCAAAATATCGGTTTACTTTAAAATGGTTTCTTAATTTTCCTTTTGAAAAAAATTATGTGGCGACTCATCTTTGAATTTGAATTTGAAATTGAAAAAGTTTTAAACAAAAGTGGGCATAAATGCCGGTATCCACAGATAGTCCGATGAAATTTTATAATTCTGAGAATGCAGAAATGGTTTCAAGTTCCTTAGTGTTCACTGCTCCCCGTTGTGTTAATTTTTTTTGGTAGCTCGACTTGTTGAGTGTACCTTTATGCCAGTGCCTTTGTGATCAAGCTGGCCTAAGCCTTATGCTCGACTTAATTTATAAACGTCTAAGCATATTGACTGGCCTTCTGTTGTGTATACCTGGTTTGGTTGATATCCCAACCAAATTGGCACCAGAGTGATTGTAGTAGTATGTCCGGGCACACATGGGATATATGTGTGGGTGTACCGTGGAGGGTGGCCAAGTGGTGAACCTAAAAAATTGAATAATGAATCATTCATAAAAGTAAGAGTGTGGTTCTATACAAACTCTCGAAGAGTTAACTGTTAAAATAAATTACTTCTTTGACTGTTGTTAGTTTAACTTCAATTGTTTTTAACATGTAGCTTAGGACTGAGATTTCCATTTTGGTGATATTTTAATAAAAAGGTGTTACACACATCTTCATGGTATTTTTGTGGTTACTAACTTTTGTATTGCAGGATGGTGGGCCCATTAACGTTTTACAGGTTTGGCTCACCATAAGTAAATGGGTAAGTATGAAATTTGTAGTAGCTTTGGTTCGGACAAGAAACTACTTGCCACCACATAAATAAAAACTACTTTATTGTCCATATATGTGTGTGGAACTACCTGTCTTGGCGCAAGAGTGTTGTAGTATGGTTAGTTTACAAGTTCAAGTTGGATCCCTAAGACTTGTTGTTTTGTTTAACTTATAACAGCATTTTATATATTGACCCAGGTGCGTAATGCATTTAGGGCGTTTGTATATAAAACGTAATCGAATGTATGTGGAGGTTTAGTAATGGGGGGAGATTTTTTGTGGAACTTCTGCCTGTATGAAGAGATTGCTGGTGTGCTATTTCTTATCAGAGTTGTATTTATTTTCTTATTGTACGTGATTTTTATTTCTGGCAATGTGAGCCATATATGATGTTGTGGTATGAACTGTATTATTGAGATTGAAAATGGTGTAGCAGCTCTTGACCAACAGATGTATAGATTTTATTTTCTCTCTGCTGAACTCTGTGAAGAGGTTTTTATTTAATGAAAATGATATTTCTTTTGCAAATCGAAATGATATAATATTTATAATGGAACTTATTTCTTTTATAATGAAATGGATGTTTAGGAATACATGTTTAATATTAAAGAATTTTTCTTTAAACACAAGATCACATGTCCTTATTTAAGGAGTATTAAATATTGTTTTCAATAAATTATCTTTTAACCTGTGTGAGGATGTCACCCTTGGGGTTTTGGAAATTGAACATTAGTCTGGATACATGCTATGGATTAAATATTTGGTTGTCCAAAAATCGAGGTGTGACAGCATTTCCAGCAATAAATGGAGATTACAACCACTTGGAATATCAACATCAAAATTATCTCAAGAACTTCCAAGATTGTTGGAGAGCATTGTTGGTTTTTTATCATAACTTCAAGAATATATAAGAATGTATTGAAGTTGGAATCATCATTTATCAAACATGTTTTTGAGGTCAAAAGCTACTATCCATAAGAATTCACTCACCTCAAACACCATGTCATCATCTAGATGATGATGAACTAGTAAGTAATCAAAGAAAATAAAAAAGAAATGAGGTAAGAAGAGATGAACATACATAAACAAGCAAGCAAAAAGCAATCAATAGTTGATCATCATTGAGATATTGGACTTGTAGCTTGGTGTTTCACTCATATACATTGAAATTTCGACATGGAAGTAGATTCCTAACTCAAGATTGCTCAAGAATGGTGGTTGGAGAGGATTTGAATGTGAAGTATAAGAGAGGTAATGAAAGAAAACAAGATTAGAACTCACTTTCTGATAGGAAATCAGTGGGAAAAGCTCACTTTTGCACTTCTAACTCTAACTATATCTCTCATTCTCTCTACAACTTTTTCAAGCTTTGCACTTGCCCCCCCCCCCCCCCCCCCCCCCCCAAAAAAAATGAAGAGCAAAGGGAGGTTTATATAGGCCAATTTGGGGGTGGTTTTGGGATTTAGAAAGTGCTCCCATTTGTCCCAAATATCTGTGAACAAGAAACTACGTCGTTTTAACTTCTAATTATTCAATTTGGGCCCCCAAAATAAATTACAAAAATAGACCTGTGAAGGGTTGAGTTTCGCCGCGGCACTGCTCCTCAGATGCCCAGAAAATTACTTTTAGGCCCCCAGAGGTTCCGGTATTCTCGAAAAGGCCCTATTTTGTCCGAAATTCACAAAAAATGCGTACGAGACTCCAAACTGAGCTTGTGATAAAACGTTGGAAAGGTATTAGAGTCTACTTTCATAAAAAAATAGTTCGGAGATAGGTCACTTAGAAAATTTTTGCAGTATTTGTGATAAAAGCCAATTTAATCGCCTTTTTCACCTTCGAAAATTCATAATAAATCTGTTTTAAATCCAGAAATTATGTGCGATATACCATTGGAAAGCTATTGAACTCTAGTATCCATGAAAAATGTTTTAAAAATAATATGGTATTCTGGTCTCTGAGTCAACTTTTAGGTCAAACTGGTCAAACCAGGGACCTCTAAGGCTTAGTTTGGCCCCCACGTGGCTTTTTAAAAGGAGCTTATGAAATTTATTACTAAGTTGTTTGATAATTTTATACAAGTGGCACACTACTCTTCAAAAAGACATCATGAAAACAAAAGGCAACCTTGAGCTTTTAAAAGCTCCATTCTAGAGCTTTTAAAAGCTCCCCCAAAAAAGCCCTAAGTTCAATTTTTGCAAAGCTCATAAACTAGTTACCAAATGAACTAACATGAAATTGTGCTTTAAAAAGGAGAAACACCAAAAGGGGGGCCAAACTAAGCCCAAGAAGTTTTAGGAACCTCTAGGAGCTCCCAAGAGCTGACGTTTTTGTTTGATTTTCTTTTAAAACTTGTTTTAGTACTTTTCACATGATTTAGGATGATCCTGGAACTTTCGAGCGAATTCAGATGATTTTGGTCAAACCCTGGTCAAGCTTGGTCAAACCGATCAACGGGGACTTTCCAGGAACTTCTGGGACTTTTGGGGGGTCTCTTGGAGCTGACGCTTTCATTTGAATTTGCTTTAAAACTCATTTTATTACTTTTTATACGACGTAGTATGTTTCTAGAACTTTAGGTCCAAATCTGGGAGCATTTGGGCTTTCAGGGGCATTTTGGTCATTTTTACCACTTTTTGAGCATTTTGAGAGATAGAACTAACTTCTAGGAGTCTTTTTTTGAGTCTTTTACGATCATTGTGAACCACCAAGCTATGGGTTTCCTAAATCTGATAGCCGACAAAATGGGGTGTCTACAACTATACAGGTGTTATCACTTCGGATATGTTCTTTTGCGTTAGAGTTCAGTTATTGTTTAATAGTGGAGTAAATGTTAACTGATCAGTTGGTTAGTTTGCTAGTCAAAGAGTTTGATCATCGGAATTAACAGCTGGTCTTAGCCAACAATAAAGAGCCTAGGAGGTCCCACTCTTAGCTCCGCTAGGACACTTGGAAAGGCACAAGAGGATCTTGTCGAGATAGGTTCGATCGATCGAACGAGTTTCGATCGATTGAAGCCAAGGCAAGTTCGATCGATCGAAGTCACTTCAATCGATTGAAAGTAAAGTCGGTTCTGGGAATCTATAAATAGGGCAGTTGCGTCTAGATATTGGAGTTCGCCGGTTTTATTACACCAGAAGCCACAGAAACTATTTAGGGCTTCCCAAACCTTCTTTATCCTCTCTATTAGGGTCCCCACTGATCCTAGTCTCTCAGGGACATTCATAGGAGTCATAAGAGTGAAGACCATTTAGTGGAGGCTGCTGGAAGTCAAATATTTCAGAATTGGTTTCAAGACTCAAAGGTATAATTCTTGTCTCCTCTCTAGTACGCATCTATAGAATTAACAAGTAGTAGGTCTGGGCTACCAATTAGTTTTATAAACTATATTTTTCGCTGTGCATGATTTAAAGTTTTTCGAAACCTAATTCCAACATCCTGACCTTGATTCCTATGGGTCACGTGTAGGACCCTTGTGGGACCCATATAGGGCCCACTGTAATCAAGGGCTAGCATTTCTCTTTTGAAAATGTTGTTGGCTTCTTTCTAATTATTGCCTTGGTAGAGGTGACGGTGCATGGACAGTTTGGTATTTGACTAACTCACCGAGTTCACCTGCTAGACTCTTATAGAGTAAGGATTTGACTTCTATAGGATAATATGTATCATTCATAGTATTTTTTAGTTTTTTAAAAGGTGTAGAGACTAGAGAGTAATCCCATGAAATTATTTATTTATTTGTCTTTTTTGTCATTTTGTGGAAGGGTATAAATGTAGTGAAAATTTTTCATTAAATTGTAGGTTTAGAGAGTAACACTCCGTTTGGTTTGATTTTGAAATAGAATAGAACTAGTCGATACCCTGTGCTCTGCAAGGGCGGTAACGCAGTTGGCTGAATTCAGAATTAGCTCATTATCCAAAACAAAATTGTCTAGAAATAAGAAATAAATGTACAAAGAAATCATAACATGTAACATGTGTATTAGTGACTCGGACATTGAATGGTAATCATAAAGGGGCCTAAGGATGGCACTAAAGAATGCACAAAAGGTGATTCCATTACAGCACAACAAACATATATTTTGCACTAACAGAAGGGCCACTAAGTGAATGGACACCTCCAATGGTAATAGGACCGTAGGCTTCACTTGTTTAAGCTACTGGGAGGAATGCTCAGGCTGCAAATAAAATGAGAAAACATAAGTGATAAAGTGACGCGGAACAATGTAATAAATTGAAAAGATAAAGAGAGAGATGATTCAACTACAACCCCTACAATTCCTATGAGAACCAAAGTAATATTCTGCCTAAAATTCTTCAACCCAAATGGACAGTGAAATTAGTAAAGAGAATTGGTGGAAATTTAAGAGAGGTTGCAAGTCTTACTCAGTTGTATTAGGCAGAATGATTTGTATTAAATACTCCAACAAAAGAATTGGAGAGTGAAGCAAACTTTAAATGAGAAAAATAAATTCAACAAAAATAATATTAATAAAGCTAAAGGATTTTTATGTTCCTAATGCATCATAACCATCCTCAAAAATGTGTGTCATTCAAGTAAGTGCAATGCCCCCTATTAAGGGCATAGAGTTAGGATCTCATACCATAGAAAAATAGATGAGAAACATAGAAAAATAGATGAGGTCAATAGAATAGGTTCTCATAAACCAAGAAGCTTTACATATTATAAAATGAAAAATAAGCAGAGAGAGAGAGAGAGAGGATGGATTGTGGCACTAAAAAAAGCAACCAAATAGCTGCAACTAAACATACACTGTGTAGCATGGACACTTTAATTTGGGTTACGTTAAGTTGTTTCAAGCCAAAACTGGTCAATGAAAATTGTTATAAAACAAAGTTGTTTTAAGGTTTTTTTCCTTTTTTTTCCAGTAACTGTGGCAGCGTGAGTTTATTTGGTGTACATGTTAAATGGCCGCACATCTCTTCAACATATGTCATCTCTAGTCCTTACCCAAAGTATACTCAATTATGAGTAATGGATTGATTTGGTATGTAGCTTTCCAACGGGCATACCCAAATTCCTTTATAATAGTTCTACTTTCACTCATTTGAGTATGAGATTTGAGTTAAGGCATATCCAAACCTCTACTCAAACCACATCAAATCAAATTTGTGTAAAACACTTGAAAAACATGCTCTGACTCTGAGATCCTTATTCTAACTCATACAAAGTTTGGGTCAATGTTTTGTGTTATTTCGATTTGGGCCTATATTAGAGTAAAGTTTTTTTAGGGTTTTGAACCAATCTACATTTTGTGTAGCCTTTGGGTAAGGATTGGAGATATGCCCTAATGTAAAATAATTCAAAATTAGGACAGAGACAATTGTGTCCAAGTAATTATGAAATGAGAATCCAACAATAACAAATGAACTTTCTCGCAACCCAAGCTTGGTTTCACATAAGAAAATAAATCACAACTTGAGTGGATGTTGGATTCCACACTTTCTTCGATCTGTTAGCCAGATGTACTGAAATCTACATGTTTAAGACAGAGAAGGTTGAAGCAAAATCGCAAATAAATCAACATTGTCCACAAATTAGTGTACTGAGAAAGAGAAAAAATAAAGAAAAGGGAATAACCTTCTGGGTCGCCTTGACTGCCGCGCTCTACCGGATTTCCTATCCTCATTTCTACCATCGTTCTTTGTCTTTTGTCCCTGCACAATCAAAAGCCACAAAATTAAAGGGCAAAATGATGTAAATGAAAAGCCATGGCTGTTATGGGAGAGGAGGATGCGCCAGTTGCTTGTGGGAGATGAAAAGGTGTGGGAGAGAGCGAAAGTGAGGGGCAGAGGCGTCTGTGAAACTTTGAGGCAGGGGAGAGTTGTGAGGTTGTGCCACATACAATTCATTATAGAAGTGGAAGGTTGCCACCTGACCAATGAATCAGATGACTACTGAATGCAAAACGCTTTACAATTTAATGCAACATGTAAGGGGTAAAAAATGCAATGCCATCGAAGTATGTCAAATAATAAAGTGGGAAAATTTTTTTTGAATAAAACTGGCATTACTAGATCAAATTAAAGCACAGAGACATGTGAGTAGGTACAAAGACGGACTTTGGCAGTAGTGAAAGACCTTGAACTGTCACAACTCACAATATGCATTAATTGGTGGTTATTAATAAAAGTATACAAATAAAGTGAGTAAGAAATGAAAAAAAAAAAAAAAAATAGGAAATGCCTAGTGGAGAAAAGGAAAACGTAGAGAATGCCACATAATCAAGTTTTGTCATCCTTCTTTCATAAATGCATATAAATTTAATGTCACAACCAAATCGGCAATAAGAATCTGCCAACGGAGTCTTTTTGAGAACATGAATTAACCCAAATGCTCACTATATATAACCCATACCACCATTCCGCCTAGTTACCCAATGGGATTAATCCACCTAGTTAGCCAAGAGTAAATTATTTAACCATACCTATGAGCAGCATTAGTGTTTCCACTGGAATCTCCTCCGTATCCTCCTTGATAAGCAATGACTTGCTCTGCAATGAGTGACACAACACTTAATCATCCACTAAAATATGCGTCAAAAGATGATAATAACTGGGCAGAAACAAAAACTGAGCAATGTTGTCATTACAGACTTTTTCTAAACGGTTGCATAGACTGTCGTATTAAAACACGTAAATGCTTGCTTTCAAAATAAGGGGTAAGAATAGCAACAGAACCCTTGTGTAAATACGCGTTATACAATTAGGTATACAGGCACACAAAAAACATTACATGATAAGAAATATTGTCTAAATAAGTTTTAAGTGCCTCAAAGCTTAACTGATGGTTAAATTGTTCACTATGCCTCTATTTATAGCAGTAAATTGTGGCAAGTAGCTTCACAAGTTGGCCTAATTTTCACTCGCACAGATGACTAAACCCTCTATTGGGTTGCATAGAAATGCATAATTGAAACACAAAGTGAGATTATAATCAAAGTTCTCTTGAATTTTGCAATCTCAAATCAAAATTAAAACATAATAAAGGAAGCATAATCACGAAAATGCTAATCTTCACCCATACAGACAAATGCCTTGAAACCTCAATTGGGTTGGTTAGAGATGTAGAATTGAAATAAAAAGTGAGATTATAATTGAAATTCTCTTGAAATTTACGATGTCAACTAAAACCTTAAAAACTAAATATAACGCACCATTTGAAGAGATATTGGACTTCACCCTTTTTTGCACCGTTCCAAAATGCCAATCCACAGACAGAAACACCAAGAAAATTGGTGGAAAATTTTTTATACAGATCACAATCATTACACAGACAAAGAAATCGAGAAAATGTAAATGTCAAACAAATGAGAGAGAGAGAGAGAGACTGACCTTACGAACCCTTTTCTTCCGTACAACTTCAATCTCATAAAAACCTTCAGCAAGCTTGGGACGATCGGACTACTGGAGAGGAGATCTGGAAGTTTTGATTGGGTGCACAGATCATTCCAAAATGCCAATCCACAGACAGAAACCCCAAGAAAATTAGGGAAAAAATATATATACAAATCACAATCATTACGCAGCCAAAGAAATTGAGAAAATGTAAATTTCAAACAAATGAGAGAAAGAGAGAGGAAGAGAGAGAGAGAGACTCATTGACCTTACGAACCCTTTTCCTCTGTACGGCTTCAATCTCATAAAAGCCTTCAGCAAGCTTGGGACGATTGTACTATTGGAGTGGAGATCTGGAACTTTCGATTTGGTGTACAGATTTTAAGAGAGTATGAGAGAAATAGGGTTTGTATGAGAGATATAGAGATAGGGAAAGGGGTAGAGGAGGGAAGTTGCTCGTTAAAGAGAGAGAAGAAGAAGAGGCAGAGCGTTGCATTGTTGTGTTTGCATGTGAAGGAGAGGAAAGCGCCTAGAGAAGGTGAAGAGTTTACCTGATGAGAGAGGAGGAGGCGTTTCCATGAACAGAGAGACGTTCCTTTCTTCATTTTTTGAGTTGACACGTAGGTTTTTTAGGAGGAAAGTAGAAGGTTGAGTTGGCAAGCTGTAGAAGCTTGGCTTGCTTCAGCCTTTATATATATATAATAGATATAACATAATTGAATAAAATAGAATGGAATATAACTGAAATGACTTCTTGAGAAATTCGACAACTTTTTAGTTAGATTTGTAAAACCTTAAAATAAGAATTGGATAGAAAAATTCTCCCAAAAAAAAAAGAATTGGGTAGAATCAGAATGAATTTGATTCTAATTTTAGGTCAAAGCAAATACAAAAATTGCTACAAACAAGAATTACTAACCAAACTGGCAATTCGTGGCAAGGTCAATTTCGACGTGGCAATTCCTCCTGACATGCTATATAGGGCCCACTGTAATTAAGGGCTAGCATTACTCTTTTGAAAATGTTGTTGGCTTCTTTCTAATTATTGCCTTGGTAGAGGTGACGGTGCAGGGACAGTTTGGTATTTGACTAACTCATCGAGTTCACCTGCTAGACTCTTATAGAGTAAGGATTTGACCTCTATAGGATAATATGTATCATTCATAGTATTTTTTTAGTTTTTTAAAAGGTGTAGAGACTAGAGAGTAATCCTATTTATTTATTTATTTATTTATTTGTCTTTTTTGTCATTGTAGACACCCCGATTTTGACCAAACGTCAAGCCCAGGGATTGGTTACCTCTAGAAGACCGATGATGACAATGACCGGTAAAATTGGAAAGTTTTCCAAAAAATTTAAATTCTTCAAAGATTCTTCAAAATAAAATTCAAAAATCAAAATAAGAGAGAGAGAGAGAGAGAGAGAGGGGGGGAGAGGGAAATTGGGTACTTGGGAGAAACCCAGACGTTGAAGAACATGTGAGAAAATCAGTCTAAAATTTTTTTTATAATATGAAAAAAGTTTTCAAAAGAAAAGAGGAAAAGAAGTTTTCAAAAAAAGAAAAAAGAAAGGAGAAGAAGAAAAAGGAAAAAAAGAAAAAAGTAAAGAAAGAAATAAAATAATAGTATATACCATGTATATGGGTGTATCTTAATAAAGTACACTACAAGTATGAAGTACATTAGTATATACTTTGCTAATAATTAAGATTGTGGTAATGTATACTTTGAAAATTAAAAAGAGGGCAAATTTCTGTTAGCCCCGGCACGCGGGAAAGCCAGCGGCACTACGCCGGCACTCAGTGAGTGCCGCCCGGCATTCAATGAATGCCGCGGGCAGCCATCGAGTGTCGCTAGCTATAACAGACTGCTTTTCTCACATGTTCTAGAAGAAAACTTTGCACATGGGTTTTCACCCGAATTTACCCATTTAATCTTGATGTGTTGGTCTATATAAACAGACCTTCATCTTCTTCATGGGGACTTTTACTCTTGCTTTTAAAATATTTCAGTAGAGATAGAATATACTTGAATCAAGAGAGAGAGATACATTATAGAGAAGAATTGAAGAATTTTGAGAAGAACTTGAAGAATTTTGAGAAGAACTTTAAGAATCTTGGAAGCATTTCACAAGAAATAGAAGAAATTTTTGAGGTCTTGGAGGTAACCTCTCAATCACTTGGTAGAATTAGGCAATTCAATCACAAATTCTTAGATCTAGGAATTTTACACATTTTCAAAACCTCTCATCCTACCTCATTTCATCACACACCACTTAGAATTTATGATTGAATATCATGGTATTTCATTAATTTGGATTAGATCTTTGGATTTATGAATAAAGAGTTTTGACTTGAAATTTTCAAATAACATTTTGATTTCCTTTCTTTTGTTTGTATTCTTCTCAAGAGATTTATGAGATCTTCAATATCTCATTAGATTTCTTTGAGTTTGATCCTCTAGTTCCCTATAATCTTATGATTTATATGGGAATTAAAGTGGATTATAATCATCTCTATATGTAGTTGGTTGAATTTAAGTCTGAACTTATGGTTTGAAATATCATTACTAAAAATCTTATGGAATTCATGTTATAATCAATAGAGGTTTATGTAGTTGGGATTTCATCGTGTCTCCAAGGACCATTAACTTGGTAGGAGAAATAATAAAATGACTCTATATTCTCTAAGGACCATTAATTTGAGAGGAGAATAAGGTTTCATGGATCTATATTCCTCAAGGATCATATATTTGAGAGAGGAAGTAGATGTAGATTTTCATAATTTATATTCAAAATTCATAAGATCAAGTAAAACCTTAGGATTCTCTTGCTAGATTTCCAATTATGAGATCTATGATAGGAACCAATCAAGGTTAAATCTAGGGATTTCTCCCCATTTCATTATTTGTCCCAATAATCATAATCAAACTAGATTCTAGTTCTTTCTAGGATCATGGATCAAGTTGATTTTAAACTATGAAAAACAACATAACAAAGGTGCAGTGAATCCATAAACCAATTGTGATCAAAGATTTTTCATAGAGTCATGATTCATTGGAAATGGATGAGGCCAATTGGAGGATGTTCATAACCCATTTAAATACCTCTGTGATTTTCGTTTTGATGAAATTCCATGCCTTAGTTGATTTGTTCTTATGATTTCAAAACAAGCAACTCTCTGTCCAAAATTCCAAAACAGTAAGTCCGTTTTGAAATTAATAAATCAGAACCTTAATAGAGTTTCCCGGGTCTCTAATAATTTTTTATAAGTACCTTAATGTGTTATATAGATACCCTAAAAAGATCTAAGTGTTTCTCATTTTTTTACTATTTTTAGAAAATCATACAAGATCTCTGGACAGAGAGTTATAGATTCCTGAGTGATGTCTAGTGTTTTCCATATTCCCAGAGATCTAACCGTTCAAACCTTGATTTCTTTTTGGGTTATAAACCAGACTCATAGAGGCATATCATATCCAAATATTATTAAGATCCAACCGTTGGAAGTATGGTTTTTCTACTTTTTAAAATCTGGTCTGCTCTCTGGAATTTGGGGAAAATAGTCACTGTTCTTGTCTAGTCTCATTGATTTTAACTTAAATGGTTCCCTAATGCCTTAGGACTCAAATCATGTTTTGAATAATGATCATTTAGCTTAAATCCAGAGGTTAAGTGATCCAAATTAGGGAATAAATCCATGTCTTATTCTTGTTCATATTCATTCATTCATGTACATTAATGCTTATGATTAAAACTAGTTATTGGATAAAGTTGGATTTCATGCTTGATAGATCTAAGCTAGAGAATTAGGATTGATTGTTTGATATCATATTATTATGTGAAGCATGTGGACTAATCTTTGTTTTGTAGCGCATTTGAGGTACAATTTCTCAATCCTTCTCTAGTTTATTTCATTCGTTGATTTTCTTGATTTACGACTCCATGCGTGACACCTTAGACTAGGTCTTGCCGTATGTGTTTATATGCGTTAGAGACCTTTTCTTAGGTTTATTTTATATGTATTCATTGTACGTTTAAATTCGCAGCTAGATCCCGGGTAAGTTTCCTAGTTCCCTATTTGCACATCATCTTGCTTTCTATTTGAACTATGTGGCTTATGAATGATATTTTGTCGTTAGCAATCTTACACCCTTTTCAACATCCTTGTGTAATGTATTATATATATATATGTATTAGTTGAGGGCACACTTAGATTATTAATTCGATTAAATAGGATGATGAGTAGAGGCCTATCATGAGATAAGATGAAAGGGGGTGTTTTAGTCCGCCGGGCTCCTTCCCCTTTCATTCCATAATCCCCGGACCCAGGTTATCTTTGGTTTCGCAAAAGATCAGTTTGCTTTCAAAATGGTTTCTTAATTTTCCTAAAAACAATTTAATTGGCGACTCGTCTTTGAATTTGAATGTTTTAAAAGTAGGCCCAAATGCCGGTATCCACAATCTGGCAACTCTGCTGGGGATCGAACCCAGAATTTCTGGTTTCGCAGACCAGAATTTCTGATTTTGGGTTCACTCGAGGATTAGACTTGAAGCATCTTTTTAATTGAATTAATTAATTTTTGTGTGCCCGTTGCATTGCACTTGCATGTCGCGCCAGTCGATTGCACGGAACTATGACCTTAGAGGCTCGGGGCAACCCGGTCGGTCAAGTCATCATAGGACCGTGTGATCACCCTTGATCTCGTACCATGCTTTGGTATATGAAGCATCCTATCGGATGTGTGTCAAGGGTCCCTTTTCTAACCAAAACCCGGCCTTTGCATGATAGCTTCTATAGAACCCTTCGATCTTAGGAAATTAATTCTTGATTAAGATTATAAGCTAGGGAATTTTGTGTGCACAAAAGGGATTACTTGAGATGATGACGATGCTTGCTTGATGAAATATGTGTAACCCTTTAATCACCTTTTAGCAACTCCTTCTCATGTCCCACGACATTTGAGAACATGCTGAATCTTGATTATAAGATTACATCTCTTACAGCTTGCTAGCTAAGCATCATTGACCTTGTATGCATCCGAATTCATGAGGAGTACGACAATAATCTGATCATGTGATCCTCCTACCCAAAGAATTTTAAATACGTCTTGGGAAGTAAACATATTTTTGCTATCTTTATTCTAAGGTATTCAATCGCTCTTTCAAAATTCTTTGGAGTTCACTTTTTGATTAAAATCTCAGGTCAACCATCTTTGAAGGAAGAACCCAAAATTCTTGAAACCCAAAATGTTGAAAAGCTTCCCCAACTAAAGAAATGCTTTTCAAAGTGAGATTTTGAAACAATCACCTCTTGGTTGAGGAATATAATCCAAAATTCTTGAGAATTATATTTGAGAGATCTCCCCAATTAAAGAAATGCTTTTCAAATGAATTTCAAAGCAAAGTTTCAACCCAATCATCTTTTGTTGAGAAATGTTGCCTTCAAAGGAAAGCTCCTTAAGAATTTTAAAGACCCCATCATCTGGGGAAATACTTGTCAAATGGATTTCAAAAAAAAAATTCTAAAAATTTTCAAGTGGTAAAGAGGATCGCAATGAAAGGAGAAATTAGCGCACTCAACATGGATAAGGATTTTATGCGCTTATGTGTTTATGTGTTAGGATTAGAATTTTCTTTTCCTTGACATATAGAATAGGCACACACACACACACACACACACACACACACACACACACACACACACACACGCATCGCATCCGCATGACATATGAGCCATTCATAAGAATTTTGCCAAGCATTTTCAAAATAAATAAAGTTGTTTGAAAATTGATTAAAAATAAAAATAGTTGTAGGCAAGATAGCATTGAACGCCAGGACAGTTTGGGTCAGGGATTCGAGTGCAAGGTTAGTACGAAGAGAGCCAGAGACAGAAAGAGAGATGGATCATGAACAACATGTTGCAGAAATAGCACAATTGAAAGAGAGAATGGACCAGATGATGGCCATGTTGGAAACATTGACCCGTCAGAGGTCGGTAATTGATCCACCGATAAACGACCCTCATCCTCCACCTTCTCAGGGTGTAGAAGACGAATGGTTTGAGGATTCAGAACTGCCAAGAGTTGACGTACCTAGGGTAAAGAGAGAGAAATTTGAGAAAGCCGAGAAAGAGCGTATCGAGATGAAGGAAAAGGTGGAAAAGCTAGAGAAAGTTGTCCGCAAGTCCAATGGGGTTGATAGCTATCTGCTAAAGCTAGAGGGCTTGTTTGAGGGAGCTCAAGAAAAATTGCCAGCCGGTTTCAAGATGCCTGAGATCGATAAGTTTGATGGTTCTGGCAACCCTATAAACCACGTGAGGATGTGCATCGGGGCCTTTCAACCAAATGGTCTGAGTCCTGCCATGATGGCCATGTTGTTTCAACAAACTTTGACTGGGGCAGCTTTATCCTGGTATTTCACATTAGAGCCAAGCAAAAGTCGCATATGGGAGGAAGTGGTGAAAGCCTTAGTTACCCAATATAAATACAACCAAGAACTCGATGTAACTGTGAGGGATCTGGAAACAACTATGCAAGAGAATAAAGAGTCATTTGTTGAATTCTTGGCACGATGGAGGGGAAAAGCTGCAAAAATGACCCAACGGCCATCAGAGAAGGAACAGATACGGATTGTAATCAAGAACCTACAGAGTGTTTACCAGGAGAAATTAATGTATCAATGTATTCATACCTTTGCTGAGTTGTTTGAAATTGGGACAAGGATAGAAGACGCCATTGAAGACGGAAAGATCAAAAGAGAAGATTCCCAAGGGCATCGCCCTAGAAGACCATTCTATGGGGGAAATGCTGGAAATCAGGTGGCAACTGATGTTAATGTTCTAAGCCAGCAGGAAGAAGGGCAGAATTTTTTAAGAAAAGGGGGTGGCCAAGACCGAGATTGGGGGAACAACCTCGCCAGTTCACTAATTTAAGGATCTCATTGACCACCACTCTCAAGAGGTTGATGGAGAAAGGATATCTAAAGCCACTAGACCCAAAGCCAATGCATGATCCACTTCTACTGGGCTTCAATACAAGCCTCTATTGTGAATTTCACCAAGCTCATGGCCACATAACTGACCAATGCATGAGGTTAAGGCATGAAGTGAAAGATTTGATCGATAATAAGACCATTTCCCCTCCACCTGCAGCTCGACCACATGTGACCCGGAACCCGCTCCCTAATCATCATGTTGTGCCACCACCACGGAACATTAATCTCTTACATGTTGGGAAAGAAGTCTTTGATCCATCTGTGTTGATCATACCAGTAGGACAAGCTACCAAAGCTTATAAATTCCTAGAAGATCAGAGGATATGTCTTATAGTAGTCGAGGAAGAGGATTGGCTGATAGGAGGAGAAGAAGAACAAGCATTTGAGGAAGATATGGACAATGAAATCATCCAAATCAATTGGTGGGATCCAAACAATCCTACTGATAACTCCATTTGGGAGGAGGAGGTGTACAATGACACAGATGGTCTGTGGTCTGAAGGAGAAGAAGAGGGAAATGCTGAGGAAGTGATCAATTATGCTGAGGAAAATGATTCGGAAAAAGGGAAAGGGAAGGATCCTGAAGAAAAAGAAGAAGGTCAGGCGTCGCATAAATACTTCATTAAGAAAGGAGGAGATTTCCCCTACTGCGGCTTTCCGGAGCCATGGGTGGACTGCAAAGATAAATAGTTGGAGTAAGGGTCTGAGATCTCTTTCTTACATAAATTCGCTGATTATGAAGATCCATACCTACAAACGCCCACAGATCCTATGACTGTTCAAGATTGGATTTGTGCACTGGATGGCCTGGCCATGAGGAATCTCTTTAAAGAAGAAGGCAGTAAGACCGAAGAGAACAGTCCAAAGAAGATCATGGAAGTAAAGATTGGAAAAGACCAGGTGAGAGAAATACTGAATGAAGAAATAAAGAAAGATAAAGCAAGGAAGTAGAAGCCAAAAAATGGAGGAGAGATAGAATCAGAGAATTCACCAAAAGGTCCTTGAGTCTAGTGATAGAATTCCCCCTACCCCGGAAGTCTGTAATGGCCAGTATGAGCCAAACTTTTAATTTTCTGTTATCAATGAAAATGACTGTTTCTGCTTACTTGATTGCGCTTAATAATTATAATAATTGTGGAAAAGGAAATGAACCTGCATGCAAAATCATTGAGGAAACCTTAAAAATTGACTTAGGAAATGAAGAAGATTCTCAAAGTGATTCTTTCCATATTTCACTCAATAAAGATAAAAGCATAAAATTGATCTCATTGCTAAAAGAATACAAGGATGCTTTGCATGGTCCTATGATGATGTGCCAGAATGAATTCAGAAATTATCCCACATCACCCCCTTTATACCAAGCCTAAAAGGTGAGCTCACAGTCCAAAGCCATGAACTTAGTCCTCAATGGCAGCTAGATATCTTAAATGGACTTCTTCTTCTTAAAAAAAGGGGGGGGGGGAAAGAAAAAAAAAAGAAAAAAGAGAAAAGGGAAAAAGAAAAAAAAGGAAAAAAAAAAAGCTCGCTAGGATGAAAACCCAAAAGGGCACCTAGGCAAGAGTTAGAGCAAAATAAGATGCGTGTTGATTTCAAAATCCGAATCCTAGTCAGTCAAAATCATGAAGAGAATAAGAGATAGTGAGGTAGAGAAAAGAAAGGAAAGAAAAAAAGTAGAGAATAAATAAATCCTTGAGCACTTCAAAGTACATGAATTATCAAAGGCTTTATGTTGCTCTCAACAAAGAAAAGAAATTGGAAATGAAAAGAGAGATTTGAAAGTATCAATTAAATTTTTGTGAGAGACTTGATGGATAAGTGATAAGCGGGCCTAAAACAATGCAGAAATATCTTTGAGAAAGATAAAGAGTAATTTGGAGGGCTGATATTACTTTGTGAGTATGATAGAGTATGATTAAAACACGATGTATTATGAGAATTGTAAAGATTGACTGGCTAGTGATAAGGTGAAAAGAATCAACCGCCAGAAAACAAAAAAAAAAGAAAAAAAAAAGAAGAAGAAAAGAGAAAAAATGCATAAAGGAGAAGTTGTTCATGTTCTCATCATCTTGTTCGAAAGCTACCATAAGGAATCTGTTTCAGAAAATCTACCCAGAAAGGGCAATCATTGAACCCAAATGAAAACATGGCTTGAAAAGCCCACCAAGTCTTGAAGCCTTATTCTTTCAAGACCTCCAGAGTCGATGAACTACGTTTTGACCTGATTCCCATTCGGGGATACGTAGGCAGCCTGCAAGGTTCGGTCACAACTACACACACAGTCAATCATTGCACTTCTTTCAGGCCTCGACCAAACTACTATAGGACCTGATGCCCATTCGGGGATAAGTAGGCGGGTCTCACAAGGCCCTCGGTCCAAAGAAGAAACCCACCCAGTTCATAAAATTACCTTGAAAACTAGGGGCAAACGAAGGCCGCGTCACCTCCCTCAAACCTGAGGCAAACTTCGTTTGCCTAGCATTTCTAAACCCTCTATCAAACTAGGGGCAAACTGTTGTTTGCCAAATGAAATATCATTATGTTGACTGGTTTTCAAGGACCAAGCTTAGGCATCCTGAAAATTCTTGAAGTAAAAAGTTGAAGTTTTCATGCATAAATCTGAAATTGATTTAAGATGGAAAGAAACATGAAAAGAAGAATTCTTCATTATCGTAAAGGAAGATACAATGAAAGAATATTATGGGATAACATTTTTTCTTCTAAAGTTGATCAGAAAAGCGCAAAGAAAAGAAAGCAGAATTGGTCACAAATTAGAAAATGTGTGTATCTCAACTCAGTTAGAGTCTACCTTCTTGAAATCCAAAAGATACATTCCTCAGATGGACCAACAAGAGTTAAGAATTTCAAAAGAAGAGTAAAAGCATGGAGGTCAGGGAGTCAGATTCTACTCCGCCAAGAAGATCGAATAGAGGTCGAGTAATATCTTCAAAGAGAGCAAAATCAAGTGAATATCCTCAGCAGATCAAGACTCCAAGCCAGACAAGCTAATCATCGGATGAACCAGAAAGCCTTTGGATTTGTCCATAATCAAAAAGGAAATCGGGAAGTAGAAAAGTGGGGTTATTGTGGAAGAACTGGCTCATACTTCTTCCTCTTCTTGCCCAAATCACCCAAACTGTTATTCATAGAAAGCAACTATCAAAAAAGAAATTTTGAAAAAAAAAAAAGAGAAACAATAAAGATCAATCTGAAATGATAAGCACATCTTGAGCTAGAATAGCCCCAAGGCAGATCTTTTGAGGCTGGACCAGCTCCGATCGAATCCTCGATCTTGGCATAAGTCATCTATCGCAGCCTATGAGTTACCGATCAAATCCTCGGTCTTGGCATAAGTCGTCTTTCGTAGCCTATGAGTTACCAATCAAATTCTCGATCTTGGCATAAGTCGTCTATCGCAGTCTATGAGTTACCGATCAAATCCTCGGTCTTGGCATAAGTCGTCTATCGTAACCTATGAGTTACCGATCAAATCCTCGGTCTTGACATAAGTCGTCTATCGCAGCCTATGAGTTACCGATCAAATCCTCGGTCTTGGCATAAGTCGTCTATCATAGCCTATGAGTTACCGATCAAATCCTCGGTCTTGGCATAAGTCGTCTATCGCTGACTATGAGTTACTGATCAAATCCTCGATCTTGGCATAAGTCGTCTATCGCAGCCTATGAGTTACCGATCAAATTACTCGATCTTGGCATAAGTCGTCTATCGCAGCCTATGAGTTACCGATCAAATTACTCGATCTTGGCATAAGTCGTCTATCGCAGCCTATGAGTTACCGATCAAATTACTCGATCTTGGCATAAGTCGTCTATCGTAACCTATGAGTTACCGATCAAATCCTTGACCTTGGCATAAGTCGTCTATCGCAGCCTATGAGTTACTGATCAAATCCTCGGTCTTGGCATAAGTCGTCTATCGCAGCCTATAAGTTACCGATCAAATCCTCGGTCTTGGCATAAGTCATCTATCGCAGCCTATGAGTTACCAATCAAATCCTCGATCTTGGCATAAGTCGTCTATCGCAGCCTATGAGTTACTGATCAAATCCTCGGTCTTGGCATAAGTCATCTATCACAGCCTATGAGTTATCGATCAAATCCTCGGTCTTGGCATAAGTCGTCTATCGCAGACTATGAGTTACCGATCAAATTCTCGGTCTTGGCATAAGTCGTCTATCGCGGCCTATAATTTACCGATCTAATTCGCAATCTTGCCATGAGTGGTCTATCACAGCCTATGTGTCACCAATCAAAGCAAAAAAAAAAAATATATATATATATATATATATAGGCATAATCCAGATTTTTGAAATAGAAAATGAATTTTTGAGTCTGCGAGACTCCCGAGCTTTGAAATAGAAAATGAGTTTTCAAGTCTGCGTGACTCTAAATCTTTGAAAATAGAAAAATGAATTTTCGAGTCCGTGCGACTCCAGTCCAGTTTTTTGAAAATAGAGAACGAATTGTTAAGTCCACATAACTGTTCTGAAAAAAAAAAAAAAAAAAAAAAAAAAAAAAAAAAAAAAAAAAGGAGATTTACCCTAGCAATACCAAGCTTCATTTCCTGCGATCTTTGGGGTCATTGAATCTGGAGCGATTCTGACTTTTCTGCTCTTTGGGGTCATTGAATCTGGAGCGATTCTGACTTTTCTGCTATTTGGGGTCATTGAATCTGGAGAGATTCTGACTTTTCTGCTATTTGGGGTCATTGAATCTGGAGCGATTCTGACTTTTCTGCGATCTTTGGGGTCATTGAATCTGGAACTATTCTGACTTTTCTGCTATTTGGGGTCATTGAATTTGGAGCGATTCTGACTTTTCTGCTATTTGGGGTCATTGAATCTGGAGTGATTCTGACTTTCTGCGATTCGGGGTCATTGAATCTAGAGTGATTCTGACTTTTCTGCTATTCGGGGTCATTGAATCTGGAGCGATTCTGACTTTTCTGCTATTTAGAGTCATTGAATCTGGAGCAATTCTGACTTTTTTTTTTTTTTTTGCAAAACATCTCGTTTTTGTAAGACACTGGAGTATAAGACGCGAAGCGCATCTCAGTCTTACAGCATACTTTTTTGAATCGGCACCGGAGTATAAGATGCAAAGCGCATCTCAGTCGATCAGCATTCTTAAAATTTGACAGTCGCGACTTTTCCAAAATAGGACGTCATCGGCATAGAAGAATTTCAAGACAAAAAGGCACGTTTTGCCACTATATGGAGTAGCATTGTCCTAAGTCATTTAACCTGAAAACATGGAGCATAAATTTGTTTGAGCACGTGCATCACGATAGGATAGGTGCATTCATCCGAGTGATTATTTGTTCTTAGGAGTTGTCCTTTGCCTGAACTACGTCCCGGTCTGATTCCCGATGGGATACGTAGGCAGCTCACCATTGAGCACGACCAGCATTTGGCTCTCTGCGCGCCTGATTTCGCAACGCACCTTTTTGTTTTTACTGGGGCTCGACGTTTTGGTCAAAGGCTTGTCTTCCACACAGGCTTCGACATTCGCTTATGATACGCGTTGCTTCGCAAGCTCTGCCGAAGAGGGGAAAACTGTAGACACCCCGATTTTGACCAAACGTCAAGCCCAGGGATTGGTTACCTCTAGAAGACCGATGATGACAATGACCGGTAAAATTGGAAGGTTTTCCAAAAAATTTAAATTCTTCAAAGATTCTTCAAAACAAAATTCAAAAATCAAAATAAGAGAGAGAAGGAAATTGGGTACTCGGGAGAAACCCAGACGTTGAAGAACATGTGAGAAAATCAGTCTAAATTTTTTTTTATAATATGAAAGAAGTTTTCAAAAGAAAAGAGGAAAAGAAGTTTTCAAAAAAAGAAAAAAGAAAGGAGAAGAAGAATAAGAAAAAAAAAAAGAAAAGAAAGAAATAAAATAATAGTATATACCATGTATATGGGTGTATCTTAATAAAGTACACTACAAGTATAAAGTACATTAGTATATACTTTGCTAATAATTAAGATTGTGGTAATGTATACTTTGAAAATTAAAAAGAGGGCAAAATTCTGTTAGCCCCGGCACGCGGGAAAGCCGACAGCACTGCGCTGGCACTCAGTGAGTGTCGCCCGGCATTCAGTGAATGCCGCCGGCAGCCATCGAGTGCCGCTGGCTGTAACAGACTGATTTTCTCACATATTCTAGAAGAAAACTTTGCACATGGGTTTTTACCCGAATTTACCCATTTAACCTTGATGTGTTGGTCTATATAAACAGGCCTTCATCTTCTTCATGGGGACTTTTACTCTTGCTTTTAAAATATTTCACTAGAGATAGAATATACTTGAATTAAGAGAGAGAGATACATTATAGAGAAGAATTGAAGAATTTTGAGAAGAACTTGAAGAATTTTGAGAAGAACTTTAAGAATCTTGGAAGCATTTCACAAGAAATAGAAGAAATGTTGTAGGTCTTGGAGGTAACCTCTCAATCACTTGGTAGAATTAGGCAATTCAATCACAAATTCTTAGATCTAGGAATTTTACACATTTTCAAAACCTCTCATCCTACCTCATTTCATCACACACCACTTAGAATTTGTGATTGAATATCATGGTATTTCATTAATTTGGATTAGATCTTTGAATTTATGAATAAAAGAGTTTTGACTTGAAATTTTCAAATAACATTTTGATTTCCTTTCTTTTGTTTGTATTCTTCTCAAGAGATTTATGAGATCTTCAATATCTCATTAGATTTCTTTGAGTTTGATCCCCTAGTTCCCTATAATCTTATGATTTATATGGGAATTAAAGTGGATTATGATCATCTCTACATGTAGTTGGTTGAATTTAAGTCTTAACTTATGATTTGAAATCTCATTACTAAAAATCTTATGGAATTCATGCTATAATCAATAGAGGTTTTATGTAGTTGGGATTTCATCTTGTCTCCAAGAACCATTAACTTGGTAGGAGAAATAATAAAATGACTCTATATTCTCCAAGTACCATTAATTTAAGAGGAGAATAAGGTTTCATGGATCTATATTCCTCAAGGATCATATATTTGAGAGAGGAAGTAGATGTAGATTTTCATAATTTATATTCAAAATTCATAAGATCAAGTAAAACCTTAGGATTCTCTTGCTAGATTTCCAATTATGAGATCTATGATAGGAACCAATCAAGGTTAAATCTAGGGATTTCTCCCCATTTCATTATTTGTCCCAATAATCATAATCAAACTAGATTCTAGTTCTTTCTAGGATCATGGATCAAGTTGATTTTAAACTATGAAAAACAACATAACAAAGGTGCAGTGAATCCATAAACCAATTGTGATCAAAGATTTTTCATAGAGTCATGATTCATTGGAAATGGATGAGGCCAATTGGAGGATGTTCATAACCCATTTAAATACCTCTGTGATTTTCGTTTTGATGAAATTCCATGCCTTAGTTGATTTGTTCTTATGATTTCAAAACAAGCAACTCTCTGTCCAAAATTCCAAAACAGTAAGTCCGTTTTGAAATTAATAAATCAGAACCTTAATAGAGTTTCCCGGGTCTCTAATAATTTTTTATAAGTACCTTAATGTGTTATATAGATACCCTAAAAAGATCTAAGTGTTTTTCATTTTTTTACTATTTTTAGAAAATCATACAAGATCTCTGGACAGAGAGTTATAGATTCCTGAGTGATGTCTAGTGTTTTCCATATTCCCAGAGATCTAACCGTTCAAACCTTGATTTCTTTTTGGGTTATAAACCAGACTCATAGAGGCATATCATATCCAAAAATTATTAAGATCCAACCGTTGGAAGTATGGTTTTTCTACTTTTTAAAATCTGGTCTGCTCTCTGGAATTTGGGAAAAATAGTCACTGTTCTTGTCTAGTCTCATTGATTTTAACTTAAATGGTTCCCTAATGCCTTAGGACTCAAATCATGTTTTGAATAATGATCATTTATCTTAAATCCAGAGGTTAAGTGATCCAAATTAGTGAATAAATCCATGTCTTATTCTTGTTCATATTCATTCATTCATTCATGTACATTAATGCTTATGATTAAAACTAGTTATTGGATAAAGTTGGATTTCATGCTTGATAGATCTAAGCTAGAGAATTAGGATTGATTGTTTGATATCATATTATTATGTGAAGCGTGTGGACTAATCTTTGTTTTGTAGCGCATTTGAGGTACAATTTCTCAATCCTTCTCTAGTTTATTTCATTCGTTGATTTTCTTGATTTACGACTCCATGCGCGACACCTTAGACTAGGTCTTGCCGTATGTGTTTATATGCGTTAGAGACCTTTTCTTAGGTTTATTTTATATGTATTCATTGTATGTTTAAATTCGCAGCTAGATCCCGGGTAAGTTTCCTAGTTCCCTATTTGCACATCATCTTGCTTTCTATTTGAACTATGTGGCTTATGAATGATATTTTGTCGTTAGCAATCTTACACCCTTTTCAACATGCTTGTGTAATGTATTATATATATATATATATGTATTAGTTGAGGGCACACTTAGATTATTAATTCGATTAAATAGGATGATGAGTAGAGGTCTATCATGAGATAAGATGAAAGGGGGTGTTTTAGTCCGCCGGGCTCCTTCCCCTTTCATTCCATAATCCCCGGACCCAGGTTATCTTTGGTTTCGCAAAAGATCAGTTTGCTTTCAAAATGGTTTCTTAATTTTCCTAAAAAAAATTTAAGTGGCGACTCGTCTTTGAATTTGAACGTTTTAAAAGTGGGCCCAAATGTCGGTATTCACGGTCATTTTGTGGAAGGGTATAAATGTAGTGAAAATTTTTCATTAAAATTTAGGTTTAGAGAGTAACACTCTGTTTGGTTTGATTTTGAAATAGAATAGAATATAACATAATTGAATAAAATGGAATGGAATATAACTGAAATGACTTCTTGAGAAATTCTGACAACTTTTTAGTTAGATTTGTAAACCCTTAAAATAAGAATTGGATAGAAAATTCTCCGAAAAAAAAAAAGAATTGGGTTGAATCAGAATGAATTTAATTCTAATTTTAGATCAAAGCAAATGCAAAATTGCTACAAACAAGAATTACTAACCAAACGTGGCAATTTGTGGCTAGGTTAATTTCGATGTGGCAATTCGTGGCAATTCCCCATCACTTGCTATTATAGTTAGAGATGAAAGAGCTCGTTCTTTTTTTTGCATTTGTTTGGATAGAGGAGATCAGTGATCCCATTGTGACAGAGGCTAGAGTTGCGGGTTCACCCCTTCTAGGTTTTGGAATTGATTTTTCTTTGAAATATTTGAAAAAAGAAAGTCTGTGAAAATAGATACAGAGTCACTACTTGGTCTTTAGGGAACCAAGAAACCCAATTTTGACTCACCCAAATGGATAAATGGCACCGGTCCTTCATAACTAAAGAACTTGGCTCGGGGTTTTGGTATGAAAGAGGAAGGAGCCTTTGTCGCGATTAACACCCTCAACTCGCCCTGTCTCTCGACCGACCTCAATTAGCATCCAAATAATCATCTTATACTATGTTTGGTTTGACAGTTAATATTATGATAAGTATATTATATTGCACAAGAATTTTGAAATGGAAGATCAAAAGATAAGATATTATTCATAAGATCTAAGCTAAGTATCCCACAATGCAAAAGTGAAAAGATCACAGAAACAAATCTAGGAAAAATCGTCTAATCAAGTAATCAAGTTTTCATAATCTAAAGGGGACATGGATTGTTCTTGAAACAAATAATCAAAGAAATCAAAAATATGCTTAGCAAGCTAGAATGTATGCATGTTGATTCATGAGAAAAGAAGATCTCTCAATCCTCGGGATGGATGAGAAAGGAAGATTGGATTGAGGGAAAGCATGAACGTGTGATCAATTCCATTCCTTATAATCTTCTTAGATTAGGAGTCACAAAAGCCCCAAATCTTGCATGGATACAATGTATGATCCTAGAATTTGCAAAGTAGTAGTGTGTTTGTGTTCATGGGTTTCTCTAAAGTGACTTTGAAGTCTAAATATGCATGAATATATGAAGAATGTTATTTTAGGATATGTACAATGTGGTATGAACAACTTCCTAAGAGATGAGCTAATTTGGAATGCATGTGAACATCTAATCAAAGATTAAAAGTACGACGTGCTTGCTATGAATAGTGGACATAACAGTGAACTGATTTTGTAAAAATAGAAAACTGAGGTTAGAAATATTTTTAATTCATGACTTTTTTATGGAGAACATTCCTACTGTGTCTAGAACACATAGCAAAAAGCCAAATCAAAATTGAATTTGTGGATTGAGAGAAATCATATAAACAAAAGAGGCTACTCAGAAACAGAATCCGTACTATCGGCTGAAATATAGAAATATCTTTGAAAATTAAAAGAAAAACATTTAGAGGCCCATATTGTACAAAAAATTTCCTAAGATGCTGAAGTTCAAGGGAAAATGAGTTGGGACCACTCTTTTTGGAAAAGTTTTATGGAAAACAAGTTGCAATTCAACTGAGCTGCTGTGACAGAGCAAACAGAATGTTTGGGAGGAATGTTTGGATCAAAATGGGACCCTTCCAAGCGTTTTTAAATCAAACCAAAAATCATGGATGTTCTTCGATGAGTTAAGAAGACTTTCCAAGTGGTACTTCAATCATCCATTGAGTATTAAACTCAGAATGACATTTTTGAGTTGAACAACTCACTGTTTTGAAGATTTTAAGAAAACAAATTTTTTATTTCTTGAGATCAAAATGAGGGGTTTTAGAGGGGTTTTGAGATAGGAGGCTTAGAGGGTATGATGTGAACCCGTGGAATTGATATACCTTGAACCCACGATCAGATTGTAAATAACCCAGGAAAGCCAATAATCAAGCGACAAAGATGATCTAGACCCGTTGGAATCCTATTTCAAGAACCCAGATTTGGTGTGAACACCACAAAGGGAATGCCTCTGATAAGTTCGAATTGTTCAATCAAGAACAAGTAGAGATAACTGAATTCTCTAAGAAAAATAATATTCATTCACATAATCTGTTGTTAAAACTGCTATAAGAGTGTTTTCATATCTAATAACCCTAGAGCCCAAAAGACCTTCAATAAAAATAAAAGAAATGGGCTGGAGATACTCAAGCCCAAAATAACTTAAACTTAAAGCCAAATAGATGTCCAATTAATGAATAAAATAGGCCCACATGCCCAAAACCAGCCAACATAAATAAAATGGACTAAGAGGCTTGTATCACATGGATTAAAGCTGGTTTCTCTTCTTCCAAGCCCATCTTGAATGTTGAAGTCTTGTTTGAAACATTTGCAAATTCAGCCCAAGTGGATTGTACCAATCCTTGCATTGCTTCCTTGATCTTCTTAGCTCTTGATCTTGCGATTGGCCCATCTGGAACTTGTAAGGGGTCAACTTTAAGACTCGGTCCATCATGGTGCACATCATTCCCCCCTCTCCTCAAAAGGATTCAACCTCGAATCGTCACCTGCATCAAATGGGGAAAGGTCAGAATCATTGAAAGTAGCCGAGACATTATACTCACTTGGAATATCCACTTTATAAGAATTATCATTAATTTTCTCAAGGATTTGAAAAGGGCCATCTCCTCGAGGATGCAATTTAGTCCTTCTGTGGGCAAGGAAGCTTTCTTTGCGTATGTGAACCCAGACCCAATCTCCTGGTTCAAAGATAACACGCTTATACCCTTTGATGGCTTGGGAAGCAAACTTTCATTTTTTTGTGCAATTTGAAGTCGTACCCTCTCATGAATGGACTTCACTAATTCAGCCTTCCTATGTCCATCCAAAACTACTCCTGTCATCAATAGGTAAAGGCATCAAATCTAAAGGAGTGAGTGGATTAAAACCATAAACAATTTCAAAAGGAGAGTAAGAAATAGTAGTATGCATAGTCCTATTATATGCAAACTCTATGAATGGCAAACAATCCTCCCAGGTTTTAAATTCTATTGAATGACAGTTCATAAGAGTTGAGTCAAGGTCATGTTGACTACTTCAGTCTGTCCGTCAGTCTGTGGGTGACAAGTAGTGGAAAATAAAAGTTTGGCACCTAATTTTCCCCACAAAACCTTCCAAAAGTAGCTAAGAAATTTGACATCCCTATCAGAAACAATACTCCTAGGTACACCATGGAGTCGCACTATTTCCTTGAAAATTAAATCAGCTATGTTTGTGGCATCATCTGTTTTATGGCATGGAATGAAATGTGCCATTTTACTAAATCTGTCCACTACCACAAAAATAGAATTTCTACCCCTCTTCGTCCTAGGCAGCCCCAAAACAAAGTCCATAGAAATGTCTACCCATGGCTCACTAGGGACGGGTAACGGTGTATACAACCCATGTGGTAAAACCTTAGATTTGGCCTTTCTGCATGTAATGCACCTACCACATATTCGAGTGACGTCTTTTCTCATCCTAGGCTAAAAGAAATGTTCATGCAAAATTCTAAAATTTTCCTGACACCAAAATGTCCCATTAATCCCCCACCATGTGCCTCTCGCACCAACAATTCACGCATTGAACAATTTGGCACACATAATTTGTTTTCTTTCAACAGATAACCATCATGCTTGAAAAACTTACCAAATGCTGCTTTGTCACATGCCAAATACACCTCAGAAAAATCAGTGTCATCGGCATACATTTCTTTCGTATATTCAAACCCAAGTATTTTAGCACTCATAGAAGTAAGAAGTACATACCTTCGTGATAAAGCATCAGCAACAATATTTTCCTTACCTTGCTTGTAACGGATGACATAAGGAAAAGTCTCGATGTATTCCATCCATCTAGCATGTCTCTTATTTATTTTACCTTATCCCTTGAGATGCTTCAATGATTCATGATCGGTGTGGATCACAAACTCCTTAGGCCAAAGGTAATGCTGCCATGTCTCTAGAGCGCGAACAAGAGCATAAAGTTCTTTGTCATAAGTGGGGTAATTCAGGGGTGCCCCACTTAGCTTTTCACTGAAGAAGGCTATGGGCCGCCTGTCCTGCATCAAAACGGCTTCAATCCCTATTCCTGAAGCATCACATTCAATCTCAAAAGTTTTGTTAAAGTCAGGTAATGCTAACACAGGTGCAGAACAAAGCCTATCTTTAATTATAGCTAATGCATTCTCTTGATCAATTCTCCAATGGAATCCAACATTTTTTTTATTATTTCAGTGAGTGGTGCAGCAATGATACTAAAATCCTTTACAAAACGCCTATAAAAACTAGCTAGACCATGAAAGCTTCTTACCTCAGTGATACCTTTAGGCGTTGGCCACTCCTTGATGGCTTTGACTTTTTCTTCAACCACCTCAATGCCCTTTGTACTAACAACATATCCAAGAAAAACAACTTTTTCCATGCAAAAGGTGCATTTCTTAAAATTAGCATACAATTTTTCACATTTCAACACATCAAACACATATCTCAAATGTTCAATATGATCATTTAAGGTATTGTTGTACACTAGGATATCATCAAAGTACAAGACCACAAACTTGCCTATGAACGCTCGTAAAACATGGTTCATTAATTGCATAAAAGTACTAGGCGCATTTGTAAGCCCAAATGGCATAACCAACCATTCCTAAAATCCATATTTAGTCTTAAAAGCAGTTTTCCATTCATCTCCCTCTTTCATTCTGATTTGGTGGTAACCACTTTTAAGATATATTTTACTGAAAATACAAGAGCCATGCAATTCACAAGCATATCATCTAATCTAGGAATGGGATGACCATATTTTACCGTGATATTATTGACCGCTCTGCAATCAGCGCACATCCTCCAAGTCCCATCCTTCTTTGGCACTAGAAGCACTGGTACTGCACATGGACTCATGATCTCTCTCACGTACCCCTTACTCATCAAATCATTAACTTGCTTTTAAAGCTCCTTTGTCTCCTCTGGATTACTCCTATAGGCTGGTCGGTCAAGGATGACAGCTTCAGGTACCAAATCAATTTGATGCTCAATGCCTCTAATGGGCGGTAACCCACTCGGCATCTCCACTGGAAATATTTCCTCGAACTCCTGCAACAAAGAAACAGCCAAACTAGGAAGAGATTGGTTAGTTTCATGAAGATTAAAATAAGATTCTTTGTAAACAAGAAGAATCATAGGCTGATCTGCTAAAAATGCCCTCTTAACCTCACTCTGTTTTGCATAAAAACTCAATTTTGTCTTTTCTTTTCTCTCCGCAGACTCTCTTTTTTTTTCTCTCGTGGCTCCACTCTCTTTTTTTATTTTCAGCCACCTCTCTATTTTTTTTTCACTCTCTCTTTTTCTTGAAGTTTCACCCTCACTCTCATTTTTCTTTTCGACCTTACTCTTTCTCTTTTGTTCAATCTCACTTTTCAACTTCATTTGGTCTTCATAGACCTATTTAGGGGTTAAGGGAGCAAGTTTGATTGCTTTTCCATCCTTCACAAAGCTGTACATATTTTTAAACCCATCATGGTTCACCCTTCTATCAAACTGCCACGACCTTCCCAACAAAATGTGGCCAGCATGCATAGGAACTACATCACAAAGCACCTCATCACTATATCTCCCAATGGTAAAAGTCACCAAAACCTGCTTATTGACCTTTACCTCCCCACAATCATTCAACCACTATAACTTGTACGACTTAGGATGCATTTGTAAAGGCAAGCTTAACTTCTCAACTAGGGTGGTACTAGCTACATTGGTACAACTTCCCCCATCTATAATCATACTACACAACTTGTTATTTACATAACATCTAATATGAAATATGTTCTCTCTCTGCTGCTCCATTTCATCTACCTTAACTTGCGTATTGAGAGCACGTCTGGCAACAAGAGACTCACCTTCTACGGGGTATTCCACTCCATCATCATCACTAGCATCTGGCAAGCCATCATTTTCAGCCTCACTCTCAGTCATCACCTCTCCATTGTCTAGCATAACCATAACCCACTTGTTAGGACATTGAGATGCTATGTGCCTAGTACCCAAACATTTAAAACATTTAATGTCTCTATTCCTTGGAGGTTGAAAATCTGCCTTGAGTTTGTTCTTGCTAGTCCCCTCATCTTTTCCTTTAGGTGGGTCGGTCTTCCCCTTTACTTCAGCTCGGTCACTTCTATCCCACTTCGGTTTCCAAGGAGTGCTAGAAACTGAAGTATACCTTGCTGCCCCTTCCTCTTTAACTACCTCTCCACTTTCATAGCCATGTGGACCATGTCTTCTATCTCCACATAATGCTGCAACTCAACTACATTAGCGACGTCCCTATTCAATCCACTTAGAAACCTGGCCATTGTAGCCTCCCGATCCTCTTCTACATTAGCCTGGATCATAGCCACCTCCATCTCCTTATGGTATTCCTCCACAATTCTAGACCCTTGAGAAAGGTTTTGTAATTTTTGGAAGTGGTCTCTGTAGTAGTGGCAAGGTACAAATCTCCTCCTTATGAGAGCTTTCAACTCTCCCCATGTTTCTATAGGTCTCTCATGATTCCTCCTCCTATTGGTTACCAATTGATACCACCAAATAATTGCATAATCAGTGAACTCAATTACCGCTAGCTTCACCTTCTTCTCCTCTGAGTAATTGTGACAATAAAAAAATTAGCTCTATTTTCTTCTCCCACTCTAAATACACTTCAGGGTCATTCCTCCCTTAAAAAGATGGTATTTTCATTTTGATGCTCCCAAGGTTCCTATCTACCCCATCTCGATCCCTTGGATTCCCCCTAGGTCCTCTTCCACGCCTACCTCCTCTAGGTCTACCCATTCCTCCCTACCAACATCAGATACTATGTCTTCCTCATCCTCTTCATCTTCTTCGATCTCATACTCATTTTCAACTCTAGGCTCATGTCTCCTCCCATCACGCCCACCTTACAAATTTTGAATCACTACATCTTGTTGATCCATCCTATCCCTTACTTCCCCCAACACCAAATTTAACCATTCAAACTGTCGTTGCATGGCCTGCAACATAAAGGCTGTGTTATCTGCCTCCCCTCTAGGTGTTGAATCACCCATTTTAATGTGCTGCAAAACAAGAATATTAGTGGTAAAACCTCACACACTCCCTTACGTGTTTAGGCTAAAAAATTATCACTCCACTCGTGTTTCACTATGATTGGCTTTTCCCCGAAATTAGTCTCACACACTCTTGCCTTTTACCTCAACTGTTTTCCCTTTCAAGTTCTTTCAAGAACTAATTGAACTAAATCAAGACACAACCTTGTTTTATCCCAGCCAGCAATAGATTCAAGAAACAAGTAATAGGGAAAAAAAATGACACGGATCTCAAGAAAATATACGATGAGGGCAAACGAAATAAGAAATCAGATTTTGAGAGTAATAAAAGAAAAAAAATCAAGAATATTTTTTATTTATTTAAATTTTTTTTTCTGAATATGAGCCAATTGAAGAGGGAAACAAAGTTTATCCCAAAAAAAGCGATCACAGAAGACTAGGTTTCGAACAGCACAAAAATCAAATTTTTTTTTTCGAAAAAATTTTCACACTATGGTGTAAGGCCAGTTTCAGACTCGTTAGACCATGGACAATGCAGAACGAACAAAAAAAATTTAAGACGAGTTTTGGTACTCTTTTTTTTTTTCCTCTTTTCTTTTCTTTTGTTTTTTTTTTTTTTTTGGAATAATCAGGGAGACTTCACAATTCACGTTCGTAAAAGCACCACAATAACCCTAAATCATGAAGATGAACGAACACGAAGTAGCAGAAGAAAAATCGCAGATCAGATTCGCAACCCTAAACACGAAATTCCATATCGTAATCAAGAACACGAACACGAACTAAAACAAGAACACGAAAAGAACAGAACACGAATTGAATAGAAAGACGAGATGAAACAAGATCACTAAAATAACAGAACACAAAAAAATGAAACAGAAACAAGAACACAAAATAAAATGAATAAATCAGACCTGATTTGGAGCCTAAGCTCTGATACCAAATGATGTGAACCCGTGGAATTGATATTCCTTGAACCCACGGTCAGATTGTAAATAACCCTGGAAAGCCAATAATCAAGCCACAAAGATGATCTAGACCCGTTGAAATCCTATTTCAAGAACCCAGATTTGGTGTGAACGCCACAAAGGGAATGCCTTTGATAAGTTCGGATTGTTCAATCAAGAACAAGAAGAGAAAACTGAATTCTCTAAGAAAAATAATATTCATTCATATAATCTACTGTTAAAACTGCTATAAGAGTGTTTTTATATCTAATAACCATAGAGCCCAAAATACCTTCAATAAAAATAAAAGAAATGGGCTGGAGGTACTCAAGCCCAAAACAACTTAATCTTAAAGCTAAACAGATGTCCAATTAATGAATAAAATAGGCCCACATGCCCAAAACCAGCGAACATAAATAAAATGGACTAAGTGGCTTGTATCACATGGATTAAAGTTGGTTTCTCTTCTTCCAAGCCCATCTTGAATGTTGAAGTCTTGCTTGAAACATTTGCAAATTTAGCCCCAAGTGGATTGTACCAATCCTTGCATTGCTTCCTTGATCTTCTTAGCTCTTGATCTTGTGATTGGCCCATCTGGAACTTGTAAGGAGTCAGCGTTAAGACTCGGTCCATCATGGTGCCCATCATTTCCCCCTCTCCTCAAAAGGATTCGACCTCGAATCATCACCTGCATCAAATGGGGAAAGGTCAGAATCATTGAAAGTAGCCGAGACAATATACTCACTTGGAAGATCCACTTTATAAGCATTATCATTAATTTTCTTAAGAATTTGAAAAGGGCCATCTCCTTGAGGATGCAATTTAGTCCTTCTGTGGGCAGGGAATCTTTCTTTGCGTATGTGAACCCAGACTCAATCTCCTGGTTCAAAGATAACACGCTTACGCCCTTTGTTGGCTTGGGAAGCAAACTTTTCATTTTTTTGTGCAATTTGAAGTCGTACCCTCTCATGAATGGACTTCACTAATTCAGCCTTCATGTGTCCATCCAAAACTACTCCTGTCATCAATAGGTAAAGGCATCAAATCTAAAGGAGTGAGTGGATTAAAACCATAAACAATTTTAAAAGGAGAGTAAGAAGTAGTAGTGTGCATAGTCCTATTATATGCAAACTCTATGAATGGCAAACAATCCTCCCAGGTTTTTAAATTCTTTTGAATGATAGTGCGTAAGAGTTGAGTCAAGGTCCTGTTGACTACTCCAGTATGTCCGTCAGTCTGTGGGTGACAAGTAGTGGAAAATAAAAGTTTGGTACCTAATTTTCCCCACAAAACCTTCCAAACGTAGCTAAGAAATTTGACATCCCTATCAGAAACAATACTCCTAGGTACACCATGGAGTCGCACTATTTCCTTGAAAAACAAATCAGCTATATTTGTGGCATCATCTGTTTTATTGCATGAAATGAAATGTGTCATTTTACTAACTCTTTCCACTACCACAAAAATAGAATCTCTACCCTTCTTTGTCCTAGGCAGCCCCAAAACAAAGTTCATAGAAATGTCTACCCATGGCTCACTAGGGACGGGTAACGGTGTATACAACCCTTGTGGTAAAACCTTAGATTTGGCCTTTCTGCATGTAAAGCACCTACCACATAATCGAGTGACGTCTCTTCTCATCCAAGGCCAAAAGAAATGTTCATGCAAAATTTCTAAGGTTTTCCTGACACCAAAATGTCCCATTAATCCCCCACAATGTGCCTCTCGCACCAACAATTCACGCATTGAACAATTTGGCACACATAATTTGTTTTCTTTCAACAGATAACCATCATGCTTGAAAAACTTACCAAATGCTGCTTTGTCACATGCCAAATACACCTCAGAAAAATCAGTGTCATCGGCATACATTTCTTACATATATTCAAACCCAAGCATTTTAGCACTCATAGAAGTAAGAAGTACATACCTTCGTGATAAAGCATCAGCAACAATATTTTCCTTACCTTGCTTGTAACGGATGACATAAGGAAAAGTCTCGATGTATTCCATCCATCTAGCATGTCTCTTATTTATTTTACCTTATCCCTTGAGATGCTTCAATGATTCATGATCGGTGTGGATCACAAACTCCTTAGGCCAAAGGTAATGCTGCCATGTCTCTAGAGCGCGAACAAGAGCATAAAGCTCTTTGTCATAAGTGGGGTAATTCAGGGGTTCCCCACTTAGCTTTTCACTGAAGAAGGCTATGGGTCGCCTGTCCTGCATCAAAACGGCTCCAATCCCTATTCCTGAAGCATCACATTCAATCTCAAAAGTTTTGTTAAAGTCAGGTAATGCTAACACAGGTGCAGAACAAAGCCCATCTTTAATTATAGCAAATGCATTCTCTTGATCAATTCCCCAATGGAATCCAACATTTTTTTTATTATTTCAGTGAGTGGTGCAGCAATAATACTAAAATCCTTTACAAAACGCCTATAAAAACTAGCTAGACCATGAAAGCTTCTTACCTCAGTGATACCTTTAGGCGTTGGCCACTCCTTGATGGCTTTGACTTTTTCTTCATCCACCTCAATGCCCTTTGTACTAACAACATATCCAAGAAAAACAACTTTTTCCATGGAAAAGGTGCATTTCTTAAAATTAGCATACAATTTTTCACATTTCAACACATCAAACACATATCTCAAATGTTCAATATAATCATTTAAGGTCTTGATGTACACTAGGATATCATCAAAGTACATGACCACAAACTTGCCTATGAATGCTCGTAAAACATGGTTCATTAATCGCATAAAAGTACTAGGCGCATTTGTTAGCCCAAATGGCATAACCAACCATTCATAAAGTCCAATACCCAGAGTCGGCCCTGTAGACAACCAAGTCAACAATAAATAGGGTGTTTGGATCTCCCATGAAATCTGAATCACCCCACTTCATGCAAAATTGATAGGACCAAATGCAAAAAATAATGAAATTTATAGCTCTAAAACAGGAATGAACCAATTCATAGAAATCTTGTAGTGAAGAATTGTTAAAGTATGGAATACTCATTCATAGATGATACAAAACACATGAATTATCAATTTATCATCCAATTTAATGTAGTACTCATTGGATTTACTCATCCTCAACACTTGGCATTGACGATTCCTCTTTCTTGCATTTATAGGGTGGATATATTGAGCAGCAGTGAGGAGAATGCAAAAGAATTACAGCAACAAATAACAAAAATATATATATATGTATAATTTCACTCTTACTATATTCTATTCAAGCTTTGGTTTAATTAACCGTTCAAGTGCAGAGGTATAGGTGGGGTAGGGTGAGAAGCCCACCCCAATTTTTTGGGGGAAAAAAATTTTACATAGGCAAAAAAAAAAAAAAAAAAAAAAAAACTTTATCCAATATATGTAATCACCACCCCTAAACGTGAAATATTTGTCCCAAATGTAATTTAGCTCTCCTTGTTTATTTGTCTCATTACCCTTTCTTAACACTCTTCAACTTAGCCCAACCCAAATTGATATACTATCGGTCAAGCTTAACAAAATTATAATAAGCTATCAAACCCTAAAATTGAAAAACTGTGATATAAAATCAATTTTATACAAAAAAAAAAAAAAAAAACGGCCATGGGGGCGCTGCCCCAAAACTTTGCCACTATATGCACGGCTCTCCAATTCTAGCCCCCCTAATAAAAAAAATCCTAACTCCTCCCTTGTAACTGTTGTTTTTCTCAAAAAGAAAAAGAGAAAACAAGGTAGTAGGTGAACCCCACAAGATTTACAATCTATTGCTTTTAACGACCACATCTCTATTTCCAACTCAAACTCATCACTCAGAAAGAAAACAGGAGTAACTGGACAGCCAAATTCAAATTTATATACGTAATACAGAACGATCCAATAATTATATTGCAAACTAAAATCTTACTTATTAAGTTCCAATGGCACTGACCCCTTTGAAGAATGAAAAGTGGACCAAAAATCAGCTGCTAATTGAAATGGGCAATCCCAGAAGTCAAGCCAACAAATATGGTCCACTGTGCAATTAACCTTGAAGGGACAAGAGCTTCAATTCGGCTTTGGAGCCAAGTTAGAGACAAGGGTGCAATGTAATGTAATGTAACCAACGACTCTATTGTATATAAGTCTCTCATCTTCCAATTTATTTAGTATTAGTATAAGTGCTTTTGGAAATATCTTGGCAGCTTATTCAATCAACTCACGTGTGCAACCTTCTTGTGGCTTTTCAGATGTGTAGTAGAACTTGCTTGCAACAAGCAAGAATAAACTTTATTACTAACATTTCTATTCCTCCCTACAACACAACCCATCACAAATTGAAAAAAAAAAAAGTTTGGAAAAAATAAAAAGTGACACCACAAAGAATTTAGCGGTCGCAGTTGAAGTTTCTCCAGGACAATAGTGACTATACACTACAACCCACATATATATATATATATATATATTGAGCCTATAATAAAAGTGAAGAAATTTCAAGCAAAAGTATCATTCATTCATTTGATCGATACATATACATACATACACACACATTGATACATATATATATACACATATACATCGCTACAGAATCACAGATACATATACACACACATCGCTATAGATTCAGATACATACACACACATCAATACACAAACATATACACACACATCGCTAGGGTTTTGTAATTGGTTCCTTCAAATTGACAGGAGTTTGATGTAGTGGCTTCAGAATCAGTTCAAAAAGTTGACATTCGAGGAGGTTTCTAAACACAGACAAAGCCAAAGATTCGTGGTTCTGATTTAGACAAAGGTTTGATCTTCGTTCGCTTGATTATAATCTCTTTTATCATTCACAAATGCGTATAAGTTTTTTTCCCATTTGATTGATTATGCTTGTAAATTATTTTTTGTAGCTAATTGATGAGTTGCCTTCAATAATTTTGTTCTCATAAACAATTTACTAATGCTATGCTTCTCAAATTTGATTCGCAAAACAAAAGCCTAATAAGTTCCAAAATACTCATTATTATTCGCTTTCATTTTCATTTTCCTATAGATTCAGATGTTGAATGGATGGCACTATTTTTTTTATTCTCTTTCATTTTCATTTTCCCATTGATTTGATCTCTCTTAGTTTGTTCTGTCATGTACCAAATTTGCCTCATTGTTTCCTTGAAATTCAATCACTAGAAGCACAAATGACTTTGCCTTAGTAGACTTTCATATGACTTTTCATATGAAATCCTAAATATGCCTCATTCAGTTTCGTATCGGATCTTGCTCCTAAATCATATGAAAGCTCTAGTAAGAGAAATGAATTGATGAGATGATTGCGAATGTGATGACAACCAAACATAGCCAAAAGAGAGACTCTCTCCCACACGTCAACTCTTTATGCAAAATTTACACACACTAGTTAAAATGTGGACCTTTATAAAATTACATAAACAATATCCAAGGGCCGAAGTAAGATAGTTGAGAGGTGCACGTTCCCGGGGTTAACTAGCACGTGTGCTTTGGAAATTCTAAGCTGTTTTTTTTTTTTGGGAATCCTTAAGTTGGAACCCATCTTGTTGTTGCTTACATTATATTAAAGTTAGAAGTAGAAAGAAAAATTTGACTGCTAGAAATAGAAATTAATTCAATCTTGCACTAATTATAATAGGATTTAGTTCAATCTTGCACTAATTATAATAGGAATTAGTTCAATCTAACAGGGTAGAATGAAGATGTTGCTTATTAGACACTTTATGTGGGGTTAATATTAACACTTAAATCCTAATTTATCACACATACATATATGTCTTGCTAATACTAATATATCTTGGTTGATTTCTCTGAAAAACCATTGGGAATACCTGTTTGGATAATTTATTTGTATAGTAATTTAACTTGCTCAACATTATGCTGGCATATATGTATGGATTCTTCAAGAACAAGCGTATCGTCTGGTACTAATCGATTAAGAGTAGCTGGACTTGGCCACCTCGTTTAATTTGTGTGGTTGTGATTGTTTCCCTCTCCCCTATATATACCCCTCCCCTTATACTCATATAGGTTTGCTTGTGTGTGTGTTTGAGAGAGAGTGAGATATATATACTTTCATATATATATATACACATATATTATATATACACACACACACTCTCGGGTTAGAGAGAGGAGAAGAAGGAAGAGGAGAGGAGCCCAGAGAGAAGAGACAGACAGAGAGAGAAGAAGGAGAGGAGAGAGAACTCACCATAGCCGCCACCGCGGAGCTCGGGACGCCATCGCCAGAACGCCAGAGAGAGGTGAGTTTCATTAACTCACTCAAGGGATTGTTTTTGAGATGTTTGTATGTGTTTAATAACGTGTATGGATAAGAAGAGGAACCCCAACATTTTTATATATAAAACCAGCAGTTTCTGATGAAGAAGACAAAGTCCAATCGATTGCCATTGGATCCAATCGATTGGATAATTTCCCAATCGATTGGATAATTTCCCAATCGATTGCCATGAATCTCAATCGATTAATGTACCAATCGATTGCTATTTTACCCAATCGATTGACATTGTTTCCAATCGATTGCCATGTTTGGTTAATCGATTTGATATGAGCATAATGTTATTTATATGTTGTTTTATGTTTATGATATATCGGACTTATTAATAGTTGTACCCTATGTGTTATTGTGATATGTGGATAAGATATATATGTGCCATGTCAGGACTAGACTCACATGCAGTGATCGTTAATATTACAAGATGAATTATTCTATGTTAACTATCGATATGAGATGAACTGTTTATTGGTAATAACTGTCATATGTTCTATTGTTAAACTGAATAGTAGAACGAAATACAACTGCATGTTAATAATCAGTAATGAATAGATATGATGAATACAGACCATGTGATAATTCTTGTATCTAGAGTAATGCATTTCACGATATGTGGTCAGCATACATGGGATAGTGATGTGAAGAAATAAGGGAATATGATGAGAAATGGGAACTGTAGCTTATGTGGGATATGAGATATGTGTATTTGGGATCCGTGGGATCAACGACTGATAAGCCAGGTAGACGTGGGGTGGTTAGAGTTCTTAGTGCGTCTCTCGCTATTGAAGACGTCCAGTGATGCGTATGCACTGTTCAAGACGTCCAGTGTACCGTTGAAGACGTCCGGCTAGTGCTCTAATGTATTCTCAGCTGTGTAGAGGACCAGTGAGGGTATACACATCGTTGAAGACGTCCGATGTGCCGTTCTATCGTTTACAGATAGGTGGTACCGTGTAGACGACCGACAACCCTATCAAGGGATTATGGGATCTACTACCTAGTCGGGTGATTCTGATTGGCATTATTGTATCGACGAATGGTTACAGAGATGGATAGAGATATGAATATGAGTATGAATATGGTGAATGGATACGAAAATGGATATGAATATGAGAATGGTTAGTAAAGATGATGTTCAGTCGTGGATTCAACATTCCAACGTAAAGGTAGATGCATGGGTGGTTACATAGGTTACATGCATGGATTTGGTGAATACGTGATGAGATATTTATACCATGATCTTT
This sequence comes from Hydrangea macrophylla, assembly GCA_033977485.1. Lineage (NCBI taxonomy): Eukaryota > Viridiplantae > Streptophyta > Magnoliopsida > Cornales > Hydrangeaceae > Hydrangea > Hydrangea macrophylla. Next base: position 60,825,388 of record CM066997.1, on the reverse strand, counting down.
ATTATTGTTTTCATTTAATATGTTTCCTGCTATCATTGAATTCATGTATAGTTTCATGAGACCTCTGATATGTCCGTGAGTGATGTCATTATTAAGAGATTAACCGCATTTTAAGATACTGAACAATAACGGTGAGGAGTGTTGTTTAGTGTGCTCACTCAGCTTTGTATCCAAAGCTGATGGCGTTTGTGCCCTAGACATTCCAATGTCTAGAGCTTGGCAAGTCTTGAGGACGGAGACTGATGTTCCACCGGACTTGGAGTTGAGGGCTTGAAGATGAAGGTGTGCTGCTTTGTAATAGTTAGTTTGTATATCTATTGTACTCTTGTTAATTATTATTATAGGCTTCAGACTCTAAGCCAGCTGTTGTAATAGATTTAGTAGACGTTTATAATTGGTACTTGGACATATGTTGCTTCCAAACCTTTTATATTTCCATTCTAGTCTCTGATTATGTTAATAAGATATATTTTATGAATAGCATCCTCCCTATCGTTGAATTTGTTGGTTGGTATAGATGACAATGCGGTTATTCACCAGTCACGAACCTACGGGACCAAAAAGGAACTTGTTTTCTCTTTTTTTTTTTTGCTTCTCTGGGGCGTGACAGTAATAGTAACATTGCTTTCATATCTAGTTGTTTATGCTACTGTTCATGTTTATCTTGTGGAGTAGTACTGTGTGGTGTGGATAATTAGTGACTTTCACTTGTCATTCTCTATGGACCCAAAAAGAAATTTATTTTTTCCTATTTTGCTGCTCCGGGGCGTGACAACTAAAGTTCCGGATGTTCCCGAAAAGTCCCCGTTGACCGGTTTGACCAAGTTTGACCAAGGTTGACCAAAATCATCCTAATTTGCCCGTAAGTTCCGAGATTATTCCAAATCATGTGAAAAGTATTTAAATAAATTAAAAATCGGATGAAAACATCAGCTCTTGGAAGCTCCTAGAGGTTCTCAAAACTTCTTGGAGGTCCCTGGTTTGACCTAAAAGTTGACTCAGAGACTGGAGCACCGTATCATTTTTTTAACATTTTTTCTTGGATACTGGAGGTCAATATCTTTCCAATGGTATATCGCACATAATTTATGGATTTAAAACGGATTTATTATGAATTTTCGAAGGAGAAAAAGGCGATCAAATCGACTTTTATCACGAATATCGCAAAACTTTTCAAAGTGACCTATCTCTGAACTATTTTTTTTAATGTAAAGTAGACTCCATTACCTTTCCAATAGTATATCACAAGCTCAGTTTGGAGTTCGTATGGATTTTATGTGAATTTCGGACGAAATATGGCCTTTTTGCGAATACCGGAACCTCTGGGGGCCTAAACCAAATAATCTGGACATCTGAGGAGTAGTGTCGTCATGGCACTAGCTCACTGCCGCCGCGATACTTTCACCTAGAGCAGTCCATTTTTGTAATTTAATTTGGGGGTCCTAATTGAATATTTAAAAGCCAAAACGATGTAGTTTCTTGTTCACAGATATTTTGGATCAATGGGAGCACTTTTTAAATCCCAAACCCACACCAAATTGGCCTATATAAACCCCCCTTTGCTCTTCATTTGGGGGGGGGGGGGTCAAGTGCAAAGCTTAAGAAAGTTATAGAGACATAGAGTTAGAGTTAGAAGTGAGAAAGTGAGGTTTTTCCACTGATTTTTGATAAGAAAGTAAGTTCTAATCTTATTTTCTTCCATTACCTCTCTTATACTTCATATTCAATACACCCAATCACCATTTCTTGAGTATCCATGAGTTAGGAATCCACTTCCATGTCTAAATACAAGTGATACACCAAGCTACAAGTCCAAAATCTCAATCTTTCTCATGTTTTGATTACTATTACTTGCTTATTTACATTAATGTTCATCTCTTCATATCCCATTTCTTTTTTATTTTTCTTATTTTACTTGTTTATCATCATCTAGATGATGACATGGTGTTTGAGGTGAGTAGATCCTTACGAATAGCAGCTCTTTCACCTAAAAAAACATGCTTGATAGATGATAATTCTAACTTCAATACTTTTCAAGTATTCTTGAATTAATGTTCAAAACAAAACAATGCTCTCCCACAATCTTGGAATTTTTGATATGAGTTAAAGTTGATTTTCCAAGAGGCTATAATCTCCATTTGGTGTTGGACATATACCTTGATGGGCACCATGATGGACCGAGTCTTAAAGCTGACCCCTTACAAGTTCCAGATAGGCCGATCACAAGATCAAGAGCTAAGAAGATCAAGGAAGCAATGCAAGGATTGGTACAATCCACTTGGGCTGAATTTGCAAATATTTCAAGCAAGACTTCAACATTCAAGATGGGCTTGGAAGAAGAGAAACCAGCTTTAATCCATGTGATACAAGCCACTTAGTCCATTTTATTTATGTTCGCTGGTTTTGGGCATGTGGGCCTATTTTATTCATTAATTGGACATCTGTTTAGCTTTAAGTTTAAGTTATTTTGGGCTTGAGTACCTCCAGCCCATTTCTTTTATTTTTATTGAAGGTATTTTGGACTCTATGGTTATTAGATATAAAAACACTCTTATAGCAGTTTTAACAGCAGATTATATGAATGAATATTATTTTTCTTAGAGAATTCAGTTTTCTCTTCTTGTTCTTGATTGAACAATCAGAACTTATCAAAGGCATTCCCTTTGTGGCGTTCACACCAAATCTGGGTTCTTGAAATAGGATTTCAACGAGTCTAGATCATCTTTGTGGCTTGATTATTGGCTTTCCAGGGTTATTTACAATCTGACCGTGGGTTCAAGGAATATCAATTCCACGGGTTCACATCATTTGGTATCAGAGCTTAGGCTCCAAATCAGGTCTGATTTATCCATTTTATTTTGTGTTATTGTTTCTATTTCATTTTTTTTGTGTTCTGTTATTTTTGAGATCTTGTTTCATCTCGTCTTTCTGTTCAATTCGTGTTCTGTTCTTTTCGTGTTCTTGTTTTAGTTCGTGTTCGTGTTCTTGATTACGATATAGAATTTCGTGTTTAGGGTTGCGAATCTGATCTGCGATTTTTCTCCTGCTACTTCGTGTTCGTTCATCCTCGTGATTTAGGGTTATTGTGGTGCTTTACGAACGTGAATTGTGAAGTCTCCCTGATTATTCAAAAAAAAAAACAAAAGAAAAGAAAAGAGGAAAAAAAAAAGGAAGAGAAGAGATCGGGTCCGAAAAAAAAAAAAAAGAGTACCAAAACTCGTCTTAAATTTTTTTTGTTCGTTCTGCATTGTCCATGGTGTAACGAGTTCGAAAACTGAACTTACTCCATAGTGTGGAAAAATTTTTGAAAAAAAAAATTTGATTTTTGTGCTGTTCGAAACCTAGTCTTCTGTGATCGCTTTTTTTTGGGATAAACTTTATTTCCCTCTTCAATTGGCTCATATTCAGAAGAAAAAAAATAAATAGATAAAAAATATTCGTGATTTTTTGTCTTTTATTCCTCTCAAAATCTGATTTCTTGTTTCGTTTGCCCTCGTCGTATATTTTCTTGAGATCCGTGTCATTTTTTTTCCTATTACTTCCTTGTTTCTTGAATCTATTGCTGGCTGGGATAAAACAAGGTTGTGTCTTGATTTAGTTCAATTAGTTCTTGAAAGAACTTGAAAGGGAAAACAGTTGAGGTAAAAGGCAAGAGTGTGTGAGACTAATTTCGGGAAAAAGCCAATCATAGTGAAACATGAGTGGAGTGACAAATTTTTAGCGTAAACACGTAAGGGAGTGTGTGAGGTTTTACTACTAATATTCTTGTTTTGCAGCACATTAAAATGGGTGACTCAACACCTAGAGGGGAGGCAGATAACACAGCCTTTATGTTGCAGGCCATGCAACGACGGTTTGAACGGTTAAATTTAGTGTTGTGGGAAGTAAGGGATAGGATCGATCAACAAGATGTAGTGATTCAAAATTTGCAAGGTGGGCGTGATGGGAGGAGACGTGAGACTAGAGTTGAAAATGAGTATGAGATCGAAGAAGATGAAGAGGATGAGGAAGACATAGTATCTGATGTTGGTAGGGGAGGAATGGGTAGACCTAGAGGAGGTAGGCGTGGAAGAGGACCTAGGGGGAATCCAAGGGATTGAGATGGGGTAGATAGGAACCTTGGGAGCATCAAAATGAAAATACCATCTTTTTAAGGGAGGAATGACCCTGAAGTGTATTTATTAGAGTGGGAGAAGAAAATAGAGCTGGTTTTTTATTGTCACAATTACTCAGAGGAGAAGAAGATGAAGCTAGCGGTAATTGAGTTCACTGATTATGCAATTATTTGATGGGATCAATTGGTAATCAATAAGAGGAGGAATCATGAGAGACCTATAAAAACATGGGGAGAGTTGAAAGCTCTCATGAGGAGGAGATTTGTACCTAGCCACTACTACAGAGACCACTTCCAAAAATTACAAAACCTTTCGCAAGGGTTCAGAAGTGTGGAGGAATACCATAAGGAGATGGAGGTGGCTATGATCCGGGCTAATGTAGAAGAGGATCGGGAGGCTACAATGGCCAGGTTTCTAAGTGGATTGAATAGGGACGTTGCTAATGTAGTTGAGTTGCAGCATTATGTGGAGATAGAAGACATGGTCCACATGGCTATGAAAGTGGAGAGGTAGTTAAAGAGGAGGGGGGCAGCAAGGTATACTTCAGTTTCTAGCACTCCTTGGAAATCGAAGTGGGATAGAAGTGACCGAGCTGAAGTAAAGGGAAAGACCGTCCTACCTAAAGGAAAAGATGAGGGGACTAGCAAGAACAAACTCAAGGCAAATTTTCAACCTCCAAGGAATAGAGACATTAAATGTTTTAAATGTTTGGGTACTGGGCACATAGCATCTCAATGTCCTAACAAGCGAGTGATGGTTATGCTAGACAATGGGGAGGTGATGACTGAGAGTGAGGATGAAAATGATGGCTTGCCAGATGCTAGTGATGATGATGGAGTGGAATACCCCGTAGAAGGTGAGTCTCTTGTTGCCAGATGTGCTCTCAATATGCAAGTTAAGGTAGATGAAATGGAGCAGCAGTGAGAGAACATATTTCATACTAGATGTTATGTAAATAACAAGTTGTGTAGTATGATTGTGTAGTATGATTATAGATGGGGAAAGTTGTACCAATGTAGCTAGTACCATCCTAGTTGAGAAGTTAAGCTTACCTTTACAAAAGCATCCTAGGCCCTACAAGTTACAGTGGTTGAATGATTATGGGGAGGTAAAGGTCAATAAGAAGGTTTTGGTGACTTTTACCATTGGGAGATATAGTGATGAGGTGCTTTGTGATGTAGTTCCTATGCATGCTGGCCACATTTTGTTGGGAAGGCCGTGGCAGTTTGATAGAAGGGTGAACCATGATGGGTTTAAAAATATGTACAGCTTTGTGAAGGATGGAAAAGCAATCAAACTTGCTCCCTTAACCCCTAAACAGGTCTATGAAGACCAAATGAAGTTGAAAAGTGAGATTGAGCAAAAGAGAAAGAGTGAGGCCGAAAAGAAAAATGAGAGTGAGGGTGAAACTTCAAGAAAAAGAGAGAGTGAAAAAAAATAGAGAGGTGGCTGAAAATAAAGAAAAGAGAGTGGAGCCACGAGAGAAAAAAGAAAGAGAGTCTGCGGAGAGAAAAGAAAAGACAAAATTGAGTTTTTATGCAAAACAGAGTAAGGTTAAGAGGGCATTTTTAGCAGATCAACCTATGATTATTCTTATTTACAAAGAATCTTATTTTAATCTTCATGAAACTAACCAATCTCTTCCTAGTTTGGCTGTTTCTTTGTTGTATGAGTTCGAGGAAATATTTCCAGTGGAGTCGATTGGGGTTAGGTCGACAGAATGCCAATCGATCGATAAAACATCCAATCGATTGGAATAGCAATCGATTGGGATAAGGTCAATAGATTGGGCTTTCAAAAGTGGCAATCGATTGGTATATGATACCAATCGATTGGGATGCAAACCTACCCAAAGGCTAGGAAAAGTACTAGGGATATATACCTGAAAATACGGGGTATTACAATTACAAACATCAGAGTGGTCCTTAGGATCACAAACAGGTTTGGAGACAACATATGCCCAAGTATCCATTAACTAAAGCAGTTCAACAGAATGATAAATCAATATAAACTGCTATCTATCTTCAGCTGGTGTAAGGGTAGTCATCAGCATAGCAGTCTTCTTCGGTATAACTGGCATCAGTATGGACACCCTCTGCATATTCCCCCTCAGGGTAGTAGCCATTCTTAGCTCCATTATCTGCAATAAAATGGACAGGGTAATCTGGACGGGGAATGTCCAGGTAATAATGGTCGTCAGCTTATTGAGAGCTGAGTGAATAGAAACTCACAGGGTATAAATGATATAACCTATAACAAGTTATTGAAGTGTCTAAGATATAGGGTTACAATAGTATCTTTCTCTGTATTTCAACATCGTTACTCAACCCTTATCATCTTATTAATGACAAACTCAGCACACTACTGACTCTTGGAACATACTTGATTGTAAAACTCCTGGATATACCAATGCTCTGTCTACCGCGTCACCGCAAGTCATAGATACCTTTTACCGCGTAATACCGTAAGTCGTAGAGGTCATCTATCCATCCCCCGCTTTTAAGAACATATGCACAGTTCACCACCTGTCAGGGATTTAATGCGTCAAGCATCGATACATAAATTCTATTACCACAACCTATTGTCAGATCTACCGCGTCACAGCAAGTCATGGACACATACATCTGTCCACCGCATACACAAGTCGTAGATACTATATCACCTCAAACCATAGACACACACGTCTGTCCACCGCGTACTTATGATCAAGGTTCACCACATGTCATAGACACAACGTCGGTCTACTGCATACTTATGATCAAGGTTCACCGCATGTCATAGACACATTCGTCTGTCTACCCGCATACTTATGATCAAGCAATATGCATCCCCGTTCTCTTCCCAGAACTTATCAAACCTACTTAACGTTTGTACTACTATTGATACATGACAACCCCATGTGGCCTGACTACTCTGAATAAAATGAACGGATATCAAACTCAGATATAATCACATAATATCGAACGTCATCTTGTTAATACATTATTCTTAATCATATTTATCTTTGTTGTCACATTATCCCCTGATCAACCCAAAGTTGTATAATAGAAGTCCGAATCGAGAATCGAATATTCGAACCTCTTATATAATAAACAAAAGAACTAAACCATGTTCTGTTACGTTCGATCGATTGAAATCAGTTCGATTGATTAAGGAAAAAGAACGTTTGAGCGATCGAAGTTGCTTCGATTGATTGAACCTCCGATCGATTGAACTCAGTTCAATCGCTCAAGACTCGTCTTCTCTAGCAGATTCTTAAATAGCAATATATAAACGTCTTAGGAACGTGTTTACTACATCTAAACATCACCAAAAGCTTGTAAACATTATATTAAAGAAACCAAGTTAGTCAAAACTCACTTAGGATGTGTTTGGCTTGAGCTTTGACCTCTCTCTCTCTCTCTCTCTCTCTCTCTCTCCAATGGCTTCTCCTCTCTCTCTCTCTTTGCTCCTCTCTTCATCTCTGTCTCCTTCTCTCCCTGTCTCCTTTTCTTCTTCTTCTCTGTTTCTTTTTCTCTGACTGTGTGTGTATATATAGATATATGTATATATGTATGGATGTGTATATATATATATAACAAGTATCAACTCTCTCTCTCAAACTCTTAAGTGTTCTGAACAAAATCGGTCTCCCAAATCTTATAGCCGACAAAATGGGGTGTCTACATGCTCTTTCTATTAAGGAGGCAATTGCCTTTGGATGAGAGAATTTGATGTTTGAAAGTGATTCTCTCCTGGTTTGTTCTGCTCTCCAAGATTGGAGAGTTTTCCCGGAGTGGGCGATTGATACGTTTATCAGGGAAGCCATAGACTCTCTTGCTCTTTTTGGTGGCGCCTGGTCTGTTTCTAAAATTCCTAGATTTGCTAATGTAGTAGCTCACAATTTGGCTCATTGGGCAGCTAATTGTAACCTCTCTGGGCCCGTCCCCATTGTGAACATTCCTCCTTTTGTTTTTTCTTTTGAGGATGTGATGCAAGGGGGAGTTGTGGTTCCTGTTTTTGTTCAATAAAATTTCAGTCTATTTAGTATAAAAAAGAAAAAAAAAGAAAAAAAAGAAAAAAAAAAGGGGATTGTAAAGTGAGTGGGTTTATATAGAATTGCCCATAGTCTTACTTAAAGCAACACCACTAGGCCATGTTTGGCAGGCGGGATAAGAGCTCAGGATATAATAATTTTTATCTTATCTTATGTTTGATGCTGCAATCTATAGGAGTATTTTATCCCAATGAGGCTGTTTATTCCATTAAATATAAGATAACTCAATATCATGGAGAGGGTGATATTAAGTGGGATAAGGGAGTTTGGGATAACTTTTGGGACAATTTTTAAAAATTTTTTTTCTAAATTTTTTTTCCCAGATTTCTTTATTATTATTATTATTTTTTCAGATTTCTTTTTCAAGTTTTTATTATTATTATTAATTTTTAAGATTTGTTTTTTTTTTCAGATCTATTTTTTAAAAAGTTTCAGGTCAGCTTTTTTTTTTTTCCCTTTCAAATCTCTCTATTTATTTTTAGATTTGTTTTTTTTTTCAAAAGAAAATCTCAGATCTTTTTTATTTCCCCCCATATTTGTTTCTTCTTTTTCTTCTACTACTTCCCTTTTTTATTTGTATGACTTGTTTTTTTTTTTTTTTATATATATAAAAAATCATATATATATATTTTTTCTGGATCTATATATATATATATTTATCATTGTTAAAAAACAATAATTTAATTATTATTTGAAATTTATGTTCACACTTGCCCAACACATGATTAGGATATAATAGCTTATTCGACAATTTTATTCATTACATTTCAAATACAAAACATCATAATAGCTTATCCAACATAATTACTATCCTATGATATTCTCTTATTTATTATATCCGACAATTTTATCTAACCTGCCAAACAAGCCTATAGTATATTTGGAAGCAAAACACGGTCAAAAGTCAAAATTATCCAACAAATAAGCCTCAAACGCGTGTATCATTGCTCGACCTTCTTGTACATAAGAACACACCGCCCCTCACACCACCACCAGTCTTTTTCTGCAACTGCAAACCCTAGCTCTCAGCTCTCTCTCTCTCTCTCTCTCTCTCTCTCTCATATATCCCAATCATAACAACCTTCCCATCTCCATCAGGACCTTCACCATTTGGGAGGATCATATTCATATCTGATTGGATTCGAAGTCTGTGCTTCAATCCCTTCTTATTTTCCATACTTATACATGCATTTTTGTTAATAAAATACTTTCTCTTATGTATGTATATACTTGTATAGATAAATATGCTTCTCTTTTTCTTATATGTTTACACATACATTCGAATTGATACTTAATAGTGAATCGGTTTTACGCAGTATACAAGGAAGGAGCAGTTAGATGGCCGGTGGATCAGATGTGGCCGAGACTGCCTTGTCCTGTGCTCAATGTGCCAAACCTGCCCATCTTCAGTATGTAACTATGCCATTCTCAATTACTCTCTTTTTTTATTTTTTATTTTTTATAATTAATTCTGTACTTAATTACAAGAATCATTTCCTGCAAAACAGTCATTACATTATGGAAACCACATTAAGCTAAGAGGAGAGTACAATTGTAGCAATACTTTGAGATTTTAGCATAGGTTTTAGTATTTTTGTGGGTGATTGCATAGTGAAGAGTTTTTGAAGCTTTGAAAAATCCCTTCCCTTGCAATATGCTCATGGTTCAAGGTCGCGTGTGGTCGCGGAGACGACTCGGTCGTGGCGCCGCGGACTGGTATCGCCGGTATCGGGCGATACGCAAAGATACGCTAGATTTAATGTTCAAAAAAATCTGGATAAGTAATAAAAAATTCTAAAATAATTAGAATAACAAATTTGACCTAATAGATTGTCATAATACACAATGTACCAATTACAATATCACATAATATCCAATACACACTCTGCGGATTGAGTATTGGGACTAGTTGAATTCTGATAAGAAGTTATTTACCTGATCCTGCTGTCACATCATTTGGGAAGCACTTTTTGGAAGAAAATTTGGGAAACATAGCATTTTCTAATTTTTTTTTCCTAACATAATGTGACAATATTATATTTTACTTGATAAAACTTATTATGTAATCAAAATAAAAAATAATATAAAGCCAATTATATTATAGTGTAATACGAGTAGTGTATTATAAATTGAAAAAAATAATATATTATAATACAAATATAGTGTATTATCTATACTATTATAAAGGGAAAGGGTGGGCTACCAACATTATTTTTAAAATTCTCTATAATTACAGTTAAACCATTACATTTTATCTTCTTAAAAAATATTAGAAGGGTATTAAAATGTCCAATCAATTTAAAAAAAGTTGCTTCAACAAATGAGAAAAACGGCCTAAAACAGTTGGCCAAAAAAAAAAAAAAAACTATCTAAAGAACAAACAAACTGACACACACACGGAGTGTGTGGACCTATTCTAGTATTATAGTAAGTCTAATATACACTACTTACTCTACAATAGTGTATTAATCTATATAGGGTTAGTTAAGTAAACATACATAACAAACAAATGGAAAAAAAAAGCCAAAACAAACTCTACCTTATGTTGGTGGAGGTCACTGGCGCAGCAGCTGCCTGCACTCTAGCCCAGATCTGGTTTGAATCGTTCGATCAGACCTCGTGGAGTTCGACGAAGGAGAGACACCTTCAGGTTTATGAAAATAATGCTGAAAAGGTACCATTCAAACCATTTGCCCCAATTTTAAGCCTTAAAATTTTCTTTTTGAGATTCGTCTTGCCATCTCGGTCGAGATCTCCTGCGATACGGCCCCATCTCGTCTGATACATGGCGGTACGGCCGAGATGGTCTCCGATCCTACATCGTTTTGCTTATTTTATGAATCGTCCCTAGATCTCGTCTCTTTACCTTATGAAACCGAGTTGACTCAGCCGAGACGACTCGGTATCGGCCGAGACTGACTTCGAACCCTGAATATGCTATAAGTGATGAACCAAAAGTTTGTCAAATCGGTAAAAACAAATTCTTATTATTGAAAGAAAAAGGGAGATCAGACATACTTACGTTAAATGTAAGATTTGGAAATGACAAATTTACATTACAACATGAGAGTCCGTCAGGACCGTTAACCATACCATGCACCAAGCTCACACAACAAAATTTTGACGGGTAAAAGAAGATAGAAGGGATAATTAAGAATCAATATGGAGCAGAACCATTATATCACAATGAGAAAATGTTGGAACAACATCCAAAAGTGAGAAGTGGATTTCAAGGTCACATTCATACAATGTTCTAAAAATCGCTAGGCGCTAGTCGGGCGGCGGAGGGGGGCCTAGCGCCTAGGGGCCTAGGCGGACGCCTAAGCGGGGCCTAGGCGGATTTTTTTTTTATAAATAAAATTAATTATATAATAGATATATATACAAGTTATGTGGTGTTAATTAAAATAATTATAGATTTCTGGTTCAAATAATATATATATAATATGTATATATATATATATAAAAGTTATGTGGTGTTTTTTTGGAAATAAGTAAAGATTATTAGAAGGTTTTAATATTTAAAAAACTATTAGGGATCTCTCCATAATTAACTTAAACCTTAAGTATATATATATACACTAATGTTAGAGTTTTTTTTTTCCAAAGAGTAAGACCCAAATAAGACTTTCTAGCATTCTCACCCTAGCCCGCCTAGCACCGCCTAGGCCCCGCCTAGAGGCCGACTAATCCACTGGCCGATTTTCGCAAACGCCTAGGGAAAATCTCGGCGGCCGGGCACCGCCTAGCGCCTAGGCGCCGCCTAGGCCGATTTTTAGAACACTGCATTCATATCAACGCCATCAAAAGAAAGACGCGTGGAATATTATTCTATATTTTAATTTTGCAATATTGTTCCAAATATGTGGTAAGAAAAAGCTCCTGAGATTCATAGTTGTCAATTCAGGATTTGTATCGTGAATCAAAATGATACAAGTGAATTGAATCCGGATTTGTGAAACGTAAGATTCGGTAACAAATTTTAAAAGGATTATAAAAATGATAATAAACTATGTAGACTAAAAAGTACAGGAAAAGAACAATCAACTAATGATAAAAGACATATTTAATTATATTTATACAAGCAAAAAGCAAAGGGTAAACCCAAACTTGTAAATATTAAAAACTAGAATATACTTACCTTACCCCAATTATACCGTACCCCAATAATGCCTCTTTGAAAAAACCCTAGAATGTTTGGGAAATAGGAGAAATGAGGAAAAGTGTTTTTATTTTTATTTTTAATTTTAATTTGTAATTGTTTACAATAAACACTAATATATACATATATATTAATAGGGGTTGGGACCTCCTTTTATTAGAATAAAAAAGAAAAAAGAAAAAAAAGAGAGGTCAAAATGTGGGTTTTGCTTCAGTCCGCAGTTGCAGGTCCTAATGCTAGCACGAGGTTCTTATTTTTTATTTATATTTTTATGAAATGGTAGAATAGGGTTTTAATATACAATATCTTGTAGTATATATATTACACAGGTTGGGCCCATATTTTGTTTAAAAAAAAAACCCAAAAACAGTTGGAAAATGGATTTCAAAGCAATTGACAGTCGTTGGGTTCATAGAACTTCGAACAGAAAGTGAATCGATTGTATCTTATGAATGGTATGTTTGAATCACATGATTCTTGCGATTCCCATGCGATTATTGATGCTATGCGATTCAGGTAACGTATTCGTATCGTTTTCTTGACCAATCGTGTCGAGTTGTAATATTCGAATTGTGAATCGTACGATTCTGATAACAGAGCCTGAGAAACATTGCATTTGTCGACATATTTTTGTTTTTCTTTTGTTTATGAATTCTCATTGTACGAGTTAAATTTAAAATGAGAAGCTATTGCAGTGTATCCTTCTATTAATGTGTGCAAAATTATAATTCGTTTCTAATTCTCAACTTCCTGAATTATGGTAATTCCAGTTTCATTTATGAGTCAGTCTACTCTGATTTTTCGCTTTATGCTTATTTTTATTTTCTCATTTTTTTTGCAGGTGTCCCAAATGTGTGGAATTGAAGCTTCCTCGTGAAGGTGCTGCTTTCTGGTTTGTAGCTATGCCCTGCTGAATTTTACATTTTGTCAGTGATTTAATCCCATACAAAGTTGTGGAACCGTAGGGGAATATCTGAAACTTGAAAAGCAAGAAAAACATACTTGTTTGGAACCATCATATATCTATACATGTGTACACTTTTTATGTGTGGATAATTACATGGACATTGTTCTACTTATCTGTCTTACTTTTCATATCTGTCATTCGGAATAGTCAATTGGTAATAAGGTTTAAAATTTTGATTTTGTTGCATGTTAATGTAGAGTGGGCCAATGAATGATTGGATATACTTAGATCACTGTTAAAATTGTGGATGGACTTCAGTACTTTTCGGGAGGCATTAGGTGTAAACATGAAATTAAAAAAAGACCATTATTTCATGGTGATATGCCTTTTAGCTAAGAAACACGGACACGGACTCGGGACACAAACACGACACGACACTGACACCACACCCGGACACGCAAGTTCTCAGAAAAGTAGGACACAACACGTTGAATATGTATATATATCATATTTTTTATTATTATTATTATTATTATTATTATTATTATTATTATTTTTTTATGAAGATAAGCAAAACTCTACCATTAGTTAAATTAAATTTAGCAAAAAAATACATAAATCGTAACAATGTCATTAAGATATCAACATAACAAAACCAAAAAACATGTTCCCGCATTTTGCAAGCCTCAATTGCTGGACATAAAAAGAAAACCTACATTTATGAAGAGAAAATCCAGAAAGGAACAGATGCGAAGAAGGGAAAAAAAGAGAGAATTTCAAAGTAAGAAAAGATAGAATTTCAAAATAAATGTAGAAGAACAAATTCAATTTATAACAGAAGGCATAAATCACAATATTTGATAAATAAAAAAGCATAACATCAAATGTAATTCAATGGAATAGCCTATTGTAAATAAGGATTGAATTCTGAACGTACATATATCTAGGAAATAGGCATCGATACCAACAATAAAAGTAGCGACAGCCGATCCTCAAAATGTGGGATACAAACACGACGAGGATATGCTTAATAGAATTTTATTTTCTTGAATTATACAATGTATCTTGTGTCCCTTCCCATTTCCTAGATTTTTAAATAACCCACTTACTTATCTTTCATTTGACTATATTAAGAGTTTTAACCACATTTTCAAAGAAGCTGCTTTGCCTTGTCGACTTCCGTGTCCAACCATATCAGTCGTGTGTTCGATGTCAAAAATAAAATAAAAATTAAGGCACGTTTTTTTGTGTGTCTGACACGAGTCGGCGAGTGTCCGACGATTGTGTGTGCGGAGTGTCCGACATTCGTGCTACATAGCCATGAACTTATACTAGAGGTGCTGATGGACTAGATATGAAAACTTATGCTTTTGTTATGCAAAAAGCGAAAAGTTGAACAATTTGAGAAACTAATGCATAATTAACATCAAACACGGAGGGAGAGAAGGACAATTGAAAATTTGAACTGGCATGATGATTGCTTGATTCAACTTTTGTAGAATGTAAATATGTACTTAATGGGTAGGTTGCGTATATTTTTTGTGTTTTTACGTTTGACTGGTAACGTACTGACTGATGAATTTTCATTAATCTTACTTTTAAGTTTATGAATTAATACATGATTTGTACTGGTGAATACACTTCTTTGACCAGCACTCAAGAATGTTTCAAGGCGTCCTGGAGCTCTCATAAGTCAGTTCACTTGAAGGCAAAGTTGTCTGCTATTGGAACTGGTACTGTAGGTGAACAAAATTCAGCCTCACTGTGTGATGGTTGGTTGTATTGCTTGAAAAAAGGACAGGCTCGATCACCAAAACTTCCCCATTTTGATTGGACAGGGTATCTTTTCTTTAACTCCGACTCTTATCTTTATTTCATTGCATTTTGTGATGGTCCTCTTTAAATGTATAATGCTTAAGAGTTTGATGGTTGACTGAGATGGATAAGATCTTTTTCCTCAACCAGATATTGGGCAAAGGCATATGGAGTTTGTGGGATTCGTTTTTTTATTATTTTCTTTTTATTGTTATGTTATGGTGAAAATCCTTTTAAGGTTCAACTTTAACGTACTGGATAGGTAATAGCTAGCCTGAGATACAAATTTGCATCACATAATACCCGCCAATGCTATATGGATTTGGCTAGTCCCTAAATCTAAGGGACAGTAATGTAGCCAATTTATAACCGCCGCCCAATTATTATTATTATTATTATTATTATTATTATTATTATTATTATTATACACAGTCACGATGAGGTCCCATGGTGTATGTTGTTCGCAGATGATATTGTCTTGGTTGATGAGACTAAAAGGGGACTCAACACTAAACTAGAAGCTTGGAGAGAAGCACTGGAGACTAAGGGGCTAAAGATAAGTAGGACGAAAACAGAATACATGGAATCTACTTTTAGCAACAGTGGAAGTAGAGACAACGAAGCAGTGAAGATCGAAGATCAGGAGATCCCAAAGAGGGAACACTTTCGCTATCTAGGTTCAATGATCAGTAGAGACGGAGAGATTGATGATGACGTGACCCATAGAATTAAAGTGGGCTGGCTTAAGTGGATGAGTGCTTCTGGAGTATTATGTGACCCGAGAATACCAGCAGAATTGAAAGGAAAATTTTATAGGACAGCTATTAGGCTAGCTATGCTCTACGGGACAGAGTGTTGGGCAACTAAGAAACAACACATTAGCAAAGTGAGTGTAGCGGAGATGAGGATGCTAAGATGGATGTGTGGTAAGACTAGGAAAGATAGAATTAGAAATGAGTACATCCGAGAGACTGTAGGAGTGACACATATTGAGGATAAGCTGAGGGAAAATAGACTTAGATGGTTCGGCCATGTGCAACGAAGACCTGTAGATGCACCTGTGCGAAAGAGTGATAAGATCATAGTGCCTGGAATGGTTAGAGGGAGAGGCAGACCTATACT
Organism: Hydrangea macrophylla; assembly: GCA_033977485.1. Classification (NCBI taxonomy): domain Eukaryota; kingdom Viridiplantae; phylum Streptophyta; class Magnoliopsida; order Cornales; family Hydrangeaceae; genus Hydrangea; species Hydrangea macrophylla. Next base: position 60,809,231 of record CM066997.1, on the reverse strand, counting down.
GACTTGGGAATATGTAGTGCAACAAGATATGAATATATATAATTTAAATGAGTATATAGCTCTTGATCGTGCAGAATGGAGAAAAAAGATTCATACAGCCGACCCCAATTGCTTGGGACACAAGGCTTGGTTTGGTTTGGTTTGGTTTGGATTGGTTTGTATCATTGTGAAAACTGACTTGGGAGGGCCAAAGAGTACATCTAGGGTGACTACCCATTTTCAAAAGGTCTGCGTATGTAAGAATAAGTTTAAATGTATCTGCTGAAATTTTCCATTTTGAAAAGTATATACTGTTCTCAAAAGCTAAAATAAGCAAAATCTTGCTGAGGCTTTTTGGAAATTGTTTTTGGAGAAAATTCTGAAAGGGATGTTTCAAGAAACTGTCAAAAGTAGTTTGATGCATTTGCAACTGGAGTCTGTTGATGAATACCGAAAAATGGCTATCTTTCTTGAGCTTGCGTCATTTCCATCATCAGAATTTGGGATGAATTGGAAACATCTCTTCCATTTCTATTCACCCAGTGCATATCTTTGTTTCGTGTGTTCTCGGGAGGAATTTGATCTCTTCAATCTTGGGATACCACCTAAATAGCTGTGCAATGAAAAGAGCATTTTCTTCAGATGGTATAAAAGGTGTTTCTTTGTGAATTGGGTGTTTTCCTCTATCTTGTTCTTGCCTATTCTTTTAGTTTCTAATGGAGGATTGTCACATGTGTAGGCCTGGTAAATGGTCCCGAACCCGTCAGCCCCGCTGAAGAGATAGAAGTTCGGGTGTGTTGAAAATAATACGTGGCCTAGATACGGGTTGAATAAGCTTAACATGTAAATCAACGGGTTGATCGCACGGGTTGTAAACGACCTGAAACTGAGTTCCTCATGGGTCGCTATAATGCATTTGTTCAAAGAGAGAATAGAGAAAGAGAAGGCTTGACCAAATTAGGTTAGCCAACACACACACACACATATATATAAATCAAAATACAATTACAGAAATACCCTTAAACCACTAATACTAATACTTATATTCTAACACTCCCCCTCAAGCTGGAGCATAGATATCTATCATGTCCAGCTTGTTACAAAGATCATAGAACGGTTCTCTATTTAGTGCCTTGGTAAGTCTAGTATGGTTTGTCTTGTCCCTTTGATGCGGCTAGGGTTGTGGTTGGATGCAACGAACAAGAACTCTTGAAACACTCACAGAGGTTCAGCAATGGACAACTCTCGGCCCTTACTTTGGGTCGACAATGAGATGAGCGAATCCAAAATTGGTTGCTCTGATACCATGTAAATGTGTGTGTAATCACAATATATTGAATAAATTAAAAGAAGAATACAAGAGCCTATATATAGATGTCTAACTCCTAGACTATTATACTAACTAAGCGATGTGGGACAACTCATATACAATGATACACACTATTAACAAACTAGCCGCGACTGCTTCAAAACCTAACTCTCCAGCACCTCCAGCGACCCTCCCCTGACTTTGGCGACCTTCTGGCAGTTCTCCAATACCTCTGGCGACTTCCTCAGCACCTCTGCCAGCCCTCTGTTTGCAAGTGTGGTGCATATCTTGTTTTTTGGCTTCATTTGGCTTTGTTTAGCTTCACATCTCGTCCCTTTTTTGTTCGTTTGGTTTCGATCTGTTCTCCATGGAGTCCAAATCTCTTCCTCAACTCACCACTAGGAAGTTGAATGGATCCAATTTCCTCCAATGGCCCCGAGCTGTCAATATTACTCTCACTGGCTTGGGGTTTGATGATCACCTTACCGAGTCTTCTCCCACCACCGATGACAAGGCCATCAAGACATGGAATGATGGAAACAAATGGATGTCCAAATTGTTGCCCTCCTTTGGAACTGTATGGAACCATACATTGCGGATATGTGTGGTCACTTGGGCACCTGTAAGGATATTTGGGATTATGCTCATCTCTTATTCTCCAACGATCTCACTCGGATGTATGATTTCTCCTCTCAGTATTTTTAGTTGCAGCAAAGTGATCTCTCAGTTACCGAGTATTTTGCCTCCTTGAAATGGGTAGTTGAAGATTTGAACGGTGTTATGCCTATTACTACCGATGCAAAGAAACAGCAGGAATAGAGGGAACAAATGGTCGTAATGAAGTTTCTTGTTGGTTTAAAACCTGATTTTGAGTCTGTTCGATCCCGTATTCTAGGGGGTGCCTCTCTGCTTTCTCATGTTGAGACTTACCAGCGTATTCTCTTGAGTACGTCTCGTGATCAGGGTTCTAATTCTTCTGTTACTGAGCATTCTGCCTTAGTTACTCAGGCTCCACCATCCACTGCTGGTTGGGGTGACGGTAATCCCCGTTGTGGCCGTGGTGGTTACCGTGGTGGTAATCATGGTGGATATGGGGGCTGTGGTCGTGGTGGTCGTCCTCATTGCACCAATTGTGATAAGGATGGTCATTATAAGGAGACATGTTGGGATCTTTTTGGTCGCCCTGCTCGATTTGCACATGCTGTTGTCTCTAGTGATGCTTCGCCATCTTCTCATGTTCCTGCTGCGGGTGATCCGATTTCCATCTCCGGTGCAGAGTACTCTCAATTTCTTCAGTTCCAGGCCTCTCAGCATGCTTCTGCTTTTAGTGCCGATCTTGCTCACAAAGGTACCTCCACTACTTGTCTTACTTCCCGTACTCGTCCTTGTGTAATTGACTTCTGCCACCGTTTATCTCATAGGTATATCCACCCTTTTTTCGTCTCTTGAACCGTCCTCTTCTTTACCTCTCGTTACTTTGGCAGATGGCTCTTCTATGCTCATTGAAGGCATAGGGACTGTCCAATTATCATCGTCTTTGTCCTTATCATCTGTCCTATTTATATCTCGTTCACCCTTTAAAATTAAGACTCAGTTTAATGTTCCTATTCAAATTCTCCGTAGTGACAATGCACAAGAATATTTTTACCATCCTTTCACAACATATATGACACAACATGACATGCTTCATCAATCCTCGTGTGTTCATACCCCTCAACAAAATGGGGTTGCAGAAAGAAAAAACCTTCACTTTTTAGAAATCACCCGTACATTGTTATTTGAGATGCGGGTCCTCAAGATCTTCTGGGAGATGCAGTTCTTACTGCTTGCCATTTGATTAATCGTATGCCATCTTCCATCCTAGATCGGGGCACACCCCATGTCACCTTGTTTCCCACTATTCCACCTTTCCTTGTTACTCCACCTTTCCTTGTTGCTCCACGTGTGTTCGGGTGTGTCTGTTTTGTGCATCAACTCACTCCAGGTACCGACAAGTTGGATCCCCGTGCTATCAAGTGTGTTTTCTTGGATACTACAGACTAGGAAGCACGGACACGGACACGTTGACACCGCCACGCCGACACGTCCAATCCTAAAAAACAAAGACACGACACGCTAGGGATACGTTTATTTTTTTTTTAATCTATATATATATATTATTTTTTTTTTTTTTTTAAATGTTATGTACAAATTTCATGTATTCCAATAACTATACAATCTTTTTTTATCAGAATACAGAATAATACAATACAAATCTTATCTTTGTATTAATTGTCATATACTCGTATTATTATACTTTTTTTATTTGTTTTTTTTTTTATAGCTTATTCTTATAAAAAAAATAAAATAAAAAATAAAAGACAAAAAGAAAAAAGCATAGCTTAAATACATGTGGAAAATTACACTGACCTCCCCTGAGGTTAGGTTAAATTACAGGGACCTCCCTTGTAGTATGCAAAATTACACTGATCTCCCTTGAGGTTTGTAGTTGGGTAACATTTGCCCCCTTCCGTTAGTCAGCTGTAAGTTGACTGTTAGTTTTTGGGGTTAAATTTTATAAAATGACAACTTTACCCTTACTAATTACAAAAAAAAAAAAGTTGATATCTTTATCACATCTTTTCCTCTCTCTCTCTCTCTCTCGCACACACACACACACACACATAGAGGTATACCAACCAGGGCATACACTCTCTCAAAAATACACAGATATGTATACCAAACAGGGCATTGTCTGCTTGGTTTATTGGTTGAAGTGGATTTTGGGTGGGGGAAGCCAGTAAGTGTGTGTTTGGTTGATGGTGTTCAACAGAATTCAATTAATTTGATGGGGACACAAAAGGGAGATGGAATAGAAGCAATGGTCACTATGGAAGAAGACGACATGGCTACATTTTGGTTTTGATGAGTGAGAAATGTCCTTGGGCAAATTATTCACCTTTGATTTCACTCTTGAAGATCTGGGTCTCTAGTGTTAGAGATTCATTGCCTCTCTCTCTCTCTCCTATTTCAATCCAATCAACCTTTGGTTCCCCAACTTCTGAAATTTGGGAAAGAAGAAAAAAAAACTTCCGAAATTTGGGAAAATTTAGGTTTACACAATTTCTCTGTTTGTCTAGCATTCGAAACAAAATTATGAGATTTTTAGTTCAAATGTTGACAAAATTGCTTGGATTTGAAAGGAATTGAAAGTTTGAGTTTGAGAATCAGAGAGTACCGGATTGGTTTTGTATTTGTTTGCATATTTTTGAATTTTGGGGAAACTTATTTGCGAGTGGTTGATTCATGGAGTTAGAGAGAGAAAGCAAACCGGAGTTATGACACAACAGATCATCCTCTGACAAGTCCTCGTCGTCGTCCAAAGGCAGCAGCGTGCAGTTCACGGAGGTCGCCGGTTGGACCATGGCGGAGTGCACCGCGATGTGCTGTTGCTGCTTATGTTTGCTCATATATATATATGTGTGTGTGTGGGGAGGGGGTGAGGGGGGAGGATGTTGGTTTTTCTTTAATGTTGAAATGGCGTAGTTTTATAAAGGGTATTGTTACCTTTTTATTGCTTCAGTTAGGTCTGTTTAGAAACAAACACTGACAAGGGAGGTTTGTGTAATTTTGCATACCACGAGGGAGGTCTCTGGAATTTGACCTAACCTCAGGGGAGGTTCGTGTAATTTACCCTTTACAAATTTAAAAAAACAAATGCAACAAAAGATGTCATCCTTATGTAAAAGCAACACAAATAAAAATTAATAAGGAAAAGTAACACAAGTGGCTTCATCCAACAACAGTCGAGGCAACAAGTCATTATAAATCACAAAAATCAACAAAGTAGACAAAAAGTGGCAACGTGTCATTATCATGAATCAGAAAAATATAACAAAAGAAAGCACATCAACATCAAACTTGAAAGCCAATCAAACATTCAAAGGCTGAGTAAAAATCACAAAGGGGTTTCGGTGTTCAGGACCTGAGGGCTGCTATATGTCGAGTATGGCGGGAGGGGCTTCGTTGGATGTGTCACGAAGTTCGACATGGTCGATTAAGAGAGGGATGTCAACATCTACCAACAAAGAAAACCACAAAGAAAAAACTAGGGTTTGTGTCGGCAAAAACATACCTGAGCCAAGTCTAGAGGGCTGCGAGTGCGACATGATCGATTAAGAGAGGGATGGGCTCCACCGGAGGGAGCAACGACGCCGGAGGAGCCTCACCTGTTGCTTCGCTTTCTGTCTTCTTCTTTATCGTTTATTTATTATTATTATTTTTTTTCTTTCTTAGGTTTGTGCGGGTGAGGGCTTGACTAGGTTTACATTTATATCGATGAAAAAAAAATTAAAAATAAAAAAGGAACTTAAGTGTCCCGTGTTTTTAGAAAAAAAAAAAAAGTGTCCGGTGCGTGTCCTCGGCGTGTCCAGGGGTCAAAACTCAATTACACAAACTAGGACACACTTTTGAAGTGTCAGACACGCGTCATAAGCATGTCGGGCGCGTGTCCGCGTCTGACACGTGTCTGGCACTAGTACGCTTCAATTTTGAATTGTCGGTACTTCATAGACTACAGACCACAGACCACAGAAAGGTTATCGTTGTTATAGTCCGTCCTTGATTCGCTTCTTTGTTTATGCTGATGTTACCTTTTTTGAATCCGTTCCATATTACTCCGAGTCTCACTCTATTACTGATTCGACTTAATGGTTCCCCTTCCTCTTCCCCTCTCCCTACCTCCCAAAGTTGGATTGGACCGTCCTGACCTCCAGACATACACTCGCCGTCATCATAATGTTGAAACTATTCAGGATTCAGCTACTGCGCCTGTGGGCTCTGTGTCTTCAGATCTGCCTCCGTCGGACTCAGACCTTCCGATTGCTCTTTGGAAGGGTAAGCATACTTGTACTTCTCATCCTATTGCAAATTTTGTCTCTTATGATCATTTGTCTCATACTTTCTCTTCGTTTGGTGCCTCTTTGTCTACTTTTTCTATTCCTAAGACTACTGCAGAGGCTCTTTCCCATTCAGGATGGAATCAAGCTATGGAGGATGAGATGTTTGCTTTAAGAGAAACTAGTACTTGGGAATTAGTACCTCTTCCACCTGGGAAGTCTGTAGTTGGGTGTCGTTGTGTGTTTACGGTTAAAATGCATCCTGATGGCACTCTTGATAGGTTGAAAGCACGTCTTGTTGCCAAGGGCTATACTTAGGTTTGTGGTCTTGATTATTCCGAGACATTTTCTTTGGTTGCTAAGATTGCGTCTGTTCGTCTCTTTATCTCCCTTGCTGCTACTTATCACGGGCCGTTCCATCAGTTAGATGTCAAAAATGCCTTTCTCAATGGCACTCTTTTGGAGGAGGTATATATGGAGCAACTGCCTGGGTTTGTTGCTAAGGGGGAGTCTAGTATGGTTTGTCGGTGGAAAAAGTCCCTTTATGGTCTAAAACAGTCCCCTCGTGCTTGGTTTGGAAGATTTAGTGAAGTTGTAGCCGAATTTGGTCTCTAGCGGTGTGGTGTTGATCACTCGTCTTTTATAAGCACTTTTCAGCTGGTAAAATCATACTTGTTTATGTTGATGATATTGTTATAAATGGAGATGATTCCAAGGGAATTCATGAGTTGAAGTCCTCCTTGCAAAAGCAGTTCCAAACTAAAGACTTGGGACAACTTAGATACTTTCTGGGCATTAAGGTGGCTAAGATCTAGTGAAGGGATTTGTCTCTCTCAAAGAAAGTATGTTCTTGATCTCCTCTCTGAAACAGGCCTTTTACGGTCCAAGCCCTTGGATTCTCTTATGGATCCCAATACTAAGTTGTTACCAGATCATGGAGAGCTCATTGATGACCCAGGACAGTACAGACGTATAGTAGGGAAGCTTAATTAACAGTAACTAGACCTGATATTGCATTCGCTGTGAGCGTGATTAGCCAGTTTATGGATTGTCCTCGAACAACCCATTGGGATCCAGTGATAGACATTTTGAGATATCTCAAAGGTGCTCCAGGACGTGGTTTGTTGTACAAAGATCATGGTCACATATGAGTTGAAGGTTTCACTGATGCAGATTGGGTAGGTTCTCCTGGTGATAGGAGATCCACTACTGGCTATTGTGTTATCGTTGGAGGCAACATTGTTTCATGGAAAAGCATGAAACAAGCTGTGGTAAGCTCGGTCTAGCGCAGAATCAGAGTACAGAGCCGTGGCCCACACTACTTGTGAGCTAGTATGGATGAAACATTTATTAGAGGAACTTGGGTTTACTCAAACTACACCAATGAGTTTAGATTGTGATAATCAAGCTGTAGTTCATATCGCCTCTAATCCCGTCTTTCATGAAAGGACAAAGCACATTGAAGTCGATTATCACTTTGTTCGAGAGAAGCTTTTGGAAAATGTATTTATATAGTGCATATAAAGTCTGCAGATCAATTAGCTGACTTGTTTACTAAAGCATTAGGAGGGATTCAAGTGAAATATATTTGTAACAAGCTTGGTGCATATGACATGTATGCTCTACCTTGAAGGGGAGTGTTAATAGTGTGTCATTATATATGAGTTGCCCCACATCGCTTAGTTAGTTTATTAGTCTAGGAGTTAGACTCCTATATATCGGCTCTTGTATTCTTCTTTTAATTTATTTAATATATTGTGATTACACACACACATTTACAGTAAGAATGTCTCTTAGTTGATCAGTAGACCTAACAAAAGAAGTAACAATTTGCTTTCTCATAACCATATCTCTGATAAAATGACAATCAACTTCAACATGTTTGGTCCTCTCATGAAACACTGGATTACTCACAATGTACTTAGCTGCCTGATTATCACAATACATCTTCATAGGTTTACTACTTGCAATCCCATCTCTTGCAAAATAGTATTCACCCATAACAACTCACACACAGTATTAGCTCTATACTTAGCCTCTGCACATGACTTTGCAACTACATTTTGCTTTTTTTCTCTTCCAACTGACTAGATTTCCACTAATAAACACGCAAAATCTTGATATTGAACGTCTATCAAGACTATCTCCTGCCCAATTGACATCTGAGAAATCAACTCTCTCCAAGTTATCTGAAGGCTTTAACACTAAGCCTTTACCAGGAGCACTTCAAATACCTCAATATACGACATACAGCCTCCCAATGTGATACCTTGGGGCTCTGCATAAACTGACCAACAACTCCAACAGAGAAGATGATATCAGGTCGAGTCACAGTTAAATAAATCAACTTACCCACAAGTCTTCAATACCGTCCAGCATCATTGAAGTCTTGTCTTCTCCATTATCTTTACTAAACTTTATATTTGAATCTATTGGAGTGTCAACAGGTTTTGAACCCATCAATCCTGTTTTATCTAGAAGGTCAAGAACATACTTTCTTTGGGATAAGAAAATCCCTTCCTTAGACCTTGCTACCTCAATACCCAAAAAATAACGTAGTAGCCTCAAATCCTTCATATGAAAATGCTTACTTAAATGAGACTTCAATAATTGTATACCTTCACTGTTATTGCCAGTATTCACTTTGTCATCCACAAACTGCTAGAACAATCGTACCTTTCACACAGTGTCTAACAAAAACTGAATGATCAGAACTAGTTCTTTTCAACCCATATGAACTAGCTACTTGGCTAAACTTGTCAAACTAGGCCCTTGGACACTGTTTAAGGCCATAAATGGCTTTCTTCAACCTACATACTTTATGTGACTCCCCCTGAGCAACATACCCAGGAGGTTGCTCGATATACACTTCCTCTTGTAGGTCACCATGAAGAAAGACATTCTTGATGTCAAGTTGATAAAGAGGCCATCCCTGAGTAACAGCAACAGACAATCAAATGTGAACAGAATTGAGGCGAGTCACAGGGGAAAAAGTTTCAAACTAATCAACACCAAAAGTCTTGAGTATACCCTTTAGCCACTAAACGAGCTTTCAACCATTCAACAGTACCATCAGGATGATACTTAACCACATAAACCCAACGACAACTTACTACATGTTTCCCAGAAGGAAGATTAGTTAACTCCCACGTACCATTTTTGGAGAATGCCAACATCTCATCATCCATGGCATTCTTTCAACTCGGAGAAACCAATGCCCGAGTATGACACTGAGGAACAGAGACTGAAGCTAAAGCACTAACAAACGAACGAAGTGGAGACGATAAATGAGAATATGAGACAATCTGATCAATAGGATGGAGAGTGCAAGAACGAGTACCTTTTCGAAGAGCGATAGGTAGATCAGGAGATTGGAGAACCTTAGCCGAAGTTGATGAAGATGGAGGCGGAGCTGGCGGGTCATCAATACTGAATGGCTTGTCATGACGGCGATACACCTGTAAGGGAGGAGAACTAGAAGGAGGAATGGGCAAGGGAATAGAAGACGACGGAGCAAGAACATCAACATCTAAGGAAGCACCGGAGGACGAAAAAAATGATGTACCTTTAAAGAAGGTATCATCTACACTAACCAAATAACGACGACTCCAAGGATTCCATCCTTTATAACCTTCTTGAGTGCGAGAATATCCCACAAAAACACATTTGGTGGCTCGAGAATCCAATTTATCATGACCAATAAACAAATGCAAACCATACACACGTGGTGGTAAGGCAAACAATGACCTATCTGGATAGAGAACATAATGAGGAATGCCACCACTTAGAACAGATGAAGGCATGTGGTTACTAAGATAGCAGGCAGTGAGCAGCATCCCCTCAAAGTTGTTTAGGAACATGCATATGCAGCATAACAGTTTGGGCAACCTCAAGAAGATGTCTATTTTTTTGTTCAGTGACACCATTCTATTGTGGAGTATAACCACAAGATTGATGAATTATCCCCTGAGAATCACAATAGGACTGAAGAGGTCCTTTAACATATTCCAAAGCATTATTAGATTGTAAAATAGGAATAGTGCAATCAAACTGAGTCATAATCTCTTTATGAAATAATTGAAAAATAGAAGATATATCTGAGCGTTCTTTCATTAAAAATAGCAATGACATCGTGGAACAATTATCCACAAAAGACAAAATAAGAAAAACCTAACCAACTCTTATGTCTAGTTGGACCCCAAACGTCGGAATGAACCAACTCAAAAGGAGTGGCCCGACGATTATTTTGACGTAAAGGAAAAGGCATCCTATGATGCTTACCTAGCTGGCAGGCCTCACACTCTAAACTAGACATAGACTTAAATAAAGGAAAAACCAACTTCAAGGATTGCAGTGAAGGATTACCCAGACTGCAGTGTTATTGATGTGGTGACACAGCTGTATGTAAAGCCGTCGAATTATTCCCAGTTGAATGTTGTTCCAGGTAATAAAGACCATCCAGCTCATGACCTCCACCATTCATCTTCTTCGAGTTGAGATCCTGAAAAACACAATGAGAGGGATAAAGTGTTACAGAACAGTTTAGAGATTTAGTAAGCTGACTGACTGATAGGAGACTAAAGGGAAATTGAGGAATATAATTTACAGATGACAATGAAAGAGATGAGGTGGGAGAAACAGGACCCATGACCAATAATAGAACAAGATTGTACATCAGCTAAAACAACCGAGGGCTGTGTGGGTAGACTATGCAATTGTGTAAATACATTGGACTTACCAATCATATGTGCTGAAGCTCCTGAGTCGATGACCCCTGGTGAAGGAGCAGATGAAGAAAAACATGCAATATTATCTGATTGTGCAAAACCAACAATATTAGATAAGAATAGCAGCTGCTGCTGTTGTTGTTGTTGGACTAAGGCATTGTATTACTCTTGGGAAAGAATGATACTCATTTGAAGATGCCACGACAGGTGGAGTAGGAGTACTAACTTCCTGTTGAGACCCAAAAGCATTGTTAGAAGAGAACATGGCTGGATTAGGCGAGGTCTCCCACGGCTTGCCATAGAGATCATAACGCCTATCCACAATATGATTGTCACCCCCACAATGGGTGCAATAAAGAGAACCACGGCCTCGACTAAAACCACAACCACGTCCCGGAGGACCTCCTCTTCCTCGATTACCTCCTCAGAAGACCTTGATGTGTAGAGGCCCTAATATTAGTGGCGTTTGAGGGAGATGGTAATTTCCAAGAACCCTAACTAGGAAGACCCCAATTTGTAAAAGCCCTAATTGCATAAAGCACTGATTCGGTTGGAGTGTAGAGGTGGAGAGTCGTGGGTCGGTAGGCTGGTCTTGTTGGTGTTTTTCGTTAATCTTCTTCTTCTTCTGTCTCTCGCTCTCTATCTCTCGCTGTTGGGATTTGACCAGCATACAAACGACGTCGTTTTGGGTGTTCGCGTAAGCTAGCAGAACCTAAGCAGCAAGGCGTCGTTTTGGATTTAATGGAAGCAGGCAGCACAAGCACTGAATTGCACATCACCGCTTATAGTGTATAGGATACATATATCTATAAATATGTAGTTCTGAGCTACCTTTTTCTATGGTTTTGATACGGGTCTTTTCATGTATTTGTTTGATCTATGGTTCGTTGTAAAGGGGATGGTTTTTGTGTTTTGTATTGACAAAGGTAGCTATTTCTATCTCTATATATCCTTATCTTTTCAATGTCTTGAATCTTTTTTATTTTGATCTTTTTTTTTTTTTAATTTTATCATGTGAACATTTTCTCTATTTATTTATCTTTTGTACTTGGAGTAAAAGAAAACAAAAAGAAAATAGAGAAAAATAGTGGGAAAGCAGGCTATAATTTTACAATTTGATCTGCTGTCTGTCTCACTTGAAGTTTCCTTTTAGTGTACTTTTTGTCAAATAAGATAATTTTTTGTTTGCTTTAGTGGTGAGTAATTGGTGTGGTAAGCATTTGATCATGAATTTACTGAAAATAAATTTTGATCCAATTCTCTCACCCCTCTCTATCTAACAGTAAATGCATTTGTATATTTTTCTTTTTTTAAAAAAGAAGAGTATGAGTGACTGGGTCGGATTTGGGTATATGGGATGTTCAAACCCGGACCATACTTGACCCGCTAGCCTGAAGCACCGACTCGGACACGTGACACCGACACGATGCGAATATGTGGAGACGATATCTCAAAAAGCAGGATACGAAAACGTGAGGGACACGTAGATTTTTTATTTTTTAAAAATATGTATTTTACCATGTAATCAAAATTGAAATAAAAACACATAAATTACAATAATATGATGACATTATTAGTAATAGCAAAGCTAATAAATAAAATTCAAGAACATCTTTTCATTAATCACATTCATCGACGATTCAACATTCATACGTTGCTTGCGTCTTTGCCGGATGAATTGGCCTCAACATATACCTCATTTTGTCTTTTTTAATCCTAAACTTTCCTTTATGTTTGTTTTAAACCCATCACAATTTTAAAAGATTTCATAAACATCCATCATGCTTTTTAGAAAAAAAATTGCTAGGGCCTGGGTTGTTTCAACACTGCCGGTCCCAAGCCCGGATAAAAGATGAGGGTTAGTGCGTTAGGTAGCTCGACAGCCAGCACGTACAAAAAAACCGTCGGATCCTTATGATATGAATCCAAATATGAATACTCGTGTAAATGCTAGGGCGTTCCCTTTAAGCGACGCGTTGCGCCTGCCTTCGGGTCTTTCAAAAAATGTGCAAGGGGCGCCGCATCGACGCCCGGGTGCGGTGTTAAATAAGCAAGGGTTCTCGCGCTCATCTGGGCCACCGCGGGTAAAGAAGCTAGTCCAGAACTATAGGCTTAGGTTAGCAACTTGGAATATAGGAACCTTAACAGGTAAAGCTATGGAACTAGTAGACACTATGATTAGAAGGAAGGTTAATATAGTATGTTTACAAGGAACAAAGTGGGTTGGAGAGAAAGCTAAGGAGGTAGATAAGACCGGGTATAAGATATTCTATATAGGGAAAGATAGGAATAGAAATGGTGTCGGAATCGTGGTTGACAAGAACCTCAAGGATAAAGTTGTGACAGTCACGAGGAAAGGAGACAGAATATTGCTTATCAAGCTGGTAGTTGGAGTGGATATAATTAATGTGATTAGTGCATACGCGCCCCAAGTAGGATTGGATGATCACACTAAAAGACAATTCTGGGATGAGTTGGACGCTTTAATGCAAGAAATACCGGGAGGAGAGAAGATACTTGTAGGTGGAGATTTTAATGGCCTTGTAGGCAAAGATAGAACTGGATATGAGAGGGTGCATGGGGGGTATGGTTTTGGAGATTAGAATGAGGCAGGGGTGAGTATTTTTGATTTCGCAGTAGCATATGATCTTGTAGTAGCAAACACCTTTTTCAAAAAGAGGGAAGAACACTTGATAACCTTTAAGAGTGGATCTAATAGAAGCCAGATCGATCTGTTCCTTGTGAGAAAGGCAGACCGCTTAACATGTAAAGACTGTAAGGTCATCCCAGGAGAGAGTTTAACATCTCAACATAGACTTACTATTTTAGATATCCATTTAAAAGGACAATGTCGTACTAGAAAAGACCCTATAAATTCGCGAACTAGGTGGTGGAACCTTAAAGGCGAGAAACTAGCAATATTCCAAGAGAGAATGTATACAGAAGCACCTTGGAATTTGGAAGATGGAAGCAATACTATGTGGTATAGAATGGCAGGGTGCATCACGAGAATATCGAAGGAGGTCCTCGGAGAGTCGAAGGGAAGAGGGTTAGCTTCTAAAGATACTTGGTGGTGGAATGAAGAGGTACAAGCTGCAGTGAAAACCAAAAAGGATTGCTTTAAGAAGTGGCAAAATGATAGAAGTGAGGAACACCTCAAAAGCTATAAATGTGCAAATAAGGAGGTTAAAAGGACAGTTAGAGTTGCTAAAATGGAATCCTATGACGCCTTCTACACCAAACTAGACACTAGAGAGGGAGAAAAATGTATTTATAAGCTTGCTAAGTCGAGAGAAAGGAAAACAAGAGACATTAATCAGGTTAAGCGTATAAAAAGCGATGACTCTAGGGTATTAGTGAACGACGAAGAGATTAAGGAAAGGTGGAAGAGTTATTTTGAGAAGTTGCTGAATGAAAAACATATTGATAACACAATGGAAGAAGAAACTGGAAGTTACGATGAAACTAGAGAATACAGATTCTATCGAAGAATAAGGAAGTTTGAGGTGGAATTTGCTTTGAAGAAGATGAAACCATCAAGCCCTTAGGACCAGATGGGATCCCCATTGAGGTTTGGAAATGCTTGGGAGATATGTGGGCATCTTGGCTTACAAAAGTTTTTAATAGGATTTTAATGACTAGAAAAATGCCTGATGAGTGGAGGTAGAGCATCGTAGTGCCTATATATAAGAGTAAAGGAGATGTACAACAATGCAACAACTATAGAGGTAATAAGCTGATGAGCCATACTATGAAGCTATGGGAGAGAGTGATGGAGCATCGCTTAAGAGGCGCAACATCAGTGTCAGAAAATCAGTTTGGATTTATGCCTGGGAGATCAACTATGGAAGCAATTTATTTACTTAGAAGACTAATGGAAAAGTATAGAGAGAAGAAAAAAGATCTACATATGGTTTTTATTGATTGAGAGAAAGCTTATGATAGAGTGCCTAGATATTTAATTTGGTGGGTGCTAGAAAAGAAAGGAGTGACCAAGGGTTATATTGACGTGGTGAAGGATATGTATGATGAAGCGGTTACTACAATTAGATCACCAGCCGGAGAAACAAGCGAATTCCCAATTACCGTAGGTCTGCACCAGGGGTCGGCCTTGAGCCCTTATTTGTTCGCCTTAATTATGGATGAATTGACTAGACACATTCAAGATGAGGTCCCATGGTGTATGTTGTTCGCAGATGATATTGTCTTGGTTGATGAGACTAAAAGTGGACTCAACACTAAACTAGAAGCTTGGAGAGAAGCACTGGAGACTAAGGGGCTAAAGATAAGTAGACGAAAACAGAATATATGGAATGTACTTTTAGCAACAGTGGAAGTAGAGACAACGAAGCAGTGAAGATCGAAGATTAGGAGATCCCAAAGAGGGAACACTTTCGCTATCTAGGTTCAATGATCAGTATAGACGGAGAGATTGGTGATGACGTGACCCATGGAATTAAAGTGGGCTGGCTTAAGTGGAGGATTGCTTCTGGAGTATTATGTGATCAGAGAATACTAGCAAAATTGAAAGGAAAATTTTATAGGACAGCTATTAGGCGAGCTATGCTCTACGGGACCGAGTGTTGGGCAACTAAGAAACAACACATTAGCAAAGTGAGTGTAGCGGAGATGAGGATGCTAAGATGGATGTGTGGTAAGACTAGGAAAGATAGAATTAGAAATGAGTACATCCGAGAGACTGTAGGAGTGACACATATTGAGGATAAGTTGAGGAAGAATAGACTTAGATGGTTCGGCCATGTGCAACGAAGACCTGTAGATGCACCTGTGCGAAAGAGTGATAAGATCGTAGTGCCTGGAATGGTTAGAGGGAGAGGCAGACCTATACTGACTTGGGAATATGTAGTGCAACAAGATATGGAAATAAATAATTTAAATGAGCATATAGCTCTTGATCGTGCAGAATGGAGAAAAAAGATTCATACAGCCGACCCCAATTGATTGGGACACAAGGCTTGGTTTGGTTTGGTTTGGTTATAGTTTAACCCCAAAATTTCAAAACATTATTTAAGAATAGCAACTTAGCGTGTCCGCCCGTGTCCTAAGCGTGTTGTGTGCGTGTCCTTTGCATGTCGGTTAGCTGCCCGTTTTGAAAAAAAGAATAAACAATTTAGACACGATATTTAGAGTATCCGACTTGTGTCCAGGAGTGTCGGTTACGTTGCTGACACCGATACGACGGCCAAAATAGAGTGTCGATGCTTCATAGCCGCCGGCTGGATGGGGGTTCAACCCGTTTTTTTGCCTCGCCCATTTGCCACTCCTACGTGTCATCATTTGTCATGTTTTAGTTAGTACAAGTTCACAATGCTTGTTGAGGTGCCCATGTCATATGGTACCTGTGTAAGCCTTGGAGCTTTCACATCGTGAATGAAAATTTCAATAGCCGTAGATTTATTTATATCGTACAAAGAGAAGAGTTTATTACAATTTAAAAAAAAAGAGATTATGTCTCTTTGGAAATGAAGACACGGGCATTATTTTCAGCCATTGCTTCCTTCTTTCTTATTTGTTTTTCTTCGTCTTTGCATTCGACTAGCCATTGGATCTGAAAACTAAGACTTCATCAGATGTTGCCAAGAGAATTGAGATATATGTTCTCAAACAAGGGAAAGTATCTGTTGGCTGTTGCCACCTTTTTCACCCAGTTGTCAAATTCCTCCGCAAATAACTTTAATGTGAAACATTTATCCCTTGCAAACACTGTTGATCTTCTCTTGGAGTGATAAATTTTTGTGACATTGTTCATTAGGATGGTCAGGGCCTTTTTCATTTGTTTGTTGATGGTTATTTAATATTTTCTTATGACATGGTTATTCCTAATTTTGCGGGAATAGTGTCATGTTTTCCCCCTCTTTTCTAATGATCCTTAAAATGGTATTAACTTTTTCTTCTCCTTAATCAGAGTTCTTTCTTTCATTGAAAGGAAACCTGTTTTCTTTTTTTACTTGGTAGGTGCTTTTTGAGCTTAATTAAACTTATTTCTTGTTGTCTTCAAACTCTTAAATCCTTTCTGCAGGACTTTAAGGCCATATCCCATATCAAAAAGGCGTGTGGTTTCTGCTCACATTGATCAACCTGACTGGGCAATTGATGTGAGTCGTTTGACTTTTTTTAGTTTTGAAAGTGAGAGTGTTACCTCCGTAATCTGTTTCCACCTTATTTATTTGTTTTTCCCCGGACAATTTGTGTTGGGGATTATTCTCTATTTTCCGTGGATTTACTCTCTCTCTCTCTCTCTCTCTCTCTCTCTGGATTAATTAATTTGCTATTGAGGGTCAACTTCCACATTTCCTGTTATGATTGAAATTCAGCAGAATTGCTTTATCTGGCTATGTCTGTGACTCGTCGTTACTAAAATCCATTTATTGTCTGCTGTTGTTTGGTAACAAACTTTCCTTTATTATAGGGAACTCCAAAAATTGAGCCCAATAGTGATCTGCAGCATGTTGTTGAGGTATCCTTCATTCCTTTAAAATAAAAAAGTACTTGTTCAAGTTGGGTATAATATTTATTTAAGATATAACATTCTTTTCTTTCGGATAAATAGATATGACTTTAATGTTACTATGTAATTTTCTTTCTTTTTTCATTTTATTAAGATCAAGACTCTGGAGCAAATTGAGAGAATGAGGGAAGCTTGCCGAGTAAGTTCTTAAATTATTTTCCTGTTTCTTGAATATATATATATATATATATATAAGAAACAAACTTGTCATATAATATAATTCTCTCTTTTTTTGATGTTTTGGGATTAAAAGAGTTTGAAACTTCAGTTTAATGCTTGGGGCTTTGAGATATCATTGAAATGAAAGTTTTGAATGGACTTCTATTGTTGGATGATGATTGCCCTCTCTTAACCTTTCCTTTAGCTCATAAGAACTCAAGATTGTTTGCTTAAAACCTTAAGTGGATTCATATTCTCATGGTATTGAGATGTGAATGACACCATGGTTTTACATCTTATCCACAAAATGAAAGGTAGGTCATGGATTCATGTTCAAGAGAGAGATGGTGAGGACAAATTAAGGGTTCAAAATGAGTACTGGGATAAGAACAACTAAATGCAAGTGCTTATATGTGTTTTAAACAATTTGAATATTGGGATAATCTATCAAGCATTGTCTTAAGCATATGGACTACTATTAAAAAGGATTCATCCACCTTAAGCACGTTATGCTATCATCTAGAGCTCAAAAAGACATGAAAATGAAAGGGAAGTAAATGCAATGAAGAAGATGATGAAAGAAGTGAATGAAATGAACATGAACAATGAAGTAAAGATGCTCAACATGGTGTTTCCCTCATAGGCTTGTGTATATGGGTGGGAAAATCACCCCTTCTCTCTCTAAGTTCAAGGATTTTGATGAGAGTGTGGATGATTTGGAAGGAAAAGTGAGTGCGGGACGGGGAGCGACACTCCACCTTTGCCGCCCGGAATTTCTGTTTACGCCCCCAAACCTTCTAGAATTCACGAAACGACCCTTTTTCTTCCAAAATTCACAGAAAATTCATTCGGACTACAAATTGAGCGTGTGATATACCATTGGAAAGCTATTGATTTCTATTTTTCATTGAAAATATTCGGGGTCAAGTTGCTTTAGAAAATTTTTCGGTCTGTCCAGTCAAAGCCGATTTTGACTTTTACTTTTCGAAAAATTGTAGTAAATCCATTTTATGTCCGAAAAATGTGAATGATATTCTGTTGGAAACTATCAACCTCTACTATCAATAAAAAATATTTTGAAGTCGCAATGACGTCTCGGTTTTCGGGTCAAAATCTGGTTCAAACCGGTCAAACAATGAAGTTTCGGAAAGTTTTGGAGACTTCTGGGAGTTTCCATTTTCCCTCGATTTTCTTTCAAAATAAAATTTCAATATTCTAGACAACGTTGAGTGACCTACGCGTTTTTGGACCAATCCTGGTAATTTTGAGTTTTTACAAGGACATTTTGGTCCTTTTTCATCAATTCTAGCCAATGAGACAAGGAGGTGATCTCCAGGGATGCTGCGACTTTTCAATCATCGGAAACCACCACATTGGGGATTTACTAAGTCTGCTAGCCCATGGTCACTGCGACTGTGGTACCCCCTATGGAACCACAATCCGGATCATGCAATCCCGATTATGGTTCCTAGGGGATTCGGATACTCAATTTCACGAACTAAATGAGAAAAATAAGATAATTAATTTTTTTTTTTTCATTTGAGGCTTCATTTTCATTGAAGTAAAATCGATAAACAATTGTTTTCATTTAAGAGCTTCTAAGATGTTTGCATTTGAGACTTAATTTTATCTTATTTTCCTATGTTTTTTGTGCTTTAAATTTCATTATGTTAAGTCATGAAATGATTTAGTACTATATATCTATATATAATTATATTTACATAAGTGCTAGTCGAACCAAAAGTTCGAACCTAAGCGAACCACGAACCAACAACTTGAACCAACTAAGACTCTACCCCCTGTGCCACGAACCGAGCTAAGTGTCGTACCACGCACCCGAACCCGTACCACGTATGGGGGTGAACCACGTTCTAGGTAACATTGTCGATAAAATGGGGTGTCTACAGGGGGTTTTCAAAGTGACTGATCGGTTTTGGTTTCGTTTGATTTGTTTCGGTTTAGTTTATTTTGGCGGTTAGGTTCGGTTTTTACACAGTAGCATCTTTGAGTAAACCGACCGAATTGGTCAGATTGGTTGGTTCGGTTTTTCTTACACCCCTAGGTAAAATAGTTTAGGGTAGTGACTAAAAAATGAGTCATATTTGAGGCGGTGTTGGTGTAATTTACCCTAGAATGTTTTAGTAGAATTGTTTCGAGTACACAAGTAGAACGGAAAGGGTAATGTTAATAAAGTTTTTGTATTGGCTAAAAATGCCTTTATGTTGGCTATGGATCAGTATAGATTATATATTACTATAATAGTAGAACTCCCATTGATTATAGAGTTTTACTATTAAAATTGTAAGAGTAATGTGGAAGATATTAGTAGGGAAAAATTAAGTTTGTAGAGTATAATGAAGAGAATCGGTGCAAAATAAGTAGCATTTTGGAGGGTACCATGGTCAATCTCAAAAAGTGATAAAACACAAAGGGTTTGGTGCTAATATGGATATGGATTAAGTTTCCATATGATCCACATGCCACTCCAAAACTGTAAGTTTCATAGGAAGATTAATACTCCAAATGATATTGGCCAAAGAAAGGGAGAACCATACCCATTGATAAGAAACGAGAAATATGACCAACAATTACCTTGAGTGTTATGTATTGGCACATGAAGGGTTCAGGTTCTGGTTGGTCTATACAGGTATGTCTGTCTTTGTATTGCTATTAAGTGAAAATAGAAAGGAAATAAGGAATAAGATTTTGAGGTAAATAAGTCGTTACTTTTGAGGCTTCAATATCTATCTAATGCAAGAAATGGGGTTGCACCTCAACAATACTATGGGTCCGGCCAAAAAGAAAGGGAAGCATGTGAAGAAAGGGAAATAAATGGATCCGGCCTAGAAGACCTTTGCAGAAGTGGCCAGGACTCATCATGGCCAGAGACATCCTTGAGGGTTTGGAAGAAAAGTGCTGAAGAGGAAAATGGTTTGCAGTGGAGATGGAAGCATGTGAAGATATGATTTCTTTCTTGAGGAAGTGCTTACTAGAAGAATAGGAGGCTATGACCATAGGACACAAGTGACCTCATCAGTGCAAAGCTGGATGAACCGCAAATGGAATATTGCCAGCAAGTGTAGGGTGATAGAGATGAGCGGAGCGCTATTCATCTTTGAATTCCCGTCAACCCTTGAGGCAGAGAAATTCGTTAAGGTTTTGCTTGGTTTGTGCATTCATCGATGGAAAAGAAAAGGGGAAGGAAAACAAGAAGGAAAACCAATTCTCTCGTGTTTTCCCATGTATTCCCAAATTTTTTAATTTATTTTTCATTGTATTTTCTTTTCCTTCCTAGTTTCCTCACTATTTTCCTTGGTAACCAAACAGAGGAAAAATTCCCTTGTGGTTTCTTTTCTTTTCCCTCACGAAATCCTTGAACCAAATAGAGCCTAGAGGTAGGAGATGTCATTTTGAGGGTGAGTCAGAGTTCCTTATTGGTGGTGTTAAGAATGGGGGTGTTACAGAGAAAGTTTGAAGGCCGATCATATGTGGATCAGAGTTCCGGGTTTACCAATACATCTATATTTGGGAAGGGAGTCTTGCATGTGATAGGGATTGAATTTGGAGGCTTCTTAAAAACGGACGAAGATACAAGCCAATGGAGTAATTTGAGATGGGCCAAAACCCAGGTGAAGGGGTCAGGTAGGAATATTCCAACTAGATCTAATATTACTGTGGGTTCATGGAGTTACACTTACACTTTGGCTAGAATCAACGCCATGGATCGAGGTGAAAGACAGATATGGTAGAAGAGATGATCGAGTTCCAGACAGTTGGGGAAGGACAACAAAGTGTGTATCCAATGTGCCTGTGGAGCGTGGGTGGGTTGCTAGCTAAGAAGCACGGACACGGGCACGAATACGACATTGACACCCACCTAGGACATGCAGTTTCTCAACATAAGTAGGACACGGAGACTTTGGGGACATGTTGAATATGTGTACATTTTATATTTTTTTTATCACAAAAAAAAAAAAATGTACCATAGTTCAATTAAATTTGGCATAAAAATATATAAATCACAACACTATCCTTGAGATATCAACATAACAAGAAAGAAAAACATGTTTTCCCAACTTTGCCTCAATTGTTGGACATATAATAAAGAAAAAATCCTATGTTTATGAAGAAAAATTCCAGAAAAGAAAGATATATGAGGAAGGGAAAAAATAGAGAATTTCAAAGTAAACGCTAAAACTGATTCAATTTAAAACAGAAGGCATAAAATGACAATATTTATAATAAACAAAAAGGCATAACATCACATGTTATTCAACTGAATAGCCTATTGTATATGATATGTCTCGGAAATAGGCATTGATACCAACATTAAAAGGAGTGACTCGTCAAATCTTCAAAATGTAGAATGCAGACACGTCTTGGATACGACGAATTGAATTCTACTTTTCTAGAAGAGTAATGCTATGCTTCCCATATTTTGTATCCCAAATGTGGTTCCCAACACATGTGGCAATAGGACCACCTTCAATAATGGTGAGACCGCTTCAATGTCCTCCAATGAAAATTAAGTGGGCCCACTGCCACGTGTTGGGAACCACATTTGGGATTCAAATTTGTGAAGCATACCTTTACTCTTTCTAGAAATAATTATACAATATTCTGTGTTTGTGTCCCGTCCTTGTTCCTAGATTTTAAAAAACCCTGTTACCTATCTCTCATTCTATTATATCAAAACTTTAACTTAAAAGTCTTAAAAACATTTTCATAGGAGTTGCCTTGCCTTGTCCACTCCTGTGTCTGACCATGTCGGACATGGGTCCAATGTCAAAAAATTAGGACACGTCCCCCCCTTGTGAGACACGGGTGGGCACATAAGATGAGCTTCGGTGTCCGACACTTACACATAACGCCAATTGAGGAGTCCGTGCTACAAAGGTTTGTGAGTGCAGTCAAAAGGGACGACGACAGAAAAGACAACTGTTTGAATTCTGGGACCACTTGTGAAACACATGATGAGGGAAGGGAAGGGAAGGGAAGGGAGGGGGTTGGGGGTTGTTGGGACAGATTTAAATATATCCTCTGAAGGTAATAAGAGTATGGGCAACCCTCTGGTTAATGAGGAAACTATTGCCTCTGTTGCGACTTCAAAGTGGCTAAAGCAATCTGAAATTGCAGAACTGGGGTGAAAGCTTGAAGTGGGCAATGAAATGCATAAAGAAGATTAATAAAAAGCTTGGTGTGTCCTTTGATGGATTGGAGGAAGATGCAATCGAGCTGAGCGGGAAAGTGAAAAAAAAATGAACAGAAAAGTATAGAGGAAGCAAAGCAAAAGGTTACAGTGTTGAATGAATCTTATATTAACAGTTGCCTATGATTGGAGCTAGAGAGTGAACTTGTAGTGTTGTTTACTCTTTCTGTTGCATACTTTGTATGTACTCGGGTGCATCCCTCTTGGTGCTTTTTGAATGCAATTAATCCATAGTACCTATTAAAAAAAATACTTTACTTTGCCTGGTTGTAATATATATCTTGAAGTCTGTTGTCAAAAAATATGTTCTTTTAAAGCAGATAGGAAGGGAGGTTTTGGATGCAGCTGCACGTGTTATTCGACCCGGTGTGACTACCGATGAAATTGATGGAGTGGTCCATGAAGCTACGACTGCTGCTGGTTTGTTTACTCCAATGAAATCTGCAAAAAAAAAAAAAAAACAATTGTTTTGTTTGGTGTTACTATGATTATTCTAATCAAAATCAACTTTATACTGATAGAGCCTGTTTGGTTTTGCTGTGGAAATGAGAGCTTTTCTCAATAGATATTCAAAAAAGAAGCAAATTGCTGCTTCTAATATAAGCTGCTTTTTCATTTTTAAGATGGATTCGTTTGAAAAAGGTTGTCATTTTTTCCCCTTTGGCAAACAGACTCAAATCTCTTAATAATCCAAAATATGTGATCGTTGGTCCCAAGTAGGCGAATCCAAACAGGCTCATAACATGACAGGGTTAAGAAATTTTATACTGTGCTATTACTTATAAAGAAGGCTTTGAAGAAGCATATTAACTAGACATTGACTTATTTATGTCCTATGGAGGACTCATCTGCTATGTGTCACAACTACTACCTTTTGAGGACTCATCTGCTATGTGTCACAGCTACTACCTTTGCCACATACTCACCTGTCATCAATTTGCAATTCCGACACGACGTCACCGCACCAAACCCCTTCTGTCATATCCCTTTCAGGCCCCTGTAGCTCTTTGTCTCGTTACATTTTTTTCTTTGGTGGGTAGAAGTACGAACTTCAACTTTTCTTCCTATGAATCTACTAGGGGTGTTTGAACTCACAACATCGATCTTGGGACGAAGGTCCTTATACCACTAGGATTAGAGAGGGTCGGTGGTCCTTGTCACAGATTTGGCAGCTATTTTCCCCATTGTTCCATTTTTAATGCAAGAATCAAATCTGATATGTGGGTGGTGCTTTTTTTGAGTTATTGAGTTTGATAAGAGAGAAAGTGAAGGCTTAACCTAAACAGGTTCAGCCAACATATATATATATATATATATTAACAATAATATAATTACAAAAGTACCCTTGTACACTTCCTATCTAGCTAGAGCATAGATATCTATCATGCCCAGCTTGTTACAAAGATCATAGAAAGGTGCCTTTTTTTTTTAAAGCTTTATTGAAAATATCTCCTAACTCATCATGTGACCTAACAAAAGAAGTAACAATTTGTTTACTCATGATCATATCTCTAATAAAATGACAATCAACTTCAATGTGTTTGGTCTTTTCATGAAACACTGGATTTCTGGCAAGGTACATGACAACTTGATTTATCACAATACATCTTCATAGGTTTACCACTTGAGAACCCCCGCATCTCTTGCAAAATAGACTTCACCCATAACATCTCACGGGCAGTATGAGCCATAGCTCTATACTCGGCCTCAGCACTCGATTTTGCTACTACATTTTTCTTGTAACTCTTCAACGTGACAAGATTGCCACCAATAAACACACAGAATCTCGAACGTCTATCTAAATGATCTCCTGCCTAACTAGCATTTGTGAACCCCACTCTCTCCAAGTTATCTGTAAGTTTCAACACTAAACATTTATCAGGAGCAAGGTTATCAAAATCGTGATCCGGATCGTACAATGCTACGATCCCACTTTGATAAATCGATCCGGATCGTAGTCTAAATCGCAATATGTGCAGGATCTTGGCAGGATCGTTTGAGGATCGTAAAATCGGGGATCGGTAGGATCATAAACGATCCAATTCTTGGGCCTTTTTCAGATTTTTTTGGTGGGCTTTTCTCTTAGTTCACTTCAGCCTAGCCCCTTTTAGGGCAAATAACACTATCGTGAACCCTTCCACGGCAACAATTTCTTCACAAAACCCTTCAACAGCCTCAACCAAGGCTTGTGACAGCCATACGAAACCTTGCGACTTGCGAAAGCCACAACCAAACCTTGCGATAGCCACTAGCAGGCCTTGCGACAACCACAGAAACCCTTCGTCTCTCCTTCGCCCTGCATAGAGGCTTTGATAATAGCCTTCATCTATTGATTTTGGGGCTGGGTGACATCTTTACTGGGTTGTGGAGCTTCCCTTCAACATCTTTCCCTGATTTCAACTGGTAGCTTCAACATTTTTCCCCCTTTTTTTTCCCCCCCTTCTCTTCAATGTGTTGAAGTTCTTCATGTTTTCCCTAATATGATTGATATGTATTGCATGTAATATTTTGCTACTTGTAGTTATAGATTTTTATGTCTTCCCTGGGTTCTAGAGGAAGAAGGGGAAGGGGAAGAAAAAAAATACTCCATTTTTTGAGTTTTGTAGGATTTTATGATCCTCTATCCGATCCTACGATCCTAATCCTACAAACCCAAAACGATCCCACATAGGATCCTGATTTTAAAAACCTTGGTCAGGAGCACTCTTCAAATATCTCAATATACGACACGCTACCTGCCAATGTTGTTTGGGACTCGGCATAAACTGTCTAACTACTCCTACAGCAAATGTGATGTCTGGTCGAGTCACGGTCAAACAAATCAGCTTACCCACAAGTCTCCTATATCGTCCAACCTCAGCAAAATCTTCTCCTTTATCTTTACTAAACCGTATATTTGAATCCATTGGAGTGTCAACAGGTCTTGAACCCATCATACCTGTTTCATCTAGTAGATCAATGACATACTTCCTCTGAGAGAAACATATTCCTTCCTTAGATCTGGCAACCTCAATGCCCAAGAAATAACGCAGTAGCCCTAAATCTTTCATATGAATATGCGTGCTCAAGTGAGACTTCAACAACTGTATACCTTCATTATCATTGCCAGTGATCAATATATCATCCACGTAAACTGCTAGAACCTATGTTACACAGACTCTTCAAAGTGTCCGGAGGACACGGGTACGGATTCCATACTCGACACCGGTACTTTGCCTTTCTTGTCTGAAAATTACACTAAACTATACTAGAAGAATCCTATCCAAGTGTCATACCCATGTCCGCAAAGAGTCGTGTCGACACAGGTACTTCTCTTATTTAGAAGAGTCCATGTAACATAGGCTAGAACAATAGTGCTGTTCTCACAGTGTCGCACAAACACTAGTGATCAGAACTCGTCCTCTTTAACCCATATAAGCTAGCTACCTGACTAAACTTATCAAACCAGGCTCTTGGAGATTGTTTAAGCACGTAGATAGCTTTCTTCAATCTACACACCTTATGTGACTGTTGGGATTGTGCCCTCAAATGCGTAGGACATTTTGACTGTTATAGTTATCGATATATCAATTTACCTTACTTTATGTATTATTCATGAGGTGGATGGTTGTGATCCTTAAATATCATTGTAAGAATTCGTATGTATATATGTATGAGATGCATACATGGGAGATACGAATTACTATTCGTTGATATTTAGAATGTCGCAGTGGAAGATGAGACTGGATACCTCATCAGGTTTACACTGTAGCATGATTAAATACCATAGGATGAAGTGATGTATCTCGTTCAGTAGAGTACATGCTAATGCATTTAGTGCATTGACGGACCATGAGTTTTCCTATTGACACTAATCGCTGTCAACAATTAATGGGAACTCATAACTTGTATACGATACGTGTTCTCAATCTCGAGACAATTATGAACATAAGCTATGTGTGTGATTGCTCTGACTTACCAATCAGGTCTTCAAAATCAACACCTGGGTATCTTGGGTAATCATAGCTCATGGTGTTGCGATCATATATTGCCAAGATAGAATCTACCATCTGGTAAAGAGTAAGCATTCCCTTGAGAATGTCACCAAGTTTGTTACTGTGAACTGCAATCTTGTTAGATAAGTAGTTGTTAACATTAATCATCAGAGGTGAATGACATTCAAGGAATAAAAGATGTATTCACGATTCAAGTTGACTATACAGTTTATCCGACTATGTGAATGTTATTACGAATGCCGAAGGTAGAGGGACATTAGTATCAACTTACAAGTCTAGTTACCGCTTTAGATATGTTCTTATGTATCGGAGTGCAGTTATTGTTATTTAGTGGTATTAACGTTAATTGATCAGTTAGTTAACCTCTGATTAAGGAGTTTGATCTAAGAGGGATTAATAATAACTAATCCGAGACGATAATTAAGAACCTAGGTCCCATTCTTAGCTCCATAAGAATACTTGGAAAGTTATGAAGAGGTGAACCAATCGATTGGATTGGATGGGGTTCAATTGATTGGACATGATCCAATCGATTGAAACCTAGGTCGGTTGGAAAACTTATAAATAGAAGGACTTGCGAGACAAAACTGAATTTGAACGTCGTTTTTAGATAATAGAAAGTGCAGACCTATTTCCAAGTGCTCTATAGGGGTGTAAGGAAAAATCGCAAACCGACCAACCGAAAGCTGGATGGTCGGTTTACTAAATGTATGTACAAGCTAAAATCGACCGAATCCCTAAAAAACCGTCTGACCGACCTATTTACACCCCTATTGTTCGGTTTTCAAACACCAAAAAAACCAAAATAAAATCGACCGACCGACTGACCGATTTACACCCCAAGTGCTCTAGACCTTCCTCATAGGGGTTCCCACAATCCCTAGTCTTCCAGGAAACATTCAAGGAGGCGTAAGAGTGAAGACTTGCTATAGGAAGCTGCTGGACATAGCCGGGCATTAAAGAGAGGACAAAATCTGAATTGGGTTCAAGACCATATAGGTATTTTCTTTATGACGCATCACTAGTTTCGATAAGTAGTTCTTGAATACTAAAGCTTTTGAACTTTATCTTCCGATGCAAATTTAAGTTTTTGGAACCTAAATACTAACATTTACTCTTTTGAGCAACATACCCAAGAGGTTGTTCCATGTACACTTCCTCTTGAAGATCACCATGAAGAAAAACATTTTTTATATCAAGTTGTGAGGCCATCTCTGAGTAACAAAAACAGACAGCAACACTCTAATCGAACTAAGACGAGCCACGGGAGAGAAGGTTTCAAAATAATCAACACGGAAGGTTTGAGTATACCCTTTCACAACTAACTGAGCTTTCAATCAATAGTACCATCAGGATGATACTTAACCATATACACCCAACGACAACCCACAACCTATTTCCCAGAAGGAAGATCGGTATCTCTTCATCCATAGCACTCTTCCATCCCGGAGAAGCCAATGCCTGGGTATAAGCAGAAGATTAAGCACTAACAAAAGAACGAAGTGGAGTAGATAAATGAGAAAAGGAAACAACTTGATCAATAGGATACTGAGTGCAATATCGAGTACCAAAGATGAAGTGCAATAGGAAGATCAACAGACTGTGGAACCTCATTCGAAGATGATGATGTAGGAGGTGGAGCCTCAGTCCTCGATGCTTTTCACAACGGTACACTTGTGATGGTGGAGAACCAGAAGTAGGAGGAATGGGTCGAGGAATGGAAGATGCCGGAGAAAGGACATCAACGATGAAAAAAAGGATGTACCTTCAAAAAAGGTAACATCAGCACTAACCACATACCGAAGATTCTAAGGGTTCCAACATTTATAACCTTTCTGAGTAAGTGAATATCCCACAAAGACACATCTCGTAGCACAAGGATCTAATTTATCCTGACCTGGAGTTAGAACATGAATAAACGCAACACAGCCAACCAGACGTGGAGGCAAGGCAATCAAGTTTTTATTATGATATAAACAGAATGAGGGATGTCACCATTTAGAACGGAGCTAGGCATATGATTAATAAGATAACAGGCAGTAAGAACAGCATCCCCCCAAAACTGTTTAGGAACCTTCATTTGAAGCATAAGAGTTCTAGCTACCTTCAAAAGGTGTCAATTTTTACGTTCAGCAACACCATTCCGTTGAGGAGTATAACCACAAGAAGATTGATGTATTATCCATGAGAATCACAATAGGAATGAAGAGGTTCTTTAACATATTCCAAAGCATTATCAGATTGTAAGGTACAAATAGCATAACCAAATTGAGTGACAATCTCATTATGAAATATTTGATAAATCGAAGAATATCAGAATGATCTTTCATTAAAAATATTTATGACATCCTTGAACAATCATCTACAAAAGACACAAAATAAGAAAAGCCTAACATACTCTTATGTCTAGACGAACCCTAAACGTCGGAATAAACCAGCTCAAAAGGACTGGACCGATGATTTTTTTGACGCAAAGGAAAAGGCACACTATGGTGCTTGCCCAACTGACAAGCCTCACACTCTAAGGTAGACATAGACTTAAAAGATGGTAAAACTAGCTTCAATGCAATGATGGATGACCAAGACGACAATGCCATTGATGCGGTGAGACAGCTGCTTGTAAAGCCACCGATTTATTAGTTGAGGGATGTTGTTCAAGGTAATTAAGACCGTCCCGCTCACGACCTTCACCAATCATTTTCTTCGAGTTGAGATCCTGGAAGACACAAGAAGAAGGATAAAAGGTTACAGAACAATTAAGAGACTTAGTCAGTTGACTGACCGACAAGAAACTAAAAGGGAATTGAGGAATATAATTCACAGAAGATAAAGGAAGAGAGGAAGTCGGTGAGACAGAATCGGTACCAACTATATGACAAGATCGGCCATCAGCTAAAACAATTGATGACTGTGTAGGTGAACTGTTAGTTGTGAAAAAACATAGGACTTACAAGTCATATGGCCAGAAGTTCCTGGGTCAATAACCCACGAGGAAGGAGCAGAAGAAGAAAAATATGCAATGTTACCTGAATGAGCAAAACCGGCTGTATCAGGCAAGGATATTTGCTGTTGTTGCTGGATTAAGTCTTTGTACTCCTCCCGAGAAAGAGTGATAGACCCACTAGAAGATGCCACGGCCGGTGGACCCTGGTGAAGCCCAAAAGTATTATCAGAGTATAATAAAGCTGGATTAGAAGGATTCTCCCAGGGTTTACCATGAAGGTCATAACATCTATCTACTGTGTGATTAACACCCCCACAATGGGTGCAATGAAGCTAACCAGTTCTCCCACGTCCTCTACCAATACCACGACTTCGACCTGGTTAACCCCCTCGTCTGCGATTACCATTAAAACCTGAATTGTAATTACCAAAACCACGACCACGATTATTATTAGGAAAGTTGCCACGTCCACAAAAAGCCCCCTGAGTTCCTTTGTATGTGACTAGTGCAGAATTATCTTTGCTTGTGGGCTCAGAAGAAGAGGAAGACTCAGTAGTCACACATCTTTGCTTGTGGGCTCAGAAGAAGAGGAAGACTCAGTAGTCACACAAAGGATGCGAGAATACACATTGCTCAATGATAGTATGCTAGCATCTAGGAAGCACGGGCACGGACACGTCGACACCGCCACGACACTGCCACTGCCACGCCGACATGTCCAATCCTAAAGAACTAAGCCACGACACGCTAGGGATACGTTTTTTTAAATATATATATATTATTTTTTTTTATTTTTTATTTTAAATATTATGTACAAATTTCATGTATTCCAAAAACAATACAATCTTTTTTTATCATAATACAGAACAATACAATACAAATCTTATCTTCGTATTAATTGTCATATACTCGTATTATTATTCTTTTTTATTTGTTTTTTTATAGCTTATTCTTATAAAAAATAACAAAAAAAAGAAAAGGAAAAAAAGAAAAAAAGCATAGCTTAAATACATAGGTTAGGCCAAATTACAGGGACCTCCCTTTTAGTATGCAAAATTACATTGAACTCCCTTGAGGTTTGTAGTTGGGTAACATTTGCCCCCTTCCGTTGGTCAACTATAAGTTGACTGTTAGTTTTTGGGGTTAAATTTTATAAAATGACAACTTTACCCTTACTAATTACAAAAAAAAGCTAATTTTTTTATCACGTCTTTTCCTCTCTCTCTCTCTCTCTCACACACACACACACACACACACACACAGACACACACACACACAAATACACATAGAGGTATACCAACCAGGGCATACTCTCTCTCGCAAATACACATAGATGTATACCAAATAGGGCATTGTTTGCTTGGTTTATTGGTTGAAGTGGATTTTGGGTGGGGGAAGCCAGTAAGTGTGTGTTTGGTTGATGGTGTTCAAAAGAATTCAATTAATTTGATGGGGACACAAAAGGGAGATGGAATAGAAGCAATGGTCACTATGGAAGAAGACGACAAGTCACGACATGGCTACATTTTGGTTTTTTTGATGAGTGAGAAATGCCCTTGGGCAAATTATTCACCTTTGATTTCACTCTTGAAGATCTGGGTCTCTAGTGTTAGAGATTCATTGCCTTGCTCTCTCTCTCTCTCTCTCTCTCTCTCTCTCCTATTTCAATCCAATCAACCTTTGGTTCCCCAACTTCTGAAATTTGGGAAAGAAGAAAAAAAAAAACTTCCGAAATTTGGGAAAATTTAGGTTTACACAATTTCTCTGTTTGTCTAGCATTCGAAACAAAATTATGAGATTTTAGTTCAAATGTTGACAAAATTGCTTGGATTTGAAAGGAATTGAAAGTTTGAGATTGAGAATCAAAGAGTACTGGATTGGTTTTGTATGTTTGCATATTTTTGAATTTTGGGGAAACTTGAAATTTGCGAGTGGTTGATTTATGGAGTTAGAGAGAGAAAGCAAACTGGAGTTATGACACAACAGATCATCCTCCGACAAGTCCTCGTCGTCGTCCAAAGGCAGCAGCTTGCGGTTCACGGAGGTCGCCGGTTGGACCATGGAGGAGTGCACCGCGATGTGCTGCTGCTGCTCATGTTTGCTCATATGTATATATATATGTGTGTGTGTGTGGGTGTGGGGGAGGATGATTTTTTTTTTAATGTTGAAACGGCGTAGTTTTATAAAGGGTATTATTGACTTTTTATTGCTTCAGTTAGGTCTGTTTAGAAACGAACACTGACAAGGGAGGTTTGTGTAATTTTGCATACCACGAGGGAGGTCCCTGTAATTTGACCTAACCTCAGGGGAGGTTCGTGTAATTTACCCTTTACATATTAAAAAAAAACAAATGCAACAAAAGATGCCATCCTTATGTAAAAGCAACACATAAAAATTAATAAAAGGAAAAGTAACACAAGTGGCTTCATCCAACAACAGTTGAGGCAACAAGTCCTTATCATGAATCACAAAAATCAACAAAGTAGACAAAAAGTGGCAACGTGTCATTATCATGAATCAGAAAAATATAACAAAAGAAAGCACATCAACATCAAACTTGAAAGCCAATAAAACATTCAAAGGCTTAATAAAAGTCACAAAGGGGTTTCGGTGTTCAGGACCTGAGGGCTGCGATATGTCAAGTATGGCGGAAGGGGCTTCGCTGGAGGTGTCACGAAGTTCGACATGGTCGATTAAGAGAGGGATGTCAACATCTACCAACAAAGAAAACCATAAAGAAAAAACTAGGGTTTGTGTCGGCAAAAACATACCTGAGCCAAGTCTAGAGGGCTGCGAGTGCGACATGATCGATTAAGAGAGGGATGGGCTCCACCGGAGGGAGCAACGACGCCGGAGGAGCCTCACCTGTTGCTTCGCTTTCTGTCTTCTTCTTTATCGTTTATTTATTATTATTATTTTTTTTCTTTCTTAGGTTTGTGCGGGTGAGGGCTTGACTAGGTTTACATTTATATCGATGAAAAAAAATTTAAAAATAAAAAAGGAACTCAAGTGTCCCGTGTTTTTAGAAAAAAAATAGTGTCCCGTGCGTGTCCTTGGCGTGTTCAGGGGTCAAAACTCAATTACACAAACTAGGACACACTTTTGAAGTGTCAGACACGTGTCGTAAGCGTGTCGGACGCGTGTCCGCGTCTGACACTTGTTTGACACTGGTACGCTTCAATTTTGAAGTGTCGGTACTTCATAGGCTAGCATCAACCGCTGAAATTTGGGACTTAATTGACTAAAGATTAGGATGTAACCCAGCAAGGAATTTAGAGACATGAAATTCCTCACGTTGCTTCTTGATAATGTCAACATCATTAGTAACCGGATGGTACTGTGTCAACTCATCCATTAAACCTTTGAATGTACTGTAGTACTCACTAACTGACTTCTCATTTTGTTGAAGAAGAAACAAATTTTGATAGACATCATAAACTCGAGAAACATTCTTTTCTATGGAAAACATCTCATGAATAAACTCCCAAATCTCCTTGGCTGGGGACAAAAACATCACATTTGACAAAATTGATGGTTCCATGCTATTCCATAACCAAGACATAACAATATAATTTTCAGAAACCGAATCCTCATACTCTTTACTATCCTTAGAGGGGGGTCCCAGACAAGATATACTTTAACTTCTTTCGAGCACCTAGAGCAACTCTCATAGCTTGAGCCCACAAGAAGTAGTGGACCCATTTAATTTGGTTGTGGTAATTTGCATACTCACAACATCAGATGAATTGACGGTCTTTGTGGAATCTGATTCTGCCATTACTATACCAACTACGAATAGGAGTCTCGTATCGACAAACATGAACAACAAACGAAAAACAACATTAACAATGAAACATGACACGAACTAACCAACAAGGCCCCCATACTGGGACCTAGACAACCCCGACGAAGAGAACACCAATCAAAATTGCCCAATCAAGTGTCGACCGATGAGAATCTGCTGCTTGGGATGACATAGGGTCGAAATAGAAGAACGGTCAGATCTGAAGAACTGGAAGATGTTGGCTATGGCATGGTAGTCTGGTTAGGTCTCGGCGAGGGTTGGGTAGGTCTCGGCTAGGGTCAGGGGATCTTGGGTAGGGCTCGACTAGGTTTGGGTGGCTTGGCTAGGGCTGTTGCTGGGTTAGGAGGGCTCTACCTAGGGTGTCATAGACCATAGAGGTGGTGGGTTGGTGTGTATTGATGGCTGGAGTGGTCTGCGACAGTTGCTAGGTGGAGTAGATTGCGGCTACGTGGTGGGTTGGTGATGACTAGGTTGAGGCTGGGTGGTGATTGGGGGAGTTAGTGGATCTCCATGGTAGGCTATGATACCATGATAAGAGAGAAAGTGAAGGCTTAACCTAAACAGGTTTAGCCAACACACACACATGTATATATATTAACAAGAATATAATTACAAAAGTACCCTTGTTCTGTAACATGGTTAGTTACATATGCAGAAAGATTATGCAACGATACTACGAATCGTGGAAAGAAAAAATTGCTGCTTTCCCTGATGTCGGATGTGCTTATTGGGCTTTTTGTCCTGAAATCTTGTGACTAATTACTTACTCTGAGTGCTCATACTTCCGTTGCATTTGTAACACTGACTTAGGTGCAAATGTCTTTCTGCATTGTCGCTCATGATAGAGATGATGTTCAGTCTAGAGCAGTGATAGTGACGTGGTTAAACAACCATTTCTACATGTCTTGTGGGTATAGATAATTTTTTTCCTCTATCAAAACAAACATAGACCCTTATTTGTTCGCCCTAATTATGGATGAATTGACTAGACACATTCAAGATGAGGTCCCCATTGTGTATGTTGTTCGCAGATGATATTGTCTTGGTTGATGAGGCTAAAAGGGGACTCAACACTAAACTAGAAGCTTGGAGAGAAGCACTGGAGACTAAGGGGCTAAAGATAAGTAGGACGAAAACAGAATACATGGAATGTACTTTTAGCAACAGTGGAAGTAGAGACAACGAAGCAGTGAAGATCGAAGATCATGAGATCCCAAAGACGCTATCTAGGTTCAATGATCAGTAGAGACGTAGAGATTGGTGATGATGTGACCCATAGAATTAAAGTGGGCTGGCTTAAGTGGAGGAGTGCTTCTGGAGTATTATGTGACCGGAGAATACCACCAAAATTGAAAGGAAAATTTTGTAGGACAGTTAGTAGGCCAGCTATGCTCTACGGGACGGAGTGTTGGGCAACTAAGAAACAACACATTAGCAAAGTGAGTGTAGCAGAGATGAGGATGCTAAGATGGATGTGTGGTAAGACTAGGAAAGATAGAATTAGAAATGAGTACATCCGAGAGACTGTAGGAGTGACACATATTGAGGATAAGTTGAGGGAGAATATACTTAGATGGTTCGGCCATGTGCAACGAAGACCTGTAGATGCACCTGTATGAAAGAGTGATAAGATCGTAGTGCTTGGAATGGTTAGAGGGAGAGGCAGACCTAGACTGACTTGGGAATATGTAGTGCAACAAGATATGAATATATATAATTTAAATGAGTATATAGCTCTTGATTGTGCAGAATGGAGAAAAATGATTCATACAGCCGACCCCAATTGATTGGGACACAAGGCTTGGTTTGGTTTGGTTTGGTTATATGCTACTCTTCATGTGTGCACTCTCATCAACTAACCTATTAGTTAAAGGGAAGTACTACCCATATGGCCTCTATTGTGAAAGGCGTGCCTAGGCTCGAGGCGCAGGTGGGCTCAAGGGTTGTGCCTCGCCTAAGGCTAGGCGAGGCGACTTCAATCAGGCGCACTAGTGCGCCTTTTCGTGAGGCGCACGAGGCGATCGCCCAGGCAATAACCCAACAGTTTACTAAAAAAAGAAAAAAAAGGAAGAAGAAGAAGAAACGAGAGCACATATCGCAACAGTTTACCAAAAAAAAAAAAAAAGAAGAAGAAGAAACAAGAGCAAGAAGCCCAACAGTCGCAACCCAGGTATGTTCTTTTTTTCTCCTCCTTCCTCTTCCACTTTCATCTTTGCAGCCCTAATCAGTCGGGGTTTTTTTTTTCTTCTTCTTCTGGTTTCTTTTTTCTTCTTCTTCTTTCTTCCTTCTTACCCCCATCTTCTCTGTCACTGTCTAGTGAGACAGTCTGTTTTTCTTCTTCTTCTTCTTCTTCTTCTTCTTCTTCCTCCTTCACCTCCTCCTCCTCCTCCTTCGTCTTCATCTTCTCTTCTTTCTTCTGGCTTCTTTTCGACCTTCTTCCCCATCGTCTTCTTCTCATTGTATACATAGTATTTTTTTTTTTTTTTTCCTCTCTCTTTCCTTTTCTTCACTGTCGGTGGGCTATAAAACCCCTCTTTTGGCCTTTTTCTTTGTTTTAATGGAGTGCCCAGCTGTAAGATAATATAATAGCATATAATATGTCATATAATATAGATAAGTTCTAACTCATAAGACTACAATGTAAGACAATATAATATATAATATGTAGTGAGACAATATAATATATAATATATAAACTAGGTAGAAAATGTTAGAAAAAAAAATACTAGAAAATTAAATAGAAAACTTAAAAAATCATATAGGAAATACTAGTATATGTTAAAAAATGGTAGCCAGGCTGCTATACTACATAAAAAATGTATTTTTGCGCCTTGCTTCGCTCGGGCGCACGCCTCGAGTGCGCCTTGTGCCCAGGCTCTAGGAGACCTTTGCGCCTCAGTGCGCCTTACCCTTAAATAACCTTGCATATGGCAGACCATTTGTTTTGTGTTTGGCTGTTTTTGACCACTGGAGTTCCATAAATGTCACTGTATAATGTATATCATATGCCAAAAGCTACGGTTGGGGTTGTTTGACTATTCTGTTAAGTTTACCTTTTGCAGGAGGATACCCATCTCCATTAAATTATCATTTCTTCCCGAAGTCTTGCTGCACGTAGGTACTTTTGTGTACATATTCTTTACATTAACTATGCATTAGAGCAAGACAAAGTTGACAAGTTTATCTATTCTTTTCTCACAGGTCAGTTAATGAAGTAATCTGTCATGGGATTCCTGATGCAAGGTATATACCATATCTTACCCTGTAAAACTATGTATGCATTCTCTTGTCATCTTGCTGTTTAGTTATCATAACAATTTGAAAGAAGTAAAAACATTTTCATGTAAAAAGGAGAGAAAAAAAACTAAAACTGTCTTCTATGATTACTAAGTCCTATTCTGTACGACCGTGTTTTGTTTCAAAACCCTTTTGTCATATTTCTTGATAATTTTCATTATATAGTCTTAAAATTAGTTTGATGAGTTGCTACTGGGCATAAAAGTCAATTCTTGACCATGCTCTCTTGGACGACTTGTGCTTACCAGTATTCTTTAATATACTTCTTTTGACAATTTTTATCATGTACTCCCTCCGTCCCATATTAAGAGTCCATCTTTGGGAACCCACCTTATTAATGGAACATAATCATTGCTTAAAAAGAATGCAATGAAAGAGATTTCACCTCAAGTAGTGAGGGCAAAAATGGAAAAGTAATGAAAAAATATGCATCGACTTTTCAAAAGGTGGACAAAATTTTGGGACATCCCAAAATAGAATACAAAACTCAAAATATGGGACAAGTGGAGTATAAGGTAAGGGCAGTACATTATTCTCAAGATGCACCAAGATCATCGTATGTTAATGATAAGCTATGGGATTTTAGTAACTCCCAAAAAGCCTTACTCGGATAACGAGGAGTAGATTTACAAGTTGCTGTATACATCCGCACTTACCCAAAAATACATAACGTGCCCACCTTTTAAAATATCCCAGCGCTTGTCGCACTTCTATGTGGTTTTTTTTAGCCAAAATGTACTAATTGGACTTCGCACCAATTTAGGCATGATCCAAGAACACTAAATTGACAGCTTGTCCTCTCACGACACAACATAGAAAAGAAAGGGAAAGATTGTGGTTCATAACCCTTAATTAATTGCATTT
The DNA here is from genome assembly GCA_033977485.1 of Hydrangea macrophylla. Lineage (NCBI taxonomy): Eukaryota > Viridiplantae > Streptophyta > Magnoliopsida > Cornales > Hydrangeaceae > Hydrangea > Hydrangea macrophylla. The sequence continues at coordinate 60,771,537 of CM066997.1, read as the reverse complement.
GATGACACTGAAAATTGGATGTTTTCTAAGAGTACATCTTTGCCAAGTCTAGGTTGAGCTTGAGTGGTGCTTCTCATTGAACACGTACTAATTATTTCAGGAAATTAGAGGATGGTGATATTGTAAACGTTGATGTGACTGTGTACTATAAAGGTGTCCATGGTAAGATGCATTATACCTGTCATTGGGTTCTGGTGGTTTCTTCTACTGGCCTAAGAAGTTATTATATCTTGTTCGCTGGTTGACTTGTCGACTCTACAGGTGATCTCAATGAAACATTCTTTGTTGGAAATGTTGATGAACCATATCGGCAGCTTGTCCAATGTACTTACGAATGTTTGGAGAAAGCAATAGCAATAGGTGTGCGTTTGTTTGTCTTTTATTTATTTATTTATTACTTCTGATACTTTAATATATATGAAAACATTAGTATTATCTCCATCTCCTCTCTCTCTCTCTCTCTCTCTCTCTCTCTCTCTCTCTCTCTCTCTCTCCATTGGGTGGTTTAGGTTTAACACAGACTACAATTGTTGTCTAGAAAATCAGAGTTCCTATACACTATATTTTCAAGGCTGCATTAACACCAAATTAAACTTAGGGTGCGTTTGATAAAACTGAAAATTAAGCACTGAATTTTAAGTACTGAAAATTTTAATTGAATGAATTTGTAATACTGAAAACAGTGCTTCAACTATTGAAATAGAATGCATTCAGTGATTATTTTCAGTAGAAAATTCACTTATAGTTTTCAGTGATTTTTTGGTTACTTTTTCAATTAAGTGGTATGTTATCAAACGCACTGAAAAAGAATAAGTGATGAATCTTTTCATTTTCATCACTTAATTGGGTTATCAAACATACCCTTAGAGATGATTTCTAGTAGCCTTTAGAATAGGTTCCTAGAGATGGTTTTGGTATCTTCAGAAGTAGTGACAAGCCCCATCCATTTTGTTATCTCAATTGTAACATCAGCGAAATGAGTTGGTTCAAAAGAATGTTTGTTTCTGGAAAATGGGGTGCATAAAACCAGTCCAGAACAAAAGCAATTTGTGAACAGAAGCCAGCATTACACCAATAAATCTTATCCACAGTTGACCCTGTTCTCGGGTGTCCCAAACAGTCCTCCAATTTATTTGGTTCGAATATCATTGTTAGTTACTTCCCTTATGCTTGCAAAATCTTGTGGTACATTAACTACTTGGCAAACAACTGCCAACAAAATCTTCATGGGTAGTATACACATAGTATTGTAATTTCTAATTGCAAGAACTTTCAAAATAAAGTATCTAGATAAACAATTGCCTCGTTTCTAGGATCTTAAATGTGATATCAGGATTCCTATTCTGTGTAATCGAATGCTTTTGTGATTATCCCATAGAAGATGCGTTAATAACGCTTTGCCTGTTTGATCTTGAATTTGCACATTTTGCTTAAACAATTGTGCATGAAAATTTTATGATGTTACATTCAGTAATTTTTTTTGGTAGTATCAGGAATTTTTTTACTATTTTTATTGTTTTTATTTCCTGTAAATTCCAGTGAAACCTGGGGTTCGATTTCGAGAAATAGGGGAAGTCATTAATCGACATGCTTCTATGTTGGGGTTCTCAGTGGTAATGAGTTGCTTCAGTTCTGTGATTCTTGAGCTTGGTCAATTCTATAGGAAAACTGACAGTTTTCTAACAGATCTTTACTGTCTTGTAAAATAGGTCAAATCATATTGTGGTCATGGCATTGGAGAGCTCTTCCATTGTGCACCAAATATTCCCCACTATGCAAGTATCCTCAATAGAGCAGCTATAGATTTTTGCATCTTTCTTTACGGAGATTCTCTCCATCACTATGAAATCTGTACTTTAATCTCTTGAAAATCTTGTTACTTGCCGCAGATTTTTCTTTGGTTATTTTTGTATTAATCTTGACCCAAGTAGGAAATAAAGCAGTTGGTGTTATGAAGGCAGGGCAGACATTTACAATCGAGCCTATGATTAATGCAGGTACTTGCAAAAGTTCTTTAAAACAATAAACATATCAGTTGAAAGGTCAACTGACACACTTCTTACTTCATACTGAACTTTCATTATAGGAGTTTGGCGTGATCGCATGTGGCCTGATGGATGGACGGCTGTTACTGCAGATGGCAAACCCAGTGCTCAGTTTGAACACACACTTTTGGTAATTCTGCAGTTTTGACTCTTGTTTTGGGAACTCGACCCGTAATTCTTCTCTAGATTACTTGGCGTTGGAATTGGCTTTTTAACCTTGGCAACCGTCATTCAGTTCTTTTGAAAATTTGGCTTCTTTGTGCATGTCTATCATATCATATACATAATACAATATCCTCTGGATCGGTAGTTTCAGTCCTAGCAGGAACGTTCAACTTAACCTTAGCTGGATTCTGTTGGTCAAATGGCTAGTGTTAGTGTGGATTTCTTAGATTGCTTAATCAAATTCCTGATAGTTACTAAGGTTTGCCCTAACTTTTCATCAAGCATGTGGACATAATACCGCGATATAAGTTGCATATTTTGCTGGACAATATGAAATATGTATTCTAGTTTTTTTTTTATTTAATTTTTTTTAAGCAAATTATATGTTCTAGTTGTGAACCTAGGATCATTCCTTAAGTGAATTTAAGTCATCCAATTCTATTTTACGAATTGATTTACATGTTAATGTAGGTGACAGAGACTGGAGTCGAAGTTCTTACAGCACGCTTGCCCACATCTCCCAATGTGTTCCCTTGGCTAAATTCATAACTGGAATGTCCAATCTGGTACTGGGAGTTTTGACTGATTGTCCAGCCAAACATCATACCATCAATGATAAGCGTATACTTATTTGTTTTGGATAATTTGTTTTCCTTAGCAAATTTTGCCGGATTGGAAGATTGTTGTATTTGTAATTTATATGATGATGAGATGAGATTTTGATATTCAGATTCAGGCTTCGAAGATGTATGATGGGTTCCAACATTCTGGGTTTAGCTCCCCCAATTCCAAAATGCGAGGCTATAATCGTATCTTTTTGGATATTTAATTGAGAATAGAGATTTATTACTTTGCCCGTGTGTACGACTTCTTCTTGTTAATGCGACTCTTTTAATATTAGCATGATTATAATCATGGGTAAATTTAATTTTTTTTAAACTTAGTCCTTCAGTGCTCCTTAGAAACAAAAATATTGGCTAATTTGAATGAAATGTTTGTAATTGGACTAAATTTAAACACTTATAAAATTTTGGGACAAAATTGAAAATGTTTGAAGTATACTGACTAAAGTAAAATTGGCTCCAAAGTTAGAGTGTAATTTATTGTATCTCGAGCTGAAAAGCTAGTTAAGAGTCGCTTGTTAAATAAGGATTTCCTCTTCTGCCCTTGCTTTGACGTGTATTGTTCATATTACCCTTGTGTCATTGATATTTTACATTCATGCAAGTCTCTCTCCTATTGTCTGTCTGTCGTCTATGTTCGCTCTCTACGTATCAATCGTTCTCTTGCGTGTTGACTTCATCTTCTTCTCTCTCGTTTCTCTATCACGGAACCTACTCTTTTTGGATCACTCCATCTTTGGTAACTATTATTTTGCGCAATAATGGATTTTCCTCACTAGGGTTTAGATTTTTTTTTGAGAGATCTTCATTTGGATTTGTTTACGATGTTGCTTTACAAGCAAAAGAAGAACGACGCCGAAAAAGGAAACCACTTGTTGATTGGCATCACTGTCATCGGCAGCGGCAGTACGATCCGGTTTGTCATCAAGGAGGAGGAGCCTCTATAAAATATCCCCATCTCCGGTTCTCTCTCCTCGGAACAACCATGTCTGCAGAACTCGAACCCTACTCGGAAACACATACAAAGACACATACTCATAGCGTCCGTGGCTTTGGTTTCATCGATTACAGGGACAGAAACCGAGACCAAACCCTTTACGGTCTTGTTTGTTTGCCTCGGCAACATCTGCCGAAGCTCAGCTAGTGAGGGTGCTTTCAGAGACTTGGTCAAGAAGAAGGGTTTTGATTCCAAGTTTTTTTATTGGTTCTAGCACCATCAATTACCACGAGTGTGTCTGTTGTATATTATGTATGTCTGTGTATATTTGCATGTATCTTCTTCAATTTTTTGTTGGCAGTTGCTCGATCTCATCTCTAGGTTGTATGCTTCAAGTAATTACTTGCGTCTATGAATTTGTATATACAAATAGTTATGTCCATATTTATAGATGGGCAAAAATTTTAAGCTTCTGTGGCAAATATATGGTCTGTCACTTGTTCTCCAAACAGAGCCTTAAAGAGTGATTTTTAGTTTATTTCAAGGTAAACCTGATAAGTTCCGACAGGAATATCAATTCATTTTGTTGACAGGAGAGGCTCGTATATGCAAAATGTCGGTGGGTATTCAAATTTGCATAGATTTCTTTTGGACCCAGCTAGCAAAATGAGGAATATTTTTGATCTCATCTTCCCATTCTTTCATACCGTAGAGGGCTTGAAGCAATGTGATGAACTTGGTTGTATGACAAGCTCTGGGGTTGGATACTTATCACTTCAACCTCGGAATAAAATATTTGTTTCATACAAATTGATTTAGTTGATAGTATAAAAGAAACATACCATCTTTGCAAAAATAGAGCAAAATGCATTGTGTATGTATTGTAAGTTCAATAAAGTGATTTGTGTGTCCTCAATAGGTACCGGGAAAACCATCAAATTTCATAAATATGAAATTTCCCCCAACATAGAAGTCAAAATATCAGCTGAAAAAAAAAATAGCACATCATAAATATGGTGTCTAATGAGATAATATCGTGCTCATACCATCACTAACATGGGCGCAAGGAAGGGTAACTAAGAAGAGCAGAATATGCAACTCAGAAGGAGGAATTTTATGGCTATAAAAGCACGCGTTCTCTCAAACATAGGTGTTATTTTCAATTCCTAAAAAAGACACAGTTGAGGGATTAACACCATCCTTCGATTCAACCTGAGAATTTGTCCTATCAATAACTCCGACTGTTTTTGGACAGTAAACATCATAGCCCCAACAATAGGAAGAAAAAGAGTAGCCTAACAGCTACCTACACCGGTAACATAGATCAAGATGTTCTCGTCTCCCCTGTTTGGGCTCTCGCTCGAATCAAAACCTTTATGCGTTGTTATTCTTTCGACTCAATCTATTAACCTACCTATTAGGTGCTAATGGACTATTGAGCTCTTTGATGAAAAGTTAAACATAATCTTTGTCCTCTCTCTCACTGATGAATTAAGGGCTCTTTTCTCTAACTTCTTTTCTTCCATTGCTTAAAATTATGAGCATTCTGCATTTAAATGTTTGGTACACAACACCAAACATTCCCTTGTCAATTAACCTAATGAGCAACTGCAAGGGGTTCCTCTTGAACTACACTACCAAGCCCATGTTGTTGATGTAGGGTGTGTTGGGAATGACATTTACAAAATGTATTCTCCATCATTGTAATTAAGTGACCCTTTACATTCTCAACTTGTTCAAATCCATTCTGATGCAATTTTCACTATTCCAGAAAAGTAAGTCTTAATTGATTCTGCTTATAAGTTGGAGATGATGTTTTGAAGCTAGAGGTTTGCATTATTTGCACGAGCTTGCTAGATCTCCAATCATACATAGAGGCATCAAATCAACCAACATTTTATTGGACGAACGCTTAAATGCAAAGGTTTGCTGATTTCGGTCTCTCCAAGCGCATGGTTGATGCTGATAGGCCTCATGTCACCACTCAAATCAAAGGGACAATATACTCAAAAGACTCTTTAAAATTAGTATTTTTGTAGAATTAAAGTGATTAACATCCATTTATACCCCATTTGAGTCAGAATTCATTCGTTTTAAAATTTATTAATTACAAGTTTAAAACCAAATGAAGGATATGAAACCATAGTACCTGAAATGTCCAAAATAATCTGGCCAAGAAGACAGTGCCACGTCACCCAGAGGCGCCGGTTATTCCGGTAAGGGCGCACCCCATGGGGCCGAGCAATCCCGAGGTGTTTATGCAAACCGCGCGGTCATATCAACATGCTGGGCATAAAGGTCGCAGTGTCCAGCGATCCCGACCTGTCCAGCAGTTTCCTAAATCAACTACAAGTCTGCAAAAGGAGATATGGCAGTTTCCTAAACCACTTAGGAAACTCTCCTAAGATCATGCAAATCTATTGTGATTAGATTAGGCTTCCTAATCCTGTCAACTTACCATGTAAGGGTGGACTCTTGCATCTATAAAAGAGCCCACCTACCCTGTTTACAGGGATCCGGATTTCAATCCAACTATTATTCTCTAGCTAACAAGCATATCACAGAGAACTCACCACCGTACGCATACACCCGGCCGGTATTATTGGTAGTGTCGCCCACCTTTGTTGGCTCACCAGGCCCGCCGGTGATCTGCTAGTGAGAGCGCACAGACGCAACCGTGGACGTAGGTCACCTCGTTAACGGGACCGAACCACATACAAATTGTTCTTGTCTCATTCTCTCTCTAAACCCTTCTTACCAGTTTTAGGCATCATCAGTTTGGCGCCGTCTATGGGAAACGACTGAGTCTTCTCATCAACAAATCCTCAACTGATCAACATGCCGCCAAAGACAGGTAAGAAAGCCGCTAATCCGACCGGTCAGGAGAACCTGCAGCCTGAACAGTAGGCTGCCTCCATGACGACCGATCAGATAACGGCTGCGCTGCTGTAACTCGTGGAGGGCCAGCGCCGAACACAAGAACAGATAGAGACGCTTATGGCCCGACAGGAGAAGCGCCCCACATCAGAGAATCAGCCTGAGAAGAGCGCCCCCATTCAGAGGCACGAAGGCAAGCCCATTTCGCCCCGGTGACCCCACTAGACCGGGAACACCCCGGCGATGGAGAGCGCTGCCAGGCCACCAGGCGCTCGCAAAGACGACCTCGGCCCAATCCTCGCCGAGTGGAGGACGCCAGAACTATCATCGATCGGCGGCGCTCGGCCAGAGGGGAGGAGTCCGGACGGAGAGCCCGGGAATCGGCCGAGGACCCTTCAGCCCTGAGCTGGGGGGATCTTAGGCACAAGCTTTCCCGGACCCAGAGCCGGGCCCTATCCCCGAAGTCGACGCACTTTGAGAAAGAGGCCTCATCGTCCAACCCAACCTACTGCTCAGACACAGAGAGGAGGACCGGGCGGGATGACGTAAAGGCCCAGGTCGAGGAGCTGCAGCAGCAAATCGAGAGGTTGAACCGCAAGTCCGGACACGACCTCACCAACACGGAGACTGAATCACCCTATACCGCTCAGGTGACACGGTTTCCTATTCCACAGAAGTTCAAATCCCCTCACCTAAGCTCCTACGACGGCACAGGGAGTCCGGTGGACCACATCCGCACTTACAAGGCTCAAATGGCGCTGGTCACTATGGTGGACGAGCTGCTGTGCCTGGCCTTCCCCAGTACCCTCAAGGGGCCAGCCGCACAGTGGTTCCACGCTTTGAAGCCCCGGACGGTCGACAACTTCAAAGCTCTCGGCAAGCTGTTCATCAGCCAGTTTGTCGGGATGCTCGACCGGTCGCAACTGAACACTCAACTGCTGACCGTCAAGCAGCGCAAAGTGGAGTCCCTGAGGGAATATGTGGACCGTTTCAACTTGTAAAGGCTCCAGATTCGCAATCTTAATGAAACGGTCGCAATCATAGCCTTCTGCTCGGGAGTTCAACACACCAAAGTCGCCACATCATTCCATTGTGACCGACCGGCAACCCTGGTGGAGCTCTCGGAGAGGGTCGGAAAGTACATTGATACCGAAGAGTTCCTGAAGGTGAAGCGTGCCGGCCAGGCGGGAGATGAATCCCTGAAGGCCAAGCGCAAGCGTGAAGGATTCGAGAAGGGCTCGGGAAAGAAGCCAAAGCAAGATCAGAAGGATGCCCCGGGATTAGCCCCCAATCGCTTTCACGCCCCTTTCCCGGCCCATACATAAAGTCATGGCTGCCGCAGAAGAGCAGAGGTTGCTTCAGCAGCCCGCAAAACTCAGAGCACCTCCCGGTAAGAGGAACCGGGACAAATTCTGCCGCTACCACATGGATCACGACCATGAAATGGAGGATTGCTTTAAATTGAAGATAGAAATAGAGAAGATGATCAAGCAAGGACACCTCGAGGAGTTCGTCACAGCAGACAGACGACCTCGGCAGGACACCCGAGCTCCCGATCAGCCACCACCACTCGGTCACATCCACGTGATCTCTGGAGGAACGTCCGGTGGAGGTGATTCACAGTCGGCCCAGAAGAGGCATGCCCGGGCATCCCGAGCGGATGTCTGGCAGGTCTAATCCACTGGCTCCTCCCCAACCGATGTTCTAACATTCACGTCCGACGACCTGCAGGGTGTCCACTGCCCCCATGATGACCCGCTAGTAGTGACGCTTTCTATAGCAAACTATGTGGTCAAGAGAGTGCTAGTGGACACATGCAGCTCATCCGATATTATGTTCACGTCGGCATTCGATCAACTCGGGATCGCCAGGGATCGGCTCCGGCCGGTTGCTACACCCCTGGTTGGATTCAACGGCTCCAGCATACAACCGCTCGGGACAATCGAGCTTCCAGTTCTCATGGGGACCTACCCTCAGCAGGCCTCCGTACTGACCAATTTTGTGGTCGTAGAAGCCCCATCGGCCTACAATTCATCCTCGATAGGCCGACCCTCTACAAGGCCAGAGCAGTCATCTCCACCTACAGCTTAACAGTGAAGTTCCCTACCCCTCAGGGACCCGGATGCTTGTGTGGAGATCAAGCCACAGCCCGGAGTTGCTACGTCAGTTCGTTACGCCGGGGGGCAATCACCGAGATATTAAGCGTTCCGGGACCAGAGCGACGCGGTAGGTCCGGTGGAAGAATTGAAAAGTGTAGTGCTGAATCCAGAGTACCCTGACCGCACGGTCAGCATTGGTAGCTTACTGGATCCCGGCCTAAAGGAAAAACTGACCCAGTTCTTGAGGCAAAACTAGAAGGTTTTTGCTTGGAGTCACGAGGATATGCCCGGGATTGACCCCCGGGTAATGTTCCATCGCCTCAACGTCAGTCCAGATTGCAGGCTGGTGAAGCAGAAAAGAAGGGGCATGGCCCCCGAGAGACAGAAGGCAGTGAGTGAAGAGATCGAGAAGCTCCTCAAAGTCCACTCCATACGAGAAGTCCACTATCCTGACTAGCTAGCCAACGTGGTACTTGTCAAGAAAAGCAGCGGGAAGTGGAGGATGTGCGTGGACTTCACCGACCTCAACAAAGCTTGCCCCAAGGATTGCTACCCGCTACCCAGGATAGACCTCCTTGTGGACTCCACGGCGGGTCACTCACTCCTCTCATTCATGGACGCTTACTCGGGGTACAACCAGATCAGCATGTACCCCAGGGCACGTACTGCTACAAGGTTATGCCCTTCGGTCTCAAGAATGCCGGGGCTACCTACCAGCGCCTGGTCAACTACATGTTTAAAGACCTCATTGGAAACACAATGGAGGTATATGTGGATGATCTGCTAGTCAAGAGCCGGGACGAACCCGACCACCAGGAGCATCTGGCCGAGGCCTTCGGCATTTTGAGAAAATTCAGGATGAGGTTGAACCTGGCCAAATGCACCTTTGGCGTCTCGTCCGGGAAATTTCTGGGCCACCTAGTCAGCAGACGGGGAATTGAGGTAAACCCCGAGAAGATCAAAGCCATCATCAACATGCGGTCGCCCAAATCAACAAAGGAGGTTCAGAGCTTAGCCGGACGTGTGGCCGCATTAAACAGATTTGTCTCCTGAGCTACCGACCGGTGCCTTCCATTCTTCAAAATCCTCTGCAAAGCGTTCCAGTGGTCAGAAGAGTGTGAAGAGGCGTTCCAGGAACTCAAGAAGTACCTGGCATCCCCTCCTCTACTCTCAACACCCGTGCCCGGGGAAGAGCTATTTCTATACTTGGCAGTGTCACCATCGGTGGTTAGCTCGACACTCATTCAGGAAGAGCACGAGATACAGTTCCCCGTGTACTATACCAGCCGGGCGTTACAGGGCGCAAAGAGCAAATACTCCCGCATCGAAAAACTGGCATTCGCCCTTATCACCTCGGCCCGGAAGCTCCGCCCTTACTTTTAGGCCCATGCCATCGTAGTCCTCACAGATCAACCTCTACGTAGAATCCTAAGCCGCCCAGACACGTCCGGGAGGCTCATCAAGTGGGCATTAGAGTTGGAAGAGTTCGAAGTGATCTACTGACCCAGGACAACCATCAAGGGACAAGCCGTGGCTGACTTTCTGGTTGTGTTCACATATCCAGAAGACCCTGTTGAAGAGTCCAAGCCACCGGCCTTACCACCTGGGTTACATTCTGATATCCCTCCCTGGGTACTGCACGTGGACGGTTCATCCAATCAGCAAGGCAGTGGGGCATGAATCATCCTGACTACCCCTGACGGTATCCAGCTCGAATATGCACTAAGGTTTGGGTTCCGCACCTCCAATAACGAGGCTGAATACGAAGCCCTCTTGGTCGGGTTACAGTTGGCCATCTCTATGAGCGCACAACAGGTCCAAGGATACAGCAACTCCCAGCTCGTGGTCAACCAGGTTAACCAAGAGTACGAAGCGCGGGAAGACAGCATGGTAGCCTACCTGGCCCTTGTCAGAGCGGTTTCCAAGCAGCTCCGGGGATTCTCCATCACGCGGATACCCAGAGAAGAAAATACCAGAGCCGACCGGTTGGCTCGCCTTGCCTTGTCTTCTGAGTCAGACTTGCCCAGGATAAGGATACAATACCTACCCGAGCCAAGTGTGATCAACTCGGAGGGCATGGAGGTAGACCCGGTCACTCTGGGACCCAGCTGGATGGACCCACTTGTGACATTCCTGACAACAGGGACGCTACCAGACGACAAAGAAGAAGCCCACCAGGTTAAATACCGGGCGGCATGGTATCATCTTCTCGACGACATCCTCTACAAGAGGGGATTCACTATCCCATACCTCCGCTGTGTTCACCCTGCGCAAGTCCAAGCAATACTGTTCGAAATCCACGAAGGAGTGTGTGGGAATCACATCGAAGGCCGGGCACTCTCCAGAAAGGCCCTACTATAAGGATACTACTAGCCAACCATGGCCCGGGATTCCTAAGAGTATGTCCGGAGGTGTGACAAGTGCCAAAGATACTCTCCCATGATCAACCGACCGGGAGAACTCCAGACAACAATCCACAGTCCCTGGCCATTCGCCCAGTGGGGAATTGACATTGTTGGTCCCTTACCGATGGGAAAAGGACAGGTCAAATTTGCCGTGATAGCTGTTGACTACTTCACCAAATGGGCGGAGGCCGAACCCTTGGCGACAATAATCGAGCGAAAAATGGAGTGCTTTGTGGAAATGAATATTCTTAGTAGATTTGGCATTCCCTGGGTCTTGGTTAGTGACAATGGCAGACAATTTGACACCCCTATCTTCAGACAATTCTGCTCGGGTTACGGAATACTGAATCATTACTCCTCCCCCGAGCACCAATAAGCCAACAGTCAAGCCGAGATAACCAACCGAACACTCTTGCACTCAATTAAAACAAGGCTTGAAGGCGCCAAAGGGCTGTGGGCTGAAGAGCTACCAACCCTCCTGTGGGCCTACCGCACTACACCCCGAGCGGCAACAGGCGAAACGCCATTCTCTTTAACTTACGGATTTGAGGCAGTGGTCCCCACAGAGCTCGGGTAGCCAACATACCGGGTGGCCAACTTCAGTGCGCCGGATAACGAAGAAGCTCTCCGGTCCGAACTGGACTTGGTAGAGGAAAAAAGAGACCAGGCCTACCTAAAGGTAGCAGCCTAGAAGCAAAGGGTCTCGCGGTATTACAATAGTAAGGCGAAGCACCAGAGTTCTCAAGTCGGAGACCTCGTCCTCAAGGTAGTGAACCAGTCTACCCGAATCCCGAGCCATCAAAAATTTCGACCAAACTGGGAAGGCCCATATAAAGTAACCCGGGTTAACCGATCGGGAACCTACTTGCTACAGAGCATGGACGGGCACGATCTCTCTCATCCTTGGAACATGCAACACCTACGCGAGTATTATCAGTAGCATCTGACCCCGGGAATTTAGTATTGGCAGAGAAATTTGTTTTTTGTAAGCTCTGACTGAGCAACCATTATAACTTTTTGTTTTTGAATAAAATTGCAAAGTTTACCTTAAAATTTACTCCTGTCAATGCACCGTGCAATGTTCAAAAGACCTCGGGCCTAACCCCGAGGCACCAAAGACCTTGGGTCTAACCCCAAGGCACAAAAGACCTCGGGCCTAACCCCGAGGCACCCAAGACCTTGGGCCTAACCCCAAGGCACAAAAGACCTTGGGCTTAACCCCGAGGCACCAAAGACCTCGGGCCTAACCCCGAGGCACTAAAAAGACCTCGGGCTCCGAACCCAGGCACAAAAGGACCTTGCAACCACCCATGTTCCAGTTCGGTTCCCTACGGCTACTCACTCCTACACTCCCACCTTAGCAAAATGCTTGGGGGGCAGGGGAATATTAGGCCAAAATAGGGAATCACACCGGTTACTACAAGAACTTGGAAGATATTACCTAAGTACTTACAGTGATCAGAGATATATCCCGGACGGTAAAACAGGATACACCGGGACATCCTGGACGGTAATACAGGGTACTCCTATAATACACCGGGCGATCCCGGATGCTAAACAGGACCAATTCCTACAGCACTCCGGGCAACCACCTTTCAAACAGGTAAGGAAGTCTAGGTGTTCTACTGGTTATGGTCCTAAAACATTTGCTAAGGCAGGTGTTAGGTTGGCCAAAAACCGAGCGGATATTAGCAATTGTAAACAGGCACAGTACAGAGAAAGAAGACAGTTAATGGAAAGAAAATTTGACCTTAGGGGCCTTTTCATTAATTAAGATGAAACCGTACAAAGCCTGGGGGGCAGTTGTAGTAGCCTCCCCACAAAAAAAAAAAAAATACAACAAGAAACAAAAAACTAATCTACAACTGCCACTTCCTCCTCCCCCGCGGCCTGCTCATCAACGGAGGGGCCCTCGGCCGGTGCAGCTTCAGCGGTAACCTCAGCTTCAAAGGCGACCTTGGCTTCAACGGCGACCTCAGAGTTAGCCTGGCCCTCTTTCCAATAACCGGACTCGGCCCAGGAGTACCCAGATCGATTCTAGTCCGGATGGTCAGCAGCAGCCCGCTTTACCAGGTCCGCGTAGCCCGTGAGGAACCCCGCCTCGAACACTTCCTTGGCTTCCTTGGCTTCAACCTCCTGAGCAGCAGTAAGCTCTGAAAGCGTGGCCATCATGGCTGCCAGGTCCTTCTCGGCAAAGATCTTCGCGGACACCGAGGCTACAACCTTGGCTCAGCAATCTTCTCGGCGGTAATCCTTCCAGCCTCCGCGGCAACCGCCTTGGCCTCCGCCGCCTTCCGGGCAGCCCGCTCGGTTGATAAGGAATTATGGACCTCCCCCAGCTCCAGGGCTGTTGCCCGGGATCTTTCTTCCTCCATAGTGAGGGCAAACTCCGCGGACTCCCGAGTAGCCCTCTCCGCGGAGAGGTTGGCCTCTGCAGCGGCCAACCTCTGCAGCGGCCAACCTCTCAGCAACGCCAGGAAGGGTGGCCTCGGCCCCAGCAGCAATACAGCCAATCAGCAAGAACATGGAAATGTCAGTATGCACATGGAGAGAAAGTTAATGTTCACATTGCAAAAAGAAATTTACCAAGTGGCTGATGCTATATAGCCAACCGATAATGGCCTCAGGGCTCATCAGGGTGCACTTATCCACCTGACTCTGTAGCAACCCGGGCCGCACCCTTCCATGGACATCATCTGCTGTCTCGGTCTCCGGCAACAAAGAGGGGCTCGCATGAGCTTCCTCCATGGTTGGAAAAGAGACCCCGGACAGTCGGGCCGCTAGGGGAGTGGTGAAGGTGCAACAAAGGTTACGCCAGGAGGCGGTGGTGGTGGTGCAGCAACTGTAACAACGGGCGTAGAAGCGGCTGCCTCCTTCCCAGCCCGGATGGAAATCCCCCGGGAAATCCTCTTGAGGGGCTGGCCCTCAACGGGGTCCGACTCCTTCCTCTTCTGGCCAGCCCGAGCCATTAGGGCTGCCTCTTTCTCCTTCAACGCCGCCGCGTTCTTGGGAGCCATTTTTGCAAAACCAGAAGCATGTCAGGGTTCAGTAGTGTAGAGAAAACCGGACGGTCAAGGAATGGTGTTTACCAGGGATGATCACCAGGAGGATGGGAGCTGTGAAGTCGTCCTGGGGCTTGTAATAGGTCTTCGGGTTCCCCGATCGGGTCAACACTTTATTAATGTCGATTGGGTCCTCCGCCAGAGACAAGACCCGCGTTTGAAGCTCGTCGGGAAGACTCGGCAGGTCCACTGCTCTCACTGTAAAACAAACACACAACTGGGTTAGTCAAGGCCAGGTAAGGAAACAAAGCAAGAAAGAAAGACTTCTTGGGCTTACTCCTCAGTTTACTCGCCCAGGAGGTCCTCAGCTGAATACCCGGCGCCTTCTCACACAGATCCAGGGTGGACACTTGGAAGAATTTCTTCTTCCACCCTTTGTTGTTGCTCGGGCAATTCACAATTATCTTCTGCCCCTGCCTTGTCGAGAGCGAGAAGAAGCCGGCCTCGCCATGAACTGGGAAAGGCCGGTGGGTCCAGAAGAACTCCTATAGAGTGAGCTCATACCCGAGGACTTGGGGCCACAAAGAGATGTACCCCATCAAGTATCGCCAGCTATTCGGGGCGAGCTGCCCGGGGGAGATCTTGAGGTAGATGAGTGCGTCCTGGGCATCTAGGTGAAGAGGCAATCGAAGGCTCGCCATGAAAGCATCTCGTACAGAGTGACAAAGCCCGACTCATGGAGGTGACCTCTGCCATCGTGCACGACAAGAGAAAGGAGGCTGGGAAGCTCATATCGGTCCCTGATTCGATCCAAATCAGGACCACGCAGAATACTGACAATAGGCCTACATGCGAAGACGACTCTGGGACTTTTCGGCACAGACCCTTCATCGCCCGAACCCCGATACATTGAGGCTATAGGAGAATCCCGGTGTGCTTCCTCGTGAAATGCCCGAGCGGGGATTATTCCCTCACTATGCTGGTCAGAGGGGGCTAAAGATGGAGGATCCGGGCTTGTGCTCATAGACCTGGATCGCAACTGCTCGTCTTCCGACCGGGACGATGAGCTAAAATCCGAATGACACATGACTACGTCTGTGGAGGGCCTAAAGGGCAGACGACCTAAGAATGGGTCAAGAACTCTGAATCTGACGTACAGGGGATGTAAATCTAACAACCTAAAGGGTAGGTCATATAATACTCAAGAAGAAACACAACTCTCTCTCAAGACTGTCCCGGGAATAACCGTTCAGTCAAACTACTCTAGCGTACCCCCAGACCGAAAGAAGTGACAAAACTGAAGGAAGAAGAAATCCCAAGCTCGCTCTAACCCAAGCGGGTTCACTCCTTCCAGCTTAGTTCAAGAAAAGAAGAAGGCAGTGGAGAATTGAGGACAGAAAGGAAGGACTTACAAAATTTAGCGCAGAAAAGGACTCGGAAACCTTGCTTGGGAATCTTGGTTGCTCTCAAACCGCTCGGTAAAATCTCTCAGTTGGCAGCAGGAACTGGAGAAGTGAGCTAAGTGTTCCTTATATAGGAACTGTGGATGGCCAAGATCAGGATAGATCCAATGGTCCAGGCGATTTCCTGCCAAAACTGTTGCTTCGGGCACGTGAAGCGTCGCCTCAAAAGGCGCGCGCATTAAATGCATGGCAGGACGGTTCAATTAGCACGCAAACAGTTTTCTTACGACCACGCTGTCATCGTTGAATCCTGACCAAGCCAATGACCAGTTGGCACGTGGCAGCGGTAGTCCTCGGGCCCACGATGCTACCTCCCGAGCTATATCCCAACTAAACAAAACCAATCCCGCCTTAGGCCCACTGTGTTACCGACCGGGCGGGTCCTTCACAGACAGTATTAATTTTCAAATCTGATCTTACCTCGGGCGTCTGCTCCAGAATGGTCCCACATGAGCACGCCATTAGGCTACTCGGCTACTTGCCCAACAAGCCCTCGAGTAGTTTCCTATCTCGGTTAGCCCTCAAGTGTTCAGTTCGGCTAACAACAGGCCGGGTATTGACAATCACGAACAATACAATTGATGCAAAAAGGTGGCCTCAGAGGACCTTTTCATTAATTAAAGTACTTTGTACATTAGGGGGGGGGGGCAGTTTTAGTAGCTTCCCCAGCAAAAAAAAAAGAAGAAGGAGAGAGTCTTCAGGTCCCCTTGTCCTTCAGAGCTTTGATTTCCTCTTCTATGGCAGCCATCCTGGCCACCAGTTCTTTGACAGTAAGCTCCAGAGCATGAAAGTCCACATCCCGCATGACAAATTCCGTCTGTAGAAGAGCACTTTACTTTTCCACCTCTTGCAGTCGACCTTCTAGATTATCAAGGGAGAGGCCTATCCAGGAGCTAGGCATATGAGAGCCGGCATGTGCTTCAAGCCGACCCCTTTTTGGTTGGGGTTGAGATTCCTTCTCGGCTGCCTTCTCCTTACCCTTCCTGGATGGGCCTGTGGCGGACCTGTATCCCCAGACAAGGATGAATCAGCGCTGGTGGATAGAGTAATTGGCCCTTCAGGCAAGGCGGCCTCGCTTATGGCGTACATTCCAGAAGCCATAGACCGGGTAAAGCAACGCGACCCGGAAGCAGCTGCGACGGGAGCTGCAATGGGAACTTCATCGCCAACCTCATCAACAGGTCTCCCGATCAAATCGAAAAACCTGAGGCCGGCCTCGACTGCTTGGTTGATCGCCTCCACATCAACAACAGTGGAAGAAATATACCGGAAAGCAGCAAAAGACATGTTGCAAAGTTCAGGATCAAAGGCTGCAGGAGGGTAAATAGAGTGGTTCACCAACCAGTTGCCGGAGACAACGACCCAAGGGTATTGACGCCAGTTCTTTTTGGGGAAGTCCAGACCCCGGACAAGATGTTTTCCTTCTGCTCCGGTGGGTAGGTAAGGGTCCTCGCGGTCGATGCTCAAGGTATAGCACCTAGCGACGTCAACAGAGCGGAGGAATATCCTGAGCCGCTCATTCAGCACCGATATACCCCAAAGAAGACGGGCGAGATTCGGATGACACTTGGTCAGCGGAAAGCGTAACCCCTGTAAGATATCACAGAAGGAGGCAGAGAAAGGAAAGCGCAGCTCCACTACTAGCAACAGATAACTGCTAATAATGACTGAATGGAAAGTCACCTCTTCTCCTTCAACGTAGGGACGGATCCCGACGTCATCAGGGATCTCGCAGTCCCTCCTGAAAGCGGTAAGTCCTTCATTGGAGATCAGGTCGACGTGAGAGGCCATTGGGGAGAAGCCTAGGTTGTAAAAAGGAAGAGGAAAGGAGCTCGGGAATACTTCGCTCTCAAAGACCGCTCGGTATATTCAATCTTCAAACAACAGGAATATATGGAATGAACAGGTGCTCCTTATATAGAAACCATGGATGGCTCAGATCAAAACTGATCGAACGGCTCATATGTTTTCCCGCCGGAACTGTCGCTTCAGGCACGTGAAGCGTCGCCTCAAAAGACATGGGCATTAAATGCGTAACTTGACGGTCCGGTTACCATGCAACTGTTCGGTTACATCCGAACCGACTCCGCTGGATCCTGACCAGGCCAATTACTCCCTGACACGTGGCAATACCCATACCCGAGCTCCTAGCTTTACCGGTCGGTTACTCCACCGGGGGACCTGGAGTGTAGGCCCCCATCCCGAGCAGCATTCCCAAACCACGTCCGGGCGGTTTCCAAGAAGCTACTGATTTTTGAATCCTCACCCGATGACGCATCCGGTCAGTTCCAAAAATAGGGGGTAGCTAATATGCCCAAAATAATCTGGCCAAGAAGACAGTGCCACATCACCTAGAGGCGCCGGTTATTCCGGTAAGGGCGTACCCCGTGGGGCCGAGCATTCCCGAGGTGTTTATGCAAACCGCACGGTCATATCAACAGGCCGGGCATAAAGGTCGCGGTGTCCCGCGCTCCCGACCTGTCCAGCAGTTTCCTAAATCAACTATAAGTCTGCGAAAGGAGATATGGCAATTTCCTAAACCACTTAGGAAACTCTCCTAAGATCATGCAAATCTATTATGATTAGATTAGGCTTCCTAATCCTATCAACTTACCATGTAAGGGTGGACTCTTGCATCTATAAAAGAGCCTACCTACCCTGTTTATAGGGATCCGGATTCCAATCCAACTATTATTCTCTAGCTAACAAGCATATCACAGAGAACTCACCACCATATGCATACACCCGGCCGGTATTACTGGTAGTGTCGCCCACCTTTGTTGGCTCACCAGACCCGCCGGTGATCTGCTAGTGAGAGCGCACAGACGCAACCATGGACGTAGGTCACCTCGTTAACGGGACCGAACCACATACAAATTGTTCTTGTCTCTTTCTCTCTATAAACCCTTCTTACCAGTTTTAGGCATCATCGGTACCGATATTCAGAACATAAGTCTAAAACCAGATTCTGTAAACACCTTTAATGCAAACAACAATCTCCCTTTTATCTGGGTGCTAAGAAGAAAAGTTAGAAAATATAACTGTAGTACCAGTGTTTTCTCTATAATTTTCCCTATATTTTCCATATATAAATACATAGATGAAATTAAAGTTTCCCTTCTTTGATTTTCCTCTAAAGTTTCTCCTAGCTTCATGATTTAAAATCCTCAAGCCTTGGGAGAAGGGTAGTCAATCGATTGCCCGAACCAATCGATTGATTAGTACCTAGCCTAAACCAATCGATTGGGAACTTGACAATCGATTGAGAGTACATTTGATTGCCCTTAAGGGCAATCGATTGCCAGTGCCTGAGATCCCAACTAATCGATTGCGAGCACTGTTTCTACCACTTGGTTGTAATTCAGCCCATGCAATGCCACATACCCCTTTTCATTTTTCTATATATATGAGGGCATGCCTCATTTATTACAGCTACTATTTAGAGAGAGAGAGAGAGAGAGAGAGAGAGAGAGAGAGAGAGAGAGAGAGAGAGAGAGAGAAAATTTGTAGCACCTGTATTTTCCTATCTATTTCTCAAATTTCTAAACATTATTTCTGTAATCTTTCTACTATATAAATAAAATCACGTTTCTATTTTATTCCTACTAGTGTGAATGTTTGTAAGCTTATGTATGTACCCTTGGGAAGATTTGAATAAAAGCTGATCCTGAGTGCTCGCGTTAACTGGAGCGCTTGAGTGACCTCTTAGTTTGCCCATAAATAGCTTCAATGGTCATTCATTTTGTTATTTTAAAACTAAGTTGAGCAAAAGAGAGAGAGTGCTAAGAGCTACTTTAAGAGAGAGAGAGAGAGAGAGAGAGAGAGAGAGAGAGAGAGAGAGAGAGAGAGAGAGAGAGAGATCCTTTCTTCCATGCCTTCATACCTATAATCCTCCATACACATACAAGCATGAAATCTTCATCTATACACACTTCTATACACATACACTTGCAATGTTGCTGAATCAGGAAAGATCAAACTGATAATCAAAGAGGAAAAATCATCCTAGATGCATATCCAAGTAGAAATAAAGAAAGAAGCTTAGAAACTCCATTAAGAACTCAAGGAACAAGCTTTCTCAATATATCTTCATACATTTCTCCATCCAAACACCATCTAAGCTTTGGTAAACATCTAACCTAATCTAGATACCCTTACAAACTATTTTTGCAACGTAAAACCAACATGTATGAAGATCTATAACATTTTTCATTCTTGCATGCAAGCTGCCTAAAATCTACTATAATCTCAATCCCGAGCTTGCCCTTAACTGGAGCACTAGAGTTGAATGGTCCACAAACAGACCGCTCGAAAGCTCTGAACGCTCATGTTTAGTATGTTCCTTATGATCCTTATGCTATAATGTTGATTAGTATTTGGACTTTTGTATGTGATGACTTTGCATTGTTATCTCACAATCTAAGGCTTTCATGTTAACCTACTACACACACACATACGCACACAAGCTCACTTACTAAATTGGAAATCTACGCTTTAAATCCGTACTTGTTAAGATTGTACTTGTTTATAAAATAAATCAGTTCTATAACTGTATGCTGAGAATCCTGAAATTTGTAAGCCCGAGCGCTAGAACCACTTAGAGCGCTCGAGACTTAAGCGCTTGCTCCCTGTGGTGTGCTTGCGTGCCCAAGCGCTCGAGTACTCTCGGGCGCTCGATCCTGCTTATATCTAGAATCTCATATCTCTATTTTTAATTGCTATAGCTCGACGACGTCATTCGAAACACATCAATGGTAATAATGGGAATAATGTACGAGTAATAAAATCGGAACCTATATAATGACCCTATGCCTCTGTATCTTGTGCTATATGCAATGAATACTCATACCTTGGCCAATTCTCTCAATTCCTATTGAAGTGTCGAATACAAGTCTCTAGAATGATGTTTGTGTCAGGAAGGTTCTGTCAGTTATTGGAGGGTATTTCAAGTATTGATGCAAAGTTTGATGGACGATGATAGTTATGGGATCCATTGATGATTATCTTGATTGAGTCTACCGTTAAGGCACATTACTATGCTCCTACTGCCATTAAGGCATGATAGTTTACTCATTAAGCAGGCGTTAAGGCATGTTTATATTCATGTATGGACAGGTCATAGAACTTGAATATCTTGGTTGAGTCAGCTATTAAAGCACTTCACTATGATCTTACGGACGTAAAGGCACGATAGTTTACTCACCAAGTGACTGTTGAAGCAGGTTTATATTCTAAACCAGATGGCTTATGCTGGATTTGTGAGGATGAGAAGTTGGTAAAGCTGGGGTTGAGTTGATTGTGGTTCAGTATGTTTCAAGTCATGAGTAGTGGAGTTATTCTCGGTTGAGTTCGGTGTCTCTATCAGTGTTCAAGTTCGGTCAAAACTTTCTATAAATTATAGATGCAATTAATAAGCCGCTTAAGGGTAATGAACTTGATAGCTTTCGTAATTGTTACTAACAGTGCTATTTAAGGTTTCATGTTCACCCAGATTGTATTCAAGCTGACGACGTTTTATGCCACTGGACCATCCCTGTCCAGTCTTTCTAGGTTTAGTAGGTGTTGTTCAACTCGAGGTGACTATGACAATGGTGGGTACGCTACTGAGGGTTTCACTGATGGGGGCCATTATGAGGAAGAGTATTCCAGGGAGGACTACTACGAGGAGAGTTACAACTATGCAAGTTGAAGCTTGTGTCCTCCTAGCCACCTTTATCTTTCTGCTTTGACGTAATAACTTAGATGTCTGATGGATTTAGTGACATGTGCTGTCATAAGACTGCTTTATGTACTTCTGTTCCTTTTGGATAAATCTTGGGTCAGTATTATAATGTTAACATAAGACTTGATAATGTTTAATATCTTTGTCGCTATTAAACTTAGATACTTGACCAGTATTATTATTATGCTTCTTGCTATTATAATGTTTAAGGACAATCAAGTGATCTCCAACCAGCCACGTGTCCACAGATCCAAAAAGGAAAATTTGAATTTTCCCTATTTTTGGTCTACTCCGAGGCGTGATAGAGATTTTTGGTATTAGAGCCTAAGTTTAGATGCGCTCGCTGATTGTACTATATATTTGGGTTCGAACTTTAAGATTCATTACACTAGTACTGAGTATAAGATAATTTTACTTATAGGTTGGCATTGAGGTAGTTTATATTGAAGATTCGTATGGAGGATACTCTCTATTCCCCGATCATTTGTAGGTCACTTATCAGAAGCTATACCTATAGAGAGTTAGAGAGCGCGCAGAGTGTCTTGTAGAGGATGACATTTGGAGGGCGATACATGTCGATGGGATCCATAACATCAAGAGAGTACGCATGGAGGCTCTACACTGTGTATGTACCCTTATTCAGATTGATTGTGAGATGGAGGCTATCCTGCAATAGATTTCCCACTACCAGGCACTCTTGGCACGAGTCATTCATATGCTACCTGGCCAGCCAGTACAACCAGCATAATCGCCACCGCTAGTATATCCAGCACCTCTGGCACTTACTTCACTAGAGCCAGACATGGATGGTGATGAGGATATCGACTCTGACCCTGATGAAGATACGATGGAGGAGGGTGATGATGATGAATATGATGCAGAGCTTGGAGTTCTCGCTAAGGATGATGAGGAGGAGGAACAAGATCTAGAGGATATAGATATAGAGGGAGACGTTGAGATTGATGAGGAGCTGGAGGTATTTCTGGAGAGAGATGACGAGGTTGTTGTAGAGGAGGAGGAAGTCAAGGAGAGATGTCCTGAGGATGAGTAGGTATAGGGCGACCTAGCTCTTAGATAGGAGGAGATAATTCCCACAGTACTAGTTCATCCTATTCAGCTAGCAGCACCACCGGACCCATAGGACGTAGGAAACACAACATGGTTTGAGGGGTTAGGTGATCACCTTGATGGCCCGATGCTTAATGAGTTTGACTTATGATTGGACTGGGTACTGACGGAGGAGATTGTTCTACCCGAGGATGAGGTTCTGCCCATAGAGTCAGATGAGGAGGATTTTTGGGATCTTTTTCCCAGAGATTAGTTCTTTTATTTGCATGTCTATGTAGGCCTGTAGGTTGCTTCTTTTGTGTACATATTATGAATATTGTAGTGGTATAATTGTAAGATTTGTGTAGATAGTGCGGTAACTACCATGGCACCTGTTGTTTTAGATGTAACCACTATGTACATGTTTTTGACTACTAGTGTATAGACGCTACTCCTTGTAAATACCATGTTAATATTAATGAAAGGACTATTTTGGAAACCATGTTGTACTTGTTTATCTATGTTTCCAGTTAATATTTAATGCTTATTGAATTTGTGAGACATTGTCTTAAGTATGCTGTTATGCAAACCACCTATCGAAAGTTTTTGTATTGACCAATAAGTGCTTGTGTTAATGCACTGGTAAACAGATTATATATGGCTCATGATACCAGAGGCTCGAGGAGCCATAACAGAGCAGGACCATCCAATCCTATCCCAAATGAGATGGATCTAATAGGACTATTGGAGGCTTTGGAATGGAGAATCGAGAGAGCTTCGACCAGTGTGGAGAACATGGCCAATCGTGGTAACACTCAGTGTACACATCAGGGACAGACTGGAGACATATTGTTAGAAAAATTCCGTGCCCTTCGCCCAGAAAAGTTTGATGGTGCAGCCGAACTGTGGAAAGCAAAATAATGGTTGAGAGAGATGGAAACCATTTTTGACACGGTAGGATGCAACGAAATGGAGAAGTGCCGATTAGTTAATATCTAGCTCACTTACTCTACAGCAGAATGGTGGGAAGCCGAGAAGGCGACTATTGGAGCTGAGGCCACTAGGAGAATGACATGGGGCACCTTGAGGGATAGCTTTTTGGAAAAGCATTTTCCCGACAACGAAAGAGATGAAAGGGAGAAAGAATTCATCAGCCTGGTACAGGAAAACAGGATAATATGGGAATACACCATAAAATTTGAATGATTATCCAGTTCTGCCCCGCATATGGTGGATACTCCACATAAAAAATTGAAGAAAATATCATTGAGAACTAAAATCCCACCTTAGACATATGAAAATGATGCAATTGAACCAACCATTTGAAGCAATGGTCCAACTGGCCTCACGATTGGAGAAGGATGGCTGCCAAGGCCCTATGTAAGCAATGTTTTGACCATCACTGAGTTTCACTCCAGGACCGGGACCGCCAGTGCCTTATCAGGGAAACAAGCACATATAGATTGGAAAAAAGAAACCTTAGACTGCTTATCCGAGACCTCAACTAGATCGACCAGTAGTACCCTGACCCCCACCGCCTTAGAATTGAGTACCAGCCCCTACAGGAGGCCCGCAGCACCCCCAACTACCCTGGATAGAAACCAACGAGACAATTTTAACTATGGAATACCCGACCATTATGCTAAAGACTGTTATGCTCCCAAGACTTATAGTCAAGACAAGATCGTCTATTATAACTATGGAAAGAAGGGCCACTTGAGGTAACCCTATGTTATACCAAACTAATTCTTAGGACCCCCATTAGACCCCCCTTGAATAGCTTTAAGATCAGAGTTGGTTTGATAGGATATGTAGACCATTATTCTCGCAAAACTCAAAATGGATAATGGGCTCGTTCAAACCCTAAATGAATGAACCTTGGTCCTAGCCCCTAGTATGTGATAGAGGAATGAATTCTGATCACAATGGCATTGGAATCAATCATTTCTATGGAGAGATGAGAGAGATATGAGGAGAGTGATTTTCTAACGAGTTGCGGGTCACAAGCGGTGACCTGGTGTAGTCGGAGATGGAGGAGAGAGAACCGAGTCAGCGGGTTATAACAACTGGGTTTGGGTTATGTGAGGAGAAAAGGGTAAGGTTTCATTTCGAGTTAGGTTGTATTAAACTTATGGACCCCCCTTTAAAAGATTAGTTGTTGCATGTTAGTTTTATGAGGATCCATGGTATGTTGATTGAACTATGAGCTATGATAGTTGTACCTTAATGCTATACTATGTATATACATGCTTGCATGTGCTATGTGGACATTGTATTTTTTGTTATTTGAGTAGTACTTTAGTAATGAATTGCTTACATAATGAAAAGATGAAGGAATACTAAGATTTATAATGGTGAGCTCGAGCTCACCCGATTGTTTGAGCCGATTGGTTTAACAAAGACATGGTTTCTATAAGTAGCGAATGATGAGTTGAACTAGTAAGCTGTATACGTGTGAGATACATAAATTCCAAAGAGTAAAGTGTTGTACTTAAGTACCCAATCTCAATAATGATGTGCATTAACGACATGTACCATGTGCGTTAGTAACGTTATGTAAGCTGCGTTAACTCTGATAACGAGATCAATAACAAGGTGGATGTAATAAAAGTGATCAATGAGACGATCGTATCCGTCGGTCTGATTCTTGTGTTTTGTTCGTAAAAGAGTATTAAGTACCATGCTATTATTCGAATGTTACCAAAGGCCAATTCAGGCACGGATGTCATATGAAAGGCCAAGGTGGGCAAGTGATGCGGTAGTACCTATACGAACCCAAAATAGTTTCTGTAGCTTAGGGATGTCAAAAACGGCATTAAACTATTCTATATGCAGCCCTATTTATAGATTTCCAAATCGACCTTATGCCTTCGATCAATTGAAGTGGCTTTGATTGATTGAACCTTCGATCGATTGAAGAACTTTCAATCAATCAAACTTGTCTTAACTTCAAATCGATCGATCGAACCTGTCTTGACAAGATCCTTATGTGCCTTTCCAAGCATTCTGGTGGAGCTAAGAGTGGGATCTCCTAGGTTCTTAATTGTTGACTTTGACTAGTTAATTCCCATGACCAAACTCTTTGATCAGCAAATTAACCAACTGGTCAGTTAATATTTACTCCACTATAAAACAATAACTGCACTCTAATGCAGAAGAATATATCCGAAGCGATAAATAGACTTGTATGCTGTACTAATGTTCCTCTACCATCAGCATTTGTAATCATATTCAGGTAGTCGGATAAACAGTTACCGCCAACCTGAATCATGATTACTTCTTGTATTCCTTGAGTCCCATTCACCTCTCATGATTGCCAAACATGTTGATAACTACTTATCAACAAGACTACAGTTCTCAGTAATCAACTTGGTGACATTCTCAAGGGAAGGCTTACTCTTTATTAGAGGGTAGATTCTATCTTGACAATATATGTTCACAACCTTATGAGCATGACATACCCAAGATACCCAGGTGTTGATCTTTTATAGACCTTACTAATTGGTAAGCCAAAGCAGCAATATCCACAGTCTATGTCCATAATATTCTCAAGATTAAGAACATGTACCTTATACAAGTTATGAGTTCCTATCGACTGTTGACAATATTAAGTGTCAATAGGAAAGCTCATGGTCCATCAATGAACTATAAGTACTAGCATATTAACTAAGAGTTATACTCTAGTGATTGAGATTCATCACTCCATCCAATGGTAGTTAATCAAGCTACAGTGTAAACCTGATGAGATAACCAGTCTCATCATCCATTGTGACAAATTCTAAGTATCAAAGAATAGTAATTCGTATCTCACTTGTATGTATCTCATACACACACGAATTACTTACTATGATACTTAAGGATTAATAATCATCTCATGAAAGAAACATACATAATGAAATGTAAAACTGATATCCATATATTAAAATGCCATTGTCTCATACAGAAAGTAATGGTTTGAGGGCACAAACCCAACAGTACACTGTCGGTACCATCGTAAAAAGAGTACTAGGCCTTTTGGGCCATAAAGATGAATCCGTCATTGTCACGCCTAGGAGTAGCCAAAATAGAAAAAATTTAAACACTTTCTGTTTTGGGTCCATATGTCCGTGGCAAGTTGAATATCTTATGATTATTGATCGGGAGAGAACAAATCCTATTTATACGCCTTAACGAGCATTTGTTAGTATCTTTTTATCCTGTTTTTGTACATTTTTACTTCGTTTTCGAGTTTCTGACAGGATTTGGAAGAAATCAACTAAACCAGGCTAAACAAGATGAAAAAGCACAAAGAAAGAAGCTGAAAAAGCCACCTCGCACGCGACCCGCTCGCGTGAGAATCCAGAATTTGCTCGCGCGACTCGCGCGCGCGACCTGCCAAATGACGCGCTCGCGCGGCTCGCGCGCGCGATCCGTACAAAAAGCAAAGATACGTATTTCAGTATACTGAAGACTCCTGTGCAAACGAAACTGCTGAATGACGTCTAGACTGTAAAATATATCAGTTTCAGTTCGTTTCGGGTTAGGAAAGCTTCCAAAGCTTGTTGTAAACTCTATATATACTCTATTTTACTTCAATTAAAGGGTTACACACCCATACATACATACACATACAACCATATAGACTGAAATTCCAGCCCTTGAAGAGGGAAAAGCAAGGAGAAGAAGAAGAAGACCAAGGATCCCCATGGCCTCCTCCATCAACTACTTGCCAATCTCCACTTCCATGGCAGCTTAGACCTAGATCTAGGGTTTCAATGAAACCCTAGCCAAGTAATAGGGTGTATTTTATGCTTTTCTTTTAGATTTATTATGTATGGATGACAGTTACATGTTTCGAGGATTATTATAAATAAATCGTGCTCTTATTGATTAAATCATTACTTTCAGAATTTATTCTTGTCTTAGATCTATTTTGACTGTGATGTGCTCAACGATCTATGCTCGCTGTGCTTGTTTAGATTGTTTACATGTAATGGTGCTTAAATTGAATTGTGCTATCAAGTATCTGAATAGTCCATGCCTAGATTAGATGGATTATACCACAACCCTAGTTTAGTGTGGGATAATTCGTGCTAACCGAAGATGGATTATGTTGGTGCTTGAACCATAGTTATTTTCTTGACGGAGGAATTGGGCTTGTAGCTACAATTCCCCATTATCATCCAACTTAATAATCTAATTGAATTCATAAATGTTCCATATTATGAAGCTAGTGGTGGAGTTGCAATCCTAGGTTCCCTTTACATATTTACAAAAACACTTTTAATTGCTTTCATAGTTTAGATTTATTTTGATTGTTATTAGTTTAATTAAAATCAAATCAAAATCCATTTTCATAATTAACTAAAGTTAGGTTTTAAAATTAAGTCGCTGTAGTTAACCAATCCCTGTGGGTTCGACCTTTGCTTTTACACTACAAATCTTTTGAAAAGTAAAGAACACTTTTTATATCTTGATATTGACAACATCAATTATCCACAATAATAAAGAACCGATATCATAAATAACAAGCAGTAGTAACAAACATGGTGGTCTAGGCATACTTATATATTAAACATTATAGTCTTAAAATCCAGTTAGTACAACCACAAAAAGGAAAGAAAAGAACACTATCTTGGGCATAAGCCCTTCATCAAATATAAACATGGTCGGCATCTAGTGCCTCCAAATACTAACAAAAAGTAATAAATAGAAGACTTTAGCCTCAACTCCCTAGCTTGCAATGCCATAGCCTTCTTCGGCATACTCTACTTTCGGATATTCGACCTCTACAAGATTTGGACATTTGATTGTCCAGCACATGAAAGTCGTCAGCTTTACTACAAGCTGAGTGAGTAAATCTTCTACACTGAACAAGCTCAGAAAATACTTGTTAATCCATTTTGGAAGTAAAACATTCCCTTTTTATACTTTAGAAAATCAATAGCATTAAGTCTCGGTTAATCTCAATCTCATTGTAACTCATACGTTAGGATGCACTCAATGACAATATTCATACTTGGAAGTACAACTAACATCAGCCGATTGATCACTTTGAACTGTTGGTCCAATTTGACTTGACGAATCCACTTTGAACCACAGGTTCAATCTCTTACAACTCGACTTACTTTGAACCGCCGATCCAATATTTACTTTACTTTGGACTACATTTCCAATCTATACAGACTTGACTCTTTACATGTATTCCGGCACGAATGCCATTGGCCTGGAATATCGTAGCCCAACATGGTTTATGGGTTACCCTCTTATCATCTTTAGCCCAGCTGGCCACTTACTTGATATCTCTTGTCATCTTTAGCCTATCTGGCCACTTACTTGACATCTTAGTCCAAACTGGCCTCATTACTGAGTAACCCCCATCTTATTCCATTCAGCCTTGGTTAAATTGTCATCATAGCCCCAAATGGCCTACTTGCTTGACATCTGAGCCCAAATAGTCTGTTAACCAGCTCAATGCAACTGACCTTGATAGTACCAACAAGGTACTACATTCTCTCTTACCACCCTAGCATCTATAACAAATAGTACCGCTGAGGTATGACCACTCTTGCCACCATTGCCCTTATGGCCAAAACGACATCTCGACAACATTACAGACTCATTACTCTTTTACGGGCAAAGCTGTCACGCCCAGAGTAAACCAAAAATAGGAAAAATTAAAATTTTCTTTATGGGTCGGTAGATACATGACTGATTTAAGGATCGCGTGCTTGTCTATACAAGAAAGAACCAAGATAAAAAGCCGTAAATAGTAAACAAAAGCAGTAATAATAAGCATGGTGGTTCTAGACTTACATAATATTAAACATCAGAGTCTTAAATCTCATTATTACAAAATCGAGGAAAAGAAAAGAGAATAATAATAAAAGATCGGCATCCAGTGCCTTACTAACAACAAAAGATAATTTAGACAAAAGTCTTAACTTAGGCAACTAGCTCGCAAACCCATAGCCTTCCTCGGCGTACTCCTCATCTGGGTAGTCAGCCTCTATAAGGTCTGGACATTTGATTGTCTGGGATATAAAAGTCGTCATCTTTACTATAAGCTGAGTGAGCAAACCTACTACACTGAACGGGCTCAGAAAAACACTTGTTAATCCATTTAGAAAGTAAAACATTCCTTTTTATCCTTTTCTGAAAACATTAGTTAAGCCTTACTTATTCTTAATCTCATTGTACAACGTAAGTTAGGAAACATCCCTGATTGACTCAAACTCTAGAAACACAACTGACATCAATCAAGTAATTACTTTTGACAATCCGTACAATTTGTACCGACTCAACACTTTACTTTGAACCCCAGGTTCAATCTATACAACTTGGATCACTTTAAATCATTGATCCAATCTTTCACAGCTTGACTCTTTGCATGAATTCGACATAGGTGCCGTTGGCCTGAATATCATCGCCTTACGGCCGTTAGGTTACCTTCTTGTCATCGTTACCATACTGCTTCATATTGACATCATCGCCTTACGACCTTATGGTAACCCCATCTTATTCATTCAGCAATGGTTAAATTGTCATCGTCGCCTTACAGCCTCATATTGACATCGTTGCCTTACAGCCTTTTAACGATCTCAACAACTAAACGTAGACTCTTTACTCTTTCTTACACTTGACCAAACGAATGGACAGAACACAAAGAATAGACTGACGGATATGAATGTCTTGTTATTAACTTCATCAAATCGTTAACAATTATCGTATGTCGTACAAATCATTAAAGCACATTATTCTCAGAGTCGTGTACTCAAGTACATTACATTATTGCTCTCGTCATTATCGATCGCCAATCATACATGTTCAGTCGGTTAATCGCGACATCATGTTAAGAAACATCTGCTTCTTCTTTAAAAACGCATGCGTTATTACTATAGTACTACACTAACATCATAAGGTATAACTTATAGTAAGCACATGCAATCATATATATATATATCAAGCATAATCCAAGGTACAACCATCACAGCTCATGGGATAACATAACTCATTGTATATATAGAACAAACTATTCTTAGAAGTACTGCTAAGCTCGAGTGCTCGCACTTGGCCCGTTCAGTAGGCTAGAGTGCTCGTGCTCAGGTTATGCAGTTTCAAATAGTGACAGTTTTAGCAGCTTATATATATGAGCTTTAGCCTCAATGCATGACACATGCATGGTCTTTGATCATCCATATAACTATGTTAAACATATTCATGAGTATGTAGAAGTGCTTAGTTAAGATCTATATGATCTAGATGATCAAAATGTATGTATATGTATATAAACTTCAAAATATCTTCAAACATGATCATGGATCTTCATGCATGTCACATGCATGAGCATAAGTTATGATTAAACTTGAGAAAATAAAAATTTTGAGTGAGTAAGTATACTCACAAGGATCTAGATGAACTAGATGAAGAAATGTGAAGAAATGTATATAGGTGTGTTTGATGAAACTTGAATGCAACTTCTTCCAAGCTCCAAGACCTCCAAAGTCTTTCTAATGCACCTTGATCCTCCAAATCTTTAGTCCCATAGCTTCATGCAACTATATAAGAGTATATGGCGGTGTGGATCATGAATTGAAGCACATACAAAGGTGTTTATGAAGAGGATTTGGATGTATGGACATGAATTCTTAAACTCTCTCTCAAAGGACCCTGTCTGGAATGCAGAGTTAAAACATAGTAAATGCTAGGTATGTAGGGGTAATTATAGAGTTTTCCAAGCCCAGGGGCAAAATAGTCTTTTCACCTCTTTTTAAGCTCGAGCACTCATGATGCTTGAGCGCTCGTACCTCGAGCGCTCCGGCGCCTCAAGCACTGGTTCTCCAATCCTTCTATTGTTTATAAGAGTTCAAGGTTAAAGGAATAAACATCCATATAAGTAGTGATCAAAGTTAATCCATACACGATCGTACTTAATGTATACGAGTATAGAAATACAGAGATACATCCATATACTAGCAAATACAGGTAAACGGGCTGGTGTTACAAAAGCACACGAATCGAAAAGACGGATTCGATCATCTCGTTAATATCCTTGTTATTGCAACCTACACATCATCAACTAACACGTGTCGTACAAGCTGTTAAATGTGCCTTATTCATGGATTATCGTACTTAAGTACGTCTCATATTATTCTCAGAGTTTATGCACCTCTTACGTATGCGTCTAATAGTTCAATTCATCCTTTACTTACTATAAGAACATAGTCTTTGTTAATCCAGTGGGCTCGATCAATTGGGTGAGCTCAAGTGCTCGCCTTCGTAAATTTCCATAATCCTTCTTCTTTACATATATAAGTTGTACATATATTAAAGTACCATACTCACATCATAAAGTGTAACTTCTATATAACACATACAAGTGTACATGGCAAGCATATCTCAGGGTACAACTATCTCAGCTCATAGTACCATCATACATCTCATGGATCATCTTAAATATAACGTGCAACAACTAATCCTCTAAGTACTGCTGAACTAGGGCGCTCATGCCTCTTGAGCGCTCAGGTTTAGCAGTTTCAAAATAATAACTAGTTTAGCAACTCAAACTCCTCTTAGATCTTCATGCATGTTACATGCATGGCCTTTGATTGTCAAAACAACTTAAATAAGCATGTTTAAGAGTGAGTAAGAGTACTCACAAGGATCTAGATGATGATCTAGTGCTAGGATGGTGAAAATATGTATGTGTATGCTTGATCTAACTTCCAAGTACTTCAATCCAAGCTCCAAGAGTCTTGATCCTTCAAAATCTTCCTTGATCCTTCTTGAACTTCACGTCCAGAACTTTCTAGTGGTGGTCATGCATGTGTTTGTGTGTGCTAATCATGGAATGGAAGATTGTAGACACCCCAATTTTGACCGACCATCGAATTTAGGAGAGCGTCACCTCCACGTCCGATGATGATAAAGACCGAAAGAATTGAAGTATTCCAAGCTCTTCAGAAAGTTCTCCAAACGCGATAAAATTTCACAGAAAGAGGAAAACACCAGGTATTTAGGAAAATTCAGGTATAAAACACCATTTTTGGAGAAAATCTTCAAAAATATTTTTTTGGAAGAAAAAGGAGAAAAGAAAAGACCTAAAAGAGGAAGTTCAACAAAAAACGGCACACGGCAGTATTCCGCGGCACTCAGTGAGTGCCGAACGACATTCAGTGAGTGCTGGGCTGGCATTCACTGAGTGCCGCCGACATTTTCTGACTGTCGTTTGCTTTTTAAGTCCGTATTTTGTGGTACAATACGTATGTGTAGGCGGATAAAAATAAAAATATGATAAAGTAAGGTTAACGAAAACCCGGCAATCAACAATCTGCCGCGGCACTCACGGAGAGCCGTGCGACAGTCACGGAATGCCGTCGCAGCAGTCACGGAGTGCCGCAGCGGCACCCATGGACTGCCGCAGATGAATTTGGACTGCCGCCCTGGGTAGCAGTCTGTCTAATTTCAGGAAGTACGTATTGTACCACCAAATGGGATGATTACACCTGTCTTTTACTCCGAATTCACTGAAAATACTTGGTAATTTTGCCTATAAAGAGGAAGGATCTTCCTTGGAACACATGCAAGGAATATACACAAGAGATACACCAAAAAAATACAAAAAATCACTACCATTACACTAACATATTTTGAGAGAAAAAGAGAAAGTTTAGAGAACTAGAGAGAAGAGCTTGGAAGATCTTCAAAGAAAGACTTTTGAGGATAGTTTGGAGGTGACCTCTAATCTTGGTTGTGTTTTCTTTCTTTTTGAGCTTCTAATCTTCAAGTCATTTTTTAGTTTTTCTTGATTAAGTCTTAGAGTTTGTCTAGTAAGCTTAGGAGTTCTTGTTTCTAATTCTTTAATCTTTCTTATATTTCTTTTGTTTATGTTCTTCTCTTGAGATTCTTGGAGATCTTCAATATCTCTCTTGAAATCTCTTGAGTATGATCCTTTGAATCCCATGTAAGCTTATACTCTACATGAGAGTCAAAATTTGATCATCACTTCATTTCATAAGCAAATAGATGAATCCAAGTCCACACTCATGACTTGGATCCTCTAAACTTGGTATTTCATGAAATCATTTCCATATTCTCTTTGAAACTTATGAGTATTAGTCATGTCTTCATCTCCAATGACCATCAAATGGTAGGAGAAAATTGTTTTGAGTCTAAGCCCATCTCCATGGTTTAGAGTCCTCATCTTGAGATTTCATGAAGTCTATTCATACTTCCTTTGAAATCTACAAATATGAAGGTCTTTAGTCTCCAATGACCATCAAATGGTAGGAGAAAATGGTTTAGTTTAAGTCCAACTTCATGGTTTAATAGTTGGGGTTAACAAATAAAGTTGAACTTGACAAATGAAAACAGTGAGTTCACAAACTGATTTCGATCAAAGATTTTTAGTTCGAAATCTAACCGTTGAAATCAAGTGAAACCAACGGGAAAGTGTCAATAACACAATACTATACCACTGTAATTTTTGTTTTAAGGTGATCTCATGTCTAAGATGGTTTGGTCTTGTGATTTTTAATACATGCAGCTCTCTGTCCGAAATTTCAGAACAATAAATCTATTTTGAAACTAATAAATCAGAATTTTAACGGAGTTTCCGAGGTCTCTAATAATTTTTTATAGGTACCTTAATGTGTTAAGGAGATCCCCTAAAAAGATCTAAGTGTTTCTCATCTGTTTGCTATTTTTAATAAATCGTACAAGATCTCTGGACAGAGAGTTGCAGATTCCTGAGTGGCGTCTAGTGTTTTCCATATTCCCAGAGATCTAACCGTTAAAACCATTAAGATCCAACCGTCGGAAGCATGATTTTTCTATTTTTTAAGATCTGGTCTGCTCTCTGTAATTCATAAAAACTGCTACCTTTTTTGTCTAATCTTATTTATTCCAACTCAAATGGTCTCCTAATGTCTTAGGATCCAAATCATACTTTGAATAAGGGTAATTTAGCTTAAATCCAGAGGCTAAGTGACCCAAATTAGTGAATAAATCCATGTCCTATTCTTGTTTACATTCATTCATCCATGTACATTTATTTGCTCATGATTAGAACTAACTATCGAACACAGTTGGATTTCATGCTAGATAGACTTAAGTTAGAGAATTAGGATTGATTGTTTGATACCATATTATTATGTGAAACATGTGGACTAATCTTTATTTTGTAGCGCATTTGAGGTACAATTTCTCATCTCCCTTCTAGTTTATTTTAGTCCTTGATTTTATTGATTTTCAACCTCATGCGCGACACCTTAGAATTAGGAGCTTGCCTTATATGTATATGTGATTAGAGACTCTTTTTAGGATTTTCTTTTGTTTGTATGCATTGCACGTTTAATATCGCTGCTGGATCCCGGGTAAGTTCTCTTGTTCCCTAGTGCATATCATGTTGCTTGCTACTTGAAATATGTGATTTTTGAATGATATTTTATCAATTGCAATTTTGCACCCCTTTGGACATGCTTTTTGTAACGTATATCTATACATATATATTAGTTGAGGGCACATTTAAATTAATAATTCGATTAGAAGGATATTGAGTAGAGGCCTATCGCAAGATAGGATGAGAGAGGGTGTTTTAGTCCGACGGGCTCCTTCCTCTCTCATTCCATAATCCCCGGACCTAGTTAATCTCTGGTTTCTAAATGATCAGTTTGCTTTTAAAATGGTTTCTTAATTTTTTCTTTTAAAAATTAAGTGGCGACTCATTTATTTTTTGAAATTGATTTTGAAAAGCTGTGGGTAAAAGAAAGAAAACCTGCGATATCCACAAAGACATGTAAGCATGATTAGGTGTGTGTATGTGTATGGAAGCATAAGAACTCTCATACTCTCTCTCTCTCAAAGATACTCTCTGTTAAATAGAGTTTAAAACTTATTAAATACTGGGAATGTAGGGGTATTTATAGGGTTTCAAGGGCCTAGGGGCAAAACAGTCATTTCTTATGTTTTTAGCTCGAGCGCTTACACTTGGCTCGAGCACTCACGACTCGAGGATTCCAGCGCCTTGAGTGCTCAGGGCTCCTACTACTCACATCCTTTTAATGTTTTAAGGATTCAAAGGTTAAGGAAATAAACATCCATACTAACTCTCATCAACGTTCATTCATAAACATTCATATCTTACATATACGGATACAGAAATACAAAAATACATCCATATATAGATAAAACATATAAAAGGGCCGGTGTTAAATCTCTCCACCACCAACAAAAGATTTCATCCCCGAAATCTGAGCTAAGACTCACTAAACAACTCCGCGTACTTCTTTCCCATGGCTGATTCCATCTCCCACGATGCTTTGCGCTCATCATCATACTTCCATTGCACTTTTACCAGTGGGATCTCCTTATTCCTCAGTTTCTTGATCTTCCTTCCTAAAATCCGTACTGGTCTTTCGTTGTACGACACTCGACTATCCACTTTAATATCTTTGAGTCAATCTTGTGCATCGATTCGTGCACGTACTTCCTTAGCATGTTGACGTAAAACACCTTATGAACTCCATACATCTTTATTAGTAGTGCTAACCTGTACGTAACCTTAACTATGTGCTCCAGATTCTCAAAAGTTCCAATATAGCGCGGCGAAAGCTTTCCCCTTTTATGTCCGAATCTTACCACTCCTCTTACTGGAGAAACTTTTAGCAAGACGTGATCTCCTACGCAAAATTCTAGGTCCTTCATGCGCTTGTCTGGATAACTCTTCTGTCAGCTCTAGGCTACCTTCATCCTTTCTTTGACGATATTGATCTTTTCGTTAGTCTCTCAAGCCATCTTAGGTCCCAAAAGCTTGGCTTCTCCAACTTCTGCCCAACAAAGAGGCAAATGGCACGGTCTTCTGTAGAGCACTTTGAGTGGTGCCATTCTAGTGCTCGAATGGTAATTGTTGTAGGTAAACTCGATGAGTGACAAATGCATCTCCTAACTACTTTTGAAGTCAATTACACATGTTTGCAGCATATCTTCTAACACTTGATTAGTCCTTTCTCTTTGTCCATCAGTCTGGGGATGGAAAGCAGAACTCAGTTTCAGCGATGTCCCCATAGCTACTTGCAAACTTTCCCAGAATTTAGCTATAAAATGCGAATCATGATCTGAACAGTCAAAACGGGCACACTTGTTACAAGTATAGTCAGCCCATCTTCTCGACCGGGTACATCATGTTGTACGCAATGAAGTGCGCTAACTTGGTGAGTCAATCCATGACCACCCATATTGTGTTGTGGTTCTATTACGACCTCGAAAATCCTACAACAATGTCTATAGAGATGTGATCCCACTTCCATCCTGGTACTAGCAGGGGTTGTAAAAGTCCTGTCGGCTTCTGATGCTCAGCTTTATCTTGTTGGTAAGTGAAACACTTGAAAACGTGCTCCGCAACATCTCTCTTCATTCCTTTCCACCCAAAACTCCTTTTTAGGGCCTTGTACATCTTTGTATCACCCGAGTGAACTGTTAATCTTGACCTATGTGCTTCGTTCATCATTTTCTCTCTTAGTCTATCGTCTTTGGCACACACAATCTATCTCAACATCGGAGACTTCTATCTTGTCCAATTCTCCACTCCTTCGGATCTTTGGCTATTACTTTCTCAAACCATTGTTGCAGTCCTTCGTTCTTCTTCTGAGCTTCGATAATGTGACTGATGAGAGTTGGTTCAATAATAAGGCATCCAAAATGCTTTCCTTCTTCCAAATCCGTGGCCTAAATATCAAATTCTATCAAGGTTTCTAATGCTTGCCACTCTTTAATCATCAAAGAAGCAAGTTTGTTACGGGGTTACCCGCTCAAAGCATCAGCGACTACATTCGCTTTACCGGGGTGGTATTGCAGAGTGAAGTCGTAGTCTTTAAGCAACCCCATCCAGCATCGTTGTTCTATATTCAACTCCTTTTGAGAGAATAGGTCAAACTTCTCTTCGAATAGATAATGCCTCCAGATCTGGAGAGCGAAAACAATGGCTATTAACTCCAGGTCATGCGTTGGGTAATTCACCTCATGTGGTTTTAGTTGTCATGATCCATAGGCGATTACCTTACTTTCTTGAATGAGCACGCATTCGAGTCCTTGATAAGAAGCGTCACTATAGATAGTAAATCTTTTTCCACTGGTTAGTATGGTAAGCACTGGTGCTAAAGTTAACCTTCCCTTCAACTCTTGAAAGGCACGTTTGTGCTTACCTAACCATTCATACTTAGAATCCTTCTAAGTCAAGCTGGTTAATGGCACGACTATCTTTGAGAATCCTTTCACAAATCTCCTATAGTAACCAGCCAATCAAAGGAAACTCCTTACTTCCGAGGCATTAGACAGCCTGTTCCAATTCAGGACATCGTCAATCTTAGACGAGTCTATTGTAATTCCTTTTGAAGAAAATACTTGACCCAAGAACTTTACTTGCTCCATCCAGAACTCGCACTTGCTAAACTCAGCATATAACTGATGATCCTTGAGCATTTACAATGCCATTCGAATGTGCCTCTCATGCTCTTCCTTCATCTTCGAGTAAATTAATATATCATCAATAAACATAATCACGAACTGTCTAAGTATGGTCGAAACACCCAGTTCATCAAATTCATGAATACAGTCGGGGTATTAGTGAGTCCAAACGATATCACTAGGAACTCATAATGACCATATCTAGTTCTCAAGGCAGTCTTCAGTATGTCCTCTAGTCTAATGAGTAGCTGATGGTATCCCGATTGAAGATCTATCTTTAAAAGGTTGTTGCTCCCTACAACTAATCAAATAGATCATCTATCCAAGGGAGGGGATACTTATTCTTAATAGTGACATTGTTTAACTCTCGGTAGTCAATACAAAGTCGAAGTGATCTATCCTTCTTCTTTACAAATAGCACTGGTGCTCCCCAAGGTTATGTGCTCGGTCGAATGAATTCCAAATCATCCAATTCTTGAACTTGCTTGTTTCACTCTTGCATTTGTATTGGGGCCATTTAATAAGGGGTCTTAGAGATCGATAATGTTCTTGGTGCCAACTTTATGCAGAATTCGATCTCCTTCTTGGGTAGTAAGCCAACAACATCTTGGAACACTTCTGGAAAATCTCGGACCACGGGTATCTGGGCTATAGAGGTCTTGGCACTAGAACTCTCCACAGTGGCCAAATGACTAGCCAAAAATGCATCACACGAGGGGTTAACTGAAAACAAAAGGCACACTCCCAGGTACGGAGAACGAAATCGACTTATTAGAATAGTCTAACTTAGCTTGATACTTTGTAAGCCAGTTTATACCAAAAATCATGTCGAATTCCCTCATCGATAGCATAATCAAATCTGCTAGAAGGATTTAACCCTCTAAGGTTAGAGTACAATTGTTTCACACCTTACTTAATATAACCATCACTCCTAAGGGAGAAATAGTGTTAAGGGCATCCTCAAGTGCCTGTGGTTCTAATCCCAACCTCTGAACAAGTCTAACAGTGATAAACAAATTCGTAGCTCTAGTATCAAACAATACTATAATTTGACTATCGTGTAACATGAGTGTACCTTCCATATTCTACGCCACTCCTTCTTCATAGCCTGCCTCTTCTAGATGATTGCCTTGAGCCGGGTTTGAGTAGTTGTTCTATAGTATCCACTTAGAGGTGATTGACAGTTCTTGGCGATGTGCCTTTGCTTGCCATAGTTGTAGCAGATCATGTCAAGGTGGTTAGGCTTCTTTGGGCGTCGGCAATCCCTAGCGAGATGTCTTGGGATCTGGCAGTTAAAACACTCTCCAATTTTACCTCTAGTGGTAGCAGGCGGTGCAACTATCTGGTTGCAAGGAAAGGTCAGTTGTGGCTTCCTCTATCCATTCCAAGTCCTCGTTACCCCTGGAACAAGAGCTGGGGGTCATGGCATGAACTTTTCTTTCATCAGGGGTTGGTTAACCGGTTGCTTTGGTACTTGGCACCCATCACTTTCTATTCCAGAGACTAGCCTGACAAATGCCTCAAATGTCTGGTTTAAATGCCCCCTAGTCAGGTGTCAGAGGTGTTGTTTCACCCCTCGGTAGTACCATTTGATCTTCTTTTTGGGAGTGTCTATCTAGTGCTGGGCAAAATGAGATAGCCTCTTGAACTACATGGTGTACTCACATGCAGTCATGTTGCCCTGGACCAAATCCAAGAAGTCCCTTTCCCTTTGCTCTCTCTCTTCCTCGGGGAAGTACTTCTCCAGAAACCTTTCCATAAAGGCCGTCCATGACATTCTCTATCTTTATCGTGGCTCTCAGCCTCCCACTAGTCATCAGCAGCATATATGACAAGGAATGTCACTAGATGCCACTTCTCTTCCATATTGCATCTCATCCTCTTGAATATGCGATCCATGTTCCTCACCCACTTCTCGGCTTACCATGCTTTGTCAATTTCCATCAAATGTATCTGGGTGGAGAGTTCTGAAATGCTCTAGTATCTTGTCTCTGGTGATTGGTGGATGTGGTACAACTTGATGGTTGTTATTGCAGCTGTTGTTGTTATTATTGTTGTGATTTCCTCGATGAACATCGCTGCTATACTCTAGGCATTATAGAAAAGCTTCTAAAGCTCTGATAGGATCCATGTTTTCAGGAACAGGGGCCCTTCACTATCAGTTCCCTGCGTTTCTCATCCCGTCAGCCATGAATACCTGCGCAACCATCATCATCACTTTCTTTCTAGCTGTCAAAGCACAATACGATGAGTACAAGGTAAGGGAATCAAACACTCAAGGTAATAAGCATACTTAATACACTAAATGCTCAAAAGTGGTAACAAAAAAAGCATACTCCTTATATATATACATGGTCAAAAACATTTATACTATGGTATGGTTAGGGTATTCACATCACATCTACATATACCATTACCATAAAAAAAAATATACAAAAACATGCACATAAATGAGAGTGGGCTACATGCCCTGATCAAAAGAAACAAAGATCCATATCCTAGGGATCCAATCCCCAAAAGACCTCATCATCTAACTCAAGTGGAGATGGCTCATCAGCTGGAACGTCCATCTCCTCCGGTGGCACCTAGTCTAGCCATAAATCAAACTAGTCAACCATCTCAGGGAACGGGCCATCCTCCAGCTACATATCTGGCTCCTACTCATCTGTCGGTATCCATCCTCCATCAACAACGTGCTACGGTGGATCGGGTCCTGTAGCAAAACATTGAGGTACTAGAACTACCTCGAACTCGTCACCATTACCATCATCATCCATGGGATCAATCCCTCCATCCTTACCATCACCCTCGTCCTCATCAGGGTCCTCCTCTTGCTCTCCCTCTTGATCATCGTCATGGTCATCCTCATGATCCTCCTCATCCTCAAGCTCATCATCAGGATCATCCTCATGCTCATCTTCTATCCATCTCCATGCTCATCTCCATCATCATCTCTATCCCCCTTGACCTCTATAGGGTCATTGTTACCCTCCTCATGCTCTATCTCTAGCTCCTAAGGATCCTTATCGTCATCATCCTCAGGATCTACATCCTTTTGAGCACCCTCCTCAATAGCCTCCTCGTGCGGGGAAACGAGCACGTTTGGCTAGATCTGAGGCTCTGGCTCTACGATTGGAGCTGGGGCTAGAACTGGAGGCTGGTGGTGCCTATGTAAGATTGGCTAAGATAGTCTATAGCTCGATAACTTGAAAGTCCTCATCATCGAATATCATCTAACCCATCTCCATATAAATAAGCTCTATAGTTTGGGCACGATGCTTAGCCCCCATATGAATCCTGTCCGGGTGCAATAGTCCATCTACATGCATCAAATGCCATAGGTACTCCACCAACCACTCCCTGGCTCTCATCCGGATAAATTGTTGATAAAGCACGAGATCAGCTGCCTTAACTCTATTAGCATAAATGATGTATCCTCCCAACTCGTCTACTACATGCATTGACTCCATGGTTTGAAAAGAAACTAACTTAAGTCAGTACTAGTTGCAAGGTATCTTAAGGCTCATATGTGTAGGACAATCAACAACATGACTAAACCTAGAGCTCTGATACCAAAAATCCCTGTCATGCTCGGAAGTAGCCAAAATAGGAAAAAGTTAAACATTTTCTCTTTTGGGTCCGTAGGACCATGGCAAGTTGATTACCTCATGATTGTCCACAACAATAAAGAACCGATATCATAAATAACAAGCAGTAGTAATAAACATGGTGGTCATGCATACTTATATATTAAACATTTAGAGTCTTAAAATCCACTTAGTACAACCACAGAAAGGAAAGAAAAGAACATTGTCTTGGGCATAAGCCCTACATCAAATATAAACTTGGTCATGCATATGCTTGATCAAAATTTGATGAAATATATATGTATATGCTTGATCAAACTTCCAAGTACTTCAATGCAAGCTCCAAGAGTCTTGATCCTTCAAAATCTTCCTTGATCCTTTTTAAACTACACTTCCAGAAATTCCTAGTGGTGGTCATGCATGTGTTTGTGTGTGTTGGTCGTGGAATAGAAGACATGCAAGCATGATTGTGTGTGTCTTTGTGTATGGAAGCATAAGAATTCTCAAACTCTCCCTCTCAAAGACACTCTCTATTAAATATAGTTTAAAACATATTAAATGCTGGGAATGTAGGGGTATTTAAAGAGTTTTAAGGGTCCAGGGGAAAAATAGTAATTTCTCATATTTTTAGCTCGAGTGCTCGCAACTCAAGCACTCCGGTGCCTCGAGCGCTCAGGGCTTCTGCTGCTCATATTCTTGTAATGTTTTAAGGATTCAAAGGTTAATGAAATAAACATCCATACTAACTCTCATCAACGTTCATCCATAAACATTCGTATCGTACATATACGAATACAGAAATACAAAAATACATCCATATATAGATAAATACAGATAATAGGGCCGGTGTTACAATCATGTCTATCAGAACAAGATGGGGTTAACTAAGGCCAAGTTGGGCATAGATAAAAAAAAGGCTAAGTTGGGCATAGATATAAAGGTAACCTAACGGCCTTAAGGGGACGATGTTCCCAGGGCTAAATGGGATAAGATGGGGTTATCAAAGGCCAAGTTGGTCATAGATAAAAAAAGGCCAAGATGGGCATAGATAAAAGGGTAACCTAGCGGCCGTAAGGCTACGATATTCCAGGCCCAAAGGCATTTATGCCATATTGCATGCAAGGAGATAAGTCGATAAAGGATTGGATTAGTGACCCAAAGTAGGTCGAGTTGTAAAGGTCGAACCAATGGTTCAAAGTTCAGTATCAAGTCGGTATAGTCTAGACGGATAGTCCAAAGTGATCAATCGGTCGATATCTGTTGTAATCCTCTGTACGAGTGTGTCATGAACATTACCTAACATATGTAATACGTCAAGACTGAGATTGGTAAGGCTTAATGAATACATTTTGAAAGTACGAAAGGAAACAATTTTACTTATCGACAAGATTAACATAATGTTTTCTGAGCCTATTCAAGTATAGTAGGTTTACTCACTCAGCTTGCAGTAAAGTTGGCGACTTTCATATCCTAGATTATTGAACATCCATATCTTGCAGAAGTAGAGTACCCTAATAAGGAGTATGTCGAGGAAGGACACGACTTCACAAGCTAGTTGGTAGAAGCTGAAGACTAGTATCTTATTTATCTTTTGTTTAGTAATGAGGCACTATGTGCCAAACTTATGATCCTGATGTAGGGCTTATGCCTAAGATGTTAATCTCTTTTCTTTACCTTTTCTATAGTTTTATAATAATGAGGTTTTTGACTTTGATGTGAATGTTTAATATATAAGTATGCTTAGACCACCATTTCTATTACTGCTGCTTGTTATTTCTCTACCGATTCTTATTTGTTGTGGACAATCATGAGGTATTCAACTTGCCATGTACCTATGGACCTAAAAGAGAAAATATGTTAAATTTTTCCTAGTTTGGTTACTTCGGGGCGTGATAGTTCATGTTGTATTAGGAATAGGTCAGACCGACCCAATGAATCACTGACTCACTGGATTGGATTAATATATGAGAGTAAATGGGTGGCCATTTGTATACGGGTCAGGTTTGAGTCAACCCACTGGGCTTAGGGTTCGAGTCTATGAATGGGTTATTGTGGATACGACGTCAGCGGGTTATGTCGTTCTTAATAGTGTCTTGGGATGGATCCAAGGTACACACTTTATGAACTAGAATTCATCACACAATCTTAGAGACAAAAATAGTTGCCACCTAATTTTTATCGGGAATTAGGAAACCAAATTTGATTCGCCCAAAATTGAATAATGTTACTCGCCTTTCATCATAATGTTACTCGCCTTTCATCACTAGAAAATAGGTTCGGGGACTTGGTATGAGAGGGTAATGTCACGCCCCAGCGTAGGCAAAATAGGGTAAAATTTAAAATTTCCGTCTTGGACCCTGAGGCACATGACTGGTTACATCACTGTGTTGTCCATAACCAAGTATAATAATAATAAGTGTAACTAACAAAGGATAAACCAACATCTGCTTACATAATTATATTACAATAAAAAGGCAACGGTATTACCTAGCTATTACATAGAAGTCTTATGATTCTCGGGCCTTACAAAAACTAATACAAGAGTTAGGATAAGTCTTCTGATAGAGTTTACAATAAAAACATTTACAAAAAATAACTACTAGTCTTCTCTCTAACAAGCACAACCATAGTCATCTTCGATGTACTCTTCCTTCACGTCCTCCTCTTGCATAGCATCATATCCTGTATACTCATCACTTGGATAAGCTGGATATGGGAATGTCTAGTGACATGAACGCTGTCAGCATATGAAAGCTGAGTAAGAAAATTAAATCAAATAGAACG
The DNA here is from genome assembly GCA_033977485.1 of Hydrangea macrophylla. Lineage (NCBI taxonomy): Eukaryota > Viridiplantae > Streptophyta > Magnoliopsida > Cornales > Hydrangeaceae > Hydrangea > Hydrangea macrophylla. The sequence goes on along the minus strand of CM066997.1, from coordinate 60,727,340 downwards.
TATATAGCCTCACGTAACAAGAATGCGATTTCTGCTTTTAATACGTCTTCTATAATCTTCGTGTTCTCATCATCGAATTATGACCACTAACGTGCCCGACTAAGTATTCGAAAAGAATACAAACAACCAACTTGACTCGTCTTAACAACCAACTTCACTTCGCAACGAAGAATCGAAGTGTTCACCGTATCTATTTCGTCACGAAGAAACGAAATGATACACAACTTTATAACCATCACTTCGTCATAAAGAATCAAAGTGTTTACCGTATCCATTTCGTCATGAAGAATCGAAATGATACACAATTTCATAACCGTCACTTTGTCACAAAGAATCGAAGTGTTCACCGTATCCATTTCGTCAAAAAGAATCGAAATGATACACACCTTTATCATTTGTCAACCATGCCCTTTTGCTCACTATCCTGACCTCTGCGGCTTGGATTACCTATCCGACAATTATTCTCAATATAAGATGCTTCTAACATAGCACCACCGACCCTTACGTTTTCCCAACCGTGCACGCGTCACTCATTTCAGAATTTAGTTCATTAAAAGACTTCCGAGTATACTTTCGATGTTACGTTAATACATCCGTCATTCTAGTTTATATCATAATATACTTATAATGGAAACTTACCCAATCACTATCAACGCAACAATCATGCCATATAACATACTTATAGCTTGGGTATAAACTTTCAATGGTCATCACACTATTTTCATAACATCGGAAACATATAGCACATGGATCTATAACATGGATTTGATACTAACAAACATATAGATGAAACCCTTAACATGCTCGTTTATGTGATAGCATTACCATAGCACAAGATTTTCATAACAACACTGGTACCGAAAAACAAGCATCATCAATCAACATAATGCATGAACGAAACACCATACAAAAAGCTGTACAATCTGCCAGGATATATTTTCACTGTGTTGATTGAATTAATATGATTTATTTGGGCATGATAAATTGCTTTGTAGATCAAACTCAAAACTAGAACATTATAGGTAATTGGATTATCTTCATGTACAAAAAAAATCTAGCTTCATTTATATTTTTGAGCTACTCAAAATGTTTAATTTACTTAGACATTTATTAAATTTTTGGATTGCTCTGTCCCAGATTTTTAGCAATGTGTTGTACGTGCATTTCACTTATGAAGGAGTGATTTTTAGACCAAGCTATAGAAGAGTTATTTGTAGATAAAATAGTTAGCTTTCTCCACAAAAAACCAAGCTTCAGGCGGATTTTTTAGCTGCTCAAAATGTTCATTTTACTAAACTACATTCTACTGAAAGTTTCTGTTTCCCAGATTTATAGATTTGTCTTGCATGGCATGGAAATCTCAAAATAACAACATTTAGCACGCACTAAACATTACTTCAAACTATATATGTTCTAAAGTGAGTCAAAAAACTCACCAAGTCTTGAAATTGAGCTTGAATGTTGAATTTGAGCTTTAGGAAGCTTGAACTCAACTTCAATGGTGGAAACTTCTTCCTAATTCTTCTTCTCTATCTCCATGTATCTCTCATATCCTATCTCTTTCTTTCTAAGTGCGAATTGTAATTGTCTAAAAGATGTAATGCATGTGTGCATGCATGTATATAGAGATGGTGTAGTGATAGGTGTCAATGTGCATGCTTGTATGAGTGTGCATGGAGGGACGTGTCAAGGTGGTGGACAAGTGTCCAATGGATGGACAAGTGGCAAGGAAGGTGGTGCCATGTGGTGCATGGGCTGCCATGTTGCCGGCCATGTGGGGTCTACCTTGGGTTTTGTGACTCTTTCTTAATTTGCGTGCATAAGTCCTCGATATACATGTCGGTCTTGATTTACGTGCAACCAGGTATTATTTCTAATGTCCGGGTCCGAGTACAGGACTAAGTTAAGCTTTCTACAGTCGAGTCGGTGCAGTAATTATAGTCTAATTAGTAATACCACAACACGTCAGTTGTCACACCCCGATTTTTGGACAACTAAATATTTAATCCAGAACATGTATCTAGACTAATATTCAATTTCCAAGACACCGAGAGTGTCACCCGGCCTCACACAGGCTAATAAATAATTATCGAAAAACAGTATTTTATACTCATTAAATAAGTACATGTGATCCTGTGTTAATATAAAAACTATGTATTATTAAATTTATATTCCCAATCCTCCATTTCATTATAAAAGAAATAATATTCCATTACAAATATAATACCATTTTAATTTACAAAAGTAATACAAAGTTCATTAAATAAAATTTCTTACAAAGTTCAGCGAGAAGAAAATAAAAAAAAATAAATTCTATACATCCGATGGTCAGAGCAACTACAACGTTCCAATGCCCAAAGACTCCACAGCCAAGCACAACGGTCACATCATCAAAAGCAATATCCTGCACATGTCATCCAACTACGTTTCAAACAGAAATGCACTCTAATGCATAACACACTCGGGTCAGTCACATAACTGGTATGAGTTAAACAAAAATAATAAAATCTGAGGGCTCCAACCTGAACCCGTCGACTACAAACCACATTACAACACTATTGGGCCAAGACGGGTAGTTCCACACACATATTTGGACAAAAGGGTAGTTTCCATTTATGTGGTGGCAAGTAGTTTCCTGCCCAAAATCCAAAGTTACTACGAGTTTCGTACTTACCCATCTACTTATGGTGAGCCAAACTTGTAAAACATTAGTGGGCCCACCATCCTGCAAATTGAATGATCACAAACCAAGCAAACAATTCCGTATACAAACCATCCACATTCTAACTCAAACGTCGCATTCATTATTCCACGCTGATCAGTCTTACGAAATAATCCATATTCATTACTTATTAGCCTTAAATTTATCTTTGCATTCCCTAGCTTCACCACTTGGCCACCCTCCACGGTACAGCCCACACATATATCCCATGTGTGCCTGGACATACTACCAACATCCACTCCGGTGCCAGTTTGGTTGGGGTATCAACCAAATCAGGTATACACAATGGAAGGCCGGTCAATATGCCTAGACGTCTATACAATATAAGCCGAGCATAAGGCTTAGGCCAGCTTGATCACGAAGCCACTGGCAAAAGGGTACACACAGCAAGTCGAGCTGCCAAAAACACATATCACACAACGGGGAGCAGTGAACACTAAGGAATTATGTTGCGATTATCACTTATCGTTTGTATTATTCCAATAATTGTGAATTTTACGTTTATCACATAGTTCCGTCTCATCATAGTCTAATCACGTCTCTAACTTTTAGATGCATTCTAATTTCTTACAATAAAAGGGTTTTTATCAAAAATTAACCCATAACAATCTTCCCTCAATAATTTCCAATCAAATTACAAGATCCCCAATATACTATTCAGCGTATCTAATTTACTCCTTTTTATCAAAATGACCACACAATAAGGTAAGTTATTTCAGGTACAATAACCTCAACCCAACATTCAATATTAACCTACATGAACCCATAATAAAAATTCAAATTCTCATAACGTAAAGTATTATAACAATCGTTCCACAATATTTTCATCGGACTCAACGTTAATGACTATCACCCTTTTTTTTTATAGCTCAACATTATATGAGAATTCATGTATCTCTAAGTAATTTTCGTTAAGTCATACGAATGAATAAAAAAAAAACACAACGAATCATATTTCTCCAATTTCGTACATTTTAATATACTAAAAACTGCTACTGAAATCTTCAATTTCTGCCCAAACGGTGCAGAATCAGGAAAAACTTCATTAGACAAAAAGTGTGCAGAATTGCGTTTTACTTAAAGTTCGCGGACAGAATGTTCAAATTCAAAGCCACGATTTTATAATAATTTTCTAAAGTTTCTGCAACTGTGTAAATTACAAAACAAAAACGAATTTCACATATACTTCTTAATTACCATGAATATTTATCATATGGCTTTATCAAACTAACTATTCACCTAACCCTTTCGAATACCCTAATGTCATAATCACAAAGTCACACGAAGGGGAAAGAAAATATCTAGATTACTTCAACAATAACAACGTATCCATTAGTAAGATTTAACCCTAACAATTAAATTAAACATGTACTAATTTAATTTACTCCCGTATACACGCATATATACATACATGTATATATATATACTCGGATACACAAAATTTAACACACCTCGTTGATAAAAAATCGACCACCACGAATGCTCCGCGATTCCCCACGTGCCCACGAACCCTAGACCCTTCTCTTTTTTCTTCCCTCTTCTTCTTCTTCTTCTTCTTCTCTCCTCTCTCTCTCTCTCTCTCTCTCTCTCTCTCTCTCTCTCTCTCTCTCTGTATATATATATATATATATATATTGCGGCTGTGAATAAAGATGTGGGTTTCTCTTTTTCTTTTGTGTAATATTACCTAACCTAATATAATATTATGTTATGTATATAACTATGTTTCACACACACAACACTTATCAATAAAACACACACAAACATGTAAATCCCGTTTTTTGTCTAAGGGTCTCACAAAAAGTCTTTATATGAGCCTGGAAATGCATTCTAAAGTGACAAATGATTAGCCCAATGGATACCCATGACCCCGGGCACGAAATTTCAATGTTAAGCACACTACTTAACATACTAACGACCCGTACACGCTACTTCAACATTTTTTTTAGGTGTCAATAAGAAACATACACATAGTTAATGTCTAATACTTGAAAATAATAATATAAAAATTACTAAAAGCACGTAGAAAATTTGGGTTGTTACATCAGTACCGTCACGCAATTAAAATAATATAATAACCGGTCAAATACGAAAATTTAGAAAACTGATATTATTATATGTAGAGGAAAATCATAGGTATTACATCTTCTACCACCTGTTACAGGATTTTGTCCTCGAAATCAAAACTAACTAGTACTAAACAAAAATGAAAACTTCTCTCGCATTTTCGATTCTAGCTCCCAAGAAGCTTCTCCTTCGTCATGGTGCTTCCACTGAATCTTTACTAGCGAAATCTCTTTGTTCCTCAGCTTCTTGTTTCCATAATCCATAATTCTTATAAGTCCTTCGATGAATGTAGCATTATCGTTTACTTTGATATCTTTAAAATCAATCTCATGTGCCAGGTTATGAAGGCATTTCCTCAGCATACTCACATAGAATACATTATGAACTCCCGACATCTTTGGCGATAACGCCAATCTGTAGGCAACTTTCTCCACATGTTCTAGAATTTTAAATGGTCCAATGTAGCGCGGTGATAGCTTTATCCTTTTTTATCCAAACCTAACAATGCCACAAACTGGGAAAACTTTTCAAATACTCATGGTCATGAACTTCAAATTCTAGATCTTGATTTCGCTTGTCCGCATAGCTCTTGTATCTGCTTTGCGTTGCTTTCATCCTTTCCTTTACCGTATTGATTCCTTTATTGGTTTCTTGAGCTAAGTCTAGTCCCAACAGTTTGCCATCCCCAGCTTCAGCCCAACACAAAGGTGATCGGCATGGTCTTCCGTATAGTGCTTCAAACGGTGGCATCCCTATGCTCAAATGAAAACTATTGTTGTAAGCAAAATCAATCAACAGTAAGTGGGTTTCCTACGAACTTTCAAAATCGATTACACATGCTATGAGCATGTCCTCCATTACTTGATTCATCCTTTCTGTTTATCCGTCAGTTTGTGGATGAAATGCAGAACTTAACTTCAGAGACGTTCCCATTGCTTTCTGAAGATTCTTCAAAAATCCAGCGGTGAACCTTGAATCTCGATCTGATATTATTGATACCCCATGTAATTGCACATCCTATTGCAGATATAGTCGGCTCATCTTTTCGACAGGATATGTCAAGTTGTAGGTAATAAAATGTGCTGATTTGGTTAGTCAATCAATAACTACCCAAATAGCGTCATGGTTCTGCTGAGATCTTGGAAATTCTACCACAAAATCCATGGTGGTATGCTCCCATTTCCATTCTGAGACTGGTAGAGGTTGTAGTAATTCTGGAGGCCATTGGTGTTTCGCCTTGACTTGCTAACAAGTAGGGCATTTGGCTACGTAATTAGCGACCTCTCTCTTCATGCCTTCCCACCAAAAGTTCCTCTTTAAGTCTTTATACATCTTAGTTCCACCGGGGTGTATGGTCATCCTTAACTTATGTGCTTCATCCATAATGTCTTTCCTCAAACCATCCGTGTCGGGTACACATAACCTGCCCCTGCATCTGAGTCCTTCATCTAATCCAATATTCCATTCGATCGGATCCTTTGCTTTGGCATTCTCGAACCATTTCCTCAATACTTCATCCTACTTTTGAGCTTCGAGTATTCGGTTTATGAGGGTTGGCAGCACCATAAGACATCCAAAAGGTAGTCCATCACCTGGCCTTGCAGTCTGAATATCGAATTTCGTTAAATCTTCTAAGGCTTTCCATTCCTTGATTAAAAATGAGGCAATTAACCTCTGGGGTTTCCTGCTCAGAGCATCTGCGACTACATTTACTTTACCGGGGTAGTACTGTAAGTTAAATTCGTAATCCTTAAGTAGCTCCATCGAGCGTCATTATTTTATGATTAGTTCCTTTTGAGAGAACATGTATTTCAAGCTTTTGTGATCCGAAAACAAGTTGAACTTGTCTCCGTAGAGATAGTGCCTCTAAATCTTAAGTGCAAAGACAATTGCAGCCAATTCCAGATCATACGTAGGGTAGTTGAATTCATGTGGCTTTAATTACTTGGATCTATAAGCGATCACCTGACAATTTTGCATAAGTACACATCCTAGTCCTTGATATGATGCGTTACTGTAGATAATGTATTGTTCACCACTCTTGGGCATAGCTAGCACTGGCTCTGAGGTCAACCTCTCCTTTAGTTCTTAAAAGGCGTGTTCGTGCTTGTCCTTCCACTCAAACTTCAAATCCTTCTTCGTTAGTTCGATTAAAGGAGACACAATCCTTGAGAATCCTTCTACAAATCTCCTATAGTATCCAGCCAATATGAGGAAACTTCATACCTATGATGAGTTGGTTGGTCTACTCTAACTAGAAACTACGACCGTCTTTGTTGAGTCTACCGAAATCCTATTCTATGATACTACATGCCCTAAGAACTTAACTTCTTTCAGCTAAAACTCACACTTATTGAACTTAGCATAAAGACGATTTTCTCTAAGTGTCTAGAGTGCAGTCTATACATGCTTCTCGTGTTCTTCTACACTCTTTGAATAAATAAGAATGTCGTCGATAAACACGATGATGAATTGGTCCAAGAAGGGCCTGAACACCCGATTCATCAAATCTATGAATACTGCTGGGGCATTAGTTAATCCAAAAGGCATAACTAAGAACTCATAATGCCCATATCTTGTTCTGAAAGCTATTTTTGGTATATCTTTCGATCTAACAAGTAAATGATGGTAACCGGATCATAAATAAATCTTTGAAAAGGTTGTCGCTCCTTGGAGTTGGTCGAATAAGTCGTCTATCCTGGGGAGTGGGTACTTGTTCTTGATAGTGACCTTATTCAATTCTCTTTAGTCGATACAGAGTCGAAGATTTCCATCCTTCTTTATAACAAACAGAATCGGGGCTTCCCAAGGTGACGTGCTCGGTCTAATGAATCCAAGATCTTCTAACTCTTGCACTTGCTCCTTCAACTCTTGCATTTCCAAGGGAGCCATACGATAAGGGGCCTTGGATAAAGGAGTCGTTTCGGGAACTAACTGTCACGCCCCAACGTAGCATAATACAGGAAATCATTTAATTTTCTTTATGGACTCGTAGGTCGTGACAAGTGAGTATGACCAATTGTCCCTGCAAACAAATAACTTAACAACATTTCTAAAAAAAAGGATACTAATAAACATAAGCATCTGTGGATACCGGGCTTCGGACCACTTCTCTTGTTTGAGATTGTTTTGAAATTGATTTTGAATCAAAGAAAGAAAATAGGTCTGTTGAAAACAGATACAGAGTCGCCACTTGGTCTTTAAGGAACCAAGAAACCTAATTTTGACTCACCCAAGCGGATAAGGGCACCGGCCCTTCATAACCAAAGAACTCGGTTCGGGGTTTTGGTACGAGAGAGGAAGGAGCCTTTGTCGCGACTAAAACACCCTCAACTCGCCCTGTCTTTCGACGGGCCTCAATTAGCATCCAAATAATCATCTTATACTATGTATGGTTCGGCAATTAATACTATGATAGTATATTACATTATATAAGAAACTTGGAAATGGAAGATCTAAAGATAAAATATCATTCATAAGATCTAAGCCAAATATCATGCAATGTAAAGTGAAAGACCACACAAATAAACCTAAGAAAAATCGTCTAATCATGTATCAAATAATCAAGACTTCCTAATCTAAAGGGGGACATGAATTGTTATTGAAACAAATAAGCAAAGAAATCAAAATATGCTTAGCAAGGCTAGAATGATGCATGTTATTCTTTGATAAAAGAAGACCTCTCAATCCCCGGGACGGATGAGAAAGGATGAATAGACCAAGGGGAAGCATGAACGAGTGATCGAGTTCATTCCTTATAATCTCCTTAGATTAAGAGTTACAAAAACCCCAAATCTTGCATGAATGCAATGTATGTATTTAAAAATGTGCAAAGGTTGTAGTGTGTTTTGTGTACATGGATTTCTAGAATGGCTTAGAAGTCTAAAATGGGCAAGAATGAATGAATGAAATCAACATGGGATATATACAAATGTAGTATGAACCACTTCCTAAGATATGAACTAATTTGGAATGCATATAAGCCTCAAATCAAAGAATGAAAGTTAAAGTGTACTTGCTGTGAATAGTGGACAGAACAGTAGCATGATCTTTTGGAATTTGAAAAGAGGGGTTAGGAATGTTTTCAATGAATGATTTTTTATGGAGATGTTCCTTATTGTGTCTAGAACACAACCCAAAAGGCCAATCTTGAATAGCTATCACAGATTGAGAGAAATTACATAAACAATAGAGGTCACTCAGAAACAGAGTTCGTACTGTTGTCTGAAATGTTAGAAAATCTTAGAAAATGAAAAAGAATGATCTAGAGGCCCATTTTATACAGAAAGTTTCCTAAGACATTGAAATTTAAGGGAAAAATAAGTTAGGACCACCCCTTTTGGAAAAGTTTTCTGGAAAAGAGGTCGTAAGTTGACCTAGCTGCTGTGACAGCAAAAACAGAATGTTTGGAAGGAATGTTGGGACCCAAGTGGACCATTTCCAAGTACTTCCAAGTCAAACCAAAAATCATGGGTGTTCTCCAATGAGTTAGGAAGACTTTCCAAGTGGCCTTGTATCCATATGTTGAGTATTGAGTTCTAGAAAAATCTTTGAACTCAACTCACTCACTGTTTTGACTCATTATTTTGAAGATTTTGGAGAAATCAAAGTTTTGTTTCTTGAAACCAAATGAGAGGGATTGAGAGGGGTTTTGAAATAGATGTTTTGAAAACATGTTTTCAACACTCAATAAGGATCATAGCCACTTAGAATACCTACATCAAACTCATCATTTAAGAACTTCCAAGATTGTTGGAGAGATTTATTTTGTTTTTTGGACATAACTTCAATACATTCCAAGAATTCCTTGGAAGTATTGAGGTTATGGTCATCATCTATCAAACATGTTTTTGAGGTCAAGAGCTACTATCCATGAGGATTCACTCACCCCAAACTTCATGTCATCACTTAGATGATGATGAACTAGTAAGTAAATAAAGAAAATAAAAAGAAATGGGATGAGAAGAGATGAACAATAAATAAGCAAGCAAGTAGATGATAATCAATAGATGATATTCATGAAGCATGAGACTTGTAGATTGGTGTGTCACTCATATGTAATGACACTAGACATGGAAGAAGCTTCCACACTCTTGAATGCTCACTAAAATGGTGGTTGGGAGTATTGAATGTTGAAGTAAATGGAAGTAATGAAGTAAAAACAAAGTTAGAACTCACTTTTGTTTTGAAAAATCAAAGAAGAAAGCTTCTTTTCTCTCCACTCTAACCTTATCTCTACACTTTCTCTCCCAAACTTTCTCTAAACTTGCAATTGACTCCCCCAAAATGAGGAGTAATGGGGTGTTTATATAGGCCAACTTGGGGTGTTTTTGGGATTTAGAAAGTACTCCCATTGGTCCCAAACATCTGAAATCATGAAACCACGTCGTTTTGGATTTTAATTAATCAAAATGGGACCACAAAAGTATTTACAAAAACTTACTGTTCTGGAGGGGAGTGCCGCGGCGGCACTGGGCCAGTGCCGCGGCGGCACTGCTCCTCCCTTCGTCTGGATAATGCTGTTTAGGCCCCCCGAAGTTCCGGTATTCGCGAAAAGGCCCTATTTCGTCCGAAATTCACAGAAAATGCATACGAACTCCAAATTGAGGTTGTGATATACCGTTGGAAAGGTAATGGAGTCTACTTTACATAAAAAATAGTTCGGAGATAGGTCACTTCGAAAAGTTTTGCGGTATTCGCGATAAAAGCCGATTTGATCGCCTTTTTCGCCTTTGGAAATTTATAATAAATTCGTTTTAAATCCAGAAATTATGTGCGATATACCGTTGGAAAGCTATTGACCTCTAGTATCCATGAAAAATATTTGAAAATTGTTTCGGTGCCCCGATTCCAAAGTCAAATCTTGGTCAAACCGGTCAAACCTGGGATTCCCGGGAAGTTCTGGGAACCTCTGGGAGCTCCCAGGAGCTGATGTTTTTGCTCGATTTTCTTTTGGAACTTGTTTTAATACTTTTCTCATGATTTAGAATGGTTCTGGTGAATTCAGACAATTTCGGTCAAACTTGGTCAAACTTGGTCAAACTCTGGTCAAACCTTGGTCAAACCGGTCAACGGGGACTTTCGGGGAACTTCCGGGACTTTCGGGGGTCTCTGGGAGCTGACGATTTCTTCCGGTTTTATTTAAAAACTCATTTTATCACTGTTCTTACGACGTAGCATGTTTTCAGAACTTTGGGACCAAATCTGGGAGTTTTCGGACTTTCAAGGGCATTTTGGTTATTCTGAGCATTCTGAGAGATAGAGCTGACTTCCGAGAGTCCTTTTGAGTCTTTTACGATCATTGTGAACCACCAAGCTATGGGTCTCCTAAATCTGATAGCCGACAAAATGGGGTGTCTACAGTTTGCCCCTCTTTGGCATGAACTTGCGAGGCAACGCATGTCGCAAGCGAGTGTCAAAGTTTTGAAGAGACAGGACTTTTTGGAGGCTATAGATTTAGGACAAACAGCGTTGCAAAAGATGGAAGGATAATGCTGGTCGTGCTCCGCGTGAGCTACCTACGTATCCCAAGGGGAATCAGACCAGGACGTAGTTCAGGACACAAAAGGGATAAATCACATATGCACATACACAACAATCAGGCGGATGCTATGCTATATGAGGATGATATGCAATGTGTGGATGTGATATGATCTCATACATGAGTCCTATCATGCCTAGTTTTCTGATCCTAGAATGAGCAGGTGCCAAGGGGTGTGCCACTTCGAGTGGGCTAGTGTTGTGCTAGTGTTTGTGATTGTGACGTGGTGGGTGACTCAGATAAGGGCATTGAAGTCTAGAAGACTCCGGGTTTAGGGGCAAACTTCTGGAAGTGCGGTTTGCGAGCGAATGTAATTGGGTGTGGGGTCTCAGAGGACTATGATCGAAGATGTCTTTTGGCAAATAACCGACGGACACAGGGGCTCCGGAAATTAAGAGACTGGCATAGAAGTCACGGGACGAATGTGAAATCCTGGGACGTCCTGTGATGAACATGGAGGCCCCAATGGTGTGATGAGAGCGATGGACCGACGATGTTTGCATCGAGATGACGAGTCGACAATGGACTACTGACGGTGTATAAACCCGCTGAGGATTAATCTGAATCTGCTGGGGATGAAGCGATACTTTCTAGGATCTCTCTTCAACTGCTCCTTTTGATCGAATCTTTTGGGCTTGCCGGGGTCTCTGGGAGCTGGTATCTGTCTGCTTTTGTCCTCGGAGGATGATGCAGGGTTCACGGGGAATCTCTTTTGGTGCTCAATCAAAGAGAGCCTGTCAGGGCCTCTGGGAGCTGGTATCTGTCTGCTTTTGTCCTCGGAGGATGATGCAGGGTTCACGGGGAATCTCTTTTGGTGCTCAATCCAAGAGAGCCTGTCAGGGCCTCTGGGAGCTGGTATCTGTCTGCTTTTGTCCTCGGAGGATGATGCAGGGTTCACGGGGAATCTCTTTTGGTGCTCAATCCAAGAGAGCCTGTCAGGGCCTCTGGGAGCTGGTATCTGTCTGCTTTTGTCCTCGGAGGATGATGCAGGGTTCACGGGGAATCTCTTTTGGTGCTCAATCCAAGAGAGCCTGTCAGGGCCTCTGGGAGCTGGTATCTGTCTGCTTTTGTCCTCGGAGGATGATGCAGGGTTCACGGGGAATCTCTTTTGGTGCTCAATCCAAGAGAGCCTGTCAGGGCCTCTGGGAGCTGGTATCTGTCTGCTTTTGTCCTCGGAGGATGATGCAGGGTTCACGGGGAATCTCTTTTGGTGCTCAATACAAGAGAGCCTGTCAGGGCCTCTGGGAGCTGGTATCTGTCTGCTTTTGTCCTCGGAGGATGATGCAGGGTTCACGGGGAATCTCTTTTCTTTATTCGGTGCAATGACTAAAAACCAGGATCAGTTACCAGATTTATCGGAATTCGCGACGATTGTCCTAAAACGACCGATTCGGGTCTTCGGGAGCCGATTTTTCCCAGTTTTTGCCTACTGGAGGTAGTTCTGACAATTTTTAGTCTGCTCGGGGTAAAACCTCATAAATCTTGATTGGAATGGGCCATCGGGGTTGATCGGGGCCAAAAATGGGCTGAAAAAGGCCGAAACGGGCCAAAACGGGGTGAAACGGAGCAAAACGGAGGGACGCAGGGCCCACGGGGAGCAGTGCCGCGGCGGCACTGGGTGGCCGGACTTCATCTTCTTATATTTCGGGTTTTTGAGCTCTCCAAGCTCATTCTTGGCCATTTTGAGGTGTTTTTGAAGCCAAAATTCACCAAAACGCAGCTTGTGCGTGCTCAGGTGAGTAATCTTTTCCCGTAGTTGGATTTTTGATTGGTGCTTTGGTTTGCCCAAATTTTCAAGAAGAAAGTTTAAATGTGACTTCCATTTTTCTTGTAGATCCATGGCTTCGAGCTTAAGGAGACCGTCTAAGAAGGCCAAAGGACGGATGAAGGCCGAGATGCACACCCCGGACGTGATTTTGCGAGACCCCCAACACCATCTTTCGGCCGCGGCTCTAGCGAGCTTGGTATGTGAAACTTTCGACATTTTGGGACCACTTTTATGTACTATGCTAGTTTTGTGAGCCGTAGTGTGCACTTAGAGACCGTTAGAAGCTCGACTTGTGCTCAAATGTTGATTTTGTGAATTTTGCTCTTGGGTCGTGAATAGTGATTTTGTGCATCTTTTGTCGCCTTTGTTGTGTGTAGGTGCCGGAAGTGGCCTTGAAAGGCCATGGTAGCCTTGCCCATGCTTTCTTATGGTATACCCAGCTTTCGCCCACCGTTAAGAGGATGGTTGATGATGCCGGGTTCGGAGGCTTCGTCCGCTTGGTTTCGAAAAGTAGCAATGATCTGGCTCACTTCTATGCACTGGCCGAGAGGTGGTGGGACACTACAAATACTTTCCATCTGGCGTTCGGAGAGATGACTATGACACCTTTTGATTTCTCCATGATCACGGGCTTGAGGGTCGGCGGGAAGCGCCTGGTTCTGGACTATTTTTATGAGATTGACCCAGAGGCGGTGGAGATGTTGATTGGGGCTGTTCCCCCTAACCTGGAGAGGCATTGGTTCCCTTGCGGCTGGCTTTACCGGGCCTATGGTAGAGGTAATCACAATCTGAACAATTCCCAGCTTTTGAGGGTTTACCTTCTGTATGTCCTCGGGTGCTCCATCTTCGCGACAAGGAACGACCGGGTGAGCTTGAGGCTCCTTTCTTGCCTGGCGACCATTGATGAGATCCCCTCCTACAACTGGGGCGGTGCTGCCCTGGCCCATCTCTACAAGCATATGGGGGAGGTCTCCCGGGGCGATGTTAAATCTACTGGGGGATTCTGGCGAGCTTGGGAGGTATGCACTGCTTCTTCTTTTATTTTCCATTTCTTTGATTTTCATACCTGTTCTGATTTCTCCTTTGTCTGTGCAGCTTTGGAGTTTTGAATACTTGAAGATGTTGGCTCCTTCCCCAGCAGACGAGTCAGGCGAGGATGAGGATGGTATGGCTCCTGTGCCTCTATTCCCACGAGGCTTGAGATGGCGGAGGGACGTTGTTGGGGTGAAGAGCGGGGCCCATCGGATTGTTTTGCTTCGGAACTTCTTAACTGGGTTGACAGCCTCTAGTGTTGATTGGGCGCCTTGGGAGGGCGTCGCTTATGCCGCCACTGAGGAGATACAAGCGGTTAAATCTCTTACCTCTTGCCGCCTTCTGCTGGAGAGTACTGAGTGCAGGCAGTGGTTCCTTGGTGAGCGGGTGTCTCGGCAGGTGGTTGGTGGTTCCCAGTATCGCGTCCCTCATGATCCTCCTGTGATGGATGCTAGTGACCTTTCTGGAGATGCTCTGCTGGCGGCTTTATCTGGCACCGATGTTTGGGACCATCTTCTTTCTGAGACCGGTTATGAGGCTTACCGTGGCCGTTTCCTGATGCCTAACTTCCCACTCCTGGAGGTGAGTTCTTTTTGTATTTTTTTGTTTATATTCATTGTCCATGTTTTTGATTTATCTTTTCCTAACTTATTCTGTGCCTTTAGCTTCGCGAGATGTACAGGAGACAGGCTCCTCAGGCCCCCGACCTTATCCCTCCTTGGGATTGGACTGTCAATGTTCTAGGCGCTGATGGCACTCCCCAAATGATAGAGGTGCCGCGAGTCACATGTGGGTACCCTACTCAGCCAGCGGGCGTCCTCAACGTTCCTTGGAGTTACGCTGAGGAGGGTCACGCCTTGGCGGCTAGCCTACGGTCCCTGGTCCTTACACGAGACCACCGGGTATGTCTCTAATTTTGCACTTTCTTAAGGTTACAAGGTTCTAACCCTGGATTTTTTATTTTGACAGATGGATGGTATGCGGCAATTTGCCGCCAATCAGATGGCGTCTTTGGTAAGTCTCTGACTCGACTCTGTTTTTGTACTTTTTGTTGTTCCCTTACTGATTGCCCTCATTTTTGTTTGTGTGTGCAGTAACGTGGAGGCGGGGTCGGCTCATCGAGGACTGGTCCAAGATGTAGAGGCGGTAGGAGGAGGCCGTCGCCGACGTACACTCCGGGTGGTCCGACGGAGGACGAAGAAGAGGAGGACTGAGGCTTCCCAAGCGGGAATTATTATTTTATTTTCTTTTCCTGTTTTCGATTGGGTTGTACTGAGGATATGATTATTAGGACAGTGTAGGACGATGTGTAGCATAATTTGTGACCTTTTGACAGAGTATTATGATGTTTTGCCTCCTAGGCCGGATATCTTCCGGTTTAGAGGCGCAGTTGTGTGCTTGTTGATATATGTGCATTGTGATTGCTGGATGTTACTGCGATGGGCAGTTTTGTGATAGTGAGTGCTTTTGCCTTGCAGGTGGGATAGTCCGTGAAATGGGGAGGTGCTGCCGAAATTTTGAATTTTGCTAGAGCCGTGACAGAAAATATGGCTTTGTATGATCCCGCCCACCTCACAACTTGGCTGAACATTACGGATGGCGTGGAGCGGATCAACCTCTTCAGCTACGGCTTGACCGAGCTGTTTTCTCTTCGCCAGATGACCCTGAATACAGAGTTCTTGCGTGCTGCCAATGCTCACTGGGACCCAGTGAACCATGTCTTCAACTTCAACAGCCTGGAAATATGCCCCATGCTTGAGGAGTTCTGCGCTATTCTCGGCTATGATTCTGACTCTGACTTGATTCTCCCTTCTGCTGATACCCTCAGCCCTACGCGAGCCTTGGCTGAATACCTGAATTGCTCTGTCACTATTTCCCGCCGGCTGATTCAAGGTGAGGTTCTCAACATTGCTTCTATTATTGCCCGGTATGCCAGTCCTGGGAATCCCAGCGTGTATGATGCTTCCCGTGGGGCCGCTTTGATATTGTGCATGACTTCGCACTTCCTGTTCTCGAGCACTTCCGTTGACTTGGTGCATGTGTGCCTCGGGCTGAAACTTAGCAGGAATCCCATGGCCATGGTTCTAGCTGAAACTCTGAACGGTTTGGATAATGCCTTCAACCAAGGGACTCCTCTTCTTTCTGGGGCGCCTTTGGTGTTACAGGCTTGGCTTTACGAGCGCCTTCAGCTATGGACAGGCCGTATACCACCAGTTTACTTTCGTCGAGCCGTGCTTCATTCTCACTATACCTTTGCCGATTGGGTGGGCATGATGAGCACCTTATCTGAGGCTGACATTTGCTGGATCGTGAGGCGTTGGGGCCTCTATGCTATTACCACAAGCCTCAGGGGTTACCAGAGAGTGTGGTTGATGGGTCTGAGAGAGACTTCTTTCTATCATCCCCGCCGTTTGGCCCGACAGTATGGACAGGTTCAGGAGGTTCCCCGGGGGTTTACTGAGAGGGTCTTTGCTTCCAGGATCAGAGCTACCACTATTGCTGCTTTTATTGATGGTTGGACTGACCGAGTAAAGGCCTACTTCTAAAGACCTTTGAAGAAATAAAAGACACTAAGACAAAACTAGTCCTGACTGATTTTGCTCATTCCTCCAAGTGTCTTTGAACATGTGGTTGCTTTTTGAAAGACTTTTTTATTTCTTTGATTATTCCTGCCTATGTAATATTCAAAGTTTGTTTATCGGTGAACCTTGGTTACTTTGGGAATCTCATTTTATGCATTTTAGCTCTCTAAAAACATTTTATAGCTTGAGATTTCAATTAGTTGTTGCTTTTGGTACTTGCTTGAGCATGCTGGGGTTGTTAGAGGCAAACGAGGCGGGTAGCCGAAGTTTGCCCCTAGTTTGGGATATATATGGTTGTGAGGCAAACGAGGTAGACGACCGACGTTTGCCCCTAGTTTAGAAGAGGTTCAGGCAAACGAGGCGAGTGGCCGAAGTTTGCCCCTAGTGTAAAGGGTGGTTTTTGGGTTATGGTAAGGACCGCGACTTCATTTCTCTCATGTGCTCATAATTTTTGCCTAGGCACCAAGGAGGTGACCTAGCGAGCTATTTTCTCTCTTTTGTTATTGCTCACTTTGGATTTAGCTCTAATTTTTGCCTAGGCGTCCTTTCGGATTTTCAACCTAGCAAGCCATCCTTCTTTTTCTTTTTGAAAGTCTGCCTACGTACCCCCGAGCGGGGATCAGGTCCAACGTAGTTCGGGCCAAGGTTTTGAAAGGAAAGGTTATTTTTGTTGGTGGGGCGACCGAACCGATGTGGTTGCCTACGTATCCCCGAGCGGGAATCAGGTCGAGCGTAGTTCAAGTCAAGGCTTGAAAGGAATGGTTATTGGATAGTCAAGCATAGTACTTTTTGAGGCGATCCATGTTGATCGGTTCTTTGAATTCGACACCATCGAGGTCCATGAGATAAGTTGCTCCTCCGGAAAGAACAGTCTTGACGATATAAGGGCCGACCCATTTAGGTTTAAACTTCCCACGGGGATCAAAGATCGGAGCTCGCAACTCCTTAAGGACAAGGTCGCCCTTGACAATCTTCCTTGGACGAACCCTTTTGTTGAAGGCACGGGCTATCCTCTTCTGATAGGTTCGGACATGGTCGACCGCCGCTAGACGCTTTTCATCTATGAGGGCCAATTCTTCATACCTTTCTCTCAACCAATCTGATTCCGAAATTTCGCACTCTGCCATCACGCGTAGGGATGGTAATTCTATCTCCACCGGAAGTACCGCTTCCATCCCATACACTAGTGAGTAAGGAGTCGCTCCTGTGGACGTCCTTATCGATGTTCTGTATCCCCAAAGTGCAAATGGTAGCTTTTCATGCCAGTCTTTGTAGGTATCAGCTGATTTTTGCAGTATGGCCTTGACATTCTTATTCGCAGCTTCGACTGCCCCGTTGGTCTGTGGTCGGTATGGCGACGACTTGTGATAGGTGATTTTGTATTCCTCGAACAGATCCCTAACTTCTACCTTGAAATGACTTCCGTTGTCTGAAATAATCTCTTGGGGAACTCCATAACGGCAAATGAGATTTCTCTTGATGAATTTGGCCACTTCCTTGGCCCCTAACTTGGTGTAAGATGCAGCTTCTACCCATTTTGTGAAGTAATCTATGGCTACCAGGATGTACCGATTTCCATTTGAGGCTTTCGGAATGATTTCTCCAATGATGTCGATTCCCCAGGTTGAGAATGGCCAAGGTGAAGTCATGCTGTACAGAAGGGATGGTGGTATATGCATCATATTTACATGAATCTGGCACTTGTGACACTTTCTCACGTATTCGCAACAATCTTTTTCCAATGTTGTCCAGTAGTATCCTTGTCTCACGATTTTCTTGGCCAGCATGTGGCCGTTCATGTGTGGGCCGCATACCCCTTCGTGTATTTCTTTCATCATTCTTCTGGAGCTCTTCCCAAACAAGCAAGTCAGGTTGTGACCGTTGTATCCTTTCTTCAGCAGTTTCCCGCTGCAAATGATGAATTGCGCTGCGAATCTTCGAATTGCCCTTTTGTCTCTCTCGGTGGATTCTTGGGGGTACATCCCCTTTTCTATGAAATTCCAGATGTCCTGGTACCACGGTGTTTCATTCTCTTCTTCTTCGATTGTGGTGATCATGCTGAACGAAGGCTCGTACCTCTGCTCAATTACCAAGGGCATCATCCTGACTCCCACAGGAATTTTGATCATCGATGCTAGAGTGGCCAAGGAATCTGCCAGTTGGTTCTCTTCCCTGGGCAAGTAGAGGAATGTGATATTTTCGAACTGCCTCTTGAGTTGGTCGAGATGATCATGATAGGGCTTCAACCTTTCTTCTTTTACTTTCCATTCTCCTCTGGCTTGTGATATGATGAGGTTTGAATCCCCGAAGACATCCAACCTCCGAACTTTCAGCTCTAAGGCTGATTCCATTCCCAGAATGCATGCTTCGTACTCAGCAGTGTTGTTGGTGGAGTTATAATTGAGCTTGACTGCTAACGGAGTGTGGTCCCCACTCGGCGATACTAGGATCATCCCTACTCCGTATCCCTTCATGTTGGCTGCTCCATCGAAGTACAACTTCCACTGTTCTTCCTTGATTCCCATGATGCTCTCGTCTGGAAACGGAAAGTCCCCACTTTCTTCGGAGTCAACGGCATGCTCTGCGAGATGCTCAGCTACGGTTCTCCCTTTTACCGACTTGCTCGTAACATACTTGATATCGAATTCGGATAATAGAAGTAACCAACGGGATATACGACCGGTCAGGGCGGGTTTTTCGAGAAGGTATTTTAGAGGATCCATACGGGATATGAGCACAACCGGAAAGGCCAGCATGTAGTGCCTTAGTCGGCGAGTGCACCAAACCAAGGCCCAACACGTTTTTTCGAGGGTAGAATAGTTGAGCTCATACCCAGTCATCCTCTTGCTGAGGTAATATACGGCTTTTTCGGAGTGGCTTTCTTCCCCTTCTTGGGCCAGCATGGAACCCATGGCATTTTCGGAGACAGACAGGTAAAGGAGTAAGGGCTTATGAGGAGTGGGTGGTGAAAGGACAGGTGGATTTTGAAGGTAGGCTTTTATTTTGTCAAAAGCGGCTTGGCATTGGTCATCCCACTGGAACTTCTCCCCTTTTCTCAACAATCGGAACAGTGGATCGCATGTAGCTGTGAGTTTAGAAATGAAGCGGCTGATGAACTGGATTCTTCCGAGGAACCCCCGTACTTCTTTTTCATTCCGTGGTGGCATCATTTCGAGGATTGCCTTGATCTTAGAGGGGTCCACCTCTATTCCCCTTTGTGTGATGAGAAAACCCACGAGTTTACCGGAGGTTACGCCGAAAGTGCATTTCTTTGGATTCAGCCTCATCTTGTATTTGCGCAACCTTTCGAAGAACTTTTCCAGCGCTACCAGGTGCCCTTCTCTATCCTTGGATTTTACAATCATGTCGTCTACATATACTTCTACCTCTTTGTGAATCATATCATGCAGCAGAGTGGTGGTAGCTCTTTGGTACGTTGCCCCCGCGTTCTTGAGCCCAAAGGGCATTACTCTATAACAGTAGGTTCCCCAAGGGGTGGTGAATGTCGTCTTTTCCCGATCTTCTGGCGCCATTAGAATCTGATTATACCCTGAGAAGTCATCCATGAAAGACAGTAGCTCATGTCCTGCGGTGTTATCTACCAAAACGTCAATGTGGGGAAGCGGGAAGTCATCCTTGGGACTGGCCTTGTTTAGATCACGAAAGTCGACGCACACACGAACTTTTCCATCCTTCTTCGGGACTGGCACGATATTGGCAACCCATTCCGGGTATTCGGTGACAATGATGAACCCTGCCTTGAACTGCTTCTCCACCTCTTCTTTAACCTTGAGTGCCCATTCCGGTCTCATGCGCCTCAGTTTCTGCTTGACAGGTTTAGAATTAGGGAGGAGAGGAATATGATGTTGGACGATGTCGGGATCGACCCCAGGCATGTCTTCGTAAGACCAAGCAAAAACATCTTTGAACTCTTTTAGCAAGAGGGTTAATTTTTCTTTTTCTTCTTTATTAAGGGTTGAGCCAATTTGCACAATCTGTGGATTATCTATTTCACCTAAGTTAACTGATAAAGTATCTTCGATTATTTCATAAGCAGGTGGTTTTTCAATTAGTTGCTTTAGTTCGATTGGGAGATCCTCGGAGGGATCTGTGCATTCACAAGTGTCAGACACAGAGGAGTAAGCAGAATCGTCTTTTATTTAATTCATGACAGGTGAAGTGATTACATTGGATAGTGGTGGGCTTACAGCAGCCGACTCCGGTACAGACTCGATAATTGGTAGTACAGACTTTGGGGGGATAGGGGATTGGGAGACACAGACAGATGACTCTACAGCCTGGTTGCTCAGACCCTCCTCAGCTGGCTTGATCTGATCATCTTGGCTCTTGGCCCTCTTTTCTTCCTCCTCCTCAGTGGATTCCTCCCACATCTTCTTGATCGCCTCAGCGTCAAGGTATTTTAACCAGTCTTCCTCTGGGGTCTTTTCAACTTCTTGGGGATAGAACGGGTCTTGATATGGGGGCCTCTCGCAGTCAGCGAAGATTTCAAGCCCAGGGTGCCTTCTCCCAGTGGTTCGATGGATCCATGGTTCAGGGAACCCGAAGTAAGGGAAATCATCCCCTTCCTTGACGAATTGTCCATTTAAAGTCTTGCGGTATGGCGGGAGACCCTTCACCCTCTTCTTCCATGGCCTTTGTAGCTCGACGTCCTCATCAGTGGGCTTGTACCCCAACCCGAAAGTGCCTTGTTGCCCTTTGATCTGCGGGAATTCTCGAATTCCTTGCTGGCGCCGACCCAACCCCATTCCGGGGAAGTAGTTCATCTTACGGACAATGTTGACGACTGCGGAGTGGACCTCAGGGAATCGGTCTTCGTCTTCGATCACATGAACTTCTTCCATGAAGAATCCTCCGATTTCTCCTTCTTCCAGCTCAGCTATTTGGACTTCAAAAATGGGAGCGTAATTCGGGAAAGCCTCACTACCCCAACTATTACCGAGGATGACCTTTACCTCCCTCTCATGAATGTACTTGATCATTTGATGCACAGTGGATGATACAGCTTTGTTGGCGTGAAGCCAGGGTCTCCCAATTAGCAGATTGAACGAGGCAGGTATGTCCATGACTTGAAAAATCTCGGTGCTCACCAAAGATCCTACCCGGATTTGGAGAGAAACAGTTCCCATCACATTTCTTCTAGTGTTGTCATAGGCTCTCACGGATTGCACAGATGGCGTAATGTCGAGGATACTGACCCCCAAAGCAGTGGCAGTTCTTAAGGCACAAACATTCAAAGCAGAACCTGTATCGACTAGACAAAACGGCACCTGTTGCTCCTTACATCCCACAGTAATGTATAACGCCTTGTTATGCGCGGATCCCTCTGGCGGCAGGTCCTCGTCGGAGAATGTAATGATGGGGTCGGGGGTAAGTGCACCCAAGAAAGCTACCATGTCCTCCGGCGCGGCGTCGATGGGGACTTCAATCCCAGCCAAGGCATTTAACACGGCTTGCCTGTGCTTATAGGATGTCACCATAATATCCCACATCGAGAGATGCGCTTGGGTTTTCTTTAGCTGCTTGATCAGCTCATTGTCTTCTTCGATGACCTCATCCATCTTGCCCTTCCCCTTGTCTTTAACTGGACCTTTTTCGATGGCTTCGGTGGCAGGCTGTGGAGGCTGATAATGGCGGCCTGATCTGGTTAGGTGATCAATCTCAGTAGGAGTAGGCCCTTCTACAGTCCCATCCTTTTTAAACCAATCACAATCCGTTCCCACAAATGGCTTTTCTGGCTCGTTCCAGATGGAAGCATCACTCTCGTCGTTAGGGTCATATCATTTGAGGTCTACCGCCCCTAAGTCATGCTCTTCCAGGAAGAACAAGTCCTGCTCGTCGTCAAGCTGCTGCTGCCACTCGTCATTCTCCCCTCCGATCAGATGAATCCCCTCAGAATCCGGGATGTCAATGCAAAGCAAGGGTTGTCCTAGGGGGGTGATATAAGTAGCAGGGTTGAAGGGTACGGGACTGGACTCAATGAGGTTGACATTTTGGTGGTTTGGTAGGGGATTTTGGGTGATATGAGGCTGCTTTGGTGGCGGCTCGATGATATTCTGGTCGATGAGGTCTTGGATGTCGTGGCGGAGGCGCATGCAATCATCAGTGTTATGGCCGGGGGCTTGGTGGTAAGTACATCGCTTGGACATATCGCAGTTAGGCGGGAGCGGGGTATTTCGAGGCTGGAGTAATTGGAGATGGCCTTTTTTGAGGAGGCGATCTAGGGCTGAGGAGAGAGAGATTTCTAGCTTGGCAAAACTGCGAAGGGGCTTTTTCTGGAAAGGGCGGTTGGAGGAATTTGCCTGGTTGGAGGGTTGGTATGGCCTTGGAGGATATGCCATGGGTTGGCCGCTAAGGGCATTGACATCCGGGGGATTCCGGGAGTAGTTGGGCCTTCTTGGCTGACTCGGAGGGTCTTCCTTTTTGATCTTCCCCTCCCTGATAGCATCTTCGATTCGGGTTCCGACTTCAAACAACTCCTCAAAGGTGGAGATGGACTGGTAGAATAATTTTTCATGATAGAGCGGCTGCAGATTCCGGATGAGCATCCTTACCTGTTCTTTCTCGATTGGCCGGTGGGTCATTTGGGCTACCTTGTTCCTCCATCTGCTCAGAAATGCAGCGAAGGATTCATTGTTGCTTTGCCGGGTTGTTTCCAAATCCCTGACGGTGACGTCTAGCTCTTGATTGTAAGAGTAATGATCGACAAAGACTCGAACAATGTCCTCCCAGGCCCGGGTTTTGGAGGCTTCCAAGGTTAGGAACCACGATAGTGCAGATTTTGCCAGAGTTTGCGGGAATAGCATCGCAATGTGCTCGTGGGTGCAACCCATGGACTGGAAGATACTCATACATAGCTTCACGTGGCTTTTCGGGTTTCCCGTTCCATCAAAGCGATCGATGGCAGGCATTTTGAAATTCTCTGGCAGTTTCAGCTTGACAGGCTCGAAGAGGCCTTCCAGATCTAACATGTAATCGTCGATACCCTTGCTTTTCCTGAGTACGCTTTCCAGTTTATCGACCTTGTCCAATTTTTCTTGGAGCTTCTTCTCATACGTAAGCGGTGGGACCCCTTGAAACCAGTTTTCCTCCCCATTATTCTCATGTAGAGGAGGTTCAAACCCTGGTGGCGGAAACTCGGGCGGAGGTCGCGGCTGTTGCTGCTTCAGTTCTTCCATGAATTTTAGGACTTGGGCTAGACTGTCTGATTATTGGCTTATAGTCGCTCCCAATTCAGTAACCTTGTTTTCCAACTCTTCCCTATTCATGCTGACGTAAGCTGTCGGACTGATTCTGATTAACCGATTATCCGCACTTCTGACCCACGAATAAGACCCTGACTGCTGACTTTGGGAATCTATACTGACCTGACAGATTTTGAAAGGGCTAGATTAGATCTTTGACAGTGGTGACTTTAGGCAGACAAAGATAGTGATGTGGACCGACTCGAAACAGTGCGTGCAAATTGATGGGGAATGGTGCATGCAAATGGGACAAACATGCGGATGTAAGCCCTAATCTATATGATGCTCCTATTTCTAACAGATAGCAGCTAAACAAATAAGGTCTTAGCCATACAGAGTGTGCTAACCTTACTTTCTAGTATGATCATCAAGGGATAACATGGATTTCCAAGATGCTCCGGAAATTTTGGACAGAGTTTCTGGGAGAAACTGGTTAATGTGGTTATATCTGGGATATTTGGACAGAGTTTCTGGGAGAAACTGGTTAATGTGGTTATATCTGGGATATTTGGACAGAGTTTCTGGGAGAAACTGGTTAATGTGGTCATATCTGGGATATTCGGACAGAGTTTCTGGGAGAAACTGGTTAATGTGGTCATATCTGGGATATTCGGACAGAGTTTCTGGGAGAAACTGGTTAATGTAGTTATATCTGGGATATTTGGACAGAGTTTCCGGGGGAAACTGGTTAATGTGGTTATATCTGGGATATTTGGACAGAGTTTCTGGGGAAACTGGTTAATGTGGTTATATCTGGGATATCTGGACAGAGTTTCTGGGGAAACTGGTTAATGTGGTTATATCTGGGATATCTGGACAGAGTTTCTGGGGAAACTGGTAAGTACGGTTATAGTGATTATACTTTCCAGCAGGTTTTCATACTCCTATGTCTCAAGACCGACAAACAAGGCTTGCGGTGTATATCTTTGCGAGCATGGAGCAGACATCCTTATCATGATGCTTAGGCAGGTCAACTCAATGTGACCACATGTGAGTGATTGCCTTGGGAATCATAAGAAAGAGGTTCTGTTCTATGTCACATAAGCGTCCACGCCGCGCAGGTAATCCCGTCAGGGCATACAACAGTTATATCACATTGTCCTATCTGAAAAGATAAATGAACAGTCCTATGAAAGGTTCTACAGGAACCTATATGCAAAGGCTGGGTTTAGTCAAAGAGGGTCCGTTGACGAGAGTTCCAATATACCGTCGGGGAGACAGTACGGAGGTTTTTACTCTTTTTGATATACCTTGGAAGGTACAGTATCAACGGTGACTTGTGCCCTGGCACAGCAAGACCTGAACAAAGTCAGCGCCGCGTTTCAGACACAGTCGGGAGGGGGAAAAATGCAAGAGTGCAATGCGGTGAACCAAACACAGTAAAAAGATGATTTTAAGGATGCTTCTTATGAGTCAAACCTCTGTATTATTTTGTTTTTTAAAATAAAAATCCCCAGCAGAGTCGCCAGATTGTGGATACCGGGCTTCGGACCACTTCTCTTGTTTGAGATTGTTTTGAAATTGATTTTGAATCAAAGAAAGTAAATAGGTCTGTTGAAAACAGATACAGAGTCGCCACTTGGTCTTTAAGGAACCAAGAAACCTAATTTTGACTCACCCAAGCGGATAAGGGCACCGGCCCTTCATAACCAAAGAACTCGGTTCGGGGTTTTGGTACGAGAGAGGAAGGAGCCTTTGTCGCGACTAAAACACCCTCAACTCGCCCCGTCTTTCGACGGGCCTCAATTAGCATCCAAATAATCATCTTATACTATGTATGGTTCGGCAATTAATACTATGATAGTATATTACATTACATAAGAAACTTGGAAATGGAAGATCTAAAGATAAAATATCATTCATAAGATCTAAGCCAAATATCATGCAATGTAAAGTGAAAGACCACACAAATAAACCTAAGAAAAATCGTCTAATCATGTATCAAATAATCAAGACTTCCTAATCTAAAGGGGGACATGAATTGTTATTGAAACAAATAAGCAAAGAAATCAAAATATGCTTAGCAAGGCTAGAATGATGCATGTTATTCTTTGATAAAAGAAGACCTCTCAATCCCCGGGACGGATGAGAAAGGATAAATAGACCAAGGGGAAGCATGAACGAGTGATCGAGTTCATTCCTTATAATCTCCTTAGATTAAGAGTTACAAAAACCCCAAATCTTGCATGAATGCAATGTATGTATTTAAAAATGTGCAAAGGTTGTAGTGTGTTTTGTGTACATGGATTTCTAGAATGGCTTAGAAGTCTAAAATGGGCAAGAATGAATGAATGAAATCAACATGGGATATATACAAATGTAGTATGAACCACTTCCTAAGATATGAACTAATTTGGAATGCATATAAGCCTCAAATCAAAGAATGAAAGTTAAAGTGTACTTGCTGTGAATAGTGGACAGAACAGTAGCATGATCTTTTGGAATTTGAAAAGAGGGGTTAGGAATGTTTTCAATGAATGATTTTTTATGGAGATGTTCCTTATTGTGTCTAGAACACAACCCAAAAGGCCAATCTTGAATAGCTATCACATATTGAGAGAAATTACATAAACAATAGAGGTCACTCAGAAACAGAGTTCGTACTGTCGTCTGAAATGTTAGAAAATCTTAGAAAATGAAAAAGAATGATCTAGAGGCCCATTTTATACAGAAAGTTTCCTAAGACATTGAATTTTAAGGGAAAAATAAGTTAGGACCACCCCTTTTGGAAAAGTTTTCTGGAAAAGAGGTCGTAAGTTGACCTAGCTGCTGTGACAGCAAAAACAGAATGTTTGGAAGGAATGTTGGGACCCAAGTGGACCATTTCCAAGTACTTCCAAGTCAAACCAAAAATCATGGGTGTTCTCCAATGAGTTAGGAAGACTTTCCAAGTGGCCTTGTATCCATATGTTGAGTATTGAGTTCTAGAAAAATCTTTGAACTCAACTCACTCACTGTTTTGACTCATTATTTTGAAGATTTTGGAGAAATCAAAGTTTTGTTTCTTGAAACCAAATGAGAGGGATTGAGAGGGGTTTTGAAATAGATGTTTTGAAAACATGTTTTCAACACTCAATAAGGATCATAGCCACTTAGAATACCTACATCAAACTCATCATTTAAGAACTTCCAAGATTGTTGGAGAGATTTATTTTGTTTTTTGGACATAACTTCAATACATTCCAAGAATTCCTTGGAAGTATTGAGGTTATGGTCATCATCTATCAAACATGTTTTTGAGGTCAAGAGCTACTATCCATGAGGATTCACTCACCCCAAACTTCATGTCATCACTTAGATGATGATGAACTAGTAAGTAAATAAAGAAAATAAAAAGAAATGGGATGAGAAGAGATGAACAATAAATAAGCAAGCAAGTAGATGATAATCAATAGATGATATTCATGAAGCATGAGACTTGTAGATTGGTGTGTCACTCATATGTAATGACACTAGACATGGAAGAAGCTTCCACACTCTTGAATGCTCACTAAAATGGTGGTTGGGAGTATTGAATGTTGAAGTAAATGGAAGTAATGAAGTAAAAACAAAGTTAGAACTCACTTTTGTTTTGAAAAATCAAAGAAGAAAGCTTCTTTTCTCTCCACTCTAACCTTATCTCTACACTTTCTCTCCCAAACTTTCTCTAAACTTGCAATTGACTCCCCCAAAATGAGGAGTAATGGGGTGTTTATATAGGCCAACTTGGGGTGTTTTTGGGATTTAGAAAGTACTCCCATTGGTCCCAAACATCTGAAATCATGAAACCACGTCGTTTTGGATTTTAATTAATCAAAATGGGACCACAAAAGTATTTACAAAAACTTACTGTTCTGGAGGGGAGTGCCGCGGCGGCACTGGGCCACTGCCGCGGCAGCACTGCTCCTCCCTTCGTCTGGATAATGCTGTTTAGGCCCCCCGAAGTTCCGGTATTCGCGAAAAGGCCCTATTTCGTCCGAAATTCACAGAAAATGCATACGAACTCCAAATTGAGGTTGTGATATACCGTTGGAAAGGTAATGGAGTCTAATTTACATAAAAAATAGTTCGGAGATAGGTCACTTCGAAAAGTTTTGCGGTATTCGCGATAAAAGCCGATTTGATCGCCTTTTTCGCCTTTGGAAATTTATAATAAATTCGTTTTAAATTCAGAAATTATGTGCGATATACCGTTGGAAAGCTATTGACCTCTAGTATCCATGAAAAATATTTGAAAATTGTTTCGGTGCCCCGATTCCAAAGTCAAATCTTGGTCAAACCGGTCAAACCTGGGATTCCCGGGAAGTTCTGGGAACCTCTGGGAGCTCCCAGGAGCTGATGTTTTTGCTCGATTTTCTTTTGGAACTTGTTTTAATACTTTTCTCATGATTTAGAATGGTTCTGGTGAATTCAGACAATTTCGGTCAAACTTGGTCAAACTTGGTCAAACTCTGGTCAAACCTTGGTCAAACCGGTCAACGGGGACTTTCGGGGAACTTCCGGGACTTCCGGGGGTCTCTGGGAGCTGACGATTTCTTCCGGTTTTATTTAAAAACTCATTTTATCACTTTTCTTACGACGTAGCATGTTTTCAGAACTTTGGGACCAAATCTGGGAGTTTTCGGACTTTCAAGGGCATTTTGGTCATTCTGAGCATTCTGAGAGATAGAGCTGACTTCCGAGAGTCCTTTTGAGTCTTTTACGATCATTGTGAACCACCAAGCTATGGGTCTCCTAAATCTGATAGCCGACAAAATGGGGTGTCTACAGCATCCGAAATTAAAACTTACTAAACTATTACATAAGTCCAGGTCTTAGGCACAAACGCCCTTATTCAAATGTCTAAAACTAGTTTATTACAACCCGAATTAAAAAGACATAGGAAATATAAAGCAGCCTCCTGGAAAGTCTCCTGACTCTAAGTAGCATAGTCAAAATACTCTGACTGCTCCTGACCTGGAAAATCTGGACATAGAGTCTAGGACGCATCAACGCCGTCAGCTTATGCAAACTGGTGAGCAAAATAAACAAGTGCTCACAATGTATATATAAGCATATAAACAACGATGCAATTTAACTGTAAAAGCAATAATTTAAGGTTCCAACTTCAACATAAGTCACGTGGGGATATAGTAAACAATAAATATGAGACCGTGCATGAACAATGTTTTATCTCATCTTACTGACTCCTTTTTCTCGACAAAACACAAGATCACATCATCCAAACTCCCTCGTTCTAGTACCTTGAAAATACTCGGACAGCCACACTATAGTACAACGGGTACCAGGGAATGTCCAATCAGCCTTGATCCACGACATCACACTATAATACCACCATGGCATACCAGAGACAACCTCGATCAGTATCCGGAACTCGGGTATCAGGGAGTGTCTGTGGAGGCGTCACACACTATAGCACTACCATGGGTGCCAGGGAGTGTCCAATTTGCCACCGTCATATTAAAGAGGTACCCTAAAACCACATCATCACGACATCCACTGCTTCGATCCATGGCATCACACTATAGTACCACCACGACATACCAGAGATTACCTCGATCAGTATCCGGAACTCGGGTACTAGGGAGTGTCACTATAATACCACCACGGCATACCAGAGATTACCTCGATCAGTATCCGGAACTCAGGTATTAGGGAGTGTCCATGGAGGCAACTCATACTACTACACAATCCCTTTTACTCTTTTCACACTTTTCTCACATACTATGCATGCCGACTCCACCTCGACCCTATCATGCATGTCAATGTCCATGAAATTGTAACCCCAAACAAATGTATGAAAAGTGTGAAATCATTGAGTTAGCACCCACGATCTAAATTATCAAGTCATATATGAAATAATAAGCAAATTCATCAAAAACTACTTTAACACGCCTTTACAGCTACTAGTACACAAGTATATCTACTTTGAAGCAATGCCCTTAAAAATGAGTTATAATTTTTATAGGTGAATTACACATCAAAAGAAAGGCCTTTAAGTCTAGTTTCCAACTCTTTGAACGGTGCGCGTTTTCGAGTTTTCTAGAGGAAGTTATGGCCGTTTTAGTAAAAGTCGTCAGTGCTGAAACATGTCAATCGATTGGCAAAAGTGTCAATCGATTGGATGACATGCCAATCGATTGGAACATATATCAATCGATTGGAACCCTATGTCAATCGATTGGAACTCATACGAATCGATTGGTATCAGCAGCTTCTCCCCTGTTACGAATTTGAAGCCTGTTTTTGACCCATTTCTCAATTCTGTTTCAACCAAGACATGTAATATATGGAATTCTTCGGTTTTCCGCGAGGATTACAAATACGTGATCGGTTTTAACTAATTTCAATCGTAGCTCTCGGATTTCACGTAAAACCGAGAGGTGACAAAACTTTAAATCAATGGTACGTCGCGATACGGATGAATTAAGCCGTAGTATTCGAACCGCAACTTATTGGGACTAAGATCTTTCATTCCCAATTCACAAAATTGATTTTGGTCAACTTTTGTAAAACTCCAATTTTCAAAGCTTTAATGGTGTATCTATATATATACACATATACACGCATATATATACTGAAATATACATATATAAACATGGCGAGTGAGTTTATAATACTCACAGAGGTGATAAAGGACTACAATTTGAGACCGAGAATTTCTGCCGAGAATTCCGTTGTTAGAAATTTCTTCCCGTCTTCCTCTCTTGATTGTGATATATAAATATGACTATGTATGTGTTTGTGTATGTATGTATCATATATAACCAGTGTGTGTTTTTGTTGAGGGAGTAATAGAGAAATTGAGAGGGATAGAGAGGGAATTGAGAGACTGTGAGAGTTATGGAGAGAATGAGAGATATACACACATATATACTGTTAAAATTATTTGGAGCCCAAGCAATGACCGGATTTCATCCGGTGAGGTTGAGCTCACGTGCTCCCTCACCCAATTGCGATGTAGACGCAGATTAAAACATAAAACTGGTATTTTACGGTTAAAATAAAAATACAGAAAATTATTTTATCGTAGGAATTAAATCCCGGGTTGTACAAAAGTATAGATATAGATTTTGAAACCATAGAAAATATTTTCTATATTTCTGGAAATTACAGTTTGACCCCCAAATAAATATTTATTCAAAAAAGAAATATTCATTTATTAAGGAAATGAAATACAATATTTATTTATTAATGAAAATAAAATACAGGGTGTTACACTAACTCAATACAAAAGTCGATCTCGCACTTAGGTGGTAATCCATAAATGTTTTGAAAGACATTTTTATAGTCTTGAACTATTGGAATCTGACCAATCGTCAATTCTGAGCCTATCGTTTCCATAGCGGCTAAGCGACTTGCAGTGCATTTCATTCTCGGCTCATGTGCCCCCTCTTTCCATAGTTGTAGTAGATGACATTATTTTGATTGTTGATGCTAGGGGATGAGCAGTCTCATGCCATGTGCCTAGGGGTTCCACAATTGAAACATCTATCCTTGTTGTTCTCGGTAGCTGTGGTTGGTACTTGTGGTGCGGGAGGTGCTGCGTGCTTGTCTCAGGAAGGGGTGGGTTCTGACTTCTTAACACTGTTCCATGGGCGTTTGTTTCCTTGGAAATGAGCCGATGGTCTCCCTTGTGGCCTATTCCTTGGCAGATGTGGTTGGTGTACCACTTGCTTCGAGCCTTGGCAGCCATCTCTTTCCAAACCTACCGCCAACCTGACCAACGCCTCAAAAAGTTTGATTCAGGTGTCCCAATGTCAGATGTCAAAGGTGCGGATTGAGTCCTCGGTGAAACTTCTTGATCTTCTTTTGAGGGGTCTTAACCATATGAGGGGCAAAGCAGGATAAGCGTTCAAATTACGATGTGTATTCTCGTACAGTTTTATTCCCCTAAGTTAGTTTGATGAACTCTTTCTCTTTTTGGTCCTTCTCATCGTCGGGAAAGTACTTCTCCAAAAAGTTCTCCCAGAAGGTGGTCTATATCATCCTTTTTGTAGCTTCTACTCTGATGGTTGCTCTCTCGGCCTCCCACCAATCAGCCGCCGCGTAAGTGAGTTAGAAAGTAGCGAGACAACACTTCTTCGTTTCTAAGCACTCCATTGATTCAAATCTGCAGTCCATATCTCTCAACCATTGTTCTGCTCACCATGATTCACCTGTGCCGTCAAACCTATTAGGGCGCAAAGCTCTAAATCCTTTAAGCAATCTGTATCTAGCCGGAGGTGGTGATCCGGTGCAGTTGTTGTTGTTGCCATTGCCATGGTTGTTTCCTATATAGTCCAGACGCTGTAGAAATGCACCGAAGATTCTAGTAGGATAAATTCCTTCGGGAATGGGATCTGGTGGTCCTCCATTGCAATTTCTTCTCGGTCTGCCCGCCATTGTGCTTGTGTGCTTATATACCCACAGGGATATCAATTGGTTACTCTCCAATCCTAACTAAGGATATAAGATATAAACGACTGAATGTATAGATAGCAATTCTAATATAAGTACATAATACATCAAGTATTCACACCATAATATGAAGCATCATATAAAGGAAACAAGTCTTCATTAATAATAACTTCAAATATTCACGTAGTACAACATAGTTGCAAAAACATTTACATAGGAAAGCGCGCACGCTGAAAATATACATAGTTGGGTAAATAGTACCAAAAACATATGCATAGAAAAGGCGTACACATTACTACTAACACGTGTTACATGTCTGAGCACGACTATATACACAAAAGATGGGCTACTTGCTCTATTACAAGTAGAGCTCTAGATACTGGGAATCCTATTCCAAAAGTCCTTCATGTCTAACCCACATGGTAGAGCATCATCCTGGATTGGAATCTCCTCAGGTGGAATCCAGTCAAAAATACGGGTCAAACTTGTCAACCATCTCATCGTCGTCCTCATCCAATGGCTCTAGCTCCATGTCCTCAAAGTCATCATCCAACTCTGGCCCTCCACCCTCCATAACTATCATAGGATTAATATCTTCATAGGTGAAAAATGTCTAACGGTTTATAACTTAAGTGTGTAGGACAATCAGTGTACATGTCTTAACCTAAGGATCTGATACCAAAAATCCTTGTCATGCCCCTGTGTACCCAAAATAGGAAAAAATTTAAAATTTTCATCTTAGACCCTGAGGCACGTGACTGGTTGCATCACCGTATTATCCATAACCAATCAATAATAATAATAAGTGTAACTAACAAATGATAAACCAACATCTGCTTACATAATTATATTACAATGAAAGGCAACAATATTACCTAGCTATTACATCAGAGTCTTATAGCTCTCGGGCCTTACAAAACTATTATAAGAGTTAGGATAAGTCTTCTGATAGAGTTTATAATAAAAAAACATTTACAAAAGATAACTACTAGTCTTCTCTCTAACTAGCATAACCATAGTCATCTTCGGTGTACTCTTCTCCCACGTCCTCCTCTTGCATAGCATCATATCCTGTATACTCATCACCTGGATAAGCTGGACATGGGAATGTCCAACGATATGAATGCCATTAGCTTATGAAAGTCGAGTGAGAAAACTAAATCAAATGGAACGTATATAGCCTCACATAACAAGAATACATTTATGCTTTTTAATACGTCCTTTATCATCTTCGCGTTCTCATCATCAAATTATGACCATTAAAGTGCCCGACTAAGTATTTGAAAAGAATACGAACAACCAACTTGACTTGTGTTGACATTCTTAATGCCACTACTACCCATTACTATTATCCGACACCATTTACTACTCAAAATACCTCTCATTAACCACCTCATCACGAAGAATTGAAGTGTTCACCATATCCATTTTTGTTACAAAGAATCGAAAGGATACTCTACTGTATAACCGTCACTTCATCCCAAAGAATCGAAGTGTTCACCGTATCCATTTTGTCACGAAGAATTGAAATGATACATAACTTTATAACCGTCACTTCATCACGAAGAATCAAAGTGTTCACCGTATCCATTTCGTCACGAAGGATCGAAATGATACACAACCTTATAACCGTCACTTCGTCACAAAGAATCGAAGTGTTCACCATATCCATTTATGCATGAAGAATTGAATTGATACACAACTTTATAACCGTCACTTCATCGCGAAGAATCAAAGTGTTCGCTGTATTCATTTCGTCACGAAGAATCAAAATGATACGCAACTTTATAATCGTCACATTGTCATGAAGAATCGAAGTGTTCACTATATCCATTTTGTCACAAAGGATCAAAATGATACACAACTTTATAACTGTCACGTCGTCACGAAGAATCAAAGTGCTCACTATATCCATTTTTTCACAAAGAATCAAAATGATACACAACTTTATCATTCGTCAACCATGCTCTTTTCTCACTATCCTAACCTTCGTATCCTGGATTACCTATCCGACAATTATCCTCAGCATAAGCTGCATCTAATATAGCACCACTGACCCTTACGTTTTCCCGACCGCGCACGCATCACTCATTTTGGAATTTAGTTCATTAAAAGACTTCCGAGTATACTTTCAAAGTTACGTTTATACATCCATCATTCTATTTTTTTATCATAATATACTTACGATGGAAACTTACCTAATCACTATCAATGCAATAATCGTGCCGTACAACATACTTATAGCTCGGGTATAAACTTTCAATGGTCATCACACTATCTTCATAACAACGAAAACATAGTATGTAGCTCATGGATCTATAACATGGATTTGATACCAACAAATCTATAGATGAAACCCTTAGCATGCTCGTTTATGCAATAGCAATACCATAGCACAATATTTTCATAACAACACAGGTACCAGAAAACTAGCATCATTAATGAACATAATGCATAAACAAAATATCATACAAAAAGCTATACAATCTGCCAGGATATATTTTCACTATGTTGACTGAATTAATATGATTTATTTGGGCATGATAGATTGCTTTGTAGATCAAACTCAAAAATTAGAGCATTATAGGTAATTGGATTATCTTCATGTACAAAAAAAATCTAGCTGTATTTAGATTTTTGAGTTGCTTAAAATGTTTATTTTACTTAGATATTTCTTAAATTTTTGGACTGCTCTGTCCCAGATTTTTAGCACTGCATTGTACGTGCATTTCACCTATGAAGGAGTGATTTTTAGACCAAGCTATAGAAGAGTTATTTGTAGATGAATGAGTTAGATTTCTCCACAAAAAACCTAGCTTCAGTTGAATTTTTTAGCTACTCAAAACGTTTATTTTACTAAACTACATTCTGCTGAAAGTTTCTATTTTCCAGATTTATAGATTTGTCTTGCATGACATGGAAATCTCAAAATAACAACATCAAGCACTTACTAAACATTACTTCATTCTATATATGTTCTAAAGTGAGTTAGAAAACTCACCAAGTCTTGAAATTAAGCTTGAATGTTGAATTTGAGCTTTAGGAAGCTTGAACTCAACTTCAATGGTGGAGACTTCTTCCTAATTCTTCTCTCTATCTCCATGTATCTCCCATCTTTCATCACTTTTTTTCTAAGTGCAGATTGTAAGTGTTTAAAAGATGTAATGCATGTGTGCATGCATGTATATATAGAGATGGTGTAGTGATAGGTGTCAATGTGCATGCTTGTATGAGTGTACATTGAGGGACGTGTCAAGGTGGTGGACAAGTGTCCAATGGATGGACAAGTGGCAAGGGAGGTGGTGTCATGTGGTGCATGGGCTGCCATGTGGCCGGCCATGTGGGGTCCACCTTAGGTTTTGTGCCTCTTTCTTGGTTTGCGTGCATAAGTCCTTAATGTACTATCGGTTTCGATTTACGTGCAACCGGGTATTATTTCTAATGTCCGGGTCCGAGTACAGGACTAAGTTAAGTCTTTCTACAGTCTAGTCGGTGCAGTGATTATAGTCTAATTAGTAATACTACAACACGTCAATACCGTCACGCAATTAAAAATAATATAATAACGGATCAAATACGAAAATTCAAAAAACTGATATTATTATATGTCGAGGAAAATTATAGGTATTAGATCTTCTACCACCTGTTATATGATTTTGTCCTCGAAATCAAAACTAACTAGTACTAAACAGAAATGGAAACATCTCTCCATTTCCGATTCTAGCTCCCAAGAAGCTTCTCCTTCGTCATGGTGCTTCCACTGAATCTTTACCAGCAGAATCTCTTTGTTCCTCAGCTTCTTGTTTCCATAATCCATAATTCTTATAAGTCCTCCAATGAATGTACCATTATCGTTTACTTCGATATCTTTGAAATCAATCTCATGTGCCAGGTTATGAAGGCATTTCCTCAGCATACTCACATAGAATACATTATGAACTCCCAACATCTTTGGCGGTAACGCCAATCTGTAGGCGACTTTCTCCACGTGTTCCAGAATTTCAAATGGTCCAATGTAGCACGGTGATAGCTTTATCCTTTTCTATCCAAACCAGACAATGCCACGAACCGGGGAAACTTTCAAATACTCATGGTCTTGAACTTCAAATTCTAGATCTCGACACCGTTTGTCCGAATAGCCATTGTATCTGCTTTGCATTTCTTACATCCTTTCCTTCACCGTATTGATTCCTTTATTGGTTTCTTGAACTAAGTCTAGTCCTAACGGTTTGCCATCCCCAACTTCAGCCCAACACAAAGGTGATCGGCACGATTTTCTGTACAGTTCTTTAAATGGTGCCATCCCTATGCTTGAATGAAAATTATTCTTGTAAGTGAGCCCAATCAACGATAAGTGGGTTTCCCACAAACTTTCAAAATTGATTACACATGCTCAGAGCATGTCCTCCATACTTGATTCGTCCTTTCTATTTGTCTGTCGATTTGTGGATGAAATGTAGAACTTAACTTTAGAGACATTCCCATCACTTTCTGAAGACTCTCCCAAAATCCAGTGGTGAGTCTCGAATCTCAATCTAATACTATAGATACCAGTACCCTATGTAACTTCACAACCTGTTATACATATAGTCAGTTCATCTTCTTGACATGATAGGTCATGTTGTAGGCAA
The DNA here is from genome assembly GCA_033977485.1 of Hydrangea macrophylla. Lineage (NCBI taxonomy): Eukaryota > Viridiplantae > Streptophyta > Magnoliopsida > Cornales > Hydrangeaceae > Hydrangea > Hydrangea macrophylla. The sequence goes on along the minus strand of CM066997.1, from coordinate 60,690,356 downwards.
TAAAATGGGCCAATTAGGTCAGTTGATCAACAACTACCCAAATAGCGTAATGGTTCTGCTAAGATCTTGGAAATCCTACCACAAAATCCATGGTGATATGATCCCATTTCCATTCTGGGACTGGTAGAGGGTGTAGTAATCCTGGAGGCCGTTGGTGTTTTGCCTTGACTTGCTAACAAGTAGGGCATTTGGCTACATAATCAGCGACCTCTCTCTTCATGCCTTCCCTCCAAAAGTTCCTCTTTAAGTCTTTGTACATCTTAGTTCCACCGGGGTGTATGGTCATATGTGACTTATGTGCTTCATCTAGAATGTCTTTCCTCAAACTATCAGTGTTGAGTACACATAACTTGCCCCTACATCTGAGTCCTTCGTCTGATCCAATATTCCATTCGGTCGGATCCTTTGCTTTGGCCTTCTCGAACCATTTCCTGAATCCTTCATCCTTCTTTTGAGCTTCGAGTAATCGATTAATGAGAGTTGGCTGCACCATAAGACATCCAAAAGGTCGTCCATCACCTGGCCTTGCAGTTTGAATATCAAATTCTATTAAAGCTTCTAAGGCTTTCCATTCCTTGATTAAAAATGAGGCGATTAAACTTCAGGGTTTCCTGCTCAGAGCATCTGCGACTACATTTGTTTTATCGGGGTGGTACTGTAAGTTAAAGTCATAATCCTTAAGTAGCTCCATCCATCGTCGTTGTCTCATGTTTAGTTCCTTTAGAGAGAATAGGTATTTCAAGCTTTTGTGATTCGAAAACAAGTCGAATTTCTCTCTGTACAGATAGTGCCTCCAAATCTTAATTGCAAAGACAATTGAAGCCAATTCCAGATCGTGCGTAGGGTAGTTCAATTCATATGACTTTAATTGCCTGGATCCATAAGCGATCACCTGACCATTCTGCATAAGTACACATCCTAGTCCTTGATACGATGCGTCACTGTAGATAGTGTACTATTCACCATTCTTGGGTATAGCTAGCACTGACGCCGAGGTTACCCTTTCCTTTAGTTCTTGAAAGGCACAATCGTGCTTGTCCCTCCACTCAAACTTTGAATCATTCTTCGTTAGTTTGTGTTAACCTTATGGTATATTAAGGCATATTTAATTATGTTTTGATGATGTCAAATATGCTATGATAATTACATGATTCATATTGATTCATTCTTTGTTATTATCATAGTCATTTTTATGCTCATATATAATCTCATGTTTTAATATTATATCAATGTTTTAACATCTTTGTGTGCATGAGATTTAATTGATGTAGATCAAGATTACAAGGAGCTAAACAAGGATCAAGCTTGAAGACTTGAAGATATTTCATCCTTGATTGAAGTCTAGGACCATCATTGTAAGGCATCTTGATCTCATACTCATAGGGGCTCAAACAAATATTAAAAGTTAAAGTTTTGGAAATAAATTTTAAGTAGGTAATCTTTAAAGCAATGCCCCAAAAAATTGAAAAATAATTAAATGTTGAATCCTATATAGTTGGAAAGGTATTTGAACCTAGTTTCCAAAACATCAAACGGATCGAAAATCCGAGTTTTGTAGAGGGAGTTATGGCGATATTAGTGGAGATGTGTCAGGCTGTCAAACAGGGAGGGGCAGTCGACTGAGGGCCTGATGCAGTCAACCAAAGTGAGCAGAATTCAAGCAGAACTCTCTGTAAACACATCTCAGTCGACTGCTTCAAGGCCCAGTCGACTGAAGCGACTTGGAAGGCAATAACGGCTAGTTTTTAGAGGGGTTTTTAATTACCAAACTTGCCACCAACGGCTATAATCTTCCAAGGCCTATAAATACATATTTTCCCAAGCTTTTTGAGGTTGAGATTTTGATTGAAAAACATAGTATTGATCACACATCTCCTTGATCTTTAAACATTATCATTTGAGCCCTAGTTGTGTGAGTTTATCAATTTGCTCAAAATCTTTCATTTGTATTTCTTGAGAGAGCAAAATTGTAGTGAGCTTTATTTATATTATCCACTCTATATAGAGAGTTTCAATTTGTATTCAAATCAATTTGTAAAGAGTGAGGGTTAGTAACCCTTGATTGCAAAGAAGAGGTTTTCTTCTTTGGGAGAGATTGGAGGCTCTTGTAACGGTTTGGTCTACACCCGTGAAGTAGATCGGAGTAAAGAAATCATCAAGAGGTGTTCTTGAGGGGAGGACGTAGGCCTCGGAGTGCGATTGCCGAACCACTTGAAAAATTGGTTTGCAAGTATCTCTTCCCTTATCTCTTTAGTTAATTGTTTGTGATTGTGTTTAATTTGCAATTTTGTTTTTAAAAGGTTAATTTCCGCTAAAACCTTATTCACCTCCCCTCTAAGGTTTCCACATTTTTCCGAAAAAAAAAAAAAAAGGTTTCCACATTTGGGCCAACAATTGGTATCAGAGCCTTGGCTCTTCTTTTTCAAAAGATTTTTGAAATCTAGAGATAAGATCAAATGGAAACCGACTCTTCTTACATTTATTATTGTGAGGGTCAATCAACATTAAGACCACCATGTTTTAATGGCTCAAACTATGCCTATTGGAAAAATAGAACGAGAATCTATATGATTTCTCAAGATTTTGATTTATGGCAAATCGTGGTCAAAGGGCCTCATCTACCTACAAAAATAGAAAATGATTTTTCTATTCCAAAGACGGTAGATGAATACAATAATGCCGATAAGAAACTCATAAAAATAAATGCTATGGCAATGAATTTATTATATTGTGGTTTAGACCCAAATGAATACAATAGAATTTCATCTTACGAATCCGCAAAAGAAATTTGGGATAAACTTGAAAATGCTCATGAGGGAACAAGCCAAGTTAAAAAGTCTAAAATTAATTTGCTTGTTCAAACTTATGAAATGTTTAAAATATTGCCATATGAATCTATTAGAGATATGTTTTCTAGTTTTAACATTCTTATTAATAACGTGAAAAACCTTGGTAAAGTTTATACTAATGAAGAAATAATTGAGAAAGTGCTTAGGTCTTTACCAAAGGATTGGCAACCAAAGGTCACGGGAGTTCGTGATGCAAAGGAGCTTTCAACACTCTCTTTGGAACAACTCATGGGTTCTCTCATAACTCATGAAATGGAATTGGCTGTCTTCGAAAGTGAAGACAAGAAATTGGAAGTGAAAGAGGCCAAAAGGGGAGACATGGCTTTAAAATCCTCAAGCTCAAAGAAAAAGAAGAAAGTTGTTGAGAGTGATGAGGATGAGGAAATGACAAAGATCACCCAAAAATTTGCAAAGTTTCTAAAGAAAGAAAAACCGGGAAAGAAGTCATCCAAGGAGGAACAACACAAAAAGAAGACAATCAAGGGCACTAATAGTAGTTCCGAGAGCGAATCATCGGTCAACGACTCAAATGGTGAAGAGATTGTCAATCTTTGCCTCAAGACATTGGAAAGGGCCTCTCCTACCATCTCGGCAAATGGAGCATCTAAGAAATGCTTGGACAAAGGTTAAGTATTGATTTGGTAATGGTAGGTTAGTAGGTAATTTTGCTTTGATTTGTTTTCATCATCTTACTTAAATTTTTTTTTGATTAATTTCAGATCACTTTGTTTGTTTAGATATGCATACTTGATAGTTTTTTTTTCAAAGTTTTAAAAATGGATAGACCAAATGATGTTTTGTGAATCATTCAAATTTTTGCTGCTGAACAGTCATTTTTATGGACTGCTGAACAAAGCAGTCGACTGGTACCCCGACACAGTCGACTAATGCTCTTTTGTTTTCGTCGACTGAGGCTTATTTAAATTTGATTTCAAAATTTATTTTTGGTTCAGTCGATTGACAAGTCGACCCAGTCGACTATTTTTGATAACTTTAACTCTCTGCCTAGGGACGTCAACTAAAGGAGTTCTCCAGTCGACTGATCCGACTGAATTTTTGTTTATCTTATATTTTGAGTTCTCCAACTTTATTATTGGTATCTTTTGGGAAAATATGCTCTCTATTCATATCTTTTGGTATCTTTTATTATTGCACTTGCTTAGGGGGAGCACTTTCATGTATTCATTTTCTCACATGAGGTTATAATTGTTTATTTTTGGTATCTTTTTGGCCTTTTGATTTGTATGCTTATTGTGAGGGGGAGCTTTGTGTTTTATCCCCAAATTTTTTTGATAATGTCAAAGGGGGAGAAATATGAGAAGTATTGAGGAGAAGTATTTGGGTAGTTATCATTCATGTTCTTTAACATATGATATCCATTATGAATGATATTATGAAAATGACCAAATGTGCTTATATTGGCATATCCTTCATTGGTTATTTGCCATCATAAAAAAGGGGGAGATTGTTAACCTTAAGGTATATTAAGGCATATTTAATTATGTTTTGATGATGTCAAATATGCTATGATAATTACATGATTCATATTGATTCATTCTTTGTTATTATCATAGTCATTTTCATGCTCATATATAATCTCATGTTTTAATATTGTATCAATGTTTTAACATCTTTGTGTGCATGAGATTTAATTGATGTAGATCAAGATTACAAGGAGCTCAACAAGGATCAAGCTTGAATACTTGAAGATATTTCATCCTTGATTGAAGTCTAGGACCATCATTGTAAGACATTGTGGATATCGCATTTTTCTTACCCACAACTTTTCTTTTAAAGTCCTTTTAAAATTCAAATTCAAAACAAACGAGTCGCCACTTAAATTTTTTTTAAAAGGAGAATTAAGAAACCATTTTAAAAGCAAACTGATCTTTTAGAAACCAGAGATTAACTAGGTAGGTCCGGGGATTATGGAATGAGAGAGGAAGGAGCCCGTCGGACTAAAACACCCTCTCTCATCCTATCTTGCGATAGGCCTCTACTCAACATCCTTTTAATCAAATTTATTAATCTAAGCATGCCCTCAACTAATACATATATACATATACATCACAAAAGCATGTCCAAAGGGTGTAAAATTGCAATTGACAAAATACCATTCAAAAGCCACATAATTCAGGTAGCAAGCGATATGATATGCAATAGGGAACAAGTGAACTTACCCGGGATCCAGCAGCGATAGTAAACGTGTAATGCATGCGAATAAAAGAAAATCCTAAAAAAGAGTCTCTAATCACATATACACATAAGGCAAAACCTAATTTTAAGGTGTCGCGCATTAAGTCGAAAAATCAATAAAATCAAGAAATTAAGATAAACTAAAGAGGAGTTCTAGAAATCATACCTTAATAGTGCTACAAAACAAAAGGTTAGTCCACGTGCTTCACATAATAATATGATATCAAACAATCAATCCTAATTCTCTAGCTTATATCTGGCGAGCAATGAAATCCAACTTTATCCAATTACTAATTCTAATTATAAGCATTAATGTACATGAATTCATGAATATGAACAAGAGTAGGCTATTAACTATGAATTTATTCATTGGTTTGAATCATTTAGCTTTGAGATTTAAGTCTAATTAATCATTATTAAGATATTGTTTAAGCCCTAAGTCATAAGAGAATCATTTGGGCCATTATTTACAAAGTTGGTCAAATGTGTCATGAAATTCTGAAAATTGCAGAGAGCAGACCAGAACTTTAAGAAAAGAAAAAGCACGTCTCCCATGGTTTGATGTCGGTGAATTTTGGACACAAGATGCCTCTGTCAGTCTAGTTTCCAAACCAAAAAGAAAATTAAGGTTTCAACGGTTAGATCTCCGGGAAAAGGACAAGAACCAGACGTCACTTAGAGATGTACAACTCTCTATCCAGAGATATTGTTTGATTTTTTAAAAATAGAAAAAAGATGAGAAACACTTGGATCTTTTTAGGAGATCTTCCTAACACATTAAGGTACCCAGAAAAAATTATTAGAGACCCCAAAAACTCTATTAGACTTCTGATTTATGAATTTCAAAATGGACTTGCTGTTCTGAAACTATTCTGAAACTCTGGACAGATTGTGGTTGGCTCACAAAACCCATGATCAAACCCTTCTAAACATAAAACCACCTTAAAACAAAAATTACAGTGGTAGATTACTGTGTTATTGACACTTTCCCGTTGGTTTCACTTGATTTCAACGGTTAGATTTCGAACTAAAAATCTTTGATCAAAAACAGTTTGTGAATTCACTGTTTTCATTTGTCAAGTTCAACTTTTATTTGTTAACCCCAACTATTAAACCATGAAGTTGGGTTTAAACCAAACCACTTCTCCTACCATTTGATGGTCATTGGAGGCTAGAGACTTTTATATTTGTAGATTTTAAATGAAGTATGAATAGACTTCATGAAATCTCAAGATGATGAATCAAAACCATAGGGATGAGTTTAGACCCAAAATACTTTCTCCTACCACTTGATGGTCATTGGAGATGAAGATATGGTTAATACTCATGGGTCTCAAAGGAATATAGAAGGGATTCCATGAAACATCAAGCTAGAGGACTCAAGTCATAAGCATGGACTTGGATCCATCTATTTATTTATAAAAAGTGATGATCAAACTTTGACTCCCATGTGAAGTATAAGCTTACATGAGATTCAAAACATCAAACTCAAGAGCTTTCAAAGGAGATATTGAAGATCTCCAAGAATCTCAAAAGAAGAACATAAACAAGGAAAATAGAAGAAGGATCAAAGAACTAGGAAGTAAGGACTTCCAAGTTTACTTAACAAACTCTAAAACTTAATCAAGAAAAACTAAATGACTTGTAAATTAGAAGCTCAAAAGAAAGAAAACACAACTAAGATTAGAGGGTCACCTCCAAACTATCCTCAAAGTTTCTCTCCTTTGAAGATCTTCCAAACTCTTCTTCAAACTCTCCAAACTCTCTTTTTTTCTCTCCAAAAAATGTTGTTGTAATGGTAGTCTTTTTTGTGTTTCCCCTTTTTTTTTTGTCTCCCCTTTTCAATGAAGATACCTCTTCTTATATAGACAAAAATACCTAGGTAATTTCAGTAAATTCGGAGTAAAAGACAGGTGTAAATCCCTCATTTGGTGGTACAATATGTACTTTCTGAAATTAGGCAGACTGCTGCCCAGCGCGGCAGTCCAGAAACTGTCGCGGCAGTCCGTGAATGCCGCAGCGGCAGTTAATGACTGCCGTCGCGGCACTACGCGACTGCCGCGCGGCATTCATCAAATGCCGCGGAAATTAATGGATTACCGCATTTTTGTCAGTCTTACTTTATCAGTTTTTTGTTCTTATTCGCATACGCATACGTATTGCACTGCAAAATACAGACTTTAAAAGTGAATGGCAGTCAGAAAATGTTGGCGGCACTTGGTGAATGCCGGACCGGCACTCCCTGACTGCCGTGCGGCACTTAGTGAGTGCTGCGGCAGTCTGCCGTGTGCCGTTTTTAGCTAAGATTCCCTCTTTAGGTCTTCCTTCTTTTCAAAGTAAATTATTTTTGAAGATCTTTTCCGAAAATTGTGTTTTATATCCGAATTCCCCTAAATACCTGGTATTTTCTCCTTTCTGTGAAATTTTATCGCATTTTGGAGATTTTTTGAAGAGCTTGGAATACTTCAAATCTTTCGGTCCTTATCATCATCGGACTTGGAGGTGACACTCTCCTAAATTCGACGTTAGGTCAAAATTGGGGTGTCTACAGTTTGCTCCTCTTCGGCAGAGCTTGTGGAGCAACGCGTGCCACAAGTGACTATCGAAGCCTGTGTGAAGACAAGCCTTTGACCAGACCGTCGAATTTAGGTAAAAACAAAATGCGTTGCAAAAAAGAACATGCATGCGGCAATGGTTCATGCTGGTCGTGCTCGATGATGAGCTGCCTACGTATCCATTCAGGAATCAGACCAAGACGTAGTTTGAGCAGGAGCCAAACATACACAAACGCAAATAGTCATACGGATGAATGCACCTATCTTATTGTGATGCACGTGCTCAAGCAATTTCGTGCTCCATATAATGCCTATGCGACATATTGTTCTTTCTTAGTACCAAAAAGCAACCTATGCCATTCTACTCATGATGTCATTCCATTCTGGGAGAGTCATGACCGTCATAGATGCGCTTACTATGTTTAATTCTCTGACATTCTTCAAGAGTCATCTAATTGTCTAGGATGCGCTACGCGCCTTATACCTTGGTATCAAATTAGAAACCACGCTTTCCGAAAGATTGAGGTGGGCTTCGCGCCTTATAATCGGGTGTCTTCCAGGAATCATCTGATCGACTGAGATGCGCTACGCGCCTTATACTCCGGTGTCAAATCAGGAACCACGCTGAAAGACTGAGATGCGCTACGCGCCTTATACTCCGGTGTCGAATCAGGAAACACGCTGAAAGACTGAGATGCGCTACGCACCTTATACTCCGGTGTCTTCCAAAAATCATCTGATCGACTGAGATGCGCTACGCGCCTTATACCTTGGTGTCGAATCAGGAAACACGCTGAAAGACTGAGATGCGCTACGCGCCTTATACCCCGGTGTCTTCCAAAAATCATCTGATCGACTGAGATGAGCTACGCGCCTTATACTTCGGTGTCAAATCAGGAACCACGCTGAAAGACTGAGATGCGCTACGCGCCTTATACCCCGGTGTCTTCCAAAAATCATCTGATCGACTGAGATGCGCTACGCGCCTTATACTTCGGTGTCAAATCAGGAACCACGCTGAAAGACTGAGATGCGCTACGCGCCTTATACCCCGGTGTCTTCCAAAAATCATCTGATCGACTGAGATGCGCTACGCGCCTTATACTTTGGTGTCAAATCAGGAACCACGCTGAAAGACTGAGATGCGCTACGCGCCTTATACCCCGGTGTCTTCCAAAAATCATCTGATCGACTAAGATGCGCTACGCGCCTTATACTCCGGTGTCAAATCAGGAACCACGCTGAAAGACTGAGATGCGCTACGCGCCTTATAATCCCGGTGTCTTCCAAAAACCATCTGATCGACTGAGATGCGCTACGCGCCTTATACTCCGGTGTCGAATCAGGAAACACGCTGAAAGACTGAGATGCGCTACGCGCCTTATACCCCGGTGTCTTCCAAAAATCATCTGATCGACTGAGATGCGCTACGCGCCTTACACTCCGATGTCTTTCAAAAATCATCTAATCGACTGAGATGCGCTACGCGCCTTATACTCCGATAAAGATCGACCAAACAGATGCTGCCATCGAGGACTAACGCAAGTGATGCTGCCATTGAGGTCTAATGAAGGTTAACGGGGATTGCCTTCGAGGACTAACAGAAATTTTCCATTGAGGACTAATGAGGGTTGCCATTGAGGCCTAACACAAATGATGCTTCCATTGAGGACTAATGCAAACAAAGCTGCCATTGAGGACTAATGCAAGGTTATCATTGAGGACTGACACTGATTATGCTATGCAAGGTTACCATTGAGGTCTAACTCAAATGATGCTGCAAGGTTGCCATTGAGGACTAACACCGATGATGCTGCCATTGAGGACTAACAGAAATTGCCATTGAGGACTAATGAGGGTTGCCATTGAGGACTAACACCGATGATGCTGCAAGGTTGCCATTGAGGACTAACACTGATGATGCTGCCATTGAGGACTAATGCAAGGTTGAGAGAAGCTGCCATTGAGGAATAATGCTGATGAGAAGCACTAAACAACATGGTAAGATATTGGTCAATAGCAACTCAGAGGTTTACAAGCAAGAACGATGGTCAACAGCCTTTCAAGGACTTATGTTGCGAAAGCGTCAATCAACAACCCTTTTGGGGACTTATGTTGCAACAGCAGAGATCAACGACCTCACAAGAACTTATGTTGCAATTTTTTTTTTTTTAAAATCGAGAGTCAATTGGACTCAAATCAGTTCAGTTCAGTTCAATTTCTTAAATTGGGAGTCAATCAGACTCAAATCAATTTAACTTTTTCGAAATCAGGAGTTAATCAGACTCCATTTGTTTCACTTCTCAAACAAATTCAGTTTTACCAAATCCGAAGTCATTTTGACTTAAATTAAGTTCGAATCCCATTTACTAGGAGTCAATCAGACTCAATTCAATTTATTTTCTAAGCAAGACTCAAAGAATTTGAACGAATCTGATATAAAGAATGATTTTTTGCATTCGCGGGCTTTTGGAAGAAACACATCGATTCAGTCAAAAGAGGAAAGTCACCTTTGCCCTTAGTTTTGAACTCTTCTTATATCGCCACTTTATGTTGTGATAGTGTTCGAAACCTCTGCTTGTACTGCTCTTGGGATGCTTATGAAGACTTTTCAAATCTTTATTCATCATCTTAAACCCACACATTTGAGACCATTTATTGACTCATCAAAGGAGGACAGACCTGACAAAGCTAGTTACTCAAAATGACTGACTCAAACTCTTCATTCATTATGAATCAATGTGCTTTCATTGTGAATAATGTATCATCTCACCCTTCATTTATTCATCATTTTACAAATGGTAGTGCTTTGCTGATAAATCTAAACTTCTTCTTTTCGATTTAGCGAATTCTTTGTCCATCTAGAATGTGCTTCAAATTAGTGCTTTAACTTATAGAATGAAAGGCACTCTATTTTAACCTTTTCAAAACAAACTCAATTACTTGAGAACTTACATCTGGTACAGAGGGATTTTGGCAAACAAAGTTTGCCCCTAGTTTGAAAGAAACTTAGGGGTTTGCTTCTATGATAAAAGGGATTTTCAGCAAAGGAAGTTTGCCCCTGGTTTGGCGATATATATGTGGCTTCAGGCAGACGTAAGTTTGCCCCTAGTCTGAAGGAATGAAACCAAAGGCGCCAAAGGGTGCTGCTTGCAGTTTAGGGATGGCTATGGACCCAGAACCTTGGGAGGTTCACCTACTTATCCCCGAGCGGGAATCAGGTCCAAAGTAGTTCGGCCAAGGCCTGAAAGAAGGATAGCATGAGATGATGGGGTGATGACCGAACCGATCAGGTTGCCTATGTATCCCCAAGTGGGAATCAGGTCAAAGCGTAGTTCATCAACTCTGGAGGTCTTGAAAGAATCAGGCTTCAAGAATTGGTGGGCTTTTCGAGCCATGTTGCCATTTGGGTCTAGGGAGTGCATGTCACTTGTGGTAGCCCTTGTATAGCATGATGAACTACTTCTTCCTTTATTCTTTTTTTCTTTCCTCTTTTCTTTTCTTTTCTTCTCTTTTATTTGACGGTTGATTCTTTAACCTTTTCACCAGCCAGTTAATCTTTTACAATTCTCATCATGTTTTATTCATACTCCATCCTATTCACAAAGTAATATCAGTCCTTCGAATCTTTATTTGTTTCTTTTTTTCAAAGATATCTCTGCATTGTTTTAGGCTCACTTAGTGTTTGAGTCTTTTTTGAAGCTGATAAGTCCCTCTTTTCATTTCTAATCTCTTTTCTTTGTTAAGAACAACACAAAGCCTTGAGATAGTTTATGTGCCAATGATCTACTTTGAAGTGCTCAAGAATTCTCAATCTCATCTATTCTCTGCCTTTTCTTTTCTCTTTCCTTTCTTTTCTCTACCTTACTATCTCTTATTCTTTCCATGATTTTGACTGGCTAGTATTAGGATTTTTGAGATCAACACGTATCTTCTTTTTGCTCTAAATTTTGCCTAGGCGCCCTTCCGGGTTTTCATCCTAGCGAGCTCTTTCTTCTTCTTTTTTTTTTTGTGCTCTAACTTTTGCCTAGGTGCCCTTCTAGGTTTTCATCCTAGCGAGCTCTTTTTCTTTTTCTTTTCTTTTTTTGGAATAAGAAGTTCATTAAAATGTCTGGCTACCATCAAGGACCCAATTTATGGCTTTAGACTGGTTGGGCTCATCTTTTAGGCTTGGTATTTGAGAGAAGGGGATGGTGAGCAAGCTTCAAGTTCCAAGTTCATCTTTTCAAGATTGAGCAAGAGCATCTTTAAATTCTTAAAGTAAAGCTAATCAATTCTCTACTTCTCCATGGTTTTGGCACAAAATTTGCTTTGATCACTTGGGGATCCTTTTTAATGCAAAGATTTATTAACAAAGTACTTTCCATGATCATTTGAAAAGGTGACTTTTCTTCTCCTCTTTTTTTTCTTTTGGTCTTAATGATCCATACATTCACGACTCAGCACACTGAATCAAGAAAAATGAGATTTTATTCAACTAGTAGGGAAGGAAGATTACATCACTCGACTCGATAAACTCGACAAAGACTTGCAAATAGACTCGGTAACAGACTGACCAGAAGACTCGACCGGAATTGACATTTGACTCCAACCTGACATAGCTCGACTACCAGACTTAACTTGGTCTCAATTGGAGTGTCACAGATAATTTTTAATTTGTTGGGTCCCCAAGAGCATCCACATTTGATTCAGCAGTGGCATTTCCAAACACTATTACCTCACTGACATCTTCATCAGGTTCATCATTCCCCTTCTTTATCTTTGTAGGAACATCGTCTGCCCTTATGGCCCATTTTTCAGTCGAATGGCCCTTCTCTGACTCATACCGAGTATTGTCAATGCCTTTTTCGATTCTGTTGATTGGGTCGGGGCAAGTCGGTTGTTGCGCACTCATGGAGGCAACGAATCCCTTGAGAGTATTCAGTGATGGCTGTGATTGAAAAGATTGTACGTCATGCCAGATGCCACTTGGTGGGTTCAGCAAAGGAGTGATGATTTTACGCTCAATGAGATCTTGGATATCATGGCAAAGTTTCATGCAATAGTTAGTTGTATGGCCAGGGGTCTGGTGGTAGGCACAGTACAAAGACAAGTTACATTTGCGAGGTAAGGGATCTGGTAGTGGCTTTGGGTCCAGGGGACTGAGGTGACCATTCTTGACAAGGTGACCAAGGGCCATGGATAATGGCATGCCCAGGTTGGTGAAAACTCTCAGTTTGCGGGCTTGGTTTGATTTTGAATTCGACTTTGAGCTTGAGTTGGTTTTTGGGTTGAGATGTGGACTTGGAATAGCTCTTTGGTTAGTTGGGATTGGGCCTGGATGTGGGCTTTGGTGAATGGTTGAGCTTAGGTATGGACTTTGGTGGTAGGTTGGGTTTGGACATGGGCTTCGGTGTATAGGTGGGTTCAGACATGCCTGTTGGTGCTTCTTTAAGCAATCCATTATTCTCTGATCCATCTTTTCCTCATCGGGGCCCATTTGATCTTTCAATAATTGAATGAACTCGAGCATGACCCCCTCCAATTGCTTCACCCTGGAATCTTGTTGCTCAACAATGACTTGCAGTTTGCTCACTTTCTCCTCCAAAGCTTTGTGGGCCATTGGTGGGTATGTCTCAACATGATGGTCCATGACCTCCTCTAATTAAGAGAGATGAACCCAAGAAGATTAGAAGTGTCCTTACTAGGGGATCTGGTTGTTCCACTCTTTAAAAAAAAAGTTAGAAAAAGGTCCGCATGCAGAATTGAATGGTAAGGGATTTTTGAGGGACTTTGATCTTAATTGGGAAGAAAATGTTGTGAGTTTATACGCTACACATATGTAATGATATCGATTGCAAAATATACATGCTCTTATGATTTGATGCATGCACTGCACACATGGCACACGAATGAAATGCAAGTGTGTGTGTGCCTATTCTGTATGCCAAAGTAAAGGAAAATTCTAATCCTAACAGGTAAACACATAAGCACATAAGATCCTCACCCATGTCAAGTGCGCCAACTTCTCCTTTCATTGTGATCTTTACTACCTTTTCAAAGGTTGGATATTCAGAAAATTTTTGAAATTCATTTAAAAAGCATTTCTTTAGAACGATGAGATCTTTCAAAAACAATTCTCAAGAATTTTGAATCTTTTATTTAAAAAAATGAGGATGTGAAAACATTTCTCAATGAAGATAATTTGATTGAAATTTTGCTTTAAAATTCATTTGAAGAGCATTTTTTCAAAAATAATTCCCAAAGATTAGTTTGGAGCTTTAATCAAAAGTGAACTCCAAAGATTTTTGAAAGAGCAATTGAAAACTTTGGGATGAAGATTACAAAAATCCACTTGCTTTCAAAGATGGTCTTAAAATTCTTTCGGGGTAGAAGGATCACATGATCGGATTATTACCGTACTTTTCATAAATTTGGATGCATACAAGGTCAATGATGCTTAACTAAACATGATATAAGAAGTATAATCTTATAATCAAGGTTCGGCATGTCCTCCAAATGTCATGTAACACGAGGAGAAATTGCTAAAAGGTGATTAAAAGATTATTCATCTTTCATCAAGCAAGTATCGTCATCATCTCAAGTAATCCCTTCCGGGCATACAAAACTTCCTAACACATAACCCTAATCAAGAATTGATTTCCTAAGATTGAAATGTTCTATAGAAACTACTATGCAAAGGCTGGGTTTTGGTCAAATAAAGGACCCTTGACACACACCCGATAGGATGCTTCATATACCAAATCATGGTACGAGATCAAGGGTGATCACACAGTCCCATGATGACTTGACCGACCGGGTTGCCTCGAGCCTCCAAGGTCATAGTTCCGTGCAATCGACTGGCTGGACATGCAAGTGAAATGTAACAGGCACACAAAGATTAATTAATTCGATTAAAAGGATATTTTTCAAGTCTAATCCTCAAGTGAACCCAAAATCAGAATTCTGGTCTGCGAAACCAGAGATTCTGGGTTCGATCCCCAGCAGAGTCGCCAGATTGTGGATATCGCATTTTTCTTACCCACAGCTTTTCTTTTAAAGTCCTTTTAAAATTCAAATTCAAAACAAACGAGTCGCCACTTAATTTTTTTTTAAAAGGAGAATTAAGAAACCATTTTAAAAGCAAACTGATCTTTTAGAAACCAGAGATTAACTAGGTCCGGGGATTATGGAATGAGAGAGGAAGGAGCCTGTCAGACTAAAACACCCTCTCTCATCCTATCTTGCGATAGGCCTCTACTCAACATTCTTTTAATCAAATTTATTAATCTAAGCATGCCCTCAACTAATACATATATACATATACATCACAAAAGCATGTCCAAAGGGTGTAAAATTGCAATTGACAAAATACCATTCAAAAGCCACATAATTCAGGTAGCAAGCGATATGATATGCAATAGGGAACAAGTGAACTTACCCGGGATCCAGCAGCGATAGTAAACGTGCAATGCATGCGAATAAAAGAAAATCCTAAAAAAGAGTCTCTAATCACATATACACATAAGACAAAACCTAATTTTAAGGTGTCGCGCATTAAGTCGAAAAATCAATAAAATCAAGAAATTAAGATAAACTAAAGAGGAGTTCTAGAAATCATACCTTAATAGTGCTACAAAACAAAAGGTTAGTCCACGTGCTTCACATAATAATATGATATCAAACAATCAATCCTAATTCTCTAGCTTATATCTGGCGAGCAATGAAATCCAACTTTATCCAATTACTAATTCTAATTATAAGCATTAATGTACATGAATTCATGAATATGAACAAGAGTAGGCTATTAACTATGAATTTATTCATTGGTTTGAATCATTTAGCTTTGAGATTTAAGTCTAATTAATCATTATTAAGATATTGTTTAAGCCCTAAGTCATAAGAGAATCATTTGGGCCATTATTTACAAAGTTGGTCAAATGTGTCATGAAATTCTGAAAATTGCAGAGAGCAGACCAGAACTTTAAGAAACGAAAAAGCACGTCTCCCATGGTTTGATGTCGGTGAATTTTGGACACAAGATGCCTCTGTCAGTCTAGTTTCCAAACCAAAAAGAAAATCAAGGTTTCAACGGTTAGATCTCCGGGAAAAGGACAAGAACCAGACGTCACTCAGAGATGTACAACTCTCTGTCCAGAGATATTGTTTGATTTTTTAAAAATAGCAAAAAGATGAGAAACACTTGGATCGTTTTAGGAGATCTTCCTAACACATTAAGGTACCCAGAAAAAATTATTAGAGACCCCAAAAACTCCATTAGACTTCTGATTTATGAATTTCAAAATGGACTTGCTGTTCTGAAACTATTCTGAAACTCTGGACAGATTGTGGTTGGCTCACAAAACCCATGATCAAACCCTTCTAAACATAAAAACACCTTAAAACAAAAATTACAGCGGTAGATTACTGTGTTATTGACACTTTCCCGTTGGTTTCACTTGATTTTAACAGTTAGATTTCGAACTAAAAATCTTTGATCAAAAACAGTTTGTGAATTCACTGTTTTCATTTGTCAAGTTCAACTTTTATTTGTTAACCCCAACTATTAAACCATGAAGTTGGGTTTAAACCAAACCACTTCTCCTACCATTTGATGGTCATTGGAGGCTAGAGACTTTTATATTTGTAGATTTTAAATGAAGTATGAATAGACTTCATGAAATCTCAAGATGATGAATCAAAACCATAGGGATGAGTTTAGACCCAAAATACTTTCTCCTACCACTTGATGGTCATTGGAGATGAAGATATGGTTAATACTCATGGGTCTCAAAGGAATATAGAAGGGATTCCATGAAACATCAAGCTAGAGGACTCAAGTCATAAGCATGGACTTGGATCCATCTATTTATTTATAAAAAGTGATGATCAAACTTTGACTCCCATGTGAAGTATAAGCTTACATGAGATTCAAAACATCAAACTCAAGAGCTTTCAAAGGAGATATTGAAGATCTCCAAGAATCTCAAAAGAAGAACATAAACAAGGAAAATAGAAGAAGGATCAAAGAACTAGGAAGTAAGGACTTCCAAGTTTACTTAACAAACTCTAAAACTTAATCAAGAAAAACTAAATGACCTGTAAATTAGAAGCTCAAAAGAAGGAAAACACAACTAAGATTAGAGGGTCACCTCCAAACTATCCTCAAAGTTTCTCTCCTTTGAAGATCTTCCAAACTCTTCTTCAAACTCTCCAAACTCTCTTTTTTTCTCTCCAAAAAATGTTGGTGTAATGGTAGTCTTTTTTGTGTTTCCCCTTTTTTTTTTGTCTCCCCTTTTCAATGAAGATACCTCTTCTTATATAGACAAAAATACCTAGGTAATTTCAGTAAATTCGGAGTAAAAGACAGGTGTAAATCCCTCATTTGGTGGTACAATATGTACTTTCTGAAATTAGGCAGACTGCTGCCCAGCGCGGCAGTCCAGAAACTGTCGCGGCAGTCCGTGACTGCCGCAGCGGCAGTTTATGACTGCCGTCGCGGCACTACGCGACTGCCGCACGGCATTCATCAAATGCCGCAGAAATTAATGGATTACCGCGTTTTTGTCAGTCTTACTTTATCAGTTTTTTGTTGTTATTCGCATACGCATACGTATTGCACTGCAAAATACAGACTTTAAAAGTGAACGGCAGTCAGAAAATGTTGGCGGCACTTGGTGAATGCTGGACCGGCACTCCCTGACTGCCGTGTGGCACTTAGTGAGTGCCGCGGCAGTCTGCCGTGTGCCGTTTTTAGCTAAGATTCCATCTTTAGGTCTTCCTTCTTTTCAAAGCAAATTATTTTTGAAGATATTTTCCGAAAATTGTGTTTTATATCCGAATTCCCCTAAATACCTGGTATTTTCTCCTTTCTGTGAAATTTTATCGCGTTTTGGAGACTTTTTGAAGAGCTTGGAATACTTCAAATCTTTCGGTCCTTATCATCATCGGACTTGGAGGTGACACTCTCCTAAATTCGACGTTAGGTCAAAATTGGGGTGTCTACAGACATCTTTATCTCACACTCATAGGGGCTCAAACAAATTCTAAAAGTTAAAGTTTTGGAAATAAATTTTAAGTAGGTCATCTTTAAATCAATGCCCCAACCAATTGGAAAATAATTAAATGTTGAATCTTATATGGTTGGAAAGGTATTTGAACCTAGTTTCCAAAACATCAAACAGATCGAAAATCCGAGTTTTGTAGAGGGAGTTAGGACAATTTTAGTGGAGTTGTGTCAGGCTGTCAAACAGGGAGGGGCAGTCGACTGAGGGCCCGATGCAGTCAACCGAAGTGAGCAGAACTCAAGCAGAACCCTCTGTAAACACATCTCAGTCGAATGCTTCAAGGCCCAGTCGATTGAAGAGACCTAGAAGGCAATAACAGCTAGTTTTTAGAGGGGTTTTTAATTACCAAACTTGCCACCAACGGCTATAATCTTCCAAGGCCTATAAAGACATATTTTCCCAAGCTATTTGAGGTTGAGATTTTGATTGAAAAACATAGTATTGATCACACATCTCCTTGATCTTTAAACAATATCATTTGAGCCCTAGTTGTGTGAGTTTATCAATTTGCTCAAAATCTTTCATTTGTATTTCTTGAGAGGGCAAAAATTGTAGTGAGCTTTATTTGTATTATCCACTCTATATAGAGAGTTTCAATTTGTATTCAAATCAATTTGTAAAGAGCGAGGGTTAGTAACCCTTGATTGCAAAGAAGAGGTTTTCTTCTTTGGGAGAGATTGGAGGCTCTTGTAACGGTATGGTGTACACCCGTGAAGTAGATCGGAGTAAAGGAATCCTCAAGAAGTGTTCTTGAGGGGTGGACGTAGGCCTCGGGGTGCGATTGCCGAACCACTTGAAAAATTGGTTTGCAAGTATCTCTTCCCTTATCTCTTTAGTTAATTGTTTGTGATTGTGTTTAATTTGCAATTTTATTTTTAAAAGGTTAATTTCCGCTAAAACCTTATTCACCCCCCTCTAAGGTTTCCACATTTGGGCCAACAATTGGTATCAGAGCCTCGACTCTTCTTTTTCAATGGATTTTTGAAAATCTAGAGATAAGATCAAATGGAAACCGACTCTTCTTGCATTAATTATTGTGAGGGTCAATCAACATTAAGACCACCATGTTTTAATGGCTCAAACTATGCCTATTGAAAAAATAGAATGAGAATCTATATGATTTCTCAAGATTTTGATTTATGGCAAATCGTGGTCAAAGGGCCTCATCTACCTACAAAAATAGAAAAATGGTTTTTCTATTCCAAAGATAGTAGACGAATACAATAATGCCGATAAGAAACTCATAAAAATAAATGCTATGGCAATGAATTTATTATATTGTGGTTTAGACCCAAATGAATACAGTAGAATTTCATCTTACGAATCCGCAAAAGAAATTTGGAATAAATTTTAAAATGCTCATGAGGGAACAAGCCAAGTTAAAAAGTCTAAAATCAATTTGCTTGTTCAAACTTATGAAATGTTTAAAATGTTTCCATATGAATCTATTGGAGATATGTTTTCTAGTTTTACCATTCTTATTAATAATGTGAAAAACCTTGGTAAAGTTTATACTAATGAAGAAATAATTGAGAAAGTGCTTAGGTCTTTACCAAAGGATTGGCAACCAAAGGTCACGGCAGTTCGTGAAGCAAAGGAGCTTTCAACACTCTCCTTGGAACAACTCATGGGTTCTCTCATAACTTATGAAATGGAATTGGCCGTCTTCGAAAGTGAAGACAAGAAATTGGAAGTGAAAGGCCAAAAGGGGAGACATGGCTTTAAAATCCTTAAGCTCAAAGAAAAAGAGGAAAGATGTTGAGAGTGATGAGGATGAGGAAATGACAAAGATCACCCAAAAATTTGTAAAGTTTCTAAAGAAAGAAAAATCGGGAAAGAAGTCATCCAAGGAGGAAAAACACAAAAAGAAGACAATCAAGGCCACTAATAGTAGTTCCGAGAGCGAATCATCGGACAACGACTCAAATGGTGAAGAGATGGTCAATCTTTGCCTCATGACATTGGAAAGGGCCTCTCCTACCACCTCGGCAAATGGAGCATCCAAGAAACGCTTGGACAAAGGTTAAGTATTGATTTGGTTATGGTAGGTTAGTAGGTAATTTTGTTTTGATTTGTTTTCATCATCCTACTTAAATTTTTTTTGATTAATTTCATATCACTTTGTTTGTTTAGATATGCATACTTGATAGCTTTTTTTTCAAAGTTTTAAAAATGGATAAACCAAATGATGTTTTGTGAATCATTCAAATTTTTGCTGCTGAACTGTCATTTTTATAGACTACAGAACAAAGCAGTCGACTGGTACCCCGACACAGTCGACTGATGCTTTTTTGTTTTCGTCGACTGAGGCTTATTTAAATTTGATTTCAAAATTTATTTTTGGTTCAGTCGACTGACAAGTCGACCCAGTTGACTATTTTTGATAACTTTTAACTCTCTGCCTAGGGACGTCGACTAAAGGAGTTCTCCAGTCGACTGATCCGATTGAATTTTTGTTTATCTTACATTTTGAGTTCTCCAACTTTATTATTGGTATCTTTTGGGAGAATATGCTCTCTATTCATATCTTTTGGTATCTTTTATTATTGCACATGCTTAGGGGGAGCACTTTCATGTATTCATTTTCTCACATGTGGTTATATTTATTTATTTTTGGTATCTTTTTGGCCTTTTGATTTGTATGCCTATTGTGTGGGGGAGCATTGTGTTTTATCCCCAATTTTTTTTGATAATGTCAAAGGGGGAGAAATATGAGAAGTATTGGGGAGAAGTATTTGGGTAGTTATCATTCATGTTCTTTAACATATGATATCCATTATGAATGATAATATGAAAATGACCAAATGTGCTTATATTGGCATATCCTTCATTGGTTGTTTGCCATCATCAAAAAGGGGAGATTGTTAACCTTAAGGTATATTAAGGCATGTTTAATTATGTTTTGATGATGTCAAATATGCTATGATAATTACATGATTCATATTGATTCATTCTGTGTTATTATCATAGTCATTTTTATGCTCATATATAATCTCATGTTTTAATATTGTATCAATGTTTTAACATCTTTGTGTGCATGAGATTTAATTGATGTAAATCAAGATTACAAGGAGCTCAACAATGATCAAGCTTGAATACTTGAAGATATTTCATCCTTGATTGAAGTCTAGGACCATCATTGTAAGACATCTTGATCTCACACTCATAGGGGCTCAAACAAATTCTAAAATTTAAAGTTTTGGAAATAAATTTTAAGTAGGTCATCTTTAAAGCAATGCCCCAACCAATTGGAAAATAATTAAATGTTGAATCTTATATGGTTGGAAAGGTATTTGAACCTAGTTTTCAAAACATCAAACGGATCAAAAATCCGAGTTTTGTAGAGGGAGTTATGACGATTTTAGTGGAGATGTGTCAGGCTGTCAAACAGGGAGGGACAGTCGACTGAGGGCCCAATGCAGTCGACCGAAGTCAGCAGAATTCAAGCAGAACCCTCTGTAAACACATCTCAGTCGACTGTTTCAAGGCCCAGTCGACTGAAGCGACCTGGAAGGCAATAACGGCTAGTTTTTAGAGGGGTTTTTAATTACCAAACTTGCCACCAACGGCTATAATCTTCTAAGGCCTATAAATACATATTTTTCCAAGCTATTTGAGGTTGAGATTTTGATTGAAAAACATAGTATTGTTCACACATCTCCTTGATCTTTAAACATTATTATTTAAGCCCTAGTTGTGTGAGTTTATCAATTTGCTAAAAATCTTTCATTTGTATTTCTTGAGAGAGCAAAATTGTAGTGAGCTTTATTTGTATTATCCACTCTATATACAGAGTTTCAATTTATATTCAAATCAATTTGTAAAGAGTGAGGGTTAGTAACCCTTGATTGCAAAGAAGATGTTTTCTTCTTTGGGAGAGATTGGAGGCTCTTGTAACGGTTTGGTGTACACCCGTGAAGTAGATTGGAGTAAAGAAATCCTCAAGAGGTGTTCTTGAGGGGTGGACGTAGGTCTCGGGGTCCGATTGCCGAACCACTTGAATAATTGGTTTGCAAGTATCTCTTCCCTTATCTCTTTAGTTAATTGTTTGTGATTGTATTTAATTTGCAATTTTGTTTTTAAAAGGTTAATTTCCTCTAAAACCTTATTCACCCCCCCTCTAAGGTTTCCACATTTGGGCCAACAATTGGTATCAGAGCCTCGGCTCTTCTTTTTCAAAAGATTTTTGAAAATCTAGAGATAAGATCAAATGGAAACCGACTCTTCTTGCATTTATTATTGTGAGGGTCAATCAACATTAAGACCACCATGTTTTAATGGCTCAAACTATGCCTATTGGAAAAATAGAATGAGAATCTATATGATTTCTCAAGATTTTGATTTATGGCAAATCGTGGTCAAATGGCCTCATCTACCTACAAAAATAGAAAATGGTTTTTCTATTCCAAAGACGGTAGATGAATACAATAATGCCGATAAGAAACTCATAAAAATAAATGCTATGGCAATGAATTTATTATATTGTGGTTTAGACCCAAATGAATACAATAGAATTTCATCTTACGAATCCGCAAAAAAAATTTGGGATAAATTTGAAAATGCTCATGAGGGAACAAGCCAAGTTAAAAAGTCTAAAATCAATTTGCTTGTTCAAACTTATGAAATGTTTAAAATGTTGTCATATGAATCTATTGGAGATATGTTTTCTCGTTTTACCATTCTTATTAATAACGTGAAAAAACTTGGTAAAGTTTATACTAATGAAGAAATGATTGAGAAAGTGCTTAGGTTTTTTCCAAAGGATTGGCAACCAAAGGTCACGGCAGTTCGTGAAGCAAAGGAGCTTTCAGCACTCTCCTTGGAACAGCTCATGGGTTCTCTCATAACTCATGAAATGGAATTGGCCGTCTTCGAAAGTGAAGACAAGAAATTGGAATTGAAAGAGGCCAAAAGGGGAGACATGGTTTTAAAATCCTCAAGCTCAAAGAAAAAGTGGAAAAATGTTGAGAGTGATGAGGATGAGTAAATGACAAAGATCACCCAAAAATTTGCAAAGTTTCTAAAGAAAGAAAAATCGGGAAAGAAGTCATCCAAGAAGGAAAAACACAAAAAGAAGACAATCAAGGCCACTAATAGTAGTTTCGAGAGCGAATCATCGGACAACGACTCAAATGGTGAAGAGATGGTCAATCTTTGCCTCATGACATTGGAAAGGGCCTCTCCTACCACCTCGGAAAATGGAGCATCCAAGAAATGCTTGGACAAAGGTTAAGTATTGATTGGGTAATGGTAGGTTAGTAGGTAATTTTGTTTTGATTTGTTTTCATCATCCTACTTAAATTTTTTTTGATTAATTTCATATCACTTTGTTTGTTTAGATATGCATACTTGCTAGTTTTTTTTTTTCAAAGTTTTAAAAATGGATAGACCAAATGATGTTTTGTGAATCAGTCAAATTTTTGCTACTGAACTGCCATTTTTATAGACTGCTGAACAAAGCAGTCGACTGATGCTTTTTTGTTTTCGTCGACTGAGGCTTATTTAAATTTAATTTCAAATTTTATTTTTGGTTTAGTCGACTGACAAGTCGACCCAGTTGACTATTTTTGATAACTTTTAACTCTCTGCCTAGGGATGTCGACTAAAGGAGTTCTCCAATCGACTGATCCGACTGAATTTTTGTTTATCTTATATTTAGAGTTCTCCAACTTTATTATTGGTATCTTTTGGGAGAATATGCTCTCTATTCATATCTTTTGGTATCTTTTATTATTGCACATGCTTAGGGGGAGCACTTTCATGTATTCATTTTCTCACATGTAGTTATATTTGTTTATTTTTGGTATCCTTTTGGCCTTTTGATTTGTATGCCTATTGTGAGGGGGAGCTTTGTGTTTTATCCCCAAATCTTTTTGATAATGTCAAAGGGGGAGAAATATGAGAAGTATTGGGGAGAAGTATTTGGGTAGTTATCATTCATGTTCTTTAACATATGATATCCATTATGAATGATAATATGAAAATGACCAAATGTGCTTATATTGGCATATCCTGCATTGGTTATTTGCCATCATCAAAAAGGGGGAGATTGTTAACCTTAAGGTATATTAAGGCATATTTAATTATGTTTTGATGATGACAAATATGCTATGATAATTACATGATTCATATTTATTCATTCTTAGTTATTATCATAGTCATTTTTATGCTCATATATAATCTCATGTTTTAATATTGTATCAATGTTTTAACATCTTTGTGTGCATGAGATTTGATGTAGATCAAGATTACAAGGAGCTCAACAAGGATCAAGCTTGAATACTTGAATATATTTCATCCTTGATTGAAGTCTAGGACCATCATTGTAAGACATCTTTATCTCACACTCATAGGGGCTCAAACATATTCTAAAAGTTAAAGTTTTGGAAATAAATTTTAAGTAGGTCATCTTTAAAGCAATGCCCCAACCAATTGGAAAATAATTAAATGTTGAATCTTATATGGTTGTAAATGTATTTGAACCTAGTTTCCAAAACATCAAACGGATCGAAAATTCGAGTTTTGTAGAGGGAGTTATGACGGTTTTAGTGGAGATGTGTCAGGCTGCCAAACAGGGAGGGGCAGTCAACTGAGGGCCCGATGCAGTCGACCGAAGTGAGCAGAATTCAAGCATAACCCTCTGTAAACACATCTCAGTCGACTGCTTCAAGGCCCAGTCGACTGAAGCGACCTGGAAGGCAATAACGGCTAGTTTTTAGAGGGGATTTTAATTACCAAATTGCCACTAAAGGCTATAATCTTCCAAGGCCAATAAATAGATGTTTTCCCAAGCTATTTGAGGTTGAGATTTTGATTGGAAAACATAGTATTGATCACACATCTCTTTGATCTTTAAACATTATCATTTGAGCCCTAGTTGTGTCAGTTTATCAATTTGCTCATAATCTTTCATTTGTATTTCTTGAGAGAGCAAAATTGTAGTGAGCTTTATTTGTATTATCCACTCTATATAGAGAGTGTCAATTTGTATTCAAATCAATTTATAAAGAGTGAGGGTTAGTAGCCCTTGATTGCAAAGAAGAGATTTTCTTCTTTGGGAGAGATTGGAGGCTCTTGTAACGGTTTGGTGTACACCCGTGAAGTAGATCGGAGTAAAGGAATCCTCAACAGGTGTTCTTGAGGGGTGGACGTAGACCGCGGGGTGCGATTGCTGAACCACTTGAAAAATTGGTTTGCAAGTATCTCTTCCCTTATCTCATTAGTTAATTGTTTGTGATTGTGTTTAATTTGCAATTTTGTTTTTAAAAGGTTAATTTCTGCTAAAACCTTATTTACCCCCCTCTAAGGTTTCCACATTTGGGCCAACAGTTTGGTTAAAGGAGATGCATTCCTTGAGAATCCTTCCACGAATCTCCTATAGTATCTAGCCAATCTGAGGAAACTTCGTACCTCTGATGCGTTGGTTGGTCTACTCCAACTAGAAACTGTTGGGTTTGTGCCCTCAAACCATTACTTTATATATGAGACATTGACATTTTAATATATGGATATCAGCTTTACATTTAGTTATGTATGTTTCTTTCATGAGATGATTGTTATCCTTAAGTATCATAGTAAGCAATTCGTGTATGTATGAGATACATACAAGTGAGATACGAATTACTGTTCTTTGTTACTTAGAATGTGTCACAGTGGATGATGAGACTGGATATCTCATCAGGTTTACACTATAGCATGATTAACTACCATTGGATGGAGTGATTAATCTCAATCACTAGAGTTTAACTCTTAGTTAACATGCTAGTGCTTACAGTGCATTGACAGACCTGAGCTTTCCTATTGACACTTAAGACTGTCAATCAGTCGATAGAACTCATAACTTGTATAAGGTTCGTGTTCTTAATCTTGAGACGATTATGAACACAGACTGTGGATATAGCTGCTTTGACTTACCAATCAGTGAGGTCTATAGAAGATCAACACCTGGGTATCTTGGGTATGTCATATTCATAGGGTTGTGAACATATATTGTCAAGACAGAATCTACCCTTTGTTTCAGAGTAAGCATTCCCTTGAGAATGTCACCAAGTCGATTACTGAGTACTGCAGTCTTGTTGATAAGAGTTATCAACATGTTTGGTAATCATGAGAGGTGAATGGGACTCAAGGAATACAAGAAGTAATCATGATTCAGGTTGACAGTAACAGTTATCCGACTACCTGAATATGATTACGAATGCTCTAGGTAGATGGACATTAGTACAACATACAAGTCTAGTTATCGCTTCGGATATGTTCTTTTGCGTTGGAGTTCAGCTATCGTTTTATAGTGGAGTAAACGTTAACTGACCAGTTAGTTAGTTTGCTGATCAAAGAGTTTGGTCACGGTAATTAACAAACTGGTCTGAGCCAACAATAAAGAGCCTACGAGGTCCCACTCTTAGCTCCGCCAGGATACTTGGAAAGATACATGAGGAAGTTGTCAAGACAAGTTCGATCGATTGAAGTATGTTCGATCGATTGAAGTCTTGGCAGTCTCGATCGATCGAGAATGGATCGATCGATCGAAGGTTCTATCGATCGAAGATCTTCGATCGCTCGAAGTCTAGGTCGGTTCTGGAAATCTATAAATAGGGCAGCTGCGTTCTGGAAAAAGAGTTCGTCGTTTTAGAACGTCAGAAGCTGCAGAAACTGTTTTTAGAGCCCCAAACCTTCTTTTTCCTCTCTATTAGAGATCCCACCATCTCTAATCTCTCCGGCAAGCATCCGTAGGAGAGATAAGGGTGAAGACAACCTAGTGGAGGCTGCTGCATCACCAATGAAGAAGAAGAAAATCAGAATTGGGTTCGAGACACTAAGGTATAACTCTTGTCCCCTCTTGTGCGCATCTATGGAATTAACGAGTAGTAGATCCTGGGCTACCATTAAGTTTTTATAACTTGACTTTTTCGCTGCGCGTTTAAACTTTTAACTTAAACCGGTTTTTCCATCAGAAACTGCATCCATCTTTGTTGAGTCTACCAAAATCCCATTCTATGATACTACATGCCCCAAGATCTTAACTTCTTTCAGCCAAAAAGTTAGATACATGTCTTAGGGAACTTTTCCAAAAAGTAGGAGCTCAATATCATTTTTTAAGTTCAAGAAATAAGAGTTTTGGGAATAGTGGATCAGGACTGTCCACTGTTCTTGTAAAATTCATAATTAATTCCACAAAAATCATATGAAGGTCTAATTGTTGTCAAAAGAAAGATATTTCATTTTAGTTTATGAAAAAAATAAAACCATGGACATTCTGTTATCATAAGGTCTCCAAAAAAGTATTCTAACCAATTATGCTATTATAGAAATTTTGTATCATTTGACAAGATAAATGCAAAGTATATTAGAACTTCATGAATCGTGTTAATCTAAACTTTTGATCTCTCATCCATTTATTCTAGGTGATTTCTAATCCGAGTTTGATTCATCAATGGTTGTTGAATGATCAAGGTTTGAACTATACATAATCATAATTGTAGTGAAACTTAGAAAATTCCAGAATAGTTATATCAACTTCAAATGCTTAAAAAACAATCTTAACTCGATCACATGCTCACAATTTTACTTCGTCATGTAGATACGTGAGTTAGGAATTATCCCCAAAAAGAGGATCATTGATACCTCATAGATTTTCTAGAATTCAAGCATAAAGAGACTATGTTCAAATCTGTCAATCGATTTTTCAACAATTATTAAAAATAGCACGTAGATCCTAATGATTCTCAAAATGGATCGAATGAAAGCTAATTCATCAAAGTTTACCCAAAAAATTTGAAATCCATAAAACTGTGGGTTTTGATGGACCAAATTCTATGGAAAAAATCAATCTATTTTGCTGAATTTTAACTAGTTCATTTTAAAGTATGAGGAAACATCTTATGTGATGGTTCATATTCATTAGAGAGATCAAACTCATATATCAACTTGATTATCATAATTTTCAATCAATTTTGCCCCCATGTTCTATGGAGAACTTTAGATCGTGGATCAAAGGGTCTTACAAATATCCTCTTGGAGATGAAATTCAAAGTAGTAGTCAATTGGAATAATCAAGAGATAAGTATGAACATAGGAATCATCCATCTCATATAGATCATACTTCCAAACCATCATAGAAATAAAAGTAGATGCATATACATGTATGCATGGATCTATACTAGATGAATAGAATGAATCAAATTTGAAATCAAAATATAAAAATCAAAGTGAAAATCAATCTCTAATCATGAATTATCAACAAAATCAAGGAAGACTTGGATCTAGCTATGTGAGTGTGTGAAGAATGAGAGGAGAAGAAGATGAGTGTTCTAACAAAGAAAAGAAAACTAAACTAGATCCAAGTCTTATAGATCTATATATAAAACTAGGGATTAGAGATAAATTATAGTGTTTTTCTCTTGGAGGATTCTCAATTATGCTTCAAAATTGAGTTTGAAGGATCTCCTTTTCAAGTGTTCTTCAAGTTCATCAAGCACTCATCAATGGTGGATGGGAAGGGAGGTAATTGATGTCAAGACTTTAATCTAATTATCCTAAGATTAGTTTAGAAGAATTCAATTCATAATTGTCTCTCTAGAAATCTCTTCAATTCAAAGTATATTCTTATATATCTTGTAAGTATATTCACTTGTATTCTCTCCTATATCCTCTTGTATATTCTTGTGTGTCCAAGATGATCTCATATGGATCTATATATAGAGTTTGAAAAACTTAATTCTTAAGTTTCAGGGTTAAAACAGAGATTTTAGAGATCAAAATAGGGCTAAAACGGCTATTTTAGTGCCTAAACACAGTTTCTGGGTCATTTCTTCGCAGTGGGAACCTCTTGGAAGGGTTTGGAACTGAAACAATGCGATGGAGGATAGAAAATGAGATGGCGGTTTACAGGGGAACCACCACCCCCATCCCCTAAACCGCCACTTGCTAAAAATGTCCCCCCTGGTTGCCCTTTGCCCTGTTTCAAATTTCATGTGCACTAATTTTCCAGATTTTTGTAAAAATACTTTTTGGTGCCTGAAAATTGCCCTTTTACATACCATTGGAAAGCTATTGAGTTGAATTTCAATATAAAAATATTTCGGGAGGATTTGAATTGAGAATTGAGGGTCAATTGAAGTCCAAAAGTCCTCTAGATCTTTCGTCGTCTTTTTGAAATCAAACGACTTCCTTTTCAAAATTACTTTCCAATGCGCATCGATTGATTTTTTCTTTGAAATTGAATCTCTGGATACCTAGAATACTGTGTTTAGAACATTTCATGTTCATTTAACCCCGAGTGAGTATGAATTCTGAGAGACGTTTTTGACAAAATCAAAATTTTATGATAGAAAATGGCTTTTTTGAACTTGAAGTCATTTTAAAAAAGTCATTTTCTGAAGTTTGATCTTTCGATCGTGTGGAATCCAGTACCTTCCACGGGTACTTTTTATCATCGAATCCTCCATGACGTTGTCCACCGTAAATTCTAATAGTATGGTGAAAATTGGGTGTCTACAGTTATCCATTTAGTTCGAGTTGGTTCGGGTCAACCCACGGGTCAGCAATAATAACAACAATGATAATAATAATAATGTTATTAATTAGTCATTTTTCTCTTTTAATGGTTTTTATGTATATAAAAATATTTTTAAATGTATAGTTAGTATTTTTAAATTTTGAAATACTAATATACAATATTTTTGATATTATGGAATTTATTTTTATAATATTATAATATATTTATTATTTATTTTGAATTAAATAAATAATAAATACTAGTTTTTGCTTGGTTTTTAAATACGAAATAAATACCAATACACTTGATTAAATTCTAAAAAATTAGTTATATGTTCCTAATAGTATTTTACCCTGTTTCATTTTTTATCAAATTATAAAACTATAAGTTAGTATTTTTAATTGTTATTAATGAGCCATTTTATCAGTGTTTTAATTATTTTAAATACCGAACGAGCTCTGAAAATTATGAGATAAATGCTGGTAGTATATTTCAATGACTAATATTTATTAAAAACTTATCTAAGAGCTAAATTCTATGTTTGAGTATATTTATATTATTAAATCATTTTTCGGTTATTTTCTGATATTTCTTATCCTCAATAATTCATATTAAATAATCTAGAGCTCTGATAATTATGCAATTAGTTTCCAGAGTCTTAAAATAATTCCTTGATCAATTTCCTTAATTTTGGTGATGTGTGGCCTCGGTTGAATATACAGCTTGTCCTTAGGGCCCACGTTTGTATAGAAAGTCCTAGCTTTCACTTCGAAAACTGTGATAGACTCCGATTTGAGTCTAATCAATGCCGTTGGACTTAGAATGACCTGAGGATCATTGCCTTGAGGTTTATGTTCGCATTTGGAAAAATTACCAATCTGCCCTTACTTTAAGAGTTCACGTTTATCCGCTATTCTATCACATGCATTGTAGGAACCTCGTTCTAATCATCATTTGAGGACGCGTAACAGTTTAAGTTATCAAGGTGAGTGTTTCTACCCTAACTCCTAATATACATAGGAACTATTGGATGTTATGACTGTTAAAAGATGATTTACAAGTTCTATGTATGTCGTATTGTGTGATTATTATGTTGATGATGATGCTAAGAGTCCCGTTGCCAGTATTACTACGATTAGTTGCGTTTGGATTGTACTACCATGGATATGAGCATGTTAAGGGTTATTGATATGTAGTTGTTAGATTCGATCCATGTTTAAAGACCCATGATTATATATGTTATGTTTTCCTTGCTAAACTGTGAAATGAATGTAGTACGATAATCGTTAATCAGAATAAGGAACACAACATGTTAATAATGTTAATGAATGACGAGAACATGTGGTTAATGCATAATCTATTGAGAACACGTGCACTTCATGACATGGTGTCAGCATACATTGCATGAAGAGATAAGTAATTCATGAGGTATTTGGATCCATTGGATCAACGGTTAACGAGCCGGGGTTTTCAGATATTCGGGCTTTATTTATCCCAACAGTGTTGAACGTTGTAGTCTTTGGACTAGGCGGGATATGCTGGTAGTCTTCGGACTAGGCATGATACACTAGCAGTCTTTAGACTAGGCTGGATAAGCTGGTAGTCTTCGAACTAGGAGGGATACGATGGTAGTCTTCAGACTAGGCTGAATAAGCTGGAATATATATATCGGAGATGCTAATGGAAAAGTGATCTACTGTGGTTATATGTCGAGCCAGGGCGTGTTATGCCAAAATTAATCAGAGACATGGAGAGAGACAAGATATTATTATGCGACTTTCTTACTATATTTCAGAAGTGAGGTAGCTTGGGAGGTCGTGGACTCAGTGTCCCGACGTGAGGCAAAATGCATTGAACATGTATTGGCATACACGAACACGATGAGAATGATGAAATGAGATGGCATGATAATAGTTGATACGATAACGAGAACATTAATATCTGATTATGAGGTGTTTGATAATATTTGGAACAATTTTTGTGTTTTGTGATTTGTTTAATTCTGAAGGTTTGAACAAGAATGATGATATTTATGTACAATACTATTTGATTATCATATTTAAAATGTATTAACTTTGCATTAATAGGATGGTGGGCCTACTAATAGTTTTACAATGCTGGCTCACTATGTGATCGGTTGGTAAGTATTTACTTTATAGTTATTCGGGTTTGGAACATTTGCCACCATATATAGGGAAACTACCTTTCTGTCCCGATATGTGTGTGGAACTACTATTCTGGCCCGATAGTATTCTTGGTGTTGGTATCTATGTGATGTCGATAGTATCCATGTGTTTCTATGTGTTGGAAATTAAAGTGTATTTGGGTATCAAAGAATCCAATCCTCTTTTTCAACCAACATTTTCTTCTGTTTAGATTTTAATTGTCTTTTATAATAGTAGTAAACTTTGAAAGAAGTGCCATTGTGAGATACTAAACTAGGACATTTTTCTCTATAACAATTTAAATACCATTCCAGTCTTTTAGCTTTCCTTTTGATGGCATAAAGGCTAGTGCCAACAAAGGATTTCTTCTGCCCAGAAACAAGTGAGCGACCAATTAACGTCTGGTTATTGACTATTGGATCCATTTTTTATACTCTCAGTTTACATGAGAGGTTAGACTCTACCTTCCACTCCCTCCAACAATCACCAAAGATCTAATTAAAGAGAGCTTGGAGGGGGTGGGTGAGAATTATAAACTACTCTCTTATATATATATATATATATATGTTAGAAAACTTAACAATAATGAAACATTACAATAATTATAATTAAGAAAATAATGGTATAAAATTCAAGAATCATAAAATTCAAGAATCATAAGAGCGTTATTTGTGAGTTATCCATTTTGTAGTTTTAATTATGAGATGGAAAAATATCACATGGGACGCAGAAAACCAAGAACCTGATAGGGCCATGGATCGAGTGGTATTTTCAAGCTTCTTTGGCGAGTACCTATAACTTATGGATTACATTTTTGGATTATCTAATGGTAAAGAGAGAAGCAAAAATCTGAAAAATAAAAATTAAACAAGATTGAAATAATTGAAAACAAAATCAAGCTTTTCTCTAGATTATATATCTTACCTTTAGTGATTGATAGAGTGGATCTTTATTTTGGATCAAGGAGAACAAAGAAAATGGGGTAAACGAGAGAGAGAGAGAGAGAGAGAGAGAGAGAGAGAGAGAGAGAGAGAGAGAGAGAGTCGCCGCGGCGAGGGGAAAAGAGGAGAGAAAAGAGAAAAGAAATGGGGTTTATTAGGGTTTAAGCCCTATATATAGCCATTTCTCCCCTTTTCAGTGTAGCTCTCCCTATGTTGTTATTTTTATTTAAATTTTTTTTTCATTAAATAAAGAAAAGAAAAGAAATAGAACAGGTGTTAATCGTGAAACTGTACCGTACCCCCCAACTAAGTCTGACATTGTCCTCAATGAATAAGATGAGTAAGGAGAAGTCAAAGATAACACTTGTAATAAAGAGAAACAAATAAAGAAAAGATAGAATAATAATGATATTTTTATCAGCGCGAATATGAACAGTATAAAGCAAGTGAACTGTAAAAGTGCTTTTTCCAAATAGTTCAGAACATTAATAATTAAGATAATAAAGACATTAAAGGAATTATAACATGTAGAAATAAACTAACCACAGTGCTGGACTATCCAAAATGGTCCACACCATCAGTTTGAATCCTTCACTAGAAATAAGCTCACCACACTTCGTTCACCAGATACCCCGTAGATGGTTGAGGTTTTTTACAACAGAGGATATATAGTCCTGGGATGTTACCCTCCGTGCTACCCTATCCATTTCCAGAAGTAACAAACTACACTAGCGGCTGGGTGAGGAATATCAAAATCTAAGATATGTAGACACAATCAAGTTCTACACACTACAAAACATACATTGACCATACTTTGTTTCAAATAGTTCAGAACATTAATAATTAAGATAATAAAGACATTAAAGGAATTATAACATATATATATATTAAGAGTACAATCACTATGCAGAAATACTAAAGTTATCAAGAATGAGCATATCCCAAATAACAAGTCCAAAAATATACAAAAACTATCCAAAATGTGAGTATAAGACTATGAAAACAAAATACTTTGATACACTATGTCCTATACTAGTACACATCTATATCTCTAGGAGCAACACCACTAGATGAAGGATCATCTATGTCTAGGAGGAGGTGGCTGCTCCTGGGGAGGATGCTGTAGAAGTACTGGTAGTAGATACTGAGTAGATAAATGCTCCTATGAAAGTACTAGAGCATACTCCTGTGTATGTGTAGGATCCTAAGTCTGAGGCTGGGTAATAGGTCGGTTAGGCATATGAATGCCGGTAGCTTGGATCTCAGAATCCATCGATATGCTATCATTCTTGGAGCTTGATGTAGGCTAATGAAATGGAGAAAGAGAGATATCTCTATCAGCAAGTAAGGCCTCAACCTGTGTATCCATCCTCATCCTTCAGGTATCTCTCTATGTATTTAATCTTTCCACGATCAAGTCCTATTGTGCCACCATCGATACCTACTGCCTGATTAAAGCGGTCAACATCACACGTATATCAATAGGTACATCATGATGTGGTGGTGGCATCTTAGTGGCAGGATTATGTCCCTGATCTATCTCAACCCTTTCTATCTTGGGCTCTGCCGTAGCATCCCTGCCCTCAGGTGGATGTCTACTTGAAGCCTGACCTCTAGTGACCTGATGTGTGGCTCCGGTATCATCCTCATATCTATCTAATCAAGGCTCCGTTGAAGCATCCTTGCCCCCAGTATTTGCAGCCTTAACTACCTCATCACCCGCTGCCTCTGCCTCGACAGTTGCTTGTCTCTTCATCTTCCTCCCCTCCTCTTGGCCAGTACATATATTTGCTAACTTTTCCCCAAAAAGACTAGTAGGGGAAGGAACTACCTCATGACCATCAATTCTCTGTTACCCCCATTCTCTTGTATAGACAATGCAATGAATAAATATAGGAGCTGGAAATGCAGAGTGGAGCACCTGTACCCATAGCATAAATAAACTGTGCCTGCCATATACCAACATTATTAGTGTCCGTGGTAGGAAATAGTATGGCACTGTTGGCCAGGAATAGATATCGATAGTCTGGTATGAGAGACATCTTGTGCATTGTTTCACCCACCCACTATGTAATGGTGCCTCCAGAAATCACTGAGGCAATCTCATGCTCTGAAGGAAAATGAATAGCTGGGACAATGGGATAGGGAAAAGTGTGGGTTGGAACTGTAGTAAGGCCCAAAACAGCTGCAACAGTGGTGGGACTGACCACAATGGGTATCCCACGGACATACCCATCATAAGTGTAAGAAAAGTTAGGTCTGGGGATCATAGAGGTGATCAACTCTCGAATCCAAGTTAGGTTGAATTCATTTTGGCTTATTAGGACTGCCTCTAGACCTAGGTATGCTCGTATACGTGTAAGAAAGAGTGGAGAGGGTCAGAACTTTTGTAATTTGGGTCAAGACGTCGCTTGAGTAACATTCTACGTGTTTTGAAATACGTATTAAACCATTTCTTTCCCTTGGCATCTCTAACCCATCAGCTCTAGGCTGTGTTGGAATATCGGCCATTGTTGGCTTGGTGAGAGTTTTTTTAGGCATGTTTGACCCTGTTTTTAAGGAAAAAAATGATAGAAAATCAATTATAATAGAGATATAAAAAAAGGAAAGAAATGAGTTTGAAAAGCATGCTTGAACCTGTCTTTTATAAAAATCGATAAAAAATCGATTACTATAGAGATTTAAATGCTAGGAAAGAAAAGGAAATGAAAATCCATAGCCAAACAGGTCAAGAACAGCCTTTTGATGAATTTCTGTTCAGTTTTCGTTGAACAAGGATCGATGCCTAGGATCAATCCTCTCAAGATCGATCCAGTTCAGAAGTAAATTTCAGTTTTAAATTTTAGGGTTTCAAATTCAACTTTTGATCCTTGATTTTTTGATCTATTAGGATTGGTTTTAGTGAATTAAACCATTTGGATCATCAAAAATTGAATTTGTATAAGAAATTTTGAAAATTGAAATGAAAACCCTAACCTTTTTAATTCGGCCGAAACTGATATGGGGCAAAATGATCACGATTTCCCTTGTTTAGGTGATGGTTATGAGCTTGTGGGATCCAAAAATACTTGAGCAAGATCGATTATATGAAGATTAATCCAGAAAAGATCAATCTTTTCGTTCAGTTTTGGTAAAATCTATGGTAGGTCCGAGTTTTTGTGAAAATTTGTGTTATATGACGATGAGGATATATATATATATATATATATATGGATAGCAGTGGACTATTTGGAATCCCAATGGAGTCGCCGAAACTAACTGTTCAGTCTAAGGTCCGTGAAGTGAGGAAGACGAAGCACAAGAGCGATTTTAATGGGCTGTTTAAAATCTTGGAAGGATTGATCTTAATTGGATTGATCCTAGCCGGACCAATCCTATGAAGATTGATCTTAGGTTTAAATTCTGCTATTCTTCTAGAAATTTTAGTAGCAGAACTTTCGAACCAACAGTACTTCTATGTGCCTTCCTAATTGTAACAGGATAGTTGAGACAAATAAATTAGGACATAGTAATATTTGGGATTGTCAAACCTGATAAAAGAGTCAAAAACTCGTAAAGTTTTATTTGAAATAATAATTACAGGTAGTTCTGACATCTAAGAGCATCTCCAAGGTCATGCTATTTTCAATGTGGTATGTTAAATGGCAAAATTTGACATTTTATTCTCCAATCAAAATGCCAAAAATTCATGTGGCAAATGGCATGTTTGTTCATATGTCAAAAATCACATACCAATAGTTGGCATGCCATTTCCACTTTTTCATTAAAAATTTATTACTTTTATTTGCTAAACCAATCACTTAATTTGTTAAATAATTAAAAAATATATATAAAAAAATATAAATAATAAATTTGACATATTCGGTATCATTTACTCCAACTGAAATGCCAAATTGCCACATAAGCCCCCAAATTTATTTGGCATATCAAAATTTGACATATCCTTTGGAGATGCTATAATATGCTAAAGCACAGTGATTACACATTTATATATATATATATATAAACAATAGTAACAAAAAGAAAAATACAATAAAAATCTAAACAAGAATTACTTAACATAAACTATCCTGAGACATGTGATGACCCTTCTTTAGACAGATTAGATGAAATCAGGACATGGTTATTACTCCTTGCAAAAAAAAAAAAAAAAGGTACGAGTTTTAGGACAATAGACTTGAAATACCAAATAATTGTTATAGTCATACGTGTTGGGTTCCTCAGCATACATTATTACGTACATGAGAATAGTTGATCTGACAATGAGCTCTAGAAGGTGGAATTGTTCAATAAAGATAAGGATCATAGAATGTCCCCATTCTAGTAAGTAGAAGAACCAATTCAGGAAAGGAAGATCAGTAAGAGGAACCTTATGATCTTTTGGTAGATAGTCGAATTCATAGAGGTATTCGAGTTTGGAAGTCGAGCGTCTAGAGGAAGAAGAGGAAGAACTCTTGGAGATGGAGGAGGAAGAAGAAGCCATTAGTAGAGTAAATAGTAAAAATTGAACAATGACTTTTTTGCTATAGTAAAAGGTGAGTGATTAATCATATACAAAACATAGGCTGAGACTCAAGAAATCCACAAAGGATAAAAGCTTGGCGAGGGAGGTGTATTGTAGCAGTTCCCCAGAAATATTTCTATCGAATAAACACTCCCATCCAAAAACAACATCATTTTCATCAAAAATGGGGAATTGTGCTAAAGATGACAAATACAGATCCCATTCATGTTCATTGTAATCATTATATAACTCCAGGAATACCTCATACTACGCTTGTTCCCATTCATCATAAGTTCTACTAATTTTTTCCAATCTTCTATTTCAGTATCATATTCTAGGGAATTAACCCACTGTGGATCCTCATTACCTAATTAGGATCAACCAAATGAAAGAAATTCTTATGATAAAGAGGATTATAATCCATTAGTCAATAGGTCTTATGGATAGACCCAAGGTAAGACACTTCGTTATCGTCAAATTCTATCAGTTATTTGAATTCTGGATATGTCACGCCCCGACGTAGCAAAAATAGGGAAAAAAAAATTTCCATCTTGGATCCCTAGGCACGTGACTAGTTGAATCACCGAATTGTCCATACCTCATTAATAAATAAAGCAACATGACTAGACATAAGATAAAGCCAACCTTAACATTCATGGTTATATTACAAAGGAAATGGTAGTACTAGTTCAACTAGTTACAAATGTTGGGAATATGCCCTCAAACCAGTTAGTTGGACAATGGAATATCATAATGCATTTATGCATGTTAGTTCATGAGATGAATATTAGACTGGAATCCTTAAACAACATTGTATGTGGTTCATTTGTGTATGTGATTACACATGTGAGATATGAATCACAAATCCTTGTTGTTTCAAATAAGTCACAGTGGATGATAAGTCTGGATAACTTATCAGGTATACACTGTAGCATGATTAACGTCTACGGGGTAGAATGATGAATCTCATTCATAAGAGTCTTTGACTCTTGGTTAATATGCTAGTGCACTCGGTGCATTGACGGACCTGAGTTAAACCTATTGACACCTAAACGCTGTCACCGTCAATAGGAACTCAAAACTTGTATAGGGATACATGTCCTTAATCCTGAGACAGTTATGGACGCAAGTTGTATGCTTGGTTGCTTTGACTTACCAATCAGTGAGGTCTTGCAAGATCAACACCTGGGTATCTTGGGTAAATCAAGTATGCAACGTTGGGAACATATATTGTCAAGATGGAATTCTACCCTCTTCAATAAAACGAAGAGTAAGTATTCCCTCGAGAATGTCACTAGGAGTGATTACTGAGAGCTGGCCAGCCTTGTCAACAAAGTGTTGTTGTTGACATGTTTAGTAATCCAAGAGTAGTGAATGATACTTGAGGAATATAAGATGTACTATCTATTGGGTCGACAGTATCTTAAGACATACATCCCAATGATAGATACGAATACTGCCTGGTAGAGGGACATGCGTATCATATTATACAAGTCTAGCAATCACTTATGTATGTGTGATTATGTTCTTATGCACTGGAGTGCAATTATCATTTTATAGTGGCATTAATGATAATTGATTAATTATTGATTCCTTAGTCAAGAGTACTGACTAGATGGAATAATAATTAATCGGAGCCAGTAATTAAGAACCTAGGAGGTCCCACTCTTAGCTCCGCCAGAATGCTTGGAAAGGCAAATGAGAATGCTGTAAAGACTGGTTCGATCGATCGAAGTTGTTTCGATCGATTGAAGTCTAGACAGGTTCGATCGATCGAACGAGGTTCGATCGATCGACAGTTCGATCGATCGAAGTCACTTCGATCGATCGAAAGTTAGGTCGGTTCTGGGAATCTATAAATAGGGCAGCTACGTCCAGAAATTAGAAGTTCGTCGTTTTGACGTACCAGTTGCTGCAGAACCTGTTTAGAGTTCCCAAACCTTCCCTATTCTCACTATTAGGGTTCCCACCAACCCTAGCCACTCTGGGAGCATTCGAGGAGACATAAGGGTGAAGATTTCCTAGAGGTTGCTGCTGCACACACAAGGAGAAGGACAAAAAAATCAGAATTGGGTTCAAGACCTAAGGTATAGAATCTTCTCCATCTTGTTATGCGCATCTATAGAGTTAATAAGTAGTAGATCCAAGGCTACCAATAAAAGTTTTGAACTTTGTTTTCCGCTGCGCGTTTAGATTTAATTTTAAACCTGTTTTTCCTACAATTGGTATCAGAGCCTCGCTTATTTGGATCTATAGATGCGTTTTGGAACACTAGTTTTGATTTGCATGTTGATTTTAGGACTGTTTTCAAAACTGCATCGTCACAGATCCGTTTCTGCAGTGTTTATGCAGCAGAATACAAATCTGTGATTGCATTGGATGCAAGGTGGGTTCGATCGATCGAAGTAGTCTCGATCGATCGAACATCATCTGTTCTCAAGCGATCTAACTAGTTTCGATCGATCGAACGTTGGTTCTGTTCGATCGATCGAATGGTGTTCGATCGATCGAGACTGCTTTTCTGTCCAGGTTTTTAGTTTACAGATTTAAAGGTTTTAAAAATATTTACTTTAAAATTTTATTTATGCTGTAAGTTTTTCAAAACATTCTGTGAAACTGAAAGTTCAATCAATTGAACTATGTTCAATCGATCGAAGGTTCAATCGATCTAACTTTTTCGTTCGATCGAAGTGTGACAGAGCAGTGATGTTGTTTTAAGTTCTAATTCAGTATGTAAAGAGTTTATATACTGTGTGAATCAATTAGGGGTTCCAATGGTACATATATTTGTTATATATATGCGTGGTTGTGCGTGTGACTAACCCTTTTGCAGCAAGCTTAGTCCGCTATCTCCCATGGCACCAAGACTTTTAAATTTTGTATTTAATTGTTGGTTTGGATTTAAGGCTTATGTAAAGGGCGCTGCGACTTCAATCCTATGAAAAGGAAAGTCGCACCGGTTTCCCTAGCCTTTTATTTTATTGTTGTTATTTCTATTTCTAGATAAATTGTAAGCTTCGAGAGAAGTATAGGACCAATGTAATAGAATTAGAAAATCCATGAAGATGGAGGAGCAAGCCGTTGTCCATGAAGATGGAGTCGGAGGCAATCAAACCAAGAAGAAGGTTCTATGGAGATAGAGTCATGGGAGATAGAGGCATTGTTGAATGCTTTTATTTCATTTTAGTTTTTGTTTTATGTGCTTAGTTGTGATTGGAATTTTATATATTGTTACTACTTGTATGCACGTAAAACAGGTTTTCTAAAATGAAATTCAAAAACCTTTTTTCCAACACATTAGCAAACACTTGATGTTTATGGGCAATGTGAAGAAATTTTTTGATCAAATTGAAAAATTCCTATTAGTTCATTGTAAGTATGAGAATTACTCTGTGTCACCCAGCCATGGGTGATCATTCCATACGGAGGGTATTTCTTATTGATTACTAGATATGAACTTCTTATAAAAATCTAGTGGGAGAGGGACTTATTTTATAACTCCCACGGTCTTCCATAAACGGTTCATTGTAAGGTGGGTAGTATATTCTGTGTCACCCAGCCATGGGTGATCATTCCATACGGAGGATAGACTATTCATTGGTTACTAGATATGAACTTCCTTTGGATAGAATCAATGAGACGCGTTAGAGGGTGACCACTACACTGAGGCACTACTTGAGGCGGTTGTCATTGGATTCTAGTTAATGGTAAACACTAGCTAAGCTATGGGTAAGGGATTCCACACGGAGCATTATCCAGAAACTTAGAGACCAAAAGTTCAGGAGTCATGAATTGTTTTGTAAGAGTTGCATGACATTCATGATGGGTTTCCCAATCAGGCTATGAGGTTATGATCGCCACACGGAGACTTAATTTCATAGGCTTGACATCCTGAAGACAATTAATGAGTTGGTTAAGGGAATTCCAATGTATCATATAAATTGTCATATTCATGATTTCCATATTGTAATTCTGTTACATTATTTGTATTTCAGATTCATAATGTCTAGCCCACTTGCTATAACCATGATCCAGAATAAGCTAATTGGAAATAACTACGTTGAATGGAAACTGGAACTGGATGAATTGTTAACTGCTAATGGATGTAAATACGTTCTTACCATTCCCTGTCCACCTATTCCATACCATGACACCCCAACTGATCTTGCGGATCAATATTGGCAGTGGATAAGATTTGATGGTATAGCTCGCTCTAGCATCTTAGACTCTTTGTCTGATGTGTTGAAGCAGCAACATCAACCTTTGAACACTGCCCGTGCTATAATATTGAACCTCGAGGAGATGTTTGGGGATCTGAGCCGTACTGCAAGGCTTAGAGCCTTGGAGTTAGTCATGGACACCAGAATGTTGGAAGGAACTTCAATAAGAGAGCATGTTTTTAAAATGATTACTTATTTCAAAGTAATGGAAGTTCTTGGTTCCGACATTGATGGTGAGACTCAAGTTGACATAATCTTGCATTCGTTGCCTTCATCATTCACTCAATTTAAAAAGGTTTTTAAAATGAGTAAAACAGTTTTTTCAACAAGTGAGTTGATGAGCTCTCTTGAGGCAACGATGGATATAGTCAAAGAGGAGTCAAATGTTCAGAACATTGGAATGGCTTCATCTTCTGGAACTAAGCCTAAGAGCATAAGTTCAGAGAAGGAGAAGCAAGACTCAAGGATAGGTGAGCCTAAGCCAACTGTTGGGAAGAAGGCAAGACTTGGAAAGGGAAAGGCTGGTGCCGTGCCAAAAGGAAAGTGTTTCCATTGTGGCATGAGAGGGCATTGGAAAAGGAACTGTATGGAATACTTGACTGCCAAAAGGCAAGGTACGATCCTTTCACTAGTTTTTGAAGTAAGTTGAAAAACTGATACTTCAACTACTATGGGCACTAATTCTATATTTTCTAAATTATATCTGTAATTGTTGCAGGGAATTGGAAAATAAGAATGTGCAGTGATTAGAAGATCTTGATTGCCTTTTGGGATCTGATGCAAGAGTTGCTATTAGATTAATAGTTTTATATTGTAATAAAACTTTGGAGTTATTAGATGGATTTCAGTTTTGAATCAATGAATAATATTTATTCTTTTGATTTTGGTACTGAAATTCTTGATTAAAAGAAAGCGTTCTTTTATGTGATCTAAATAACTTGTCAAGCAAGTATCTCACCAATTTACTCTTGTTTCTCATATATTATCTAATGTAGTATTTAAATGACTCATGGGTATTTTACCATCTAAAAGGATAGCACCCTCAACTAATTCTATGACTTTTTGGTTTTGAGGTTAGAACATATTTAATCTAAATAGGATAAATGGGGAGTAAAGGATTGGATCCTAAAACTCTTTTGGTTGTTGAAACCACTACCTGTTTGTCCATCCTATTTAGAGAGTAAATGTGATCAGATCATATTAATCTAAATTAGGATAAATGGGGAGTAAAGGATTGGATCCTAAAACTCTTTTGGTTGTTGAAACCACTACCTGTTTGTCAATCCTATTTAGAGGCTAATATGATCAGGTGACTTTTCTTTTGAAAATCACACGACCAAGGACTGATTAGAATTAGGACATACTCATGTCTGTAGGGCAATAAACATTAGAGTTGAAAAGTAGTTTCGGCTACTTTGGATACTGATATACATTTACTTATTGCATCTTCATCCTCAATTTTGAAGAAATTCAAAAGTTTTGGAATGAAGAGTAATTGGTAAAAGAATATCGTTGCCTTTTGATTTGATCAAAATGGTGAGTATCTATCTAATGTATTTATTGTCCAAAGGAGATAAGAATGAGATTCTTTCTCGACAGTCTACACCTAGTGCGCCTCCACGGGATGGTGTAGCAGGTAGAAGGAACTATCTTCTTTTAGATATGACTGGGTCATGGGATGAGTTATTTAGAGTTACTACTATTCCTTGTTTTTCTCGATGGAACTACAATGTATATACTGGATCTTATTCAAAAGAAAATCTTTTCGATAGATATCCCCAAAGTTGTGAAAAGAATGCGACTTCTTTCTCATGGTAACTTTGGATAAGGATGTCTAGCACTTTGGTGTAAAGAAATGATGAGCCTTTTGAATCTAGATTAGAAGTATAATACTTTTTTAGTGTTTTCAGAGAAAACAAAAGTTGGTTGGAGACCAAATTTTGCAAAGGAAAGATAATATAAAAGAGTAAAGTAATTTATATCTTAAAGCAATCTATAAATCATCTAGAACTAAAATCTACTACCTCTTCATCCATTCCTACATTGGTACTTCATTGCAGTGGGAGAATTCTCAACATTGTTGAAATTCCCTGGTGCATTGAAGTTTTGTGATAAGGAAGCTCTGGTATGTGATTTGCATAAGTCTATGGACTAAAGCAATCATCCAGAGATAAGGACATCTGTTTTGACATATTGGTCAAAATACTTTGGATTCATCTAAAGTGTGGATGTAGCTTAAGTGGATGAAAGGATCCTTGCGCAAAGGAAGTGTGGTGGTGATTATGGTTCCATATATTGATGACATCTTTATCATTGCGATATGTTAAAGTAGTATCATCAATGATTAAGGTTAAGTTTCTACAGTATACTTGATATTTATGATCTCGGTGAGGCGAGCTATAATCTTATGATTTTTGCTCATTCAAGATCAGAAAGTTAAGATAATGAGATTGTCTCAAACTTCTATATCATAAAGTTGCTGGCTAGATTCAACGTGGAACGTTTCGATAAAGGTTTTTCACCTTTGAACATAACCTATTGCTCTTTCAAGATTTGTATCTAGGGATACAAGATGAAAGAGATCACATGAAAGGTATATCATAAGCCTTCGCTATTGATAAACTTTGTATGTGATGTTAGGTATGGATATCAGTTATACCGTTGAGGTTGTTCACAGATATCAGTCCAAATATATGCAGGGTGATGGTGTTTTGGACAATGTTCAAATTAGCTTTACTGGATACATGTCATGTGACGTCTTTTGTCTAGGGATATAGTATAACATGAAGATGTTTTACTATGGATTGTTTCAGTCGATGATCATCAGTCCCTATGCAAAACCTTACGGGTTAAGGATTTTGACAAGTCACAGAGACTATGCTAGTGTTAGTACTAACGCTATATGGTTATGAGTGCAAGTGGGAGTTTGTTGGGAATATGCCCTCAAACCAGTTAGTTGGACAATGGAATATCATAATGCATTTATGCATGTTAGTTCATGAGATGAATATTAGACTGGAATCCTTAAACAACATTGTATGTGGTTCATTTGTGTATGTGATTACACATGTGAGATATGAATCACAAATCCTTGTTGTTTCAAATAAGTCACAGTGGATGATAAGTCTGGATAACTTATCAGGTATACACTGTAGCATGATTAACGTCTACGGGGTAGAATGATGAATCTCATTCATAAGAGTCTTTGACTCTTGGTTAATATGCTAGTGCACTCGGTGCATTGACGGACCTGAGTTAAACCTATTGACACCTAAACGCTGTCACCGTCAATAGGAACTCAAAACTTGTATAGGGATACATGTCCTTAATCCTGAGACAGTTATGGACGCAAGTTGTATGCTTGGTTGCTTTGACTTACCAATCAGTGAGGTCTTGCAAGATCAACACCTGGGTATCTTGGGTAAATCAAGTATGCAACGTTGGGA
Organism: Hydrangea macrophylla; assembly: GCA_033977485.1. Lineage (NCBI taxonomy): Eukaryota > Viridiplantae > Streptophyta > Magnoliopsida > Cornales > Hydrangeaceae > Hydrangea > Hydrangea macrophylla. The sequence goes on along the minus strand of CM066997.1, from coordinate 60,645,937 downwards.
ACATATATTGTCAAGATGGAATTCTACCCTCTTCAATAAAACGAAGAGTAAGTATTCCCTCGAGAATGTCACTAGGAGTGATTACTGAGAGCTGGCCAGCCTTGTCAACAAAGTGTTGTTGTTGACATGTTTAGTAATCCAAGAGTAGTGAATGATACTTGAGGAATATAAGATGTACTATCTATTGGGTCGACAGTATCTTAAGACATACATCCCAATGATAGATACGAATACTGCCTGGTAGAGGGACATGCGTATCATATTATACAAGTCTAGCAATCACTTATGTATGTGTGATTATGTTCTTATGCACTGGAGTGCAATTATCATTTTATAGTGGCATTAATGATAATTGATTAATTATTGATTCCTTAGTCAAGAGTACTGACTAGATGGAATAATAATTAATCGGAGCCAGTAATTAAGAACCTAGGAGGTCCCACTCTTAGCTCCGCCAGAATGCTTGGAAAGGCAAATGAGAATGCTGTCAAGACTGGTTCGATCGATCGAAGTTGTTTCGATCGATTGAAGTCTAGACAGGTTCGATCGATCGAACGAGGTTCGATCGATCGACAGTTCGATCGATCGAAGTCACTTCGATCGATCGAAAGTTAGGTCGGTTCTGGGAATCTATAAATAGGGCAGCTACGTCCAGAAATTAGAAGTTCATCGTTTTGACGTACCAGTTGCTGCAGAACCTGTTTAGAGTTCCCAAACCTTCCCTATTCTCACTATTAGGGTTCCCACCAACCCTAGCCACTCTGGGAGCATTCGAGGAGACATAAGGGTGAAGATTTCCTAGAGGTTGCTGCTGCACACACAAGGAGAAGGACAAAAAAAATCAGAATTGGGTTCAAGACCTAAGGTATAGAATCTTCTCCATCTTGTTATGCGCATCTATAGAGTTAAGTAGTAGATCCAAGGCTACCAATAAAAGTTTTGAACTTTGTTTTCCGCTGCGCGTTTAGATTTAATTTTAAACCTGTTTTTCCTACAACAAACCCAAGGATACAACATTTTCTTATGGCACTAGGGCCTTACAAAAACTATTTCAAAAGATAGATAAAGTCATTTGATAGAGGTTACAACCAAAAATATTTACAAGAATACAGTCACTACTCTTTTCTCTAATTAGCATAGCCAAAACCATCCTCGATGTATTCTTCCTCCACGTCCTCCTCCGGTGTAGCTTCACATCCTGTGTACTCCTCATCTGGAAAAGCTGGACATGGGAATATCCAGCGACATGAACGCCGTCAGCTTATGAAAGCTGAGTGAGAAAACTAAATCAAATGGAACTTATATAGCCACACACAAACAAGATACATTTACTTCTTTTATTACGTCTTTCAAAGAACCACACGTTTTCACCATCGAACAATGAATACTAACTTGCCCGTCCAGGTATTTGAAAAAAATACGATCAGCATAACTAATCTCAACATTCTAACAACACTACCACAATCTACTATCAGAGCCTGACATTGAATCCTGACTCTAAACAACAATAAAGAATCTAACCACTTTATACTATCTTTTACCTTGTCATGAAGAACCGAGGTGTTCTCACTAACCCCTACTTCATCATGGAGAACCAAAGTGTTCAACTCAACCTTTACTTCATCACGAAGGCCCGAAGTGTTCTCACTTCGTCACAGAGAACCGAAGTGTTTAACTTAACTTTCACTTTGTCACGAAGACTTGAAGTGTTCAACTCAACCTTCACTTCGTTACAAAGACCCAAAGTGTTCAACTCAACCTTCACTTCGTCACGAAGAACCGAAGTGTTCAACTCAACCTTCACTTCGTTATGAAGAACCGGAGTGTTCTCACTTTGTCACAGAGAATCGAAGTGTTCAACTCAACCTTCACTTCATTACGAAGAACCAAAGTGTTTAACTCAACCTTCACTTCGTCACGAAGAACTAAATCACACTTCGTCAGGGAGAACTAAAGTGTTCAACTTGACCTAACAACTAAGCCTGGCATGGAGTCCTAGCTTTCCCAACTAACTCGACACAAAGTCCCATCATAACCATTCTGAGTCTAATACGGAGTCTTGACTCACCATACTGTCATCACACTAGGTCCTTGTGGCCACCAACCTGATAACTATACCTTTTCTACACCATTCTAGCCTTAGCAGCCTAGTTTACTTAAACCAACACTCATTCTCAGCATAAGCTACTCCTGACATATCACAACTGATTCTTACGTATCCCTGACCATGTATGCATCACTCATTATAAATTTAGGTTCATTATATGAATTCCGATTACAACTAGCAAGTCTCGTTTATACGTCTGTTAATCTATTTTACGTTATATTTTGCTAACGAAGTCCAAATAAGCATTAACGTTCAACTTGTTGCTATGAATATAGCTTAAGGAAAATTTACCCAGAAATAGCCCCACAAATTGGTTACTCCCACTAATTGGTTTCTGGGGACAATTACTAGAATCCTTCTTTACATACAATGTACAACACTTAAAGCTTGGGGTACTATACATGTAGTCTCTAATATACATATACCAAGGTTTCATACTAATAAAGTCGAGGTACAACTAACAAAGCTAAGAAATCAACATAATAGAAATCTGTTCCCAAAAATTGGTTTCTCCCACTAATTAGTTTCTGGGGACAATTACTATAATCCTTCTTTACATGTAATGTACAATACTTAAAGCTTGGGGTACTATATATCTAGTCTCTAATATACATATAAAAAGGTTTCATACTAATTAAGTTAAGGTACAACTAACAAAGCTAATAAATAAACATAATAGAAATCTATTCCCATAATTTGGTTTCTCCCAATAATTGGTTTCTGGGGACAATTACTAGAATCCTTCATTACATGCAATGTACAACACTTAAAGCTTGGGAGTACTATACATGCAGTCTCTAATATACATATAACAAGTTTTCATACTAATAAAGTCAAGGTACAACTAAACAAAGCTAAGGAATCAACGTAACAGAAAACTGCTCCCAGAAATTGGTTTCTCCCACTAATTGGTTTCTGGGGACAATTACTAGAATCCTTTATTTCGTACAATGTACAATGCTTTAAGCTCGGGGTACTAAGCATAACTACTCTTACAGATAGTACAACATTCCCATAACTTATTCTTACCAACTACATAGGTCCATTCTTGAGTCAAGGTACAACTATCAAAGCATGTTGCATGAGTTCAAAGCACCTTTCGTAAATCTACACATAAACACATGCATAACTTCGTTAATATGTCTGAGATACTAACATATAGTTTCTAATGTACATATAACAAGGTTTCATACTAATAAAGTCGAGGTATAACCAAGCAAAGCTTAGAAATCAACATAAGAGAAATCTATTCGCAAAAACTGGTTACTCCCACAAACCAATTTCTGGTACCCTTTCCCAGAAACTAGTTTCTCCCACAAACCCGTTTCTGGTACCTTTTTGCAGCTTTTTCACAGCACTGTTATATTATGAGTTTTACTTCAAAAATCTACTTGCATTACATGGAAACTCCAAAATAACAACGTAAAAATATTACTAAACATTACCCAACGCTATATAGGTTCTAAGTGAGTTAGAAAACTCACAATTGCTTGAAATTGAGCTTGAATGTCGAATTTGAGCTTAGGAAGCTTGAACTCAACTTCAATGGTGGAAACTTCTTCTTCTTCTAACTTCTTCACTTTTGGGATTCTTTGTAGGTCTCATAAAACTTCTTTTCATAGCTCCTAGGTTCCCATAGTGGTGTGGTATAAGTATATGGGTGTATGTATGAAGGTGTACAGTGGAAAGAGAAATGGATGCTTTGTTTTTCTTCCTAATTCTTCTATCTCTTCATGGAGCTCATCTCCTAACTTATGTGTAGATCACAATGGCCAAGAGGGTCTCATGTAAGAGTATATGGATGCATATATATAGGAATATGCATGTATTAGGTGTCAAAGTACATGCTTTCATGAATGGAAGTGTCCATTGGATGGACAAGTGGTTAGGGAGGTGGTGACATGTGGAGGTGATGTTGCATGGGCTGCTATATGGCTGGCCATGGTGGGGCCTACCTCAGATTTTGTGCCACTTTCTCAATTTACGTGAAAAAGTTCTCAATATACATGTCAGTCTCGATTACGTGCAATCGGGTTTTATTTCTAATGTCTGGGTCTGGGTACGGGACTAAGTTAAGTCTAATTATGATCGTGTCAATGCAGTGCCTACAGTCTAATTAGTTATACTACCACATTGATATAGCCACATAATTAAAATAAAACGATAACAGAAATTCAGAAATCTCATTTATTATAAGTAGAGGAAATTACAGGTACTACAGGATATGTACCATCAACCAAGGGAGTACTGTCTTCGGATGGATAGTCATTATCCCTATCAGACGAGTTGTCATGTACTGAGTATGAATTTGCACCTTCTATAGTGACTGAAAAAGGTTGGAATAGACCCATGTCTTGTTGCTACCTATAAAATCATATTATATGTTAAGAAATAATTCTTGGAAAATATTAATTAGTAAAAAAAAGAAAAAAGAAAAAAGAAAAAGAAAAAGAAAAGAAAAGAAAAGAAAAGAAAATTCCTACTATGTACAATTCTAATGATGACATAAGAGATTGTAATACCTGTAATTTTTCAACGTTCAATAGTAGGAGTTTTATGAATTTCCATGTCTGTTATATTATCATATTATTATTTTATTTGTGTGACCGTATAAGTGTATGTAATTACTAATTAGACTGTAATCACCGCACCGACTCGATTGTAGAAAGACTTAATTTACTCCCGTACTCGGACCCGGACAATAGAAATAATACCCGATTGCACATAAATCGAGACTGATATGCGTATCGAGGAACTTATGCACGTAAATCGAGAAAGTGGCATAGAACCCAAGGTAGCCCCCACATGGCCGGCCACTTGTTGCATATGCAACCCTCTAGACACATGTCACCATCTCATGTTGGACACTTGTCCACAACCTTGACACATGTCAATGCATGCACAAATGCATCCATGCACATTGACACCTATCACTACACCTAGCACTATATAACCATGCATACACTCATACATTTCATTCTTTTGGCCACCAAAATCTGCACATAAGTTAGGAGATGAGAGATACTAGGAGATAGAGAAGAGGAATTAGGAAGAAGTCTTGTGTTCATCTCTTTTCCTTGCATGCACCTTCAAACATGCACCCATACACTTATATACACACCACCATGGAGACTTATAATTTGTAATAAGAAGTTTTAGAAGAACCTCCAAGAGTCCCTAGAAGAAAAATAACTACACAATCAAGAGTAGAAGAAGAAGAAGAAGAAGGAACATCCACCATTGAAGTTATGTTCAAACTTCCTAAGCTTAAATCCAAAGCCCAAGCTCAATTTCAAGTTTAGGTGAGTATTCTAACTCACTTTAAAACCTATATAGTATGTAGTAATGTTTATTAAGTGCTTGATGTTGATAGTTTGAGAGATCAATGCCATGCAAGATAAATTTTCAAATCTCGAAAGCAAAAACTTCCAGCAGAATGTTGTTTAGTAAAGCAAACATTTCGATTAGTAAAAAAATGGGAATGAGGCTAGGTTTTTTTGTGAGGAAATCTAACTCATTTATCTACAAATAACTCTTCTATAGGTCAGTCTGAAAATCACTTCTTCATAGGTGAAATGTACATGCAATGAAGTACTTTAAATCTGAGAAACAAAAACTGTAACGACCCTGGTGTAGTGGGCGGGCTGCTGTAGGTGCCTTTGTGGCTGCAGTAGGTGCTGACAGGCTACACACTATGGGAAGTTCGTTCCACATCGCCTGGGTGTGGAAAAGTAATGTGCTATATATGTGTGGTTTCAAGTCTCCCTAGTAAGAGGCCTTTTGGGTAGTGGCCCAAGAACAAATCCATGAGGGTTTGGACCTAAAGCGGACAATATCTTACTGAGCGAGACTTGGGTTGTGACAGAATGGTATCAGAGCTAGACCCAGCCGGAAGTGTGCCAACGTGGACGTTGGGCCCTAAGGGGGGTGGAATGTAACAACCCTGGTGTTGTGGGCGGGCTGCTGTAGGTGCCTTTATGGCTGCAGTAGGTGCTGACAGGCTACACACTATGGGAAGTTCGTCCCACATCGCCTGGGTGTGGAAAAGTAATGTGCTATATATGTGTGGTTTCAAGTCTCCCTAGTAAGAGGCCTTTTGGGTAGTGGCCCAAGAACAAATCCGTGCGGGTTTGGACCCAAAGCGGACAATATCTTACTGAGCGAGACTTGGGTCGTGACAGAAACCTCCAGCAGAACGTAGTTTAGTAAAATGAGTGTTTTAAGCAGCTCCGAAATCTGAATTAAGTTAGGTTTTTTGTGTGGAGAAAGATAACTCACTTATCTACAAATAACTCTTCTATAGCCTGGTCTAAAAATGAATCCTTGATAGGTGAAATGTACATGCAACGCAGTACTATAAATTTGGGACAGAGCAGTCCAAAAATATAGAAATGTCTAAGTAAAATAAATATTTGGAGTAGTTTAAAAATGTAATTGAAGCTAGATTTTGTTGTACATGAAGATAATCCAATTATATACAATGTTCTAGTTTTGAGTTTGATCTACAAATCAATTCATCATGCCCAAATAAATCATATCAATTCAGTCGACATAGTAAAATTAATTCCTGACAGATTGTATAACTACTTGTATGATGTGTTTATTAATGATGCTTGCTTTCCGGTACCTATGTGGTTATGGATATATTGTGTTATGGTAGTGCTATCGAGTAGATGAGTATGTTAAGGGTTTCATCTATATATTATTGGTATTAAATCCACGAGCTACACACTAGGTTTCTGTTGTTATGAATATAGTGTGATGACCATAGAGAGTTCATACCCAAGTTATAAGTATGTTGTACGACATGATTATTGCGTTGATAGTGATTGGATAAGTTTCCATTGTAAGTATATTATGACATAAAACAGAATGACGGATGTATAATAGTGACTTCGAAAGCATATTCGGAAGTCCTTTAATAAACTAAATTCCGAAATGAGTGATGAATGCGCGGTCGGGAAAAACGTAAGGGCCGGCTGTGCTATGTTAGAAGTAGATTATGCTAAGGATAATTGTCGGATAGGTAATCTGGGCAGCGGAGGTCAGGATAGTGAGAAAAAGGTATGGTTAACGAATGTGAAAGTTGTGTATCATTTCGATTCTTCATGACGAAATTGATATGGTCTTCGTGACGTGTGTATCATTTTGATTCTTCGTGAAGAAATGGATACGGTCTTCATGACGTGTGTATCATTTCAATCCTTTGTGACAAAGGGGATATGGTCTTCGTAATGTGTGTATCAACCGCGGAGGCCGGGATAGTGAGTAAAGGATGTGATTGATGGGTTGTGAAATGATGACTATTGTGTATCCTTTCGGGTCTTCGGGACGAAAGGGGGTATGGTTAACGCTTCGGTTCTTCGTGATGACGAAGCGGTGATTCTTTGAGTGAAGACTCTTTTCAGTTCTTAGTGATGGAATGGATGTTCTTGCACTCCGTAAACACTTCGGTTCTTTGTGATGGAGAAGTGGTGGTTCTTAGAGTGAAGACTCCTTTCGGTTCTTTGTGATGGAATGGATGTTCTTGCACTCCGTAAATACTTCGATTCTTTGTGATGGAGAAGTGGTGGTTCTTAGAGTGAAGACTCCTTTCGGTTCTTCGTGATGGAATGGATGTTCTTGCACTCTATAAACACTTCGGTTCTTTGTGATGGAGAAGTGGTGGTTCTTAGAGTGAAGACTCCTTTCGGTTCTTCGTGATGGAATGGATGTTCTTGCACTCCGTAAACACTTTGGTTCTTTGTGATGGAGAAGTGGTGGTTCTTAGAGTGAAGACTCCTTTCAGTTCTTCGTGATGGAATGGATGTTCTTGCACTCTGTAAACACTTCGGTTCTTTGTGATGGAGAAGTGGTGGTTCTTAGAGTGAAGACTCCTTTCGGTTCTTCGTGATGGAATGGATGTTCTTGCACTCTGTAAACACTTCGGTTCTTTGTGATGGAGAAGTGGTGGTTCTTAGAGTGAAGACTCCTTTCGGTTCTTCGTGATGGAATGGATGTTCTTGCATTCCGTAAACACTTTGGTTCTTTGTGATGGAGAAGTGGTGGTTCTTAGATTGAAGACTCCATTCGGTTCTTAGTGACGGATTGGATGTTCTTGCACTCCGTAAACACTTCGGTTCTTTGTGATGGAGAAGTGGTGGTTCTTAGAGTGAAGACTCCTTTCAGTTCTTAGTGATGGATTGGATGTTCTTTCACTCCGTAAACGCTTCGGTTCTTCGTGATGGAGAAGTGGTGGTTCTTAGAGTGAAGACTCCTTTCGGATCTTAGTGATGGAATGGATGTTCTTGCACTCCGAAAATGCTTTGGTTCTTCATGATGGCGAAGTGGTGGTTCTTCGTGACAAGACGGTTGGTGAAAGATGTTTTGGTTGATGAGAGATGGTTTGGTTAGTACAAGATGGTTCCTTGAAGGTTGTGGGAACACTCTGGTTCTTCATGACAAAGTGAAGGTTAGGAGTGTTTTGGTTAACGAAAGATGGTTTAGTCAGTGCGAGATGGTTTGGTTAATAAAAGATGGATTTGATCAGTGCAAGATGGTTTGGTTGACGAAAGAGGGATTGGTTACAATTGGCAAGTACAAAGTGACTTAGTTGTGCAATAGTGACAGCCTTTTTTGGTGTTGTTGATTGGAGTTAGGACTCCGAAATAGACTTCGGCAATGAACTGTGACAATGTTCTGAGATGTTGAAGCGAGTTGTATCGATTGTTTGTTTTCTCTTCGAATGCCTGTATGGGCACGTAAGTGGTTATATTCTGACAATGAAAATGTGAGAGAACTTTAATAGACGTAATAAAAGTAGTAAATATATTTCTTCTTGTGTGTGACTATATAAGTTCTATTTGATTTAGTTTTCTCACTCAGCTTTCATAAGCTGACGACGTTCATGTCGCTGGACATTCCCATGTCCAGCTTATCTAGGTGATGAGTACACGGGTGATGCTACGCAAGAGGAGAACATGGAGGAAGAGTACACCGAAGATGGCTATGGATATGCTAGTTAGAGAGAATACTAGTGGATGTCTTTGTAAATGTTTTTGGTTATAACCTCTAGCAGAGGACTTCATCTATCTTTTGTAATAGTTCTGTAAGGCCCTAGAGCCATAAGACTCTGATGTATCTACCATGATGTAATAGTTAACTAGTATTGTGGCCTCTTATTATAATATATCCTTGTTAGCTGCTGTTGGTTTTATCCCTTTAGTTATGTTGTTTATTATTAGCATTTGGTGATGTACAATTCGGTAATGCAACCAGTCACGTGCCTCAGGGTCCAAGATGGAAAATTCAAAATTTTTCCCTATTTTGGCTACGCCGGGGCGTGACAGGGATTTTTGGTATCAGAGCCTAGGTTTAGGCTTTTACCGTTTGTCCAACATGCTTAAGCTATGAACCGTAAGACTTCTTATACCAATACTGGTCATAGTTAGTTTTGTTATGCAGGTAAGCTATGGAGCCATACATAGTACCAGACATCTTCGAAAGATATAAGGTTAGCCGTTAGAAGATAGACGCTTAGTTTATGTGGATGGCTTCCTTAGACATTTTGTTAAAACGACTTGTTATATCAATAAGAAGTTTAAGCTTTGACGAATTTCCTGAGACGAATCTCGGAACAGTCACCTTAGCCTAGAGTCTAGAAAGACTAAGGATAAGATACTTCATCCCCTTAAGTTACATGTTAGTTGAATGGTTCCACTTGTAAGTTGGGATAACCTTATGGACACCAACTCATACATAAGAACGCGCGAATCTTTGCAACGTCTGCTACACTTGCAATCTGCCAAGACACATGCACAAAGATTGTCGAACTCCCAAGATCTACCAATGATTAGATTTCATTTGCTAGTACTGCAGCAAGAAGAGTCATCTTCTCAAGGACAGTCTGATGCTGAGGGCACACAACGACAATACTTTTATACAGCAAGGAGCGCATGAGAAATCGACGCAATTAAATACCCAGGTCGATGGAAGACGCGAGAGTGGAACGTATCTTCGACTGACCGAACGACCTCATAGACTGCTGACATCGACCACGTTCAATACAACGAACGACTCGCACTGGGAACAAAGATGAGTACTGCATTCCACCTTCAAGCCAACGATCAGATCACACAGGGCCTACCAAGAGAAGACACGTTTCAGGTTTACAACATCCTGTGCATGTTATAAATTAAAACCATATAAGGCTGAGTAATTATATCCATCTTTCTGATTTAACTCCTTTTGAGTAAACCCACTATTTTCTATCATTGGCTGCATTAGATCAATTATCCTTATGATGAACATTGGGATGTCCTTTATTGATCCACTAATTGACAGTTATTCGTTGTCCCCTCTGATTTCACTTAACAAGATTTTGGATCATTTTGATCAGTGATAAATCCAATTGTGAATTCATTTGCTTTCTAATGCTATAAGTCACCTCTTTGGACTTATCCTCATATAAATCGATTCCAACAATTAATTTATAAACCACAAACCACTCACTGTAAGTCATTTGGACTTATGATCTGTTAAATTAATCTCTATGAATAGTTTGGACTGTCAACCGTTTGATCAACTCTTGCAAGTGCGTATCCCTTGACATTATTGCAAAGGAGCTCTTTGTATTTGTTCAACTAAAAGCAAACTTTTCGATCTTGTACCCCCTTCTCGCACCCCTTTGTAAACTAGTCTTCATTTCCTTTCATTTCACAAATTCTTCTTAACTTTTATCATTAAGACTTCACCTAAATTATTGGCTCATGAGACAAGAATTCTTATGTCCTACCTTGGAGGCCTTATGCCTTTAGTCATTACATTACTATGATTGTCCTATAGTAATCATCTGATGATCATTCTGAGATACTCATTCTATACATTGTGATCCTACGAATGAGTAATCACATATCTCTTCATTTCTAACTCAGTACACCATGAGTATTCATTTTGTTATGAATTCAACTCCTTACAAGTAAATCCAATCCTACCTTAATTACCAGTAACACCTTATATGCTATATATATTAATTAGTGCACAAGGAAATTTCTTAATGGCTTGTGTCATCGCCTACAATGCCAAAACTCCACAACGATTTCATGTCGACACGCAAAGGAACTCAATCACAATAACACGCTTAAAGAGGACACCATGACTCCTACAAGTTATAGAAGACAATCGCGAGATTAACTAGACTTCCCAACCATCGCATCAAGGAGCTGAGAGGTGAGAATCTTGCCGATTAAAGATGCACAAGAAACAAACCAGTGACACCAATAGCTACTCAAATGCAGTCCACAATCATTAAGGGAAACTCTAGATACATCAAGAATCGTCACAAGATGAGAGGCACGATGTTTCAATTGTGGAAAGACTGGATGTATTCGCAAAGATTTTCCGGAACGAGGAATTCAGAACAATGTTTAATCGCCACCAAAATTCTGAAAGAGAGCTCGCAGATCAGCAAATCAATCTCTGCATTAAACAAGACGAAAGATTGAAGGTGCCATATTCAACGTCAGAACTTTGAATTTTATATGGTACTGACGTAGCAAAGAAGTTTGAACGTTTGAAAGAATTTGGGAGAAGGTTTGATTAGTTAAGTAGTGGAAGACCTTTTGGATGTCTTACGATGCAGCCTACCCTCATTCATCGCAAACTCGAAGCCGAACAGAATGACAAAGGATTAAGGAAATGGTTCGAGAAGGCCAAAGCAAAGGATCCGACCGAATGGAATATTGGAATCAAGAAGCTAAAGAACAAAGAGATTCTGCTGGTAAAGGTTCAGTAGAAGCATCATATTGAAGGAGAAGCTTCTTGGGATCTGGAATCGAAAATGCGAGAGAAATTTCCATTTCTATTTAGTACTAACTAGTTCTGATTTCGAGGACGAAATCCTGTAATAGGTGGTAGAAGGTGTAATACCTGTAATTTCTCAACGTTCAATAGTAGAAGTTTTATGAATTTCCATGTCTGGTATATTATTATATTATTATTTTATTTGTGTGACCGTATCAGTGTATGTAATTACTAATTAGACTGTAATCACCGCACCGACTCGACCGTAGAAAGACTTAACTTACTCCCGTACTCGGACCCGGACAATAGAAATAATACCCGATTGCACGTAAATCAAGACTGATATGCGTATCGAGGAACTTATGCACGTAAATCGAGAAAGTGGCATAGAACCCAAGATGGGCCCCACATGGCCGGCCACTTGTTGCACATGCAACCCCCTAGACACATGTCACCATCTCATGTTGGACACTTGTCCACAACCTTGACACATGTCAATGCATGCACAAATGCATCCATGCACATTGACACCTATCACTACACCTAGCACTATATAACCATGCATACACTCATACATTTCATTCTTTTGGCCACCAAAATCTGCACATAAGTTAGGAGATGAGAGATACTAGGAGATAGAGAAGAGGAATTAGGAAGAAGTCTTGTGTTCATCTCTTTTCCTTGCATGCACCTTCAAACATGCACCCATACACTTATATACACACCACCATGGAGACTTATAATTTGTAATAAGAAGTTTTAGAAAAACCTCCAAGAGTACCTAGAAGAAGAAGAAGTACACAATCAAGAGTAGAAGAAGAAGAAGAAGAAGAAGAAGAAGAAGGAACATCCACCATTGAAGTTGTGTTCAAACTTCCTAAGCTCAAATCCAAAGTCCAAGCTCAATTTCAAGTTTAGGTGAGTATTCTAACTCACTTTAAAACCTATATAGTATGTAGTAATGTTTATTAAGTGCTTGATGTTGATAGTTTGAGAGATCAATGCCATGCAAGATAAATTTTCAAATCTGGGAAGCAGAAACTTCCAGTAGAATGTTGTTTAGTAAAGCAAACATTTCGATCAGTAAAAAAAATGCTAATCCTAGCATCGCTGGACGTGGAAGGTTCAGCAGCATAAAATGCCATCAGCTTGAATACAAGCTGAGTGAGCATAAATTCTTAAAATGCCATCGGCTTATAATTGCATTTAGAAGTTATCAAGGAATTTAGACAAACTAGACCACAATATGAAAACCCAAACTTAAATCGTTTCACGCCTTTCAATCAATAAGACCGATCGATAACCATTTCTCAACACCCAAATCCATCTACTACAACTCCTTTCACAAATCCGGCCTCAGATGTTGGTTTAGGATGAAAGTGCTTTAACAGCCGCTTGGTGAGTAAACTACAGTGCCTTAATGGGCGAAGAGCATAGCGAAAGTGCTTTAAAAACTGACTCAACTAAGAGATCCAAGGACCATGACCTATACATATATGAATATGAAAGTGCCTTAACAATCGCTTGGTGAGTAAACTACAATGCCTTATTGGCTGAAGAGCATAGTGAAAGTGCTTTAACAACCGCTCAACCAAGGGATATTCATTTCCAGATTCCATTCTCATCATCAATCATCAATCGACATTCCCATCATTGCCACCAATACCGACAACCATAACCAATAGAAACTCCTATGACTCAAAGACATACCCATAACTCCCAACAGACAATCCACATCAAGTCAAGGAAGTTAATCAAGGTGTGACGGAACATTAAGCGTGGCATTGTGATCAAAGCATAAGTTAATTAATGAATTTCGATCTTATTACGCATAAGTTATTCCCATTATTCTCAGAGTCACATCGCGAAGATCTTTGTCATATTAAAGTTCTGAGACTGATACTACAAGTTTTAACTTATCACTTAAGCATAGATTGTTACTAAGCAAGTATACTAACGTGCTTGGGTGATCAGGGAGCATGTAAGGATTAACCATAGATTAGGGCTACAAAGTTTGTAATAATAAGTATAAACATTTGAATAAATCCATGTCAAAGCATATAACATAAAAAAACTGCCTCACTCGAGCGCTCAAAGAGATAGAGTGCTTAGGGCTCAAGCACTCCTACTAGGCGCGAGGGCTCAGACTTAGCAAAAAATAGATTCTCAACAAAGCTCACATGCAAGGTCTTAAATTTGTTCAAAGGACACATACAAGCCATAAGAACATGTAAAAACTATACATCAAGACATCTAGGTGAGGATCCATGTTCACAACAGCTTAGGGTGTGTTAGGATGATCATAAAAACTATTATTTCATTGAGAATTAGCTTGATCCTTAGTTTTCCTTTACATGCAAAGACTACAACTACAAATGGATCACATACATGTGCATAAGATTAGATAGGAACTATCTCTATAGGCTTCTAAGTGAGAATTAATACTCACAAAGTCATGGATTGGGAATGGATGATGAAATATGTGTATATATGTGTTGAGAAAGCATGATATAGAGCTAGTTAACTTTAAATCTTATTTTCTTTTGCACTTGATCAATAGGATGATCAATTTATGAAACTAAACTTCAGCTCTTTATGTTGATTTCCAGCAACAAAGTGGGTATAGGATGTGTAGGTGTGTGTACATGCTTGGATTAACACATGCAAGAAATTTGAGAGTGTATGAATGTAGAAAAGAGATGGACTTCTATCCCTCACAAACTCTCTACTTTGCTATGGTTAAAACATAATAAATGCTGAGAATTTGTCTGGTATTTATAAGTTTTCAAGACCCAAGGGCAAAATTGACATTTCACCATCAAAGGGCTCGAGTGCTTGTGTGGCTCGAGTGCTCAAGGCTCGAGCACTCAGACTTTCTCGAGTGCTCAGGGGTTACTTTCTAAGGAAAGTTTCCCCAAGGTCTCAAACATACATCCAAACATAACCAAATGTAAAACAATCTTAGTAAATGATAAAGAGAACGAGAAAATAGATCTTATTATACATAATATAGAGTATTACAAAGAGAAATACAAAAAATTAAGAAATTAGATAGGAAAATTGTCACGACCCATCCCACTACGCGTGGAAATAGGACACGTGGCACGCCACCAAGGCTCAACCAAACATCATCTAATAATACGCAGCGGAAAGAACTTCTATAAAACAACCCTGGTAGTTT
The DNA here is from genome assembly GCA_033977485.1 of Hydrangea macrophylla. NCBI lineage: Eukaryota > Viridiplantae > Streptophyta > Magnoliopsida > Cornales > Hydrangeaceae > Hydrangea > Hydrangea macrophylla. Next base: position 60,630,869 of record CM066997.1, on the reverse strand, counting down.
AAAACTTAGGAAAACGTTCCCCTCTGTATTGTAAAATACATTGAAATTAGAGTCATAAAAAGTTTTGCCATTGAAAACACATTCAAAGATAATAGTTTTGAAAACAGAGGCTCAGTCGACTGCCCCGTCGACTGCACCAAGGTCCAGTCGACTGCTCCGTCGACTGTGTTAAGCAGAACAAAAAAAAACATCATACTGCAAAGAGGTCCAGTTGACTGATCTGTGGATCCAGTCGACTGCTTTCTGAAAACAGTCGACTGCTTCTCAACCAAAGGAAGCAGTAGCTAAAGTCAACAGTGTTCAGTTGACTGCCCAAGGGGTCCAGTCGACTGCTTCTCTGATATTTCCTTACAGTTTCTCAAATACACGAGGTCCAGTCGACTGATCAGGGGGTTCAGTCGACTGCTCCTCTGCTGGCAGCCCTGTGCTGGAAATTAACAAGTCCTACTACTCAATACCAATAACAATCACAACCACCACTGATTTTAACGCATACAAAACATAATTACAGACGTTCAATTACAAGATTACAACACTGCAGGACCAATCTATGGTTCCTTTACAACATATTACCAATCCTTACACAAGTTTAGGATTTAAAACAAAAACATATACAAGTGTTATCCCCGGCGTTCATCGGCCTCACTCATCACGATTCTTCTTATCCTTCCTCTTACCTGCAATGGAGTACATCTCCACTGCTCAGCTATATGCTGAGCGTACAAGTCTAACATGTGCAATATATGATGAAACATGCTTTAATCTCATAAATCATACAATAGTCTCTAGGAAGAAAAATACGCATTCATCCGGTAGCAGCAAGTCCAAGCCTTAAACCGCGATACCAATGGCAAGTCCAAGTCTATCAACCATTGTATCCACAAGTGCCATGGCAAGTCCAAGTCTATCAACCATGCACAGTAGCCGTCGCTACTAAATTCTCAAACATCAAGAAGCTTACTCCGGCATGAATTTGTATAAGACTCCCCTTTGACCCACATAGACAACTTAACGTGCTCGCGGAAATTTAGACATGCTTTTCACAAATTAGCGCGTGCATAATTAACGGGCCTACAATTTACACATGGATTTCGCCCGGATCACAATTTCGTCTTCGAAATATAAAACATGTATTTCCTTATATTTCACAAGTTATAACTTCATACCTCGTGCGATTTCCCCCAAACTTTGAAGGATCGACTAGGAGGCTAAATAAACGTCGGATTTCGAATTTGGTACAATTCCTACAAGTTTATACCTGTTTTTCCCAAAAGTCCAAAATTAAGATTTTACAAAAATTTGGCCAAACACGGCCTAAGTAGTACCAAAACGTAGGTCTTACCTCCACGAGTTCAAATCTGAAATCTGGAGAAAATCTGACGGACGAACGGTCGTCGATCGGCGTCGCAAAGCCCGTGGCAACTAAATCTCCCTTCTCTCTCCTCTCTCTAGATATTTAGGAGTTTGGATGAGATTGAAATCTCATCTCAATCTATATATAGGCAATCTTTCGGGAATTTACGTTTACCTCCCCGCAAGTTTCTTAAAACTTCTAATTAACCCATGAAACGTCGCACACGTCCATTTTATGCCTTTACGAGTAAAAATTACAAATTCTAAAAGTTTCTAACTAAGTTTCGTTTGGGTCCAAAAATAACGTCTGAAAACTATATTCCGTGAAATCTCTACATATCCTACCTTTTTAATTAACTTATCACCCACGTTCTCGCCACAGTTCTCAAATCGATATATAACAATATCAAAGATTAACAAAATCATACTATACAGGTATAATTACTATTCACAGAAATACCAGATAAGGTCAAATAACATTTAAATCATATAAATGTCATTTACTCATGATTGTGCAATATGAACTGCCATGCTCCTGTGTCCTCACTGACACCTTACCGTTGACTCACAGTCAACCTCAACTCAAACAAATTATTAATGACATTAATAATTCCACAAATCTCAATTTATGCATGTTTTTAAAACCATGAAATTCTGGAACGGGTGTGACAACTCTCCCCTCCAAAAAGGAAGTTTGTCCCCAAACTTTACCTCATACGTCGAATAAGTACGGATACTCATTCCTCATGTCTTCCTCATGTTCCCATGTAGCCTCTTCCACCGTGTGACTACGCCATAGCACTTTTACCATTGGAATCGTCTTAGTTCTTAAAACTTGTTCTTTACGATCTAGAATCTCCACTGGTTGTTCCACATAAGTCAAGTCCCCCTGAATTTGCAACGGTTCAGGTACAATGATCTTACTCGTGTCAGTCATACAACGTCTCAACATCGATACGTGAAACACATTGTGCACATGTTCCAACTCTGATGACAAGGCCAGTCGATAAGCCACTGGACCAACCCTCTCTAGGATCTCAAAAGGTCCTATGAATCTTGGATTGAGCTTTCCCCTCTTCCCAAATCGTACAATGCCTTTTGAAGGCGATACCCGCAAGTATACAAAATTTCCAACTTCAAATGTCATCGGTCGTCGCTTAGAGTCCGCATAACTCTTATATCGGCTCTGAGCTACCTTAAGTCGCTCTTGAATCAACTTCACCTTTTCAGTGGTCACCTGTATTAACTCAGGTCCTAATAACTTCCTTTCTCCAACCTCGGTCCAACAAACCGGTGATCGACACTTACGCTCATACAAAGCTTCATACGGTGCCATCCCGATACTTGTCTGAAATCCGTTATTATAAGCAAATTTAATCAACGGCAAGTGGTGCTCCCAATCGTTCCCAAAATCTAATACACAAAGTCTCAACATATCCTCTAACGTCTGAATCATGCGTTCTGACTGCCCATCGGTCTGAGGATGAAATGCAGTACTGAAACTTAATTTCATACCCATAGCTTCTTGTAAACTTCCCCAAAACCTTGACGTAAAACTACTATCGCGATCGGATATAATCACAGTTGGGATTCCATGTAGTCTTACAATCTCTTTCACATACAATTCCGCTAACTTGGACGGTTTAGTCGTCTTGATCGGTAGAAAATGAGCTGACTTTGTTAACCGGTCAACTATAACCCAAATCTTATCATTCTTATTACATGATCGTGGAAATCCTGAAACAAAGTCCATCGTAATCTCGTCCCATTTCCATTCCGACACTGGCAAAGGTTGTAGTAACCCCGCGGGTACTTGTCTCTCAGCTTTAACCTGTTGACATGCCGAACATTCGGATACAAACTTAGCGACTTCACGCTTCATACCCTTCCACCAGAAGTTTTCTCTCAAGTTTCGGTACATCTTATTACTTCCCGGGTGCACTGAATATCTAGTACTATGAGCCTCTTCCAAAAGTCGTTCTTTTAGGTCTTTCACATTTGGTACACATAATCGATTTCCCAGTTTCAACGTTCCTTGATCTAATACAAAACCAGGTCGCTTTCCCAAAGATATCTCATCTCTCATTTTACACAAATAAACATCGTTAAATTGTTCCTTCTTGATCTCATCAATAATATCTGGGTGTGCTACAATCGCCATCATTAAGCCACCACTAACCTTTGGTATCACATCCAAGTCCAAACGTTCCATTTCCTTTACTAGTTCCTTTTGTTGCGTTAGCTCGTCGGCTAAATTCCTCAGCGTCTTCCGGCTTAATGCGTCGGCTACTACATTCGCCTTCCCCGGATGGTACTCAATCGAAAGATCGTAATCCTTCATCAACTCCAACCATCTTCGCTGTCTCATGTTCAAGTCCCGTTGGGTAAAAATATATTTCAAACTCTTGTGGTCCGTGAATATCTCACACTTTTCCCCGTATAAGTAGTGTCTCTAAATCTTCAAAGCATGAATTACTGCGGCTAATTCAAGATCATGAGTCGGATAATTAATCTCATGTGTCTTCAACTGTCTAGAAGCATAAGCGATCACTTTACCCTCTTGCATCAACACGTATCCTAACCCTTTGTGTGAAGCATCACTATAGATCACAAATCCCTCGGTTCCGGATGGTATTGTCAAAATAGGTGCTCTCGTCAACCGTGACTTCAATTCTTGAAAACTGTCTTCACATTCCTGACTCCATTCAAATGTAACTCCCTTCCTCATTAACTTTGTCATAGGCAATGAAATCTTCGAGAAATGTTCAATAAAACGGCGGTAGTATCCCGCTAATCCCAAGAAACTTTGAATTTCAGATACGGAAGTCGGTCTTTGCCAATTTGATACAGCTTCCACTTTGTGAGGATCAACTGAAACTCCATTCTTATCAATCACGTGACCAAGAAAAGTAATGCTAGGTAACCAAAATTCACATTTCTTGAATTTCCCAAATAATTATTTCTCTCGTAATCTCTGAAGTATCAACCTCAAGTGGTTCTCGTGTTCTATCTCACTCGGTGAATAAACAAGGATATCGTCGATGAACACTATCACAAAATCATCCAAATAGTCCTTAAAGACTCGGTTCATAAGATCCATGAACGCAGCTGGTGCATTAGTAACCCCAAATGGCATAACTAAGAACTCATAGTGTCCATAACGCGTTCTGAAAGCTGTTTTCTCAACATCTTCGGCCTTCACTTTCAACTGATGATAACCCGATCTTAGGTCTATCTTGGAGAATACTTGTGCCCCACGAAGTTGATCAAATAAATCATCAATTCTCGGCAGTGGATACTTGTTCTTGATTGTCAATTTGTTCAGTTCCCGGTAATCAACACACATACGCATGGAGCCATCTTTCTTCTTCACAAACAATACTGGAGCTCCCCACGGCAAAATACTTGGTCGAATGAAACCTTTATCAAGTAACTCTTGTAGTTGAACCTTCAGTTCCTTCAATTCTACTGGTGCCATTCTATACGGTGCTTTGGATACCGGCCTTGAGTCTGGTATAATCTCAATAGTGAACTCGACCTCTCTCTCAATAAGAACATCTGGTAGCTCATCAGGAAATACATCTGAATATTCTCGCACTATCGGAATGTCTTCTACTTTTAATTCAGTCGTCGAGACATCAGTCACTGAACATAGAAATCCATGACATCCCTTTTTCAATAACTTTCCCGCTCGGATAGCTGAAATCAAATATGGCGGCGATATAACCCCACTCTCTTGGAAACAAAAGCTCCCATATACCGGTGATCAAAAATTAACCTCTTTCCGTTCACAGTCTATTGTGGCTTGATTAAGAGCTAACCAATCCATTCCCAGTATTACATCAAAATGATTTACCCCAATCGGTATAAGGTCTACAGTCATCAACTTCTCGCCTAGTTTGATCTCACAGTTCTTATATACAGTAGATGTCATTATCGCTTTACTAAGTGGCACAGCAATAGACAAATCATATCCTAACGGTGCCGATTTAACATTCAAATTTTCAACAAAAGCATATGATACAAATGAATGCGTAGATCCCGAGTCAACAAGTATGCGTGCTAAGTGCGAACATACAAGCACCATACCTGAGACTACTGTCTCGGAAGCAGTCACATCTCCTGGGTTCATCTGATATGCTCTTCCTTGACGTTGTTCCGTCCTTGGTCCTCCGTCATTGGACTGTCTAGGCTTCGACCCACTGGAAGCCATAGAACTAGCTCCTTGCTGAAGATACTTCCTCGGGCAATCCCTAGCTTGGTGTCCAAATACTCCACAATCATAACACTTGCCTCTCATGTCGGGTGTTGAATTTGTACTACCCCCGCCTTGGTTCCTGTTCTGGGGTTTGGTCATGAAACATCGGCCTGAGTGTGGTCGGTTGCAAAGTGAACACAATGGTATGCTACTTGGCGTTCTCCTGAATTCACTGAAACTAGAACCAGAGCCTCTTTGAAACGGCCTCTTGAAAGATCCGCCTTGGTTCCTATCCCCACTCTCATTGTTTCGTTTTCCGTGCTGATTCTGCCTCGACCTTTCCATCCCACTCTCGGCCACTAGTGCCGTTTGTTGTACTGCTGCCACGGTCGAATGCTCGTAAGTCTCTACCCTCAAACGGATATTTTCCCTTAAGCCTTCTTCAAATTTCCTTGCCCTTTCTTCCTCTCCTGGCACTGAACCTTTACCAAATCTCAACAACACATTATACTTGGAAGTATATTCGGTTACAGTCATATCTCCCTGCTTCAAGTTATCAAATTCTCTCTTCTTTGCATTGTAGGCGGCTCGCGGAAAGAACCGGCGATTGAATTCCGCCTTGAACCCCTCCCAAGTAATCGGTGCCCCTTGATCTAGTACGTTTACCCACCAGTTCTGGGCTTCACCCTTCAACACATCACTGGCATTCTCAATTTTCTCCTTATCGGTCATCGGAATCGATCGGAAAATTCTCTCTATATCCATGATCCAATGTTCTGCGAGCGTTGGATCGGGTGTCCCATGAAATTCCATCGGTTTCTTCCGAGCAAACTGTTCTGATATTGATCTCATACCCCTATTTTCAGGCGCATGTACTACAACTATCGGTTCTGGCTCCAATGGAGGTGTTGGAGGTAATCTGTCCGCTATATTTCGTATCATCTCTCCCATGTTCCCCATCATCTCTGCCATTTCATTCATTCGGCGAGTATGTGGCGATAATTCTCGTTCTTCGTCACTCATGATTATAGTCCTGTAGTTCTCAATGCATAACCACTATGCATGTACAACAATAACAATAGTATGTATGTAAAACAATATCCATATGCATCAAACATCTCTAAGATGCATGAATGCAATTGAAAACATGTGGCAATTCACTCAACACTCCACTCGTCGTCGAACATTCCCAAAGTTTTGTTACCACTAGCTTTGATACCAATAAATGTCACGACCCATCCCACTACGCGTGGAAATAGGACACGTGGCACGCCACCAAGGCTCAACCAAACATCATCTAATAATACACAGCGGAAAGAACTTCTATAAAACAACCCTGGTAGTTTAAAACTTAGGAAAACGTTCCCCTCTGTATTGTAAAATACATTGAAATTAGAGTCATAAAAAGTTTTGCCATTGAAAACACATTCAAAGATAATAGTTTTGAAAACAGAGGCTCAGTCGACTGCCCCGTCGACTGCACCAAGGTCCAGTCGACTGCTCCGTCGACTGTGTTAAGCAGAACAAAAAAAAACATCATACTGCAAAGAGGTCCAGTCGACTGATCTGTGGATCCAGTCGACTGCTTTCTGAAAACAGTCGACTGCTTCTCAACCAAAGGAAGCAGTAGCTAAAGTCAACAGTGTTCAGTCGACTGCCCAAGGGGTCCAGTCGACTGCTTCTCTGATATTTCCTTACAGTTTCTCAAATACACGAGGTCCAGTCGACTGATCAGGGGGTTCAGTCGACTGCTCCTCTGCTGGCAGCCCTGTGCTGGAAATTAACAAGTCCTACTACTCAATACCAATAACAATCACAACCACCACTGATTTTAACGCATACAAAACATAATTACAGACGTTCAATTACAAGATTACAACACTGCAGGACCAATCTATGGTTCCTTTACAACATATTACCAATCCTTACACAAGTTTAGGATTTAAAACAAAAACATATACAAGTGTTATCCCCGACGTTCATCGGCCTCACTCATCACGATTCTTCTTATCCTTCCTCTTACCTGCAATGGAGTACATCTCCACTGCTCAGCTATATGCTGAGCGTACAAGTCTAACATGTGCAATATATGATGAAACATGCTTTAATCTCATAAATCATACAATAGTCTCTAGGAAGAAAAATACGCATTCATCCGGTAGCGGCAAGTCCAAGCCTTAAACCGCGATACCAATGGCAAGTCCAAGTCTATCAACCATTGTATCCACAAGTGCCATGGCAAGTCCAAGTCTATCAACCATGCACAGTAGCCGTCGCTACTAAATTCTCAAACATCGAGAAGCTTACTCCGGCATAAATTTGTATAAGACTCCCCTTTGACCCACATAGACAACTTAACGTGCTCGCGGAAATTTAGACATGCTTTTCACAAATTAGCGCGTGCATAATTAACGGGCCTACAATTTACACATGGATTTCGCCCGGATCACAATTTCGTCGTCGAAATATAAAACATGTATTTCCTTATATTTCACAAGTTATAACTTCATACCTCGTGCGATTTACCCCAAACTTTGAAGGATCGACTAGGAGGCTAAATAAACGTCGGATTTCGAATTTGGTACAATTCCTACAAGTTTATACCTGTTTTTCCCAAAAGTCCAAAATTAAGATTTTACAAAAACTTGGCCAAACACGGCCTAAGTAGTACCAAAACGTAGGTCTTACCTCCACGAGTTCAAATCTGAAATCTGGAGAAAATCTGACGGACGAACGGTCGTCGATCGGCGTCGCAAAGCCCGTGGCAACTAAATCTCCCTTCTCTCTCCTCTCTCTAGATATTTAGGAGTTTGGATGAGATTGAAATCTCATCTCAATCTATATATAGGCAATCTTTCGGGAATTTACGTTTACCTCCCCGCAAGTTTCTCAAAACTTCTAATTAACCCATGAAACGTCGCACACGTCCATTTTATGCCTTTACGAGTAAAAATTACAAATTCTAAAAGTTTCTAACTAAGTTTCGTTTGGGTCCAAAAATAACGTCTGAAAACTATATTCCGTGAAATCTCTACACATCCTACCTTTTTAATTAACTTATCACCCACGTTCTCGCCACAGTTCTCAAATCGATATATAACAATATCAAAGATTAACAGAATCATACTATACAGGTATAATTACTATTCACAGAAATACCAGATAAGGTCAAATAACATTTAAATCATATAAATGTCATTTACTCATGATTGTGCAATATGAACTGCCATGCTCCTGTGTCCTCACTGACACCTTACCGTTGACTCACAGTCAACCTCAACTCAAACAAATTATTAATGACATTAATAATTCCACAAATCTCAATTTATGCATGTTTTTAAAACCATGAAATTCTGGAACGGGTGTGACAAAAATACAAGTGCTACATCTCTCCACCACCTATCAAAAGATTTTGTCCTGAAATATGAGGAAGCTAGTCCTAGAATAACTCTAGATACTTCTCTCGCATTTCTGATTCCATCTCCAAGGATGCTTCTCTCACCTCATGATGGCTCCACTGTACTTTTACCAAAGGGATCTCCTTGTTTCTCAACTTCTTGATCTCTCTTCCCAAGATACACACCGGCCTCTCTTGATAAGACACGTCATCATTCACCTAGATATCTTTGAAGTCAATCACTAGTGCTAAATCATGAATGTACTTCCTTAATATACTTATGTGAAATACATTATGTACTTCGGACATTCTCGGTGGCAGTGCGAGTCGATAAGCAACCTTGCCCACACGATCAAGAATCTCAAAAGGTCTAATGTAGTGAGGTGATAGCTTTCCATTCTTCCTTCCAAATCTAACCACACCTTGTACTGGAGATACCTTAAGAAATACACGATCTTCTTGTAGACACCTAATTTTGACCACACTGATAGGATTTAGGGTGGACAACGTCTTGGAGGATTCAATGATGAAAAGTACCCCATGGAAGGTAATGGATTCCACACAATCGAAAGATCGAACTTCAAAAAGTGACTTCAAGCTCAGAAAAGCCCTTTTCCATGGATAAATCCCGATTTTGTCAAAATTGTCTCTCAGAATTCATATTCACTCAAGGTTATATGAACATTAAGTGTACTAAATGCAGTATTCTAGGTACCCAGAGATTCAATTTCAAAGAAAAGTTCGAAATCGACGCAGATTTGAAAGCAACTTTGAAAAAGATGTCGTTTGATTTTAAAAAGACGACGAAAGTTCCGGAGGACTTCCGAGCTTCAATTGGACTTTAATTCTCATTTCAAAACCTCTGGGAATATTTTTATACTGAAATTCATCCTAACAGCTTTCCAATGGTATGTAAATGAATGATTTCGGACACCAAAAAGCATTTTTACAAAAATCTGGAAAAGCAGTGCACGTAATATTTGAAATAGGGCTTGTGGGTGACCAGAGGAGCAAGAAAAATAGGTGGCGGTTTTGGGTTGTGGGGTGGCGGGTCCCACCATAACTACCACCTATATATTGTGTTCTTCATTGTATTTTTCTGGTTCCAGACCCTTTTAGAAGGCTCCCACTGCGAGGAAATTGCCTGGAAATTGCGTTTAGACGCTGAAATGGCCATTTTAACCCTTTTTTGCTCTCTAAAAATCCTATTTCAACCTTGTAACTTAAGAGCTAAGTCTTCAAAACTCTATATAAGATCTCATGCATCTCATGTGAGATCATCTTGGAAGATCTTGAAGATATAAGAGAATATACAAGATAGAGGAGGAAGTACACACAAGTATAGGGAGATACAAGTATACTTTAAATATACTTTCAATTTCGGAGAATTCTAGAGAGAGAGAATCATGAATTGAATTTTGATAAACTTAGGCTAATTAGATCACAATTTTAACATCAATTGCCTCCCTCAACTTCCATGGATGAGTGCTTGAAGAACACTTGAAGAACACTTGAAGAAGAAGATCTTCAATTCAACTTTGGTTATATAATTGAGAATCCTCCAAGAGGTAAACACTATAATTCATCTCTTATTCCTGTTTTATATATATATATATATAGATCTATAAGATTTGGATCTAGCATAGTTTTATTATTTTCAGAACACTCATCTTCTTCATCTCTTGTTCTTCACACACTTACATAGCTAGATCCAAATCTCTTTTGATTTTCATAGATGATTCATAATTAGAGATTGTTTTTCACTTTGATTTTCAATTTTGACTTACTTTTTCTATTCTAGTTTTAGATTCATGCATACATGATTATATATGTATCTATTTTGAATTCTATGATGGTTTAGAAGTATAATCTATGAGAGGGATGATTCCTATGTTCATACCCATCTCTTGATTATTTCTATTACCTAGAATTCCTATTGAAATTTTATCTCCAATAGCATATTTGTAAGTCCCTTTGATCCATGATCTAAAGTTCTCCATAGAACTTGAGGGCTAAATTGATTGGAAATCATGATAATAAAGTAGATCTATGAATTTGATCACTCTAATAAGCTTCAATCAACACCTAAGATGTTTTCCTTACATTTTAAAATAAACTAGATGAAAATTCAGCAAAACAGATCAGTTGTCCATAAGATTTGGTCCATCAAAATCTATAGTTTGATGGATTTCAAATTTTCTGGATAAACTTTGATGAATTAGCTTTCATCTGGTCCGTTTTGAGAGCTTCTAGGATCCATGTGCTATTTTTAGAAATTGTTGAGAAATCGGTTGACAGATTTGAACATAGTCTCTTTATACTTAAATTTTAGAAAATCTATAATAGTTATCGATGTTCTGCTTTTTGGGGATGATTCCTAACTCATATGTCTATATGTTGATGTAAAATCGTGAGCATACGATCGGGTTAAGATCATTTTCTAAGCGTTTGAAGTTGATACTACTATTCTGGAATTTTCTAAGTTTACTACAATTATGATTATGTATACAAAATGGTCATACCTTGATCACTCAACACTCAATAACAATTGATGAATGAAACTTGGTTTAGAAATCATCTAGGATAATTGGATGAGAGATCAAAAGTTTATATCTATTTGATTAACATGATTCATGAATTTCTATTATGCTTCTATTTTGTTTTGCATTCTTTTGTCAAATGATACCAAACTTCTAGAATATCAGAGTCTGTTTAAAACACTTTTTTAGAAACATTATGATCATGACATGTCCATAGGATTATTTTTGTCATAAATTACAATGAAATAGCTTTCTTTTAACACCAAATAGAGCTTCACATGATTTTTGTAGAATTAATTATGATTTTTACAAGAATAGTGGACAATCCTGATCCATTGTTCCCAAAACTCTTATTTCAAATTTGAAAAATGGTAATGAGGTTCTACTTTTTGGAGAAGTTCCCTAAGACATGTATCTAACTTTATGTAAAAGTGTTTTAACCCAGCTAATGTTTAAGACCACTTTTGATAGGGTTCATTAGAGGTTGCTGAATCTGGAAATTTGATTGATGACATTTTCTACTTGCTTTTCATGTAAATCATTTTTTTGCTTGTGTTTTTGCAATGCTTGGGTATTCCTTGGTGTCTTAGTGCAGAGAATTGAATGCCGTGGATCCGGTCTTCGATTTGTGATCTTGCCTCATCTACATGTGGCTTAGTGCCCATGTATCGTATACCTTCAGTATCTTTTCTCTTAGAATTTTTCTAGGTTTACAACTTTGTTTTCAACAACACAAATCCTTTAGGTTAGTCTCCGTTCATATGATTATTTGTTAGAGACATCTTATCTAGGATTGTTGCATGATTGCATTACACGTTTCCAGTTCTTTTTGCATTTGCGACTCCGCTTGAGTCATGTAAGTTCTCTTGTCCCCTTTTGCATATCATGACATGTTTCCTTTATTTTGCATCGGTCCTGGGCGGGACTAGCCACTGTAAGTATATCTCTCTTATATTGCATGTGCATCCGACTTCTACTTGATTTAATCTCTTGAAATGATTTTCATTAGATGTTCCCTTTTGACATGCATATATATTATCTAGTATATTTGAGGAAACAACACCAATTATGAATTAAAAACAAGGATATTTAAATCAAGGCCTACCATTCGGTAAGGCGAGGAGGGGGTGCTTTAGTCCTGCTTGGGCTCCTTCCCCTCTCGTACCAAGACCCCCGAACCTAGTTTCTGGTAATGAAGGGTGAGTAACCTATTCAATCTTACGTGTGTCAAACTTGGGTTTCCTAATTCCCGATAAAAATTAGGTGGTGACTCTTTGTCTCTAGGACTGCGTGAGGGAGTTCTAGTTTTCCCTGAAGTATCGAGGGAAGACGCTAGAACTCTCCCCTCATCCGCGCATTCTGTGGTCCACACTTCCATGCTGAACTTAAGATCCTTTCAACGTTTATCCGCATAACTCTTCTGCCTACTTTGGGCAACTTTTATCTTCTCTCGGGCTATACTGATCTTTTCACTTCTTTCTCGAACCATATTCTGTCCAAGAAGTATACTGTCTCTGTCTTCGGCCCAACATAGTGGTGACCAGCATGGTCTCCCATATAACGCTTCGAATGGTGCCATCCCTATGCTCGAGTGGTAACTGTTGTTATAAGCGAACTCAATTAAGGGCAAGTAGGTCTACCACGAACTCTCAAAGTCCATAACGCATGCTCTGAGCATATCTTCCATAAATTGATTAGTCCGCTTGGTCTGTCCATTAGTTTGCAGATGGAAAGCAGAACTCAATCTCAAAGAAGTCCCCATTGTTGCTAGTAAACTCTCCCAAAACCTTGAGGTGAATCTCGAGTCACGATATAATAGTATCAAGACTGGAACACCATGAAATCAAACTACTTGCTGAATATACATCTGACTTAACTTCTCTACTAGATAAGTCATGTTGTAGGCAATGAAATGAGCAGACTTCGTCAACTGATCTACTATAACTTAAATAGCATCGTGACCTTGCTGCAACCTTGGCAATCCGACCACAAAGTCCATGGTAATATGCTCCCATCTATTCTGAAATAGGTAACGGTTGTAGGCATCTAGACAATTTTGGTGCTATGATTTAACTTGCTGACATATGAAACACTTGGATACATGCTCATCGACTTCCATTTTCATGCCTTCCCACTAGAAGTTCCTTTTAAGATCCTTACACATCTTTGTATCTCCTGGGTGGATGGTCAGTCTAAACTTGTGTACCTCATCCAATATGTCCATTCTCAGCTTTTCCACATTAGGTACCACAAGTCAACCTCGGCATCTAAATCTTCTATCTGATCTGACACTCCATTCCTTTGGTTCTTTTGCCAAAACTTTGGCGAACCACTTCTTTAACTTTTCATCCTTCTGTTGAGCCTCCAAAACACGACCAATGAGTATTGGTTGAACTATGAGACACCCAAAGTGTCATCCTTTTTCTGACTGTGTGGGTTGAAGATCGAATTATGCTACAGTCTCCAACGCTTTCCATTCTTGAATCATAAGAGAAGCAACAATCCCACGAGGCTTCCAGCTCAATGCATCCGTGACTACATTTACCTTACCTGGATGGTACTGTAATGTGAAGTCATAATCTTTCAATAGTTCAATCCACCTCCTCTGTCTCATATATAATTCCTTCTGTGAAAATAGATACCTCAAGCTCTTATGGTCTGAAAATAAATTGAACTGCTCTCCAAAGAGGTAAAGTCTCCAGATTTTTAGGGCAAAAAATGATTATGGCTAACTCAAGATCATGCGTAGGATAGTTCACTTTGTGTTACTTCAGTTGTCTAGATCCATACACTATAACCTTCCCAGCTTGCATAAGCACATACCCTAATCCTTGGTACGAGGCGTCATTGTAGATGGTGTATCTCACATCGCTCTTCAGAATGACATGAACTGGTACAGAAGTCAATCTCTCTTTTAACTCTTAGAATGTGCGTTCGTGCTTGTCTCCTCATTCAAACTTCATATTCTTCTTCATAAGTCCAGTCAATGGGGCTATGATTTTGGAGAAAGCCTCTATGAATCTCTGATAATAGCCAGCCAGACCAAGAAAATTCCTAACTTCTAAGGCATTACTCGGTCTTTTTCCATTCTAATACTATATCGAGCTTCGAAGTATCCATAGAAATTCCCTCTTGATAGACAGCATGTCCCAAAAACTTGACTTCTTTAGGCCAAAACTAGCATTTGCTGAACTTTGTGTATAAATGATTATCTCTGAGCATTTGTTGCGTAATGTGCACATGCTTCTCGTGTTCTTCATTAGTCTTGGAATAGATCAAATTATCATCGATAAAGACAATGATAAACTAATCAAAGTAGGACTTGAATACCCTATTCATAGGATCTATGAACACTGTTGGGGCATTGGTTAACCTGAATTGCATCATAAGAAACTCATAATGACCGTATTTGGTTCTAAATGCTATCTTCAGCACATCTTCTGGTCTAACTAAAAGCTAATGGCATCTAGATCTCAGGTCGATCTCTAAAATGTTGTCATTCCTTGAAGTTGATCGAATAAATCATTAATTCTCAACAGTGGGTATTTGTTCTTGATGGTAACTTAGTTCAACTCTCTATAGTCTATGTAGAGTCGAAACTTTCCATCTTTCTTTTTTACGAACAACACTGGTGCTCCCCATGGTGATGTGCTAGGACAAACAAAACCTAAATCTTCTAGCTCTTGTATATGTTTCTTTAACTCTTGCATCACTGTTAGTGCCATTCGATGCAGAGTCTTGGATATCGGGGTTGTATTAGGTACCAGTTCTATGCAGAAGTTAATTTATCACTGGGGTGGTAACCCTGAGATATTCGTAAATATATCCTCAAATACTCGCACCATTGGGAATTCAGCGACTATAATCTCTAAACTTGTGCCCTCAATGGCAGCGAATCGGCTCGTGAGAAAAGTGTCGCTCAATGAGTTACACTGAAAATGGAAAGGTTGATTTCTAGGTATCGAGAAGGTGATCGACTTACTAGCATAGTCCAAGTTGCCATGATACTTAGTTAGCTAGTCAATTCTTAAGATAACGTCAAACTCTCTCATCGACAATGTCCCCAAATCTACTAGTAGGTTTCTGTCCTCTAGGTTGATGGGGCAAGCCTTACATACTTTACCCAACCTGATAGATACTCCTAAAGGGGATACGATGTTCAAAGCTACGAAAAGGTTCTGAGGTGCTAGACCCAAGTCTTGCACAGTTCTACTAGTAATAAAGGAATTCGATGTACCATTATCAAATAAGGCTTTTACTCTATTACTGAAGAGCATAAGCGTACCTACCAGATTCTGGGCCTTTGCATCAAATCCTACTACCTCTGGAATGATTGCATTCAGATGGGTCAGAGCATTCTATCCTTGATTTGTGGGTACATAGTATCCTTGGCGAGGTACCTTGTATTCTCGATTCAGGTGACCTTTCTCACCATAATTATAGCAGACGATCTTATCCCGACTATAAGTCTTGGGAGCACGATGGTCTCTAGCATGATGACCTGTGTACCATAGTTGAAACAATTTCCTGGATATTTTTCCTGGGTTACTGGAGGTGCTGCAGGTCCTTCCGCTGGGACATATGCTTTGTTCTAAGGCAGTTGGGGTCAGGGTGCTACTGCTCGAGCTTGTTGAGGTGTTTAGTGAGTGTTCCAAGGTTTTCTCTCTCCATTCCAAGCTCTCTTGGCCTCGTGATAAGATGGAGGGTTCCCTAACCCTGGGTTGAACCTATGTAGTGGTCAGTACGTAGGTTATCTCAGTTCCTGATAACCATCCTTCTCCAATCTCAAAGCAAAATGGACCATTACTTCAAAAGGTTGGTTAAACTATGTCATCGTCATGTGCTTGAGGTGGGGATTTAGTCCTCGATGGAATTTCTTCACCTTCTTCTGTGGGGTATCCACTATGTGTAGGGTGAAACGGGATAGTCGTTCAAACTGGTTGGTAAATTGCTGAATCGACCTATTGCCCTGGACCAAATTGATGAATTCTTTTCCCCTTTAATCTTTTTCTTCCTCAAGAAAATACTTTTAAGATCTCCTTAAAATGGGCCCACGTCATTCTCCTGGTGGCTTCAGCTCTGACAGTTGCTTTCTCGGCTTCCCACCATTCTACTGCTATGTAGGTAAGCTAGAAAGTGGCTAACCAACGCTTCTCAACTTCATTACATCCTACTGTATTGAAGATGGTTTCCATCTCATGCACCCATTGTTCTACCTTCCACGGTTCACTATAGATACCCCATTTTGTCGGCTATCAGATTTAGGAGACCCATAGCTTGGTGGTCCACAATGATCGAAAAAGACTCAGAAGGACTCCTGGAAGTTAGTTATATCTCTCGAAATGCTCAGAAAGTGGTACAAATGACAAAAATGCCCCTGAAAGCCCAAACTCTCCCAGATTTGGACCAAAAGTTTTGGGAACATGCTGTGTCATAAGGAAAGTCATAAAATGAGTTTTAAAGCAAAATCAGATGAAATTGTCAGCTCTCAGAGACCCCGAAAGTCCCGGAAGTTCTCGAAAAGTCCCTGTTGACCAGTTTGACCAAGGATTGACAAGTTTGACCAAGGTTTGACCAAAATCGTTCAAATTCCCCGAAAAGCTCTGAGATCATTTTAGATCATATGGAAAGTACTAAAACAAGTTTTAAAAGAAAATCGGACGAAAATGTCAGCTCTAGGGAGCTCCTAGAGGTTCCCAGAACTTCCTGGAGGTCCCTGTTTTGACCAGTTTGACCAAAAGTTGACTTTAAAATTGGAGCACTGTATCATTTTTCAAACATTTTTCATGGATACTAGAGGTCAATATCTTTCCAATGGTATATTGCACATAATTCCAAGATTTAAAACGAATTTATTATGAAGTTTCGAAGGTGAAAAAGGTGATCAAATCGACTTTATCGCGAATACCGCAAAACTTTTCAAAGTAACCTATCTCCAAACTAATTTTTGTTATGTAAAGTAGATTCCATTACCTTTCCAACGGTATATCACAACCTCAGTTTGGAGTTTATACGCATTTTCTGTGAATTTCAGAAGAAATAGGGCCTTTTTGCAAATACCGAAACCTCTAGGGGCCTAAATGGCATTATCTGGACATTAGAGGAGCAGTGCCGCCGCAGCACTAGCCCACTGCCGCCGCGGCCAGGCCCAGTGCTGCTGTGGCACTCTCCTGCAGTACAGTCTATTTTTGCAATTTCTTTTCGGGACCCAAATTGATTAATTAGAAACCCAAACGACATAGTTCTATGTTAACAGATGTTTGGGACCAATGGGAGCACTTTTAAAATCCCAAACTCCCCGCAAATTAGCCTATTTAAACCCCCCCTTGACTTCTCATTTGGGGGATGCAAATACAAAGCTTAGAGAAGTTGTAGAGAGAAAGTTGTAGAGATAAGGTTAGAATAGAGAGAAAAGAAGTTTCTTCCTTTGATTTTCAACTTGAAAGTGAGTTCTGAACTTTGTTTTCAACTTCATTACTCCCATTTACTTCACATTCAATATATCAAACTACCATTTTAGTGAGCATTTAAGAGAGAGGAAGCTACTTCCATGTCCAATGTCACCACATATGAGTGAAACACCAAGCTACATGTCCAATGCATCATTAATCATCAACTATTGATTGCTATTTATATAAATGTTCATCTCCCCTTACCCCATTTCTTCTTTTATTTTTCTTTGATTACTTACTAGTTCATCATCATCTAGATGATGACATGAAGTTTGAGGTGAGTGAATCCTTATGGATAGTAGCTCTTGACCCCAAAAACATGTTTGATAGATGATGATTTCAACTTCAATACATTCCTATGTATTCTTGAAGTTGTCTCCAAAATGAAAACAATGCTCTCCAACAATCTTTGAGGTTCTTGATATGAGTTCAATATTGATATTTCAAGTGGTCATAATCTCCATTTAAGTGCTGAAAATACACTTTCAAAGCCTCTATTTCAAAACCACTCTTAAACCCCTCATTTTGATTTTAAAGAATAAAACCCTAGTTCTTCCCAAAATCTTCAAAATAGTGAACAATCTGAGTTCAAATATTTCTCTAGGATTCAATACTCAAAGTATTAAGATGAGACCACTTGGAAAGACTTCCTAACTCATTATAGAACACCCACAATTTTTGGTTTGACTTGGAAACACTTGGAAGGTGTCCATTTGGACCCAAACATCCCTTCCAGACATTCTGTCTTTACTGTCACAACAGCTTGGTTGACTTTCAACTTGTTTTACAGAAAAATTTTCCAAAAGGAGTGATCCCAACTCATTTTTCCCATGAACGTCAATGTCTTAGGGAACGTTTTGTGTCATATGGGCCTCTAGATGTTTTGTAGCATAATTCAATCTTCAACCCACACAGTCAGAAAAAGGATGACACTTTGGGTGTCTCATAGTTCAACCAATACTCATTGGTCGTGTTTTGGAGGCTCAACAGAAGGATGAAAAGTTAAAGAAGTGGTTCGCCAAAGTTTTGGCAAAAGAACCAAAGGAATGGAGTGTCAGATCAGATAGAAGATTTAGATGCCGAGGTTGACTTGTGGTACCTAATGTGGAAAAGCTGAGAATGGACATATTGGATGAGGTACACAAGTTTAGACTGACCATCCACCCAGGAGATACAAAGATGTGTAAGGATCTTAAAAGGAACTTCTAGTGGGAAGGCATGAAAATGGAAGTCGATGAGCATGTATCCAAGTGTTTCATATGTCAGCAAGTTAAATCATAGCACCAAAATTGTCTATATGCCTACAACCGTTACCTATTTCAGAATAGATGGGAGCATATTACCATGGACTTTGTGGTCGGATTGCCAAGGTTGCAGCAAGGTCACGATGCTATTTAAGTTATAGTAGATCAGTTGACGAAGTCTGCTCATTTCATTGCCTACAACATGACTTATCTAGTAGAGAAGTTAAGTCAGATGTATATTCAGCAAGTAGTTTGATTTCATGGTGTTCCAGTCTTGATACTATTATATCGTGACTCGAGATTCACCTCAAGGTTTTGGGAGAGTTTACTAGCAACAATGGGGACTTCTTTGAGATTGAGTTCTGCTTTCCATCTGCAAACTAATGGACAGACCGAGCGGACTAATCAATTTATGGAAGATATGCTCAGAGCATGCGTTATGGACTTTGAGAGTTCGTGGTAGACCTACTTGCCCTTAATTGAGTTTGCTTATAACAACAGTTACCACTCGAGCATAGGGATGGCACCATTCGAAGCGTTATATGGGAGACCATGTTGGTCACCACTATGTTGGGCCGAAGACAGAGACCGTTGTTTGAAGCCGAAATTCAAAGTACCCTTAAACGGTTAAGGAGAACTCGAACGATTAAAATCGAACCGATTAAAATGGCTGACAGAAACAATGGAAATAATATGAATAATCTTAATATACCACCACCTCCTCCGCTTAAAGATTATTTTATTCCTACGACTTACATGCCACAAGCAGGTATCGAATTACCGGAGGCAACGACATCTCACTTTGAGATAAAGTCGTCTACCATCTCGCTACTTCCTTCTTTCCATGGTCGTTTAAATGAAGTCCCTTATCAGTACTTAGGGGATTTCCAAGATATATGCTCTACTTTAAAAATTCAAAATTTCACTGATGATGAATTAAAACTGCGTCTCTTCCCATTCTCTTTAAATGATAAAGCGAAGTATTGGCTTCAGTCACTTGAGTCAAACACAATTAAATCATGGGAAGCCTTACACAACGCATTTTTACAAAAGTTTTTCCCAATCACAAGAACTAATCAAATAAGAAAATCGATAACAAATTTTGTGATGCAAGATGGGGAAACACTTTATGACACATGGGAAAAATTTAAAGAATTATTACGCTCGTGTCCACATCATCAGGTTCCTAAGTGGCAGTTGGTACAGGTTTTCTACGAGGGACTTATTCCCTCTATCCGTAATACCGTCGATGCCGTTTGTGCGGGTACCTTCCTACACAAAAGCGCCGACAAGGCCTGAAAAATATTTGAAACGTTGAGTGAGAATTCGATGCATCAGGCTGTGTCGGTACGTTCTGAGGGGTGCCTTCGACCTAAGCGAGAGCTAAAGTTTGAGTCAAGTCAATCAATTGAAATACAAGAATTAAATAGAAAACTTGACCAACTTATGTAGCACCCAGAAATTTCCCCCGAAATTCCACATAGGATTAGAAATGGTGACGTCACCTTGACGACGATTACAGAAGGTCTATTAGGATGACCATAATTAGGAGTCCTTATTAGGATCCTTAGTAATCGTCTTGATGACGACTACGTCAATTTGAATCTAGTGCCTATTAGAATAGACGTAACCCCGACGCGCATAGTTTCTAAGTTAGAAACTATAGACGTACTTGAATATAGGCTTGTGTATAGCCCCGCTCATTCATATCTTATATCTGCGTTCACTTTCGTAGTATTGTACTTATACTATGATTCAGCAGCACATTCCAGTATACCGACACAAGAGTGGGACCCACATCACCAACCTTAATTGGACCACACCTTTATGATCTACCCTTAGGCTCACACAAGCACACATACTTGTATACACGTGGTGCACCCAACACATGGGATAAACAATCCCCCTCACCCCCTCTATATAAACACCATCACCCCCTCATTCTCTTTACATTCCCAGCCCACCCCCCCTTAATCTGTCCATTACAGATCATATGTAGAGAGAGAAACCGAGAGAGAGCTTGAGTGAAGAACACACACATACCCCTCTTCCACACACTCTCATTTTTTTTATATACACCACACCCCATACATTGTGTACCCTCACACACTCCCTCTCAATACCATCTCTATCCACTCCCTCACACACAGACCCGAAGAGAGAGAAAAGACAGAACCAAAGAAGGAGAAGAGGTGCAGAGGAGAGAGAAGAAGGAGATCGGAGGTTTGAGAGAGAGTTTGAGGCAATCTGAGGTAAACCAACCCCCCTGTTTCTTTCTACACATCTGCATGTCCTTATAGATGTGCTAGGATCACATGCATGTTAGCCAAACAGAGCCCTAAGCTCTGGTTATACCCCGGCCACCATTAAAGCTCAACCTAGAAGCTTGATTTGTCAAGTGTGACCATAAGCCCCTAAAATCTACACTAATCTGACCCTAATGAACCAGATAGGCCCCCTAATAGCAGTTTATGATTTAGGCAATGTTTGGCCGGCCATGCAGGCCATTATTCTTCTAAATGGCCGAAAGGATAATGGGATGGTTCTACTCCTAAACGAATGAACTGGACGTTAGGCTTGTACTATGTGATAGAGGGGCTATTTCCGGTCACAGTGCCGTTGGTTTCATGGATTTTGGGATAGAGATGAGAGAGAACGGGTAGTTTGAAGATTTTCCGGCGAGCCGCGACTTTCCGGCAACGTCAACTTGCCGGAGAAGATGAAGAAACCCGTTTGGGTTTCGGGTTATAAGATCCGGGCTCAGGTCGGGTCTGGTTAGGGTTGATCTGAGTGTGTAAGTGGGTTAGGGTAGCGGGCCGGGTTAGGTTTTAATTAACCCGTGTGCCTTTTTAGTGGGACGACGCCGTTTTGGGCGTCGGGTTGAAGTTCGGGTCGGGCTGGGCAATTGGGCAGGTCAGCCTGAGAGTACAAATGGGTAAGGGTCTGGACTTGGTTCGGACCGATTAGGACCCGTGGGTCCTTTAAGTGACACGGCGTCGTTTTGACGTCGGGTCTTGTTCGGGTAGGGTTTCGGGTTTTGGGGCGGGTCGTCTTGTGTCTAGGTTTGGGTCAGGGTTTGGTTCGGGTTTGGTTTAGGGTTTGGGTTATGGGTAGGTTTAGATTGTGTGTGTAATTGGGTTTCGGTTCCGGGTTTGGTTTGACCCGATTAGGTTTCTGGGTTGGGTTTAGTTGTGAGTTCATATGGGTAGTCCGTTTAGGGTTTGGTTGGGTCGGGTCTGACTCATCGGGTCACGCGTTTGGATCCCCTTGAGAGTGTATTCGGGTAACCCATAAGGGCTCGGGTCGGTTCGGGTTGAGCCATCGGGTTTGAGAATATTATTATTATTATTATTATTATTATTATTGTTATTATTATTATTAGTTTTATTATTAGTTTTAATTAGTATGAAAGGTTTTTAATTGTTTTAATAATTATAAATAGTTTATAATTAATACCATTAATGCTTTTTATTATAGAATATTATTTTAATATTCTAAATATCATTATTACATTATATATATTATATATTTATTATTCATATGCTTAATATAAATAATAAACATCAGTTTTTAAATAGTTTTAAATAGTTAATAAATACCTTTATGTATTTATAAATTCTAGAAAATTAGGGTAATGACCCTGGGACTATTTTATTACATATTGTAAGTTATAAAGCAATAATATTACAGTCCAATAATTTTTAATAATTAATAATGAGCTATTTTATGAGTATATTAATTATTAAAAATACCAAACGAGCTCCGAAAATTATGAGATAAATACTGGTAGTGTATTTTAATATCTAGTATTTAATAAAAATACTTCTAAGTACTGATTTCTTTGTATAATTTTAGATAGGTATTTAAATCCCGTTTCGATTATTTTCTAGTATATATATTATCTTCAATAATTCATAATAATTAATCTAGGACTCCGAAAATTACGTGGTCAGTTCCTAGAGTCTTAGAATAATGTCTAGAGCACTCCCTTAAAGTTTGATGACTTTTCGACTCGGTCGAAAATACAGCCTGTCTTTTAGGGCTCGCATTTGTATAATAAGCCCTACCTTTTACCTCGTAAAACGCGACGGACTCCGATTTAAGTCTAGTTAATGGCGTTGGACTTATAATGAAACATAGATCACTACCTAAAGGTTTATGACTTCATTTGGTAAAATTACCATTTTGCCCCTATAGTTGTACTCATACATTATTACTGTTTATTCCGTTTATTATTGTAGAACTTGACGGTTATCTGCTTTTCGAGGATCGGTGACTCGAGGTGAGTTTCCTAACCTCACTCTAATCCTAATAAGATTAATATAAGATGTTTTAAAGCTACCTGTATGATATCTTGTATAAGTGATATGTTGATTTATGATGTCACGTGTATTTCCAATAATTGTAAGACTATGCAAAGCATGTTATGGTAGTGCTATCGCATACGTGAGCATGTCAAGGGTTTTATCTATATGGGTATCGGAATCAAATCCATGTTATGTGATCCATGCTCTATATGTTACGTTTCTACTGTTAATTATTAAATACACGTTTTACAATGTTGTTGACTGGAATAACTAACGCATGCTATGATAATAATAAAGAGAATGGAAGTGGTTTTGCATATGGGTATTGGTAGTTGACTCACTTGCATTTCAGGACATGTGTTAGCATGCATTATCTGAAAAGAGAGGTGTCTGATGAGAATATGAATGAGATGAGATATGTGAATGTGAAAGAGATGTGATTTCTGAATCCGATGGATCAACGGCTGACGAGCCAGGTGGACATGAGCGGTTAGGGTTCCTAGCGCGCCTCTCGCCGTTGAAGACGTCCGGTGATGCGCATACGTGGTTGAAGACGTCCCATGTATCGTTGAAGACGTCCGACTAGTGCTCTAATATACTTCTCAGCCGTGTAAACGATCGGAGAGAGTATACACATGGTTGAAGACGTCCCATGTGCCAGTTTCATTGTTTACAGATAGTGTGCGCCGTGAAGACGTCCGGTGGTCAATCAAGGGATGAGTATGAATTGGCTGTGATAGCATGTTGCCATCCTTTATATACCGTGTGTTGTCAAGTGGATGAGAAAGAGAAAGTGAATGATGAGATTGAATTGATGAGCAAAAAGAGTTTAGTTCGAAATGATTTGGTGTTGGAAAGTTTTGGTTTTAAAATGAAATGGTTTTGAAAAGTATCTGTTTTGAAAAGCAAATGTCTTTGAAAAGAGTTGGGAGTAAGTCACATTGGTTATGCATTTGCACGCACGAGGATATAATAAGGAGAATGTATTCTATGATGTTATGTTTATCTATTTATCTGTTTTGTTGAGACCTCTGCTATGCCCGTGGTGAGAATGCGTCTTTTGATAAGAGAATAACCATACCTTAAAGTATTAAACTATGACGTGAGTTGAGAGATGTTCTGTATTAATTGATTATTGTGCAGTTGAGATTCTCACTCAGCCTTGTTCCAAGGCTGACGGCATGTTACGCCCTGGGCATTCGTATGCCCAGAGTGTTGCAGGTTTGGAGATAGATAGAAGAGTTCAGGATGCAGTACCGTGGAGCCAAGGAGAATAAAGCCTTGCCCAAGATCTGATAGACAGTTTCTCAAGTTTTAAGATTATGTAAATTGTTTAGTATGGCCTCTTGTATTAAGATTGAAGTTACTGTAACCCTTGTTTAATTTCCGCTGCTGTATTTATACTCTGGTAAGTTTAGATCATGCTTATGCTCCAGCATTTCCCTTACGATTGCTTGGTGCGGAGTTAGAAGGACAAGACGGTTAAAAAACTAGTCACGTGTCTACGGACCCATAAAGGAAAATTTTTATTTTCCCTATTTTTGGCTTACTCCGGGGCGTGACAACTTATGAGGATGGGAATTAGGTCCAATCCACCTTCTTCAAAAGTATGTGCATTATGTTCTGAACCATCACATAATATCTTTGCATGTCCTTCTGCATCTTAATATCCAAAATTTGTTGAGCAACACGTTAATTCTATGCAACAATTCCCACGGAATAATTATAATTCTATGTCGAACAATTTTTCTAATACTTATCGACCCCAATATCAACAAAATCAATACCCACACCCACCTCCTAATCCTAACCCTCCAAGGGATAACACTTTTGAGGCTACAGTGTTGGCATCCCTGAAAAACATAGAAACTCAAGTCCAAGCACAAGCACAAATAGTGCACTCTCATACACAATCCATTGCGAAGCTTGAGTCCCAAATGGGACAAATAGCTACTGCGGTGAGTCGTAGAAACGAGGGGAAGTTGCCTGCGCAAACTATTCAAAATCCCAAGGGACAATACAAAAGGGGGGTCTAGTGAGAGTGTGAACGCTGTTTCGACTAGGACAATTATTAGAGAAGAGGAAGTTGAAATTCCAGATACGAGTGAGAGAAATATAAATAATAACTCGAATAAGGAGGGTGAGGAAATGAAAAGGAATAAGAAAGATAAAGAACCGGTCCCAACGAATTATATTCCGAGAATGCCATTTCCACCTAACGTTGCTGAACTGTCACATTTGTCTGAGAAAGGGTCAAAAATGGAAGATATACTCGAGGTGTTTAGACAAGTAAAGATTAATATTCCATTTCTCGATGCTATTAAACAAATTCCCGCTTACGCTAAATGTCTTAAAGAC
The DNA here is from genome assembly GCA_033977485.1 of Hydrangea macrophylla. Taxonomy (NCBI): domain Eukaryota; kingdom Viridiplantae; phylum Streptophyta; class Magnoliopsida; order Cornales; family Hydrangeaceae; genus Hydrangea; species Hydrangea macrophylla. The sequence continues at coordinate 60,605,020 of CM066997.1, read as the reverse complement.
TTATGCACTCAAAAATGTAAATTGCATAGTCATACTCCGAAAAAGGTCTTTCTCACGGAAAAAGTAAGTTCTATTTTTCAACACTCACCTCCAAAGTACAAGGATCCTAGTACGCCAACTATTTCATGTGTCATAGGTGACACTGTCATCCATAGGGCTCTCCTTGACTTAGGAGCTAGTGTTAACCTCTTACCTTACCACGTCTATAAACAACTAGGACTAGGTGAACTTAAACCTACGGCCGCTACCATACAATTAGCGGATTGTTCTATTAAAATACCTAGAGGAATCGTCGAGGACGTCTTAGTTAAAGTTGATAAATGCTATTATCCTGTCGATTTCATGGTCCTTGACATCGAACCCGTGATAGATGCTAGGAAACACACTCCTGTCATCTTAGGCCGTCCATTCTTAGCAACCGCTAACGTTCGTGTTAACTGTCGGACGGGGGTAATGAAGGTGTCATTTGGGAACATGAACTTAAAATTAAACGTATTTAATGCCATGGATCAACCTCCTAAAGACAACGATTACCTATGTGAGGCGGAATGTGAGGTAAGACGGAATATTGAGCCTAAAAGAGAACTAAATATGAGTGAGGGGAATAATATAGTGAATAATGAGCGGATGGATTTGAATAAACCAGACCCTAATGAGGAGTTTACTCGGAAGGTGAAAAATCAACTTGAACATAATAAGGATGATCCGTCAAATGAATTAATCCAAAATCACATTCTTTCGACTTACCACTGGAGTCTCCTTGATATCCTTAGGGGTGCACAGTCCGATTTACAGCCTCCATGAGTTTTGAGCTAGCTTGGTCTAGCTAAAGACGTAAAAATTAGCGCTTCTTGGGAGGCAACCCAAGCTTTATTTCATCCGTTTCTCTTGTTTTTGGTTGTTTTTAGGTCTTTTTGATTCAGTTGTGGTCTTTCTGAGCAGGTGTGGGGGTCGGAGTAAATTTATTTTCGGCTTATTTACAAAAAAGTACAGAAAAAGAGGAAAAATGGCATTTCGCGCGCGCGGCCCGCTCGCGCGAGCCTGCCCCTTAGAGAAATTTTTTAAAACTTTTATGATATATAGCCTCAGTATCACCTCGCGCCACAATTCGCGCGCGCGAGGGGATTCGCTCGAGCGGTCCGCTCGCGCGATCTGAGGACTTAGAAAATTTTCTTTTATAAAACGTAAAACATGCTTCTGCTTAAACTCGCGAAGGGATTCGCTCGCGCGAGGCTCGATCGAGCGGCCCGCTCGCGCGAGGTAGGGTTGTCTGATTTTTCTCTTTTGTTCTCTTACCTCCTCTCTCCATACCTGGTCAGTGGTTTTTATACTTTCTGTTTGTTCTTTTAGACCTGTTTAGGTTTGTCTGTCTTTGTTTTTATAAGTTCTGTTTGTTTCTTTTATTTTTATTGAGTCTCTTGATTATAGTTTAGATTCTATTATTCTATTTATTAAAAAAAAAATTAATGATAAAAAAAATAAAAAATACAAAATAAAAAAAATCTAAATATTTGTATATATATTAGATAACTTGGATTGTTATAGAATGATAAACAAGAGAAGATGTGATTAAGCATTTGCTGAAGTCATGATGAAATGTTTTAGGTTATGTGTCGTTCGAATCGTAGTTTTATATCATAGATTTGCACACAAACCTATACACTGCACGTAGTCACTTGAATGCATGTTGATATGAATTGTAATATGATTCAGATTTCTAGATAACACAAGGTGGAGACTAGACCCGGTGAGCTTTTGAGCCTATCTTTTCTTTTTAGAGGGTTATAAATATATTGTGTTTGTCGAATTTCATTGAAATAGCGCATTAACTTGTTGTTTAGTCTAATTATTTTTGCTTTGGTTGAGAGTCAAGCAAAAATATTTGTTACCATACTAAATAATCTTCCGTCGTAGACATTGAAGAACCATATGACCATAGGACATGATCTTAGGCCCTTCTTTGTTTGCTACTAACCAATAAATGATAAATTTCCTTAGTTTGCCCTTTTGAGCCGTAAAATGCCTTTTTCTTTAATTGCCATTATCCTGTTTTTGCTCCAACTTGACCAACTTGGAGTTCACCACTGAAAGATTCGTCAGCTTTTAGTGTTGATAAGGCGATGTGTTGATTGAGAGAGTAGAAGAGCAAGTTTGAAGGTCTCTAATAGCTTCCATCAAATCAATCTTCATGCTTTCATCCATCATGTGCAACTAAACTCCTAATCTAGGGTTTCAATGAAACCCTAGCAATGTAAAGGGGGATTCTATGCTTTTCTATTTTATGGTTTATGTATTGGATAGTGATTGTATGTTGGTGGATTATTTATAATCAGTTTTTAATGTTAATAATCAATAGTATTTTGGATCTATTCTTGTCTTAGATTTTTCCTTATGCTTATTGAACTCAATAGTCCTTGGTTTCTGTGATTGATAGGAGTATTTACATACAATGGTGCTTATGTGATTGTGATGTTGATATCTTGTATAATTCATACTTAGGAAAGATGAGTTATGCTACACCCTAGTTATAGGTAGATAATTCATGTGAACCATAGATGGGTTATGCGTAGATTGAACTAACAATATCTTCTTGACGATACTATTGGGCTTGTAGCTACAATAGATCATAACTATCCAAACATAGAACTTAGAATAGGAAGTATAGACCCCCGATGCATAGTTAGTGGTGGATTTATAATCCTAGATCTCATCTATTCATATTTAAATCAATTTTCAATTTAGCATACAAGTTTACTTAGATTTAATTCTAGATTATATTTCCATAATTTCATAGTTTAATTCATAGTTTAAATTAGTAGTAACAATCCACTTCTAAACCAACTAAAATTCCGATTTTCTTATAATTAAATAGATTAGATTTTAGTAATTAAAGGATAAAAATTCATCAATTTCTGTGGGTTCGACCTTTACTTTCACTACTGCAAATCTTTAGAAAAGTAAAGTACACTTTTCATATCTTGATATTGACAATATCAGTAAGCCTGAAACGTCCGGGAGGCTTGTCAAATGGGCCTTGAGTTAGAGGAATTTGAAGTGGTTTACAGACCCCGCACAGTAATCAAGGGACATGCAATGGCAAACTTCATTGTTGAATTCACATACCAAGAAGACTCAGTTGAAGAAACCGCCCCACTGACCTTACTAACTGGGCTACAGCCAGATATCCCGACCTGGGTACTTTACGTGGATGGTTCTTCCAACAAACAGGGTAGCAGAGCAGGGATCATCTTAACCACGCCCGATGGGATCCAGCTCGAGTATGTGCTCAGGTTTGGATTCAAAGCCTCCAATAACGAGGTCGAATATGAAGCCTTGTTGGTCGGGTTACAAATGGCAACCTCAATGGGCGCACTGCAAATTCAAGGTTACAGCGACTCCCAACCCGTGGTGAATCAAGTCAACCAAGAGTATGAGGCTCGAGAGCATAATATGGTAGCTTATCTAGCCCTTGTCCGAGCAGTTTCAAAGAAGCTTTAGGGGTTCTCTGTCACGCAGATACCTAGGGAGGAAAATACTAGGGCTGACCGGTTAGCCCACCTTGCTTCATCTTCTGAGTCAGATTTGCTCGGAATAAGGATAGAATACCTACCCAAGCCAAGTGTGTTCAACTTAGAATGTATGGAGGTCGAACCGGCCACCCTAGAACCTAGTTGGATGGACCTAATCATCGAATTTCTTACAACAGGCGCATTACCAGACGGAAAGGAAGAAGCCCGTTGGGTTAAATATCGAGCGGTAATGTACCTCATCATTGATGGCATCCTCTACAAAAGGGGATTTTTTATACCGTACCTCCGCTGTGTCCATCCTACATAGGTCTAAGAAATACTATACGAAATCCATGAAGGGGTATGCGGGAACCACCTCGGAGGTTGGGCACTCTCACGTAAAGCCCTGCTGCAAGGTTACTATTGGTCGACCATGGCCAAAGAATCTCAAGAGTACGTCAAGAGGTGTGATACGTGCCAATGATTTTCTCCCATGATCAACCATCCGCGAGAACTTCAGACGTCAATCTTTAGCCCCTGGCCGTTCGCTCCGTGGGGCATTGACATTGTCGGTCCCCTACCAACGAGAAAGGAACAGGTCAAGTTTGCTATCATAACCGTGGATTACTTCACCAAATGGGCGGAGGCTGAGCCCTTGGAAGTAATCACCGAGAAGAAAATGGAAAACTTCGTGGAGAGGAATATCCTCAGCAGGTTCGGCATCCCCCGGGTTCTGGTTAGTGACAACGATAGGCAATTTGATACCCCGGTATTCAGGCAGTTCTGCTCGGGCTACAGGATGTCCAATCACTACTCATCCCCTGAGCACCCCCAGGCCAATGGCCAAGCCAAAGTGACTAACAGGACAATTCTTCCGTCAATCAAGACGAAGCTTGAAAGCGCCAAAGGACTATGCGCAGATGAACTACCGACCCTCCTACGGGTCTACCGCACTACAACCTGAGCGATAATAGGCGAAACGTCATTTTTCCTAACCTAGAACTTTGAGGTGGTGGTCTCCATGGATCTTGGGTTACCTACTTACCGGGTGGCAAATTCTAGCAAACTAGATAATGAGGTTGCCCTAAGGGCAGAACTCGACTTGGTAGAGGAGAAAAGATATCGGGCGTATCTCAAAGTGGCATCCTACAAGCAAAGAGTCTACTGATACTATAACAGTAAGGTGAAGCATCGTAGTTTTCAGATAGGAGATTTGGTCCTGAAGGCAGTTAACCAGTCGATGAATGTCCCGAGCCATGGGAAATTGGGGCCAAACTGGGAAGGTCCATACCTAGTTACCCGAGTAAACCGCCCGGGTATCTATTGGTTACAAACTCTAGATGGGTACGACCTCTCTCATCCTTGGAACGTACAGCACCTCTGTAAGTACTTTCAATAAAGCATGACAATAATGTTAGCTAGGAACGATGTAGCTCGACCCGAGCATATCTATTCATATAGTAATAAAAGTTTCTTTTGCCAAACAACTCTTCTCCATGCTTGCTCACTAAAAAGACCTTGCGGTCAGACCCCAAGCATTTAAGAGACTTGGGGGTCAGACCCCAGGCACTTAAAAGACCTCGGGTCCAAAACCCGAGACACAGGCTTCGCTTAGGTCCAACCTATAAGGGGGGGCAATGCCCCCTAGGTGGTTGATGATGGCAAGTCCCAAACGACCTTGCAACCACCCACGTTTCAGGTTAGTTTCCTACAGTCATCCCCCCTCTATACGCCTGCCTTAGCAAAAGCTTGGGGGGCAGGTTAGACTAAACAGGAAATCACATTGGATACTAACAGGATTTGGAATCCTAGAACACTTCTAACATTCCAAAAGTACCTATAGTACCCAGAGAAACCGTTCAGGTAGTAAATAGTCACAAACCTGTACTATACCCGAGCGGGACCCCTATATCAGGTCCCTGAAAGACCAAGTGTTTTCTGTCGGTTACAGTCCAAGAAATTTTCCCGCCTAAACCTGCCAACAACTGTCATCTCGGACATGCAGAACGTTGCCTCAAAAGACGCACCCAATTAATGCCAGACATGATGGTCCGGTTACGAAACGACTGTTCGGTTACCAGCCTAGCTAGATCCTGACCAAGCTAGTAACAAGGTGACATGTGGCAGAAGTTGGTCCTAGGCCCATATAGGTGGACCACATGGTCCTGACCCCGGAAGACTAGCCCGATCGATCACGACCCAGGTAACAACCTGGGGCCATCTCCCGAATAGTTTTCTATCAGAAGCAATCTTAATTTTCAAACCTCATCCGATAGAGCATTCCATTAGTTTTGAAAATGGGGGGCAGTTGATATGCACAAAAATATTAAGTCAAGGTCAGGCCTCGCCACCTCAGCAAAGAGAAGCCAAGTCATCTTGAATTTTGAATGACTATACAACCATCCCGGGCTGTTATGCCCAACCGCCCGGTTTGGTCGTAAGTCCAGTCATTCTTTTCAAATGGACCCCACATGGGCGCGCCCCCAGTAGGCGTGATTGATTGGACAACAAGCCTCTCAACCATTTTCTATCCCAGTTAAAAGACTAAATGGAAGGAGCAGGCAGTTTCCTAAACCACGTAGGAAATATCCTTAAATTCATATAAAATTAGCTATAAATAGATTAGGCTTCCTAATCTATAAGCTTACCTGGTATGGGCGGTCTCTTTCATCTATAAAAGAGGCCACCCGCCCCCATTGAAAGGGGTTGCATTCTATAGAAAAGGAATAGCACATCATTCTCGCTCATCCACATAAACCCGGTCGATTTTACTGGTAGTGCCGCCCAACTGTTGGCTCACCAGGCCCGCCGGTGATCTGCTAGTGAAGCGCACTGACACAACCGTGGACGTAGGACACCTCGTTAACGGGACTGAACCACATACAAGCTCTTGTGTCCCCATATCTCTCTTTTAATCTCTCTTACCAATTTTTGGCATCATCAGTTGGTCCCAAGTCATAGGAGTATGAAAGCTTGCCAGACAATATGATTACCATCGTCGAAACTGCTCCCGTTATACATACCTATTTCTCTTAGAAACTCTGTCCAGATATCCCAAATATAACCCATTTTTCCTCGAAACTCTGTCGAGATATCCCAGAAATACCCAGCTTCTCCCGAAAACTCTGTCTAGATATCCTAGATATAACCTATTTCTCCCAGAAACTCTGTCCAAATATCCCAGATATAACCTATTTCTCCCTGAAACTTTGTCCAGATATCCCAAAAATACCCAACTTCTCCCAAAAACTTTGTCCAGATATCCCAGATATAACCTATTTCTCCTAAAAACTCTGTCCAGATATCCCAGATATAACCCGTTTCTCCCCAAAACTCTGTCCAAATATCCCAGAAATACCCAGCTTCTCCCAGAAACTCTGTCCAGATATCCCAGATATAGTCTGTTTCTCCCAGAAACTCCGTCCAGATATCCCAGATATAAATCATTTCTCTAAAAAAATCTATCGCAGATTCCTCAAAATATCCTAAAAACTTTATTATCCCTTGGTGATCATACTGAAAGGAAAGGTTAGCACACTTTATATGGCTAAGACCATACTTGCTTAATTGCTATCTGCTAGAAGTAGGGGCATTGTGTTGATTAGGGCTTGCATCCGCATACTTGTCTTATTTGCATGCACCGTACCTGTTAGTCGGCACGTATTATCTCAGTCAGTCTGTACATGAGTCAATTCGCATTTGTTAACATCACTATCATTGTCTGTCTAGAGTCATTAGTGTCAGAATCTGATACAATCCTCTCAAATCAGTAGGGTCACTATAGATTCTCAAAGTCAGCGGTCGGGATCTTCATCCTGGGTCAGAAGTTTAGACAATTGTTTGGTCAGAATCAGCCCAACAAGTTATTTCAACATGAATCAGGAAGAGTTAGAAAATAAGGTCACCAAATTGGGAGTCACCATAAGCCAGCAGTCCGACAGCCTGGCCTAAGTCTTGAGGTTTATGGAAGAATTAAAATAGTAGCAGCCGCAATATCCACCTGGGTTCCTGCCACCACCAGGTTTCGTGCCACCACCACAACCGGGGTTTGTGCCGCCTCCCGTACATAAGAATAATGGGGAAGAAGATTGGTTTCAAGGGGTCCCACTGCTTGCATATGAGAAAAAGTTCTAAGAGAAAATGGATAAGGTTGACAAGCTAGAAAGTGTATTGAGAAAGAGCAAAGGGGTTGATGACTACATGCTAGATCTAGAAGGGCTCTTCGAGCCTGTTAAGCTGAAGTTACTAGAAAACTTCAAGATGCCTACCATTGATTGTTTTGATGGAACTGGAAATCCGAAGAGTCATGTGAAGCTGTGTATGAGCATCTTTCAATCAATGGGCTACACTCATGAGCACATTATAATGCTGTTCCCATAAACTCTTGTAAAGTTTGAAGTGTCATGGTTCCTTACCTTGGAAGCTTCCAAAACTTGAGTGTGGGAAGACATGGTTCGGGTATTTATTGATCACTATTCTTAAAATCAAGAGTTGGATGTCACAATTAGAGATTTGGAAACTACTCGTTAAAATAACAATGAATCTCTCACTACGTTCTTGAGCAGATGGAGAAATAAATTGGCCCAGATGACCCACCGACTGGTTGAGAAGGAACAGGTGAGAATGCTAATCTAGGATCTACAACCACTCTATCATGAGAAATTATTCTATCAATCCATCTCCACCTTTGAAGAGTTGTTTGAAGTCGGGTCTCAAATTAAAGATGCTATTAAGGAAGGAAAGATTAAGAAAAAAAAGCCCCCATGTCAGTCGAAAAAGCCCACCTACTCTCGCAACCGTCCGGATGTCAATGCCCTTAGCAGTCAACCCATGACATTCCCTCCTAGGCCATACCAACCCTCCAACCAAGCTAACTCCTCTAATTGCCCTTTCCAAAAAAAGCCCCCTCGCAATTTTGCCAAGCTAGAAATCTCACTTTCCTCAGCCTTAGACCGCCTCCTCAAAAAGGGCTACCTCCAACTCCTTCAGCCCCGAAATACCCCGCTACCACCCGATTATGATATGTCCAAAAGATGTACCTACCGCCAAGCCCATGGCCACAACACCGATGATTGCATGCGCCTCCGCCATGATATCCAAGGTCTCATTGACCACAACATCATTGATCCACCTCCCAAGTGGCCTCATGTCACCCAATATCCCCTACCAAACTACCAAAATATCAGTCTTATTGAATCTGACCCCACTACTTTCGATCCTTCTACCCTTACAATCCCCATAGGACTTTTCTTAGCCTGCATTGACATCCTAGATTCTACAAAAGTCCATCTGATTGAAGGGGAAGATGATGGGTGGCAGCAATAGCTAGATGATGAACAAGATTTATTCTTCCTGGAAGAACATAATCTAGGGGCAGTAGTTCTTAAATGGTAAGATCCTAACAAAAAAAGCGATGCCTCCGTATAGGATGAGCCAAAAACACCATTTATGGGAACAGATTGCGAGTGGTTCAAAGAAGACAGGACTGTAGAAGGAGCTACTCCTGCCGAGATCGATCATCTGACAAGGTCAGGCCGTCGTTATCAGCCTCTACCACATGTCATGGAAACCATTGAGAAAGGGCTAGTCAAGGATAAGGGAAAGGGAAAAGGAAAAATGGATGAGGTCATCAAAGAGGACAATGAGTTGATTAAGTAGTTGAAGAAGACGAACGTACATCTCTCGATATGGGACATCATGGTAACATCTTACAGGCATAGACAAGCCGTGGTGAATGCCTTGGCTGGAATTGAGGTCCTCATTAACACTGAACCGAAAGATATGGTGGCCTTTTTAAGTACACTCGCCCCTAATCCAGTCATCACCTTCTCCGGTGAGGATTTGCCACCAAAAGGATTTGGGAATAACAAAGCTCTGTACATCACCGTCGGATGCAAGGGGCAGCAGGTGCCATTCTATCTGGTCGATATAGCCTCTGCCTTAAACGTTTATGCTCTAAGAACTGCCACTGCCTTGGGGGTCAACATCCTTGACATCACATCATCTGTGCAATCCATGAGGGCTTACAATAACACCAAGAGAAATGTGATGGCGACTATTTCTCTTTAAATTTGGGTAAGGTCTTTGGTTGGCACCAAACTCTTTCAAGTCATGGATGTACCTACCTCATTCAATTGGCTGATTGGGAGGCTTGGCTGCATGTCAACAACGGGGTGTCATCTACTGTGCACCAAATGATCAAATACATTCATGATAAAGAGATAAAAATCATCCTTGGCAATAGTTGGGGAAATGAGGCCTTTCCAAGTTACGCTCCCGTCTTTGAAATCTAAATAGCTGAACTAGAAGAAGGAAAAATTAGAGGATTCTTCATGGAAAAGATCCATATGATTAGTGATGGAGACAGGTTCCCCGAGGTCCACTCTGTGGTGGTCAATATCATTCGTAAAATGAACTACTTCCCTAGAATGGGATTGGGCCGACGTCAACAGGGGATCCGTGATTTCCCTTAGATCAAAGGACAAAAAGGCACATTCGGGTTAGGGTACCAGCCTATTGAAGAGAACATCAAGCTACAAAAGCCATGGAAGAAGAGAGTGAGGAGTCTCCCACCATACCTCAAGACCCTGAATGGGCAATTTATCAAGGAAGGGGATGAATTTCCCTATTTTGGGTTCCCTGAACCTTGGATCCATTAGACAACCAGAAAAAGGCACCTTGGGCTTGAGATCTTCGCTGACTATGAAAGGCCCCCCTATGAAGATCCGTTCTATCCTAAACCCAGAGGAAGACTAGTTGAAGTACCTAGACACTAAAGCCATCGAGAAAATATGGGAAGAGTTCGCTGAAGAGAAGGAAGAAAAGAGGGCCAAGAGCCAAGATGATCAGATCAAGCCAACTAAGGAGGGTCTGAGCAACCAGGCTGTAGAGTCATCTATCTATGTCTCCCTATCCCCTATTTCCCCAGGGTCTGTACTTTCGATTATCGAGTCTGTACCAAAGTCGGCTGCTATAAGCCCACCAATGTCTGATGTAATCACTCCACCTATTATGAATGAAATGAAAGACAGTTCTACCTACTCCTCTGTGTCTAATACTTGTGAATGCACAGATCCCTCCGAGAATATCCTAATTGAACTTAAGCAAATAATTGAAAAACCACCTGCTTATGAAATAATCGAAGATACTTTATCGATTAACCTAGGTGAAAAAGATAATCCACAAATTGTGCAAATTGGCTCAACACTTAATAAAGAAGAAAAAAAATTAACTCTCTTGTTAAAAGAATTCAAAGATGTTTTTGCTTGGTCTTACGAGGATATGCCTGGGGTCGATCATGATATTATCCAACATCGTATTCCTCTTCTCCCCAATTCTAAACCTGTCAATCAGAAACTGAGGCGCATGAGACCAGAATGGGCACTGAAGGTCAAAGAAGAGGTAGAAAAATAGTTCAAGGCAGGGTTCATCATTGTATCATTGTTACAGAGTATCCAAAATGGGTTGCCAACATTGTGCCAATCCCTAAGAAAGGCAAAAAAGTTCATGTATGCGTCGACTTCTGTGATCTAAATAAAGCCAGTCCTAAGGACAACTTCCCGCTTCCCCACATCGATGTCTTGGTAGATAACACTGCAAGACATGAGCTACTATCATTCATGGATGGCTTTTTGGGGTACAATCAGATTCTAATGGCACCAGAAGATCAAGTATATAACAAGCAAATCGATAAAAGGGAGAACTATAGTTGAGCATCTTGCTGAACACGCTATTGATTCTAAAGAAAATGGAGATTTCTCGTTCCCAGATGAGAATATCATGGAAATCAAAGAAGAGTAGTGGAAGTTGTACTTTGATGGGGAAACCAACATGAAAGGATATGGAGTAGGAATGATTCTGGTATTGCCAAATGGGGACCATACCCCACTGGTAGTCAAGCTCAATTATAACTCCACCAATAATACCATTGAATATGAGGCATGCATTGTGGTGATGGAAACAACCATAGAATTAAAAGTTTAGAAGTTGGATGTCTTTAGAGATTCAAATCTCATTGTGTCACAAGCCAAAGGAGAATGAAAGGTGAAAGGAGAGAGGTTGACGCCCTAACATGATCATCTCGATGGACTTAAGAAATAGTTTAAGAGTATAACATTCTTTTACCTACCCAGGGAAGAGAACCAATTAGCAGATTCATTGGCTACCCTAGCCTCCATGATCAACATTCTTGTGGGAGTCAAAATGATGCCTCTGGTAATTAAGCAGAGATACGAACCGTCATTTAGCATGATCACCGCAATCAAAGAAGAAGAGAAGGAAATACCATGGTATCAAGATGTCTGGGACTTTATAGAAAGGGGAACATACCACAAGAGTCTACTGAGACAGATAAAAGAGCAATTCGAAGGTTCAAAACATAGTTCATCATTAACGGGGGAAAATTATTGAAGAAAGTGTACAATGGTCACAACCTGACTTGCTGGTTCGAGAAAAACGCTAGAAGGATGATGGAAGAAATACACAAATGGGTATGCGGTCCACACATGAACGGTCATATAATGGCTAGGAAGATTGTAAGGTAAGGGTACTACTGGACGACATTGGAGAAAGATTGTTGTGAATTCGTAAGAAGGTGTCAAAAGTGCTAGATCCATGCAAACATGATATATGTACCGCCATCTCTACTTTATAGTATGACTTCCCCATAGCCATTCTCAACTTAGGGAATCGATATCATTGGTGAAATCCAAAGGCCTCAAATGGGAACCGATACATTTTAGTGGCCATTGACTACTTCACAAAGTGGGTAGAAGCTGCATCTTACACCAAGTTAGGGGCCAAGGAAGTGGCCAAATTCATTAAGAGAAATCTCATCTACCATTATGGAGTCCCCCATGAGATCATTTTGGACAACGGAAGTCATTTCAAAGCAAAAGTCAGGGATCTGTTTGAGGAATACAAAATCACTTATCACAAGTCGTCACCATACAGGCCGTAAACTAATGGGGTAGTCGAAGCTGCAAACAAAAATGTCAAGGCCATACTATAGATTTCGGCCGATCCTTACAAAGACTAGCATGAGAAACTACGATTTGCGCTTCGGGGATATAGAATATCGATAAGGACGTCTATGGGAGCGACTCCTTATTCATTGGTATATGGCATAGAAGCAGTACTTCAAGTCAAGATAGAACTACTGTCCCTGCATGTGATGGTAGAATGTGAAATTTTAGAATCTGATTGGTTAAGGTAAAGGTACGAAAAATTGGCTCTCATAGATAAAAAGCGCCTAGCGGCAGTTGATCACGTCTGAATCTATCAAAGGAGGATAGCCTGTGCTTTTAACAAGAAAGTTCATCCAAGGAAAAGTGTCAAGGGTGACCTTATCCTGAAGGAACTATAAGCTCCTATCTTTGACCCGCGTGGGAAGTTCAAACCTAAATGGATTGGCCCTTACATCATCAAAACTATCCTTTTTGGAGGAGCGACCTACCTCATGGACCTCGACGATGTTGAATTCAAAGAACCAATCAACATGGATCACCTAAAAAAGTACTATGCTTAACCTTTTTACCAATTCCTTTTAAGCCTCGCCTTGAACTATGCTCGACCTGATTCCTGCTCGGGGATATGTAGGCAACCACATTGGTTTTGTCATCCTACCTACCTAAAAAACAACCCACTCCTTTCCTACCATGGCTCGAACTACATTGGACCTGATCCCCGCTTGGGGGTATGTTGGCAGACTTTAAAACAAAAAGGAGGATGGCTCGCTAGGATGAAAATTCGAAAGGATGCCTAGGCAAAAATTAGAGATAAATCCAAAGTGAGCAAAAACAAAAGAGAGAAAATAGCTCTCTAGGTTACTCTACCAGTGCCTAGACAAAAAATTATGAGCATATGAGAGAAATAAAGTTACAGTCCTTACCATAACCCAAAAACCACCCTTCACACTAGGGGCAAACTTTGGCCACCCACCTTGTTTGTCTAAACCCCTCCCATACTAGGGGTAAACGTTGGCCATCTACCTCATTTACCCCACAACCATACATATCCCGAACTAGGGGCAAACTTTGGTTACTCGCCTCATTTGCCTTTAATCGCCTCAGCATGCCCAAGCAAGTACCAAAAGTAAACATCTGATCAAAATCCTACTACAAATATTTTCAGAAAGCCAAATGCATAAAATAAGGTTCTCCAAGTTACCAAGGTTCGTCGATAAATAAAATTTGAATATTGCATAAGCAGGAATAAATGAAAACATAAAAGTTTTTCTTTTAGAAAGCAATCACAAATATCAAAGACACTTGGAGGAAAGAAGCAGAATCAGTCAAGTCTAGTTTTATTTGGAGTCTTTTATTTCTTCAAAGGACTTTAGAAGTAGGCTTTTACTCGACAGGCCCATCCACTGATGAAAGCAGCAATAGTGACAACTCTTACTCTGGAGGCAAAGACCCTCCCAGTAAACCCCCGGGGGACCTCCTAAACTCGCCCGTGCTATCTAGCCAATCGACGAAGATGATAGAAAGAAGTCTCTCTCAGACCCATCAACCACACTCTCTGGTAATCCCCGAGGCTGGTGGTCATAGCATGAAGACCCCAACGCGCCACAATCTAGGAAATGTCTACCTCAGAAAGAGCACCCAGCATGCCAACCCAGTCGGCAATAGTATAGTGGGAATAAAGCACGACCCTGCAGAAGTAAATTGGCAGCACACTACCAGTCCATAACTAAAGGCGCTCATAGAGCCAAGCTTCCCAAAAGTTACACCGAAAGTGCATTTCTTTGGATTCAGCCTCACCTTATTCTTGCGTAATCTTTCGAAAAACTTTTCCAATGCCACCAAATGTCCCTCTCTATCCTTGGATTTCACGATCATATTATCTAAGTACACCTCTACTTCTTTGTGAATCATGTCATGCAATAGAGTGGTGGCAACCCTTTTGTAGGTTGCTCCAGTGTTATTGAGTCCAAAAGGCATTACTCTATAACAATAAGTCCCTCAAGGTATGGTAAATTTCATCTTCTCTCGATCTTCCAATGCCATTAGAATCTGATTGTACCTTGAGAAACCATCCATGAATGACAGTAGTTCATGTTTTGTTGTGTTATCTACCAAAACATCAATGTGGGGGAAGCGGGAAGTCATCCTTTGGACTGGCTTTGCTTAGATCATGGAAGTCGACGCACACGCGAACTTTTCCATCCTTCTTGGAGAATGGCACGATGTTGGCAACCCATTCTGGATACTCTATAATAATGATAAACCCTGCCTTGAACTATTTTTCTACTTCTTCTTTGTCCTTTAGTGCCAATTCCGGTCTCATGCACCTCAGTTTTTGCTTGATAGGTTTAGAATGAGGGAAAAGAGGAATACGATGTTGGACAATATTGGGATTGACCCCAGGCATATCCTCATAAGACCAAGCAAAAACATCTTTGAATTCTTTTAACAAGAGAGTCAATTTTTTTTTCTTCTTTATTAAGTGTTGAGCCAATTTGCACAATTTGTGGATTATCTTTTTCACCTAGGTTAATCGATAAAGTATCTTTGATTATTTCACAAGCAGGTGGTTTTTCAATTAGTTGCTTTAGTATGATTGGGAGATCCTCGGAGGGATCTATGCATTCCCAAGTATTAGACATAGAGGAATAAGCAGAATCGTCCTTCATTTCATTCAGAATAGGTGGAGTGATTACATCAAACAATGGTGGGCTCACAGCTGCCAACTTTAGTACTGACTCGATAACTGGAAGTATAGACTCTAGGGAAACAGGGGATAGGGAGACACAAATAGATGACTCTATAGCCTGATTGCTCAGACCCTCCTCAGTTGGCGTGATCTGATCATCTTGGCTCTTGGCCCTCTTTCCACATTTTCTGGATAGCTTCGGTGTCCAGATACTTCAACCAGTCTTCCTCTAGGGCTTTCACAAATTTTTCCAGATAGAACGGATCTTGATAGGGAAGCCTTTCGCAGTCAGCAAAGATTTCAAGTCCAGGGTGCCTTTTTCTGGCACTCTGGTGAATCCAAGGTTCAAGGAACCCAAAATACGGGAAGTCATCCCCTTCCTTGATGAACTACCCGTTCAAGGCCTTGCAGTACGGTGGAAGACTCCTAACCCTCTTCTTCCAGGGCTTTTACAGCTCGAGATCTTCCTTAGTGGGCTTGTACCCTAATCCAAAAATGCCTTTTTGTCCTTTGATTTGAGGGAACTCGCGAATCCCTTGTTGACATCGGCCGAATCCCATTCCAGAGAAGTAGTTCATTTTGTGGACGATATTGACGACCGCAGAGTGGATCTTAGGGAACCTGTCTTTATCCTTGATCACGTGGACCTCTTCCATGAAGAATCCTCCAATTTCCCCTTCTTCTAGTTCAGGTATTTGGATTTCAATGACGGGAGCGTATCTTGGGAAGGCTTCATTTCCCAAACTGTTGCCGAAGATGAGTTTTTCCTTTTTCTCATGGATGCACTTGATCATTTGGTGCACTGTGGATGACACAACTTTGTTGGTATGCAGCCAGGGCCTCCTAATCAATAATTGAATGAGGTAGGTATATCCATGACTTGAAAGAGTTCAGTGCAAACCAAAGACCCTACTTGGATTTGGAGAAAAATAGTCCCCTTCACATTTTTCTTAGTGTTATCATAAGCCCTCATGGATTCCACAGATAGAGTGATGTCTAGGATATTGACTCCCAAGGCAGTGTAAGTTCTTAGATTGCAACATTTAAAATGAAGCCTGTATCGACTAGATAGAATGGCACTTCCTGCCCCTTGCACCCAACAGTGATGTACAAAGCTTTGTTATGTACAGATCCTTCCGGCGGTAGATCCTTATTAGAAAAGGTAATGACTGGGTCAGGGGTGAGTGTGCCCAAGAAAGCCACCATATCTTCTGGTGCAGCGTCAATAGGGACCTCAATCCCAGCTAAGGCATTCAATATGACCTGCCTATGCCTATAGGATAGTCACCATGATGTCCCACATCGAGAGATGTGCTTGAGTTTTCTTCAATTGCTTTATTAACTCATTATCCTCTCCGATGACCTCATCCATTTTTCCTTTCCCCTTGTCCTTGTCTGGCCCTTTTTCTATGGTTTTCGTGACCGATTATGGAGGCTGACACTGATGACCCGACCTATTCAGATGATTAATCTCGACAGGAGTAGGTCCTTCTATAGTCCCATCTTCTTTGACCAATCATAATCCGTTACCACAAATGGTTTTTGTGGCTCGTTCTAGATGGAAGCGTCGCTTTATTTGTTAGGATCATACCATTTGAGGTCTACTGCCCCTAGATTATGTTCCTCCACGAAGAACAAATCTCCTTCATCATCCAATTGTTTCTACCATTCCTCTTCTTCTCCTTCAATCAGATGGATTCCCGCAGAGTCTGGGATGTCAATGAGGGATAAGGGAAGTACTAAGGGGGTGATATAGGTGACAGGGTTGAAGGGTATGGGGTCGGACTCAATGAGGCTGATACTTTGGTGGTTTGGTAGGGGATTTTGGGTAACATGGGGCTCCTTGGGAGGTGGCTCAATGATATTCTGGTCAATGAGGTCTTGGATATCATGGCAGAGGTGATTGCAATCATCAGTGTTGTGGCCAGGGGCATGATTGTAGGTTCACCTCTTAGATATATCATAACTGGTTGGTGGCGGGGTGTTTCGAGGTTGAAGGAGCTAGAGGTGGCCCTTTTTGAGGAGATGGTCTAAGGCTGAGGAAAGTGAGATTTCTAGGTTGGCGAAATTGCGAGGAGGCTTTTTTTGGAAAGGGCAAATGGGTGAGTTTGCTTGGTTGGAGGATTGGTACGGCCTAGGAGGGTACGCCATGGGTTGACTGCTAAGGGCATTGACATCCGGAGTGTTACAGGAGTAATTGGGCCTTTTTGACTGACTTGGAGGCTCTTCTTTCTTAATCTTTCCTTCTTTGATAGCGTCTTCAATTCGAGTCCTAACTTCAAACAACTCCTTAAAGGTAGAGATGGATTGATAGAACAGTTTCTCATGGTAGAGCGGTTGTAGATTTTGGATTAACATTCTCACTTGTTCCTTCTCAATTGGCCAGTTGGTCATTTGGGACATTTTGTTCCTCCATCTGCTCAAGAAAGCAGCAAATGACTCATTGTTGTTCTGCCGGGTATTTTCCAAATCCCTGATTGTGACATCCAGGACTTGATTGTAAGAATAGTGATCGACAAATACTCGAACGATATCTTCCTATGCCCGAGTTTTTGAAGCTTCCAAGGTAAGGAACCGTGGCAGTGCAGACTTTGCGAGGGTTTGTGCTAACAGCATTGTAATGTGCTCATGAGTGTAGTCCATTGACTAGAAGATGTTCATACACAGCTTCACATGGCTTTTTGGATTCCTGATTCCATCAAAATGATCAATGGCAGGCATCTTGAAGTTTCATGCAGTTTCAGCTTAACAGGCTCGAAAAGCCCCTCTAGGTCTAGCATGTGTAGTCATCAACCCCCTGCCCTTACTCAATACACTTTCTAGCTTGTTGACATTATCCATTTTCTTTTAGAGTTTTTTCTCATATACAGGCAGTGGGACCCCTTGAAACCAATCTTCTTCCCCATTATTCTTATGTATGCCGACGGGAGGTGGCACAAACCTCGGTAGTGGCGGCATGAAACCTGGCAATGGTGGGAACCTGGGTAGATCCTATGGCTGCTGCTATTTCAGCTCTTCTATGAACTTCAAAACTTGGGCCAAGCTGTCGAACTACTGGCTTATGGTTGCTCCTAACTCGGTAACCTTGTTTTCTAACTCTTCTTGGTTCATGCTAAAATAGCTTGCTGGGCTGATCCTGACCAAACGAATATCTGAATTTCTGACCCAAGACAAGGATCCCAGCTGCTGACTTTGGGAATCTATAGTGGCCTATAGATTTGAGAGGATTATATCAGATTCTGACAGAGATGACTCTGGATAGACAATGACAGTGATGTTAACAGACATGGACTGACTTGTGTACAGACTGACTAAAATAGTGCATGCGGACTGATAGGGAAGGTGCATGCATATGAGACAAGCATGTGGATGCAACCCCTAATCTACATGATGCTCCTACTTCTAGCAGATAGCAGTTAAGCAAGTAAGGTCCTAGCCATACAGAGTGTCCTAACCTATCCTTCCAGTATGATCACCAAGAGATAATAGGGATTTCCAGGATATTTCGATAGAGTTTCTGGGGAAAACTGGTATCTTTGGTAAATCTAGGATATGTAGAGAGAGTTTATGGGAGAAACAAGTTATATCTGGGATATCTGGATAGAGTCTCTAGGAGAAACATGTTATACCTGAGATATCTGGATAGAGTTTCTGGGAGAAACAGGTTATATGACGGGAGCAGTTGATGACGGTGGTCATACTGTCAAGCACGTTTTCATACTCCTATGTCTTTGGACCGGCAAACAAGGTTTGTAGTGTATATCTTTCTGATCATGAAGTAGACATCCTTGTCATGGTGCCTAGGCAGGTCAGCTCAATGTAGTCACATGTGAGTGATTGCCTTGGGAATCATAAGAAAGAGATTTTGTTCTATGCCACATAAGAATCTACACCACACAGGTAATCCCACCAGGGCATACATCAGTTATATCACATTGTCTAATCTTGAAAAGATAAATGAACAGTCCTATGAAAGATTTTACAAGAATCTATATGCAAAGGCTAGGTTTAGTCAAAGAGGGTCCATTGACGAGAGTTCCAATATACCGTCAGGGAGACAATACAGAAGTTGTTACACTTTTTGATACACCTTAGAAGGTACAGCATCAACGGTGACTTGTGCCCTGGCACAGCAAGACCTGAATAATGTCAGCGTCGCATTTCAGACACAGTCGGAGGAAAAATACAAGAGTGCAATGCGGTGAACCAAACACAGTAAAAAGATGATTTTAAAGATGCTTCTTATGAGTCAAACCTCTGTATTCAAAATCCCCAGTGGAGTCGCCAGATTGTGGACACGCGGAATTGGTCATCCACTCTTTGTTGGTTTGAAATTGATTTGGATCAAAGAAAAGAAAAGGAAGGTCTGTTGAAAACAGATACAAAGTCGCCACTTGGTTTTTAAGGAACCAAGAAACCTAATTTGACTCACCCAAATGGATAAAGGTCACCTGCCTTTCATAACCAAAGAACGTGGCTTGGGGTTTTGGTACGAGAGAGGAAGGAGCCTTTGTCATGACTAAAACACCATCAACTCGCCCCGTCTTTCAACGGGCCTCAATTAGCATCCAAATAATCATCTTATACTATGTTTGGTTCAACAATTAATACTATGATAGTATATTGCATCTCATAAGAATTTTAAAATGGAAAATCAAAAGATAAGATATCATTCATAAGATCTAGCCAAGTATCATACAATGAAAAGGTGAAAGATCACACAAACAAACTTATGAAAAATCATCTAATCACATATCAAGTACTAAAGTTTTCCTAATCTAAAGGGGACATGAATTATTTTTGAAACAAATAATAAAAGAAAACGAAAAATACTTAGCAAGCTAGTATGATGCATGTTAATCTTTGAGACAAGGAGATCTCTCAATCCCCGGGATGGATAAGAGGGAAGATTAGATCTAGGAGTGGAGTATGAACGTGTGATCAAGTTCATTCCTTATAATCTCCTTAGATTAGGAGTCATAAAAACTCCAAATCTTGCATGGATGTAATGTATGATCCTAGAATGTGCAAAGGTTGTAGTGTGTTTGTGTACTGGACTTTCTAAAGTGACTTAGAAGTAATAAATGTATGAAGGAAATCATCATGGAATATGCATAAATATAGTATGGACCACTTCCTAAGATATAAACTAATTTGAAGTGCATATAAGCATCAAATCAAAGGGTGGAAGTAAAAGTATATTAGTTGTGAATAGTGGACAAAACAGTGAGTTGATCTTGTGAAATTGGAAAAGTAAGGTTAGATATGTTTTTAATGCATGATTGTTTATGGAGATCATCCTTATTGTGTCTAAAATACATCTCAAAAACCAAACTTCAATAAATATCATAGATTGATAGAAATCATATAAAAAATAGAGGTCACTCAGAAACAGAATCCGTACTGTCGACTGAAATGCCAAAAACTCTTAGAAAATGAAAAGAAAACATCTAGAGGCCCATATTATATAGAAAGTTCCCTAACACACTAAAGTTCAAGGAAAAAAAGAGTTGGAACCACTCCTTTTGGAAAAGTTTTCTGAAAAATAAGTTAAAAGTCAACCTAGCTGCTGTGACAGCAAAATCAGAATGTTAGAAAGGAATGTTTGGGTCCAAATGGACCCCTTTCAAATGTTTCCAAGTCAAACCAAAAATCATGAGTGTTCTGTAAAAAGTCAGGAAGACTTTCCAACTGGTCTTGTATTCATATATTGAGTATTGAACACATAATAATTCTTTGAAGTTAAGTAGCTCACTGTTTTGAAGATTTTGTTTTTAAAACAAAGTTTATTCCTAGGAATCCAAATATTGGGGGTTTTAGAAGGGCTTTGAAATAGGGCTTTTGATAGTATATTTTCAACACTCAAAGAGGATTAAAACCACTTGTAATATCAACCTCTAATTCATTTAGAGAACCTCCAAGATTATTGGAAAGGTTTGTTTTATTTTGGAAATAACCTCAAGAATACATAGGAATGCATTGAGGTTATGATCATCATCTGTCAAACATGTTTTTGAGGTCAAGAGCTATTATCCATTAGGATTCACTCACCTCAAACTTCATGTCATCATCTAGATGATGATGAACTAGTGAGTAGATAAAGAAAGATCAAAAGAAATGGGGTAAGAGGAGATGAACAAATATATGAACAAACAAGTAGATAGTGGGGTAAGAGGAGATTCACTCATATATGGTGACTTTGGACATGGAAGAAGCTTCCTATCTCATAAATGCTCACAAAAATGGTGGGTGGATGTATTGAATGTGAAGTAAATGGAAGTAATGAAGTAAAAAAAAAAACAAAGTTTGGAACTCACTTTCTAGTTGAAAATCAAAGAAGGAAGCTTCTTTTCTCTCTATTCTACCCTTATCTCTACAACTTTTCTCTCTAAAAATTTTCTAAGCTTTCATTTGCCACCTCTAAATGAGAAGTCAAGGGGGATTTATATAGGCCAATTTGGGGGTGGTTTTGGAATTTGAAGAGTGCTCCCATTGGCTCCAAATGTCTGTGAACAAGGAACTACGTCGTTTTGGTTTTCAATTAATCAAAATGGATCCCTAAAATAAATTACAAAAATGGACAATTTTGGGAAAGAGTGCTGCAGCGGCACTGGGCCAATGTCACAATGGTAGTGGTCCAGTACCGTGGCGGCACTACTCCTCCAACGTCCGGATAATGCTGTTTAGGCCCCTTGAGGTTCCGGTATTCGTGAAAAGGTTGTATTTCGTCCAAAATTCACAAAAAATGCATATGAACTCCAAACTGAGGTTGTGATATACCGTTGGAAATGTAATGTAGTCCACTTTACATAAAAAATAGTTTAGAGATAGGTCTCTTTGAAAAGTTTTACGGTATTCGTGATAAAAGCCGATTTAATCGCCTTTCTCACCTTTGAAAATCCATAATAAATTCGTTTTGAATCCAGAAATTATGTACGATATACCATTGGAAAGCTATTGACCTCTAGTATCCATGAAAAATATTTGAAAAATGCCATGGTGCTCCGATTTCTAAGTCAACTGTTAGGTCAAATCGGTCAATCCCCGGATCTCCAGGAAATTCTGGGAACCTCTGGGAGCTCCCAAGAGCTGACATTTTTGTCCGATTTTCTTTTAAAACTCACTTTAGTACTTTTATTACGATCTAGAATGGTCCCAAAACTTTTCAACCATTTTGGATGATTTCTGTCAAACCCTGGTCAAACCTGGGTCAAACCGGCCAATGGGGACTTTCTGGGAACTTCTAGGACTTGTGGGGGTCTCTGGGATCTGACGATTTCATTTTTTGCTTCAAAACTCATTTTATTACTTTTATTATGATGTAGTATGTTTTTAGAATTTTTGGTCCAAATCTGGGAGTGTTTGGGCTTTCAGGGGCATTTTTGTCATTCTGAGCATTTTGAGAGATGAAACTAGCTTCCAAGAGTCCTTTTTGAGTCTTTTTTTATCATCGTGAACCACCAAGCTATGGGTCTCCTAAATCTAATAGCCGATAAAATAGAGTGTCTACAGTCTCCCACTTGAAAACTATGAAGCGTCAACCTTTTGTTGTGGTATTTTGAGACTCTTTGCTTATAGACTACCATTCTGAGATATGCCCGGTCGACTTCTCCCCAGAGTGCTTCTTTATTTCCTTGATCATTGTAGTGTGTCACCTGGTAGTTCGGTAGTTTGAACAAGGTTGGGACTACCGCCTCGCACCCGTAGGTGAGTGAGAATGGGGTCTCATCTGTAGTAGTCTGATGGGTAGTCTGATGCGCCTATCGTAGGCTCAGCAACTCCTCTGCCCAAAGTCCATTTACCTTTTCGAGCCTGGTCTTAATGGAGTACAGGATGGTGTGGTTAATCACCTCGGTCTGATTGTTGGCTTTTAGGTGCTCGAGCGAAGAATATTGATTCTAAATTCCATAGCTTGAGCAAAACTGTTTGAATACCGATGTGTCAAACTTTCTACCTTTATCACTGACTAGTATCCGTGGTAACCCGAACATGCTGAGGATGTTCTTTTCCAAAAAAAACATTCCACCTTTTTCTCAGTTATGGTTGCCAAAGGCTCAGCTTCTGCCCACTTGGTGAACTAGTCAATGGCAATAACGACAAACTTGGCCTGACCTTTTCCTATGGGGAGTGACCCGACTATATTGATGCCCCACTAGGCAAATGGCCAGGGGTTGAGGATTGAAATTTGCTATTCTACCGGGTGGTTAATCATACTTGCATACCTCTGGCATTTATCGCACTGCTTCACGTAATCCTGTGAGTCCCAAGCCATTGTAGGCCAGTAATAACCTTACAATAGGTCTCTTCAGGACAGGGCCCGACCTCTAACTTAACTTTCGCAGACTCCCTCATGGATCTCATTTATGATCCCCTTAATCTAAGTGGGGTAGACACATTGGAGATAGGGGATGGAAAACCCTTTTTTGTAGAGCACACCACTATCAATATGGTATCTTACCGCCCGGTACTTAACCCTTTGGGCCTTAGCCTTCTTGACCGGGAGGTCCCAACTTGTGAGGAACTGAACAATTGGGTCCATCCAACTAGAACCTATATCGATCGAGTCCACCTCCATACCTTCAGAGTCAGGCAAATTGGGCTCAGGTAGATATTCTACTTTGATTCCATGGAGAACTGACACTGAAGAGGATGCTAGTTGTGCTAACCGGTCCACCTATTTATTTTCTTCCCTTGGAATCTGTGTGATGGATAAACCTTTAAGTCCACCAGTAACCCTCCTTACTAGAGTCAGGTAGGCCACCATGCTTTCCTCTATGGCTTCATGTTGTTGTAAGACTTAATTGACTATAGACATCCCGATTTTGACCAAACCATTGAATCTAGGGGATGATTACCTCTGAAACCAATGATGACATTGTGCAACGAATTTGAAGTCTTAATGTAATTCAAGATCTTCAAAAAGCTCCTCGATCTCTAAAAATTACATTATGCAACGAATTCAGGTGTAAAATGCGTAGAAGAGAAATAAAAAACCAGTTTGGGAAATTTGATTTCGATTTAAAGTATTTCGAGAGAATTCAAGAGATTGAAGAAGGATCTTGAAGAAAAGCTTAAAGGTACTTGAAGGTCTTCATCAAAACAAGAGAAAATCTAGGGATTTTTGAAGGTAATCCTGTAATTCTAGTTAGTTTTTGTCTAAATTCAATAATAATTCATAGAATTCTTGGTTCTTTTACACAATTTTCAAAAAGTCTCTTCCTACCTCATTTCATCACACAACACTTGAATTGTGATTAAATTCTCATTCATTTGTTGATTTGGATCTAGTTAATCATGGATTAGGTATTGAAATAAGCTTTTTAAAAGGAAGATTTGCTTTGGATCATCAATTGATTTAGATTTTAATTCCCTTTATTTATGTTTTTCTTTTGAGATCTATGAGATCTTCAATATCTCACTTGAGCTCTCTAATTTAGATCCTTTAAGTTTCTATCAATTATGATTTACGAGAAATTTAAAGTTGATCTTAGTTATATTTATATATAATTGGTGGATCCAAGTCTTTGTTCATGATTTGTGTCCTCCAAATTGAAGTTTCATGGAATTCTCTCCATATTCCATTGAGATTCATGTGGATTAGGTATTTTTAGTCTCCAAGGACCAATAATTTCAGAGGAGAGCTAATCAAATTAAGTCTCAATTCCTCAAGGATCATTAACTTGAGAGAAGAATTAGGCTTAAGCAGAGTCAATTGCCATGGCTTGATAATTTGGGTTCAACAATGAAATGACAATTTAGAAATGGTGCAATGATTCCAATGACGATCTATGATCAAAGATTTTTAGTTAAATCATGATCCATTTAAATTGGATGAGACCAATTGGAATATGTTCATGACACAAAGATATACCACTGCATGTTTTGTTTTGATGACATTTTATAGTTAACATGGTTTGATCATAAGATTTGTGAAATAACTCTCTGTCCAAAATTTCAGAATAGTAAGTCAGTATTAAATCAATTAGATCAGAACCTTGAACAAGCATTTTGAACGACAAATAATTTTTTCTATGAAGTTAAATGTATAATAAGATCACCTACAAAGATTAAAGTGATTTAGATTCATTTACTATTTTTAGAAAATCACATACAATCTCTAGACAGAGAGTTGATAAATTCTAAGTGATGTTTGGTTTTGGTCTAATTCCCAGAGATTGGACTGTTCGATCTTCTTTTTGGGTTAGAAACTATACTCACAGAGGCACCTTCTGTCCAAAAATCATTAATATCAAACCATGGGAACATGATTTTTCTATTTTTGTAAGTCTGGTCTGCTCTCTGTGATTCCCAAAATGCGGTTATAGATTTGATAAACCTTGTAAATGATGATTCGAATGATTTTTCTGTGACCCAAGACTTAAACTATGTTTTGAACATTGTTAATTAAGCTTAAATCCAGCGGCTAAATGATCTAAATCAATGAATGGTTCTTAGCTTGTTCATGTTCATGCATTCATTATCATCACATGTGTATTGATTCTTGTAATTTAGGGCATTGTTTTGTATTGTGATAAACCATAATTGGTTGAGTTTAGTCATGAATTTCTTTTAATCATGTTGAGATTGTATCATCTCTATATGGACATTACATTAACTCCTAGTTGAGACTTGTATATCTATAGAGGTGTTGTGATTTCAACAAATTGGAAGGAATTCATGATCGTGTTAACTTTCTCCATGTTTGTTCGATTCTAAGCTAGGAGTTTGGTACAATTCGATAATATATTTTGTTCAAGGCATGTGGACTAATCTTTATTTCGTAGCGCTATTGAGGTATGATTTCTTGACTTTTCTCTCGTTCGTTTCATTTCTTGAATTTATTGATTTTCGACTCCATGCGTGACACCTTAGATTAGGGTTTGCCTTATGTGTATATATGTGTTAGGGACCCTTTTTCTAGGTTTTCTCTTTATTTGTATACATTGCATGTTTCCTTTCACAGCTAGATCCTGGGTAAGTTTTCTTGTTCCTTGTTACATATCATTTTGATTGCTATTCGAACTATCTGGTTTTGTATGCCGTTTTATCATTATCAATTTTACACATTTTCCAACATACTTTTGTAATGTATATTTATATCCATGTATTAGTTGAGGACACACTTTAATTATAAATTCGATTAAAAAGGATGTTAAGTAGAGGCCTATCACGAGATAGGATAAGAAGGGGTGTTTTAGTCCGTCGGGCTCCTTCCCCTCTCATTCCATAATCCCCGGACCTAGAAATCTCTGGTTTTCAAAAGATCAGTTTGCTTTTAAAGTGATTGCTTAATTTTCATTTACAAAATCAAGTGGTGACTTGTATTTTGAATTTGAAAAAGTTAAAACATGGTTAGCCTGCGATATCCGCAATTTGGCGACTCTGCTGGGGATCGAACCCAGAATCTCTAGTTTCGCTGACCAGAATTTCTAATTTTGGGTTCACTCGAGGATTAGACTTGAAAGCATCCTTTTAATTGAATTAATTAATTTTTGTGTGCTTGTTGCATTGCACTTGCATGTCTTACTAATTAATTATATGGAACTATGACCCTGGAGGCTCGCGGCAACCCGATTGGTCAAGTTATCGGATGTGTGGATCCCTTATTTGACCAAAACTCGGCCTTTGCATGATAGCTTCTATAGAAACTTTGAATCTAGGAAATCAATTCTTGATTAGGATTATGTGGCAGGGAATTTTGTATGCCCGAAAGGGATCACTTGAGATGATGACGATGCTTGATTGATGTAAAACGTATAACCCTTTAATCACCTTTTAGCAATTCCTTCTCATGTCTCACAAAATTTGGGAAAATGCCGAATCTTGATTACAAGGTTATATTTCTTATATCTTGTTAGCTAAGCATCATTGACCTTGTATGCATCCGAAATCATGTAAAGTACGGTGATAATTCAATCATGTGATCCTTCTACCCAAGGAATTTTGAATCTATCTTTAAAAGCAAACATAATTTTGTCATATATATTCCAAAGTTTTCAATCGATCATTGAAAAATCCTTGGAGTTGACTTTTTTTAATTAAATTTTGAAGTCAATCTTTGGTAAGGTATGTTTTCACATGATCATCTTCAAAGGAAAAATACAAAAATCTTAGGAATTGCTTTTGGGAGATGTGCTTTTCAAATGAATTTCAAATCAAAATTTTAACACAATTATCTTTGTTGAGGAATGTTTAAACATCCTCGTTTTCAAAAGAATTCTCATGAATTGTTTTCAAAAGATTTTATCATCCAAGAAATGCTTTCCGAATGAATTTCCAAAAATTTTTAAACTACTTAATCCTTAAAGGGGTAATGAGGATCACAATGAAAGGAGAAATTAGCGCACTAGACATGGATAAGGATTTTATGTGCTTATGTGTCTTATATGCTAAGACTAGAAGTTTCTCTTTCTTTGACATATAGATTAGGCACACACACATGCATCTCATCCTTGTGATATTTGAATCATTCATAAACATTTCAATTTTATCAAAATTTTGAATAAATACAAATTTAACTGTAGGTAAGATAGCATTGACAGTTTGGGTCAGGGATTCGAGTGTAAGGTTAGTGAGAAGAGAACCAGAGGCAAAAAGAGAAATGCATCAGGAACAACACGCTATAGAAATAGCATAGCTAAAAGGGAGATGGATCAAATGATAGCCATGCTTGAAACATTGACCCGCCAAAGGCCTGTAATTGATCTAGTGATAATCGATCCTCCTCCACCTGCTGCCAAGGTTGTCGAAGATGTCTAGTATAAGGATCCGGAACCACGTAGAGCGGATATACCTAGGACAGACAGAGAGAAGTTTGAAAAAGCTGAGAAAGAGCGTATGAGATGAAGGAGAAGGTGGAGAAGCTAGAGAAAGTTGTGCGCAAGTCCAATGGGGTTGATAGCTACCTGTTAGAGTTAAAGGGAGCTCAAGAAAAGCTACCAATCGATTTTAAGATGCCTAAAATTGATAAGTTCAATGGATTTAGCAACCCCAGAAATCATATGAGGATGTGTTTTGGGGCCTTTCAGTCGAGTGGTTTGAGTTCTCCCATGATGGCCATGCTCAGCAAACCCTAACTAGGGCAGCTTTGTCCTAGTATTTCACTTTGGAACCTAGTAAAACTCGCATATGGGAGGAAGTTGTGAAGGCTTTCGCCACTCAGTCCGAGTATAATCAAGAACTTGATGTAACCATGAGGGATTTAGAGATGACTACATAAGAATGTAAAGAGTCATTTGCTGAGCTTCTAACTCGTTGGAGGGGAAAGGCCGCAAAGATGACCCAACAGCTATCTGAGAAAGAGCATATTTGAATCATAGTAATGAATTTTCGGAGTGCCTATAAAGAGAAGCTTATGTATCAATTCATCCACATTTGCTGAGTTTCTAGATTGGAACAAGAATCAAAGACGTGATCAAGGATGGAAAGAATAAGAAGGAGGAGTCACAGGGGAACCGATCTAGAAGAGCATTTTATGTTAATGTTTTGAGCCAGCTTGAAGAAGGGTAGAATTTGTCAAAGAGAGGGGGGGAGGGGTGCGTCAAGGCCAAAGTTAGGGGGATAGTCACGTCACTTCAAGGATGTAGGGATTTCATTAACCACCACTCTCAAGCGATTAATGGTAAAGGCATATCTAAAGCCGTTAAACCCAAGGCCAATGCCTGATCCACTCCCCACCAGGCTTCAATGTAAACATCTACTACAAATTTTACCAAGCTCATGGCCACACAACAGATCGTTGCATAAGGCCGAGGCATAAAGTACAAGACCTAACTGAAAGCAAAACCATTTCCCCTTCACTTACAGATTGGCCGAATGTGACCCGAAACTCGCTCCCCAACCATCATGCTGTACCATAACCACGAAACATCAACCTCTTGGATATCGGGCAAGAAGTTTCAACCCATCATTACTGATCGTACCGGTAGGGCAAGCTATTAAAACTTATGAATTTCTAGAAGATCAGAGGATATGCATTATAGGAATCGAGGAAGAAGATGGCTAGTAGGAGGAGAAGAAGAACATGCATTCGAAGAAGATATTGACAATGAAATCATCCAAATCAATTGGTAGGATTCGAATAACCCTACTGATGACTCTATTTGGAGAGAGGAAGAGGTGTACAATGATACAGACTATCTGTGGTATAAGGGAGAAGAAGGAAAAAAGGATGGAGAAGCTGCAAAAGTAATTATCATGCTCAGATAAATGATCTTTGTGAGACAATAGAAGAAGTCATTCACCTTACCAAATTGGGGAGGCATTCAAAGCCACATAAATTAGAGGGGGACTATTCAGGGAAAGACTTGGAAAAAGGTAAAGAGAAACTAATTGAAGAAAATGGAGAAGAAAATTGGGTGTTACATCAGATGGAGAAGATGAAGCCGTATGGGCATTTCGCCAAGAAAAGAGAAAAATCCCCTATCCGCAACTTTCTAGAATTGTGGTTAGATCGGATGGACATGTGTCTTAAGCCAGGATTTGAGATGTTCGTCGATCACGAGTTCCCAGAATATAAAGATGTGTACCTGTCAGCTCCTCTGAAGCTAGTCTCACTCAATGATTGGATGACTGCTCTAGATGAAAAAGCTATGAAGCATCTGATGGGAGAAAAAGTACCTAAGAAAGGGAAGCAACCAATGAAGGAAGAAGAGTAGAACACACCGGTCAAGAAAAAGCAAGAAGGTAAAGTTTTGTATGGGTTTAATGATAGGGTTCCCTCTCCCCTGGAGTCTATAATGGTCGATATGAGCCAAACTTTTAATTTCTACTGATAATCAAGCCAGATGATGCTATCAATGAAAATGTGGTTGATTATGCTTACTCGATTGTGCTTAATGATTATAATGACTGTGAAACTGATATTTGAAAAGGAAAAAGAAAATGCATGGAAAATCATTGAGGAAACCTTGGCAATTGACTTAGGAAATGAAGAAGACCCTCAATATGTTTTTTTGGTTTATTACAATCAATAAGATAAAAGCATAAAATTGATCTCACTGCTAAAAGAATACAAGGATGTTTTGCATGATCTTATAATGGTATGTCAGGAATAAATCCAGAAATCGTCCAACACCACCCTCTTATACCAAGCCTAAAAAATGAGCTCACAATCCAAAGCCATATACTTGGTCCTTGATGGTAGCCAGTTATTTTAAATGAACTTCTTAAAAAAAAAAAGAGAAAAAGAAAAAAGGAGCTCGCTAGGATGAAAACCCGAAAGGGCGACTAGGCAAAAGTTAGATCATAAAATAAAAAGAGAGAAAAGAGGAAAAGAAAGAGAAAAAAATGGAAAAAAAGAGAGAGCTCGCTACGATGAAAACCCGAAAGGGCGCCTAGGCAAAAGTTAAAGCAAAAATAATTAAGATGCGTGTTGATTTCAAAATCCGATTCCTAGCCAGTCAAAATCATGAAGAGAATAAGAGATAGTGAGGTAGAGAAAAGAAAGGAAAGATAAAAGAAAGAGCAGAGAATAAATAAGAGAATTCTTGAGCATTTCAAAGTACATCATTGGCACATAAATTATCTCAAGGCTTTGTGTTGTTCTAAACAAAGAAAAGAAATTGGAAATGAAAAGAGAGATTTGAAAGTATCAATTAGTCTCAAAATTTATGAGAATCTCAATGGTTAGGTGGGCCTAAAAATAATGCAGAGATATCTTTGAGAAAAATAAAGAGAAATTTGGAGGGATGATATTGCTTTGAGAGTATGATAGAGGATGATTAAAACGCGATGCTTTATGTGGAAGACTTCCAGCGTATCCAGGCAAGTCTGAAGACTTTCACGTTCAACACCATTGGGATAAATAAAGCCCGATATTAAAAAAAACCCGGCTCATCAGTCATTGATCACTACGGATCCAGTTGCCTCAATAGGTCTTACACCATTCATATCTCTCCGTTGAATCCCGACTATGTAGTGCGTACTAATACTATGTTGTAAATGCATGTGTTTACAATAAGTCTAACACGGAGTCCTAGCTTCCCAACCAACCTGAAACGAAGTCTCAAGATAACCATACTCAGTTTGATGTGGAGTTTTAAAACACAATGCTAGTCTGACACAAAGTCCTGACTGACCACTCTAATACGTCATCATACTATATTCATAACAACGGAAACCTAGCATGTAGCTCATGGATCTATAACATAGATTTGATACCAGCAAACATATAGATAAAACCCTGAACATACTCATCTATGCGATAGCACTACCAAAACACAAAATGTTCATAACCCAGGTACCGAAAAACAAGCATCATCAATCAACACATCATACAGGTAGTAGTATAATCTGCAGGATTAATTTCACTGTGTTGACTGAATTTATATGATCTATTTGGGCATGATAAATTGCTTTATAGATCAAACTCAAAACTAGAATATTATAGTTGTTTGGATTATCTTTATGTACAAAAAAATCTAGCTTCATTCGGATTTTTGAGATATTCAAAACTTTCATTTTACTTGGACATTTCTAAATTTTCAGACTGCTCTGTCCTAGATTTATAGCACTGCGTTGTACGTAAATTTTGCCTATGAGGGAATGATTTTTAGACCTGGTTATATAAAATTTATTTTTAGATACATGAGTTAGATTTCTTCACGAAAACAAACCTAGCTTCATTCAGATTTTTGAGCTGCTCAAAACGTTCATTTTACTAAACTACGTTCTGCTGAATGTTTCTGTTTCCTAGATTTATAGCACTACGTTGTATATGCATTTCACCTATGAAAGATTGATTTTTAGACCGGGCTATAGATGAGTTATTTGTAGATAAATGAGTAATCTTTCTTACAAAAAAACCTAGCTTCAATTAGAGTTTTGAGCTACTCAAAACGTTTATTTTACTAAACTATGTTCTGCTAGAAGTTTCTGTTTCCCAAATTTGAAGATTTGTCTTGCATGGTATGGAAACTTCAAAATAACAACATCAAGAACTTACTAAACATTACTACATACTATATATATATATATATTCTAAAGTGAGTTGATAAATTCACCTAAACTTGAAATTGAGCATGGCTTTTGGTTTTGAGCTTAAGGAAGCTTGAATTCAAGTTCAATGGTGAATGTTCCTTGTTCTTCTCCTTCTTCTTTACTTCTTGACTTATGGGATTCTTTGTAGGTCTTCTAAGACTTCTTATTACAGATTCTAATTCCCCATGGTGGCATACATAAGTGTATGGGTGTGTATATGTGTTTGCATGTGAGGTGTATACAAGAAAAGGGAAGTTGAACTCTAGATTTACTCCCAACTCCTAGCTCTCTCTCTAATCTCTATATGCAGATTCTAAGGCTAAAGAAAATGATATGTAAGAGTATATGCATGCTTTTATAGAGGTGTTGGAGGTGTTAGGTGTCACCATGCATGCATAGGTGGGTACATGCATGAACATGTGTCAAGGGGGCGGGGGTGGACAAGTGTCACATGAGGTGGTGACATGTGTCTAAGATGTTGCATGTGCCACCAAGTGGCCGGCCATGGTGGGGTCCACCTCAGGTTTTGTGTTACTTCCTCAATTTTCATGCATAAGTCCTCGTTATGAGTGTCAGTCTCGATTTACGTACAAATGGGTATTGTTTCTAATGTCCGGGTCTGGCTACGAGACTAAGTTAAGTCTTATTACGGTCGAGTCAGTGTGGTTACTACAGCCTAATTCAAAATCTTACAACACGTCGATACTGCCACACAATTAAATAATATAATAATCAGTCAAATACAAAATTTAGAAAAATGATATTATTAACGAAGAGAAAATTATAGGTATCACACTAGAAATGACCAGGCAAGAAAGCAAGGAATCATTCACCAAGTGTTTGGCCCATTGTTGAGGGAAGGCTGCAAAGATGACCTAACGACTGACCGAGATAGACCAAATTCAAATCGTGGTAAAGAACTTGCAAGGTGTCTACCTGGAGTAGCTCATGTATTAGTGCATTCATACTTTAGCAGAGTTGTTTGAGATAGTGGCAAGGATCGAGGATGCAATCGGAGAGGGAAAAATTAAGGAGGATTCATAAGGGAACCAGCCTCGAAGGCCTTTCTATAGGTGAAATATAGGGAATCAAGTGATAATTGATGTTAATGCATTAAGCCAGCAGGAAGAAGGGGAACCATGTTAACACCCAAGTTGGATGGAAAAGCTCATCATTTCACAAATCTGCGGATTTCACTGTCCACCACCCTCAAGCGACTAATGGAGAAGGGACCCTTAAGCTACTAATAGAGAAGGGTTATTTGAAGCCTCTAGATCTAAGGCCCCTGATCCACTTCCACCAGGCTTTAATGATGACCTCTAATATGAATTTCACCAAGCTCATAGCTACACGACTGACTGATTCATGAGATTGAGGCACGATTTGCTCGATAACAAGGTCATCTCTCCGACCCTGCAAACTGGCCGAATATGACCTGAACCCGGCTCCTGAATCATCCTGCAGTACCACCATCGTTAAACCACATAAATTTCTAAAAGACTAGAGGATATGCATCATGAGGATCGTGGAGGAAGAATGGCTAGTGGGAGGAGAAGACGAGCAAGCCTTTGAAGAATATATCGACAATGAAATCATTCAAATTAACTGGTGGGATTCAAACAACCTAACTAAAAACTCTGTTTAGGAAGAAGAAGAATTATGTAGTGATAATGATAGCCTGTAGTATGAAGAGGAAGAGAGTGAGAAGATAAAAGAAGTTATGAAATTAATCAGTCATGCTCAGATAGATAACTTTTGAAAACCAGAAGAAGAAGTCGGTCACCTTACCAGATTAGGGAGACATTTCAAGCCACACGAGTTAGAATGGGACCATCTAGGTAGGAATTTAGAGAAAGGAAAAGGGAAAAGGGAAAAAGTTTGAAGCAGAAGAGGAAGAAGACCGGGTGTTACAACAGATGAAGAGAATTTAAGAAAAAATCTCTATTTGGGGACTGTTGATCTCACTAAAAATAAATAGGCAGGCTATGTTAGATGTACTACACCAATCAGAGATCCCAATTAAGATCACATCGAAGGAATTAGTTGCTATCATCAACGTTCAAGCACTAAGACCTTCTATCACATTCACCGATGATGATCTACCACTTGAGGGACCGGCTCATAACAAGCCTTTGTACGTTACAGTCCAATGCTTGGGAAAAACCATACCACTATGTCTCATTGACAACAGGTCCACCCTCAACGTCTGTCTAATGAGTATCACTATAAGGATGGGTCTAGACCAATCAATGTTTCAACCATCAACCCTTACAACTCCCAAAGGACTATCATTGGGGTGGTGACTCTCAAGGTAATCACAGGTCTATTGGAGAGAGAAACAAAGTTTTAAGTTAATGACATTCCTTCATCCTTTAATCTGCTATTAGGGAGGCCTTGAATTCATAGCATAGATGGCGTGTCATCCACATTGCATCAAAAGTTCAAATTATCACGCCCCGGAGTAGCCAAAATAGGAAAAATTAAAACATTTTATCTTTTGGGTCCATAGGTCCGTGGCAAGTTGAATACCTCATAATTGTCCACAATAATACAGAATCGATAAACAAATAACAAGCAACATTAATAAGTATAGTGGTCTAGGCATACTTCCATAATAAACATCAACAACGGTGTCGTACACTTCATTATTACATCATCACAGAGAGGGGAAATAAAAGAGAATAGTGTCTTGGGCATAAACCCTACAATATAATAATAAGTATGGCATCGTAATGCCTCAACAGAATAAAAGATAAGTAAACTAATAGGCTTCCACTCTCGCCAGCTAGCTCATGTAGCCA
Organism: Hydrangea macrophylla; assembly: GCA_033977485.1. NCBI lineage: Eukaryota > Viridiplantae > Streptophyta > Magnoliopsida > Cornales > Hydrangeaceae > Hydrangea > Hydrangea macrophylla. Next base: position 60,570,075 of record CM066997.1, on the reverse strand, counting down.
TAGCCTTCCTTAGCATACTCCTCATCTGGGTACTCTACTTCTACAAGGTTTGGACATTTGATTGTCCAGGACATAAAAGTCGTCAACTTTACTACAAGCTGAGTGAGTAAACCTACTACACTGAATAGGCTCAGGAAACACTTGTTTAACTATTTTAGAAGTAAAAGTGCGGCTTTTCTGTATGCTTTAGAAAAACATGCAATAAGTCTTTTAATTTCATCGTAACTCATATGTTAGGAAGCACTCAACGACAGTATTCATCCTTGGAATTACGACTGACATCAACCGATTGATCACATTGGACTATTGGTCCAATATGTAACGCCCCGGCGTAGCCAAAATATGGGAAAATTTAAAATTTTCATCTTGGACCATGAGGCACGTCACTGGTGGAAGTACCAAATTGTCCATGACCAAAATAATAATAACTAAATGCTATGACAAAAGGGTAAAAGCATCATCTACTACTGGAATATGTTACAATGAAAGGCTACAGTGGTACTGGCTAATTAAATACATAAGAGTCTTATGGCTCTCGGCCTTCCAAAAACTATTACAAAAATATGATAAGTCTTCTGATTACAACAAAAATATTTACAAAGGGAAGCTACTAGTCTTCTTCCTAACTCGCATAACCATAATCCTCTTCAGTATAATCTTCTTCCACGTTATATTCTTGAGTAGCTCCATAGCCTGTGTTCTTGTGACCTAGATAAGCTGGACATGGGAATGTCCAGTGACATGAACGTCGTCAGCTTATGAAAGCTGAGTGAGAAAACTAATTCAAATGGAACGTATATAGTAAATCACAACAGAGATACCCTTATTAGTTTTTAACACGTCTTTTAAGATCTTTTCTCACCGTCGAGTTATAACTACCAATATACCCGACCACGTATTCAAAAAGAAAACGTCCAACTGAGAAAACTTGTCTCGACATTCTTAACGCCACTATCATCTGTTGCCAACATTCGACATCATTTACTAACCCAAAACATCTCTTACTAACCAAACCATCATTCATTTACCAAAACACCTTCCACCAACCGAAACATCTTTTAACAACCACCTCGTCACGAAGAACCGAAGTGTTAGGGGGTGCAAGACTATCCATTCCATCACGAAGAACCGAAAGGAGTCTTCACTCTAAGAAACACCACTTCGCCATCATGAAGAACTGAAGCGTTTACGGAGTGCAAGAACATCCATTCCATCACTAAGAACCGAAAGAGTTTTCACTCTAAGAAACACCACTTCACCATCATGAAGAACCGAAGCGTTTACGGAGTGCAAGGACATCCATTCCATCACTAAGAACTGAAAGGAGTTTTCACTCTAAGAAATAGCACTTCGCCATCACGAAGAACCGAAGCGTTTATGGAGTGCAAGAACATCCATTCCATCACTAAGAACCGAAAGGAGTCTTCACTCTAAGAAACACCACTTCACCATCACAAAGAACCGAAGCGTTTATAGAGTGCAAGGACATCCATTCCATCACTAAGAACTGAAAGGAGTCTTCACTCTAAGAAACACCACTTCGCCATCACGAAGAATCGAACCGTTTACAGAGTGCAAGAATATCCATTCCATCACTAAGAACCGAAAGGAGACTTCACTCTAAGAAACACCACTTCGCCATCACGATGAACCGAAGCGCTTACGGAGTGCAAGAATATCCATTCCATCACTAAGAACCGAAAGGAGTCTTCACTCTAAGAACCACCACTTCACCATCACGAAGAACCGAAGCGTCAACCGTATCCCTTTCATCACAAAGACCCGAAAGGATACACAATAGTCATCATTTCACAACCCATCACACACATCCTTTACTCACTATCATGGCCTCTGCGGATTGGTTTACCTATCCAACACTTATCCTTGACATACGCTGCTCCTAACCAAGCACAATCAATCCTTACATATCCTTGACCGCATTCGCGTCACTCGTTCCATGGTTTAATTTGTTAATAACTTTCATTAACACATACAAGGTTGCGTTCTATGTCCGTTGTTCTGTTTTATGTCATAATATACTTATGAAGTCAGAATTAACGTCGTCGTTTAGCTTACGGCTTTAATAGTTCCTTAAGGAAACTTTTCCCAGAAAAACTTTCCAAAAACCAATTTCTCCCATAAATTGATTTCTGGCACCAGATTCTCAAATCCTCTAGTTTAATGCAATGTACAATCATTTAAGCTCAAGGTATGCAAATTATATATTCCTACGAGTAGTATAACATGTATAAAATAGTGTAGATACTCCATATATATCCAAGCATGGGTCTATGTACAACTAATTCAAGCTTATTGACACAAGAATTCTTCTGTATGCGCTTGTGTGCTATACCTAAGTGTAGGTAATTGTGCAAGTAATATAGTACTGGAAGTCTAGGTCGATACCACAAGGAAGGTTGAAAATTAATTACCTAGATTAAACTCTAAAAAGAAAAAAAGAAAATTCAATGCTTAAGGAGACTGTAGAACCCGGAGTTCTACGATTAACAAATATTAAAATTAAAAATAGCTAAATTACTCTAAACTGATGACTAACTAGTTAACTAGAGCGATATTTAAAAACTGCTTTTCTTAGTAAAAGGGAAATGTTGGGATCACGCGAATCCACAATGACCTAGCCATCTACCATGCAATTGCGTTAAAGCTCATTGGAGTACATCTTCTACAGTATTCCGTATTTTTTTAAAGATAGAGAATCCATAGCCCATTCATGACCGGGACTATGTCATCCAAATTAAGTTCGAAATACATGAAAGTGGTTTAAAATAATAGTTAAGACTCACACCCACAATGGTGTTAGCATTGAGGGTGGTTTGCAAAAGATATTGAAGAAAAATGCTTTAAGACCTCAAGTTTAGAGACTATTTTGACAAACTGAGCATTTGAGGACAGTTTGATAACAAATCTGTGAAACAGAAAGTCCAGGAATACTGTATTGAATGTTCTCAAGAATCAGAGGGTTCGATCGATCGACGCGCTCTCGATCGATCGAACATCTTCATCTCTCGATCGATCGAAATGTCTTCAATCGATTGACTGTATCTCTGTCTCGATCGATCGAACTAACTTCGATCGATCGAACACATGAATAATTCTGATGCATGGCAGAGGCTTGAAATCACAATTTCATCGCGATTTCCCAACCTGGGGACTACTTAGACATGGTCTGGAGTGTGACAAATGCGTTTTTAATGTAAAGATCCATTAAGGTGTCGTTTGGTTGTGATTTAACATGAAAACTATAAAAACTAATGGTGTAAACTTATCTAACATGCAAAACTACTAGTTGAACATATTGAACTATAATAAACTACAAGCAGAATATAATTAAAGCAATACGAAGTAACCTGGATAGATGAACTTGTATTAAACCATGAAAAATCAAGCCAAACAATACCAATCTTTGATAAAACCTACAAAAATAAAAAAAAACTCTCTTCTCCCTATATGAAAATGATAAAAAGTAAAAGTAGGCGTTCTTCAAGACGTATATAATACGACTATTTATACAAAAAACCTAAGGCTAGGGTTATATCTCCCTCTCTGCTATGTGCGCGTTATTTCTGATAAAAGCCATGTTCGATCGATCGAACATATCTCGATCGATTGAACTTCTGGGATCTTCGAGCGCTTGAACTTCATTCGATCGATCGAAGACTCGATCGCTCGAGACCTCTTCGATTGCTCGAAACTCTCTTTTCATGTTTGGATTGTCTTCATTGAAACCAAGCACTTCCTTTTATCTTGTTTATTCAATTCTTCACACAGCAATAGTAATCTGCACAAATAACCACTGAAACAATACCACTTATCATAGATTAACCATATTGTGTAAAAACTGGCATTGTAATTCAAATTGCAGATAAACAAGGGAATTGTAAACTAATTTAGTGTATTTTCTTCTTTTAGCGCGGTTGTATTTTACAAATACCCCCGTTTGTCACAACCCCCAACTAGCGATTTGCTAGTCCCTAGCAATAAAGTGAAAATAAGACAAGCTAAACTAATATTACAATAAAGCAAATTAAAACTAAAGCAAACTAATCTAAATAAAAAGAAACTACCTAACTCACTTTCATAGGAATCGCGGTTGCATTTAGCAAATGCAACAAGCCGTTAACCCCCTAGGTTCCCCCTAGTGGACGAGTGTTGTCTCGTGAGGGTTTGCAGTGAATGTACCCACAAAATTCTCTGGTTTTAAGATAAAAAAAATATAGAATAACTTGTAAACACTCTCTTCTATTCAACTATTAATTTAGCTCTACAAAGCATATCATCCTCATTCAAACCATGAAAGAAATATACATATTCCTCATGTCACCAAGAAAGAATAAAGTATGCATCATATCCATGTATCCGTGCATGTGTGAAATTAATAGCTATACATCAAACTTTATTTAGAGCTGTTTAGATTATCATACTCTCTGAACTTGTAGTTTCAACTCAATTCTCACATGGTTTTACACTCAAGAATGAACATCTCACAGAAACTTGGTTAATAATGATCGCACATGGTGTGAAAGCTTTGATATAAATTGAAAGTTTGGTTACTAATGCTTTCACACCTGACTCAATAAAGGACGAACATTTAGAGTGCAGAGTCTCAAGATAAGAATACTACTTACTAGAGGAGCGAAATACCGTGAATAACTCAAATTACACGTTCGTGTTTAAACTAAGTTGTTAAGAATCATTCATGCTTTGACATTTCGGTATAATTTTATATAGTAGGGTAGAAATGAAAGGGTAAGAAATCGCACATCTTTTGCATGTGATTGAGTGTAGTAATTTCTTCTTCACTTCATTCCGACCATCCTCTATTCTCATAGATGTTTTTTTTTTTTAAACCTGGACTCGTTTTTTCCCCCCTTTTTTTTATGTAGCCCCTCCCACAACTACTCCCTCCCCATAACATACTTCAACAATTTAATTTCATTGGATGTGCAATGGGGTGTACTGAGGTCAAAGTATAAGATTAGGGATTTAAGATTTCATAATAGATTTGGCAGTATTTACTAGGTGTGGGGTTGAGAACAATGCATATTCTAGAATGTTGATACATGAATATGGAAAGTTAAGGAGCTAATAACGATGGCTTAAATCACTTTCTTAACTTCTTAATTTTTAACACTTAAGTGTTCATGGAGTTTAGTTGGTAAATCCTGAACGTTCTCCTCTAATAAATAGCCAAAATAAAGAATTACAGACTCTTCAACGAATTTAATACATATATTCAAGAAAAAATGATTCGAATTTTATGTGATAATTCCCTCAGAATTGAAGATTGGATTCAATAGCTCACTAAGGGTAACTAGTTTCCACTACACCTCCTTAGAGTACAAAAGTCATCTTAACTCTTATTTTAGGTTTTCTGCATTGCTATTAACAAGTGCAAATGGATTTTTAGATACAAGAATGATCAACATATGCAATCATCCTAGCGACTTAGAAAAATGCGTGAATTTAATTCATAAAAAGATGAGATTAATGTGAATGTGTCATTGCTTGGTAACAGCTAAACAGGAGTGAGTATTGCAAGTCGTTCTACCAATAAAGTTTAGAATTTCAAAGATTTCCAATTTTATTTTAAAATTTGTTCAAAATTTTGCAATTTCAACCAAGATTGTATGAAATGTGCAATAAATGCATTCAAATTGCTAAATATAGACATGTGCAGGTGACTATCTATCTACATGCCACCCCCAACTGAAAATTGCGATGTCCTTAGAAGATGATTTTCAAATATAGATAGAGAGATATCACCTGCCAAAGCATAGTAAGAACCGCAAGCATAACAAGTTGTAAAGAAATCATACAAACTCCAAGCAGGAAAAATCAAATAGAATATGAAAGAGAGAGTATGGGATCCATACATAAACAAAACTAATCACTGGAAATATAATAGAGTGAAATAATAGAACAGTGATTAAAAAATCCATAAAAACGACAGTCTAACATATCCAAACTAACCAAACCACAAGAAAAATATGAGAGAGAAGAGAATACAGTCACAACCAACCAAAACAACCTAATAGCCACAAACACTGATCTAGCAGAATCTATACATCATCGATGATGTCCAATAAGATCTCAATAAGCACATCTGGAGCATCCCCATCTCCACCCTCAGCAACAGTAGTAGCCGTCGCCAGGTCACTAGTAATTAGAGTAGCTGGTGTATATAATAATGTGTCAGTCGTGACTGGAGGTGGTGGAAGTGGTGTCTCAGTAGCAGGCGGTGCCACCGATGTGGATGGAGCAGAGGGATCAGTCGGTGGTATAGAAGGAGGTGGATCAGGAATAGATGGTGCTGCCAATGTAGATGGAGCAGAACGATCAACCTGAGGAGCTGAGGATGAAGGACCAGTAGTGGGTGGTGGAGGTGTATGTAAAGACTGGTCAACCCCCATCTGAATTAGTATAGCCTCAAGAAGAGTCGTCATGCGGTCCATCTTGCCCTCGAGTCTGATCCGGGCCTCTCTCTTCTCTAATAGTAACTCATGAACAGTAGGGAGAAGCACAGATGAAGAAGACTCTCCCTGGGCGGGAGCCTGAGACCGCTGTCTCAGCTCAAACTGTGCAACCTCAATATGAGGATCAACCTCGTCATCAGAATCTAGCTCCTCAACCTCTGCGAGTGTCCCAGAAGCTGCACCCTCTGTATCGGTGCCTCCTCCCCTCTTCCTCTTCGCCCATACCTTCGCCTTCCCTTTCAGCTTCCTCTTCTTCTGCGCATTGGAGCGGCGTACTGCTGTCTCCCCAAATCAACTCAAAGCCTGAGAATTAGTGTCAGTGGCCAATGGTATCAATCTAGCCTGCTCAATCACCCTATGGATAGGCCAAGCGCCCTTCAAATGACGCTTAGCGGCAATGTACCGCGTAGGCTTGACAAAAAAGTTGATATATAGTCGAGGGAGACAGACACTCTTCCCCGTCCCTATGGCATACAGGACCTGAGTATACCATGGCACCACCTTTTCGTGGTAAGATGTCATCAATATACAATTGGCGAGCGCCAGGTGGAGAAGGTGGTACTGCTCGGTCAGAAATTGATCCTCAATCAGGGAGATGCCGTTCTAGATATGAATTGCACCGCCGGTGATCTCCTGAATGATGATAGATGGCAGAGACTGAGGTGTACCAAGTATGTATGGGTAATAGTGGTCAGGCGTCTCTGGTACACCCAAAGCTGTGGCCACGGTAGCCTGGCTGAAAATAATCTCGCGACCTTGGAAGAGTGTTCTGTAAGTGAATGGAGTCGCAGGATCCTTAATCATACTCGCACATGCCTCTCGTACCCATGTGATGTTGATTCGCTTAGATTGCATTAACATGGTGAACCAACTAGGCATGGCACGGAGACGTGTGAGAAACCACGGGGCGGGCAGCCAAACTGCCTCGAGGGGTCACTCTATCATCACCTTCCTGGACTGAAAGTATCTGGTAAACCATACATGCTCCTCATTTCTGAGCCCATGATCTGGTATGGGGTCTGGTATAGTGAGGTCAAGTGGCTTGGACTTATGGTACCCTGTGATAGGATTCATTGCGAAAGCCCTAAAATGGAAGAAATAAACAGAAAATACATGAAAACAGGGAGAACAGAAAAGAAGCTGAAACTGCTGCACTTTGATCAATTGAGAAAGTACCAGGTTCGATTGCTTGAGTCGAGTTCGATCGATTGAAAAGATGCTGCGTTTGATCGCTCGAGCCCAGTTCGATCGATCGATCGAACACAGCAAAATAACAGCGACAAGAACGGGAACAGAAATGGACCGCTAATATATAATAGCAAACAAACATAACATTTAAATGGTTTAAAACCCGTGGGGGGCACCCCACAATGATTCGAATGAAAAGAAAAAAATGAAGGGGTGCATCGGGACCTAACCTCAAGATACGCGCGAAGGAAATGATGAGGAGGATGATGATGGTGATCAGAGGGGTCCAGGCACTCCTCAATTGATGTTGGGATGTATATGGGGGTTCAAAATTTCAGGAGCCTTCTCTGTCTCCGAGCGCTCGAGAAAGAGGGAGAGGAAGAGTGAAACTGATGAAGTGTACTGGAGATGCCTCGTTTAAATACAAGTCTCGATCAATCGAGAAAGTTTGATCGATCAAACTTTTGATCGATTGAACACCGTTAAAGCGCTAGAGGGTGAGACGACGTCGATCGATCAAAATTAGTTCGATTGATTGAACCTGAAAATTCTACAATATCTTTGAATTGAAAATCTATGCACCCCCAACGAACCAAGATTATTCTGGACATACAGGAATTGGATAAAAACAGTTTCTTAACAGGATATGTAAGCCAAAAGTCATCATCGTAATAGAAAATTGCAATTTTTTTATTGATAAAACTTAGGAATAGCATCCTGTGGATATCGCATTTTTTCCTACCCACAGCTTTTCTTTTAAAGTTCCTTTTAAATTTCAACTTCAAAACAAATGAGTCGCCACTTAATTTTTAAAAGGAAAATTAAGAAACCATTTTTAAAGCAAACTAATCTTTTTAGAAACCAGAGATTAACTAGGTCCGGGGATTATGGAATGAGAGAGGAAGGAGCCCGTCGGACTAAAACACCCTCTCTCATCCTATCTTGCGATAGGCCTCTACTCAACATCCTTCTAATTGAATTATTAATTTAAATGTGCCATCAAATAATACATATGTATAAAATATACATTACAAAAGCATGTCTAAAGGGTGTAAGATTGCAAGTGATAAAATATCATTCAAAAGCCACGTAATTCAGGTAGCAAGCAATATGATATGCAAATAGGGAACTAGAGAACTTACCCGGGATCCGGCCGCAAATATTTAAACGTGCAAATGCATGCAAATAGATAAACCTAGGAAAAGAGTCTCTAATCCATATATACAAGTAAAGCAAGTCCTAATTCTAAGGTGTCGCGCAAAGAGTCGAAAATCAAGAAAAATCAACAAATGAAATAAGCTAGAGAAGAGATGAGAAATTGTACCTCAAATGCGCTACAAAACAAAGATTAGTCCACATGCTTCACATAATGATATGATATCAAACAATCAATCCTGATTCCCTAGCTTAGATCTATCAAACATGAAATCCAACTTTATTTAAGTAACTAGTTCTAATCATAAATGTACATGGATGAATGAATGTGAACAAGAATAAGACATGGATTTATTCACTAATTTGAGTCACTTAGCTTCTGTGTTTAAGCTAAACTATCATTATTCAAAGTATGATTTGGGTCCCAAGACATTAGGAGACCATTTGACTTGAAATGAATAAGATTAGATAAAAACAGTAGCAGTTTTTTTATGAATTACAGAGAACAGACCAGATCTTAACAAATGGAACAACCATACTTCCAACGTTGGATCTTAATGATTTTTGGATATAATATGCCTCTGTGAGTCTAGTTAATAAATCAAAAAGAAAATCATGGTTTGAACGGTTAGATCTCTAGGAATATGGAAAACACTAGACATCACTCAGGAATCTGCAACTCTCTGTCCAGAGATCTTGTACGATTTTCTAAAAATAGCAAAATGATGAGAAACACTTAGGTCTTTTTAGGGGACCTTACCAACACATTAAGGTACCTAGAAAAAATTATTTTGGTCACAAATACTTGATTAAGGTTATAATTTGCTTATTTGAAAAGGGTGTTGCAGTTCTGAAACTCTGGACATATTATAGTGACTTCACAAAACTCATGACCAAACCACTTTAAACATGAAATCTCCTTAAAACAAAAATTGCAGTGGTAAAACATTGTGTTATTGACACTTTCCCGTTGGTTTCACTTGATTTCGACGGTTAGATTTTGAATCAAAAATCTTTGATCAAAACCGATTTATGAATCCACTGTTTCATTGTCAAGTTCCACTTTTATTTGTTAACCCCAACTATTAAACCATGAAGTTGGACTTAAACTAAACCATTTTTTCCTACCATTTGATGGTCATTGGAGGCTAAAGACCTTTATACTTGTAGATTTCAAATGAGATATGAATGGACTTCATGAAATCTCAAGATAATGAACCTAAACCATGGAGATGGGCTTAGAATCAAAACTTCTTACTCCTACCATTTGATGGTCATTGGAGATGAAGATATGACTAATACTCATGAGCCTTGACCAAACATAGCTAAACACTCATAGGTTTTCAAGGAATATGGAAGGAGATTCCATGAAACCTGAAGTTAAAGAATCCCAAACCATGGTAGAGGTTTAGATTCACTTACTTACTCTTATATGAGGGATGATCAACCTTGACCCTCATGGGGGAGCACAAGCTCACATGGAATCAAAGGATCCAACTCATGAGACTCAAGTGAAGTATGAAAGACTTCCAAGAATCTCAAGAGAGAAGTATAAACAAAAGAAAGAAAAGAAAGAACTAAAAAGAAAAAAATGCAACTAAAGTTTGCAAGTTCCCTAATAAAAACTTCTAAGAAAAAGGTTAATCAAAAGACCAAAAGTTCAAAAAGAGTGAAGAAAAACAAATTGTGGTTAGAGGATCACCTCCAAACTATCCTCAAAGCCTCTCTCCTTTGAAGATCTTCCAAGCTCTCCTCTCTAGTTTTCCAAAACTCTCTCTTTTCTCTCAAAAAAATGTCTTAATGTAATGGTATATTCTTCTTGTATATTGTTATTGTGTCATCCCAAGGAAGATCCTCCTTCTTTTATAGACAAAAAATACCAAGTATTCTCAATGAATTCGGAGTAAAAGACAGGTGTAAATGTCCCATTTGGTGGTACAATACGTACTTCCTAAAAATAGACAGACTGCTGTACAGGGCGGTAAGCAAAAATCTCTTGCGGCAGTCAGTGGATGCAGCTACGGCACTCCGTGAAAGCCGCAGTGGCATTCCATGACTGTCGTGCGGTTCTCAGTAAGTGTCGCGCAAAATTATTGATTGCCGCGTTTATTGTCAACCTTACTTTATCAGTTTTTTGTTTTTATCTGCCTACATATACGTATTGTATCATAAAATACGAACTGTTAAAGAAAACGGCAGTCAGAAATTGTCGGCGGCACTCAGTAAATGCCGGGCCGGCACTCAGTGACTGTCGTTCGGCACTCACTGAATGCCGTTCGGCACTCATTGAGTGCCGCAAAATACTGCTGTATGCCGTTTTTGTTGAACTTTCCCTTTTTAGGTCTTTTCTTTCCTCCTTTTTCTTAAAGATACTTATTTTCGAAGATATTTTCCAAAAGTGATGTTTTATACCTGAATTCTCCTAAATACCTGGTATTTCATTCTGTGAAAATTTTACCACGTTTGGAGAACTTTCTGAAGAGCTTGGAATGCTTCGAGTCTTTCGATCTTTGTCATCATCGGATGTGGAGGTGACGCTCTCCTAAATTCGATGTTTCGTCAAAATTGGGGTGTCTACACATCCATATTGTTTAAACCTTATTATCAGCAAAATAACTAAAATAAACTGGAACTAATAAAACTTTATCTAGGATTACACTTCAATTGATAAAACAAAGATGAAATGACAGAATACAATTGAAGTAAAGCACTACTCTTCTAGCATGAAAATATCTTCTTCCACAACTTCTTTCTCCGCCAAAGTTTCAATTGTGGAGTCCAAACTTGATGATTTGCTTTTCCAGAATAGCCGAAAAGCAGCCAGGGCATCGTCGAGCAAGTCTGAACTCTCCAAGGAATTGATCACACATGAAGGAGGTGATCCGGATGTAGACAGCGATAACGGAGTATAAGTTTGCAACGGACTTTTCTCTTGCGGCAGAGTACCTGGGGACCTTATGTATGGTCCAAATCCATGGAACAACTGATGCAGAAGGAACAATGGCGGTAACATTTGATTCATAGTGACAACCCTGACAAAGGAAACCAAAAGAGAACAAAAAGAAAGGAAGAAATTAAATAAAACAAACGAAAGAACTAATGGAAAGGACTAATAAAACAAGAAATGTGACCAAGAAGTAACCTCACTATTGGCATGATATCTCCATGTGCACTAGCAGGTAGGGGGCATTGAAGCCGGAACAATAAATAACTCAAGTGCACATAAATGTAGGGAACCACTTCGATGACAAGGAAGTCATCAACATAAATGAATACAACATTATGGCGTTCTGGCACCACATCCTGTAAATCTTCTTCTTCCCATGGTTCCCACATTGAATCATTCTCCTATTATTCCATCAGAGCATCATCGACTTTCCAAACAACATACCCCTCTGGTTCTCCTTCCTCTTTAGGAAATTCCATATGCTCAAAAGGATTGATCTGGAGGAGAGCAAAGTTGTATGGGATGTACCCTTGGGTCAAGTCAATGACATCTTCTTCCCCTGGCCCTTGATAAGGAGCAAAACAGAATGCTATCTCATCGGCAGTCCAAGGGGGTTAGGATATTCTGACTCAGCCTATGACCCAATTGAGTGGACATCATCATCTCTAATGTTGAACAGCCTATAGGAGATAGATAAAATGGAATAGCAGATTAGAATCGAGGTCACACTCTAAAAATAGATAGACAAAAGAAATAAAACAAAGAAAAATGCAGTGAAGGAAAGAATAGAACAACATGGTGAAGACGTAATTGAGCATTTTAGGTCGAGGAATAATCGGGCTCATCCAGTTGGATGTGCTCGACCTCTGGTTGGAAATCCTCGAAGAATGGTTTTAACCTTGAAACTTTCATCGTTCTTAGGATTGAATAACTCGACGACCCCATGTAGAAAGACAGATTTGACTATAAAGGGTCCTGTCCACCTAGATCGGGGTTTTCCTGGGAAAGGTGAAGGCGAGAATCATATAACAAAACTTTTTGCCCCAGCTCGAATGATTTTTGAAAGATCATCCTATTGTGGCGAGCCTTCAACCTTTCCTTATGTAATCTAGCATTATCGTAGGCATCTCGACGTATTTCTTCCACTTCAGCTAACTGGAGTTTTCGAAGATGACCTCTCTCTTTATTGTCAAAGTTCAATGAGCTAGTCGCCCAATATGCTTTATGCTCGATTTCGACGGGCAGGTGGCATGCTTTTTTGTATACTAGCCTAAATGGGGACATTCCCAGACTTGTCTTATAGGTAGTACGGTACGCCCAAAGAGCGTCGATCAATTTATATGTCCAGTCCTTTCTATTGAAACTAACTGTCTTTTCGAGAATGTGCTTGATTTCTCAGCTAGCCAACTCTGCTTGCCCGTTCGTTTGCGGGTGGTAGGCTAGAGCGATCTTGTGGTTGACTCCATATTTCTTGAGTAGTGACTCCAAAGGCCTATTGCAAAAGTGTTTGCCTTGGTCACTTATTAGTGCTTTTGGGGTTCTGAAACACGACAGAATGTGTTCATTAAGAAAGGACATTACTATTTTGTGGTCATTGCGTCTTGTCGGTATCGCTTCTACCCATTTTGATACATATTCCATAGCTAGGAGTATATATTCACAGTTGTTAGATTTCAAAAACGGGCCCATAAAGTCTATGCCCCAGTAATCGAATATTTCAATTGTGATAATGGGAGTTAATGGCATGGAGTTCCTTTTTGAAATTGTACCAAGCTTTTGACAGCGTTGGCATGCTTTGCAGAAAGTGTAAGCATCTTTAAACACGGTGGGCCAGTAGAAACCACTGTGTAGAACTTTTTGCGCAGTCTTTTGCAAAGCAAAATGGCCTCCACAAGCCTCAGAGTGGCAGGATGCTAAAATGATGGTTATATCCTCATTTGGGACGCAACGCCTGATAACTTGATCAGAGCAATACTTGAATAAGTAAGGGTCATCGAAAAAGAAATGACGTGCGAATGAGAGGAATCGTTTCTTATCCTGATTTGACCAATGATGAGGGGTCTCTCCCGTAACCAAATAGTTCACTATATCCGCATACCAAGGCAAATTGGAAATAGCCATCAATTGCTCATCAGGGAATTTATCCTTTAACCCATCAGTGTTATCAACAAATGTTAACCGAGATAAATGGTTAGCGACCACATTCTCTACTCTTTTTTTGTCCTTGATTGTGATATCGAATTCTTGGAGTAGGAGTATCCAACGGATAAGCCTTTGTTTCGCATCCTTCTTAGATTACAGGTACTTCAGGGCTAAGTGGTCTGTAAAACAGACAATTGGGGACCCTATTAGATATGACCTGAACTTATCTAGAGCGAAGACTATTGCCAGTAGTTCTTTTTCGGTAGTCGTATAATTCATTTGAGCTTTGTTAAGTGTTCGACTAGCATAGTAGATTACGTAAGGCTTATTATACTTCCTCTGTCCTAGAATTTTGCCAATGGCATAGTCGCTAGCATCGCACATTAACTCAAAAGGCAAACTCTAGTCGGGTGCCTGTATTATCGGTGCAGAGGTAAGGTGTTCTTTTAGTGCGTCAAAAGATGTTTGATAGTTTTCCAACCATTCGAATGGCATGTCTTTAACCAACAGTTGACACAGTGGTCTGGAGATCGCACTAAAATTTTTGATAAAGCGACGATAGAATCCCGCATGTCCCAGAAAAGATCGGATGTCTCTGACTGTACGAGGGACAGGTAGGTTTGAGATTATATCAATTTTTGCTTTATCAACTTGGATACCTTTATTAGAAATAATGTGGCCGAGGGCAATTCCCTTGGTCACCATGAAGTGACACTTTTCCCAGTTTAGTACTAGGTGTTTGTCCTCGCATCGTGCTAACACACGTTCCAGATTATCTAAGCAATTTTCAAAGCTTTGGCCGAACACTGAAAAGTCGTCCATAAAGACCTCAAGTATTTGTTCGACCATATCGCTAAAGATTCTTAACATGCACCGCTGAAACATAGCAGGTGCATTGCATAACCCGAAAGGCATACGTCTGTAGGCGAAAGTACCGAACGGACACGTGAAAGTTGTTTTCTCCTGATCTTCAGGAGCAATTTCTATCTAGTTATAACTGCTGTATTCATCCAAAAAGCAATAGTACTTATGATCCGCCACTCGTTCTAGCATTTGATCCATGAATGGTAATGGAAAGTGGTCCTTTCGGGTCACGGTATTCAGTTTTCGATAATCAATACAGATTCGCCATCTGGTGGGGATGCATGTTGGTACTAATTCGCCATCTTTATTAGGAATAACCATTATGCCTGCCTTTTTGGGCACTACTTGGGTCGGACTGACCCAGGGGCTGTCAGAGATAGGATATATAATCCCAACATCGAGTAGTCTTAATACTTCCTTTTTAACTACTTCTTGCATGTTGGGATTCAGACGCCTTTGCATTTGTCGCGAAGGTTTAGCGTCTTCTTCCAAATATATTTTATGAGTGCACACGGATGGACTTATGCCTTTGAGATCGGCAATGGTCCATCCTAATGCTCCTTATGTTGTTTTAGCATTTGGATTAATTTGCCCTCTTGTTCTAGACTGAGAGTGGATGAAATTATAACAGGATAAGTTTTTTTAGTCCCAAGGAAAGCATATTGGAGCTCTTTAGGAAGCTCTTTCAATTCCAGATTAGGAAACTGAAAATTGGAGGGCATAACTAATTTTGTTTTCGGAGGTAGGGGTTCATATGGTGTTACCCACATGCATTCAACTCTATCCTCCTCTCGCGTATCCATCACGAGGCAAGTGTGATTTAAAGTAGAATCCAATGGAGTAGAATCTTTAGGTCGATAGATAGTGTCAAATTGCGACACTACTATCTCCAATGGATCTTTATAATCAACAAAATCTACCTCATCTTCGATGACCGTTTCAACGTAGTTAACCTCATCTTCGTCATCGTATTCTTCAGGTTGGGGATTTGAGAAGATTTTGACATTCAAAGTCATATTCCTGAATA
Organism: Hydrangea macrophylla; assembly: GCA_033977485.1. Lineage (NCBI taxonomy): Eukaryota > Viridiplantae > Streptophyta > Magnoliopsida > Cornales > Hydrangeaceae > Hydrangea > Hydrangea macrophylla. Next base: position 60,554,258 of record CM066997.1, on the reverse strand, counting down.
CGATGGTCATAATACCACTTCTTATTTTTATTGTGGCATCTATGGTGTTGAGGAATGGACGTCCAAAAATCACTGGGATTTGTGAGCATGGATTGGACACAGGTTCGGTGTCCAAAATTACAAAATCAACCGGGAAGACAAAGGAGTCTATTTGCACTAGAACGTACTCTAGTATTCCTCTGGGATATTTGACGGACCTGTCTGCCAGTTGCAATGTAACTCGGGTAGGTTTGAGTTCACCCAACCCTAGTTGTTTATAAACTGAGTATGGCAGCAGGTTCACGCTTGCTCCGAGATCAAGGAGGGCGCTGTCTATTCTTTGATTTCCAATTTGGCACGAGACAGTTGGGGTACCGGGGTCTTTGAGTTTTGGAGGCAATTCGTTTTGGATGATTGCGCTTGCTTGGCAAGCCACATAAGCGTGTTTCTTCACACTTTGCCTCCTCTTGACCGTGCATAAGTCATTAAGGTACTTAGCATAGGCCGGTACTTGTTTGATTGCATCAATGAGTGGAAGATTGATTTTGACTTGTTTGGATAGTTCTAAGAACTCCTGATTCTTTGCCTCATTTTTGGGGTTCCTAAGCCTCTGAGGATAGGGCGGGGGGAAAGGGCATTTAGGTACTTCGTTGTCAACGGGCTCCTTTCCAGGCTTTCTCTCAACTTCCTCTACTTGTTTAGGAGCTTCAGTGTTTATTTAGGAGCTTCAGTGTTTATTTCTAATGGTTCATTATTAGTGGATGACTCCTCTTCCTGAGTAGAAGGTTTGTTTTTATTCACCACTTCGTCCTCATACTCTTTGGGAGTAGAGAGAGGCATATTTAGCCCTATAGTCTTGCCGCTTCTCAGAGTAGTCACGACTTTAGCTTGTTCATGGTTAGTGGGACCATTGTTGTATCCCCTAGGGTTTTTAAGTGGTTGGGCAGGAAATGTTCCACCCAACCCCTCCTGTCGTGCATCCATCCTATCAAACGTCGCATACATTTTGCTCATCATTTGAATGAATTATTGTGTCAGATTCACGTTAGAAAGATGATCTTCCTCTTGTGCCTTTATGTGCGGGGGAACGTACACGTTTGACTATTGATTAGAGGGTTGAGCTTGATTATAGTTATTAGGTCTATTTTGATTGAATGGCTGGGGCTGCCTATTGTATTGCCCTTGATATTGGTTATTGTTGTTATAGGGCTGTTGTTGGTATTGATTTTGAGTCCCATCATTATTTTTCCAATCAAACCCGGGGTAATTCAATCTATTGTTATTATTTTGTGAATTATAGTTATTATAGGAATTCCCCGCCCCCCTATACCCTTGCATGGCATTTATTTCCATGGGGGGTTGTTCTTGAAAATACGGCACATTGGGACAGTATTGATTGGTATGTCCCAACATATTGCATGTGCCGCATGGTTCTTCAGGCAAAACCTGCCTAGAACCTTCACCTTTCATCCCTAATTCCTCTACTTTCTTAGCTAATTCCTCATATTTATTCATTAGGTGATCTTCGCTTTTTAGTTGGTATGAACTCTTCTCCTCTACACAGGATATCTGTGAGCGTGGGATATCTTCAAAATTGGACCATTCATGGGCATGTTCGGCTAGCCACTCAAAGTGAGCTTCAACTTCTTCAGTATTTTTGCGAAGAAATGGTCCTGAACTCATGGTCTCAACCAACTTTTTAGTTTCACCATTTATGTAACGCCCTGTATTTTATTATCATTAATAAATAAATATTGCATTTTATTTCCATGAGTAGTTGAATTAATTTCTATTTATAAATAATTATCTGGGGTCAAACTGTAATTTCCAAAATATTTTCTATAGTTTCAAAAGCAATATCTATATTTTTGTACAAACCGGGAATTTATTCCTACGCTAATATAATTTTCTGTATTTTCATTTCAATCGAAACATGCCAGTTTATGTTTTAATCTGCGTCTGTACCGCGACTTGGGTGTGGGAGCACGTGAGCTCAACCACACCGTGCGATTTTCGGTAGTTGCTTGGAGCCCAAAACAGTGAAATTATATATACGTTGGTTTCTCTCTCTCTCTCACTCACAGTCTCTCATCTCTCACTCACCCAAACTCTCTAAACTCTCTAGATACTAACACTACACACTCATATACAGATTATATATGGTATATATATATACTCATACACATACATAGATATATATATTCATCTCTAAATCAAGAGGAGAGACGGAGGAAATTTCAAGAACGACGGAATTATCGGCGGAATTTATCTGTCTCAAATTCTCTGTATCAAACACCTCAGTGAGTATTATAAACTCACTCGCCATGTTTATATACGTGTATTCCAGTATATATAGGTGTGTATATGTGTATATATATGTATTTCACCATGGGAGCTTGAAATTGGAGTTTTGTAAATCTTAATCAAAATGAAATTTATGAATTGGGAATGAAAGATCTTAGTCCCAATAAGCTGTGGTTCGAATCCTACGCAATAATTCATCTGTATCGCGGCGAACGGTTGATTTAAAGTTTTGACACTCTAACTTTAATCGTGAAAATTAAACGATACAATCCGTATTAGTTAAAATTGATCGCGTATTCTTAATCTACGCGGAAAACTGAAGAGAACCATATATTACATGCCCCGATTGAAACAGATTCTGAAAATGGGTAAAATGCAGTTTTGAAATTGAAAACAGAGGAAAAACGAAGAAGATGACATTCTGTAAGAACTCGCGCGCGCGACCCGCTCGCGCGAGGCTCGCTCACGCGGACCATCCCCCCCCTTCGCGCGCGCGATCCGCTCGCGCGACCTGTTCTGCCCCTTCGCGCGCGCGACCCGCTCGAGCGATATGTCCTCCCCTTCGCTCGCGCGATCCGCTCGCGCGACACCCCCTCTCCCTCACTCGAGCGGCCCGCTCGCGCGAGGTGGCAGTTTTGGCAGTTTGTATAATTTTGGTAAGGAACTGTTTGGAAAATGTTTTGGGAGATTTCAAGGAACTGTTTGGCAAAAATCTTGTTTTTAAAGGTCTATGTTTTAAGAATTGTACGAACAAGAACAACTAAGATCGAAATTTATGCTCGTACGATTATCCGGCTTTGTGATTAATTAATGGTGTTATTTATGAAACATTGACATACATATTAGGGTTGAGGTTGTGTCAACATGCATGTGAGAAAGCGTGAAAAGAGTAAAGGGTGGCGGTCTGGTGTGCGACCTCAATATCGATCGGATATTATTCCTGGTATTGGAGGCGACAGTGTTGTTTACGACTTAGATATCGATCAGATATTATTCCTGGTATCTAAGACGCGCGTTTCGGATATTGATCGGATAGTATTCCTGATATCCGAAGCGATGGTGATAGTGTAGTGTACGGCTTAGATATCGATCGGATATTATTCCTGGTATCTAAGGCGCTTGTTTCGGATATTGATCGGATAGTATTCCTGATATCCGAAGCGATGGTGATAGTGTGGTGTACGGCTTAGATATCGATCGGATATTATTCCTGGTATCTAAGGCGCTTGTTTCGGATATTGATCGGATATTATTCCTGGTATCCGAAATGGTGGTATTGAGTGTGGCTTAGATATCGATCGGATATTATTCCTGGTATCTGAAGCGATAGTTTGGTGTGCTGTTTTGGATATCGATCGGATAGTATTCCTGGTATCTGAGATAATGGTTTGGTTGTGTTGAGTTTTGTTGAGAGAAAAGAGTCAGAAAGATGAGATATTACATTGTTCATGCACGGTCGCATATTTATTGCTTTCTTTATTCCCCCATGGCTTATGTTGGAATTGGAACCTTGAATCTATTGCTTTTAAAGTTAAATTGCACCGTTGTTTATATGCTTATATATACCTTGCGAGCACTTGTTTATTTTGCTCACCAGCTTTCATAAGCTGACGGCGTTGATGTGTCCTGGACTGTATGTCCAGATTTTCAGGGTCAGGAGCAGCCAGGGTATTTTGACTATGCTACTTAGAGTCAGGAGACTTTCCAGGAGGCTGCATTATTTTTCCTATGTCTTTTAATTTGGGTTTGTAATAAACTAGCTTTAGACATTTGAATAAGGCGTGTTGTGCCTAAGTTGATGACTGCTGTAATAGTTAGTAAGTTTTAATTGTGGAGGTTATGTTTTGTTAGTATCCTTTGCTCTAGAAATGTTGTTAAGTTATTTGTTGCAGGGACAATTGGTCATACTCACTTGTCACGACCTACGAGTCCATAAAGGAAATTAAATGCTTTCCTGTATTATGCTACGTCGGGCGTGACAATTTAACCCTTCGTAAAAGTAGCTTATGGTTCGCCATTTCTCATACCCATGATGTGGGCATAATAGAAGCAAATCCTTGAAACGCTCCCAAGTTTGGATGAAGGTTTCGTTGCTCTTTTGTTTGTAAGAGTTAATTTGTCGTTTAAGCTCAGTGGTCATGCGAGGTGGAAAGAATTTCTTTAGAAATGCAGTGTTCATCGCATGCCAGGTGTAGATTGAATTCGGCTTCAAAGTGAGTAGCCATGCTTTTGCTTTATCCTTCAAAGTGAAACGAAATAGCATTAGGCGTGTCACGTCTACAGGACAATTTTGTGAAAATGTTTTACAAACATCCTCGAAGTCCTTGACGTGTAGATATGCCTTCTCGCTATCCATTCCATGGAAGGTATGAAGGAGTTGAATCATTCCGTTGCGAAATTGCAATTCGCCAGCATAAGGTGGAATGAGAATACAAGAAGGTGTTGGAGCATGTTCAGGTGTCATGAGATCGCACAAAGGGCGAAGTGAATCGTCGATTGGGACAATCACATTATCACCGTTTCCACTTTGATTATCGGCCATTGAATTAATAGGTGTAGCTATGGGATTAATAGAATTAGAAGAATCAGCTAAGTAGAATGGATTTCCAAGAATTCCTTCGATGGAATTTTCGGACATAAACGGGAAAAAAATCCTAAAAGGTTTTAATCTAAAGAAGAAAAGAAAAAGAAAACAGAAATAGATAAAGATAGATTGAGGTAAACTAGGTATTAACTCGCTGCCTTCCCCGGCAACGGCGCCAAAAACTTGACACAAGAATTCTTCTGTGTGCGCTTGTGTGCTATACCCAAGTGTAGGTTTTCGTGCAAGTAATATAGTACTGGAAGTCCAGGTCGATCCCACAGGGAAGGTTGAAAATTAATTACCTAGATTAAACTCTAAAAAGAAAAAAAGAAAATTTAATGCTTAAGGAGACTGTAGAACACGGAGTTCTACGATTAACAACTATTAAAATTAAAAATAGCTAAATTACTTTAAACTGATGACTAACTAGTTAACTAGAGAGATATTTTAAAACTGGTTTTCTTAGTAAAAGGGAAGTGTTGGGATCACGTGAATCCACAATGACCTAGCTATCTATTATGCAATTGCGTTAAAGCTCATTGGAGTACATCTTCTACAGTATTCCGTATTTTTCTAAAGATAGAGAATCCATAGCCCATTCATGACCGGGACTATGTCATCCAAATTAAGTTCGAAATACATGAAAGTGGTTTAAAACAATAGTTAAGACTCGCACCCACAATGGTGTTAGCATTGAGGGTGGTTTGCAAAAGATATTGAAGAAAAATGCTTTAAGACCTCAAGTTTAGACTGTTTTGACAAACTGAGCATTTGGGGACAGTTTGATAACAAATCTGTGAAACAAAAAGTCTAGGAATACTGTATTGAATGTTCTCAAGAATCAGAGGGTTCGATCGATCGACGCGCTCTCGATCAATCGAACATCTTCATCTCTCGATCGATCGAAATGTCTTCAATCGATCGACTGTATCTCTGTCTCAATCGATCAAACTAACTTTGATCGATCGAACATAGGAATTATTCTAATGCATGGCAGAGGCTTGAAATCACAGTTTCATCGCGATTTCCCAACCTGGGGACTACTCAGACATGATCTCGAGTGTCACAGATGCGTTTTTAACGTAAAGATCCATTAAGGTGTCGTTTGGTTGTGATTTAAACATGAAAACTATGAAAACTAATGGTGTAAACTTATCTAGCATGCAAAACTACTAGTTTAATAGATTGAACTATAACAAACTATGAGCAGAATAAAAGTAAAGCAATACGAAGTAACATGGATAGATTAACTTGTATTAAACCATGAAAAATCAAGCCAAACAATACCAATCTTTGATAAAACCTACAAAAATAAAAAGAAACTCTCTTCTCCCTATATGAAAATGATAAAAAGTAAAGGTAGGCGTTCTTCAAGACGTATATAATACGACTATTTATACAAAAAACCTGAGGCTAGGGTTATATCTCCCTCTCCGCTGCGTGCGCGTTATTTCTGATAAAAGACATGTTTGATCGATCGAACATATCTCGATCGATTGAACTTCTGGGATTTTCGAGCGCTTGAACTTCATTCGATCGATCGAAGACTCGATTGCTCGAGACCTCTTCGATCGCTCGAAACTCTCTTTTCATGTTTGAATTGTCTTCATTGAAACCAAGCACTTCCTTTTATCTTGCTTATTCAATTCTTCACACAGCAACAGTAATCTGCACAAATAACCACTAAAATAATACCACTTATCATAGATTAACCATATTGTGTAAAAACTGGAATTGTAATTCAAATTGCAGATAAACAAGGGATTCGTAAACTAATTCAGTGTATTTTTTTCTTTTATCACGGTTATATTTTACAAATACCCCCGCTTGTCACTTATGTTAAGATTTCAAAGCATCATCTTGGTTATACTTGTAAAATACATGCATGGGTTCATTATCATGTCTATAAAACTAACAAAACTACACAGACCCTCAACATACTCATCTACTCGATAGCACTACCATAGCACAAGATATTCATAACCACACAGGTATCGGAGAACAAGCATTATCAATAAACACATCATACAAGTAGTTGTACAATCTGCCAGGAATTAATTTTACTATATCGACTGAATTGATATGATTTGTTTAGGCATGATAAATTGATTTGTAGATCAAACTCAAAACTAAAACATTGTAGATAATTGGATTAGCTTTGTGTAAAAAAAATCTAACTTCAATTACATTTTTGAGCTGCTCAAAATATTTAGTTTACTTAGACATTTCTATATTTCTGGACTGCTCTGTCCCAGATTTATAGTACTGCGTTTCATGTGCATTTCACCTATGAAGTATTGATTTCTAGACTGAGATATAGAAGAGTTATTTGTAGATAAATTAGTTAGCTTTCTCTACAAAAAAAACCTAGCCTCATTCCCATGTTTTAACTACTCAAAATGTTCATTTTGCTTAACAACATTCTGCTGGAAGTTTCTGCTTCTCAGATTGATAATACTACGTTGTACATACATTTCACCTATGAAGGAATGATATTTAGACTAAGATATAGAAGTGTTATTTGTAGATACATGAGTTAGATTTCTCCACAAAAAACCTAGCCTCATTCCCATTTTTGAACTGCTCAAAATGTTCATTTTACTTAACAACATTCTGCTGGAAGTTTCTGCGTCCCAGATTTTAAGATTTGACTTGCATGTTGCATAGAACCTCAAAATACAACATCAAACACTTTCTAAACATTACTACATACTATATAGGTTCTAAAGTGAGTTAGAATACTCACCAAAGGTTGAAATTTAAGCTTGATATTGGTTGAAGCTTAGTGAAGCTTGAATCTTCAAACTTCAAGGATGGACTTCCTCTTTGTTCTGTTCTTCCATGGAGCTATAACTCCAGCTCTCTCTCCCTCTCAATTATGTGCAGATTGTAGAGACAAAAGTGTCTGAATTGTGTGTATGTGCATGATATATAGGAGATTGGCATGGCTAGGTGTTAATTGCATGAGTTCATTCAAAGACACATGTCCAATATGTGGACAAATGTCATGGGAGGAGATGATAAGTGTAAGGAGTGGTACATGGGGCTGCCATGTGGCCGGCCAGGTGGGGGCCCACTTTGGGTTGTGTGCTACTTTATCAGTTTGCGTGCATAAGTTCCTCGTTATGCGTGTTAATCTCATTTTACTTACAGACAGGTATTATTTCTAATGTCCGGGTCCAGGTACGAGACTAAGTTAATTCTAATTAAGGTTGAGTCGGTATGGTTACTATAGTCTAGTCAGTAATCTTATGATACGTCAAAATCGTCACAATATTAAAATAATAATTTAAAATTAGGCAGTCAAATGCAAAAATTCGGAAACTGATACTTATTAAAGAAAAGAAAATTACAGGTATTACACAATATGACTTAATGAATCCACTTTGAACCATAGGTTCAATCTCTTACGACTTGACTTACTTTGGATCACTGATCCAATCTATACAGACTTGACTATTTGCATGCATTCTGGCATGAATGTCGTTGGCCTGGAATATCGTAGCCAAATGCCCTATGGGTTACCTTCTTATTATCTTTAGCCCGACTAGCCACTTACTTGATATCTCTTGTCATCTTTAGCCCAAATAGCCACTTACTTGACATCTTAGCCCAACTGGCCTCATTACTGGGTAATCCCCACTTTATTCCATTTAGCCTTGGTTAACTTTTCATCCTAGCCCTAAATGGCCTACTTACTTGACATTTGAGCCCAAATGTCCTGTTAACCATCTCAACGCTACTGACCTTGATAGTACCGACGAAGTACTACAATTGCTCTTGTCACTGGCATCTATAACAATCAGTACTGCTGAGGTACGACTACTCTTGCCACCATTGCCCTTATAGCCACAGTGACATCTCGACAACATCACAGACTCGTTAGTCTTTCATGGACGAAACACAAGGACTAGACTGATGGACATGATTTTCTTGTTATCAGAGTTAACACAACTTACATAATGTCATCTAAGACACGCGGTACAAGTCGTTAATGCACACTATTCTTGAATTATCGTACTTAAGTACGTCTCATGTTACTCTTAGTGTTTACGTATCTCACACGTATATATCTTGCCAGTTTAATTCATTCTTTTCTTACCATATAAAACTTGTTCTTTATTGAGCCAATAGCCTCGAGCGCTCAGGTGAGCTCGAGCACTCGCCCCTATAATTTCTAAGATTTCTTATTCTTTTCATCATATAAGTTGTACATTTAGAAAGTATGACACAATTAGCCCAAAGTACAGCTTCATTTAAGCACATGTAAGCATGATCAACAAGTATATCTGAAGGTACAACTAACACAGCTCATAGATCTTCATAGAATTAACATACAATAGACTAATCTTCTAAGTACTATCGAACTCGAGCGCTTGTACTTCTCGAATGCTCAGTCCTGGCCTGTTTGTGCTGCTCGAGCACTCGTGCTTGGTTCAAACGCTCGGGTTTGACAGTATTCCAGCAATTTGGTTATTTTTCAGCATAACTTCAATTTAAACTCAATGCATGCTACATGCAACAACATGGATTATGAATTAAAGTAATAAAACATGAATTAAGAGTAAGTATGAGCACTCACTAGCTCTAGATTATCAAAATGCTGTAAAAGATGATGAATGTGATGAAATTGTGCAATGCTCTTCAAGAACTCCACATGCAAGCTCCAATGGTGGTCTGATCAACTCAACTTGTCCTTGATTCTTCAAGACTTCACCCCAAAACATCATGGTAGTTGTAATGGATGTGTGTGTGTGCTATTGAGAGTATGGATCATGAATTAAAGCTCATTCATGTATAAAAGTATGTGTGTTTGCGTATGAGCTCTCAATTCTCTCTCAAGGCTCACTATTTGTAAACAGACTTTTAAAACATAATAAATGCTGAAGGAGGTCTGGTATTTATCGAGTTTCCAAGCCCAGGGGCAAAATTTTCTTTTCTTATATTTTTATCTTGAGCGCTCGTACTAACTCGAGCGCTCCCATCTCGAGCGCTCCGGTGCTTCGAGCTCTCGAGGCTCCTGCTGCACATAACCTTCTATTGTTTTAAGAGTTCAAGAGTTAAGGAAAATAAGTATTCATGTAAACTATTATCAAAGATCAACCTTAAACGATCATCACTTACATGTATGGATCCAAGAATATGGGAAATACATTCATATATAGATAAATACAAGTAAATGGGCCGGTGTTACATCTCACCACCCAACAAAAGATTTCATCCCCGAAATCTGAGCTAAGACTTACTAAACAATTCAGAGAACTTCTCTCGTATAGTAGACTCCATCTCCCATGAAGCTTCGCGTTCGTCATGATGGTTTAACTGCACTTTCACCAGCGAAATCTCCTTGTTCCTCAATTTCTTAATCTCCCTTCCCAAAATCCGCATTGGCCTCTTGGTGTACGATACTCGACTGTTCAATTCAATATCTTTAAAGTCTATATTATGCATTGATCCGTACACATACTTCCCTAGCATGCTGATGTGGAACACATTATGTACTCTGGACATCTTCGGTGGCAGCGCTAACCTGTAGGCAACCTTACCTACGCTTTCCAGAATTTTGAAAGGTCTAATATAGTGAGGTGAAAGCTTCTCTCTGTTTTGCCCAAACCTCACCACTCCTCTTACTGGAGAGACTTTTAGTAAGACGTGATCTCTTATGCAGAATTCTAGATCCTTATGGCGCTTGTCTGTATAACTCTTATGCCTGCTTTGGGCTGCCTTCTTCTTTTCTTTCACTATTTTGATCTTCTTGCTAGTCTCCCGAACCATATCTGGTCTCAAAAGGTTTCCTTCTCCAACTTCTACCCAACAAAGAGGCGAATGACATGATCGCAGTATAATGCTTTGAATGATGCCATTCTGATGCTTGAATGATAACTATTGTTATAAGCAAACTTGATGAGCAACAATTGCATCTCCTAACTAATTTTAAAGTCGATTACGCATGCTCTTAGCATATCTTCCAACACTTAATTAGTCCTTTCTATTTGTCCATCAGTCTGAGGATGGAAACCAGAACTCAACTTTAGTGAAGTACCTATAGCTGTTTGAAGACTCTCCCAAAATTTGACTCTAAAATGCAAATCACATTCTGAAACAATTAACACAGACATGTTGTGTAGTCGAATGATCTATTGTAGGTATAGTCAACTTATCTTCTCGACCGAATACATCATGTTGTACGCAATAAAGTGCGCTACCTTTCTGAGTTGAACCACGACTACCCAAATTGCATCATGGTTTTGTTACGACCTCGGTAATCCAACGACAAAATCCACAGAGATGTACTCCCACTTCCGTCCTTGTACAGGTAATGGTTACAAAAGTCCTAACGGCTTCTAATGCTCTGTTTTAACTTGCTGGTAGGTGAAATAATTCAATACGTGCTCCGCAACGTCTCTTTTCATACCTTCCCACCAGAAACTTCTTTTCAGTTCCTTGTACATCTTAGTAGTACCTAGATGAACTGTTAATCTTGACCTGTGTGCTTCAATCATCACTTCTTCTCTTACCCCATCATCCTTTGGCACACACAGTCAGTCTCGACACCGGAGACTTTTGTCTTGTCCAATTCTCTATTCCTCCGAATCTTTGGTTACTACTTTTTCAAACCATTGCCATAGTCCTTCGTTCATCTTTTAGCCTCAATAATGCGACTGATAAGAGTCAGTTCGATAACAAGGCATCCAAAATACTTTCCTTCTTCTAAATTCATAGCTTGAATGTCAAATTATGTTAAGGTTTCTAATGGTTTCCATTCTCTAATCATCAAAAGAAGCGACTTTGTCACGAGGTTTCCTGCTCAGAGCATCCGCAATTATATTAGCTTTATTGGTGTGATATTGCAAAGTGAAGTCGTAATCATTAAGCAACTCCATCCAGTGTCGTTGCCTCATATTCAGTTCCTTTAATTTTGATAGAATAAGTACTTGAGGCTCTTATGATTAGAGAATAGGTCAAACTTTTCTTCGAATCGATAATGCCTCCATATTTTGAGAGCAAAAACAATGGCTACTAACTCTAGGTCATGTGTAGGGTAATTCACCAACTGGGCTTTAATTGTCATGATCCATTAGCGATTACCTTACCTTCTTACATGAGCCTGCATTCAAGTCCTTGATACGAAGCATCATTATAGATAGTAAATCTTTCTCCACTGGTTGGTATGGTAAGCACTGGCACTAACGTTAACCTCTCCTTCAACTCTTGGAAGGTGCGTTTATGCTTACTTGACCACTCAAACTTAGAATCATTCTTAATCAAGATGGTTAATGGCATGGCTATCTTTGAGAATCCTTCCACAAATCTTCTGTAATAACCTGTAAATCCAAGGAAACTCCTTATTTCTAAGGCATTAGATGGCCTATTCTAGTTCAGGATAACATCAGTCTTAGTGAGTCTACTGTAATTCCTTTTGAAGAAACTACATGACCTAAGAACTTTACTTTCTCCATCCAGAACTCGCACTTGCTGAACTTAGCATATAGCTGATGGTCCTTGAGTGTTTGTAACTCCATCTGATCATGCCTCTCGTGCTCCTCCTTCATCTTTGAGTAAATCAATATATCATTGATAAGCACAATTATTAATTTATCCTAGTTTGGTCGAAACATCATATTCATCAAATCCATGAATACTACAAGGGCATTAGTGAGTCCAAATGACATCACCAGGAACTCACATTTCCCGTATCTAGTTCTAAAGGCAGTCTTTGATATATCCTCTGGTCGAACGAGTAGCTGATGGTATCCCGATCGAAGGTCTATTTTTGAAAAGGTTGTTGCTGCCTACAACTGATCAAATAGGTCATCTATCCGAGAGACGGGTTACATTTTCTTGATTGTGACTTTATGTAACTCTCTATAGTCAATACAAAGTCGAAGTAATTAGTCCTTCTTCTTCACAAATAGTACTGGCACTCCCCAAGGTGATGTGCTTGGTCGAATGAATACAAAGTCTTTGAACTCTTGAACTTGCTTATTCAACTCTTGTATCTCTATTGGGGCCATCTGACAAGTGGTCTTATAGATTTGCAACGTTCCTAGTACCAACTCTATACAAAAGTCAATCTCCCTGTTTGGTGGTTGTAACACCTGTAATTTTCTTTTCATTAATAATATCAGTTTTTCGAATTTCTATATTGGACCGACTATATTATTATATTATTATTTTAATTATGTGACGGTATGGACGGTAGTAACCATACCGACTCGGCCATAATAAAAATTAACGTAGTCCTGTACCCGGACCCGGACATTAGAAACAATACCCGTTTGCACGTAAACCAAGACTGACACGTATATCGAGGTGGGCCCCACATGACCAGCCACATGGCAGCCCCATGTGCCACTCCTTACACTTGTCATCTCCTCCCATGACATTTGTCCACATATTGGACATGTGTCTTTGCATGAACTCATGCAAATGACACCTAGCCATGCCAATCTCCTATATATCATGCACATACACACAATTGAGACACTTTTGTCTCTACAATATGCATATAATTGAGAGGGAGAGAGAACTAGAGTTATAGCTCCATGGAAGAATAGAGGAAGAAGAAGTTCATCCTTAAAGTTTGAAGATTCAAGCTTTACTAAGCATCAACCAATATCAAGCTTAAATTTCAAGCTTTAGTGAGTAATTGTGAGTAATTTAACTCAATTTAGAACCCATATAATATGTACTATTGTTTAGTAGAAGTTTGATGTTGTTGTGTTGAAGTTTTCATGACATGCAAGACAAATCCATAAATCTGAGAAACTGAAACTCTCAGCAGAACATAGTTTAGTAATATGAATGTTTTGTGCAGCTTAAAAATTAGAATTAAGCTAGGTTTTTTGTGAAGAAAGCTCACTCATTTATGTACAAATAATTCTTCTATAGCTCAGTCTAAAAACCCTTCCTTCATAGGTGAAATTCACGTACAATGCAGTACTATAAATCTAGGACAGAACTGTCCGAGATATAAGAAATGTATAGTTTGAGTAGCTCAAAAATGTAACTGAAGCTATATTTTTTTTTGTACATGAAGATATTCCTATTATGTATAATGTTTTAGTTTTGAGTTTGATCTACAAAGCAATTTATCATGCCCAAATAAATCATGTTAATTCAGTCAACACAGTGAATGTATCTTGGCCGATTGTACAGCTTTTTGTATAATGTTTTGTTTATGCATGGTGTTGATTGTTGATGCTAGTTTTCCAGTACATGTGTTGTTATGAAAATCTTATGCTATGGTAGTGCTATCACATAGATGAGTATGTTAATGGTTTCATCTATATGTTTATTGGTATTAAATCCATGATTATAAATCCATGAGCTACGTGAATATAGTCTAATGACAGTTGAAAGTTCATACCCAAACTATAAGTATATTGTATGTCACGATTATTGCGTTGATAAGTGATCGAGAAAGTTTCCATCGTAAGTATATTGAGAGGAAAACGGAATGTCGGACATGTAGCGAAATGTTAACGGTTATAAATGGATGATATTAATGAACTAAACTACGAAATGTGCGAGAACGCGTAAAATAATGATAAAACCTTCAATAACAGATTTAATGCGAATAAGGGACATTGGGCCTCGTTTCTAGTCGTGTGACTACCGATCAAAGTTGATTCGTGAACTTTCGTGTCGTGTTTGGATATTTCTTGCAAAATTGGTCTTTCGGTAATTCCATGGTGTCGATTGGTGAGTTATATTTTGTTCCTTGATCTGAGGATCGGCATGACATGTTTGGTCAAGTGCGGATGACCTGAGGATCGTCATGACGTGTTCGATCAAGTAGTTGATTAGTTTTCTGCACCCTTGGACTAAGGATCGGCATGACGTGTTAGGTTATGTACGGGTGACCTAAGGATCGGCATGACGTGTCGTCCAAGTGATTATTAATTTCCCATACCCTTGGTCTGAGGATCGGCATGACGTGTTCGGTAACGTGCGGGCGACCTGAGGATTGGCATGACGTGTTCGACCAAGAGATTGTTAATGTCCCGCACACTTATGCCATTTGGGCGACACTTTGAGTGCCAGTTGGGCGACAGTTAACTATTCATTATTGAGTGTTGTACTTTCTTGACCAGTAAATGCGTTTGGAGTTAAGTCTTCTTTCAGTCAATGTCATTGGTCAGTTCAGTTCTGAGTTAAGTTTCAAAAGGAATGATTGGATTTAAATATGACATGATTTTGGGAATAAGAAAAGACGAACAAGACATAGTATCGAGAATAAGAAATGATGAACGAGATATGGTTTCGAGAAATAAGAAGAAATGAAGAATAACTTACCTTAAGTGGTGGTAACCTTAAGGGGACCTTCACTTAGCTTAACCGCTAACGGCTTTTCATGCCGCTGGACCTTCCACGTCCAGCCTTTGCAGGTCCAGACAGAGCCGACTGCTATCAAGATGCTGACTTTACTACTGAAGATTATGCTGGTGAAGATTACTACGAGGAAGGCAACGGTTTCGCCAGCTGAAGACTTTGGAGCTTTTTCTTTTGCTATAGCTATGTTATTATTATGTTAGTGATGTAATAGTTTAGCTGGTCTTGTAATATATATCTTTTGGACATCTTTTTGGCCTGTAATATACTACTGATGTAAGACTTGGATGTTTTAAATTTCTGCTTCCGCTGAACTTAGTCACTTTCCCATTTTACACTATTGTTATAAGCATGTTTGGACAATCAGGTGACATTCACAACCTGTCATCTGTCTACGAATCCATAAAGGAAATTTATTTTTCCCAATTTTTGGTACTTCGGGGCGTGACAGTGGTAATCCCACGATATCTCAAAACATCTTAGGGAAATCTCACACCATGGGTATCTAGGTTATGGAACTATCGATGCTAGAGGTTCCTACAATAGCTAAATGACTAGTTAGAAATGCTTCACTCGAGGGGTTACACTGAAAATAGAAAGGTGCACTTCCAGGTATGTAGGAGAAAATCAACTTACTAGAATAATCTAATTTAGTATGGTACTTTTTAAGCCAGTCGATTCCCAGAATCACATCAAACTCCTTTATCGATAACACAATCAAATCTACAGGGATGATTTGATCTTCTAAGGTAAGGCTGCAATCCTTGCACACATTACTCAACTTAACCATCACTCCTAAGGAAAAAATTGCATTTAGGGCAGCCTTAAGCACCTAGGGTCCTAATCCTAACTTCTGAACGAGTCTAACAGTGATAAACGAATTTGAAGCTCCAGTATCAAACAAATCCTTACTCTGACTATTAAGTAACATGAGTGTACCATCCATGTTCTGCTGGGCCTCGTCTTCATAGCCAGCTTCCTCCTAAATAATAGCATTAAGCCTAGCCTATCCGGGCTTAGCTTGAGAACTCACTCCATAGTATCCTATCGGAGGTGATCGACAGTTCTTGGTGATGTGCCCTTGCTTGCCACAATTGTAGCATATTATGTCAGGGCGGTTAGGCTTGTTCGGGCATCAGCAATCCTTAGCGAGATGTCCTGGGATCCCACAGTTGAAGCATTCTCCGGTTTTGACTCTAGTAGTAGCAGGTGGTGGGACTATCTGGTTGCGAGGAAAGGTTGATTGTGGTTTTCTCTCTTTGTTCCAGGTCCTCTTCGTTTCTTGAAATCTAGCTGGTGGTCGCAGCACAAACTTTCCTTTCATCAGAGGTCAGCCTATTGGTTGTTTGAGTGCCTGGCATCCATCCTTCTATAATTTAGAAGCTAGTTTCACCAATGCCTCGAACCTCGTGTTCAATTAGGCCAAGATCATGTGGCACAGATGTGGGTTTAGTCCTTGATGGTACCTCTAAATCTTCTTCTGGGGAGTGTATATCTGGTGCTGGGCAAAACGAGATAGCCTCTTGAATTGAGTGGTATACTCGTGCACTGACATGTCACTCTAAACTAAATCCAAGAAGTCCCTTTCTCTCTGATCCATCTCTTCTTCAGGGAAATACTTCTCAAAAAACTTCCCTATGAATGCAGTCCAGGTCATCCTTTTTGATGCGTCGGCTCCCATTGTCACCTTTTCAACCTTCCACTAGTCGTCTGCAGCACAGGTGAGCTTAAAGGTCGCTAGCCGATGCTTTGCTTCTTCATCGTACCCCATCCATTCGAAAATGTGATCCATGTTCCTTATCCATTTCTCTGACTATCAGGCTTCGCTTGTTCCATCAAATGTATCTAGGCGAAGAGCCCTAAATCGCTCAAATATTCTCTCTAGTGATTGGCAACTGTGGTTCAGTTTTGTGGTTGTTACTGCGGCTGTTGTTATTGTGATTACGATTCCCTTAATGATTGTCACTGATATGCTCTGGGTGTTGCAGAAAATCTTCAAAAGCTCTTGTAGGATATATGTTTTTGGGAGCGGGGGCCCTTGTTGGTTCCTTGTGTTCCTCGTCCCTTTAGCCATAAGAACCTACACATTCGCCCCATCGTCACTTACTAACCCTCGAGACAAGATACAATGCACACAATCCAAATGGATCAATCATCTAAAGTGATGAACATAAGCAACCAATAAGAATGGGTACTCGAAGATAGTAATAAGCAAAAGCACAATGCTCAAATATATAGTAAAAAATATTTAAAACACCGTAGGGTTTGGGTATTTATATCACATCTACATATACCACTACCCTCAAAATATATACAACATATACACCAAAAGAAAGTGGGCCATATGCCCTTATCAATTGCTATAGTAAGAGAGTCTAGATCCTAGGGATCCGACCCCAAAAGTCCTCATCATCTGACTCGAGCAGAGGTGGCTCATCAGTTAGAACATCAATCTCCTCTGGTGGCACCCAATCTAGCCACAAATCAAACTCGTCAACCATCTCAGGGATCGGGTCGTCCTCCAGCTAAATGGTTGGCTCCTGCTCGTCTGCCAGTAACCAACCTCCATCAATAACATCTTGTGATGGAACGGGTCCTATAACAAAACCCTGAGGTATCTGAACTACCACAAACTCCTCACCATCACCCTCGTCATCCATCGTATCAGCCTCTCCATCAACCTCATCACCCTCGTCCTCACTAGGGTCCTCCTCTGGCTCTCGCTCCTGATCATCATCATGGTTGCTCTCATGATCCTCTTCATCCTCGGTCTCATCATCGAGATCATCTCATGCTCGTCCTTTGGTCCCTCATCATCCTCTCCATGCTCGTCTCAATCGTCATCTCCATCCCCCTCGACCTCTAAAGGATCACCATCACCCTCCTCAGGTTCTATCTATGGCTTCTCGGGATCCTCATCATCATCATCCTCCTCAACTGAAGCTACTGTCGATACAATTGGCTGCTTATGCGAGGATATGTACACATCTAGATGGATCTGAGGCTCTAGCTCTATAATTAGAGCTAGTTCTAGCACTGGCACTGGAATTGGGGGCCATGGTATAGGTGGTGCCTGTGTAGGATCGGCTAAAATAGCCTGTAGCTCGGCTGTATGAAAGTCCTCATTGTTAGATATCATCTGATCCATCTCTATGTAAACAAGCTCTATAGTACGTGCATGATGCTTAGCCCCTACACGAATCCTGCCTAGGTGCAATAGTCCATCTACATGTATTACATGCCATTGGTACTCCTCCAACCACTCCCATGCTCTCATCCAGATTCACTATCGATAAAACATGGGATCAGCTGCCTCAACTCTGTCAGTGTAAATGATATATCCTCCCATCTCATCCTCTACGTGCATCAGCTCAATGATCTGAAAAGAAACTAATTAAAGTCAGTACTAGTCGCAAGGTATCTTAATGCTCATATATGTAGGACAATCAACGAGCACATCCAAACCTAGTGCTCTGATACCAAAAATCCCTATCATGCCCCAGAGTAGCCAAAATAGGAAAAATTAAAACAGTTTCTCTTTTGGGTCTATAGTTCCGTGGCAAGTTGAATACCTCAAGATTGACCACAATAATATAGAACCGATAAACAAATAACCAGCAACATTAATAAGTGTGGTGGTCTAGGCATACTTACATAATAAACATCAACAATGGTGTCATACACTTCATTATTACATCATCATAGAGAATGGAAAGAAAAGAGAATAGTATCTTGGGCATAAAACCTACAACATCATAATAAGTCTGGCATCGTAGTGCCTCAATAGAACAAAAGATAAGTAAACTAAGAGTCTTCCACTCTCGCTTTCTAGCTCGCGTAGCCATAGCCTTCCTCAGCGTACTCCTCATCCGGATACTCTGCTTCTGCAAGGTCTGGATGTTTTATTGTCCAAGACATAAAAGTCATTAGCTTTATTGCAAGCTGAGTGAGTAAACCTACTATACTGAATAGGCTCAGGAAACACTTGTTAAATCATTTTAGAAGTGAAACTGTGCCTTTTCTTTATGCTTTAGAAAACATGTAATAAGTCTCACTTAATCTTAATTTCATCGTGACTCATGTGTTATAAATCACTCGACGACAGCACTCATCCTTGCAAGTATGATTGACATCAACCAATTGATCATGTTGGACTATTGGTCCAATCTGACTTGATGAATCCACTTTGAACCACAGGTTCAATCTCTTACGACTTGACTTACTTTGGATCACCGATCCTATCTATACAGGCTTGACTATTTGCATGCATTTTAGCACGAATGTCGTTGGCCTGGAATATTATAGCCCAAATAGCCTATGGGTTATCTTTAGCCCAACTGGCCGCTTACTTGATATCTCTTGTCATCGTTAGCCCAACTGGTCTCATTACTAAGTTATCCCCACCTTGTTCCATTCAGCCTTGGTTAACTTGTCATCTTAGCCCTAAATGGCCTACTTACTTGACATTTGAGTGGCCTATAAACCATCTCAATGCAACTGACCTTAATAGTACCGACGAGGTACTATATTTGCTCTTGCCACTCTGGCATCTGTAACAAACAGTACCACTGAGGTATGACTATTCTTGCCACCATTGCCCTTATGGCCATGGCGATGTCTTGACAACATCACAAGCTCGTTACTCTTTCTTGGATGAAACACAAGAACTAGACTAACGGACATGATTGTCTCGTTATCAGAGTTAACACAACTTACATAACGTCATCAACACACGCGGTACAAGTCATTAATTTTCATTATTCTCAGATTATCGTACTTAAGTACATCTCACATTACTCTCAGGGTTTACTTATGTCAGACATATGCATCTTACTAGGTGAATTCATTATTTACTTACCATATAAAACTTGTCCTTTATTAAAACCAGTAGGCTCGAGAGCTCGGGTGAGCTCAAGCGCTTGCCCCTATAATTTCTAGGATTCCTTTTTCTTTTCATCATATAAGTTGTACATTTAGAAAGTATGGCATAATTAGCATAAAGTACATCTTCATTCAAACACATGCAAGCATGATCAACAAGTATATCTCAAGGTACAACTAACACAACTCATGGATCTTCATAGAATAAACACACAGCAGGCTAATCTTCTAAGTGCTACTAAACTTGAGCACTCGCGCTTCTTGAGTGCTCAAGCCTAGCGTGTTCATTGGGCTCAAGCGCTCGCGCTTGGTCCGAGCGCTCGGGTTTGACAGCATACTAGCAAATTGATTATTTCCTCAGCATAACTTCAATTTAAACTCAATGCATGTTATATGCAACATCATGGATCAAGAATTAACTTAATAAAACATGAATTGAGAGTGAGAATGAGTACTCACTAGCTCTCGATGATCAAAATGGTATAAAAGATGATGAATGTAATGAAAATGTGCAATGCTCTTCAAGAACTCCACATGCAAGCTCTAATGGTGGTTTGATCAACCCAACTTCTCCTTGATTCTTCAAGACTTAACCCCAGAACATCATGGTAGTTGCAATGTAGGTGTATGTGTACTATTGAGAGTGTGGGTCATGAATTGAAGCACGTGCATGTATGAAAGTGTGTATGTTTTTGTATGAACTCTCAATTCTCTCTCAAGGCTCACTGTTTGTAAATAGACTTTTAAAATGGAATAAATGCTGAAGTTGGTCTAGTTTTTATAGAATTTCCAAGCCCAAGGGCAAAATGATCTTTTCTCATTTTTTTAGCTCGAGCGCTCCTCGTGGCTCCTATTGCACATAACCTTACATTATTTTAAGAGTTCAAGAGTTAAGGAAAATAATTATTCATATAAACTATTATCAAAGCTCAACCTTAAACGATCGTAACTTACATGTACGGATCCAGGAATACAGGAAATACATACGTATATAGATAAATACAAGTAAATGGGACGGTGTTACACAAAAACATCTTGATGGAAAATAAATGGAGGGAAAAAGGTTGTGAAGGAGATACCAGGAGAAAGCTAGATCAAGGAACTGGAGGTCTCAATCGATGCTTCTATATTGCTGTGGGTACTCGCAGGCTAACCACGTTTTTTTTAAAAACTTTTTCAAATTCAAATACGAGTCGCACTTAATTTTTAAAAGGAAAATTAAGAAGCCATTTAAAAACAAACTGATCATTTTGGAAACCAGAGATTTCTAGGTCCAAGAATTATGGAATGAGAGGGGAAGGGGTCAGGTGGACTAAAATAACCCCTCTCATCCTATCCTGTGATAGGCCTCTACTCAACATCCTTTTTAATTGAATTATTAATCTAAGCATGCCTTCAACTAATACATAGATTTAAATATACATTACAGAAGCATGTTGAAAGGGGTGTAAGATTGCTAATGATAAAATAACATACAAAATCACATAGTCTAAATAGAAAGCAAAATGAAATGCAAATAGAGAACAAGGAAACTTATCCGGGATCCAACTATGATATAGAAACGTACAATGCATACACAAAATAGAAAATCTATGAAAAGGTCTCTAACACATTTATACACATAAATCAAGACCTAGTCTAAGGTGTCGCACATGGAGTTGAAAATCAATAAAATCAAAAAATCACAAAATAAACTAGAGAAGTTCACGAAATTGTACCTCCATAGTGCTACAAAACAAAGAGTTAGTTCATATGCTTTGAACATAATATAATATCAAATTCTGAACATCATGCCCAACTCCTAGCTTAAATCTATCAGACATTGAAGAAGTTGACATAATCATGAATTTCTTCTAACTAGTTGAAATTACAAAACCTCTATTGATATACAATTCTCAACTCGTAGCCAATGTAATGTCCATATAGAGATGGTACAATCTCAACATGATCACAAGGAACCCACAACTAGGTTCAACTAAATATGACTTAACTCAATGCAAAATAAAGTCCTAATTGGTAGAATCTACACATATATGATGAATGCATGAATATGAACAAGAATTAGCGATGAATCATTTGTTGATTTGGATCATTTAGCCTCTGGATTTAAGCTTAATTAACATTATTCAAAACACGGTTTAATCCCTAGGTCATAGAAATAGAAAAGTCATTTGGATCATTATTCACAAATTTCTTCAGATCTATCACAGAATTTCAAAATGTACAGAGAGCAGATCAGACTTTCAAAAATAGGAAAATCATAATTCCTATGGTTTGATCTTAATGATTTTTAGATATGATGTGCCCCTGTGGGTCTAGTTTCTATCCATAGAATTTGTGTGATTTTCTAAAATAGTATACTAATATGAATTACTTCAATCATTTTAGGGGATCTCACTAACACATTTAACTTTATAGCAAAAAAATATATGAACTCAAAATGTTTGGTTAAGGCTTTGATCTATTCAAATCAAAACTGTCGTACTGTTCTGAAATTTTGGACAAAGAGTAACTAGTTCATGAATCCTAAGATCAAACCATGTGAGCTATGAAATCTCATCAAAATAGAAATTACAGTGGTATCTTTGTGTTTTGAACACATTCAAATTGGCTTTATTCAATTATAAAGGATCATGAATTAATTTAAAATCTTTGAACTCAGTTGGTTAACGAATTCACTATACCATATTTGAGTTGGTGTTCATAATTTGAATCAAACTTGATCTATAATTCTAGAGAGAATCTAGATGAAGTATGATTATGATCATATCAATGAAATACAAAAGAGATTCATGGATTTAGCCTTATATGAATCCCAACATAGACCTCATAAGAGAATCTAGAAATGGATTTCAAGGACTTACCTAATCCTAATGAACTCAACATAATTCACTTGAATATAACAATCAACCCATGAAGATAACTAGTTATACATCTAATTCCTTTCCCAAATACATGATCCTTGAGGAATATAAATTTATTTTATTCAATTCCCCTCCTAAGTTAATGGTCCTTGAAGATCAATCTAAATTGATGATCAAACCAAATTTCCTCTTAAAAGGGTTACAAAACATAATCCATGATTAACTAGATCCAAATCAAGAAATAGATAATAATTCAATCACAATTCAAGTGGTGTGTGATGAAATGAGGTGGAAGAGACTTTTTAAAAATTAAGTTAAAGGTCCTAGAATTCTATGAATTGTGATTGAATTTTAGACTAAGTTTAGCTGGAATGAGAGGATTACCTCCAATAACCTCTGGTTTTCTTCTTGCTTTGATGAAGATCTTCAAACCTTCTTCAAGCTCTTCAAATTCTTCAATGGTTCTTCAATTCTTCTCTTTCTCTGTCTAAAATCTCTCAATTTCCTATCTAATCTATACAGAATTCTGGTATATTTTGTTCTATTGTCCCCTTGAAATGGAGATGTATATCTCCTTATATAGACTAACCTTGAGAGGTTAATTGAGTAATTTCAGGGTGCTTGGGCATATGCCATGGCATCTTCTAGAGTTCAATATGTATTCTAAAAAAAAACAAACTGTTACAAGTCGCAACATTCACTGACTTGTCTGCGGCACTCATTGGGTGCCGGTCTGACACTCCATGACTGCCGATGCGGCACTGAGCGAATGCCGCCGGCTTCGCCGTGTGCCGCCCCTAACAGAATTCCCCCCTTTTTATTTATTTCTTATTTATATATATAGATTTTATATATATATATTTTTTGTTTTTTAGTTTCTTCTTTTCTTATTTTTTCCTTTCAAATTTCTTTTTCTTTTTCTTTTAAAATTCTTTTCTTTTTTCTTTTTTCTACTTTTTTTCCCACTTTCTCTTATAACAAAACAACCCCCCATTTTCTTTTATTTTTCAAGCTAATTTTTTTATACATGTATTGCACACCCAAAAATTCCCTGCCTCCTCCTCCTCCTCCTCCTCCTCCTCCTCCTCCTCTCTCTCTCTCTCTCTTTCTCTCTCTCTGTCTCTCTCTCTCTTTTAAAAATTTTATCCAGACTGAAGAACCTTCCGAAGAGCTTGAATCACTTTAAAGATCTTTGAATTCCATTAGACATTGTCGTCATCGGTTTCAGACGTAATCATCCCCCGAATTTGACGGTCGGTCAAAATTGGGGTGTCTAAAGTTTGCCCCTCATCGGCAGAACTTGTGAAGCAACGCGTATCACAAGTGAATGTCGGAGCCTGTGTGAAGGCAAGCGTTTGACCGAACTATCTGAGTCAGGTAAAAACAAAGTGTGTTGCAAAAATAGACGCCTAAATGGTTGGTGCTGGTCATGCTTAATGGTAATCTGCCTACATATCCTAACGAGAATTAGACCTGGACGTAGTTAGAGCAGGGGATCACACACAAGCACACGTTGACATAGAGTTGAATGCACCTATCCTATCGTGCTTATGCAGTGATGGTTGTTAATGCAATTTCATGCTTCACGCTTTCATGCAACGCCAATGCGGCGATTTGAAATTATATTGTTTTGATCCCTATAGATGTATTCTATGCTTTACCCTTCTAATGCCTGGGCTTTCATTATTTGTAGCCACCTCGGTCTCCTGGATAAGTGCTATTGACTGGACTACGCTCTGTGCTTTATGCCTCAGTGTCAACGTAGGTTCGCTTCTATAAAAAACGCATTTGGCTGGGCTACGCTTCGCGCATTATGCTTCGGTGCAAATGCAGATTTGTTTTCACAAAATGCAATTGACTAGACTATGTTTTGCACTTTATACCCCGGTGTCAATGTAGGTTTATTTTAAATATCTACTACACTTCAGCCATGCACAAATATATTCGCTCTTGGTATCTGCAGCACTTCGGTCCCGCACAGATACATTCACTTTAAGTATCCGTAGCACTTTTGCTCTGCATAGATATATTCACTCTTGGTATCTGCAACACTTCAGCCCCGCATAGATACATTTGATCTTGGTATCTCCAATACTTCAGCCCCACATAGATACATTCACTCTTGGTATCCACAGCACTTTTGCCCCGCACAGATACATTTGCTTTTGACATCCGTAGCACTATGGCCCTGCACAGATACATTCTCTCTTGGTATCTGCAGCACTTTTGCCCTGCACAAATACATTTGCTCTAGGTATCCGCAGCACTTTGGCCCCGCACAAATACATTTGCTCTTGGTATCTGTAGTACTTTGACCCCGCACAGATACATTTACTCTTGGTATCCACGGCACTTCAGCCCAGCATAGATACATTCGCTCTTGGTATCCGCAGCACTTTAGCCCTGCACAGAT
Source organism: Hydrangea macrophylla (assembly GCA_033977485.1). Lineage (NCBI taxonomy): Eukaryota > Viridiplantae > Streptophyta > Magnoliopsida > Cornales > Hydrangeaceae > Hydrangea > Hydrangea macrophylla. The sequence goes on along the minus strand of CM066997.1, from coordinate 60,528,898 downwards.
ACATTCCCTCTTGGTATCTGCAACACTTCGGCCCTACACAGATACATTCCCTCTTGGTATTCGCAGCACTACGGTGCCGCATAGATACATACGCTCTTAGAATCAGCAGCACATTGCCCCTATAGATTCATTCGCTCTTGGTATTCATAGCACTTTGCCCCCCCCCCCCCCCCCCCCCCCCACAGATTCATTCGCTCTTGGTATCCACAGCACTTTGGCCCTACACAAATACATTCGTTCTTGGTATTCGCAGCACTTCGACCCCGCACAGATACATTCACTCTAAGTATCCGTAGCATTTTTGCTCTGTACAGATACATTCGCTGTTAGTATTTGCTATACTTCAGCCCTACACAGATACATTCACTCTTAATATTCGCAGTACCTTAGCCTTGTCGGATATGTTTGCTCATTTCAATCTTCAACATCGGAAGTCAGTCAAATTCAATTCAATTCAATTTCTAAAATTGGAAGTCAATCAGACTTAAATCAATTCAATTTCTAAAACCACGAGTCAATCAAACTCAAATCAAAATTTTGCAAAATCATGAGTCACTTCGACTCAAATCAAATCCAAATTCCACTATCAGAAGTTAATCAGCCTCAATTCATTTCAAATTTCAAAATCCAAAGTCAGTCGGACTCGATTCAATTTAGACTCTAGAATCAGGAGTCAAACAGACTTAATTCAATTCAAATTTTCAAAATCTGGAGTCAAACAGACTCGATTCAGATTCAAATTTCTACAATTGAGAGACTATCAGACTCAAATTATTTCAAGAATCGGGAGTCAATTTAACTCAAATGATTTCAATTTCAAAATTTAGAGTGAATTAGACTTAAATTATTTTAATTTCAAAATTCAATCTCAATTCAATTTATACTCTAGAATCAGGAGTCAATCAGACTTAATTTAATTCAAATTTCAAAATTCGGAGTCAGTCCAACTCTATTCAATTTATACTCTAAAATCGGGAGTCCATCGGACTCAAATCAATTCAAATTTCTACAGTCAGGGAGTCGATTAGACTCAAATCATTATCAAATTTTAAACTTCAGAGTCAATCAGACTCAAAAAATTTCAATTTCAAAATCCAGAATCAATCAATCTCAATTCAATTTATACTCTAGAATCAGGATTCAATCAAACTCAATTCAATTCAAATTTCAAAATCTAGTGTCAGTCAAACTCTATTCAATTTATACACTAAAATTGGGAGTTCATTAGACTCAAATCAGTTCAAATTTCTTCAATCGGGAATCAATCAAACTCAAATCATTATCAAATTTTAAAATTCGGAGTCAATCAGAATGAAATTATTTCCCTTTCAAAATCTAGAGTGAATCAGACTCAAATTATTTTAATTTCAAAATTCAGAGTTAATAAGACTCAAATAATTTCAATTTCAAAATCCAAAGTCAATTAGACTCAAATTATTTCAAGAATTGGGAGTCAATTTAACTCAAATGAATTCTAACTAGCAGAATCTAGAGTCAATTTAACTTATGAGACGGACTATAAAACTTACTTTTCAAATGATGGGAGTTTATTTAAAATGAGGAAAAACTTTGAAGTACATCTAAGCAAAATTCAGTGGTCCCTAATATGAATATGAAAATTTTGGGAAAAAGACCAGCTATCTTCCTGAGCGGCACTCGATGATAACGCAGTGGCACTTAGTGAGTGCTGGTGTGGCAGTCAGTGACTACCGTGTGGCACTCATCGAGTGGTGCTGCCTTTTTATCGTCTGCCAGTTTCAGAGGCAGTTTGTTTAAAGACAATTTTTTACTTTTCTTTTCTCATTTTCTCATTCCCCTTCTTATATGATTTCTCTCTAGGATCTTACTCTCTCTTGATATTCAACTGTTAAACCCCTCAAATCAAGGTATGTTTACTCTTTCCTACTATCAAGATCCCATAATTAACTTGATTCATTGATCAATATAAAAATTTCTTTACATTTTTTGCATTGTGTTTCTTTAAGTTCCTTTCATTGATTTTCTTTTCACATTTTCTTGTAGAGTTGCACAAATGGCTAGTGGTTCTGGTTCTCATGGGCCTTCTTGGAATAAATTTAAGCCTTCTCCTGGTCACAGCTCATCATTCCTTCTTGCCGATCCAGGATCACACCTTTCGACACAGGTATTTTGCAAAAAGGTATAACCCAAAATCTCTTGCTTTCTATTGATTCAAATGCAATACATGATGCTTGATGTATATATGAATATAACTTTAATCTTGTGCATTTTGTGTTATTTTGATATCCCCAAGCTATTATTGCTGTGAATCATTCCTACCCCTCTGGGTTGATTTTCAGTGAATTATTAGATGCTAGGATCATATGCGAAATCAAAGATTATGCTCTTGCTTGTTCTTGTTGCCCAGGTTTTACTGATTTTGCACTAAACATATGCTCAATATTTTCATTATTTTACTTATTTTTTTCAAAATGGGAGTCACATTAACCCGGACAAGCTTTTAAACTTTACTCAAACAAAGTCAATTTGTATTACATGCAGTCACGCTGACTCAAATGTTCACATCTTTACATAAACAGAGTCACTCGAACTCAAAAAATCCATTTTGTAACAAACATGGAGTCATTGGGACTCAGAATTTTTTTTTACAAACATTGAGTCACTCGGACTTAGAGATTCAATTTGTACAAACATGGAGTCACTCGGACTTAGAAATTCAATTTTTACAATCATGGAGTCTCTCAAACTCAAAAAATCATTTTTTATGGAGTCACTCGGACTCAGAAATTCTTTTTTTACAAACATGGAGTGACTCGGACTCAGAAATTCTTTTTTTACAAACATGGAGTCACTTGGACTCAGAAATTCATTTTTTTACAAACATGGTGTCACTCGGTCTCAAAAATTCAATTTTTACAAACATGACCGCATATCCTATTTACTTCCAGATTTCAATGTTATTATTTTCATCACTTATCTTTTATTACCTTTCTTCCCACCTAGCCTGCTTATTTGTTTATTTTTCATTTATTTATTATTTCTTTTATTTAGGTGCCCAAAGACGCACTTAAAGGCCATAGGAGCTTGTCTCACATGTATAGATGGTACAAAGAACGTCATGATATTGTCAAAGAAGGAATTAATGCAGCAGGCAAAAATACCAAATGGGCTTTTTGTGCAACTCTTAGAGAAAAGCTCCAATGACATGGCTCAGATTCAAGCCCTAGCAGAGCGGTAGTGGGACACCTCAAATACCTTCCACCTTCCATTTAGGGAGATGACAATGACCCCACTGGATTTTGTGATAATCACTAGCATTCATTTTGGTTGCCTTCTTGTGGCTCGATTCGACGACATCGACAGTCAACATGAGTTGATCATTACCCTGCTTGGCGCTCATCCCAGGGATCCTATTATCCCAGCAAAATGGTTTCTTGATACCTTCAGGGACCAAGACTTTACTGATGACCAGATGATCTGAGTATTCATTATGTACATACTGGGCTGCTCTTTGATGAGCACTAGGGGGGATAGGATCAATCTGGCCTACTTGGCATCTTTGGAAGATATCGATCACATAAACTAGTATACTTGGGGAGGAGCAGGTTTAGCCACCCTTTACCGCCATTTGAGCGATGTTTCTCGGGGCAATTTTCCTTCTACTGGTGGTTTCTGGAGGGCTTGGGAGGTAGAATTTCAAATTTTCCTTCTTTTTTTCTTTATCTTTCAAAATTCTCCTTGATTTCCTTTCAACCATTAGATTCGCCCTTTGATTCTTTCCTTGCAGTTATGGTCCTATGAATATCTTCGTATGAGAGCCCCCAGCACCAAAGTGGATGAGAATACTATCTTTCCCCAGGGCTTAAAATGGAAAAAGGAAGCGACGGGCCAGAAACTCTGGGCCCATGATTTCATTGGTTATAGAAATTTTCACACCAACTTACAAGATGTGCATGTGATGTGGAATCCATTGTCGGCGACTTTCTTGAAGGATAGTACGGAGCTTCAGGCTGTCTCGGGTTTCTCTAGGATGAGGATTTTGATGGTTGGGGAGGCTTGTAGGGAGTGGTATTTGGTTGGGAGGGTGATGAGACAGTTTCTCATCGCTCTTGATTTTTATGTACTAATGGCTTCTCTGCCCACTATGAGGAGTATTGAGACCTTGGATCATGATTACTTTGTCACAACTTTGAGCAAGGAGACATTGTAAATTACATGGAGGGCCCCAACGACTATGCTAACTTTTAGATGAATTTACTTATGCATAACTTCCATTTGATAGAAGTCACTCGGGTAACTCCCTTTTTCATTGTTCAAAATTTTCCTTAGCCTTTCAATAATGACTACTAAGACTTGACTTATTTCTTTCACAGTCTATTCCTATAGTAGCTGATCCTCCATCTCTCCCCCAATGGAATTGGAATGTACCCTTGGTAAATATGGGCCAGATGACCTATGCCAGCTTTCTCCGTATACTCAGGGTGTATCGACCATCCCTCTGCAATATGACAATGTTCCCAAAGATTATGCTGAGGAGGGGTTGTATTCTCATAGTATTCAGCATTGGTTGCATAGCCGTGAATGGAGGGTGAGTTCAAAACCACTTTACTTTCGATTGTTATCCCATTTTCCACTTTTAATTATTCCAATACTGATGCTCGGCACTCAATTCTTTTTCAGGATGATGGAGCAAGAGTGACTCCAGAGCTTTAGATTAGGGCTTAGATATATATCTCAATTCCCTCTTCTTGTGAAAACTTGCAATTTCAAAGAAAGAAATGCGCAAAATGAGTTCGCGGACCTAATGAATTTACATTTCCCTCTCCTTTGTCTCTTTTCTAATGAGGAAGAGATCACCGTTCTAAGAAGGGAGATTCAAGAGCTCTGGATGAGCCAAGGTGGCAGGTATCATGGAGGTGCCAGAGGTAGTGGTCAGGGCAGAGATGATGGTGGAAATAGAGGTGATGGTAGAGTTGGGGGCAACTAGATAGCTCCACAGGTTCCCAGAAGGAACCCCCGTCACAGACGAGGATAATCCACCCTCTCTTTTCTTTTATTTTAGGATGTCCTTGCATGGACAAAAACATTTGAACTTTTATTCATGCCCCCCTCCTCCCCTCTTTTATGGTTTTGGATTTATTTAGATGGATGGATAGATGGATGCATGGTGGCCTTCGAGCATGATTCTGGATCTTTTATGCTCATGCTGGACTACTTTTATTAAGTTATTTTTTTTTATTTTTTTTATTTCAGATGTTATCTTAGCAGCTTTTTAGAAATGCGAATGATTCTTCTTTTTAATTGCCGGCTTTTATTAATAGATGGTATGAAAGATGACGCTTAAATGCCAATTTTCTTGCTTTTTGCAGTATTTTCAATTTTCTTATGCAGGTTTTGGGCTTATTAAATTACAGACTGCACCAGAAACTTCCTGGAACCAGATCGGCACTCAGTGAAACCAGTTGTCACTCATTGACTGCCGCCTGGCACTCAGTAAATGCCAGCGCAGCACTGAGTGAGTGTCACAAGCCCTCATCGAGTGTCATTTGGTCTTCCAGGTCAGGTTTATTAAAGTGATTCTCATCCCTTATTTTGTGCTCATTAGAAACTTTCAAGACTTATTATTCTCCTCCTATCTCTCATGGCTCCTATTAGCTCTCATATCCTTTTCCTATGGATGGACATCCTTTTTGGTATTGATAGACATAATTTTGAGTCTCATAGGCTGACTGATCTCTTCTTTTTCCGACGGATGGCCTTGGATGAAGATTTTCTTCGAGCTGCTATTAGGTGTTGGGATCCTACACTTCTTGTTTTTCGATTTGGGTATGAAGAGATCTGCCCATTATTTGAGGAGTTCAGTGCTATACTCTACACCGGCCCTTTTGCGGATTTTGATAGTTCCCTCGGTGCAGGCATATATGTGCAGGATTTGGCTACCCTTTTTCACATTTCTCACAATGCCACTAGTTCCTTTATCTAGGACATGTACATTAATTTCGAGCGCTTCTCTTCTACTTATGCCTCGATTGGGGATCCTGAAGATGGAGGGTACCAGATCATCCAGCGTAGTGCACTTTCTATTGCCATGCTCTCCTATTTTCTTTTTCAGTCCTCTTCTAATATTCTTATTCACATCATCTGTGGTCTTCGAGAGATGAGGAGTGCTATTTTGCTAGTCCTAGGAGAGACTTTGCTAGGACTAGACCATGCTCATGATATTGGATCGATGCCACTTTCTCTGGCTCCTTATGTTCTGCAGATATGGCTTATGAAGCATCTGAGTCTCTTTGCCCACCGTTCTCATCTTGGGAGGTAGCTCCCCTATGATCGCCTAGATATTCATTACCTGTTCCACTCAGCCGATGATTAGTTTTCTTGGCTATAGAGTCTCTTCTATGAAGACATCCATTGGATCAGCCCCAATGGGTTTATTGCTCTGTCATAGTGCGATTTCTTGGACATCCCAATGTTTGGCTACCCTGCTTACATGCACCAATTTTTACATTCTGAGCTAGGTAGTTTGTTAGTTTGGACTCCTTCAGGACATCCTAGAGGATATCACCCTAGAGTTTTTGAGGAGTTCTGCTCTACAAGCTTCCACTATAAGGATTTTTTGTGAGGCTTGCCATGACAGGGTAGCAAATCCCTTCTGGAGGGTTCCTACTTCAGTTGTGCCTACCGCTGAGTATCTTTTGGGGATCCAAACCCTGGTTGAGGGACAATCTCATGGCTAGACAGACGTAGTAAAAAGTAGCAAAAGAGAACTTTATTTTCCAAAACTTTGACGAATCATGTCTACTCTTTTTGTGCTTCTGAATGTGATCTACCTTCTCTTTTTGAAGAATGTTCTTGGATTCAGAAAATATTCTAAGCATGTTAAATCAATGTTTGCACTCTTTTAATCTTATCTTTAGATTATGAAATTTTACCTTTTAATGCATTTTCTTGAAATTTATTACTTCGCTTAGAGTCTTGCTTAGAGCTTTAACCAATCTATACCATGAATTCTCATTTGTTTTTCACACAATGCTCATCTTGATAACCAATAGATCCAGAGATGGGTTTAGGGCATATATCTGCGTTTTTTGGGTAGCAAATACAATTTGCCCCTGGTTTTGGGGCTTTGTCGTGGTTTTGGGCAAACGCAAGTTTGCCAATAGTTTAGCATGGAGAAACTCAAGACACATGGTTTTGCCAAAGGGGTTTGGATTTGATTGGGCCAAAGGCTTTGGGAGCCTGCCAACTTGTCCCCAAGTGGGTATCAGGTCTGTAGTAGTTCAGGCAAGGCTTAAAGGAATCTACCTTTCAGGAAATTTATTGATGACCGAACCAAGTAGGTTGCCTACGTATCCATAGTGGAAATCAGGTCAAGTGTAGTTCATCGATGTAGGAGGTTTTGAAGGGAAAGGTCTTAAGTAATGTATTTTTTTTGAGGTGATCGAAGTTGATTGGCTGTTTAAATTCAATCCCATCTAGGTCCATAAGATAGGAAGCCCCTCCAGAGAAGATAGTCTTAATGATGTATGGTCCAACCCAGTTAGGTTAAATTTTCCTCTAGGGTCATAAATGGGCACTTTAAGTTGTTTGAGGATCAGGTCACCCTCAGCAAAATTCCTTGGGCGGACCTTTTTGTGAAAGCACGAGCTATCTTCTTCTGATATCCCCGAGCATGATTTATTGGTGCTAATCTCTTCTCGTCAAGTGACATTAGCTCTACATACCTTCCTCTTAGCCATTCACATTCAGTCACTTCACATTCTGCAAAAACTATAAGCGAGGGTATTTATACTTTAACTGGAAGGACAACTTTCATTCCATAAACCAATGAATATGGCATAGCATCTGTTAAAGTTCTCACAGAAGTCCGGTATCCCCATAATGCAAATCATTATATGTATCTGTTATTTTCCTTGGGATAGCCTTAACATTCATATTTTTTTGCTTCTACTGCTCCATTTGTTTGAGGCCTATACGGGGGGAGTGGTGGCGAGTGATGTTATACTTTTCTAAAGTGGGATAACCTCTCCTTGGAAATGAGTACCATGATCAGAAATGAACTCATTCAGAACCTCGTATCTACAAATTATATTCTTCTCAATGAAGCTCACCACATCTTTAGCTTTTAAAGTCGCATATGACACTACTTCTATCAATTTAGTAAAATAATCTATTTCCACAATTATGTATCGATGCCCATTAAAAGCCTTTGGAACTACTTCACCGATAATATCAATACCCCATATAGAAAATGAACATGGGGTGGTCATGCTATAGAGTTGAGACGACGGGATGTGTATCAGATTCGCAGGGATCTGGCACTTATGTCATTTTTTAACATATTCACAGCAATCTCTATCCAAGGTCGTCCAATAATACCCTTGCTGAATTATCTTCTTCGCTAACATGTACCCATCCATGTGGGGTCCACAAACTCCCTCATGTATTTCCTCCATCATTCTCTTAGCTTTCCTCCCATACAGACATTCCTGATTATACCCAGTATAAGACTTCTTCCACAACTTACTCACGTACATCATAAATTGGGTGGAAAATCTCCAAATTGCATTTATATCCTTCTCTGAAGCTCCCTCGGGGTATTCTCTTTTCTCAAAAAAATTGTAAACATCTACATACCAAGGTACTTTACCCTCTTCTCCTTCTTCAATGCCTGTAATCATCTCAAATGAAGGTTGGTTTCTTTCTTCTATGGATAATGGGATCATGGTAACTCCTACAGAGATTTGGATCGTTGAGGCTAGGGTTGGGAAGGAATCAGCTAACTGGTTCTCCTTATGGGGAAGGTAATAGAATGAAATCCTCTTAAATTGAACTTTCAAACTTTCTAGATGCTCATAATAAGGTCTTAACTTCTCATGCTTCACTCTCCAATCACCTCGCACTTGGTATATAATCAAGTTAAAATCCCCAAAAATTTCACTCCTTTCAACTTTTAGGGCCAGGGCTACTTCCATTCTGATTATGCATGCTTCATACTCTGTCGTATTATTGGTCGAATTATACTTAAGCTTGACTGCTAATGGGGTGGGGACTCCATTGAGTGATATAAGAATGATTTTCTACCCCATATCCTTTTGATTAGCTGCTCAATCAAAATACTTTTTCCATAGGTCTTCTTTTACCTCAATCACTCCTTCGTCTTGGAATTTAAACTCTCCTTTCTTCTCAAATTCTATAGTAAGGTCAGCTAGATATTCAACGACGGCTCTCCCTTTGACAGATTTGGCGGTGACATATCTTATATCAAATTCGGCTAACATCATGGTCTACCGAAAAATCCTACTAGTTAGGGCGGGCTTTTTGAACTAGTATTTGAATGGGTCCATTCGGGATATCAAGGTTATAGGTAAGGATACCATTTAATGCCTAAGGTAATGAGTACATCATACCAAGGCCCAATAGGCTTTCCCTAATGGTAAATAGTTCAGCTCATATCCAATCATCTTTTTGCTCAAATAATAGATAGCTTTCTCCACATGCCCCTCTTTTTCTTCTTGGGCTAACATACCTCCATCGAGTTTTCGGTTACGGGTAGGTATAGTAATATGGGTTTTTCGGCTTGGGGAGGTGATAGGACAGGTGAGTTTTGGAGATAGGTTTTGATATTATCAAAGACTTTTTGGCATTGCTTATCCCATTTAAACTTCTCTCCTTTCCTCAGTAATTTGAAAAGTGGATCACAGGTCATGGTGAGTTTTGATATGAAATAGCTAATGAATTGTATCCTACCCAAAACCCCCCTTAACTCCTCACTCTTTGGTGGCTGCATGTCGACTATGGCTTTTATCTTAGTTGGATCCACCTCAATCCCCCTCTGTGTGATAAGAAAACCCTAGTAATTTCCCAGTGGTAACCCCAAAGGTGCATTTCTGTGGGTTCAACCTCATCTTGAATTTCCTCAACTTCTCGCAAAACTTCCTCCATGCTCCAAGTGACACCTCCTTTCTTTGGATTTTACGATCATGTCATCCATTTATACTTCTACCTCTTTATGAATCATGTCATGTAGCAATGTAGTGGTAGCCCTTTGGTAAGTTGCACCTGTATCTTTAAGTCTGAATGGCATCACCCTATAGCAATATGTACCCCAAGGTGTGATGCAAGTGGTCTTCTCCCTATCCTCTAGTGCTATGAGAATTTGTGCATTTCTGTGGGTTCAACCTCATCTTGAATTTCCTCAACTTCTCGCAAAACTTCCTCCATGCACCAAGTGACACCTCCTTTCTTTGGATTTTACGATCATGTCATCCATTTATACTTCTACCTCTTTATGAATCATGTCATGTAGCAATGTAGTGGTAGCCCTTTGGTAAGTTGCACCTATATCTTTAAGTCTGAATGGCATCACCCTATAGCAATATGTACCCCAAGGTATGATGCAAGTGGTCTTCTCCCTATCCTCTAGTGCTATGAGAATCTGATTATACCTCAAAAATCCATCCATACAGGACAAAAGCTCATGTTCTGCGGTATTATCAACTAGTATTTCAGTATAAGGAAAAGGAAAATCGTCTTTAAGGCTAGCTTTGTTTAAATCTCAGAAATCAACGCACACCCTAATACGACCATTCTTCTTTGGTACTAGCACAATGTTGGTGACCCATTCAGGGTACTTAGTGACAATCAAGAATCCTTCTCTTAATTGCTTTTCAACTTCCACTTTTACTTTTAGCACCCATTCAGACCTCATTTGCCTCAATTTTTGTTTTATGGGTTTAAATTTGGGAAGAGAGGGATATGGTGTTGGATTATCTCTGGATCTTTAGCACCCATTTAGACCTCATTTGCCTCAAATTTTGTTTTATGGGTTTAAATTTGAGAAGAGAGGGATATAGTGTTGGATTATCTCTGAATTGATTCCTGATATATCATCATAAGACCATGCAAAGACATCTTTAAATTTATTTAATAGATTGATTAATTCTTTGCTTTCTTCGTTGCTAAGTGTGGAGCCAATAAAAACATTCTGTGGATTATTTTAATTTCCTAGATTAATTGTTAGAGTGCTATCTGTGATTTTACATGCAGATTCATTTTCTTTTTAAATTATTTTTTGCAATTCATCTGGTATTTCATCACATTCATTGCATGTATCACATTCATTATGCACATTCGAGTAGGCAGAATCAGTCATTTTCTCATTAATATTTTTTGGGGTGATTACAATAGACATAGCAACCGTAAGACGCCTCATTTGGGCCATTACAGACTCCAGGGAGGGGGGATACTTATCACTAGACTCAAAGACCAACTCTTTATTGACCCCTTTCTTGAGCTCCATGGTGTCGAAGTCTCACAAATTCCCTGTCCCTATCCCTATCTATATCCCCTCTTCATTTTCTATCTTTTCCTCCTCTATTTTATTCCCCTTTATATCTTCTTCCACTTAATCTTTCTTGGCTCTGACTTCCATGATCTTCTTAGAACCATCTTTTTCGGTTTTCCCACTTCTTTCGACCAATAGATTCTTCATAGCTGGTCCAATCAGTGTACATATCCAATCCTTAATAGTGACTGGTTTTGTGGGTATTTATAAGTAAGGGTATTCATAGTCAGTGAACTCGTGCGAAAAAAAGATCTTAAATCCTGGCTTCAAACATTTATCTTTTCGATCCATCCATGGCTCTAGAAAGCCAAAGAAGGGGAAATCTTCTCCTTCCATGATAAAGTACCCATTGAGTGTTTTTCTATATGGTTGCAGTGGTGCGTTAACTGCTTCCTTCTTCCCTTTCAGTTCTTGCTTTGATGGCTGATAACCCAATTCATGAGTGTGAGTTTGTGTCTTAATGTTAGAAAATTATGACAAACCTTGGTACTTTTTACCTAAACCCATCATTGGAAAGAAACCCATCTTCCTCATGATTCTAGTGACTAGTAGACTTGCATACTGATCAAAACATAGCGACAAAAATTCCCATAGCTTTTCATCCTCTAACATATTGACAAACCCAAATTCTCCTAAATTTATCTCTTCTCCTTGTTGCTGGACTTCTAAGACCAGAGCACTTGACGATGCTTCATTCACATGAACCCAACTATCCATAAAGATGTCACAAACTTTATTTCCCCAAACGCACTTAACCTTTTGGTGGATTATTGATGAAATTACCCCAAAGATATCTAACCAAGGCTTACCCAATAGTAAGTTAAAAGAGATAGGGATATCAATGATATGAAATTCAGATTCCTTTTCTAAGGGTCCAATAGTAAGATTAAGAAAAATAATTCCCATGACTGCCATTTAGGTGCTATCATATGCCCTCACCTTCTGCTCAGATGGTATGAAAGTTGACTTATCTAGGCCCATCTTCTTTGTTGTTCAGAACGGTCATACGTTTAAAGCGAACCCATTGTTGACCAGATAGGCAAGTAGAGAATTCCCCAGACATTCAAAGGTTACATACAGTGGCCTATTGTGAATAGGACCCCCGAGAGGCAGATCATCTAAAGAAAATGTGATAGCGAGAGCCATAATCTTATTTATCATTCCCACAAGCTCTTCTAGAGTGATGTTGATAGAGACATTTAATTGGTTCAGAGCATCTAAGAGAGCTTGCCTGTGATGCTTTGAAGCAATCAATAATCCCCCAATTGTGATGACCTGAGTCTTCTTCATTTGTTTCAATACTCTGTCCTCTTCCTCTTCTTTACCCATTTTCCCTTTTCCCTTATCTGATTCTTGACCCGGGTGATCCTCTTCTAGCTTATGTGGTTTAAAATGCCTTCCTGATCGAGTTAGGTGGCTTATCTCTTCCCTTATCCATAAGTTGTCTCTTGTTTGGACATCTTTCAAATCCTCCTCCCCACTATCATACCACAAATTTTCCTCTGCTTGATAAATGTTTTAGCTATACTCCCCTTTATGCCAAACAGAATTGATAGTTTCTGGCATCCACCAATCTAAAGTGACAACTTTTTTTGCCGTCTTTCCCCGTACTCTTCTGACTGTCCTCCTAAAGTGCATATCATCACATTTTTCGGTAGTTGATAGGATTTCTTTGGGTGATCTAACTTGGTGATTAATTCGGATGGATCGAAAGAGGTCACCTCAAGCTCTAAGAAATAGACACCTGGTGGTGGCACGGTATGGTGACATGGTAATGGATTTCAGGTAACATTAGGGGTGTTGGCAGATGGTTCGGATATTATCTTTTTTTCAATCAGGTCTTGAATCTCTTGCCTTAGTCTAGAACATTGATCCATACCATGGTTGTATCCCTGATGAAATTTACAACATAAATCCATTCTAATGTGTGGAAGAGGAGGGTTCAGTATCGGTCGTGGTTCTAACAATCAGAGGTGCCCCTTTGCTACCAATCTATCGAGGGTAGTGGATAGTGATACTCCCAAATTTGAGAATTTTCTTTGTGGCATGTCCATTCCTATATGCCCCCTTGTTATATCAAATTTCCTCTCCAGTTCACTTAACACATTAACATCTGTGGGGCCAGAGTGACCTCCCGAACGTCCTCCTCCCACTCCGTAATTCGATCACCTATATTGGTTTGACCATTCTTCTTTCTTTATTACCCCTCTTGGATTGCATCCTCTACTCTCGTTCCTACATCAAAAACTTGGGCAAAGGTATTGATTGATTGAAACTGCATTTTCTCTTGATAAATAGATTGAAGGTTCTTAATTAACATTCAAATTTGTTCAATCTCAGGCGGTCTTTGCACCATCTTGGCTACCTTTCCCCTCCATCTGCTTAAATACTTTGCGAAGGATTCTTTGCCGCCTTGCCTCGTGGTCTCCAAATCCCGAATTCACATCGATAACCTGATTATACTCATATTAAGTAACAAATGACTTCACTACATCCTTCCAAATCAGGTCTTACTTGGCTTGAGCATAAGATACCATGATAAGTCAGCCCTAGTCAAAGTCTATTGCAATAAAATGACCATCATTGTAATGCTCAATCCGCTAGGCTGGAAAGCCCCAATACACAATCTTATATGGCTACGATGATTACCCGTCCCATCGAATTTGTCGAAGATTGGCATTTTGAACCCGGCAGGCAGTATATCATGGACTCCATCGTATAGTCCTTCCAATTCTAGTAGATAGGTGTCCACCCCTTGAGCCTTGTTGACCAACCTCTCAAGCTTCTCCTCCTTTTTAGCCATTATTTTTTCTCTCAACTTTTTCTTTCTCTATTCTCTCTTTCTCTGCTCGTGGCACATCAGCTCTCTAAACTTCTGGGTCATCAAAACAATCTTCTTCTCTTGCCACCAATGGATCAACCATCTGTGGGTTAGCGAATGGAGGCTATCATGCCATACTCTCTATCATAGCCATTATACGATTTATATTTTCAACCTGTCGCCTTATTTGTTCAGCTTGTTGTTCAACCATCACCCTCAGTTCTGCTACTTCCCTTATGCTCGCTTCTTGTACCATAGTGTCTTTTCTCCTCAGTAATGTTGTCGTTGAATCTCTAAAGCAAATTGTGTTTGAAGCAGATTCGATTCTTACATACAACCACATTTTATTTTAATCAATTCTTGAGTGACTCCAAACTTTATAATAACTTTTCTTCTTCTTCTTCTTTTATTTATTCATTTTATCTACTTTATTAGTTGTAAATGCTTAAGAAATGTTAATGAATGGTTCATATGTCATACGGATATAATGTATATGTGTGTGTGTGTGTGCCTACTCTATATGCCAAAGAAAAAAGAAATTTCTATTCCTAGCATATAAAACACATAAGCACATAAAATCTTTACTCATGTCGAGTGCGCCAATTTCTCTTTTCATTGCGATCCTCATTACCCTTTCTAAAGTTGGTCTTTTAAAAGTTTTGAAATTCAATTGGAAAGTTTTCTTAGATGGTAAAATCTTTTAAAAAATATTTCTCAACAAAGATGATCAGGTTAAATTTTCTCCTTGAAACTCATTTTGAAAAGTATCTTCTTTGAAAATAATTCCCAAGGATTCTTCTTTCCAAAATGAAGATGTGAAAATGTACCTCAACAGGGATTGGTTTGGAACCTTAATCAAGCGAACTTCAAAGATTTTGAAAGTGTGATTTTAACCATGGGATTAAAATCTTGTTCGCTTGCAAGGATGGATTTAAAATTCTTTGGGTAAAAGGATTACATGATCGGATTATTACCGTAATTTTCATAAATTCAGATACATACAAGTTCAATGATGCTTAGCTAACAAGATATAAGAAGCGTAACCTTATAATAAAAAATGTGGCATATTTCCAAATGTCATGGGACATAAGAAGGAATTGCTAAAAGGTGATTAAAGGGTTACAAATCTTACATCAAACGAGCATCATCATCATCTCAAATAATCCATTTCGAGCATACAAAACTCCCTAGCATATAGTCTTAATTTTGAATTTGTTTCCTAGAATTTGAAAGGTTCTATAGGAGCTACTATGCAAAGGTTGGGTTTTAGTCAAATGAAGGACCCTTGACATACACCCGATAGGATGGTTTATATACCAACACATGGTACGAGATCAAGAGTGATCACACAGTTCTATGATGGCTTGATCGACCGGGTTATCCCAAGCCTCTGAGGTCATAGTTCTTTGCAATTGAATGGCGAGACATGCAAGTGCAATGAAACAGGCACACAAAAGTTAATTAATTTGATTAAAAGGATGCTTTCAAGTCTAATCCTCGAGTGAACCCAAAATCAGAAATTTTGGTCTGCGAAACCAGAGATTCTGGGTTCAATCATCCAGCAGAGTCGTCAGATTGTGGATACTCGTAGGCTAACCACATTATTTTTTTTTAAATCTTTTTCAAATTTAAATACGAGTCGCCACTTAATTTTTAAAAGAAAATTAAGAAACCATTTAAAAGAAAACCGATCTTTTTAGAAACCAGAGATTTCTAGGTCCGGGGATTATGAAATGAGAGGGGAAGGAGCTCGGCGGATGAAAACACCCCCTCTCATCCTATCTTGTGATAGGCCTATACTCAATATCATTTTAATTGAATTAATAATCTAAGCATGCCTTCAACTAATCCATAGATATAAATACACATTATAGAAGCATGTCGAAAGGGGTGTAAGATTGCTAATGATAAAACGACACACAAAACCACATAGTCCAAATAGAAAGCAAAATGAAATGCAAACAGAGAACAAGGAAACTTACCCAGGATCCAGCTGTGATATAGAAACATGCAATGCATACACAAAATAAAAAAAACCTAAGAAAAGGTCTCTAACACATATATGTACATAAATCAAGACCTAGTCTAAGGTGTCGCACATGGAGTTAAATAAAAAATACAAAATAAGCTAGAGAAGATTCGAGAAATTGTACCTCCTTAGCACTATAAAACAAAGGGTTAGTCTATATGCTTTTAACATAATATAATATCAAATCCTAAACATCATGCCCAACTCCTAGCTTAAATCTATCAAAGATTTGCAAGTCTCAACTAGGAGCCACTGTAATGTTCATATAGAGATGCTACAATCTCAACATGATCACAAGAAACCAACAACTAGCTTCAACTAAATACGACATAACTCAATGCAAAATAATGTTCTAATCGCTAGAATCTACACATATGTGATGAATACATGAATATGAACAAGAATTAGCTATGAATCATTTGTTGATTTGGATCATTTAGCCTTTGGATTTAAGCTTAATTAACATTATTCAAAACACGGTTTAAATCCTAGGTCATAGAAAAAGCCATTTGGATCATTATTCACAAATTTCATCAAATCTATCACAGAATTTCAGATTTTACAAAGAGTAGATTAGACTTTCAAAAGTAGGAAAATCATACTTCCCATGCTTTGATCTTAATGATTTTTGGATATGATGTGCATCTATGAGTCTAGTTTCTAACCCAAAAAGAAAATCAAAGATCAAATGGTCCAATCGCTGGGAATTGGACCAAAACTAGACATCACTCAGAATTTAATAACTCTCTATACAGATATTTTGTGTGACTTTCTAAAAATAGTAAACAAATCTGAATTACTTGATGGAAAAAAAATTTTGAAGTCAAAAATGTTTGGCTAAGGCTATTTAAATAAAAACTAACTTACTGTTATGAAATTTTGGACAGAGAGTAACTAGTTCATGAATCCTAAGATCAAACCATGTTAACTATGAAATCTCATCAAAATAAAATTGTAGTGGTAGATCTTTGTGTTATGAACACATTCCAATTGGCTTCATTCAATTCCAATGGATCATGATTTAATTAAAAATCTATGATCTCAGTTGATTAATGAATTCACTGCACCATAATTGAGTTGGTGTTCATAATTTGATTCAAACTTGATTTATAATTCTAGAGAGAATCTAGATCAAGTATGATTGTGATCATATCAATGAAATATAAAATAGATTCACGGATTTAGCCTTATATGAATGCCAACATAGACCTCATAAAGAGAATCTCAAAATGGATTTCAAGGACTTGCTCAATCCTAATGAACTCAACACAGTTGAATTCACATGAATGTAACAATTAACCCATGAAAATAATTAGTTCTATTTCTAATTCCTCTTCCAAACACATGATCCTTGAGGAATATAATTTTATTTATTCAATTCTCCTCCCAAGTTAATGGTCCTTGAAGATCAAACTAAATTTATGATCAAAGCAAATTTTCTTTTAAAAGGGCTTATTACAAAACTTAATCAATGATTTACTAGATCAAAATTAACAAATAGATGATAATTCAATCACAATTCAAGTGGTGTGTGATGGAATGAAGTGGGAAGAGACTTTTTGAAAATTGTGTAAAAGGTTGGAGTTCTATGAATTGTGATTGAATTTTAGACTAAGTTTAGTTGGAATGAGAGGATTACCTCCAATAACCTCAGGTTTTCTTCTTGCTTTGATGAGGATCTTCAAGCCTTGTTCAAGCACTTCAAGTACTTCAATGGTTCTTCTTCAATTCTTCTCTTTCTCTCTAAAAAAATCTATCAATTTCCTCTCTAATCTATATAGAATTCTTGAGTGTTTGTTCTATTGTCCCCCTTGAAATGGAGATGTAAATCTCCTTATATAAACTAAACTTGAGAGGTTAATTGGGTAATTTTGGGGTGCTTGGGCATGTGCTATAGAATCTTCTAGAGTTCACTGCGTATTCTAAAAAAAACTGACTATTACAGGCCGCGATAGTCACTGACTTGTCTGCGGCACTCACTTAGTGCCAGTCCGGCACTCAGTGACTGCCGGCGCGTGCCGCCTCTAACAGAATTCCCCCCCCCCCCCCTTTAATTTATTTCTTATTTATATATATAGATTTTATACATATATATATTTTTTGTTTTTCTTTTCTTCTTTTCTTCTTTTTTCCTTTTAAAATTCTTTTTTCTTTTTCTTTTTCTTTTTCTTTTTCTATGTTCTTTTTTTTCCCACTTTCTTTTATAACAAACAACCCCTCATTTTCTTTTATTTTTCAAATTGAATTTTTTTATATGCGTATCGCACACCGGAAAATTCCGTGCATCTCTCTCTCTCTCTCTCTCTCTCTCTTTTAAAATTTTTATCAAAACTGAAGAACCTTCTGAAGAGCTTGCATCACTTTGAAGATCTTCGAATTCTGTCAGACACCGTCATTATCGATTTCGGATGTAATCATCCCCTAAATTCGACAGTCGATCAAAATTGAAGTGTCTACAACTGCAAGTCCATTTCCCCAAAAAATAGAGTAAAGGGTTTTGACATTATTCAGGTTAACGTGATTGGAGAAAGTACGCCATCTGAGTTGCTACCACTATACTTTAACCAATACTCCAATTCGATGGTGGCTGATATAATATAAAAGATGGGATTCTTTCCAGGCATGGGACTAGGCAAGAGAAACCAGGGGTTGGCAGAGTTTCCAGAAATAAAAAGTTAGAGTAACTGTTTTGGTTGGGGTATGTTCTGATGAAGGAAGACAAGAAGAAGAAACCAAAAGGTGCTACGGAGAAAATGAAACTGTATTAGAAGACCCTGAATGAGTATTATATTAAAGAAGGTGAAGATTTCCCTTTCTGCAATTTTTTGGAACCATGGTTGGATCGGGTGGACATGTGCCTAAAGCCGTGATTTGAGATTTTATTCGATCATAAGTTCACTGAATATGAGGATCCCTACTAATCGACTCCCTCGAAACTAGTCTCATTTGGTGATTGAATGACAACTCTGGACTAGGATGCAATGAAGAATCTGATGGGAGAAAAAGATCCTGAGAACGGAAAAGGGAAGAAAAGATGGAGGAAGCTGAATGGTATCCACCAGTCAAGAAGAACAAGTGGGAAAATTTTAATTTTTGGTTGTATAGGTCTAGTGATAAGGTTTCCCCCTTCTCAAAGTCTGTAATGGCCGATATGAGCGAACTTTTAATTGAAAAAGAATAATATTCCATCTGATTTACAAATATTAATTGAAAAAGAAAATGATCTGCATGCAAAATCATTAAGGAAATCTTAACAATTAACTTAGGTAATGAAGAAAATCCTCAAAATATTTTTATTGGCACTACGCTTAATGAAGATGAAAGCATAAAATTAATCTTACAGCTAAAAGAATTCAAGGATGCTTTTGCATGGTCTGTTAATGATATGCCAGGAATTGACCCAGAGATTGTCCAACGCCATATCCCCCTCTTTTTAAATTTCAAGCTCATAAAGAAAACATTTAGGCTAATGTAACCGGAACAGACTCTCAAATCAAGGAGGAAGTCAAAAGTAGTTAAAGGCTGGGTTCTTGATAGTCACAGAATATCTAGAATGGTTAGATAACATAGTACCAGTTCCTAAGAAAGATGGACGTATACGAATGTGTGTTTATTTTGGAGACCTGAACAAAGCTAGTTCGAAGGATGACTTTCCCCTTCCACACCTTGACGTATTAGTGGAAAACACAGTGGGGCATGAGCTCTTGCCTTTTATTGATGGATTCTTAGGATATAATCAGATACTAATGGCACCAGAGGACAGAGAAAAGACTAACTTTATCACACATTGGGGTACCTATTGTTATAGAGTTATGCCTTTCGAGCTTAAGAACGCGGGTACAACCTACCAAAGGGCAATAACAACATTACTGCATGACATCATCCATGATCAGGTAGAAGTATATGTGGATGATATGATCATGAAGTCAACAAAGAGAGAGGGACATCTAAAGGCTTTAGAAAAATTCTTTGAGAGACTGAGGAAGTATAGGATGAGGTTGAACCCACGGACGTGTACTTTTGGGGTAACCACTTGGAAGCTATTAGGATTCTTAATCACTCAAAGGGGGATCAAAGTAGATCCTACAAAAATAAAAGCCATTATAGAAATGTCATCACCAAAGAATGAAAAAGAAGTTAGAGGGTTCCTGGGTAGAGTCCAATTTATTAGTCGATTCATTTCAAAGCTTACCATGACTTGTGACCCGCTCTTTAGGTTGTTAAGAAAAGGGGAGAAATTCAAGTGGATGACCAATGGAAGGAAGCCTTTGATAATATCAAAGACTACCTCCAAAAGTCATCCATCCCCTTACTCCTTTACTTGTCAGTCACTGAAAATTTGATGGGGTGCATGCTAGCCTAAGAATGAGGGGAGCGACATTCTGAGAGAGCCATTTATTACCGTAGTAAGAGGATGATGGGGCATGAGTTGAATTGTTCATTAATAGAAAAGGCTTGTTGGGCCTTAGCCTAGAGCACCTGTCATCTTAGGCATTACATGCTAGCTTTTCCTTTCATACTTATTTCCTACATGGACCCCCACAAATAAGTGTTCGAAAAGCTTGCCTTGACTAGTAAATTTCCCGATGGATGCTAATGTTAGCAGAATTTGACCTCAAGTATGTCACCACTAAGTTTATTAAAGGAAGAGCTATCGCGGAACATTTTGCTGACTTTGCTTTAGAAGGAGAGGAAGAAGGGGAATTCCAGTTCCCCGATGAGGAGATAATGGAGGTAGATGAAGGCATGTGGAAGATGTATTTTGATAGAGCCACCAACCAAAAGGGATATGGTGTAGGAATCATCTTGGCTATGCCTAATGGAGGCCACACGCCCTTAGCAATCAAACTTAGGTACACCTCCACCAACAATACCGCTGAGTGAAGCTTGCCTTTTATGGTTAGAGGCAGTCTTAAATCTGGAAGTTAAGAAGATAGATGTTTTTGGAGATTCATGTCTAGGGAGAGTGGAGGGTGAAGCAAGAGAAATTGATAATATATTATTTGTACTTAGAGAGTCTAAGAACGTGATTTGAATCGATCACTTTCTATTACCTACCCCATGAGGAAAACCAGTTGGGTGATTCCTTAGCAACCCTAGCATCGATAATCGAGATCCCTATAGGTGTCAAGATAGCTGCACTTATAATAGAACAAAGGGATAACCCCTCATTTGAAATGATTGTAAATATAGAGGAACCAGAGATGAATTGCCATGGTACTTGAATGTATGGAATTTAATCAAGAAGAGAGAGTGTCCTAAAGGTCGTCCAAGTAAATAGGGCAATTAGGCAATTCGCAGTACAATTTATCATCTACGCGAACAAATTTGGAAGAAATCAAATACCTGGTATAATCTGGAATGCTTGTACGAGAAGGAAGCTCAAAGAATGATGAAAGAGATACATAAAGGAGTTTTGTGGGCCTCATATGAATGGACACATACTGGCAAAGAAGATAATCAGACAAGGATATTATTGGGCTACCCTTAAAAAAGACTGCTGTGAGTATGTAAGGAAGCGCCATAAGTGTTAGGTTCATGCTAACCTAATGCACACGCTGCCATCTCAGCTCTATAGTATGACCAACTCTTGGCTATTCTCTATGGGGAGAGGGGGGGGGTATTGATATTATCAGAGAATTTATCCCAAAAGCATCGAACAAACACTGATACATAATCGTGGTAATTGATTATTTCACTAAGTGAGTAGAAGCAACATCATATGCAATATTGAAAGCTAAAGATGTGGTGAGCTTTATTAAGAAGAATATAATCTATAGATACGAGGTTCTGATTGAATTCATTTCTGATCACGGTAGTCATTTCGAAGGAGAAGTCATTCCTGTGCTGAAAAAGTACAAGATCATGTGATGCGTCCAAAATTGGCTCTACTCTATGACTGAGCGGTTCTACTTAGCGTCCAACCTCCATTTAGACCAAGTTATGCCCAACTGCTTTGATGAGCAGCATCCAGACTGGTCCCGACTACCTGAGATTTCCCGGCCATGTAGCACGAAGCTCTGTCAGATAAGAAGCCTGGCGTACAGGTCAGGATAGCATCATCCAGACACCAAACAGATCAAAAACATCATAGCTAGCCTAGAGGTGTATCCTACACAACTCGAAACCTGGCAGTTTCCTAAACCAGTTAGGAAACTGCCCAGATTTGCAGCATAGTTTCCTAAATGGATTAAGAAATTGACTGGATATGGATCAAATCATCACAGGTTATCAACATTTTCCTAAATGGACTAGAATGCCTTATAATGGAGGACCCTTCCTCTTATAAAAGAGTCCTCCCACCCCCATTAGAGGGGATCCCAATCAAAATCTCACTAAGAGAAATACACTATATTGTATAGCCTCTCCCAAGAAACCCTACAGCCATCATTGTTGGATCACCAAGGTCCCTGTAGTTGTTTTGTTTCGTATAATGGAAGTGCTCACACACATGGACATAGGTTCCTTCATTAATAGGGTCTAATCATATGAAAATACGATGTGTATATCTTTATCTCTTTTCATATGCTCTACTTTATCTTGCCCAAAATTTGCATCATCAGCTTGGCACCCTCTGTGGGAAAGGACAGATTTCTCAAAAAACAAATCTCTTAACAGATAGTCATGCCTCTGAAGTAGGGTAAGAAGACTGCGTAGCAGGTTAACCGGGATATTCTGCTGGCCCCGACGCTGGCTACGGTAATCCTGACACCGGAGGATCACTATGACCCTCACACAGCTCTTGGAGGGCCAACGACAAACCCAGCAGCAATTGAAGCCCTGCTGGCCCAACGCAATAACCCTTCAATAGCTTAGTCACAGTCCGAGAATGATGAGCATATTCGGGAACAAACACGGACCTGACAACATGCCCGAGCCAACCTGACCTATGTCAGGGATGCCTGAGACATCATTAACAATAGGTGTGTTACAAGAGGGGGCAGGTGTCACACCCCGATTTTTGGAAAGCCAAATAATCAGCATAGAACTAAATCTAGACTACTATTCGACTGCCCAACTATCGGAGTGAATACCACGAAGCCCATCCTAATAAAACTTTTTAATGGAAATAGATGTTCTTAAAAACCTGGTTAAAACATTTGTAATAAATCTCCATTTATGTTTTTAAAACAAAACCACCATATTTCCATTTAAAAAAAAACACTCATGCGGTTCCGAAAATACTCAAATATATTTGATTAAAGGTACAACTACTAAATCACTTATATTGAAAAGCAGAAGCTGAATAAATATTTCTCAATTCTCATTAAGAATAAAAATCTTTTCATTTACAATTAAAGCTTTGAAAGAATAACCTCTATTACAACCTTTGGTCAGAGCTACTAAACGTCCCAATACCAACTACAATAATGGCCCACAATGCCAAATAAATGAAAATAGCAAATGAACAGTAAAGGTCTTCATGCCCTCAAGCAAATCCATGCAATCCAAAAGTCATACCGACCTACTCCTTAATCTGCAAAACGGCTGCGTTTCCCGAGAAACGCCCCCGCATGATAAACATCACACGGGTCAGCATTGTATAACAACACTGGTATGAGTAAACACGCTCCAGTCTCAAGGATCACTCGTGGTCCCCTCAACTCCAACCCAACAATAATCAATTAACATAATAATACCCAATAAATTTCCCGGAGGTTGGGAATCCGCTGGACTCCCTCCCTCTCTAGACCACAAACACATACAAAGTTGTAGGCAGAATTGTAGTTCCACAAGTAAGTGAGTACAAGCGGTAGTTTCCTCGAGTCACGGCGGCAGTTTGTTCCACCCACAAAGTAAAAGAAATACTTACTCTTAAATGACATGGTGAGCCAAAGCCTGCATACAATGGTTAGTGGGCCCACCATCCTGCAACTCGAGAGTTAGCACAAATCCTTAGTATTAGAATAAGAAATTCTCCAATATCGAATCATTATATCAATTTCCTTCGCATTATACCACGGTAACCATTTCGAGTTTTCAATTTCATGTTTCGCAACAATTTATCCATTTGTATTTAACGCTCTACAATCACTGTCATTTTTTTCTTGCCCTAGGTTCACCACTAAGGTCACCCTACTCATGGTCAACTTATTTTTTTTTATGAATGATTCATTATTCAATTTCCTAGGTTCACCACTTGGCCACCCTCCATGGTACACCCACACATATATCCCATGTGTGCCCGAACATACTACCAACATCCACTCTGGTGCTAGTTTGGTTGGGGTATCAACCAAACCAGGTATACACACAGAAGGCCAATCAATATGCCTAGACGTCTAACAAATAAGCCGGGCATAAGGCTTAGGCCAGCTTGATCACGAAGCCACTGGCAAAAGGGTACACTCAGCAAGTCGAGCTACCAAAAACGACATATCACACAACGGGAAGCGGTGAACACTAAGGAACTTGAAACCACTTATTTTTTTTTTACCATCTATGTTAATTCACACAAGTACCATTCATGAGGATTTAATCACATCATTAATCACTTTGGAAATTTATCATTTATTACATGGATTATCATTATCCGATTATTCACAATAAGGCCCTTGCGCCAAACTTCTATTCACGTCTCTAACGTAGTATTTTCACAATCATCATTTAATACCGCACATAGCATAAGTTATAGCATTTAAATCAGCATTCAACATCACTATTTAAAATTGTCCCAAACAAATCTTATATTAAACAGCCCCAAAACTAGCATGGGTTGAAATTGTTCTTCATAATAATACCATACAAAGAAACATCTCTAACAATTTTCATAAACATAATTCGAAATTCGGAGTTAACATTTACTGCTACTGTAATATGAATTTTCTGCCCAAACGGTGCAGAATTGAGAAAAATACCATTAGACGAAAAACGTGCAGAATCGCGTTTTACATTGACCTACACGAACAATTTTACCAAAAACAAAATGTATGAATTAATACGAATTATTTTCTAAAACAGAACTGAGATTTTCTTCAATTTTACCCAAATTCGAATTTGTGTTAGTCTTCTCTTTTTTTTTCTTCAATTTTCTAAATAACTTATATCTAACCTTTGATATATATATATATATATATGTATATGTATATATCACTATAGATCCGTATTATATAAACACCCATCCATACGATTTATTCAAACTATAATGAATACAAATCAAAAATCAAAAATCAATCAAACTACGAATTAACCCTACAAATCTAATTGTTTACTCACCAAATTGGGAAAAGCAAGATGATGTTGATGATGGTGAACTCCCTTCTTTTCTCTTCTCTTCTCTTTTTCTTCTCCTTCTAGGTGGCTAGGGTTGCCTCTTCTCTCTTGTCTCTTGTTCTCTCTCTCTCTCTCTCTCTCTCTCTCTCTCTCTCTCTTGAGGCTGCTCTCTTTTTTTTTTCTAACCCTAGGATATGTTATCTATCTATATACATATAATACACACACAATACATATATTACTCACACAAATATTAATAATCCCGTTTTTCTTTTTATGGGCTAACAAAAGAGACCCATATGAGCCCTGAATGTAACACAAACCACTAAAATGGCTAGCCCAAAGGGTACTCATACCCCGGGTACTTAATTTCAATACCAGATACACTATTTGACACATTCGCTGGCCTGTAAATACTATATAAAAAAATACATATCAACCCTTCATTTTTTTTTTTAATAAATTTAAATTAATAAAATGTAGCATTCAAACTAAAGGGCTCACTAATGATTTAATTTATATGTCCACCAAACACTTAAAATTTTCAAACACGTTTCTTACATAGGCACACTCATATAATATTGCTAACTGAAAATAATTATTAAAATAATTATTTACACACTTAAAAATTTTAGGGTTGTTACAGCAGGCGAGAATGCATGACTTGGGAATCAGCATAATGATCACTTGGCCAGAAGCCGAGACAATCTTAGGCACATGACCAACCGAAGTCATAGTCGAGCCTCATCCCAAATGACAGCACGCCATGAGGAAGAATCATCTTCCATTGACCCGACCTATGTCGCGGATACCGATCGAGAAGTTGTGGTGGCCCATATTAAGGATTTGGAAACAGATCGTCAAAATGGCCAAAGGGCTGGGCTAGAACCCTACTCAGGATCATGTCAACCCCAAGACCGAGTCACTGTTCTATAGCCAAATCGCAAGGCTTGCCATCCTGCGCAAATTTAAACAACCACATCTAGATTCTTATAGCGACTCGGGAAGCCCGGTCGACCATGTCCAAATCTTTAAGGCTTAGATGGCCCTAGCCAACTATGCCGATGAATTATACTGCCTGGCCTTTCTCGGCACTTTAAAAGGCCCGACCGCGCAATGGTTCCTGAAACCCCGATTGGTCAAAGATTTCAAGGAGCTCAGGAAACATTTCATCAGCCAGTTCATAGGCATGCTTGACTGTCTACAACCTAAAACCCTACTAGTAACTGTCAGGTAGCGAAAGGGAGAGTCATTGAAGGATTCAACCAACCGAAGCTTTAAGTCTACAACCTGAATGAGACAATCGCCATTACAGACTTTTGGTCAAGAGTTCAACACACCAAGTGTGCCACAGTGTTTGACAGATATCAACCAACAACCTTGGTTAAAATCAAAGAGCTGGTAAAACAAAAGTGTTGACACTAAAGAATTTCTAATGACCAAAGACCCCAGGAACGTAAGCAACGAGCCTTCAAGAAGTATGCGAAAGTGAGATGAGCCCAAGAAGAATAATGTAAAGAAGCCTAGTAGTTCTGGAACTTCCTTTAGTGTCCAATGATTAGGGTCCGACAGCCCTGACACGACCTCCAGTTCACAGTGGTCAGAGTCTGGATCCCCTGACCCGACCACCAGTTCACAGCGGTCTGGGTTCGACAGCCGCGATCCGACCTCCATCTTACAGGAGTTAGTGTCCAGCAATTTCAACCTAGCCTCCAATTTACAATAGCCAGAAGCCCGATGATCCTGACCCAATCTCCTATCTCCAACAGTCCAGGCGATCCCAACTATAGTGGTACTTTTACCCGATCATAGCATGAGGCTCCATAGACTATATCAAAGAGCTCCTAAGAAGACATTAGGATCTCTACCTGAGGTACCAAAAGACCTCGGGATCACCTCTGAGGCATCAAAAGACCTCAAGATCATAATTGAGGCACCAAAAGATCCTAGAACTACCAACGTTCTAGGTTGACTGCCTACAGTAACTATTCCAACAACACCTGCCTTAACGAAAGCTTGGGGGGCAAGAGGGAGTAAAGTCTACAGGAAGTCACATCGAGCATTTACAAGCCTTCGGGTTAACTAAGTAAAGCCCTTAGACAACCCGAGTGCCTATAAAACTCGGAGGCACTAACTCCAATTAGGACAAACCAACAATCGAGGTGACTAAAGCCTCTTAGGTTGGCCTATGATAAAGGAGTAAAAAAAACCCTAAACCAACACGCTTTAGGTCGGCTTATCCAACATGGTCAAATTCTTCTACCAACAACGTTGATGAAGGTTTTCTTGGAAGAAGATAACCATCCTAGGAGCGGGAGCTAACATAAAAAAGACCCTAAAGCAACACACTTTAGGCCGGCTTATCCAATATGGTCAAATTCTTCTACCAATAACCTTGATGAAGGTTTACTGGGTAGAAGATAACCATCCTAGGAACTAAATTAAACAAAAGTCTTTGAATTAGGCTAAATCTCAATTCTTAACCAATTCCTGAGCACTGAAAAGTCTCTGAATTAGGCTAAGTCTCAACTCTTAGCCGATTCCCGAGCACTCAAAAGTCTCTAAATTAGGCTAAGTCTCAACTCTTAGCCAATCATGTGCTATTAAAAGCTTCCTAGATAGACTAGAATACCTTATAGGGGAGGACACTTCCTCTTATAAAAGGGACCTCCCACCCCTGTTAGTGGGGGTCCCGATCAAAGTCTCACTAACAGTAATACACTACATTGTCTAGCCTTTCCAAAGAAACCCTTGGTAGTTCCAGTCACCACTGTTGGATCACCAAGGTCTCAATAGTAGTTTTACTAGTAGAAGTGCTTAGACACACACGTGGACATAGGTTCCTTCATTTATAGGGCCGAACCACATACAAATAGGCTATCTATATCTTTGTCTCTTTTTATTTGCTCTACTTTATCTTACCTAAAAATTGCATTATCATCACACAGCATCTATCATCACCATATAGGCCACAGACGAATGGGGTGGTTGAGAATGCCTATAAGAACATCAGGGCAATCTTGGGGAAACCACGGATACTTACAAGGATTAGCACAAACAATTTCCATTTGTACTATAAGGATACCAGACATCTGTGAGGACTTCTACTGGAGCTACACTGTATTCATTGGTCTATGGAATGGAGGCCGTCTTACCAGTCGAGTTAGAGATACCATCTTTCCATATATTGGCAGAATGTGAAGTGCCAAAAATCAACTAGTTATGTGAAGGTGTGAGGAGTTGGCACTCATGGACTAGAAATGGCCATCAGCCCTGAATCAATTTTTAGGGTATCAGAGAAGGGTAGCCCACGCTTTTAACAAGAAAGGACACCTAAGAAAGCCTATTGAGGGTGATCTTATTCTTAAAGAGTTGAAATCGCTGGTCTTCGATCCTAGAGTAATGTTTGAACCAAATTGGGTTGGTCCTTACATCATTAAAACACTCCTATCTGGAGGAGCTGCCTATCTCATGGATTTAGATGGAGTTGAGTTCAAGCAACTGATCAATATCGATCGCCTCAAGAAATATTTTACTTAGAAAGCCCTATTTTTTAAACCATCCCTTCAAGACTTCCAAAGTCAATGAACTAAGTTTTGACCTGATTCCTGCTTAAGGATACGTGGGCAGCCTGCGTGGTTCGATCACAAATACCCTCACACTATATAATGTTCTTCTTTCATGCCTCAACCGAACTACTATAGGAATTGATGCCCATTCGAGAATACGTATGCAGGCTCCATGGCCTTCGGTCCTAAAAGATACCCAACCAATATATCTCCTACCCTTTAACCAGGGGCAAACTTCATTTGCCCAGCATTCAAAAGGCCCTTATCAAACTAGGGGCAAACTTCCATTTGGCAAGAAGAAACCCCAACATGCCTTTGGAAGTCTACTTGCTTTCCAAATAGGAATCAAGTTTGAACATCTTGAAAATTCTTGAAGATAAGAGAGAAAATTCAATGTAAAAATCTAAAATTGAGTAATAAAAGCTGAATAGAAACATGAAAAAGGAGAATTCTTCATTATCATAAAGTCATTTGTAAAGGGAAATACAATGAAGAGGTGATGTAGGTTGTTGACTTTCCTACCAAATCTTCTTAAAAATCATCAAGAAACATGCAAAAGACTATACATTTACCATACAATGCATAAGCTAAAATAGTAAATCGGGGACTAAACATATTACTACGTTCGCCTATGCATGCAAAAGGAAATAAAAAGGAAGTAAGAGTGAAGGCCACATTTAAATCCTAGAAAAACATGAATCATATGCACATATGCCATACAAGGAAATTTAATAAGTTCTGTCCACCTAATCATGCTTCTAGGTGATCTAAGAAAGCAATAAATAAAAGGAAACTATTCAAGAGAACTTACTTGGGATAGCATAGCATCCCAATTATAGCTTCCTAATCAACCAGAGTTAGGATAATAACAATAATATATAGAGGATAACTGATGAATACCTTACTATTCTAGGCATGTATAGCATGTATGTATGTCCAAACATAACTACTATATGTAGTAAAGTGCATATGTATGCCGATTTAGGATGTTATCCCACTATTCTATGTGAGGATAGTGTGCAAGTGTAAGCATTCATGGATACATGGATAAACTAAACTAGGTTAAATATGAATAAGCAATGATAGAATTAGGGTTTCATGGTCCTTAGTGAGATTGGAATAGCCATGGCTTGGCTTCCAATCCCACTAGTGGTGGCTATCCCATGATTAGAATAGGGACCACTAGGGATAGCCTATCCACAAATGGGATCAAAGGATAACCTAGAAGCCTATGAGATCTAAACTACTAGGAAAAAGAGAATTCCTTGAATAAACAAGAAAAGAAAGCTAAACTATGAACTACGAAGATCTAAACTAAAAAACTAATAAAAACAAGTAAAGAAGAAGAAAACTTACCCCAAGAACATCCCTCATAATCTTTCTTCGGAAGAGCTCTGCTAGCACCACAATCTCTAAGAACCCTAAAGCTAAAATATAATTCTCCCAAGAACTTTCTAGGAGTTCTCTAGAAATCCTCACATTGGGGTTTCCTTTGATCTCTCTAGTTCTCAGGATTTTCCGGTGTCTTGGATGGAGAGGGAAAGGCCCCTATTTATAGTTTAAGATTTGGGCTAGGTTTTTTTCATTTAAACGATGTGGTATGAAAATGCAAGCTTTGAATGTTTGTACCTAGGGTGTTTAAGGTGTACCTAGGAGTCTTTCAAGCTTATCTCTATGGTTTAGGACGTATTTGTCTCTGATTGATTGAATTTGTGCTAGTTCACAAGGATCGGGACCAAACAGATGGTGAAGATTGGGTTTTGGGGTTAAAGACCATATTGGAAGTCGCCGAAAGGCCTCGTAGCTATGGCTTTATGCTAATATGGCATTCATCCCCAAAAGTTATTTTTCTTCTCCTATGTTCCCGGACTTCGTTCTCTTACCTCGGTTATCAAAAATGGGCTTGTGATATACTGTTGGAAAGGTATTGAAGTCTAGTATGCAATTCTTTTGGTCTCATTCAAAAATAATTTGTAGATATTAAGTTATGATAGAAAAATGGTGAGGTTGACTCCGAAAAGGAGCAACCAGAGATGTGTAGAAGTGTGATTTTGGCACAACAATTCTCCTAATTAGTTTTTGGCCAACATGAAGGATTGGGGCATCTTGTAAAGAAAATTTAGGAATATTTTGTAAAGAGAGCTCTTGAGATCCCACACCGAGGTCAAGATTTCACTCGGTAAAGGCAATTTTTGCCATTTCATGTGAAACAACTATCCTATCTTGGGTTCTAGACTCTAAATTGAGTTATTCTAACATATTTGAGAGACCTTGGTGCTTCACAAAGTTCTGTTTCTTTCCTGATTCCACTAATCAATTTGTTGTTGAGGCGGGGGTTTCTTATGTCGAATGGATGCACCAAAATAGGGTGTTTACAATCCATAGGGGGCCTTCGTAGAGTGAGGAATCCTAGACCAAGGATCCCATGTTTCCATATCCTCGGCAATGCGGGTCAAGAAATCCTGGCACTTTTCAAGTCATGATCCCCGACCATCACACCTGTATTTTCTTTCTGCCACTTAAGACCTCTTGGGAATAGGCTTACAATGAAATCCATAAGTCTAGGAGCAAGCATCCCAAAGTACTCGAAGCTCCACAACAATTAAGCAAGAAAAGGAAAAAAAAACAAAAAAAACCATTACGATACCAAAAGGAAAAGAAGAAAAAGAAAAAAAAAAGATTAAGCTATACCTCCCAAACTCTCCAGAAGACTACAATCGAAGGAGAGCTCATTCATGAAATCTCCACCATTTTCTTATAGAGGATTGCTAAGCTAGCACCACCCCATTCATAGATGTGGATTTGATTGACATACACCATACTCCTAAGAATAAAAAGATGAATTCAATTCGCTTCGGTGCTAAAAAGGGAGCACCCTAGAATGTATATGATATAGGCTCTTGTGATTTGGAATAGTAAATTGATCATATTTTTTGAAGGCCTTAATGAACCATGTGGAAAGAACCACGCCACTCAGTACATTGGTGTATATATCCCCAATAAGCTGATTACCCTTTCTCTTTGTCTAGTGTAGGATCGGTGATAATAGGAGCTCTTCCTACCCAAAGCCTAGGGATCATAGAGAAGTCATTAGGAGTCATTGTCATCTTACCAAATTAGTTTTTGACCAACATGAAGGATTGGGGCATCTTTTAAAGAAAATTTAGGAATATTTTGTAAAGAGAGCTCTTGAGATCCTACCCCGAGGTCCAGATTTTACTCAGTAAAGGCAATTTTTGTCATCTCATGTGAAACAACTATCCTAACTTGGGTTCTTGACTCTAAATTGAGTTTCTAATGTACCTAAGCCTTCCTAGAGGTTATTCTAACATATTTGAGAGAACACGGTGCTTCACAAAGTTTTGTTTCTTAAACCAAAAATTATTGATTCCACTAATCGGTTTGTTGTTGAGGCAGGGGTTTCTTATGTCAAATGGATGCACCAAAATAGGGTGTCTACAATCTGTAGGGTGTCAAGGTTTAGAGAAGGAAAATGGAGAGAAGTAAGCAATTTTGGAGAGAAAACAAGCCAAATTCATAATGAGAAGAAAAAGAAATAAAAAGAGGACGAGTTCCATAGTGGCACTCTCCAAGTGCCGCGCGACACTCTGTGAGTGACACTATGGCACTCAACCCAGGTTTCCTAGATTTTTGAATTTATGCCCCTATAATGTCCCGTTTAGTCATCAGACCCAACCTTTGATCCTTTAGATGCATTTTTGATCAAATTTTTATGTTGTTGTATGATTGGAATATTCATAGAATATCATATATCAGGTTTGCATATGCATATAAATCATAAGTCGAACAATTATCTTCATTACTATTGCATTGCATTATTCTCCTTATTGTTGCATCTATCCATTTAAACAAGTCATGCATCGTACTCCTGGTTTTCCTCACTTGGCTATGAAAGTACCTTTTCCCTAGTAGAATTATAATGCATTGAATCTAGTATGGCATTCATGGTTCACCTTAAATTGCTCTATGAATTCATTCCCCATCTGAGTAGCACTAGAATAGTAGTTTACCTTTGGAGGGTCTACTATGTAAAGCACTGGAACAGTACTTTGCTTTTCGAGGCTCTACTATACAAAGCACTGGAATAGTAGTTTGCCTTTTGAGGCTCTACTATGCATAGCACTGGAACAATAGTTTGCCTTTTGAGGTTCTAATGCATACCATTGGAATAGTAGTTCGTCTGTCAAGGCTTTGCTATACAAAGCACTAGAGCAGTAGTTTGCCTTTTGAGGCTCTACTATGCAAAGCACCAGAACAGAAGTTTGCCTTTTGAGGCTCTACTATACAAGGCGCTAGAATAATAGTTCACCTCTTGAGGTTCTACAATGCAAAAGCACCCGCATCATTACTGCAAACACTCATGATGTTCGCCTGTAATAATGGCTCATCACTTTGTATTTCAGGCATAGTTTGCCTTAAGTGGTTTTATGGGCCCCTCTTGTCTCCACCTAGCCCGCACAAAGGGCTACACATAGAGATGCCGCAAAGTCCTCTAACTCAGGCTCCTGCTCCTATGGACCATGCACGTTGAGAGGGGGGTTCTGGCGTTCCTTGACAGTGTCTCAGGATGGGTCCAAGGAGCACACTTCAAGGTAGAACTTCCTCACACGATCCTAGAGAAAGAGTCACCACCTAATTTTTATTGGGAATTAGGAAACCCAAGTGTAACTAGCCCAAAATTAAATAAGGTTACTTGCCCTTCATTACCAAAAACTAGGTTCAGGGGTCTTTGTATGAGAGGGGAAGGAGTGCAAACAGGACTAAAGCACCCCCTCCTCGCCCTACCGAATGGTAGGCCTTGATTCAAATATCCTTGTTCTTAATTCATAATCGATGTTGTTTTCTCAAACATACTAGATAATATATACATAGCAAAAAGAAACATCTAATGAAAATCATTTCAAGAGATTAAATCAAATAGTAGTCGGATGCACATGCAATACGAGGGAGAGGTATACTCACAGTGGCTAGTCCTGCCCGAGACCGATGTAAGTAAAGGAAAAATTTCATGATATGCAAAAGGGAACGAGAAGACTTACATTGGGTTGACTCAAGCGGAGTCGAAAAAAGCAAAAGAAAGGAAATGTGCAATGCAATTAAGCAACAATCCTAGATAAGATGTCTCTAACATATAAACATATAAGCGGAGACTATGGTAAAGGAATTGTGTCTTTGAAAACAAAGTTATAAACCTAGAAAAACTCTAAGAGAAAGGATAGAGAACACGATACATGGGCACTAAGCCATGTGTAGACGAGGAAAATCCGCAAATTGAAGTCCGGATCCATGGCATTCAATTCTCTACACTAAGACACCAAGGAATACTCAAGCATTGCAAAATTACAAACAAATAAATGATATGCATGATAAACAAGGAGAAGATGTCATCAATCAAATTTCCAGATTCAACAACCTCTAATAAATTCTATCAAAAGTGGTCTTAAGCATGAGCTGGATTAAAACCCTTTTACCAAAAGTTAGATACATGTCTTAGGGAACTTCTCCAAAATGTGCAACCTCATTATCATTTTTGAAGTTCGAGAAATAAGAGTTTTGGGAACAGTGGATCAGGACTATCCACTGTTCTTGTAAAAATCATAATTAATTCTACAAAAATTATGTGAAGCTCTATTTAGTGTCAAAAGAAAGCTATTTCATTGTGGTTTTTAACAAAAATATTCTCATGGACATATCATGATATTAAGTTCTCTGAAAAGTTGTTTTAACCAGACTATGTTATTTTAGAAATTTGGTATCATTTAACAAAGGAATGCAAAACATAATAGAAGTTCATAAATCATGTTAATCAAGTTAATCTAAGCTTTTGGTTTTTCATCAATTTATTCTAGATGATTTCTAAACCAAGTTTTATTCATCAATTGCTGTTGAGTGATCAAGGTATGAATATTTTGAATACATAATCATGATTGTAGTTAAACTTATAAAATTCCAGAATAGTTGTATCAACTTCAAACGCTCATAAAACAATTTTAACTCGATCGTATGCTCACAATTTTACATCGGCATATGGATATATGAGTTAGGAATCATCCCCAAAAAGTAGATTATCGATAACTATGAAATTCAAGTACAAAGAGACTATTTTCAAATCTATCAACTGATATCTCAATAATTTCAAAAAATAATATATGGATCCTAAGGGTTCTCAAAACGGATCGATTGAAACCTAATTTATCAAAGTTTACCCAAAAAATTTGAAATCCATCCAACTATGGGTTTTGAAGGACCAAATCTTATGGACAAACCAATCTATTTTGTTGAATTTTGACTAGTTCATTTTAAAGTGTGAAAGAAACATCTTAGGTGATGGTTGAAGCTTATTAGAGAGATCAAACTCATAGATCAACTTAATTATCATGATTCCCAATCAACTTAGTCCTCAAGTTCTATGAAGAACTATAGATCATGGACCAAAGGGACTTACAAATATCCTATTGGAGATGAAATTCAATAGGAATTCTAGGTCATAGGAATAATCAAGAGAAAAGCATGAACATAGGAGTCATGCTTCTCATAGATCATACTTCCAAGCTATCATAGAATTCAAAATAAATACATATATATACAATCATGTATACATGTGTCACGCCCCGAAGTACCAAAAATAGGGAAAAATAAATTTCCTTTATGGGTTCGTAGACACGTGACTGGTTGTGAGTGTCACCTGATTGTCCAAACATGCTTATAACAATAATGTGATATGGGAAAGTGACTAAGTTCAGCGGAAGCAGAAAT
This sequence comes from Hydrangea macrophylla, assembly GCA_033977485.1. Lineage (NCBI taxonomy): Eukaryota > Viridiplantae > Streptophyta > Magnoliopsida > Cornales > Hydrangeaceae > Hydrangea > Hydrangea macrophylla. The sequence goes on along the minus strand of CM066997.1, from coordinate 60,493,163 downwards.
TTAAAACATCCAAGTCTTACATCAGTAGCATATTACAGGCCAAAAAGATATCCAAAAGATACATATTACAAGACCAGCTAAACTATTACATCACTAACATAATAATAATAACAGAACTATAACAAAAGAAAAGTTCCAAAGTCTTCAGCTAGCGAAACCGTAGCCTTCCTCGTAGTAATCTTCACTAGCATAGTCTTCAGTAGTAAAGTCAGCATCTTGATAGCAGTTGGCTCCGTCTGGACCTGCAAAGGCTGGACGTGGAAGGTCCAGCGGCATGAAAAGCCGTTAGCGGTTAAGCTAAGTGAGGGTCCCCTTAAGGTTACCACCACTTAAGGTAAGTTATTCTTCATCTCTTCTTATTTCTCGAAACCATATCTCGTTCATCATTTCTTATTCTCGATACTATGTCTTGTTCGTCTTTTCTTATTCTCAAAACCATGTCTTATTTAAACCCAATCATTCCCTTTAAAACTTAACCCAGAACTGAACCGACCAATGACATTGACTGAAAGAAGACTTAACTCCAAACGTATTTAGTGGTCAAGAAAGAACAACACTCAACAATGGATAGTTAACTGTCGCCCAACTGGCACTCAAACTGTCGCCCAAATGGCATTCAAACTATCGCCCAACTGGCATTCAAATTGTCGCCCAAATGGCATAAGTGTGCGGGACATTAACAATCTCTTGGTCGAACACGTCATGCCGATCCTCAGGTTGCCCGCATGTTACTGAACACGTCATGCCGATCCTTAGACCAAGGGTACGGGAAATTAATAATCACTTGGACGAACACGTCATGCCGATCCTCAGGTCACCCGTACATAACCAAACACGTCATGCCGATCCTCAGTCCAAGGGTGCGAAAAAATAATCAACTACCTGATCGAACACGTCATGATGATCCTCAGGTCATCCGCACTTGACCGAACACGTCATGCCGATCCTCAGATCAAGGAACAAAACATAACTCACCAATCGACTCCATGGAATAATCGAGAGACCAACTTTGCAAGAATTATCCAAACACGACACAAAAGTTCACGAATCAATTTTGACCAGTAGACACACGACTAGAAACGAGGCCCAATCTCCCTTATTCGCATTAAATCTGTTATCGAAGGTTTTATCATTATTTTACGCGTTCGTACGTTTCGTAGTTTAGTTCATTAATATCATCCATTTATAACCGTTAATATTTTGCTATACATCCGACATTCCGTTTTTTCCTCTCAATATACTTACAATGGAAACTTTCCCGATCATTTATCAACGCAATAATCGTGCCATACAATATACATATAGTTTGGGTATGAACTTTCCAACGGTCATTAAACTTTATGCACGTAGCTTATGGATTTATAATCATGGATTTAATATCAATAAAACATATAGATGAAACCCTTAACACACTCATCTACGCGATAGCACTACCATAGCACAAGCTTTTTATAACATCCCAGGTACTGGAAAACTAGCATCAAAAATCAACACCATGCATAACAAAACATCATACAAAAAGCTACACAATCTGCCACGATACATTTTCACTGTGTTGGCTGAATTAACATAATTTATTTGGGCATGATAAATTGCTTTGTAGATCAAACTCAAAACTAAAACATTATAGATAATAGGAATATCTTCATGTACAAAAAAATCTAGCTTCAATTACATTTTTGAGCTACTCAAACTATTTATTTTATAAGACATTTCTTATATCTCGGACTGTTCTGTCCCAGATTTATAGTACTGCATTGTACGTGAATTTCACCTATGAAGGATGGGTTTTTAGACTAATCTATAGAAGGGTTATTTGTAGATAAATGAGTTAGATTTCTTCACAAAAAAACCTAGCTTAATTCTCATTTTTGAGCTGCACAAAACATTCATTTTAGTAAACTATGTTCTGCTGAATGTTTCAGTTTCTCAGATTTATAACACTGCGTTGTACATGATTTCACCCATGAAGGATTGATTTCTAGACTGATCTGTAGAGGCGTTATTTGTAGATAAATGAGTTATCTTTTACCACAAAAAAACCTAGCTTAATTCCTATTTTTGAGCTCCTCAAAACATCCATTTTACTAAACTACATTCTGCTCAAAGTTTCTGTTTTCCCAAGTTTATAACACTGTGATGTACATGCATTTCACCCATGAAGGAGTGATTTCTAGACTGAGCTATAGAAGAGTTATTTGTAGATATATGAGTTAAATGTTACCACAAAATAACCTAGCTTAATTTGGATTTTAGAACTGCACAAAACATTCATTTTACTAAACCATGTTCTGCTGAAAGTTTCAGTTTCTCAGATTTATGGATTTGTCTTGCATGTCATGAAAACTTCAACACAACAACATCAAACTTCTACTAAACATTAGTACATATTATATGGGTTCTAAATTGAGTTAGATTACTCACAATTATTCACAATTTACTCACCAGAGCTTGAAATTGAGCTTGGATGTTGTTTTTGAGCTTAATAGAGCTTGAACTTCAAACTTCAAGGATGAACTCCTTCTTCTTCTTAACTTCTTGACTTTTCTTTCTTCTAGGAATCTTCTTGGACTTCTAAGACTTATAATCACTGCTCCTAAGTCCCCATGGTGATGTGGATGTAAGTATATGAGTGTGTATATGAAGGTGCTCACAAGAAAATGGAGGATCAACTCTTGATTTTACTCCTAACTTCTGTTTTATCTCTCTATGTATCTCTAACCTCCTAGCCTTCTCTCCATGTGCAGATTTTTAGGCCAAAGAAAATGAAATGCATGAGTATATGCATGGTTATATAGAGATGGTGGAAGGAGAGGTGTCTTCATGCATGTTTGCATGTGCACATGCAATGTCAAGTGTCCCACATGTGGACAAGTGTCACATAGGTTGGTGACATGTGTCAATGGGGTTGCATGTAGCTTCCATGTGGCCGTCCATGTGGAGCCCACCTCGGGTTTTGTGCCACTTCCTCAGTTTGCGTGCATAAGTTCCTCGGTATACGTGTCAATCTCGATTTATGTGCAACCAAGTATTATTTCTAATGTCCGGGTCCGGGTACGGGACTAAGTTAAATCTTATTACGGCCGAGTCGGTACGGTTACTACCGGCCGTACTGTCAGATAATTAAAATAATTATATAATAATATAGTCAGTCCAATACAGGAATTCGAAAAACTGATTTTATCAATGAAAGAAAATTACAGGTGTTACATCTTCCACCACCTATTAAAGGATTTCGTCCTCGAAATCAGAGCTTTCTCTAGCATCTCTGACTCCATTTCCCACGAAGCTTCTCGTTCATCATGATGATTCCATTGAACTTTCACCAATGGGATCTCCTTGTTCCTCAGATTCTTGGTTTCTCGACCCAAAATCTTGATGGGTTTCTCTGTGCAAGACACGTTATTCGCCTCAATGTCCTTGAAGTCGATTACAGGTGGTATCACGCCCTGATGATACTCCTTCAACATACTGATGAGAAAAATATTGCGAATACCTGACAACCTTGGTGGCAACATCACTAATTTCTAATATCCTACATGGAATTTCTGGAAAAAATCAGGTGCTACATCTCTACCTACCTTATCAGAGGATTTCGTCCTCGAAATCTAGAGTTTGCTAGGTCTTAGAAAGTACAAGGTACTAATCATATCTCAGATTTTAAGGTTGTGAGGTTCCCACTAGCTAACTAATCAGACCTTCTCCTAAATTCTTTCAAACATCCAAACTTCTTTGCTAAAACAATGCCAAGTGAAATTCATAGTTCTGACATTGAATATGGCACCTTCGGTCTTTCATCTTGTTCAATGCTGAGATTAATTTGGTGATCTGCAAGTTCTCTTTCGGGATCTTCTTTGTGGTGGAACCTTGTTCTGAGTTCCTCATTCTGGACAATCTTTGTGCACACGTCCAGTCTTTCCACAATTAAAGCATTGTGCCTATCAACTTGTGAGATGTTTCGGTGCTTTGCATTCTTTGAAGTGATGTCTAGATATTTCGCAGCTGTCGCAGATATCACGTTGCTTTGGATGTGTCTGAACGGCAGTTTGATGAACTTTCCTTTCATTGTTTCTTTGCCTCTTGTGATGATTCTTGATGTATCTAGAGTTTTCCTCAATGATTGTGGGCTGCATTCGAGTAGTTGTTCGGGATACTGGTTTGTTTCTTCTGTGTCGTTAATCGGGCAAGATTCCTGCCTCTCAGTTTTTTGATGCGATGGTTGAGAAGTCTAGTTGGTCTCACGATTGTCTTCTATAACTTGTAGGGGTTGTGGCGTCCTTTTAAGCGTGTTATTGTGATTGAGTTCCTTTGTATGTCGTCATGAAATTGTCGTGGAGTTTTGGCATCGTAGGTGATGGCACAAGTCATTAAGCAATTTCTCCATTCATTAATTAATACCAAGCATATAAGTTGTTACGGATAATTAGAGTAGGATTGAATTCACTTGTAAGGAGCTGAATTCATAACAAAATGAATGCTCATTATGTACTGAGTTAAAAACGAAGTGGTACGTGATCAATCACTTGTATGTAGGATCACAATATATAGAATGAGTATCTGAGAATAACCATTAGATGATTACTATAGGACAATCATAGTAATGCAATGACTATAAGTGCAAGGCCTCCCAGGTAGGACATAAGAATTCCTTGTCTCATGAGCCAATAATTTAGGTGAAGCCTTAATGATAAAAGTCAAGGTTACCAATTAGAAGAATTTGTGAAATGAAAGGAAATGAAGACTAATTTACAAAGGGGTACAATATGCTTGAGTTCCTTAGGTGAACAAATACAAAGAGATCCTTTGCAATAATGTCAAGGGATACGCACTTGCAAAAGTTGGTCAAACAGTTGACAGTCCAAACAATTTACAAAGATTAATTTAACAGATCATAAGTCCAAATGACTTACAATGATTGGTTTATAAATGAATTATTGGAATCGATTTTCATGGTGATAAGTCCATAGAGGCGACTTATTAGCATTAGAAAGCAAATGATTTCACAATTGAATTTATCACTGATCAGAATGATCCAAAATCTTGTTAAGTGAAATTAGAGAGGACAATGAATAACTTTCAATTAGTGAAACAATAAAGGACATCCCAAGGTTCATCATAAGGATAATTGATCTAATGCAACCAATGGTAGAAAATAGTGGGTTTACTCAAAAGGAGTTAAATCAGAAAGATGAATATAGTTACTCAGAGATGCATTTCTTCAGCGTGTTGATGGAACATCGATGTTGTATAGGACCTATGCGATCTGATCATTGGCTTAAAGGTGGAATGCAGTACTCATCTTCACTAATGTTCGCTGTGCGAGTCGTTCGTTGTGATAAAACGTGGTCGATGTCAGCAGTCTATGAGGTCGTTCGATCTGTTGAAGGTATGTTCTATTCTTGCGTCTTCCATCGCCTCGGGTTAAGTCAATATCTCATGTGTTCCTTTTAGTAGGGTTGACCTTGGTAGTGTAGCAGGTTGTGGCTTGAGTGGTCTAAAAGCGATTCTGAATGGACGATATGGAGGTGTCTAAATAACTCGTTTCCATAGTCACTTGTGCTTGTGCCGTCAGCGGTCTTCCATAAGCCTTGTATCAGTCTTCCAAATACACTGGTGGGGTCGATCTCCTTAGGTATTATGTTGCTTAGCCTTCTGGACCGGTCCTCAGTTGTTTGAGATGATTCATCCATTCCAAAGATCGAGAAGATTCTTCTGTTCCTACGTATGAGTTCGTGTCTATAAGGTTTCTATCATACCTTATGTGAAGCAATCATAACCTGTTATATTTCACATTATGGTTATCATCATAATCCCGGTAGCTAGAATACGATGATTCAAACGATTGAACAAATTGACCCAAAATGAAGCCGAATCCGAAAAGGCATATAAATCCTCACAGATAGAAGTATAATAGTAGAATGATGTGATCCATTCAAGAATAAAATGTAAATCCAACAATAATTGGATGGCTGATTACTATGGAAGTATTCGTAGTATCTCAAGATTTGTAGGAAATGAAAGTAACTGATGGCATAAGGCCTTCAACGAATGAAATAAGAATTAGGTATTTCATAAGTGAAATAGTCCAAACGAAACCCTACTGATAAAGAATAAGGTAACAACTGAGAGAGACAATAAGAGGTCAAGATGTACAGAGAGTACAACATTTTTTATTTCCTAACAAAAACAAGAACAAAGAACTCATTTAGAATTATTTCAAATAAAATGAACTTGTAAGAATTTGTTCAAGGGATAATAAGTCAAAAATAATGACTTTGCAATATTAGTAATCAAATTTATTTAGAATAATTTCAAAGACAATGAACTTTCAAGATTTTAGTTCAAAGAATAATAAGTCAAAAGAATGACTTTCCAGTACTAGTGATCGAACTTGTTCTCAAAAGAATTTGTCAAGAATCAGATGATCAAGGTACATACTCAAGAATTGTTGACTGGGGAATTTCTAAAAATTCAAGAAAATGAATTACTTATCAAGGAGTGTATCACAATAGTTATTGATGGCAATCGGAGCCACTTTACAAAATATATAGATACCATTTTCAGAAGAAATGGCCATTAGAATAGAAGGCATCGATTTACTCAAAAGGAGTGGAATGAGTAGAAAGGCTATAACTGCTTACTTTGGTACTCCCTTACCATATCTAAGGTAAAGTTTTCCTCTCTTATTATCTATAACGGGTCCTCTAAGAATTCCTCCTCAGGGTCCTCCGCCTCCTCCTCCTCGATGTCAGCTGGATCTGCTTCGTGGTTCTGCTCAGGCATTAGTATCATCTTGTCCTCGTCAACTAGTGGTGCTGGATGGTTGTGTACATCATCCCCTCCTTTCTGAAGATCGTCTGCTGGGTCAACCTCCTCGATTGGCTCGTCGTCGCTACTTGCCGAATCGTCCTTAATCGTCAGGTCATCGTCGTCATCTATGTCGTCATCTATGTCGTCACCATTAGATGGGTCATCTGTTGAGTGGTCACTGCCTGCAGAATCCTCTCCACTCGCTATGTCGTCATCGCTATCTATATCTATGGGATTTGAATCAGCATTTGGCTCTGGTATGGGCTGGGGTGAAAATGGTGGTGCTGGGGAGGCCATGATAATCAGGAAGAGTATATCGTCATATAGTGCCTCATCCTGAGTCATGCTGATAAGATCCTGGTGAATAAGTATGTTAGTCTCTGAAGCATGGATTGACTCGGGCCACACTCGATCCGGATACTGCAATGTATCGGTAAGCACAGCTCTCCGTGTGTCCTCCTCCAAGATATGCCTTACCCTCTACCAGATCCGCTATCGATATAGTACAGGGTCGACAGGCTGGATACGACCGTCGCGATTATAGTGACCTCTGAAATCATCATGAGCAAAGCTCGACTCCATAGTCATGCAAGAGGAGCTAACTTAGTGTCAGTACTAATACGAGGTAAATCTTAGGCTCATAACTTAAGGTGTAGGACAATCAGTGAGCGCGTCTAAACCTAAAGCTCTGATACCAAAAATCCATGTCACACCGCAAAGTACAAAAAATAGGGAAAAACAAATTTCCTTTATGGGTTCGTAGACACATGACTGGTTGTGAGTGTCACCTGATTGTCCAAACATGCTTATAACAATAATGTGATATGGGAAAGTGACTAAGTTCTGCGGAAGCAAAAATTTAAAACATCCAAGTCTTACATCAGTAGTATATTACAGGCCAAAAAGATATCCAAAAGATACATATTACAAGACCAGCTAAACTATTACATCACTAACATAATAATAATAACAGAACTATAACAAAATAAAGGCTCCAAAGTCTTCAGCTGGCGAAGCCGTAGCCTTCCTCGTAGTAATCTTCACTAGCATAGTCTTCAGTAGTAAAGTCAGCATCTTGATAGCAGTCGGCTCCATCTGGACCTGCAAAGGCTGGATGTGGAAGGTCTTACGGCATGAAAACCCGTTAGCGGTTAAGCTAAGTGAGGGTCCCCTTAAGGTTACCACCACTTAAGGTAAGTTATTCTTCATCTCTTCTTATTTCTCGAAACCATATCTCGTTCATCATTTCTTATTCTCGATACTATGTCTTGTTTGTCTTTTCTTATTCTCAAAACCATGTCTTATTTAAACCCAATCATTACCTTTGAAACTTAACCCAGAACTGAACTGACCAATGACATTGACTGAAAGAAGACTTAACTCCAAACGTATTTACTGGTCAAGAAAGAACAACACTCAACAATGGATAGTTAACTGTCGCCCAACTGGCACTCAAATTGTCGCCCAAATGGCATTCAAACTATCGCCCAACTGGCATTCAAACTGTCGCCCAAATGGCATAAGTGTGCGGGACATTAACAATCTCTTTGTCGAACACGTCATGCCGATCATCAGGTCGCCCGCACGTTACTGAACACGTTATGCCGATCCTTAGACCAAGGTTACGGGAAATTAATAATCACGTGGACGAATATGTCATGCCGATCCTCAGGTCACCCGTACATAACCGAACACTTCATGCCGATCCTCAGTCCAAGGGTGCGGAAAACTAATCAACTACTTGATCGAACACATCATGATGATCCTCAGGTTATCCGTACTTGACCGAACACGTCATGGCGATCCTTAGATCAAGGAACAAAACATAACTCACGAATCGACTCCATGGAATAATCGAGAGACCAACTTTGCAAGAATTATCCAAACACGACACAAAAGTTCACGAATCAACTTTGACCAGTAGACACACGACTAGAAACGAGGCCCAATGTCCCTTATTCGCATTAAATCTGTTATCGAAGGTTTTATCATTATTTTACGCATTCGCACGTTTCGTAGTTTAGTTCATTAATATCATCTATTTATAACCGTTAATATTTCGCTATACATCCGACATTCCATTTTTTTCCTCTCAATATACTTACAATGGAAACTTTTCCGATCATTTATCAACGCAATAATCGTGCCGTACAATATACTTATAGTTTGGATATGAACTTTCCAACGGTCATTAAACTATATTCACGTAGCTTATGGATTTATAATCATGGATTTAATATCAATAAAACATATAGATGAAACCCTTAACATACTCATCTACGCGATAGCACTACCATAGCACAAGCTTTTTATAACAACACAGGTACTGGAAAACAAGCATCAACAATCAACACCATGCATAACAAAACATCATACAAAAAGCTACACAATCTGTCAGGATGCATTTTCACTGTGTTGGCTGAATTAACATAATTTATTTGGGCATGATAAATTGCTTTGTAGATCAAACTCAAAACTACAACATTATAGATAATAGGAATATCTTCATGTACAAAAAAATTATAGCTTCAATTACATTTTTGAGCTACTCAAACAATTTATTTTATAAGACATTTCTTATATCTCGGACTGTTCTGTCCCAGATTAATAGTACTGCATTGTACATGAATTTCACCTATGAAGGAGTGATTTCTAGACTGATCTATAGAAGGGTTATTTGTAGATACATGACTTAGATTTTACCACAAAACAACCTAGCTTAATTCGGATTTTAGAGCTGCATAAAACATTCATTTTACTCAACCGTGTTCTGCTGAGAGTTTCAGTTTCTCAGATTTATGGATTTGTCTTGCATATCATGAAAACTTCAACACAACAACATCAAACTTCTACTAAACATTAGTACATATTATATGGGTTATAAATTGAGTTAGATTACTCACAATTACTCATAATTTACTCACCAAAGCTTGAAATTGAGCTTGGATGTTGTTTTTCAGCTTAATAGAGCTTGAACTTCAAACTTCAAGGATGAACTCCTTCTTCTTCTTAACTTCTTGACTTTTCTTTCTTCTAGGAATCTTCTTGGACTTCTAAGACTTATAATCACAGCTCCTAAGTCCCCATGGTGATGTGGATGTAAGTATATTAGTGTGTATATGAAGGTGCTCACAAGGAAATGGAGGATCAACTCTTGATTTTCCTCCTAACTTCTCTTTTATCTCTCTATGTATCTCTAACCTCCTAGCCTTCTCTCAATGTGCAGATTTTTAGGCCAAAGAAAATGAAATGCATGAGTATATGCATGGTTATATAGAGATGGTGGAAGGGGAGGTGTCTTCATGTATGTTTTCATGTGCACATGCAATGACTAGTGTCCCACATGTGGACAAGTATCACATAGGGTGGTGACATGTGTCAATGGGGTTGCATGTAGCTTCCATGTTGCCGGCCATGTGGAGCCCACCTTGGGTTTTGTGCCACTTCCTCAGTTTGCGTGCATAAGTTCCTCGGTATACGTGTGTAGACACCCCAATTTTAACCAAACGTCAAATCTAGGGATTGGTTACCTCTCAAAAGACCGATGATGACAAAGGCCGGTGACATTCGAAGATTTTCCAGGAAATTCAAAATCTTCAATTGATTCTTCAAGACAAATTTCAAAATTAAAAATAAAAAATATAAAAAGGAGAAAGAAGAGAGAGAGTTTGGGTATTCGGGAGAAACCCGAACATTGAAGAACACATGAGGAAATCAGTCTGAGAATTTGCTCAATATATATATAAAAGAAGAGTTTTGAAAAGAAATATAAAATAATAATGATGAAAAAGGAATTTTAAAATAAAGAGGAATTTTTGAAAAGAAAAGGAAGAAAAGAAAAGGAAAAAAAGAGTGGAGGAATAATACATTTAGATCATAAATTATGGATGTATTCTTAATGGAGTATATTACAAATACAAGTATTTTAACATAATTCGTCAATAATTAAGCTTATGTTAATATATATGTTGAAAATTAAAAACTAGGGCAAAATTCAGTTAGCCCCGGCACCCGGAAAACCCGGCGGCACTCTGGCACTCAGCGAATGCCGCCTGGCACTCAGCGAATGCCGCCGGGAGCCGTCGAGTGCCGCTGGCTGTAACAAGAGATATACTTGAGTTTAGAGAGAGAATTATATAGATAATTGAGAAGAAGAGAAGAATTTCTTGAAGGATTTGAAGAGTTTTGAGAAGAATTTGAAGATCTTGGAAGAACTTCACAAGAAATTGAAGAATTCTTTGAGGTCATAGAGGTAACCTCTTAATCCTTGGTAGAGTTAGGCTAATTCAATCACAAGTTCTTAGATCTAGGAACTTTTCACCTTTTTCAAAACCTCTTTTCTTACCCCATTTCATCACACACCACCAAGAACTTGTGATTGAATCTCATAACATTTCATTAATTTGGATCTAATTAATGCCTTGGGTTTGAGATAAATTAGTTTTGAAGAATTTGTGTTCCTAAATAAAACTTTGATTTCCTTTATTTCTATTTCATTCATAAGATTCATGAGATCTTCCATATCTCATTGAAACTCTTTGAGTTTGATTCCTTATTCTCCTATAACCTTGTGATTCATATGGAGTTTAAGGTTGATCATGGTCATATCTACACATAGTTGGTAAGATACTAGTATCAACTCATGACTAGGATCTCTTTACTATGAATCTCATGGAATTCATACTATATTTCATGGAGATTAGAGTAGATTTGTTTTTCTTTAGTCTCCAATGACCATCAAATGGTAGGAGAAATATTTTAGTTTAAGTCCATGTTTATGGCTTAGACTAATCTCTTCCTTGGGTTTTGAGAAGTTCTTTATACTTCATCCAAAACCTCCATGTATGTGTGTCTTTAGCCTCCAATGACCACCAAGTGGTAGGAGTAATGATTTGAACTCAAATTTTGGTCCATAAGTTTGAGTTCATTGTTTGGGATTTTCTGAAGTCCATTTCATACTTCATTAAAAGTCCATAAGTCTAAAGAGGTCCTTAGTCTTCAATGACCATCAAATGGTAGAAGAAATGATTTGGTTTAAGCCCAACATTATGATCTAATAGTTGAGGCCAATCAACAAAGTTGAACTAGCAAAACGAAAATAGTGGTTTCACAAACTGTTTTCGATCAAAGATTTTTTCTTCGAAATCTAACCGTTGAAATCAAGTGAAACCAAGGGGAAAGTGTCAATAACACAGTAATCTACCACTGTAATTTTTGTTGTAAGGTGATTTTAAGTTTAGAGGGGTTTGATCATGGGTTTTGTGAGTCAACCACAATCTGTCCAGAGTTTCAGAATAGTAAAACGTTTTTGAAATTAGTAAATCAGAGCTTTAATAAGTTGTTTGAGACTCAAAATAATTTTTTCTAAGAACCTTAATGTGTTAGGAAGGTTCCCTAAAAAGAATGAAGCAATTCAGATTTGTTCGCTATTTTAAAAAAATCATACAAGATCTCTGGACAGAGAGTTGTAAAATCCTGAGTGAGGTCTAGTATTTTCCATATTCCCGGAGATCTAACCGTTGAAACTTCGATTTTCCTTTTGGGTTACAAACTAGACTCACAGAGGCATAACATATCCAAATATCATTAAGATCTAACCGTTGGAAGTAATTTACGTCTATTTTTTAAGATCTGGTCTGCTCTCTGAAATTCATAAAAAACTGCTACTATTTTTGTCTAATCTTGTTTATTTCAACTCAAATGGTTCCCTAATGTCTTGGGACCCAAATCATGTTTTGAATAAGGATAATTTAGTTTAAATCCAGAGGCTAAGTGATCCAAATTAGTGAATAAATTCATGTCTCATTCTTGTTCATAACCATTCATTCATTCATATACATTGATGCTTACAATTAGAACTAGTTCTTGGATAAAGTTGGACCTAGTTGAAAAGTTGGACTTAGTTGAAGCTAATTGAACATTGACTTAGGATTAAATACTCTTTGATATTATATCTTGTCTAAGGCATGTGTACTAACCTTTGTTTTGTAGCGCATTTGAGGTACAACTTCTCATCCCTTCTCTAGTTTAATTCATTCCTTTGATTTTGAATTGATTTTCAACTCCATGTGCGACACTTTAGACTAGGTCTTGCCTTATGTGTTTATATGTGATAGAGACCTTTTCTTAGGATTTCTATTCTCGTATGCATTGCGCGTTTTATATTTGCGGCTGGATCCCGGGTAAGTTCTCTAGTTCCTTCATGGCATGGCATGTTGCTTGCTACTTAAATTACGTGGCTTATGAATGATATTTTGTCATTAGCAATTTTACACCATTTCCAACATGCTTGTGTAATGTATATGTACATATGTATTAATTGAGGGCATGCTTAGATTATTAATTTGATTAAAGAGGATGTTGAGTAGAGGCCTATCGCGAGATAGGATGAAAGGGGGTGTTTTAGTCCGTCGGGCTCCTTCCCCTTTCATTCTATAATCCCCGGACCCAGTTTGTCTTTGGTTTCGCAAAAGATCAGTTTGCTTTAAAATGGTTTCTTAATTTTCCTTTTAAAAATTAAATGGCGACTCTTTTGTTTTTGAATTTGGAATTTGAAAAATGTTTTAAAAACAAAAGTGGGCCAAAATGCCGGCATATCCACAATCTGGCGACTCTGCTGGGGATCGAACCCAGAATCTCTGGTTTCGCAGACCAGAATTTCTGATTTTGGTTTCACTCGAGGATTAGACTTGAAAGCATCCTTTTAATCGAGTTAATTAATTTTTGTATGCCTGTTGCATTGCACTTGCATGTCTCGCCAGTCGATTGCACGGAACTATGACCTTGGAGGCTCGGGGCAACCCGGTCGGTCAAGCCATCATGGGGCCGTGTGATCACCCTTGATCTCGTACCATGTTTTGGTATATAAAGCATCCTATCGGGTGTGTGTCAAGGGTCCCTTATTTGACCAAAACCCGACCTTTGCATAGTAGTTTCCATAGAACCTTTCAAAATTAGGGAGTCAATTCTTGATTAGGGTTATGTGCTAGGGAGTTTTGTATGCCCGGAAGGGATTACTTGAGATGATGACGATGCTTACTTGATAAAAGATATGTAACCTCTTAATCACTTTTGAGCAATTCCTTTTCATGTCCTATGACATTAAAGAATAAGCCGAATCTTGATTATAAGATTACATCTCTTGTATCATGCTTAGCTAAGCATCATTGACCTTGTATGCATCCGAATTCATGAAAAGTGCGATGATTATCTAATCATGTGATTCTCCTACCCAAAGAATTTTAAATACGTTTCTTTGGAAGCAAATAGATTTTTTCTATCTTTATTCCAAGGTATTCAATCGTTCTTTCAAAAATCTTTGGAGTTCACTTTTTGATTAAAATTTCAAGTCAACCATCTTTGAAGGGAGAACCCAAAAATCTTGGAAGATTTTGAAAAGTTTCACCAACTAAAAAATGCTTTTGCAAAGCAAAATTTTGACCCAATCACCTTTTGGTTAAGGAATATAATCCAAGAAATCTCTGCAATTAAAGAAATCATTTGAATTTCAAAGAAAAGTTTCAACCCAATCATCTTTTGTTGAGAAATGTTGTTGCCTTCTAAGGAAAGCTTCTTAAGAATTTGAAAGACCCCATCATCTGGGGGAAATACTTGTCAAATGGATTCCAAAAATTCTAAAATTTTCAAACCTTGAAGGGGTAAAGGGGATCACAATGAAAGGAGAAATTAGCACACTTAACATGGATGAGGATATTATGTGCTTATGTGTTTATGTGTTAGGATTAGAATTTTTCTTTTATTTGGCATATAGAATAGGCATACACACACACATGCATCGCATCCGCATGACATATGAGCCATTCATAAGAATTCTACCAAGCATTTTCAAAATAAATAAAGTTGTTTGAAAATTGATTAAAAATAAAAAATGGTTGTAGGCAAGATAGCTTTGGACACCAGGGCAGTTTAGGTCAGGGATTTGAGTGCAAGGTTAGTACGAAGAGAGCCAGAGATAGAAATAGAAATGGATCACGAACAACATGTTGCAAAAATAGCACAATTGAAAGAGAGAATAGACCAAATGATGACCATGTTGGAAGCATTAACCCGTCAAAGGCCCATCATTGACCCACCGATAGTCGACCCTTCTCCTGTTCGGGATATGGAAGATGATTGGTTTAAAGATCCGGAACCGCCAAGAGTTGACATACCTAGGGCAGAGAGAGAGAAAATTGAGAAAGCTGAGAAAGAGCGTATCGAGATGAAGGAGAAGGTGGAAAAGCTAGAGAAAGTTGTCCGCAAGTCCAATGGAGTTGATAGTTATCTGCTAGAGCTAGAGGGTTTGTTTGAGGGGACTAGGGAAAAACTGCCTGTTGGTTTCAAGATGCCAGAGATAGATAAGTTCGATGGTTCCGGCAACCCTAGAAACCACGTGAGGATGTGCATCGGGGCCTTTCAGCCAAGT
This sequence comes from Hydrangea macrophylla, assembly GCA_033977485.1. Taxonomy (NCBI): domain Eukaryota; kingdom Viridiplantae; phylum Streptophyta; class Magnoliopsida; order Cornales; family Hydrangeaceae; genus Hydrangea; species Hydrangea macrophylla. The sequence continues at coordinate 60,477,928 of CM066997.1, read as the reverse complement.
GGTCTGAGTCCTGCCATGATGGCCATGCTGTTTCAACAAACTTTGACTGGGGCAGCTTTATCCTGGTATTTCACATTAGAGCCAAGCAAGAGTCGCATATGGGAGGAAGTGGTGAAAGCCTTTGTCACCCAATATGAATACAACCAAGAGCTCGATGTAACTATGAGGGATCTGGAAACAACCATACAAGATAATAGAGAGTCATTTGCTGAATTCCTGGCACGATGGAGGGGGAAAGCTGCAAAAATGACCCAACGGCCATCAGAGAAGGAACAAATAAGGATCGTAATCAAGAACCTGTAGAGTGTTTATCGGGAGAAACTCATGTACCAGTGCATTCATACCTTTGCAGAATTATTTGAAATTGGGACAAGGATAGAAGACGCCATCAAGGATGGAAGGATTAAGAAGGAAGAATCCCAGGGGAAACGCTCTAGAAGACCATTTTATTGAGGGAACACGGGAAACCAGGTAGCGACTGATGTCAATGTTTTAAGCAAGGAGGGTGCACCAAAACCGAGATTGGGGGGACAACTTTGTCAGTTCACTGATTTAGGGATTTCATTGACCACCACTCTCAAGCGATTGATGGAAAAAGAATATCTAAAGCCGCTAGATCCAAAACCAATGCCTGATCCACTTCCACCGGGCTTCAATACAAGCCTCTATTATGAGTTTCACCAAGCTCATGGCCATACGACTGACCGATGTATGAGGTTAAGGCATGAAGTACAAGATTTGATCGATAATAAGACCATTTCCCCTCCACCTGCAACTCAACCGCATGTGACTCGGAACCCACTCCCCAATCATCATGCTGTACCACCACCACGGAACATCAATCTCTTAGATGTTGGGAAGGAAATCTTCGACCCATCTGTGTTGATTGTACCAGTAGGACAAGCTGCCAAAGCTTATGAATTCCCAGAAGATCAAAGGATATGCCTTATAGTAGTTGAGGAAGAGGATTGGCTGATAGGAGGAGAAGAAGAACAAGCATTTGAGGAAGATATGGACAATGAAATCATCCAAATCAATTGGTGGGATCCAAACAATCCTACTGATAACTCCGTCTGGGAGGAGGAGGTTTACAGTGACACGGATGGTCTGTGGTCCGAAGGAGAAGAAGAAGAAAATGCTGAAGAAGTGGTCAACCATGCCAAGCTGTTAGATGGGAATGACTTGAAGAAAGGGAAAGGGAAGGATCTTGAAGAAGGAAGTCAGGCATTGCATACACACTTCATCAAGAAAGGAGAAGATTTCCCCTGCTACGACTCTCCAGAGCCATGGGTGGACTGCAAAGATAGGTACTTGGAGCAAAGGTCTGAGATCTCTTTCTTACATGAGTTCGTTGACTATAAAGATCCATACCAGCAAGCACTCATAGAACCTATGTCTGTCCAAGATTGGATTTATGCACTGGATGGCCTGGCCATGAGGAATCTCTTTAATGAAGAAAGCAGTAAGACTGAGGAGAGTGGTCCAAAGAAGATCATGGAAGTGAATATTGGGAAAGATCAGATGGGAGAAATACTGAAAGAAGAGGTCAAGGGAAATAAATCAAGGAGGGAGAAGCCGGAAAATGGAGGAGAGATAGAATCAGAGAATTTGCCAAAATGTCCTTGAGTCTAGTGATAGGATTCCCCTACCCCGGAAGTCTATAATAGCCAGTATGAGCCAAACCTTTTAAATTTTCTGTTATCAATGAAAGTGACTAATTCTGCTTACTTGATTCCGCTTAATGATTTTTTTTTAATAACTGTGAAAAAAAAGAAGAAGAGCAAATGAACCTGCATGCAAAATCATTGAGGAAACCTTGGCATTTGATTTAGAAAATGAAGAAGATTCTCAAAGTGATTCTTTCCATATTTCACTCAATAAAGATGAAAGCATAAAATTGATCTCATTGCTAAAAGAATACAAGGATGCCTTGCATGGTCCTATGGTGATGTGCCAGAATGAATTCAGAAATTATCCCACATCACCCCCTTTATACCAAACCTAAAAGGTGAGCTCACAGTCCAAAGCCATAAACTTGTTTCTTGATGGTAGCTAGATATCTTAAATGAACTTCTTCTTCTTAAAAAGAGAAAGAAAGAAAAAGAGAAAAAAGAGAGCTCGCTAGGATGAAAACCTGAAAGGGCGCCTAGGCAAAAGTTAGAGCAAAATAAGATGCGTGTTGATTTCAAAATCCGAATCCTAGCCAGTCAAAATCATGAAGAGAATAAGAGATAGTGAGAAAAGAAAGGAAAGAAAAGAAAGAAAAAAGAAAAAAAGAAAAAGTAGAGAATAAATAAGATTGAGAATTCTTGAGTACTTCAAAGTACATGAATTATCCTAAGAAAAGAAATTTGAAATGAAAAGAAAGATTTGAAAGTATCAATTAAATTTTTGTGAGAAACTCAATGGATAAGTGATAAGTGGACCTAAGACAATGCAGAAATATCTTTGAGAAAGATAAGGAGTAATTTGGAGGGCTGAGATTACTATGTGAGTATGATAGAGTATGAGTAAAATATGATGTATTATGAGAGCTGTAAAGATTGACTGGCTAGTGATAAGGTGAAAAGAATCAACCGCCACAAAACAAGAAAAGGGGAAAGAAGAAAAGAAAAGAAAAAAAAGGGAAGAAAAGAGGAAAAGAAGAAGAAAAAAATGCATAAGAAGGAGAAGTAGTTCATCATCTTGTTCGAAAGCTACCACAAGGAATATGTTTCAGAAAATCTACCCAGAAAGGGCACCCATTGAACCTAAATGAAAACATGGCTCGAAAAGCCCACCAATTCTTGAAGCCTTATTCTTTCAAGACCTCCAGAGTAGATGAACTACGTTTTGACCTGATTCCCATTCGGGGATACGTAGGCAGCCTGCAAGGTTCGGTCACAGCCACACACACAGAGTCCATCATTGCACTTCTTTCAGGCCTCGACCAAACTACTATAGGACCTGATGCCCATTCGGGGATAAGTAGGCGGGTCTCCCAAGGCCCTCGGTCCAAAGAAGAAACCCAACCAATTCATGAAATTACTTTGAAAACTAGGGGCAAACCATCATTTGCCTAGAGGCCGCGTCAACTCCCTCAAACCAGGGGCAAACTTCGTTTGCCTAACATTCCCAAGCCCCCAGTCAAACTAGGGGCAAACTGTCGTTTGCCAAATAAAATATCTCTGTGTTTACTGGCTTTCAAGGACCAAGCTTAGGCATCCTAAGAATTCTTGAAGTAAAAAGTTGAAGTTTTCATGCATAAATCTAAAATTGATTTAAGATGGAAAGAAACATGAAAAGAAGAATTCTTCATTATCAAAAAGTCAATCGTAAAGGAAGATACAATGAAAGAATATTATGGGATAACAATTTTTTCTAAAGTTGATCAAAGAAGCGCAAAGAAAAGAAAGCAGAATTGGTCACAAATTTGAAAATGTGTGTATCTCAACTCAGTTTGAGTCTACCTTCTTGAAATCCAAAAGATATATCCCGCAGAGGGAACAACAAGAATTGAAGATTCCAAAAGAAGGGTAATAGCAGGGAGATCAGGGAGTCAGATTCTGCTCCGCTAAGGAAATCAAATAGAGGTCGAGTAATATCCTCAGAGAGAGCAAAATCAAGTGAATACCCTCAGCAGATCAGGCTCCAAGCCGTACAAGCTAATCATCGGATGAAGCAGAAAGCCTTTGGATTTGTCTATAATCAAAAAGGAAATCAGTAAATAGAAAAGTGGGGTTGTGGACTTCTTCCTTTTCTTGTCCGAATCGCCCAAACTGCTGTCCATAGCAAGCAATCCATCAAAAAGAATATTTTGAAGAAAAAAAAAACAATAAAGATAAATCCGAAATAAGAAGCATATAAACATCTCTTCAGCTAGAATAGCCCCAAAGCAAATCTTTTGAGGCTGTACCGTCATCAATCAAATCCTCGGTCTTGGTATAAGTCGTCTATCGCATCCTATGAGTCACCGATCAAATCCTCGGTCTTGGTATAAGTCGTCTATCGCATCCTATGAGTTACCGATCAAATTCTCGGTCTTGGTATAAGTCGTCTATCGCATCCTATGAGTTACCGATCAAATCATCGGTCTTGGTATAAGTCGTCTATCGCATCCTATGAGTTACCGATCAAATCCTCGGTCTTGGTATAAGTCGTCTATCGCATCCTATGAGTTACGAATCAAATCATCTGTCTTGGTATAAGTCGTCTATCGCAGCCTTGGAAGTTACCGATCAAATCTTCGATCTTGGCATAATAATCTACTGCAGCCTGGGGTTACCGATCAAAATAAAAAGGGATGGGATAAAACCAAATTTAGAAATGTCGAAAACAAGTTGTCGAGTCTGCGCGACTCCAGGTCTTCGAAAAATAAAATGAATTTTTAGAAAATGAATTTTTGATCTTTGAAAAGTAGAAATGAATTTTCGAGTCCGCACGACTCCCAATCTTTGAAAAGTAGAAATGAATTTTTGAGTCCGCGCGACTCCCAATCTTTGAAAAGTAGAAATGAATTTTCGAGTCCGCGCGACTCCCAATCTTTGAAAAGTATAAATGAATTTTCGAGTCCGCACGACTCCCAATCTTTGAAAAGTAGAAATGAATTTTCGAGTCCGCACGACTCCCGATCTTTGAAAAGTAGAAATGAACTTTCGAGTCCGCGCGACTCCCAATATTTGAAAAGTAGAAATGAATTTTGGAGTCCGCACGATTCCCAATCTTTGAAAAGTAGAAATGAATTTTTGAGTCCGCGCGACTCCCTGATCTTTCAAAAGTAGAAATGAATTTTTGAGTCTGCGCGACTCCCGATAGAAAATAAATTGCTTAAGTCCGTGTGACTGTTCTGAAAAGGAAAAGAAAAATAAAAATTACCCTTGCGATACCGAGCGAATTTGGGGTCATTGAATCTGGAGCGATTCTGACTTTTCTGCGATCATTGGGGTCATTGAATCTGGAGCGATTCTGACTTTTCTGCGATCATTGGGGTCATTGAATATGGAGCAATTCTGACTTTTCTGCTCTTTGGGGTCATTGAATCTGGAGCGATTCTGACTTTTCTGCTATTTGGGGTCATTGAATCTGGAGCGATTCTGACTTTTCTGCGATCATTGGGGTCATTGAATCTGGAACGATTCTGACTTTTCTGGTATTTGGGGTCATTGAATCTGGAGCAATTCTGACTTTTCTGCGATCATTGGGGTCATTGAATCTGGAGCGATTCTGACTTTTCTGCGATCTTTGGGGTCATTGAATCTGGAGCAATTCTGACTTTTCTGCTATTTGGGGTCATTGAATCTGGAGCGATTCTGACTTTTCTGCGATCATTGGGGTCATTGAATCTGGAGCGATTCTGACTTTTCTGCGATCATTGGGGTCATTGAATCTGGAGCGATTTTGACTTTTCTGCGATCATTGGGGTCATTAAATTTGGAGCGATTCTGACTTTTCTGCTCTTTGGGGTCATTGAATCTGGAGCGATTCTGACTTTTCTGCTATTTGGGGTCATTGAATCTGGAGCGATTTTGACTTTTCTGCGATCATTGGGGTCATTGAATCTGGAGCGATTATGACTTTTCTGCTATTTGGGGTCATTGAATCTGGAGCGATTCTGACTTTTCTGCGATCATTGGGGTCATTGAATCTGGAGCGATTCTGACTTTTCTGCGATCATTGGGGGTCATTGAATCTGGAGCGATTCTGACTTTTCTGCGATCATTGGGGTCATTGAATCTGGAGCAATTCTGACTTTTCTGCTATCTGGGGTCATCGAATCTGGAGCGATTCTGACTTTTCTGCTATCTGGGGTCATTGAATCTGGAGCGATTCTGACCTTTCTACAAAATATCTCATTTTCGAAAGACATCAGAGTATAAGGCGCGAAGTGCATCTCAGCCAATCGTTATTCTCATAAAAAAAATGGCAATCGCGACTTTCCTAGGATAGGACGTCATCAGCATAGAAGGATTTCAAGACAAAGGTACGTTTTGCTAACTCTAAAGAGTAGCATTATCCTAAGTCATTGAACGTGAAAACATAGAGCATAAATTTGCTTGAGCATGTGCATCACGATAGGATAGGATGCATTCATCTGTGTGGCTACCTGCGCTTGTGTATTGTTGTCCCTTGCTCGAACTACGCCTTGGTCTGATTCCCGATGGGATACGTAGGCAGCTCAACTTTGAGCACGACCAGCATCTCGGCTCTCCGCACGCTCGATTTTGCAACGTACTTTTGTTTTTACCTGGATTCGACTGTTTGGTCAAAGGCTTGTCTTTCACACAGGCTTTGACATTCACTTGTGATACGCGTTGCTTCACAAGCTCTATCAAAGAGGGGCAAACTGTAGACACCCCAATTTTGACCAAACGTCAAATCTAGGGATTGGTTACCTCTCAAAAGACCGATGATGACAAAGGCCGGTGACATTCGAAGATTTTCCAGGAAATTCAAAATCTTCAATTGATTCTTCAAGACAAATTTCAAAATTAAAAATAGAAAATATAAAAAGGAGAAAGAAGAGAGAGAGTTTGGTATTCGGGAGAAACCCGAACATTGAAGAACACATGAGGAAATCAGTCTGAGAATTTGCTCAATATACATATAAAAGAAGAGTTTTGAAAAGAAATATAAAATAAAAATGATGAAAAAGGAATTTTAAAATAAAGAGGAATTTTTGAAAAGAAAAGGAAGAAAAGAAAAGGAAAAAAGAGAGGAGGAATAATACATTTAGAGCATATATTATGGATGTATTCTTAATGGAGTATATTACAAATACAAGTATTTTAACATAATTCGTCAATAATTAAGCTTATGTTAATATATATGTTGAAAATTAAAAAGTAGGGCAAAATTCAGTTAGCCCCGGCACCCGGAAAACCCGGCGGCACTCACTGAGTGCCGCCTGGCATTCAGCGAATGCCGCCCGGCACTCAGCGAATGCCGACAGGCACTCAGCGAATGCCGCCGGGAGCCATCGAGTGCCGCTGGCTGTAACAGACTACTTTTCTCACATGTTCTAGAAGTAAACTTTGCACATGGGTCTCCACCCGAATTTACCCATTTATCCTTGAGGTAATGGCCTATATATACAGATTTTCATCTTCATTTTGAGGGGACTTGAACTTTTGAATCAATATACAAACATATACAAGAGATATACTTGAGTTTAGAGAGAGAATTATATAGAGAATTGAGAAGAAGAGAAGAATTTCTTGAAGGATTTAAAGAGTTTTGAGAAGAATTTGAAGATCTTGGAAGAACTTCACAAGAAATTGAAGAATTCTTTGAGGTCATAGAGGTAACCTCTTAATCCTTGGTAGAGTTAGACTAATTCAATCACAAGTTCTTAGATCTAGGAACTTTTCACCTTTTCAAAACCTCTCTTCTTACCCCATTTCATCACACACCACCAAGAACTTATGATTGAATCTCATAACATTTCATTAATTTGGATCTAATTAATGCCTTGGGTTTGAGATAAATTAGTTTTGAAGAATTTGTGTTCCTAAATAAAACTTTGATTTCCTTTATTTCTATTTCATTCATAAGATTCATGAGATCTTCCATATCTCATTGAAACTCTTTGAGTTTGATTCCTTATTCTCCTATAACCTTGTGATTCATATGGAGTTTAAGGTTGATCATGGTCATATCTACACATAGTTGGTACGATACTAGTATCAACTCATGACTAGGATCTCTTTACTATGAATCTCATGGAATTCATACTATATTCCCTGGAGATTAGAGTAGATTTGTTTTTCTTTAGTCTCCAATGACCATCAAATGGTAGGAGAAATATTTTAGTTTAAGTCCATCTCTATGGCTTAGACTAATCTCTTCCTTGGGTTTTGAGAAGTTCTTTATAATTCATCCAAAACCTCCATGTATATGTGTCTTTAGCCTCCAATGACCACCACGTGGTAGGAGTAATGATTTGAACTCAAATTTTGGTCCATAAGTTTGAGTTCATTGTTTGGGATTTTGTGAAGTCGATTTCATACTTCATTAAAAGTCCATAAGTCTAAAGAGGTCCTTAGTCTTCAATGACCATCAAATGGTAGAAGAAATGATTTGGTTTAAGCCCAACATTATGATCTAATAGTTGAGGCCAATCAACAAAGTTGAACTAGCAAAATGAAAACAGTGGTTTCACAACCTGTTTTCGATCAAAGATTTTTAGTTCGAAATCTAACCATGGAAATCAAGTGAAACCAACGGGAAAGTGTCAATAACACAGTAATCTACCACTGTAATTTTTGTTTTAAGGTGATTTTAAGTTTAGAGGGGTTTGATCATGGGTTTTGTGAGTCAACCACAATCTGTCCAGAGTTTCAGAATAGTTTCAGAACAGTAAAACGTTTTTGAAATTAGTAAATCAGAGCTTTAATAAGGAGTTTGAGACTCAAAATAATTTTTTCTAAGAACCTTAATGTGTTAGGAAGGTTCCCTAAAAAGAATGAAGCAATTCAGATTTGTTTGCTATTTTAAAACACTCATACAAGATCTCTGGACAGAGAGTTGTAAAATCCTGAGTGAGGTCTAGTATTTTCCATATTCCCGGAGATCTAACCGTTGAAACTTCGATTATCTTTTTGGGTTACAAACTAGACTCGCAGAGGCATAACATATCCAAATATCATTAAGATCTAACCGTTGAAAGTAATTTACGTCTATTTTTTAAGATCTGGTCTGCTCTCTGGAATTCATAAAAAACTGCTACTGTTTTTGTCTAATCTTGTTTATTTCAACGCAAATGGTTCCCTAATGTCTTGGGACCCAAATCATGTTTTGAATAAGGATAATTTAGTTTAAATCCAGAGGCTAAGTGATCAAAATTAGTGAATAAATTCATGTCTCATTCTTGTTCATAACCATTCATTCATTCATATACATTGATGCTTACAATTAGAACTAGTTCTTGGATAAAGTTGGACCTAGTTGAAAAGTTGGACTTAGTTGAAGCTAATTGAACATTGACTTAGGATTAAATACTCTTTGATATTATATCTTGTCTAAGGCATGTGTACTAACCTTTGTTTTGTAGCGCATTTGAGGTACAACTTCTCATCCCTTCTCTAGTTTAATTCATTCCTTTGATTTTGAATTGATTTTCAACTCCATGTGCGACACTTTAGACTAGGTCTTGCCTTATGTGTTTATATGTGATAGAGACCTTTTCTTAGGATTTCTATTCTCTCATGCATTGCACGTTTTATATTTACGGCTGGATCCCGGGTAAGTTCTCTAGTTCCTTCATGGCATGTCATGTTGCTTGCTACTTGAATTACGTGGCTTATGAATGATATTTTGTCATTAGCAATTTTACACCATTTCCAACATGCTTGTGTAATGTATATGTACATATGTATTAATTGAGGGCATGCTTAGATTATTAATTTGATTAAAGAGGATGTTGAGTAGAGGCCTATCGCGAGATATGATGAAAGGGGGTGTTTTAGTCCGTCGGGCTCCTTCCCCTTTCATTCCATAATCCCCGGACCCAGTTTATCTTTGGTTTCGCAAAAGATCAGTTTGCTTTAAAATGGTTTCTTAATTTTTCTTTTAAAAATTAAGTGGCGACTCATTTGTTTTTTAATTTGGAATTTGAAAAATGTTTTAGAAACAAAAGTGGGCCCAAATGCCGGCATATCCACAACGTGTCAGTCTCGATTTACGTGCAACCGAGTATTATTTCTATTGTCTGGGTCCGAGTACGGGACTAAGTTAAATCTTATTACGGCCGAGTTGGTACAGTTACTACCGGCCGTACCGTCAGATAATTAAAACAATAATATAATAATATAGTCAGTCCAATACAGGAATTCGAAAAACTGATATTATCAATGAAAGAAAATTACAGGTGTTACAACATGGATCTAAACTAAAATAGAAGAATGAAATGAAAATTGAAAATCAAAAGTGAAAATCAATTTCTAATTAAGAATTATCAACAAAATCAAAAGAGACTTGGATCTATCTATGTGAGTGTGTGAAGAACAAGAGAGGAAGAAGATGAGTGTTCTAACAAATAAAAAAAAATTAAACAAGATCCAAGTCTTATAGATCTATGTATAAAAGTAGTAATTAGAGATGAATTGTGATGTCTACCTCTTGGAGGATTCTCAATTAATCAAAGTTGAATTGGAGAGTCTTCTTCTTCAAATGTTCTTCAAGTTCTTCAAGCACTCATCCATGGAAGTTAAGGGAGGCAATTGAAGTCCAATTCTATAATTCTCTAATCTAATTATCTTAAGATTAGTATGGAAAATTTTAATTCATAATTCACTTCATCTCTCTAGAAATCTCTCTTAAATTTTAAGTATATATGTGTATCTCTTCAAGTATATTCAAGGTGTACTTAAAGCTTCTTCAAGATGATCTCTAGATATTCCAAGATTAGATGATCTCATATGAGATGCATGGGGATCTATATATAGAGTGTTGAAAACTTAACTCTTAAGTTTTAGGGTTACAACATAGATTTTAGAGGTCAGAAAAGGGTTAAAATGGCCATTTCGGTGCCTAAATGCAGTTTTCAAGCAATTTCCTCACAGTGGGAAGCCTTTGGAAGGGTTTGGAACTCAAAAAGCTCAATAGAAGGGGCATATGTTAGGTGGCGGCTTAGGTGGGACCCGCCACCCCCTTTGTAGGACCCACTATTTACTAATTGTGCTCCCCTGGTGGCCCTTACGTCCTGTTTGAAATATTACGTGCACTACTTTTTCAGATTTTTGTAAAAATGCTTTTTGGTGTCCAAAAATCATCCATTTACGTACTGTTGGAAAGTTGTTGAGTTGAATTTCAGTATAAAAATATTCTAGGAGGTTTTGAAATGAAAATTGAAGTTCAATTGATGTCTGAAAATCCTCTGAAAATTTATCATTTTTTTGAAATCAAACGACATCTTTTTCAAAATTGCTTTTCAATGAGCATCGATTTCAAACTTTTCTTAAAAATTGAATCTAGAACTGAGTGAATATCAATTATAAGAGATAATTTTGACAAAACCAGGATTTATGCATGGGAAAGGGCTTTTTTGAACTTAAAGTCACTTTTCGAAGTTCGATCTTCCAATTGTGTGGAATCCAGTACCTTCCACAGGGTATTTTTCATCATCGAATCCTCCAAGACGTTGTCCACCCTAAATCCTATCAGTGTAGCCAAATTGGGTGTCTATAGTTTGCCCTCTTTAGCAGAACTTGCTATGAACAACTTGAACTGCTAGTGAGTGCCAAAGCTAGAAGGCACCCAATAACCATACTGAGAGGTTTTAGGATAAACAAAAATCCACAAAAATCAAGAAATTCAAAAGTTCAGAAAATCAAGAAATTACAAATACAAGAATACAATGCAATGTTGGATAGAGGCTACCAAATCGAAGTTGCTATTGGTCGTGCTCCACTGGAGCTGCCTATCTATCCTTTCCAGGAATCAGGCCAGGGCGTAATTCAAGAGCGCGAGAAGATAGAGAACAACACACAAACAATATAGATGAAATGCTCCTATCCTTGGATGCTGATGCAGTATGAAAACGTTAATGTGCACGTGCTAGAGGAATAGTCCTCAAGGGTTCCCTAGATGCAAAATTTATTACAAGGGATGCAACGTTTCAGTCTCACAGTTGAATATGTCTAAAGAGAATATGCTATCTGTATCTTGGATGATTCACAAAGTCTTTGTCAGAGTCTTTCTTCTAAGTCTGATGCTTGTAGGTGTCATCTATTTCTCGGATGACTGTTGAAATAGCAGAGTATCTTGGATCAATTCTGAATCATGTCTAACAACTTCTGATAATAAGTGTCTTTAAGCTTGGATGATCTCTAAAATAATGCCTCCTTAAACCTAGATGACTAATGAAGTATCCTAACCCCTGGACGATCGCTGATGTAGAGTCCTAACCCCTGGACGATTATTAATGTAGAGTCCTAACCCCTAGACGATTACTGATGAATAGTCCTTCTGCTGGGGACGATATGCTGACATGGAGTTCTTCTGCTGGAGACAATTTACTGATGTAGTGTCCTTCTGCTGGGGACGATATGCTGATGTAGAGTCATTCTACTGGGGATGATATGCTGTGTACTCCAAAAACAAGTCCTTCTTCTGGGGACAAATCTTCTGTTCTTCTAAAATAGGTCCTTCTGCTGAGGACAAATCTTCTGTAACACGTCTGTATGCAAATCTTCTGAAATAGGTCCTTCTTTTGGAGATAATTCTTCTATTCTTCTAAAATAGGTCCTTCTGCTAGGGATAAATCTTCTGTTCTTCTAAAACAGGTCCTTCTGTTGGGTACAATTCTTCTATTCTTCTAAAACAGGTCCTTCTACTAGGGACAAATCTTATATTCTGATGCACGAATTATAAGATTTACCTTACTTCTGGAGGCAACCCCGATACACGATTCTGAGATATACACGATCTTGAGAGATACCCTACATCAGAAGGTGATTCTGATAACCGAATTTTGAGAGATACCCTTTATCTAGAGCAATCCTGATATACAATGCTGAGAGATATCCTATATCTGGAGGCAATTCCGAGAGATACCCTATATCTGGTGGTAATTCTGATGCACAAATTTTGAGAGATACCCTTTATCTGGAGGCAACCTTGATACTCGATGCTGAGAGATATATAGTTCTAAGAGACACCCTATATTTGGAGGTAATTCCGAGAGATACCCTATATCTAGAGGTAGTTTTGATACACAAATTCTGAGAAATACCCTATATCTAGAGGCAACTTTGATACTCGATGCTAAGAGATACATAATTCTGAGAGATACCCTATATCTGGAGGCAATTCTGAGAGATACCCTATATCTGGTGGTAATTCTGATACACAAATTCTGAGAGATACCCTTTATCTGGAGGCAACCCTGATACTCGATGTTGAGAGATTATAGTTATGAGAGATACCCTATATTTGGAGGCAACTCCAAGAGATACCCTATATCTGGAGGTAATTTTGATACACAAATTCTGAGAGATACCCTTTGTTTGGAGGCAACCCTGATACTCGATGCTGAGAGATAGATAGTTCTGAGAGATACCTTATATCTGGAGGTAATTTAGAAACACGAATTCTGAGAGATGCACGATTCTAAGAAATACCCTTTCTTCTAGGGGCAATTTTGATACATAAATTTTGAAAATTCTCTGCTGGGGAGATTCTACGATTCACGAGTTGTTGAAGTATACCTTTCTTCTGGAGGTGATTCTGACGATATCTAAAAGTTCTCTGCTTGAGGAGATATCTGAGATTTTTGAGATGTGAGTAAAAGGCTCATATTCTGGAGGCCCTGCTGATTCAATCTGAGACTCATATTAGTGCTTCGACCAGTTCAAATATTCCGGCAACATGTCAGGCTTCTTCTGACCTTTTTCTCGAATATCTTGCTCATGGTTTGAAGATCTTGTATTTTGATCCATCTTTTGCAAATCCGTTCAAGATGTAATTTTCAAGCGACATTAGACCCAAGTGTCCATTTTCTAAGACAACACATAATCAATCATAAAACAACAGGAGTTGGCTGTAAATCATCATTCCTCGGCTATTTTCAAGCTGCGATGCCCTCGATTCTTAGTGTCTGGGGACTTTTCTTCAACTCTAGATGGTTTTCAACCAAGATTCAAATTCTCAAGGGTCCTTCAGACCAATTCCAACAAGTTTTAAGCACTCTTAAGGCTTATATGTCAAGATTGGACCAATCTGGAGTCAAAACGTACAAGAGTTGCGAGGGACGAAACAATTTGTGGAGTCAATTTGGAGAGAACATAGCTAATTTACAAAGGCACAGAAATAGAATGCTGCTGAACTATGAAGAGAACATTGCTGAATCATATGTCAAATGCAAAGCATGATTAGCAGTGTTTGATCTAAATTCAACTTTCTTGACAAGGCGGTCCTTCTTGGCCATTCTTATATCTAGATCCAATCTTAAAGCAAAACTCAAATCCTTTGGAGTTCCGACTTTTTGGATGTTCAAGTCTACTAATGGCTTAAGTCTTCTGGCAACCTTCTGAGTGATCTTCGATCTGTTTCTTCTTCTTACGAGTGCTTTATCTATTTCAACTCTAATCATCTTTGACCAATCACCATTCATCTGGTTTATTCCAATGCTACTAAAACTTCACTTTCTTACCAAAATCTTCAAAACTGGTAGATTTCTACTACTTCTAAAAATCATTCTAAATGAATTCCCCAAGTTTTAAGTGCTTTCAAGGCTTGTAAGAGATGGCCATCCCGAGGCTATATCAAAATTTTTGGGGGGTTTAATATGCAAAGAACAACTTCACCAATTCTGATCAATGTTCTGACAGGCATGTGTACAATGATCTTGGCAAAAACTCTGACAGCTTCTTTTCTTTTTTAGGGATGCATGTTGATCTTGATTTAATGATAATAAAAGCTTAATTCATTGTTCAACTATGCTCATTAAATTCTGATTTCCATCAATTGCTTGACTTTGATGTTTTTCCACTTAATGTTTCATCCTGATCATAATTGATGTAACAACAGTGTTTGGAAATTCTACTCGTATCCACCTTTGAATGCTCTTAGAGTTTTATAATTCATTATAGATCACTTTGGACCCACAAACTCAAGATTATGATAGACTTAGACAACGATAGACTAGACCTTGACAGAGGTTGACAGACATTGATATAGGAAGATGATATTCTTGACACTGAAATAGAAGTTTGAAGGAAAAAACCCAATTTTCCTTAATCTTAATGCGTGTTTGTCATGTTTGACGTATCTCTTTGCTTTTATGTGTGTTTCTCTTCTTAGTGTGAAAATACTCAACTGCTAAAGTAATGACTTCAAAATACTCCATATGGATCTCAATCAATCCTCTGCTTTTTTTGAAATGTGCTTTGAATTAGTGCCTTAGCTTAGAATAAGAAACAATTTATTTCAAATGTTTTCAAAGATACACTTGACGATTCAGGATTTGCTTATGATGTGAAAGGGAGTACAAGCAAACGATGTTTGCCACTAGTTGACGGGGATAAATGGAAGCTCGGGTAAATGCAGTTGCCCCTGGTGTGGCAGTGATATCTTGAAGTTTTGGGTAAACTTTCAAGTTTGCCCCTATTTTGCAAGGTTCAGGTACCGAGAGCCAAGAAAGCTTGACTACTTATCCCCAAGTGGTAATCAGTCCAAAGTAGTTCGACTGAGGTTTGAAGGAAGGTATTCGAGATGTGGCTGAGTGTTTCAGGAGCAATGACTGAACCGAGTAGGTTACCTATGTATCCCCAAGTGGGAATCAAGTCAAACATAGTTCCTCGTTGTTTGGAGGTTTTGAAAGAGCAAGGATTCAAGAATTGGGGGGCTTTTCAAGCCATGCCATCAGACAGATTTTCTGAAGCAGGTCACTTGTGGTAGTGTTGAAAGAAATTCAACTAACTCTCCTTTTTCTCTTATTTGCTTTTCTTTTCTTTTCTTTTTCTTCTTTCTTTTCCTTTGATGGTTGA
Organism: Hydrangea macrophylla; assembly: GCA_033977485.1. Lineage (NCBI taxonomy): Eukaryota > Viridiplantae > Streptophyta > Magnoliopsida > Cornales > Hydrangeaceae > Hydrangea > Hydrangea macrophylla. Next base: position 60,462,464 of record CM066997.1, on the reverse strand, counting down.
TTCTTTTCACCTTTTCACTAGCCATCCAATTTTACTTTTCTCATTATACATCATACATGTTTTTGGAACAAGATTAGCCCTTCAAATCTTTGGGCTTACTTAAAGGAATTACAAATCAAAGCTTTGGGATAATTCATGTTCCCGATTTCTCGATCTTTTTTATTCTCCTTCCTCTTCTTCTTTTCTTTCTAAAGTTTTTACTGGCTAGGATCAAGTTTTTGAAAACAACACGCAAAATTTTCTTTTCCTTTTTTTTTTCGCTCTAATTTTTGCCTAGGCTCCCTTTCGTGTTTTCATCATAGCGAGCTTCTTTTTTTTTGGGAGAGAGAAGTAGCTCATTCGAAATGTCTGGCTTCCATTAAGGACAAAATGTGCATGGCTTAGCTTGCAGGTTAGACTAGTTTAAATGGCTCATTTTTTTGGGCTCAAGATTTTGAAATGGAAAGAATAGGGAATTAAGCTAGTCCCGAGTTAGTATCACGCATATCTTTTCAAGATTTAAGCAAAAGCAACTCAAGATTCTTATAGTAAGACTAATCAATTCTAAGCTTTCTTTGGTGTCAGTGCAAAATCAACTTTGATCCTTTCAGGATTCTTTTGACGCACAAAATTATCAGCAGTGTATTTTTTCACAATAATCAGAGAAGTGACGCTTTTTGCTTAGAGATTCTTTTATTCATGACAAGGCGCATTTAATCAAGCAAATCAAGATTTTATGACATTAATTCAAAGTAGAAGGATTACTTGACATAGACTTAAACACAACATGACAATAGACGGACTCAACAACAAGACTTAACTTTAAAGACTCTAAAACATAAAATAGACCGGACTTGATTTGACTAGATCTCAAGTGGAGCATCGCAGTGATTTGCTTATTCCTCTTAAGCATCCATTTGGCTTCAACAAATAGTTGTTTTCGAACATCCTCACTTCATCACTTTTTTGAGCTTGCCGTTCTCCACCAAAGGGTCAAACTCCTTGGTTAACCCTTCAAGCCCATAATCATTGTTTTTTAGGCACCAATCATCTTCCTCGGTAGATTGCATCTGGTTCATCTCCACAATATCAGGCAAAATTGCATGGGTCATTGGCTGCCCCAAAGCTAAGATATAAATTGTTGGGTCAGAGCATGCGTATTCCATCTCAAGAGAATTGATATTCTGTGGCAACTAAGCCCTTTGATAATTCAAAAGTAGATTGCTATCACCATTTGGCTATGTAGGAGGAGGGGTGATGATCCCCTTATCAATCATATCTTGAATTTCATGTCTGAGCCTCCAACACTTGTTGGTACCATGGCTATCTCCTTGATGGAAGCTACAGTACAAATCCATTCTAATGTTTTGTGGAAGTGGGTCTGGAGTCGGCATCAGATTTAACTTCTTTAAGTAGCCTCTTTCCAACATTCTTTCCATTGCTGTGCTTAGAGACATTCCCAATTCAGAAAACTCCCTCTTTTCTCTTGACTGCCACTGGTTTTATTTTTCCCTTTCTAGTATTCTTTTTTGGCAATTGCGGTGACAATACATCACTCTCAGGTAATGGATGTTGTTCAAATAAAGAGGCCCTTTGAACTTTTTCGAAGGCCTTGCATTGGGTATATCAAGTAATCCCTTCTTATTAAGCTTGTGGTCATCAATTCTTTTGCTCTTGCGGGTCACATTCTCCAGTATACCACTCTTGGTGAGCTTGTCAAAGAATTCCTGATCCTGAGTATGTATTCTTAGATTTACCAATCTTTCATACCACTCATTATCATCATAAGGTGCAAGAGGTGGAGTCGGAGGTGTTGTGTCCGCCAATTGCTTTATAAAACCCATCATTTTCACAAGCAGTTCACTAATTTTGTTGATAGTAGATTCCGTAACAATCATCCTACCATCCATATCGGCTTCATGTGTCATATTTCCAACCCTGACTGATTCGGCTGATCTTTCCCCAAACTCTGATCTGATCCAACATCTGTTTGGAGCTTTGACCCAGGAAGGAGCACAACTCTTTGGTCCTATCTTCTCACCTCTCTTATTTAGGGAATTTCAAATAATCAGGTATTTTTTATTGCAAAAGAATTTTTCAAAAAAATATATTTACAAAAGTGGATTTACAAAGATGGAAAATCTTTTTCTTTTTCAAAAACATTTTCTAAAATGATAGAAATCTTTTTTCAAATTCTGAGGAAAGCAAATCTTTTCTTTTCGAAAAATATATTAGAGGCATCGCACTTGTGAGTCGTATATGCAATGCTCGTGTAGTGTATGCAATGCAGATGAAATGCAATCTAATCTAAATGCAATGTAACTTAATCTAGCTTAGACCTAGCATAACAGCACATAAACACATAAGATTCCTTGAGTATGCTAATCACCTTACTAATCCAATCATTAATCCAAGGATTTTTAGCTTTGAAATTCTTGATGGCTCATGTTTACAAAATTGAAATTTTTTCATGAAAATATTGAAAGGGAGATTTGCAATTTTTCAAAAATACTTTTGAACCATCAATGCTTGTGGTGCAAAAATTGAGCTATGAAATTGGAATTTTTAAAATCTGAGAGGAAAAATTCGAAATTGAATCATCAAAGTGTAAAACCATGATTTTTTGAAAACCAAAGTTTTGAAATCTTCAAAAATCTAAAAAGAGAATTTAAAATTGAATCATCAAAGTTAGAATTCTTGAATTCTCTAAAATCTAGGGAGGATTTTGGAAGGATTTTATGGAAGTCAATTTCAAAGCGAATTTTCAAAAGGGATATTCCCGGAATTTTCAAAAGACTTGGGTTTTTCAAAGAAGTGCTTGTATTTTCAAAATTTTTCAAAAATTGTCCTTGAATAATGATTGGATGTTCGGATAAAGACCATACCACTCTAGAGGAATCTACAATACAAGGTTTGATGACGCCTTCGCATACACGTCCTCATCATTCACATAATCCCTTACGGGCAAACGTAAATAATTCAACACATTGTCCTAATCAAAGATGATAAACAAAATGCTAATTGAAGGGTTCTATAGAAACTATATGCAAAGGCCGGGTTTTAGTCTCAAAAAGGGTCCATTAGCAAGCCAAGGGGTCTAATACTGCACACGGTACAAGGCTAACGATGACTACATGCTACCAAAGTCTTTTGACAAATGGAGGAGAGGGGGCCCTACACCCTCAAGGCAATGGTCTCAAGCAATCGCGGTGAAAGAACAATGCAAGTGCAAATGCAGGAAGAAACAACAAGATAATCGAATTAATAACAAGGATATTTATTAGCTCAAGTCAAACCCTCGAGGAAAAGGAAACCATCGGTTTCATGTTCAAATCCCCAGCAGAGTCGCCAGATTGTGGACCATGCGTGTTGAGAGGGAGGTCCTGGCGTTCCTTGATAGTGTCTTGGGACGAGTCCAAGGATCACACTTCAAGGAACTAGAACTTCCTCACGTGATCCTAGAGACAAAGAGTCACCACCTAATTTTTATCGAGAATTAGGAAACCCAAGTTTGACTCGCCCAAAATTGAATTAGGTTACTTGCCCTTCATTACTAGAAACTAGGTGCGGGGGACTTGGTACGAGAGGTGAATGAGCCCAAGTAGGACTAAAGCACCCCCTCCTCGCCCTAACAAACGGTAGGGCTTAATTCATAATTGATGTTGTTTCCTTAAACATACTAGATTATATATACATGGCAAAAAGAAACATCTAATGAAAATCATTTCAAGAGATTAAATCAAACAGCAGTCGGATGCACATGCAATATGAGAGAGAGGTATACTCACAGTGGCTAGTCCTGCCCGGGACCGATGTAAGTAAAGAAAACTTGTCATGATAAGCAAAAGGGTATGAGAAGACTTACATGGGGTTAACTCAAGTGGAGTCGCAAAAAGCAAAAGAGAGAAAACGTGCAATGCAATCATGTAACAATCCTAGATAAGATGTCTCTAATATATAAACATATAAACAAAGACTATCCTAAAGGAATTATGTCGTTGAAAACAAAGTTATAAACCTAGAAAAATTCTAAGAGAAAGGATAGAGAAAGTACACGATACATGGGCACTAAGGCACATGTAGACGAAGCAAATCCACAAATTGAAGTTCGGATCCCTAACATTCAATTCTCTGCACTAAGAAGCCAAGGAATACCCAAGCATTGCAAAAATACAAACAAACAAATGATATGCATGATAAACAAGGAGAAGATGTCATCAAACAAATTTCCAGATTCAACAACCTCTAATGAATCCTATCAAAAGTGGTCTTAAACATGAGTTGGGTTAAAACCCTCTTGTAAAAACTTAAGATACATGTCTTAGGGAGCTTCTCCAAAAAGTGGGACCTCACTATCATTTCTGAAGTTTGAGAAATAAGAGTTTTGGGAATAGTGGATCAGGACTGTCCACTATTCTTGTAAAAATCATAATTAATTCTACAAAAATTCTGTAAAGCTCTATTTGGTGTCAAAAGAAATCTATTTCATTGTAGTTTATGACAAAAATATTCCCATAGACATATCATGAGCTTAAGGTCTCTGAAAAGTTGTATTAACCAGACTATGTTATTCTAGAAATTTGGTATCATTTACAAAGGAATGCAAAACATAATAGAAGTTCATAAATCATGTTAATCACGTTAATCTAATCTTTTGATCTCTCATCAATTTATTCTAGATGATTTCTAAACTAAGTTTTATTCATCAATTGTTGTTGAATGATCAAGGTATGACCATTTCGTATGCATAATCATGATTGTAGTTAAACTTAGAAAATTTCAAAGTAGTTGTATCAGCTTCAAACGCTTTGAAAACAATCTTAACTCAATCGTATGCCCATGATTTTACATCGGCATATAGATACATGAGTTAGAAATCATCCCCAAAATGTGGATCATTGATAACTATGATAGATTTTCCGAAATTCAAGTATAAAGAGACTATGTTCAAATCTGTCAACTGATTTCTCAACAATTTCTAAAAATAGCATACGGATTCTAAGGGTTCTCAAAATGGATCGAATGAAAGCCATTTCATCAACGTTTACCCAAAAAATTTGAAATCCATCAAACTATTGGTTTTTGATGGACCAAATCATATGAACAAAACCAATCTGTTTTGCTGAATTTTGACTAGTTCATTTTAAAATGTGAGAGAAACATCTTAGGTGATGGTTGAAGCTTATTAGAGAGATCATACTCATAGATCAACTTAATTATCATGATTCTTAATAAATTTATCCCTCAAGTTCAATGAAGAACTATAGATCATGGATCAAAGGGACTTACAAATATCCTATTGGAGATGAAATTCAATAGGAATTCTAAGTCATAGGAATAATCAAGAGAAAAGTATGAATATAGAATCATCATTCTCATAGATCATACTTCCAAACCATCATAGAAATCAAAATAGATACATATATATAATCATGTATATATGGATCTAAACTAAAATAGAAGAATGAAATCAAAAGTGAAAATCAATCTCTAATTAAGAATTATCAACAAAATCAAAAGTGACTTGGATCTATCCGTGTGAGTGTGCGATGAACAAGAGAGGAAGAAGATAAATGTTCTAACAAATAAAAACAAAACTAAACTAGATACAAGTCTTATAGATCTATATATCAAAGTTAGAATTAGAGATGAATTGTGATGTCTACCTCTTGGAGGATTATCAATTAGTCAAAGTTGAATTGAAGAGTTTTCTTCTTCAAGTGTTCATGTTCTTCAAGCACACATCCATGGAAGTTAAGGGAGGCAATTGAAGTCCAATTCTATAATTCTCTAATCTAATTATCTTTAGATTAGTATGGGAAATTTTAATTCATAATTCACCTCATCTCTCTAGTAATCTCTCTTAAATTTCTAAGTATATGTGTGTATCTCTTCAAGTATATTCAAGGTGTACTTAAAACTTTTTCAAGATGTTCTCTAGATATTCCAAGATTAGATGATCTCATATGAGATGTATGGGATCTATATATAGAGTTTTGATAACTTAACTCTTAAGTTTCAAGGTTAAAACAGAGATTTTAGTGGTCAGAAAAGGGTTAAAATAGCCATTTTAGTGCCTAAATATAGTTTCCAGGCAATTTCCTCGCAGTGGGAAGCCTCTAGAAGGGTCTAGAACTCAAAAAGCTCTATGGAGGGGTCACATGTGAGGTGGTGGCTTAGGTGGGGCTGCCACCCCCTTTATGGAACCTGCTATTTACTATTTATACTCGCCTAGTTGCCCTTATGTCTAGTTTCAAATATTACGTGCACTAATTTTCCAGATTTTTGTAAAAATACTTTTTGGTTTCCAAAATCATCCATTTACGTACCGTTGGAAAGTTGTTGAGTTGAATTTTCATATGAAAATATTCCAAGAGGTTTGGAAATGAAAATTGAAGTTCAATTAAAGTCTGGAAGTCCTCTTTTTGAAATCAAACATCTTCTTTTTCAAAATTGCTTTTCAATGAGCATCGATTTCAAACTTTTCTTAAAAATTAAATCTATGGATACCTAGAATACTGCATTTAGAACACTTCGTGTTCATATAACCATGAGTGAATATGAGTTCTGAGAGACAATTTTGACAAAACCAGGATTTATGGATGGAAAATGGCTTTTCTGAACTTGAAGTTGTTGGAAAAACAGGTTTAAAATGAAAAGTTTAAACGCGCAGCGGAAAATCAAGTTATAAAAACTTTATTGGCATTCCATGATTTACTACTCGTCAATTCCATAGATGTGTACAAGGGGTTGCAAGAATTATACCTTAGTGTCTTGAACCCAATTCTGAAACTTTAACTTCCAGCAGCCTCCACTAGATGATCTTCACCCTTATGACTCCTGCGGATGCCTGCCGGAAAGACTAGGGTTGGTGGGAACCCTAATAGAGAGGATAGAGAGGGTTTTGGGGCTCCAAAACAGTTTCTGCAGCTTCTGACGTTCAAAACGACGAACAACTTTTTCCAGAACGCAGCTGCCCTATTTATAGATTCCCAGAACCGACCTAACCTTCGATCGATCGAAGGACTTCGATCGATCGAACATTCGATCGATCGAACCTTTCTCGATCGATCGAACCTGATGCCTTCGATCGATCGAACTATCTTCAATCGATCGAACCTGTCAGGACAGTTTCCTCAAGCATCTTTCCAAGCATCCTTGCGGAGCTAAGAGTGGGACCTCCTAGGCTCTTTATTGTTGGCTCAGACCAGTTTATTAATTACCATGACCAAACTCTTTGATCAGCAAACTAACCAACTGGTCAGTTAACGTTTACTCTACTATAAAATGATAACTGAACTCCAACGCAAAAGAACATATCCGAAGCGATAACTAGACTTGTATGTTGTACTAATGTCCCTCTACCGTCAGCATTCGTAATCATATTCAGGTAGTCGGATAACTGTTACTGTCAACCTGAATCATGATTACTTCTTGTATTCCTTGAGTCCCATTCACCTCTCATGATTACCAAACATGTTAATAACTCTTATCAACAAGACTGCAGTACTCAGTAATCGACTTGGTGACATTCTCAAGGGAATGCTTACTCTGAATCAGAGGGTAGATTCTATCTTGACAATATATGTTCACAACCCTATGGACATGACATACCCAAGATACCCAGGTGTTGATCTTCTATAGACCTCACTGATTGGTAAGTCAAAGCAGCCATATCCATAGTCTGTGTTCATAATCATCTCAAGATTGAGAACACGTACCTTATACAAGTTATGAGTTCCTATTGACTGTTGACAGCCTTAAGTGTCAATAGGAAAGCTCAGGTCCGTCAATGCACTATAAGCACTAGCATATCAACTAAGAGCTACACTCTAGTGATTGAGATTAATCACTCCATCCAATGGTAGTTAATTATGCTACAGTGTAGACCTGATGAGGTATCCAGTCTCATCATCCACTGTGACATATTCTAAGTATCAAAGAATAGTAATTCGTATCTCACTTGTGTGTATCTCATACACACACGAATTGCTTACTATGATACTTAAGGATAAAACAATCATCTCATGAAAGAAACATACACAATGAAATATAAAGCTGATATCAATATATTATAATGCTAATGTCTCATACATAAAGTAATGGTTTGAGGGCATAAACCCAACAAACTCCCACTTGCACTCATAACCATTCAGAACTACATCTAAGACCTAGACTATCTAGATGACGATCAAAGACCTTCTGAGGTAAGGGCTTTGTAAACGGATCAGCAAGATTGTCAGCGGTGGCAATCTTGGTGACAGTCACATCTCCACGTTGAACTATATCTCGGATTAGGTGATATTTCCGCTCTACGTGCTTTCCCTTTCCGTGGTTCCTTGGCTCCTTGGATTGAGCCACTGCCCCACTATTATCGCAGTATAGCGTAATAGGTGACAACGACGTTGGTACCACCTCGAGTTCCATAAGGAACTTCTTGAGCCAAACAGCTTCCTTTGCGGCTTCACAAGCAGCCACATACTCAGCTTCTGTAGTTGAGTCTGCAATGCATTTCTGCTTAATGCTCCTCCAACTGACAGCACCACCTCCCAAGGTAAAGAGATGACCGGACGTCGAATTTCTCGAATCTTTATCTGACATAAAGTCCGAGTCAGTGTATCCTACTGGAATTAACTCACTACCGCCGTACATAAGCATGTAATCTTTAGTTCTTCTCAAGTACTTAAGAATGTGCTTAACGGCTGTCCAGTGCTCTGGACTAGGATTCGATTGATACCTGCTAACCATCCAACGGCAAAGCAGAAATCTGGTCTAGTGCATAACATCGCATACATGAGACTTCCCACTGCCGAGGCATAGGGAATTCCTGCTATGCGATTCCTCTCCTCTTGTGTCTTTGGACACTGGTCCTTGGAGAACGCTAAACCATGCCTGAAAGGTAATAAACCTTTCTTCGAATTATCCATTGAAAACCTAGTTAGCACTTTCTCGATATAACCAGCTTGAGATAATCCCATTATCTTTCGCTTGCGATCCCGAAAGAGCTTTATCCCAAGAATATAGCTCGCCTCTCCTAGATCCTTCATATCGAAAGTACTAGCTAGCCAGACCTTGACCGTTGACAGCGCCGCTACATCATTTCCAATGAGTAGAATGTCGTCAAAGTAAAGCACAAGAAAGGCCACCACTTTCCCTTCACATTTCTTGTATACACAAGGTTCATCCAGATTTTGTATGAAACCAAACGACTTGACCGCTTGGTCAAATCGGATGTTCCAACTTCTGGATGCCTGCTTAAGCCCATAAATGGACTTTTGCAACTTGCATACCAAGTTACCTTTCCGACCAGCTATGAACCCTTCTGGTTGTTGCATATAGATGTCCTCCTCAATATTGCCATTCAAGAATGCAGTCTTGACGTCCATCTGCCAGATTTCATAATCTAGGCATGCAGCAATGGATAAGAGTATTCTGATGGACTTGAGCATGGCTACCGGCGAGAAGGTTTCCTCATAGTCAATGCCCTCCCTCTGAGTATAGCCTTTCGCCATAAGCCTTGCCTTAAAGGTCTCAACCTTTCCATCAGATCCTCTTTTCCTCTTGTAGACCCACTTGCAGCCAATGGGTTTAATATTGGCTGGAAGTTCTACAAGATCCCAGACCTGATTGGAATCCATAGATTCCAATTCAGCCTTCATAGCTTTAATCCAATGAGCTGAATCAACATCAGCCATTGCCTCTTCGTAAGTGGTAGGATCAGATTCAGATTCTATGGAGACAGCTTCAAAAACTTCTCCTAAGAACATGTATCTATCAGGCTGGCTGATAATCCTCCCACTACGACGAGGTACCGGTGCGGAAATGGGTGAAGAAGTGGTATTTTCTTGATTTTCATCGTTATCAACTGCGGGTTGGACTGAGGGCTCTCCTTTTATCTCTCTAAGATCTATCCTTCCCTTAGGTTTATGGTTCATGATATAATAATCCTCCAAGAAAACAGCATTTGTACTAACAAACACTTTCTGTTCTCTTGGATCATAAAAATACCATCCATAAGTACCCTTTGGATACCCTACAAAGTAACATACTTCCGATCTAGAATCCAACTTGCTCATCTTTCCTTTGAGCACATGTGCCGGACACCCCCATATCCGGAGATGTTGCAAAGAAGGCTTGCGCCCAATCCACATCTCTCGTGGTGTCCTGGGAACAGATTTGCTTGGTACTAGATTTAGTATGTATGCAGCGGTTTCCAAAGCATAACCCCAAAGGAAAAATGGCAACTCTGAATAACTCATCATCGACCTAGTCATGTCTAAAAGAGTCCGATTCCTTCTCTCCGCTACACCGTTCTGTTGAGGCGTACCAGGTGCAGTCAACTGTGACAGAATCCCATTCTGTACGAGGTGATCAATAAACTCATTAGAGAGGTACTCGCCACCTCGATCAGATCGAATGGCCTTGATATGTGTGCCCGATTGCTTCTCCACTTCAGCCCTAAACTCTTTGAACTTTTCAAAGGCTTCAGACTTGTGCTGCATTAGGTACACATATCCATACCTAGAGTGGTCATCGGTAAATGTTATGAAATACTCATAACCACCCCTTGCTCTAATATTTATTGGTCCACACACATCAGTATGAACTAATTCCAACAATGCATTGGTCCTATTGCCCTTTGCAGGAAAGGGCAATTTGGTCATCTTACCCTCCAAACAAGACTCGCAGACTTCCATTGGTTCAAGAACCAAATCGCCTAAGACCCCTTCTTTGACTAGTCTGCCAATCCTATTCAGATTGATATGGCCAAGCCTCATATGCCAAAGCCTTGTTGGATTAGTGGAAGGTTCCTTTCTTTTAGATGGTACAGTAACCACTGAGTTATTAAGTTCCATGCAAGAGTCTTTAGAAATATTGGGAGTAATCACATACAAACCATTTGATTTAACACCAGAACATATAAAAGAACTATTTCTTTTAATCACAACTTCAGTTCCAAAATGAAAAGAATAACCATTATTCGATAAATTAGAAACTGAAATTAAATTACGTCTCATTGAAGGGACGTAAAGTACATATGATAAAATCAAAACTTTATTGTCTAGAAATTCTAAAACTACGACTCCTATAGCAACCGCAGAAACGGTTGCGCTAGAACCTAGAGTAAGTACGATTTCCCCATCACTGCACTTCCTGGTTGATCTGAACCCCTGCAATGAATTACAGATATGGTTAGTCGCACCAGAATCAATGCACCAAGTGTTTGAAGTATCCGTTATAAAACTTACTTCAATCACATGTGATTCAATCATACCTTGAACTCTTGTAGCTAAGAATTCTGGACAGTTCCTCTTCCAGTGGCCCTTCTCACCGCATTGGAAACACTTTCCTTTGCCTTGGCCACCCACCTTTCCTTTGCCCTTACCTTTTCCCTTAGATTTTGCAATCTTAGGGACTGGTCCAACACTTGAACCACCAGTGCTAGCTTTCTTCTTCCCTTTCTTTCCTTTCGGCACAGATCGGGAAGAGGAAGCGCTTTTCTCAACGTTCAAAACGTTGACCCCAGGTTTGATCACCCCTTCCGCTGCCAAAAGAGAACTCATCAATTCGCTCATTGAAAAATTCATTTGATTCATATTATAGTTAAGTTTAAATTGAGCGAATGAAGGCGACAGCGAATTAAGGATCATATCAACTTGGGTCTGTGCATCAATGTTGGCACCTAGGGTCTCCAGCTCGTTTAAATAACCAATCATTTTTAAAACATGTTCCTTGACTGGAGTCCCTTCCGACATCTTCGCACTCATTATCTTTTGCATGGCTACCTGTCTGGCAGGCCTGCCATGCTCCCCAAACATCTTTTTCAGGGATGTGATAATGTCACTGGTGGAATCGTTCGATTGGAATTGATGTTGTAACACACCAGCCATTGAGGCCAGAATGTAGCAACGAGCCATTCCATTCGACTTCTTTCATTTGTCAAACTCGCGTCTGGCAGCTGCCGAAGCATTTGCCGCGGGTTCTTCAGGGCTTGGGGTGGTGAGGACATATATGTGATCCTCCGCAGTTAACACGATGTCAAGGTTACGTTTCCATTCAGTGTAGTTATTTCCAGTTAACTTGTTTTGAGTGAGTATGGTAGCAAGTGGACTAAATGCAGATCCAGACATTATGATTTACTGAAAAATCAAAACAAAATAAATATGGATATCAGAATTTGACAGTTTGAAATAAAAGAATCCTTTTAAAACTCTTATTTTAAAACAAAGTCGCCGGAATATCGAAACGAAAGAATAAAGCCTCCGTGTGGTGGTCAATGTTCGATCTTTCGATTAATCATGACTTGTCCGCTATGCAACTCTTGCAAAACAAGTTATGACTCCCGAACCTATTTGATCTCTAAGTTTCTGAATAATGCCCCGTGTGGGATCCCTTATCCATAGCTTAGCTAGTGTATACCATTAACTAAGATCCAATCACAACCGTCTCAAGTAGCACCTCCGTGTGGTGGTCACCCTCTAACACGTCTGATTGATCCTATCCATAGGAAGTTCACATCTAGTAACCAATGAGCAGTGTACCCTCCGTATGGAATGATCACCCCTGGCGAGGTGACACAGAATACACTACTCATCTTACAATGAACCGTTAATGGAAGATCGTGGGTGTTATTTGATAAGACCCTCTCCCACTAGATTTAGTAAATTAAGGATTTTGCTTTTGAAGAAAATCTGTTTCTACACACTTCCCATAAACATCTAATGTTTACTAATGTGTTGAAAATGGTTTTTGAATTTTATTTTAGAAAACTTGTTTTGCGTGCATGCAACAATGTATAATACGCCAATCACAAACCAAGCACATAAAACAAAAAACTAAAATGGAATAAAAACATCTAAACGATGCCTCTATCTCCCATGGCTCTATCTCCATAGAACCTGCTTTTGGTTTGATCGCCTCCAACTCCATCTTCATGGACAACGGCTCCTTGCTCCATCTTCATGGATTTTCTAATTCTATTACATTGAACCTATGCCTCTGTAGAAGCTTACAATTTATCTAGAAATAGAAATAGCAACAACAAAATAAAAGGCTAGGGAAACCGGTGCGACTTTCCTTTTCGTAGGATTGAAGTCGCAGCGCCCTTTACATATGCCTTAAAACAAAACCAAACTTAAAACAACACACCAATCTTAAAACATTCAAACACAAAATTAAATGCTCTTGGCGCCATGGGAGATAGCGACTAACTTTTGCTGCAAAAGGTTAGTTGAACACACATCCACGCATATATATAACAAAATATAACTATTGGAACACTTAATTGATTCACATAGTATATAAACACTTTACATACTGAATTAGAACTTAAAACAGCATCTTACATCTCTGTCACAGTTCGATCGATCGAAGAACGTTCGATCGCTCGAACCTTCGATCGATTGAACACTGTTCAATCGCTTGAACATTCTGTTTCACAGAATGATTTAAAAAATTTTACAGAAATAATTTAAAATTAAAGTATAATTTAAAAAACCTTTACAACTGTGAACAGAACACCTGGACAGAGAATCTATCTTGATCGATCGAACAGTATTCGATCGATCGAACACCAGAAGGCTTCGATCGATCGAAACTAGTTCGATCGATTGAGAACAAACTGTTCGATCGATCGAAACAAGTTCGATCGATCGAACCCACCTTGCATCCTATGCAATCACAGTTTTGTATTCTGCTGCAATAACACTGCAGAAACAGATCTGTGACGATGCAGTTTCAAAAACAGTTCTAAAATCAACATGCAAATCAAAACTAGGGTTCCAAAAACGCATCTATAGATCCAAACGAGCGTGGCTCTGATACCAATTGTTGGAAAAACAGGTTTAAAATGAAAAGTTTAAACGCGCAGCGGAAAATCAAGTTATAAAAACTTTATTGGCATTCCATGATTTACTACTCGTCAATTCCATAGATGTGTACAAGGGGTTGCAAGAATTATACCTTAGTGTCTTGAACCCAATTCTGAAACTTTAACTTCCAGCAGCCTCCACTAGATGATCTTCACCCTTATGACTCCTGCGGATGCCTGCCGGAAAGACTAGGGTTGGTGGGAACCCTAATAGAGAGGATAGAGAGGGTTTTGGGGCTCCAAAACAGTTTCTGCAGCTTCTGACGTTCAAAACGACGAACAACTTTTTCCAGAACGCAGCTGCCCTATTTATAGATTCCCAGAACCGACCTAACCTTCGATCGATCGAAGGACTTCGATCGATCGAACATTCGATCGATCGAACCTTTCTCGATCGATCGAACCTGATGCCTTCGATCGATCGAACTATCTTCAATCGATCGAACCTGTCAGGACAGTTTCCTCAAGCATCTTTCCAAGCATCCTTGCGGAGCTAAGAGTGGGACCTCCTAGGCTCTTTATTGTTGGCTCAGACCAGTTTATTAATTACCATGACCAAACTCTTTGATCAGCAAACTAACCAACTGGTCAGTTAACGTTTACTCCACTATAAAACGATAACTGAACTCCAACACAAAAGAACATATCCGAAGCGATAACTAGACTTGTATGTTGTACTAATGTCCCTCTACCGTCAGCATTCGTAATCATATTCAGGTAGTCGGATAACTGTTACTGTCAACCTGAATCATGATTACTTCTTGTATTCCTTGAGTCCCATTCACCTCTCATGATTACCAAACATGTTAATAACTCTTATCAACAAGACTGCAGTACTCAGTAATCGACTTGGTGACATTCTCAAGGGAATGCTTACTCTGAATCAGAGGGTAGATTCTATCTTGACAATATATGTTCACAACCCTATGGACATGACATACCCAAGATACCCAGGTGTTGATCTTCTATAGACCTCACTGATTGGTAAGTCAAAGCAGCCATATCCATAGTCTGTGTTCATAATCATCTCAAGATTGAGAACACGTACCTTATACAAGTTATGAGTTCCTATTGACTGTTGACAGCCTTAAGTGTCAATAGGAAAGCTCAGGTCTGTCAATGCACTATAAGCACTAGCATATCAACTAAGAGCTACACTCTAGTGATTAAGATTAATCACTCCATCCAATGGTAGTTAATTATGCTACAGTGTAGACCTGATGAGGTATCCAGTCTCATCATCCACTGTGACATATTCTAAGTATCAAAGAATAGTAATTCGTATCTCACTTGTATGTATCTCATACACACACGAATTGCTTACTATGATACTTAAGGATAAAACAATCATCTCATGAAAGAAACATACACAATGAAATGTAAAGCTGATATCAATATATTATAATGCTAATGTCTCATACATAAAGTAATGGTTTGAGGGCACAAACCCAACAGAAGTCACTTTCCAAAGTTCGATCTTTCGATTGTGTGGAATCCATGATCTACCATGGGGTACTTTTCATCATCAAATCCTCTAAGACATTGTCCACCCTAAATCCTATCAATGTCTTCAAAATTGGGTGTCTACAGTTTGCCCCTCTTTGGCAGAGCTTGTTGTGAACAATGTAAACTTCAAGTGAGTGCCAAAGCTAGAAGGCACCCAATAACCATATTGAGAGGTTTTAGGAAAATCAAAAATCCGCAAAAATCTGCAAAAATTAAGAAATTCAAAATTTGAGAAAATCAAGAAATTACAAATACAAGAATGCAATACAATGTTGGGTAGAGGCTACATAATCGAAGCTGTTGCTGGTCGTGCTCCGTTGGAGCTGTCGACGTATCCTTCCCAAGAATCAGACCAGGGCGTATTTCAAGTGCGTGAGAAGACAGAGAACAACACACAAACAATACAGATGAAATGCTCCTATCCTAGGTTGCTGATGCAGTATGAAAATGTAAATGTGCACGTGTAGGAGGAATCGTCCTCAAGGGTTCCCTATATGCAAAATCTAATGTAAGGCATGCAACGTCTCATTCTCACAGTTGAATATGTCTAAAGAGAATATGCTATCTGTTTCTTGGATGATTCTCAAAGTCTTTATGAGAGTCTTTTTTTTGAGTCTGATGCTTGTAGGTGTCATCTATATCTCGGACAACTATTGAAATAGCGGAGTATGTTGGATCAATTCTGAATCATGTCCAAAAACTACTGATAAAAAGTGTCTTTAAGCTTGGACGATCTTTAAAATAATGCCTCCTTAAACCCGGATGAACGATAAAGTGTCCTAACCCCTGGACGATCGCTGATGTAGAGTCCTAACCCTTGGACAATTACTAATGTAGAGTCCTAACCCCTGGACGATTACTAATGAAGAGTCCTTCTGCTGGGGATGATATGCTGACTTAGGGTCCTTCTGCTGGGGACGATTTACTGATGTAGTGTCCTTCTACTAGGGATGATATGCTGATGTAGAGTCCTTCTGCTGGGGATGATATGCTTTGTACTCTTGAAACACATCCTTCTTTTGGGGATAAATCTTATGTGCTTCTGAAATATGTCCTTCTGCTAGGGACAAATCTTCTGTAATAAGTCTGGAAACAAATCTTCTAAACAAGTCTAAAATAGGTCCTTCTTCTGGAGACAATTCTTCTGTTCTTCTAAAATAGGTCTTGTTGGGGATAAATCTTCTGTTCTTCTAAAACAAGTTCTTCTGCTAGAGACAATTCTTCTATTCTTCTAAAATAGGTCCTTTAGTTGGGGACAAATCTTCTATTTTGATGCACAAATTCTGAGAGATACCTTACTTCTGGAGGTAACCCTGATACACGATTCTGAGATATACACGATCATAAGAGATACCCTATATTTGGAGGTGATTTTGATACTCGAATTTTGAGAGATGCCCTTTATCTGGCGGCAATCCTGATACACGATGCTAAGAGATGCCCTATCTCTGGAGGCAATTTTGAGAGATACCCCATATTCAGAGGTAATTCTGATAAACAAATTCTGAGAGATACCCTTTATCTGGAGGTAACCTTGATATTCGATGATGAAAGATACATAGTTCTGAGAGATACCCTATATGTGGAGGCAATTTCGAGAGATACCCTATATCTAGAAGTAATTCTAATACACAAATTCTGAGAGATGCCCTTTATCTAGAGGTAACTCTGATCCTCGATGCTAAGAGATACATAGTTCTGAGAGATACCCTATATCTAGAGGCAATTCTGAGAGATACCCTATATCTGGAGGTAATTCTGAAACACAAATTCTGAGAGACACCCTTTATTTGGAGGCAACCCTGATACTCGATGCTGAGAGATACATAGTTCTGAGAGATACCCTATATCTAGAGGCAATTCTGAGTGATGCCCTATATCTAGAGGTAATTCTGATACACAAATTCCAAGAGATACCCTTTATTTGGAGGCAACCCTAATACTCAATGCTAAGAGATACATAGTTCTGAGAGATACCCTATATCTGGAGGCAATTTTGAAATATATCCTATATCTGGAGATAAATCTGATATACAAATTCTGAGAGAAGCACGATTTTGAGAAATACCCTTTCTTCTAGGGGCAATTCTGATACATAAATTCTGAAAATTCTTTGTTGGGGAGATTCTACGATTCATGAGTTACTGAAGTATATCGTTCTTTTGGAGGTGATTCTGACGATATCTGAAAGTTCTCTGATTGGGGAGATATCTGAGATTTCTAAGATGTGAGTAAAAGGCTCATATTTTGGTGACCCTGGTGATGCAATCTGAGACTGATCGTATTGGTGCTTCGACCAGTTCAAATATTCTTGCAACATGTCGGGCTTATTCTTACCTTTTTCTCGAATATCTTGCTCATGGTTTGAAGATCTTGTATTTTGATCCATCTTTTGCAAATCCGTTCAAGATGTAATTCTCAAGTGACAGTAGACCCAAGTTTCAATTTTCTAAGACAACACATAATCAATCCTAAAACAACAGGAGTTTGCTGTAAATCATTATTTCTCAGCTATTTTCAAGCTACAATGCCCTCGATTCTTAGTGTCTGGGGACTTTTCTTTAACTTTGGATTGTTTTTAACCAAGATTCAAATTCTTAAGGGTCCTTTAGACTAATTCCAACAAGTTTCAAGCACCCTTAAGGCTTATATATCAAGATTGGACCGATCCGGGGTCAACAAGAGTTTCGGGGGGTCAAAACAATTTGTGGAGTCAATTTGCAGAGAATAGAGCTAATTCACAAAGGCACAGATAGAATTTATGCTGAACTATGAAGAGAACGTTGCTGAAGCATATGTCAAATGCAGAGCATGATTAGCAGTATTTGTTCTAAATTCAACTTTCTTGACAAGGCAGGCCTTCTTGGCCATTCTTATATCTAGATCCAATCTTAAAGCAAAACTCAAATCCTTTGGAGTTTGGGCTTTTTGGCTATACAAGTCTACTAATGGCTAAAGTCTTTTGGTGACCTTATGCGTGATCTTCGATCTATTTCCGCTTCTTAGGAGTGCTTTATCCATTTCAACTCTAATCATCTTTAACCAATCACCATTCATGTGGTTTATTTCAATGCTACTAAAACATCACTTTCTTATCAAAATCTTCAAAATTGGTAGATTTCTACTACTTTTAAAAATCATTCTACATAAATTCCCTAAGTTTTAAGTGGTGCTAAGGCTTGTAAGAGATGGCCATTCTAGGGTTATACCGAAAGTTTCAGGGGGTTTAATATGCAAAGAACAACTTCACCAATTCTGATCAATGTTCTGACAAGCAAGCGCAATGATCTTGGCAAAAACTCTAACAACTTCTTTTCTTTTTTAGGGCTACACGTTGATCTTGATTTAATGATAATAAAAGCTTAATTCATTGTTCAACTCTGCTCATTCAATTCTGACTTCCATCAATTACTTGATTTTGATGTTTTTCCACTTAATGCTTCATCCTGATCATAATTGACGTAAATATAGTGTTTGGAACTTTTGCTCATATCCACCTTTGAATTCTCTTAGAGTGTTACAATTCATTATATATCACTTTGCATCCACACAATCGAGATTATGACAGACTTAGCCAACGATAGACTAGACCATAACAGAGGTTGATACAGGAAGATGATATTCTTGACACTAAACTAGAAGTTTGGTGGAGAAAACCCATTTTTCCTTAATCTTAATGCGCATTTGTCATGTTTGACGTATCTCTTTGCTTTCATGTGTGCTTCTCATCTTAGTGTGAAAATACTCAGCTAATAAAGTAATGCTTCAAAATACTCCATATGGATCTCAATCAATCCTCTGCTTTTTCTAAAATGTCCTTTGAATTAGTGCCTTAGCTTATAGAATAAGAGATAATTTATTTCAAATGTTTTCAAAGATATACTTGACGATTTAGGATTTGCTTATGATGTGAAAGGGGGTACAGGCAAACGATGTTTGCCCTAAGTTGACGGGGATAAATGGAAGCTTGGGCAAATGCAATTTTCCCCTAATGTGGCAATGATATCTTGAGGTTTTGGGCAAAACCTAGTTTGCAAGGTTCTGGGAGCGAGAGCTAGGAAAGCTCGACTACTTATTCCCAAGGGGGAATCAAGTCCAAGGTAGTTCGGCCGAGGTTTGAAGGAAGGTATTCTAGATGTGGCTGAGTGTTTCAGGAGCAATGACCGGACCGAGTAGGTTGCCTACGTATCCCCAAGTGGGAATCAAGTCAAACGTAGTTCCTCAAAGTTTGGAGGTTTTGAAAGAGCAAGGATTCAAGAATTGGGGGGCTTTTCAAGCCATGCCATCAGACAGATTTTCTGAAGCAAGTCACTTGTGGTAGTGTTGAAAGAAATTTAACTCTTTCTCCTTTTTCTTTTCTTTTCTTTTCTTTTCTTTTTCTTCTTTTTTTTTCCTTTGATGGTTGATTCTTTGCACCTTTTCACTAACCAGCCCAATTTTACATTTCTCATCATACATCATACACGTTTTCGGGATAAGATTAGCCTTTCAAATCTTTGGACTTAAAGGAATTACAAATCAAAGCTTTGGGATATTTCATGTTCCCGATTTCTTGATCTTCTTCATTCTCCTTCCTATCTTCTTTTCTTTCTAAAGTTTTTACTGGCTAGGATCAAGTTTTTGAAAACAACACGCAAAATTTTTTTTTTTCCATGCTATAACTTTTGCCTAGGCACCCTTTCGGGTTTTCTTCATAGCGAGCTTCTTTTTTATTCTTCTTTTTTTAGAGAGAAGTAGTTAATTCGAAATGTTTGGCTACCACCAAGGACAAAATGTGCATGGCTTGCAGTTTAGACAAGTTTGAATGGCTCATTTTTCTAGAGCTCAAGATTTTGAAATGGGAAGCTTAGGGAATTAAGCTAGTCCTGAGTTACTATCAAGCATATCTTTTCAAGATTTAAGCAAAAGCAACTCAGGATTCTTATAGTAAGACTAATCAATTCTTAGCTTTCTTCGGTGTCGTGCAAAATCAACTTTGATCCTTTCAGGATTCTTTTAATGCACAAAATTATCAGTAGTGTATTTTTTCACAATAATCAGAGAAGTGACACTTTCCGCTTAAAGATTCATTCATTCATGACAAGGCGCATTTAATCAAGCAAATCAAGATTTTATTTCATTACTTCAAAAGACAAGGATTACTCAACATAGACTTAAACACAACATGATGATAGACGGACTCGACAACAAGACTTAAATTTAAAGACTCTAAAACATAAAATTGACCGGACTTGATTCGATTGGATCTCAAGTGGAGCGTCACAGTGATTTGCTTATTCCTCTTAAGCATCCATTTGGCTTCAACAAGCAGCTGTTTACGAACATCATCACTTTCTTGAGCTTTCCATTCTCCACCAAAGGCTTAAACTCCTTGGTTAACCCTTTAGGCCCATACTCATTGTTTTTGAGGCACCAATCATCTTCCTTTGTAGATTGCATCGAGTTCATCTCCACAATATCAGGCAAAATTGTGTTGGTCATTGGCTGCCCCAAAACTGAGATATAAATTGTTGGGTCATAGCACATAGATTTTCTATCTTAAGAGAATTGATATTCTGTGGCGACCGAGCCCTCTGATAATTCGGAAGTGGATTTTTATTACCATTTGGCTGTGTAGGAAGAGGGGCGATGATCCCCTTATCAATTAGACCGTGAATTTCATGTCTGAGCCTCCAACACTTGTCGGTACCATGGCTATGTCCTTGATGGAAGTTACAGTACAAATCCATCCTAAAGTTTTGTGGAAGTGGGTCTGGTGTCGGCATCGGATATAACTTCTTCAAGTACCCTCTTTCCACCATTCTTTCCATTGCTGTGCTTAGTGACATTCCCAATTCAAAAAACTCCCTCTTTTCTCTTGACTGCCCCTGGTTCTGTTTTTCCCTTGCAACTCTAGTATTCTTTTTGCATTGGGTATATCAAATAATCCCTTCTTATCAAGCTGATGGTCATCAATTCTTTTGCTCTTGGGGGTCAAATTCTCCAGTATACCACTCTTAGTGAGCTTGTCAAGGAATTCCTAATCCAGAGGTTGCATTCCTGGATTTGCCAAGCTTTCAGATCACTCATTATCATCATAAGGTGCAAGAGGTAGAGTCAGAGGTATTGGGTTAGCTAATCGCTTTATCACACCCATCTTTTTCACAAGCAATTCATTGATTTGGTTGATAGTAGATTCCATAGCTGTCATCCTAGCATCCATATCGGCTTCATGTTTCATCTTTCCAACCCTAACTGATTCGGCTGATCTTACCCCAAACTATGATCTGATCAAACAACTATTTGGAGCTTTGACCAAGGAAGGAGGCACAACTCTTTGGTCCTATCTTCTCACCTCTCTTATTTAGGGAATTTCAAATAATCAGGTATTTTTTATTGCAAAAGAAATTTTCAAAGAATGATATTTGCAAAAGTGGATTTATAAAGATGGAAAATCTTTTTCTTTTTCACAAATTTTTTTTCTAAAATCAAAGAAATCTTTTTTTTTTTAATTCTGAGGAAAGCAAATCTTTTCTTTTCGGAAAATATATTAGAGGCGTCGCACTCATGAGTGGTATATGCAATGCTCGTGTAGTGTATGCAATGTAGATGAAATGCAATCTAATCTAAATGCAATGCACCTTAATCTAGCTTAGACCTAACATATCAACACATAAACACATAAGATTCCTTGAGTATGCTAATCACCTTACTAATCCAATCATTAATCCAAGGATATTTAGCTTTGAAATTCTTGATGGCTCATGTTTACGAAATTGAATTTTTTTCATGAAAATCTTGAAAGGGAGATTTGCAATTTTTCAAAAATACTTTTGAACCATCAATGTTTGTAGTGCAAAATCATGATTCTTGAAAATTGAGGTATGAAATTGGAATTTCTAAAATCTGAGAGGAAATTTTAAAATTGAGTCATCAAAGTGTAAAACCATGATTTTTTGAAAACCAAAGTTTTGAAATCTTCTAAAATCCGAGAAGAAAATTTAAAATTAAATCATCAAAGTAGGAATTTTTTACTTCTCTAAAATCTAGGGAGGATTTTGAAAGGATTTTATGGAAGTGAATTTTAAAGCATATTTTCAAAAGGGATATTCCCAGAATTTTCAAAAGATCTGTGTTTTTCAAAGAAGTGCTTGCATTTTCAACTATTTTCAAAAATCATCCTTGAATAAGGATTGGATGTTCAGATAAAGACCATACTACTCTAGAGGAATCTACCATACAAGGATTGATGATGCCTTCACATGCACATCCTCATCATCCACATGATCCCTTACGGGCAAACATAAATAATTCATCACATTGTCCTAATCAAAGATGATAAACAAAATCCTAATTGAAGGGTTCTATAGAAACTTTATGCAAAGACCGGGTTCTAGTCTCATAAAGGGTCCATTAGCAAGCCCAGGGCTCTATATATCGGACGCGGTACAAGGCAAACGGTGACTACATGCTACCAAAGTCTCTTGACAAATGGAGGAAAAGGGGCCATCGACCCTCAAGGCAATGGTCTCAAGCAGTCGCGGTGAAAGAACAATGCGAGTGCAAAAATAGGAAGAAACAAAATGATTATCGAATTAATAACATGGATATTTATTGGCTCAAGTCAAACGCTCGAAGAACAAGAAACCATCAATTTTATGTCCAAATCCCCAGTAGAGTCGCCAGATTGTAGACCATGCGCCTTGAGAGGGTGGTCTTGGCATTCCTTGATAGTGTCCTGGGACGAGTCCAAGGAGCACACTTCAAGGAACTAGAACTTTCTCACGTGATCCTAGAGACAAAGAGTCATCACCTAATTTTTATCGGGAATTAGGAAACCCAAGTTTGTCTCACCCAAAATTGAATAAGGTTACTCGCCCTTCATTACAAGAAACTTTAATATAGGAAATTTTAATTCATAATTCACTTCATCTCTCTAGAAATCTCTCTTAAATTCTAAGTATATGTGTGTATCTCTTCAAGTATATTCAAGGTGTACTTAAAGCTTATTCAAGATGATCTCTAGATATTCCAAGATTAGGTGATCTCATATGAGATGCATGGGATCTATATATAGAGTTTTAAAAACTTAAATCTCAAGTTTTAGGGTTAAAACAAAGATTTTAGAGGTCAGAAAAGGGTTAAAATGGCCATTTCGATGCCTAAACGCAGTTACCAGGCAATTTCCTCGTAGTGGGAAGCCTCTAGAAGGTTCTGGAATTCAAAAAGCTCAATGAAGGGGGCACGTGTGAGGTGGTCACTTAGGTGGAACCCGCCACCCCCTTTGTGGGACCTGACATTTACTATTTGTGCTCCCCTAGTTGCCCTTATGTCCTGTTTCAAATATTACGTGCACTACTTTTTCAAATTTTTGTAAAAATGCTTTTTGGTGTCTGAAGTCGTCTGTTTACTTACTATTGGAAAGTTATCGAGTTGAATTTTAGTATAAAAATATTCCAGGAGGTTTTGAAATGAAAATTGAAGTTTAATTAAAGTCCAAAAATCCACTGGAACTTTCGTCGTCTTTTTGAAATCAAACGACTTCTTTTTCAAAATTGCTTTTCAATGAGCATCGATTTTAAACTTTTCTTAAACATTAAATCTCTGGATACTTAGAATACTACATTTAGAACACTTCGTGTTCATATAACCCTAAGTGAATATATATTCTGAGAGACAGTTTTGACAAAACCGGAATGATGCATGGAAAAGAGCTTTTTTAAACTTGAAGTCACTTTTCAAAGTTCGATCTTTCGATTGTGTGTAATCTAGTACCTTCCACGGGGTACTTTTTATCATTAAATCCTCCAAGACATTGTCCACCCTAAATCCTATCAGTGTGGTCAAAATTAGGGGTCTACAGCTCCCCTTGAACAATAGTTACCTTTCAAGGCTCTACTATGCACATCACTTGAACATTAGTTTTCCTTTCAAGGCTATACTATGCATAACCCTTGAACAATTGTTTGCCACGTGAGGCTTTACAATGCGAATTCTCCTAGATGAAACATCCTGGTTCATGAAATAGTTCCTCATATATATCTTGCATGTTAGCATTAGTTTATGTTTCATATCATTCATCTCGTAGTTTACTTGAATTATTGCCTACACGTGGTGTGCTCATTGAACTATGGTTTGTCTGATTTCCTGCAAAGGTATACGAAGGTAGCTCTTTTAAGCGCAACCACTAGATTTTTGAGATTTTTTTTTATGTGCTTGCTTCCATGTTTTGGTTTTTTTCAATTTTTTTCCTGAAGTCTTTCAGACTCACTAAAAGGTTCTCATACATGCTTTGACATTCTCGTATGACACGCGTTGCTTGCAAAGCGCTTTCAAAGAAGGAAAAATTGTAGACACCCTATTTTGGTTCGTCTGTTCGACAGAAGGAACCCTGCCTCAAGAACAACCTGAAGACTGGATTTGGGAAATGTTGGGTATGAAGTGGATCTTTTTGAAGCATCATGGTCTCTTAGATACATTAAAAACTCAATTTAGAGTCAAGAACCTATGTTTGCCTCACCTTTTTTTTTCACCATAACTCAAAATCTACAAATGCTTTTTGAATGAGACTAAAAGCATTATAGACTAGATTTCCATACCTTTCTAACAGTGTATCCCATGCCTAAAAAGAATAACTGAGGTGAGAGAACAAAGCTGACAATTTGGAGGAGAAAACACAACTCTCCGGGTTGAGTGCCATGCGGGACTCTCTACTGCAGCAAGAGAATTGTTGGCCCAAAAGTGGAAACCTTAGAGGGGGGGTGAATAAGGTTTTAGCGGAAATTAACCTTTTAAAACAAATTGCAAATTAAAACACAATCACAAGCAATTAAGTAAAGAGAGAAGGGAAGAGATACTTGCAAACCAAATTTTCAAGTGGTTCGGCAATCGCACCCCGCGGCCTACGTCCAACCCTCAAGAACACCTCTTGAGGATTCCTTAATCCGATCTACTTACGGGTGTAGACCAAACCGTTTCCCGGAGCACTTACGGGTATGCACCAAACCGTTACAAGAGCCTATGATCTCTCCCAAAGAAGAACTCCCCTTCTTTGCACACAAGGGTTACTAACCCTCAACCTTTACAATTGATTTGATACAAATTGAACTCTCTTTATAGAGTGGATAATACAATTGAAAGCTCACTACAATTCACTCTCTCAAAGATTACAATTGAAAGCTAGAGCAAATTGATAAACTCACACAACTAGGGCTCAAATGTGAATGATTAAGAATCAACAAGTTGTGTGATTGAAATAGATGTTTTCCAATGGATTGATCAACATAAAATGGTGTGGGAAAACATGTATTTATAGGCCAAGAAAGATTATAGCCGTTGGTGGCAAGTTTAGTAATTAAAAGCCCCTTTAAAAACTAGTCGTTATGCCTTTTCAGGTCGCTTCAGTCGACTGAGACGTGTTTACAGAGGGTTTTATTTGCATTCTGCTCAGTTCGGTCGACTGCATTTGGCCTTCAGTTGACTGCCCCTCCCTGTTTGGCAGACTGACACATCTCCACTAAAATTGCCATAACTTCCTCTACAAAAATCGGATTTGCGATCCGTTTGATGTTTTGGAAACTAGATTCAAATACCTTTCCAACCATATAAGATTAAACAATTAATTATTCTTAAAATGGTTGGGGCATTGCTTTAAAGATGACCCATTTAAAATTTGTTTCCAAAACTTTAACTTTTAGCATTTGTTTGAGCCCCTAAGAGTGTGAGATCCAGATGCCTTACAATGATGGTCCTAGACTTCAACCAAGGATGAAATATCTTCAAGTCTTCAAGCTTGATCCTTGTTGAGCTCCTTGTAATCTTGATCTACATCAATTGAATCTCATGGACACAAAGATGTTAAAACATTGATACAATTATTAATACATGAGATTATATATGAGCATAAAAATGACTATGATAATAACAAAGAATGAATCAATATGAATCATGTAATTATCATAGCATATTTGACATCATCAAAATATAATTAAATATGCCTTAATAAACCTTAAGGCTAACAAGAATTGTGCCACATGCATTCTGGACCCTTGATTTAGACTTAATTCGTGTGAAAATGCCCAAAAGTATTTTTTGTCCCACATTGCTTAAGTATGAACATCCCACCCCATTTATCAAACAATAAAAGGGGATCCTCCCCTCTCCATCCATCACACCTGAAATCATAAGGACTAGAGAGCCAAAGGAAGCCACCATCAGAGGTTTCCTTGAGCACTCCTAGAAAGTTCTTAGGAAAAATAAAGTTTTAGAATTAGGAATCAAGTCTTGGAGTCTGCGATGCTAAGAAGCTCTACTGAAGTATTCTGAGGAAAGTTTCTTCCTCTTTTTATTTTTTTGCATTATTTTATTGCTTTGATTTTAATATTCATAGTTCTAGTTTAGTTTTCTTGTTTGTTCTTCGCTTTCTTAATTATTATTAGTCTAGATCTTTAAATTCATAGGATAGTTTGAATTCATTAGTTGTAGTATCCTTATTAAAGTTGAGTTATCCTAGGTGAACTCTACCTGTAGTGATGTGGTAGCTGAATCCTGTGGGGGATGGTATCCAATTCGAGGATATTTGACCCCCCGGGAATAATGAAACCTTAATTTGGATCTACGAGTCTAGTTTTGGTGTATTGATGTAGAGATCATGTTGTAATGCATATTAATTAGGATAGTAGGCTATCCATGTTTACTTATATCCTTATATACTAGTTTAATTCATTTGGTTTAATCCACATTCATGAACAATAGGCTATCCATGCATAGCAATGTAATTAATTCATATCAATATATCCATGCACATGCATACCCATGCACACTATCCTCACTTATAATAGTAAGTTATCCATGCTAGGGATAACACCCTAACTAGGGTTTCATATGCACACTACTTCACATAGTAGTCATGTTTGGACATGCATATACACAATCCATGCCTAGAATAGTAGGATATCATCGAATATCCTATATATTGCTTTCTGGTCCTAACCATGGTAAAATAGGATAATTAGGAATGCTATGCTATCCCGAGTGAGTTCCTGCATTTCCTTTTATTTGTTGTTTTCATAGGATAACATAGAAGCATGCATAGGTAGACAAAACACAGATTTAAATTCCTTACATGATTATATGTGGGTAGATTTCCTATTTTTCAAGGGTTTTGAGTATGATTTTCACCTTTACTTCATTTAATTTCCTTTCACATGCATAGGGGAATGTAGTAATTTGTTTAGTCCCCGATTTACTACTTTAGCATATGCATTGTTTGGTAAATGTATAGTCTTTTGCTCACTTTTTTTTTCTTTACTTGTTTATTACTCAAATTAGGATTGCAATATAAATAAATGAGAAGGTCCACATAGTGTCTAGTCAAATACCTTAAAATCTTAGTAAAGGCCTGTCTTCGGACGGGACGAGAGGGGGGTTTTTGTACGATCTAGCTCCTTCCTCTCTCATATTCTAACCCCTAAATCGAGTTCTTTGGTGAGGATGGGGCAGTGCACTCTACCCATTGGACTTGATAGACTTTAGTTTTCTTGGTTTCCTTTATGAACTAAGTGGTGACTCTATTAGTGAAGATTTCTTTGGATTTATCCATGTGGGATAAACATGGATTACTCACTCACATAGCCTCGAATATGGATCATGGGCATCGAAGTAGCCTCCGGTATGGATAAAAGCCCCATAGAATCTAAATATGATTAATCCAATCAGTTGGATCAGATAAAGGCGAATAATGGGTGGTTAACCTCACTCATAGTTGTTGATATAAGATTTGTAATGGGATGAATCAAGTGGGATTGGTCTTTCTAGGCCGCACACTTGGTTCGTACCCATACTTTTTATTATTAGGTTGATAGTTCGAATTCCGATAGCTACGCCTATAGTTTGGCCTTGGTGGTGGACCTGACGGGTTTATAATGTTTTAACTCTTATATAAAAGATAGGACTTTTCCATGACTGGCTATTGTAAAAATTTTGATTGTTGTTATTATTGTTAATAAATTTACTTAGGAAATTATTGTACATCATTCGCTTGTTCTGAAACAAAATCAGGGACTTGAGTGGCTAAAGGACAAGAGAACACATCATGATAAGGATCAAAACACGCCTCCATGTAGGACGTAGCGGGGGCTTGACTCATCATCATTAGTTGATCTAACATCGTAGATAACTCATCCACCTTATTTGAAACATCTATTGAATGATTAACCTCTAAATTGTCCCTCTCTTAGTCCCACTAGATGAAGTCATATCTTTTCTAGCTGTGGAAACATGATGTATCGAGTTTTCACTTTGTTTCAAAGATTCCCCAA
Source organism: Hydrangea macrophylla (assembly GCA_033977485.1). Lineage (NCBI taxonomy): Eukaryota > Viridiplantae > Streptophyta > Magnoliopsida > Cornales > Hydrangeaceae > Hydrangea > Hydrangea macrophylla. The sequence goes on along the minus strand of CM066997.1, from coordinate 60,433,811 downwards.
GAATTATCTTCGCTTTTTTGAAGAAATGTGCCTGCGCAAATAGCATCAACTGTATTTCTCATTTTAAGTGTAAGACCTTCATAAAAGGTCTATGCTAATTTCCATTTAGGAATTTGATGGTGAGGACATGAACGGAGTAAATCTTTAAACATTTCCCAGTTCTCGTAAAAAGTTCACCTTCAATAGTTTCAAAATCTCTAACTTCCCATTTGGTTCATGGATTATTTAGGTGGATTCTGATTACCAGAAATCATAATACTAGTAATCAATTTACTAGGAATCTCAATCCTTGCAAATTGTTTGGTTCACAAGTGGAATCCTAGGTGGATTTAGAATCCAGTGTTTGGTTCTGTCAAGGAAAATGAAATTAGAATGATGATAAATGCATAAACTACCCTTGAAGACTATATCCATAATAGGAATGATGTTAACTTTTACCTTCTAAAAATATAAGGGCTAATTTAGGTAGTATGAAATTAGAAAACCAAAACCCCAGTAATCTTTGAGAATACCAACTCCAAGCAAGGATTTAGAATCCACCCTATTTTCCACTTTTGGGTGGATTCTAATTCCAATGGAACCTACAATTCGATGAATAATCCATGAAACAAACAAGGATAAATTTTAAGATTACTAGTAATCTTAGGGTGGAATCAAAATCCACCCTAAGAGTCCATTAACCAAACGGACCGTAATAGTTTTCCTAATCTTACTAGTTTTAGTAGTAGGGAAATATTTGTGTACGAAGCCTTTTTGCAATCCATCCCATGATGTAGTAGAGTTGGCCTCAAGAGAGTGGAGCCAATGTTTAGCTTTATCCTTTAGGGAAAATGGGAAAAGTCTAAGATATAAGTGTTCCTCCCTAAAGTTCTGCAACCTAAGAGTAGTACAAATTACTTGGAATTCGTCTAAATTTTTATACAGATTTTCATTAAGACTACCGTAGAAGGTCAGCAACAATGCTATTGTAGAAGGTTTAATTACAAATTGTGCGATTGTTACTGCTGTAGTTTGATACAGGACAGAGAAGTATAAGCCGTAGGAGTAAAGTACTCCATAAGAGGTGGGGGCGGGTTTTGAGCCTTCTGCTCCGTTAAAATAGGTGTCGTAGAGCGAAGTAACCGTAAAGTACATCCTATTTTCGGATTGTAAGAAACTAGTTCTAAGTTATTAGACCTAACTCCAAACATAAACTGAAGAAGAACTAACTCGAAAAGACTAAACGAGACTCAATTGACAAGACTCAAAGAAAAATAAAAACTACTATGATGCATGAAAGTAACCTCTAATGCAATATGATTGAGTCAAAGCTCAGCACCCTGAGTTTCCTAATCCAATGCAAATGAGATTTGTGTTATAGAGGCCAACGCCTTAGGACTCAAGACTAATACAAGTATTGCATCTTACAGTGATTATGCGCAGAATTTAGCAAGGCAATTTTATTTCTTATTTTTTTATTTTTATGTATGCGTAAGCTGCTTTCCACATAAGCTCCTTGTGTGTCAAGTTCTGTTTTATAGTAAACTTCTTAATTTACTTAGATCTAATCAATTGCAAAAATAGAACAAAATCTTAGCAAGAGTACAAAATAAAATGGAAAAAATGAAATAGAATCCTAAGATCGTTATTTACTAATCAACCAAAATAAAAAAAATTAGAATCTAATAAATTCTTTCAGCAATCCCCAACAACGACACAAAAAATTGATGTTGTCAATACCATGATAAAATAACCCTACTAAAATATGGAGATAGCGATAAGTAGGGGGTCGAAACCAAAGGGATTGTGCTATGACTTTATGTAGATTCTGTAATAAAAATAACTACAATTGACGATTGAAAATAAGATTGATTTGTTGTGGAATTTTTGAGAATTGTAAAAGTAATTATGAACCAAGTAATTAAAATAATTAACTAAACTAATAATTAATTAACGAATTAAAGCATTAAGTAAAATTTGTGAAAAGTATGGAGGAATGGGCTCTAAGATCACAAATCCACCACTAACTATATAAAAAGATTCGTTTGTGCATTCTTTCAGATTACTAAATTTGGATGATTATGGGGAACTGTGGCAACCAGCCCGATTCTTCCTTTAAGAAAATAACCAAGATTTAATTCCTAACATATCTCATCTACAGTTGGCATGGAGTGTCTTACACTAAACTAGGGTGGCAGCACACTCCATCTTCCCTAAGCATGTTGTATTCAATATTACAACCATAGTTCCATAAGCACTATTCAATGCACACATTCTATACAATCACCGAAAATATGAATTGTGGAGAGCATTGAAGCCAAAGTAAATCGAAGACAAGAGTAAACCTTAAAAACAATGATTTAAGTGTTAAACACGATTTTATATATAAACCCTCAAGCATGCAATCATCATTCGTTGGATACAAGTAAACTAAAAGAAAAACATAAAAAGAAAACTTTTACATAGCTATGATTTCATTGAAAACCTTGAACATTTTCTTCTTCTTGCCTTATTCTCTTTCTAGGTTATGGAATATGAGCCAAAGTTGTATATAATTAGTGTATATCTCATATGTACATGTTTTCTAAGTTTAGGAATTTCCTAAACCCTGAAAAATTCTAGAATTAGTATTTTCTACATCCTTGTTCGTATCCTATTTCCGTTGGGAGTGCAAATTGTATTTTTGCTCGGACAGTCCGCTTGTGCGACTCACTCAGGCGGATGTAGACACCCCGATTTTGACCAAACGTCAAATCCAGGGATTGTTACCTCTTAAGACCAATGATGACGATGACCGATGAAATTCAAAGATTTTCTAGAGAATTCAAATTCTTCAAAGATTCTATAAGTAAAGTTTCAAAATCAAAGAAAAATTAAAGAAGAAGAAATTGGGTATTCAAAGAGAAACCTGAACATTGAAGAATGTGTGAGGAAATCAGTTTGAGAATACCTTGAAAATATATATAGTAATGATAATAAGATATATAAAATAGAAAAAAGAGAGAGAGAAGAAAAGAAAGAGTTCTAAATATATATATATATAAGGAGAAAGTGAAAAAAGAATTTTAAAAAAAAAGTCTTGAAAAGAAAAGAAAAAAGAAGAAAAGAAAAAAAAAAGAAATAAAAGGATATATGGGAATGTATACCATGCATATGGGTACATTTTAATAAAGTACATTGCAAATATAAGTACATTAGTATATACTTTACTAGATAAATTGAGTTTATGTAAATTTATATGTTGAAAATTAAAAAGAGGGCAAAATTCTGTTAGCCGCGGCACGCGGGAAAGCCGGCGGCACTCACTGAGTGCCGCCCGGCATTCACTGAGTGCCGCGAACTGTAACAGACTACTTTTCTCACATGTTCTAGATGAAAACTTTGCACATGGGTTTCCACCCGAATTTACCCATTTAACCTTGTCATGTTGGTCTATATAACAAAAATTGATGTTGTCAATATCAAGATGTAAAAAGTGTTCTTTACTTTTCCAAAGATTTGCAGTGTGGAAGTAAAGGTCGAACCCACAGAGATTGATTACTACAGCTCTTAATTTTAAAACCTAAGTCTAATTAATTAGGAAAAACGGATTTGAATTTGAATTTAATTAAACTAATAACAATAAAAATAAATCTAAACTTATGAAAACAATTAAAGTTGTTTTAAATAATGTTTAAGGGAACCTAGGATTGCAAATCCACCACTAGCTTCATAATAGGAATATCTATGAATTACTTTAGCTTATTACGTTGGATGATAATGGGGAATTGTAGCTACAAGCCCAATTCCTCCGACAAGAAGATAATCATGGTTCAAGCACCAACATACTCCATCTTCGGTTAGCACGAATTATCCCACACTAAACTAGGGTTGTGATCTAATCCGTCTAACCTAGGCATGGACTATTCGGATACTTGATAGCACGAATCAATAAAGCACCATCACATGTAAACAATCTAAACAAGCACAGCAAGAATAGATCGTTGAGCACATCACAGTCAAAACAGATCTAAGACAAGAATAAATTCTGAAAGCAATGATTTAATCAATAGAAGTACGATTTATTTATGAAAATCCTCTAAACATGTGACTGTCATCCATACATAATAAAACTAAAATAAAAACATAAATAAAACCCTATTACTCGTCTAGGGATTCATTGAAACCCTAGATCTATGATCTAGCCGTCCATGGAAGTGATAGATGGCAAGTAGTTGATGGAGGAGGCCATGGAAACCCTTGGCCTTCTTCTTCTTCTCCTTGCTTCCCTCCCTTCAATGACTGAAAGTATGGTTGTAGAATGTGTATGTATGGGTGTGTAACCCTTTAATTGAAGTAAAATAGAGTATATATAGATTTACAGCAAGTTTTGGAAGCCTTCCCAACCCGAAACGGACTGAAACTGATGTAATTTACAATCTGGACGTCATTCTGCAGTTTCATTTGCACAGGAGTCTTCAGTATACTGAAATACGCAACTTTGGTTTTTACACATATCGCGCGAGCGGGACATTTTAGCCTTCGCGCGCGCAGATCGCGCGAGCGGTTTTGGGATTCTCGCGCGAGCGATTTCTGGCTCTTCGCGGGCGCGGGTCGCGCGCGCGACTTGGCTTTTTCAGCTTCTTTAGCTCTGCTTTTTCACCCTGTTTAGCCTGGTTTAGTTGATTTCTTCCAAAACCTGTCAGAAACTAAAAAATAAAGTAAAAATATACAAAAACAAGATAAAATGGTCTAACAAATGCACATTAAGGCATATAATTAGGATTAGTTCTCTTCCGATCACACCCCCAAACCTACATTTTGCTAGTCCTCGAGCAAAACTAAAATAAAAACTAACTACTAATAACATACTATTCCATTTTCGCATGGATTGCGATTGCATTTAGCGTATGCAACAAGCCTTTTAAACCTCTAGGTGTCCCTAGTCGGACGAGTGAAGTATCGCGAGGGTTCTCGTCAACAAGTCACCCACAACCATCTTTATTAACTTATAAATTTAAAAAAATTTATTCAAATGAAAAATAAAACAATCAATACTCCTTATTATAAAACAACGATTCGAAATAGAATAACGAACAAGAAGAAACAGAATCAAACGTTCACCTACACGATGAAAAACAATCTCAAGCACATGCAATGTACGAATCAATAGAGTTCCTCATAAGATTGCACGTGTGTGATGTGGTAGTCAAATGAACACGCGCATGTTATGAACTTGGAATATAATTCGGATAACCATTTAACTATGTCTCGACTACGAATCTCACAATTAATTACACTCTCAAATGAAACACTCAGAAACAGGTGTAATTTATCTAGTATATGCGAGCAAAGGAAATATGTTTTCACAACGAGAAATGCTCACATGTGACTCGAAAAGGACGCATGACACGAAAGAATAGTAGTCTCATGGATAGGATGCCAATAATCAAGAAAAATTAATCATTACCATGTTTTAATCCCCCTCCCATCGTTTTCATATCCGAACCATGTTTCCTAAGATCGAATAGGACTTTTCAAAGGTTGTAATGTGGCTCAGGCAATGAAAAATGATAGAACGGATTAATTGGGTAGATTTAGAATGGCATTATAAGGCATGTTCGATTTCTTTCATTCTTCTCTTCTACCAACTTTCATCTTTTCTTTCTCTTTTCTTTTTCATTCATTTCTTTCAACCTTCTTCTTTTATTTTTTTTCAATATATTCCTCTTCTCTTTTTTCTTTTCTTGCTTCTCAAATGATTATTGAATACCAAGCAACTACCCCAATAGCATCTTATTTTCTTCTTCCTTTTCAACACATCACCTTAACACTACTAAAAGGTGACAAATCTCTCAGTGGTGAACTCCGAGTTTGTCAAGTCGGAGCAAAAACAAGGATAATGGTAATCAAAGAAAGAAATGACATTTTAACGGCTCAAAGGGCGAACTAAGGAAATTTATAATTCTTCGGTCGGTGGTAAACAAAGAGGGCCTAAAATCATTTCCTCGGGTAATACGGTTCTTCAATATTTACGACGGAAGATTATTTAGCATGGTAACAAATATTTTAACTTGATTATCAACCAAAACAAGAATAATGAGACTAATCAACAAGTTAATGCGCTATTTCAATGAAATTCGACAAACACAATGTATTTATAACCCTCTAAAATGAAAAGATAGGCTCAAAAGCTCACCGGGTCTAGTCTCCACCATGTGTTATCTAGAAATCCGAATCATATTATAGTTCACATCAAACATGTATTCAAGTGACTACGTGTAGTGCATAAGTTTGTGTGCAAATTTATGATATAAAACTACGATTCAAACAATACATAACTTAAAACGTTACATCATAACTTCAGCAAATGCTTAATCACATATTCTCTTATTTACCATTCTATAACAATTCAAAGTTATTGAACAAGAAGTATCAAATTGATATTGCAAAAACGTCGGTAACATCGTTTATTTAAACACACTTATTGAAAGATTTTAAAATTTTAGTGCATAATAATGTGCATGTGTGTGCATACCCCCAAACCTAAACCTTTCATTGTCCCCAATGAAACAATAAAACGAAAGAAAGGAGAGTACATAAGGAAGGAACGATAGTACCTCAATCTCGGCAATGACAAACAGGTGAACACAATTGAATATGTCAATAAAGTTCAATGTTACCTATTACTTCTTAATAAAAGAAAACAAACTAACAAAAGAATATTAAAAGTACATGAAACCAAAATATAAAATATAAATTTAAAAACTAATCTAAACTAAACTAAACTAGCAAATGGAAAAGAAATAAAACGAAAAAATATAAATGTAACAAGAAAAACAACGAATACGAACTAAAATGACCTAATAAACAAAAACAGATAAGACACACAGATAAAATGGGCAGGGGGAAAGATATAAAAAACAAAAGGGAAAAACAGGAAAATGGGGAAATCGAGCGAGCGGTCCGCGCGAGCGACCGTCGCGCGCGCAAATTCCAAAATATATATATATATATATTTTTTTAAAACAATCTCGCGTGAGCGAGGTACCTCGCGCCCGCGATATCAGGCGCGAGTAAATGCTGAGAGCTCATATAAGGGAAAAGAAAGAAAAGACACTAAGGCACATTCTCGCGCCAGAGGGCCGCGCGCGCGAGAAGGGTTTTTTCCATATTTTGGTTAAAATTATGTATATAATATTAAAATAAATTAATTCCGACCCCCAAACCTACCCAGAATGACTCCAAAACTGACCAAAACGACTCAAAACAGACCAAAACAAAGAAAACAGACGAAATTAAGCTTGGGTTGCCTCCCAAGAAGCGCTAACTTTTACGTCTTCAGCTAGACCGTTCTAGCTCAAGACTTACAGAGTTTGAAAATCAGACTTCGTACCCCTAAGAATGTCAGGTAGAGCTCGATGGTAAGCAGAAATTACGTCGCTTTGAATTAATTCAATCGACGGTTTATCAGTATGTTCAAATCGATTTCATACCTTTCGAGTAGATTCAGCATTAGGGTCCGAAGTATTAGGATTCATCCACTCATCATCCTCTATATTATTCCCCGCACTTATATTTATTACGTTCTTAGGCTCAATATTCCGTTTAACCTCACTACCCTCCACACATTGGTAATCGTCATCTTTAGGAGGTTGATCAACCGCATTAAAAACATTTAATTTTAATTTTATATTTCCGAATGACACTTTCATTACCCCTGTTCTACAATTGACACGTGCGTTGGCCGTGGCTAAGAATGGACGACCAAGAATGACAGGAGTGTGTTTCCTAGCATCTAGCACGGGTTCAGTGTCAAGGACCATAAAATCAACGGGATAGAAACATTGATCCACTTTTACTAGTACGTCTTCGACGATTCCTCTAGGTATTTTAATAGAACGATCCGCTAATTGTATTGTAGCGGCCGTAGGTTTAAGTTCACCTAGTCCTAATTGTTTATAGACGTGATAGGGTAAAAGGTTAACACTCGCTCCTAAGTCAAGGAGAGCCCGATGAATGATAGTGTCACCTATGACACATGAAATCGTAGGCGTACCTGGATCCTTATATTTCGGAGGAGCGTGTTGGAAAATTGAACTTACTTTTTCCGTGAGGAAGACCTTTTTAGGCGTATGACTGCGTATTTTGCGTTTTTGCGTACAAAGGTCTTTTAGACATTTAGCATAAGCGGGAATTTGTTTTATAGCATCGAGGAAAGGAATATTTATTTTGACTTGTTTAAACACCTCGAGTATATCCTCAACCTTAGACTTTTTATTTGTAAGATTAGACGGCTCCTCAACATTAGGTGGATATGGCATTCTCGGAATATAATTCGTTGGGACCGATTCTTTTTCTTTCTTATTTTGGCTCACGTCCTCACCCTTCGTCGTATTAGAGTTGCTATTCATATCTTTCACATTCGCATTCGGAATTTCTATTACCTCTTCCTCTCGTGTAGTCAACCTAGTTGAGACGGCGTTTACTTGCTCATTCGACCCCTTAACCTCATATTGTCCCTTAGGGTTTTGAATTGTTTGACTAGGCAACGTCCCCTCGTTTCTACGACTCACTACAGTAGCTAGTTGTCCCATTTGGGATTCAAGCTTCGCAATGGATTGTGTATGAGAGTGCACTATTTGTGCTTGTGCCTGTACTTGCGTTTCAATTTTATTAAGGGATGCCAACACCTTTTCCTCAAAAATGTTACCCCTTGAAGGATTCGGATTAGGATGCGGTTGTTGGTATTGATTAGGTTGAAACTGAGGTCGATATGCATTAGGAAAATTAGTCGCCTCATTAGGATTATTATTATTATTTTTCCACGAGAAGTTAGGATGGTTTCTCCATGGCGCATCCGGATTATTAGTAGTTGCATTATAATTATTTCGTGGGTATCGTTGAATAGAATTAATGTGTTGCTCCACGAAATCCAGAAATTGACTCGCCGATGGACATGCAAGTATCGAATGTGAAGTATCAGAACATAATGCACAAATTTCACGAGCGGGTGAGGCTGTTGTTTGGTTCATTGTTAAAAGTCGGTCAAGTTTGTTAGATAGTTCTTTTATTTCAATTGATTGACTTGACTCGAATTTTACCTCCCTCTTGGGTTGTGGGTATCCCTCAGAACGGACAGACACCGCTTGGTGCATCGAATTCTCGCTTAACGTTTCAAAAATTTTCCAGGCCTCATCGGCACTTTTGTGTAGGAAGGTACCCGCACAAACAGCATCGACGGTGTTACGGACCGAAGGAATAAGTCCCTCGTAAAAGACCTGAACAAGTTGCCACTTAGGAACCTGATGATGTGGACACGAGCGTAATAATTCTTTAAATTTCTCCCAAGTGTCGTAAAGCGTCTCCCCATCTTGCATCACAAAGTTTGTTATAGATTTTCTTATCTGATTCGTACGCATAATAGGGAAAAACTTTTGTAAAAATGCGGTGTGTAAGTCTTCCCATGTTCTAATTGTGTTTGGCTCCAAAGATTGGAGCCAATATTTAGCTTTGTCCTTTAATGAGAATGGAAAGAGCCGCATTTTTAATTCATCATCAGTAAGATTCTGAATTTTCAAAGTGGAGCATATGTCCTGAAAATCTCCTAAGTGTTTATAAGGGTCTTCATTTAGACGGCCATGGAATGATGGAAGTAGCGAGATGGTAGACGACTTTATCTCAAAGTGAGATGCCGTCGCCTCCGGTAATTCAATACATGTTTGTGGCATGTAAGTCGTCGGAATAAAATAATCTTTAAGTGGAGGAGGTGGCGGTATATTAGGATTATTCATATTAGCTCCGTTGTTAGTTTGGTTGTTGTCGTTATTATTTCCAATGTCTGCCATTTTAATCGGTTCTATGTTATGAAAGCGTGGTTTCTTTAGTCTTGTAAGAGTACTACGTATTTCAGATTCAAATAAATACGTTGGTTTTGGTGTCAAATCGTCGTCTATTAAAACCCTTGTTCTAGAAGCTAAGTTTGAAGACTTGTTAAGTCTTAATGTACGTTCAAGTTCAGAGTCAAAAGGTTTTAATTCCGGTTTATTTGAACGTGTACCTAACATAAACTAAAACAAAAGAAAAGAAATTAAAAACAAAGACTAACTAAACAAAATAAACAAATAACAATCACGCAAATAAGATAACAAGCACTCAACTACTATGATGCATGCAAATTATCCTGTAATGCAATTACCGCGTCAAGCCCAGCGCCCCGGGTTTCCTAGCTAATGCAGTGCAATTAACCCTAAACTAATGCAAATAGTGCGTCACAGCGCCCTGACTTACAGTGGTTTAAAGCGAAGTTAAAGCGAGCAATTTACTTAATTCTTATTTATTTTATTTCGCATAAGCTCCTTTGATGTAATTAGCTACTCCACCCGGAAACGTTGACTACAAAATAAAAGAACAAGTTAGTAACTAAAAATAAAACGAAAAATAAGAAAAGGAAACCTAATCTAATATTTACGAATTAACTAAACTACGATTCTAAAACTAAAGGTAGTAATACAATCCCCGGCAACGGCGCCAAAAATTGATGTTGTCAATATCAAGATGTAAAAAGTGTTCTTTACTTTTCCAAAGATTTGCAGTGTGGAAGTAAAGGTCGAACCCACAGAGATTGATTACTACAGCTCTTAATTTTAAAACCTAAGTCTAATTAATTAGGAAAAACGGATTTGAATTTGAATTTAATTAAACTAATAACAATAAAAATAAATCTAAACTTATGAAAACAATTAAAGTTGTTTTAAATAATGTTTAAGGGAACCTAGGATTGCAAATCCACCACTAGCTTCATAATAGGAATATCTATGAATTACTTTAGCTTATTACGTTGGATGATAATGGGGAATTGTAGCTACAAGCCCAATTCCTCCGACAAGAAGATAATCATGGTTCAAGCACCAACATACTCCATCTTCGGTTAGCACGAATTATCCCACACTAAACTAGGGTTGTGATCTAATCCGTCTAACCTAGGCATGGACTATTCGGATACTTGATAGCACGAATCAATAAAGCACCATCACATGTAAACAATCTAAACAAGCACAGCAAGAATAGATCGTTGAGCACATCACAGTCAAAACAGATCTAAGACAAGAATAAATTCTGAAAGCAATGATTTAATCAATAGAAGTACGATTTATTTATGAAAATCCTCTAAACATGTGACTGTCATCCATACATAATAAAACTAAAATAAAAACATAAATAAAACCCTATTACTCATCTAGGGCTTCATTGAAACCCTAGATCTATGATCTAGCCGTCCATGGAAGTGATAGATGGCAAGTAGTTGATGGAGGAGGCCATGGAAACCCTTGGTCTTCTTCTTCTTCTCCTTGCTTCCCTCCCTTCAATGGCTGGAAGTATGGTTGTAGAATGTGTATATATGGGTGTGTAACCCTTTAATTGAAGTAAAATAGAGTATATATAGATTTACAACAAGTTTTGGAAGCCTTCCCAACCCGAAACGGACTGAAACTGATGTAATTTACAATCTGGACGTCATTCTGCAGTTTCATTTGCACAGGAGTCTTCAGTATACTGAAATACGCAACTTTGGTTTTTACACATATCGCGCGAGCGGGTCGCGCGAGCGCGACATTTTGGCCTTCGCGCGCGCGGATCGCCCGAGCGGTTTTGGGATTCTCGCGCGAGCGATTTCTGGTTCTTTCCGGGCACGGGGCGCGGGCGCGGGTCGCGCGCGCGACTTTGTTTTTTCAGCTTCTTTAGCTCTGCTTTTTCACCCTGTTTAGCCTGGTTTAGTTGATTTCTTCCAAAACCTGTCAGAAACTAAAAAACAAAGTAAAAATATACAAAAACAAGATAAAATGGTCTAACAAATGCACATTAAGGCATATAATTAGGATTAGTTCTCTCCCGATCACACCCCCAAACCTACATTTTGCTAGTCCTCGAGCAAAACTAAAATAAAAACTAACTACTAATAACATACTATTCCATTTTCGCATGGATTGCGATTGCATTTAGCGTATGCAACAAGCCTTTTAAACCTCTAGGTGTCCCTAGTCGGACGAGTGAAGTCTCGCGAGGGTTCTCGTCAACAAGTCACCCACAACCATCTTTATTAACTTATAAATTTAAAAAAATTTATTCAAACGAAAAATAAAACAATCAATACTCCTTATTATAAAACAATGATTCGAAATAGAATAACGAACAAGAAGAAACAGAATCGAACGTTCACCTACACGATGAAAAACAATCTCAAGCACATGCAATATACGAATCAATAGAGTTCCTCATAAGATTGCACGTGTGTGATGTGGTAGTCAAATGAACACGCGCATGTTATGAACTTGGAATATAATTCGGATAACCATTTAACTATGTCTCGACTACGAATCTCACAATTAATTACACTCTCAAATGAAACACTCAGAAACAGGTGTAATTTATCTAGTATATGCGAGCAAAGGAAATATGTTTTCACAACGAGAAATGCTCACATATGACTCGAAAAGGACGCATGACACGAAAGAATAGTAGTCTCATGGATAGGATGCCAATAATCAAGAAAAATTAATCATTACCATGTTTTAATCCCCCTCCCATCGTTTTCATATCCGAACCATGTTTCCTAAGATCGAATAGGACTTTTCAAAGGTTTTAATGTGGCTCAGGCAATGAAAAATGATAGAACGGATTAATTGGGTAGATTTAGAATGGCATTATAAGGCATGTTCGATTTCTTTCATTCTTCTCTTCTACCAACTTTCATCTTTTCTTTCTCTTTTCTTTTTCATTCATTTCTTTCAACCTTCTTCTTTCATTTTTTTTCAATATATTCCTCTTCTCTTTTTCCTTTTCTTGCTTCTCAAATGATTATTGAATACCAAGCAACTACCCCAATAGCATCTTATTTTCTTCTTCCTTTTCAACACATCACCTTAACACTACTAAAAGGTGACAAATCTCTCAGTGGTGAACTCCGAGTTTGTCAAGTCGGAGCAAAAACAAGGATAATGGTAATCAAAGAAAGAAATGGCATTTTAACGGCTCAAAGGGCGAACTAAGGAAATTTATAATTCTTCAGTCGGTGGTAAACAAAGAGGGCCTAAAATCATTTCCTCGGGTAATACGGTTCTTCAATATTTACGACGGAAGATTATTTAGCATGGTAACAAATATTTTAACTTGACTATCAACCAAAACAAGAATAATGAGACAAATCAACAAGTTAATGCGCTATTTCAATGAAATTCGACAAACACTATGTATTTATAACCCTCTAAAATGAAAAGATAGGCTCAAAAGCTCACCGGGTCTAGTCTCCACCATGTGTTATCTAGAAATCCGAATCATATTATAGTTCACATCAAACATGTATTCAAGTGACTACGTGTAGTGCATAAGTTTGTGTGCAAATTTATGATATAAAACTACGATTCAAACAATACATAACTTAAAATGTTACATCATAACTTCAGCAAATGCTTAATCACATATTCTCTTATTTACTATTCTATAACAATTCAAAGTTATTGAACAAGAAGTATCAAATTGATATGGCAAAAATGTCGGTAACATCGTTTATTTAAACACACTTATTGAAAGATTTTAAAATTTTAGTGCATAATAATGTGCATGTGTGTGCATACCCCCAAACATAAACCATTCATTGTCCCCAATGAAACAATAAAACGAAAGAAAGGAGAGTACATAAGGAAGGAACGATAGTACCTCAATCTCGGCAATGACAAACAGGTGAACACAATTGAATATGTCAATAAAGTTCAATGTTACCTATTACTTCTTAATAAAAGAAAACAAACTAACAAAAGAATATTAAAAGTACATGAAACCAAAATATAAAATATAAATTTAAAAACTAATCTAAACTAAACTAAACTAGCAAATGGAAAAGAAATAAAACGAAAAAATATAAATGTAACAAGAAAAACAACGAATACGAACTAAAATGACCTAATAAACAAAAACAGATAAGACACACAGATAAAATAGGCAGGGGGAAAGATATAAAAAACAAAAGGGAAAAACAGGAAAATGGGGAAATCGCGCGAGCGGTCCGCGCGAGCGACCGTCGCGCGCGCGAATTCCAAAATATATATATATATATATTTTAAATAATCTCGCGCGAGCGAGGTACCTCGCGCCCGCGATATCAGGCGCGAGTAAATGCTGAGAGCTCATATAAGGGAAAAGAAAGAAAAGACACTAAGGCACATTCTCGCGCCAGCGGGCCGCGCGAGCGAATTCTCGCGCGAGCGGGCCGCGCGCGCGAGAAGGGTTTTTTTTCCATATTTTGGTTAAAATTATGTATATAATATTAAAATAAATTAATTCCGACCCCCAAACCTACCCAGAATGACTCCAAAACTGACCAAAACGACTCAAAACCGACCAAAACAAAGAAAACAGACGAAATTAAGCTTGGGTTGCCTCCCAAGAAGCGCTAACTTTTACGTCTTCAGCTAGACCGTTCTAGCTCAAGACTTACGGAGGTTGAAAATCAGATTTCGTACCCCTAAGAATGTCAGGTAGAGCTCGATGGTAAGCAGAAATTACGTCGCTTTGAATTAATTCAATCGACGGTTTATCAGTATGTTCAAATCGATTTCTTACCTTTCGAGTAGATTCAGCATTAGGGTCCGAAGTATTAGGATTCATCCACTCATCATCCTCTATATTATTCCCCGCACTTATATTTATTACGTTCTTAGGCTCAATATTCCGTTTAACGTCACTACCCTCCACACATAGGTAATCGTCATCTTTAGGAGGTTGATCAACTGCATTAAAAACATTTAATTTTAATTTTATATTTCCGAACGACACTTTCATTACCCCTGTTCTACAATTGACACGTGCGTTGGCCGTGGCTAAGAATGGACGACCAAGAATGACAGGAGTGTGTTTCCTAGCATCTAGCACGGGTTCAGTGTCAAGGACCACAAAATCAACGGGATAGAAACATTGATCCACTTTTACTAGTACGTCTTCGACGATTCCTCTAGGTATTTTAATAGAACGATCCGCTTATTGTATTGTAGCGGCCGTAGGGTTAAGTTCACCTAGTCCTAATTGTTTATAGATGTGATAGGGTAAAAAGGTTAACACTCGCTCCTAAGTCAAGGAGAGCCCGATGAATGATAGTGTCACCTATGACACATGAAATCGTAGGCGTACCTGGATCCTTATATTTCGGAGGAGCGTGTTGGAAAATTGAACTTACTTTTTCCGTGAGGAAGACCTTTTTAGGCGTATGACTGCGTATTTTGCGTTTTTGCGTACAAAGGTCTTTTAGACATTTAGCATAAGCGGGAATTTGTTTTATAGCATCGAGGAAAGGAATATTTATTTTGACTTGTTTAAACACCTCGAGTATATCCTCAACCTTAGACTTTTTATTTGTAAGATTAGACGGCTCCTCAACATTAGGTGGATATGGCATTCTCGGAATATAATTCGTTGGGGCCGATTCTTTTTCTTTCTTATTTTGGCTCACGTCCTCACCCTTCGTCGTATTAGAGTTGCTATTCATATCTTTCACATTCGCATTCGGAATTTCTATTACCTCTTCCTCTTGTGTAGTCAACCTAGTTGAGACGGCGTTTACTTGCTCATTCAACCCCTTAACCTCATATTGTCCCTTAGGGTTTTGAATTGTTTGACTAGGCAACGTCCCCTCGTTTCTACGACTCACTACAGTAGCTAGTTGTCCCATTTGGGATTCAAGCTTCGCAATGGATTGTGTATGAGAGTGCACTATTTGTGCTTGTGCCTGTACTTGCGTTTCAATTTTATTTAGGGATGCCAACACCTTTTCCTCAAAAATGTTACCCCTTGAAGGATTCGGATTAGGATGCGGTTGTTGGTATTGATTAGGTTGAAACTGAGGTCGATATGCATTAGGAAAATTAGTCGCCTCATTAGGATTATTATTATTATTTTTCCACGAGAAGTTAGGATGGTTTCTCCATGGCGCATCCGGATTATTAGTAGTTGCATTATAATTATTTCGTGGGTATCGTTGAATAGAATTAATGTGTTGCTCCACGAATTCCGGAAATTGACTCGCCGATGGACATGCAAGTATCGAATGTGAAGTATCAGAACATAATGCACAAATTTCACGAGCGGGTGAGGCTGTCGTTTGGTTCATTGTTAAAAGTCGGTCAAGTTTGTTAGATAGTTCTTTTATTTCAATTGATTGACTTGACTCGAATTTTACCTCCCTCTTGGGTTGTGGGTATCCCTCAGAACGGACAGACACCGCTTGGTGCATCGAATTCTCGCTTAACATTTCAAAAATTTTCTAGGCCTCATCGGCACTTTTGTGTAGGAAGGTACCCACACAAACAGCATCGACGGTGTTACGGACCGAAGGAATAAGTCCCTCGTAAAAGACCTGAACAAGTTGCCACTTAGGAACCTGATGATGTGGACACGAGCGTAATAATTCTTTAAATTTCTCCCAAGTGTCGTAAAGCGTCTCCCCATCTTGCATCACAAAGTTTGTTATAGATTTTCTTATCTGATTCGTACGCATAATAGGGAAAAACTTTTGTAAAAATGCGGTGTGTAAGTCTTCCCATGTTCTAATTGTGTTTGGCTCCAAAGATTGGAGCCAATATTTAGCTTTGTCCTTTAATGAGAATGGAAAGAGCCGCATTTTTAATTCATCATCAGTAAGATTCTGAATTTTCAAAGTGGAGCATATGTCCTGAAAATCTCCTAAGTGTTTATAAGGGTCTTCATTTAGACGGCCATGGAATGATGGAAGTAGCGAGATGGTAGACCACTTTATCTCAAAGTGAGATGCCGTCGCCTCCGGTAATTCAATACATGTTTGTGGCGTGTAAGTCGTCGGAATAAAATAATCTTTAAGTGGAGGAGGTGGCAGTATATTAGGATTATTCATATTAGCTCCGTTGTTAGTTTGGTTGTTGTCGTTATTATTTCCAATGTCTACCATTTTAATCGGTTCTATGTTATGAAAGCGTGGTTTCTTTAGTCTTGTAAGAGTACTACGTATTTCAGATTCAAATAAAGACGTTGGTTTTGGTGTCAAATCGTCGTCTATTAAAACCCTTGTTCTAGAAGTTAAGTTTGAAGACTTGTTAAGTCTTAATGTACGTTCAAGTTCAGAGTCAAAAGGTTTTAATTCCGGTTTATTTGAACGTGTACCTAACATAAACTAAAACAAAAGAAAAGAAATTAAAAACAAAGACTAACTAAACAAAATAAACAAATAACAATCACGCAAATAAGATAACAAGCACTCAACTACTATGATGCATGCAAATTATCCTGTAATGCAATGACCGCGTCAAGCCCAGCGCCCCGGGTTTCCTAGCTAATGCAGTGCAATTAACCCTAAACTAATGCAAATAGTGCGTCACAGCGCCCTGACTTACAGTGGTTTAAAGCGAAGTTAAAGCGAGCAATTTACTTAATTCTTATTTATTTTATTTCGCGTAAGCTCCTTTGATGTAATTAGCTACTCCACCCGGAAACGTTGACTACAAAATAAAAGAACAAGTTAGTAACTAAAAATAAAACGAAAAATAAGAAATGGAAACCTAATCTAATATTTACGAATTAACTAAACTACGATTCTAAAACTAAAGGTAGTAATACAATCCCCGGCAACGGCGCCAAAAATTGATGTTGTCAATATCAAGATGTAAAAAAGTGTTCTTTACTTTTCCAAAGATTTGCAGTGTGGAAGTAAAGGTCGAACCCACAGAGATTGATTACTACAGCTCTTAATTTTAAAACCTAAGTCTAATTAATTAGGAAAAACGGATTTGAATTTGAATTTAATTAAACTAATAACAATAAAAATAAATCTAAACTTATGAAAACAATTAAAGTTGTTTTAAATAATGTTTAAGGGAACCTAGGATTGCAAATCCACCACTAGCTTCATAATAGGAATATCTATGAATTACTTTAGCTTATTACGTTGGATGATAATGGGGAATTGTAGCTACAAGCCCAATTCCTCCGACAAGAAGATAATCATGGTTCAAGCACCAACATACTCCATCTTCGGTTAGCACGAATTATCCCACACTAAACTAGGGTTGTGATCTAATCCGTCTAACCTAGGCATGGACTATTCGGATACTTGATAGCACGAATCAATAAAGCACCATCACATGTAAACAATCTAAACAAGCACAGCAAGAATAGATCGTTGAGCACATCACAGTCAAAACAGATCTAAGACAAGAATAAATTCTGAAAGCAATGATTTAATCAATAGAAGTACGATTTATTTATGAAAATCCTCTAAACATGTGACTGTCATCCATACATAATAAAACTAAAATAAAAACATAAATAAAACCCTATTACTCGTCTAGGGCTTCATTGAAACCCTAGATCTATGATCTAGCCGTCCATGGAAGTGATAGATGGCAAGTAGTTGATGGAGGAGGCCATGGAAACCCTTGGTCTTCTTCTTCTTCTCCTTGCTTCCCTCCCTTCAATGGCTGGAAGTATGGTTGTAGAATGTGTATGTATGGGTGTGTAACCCTTTAATTGAAGTAAAATAGAGTATATATAGATTTACAACAAGTTTTGGAAGCCTTCCCAACCCGAAACGGACTGAAACTGATGTAATTTACAATCTGGACGTCATTCTGCAGTTTCGTTTGCACAGGAGTCTTCAGTATACTGAAATACGCAACTTTGGTTTTTACACATATCGCGCGAGCGTGACATTTTGGCCTTCGCGCGCGCGGATCGCGCGAGCGGTTTTGGGATTCTCGCGCGAGCGGATCGCGCGAGCGATTTCTGGTTCTTCGCGGGCGCGGGTCGCGCGCGACTTGGCTTTTTCAGCTTCTTTAGCTCTGCTTTTTCACCCTGTTTAGCCTGGTTTAGTTGATTTCTTCCAAAACCTGTCAGAAACTAAAAAACAAAGTAAAAATATACAAAAACAAGATAAAATGGTCTAACAAATGCACATTAAGGCATATAATTAGGATTAGTTTTCTCCCGATCACACCCCCAAACCTACATTTTGCTAGTCCTCGAGCAAAACTAAAATAAAAACTAACTACTAATAACATACTATTCCATTTTCGCATGGATTGCGATTGCATTTAGCATATGCAACAAGCCTTTTAAACCTCTAGGTGTCCCTAACTACTAAGAACCAGAAATCGCTCGCGCGATCCGCTCGCGCGAGAATCCCAAAACCGCTCGCGCGATCCGCGCGCGCGAAGGCCAAAATGTCACGCTCGCACGACCCGCTCGTGCGATAGTGTAAAAACCAAAGTTGCGTATTTCAGTATACTGAAGACTCCTGTGCAAACGAAACTGCAGAATGACGTCCAGATTGTAAATTACATCAGTTTCAGTCCGTTTCGCGTTGGGAAGGCTTCCAAAACTTGTTATAAATCTATATATACTCTATTTTACTTCAATTAAAGGGTTACACACCCATACATACACATTCTACAACCATACTTCCAGCCATTGAAGGGAGGGAAGCAAGGAGAAGAAGAAGAAGACCAAGGGTTTCCATGGCCTCCTCCATCAACTACTTGCCATCTATCACTTCCATGGACGGCTAGATCATAGATCTAGGGTTTCAATGAAGCCCTAGACGAGTAAAAGGGTTTTATTTATGTTTTTATTTTAGTTTTATTATGTATGGATGACAGTCACATGTTTAGAGGATTTTCATAAATAAATCGTACTTCTATTGATTAAATCATTGCTTTCAGAATTTATTCTTGTCTTAGATCTGTTTTGACTGTGATGTGCTCAACGATCTATTCTTGCTGTGCTTGTTTAGATTGTTTACATGTGATGGTGCTTTAATGATTCGTGCTATCAAGTATCCGAATAGTCCATGCCTAGGTTAGACAGATTAGATCACAACCCTAGTTTAGTGTGGGATAATTCGTGCTAACTGAAGATGGAGTATGTTGGTGCTTGAACCATGATTATCTTCTTGTCGGAGGAATTGGGCTTGTAGCTACAATTCCCCATTATCATCCAACGTAATAAGCTAAAGTAATTCATAGATATTCCTATTATGAAGCTAGTGGTGGATTTGCAATCCTAGGTTCCCTTAAACATTATTTAAAACAACTTTAATTGTTTTCATAAGTTTAGATTTATTTTTATTGTTATTAGTTTAATTAAATTCAAATTCAAATCCGTTTTTCCTAATTAATTAGACTTAGGTTTTAAAATTAAGAGTTGTAGTAATCAATCTCTGTGGGTTCGACCTTTACTTCCACACTGCAAATCTTTGGAAAAGTAAAGAACACTTTTTACATCTTGATATTGACAACATCAACAGACCTTCATCTCCATTATGGGGACTTTTACTTGACTTTTGAACTTTTCACTTAATCTTAGAGAGAGATACAAGAGTTATATATACAATAGAGAGAGAATTGAGAGTGGAAGAAGAAAGTTTTCTTGAAGAAATTGAAGAATTGAAGAAGAACTTGAAGATTTTTGGAAGAGCTTCGCAAGAAATAGAAGAAATCCTTGATGTCATAGAGGTAACCTCTCAATCCTTGGTAGAATTAGTTAAATTCAATCACAAGTTCATAGTTCTAGGAACATTACACATTTTTAAAACCTCTCTTCCTACCCCATTTCATCACATACCACCTAGAGCTTGTGATTGAATCTCATAACATTTCATTAATTTGGGTCTAAATAGAACTTTGAATTTAAGAATAAAAGAGTTTTGACTTGAAATTTTCAAATAACCTTTGATTTCATTTCTTTTGTTTATATTCTTCTCATAGGATCTATGAGATCTTCAATATCTCATTAGATCTCTTTGAGTTTGATCCTCTAGTTCCTTATGATCCTATGATTTATATAGGGATTAAGATTGGTCAAGGTCATATCTACACATAGTTGTTTGGGTTCAAGTCTTAGCTCATGACTTGGATCTCCCTACTAGGAATCATATGGAATCTATACCATATTCCATATAGATTTGAGTAGATTTGAGTCTCATTTAATCTCCAAGGACCATTAATTTGAGAGGAGAATAGCATATCATAAATCCTATATTCCTCAAGGATCATATGTTTGAGAGAGGAATTAGATGTAGATCTTCATAGTTTACATTCAAAATTCATAAGATTAAGTAAGACCTTAGGATTATCTTGTTGTGAGATGTATGGCGGAAATCGTTTAAGGCTAAATCTATGAATCTCTTCATGTCTTATTATCTATTCTAATAATCATGGTCATACTAGATCCTAGTTCTCTCTAAAATCATGGATCAAGTTTGATTTGAAATATGAACATCAATTTAACAAAGGTGCAGTGAATCCACAAACCAATCGTGATCAAAGATTTTTTATAGAGTCATGATTCATTTGAAATGGATGAGACCAATCTCTGTAATTTTTGTTTTGATGAAATTCCATGTCTAAGATGGTTTGGCCTTATGATTTCAAAACAAGCAACTCTCTGTCCAAAATTTCTGAACAGTAAGTCCGTTTTAAAATTAATAGATCAGAACCTTAATAGAATTTCCTGGGTATCTAATAATGTTTTCTAAGTACCTTAATGTGTTAGGAAGATACCCTAAAAAGATCTAAGTATTTCTCATTATTTTACTATTTTTAGAAAATCGTACAAGATCTCTGAACAGAGAGTTGTAGATTCCTGAGTGATGTCTAGTGTTTTCCATATTCCCAGAGATCTAACCGTTCAAACCTTGGTTTTAATTTTGGGCTAGAAAGTAGACTCACAGAGGCATATCATATCCAAAAATCTTTAAGATCCAACTGTTGGAAGTATGGTTTCTCTACCTTTTAAAATTTGGTCTGCTCTCTGTAATTTAGGAGAAATAGTCGTTGTTTTTGTCTAGTCTCATTGATTTTAACTTAAATGCTTTCCTAATGTCTTGGGACCCAAATCATGTTTTGAATAATGATAATTTAGCTTAAATCCAGAGGCTAAATGATCCAAATTAGTGAATAAATTCATATCTCATTCTTGTTCATATTCATTCATTCATTCATGTACATTGATGCTTATGATTAGAACTAGTTATTGAATAAAGTTGCACTTAGTTGAACCTAATTGAATGTAAACATGGATTCCTTATGACAGTGTTGGGATTATAGAACCCCTATATGGACATTACATTGGCTCCTAGTTGAGGTTTGTATATCTATAAAGGTGCTATGACTCCAACTAATCGAAAGGAATTCATAGTTTTATCAATACTTCTCTATTTGATAAATCTAAGCTAGAGATTTAGGATTGATTATTTGATGTCATATTATTATGTGAAGCATGTAGACTAACCCTTGTTTTGTAGTGCTTTGGAGGTATGACTTCTTATCTCTTCTCTAGTTTATTTCATTTGTTGATTTTATTGATTTTCGACTCCATGCGCGACACCATAGCTTAGGTCTTGCCTTATGTGTATATGTGATTAGAGATATTTTACCTAGGATTTCTATTATTTGTATGCATTGCACGTTTCCCATTTCGCGGCTGGATCCTGGGTAAGTTCTCTAGTTCCCTACTTCCACATCATTTTGCTTGCTACTTGAATTATGTGGCTTATGAATGATATTTTATCGTAAGCAATTTTGCACCCTTTTTGACATGCTTGTGATATGTATACTTATATCTGTGTATTAGTTGAGGGCATGCTTAGATTATTAATTCGATTAAATAGGATGATGAGTAGAGGCCTATCAGTAGATAGGATGAAAGGAGGTGTTTTAGTCCGTCGGGCTCCTTCCCCTTTCATTCCATAATCCCCAAATCCAGATTATCTTTGGTTTCGCAAAAGATTTGTTGCTTTTAAAAAATGGTTTCTTTATTTTTCTAAAAAAAATTAAGTGGCGACTTGTATTTGAATTTGAATTTGAAAGAAATTGTTTTAAAACAAAAGTTGGCCCAAATGCCGGTATCCACAATCTGGCGACTCCTTTGGGGATCGAACCCAGAATCTCTGGTTTCGCAGACAAAAATTTCTAATTTTGGGTTCACTCGAGGATTAGACTTGAAAGCATCCTTTTAATCGAATTAATTAATTTTAGTGTGCCCATTGCATTGCACTTGAATGTCTCTCCAATCGATTGCACGAAACTATGACCTTGGAGGCTTGGGACAACCCGGTCAGTCAAGTCATCATGGGACCGTGTTATCACCCTTGATCTCGTACCATGTGTTGGTATATGAAGCATCCTATCGGGTGTGTGTCAAGGGTCCCTTATTTGACCAAAACCCGGACTCTGCATAATTAGCTTCTATAGAACCCTTCGATCTTAGGAAATCAATTCTTGATTAGGATTTATGTGCTAGGGAGATTTGTTTGCCCGAAAGGGATTATTTGAGATGATGACGATGCTTGCTTGATGAAAGATCTTTAACCCTTTAATCACCTTTTAGCAATTCCTTCTCATGTCCCATGACATTTGGGAACATGCTGAAATCTTGATTATATGATTACATCTCTTATATCTTGTTAGCTAAGCATCATTGACCTTGTATGCATCTAAATTCATGAAGAGTACGACAACAATCCGATCATGTGATCCTCCTACCCAAAGAATTTTAAATACGTCTTTGGAAGCAAATAGATTTTTGCTATCTTTATTCTAAGGTATTCAATTGCTTTTTCAAAAATCATTGGAGTTCACTTTTTGATTAAAATTTCAAATCAACCATCTTTGAAGGAAGAACCCAAAATTCTTGAAACCCAAAATTCTTGAAAGATTTTAAAAAATTTTACCAACTAAAGAAACGCTTTTCAAAGCAAAATTTTGACCCAATCACCTTTTGGTTAAGGAATATAATCCAAAATGTTGAAAATTGTATTTGAGAAATCTCCGTAATTAAAGAAATCCTTTTCAAATGAATTTCAAAGCAAAGTTTCAACCCAATCATCTTTTGTTGAGAAATGTTGTTGCCTTCAAAGGAAACCTTCCTAAGAATTTGAAAGGTCCCATCATCTAGGGAAATAGTTGTCAAATGAATTTCACAAGTTCTAAAATTTTCAAACTTTGAAAGGGTGAAGAGGATCACAATGAAAGGAGAAATCAGCGCACTCGACATGGGTGAGGATTTTATGTGCTTATGTGTTTATGTGTTAAGATTAGAATTTTCTTTCTTTGACATATAGAATAGGCACACACGCACACATGTATTGCATCAACATGACATATGGGCCATTCATAAAAATTTCTTTTGCAAACAAAATGGCAAAATAAAGAAAGTTTCTTTAAATAAAAGAATAAAATGTGGTTGTAGGTAAAAGATAGAATCATCTACGTGCACGATCTAGTACAGAGATTCTACTGCAAGGTAAGTAAGAAAATAGATGACACAAGAAGAAAATGCAAGAGAGATAGCAGAACTGAGGGCCATAGTGGAACAACAGGCAGGTCAAATGGCTAGGATGATGACCATGGTGGAAACACTAGCCCGATAACCACCAGTTGTTGATCCTCCCCCACATGGTAGGGAGGATGATTAGTTCGATGATCAAGAAAGGGCTGAAGCGCCGAGGGTAGAAAAGGAAAAGATGGAGAAAGAAAAGGCTGAGAGAGAGAAGTTGATAACCAAGAAAGTAGAGAAACTGGAAAGGGCAGTCCGAAAGGCCCAAGGAGTAGATACCTACTTGCTGGAACTAGAGGGATTATATGAAGGGGTTTGTGAGGTACTACCCGCAGGATTCAAAATGCCTGTATTTGATAAGTTCGATGGCACGGGGAACCCCCGTAGCCATATAAGGATCTGTATAGGGGCTTTTCAGCCGAGCGGCTTGAGTACGACTATGATGGTTGTTCTGTTTCAATAGACATTAACCGCAGCTGCCTTGTCTTGGTACCTTACATTGGAGCCTGGTAAGACCAGAATTTGGGAGGAGGTTGTCAAGTTATTCGTAGCCCAGTACGAGTATAATTAGGATTTGGATGTTACTGTCAGAGATTTAGAGACTACTTGGTAGGAAAATAAGGAATCTTTTGTTGAATATCTGAGCCGTTGGAGAGGAAAAGCACCCAAAATGGTACAGAGGCCAACCGAGAAGGAACGAATCCGGATGTTAATGAAAAATCTCCAGCCCGCCTACCAAGAGAAGATGAGGTTTCAAACCATCAACACCTTTACTGAAGTGTTCGATGTAGGAACTAGGATTGAAGATGCGATACAAGAAGGATTGATTAAGAGGGAAGAGCCAGTGAACATGTATAGGCGTCCGAATTATGGGACAGGAGGAGGGCATTCAGGGAGTCATTCAAGTCCTACAGATGTGAATGCGCTAAGCGAACCAGAGAAGAAGTTTGATACAGTCAGGAGTTACCCGAAGAGAGTAGGAGATAAGCCTTTGAGGAGGTTCTCAAACTTGGGAGTGTCCTTGTCCACCGCTTTGGATAGGCTACTAGCAAAGGGGCGCACCTTCACCTATTGGAGCCACGACCGAGACCAAATCCACCACCCACAAATTTCAAAGCTGATCTATACTACAAATTCCATCAAGAGCAGGGACACTCAACCGATCGATGCTTAAGGTTGAGACATGAAATCCAGGATCTGATAGATAAGAAGGTAATATCTGAACCACCCACCAACCCGCCGAACATCACCAAGAATCCACTACCAAATCATCATGCGGTACCGCCACCCGGAGTTTATTATTTGCAAAGTGAAGGAAGCTCTTTTGATCCATCAACATTGATCACTAAGTTGGGGTGCCCGCGGAAGTTTTATTAGGTACAGGGGGATTCGAACATCTGCACTTTGGGCAAACTAACGGATGGAAACAAGGGAAAAGTGGTAGAAAAGGCTCCCGCTGTGGATTGGTGGGCACCTGAAGATGACAGCTCTATTTGGTACAAAGGGGATGACAGTCAGGGCATCAATAAAGTTAAGGAGGATCTTTGGTATGAAAGTGAGAAAGAAGAAGAAAAGCCAGAAGTCACTAAAGCACATGATGATCTTTGGTTTAAAGAAGAGGCCAGTCATTTAACACGATCAGGAAGGCATTTCAAACCACACAAACTTGAGGAAGATCACGCAGGCCAGGAATTGGATAAGGGAAAAGAGAAACTGAATGAGGAAGAAAAGGAAGATAGGATCTTCAGACAGATGAAGAAGACATAAGCAAATATCACTATTTGGGGATTATTAATCGCTTCCAAGCATCATAGACAAGCGGTCCTCGATGCTCTTAATCAATCTGATGTCTCCATCAACATCACCCCAGAAGATCTCGTCGGCATGATCAATAAGAGCTCGACTCTCGCTATCTCCTTTACTGAAGCTGACTTACCTCTTGGAGGACCCGCTCACAACAAGCCGTTGCACATTACCGTCGAGTGTCTAGGAAATTCTTTGCTTGCTTGTCTCATTGACAATGGGTCTGCATTGAACGTATGCCCATTCCGAACAGCCAAAAGGATGGGGCTTGATGGATCCACGTTTATACCATCAGAGCAGAAGGTAAGGGCCTATGACAATACTCAGAGAGCAGTTATGGGGATCATTTTTCTGAATCTCTCTATTGGGGCCGGGGAAAAGGAGGCAGAGTTCCAGATTATCAATATTCCTACATCTTTCAATCTACTTCTGGGAAGGCCATGGCTGGATAGTTTGGGTGCCATCCCGTCAACCATCCATCAGAAAGTCAAGTACATCTGGAAGGGTAAAGTTTGTGATGTTCTAGGGGACAGTTGGATGAATGCTTCTGGAGCCTCATCTAGTGCCCCAGTTTTGGAAGTACAAATGTGATCTTGTCAAAATCAAGATATAAAAAGTGTACTTTACTTTTCTAAGGATTTGTAATAGTGAAAGTAAAGGTCGAACCCACAGAGATTGAATTATTATGACTCTTAATTTTAAAACCTAAATCTAATTAATTATAAAAATGAGATTTTGATTTTGAATTTAATTAAACTAAGAACAATAAAATAGATCTAAATAATGAAAGTAATTAAATATTATTTTTATAATAAGTTTAAGGAACCTAGGATTGTAAATCCACCACTAGCTTCATAGTAAGTGTATTTACGAATTACTTTAGCTTATTAAGTTGGATGATAATGGGGAATTGTAGCTACAAGCCCAATTCTTCCGTCAAGAAAATAACTATGGTTCAAGCACCAACATAATCCATCTTCGGTTAGCACGAATTATCCTACACTAAACTAGGGTTGTGGTATAATCCGTCTAATCTAGGCATGGACTATTTGGATACTTGATAGCACAATTCAATTTAAGCACCAAGACATGTAAATAATCTAAAGAATAAGCACACTACCATCAAAATAGATCTAAGACAAGAGTAAACTTTGAAAGTAATCATTTAATCAATAGAAGTACGATTTATTTATAAAAATCCTCTAAACATGTAACTGTCATCCATACATAATAAAACTAAAATAAAAACATAAAATACACCCTATTACTTGGCTAGGGTTTCATTGAAACCCTAGATCTAGGTTTAGTTGGCCATAGAATTGATAAACAGCAAGAGGTTGATGGAGGAGGCCATGGGAATACTTGGTCTTCTTCTTCTTCTTCTTCTTGGTTTTCTCTCTTCAATGGCTGGAAGTGTGGTTGTATATTGTGTGTATGACAATTGTCAACCCCTAAATTGAAGTAAAATAGGGTATATATAGATTTTAGGCAAGTTTTGGAAGCTTTCCTAACCCGAAACGCACTAAAACTGCTATATTTTACAATCTGGATGCAATTAGGCAGTTTCGTTCACATAGGAATCATCAGTATACTGAAATACGCAAGTTCCATTTTTACACAGGTCGCGCGAGCGCGATATGGGAAGGTCGCACGAGCGGGTCGCGCGAGCGATTTATTGGGTTTTGCGCGAGCGGGTCGCGCCCGCGATATGGTTTTTTCAGTTTCTTTTTGCTTGATTTTTCACCTTGTTTAGCCTGGTTTACTTGATTTCTTCCAAAACCTGTTAGAAAATAGAAAACGAAGTAAAAATATACAAAAATAGGATAAAAAGGTACTAACAAACGCAAGTAAAAGAGTATAAATAGGATTTGTTCTCTCCCGATCAAAATGCAAGAGGAAGAGACAGGCTTGGGCGGGTTCGAGTTCATTAATGTGATAGAAGACAGCAAGCCAAAAGAGTTTTTACCACTTTACTTTAATCAGTATGCAAGTCTGTTGGTGGCCGGAATTATGAGAAAGATGGGATTCTTCCCGGGGATGGGTCTAGGTAAGAAGCATCAAGGATTGTCCGAGTTTCCAAATATTATCACGTAAACGCATACCCGTGGGTTGGGATATCAGCCGACAAGGGAAGAAATGAAGAAAAAGAAGAAATCTGTCGATGCGCCAATAGAACCATACTCAAAGACTCTCAATGGATACTTCGTCAAAGAAGGAGAGGATTTTCCATTTTACGAATTCTCGGAGGCTTGGTTGGATAAAGTGGAAAAATGCATGAAGCCAAGGTTTGAGATTTTCTTTGCACATGGCTTCTCTGACTATAAAGACCCTTACCTGGAAGTACCCACAAAATCCACCACTATTCAGGATTGGGTGTGCACTTTGGATGGCCTGGCAATGAAGGACCTGCTGGAAGAAGAACACAGAGGGATCGGAAAAATTAGTACCAAGGAGAGAGTGAATAAAGATGGGCAAAATAGAGGAGAAGAAGAAAGCAAGGAAAAGGCAGAAAGGCAGAAATCAGAATTTAGAAAACAACCAGAGGATGAAGAAATGGGGGAAATTACTCAGACAGAGGACCTGGAAGAATGCTTTATCACTGATCTTGGAGGAGAAAGGAAGAAGGAATGGGTTTTTGAGTCTAGTGATAGATATCCCCCTTACCCAAAGTCTGTATTAGCCCAAATGAGGCGTCTTTCTATTTCTATGTCTGTTGTAATTGCTCCCAAGAAAGTTAATGAGAATATGACTAATTCTGCTTACTTGACTGCGCATAATCATTGTGATGTATGTGATGAATGTAGTGAAATACTAGATGAATTGCAAAAATTAATTGAAAAGGAAAATGAATCTACATGTAAAATCATTGAAGGCACTTTAACGATTAATTTGGGAAATGAAGATAATCCACAAAATGTTTCTAGTGGCTCCACACTTAGTAATGAGGAAAGAAAAGAGTTAATCAATTTATTAAATGAATTCAAAGATGTCTTTGCATGGTCCTATGATGATATGCCAGGATCCAGAAATAGTCCAACATCATATTCCCCTCTTCCCAAACTCAAAACCCGTAAAACAAAAAATGCAGCGAATGAAGCCTGAATGGGTGCTAAAAGTGAAAGAGGAAGTCAAAAACCAGTTAGGAGCTGGATTCTTGATTGTCACCGAGTATCCAAAATGGGTCGCCAAGATTGTACCAGTCCCAAATAAAGATGGGCACGTTAGGGTTTGTGTGGATTTTTGGGATTTGAATAAAGCCAGCCCTAAGGAC
The DNA here is from genome assembly GCA_033977485.1 of Hydrangea macrophylla. NCBI lineage: Eukaryota > Viridiplantae > Streptophyta > Magnoliopsida > Cornales > Hydrangeaceae > Hydrangea > Hydrangea macrophylla. The sequence continues at coordinate 60,404,428 of CM066997.1, read as the reverse complement.
GATTTCTCTTTACCTCACATTGATGTGTTAGTAAACAATACGGCAGGGCATGAACTCTTATCTTTCATGGATGGGTTCTTAGGTTACAACCAGATATTAATGGCATCTAAGGATAGGGAAAAGACTACCTTTATCACACCCCGGGGGACTTGTTGTTATAGGGTTATTCCATTCGGGTTTAAGAACGCGGGGGCAACTTATCAAAGAGATGCCGCCACCCTACTGCATGACATGATCCATAAAGAAGTAGAGGTGTATGTGGATGACATGATAGTGAAGTCCAAAGAGAGGGAAGGGCACTTAAAGGCTTTAAGAAAATTCTTTGAGAGGTTAAGAAAATTCAGAATGAGATTAAACCCACAGAAATGTACTTTTGGGGTTACCACGGGGAAATTGTTGGGATTTCTGATTACGCAGAGGGGGATTGAGGTGGATCCGACCAAAATTCAAGCCATAACCAAAATGCCGTCACCCGAAAATGAGAAGGAGTTGAGGGGATTTTTAGGACGAATACAGTTTATCAACCATTTCATATCCAAACTCACCATGACCTGTGACCCGCTATTCAAGTTGTTGAGGAAGGGGGAAAAGTTTGAATGGGATGACCAATGCTTGAAAGCCTTCGAGAAGATCAAAACTTACCTTCAAAACCCACCTGTCCTATCACCTCCCAAACCTGGGAAGCCTTTATTGCTATATCTATCTGTTACCGAGAATTCCATGGGGTGCATGTTGGCCCAAGAAGAGGAAGAGGGGTGTGTAGAGAAAACAATGTATTACCTAAGCAAGAGAATGACCGGTTATGAATTGAACTATTCACCATTGGAGAAAGCATGTTGGGCTTTGGTATGGTGTACACATCTCCTTAGGCATTACATGTTAGCCTTCCATGTCACCCTAATATCCCGAATGGACCCACTCAAATACCTCTTTGAAAAACTTTCCTTAACTAGTAGGATCTCATGCTGGACCATGATGCTGGCTGAATTTGATATTAAATATGTCACTTCCAAATCTGTCAAAGGAAGAGCCGTCGCCGAATACTTAGCTGACCTTGCCATAGAATCCGAAGAAAGGGGAGAATTTAAGTTTCCTGATGAGGGGGTGATGAAAGTAGAGGAAGACTGGTGGAGAATGTATTTTGATGGGGCAGCCAATCAGGTAGGATACGGAGTTGGAATCATCCTTATATCACCTAAAGGAGCCCCTACCCCGTTGGCCGTTAAACTTAAGTATAACTCAACCAATAACACGACAGAATACGAAGCATGCATAATTGGGATGGAAGCAGCCTTGGCCTTAAAAATTGACGAGATTGATGTTTTTGGGGATTCGAATCTGATAATGTCGCAAGTGAGGGGTTATTGGAGAATAAGGCATGAGAAATTAAGACCTTACCATGAATACCTGGAGAGCCTAAAACAACAGTTTAGAAAAATCTCATTCTATTACCTTCCTTGTGAGGAAAACCAACTAGCTGATTCTTTAGCAACCTTGGCCTCGATGATCCAAATCCCTATAGGAGTTACCACGATTCTTCTGTCCATAGAAGAGAGAACCCGGCCCTCATTCGAGACAATCGCAGCCATTGAAGGAGGAGAAGAGGCAGAAGTACCATGGTACACAGATGTTTGGAGTTTCATTGAGAAAGAAAAGTACCCTAAGGGGGCGTCAGAAAAGGATAAGAAGGCGATTCGGAGGTTTTCAGTTCAGTTTGTGATTTATGCAGGAAAGTTGTGGAAAAAGTCCTATACCGGTTATAACCTGGAATGTCTATATGGAAGGGAAGCAAGAGAAATGATGGAAGAAATACATGAAGGAGTTTGCAGGCCCCACATGAATGGACACATGTTGGCCAAAAAGATAATTCGACAAGGATACTATTGGACAAATCTGGATAAGGATTGTTGTGAGTATGTAAGGAAATGCCATAAATGTCAGATCCATGCAAATCTTATGCATACCCCACCTTCCCAACTTTACAACATGACCATACCCTGGCCGTTCTCTGTGTGGGGTATTGACATCATCAGGAAAGTAGTCCCAAAAGTTTCGAATGGACACTGGTACATAATCGTGGCAATAGATTACTTCACCAAATGTGTAGAGGCGGCATCATATGCAACTCTAAAAGCCAAGGATGTGGCAAATTTTATCGAGAATAACATAGTCTGCAGATACGGGGTGCCAAATGAGCTTATTTCTGATCATGGGAGCCACTCTCAGGGGAAGTTATCCCCCTCTTAGAGAAGTATAGGATTACCCACCACCAATCCTCACCATATAAATCCCAGGTGAATGGAGCAGTAGAAGCAGCAAACTAGAATGTAAAGGAGATCCTGGGAAAGATGACAGATACATATAGGGATTGGCATGAGAAGTTACCATTTGCTTTATAGGGATACCAAACTTCCGTAAGAAATTCAACAGAGGCTGCGCCATATTCATTAGTCTATGGGATGGAAGCTGTTCTACCAGTCGAGGTCAAAAAATCATCTTTGAGAGTTTTGGCAGAGTGCGAGGTAACCGAACTTGAGTGGCTGCGGGGGAGATATGAGGAATTGATGCTATTAGATGAGAAGAGATTAGTTGCTATAAATCACACTCGGGGATATCAAAAAAGGATAGCTTGTGCTTTCAACAAAATGGTTCGCCCAAGGAAGCTTGCTGAGGGTGACCTGGTCCTCAAAGAACTTAAAGCGCCCGTTTATGACCCCCGAGGAAAATTCAAACCCAACTGGGTTAGACCATATATAATTAAGATGCTCCTCTCCGGAGGAGCTGCTTATCTCATGGACCTAGATGGAGTTGAGTTTAAATAACCAATCAACCTCGATCGCCTCAAGAAATATTTTGCTTGAGACCTTGTCATTTCAAAACCTCCAAAGTTGATGAACTACGCTTGACCAGATTCCCGCTAGGGGATACGTAGGCAACCTGCCCGGTTCGGTCACATAAATAAAGTTGCCTACAAGGCACTTCCCTTCTGACCTTAGCTGAACTACTACGGACCTAATACCTGCTCAGGGATAAGTAGGCGGGCCCATAAGGCCCTCGATCCAAATAAAACCCAACTCTTGATGTAACCCAATATCCTGAGTTTCCTTATGCCAAACTAGGGGCAAACTTGCGTTTGCCCAGAACTAGAATCAAAGCTCCTATACTAGGGGCAAACTTCGTTTGCTAAACCGAAGAACCCAAAAAATACCTAAACCCATTTCTGGATCTATTGGCTATAAACAGGTACTGTGTGGAAGCAAATGAGGATTCATAGTATCGAATGATTAAAACTCTAAAGCAAAACTCAAAGCAAAGTAATAAGAGCTTAGAGAGACATTAAAAGGAAAATTTTCATAATCTGAAAAGATGGGAGAAGTGCAAACTATAATTTGATATGATCAGAACATTTTCCTGATACAAAGAAAAGTCTTTATGAAAATTGAAATACATCACAAAAAAGCGCAGTAAGAGTCAAGCAGGTTATGTCGGAAGTTTTTTAAAATCTTGTTTTTTTTTCCTTTTTGTTTGTCTAGAAGCTATTTCCCGACCAAAGTCTGAATCTCAAGAAGGTACTCGGCAGTGGAGACAACTGAAGAAGGTATCCTCCAGAAAGGAGCCGGCACTCTGTCATGCCAAGCCTCGGCAAATATCTCATGGTAGAAGGGCGTAGAGCGCAGCTCCTCGAAAAATCAATCGTAATAGTGTCCAGGCATCCTGAAGCAATCCAAACTGGCAAACCACTCGTCCGGGGATGTAAAAAGTGGTGGCATGCAGACCAGGTAACCAAAGCCCCGGGCGTCCGAGAAGTCGCACAGTGATAGAGCAGTAAGTCCATCGAGTGCACACACAGCAAATGTCCCCACAATATAGGTTCTGAAGCCAAGTAAGCCAGTCCTCAACCATGCGAATAGGCCTGTCAATCTGTGACACTCGAAGTTGAGTCGGTAAATACTGGAAAGAGAATCCATCCACAGGTATAGAATGTCAGAACTTATGGGAGCCATGAAGAAGGAGAGGGAAAATAGAAGAAGATTATGAATAAGGAAGAGGAAAAGGGGTCTTAGGAGTTTTCAAATGGCTGTTGAAATGAGCAAATGAAACTTTTTATAAGAAAAAGGCACAAACCGGCACTCGATGAAAGCGGCGACATTCACTAAGTGCCGGTCGACAGTCACTGAGTGCCGCGCGATTGTCAGTGAGTGCCGATCAGCCTCTCTGAGTGCCGGCTAGGTTGTAAAATGTTCATGGGTCAGTTTATAACTTGAATCAGCCCAAACCTGCATAGAAATTTGAACAAGAGTATCACCATTTTATCATTCCAGCACCATTCACCAATAAGTAAAATTAAGTCATTCAGGTTTTGAGTAAACAAAGGGGAATAAAGTCTAAAGTTAAAACAGTAATCAAGCATGAGTATAAACAAAATTCAAAATTAGCACACAGGCCACCATGTATGAATACTATCAAGCCACCTAAATAAATCTGCTAAAGAGAGAAAAGTTTGGAGTTCTCGTCCTCACAGGGACATAATATAAAAAGAAAGAGAGATCGGCTATCGTCGTCAGTGATGAGGATTTCTTCTAGGTGCCTGTGGAGCTGTCTGACTTCCCCCCAGCTCCGCCATCTCCTCCATCTCCACCGTCACCTCCATCACCACCTTAGCCGCTGCCACCAGCATCTCCTTGATAGCTGCCGCCTTGACCCAGTTGAAACTCTTAAATTTTCCTACTCAAGGCAGCAAGCTTGGCCTCCTGAAAAGACAAAACAAAATAAAGAATAAGTGAAATAAAGAGAATAAAAAAAAAAGAAAAAGAAAAAGAAAAAAAGAAAAAAGGAGAGGAAGAAAAGAGATAAGAAGAAGAAGAAAATGAATAAAAATGGTGATACCATAGCTCTGGCCTGAAAATCAGTAGTGGCCCTTGCTCTATCAGCCTGAAAAGAGTTTGGACACAGTCGTCAGTATAAGATAAAAATTGGAATTATAAAGAAAAAAGAGAGAAGAAAGCAATAAAAAGGTTGTTTCTAGAAACAGATTTACCCTCCATTCGCATCCATGAACCCAATGCTAGACAGTATGTGCATATGATAGACCTTCCTCTTCATAATCTCTGGGGACTGTATCATATTGCAGAGGGATGGACAGAACATTTTGGGTATAAGGGGCAAGCTGATACATGGTCTCCTGGCCCATGTGTACCATAGGAACATTCCAGTTCCACTGTGGGAGAGCTGGAGTGTCTGCAACCCCAGGGAAAGGCTGTAAAGGGGATTCAAGTCTATGTGAGTATTATTCCAAAATAAAAGGAAAATTTTAAAAGAAAATGAAAAGAATGAAATATCTGTTACCCGGGTAACATCCATAAGAGGAAAGTTGTGCATGAGAGAATTTAATCTGAAGCCAGGATAACCATCTGGATCGTCCAGATAATTTGCAATGTTCTCCAAACCTAGAGCAGCGATGAGCTCCTCATGATCCAATGTCTCAGTGCTCCTCATAGTAGCAGGAGGAGCCCTAGGCACATAAAAAGTCGGGGCTGCAAGGGATTGCCTGGTCACCCTCTTACCAAGGTACCACTCCCGACACGCCTCCCCCACCATCAGGATCCTCATCCTAGAGAAACCTACAGTAGGTTGGGTTTCTACGCTGGCTTCTGGAAGGGCCGCCTCCCAAGGGTTCCACACCACATGAACCTCACGTAGGTTGATAAGGAGGTTTCTGCAGCCTACAAAGTCGTGGGCCCCAACCTTCCTGCCTGTCACTCCTTTCCTCCATTTTAAACCCTGAGGCATGATCGTAGCCTTGCCTTCCCAGGTACTGGGAGCCCTCATGCGAAGGTGTTCATGACACCAAATCTGCAAGAGAAAAAGAAAAAAGTAGTGAATTTGATTTTCAAACTAAAATCGGAGGAGATGAATAAAATAAAAGTGTGATTGAAATATAATAGCAAAATTTTACCTCCCAAGCTCTCCAGTACCCGCCAGTGGAAGGTGAGTTTCCCCTGGAGACCTCACTCATGTGGTTGTAAAGACTGGCCAGCCCTGCCCCTCCCCAGTTGTACTGGGAGATGTGGTAAATGTTTGTAAGTGAAGCTAAGTACTCGAGGTTGATAGTACCCCCCTTCGTGCTCATTAGCGAGCAACCCAGCACGTACATGATGAAGGCCCTATCCATCTGGTCGTCAGTAAAGACCTGACCCTTGAAAGTATCCAGGAACCATTTTGCAGGTACTATGAACTCTCCTGGATGAGCCCCGAGTAATTCGATAATCTCTTCATGACGAGTCTGGAGATTGTCTAGCGAGCAATGGGAAGGCCGCCGAATGGAATGCCTGTGATCATGGCAGAGTCCCAAGGAGTCATCGTCATCTCCCCAAAGGGCATGTGGAAGGTATTTGTTGTATCCCAACATCTCTCTGCTAAGGCCTGGATATGAGTCCTATTGTTCGAAATCTTCTCTAAAAGTAATGCAAAGAGCCCGAATCCAGCATTGTTGACTAGGGTTTTAACCTCGTCAGAAAGTTCCTCATACCGCCTCCGGCCATGAGCCATGCTCCCATGGCCTTTGAGGACAAATTTTGGAGTCTGCAAAAAAAATAAAAATAATAAAAATAATAATAATATGAGAATGAAAGAAAATAAGTAATCAGATTCTTTGTAAAAGGAAAAATAAGTGGTGATCTCCGAGTCTAAGCAACTCAAATAAAGTTCTGATTTCCGGGTTTAAGTAACTCGTTGATTTGAAAATAAAAATTTCTTTCGAGTCTAGGCGACTCATTGTTAAGAAAAAAAAAAAGAAAATTCTTTCGAGTCTAGGCGACTCATTGAAAATAAGAAAATTCTTTCGAGTCTAAGCGACTCGTTTGTTTTCAAGAAAAGATAAGAAAATCCTTTCGAGTGTAAGCAACTTGTTTATTTTCAAGAAAAATAAAAGGGTTCTTTCGGGTCTAGGCGACTCATTGATTCAAGAAAAGAAGAAAATTCTTTTGAGTCTAAGCGACTCGTTGTTTTGAAAATAAGAAAATTCTTTCGAGTCTAAGCGACTATTTGTTGTGAAAATAAGAAAATTCTTTCGAGTGACTCGTTGTTTTGAAAATAAGAAAAAAGAATTCTTTCGAGTCTAAGCGACTCATTTGTTTGAAAATAAGAAAAAAGAATTCTTCCGAGTCTAACTGACTCACTGTTTGAAAATAAGAAAATTCTTCCGAGTCTAAGCGACTCGTTGACAATAGGTTTTTTAGTTCAGTAAAAACATGGGGTCGGTACAACCCTCATTAGCAGTGGACAAATGGAATAATGGAATTTATGAGCATGGAAAACTAATGAATCCAAGTAAGAGCGATAAGAAAAAAAAAAAAAACACCAAGCATTGAACCCCAAATCATGACAAGAAAATCAATTCAAGAAGAGGGGATGTCGTAAATAAGTTTTAATACATTCAAACACACAAAGTCATGGGGGCACTCATACATGCATTGTTCATCATGGATTGCATTGCATTGCATTACTTTATCATAAGCATAAAAAGGGGGGATTTGGGAGTATACCAATCTGTTGAATGCTCGAGCCGAGATATGCGCCCCGGGGTCGGCAAGTAAAACCGATGAGTTATGGCCAGGGTGGGGCTTATAATTCTTCATGGGAGGACCATAGGACCCTGAACCACTAGCCATTGTAGGATCTACAAGCAAAAGAAGAAGAAAGGTAAAGTTTTATATGGAATTTGAGGGGGAAATATGAAGATGGTCATGATTTCAAGTGTAAAATCAAATAAAGTGGTGATCTTGATGATTAATGGAATAGACATACCTTGTTTACTTGATGAATCTTGAGCAAAGAATCAAAATGAAGAGAGTTTTGGAGAGGAAACCCGAAATAGAGAGAAGAAGATAATGAAAAGGAAGAAGGCAAATCAAGTTTCAAAAAAACTGATATACAGGCCGGTACTCGATGAAAAGGCGCCGACACTCAGTGAGTGCCGCGCGGCAGTTGATGGAATGCCGGCCGGCACTCAGTGAGTTCTGCTCCTCCTCACCGAGTGCCGCCGAGTGTGCCAGGTGGCCCTCTTCCTCCTAAAATTCATATTTATAATAAGTACCACCGAATTTTGCTCCCATGTCTTCAAAGTTTTTCCCTCATTTTGAAAGGACCCCCGGAGTTTGAAAAATGAGTTCTTAAGCCCTTTTGCAAATCAAAATGAGCCCTAATTGTGAGGAATTTTTGTCGAAAAACACCCAGTTTCAGCAAATAAACCAAATTAAGTCAAATCGACTTCGGATTCTTGATGTGATTGGAGTCTGATTGACTTCAGAATTTTGAAATTTTGATTTTAATTGGAGTCTAATTGACTCCAGATTTTGGGATATTGAATAAATAGGAATCTAATCAACCCCGATTTTGGGGAAGTTGAACAAGTTGGAGTCTAATCGACATCGGATTTTGGGCAAATTTAATTTGATTAGAGACTAATTGACTCCAGGTTTTGAAAGATTTGGTTTAATTGGAGTCTGATTGGCTCCAGATTTTTGAAAATTAATTTGATTGGAGTCTGATTAACTCCGGATTTTGTAAATTGAATAATTTTAGCTAAACTGACTCCAGATTTTGAAAATTTTGATTTAAGTCTGTAGGACTCCGAATTTTTTTAGAATTTTCAAACTGATTAATTCTCAATTTTTGAAAATCGATTTGACTTGAGCATGATTGACTCCAAACTTTTTGAAAAAAGATTTGGTTTGAGCCTGATTGGCTCCAACCCTTAGAAAATTAATTTGATTCGAGCTCAATTGTCTCATGAATTCGCAAATTTGAAAAGAAACCGTATCGATTCCAGATTTTGAGAATTAGATTGAATTGAGGGTTTGATTTGATCTTGAAAGTTGAAAGGATTGAAATCTGATTAACTCCAGATTTTGAAAAAAGATTTGGTTTGACTCCAGATTATGAGAAAATTAAGCCAATTTTGAATATGATTAACCTTTGATTCCAGAAATTTAAAGCGGATTTGAATCTGAGTAGTTCGAGATTTAGGAAAGTTATTTCGAAGTTGAATCCTGAAAAAAGGTAACCCCTAAAAAGGGGGAGAGGGGAAAAATTGGGAATTATAAGTCGAATCGAATCAGCATTGACTTTGCCCCGTGAAAAATTCGTATCCTCAATTTTCGTAATGAATCTGTGCTAATTTCAGTGTGCTACCTGATTCGACTATGGAGTGTAAGGCATGAAGCGGCTCAGTCAATCAGATGACTTTTGGAGGATTATGGAGTGTAAGGCGTGAAGCGACTCAATCTTTCAGCGTGCTACCTAATTCGACTATGGAGTGCAAGGCATGAAGCGGCTCAGTCAATCAGATGATTTTTGGGAGATTATGGAGTGTAAGGCGTGAAGAGACTCAATCTTTCAGCGTTCTACCTGATTTGACTATGGAGTGTAAGGCGTGAAGCAGCTCAGTCGATCAGATGACTTTTGGAGGATTATAGAGTGTAAGGCGTGAAGTGACTCAATCTTTCAGCGTGCTACCTGATTCGACTATGGAGTGTAAGGCGTGAAGCGGCTCTGTCGATCAGATGATTTTTGGGGGATCATGGAGTGTAAGGCGTGAAGCGACTCAATCTTTCAGTGGGCTACCTAATTCAACTATGGAGTGTAAGGCATGAAGCAGCTCAGTCGATCAGATGATTTTTAGGGGATTATGGAGTATAAGGCGTAAAGCGACTCAATCTTTCAGTGGGCTACCTGATTCGACTATGGAGTGTAAGGCATGAAGCGTCTCAGTCGATCAGATGAGTTTTGGGGGATTATGGAGTGTAAGGCATGAAGCGACTCAATCTTTTAGCGTGCTACCTGATTCGACTATAGAGTGTAAGACGTGAAGCGGCTCAGTTGATCAGATTACTTTTGGAGGATTATGGAGTGTAAGGCATGAAGCGACTCAATCTTTCAGCGTGCTACCTGATTCGACTATGGAGTGTAAGGCGTGAAGCAGCTCAGGCAATCGGATGACTTTTGGAGGTTTATTGAGTATAAGGCGTAAAGCTACTTAATCTTTCAGCGTGCTACCTGATTTGACTATGGAGTGTAAGGCATGAAGCAGCTCAGTCAATCAAATGATTTTTGGAGGATTATGGAGTGTAAGGCGTGAAGCGACTCAATCTTTCAGCGTGCTACTCTATTCGACTATGGAGTATAAGGCGTGAAGCGGCTCAGTCGATCAGTTGATTCCTCGAAATACATGTTCCCAAGAATAAAACTATAACATAACTGGAGAATTTAGAGCATAAGGCACATTTCTGATAATAGGAAGATCAACATGACTTTGGATCATCACATTTGGGGAGCATGAGACATTAAATTTGAGCATATGCATCACGATAAAATGGGAGTACATCTGTGTGGTTATTTGCATTTATTTGTTGTCCTTTGCCCGAACTACGTCCTGGTCTGATTCCCGACGGGATACGTAGGCAGCTCACCATTGAGCACGACCAGCTTTTGGCTCTCTGCACAACTGACTTTTACAACGCACTTTTGTTTTTACCTGGATTCGACCGCTTGGTTAAAGGCTTGTCTTTCAAACAAGCTTCGACATTCACTTATGATACGCGTTGCTTTACAAGCTCTGCCAAAGAGGGGCAAATTATAGACACCCCAATTTTGACCAAACGTCAAATCCAGGGATCGGTTACCTCTTAAGACCAATGATGACGATGACCAGTGAAATTCAAAGATTTTCCAGAGAATTCAAATTCTTCAAAGATTCTTCAAGTAAAGTTTCAAAATCAAAGAAAAATCAAAGAAGAAGAAATTGGGTATTCAAAGAGAAACCTGAACGTTGAAGAACGAGTGAGAAAATCAGTCTGAGAATACCTTCAAAAATATATATATATAGTAATGATAATAAGATATATAAAATAAAAAAGAGAGAGAGAGAAGAAAAGAAAGAGTTCTAAATATATACATATATATATAAGGAGAACGTGAAAAAAGAATTTTAAAAAAAGTCTTGAAAAGAAAAGAAAAAAAAAAGAAAAGAAAAAAAAGAAATAAAAGGATATATGGGAATAAATACCATGCATATGGGTACATTTTAATAAAGTACATTGCAAATATAAGTACATTAGTATATATATTACTAGATAAATTAAGTTTATGTTAATATATATGTTGAAAATTAAAAAGAAGGCAAAATTCTGTTAGCTCGGCATTCAGTGAGTGCCGCAGGCAGTCATCGAGTGCCGCGAAGTGTAACAGACTGCTTTTCTCACATGTTCTTAAAGAAAACTTTGCACATGGGTTTCCACCCGAATTTACCCATTTAACCTTGTCATGTTGGTCTATATAAACAGACCTTCATCTCCATTATGGGGACTTTTACTTGACTTTTGAACTTTTCACTTAATCTTAGAGAGAGATACAAGAGTTATATATACAATAGAGAGAGAATTGAGAGAGGAAAAAGAAAGTTTTCTTCAAGAAATTGAAGAATTGAAGAAGAACTTGAAGATTTTTAGAAGAGCTTCCCAAGAAATAGAAGAAATCCTTGAGGTCATAGAGATAACCTCTCAATCCTTGGTAGAATTAGGTAAATTCAATCACAAGTTCATAGTTCTAGGAACATTACACATTTTCAAAACCTCTCTTCCTACCCAATTTCATCACACACCACTTAGAGCTTGTGATTGAATCTCATAACATTTCATTAATTTGGGTCTAAGTAGAACTTTGAATTTAAGAATAAAAGAGTTTTGACTTGAAATTTTCAAATAACCTTTGATTTCATTTCTTTTGTTTATATTCCTCTCATAGGATCTATGAGATCTTCAATATCTCATTAGATCTCTTTGAGTTTGATCCTCTAGTTCCTTATGATCCTATGATTTATATAGGGATTAAGATTGGTCAAGGTCATATCTACACATAGTTGTTTGGGTTCAAGTCTTAGCTCATGACTTGGATCTCCCTACTAGGAATCTTATGGAATCTATACCATATTCCATAGAGATTTGAGAAGATTTGAGTCTCATTTAGTATCCAAGGACCATTAATTTGAGAGGAGAATAGCATATCATAAATCCTATATTCCTCAAGGATCATATGTTTGAGAGAGGAATTAGATGTAGATCTTCATAGTTTACATTCAAAATTCATAAGATTAAGTAAGACCTTAGGATTCCCTTGTTGTGAGATGTATGGCGGAAATCCATTAAGGCTAAATCTATGAATCTCTTCATGTTTCATTATCTATCCCAATAATCATGGTCATATTTGATCCTAGTTCTCTCTAAAATCAAGGATCAAGTTTGATTCAAAATATGAACATCAATTTAACAAAGGTGCAGTGAATCCATAAACCAATCGTGATCAAAGATATTTTATAGAGTCATGATTCATTGGAAATGGAAGAGACCAATTGGAGGATGTTCATAACTCATTTCAGCATCTCTGTAATTTTTTTTTGGGGGCACTTACCACAAAGGATCTCAGTACACCATTTATTAAGTTAAAGCACAAATTAGATAGTGACTTAACAAAAAGGACAAAAGGTTGACAGCTGTTGCTCACACGGTATAAAAGCGCACAACATAGATCTCCAATGAACAGCCAAAGTCACTCACGCGCGTCATTTCTGAGGCTGCTCGCACCATGCGAGCAGCGTACCGTATTATTTTTAATTTTGAAAAATGTTTTTTAAACTTTAAACATCCATAACTTTTGACCTACAACTCCATTTTCCACAAATTTTATACCGTTGGAATCGTGTCGACGAGAGCTGTAAAACTAGTACCATTGTTGATATGTTTTGAGAAAAAAAATTCATGTTTTTACATACATGAATAATAAGTGAAATTTCACTTGATATACATAAAATATTAAGTGAAATTTCACTTAATTTTAGAGCTTTTAAAAGCTCTCCTAAAAAAGCCATAAGTTCAATTTTAGCAAAGCTCATAACCTAGTTACCAAATGAATTTACATGAAATTGTGCTTTAAAAAATGAGAAGCACCAAAATGGGGACCAAACTAAGCCTTAATGTTCATGTACGAGTTAAGTGAAATTTCACTAAATATTCATATAGGCATGGTGATTTGTTTTATTTTTTTTATTTTTTTTTATTTTTAAACAATGCATATTTTGTTAAAATAAGCAAATTTCATAATCAATTATAAAACACAATTTTTCAACCAAAACAAATGTAGGAATTCTTGTTAATATTCGTCTTTTTTTTTCTTTCTTAAAACATATAAATTTGGCATACATAAATATTAAGTGAAAATTCATTGAACCCGTACATGCATTCTTCATGAAAAACTTGAAGTTAAACTTAACATTCGTGTACCCGTTCAGTGAGATTTCATTTAGTGTGTCAAGTGAAGTTTCACTAACTATCCTAAAAATCGCTATAAGTAACTCTCTAGAGTTTAAGGTCTAAATTGATACTTACTATGTTAAAAAGTTCCTCACATGTCAAGTTAAGTAAAATTTCACTTAATATTCATGTACAAGTTCAGTGAAATTTCACTTAATATTCATATATGCCAAGTGAAATTTCACTTTTTTTTTCTCTTTCATATTAAACAATGCATATTTTGTTTAAATAAAAAATAAAAAAAATCAAATTTCACAAATCAATTATAAAACATAGTTTTTCAACCCAAGCAAATGTAAAATTCTTGTGAAATTTCACTAAAACTCTCATTAACAACAAAGTGAACATTCGGTTTTTTTTTTTCTCACAACATATCAATTTGGCATACGTGAATATTACGTTAAAATTCAATAACCAATACACGAATATTATGTGAAAATTCTATTAGGTTCGTCTGGTACATGACATGTAAAAATAGAGTTTTTTTCTTTTGCTCAAAAGGTATCAACATTGGTACTAGTTTTGAAGCTCTCGTCGACACGGTTCCAACAGTATAAAATTTGTATGAAACAAAGTTGTAGATCAAAAGTTATGGAGGTTTAAAGTTTAAAAATACACTTTCGAAATGGATATCGTATGGTACAGCCACTCACACGGTGTGAGTGGATGAAACCAACAAAAGTGCGCGTGCGGGCTGGGGGTTCCATGTGGGATTTTCTATGGTGCGTGTATTTATACCCTGTGAGCACTGACTTAGATTCCTTTTGTCCTTTTTAGAAAATGGTCAAAACAATTGCAGTTTAAAACTTTTGAGGGTTACTTGTAGGGATTTTACAATAATTTTCTTTTTTTATTTTATGAAATTCCATGTCTAAGATGGTTTGGCCTTATGCTTTCAAAACAAGCAACTCTCTGTCCAAAATTTCAGAACAGTAAGTCCGTTTCAAAATTAATAAATTAGAACCATAATAGAATTTCCTGGGTCTCTAATAATGTTTTCTAAGTACCTTAATGTGTTAGGAAGATACCCTAAAAAGATCTAAGTATTTCTCATTATTTTACTATTTTTAGAAAATCGTACAAGATCTCTGAACAGAGAGTTGCAGATTCCTGAGTGATGTCTAGTGTTTTCCATATTCCCAGAGATCTAACCGTTCAAACCTTGATTTTAATTTTGAGTTAGAAAGTAAACTCACAGATAGGGGTGTTCAAAAACCAAACCGAACCGATCGATTCGGTCGGTTTTAATTTAATTTGTGCAGTGCAAAACCGAAACCGAGCCGAAAATTTACACACTCCGAACCGAACCGAACCAAACCGAACCGAAACCGATCGGTTTTGTCAAAAAACACACCGAACCAAACCGAACCGAACCGTTTACACCCCTGCTCACAGAGGCATATCATATCCAAAAATCATTAAGATCAAACCGTTGGAAGTATGGTTTCTCTACCTTTTAAAATCTAGTCTGCTCTCTGTAATTTAGGAAAAATAGTCGCTGTTTTTGTCTAGTCTCATTGATTTTAACTTAAATGGTTTCCTAATGTCTTGGGACCCAAATCATGTTTTGAATAATGATAATTTAGGTTAAATCCAGAGGCTAAATGATCCAAATTGATGAATAAATTCATATCTCATTCTTGTTCATATTCATTCATTCATTCATTCATGTACATTGATGCTTATGATTAGAACTAGTTATTGAATAAAGTTGGACTTAGTTGAACCTAATTAAACATAAACATGGATTCCTTATGATCGTGTTGGGATTATAGAACCCCTGTATGGACATTACATTTGCTCCTAGTTGAGGTTTGTATATCTATAAAGGTGCTATGATTCCAACTAATCGAAAGGAATTCATAGTTTTATCAATACTTCCTCTATTTGATAGATCTAAGCCAGAGGTTTAGGATTGATTATTTGATGTCATATTATTATGTGAAGCATGTGGACTAACCCTTGTTTTGTAGTGCTTTGGAGGTATGACTTCTTATCTCTTCTCTAGTTTATTTCATTTGTTGATTTTTGACTCCATGCGCGACACCTTAGCTTAGGTCTTGCCTTATGTGTATATGTGATTAGAGACATTTTACCTAGGATTTCTATTCTTTGTACGCATTGCACGTTTCCCATTTCGCGGCTGGATCCTGGGTAAGTTCTCTAGTTCCCTACTTGCACATCATTTTGCTTGCTACTTGAATTATGTGGCTTATGAATGATATTTTATCGTTACCAATTTTGCACCCTTTTTGACATGCTTGTGATATGTATACTTATATCTATGTATTAGTTGAGGGCATGCTTAGATTATTAATTCGATTAAATAGGATGATGAGTAGAGGCCTATCACTAGATAGGATGAAAGGGGGTGTTTTAGTCCGTCGGGCTCCTAATTCCTCTTTCATTCCATAATTTCCGGATCCAGATTATCTTTGGTTTCGTAAAGGATCGGTTGCTTTTAAAAAATGGTTTCTTAATTTTTCTAAAAAAAATTAAGTGGCGACTCATATTCGAATTTGAATTTGAATTTGAATTTTTTTAAAACAAAAGTGGGCCCAAATGCCAGTATCCACAGCGGATCTCCTAATTTTTCATGACTCTTCCTTAAAGCTTCAAAATTGCATCCATATTGATGATATACTTGAGTAACCTGAAATAAATTAAAACAAAACTAATACCTTTCATATAATAGAATCTCAAGAGTTATAAAGGTGAGTTAGGCTTAGTGATCGGGAATTGTTCATCCCCTATCAATAGCCAGTGATCGGGAAAGAACAAATCCTAATTGTACGCTTTAATTCACATTTGTTAGCCGATTTTATCATGTTTTTGTGTATTTTTACTTTGTTTTCCATTTTTCCAGGCGAAATAGGGTGAAAAAGCAAGAAGAAAGAAGCAAAAAAAAGCCACATCGCGCGAGCGGCCCGCTCAAGAGACATTCCAACCCTTCGCTCGCGCAGCCCGCGCGACTCCCCAGAATCGCACTACATCTCTCTACTACCTATCAAAAGATTTTGTCCTAAAATCTGAGTAAGCTAGTCCTTGAATAAGTCTGGATACTTCTCGCACATTTTTTATCCAATCTCCCAAGATGCTTCTCTCTCATCATGATACCTCCACTGAACCATTACCAGGGGATATATATTCTTTATTTCTCAGCTTCTTGATCTCCTTACCTATGATACTCTCTAGCCTTATATGGTATGACACATTGTCATTCACTTTGATATTCTTGAAGTTGATCATAGGTGTAGAACTGCGAAAATACTTCCTTAACATGCTTATGTGAAAGAAGTTGTGCACACCGGACTTTTTTTTCAATAGAGCGAGTTAGTAAGTGACTTTTACAACACGTTCTAAGATTTCAAACGGTCCAATAAAGCGAGGTAACAGATGTCCCTTCTTCTGTCCAAATCTAACTATGCCTCATACTGAAGAAATCTTGAGGAAGATGTGATCTCCAACACTGAACTTCACATCCTTGTAGTTTTTATCCGCATAACTCTTTTGCCTGCTCTGAGCTGCCTTTATCTTGTCTCAAACAATGTTGACCTTCTCGCTTGTCTCCCAAGCCATCTCTGGTCTGAGAAGCTTACCATCTTTAATTTCGGCCCAACATACTGGTGTATGCCATGGTGTCCCATACAATGCTTTAAACGGTGCCATCCCAATGCTCGAGTGATAACTATTGTCGTAGGCGAACTTGATTAAGTGCAAGTAAGTCTCCCACGAACTCTTAAAGTCAATTATACATGCTCGGAGCATATCTTCCATCACTTAATTAGTCTGCTCTGTTTGTCCATTAATCTGTGTATGGAAAGCAGAACTTAACTTCAAAGAAGTCCCATCGTTGCTTGAAGGCTTTCCCAAAATCCTGAGGTAAATCTCGAGTTGTGATCAGACAATATCGAGACTAGAACACCATAAAGTCAAATGAGTTGCTGCAAGTTTATCTGATTCATCTTCTGAACTAGATATGTCATGCTGTAGGCTATGAAATTGGCAGATTTGGTAAACCGGTCTACTATCACCCAAACGGCATCGTGGTTTTACTATGACCTGGGCAAACTAACCGTAAAGTCCATGGTAAAATACTCCCACTTTTATTCCAGAATTGGCAGTAATTGTAGGAGTTCAGATAGCTTCCTTTGTTCTACCTTAACTTGTTGACACATGAAGCACTTGGACACATGTTCTGTTACTCCTCACTTCATTGCTTCCCACCAAAAGTTTATCTTTAAGTCCTTGTACATCTATGTACTTCCTGGATGGACTATCAATCTAGACTTGTGCACTTCATTTAATACATCTATTATGAGGATTTCCACATTATGCATAACAAGCCAGCCTCTGAAACTGAATCCTCTATAATAACTGACATTCCATTCTTCTGGTTCTTTGTTGAAGCTCTGGTGAACCAATTTTTCAACTCTTTAACTTTCTACTGATCTTCTAAAATGCAACTAATGAGCGTTGGTATGGGACCTAGGCCTCGGGGTTGGCCCACCTTATGCGATTATTGCAAAAGGAACAACGATGAGTTCTATCAAACTTGGCAGTGCCCCAGGATGGATCCAAGGCTCACTTCAAGAATTAGAACTTATGATGATCCTAAAGATAAAATAGTCGCCAACTAATTTTTATCGAGAATTAGGAAACTAAATTTGAGTTGCCTAAATTGAATAACGTTACTCACCCTTCATCACCAGAAACAAGGTTCGAGGGTCTTGGTACAAGAGGGGAAGGAGCCAAAGTAGGACTAAAGCACCCCTTCCCGCCCTATTGAACGGTAGGCCTTGATTCAATTTTCCTTGTTTTTAATTCATAATAGGTGTTAATTCCTCAAACATACTAGAAAATTTATACATGGCAAAAGAGCATTTAGTTTAAAATCATTTCAAGAGACTAAATTCAAGTAGCAATCGGATGCACATACAATACAAGGACGAAGTATACTCACAGTGGCTAGTCCTACCTGGGATCGATGCAAATAAAGGAAATGTGCCATGCAATAATGCAACAATCCTAGATAAGATGCTTCTAACACATATAAGCACATAAACGGAGACTATCCTGAAGAAATTGTGTCATTAAAAGCAAAGTTGTAAACCTAGAAAAATTCTAAGAGAATGGTAGAGAAGAGTTTTATTTTTATTTCGGAAAATGGTAAATAGATTCCAAAAAGGGATGTACACATGTACAAGAGGCATACCCCAGGATATTCAACAGGCATAAAGCATAAGGACATGTGGTCACACAAACCACATAAATAGCGATATCTGATAAAAAATCAAACAAGGCACTTTACAAAACAAATGATTTGCCAAACCAAACCTAGCAAACCAAGAAAAACCCAACAAACTAAAACTCAACACAAATCCAACCAAGACAGTTTAGATGGTCAAAGCCAATTAGTCAATAGTGTAGCAAGTTGGGCATGTCCTTTCCATTTGATGCTGACTTGAGCGTGAACTTGTGAAATAAAAACCTTCAGCAGTTGCTCTTTTGGAGTTGAGGAATTTTTAAAAGTTCTAATGTTTCTCTCCCTCAATAATCTGTAAATGGTTACACCCAAACATATTCTGGGGATCATGTGTTGGGGAGTCTTCCCCTTCCAATGCTGGATCATCCAATTGACTGTATAATCCCAAGGTGTGCCATTCTAATTCAGGTTACATCTTCGTATTAAATCCTGCCAAATAAAAGTAGAGTAATCACATTTAAAGAAAAGATGATTATGAGATTCCATCTGCCTAAGGTATAATGCACATGCAAATGGACCAAGAGTAAACTTGCAAATTCTATCTTGTGTTTCTAGCCTATTTTGGATGGTAAGCCACAAAACAAAGTTCTGTCTAGGGGTACACCCAGAATACCAAACAAATGGGTACCAAGGGACAGTCGGATTAGTGGGTCTAATTTGGTTCCAGATATGGCAGTAGTTAAACTTTCCATTAGGGGAGGATATCCATTCCATTCTATTATGTGTATCAGTGGGATTATAAAAGTTGGAAAGAAGTTCACGAACCTCATTAAGACCAATGGAAATTGAGGCAAGCCATTTTCAATCAAGATGAGATACAATTGTTGCCACTTTAGCATTAGGGGCTAAAGTAGCATCATAAGCAATTCTGCTTGTGTACTTCTCAAAGAGAGGCCCACAAGGGAGCCAATTATCAAACCATAAGGATATGTTTAAACCATTACCAATTTTATACCTAATAAGAGGTCTAACCAGATATCTAAGCTTCAAGAGCTTTCTGTAATACCAAGAGCATTGACCAGGGGCTTTCACCTCCCAGAAACTTTTGGTTTTAATCATATACAAGTGGACCCATTGTTTCCATAAAGATTTATTTGTTGGATCAAGAAGGTGGCCAATATGTTTAAGATTAAGCACGATATATGTAAGGAAAATATCTTTAAAACCAAGGCCCCCTTCTTGCTTGGGTCTACAAACATTAGCTGATCGGGAGAGAACTAATCCAAAATATACGCCTTAACGAGCATTTGTTAGTACCTTTTTATCCTGTTTTTGTATATTTTTACTTTGTTTTCTAGTTTCTGACAGGTTTTTGGAAGAAATCAACTCAACCAGGCTAAACAGGGTGAAAAAGCAGTAGAAAAGAAGCTGAAAAAGCCAAGTCGCGCGCGCGACCCGCGCCCGCGAAATTCGAGAATCGCTTGCGCGATCCGCTCGCGCGAGAACCCCAAAACCGCTCGCGCGAAGGTCCAATTGTCGCGCTTGCGCGACCCGCTCACGCGATATGGGTAAAAACCAAAGTTGCGTATTTCAGTGTACTGAAGACTCCTGTGCAAACGAAACTGCTGAATGACGTCTAGATTGTAAATTACATCAGTTTCAGTCCGTTTCGAGTTGGAAAGGCTTCCAAAACTTGTTGTAAATCTATATATACCCTATTTTACTTCAATTAAAGGGTTGGCAATTAATATACACACCTTCTACAACCATATTTCCAGCCATTGAAGGGAAGGAAGCAAGGAGAAGAAGAAGAAGACCAAGGGTTTCCATGGCCTCCTCCATCAACTACTTGCCATCTATCACTTCCATGGACGGCTAGATCATAGATCTAGGGTTTCAATGAAGCCCTAGATGAGTAATAGGGTTTTATTTATGTTTTTATTTTAGTTTTATTATGTATGGATGACAGTCACATGTTTAGAGGATTTTTATAAATAAATCGTACTTCTATTGATTAAATCATTGCTTTCAGAATTTATTTTTGTCTTAGATCTATTTTGACTGTGATGTGCTCAACGATCTATTCTTGCTGTGCTTGTTTAGGTTGTTTACATGTGATGGTGCTCTATTGATTCGTGCTATCAAGTATCCGAATAGTCCATGCCTAGGTTAGACGGATTAGATCACAACCCTAGTTTAGTGTGAGATAATTCGTGCTACCCGAAGATGGATTATGTTGGTGCTTGAACCATGATTATCTTCTTGTCGGAGGAATTGGGCTTGTAGCTACAATTCCCCATATTCATCCAACATAATAAGCTAAAGTAATTCATAAATATTCCTATTATGAAGCTAGTGGTGGATTTGCAATCCTAGGTTCCCTTAAACATTATTTAAAACACTTTTAATTTCTTTCATAGTTTAGATTTAATTTTATTGTTATTAGTTTAATTAAAATCCAAATCAAATCCGTTTTTATTAATTAACTAAATTTAGGTTTTAAAATTAAGTCGCTGTAGTAAATCAATCTCTGTGGGTTCGACCTTTACTTTCACACTACAAATCTTTAGAAAAGTAAAGCATAAATAAAAGCATACTTTTTATATCTTGATTCTGACAACATCAATTTTTGGCGCCGTTGCCGGGGATTGTATTACTACTCTTAGTTTTAGAATCATAGTTTAGTTAATTCGTAAATATTAGATTAGTTTTTATTTTTCTTATTTTATGTTTTTGTTTTTAGTTATTAACTTGTTTTTTTTATTTTGTAGTCAACGTTTCCGGGTGGAGTAGCTCATTACATCAAAGGAGCTTACGCGAAATAAAATAAATAAGAATTAAGTAAATTGCTCGCTTTAACTTTGCTTTAAACCACTGTAAGTCAGGGCGCTGCGACGCACTATTTGCATTAGTTTAGGGTTAATTGCACTGCATTAGCTAGGAAACCCGGGGCGCTGGGCTTGACGCGGTCATTGCATTACAGGATAATTTGCATGCATCATAGTAGTTGAGTGCTTGTTATCTTATTTGCGTGATTGTTATTTGTTTATTTTGTTTAGTTAGTCTTTGTTTTTAGTTTCTTTTCTTTTGTTTTAGTTTATGTTGGGTACACGTTCAAATAAACCAGATTTAAAATCTTTCGATCTTGAACTTGAACGTACCTTAAGAACTAGTAAGTCCACAACCCAAGCTTCTAGAGCTAGGTTGCAAAACGACGAATCAACTCCGATTCCGTCGTCGTTGTTTGAGGCCGAAATTCAGAGTACTCGTGAACGGTTAAGGAAAACTCGAACTTTTCAAATTGAACCGATTAAAATGGCTGACGGTGGAAATAACAATAACAATCAAAATGATGGTGCTAATATGAATAATCTTAATATACCGCCACCACCTCCACTTATAAATTATTTTATTCCTACTACTTACACGGCACAAGCTGGTATCGAATTACCGGAGGCGACGGCATCTCACTTTGAGATAAAGTCGTCTACGATCTCGCTACTACCGTCCTTCCATGGCCGTCTAAATGAAGACCCTTACCAACACTTAGGGGATTTTCAGGGTATATGCTCTACTTTGAAAATACAAAACCTAAATAATGATGAGTTAAAATTGCGGCTCTGCCCATTCTCTTTAAGAGACAAAGCTAAATATTGGCTTCAATCTTTGGAGCCAAACACAATAAAAACATGGGAAGCCTTACACACCGCCTTTTTACAAAATTTTTTCCCTATTATGCGTACAAATAAGATAAGAAAAGATATAACTAATTTTGTGATGCAAGATGGGGAGACTCTTTATGACACGTGGGAAAAATTTAAAGAATTATTACGTTCGTGCCCACACCATCAGGTTCCCAAGTGGCAATTGGTTCAAGTCTTCTACGAGGGGCTTATTCCCTCTGTTAGGAATATCGTCGATGCTGTTTGTGCAGGAACGTTCCTACACAAAAGCGCCGACGAGGCCTGAAATTTTTTTGAAACTTTAAGCGAGAATTCGATGCATCAGGCTGTGTCGGTACGTTCTGAGGGATACCTTCAACCTAAGCGAGAGGTGACAGTTGAGTCAAGTCAATCAATTCAAATACAAGAATTAAATAGAAAACTTGACCGACTTATGCAAATGAACAAACCGTCTAATCCATCCTCTTTAGAAGTATGTGCATTATGTTCTGAACCGTCCCATAATATCTTTGCATGTCCTTCTGCATCTCAATATCCGGAATTTGTTGAACAACACGTTAATTCTATGCAACAATTCCCACAAAATAATTATAATCCTAGGTCGACTAATTTTCCTAATACGTACCGACCCCAATACCAACAAGGTCAATACCAACCACCTCCTCCACCTCCACGCAATAATGCATTTGAGGAAAAGGTGTTGGCCTCACTTGAAAATTTTGGGTTGGTAATTCAGTTAGTGCACTCTCATACTCAGTCTATCGCAAAGCTAGAGTCCCAAATGGGACAAGTAGTTACTACATTAAACCGTTTAACTGAGAGTAAGTCGACGAGTCAAACTACTCAGCAACCTAAGGGGCAATACGCAGTGGGTAGTACGAGTGAGAGCGTGAACGCTGTTTCGACTAGGACGACTATTCGAGATGAAGAAGTTGTTGAGATTCCAAATAAGAGTGAGAAAGATGGGAAAATTAACTTAAATTTGAATAAGGAGGGTGAGGGAACGAGTAGAATTCAAAAAGATAAAGGAACGGCCCCAACAAACTATATTCCAAGAATGCCATATCCACCAAACGTTGAGGGACCGTCACATCTTACTAAGAAAGGGTCAAAAATGGAAGATATACTCAAGGTATTTAAACAAGTGAAAATTAATATTCCTTTCCTCGACGCTATTAAACAAATTTCCGCTTATGCTAAATGTCTAAAAGACCTTTGTACTCAAAAGCGCAAAATACGGAGTCATACTCCTAAAAAGGTCTTTCTCACGGAAAAAGTAAGCTCTATATTCCAACACGCTCCTCCAAAATATAAAGATCCAGGTACGCCTACGATTTCATGTGTCATAGGTGACACTATCATTCATCGGGCTCTCCTTGACTTAGGTGCTAGTGTTAACCTCTTACCCTATCATGTCTATAAATAACTAGGTCTAGGTGAACTTAAACCTACGGCCGCTACTATTCAATTAGCGGATCGTTCTGTCAAAATACCTAGAGGAATCGTCGAAGACGTGCTAGTAAAAGTTGATCAATGTTTCTATCCTGTAGATTTTATGGTCCTTGACACCGAACCGGTGCTAGATGCTAGGAAACATACTCCTGTCATTTTAGGCCGTCCATTCTTAGCAACTGCTAACGCACGTGTTAACTGTCGGACGGGGGTAATGAATGTGTCATTTGGGAATATAAAATTAAAATTAAATGTTTTTAATGTTATTGATCAACCTCCTAAAGATGACGATTACCTATGTGTGGAGGGTAGTGAGGTTAAACGGAATATTGAGCCTAAGAACGTAATAAATATAAGTGCGGGGAATACCATAGAGGATGATGAGTGGATGAATCCTAATACTTCGGACACTAATGTTGAATCTACTCGAAAGGTAAGAAATCGATTTGAAAATACTGATAAACCGTCGATTGAATTAATTCAAAGCGACGTAATTTCTGCTTACCATTGAGCTCTGCCTGACATTCTTAGGGGTACAAAGTCTGATTTTCAACCTCTGTAAGTCTTGAGCTAGAACGGGCTAGCTGAAGACGTAAAAGTTAGCGCTTCTTGGGAGGCAACCCAAGCTTTATTTCATTCGTTTTTCTTATTTTTGGATGTTTTTGAGTCATTTTGGTCAGTTTGTGAGTATTCTGGGTAGGTTTGGGGGTTGGAATTAATTTAGTTTAATAATATATACATAATTTTAGCCTAAAAGTGAAAATTACCCTTCTCGCGCGCGCGGCCCGCTCGCGCGAGACGTCGCTCGCGCGGCCCGCTAGCGCGAGTTTTCCCCTTAGTGTTTTTTTCTTTCGTTTTCTTTTTATGATGCCTCAGGTTCTTCTCGCGCCTGATGTCGCGGGCGAGAGGTAGCTCGCGGGAGCGAGATTATAGTTAAAAAAAAAAAAAAAAAAAAAAAAAAAAAAAAAAACAGGAATTCGCGCGCACGACGACCGCTCGCGCGGACCGCTCACGCGATTCCCCATTTTTCTGGTATTTTCTTTTGTTTTCTATATCTTTCCCCCTACCTAGTTTATTTGTGTTTCTTTTCTGTTTTTGTTTAGTTGGTTCAGTTTAGTTCGTATTCGTTGTTTTCCTTATTACATTTATATATTTTTTTTTTCGTTTTATTTTTTTTCCTTTTGCTAGTTTAGTTTAGTTTCGATTAGTTTTCAAATTTATATTTTATAGTTTAGTTTCGTTTATTTTTAATATTCTTTTGTTAGTTTCTTTTCGTTTATCTAGTATTAACAGGTAACATTGAATTTTATTGCCATATTCATTTGTGTTCACCTGTTTTATGCTTATCAAGATCGAGGTACTATCGTTCCTTCCTTATGTACTCTCCTTTCTTTCATTTTATTGTTTCATTGGGGACAATGAAAGGTTTAGGTTTGGGGGTATGCACACACATGCACATTATTATGCACTAAAATTTTAAAATAGTGTGTTTAAATAAACGATGTTACCGACGTTTTTGCAATCTTAATTTGATACTTCTTGTTATGTAACTATGATTGTTATAGAATGGTAAATAAGAGAATATGTGATTAAACATTTGCTGAAGTTATGATATGACGTTTTAAGTTATGTATTGTTTGAATCGTAGTTTTATATCATAAATTTGCACACAACTTATGCACTGCACGTAGTCGCTTGAATGCATGTTTGATGTGAACTATAATATAATTCGGATTTCTAGATAACACATGGTGGAGACTAGACCCGGTGAGCTTTTGAGCCTATCTTTTCTTTGTAGAGGGTTACAAGTACATTGTGTTTGTCGAATTTCATTGAAATAGCGCATTAACTTGTTGTTTAGTCTCATTATTCTTGTTTTGGTTAATAGTCAAGTTCAAATATTTGTTACCATGCTAAATAATCTTCCATTGTAAACATTGAAGAACCTTATTACCCTAGGAAATGATTATAGGCCTTCTTTGTTTATTACCGACCGATAAATGAAAAATTTCCTTAGTTCGCCCTTTGAGCCGTTAAAATGCCATTTCTTTCTTTGATTACCATTATCCTTGTTTTTGCTCCGACTTGACAAACTTGGAGTTCACCACTGAGAGATTTGTCACCTTTTAGTACTGTTAAGGTGATGTGTTGAAAAAGAAGAAGAACATAAGATGCTATTGGGATAGTTGCTTTGTACCTTAATGAATAATCATTCGAAGAACAAGAAAAGGAAAAGGAACAAGAAGTATATTGAAAAATAAAGAAGAAGAAGGTAGAAAAGAAGAAAAATGAATGAAAAGGAATGAAGAGAAAAAAAGATGAAAGTTGGTAGAAAAGAAGAGTGAAATAGATCGAACATGCCTTACAATGTCATTCTGAAAACTACCTAATTAATCCGTTCTATCATTTTTTATTGCCTGAGTCACATTACAACCTTTGAAAAGTCCTAATTGATCCTAGGAAACATGGTTTTGATATAAAAACGATGGGAGGGAGATTAAAACATGGTAATGATTAATTTTTCTTGATTATTGGCATCTTATCCATGAGACTACTGTTCTTTCGTGTCATGCGTCTTTTTCGAGTCATATGTGAGCGTTTATTGTTTTGAGAATATATTTCCTTTACTCACATATATTAGATAAATTACACCTGTTTCTGAGTGTTTCATTTGAGAGTGTAATTAATTGTGAGATTCGTAGTCGAGACATAGTTGGATGGTTATCTGAGTTATATTCTATGTTCATGACATACGCGTGTTTATTTGACTACCACATCACACACGTGCAATTGTGTGAGGAACTCTATTGATTTATACGATGCATGTGCTTGAGATTGTTTTTCATGACTTAGGTGGATGTTTCATTACGTTTCTTTATGTTCGTTATTCTATTTCAGATCTTTGTTTTATGATAAGAAGTACTGATTGTTATATTTTTCATTTTTAAATAAAATTCTTTGAATTTATAAGTTAATGAAGATGGTTGTGGGTGACTTGTTGATGAGAACCCTCACGAGACTTCACTCGTCCGACTAGGGACACCTAGGGGTTTAAAAGGCTTGTTGCATATGCTAAATGCAATCGTGATCCATACGAAAATGGAATAGATTTTTATTAGTAGTTTTTATTTTAGTTTTGCTCGAGGACTAGCAAAATGTAGGTTTGGGGGTGTGATCGGGAGAGAACTAATCCTAAATATACGCCTTAACGAGCATTTGTTAGTACCTTTTTATCCTGTTTTTGTATATTTTTACTTCATTTTCTAGTTTCTGACAGGTTTTGGAAGAAATCAACTCAACCAGGCTAAACAGGGTGAAAAAGCAGTAGAAAAGAAGCTGAAAAAGCCAAGTCGCGCGCGCGACCCGCGCCCGCGAAATCCGAGAATCGCTTGCGCGATCCGCTCGCGCGAGAACCCCAAAACCGCTCGCGCGATCCGCGCGCGCGAAGGTCCAATTGTCGCGCTCGCGCGACCCTCTCGCGCGATATGGGTAAAATCCAAAGTTACGTATTTCAGTGTACTGAAGACTCCTGTGCAAAGGAAACTGCTGAATGACGTCCAGATTGTAAATTACATCAGTTTCAGTCCGTTTCGAGTTGGAAAAGCTTCCAAAACTTGTTGTAAATCTATATATACCCTATTTTACTTCAATTAAAGGGTTGGCAATTAATATACACACCTTCTACAACCATATTTCCAGCCATTGAAGGGAAGGAAGCAAGGAGAAGAAGAAGAAGAAGACCAAGGGTTTCCATGGCCTCCTCCATCAACTACTTGCCATCTATCACTTCCATGGACGGCTAGATCATAGATCTAGGGTTTCAATGAAGCCCTAGATGAGTAATAGGGTTTTATTTATATTTTTTATTTTAGTTTTATTATGTATGGATGACAGTCACATGTTTAGAGGATTTTTATAAATAAATCGTACTTCTATTGATTAAATCATTGCTTTCAGAATTTATTCTTGTCTTAGATCTATTTTGACTGTGATGTGCTCAACGATCTATTCTTGCTGTGCTTGTTTAGGTTGTTTACATGTGATGGTGCTCTATTGATTCGTGCTATCAAGTATCCGAATAGTCCATGCCTAGGTTAGACGGATTAGATCACAACCCTAGTTTAGTGTGAGACAATTCGTGCTACCCGAAGATGGATTATGTTGGTGCTTGAACCATGATTATCTTCTTGTCGGAGGAATTGGGCTTGTAGCTACAATTCCCCATATTCATCCAACATAATAAGCTAAAGTAATTCATAAATATTCCTATTATGAAGCTAGTGGTGGATTTGCAATCCTAGGTTCCCTTAAACATTATTTAAAACACTTTTAATTTCTTTCATAGTTTAGATTTAATTTTATTGTTATTAGTTTAATTAAAATCCAAATCAAATCCGTTTTTCTTAATTAACTAAATTTAGGTTTTAAAATTAAGTCGCTGTAGTAAATCAATCTCTGTGGGTTCGACCTTTACTTTCACACTACAAATCTTTAGAAAAGTAAAGCATAAATAAAAGCATACTTTTTATATCTTGATTCTGACAACATCATTAGCCCAAGCTACTTTAGCTCCCTGAGTTTTGTCAGTAGTTCCACTCCAAAGAAATCTTCTTAGTGCTTTTTCCACCTGCTTAAGAACACTTTTAGGGAGAATGAACATACTAGACCAGTAAATTAAAGTTGGATACCAGATAAAATAGACTGAATAAGTTCATACATGGGCACTAATCCACATGTAGAATAGGAAAATCCACAAATTGAAGTATGCATCCATGGCACTCAATCTCTGCACTAGAACACCAAATAATACCAAAGCATTGCAAAAATCGAAGCATGTAAATGCTATGCATGATAAATAATATGAAATTGTCATCAATCAAATTTCCTAATTTTGTGACCTCTATTGAAACCTATCAAAACTTGTCTTAAACATGAGTTGGGTTAAATAATTTTTACAGAAAGTAAGATATGTGTCTTCGGGAGCTTTTCCAAAAGTAAGACCACATTAGCATCTTTGAAGTTCAAGTAATAAGAGTTTTGGGAACAGTAGATCAGGACTGTCCATTGTTCTTGTAAAAATAATAATTAATTCCACAAATATCATATGAAGGTCTAATTGGTGTCAAAGAAAGCTATATCATTGTAATTTTTGACTACCCATGGACAATCTATGAACTAAAGATCTCTTAAAAATTAATTTTAACCAGATTGCTATTCTAGAAATTGGTATCATTTAGCAATATGAATGCAAGACATAATAGAACTTCATGAATCATGTCAATCAAATTGATCTAAGCTTTTGATCTTTCATCCATTCATCCTACATGATTTCTAATCCACTTATTATTCATCAATGTTTGTTGAGCGATCAATGTTTGACCATTTTTTTTATACATAATCATGATTATGATTGAATTTAGAAATTCCAAAAGAGTTGCATCAACTTCAAATGCTTAGAAAATGATCTTAACTCGATTGTATGCTCACAATTTACATCTGCTTGTAGACACATGAGTAGGAATCATAAGCGGATCATTGATAACTATCATAGATTTTCTAAGATTCAAGCACAAAGAGACTATGTTCAAATCTGTCAACCGATTTTTCAACAATTACTAAAAATAGTAAATGGATCCTAATGATTCTCAAAAAGGATTTAATGAAAGCTAATTAATCAAAGTTTACCTGGAAAATTTGAAATCCATCAAACTATGGAGTTTGATGGACCAAATCTTATGGATAAAACCAATATATTTTGCTGCATTTTGAAGCAACCAACTAGTTCATTTTAAAGTGTAAGGAAAACATCTTTGGTGATGGTTTAAGTTCATTAAAGAAATCAAACCATAGATCAACATGTTTGATATGATTCCCTATCAATTTTTCCCATGTTCTATGAAGAACTTTAGATCATGGATCAAAGGGTCTTACAGACATTCTAGGTAATGGAAGTAATAAAGGTAAAGGAAGATATGGATATAACCATATGAGTGTGTAAAGAATGAGAAAGGAAGAAGAAGAGTGTTCTAAGAACTAAGCTAAATACAATTTCTATAGATCTATATATAAAACTAGGGTTTAGAGATGAATTCTAGTTAGTTTGAAGGATCTCCTTCTTCAAATGATTTTCAAGTTCTGCAAGAACTCATCAATGGTTGATGGTTAGGGAGGCAATTGATGTCAAAGTTCTTCTCAATTATACATTCTAATTATCCTAATATTCACTTTAGAAGAATTCAATTCATAATTCACTCTTTCTCTAGAAATCTCTCTTGGATTCAATTATATGCTACAGTATCTCTAGGATATTCAAAACATGATTCAAGATATATTCAATATGATCAAGAGTGATCCCATATAAGATGCTTAGTATATATTAATAGAGAATTGAAAACATAATTCTTAAGTTTTAGGCTTTATGAATAGTGCATTTAGAACATTCCATATCCTTTTATCCCCTAGTAAATATGAATTTTGAGAGACATTGACAAAACTGGGTTTATGCTTAAAAAAGGGCTTTTTGACCATTGAAAGCACTTTTGAAGTTTGATCTTTTTGTTCTGTTGAATCCAATACCTTCCACAGGGTAGTTTTCATCATCGAATGCTCTAAGAGGTTGGCCATCCTAAATCCTAATAGTGTGGTCAAAATTGGGTGTCTACAGTTTGCCCCTCTTTGGCTAAACTTATTGTGAACAACGTGAACTACAAGTGAGTGCTAAAGACAGAAGGAACCCATTGACCATACTAAAAGGTTTTAGGAAAAACAAAATTCCATGAAAATTAAGAAATCATGAATACAAAATGCAATCTCGGGTCAACACCACAAGGTTGATGTTGTTGGTCATGCTCTGCTAGAGTTGCCTACATATCCTTTCTAGGAATCAGACTAGAACATAGTTTAACCACATGCGGAGAAGGAAAACACATAATCAAAATCATAGATGAGATGCTCCTATCCTAGATTGCTAATGCAATATGTTAACGTGAATGTGCAACTGATGGAGAAATCGTCCCCAAAGATCCCCCTAGATGCAAAACCTGCAAAGAATGCAACGTCACTCTTTCATAGTCAAATATATTTAAGAGAAGTATGCTGAATGTATCTCGAATGATTCTTGGAGCTTTGTTGGAGTCCTTGTATCTTTTGCGTTTATAGGTGTCATCGGTTTCTCGGATGACTTTTAGATGCTGAACATAATAGTAAAATGGCAGAGCATATCTATATCTTGGATGAATTCTGAGGTGTGTCTCTAAACCCAAACAAATTTTCAACATATTTTCTTAATGGATGCTTCTTAAGGTGGGTCTTCTATCATAAGGCGACTGTTGATGTTTGTCCTTCTTCTTAAGACAATTTTTGATGCATGTCTTTCTTCTCGAGACAAAATTTAATGTCGGTTTTTCTTCTTGAGATAATTTCTGATGTAGGTCTTCTTTCTTGAGACAAATTTTGATATGGGTCTTCCTTCTTGAGAAAAATTCTAATACACCTTTCCTCTTGGGATGGCTTCTGATGCTCGTTTTTCTTCTTGAGACAACTGCTATGGTTGGTCTTCTTTCTTGAGATAAATTTTAATA
Organism: Hydrangea macrophylla; assembly: GCA_033977485.1. Taxonomy (NCBI): domain Eukaryota; kingdom Viridiplantae; phylum Streptophyta; class Magnoliopsida; order Cornales; family Hydrangeaceae; genus Hydrangea; species Hydrangea macrophylla. Next base: position 60,373,143 of record CM066997.1, on the reverse strand, counting down.
CACCATTCTTCTTGAGATGGCATCTGATGCCCGTCTTTCTTCCTGAGACAACTGCTAAGACGGTCTTCCTTCTTGAGATAAATTCTAAGACAGGCATTTTTTCTTGAGATGATTCATGGGATATTTTCCTTCTTAAGATGGCCTTCTTCTTGAGACATGTGCCGAGGTGAGGATTTGTTCTTGATATGATTCATGGGATATCTTCTTTCCAGAGATGATTTATGATAAATCTTCATTCTTGAGATAAATACTGAAGTGGGTCTTCCTTCTTGAGACAATGCACGAGATATCTTTCCTTCTAGAGATGATTTCTAATAAATCTTCCTTCTTGAAATAAATACTGAAGTAGGTCTTCCTTCTTGAGACAATGCACGAGACGTATTCCTTCTTGAGACAGATTTTAATACACGAATTAGGAGATATACCCTTCTTCTTGAGGCAATTCTAATTCATGAATTCTTGAGATGTACCCTGCTTCTTGAGGCAATTCTGATTATTGAATTCTAAGAGGTGCCTTCCATCTTGAGGCAATCTTGATTTCATGAATTCTGAGAGGTGCCCTCCTTCTTGTGGCAATTATGATTTCATAAATTCTGAGAGGTGCCCTCCTTCTTGAGGCAGATGTCTAAAAGTTCTCTGCTGGGGAGACTTTTAGAATTCTGAGATGCAAGATCATGACAAGTATTCAGATAAAGCAAGTTTTGAATATATTCGAATGTAAAAGAGACAAGGGCTCATATTCTGGAAGCTCTGCTGATTTATTCCATGAATTTGAGATTCATATCGGTACTTCAACCAGCTCAACATTCTTGCAAATATGTCAAATTTTTACTGACCCTTCTTGAACATCTTGATCATGGTTCAAAGATTCAATTTTTTTATTCTCATTCTATGTTTTCAACAAATCCTTTCTGGGAGTTTGTCGCAAAACATTAATTCACAGCTATTTCAAGCTATAGAGCCCTCGATTTCTTATGTTTGGGAGACATTTCTTCAATTCTGATTGGTTTTTAACCAATTTTAAAACTCCAAAGGGTCTTTCACATCAATTCCAACCAGTTTCAAGCACTTTCAAGGCTTATATATCAAAATAGGACTAATCTGGTGTCAAAACACAAGTTTTGGGGGTCAAAACACAAATATGGAGCAAAATAGGGCAATGGTGGGCTATGAATAATAAATGGAGGCTCTCTACCCTTTCATGGGAGCCGCTAGCTATGTATATGGGATTGAAGCCCATTTTTCTTCATTGCTTTTCATTTTTCTCATCTCCAATGCATCTCATCTCTTCTCTAACGTGCTAAAATTTTGCAATTTCTTAATGTTTTAAGTGATTTCATGCATCGAAATCTTCAAAAAGCTTGTTGATTTCATCAACTTCTCCATATTCTAAGAGATTCAAGTTTCAAGGGTTTCACTATTCATCATCTTCAACCTTTACCTTAAAGCATGAACAACCATGTGTTCCCATGGGTTGGGTGAGAGTTCTTGAGCATGTAGTAATCAATTTCAAGCTAGTGGAGCTTCATCAACTAAAACCGTGGAGTACCCAACTATGAAGGAGCCGCCAAAGCATATCTTAAAGAAGGCTTTTCATCAAGAGGTAACTCATTTTTTTAATTTTGTATTATTTCTTTGCTTCTTGTCTTTATGTATGCTTCCAAATTCTTGTAAATGCTTAGGAATCATCCTCCTACTTTATTCTAGAATCTTATAGGGCATCCAAAAGGTAATGGTAGTCATGGAAAATGCTTTGAATGGTTCAATGAATTGTTAGAATTATGTCTCCAAGTTTATAGCCATTATTAATCGAGTAGGATTTGGGTCTTTTATGACTTTGTTGGAAAGGCTTGTAAATGATTTGGCCATGATCCAAGCTCTTGTTGAGAGGTGGTGGAATTCTATAAATGCTTTCCATATGCCTTTTGGGGAGATAACCATGACCTAACTTGAATTCTCGATGATTACCGCTATCTCTTTTGGTGGGCACCGTCTTGCCTTTGTGAAGAACATTCATAAACATCCTACTACTATTGAGAGACTTCTGGGCATTGCTTCAATCCAAAAAGATTTTCATGGGTTGAGTGTGAGCATTACATAGTTTATCAATAACTTTCGAATTCTTGAGGATGTAGCTTGATTCACTTATAGGCAGCTTACCTGTGCTTTCATCTTGTACATGCTTGGTTGCTCTCTTCTCTCTTCTTGAGTGGAGAGAATCACATTGAACATGCTTAATAGCCTAAGGAGGCTTAAGGAAATTGCTGACTTTGACTGGGGCACTATTGGCTTAACCAATTTTTACAGTCTTATGGGAGAGCATTCATAAGATAAGTCCCCTGGATTTAGAGGTTTGCGAAGATCTTGGGAGGTACTAAAAACATGTTCTTTTCTAGTTTCATCATCAATATTCTATATTCTGGCAAGTATTATGTATCATTCTTTACAGGCATGGGACTTCGAGTAATTTTCTATGACAACTCCATTGTTCTGGGAGGATGAGATTCACATTTTCCACGGGCCTTGAAGGGTGTCGTCAAGCTGTAGGCGTTGAGAATGGTGTTCATAGTGTCATTTCCTTTCAGGATTTTCTCACTCGTCTTTAGTTTAACCAAGTTAACTAGCATTTGGAAAGCAAATGGTAATGTGAATGAGATCAGCCTGGATAAGCAAATTACTAGAGAGAGGATTCTTCTTGAGGGCCCCTTTGTTCTTGAGTGGTATCTAGCAGAGAGGGAAGCTCCACAGACCAATTTGGGTGATTTTCTCTTAGAAAAGAAACAAATGGTAATGTGAATGAGATCAAATTGGCTAAGAAAATAACTAGAGAGGATTTTCTTAAGAGACCCTCTATTCTTGCGTGGTATCTAGGGGAGAGGGTAGCTCCTCAAATAAATTTTGGAGGATCATCTCTTAGTGCCACAGTATCTGCCTTCTTGTAAGAGATCTGCACAAGATTTGGAAAATGATGAGCTTGTTGAGACTTTGATTGGAATTCCTTCTACCTCGTTTACTCATTTTGAGGAGGATTATGATTCTTTTAGGGCCGCTTTTTTGATGCCCAATTTTCCACTTTTGGATAACCCGCAGGGATTTCACAATTTCTTCTTCATTTTTGATTGATGTTTGCTTTTTCTTATCTCTTATCATTTCTTGCAGGGGAGCTCTTTTGTGGATGGTCTTGGATGACCTTTACCTCCCATTCCCTGTTGCGACTGGCGAGCTTTGACTTTGCTTCATGGAGTCATATCTTCAGTGTAGATTCCCTATGATCTTGTAGAGCCTCGGCTAGTTTCAGAGCAATATGACTCAATTCCCTGAGTTTTTTTCAATGAAGAGAGGGTTTATGCACATAATCTGATAGCTTGGAGCCTTACTCGAGAGGGACATGTGAGTACTCTCATTAAAAACTCATAATTTATGATTTTTCTAATCTTTCTAATCTTGACATTCTTTATTTCCAGTGGGATGGCATGTGTCAGATTTATATAGATCGAGATGCAACTCTGGTAAGTTTCTTGATTTCTTCTTATCTACCTTGCATTTTCAACCATGTATTGATTCTATCTTTTGACAGATGTCCCAAGTCAAGCAGCATCAATCATAACTAGAGTGGATGGATATAGGCCCTACTGGTAGGGCTAGTGTATCTAGGCGAATGTGCTAAAGTGATGATGATGAAAGCTCTATGGCCTCAGATACTCTTGCAAGATACCCATGGGCTACTCATCGCCACTGATTCTGATGATTTCCCCTTTATTGTGTACCCATGACTGTTTATCTTGCTTTTATACTTACTGCAGTAAGATTGATGTTGATGTATTATGTTTAAGTTTTTATGGGCATGTTGATGGAATTAGGTTTCAAAAAACTTTAAATCATGCGCAACGGAAAATCAAGTTTAAAACTTTATTGGTAGGTCAGGATCTACTACTTACTAACTCTATAGATGCATAGGGAAGAGAGGGACAAGAATATTACCTTGTGGTCTTGAACCCATTCTGAATATATCCTTTTCATTTGATGTGCAGCAGCTTCCTCAAGAAATGTTCACACTTATGACTCCTTGCACACTTCCCGGAAAGGCTATGGTTTGTGGAAACCCAATAGAGAGTGTGGGAGGCTAAGAAAAACCCTAAAATAGTTTCTGTAGAGTTGGAATAATAAAAATGACATTCAACTTTATTCTGCACACAGCTCTCCTATTTATAGGATTTCAAACCAACCTTTGGGTTTCAATCGATTAAAACACTTTCAATCGATTGAAGTATTTCAAACAATCGAATATGACTAGTGGTCAATCGATCGAACCACCTTTGATTGATCAAACTCCCTCTTCATGCCTTTCCAAGTATTCTTGTTGAGCTAAGAGTGGGTCCTCTTAGGTTCTTTATTGTTGGCTCTGATCAATTGTCAATCACTATGATCAAACTCTTTCATCAGCTGATTAACCAACTAATCAGTTAATGTTAACTCCACTATATAACGATAACTGTACTCCAACTTAAAGGAACGTATCTAAAGCGATAACTAGACTTGTATGATGTACTAATGTTCCTCTACCTTTAGCATTCATTATTATATTCAGGTAGTTGGATAACTATTACTGTCAACCTAAATGATGATTACTTCTTCTATTCCTAGAATTCCATTCACCTCTTATGATTACCAAATATGTTCATAACTACTTATCAACAAGATTGCAGTTCTCAGTAATAAACTTGATGACATTCTCAAGGGAATGTTTACTCTTTATTAGAGGGTAGATTCTATCTTGACAATATATGTTCACAACCCTATGAACATGACTTACCCAAGATACCTAGGTGCTGATCTTGAAGACCTCACTTATTCGTAAGTCAAAGCAATCATATTTATAGTTTGTGTCCATAATTGTCTCAAGATTGAGAACACATACCTTATACAAGTTATGAGTTCCTATCGACTGTTGACAATTTTAGATGTCAGTAGGAAAGCTCATGGTCTGTCCATGCACTATAAGCACTAACATATTAACTAAGAGTCATAATCTAGTGATTGAGATTCATCACTCCATCCAATGGTAGTTAATCATGCTATAATATATACCTGATGAGATATCCAGTCACATCATCCACTGTGACAAGTTCTATACATAGAATAATAGTAATTCGTATGTCACATAGATGTATCTCATACACACGAATTACCTACTATAATACTTAAGGATTACAAACAATCATCTCATGAATCACACATCATTAAATGTATAAATTATATCCATATATAAAATTCCAAATGTCACATACATAAAGATTTGGCTTGAGGGCACAATCCCAACAAACTCCTACTTTCACTCTGTAACACCAATTATTTTGTATTATCTGTAATGTAATTTTTGGATATTTATTATTAATATTTTCTATATATGTAAATCAGATTTTGAGGATGCTTGGCATTATATATGTGAACATACATTTCATGTCATAATTATAAACACATTTCATCCATTTTTGTTTACAAAAATAGAGAGTTACAAACAGAGATATAGAGAGATCTTAGAGAAATACATGAATTTCTCTTGCATGTTCATTGATCCTCATCATGCATGCTTATCCAAGATTTTGATCATCATCGTAGCTACATACTTGGTGTTCTCTCAAGTTTCTTGAAGTCTCATAGTTCAAATTCCTAGAGTTCATTTTAGTTTTGGAGTTCTAGCTCAAGTTCATCATCTTTATCAACAAAATCATCATCCATTTCATTTTGATTAGATTGTGAGCATTATAACTCACTTAGAATGTGTATATCTACATATAATGTTGTAAAAATTGGTTGCATGTGTATGATTTAACAAAATATAGTTTAGATCATCATCATCGGCTTATTTGTTCTCAAGCTCACATATGTATTCAGTTTGTGAACATAATGATTCATGTATAATGTGTATATATACATGTATAAGTAGTAAAACATGTTGCATGTGTGACTTGCTTTGAAATCTTCAAGTTTATGTGTTAAATTGTAGTAGTTCTAAGCTACTAAAATATACACTGTTCTGAACTACTAAACCAGAGCGCTCAAGAAAGTACGAGCTCTCGAGCCTAGAGCGCTCGAGTGGTGTGAGTGCTCGATCTTGGAGTGCTCAAGTGGACGGAGCATTCAAGTTTGACAGTATTTTGATCTGTTGTTTCTTTTTATGATTGAATCCGATACAGTTGTACTATGGAGTTTGTCAGCTGAACCTATAATTTGTATGTGTTATAGTTGATCATGTTTAAACACTCTACAGTTATACTATATGCTCATTTCATGGTACCCTGCTTTTTAGATCGATTAAACATTCTTCACAAGTTGATTCTCCTAATGTATGAAATAAATATTGTTGTGGACTACTGTTATGATCAACATTATGACGATAATAGCAATGTGTTAGGGTGAATCACTAAATGGTATAATAAAGGTTAATACACAAATAATGTACTTAATTGAATAAGTGGGTTGATGAATGTGAGAGCATTATTGTGATGCATGGTTGTGTTGGATAACCTTATCGGTTGTTCCATGGTTAGTTGTATTTGTCGTGTGACTTAATTGTCTTGTTGTGAATGGTGTTGCGTTCGGGTCATGTGGTGGTCAGTCGTGTTGTGTTGGTATCGAGTTAGGGCCATAATGGGCTAGGCAATCGAGTTAGGGCCGTAATGGGCTAAGCAAGGAGTTACGGTAGAATTGAGCATGACTGGGTTGTGTATGACGGAAGCTAGTACCATCAGTCCAGTGTTGTGGGAAAAAGCTAGTAATACAAGTGCTATGAATTAGGGTCGTAATGGACTAAACGAGGAGTTAAGGATTGTGTTGTGTGTGATAGAAGCTAGTACCGTCAGTTCAGTGTTGTTGTGGTTTTGGACAGAAGCTAGTACTGCCAGTGTTATGGTTATGAGTTCACAGAAGCTAGTACTATCAGTTATGAGTCCGTGCACGTTGTATTGTATTGGTGTGATTGCATAGTCGGGAAGAACGTTGGATTTTGGGGCAAAAACTTGCGTAACGTCGCGATAACTTTCAAGTGATAACATAAATGGTGCATATGTACATATTATCTACGCTTTGTAGTATTTTACTCAGCTTTCAGCCAATGGGCGTGTGGCCCTAGACATCGGTGTTCAGATGCTGTAGTTCCAGGTGTTGGAGATGCTATTCCACTAGGCGAGTACCCTAGAGATGAGAACGTTGACCAGGAAGGATAGGGCTTTGTCAGCTGAACAGTTTGTGTGGTTGAAGCTATTTTGTTTCCGCTGGGGAACTTTTATCTATTTTTTATATTATTGTTGTTGTTATCGACTGTTTGGCCTTTAGACTTCTGTTTTCTTTTATTTCAGATGATTGTAAAATATAAATATGTAGAATGGAGATTGTATGACTCTGTTATTGCTTCTACTGAACTTAGAACATTTATGCTAATATTATTACTATGATATTTTATATTTCGTTAGTGTTTGAACAATCATGCGATCTGTAACTTATCACGAGCCTACAAGTTCAATAAGGAAGCTTACTTCCCTTAATTATCGCAACACCAGGGCATGACAGGGTTTGTTGTGGTATCAGAGCACAGGTTTAGTTATGCTTGTGATTGTCCTACATTAAGCTATAAACCATAAGATTACCTCGCTAAAATGATGTTAAGATAGATGCAATGCCAATTTGATGAAGACTTCGGGAGCAACTTTACATCTTAAGTTGTGTACCACAACTTTTATTATTCTTTTCTTTCATCATTCACATGTCGTTGCATCTGGCATTTCATCTTTGGAAATCCTATATGTGATGGCATCTCATACTAATAAATAGTATGTATGTATATAATTGTATTTGATTTTGGGTAGTGAAAACCTCCAGACTATCTTTTAAAGGCAGCAGTCTAATATGAAAAATAATTATGCCAATATGGATACTTGTGCGCAGAGTGAAGATGGTTAGAGTGACTCGCAATAATCACAATGGAGCTGGACCATCCGAACTAGTACCGGAAGGTTTATACCCTACCAGAGTTTTTGAAAGATTTCTCCGAAGGTTGGAGCACATTGGTGATCAGCAAGGTGTGCATCATTATCTGCCACCACCTCCACCACCTCCATCGAGACTTGCCGAAGAGAAGTTGTTAGAAAGATTCAGTGCTTTACATCCAGAGAAGTTTGACGGCATGTTTGGAGCATTGAAAGCCAAATAATGGATTAGGGAGATGGAATCGTGCTTTAAGGCTTTAATTTGCTCAGATGTTGACAAGAAGAGGGTTGCCGAGTTTCAGTTCACTTATTCTGCTGCATAATGGTGGGAAGCTCAGTAGGCCGCTTTAGGATAAGAAGCTATCAAATGTTTGAGTTAGGAGGAGTTCAAGACCATGTTTCTTAAGACGTATTTCCTTGTATCTGAGAGAGACAAGAAGGAGAAATAATTCATGGATTTGGTCTAAGGAACCAAGACTGTTAAAGAATATACAATCACTTTTGAAAGGTGTAGACACCCTGACTTTGACCAAGTGTCAAATTCAGGGGAGTGTTACCTCCAAGTCTGATGATTACAGTGTCCGACAAATTTTTTGGGATTCCAAGGTGATTCAAGCTCTTCAAATGGCTCTTCAAATTCAATTTCAAAAGGAAAAATTAATTAAAAAGAAAGAAAAAGGAAGGAAGAAGGGGGAACATAAGAAAGGAAAGAAAACAGCATGCGGTAAGAATTACCGCAGTCAAGTGGTGCCATTGTGGCACTCAATGGGTACCGTTCCAGCATTCACTGAGAGCCACTCCGGCTATTACTGAATGCTACAGACAACTCACCAACTACCGTAAAAATGGAAGCAGTTTTGAAAGCAAAAAGAAAGAAAAAGAGTAAGAAAAAAATTAAAAAACAAGGCAAAATGAGGTTCACAAAAAGACGGCAGTCCGCGAGTTGTCAGCGGCACTATCTGAATGCCGCTACGAAATTTGATGAGTGTCGCACTGACAGTTGGTGAATGCCATTCCAGCGTTCACTGAATGTCACGAACAACTCCTCCAATTGCCGCATTTTCTAATAGTTTGCTTTGAACTAGTACATTTTGTACCATCAAAAGCACATCTGAGATTAGGGTTTTCACCTTGAATTTACTGAAATATCGCTCAAGAATTTGCATATATAAGGGGATGAATATCCCCATTACAAAGTATCTTCAGTCTTGAACAATTTCCAAAGGGCGATCTTCTTCTTGAACAACTTTCTTGAGATAATTAGGAGAGAATCTTGGAGAAAATTAAGAGAATTAAAGAGTAAATTATTACAAGTCTTAGATAAAGATCTTGAAGAACCTTTGGAAGACCATCAAACCACAAAAGAAGTTGAGGATAATTGGAGGCAACCTCTAATCTTAAATAGTTCCTAGTTTAAGTTCAATCACAATCATAGGACTACTTAGGATCTTTTACACATTTTCAAAAATTCTCTTCACACCTCATTTCATCACACACCACTAGAATTGTGATTGGACTCCCATTTGTTTTTCATTAATTTGGATATGAATAGCTTTGGGTTTAAGATTAAACAAGATCTAAAGTGAAGTCTAACTTAGAACATCAATTGAATTTTGATTTTCATCCCCTTTTGTTTATATTCCTCTCTTAGGATTCCTGAGATCTTTAATATTTCATTTGATTCTCTCGAGTTTGATCATTTGATTCTCTCGAGTTTGATCCTTTAATTCTCTATAAACTTATGATTTATATGTTGTTAAGGTTGATTATAGTTATATCCATGAATAATTAGTGAATCTAAGTCTTAATTCATGACTTAGGTCCTCTAATTCGAAGTCTTATGGAATCCTTTCCATGTTCCATTAAGGCTCATATGGATTAGTCATATTTAATCTCCAATGACCATCAATGGGAAGGAGAATTAGTTTTAGGATGAGTCAACCTCTATGGTTTGGTTGATAAATTTAACAAAAAATGATGAACTCAACAATAGTGCAGTGAATTCATAAACCAATTTTGATCAAGGATTTTTAATTAAATCATGATCCGTTGGAATTGAATTGAAAGTGTTCATAACACAAACATCCACCACTGGATTTTTTGTTTTGATGAGATCCCATGTTTAAGATGGTTTGGTCTTAGGATTTGTAATCTAGCTACTCTCTGTCCATAATTTCAGAATACTAAGTCAGTTTTGATTTGAATAGATCAGAGCCTTAACCAAACATTTTTTACTTTGCATAAGTTCTTCCATGAAGTTTAAAGTGTTCATAAGATCCTCTAAAAAGTACAAAGCAATTTAGATCTATTTACTATTTTTAGAAAATCACACAAAATCTCTGGACAGAGAGTTATTAAATTCTGAGTTAAGTCTGGTTCTGATCTAATTCCCGGAGATTGAACCGTTTGATCTTTGATTTTCTTTCAGTGTTAGAAACTAGACTCATAGAGGTACCTTGTTTCCAAAACTCATTAAGACCAAACCAAGGGAAGTGTGCTTTTCCTATTTTTTTAAAGTCTAGTCTGCTCTCTGTAATTTTCAAAATTCTGTGATTGATTTGAATGATGTTAACTAAGCATAAATCCAAGGAATAAATGATCCAAATCAATGAATGATTCATAAATTACTCTTGTTCATGTGCATGCGTTCAATCATCTATGTATTAATTCAAGCAATTAGGACACCATCTTGTATCGTATTAAGTTGAACCTAGTCATAGGTTCCTTGTAATCATGTTGGAATTGTACCATCTCTATATGGTTATTACATTGGCTCGTAGTTGAGACTTATATATCTATAGAGGTGTTGTGATTCCAATTAATTAGAAGGAATTCATGATTTTAGGTCAACTTCATCCATATTTGTTAGATTCAAGCTAGAGGTTGGGTATGATGTTAGGATTCTAGTATTATATCTTGATCAAAGCATGTGGACTAACCCTTTGTTTTGTAGCGCTAATTGAGGTAAGATTTCTTAAATCTTTTCTCTAGTTTATTTTAGTTCTTGATTTTTATTGATTTTTCAACTTCATGTGGGACACCTTAGAACTATGATTTACCTTATGTGTATATATGTATTAGAGACTCTTTTTCTAGGGTTCTCAATTATTTCCATGCATTGCATGTTTCTGTATCTCAGCTGGATCCCGAGTAAGTTTTTTTTGTTCTCTCTGTTTGTATATCAGTTTGCTAGCTATTTGAATTATGTGGTTTTGTATGACCTTTTATCATTACCAATCTTGTGCCCTTTTAGACATGCTTTTGTAATGTATATTTATACATATTTATTAGTTGAAGGAATATTTAGATTAATAATTCAATTAAAAGGGTGTTGAGTAGAGGTCTATCGCAAGATAGGATGAAAGGGTGTGTTTTTAGTCTGTCGGGCTCCTTCCCCTCTCATTCGATAATCCCCGAACCTAGAAATCTCTGGTTTCCAAAAGATCAGTTTACTTTAAAAATGGTTTCATAATTTTCCTCTTAAAAATTAAGTGGCGACTCATATTTGAATTTGAAATTTGAAAAAGGTTTAAAATGCGTGGTTAAATTGCGAATATCCACAATCTAGCAACTCTACTGGGGAACGAACCCAGAATCTCTGGTTTCGCAGACCAGGATTTCTGATTTTGGGTTCACTCGAGTGTTAGACTTGAAAGCATCCTTTTAATCGAATTAATCAATTTTTGTGTGCCTGCTGCATTGTACTTGCATGTCTCTCCAGTTGATTGCACAGAACTATGACCTTAGAGGCTCGGGTCAACCCGGTCGGTCAAGCCATCATAGGACTGTGCGATCACCCTTAACCTAGTACCATGTATTGGTATATGAAGCATTCTATAGAATGTGTGTCAAGGGTCCCTTATTTGACGAAAAAAACTGGCCTTTGCATGGTAGCTTCCATTGAACCTTTCAAATCCTAGGAAATCAATTCATGATTAGGATTATGTGTTAGGGAGTTTTGTTTGCCCGGAAGGGATTACTTGAGAAGATGACGATACTTGCTTGATGAAGGATGTGTAAACTCTTAATCACTTTTCGAGCAATTCCTCTTCATGTCCCATGACATTTTGCCAAATTTTGATTGAAAGATTACACTTCTTATATCTTGTTAGCTAAGCATTATTGACCTTGTATGTCACGCCCCGGCATAGCCAAAATAGAAAAAAAATTTGAATTTTCCATCTTGGACCCTAAGGCACGTGACTGGTTGCATTACCGAATTGTCCATCACCAAATGCTAATAATAAACAACATAACTAAAGGGATAAAACCAACAGTAGCTAACAAGGATATATTATAATAAGAGGCCACAATACTAGTTAACTATTACATCATGGTAGATACATCAGAGTCTTATGGCTCTAGGGCCTTACAGAACTATTACAAAAAATAGATGAAGTCCTCTGCTAGAGGTTACAACCAAAAACATTTACAAAGACGTCCACTAGTCTTCTCTCTAACTATCATATCCATAGCCATCTTCAGTGTACACTTCCTCCATGTTCTCCTCTTGCGTAGCATCATAACCCGTGTACTCATCACCTGGATAAGCTGGACATGGGAATATCCAGCGACATGAACGTCGTCAGCTTATGAAAGCTGAGTGAGAAAACTAAATCAAATGGAACTTATATAGTCTTTCACAACAAAAAATATATTTACTACTTTTATTACGTCTATTAAAGTTCTCTCACGTTCTCACCGTCGGACTATAACCACTTACGTGCCCATACAGGCATTCGAAGAGAAAACAAACAATCGATACAACTCGCTTCAACATCTCGGAACATTATCACAGTCCATTACCGAAGTCTATTTCGGAGTCCTAACTCCAATCAACAACAAAAAAGCTGTCACTATTGCACAACTAAATCACTTTGTACTTGCCAATTGTAACCAATCCCTCTTTCGTTAACCAAACCATCTTACACTGATCAAACCATCTTTTATTAACCAAACCATCTCGCACTGACTAAACCATCTTTCATTAACCAAAACACTTGTAACCTTCACTTTGTCACAAAGAACCAGAGTGTTCCCACAACCTTCACGGAACCATCTTGTACTAACCAAACCATCTCTCATCAACCAAAACATCTTTCACCAACCGCCTTGTCACGAAGAACCACCACTTCACCATCACGAAGAACCGAAGCATTTTCGGAGTGCAAGAACATCCATTCCATCACTAAGAACCGAAAGGAGTCTTCACTCTAAGACCCACCACTTCTCCATCACGAAGAACCGAAGCATTTTCGGAGTGCAAGAACATCCAATCCATCACTAAGAACCGAAAGGAGTCTTCACTCTAAGAACCACCACTTCTCCATCACAAAGAACCGAAGTGTTTACGGAGTGCAAGAACATCCATTCCATCACGAAGAACCGAAAGGAGTCTTCACTCTAAGAACCACCACTTCTCCATCACAAAGAACCGAAGTGTTTACGGAGTGCAAGAACATCCATTTCATCACGAAGAACCGAAAGGAGTCTTCACTCTAAGAACCACCACTTCTCCATCACAAAGAACCGAAGTGTTTACGGAGTGCAAGAACATCCATTCCATCACGAAGAACCGAAAGGAGTCTTCACTCTAAGAACCACCACTTCTCTATCACAAAGAACCGAAGTGTTTACGGAGTGCAAGAACATCCATTCCATCACGAAGAACCGAAAGGAGTCTTCACTCTAAGAACCACCACTTCTCCATCACAAAGAACCGAAGTGTTTACGGAGTGCAAGAACATCCATTCCATCACGAAGAACCGAAAGGAGTCTTCACTCTAAGAACCACCACTTCTCCATCACAAAGAACCGAAATGATACATAACTTTCACATTCGTCAACCATACCCTTTTCTCACTATCCTGACCTCCGCTACCCAGATTACCTATCCGGCAATTATCCTTAGCATAATCTGCTTCTAACATAGCATAACCGACCCTTACATTTTCCCGACCGCGCATTCGTCACTCATTTTGGAATTTAGTACATTAAAGGACTTTCGAATATACTTTCGAAGTGACGTTTATACATCCGTCATTCTATTTTATGTCATAATATACTTACAATGGAAACTTATCCAATCACTATCAACGCAATAATCGTGCCGTACAACATACTTATAGCTTGGGTATGAACTCTCTATGGTCATCACACTATATTCATAACAACGAAAACCTAGCGTGTAGCTCGTGGATTTAATATCAATAATATATAGATGAAACCCTTAACATACTTATCTACTCGATAGCACTATCATAGCACAAGATATCCATAACCACACAAGTACTAGAAAGCAAGCATCATCAATAAACACATCATACAAGTAGTTATAGAATCTGCCAGAAATTAATTTTACTATGTCGACTGAATTTATATGATTTATTTGGGCATGATAAATTGATTTGTAGATCAAACTCAAAACTAGAACATTGTAGATAATTGGATTAGTTTCATGTACAAAAAAAATCTAGCTTCAATTACATTTTTGAGCTGCTCAAAATATTTATTTTACTTAGACATTTCTATATTTTCGGACTGCTCAGTCCCAGATTTATAGTACTACGTTGCATGTGCATTTCACCTATTAAGGAGTCATTTTTAGACCAGGCTATAGAATAGTTATTTGTAGATAAATGAGTTATCATTCTCCACAAAAACACCTAGCTTAATTCAGATTTCGGAGCTCCTTAAAACACTCATTTTACTAAACTACATTCTGCTGGAGGTTTCTGTTTCTCAGATTTAAAGTACTTTGTTGTATGTACATTTCACCTATGAAGAAGTGATTTTCAAACTGAGCTATAGAAGAGTTATTTATAGATAAATGAGTTAGCTTTATCCACAAAAAAAAACCTAGACTCATTCCCATTTTTGAACTGCTCAAAATGTTCATTTTACTAAACTACATTCTGCTGGAGGTTTCTGCTTCCCAGATTTGAAAATTTATCTTGCATGGCATGGATCTCTCAAACTATCAACATCAAGCACATAATAAACATTACTACATACTATATAGGTTCTAAAGTGAGTTAGAATACTCACATAAACTTGAAATTGAGCTTGGGCTTTGGATTAGAGCTTAGGAAGCTTGGACACAAGCTACAAGTGATGGAATCTTCTTCTTCCTCCTCTTCTAATCCTCTTTCTTCTCTTCTATTTTTCTCATGGACATGCAAGTCTCCTAACTTCCTCTCTAAATGAAGATTATGAAGAGTAAGAGAGGGTAATGTATGCTATAGGCATGTATATATAGAAAAATCCAAGTGCTAGGTGTCATTTGCATGGTTATATGCCACGCCATGTGTCCAACAAGTGGACAAGTGTCACATGGGGTGGTGACATGTGTCTAGGGGGTTGCATGTGCAACAAGTGGCCGGCCATGTGGGGCCCACCTTGGGTTCTGTGCCACTTTCTCGATTTACGTGCATAGGTTCCTTGATACGTATGTCAGTCTCGATTTACGTGCAACCGGGTATTATTTCTATTGTCCGGGTCCGAGTACGGGAGTAAGTTAAGTCTTTCTACGGTCGAGTCGGTGCGGTGATTACAGTCTAATTAGTAATTACATACACTGATACGGTCACACATATAAAATAATAATATAATAATATACCAGACATGGAAATTCATAAAACTCCTACTATTGAACGTTGAGAAATTACAGGTATTACATTGTATGCATCCGAATTCATGAAAAGTACGGTGATAATCCGATCATGTGATCCTTTTATTCAAGGAATTTTGATTCCATCTTTGGAAGCAAATTATTTTTGCCATCTTTATTCCAAAGTCTCAGTTGCTCTTTCAAAAATCCTTGGAGTTAACTTTTTTATTAAAATTCCAAGTCAACCTTTGGCAAGGTATATTTTCACATGATCATCTCAAGGGAAAAATACAAAATCTTGGATATTATTTTTGGGAGAAGCACTTTTCAAATTAATTTCAAAGCAAAACTTTCAATCCAATAATCTTTATTGAGGATATTTTTCAAATATCAAAAGAATTCTTACGGAAAATTGATTTTCAGAAGGCTTTCCAAGTGAATTTCAAAATATCTTATACCCAATCCTTGAAGAACTAATGAGGATTACAATGAAAGGAGAAATTAATGCACTTGACATGAGTGAGGATTATATGTGCTATGTGCATGTTAGGATTAGGATTTTCTTTTCTTTTACATATAGAATAGGCACACACATACACGCATGCATGCATCCATATGACATATGAACCATTCATAAATGTTTTACCAAGTATTTGCAAACAAATAAAAAAGGAAAAAAAGAAAATGAAAAAAATGAAATTTCATTTAAAAATTCTTTCGTAGGGTAAAAATAGCATCTAGTTCGAGAATTGTTTAGTTTAGGGGTCCCGCAACGAGATTGGTGAGAAGGGAAAGTAACACTGAAATGGCACATGAAGGGAATACCGGGGAAGTAGCATAATTGAGGGCAATAGTAGAAAGGAAAGAAGAGCATATGAGACGACAGGCTGAGAACATGAATCGTATGATAAACATGATAGAAGCAATGACTTGCCAACTGCTGCCCACAAATCCGCAAGTTGTCGACCCACCCTTCAAGTGGTAAGAGAAGAAGACTGGTTTGATGATCAGGAGGCACACACAAGGCTGATGTACTACGAGCTGACAAGGAAAGACAAAAGACTGAGAAAGAAAGGTAATGGCTGAGAAAGTCGAGAAGCTTGAGAGAGTGGTACACAAGGCTCAGGGAGTTGATACCTATTTGCTGGAATTGGAAGGACTATATGATGGGGTCCGCGAGACGCTGCCTGTCGATTTTAAAATGCTTGTCTTTGACAAGTTTGATGGAACAGGGAATCCTTGCAGTCATGTGAGGATGTCTATCGAAGCTTTCCTACCTAGTTGGTTGAGCACCGCCATGATGGACATCCTATTACAATAGTCATTAACTGGGGCCACCTTA
The DNA here is from genome assembly GCA_033977485.1 of Hydrangea macrophylla. Taxonomy (NCBI): domain Eukaryota; kingdom Viridiplantae; phylum Streptophyta; class Magnoliopsida; order Cornales; family Hydrangeaceae; genus Hydrangea; species Hydrangea macrophylla. The sequence continues at coordinate 60,356,207 of CM066997.1, read as the reverse complement.
GCCTGGAATCTTATGCTTGAACCAAGCAAGAGTAGGGTCTGGAAAGAAGTGGTTAAGTCATTTGTAACACAGTATGAGTACAATCAAGACTTGGATGTTACGGTCCAGGATTTGGAAACTACCAGGCAAGGGATCAAGGAATCGTTCGCCGAATACTTGACTCGATGGAGGGGAAAGGCGTCCAAGATGGTGCAAAGGCCATCTATAAAGGAACAAATTCGGATGTTAATAAAGGATCTTCAACCTGTCTACCAAGAAAAGATTAGGTTCCAATCAATCAACACTTTTGCCGAAGTCTTCGATGTGGGAACTAGGATAGAGGATGTAATCCAAGAAGGGGTAATTAAGAAAGAGGAACAGCCGAATAGGTACAGGAGGCCAAACTATGAGTCAAATGGAGGACATTCTGAAATCACTCAGGTCCCACCGATGTCAATGCATTAAGCAAACCCGAGAGGAAGTTTGACATAACGAGAGGTCCACTAGGGGCAAATAAGCCACAAAGGTAATTCTATAATTTAGGAGTTTCACTATCAATCGCCATTGACAGGCTGATGCCAAAGGGACATCTTTGCCCATTGGAACCTCGATCCTTGCCAAATCCACATCCTTCGAACTTTGGGAGGATCTCTATTACAAATTTCATAAGCAAAAGGGTCATGCTATGGATTGATGCACAAGGTTAAGGCATGAAATTCAAGATCTCATCGATAACAAAGTGATATATGAGCCACCCGTCAAAGCTCCCAATGTTACCAAAAATCCCCTGCTAAATCATCATGCTGTACCACCACCACAGGGCCTTTATTTCTTGGGCCTAGAGGAGAAGACCTTCGATCCATCTGAGTTGATTACTAAAGTTAGGAAACCAAGAAAGCCTTACCATGCTGAAAGAGTCTGAGATTTGTACTCTTGGGAATCAGTTAAGAGTGTATAGGGAGGAAGTAACAAAGAAAATGACCATAATAGATTGGTGGGTTCAAGAAACTAACAAGGCTTATAGTCTAGATCTAGATCAAGTGGAAGATGATTTATGGCACAAAAGCGATGAAGAGACTGAAGTGGGAAAAGAAGGTTCAAAAGTTATTGGGCAAAATTGACAACTTGTGGGCAAGAGAGGAAGTTAGTCACCTAACCCGATTAGGGAGACACTTTAAACCTAAATGAGCTAGAGGAAGATCACCCGAGGAGAGAGTTAGACAAAGAAAAAGGGAAGATGAATGAAGAAGAGGAATATAGGGTTTTAAAATAACTGAAGAAGATACAGGCCAACATCACCATTTTTTAAACGTCATCGATAGGCAATCCTACATGCTTTGAATCAATCCGATGTTTCTATCAACACGGTGCTAGACGAACTCATGGGAATGATCGGTAAAATTCCAACCTATCACCTTCTCCTCAGATGATTTACCCCTCGGAGAACCTACTCACAATAAGCCGTTGTATATTACTGTTGAGTGGTTGGGGAATACTGTACCTGCTTGTCTCGTGGATAATGGGTATGCTCTAAATGTATGTCCATTCCAAATAGCCAAGCGAATGGATCTGGATGAGTCAACTTTCATACCATTTGAGCGGAAGGTTAGAGCATATGAAAACACCCAAAGAACGGTCATGGGTACAATCTTCCTCAATCTTAATGTCCGGCCGTCAGAAAAAGATGCTGAGTTTTAGATCATCGACATCCCTGCCTCTTTCAACTTATAGTTATGTAGACCATAGCCAGATAGTCTAGGTGCCATACCATCAATAACTCATCAAAAAGTTAAGTATGTTTGGAAAAACAAGGTCTATGATATTCTCGAGGATAGTTGGGTTCGTCTGTCTGAAGCTTCGTCAAGCGCACCGATTCTAGAGGTATAATTTTAAGAGGAGGAAACATGTTTGGGGGGTTTGATTTCATCAATATGTTTGAGGGAGTAAAGCCGAGGGAGGTCCTTCGACTATATTTCAATCAGTATTCGAGCCCGCTAGTGGTCAAAATTATGAAGAAGATGGTTTTCTTTCCGGGAATGGGACTGGGTAAACATAAACAAGGTTTTCCAAAGTTTCCAAGAATTCTAACACAGACTCATACTCATGGTTTGGGATATCGGTCGTCCAAGAACCATTCGAGGAACAGCTCGAGAAACTGCTCGGGTCTGGGTTGGCCACTCCGGTCACTTGGTGCTTGGGCCAATCGGTTGACCTCAAGATCTTGGGGTCGGTACCTACCATTTGTCAAAGATTGATTGGTCTTGTCAGGATTTAATGAGGTCATAACTAAATAGTTACATCATAACGGAGTTTTCGTGTCATGCATTGAATGTGCATGCCTTTTGAGGCACCACTTAGGCTATTCATGGCAATAATTGGCAGTGTTTTGGCGAGAGTTGTGCAAGACCGTTGGATCTGGTTTAATCTAGACCGTCCACACTTCCAATATAAGGAACACTTGAGCATTTTTACTATTCCTGCTGTCCCTCTTCTAAGTCTATTGAGTGGTTTAAGAGAAAAAAGTGTCCGATCAAGACCTCCAAGCTCTTTTCTGCACTTTTTCTTGTAAGTCTTCATTCCCCTAGTTATGGTTTATTGCACTTTTCATTCCCTTCTTTTTTTTTATACCTAAGTGAGGTTGGAGAGTAGGAATCCAATGGGGTTTGTGAGGGAGTGGAACTTCTTCTTCTTTAGATTCATCTCCTGTCTTAGGTCAGGTGGTTCCCTCTCCCTAGTGGAGAGACTAAACCAGTCAGGATGTCCTACGGTAGTTTTGACCGAGTGTTACACTGTACTGAAATCTTTGTACACCTTGTCTTATAGGCTTTTAGCCCTACTCCCTATACCTTAGGCTCGGGTTTCCTGACCCTTACTTAGGATGCCAGTTACATTCCCATCCTGTTGTAGGAGCTTTAGATATGTGCCATTCTAGCTTCAATTCATACTCCTGATCGTAGGATGAATAATCCCGGTCGAGTACACCGGACATGAGTTTGAACCCCACTTCACTAAGTCCTTCTGATTATCATAGTGAAGGAAGGATTCCTACTCATGCTATTAATGACGAGGCAAGCCGGTGGCCCCAAGTAGCCTCTATATCTCAGGGGTCGGGCGATGAGGCTTTGGTGCCCAATAGTCCTGACGTAATTTTCTCGTATGAGTTGACCCATAGTAGTCTGTGTATCAATGACCTAGGTCAGATCTGGGATAGGTATGACATTCCAGATCATAGTTCTTTGGCTATACACAAGGGTGGGGCTCATCTCCACCGGTCGGGTTTCATTACTCTTTATGAGGATGCCCTTATGGTAGGCCTCCATCTTTCCCGCTACTCGATCGCTTGGGACATCCTTATCCACCTAGGGATTTCTCCCGGGCAGCTTGCTCTAAATGGGTGGAGATTCTTGATGGGGGCTATCTCTTTGTGGCCCCAAGTTCTAGGGTACACGCTTACGGTACAAGAATTTTTTTGAATCCATCGATCATTCCCGGTACATGGAGAAGCTGGTTTCTTTTTGCTAGGGGCTAGGTAAGGGAGGAGAATAATAGTCAATTGCCCGAGCAACAATAGGCGGTATTGAAAGAAATTTTTCCAACTATCCACCCTCGGGCTTTGTGAGAAGGCCCTGGGGATTCAGCTGAGGACTTCCTGGGCGGGGAAGTTGAGTAGTAAGCTACTGTCTTGTGTGGTCTTTCATTTTAATTTGTTGTTGTCGTGGAGCTAACTGCCCTTGATTTTATAGTAGGATCAGCTGACCCGCCCATGTTCCTGAGGACTACAAGGCCAGGATCAATCTTTAGCCAAGGACCACACAGACATCAACAAACTATTGACTCAATTGGGAGATAAAAGGACCACTTATGAACCTGACCAGCAGTTTGTGGCGCCCGTGCTCCCTCCGATTATGGCTGGTACATTCTCTGGCCATTTCAGATTACCTTTCTATTTGACTGATTCCTAATGTAATTGATTCATACCTTGGTTTAACAGAGATGGCTCATAGAGATGTAACCGCTCTAAAGGAGAAAGAAGTTGCCTTGGCTGCGCGGGCGGGCCAGAGGAGGAAGAGGTAGGATCCCGCTAAAGGCCATCAGATGAAGAGGATCCACCGGGGTCCCCGAGCAAATACAGTCAGCACTTCAACTCCCGGAGTGACGATTGTTGCACCTGCTAGACACCCTGCTGACGTCACACCGACCGGGACCTCAACCCTTTGAGTTTAAGTCATTACGCCCACCCGGACGTATGATACTCCATCCAGGATACCGGTGGTGGAGACAGTGGATGATGTTCGAGCGAGGGTCGGGCCTAGGTCGTTACAGAGCCAAATTGATAGATGCTCTGTGTTGGGCTCTGAGGCCCTAATCTGGTGGTTATTCAGCATCAGCCACATTGTAAGTGACTTTATGCACACAGTTTTTGTTTTCCTACTTATAGAAACTGACGACCTCTGTCTCTTTCCTACAGATTGGTTGCCTTGCAGCAGGAGCCGAAGCTTACTTGCCTGGGGTGTCTGAATGACTAGCCACTGCTAAGGCCATTCTCTCTGTAGAAAAGGTGGCACGAGAAGCTTCGAACTTCACCCTCGCCGTAGAGAAGGAGAAGATGAGGGCCTTGGCCCTGGAGTTGGGGAAAGCTTGGGAGGGCTTGGAAGCCGAGCAAGAGGCACGGAAGACTACAGAGGCCGAGAAGGCAGCCGTAGAGGCTGGGAAGTTGACTGTAGAGGCCGAGAGGGTAGCTTTGTCTGAGGCCATCACTACTCGGTAGGCGAAGGCGAAAGATACAGAGGAAGAGTTTGAGGTTGGTTTCCTCGCGGGCTACGCTGACATGACCCAGCGGGTGATAGCTGACAATCCAAATTGGGACCTCTTGGGCTACTCTTGTGTTGAGTCTAACTATTGGAAGGAGGAGCAGGCTACAGGGAGGTCTCATTTGAGAGTGCGACTCCTGATAGAAAGGTTGGTGAAACTGAGGAAATGGTCATAGTTGACGATCCTTAGCTCCTAAAATCAACGCATCATATATGTTCTTTTTTTTTTCGGGAAGCTGCTATAATTACCATACATTGTACATATCCTTTTGATCAAGTAATGAAAAGGCCCTCTAAGGTCATCTTTTCCAGGAGATGTTGTTCATGTTCTTGTACTTGTATGCCTGTTTATAATTACCCATGCCCACTCGGTCGTGAGTTATATCGAACCCCTGCCTCAGTAAAACGGTGTAAATCTGTGATCGGTAGGGAACACTAGGTCTTGTAGGGGCCGGTAACGCCTTAAATTCTCGAGCACTTGACAAATTTTAGGCTTGTGGGTCTCGTCTGGAATAGAATAGGAGTTTTCATTCCTGTTCTTGCTACTCTGAGCCCTATAGGTACTTTCGGAATGTTCAAGGATTAACTCCAAGTCCTATTAGTTCTTGGTGTGATTTCCTGTTTTAGTTCAATGTTCCCCTTGCCCCCCAAGTTATTGCTAAGGCAGGCATATATAAAGGAAAGGACTGTAGGTAACCATCCAAGAACGTTGGTAGTTCCAGGTTCTTTTGGGGTTTGCTATCATCTAACACCTAGGGGAGTTTGGCCCAATGTAGGTTATGGACTTAAGCAAAACTGATGCCTCAGGTATGATCCTGAGGTCTTTTTTGTGCCTCAGGTGTGATCCTGAGGTCTTTTAATGCATTGGGTGGTCCCTTGGTCTTATTAGTGCCTCGGTTGTGATCCCGTGGTCTTTTGGTGTCGTGGAACACTGGTAAGGAACACTTTTATAAAAGAAAAAGCTTTTATTCCAATTGAAAAACCACTCGAAAAGAGCTACAAAGAATTTGAATCGCTAACTAACATAGATTCTTATGTCACTGAAAGTACTTTTGTAGGTTCTCCATGTTTGAGGGGTATGACAGCTCTTGTCCGTCCACGGTCTATAACCAATAGGTTCCTGGTCGTTAAACCAGGTAACCCTATAGGATCCTTCCCAATTTGGTCCCAACTTTCCATGGCTGGGGATCCTAGTTGTTGATTCACTGCTTTTAGGATGAGGTCCCTGACCTGGAAACTGTAGTGTTTGACCTTGCTGTTAAAGTACCGTGAGACCCGCTGCTTGTAGCCTGCTACTTTCAGATATGCCTAATCCCTTTTCTCTTCTATGAGGTCGAGTTTTACTCTGAGGGATTCCTCATTGCCTTGCTCGCTAAAGTTGCCCACCTGGTATGTTGGCATTCCATGTTCTATGGGGACCACTACCTCAAAGCCATAGGTAAGCGAGAATGAGGTCTCCCCTGCTACCACACAGGGAGTAGTATGGAAGGCCCACAGAAGGGTCAATAGTTTCTCCGCCCATAGTCCTTTAGCATTTTCAAGCCTAGTTTTGATGGACTAAAGGATTATTCCGTTCGTTTCTTCAGCTTGGCTATTGGCTTGGGGATGCTTGGGGGAAGAGTAGTGATTTGATATCCCATAACCCAAGCAGAACTGCCATAATATCAATGTGCCAAACTGCGTTCTGTTGTCGCTGACTAGTACCCTGGGTATGCCAAACCTGTTGAGAATATTCCTTTCAATGAAACTTTCCATTTTCTTCTCTGTGATTATTGCCAAGGGTTTAACTTCTGCCCACTTGGTAAAATAATCCATAGCAATAATGGAAAACTTGACTTGGCCTTTTGCCATTGTAAGGGGGCTGACAGTGTCGATGCCCCATTGAGCAAACGGCCAGGGGCTGAGGATTGGAGTTTGGAACTATACCGGGCGGTTGATCATGTTGGCATGCCTTTGGCACTCGTCACACCATTTGACGTACTCCCGAGAGTCTTGGGCCATTGTTGGCCAATAGTACCCTTACAGGGCCTTACGGGAGAGTACCCGACCTCCAATGTGTCTTCTGCACACCTCCTTATGGATTTTATATAAGATTCTTTGAACCTGGGCAGGGTAAATATATTAGAGATAGGGGATGGAGAACACCCTCTTGTAAAGCACGCCATCGACAAGGTGATATCTAGCTGCCTGGTATTTTACCTGTCGGTCTTCATCTTTCTTGTCTGGTAGACCCCCGATTATGAGGAACATCATGATCTGATCTATCCTGCTGGGCCCTAAGTCAATTGAGTTAACCTCCATGTCTACCAAGTCGGACACACTAGGTTTGGGTAAACATTCTATCCATATCCCATGTAGGTCCGACTTAGAAGATGGCGTAAGGTGGGCTAACCGGTCGGCTTTTGTATTCTTGTTACGACACTGGTGCTGAGTGCTATAGGGTGAGTTTGTCCCACATTGCCTGGGAAAGGAAGGGTAATGTGCTATATAAATGTGGTTTAAGTCTCCCTAGTAAGAGGCCTTTTGGGTAGTGGCCCAAGAACAAATCCGTGATGATTTAGGCCCAAAGCGGACATTATCTTATTGGGGAGTCTTAGGTCGTGACAAAATGGTATCAGTGCCTGACCCAGCCGGAAGTGTGCTAAAAGGGACATTGGGCCCTAAGGGGGGTGGAATGTAATGACCCTAATGCTGAGTGCTGTAGGGGGAGTTCGTCCCACATCCCCTAGAAAAAGTAAGGGTAATGTGGTATATATATGTGGTTTAAGTATCCTTAGTAAGAGGCCTTTTGGGTAGTGGCCCAAGAACAAATCCGTGCGAGTTTGGGCCCAAAGCGGACAATATCTTACTGAGCGAGACTTGAGTTGTGAAAATTCTCCTACCTCGGGATTTGTGTGATGGAGAATCCCTTAAGCTTCTTTGTAACTGTACGGACGAGTGCTAGGTAGGCTACCAAGGTATCTTACCAAGCTTCATACTCCTGGTTGAGTTGGTTGACCACGAGCTAGGACTCACTGTACCCGTGAATCTACTGTGCGCCCATTAAAGTAGACAATTACAGCCCAACCGACAAGGCTTTATACTCGGCTTCGTTGTTGGACAGCCGAAACCCAAACCTTAGTGCGTAATCCAACTGGATCCCATCAGGTGTGGTTAGGATCATCCTTACCCCATTGCCCTATTTGTTGGAGGACTCGTCTATATAGAGTACCCAGGTTGAGGTGCCAAGCTATAGGTCGGGTGGTAGGTTGGGCGGGCTTTCCTCCTCAAGCGGATCCTCTGGATATGTGAATTGTAGGAGAAAGTCTACCACCGCCTATCCCTTGATCATCGTTCGGGGTCTTTAGACCACTTCAAACTCTTCCAATTCCAATGCCTATTTTATGAGCCTCCTAGATGTTTCAGGCCAGCTATGAATCTGAGGGAGTGATTGATCTGTGAGGACCATAATGACATAGGCCTAAAAGTATGGGTGGAGTCTTCGGGTAGAGGTGACTAGTGCAAAGGCAAGCTTCTCGATGTAGATGTATCGGTTCTCTGTGCCTTGTAGCGCTCGGCTTGTGCAATAGACCGAGTACTATATCCCGTGCTCTTCTTTGACGAGTGCCGAGCTTACTGATAAGGGTGACACTGCAAAGTATATAAATAATTCCTCCTTTAGTACGGGCATCAAGAGCAGAAGAGGCGATGTTAGGTACTTCTTGAGTTCTTAAAACCCCTTTTCACACTCTCTGACCACTGAAAAGACTTGAGGAGGATCTTGAAGAATGGTAGGAACTAGTCGGTTGCTTAAGAAACAAATCTGTTCAAGGCAGTTACCTTCTTGGCCAAACTTTGTACTTTCTTTGTTGACCGCAATGACCGCATGCTTATGATGGCTTGAATTTTTTTGGGGTTTGCCTCGATTCCCCGCTTGCTGACTAGATTAGATGCCCCAGGACTTACCGGACAAAACTCCAAAGGTGCACTTAGCTCGTCTCAACCTCATCTAGAACTTTCTTAAGATGCTGAAGGCCCTGGCTAAGTGCTCAAGGTGATCGGCTTCGTCTCAGCTTTTGACCAGGAGATCATCAATGTACACTTTTATTATTTTTCCTATCAGATCTTTGAACATGTGGTTGACCAGGCATTGATAAGTTGCCCCAGCACTCTTGAGGCTGAAGGGCATCACCTTGTAGCAATATGTCCCCTGGTCGGTGATAAAAGAGGTTTTCTCCTCGTCCTCGGGATTCATGCTGACATAGTTATATTCCGAGAAGGCATCCATGAAGGAGAGGTCGAATGGAATGGCCCGTTGCTACATTCTCACCTCAATGGCTGGTATGTTGCAACACCAATTTCAGTCGAACAATTCTACCAGTGACATTATCGAATCCCTGAAAAAGATGTTTGGGGAGCATGGCAGGCCTGCCAGACAGGTAGTTATGCAAAAGATAATGAGTGCTAAGATGTCGGAAGGGACTCTAGTCAAAGAACATGTTTTAAAAATGATTGGTTATTTAAACGAGCTGGAGACCCTAGGTGCCAACATCGATGCACAGACCCAAGTTGATTTGATCCTCAATACGCTGTCGCCGTCATTCGCTCAATTTCAACTGAATTAAAAAATAAATAAAATGGATTTTTTAATGAGCAAATTAATGAGTTCTTTACTGGTAGCAGAAGGGGTGATCAAACCTGGGGGCAACGTTTTGAAGGTTGAGAAAAGCTCTTCTTCCTCCCGATCTATACCAAAAGGCAAGAAAGGGAAGAAGAAGGCTGGCACTGGTGGTCCAAGTGTTGGACCGGTCCCTAAGATTGAAAATCCAAGGGAAAAGGTAAGGGCAAAGGAAAGGTGGGTGGTCAAGGCAAAGGAAAGTGTATACAATGTGGTGAGAAGGGCCACTGGAAGAGGACCTATCCAGAATTCTTAGCTACAAGAGTTCAAGGTATGATTGAATCATATGTGATTGAAGTAAGTTTTATAACGGATAATTCAAACACTTGGTGCATTGATTCTGGTGTGACTAACCATATCTGTAATTCATTGCAGGGGTTCAGATCAACCAGGAGATTCAGTGATGGGGAAATTGTGCTGACTCTGGGTTCTAGCACTGCCGTTTCTGTGGTTGCTATAGGAGTCATAGTTTTAGAATTTCTAGATAATGAAGTTTTGATTTTATCAGATGTACTTTACGTCCCCTTCAATAAGACGTAATTTAATTTTAGTTTCAAATTCATCGAATAATGCTTATTCTTTTCATTTTGGAACTGAAGTTATGATTAAAAGAAATGGTTCTTTTATTTGTTCTGGTGTTAAATCAAATGGTTTGTATGTGATTACTCCCAATATTTCTAAAGATTCTTGTATGGAACATAATAACTTAGTGGTAACTATACCATCTAAAAGAAAGGAACTTTCCACTAATACAACAAAGCTTTGGCATATGAGGCTTAGCCATATCAATCTAAGTAGGATTGGCAGACTTGTTAAGGAAGAAGTCTTAGGCGATTTTGTTCTCGAACCAATAGAATTTTGTGAGTCTTGTTTAGAGGGTAAGATGACCAAAAGGCCCTTTCCAGTAAAGGACAATAGGACCAATGCGTTCTTGGAATTGGTTCATACTGATGTGTGTGGACCAATAAATATTAGAGCAACGGTTGGCTATGAATATTTCATCACATTTACTGATGACCACTCTAGGTATGGATATGTGTACCTAATGCAGCACAAGTCTGAAGCCTTAGAAAGGTTCAAAGAGTTTAGGTCTGAAGTGGAGAAGCAATTAGGAACACATATCAAGGCCATTCGATCTGATCGAGGTGACGAGTACATCTCTAATGAGTTTATTGATCACCTCTTACAGAATGGGATTCTGTCATAGTAGACTGCACCTGGTACACCTCAGCAGAACAGTGTAGCGGAGAGAAGGAATCGAACTCTTTTAGACATGACTAGGTCGATAATGAGTTATTCGGAGTTACCATTATGTTTTTAGGGTTATGCTTTGGAAACCACTACATACATACTAAATCTAGTACCAAGAAAATTTGTTCCTAGGACACCACGAGAGATATGGATTGGGTGCAAACCTTCTTTGCAACATCTCCGAATATGGTGGTGTCTGGCACATGTGCTGAAAGGAAAGATGAGCAGGTTAGATTCTAGATCGGAAGTATGTTACTTAGTAGGGTATCCAAAGGGTACTTATGGATGGTATTTTTATGATCCAAGAGAACAGAAAGTGTTTGTTAGTACGAATGTTATTTTCTTGGAGGATGATTATATCATGAACCATAAACCTAAGGGAAGGATAGATCTTAGAGAGTTAAAAGGAGAGCCCTCAGTCCAACCCTCAGTTCATAACGATGTAAATAAAGAAAACACCACTTCTTCACCCATTTTCGCACCGGTACCTAGTCGTAGTGGGAGGATTATCAGCCAGCCTGAAAGATACATGTTCTTAGGAGAAGTTTTTGAAGCTGTCTCCATAGAATCTGAATCTGATCCTACCATATACAAAGAGGCAATGGCTGATGTAGACTCAGCTCATTGGGTTAAAGCAATAAAGGCTAAATTGGAATCTATGGATTCTAATCAGGTCTAGGATCTTGTAGAACTTCTAGCCAATGTTAAACCCATTGGCTGTAAGTGGGTCTACAAGAGGAAAAGAGGATCTAATGGAATGGTTAAGACCTTTAAGGCTAGGCGTGTAGCGAAAGGTAATACTCAGAGGGGAAGCATTGACTATGAGGAAACCTTCTCGCTGGTAGCCATGCTCAAGTCCATCAGAATACTCTTATCCATTGTTGTATGCCTAGATTATGATATCTGGCAGATGGACTTCAAGACTGCATTCTTGAATGGCAATCTTGAGGAGGACTGTAGACACCCCATTTTGTCGGCTATCAGATTTAGGAAACCCATAGCTTGGTGGTTCACAATGATCGAAAAATACTCAAAAGGACTCCTGGAAGTTAGTTCTATTTATCAAAATGCTCAAAATGATCAAAATGCCCCTGAAAGCCCGTAAACTCCAAGATTTGGACCAAAAGTTTTGGTAACATACTATGTCATAAGAAAAGTAAGAAAATGAGTTTTTAAGTAAAATCAAATGAAATCGTCAGCTCCCAGAGACCCCCGGAAGTCCTAGAAGTTCCCGGAAAGTCCCCGTTGACTAATTTGACCAAGGTTTGACCGAAATTGTCCAATTTTGCCGAAAAGTTTCGCAATCATTTTAGATCATGTGGAATGTATTAAAAATGAGTTTTAAAAGAAAACCGAACGAAAACGTCAGCTCCTGGGAACTCCCAGAGGTTTCCAGAACTTCTCGGGAATCCCAAGTTTGACCAGTTTGACCAGTTTGACTAAAAGTTGACATTGAAACTGGATTACTGTATCATTTTTCTAATATTTTTCATAGATACTAGAGGTCAATAGCTTTCCGCCGGTATATCACACATAATTTTTGGATTTCAAACGAATTTATTATGAATTTCCGAAGGTGAAAAAGGCGATCAAATTGGATTTTATCATGAATACCGCAAAACTCTTCAAAGTGACCTATCTCTGAACTATTTTTAATGTAAAATAGACTCCATTACCTTTCCAATGGTATATTACAACCTCAATTTGGAGTTCGTATGCATTTTCTGTGAATTTCGGACGAAATAGGGCCTTTTCACGAATACCGGAACCTTTGGGGGCCTAAAAAGGATTATCTGGAAGAATGAGGAGCAGTGCTGCCGCAGCACTGGCCCATTGCCGCTGCGGCACAGGCCCATTGCTGTCGCATCACTCTCCCCCAGAACAGTCCATTTTTGTAATTTTGATTGAGGGTCCAAATTGATTAATTAGAAACCAAAACGACGTAGTTCTATGTTCACAGATGTTTAGAACCAATGGGAGTACTTTCTAAATCACAAAACCACCCCAAATTAGCTTATGTAAACCCCCCATTGCTCTTCATTTTGGGGGGGCCAAGTGCAAAACTTGAGAAAGTTTTAGAAAGTTGTAGAGATGGAGATAGGTTTAGAAGAGAGAAAGGGAGCTTCTCCCTCTAATTTTCTATAGAAAGTGAGTTCTTAACTCAAGTTCTTCTATCATCCTTCCATATACGTCATCATCAATACACCCAACCACCATTTCCCTAAGTATTAATGAGTTAGGGAGCTACTTCCATGTCCAAATGTCAATATCTATGGGTGAAACACCAAGCTACAAGTCCAAAATCACATTGATTATCATCTATTGATTGTTATTTACTTGCTTATTCATATTATGTTCATCTCTTCTTAATCTCATTTCTTTCGTTTTTTTTTTTTCTTTATTTACTTACTAGCTCTTCATCATTTAAATGATGACATGAAATTTGAGGTGAGTGAATCCTTATGGATAGTAGCTCTTGACCTTAAAAACATGTTTAATAGATGATGATTATAACTTCAATATCTCCAGGGTATCCTTAAAGTTATGTTCAAAATAAAAATGAATCTCTCCAATAATATTGGGGGTTCTTGATGATGAGTTTGATGTTGATATTCCAAGAGGTCATAATCTCTATTTGATGTTGAAAATATACTTTCAAAACCTCTATTTCAAAACCCCTCTGAAACCCTCTCATTTTGATCTCAAGAAAGAAAACTCAAGTTTTTCCCAAAATCTTTAAAACAGTGAGTCAAAATAGTGAATGATTTGAGCTCAAAGATTTCTCTATAACTCAATACCCAATGTATGGATGCAAGACCACTTGGAACATCTTCCTAACTCATTAGGGAACACCCATGATTTTTGGATTAACTTGGAGATACATGGAAGGATCCCATTTTGGTCCAAACATTCTCTCCAGATATTCTGCGCAGCAGCTTGGTTGACTTTCAACTTGCCTTACAGAAAACTTTTCCACAAAGAGTGGTCCCAAGTTATTTTTCCCTTGAACTTAAATGTCTTAGGGAACTTTCTGTATAATATGGGCATCTAGACCTTTTGTTTTCATTTTCTAATAGTTTCTTACATTTCAGTCGATAGTACAGACTCTATTTCTGAATAACCTCTAGTGTTTATATGATTTCTCTCATTCTGTGATAGTTATTAAAGATTGGCTTTTTGGGTTGTGTTCTAGACACAATATGGAAGATATCAAAAAACAATCATGCATTGAAAACATTCCTAACCCCTCTTTCCAATTTCCAAAAGATCTTGTTACTATTCTATCCACTATTCATAACAAACACACTTTTACTTCCATCCTTTGATTTGGTGCTTACATGTACTCCAAATTTGTTCATGTCTTAGGAAGTGGTCCATACCATATTTGTACATATTCTATGATGATTTTTCTTCATGCATTCATGCACATTCTAGACTTCTAAGTCATTCTAGGAATCCATGAACACAAAGCACACTACAACCTTGGCACATTCTAGATACATACATTGCATCCATGCAAAGATTTGGGGCTTTTGTGACTCATAATCTAAGAAGATTATAAGGAATGATCATGATCACACGTTCATACTTCCCCTCGATCTAATTCTCCTTTCTCATCCGTCCCGGGGATTGAGAGATCTTCTTTTATCAAAGAGTAACATGCATCATTCTAGCTTGCTAAGCACCCTTGTTTCTTTGATTTATTTGTTTCAAAAACAATCCATGTCCCCTTAGATTAGGAAAACTTGGTTACTTGATATATGATTAGATGATTTTCCTAGGTTTATTCATGTGATCTTTCACTTTTGCATTGCATGATGCTTGGCTTAGATCATATGAATGATATTTTATCTTTAGATCTTCTATTTCAAATTTTTTTATGTGATGTGATATACTATCATAGTATTAATTGTTGAACCATACATAGTATAAGATGATTAGGTTCCTTCCTCTCTCGTACCAAAACCCCGAGCCAAGTTCTTCGGTTATGAAGCGCTGGTGCCCTTTATCCATTTGGGTGAGTCCAAATTAGGTTTCTTGGTTCCTTAAAGACTAAGTGGCGACTCTGTATTTATTTTCAACAGACCTTCCTTTTCTTTCTTTGATCCAAATCAATTTCAAACAAAAAAAGAAAAGAGTGGATGAGCAATTCCGCGTGTCCACAAGACAAAAAGAATTGGAATCTATGGATTCTAATCAGGTCTGGGATCTTGTAGAACTTCTAGACAATATTTAACCCAATTGTAAGTGGGTCTACAATAAGAAAAGAGGATCTGATGGAAACTTTGAGGCCTTTAAGGCAATGCTTATAGAAAAAGGTTATACTTAGAGGGAGGGCATTGACTCTGAGAAAACCTTCTCGCCAGTAGCCATGCTCAAGTCCATCAAAATACTGTTATCCATTGTTGCATGCCCAGATTATGAGATCTGGCAGATGGACGTCAAGACTGTATTCTTAAATCGTAATCTTGAGGAGGACATCTATATGCAACAACCAGAAGGGTTCATAGCTGGTGGAAAAGGTAATTTGGTATGCAAGTTGCAAAAGTCCATTTATGGGCTTAAGAAAGCATCCAGAAGTTAGAACATTTATTTTGACCAAGCGGTCAAATCATTTGGTTTCATACATAATCTAGATGTACCTTGTGTATACAAGAAATGTGAAGGAAAAATGGAGGCTTTTCTTGTGCTCTACGTTGATGACATTCTACTCATTGGAAATGATGTAGTGGCATTGTCAACGGTCAAGGTTTGGCTAGCTAGTACTTTTGATATGAAGGATCTAGGAGAGACGTGCTATATTCTTGGAATAAAGTTCTTTTGGGATCATAAGCAAAAGATAATGGGATTATCTTAAACTGGTTATATCGACAAGGTGCTAACTAGGTTTTCAATGGAGAATTCGAAGAAACGTTTGTTACCTTTCAGGCATGGTTTAGCATCTGCAAGGACCAGTGTCCAAAAACACAGGAGGAGAGGAATCGCATGGCAGGAGTTTGCTATTCTTCGGCAGTGGGAAGTCTCATGTATACGATGTTATGCACTAAACCAGATATCTACTTTTCTGTTAGCATGGTTAGTAGATATCAATCGAATCCAGGTCCAGAGCATTGGACAGCCGTTAAGCACATTCTTAAGTACTTGAGAAGGACTAAAGATTACATGCTTATGTACGGTGGTAGTAAGTTAATTCCAGTGGGATACACTGACTCGGACTTTATGTCAGATAAAGATTCGAGAATGTTGATATCCGGACATCTCTTTACCTTGGGAGGTGGTGTTGTTTGTTAGAGGAGCATTAAGCAGAAATGCATTGCAGAGTCAACTACAGAAGCTGAGTATGTGGCAGCTTGTGAAGCCACAAAGGAAGTTGTTTGGCTCAAGAAGATCCTTATGGAGCTCGAGGTGGTACCAGGTGTAGACACCCCATTTTGTCAGCTATCAAATTTAGGAGACCCATAGCTTGGTGGTTCACAATGATCGAAAAAGACTCAAAAGAGGACTCCTGGAAGTTAGTTCTATCTCTCAAAATGCTCAGAATGACCAAAATATCCCTAAAAGCCCGAACTCTCCTGGATTCGGACCAAATGTTCTGGAAACGTGCTACGTCATAAGAAAAGCAATAAATGAGTTCTAAAGCAAGACCAGCTGAAATCGTCGGCTCCCAGAGACCCCCAGAAGTCCCGAAAGTTTCCAGAAAGTCCCCGTTGATCGGTTTGACCAAGGTTTGACCAAGTTTGACCAAGGTTTGACCAAAATCGTCCAAATTCGCCAAAAAGTTCCAGAATCATTCTAGATCATGTGGAAAGTACTAAAATGAGTTTTAAAAGAAAATCGAACGAAAACGTCAGCTCTTGGGAGCTCCCAGAGATTTCCAGAACTTCCCGGGAATCCCAAGTTTGACCAAAAGTTAACTTTAAAACTGGAGTAATGCATCATTTTTCAAATATTTTTCATAGATACTAGAGGTCAATGGCTTTCCAATTATATATCGCACATAATTTTTGGATTTAAAACGAATTTATTATGAATTTTTGAAGGTGAAAAAGGTGATCAAATCGGCTGTTATCGTGAATACCGCAAAACTTTTCAATGTGATCTATCTCCAAAATATTTTTTTTTTTACGGAAAATGGACTCCATTACCTTTCCAACGGTATATCACAAGCTCAGTTTGAAGTTTATATGCATTTTTGTGAATTTCGGACGAAATAGGGCCTTTTCGCTAATACCGGAACCTCTGGGTGCCTAAAAAGAATTATCTGGACGAATGAGGAGCAGTGCCGCCGCGGCACTGGCCCACTGCCCGCCGTGGCACAGGCCCAATGCCGTTGTGGCACTCTCCCCCACAATGGTCTATGTTTGTAATTTCTTTTAGGGGTTCAAATGGAATAATTAGAAACCAAAACGACGTAGTTTTATGTTCACAGATGTTTGGGACTAATAGGAGTACTTCTAAAACCCCAAAACCACCCCCAAATTGGCCTATATAAACCCCATTTGACTTCTCATTTTGGGGGTGTAAAATGCAAGCTTTGAAAAGTTTTAGAGAGAAAGTTGTAGAGATAAGATTAGAGCAGAGAGAAAAGAAGCTTCCTTCTTTGATTTCCAAACAAGAGAGTGAGTTCTAAACTTTGTTTTTACTTCATTACTTCCATTTACTTCATATTCAATACACCCAACCACCATTTCAGTGAGCATTTAAGAGAGAGGAAGCTACTTCCATGTCCAATGTCACCACATATGAATGAAACACCAAGCTACAAGTCCAATACATCATTGGATATCATCTATTGATTGTTTATATACTTGTTTGCTTACTTTGGTGTTCATCTCCTCTTATCTCATTTCTTTTTCTTTTTCTTGTTTACTTACTAATTCATCATCATCTAGATGAGGATATGAAGTTTGAGGTGAGTGAATCCTTACGGATAGTAGCTCTTGACCTCAAAAACATGTTTGATAGATGATGGTTACAACCTCAATACATCCCCATGTATTCTTGAGGTTATTTCCAAAATAAAACAATGTCTCCAAAAATCTTGGAGGCTCTTAATATGAGTTAAAATGTTGATATTTCAAGTGGTCATAATCTCCATTTAAGTGATGAAACTATACTTTCAAAACCCCCAATATTGGGATTCCACGAAATAAACCTTATTTCTCTCAAAAAATCTTCATAACAGTGAGTTGTTTAGTTTCAAAGAATTATTCTGAGTTCAAAACTCAAGGTAAGGATGCAAGACCACGTGGAAAGTCTTCCTAACTCATTATAGAACACCCATGATTTTTGGCTTGACTTGAAAGAACTTGAAAGGGGTCCATTTTTGTCCAAACATTTTGCCTCTGCTGTCAAAGCAGCTAGGTTGACTTTTAACTTATTTTACAAAAAACTTTTCCAAAAAGAGTAGTCTCAACTTATTTTTCCCTTGAACTGCAATGTCTTAGAGAACGTGCTGTATAATATAGGCCTCTAGATGTTTTGTTTTCATTTTCTAATATTTTCTAACATTTTAGTCAACAGTACAGACTTTGTTTCTGTATAACCTCTATTGTTAATATGATTTCTCTCAATCTGTAATAGTTATTGAGGATTGACTTTTTGATTTATGTTCTAGACACACCAAGGATGATCTCCATAAAAAATCATGCATTTAAAACATTCCTACCCTATGTTTCATTTTCCACAAGATCATGTCACTATTCTATCACAACAAGTATACTTTTACTTCCATCTTTTGATTTGATGCTTACATGCACTCCAAATTTGTTCATATCTTAGGAAGTAGTCCATACTACATTTGTACATATTCTATAATGATTTCCTTCATGCATTCATACATATTTTAGACTTCTAAGTCACTTTAGAAAGTCCATGTACACAGACACACTACAACCTTTGCACATTCTAGGATCATACATTGCATCCATGCAAGATTTGGGGTTTTTGTGACCCCTAATCTAAGAAGATTATAAGGAATGAACTAGATCATACGGTCATGTTTTCCATAGATTAATTCTTCCTTTCTCATCCGTCCCGGGGATTGAGAGGTCTTCTTTTTTGAAGATTAACGTGCATCATCCTAGCCTGCTAAGCATACTTGACTTATTTGATTATTTGTTTCAAGAACAATTCATGTCCCCTTCTAGACTAGGAAAACTTGATTACTTGATACGTGATTAGATGATTTTTCCTCGGTATATTTGTGTGATCTTTCACTTTTACATTGTATGATATTTGGCTTAGATCTTATGAATGATATCTTATCTTTTCATCTTCCTTTTTAAGATTCTTATATGACATAATATACTATCATATTATTAATTGACGAACCAAACATAGTATAAGATGATTATTTGGATGCTAATTGAGGCCCGTCGAAAGACGGGGTGAGTTGAGGATCTTTTAGTCGTGACAAAGGCTCCTTCCTCTCTCATACCAAAACCCCAAGCTAAGTTCTTTGGTTATGATAGGCCGGTGCCCTTTATCCATTTGGGTGAGTCAAAATTAGGTTTCTTGGTTCCTTAAAGACCAAGTGGCGACTCTTTATCTGTTTTCAATAGACCTTTTCCTTTCCTTCTTCAAAATAATCTCAAAACAAACTAAAAAGGGAAAGCGGGATTCCGCGTGTCCACAATCTGGCGACTCTGCTGGGGAATTTATGTTGAAAACAAAATAATACAGAGGTTTGACTCATAAGAAGCATCCTTAAAATCATCTTTTTACTGTGTCTGGTTCACGGCATTGCACTCTTGCATTTTCCCCCTCCGACTGTGTCTGAAACGTGGCGCTGACATTGTTCAGGTCTTGCGGTGCCAGGGCATAAGTCACCGTTGATACTGTACCTTCCAAGGTATATCAAAAGAGTAAAAACCTCCGTACTGTCTCTCTGACGGTATATTGGAACTCTCTTCAAATGACCCTCTCTAACTAAACCCAGCCTTTGCATATAGATTCCTGTAGAACCTTTCATAAGACTGTTCATTTATCTTTTCAGATAGGATAATGTGATATAATTGCTGTATGCCCTGACTGGATTACCTGCGCGGTGTAGATGCTTATGTGGCATGAGGCAGAACCTCTTTCTTATGATTCCCATGACAATCACTCACATGTGATCACATTGAGTTGACCTGCCTAGGCACCATGACAAGGATGTCTGCTCCATGCTCACAAAGATATACACCGCAAACCTTGTTTGTCGGTCCTAAGATATACGAGTATGAAAACCTGCTAGATAGTATGATCACCATCATCACATGCTCCCACCATATGAACCTGTTTCTCCCAGAAACTTTGTCCAGATATCCCAGATATAACCGTATTAACCTGTTTCTCCCAGAAATTCTGTCCAGATATCCCAGATATAACCATATCAACCAGTTTCTCCCAAAAACTCTGTCCAGATATCCCAAATATAACCATATCAACAAGTTTTCCCCCAAAAACTCTGTCCAGATATCCCAGATATAATCGCATTAACCCTTTTCTCCCAGAAACTTTGTCCAAACCAACCAGAAAAGCCCAGATACGCCAGTTTCTCTCCAAAACTCTTTCCAAACCAACCAGAAATGGCCAGATACACCAGTTTCTCTTAGAAACTCTGTCCAAACTAACCAGAAATGCCCAGATATGCCAGTTTCTCTCAGAAACTCTGTCTAAACCAACCAGAAATACCCAGATATGCATGTTTCTCCCAGAAACTCTGTCCAAACCAACCAGAAATGCCCAGATATGCCAGTTTCTCTCTGAAACTCTATCCAAACCAGCCATAAATGCCCATATACGCCAGTTTCTCTCAGAAACTCTGTCCAAACAAACCAAAAATGCCCAAATATGCTAGTTTCTCTCTGAAACTCCGTCCAAACCAACCAGAAATGCCCAATCTCACCTAGAAACCTTCATAAAACCTTGGAAACCCCTATTGTCCCTTGTTGATCATACTGGAAAGTAATGTTAGCACACTCTATATCGCTAGGACCTTATTTGTTTAACTGCTATCTGTTAGAAATAGGAGCATCATATAGATTAGGGGTTACATCCGCATGCTTGTCTCATTTGCATGCACCATTCCTATCAGTCTGCACGCACTGTTTCAGTCAGGTTGTACATAAGTCAGTCCACATCTATTAACATCACTGTCATTTGTCGATCTAAAGTCATCACTGTCAGAATCTGATACAAATCCTCTCGAATCTGTAGGGTCACTATAGATTCTCAAAGCCAATAGCTAGGATCTTCGTCCTGGGTTAGAAATTCAGATAATCATTTAGTCAGAATTAGCCCAACAAGTTATTTCAGCATGAATCAATAAGAGCTAGAATACAAGGTCACCGAATTGGGAGCCACCATAAGCCAGCAATCCGACAGCCTGGCCCAGGACCTGAAGTTTATGGAAGAACTGAAATAGCAAGGACAGTAGTGTCCCCTGAGTTCCTACCACCACCGTTCGGATTTATACCGCATCCTGAGATAATGGAGAAGAAGACTGGTTTCAAGGGGCCCCGCCGCCCGCATATGAGAAAAAGTTCCAAGAGAAAATGGATAAAATCGACAAGCTAGAAAGCGTACTGAGGAAGAGTAAAGGGGTTGATGATTACATGCTAGACATGGAAGGACTTTTTGAGCCTGTTAAGCTGAAGCTGCCGAAAAACTTCAAGATGCTGCCATTGACTATTTTGATGGAATCGGAAATCCGAAGAGCCATGTAAAGCTGTATATGAACATTTTTTAATCAATGGGCTGCACTCATGAGCACATTGCAATGCTAATCCCACAAACCCTCGCGAAGTCTACACTATCACCATTCCTTACCTTGGAAGCTTCCAAAACTCAGGCATAGGAAGACATAGTTCAGGTATTCATTGATCACTATGCCTACAACCAAGAACTTGATGTCACTATCAGAGATTTGGAAATAACTCGGCAGAACAACAATGAATCATTCACTGCAAAACTGAGCAGATAGAGGAATAAAGTAGCCCAAATGACCCACCGGTAGATTAAAAAGGAACAGGTAAGAATGCTAATCCGGAATCTACAACCGCTCTACCATGAGAAATTATTTTACCAGTCCATCTCCACCTTTGAGGAATTGCTTGAAGTTGGGACTCGAATCGAAGACGCCATAAGGGAAGGAAAGATCAAAAAAGAAGAGCCTTCAAGTCAGTCAAAAAGGCCCAACTACTCCCGCAACCCTCCGGATGTCAATGCCCTTAGCAGTCAACCTATGGCTTACCCTCCTAGGCCATACGAACCTCCCAACCAAGCTAACTCCTCCAATCGCCCTTTCTCGAGGAAGCCTCCTCGCAACTTCGCCAAATTAGAAATCCCCCTCTCCTCAGCCTAAGATTGCCTCCTTAAAAAGGGCCACCTCCAATTACTCCAGCCTCGAAATACCCCGCTCCCTCCGAACTGTGTTATGTCCAAAAGATGCACCTACCACCAAGCGCCCCTGGCCAAAACACCAATGATTACATGCGCCTTTATTATGATATCCAATACCTCATTTACAAGAATATCATTGAGCCACCTCCAAAGCAGCCCCATATCACTAAAAATCTTCTACCAAACCACCAAAATATTAGCCTTATTGAATCCAACCATGTATCCTTCAACCCTGCTACCTATATCACCCCCTTAGGTTAACCTTTACCCCTCTTTGACATCCCAGAATCTATAGGAATTCATCTGATTGAAGGAGGGGATTATGAGTGGCAGCAATAGCTGGCTGATGAACAAGATCTATTATTTTTGGAAGAGCACGATCTAGGGGTAGTGGACCTCAAATGGTATGAGCCCGACAATGAAAGCGATGCTTCTATCTAGAACGAGCCAGAGAAACCATTTGTGGGAATAGATTATGATTGGTTTAAAGAAGATGGGACTGTAGAAGGGTCTTCTCCTGCCGAGATTGATCATCTGACTAGGTCAGGTCGTCATTATCAGCCTTTGCAGCCTACCACTGAAGCGATCAAAAAAAGTCAGGTCAAAGACAAGGGGAAGGGAAAAATGGATGAGATCATCGAAGAAGATAATGAGTTGATAAAGCAGTTGAAGAAAACCCAAGTGTATCTCTCGATGTGGGACATCATGGTAACATCCTACAAGCATAGGTAAGCTGTGTTGAATGCCTTGGTTGGAATTGAGGTCCACATCGACGCTGCATCGAAAGACATGGTGGCTTTCTTGGACGGACTCACCCCTGACCCAATCATTACATTTTCTAATGAAGACCTGCTGCCGGAAGGGTCTACACATAACAAAGATTTCTACATCACTGTTGGATGTAAGGGACAGTAAGTGCCATTCTATCTGGTCGATATAGGCTTCGCCTTAAATGTTTGTGCTCTAAGGACTGCCACCGCCTTGGGGGTCAACATCCTTAACATCACACTATCTGTGCAATCCGTGACGGCTTAAGATAACACCAAGAGAAATGTGATGGGGACTATTTCTCTTCAAATCCGGGTAGGATCTTTGGTTAGCACTAAAATCTTTCAAGTTATGGACATACCTGTGTCGTTCAATTTGTTGATCGAAAGGCCCTGACTGCATGTCAACAAAGCTGTATCATCCACTGTGCATTAAATGATCAAGTTCATTCATGAGAAGGAGGTAAAAATCATCCTCAGCAATAGTTGGGGTAATGAAGCCTTTCCAAACTACGCTCCCATCTTTGAAATCCAAATACTTGAGCTAGAAGAAGGAGAAATCTGGGGATTCTTTATGGAATAAGTCCAATTGATCAATGATGAAGACAGGTTCCCCGAGATCCACTCTACAGTTGTCAACATCGTCCGTAAAATGTACTTCCCTGGAATGGGATTGGGCCGACGCCAGCAAAGGATTCATGAGTTCCCTCAAATCAAAGGGCAACAAGGCACTTTTCGGTTGGGGTACAAGCCCACTAGAGAAGACGTCAAACTATAGAGGCCATGAAATAAGAGAGTGAGGAGTCTCCCACCGTACCACAAGACCTTGAATGGGCAATTTATCAAAGAAGGGGATGATTTCCCCTATTTTGGGTTCCCTGAACCTTGGATCCATTAGGCCACAGGAAAAAGACACCCCAGGCTTGAAATCTTTGCTGACTGTGAAAGGCCCCCCTATCAAGATCCGTTCTATCCCGAAGAAGTTATGAAAACCCTAGAGGAAGACTGGTTGAAGTATTTAGACACTGAAGCCATCGAGAAAATGTGGGAAGAGTTCGCCGAAGACAAGAGTGCCAAGAGCCAAGATGATCAAATTATGTCAACTGAGGAGGGTCTGAGCGACCAGGCTGTAGAGTCATCTGTCTGTGTCTCCCTATCCCCTGTTCCCCCAGAGTCTGTACTTCCAATTATCGAGTCTGTACCAGAATCGGCTATTGTAACCCCACCATTGTCTAATGCAATCACTCCACCGGTCATGAATGAAATGAAAGACGATTCTGCTTACTCCTCTGTGTCTAATACTTGTGAATGCACAGATCCCTTCGAGGATCTTCCAATCGAACTTAAGCAACTAATTGAAAAATCACCTGCTTATGAAATAATCGAAGATACTTTATCAATTTACCTAGGTGAAAAAAATAATCCACAAATTGTGCAAATCGGCTCAACACGTAATAAAGAAGAAAAACAAAAACTAACTCTTTTGCTAAAAGATTCAAAGATGTTTTTGCTTGGTCTTACGAGGACATGCATGGGATCGATCCCGACATTGTCCAATATCACATTCCCCTCCTTCCTGATTCTAAACCCATTAGGCAAAAACTTAGGTGCATGAGGCCAAAATGGTCACTCAATGTCAAAGAAGAGGTAGAAAATCAGTTCAAGGCAGGGTTCATCATTGTTATCGAGTATCCGAAATGGATCGCCAACATTGTGCCAGTCCCCAAGAAGGATGGAAAAGTTTACATGTGCGTCGATGATTGGGAGAAAACAGATCCTATTTATACGCCTTAACATACGTTTGTTAGTACTTTTTTATCCTGTTTTTGTATATTATTACTTCGTTTTCTATTTTCTGACAGGTTTTGGAAGAAAACAAGGAGATCTGATTAAATAAGGTGAAAAAGCAGGAAAAAAGAAGCAAGAAAAACCACATTGCGCGTGCGACCCGCTCGCGCGAAAACCAAGAAATTGCTCGCGCGACCCGCTCGCGCGAGATCCCAGAATTCGCTCGCGCGATCTGCGCGCGCGACCTTCCCAATTACGCGCTCGCGCGGCCTGCTCGCGCGATCCGTACAAAAATCAAAGTTGCGTATTCTGCTATACTGATAATTCCTACGCGAACGACACTGCCTAATTACGTCTGGAAAGCTAAATAAAGCAGTTTTAGTGCGTTTCGGGTTAGGAAAGTTTCCAAAAACTTGTTGTAAACCTATTTATGCCCTATTTTACTTCAATTTAGGGGTTGGCAGATATTATACACACAATATACAACCATACTTCAGCCATTGAAGGGAGGGAAGCAAGGAGAAGAAGAAGAAGAAGACCAAGGATTCCCATGGCCTCCTCCATCAACCTCTTGCTGTTCATCAATTCTATGGACAACTAAACTTCAGATCTAGGGTTTCAATGAAACCCTAACCAAGTAATAGGATGTATTTTATGTTTTTATTTTATTTTTATTACTATGGATGACAGTTACATGTTCCGAGGATTTTTAGAAATAAATCGTGCTTTTATTGATTAAATCGTTACTTTCAAAATCTATTCTTGTCTTAGATCTATTTTGATGGTAGTGTGCTCAATGATCTATGCATGCTGTGCTTGTTTAGATTATTTACATGTAATGGTGCTTAAATTGAATTGTGCTATCAAGTATCCAAATAGTCCATGCCTAGATTAGACGGATTATACCACAACCCTAGTTTAGTTTGGGATAATTCGTGCTAACCGAAGATGAATTATGTTGGTGCTTGAACCATAGTTATTTTCTTGACGGAGGAATTGGGCTTGTAGCTACAATTCCCCATTATCATCCAACTTAATAAGCTAAAGTAATTCATAAATACCCTTATTATGAAGCTAGTGGTGGATTTGCAATCCTAGGTTCCTTAAACATATTTATAAAAATAATTTTAAATCGTTTTCGTAATTTAGATTTATTTTCATTGTTATTAGTTTAATTAAAATTCAAATCCAATTCCGTTTTCTTAATTAATTAAATTTAGGTTTTAAAATTAAAGTGTTTTAGTATTTCAATCTCTGTGGGTTCGACCTTTACTTCCACACTGTAAATCTTTAGAAAAGTAAAGTATACTTTTTATATCTTGATATTGACAACATCAATTTTTGGCGCCGTTGCCGGGGATTGCAAATTACTACCTTTAGTTTTAGAATCTTAGTTTAGTTAATTCGTAAATATTATATTAGGTTTACGTTTTCTTATTTTTTGTTTTATTTTGAGTCACTAACTTTTCTTTTTATTTTGTAGTTTCTCGAGTCATCAAATTCTAACGTTTCCGGGAGAAATAGCTTAGTGCATCAAAGGAGCTTACGCGAAAAAAAAAATAAAAAAAAAATTTAATAAATTGCTTCTTTTGAAACTCGCTTTAAACCACTGTAAGTCAGGGCGCTGTGACGTACTATTTGCATTAGTTTAGGGTTAATTGCTCTGCATTAGCTAGGAAACCCGGGGCGCTGGGCTTGACGCGATCAATGCATTACAGGATAATATTCATGCATCATAGTAGTACTGTGTGCTTGCTTGTTGTCTGATTTGCGTGATTATTTTTGAATTTGTTGAGTCAGTCCTTATTTTAATTTCTTTTCTTTTTAAGTTTATGTTTGGTACACGTTCAAATAAACCAGAATTAAAATCTTTCGATCTTGAACTTGAACGTACCCTTAGAATTAGTAGGTCTTCAACCCAAGCTCCGAGAGCTCAGTTGAAAATAGACGACGATTCGACTCCAAAACCATCGTCGTTGTTTGAGGCCGAAATTCAAAGTACCCTTAAACGATTAAGGAGAACTCGAACTTTTACAATCGAACTGATTAAAATGGCCGACATTGGAAACAACGGAAATAATATGAATAATCTTAATATACCGCCACCTCCTCCGCTTAAAGATTACTTTATTCCGACGACTTACACACCACAAACATGTATTGATTTACCGGAGGCGACATCATCTCACTTTGAGATAAAGTCGTCTACCATCTCGCTACTTCCTTCTTTCCATGGCCGTCTAAATGAAGATCCATATCAACACTTAGGAGATTTTCAGGATATATGCTCTACTTTAAAAATTCAAAACTTAAACTGATGATGAATTGAAATTTCAGCTCTTTCCATTCTCTTTTAAAGATAAAGCTAAATACTGGCTTCAATCACTTGAGCCAAACACAATTAGAACATGGGAAGCCTTACACACCGCATTTTTACAAAAGTTTTTCCCTATTATGCGTACGAATCAGATAAGGAAATCCATAACAAACTTTGTGATGCAAGATGGGGAATCACTTTACGACACGTGGGAAAAATTTAAAGAATTATTACGCTCGTGTCCACATCATCAAGTTCCTAAGTGGCAGTTGGTACAAGTTTTTTACGAGGGACTTATTCCCTCAATCCGTAATACCGTCGACGTTGTTTGTGTGGGTACCTTCCTACACAAAAGTGCCGACGAGGCCTGGAAAATCTTTGAAACATTAAGCGAGAATTCGATGTATCAGGCTGTGTCAGTACGTTCCGAGGGATATCATTCATAACCTAAGAGAGAGGTAAATTTTGAGTCAAGTCATTCAATTGAAATAAAAGAACTATCTAAAAAACTTGACCGACTTTTAACAATGAACCAAACGACAGCCCCACCCGCTCATGAAATTTGTGCATTATGTTCTGATCCGTCACATTCTATCCTAGCATGTCCATCGGCAAGTCAATTTCTGAATTCGTGGAGCAACACATTAATTCTATTCAACAATACCCACGAAATAATTATAATTCGGCTACTAATAATCCGGACGCGCCATGGAGAAACCATCCTAATTTTTCATGGAAAAATAATAATAATAATAATGAGATGAATAATTTCCCTAACGCTTATAGACCTCAACAATGTCAATACCAACAACCTCCTCCTCCACCTTCACGTAATAATGCATTCGAGGAGAAGGTGTTGGCCTTACTTGAAAGTTTTAGTCCGGTGATCCAGTTAGTACATTCCCATACCCAGTCCATTGCAAAACTGGAGTCCCAAGTGGGACAAATAGTTAACACGCTAAATCGTTTAACCGAGATTATGTTGCCAAGTCAACCTATTCCGAACCCTAAGGGGCAATACGAGGTGGGTGGTACGAGTGAGCAAGTGAATGCTGTGTCAACTAGGACGACTATTCGAGAGGAAGAAGTTGTTGAGATTCCGAGGGAGGTTATGAGGGTCGCAAATGTTAACTCGAATAAAGAGAGGGGTGAGGACGTGAATCAAAGTAGAAAAGAAAAAGAATCGGTCCCAACTAACTATGTTCCAAAGTTACTTTTTCCACCAAACGTTGAGGGACCGTCACACTTGTCTAAGAAAGGGTCAAAAGCTGAAGATATACTCGAGGTGTTTAAACAATTTAAAATTAATATTACATTCCTCGACGCTATAAAACAAATTCCCGCTTACGCTAAATGTCTTAAAGACCTTTGCACTCAAAAACGTAAATTACGTAGTCATACTCCGAAATAGGTCTTTCTCACGGAAAAAGTAAGTTCTATTTTCCAACATGCCACTCCGAAGTATAAAGATCCAGGTACGCCTACGATTTCATGTGTCATAGGTTACACTGTCATCCATAGGGCTCTCCTTGATTTAGGAGCTAGTGTTAATCTCTTACCTTATCACGTTTATAAACAACTAGGTTTACGTGTATACCACTTTTAAGAACTCTTGCAAACACCCATACATCCTTCTCATATAACGACTGGTCTACAGACGTACCCATACTCTTGTTCACTGCTTTTAAGAACTCTTGTTGTTTACTGCTTTTAAGAATGCTTACAAGTACCGTACATACATAGCTCTGGTAATTACAAACCATGGGCGTGCCACATCTACTTTTGTTCACCACTTTTAAGAACTCTTACTATTCACCACTTTTAAGAACGCTTGCGAGTACTATGCACCCATAATTGTCATGATCCTGGTCAAATCCTTGTTACACATTTATCGGATTCAACCTAAGTGAATCATCAGATCGACTCATGTAACCTAAAAAATTACCAATAACCCACTGACTCAAACACCAATTACTCAATGTTACCCACTGTTACTATCTCAAATCCTTATCTTGTTATCACAACATATTATTACTAACGTTCCGACCCTGATTACGTTACACACCATATTATCTCAATCTCATTATCATATCCCATTACCTCTGTAATTCATAATATTGCATAATAGGAACATAAAATAACTATTAAACAACTATGCATTATAAAGTATAAACTTAAGGAACATATCCATATTCTACTATGTTCGATCGATTTAAGTTATCTCATTTTCTTGAGGAAAGTATAGTTCGATCGATCGAAGTGTTCTTGATTGATTGAAGTCAAGATGGTCTCGATCGATTAAAGTCATTTCGATCGATTGAGAAACAGGGCTGTTCGATCAATTGAACGCAGTTCGATCGCTAGAACTTCATCTTCTCCAGATTTTGCAGTGAATGTCCAGAATTTGGTAGGGTGTGTTTGGGTGGTTATTAAATGTGTAAAAACTTGTAACACATCATACTAAGCTATTGAGTGAGTTTGGGACTCACCGAACTCCGCTAAGGGCTCGTTTGGCAAGCGTGATCTTTGAAGCTTTGATGGCGACCTCCTCTGTCTCTTTGCCTCTTCTGTCTGTCTGTCTCTCTCTCTCTCTCTCTCTCTCTTTGCCTCTTCTCTTTTCTTCTTCTTCTCTGCTTCTTCTTCTGCTCTATTGAATATATATAGGTGTGTGTATATATAGATGTATGGATGTATATATATAAACACACAAGCACACCCACTCTCTCTAGCTCTCTCAAGTTCAGCAAACCCTCACACACATGAGTACAACCATATATATAGAGGGAAAAGAGTGCAGATGGAAAGATTTGTTGGAAACCTGGGAATTCAAATGATTACAAGTTCGATCGATCGAATGGAGTTCGATCGATCTAATGGATTTCAATCGCTCGAGATCAGTTCGGCCAGGTTTGATCAATTGAAGAAAGTTTGATCGATTAAAGTGGGGACCACGTCATAAATTCAGGTTGGTAGGGATTCAATCGATTGAACAGGGTTCGATCGTTTGAACTCTGGAAATGTTCGATCACTCGAACGAGCTTCGATTGATCGAAGATTGAATTTCAAGTATGATCAAGGGAAGTATATAGAATCTATCTGCATAAATAATGATTGAAAATATAGGGTATTACACGATCAAAGTCCATTCAATCAATTGAACCTTCAATCGATTAAACTCAGTTCAATCGCTTGAGAGTCGTCTTCTTCAGCAGATTTGTAAAACAATATCTATAAATGTCTTAGGGATGTGTTTACTATATCTAAACATCATCAAAAGCTTGGAAACATTATAATAAAGAAATCAAGTGAGTAAAAACTCACTTAGGGGGTGTTTGGGTGTGTTGAGCTATGGAGCTTCCAAGCTTTCTCTCTCTTCTCTTCTCTTCTTCTCTGTCTCTGTCTCTCTGCCTCTCTTCTGTGTCTTGTTCTTTCTTCTTCTCCTTCTTCTGTCAGTCTCTCTCTCTCTCTCTCTCTCTCTGATTGTGTGTATATATAGTATATGTGTATATATATGGATGTATGTATAATATATATACACTCAACACAAGCACACACTCTCTCTTTCTCTCTCCCAACTCTTTGGTTTTCCAAACACTACACACACATGAACAAAATGTATGTATAGAGGAGAGGGGTGGGCAGATGGACATCTTTGTGTGAAACTTGGAAATTTTGATAATTATAGGTTCGATCGATCGAATCTACTTCGATCGCTCGAGAGAAGATCTGGAAGGTTTGATCAATTGAAGTAGGGGACATGTAATAAATTTATGTCAACAGGGTTTCGATCGATTGAACAAGGTTCAATTGATTGAAATTAAAATTTCTCGATCACTTAATAGATCTTCGATCGATCGAAAGTGAAACTTCAAATATGGTCAAGGGAAATATATAGAATCTCTTTGTATTAATAAATATTTGAAAATATAGGGTATTATATTGAATCAAAGGAACTTTCTTTTTGTTGTAAAAGAATATCTATAGAGATTGTACTCATATTTTCAAAAATCAATAAAATCACATTTGTTCCTCAATTTTCTCATTATTTCCATACTTGAATTTTGTTGCGTACAAATTTCTGGCACGCTCGGTGGGACCTTTCTACCTTTCATCTCTTTCTCCTACATCAAAGTTTCAAAATCTTTCTCTAGCAACATTTAATGGCATCTATGAAGGTTCAACTTTCCCAAAATACCAAGAATAGTAGCAAGAACATTGTTACTGCAAGTAGCAATTGCAACTCTACTGCAAAGAGCACCTATAGCATCTCCTCAAGGCCATTCACCTATAGCAAAACAAAATTTGCTACCTCCCTTACTAGTCAAGTCACTCGGGTGAAATCAGCACACGTGAAGGCCTACACGATTATCAGCACTGCTCCTATATGGACAAAAATGGATGACATGTTGTAGCCCAAGAAACTTATAATTTTTATAGAGGATGATACCACAAAGAATTTGTCAGCATATTCATCTCGCTCGGTCTCAAATGCTGAATCAAGCTCAGATTCTTCCTTAGGGTCATCCCTAAGTAACTTGAAAATGTATATTTCCCCAAAGCACAAAAGCTCTAATATGTCTTCCTACACCATGGATATGCCGGTCATGATGACCAATGCAGCTTCAATTGAAGAGCAACTGGCCATAATGGCTCGTGCAATTGTCCGACTTACGAAGACTGTTGAAGAAAAGGACTTACAAATAGCTTCTTTGATGAACAAGTTGGGGGGTCAAAACATAGGGGAGTCAAGACAAAGCCTAAAACACCCTCCTAGGTTTACACCTCCAATTGCACCCACAAGTGATGACCAACATGTGTCGCCTGCTAAATAAGTGGGAGAGCAAACTGCTATCTCAACAACCGTTGGTGCTATCTGTCCAACAGCTCCATAACATGATAACAAATACAATAAGAGCTCAATATGGAGGCTCTCCTCAAAGTAATCTCATGTATTCACAGCCTTACACGAAACGGAATGACGACATGAGGATGCCTATGGGGTACCATCCTCCTAAGTTCCAACAGTTTGATGGAAATGGTAAGCCTAAGCAATATGTCGCCCACTTTGTTGAAACTTGCAATAACGCTGGAATTGAAGGAGATCTTTTCGTCAAGCAGCTTGTCCATACTCTTTAAGAGAATGCTTTTGATTGGTACACTGACTTGTAGTCATAATAATTGATAGTTGGGAACAGATGGAGTGAGAATTTCTAAATCACTTTTATAGCACTCGTCGCACAGTCAGCATGATCGAGCTCACTAGTACCAAGAAATGGAAAGATGAACCAGTGGTGGACTTTATCAACTAATGGCGGTCACTTAGTCTAGACTGTAAAGACTGACTCATTGAAGTGTCTGCCTTTAAGATGTGTATGCAAGGTATCCATTGGGGCTACCTTTATATTCTTTAAGGTATAAAACAACATACCTTTAAACAACTGGCAACACGTGCGCATGATATGGAAATTAGCAATGCCAATCATAGTGGCAAAAATTCAGCCATTGTAGAGCAACGTAAGGATGTGAAAGAAGTGAAGAAGAGTGACAAGATGGGCAAGACCGCAACAAAAGGGTCTATGATGGTGACTACAGTTCCCATAAAGATCCCCTTAAAGGATAAAATGGAAGTAGTAAAGAAACAAGACCAACCCTGTGAAAGTCAAAAACAACAATCAACACTCAAAGAGTTACAGAAAAAAGGAGTACCCTTTTCCAGATGCTGACATATCAGGCATATTGGAATACTTGCTCGAGAAGAAGGTGATTCAACTCCTATAATACAAATGACCTAATGAGATGGGACGTGTGAATGACCCAAAATATTACAAATATCATCGCATTGTCGGTCATCCCATTGAAAGTGTTTTATTCTCAAAGTGGTTATCATGAATTTGGCTAAAGAACGTAAAATCTTGTTGGATACAGAAGAAGTAGCAGTGTCAAATCATGCTGTCGTCGTTTTTCAGCCTCCAAAAGATGCGCATGCACAATATTCTCAAAAGTGATTGCCATCCTCCACACCGGGGGCAGGTGTCAAGTTAATCCAGTTCGGCTCTTTTGAACCAGTGCAAATTTAACTGTCACCAGAAGCCGATACTGAAGATGATTCCAAAAATGAGCAGATACAAGCTTCTAGTGTCGATGTTGCACATGCAAATGAGCAAGTTGAAGTGTTAACCACTCTCCAAGGTTTGCTATCTCAATTTAGCCTTCATCAAGTGTAACAACCCTAAAATTTCTATGTAAATAATTATTTTAATTATTATTTCCAGCTAGCAATATTATATGAGTATGCCTATGTAAGATATGTGTTTGAAATTTTTTAAGTGTTTGGTGGACATATAAATTAAATCATGAGTGAGCGCGTTTAGTTTGAGAGTTATATTCTATTAATTTATATTTGTTAAAAAAAAAGTGAAGGGTTGATATGCATTTTGGTTATATAGTGTTTATAGGCCCGCGAATGTGTTAAATAATGTAATTAACATTAAAACTTAGTACTGGGGTCATGGGTACCCATTGGGCTACTCATTTTAACACTTTGTACTGCATTTTGGGCCCACATGAGTCTCTTTTGTGAGCCCATTAGACAAAAAACGGGATTCTTGTGTAGTCAAGTGTTAGTAGTTTTATAAACCTAGTTAGGAGAGTATGATATCCATATATCATTAACCCTAGCCACCCAAAGAGAGAACAGACGTGTGTGTGTGTGTGTGTGTGAGAGAGAGAGAGAGAGAGAGAGAAATAAGAGAAGAAGAAGAAGAATAAGAAGAAGAAGAAGAAGAAGAAGAAAGGAGAAGGGTCTCGGGTTCGTGGGCACGTGTGGAATCGATCGCCGTTCGTGGTTGTCGATTTTTGATCAACTTGGTGAGTTAAAATTTATATTTGGGTATATATATATACACGTATGCATGTATATATATATATGTGTGCAAGAGAATCCAATCAATTCTTGTTAATTTTGTGGTTGGTGTTAAATTGTGTGTTGATCCCCATTTGTTATTATTAAATGATATAAATATTTGTTTTTCTTCGTGTGATTTTATGAATGTGATCTCGGTGTACTTGGATAGATCATGTGGATAGTTAATTTGATGAATACACAAAGCGAAATTATTTTGATAATGAATAAATAATAGAAAACTCGTTTTATTTTTATTTTAACAGTGGCAGAAACTTTGGGAAAACATTATAAAACCATGGCTTAGATTTATGGAATTCTGTCCGCGTTGGCCTGTATTTTTTTTTTGGTAAATGGAAGAAACAAAAACAAAGAACACCTAGCCACCACGGGGGAAGCTAGTACCACAAGCATCTGCCAGCAAATGCGTACAGAGATCCCTAGGAGGGGCTTCTAACAAAACAAGAGGATACAGGTTATCAGCCCCTAAATTAGCCAGGAGATCAGCACACTTGTTGCCTTCTCTCAAAACATGGGTAATAATACCCTTACAAGAAATAAGAAGAAATCTACAATCTTCAATGATCACTCTAAGAGGATGATTAACATCACTTTTCTGAATCAAAAGGCAAGTTGACGTAGAATCAGTTTCAACCACAAGATTTTCCATTCCTTTGTTGAAAGCTAGCGTAAGCCCTTTTTTGATGCTTTCCATTTCTGCGAGGAGACTAGTGCATTGCCCGATGTTGCCATAGTATCCTGCTTTTCACCTTCCTTGGTCGTCCCTGATGAGCCCCCAAAATCCACCTTGTCCTGGGTTGCCTCTACAGCTCCCATCTCTCCACGTTGGCCTGTAGGAAACGCAATTATGCACACTTTTCGTCTAATGGTATTTTTCATGATTCTGCACCGTTTGGGCAGAAATTGAATATTTCAGTAGCAGTTTTTAGTATATTAAAATGTACGAAATTGGAGAAATATGATTCGTTGTTTTTTTTTATTCGTTCGTATGACTTAACGAAAATTACTTAGAGATGCATGAATTCTCATATAATGTTGAGCTATAAAAAAAAGGGTGATAGTCATTAACGTTGAGTCCGATGAAAATATTGTGGAACGATTGTTATAATATTTTACGATATGAGAATTTGAATTTTTATTATGGGTTTCATGTAGGCTGATATTGAATGTTGGGTTGAGGTTATTGTACCTGAAATAACTGACCTTATTGTGTGGTCATTTTGATAAAAATCAGTAAATTAGATACGTTGAATAGTATGTTTGGGATCTTGTAATTTGATTGGAAATTTTTTAGGGAAGATTGTTATGGGTTAATTGATAAAACCCTTTATTGCAAGAAATTGGAAGACATCTAAAAGTTAGAGATGTGATTGGATGATGAGACAGAACTATGTGATAAATGTGAAATTCACAATTATTGGGATAATACGAACGATAAGTGATAATTGCAACATAGTCCTTAGTGTTCACCGCTCCCCGTTGTTGTGTTATTGTTTTTGGTAGCTCGCACTCTTTTGCCAGTGGCTTCATGATCAAGCTGGCTTAAGACTTGTTGAGTGTACTTTTTGCCAGTGGCTTCGTGATCAAGCTGGCCTAAGCCTTATGCTCGGCATATACTGTATAGACGTCTAGGCATATTGACCGGCCTTTCGTTGTGTACACCTGGCTTGGTTGATACCCCAACAAAACTGGCATCGGAGTGGATGCTGGTAATATGTCCGGGCACACATGGGATATATGTGTGGGCTGTACCATGGAGGGTGGCCAAGGGGTGAACCTAGGGAACACAAAGATAAATTAAAGGCTAATAAATAATGACAATGGAGTATTTCATAAGACTGATAATAGTGAAATAATGAACGCGACGTTTAAGTTAGAATGTGAACGGCTTATGAATGGAATTATTCGCCTGGTTTGTGATCATTCAATTTACAGGATGGTGGGCCCACTAACTTTTATGCAGGCCTGGCTCACCATAGATATCCGAGGTAAGTATAAAACTCGTAGTAACTTTGGATTTTGGGCAAGAAACTACTTGCCACCACATAATTGGAAACTACTCTTTTGTCCAAATATGTGTGTGGAACTACCTGGCTTGGCCTAATAGTGTTGGAATGTGGTTTGTAGTCGACTGGTTCTGGTTGGAGCCCTCAAATTTTATTATTTTTGTTTAACTCATACTAGTCATGTGACTGACCCAAGTGTGTTATGCATTCGGGTGCGTTTCTGTTTGAAACGTAGTTGGATGTCATGTGCAGGATATTGCTTTTGATGATGTGTCCATTGTGCTTGGCTGTGCAGTCTTTAGGCATTAGAATGTTGTAGTTGCTCTGACCATCGGATGTATAGACTTTATTTCTTTTTTTCTGAATTATGTAAGAAATTTTATTTAATGAATTTTGTATTCCTTTAGTAAATTAGAATGGTATTATATTTGTAATGGAGTATTATTTCTTTTATAATGAAATGGAGGATTTAGAATATAAGTTTAATAATACATAGTTTTTATATTAACACAGGATCACGTGTCCTTATTTAATGAGTATTAAATTTTATTTTCAAATAAATTATTTATTAGCCTGTGTGAGGCCGGGTGTCATTCTTGGGGTTTTGGAAATTGAATATTAGTCTAGATACATGCTCTGGATTAAATATTTGGTTGTCCAAAAATCGGGGTGTGACAGTTTGGTATTAGAGCATATGGTTAGCTTAGCGAGTCTAGGTGATCCTCGGATTGTGGACTAGAGGTTGGTCAGAGATATAGGTCGCGGATTTATTTGGTATGTGTACTTATGTGTTATCCATGTGTTGTCTACTTGTTATTTACTTGTCTTTAATCAATTAATTGCATAACATTCCGAGCCTATCATTACATGTTAATTTGTTGAAATCATTTACTATATTATGAGTCGCATAGTAGTGCATGCATATTTTGTGGCATGTTGGAGAAGTAGCGGGAAGTTGGAGTTTTGAACAAGCAGTGGAATTATGGCGTGATATCGAATTATCTTCTTCAAGCTATTATTATCGGACAGTTATCTAATTATCTTACAGCTGAATTATTATTCTATCGGAGGATCGGGATTTTTGTTATTATTTGCAAGACTTCTATTCTTTATATTATTCTTATCTGGCCATTTTTGGTGGACACTATTATTATTGGCACTATGGATTTCTTATTATGAAGCTGTTATTATCGATTGGAATTCGACTACTGCATCTCTCTCGTATATCTCCGTGTGGAAATTCTATACTTTTTCGAGAGCATATGTTGAGCCGGCAGTATTCTTATGTCCATAACATCTTATGGATCTAGACGGATATTCTTATTCTTAGTGCAAGCTTATGGAAGATTTTGAAGCTATCAGTTGGAGTGGTAAGTATTGGATATCCCGATGAGAAGTGGTACGGGACAAGGTAAGAGGTCAACATGGGCATATTATTAAATCTTTGATTAACTGTGAGCATGTTGCATGCATAGTTCGTATTCACATGGTTTGCATCAATCTCTGTGTTTTGGAATATCTATTAACGTTTGACGATTGACTATACGAGAATAAGGTATATATATATGAGGGTTTCCTTGTTTGGATTAGTCGCTCGATATACTTGGTCTCGTATGGTTGAAAGTCAAAAGTAATACATAGTTGTATGAAATTGCGTGCCTAACTTTATTTATGACTGACTTGTGTATTTACCGTTGCTACAAATTTCGGGACGAAATTTCTTTAAGGAGGGTAAAATGTAACAACCCTAAAATTTCTATGTAAATAATTATTTTAATTATTATTTCCAGTTAGCAATATTATATGACTGTGCCTATGTAAGATATATGTTTGAAAAATTTTAAGTGTTTGGTGGACATATAAATTAAATCATGAGTGAGCGCGTTTAGTTTGAGAGTTATATTCTATTAATTTATATTTGTTAAAAAAAAGTGAAGGGTTGATATGTATTTTTGTTATAGAGTGTTTACAGGCCCGCGAATGTGTTAAATAATGTAATTAACATTAAAACTTAGTACCGGGGTCATGGGTACCCATTGGGCTACTCATTTTAACACTTTGTACTGCATTTTGGGCCCACATGAGTCTCTTTTGTGAGCCCATTAGACAAAAAATAAGATTCTTGTGTAGTCAAGTGTTAGTAGTTTTATAAACCTAGTTAGGAGAGTATGATATCCATATATCATTAACCCTAGCCACCCAAAGAGAGAACAGACGTGTGTGTGTGTGTGTGAGAGAGAGAGAGAGAGAAGAAGAAGAAGAAGAAGAAGAAGAAGAAGAAGAAAGGAGAAGGGTCTCGGGTTCGTGGGAACGTGTGGAATCGATCGCCGTTCGTGGTTGTCAATTTTTTAACAACTAGGTGAGTTAAAATTTATATTTGGGTATATATATACACGTATGTATATATATATATGTGCAAGAGAATCCAATCAATTCTTGTTAATTTTGTGGTTGGTGTTAAATTGTGTGTTGATCCCCATTCGTTATTATTAAATGACATAAATATTTGTTTTTCTTCGTGTGATTTGATGAATGTGATCTCGGTGTACTTGGATAGATCATGTGGATAGTTAATTTGATGAATACACAAAGGGGAATTATTTTGATAATGAATAAATAATAGAAAATTTGTTTTATTTTTATTTTAACAGTGGCAGAAACTTTGAAAAAACATTATGAAACCATGGCTTAGATTTATGGAATTCTGTCTGCAAACACATGTAGGAAACGCAATTCTGCACACTTTTCGTCTAATGGTATTTTTCATGATTCTGCACCGTTTGGGCAGAAATTGAAGATTTCAGTAGCAGTTTTTAGTATATTAAAATGTACGAAATTGGAGAAATATGATCCGTTGTGTTTTTTTATTCGTTCGTATGACTTAACGAAAATTACTTAGAGATGCATGAATTCTCATATAATGTTGAACTATAAAAAAAAAAGGGTGATAGTCATTAACGTTGAGTCCGATGAAAATATTGTGGAACGATTGTTATAATATTTTACGATATGAGAATTTGAATTTTTATTATGGGTTTCATGTAGGCTGATATTGAATGTTGGGTTGAGGTTATTGTACCTGAAATAACTGACCTTATTGTGTGGTCATTTTGATAAAAATGAGTAAATTAGATACGTTGAATAGTATATTTGGGATCTTGTAATTTGATTGGAAATTTTTGAGGGAAGATTGTTATGGTTTAATTGATAAAACCCTTTTATTGTAAGAAATTGGAAGACATCTATTAGTTAGAGATGTGATTGGATGATGAGACGGAACTTTGTGATAAACGTGAAATTCACAATTATTGGGATAATACGAACGATAAGTGATAATTGCAACATAGTCCTTAGTGTTCACCGCTCCCCGTTGTTGTGTTATTGTTTTTGGTAGCTCGCACTCTTTTTCCAGTGGCTTCGTGATCAAGCTGGCTTAAGACTTGTTGAGTGTACTTTTTTCCAGTGTCTTCGTGATCAAGCTGGCCTAAGCCTTATGCTCGGCTTATACTGTATAGACGTCTAGATATATTGACCGGCCTTTCGTTGTGTACACCTGGCTTGGTTGATACCCCAACAAAACTGGCACCGGAGTGGATGCTGGTAATATGTCCGGGCACACATGGGATATATGTGTGGGCTGTACCATGGAGGGTGGCCAAGCAGTGAACCTAGGGAACACAAAGATAAATTAAAGGCTAATAAATAATGACAATGGAGTATTTCATAAGACTGATAATAGTGAAATAATGAACGCGACGTTTAAGTTAGAATGTGAACGGCTTATGAATGGAATTAATCGCCTGGTTTGTGATCATTTGATTTATAGGATGGTGGGCCCACTAACTTTTATGCAGGCCTGGTTCACCATAGATATCCGAGGTAAGTATAAAACTCGTAGTAACTTTGGATTTTGGGCAAGAAACTACTTGCCACCACATAACTGGAAACTACTCTTTTGTCCAAATATGTGTGTGGAACTACCTGTCTTGGCCCAATAGTGTTGTAATGTGGTTTGTAGTCGACGGGTTCAGGTTGGAGCCCTCAGATTTTATTATTTTTGTTTAACTCATACTAGTCATGTGACTGACCCGAGTGTGTTATGCATTCAGGTGCGTTTCTGTTTGAAACATAGTTGGATGTCATGTGCAGGATATTGCTTTTGATGATGTGACCGTTGTGCTTGGCTGTGTAGTCTTTGGGCATTGGAACGTTGTAGTTGCTTTGACCATCGGATGTATAGACTTTATTTCTTTTTTTCTGAACTTTGTAAGAAATTTTATTTAATGAATTTTGTATTCCTTTAGTAAATTAAAATGGTGTTATATTTGTAATGGAGTATTATTTCTTTTATAATGAAATGGAGGATTTAGAATATAAGTTTAATAATACAAAGTTTTTATATTAACACAGGATCACATGTCCTTATTTAATGAGTATTAAATTCTATTTTCTAATAAATTATTTATTAGCCTGTGGGAGGCCAGGTGTCATTCTCGGGGTTTTGGAAATTGAATATTAGTCTAGATACATGCTCTGGATTAAATATTTGGTTGTCAAAAAATCGGGGTGTGACATCAAGCCTTATAATTTCCACAACATATGAGGTTTGCACTAGCTCGGGTCCTACAAGAGCCAAGCCAACACGTTACAGTAACTAGTAAACTTGGCGACAATAACGTTAGTTTAAGCACTTGTGCATCTTGTTGCACAGCAATTACTTTCACCGATGAGGACCTGTAGTTAGGGTCAAAACTTTATAATCGACCACTTTTTGTTTCAAGTTTTACACGAGAACAAAAGGTTAATCACATACTCATTAATGGAGGATCGACGGTAAATATTATGCCAAAATTCATCATGAAATGCCTTGGTATAACAATCGACGAACTATCTTCTAGTCTTCTTATCCTACAAGTATTTAACCAAGGAGGCCAACGAGCAATTGGAATGATTTATGTAGCTTTCACCATTGGAGAATTAATGGCAAAAACTTTATTTCACGTGATCGATGTGAAGACATCATATAGCATATTATTGGGCAGACCTTGGACCCATTGGAGTGGAGTCATCCCACCAACTCTTCAATAGTGCTTGAAGTTCAATAAAGGTGGCGTAAAGACAGTGATAGGAGATATAAAGCCATTCACTGAGGCTAAAGCTTACTTTGTAGATGCAAAGTTTTATACTGACATTGACACATCATTAGAGGCTCTTTCCATAAAAACTTCTTCAACAGGACGTGAAGAGCATAAAAAAGATAAACATGTAGAAGCTCCTCTCATTGACGATCTGGAAGGCGATAGTGACAATCTTTCAAAGGTTGTTCTGCCTCAAGATCTGGAATCATCATCGAGTGTCAAATCCTCATCACTGATTTTCAAGTTTGTGCCATTGTCTTACCACAAAAAAGGAGAGTCACCTTTCATTGAATTCTCTAATTATGAGAAGGCAGAAAGAAAACCTTTTGTAGGAACAAAGCTAGAAGATATTCAGTTTCTAAAAGAAAATCTAACCATCCTGCTTACCAAGGTTGAGCGGGATGATTTGTTGAAAACTCCTCTAAAAGGGTTTGTTAAACCATCTGGGATAGCAACAAAAAATAGGGCACTCCCTGACAAATGAAGAGTTGAAGGGTTTGATCCAAAAGTATATAAGTTGATGGCACAGTCGGGATATGATTTCTCGAATCCTAAACCACTTCGAGCCCTAACCCTAAGTCTACAGGAGAGAAAGTGCATGGTCTCATCGAAACCCAAAACAAGCTGAGGCAATAAGGATATATGATTACGCTGCCCAAAACTAGTCTAGGATTTACTCCTGAGGAACCTATTCATATTCCTGTCAGAGGGAAAAGCAAAAAAGCAAATGTCTAGTATATTACTATAGAAGAAATTGATGACGAGCAAAATTTGCAACGTACTTCTCGTGTTTCGGTGTTTGACCGCATTGGAACATCATGTTCACGTAGTTTTACCTTCAATAGGTTGGGTGATTGTGTACCAAATGAAAATTGTTCATTCCCTCATGCGAGACTTATGTCTTCACCATCTATTTTTAATAGGTTGGTTACTTCTAATCAGATGGAGAAAAATCAAACCCCTCGATTATGAAATTTAGTCTTCTCTCGGATCACCAAAACAAGTCGCTTGCTTACAAGAAGACATAACAATGATGTTCTTGAAAGAATTGAAATTACAGAAAGGGAGATACTAAAGCTTGAAGCTTGATTCCCTCTCGCATGAAGCATACTACCAAGCTAGATATAAGTGTGAATGATGTATTGAAAGCTAAAAGGAGAATTATTTTGCTAACAAACCGAGATAATCTTGGGAACCAAGACGCTGATAACAAAGAAGTAGCTTATACATCATCTTACCATATCACATTCGAAGAGGCACATGATAACAATTCTATTGGGGATGATGTTAATGAAGAACCCACACTTAAAGACGGGGGACAACCTATTGTCGACAAGCTCAAGGAGCTGAACATAGGGACATGAGAAGAACCTAGACTAATCTTAGTCAGCACGCTATTTGAGCCTTCAGAGGAAGAAAAGTACTTTGAATTGTTGTTTAAATATAATGCTTGGACATATCAGGAAATGCCAGGTCTAGACCCCAAAATTATAGTACATAACCTTGCAATCAAATATGGAGCATGCCCAATCAAACAAGCTCAGGACCAGAGCTTATTCCAAAATAGGAGAAGAAATCAATAAGTTAATTAAAGCAGGGTTTATTCGAGAAGTAAACTACCCCACGTGGATCTCAAGTATCGGCCCGATGAAAAAGAAGAATGGACAGATATGGATTTGTGTTGACTTTCGCGACCTAAACAATGCTTGTCCTAAAGATAAGTTTCCTATTCCTTTTGCTGAACTGACAGTCTATACAACTACAGGACATGAAGTTTTTTCCTTTATGGATGGTTTTTAGGTTATAATCAAATACGGATGACCCATATAAATGAAGAGTTGACTGCTTTTCAGACCCCAAAAGGCATTTTTTATTACATTGTTATGCCGTTTGGTTTTAAGAATGCAGGGGCTACTTACCAATGTGCAATGCAAACGATCTTTGATGATGTACTCCATGAAAATGTGGAGTGCCATGTTGATGACTTGGTAGTCAAAAGCAAGAATAGGGAGGACTATCTTCATGTTCTACGTATGGTGTTCAATAGGTTGAGGAAGAATCAACTTAAAATGACTGGTATATTGTGATGATATAATCAGTTTGAGATAGTCAGTTGGTATTGGTACAGTCAGCCTTAGAGTTAGTAGACAATGAGAATCGGTAAATGATGTGTCTGAATAAAAGAGGAAGAGATATAATTAGTATCACTGCTATACTGTGTTCATAACTTATGATTACGTTATTTCTTTGAGACTGCGTTAGTTAGTTCTCACTCATCTTTCAATAAGTTGACGGCCTTTATTGCTTGGACAGTCCTCGTCCAGATTACCCTGTCCCTAATAATGCAGGTATTGGAACTTACGGTAATGGCTACTACCCGGAGTTAGATTATTCAGAAGTTGACCCAACTGATGCCGAGTATACTGGAGAAGAGTATTATGCTAACGACTATCCTTATGCTAGCTAAAGACTGAAGATAGTTTATCTAGTTTATGTTTAAACTTTATATTTCTGTTGAACATTGTTAGTTAAGAGGTACTTGGGAAGATGCTGTCTCCAGACCTGTTGTGATCCTGTGGACCACACTCTGATGTTTTGTAATAGATAGAATCGTTTTAGATTCAGTTATTTACTTTTCTTGTTAATCTTTTGGACTAGTACTGCATGGTGTGGATAATTTGTGACTTTCACTTGTCATTCCCTATGGACCCAAAAAGGAAATTTATTTTTCCCTATTTTTGCTGCTCCGGGGCATGACAAATCGCTTGAACATTTCTTTTCTCAATCGATTGAAAGGGTTTCAATCAATCGAACTTTGCAGAACAAGGATTGTTTCTTTGGTTTATTATATATAAGGTTCGATTATCCGATTTTTGATTCAAACTTCTATTATGCGATTATGGGTTGATCAGGGATAATACGACAATAAAGATAAGCGTGATTAAGAATAATGGATTAACGTGATAACGTTAGATAGTACATGATTCATATATGAGTTTGATATTTGGTCATTTTAATTAGAGTAGACAGGCCACATGGGATTATCATGTATCAATAGCAGTACAAATGTTAAGTAGGTTTGATAAGTTCTGGGAAGAGAATGGGGATGCATACTGGTTGATCATAAGTACGCGGTAGACAGACGAATGTGTCTATGACATGCGGTGAACCTTGATCACTGGTAGACGCGGTAGACAGGCATATGTGTCTATGACTTGCGGTGATATAGTATCTATGACATGCAATGAACCTTGATCATAAGTACGCAATAGATAGATGAATGTGTCTAGGACATGCGATGAACCTTGATCTAAGTACGCGATAGATCTAACAAATGGTTGTGGCAATAGAATTGATATTTCAATACTTGAAGCATTAAATCCCTAACATGCGGTGGACTGTGCATATGTTCTTAAAAGTGGGGGATGGACTGATATATTATCTACGACTTATGGCGTACGCGGTAGATGACCTCTATATCTTGCAATTTATGCGGTAGAAGGTATCTATGACTTGCGATGACGCCCTAGACAGAGCATAAGTGTATCCAGGAATTTTACAATCAAGTCAGTTCCAAGGGTCAGTATGTGCTGAGTTTGTTATTAACAAGACGATAAGGGTTGAGCAATGACGTTGGGATAATGAAGAGAAAGATACTATTAGAACATTATATCTTAGACACTTCAATAACTTGTTATTACGTTATATCATTGATACCTTGTTAGTTTCTATTCACTCAGCTCTCAGTAAGCTGACGGCCATTATTGCCTGGAC
The DNA here is from genome assembly GCA_033977485.1 of Hydrangea macrophylla. Lineage (NCBI taxonomy): Eukaryota > Viridiplantae > Streptophyta > Magnoliopsida > Cornales > Hydrangeaceae > Hydrangea > Hydrangea macrophylla. The sequence goes on along the minus strand of CM066997.1, from coordinate 60,311,409 downwards.
ATTCCTCATCCAAATTACCCTGTCCCTTTTAATGCAGACAATGGAGCTTATGACGACAGCTGCTATCCTTAAGGGAAATAGGCCGAGGGTGGCCCCACTGATGCCGGTTATGCTGGAGAAGGTTGTTACGCTGATGACTACCCTTGCGCCAGCTAGAGATGGAGATTTATATTTAGTTTTATTTCTGTTGAACTTTATTAGTATAATGGGTACTTGGTGTGGACCACTGCGAATGAGGAGGTCCTGACGCTCTCCCTCGATAGTGTCCCGGGACGGATCCCAAGGAGCACACTTCAGGGAAAACTAGGACTTCCTCACGCGATCCTAGAGACAAAGAGTCGCCACCTAATTTTTATCGGGAATTAGGAAACCCAAGTTTGACTCGCCCAAAATTGAATAAGGTTACTCGCCCTTCATTACCAGAAACAAGGTTCGGGGGTCTTGGTACGAGAGGGGAAGGAGCCCAAGCAGGACTAAAGCACCCCCTCCTCGCCCTACCGAATGGTAGGCCTTGATTCAAATATCCTTGTTATTAATTCATAATAGATGTTGTTTCCTCAAACATACTAGATAGATATATACATGGCAAAAAGAAACATCTAATGAAAATCATTTCAAGAGACTAAATCAAGTAGAAAGCGGATGCTCATGCAATACAAGGGAGAAGTATACTCACAGTGGCTAGTCCCGCCCGGGACCGATGCAAATAAAGTAAACATGTCATGATATGCAAAGGGAACGAGAAGACTTACATTGGTTGACTCAAGCGGAGTCGCGAAAGCAAAAAGAATGGAAACGTGCAATGCAATCATGCAACAATCCTAGATAAGATGTCTCTAACAAATAATCATATAAACGGAGACTATCCTAAAGGAATTGTGTCGTTGAAATCAAAGTTGTAAACCTAGAAAAATTCTAAGAGAAAGGATAGAGATAGTACACGATACATGGGCACTAAGCCACATGTAGACGAGGCAAACCACAAATCGAAGTCCGGGTCCGAGGCACTTAATTCTCTGCACTAATACACCAAAGAATACCCAAGCATTGCAAAAATACAAGCAAACAAATGATATGCATGATAAACAAAGAAAACATGTCATCAATCAAATTTCCAGATTCAGCAACCTCTAATGAATCCTATCAAAAGTGGTCTTAAACATGAGCTGGATAAAAACCCTTTTACAGAAAGTTAGATACATGTCTTAGGGAACTTCTCCAAAAAGTGGGACCTCAATATCAATTTTATTGTTTGAGAAATAAATGTTTTGGGAATAGTGGATCAGGACTGTCCACTGTTCTTGTAAAAATCATAATTAAATCTACAAAAATCATATGAAGCTCTATTTGGTGTCAAAAGAAAGCTATTTCATTGTAGTATATGATAAAAATAAACCCATGGACATTCTGTAATCACAAGGTTTCTGAAAAAGTGTTTTAAACAGACTCTGTTATTCTGGAAATTTGGTATCATTTGACAAATGAATGCAAAACATAATAGAAGTATAATAGAAGTTCATGAATCATGTTAACCAAGTTGATTTAAGCTTTTGATCTCTTATCCATTTATCCTAGGTGATTTCTAAACCAAGTTTTATTCATCAATTGTTGTTGAGTGATCAAGGTATGACCATTTTGTATACATAATCATATTTGTAATTAAACTTAGAAAATTCCAGAATAGTTGTATCAACTTTAAACGCTTAGAAAACGATCCTAACTCGATCGTATGCTCACGATTTTACATCGGCATATAGATATATGAGTTAGGAATCATCCCCAAAAAGCGGAACGTCGATAACTATTATAGATTTTCTGAAATTCAAGCACAAAGAGACGATGTTCAAATCTGTCAACCGATTTCTCAACAATTTCTAAAAATAGTATATGAATCCTAAAAGCTCTCAAAACGGACCGGATGAAAGCTAATTCATCAAAGTTTACCCAGAAAATTTGAAATCCATCAAACTATGGGTTTTGATGGACCAAATCCAATGGACAAAACCAATCTGCTTTGCTGAATTTTTATCTAGTTCATTTTAAAGTGTGAGGAAAACATTTTAGTGATAGTTGAAGCTTATTAGAGAGATCAAACTCATAGATCAACTTAATTATCATGATTCCCAATCAATTTAGCCCTCAAGTTCTATGAAGAACTTTTAGATCAAGGATCAAAGGGACTTATAAATATCATGTTGGAGATGAAATTCAATAGGAATCCTAGGTAATAGGAATAATCAAGAGATAGGTATGAACATAAAAATCATCCTTCTCATAGACCATATTTCCAAACCATCATGGAATTCAAAATAGATATATGTATATATATATAATCATGTATGCATGAATCTAAACTAAAATTGAAGAATGAAACCAAAATTGAAAATCAAAGTGAAAAACAATCTCTAATTGTAAATTATCAATAAAAATCAAAGAGATTTGGATCTAACTATGTGAGTGTGTGAAGAACATGAGAGGAAGAAGATGAGTGTTCTAATAAGTAGAAATAGAACTAAGTTAGATCCAAATCTTATAGATCTATATATACAAAGTAGGAATTAGAGATGAACTATAGTGTTTACCTCTTGGAGGATTCTCAATTACAAGACCAAAATTGATTTGAAGATCTTCTTCTTCAAGTGTTATTCAAGTGTTCTTCAAGCACTCATCCATGGAAGTTGAGGGAGGCAATTGATGTTCAAATTGTGGTCTAATTCGCCTAAGTTAATCTAAATTCAATTCATAATTTTCTCTCTCTAGAATTCACCTAAATTGAAAGTATATTCAAAGTATACTTATCTCTCTTGTATGTGCTTCTATGTGTGTTTGTATCTCCAAGTATATTCAAGTGTATCTCTTCCAAGTGTCTAGTGTGTTAAGATGTGATCTCATATGAGATGTATGAGATCTTATATAGAGTTTTGAAGACTTAGCTCTTAAGTTTCAGGGTTAAAACAGGATTTTTAGAGCTTAAAAGAGGGTTAAAATGGCCATTTCGGAGCTTAAACGCAATTTCCAGGCAATTTCCTCGCAGTGGGAAGCTTCTAGAAGGGTCTGGAACTCAAAAAGCTCCGTGGAGGACACAAATGGAAGTGGCGGTTATGGTGGGACCCGCCACCCCCATACCCAAAACCGCCATTTACTATTTGGGCCCCTCTGGTCACCCACAAGCTCTGTTTCAAAAATCACGTGCACTGCTTTTCCAGATTTTTGTAAAAATGCTTTTTGGTGTCCGAAATCGTCCGTTTACGTACCGTTGGAAAGCTGTCAGGTTGAATTTCAGTATAAAAATATTTCCAGAGGTTTTATAATGAGAATTGAAGTCCAATTGAAGTCCGGAAGTCCTCCGGAACTTTCGTCGTCTTTTTGAAATCAAATGACGTCTTTTCCAAAATTGCTTTCAAATGTGCGTCGATTTCGAACTTTTCTTTAAAATTGAATCTCTGGATACCTAGAATACTGCGTTTAGAACACTTAATGTTCATATAACCCTGAGAGAATATGAATTCTGAGAGATGATTTTGACAAAACCGGGATTTATCCATGGAAAAGGGCTTTTCTGAGCTTGAAGTCACTTTCCGAAGTCCGATCTTCTGATTGTGTGGAATCCAGTACCTTCCACGGGGTACTTTTCATCATCGAATCCTCCAAGACGTTGTCCACCCTAAATCCTATCAGTGTGGTCAAAATTGGGTGTCTACAGTTTGCCCCTCTTTGGCAGAGCTTGTTGTGAACAACGTGAACTGCAAGTGAGTGCCAAAGCCTTGAAGGCACCCAAATAACCATACTGAGAGGTTTTAGGAAAAACAAAAAAATCGCAAAATCAAGAAATTCAAAATCAGAGAAAATCAAGAAATTATGAATGCAAGAATGCAATGCAATGCTGGGTAGAGGCGGCTAATTTGAAGCTGATGCTGGTCGTGCTCTGCTGGAGCTGCCTACGTATCCTTTCCAGGAATCAGACCAGGGCGTAGTTCAAGCGCACGGGAAAACGGAAAACAAACAACAACAATGCGGATGAAATGCTCCTATCCTAGGATGCTGGTGCAGTATGAAAACATGAAATGTGAAAGTACTGGAGGAATCATCCTCAAGGGTTCCCTAGATGCAAAATCTAATGCAAAGGATGCAACGACTCTCTCTCACAGTCGAATATGCTAAAGGTATCTTGGATGATTCTCGAGGTTTTTGTCAAAGTTATTCTTCTGATCTTAAGGCTCGTAGGCGTCATCTGTATCCTGGACGACTCTTGAAATAGCGAAGTATCTTGGATGAATTCTGAGTCATGTCAAACAACTGGACGATTGCTGGTGTAGAGTCCTTCTGCTGGGGACGATTACTGATGTAGAGTCCTTCTGCTGGGGACGATTGTTGATGTAGAGTCCTTCTGCTGGGGACGATTGTTGATGTAGAGTCCTTCTGCTGGGGACGATTGCTGAAATAGGTCCTTCTTCTGTGGACGATTGCTGATGTAGAGTCCTTCTGCTGGGGACGATTGCTGATGTAGAGTCCTTTTGCTGGGGACGATTGCTGGTGTAGAGTCCTTCTGCTGGGGACGATTGCTGATGTAGAGTCCTTCTGCTGGGGAAGATTGCTGAAACAGGTCCTTCTTCTGTGGACGATTGCTGATGTAGAGTCCTTTTGCTGGGGACGATTGCTGATGTAGAGTCCTTCTGCTGGGGACGATTGCTGGTGTAGAGTCCTTCTGCTGGGGACGATTGCTGATGTAGAGTCCTTCTGCTGGGGACGATTGCTGAAACAGGTCCTTCTTCTGTGGACGATTGCTGATGTAGAGTCCTTTTGCTGGGGACGATTGCTGATGTAGAGTCCTTCTGCTGGGGACGATTGCTGATGTAGAGTCCTTTTGCTGGGGACGATTGCTGATGTAGAGTCCTTTTGCTGGGGACAAATCTTCTGAAACAGGTCTCTCTGCCGGAGACAAATCTTCTGCTCTTCTGAAACAGGTCCTTCTTCTAGACAAATCTTCTGTAACAGGTCTGGAAACAAGTCTTCTGAAACAGGTCTCTCTGCCGGAGACAAATCTTCTGTTCTTCTGAAACAGGCCCTTTTTCCGAGGACAAATCTTCTGTGGCAGGTCTAGAAACAAATCTTCTGAAACAGGTCTCTCTGCCAGAGACAAATCCTCTGTTCTTCTGAAACAGGCCCTTCTTCTGGGGACAAATCTTCTGTGGCAGGTCTAGAAACAAATCTTCTGAAACAGGTCTCTCTGCCGGAGACAAATCCTCTGTTCTTCTGAAACAGGCCCTTCTTCTGAGGACAAATCTTCTGTGGCAGGTCTAGAAACAAATCTTCTGAAACAGGTCTCTCTGCCGGAGACAAATCCTCTGTTCTTCTGAAACAGGCCCTTCTTCTGAGGACAAATCTTCTGTTCTGATGCACGGATTCTGAGAGATACACAAATTCTGAGAGATAACCCTTCTTCTGAGAGCAACCCACGGATACACGATTCTGATTTTTGAGAGAAACCCTACATTCTGGAGGCAACCCACGATATGCGATGCTGAGAAATACATGATTCTGAGAGAAACCCTACATTCTGGAGGCAACCCTGGATACACGATTCTGATTCTGAGAGAAACCCTACATTCTGGAGGCAACCCACGATTCTGAGAGAAACCCTACATTCTGAGAGCAACCCACGGATACACGATTCTTGGCATAAACCTTGTATTCTGGAGGCGACCCACGATTCTGATTCTGAGAGAAACCCTACATTCTGGAGGCAACCCACGATTCTGAGAGAAACCCTACATTCTGGAGGCAACCCTGGATACATGATGCTTGGCATAAACCTTGTATTCTGGAGGCGATTTTGATGCTCATTTTCTGAGAGATACCCTTTATCTGGAGGCAACCCGTGGATACATGATGCTTGCGAGAAACTTAATTCTGAAAGTTCTCTACTGGGGAGATCCTATGATTCTGAGAGATGCACGAATTCTGTATACCTTGACAATATCTGGAAATTCTCTGCTTGAGGAGATATCTGAGGTTTCTGGGACGCGAGCACATATTCTGGAGGCCCTGCTGATTCTTTCTGAGACTCATATTGGTGCTTCGACCAACGCAATCATTCTTGCAACACGTCAGGCTTACTCTAACCCTTTCTGAACATCTCGCATTCTGACCCATCTTCTGAAAGTCCTTTCTGGATGTAATTCTCAAGCGACAGTAGACTCAAATGTCCATTTTCTAAGACAACTCATAATCAATCCCAAAACGACGGGAGTTTGCCGTTTCTCGGCCACTTTCAGGCTGCGGTGCCTTTGATTCTTCTCATCTGGGGGACTTTTTTCAATTCTTGAATGGATTTTTACCAAGATTCAAATCTCCAGAGGTCCTCTAGACCAATTCCAACAAGTTTCGAGCACTCTTTATGCATCAAGATTGGACCAATCCGTGCTTTCATCTTGTATTTGCTTGGTTGCTCTCTTCTTTCTACTCGAGCTGAGCGGATTACATTGAATATGCTTGATAGTCTTCGAAATCTTGAGGAGATTGCAGATTTTGATTGGGGCTCTGCTGGTTTAGCCATTCTGTATAGTCATATGGGGGAGCATTCTCGAGGCAAATCCCCTGGATTCGGCGGATTCTGGAGAGCTTGGGAGGTACTGAAAATATTTTCATTTCCAGTTTTTATCATTTGATGTTCTGCTGTTTTGACCACTGCTTTATTTTCCCTTGTAGGTGTGGGCCTTTGAGTATTTCTCCATGACAGCTCCATCATTCCGGGAGGAAGAGATTCATATTTTTCCACGGGCTCTGAAGTGGCGTCGCCAAGCCGTAGGTACCAAGAATGATGCTCATAATGTTATTTCTTGCCGGGATTTTCTTACCCGTCTCAGATTCACCCAAGTTAACTGGCATCCTTGGGTGACAAATGGAGATGTGACTGAGATTGGCTTAGCTAGACAGATGACTGGAGAGAGGATTCTTCTTGAGGGTCCCTCTGTTCTTGAGTGGTATCTTGGAGAGAGAGTGGCTCCTCAGACTGATTTGGATGATCGTCTCTTAGTGCCACAGGATCCGCCTTCTTGTATGAGGTCGGCGCAGAATTTGGAAGATGAAGATCTTATTAATGCTTTGAACGGAATTCCTTCAGCCTCTTCTACTCTGTTTGAGGAGAACTATGACGTCTTCAGGGTTACTCATCTGATGCCTAATTTCCCGCTCTCGGATGACCCGCAGGTATTTCACGACTTCTTCATTTCTGATCGATTGCTTGCTTTATCTTATTTCTCATCATCATTTGCAGGGGAGTTCTTTTGTGGATGGCCCTGGTCGACCTCTACCTCTCATTCCTCCTTGTGATTGGCGAGCCTCGACCATGCTGCGCGGAGTTATATCTTCTGTAGAGATCCCCCGTGATCTTGTAGAGCCTCAGCTAGTTTCAGAACAACATGAGTCCGTTCCCCGAGCCGTTTTCAATGAAGAGCGAGCTTATGCACAGAATCTGAGGGCTTGGAGCCTTGCTCGTGAGGGACATGTAAGTAATTTCTGAACTCATTACCTCTGATTCTTCTGATCTTTCTGACCATATCTTTCTTCTCTTTGCAGTGGGATGGCATGTGCCAGACTTACATAGACCGTGATGCGGCCCTGGTAAATTTCTTGACCTTTTCTTCTTATCTCATTGCTTTTTCAAACCCCTATACTGATTCTTTTCTTCCACAGGTGGCTCAAGTTAGGCAGCTTCAATCACAGTTGGAGCGGATGAATGCAGGCCCTTCTGGTGGGGCTGGTGGGTCTAGGCGAAGGCGCCAAATTGAAGATGATGATAGCTCTACGGCCTCAGATATGCCTGCTCGGTACCCACGGGCTACTCGTCGTCGCTGATGATGATCATATGCACCCATGACTATCTTTCTGTTTTTCTTGCTTTCTGTGCTGAGACTGATGTTGATGTATTCTGTCTGAGACTTGATGGGCTTGTACTCTTGACTTTGCTTGATGCTGTTTTATGCTATCCTTCTGTTTCGCTTTGCATCCCTTGTCACGAGACTGATTTGATTGACACTTTGCACACTGACACACAGGACTCGATTTTACAGGGAAAGGAAATTTCTGACGATTCCTCTTTCTCGACAATGTCTTTTGACTTGGATATTTGAATTTTCTAAGGATTTGCATGTTTTGAAAATGAGATTTTATCTTGTAGCAGGATATTGTGTTGGCTTTGCATGTAATCTTGAAGCTTTTGAAAATTTTCCACATAATGTTTCAGTCTTGACATTAGATTCACATCTTTAGATTGCTAAAAAACTTTTCAACTTAATATCAAGAATTACCAGATTTTTCACTTAGGTGCTTTAATTCTGATAGCCAAGTGATCCAGAGAGGACAGGTAGCGAGGTATGGGCAAACGACAGTTTGCCCCTAGTTGACAGAGATAAATGGAAGTTTGGGCAAACGCAGTTTGCCCCTAGTGTGGCAGTGATATCTTGAGGCTTTGGGCAAACTTGAAAGTTTGCCCCTAGTTTGCAAGGTTCAGGGATCGAGAGCCAGGAAAGCTCGCCTACTTATCCCCAAGTGGGAATCAGATCCAAAGTAGTTCGGCCAGGTCTTGAAAGAAAGTATGGTTGAGGGTTTCAGGAGCAGTGACCGAACCGAGCAGGTTGCCTACATATCCCCAAGTGGGAATCAGGTCAAGTGTAGTTCCTCGAATGCTGGAGGTTTTGAAAGAACAGGTTTTGAAAGAAAAAGGTTTTTAAGCATAGTATCTCTTGAGACGGTCAATGTTGATTGGCTGATTGAACTCAACTCCATCTAGATCCATCAGGTATGCCGCTCCTCCAGAGAGAAGCTTCTTGATGACGTATGGGCCAACCCAATTTGGCTTGAATTTCCCTCTAGGATCGAAAACGGGTGCTTTTAAGGCTTTAAGCACAAGGTCGCCTTCCTCAAGTTTTCTTGGACGGACCTTCTTGTTGAATGCTCGAGCTATTCTTCTCTGATACACATGCACATGATCAATTGCGGCCAACCTTTTCTCATCAAGTAACATTAGCTCCTCATATCTATCTCTTAGCCAATCAAATTCTGGAATCTCGGATTCTGCCACAACTCTCAAAGATGGTAGTTCTATTTCAACTGGGAGTATTGCTTCCATTCCGTAAGCCAATGAATAAGGAGTGGCTCCTGTAGATGTTCGGATAGATGTTCTGTATCCCCACAGTGCATACGGTAACTTCTCATGCCAATCTCGGTATGTATCAGTCATCTTTCTTAGGATCGTCTTCAAATTCTTATTAGCTGCTTCAACTGCCCCATTTGTTTGTGGCCTATACGGCGCTGACATGTGGTGCATGATCTTGTATTCTTCTAGTAGATCCAAAACCTCTTTCTGGAAGTGACTGCCATGATCGGATATCAACTCATGAGGGACCCCGTATCGGCAGATTATATTTCTTCTGATAAATCTGGCCACATCTTTAGCCTTCAATGTCGCATAAGACTCTGCTTCCACCCATTTTGTGAAATAATCAATTGCTACCAGGATGTATTGATGCCCATTAGACGCCTTCGGGGTTACTTCTCCAATAACATCTATTCCCCAAACTGAGAATGGCCAAGGGGTAGTCATGTTGTATAGCAGTGACGGCGGCACATGCTTCATATTGGCATGGATCTGACATTTGTGACATTTTCTGACATATTCATAGCAGTCCTTGTCCATAGTAGTCCAATAATATCCTTGTCGGATGATCTTCTTAGCTAACATGTGTCCACTCATATGAGGACCACACACCCCTTCGTGAATTTGCTCCATCATCTTTCTCGCACTGTTTCCATACAGACATGTCAAGTTGAATCCATTGTGAGATCTCTTCAATAGATTTTCGCCACAAATCATGAATTGAGCCGAGAATCTTCTTATGGCTCTCTTGTCTTTCTCGAAGGCGCCTTCCGGATATTCCCCATTTTCACTGAAGTTCCACACGTCGGTGTACCACGGAAGTTCTTCTGCTTCTTCTATTTTCCCAATCATCTCATAAGACGGCTTTTCCCTTTGTTCAATCATCAAAGGAGTTAGCTTTATCCCCACAGGAATCTCAATCATTGACGCTAAAGTAGCCAAAGAGTCTGCTAGCTGATTTTCTTCTCGAGGCAGGTAGAAGAACGTGATATGCAAGAAACGAGTTCGTAAAGAATCAAGATACTCATGATAGGGTTTTAACTTCTCTTCCTTGACTTTCCAATCTCCTCGAACTTGGGATATGATCAAATTGGAATCCCCGAATACATCAAGTTTCCTTACCTCCAAAGTCAATGCGGCTTCTAGCCCCAAGATACAAGCTTCATACTCAGCAGTGTTGTTGGTGGAAGTGTACTTCAGCTTAATAGAGAACGGGGTATGTGCTCCTTCAGGGGATACAAGGATGATTCCTACTCCATATCCTTTTTGGTTTGCAGCTCCATCAAAATACATTTTCCACACATCTTCTTTTAATTCCATCAATCCTTCGTTAGGGAACATGAACTCTCCTTCGTTTTCCAGATTTATCGGATGTTCTGCTAAATGTTCTGCGACAGCCCTTCCTTTAACAGATTTACTCGTAGCATGTATCAAGTCAAACTCAGATAGCATCAATGTCCATCGGGAGATTCTTCCGGTCAATGCTGGTTTTTCAAATAGGTACTTCAAAGGATCCATTCGGGAGATTAAAACAACAGGGAAGGCCAACATATAATGCCTCAGACGACGAGTGGCCCAAACCAAAGCCCAACATGTCTTTTCTAACGGAGAATACTTCAATTCGTATCCAGTCATCCTTTTACTTAAGTAGTAAATGGCTTTCTCTGTACGCCCTTCATCTCCTTCTTGGGCTAACATGCATCCCATAGCATTCTCTGACACGGATAAGTACAACAGCAAAGGCTTCCCTGACTTCGGGGGTGAAAGAACCGGTGGGTTTGATAAATAAGCCTTGATCTTGTCAAAAGCTTCTTGACATTGATTGTCCCATTCGAATTTCTTCCTTTTTCTCAACAAGCTGAAAAGCGGATCGCAAGTAGCAGTGAGCTTAGATATGAAGCGGCTGATGAATTGGATTCTTCCCAGAAATCCTCTTACTTCCTTTTCATTTGTCGGAGGCGGCATATCCATAATAGCCTTGATCTTTGTGGGGTCAACCTCAATTCCTCTCTGTGTGATGAGAAATCCCAGCAGCTTTCCGGTGGTAACTCCAAAAGTACACTTTTGTGGATTCAATCTCATTCTGTATTTCCTTAATCTTTCAAAGAACTTGGCGAGTGCTGTTAAATGCCCACTTCTTTCTTTGGACTTAACAATCATATCATCCACATAAACTTCTACCTCTTTATGGATCATGTCATGTAACAAAGTAGTAGCAGCTCTCTGATAGGTTGCGCCAGCATTCTTTATCCCAAATGGCATCACTCGGTAGCAATACGTCCCCCAGTGAGTTGTGAATGTAGTCTTTTCTCTGTCTTCGGGTGCCATTAAAATCTGATTGTACCCTGAGAAACCATCCATGAATGATAACAACTCATGCCCCGCGGTGCTATCTACCAGAACATCTATGTGTGGAAGCGGAAAATCATCCTTAGGACTAGCCTTGTTTAGATCTCTGAAGTCAACACATACACGGATCCTTCCATCCTTCTTTGGCACAGGAACTATATTGGCTATCCATTCCGGATATTGGGTTACCATCAGGAATCCAGCTTTCAATTGTTTCTCAACTTCTTCTTTGATCTTCAAAGTCCATTCGGGTCTCATGCGTCTCAACTTTTGCTTAACAGGTTTTGAATTTGGAAAGAGAGGGATGTGGTGTTGGACAATCTCTGGATCGATGCCTGGCATATCTTGGTAGGACCAAGCGAAAACATCTTTAAATTCTTTTAATAAGTTGATTAGTTCATTGCTTTCTTGTGAAGTGAGTGTGGTGCCAATATGAACATTTTGTGGATTATCTTCATTATCCAAGTTTATTAGCAAAGTTTCTTCAATAATCTTGCATGCAGATTCATTTTCATTTTCAATTAATCTTTGCAAATCCTCAGAAATTTCAAAATCAAGATCATCAGACACAGAAGAGTAAGCAAAATCCTCGTTCATTTCATTAACATTTTTGGGTACATCAAAAGCAAAAGCAGACTCAACATCATGGCTCATATTGGCCTTTACAGACTTCCGGGGAAATGGGGGAGGGGATTTGTTGACTTCCGATTCTATCACCCAATTGTTCAGAGCTCCCTCTATTGGCTTGATTTCTTCCACATTTCCCAGTGCTTCTTCGGCCCATTCTTCCTCTTCCATATTCCTCAAGATGCAAATTGCAGCGTCTTCCGGAAGTTGAACATCCATAGCTGGTTGATTCGAGGATGTGATGTAGATCTTTGGGTTATAAATCTGAGATCCTTCTTCTACAAAGTTAACATTTGGCATGTTCCCCTTATGATTAGGGAGAGGATTCTTCTGAACATTTGGCTGAGAGGGAGGAGGGGAGATGACCCCTTTTTCAATCAAGTCTTCAATTTCATGGCGAAGTCTCCAGCATCTATCTGTGCTATGTCCACGGCCTTGATGAAAGTCACAAAAGAACTCTGTTTTGAAACCCGGTGGAAGTGGATTTGGCTCTGGTTTAGGTTCCAATTTCTGCAAGTACCCTTTTTCTATCATTCTTTCAAGTGCGGTGCTTAGTGGCATCCCCAAGTCGGAAAATTCTCTTTTCTCTCTCGACTGTTTCTGATTTTGACTTCCTCTTGCATTAGCCATACTTCGACGCTCTTTCTGAAAAGGCTGAGGAGATAGTGTGTTGACGTCAGCAGACTGATGATAGACTGGTCTTTCTGTCTTTCTGTATCGATTGCTCGTGCTTTCTTTCTTGATCTTTCCATCTCTAATGGCATCTTCTATCAAAGTTCCCACATCAAACAGCTGTTCGAAACTCACAATGGACTGAAATTCTAGCCTTTCCAAGTATTTGGGCTGTAGATTCTTGATGATCATTCGGACCTGATCTTTTTCCGCTGGCCTACTAGTCATTTGAGCAGCTTTAGCTCTCCAACGAGTAAGGAAACCTGCGAAGGATTCCCTATACTCTTGTCGGGTGGTTTCTAGATCTCTTGCAGTTACATCAAACAACTGGTTATACGAATATTGAGCCACGAAAGCTTTGGCCAATGCCTCCCAATCTCTGGTTATGGCTGGTTCCAACGTCAAGTACCATGAAAGTGCTGCTCCACTCAAAACTCTTGGAAACAATAGAGCGAAGAGGTCAGATCCAATGCCCATGGGCTGCAAAGTTCCTACATAAAGCCTCAGATAGCTCTTTGGATTTCCGGTTCCATTGAAAAATTCAATATGCGGCATCTTAAACTTCTCTGGGAGTTTGGCTTTTGGAGCGTCACACAACCCTTCAACATCGAACAAATACTCATCCACCCCTTTGCTCTTTCTGATCACACTCTCTAGTTTGTCGATCTTGGCCAACTTGTCCTGAATTTCCTGATCTAGCTGAACCTTTGGTTGAACTGTCTCCCCAAAATCTTCTTCTTCATGATGCTCTGGAGGTGGTGGTGGTGGATTAGTTAGCTGCTCAATCATTCTCATCATAGTGGCAAGTTGTTCTCGATTCTGCTCCCTGCTCTGATCCAAGGCAGCTTGCATTGCGGCCAATCTGGCTTCCATATCCGCTTCGTATGTCATATCTTCAACCCTAGTCGACTCGACTGTTCCTTCTTCTAACCCTGATCTGATCAAACGGCTGTTCGGAGCTCTGACCCAGAAAGGAGTACAACTTTTCGGTCCTATCTTTTCTTATCTGGTTTATTTAGGGATTTTCAAATAATCAGGTATCTTTATTGCAAAAGAATTTTTCAAAGAATGATATAAGAAGGTGGATTTACAAAGATGGAAATCATAAATGGAAAATCATTTCCTTTTTCAAAAACATTTTTCTTAAAATCAAAAGAAATCTTTTCAAGCTTTCAAAATTCTGAGGAAAACAAAACTTTTCTTTTTTTTTTTTTTTTAAAAGTATATTAGAGGCGTCGCACTCGTGAGTCGTATATGCAATGCTCGTGTAGTGCATGTAATGCAGATGAAATGCAATCTAATCTAAATGCAATGCACCTTAATCTAGCTTAGACCTAGCATATCAGCACATAAGCACATAAGATTCCTTGAGTATGCTAGTCACCCTACTAATCCAATCATTATCCAAGGATTTTGAGTTTTGAAATTCTTGATGGTTCATGTTTTCAAAATTGAAATTTTTCATGAAAATCTTTGAAAGAGATAGGGAGATTTGTAATTTTCAAAAGAATTTTTGAACCATCAATGCTTGTGGTGAGAAATCATGATTTTTGAAAATTGAGGTGGGAATTTTGAAATTCTAAGATCTGAGAGGAAGATTTTGAAATTGAATCATCATGATTTCTTGAAGACCAAAGTAAAATTTTTTTTTGAAATTCTCTAAAATCTAGGAGAATTTGAAATTGAATCATCAAAGTGTGATCATGATTTCTGGAAATAGGAATTTTGAAATTCTCTAAAATCTAAGGAGAATTTTGGAAAGATTTTGTGAAAGTGAATCTCAAAGCAAATTTTCAAAAGGGATATTCTTGGAATTTTCAAAAGACTTGGGGTTTTTCAAAGAAGTGCTTATAGTTTCAAAAATTTTCAAAATTGTCCTCAAATAATGATTGGATGTTCGGATAAAGACCATACTATCCTAGAGGAATCCACCATACAAGGTTTGATGATGCCTTCGCATACACGTCCTCATCATCCACATAATCCCTTACGGGCAAGCGCAAGTAATTCATCACATTGTCCTAATCAAAGATGATAATCAAGATCCTAATTGAAGGGTTCTATAGAAACTATATGCAAAGGCCGGGTTTTAGTCTCATAAAGGGTCCATTAGCAAGCTCAGCGGTGTGGTTGACCGCCTCCCCGAGGGCGTGCCGTTCACACATAGGCTCTATATACCGCACGCGTTACAAGGCTAACGGTGACTACATGCTACCAAAACTCTTGACAAATAGAGGAAAGAGGACCCTCTATCTTCAAGGCAATGATCTCAAGCAGTCGCGGTGAAAGAACAATGCAAGTGCAAATGCAGGCAGAAACAACATGATTATTGAATTAATAACAAGGATATTCATTGGTTCAAGTCAAACCCTCGAAGAACAAGAAACCATCGGTTTCATGTTCAAATCCCCAGTGGAGTCGCCAGATTGTGGACCACTGCGAATGAGGAGGTCCTGACGCTCTCCCTCGATAGTGTCCCGGGACGGATCCCAAGGAGCACACTTTAGGGAAAACTAGGACTTCCTCACGCGATCCTAGAGACAAAGAGTCGCCACCTAATTTTTATCGGGAATTAGGAAACCCAAGTTTGACTCGCCCAAAATTGAATAAGGTTACTCGCCCTTCATTACCAGAAACAAGGTTCGGGGGTCTTGGTACGAGAGGGGAAGGAGCCCAAGCAGGACTAAAGCACCCCCTCCTCGCCCTACCGAATGGTAGGCCTTGATTCAAATATCCTTGTTATTAATTCATAATAGATGTTGTTTCCTCAAACATACTAGATAGATATATACATGGCAAAAAGAAACATCTAATGAAAATCATTTCAAGAGACTAAATCAAGTAGAAAGCGGATGCTCATGCAATACAAGGGAGAAGTATACTCACAGTGGCTAGTCCCGCCCGGGACCGATGCAAATAAAGTAAACATGTCATGATATGCAAAGGGAACGAGAAGACTTACATTGGTTGACTCAAGCGGAGTCGCGAAAGCAAAAAGAATGGAAACGTGCAATGCAATCATGCAACAATCCTAGATAAGATGTCTCTAACAAATAATCATATAAACGGAGACTATCCTAAAGGAATTGTGTCGTTGAAATCAAAGTTGTAAACCTAGAAAAATTCTAAGAGAAAGGATAGAGATAGTACACGATACATGGGCACTAAGCCACATGTAGACGAGGCAAACCACAAATCGAAGTCCGGGTCCGAGGCACTTAATTCTCTGCACTAATACACCAAAGAATACCCAAGCATTGCAAAAATACAAGCAAACAAATGATATGCATGATAAACAAAGAAAACATGTCATCAATCAAATTTCCAGATTCAGCAACCTCTAATGAATCCTATCAAAAGTGGTCTTAAACATGAGCTGGATAAAAACCCTTTTACAGAAAGTTAGATACATGTCTTAGGGAACTTCTCCAAAAAGTGGGACCTCAATATCAATTTTATTGTTTGAGAAATAAATGTTTTGGGAATAGTGGATCAGGACTGTCCACTGTTCTTGTAAAAATCATAATTAAATCTACAAAAATCATATGAAGCTCTATTTGGTGTCAAAAGAAAGCTATTTCATTGTAGTATATGATAAAAATAAACCCATGGACATTCTGTAATCACAAGGTTTCTGAAAAAGTGTTTTAAACAGACTCTGTTATTCTGGAAATTTGGTATCATTTGACAAATGAATGCAAAACATAATAGAAGTATAATAGAAGTTCATGAATCATGTTAACCAAGTTGATTTAAGCTTTTGATCTCTTATCCATTTATCCTAGGTGATTTCTAAACCAAGTTTTATTCATCAATTGTTGTTGAGTGATCAAGGTATGACCATTTTGTATACATAATCATATTTGTAATTAAACTTAGAAAATTCCAGAATAGTTGTATCAACTTTAAACGCTTAGAAAACGATCCTAACTCGATCGTATGCTCACGATTTTACATCGGCATATAGATATATGAGTTAGGAATCATCCCCAAAAAGCGGAACGTCGATAACTATTATAGATTTTCTGAAATTCAAGCACAAAGAGACGATGTTCAAATCTGTCAACCGATTTCTCAACAATTTCTAAAAATAGTATATGAATCCTAAAAGCTCTCAAAACGGACCGGATGAAAGCTAATTCATCAAAGTTTACCCAGAAAATTTGAAATCCATCAAACTATGGGTTTTGATGGACCAAATCTAATGGACAAAACCAATCTGCTTTGCTGAATTTTTATCTAGTTCATTTTAAAGTGTGAGGAAAACATTTTAGTGATAGTTGAAGCTTATTAGAGAGATCAAACTCATAGATCAACTTAATTATCATGATTCCCAATCAATTTAGCCCTCAAGTTCTATGAAGAACTTTTAGATCAAGGATCAAAGGGACTTATAAATATCATGTTGGAGATGAAATTCAATAGGAATCCTAGGTAATAGGAATAATCAAGAGATAGGTATGAACATAAAAATCATCCTTCTCATAGACCATATTTCCAAACCATCATGGAATTCAAAATAGATATATGTATATATATATAATCATGTATGCATGAATCTAAACTAAAATTGAAGAATGAAACCAAAATTGAAAATCAAAGTGAAAAACAATCTCTAATTGTAAATTATCAATAAAAATCAAAGAGATTTGGATCTAACTATGTGAGTGTGTGAAGAACATGAGAGGAAGAAGATGAGTGTTCTAATAAGTAGAAATAGAACTAAGTTAGATCCAAATCTTATAGATCTATATATACAAAGTAGGAATTAGAGATGAACTATAGTGTTTACCTCTTGGAGGATTCTCAATTACAAGACCAAAATTGATTTGAAGATCTTCTTCTTCAAGTGTTATTCAAGTGTTCTTCAAGCACTCATCCATGGAAGTTGAGGGAGGCAATTGATGTTCAAATTGTGGTCTAATTAGCCTAAGTTAATCTAAATTCAATTCATAATTTTCTCTCTCTAGAATTCACCTAAATTGAAAGTATATTCAAAGTATACTTATCTCTCTTGTATGTGCTTCTATGTGTGTTTGTATCTCCAAGTATATTCAAGTGTATCTCTTCCAAGTGTCTAGTGTGTTAAGATGTGATCTCATATGAGATGTATGAGATCTTATATAGAGTTTTGAAGACTTAGCTCTTAAGTTTCAGGGTTAAAACAGGATTTTTAGAGCTTAAAAGAGGGTTAAAATGGCCATTTCGGAGCTTAAACGCAATTTCCAGGCAATTTCCTCGCAGTGGGAAGCTTCTAGAAGGGTCTGGAACTCAAAAAGCTCCGTGGAGGACACAAATGGAAGTGGCGGTTATGGTGGGACCCGCCACCCCCATACCCAAAACCGCCATTTACTATTTGGGCCCCTCTGGTCACCCACAAGCTCTGTTTCAAAAATCACGTGCACTGCTTTTCCAGATTTTTGTAAAAATGCTTTTTGGTGTCCGAAATCGTCCGTTTACGTACCGTTGGAAAGCTGTCAGGTTGAATTTCAGTATAAAAATATTTCTAGAGGTTTTATAATGAGAATTGAAGTCCAATTGAAGTCCGGAAGTCCTCCGGAACTTTCGTCGTCTTTTTGAAATCAAATGACGTCTTTTCCAAAATTGCTTTCAAATGTGCGTCGATTTCGAACTTTTCTTTAAAATTGAATCTCTGGATACCTAGAATACTGCGTTTAGAACACTTAATGTTCATATAACCCTGAGAGAATATGAATTCTGAGAGATGATTTTGACAAAACCGGGATTTATCCATGGAAAAGGGCTTTTCTGAGCTTGAAGTCACTTTCCGAAGTCCGATCTTCTGATTGTGTGGAATCCAGTACCTTCCACGGGGTACTTTTCATCATCGAATCCTCCAAGACGTTGTCCACCCTAAATCCTATCAGTGTGGTCAAAATTGGGTGTCTACACTTGGGCATATGTTGTCTCCAGACCTGTTAGGTTCCTGAGAACCACTCTGATGTTTATATTAGTGACACTATTTTTATATTCAGTTGATTATGTTACTGTTTCCGTTTATCTTGTGGACTAGTACGGTGTGTGTGGATAATTAGTGACTTTTACTTATCATTCCCTATGGACCTAAAAAGGAAATTTATTTTTTATCTATTTTTGTTACTCTAGGGCGTGACAAGATTTTTGGTATCAGAGCTCTAGGTTGTGACACTTTCGTTCACTAATGATCCCACACCATTTGGTCCTAGTATGTTACCTGAGATGAGATATGAGCTTAAGATAACTTCATCCTTCTGATGATAGATAGTTTTCTTTGTAGGTTAGCATGGATCCAGATTTCTACCTGTTTGTGGATGATCTTTTGGCGGGCATGTATTCATAGAGACACCGTGGAGCCAACCATACCAGAGATATACTAGAGCCACATTTACTAAACAGCTAGTCATTATTTAGAGGAGAAGATGTGGACTTCTCTCTATGTTGTAGGCACTACATACCCGACAGAGATACGCATGAATGCTTATCACTATGCTAGGACCTGAGTAGCCATATACCAGGAGATGGACAGGTTGATCCAGAGTAAGTCGGAGGTAGACGTTTCAACAGAGCCTACAGTTGCACTAGCACCTGTAGCCTACCATCATCGGTACTCATTATACCAGTTCTAGAGTCTAAGTTGATTCAGGGATAGGAGGACCCTAGCCAGAGGATGAGCATCCTAACGAGGATATTGATGGGGATGGAGAGTAAGAGCTAGAGGACCCCAAGGCCTTTGAGGCAGATATAGTGGTTGGAGAGGATGATGCAATAGTAAAGGGAGACATGAACATGGAGGTAGTAGAGGAGGATGTTCATAACGAGGAGATAGTTGTGTCGGAGGTACCCATTATGCTTCAGTTACCAGCCAAACCTATAATGCATATAGCAATCATGGGTGATATGACAGTAGGATGGATAGCTGAGATGGTCGCTCAACCAGTTGAATTTGTTATGGCATAGGCTACATTAGCAGGGGCATTGGACATAGCTAATGGATTTGCTGTTGTGGCTGTCGACGTCGCTAATCAGGAGATGATGGCAGAAGACGTAGTTGAGGATTGTGATATCGGAGTGGTAGTCAGAGATCTTGCCACACCAGTTGAAGATGTTCTCCTTGAGGAGATGCATATCGTTTCGGAGGATGAGGCACCACCAGCAAGATTAGACGCTGAAGACTTTTGAGTCAGGAACTAGAGAGGTTTAAATTTTTTCAGTTTTATATCAGGACATGTGGTCCACAAAATTTTTGGGAGCTTAAGAGATAGCTATTTGGCCATAGCTTTGTATAGATATTACCAATAGTAGTAGTATTATATATACCTGACCTTAGTATTATTTTAGCCTATGTCCCATGTGGTACATAGATTGACTTTTGTGTACTATGTGGTACATCTTTTGATATATATACACGAGTAGTCCTTTTGATATATTGATCATATGTTAGAGTGATATACTGTTAGTTCTTATTGCTATTTATCACTTTACATGGATTTTGTTTCTCCGAGAAGACTTTAAGCTAATCGATAGGTCTTTTGTAGGTACACTTCACTAGTTCACTATGGTAGGACCTTTGAGAAATCATCAAGCGGAAATTAGAGCACCTATTCCAGAGGGAATGGACCCATTCGGAGTCTTTGAAGCCTTTATGTAGAGGATGGAACATGTAGATGACACCTCCAACCATGCTACCAACCAACGACCTATCCAACCCCCAGTTACACCATTTCAACAAAGACAAATATGAGACACATACTAGAAAATTTTTGTGGACTCATCTATAAAAGTTTGAAGGGTTGGCAGAACCATGGAAAGCTGAGCAATGGATAAGAGAAATGGAGTTGATCTTTGAAGCGTTAGAATGCAGTGAACAACAGAAGTGTCGTCTTGCTACATTGCAGCTTGCCTATACCGCTGCAAATTGATGGGAGGCTGAGCGAGCCACTATTAGGATAAACGCTGCCAAAGCGATGCCTTAGGAAACGTTCGAAGGAAGATTTCTGGGGAAATACTCTCCAGAAGATGAAAAAGATCAACAAGAGAAGAATTTTATGAGCCTAGTTCAAGGAGATTGGACACTGAGAGAGTAAACCACCCAGTTTGAGCGATTGTCTTTATTCGCTCAGCATATCATTGATACAGAGTAGAAGAGGATTAAGCAGTTCCATCAAGGGCTGAACCCTCATCTTTTCCATATGATGATTGGTCACTTGAACCATAGTTTTGAAGGACTAGTCAAACTTGCTATAAATCTGGAGAAGGATGCGTATCCAGTACAACAACTGCAGATGAATTGACCCCAACCATCGAGAAGTTTTCAGCAATAGAGAAATTTCTAGAACCAACCGTCAAGGAACACCCAAGGGTAGAGACCTCAGAATACTTTTCAAGGCAACAAGAGAACCTAGGATGGAACCAGGAAGCCTTAGTCGAGCTATCCTCGACCCCAGTAATATCAATAGCGAGGACCACAACCTCAGGCACTACTTATAGCCCCACCACCGAGTGACGGAGGATGTTCTAACTATGGGAAGCTGGGGCACCTAGAGAGGAATTGCACTATTCCCAGGACCCACTGTCCTAACGATCAATCTTATCGTAACTATATAAGCCTGGTCATTTGAGCAAGGATTATCGTGCACCACGAGGAGGATACTATGGGGCACCAGTTCAAGGAATCCAAGGATCCCCATATCAGACTAGGATGAATGCCATAATCCCAGCAGAAGCAGGCATTAATGTGGATGAACAGCAACATTAAGAAGGTACGCTTGTACTCTTTCATAGTCTAGTTAAAGCTTTATTCGATACTAGAGCTGTATATTCATTTATTACTATTAAGATTGCGTGTCAATTGGGTTTAGAACCCCAGACACTCAAGCCAGTGTTTAATGCTATGTCACCATTGGGAGTGCCTATTATGTTGGATAAAGTATGTAAAGATTGTCCATTAACCTTGGGAGATAGGAATCTTCTGGCAGACTTGGTAGTTTGGTCGATGTCGGAGTTTTACATTATCCTAGGAATGGATTGGTTGGCTAAGTATAGTGCCAACTTAGATTGCCCTACCAAGACGATCAGATTTTTTAGTGTCAGCCAATGAGCAACATTTTTGTAACAAGTGGTTTGGCTACAATCAAGAGTACGAGTACAGAACCAACGATGGATTAGATTTCTACTATACAAGATTTCAAGGATGTTTTCCATGATATTAAGGGACTTCCACCAAAAAGAGAAATAGACTTCTGTGTGGAATTAATACCTGGTACATTTCCAATATCTAAACTTCATATACGATGGCACCAACTAAAATGTTGGAACTAAAGAAGCAAGTTCAGGAACATGAAGATTTGGGATTTGTGCATCCGAGTACATTACCTTGGGGAGCACTAGTTCTATTCATAAAGAAGGAAGGACACTTTGACTCTGTATCTATTACAGGGAGTTGAAAAAGGTTACAATTAAGAATAGATATCCACTTTCTCGGATAGATGACCTATTCGACCAGTTGCACGGATCAAAGATCTTTTCAAAGATCGATCTACAATCCGGATATCACCAATTGTTAGTTCGAACGGAGGATGTGTCGAAGACTGCATTCAGGACGAGATACGGGCATTATGAGTTTCTATTTATGCCTTTTGGATTAACGAATGTGCCAGAAGTATTCATAAACTTAATGAATAGAGTATTTAGACCATATCTGGATCAATTCATTATCATATTCATCGATGACATCATGATCTACTCAATGACAGAAGAGGATCACAAAGAGCACTTGCAGATTACCTTACAGACACTCAGAGATAGCAAGTTATATGCAAAGTTCATTAAGTGTGAATTTTGGCTATAAGAGGTCAAATTCTTGGGACATGTTATATCTCAGGATGGTATCTCTGTGGACTCATCTAATATTAATGCACTCTTACTTTTAAGCTGGAACAGGCCAACCAATGCGATAAAAGTTAGATGTTTTCTTGGTTTAGCAGGATATTGTTGGAAATTTGTTGAAGGATTCTCCAAGATTATAGGATCTTTGATGAATTTGATAAGAAAGAAGATGAAGTACAAATGGACAGACAAGCATGAACATGCATTTCAGGAGTTAAAGGAAAGATTAACTTTTGCACCAGTACTCGCGATACCTAGAAGTGGAGAAAGGTATATAATCTACAGTGATGCATCACACCAAGGACTTGTGATTCGTGTCCAATATTACATTCTTAACTTCATGATTTTACCCTTATTGAGCACGTTAGCACCAAATTTGGGAGGTTTAACGGATAAATTGCACTTTTGATAACCCTCTTTGTTACTCTTTTTTTTGCTAATAATGATCTCTTTCTTATAGGTTTTGCAAACTTGGGTGAAGAGGAACCAAACCCTTGTGACATCCACGTCATAAAAAGGGCAAGGAATGAACTTTAAAATAAGCGGAATGACCCGGCTTAAAGAGGGAATCGATCCACGTGTTTTAGAGGAGCTCATCACAAGAATCAAAAGAAGCGGATCAATACGGCCTTTTGAGAGGATCGATTCGAGATTTTGAGGTAACATTCTACGAGAAAGATCCTAAAATGGATCAATCCAAGCTTTAGAAGGGATCGATCCGCTGCTTCTTGAGGAAATATCAAGGACTTAGACGAAAGGCGGATCTATCCGGCCCTTAGAAGGGATCAATCTGCAGCTGCTGAAGATGGTTACCCTTTCTTATTTACAAGTTTGCCATTCTATGTATGTAATATAAATAGTTAGAGATGATTTTTATTTTGGATTAGATTTTATTTTTTGTGTTGTTTTAGGTCATAAACATATCCCTCTCTCTAATCCCCTCATCCTCTCTCTCAATTACTCCTCCATCTACCCATATTGACTTCCATTATAGTGTTAGAGAGAGAAGAGTGTTATTGTATTGAATACCTTGAAGCATTTATTGAAGAAATTTCTTGGAGCCTCTTGTAGTTATGATGAGTTCTTCTAGTTGGTATTGTTTCTTGATCACCTTGATGAGTTCTTCTAGTTGGTATTGTTTCTTACTCACCTTCTTTAATATATATATATATGATTTTACCTCCATGAGTAGATAGATAATGTAGGTTGGGGATCATAAACCCATCATTGGACCCACTTGAGCTCTAATGTAGGAATTTTATGCTTTGTGGTATTTTTAGGGTTCATGTGTGTAAGATTTGAATCTCTAAGACTTCACTTATTACGTCTAGCATCTTAAGTTGTTAATATTTGATTTCAAATCACACCTCATGTATTTCATTTAAGGTCCTATCAAGCATAGTAGGTTGACAACTACATGTTTGATAAATTGCCCAAATGAAATAATCTACCCTAGATGTTACTACTAACATTGAATCCATTTATCATTTGGTCCAAGGTGGGGGAATGCTCCGCAATCTCGATTTCTCCATTTGCAAGCCCCAAATCTCTAATTAAAATTTGCCTTTGATTAAAGCTTATTTTCCATTTTGCAAATTATCATTATATAACTTAGGATTAATCGAATCAATCTGGAAAAGTCGAAAAGACTTATTTTTGCTTTTTAGTTCGTTAATTACTCCTCACGTTGTAATTGGTTATTAAGCGCCCACCAAGCATTGGTGCATTCCAATCCTTGTGGACTCGATACCCTATTTCCACTGTACTACGGTTTTAATAGGATTAACAAAGAACTTGATTTTGACACTATCAAAATGCGCCATTTTCGGGGATTGGCATTGGCAACAACCTTCGATCGCTTAGTTTCTAATTATAGTGCTTTTGCTTTTAATCTTGTTTTCTTTCTTGTTGATTGTCTTTGAAGAAGTAGCCTTCAGTTGAGAATCGATAAGCTTTTACGATGTCAAATCTGAGCAACGGAGGTATGACTAACCCCTTTGCATCCAATACTAATGCTGGTTGTAGTAGTAGTAGTAGTAGTGGCTCATTTTGGCGACCTCCGACCACCCCATCACTATCATTCACCCAAAATTTGCACACTTCCGGCTACCGAGAGCAAGGAGTTGACGCATTCTCGAGCCATGCTACTTATGCCACAGAGGGCAAAACTCCCCTGGATCGATTCCTTTGGGAGCAATGTGGTCAACATAACCCCGCACCTCCTATAATCAATGTGGCTTACCCGCAGCATCCACCACCTCTTTTCTAACATCATGATCCTCTTCCACCTCCTCCCATGGATCAAAATTTTGGGAGAACGATCGTAGATTACCTTCAACCTGAGACCGTGTCTTCCCCATCTTGCAAAACATTCCCGTACAATGCGAGAGTGTTCCGTTCAAGCCCGAAATGATCAATCTCTTGCCCAACTTCCATGGACGAGAGAATGAGGACCCCTATAAGCATATTAGGGAGTACGAGGATATTTGTGGGATGTTTGAACAACAAAGATGCACACCCGAGCTCATAAGGCTCAAATTGTTCACCTTCTCACTCAAGGATAGGGCTAAATATTGATTAGTAACTCTTCCCCCAAATTCCATAGGCTCATGGCCAGAACTCCAAAAGCAATTCTATAAGGAGTTTTTCCCATGCATAAAACACAAGCATTGGTCAAACAAATTCAAAATTTCTCCCAAGGAGAACACAAAACCTTTGCTGAGTGTTGGTTGAGATTCAAGGATCTCCTTAGGAAATGCCCGCACCATGGTTTTGACAAATTCCATCAAATTTCCATTTGTTATGGGGGGTTATAACCCAATACCAAATAGTTAATCGAAACCATGTGTGCTAGGAGTTTCTTGACCCTTGAGGCCGAGCAAGCCGAAGCTTATCTTGAATATGTTTATAAGACTTCTCGCGGTTGGGGTACATCTAACCCTCATGATCGAACTTCATCGGTCACTATAGCCCCGTTGAATCATAATCTCTATCAAGTGTCAAGTGAGGCCGATCCCATTTTTGAACTTACTAGAAAAGTGAAAGCCTTGGAGTCATAAAAGGTCACCATGCCCACCACTCCTACCCTGATCCTTGCTTCGATCAATCCATCACATTGTTACCTTCGTTATGATCCAAAGCACTCAACCAATGAGTGCCATGTCCTTCCTATCCTTCAAAACCAAGCTTTAGAGCAAGCATGTGCACTTGGAATGAACATTAGGTCTAGGTATAGTCCCTCTCAAAATGATGCCTACAATCCTCCTGGGAGGTGGAGTGCTCTGGGGCACAATTACCACAATAACAAAGGGGTGACTATAGCACCCAACACTCCTCCACAACCATATTATCTATATCAACTACCTCCACCATCTTATGCACCTCCCAATTTTGGTCCACCTGCACCTCAACCTTAAGGGCCACAATTCACCCAAAATCAAGGGGCACCACATCCTCCACCTTCTTATGTGCCGCCTCACAAGAAAAACTTTGAGGACCCTAACCATTGCTTGTTCCAAAGAATGAGCCAACTTGAGCAATCCATACAAGTAATACAATCATCGCACTCGCAATTCATGCAAGCTTTGCAAGCTCAATTGGCTCAATTGCTTCAAAATCAACAAGTTATTGATAAGGGAAAGCTTCCTACACAACTTTTTCAAAATCCTATAGGTTAATTGAATAGTGGAGCCTCAAATTCTAATATCAAACATTTGAAATGAATCACCACTCTTCGAAGTGGTAAAATCGTGGACAACTACGTCCAAAATCCTCCTTAAGAACTTAAAATTGGCAATAGGGGACTCATTGCTCCCTAATGTCATAGATTTGGAAGAGAACTTACCTAAAGTCCCTGACTTTATAGAACAAGAATTTGTGAACCCCGCTCCTCCTTTTTCCTCATAAGCTAAAAAAGAAGGCCGAAAATAACAAAAATTACAAATTTTTGGAATTATTTAACAAAGTTGAAATCAATATTCCTCTTTTGGAGGCCATTAAACAAGTTTCGGCCCATGAAAAATTTCTCAAAGATCTTTGCACTGTCAAAAGTAAACTCAATGTCAAGAAAAGTGACTACATGGCCGCACATGCGTGCTCTGTTATCCTTAACAAAGTTCCTCCAAAATACAAGGACCCCAGTTGTCCTACCATAGCATGTGTGATTGGACAACACCATATCGATAGAGCTCTCCTTGACTTAGGTGCTAGTGTTAATCTGCTTCCTTATTCGGTGTACGTCCAATTAGGCCTCGGAGAGCTTAAAGAGACCCGTGTCACTTTACAAATGGCCAATAGATCCGTCAAGATACCATGTGGTATAATAATAGAAGATGTTATTGTCTAAGTTAGTAATTTTTACTATCCAGTGGATTTCATTGTGCTTGACACACAACCCATTGTGAATGAACAATCACAAATTCCTACATTTTAGGCTACCCATTCCTCGCTACCGTTAATGCCTTGATAAAATATAAGAATGGTCTCATGCAATTGACATTTGGAAATATGACTGTGGATGTGAATATTTTCTCCCTCTTTAAGCAACCAGATCTTGATGAGGAGGACAGCGATAAAATTTATGAAATCTCTCTTATTGATTCTTTGGTGCAAGATTTTTTTGATATTTCTAGTGATACCGATGTTAATGATTCTTGCATCATCTTTTCTCTTGATCATATGTGTGTGCTTGATAATAACATAGCTAGCCTTGAACATGTTGAAAAATGCTTAGCTATTTGTAATGTCATTGGTAAGTGTGATCATGAATTTGGGAGGGAGGAAGAGATAAGTGAGGAGGAAATTGTAGTTGAGGAGTAGTTGGATGTTGAAGGGATTTTAGGAGAGGCCATGTAGACCTCTAATTTTGAGAGACTACCGCTGAGGGATACTTTCCTTCTTCCATCTAATGTTGTCACAACAAAACTTGAGCTCAAAACCTTACCAAGTGAGCTCAAGTATGCCTTTTTGGGAGAAAATGAGAGTTTTCCAATGGTAGTGTCTTCCCAACTTGACCTTTGTCAAGAAGGGAAATTGTTGAAGGTTTTGAAGGAGCACAAGAGTGCTATAGGGTGGTGTATAGCAGACTTGAGGGGCATTTTTCTGCAGATTTGTAGCCACAAGATTGACCTAGAGGATGAAGCTAAGCCTTCATGTCAAATGCAAAGGAGGCTAAATCCTAATATGAAAGAGGCAATGATGGCCTAAGTCATCAAGTTGTTGGATGTGGGAATAATCTATCCCATTTTAAATAGTGAACGGTTAAGCCCTACCCAAGTGGTTCCCAAGAAGTCGGGAATCACTGTCATTGAGAATGAAAGTGGTGAGTTAGTCCCCACCAAAGCCACCTCGGGGTGGCAGGTCTGTATTGATTATAGGAAGTTAAATTCGGTCCCTAGAAAGGACCATTTCCTTTACCTTTCCTTGATCAAGTTTTGGAAAGAGTGGCCAGCCACAAGTATTACTACTTCTTAGACGGGTGCTCGGGGTACAATCAAATAGAAATAACCACCAAGGGCCACGAAAAAACCACCTTCACTTGCCCCTTTGGCACGTTTACCAATCAGAGGATGTCTTTCAGACATTCCAATGCACCGGCGGCCTTTCAAAGGTGCATGATTAGTATTTTTAGTGATATGGTGGAGAATCTTTTGGAAGTCTTCATGGATGACTTCATGGTCTTTGGTAATTTGTTTGATGTGTGCCTCAAGAATCTTCAAAAAGTCCTCTAGAGGTGCATAGAGAAGAATCTTGTGCTTAATTGGGAGAAGTGTCACTTGATGGTACCACAACGGATCGTGCTAGTCCACACTGTATCTAGTGAGGAAATGCAAGTTGACAAAGCCAAAATAGATGTCATTTCCAACCTTCTCCCTCCAAGGAACCTCAAAGACATTCGATCATTCTTGGGCCATGCGGGCTTCTACCATAGATTCATAAAGGACTTTAGTGCAATCTCTAGGCTGATGTGCTTTCTCCTAGCTAAGGACGGCCCCTTTAAGTGGTCCTAAGATTTCCAAGAGGCATTTGAGAAGCTTAAGGCATTACTCATTTCTGCACCAATTATGCAACATCCTGATTGGAGTCTTCCATTCGAATTGATGTGCAATGCGAGTGACTATGCCATCGGAGCCGTTTTGGGGCAAAGGAAAGACAAAAATTCCTATGTAATTTACTATGTGAACTGTACGTTAGATAGTGCCCAATCAAACTACTCCACGATGGAGAAAGAATTGCTCTCCATAGTATTTGTGCTTGAAAAATTCCAATCATATGTAGTAGGTATCATTGATCACTTATTTTACCGATCATGTTGCCCTTAAGTAAGTATCTTTTCTCCAAGAAGGATGCTAAAGTGAGACTCATTCATTGGATCCTACTATTACAAGAATTCGACCTCTCAATTAAAGATAAAAAAGGGGTTAAGAATGTAGTGGCTGATCATCTGTCACGCTTGACTTTTGAACATGACCACATCGACCCCATTCCTATTCGAGAGTGTTTTCTAGACGTGGTGAATTTTATTGTCACAAGGGATTTACCTCAAGATTGGTCTACTAAAGACTGAGAAAGGCTTATGTTAATGGCACGATCATTCTTTTATTATGATTCTTATGTTTTTAAGTATTGTGCCGATTAAATAGTCAGGCAATGTGTGCCTAATGATGAGATACTGAGTGTGTTGTCTTTTTACCATGACTAAGCATGTGGAGGTAATTTTTCTTCACAAAAGATCGCATTTAATGTGCTCTATAGTGGTTTATATTGGCTCACAATCTTTAAGGATGCACATGCCTATTGCAAGGCGTGCCCTCAATGCCAATTACTAGGTAACGTTACCAAGAGGAACTCCATGCCTCTAAACCCCATTCTTACCATTGAAGTTTTCAATTCTTGGGGGATAGATTTCATGGATCCCTTCCCTATATCCAATAGTTTTAAATATATCTTGGTGGCAGTTGATTACATCTCCAAGTGGGTGAGAGCCATAGCGACTCAGACCAATGACCACAAGGTGGTCTTGAAATTCTTAAAAGAGCACATCTTGTCACAGTTTAGAACTCTCAAGGCCTTGATTAGCGACCAAGGAGTGCACTTTTGTAGCTCCCCATTCGCTCACTTAATGGAGCAATAAGGTGTCACCCATAAAGTCTCCATCACGTATCACCCGCAAACCAGTGGCCAAGCCAAATTGGCTAATCAGGAAAAAAAGGGATTCTAGAGAAGATGGTCGACCCGTCTAAAAGAGATTGGTCTTCTAGGCTAACCGATGCACTTTTGGCGTATAGGATGGCCTATAAGATAAATTTAGGAATGTCCCCTTACCGATTAGTGTACGGGAAAGAATTTCATTTACCCATCAATCTTGAGCACTGTGCTTATTGGGCAATTAAGAAGCACATCTTGAGGTCGATGAGAGTGGTGAGAAAAGGAAACTCCAACTTGATGAGTTGGAGGAGATTAGAGGAGAACTCTATGAGAGTTCCAAGGTGTACAAAGCACGTGTTAAGGCTTTCACGATAAACGAATTGCCCAAAAACAATTCATTATAGGAAACAATGTGCTATTGTATGATTCAAGGCTCCACATTTTTCTGGGCAAGTTGCAATCCCATTGGATTGGCCCCTACATCGTGCATAAAGTTTATCCCCATGGAACTGTGGAAATTGAAAATCTCAAGGATGGGACCATCTATAAGGTTAATGGGAAGTGGCTCAAACCTTTTCTTGAAGGGTTTGACACCGAGTTGGTGTCACTTCCTTTAGAAGACCCCAAAGTTGGGGATGAGTAGGCTCTCATGAGCTTTACTCCCTTTTTGTATACCCCACGTCACATTCTTGGCATAGTTTTTGTTCTCATATCATCTCCATTGAATCCATGTCATTCCTCATTCCTTGAATAAGTGATTTCCAAGTTCTTACTTGATGAGAAGAGGAGCAGATCGATATGTGGTTTTTGGGGATCGATCCACGGGTTTGTGGGGCTGTTGATATCCAAACCATAAAAGGTGGATCAATTCGACTTTTCTGAGTGAATCAATCTGGACTTTTGAGGGAAGAAACTATGAGAAAATTTTTGATATGGATCGATCTGGCCTTCTGAGTGGATCGATTCACGTTGTTTTTATGATGTTCTAAGCCTAATTTCCAAAAACGGTTTATATTTTGGGCAAAATCTAATTTTTTCGTAAGTTTTCAAAAATTTCTCTCTAAAACCTCTCAACCCCTTGCCCACAACTTCTCCAAATATCTCCTTGTGCTTAGTCATTCTCTAGATCTTCACCATCATCCATCCAAGGTATGATTTTAACAACATTCATCGATTAATTTTTGTGTTTTAGGTTGCGATTCACCCTTAGTTAGGTTAAATTTTCTCTAAGCTCTCTATAACATTAGAGCTTGATTCTTCGCCCATTTATTTATATTTTGGGTTGATTGCTCATGCATTTTGATAGTTCTTCATGCTCAAGCCACATTGTGGCTTGTCTGGGATGAATCCATGAATCACACCTTCTTAAACACTAAGGGTCTTTCCTGTGCCCGCAAGGTGTTCGCTGAAATGCCACAATGCAATTCCCTAGTGCATTATCCAAATCCACACATGCATTTTCACCATTTTTTCATGCATTGTTCTTATTTCCTCATTTCCTATGCATACTATGATTCTCGACTGTGATTTCCATTGTTGATTTCGTGGCCTGTGGCACGTCGTCCACGCACCATGCCCTGCCGTGCACGTGCATTTGTAGTCATCCTACGTGTCTATAACTTATGCATAACTTCTTAAAAGATATATCTCTCACTGTCTCGAACTCTCACGACCATTGGACGATCGTGCACATTCACTTGTTTTTTTTTTAACAAGCATTTCACATTTGATGTATTGCCTACTTTCTTATATAGTGGTTGCTCTCTTTGTTTTTCAGGGACAATGGTGAACCCACTAAAATACAATAAGACTGAGTGCACGTCGTCTCATTATAAGCGATTTCAGTCCAAAATTGTGAAGTGGTACGATAACCACTTTAAAACTCAGAAGTCCATCCTCCCTGAGCGTCTAATTGCTCTGTTCGATTTCCTTGATGATGTGGCCTAGATCTTCAGGGCCTACATGTAGCAGCCCCAGCTTGAGCATTCGGGGGGCTACAACGAGACGTACGTCTAGATTTTCTTTGCAAGCCTCGTCTCCACCGGCCCCCGAGCCTTAGAGTCACACGTCCAAGGCTTTCGCATCCCGGTCACTATGGCATCTCTAGCTGTAACACCCTGTATTTTATTTTTCATTAATAAATAAACATTGCATTTCATTTCCATGAATAATTGATTTAATTTCTATTTTGAAATATTTATTTGGGGGTAAAACCATAATTTCCGAAAATATAGAAAAATATTTTCTATGATTTCAAAGCGATATCTATATTTTTGTACCAACGGGAAATTTATCCCTACGCTAATATTATTTTCTGCATGTTTATTTCAACCAGTAAATACCAGTTTTGATTTAAATCTGCGCCTTCATCGCGTTTTGGGTGTGGGAGCACGTGAGCTCAACCACACCGTGCGATCCCCATGAGTTGCTTGGAGCCCAAATAATTTTTCTCTATATGTATATCACTCTCTCACAGTCACTCATTCTCTCCACTCTCTGCATCCCTCAAACTCTCTCAAATTCTCTCTTAATTCTCTCTTCCTCTCAAAAACATCATACACACACATACAGCATATACATATATACATACATAATCAAGTACGAGGAAAATTCTCAACAACGGAATTGTCGACGGAACTTCGGCGGAAAACTCTCGGTCTCAATTCCCTGTATAATTAACCTCTGTGAGTATTATAAACTCACTCGCCACATATGTATATGTATAATTCAGTGTTTATGTGAGTGTATATGTGTATATATACGTGATACACCATGGAAGCTTAAAATTGGAGTTTTGCAAAACTCAACCAAATTCAATTCCGTGAATTGATTATGGAAGATCTTTGTCCCAATAGGCTACGGTTCGAATCCTACGCAGTAATTCATCCGTATCGCGACGTACCATTGATTTAAAGTTTTGACACCCTCACTTTAATCGCGAATATCTAGAGATATAATCCGTAATAGTTAAAATTGATTTTGTATTCTTAATCTACGCGGAAAACGAAAGAGAACCATATATTACATGTCCTGGTACGATCAGAATCTGAAAATGGGTCTGTAATGGCTTTGAAATTGAAAATAGGGGAAAAACGAAGAAGATGACATTCTGCAACAACTCGCGCGCGCAACCCGCTCGTGCGATCCGCTCGCGCAAACCAATTCCCCCCTTCGCGCGCGCAATCCGCACGCGTGAACCAATTCCCCCCTTCGCGCGCGCGATCCGCTTGCGCGAACCAATCCCCCCCTTCGCGCGCGCGACCCGCTCGCGCGATTTGTTCTCCCCTTCGCTCGCGCGACCCGCGCGCGCGACCAGGCAGTTTGAGCAGTTTCTGTATTTGTATATAAGGGACTGTTTGGAAAAGGTTTTAAAAGTTTTTAAGGAACTGTTTGGCAATTATACTGTTTTAAAGGCTCACTGTTAAAAATTGGACTTGTAAGAAAGTTTGAGACCGATATTTATGTTGAAAAGAATATTCAGCTTGAGATTAATAATTGTTGCTACGAACTGTGAACATTGATATACATATTAGGGTCGAGGTTGTGTCAACATGCATGTGTGGAATAAAGCGTGAATCCTACGCAGTAATTCATCCGTATCGCGACGTACCATTGATTTAAAGTTTTGACACCCTTACTTTAATCGCGAATATCTAGAGATATAATCCGTATTAGTTAAAATTGATTTCGTATTCTTAATCTACGCAGAAAACGGAAGAGAACCATATATTACATGTCCTGGTACGATCAGAATCTGAAAATGGGTCTGTAATGGCTTTGAAATTGAAAACAGGGGAAAAACGAAGAAGATGACATTCTGCAACAACTCGCGCGCGCGACCCGCTCGCGCGAGGCTCGCTCGCGCGATCCGCTCGCGCGAACCAATTCCCCCCTTCTCGCACGCGATCCGCTCGTGCGAACCAATTCCCCCCTTCGTGCGCGGGATCCGCTCGCGCGAACCAATCCCCCCCTTCACGCGCGCGACCCGCTCGCGCGATTTGTTCTCCCCTTCGCTCGCGCGCGACCAGGCAGTTTGAGCAGTTTCTGTATTTTTATATAAGGGACTGTTTGGAAAAGGTTTTAAAAGTTTTTAAGGAACTGTTTGGCAATTATACTGTTTTAAAGGCTCACTGTTAAAAATTGGACTTGTAAGAAAGTTTAAGACCGATATTTATGTTGAAAAGAATATTCAGCTTGAGATTAATAATTGTTGCTACGAACTGTGAACATTGATATACATATTAGGGTCGAGGTTGTGTCAACATGCATGTGTAGAATAAAGCGTGAAAAGAGTAAAGGGTGGCGTTTTGGTGTGCGACCTCAATATCGATCGGATAGTATTCCTGGTATTGGAGGCGACAATGTTGTGTACGATATAGATATCGATCGGATAGCATTCCTGGTATCTAAGGCCCGCGTTTCGGATATTGATCGGATAGTATTCTTGATATCCGAAGCGATGGTGATAGTGTTGTGTACGACTTAGATATCGATCGGATAGTATTCCTGGTATCTAAGGCGCGCGTTTCGGATATTGATCGGATAGTATTCCTGATATCCGGAGCGATGGTTGGTTGTGATCGGCCTAGATATCGATCGGATAGTATTCCTGGTATCTGAGGCAGTAGTGTGGTGTGTGACTTCAATACCGATCGGATAGTATTCCTGGTAATGGAGGCGATAGTGTAGCGTGTGAATTGGATGACTGAGTAGTTATTTCTCCTGGTATCTGAGATGATGTGTTGGTTGAATTGGGTTGTTTTAAAGAAAAGAATTGGCAAGATAAGATATTACCCTATTCATGTACAATTTCATATTTATTTCTTGGTATATTCCCCCGTGATTTATGTTGGAATTGGAACCTTGAATATATTACTGTTAATGTTAATTTGTACCTTTGTTTTATATGCTTATATATATATTGCGAGCACATGTTTATTTTACTCACCAGCTTTCATAAGCTGACGGCGTTGATGCGTCCTGGACTCTTTGTCCAGATTTTCAGGGTCAGGAGCAGCCAGGTTATTTCGACTATGCTAGTTAGAGGCAGGGGACTTTCCAGGAGGCTGTTTTATATTTCATGTCTTTTAATTTGAGGTTGTAATAGACTTTATGATAGATTTGAATAAGGGCGGTTTGTGCCACAAGACTTGACTGATGTAATAGTTTAGTAAGTTTTAATTTTGGAGCTTATGTTTTTGTTAGTATTCCTTTGCTCTAGAAATGTTGTTAAGTTATTTGTTGCAAGGACAATTGGTCATACTCACTTGTCACGACCTACGAGTCCATTAAGGAAATTAAATGCTTTCCTGTATTATGCTACGTCGGGGCGTGACACTAGCCATGTTTATGGGGGTTCTTCACATAGTGAACCCCAAGCTATACCTTGATGACCTGGACTTGAGACCTAACACTGATGTCATGGCTACTTGGTTCACTGGCCGACCGACTTGGTGGCTCAGGGATCAAATTGCCCCCTCCACCTTCCTAAAGCTGTACCGATACGCCAATATCATTTTCACCGCCACCGTGCGGCCTACTCAGTACAAGACTATCAGGGAGAACCATGGAGCCCTCCTGTATACTATCACCGACCCCTCCACCTGTGTTGACCTCGCAAGGCTTATTATCTCTCACATGATTATAGCCTCGAATGACACAGCCACTACCGCCACCCTACCATTCGCAACCCTTGTCACCAGGCTTTGCACCGAGCGTCAGTGTGAGGCATTACAAACCGATGTCCTTAGACCCACTCCGTTCCCAATCAATCGGATGACCCTCGTTCAAAGCGATGCACAGATTCAATCACATGCTAAGAGGGCCAGGGTTAAGGATGGCCCATTTGGGTCTCAGGCGGAGGAGGAGGAGGAGGGACCTATTCATAATGAGCTATCTTGTGCCTAGACAGCTTTATTGTAGAGCAACAGCTCGAATGACACAGCCACTACCGCCAGCCTACCATTCGCAACCCTTGTCACCAGGCTTTGCACCGAGCGTCAGTGTGAGGCATTACAGACCGATGTCCTTAGACCCACTCCGTTCCCAATCAATCGGATGACCCTCGTTCAGAGCGATGCACAGATTCAATCACATGCTAAGAGGGCCAGGGTTAAGGAGGGCCCATTTGGGTCTCAGGCGGAGGAGGAGGAGGAGGGACCTATTCATAATGAGCTATCTTGTGCCTAGACAGCTTTATTGTAGAGCAACAGCAGGCATAGGAGATTCAAGGCGTGAGGAGTGATATTCACGGTTTGAGGGGGGAGTTTGACCATTTCAGCGTGAGTTATCAGAGGGATATTAGTATGTTGATGCATTTTTAGGCCAATTCTTTCCGCATGTAGTACTTGGGTGCTAATGTCCCGAACTACTTCTGCGACCCTTATGGTGGTGCAGGCAGCTCCAGTACCCATGGGAGTGGTGATGGAGATGGTGCAGAGTTGTTGGGAAAAGTACTTAGCTATCAGTTATAGGCATTTTAGTGTTGGTGGGTTATTTTTGTTGTTTTTCTATTTTCATTTTGGTTGATGGTAGATTGTAGTTCTTACTTTTGGATGATCTTGTTGTTTATTCTTGGATATTTGTGGATGGTTATGGATGATTTTGGACATGTTTATTATTGACTGTTGGCTTTTGCTTATTACCAATATCTTTGTGCCATGTCAATATTTCTTCTCTTCTCTTCTGTTCTCTTTTCTTTTCCTTTCTTTCATTTTCTTTGGTGAGTCTAACATTACAGGTATATGGCATTACCACTTGCGCAAGTTGCTTGCTTTTGGTAATATCATTACTCCCCATTGCACTTTCCAATTTCATTAAGGACAATGTTCGGTCCTAGTTGGGGGTGTGTGAGCTAGCTCCTCTCATCACATTTTAGTCTCATCTCTTTCTTTTCTCTTAAAACAAATTAAAAAAATAAATAAATAAGAAAAGTTTCTAATGATTGTAGTATAGTTGCCCCGTTCTAATACCAAGCGATGACACTTTTCTTGAGTTTTCTTTCGATATTAGTATATGACACTTGTTCAATCCCGTTAGTTCTATAACTATCTTGATTATAGTGAATTTCATGAATTTTAAATCTTGGATTATCAAGCACGTTGCATGACTACTTGTGTTAACATGATGTTACGATTGTTAACCGAAAATCATTTAAAACATTTGTGGATACTTTACTCGTGTGAGCTTTAGATCCTTTTCTCCATTGTTGAGTGTTACATACTTCAATTCTCTCTTTTTGAAAAACATTCAAAAGTCGTAGATAATCTCATATTCTGGCTTTGATTGTTCATTAGAGGAATCCTTTTGTGGAATGCAAAACTCTTGCTTGATTGTCATTGTAGTAGAGAATAAAGAATCACATTGTCGGAGGAAATTATTTTAGGTTCTTTTCATCATTTCTAGCCTCAACCACACATACCCTTCCTTCACTGACCCATACACCTTCCATATCCGCAGTTGAATTATATTTTTGGGATGTCTTTGCATGAGATCGTGTTTATAAGGTTGAAAAAGAGATTGAATCGTGTTGTTGTGAGTGTAAAAAGAAAAAAGAAAAGAAATGAAGTTCTAAAAATAATAATAATAATAATAAAAGGAGCTTCATAGTCAATTGTACTTCTCTTTTTGAACTTCAAAGAAATTTTTGTGGATGATTCATCTCATATGATCATTTGTATCCATGCATTCCACTGAATCCCAAGTTTGTACCCAAACATTTCACTTCATTTCCCCTTGTCCTTCACCTCATATCACTTCCCCACTTTACAACCCCCTCAAGGTCCTAATTGATTCTCAAGTTTTGTGATTCGAACTTTGAGACTATCAGGACAAGTAGTTAGAGTTATTTCACATCCTCTAGTGATTGGTATCTTTCATGAGATTAATTTTTACTCATTTTCCACGCTTAAGTTTTTCATCATTGGCATGGTTTGGCTTTGGTATCCATTTTCATTACTCTATTTGCCTACATGCCCCGAGTGTATTACCCATTTTGAGTGATTCATTTTTAGAGTGTAATACCAATGAGAATTTAGTTGAAGCGTGTTTTGAACGAAATTCGGATTATGAAAGCATTGCCATCATCTTGATAGTTGTAGTTATGCACTTCACACCACAAATGCATCTAAGATCGAGCTTAATGAAGTTTATCTAATAACCTTGATAGTTTAAGAACTTTTTGAATTTACATGTCATGTGCTAAAGTCTTTTGAAAATTCTTGGGACTTTGTTTAGTGTTGGCGTTAGATAGTGGGAAACTATCATGAGAAAACAAAATGTTTATGGGGAGCATTCTGAAAATCCTCTGGAGACAACACTCTGCCTCTATGGGTAACCTAGAGGTTTAACGACTTATTACATAAGCTCAATGCAATCGTGATCCCCACAACAACGTTTATCTTTCCTTTTAAATAAAATAATTGTGCAAGGCTATTCTTGAATTTCTTGGCCTTCAGCTTTGTTGCTAAGAGACTTGCAACATGCTAGTTGGGGGTTATGACTCATGTCCAATATTGCATTCTTAACTTCATGATTTTACCCTTATTGAGTATGAATTAGCACCTAATCTGGGAGGTTTAATAGATAAATTGTTCTTTTGATAACCCTCTTTGTTACTCTCCTTTTCGCTAATAATGATCTCATTCTTGTAGGTTTTGCAAACTTAGGTGAAGAGGAACCAAACCCTTGTGACATCTATGTTATAACAAGGGTAAGGAATGAACTTCAAAAGAAGCGGATCGGTTTGGCTTAAAGAAGGGATCGATCCACGTGTTATAGAGGAGCTTATCACCAGAATCAAAAGAATCGAATCGATTCAGCCTTTTGAGAGGATCAATCTACGATTTTGAGGTAATATTCAACAAGAAAGATCCTAAAATGGATAGATCCGACTTTAAAAAGGATCGATCTGCAATTTCTCAAGGAACTATCAAGGACTTAGATGAAAGGCGGATCGATCCGGCCTTTAGAAGGGAGCGATCCGTAGCTATTGAAGATGGTTACCTTTTCTTATTTAGAAGCTTTTCTATGTATGTAATATGAATAGTTAGAGATGATTTTTATTTAGGGTTAGCTTTTATTTTTTGTGTTGTTTTAGGTTATAAACATCTCCCTCTCTCTAATCCCCTCATACTCTCTCTCAATTACTCCTCCATCTACCCATATTGACTTCCATTATAGTGTTAGAGAGAGAAGAGTGTTATTGTATTGAATACCTTGAAGCATTTATTGAAGAAATTTCTTAGAGCCTCTTGCATTTATGATGAGTTCTCCTAGTTGGAATTGTTTCTTACTCACCTTCTTTAATGTATATACTTTTACCTCCATGAGTAGCTAGATAATGTAGGTTGGAGATCATAAACCCACCATTGGACCCACTTGAGCTCTAATGTAGGAATTTTATGCTTTGTGGTATTTTTAGGGTTCATGTGTGTAAGATTTGAATCTCTAAGACTTCACTTATTTTGTCTAGCATCTTAAGTTGTTAAATCTTTGATTTCAAATCACTCCTCATGTATTTCATTTAAGCTCCTATCAAGCACAGTAGGTTGACAGCCACATGTTTGATAAATTGCCTAAATAAATCTTTTACCCTAGAAGTTACCATAAACATTGAATCCATTTGTTGTTTGGTCCAAGGTGGTGTAGACACCCCATTTTGTCGGCTATCAGATTTAGGAGACCCATGGCTTGGTGGTTCACAATGATCGTAAAAGACTCAAAAGGACTCTTGGAAGTCAGCTCTATCTCTCAGAATGACCAAAATACCCCTAAAAGCCCGAAGACTCCCAGATTTGGTCCCAAAGTTCTGAAAACATGCTATGTCGTAAGAAAAATGATAAAATGAGTTTTTAAGTAAAACTGGATGAAATCGTCAGCTCCCAGAGACCCCCGGAAGTCCCGGAAGTTCCCCGAAAGTCCCCGTTGACCGGTTTGACCAAGGTTTGACCAGGTTTGACCAGGGTTTGACCAAGTTTGAGCGAAATCGTCCGAATTCACCGGAATCATTAGAAAAGTATTAAAATGAGTTTTAAAAGAGAATCGCGCGAAAACGTCGGCTCCTGGGAGCTCCCGGAGGTTCCCAGAACTTCCCGGGAATCCCAAGTTTGACCAGTTTGACCAAGATTTGACTTTGGAATCGGGGCACCGAAACAATTTTCAAATATTTTTCATGGATACTAGAGGTCAATAGCTTTCCAACGGTATATCGCACATAATTCCTGGATTTAAAACGAATTTATTTTGAATTTCCGA
Source organism: Hydrangea macrophylla (assembly GCA_033977485.1). Taxonomy (NCBI): domain Eukaryota; kingdom Viridiplantae; phylum Streptophyta; class Magnoliopsida; order Cornales; family Hydrangeaceae; genus Hydrangea; species Hydrangea macrophylla. The sequence goes on along the minus strand of CM066997.1, from coordinate 60,271,319 downwards.
AGGTGAAAAAGGCGATCAAATCAGCTTTTATCGCGAATACCGCAAACCTTTTCAAAGTGACCTATCCCCGAACTATTTTTTATGTAAAGTAGACTCCATTACCTTTCCAACGGTATATCACAACCTCAATTTGGAGTTCGTATGCATTTTCTGTGGATTTCGAACAAAATAGGGCCTTTTCGCAAATATCGGAACCTCTGGGGGCCTAAACGTAAATTTCTGGGCGTCTGAGGAGCAGTGCCGCCGCGGCACTGGCCCACTGCCGCTGCGGCACTCAACCCTCGCAGAGTCCATTTTTGTAATTTTTTTGGGGGTCCAATTTGATTAATTGAAAGTCAAAACGACATAGTTTTGTGTTCACAGTTGTTTGGGACCAATGGGAGTACTTCTAAAACCCCAAAACCACCCCAAATTGGCCTATATAAACCCCCCATTGCTCTTCATTTTGGGGGGGGCCAAGTGCAAAGCTTGAAAAGTTGTAGAGAAGAAGAGAGATAGAGATAGGTTTAGAAGAGAGAAAGGGAGCTTCTCCCATTGATTTTCCATAAGAAAGTGAGTTTTATTCTTGTTTTCTTCCATCATCCTTCTATATACTTCACATTCAAAGTCCACTCCAACCCTCATTCTTGAGCATTCATGAGATAGGAAGTTACTTCCATGTCCAAATGTCAAAATCTATGAGTGAAACACCAAGCTACAAGTCCAAAATCACATTGATTATCATCTATTGATTGCTATTTACTTGCTTTGATTATATATATGTTCATCTCTCCTTATCTCATTTCTTTTTCTTTTCTTTATTTACTTACTAGTTCATCATCATCTAAGTGATGACATGAAGTTTGGGGTGAGTGAATCCTTATGGATAGTAGCTCTTGACCTCAAAAACATGTTTGATAGATGATGATCATAACCTCAATACTTCCAAGGTATTCTTGAAATGTATTGAAGTTATGTTCAAAAATAAAAATAAATCTCTCCAACAATCTTGGAGGTTCTTGATGATGAGTTTAATGTTGACATTTTAAGTGGCTATAATCCTTATTGAGTATTGAAAATGTGCTTCCAAAACATCTATTTCAAAACCCCTCTCAATCCCTCTCATTTGGTTTCAAGAAACAAAACTTTGTTTTCTCCAAAATCTTCAAAACAATGAGTCAAAACAGTGAGTGAGTTGAGTTCAAAGATTTCTTTAGAACTCAATACTCAACATATGGATGCAAGGCCACTTGGAAAGTCTTCCTAACTCATTGGAGAACACCCATGATTTTTGGTTTGACTTGGAAGTACTTGGAAATGGTCCATTTGGATCCCAATATTCCTTCCAAACATTCTGATTTTGCTGTCACAGCAGCTAGGTCCACTTCCAACCTCTTTTACAGAAAACCTTTCCAAACGGGGTGGTCCTAACTTATTTTTCCCTTAAAATTCAATGTCTTAGGGAACGTTCTGTATAAAATGGGCCCTTAGATCATTCTTTTGCATTTTCTAATATTTTCTAACATTTCGGTCGACAGTACGGACTCTGTTTCTGAGTGACCTGTGTTGTTTATATGATTTCTCTCAATATGTGATAGCTATTCAAGATTGGCCTTTTGGGTTGTGTTCTAGACACAATAAGGAGCATCTCCATAAAAAAATCATGCATTGAAAGCATTCCTAACCCCTCTTTTCAATTTCCAAAAGATGATGCTACTGTTCTGTCCACTATTCACAGCAAGCACATTCTAACTTTCATTCTTTGATTTGATGCTTATATGCATTCCAAATTAGTTCATATCTTAGGAAGTAGTTCATACTACATTTGTACATATCCCATATTGATTTCATCCATCCATTCATATGCATTTTAGACTTCTAAGTCATTCTAGAAATCCATGTACACAAAACACACTACAACCTTTGCACTTCTTAGATACATACATTGCATTCATGTAAGATTTGGGATTTTTGTAACTCTTAATCTAAGAAGATTATAAGGAATGATCATGATCACACGTTCATGCTCCCCTAGACCTAATCATCCTTTCTCATCCGTCCCGGGGATTGAGAGATCTTCTATTCTCAAAGATTAACATGCATCATCCTAGCTTGCTAAGCATCCTTGTTTTCTTTGACTATTTATTTCAAGAACAATTCATGTCCCTTTTAGATTAAGGAAACTAATTACTTGATACACAATTAGACGATTTTTCCTAGGTTTATTTGTGTGATCTTTCACTTTACATTGCATGATATTTGACTTAGATCTTATGAATGATATTTTATCTTTTGATCTTCCATTTCAATTTTCTTATGTGATGTAATATACTATCATAGTATTATTTGTCGAACCATACATAGTATAAGATGATTATTTGGATGCTAATTGAGGCCCGTCGAAAGACGGGGCGAGTTGAGGGTGTTTTAGTCGCGACAAAGGCTCCTTCCTCTCTCGTACCAAAACCCCAAACCAAGTTCTTTGGTTATGAAGGGCCGGTGCCCCTTTATCCATTTGGGTGAGTCAAATTAGGTTTCTTGGTTCCTTAAAGACCAACAGGCGACTCTGTATCTGTTTTCAACAGACCTATTTTCTTTCTTTGATTCAAATCAATTTCAAAACAATCTCAACCAAGAGAAGTGATCCGATTCTCGGTATCCACAGGTGGGAGAATGCTCCCCAACCTCGATTTCTCCATTTGCAAACTCCAAATCTCTAATTAAAATTTGCCTTTGATTAAAGCTTATTTTCCTTTTTGCAAATTGTCATTACAGTATAACTTAGGATTAATTTAATCAGTCTGCAAAAGTCGAAAAGGCTTATTTTTTCTTTTTAGTTCGTCAATTACTCCTCGCGTTGTAATTGGTTATTAAGTACCCACCAAGCATTGTTGTGTTCCAATCCCCGTGGACTCGACACCCTATTTCCACTTTACTACAATTTTAATAGGGTTAACAAAGAACTTGATTTTAGTAATATCAACTTGGTTGTGTGCTTATTCGAGATGGGAATGTCATTGCATATTGATCTAGGCAGTTGAAGGTACATGAGAAGAATTATCTGACACATGATTTGAAACTTACAGCAATAGTGTTTGCATTGAAGATTTGGAGACACTATCTCTGTGAAGAGAAGTTTGATATGTTTTTCGATCATAAAATCTTGAAGTATTTGTTCTCTCAGAAGGAGTTGAACATACGATAACGAAGATGGATGGAGTTACTCAAATATTATGATTTTTCATATTAATACCATCAGGGTAAAGAAAATGTCATAGATGATGCTTTGAGTCATAGACCTCGATTAGTGATTGATGTATTATTAATGCAAGAATGGAGAGCATTGGAAGTGTTGGCTGAATTCGATCTCCAGCCAGTGGAACCAATGGAAGGAAAACACCTTAGATGTCTTATGATGCAGCTAACTTTGATCAGCCGTATCATAGAAGCTCAATAAACAACGGAAGATTTGAAGTTATGGTTTGCCAAAATGTCGGCGAAGGAACCAGAAGTCTGGAGTGTTTGTAGAGATGGAGCCTTGCGATGTAAAGGTAGACTCTGTGTACCTGATGAAGAAAATCTCCGAAAAGAAATATTGGATGAAGCACATAAGTCACGGATGACGATTCATCCAGGAGGTACAAAGATGTACAAGGATTTGAAGAGGAATTTCTAGTGGGAATGAATGAAGCGAGAAGTAGCTGAGTATGTATCTCAGTGTTTTACTTGTAAACAAGTAAATGCAGAACATTAGAAGCCACCTGAGCTGCTACAGCCATTACCAATTCCCTAATGGAAATGGGAACATATAACCATGGATTTCGTGGTAGGATTGCCAAAGTCATAGCAGAACCACGATACTATTTGGGTGATTGTGGATCGACTTACAAAGATGGCACATTTTATCGCCTACAGTATGACGTGTCTAGTAGAATGTTTGAGCCGAATGTATCTACAACACATTATACAGTTACACGATGTACCAGTTTCAATAGTGTCGGATAAAGATTTGCGTTTTACTACAGAAGTTTGGAAGAGTCTTTAAATAGCGATGGGAAGTACACTGAATTAGTTTAAATATTCATCCGCAGATCGATGGACAGACAGAATGAGTCAATCATGTGATGGAAGACATGCTATGTGTTTGCGTTATCGATTTTGAGAGTTCTTGGGAGACACACCTACTGTTGATCAAGTTCGCCTACAACAAGAGATACCATACGAGCATAGGAATGGCACTATTTGAAACTTTATATGAAAGACCTTATCGATCACCATTATGTTGGGCCAAAGTCGGAGATATTTAACTTCTTGGGCCAGAGATGGTACGAGAAACCAGTGAGAAGATTCAAATTGTATATGAGAAGATGAAGACAGCTCAGACCCGACACAAGAGTTATGCTGACAAGTGACGCAAAGATTTGGAGTTTGTAGTTGGAGACCATGCTACTCAAAGTTTCACATGTTCAAGGCATTGTCAAATTTGGTCAGAAGAGAGGCAAGGTATCGCTGCGATTCATTGGACCATTCGAGATTCTAGAACGTATTGGAAAGTTTGCTTAACGACTTGCGTTGCCACCAAAGATGTCAGGAGTGCACAATGTATTTCACATTAGTATGCTACAGAAGTGTGCTCATAACCCAGCGCATGAGATCAACTTCAAAGATATTGAAGTCAACGACAACGTTACATTCAACGAAGGACCAGATCGCATTTTAGACCGTGGAATCAAGAAGCTCGGGAATAAGGAAATTCTATTAGTCAAGATCTAGTGAAAGCATCATGATGAAGGAGAAGCTTCATGGGAGCTAGAGTCAGAGATGCGAGAGAAGTTTTTATTTTTGTTTTAGACCTTGGTTGTTTTCGATTTCGAGGACGAAATCCTTAATGAGTGGTGGATGATGTAATACCCTGTATTTTCAAATATTTATTAATACAAATAGATTCTATATATTTCACTTGACAATATTTGAAGTTTCGGGACTGGAGCAGGCTACCATGAGACAAAAGATCTTCTTTCTAAAGAGATTCGATTCGGAACTATTATATATCCAAGGTCCAATATTGAAATAATTTCAGAGGTTTTCCCTGACTTTGTCTGTGTCAACAAATAATTTGAAATACTTTAACTTTCTTAGAACAGGTCCGGGTCAAATAGCAATGATTCGAAGCACTTCTTTATACACTATTTTGGAAACCCAAGGACTCAATCATATGGATATGTAAAATACAGGATTTCCAATCCTAGCAGGAAAAGTTTCACTTTCGATCGATCGATCGATGATCTGTCAAGCGATCAAAAATTTTCAAGTTTAATTGATCGAACCTTATTCAATCGATCAAAACCCTGCCGACATAAATTTATTACGTGTTCCCTATTTTAATCGATCAAACCCCTTTTCAATAGATCAAACCTGACCAATCTGCTCTTGAGCGATCGAAGTAGATTCGATCGAATCTGTAATTATCAGAATTTCCAGGTTTTACGTAAAGATGGCCATTTGCCCACACCTATCCTCTATATATACATTTTTGTTCATGTGTGTGGAGTGTTTGGAAAACCAGAGAGTTGGGAAAGAGAGAGAGAGAGAGAGAGAGAGAGAGAGAGAGAGAGAGAGAGAGATTGTGTGTGTATATGTGTGTGTGTGTTTGTGTTGAGTATATATATTATATATATATCCATATATATACACACATACTATATATATACACACAGTCAGAGAGAGAGACAGATAGAACAAGGAGAAGAAGAAAGAAGGAGAAACAGAAGAGAGGTAGAGAGATAGAGACAGTGGAGAAGAGAGAGAAAACTTGGAAGCTCCATATCTTAACACACACCCTAAGTGAGTTTTTACTCACTTGGTTTCTTTATTATAATGTTTTCAAGCTTTTGATGATGTTTAGATGTAGTAAACACGTCCCTAAGACTTTTATAGATACTATTTTATGAATCTACTGAAGAAGACGACTCTCGAGTGATTGAACTAGGTTCAATCGATCGAAAGGACTTTGATTACTTGAACAATTACTTTTCTCAATTGATTGAAAGGGTTTTAATCGATCAAACTTTGCATAAGAGGGATTATTTATTTGGTTTATTATATATAAGGTTCGATTATCGAATTTTCAATTTGAACTTCTATTATGCGATTATGGGTTTAGCAGGGATAATGTGACAACAAAGATAAGTATGATTAAGAATAATGGATTAACATGATAACGTTAGATACTATGTGATTCATATATGAGTTTTATCTGTTCATTTCAATCAGAGTAGTCAGGCCACATGGGGTTATCATGTATCAATAGCAGTACAAATGTTCAGTAGGTTTGATAAGTTCTGGGAAAAGAACGGGGACGCATACTGGTTGATCATAAGTACACGGTGGACAGACGAATGTGTCTATGACATGCGGTGGACCTTGATCACTGGTAGATGTGGTAGACAGACGTATGTGTCTATGACTTGCGGTGATACAGCATCTATGGCATGTGGTGAACCTTGATCATAAGTATGCGGTAGACAGATGAATGTGTCTATGACATGAGGTGAGCCTTGATCATAAGTTTGCGATAGATCTGACGAATGGTCATGACAATAGAATTGATATATCGATGCTTGAAGCATTAAATTCCTAACACGCGGTGGACTGTGTATATGTTCTTAAAAGTGGGAGATGGACTGACGTATTATCTATGACTTGCAGTGTACGCGGTAGATGACCTCTATGACTTGCGGTGTTACATGGTAGAAGGAATCTATGACTTTCGGTAACGCCCTAGACAGAGCATTGGTGTATCCAGGAGTTTTATAATCAAGTCGGTTCAAAGGGTCAGTATGTGCTGAGTTTGTTATTAACAAGACGATAAGGGTTGAGCAACGACGTTGGGATAATAAAGAGAAAGATACTATTGTAACACTATATCTTAGACACTTCAATAACTTGTTATTACGTTATATCATTGATACCTTGTCTATTCACTCAACTCTCAGTAAGCTGACAGCCGTTATTATCTGGACATTCCCCGTCTAGATTACCCTGTCCCTTTTAATGCAGATAATAGAGCTTATTACGATGGCTACTACCCTAAGGGGGAATATGCAGAGGGTGGCACCACTGATGCCGGTTATGCCAGAGAAGGCTGTTATGCTAACGACTACCCTTACGCCAACTAGAGATGGAGATTTATATTTAGTTTTATTTCTGTTGAACTTTATTAGTGCAATGGGTAATTGGGCATATGTTGTCTCCAGACCTGTTAGGTTCCTGAGGACCACTCTGATGTTTGTATTAGTGACATTGTTTTTATATTCAGTTGATTATGTTACAGTTTCCATTTATCTTGTGGACTAGTACCATGTGGTGTGGATAATTAGTGACTTTCACTTGTCATTCCCTATGTACCCAAAAAGGAAATTTGCTATTTTCTCTATTTTTGTTACCCCAGGGCATGACATTCGATCTCCTTGATTGTTCACGATTCAAGGGCTTCTAGAGCTTATTCTTAAATCATAGATTCGTCCTTCAAATCTTCACAATGGATGGAACTGAAGGGGAAGTTTGAACGAGGTCCAGGGCTTGATCTCGAACAAACGAACGATTAATCTTTCTTCAACTTCTTGAAGAACGGATTAAACAGGATTAATTTGAATCTGAAGAACAACAAACTGTATATTTGTTCTTCAGAAAGGCTTGGAGTGATTTGAATGTAAGAGAGTTCCCATTTTTATGGAAAAAGTTCAATTTTTTTTAAAGGCTCCCAAAAAGTCCCTTGTACATGGGTCGAGACCTCTATTTATAGGCTTAGGGTGTAGAGTTTTAATTTGAGACTCAATACATCCTAACTGTTGATTTGAAGTCCTCCCTTGAGATTTTGACACGTGTCACCACTTTAGAGACCATTATTTATATGGTTTCATAAGGTGTATATGACACATGTCAAAAATAAATTGGTCCACTTGGATCTTGTGTGGCCACATTTGAGATAATTTTGATTTCTTGATTTTGACTAATTATAATAATTAAATTTAATTAATTATTAATTAATCAATCAGTAATTAAATAATTACCAAAATTTTAATGTCTACAAGCCTAACATGGAGTCCGAGCTTTCCCAAGCAACTCAACATGAAGTCCTAACATAATGATTTTGAGTCAGACACAGAGTCCCAACTCACCACACAAACACATCATCATACTAGGCCCCTTATGGCCACCAATCCAACAACTAAATCCTTCTTATACCATTCCGGCCTCCGCGGCCTAATTAACTCAACTTGACATTCGATACTAACTCGACGCACCCTGACATCACCTGACCAATTATCGACGTTAACCAACACTACTCATGTCACTTATTTCAAGATTAGGCTCCTTACACGACTTCCGAATACGATTCATCATTGTTACACTTATAATCATTCGAGTTCCATAGCACATCTCCATAAGCTCCACACCCAAACAATCCCTTTTACCTGCTCATATCCTTAGTAGTACAACCAGGACACGGCTAACCTGTAATACTCACGATGGAAACTTAGCAATCACTATCAACATGATAATCATGTTGTACAACATACTTAAAGCTTGTGTGTCAATTTCCAATGGTCATAGTAGGATTAGGCACACTATATTCATCAACACACTATATTCATAACAACGGAAGCATAGCATATAGCTCATGGATCTCTAACATGGATTTGATACTAACAATCATATAGATAAAACCCTTAACATGCTCATCTATACGATAGTACTACCATAGCACGAATATTCATAGCAACACAGGTACTGGAATACAAAGCAACATCAATCAACACAATGTATATACAATACATCATACAAGTAGCTTGTAGATATCATGAATTGATCTTAATACTAATTAGAGTGAGGTTAGCAAACTAACCTCAAGTATATAGAGAGCTGAGAACCTCGATAGAAGACAAGCGTCGGATCCTACAACATATAGAAATGATGATAAAGTACGAGTGCCAACTACAGGGGCAAAATGATAATTTTACCAAATGAGGATGTAACCCTTAAGGTAGTGATCTACGTGTGATTCTAAGTCCAACACCATTGACTGGACTCAAATCAGAGTCCGTCACATAAGAGGCTAGGTTTTCTACACCAATGCGGGCCCAAAAGACAAGATGCATTTTTGACCTAGTCGAAAAGTCACCAAACTTAAGGAGGACATTCTAGACATTATTTTAAGACTCTGGGAACTGGCCGCGTAATTATCGGAGTCAAGGATTATTTATTATGAATTATTAAAGATTATATATACCAGAAAATACCCAAAAAGGAATTTATTTACATAAATATATCTACACTAAGAAATCAGTACTTGGAAATATTCTTAATACATACTATATCTTAAAATGAACTATCAGTATTTTTCTCATAATTTTCGGAACTCGTTTAGTATTTTTAATAATTAATGGCTACCCATAATGCCTGAGCAATTTCCTTTATTGCCAGAGAAGCCCACCATTTTCTAATGGATTTTTGACATTACTAACGGATTTTTTTCCGTTACAAATAAAAAAGTGTTAGAATCTGCTCTGGTAATAAAGAAAATTGCTCTGGCATTATGATTTCTCTAATTAATATACTCATAAAATAGCTCCTTATTAATTATTAAAAATGCTAAATTATAGTATTATAGCTTTATAAAATATTATACAGTATAGAATTTACTTAGGGACATATTCCTAATTTTCTAGAATTTAATAGTATATTTAGGTATTTAATTACTATTTAAATACCATAGGATAATAATATTATTATTTATATTATACATATCAATAATAAAGATATATTATTTAATATATTAATAATACTCAGAATATATGAAATATCATATAATAATATTTCATAACTTAGAAATACTAATTATAAAACTTAAAACGAATTGAGTTAATTAAAACTATTTGAAACTATAAATAAGGAATTAATAATAATATTATCAATAACCCAGACCCGACAGGTCAAACCCGAACCGACCCACTCACATGGGCTACCCATATACACAAACAACAAAATCCAAGTGGGGTGACCCACTAGGTCAAACCCGACCCAACAATCCTAAACGGACTATCCATTAACACACACAAAGGAACCCACATTAAAACCCATTTGGGTTGAACCTAACCCAAACCCGAAACCTTATTACACTAACAAACTGACTCTACCAATTAACCCAAACCCGGACCGAACTCAAACCAAACCCTGAACTACTTTTACTCACAACCCGGTCCGACCCATTAACCCGCACTCGACCCGACGTCATCCCACTAAAGGGCTCCACGGGTTTTTCTAAACCCGACCCTAACCACTACCCTTACCCACTTACACTCACAAACCAACTCGTACCCAAACCTGGCCGGACCCAGGTGTTATAACCCAAAACCCATATGGGTTTCATTTTTTCTCCGGTGAGCTCCTCGATGTCGATAAAGCCCGCCTCGCCGGAAAAGCTGCGAAGCTCATAACTATCTAACCACTCCATAGAAATCGATGAGACCAATACCATTGGCTTCGTCTCTCCTTCCTCCACAACATACTAAGAGCTTAAAAGCTAGTTCATTCATTTTAGGGTCATACCAGTCCATTATCTAATTCGATTTCAAGAGGATAATGGCATGCATGGCTAACCAAACGCGTATCAAATTAAAACCTGCTCAAGGGGGGGTATTTGGGAGCATTCCGGTCTGAATGGTATAGGTTTTAAGTGTTGTGGTGATGATTCAGAAATCGAGCTCCGGTGTGGAGCTCCAATGGCGATCTGATGAAGCCGAGAGCCTTAGGCTCTATTTGGGCTACATGCAAGTGGTCCCTAGTGTAGGAAATTTAGGTTTAAAATTTGTTTTAAACGCGCAGCGGAAAGATTAAGTTTCAAAAACTTATTGGTAACCCGGATCTACTACTCGTTAACTCTATAGATCCGTACAAGAGAGGGGACAAGAATTATACCTAACGGTCTTGAACCCAATTCTGAAATCTCTGACTTCCAGCAGCCTCCACTAGATGGTCTTCACTCTTATGACTCCTACGGATGCTTCCAGAGAGACTAGGGTTGGTGGGAACCCCAATAAAGAGGATAGAGAAGGTTTGGGAACCTTAAAACAGTTTATGCAACTACTGTTTTATAAAACAATGACTTATTTTTCTAGACACAGCTGCCCCATTTATAAATTCCCAAAACCGACCTAACGTTCAAGTGATCGAAGTGGCTTCGATCGATCGAAACTTCAATCAATTAAACCACCTTCAATCGATTGAAACTGTCTAGACTTCAATCAATCGAAACTCCTTCGATCGATTGAACCTGTCTTGATAAGATCCTCATATGCCTTTCCAAGCATCCTAGCGGAGCTAAGAGTGGGACCTCCTAGGTTCTTTATTGTTGGCTCAAACCAGTTGTTAATTCCCATGACCAAACTCTTTGATCAGCAAATTAACCAAATGATCAGTTAATGTTTACTCCACTATAAAATAATAACTGCACTCCAACACAAAAGAACATATCCGAATCGATAACTAGACTTGTATGGTGTACTAATGTGCCTCTACCGTCAGCATTCGTAATCATATTTAGGTAGTCGGATAAATGGTTACTGTCAACCTGTATCATGATTACTTCTTGTATTTCTTGAGTCCCATTCACCTCTCATGATTACCAAACATGTTGATAACTACTTATCTACAAGACTACAGTTCTCAATAATCAACTTGGTGACATTCTCAAGGGAATGCTTACTCTATATCAGAGGGTAGATTCTATCTTGACAATATATGTTCACAACCCTATGAACATGACATACCCAAGATACCCAGGTATTGATCTTTTATAGACCTCGCTGATTAGTAAGTCAAAGTAGCCATAGCCATAGTTTGTGTCCATAATTGTCTCAAGATTGAGAACGCGTACCTTATATAAGTTATGAGTTCCTATCGACTATTGACAGCCTTAAGTGTCAATAGGAAGGCTTAGGTCCGTCAATGCACTATAAACACTAGCATATTAACTAAGAGCTACACTCTAGTGATTGAGATTCATCATTCCATCCAATGGTAGTTAATCATGCTACAGTGTAAACCTAATGAGATATCCAGTCTCATCATCCACTGTGACAAATTCTAAGTATCAAAGGATAGTAATTCGTATCTCACTTGTATATATCTCAGACACACACGAATTACTTACGATGATACTTAAGGATTAACAATCAACTCATGAAATAAACATACATAGTGAAATGTAAAGCTGATATCCATATACTAAAATGCCAATGTCTTATACATTAAGTGATGGTTTGAGGGCACAACCCAACAAACTTCCACTTGCACTCATAACCATTCAGGACTACATCTGAATCCTAGACTATCTAGATGACAATCAAAGACCTTCTGTGGCAAGGCCTTTGTAAACAAATCTGCAAGATTGTCAGCGGTGGCATTCTTGGCGATAATCACATCTCCACGTTGAACAATATCTTGGATTAGATAATATTTCCGCTCTACGTGCTTTCCCAATCCATGGTTCCTTGGCTCCTTGGACTGATTCACTGCCCCACTATTATCATAGTATAGTGTAATAGGTGACAATGACGCTGGTACCACCTCGAGCTCCATAAGGAAATTCTTGAGCCAAATAGCTTCCTTTGTGGCTTCACAAGCAGCCACATACCCAGCTTCTGTAATTGAGTCTACAATGCATTTCTGCTTAATTCTCCTCTAACTAACAGCACCACCTCCTAATATAAAGAGATGTCCGAATGTCGAATTCCTCGAATCTTTATATGATATAAAGTCCGAGTCAGTGTATCCTACTGGAATTAATGCACTACTGCCATACATAAGCATGTAATCTTTAGTTCTTCTCAAGTACTTAAGAATGTGCTTAACGGTTGTTCAGTGCTCTGGACCTAGATACGATTGATATGTACTAACCATGCCAATGGCAAAGCAGATATCTAGTCTAGTGTATAACATCGCATAGATGAGACTTCCCACTATCGAAGCATAGGGAACTCCTGCCATGTAATTCATTTCCTCCTGTGTCTTTGGACACTGGTCCTTGGAGAACGCTAAACTATGCCTGAAAGGTAACAAACCTTTCTTCGAATTATCCATTGAAAACCTAGTTAGCACCTTATCGATATAACCAGCTTGAGATAATCCCATTATCTTTCACTCGCGGTCTCAAAACAGCTTTATCCCAAGGTTATGACTCGCCTCTCCTAGATCCTTCATATCGAGAGTACTAACCAGCCAAACCTTAACCGTTGACAATACCACTACATCATTCCCAATGAGTAGAATATCGTCAATGTAAAGAACAAGAAAAGCCACCACTTTCCCTTCACACTTCTTATATACACAAGGCTCATTCAGATTCTATATGAAACCAAACGACTTGATCGCTTGGTCAAAACGAATGTTCCAACTCTTATATGCCTGCTTAAGCCCATAAATGGACTTTTGCAAATTGCATACCAAGCTACCTTTCCCACCAGCTATGAACCCTTCAGGTTATTGTATGTAGATGTCCTCCTCAAGATTGCCATTTAAGAATGCAGTCTTTACATCCATCTGCCAGATCTCATAATCTAGGAATATAGCAATGGATAGAAGTATTCTGATGGACTTGAGCATGACTATTGGCGAGAAGGTTTCCTCATAGTCAATGCCCTCTCTCTAAGTATAACCTTTCGCTACAAGCCTTGCCTTAAAAGTCTCAACCTTTCCATTAGATCCTCTTTTCCTCTTGTAGACCCACTTATAGCTAATGGGTTTAATATTGGTTGGAAGTTCTATAAGACTCCAAACCTGATTAGAATCCATAGATTCCAATTTAGCTTTTATAGTTTCAACCTAATGAGCTGAATCAACATCAGCCATTGCCTCTTCATACGTGGTAGGATCAGATTCAGATTCTATGGAGACAGCTTCAAAAACTTCTCCTAAGAACATGTATCTATCAGGTTGGCTGATAATCCTCCTACTATGACAAGCTACCGGTGCGGAATTGGGTGAAGAAGTGATATTTTCTTGTTTTACATCATTATCAACTGCGGGTAGGACTAAGGGCTCTCCTTCTATCTCTCTGAGATCTATCCTTTCCTTAGGTTTATGGTACATGATATAATCATACTCCAAGAAAATAGCATTTGTACTAATAAACACTTTCTATTCTCTTGGATCATTAAAATACCATCCATAAGTACCCTTTGGATACCCTACAAAGTAACATACTTCCGATCTAGAATCCAATTTGCTCATCTTTTCTTTCAGCACATGTTCTAGACACCCCCATATCCGGAGCTGTTGCAAAGAATAATTGCGCCCAATCCACATCTCCCGTGGTGTCCTGGGAACAGTTTTGCTTTGTACTAGATTAGTATGTATGTAGTGGTTTCCAAAGCATAAACCCTAAAGGAATAATGGCAACTCGGAATAACTCATCATTGACCTAGCCATGTCTAAAAGAGTCTGATTCCTTCTCTCTATTGCACAGTTCTGCTGAGGCATACTAGGTACACTCAATTGTGACTAAATCCCATTCTATATGAGGTGATCAATAAACTCATTAGAGAGGTGCTCGCCACCTCGATCAGATCAAATGGCCTTGATATATGTTCCCAATTGCTTCTCCACTTTAGCCCTAAACTCTTTAAACTTTTCAAAGGCTTCAGACTTGTGCTGCATTAGATACACATATCCATACCTAGAATGGTCATCAGTAAATGTAATAAAATACTCATAACCACTCTGTGCTCTAATATTTATTGGTCCACACACATCAGTATGAACTAATTCCAATAATGCATTGGTCCTATTTCCCTTTGCGGGAAAGGGCCTTTTGGTCATCTTACCCTCTAAAGAAGACTCGCAGACTTCCATTGGTTCAAGAACCAAATCGCCTAAGATCCCTTCTTTGACTAGTCTACTAATCCTATTTAGATTGATATGGCCAAGCCTCATATGCCAAAGCCTTGTTGGATTAGTGGAATGTTCATTTCTTTTAGATGGTACAGTTACATCTAAGTTATTAAGTTCCATACAAGAGTCTATAGAAATATTTGGAGTGATCACATACAAGCCATTTGATTTAACACCAGAACAAATAAAAGAACCATTTTTTAATCACAACTTCAGTTCCAAAATGAAAAAAATAACCATTATTCGATAAATTAGAAACTCAAATTAAACTACGTCTCATTAAAGGGACGTAAAGTACATCTGATAAAATCAAAACATTACTGTCTAAAAATTCTAAAGCTACTACTCCTATTGTAACTGCGAAAATGGTTGCGCTAGATCCCAGAGTC
The DNA here is from genome assembly GCA_033977485.1 of Hydrangea macrophylla. Lineage (NCBI taxonomy): Eukaryota > Viridiplantae > Streptophyta > Magnoliopsida > Cornales > Hydrangeaceae > Hydrangea > Hydrangea macrophylla. The sequence continues at coordinate 60,255,999 of CM066997.1, read as the reverse complement.
AGCACGATTTCCCCATCACTGCATTTCCTGGTTGATCTGAATCCCTGTAACGAATTACAGATATGGTTAGTTACACCAGAATCAATGCACCAAATGTTTGAAGTATCCGTTATAAAACTTAGTTTAATCACATGTGATTCAATCATACCTTGAACCCTTGTAGCCAAGAATTGTGAGCAATTCTTTTTCCAGTGGCCCTTCTCATTGCATTGGAAACACTTTCCTTTTCCTTGGCCACCCACCTTCCCTTTGCCCTTAACTTTTTCTTTAGATTTTGCAATCTTTGCGACTGGTCGAACACTTGGACCACTAGTGCCAGCCTTCTTCTTCACTTTCTTTCCTTTTGGTGTAGATTGGGAGGAGGAAGATCCTTTCTCGACATTCAAAATATTGTCCCCAGGTTTGATCACTCCTTCTGCTGCCAGTAAAGAACTCATTAATTCACTCATTGAAAAATTCATTCGATTCATATTATAGTTAAGTTTAAATTGAGTGAATGATGGCGACAGCGAATTGAGGATCATATCAACTTGGGTCTGTGCGTCGATGTTGGCACCTAGGGTTTCCAGTTCGTTCAAATAACCAATCATTTTTAAAACATATTCTTTGACTGGAGTCCCTTCTGACATCTTGGCACTCATTATCTTCTGCATGGCAAGCTGTCTGGTAGGTCTGCAATGTTCTCCAAACATCTCTTTTAGGGATTTGATAATGGCACTGGCAGAATCATTCGACTGGTATTGGTGTTGTAACACATTAGTCATAGAGGCCAATTTGTAACAACGAGCCATCCCATTCAATTTCTTCCACTTGTTGAACTCGCATCTAATAGCAGCTGTAGCATTTGCAGTCGTTTCTTCGAGGCATGGGGTGGTGAGGATATATATGTGATCCTTCGCAGTTAATACAATGTCAAGGTTTCATTTCCATTCAATATAATTATTTCCAGTTAACTTGTTTTGAGTGAGTATGGTGGAAAGTGAACTAAATGCAGATTCCAGACATTATGATTTACTGAAAAAATTAAAAAGACAAAATAAATATGGATATTAGAATTTGACAGTTTAAAATAAAAGAATCCTTAAAACTCTTATTTTAAAACAAAGTAGCCAGAATATCGAAACAAAAGATTAAAGCCTCTATGTAGTGGTCAATATTCGATCCTTCGATTAATCATGACTTGTCCGCTATGCAACTTTTGCAAAACAAGTTATGACTCCCAAACTTATTTGATCTCTAAGTTTTTGATTAATGCCCCGTGTGGGATCCGTTATCCACAACTTAGCTAATGTATACCATTAACTAGAATCCAATCACAACCGCCTCAAGTAATGCCTCTGTGTGGTGGTCACCCTCTAGCACGTCTAATTGATCCTATCCGTAGGAAGTTCAAATCTAGTAACCAATGAGTAGTGTACCCTCCGTATGGAATGATCACTCCTAGCGAGGTGACACAGAATGCACTACTCATCTTACAGTGAACCGTTAATGGAAGATCGTGGGTGTTATTTATAAGACCCTTTCCCACCAGATTTGGTAAATAAGAATTTTTCTTTTTAGAAAAATTATTTCCACACATTACCCATAAACATCTAATATTTACTAATACATTGAAACGGTTTTTGAATTTTATTTTAGAAAACTTGTTTTATGTGTATGCAAGTAGTAACAATATATTTAAATGCCAATCACAAACCAAGCACATAAAACAAAAAACTAAAATGAAATAAAGACATCCAAACGATGCCTCTATCTCCCATGGGTCTATCTTTATAGAACCTTTTTCTGGTTTGATTGCCTCCAGCTCCATCTTCATGGACAATGGCTTTCTCCTCCATCTTCATAGATTTTCTAATTCTATTACATTGGTACTATACTTCTTTCGACGCTTACAATTTATCTAGAAAAAGAAATAGCAATAATAGAATAAAATAAAAGGCTAGGGAAAATGGTGCGACTTTCCTTTTCGTAGGATTGAAGTCGCAGCGCCCTTTACACATGCCTTAACACCAAACCAAAAATAATACAACATTCACCAATCTCAAATATTTAAAATCGAAGTTGGTGCCATGGGAGATAGTGAACTAATTTTGCTGCAAAAGGGTTAGTCGTATACACATCCACGCATATATAACAAATATATATAACTATTGGAACCCCTAATTGATTCATACAGTGCATAAACTCTTTACATACTGAGTTAGAATTTAAAACAGCATCTCAGTTCTCTGTCACATTTCGATCGATCGACAGAAGTTCGATCGCTCGAACCTTCGATCGTTGAACTTTCAGTTTCACATAATGATTTGAAAAATTATATAGAACAATATAAATTAAAGTATATAATTTTAAACCTTTTTGAAACTGTGAACAGAACACCTGGACAGAGAATCAATCTCGATCGATCGAACTCATTCAATCGATCGTACAAAACATAGTTCGATCGATTGAAACTATTCGATCGCTTGAGAACAGAGAGGTTCAATCGATCAAGCATACCATGATAGTTCAAACCCACCATGCATCCAATGCAATCACAGATTTGTATTCTGCTATGAGACTACTGTAGAAACAGATCTGTGACAATACAGTTTTGAAAACTGTTCTAAAATCAACATGCAATTCAAAACTTAGTGTTCCAAAAAACATCTATAGATCCAAACAAGCGTGGCTCTGATACCAATTATAGGAAAATTAGGTTTGAAATTTGTTTAAACGCACAGCGGAAAGATTAAGTTTCAAAAACTTATTGGTAACCTGGATCTACTACTCGTTAACTCCAAAAATGCGTACAAGAGAGGGGAAAAGAATTATACCTCACGGTCTTCAATCCAATTCTATAATCTCTAACTTCCAACAGCCTCCACTAGATGGTCTTCACTCTTATGACCCCTATGGATTCTTCCGGAGAGACTAGGATTGGTGGGAACCCTAATAGAGAGGATAGGGAAGGTTTAGGAACCTTAAAACACTGTAGCTACTGGTTTATAAAACGACGACTTGATTATCTAGATGCAGCTGCCCTATTTATAGATTCCCAAAATTAACCTAACGTTCAAGCGATCGAAGTGGCTTTGATCGATCGAGACTCCTTCGATCGATCAAACTCGTCTTGACAAGATCCTCATGTACCTTTCCATGCATCCTAGAGGAGCTAAGAGTGGGACCTCCTAGGCTCTTTATTATTGGCTCAAACTAGTTGTTAATTCCCATGACCAAACTCTTTGATCAGTAAATTAACACAATGATCAGTTAACGTTTACTCTACTATAAAATGATAACTGCACTCCAATGCAAAAGAACATATCCGAAGCGATAACTAGACTTGTATGGTGTACTAATGTCCCTCTACTGTCAGCATTCGTAATTATATTTTGGTAGTCGGATAAACGGTTACTGTCAACTTGTATCATGATTACTTCTTGTATTCTTTGAGCCCCATTCACCTCTCATGATTACCAAACATGTTGATAACTACTTATCAACAAGACTGCATTTTTCAGTAATTAACTTGGTGATATTCTCAAGGGAATACTTACTCTACATCAGAGGGTAGATTCTATCTTGACAATACATGTTCACAACCCTATGAACATGACATACCCAAGATACCCAAGTGTTGATCTTTTATAGACCTCACTGATTGGTAAGTCAAAGTAGTCACATCCACAGTTTGTGTCCATAATCGTCTCAAGATTGAGAACACGTACCTTATACAAGTTATGAGTTCCTATCGACTGTTGACAACCTTAATTGTCAATAGGAAAGCTTAGGTCCGTCAATGCATTATAAGAACTAGCATATTAACTAAGAGCTACACTCTAGTGATTGAGATTCATCACTCCATCCAATGGTAGTTAATCATGCTACAGCATAAACCTAATGATATATCCAGTCTCATCATCCACTATAACAAATTCTAAGTATCAAGGATATTAATTCGTATCTCACTTGTATGTATCTCATACACACATGAATTACTTACAATGGTACTTAAGGATTAACAATCATCTCATGAACAAAACATACATAGTGAAATGTAAAGCTGATATCCATATATTAAAATGTCAATTTCTCATACATAAAGTAATGGTGTGAGGGAACAAACCCAACACCTAGGGTATTTAGATGACATGCAATGATCCAGAAATACAAATGGGAGGTGGGGTTTAACTCAGGGAAAATTTTAGTCCCTCTGATCACATTTTTCTCTCTCCTCTGCGCCTCTTCTTCTTCTCTCTCCTTCTCTGCTTGTGTGTGTGTTGTGTATGGAGAGGGAATATAGTAAGGGGGAGAGTGTAATAATGTGTAGCTGTGTATAAGCTGGGAGTATGGGGGTGTCACGCCCCGAAATGGTAAAAATAGAGAAAAATAAATTTCCTTTTTGGGTCCAAAGACAACGACTGGTGAAGTCACATGATTATCCACACCATGCAGTACTAAGCAACAATATGGAAAAGAGATAACAAGAATGTAATCTAGATTCTGGTTAAAACATAACTTAAAGTCAACAGAAAGTTACTAACTATTACACATCAGAGTCTCGAATCAAATAAAGCATGAGAATAATACAAATGTCAAGGCAACATATGCTTGATTACAAAAAAAAAATTAAAAAATAGTAAAGATAATTGAACTACTATCCAGCCTAATCTTCAATAAGCGTAGAGGTAGTCCTTGGCATAGTAGTCTTTTTCGGTCTGACCTCTATCGAAAAAATCCTCTATAGGGACATCATCACCAGTATAATAGTCCTCACCTGCATGTCCTTCACCTGTATAGTCATAACCAGGGTGGGACTGGAACATAAAAATGTCCAGCAGCATAAACGTTGTTAGCTTAGTGAAAGCTGAGTGAATTAGATACTAACCTGGTATCAACTATTGAAGTTATTACAAGTTATAAACGATAACTATTAAATTCAGTGAGGGTAACTCCTTTAATCAAACCGATCATCCGATTACTAACATCTTAATAGATTAAGACTGACAAAACATTCTGACAGGAGAACAGACTCGACAGTAGTTCACTTCTATAGATATACCATTGCTTCGTCCACCGCTTTTAAGAACATATGCACAGTCCACCGCATGTCATGGTCACCACATTAGTGACGCGAAAAAAATTGTGTGCTCTAAATGCTACACCCAAGTGTAGGTGATCGTTTAAGTAATATATTTTCTAGTAAGCCTAGGTCAAACCCAAGGGAGAAAGATCATTTAAATTGATTAATTATACCTAGTTTATTAATATTTAAAATAATAAAAAGATGATTTCTTTGGAAAAAAAATTTAACTACTTCTTTAAGTAAAATAAAAACTATGAACTAACGGAACTTTCGTGAGTATTAAATTGCTAGAAATAATATTAAACTAAAGAATTTTGCTAACTACGTGGATCTACTAATTAATTATGACTATAATTTAAGTTCTAGAGTGATTTAACTAAGTGAATTAATGACTAAAAATAAATTAAATCAGTGAATTTAAATTAAAAGACTTCTAAAAATGAGAAAAATGTTAGAAAATCACAAATCCATAGTAAACTTCTTAACTCCCATGCCTACGAAAAGATACAGCAATCCCAATCATCCAAGATCTTGCTTCTAACATGTAGGTTTCATTAAAATAATAAAATACCCTTTAGCCGGCACAAAGATATAGAACTATTTTAATTAATCCCCTTTTTTATGATGTACGGGCAAATTGCTTATGAGCATGATTCATGGTGAAAACTAATCTATAGTGCTTGAAAATAAACTAACTGAACTAAAACCATGAAGCAAGTTCACAAACTGTTGAAAATCCAAGTTGAAAGTCATTAATGTCATGATTGTTAACATTGTTCATATTAGAAAATATGAAATCCTATGATTCCCTACTTAAACTTCCATTGATCCTTGGATTTAGGGCTGCCCGTTGAGAGCACACATGGAAATCAAGTTATTTACCGTTTTATTACTCTTCCCTAACTAGGGATTTAGCCTAACATGGTAAAATTGAATCTAGCAACCATAGAGAGCAAAAATATAATGAAAATAATGATTAAATAATAATTAATAGACTAAAAGTATAAATAATAGAGAGCAATAAAACATGGAACAAAGAAAAACTACTTTATTGACTTGAAACCTTGAAATAGCATCCAAACATGGCCTTATTGATTGTAATATTTTAGAATTTTAATTAAGGGTAATGGAGTAATTTTGCTTTTCCTGTTGTGGGCCATTAGTGTATTTGACTGTATTTTTTTTTATTCCAGAGCATGACTAAATTATTTTCTTTTACCTTTCATGTGCTTTAAAATTTATTTTCTGTGTCTGTGGATGTGTTTATTTCATTTTGGAGTTACACTGTTGGGTCAGACTGTCCATTGGAGTACCAAACATTTCATTTTTTGAACAAACTAGAGAGTGGGTCCCACCCCACTCCCTATAGCCGGCCAACTCTCCCCCTTCCCTCATTACTCACGTTTCATTCACTCCCTCCCATTCTCTTCTTCTCTTTCAAGCTTCAAGAGCCAAGAACCTTCAAAGATCTTCATCCCTCCTCCATCTCTAACTTCAAGATTTCAAGGGATTGTCAAGAACTTCATTATCTAGCATCTGTAATCATCCTAGAGCTTGAAATCATCATTTGGTAAGCTTTCTAGAAAAACCCCAAATTCTAGGGTTTCACTAAATTTCAAAATTTTGGGATTTGATTGAACTTCTCTTCTCTTTTATAGCTTCCTTGAGGTATATAGAGTTTCTCTTTCACATCCTAACCATTTCTATGGAGGATTTCTTGTGTGGGTAAGTTTTCCCAATCTCTAGCAGCCTAGGGTTTACTAGCTTTATGTTTTCTATCCTAACCTTGGGTTGTTCTTGATTAGTGGTGCATTCTTGAAGCATTCTTCACGATCCTAGCACAAACCTTGAAGTTATTTTGGTTGTGCTTAGCTCTCTTGAGTTGCCATTGATCTTTTGGAATCTGAGCTTTGAGGTAGATTTACATTGTACAATTATATATGTTATACTTGTCTAAGATGCCTTGAGTTCACTTTTATGCTAGGAGAGAACTTAGACATATGTATTAGGACATTCCCACAAGGTTATAATGTTAGGGTTTTTGCCTAACTGTGAATTATATGCTTTGGTTGTACTAGTTGAAAATTTGGGATGTTAAATGTAATTAAAATGATGTTATGAGAATAATTTAGACACATGCACTATGTTTTCCCCAAAGTTGTAAATTTAGGGTTATATGCCTAATTGTGAATTTACATGTTTTGGTTGTTCTATAGTTGATTATGTGATGCTAGACGTGCCTAGGATGCTCCCTTTATGTGTTAAAGCATGCTAGGACGTTAGTATAGAAATCCTTGTTAGGAACGTTAAATTATGAAATTTAATTACATTCTTTGAAGCTCTTGATATCATGTCTAATGGACTAAATTATTGCTTAGCCTATTGTAGCGGATCATCTTTAATGCCATTGTTAACATCATATGCATTGAGGCCTAATCGGCAAGCATTCATGTATCACGACATAAATGTTTTATTTGGAAAAGAGAGAAAAACCCCATGTGTGGGAATTTGATTTAAGAAATCCGGACATGGGTTGTGATGTGAGACAGGGAGAATGACCCTTAGAAACATTCAAACTCCAAACGATATTCGGGTAGCTCCCGGAAGTTGGTATGCTACACTCCATGCGTGGGTGGCTCATGGTCCGATAACGAGAGAGATGTGTATTTTTCACGCATAGCCTTGCGGCTTTAAACATTTCATTGTAGCCATTGTGGCGATTCATTGCACCTCATTTCATTTTAGTCATGGATATCATATAGACTTGTTACAATGTTTTCTACGAGACATCTTTCTCATAAAAACGACAAAACATTTTTCAGGTAAGCTTGATAAGGGCAAAGGGCGTATGTGACCCGACGCATGAACTATGAGACATTTTGTTCTATTTTGAAGACTCATGCTTAGTTATGTATATGAATAGCTCTCTTGTTGATTCAGTCATTTTGGAAGATTATCAATGTTTAAAGCTTTGAAACTTAGAGTATTAAGGTTTTACAAAAACTTCATGAGCTTAGGCTCTTATCTCTTGTATTTGAGAAGCTTCTTTGATTTTAATGGGACAAGTGTTAGCCCCTGCTTTCATGGTTATTTCTTTCAATTGTTAAATTCACTTTATGATGATGTATTTACTTTCCGAGGTCGTTGAACCTCTTTATGTCCTTGTCTTTTTGATTAACATGTCCATTGTTTTTTTTTTCTTTTGTTTGAATCCTTGCCGGATTGGTTTGGGTGGTTGCTTTTATGAGAGTTCATTTATTGTAGTTTAGTTCGTTTTATAGTTGGGTCCTTGCCGAATCAAACCCCTCTTTTAACTCCAACAAGGTTTCAAACATTTAAACGTTCTAAATCTCTCCCATTCTCTTTCTCTCATCTCCCCTCTTTGGTCTTTTTCCCTTTCTCAAATATTCTTTCCTTTTACTTATGTTGGAATTATGTATATATATGTTTTAAAATGTTTCCGAATGTGAAAATACACATGCGTGTATGTTTAGAATACATTCCCTATATCTCTCTCCCTATCTCCCCCTATATCTCTCTCCCAATCTCTCCCTCTCCCCTTTTTCCTCTCTTTATCTCTTTCACTTCTCGTTTTTAATAAATTTCGAGTATATGAAGTTCCGTTTGGTCTAGGCATGTGTTATATGTCATTTAGGACTTGTTTAGTCATGTATTGAGGTTTAAACTTGAGGATTTTGCATAAATGGAGACACTTCATAATGCTGTCAAAGTGCTGTCAAGTTACTGTCAAAAAAAGAAACTGCTACTATTTTTTTTATTTTCTGCCCAAATGGTGCAGAATTGGAAAAAATATCATTAGACAAAAGTGGTGCAGAATCGAATTTTACATAGACCTAAGCAAACAGAATGTGAAAATTTCAAAGATATAGTTACTTACGGGTGTTTTAAAATTCAGCAACTGTCAAAAATGACCTTTTATCAAATTCATTGTAATTTTTCCTTTTCTCCTTGATATAGTGCTTGCCCGGAAAGTCTTTCAATGTGATTTTCAAATGCTTTCATCTTTGATGGACTCGTTAACATGTAAGTCCATTTTGGGTTTATGTATTAGTAAGTTATCCTTGTAGGAAACCCCGTGGGTTTCCAAAGTCGCTTCCGCATTGTGATTGGATTTTAATTCTTTTCTCTCTATCTTTTTCTCTTTCCTCATGCTTCGGTTTCCGGGGTGTGACAGATTGGTATCAGAGCTAACCGAGTTTGAATACCTAGGGGCTATGGGTGTTTACTTCGGGCTTGTTTCGTTTCCGTCCATGCTTAAGTTTATTTATTGCTTTCCGTTTACTTCATTGAGGTTTTTCGTTGACATGATGCGATGCCGCATGGGCATGCGTAGATGTTGAATTCCTTCGGGACCTACATGGTTACATGTTCAAGGTTTTTACATGTTTCACATTCGACGTAGTATATGCTTACATGTTAAATGTTTACATACTCCATGGGATGGAATTAGTCCTCCTATGAGTTGCTTAATGTGGTTAGTAGTCATTCAATTCCTCATTCAATGCTAATTGTTTTAACTGTGCCGCCGTTTACTTTACATAGTGAGATGTTGCATGAGCATTTTTTTTATCGAGTGAAAGTCTTCGGGACCTTTGTACTTACGTGCCCAGTTTACATGTCTCATATCTTACGTGTTATGTGAGTTCATGTGAAGCCTACGTGCTCTATATTTTGTGTCGTGCATTTCTATTGGCTATGATATGAAGGGTACGTATTTCAAGCAAGGTGAGTATAATGCTAGCATGCTTAAGGTTGAATGCCTTCGAGGCTAAATACGTATACACTAAGTGCTTACATGTCAAAGATTACATGTTCCACAACTGATATGCTAAATGTTTATATGATTTTCAATCATTCAAATATGTATTGATGCATGTTGAGTAATGCGATTCCTTATTGTCGATGAGCATGCTTCTATGTGAATTTGATGTTTTTACGTGCTATGAGCTTATCAGTTCCAACATTTATATGTGCTTAGGGTACATGCCAAGTGCATTCATGTTTGATGTGCCCTACAGTTATGTTATAACCGTGCATATTCTCAGTGCTATGTGTTCCCATGGGTCATGATAGGCATTGATTAGTATGGATCATGATATAAGTTGCTTAAGGTTTCTAGTAATCCATATTGATGTTGATTGCCTTTCCTATACTATCCTTGCCGTTTATGTTAAGTATCGAGTTGAATTACAAAGCAATATGGTATCATCGTTCGCAAATGTAAATGGAATTATTAAGGGAAACGTTATAGGTTATATGTGAATATGATTAATGTTGTGAGCTATGTGATCTCATGTTAAGTATGCGTATCCTCCAAGTGATGTGTAAATTAATGTTTAACTTATAAAGATTCGTGTCCGGTTCACGTGGAACTATGACTTGAGTGTGTATTCATAATTTAGAGTACCTTGGTACTGTTTGAGGAGGATCTTCGAGTAGACATTGTAGCCTTTAAGTCAGATTTAAGTAGGGGTTAGTGTTGACTACACCGACTATGGAGAGTAGGTTATGGGACACCCTCAGCCAATTGTTTCGTGAGCAGTATTTCCCGTTTGTAGTTCGTCGGGCTAAGAGGATTGAATTTCTGAAATCTTCATTAGGGAGCCGTGACAGTTTCTGAGTATAAGACTAGTCTCATTTTTGATATAACATTGGACAATAGAAGGAAGGTAAGAACTTTTGAGAATGGACTTCGTCCAGGACTACGCACCAACGCGGTTAGATTTGAGTTGAAAGTACTTAGTAAAGTGGTTCAGAAAATATTAGTATTTGGGTATTTAAGTCCGGATAAAAGAGTTAGAGAACTTCGTGCACCGACTAAGAACAGTCAATTGGACAACCCTAGTTCGTCCACCTTTTCAGCAGACTTGTAGGCCACCTTTGTTATCACCACAGCCAACTCCTTCAACTCAGAATTGTTTTAGCCAAGCGTCCCTAAGGGGACAATAAGGACAGTTTAATCTTTTTGCCGCCGCACCTTCCGTGGGTAATACCGATGCTTCTGTGATCCGAGGTAAGTTGTTCGTGTTTAGTCCCAGTGCCACTATGCCTATAGATATCGGCGCAGCATATCCCTTCAGATACCACCTCGTGCATCATCATTGAGTTGAGGAATGAGTCGTTTGGTTCCTACATTGTTAGTTATTAATCGATATTTCTATTGGAGGCTTAATTCCATTAGATCGAGTGTGTTGTGGCTGCGAGCTGTGATAGCTGACCAGCACACCATCTTTGATTTGTGATTGTGAATATGGACTAGTGAGTACTTACCGAGCACTTGTGACTTGTTTCGAGAGGAAGTTAGCATTTGTATTACCATCTGGGAATCTTAATTGTTTTGTGGATGATCGTATATAGACTCTGATATATTCGCTTCACAGTTTGTGCAACGGTAAAAATCGTATTGACTCCTTAAATAGCTTGTTTTGTTTTCTGATGAGAACGAACCAAATTTGATTGAGTTCTCTTCCGTTGTGGGTTAGTACACCGATGTGTTCCCTGAGGATTTGTATGGCTTGTCGCCTATCCGTGAGAATTGAGTTGTGATAGATTAATACCCAGTACTTCATCTATTTCAATGTCGCCGTATGGTAGGACATCTGCAGGGTTGAAAGAGTTAAGGGCTCAGTTGGAGAACTTACAGGTTAGCAATTTCATTCGTCTTAATCCGTCTCCTTGGAGAGTACCCATTTCCCTATGCCAAGAAGATAAATGGTTCGCTTAAGTCGAGTATTGCTTATGACATCGAATCTTGTGACTATAAGAATCAGTAGATCCTTTTGACCAACTTCATGGTTCAACGTGTTTAGTTTCAAAGATTGATTTGAAATAGAGTTATCACCAGTTGTGCACTAGGGAACGTGAGATTCCTAAGACTACTTTCCGCCCACATTGCGAACATTGTGAATCCCTTGTTATACCATTCAATTTGATGAACGCACCTGCTGCTTTAGTAGATTTGATAAACCGTATGTTTAATCCTTGCTAAGACAAGTTTGTGATTGTACACCGATAACTACGTATGCCAAATTATTTAAGTGTGGATATTGATTATCCGGGGTAAGAAGTTTCTTGAACATGTCGTTTCTGGTAATGGAATATCTGTAGATCCTTCTAACATTGGGACCGTTATAGATTTACTTTGTATCTGAGACTCATGGTTTTTGGGGACTAATAGGTTACTACCATTACTTTGTTGGAAACATTTCCCCGTTTGGCAATTAACTTAGTTGAGTAAAATAGAGGTGAACTTTGTTTGAGATGTTTTCAGTAAGATTATGTTATACCAAATCTGCAAAACTCGTTTGACTTCGACACCTGTTCTTGTGAGCATTGAGCGTGAGTTGATTGGACTATACTATGTTTTCAGAGGGTAGGTTGATTGAACTATACCGTATGCTTCCTGAACATGGATTGAGCTATCTATGACTTAAGACTAGGAGACACCACATACGAGATATTTCTGACTCAGCGGGACCCTAATTTGGAACAACTCCATTGGGTAATTATAATTGTGACTATAAATTAAACTTTGGGTGACCTTGAGACGTGAGCAGACTATGACTTGAATTGCATTGCCACCCGAGCCAGGCCAATGTCGTGACAGAGAAGTATAATTATGACTCAGCTTCCTTACCTATGCAAGAGTAGAAAATTTTGAGACTCGTGTGTACCCTAGTGTATTTACCGGTGCAAGAGTGGAGAATACTGAGACGTTGTGATGACTTTGAAAATTGTGGTTCGGAGACTTTTGCCCAAATTTCCTCGTTTGACTTGGATGTGTAATCGAAAGTTTTGACTTGAAGTTGTTAGTAGTACAGAAACTCGATGATGAGACCATTGCCTTGACATACCGTATGATTAATGGAGACTTAGGACAGGATTGGACTTTTGGTGACATTAGTGGTTTAAGACCTCGAGACCGAGTATTTGTTCCCGTTGCTTGCCGTGGAGATGTGTTGAAAGAGTTCCGTCATTCCCGTTTTGCCGTACATCCGGGAGGCACAAGATGTAATATGTTTTGCGTCGTCAGTATTGGTGGAAAGGGTTAAAGAAATCCATTGTCGAATTTGTTTGATTTGCCAGCAGGTAAAGATCGACACCAGAGAATCACAGGTTTGTTACAACCATTTTCAATTGCCTATTACAGCATTTCTAGGAACTTTGCGTAAGGACAACACTCTTTTAGATCCTGGTAGATCGTTTGGACCACATCTACACGTTCGTTACCGTTCAGAGTGACCGACATCATAGTTTCCCATAGTGTGATTCATGTATGTACGATCATGAGACGCATAGTGTATCAGTGTCGATGTGTTTAACTGTGATACAAAGGTTGTGTTTCCTTCCTGCTAGAATATGCAGTATGGGGTATTCAACTCCTTCTATTATGATTGATGTTGGGAAAACATGTTGAGAGTAGTGTTATGACACTTAGAAGTGATTGGGAAGAAAAGTTTCTATTGGCCGGGTTGCATCCAACATCAGTTATCAGATGGCACCGTTTGAGGCATTGTATGGCCGTTCGTGTCGATCTCCTTTGTGTTGGGGTGAGGTAGGTGAGACTAATCTTCATGGACCCGATATGGTTAGAGAGACGTCAGAAAAAATTAAAGTAATTAGTAAGAAGTTGATTTCAGCTCAAAGTCGTCAAAAATTGTATGCCGACCATCATCGTCGACAACTTGAGTTTGAAGCTGGTGATCTTGTATTTCTGAAAGTTTCACCCCGTCGTGGGTTGTAATGATTTGGTCAGAGTGGTAACTTGGCACCGCGATTTATTGGGCCGTTCGAGATCCTTGAGAGGATTGGCGCCATTGCTTATCGTTTGGTTCTTCTGCCATAGTTAGCTAGTATTCGTAATGTGATTCCACGTTTCGATGCTTCGCCGATATAATTCCGATCCATTCCATAAGCCTTATCCCGATCCGTTGCATGTACTTGATTAGACCAATTTGCCTCTTAGTGAAAATGCTTCGTATAAGGAACAACCTGTTCAGATCCTAGAGAGGAAGGACCGTATGCTACAAGGCAGGATTATTCTGTTGATGAGAATTCAGTGGAATCATCATGGGATTTCCGAGTCAACTTGGGAGGACAAGGGTAAAGCGAGGAAGAGTTATCCTCATTTTTTTTTCGAGTAGTCATGTGTTTTGCTGTGCTTCTTCCCTTATTGTTGTTAAGGTTGAGCAAGTCGTTGCTCCCTTTGCGTGATCGCCGTTCCGGATTCTGGGACGGAATCCTTTTAAGGGGGGTAGACTGTACTATTTCAGAAATTTAATTAAGGGAAATGGAGTAATTTTGCTTTTCCTGTTGTGGGCCATTAGTGTATTTGACTGTATTTTTTTTTATTCCAGAGCATGACTAAATTATTTTATTTTACCTTTCATGTGCTTTAAAATTTATTTTCTGTGCCTGTGGATGTGTTTATTTCATTTTGGAGTTACACTGTTGGGTCAGACTGTCCATTGGAGTACCAAACATTTCATTTTTGGAACAAACTAGAGAATGGGTCCCACCCCACTCCCTATAGCCGGCCAACTCTCCCCCTTCCCTCATTACTCACATTTCATTCACTCCCTCCCATTCTCTTCTTCTCTTTCAAGCTTCAAGAGCCAAGAACCTTCAAAGATCTTCATCCCTCCTCCATCTCTAACTTCAAGATTTCAAGGAATTGTCAAGAACTTCATTATCTAGCATCTCTAATCATCCTAGAGCTTGAAATCATCATTTGGTAAGCTTTCTAGAAAAACCCCAAATTCTAGGGTTTTACTAAATTTCGAAATTTTGGGATTTGATTGAACTTCTCTTCTCTTTTATAGCTTCCTTGGAGTATATAGAGTTTCTCTTTCACATCCTAACCATTTCTATGGAGGATTTCTAGTATGGGTAAGTTTTCCCAATCTCTAGCAACCTAGGGTTTACTAGCTTTATGTTTTCTATCCTAACCTTGGGTTGTTCTTGATTAGTGGTGCATTCTTGAAGCATTCTTCACGATCCTTGCACAAGCCTTGAAGTTATTTTGGTTGTGCTTAGCTCTCTTGAGTTGCCATTGATCTTTTGGAAGCTAAGCTTTGAGGTAGATTTACATTGTACAATTATATATGTTATACTTGTCTAAGATGCCTTGAGTTCACTTTTATGCTAGAAGAGAACTTAGACATATGTATTAGGACATTCCCACAAGGTTATAATGTTAGGGTTTTTGCCTAACTGTGAATTATATGCTTTGGTTGTACTAGTTGAAAATTTGGGGTGTTAAATGTAATTAAAATGATGTTATGAGAATAATTTAGACACATGCATTAGGTTTTCCCCAAAGTTGTAAATTTACATGTTTTGGTTGTTCTATAGTTGATTATGTGATGCTAGACGTGCCTAGGATGCTCCCTTTATGTGTTAAAGCATGCTAGGACGTTAGTATAGAAATCCTTGTTAGGAACGTTAAATTATGAAATTTAATTACATTCTTTGAAGCTCTTGATATCATGTCTAATGGACTAAATTATTGCTTAGCCTATTGTAGCGGATCATCTTTAATGCCATTGTTAACATCATATGCATTGAGGCCAATCGGCAAGCATTCATGTATCACGACATAAATGTTTTATTTGGAAAAGAGAGAAAAACCCCATGTGTGGGAATTTGATTTAAGAAATCCAGACATGGGTTGTGATGTGAGACAGGGAGAATGACCCTTAGAAACATTCAAACTCTAAACTATATTCGGGTAGCTCCCGGAAGTTGGTATGCTACACTCCATGCGTGGGTGGCTCATGGTCCGATAACGAGAGAGATGTGCATTTGTCACGCATAGCCTTGCGACTTTAAACATTTCATTGTAGCCATGGTGGCGATTCATTGCACCTCATTTCATTTTAGTCATGGATAGCATATAGACTTGTTATAATGTTTTCTACGAGCCGTCGTTCTCATAAAAACGACAAAACATTTTTTAGGTAAGCTTGATAAGGGCAAAGGGCATATGTGACCCGACGCGTGAACTATGAGGCATTTTGTTCTATATTGAAGACTCATGCTTAGTTATGTATATGAATAGCTCTCTTGTTGATTCAGTCATTTTGGAAGATTGTAAATGTTTAAAGCTTTGAAACTTAGAGTATTAAGGTTTTACAAAAACTTCATGAGCTTAGGCTCTTATCTCTTGTATTTGAGAAGCTTCTTTGATTTTAATGGGACAAGTGTTAGCCCTTGCTTTCATGGTTATTTCTTTCAATTGTTAAATTCACTTTATGATGATGTATTTACTTTCCGAGGTCGTTGAACTTCTTTATGTCCTTGTCTTTTTGATTTACATGTCCATTGTTTTTTTTTTCTTTTGTTTGAATCCTTGCCGGATTGGTTTGGGTGGTTGCTTTTATGAGAGTTCATTTGTTGTAGTTTAGTTTATTTTATAGTTGGGTCCTTGCTGGATCAAACCCCTCTTTTAACTCCAACAAGGTTTCAAACATTTAAACGTTCGAAATCTCTCCCATTCTCTTTCTCTCATCTCCCCTCTTTGGTCTCTTTCCCTTTCTCAAATATTCTTTCATTTTACTTTTGTTGGAATTATGTATATATATATATATATATATGTTTTAAAATGTTTCCGAATGTGAAAATACACATGCGTGTATGTTTAGAATACATTCCCTATATCTCTCTCCCTATCTCTCCCTATATCTCTCTCCCAATCTCTCCCTCTCCCCTTTTTCCTTTCTTTATCTCTTTCACTTCTCGTTTTTAATAAATTTCGAGTATATGAAGTTCCGTTTGGTCTAGGCATGTGTTATATGTCATTTAGGACTTGTTTAGTCATGTATTGAGGTTTAAACTTGAGGATTTTGCATAATTGGAGACACCTCATAATGCTGTCAAAGTGCTGTCAAGTTACTGTCAAAAAAAGAAACTGCTACTGTTTTTTTTATTTTCTGCCCAAATGGTGCAGAATTGGAAAAAATGTCATTAGACAAAAGTGGTGCAGAATCGAATTTTACATAGACCTAAGCAAACAGAATGTGAAAATTTCGAAGATATAGTTACTTACGGGTATTTTAAAATTCAGCAACTGTCAAAAATGACCTTTTATCAAATTCATTGTAATTTTTCCTTTTCTCCTTGATATAGTGCTTGCCCGGAAAGTCTTTCAATGTGATTTTCAAATGCTTTCATCTTTGATGGACTCGTTAACATGTAAGTCCATTTTGGGTTTATGTATTAGTAAGTCATCCTTGTAGGAAACCCCGTGGGTTTCCAAAGTCGCTTCCGCATTATGATTGGATTTTAATTCTTTTCTCTCTATCTTTTTGTCTTTCCTCGTGCTTCGGTTTCCGGGGCGTGACAGGGATCCTAAACTAGAGTTTAGGAGAGCTCCAATAGCCTCTCTAATACCTACCATATGTAAAATATGATGAAAGTTGCATTTATTACGTTTACAAGTCATATATATATATATCAAAATAGCAGTCCTAGACCTAAAAAGAAGCTGCTAGAGCGAATCTTCTGAGTGGGACCGGTCCCACTACACTACCAAGACCGGTCATGGTCAGGACTAGTCCCGCATATGTTTCAGGATCGATCCTGGTCTTCTGTAATTGACAGCTCTGCGCACCAATGGGAGAATCGCGATATCTTTTTGCTTGGACCTCGAATTGACGCACGGTTTGCGGCCACGCGACCGTAACTCGACAAACTACAAATTTAATCTAGAAAATTCAAAATTCCAATGTATTCAATGTCAAAAATACCATTTTCTCAGCTGCTGCTATCATTCTCTTCACCGAAATCACCATTTAAGTAATGAATGCTTTATTTAACCTACAAAATACTCACAAACCTCGTGTAAATGAAGTAAATGAAATATATAAGGGTTGTGTAACAAAAAGTGAGGCATTCGTTGCCAAGCTTCAAGATTCACTTCATCTAAATGCACCCAATAGCTTATAAAACAATACAAATAAACATGTTTTTAACATTAATCACCATGAAAGCGCAATGTTATTGAAATGCGTGTAAGTCTAGGGACTTGGGGATAAAAGTATGCATGAAAGACCATATAACATGTTATGAACATGCACTTTCTACATCTAATCACACCCCCCAACTAGCTCATTGCTAGTCCCTAGCAATGTAGTGAACTAAAGTAAGGTTTATTTCAACTCTAAAAACTAAAACAATAAACAAAAGAAACAAACATCCTAACTCAATTTCACAGGAATCGCGATTGCAATCATATGCAACAAGACTTTAAACCCTAGGTTCCCCCTTGTGGACGAGTGTTGTCTGGTGAGGGTTTATAGTGAATCTACCCACAAAATTCATGTTTATGGTTCTCATTTAAATCTTTCAAGAAGCTCTCTTTCCTATATCAATGCAATTATACTCAACAATTATAACATTCTCTAATGTGCTTTAGTCTTGCAACACACACACGTCATAGTTAATCTGCTATCCAAATCATTAGAATGTTCCATACCTACAAATTGCGTGTGTGAATGGAAAACCAAAATGTAAAACTTTTACTTCAAAGCTCACATAACCTAAAACACTTTTAAGACACTAGATTTGACTAAACTCTCACCTGGATTACACTCGCAAGATAAAATTACTCTGAATAAGGTCTATTTATTATCCCTCATCATATGGAAGCTATAAAGAGTAAATGCAATGGAACTAACTCTTCACACGTCTAAATTGAAAAACAAATGTTTTTAAGTGCAATAGTATCATGAATGGATACTGTTGAATTGGAGCATCCAACCCAAAACCAATTGGCAATGGGTGGAGTGGCCCCTTGAACTTATATATTGAGTAGCAAGGTCATAAGTCCCTGATGTGGGACAAACAATCTCAACAGATACCTCACACAAAAAGAGCAAAATACTATGGAGAACTCTCTCATTACTGTAGACACCCCATTTTTTCGGCTATTAGATTTAGGAGACCCATAGCTTGGTGGTTCATAATGATCGAAAAAGACTCAAAAAGGACTCATGGAAGTTAGTTCTATCTCTCAAAATGCTCAGAATGACCAAAAATCCCCCTGAAAGCCCAAACATTCCCAGATTTGGACCGAAAGTTCTAAAAACATGCTACGTCATAAAAAATACTAAAAATAAGTTTTGAAGTAAAATGAGATGAAATTGTCAGCTCCCAGAGACCCCCGGAACTCCCGGAAGTTCTCAGAAAGTCCCCGTTGACCGATTTAACCAAGGATTGACCAGGTTTGACCAAGATTTGACCGAAATCATCCAAATTCGCCAAAAAGTTTCGAGACCATTCTAGATCATGAGAAAAGTGTTAAAATAAGTTTTAAAAGAAAATCAGACAAAAACGTCAACTCCCGGGAGCTCCCAGAGGTTCTTAGAACTTCTTAGAGGTCCCTGGTTTGACCAGTTTGACCAAAAGTTAACTTTAAAATTGGAGCATCATATTATTTTTCAAACATTTCTCATGAATACTAGAGGTCAATAGCTTTCGAATGGTATATCACACATAATTCCTGGATTTAAAACGAATTTATTATGAATTTTTTAAGGTGAAACGGCAATCAAATCGACTTTTATTGCGAATACCACAAAACTTTCCAAAGTGACCTATCTCTGAACTATTTTTTATGTAAATTAGACTCCATTACCTTTCCAACGGTATATCACAACCTCAGTTTGGAGTTCATACGAATTTTCTATGAATTTTAGATGAAATAGGGCCTTTTCGCGAATACTGGAACCTCTGGGGGCCTAAATACAAATTTCTGGGCATCTGAGGAGCAATGCCGCGGTGGTAGTGGGCCACTGCTATGGTGGCACATGGCCAGTGCCGCGGCGGCACTCAACCCCCGCAGAGTCCATTTTTGTAATTTATTTTGGGGGTCCAAATTGAATAATTGAAGATCAAAACGATGTAGTTTTATGTTCACATATGTTTGGGACAAATGGGAGCACTTTCTAAATCCCAAAACCACCCCAAATTGGCCTATATAAACCCCCCTTTGCTCTTCATTTTAGGGGGGCCAAGTGCAAAGTTCATAGAAGTGGTAGAGAGAAAGAGAGATAGAGATAGGTTTAGAAGAAGGAAAGGGAGCTTCTCCCACTGATTTTCTATAAGAAAGTAAGTTTCAATCTTGTTTTCTTCTATTACCACTCTTATATTTAACATTCAAGTCTTTCCCAACCACCACTTTTGAGCAATTTTGGGTTAGGAAGCTACTTCCATGTCCAAATATCAATATCTATGAGTGAAACATCAATCACATTGATTATCATCTATTGATTGCTATTACTTGCTTGTTTACATTAATGTTCATCTCTTCTTACCTCATTTCTTTTTTATTTTTCTTTGATTACTTACATGCTTATCATCATCTAGATGACATGTTGTTTGAGGAGAGTGAATCCTTATGGATAGTAGCTCTTGACCTCAAAGACATGTTTAATGGATGATGATTTTAACTTCAATACATTCATATATATTCTTGAAGTCATAATTTCAAACAAAACTATGTTTGTGCGAGTAATATTGGGAGTTCTTGATATGAGTTTGATGAGGATGTTCCAAGTGGTCTTAATCCCCTTTTGGTGCTGGAAATGTGCTTTTAAAACCCCTATTTCAAAACCCCCAACATTTGGATTCCAAGAAATAAGCTTTGTTTTACCAAAAATCTTCAAAACAGTGAATGATCTGAGTTCAAAGATTTCTGTAAAATGCAATAATCAAGGTATGATCATGAGACCACTTGAAAAGTCTTCTGAACTCATTATAGAACACCCATGATTTTTGGCTTAGCTTGAAAACACTTGGAATGGTTCCATTTTGACCCAAACATTCCATCCAGACATTCTAATTTTGCTGTCACAGCAGCTTTGTCAACTTTCAACTCATTTTCCAGAAAACCTTTCCGAAGTAAGTGGTCCCAACTCATTTTTTCCTTGACTTTCCGTGTCTTAGGGAACTTTATACATAATATGGGCCTCTAGATGTTTTGTTTTCATTTTCTAAGATTTTTCAACATTTCAGTCGACGGTACGGACTTTGTTTCTGAGTAACCTCTATTGTTCATATGATTTCTCTCAATCTGTAATATTTATTGAATATTTCCTTTTTGAAATGTGTTCTAGACACAATAAGGATGATCTCCATAAGATATCATGCATTGAAAACATTTATACCCCTACTTTTCAATTTCCACAATATCAACTCACTATTCTGTCCACTATTCACAGCATGTATATTTTTACTTCCATCCTTTGATTTGATGCTTATATGTACTTTAAATTAGTTCATATCCTAGGAAGTAGTTAATACTACATTTGTACATACCCCATGATGATTTTCTTCATGCATTCATGCATATTTTAGACTTCTAAGTCACTTTAGAAAGTCCATGAACACAAACACACTACAACCTTTACACATTCTAGAATCATGCATTGCATCCATGCAAGATTTGGGGTTTTTTTGACTCCTAATCTAAGAAGATTATTAGGAATGAATTTGATCTTACGTTCATGCTCCCCTTCAATCTAATCTTCCTTTCTCATGCATCCCGGGGATTGAGATATCTTCTTTTCTCAAAGATTAACATGCACCATTCTAGTTTGCTAAGTATATTTTGATCTCTTTATTTATTTATCTCAAGAACAATTCATGTCCCCTTAGATTAGAAAAACTTGATTACTTGATATGTGATTAGATGATTTTTCCTAGGTTTGTTCATGTGATCTTTCTCTTTGCATTGTGTGATACTTGGCTTAGATCTTATGAATGATATTTTATCTTTAGATCTTCCATTTCAACTTTCTTATGTGATGTAATATACCTATCATAAATATTAACCGTCGAACCAAACATAGTATAAGATGATTATTTGGATGCTAATCGAGACCCGTCGAAAGACGGGACGAGTTGAGGGTGTTTTAGTCGCGATAAATGCTCCTTCCTCTCTCATACCAAAACCCCGAGCCAAGTCCTTTGGTTATGAAGGATCGGTGCCCTTTATCCGGTTGGGTGAGTCAAAGTGGGTTTCTTGGTTCCCTAAAGACCAAGTGGTGACTATTGATCGGGAGAGAACAAATCCGAATTATACACCTTAACTCACATTTGTTAGTTGTTTTTACCCTGTTTTTACGTAGTTTTACTTTATTTTCTATTTTCTGTCAGGTTATAGAAGAAAACAAGGAGATCAGGTTAAATAAGGTGAAAAAGCAAGCAGAAAGAAGTTGGAAAAAGCCCTTCGCGCTAGCAGCCCGCTCGCGCGAGATCCCAGAATTCGCTCGAGCGACCCGCGCGCGCGACCTGCCCAATTACGCGCTCGCACGGCCCTCTCGCGCGATCCGTACAAAAATCAAAGTTGCGTAATATGCTCTACTGAAGAATCCTGTGCAAACGAGACTGCTTAATGACGTCCGGATTGGAAATTATAGCTGTTTTAGGTAGTTTCGGGATAGGAAAGCTTAAAAAATTTCCTTGTGAACTCTATATATAGGGAGATTTTATAAGTTTTTGGGGTTACACACATCTAGGGAGCTATTCATATACATTCATTCAAGGCTTTGAAGGCAAGGGAGAAGAGCAAGTTTGAAGGTCTCTCATGGCTTCCATCCAACCTATCCTCATGCTTTCAACCATCATGAACAACTAAACTCCTAATCTAGGGTTTCAATGAAACCCTAGCTATGTAAAGGGGGATTTTCTGTGCTTTTCTACTCTAAGATTTTATGTTTTGGGATAGTGATTGTATGTTGGTGGATTATTTATATATAATCAGTCTTAATGTTAATAATCAATAGTATTTTGGATCTATTCTTGTCTTAGATTTTTTCTTATGCTTATTGAACTCAATAGTCCTTGATTTCTGTGATTGATAGGAGTATTTACATACAATGGTGCTTATGCGATTGTGACGTTTACATCTTTTATAATCCATGCTTAGGAAAGATGAATTATGCTACACCCTAGTTATAGGTAGATAATTCATGTGAACCATAGATGGATTTTGCTTAGATTGAACTAATAATATTCTCTTGACGATACTATTGGGCTTGTAGCTACAATAGATCATAACTATCCAAACATAGAACTTAGATTAGAAAGTATAGAACCCCAATGCATAGTTAGTGGTGGAATTGTAATCCTAGATCTCATCTCCATATATTTAAATCAACTTTAAATTTTTCATACAAGTTTACTTAGATTTACTTCTAGATTTTATTCTAAAATTTCATAGTTTACGTCATAGTTTAATTAGTAGTAATAATCAAATTCTAAACCAATCAAACTCCCGATTTTCTTATAACTAGCTAGATTAGATTTTAGTAATTAAAGGATTAAAAATTAACAATCTCTGTGGGTTCGACCTTTACTTTCCACACTACAAATCTTTTGAAAGTAAAGCACAAATAAGCATACTTTTATATCTTGATTTTGACAAGATCAATTTTTGGCGCCGTTGCCGGGGATTGAAATAGTTTTTACCATTAATTATTAGAATCGTAATTTACGTAGTTAGTAAATATTAGTTTCCATTTTATTTTCGTTGTTTTTCGCTTTATTTTCGAGTCGCTAAAATTATCCTTGTTTCTACAGATCTCAAATCGTCAATTCTAGCAAGATTGAGTGGAGCAGCTATGCACGTCAACGGAGCTTACGCGGACCTGCAAGAAAATAAATTGCAATCAATTTAAAATTACCAAGTAAATCCGTCATTTAAATTCCGCATTGAACCACTGTAAGTCAGGGCGCTGTGACGCAATACTTGCATTAGGGTACGTGTGGAGTGAGCATTGCATTAGCTAGGAAACCCGGGGCACTGGGCTTGACGCGGTCATTGCATTACAGGATAATTTCATGCATCATATTAGTCTTGTGTGCTTGCATGCTTGGTTATTAGCGTAGTTTTTTTTTAATTAAGTCAGTCCTTAGTTTATGTATGGTACTCGTTCAACTAAACCTAAATTGAATCCGCTCAATCTCAAACTTGAATGCACACTTAGAGGCCTTAGGACATCAACACAAGCTCCAAGAGCTCAGTTGATGTTAGACGACGAGTCCACACCGGAACCGTCATCTTCGTTTGAATCGGAAATCTGTAGTACCCTTAACCGTTTAAGAAAACTAAAACGATAAAAATCGAACCGATTCCAATGGCCAATTTTGGACATAACCGGAATAATGAAAACAATCAGAATAATGAGGATAATCTTAACATACCCCCACCACCACCATTAAAGGACTATTTCACTCCTACTACCTACACACCACCGTCGTGTATTGCATTACCGGAAGTGACGTCAGCTCATTTTGAAATCAAATCATCAACTATTGCGCTCTTGCCGTCATTTCACGGGCGTGTTAAGGAGGACCCCTATAATCATCTAGGTGAATTTCAGGGTATCTGTGCGACTTTAAAGATTCAGAACTTAACAGATGATGAGTTAAAAATGCGTCTGTTCCCGTTTTCACTTAAAGATAAGGCGAAGTACTGGCTCTAATCGTCGGAGCCAAATTCAATAAGAACATGGGATGAGTTGCAAACTGCGTTCCTACAAAAATTCTTCCCCATAACTAGGACGAATCAAATTAGAAAGCAAATAACTAATTTTACAATGCAAGACGGGGAGACACTTTACGATACATGGGAACAGTTTAAAGAACTCCTACGTTCTTGCCCTCATCACCAGATACCCAAATGTCAGTTGGTACAAGTCTTCTATGAAGAATTAATTCCCGCCGTTCGAAATACCGTCGACGCTATTTGTGCGGGGACGTTCCTCCACAAGAGTGCCGATGAAGCATGGAAGATATTTGAAACATTAAGTGAAACTCTATGCACCAAGCAGTATCCGTACGACCCGAGGGACACCTTCTACCTCACTCGAAGAGAGAGGCGAAAGTTGAGTCTAATCATTCATATAAAATTCAAGAATTAAATAGAAAAATGGACCAACTTATGATGATGGGCCGCATGCAAGGCCCACCTCCTTCTGCTGAAATATGCCAATTATGCTCGAATTCGTCGCATTCGACATTAGCATGTCCGTCCGCATCCCAATTCCCGGAATTTGTGGAACAACATATAAATGCTGTCCAACAGTTCCAACGACCCAATTATAACCCCGGGGTTTATAAACCGGACTCGACATGGGGAGCTCACCCGAATCTATCTTGGAACTCTAATAGTGAGAAACCATATTCGAAACCCGATACGACGAATTTTCCTAATGCGTATCGGCAATAACCTAATCAGTATAAACAGCCTCAAAATCAACAAAATCAATACCAACAGCCGCCCTTCCGCACTAATCCTCCAAGAGATAAAACTTTCGAAGAGAGCGTGTTGGCATCATTAAAAAACCTAGAAGCTCAATCACAATCACAGTCGCAACTTGTAAATTCCCATACGCAATCTATAGCGAAGTTAGAGTCCCAAATGGGACAATTAGCTAATACATTGAATCGACGTAATGAGGGAAAATTACCAAGTCAACCTGTGCAAAATCCTAAGGGTCAGTACGAGGTGAGTTCGACAAGCGACCAAGTTAACGCAGTGTCGACTAGGACAACTGAACGTCCTGAGGAGGTCGTACCTCCTCCCGAAACGAGAAAGGATAAGGGTAAAGAAAAAGAAAAAGGTGAAAAGGAAATGTAACTCCAATTTCAACAGACGCTAATCCTCTATTGCCTAATAAAACATCTAAAGCAGCGAATCCGTCCGACTATGTGCCTAGGATGCCATTCCCACCGAGCGGGGAAGCCCCGGCTCACTTCACTAGAAAAAGCACGAAACCGGAAGATATTCTTGAAATATTTAAAGAAGTAAAAATCAATATTCCACTACTAGATGCGATTAAACAGATACCTCCGTACGCTAAATTCCTAAAGGATCTATGCACTCAGAAGAGAAAGTCGAGAAACCATTTATCTAAGAAAGTTTTCTTAACGGAAAAGGTTAGCTCCATGTTTCATAACAATACTCTAAAATACAAGGATCCCGGTACTCCAACCATCGCTTGTCACATCGGGGATAAATACATTCATCGGGCTCTCCTTGATTTAGGAGCGAGTGTGAATTTGCTCCCCTATTCAGTATATGAACATTTGGGTTTAGGAGAACTAAAACCAACGGCAGCCACTTTACAATTAGCCGATAGGTCAATTAAAGTTCCCCGGGGAGTAGTGGAAGATGTTTTGGTCAAAGTTGATAGATGCTACTATCCGGTCGATTTTATCGTGCTAGACACCGAACCAGTCCTAGATGCTAGTAAACAAGTCCCAATCATACTAGGACGCCCTTTGCTAGCCACGGTGAACTCTATTATTAACTGTAGGACTGGAGTGATGGATATAACTTTTGGTAACATGACTGTGCATCTTAATGTCTTCAATGCATCTAACCAACCATATAGAGATGATGAAGAGGCAGACTGCTATGCCATAGACTTAATAGACGAATTAATCAAAGAGGCAGCGCCTTTTATGTTGACTAAGGAAGCCTTGGAAGCATGCCTATCGCATTTCAATTTTAATGATTTCAACATTGACACGAATATTGAAGATGTAAATACTTTATTGGAATCAGTAAACACGACCAATGCACTTCCATGAAAACCTAAAATAGAGGCTTTACCGCCTCTTGAACATGAACCAGCCGTACCATCCATTGAGTGCCCCCCGACACTTGAACTTAAGCCATTGCCGGATTCTCTAAAATATGCATTCCTAGGATCTAATGTGACCCTTCCAGTCATAATCGCGTCAAATTTAACTGAAATTCAGGAAGTACAGCTAATCAAGGTTCTAGGTAATCATAAAAAGGCGATTGGATGGACGGTCGCCGATCTAAAAGGAATTGACCCGTCCGTTTGCATGGATAGAATAAATTTAGAAGAAAGTGCTAAACCTTCTAGGGAAATGCAACGACGTCTCAACCCTAACATGAAAGAAGTGGTTATAAAGGAAGTTATAAAACTCTTAGATGCCGGTATTATCTACCCGATCTCCGATAGCAATTGGGTCAGCCCAACTCAGGTTGTCCCAAAGAAATCGGGTATCACGATCGTACCAAATGAAAAGGGAGTCCTTATACCCACCCGGTAAACTACTGGTTGGCGGGTATGTATTGACTATAGAAAACTTAATTCGATGACTCGTAAGGACCACTTCCCTCTTCCATTTATTGATCAAGTCCTTGAACGTCTGTCCGGTCAGAGTTATTGTTGCTTCTTAGATGGATACTCTGGTTATAACCAGGTGCCCATTTACCCCGATGACCAAGAAAAGACGACGTTCACATGTCCCTTTGGAACCTTTGCCTACCGTCGTATGCCGTTTGGCTTATGCAATGCACCGGCAACCTTTCAACGGTGTATGATGGCAATTTTCTTGGACATGATTGAGAAATTTCTCGAGGTATTTATGGATGATTTATCCGTTTTCGGACCTACTGATGTTGTCAATATCAAGATATAAAAAGTGTTCTTTACTTTTCAAAAGATTTGTAGTGTGAAAGCAAAGGTCGAACCCACAGGGATTGGTTAACTACAGCGACTTAATTTTAATACCTAACTTTAATTAATTGTGAAAACGGATTTTGATTTGACTTTAATTAAACTAATAACAATAAAAATAAATCAAAACTATGAAAGCAATTAAAAGTGTTGTTGTAAATATGTAAAGGGAACCTAGGATTGCAATTCCACCACTAGCTTCATAATAAGGGTATTTATGAATTACTTTAGCTCATTACGTTGGATGAATATGGGGAATTGTGGCTACAAGCCCAATTCCTCCGTCAAGAGAATAATCATGTTCCATCTTTGGTTAGCACGAATTATCCCATACTAAACTAGGGTTGTGACATAATTCGTCTAATCTAGGCATGGATTATTCGGATACTTGATAGCACAAATCAATAAAGCACCATCACATGTAAATAATCTCAACAAGCATAGCGAGAATAAATCATTGAGCACATCACAGTCAAAATAGATCTAAGACAAGAATAAACTTTGAAAGCAATGATTTAATCAATAGAAGTACGATTTATTTATAAAAATCCTCGGAACATGTGACTGTCATCCATACATAATAAAACTAAAATAAAAACATAAAATACTCCCTATTACTCGACTAGGGCTTCATTGAAACCCTAGATCTTTGTCTAGGCTGCCATAGAAGTGGAGATCGGCAAGTAGTTGATGGAGGAGGCCATGGGAATCCTTGGTCTTCTTCTTCTTCTCCTTGCTTTTTCTCCCTTCAAGGGCTGGAATTTCAGTCTATATGACTGTATGTGTATGTATGTATGGGTGTGTAACCTTCAATTGAAGTAAAATAGAGTATATAGAGAGGTTACAACAAGCTTTGGAAGCTTTCCTAACCCGAAACGAACTGAAACTGATATATTTTACAGTCTGGACATCATTCAGCAGTTTCGTTTGCACAGGAGTCTTCAATATACTGAAATACGCATAATTGGTTTTTACACATATCGCGCGCACAGCTCGCGTGAGCGCGACATTTGGTACCTCGCGCGCGCGGCTCGCACGAGCGAATTCTGGAATCTCGCGCGCGCGCGAACTGGCTTTTTCAGCTTCTTTTCTTCTGCTTTTTCACCCTGTTTAGTCTGATATACTTGATTTCTTCCAAAACCTGTCAGAAAATAGAAAATGAAGTAAAAATATACAAAAACAGGATAAAAAGGTACTAACAAACGCTCGTTAAGGCGTATAAATAGGATTTGTTCTCTCCCGATCACACCCCCAAACCTATATTTTGCTAGTCCTCGAGCAAAACTAAAATAAAAACTAACTACTAATAAAATACTACTCCATTTTCGCATGGATCACGATTGCATTTAGCATATGCAACAAGCCTTTTAAACCTCTAGGTGTCCCTAGTCGGACGAGTAAAGTCTCGTGAGGGTTCTCGTCAACAAGTCACCCACAACCATCTTTATTAACTTGTAAACTTCAAAAGTTTTATTAAAAACGAAAAATAAAACATTCAATACTCCTTATTATAACACAATGATTTGAAATAGAATAATGAACAAGAAAAAATAGAATCAAACATTCACCTATATCATGAAAAACAATCTCAAGCACATGCATCATATAAATCAATAGAGTTCCTCATAAAATTGCACATGTGTGATATGGTAGTCAAATGAACACGCGCATGTCATGAACTTGGAATATACTTCGGATAACCGTCTAACTATGCTTTGACTACGAATCTCACAATGAATTACACTCTCAAATGAAACACTCAGAAACATGTGTAATTTCTCTAGTATACGTGAGCAAAGGAATTATGTTTTCAAGATGAATAACGCTCACATACGACATGAAAAAGACGCATAACATGAAAGAACAGTAGTCTCATGGATAGGATGCCAACAATCAAAAAAAATTACTCATTACCATGTTTTAATCCCCCTCCCATCGTTTACATATCAAAACCATGTTTTCCAGGATCAAATAGGACTTTTCAAAGGTTGTAATGTGGCTCAGGTAATGAAAGAGGATAGAAAGGATTAATCGAGTAGGTTTACGAATGGCATTGTAAGGCCTGTTTGATTTCTTTCATTCTTCTTCTACAAACTTTCATCTTCTCTTTCTCTTCATTCCTTTTCATTCATTTTTCTTCTTTTCTTTCATTTTTTTTTTCAACCTTCCTCTTCTTTATTTTATTTCTTTTCCTTTTTCTTTTCTCGCTTCTCAAATGATTATGCATTGAATACCAAGCAACTACCCCAATAGCATCTTATTTTCTTCTTCTCAATCAACACATCGCCTTAATACTACTACAAGTGGATCACTCTTCCAGTGGTATACTTCAAGTCGATCAAGTTGGAGCTTTTAAAGAGGATAATGGTGAACAAAGAAAAAGAGGCATTGTAACGGCTCAAAGGGGCGAACTAAGGAAATTTTATCTTTTATCGACCGGTAGTAAACAAAGAAGGCCTAAAATCATTTCCTAGGGTAATACTATTCTTCAATGTTTACAATGGAAGATTATTTAGCATGGTAACAAATATTTTAACTTGACTATCAACCAAAACAAGAATAATGAGACTAAACAACAAGTAGATGCGCTATTCCAAATGAAATTCGACAAACACAAGATGTATTTATAACCCTCTAAAAAGAAAAGATAGGCTCAAAAGCTCACCGGGTCTAGTCTCCACCTTGTGTTATCTAGAAATCCGAATCATCATGTATTCAATCAACTACGTGCAGTGCATAAGTTTGTGTGCAAATCTATGATATAAACTACGATTCAAACAATCCATAACTTAAACATTACATCATATCATAACTTCAGCAAATGTTTAATCACATCTTCTCTTGTTTACCATTCTATAACAATCATAGTTACATAACAAGAAGTATCAAATCAAGATTGCAAAAACGTCGGTAACATCGTTTATTTAAACACACTTATTGAAAAATTTTAAAATTTTGCATAAAATAATGTGCATGTGTGCATACCCCCAAACCTAAACCTTTCATTGTCCCTAATGAAACAATAAAATGAAAGAACGGAGAGTAGGTAAGGAAGGAACGATAGTACCTTGATCTTGATAAGCATAAACCAGGTGAACGTATAAAAATATGTCAATAAAGTTCAATGTTACCTGTTACTTCTTAACAAAAGAAAACAAACAAAAAGAATAATAAAAGCAGCTAAAAGAATTATAATTAACGAAACTAAATAAACTATAAAACTGGACAAAACTACGAAAACAGAAAAATAATAAACTAGAAACGAAAATAAAACAGAAATAGAACTATGAAAACAACAATTAACTCGATCTAAAAGTATGTAAGAAACAAAAACAGAAAAGTAAAAACTACTACAACAGGTGTGGAGGACTGATAGAGAAAACAAAAGAAAATATCAGAACAATGGGGTATCGCGCGAGAGGTCCGCGCGAGCGGCCGTCGCGCGCGCGAATCCCAAGTTTTTTTTTTTTTTTTTTTTTTTGAAATCACGCCCGCGAGCTACCTCATGCCCGTGAAACCAGGCGCGAGAAGATACTGAGAGCACATATAATAAAAAGTTGGAAAATTTTTTGCTAAGGGGGAATATCGCGCGAGCGGGCCGCACGAGCGACCTGTCGCGCGCGCGACTTTGGTCTTTTCCTCTTTTTCAGTATAAAAATGTTTATAAGTTCAAAATAAATTATTCCCGACCCCCAAACCTGTCCAGAATGTCCAAAACAGACTCAAAAGGACTCAAAAACGACTAAAACTAAGGAAAACAAACGAAATAAAGCTTGGGTTGCCTCCCAAGAAGCGCTATCTTTTACGTCTTCAGCTAAACCTTTCTAGCTCAAGATTCATGAAGGCTGAAACTCGGATTGTGTATCCCGTAGGATATCAGGAAGAGCTCGGTGATAAGCAGAAATAGCGTCGCTTTGAATCAGTTCAATTGACGGTTCTCCCTCATTATGTTCAAATCGATTTCTTACCTTTCGAGTAAATTCATCATTCGGGTCCAGATTAGTCGAATTCGTCCGCTCACTACTCACCAAATTATTTTCCTCACCCACAGGTTGTACGTTATTTGGTTCAATTGTTCGTCTAACCTCAATCTCTGCCTCACATAGGTAATCATTGTCTTTAGGAGGTTGATCAATAGCGTTAAAAACATTTAATTTGAGATTCATGTTCCCAAATGACACCTTCATTACCCCCGTCCGGCAGTTAACACGTGCGTTAGCGGTCGCTAAGAATGGACGGCCTAAGATGACAGGAATGTGTTTCCTAGCATCTAACGCGGGTTCAGTGTCAAGGACCATGAAGTCTACAGGATAATAGCATTTATCAACTTTAACCAAGACGTCCTCGACGATTCCTCTAGGTATTTTAATTGAACGATCCGCTAACTGTATTGTAGCGGCCGTAGGTTTAAGTTCACCTAGTCCTAATTGTTTATAGACGTGATAGGGTAAAAGGTTAACGCTAGCTCCTAAGTCAAGGAGAGCCCGATGAATGATAGTGTCACCTATGACACATGAAATCGTAGGCGTACCGGGATCCTTATACTTTGGAAGAGCGTGTTGAAAAACTGAACTTACTTTTTCCGTGAGGAAGACATTTTTCGGAATATGACTGCGCAATTTACGTTTTTGAGTGCAAAGGTCTTTAAGACATTTAGCGTAAGCGGGAATTTGTTTTATAGCATCGAGGAATGGAATATTAATTTTAACTTGTTTAAACACCTCGAGTATATCCTCAGTTTTTGATTTTTTCTTTGAAAAATTAGACGGTTCCTCAACATTGGGTGGAAAAGGTAACTTTGAAACATAGTTAGTTGGGACCGGTTCTTTATCTTTCTTATTTTGACTCGTCTCCTCACCCTCTTCTTTATTCCATTTAACGTCCTTTTGATCCGGAATCTTAACAACTTCATCTTCCCGAATAGTCGTCCTAGTTGATACGGCGTTTACTTGTTCACTCGACCCCTTAATCTCATATTGTCCCTTAGGATTTTGAATAGTTTGCGCAGGCAACTTCCCCTCATTCCTACGACTCATTGTATTCGCTATTTGTCCAATTTGGGACTAAAGCTTCGCAATGGATTGTGTGTGAGAGTGCACTATTTATGCTTGTGCTTGGACTTGAGTTTCAATATTCTTAAGGGAAGCCAACACCGTCTCCTCAAAAGCGTTAGTCCTTGGGGGGTTAGGATTAGGAGGATGGTGTTGGTATTGATTTTGTGGAAACTGGGGTCGATAAGTATTAGAAAAATTAGTCAACCTAGGATTATAATTATTTTGTGGGAATTGTTGCATAGCATTTACGTGTTGCTCCACAAATTCGGGAAACTGAGATGCCGATGGGCATGTAAAGATATTATGTGACGGTGTAGAACACAATTCACATACTTCGTGAGAAGGTGCGGTTGTCGCTTGATTCATTGTCATAAAGCGGTCAAGTTTTTTAGATAATTCTTGAAATTCAATAGAATGACTCGACTCAAACTTCACCTCTCGTTTGGGTGGAGGAAGATATCCTTCCGAACATACCGACACAGCCTGATGCATCGAGTTCTCGCTTAAAGTTTCAAAAAATTTCCAGGCCTCGTTGGCGCTTTTGTGTAGGAAAGTTCCCGCACAAACGGCATCAATGGTATTACAGACAGAGGGAATTAGTCCCTCGTAGAAGACTTGAACAAGTTGCCACTTAGGAACCTGATGATGTGGGCAAGAGCGTAATAATTCTTTAAATTTTTCCCACGTATCGTAAAGCGTCTCCCCATCTTGCATTACAAAATTTGTTATGGATTTCCTTATCTGATTTGTACGCATAATAGGAAAAAAAATTTGTAAAAACACGGTGTGCAAGGCTTCCCATGTTTTAATTGTGTTTGGCTCAAGTGATTGAAGCCAATGCTTCGCTTTGTCTCTTAAAGAAAATGGAAAGAGCCGCAATTTTAACTCATCGTCAGCTAGATTTTGGATTTTCAAAGTAGAGCATATATCCTGAAAATCTCCTAAGTGTTGATATGGATCTTCATTTAGACGACCATGGAAAGAAGGAAGTAGCGAGATCGTAGATGATTTTATCTCAAAGTGAGATACTATCGCCTCCGGTAATTCGATACCGGCTTGTGGCGTGTAAGTAGTAGGAATAAAATAATTTATAAGTGGAGGAGGTGGCGGTATATTAAGATTATTCATATTAGCACCGTCGTTTTGATTGTTATTGTTATTTCCACCGTCAGCCATTTTAATCGGTTCGGTTTTAAAAGTTCGAGTTTTTCTTAACCGTTCACGGGTACTTTGAATTTCGGCCTCAAACAACGACGACGGAATCGGAGTTGATTCGTCGTCTTGCAACCCAGCTCTAGAAGCTTGAGTTGTGGACTTACTAGTTCTTAAGGTACGTTCAAGTTCAAGATCGAAAGATTTTAATTCTGGTTTATTTGAACGTGTACCTAACATAAACTAAAATAAAGAAAAAGAAACTAAAAACAAAGACTGACTAAACAAAAGAAACAAATAGCAATCACGCAAATAAGACGACAATCAAGCACACAGTACTACTATGATGCATGAATATTATCCTGTGATGCGATGACCGCGTCAAGCCCAGCGCCCCAGGTTTCCTAGATAATGCCGTGTTCACTCCACAACTAACCTAATGCAAGTAATTGCGTCTCAGCGCCCTGACTTACAGTGATTTGATGCCAAATTAAGCGAGCAATTTACTTAATTTTTATTTATTTTATTTGCGTAAGCTCCTTTGATGTAATTAGCTACTCCACTCGGAAACGTTGGAATTTGATGACTCAAAAACTAGAAAATAAAAAAGAAAAGTTAGCAACTCAAAATAAAACGAAAAATAAGAAA
This sequence comes from Hydrangea macrophylla, assembly GCA_033977485.1. Taxonomy (NCBI): domain Eukaryota; kingdom Viridiplantae; phylum Streptophyta; class Magnoliopsida; order Cornales; family Hydrangeaceae; genus Hydrangea; species Hydrangea macrophylla. Next base: position 60,221,554 of record CM066997.1, on the reverse strand, counting down.
AGAAAACCTAATCTAATATTTACGAATTAACTAAACTAAGATTCTAAAACTAAAGGTAGTAATTTTCAATCCCCGGCAACGGCGCCAAAAATTGATGTTGTCAATATCAAGATATAAAAAGTGTTCTTTACTTTTCAAAAGATTTGTAGTGTGAAAGCGAAGGTCGAACCCACAGGGATTGGCTAACTACAGCGACTTAATTTTAAACCTAACTTTAATTAATTGTGAAAACGGATTTTGATTTGACTTTAATTAAACTAATAACAATAAAAATAAATTTAAACTATGAAAGCAATTAAAAGTGTTGTTGTAAATATGTAAAGGGAACCTAGGATTGCAATTCCACCACTAGCTTCATAATAAGGGTATTTATGAATTACTTTAGCTCATTACGTTGGATGAATATGGGGAATTGTGGCTACAAGCCCAATTCCTCCGTCAAGAGAATAATCATGGTTCAAGCACCAACATATTCCATCTTCGGTTAGCACGAATTATCCCACACTAAACTAGGGTTGTGACATAATTCGTCTAATCTAGGCATGGATTATTCGGATACTTGATAGCACAAATCAATAAAGCACCATCACATGTAAATAATCTAAACAAGCACAGCGAGAATAGATCATTGAGCACATCACAGTCAAAATAGATCTAAGACAAGAATAAACTTTGAAAGCAATGATTTAATCAATAGAAGTACGATTTATTTATAAAAATCCTCGGAACATGTGACTGTCATCCATACATAATAAAACTAAAATAAAAACATAAAATACTCCCTATTACTCGAGTACGGCTTCATTGAAACCCTAGATCTTTGTCTAGGCTGCCACAGAAGTGGAGATCGACAAGTAGTTGATGGAGGAGGCCATGGGAATCCTTGGTCTTCTTCTTCTTCTCCTTGCTTTTTCTCCCTTCAAGGGCTGGAATTTCAGTCTATATGACTATATGTGTATGTATGAATGGGTGTGTAACCTTCAATTGAAGTAAAATAGAGTATATATAGAGTTTACAACAAGCTTTGGAAGCTTTCCTAACCCGAAATGAACTGAAACTAATATATTTTACAGTCTGGATGTCATTCAGCAGTTTTGTTTGCTCAGGAGTCTTCAGTATACTGAAATACGCATAATTGGTTTTTACACATATCGCGCGCGCGGCTCGCGCGAGCGCGACATTTGGTACCTCGCGCGCGCGACTCGCACGAGCGAATTCTGGATTCTCGCGCGCGAACTGGCTTTTTCAGCTTCTTTTCTTCTGCTTTTTCACCCTGTTTAGTCTGATATACTTGATTTCTTCCAAAACCTGTCAGAAAATAGAAAACGAAGTAAAAATATACAAAATCAGGATAAAAAGGTACTAACAAACGCTCGTTAAGGCGTATAAATAGGATTTGTTCTCTCCCGATCACCTACATTCGATGAATGCCTTACAAATCTCACAAAAGTCCTCGCCCGGTGCGAGGAAGCAAATTTAAGTTGGGAAAAGAGGCATTTCATGGTTCAAGAGGGAATAGTCTTGGGTCACGTTGTTTCCAAGAGAGGTATAGAGGCTGATAAAGCAAAAATTGAGTTAATAGACAAACTTCCACCGCCATCATCCATTCGTCAGATCCGTTCCTTCCTAGGTCATGCTGGTTTCTATAGACTATTTATCAAGGACTTTAGTAAAATTTCACGTCCCTTGTGCAACCTGCTTGCCAAGGATGCTCCTTTTGTCTTTGACAACGACTGTCTGAAGGCTTTTGAAACGTTGCGCACCTTACTATCCATGGCTCCAGTAATCCAATCCCCGGATTGGTCCCTACCATTTGAATTGATGTGCGATGCTTCTGATTATGCTGTAGGAGCAGTTTTGGGGCAAAAAGTTAATAAAATCCCTCACGTAATTTACTATGCGAGTAAAACACTAAATGACGCGCAATTGAATTACACGACTACGAAAAAAGAATTATTAGCGGTTGTGTTTGCCCTGGACAAGTTCCGATCATATCTTTTAGGGTCAAAAGTCATTGTGTATACAGATCACGCCGCATTACGTCATCTATTGAATAAGAAAGATACGAAACCCAGATTAATCCGATGGATTTTACTCCTTCAAGAGTTTAATTATGAAATATGGGATAAAAAGGGTTCTGAAAATGTAGTAGCTGACCACTTGTCACGAATTCTTACAGAGTCTAATGATCTTACCCCCTAAAGGATTCATTTCCGGACAAACAATTATTTGCATTACCACCATCAAGCGTCCATGGTTCAGTGATATCGTCAACTTCTTAGCTACAGGACATATCCCGAATAAGTGGTCTCGTTTAGACAAAGATCGATTCTTTTCTCAAATTAAACATTACTACTGGGACCACCCACTGTTATTTAAACACTGTTCTAATCAAATTATACAACGTTGTGTTCCGGAGAGTAAGTTCAATTCTATAATAAACTTCTGTCACTCTCTAGAATGCGGAGGACACTTTGGTGGCCGGCGTACGGCCGCTAAAGTCCTCCAAAGTGGACTGAATTCTGTCAGAACTGCGTACGTTGTCAACAAACAGGTAACATGTCACGTCGTGATGCGATGCCCCTGACCCCAATTCTTATTATAGAAATATTTGATGTGTGGGGCATCGACTTTATGGGTCCGTTTCCCTCGTCTTATGGTTTCGAATACATTTTAGTCGCGGTCGACTATGTTTCTAAGTGGGTGGAGGTAGTGGCGACGAGAACCAACGACCATAAAGTAGTGGTTCAATTTATAAAAGATAATATATTTTGTCAGTTTGGTACGCCACGGGCAATTATAAGCGACGGGGGTAAACATTTCTGTAATCGTTACTTCGAAGCCCTCGTCCGAAAATATTCCGTCACCCATAAAGTAGGAACCACATACCACCCGCAAACCCAAGGCCAAGTTGAAGTGTCTAATAGAGAGGTAAAAAGTATATTAGAAAAAATGGTACGTCCAGACCGTAAAGATTGGTCACAACGACTGACCGATGCGCTTTGGGCTTATTGCACAGCTTTTAAAACTCCTATTGGGATGTCTCCTTATCGACTAGTATTTGGAAAAGCGTGCCACCTACCGGTGGAACTGGAACATCGATCCTATTGGGCCGTAAAAACGCTTAACCAAGATATAAAAGCGGCAGGATGCCATCGTATACTTCAATTGCAAGAACTCAAAGAATTGAGAAAGGAAGCGTATGAAAATTCGAGAATCTATAAAGAACGATCTAAAGCTTTCCACGATAAAATGATTATAAGAAAGAATTTCGAAGTTGGACAACGCGTATGGTTAATTAACTCAAAATTAAGGTTGTTTCCGGGTAAGTTACGGTCCCGATGGGACGGTCCGTTCACTATAACACAAGTGTTCCCGCATGGGGCGATCGAAATTCAAGATACAAACGGTGGAACATCATTCAAGGTAAACGGACAATGACTTAAGTCATACCGGTTAGAAGAGACAGAAGAAAGAGAAATCGAATCTATAAATCTGGTAGATCCGATCTATTTAGAGTGAGCCTTGCATCGGTCGAGCTAGCGACGTAAAACTTAGCGCTTCTTGGGAGGCAACCCAAGATTTTATTAACATTTTCTTTAGTTTTGTTCATTTTTTTTTAGTAGTTTTCGGCCAATGTCTGAGCTTTTAAATACCCAAAGGATGAAAATTTTACATTATAGAACATTTTAACAAGAAAACAGAAAAGAAAAATGAGAAAACAGCATATCGCGCAAGCGTCCCGCTCGCGCGAACGATCGCTCGCGCGGTCCTCTCACGCTAGCTTCTCCCTTAGATAAAATTTTTGAAACTCTTGAAAAAAGCCTCAGCGTCTGCTCGCACTTGAAATCGCGCGCGCGAGACCCCTCGCTAGAGTGGTCCGCTGGAGCGAAGTTGGGACTTAGAAATTTTTTCCAAATAAACGAACAGGGAGCCTCAGCTTTCCCTCGCGCCTCAAATCGCGGGCGCGAGGTACTCGCTGGAGCGGTCCTCTCGAGCGGACTTTACACTTATTATGAAACCGAAAACAAAGTCTCAGCTTCACCTTGCGGAGGGATCCACGCGCGCGAAGCTCGCTCGCGCGATCCGCTCGCCCGAGGTTCACGTCCCTTTAAATATAGGGCTGAGCCCTAATTTCTTCAGATTTCTTGTGCTATCTCTCTCTCTTCGTCTTTCTCTCTCTCGGCAACGCCCTCTCTCTCTTCTCTCCACCACTAATCGCCACAACACCACCGCCGACCTCCATCACTAACCACCACCTCCGGCCACCGCTGGTCATCATCCAGTCCACCAAACCACCACGGGCCACCGCCGGACCACCGAACCCGCCGCCGCCGCATCAACATCAACGAAACTGCGGCCAAATTTAAGGCCAAATTTTCTCCCCCTAAAGTTTGACCCTTCTTCACAGGTATACATCCATCATATATACATATATACATACATAGTATATATAAATAAACACATATATGCATATGTACGCCCAAAACTAAAACCCTAAGTTTTAGTTTCTTGAAACCCTGAGCTTTACTCACACGTATCTAGATCCACACACCCTGAAATCCTAATTTGGACAACCTTGATGGTTGCTAGGGTTCTGAATTATAACTTTGTGTATATGTTGACATTCAGATCTTCATACACTCACAAACCCTAAATTCAGGATTCGAAGAACACACACACGAATTTTTCTCTATATACAAAACACATTTTTTTTATCAACCAAGGGTTTGTGAATTAGGGTTTGTGGGTCAATTTGAACCCAAGACTTGTTTAGGGTTGATCAAATACAATTAATTTACATGCCTGGATCTGTATCTATAGTAGTCTATCTTTGTTATCATGCATTCACACCGTCTTGTCAAGGTTCAAGCCTTAGCCCTTATTTTCACAATAATGATGTTGTTTAGGGTCTGGGGGTTGAATTTAAGGGTGGTACATCCATGGATATATTTACAGATTTAGAGCTCTCTAAATCACATGCTCAATGACACGTGTATGATCGCATTATAGATCATATGCTCTATGGATGTGTGACGAGAGTGACTGGAACTCATACACTAATTCACATGCTCGCACGCACGTTACTTTATTTCACCTCGAACCCTACTACGTTGCCGTTTAGATAAATTTCAAGTAAACAGGATAGTATCTTATTCACTATTTTGTTGCCCTTCACAATGAATTTGCATACAGTGAATAAACTCCCAACGTGGTCTTAAACTATTGATCCCTTTCTAAACGTGAACTAATAGTTTTTGTCATTACGATAATTTTCAAATAAAGAATAGTTCACGTACGTTAAAGCTCATCTATAACGAACCTTTGACCTAATTAGTGCAGTCTTGTAACTTTTGGAATTCATCTTGGATACATAGGCTACCTTAAGAGGTTTGTTGTGTGCCCTGAGGTCCATATTTACCAATTCGATGACCAAATTTCATTCTATGATCAAATTGAGTTCTTTATATATTGTGGCACTGATTCATTATCAACTTAGTCAAGTACGTTGTCAATCACCGTTACACCTTCCCAACAATACAACTCTAAGCTTCCCCATGATCCAAACAATCTGGATTTTGAAATTCTCTAACGACTTTGACTAAATGTTTATAACCTTGGAGTGTCGACCCCCGGGTGACTTCAAGTTTACTCTTAACTAGTTCTTATAACAACATAGAGTTGAATTTTGAACTGCTTGACTTTATCTTGGATGTTATGCATTTCGCAAACAAGGCAATGAAATGAAAACTCGAAAACAGAACTTAGACGTAGACATATCACATTTATGTTTTGGTAAATGAATTTATTTATTTACATTTCTAATAAACACGCGGCAAGTACCCTGCGACTTGCCGCAAAGTGTGTGCCCTTGTCGGGACAGTGGGTGAGAAGGGATCGGCTCTTCTCACAGTTGCTAGGTGTTCCCCCGTGAATCCCAATTTCTTTTACAACTATTGCAATTATATTGATTGTGTCCCTTGCCGGGATGTTTTTCTTTGCAGGTGACCCATTCCCCCTTTCCCTTTCATTTTCTTTTCTGGGCTTAGACCAATTTTAAAGCCCGCATTTTCAAAAAAAAAATTCTAAAATTTATACACCTTTCTTTTACAAATGACAAAACGAACCGTAAAATCTGCCTCTTCGTCCCAACCACCTCAGAAACGATCAAAATGAAAAGAAAAATAGACAGGACCACCACCACCACCGCCCCCAGACGACCCAAACCCGAACGAACTAGGCCCAAAATACGCCACTCGAGGCCTCAACTACAAGGCCGCTATAGACGCTGAGTACTTCGCGTCTGATAAAGACACAAAGTGGGGCCACAGCAACCTAGCCGCCCGTAAGTTGGCCCCATAACTTTATTTTAGGAACCCAGATTTAATCAGCTACCCCCGCGTCGTCTGCCTCTTTTTATCAAAACCTCCGCTACCATAAATAATCCCTAAGCCAGCACTCCTTCCTGTCCACCACCATTAATGGCTACGACATTACCCTCAACCCAGATAACATCGCTGAAATCCTCCAACTCCCCTCCCATTCTTACCAAGTTCCAAAACTAAACGTCCTATCCAAAGCCCACTCCTTCATACACATTATTCAGGACATGTGTGGCAGCCGCTCTGGGTCGGGGCAGTCTATTTAAAGATCGCACATGCCCCGCCATATATGGTTCGTCGACCATGTCTTTAAACGAAACCTGTACCCCCTTGGTCATGAACAAGAACGGACCAAGGAAATTCACCATGCCCTCCACGCTGTTTACCGCAGCGATTGGTTTCACCCTGGACTTATTATCATGGAGGGCATGCGTCTTGCGGCCCATGCCATTGACCACTCCCTTGATTCTAAGCTTCTTCTGCCCTACCCTCGCACTATCACCGCTATTCTGCGAGCTAAGGCCTTTCCTATTCCTGCCGATGAGCCCATTGACGCTCATATTCCAGAGTTCGCTTCCGCTGATTGGAAGCTGAGCTTGGATCGACTAGACCTGGAGGTTAAGAGGGCCCGAGAGCAGGCCCAGGCCCGTCATGAGCAGGCAGTCCAGCATCCACCCCCTCTTGAGGATTCCCCGTATGCTTGGACGTATGGGGACGTGTGTGCTTTCCGAGGTGAGACGCTACGCTTGCAGTCATACATGAGGTCCTTTTTCTAGCTTCATCATCCTGATCAGCTGGAGGACATTCTTGCTCAGGGAGAGGCAGCTTACCAGTCGGCGTTTCCGCGACAGGCACAGCAGGTGGCCGAGGAGGGAGTTGAGGAGCAAGGAGAGGTACAGGGTGAGGAGGAGGAGGCTGGAGATGATGGTGATGATGACGATGGGAGTGACGGTGATGGGGATGGTGATGGTACTACTTGCCAGGGGAGTATGGGACTGGAGTTGGTTCTGATTGAGGGTGGTGAGGACTAGACTAGGTTTTGGGGGGGAGTGTTTGGACCTTTATTTTTCATTTTTCATGTATTTGGTGGGTGGTTTAGACATTTTCAGACAATTTGGCATGTAAATTATTTTATTATTTCTGTGTTTATACTTTTTGTCTGTCTGTTTATTATTATTAGGATTTTGCTGTACCCGGCTTTGACCGGTTAGTTTACTTTCTGTCTTTTGGTTTACTTTTGAGCAGTTGGTCTGTAATTATATTATTTTTCTTTTGTTGCCTCTCGTTTATAGTTATGTAATTACTGTTGCCTCTAATTTGTCACAACTTGACATTGTTATTCATTACCTCTCCAATTTCATGTTCGGCTATAGAATGTCTCATGTATTCACTTGGAAGCAAGTGTTGTCGAATTACTATTGAATAGCAATCTCACCAACCATTGCACTAGAACAGGGGTCTCTTCGGTTCAGGTTTGGGGGTAATTCTGTTTGAATTTAAATGAACACGTACATTGTCTACGTTTACAAATTTGACATTTATTACGGCTGTACGTTCAAGCAAATGGTAGCGTTAAGTTTCTTGTTTTCAGTAACTCAAACTAATAAGGTTAAATTGTGACTTAATTTTTGGTTTCAGGTTTTTGTTTCTCTAAAATCCATATAGTACCTCGACCCTTATATATCATCTACATCCTCATAGTATGGACCATCCGATCTCTCCTCCTTCGTCACCTGATAGGTCCCCGAGTCAGTCGAGTTATTGTTCTGACTTTAGTTCGCTTTCTGATACTCCTACATTGAGTCTTAAGGTAGCCAAATCTGATGGTCCAGGTTGGTACCGTCATCGTCCTCGTAAGCCTAGTCCTATATGTTCTGATTCTTCCGACGAGGATGATCTATTTGGCGATGACCCTACCGCTATTGATGGCCCTTATGGCGCTCCCCCTACATCGTCCGAGTCTTCTTTGTCTGAATCGGCCGATTCATCGACTGATGATGACGACGAGGGTGTGGTTTTCGATTTAGCTGCTAGTTCATTATTTGACCCTGTTGAGTCTAATGTGCTTTCGACTGAGGTTACCTATCCATATAGGGACCTCCCGGATTATGTACCGGACGTTGTTCGACAGCGTCCGGGTCACCCTGACTGGTCCCCTGAGGACATTGCTTCGATATTTGCGCCTTATTCCGGTCCTGAGGATGATAGGGTTGATTTGGGTCCGAGTGTCATAGAGGAGATTGAGGAGGGAGTGAGTCCGGATCTACATGCTAATTTTTATGAGATGGGACCACCATTCGACCCTGCGGAGCGCCCGGAGTGGGAGCTAGTTGATTGGTACTTTCGATCTGGTGTGCCGCTACCGTCCGACATTTTTCATGGTGTGGACGTCTTGGTGATCTTCTACTAGGACTACATTCATGTCATTGTCATGTTCCCATCTGCATAGGGACATGCAGTGCTTTGGTTTGGGGGAGTATATGGATATTCTTTTTAGTATTGTCGTTTTATTTTTCATTTTATTTTTAGTACTTCAGATTATTTTTGTTCAGTTTCTTCTGTTAGTTCGTTATTTTGTTATTTCGTTCATTTGTTATTTCTTTTAGTATTTTGATAAAATCTTCATATTGTTCAATGTTGCATTACTTCTGTTTGTAAATAGATTTCATTGAGATTTTGGAATTTAGAGAGTATGTAATTTGATGTCTACCGAATCTATGAAGGTATGTCTTGAGAGTATATATCCTTAGAATCATTGTTTTGTACCTTAGACTTGCATATCTTGTTGCACGGCACGTAGTCAGATGGATATCTAGTAACATTTGAACTATAATATAACTTGGATTTCTAAATAGTAATATTGTGGAGACTAAACCCGGTAAGCTTTAGAGCCTTTCATCCTTTTGAGGGTTTCAATTTATTATTATCGAATCTCTTTGACATATCGCACTATTTTGTTGATTAGTCTCATTATTCCTTTATTTTGATTGAGAGTCGAGTCGTTATTATAATTACCATGTTTAAGAAAAAATATAGAAGAAAAAAAAATAGTTCCTAATCATAACATTGAAGAATCATGTGCCTTTAGAAAATGACACTAGGCCATCTGTTCTAATACACCTTTTTGACATTTGGCCTACCCAATATAAATATTTTTATCCCTCGTTAACCCTTTGGGCCTTTAAATAAGCCATTTCTTTGTTCACCTATTATCCTACCTACTCCGATATGGAGTTCGCCACTATAAAAGCTAACCTAACCCATGTCCAAAAGTAGTTAGAGAATAGTTTTTCATAAAGAAATCGGGCTAAGAAACGACTAGAAAAAAGAGAAATGATGTATTGAGTAGTAGAAGAAAAGAAGTATGAAAAAAAGAAAAAAAAAAAAAAAAAAAAAAAAGATATACGAATCTCTTGGAAGAGATAAAGAAAAGAAAAAAAAAAAGAGAAATAACTAGTCATTGTAGTAAATCCCTTGCGTTACACATCAATGCTATTTCTAGATACTTACGTACTCTTTGAATCCCTTTTACCCCTCCTTTCTGAACCTTAACCCTCGACCAATGCTACAACCCTTATAAAGTCCTAGTTGATTCTATGGAAACATGATTTGAATATGGAACCGATAAAGGAAAGGGAATATAAACATGGTAGTAATGATATTCACTTGATGATTGATATCTATTCATGAGACTATTTTATTTTCGTCGTGTCGTACGTTGTTCCATATCATATGCGAGTTTATTAGTTGTACGATAATTCTTCCTCGCATATACATACATATGAGTGTTTACACCTGTTTCAAAATGATTTCATTTTAAAGTGTAATAACAACGTGAGATTTGTAGTCGAAGCATCACTAGATAGTTATCCGATTTATATTCCAAGTTCAGAGTCGCCGTGTATCCACTTGACTACTAATTCACACACATGCGGGTTTTTGATATATTCTATTGATTCTGGTGATATATGTTTTCGGAATATTTTTCATGGTGTAGGAAGGCATATTATTGTTTTACTCTTGATAATTTAAAAGTTTCATGTGAAGTTGATTTTATAAAAGGAGGATGTTAACATTGAAATATTGTAGATTTTGAATAAAATTTTTATTTTTACAAGTTAATAAAGGTGGTTGTGGGTGACTTGTTGACGAGAACCCTCACGAGACTTCACTCGTCCGACTAGGGACACCTAGAGGTTTAAAAGGCTTGTTGCACAGGCTAAGTGCAATCGTTATCCATACGAAAATGGAGTAGTTTTATTCTTTTTGCTCGAGGACTAGCAAGATGTAGGTTTGGGGGTGTGATCGGGAGAGAACAAATCCGAATTATACACCTTAACTCACATTTGTTAGTTGTTTTTATCCTGTTTTTACGTAGTTTTACTTTATTTTCTATTTTCTGTCAGGTTATAGAAGAAAACAAGGAGATCTAGTTAAATAAGGTGAAAAAGCAAGCAGAAAGAAGTTGGAAAAAGCCCTTCGCGCGAGCGGCCCGCTCGCGCGAGATCCCAGAATTCGCTCGCGCGACCCGCGCGTGCGACCTGCCCAATTACGCGCTCGCGCGGCCCGCTCGCGCAATCCGTACAAAAATCAAAGTTGCGTAATATGCTCTACTGAAGAATCCTGTGCAAACGAGACTGCTTAATGACGTCCGGATTGGAAATTATAGCTGTTTTAGGTAGTTTCGGGATAGGAAAGCTTAAAAAATTTCCTTGTGAACTCTATATATAGGGAGATTTTATAAGTTTTTGGGGTTACACACATCTAGGGAGCTATTCATATACATTCATTCAAGGCTTTGAAGGCAAGGGAGAAGAGCAAGTTTGAAGGTCTCTCATGGCTTCCATCCAACCTATCCTCATGCTTTCAACCATCATGAACAACTAAACTCCTAATCTAGGGTTTCAATGAAACCCTAGCTATGTAAAGGGGGATTTTCTGTGCTTTTCTACTCGAAGATTTTATGTTTTGGGATACTGATTGTATGTTGGTGGATTATTTATATATAATCAGTCTTAATGTTAATAATCAATAGTATTTTGGATCTATTCTTGTCTTAGATTTTTCCTTATGCTTATTGAACTCAATAGTCCTTGATTTCTGTGATTGATAGGAGTATTTACATACAATGGTGCTTATGCGATTGTGACGTTTACATCTTTTATAATCCATGCTTAGGAAAGATGAATTACGCTACACCCTAGTTATAGGTAGATAATTCATGTGAACTATAGATGGATTATGCTTAGATTGAACTAATAAATATTCTCTTGACGATACTATTAGGCTTGTAGCTACAATAGATCATAACTATCCAAACATAGAACTTAGATTAGAAAGTATAGAACCCCAATGCATAGTTAGTGGTGGAATTGTAATCCTAGATCTCATTTCCATATATTTAAATCAACTTTAATTTTTTCATACAAGTTTACTTAGATTTACTTCTAGATTTTATTCTAAAATTTCATAGTTTACGTCATAGTTTAATTAGTAGTAATAATCAAATTCTAAACCAATCAAACTCCCGATTTTCTTATAACTAGCTAGATTAGATTTTAGTAATTAAAGGATTAAAAATTAACAATCTCTGTGGGTTCGACCTTTACTTTCCACACTACAAATCTTTTGAAAGTAAAGCACAAATAAGCATACTTTTATATCTTGATTTTGACAAGATCAACTATGTATCTGTTTTCAATAGACCTTCCATTTCTTCTTGTTTTCTTCAAATCAATTTCAAACCAAAACAAACTGAAAGAGTGGACGTCCGACTCCGTGTGTCCACAATCTGGCAACTCTGCTGGGGATTTTTATTTTCAAAACAAAATAATACAGAGATTTGACTCATAAGAAGCATCCTTAAAATCATCTTTTTACTATGTCTGGTTCACCGCATTGCACTCCTGCATTTCCCCTCTGACTGTGTCTGAAACGCGGTGCTGACATTGTTCAGGTCTTGCTGTGCCAGGGCACGAGTCACTGTTGATACTGTACCTTCCAAGGTATATCAAAAAGAGTAAAAACCTTCGTATTGTCTCTCTGATGGTATATTGGAACTCTCGTCAATGGACTCTCTTTGACTAAACCCAGCCTTTGTATATAGATTCCTGTAGAACCTTTCATAGGACTGTTCATTTATCTTTTCAGATAAGACAATGTGATATAACTGATGTATGCCCTAGTGGGATTACCTGCGCGGTGTAGACGCTTATGTGGCATAGAATAGAACATCTTTCTTATGATTCCCAAGGTAATCAATCATATGTGCTTACATTGAGTTGACATGCCTAGGCACTATGACAAGGATGTCTGCCCCATGTTCATAAAGATATACACCGCAAACCTTGTTTGTTGGTCCTAAAACATAGGAGTATGAAAATTTGCTAGGCAGTATGATCACCGTCATCCAAATCTCCCAGATTTCCCAGATATACCAGTTTCTCCCAGAAACTCTGTCCGATTTTCCCAGATATACCAGTTTCTCCCAGAAACTCTATCCAAATTTCCCAGAAATACCCAAAGTACCTGTTTTCCCAGAAGCTCTGCCTAAATCTCCCAGATTCTCCAAAAATCCCAGTAACTCTGCCCAAATCACCTAGAAATGCCCAGATATACTTGTTTCTCCTAGAAACTCTATCCATATTTCTCATAAATACCCAAAATACTAGTTTCTCCCAGAAGTTCAGTCCAATTCAACCAGAAATCCCTATTTCTCCTAGAACTTCCATAACTTCTGGAAATTCCTCTGAAGCTTCCAAATCCCTATTTCTCCTAGAAACTCTGTCCAAACTTCCCGAAATATCCCAAAAATCCCTGTTATCCCTTGGTGATCATACTAGAAAGTAAGGTTAGCACACTCTATATGGCTAGGACCTTACTTGTTTAACTACTATCTGTTATAAATATTAGCATCATATATATTAGGGCTTGCATCCGCATGCTTGTCTCATATGCATGCACCATTCTCATTAGTATGCACACACTATCTCAGTCAGTCAGTACATCATCGTTAACATCACTGTCATTGTTTGTCTAGTCGTCACTATCAGAATCTGATACACCCTTCCTCTTGAATCTATAGGTCAGTATGGATTCTCGAAGTCAGCAACTGGGATCCTCGTCCTGAGTCAAAAGTTCGAACAGTCATTTAGTTAGAATTAGCCCGATAAGTCATTCCAACATGAATCAGGAAGAATTAAAAAATAAGGTCACTGAGTTAGGAGCAACCATAAGCCAACAATCTGATCGCATGGCCCAAGTTTTGAGTTTTATGGAAGAACTGAAATAGTAGCAGCCACAGTACCCACATAGGTTCCAACCACCACTAGTAGGGTTAATGCCACAACCACCACCTGGGTTTGTACCACTTCCTATCTTTGCACATAAGAATAATGAGGAAGAAGAATGGTTTCATGGGGTCCTGCCACCTGTATATGAGAAAAAGTTTCAAGAAAAGATGGATAAAGTAGACAAGCTGGAAAGTGTGCTAAGAAAGAGCAAGGGGATTAATGATTACATGCTAGATCTAGAAGGCCTATTCGAACCCGTTAAAGTAAAACTGCCCGAGAACTTCAAAATGCCAGAAATTGATCGCTTCGATGGGACCGGGAACCTAAAAAGTCACATCAAGTTGTGCATGAAAATCTTCCAACCTATGGGATGCACTCATGAGCACATAGTTATGCTGTTCCCTCAAACCCTCAAGAATGCCACACTATCCTGGTTCGTAAGTCTTGAAGCCTCCAAGACCTGAGTTTGGGAAGATGTTGCTAGAACTTTTATTGATCACTACTCTTACAACCAAGAGTTTGATGTCACCATCTAGGACCTAGAGACGACCAGGCAAAACATCAAGAGTCCTTCGCTGCATTCTTGAGCAGATGGAGGAATAAAGTGGCCCAAATGATCCACAGACCCGTTGAGAAAGAGCAAGTACCTATGCTGGTTAAGAACATGCAACCAGTGTACCACGACAAACTATTCTACAAGTCCATCTCAACATTTGAAGAACTATTTGAAATAGGCACTAGAATAGAGGATGCCATCAGAGAAGGAAAGTTCAAGAATGATGAACCCCATCACCAGTCCAAGAGACCTAACTATCCCCTGGCCTCCTCAGATGTCAATGCACTTAGTAACCAACCAATGGACTACCCCCTCCGTCCATACCAGTTTATTCTGCCAAATCGCCCAAAAGGCCCTCGCAAATTCTCCAAACTTGATGTTCCCCTTTCCACAACCTTGAACTACCTACTCAGAAAGAGCCACCTACAGCTCCTCCCTCATAAGCCGCTACCGGATCCAATACCCTCCCACTACAACATGAGCCTACGATGTGCTTACCACCAAAATCTAGGCCATGTCACCGATCAATGCATCTGCCTCCGCCATGACATTCAGAAATAGAGGATGTACCCCATCCTAATCCTATCCACTATCTTGGCTTGGAACAACCACTCGAGTGATCCCTTTTGATGATACCAATGAGTCTTGAAGCTATGTAGTAAAGTAATGGTGTCTGGAACTTCTGCTAAAAAAGAAAAAAAATAGAATAAGAATAACAAACGAGTCACCGTGACACTCTATTTGAGACCAAGTCGAGTCTGTTCTATGTTTCAAGTCTATTTCAAGAGCAGTCTTGTGGTCGAGTCCGTCTATTTTTTTAAGTTCGATTGAGTCTGTACCAAAAAATGCAATCCTTCTCCTTTAATGGAATGAAATCTTATTTTGCTTAATCTGATGTGTCTATTCATAAATGCATGAATCATCAAACTAAAATGTCACTTTTCAAATTACCATGGATATTGCTCTACTAATATTTTTTCTGCAACAAAATAAAAAAGAATCCTGAAGGTCAAAGTCAATTTCACGCTAACACCGATGAAGAGCTGAGAATTGAATAGTGTTACTTTAAGAATTTAAAGATGTTCTTGCCTCAATCTTGAAAAGACATGTTTGAAACTGACTTGGGGCTTGCCCAGCATCCTTTTTTGCCATTTCAAAGCCTTGGGCCCAACCTAATTGATAGCCATGCAATCTGTACAATTGAAACCAATCCAGACTTAGTCCTTGATGGTAGCCAAACATTTTAGTAAGTTTCATCTCCACTTTTAAAAAAAAAAGAAAAGAAAAAAGAAAAGAAAAAGCTCGCTAGGTTGAAAACCCGAAAGGGCACCTAGGCAAAAGTTAGAGCTGAAAAGGTATTGATTTCAAAGATCTGACCCTAGCCAATCAAAATGATTTTACAAGTGAGATAATTGTACGCTTCAAGGTACATCATAAAAATGTGCCTAGATCACATTTCAAAAGGTTCAAAACGACCAAAAATAAATCCAAAGAGCTAATGTGCACATTCTGGAATTTTGAGATTATGATCGGAAGATCTCACATGAATCAACTATGTGAAAAGGAAAATTGACTGGCTAGGCAAAAGTGAAAAGGATCAATCCTCAAAACAAAACAAAAAGAAATAGAAAAAGAAAAAAAGAAAAAGAAAAAAGAAAATAAAGGGAGATCGAAACTGAGTCCTCTTATTCTAGGCTACCACAAGTAACCCAAAGTTGAACTTGTATGATGATTGATTTGAAAAACCCCCTTTTTCTTTGAAGCCTCATCTTGAACTACGCTCGACTTGATTCCTACTCGGGGATACGTAGGTAACCGCATTGGTTCGGTCGACACCACCATCAACTTCTTTTCTTTCAAGCCTTGCCTTGAACTACGCTCGACCTGATTCTTACTCGGGGATACATAGGCAACCACATCGGTTCAGTTGACACCATCATAATCAACCCCCCTTCTTTCGAATCCTTGGCTAGAACTACGTTGGACCTGATCCCTACTCGGGGGTACGTAGGCAGACTTTCAAAAACAAAAGAAGGATGGCTCGCAAGGTCGAAAATCTGAAAGGACACCTAGGCAAAAATTAAAGCTAAATCCAGAGTGAGCAATAACAAAAGAGAGAAAATAGCTCACTAGGACACTTCACTAGTGCCTAGGCAAAAGTTATGAGCATATGAGAGATTAAAGTCACGGTCCTTGTCTCAAGCCAGAAATCACCTTCCACACTAGGGGTAAACTTCGGCTACCCGCCTTATTTGCCTGCATTTTACTACATACCCTTCATACAAGGGGCAAACTTCAGTTAACTACCTCGTTTGTCCAGAACCTCTAATAAACCATCATCCAAACCAGGGGCAAACTTTGGTCACCCACCTCGTTTGCCTATGAATTCCACTTCCTACACCTCAAACTAGGGGCACACTCCATTTGCCTAACACGATCCCTTCATACCAAGGGCGAGTTTTTGAGTCACCAAGTTGTTTTGAAAATTTTAAAATAGAGCATCTTTTATTCTAAAAGCTAAGACGCTAATTCAAAGCACTTCCTGAGAGAAGTAGAGAATTGATTAGATCAATAGGGATAAATCTTCAAAAATCAGATTTTTCAGCAAAGTGCTATCATGTTAAGATAAGAAGTGAATATAAAAGATGAGCAGTACATCATTTATGACAGAGGCACATTGGATCATGTCAATTTGAGAAATTCATGTCTAGGTCAATCCTTCTTTATTTGAGTCAGTAGTAAACTAATCATATGTGTGTCAAAGATCGAGGTTTCATGCAAACTAACCCAACTTTCCTTGTCATCGTCATTCCTGTTATGTCCATTTGTCCTAATGATCTCGAATGTGTGGGTTTAAGGTGATTCCCAATTATAAAAAAATGTGGATACAAGCAAAAGTACCAAACATCATTACTGCACCAGTCAAGGTCGTAACATGTGAAGTGTCCCAAGTGTGAGTGGCATAAACTCATAAGTGGTTACAAACTACAATCTGATAGTTGTTTTTCAAGGTAGCTGATCAGAGAAAATATTGCCAACACCAAGAAATTGTAAGATGTGTTGTTGAGGTGTTTTAGGGCTCAAAGTCCAGGTTTGCTGATAAGATATTTTTGTGAGTGTGTTTTAGAGCCTAGAGATTAGAGGAGCATCGAGAAACATTAGGAGAGTTGAGAAGCATTTTTGGAGCATCAAGGAATATCAAGAGAGTTGAGAAGCATCATTGAAAAGTAGAGTAACATCGAGAAACATTGAAAGTGTTGAGGAGTACTGTCGAAGAGGAGCATCGGATGTGTTGAGGAGCATCGTTGAAGAGTTAAGGAGCATCAGGTGTGTTGAGGAGCATCGTTGGAGGAGCATCAGATGTGTTGAAGAGCATCAAAAGAGTTGAAAAGCATCATTAAAAAGTCGAGGATCATCGTTAAGATTTGATCAACTGCGAGAGATTCAAATATGGGTCCTGGTTTTCGCTCAAAAAATTTGATCAACCACGAGAGATTCAGAGATGGGTCCTGGTTCTCAGTCAGAAGATTTGATCAACCGTGAGAGATTGAGAGATGGGATCTTGGCTCTAGGTCAAGAATTGAAAGAGAGATTCTCAAAGAGTCCAGAGAAGAATCAGCTCCCGAAGGTCCTAATCGGCTCTTTTGGATTAGGCGTTGAAAAATTTGATCAACCACGAGAGATTCAGAGATGAGTCCTGGTTCTAGATCAGAAGATTTAATCAACTGTGAGAGATTCAGAGATGGGATCTTGACTCTAGGTTAAGAATTGAAAGAGAGATTCTCATATAGTCCAGAAAAGAATCAGTTCCCGAAGGCCTTAATCGGCTCTTTTGGATTGGGCGTTGCAAAATTTGATCAACCACGAGAGATTCAGAGATGGGTCCTGGTTCTCGGTCAGAAGATTTTATCAACCTTGAGAGATTCAGAGACGAAATCTTGGTTCTAGGTCAAGAATTGAAAGAGAGATTCTCAGAGAGTCCAGAAAAGAATTAGCTCTCGAATGCCCTAACCGGCTCTTCGGTCCGACCATTGCGAGATTTGATCAACTGTGAAAGATTCAGATTTGGATCCTGGTTCCCGGTCAAGAGAAACAGTTAAAGAGAGATCCCAGAAAAAGTCATTTCATCCCCAGCAAATTCAGTTCAATCTTGACAGTCACAGTAATTCACTGTCGACTAATCATCTCGATTCGTACAACATCAGTTCAATCCATGACAGTCACAGTAGTTCACTGTCGACTCGTCATCTTGATTAGTACATCATCAATTCAATCTTGATAGTCACAGTAGTTCACTATTGACTCGTCATCTCGATTCGTACATTGTCAGTTCAATCTATGGCAATCACAGTAGTTCACTGTCGTGATACGGAACAAGGGGTACCAAAGGATCCATTACATGTTCCAGTTGGGCCAATCACAAGGGCAAGGGATAAAAGGTTCAAAGAAGCACTTATTGGGCTGATCCGAGAAATTTTGACTGAATCCATGACTTCCAAGAGTGGCCCAAATAGGGGAGAAGAATTCATTAACCTAATATATGCTTGTGATAATAAGGGCTGATTTGGACCAATTTCATCAAATAAGTTGGTTGCTAGTTGAGAGTTTGATCATTATGACTGTTAGTTGGGAGTTATGCATGTCCCCAACCTTTTGATAAGTTAAAGTAGTCCTTTTTGTTAGTTATGCTGAAAAACGAGATTGTATCTAATCCTAAGGTTGGTGGGATGTTCCAACTACTTACTTTTATTACTTTTCCAACCAACTTTGCATTTAATCTCATGGTTGGAAGGATGTTCCAACCTATTATATATGGCTGATTCTAGTAATGAAAAAGGCAGACTATTTTGAGATAAAAAGTGAGAGTAATCTCTTTGGTTCTTTTAGAACTATTGGAACTTATCAGATTTATCTGTAGCGTTCAACTTTCGACTTATCAAACAGTCTTTCACAACTGTTTGTGGCGTCAACACATTCCATCCATTCGTTTTCTTAGAGAACCGATCTGGGGTCAAATTTCGTACGGGTTCCTTCACTTCGTGGACGGGGTTCGTATCAGTTGGTATCAGAGCTTGGCTCTAAGTAAGGTTTGCTATCTTTATTTATTTACTGCCAATTTTCTTGAGTCTTCTTTTGTTTAGGATCAGTAAATCCTAATATCAGTTTCCCTTTTCTTGTTTGATTTGAGTCCGAATTTAGCTTTGCTTCCGAATTTCAGTTTTTTAGTTTTTTAGTTTTTGTGTGTCTTAGTCAATATTCGGGTGCTTAATATATATATAAAAAATAAAAAAAAAAAGAAAAGCTAAGGATTAAAAAAAAAAAAGGAAAGCTAAGGATCAAAAAAAAGAAAGCTAAGAATCAAAAACAAAAGAAAGGATTCGGAAAAAAAAAAAAAAAAAGAGTACCAAAAACTTGACTTAAAATTTTTATTCGTGTTCTCATTATTTATGTTTTAGGGAGTCCAAATCCAACTTTACTCTACAACGGAAATTTTTGGAAAATTTTGGTATCGTGTGCTTTTGGAACCTAATTTTCCGAGATCGTTATTCTCTTGCTACAAAATCTGAATTCCTTTGGTATAAACCTTTGTGAATTGCCACTGAAAATTTGATTCTTGTTCGATTAGCTCGATAAGAACCAAGCGAGAATTACTAAGAGTGGAAAAAGGCAAGAGTGGTAAGCGCATTAGAGGGTAAAAGCCAAATTTATTGAGTGAAACACGAGAGAAATTGAGTGAATTGTATTCTTCAGTGAAACACGTAAGGGAGTGTAGTGAGGATCTATTCAATTTTCTTTCTAACCCGTTCTTGTAGAAAGCATGAAAAAAAATCAAGAAAGAGGCACAAATGACGAAGTTCAACAACCTGTTGTTCCAAATCTACAAATCCAAGCTTTAATGGGGGAAATGAGACGGATGATGAGGGCAGAACTAGAGCAGTTGCATGATAGGTTGGATAGGGTAGAAGAGGGGACACAACGTGGGCAGCCACGAATTGCTCCTAATGCACAAAGAAGGGAGAGAGTTTATCCAAGGGGAGTGGGAGATGAAGAGGAGGAATACTTTGGGGAAGGGTTTGGTGAGGAAGATGATCGGGATCCAATTATCATTAATAGGAGAAATGGTGGGCGGTTTAGAGAAGCTAGGAATCGGTAAGATAACAATTTGGGTAGTATTAAGATGCAGATTCCGTCATTTCAAGGTAAAAACAATCCGGAGGTTTATCTTGAATGGGAAAGGAAGATGGAATTGGTGTTTGATTGTCACAACTACTCTGAGCTTAAAAAGGTCAAACTTGCAGCCATTGAGTTTTTTGACTATGCTATTGTTTGGTGGGATCAATTGGTGCTAAACTAGAGAAGAAATAGAGATCGACCCATTGAGACATGGGAAGAAATGAAAACTGTAATGAGGAGGCGATTTGTGCCAAGTCATTACTACCGGAAGTTGTACTAGAAATTGCAAGGCCTTAGACAAGGTACTCGGAGTGTAGATGATTATTATCAGGAAATGGAAATGGCTATGATCTGAGCAAATGTAGAGGAAGACCGGGAGGCAACTATGGCTAGGTTTTTGGGTGGATTGAACCAGAAAATTGCCAATTTGGTAGAATTGCAGCATTATGTGGAACTGGAAGATATGGTACACATGGCTGTCAAGATTGAGCGCTAACTCAAGAGGGGGGGCAGCAACGCACGACGTAATCCTACCTCGAGTTCTTCTTGGACGCTGAGTTTCGTGCAAAAGGAAGAGAAGCAAGTCACGGCTAAGCCCAAAACTGAACAAATGCAAGAAAGGACTAGCCATGGGAATCAAGGAAAATCCGATTCTTCCAACACTCGAAATCGTGATATCAAGTATTTTAAATGCCAAGGCAGGGGTCATATAGCGAGCCAATGTCCGAACAAAAGGGTTATGGTGTTGCGAGATGATTGTAAAATTGAGATCAAGGATGAAGGCGATACCGACTCAATGCCACCATTGAAGGACGTGGGTTGTGAGGAGTACGCGGTTCATGGTGATTTGTTGGTAACAAGGAGGGCTTTGAATATGCATGCTAAAGAAGAGGAAGAGGTGCAACGAGAAAATATCTTTCATACTCGATGCCATGTGCAAAACAAGGTGTGTAGTGTGATTATTGATGGAGGTAGTTGTACAAATGTTGCTAGCACTACAATGGTGGAGAAATTAGGGCTGCCAACTATTACACACCCCCAGCCTTACAAATTGCAATGGCTCAATGATTCCGGAGAAATAAGAGTTACTAAACAGGTGATGGTCTCTTTTCGCATCGGAAAATATAAAGATGAAGTTTTGTGTGATGTAGTCCCAATGCAAGCAGGACATCTACTGTTGGGCCGACCATGGCAATTAGATCGGCGAGTCAAGCATGATGGATTCACCAACAAATACTTATTTGTACTCAATCATTAACCAATCACTCTTGTTCCATTGACACCAAAACAGGTTTATGAGGATCAAGTGAGGATGCAAAAAGAGAGTGATCAAGAGAAAAAGAGTGAAAAAATGAGAAAGATCAAGAAGATTGAGAGAGAAAAAGAAAAGAAAAGTGAAGTCATTGAGAGAAAAAAAGAGGGAAAACAAAAGAATTTCTATGCAAAAACGAGTGAGATAAAAAGAGCGTTATTTTCAAATCAGCCTATACTTGTACTTATATACAAGGAGGCATTTTTAAACACTAACGAACTTAACCCCTCTTTGCCTAGTTCTATTGTGACTCTTTTGCAGGATTATGAGGATGTCTTTCCAGAGGAAACACCCCATGGCTTACCTCCAATCCGAGGGATTGAGCATCAAATTGATTTCATGCCCGGTGCAACTATTCCAAATCGACCAGCCTACAGGAGTAATCTAGAGGAGACGAAGGAACTTCAAAGGCAGGTTAGTGAACTGATGGAAAAGGGGTACGTGAGGGAAAGTATTAGTCCATGTGCAGTTCCAGTATTGTTAGTACCTAAGAAGGATGGGACGTGGAGAATATGTGTTGATTGCTGAGCCATCAACAACATAACGGTAAAGTATTGTCATCCTATCCCTCGTTTAGATATTATGTTAGATGAGTTGCATGGTTCTTGTGTGTTTTCTAAAATTGATTTAAAGAGTGGTTATCATCAGATTCAAATGAAAGAAGGAGATGAATAGAAAACTGCCTTTAAAACAAAATATGGTTTGTATGAATGGTTAGTCATGCCTTTTGGTTTGACTAATGCTCCAAGCACTTTTATGAAACTTATGAACCATGTTTTGTGTGCATTTATAGGCAAATTTTTTGTTATCTACTTTGATGATATCCTCATTTATAGCAAAAACTTGGTTGATCATGAAGTACATTTGAAATCTGTTTTAGATGTGCTTAGGGAAGAAAAGTTATTTGCTAATTTGAAAAAGTGTACTTTTTGCACCGATAAACTTGTATTTCTGGGATTTGTTGTTAGTGCACAAGGTATAGAGGTTGATGAAGAGAAAGTGCGGGCAATACAAGATTGGCCGAGTCCCACAAGTGTAGGAAATGTTCAAAGTTTTCATGGACTTGCTAGTTTTTACCGGCAGTTTGTGAAAGATTTTAGCAGCATAGCCGCACCACTCACTGAAGTCATCAAAAAGAATGTTGGGTTCAAATGGGGTGAAGAACAAGAGAAGGCATTTCAGTTGATCAAACAAAAGCTGACCAATGCACCCTTATTGGCTTTAACTAACTTTTCAAAGATGTTTGAGATTGAATGTGATGCTTCAGGTTTAGGGATTGGCGATGTTCTAATGCAAGAAGGACGACCAATTGTATACTTTAGTGAGAAATTAAGCGGGGCAACCTTGAACTACCCTACTTATGACAAGGAGTTGTATGCATTGGTTCGAGCTTTAGAGACATGGCAGCACTAGCTATGGCCTAAGGAGTTTGTGATTCACACTGATCATGAATCCTTGAAACATTTGAAGGGCCAACATAAGCTGAGCAAGAGACATTGTAGCACCCAGAATTTTCTAGAAATTCCACGTAGGAATCTAGAATAGTGACGTCACCCCAGGAGATGATTACAGAAGATCCATTAGGAGTCCTTACTTGGATCCTTGGTAATCGTCTTGACGACGACTATATCAGTTTAAATCTAGGACTTATTAGAATAGAAGTAACCCCGACGCAATTGGATATAGACGTGTGTATAGTCTCACCTATTTCATCTACATGCACTTTCGCAGTGTTGCCCTTATACCATACCTCAGCAGCACATTACAGTACACCAACTTGAGAGTGGGACCCACACTATACTTAGGAACCATGTGGACCCCACCCCTGATAATCTACCCCTTAGATACACACAGCATACACATACACTTACATTGGGACTTAGGAATACGTCCCAGTGCATATTACCTAGTATGGGACCCACACTGTCACTTGGCGATCATGTGGACCCCACCCCAATCTACCCTTGGACACACACACACCCACTTACACATTGTGCATACCACCTCAACACATGGCAATACATGTGCGCCACTTGTCAAGCCATGCACCAATGGCATGACACTTGTTAACCCCATCTCCCTTTATATACATACAACACACCCCCCTTTTTACACCATTTCACCCCACAATCTGTCTCTACAGATTCTTAGAAAGAGAGAGCCCGAGAAAGAGAGAGAGCTTGAGAATATCTAAACACCACACACACACTCTCGGCTTTTACACACTTCCACACCCCACATTGTGTACACACTACACACACAGCCTCTCTTCACTCTCTACACTGTCTCTGCTCACACACACACGCATACAACACACACTGGGACCCCTCTTTGCACATCACACAAGCAGAGGAGGGAGAAGACGAAGATCGGAGAAGATTTTGAGAGTGGGGCAAACAGGGGCAACCCGAGGTAAACTCAACCCCTCTCACACATGCTTGAGCATCTGCATGTCCATTAGGAGACCCTAGGACCCTTGCATGCAAGCCAAACTGAGCCTGAGGCTCACTGTGAACCTTCGGTGACCATGAAAGCCCATTTGGAGCTTGATTTTGAAACATTGACCAAAAACCCCATTTTACTTTACCAAACTGACCCTAGTGAACCCAGATAGGCCCCCTTACAGCAGTTTTTGATTTGGGTAATGTTTGATCGGCCATGCAGGCCATTATTCTCTTTAATGGCCGAAACGATAATCACTTGGTAGGAGGATCAAACGAATAAACCAGATCTCTAGCTTATACTATGTTGTAGAGGAAAGAGAATCGATCATTTTGGCGTTGGAAGGAGGTATTTTGATTGAGAGACGAGAGAGATATGAAGGATTGAAGAATCTCCGGCGAGCCCCGACTTTCCGGCGGCCATGCATCGCCGGAGAAGATGAAGGTGACCCGTTTGGGTTCGGGTTATAAGACCTGGACTCGGGTCGGGTCTTGAGTGGGTTAGGATGTGTGTAGAACTGGGTAGCGGGCCGGGTTAAAATAAACCCACGGGTCCCCTTTAGTGGGACGACGTCGTTTTGACGTCGGGTTGGATGCGGGTTAATGGGGCGGGCCAGGTTGTGAGTAGAAGTGGATTAGGGTCTCGGGTTAGGGTCGGGTTTAAAAACCCACGGGTCCCTTTAAGTGGAACGGCGTCGTTTTGACGCCGGGTCTAGTTTAGGTCGGGTTCGGGTAGTTGGGGCGGGCTGGTGTGTGTCTGTAGTTGGGTCAGGGTTTAAGTCCGGGTCTGATTAGGGTTCGGGCTAGCGGGTTGGGTTGTGTTGTGTCTGGGAATGGGTTAGGCTGTGGTCCGGGTTTGGTTAGGGTTTGGGTAAATGGGTTGGGTTTAGTTGTGAGTATATATGGGTAGCCCGTTTGGGTTTCGGTCGGGTCGGGTCTGACCCATCGGATTGCGTCTTTGGGTTATCTTGTGAGTCTATTCGGGTAACCCATTTAGATCGGGTCGGTTCGGGTTGACCCGTCGGGTCTGAGAATATTTATATTATTATTATTATTATTATTATTAATATTAAGTAGTTTAAATTGATTTAAATTATTTTAGTAATTGCATATGGATTATAATTAAACCATTAAGGTTTTAATATTATAGAATATTATTTTAATATTCTATATATCATTATTATATTATATATATTGTATATTTATTATTTATATGGTTAAAAATAAATAATAAATATTAGTTTTATATGATTTTAAATAGTTAATAAATACCTACGTGTATTTATAAATTCTAGAAAAATAGGGTAATGACCCAGGGACTATTTTATTATATAGTGTAAATTATAAAGCCATAATATTATAGTCCAGTATTTTTAATAATTAATAAGGAGCTATTTTATGAGTATATTAATTATTAAAAATACCAAACGAGCTCCGAAAATTATGAAATAAATACTGGTAGTGTATTTTAATATCTAGTATTTAATAAAAATACTTCTAAGTACTGATTTCTCTGTATAATTATAATTACATATTTAAATCCCGTTTCGGGTATTTTCTGGCATATATTATCTTTAATAATTCATAATAAATAATCTAGAACTCCGAAAATTATGCGGTCAGTTCCCAGAGTCTTAGAATAATGTCTAGAACATTCCCGTAAAGTTTGGTGACTTTTCGACTCGGTCGAAAATACAGCCTGTCTTTTAGGGCCTGCATTAGTGTAGTAAGCCCCGCATATTACCTCGAAAAACGCGACGGACTCCGATTTGAGTCTAGTCAATGGCGTTGGACTTAGAATGACACGTAGATCACTACCTTGAGGTTTATGACCTCATTTGGTAAAATTACCATTTTGCCCCTATAGTTGTACTCATACATTACATCTGTTTATTCCGTTTATTGTTGTAGAACTTGACGTTTATCTGCGTTTCGAGGAGCGGCGACTCGAGGTGAGTTTCCTAACCTCACTCTAATCCTATTAAGACTAATATAAGATGATTAAAGTCACATGTATGATATTCTGTTTAAGTGATGAGCTGATTATTGATGTCAAGTGTATTGCCGTTAATTATAAGATGTTTAAGAGCATGTTATGGTAGTGCTATCGCATACGTGAGCATGTCAAGGGTTTTATCTATATGTTTATCGGTATCAAATCCATGTTATATGATCCATGCTCTATATGTTACGTTTCTGCTGCTATGTGTTAAATGCACGTTTTACGATGTTGTTGACTGAATAGATAACGCATGCCATGTTAATAATAAAGAGAAATGAAAGTAGAATTGTATATGAGTATCGATGATGGACACACGTGCATTTCATGACATGTGTCAGCATGCGTCATGTACGAGAAAGAGAAGTGTTTGATGAGAATGTGAATGAGATGAGATGTGATTTCTGGATCCTATGGATCAACGGCTGACGAGCCGGGTGGACATGAACGGTTAGGGTTCCTAGCGCGCCTCTCGCCGTTGAAGACGTCCGGTGATGCGCATACGTGGTTGAAGACGTCCCATGTATCGTTGAATACATCCGGCTAGTGCTCTAATATATTTCTCAGCCGTGTAGACGACCGGTGAGAGTATACACATGGTTGAAGACGTCCCATGTGCCAGTTTCATTGTTTACAGATAGTGTGCGCCGTGAAGACGTCCGGTGGCCTATCAAGGGAATGAGTATGAATTGGTTATGATAGCATGTTGTCATCCTTGATATACCGCGTGTTGTCAAGTAGATGAGAAAGAGAAAGCGAATGATGAGATTGAGTTAATGAGAAAGAGAATTTAGTTTCAAATGATTTGGTGTTGGAAAGTTTTGGTTTTAAAATAAAATGGTTTTGAAAATATCTGTTTTAAAAGCAAGTGTCTTTGAAAAGAGTTGGGAACGAGTCTTATTGATCATGCATTGGCACGCACGAGTTTGTAATAAGGAAAATGCATTCTATGATGTTATATTTATCTGTTTACCTTTCTCGTTGAGACCTCTATTATGCCCGTGGTGAGAATGCGTCTTTTGATAAGAGAATAACCATGCTTTAAAGTACTAAACTATGACGTGAGTTGAGAGATGTGTTGTATCTATTGATTATTGTGCGGTTGAGACTCTCACTCAGCCTTGTTCCAAGGCTGACGGCATGTTACGCCCTGGGCATTCGTATGCCCAGAGTGTTGCAGGTTTGGAGATAGATAGAAGAGTTCAGGATGCTGTACCGTGGAGCCAAGGAGGATAAAGCCTTGCTCAAGACCTGATAGGCAGTTCCTCAAGTTTTAAGATTTTGTAAATTGTTTAGTATGGCCTCTTGTATTAAGATTGAAGTTATTGTAATCCCTGTTTAATTTCCGCCGCTGTATTTATACTCTGATAAGTTTAGATTATGCTTATGTTCTAGCATTCCCTTATGATTTTTATGGTGCGAAGTTAGAAGGACAGAACGGTTAACAAACTAGTCACGTGTCTACGGACCCATAAAGGAAAATTTTTATTTTCCCTATTTTTGGCTTACTCCGGGGCGTGACAGACACGCACAGTGGGTGGAGTTCATCGAGACGTTTCCATACGTCATTCGGTACAAACAAGGTAAGGAAAATATCGTGGCAGATGCACTTTCCCGCAGATGGAAAGAAAAAGGCTGAATTTGTTCAACAGATACATGAGAAAGCTAGGCTCAACATTGAGAGGAGGACAGAGCAATATGCAAAACATGCTAATAAAGGGCGATGACAACTGATTTTTGAACCCGGAGATTGGGTTTGGTTGCACCTAAGGAAAGAAAGATTCCCAGCACAAAGGCGTTCTAAGCTACTTCCCAGGGGCGATGGCCCTTTTCAAGTGATGATTTGAGGACAAATCCTTTTCATGAGGGAGGCAATGATACGGAACAAGGGGCACCAAAGAATCCATTACATGTTCCAGTTGGGCCAATCACAAGGGCAAGGCCTAAAAGGTTCAAAGAAGCACTTATTGGGCTGATCCGAGAAATTTCGGCTGAATCCATGACTTCCAAGAGTGGCCCAAATAGGGGAGAAGAATTCATTAACCTAATATATGCTTGTGATAATAAGGGCTGATTTGGACCAATTTCATCAAATAAGTTGGTTGCTAGTTGAGAGTTTGATCATTATGACTTTTAGTTGGGAGTCATGCATGTTTCCCAACCTTTTGATAAGTTAAAGTAGTCCTTTTTGTATTAGTTATGCTGAAAAACGAGATTGTATCTAATCCTAAGGTTGGTGGGATGTTCCAACTACTTACTTTTATTACTTTTCCAACCAACTTTGCATTTAATCTTATGGTTGGAAGGATGTTCCAACCTATTATATATGGCTGATTCTAGTAATGAAAAAGGCTGACTATTTTGAGATAAAAAGTGAGAGTAATCTCTTTGGTTCTTTTAGAACTATTTGAACTTATCATATTTATCTGTGGCATTCAACCTTCGACTCATCAAACAATCTTTCACAACTGTTTGTGGCGCCAACACATTCCATCCGTTCCTTTTCTTAGAGAACCAATCTGGGGTCAAATTTCGTATGGGTTCCTTCACTTCGTGGACGGGGTTCGTATCATGTCGACTCGTTATCTCGATTAGTACATCATCAGTTCAATCCATGACAGTCACAGTAGTTCCATGTCGACTCGTCTTCTCGATTAGTACATCATCAGTTCAATCCATGACAGTCACAGTAGTTCACTGTCGACTCGTCATCTCGATTCGTAGATCGTCAGTTCAATCCATAACAGTCACAGTAGTTCACTGTTGACTCGTCATCTCGATTTGTACATCGTCAGTTCAATCCATGACAGTCACAGTAGTTCACTATCGACTCATCATCTCGATTCGTACATCGTCAGTTCAATCCATGACAGTCACAGTAGTTCACTGTCGACTCGTCATCTCGATTCGTACATCGTCAGTTCAATTCATGACAGTCACAGTAGTTCACTGTCGACTCGTCATCTCGATTCATACATCGTCAATTCAATCCATGACAGTCACAGTAGTTCACTGTCGACTTGTCATCTCGATTCGTAGATCGTCAGTTCAATCCATGACAATCACAGTAGTTCGCTGTCGACTCGACATCTCGATTCGTACATCATCAGTTCAATGCATGATAGTCACAATAGTTCACTGTCGACTCGTCATCTCGATTCATACATTGTCAGTCCAATTCATGACAGTCATAGTAGTTCACTGTCGACTCATCATCTCGACTCATGCATCATCAGTCCTTCTAATCACGGTTAGTCCAACTGTTGACCTAATCCATGACAGTCACAGTAGTTTACTGTCGACTCATCATCGTCGGTCCAACCCATGATAGTCATAGTAGTTCACTGTCTACTCGTCATCTTGGTTTGTTAATTGTCAGTACATTAATCATCATTAGTTTACCATCACTCTCATTCAAAATATGTTGTGTTCATCGTTCTCATTTAAAATATTGGGCTTCCATGTCCATTAATGGCGATTCCGTGTACGTCTCTTGACATCTCTGATTTTCATGTCCATCACTTGAATTCTTAGGTTTCTGTGTCCAGGGCTTCCATATCCGTCGGTTATCTATCAAACTTCATCTTTGATTAACGTCCTTTGGGACCCCATATCCGATTTCATTCGCTAGCGAAGCACACTTTCCAAAATTCAAAAGTTTGCTCCAAGACCCAAAGTCTTCAAAACTTGGTGTCCCTATTCAGGTCAATAACTGCATCACAGTCAAAAACACAAGTACGATATAAGTCCACTCGGAGTGGCACACACCCCACTGCACCAACTCATACTAGGATCAAAACACTAGGCATGATAGGACTCATGACACAATTCATATCACATTCACGCATTGCATATCATCCTCATAGCATAGCATCCGCCTGTCTTGTTGTGCATGTGTGGCTTGCTCCTTTGTCTCATGACCTACGTCTTGGTCTGATTCTCCTTGGGATACGTAGGCAGCTCACTCAGAGCACGACCAGCACTAACCTCAGCATCATCCTTACATCTTTTGCAACGCTTTTATCCTAAATCTATAGCCTCCAAAAGACCTGTCTCTTCATAGCTTTGGCACTCGCTTGCGACATGCGTTGCCTCACAACTTCATACCAAAGAGGGGTAAACTGTAGACGCCTCAAATTGTTGGCTATCATATTTAGGAGACCCATAGATTGGTGGTTCACAATGATCGAAAAAGACTCAAAAAGGACTCCTGGAAGTTAGTTCTATCTCTCAAAATGCTCAGAATGACCAAGAAGCCCTTGAAAGCCCAAACACTCCCAGATTTGGACCGAAAGATCTAGAAACATACTACGTCATAAAAAAATAATAAAAATAAGTTTTAAAGCAAAATCAGATGAAATTGTCAGCTCCCAGAGACCCCCAGAAGTCCCAGAAATTCTCGGAAAGTCCCCGTTGACCGATTTAACCAAGGATTGACCAGGTTTGACCAAGGTTTGACCGAAATCATCCAAATTTGCCGAAAAATTCCGAGCCCATTCTAGATCATGAGAAAATTATTAAAATAAGTTTTAAAAGAAAATCAGACAAAAATGTCAGCTCCCGGGAGCTCCCAGAGGTTCTTAGAACTTCTTGGAGGTCCCTAGTTTGACAAATTTGACCAAAAGTTTACTTTAAAATCGGAGCACCAGATCATTTTTCAAACATTTTTCATGGATACTAGAGGTCAATAGCTTTCCAACGGTATATCGCACATAATTCTTGAATATAAAATGAATTTATTATGAATTTCAAAAGGTGAAAAAGGCGATCAAATCGGCTTTTATCGTGAATACCGCAAAACTTTTCAAATTGACCTATCTCCAAACTATTTGTTATGTAAAGTATACTCCATTGCCTTTCCAACGATATATCACAACCTCAGTTTGGGGTTCATACGCATTTTTTGTGAATTTCGGACGAAATAGAGCCTTTTCGCGAATACCGGAACCTATGGGGGCCTAAATACAAATTTTTGGGCATCTGAGGAGCAGTGTCGCGGTGACACTGGGCCACTGCTATGGTGGCAAATGTCCAGTGCCGCGGCAGCACTCAACCTTCGCAGAGTCCATTTTTATAATTTATTTTGGGAGTCAAAATTGATTAATTGAAGACTAAAACGATGTAGTTTTATGCTCACAGATGTTTGGGACCAATGGGAGCACTTTCTAAATCCTAAAACCACCACAAATTGGCCTATATAAACCCCCATTTTCTCTTCATTTTAGGGGGGCCAAGTGCAAAGTTCATAGAAGTGGTAGAGAGAGGGAGATAGAGATAGGTTTAGAAGAAGGAAAGGGAGCTTCTCCCACTAATTTTCTATAAGAAAGTGAGTTTCAATCTTGTTTTCTTCCATTACCCCTCTTATATTTCACATTCAAGTCTTTCCCAACCACCATTTTTGAGCAATCTTGAGTTAGGAAGCTACTTCCATGTCCAAATGTCAATATCTATGAGTGAAACACCAAGCTACAAGTCCAAAATCACATTGATTATCATCTATTGATTGCTATTACTTGCTTGTTTACATTAATGTTCATCTCTTCTTACCTCATTTCTTTTTTATTTTTCTTTAATTACTTACATCCTTTTCATTATCTAGATGACATGTTGTTTGAGGAGAGTGAATCCTTATGGATAATAGCTCTTGACCTCAAAGACATGTTTAATGGATGATGATTCTAACTTCAATACATTCATATATATTCTTGAAGTCATAATTTCAAACAAAACTATGTTTGTGCAAGTAAAATTGGGAGTTCTTGATATGAGTTTGATGATGATATTCCAAGTGGTCTTAATCCCCTTTTTGTGCTAGAAATGTGCTTTTAAAACCCCTATTTCAAAACCCCTTTAAAACCCTCTAACATTTGGATTCCAAGAAATAAGCTTTGTTTTACCAAAAATCTTCAAAACAGTGAATGATCTGAGTTCAAAGATTTCTCTAGAACTCAATAATCAAGGTATGATCATGAGACCACTTGAAAAGTCTTCTTAACTCATTATAGAACACCCATGATTTTTGGCTTAGCTTGAAAATACTTGGAATGGTTCCATTTTGAC
This sequence comes from Hydrangea macrophylla, assembly GCA_033977485.1. Taxonomy (NCBI): domain Eukaryota; kingdom Viridiplantae; phylum Streptophyta; class Magnoliopsida; order Cornales; family Hydrangeaceae; genus Hydrangea; species Hydrangea macrophylla. The sequence goes on along the minus strand of CM066997.1, from coordinate 60,189,337 downwards.
CCAAATATTCCATCCAGACATTCTGTTTTTGCTGTCACAACAGCTTTGTCAACTTTCAACTTGTTTTCCAAAAAGCTGTTCCACAATAAGTGGTTCCAACTCTTTTTTTCCTTGAACTTCAGTGTCTTAGGGAACTGTCTGTATAATATGGGCCTCTGGATGTTTTGTTTTCATTTTCTAAGATTTTTCAACATTTCAGTCGACAGTACGGACTCTGTTTCTGAGTAACCTCTATTGTTCATATGATTTCTCTCAATCTGTAATATTTATTGAATATTTCCTTTTTGAAATGTGTTCTAGACACAATAAGGATGATCTCCATAAGATATCATGCATTGAAAACATTTCTACCCCTACTTTTCAATTTCAACAAGATCAACTCACTATTTTGTCCACTATTCACAGCAAGTATACTTTTATTTCCATCCTTTGATTTGATGCTTATATGTACTTCAAATTAGTTCATATCCTAGGAAGTAGTTCATAATACATTTGTACATACCCCATTATGATTTTCTTCATGCATTCATGCATATTTTAGACTTACTTTAGAAAGTCCATGAACACAAACACACTACAACCTTTACACATTCTAGAATCATGCATTGCATCCATGCAAGATTTGGGGTTTTTATGACTCATAATCTAAGAAGATTATTAGGAATGAATTTGATCTTATGTTCATGCTCCCCTTTGATCTAATCTTCTTTTCTCATCCATCCCGAGGATTGAGATATCTTCTTTTCTCAAAGATTAACATGCACCATTCTAGTTTGCTAAGCATATTTTGATCTCTTTGTTTATTTGTCTCAAGAAAAATTCATGTCCCCTTAGATTAGGAAAACTTTATTACTTGATATGTGATTAGACAATTTTTCCTAGTTTTGTTCGTGTAATCTTTCACTTTGCATTGTGTGATAATTGGCTTAGATCTTATGAATGATATTTTATCTTTAGATCTTCCATTTCAAGTTTCTTGTGTGATGTAATATAGCTATCATAAATATTAATCGTCGAACCAAACATAGTATAAGATGATCATTTGGATGCTAATTGAGGCCCGTCGAAAGACGGGGCAAGTTGAGGGTGTTTTAGTCGTGACAAAGGCTCCTTCCTCTCTCGTACCAAAACCCCGAGCCAAGTTCTTTGGTTATGAAGGACCGGTGCCCTTTATCCGTTTGGGTGGGTCAAATTGGATTTCTTGGTTTCCTAAAGACCAAGTGGCGACTCTGTATCTGTTTTCAATAGGCCTTCCTTTTCTTCTTGTTTTCTTCAAATCAATTTCAAACCAAAACAAACTGAAAGAGAGGACGACCGACTCCGCGTGTCCACAATTACCTTAACTTCAAATCCAATTCACTTAGAATCAGCAAGACTTTGAAATGTATCGATGTAAGGGAGAGAAAGGTAGAAACTTATAATATTGTCTTAGCATGTGACTGGAGTATTTACTCACTTTAAACATATAAATTTGCAATTTTTCTGCAATTTCTCATCTTCTCCAATCTACACAACTCATCCCTCTTTCTTTCTGTATTTTTTTTCTTATAGATTTTTTTCCTACTTTTTCACTTCTTTTTATTTTCTTTTTTCTTTTTTTTTTCAATTCTCCTTTCTTTACATGACGTATTTCTTGTCAAAGCATAACATCCCAATCACACCTAGATAAATAAATGAGGTGCAAACTCCAAATTTGGAGTTAGGTCTAGATATTAGGATTGTAAAAACAAGGCAATTATAAAAGGTTCAAAAGGGTGAAATAAAGGAATAGTATCAATGTAGACCAAAGTTGTATTATACGTGTATCGTCAAAATATGGCCTAAATCATCTTCTAAGTAAATTAGTTTATCACTTCATTAAATAAAGAGCTCTAGATTTTGGTAAATCCTGATCGCTCTCTTCTAGTGATCAGCCAAATAGAAAGAATAATGAGACTTTCAACGAATTCAACGCTTTTAAAAAAGTAAGAGTAAAAATATAAAAATGAATGGCTCAATATGCTCACTTGGGTTATGTAGACACACCAATTTTGACCAAACTATTAAACTTAGGGGAATTTACCTCCAGAAATCAATGATGAATAATGTCCCGACGATTTTTTTCAAGCTCATCGCTTCGACTTCTAAAAAGTCTCAAGTTCCCAAACCTTGCTCCTAATATTACCCTACATTTGGCCAATCACTGACCATCTGTCTCGAGCTCACTGGATCATGGGTTACTTTATAAAAAAATGGAATAGATTAAATAATAATAATAATAATGATATTTTCTAAAAATAACATTGTTTCCCATATTTTAGATTAAAAAAACAAAGAAAAAAAAAAGAAAAATATTATATTTGGTGACTCATATGATTAATTTGGATTTAAAATGAAAAATGTGTCTATACATACGTATATATATATATAAGAAAAGGAAAATAATAAAAGAAAGTATCCCATGTGATTTGGAGAGTTAGAGATTCCTTGACATATTCCTATTATAAACAAATACCCAAAGAGTCCTTTGTTGGGCACTAATCTCCAATGTGCTTTGAAGATGCTCTAGAATGTTCCTTTATTCTACCCAACTTAAATGCCTTTCAATTTTCTTGGAATTACATAGAATTGCCATAGAGAGTTAGAGATGTCATAGAATATTTCTAACCCATCCCAAATTGACCTAGCTACCCTTATCTTAGCCACCAAGGAGATCAAAGTCTACAAAAGCTCATTTCTCTCATTAGGGTAAGGGGGGTCAGACACTTGAATTATATAGAGAAATATATTGGGAGAGCTTTAGAGGAGAGAGAGATAGAGAGAGAGAGAGAGAGAAACTCTACCAAATCTCATACCCAAACCCCACCAAACTCTACCCAATTCATACAATCCATCAAATCACCATTGAAGGAGCTTGAAGCTTGAGGAAGAAGAAGAGGAAAAGCTTGAGGAATTCAACATCTCTATAAATTTTGAGAAGATCTAGAGGTAAAACCTTCAAATATATATATATATATAATAATTCAATCACAATTCCCAAATCTATGATCTTTACACATTTTCAAAAAGTCTCTTTCTACTCCATTTCATCACACATCACATAGAATTGTGATTGAATTCTTTAATTGATTTGGATCTAAATAGAGCTTTGGATTTAAGATTAAAAGAGTTTTTGATTTGAATTTTTCAAATAACCTTGGATTTCATTTCTTTTGTTTAGATTCTTCTCATAGGATCTATAAGATCTTCAATATCTCATTAGATCTCTTTGAGTTTGATCCTCTAGTCCCTTATTGTTAGCCTTAAGGTATATTAAGGCATATTTAATTATGTTTTGATGATGTCAAATATGCTATGATAATTACATGATTCATATTGATTCATTCTTTGTTATTATCATAGTCATTTTTATGCTCATATATAATCTCATGTATTAATATTGTATCAATGTTTTAACATCTTTGTGTGCATGAGATTTAATTGATGTAGATCAAGATTACAAGGAGCTCAACAAGGATCAAGCTTGAAGACTTGAAGATATTTCATCCTTGGTTGAAGTCTAGGACCATCATTGTAAGGCATCTTGATCTCACACTCTTAGGGGCTCAAACAAATGCTAAAAGTCAAAGTTTTGGAAACAAATTTTAAATGGGTCATGTTTAAAGCAATGCCCCAACCAATTGGAAAATCATTAAATGTTGAATCTTATATGGTTGGAAAGGTATTTGAATCTAGTTTACAAAACATCAAACGGATCGAAAATCTGAGTTGTGTAGAGGAAGTTATGGCCATTTTAGTGGAGATATGTCAGTCTGCCAAACAGGGAGGGGCAGTCGACTGAAGGCCTGATGCAGTCGACCGAACTGAGCAGAATGAAAACAGAACCCTCTATAAACACATCTCAGTCGACTGCTTCAAGGACCAGTCGACTGCTTCAAGGTCCAGTCGACTGAATCGACCTGGAAAGGCATAACGGCTAGTTTTTAAAGGGGCTTTTAATTACCAAACTTGCCACCAACGGCTATAATCTTTCTTGGCCTATAAATACATGTTTTCCCACACCATTTTATGTTGATCAATCAATTGGAAAACATCTATTTCAATCACACAACTTGTTGATTCTAAATCATTCACAATTGAGCCCTAGTTGTGTGAGTTTATCAATTTGCTCTAGATTTCAATTGTAATTCTTGAGAGAGCAAATTGTAGTGAGCTTTTATTTGTATTATCTACTCACTAAGGAGTTATTGTGTGAGCTTCAAATTGTATTATCCACTCTAGAGAGAGAGAGTTTCAATTTGTATTCAAATCAATTGTAAAGAGTGAGGGTTAGTAACCCTTGTGTGCAAAGAAGAGGTGTTCTTCTTTGGGAGAGATTGAAGGCTCTTGTAACGGTTTGGTGCACACCCGTAAGTGTTCCGGGATTAAAGGAATCCTCAAGAGGTGTTCTTGAGGGGTGGACGTAGGCCGCGGGGTGCGATTGCCGAACCACTTGAAAAATCGGTTTGCAAGTTTCTCTTCCCTTCTCTATTTACATAATTGCTTGCAATTTTGTTTCAAAAGGTTAATTTCCGCTAAAACCTTATTCACCCCCCCTCTAAGGTTTCCACATTTGGGCCAACAATTGGTATCAGAGCCTCGGCTCTTCTATTTTCAAAAGTTTTTGAAAATTTTGAGTTAAGATCCAAATGAAAACCGACTCTTCTTGCATTTATTATTGTGAGGGTCAATCGACATTAAGACCACCATGTTTTAATGGCTCAAACTATGCCTATTGGAAAAATAGAATGAGAATCTATATGATTTCTCAAGATTTTGATTTATGGCAAATCGTGGTCAAAGGGCCTCATCTACCTACAAAAATTGAAAATGGTTTTTCTATTCCAAAGACGGTAGATGAATATAATAATACCGATAAGAAACTCATAAAAATAAATGCTATGGCAATGAATTTATTATATTGTGGTTTAGACCCAAATGAATACAATAGAATTTCATCTTGCGAATTCGCAAAAGAAATTTGGGATAAACTTGAAAATGCTCATGAGGGAACAAGCCAAGTTAAAAAGTCTAAAATCAATTTGCTTGTTCAAACTTATGAAATGTTTAAAATGTTGCCATATGAATCTATTGGAGATATGTTTTCTCGTTTTGCCATTCTTATTAATAACTTGAAAAACCTTAGTAAAGTTTATACTAATGAAGAAATGATTGAGAAAGTGCTTAGGTCTTTACCAAAGGATTGGCAACCAAAGGTCACGGCGGTTCGTGAAGCAAATGAGCTTTCAACACTCTCCTTGGAACAACTCATGGGTTCTCTCATAACTCATGAAATGGAACTGGCCGTCTTCGAAAGTGAAGACAAGACATTGGAAGTGAAAGAGGCCAAAAGGGGAGACATGGCTTTAAAATCCTCAAGCTCAAAGAAAAAGAAGAAAGATGTTGAGAGTGATGAGGATGAGGAAATGACAAAGCTCACCCGAAAATTTGCAAAGTTTCTAAAGAAAGAAAAATCGGGAAAGAAGTCACCCAAGGAGGAAAAACACAAAAAGAAGACAATCAAGGCCACCAATAGCAGTTCCGAGAGCGAATCATCGGACGACGACTCAAATGGTAAAGAGATTGTCAATCTTTGCCTCATGACGTTGGAAAGGGCCTCTCCGACCACCTCAGAAAATGGAGCATCCAAGAAATGCTTGGACAAAGGTTAAGTATTGATTTGGTAATGGTAGGTTAGTAGGTAATTTTGTTTTGATTTGTTTTCATCATCTTACTTAATTTTGTTTTAATTGATTTCATTTCATACTCTAATTTGTTTCAAATCATCATGCTCTTGATATTGATTATTTGAAAAATGATGATATGTTTTTGTTTGATTAGACAAAGTTTTTAGAATGATTAAACAAAATGTTGTTTTGTAAATCATTCAAATTTTTGCTGCTGAACTGTCATTTTTATGAACTGCTGATCAAAGCAGTCGACTGGTACCCCGACACAGTCGACTGATTTAGTTGTGAGGCTTTGAATTTTTTTTCTGCATTGTTAAGTCGACTGAGGCGTCGACTGTTTTCGCACAACTTAATCCCTGCCCACTCCCGTCGACTGAGGCGTCGACTGATCCGACTAAATTTTTGTTCTCTTGGTTTTTGAGTTCTCCAACTTTATTATTGGTGTCTTTTGGGACAATATGCTCTCTATTAATATCTTTTGGTATCCTTTTTCATTGCACATGCTTAGGGGAGCACTTTCATGAATTCATTTTCTCACATGTGGTTATATGTTTATTTTTGGTATCATTTTGGCCTTTTGATTTGTATGCCTATTGTGAGGGGGAGCTTCGTATTTTTTCCCCAAATCTTTTTGATAATGTCAAAGGGGGAGAAATATGAGAAGTATTAGGGAGAAGTGTTTGGGTAGTTATCATTCATGTTCCTTAACTTATGATATCCATTATAAATGATAATATGAAAATGACCAAATTGTGCTTATATTGGCATATCTTTCATTGGTTGTTTGTCATCATCAAAAAGGGGGAGATTGTTCGCCTTAAGGTATATTAAGGCATATTTAATTATGTTTTGATGATGTCAAATATGATATGATAATTACATGATTCATATTGATTCATTCTTTGTTATTATCATAGTCATTTTTATGCTCATATATAATCTCATGTATTAATATTGTATCAATGTTTTAACATCTTTGTGTGCATGAGATTTAATTGATGTAGATCAAGATTACAAGGAGCTCAACAAGGATCAAGCTTGAAGACTTGAAGATATTTCATCCTTGGTTGAAGTCTAGGACCATCATTGTAAGGCATCTTGATCTCACACTCTTAGGGGCTCAAACAAATGCTAAAACTTAAAGTTTTGGAAACAAATTTTAAATGGGTCATGTTAAAGAAATGCCCCAACCAATTGGAAAATAATTAAATGTTGAATCTTATATGGTTGGAAAGGTATTTGAATCTAGTTTATAAAACATCAAACGGATCGAAAATCCGAGTTGTGTAGAGGAAGTTATGGCCATTTTAGTGGAGATGTGTCAGTCTGCCAAGCAGGGAGGGACAGTCGACTGAAGGCCCGATGCAGTCGACCGAACTGAGCAGAATGCAAACAGAACCCTCTGTAAACACATCTCAGTCGACTGCTTCAAGGACCAGTCGACTGCTTCAAGGTCCAGTCGACTGAATCGACCTGGAAAGGCATAACGGCTAGTTTTTAAAGGGTCTTTTAATTACCAAATTTGCCACCAACGGCTATAATCTTTCTTGGCCTATAAATACATGTTTTCCCACACCATTTTATGTTGATCAATCAATTGGAAAACATCTATTTCAATCACACAACTTGTTGATTCTAAATCATTCACAATTGAGCCCTAGTTGTGTGAGTTTATCAATTTGCTCTAGATTTCAATTGTAATTCTTGAGAGAGCAAATTGTAGTGAGCTTTTATTTGTATTATCTACTCACTAAGGAGTTATTGTGTGAGCTTCAAATTGTATTATCCACTCTAGATAGAGAGAGTTTCAATTTGTATTCAAATCAATTGTAAAGAGTGAGGGTTAGTAACCCTTGTGTGCAAAGAAGAGGTGTTCTTCTTTGGGAGAGATTGAAGGCTCTTGTAACGGTTTGGTGCACACCCGTAAGTGCTCCGGGATTAAAGGAATCCTCAAGAGGTGTTCTTGAGGGGTGGACGTAGGCCGCGGAGTGCGATTGCCGAACCACTTGAAAAATCGGTTTGCAAGTTTCTCTTCCCTTCTCTATTTACATAATTGCTTGCAATTTTGTTTCAAAAGGTTAATTTCCGCTAAAACCTTATTCACCCCCCCTCTAAGGTTTCCACATTTGGGCCAACAATTGGTATCAGAGCCTCGGCTCTTCTATTTTCAAAAGTTTTTGAAAATTTTGAGTTAAGATCCAAATGAAAACCGACTCTTCTTGCATTTATTATTGTGAGGGTCAATCGACATTAAGACCACCATGTTTTAATGGCTCAAACTATGCCTATTGGAAAAATAGAATGAGAATCTATATGATTTCTCAAGATTTTGATTTATGGCAAATCGTGGTCAAAGGGCCTCATCTACCTACAAAAATTGAAAATGGTTTTTCTATTCCAAAGACGGTAGATGAATATAATAATGCCGATAAGAAACTCATAAAAATAAATGCTATGGCAATGAATTTATTATATTGTGGTTTAGACCCAAATGAATACAAAAGAATTTCATCTTGCGAATCCGCAAAAGAAATTTGGGATAAACTTGAAAATGCTCATGAGGGAACAAGCCAAGTTAAAAAGTCTAAAATCAATTTGCTTGTTCAAACTTATGAAATGTTTAAAATGTTGCCATATGAATCTATTGGAGATATGTTTTCTCGTTTTGCCATTCTTATTAATAACTTGAAAAACCTTGGTAAAGTTTATACTAATGAAGAAATGATTGAGAAAGTGCTTAGGTCTTTACCAAAGGATTGGCAACCAAAGGTCACGGCGGTTCGTGAAGCAAAGGAGCTTTCAACACTCTCCTTGGAACAACTCATGGGTTCTCTCATAACTCATGAAATGGAACTGGCCGTCTTCGAAAGTGAAGACAAGACATTGGAAGTGAAAGAGGCCAAAAGGGGAGACATGGCTTTAAAATCCTCAAGCTCAAAGAAAAAGAAGAAAGATGTTGAGAGTGATGAGGATGAGGAAATGACAAAGCTCACCCGAAAATTTGCAAAGTTTCTAAAGAAAGAAAAATCGGGAAAGAAGTCACCCAAGGAGGAAAAACACAAAAAGAAGACAATCAAGGCCACCAATAGCAGTTCCGAGAGCGAATCATCGGACGACGACTCAAATGGTAAAGAGATTGTCAATCTTTGCCTCATGACGTTGGAAAGGGCCTCTCCGACCACCTCAGAAAATGGAGCATCCAAGAAATGCTTGGACAAAGGTTAAGTATTGATTTGGTAATGGTAGGTTAGTAGGTAATTTTGTTTTGATTTGTTTTCATCATCTTACTTAATTTTGTTTTAATTGATTTCATTTCATACTCTAATTTGTTTCAAATCATCATGCTCTTGATATTGATTATTTGAAAAATGATGATATGTTTTTGTTTGATTAGACAAAGGTTTTAGAATGATTAAACAAAATGTTGTTTTGTAAATCATTCAAATTTTTGCTGCTGAACTGTCATTTTTATGAACTGCTGATCAAAGCAGTCGACTGGTACCCCGACACAGTGGACTGATTTAGTTGTGAGGCTTTGAATTTTTTTTCTGCATTGTTAAGTCGACTGAGGCGTCGACTGTTTTCGCACAACTTAATCCCTGCCCACTCCCGTCGACTGAGGCGTCGACTGATCCGACTAAATTTTTGTTCTCTTGGTTTTTGAGTTCTCCAACTTTATTATTGGTGTCTTTTGGGACAATATGCTCTCCATTAATATCTTTTGGTATCCTTTTTCATTGCACATGCTTAGGGGAGCACTTTCATGAATTCATTTTCTCACATGTGGTTATATGTTTATTTTTGGTATCATTTTGGCCTTTTGATTTGTATGCCTATTGTGAGGGGGAGCTTCGTATTTTTTCCCCAAATCTTTTTGATAATGTCAAAGGGGGAGAAATATGAGAAGTATTAGGGAGAAGTGTTTGGGTAGTTATCATTCATGTTCCTTAACTTATGATATCCATTATAAATGATAATATGAAAATGACCAAATTGTGCTTATATTGGCATATCTTTCATTGGTTGTTTGTCATCATCAAAAAGGGGGAGATTGTTCGCCTTAAGGTATATTAAGGCATATTTAATTATGTTTTGATGATGTCAAATATGATATGATAATTACATGATTCATATTGATTCATTCTTTGTTATTATCATAGTCATTTTTATGCTCATATATAATCTCATGTATTAATATTGTATCAATGTTTTAACATCTTTGTGTGCATGAGATTTAATTGATGTAGATCAAGATTACAAGGAGCTCAACAACGATCAAGCTTGAAGACTTGAAGATATTTCATCCTTGGTTGAAGTCTAGGACCATCATTGTAAGGCATCTTGATCTCACACTCTTAGGGGCTCAAACAAATGCTAAAAGTTAAAGTTTTGGAAACAAATTTTAAATGGGTCATGTTAAAGAAATGCCCCAACCAATTGGAAAATAATTAAATGTTGAATCTTATATGGTTGGAAAGGTATTTGAATCTAGTTTATAAAACATCAAACGGATCGAAAATCCGAGTTGTGTAGAGGAAGTTATGGCCATTTTAGTTGAGATGTGTCAGTCTGCCAAACAGGGAGGGGCAGTCGACTGAAGGCCCGATGCAGTCGACCGAACTGAGCAGAATGCAAACAGAACCCTCTGTAAACACATCTCAGTCGACTGCTTCAAGGACCAGTCGACTGCTTCAAGGTCCAGTCGACTGAATCGACCTGGAAAGGCATAACGGCTAGTTTTTAAAGGGTCTTTTAATTACCAAATTTGCCACCAACGGCTATAATCTTTCTTGGCCTATAAATACATGTTTTCCCACACCATTTTATGTTGATCAATCAATTGGAAAACATCTATTTCAATCACACAACTTGTTGATTCTAAATCATTCACAATTGAGCCCTAGTTGTGTGAGTTTATCAATTTGCTCTAGATTTCAATTGTAATTCTTGAGAGAGCAAATTGTAGTGAGCTTTTATTTGTATTATCTACTCACTAAGGAGTTATTGTGTGAGCTTCAAATTGTATTATCCACTCTAGAGAGAGAGAGTTTCAATTTGTATTCAAATCAATTGTAAAGAGTGAGGGTTAGTAACCCTTGTGTGCAAAGAAGAGGTGTTCTTCTTTGGGAGAGATTGAAGGCTCTTGTAACGGTTTGGTGCACACCCGTAAGTGCTCCGGGATTAAAGGAATCCTCAAGAGGTGTTCTTGAGGGGTGGACGTAGGCCGCGGGGTGCGATTGCCGAACCACTTGAAAAATCGGTTTGCAAGTTTCTCTTCCCTTCTCTATTTACATAATTGCTTGCAATTTTGTTTCAAAAGGTTAATTTCCGCTAAAACCTTATTCACCCCCCCTCTAAGGTTTCCACATTTGGGCCAACAATTGGTATCAGAGCCTCGGCTCTTCTATTTTCAAAAGTTTTTGAAAATTTTGAGTTAAGATCCAAATGAAAACCGACTCTTCTTGCATTTATTATTGTGAGGGTCAATCGACATTAAGACCACCATGTTTTAATGGCTCAAACTATGCCTATTGGAAAAATAGAATGAGAATCTATATGATTTCTTAAGATTTTGATTTATGGCAAATCGTGGTCAAAGGGCCTCATCTACCTACAAAAATTGAAAATGGTTTTTCTATTCCAAAGACGGTAGATGAATATAATAATGCCGATAAGAAACTCATAAAAATAAATGCTATGGCAATGAATTTATTATATTGTGGTTTAGACCCAAATGAATACAAAAGAATTTCATCTTGCGAATCCGCAAAAGAAATTTGGGATAAACTTGAAAATGCTCATGAGGGAACAAGCCAAGTTAAAAAGTCTAAAATCAATTTGCTTGTTCAAACTTATGAAATGTTTAAAATGTTGCCATATGAATCTATTGGAGATATGTTTTCTCGTTTTGCCATTCTTATTAATAACTTGAAAAACCTTGGTAAAGTTTATACTAATGAAGAAATGATTGAGAAAGTGCTTAGGTCTTTACCAAAGGATTGGCAACCAAAGGTCACGGCGGTTCGTGAAGCAAAGGAGCTTTCAACACTCTCCTTGGAACAACTCATGGGTTCTCTCATAACTCATGAAATGGAACTGGCCGTCTTCGAAAGTGAAGACAAGACATTGGAAGTGAAAGAGGCCAAAAGGGGAGACATGGCTTTAAAATCCTCAAGCTCAAAGAAAAAGAAGAAAGATGTTGAGAGTGATGAGGATGAGGAAATGACAAAGCTCACCCGAAAATTTGCAAAGTTTCTAAAGAAAGAAAAATCGGGAAAGAAGTCACCCAAGGAGGAAAAACACAAAAAGAAGACAATCAAGGCCACCAATAGCAGTTCCGAGAGCGAATCATCGGACGACGACTCAAATGGTAAAGAGATTGTCAATCTTTGCCTCATGACGTTGGAAAGGGCCTCTCCGACCACCTCAGAAAATGGAGCATCCAAGAAATGCTTGGACAAAGGTTAAGTATTGATTTGGTAATGGTAGGTTAGTAGGTAATTTTGTTTTGATTTGTTTTCATCATCTTACTTAATTTTGTTTTAATTGATTTCATTTCATACTCTAATTTGTTTCAAATCATCATGCTCTTGATATTGATTATTTGAAAAATGATGATATGTTTTTGTTTGATTAGACAAAGGTTTTAGAATGATTAAACAAAATGTTGTTTTGTAAATCATTCAAATTTTTGCTGCTGAACTGTCATTTTTATGAACTGCTGATCAAAGCAGTCGACTGGTACCCCGACACAGTGGACTGATTTAGTTGTGAGGCTTTGAATTTTTTTTCTGCATTGTTAAGTCGACTGAGGCGTCGACTGTTTTCGCACAACTTAATCCCTGCCCACTCCCGTCGACTGAGGCGTCGACTGATCCGACTAAATTTTTGTTCTCTTGGTTTTTGAGTTCTCCAACTTTATTATTGGTGTCTTTTGGGACAATATGCTCTCCATTAATATCTTTTGGTATCCTTTTTCATTGCACATGCTTAGGGGAGCACTTTCATGAATTCATTTTCTCACATGTGGTTATATGTTTATTTTTGGTATCATTTTGGCCTTTTGATTTGTATGCCTATTGTGAGGGGGAGCTTCGTATTTTTTCCCCAAATCTTTTTGATAATGTCAAAGGGGGAGAAATATGAGAAGTATTAGGGAGAAGTGTTTGGGTAGTTATCATTCATGTTCCTTAACTTATGATATCCATTATAAATGATAATATGAAAATGACCAAATTGTGCTTATATTGGCATATCTTTCATTGGTTGTTTGTCATCATCAAAAAGGGGGAGATTGTTCGCCTTAAGGTATATTAAGGCATATTTAATTATGTTTTGATGATGTCAAATATGATATGATAATTACATGATTCATATTGATTCATTCTTTGTTATTATCATAGTCATTTTTATGCTCATATATAATCTCATGTATTAATATTGTATCAATGTTTTAACATCTTTGTGTGCATGAGATTTAATTGATGTAGATCAAGATTACAAGGAGCTCAACAAGGATCAAGCTTGAAGACTTGAAGATATTTCATCCTTGGTTGAAGTCTAGGACCATCATTGTAAGGCATCTTGATCTCACACTCTTAGGGGCTCAAACAAATGCTAAAAGTTAAAGTTTTGGAAACAAATTTTAAATGGGTCATGTTAAAGAAATGCCCCAACCAATTGGAAAATAATTAAATGTTGAATCTTATATGGTTGGAAAGGTATTTGAATCTAGTTTATAAAACATCAAACGGATCGAAAATCCGAGTTGTGTAGAGGAAGTTATGGCCATTTTAGTGGAGATGTGTCAGTCTGCCAAACAGGGAGGGGCAGTCGACTGAAGGCCCGATGCAGTCGACCGAACTGAGCAGAATGCAAACAGAACCCTCTGTAAACACATCTCAGTCGACTGCTTCAAGGACCAGTCGACTGCTTCAAGGTCCAGTCGACTGAATCGACCTGGAAAGGCATAACGGCTAGTTTTTAAAGGGTCTTTTAATTACCAAATTTGCCACCAACGGCTATAATCTTTCTTGGCCTATAAATACATGTTTTCCCACACCATTTTATGTTGATCAATCAATTGGAAAACATCTATTTCAATCACACAACTTGTTGATTCTAAATCATTCACAATTGAGCCCTAGTTGTGTGAGTTTATCAATTTGCTCTAGATTTCAATTGTAATTCTTGAGAGAGCAAATTGTAGTGAGCTTTTATTTGTATTATCTACTCACTAAGGAGTTATTGTGTGAGCTTCAAATTGTATTATCCACTCTAGAGAGAGAGAGTTTCAATTTGTATTCAAATCAATTGTAAAGAGTGAGGGTTAGTAACCCTTGTGTGCAAAGAAGAGGTGTTCTTCTTTGGGAGAGATTGAAGGCTCTTGTAACGGTTTGGTGCACACCCGTAAGTGCTCCGGGATTAAAGGAATCCTCAAGAGGTGTTCTTGAGGGGTGGACGTAGGCCGCGGGGTGCGATTGCCGAACCACTTGAAAAATCGGTTTGCAAGTTTCTCTTCCCTTCTCTATTTACATAATTGCTTGCAATTTTGTTTCAAAAGGTTAATTTCCGCTAAAACCTTATTCACCCCCCCTCTAAGGTTTCCACATTTGGGCCAACAATTGGTATCAGAGCCTCGGCTCTTCTATTTTCAAAAGTTTTTGAAAATTTTGAGTTAAGATCCAAATGAAAACCGACTCTTCTTGCATTTATTATTGTGAGGGTCAATCGACATTAAGACCACCATGTTTTAATGGCTCAAACTATGCCTATTGGAAAAATAGAATGAGAATCTATATGATTTCTCAAGATTTTGATTTATGGCAAATCGTGGTCAAAGGGCCTCATCTACCTACAAAAATTGAAAATGGTTTTTCTATTCCAAAGACGGTAGATGAATATAATAATGCCGATAAGAAACTCATAAAAATAAATGCTATGGCAATGAATTTATTATATTGTGGTTTAGACCCAAATGAATACAAAAGAATTTCATCTTGCGAATCCGCAAAAGAAATTTGGGATAAACTTGAAAATGCTCATGAGGGAACAAGCCAAGTTAAAAAGTCTAAAATCAATTTGCTTGTTCAAACTTATGAAATGTTTAAAATGTTGCCATATGAATCTATTGGAGATATGTTTTCTCGTTTTGCCATTCTTATTAATAACTTGAAAAACCTTGGTAAAGTTTATACTAATGAAGAAATGATTGAGAAAGTGCTTAGGTCTTTACCAAAGGATTGGCAACCAAAGGTCACGGCGGTTCGTGAAGCAAAGGAGCTTTCAACACTCTCCTTGGAACAACTCATGGGTTCTCTCATAACTCATGAAATGGAACTGGCCGTCTTCGAAAGTGAAGACAAGACATTGGAAGTGAAAGAGGCCAAAAGGGGAGACATGGCTTTAAAATCCTCAAGCTCAAAGAAAAAGAAGAAAGATGTTGAGAGTGATGAGGATGAGGAAATGACAAAGCTCACCCGAAAATTTGCAAAGTTTCAAAAGAAAGAAAAATCGGGAAAGAAGTCACCCAAGGAGGAAAAACACAAAAAGAAGACAATCAAGGCCACCAATAGCAGTTCCGAGAGCGAATCATCGGACGACGACTCAAATGGTAAAGAGATTGTCAATCTTTGCCTCATGACGTTGGAAAGGGCCTCTCCGACCACCTCAGAAAATGGAGCATCCAAGAAATGCTTGGACAAAGGTTAAGTATTGATTTGGTAATGGTAGGTTAGTAGGTAATTTTGTTTTGATTTGTTTTCATCATCTTACTTAATTTTGTTTTAATTGATTTCATTTCATACTCTAATTTGTTTCAAATCATCATGCTCTTGATATTGATTATTTGAAAAATGATGATATGTTTTTGTTTGATTAGACAAAGGTTTTAGAATGATTAAACAAAATGTTGTTTTGTGAATCATTCAAATTTTTGCTGCTGAACTGTCATTTTTATGAACTGCTGATCAAAGCAGTCGACTGGTACCCCGACACAGTCGACTGATTTAGCTGTGAGGCTTTGAATTTTTTTTCTGCATTGTTCAGTCGACTGAGGCGTCGACTGTTTTTGCACAACTTAATCCCTGCCCACTCCCGTCGACTGAGGCGTCGACTGATCCGACTATACTTTTGTTCTCTTGGTTTTTGAGTTCTCCAACTTTATTATTGGTGTCTTTTGGGAGAATATGCTCTCTATTAATATCTTTTAATATCCTTTTTCATTGCACGTGCTTAGGGGGAACATTTTCATTAATTCATTTTCTCACATGTGGTTATATGTTTATTTTTTGTATCATTTTGGCCTTTTGATTTGTATGCCTATTGTGAGGGGGAGCTTTGTATTTTTTCCCCAAATCTTTTTGATAATGTCAAAGGGGGAGAAATATGAGAAGTATTAGGGAGAAGTGTTTGGGTAGTTATCATTCATGTTCCTTAACTTATGATATCCATTATGAATGATAATATGAAAATCACCAAATTGTGCTTATATTGGCATATCTTTCATTGGTTGTTTGTCATCATCAAAAAGGGGGAGATTGTTAGCCTTAAGGTATATTAAGGAATATTTAATTATGTTTTGATGATGTCAAATATGCTATGATAATTACATGATTCATATTGATTCATTCTTTGTTATTATCATAGTCATTTTTATGCTCATATATAATCTCATGTATTAATATTGTATCAATGTTTTAACATCTTTGTGTGCATGAGATTTAATTGATGTAGATCAAGATTACAAGGAGCTCAACAAGGATCAAGCTTGAAGACTTGAAGATATTTCATCCTTGGTTGAAGTCTAGGACCATCATTGTAAGGCATCTTGATCTCACACTCTTAGGGGCTCAAACAAATGCTAAAAGTTAAAGTTTTGGAAACAAATTTTAAATGGGTCATGTTTAAAGCAATGCCCCAACCAATTGGAAAATAATTAAATATTGAATCTTATATGGTTGGAAAGGAATTTGAATCTAGTTTACAAAACATCAAACGGATTGAAAATCCGAGTTGTGTAGAGGAAGTTATGGCCATTTTAGTGGAGATGTGTCAGTCTGCCAAACAGGGAGGGGCAGTCGACTGAAGGCCCGATGCAGTCGACCGAACTGAGCAGAATGCAAACAGAACCCTCTGTAAACACATCTCAGTCGACTGCTTCAAGGACCAGTCGACTGCTTCAAGGTCCAGTCGACTGAATCGACCTGGAAAGGCATAACGGCTAGTTTTTAAAGGGGCTTTTAATTACCAAACTTGCCACCAACGGCTATAATCTTTCTTGGCCTATAAATACATGTTTTCCCACACCATTTTATGTTGATCAATCAATTGGAAAACATCTATTTCAATCACACAACTTGTTGATTCTAAATCATTCACAATTGAGCCCTAGTTGTGTGAGTTTATCAATTTGCTCTAGATTTCAATTGTAATTCTTGAGAGAGCAAATTGTAGTGAGCTTTTATTTGTATTATCTACTCACTAAGGAGTTATTGTGTGAGCTTCAAATTGTATTATCCACTCTAGAGAGAGAGAGTTTCAATTTGTATTCAAATCAATTGTAAAGAGTGAGGGTTAGTAACCCTTGTGTGCAAAGAAGAGGTGTTCTTCTTTGGGAGAGATTGAAGGCTCTTGTAACGGTTTGGTGCACACCCGTAAGTGCTCCGGGATTAAAGGAATCCTCAAGAGGTGTTCTTGAGGGGTGGACGTAGGCCGCGGGGTGTGATTGCCGAACCACTTGAAAAATCGGTTTGCAAGTTTCTCTTCCCTTCTCTATTTACATAATTGCTTGCAATTTTGTTTCAAAAGGTTAATTTCCGCTAAAACCTTATTCACCCCCCCTCTAAGGTTTCCACATTTGGGCCAACAATTGGTATCAGAGCCTCGGCTCTTCTATTTTCAAAAGTTTTTGAAAATTTTGAGTTAAGATCCAAATGAAAACCGACTCTTCTTACATTTATTATTGTGAGGGTCAATCGACATTAAGACCACCATGTTTTAATGGCTCAAACTATGCCTATTGGAAAAATAGAATGAGAATCTATATGATTTCTCAAGATTTTGATTTATGGCAAATCGTGGTCAAAGGGCCTCATCTACCTACAAAAATTGAAAATGGTTTTTCTATTCCAAAGACGGTAGATGAATATAATAATGCCGATAAGAAACTCATAAAAATAAATGCTATGGCAATGAATTTATTATATTGTGGTTTAGACCCAAATGAATACAATAGAATTTCATCTTGCGAATCCGCAAAAGAAATTTGGGATAAACTTGAAAATGCTCATGAGGGAACAAGCCAAGTTAAAAAGTCTAAAATCAATTTGCTTGTTCAAACTTATGAAATGTTTAAAATGTTGCCATATGAATCTATTGGAGATATGTTTTCTCGTTTTTGCCATTCTTATTAATAACTTGAAAAACCTTGGTAAAGTTTATACTAATGAAGAAATGATTGAGAAAGTGCTTAGGTCTTTACCAAAGGATTGGCAACCAAAGGTCACGGCGGTTCGTGAAGCAAAGGAGCTTTCAACACTCTCCTTGGAACAACTCATGGGTTCTCTCATAACTCATGAAATGGAATTGGCCGTCTTCGAAAGTGAAGACAAGACATTGGAAGTGAAAGAGGCCAAAAGGGGAGACATGGCTTTAAAATCCTCAAGCTCAAAGAAAAAGAAGAAAGATGTTGAGAGTGATGAGGATGAGGAAATGACAAAGCTCACCCGAAAATTTGCAAAGTTTCTAAAGAAAGAAAAATCGGGAAAGAAGTCACCCAAGGAGGAAAAACACAAAAAGAAGACAATCAAGGCCACCAATAGCAGTTCTGAGAGCGAATCATCGGACGACGACTCAAATGGTAAAGAGATTGTCAATCTTTGCCTCATGACGTTGGAAAGGGCCTCTCCGACCACCTCGGAAAATGGAGCATCCAAGAAATGCTTGGACAAAGGTTAAGTATTGATTTGGTAATGGTAGGT
Source organism: Hydrangea macrophylla (assembly GCA_033977485.1). Taxonomy (NCBI): domain Eukaryota; kingdom Viridiplantae; phylum Streptophyta; class Magnoliopsida; order Cornales; family Hydrangeaceae; genus Hydrangea; species Hydrangea macrophylla. Next base: position 60,170,649 of record CM066997.1, on the reverse strand, counting down.
TAGTAGGTAAATTTGTTTTGATTTGTTTTCATCATCTTACTTAATTTTGTTTTAATTGATTTCATTTCATACTCTTATTTGTTTCAAATCATCATGCTCTTGATATTGCTTATTTGAAAAATGATGATATGTTTTTGTTTGATTAGACAAAGTTTTTAGAATGATTAAACAAAATGTTGTTTTGTGAATCATTCAAATTTTTGCTGCTGAACTGTCATTTTTATGAACTGCTGATCAAAGCAGTCGACTGATACCCCGACACAGTCGACTGATTTAGCTGTGAAGCTTTGAATTTTTTTTCTGCATTGTTAAGTCGACTGAGGCGTCGACTGTTTTTGCACAACTTAATCCCTGCCCACTACCGTCGACTGAGGCGTCGACTGATCCGACTAAACTTTTGTTCTCTTGGTTTTTGAGTTCTCCAACTTTATTATTGGTGTCTTTTGGGAGAATATGCTCTCTATTAATATCTTTTGGTATCCTTTTTCATTGCACATGCTTAGGGGGAGCACTTTCATGGATTCATTTTCTCACATGTGGTTATATGTTTATTTTTGGTATCATTTTGGCCTTTTGATTTGTATGCCTATTGTGAGGGGGAGCTTCGTATTTTTTCCCCAAATCTTTTTGATAATGTCAAAGGGGGAGAAATATGAGAAGTATTAGGGAGAAGTGTTTGGGTAGTTATCATTCATGTTCCTTAACTTATGATATCCATTACGAATGATAATATGAAAATGACCAAATTGTGCTTATATTGGCATATCTTTCATTGGTTGTTTGTCATCATCAAAAAGGGGGAGATTGTTAGCCTTAAGGTATATTAAGGCATATTTAATTATGTTTTGATGATGTCAAATATGCTATGATAATTACATGATTCATATTGATTCATTCTTTGTTATTATCATAGTCATTTTTATGCTCATATATAATCTCATGTATTAATATTGTATCAATGTTTTAACATCTTTGTGTGCATGAGATTTAATTGATGTAGATCAAGATTACAAGGAGCTCAACAAGGATCAAGCTTGAAGACTTGAAGATATTTCATCCTTGGTTGAAGTCTAGGACCATCATTGTAAGGCATCTTGATCTCACACTCTTAGGGGCTCAAACAAATGCTAAAAGTTAAAGTTTTGGAAACAAATTTTAAATGGGTCATGTTTCAAGCAATGCCCCAACCAATTGGAAAATAATTAAATATTGAATCTTATATGGTTGGAAAGGAATTTGAATCTAGTTTACAAAACATCAAACGGATTGAAAATCCGAGTTGTGTAGAGGAAGTTATGGCCATTTTAGTGGAGATGTGTCAGTCTGCCAAACAGGGAGGGGCAGTCGACTGAAGGCCCGATGCAGTCGACCGAACTGAGCAGAATGCAAACAGAACCCTCTGTAAACACATCTCAGTCGACTGCTTCAAGGACCAGTCGACTGCTTCAAGGTCCAGTCGACTGAATCGACCTGGAAAGGCATAACGGCTAGTTTTTAAAGGGGCTTTTAATTACCAAACTTGCCACCAACGGCTATAATCTTTCTTGGCCTATAAATACATGTTTTCCCACACCATTTTATGTTGATCAATCAATTGGAAAACATCTATTTCAATCACACAACTTGTTGATTCTAAATCATTCACAATTGAGCCCTAGTTGTGTGAGTTTATCAATTTGCTCTAGATTTCAATTGTAATTCTTGAGAGAGCAAATTGTAGTGAGCTTTTATTTGTATTATCTACTCACTAAGGAGTTATTGTGTGAGCTTCAAATTGTATTATCCACTCTAGAGAGAGAGAGTTTCAATTTGTATTCAAATCAATTGTAAAGAGTGAGGGTTAGTAACCCTTGTGTGCAAAGAAGAGGTGTTCTTCTTTGGGAGAGATTGAAGGCTCTTGTAACGGTTTGGTGCACACCCGTAAGTGCTCCGGGATTAAAGGAATCCTCAAGAGGTGTTCTTGAGGGGTGGACGTAGGCCGCGGGGTGTGATTGCCGAACCACTTGAAAAATCGGTTTGCAAGTTTCTCTTCCCTTCTCTATTTACATAATTGCTTGCAATTTTGTTTCAAAAGGTTAATTTCCGCTAAAACCTTATTCACCCCCCCTCTAAGGTTTCCACATTTGGGCCAACAATTGGTATCAGAGCCTCGGCTCTTCTATTTTCAAAAGTTTTTGAAAATTTTGAGTTAAGATCCAAATGAAAACCGACTCTTCTTGCATTTATTATTGTGAGGGTCAATCGACATTAAGACCACCATGTTTTAATGGCTCAAACTATGCCTATTGGAAAAATAGAATGAGAATCTATATGATTTCTCAAGATTTTGATTTATGGCAAATCGTGGTCAAAGGGCCTCATCTACCTACAAAAATTGAAAATGGTTTTTCTATTCCAAAGACGGTAGATGAATATAATAATGCCGATAAGAAACTCATAAAAATAAATGCTATGGCAATGAATTTATTATATTGTGGTTTAGACCCAAATGAATACAATAGAATTTCATCTTGCGAATCCGCAAAAGAAATTTGGGATAAACTTGAAAATGCTCATGAGGGAACAAGCCAAGTTAAAAAGTCTAAAATCAATTTGCTTGTTCAAACTTATGAAATGTTTAAAATGTTGCCATATGAATCTATTGGAGATATGTTTTCTCGTTTTTGCCATTCTTATTAATAACTTGAAAAACCTTGGTAAAGTTTATACTAATGAAGAAATGATTGAGAAAGTGCTTAGGTCTTTACCAAAGGATTGGCAACCAAAGGTCACGGCGGTTCGTGAAGCAAAGGAGCTTTCAACACTCTCCTTGGAACAACTCATGGGTTCTCTCATAACTCATGAAATGGAATTGGCCGTCTTCGAAAGTGAAGACAAGACATTGGAAGTGAAAGAGGCCAAAAGGGGAGACATGGCTTTAAAATCCTCAAGCTCAAAGAAAAAGAAGAAAGATGTTGAGAGTGATGAGGATGAGGAAATGACAAAGCTCACCCGAAAATTTGCAAAGTTTCTAAAGAAAGAAAAATCGGGAAAGAAGTCACCCAAGGAGGAAAAACACAAAAAGAAGACAATCAAGGCCACCAATAGCAGTTCTGAGAGCGAATCATCGGACGACGACTCAAATGGTAAAGAGATTGTCAATCTTTGCCTCATGACGTTGGAAAGGGCCTCTCCGACCACCTCGGAAAATGGAGCATCCAAGAAATGCTTGGACAAAGGTTAAGTATTGATTTGGTAATGGTAGGTTAGTAGGTAAATTTGTTTTGATTTGTTTTCATCATCTTACTTAATTTTGTTTTAATTGATTTCATTTCATACTCTTATTTGTTTCAAATCATCATGCTCTTGATATTGCTTATTTGAAAAATGATGATATGTTTTTGTTTGATTAGACAAAGTTTTTAGAATGATTAAACAAAATGTTGTTTTGTGAATCATTCAAATTTTTGCTGCTGAACTGTCATTTTTATGAACTGCTGATCAAAGCAGTCGACTGATACCCCGACACAGTCGACTGATTTAGCTGTGAAGCTTTGAATTTTTTTTCTGCATTGTTAAGTCGACTGAGGCGTCGACTGTTTTTGCACAACTTAATCCCTGCCCACTACCGTCGACTGAGGCGTCGACTGATCCGACTAAACTTTTGTTCTCTTGGTTTTTGAGTTCTCCAACTTTATTATTGGTGTCTTTTGGGAGAATATGCTCTCTATTAATATCTTTTGGTATCCTTTTTCATTGCACATGCTTAGGGGGAGCACTTTCATGGATTCATTTTCTCACATGTGGTTATATGTTTATTTTTGGTATCATTTTGGCCTTTTGATTTGTATGCCTATTGTGAGGGGGAGCTTCGTATTTTTTCCCCAAATCTTTTTGATAATGTCAAAGGGGGAGAAATATGAGAAGTATTAGGAAGAAGTGTTTGGGTAGTTATCATTCATGTTCCTTAACTTATGATATCCATTACGAATGATAATATGAAAATGACCAAATTGTGCTTATATTGGCATATCTTTCATTGGTTGTTTGTCATCATCAAAAAGGGGGAGATTGTTAGCCTTAAGGTATATTAAGGCATATTTAATTATGTTTTGATGATGTCAAATATGCTATGATAATTACATGATTCATATTGATTCATTCTTTGTTATTATCATAGTCATTTTTATGCTCATATATAATCTCATGTATTAATATTGTATCAATGTTTTAACATCTTTGTGTGCATGAGATTTAATTGATGTAGATCAAGATTACAAGGAGCTCAACAAGGATCAAGCTTGAAGACTTGAAGATATTTCATCCTTGGTTGAAGTCTAGGACCATCATTGTAAGGCATCTTGATCTCACACTCTTAGGGGCTCAAACAAATGCTAAAAGTTAAAGTTTTGGAAACAAATTTTAAATGGGTCATGTTTAAAGCAATGCCCCAACCAATTGGAAAATAATTAAATATTGAATCTTATATGGTTGGAAAGGAATTTGAATCTAGTTTACAAAACATCAAACGGATTGAAAATCCGAGTTGTGTAGAGGAAGTTATGGCCATTTTAGTGGAGATGTGTCAGTCTGCCAAACAGGGAGGGGCAGTCGACTGAAGGCCCGATGCAGTCGACCGAACTGAGCAGAATGCAAACAGAACCCTCTGTAAACACATCTCAGTCGACTGCTTCAAGGACCAGTCGACTGCTTCAAGGTCCAGTCGACTGAATCGACCTGGAAAGGCATAACGGCTAGTTTTTAAAGGGGCTTTTAATTACCAAACTTGCCACCAACGGCTATAATCTTTCTTGGCCTATAAATACATGTTTTCCCACACCATTTTATGTTGATCAATCAATTGGAAAACATCTATTTCAATCACACAACTTGTTGATTCTAAATCATTCACAATTGAGCCCTAGTTGTGTGAGTTTATCAATTTGCTCTAGATTTCAATTGTAATTCTTGAGAGAGCAAATTGTAGTGAGCTTTTATTTGTATTATCTACTCACTAAGGAGTTATTGTGTGAGCTTCAAATTGTATTATCCACTCTAGAGAGAGAGAGTTTCAATTTGTATTCAAATCAATTGTAAAGAGTGAGGGTTAGTAACCCTTGTGTGCAAAGAAGAGGTGTTCTTCTTTGGGAGAGATTGAAGGCTCTTGTAACGGTTTGGTGCACACCCGTAAGTGCTCCGGGATTAAAGGAATCCTCAAGAGGTGTTCTTGAGGGGTGGACGTAGGCCGCGGGGTGCGATTGCCGAACCACTTGAAAAATCGGTTTGCAAGTTTCTCTTCCCTTCTCTATTTACATAATTGCTTGCAATTTTGTTTCAAAAGGTTAATTTCCGCTAAAACCTTATTCACCCCCCCTCTAAGGTTTCCACATTTGGGCCAACAATTGGTATCAGAGCCTCGGCTCTTCTATTTTCAAAAGTTTTTGAAAATTTTGAGTTAAGATCCAAATGAAAACCGACTCTTCTTGCATTTATTATTGTGAGGGTCAATCGACATTAAGACCACCATGTTTTAATGGCTCAAACTATGCCTATTGGAAAAATAGAATGAGAATCTATATGATTTCTCAAGATTTTGATTTATGGCAAATCGTGGTCAAAGGGCCTCATCTACCTACAAAAATTGAAAATGGTTTTTCTATTCCAAAGACGGTAGATGAATATAATAATGCCGATAAGAAACTCATAAAAATAAATGCTATGGCAATGAATTTATTATATTGTGGTTAAGACCCAAATGAATACAATAGAATTTCATCTTGCGAATCCGCAAAAAGAAATTTGGGATAAACTTGAAAATGCTCATGAGGGAACAAGCCAAGTTAAAAAGTCTAAAATCAATTTGCTTGTTCAAACTTATGAAATGTTCAAAATATTGCCATATGAATCTATTGGAGATATGTTTTCTCGTTTTGCCATTCTTATTAATAACTTGAAAAACCTTGGTAAAGTTTATACTAATGAAGAAATGATTGAGAAAGTGCTTAGGTCTTTACCAAAGGATTGGCAACCAAAGGTCACGGCGGTTCGTGAAGCAAAGGAGCTTTCAACACTCTCCTTGGAACAACTCATGGGTTCTCTCATAACTCATGAAATGGAATTGGCCGTCTTCTAAAGTGAAGACAAGACATTGGAAGTGAAAGAGGCCAAAAGGGGAGACATGGCTTTAAAATCCTCAAGCTCAAAGAAAAAGAAGAAAGATGTTGAGAGTGATGAGGATGAGGAAATGACAAAGCTCACTCGAAAATTTGCAAAGTTTCTAAAGAAAGAAAAATCGGGAAAGAAGTCACCCAAGGAGGAAAAACACAAAAAGAAGACAATCAAGGCCACCAATTGTAGTTCCGAGAGCGAATCATCGGACGACGACTCAAATGGTAAAGAGATTATCAATCTTTGCCTCATGACGTTGGAAAGGGCCTCTCCGACCACCTCGGAAAATGGAGCATCCAAGAAATGCTTGGACAAAGGTTAAGTATTGATTTGGTAATGGTAGGTTAGTAGGTAATTTTGTTTTGATTTGTTTTCATCATCTTACTTAATTTTGTTTTAATTGATTTCATTTCATACTCTTATTTGTTTCAAATCATCATGCTCTTGATATTGCTTATTTGAAAAATGATGATATGTTTTTGTTTGATTAGACAAAGTTTTTAGAATGATTAAACAAAATGTTGTTTTGTGAATCATTCAAATTTTTGCTGCTGAACTGTCATTTTTATGAACTGCTGATCAAAGCAGTCGACTGGTACCCTGACACAGTCGACTGATTTAGCTGTGAGGCTTTGAATTTTTTTTTTGCATTGTTAAGTCGACTGAGGCGTCGACTGTTTTTGCACAACTTAATCCCTGCCCACTCCCGTCGACTGAGGCGTCGACTGATCCGACTAAACTTTTGTTCTCTTGGTTTTTGAGTTCTCCAACTTTATTATTGGTGTCTTTTGGGAGAATATGCTCTCTATTAATATCTTTTGGTATCCTTTTTCATTGCACATGCTTAGGGGGAGCACTTTCATGAATTCATTTTCTCACATGTGGTTATATGTTTATTTTTGGTATCATTTTGGCCTTTTGATTTGTATGCCTATTGTGAGGGGGAGCTTCGTATTTTTTCCCCAAATCTTTTTGATAATGTCAAAGGGGGAGAAATATGAGAAGTATTAGGGAGAAGTGTTTGGGTAGTTATCATTCATGTTCCTTAACTTATGATATCCATTATGAATGATAATATGAAAATGACCAAATTGTGCTTATATTGGCATATCTTTCATTGGTTGTTTGTCATCATCAAAAAGGGGGAGATTGTTAGCCTTAAGGTATATTAAGGCATATTTAATTATGTTTTGATGATGTCAAATATGCTATGATAATTACATGATTCATATTGATTCATTCTTTGTTATTATCATAGTCATTTTTATGCTCATATATAATCTCATGTATTAATATTGTATCAATGTTTTAACATCTTTGTGTGCATGAGATTTAATTGATGTAGATCAAGATTACAAGGAGCTCAACAAGGATCAAGCTTGAAGACTTGAAGATATTTCATCCTTGGTTGAAGTCTAGGACCATCATTGTAAGGCATCTTGATCTCACACTCTTAGGGGCTCAAACAAATGCTAAAAGTTAAAGTTTTGGAAACAAATTTTAAATGGGTCATGTTTAAAGCAATGCCCCAACCAATTGGAAAATAATTAAATGTTGAATCTTATATGGTTGGAAAGGAATTTGAATCTAGTTTACAAAACATCAAACGGATCGAAAATCCGAGTTGTGTAGAGGAAGTTATGGCCATTTTAGTGGAGATGTGTCAGTCTGCCAAACAGGGAGGGGCAGTCGACTAAAGGCCCGATGCAGTCGACCGAACTGAGCAGAATGCAAACAGAACCCTCTGTAAACACATCTCAGTCGACTGCTTCAAGGACCAGTCGACTGCTTCAAGGACCAGACGACTGCTTCAAGGTCCAGTCGACTGAATCGACCTGGAAAGGCATAACGGCTAGTTTTTAAAGGGGCTTTTAATTACCAAACTTGCCACCAACGGCTATAATGTTTCTTGGCCTATAAATACATGTTTTCCCACACCATTTTATGTTGATAAATCAATTGGAAAACATCTATTTCAATCACACAACTTGTTGATTCTAAATCATTCACAATTGAGCCCTAGTTGTGTGAGTTTATCAATTTGCTCTAGATTTCAATTGTAATTCTTGAGAGTGCAAATTGTAGTGAGCTTTTATTTGTATTATCTACTCACTAAGGAGTTATTGTGTGAGCTTCAAATTGTATTATCCACTCTAGAGAGAGAGAGAGTTTCAATTTGTATTCAAATCAATTGTAAAGAGTGAGGGTTAGTAACCCTTGTGTGCAAAGAAGAGGTTTTCTTCTTTGGGAGAGATTGAAGGCTCTTGTAACGGTTTGGAGCACACCCGTAAGTGCTCCGGGATTAAAGGAATCCTCAAGAGGTGTTCTTGAGGGGTGGACGTAGGCCGCGGGGTGCGATTGCCGAACCACTTGAAAAATCGGTTTGCAAGTTTCTCTTCCCTTCTCTATTTACATAATTGCTTGCAATTTTGTTTCAAAAGGTTAATTTCCGCTAAAACCTTATTCACCCCCCCCCCCCCCTCTAGGGTTTCCACATTTGGGCCAACACTTATGATCCTATGATTTATATGAGGATTAAGATTTGTCATAGACATATCCACCCATGTTTGGATGGGTTCAAGTCTTAGTCTATGATTTGGATCCTCCTACTAAGAATCTCTTGGAATCCACTCCATATTCCATAGTGGCTCATGTGGATCTAGTCTTGTTTAGTCTCCAAGAACCATTAATTTGAGAGAAGAATAGGATATAATAAGTTAATATCCCTCAAGGATCATCAACTATGAGAGAGGGATTTGACTGAATAATTTCGTATGAATATCAAGTTAATATTGGTGCAGTGAACTCATGAACTCACTGAAATCGAAGATTTTTAATTAGATCATGGTCCTTGAAAATTGAGTGAGACCAATTGGAGGATGTTCATAACTCATATAAGTACTACTGCAATTTTTTTCTTCACCAAAATTCCATGCCTAGGATGGTTTGGTCTTATAATTTCAGAATAGGTTGTTCTCTGTCCAGAAAATCATAACAGTAAGTCCGTTTTAAATTTGATAAATTAGAACCTTAATCAACTTCTCTTGGCTTAAAATAAAATTTTATATGAAGTTTAAGGTGTTAATAAAGTCTCCTAAAAAGATCAAAGTGATTCCAATATTTTTCTATTTTTAGAAAATCATACAAGAATTCTGGATAGAGAGTTGTAGTTTTCTGAGTGATGGCTAGTTTCTGCCCAATTCCTAGAGATTGAACCGTTAGATCTTTGATTTTCTTTTTGGGTTAGAAACTAGACTCACAAAGTCATATCATATCCAAAAATCATTAAGATCCAACCATTGGAAATATGATTTTTCCATTTTTGAAAATCTGATCTGTTCACTGTAATTTCTGAAATTTCGTCACAGTTTTGTCTAATCTTGTCAAATTTGATTTAAAAGGTCACCTAACGCCTTAGGGCTCAAACTATGTTTTGAATAATGATAATTAAACTTAAATCCAGAGGCTAAGTGATCCAAATTAGTAAAGAGTTCATAGTTCATCCTCATTCATATCGATGCATTTATCCACACATGTTGATGCTCATGGTTAAGACTCATTTTTGCACTTGATTGAACCTAGTTGAATATGACTAGGGGTTCCTTATCATGTTGGGGCTATGACATCTCTATATGGAAATTACATTGGATTCTAGTTTAGACTTGTATATCTATAGAGGTGCTATGGTTCCAACTAGTTAAAAGGACTTCAAAGCCATGTCAATTCCACCTCTACATGATAGATTTAAGCTAGATTCGGGTGTGTTATTTCGGATTTGATAATATGTCTTGTTCAAAGCATATGAACTAACCCTTTGTTTTGTAGCGCTATGGAGGTACGATCTCTCAATTCTCCTCTAGTTTATTTCTTAATTTTATTCTTCATTTTATTGATTTTCGACTTCATACGCGACACCTTATACTAGGTCTTGCCTTACGTGTATATATGCGTTAGAGACCTTTTCTTATAATTTTTTTTTTTTTTTTTTTGGTTTCCCAAGGTATCCCCAGACCTTCCGCCCAGGACAAATCCTCTGAGGTACTGTCGGGCACCGAAGCGGGGACCTCTCCCAAGGTAGTTTTCTGCATCCACAAGGACTCGAACTTGAGACCCTTGCTTAAGCGACAAGAGCACCTTCCACTCAGGCCAAGTGCCCCTTGGTTGGCTTTATTTATTTGTATGCATTGCATGTTTCAATATCTCATCTGGATCCCGGATAAGTTTCTTAGTTCCAAATTTGCTTATCATTTTGCTTGCTACTTGAATTACGTGGTTTTGAATTATATTTTATCATTAGCAATCTTATACCTTTTTAGACATTCTTTTTGTAATGTATATGTATATATGTATTAGTTGAGGGCATGCTTAGATTAATAATTCAATTAAAAAGGATGCCGAGTAGAGGCCTATCGCGAGATAGAGTGAGACGGGTGTTTTAGTCCGTCGGGCTCCTTCCACTCTCATTCCATAATCCCCAGACCTAGATATCTCTGGTTTCCAAAAAAAGATCAGTTTTCTTTCTAAATGGTTTCTTAATTTTCCTTTTAAAAATTAAGTGGTGACTCGAATTTGAAATTTAAAAAAGTTTTAAAAAGTGTGGGTCATCTTGCGTTATCCACAATCTGGCGACTCTGCTTGGGATCAAACCCAGAATCATTGGTTTCGCAGAACAGAATTTTTGATTTTGGGTTCACTTGAGGATTAGACTTGAAGGCATCCTTTTAATCGAATTAATTAATTTTGTGTGCCTATTGCATTGCACTTGCATGTCTAGCCGGTCGATTGCACAGAACTATAACCTTGGAAGCTCGGGGCAACCCAGTCGATCAAGCCACATCATGGGATCATGTGATCACCCTTGATCTCATTCCATGTGTTGGTATATGAAGCATCCTATCGGATGTGTGTCAAGGGTCCCTTATTTGACCAAAACTCGGCCTTTGCATGATAGCGTCTAGAGAACCTTTCTAAACTAGGGAATCAATTCTTGATTAAGATTATATGCTAGGGAGTTTTGTATGCTCGGAAGGGATTATTTGAGATGATGACGATGCTTGCTTGATGTAGGATGTATAATCTTTTAATCACCCTTTAGGGTCCTTCTCATGTCCCACGACATTTAGGAACATACCAAATATTGATTATAAGATTTCACTTCTTATACCTTATTAGCTAAGCATCATTGACCTTGTATGTATCCAAATTCGTGAAAAGTGCGGTGATAATCCAACAATGTGATCCTTCTACCAAAAGAATTTTAAATCCATCTTTGAAAGCAAACAGATTTTTGCCATCTTCATTGCAAAAGTTTTCAATTGCTCTTTCAAAATCTTTGGAATCCACTTCTTGATTAAAATTCCAAGTCAACCCTTGTTGAGGTATATTTTCATACTCTCATCTTCGAAGGAAGAACCTAAAATTCTTGGAGGTGTTTTTGAAAAGTTTCGCCAACTAAAGAAAAAATATTTCAAATGAATTCTAAAACAAAATTCTATTTCAATCATCTTTTGTTGAAAGATATTTTTACATCCCCATTTTTCAAAAACAAATCCAAAATGTTTGGGGATTGTTTTCAAAAGAATCATATCACCGAAGAAATACTCTTCAAGTAAATTTCAAAATTTTTCAAAAATATCCAACCTTGGAAAAGGTAGCAGGGATCACAATGAAAGGAGAAGTTTACGCACTTGACATGAGTGAGGATTTTATGTGCTTATGTGTTTTATGTGTTAGGAATAGGATTTCCTTTTCTTTGGCATATAGATTAGGCACATATACAAAATAAAGATAAAAATGAATGGATGAATAAACACCAAAATCAAGATTCTATTGAAATAAAAAATTGATTAAAATAAAATGTGATTCTAGGCGAGATAGCACCTGGTTTGAGCACAGTATGGTTTAGAGATTCTACGGTAAGGCTAGTGAGAAGACAAACCATCAACACTGAGATGGCATAAGAAATAAATAAGAGGGAAGTAGCAGAGTTGAGAGCGATAATAGAGCAACAAGCAAAATATATGAGTCGCATGATGACAATGATGGAAACAATGGCACGGCAGATACTCGTAGCAAATCCACAAGTTGTTGATCCTCCTCCTCCAGCTGTAAGAGAAAAGGATTGGTATGATGATCTAGAGATACAAAGGGCTGACATACCGAGAGCCAAAAGAGAGAGGATAGAGAAGGAAAGAGCCGAGAAAACTGAGAAAGAAAAGGATAATGGCCAAGAAGGTGGAAAACTAGAGAGGATAGTCTGCAAAGCGCAAGGAGTTGATACCTACCTATTAGATCTAGAGGGGTTATACGAAGGAGTACAGGAAATATTACCCGTTGGTTTCAAAATGCCAATCTTCGACAAGTTTGATGGTACGGGTAACCCTTGCAGTCATGTACGAATGTGCATCGGGGCTTTTCAACCTAGTGGTGTGAGCACCACGATGATGGATATCTTGTTACAATAAACACTGACGAGAGTCGCCCTGGCATGGTTCCTCACACTCGAACCAAGCAAGACGAGAATATGGGAGGAAGTGGTCAAATTATTCGTGGCTCAATATGAGTACAATCAGGAGATAGATGTGACAATCCAGGATCTGGAAACCACCGGACAAGAGTACAAGGAGTCATTTGTTGAGTATTTAAGTAGATGGAGAGGAAAGGCAGCTAAAATGGTTCAAAGGCCACCAGAAAAAGAACAAATCAAAATTTTGATGAAAAACCTATAGCCAGTCTACCAAGAAAGGATGAGGTTCCAATCTATCAACACTTTTGCTCAGGTTTTTGATGTGGGGACAAGAATTGAAGATGCTATTAGAGAGGGGATAATCACGAGAGATAATCTGGGAAACAATTCTAAGGGACTGATGTATCAGAACAATCATCATGAGCCAGATGTCAATGCCTTAGCACCTTGTTCATCATTCAACCAATCAAGAAGGTTATTTCGACAGTAAGGCCAATGTCAGAATATTTTTATTATGAGAAACAATCAATCAAGGTCCAACCATGGCTTGCTAAGAGAGCATAAGGTGTTTGCTGATTTGGATATACCATTGAGCTTGGCAATGGAGAGAATGTTAGAAGAGGGATACTTGGAGAAGTTGGATCCAAGACCAATACCTGACCCCATCCCGCTGAGATATAATGTGAACGAGTATTGCGCTTACCATCAAGGGCATGGACATAATACTGACCATTGCTTGAGACTAAGGCATGAAATTTAATATTTAATTGAGCAAGGGGTCATTACACCAGACGAGTCTGGGACAATAGAGAAAAAAAAAAAGAAAAAAGAAAAAAGAAAATAAGCGAGTCACAGTGACACTCCATTTGAGGTGAAGTCAAGTCGGGTCAAGTCGAGTCTATTCTGTGTATTTCAAGTTTAGTCTTGTGATTGAGTCTGTCTATTTGTCATCAAGTTGTATTGAGTTCATGTCGAGTAATAAAATTCTTATCTTGGGATGAAATCTCATTTTGCTTAATCTAATGCACTTAGTCATGAGTGAATGAATCACTGAGCTGAAAATGTTGCATCTCGGATCGATTATTTTGGAAATTACTCTGTTAATGAAATTTTGCATCAAAAAGAATCTTGAAAAGATTGAAGTCAATTTTGCGCTAACACTGAAGAAAGCTAAGAATTGATTTGTTTTACTTTAAGAATTTAAAGATGCTTTTGCTCAATTCCTAAAAAGACATACTTGATAGTCTTGGGACTTGTCTAAACCCTTTTCTCCCCATTTTAAAGCCCACTAAGCCTAAAAGTATGAACCCAATCCAATTGCAGCCATGTAAAATTGTCCAATTGAAAGCTATACAGACTCTGGTAGCCAAGTATTTCAAATGAGCTTCTTTTCCAAAAAAAAAATCAATAAAAAAGATGCAGAGGGGGTTCGCTAGGATGAAAACCTAAAAGGGCGCCTAGACAAAAGTTAGAGCACATGTAAACTGCATGTTGATTCAAAATTTGGATCCTAGCCAGTCAAAATCTTAAGAGATGATGAGAGGAAGAAAATGAAAAAAAAATGAAAAAAAAATTATGAAAAAAAAAAAGGTGAAGAGTGAATGAAAAGCATTGAGAATTCATGAATACTTCGATGAACATCATTATCATATGAATTATCTCAGGGCTTTGAGTTGTGCTAGTAAACAAAAAGTTTGAAGGTAGAATTTTTCAGAGAGCAAATGGGTCAAAACAAGTGAAGAGATATTTATAGGTTAAATGGGCAAAACAAGTGAAGAGGTATCTTTGAATAAGCCCAAATAAACAAAGAAAAATTTAAAGGGTTGATATTATTTTGAGAGTATGTAAGAATGTAATCAAACCAAGATGTATCATGAGAGGAGCAAAGTTGACTAGCTAGTGAAAAGGTGAAAAGAACCAATCGCCAAAAAGAGAGAGAGAGAGAGAAAATAGAAGGGAAAAGTAGTTCATAATCATATACAAGGACTACCACAAGTGACCTGCACTCAAATGGCAACATGGCTCAGAGAAAGCCCACCAAGTCTTAAATCCCTAATCTTTCAAGACCTCCAGACTACTTGAACTACACTCGACCTGATTCCCACTTGGGAATACGTAGGCAACCTATCCGGTTCGGTCGACATCCTTGCCATGTTATATTGTTTTCTTTTAACCCTTGTCTGAACTACTTTGGATCTGATTCCCACTCGAGGATAAGTAGGCGAGCCTCACTTGGTTCTCGGTCCATAAATACGAACCTTTGCACAATTCTTCAGACTAGGGGCAAACTCGCGTTTGCCTAAAGTCACATTTGTATTGCCAAACCAGGGGCAAACTTTGTTTGCCCATCAGTATTGGGACATCCTACCTCACCCCACCCTATTCATGATGAGTTCTTCTAAGCTATGGGCAAATGCACTTCTGATATCTTTATGCCACCATTTTTTCAAAACTCGTTAAGATAAGTTTGTCTGCTCCCTATCATAACTTCAAAGTAGAGGCAAGTTGTATTTGCCCAAAAGTCCCATTCATCCTAAAATTAAGCCTCCAAGTCCCCTATAAACTAGGGGCAAAATTCGTTTGCCAATACCTTTTTCAAGTAAGGGCAAGTCCTAAGTCGTCAAGTATGTTTTAGGAAAGATTTGTAATGAATCGTCTTTTATTCTCTAAGCTAAGGCACTAATTTGAAGCACACTTTGGAAAAAGCAAAATGTTGATTAGATCAATGGGAAAACATTTTCAAAAGCATAACTTTATCAGATGAGTACTATCACGATAAGATGAGAAGAGAACATGATAAGTAATGAGATACATCAGGCATGACAAAAGTGCATTAAAATCATGGCAAGTTGAGTTCTTTCCTCAAAAATCTTATTCTGGAGTCAAGTGTGTTTGTCCTCCTATGTCAATATCTATCAGTCATCGAGTCTGTCACAATCTCAAATGTGTGGGTTTGAAGAGATTATAATGAGTTTTCAAAATAAAAATAATTAAATCTTTGAAAGCATTCAAAGGAGTATACGAGCAGAAGTTTTGAACACTATTACTACATTAGTTAAATTGCAACATTAGCCGAGTTAAATACGAAATCATCGGTATTGTTTGAAAAATTGGTTGAGCCTCGTCGAGTCAAGCGACATCCAGTTGAAATAGCAGAGTATCGTTTGAAAATTGCTGAGCCAAGCGTCAGTCAATTAAATTGTCCCGATGATTGTAAAGACAGTTGAAGCCTCGCTGAGACTAAGCATCAGATGATTGGGAAGAAATTTGACTGTTGGAATAAGTCAATGAGGATGAATGTTTACTGTTGGAATAAGTCAATGCAGATGGATCTTGACTATTAGAATAAGTCATTATCTAAGATACCGTCTTGGCTGTTAGAATAAGTCATTATGAAGAGATGTTGACTATTGGAATAAGTCAATGCCGATGGATCTTAACTGTTGGAATAAGTCATTATCTAAGATACCGTCTTGGTTGTTGGAATAAGTCATTACAAAGAGATCTTGACTGTTGGAATAAGTCATTATCTAAGATACCGTCTTGGCTGTTGGAATAAGTCATTATGAGGAGATCTTGGCTATTGGAATAAGTCATTATTTAGATATTGCCTTGGCTGTTGGAATAAGTCATTACGAGGAGATCTTGACTGTTGGAATAAGTCAATGAATTTTGACTGGTTGAATAAGTCATTGTCGGTGAATCTTGATTGTTGGAATAAGTCAATGAATTTTGAACACTGTAAATGAAATTTGACTGTTGGAATAAGTCACTGTTGATGAATCCTGACTGTTGGAAAAAGTCACCTCAGAGCAAATACCTTGACTGTTGGAATAAGTCACTTCAAAGAAATTGCCTCGACTATTGGAATAAGTCATTGCAATCACCTTGACTATTGGAATACGTTACCACATATAGACCACCATGAAGTACCGTGAAACACTATAAAATACCGTGAAGCATCATAGAATATTGTGAAGTGATCAGCACATATTAGTGACACAGAAAGTATAAGGCGCGAAGCGCATTTCAGTCTTTCAAACATCTCAAATCCTAATTTGACACTGGAGTATAAGGTGCAAATCGCATCTCAGTCGATCAGGTAATTCTTGGAAAAATGTCAGAAAATTAAGCACAGAAAATGCATCTGTGAAGCGCATCTGTATCAATCATGGCCCTCCTGGGATAAGACGGCATCGTAATAGAAAACCTATGGCGTAGAACACATTCTTGTCACTAGAGAGAACAGTATGATTCTCAATCATCATGCTAAGGAGCATAGAGCATAAGACTTCTTGAGCATGTACATCACAATAGGATAGGTGCATTCATTCGTGTGATTATTTGCGTTTATGTATGGTCCCTTGCTCGAACTACATCCTGGTCTGATTCCTATTGGAATACGTAGGTAACTCACCATTGAGCACGACCAGCACCGACCTCTTTGCGCCTGTTTTTGCAATGCACTTTGTTTTTACCTAAGTTCAATAGCCCGATCAAAGGCTTGTCTTTACACAGGCTTCGACATTCGCTTGTGACATGCATTACATCACAAGCTCTGCCGAAGAGAGAAAAACTGTAGACACCCCAATTTCGATCGAACTATTAAACTTAGGGGAATTTACCTCTAGAAATCAATGATGAATAATGTCCCGAAAATTTTTTTTATGTTCATCACTTCGACTTCTGAAAAGCTTCAAGTTCCCAAACCTTGCTCCTAATATCCCTACATTTGGCCAATCACTGACCATCTGTCTCGAGCTCACTGGATCATGGGTTACTTTCTAAAAAAATAGAATAAATTAAATGATAACAATAATAATGATATTTTCTAAAAATAACATTGTTTCCCATATTTTAGATTTAAAAAAACAGAGAAAAAAAAAAAGAAAAAGAAAAATATTATATTTGGTGACTCATATGATTAATTTGGATTTAAAATGAAAAATGTGTCTATACAGACATATATATATAAGAAAAGGATAATAATAAAAGAAAGCATCCCATGTGATTTGGAGAGTTAGAGATTCCTTGGCATATTCCTAATATAAGCAATTGCCCAAAGAGCCCTTTGTTGGGCATTAATCTTCAATGTGCTTTGAAGATGCTCTAGAATGTTCCTTTATTCTACCCAACTTAAATGCCTTTCAATTTTCTTGGAATTACATAGAATTGCCATGGAGAGTTAGAGATGCCATAGCATATTCCTAACCCACCCTAAATTGACCTATCTACCCTTATCTTAGCCACCAAGGAAATCAAAGTCTACAAAAGCTCATTTCTCTCATTAGGGTAAGGGGGGTTGGACACTTGAATTATATAGAGAAATATATTGGAAGAGCTTTAGAGGAGAAAAAGATATATATATATATAGAGAGAGAGAGAGAGAGAGAGAGAGAGAGAAACTCTACCAAATCTCATACGCAAACCCCACCAAACTCTACCCAATTCATACAATCCATCAAATCACCATTGAAGGGGCTTGGAGCTTGAGGAAGAAGAAGAGGAAAAGCTTGAGGAATTCAACATCTCTATAAATTTTGAGAAGGTCTAGAGGTAAAACCTTCAAATCTATATATATAATAATTCAATCACAATTCATAGATCTAGGATCTTTACACATTTTCAAAAAGTCTCTTCCTACTCCATTTCATCACACACCACATAGAATTGTGAATGAATTCTTTCATTGATTTGGATCTAAATAGAGCTTTGGATTTAAAATTAAAAGAGTTTTTGTCTTGAATTTTTCAAATAACCTTGGATTTCATTTCTTTTGTTTAGAATCTTCTCATAGGATCTATGAGATCTTCAATATCTCATTAGATTTCTTTGAGTTTGATCCTCTAGTCCCTTATGATCCTATGATTTATATGGGGATTAAGATTGGTCATAGTCATATCCACCCATGTTTGGATGGATTCAAGTCTTAGTCTATGAATTGGATCTACTACTAAGAATCTCATGGAATCCACTCCATATTCCATAGAGGCTCATGTGGATCTAGTCTTGTTTAGTCTCCAAGGACCATTAATTTGAGAGGAGAGTAGGATATAATAAGTTAACATCCCTCAAGGATCATCAACTATGAGAGAGGGATTTGACTTAATAATTTCTTATGAATATCAAGTTAATATTAGTGCAGTGAACTCATGAACTCACTAAGATCAAAAATTATTGATTAAATCATGTCCATGAGAATTGAGTGAGACCATTTGGAGGATGTTCATAACTCATATAAGTACCACTGCAATTTTTGTTTTACCAAAATTCCATGCCTAGGATGGTTTGGTCTTATAATTTCATGATAGGTTCTTCTCTGTCCAAAAATCAGAATAGTAAGTCCTTTTTTAAAGTTGACAAATCAGAACCTTAATCAACTTCTCTTGGATTAAAATTTAAGGTGTTAATAAAGTCTCCTAAAAATGTCAAAGTGATTCCAATATTTTTACTATTTTTAGAAAATCATACAAGAATTCTGGGCAGAGAGTTGCGGTTTTTGAGTGATGGCTAATTTCTGCCCAATTCCCATAGATTGAACTGTTAGATCTTTGATTTTCTTTTTGAGTTAGAAACTAGACTCACAAAGGCATATCATATCCAAAAATCATTAAGATCCAACCATTGGAAGTATGATTTTTCCATTTTTGAAAATCAGATTTGTTCGCTGTAATTTCTGAAATTCTATCACAGTTTTGTCTAATCTTATCAAACTTGATTTAAATGGTCACCTAACGCCTTAGGGCTCAAACCATGTTTTGAATAATGATAATTAAACTTAAATCCAGAGGCTAAGTGATCCAAATTAGTGAAGAGTTCATAGTTCATCATTATTCATATCGATGCATTTATCCACACATGTTGATGCTCATGGTTAGGACTCATTTTTGCACTTGATTGAACCTAGTTGAACATGACTAGTGGTTCCTTATGATCATGTTGGGGCTATGGCATCTCTATATGGACATTGCATTGGCTTCTGATTGAGACTTGTATATCTATAGTGGTGCTATGGTTCCAAATAGTTAAAAGGACTTCAAAGCCATGTCAATTCCACCTCTACATGATAGATTTAAGCTAGATTTGTGTGTATTATTTCTGATTTGATATTATATCTTGTTCAAAGCATGTGAACTAACCCTTTGTTTTGAAGCGCTATGGAGGTATGATCTCTCAAATCTCCTCTAGTTTATTTCTTGATTTCATTCTTCATTCTATTGATTTTCGACTTCATACGCGACACCTTAGACTAGGTCTTGCCTTACGTGTATATATGCGTTAGAGACCTTTTCTTAGGCTTTATTTATTTGTATTCATTGTATGTTTCAATATCGCATCTGGATCCCGGGGAAATTCCTAATTCCATATTTACATATCATTTTGCTTGCTACTTCAATTATGCAGTTTTGAATGATATTTTATTGTTAGCAATCTTACACCATTTTAAACATGATTTTTGTAATGTATATATGTATATATGTATTAGTTGAGGGCCTGCTTAGATTAATAATTCATTTAAAAAGGATGTCGAGTAGAGGCCTATCACGAGATAGGGTGAGAGGGGGTGTTTTAGTCCGCCTGGCTCCTTTCCCTCTCATTCCATAATCCCCGGACCTAGATATCTCTGGTTTCAAAAAAAAATCAGTTTGCTTTCTAAATGGTTTCTTAATTCTCCTTTCAAAAATTAAGTGGTGACTCAAATTTGAAATCTGAAAAAGTTTTGAAAAAAAGCGTGGGTCAGCCTGCGATATCCATAGGTTATTAGTCTCTACTTCATGTCTCTTAAGATATCTAAGTTGTGCTTACTAATCCATTTTAGCTAAGTACATGGTTGTAACTCGTGCTCAAGGTGTTTGAAGATTAAAAAGTATAAAACATACTATATCTAAGATAGTAAACAAACAACAATTATGTTCATCACATACTAATGACATACAGAAAATGACATAAATGCATCATAACTAACTACATTAACTAAAAGAAATACAAGAACCATATTATTTTATTCAACAATTTTACTAAGTTCATGTTGCTATGCACATGTGTATGACATTAAAACACAAAAAGAAAGAAACGGGGCATGCAATGATTACTCCCCCCCCCCCAACTAAAACTAAACATCGTCCTCAATGTTCTAATTAAACTACGTATATGGACAAGTAAAGTAAAGCAAAAGAAGGGAGAATAGCACCTCGAGGCGTTAAGGTCTAAATTTAGATTACCTGCAAAATTTTATTAGCAATATGAAATGATAAAGAACATAATTGATATACTCCATAATTCATAACCACCAATGAGCGGTTAAGCAAGATAAACATCATATATTATAATCAAAATTTCAGAGGATCCACCCTATAAAACAAGTGATTAGAACATCATGTAGGATCTCAAGAAATAAAATCTCCCCCAAACTAATTTCAGATGTAATGTTGGATGGAATGGTGAAAACCTTTTTGCTACCCAATTCTAGGGGAACATTGACAAAAATAGGAAATACTTGCCCAAAAGGCTTAAAAGGAAAAACTAAAGAAGGGGATCTTGGTTTTTTAATAAGAAAAGGGTCAGAATAATGATTGAACATATAAGCAACACAGACCTCCATATTTAATGGAATAGTTTCTATTGGAGGATAAATACAAGGGTGCGATTTTGTATTTGGACTTGGTTTGAATTGTATAGGATCAGAGATAGACTTGACTTGGCAAAATCTATCTATTTGGGTAGCCAAGTCTTCATCGTCCACATATGTTAAGGAATCCAAAAAGGCACTTGCCTCTTGGTGAAGGTGAAGATCATCTAACTTAGGACTGAATTGGTCTACATCCTCAATAGAATGTTCCTTGCTCAAAATCACATTACTATCCTCACAAATTTCTTGTTCATCAAGCTCTAAGTTTTCCAAAAAGTCAAGGATGATAGATTCTTCATCCTCGTATTTTGATAATATCTCTTCTTTATGCCTCTACTCCAACAGTCCATTTTCGTGTGATCATTTACTTGCTCTATAGGTTCATCAAGTCTAGTCAAATCAAGATAATCTTGGAGAATAGACTCAATGCATAGTACTTCCTCTACATCATCCTCTTCCTCTTGGTGTTGAGGGTTTGAGAAAATCTTGGCATTCAAAGTCATGTCTCCGAAAACCAAAGTCATTATACCATTCCTAATACGAATTATAGCATCTATTGTTGCCAAAAAGGGTCTACCAAAAATAACAAAAATTTGTGAAATTAGATTAGGGACAGGTTCTATGTCTAATACACCACAAAGTCTACAAGGAAAATAAATCTATCAACTCTAACAAGGACATCTTCTAAAATACCTCTAGGTATCTTAATAGACCTATCAGCTAATTATAGTGTGACACGAGTTGGTTTGAGATCCCCTAGTCCTAACTATTTATAGACCAAATATGGAAGCAAATTGACACTAGCTCCTAAATCAAGTAATGCATGAACTATCTTTTGGTTTCCTACAATGCATGAAATTGTTGGCGTTCCTAGATCTTGATATTTAGGTGGTAAATTATTCTTAGTAATTGAACTTACCTGATCTGCCAAATAAACTTTCTTCTTTACACTTTGCTTACGTTTAATAGTGCATAAATCTTTTAAATACTTAGCATAAGCAGGGACATGATTTATAGCATCCAAGAGGGGCAAGTTAATTTTTACTTGTTTAAAAAGTTCTAAAAATTCTTGGTTCTTAGCATCATATCGTTTCTTTAATATTTGTGGGTAAGAGGTTGGAGGAACGTATTTAGATGTTTCTTCTTCTTCTCTCTCGCCACCTTGCCTCTCATTATTCTTAGGGTAGGTTTGTTCATCTTCTTTAGTGTTGTCACTCTCAACTACCTCTTCCACATTATCATCTTCATATTTTTTTCTTCCTCAATTATAGGAGGAGAGATATCTTTCCCTACAATTTTACCACTTCTTAAGGTTGTTATCGATTTAACATGTTCTTGATTCCCCAAACCATAATTTTGGGCACCAATTTGTGGTGAACCTCTAGGATTAGCTTGTAGTTGAGTTGGGAAAATTCCTTTTTGACTATTTTTAAATTTATTACCTATCCTTTCCATAGTAGATTGCAATTTTCCCATAGCTTGAACCATTTGTTGCATCATTGCATCTCTAGGGTGTTCTTGTGCGTTCTTGTGAAGGGGCACATAAACATTAGAACTATTTTGATTATTTCCTTGATAGTTCTATTGTTGTAGGGGTTGATATTGTTGATTATATTGTTGAGGAGATGGTTGACATTGGTTTTGATTCAGTTGGAAGAATTGACTTTATTGAGGTGGTGGATTAAAACTATTATTAGGTGCTTGATTCACCTCATTTCTCCAATTATTTACATTTGGTTAATTCTTCCAATTATACTCCCTATATGCATTCGTAGGACCATTATAATTATTCATCGTATTTATATCCACAGGCAGTGTTTCTTGAAAAATGGGTATACTAGGGCAAGTTTGTGCCTGATGTCCTATACTATTGTGGTTACTACATATTTCTTCTTGATACATTACTCTAGGTTATTCTGTTATTCCTTTTGCTAACGCCTCTACTTGCTTACCCAATTGTTCATATTTAGTAGATAGTTCATCTTCAGTCTTAAGTAGGAATATACTGTTTTATTTAGCCCTATCAGGTTCACTAGGATGTGCGCGCGTTACTTCACTTGGCTCCCATTGGGGTGAATTCTCAGCAAGCCAACTAAAATATGTTTCTGCTTCATTCGCACTTTTATGCATGAATGATCCTTGACACATTATTTGCACTAACTTTTTAGATTCTGGGATTAATCCCTCAAAAAAGAAACTCATGAGATGCCATTTTTCAAAACCATGGTGTGGACAAGATAGAAGTAGATCTTTGAAATGTTCCCAGACTTTAGCAAAAGTTTCATTCTCAATTTGAGTAAAAATCTTGATTTGTCGCATGAGGTCATCTGTTAAATGCTTTGGAAAGAATTTTTTCAAAAATTCCTCATGCATAGCAGCCCATATGCTAATTGAACCAGGTCTAAGTGTTAAAATCCAAGCTTTTGCTTTATCTTTTAATGAAAAAGGGAATAGTTTCAATCTAACAATTTCTTGCGGACATGTTTGATCAGCAAATGTTTCATACATAGATTCAAAGTCTTTTAAATGCACATACGCCCTCTCATTCTCCATTCCATGGAAGGTAGGTAAGAGTTGTATCATACCATTTCTAAAGTGAAAAGTCCCTAGATGTGGTGGGATAGTTATGCAAGAAGGGATCGTGTTCCTATCAGGGGCTAATAACTCTCGCAATGGACGTGTATTATCATCTATCCTCTCCCTAGGATTGAAGTTATGTTGACTTTCAGTGTCATCATTTAGGCCTAGATTATTCTCCCCATTATTCTAATTGTTCCTGTTAAGGCCATCAAGGTTAGGTGGTAGAAAGCTAGCCGTTGGGTCAGAATGTTGAGGTGCAACTATTGGATTAACATAAGACTCAGAGGAATCGTTAAAAATTTGTATTTGTTGAAATAAGCCTTCGTTGGAATTATATGATATGAAACACTACGAAGTAATGTGTGATTATATGCAAAACAAATAAAAGAATAAAATAAAACTAAATTAACAAACTAAATAAAATTAAACAAATTGCCTCTCCCCGGCAATGGCGCCAAAAACTTGACACGAATGAAATTGTGTGCTCTAAATGCTACACCCAAGTATAGGTGATCGTACAAGTAATATATTTTCTAGTAAGCCTAGGTCGAACCCAAGGGAGAGATATGATTTAAATTGATTAATTATACCTAGTTTATTAATATTTAAATAAAGAAAAGATGATTTCTTTGGAAAATAATTCTAACTACTTCTTTATGTAAAATAAAAACTATGAACTAACGGAAACTTTCGTGAGTATTAAATTGCTAGAAATAATATTAAACTAATGAATTTTACTAACTACGTGAATCTACTAATTAATTATGACTATAATTTAAGTTCTAGAGTGATTTAATTATCTAAATTAATGACTAACTAAGAATTAATTAAACCAGTGAATTTAAATTAAAAGACTTCTAAAAATGAGAAAAACGTTAGAAAATCACAAATCCACGGTAAACTTCTTAACTCCCATGCCTACGAAAAGATACGGCAATTTCAATCATCCAAGATCTTGCCTCTAACGTGTAGGTTTCATTAAAATAATAAAATACCCTTTAGCCGGCACAAAGATATAGAACTATTTCAATTAATTCCCTTTTTATGAAGTATGGGTAGATTGCTTATGAGCATGATTTATAGTGAAAACTAATCTATAGTGCTTGAAAATAAACTAACTGAACTAAAACCATGAAGCAAGTTCACAAACTGTTGAAAATCCAAGTTGAAAGTCATTAACGTCATGATTGTTAACATTGTTCATATTAGAAAACATTAAATCCTATGATTCCCTACTTAAACTTGCATTGACCCTTGGATTTAGGGCTGCACATTGAGAACACGCATGGAAATCAAGTTATTTACTGTTTCATTGCTCTTCCCTAACTATGGATTTAGCCTAACATGGTAAAATTGAATCTAGCAACCATAAATAGCATAAACATAATGAAAATAATGATTAAACAATAATTAATAGACTAAAAGTATAAATATTAGAGAGTAATAGAACCTGGAACGAAGAAAAACTACTTTATTGACTTGAAATCTTGAAATAGCATCTATATATGGCCTTAGAGATCCTAAACTAGGGTATAGGAGAGCTCCAATAGCCTCTCTAATACCTATTATATGTAAAATATGATGAAAGTTGCATATATTAAGTTTACAAGTCATATAGATATCAAAATAGGAGTCCTAGACCTAAAAAGAAGTTGATGGGGCAAATTTGCTGAGTGGGACCGGTCCCACTACACTACCAGGACCGGTTCTGCATATGTTTCAAGATCGGTCCTGGTCTTCTGTAGTTAACAGCTCTGCGCACCGATGGGAGAATTGGATATCTATTTGCTCGGACCTCGAATTGACGTACAGTTTATGGTCACGCGACCGTAACTGAACGGACTACAAATTTTATATCTAGAGAAAATTCAAAATTCCAAAATATTCAATGTCAAAAATGCCATTTTCTCAGCTGCTGCTATCATTCTCTCCACCGGAATCACCTTTTAAGCAATGAATGCTTTGTTTGACCTACAAAACACTCACAAACCTCGTGTAAATGATGTAAATGAAATATATAAGGGTTGTGTAACAAAAAGTGAGGCATTCATTGCCAAGCTTCAAGATTCATTTCATCTAAACGCACCCAATAGCTTATAAAACAATACAAATACACATATTTTAACATTAGTCACCATGAAAGTACAATGTTATTGAAATTCGTGTAACTCTAGGGACTTGGGGATAAAAGTATACATAAAAGACCATATAACATATTATGAATATGCACTTTCTACATCTAATCAGTTAGTCCATCCCTAGCTTTTAAGAACATATGCCCAGTTTACTACACTATAGAGATATAACGCTTTAAGCAATAGTACATCATTCTATGCCACAACTTAGCGATGTCTACCAATGATCACGGTCTACCACATGTCATAGACACATTCATCTGTCTACCGCTTTTAAGAACATATGATTGATCATTTGGCTATCTTAGGGCTACTGGTCCGATTCACTGCATGTCATAGACACCTTCATCTGTCTACCGCTTTTAAGATCATATGATTGACCAAAGCCCGTCAACATAAGATTTCCAAATCTTAACAAACCTAGCTACTTAAGTTCGACTCTAACATCAATACAACAATATTCCATGCGGTGATTACTGAACAGTAAATAATCAACTAAACAGTTATAATATAAACTAAACAAGGAAGACAGTATTATGCTACTGCCAATCAATTAGGATAGAGATCCAATCGATTGGTAATAGTAACAATTGATTGGGAGAAAGTCCAATCGATTGGATCACAATCCATGACAATCAATTGCTAACTTTTGCAATCGATTGTTCCCAAGGATGGCAATTGATTGGGAAAAGTCCCAATCGATTTGTACTTCGTCTTCATCACAGTGAAGACAGTCTAGCATATAAAAATATGGGAAAACATTATTTATGCATTTCTTCTTCATTTATTCATGCTTTAACATCAATAGGGTGTTACCAAGTGACTTTAGAACTCACCTTAGGTGACTAGAGGGTGTTTGGGTGTGTGTATTTGAAGCTTGAGCTTTAATGGTGGATCTCTTTCTCTCTCTCTCTCTTCTTTCTTTCGTTTCTCTCTTTTCTGTACTTCATTTCTTCTTCTGGTCTTCTCCTTTCTCTAGGGGTGCTCAGAAACCGACTAGAATCAACCAACTAAATCGAACTGAGGCAAACTGGTTGGTCTAACTGCGGTTATTGGTCGAAATCGGTTCTATTGTTTGTAATTTTCAGTTTGGCGGTTGGTTTTTGGTTGACCCCTACTAAAAACCGATAAAAACGAATCGACCGACTCATACATATACTAGTCTACTATTCTGCCTTTTATACATATAAAATAAATTATATAATATAAAATATTACTTTTTCATATTGACTTTAAGACTTAAGCTTGAAACCCTAACTCTATTTTCCTCTCAAATGACAAATCTATCAGACCATCACCTCTGAGCCTCACTGTGTTGCACCTCCTAGCTACTCTCCTCTTCTCTACTTCATCTCCAGTGGTTTGATCCAAACCTCTAGATCGGCAATCTCTTTCAACAACTAACATGTATGAGGTAGCATATATATCTCTTTATCTCAATCTCTCATTCTCTCACTTTTTACATATCGGCTTTCTCTTAATCTTTCACTTTATCAATTCTCTTTTTCTCAGTCTCTCACTTCTCTACTGTCGTAATCTAATCGGTTCCACTCCTCATCTTTGGTGCTCTGGTCTTCTCTCTCACCCTCCAATTGGCTCTCAGTGTCTCACATCTCCTCTACAGTGGTCCGATCGTCTCTCTCACCCTCCAATCGTACACCCCCTAACAGGTATCTCGCTATCCCTCTCTATCTTAAACAAAGTTTGTTGCTGTAAATCAGTTGAAAATGTAAATTTATGGATTTTTAAATTTTTATTGTAAATCTGTTGAAATGTAAAGTTGTAATCTGTACATTGTATATTAGTATATATGTACTTCAGTACTTGTGCTATTAATTTATGTAAATGTTTATTTGAGTGGACAACATGATGAGTTTGTTTTACCTTTATTTATAATTTATAAACATTTTATTTATGTTGTTGTTATTTGTTAAATAAAGAACATCAAGTATCAACTATGTTAAATCAACTTGATTCTGTTTTTTTTTTTCTCAATTAAAAAAAATTAGTTATTAGGTACAATGGGGGACCCTAAATCTAATACTCCCAATAAAGAGCAATCGGTGGAGATTTTGGATGATTGAGAGGAAGGTGACGCCTCCAAAAAACTTCCACTTCCGCCTAAGTCTAAGAGGGCAAGGGCTTCCACGGTAAGTGCTCAACCACAATCCGAAACACCTAGGACTACTGGTAGAAAAAAATCTCCCGCGTGGGATCATTTTGAAAAAAATGAAGAGGAGGGCATACAAAAGGCAAAGTGTAACTATTGTGGTAAAAGTATTTGCCGATCCAAAACTTAATGGGACGACAAATTTGGTTATGTATTTGATGAATTGCCCAAAGTATGATAGGCAATTGCAAGGGGGCAACGAACCCTTTCTTTTCAACCCACAAAAGACAGAGAAGAAGGGGTTAATCTTTTGGCAAGAAGCTTTTCTGCGGAGGTTGCAATAAAAGCTCTTGCCCTTATGATTGTCGTTGATGAGTTGCCCTTCCGATATGTAGAGACCCGGGTTTTCAATATTATAGTAATATTTTGCAACCTAAGTTCAAGATTATTCCATCTCGATATACAGTGGCACGGGATATTGTTCAAATTTATAAGGATGAGATGGTGAAGTTGAAGAAGGCCTTGAAAGGGCGTAGGATTTGCCTTACCACAGACACGTGGACTTCAAACCAAAATCTTAACTATATGTGTCTTTTTTGTCATTATATTGATGATAATTGGAAAGGGTGAAACAATTGGTAAAAAGATTGAGTGTTGTCTACTTGAATGGAACATTGATAGCATTTTTACTTTGATGGTACAAAATGCTAGTTCAAATAGTGGAACCAATAGATTCTTAAAAGGAGTAACAAAAGATTGGAAGGGACCATCTTAGGGCACGAATTCTTACATATAAGATGTTGTGCTCATATCTTAAATTTGATTGTAGTTGATGGTTTGAAAGAAGTTGATACCTCGGTTGTTAAAGTCCGTGATGCGGTGAGGTATGTCAAGTCCTCACCACATAGGTTTGTTGTTTTCAAAGATTGTGTTGAAAAGTCAAAACTAGGGGATGTGGGGAAGGGACTTGTATGCTTGGATGTACCAACTAGGTGGAACTCCACCTATCTAATGTTGGAGCGTGCTCCAAAGTTTGAAATGGCATTTGATAGAATGTCCTTTGAGGACCCAAAATATAAGGAATACTTTATTATGCAAGATGTGAGTGAGAATGGCGAGCCTCCTAATGAAGAAGATTGGGCAAAGTGTAGGACTTTTGTGAAGTTTTAAAAACTTTACTATTTAGCAACCAAGTGGTTTTCGGGGACTTTATATGTTACCTCCAATACTTTCCTTGATGAAATATTTGTAATTAAGAGTAAAATTGAACAACTAAGTAGAAGTCTCGATGATTTATTGTGTTCAATGGCAAGGAGCATAAAAGCAAAGTTTGACAAGTATTGGGGAAGTGGGGATAAAATCAATAATCTTTTGTATGTTTCCGCTTTGCTTGATATCTTTTGTATTGGGTGCTCCTAGTCGCACTTGATATCTTGTGTTCCTAGCCATATTGTTCCATGTGAGGTGTACTAATCAGGAGAGAACAAATCCAAATTATACGCGTTAATTCACATTTGTTAGCCGTTTTTATCCTGTTTTGTATAATTTTACTTCGTTTTCCACTTTTTATCTAGTTTTAGAAGAAAGTATGGATTCCAGGTTAAATGGGATGAAAAATCAAGAAGAAAGAAGTTGAAAAAGCCACTTCGCGCGAGCGGCCCGCTCGCGCGACTTTCCAGCCCTTTGCTCGCGCGATCTCCCATTTCGCGCTAGCGTGATTTGTACAGAAAACATAAAATGCGTATTTTTAAGTGTTGAAGACCCCTGTGTGGACGAAATTGCCTAATTACGTCCAGAAAGAAATTTACAGCAGTTTTAGTCAGATTCAGTTTAGAAAAACCTTCCTAATCTCTCTAAAACTACATATATCTCATTCTACATCAATTAAGGGGTTACACATTCATTCATACATCAACTTTGAAGGCAAGAGGAGGAGAAGATCTAGCTTGAAGGTCTCTAATGGCAACCATCAACTCAACCTTCGTGCTTTCATCCACCATGAGCAACTAAACTCCTATTCTAGGGTTTCAATGAAACCCTAGCTATGTAAAGGGGGAATTCTATGCTTTCTTATTTTAGGATTTTATGTATTGGATAGTAA
This sequence comes from Hydrangea macrophylla, assembly GCA_033977485.1. NCBI lineage: Eukaryota > Viridiplantae > Streptophyta > Magnoliopsida > Cornales > Hydrangeaceae > Hydrangea > Hydrangea macrophylla. The sequence continues at coordinate 60,140,481 of CM066997.1, read as the reverse complement.
TTGTATGTTGGTGGATTATTTATATATAATCAGTTTTTAATGATAATAATCAAGAGTATTTTGGATCTATTCTTGTCTTAGATCTTTCCTTATGCTTATTGAACTCAATAGTCCTTGATTTCTGTGACTGATAGGAGTATTTACATACAATAGTGCTTATGTGATTATGATGTTTACATCTTTTATAATTCATGCCTAGGAAAGATGAGTTAGGCTACACCCTAGTTATAGGTAGATAATTCATGTGAACCAAAGATGAATTATGCTTAGATTAAACTGCGATATGCTCTTGTTGATACTGTTGGGCTTGTAGCTACGATAGATCGTGACTATCCAAACATAGAACTTAAAATAAAAAGTCTAGACCCCCGATGCATAGTTAGTGGTGGATTTGCAATCCTACATCTCATTCACTTATATTTCAAACAATCTAAATTTTTGCACTAGTTTATTTAGATTTAATCTTAATCTCTTATTTACGTAATTCATAGTTTAATTTCATAGTTTAATTAATAGTAGGATTTAAATCATCAACCAATTCAAATTCTATTTTTCTATGACTAAATAGATTTAGGTTTTCTGTATTAAAGGATAAAAATAAACAATATATGTGGGTTCGACCTTTACTTCCACACTACAAATCTTTAGAAAGTAAAGCATACTTTCATCTTGATTTTGACAAGATCAATTTTTGGCGCCATTGCTGGGGATTGAAATATTTTTACAGTTAATTTTTAGAATTATACTTTAATTAGTTAGTAAATATTAGCTTTGTTTTATTTTCTTTATTTCTAGTTAATTTTCAAGTCGCTAAAATTATCCGTGTTTTGCAGATTTCAAATCATCAAATTCTAGCAAGTTCGAGTGGAGCGGCTGTGCACATCAACGGAGCTTACGCGGACTTGAAAAAAAAAATAAATTGCAATCTTTAAAAATACCAAGTAAATTCGCTATTTAAATTTTGCATCAAACCACTGTAAGTCAGGGCGCTGAGACGCATTACTTGCATTAGGGTAGGTGTGGAGTGAGCACTGCATTAGCTAGGAAACCCGGGGCAATGGGCTTTGACGCGAATCACTGCATAAGGATAATTTCATGCATCATAGTAGTACTATGTGCTTGCGTGCTTGAGTAATAGCATCGTTTATTTTTTTTTTCTTTTGAGTTAGTCTCTATAGTTATGTCAGTCTTTAGTTTATGTTTGGTACCCGTTCAAGTAAACCGAAATTAAATCTGCTTAATCTTGAACTTGAACGTACCCTTAGAGTCTTTAGGTCTTCAATATAAGCTACTAGAGCTCGGTTGATGCTAGACTACGATTCCACGCCTGAACCGTCCTCGTTGTTTGAGTCAGAAATTAGAAGTACTCTAAACCGTCTAAGGAGAACTAGAACTATTAAAATCGAACCTATTCCAATGGCTGATATTGGAAATAACATAAATAATGGAGATAACCTCAAATACCTCCACCACCACCTTTAAAGGATTACTTTACTCCTACCACGTACACGCCACCGTCGTGTATAGAATTACCGGAAGTGACTGCAGCCTACATTGAAATCAAATCATCGACTATTGCACTCCTTTCATCGATTCACGGTCGCATTAAGGAAGATCCTTACAACCATTTGGGTGAATTTCAGGGTACCTGTGCTACTTTAAAATTTTAAAACTTAACAGATGATGAGTTAAAATTGCGTCTTTTCCCATTTTCACTTAGAGACAAAGCAAAGTATTGGCTCCAATCTTTGGTGCCAAATTCTATAAGGACATGGGATGAACTGCATACTGCTTTCCTACAGAAATTTTTCCCCATCACACGAACGAACCAAATTAGGAAATCTATAATTAATTTCACAATCCAAGATGGAGAAACTGTTTATGATACGTGGGAATAGTTTAAGGAACTTTTACGTTCTTGCCCTCATCATCAAATACCTAAATGGCAACTAGTGCAAGTCTTTTACGAGGGACTAATTCCAGTTGTACTTAACACAGTCGATGCTATTTGTGCAGGGACGTTCCTCCACAAGAGTGCCGACGAAGTTTGGAAGATATTTGAAACGCTAAGTGAAAACTCTATGCACCAAGTTGTGTCTATATGCCCCGAGGGACACTTTTCCCCACAACCAAAAAGAGAGGCTAAAGTTGAGTCAAACCATTCATTCGAAATTCAAGAATTAAATAGGAAAATGGACCAACTTATGAAAATGGGCCACATGCAGGGCCCACCTCCTCCTATGGAGGTATGTCAGTTATGCTCAGATTCGTCTCATTCTATATTGGCATGTCCGTCTGCGTCACAGTTTTTAGAATTTGTAGAATAACATATTAATGTTGTTCAACAATTCCAAAGACCCAATTATAATCCTGCGGTACCGAACTCGACATGGGGACCTCACCCGAACCTCTTATGGAAATCTAATAGTGAAGGTCCATATTCGAAACCTACAACAACGAATTTTTCGAATGCACACAAGCCTCAACAAAATCAATACCAACAACCTCCCTTTCGTGCTAATCCTCCTAGGGATAAAACTTTTGAAGAAAGTATGTTGACATCGTTAAAAAAATTAGAGGCCCAATCGCAATCATAGTCGCAACTCGTTAACTCGCACACGCAATCGATAGCTAAGTTAGAATCCCAAATGGGACAACTGGCTTATACAGTAAACCGTCGTAATGAAGGGAAGTTACTGAGTCAACCGGTCCAAAACCCTAAAGGACAATATGAGGTAAGTACACCGAGTGACCAAGTAAATATGGTCTCGACAAGAGCGAGTGAACGTCCTGAGGAGGTTATACCTCCTCTTGAACCTCAAAAAGATAAGGGTAAAGGAATAAGTAAGGAACAAGATGGAGATAATAATAAAGTTACGAAGGACCATGTTCCTTCGGTACCTAATACATCTAAGGCAACAAATCCATCAAATTATGTACCTAGGATGCCGTTTCCTCCAAGAGTAGACGTCCCGTTCCACTTCTCAAAGAAGAGAACACGTCCGGAGGATATTCTAGAGACGTTTAAAGAAGTAAAGATAAACATTCCATTACTTGATGCCATAAAGCAAATACCTCCATACGCTAAATTTTTAAAAGATTTATGCACCCAAAAGAGGAAATCTAGAAATCATTTGTTTAAAAAAGGTCTTTCTAACAGAGAAGGTTAGCTCTATGTTTCATCACAACACTCTAAAATACAAGGACCCAAGTACCCCAACTATCACTTGTCACATTTGTGACAAATATTTACACCGGACTCTTCTTGATCTTGGAGCGAGCGTGAATCTACTACCTTATTCCATATATGAACATTTGGGCTTGGGAGAATTAAAACCAACCGCGGCTACTTTACAGCTAGTGGATCGTTCAATTAAGGTTCCACGTAGGGTAGTAGAAGACGTGTTGGTAAAAGTTAATAGATGCTATTACCAAGTTGATTTCATCGTACTAGACATAGAACCAGTCCTAGACGCTAGTAAACACGTCCCAGTAATCCTAGGATGACCGTTCCTAGCCATGGCAAATTCTATTATTAACTGTAGGACTGGGGTAATGGATATAACCTTTGGTAATATGACCGTTCATTTGAATGTATTCAATGCATCGAATCAACTATATAGAGATGACGAAGAGGCAGACTGTTATACCTGTAGACACCCCAATTTTGACCACACGTCAAATTAAGGGGAGTATTACCTCTAAGATCCAATGATGACAAGCGTCCGACTAATCCAAGACTTCCAAAGGCGATTCAAGCTGTTCCAAAGCCCTTTCAATTCAAAACAAAAAGAAAAAGAGAAGAAAAGTGAAAATAAAGGGAAATGGCATATGGTAAGTTCTGCGATAGTCACGGGATGCCATACGACACTCTGCAAAGTACCAGAATGGAACTCTGTGGATGACTCGAATTTTACCAACTGTCGCAAAAAAAATTGAACTTTCACGAAAAAACGACAGTCCAAGGAGTTGTCTGCGGCACTCCGTGAGTGCCGATAAGCCATTCTTTGAATGACGTTCCGGCAAACAGTGAGTGCCGCAACGGCATTCATTGAATGTCGCGGATATCTCCTGAGTGGCGCATTTTTGTGACAGCCTGTCATAAAATAGGTCGGTTTATACTTTCAAAAGGCGGCCGGATTTAGGGTTTTGGCTGCGAATTTTCCAAAATAACCCTCCAAAGATTGCCTATATATAGAGGATGTGTATCCCATTAATAGGGACTTGAAAAATGAGAATGTTAGGATACCAATATTAATTCTCCTCCAAGAACTTTCTAAATTAGGAAGAGTAGTAAAGAGAATTGGTAAGAAAGAGCAAAAAGAAGAGCTTGATTACTCCTTGAAGAGTCATAAAGCAACCAAAAGTTGAGGATAATTAGAGGTAAGCTCTAAACTACTTATTTTTAACATTCAAGTTCAATCACAATATATAGATACTTAGGATCTTTTACACATTTTCAAAACCTCTCTTCCTACCTCATTTTGTCACACACCACATATATTGTGATTGAACTATCATTTCATTAGTTTGGATCAAATAGCCTTGGGATTAAAGTTTTAAAAAATCTTGGAGTTTGATGTTGCTTGAACTTTGATTTCTTTTCTTTTGACTATGTCTATTTTTTTAGATTCATAAGACTTTCAATGTCTTACTTGAATCCTTGTGTTTAGAATCCCTCAATATTCTTATGAATTCATGATTCATGAGAGGATTGAGGTTGATATTAGTGTATTGAGTCAATGGGTTCAAGCTTTTACCATAATTTGAATTCATTACCTTGGGATTTTATGGAGTTTCTTGATACTTCCTTAAAATCCACAAGTTTAAGTGTCCTTAGTCTCCAATGACCATCAAATGATGGGAGGAATGATTTGAATCTAAGCCTATCTTCATGGTTTAAGTTCATTATGTTGAGGTTTTATGAAGTTTCTTCATACTTCATTAAAATCCACAAGTATAACTGTCTTTAGTCTCCAATGACCATCAAATGGTAGGAGGAATGATTTTAATCTAAGCCTATCTTCATGGTTTAAGTTCATTGTGTTGAGGTTTTATGAAGCTTCTTCATACTTCATTAAAATCCATAAGTTTAAGTGTCCTTAATCTCCAATGACCATCAAATGGTAGGAGAAGTAGTTTGGATTAAGCCCAACTTCATGGTTCAGTAGTTGGGGTTAACCAACAAAGATGAACTTGAACAAATGGTGCAGTGAATTCAATGACCACTTTTGATCAAGAATTTTTAGTTAAATAATGAACCGTTGGAATCAAACGAAACCAACTGGGAAGTGTCAATAACACAAAATTTTACCATTGCAATTTTTGTTTCAATAAGATTTTACAGCTAGCATGGTTTGGTCATAGGTTTTGTGAAACAATAATAATCTGCCCAGAATTTCAGAACAGTAATACCCTTTTGAAATTACTAGATCAGAACCTTGACCCAAAATAAATTTTTCTATGTATTTTAATGTGTTAAGAAGATCCCCTTAAAAAATTAGACGCACTCTGATATTTCTACTATTTTTAATAAATCAAGCAAAAATTCTGGACAGAGAGTTGTAAGTTTCTGAGTGACGTATACTTTTTGCCCATTTTCTGGAGATCCGACTGTTCAATCTTTGATTTTCTTTTTGGGTTAAAAACTAGACTCATAGAGTCACCTTGTGTCCAAAAATCATCAAGATCAAACCATGGGAAGCATGCTTTTTATTTCTTTGAAGTTCTGATGTGCTCTCAATAATTTTCAGAATTCTGTCACAATTTTGATATATCTTTCAAACAATGGTCTAAATGATCTTTCCATGACCTAGGGCTTAAACCATGTGTTAATAATGATTAGTAAAGATTAAACACAGAGGCTAAATGATCCAAATCAAGGAATAATCCAATAGCTTATTATTGTTCATATCTATGTAATCATACACATTCATCCATATAGATTGGTATTAGAATTCATAATTGCGTCATTTCTTCGGCTTGATAGAATTAAGCTAGATGTTTAGGAATAATTATTTGATTCTTTCTAAAGTATGTGGACTAACCCTTATTTTGCAGTGCCATTTAAGGTATGGTTTCTCAATCCCCTCTTTAGGTTATTTAATTTCTTGATTTTATTGATTTTCGACTCCATGCGCGACACCTTAGAATTAGGTTTTGCTTTATGTGTATATGTGATCAGAGACCTTTTCTTAGGATCTCTATTTTTGTATGCATTGCACTTTTAATATCGCGACTGGATCCCGGGTAAGTTCTCTTGTCATTTGTTGCATATCATCTTGCTTGCTAAGTGAATTATGTAGTTTTGAATGCTATTTTCATCATTAGCAATCTTACACCCTTTGGACATGCTTTTGTAATGTATATATGTACATATGTATTAGTTGAGGGCATATTCAGATTAATAATTTGGTTAAAAGGATGTTGAGTAGAGGCCTATAGCGAGATAGGGTGAGAGAGGGTATTTTAGTCCGCCGGGCTCCTTCCTCTCTCATTCCATAATCCCCGGACCTAGTCAATCTCTGGTTTTTAAAAAGATCAGTTTGCTTTAAACTGTTTTCTTAATTTTCCTTTAAAAATTAAGTGGCAACTCTCTTTGAATTTATTTTGTTTTAAAAAAATTGTTTTAAAATTAAAAAGTGGGCCCAAATGCCGATATCCACTAATCGGGAGAGAACTAATCCTAATTATACTCCTTAATTCACATTTGTTAGTTCCTTTTTATCCTGTTTTTGTATATTTTTTACTTCGTTTTCTATTTTCTGACAGGTTTTGGAAGAAATCAAGTATATCAGGCTAAACAGGGTGAAAAAGCAGAAGAAAAGAAGCTGAAAAAGCCAAGTCGCGCGCGCGAGCCGCGGGCGCGAAGAACAGAGAATCGCTCGCGCCATGCGCTCGCGCGAGAATCCCAGAATCGCTCGCGCGACCCACTCGCGCGATATGTATAAAAACCAAAGTTGCGTATTTCAGTGTACTGAAGACTCCTGTGCAAACGAAACTACTGAACGACGTCTAGACTGTAAATTACATCAGTTTCAGTTCGTTTCGGGTTAGAAAGGCTTCCAAAACTAGTTGTAAATCTATATATACCCTATTTTATTGCAATTAAAGGGTGAGACATTATTAGCAACTATTATACAACCATACTTCCAGCCATTGAAGGGAGGGAAGCAAGGAGAAGAAGAAGAAGACCAAGGGTTTCCATGGCCTCCTCCATCAACTACTTGCCATCCATCACTTCCATGGACGGCTAGATCATAGATCTAGGGTTTCAATGAAGCCCTAGACGAGTAATAGGGTTTTATTTATGTTCTTATTTTAGTTTTATTATGTATGGATGACAGTCACATGTTTAGAGGATTTTCATAAATAAATCGTACTTCTATTGATTAAATCATTGCTTTCAGAATTTATTCTTGTCTTAGATCTATTTTGACTGTGATGTGCTCAACGATCTATTCTTGTTGTGCTTGTTTAGATTGTTTACATGTGATGGTGCTTTATTGATTTGTGCTATCAAGTATCCGAATAGTCCATACCTAGGTTAGACGGATTAGATCACAACCCTAGTTTAGTGTGGGATAATTCGTGCTGACCGAAGATGGATTATGTTGGTGCTTGAACCATGAATATCTTCTTGTCGGAGGAATTGGGCTTGTAGCTACAATTCCCCATTATCATCCAACTTAATAAGCTAAAGTAATTCATAAATATTCCTATTATGAAGCTAGTGGTGGATTTGCAATCCTAGGTTCCCTTAAACATCATTTAAACAACTTTAATTGCTTTCATAGTTTAGATTTATTTTTATTGTTATTAGTTTAATTAAATTCAAATCAAAATTCGTTTTTATAATAAATTAGATTTAGGTTTTAAGATTAAAACACGGTAGTTAATCAATCTCTGTGGGTTCGACCTTTACTTCCACACTGCAAATCTGTTGAAAAGGAAAGAATACTTTTATATCTTGATATTGACTACATCAATTTTTGGTGTCGTTGCCGGGGATTGCATTGCTACCTTTAGTTTTATAATCTTAGTTTAGTCAATTTGTAAATATTAGGTTAGTTTTTATTTTTCTTATTTTCCGTTTTGTTTTTAGTTACTAACTTTTTCTTTTATTTCCTAGTCAACGTTTCTGAGTGGAGCAGCTAATTACATCAAAGGAGCTTACGCAAATAAAATAAATAAAATAAAATAAATTACTTCTGGTGAAACTCGCTTTAAACCACTGTAAGTCAGGGCGCTGTGACGCACTATTTGCATTAGTTTAGGGTTAATTGCACTGCATTAGCTAGGAAACCCAGGGCGCTGGGCTTGACGCGATCATTGCATTACAGGATAATATTCATGCATCACAGTAGTTGAGTGCTTGTTATCTTAGTTGCGTGATTGCTATTTGTTTTTTTTTTAGTTGAGTCAGTTTTTGTTTTTAGTTTACTTTCTTTTAGTTTATGTTAGGTACACGTTCAAATAAACCGGAATTAAAACCTTTTGACTCTGAACTTGAACGTACATTAAGACTTAACAAGTCTTCAAACTTAACTTCTAGAACAAGGTTTTTAATAGACGCTGATTTGACACCAAAACCAACGTCTTTATTTGAATCTAAAATACGTAGTACTCTTACAAGACTAAAGAAACCACGCTTTCATAACATAGAACCGATTAAAATGGCAGACATTGGAAATAATAACGATAACAATCAAAATAACAACGGAAATAATTTGAATATCCTAATATACCACCACCTCCTCCACTTAAAGATTATTTTATTCCGACGACTTACACGCCACAAACTTGTATCGACTTACCGGAGGCGACGGCATCTCACTTTGAGATAAAGTCGTCTACCATCTCGCTACTTCCATCTTTCCATGGCCGTTTAAATGAAGATCCATATAAACACTTAGGAGATTTTCAAGATATATGTTCTACTTTGAAAATCCAAAACTTAACTGATGATGAATTAAAATTGCGGCTCTTTCCATTCTCTTTAAAAGATAAAGCTAAATATTGGCTTCAATCTTTGGAGCCAAACACAATTAGAACATGGGAAGACTTACACACCGCATTTTTACAAAAGTTTTTCCCGATTATGCGTACGAATCAGATAAGAAAATCTATAACAAACTTTGTGATGCAAGATGGGGAATCACTTTACGACACGTGGGAAAAATTTAAAGAATTAATACGTTCGTGTTCACATCATCAGGTTCCTAAGTGGCAGTTGGTCCAGGTCTTTTACGAGGGACTTATTCCTTTGGTCCGTAACACCGTCGATGCTGTTTGTGCGGGTACCTTCCTACACAAAAGTGCCGATGAGGCCTGGAAAATTTTTGAAACGTTAAGCGAGAATTCGATGCATCAAGCGGTGTCTGTCCATTCTGAGGGATACCCACAACCTAAGAGGGAGGTAAAGTTCGAGTCAAGTCAATCAATTGAAATAAAAGAACTATCTAACAAACTTGACCGACTTTTAACAATGAACCAAACGACAGCCCCACCCGCTCGTGAAATTTGTGCATTATGTTCTGATCCTTCACATTCGATACTTGCATGTCCATCGGCGAGTCAATTTCCGAAATTCGTGGAGCAACACATTAACTCTATTCAACAATACCCACGAAATAATTATAATTCGACTACTAATAATCCGGATGCGCCATGGAGAAACCATCCTAACTTCTCGTGGAAAAATAATAATAATAATCCTAATGAGGCGACTAATTTTCCTAATGCGTATCGACCTCAGTTTCAACCTAATCAATACCAACAACCGCATCCTAATCCGAACCCTCGAAGGGGTAACATTTTTTTAGTAAAAGGTGTTGGCATCCCTTAATAAAATTGAAACGCAAGTACAGGCACAAGCACAAATAGTGCACTCTCATACACAATCCATTGCGAAGCTTGAATCCCAAATGGGACAACTAGCTACTCTAGTGAGTCGTAGAAACGAGGGGACGTTGCCTAGTCAAACAATTCAAAACCCTAAGGGACAATATGAGGTTAAGGGGTCGAATGAACAAGTAAACGCCGTCTCAACTAGGATGACTACACTAGAGGAGGTGATAGAAACCCCTAATAAGAATGAGAATGTGATAGATGTGAACATCAACTCTAATAAAGAGAGGGGTGAGGACGTGAATCAAAGTAGAAAAGAAAATGAACCGGTCTCAACGAATTATATTCCGAGAATGCCATATCCACCAAACGTTGAGGGACCGTCACATTTGCCCAAGAAAGGGTCAAAAATGGAAGATATACTCGAGGTGTTTAAACAAGTTAAAATTAATATTCCTTTCCTCAATGCTATTAAACAAATTCCCGCTTACGCTAAATGTCTTAAAGACCTATGCACACAAAAGCGCAAAATACGCAGTCATACTCCTAAAAAGGTCTTCCTCACGGAAAAAGTAAGTTCAGTTTTTCAACACGCTCCTCCGAAGTATAAGGATCCTAGTACGCCTACAATTTCATGTGTTATAGGTGACACTATCATTCATAGGGCTCTCCTTGACTTAGGTGCGAGTGTTAATCTCTTACCCTATCATGTCTATAAACAACTAGGATTAGGTGATCTTAAACCTACGGCCGCTACTATTCAATTAGCAGATCGTTCCGTCAAAGTACCTAGAGGAATCGTCGAAGACGTCCTAGTAAAAGTTGATCAATGTTTCTATCCCGTTGATTTTATGGTCCTTGACACCGAACCGGCGCTAGATGCTAGAAAATACACTCCTATTATTCTTGGTCGTCCATTCTTAGCCACGGCCAACGCACGTGTCAATTGTAGAACAGGGGTGATGAAAGTGTCGTTCGGGAATATAAAATTAAAATTAAACGTGTTTAACGCTGTCGATCAACCTCCTAAAGACGACGATTACCTATGTGAGGCGGAAGGTGAGGTAAGACGGAATATTGAGCCTACCAAAGAAATTAATGTGAGCAACAAAAAAGATATAGTGGATGATGAGTGGATGAACCCTAATACCGCGGACCCTAATGTTGAATCTACTCGGAAGGTAAGAAATCAATTTGAACATACTGACAAACCGTCGATTGAATTAATTCAAAGCGACGTGAATTCTGCTTACCATCGAGCTCTACCTGATATTCATAGGGGTACACAGTCCGATTTACGACCTCCATAAAATCTTGAGCTAGAACGGTCTAGCTGAAGACGTAAAAGTTAGCGCTTCTTGGGAGGCAACCCAAGCTTAATTTTGTCTGTTTTCTTTGTTTTTGGTCGTTTTTGTTAGTTTTGGAGTTTTTTTGGACAGGTTTGGGGGTCGGAATTAATTTATTTTAATATTACATACATAATTTTAGCCACAAAATGGAAAAAACTGAACTCGCGCGCGCGGCCCGCTCGCGCGAGACGTCGCTCGCGCGGCCCGCTGGCGCGAGAATGTGCCTTAGTGTTTTTTCTTTCGTTTTCTTTATATAAGCCCTCAGGTTCTCCTCGCGCCTAGCCTCGCGGGCGCGAGGGGGTCCCGCTGGCGCGATTAAAAAAAAAAAAAAAAAAGTTGGGATTCGCGCGCGCGACGGCCGCTCGCGCGATACCCCATTTATGCATTTTCTTCTTTTGTTTTCTTATATCTTCCTCGCCCACCTGTCACACAGTTTTTACTTTTCTATTTTTGTTTCTTAGGTACTTTTAGATCGAGTCTTTGATTGTTTTCATAATTCTGGTTATGTTTTATTTACTTTTATAGCTTATTTTTGTGTTGTCTTCATAGTTTTGTTTTTTCTTATAGTTTATTTAGTTTTGTTTAGCGTAGTTATAATTCTTTTAGCTGTTTTTATTATTTTGTTTGTTTAATTTTCTTTTGTTAAGAAGTAACAGGTCACATTGAACTTTATAGCCATATTCTTTTGTGTTCACCTGTTCTATGCTTGTCAAGATCGAGGTACTATCGTTCCTTCCTTATGTACTCTCCTTTATTTCATTTTATTGTTTCATTGGGGACAATGAAAGGTTTAGGTTTGGGGGTATGCACACACATGCACATTATTTTATGCAAAATTTTAAAATTTTTCAATCAGTGTGTTTAAATAAACGATGATTACCGATGTTTTTGCAATATTAATTTGGTACTTCTTGTTATGTAACTTGGATTGTTATAGAATAGTAAACAAGGGAAGATGTGATTAAACATTTGCTAAAGTTATGATATGACGTTTTAAGTTATGTATCGTTCGAATCGTAGTTTTATATCATAAATTTGCACATAAACATATGCATTGCACGTAGTCATTGGAATACATGTTGGTTGTGAACTATAATATGATTCGGATTTCTAGATAACACATGGTGGAGACTAAGCCCGGTGAGCTTTTGAGCCTATCTTTTCTTTTTAGAGGGTTATAAATACATCTTGTGTTTGTCGAATTTCATTGAAATAGCGCATCTATTTGTTGTTTAGTCTCATTATTCTTGTTTTGGTTGATAGTCAAGTTAAAATATTTGTTACCATGCTAAATAATCTTCTGTCGTAAATATTGAAGAACCGTATTACCCTAGGAAATGATTTTAGGCCTTCTTTGTTTACTGCCGGCTGAAGAATTATAAATTTCCTTAGTTCGCCCTTTGAGCCGTTAAAATGTCATTTCTTTCTTTAATTACCATTATCCTTGTTTTTGCTCCGACTTGACAAACTCGGAGTTCACCACTGAGAGATTTGTCACCTTTTAGTAGTGTTAAGGTGATGTGTTGAAAAGGACGAAGAAAAAAAAATGCTATTGGGGTAGTTGCGTGGTATTCAATGAATAATCATTTGAGAAGCAAGAAAAGAAAAAGGAAAAGAAAATAAAATAAAGAAGAGGAAGGTTGAAAAAAAAATGAAAGAAAAGAAGAAAAAGGAATGAAAAGGAATGAAGAGAAAGAAAAGATGAAAGTTGGTAGAGAAGAAGAATGAAAGAAATCGAACATGCCTTACAATGCCATTCTGAGATTACCTACCTAGTATATCCTTTTTCATTGCCTGAGCCACGTTATAACCTTTGAAAAGTCCTATTTGATCCTAGGAGACATGGTTTTGATATGAAAACGATGGGAGGGGGATTAAAACATGGTAAGGATTAATTTTTCTTGATTATTGGCATCTTATCCATGAGACTACTGTTCTTTCGTGTCATGCGTCTTTTTCGAGTCATATGTGAGCATTTTTCGTTTTGAAAAGATATTTCCTTTATTCACATATTTTAGAGAAATTACACCTGTTTCTGAGTGTTTCATTTGAGAGTGTAATTTATTGTGAGATTCGTAGTCGAAGCATAGTTAGATGGTCATCCGAGTTATATTCCATGTTCATGACATACGCGTGTTCATTTGACTACCACATCACACACGTGCAATCTTATGAGGAACTCTATTGATTCGTACATTGCATGCACTTGATTGTTTATCATGATGTAGGTAAACGTTTGATTCTGTTTCTTCTTGTTCGTTATTCTATTTCAAATCATTGTTTTGTAATAAGGAGTATTGTTTATTAGTTTTTAGTTTTCAATAAAACCTTTTAAATTTCTAAGTTAATAAAAATGGTTGTGGGTAACTTGTTGATGAGAACCCTCACGAGACTTTACTCGTCCGACTAGGGACACCTAGAGGTTTAAAAGGCTTGTTGCATACGCTAAATGCAATCGTGATCCATGCGAAAATGGAGTAGTATTTTATTAGTAGTTAGTTTTTATTTTAGTTTTGCTCGAGGACTAGCAAAATGTAGGTTTGGGGGTGTGATCGGGAGAGAACTAATCCTAATTATACGCCTTAATTCACATTTGTTAGTTCCTTTTTATCCTGTTTTTGTATATTTTTACTTCGTTTTCTATTTTCTGACAGGTTTTGGAAGAAATCAAGTATATCAGGATAAACAGGGTGAAAAAGCAGAAGAAAAGAAGCTGAAAAAGCCAAGTCGCGCGCGCGAGCCGCGGGCTCGAAGAACAGAGAATCGCTCGCGTGATCCGCTCGCGCGAGAATCCCATAATCGCTCGCGCGATCCGCGCGCGCGAAGTACCAAATGTCGCGCTCGCGCGACCCGCTCGCGCGATATGTGTAAAAACCAAAGTTGCGTATTTCAGTGTACTAAAGACTCCTGTGCAAACGAAACTGCTGAACGACGTCTAGACTGTAAATTACATCAGTTTCAGTTCATTTCAGGTTAGGAAGGCTTCCAAAACTAGTTGTAAATCTATATATACCCTATTTTATTACAATTAAAGGGTGATACATTATTAGCAACTATTATACAACCATACTTCCAGCCATTGAAGGGAGGGAAGCAAGGAGAAGAAGAAGAAGAAGAAGACCAAGGGTTTCCATGGCCTCCTCCATCAACTACTTGCCATCCATCACTTCCATGGATGGCTAGATCATAGATCTAGGGTTTCAATGAAGCCCTAGACGAGTAATAGGGTTTTATTTATGTTCTTATTTTAGTTTTATTATGTATGGATGACAGTCACATGTTTAGAGGATTTTTATAAATAAATCGTACTTCTATTGATTAAATCATTGCTTTCAGAATTTATTCTTGTCTTAGATCTATTTTGACTGTGATGTGCTCAATGATCTATTCTTGCTGTGCTTGTTTAGATTGTTTACATGTGATGGTGCTTTATTGATTTGTGCTATCGAGTATCCGAATAGTCCATGCCTAGGTTAGACGGATTAGATCACAACCCTAGTTTAGTGTGGGATAATTCGTGCTGACCGAAGATGGATTATGTTGGTGCTTGAACCATGAATATCTTCTTGTCGGAGGAATTGGGCTTGTAGCTACAATTCCCCATTATCATCCAACTTAATAAGCTAAAGTAATTCATAAATATTCCTATTATGAAGCTAGTGGTGGATTTGCAATCCTAGGTTCCCTTAAACATCATTTAAACAACTTTAATTGCTTTCATAGTTTAGATTTATTTTTATTGTTATTAGTTTAATTAAATTCAAATCAAAATCCGTTTTTATAATTAATTAGATTTAGGTTTTAAGATTAAAACACGGTAGTTAATCAATCTCTGTGGGTTCGACCTTTACTTCCACACTGCAAATCTGTTGAAAAGTAAAGAATACTTTTATATCTTGATATTGACTGCATCAATTTTTTAATCTGGCGATTTTGCTGGGGATCGAACCTAGAATCTCTAGTTTCGCAGACCAAGTTTTTTATTTTGGGTTCACTCGAGGATTAGACTTGAAAGCATCCTTTGAATCGAATTAATTAATTTTTGTGTGCCCGTTGCATTGCACTTGCATGTCTCGCCAATCGATTGCACGGAACTATGACCTTGGTGTTAGGGGTATATGCTAAAAGCCATGCTTTATGTTGTTGATTTATTATTCATTTAATAAAACCAGTTAATCCATTTTTATGAGAATTTGTGTGGGCAATATTTGTATTATATTATTTATTAAATATTATGCATGTGTGTCTTTTATTCTACATAGTAGGTGGTTTGGTGTGTAGAGTTCGGCTTGCACATGGAAGTTCAGACCATCGGATCTTGTAGAATGTAAGATTTTGGTTTACAGTCTTAGATGGATTGGACACACCATAGGTAGGATTGCAGCATGGTTGTTGTAGTAGGTTTGTCTTGATTACGAGAAATGGTATAGTTTCGACTCACCATGCTGGTACACTTTGTGTATTAAACGGGACCGACTTGGGGTAATTATCTTTATACTGACTTATAAGATAATTAATACCTCAAGACTATTATGAGTGCTTATGCTCTAAATCCTAATTTAATTTATAGACACGTACATTTGATATTTACACTGTGATCCCTAAAAGGGTGAGATCCTTAAATGGTTCAATATCTCATTGGATCGGGTGACAATATTAATTGTGTGGTGGATATTAATTAATGATGGAATCCATGTCTCAATTTTGGGATTAATGATATCCCCTTGAGAAAGCTTATAAGTTTTGATTATGTCAAACCCTGCAGGTGGATTTTGTATCCGACATATCAGATAAGTTAAGCAGATGATCTCAAGGACTTTTAAGAGATTAATTAAATATGATTGTCAGTAATTATATTTAATTAATGGATATTTGTAATCTTAACATGGGGAGATAATAAGCATTTAATAACATGGAGCTCGAAATGTATTTTTGAGATAAGGGTAGGAGTGCAATTATAATTCTTTAGTGGTATGAATTATAATTTATGGAAATAGGAATCTGATTCAGTTCGAATTAGGGTTTTCCTAATTCCATAAGGAAGCCTATTCCTTATTGACTACTTATGGTCACTATCGTAGCCTATATATATGCTGCTTTGGCTCTCTCCTAAGTTTGCATTTTTCCATCAAGAGTATTATAACTCGGAATAGAAAAAAGAGCGTAAAAAGAGAGAGCAGAAACATAAAGGATTTCGAAGGAGCCCACACTCAGTTCGATATTCTGGCAGCAAAGGAATACGGTAGAAAATCGTGAGCTGTTATCGAGCCCGTGTTCTCGATTCATCTACTACAGCAATCTGTTTTAGCATATTAAGGTAACCCTAGTTCCGCCCTTATAAGGTTATTGTAGTTTTCGCATAATTTTTGCAGTACCAACTTATATGCGCTGTCAATGGATTCTGGGAACGCAGTTTCCTAACACTTGGAGACTCGGGGCAACCCGGTCAGTCAAGTTATCATGGGACTGTGTGATCACCCTTGATCTCGTACCATGATTTGGTATATGAAGCATCCTATCGGATGTGTGTCAAGGGTCCCTTATTTGACCAAAACCCAGCCTTTGCATGGTAGCTTCTATAGAACCTTTCAAGTCTTAGGGAATGAATCCTTGATTAGGGTTATGTGCTAGAGAGTGTAGTATGCCCGGAAGGGATTACTTGAGATGATGACGATGCTCACTTAATACGAGACATGTAAACTCTTATTCGCTTTCGAGCAATTCATCTTCATGTCCCATGACATTTAGGAATATGTTAGATTTTTGTTATAAGATTACATCTCTTATATCATGTTTAGCTAAGCATCATTGACCTTGTATGTATCCGAATTCATGGAAAGTACGGTGATAATCCGATCATGTAATCCTTCTACCTAAAGAATTTTAAATCCATCTTTGAAAGCAAACGGATTTTTGCCATCTTTATTCCAAAGTTTTCAATCGCTTTTTCAAAAAAATCTTTGGAGTTCACTTTTTGATTAAAGCTCCAAACTAACCTCTGTTAAGGTATATTTTCACATGATTATCTTCTAAGGAAAAATCCAAAAAATTTGATAATTGTTTTTGGAAGAAATGCTCTTCAAATTAATTTCAAAGCAAAATTTCGATCCAATTATCTTTATTGAGAAATATTTTCACATCTTCATTTTTAAATAAAAGATTCAAAATCCTTGAGAATCGTTTTTGAAAGATCTCATCATTTAAAGAAATGATTTTCAAATAAATTTTGAAAAATTTTGAATATCCAACCTTTGAGAGGGTAGTGAAGATCACAATGAAAGGAGAAGTTGGTGCACTTGACATGGATGAGTATCTTATGTGCTTATATGTTTATGTGTTAGGATTAGGAGTTTCTTTTCTTTGGCATATAGAATAGGTACACACACACACATGCAGTGCATCTGTGTGACATATGAACCATTCATGAACATTTTACTAAGCATTTGCAAAAGAAAATGTGAAAAATAATAACAAAATGAGAATTCTTTTGAAATCAATCAAAATTGATTAAGAATGAAACATGACTGTAGGCGAGATAGCATCAAACCCAGAACAGTTTGGGTTAGCACCTTAAGCGTGAAAATAGTTAGAAGAGAGAAGATAATAAAAAGGATTATGTTGAGATTGATTAGCTTGTGGAGCCTAATGATTCGAAGAAGGGCCACTTAACTGAAAAATTGGCCATAGGGATGGATAATGTTACCGCAAACACGGGTGGCAAACCCGAAAGTTCAAATGATGCTAGTGAGGTGATATTGTTTGGGAATACTGCTACTAAAGCGAATGTGGATGCTCTTGGAAATATAATAAATTGAAGATCATCTGTGACACTCCAATTGAGGCCAAAGTCGAGTCTAGTCCATTGTAATCGACTCATGTCTAAGTTGAAGTCAAATGTCGAGTCCAGTCGAGTCTTCTAGTTAGTCTGTTATCGAGTTTATTGTCAAGTCTTCTTCGACTCAATCGAGTTAGATGGTGTAATCCGCTGCTAGTTGAATAAAATCGCATTCTGCTTTATTCAGTGTGCCAAGTTGTGAATGTATGTATTATTAAGGTAAAAAAATAACTTTTTTTCTCAAACGATCATGAAAATTACTTTGTTAATAAATCTTTGCATTGAAAAGGATCCCCAAGTGATCAAAGGAAATTTTGTGCCAAAACCAAGGAAGAGTAGAGAATTGATTAGCTTTACTTTAAGAAATTTAAAGATGCTCTTGCTCAATCTTGAAAAGATGAACTTGGAATTTGAAGCTTGCTCACCATCCCCTTTTCTCAAATACCAAGCCTAAAAGATGAGCCCATCCAGTCTAAAGCCATAAACTTGGTCCTTGATGGTAGCCAGACATTTTAAATGAACTTTTTCTTCCAAAAAAAAGGGGAATAGAAAAAAAAAAAAAAGGGAGCTCGCTAGGATGAAAACCTGAAAAGGCGCCTAGGCAAAAGTGAGAGCAAAAAAAAGATGCGTGTTGATCTCAAAACACCCAATTCTAGCCAATCAAAATCATGAAGAAAATCAGAGATAGTGAGATAGAGAAAAAAAAAAGGAAAGAGAAAAGAAAAAGTAAAGAATAAATGGGATTGAGAATTCTTGAGCACTTCAAAGTACATCAATGGTACATGAATTGGAAATGAAAAGAGAGATTTGAAAGTATCAATCAGTCTCAAAATTTTGTGGAAGGCTCAATGGCTAAGTGAGCCTAAAACAATACAGAGATATCTTTGAGAAAGATAAAGAGTGATTTGGAGGGTTGATACTGCTTTGTGAGTATGATAGAGTATGATTAAAACATGATGTGTTATAACAGTAGTAAAGAAAGACTGGCTAGTGAAAAGGTGAAAAGAATCAACCGCCACAAACAAAAAAAAAAAAGAAGAGAAGAAAAGAAAAGAAAAGAAGAAAATAAAATGGAGAAATAGTTCATGTTCTCATCATCCTGCTCGAAGGCTTCCACAAGCCACCCATTTCAGAAAGGGTACTCATTGGACCCATATGAAAGCATGATTCGAAGAGTCCACCTATTCTTGAAGCCTTATTTTTTTTTATTGTTTTTTTTCAAGACCTCCAGAGTACTTGAAGTACGCTCGACCTGATTCCCACTCGGGGATATGCAGGCAACCTGTTCGGTTTGATCGCCACCAATGATCTGGCACTTTCTTCAAGCTTTGGCCGAACTACTCTGGACCTGATTCCCGTTCAGGGATAAGTAGGCAAACCTTGCCAGGTTCTCGATCCATAACCATCCCTAAGCCGTAAGCATCACCCTTTGTGCCTTTTGTTTTCTTCCTTCAGACTAGGGGCAAACTTGCGTAAGTTTGCTTGTAGCCACATATATATTACCAAACCAGGGGCAAACTTCATTTGCTAAACACCTTATTTAATCCCAGAAGCAATGCCTCCAAGTCTTATTTAAACTAGGGGCAAACTTTGTTTGCCAAAATCCCTCTATGTCAGAGAAAAGTTCTCAAGTAATCAAGTTTGTTTTGAATGGATTGAAATAGAATGTCTTTTATTCTATAAGCTAAAGCACTAATTTGAAGCACGCTCTGGATAGGCAAACAAAACCAGCTAACTCAAAAAGGGAGAATCTTCAAAGTTTAGATTTTTCGGTGAATTACCATTGTAAGATGATGAATAAATGAAAGGTGAGATGATACATTATTCACAATGAAAGCACATTGATTCATAATAATACAGAGTTTGAATCAGTCGTCTTTTGTAATTGCTTTGTTAAGATTGTCCTCCTTTGCTGAGTCAATAATGGTCCCAAACGTGTGGGTTTAAGATGATGAATAAAGATTTGAAAAGCCTCCATAAGCATCCCACGGGCATTGCAAGCAGGGGTTTTAAACACTATCACAAAACAATACTAAAAGTGGAAATATGATAATGGTCCAAGACTGAGGGCAAAGAGGACTTCCCTCTTTGGACACAATTCTTATGTTTCTTCCAAATGATCCGCAAGTGTAGAAAATCATGCTTTCCAAACACCGCTAGGGTAGCACAACTCCCTTCATGACCCCATCAGCTCCTTTCAAATTCTTTGAGTTTGAGGACTCCCCACTTTTGTGAAACCAATTCTTTGAGTTCAAGGACTCTCCATTTTTGTAAAAAAAAAAAACAATTTTTTGGGTTCAAGGACTCACCATTTTTGTAAAAAATCAATTCTTTGAGTCTGAGGACTCTCCATCTTTGTAAAATCAATTCTTGAGTTCGTGTGACTCCGTTTGCGTAGAATATGATTTCATGATTCCGTGTGACTCCATTAATGAATTCTTGAGTCCGCGTAACTCTGTTAATATAAAAGAATAAGTTCTTGAGCCCGTATGACTTCATATATGTAAGATATGAATTTTTTTAGTCCACGTGAATCCGTGTGTGTAAAATATTGAGTTCTTGAGTGCGCATGACTCCGTGAGTATAAAATTTTGAGTTCTTGAGTCCTCGTGACTCTGTGTTTGTAAAATAAGAATGTTTCGAGTCTGCGTGACTCCGTATTTGTAAAAAATGGGTCTTTACGTTTGCATGACTCTGTGTTAGTAAAAAATGAATTTTTGAGTCCATGTGACTTTGTGTTTGGGAAATGTGAATTTTCAAGATCATTTGACTCTCCTTTCGTAAAATGTGAATTATTTGAGTCAGTACAACTCCCCTTTGGAAATAGGAATTGTTTCAAGTCGAATCGACTCCCGACTTGGAAATGGGAATTGAGTTGAGTTGAACCGACTCCAGACTCCGGATTTTAAGAATTTGAATTTGTTTGGGTCTAATTAACTCCTGATTCATGAGTTTGAAATAAATTAAGTCTGATTGACTCCCAGTTTTGTGAAGAAGAAATTCTTTGGGTCCGATCGACTCCCAATTTTGTGAAACAGAAATTCTTTGAGTCTGATTAACTCCTGATTTTGAAAATTGGAATTTTTGTTGAGGCGATTTGACTTCGATTTTGAGATTTGAGATTTTTGATGAGTCAATATTGATTCGGATTAAGAAAATTTGAAATGTTAACCCTCGATTTTGAAATAAGAAATTCTTTGAGTCCGTGTGACTCCATTCGTGTAAAAAAATATGTATATACATATATATTTGTTGAGTCTGTATGACTCCATTTGTATGAAATGTGAATTTGATTGAGTCTGTGTGATTCCATTTGTATAAAAAGTGAATTCTTGTTGAGTCCGTGTGACTCCGTGAATTTCGTTGAGTCCGAGTGACTCCGTTGATGTAAAATGAGAATTTTTTAGTCTGAATGACTCCTTTGTTGTGGAAATGTGGGTCCATGGATCCGAATGACTCTTTTGTTTTAAAAATATGAATTTTTGAGTCCTTGTGTAAGAAAATTGAATTTTTGAGTCCGCATGACTACTTTTGTCTTATAAAAATTTTCAATTGTAACTCCTGTCAGAAAATTAAAGTATTGAGTCCATGTGACTCCCTTTGAATTTTTAAGTCTCTATGACTCCTTTTGTCAGAAAATTGAATTCTTGAGTCCGCATGACTCCTTGTGTAAGAAAGTTGAATTTTTGGGTCCACGTGACTCCCTTTGAATTTTTGAGTCTGCGTTACTCCTTTTGTCAGAAAGTTGAATGAATTTGAATTGTTGAGTCCAAGTGTCTCCATGGATGTAAAATATGAGATTTGGGGAGCCTGAACCGCTAGCCATAGGAACAGATCTACAAAAAAGAGTGAGAAGAATCAAGTTCTTGAAAGGCTTAAGAGGAAAACATAGCAACACATGAAATGATGTGGTGTTCAATCATGAATTTAACCAAAAGATAGGATCTTGATGATAGAAAGGAGTCAAATTGACTCCGAATTTTGTGAAATTGAAATCTTGATTCGATTTGACTCCTAGTTTAAGAAATTTGAAATTATGTGAGTCTATTTAACTCTGAATTTTGTTGGAATTGAATTCTTCGAGTCTAACCAACTCTGAACTTTCGAAAGTTTGGGCTAAAATGGATCTAACTATCTCCAGATTTTAATGTTAAATTAAGTTGAATATGAATGACTCCCGATTCATGAAAGTCTAACTTAGCACCCGAGCTTCAAAATTGAATTGAATTGAGTCTGATTGACTCTATTTTTTTAATTTCAAATTCTTTGAATTTGATCGACTCCCAATTTTAGATTTGAGTCTAGTTGACTCTCGGTGTTGTGAAATAGAATTCGATTCAAGTCCAATTGACTCCTGTTCTAGAAATTTGAAATTATTTTGAGTCTGTTTGACTCCGATTTTGAAATTAGAAATTCTTTTAAGTATGATTAACTCATGTTTTGGAAATGAGAATTCTTTTGAGTCTGACTGGCTCATGTTTTTGGAAATTAGAAACTCTTTTGAGTCAGGTTGACTCCCAATCTTTTGAAATTAGAAATTCTTTTGAGTATGATTGACTCATGATTTGGAATTAGAAATTCTTTTGAGTCTAATTGGCTCATGTTTTTGGAAATTAGAAATTCTTTTGAGTCTGATTGGCTCATGTTTTTGGAAATTAGAAATTCTTTTGAGTCTGATTAGCTCATTTTTTAGGAAATTAGAAATACTTTTGAGTCTGATTGGCTCATGTTTTTTGGAAATTAGAAATTCTTTTGAGTCTGATTGCTCATGTTTTTGGAAATTAAAATTTCTTTTCAGTCTGGTTGACTCCCAATCTTGTGAAATATAAATTCTTTGAGTTCGATTGACTCCCAATTTTGTAAAAATTCTTTTGTGAAATAGAAATTCTTTAAGTCCAATTTTGTGAATTTGAATTTCTTTGAGTCCGATTGACTCCTGATTTTGTCCGATTCTGCGGAATAGGAATTGAATCAAGTCTAATTTACTCCTGACTCAGGATTTGAATTTGAATTTGATTTGAGTCAAATTAACTCCGGACTTGGTAAAATTGAATTTGTTTGAGTCTGACTGACTCCTGGTTTTAGAAAATGAATTAAGTTGAGTCTAGGCGACTCCTAATTTAGCATTTGAATTTGAACTCGAATTGAGTCGAATCGACTCCGGACTTGGCGAAATTGAGTTAATTTTAGTCTAGCTACTCCTGATCGAAATTTGAAAAAAATTATGCTCGATTGACTACCAATTTTGGAAAATTGAATTAAATTGAGTCTAACTGATTCTCAATTTTGGAAATTGAAGTGGATTTGAGTCCATTGGACCCCCGTCTAAAGCTTCAGATATTTGAAATAATTTAAGTCCATCGGACTCCCGATTTAGAAATTTGAAATAATTTGAGTTTGATGTACTAGACTCTGAATTTTTTAAAGCAAATGGAATGAAATTTGTTTGACTAAGAAGGGAATTTGTTAAGTCTAATGGACTCTCGATTTTAGAAAATCGAATTAAGTCTGAAGGACTCCGAATTTTTTGAATTGAACTGATTCAAGTCTGACTAACTCCAAATTTTGAATTAAATTGAGTTAAGTCTGGCTGACTCCTAATTTTGAAATATAAAATGAATTTGAGTCTGTCTGACTCCAGGTTTTGAAAAATAAAATGAATTTGAGTCTGTTCGACTCCAAGTTTTGAAAATTGAAAAGAATTTGAGTTGATTTGACTCCAAATTTTGAAAATTGAAAAGAATTTGAGTCTGATTGACTCCCAATTTTGAAAAATGAAATGAATTTGAGTCTGATTGACCCCAAATTCAGAGCAAACATATTCGACGAGGCCAAAGGGCTACGGATTTTTTAGAGCAAACATATCCGACGACGCCGAGAGCATTGAAGAGCATGAGGTTTGGATTGCATCTGGATATGTCGCGATAGCACGATTTTTTTTTAATCACATCATTTGTAGAGCACGACAGTGCATTGGCAACCGTCATTGCGTGAGCACGAGCATCACGACAGGATAGGTGCATCCATCCGTATGATTACTTATGCTTGTGTGTGTTTATCCCTGGCCTGAGCTACGTCTCGGTCTAATTCCCAAAAGGATACGTAGGCAGCTCACCATTGAGCATGACCGACATGAACTGTTTGCGTAGCCATTTTTGCAACGCATTTTTTTTTTTAGCTAAATTTGACGGTCTGGTCAAAGGCTTGTCTTCACATAGGCTTCGACATTCACTTGTGACACGCGTTGCTCCACAAGCTCTGTCAAAGAAGGGCAAACTATAGACAACCCAATTTTGACCACACGTCGAATTAAGGGGAGTATTACCTCTAAGATCTAATGATGACAAGCGTCTAACTAATCCAAGACTTCCAAAGGCGATTCAAGCTTTTCCAAAGGCTCTTATAATTCAAAACAAAAAGAAAAAGAGAGGAAAAGAGAAAACAAAGGGAAACGGCATCTGGTAAGTTTTGCGACAGTCACAGGATGCCGTACAACACTCTACGAAGTACCGAAATTGCACTCTGTGGATGCCGCGAATTTTACCAAGTGCCGCAAAAAAATTGAACTTTCACGAAAAAATGGCAGTCCAAGGATTTGTCTGCGGCACTCTGTGAATGCCGTTTCGACAAACAGTGAGTGCCGCAACGGCATTCATTAAATGTCGCGGATATCTCCCGAGTGCAGCATTTTTGTGCAGCCTGTCCTAATTTCAAAAGTCAGCCAGATTTAGGGTTTTCGCTGCGAATTTTCCAAAATAACCCTCCAAAGATTGCCTATATATAGAGGATGTGTATCCCATTAATAGGGACTTGAAAAATGATAATGTTAGGATCCCAATATTTATTATCATCCAAGAACTTTCTAAATTAGGAAGAGTAGTAAAGAGAATTGGTAAGAAATAGCAAGAAGAAGAGCTTGATTACTCCTTGAAGAGTCTTAAAGCAACCAAAAGTTGAGGATAATTAGAGGTAAGCTCTAAACTACTTAGTTTTAACATTCAAGTTCAATCACAATATATAGATACTTAGGATCTTTTACACATTTTAAAACCTCTCTTCCTACCTCATTTCGTCACACACCACATATATTGTGATTGAACTCTCATTTCATTAGTTTGGATCAAATAGCCTTGGGATTAAAGTTTAAATAAATCTTGGAGTTTGATGTTGCTTGAATTTTGATTTCTTTTCTTTTGACTATGTCAATTTTTTTAGATTCATAAGACTTTCAATGTCTTACTTGAATCCTTGTGTTTAAAATCCCTCAATATTCTTATGAGTTCATGATTCATGAGAGGATTGAGGTTGATATTAGTGTATTGAGTCAATGGGTTCAAGCTTTTACCATAGTTTGAATTCATTACCTTGGGATTTTATGGAGCTTCTTCATACTTCATTAAAATCCACAAGTTTAAGTGTCCTTAGTCTACAATGACCATCTAATGGTAGGAGGAATGATTTGAATCTAAGCCTATCTTCATGGTTTAAGTTCATTATGTTGAGGTTTTATGAAGCTTCTTCATACTTCATTAAAATCCATAAGTTTAAGTGTCCTTAATTTCCAATGACCATCAAATAGTAGGAGGAATGATTTGAATCTAAACCTATCTTCATGGTTTAAGTTCATTATGTTGAGGTTTTATGAAGTTTCTTCATACTTCATTAAAAATCCATAACTATAAGTGTCTTTAGTCTCCAATGACCATCAAATGGTAGGAGGAATGATTTGAATCTAAGCATATCTTCATGGATTAAGTTCATTATGTTGAGGTTTTATGAAGCTTCTTCATACTTCATTAAAATCCATAAGTTTAAGTGTCCTTAATCTCCAATGACCATCAAATGGTAGAAGAAGTAGTTTGGATTAAGCTCAACTTCATGGTTTAGTAGTTGGGGTTAACCAACAAAGATGAACTTGAACAAATGGTGCAGTGAATTCAATGACCACTTTTGATCAAGGATTTTTAGTTAAATAATGAACCGTTGGAATCAAATGAAACCAACTGGGAAGTGTCAATAACACAAAGTTTTACCACTATAATTTTTGTTTTAATAAGATTTTTTAGTTAACATGGTTTGGTCACAGGTTTTGTGAAACAACAATAATCTACCCAGAATTTCAGAACAATAATACCCTTTTGAAATTAGTAGATCAGAACCTTAATCAAACATTTTTTACACTAAATAAATTTTTATATGTAGTTTAATGTGTTAAGAAGATCCCCTAAAACAATTAGACTCACTCTGATTTTTCTACTATTTTTAATAAATCAAGCAAAAATTCTGGACAGAGAGTTGTAAGTTTCTGAGTGATGTCTAGTTTTTGCCCATTTGCTGGAGATCCGACCGTTCAATCTTTGATTTTATTTTTGGGTTAAAAACTAGGCTCATAGAGGCACCTTGTGTCCAAAAATCATCAAGATCAAACAATGTGGGAAGCATGCTTTTTATTTCTTTGAAGTTCTGATCTGCTCTCAGCAATTTTCAGAATTTTGTCACAATTTTGATATATCTTGCAAACAATGGTCTAAATGATCTTTCCATGACCTAGTGATTAAATCATATGTTAATAATGATTAGTTAAGCTTAAATACAGAGGCTAAATGATCCAAATCAAGGAATAATCTAATAGCTTATTCTTGTTCAGATCTATATAATCATACACATTCATCCATATAGATTGGTATTAGAATTCATAATTGCATCATTTCTTCTACTTAATAGAATTAAGCTAGATGTTTAGGAATAATTATTTGATATTATACATTCTTTCTAAAGTATGTGGACTAACCCTTGTTTTGTAGCGCCATTTAAGGTATGGTTTCTCAATCCCCTCTTTAGGTTATTTAATTTCTTGCTTTTATTGATTTTTGACTCCATGTGTGACACCTTAGAATTAGGTTTTGCCTTATGTGTATATGTGATCAGAGACCTTTTCTTAGGATCTCCATTTTTGTATGCATTGCACGTTTAATATCACAGTTGGATCCCGGGTAAGTTCTCTTGTCCTTTGTTGCATATCATCTTGCTTGCTAAGTGAATTATGTAGTTTTGAATGCTATTTTCACCATTAGCAATCTTACACCCTTTGGACATGCTTTTGTAGTGTATATATACATATGTATTAGTTGAGGTATATTCAGATTAACAAATTCGATTAAAAGGATATTGAGTAGAGGCCTATCACGAGATAGGGTGAGAGAGGGTATTTTAGGCCACCGGGCTCCTTCCTCTCTCATTCCATAATCTCCAGTCATAGTCAATCTCTGGTTTCTAAAAAGATCAGTTTGCTTTAAAATGGTTTCTTAATTTTCCTTTAAAAATTAAGTGGCGACTCTCTTTGAATTTATTTTGTTTTAAAATTAAAAAGTGGGCCCAAATGCCGGTATCCACAATGTCATTGACTTAAATTGATGAATTAGTCGAAGAGGCAGCGCCTTTCATGTTGACTAAGGAAGCCTTGGAAGCATGTCTATCTCATTTCAATTTTAATGATTTCAACATTGATACGAATATTGAAGATGTGAATAATTTATTGGAATCAATAAATACGACTAGTGTACTTCTATGGACACCTAAAATAGAGGCCTTACCACCTCTCGCGCATAAACCGGCATTACCATCCATCGAGTGTCCCTTGACACTTGAACTTAAACCGTTACCCGATTCTCTGAAATACGCATTCTTGGGACCTAATACTACACTTCCAGTTATAATTATGTCAAATTTGACTATAATTCAAGAATTACAACTGGTGTAGGTCCTAAGTAATTATAAGAAAGCAATTGGATGGACAGTAGTCGATTTAAAAGGAATTAACCCATCTGTTTGCATGCATCGAATTAATTTAGAAGAAAACGCCAAACCATCTAGAGAAATGCAACGACGTCTCACTCCTAACATTAAAGAGGTGATTATGAAAGAAGTCATTAAACTCTTAGACGCAGGTATCATTTATCCAATCTCCGACAGTAATTGGGTTAGCCCCACGCAGGTTGTCCCAAAGAAATCGGGTATTACGGTAGTGCCTAACAAA
This sequence comes from Hydrangea macrophylla, assembly GCA_033977485.1. Taxonomy (NCBI): domain Eukaryota; kingdom Viridiplantae; phylum Streptophyta; class Magnoliopsida; order Cornales; family Hydrangeaceae; genus Hydrangea; species Hydrangea macrophylla. The sequence continues at coordinate 60,112,412 of CM066997.1, read as the reverse complement.
AAAGGAGTTCTCATACCCACTCGTCAAACTACTGGTTAGCGAGTATGCATAGATGTGTGGGGCATCGACTTTATGTGGCGGCAGTTGCGACAAAAACAAATGACCACAAAGTTGTGGTTCAATTTATAAAGGATAACATATTTTGTCGTTTTGGCACACCACGAGCGATTATAAGTGACGGCGGATAATATTTTTGTAATCATCACTTTGAGGCGCTTGTCCGAAAATACTTTGTCACTCATAAAGTAGGAACCGCGTACCATCCACAAATCCAAGGCCAAGTAGAACTCTAAAATCGGGAAGTGAAAAGTATTTTGGAAAAAATGGTTCATCCAGATCGTAAGGATTGGTCGCAACGACTAAGCGATGCGCTTTGGGCACACCGAACAGCGTATAAAACTCCGATAGGAATGTCCCCTTACCGACTAGTCTTTGGAAAAGCGTGCCACCTACCAGTGGAACTTGAACATAGATCTTACTGGGCTGTAAAATCGCTTAACCAATATATAAGGGCGGCAGGGTGCCATCGGAAACTTCAATTACAAGAACTTGAAGAATTAAGAAAAGAGGCATATGAGAATGCCAAAATCTATAAAGAATGATCTAAAGCTTTCCATGATAAGATGATCATAAGAAAAAATTTTGAAGTTGGGAAACGAGTATGATTATTTAAGTCGAAATTAAGGTTATTCCCAGGAAAGCTACGTTCCCGTTGGGACGGTCCATTTATAATAATACAGGTGTGTTTCCACATGGAACAATTGAAATCCAAGATACAAATAGAAGAACACCTTTTAAGGTAAATGGTCAACAGCTTAAGCCGTACCGGTCTGACAGAACAGATGAAAGAGAGATAGAATCAATAGATTTGGTAGATCCGATCAATTTTGACTGAGCACGTTCATCGGTCGAGCTGGCGACACAAAACTTAGCGCTTCTTGGGAAGCAACCCAAGCTTTTGTTAGAATTTTCATTAATTTTAGTAAATTTTTAGGAGTTTTTTTGCCAATGTCTGACTTTTGAACACCCAAAAAGAGAGAAAACTAAATATTGCAACCCTTTTACAAGAAATAGAAGAGAATGAGAAAAATAGCCTCTCCCGCGCATGGCCCACTCGCGCGAAAGGTCGCTCGCGCGGCACGCTCACGCGAGAATGCCCCTTAGACAAAATTTTTGAACAACTTTAAACAACGGCCTCTACTTTAACTCGCGCTTAGATTTGTGCCCGCGAGGTCCTCGCTGGAGCGAACTGCTCGCGCTATGTTGGGCCTTAGAAAACTTTTCAAAAATTTTTTACAAGAAGTCTCTGCTTCATCTCGCACTTTAATTCGCACCCGTGAGGTCCTCGCTGGAGCAGACCGATCGCGCAAGCTTGTGACTTAGAGAAATTTTTTATGAACACAAAACGAGTCTTTGCTTTTTCTCGCAGAGGGATCCGCGCGAGCGAGGCTCCCCCGCGTGGTCCGCTCGCACGAGGTGCCCGTTCCTATATAAGTGGGGCTGAACCCTAAATTTTTCAGAAACACTCTCTCTCTCTCTCTCTCTCTCTCTCTCTCTCTCTCTCTCTCTCTCTCTCTTCGTCTTCTCTCTTCTCTCCCTTTGCGATATCTCTCTCTTAAATCTCCCCACTATAAACCATCAACCACCACACCACCACGTGCCGCCACTGACACAACGACCGACGTGGCCAATCTTCTCCTCTGTTCCCCCCTCTGTCACAGGTATATATAGATCTATACAAATATGGTTTATACATATGGATTCCTACATATGGATTCATACATAATCAGCCCACACTTTCAAACCCTGGTTGAAATATTAATCTGATTTAGGGTTTGTGGGTTGAAAATTTTTATACCTTTGTAAATAGATATATATATATATATTTGTATGAACACACATACAAGCCCTTTAATCAATTTCACAAACACACACATGACTTCTCTACAAAAACCTAACCCATACACACACTGATTAAGATCTAGGGTTTGTAATTTGGGAGTTTCTATACCTACAGTTGTAAATATATCTATATATATTTAAATACGTACCCCAAACTTTATACCCCAGTTCGATACCCATACATACACAAACACTCTTGGCCTAGGTTCTAATTTGGGATCTATAATCCCTACTTTGAAAAGCACTGGTTTATTCCATGCTTATAATTGGGGACTTCATATTCTTATGAACTGTTACATAGGTATATTTACCTAAATTCACATATATCTATACAATTAAAACATAAATGTTATTTTCACTATGCCTTATATAAGCAGAAACTTATATATTTGACCATGATATTCATGCTAACAGATTCTCAAGAACCCTAGCCTTTCAAACTGAACAATAGAACGGCATACATTATCATGCTTATAACACACAACTACTCACAAAATTTTGGCCCTAGGCCTAAGGATTGATCCTGCTTAAAGGAATACATAATGATTTGCCGTACACATGGACTTATGGGGACGTGTGTGCATTCCGCAGAGAGACCCTTCGGCTCCAGTCCTATATGCTTTCATATTTCCAACTGGCCCACCTAGACTAGTTGGATGACATTCTAGCCCAGAGCGAGGCTGCTTCCCAGTCAGCTTTTTCACGACTGACGTAGTAGGTGGCTGACGAGCAGGGTGAGGTGCCGGGTGAGGAGGAGCGGACTGGAGACGATGGAGATGATGGAGGAGACGGGAGTGACAGAGATGCCGAAGGTGCTGGTACTACGGGGCAGGGGAGTACATGGTTGGAGATTGTGTTGGTGGAGGCTGAGGATGATTGATGTGGGTTGGGTATTATACACACATTTGTTTTTTTTTCTTGTATTGGTTGGGTGATTTAGACATTTTCGGGCATCTGGCATGTATATTATTATTTTAATTCTCTACTTTTCTATTTCCATTCCTTTTGGTTAGTATTAGGATATTGATGTACCGGCTTCGACCGGTTGAGTTTATTTTCGGTCTTTCTTTTCATTTCTATTATTTGGGTCTGTAATTAATTTAGTTTTGCACTTTTCCTTTTCTTTTCTAGTTTGATTATAGTTCTAAAATTTATATTCGTCGCACTATTTATGTTTCTACTTATTGATTATGTGTCCACATTCCTAGTTAGCTATATAATGATTAAACTTATTCACTTATGCAATTGTCATCATTTTCTTAATACTGAGCAATTTCCAATCCCATTGCACTCTAACAGGAATCTCTTAGGTTCAGGTTTGGGGGTAATATGCCGAAATTCTCATTGGAATTAAAATTTAAAAATTAAAGTGCATAAGGAGATCATTCTTGCTACACATTCTCGTAATCAATAATGTAATTCTGTTTTTTTTCTAATAACTCAAACTAATAAAGTTTCAGCTGTGACTTATTTTTGGTTTCAGGATTATAGCTCCCACATACCCATATAGCTTACCTCATTCCTCACATCTCATTGTCATCTCATTACTATGGACCATCCTATTTCCCCTCCTACTTCACCTGATAGGTCTTTGAGTCCGTCGAGTTGTTATTCCGACTCTAGCTCATCCTCTGATATCACTATACCGAGTCCTAGGGTAGCCAAACATCACGGTCCAGTTATGTCACGCCCCGGCATAGCAAAGTTCGGGAAAAATTAGATTTCCAACTTTGGACCCTTAGGTATGCGACTAGTTGAAGGATCGTCTGATTGTCCATAAAACATTCTAATAGAAATATATGCTTAATAAAGGTTCATGCAATGGCTAAAAGTAACAGCGGAAGTAGAAGTCTTACATAAATATTAAACATACATATTAAACAATCATAAAATCCATCCCAAATTTAAACAAATATAAATAGAGGTCTAGGCAACGTCTGCCCAAAATATATTACATCGCAGTATCTCGAACAACATAAACATAACAACAGAATTATAAAAGAGCCGCAACAACGTTGGCTCCCAAATGCTAACTAGCAAAGCCAAAGTCTTCCTCATCGCAAGCATCATCATAATCATGGTAGTCTCCATCTACCTGTCCATCACCTGCATCACCATACTGATAACCTGGACATAGGATGTCCAGGGTAAAAACACCGTCAGCTTGCGAAAGCTGAGCGAGTACAACACTCACAAAGAAACAATAAAGAATTAATAATAATACTCGCAACTATTATCGTGTAGTTTAAACGTTAACCCAACCAACCATTCACTAAATCGAGAATCCTAAACTCGAAACCACGAATACAAGACCATGACAAGAAGGATAGAACAACTCAACAAAACTGAACACGAATCAATTTCAAGAACAGACATAATCCACTGAACACAAACCCATGAATCACTTACTCTTCCCAAATACATCCTCTCCTATTTTCACAAATTACCGGTGTAAGCCGTTGGTTAAAGGATATACGTGCTCTAAAGCCGCTTGAATGGCATACCCTCATCGGGCATACGTGCTCTAAAGCCGACCATATCAGGATATCCAATGAGTATACGTGCTCTAAAGCCGCTTGAATGGCATACCCACATTGGGCATACGTGCTCTAAAGCCGACCATATCAAGATACTCTGTAACCATTCATAATACCATCAACACATCACTTCCACCAACTATGCTCAACTATGCGACTGAAAGAACGCTACCAAGGAAAGTTGGGTCTGAGCCCGAAATCTCAACAACAACGGAACAACAAAATAATAGCAACCAGAACCAAGACTGACCATGATATGACAAGAAACGAAAACACACCCTTAAGCATTATTCATCGGACGTTAGCGTCAATTTAATGTTCTCGCACAATTTATTAATTTGCCATTAGATTATCTACCCCAATGTCGTTGTCGCAATCCTAGCATCGCACTTGCTCATAAAAAAAATCATAATATCATCTAAAACGAGTATAACAAAATTTTAAGTCCATATTCCACTTAGATGTGCATATTTCAATTTCCCAAAATTACTAAGCATATAATTCACCATAGAAACCCAAGTTTTATTACCAATTCTCATAAAACATAAGTCTTGTTAAAATTATAAATCGAGTGTTTCCAAGTGAGTTAGAGTACTCACCAGAGCGTCTTAGCAATAAACAAAAATTCCTGGTAGAGACAAGAATATCCCTACAGCGAATAAACACAATAATGCTTAAGAAATGAACACTAAAAATAAGAAATAATCAAATATGGAAAAAGTGCGCCTAAACCTTAAGATGATGATCCACACATCATTATGAGTCCAGCGCCATTGACTAGACTCAAATCGGAGTCCGTCACTGAAAAGGCTAGGTTCCTATGCATGTGTGGTACCTAACCGTACGCTGTATTTTTACTGATTCGAAATGTCACCAAACTTAGTGGAACTTCTTTAAATATTATTCTAAGATTTTAGAAACAAACGGTGTAGTTTTCGGATCAACGGTCTAATTACTACGGATTTCCGACAAGAAACATAGTAAAAGGATTAACCGAAAAATGGTTTATTATTTCCAAAATCATATAAAACTATAGCAACATCCCTTAAAATATTATACCTTAGAAAATGTTACTATAGAAAATGCTACTAATAAGTTTTCTCAAAGTTACAAATAAGGATAATATATAAATTAACTATTTATCCTCATTAGGCAAAATATACTTAATTAAAATCCCATTGTAAAATCTAAAAATGTATTACTAAATCCTATGAGGATTCCAAGGATCTTTTTAAGTATTTATTTATATAAAAACCTTACATTACAAAATAATACACTAAAATATTTCAACAATATGTAATTATTAAGAAATGTTTTAAAACATTCTAAACCATTTACTAGATCAAGCGTGGCGACAATTGGCAAACGATTACATGAAATTCGAGCCGAGAGTTATTCAATTAGTCGACGTACTTAAGGAAACAATATAAACATAGCATTATAATCGTTACACAAGTAGTTGCATCGCAAAGAAATGGCGAAACAACACACAAAAGCTTTATTTAGTTAAGGACAGATTTTGCCCAAGTTCGTCGACCGATCTTGCAGAAATTCTAATTAAATCTAGAAAAATTGTATGAGTGCCTATCTTATGTCAAAAGAAAGCTAATTCAATGAAGTTTCATCTAAAAATAATTTCACAAACTCAGAATGACTTTAAATTGGCCGAATTCAGTCTCTGTCCAGGACAAAACTTGTCTCTGTCCAGTTTCGTCGACCATTCTTGTAAAATTGATAACTAAATCTTCCGAGATCGTATGGACGTCTATCTTATGTCAAAAGAAAGCTATTTCAATGACGTTTAATCTAAAAATAATTCCACAAACTCAAACATAAAATATCATGTCCGAAAATCTGCTGAAACAGACTCCCCTGTGCAAAACAAAATCTGAAAAGTGTGGTTTCTTGATTTCCAATCATTTTCAAGCACATGCAATGCATTTAATTGATTTATGATGACATGCAAGATGATTTTAAGCTAGACTAAGTAGTCAAGGATATATACTAAGCCATGGATGATGTTAGATCATCCACAATTCCAACATGCAAGCTAAGATTTACAAGAATGAAGGTAATCCAAGCTAGACCTTCAACTTGGATGAAGATGATGATGAAGAACTTAGATTCTTGAATAGATTGTAGTATAGGAGTATATAGAGAGGACAAGGATAAAGTTTAAACTCTCATGTAAATGTGTATATAAACATAGGATAAGTAGTGAGTGATACTCACAAAGCTTGAGAAGTGTTTGGATGATGATCAATTGAAGGAAATTGGAAGAAATGAAGAATGTGGTGATGTTCTTCAAGATATGAACTTCAAAGCTTCAAAAAAAACTCCAAGAACTCATCCATGCAACTCCTTAGATGCTCCAAGAACTTGAAATGGTAGGAGAAAAGGGTGCCAGAGGCTAGTAGGGGTCTTGATTCACTTAGAAATGGGACATGCAAGAGAAAAATGAGAAGTTCTCTTGGTTTTTCTCAAGAACAAAGGGGCTGGGATTTAGTGTGTGTTTAGTGTGTGTAGAGATTAGGGAATGTGTGAAAAATGAGCTCCCAAATGAAGTATAATACCCATATATAATGGGGGTTTAAGTGGGACACATGTCACTTAAAGATTTGGCCAACTGTCATTTATTGAGTGGGTCCAAGTGGACGAATTAAAATGTACCACGCGTAAGTCGCAGGTCCCACGTGAAATTAAACTTGAATAACGCGAACTAATCCCAGTGTAGGTGTGTGACCTCGATATACACGTAAACAGACTATTACGCGCACAGACAGAAAATGTCACCGGGACTGAACGAATAATTAACTGTGAGTATCAATCAATATTACAGATATAAAATTAAATGTATTAAACCAATATAATAAACAAAAGTTGTGAAAAAGGCAAAATTAGACAATTAGTCAATTTATAACTTGTCAAAACTTACAAAATGAAATACAACCAAACTATATTTATTTATATCTAGACAGAAAACATAAATAATACACGGGAAATACTGGTATTAAAATATGGGTGTTACAAGTTAGTCATCCCGGTTGGTCCTTTCGCTGTCCTCGTGTCCCCATTCATGTTTGTTCTGATTCTTCACACGCCGTGGATGACCTCTTTGCCGATGACCCTACGATCCTTGATAGCCCTTATGGCGCTCCACCTACATCCTCTGAGTCTTCTTCTTCTTCGAATTCGGCTGATTATTCGACTGATGATGATGATGAGGTCGAGGATGATGCGGGTGTTATTTCGAGTCTAGCTGTCGTGTCTTTGAGTGATCCCGTTTCGATCGATGTACCTACACCTGAGATTACCTATCCCTATAGGGACCTATCTGTTATGTGCCGGACGTTGTTCGACAACGTCCGGGTCACCCTAACTGGTCACCTGAGGACATTGCTTCGATATTTGCCCCTTATGCCAGTCCTGAGGATGATGAGGTTGATTTAGGTCCGGGTATCATTGAGGAGGCTGAGATAGCTGTGGTTTCAGAGATTACTACTGAGGATGATTATGATGAGATGGGACCATTGTTCGATCCTGCTGAGTGGGAGCTGGTTGATTGGTACCTCCGTTCTGGCGTGCCACCCCCTTCAGACGTTTTTCGTGGCACGGACGTTCTGGACATCTTCTATGCAGATTACATCCATGTCATTGTCATGTTCTCACCTACATAGGGACATGCAGTGATTTGGTTTGGGGGAGAGTATTATGGATATTTTTTGTTCATTTTAGTTGCAGTCTTTTGTTTTGTTTCGTTTATTTTTCGTTGTTATTTTGATTTAGTAGTTAAGAATTTTTCGTAGGAATTTTTCGAATTGTTTGATATTTCTTTTATTTTTATTTATTTGTTATTCTTTTCGTTCGTTGAAAAAAAAATTTAAAATACATAAAAAAAAAATAATGAAAAATTGAAAACACATTTTTTTCTAATAGTTTTAATAATAAATAAAGTACATTTTCTAATATGTTTTTCTTAATATTGTTCAATGTTACATTATTTCTTGTGTAATTAGATTTCATTGAAATTTGAGATTAAGAGAGTATGTAGTCTGAGGTCCACTACAGCTATGAAGGTATGTCTTGGGAACTATATATCATTAGAATCATTGTTTTATATCTTATACTTGCATATCTTGTTGCACGGCATGTAGTCAGGTGGATGCATGTTTGAATTATTATATAACTTGGATTTCTAAATAGCAATATTGTGGAGACTAAACCCGATGAGCTTTAGAGCATGTCTCTCTTTTTTAGGGTTTTAAATTTACTTTTATCGAATCTCATTCACGTAGCGCATGATTTCGTTGCTTAGTCTCAATATTATTTATCTTGATTGAAAGTCGAGTAATTATTATAATTACCATGCTAAAAAATAAAATAAAATAAAATAACATAAAAAAGAATCTATTTCCTTTGATATCGTAACATTGAAGACTCGTGTGACTCTAGAAAATGACATTAGGCCATCTGTCTTTATAAACCCGTCTCGGCCTTTGACTTTCCCAATAAAATATTTTTATATCCCTTGTTAACGCTTTGAGCCTTATAATAAGCCTTTTTCTTTGTTCTCTTATTATCCTACCCACTCTGATATGGAGTTCGCCACTATAAAAATATTACCTAACTCATGTCCTAGAGTAGTTGAAGAATAGTTTTTCATAAAGAAATCAGGCTAATAACGATTCATAGCAAGTAGAGTATGGAGTAGAACAAAAGAGAAAGTATATAATTAAAAAAAAAAAAAAGAAAAAGATAGAAGTGGAAAAGGTATTAAAAAAATAATAAATAAATAAAGAGAATTGAAAAAAAGAAGGAGATGAATCTCTTGAAAAAAAAAAGAATATAAAGAAAAAAAAAGGAAAAAAAGAAAAAAAAATAATACATAGTCGTTGTAGTAAAACCCTTGTGTTACAAAAATTAATGCTATTCCTATCTACTTGAGGACTCATTGAATCCCTTTTTACCTTTTCTTTCTTAGTTATAACACTTGACCAACATTACAACCCTTGTAAAGTCCTAGTTGATTCTAGGGAAACATGATTTGAATTAACCGATAGAAAAAGGGAATATAAGCATGGTACTAATAATATTTACTTGACGATCGATATCTATTCATGAGAGTATTTTTTCTGTCGTGTCATACGTTGTTCCGAGTCATATGCGAGATGTATTTGCTTTGTACATAATTACCTCCTTCGCATATAATTGAATGATTACACCTGTTTCTGAGTGATTTTATTTTAGAGTGTAATTAACAACGTCAGATTTTTAGTCGAGGCATCGTTGTATAGTTATCCGATTTATATACCAAGTTCAAAGTCACCGTATATCTACTTGATTACTATTCATACACATGCGAGTCTTCGATATGTTCTATTGATTCTGTTGATATATGTTTTCGTGGACATACGATTATTTTTCTCTTGATGATTTAAGTTTTAGTTGAATTTGGTTTTATCAAGGAAGGATGTTGACGTTGAAGTATTAAAATTTTGAATAAAATTTTTATTTTACAAGTTAATTAATAAAGATGGTTGTGGGTGACTGGTTGACGAAAACCCTCATGAGACTTCACTCGTCTGACTAGGGACACCTAGAGGTTTAAAAGGCTTGTTGCACAGGCTAAGTGCAATCGTTATCCATGCAAAAATGGATTAGGAATTTTTATTAGTAGTAGTTTTATTTTTCTTTTCTTTTTGCTCGAGGACTAGCAAAATGTAGGTTTGGGGGTGTGATCGGGAGAGAACAAATCCTAATTATACACCTTAATTCACATTTGTTAATCGTTTTTATCCTGTTTTTGTATAATTTTACTCTGTTTTCAACTTTTTGTCAGGTTTTAGAAGAAAGTATGGATTCCAGGTTAAATGGGGTGAACAAGTAAGAAGAAAGAAGCTGAAAAAGCCACTTCGCGCGAGCAGCCCGCTCTCGCGACTTTCCAGCCCTTCGCTCGTGCGACCCGTTCACGCGACCTCCCATTTACGCGCTCACGCGATCTGTACAAAAAACGTAAAATGCATATTTTTAAGTGCTGAAGACCCCTGTGTGGACGAAATTGCCTAATTACGTCCAGAAAGCAATTTACAGCAGTTTTAGTCCGATTAGGTTTAGAAAAACCTTCCTAATCTCTCTAAAACTATATATATCTCATTCTACATCAATTAAGGGGTTACACATTCATTTATACATCAACTTTGAAGGCAAGAATAGGAGAAGATCTAGCTTGAAGGTCTCTAATGGCAACCATCAACTCAACCTTCATGCTTTCATCCACCATGAGCAACTAAACTCCTATTCTAGGGTTTCAATGAAACCCTAGCTATGTAAAGGGGGAATTCTAAGCTTTCTTATTTTAGAATTTTATGTATTGGATAATAATTGTATGTTGGTGGATTATTTATATATAATCAATTTTTAATGATAATAATCAAGAGTATTTTGGATCTATTCTTGTCTTGATTTCTGTGATTGATAGGAGTATTTACATATAATAGTGCTTATGTGATTGTATTGTTTACATCTTTTATAATTCATGCCTAGGAAAGATGAGTTATGCTACACCCTAGTTATAGGTGGATAATTCATGTGAACCGAAGATGAATTATGCCCTCTTGTTGATACTATTGAGCTTGTAGCTACGATAGATCGTGACTATCCAAACATAGAACTTAAAATAGAAAGTCTAGACCCCCGATGCATAGATCGTGGTGGATTTGCAATCCTAGATCTCATCCACTTATATTTCAAACAATCTTAAATTTTGCAATAGTTTATTTAGATTTAATCTTAATCTCTTATTTCCGTAATTCATAGTTTAATTAATAGTAGGATTTAAATCATCAACCAATTCAAATTTCATTTTTCTATAACTAAATAGATTTAGGTTTTCTAAATTAAAGTATAAAAATAAACAATCTCTGTGGGTTCAACCTTTACTTCCACACTACAAATCTTTAGAAAGTAAAGCATACTTTTCATCTTGATTTTGACAAGATCATGTACCTATGAAAGATCTAACGATTAGCTGAAAATCTTCACGGGGAAATAACCACACGATAAATCAGTATAAAGCATAGCACGAATCTAAATTTTAACATATCATGAATAAGGAGATGACAATAGAAATAATCAAAAGAAACGATCTACCATATACATATATCCAAAAGATGTACAACGGAGTACACAATAGATCATCTGTGTACTGCATAGTACATGATCCTATACAAGATCTAACAAGATGTAAACAAGACCACCATTGATGGCTACCTATACGAAAAGGCTATGGTTAATAGCTGTCTATGTAGGCGTCAAAAGTAAGTAGACAACATGTCCTGAAGTCAAAAGCAAATGTCTAATTCCTAAAGGTACTAGACTCAAAAGTTGTCCACATCAGATCCATAGATGGAAGACTCATCCTCTAGGGCAACCTCAGATAAAACATCATCCTTATCCATGTCATCATCATCTACTCATGTCTTCCTCCTCCATCAAATCCTCCTCAGGTAGCTCGGGTCCATCATGCTCCACAATAACTCCCAAGTCTCCTACATCTGCCATGTTAGCATGGGTTGCATCGAATGCAGCTGCAAGTGCCTCAGCCTCAGCCATAGTATATGCCAACTCTGCTCTTCCTATTTCAAATCCATGGGAATGTGCAGCCATCTCCGCAGCCCACTCTGCTACCAACTGTGCTATCACGCCACCTAGTAAGACCGGTACCACAGTGTCATCACTTGCGTCATCCTCTACTATAGCCTCATCCTCAATTGGGTAACCCTATGCTACTATAATATCCATGCCAACGGGCACATCCATACCAGCTGGGTCCTCGGGGTCCTCTGGGTCCTCTTCTAAATCATACTCCGGCTCCTCATCATCAGTATCCTCATCTTCCTCATCCTTTATCTCCTCATTGTCATCCTCTGGCTCATCGTCATCACCGTCCTCATTCTCACCCGAGTCCTCATCCTCTGGATCCTCATCTGCTGGGGTGCATCAACCATGTCCTCCCCTGGTGAGGGTGGAGGTGTCTAGGGTTGTGGCTCTGTCAGGAGAGGTAGAGGCATTACTCTAACCTCTGCAAGTAAAACATAGTATGAAAAACAGTCTCACAGCATCTGTAGTGAATCCTCCTCGATGCATCTAAAGGTTTCCTTATGGTAGATCACCTCTTGGCATATCACCTCTGGGTCCTGGGTGCCAAATCTCTACTGCTCAATTTGTATATCTCATACTGTCTCTGTGATGGCTCTCTGCCTAACCTTCTTGGCATAGTACTGTGGATCTATTGGCTCGATACTGCCATTATATACATAGTGTCCTCCAAACTCATCTAGAACGAAGCACGGTGGTGTCATGCTACCTGAAATGATACTATCTTAAGTCAGAACTAATCTTAATACTCATCTATAGAATCTCAAGGTTTTAGGACCAGATGGTGTGGGACAAACCGTGAGCGAAAAGGTGTAAAACCTAGGCTCTGATACAAAAAATCTTGTCATATCCCGGAATGGAAAAAATAGAGAATCACGTGATTATCCATACTACTGAGTACTAAGCAACAATAAGGAAAAGAGATAACAAAAGTGTAATCTTGATTCTGGTTAAAACATAACTTAAAGTCAACATAAAGTTACTAACTATTACACATCAGAGTCGCGAATCAAATAAAACATGACAATAATACAAAAGTCAAGGCAACATATGCCTGATTACAAAATAAAAAAATTAGAAAACAATAAAGATAAATAAACTAATGTCCAGCCTAATCTTTAATTGGCGTAGAAGTAGTCCTCGGCGTAGTAGTCTTCTTCGGTTTGACCTCCGTCGGGAAAATCCTCTGTAGGGACATCATCACCAGCATAGTAGTCCTCACCTATAGGTCTTTCACTTGGTTAGTCATAACCAGGGTGCACTGGAATGTAGAAATGTCCAGCGGCATAAACGTCGTCATCTTAATGAAAGCTGAGTGAATTAGATACTAACAAGGTATCAACTATTGAAGTTATTACAAGTTATAAACGATAACCATTAAATTCAGTAAGGGTAACTCCTTTAATCAAACCGATCATCCGACTACTAACGTCTGAATAGATTAAGACCGACAACACATTCTGACATGAGAACAGACTCGATAGTAGTTCACTTCTATAGCTATACCATTGATTCGTCCACCACTTCTAAGAACATATGCACAGTCCTCCACATGTCATGGACACCACGTTAGTCCATTCCCAGCTTTTAAGAATATATATCCAGTTCACTACACTATAGGGATAAAACGCTTTAAGCAATAGTACATCATTCTATGCTACAACTTAGTGACGTCTACCAGTGATCACGGTTGACACGACTAAAAAGTTGTGCGCTCTTGTGCAACACCCAAGTGTAGGTGATCATGCAACTAATACTGGATAAGTCCAGGTCGATCCCACAGGGAAGGAATAGAGAGAAAATATACTAAGTTACAACCTAAAGAAAAAAAATAAAAATGAAGGGTTGGAGGTTCTAACGAATCCTACTTAATTGAATTAAACTAAATAATAAACTAAGCATATAGAAACATAACTAATTAAATAAATAAACTAAAGGTGTTGGAAATACGAGAATCCACATTGATCCTAACCATCTACCATGCAAACTCATTAACGTTCTATGGAGTTCATTCCTCTTCAGCATTCCGTATTTTTTTAAAGATAAAGAATCAATAGCCCTTTCATGACCGGGACTACATCATCACAAGTGATTTAAAATACTTAGAAGACAGTTTAAAACAATGGTTATTACTTGCACTCTAAATGGTGTTAGCATTCAAAGTGGTTTTCAAAAGTCATTGAAGAAAATAGCCTTAAGGCTTTAAGTTCTAAAAACTGTTGTGACAAACTGAGCTAATAGGGACAATTTGATGACAGATTTCTAAAACAGAAAGTCATGGAATGCTTAAAAGAATCATCTCAGGAATTAACAAGTTCGATTGATCGAAGTGCTCTCGATCGATCGGACAACATCATCCTTCAATCGATCGAAAGGTGTTCGATCGTGTCACGCCCCGGAGCAGCATAAATAGGGAAAAATAAATTTCCTTTATGGGTCCATAGGGAATGACGGGTGAATAACTGCATTGTCATTTACTCAAACCAATAAACACCACGATAGGAAGGATGCTATTCATAGAACATATCTTATTAACATAATCAGAGGCTACAGCAGAAACTATAAAAGGTATGGAAGCAACAGATGCCCAAGTACCAATTATAAAAGTCTACTAAAACTATTACAATAGCTGGCTTATAGTCTCAGGCCTATAACAATAATAACAACAGATATACAAACTAACTATTACAAGCAGCACGTCTTCTTCTCCAAGCCTTCAGCTCCAAGACCAGCAGAACATCAGTCTCTCGTCCTCAAGTCCTGCGAAGCTCTAGACATTGGAATGTCCAGGGCACAAACGCCATAAGCTTTGGATACAAAGCTAAGTGAGTACACTAAACAACACTCCTCACCGTTATTGTTCAGCATCTTAAAATGCGGTTAATCTCTTAACAATGGCGTCACTCACGAGCATAGCAAAGGTCTCATTAAACTGTATATGAACTCAACGATAACAGAAATCATATTAAATGAAAACAATAATAACGATCATGGAATAAATATCTCATCACGTATTCACCAAATCCATGCATGTAACCCATGCAACCACCCATGCATATACCTTTACGTCGGGATGCTGAATCCACGACTGAACATTAATCTCATCATATACGTGTAGACATCCCATTTTGTCAGCTATTGGATTTAGGAGACCCATAACTTGGTGGTTCACAATGATCGTAAAAAAAAAAAAGGACTCCTGGAAGCCAGCTCTATCTCTCAGAATGCTCAGATTGACCAAAATGCCCCTGAAAGCCCGAAGACTCCCAGATTTGGCCCCAAAGTTCTGAAAACATGCTATGTCGTAAGAAAAATGATAAAATGAGTTTTTAAGTAAAACTGGATGAAATCGTCAGCTCCCAGAGACCCCCGAAAGTCCCGGAAGTTCCCCGAAAGTCCCCGTTGACCGGTTTGACCAAGGTTTGACCAGAGTTTGACCAGAGTTTGACCGAAATCGTCTGAATTCACCAGAATCATTAGAAAAGTATTAAAATGAGTTTAAAAGAGAATCGAGCGAAAACGTCGGCTCCTGGGAGCTCCTGGAGGTTCCCAGAATTTCCCGGTAATCCCAGGTTTGACCAGTTTGACCAAGATTTGACTTTGGAATCGGGGCACCGAAGCAATTTTCAAATATTTTTCATGGATAATAGAGGTCAATATCTTTCCAATGGTATATCGCACATAATTCCTGGATTTAAAACGAATTTATTATGGATTTCCAAAGCCAAAAAAGGCGATCAAATTGGCTTTTATTGCGAATACCGTAAAACTTTTCAAAGTGACCTATCCCCGAACTATTTTTTATGTAAATTAGACTCCATTACCTTTCCAACGGTATATCACAACCTCAATTTGGAGTTCGTACGCATTTTCTGTGAATTTCGGACAAAATAGGGCCTTTTCGCGAATACCGGAACCTCAGGGGGCCTAAACAGCATTATCTGGACGAAGGAGGAGCAGTGCCACCGCGGCACTGGCCCAGTGCCACCGCGGCACTCCCCTCCAGAATGGTGTTTTTTTGTAATTTTTCTTGGGGATTTATTTTGATTAATTAAAAACCAAAACGACATAGTTTTATGATTTCAGATGTTTGGAGCCAATGGGAATACTTTCTAAATCCCAAAACCACCCCAAGTTGGCCTATTTAAACCCCCCATTGCTCTTCATTTTGGGGGAGTCAAATGCAAGTTTAGAGAAAGTTTGGGAGAGAAAGTTGTAGAGATAAGGTTACAGTAGAGAGAAAAGAAGCTTTCTTCTTTGATTTTCAAAACAAAAGTGAGTTCTAAACTTTGTTTTTACTTCATTACTCCCATTTACTTCAACATTCAATACACCCAACCACCATTTTAGTGAGCATTTAAGAGAGTGGAAGCTTCTTCCATGTCCAATGTCATTACATATGAGTGAAACACCAATCTACAAGTTCAATACTTCATGAATATCATCTATTGATCATTATCTACTTGCTTGTTTATTCATTGTTTATCTCCTCTCACCTCATTTCTTTTTTATTTTCTTTATTTACTCACTAGTTCATCATCATCTAAACGATGACATGAAGATTGGGGTGAGTGAATCCTTATGGATAGTAGCTCTTGACCTCAAAAACATGTTTGATAGATGATGATCATAACTTCAATACCTCCAAGGTGTCCTTAAAGTGTATTGAAGTTATGCTCAAATGAAAATAAGTTTCTCCAACAATCTTGGAGGTTCTTGATGATGAGTTGAATGTTGGCATTTTAAGTGGTTATAATCTTTATTGAGTATTGAAAATACTCTTTCAAAACCTCTATTTCAAAACCCCCCTCAATCCCTCTCATTTTGATTTCAAGAAAGAAAACCTTATTTTCCCCAAAATCTTCAAAACAGCAAGTTAAAACAGTGAGTGAGCTGAGTTCAAAGATTTCTCTAGAGCTCAATACTCAACATATAGATGCAAGGCCACTTGGAAAGTCTTCCTAACTCATTGGAGAACACCCATGATTTTTGGTTTGACTTGGAAGTACTTGAAAATGGTCCATTTGGACCCAAACATTCCTTCCAAACATTCTGCCTCTGCTGTCACAGCAGCTTGACTAACTTCCAACCTCTTTTTCAGAAATATTTTCCACAAGGGATGGTTCTAACTTATTTTTTCCTTAAACTTCCATGTCTTAGGAAACTGTCTGTATAACATGGGCCCCTAGATCATTCGTTTTCATTTTCTAAGATTTTTCAACATTTCAGTCGACAGTACTGACTCTGTTTCTGAGTGACCTCTGTTGTTCATATGATTTCTCTCAATCTGTGATAGTCATTAAGGATTGGATTTTTGGGTTGTATTTTAGACACAATAAGGAACATCTCCATAAAAAATCATGCATTGAAAACGTTCCTAACCCCTCATTTCAATTTTCCAAAGATTTAGTTACTGTTCTGTCCACTATTCACAGCAAGCACATTTTAACTTTTATTCTTTGATTTGATGCTTATGTGCCTTCCAAATTAGTTCATATCTTAGGAAGTAGTTTATACTACATTTATACATATCCCATGATGATTTCATTCATTCATTCATACACATTATAGACTTCTAAGTCATTCTAGGAATCCACGAACACAAAGCACACCACAACCTTGGCACATTCTAGATACATACATTGCATCCATGCAAGATTTGGGGCCTTCATGGCTCCTAATCTAAGAAGAGTATAAGGAATGAACTTGATCACACGTTCATGCTTCCCCTCGATCTAATCATCCTTTCTCATCCGCCCCGGGGATTGAGAGGTCTTCTTTTCTCAAAGATTAACATGCATCATACTAGCTTGCTAAGCATATTTTGATTTCTTTGTTTATTTGTTTCAAGAACAATTCATGCCCCCTTTAGATTAGGAAGTCTTGATTATTTGATACATGATTGGATGATTTTTCCTAGGTTTATTTGTGTGATTTTCACTTTACATTGTATGATATTTGACTTAAATCTTATGAATGATATCTTATCTTTTGATTTTCAATTTCAAGATTCTTATATGATGTAATATACTATCATAGTATTAATTGCCGAACCATACATAGTATAAGATGATTATTTGGATGCTAATTGAGGCCCGTCGAGAGACGGGGCGAGTTGAGGGTGTTTTAGTCGTGACAAAGGCTCCTTCCTCTCTCGTACCAAAACCCCGAGCCAAGTTCTTTGGTTATGAAGGGCCGGTGCCCTTTATCCATTTGGGTGAGTCAAAATTAGGTTTCTTGGTTCCTTAAAGACCAAGTGGCGACTCTGTATCTGTTTTCAACAGACCTTTTCTCTTTCCTTGATTCAAAAGTCAAACAAGTTTCAAAAACAAAACGAAGCGGTGGAATCCCGGTATCCACAATACGTACTCACATTCATACCTCTATCCATCTCTGTATCCATACGTCAATCTCATAATACCAATCTGTGTTCATTCGTCGATACCAAAATCTCATATCTGTATCCATACGTCAATACAATAATGCCAATCAGTATTCATTTGTTGATACAATAATGCCAATCGGAATCACCCAACTAGGCAATAGGTCCCACAATCCCTTAATAGGGTTACCGGTCGTCTACACGGTACCACCTATCTATAAACAATAGAATGGCACATCGGACATCTTCAATGATGCGTATACCCTCACTGGTCGTCTACACAGCTGAGAATACATTAGAGCACTAGCCGGACGTCTTCAACGGTACACTGGACGTCTTCAACAGTGCATACGCATCACTGGACGTCTTCAACAGCGAGAAGCGCACTAGGAACTCTAACCATCCCACGTCCACCCAGCTCGTCAGCCGTTGATCCCACGTATCCAAAGTACAAATATCTCATTATTCCACATTGAAGCACATATCCCATTTCTCATCATATTCTCTTATCTCTTCACGTCACTATCCCATGCATGCTGACCACATGTTGTGCAATGCTCATGCTCTAAATAACCAGACTACCATATGCTCTGTATTCCACCAAACTACTCATTACTGATTATTAGCATGCAGTTGTGTTCCGTTCTGCTATTCAGTTAATAATATCAACATGTAACATTTAAACAGTTCCTCTCATAACAGTGTTGCATTATCTTTTAAATTAACAAAATCGCATAATGAAAGCATGGATCAACATTTAATCAACTAAACAGTTCATAAAATAAACAACAGAAATTAATCATGTTCTGCGAGGTTCGATCGATTGAGGTCCTCTCGATCGATTGAGGTCAAACTAAGTTCGATCGATCGAAGTCCCTTCGATCGATTTAGGAAACGGCAAGTTCGATCGATCGAGAATAGTTCGATCGCTCGAACTTCATCTTCCACCCAGAAATTGAGCAGAGATGAACAAAGGTCTCGGGGTCACATAATACACATTTAAACATACAGGAACCATCCTATGGTCATCACTTGGGTGAGTGAATGAAACTCACTTCACTCCGGCGGTCCAGTGGCAGCGTTCCGAGCTCCGCGGCAGCGGCTATGGTGACGGCGAGCTTTCTCTCTCTCCTCTCCTTCTCTGTCTCTCTCTGCTCTCTCTCCGTCCCTCTTCTTCTTCTCCTCTTTTTCTTGTTCTCCTCTTCTTCTTCTCCTCTCTCTGCTCAAGTATATATATAACACACACATACACAATTATATATATATGCGAAACACACACACACACAAAAGAGCTCTCTCTCAAACTCTCCCCTGAACTGCCAAACCCCCCCCCCCCACACACAAAACACACGTATATATAGGGAGGCAAGAAGGGCAGGTGGCAAACACGTAAGATATGAATCATAGCACGTTCGATCGATCGAGAATAGTTCGATCGATTGAATACAGGTCGGTCAGGGTTCGATCGATTGAAAGGAGTTCAATCGCTCGGGAAAGGTCCACATCACAGAATCGGGTCGGCAGAGATTCGATCGCTCGAAGTAGGTTCAATCGATCGAGAATGACAGAAGTTCAATCACTCGAGAAGAGTTCGATCGATCGAGAAAGGTTCTTCACCAAAGGTTCACACAAGCATACAGGGTCTTATTTATATAACCATGCATCCGAAAATACAGGGTATTACAGATCGCTTGACTATGGCTCTGGTTCGATCGATCGAAATACTTTCGATCGATCGAGCCCATGTTTTCTAAAGATTGCATGGAAGAGGTTGGAAATCAATGTTTCATCACATATTCCCAACATCTAAACTATGAAAACATGAATAAACTAATATAGAAGTAGTAAACTAAAGTAATCAAAGTATCTAAACTAATAAACAATCAAATAGAGAAAAAGGATAAGAGAAACCTGTAAATAATCTGAAATAAACTTGTAAATAACTTGAAATAAAGTTGAATCTTCCATAATCTTCAATAAATCAATGGAAAAGATGAAAAATAACATAAATCTAACCTAACTACTCCTAATCTAACCCTAAAACTACCCTAAATTGCTGTTTTTCGCGTTCTGGAGCGTCCTCTCTTCGTCTGGCATCAAAACAACTTATATATAGGGTTCCTGTAGAGTTTACACAACTTTCAGATGAAAATAAAGTTCGATCGATCGAGCTTAGTTCAATCGATCGAGCTTAGTTCGATCGATCGAACGAACTCTCAATCGATTGAACTCTACTCAAGGGCTTGAACTCTCTAATTTTGTCAGCTTTGTGCACCGATGGGAGAATGGCCATAACTTTTCACTCGGACCTCGGATTGACCTCTCATTTGCAGCCACGTGACTGTAACTCAATATCTACATTTTTTATTTCTAGGAAAATATTCCAAATCTGAAGTCTTCATTGTCAAAATTGGCATTTTCTTAGCTGCTTCTGTTGTTCTCTTCACCAGAATCACTTTTCTTTAGCTTCACTTCATTGATTTACATTCTAATACTTATAAAACAATGCAAAACATATGTTTTAGCATTAACACAATAAAAAGAACATTGTTATTAAAATGCACCTAAATGTAGGGACTTTGGGGATAAAAGTATGCATAAAGGACCATGTAATACGCTATGAATATGCACTTTTCACCTCGAATCAACGGTCCACCGCATGTCATAGACACCTTCGTTAGTCTCGCTTTTAAGAACATATGATTAGATCATCTGGCTATCTTAGGCTACTGGTCCGGTTTACCGCATGTCATGGACACCTTCTTCTGTCTATTGCTTTTAAGATCATGATGTTGTTAGTATCAAGATATAAAAAGTATACTTTACTTTTCTAAAGATTTGTAGTAGTGAAAGTAAAGGTCGAACCCACAGAGATTGAATTACTAAAGTACTTTAATTTTAAAACCTAAATTTAGTTAATTAAGGAAAATGGATTTTGATTTTGATTTTATTAAACTAAGAACAAGAAAAATAAATCTAAATTATGAAAGCAATTAAATATTTGTTTTTATAATAAGTTTAAGGAACCTAGGATTGCAAATACACCACTAGCTTAGCAATAAGGGTATTTACGAATTACTTTAGCTTATTAAGTTGGATGATAATGGGGAATTGTAGCTACAAGCCCAATTCCTCTGTCAAGAAAATAACTATGGTTCAAGCACCAACATAATCCATCTTCGGTTAGCACGAATTATCCCACACTAAACTAGGGTTGTGGTATAATCCGTCTAATCCAGGCATGGACTATTCGGATACTTGATAGCACAATTCAATTAAGCACCATTACATGTAAATAATCTATATAAGCACAGCAAAAATATATCATTGAGCACATCACAGTCAAAATAGATCTAAGACAAGAATAAACTTTAAAAGTAATGATTTTAATCAATAGAAGCACGATTTGTTTATAAAAATCCTCATAACATATAACTGCCATCCATACATAATAAAACTAAAATAAAAACATAAAATACACCCTATTACTTGACTAGGGTTTCATTGAAACCCTAGATCTTGGTTTAAGCGGCCATAGAATTGAAGATTGGCAAGAGGTTGATGGAGGAGGCCATGGGAATCCTTGGTCTTCTTCTTCTTCTCCTTGCTTTCCCCTCTTCAAATGGCTGAAAATAATGTCTATTATGGATGTATATTGATGTGTATATTAGTGTGTAATGATTTGTAACCATAAATTTGATTTAGAATAGGATTTATATAGAGTTTGGAAGGATTTAGGAAGCTTTCCTAAGCCAAATCGCAATAAAACAGTTATATTTACGTTTCTGGACGTCATATGCACAAACCACCTTCACTGGGCACTTTAATTTAACAAAATACGCGTTTTTGGTTTTTTCACAAGTCGCTCACGCGAGGTAATTTTCGCTGCACTGTGCAACTTTCGTAGAATTGCGATAACGTTTTGTTCAGAACTTGGATTGACTCACCGTTTGAAGCCACGCGTCCGTAACTCGAAGATCTACATTTTATATCTCTGAAGAAATTTCTCAAATTTGAAGTATTCTTTGTCAAAAATGTAATTTTTCGAGGCTGCTACTGCATTCAGCTTTCACCGGAATCACCGTTTGAGCCCAGAATGAATTCCAAAGCCACTAATCATTGGATTTTTGTGCATTTTCAAGTTAAAGCTCCAAAACCTACAAAATTTAGAATACTTATTAAAAAAACAAGTAATAACTACATGAAATGGGCTAACAAAGCGTATTTTTAAGACTATAAATGGTAACTATTCGTCGCCGATTACACCCCCAAACCTACACTTTGCTAGTCCTCAAGCGAAAAGAACAGAAAAATAAAACTACTACTACAAATACTACTCCATTTTCGCATAGATCACGATTGCATTTAGCATATGCAACAAGCCTTTTAAACCTCTAGGTGTCCCTAGTCGGACGAGTGAAGTCTCGTGAGGGTTCTCGTCAACAAGTCACCCACAACCATCTTTATTAATTTGTAAATTTTAAAAAAATATTATTAAGAACGAAAAACTAATAGTCAATACTCATTATAAAACAATGATTTGAAATAGAATAACAAACAAAAGAAGAAACATGATGAAACATCAACCTACGTCATGAAAAACAATCCCAAGCACATGCATCGTATAAATCAATAGAGTTTCTCATAAAATCGCACATGTGTGATGTGGTAGTCAAATGAACACGCGTATGTCATGAACTTGGAATATAACTCGGATGACCATCTAACTATGCTTCGACTACGAATCTCACAATGTTAATTACACTCTAAAATGAAACACTCAGAAACAGGTGTAATTTATCGGGTATATGCGAGCAAAGAAAATATGTTTTCAAAATGAGAAATGCTCACATATGACTCGGAAAAGACGCATGACACGAAAGAACAGTAGTCTCATGGATAGGACGCCAATAATCAAGAAAAATTAATCATTACCATGTTTTAATCCCCCTCCCATCGTTTTCATATCCAAACCATGTTTCCTAGGATCAAATAGGACTTTTGAAAGGTTGTAATGTGGCTCAGGCAGTGAAAAAGGATAGAAATGATTCATTAGGTAGCTAATCTCAGAATGGCATTGTAAGGCATGTTCGATTTCTTTCATAACCTGATCTTCTACCAACTTCATCATTTCATTCTCTTCTTTTCATTCTTTTCAATTTTTTCTCCTTCTGTTTCTTTTTCTTTTCTTTCTTTTTATATGTCAACCTTCTCTTTCTTCTGTTTTTTTGTTCTATATGTTCAATCTTTTCCCTTTTTTTTTTCTTGCTTGTCGGATGATTATTCATTGATTTCTAAGCAACTACCCCAATAGCATCTTATCTCTTCTTCTTCTTAATCAACACATCGCCTTATCAACACTAAAAGGTGACGAATCTTTCAGTGGTGAACTCCAAGTTGGTCAAGTTGGAGCAAAAACAGGATAATGGTAATTGAAGAAAAATAGTATTTTAATGGTTCAAAGGGCGGACTAAGGACATTTATCATTTATCGGTCGGTAATAAACAAAGAAGGCCTAAAATCATGTCCTAGGGTTATTTGGTTCTTCAACATTTACGACGGAAGATTATTTAGCATGGTCGCAAATATTTTAACTTGACTATCAACCAAAACAAGAATAATGAGACTAAACAACAAGTAGATGCGTTATTTCAATGAAATTCGACAAACACAATGTGTATTTATAACCCTCAAAACAGAAAAAGATAGACTCAAAAGCTCACAGGGTCTAGTCTCCACCTTGTGTTATCTAGAAATCCGAATCATATTATAGTTCACATCAAACAAGTGTTCAAGCGACTACGTGCAGTGCATAGGTTTATGTGCAAATCTATGATATAAAATTACGATTCAAATGATACATAACTTTAACGTCGCTTCATGACTTCAGCAAATGTTTAACCACATCTTTCCTTGTTTACCATTCTATAACAATCTAAGTTACATAACAAGAAGTATCGAATTGAGATTGAGATTGCAAAAACATTGGTAAAATCGTTTATTTAAGCACAAGAATCAAAAATATTTTGAAAAATTTTGGTATAATAATAATAAATATGCATGTGAGTGCATACCCCCAAACCTAAACCTTTCATTGTCCCCAATGAAACAATAAAATGAAAGAAAGGAGAGTATATAAGGAATGACAATACCTTGATCTCGACAATCACAAACAGATGAATGTATAAAGATATGGAATGAAAGTTCAATCAGGCTCCAAACGAAGCTACTAATCACATGTTAATACTTGACAATAGAAAATAAAAGAACAGAATAATAACAATGACAGCTAATATATATATATATATATAAATATTTAGATTTTTTTATTTTTTATTTTTTTATCATTAATTTTTTTTTTTTTTAATAAATAGAATAATAGAATCTAAACTATAATCAAGAGACTCAATAAAAATAAAATAAACAAACAGAACTTATAAAAACAAAAACAGACGATCCTAAACAGGGCTAAAAGAACAAACAGAAAGTATAAAAAAAAACCACTGACCAGGTATGGAGAGAGGAGGAAGAGAACAAAAGAGAAAAACCAGAAAACCCTACCTCGTGCGAGCGGGCCACGCGAGCGAGCCTCGCGAGCGCGAATACCTCTGTGAGTTTAAGTAGAAGCATGTTTTACGTTTTATAAAAGAAAAATTTCTAAGTCCTCAGATCGCGCGAGCGGACCGCTCGAGCGAACCCGCTCATGCGCATGAATTGTGGCGCGAGGTGATACTGAGGCTACATATCATAAAAGTTTTAAAAATTTTAAAAATTTTCTCTAAGGGGCAGGCTCGCGAGAGCGGGCCGCGCGCGCGAGTTGCCATTTTTCCTCTTTTTCTTTATTTTAATGTATATAAGCTGAAAATAAGTTTACTCCAACCCCCAAACCTATTCAGAAAGACCACAACTAACTCAAAAAGACCCAAAAATGACCAAAAACAAGAGAAACGGACGAAATAAAGCTTGGGTTGCCTCCCAAGAAGCGCTAATTTTTACGTCTTCAGCTAGACCGTTCTAGCTCAAGATTTATGGAGGTCGTAACTCAGATTTTGTACCCCTGAGGATATCAGGAAGAGCCCGGTGGTAAGCAAAAAGCATATCGCTTTGTATTAATTCATTCAACGGTTCATCCTGATTATGGTCAAATCGATTTCGTACCTTCCGATTAAATTCAATTTTAGGATCTGAGTTATTAGGATTCATTCGCTCATTACTCAATATATTATTCTCCTCACTCAAATTTAGTACATTAATAGGTTCAATAGTTCATCTTTCCTCATTCTCCGCCTCACATAAATAATCGTCGTCTTTGGGAGGTTGATCAATAGCGTTAAAGACGTTTAGTTTTAAATTCATGTTCCCAAACGACACTTTCATTACTCCCGTCCGACAGTTAACACGCGCATTAGCGGTTGCTAAAAACGGACGACCAAGAATAACAGGGGTGTGCTTCCTCGCATCTAGGACAGGTTCGGTATCAAGGACCATAAAATCAACGGGATAAAAACATTGATTAACTTTAACTAAGACGTCCTCGATGATTCCTCTAGGTACTTTGACGGAATGATCCGCTAATTGAATAGTAGCGGCCGTGGGCTTTAGTTCACCTAGTCCTAGTTGTTTATAAACGTGATAAGGTAAGAGATTAACACTCGCACCTAAGTCAAGGAGAGCCCTATAGATGACAGTGTGACCTATGACACATGAAATAGTTGGCGTACCAGGATCCTTATACTTTGGATGTGAGTGTTGAAAAATAGAACTTACTTTTTCAGTGTGAAAGACCTTTTTCGGAGTATGACTACGTAATTTGCGCTTTTGCGTACACAGGTCTTTTAAACATTTAGCGTAAGCGGGAATTTGTTTAATAGCATCGAGGAATGGAATATTAATTTTTACTTGTTTGAACACCTCGAGTATATCTTCACCCTTTGACGTTTTCTTTGAAAAATTTGACGGTTCATCAACGTTAGGTGGAAAGGGCAATTTCGGTATATGATTAGTCAGGGTTGTTTCTTTTTCTTTCTTATTTTGGCTCATGTCCTCACCCTTCTTCGTATTAGAGTTGATGTTCATATCTATCACATTCTCATTCAGAGTTTCTATCACCTCTTCCTCTCGTGTAGTCAACTTAGTTGAGACGGCGTTTACTTGCTCATTCGACCCCTTAACCTCGTATTGTCCCTTAGGGTTTTGAATTTTTTGACTACGCAACGTCCCCTCGTTTCTAAGACTCACTACAGTAGCTAGTTGTCCCATTTGGGATTCAAGCTTCGCAATGGATTGTGTGTGTGAGTGCACTATTTGTGCTTGTGCTGTACTTGTGTTTCGATTTTATTAAGGGACGCCAACACTTTTTCCTCAAAAATGTTACCCCTTGAAGGGTTTGGATTAGGAGGCGGTTGTTGGTATTGATTAGGTTGAAACTGAGGTTGATATGCATTAGGAAAATTAGTCGCCTCATTAGGATTATTATTATTATTTTTCCACGAGAAGTTAGGATGGTTTCTCCATGGCGCGTCCGGATTATTAGTAGTCGAATTATAATTATTTCGTGGGTATTGTTGAATAGAATTAATGTGTTCCTCCACGAATTCCGAAAATTGACTCGCCGATGGACATGCAAGGATAGAATGTGAAGGATCGGAACATATTGCACATACTTCATGAGCGGGTGGGGTTGACGTTCGGTTTATTGTCAAAAGTCGGTCAAGTTTTTTAGATAGTTCCTGAAATTCTATTGAGTGACTTGACTCAAACTTCACCTCACATTTGGGTTGCGAAAGATATCCCTCAGAACGTACCGACACAGCCTAATGCATCGAGTTCTCGCTTAATGTTTCAAATATTGTCCAGGCCTCGTCGGCGCTTTTGTGTAGGAAGGTACCCGCACAAACGACATCGACGGTATTACGGACAGAGGGAGTAAGTCTCTCGTAAAAAACCTGTACCAACTACCACTTAGGAACCTGATGATGTGGACACGAGAGTAATAATTCTTTAAATTTTTCCCACGCGTCGTAAAGTGATTCCCCATCTTGCATCACAAAGTTTGTTATGGATTTTCTTATCTGATTAGTTCTTGTGATTGGGAAAAACTTTTGTAAAAATGCATTGTGTAAGGCTTCCCAAGTTTTAATCGTGTTCGGCTCAAGTGATTGAAGCCAATACTTCGCTTTATCCTTTAAAGAGAATGGGAAGAGAAGCAGTTTTAATTCATCATCAGTGAAATTTTGAATTTTTAACGTAGAGCATATATCTTGGAAATCTCCTAAGTGTCGATACGGATCTTCATTTATACGGCCATGGAAAGAAGGAAGTAGCGAGATGGTAGACGACTTTATCTCAAAGTGAGATACCGTCGCCTCCGGTAATTCGATACCAGCTTATGGCGTATAAGTCGTAGGAATAAAGTAATCTTTAAGCAGAGGAGGTGGCGGTATATTAAGGTTATTATTGTTATTTCTATTATTTTCGTTGTTTCTAATGTCGGCCATTGGAATAGGTTCTATGTTAATAAAGCATGGTTTCTTTAGGTTTTTAAGGGTACTACGTATTTCGGACTCAAATAACGACGATGGTTTCGGAGTTAATTCGTCGTCTATGTTTAACCTAGCCCTAGAAGTTATGTTTAAATACTTGTTAACTCTTAATGTACGTTCAAGTTCAAGAT
Source organism: Hydrangea macrophylla (assembly GCA_033977485.1). NCBI lineage: Eukaryota > Viridiplantae > Streptophyta > Magnoliopsida > Cornales > Hydrangeaceae > Hydrangea > Hydrangea macrophylla. The sequence goes on along the minus strand of CM066997.1, from coordinate 60,084,262 downwards.
CGAAAGGTTGTAATTCCAGTTTACTTGAGCGTGTACCAAACATAAACTAAAAGAAAATAAACTAAAACAAAAACTGGCTCTAAAAAATAAAAAATAAAAAATAAAAAAAAACAAATAGCAATCACACAACTAAGATAACAAGCACTCAACTACTGTGATGCATGAATATCATCCTGTAATGCAATGACCGCGTCAAGCCCAGCGCCCCGGGTTTCCTAGCTAATGCAGTGCAATTAATCCCTAAACTAATGCAAATAGTGCATCACAGCGCCCTGACTTACAGTGGTTTAAAGCGAGCCTAATGTAAGTTCGTCTTATGAATTCAAAACTAAAAATCTAGAATATAAAGGTAATGACTATCTTATTAGAATCTAGGTTATAAATGAGGTTGTCATCGTCAAAACGATAATTATAGGATTCCCGTAGTGGTTTTTAATTAGGGTTTTTCTAATGGACCTTTTATAACCGCTCCCACGGTGACATCATTATTCTGAATTCTTACGTAGAATTTCTAGGAAAATTGCAAATTCTACAGAGACCAATTGGAATGTGTCCATAACACCTAGATTAACCACTGTATTTTTTTTTTGTTTTAATTAAATTTCATGGTTAGCATGGCTTGATCATGAGTTTTGTCAAGTAACAACTCTCTGTCCAGAATTTCAGAACGGAGGACCTCTTTTAAAATGAATGGATCAGAGCCTTGATCAAACATTTTTAAGCTTCAAATATATTTTTCTATGGCGTTTCATGAGTTAATAAGATCCACTACAAAGATTGAAGAGATTCTAATTCATTACTATTTTTAGAAAATCACACAAGATCTCTGGACAAAGAGTTTATGAATTCTGAGTAGTGTATGGTTATTGTCCAATTCCCGGAGATTGAACCGTTTGATTCTTGATTTTCTTTTTAGGTTAGACACTAGATTCACAGAGGCATCTTGTTTCCAAAAATCATTAAGATCAAACTGTGGCAACCATGAGTTTCTTATTTTTGAATATCTGATTCCTTCTCTGTAATTCCTGAAATTCTGTGACAGATTTGATAAACATTGTAAATGATGATCCAAATGATTATTCTATGACCTAAGACTTAAACTATGTTTTGAGCAAGGTTAATTAAGCTTAAATCCAGAGGCTAAATGATCCAAATCAATAAATGATTCTTAGCTTGTTCATGTTCATGCATTCATTATCATTACATGTGTATTGATTCTTGTAATTAAGATATTGTTTTGTATTGTGATAAGCCATAATTGGTTGAGCTTAGTTATGGATTCCTTTTAATCATATTGAGATTATATCATCTCTATATGGACATTACATTGGCTCCTAGTTGAGACTTGTATATCTATAGGGATGTTGTGGTTTCAACAAATTGGAAAGAATTCATGATTTTGCCAACTTTCTTCATTTTTGTAAGATTTAGGCTAAAATTGGGTATAATATTTAGGATTTGATATTTTATTGTGTTCAAAGCATGTGGATCAACTTTTGTTTTGTAGCGCTATTAAGGTATGGCTTCATGAACCACCCTTTATTTTTGTTTTATTTGATTTTATTGATTTTCGACTTCATGTGCGACACCTTAGATTAGGGTTTGCCTTATGTGTATATGTGTTAGAGACCTTTTTTAGGTTTTTCTATTTATTTGTATGCAATGCACGTTTTCTTTCGCAGTTGGATCCCGAGTAAGTTTTCTTGTTCCCTATTACATATCATTCGTCTGCTAGATGAACCTATTTGTTTTTGTATGTCTTTTATCGTTAGTAATTTTACACCCTTTCAACATACTTTTGAAGTATATATCTATATCTATTTATTAGTTGAGGGCAAGCTTAGATTTTTAATTCGATTAAAAAGATGTTTAGTTTAGGTTGATCACGAGATAGGATAAAAGGGGGTGTTTGAGAATTGCTAGGCACACATCTCAAACCACACCCTAAACCACACCTTATGCTTTAAAGGCATGTACCCTATGCTGTTTGAATTTTTCACACTTTTCTGTGCACCACTTACACAACACAAGGTACATGCATTTAAAGCAACGATGTGGTTTGGAATGTGATTTGGAGTGTGTGCCTAACATTTCTCGGGGGTGTTTTAGTCCACCGGGCTCCTTCCCCTCTTATCCCATAATCCCGGGACCTAGAAATCTCTGATTTCCAAATGATCAGTTCGCTTTTAAAATGGTTTCTTAATTTTTCCTCAAAATTAAGTGGCGACTCGTATTTGAATTTGACAGTTTGGGATCAGAGCCAGACACCTAAGGGAAAAGGGAAGAACACAGTTGAAGCTAGTGCTAGGACAAGAGCAGAAAAAACAATTCTTGTTCAAGTGGAGATGAATCAGATTCTGTAAGCAGTGCAGAATAACCAACAGCAGCACCAGGGTGACCCATTTGCGAAGAGGAACAAGGATTTCGTTTCTATTGATGGCATCTCAGCAGCTAGACGGTGCAACTTTGCTTTGGTGGGAATCGTTGAGGGCTACTTCTGAAGAGACAGAGATAACGTGGGAGTTCAAAATTTCATTTGAGGATAATTTCATTCACAGGACCGTAAAGTCATAATTGGCTAGGAAATTTCAAGACTCACTCAGGGTACCATGACTGTGTGGTTATGTAAAGATGTTCAATGAGCTATCTCAGTATGCTCCTCATCTAATTGATACAGAGGAGAAGAAGAATGAGAAATTTATTGATGGATTGGGACATCACTTGTTTAAGGTAGTGCTATCTGAAGAGAGTGAGCCTTTCAACAAAGTGGTGGATTTAGCTTTGAAGTTTGAGTGGAAAGAGCGGAACTTTTAGGCTGAGAGGTCAGCAAGGGCGAAGACAACTAAGAATTCTAGAGACACTCAGCCTTAAACTCAACAAAAAGATGCAGGACAGAGCGAGAATAAATTTAAGCCTTATGATAAGGGTAGAGAGGTTAGCAGTATCAAAGACAATGATATGGCGGTCAACCATTTTTGAGAAATTAGGGGAACTTTAGGCAACATAACCAGCAGTGGAATTGTCAGGGTTGTTACGCCCCGGAGAAGCCAAAAATAGAGAAAACAAGTTCCTTTTTGGTCCCGTAGGTTCATAACTGGTGAATAACTGCATTATCATCTATTCAAACCAATAAACACAACGATAGAGAGGATGTTGTTCATAGAACATATCGTATTAACATAATTAGAGGCTATAGCTGAAATATAAAAGGTTTAGAAGCAACATATGCCCAAGTACCAATTATAAAAGTCTACTAAATTTATTATAACAGTTGACTTAGAGTCTAAGGCCTATAACAAATAATATCGGAAGTACAATAGATATACAAACTAACAATTACAAAGTAGCCCATCTTCGTCTTTAAGCCTTTAGCTCCAAGTCTGACGGAACATCAGTCTTCTGTCCTCAAGTCCTGCAAAGCTCTAGAAATTTTGAATGTCCAAGGCAAAATGCCATCAGCTTTGAATACAAAGCTGAGTGAGTACATCAAACACATTCCTCACCCGTTATTATTCAGCATCTTAAAATGTAATTAATCTCTTATCAATGACGTCACTCACAGACATAGCAGAGGTCTCATTAAACTATACATTAAATCAATGATAACAGGAAATAAGTTAAGTAACGACAAAGTTAGAGATCATGCTATAATATCTCATCATGCTACTAAATGTCCAGCATTACTAAATCCATGCATGTAACCCATGCAAGCACCCCATGCATCTACCTCTATGCCGGGATGCTGAATCCCTGACTAAACAATCATCTTCTTACATTACCAAAATTAAGATTCGATTAGTGTCAAACGAATTATTCAGGTATCTACAATTTATGGTGTAGGCTAATCTTCTTACAATCAATCAAACAAATCCTAAACTTCCTGCATACCGGGATCATATATAATATAAAATGTAGGTGTTGAGGGTTGTGCCTTTGTCTATCATCCTTGTCAAAGTCAAGACCAATTTTTTGTTTGACGAGTCCGCCCTCGTGGTACTTGTTACAATGGAGCATTATGTTGCGTCTCTAGTTCTGGACAAAACTTACAGACATGACCAACTTTATAGTAGTTAAAGCATTGTAGTCCTCATCTATTAGATTTCCTTGATGCTCTGCATTCTTGGGAATGGTGTCCTGGTACTCAACAATTGTAGCAAATATCTCGTTCTCTGTGCTGTGTTGGAGTCGGCACTAGTTTTGATTCTTTCTTGTCGTTCCCCAATCTCTTACGCTTCTGGCGGTTGCCCATGTAACTTCTCTCCGTGTTTCCTTGTTGAACATGGTTAGCTGCCAACACAACCTAACTGTCTCTTCTTCTCTGATCCATTAGGAAAAGTTTATCATTTTCTGGCAATATTTGATCAGAGTATAGTCCTTCACTACTTTGAGTATCATCTTCTAGTTTCGTTGCCATTTTTACCAGAACTTCGACAGATTGGTTTAAATGTCCTATAGTCATATAACGAATATGGGAACTAATCCCTGATGATATCTTTTGATCTTCCTTCTTGATGTATTAATCATATGTGGTACAAATCATGATAGCCTCTCAAATTGAGTTGTATATTCTGGCACTGTAAAACTACATTGGACTAATTGTATGAACTCTATTTCCCTTTTGTTGTTCTTAGATTTTGGAAAGTACTTTTTTAGAAATCGGGTCTTAAATGATTCCCAAGTCATCCTTCCAATAGCTTCTTCACCTATCGTAGCTTTCACTGTGCCCCACCAATCTGCTACTGAGAATATCAGTTGAAATACGGCCAAATGTATTTTCTCAGTGTCAGTACATTCAAGTGTCTCAAATATCAATTCTATCAAGCGGATCCATTGCTTAGCTTGCCATGCTCCAGTTAATCCGGTAAAGGTTCCTGGTTGAAGAGCATGAAATTCCTTTAGCAGCTTGACTCTCATTTAAGGTACTGGTGCTTCATTGTCGATGACACAATCTACATAATTGATAACTTGTTCCATGCGACATATTAAAACTCTATCCATTCTTGTTGGATCTATCTGAGGATGAACTACTTTAGGTACTCCATTCAGCTGGCCTGGGTTCTCTCGACTCATTCTAACCATAACAAGTATTGGTAGTGTTTAGTGTCGCTACCTACAAATGAAAATCTATTCGGTCAGACGCATTCTATCTTACAGCTCAGGCAAGAACATGTGGGAACAAATATATAGTACCACTATATAATATGATCACATCAAGCAGTATGAATACCTCACAAAAAAAATAATATTAACCACAAAGGTTCCTTCCTCAAGTCAAACTCTATGGTGTGAGGGCTCTACTGATCAACTGTTCAAATCTCATCTAAGTTGTAGCGAAGCATTGTCGTCTACTCCCATCTTCGAAGATGCTTCGTATTGTGCTGACGATGTCTATACTGCATCATCAATTGACTATCTCCTATCTCTAGACTCCTTGTTATAATTGTTAGCATCCTCAGTCAGTCTCTAGTTGTAGACGACGTCCTTGTTAACTCCTTTGTTGTTGTCGTCCGTCAATGTGTTGACTTGAAAGCATTTTGACTTTGGCATCGTAGTTGGTGATTTAAACTTCCTCACATCTCCAAATTCTCACGTACTATTGATATAATCATCTCTTTGAGGTCGTATAATCTGTTGAATACTCATTTTGCTTCCACGTACTAATTAAATAGGTTAGGCAGGGCGATATACTGATTTCATGAATTGATCTACTATATAACTTCTTGACTAGATGAAAGCAACAGGCGATCGGTGTTGAAAAGCATCCTTCTATGGTACTCTTTGTAATTCTGGTGTTGTCTCTGCGTTACTCATATCTCTTCTCGTATACTCAAAATCTTCTAGTTCATCCTTTCCTGTCAAGGTTGCCATCTCAAGATCCTTCAGAATATTTTTGGAATTTTTGAAATTCTCAAAACAATTCCTATTCCGTTCTGATTTTTTTTCAAAATTCAAAATTTTGAAATCTGGAATTTAATTTTTGGTGCCAAAATTGAAATTTTTCATATCAGAATCGGTCGGAATCAAAATTTCCATTCCAAATGACATCCCTAATCTACACAATTGATAACTTATTTCATACGATGGATGAAAGCTCCAACCATTCCTATTGGATCTATCTCAGGAGATACTACTTCAGCTACTCAATTCAGCTAGCATGGGTTCCCTCGAGTATGCTCCTCATCTGATTGATAGGAGGAGAAGAAGAATAAGAAATTTATTGATGGATTGGGACATCACTTGTCACAGTGCTATCTACAGAGAGTGAGCCTTTCAATAAAGTGGTTGATTTGGCTTTGAAGTTCGAGTGGAAGGAGCAGAAATTTCAAGCTAAAAGGTCAGCAAGGGCAAAGACAACTGAGAATTCTAGAGATACTCAGCCTCAAACTCAACAAAAAGATGCAGGATGAAGCGAGAACAAATTTAAGCCTTATGATCAGGGGTGGAGAGGTCAGTAGTATCAAAGACAATGATATGGCGGCCAACCATTTTTAGGAAATCAGTGTAATCAGGGCTTCTAGGGTCAACGTCAGCAGGCCCTATAGCCATATATTGGTTTCCCTCGACCAGTACCTCAGATTGGAGCACCATCGATAAGGGAAGAGATGGTTATAGCTCCTAAATTGTGTTTTAATTGTCAGTTACCTGGGCATATTACTAGGGAATGTCCCAACCCTCCTAGTAATAATCAGGCCGCAAGACCAGGTCAAGCAGCTCTAACCAAGGCATTTGCAGTCATGCCAGGTAATGAGAATATGCAAGGTAGTCTCAATATTTTCATTTCTGCGTTCATGTGTTATTTAGTTTTAGTACACCCCATTCGTTTATATCTCGTCAGTTTGTGTTGAAAGAACGTTTACCTATTATACCTTTACCCATGCCTGTGTGTGTACAGACTTTGTTAGGTGGGTCAGTTATTTTATATGCGCGGTGTAAGGGTTTTGTGGTAGACTCTGTGGATAGGACATTTCTTGTTGACCTAATAGTGTTGGGATTTGAGGGATTTTCTATTAGTTTGGGGATGGATTGGCTTATGGCGAACCATATTGTCCTTGATTGTGCTAAGAGGACCATTCATATAGATACCCCAGGTCTACCTCGTTTCTCTCATACGTATCTAGATAGTGAAGAATTGGTTATGTATATTTTCCTATATTCGGTGGAGATACCAAAGAAGGATATTAGTGATGTGGATGTGGTATGCAACTTTGAGAATGTTTTTCAAGAGATTCCTGGACTGCCGCCTAAGAAAAGGTGGAATTCTGGATTGATCTTGTACCAGGGTCCGCACCAATTTCTAAGGCAGCATATCGCATGGCACCCAAGGAGTTGGGTGAGATGAGAAAGCAGTTGGATGATATGCTTTAGAAAGGGTGCGTTAATTATTTATTTCTTATAGATTCATTTTCTTCGTAATTGATGTGTTTTTCTAGTAGTGTAATTCGTTTCGAGGTGTGTATGAATTAGGTTCAAACATCCTAGGAATTCCCCATGGGGAGCTCCTACAATATTTTTATCTAAGAAAAAATGGTTCCCTACGTATATGCATAGATTATCGGGGAGCTAAATATGTAACACCCTGTTTTTCTCTTTCATTAATAAATACTGCATTTCATGAGTTTTTGTTTTAATTTCTTTTTGATATATATATATCTGGGGTCAAACTGTAATTTCCATAAATATAGAAAATATTTTCTGCTGTTTCAAAATTGATATATAACAGTCTCTCATCTCTCACTCTCTGCTTCTCTCATTCTCTCTCAATCTCTCTCAATTCTCTCAAGAACACACACACACACATGCATACATACATAGCTATACTTATATCAAGATCAAGAGAGAACGGAGGAGTAGAATTGGACGACGGAAACTTCGGCGGAAAACTCTCGGTCTCAATTTTCAGTCTAATTAGACTCTGTGAGTATTATAAACTCACTCTCAACGTATATATATGTATAATTCAGTGTTTATGTGAGTGTATATGTGTATATATATGTGATACACCATGGAAGCTTAAAATTGGAGTTTTGTAAAACTCAACCAAATTCAATTCCGTGAATTGATTATGGAAGATCTTTGTCCCAATAGGCTACGGTTCGAATCCTACGCAGTAATTCGTCCGTATCGCGACGTACCATTGATTTAAAGTTTTGACACCCTTACTTTAATCGCGAATATCCAGAGATATAATCCGTAATTGTTTAAATTGATTGCATATTCGTAATCTACGCGGAAAACCGAAGAGATCCATATATTGCACGACATGTTTGAGACAGAATCTGAAAATGGGTAAAATTCAGTTTAAAACCAGAAAACAGGGGAAAACGAAGAAGATGATGAAACTGTAAGAACTCGCGCGTGCGACCCGCTCGCGCGAACCATTTCCCCCCTTCGCTCGCGCGGACAGCTCGCACGACCTATTCTGCCCCTTCGCTTGCGCGGACTGCTCGCGCAATCTGTTCTACCCCTTTGCGCGCGCGACCCGCTCGCGCGACCTGGCAGTTTGAGTAGTTTCTGTATTTTTGTATAAGGGACTGTTTGGAAAATGTTTTGGGAAATTTCAAGGAACTATTTTGTAATACCCCGTATTTTTAGGTATAGATCCCTAGTACCTTTCTTAGCCTTTGGTGAGGTTGTGTGTTCAATCGATTGACCTTATCTCAATCGATTGATATGTCAATCGATTGGATGTTTTACCAATCGATTGGTATCCTGCCGACCTAACCCCAATCGATTGGCACCTGGTATCAATCGATTGAGAGTAGCTGGAGTTGGCCACCTCGTTGGTTTTGTGTGGTTGTGATTGTTTTCCCCTCCCTATATATACCCCTCCCCTTATACATATATATGTTTGCTTGTGTGTGTGTGAGGGAGAGAGAGAGAGATATATACATACTCTTATATATACACACATATATTATATATATATACACACACTTTTCTCGGGTTAGAGAAGAAGAAGAAGAAGAAGAAGAAGGAAGAGGAGAGGAGACCAGAGAGAGAAAGAAGAGACAGACAGAGAAACCGAGAAGGAGAGGAGAGAGATCAACCACCATAACCGCCGCCGCGGAGCTCGGGACGCCGTCAACGGACCGCCGGGAGAGGTGAGTTTCATTAACTCACTCAAGAGGTTGTTTTTGTGATGTTTATGTGTGTATAATAATGTGCATGAGGAGGAAAGAGGACCCCAACATTTTTATAAATAAAACCAGCAGTTTTGAGGAAGAAGACAGAGTTCAATCGATTGCCATTTGGATCCAATCGATTGGATGATTTCCCAATCGATTGCCATGGGTTCCAATCGATTGATATGTCAATCGATTGGTATTTTGTCCAATCGATTGATATTGTTTCCAATCGATTGACATGTTTGTTCAATCGATTGGATATGAGCAGAATGTTATTTGTATGTTGTCTTATATTTGTGATATATCAGACTTGTTAATAGTTGTACCATATGGGTTATTGCGCTGTGTGGATAAGATTTATAAATACTATGTCAGGACTAGACTTATATGCAATTATCATTGATATTACGAGATGAATTATCCTATGTTAACTGTCGATATGAGATGGATTGTTTAACTGTCATATGTTATTGTCAAACTGATTAGTAGAACGGAATACAACTGCATGTTAATAATCAATAATCAGTAGATATGATTAATACAGAGCATGTGGTATTTCTAGTACTTAGTATATGAGCATTTCACAACATGTGTCAGCATGCATGGGATAGTGATGTGAAAAGGCAAGAGAAGCTGATGAGAAATGGGACATGTGACTTATGTGGAATATGAGATATGTGTACTTTGGATCTATAGGATCAACGGCTGACGAGTCGGGTGGACGTGGGACGGTTAGAGTTCCTAGTACGCCTCTTGCTGTTGAAGACGTCCAGTAATGCGTATGCATTGTTGAAGACGTCCAGTGTACCGTTGACGATTACGTCCGGCTAGTGCCCTAATGTATTTTCACCGTGTAGTCGACCAGTGAGAATATACACAGCGTAGAAGACGTCCGTTGTGCCGCTTCCATCGTTTACAGATAGGTGGTACCGTGTAGACGACCGGTAACCCTATCAAGGGATTGTAGGACCTACTGCCTAGTCGGGTGATTCCGATTGGTATTATGGTATCTATGTATGGATACGGATTTGGATTATGGTATCAACGTACAGATACAGAGATGGATATGGATATGGATATGAGAATGGCTAGTAAGAAGATGGTTCAGTCGTGGATCCAGCGTCCCGACGTAAAGGTATATGCATGGGATGGATGCATGGGTTACATGCATGGATTTGATGAATATGTGATAAGATATTATACCATGATCCTTGTCTTTGTCATTACTATGCTTCCTGTTACCTTTGATTAATGTACAGTTTAATGAGACCTTTGCTATGTCCGTGAGTGACGTCATTGTTAAGAGATTAACCGCATTTTAAGATGCTGAACAATAACGGTGAGGAGTGTTGTTTAATGTACTCACTCAGTTTGTATCCAAAGCTGATGGCGTTTGTGCCCTGGACATTCCAATGTCTAGAGCTTCGCAGGACTTGAGGACGAGAGACTGATGTTCTGCCGGACTTGGAGCTGAAGGCTTGGAGAAGAAGACGTGCTGCTTGTAATAGTTAGTTTATATCTGTTGTTGTTATTGTTATAGGCCTGAGACTATAAGCCAGCTGTTGTAATAGATTTAGTAGACTTTTATAATTGGTACTTGGGCATCTGTTGCTTCCATACCTTTTATAGTTTCCGCTGTAGCCTCTGATTAATGTTAATAAGATATGTTCTATGAATAGCATCCTCCCTATCGTGGTGTTTATTGGTTTGAGTAGATGACAACGCGGTTATTCACCCGTCATTCCCTATGGACCCATAAAGGAAATTTATTTTTCTCTATTTATGATGCTCCAGGGCGTGACATGTTTGGCAAATATACTATTTTAAAGGCTCACTGTTAGAAATTGGACTTGTAAGAATGTTTAAGACCGATATTTATGTTGAAAAGAATATTCAGCTTGAGATTAATAATTGTTGCTACAAACTGTGAACATTGACATACATATTAGGGTCGATGTTGTGTCAACATGTATGTGTGGAATAAAGCGTGAAAAGAGTAAAGGGTGGCATTTTGGTGTGCGACCTCAATATCGATCGGATAGTATTCCTGGTATTGGAGGCGACAGTGTTGTGTGCGACTTAGATATCGATCGGATAGTATTCCTGGTATCTAAGGCGCGCGTTTCGGATATTGATCAGATAGAATTCCTGATATCCGAAGCGATGGTGATAGTGTTGTGTACGACTTAGATATCGATCGGATAGTATTCCTGGTATCTAAGGCGCGCATTTCGGATATTGATCGGATAGTATTCCTGATATCCGGAGCGATGGTCGGTTGTGATCGGCCTAGATATCGATCGGATAGTATTCCTGGTATCTGAGGCAGTAGTGCGGTGTGTGACTTCAATACCGATCGGATAGTATTCCTGGTATTGGAGGCGATAGTGTAGCGTGTGAATTGGATGACTGAGTAGTTATTACTCTTGGTATCTAAGATGATGTGTTGGTTGAATTGGGTTGTTTTAAAGAAAAGAATTGGCAAGATAAGATATTACACAATTCATGTACAATTGCATATTTATTTCTTGCTATATTACCCCGTGATTTATGTTGAAATTGGAACCTTGAATATATTACTGTTAATGTTAATGTATACCTTTGTTCTATATGCTTATATATATATATTGCGAGCACATGTTTATTTTACTCACCAGCTTTCAGAAGCTGACGGCGTCGATGCGTCCTGGACTCTATGTCCAGATTTTCCAGGTCAGGAGCAGCCAGAGTTCATTGACTATGCTAGTTAGATGACCGGAGGTGTTCCAGAGGAGCTGTTTTATTTTTCCTTATGTCTTTCCTTTCAGAGTTGTAATAAACCTTGTTAGAATTTGAATAAGGGCGTTTGTGCCTAAGACCTCGACCTATGTAATAGTTAGTAAGTTTTTAATTCTGAAGCTTATGTTTATTAGTATCCTTTCTTTTAGAAATATTGTTAAGTTATTTGTTGCAGGGACAACTGGTCATACTCACTTGTCACGACTTACGAGTCCATAAAGGAAATTAAATGCTTTCCTGTATTATGCTACGTCGGGGCGTGACAGGCTTTTTGGTATCAGAGCCAGGTTATGGCTCGACCAATTGTCCAAAACACATAGGATCTCCTGTTAAGATAGAATTAAGATAAGATAGTTCGACTTCATTCCGTGTTTAGTCGCTTTCTATCGTTTAGAATTTTCATTCTTCTCGAGAGATTGACCGAATTCTGTTGATCAATGGATAGGTACCGTTCTCTCGATTATATGGTTGGAAGAAATCTCAGGAATCGTCCCGCTATTGAAGATGCACCCCCGGTAATAGATCCAACCGGAATGTTCGAGGCTTTTGTAAGAAGATTGGAGAGGGTTAGTGATCAGAATGCGAGGAACAATAATCAGAATGGGAATCACAATGGGAATGGGAGGCAAGCCCACTAGACGGGAGACAAGCTTCTCAAGGAGTTTCGCGCCCTGCGACCTGAGTATTTTGCAGGGACTGGTGAACCCTGGCAAGCGGAACAGTGGCTACGCCAGATGGAGCGTATCTTTGAGACCATAGAGTGCACTGATCTGGAGAAGAAGCGTCTGGCTATCTTTCAGCTGTCTTATGCAGCGGCTGATTGGTGGGATGCAGAAAAGGCGACCATAGGAGAAGAAGCTGCAAGGAGAATGCCGTAGGTGGTGTTCAAGGAAAGGTTTCTCGAGAAGTATTTTCCTGAAGAAGAGAAGGACAAGAGAGAGAAAAAGTTTATGGAATTGACTCAAGGAAATCTGACTATCTGAGAGTACACTACTCGATTTGAGCATCTGTCTCGCTTTGCTCCACATATGGTGGACACACCCCAGAAGAAAATCAAGAAGTATCACTGGGGTCTCAACTTGTCTCTCCGACATCTGACTATGGGGCATTTGGGCCAGTCATTTGAAGCTCTGGTGAGATTGGCTACGGGGTTAGAGAATGATGGTTGTCAGAATTCAAAGCCGTTTGAAAATCGACCTCCGTAGAAGGGTTATTCAGGACAGAAACCAGGGTACCCTCAAGGACAGAAAAGGACCTGGGATGGAGGGAAGAAACCTCAGCAGACACAAGCAGTTCAGAAGTATCAGCCTCTAGCAATAGAAGGGGCCAAAAACAATAACTGCTTCAATTGTGGAGTTCCCGGTCACCGAGCTAAAGATTGCAGAGCACCTAGGCGTGCTGATCGTCCGAACATTGTGTGCTATAATTGTGGCATGCCAGGTCACATAAGTCCGGAATGCAAGGCTCCTAGGAAAGGTAACTATGGTCAGCAAGGACAGGCCCGCCTGAATGCTGTTATTCCCGAGGCTGCTGGTTATGAAGAAACAGGGTATGAATGAGGTGCTTATGAGGAGGGACTGCCTGAGCAATGAGCAGTGGAAGGTACTCTAACCTTGTTTAACTCTCATGTTAAAGTTTTATTCGACACGGGTGCTACACATTCTTTTATATCTGTTAAGATTGTTCAGAAGTTGGGAATAGTACCGCAACGTTTAGAGGAAGCTCTGAGCGCCGTCTCACCCTTAGGGACCACCGTCAAGTTATTTCATGTATGTAAGGATTGTCCCCTACGGTTAGGAGACCGTGAACTTTTGGCGAGATTGGTGGTTCTGTCGATGAAGGAGTTCGATATAATCCTGGGAATGGATTGGCTCGAGAAGAATGATGCGAAGTTGGATTGTGCAAGGAAGAGGATCACATTTGCGGACAAGGGGAATCGACTCTTCGATTTCCAATGTAACCCTTCGGGTGATATGTTCCTCACTAGATGCCTAGCAAACATTGAGGTTGTCAGTGCAGAGGTGACAGTATCATCAATACCGGTAATCAAAGAGTTCGAGGAAGTATTCCGAGATATTTCGGGATTACCGCCGGAAAGGGACATAGAATTCTGTGTGGAATTGGTGCTAGGTACTCGACCTATAACCAAGGTTCCCTACAGGATGGCCCCTACAGAGTTGTTGGAGCTGAAGGAACAAGTTCAAGAACTTGAGAAGTTGGGTTTTGTTCGTCCAAGTACTTCACCCTGGGGAGCACCAATATTGTTTGTGAAGAAGAAGGATGGGACAATGCGGTTGTGTATTGACTACCGAGAACTGAATAAGCTAACTATCAAGAATAAGTATCCTTTACCTCGGATAGACGATCTGTTTGATCAGTTGCAAGGAGCCACGACCTTTTCTAAGATTAATCTACGGTCAGGGTATCACCAGTTGAGGGTGCGGAAGGAAGACATACCTAAGACTGCTTTCAGGACGAGATACAGACACTATGAGTTCTTAGTGATGCCGTTTGGGATGACAAATGCTCCGGCTGTGTTTATGGACTTGATGAACAGAGTATTCAAGCCCTATTTGGATCAATTCGTTATTGTCTTTATTGATGATATTTTGATCTATTCCAAGTCAGAGGAAGAGCATGAACAACACCTGAGGATCGCGTTGCAGACTCTCAAGGATCACCGCCTGTATGCTAAATTCAGCAAGTGTGAATTCTGGCTTCAGGAAGTTAAGTTTCTCGGGCATGTGATCTCTCAACAAGGAATCGCGGTTGACTCATCAAAGACCGATGCAGTGGCGAATTGGACGCGGCCGACCAATGCTACAGAAGTCAGAAGTTTTCTGGGACTCGCTGGTTACTATCGGAGATTTGTAGAGGGTTTCTCCAAGATAGCAGCTCCGTTAACCGGTTTGACTAAGAAAGATTTGAAGTTTGAATGGACTGATAAGCATGAACGCGCTTTTCTGGAATTGAAAGAGAGATTGACAACAGCGCCAGTGCTTGCGATACCAAGGGATGGTGAGAAGTTCACTATTTTCAGTGACGCCTCGTATCAAGGATTGGGTTGTGTCCTTATGCAAGACGGAAAGGTTATCGCATATGGTTCACGCCAGTTGAAGCCGAATGAATTGAACTACCCAACTCATGATTTGGAGCTGGCAGCAGTTGTGTTTGCACTCAAGATCTGGAGACACTACCTCTATGGGGAGAAGTTTGATCTGTTCTCAGACCACAAGAGCCTTAAGTATTTGTTTACTCAGAAGGAGTTGAACATGAGGCAACGTCGGTGGATGGAGCTGATTAAGGACTACGACTTCACATTAGAGTACCACCCTGGTAAGGCTAATATAGTTGCTGACGCCCTAAGCCGGAAACCTCAAGGAATGATTGCTTCATTGATGTTGAGGGAATGGAAAGCCTTGGAGACAATCACAGAATTTGATGTGCAGATTTCTGAGGGAAGTGTCGGGCAACACTTTGGATGCTTGGTAGTACAACCAACACTTGTGAGTCGAATTATCGAGGCCCAAAAGAAGGACGAGAAGTTTCAAATATGGTTCGCCAAGATGTCGGAAAAGGACCCTATAGAATGGAAGATTGGGACCGATGGAGGATACCGATGTCAAGACAGATTATGTGTGCCAGATTTCGAAGATTTGAGAAAAGATATTCTCGAAGAAGCACATAAATCGAGACTGACAGTACACCCAGGAGGAACAAAGATGTATAAAGACTTGAAGAGAAACTTCTGGTGGGAAGGGATGAAGCGAGAAGTAGCCGAGTTTGTGTCTAAATGTTTGACTTGTCAACAAGTGAAGGTCGAACATCAGAGACCCTCGGGATTGTTGCAACCCTTACCTGTTCCAGGATGGAAGTGGGAGCACATAACTATGGATTTTGTGGTTGGATTACCCCGGTCACAACAGAATCATGACGCAATTTGGGTAATTGTGGATCGTTTGACGAAGTCTGCACACTTTATCGCGTACAATATGACTTACCCAGTAGAAAGGATGAGTCAAATGTACATACAGCAAGTGGTGCGACTGCACGGTGCGCCTGTGTCGATTGTATCAGATCGAGATGCACGTTTTACCTCGGGATTTTGGGAAAGTTTGTAGAAGGCTATGGGAACTTCGCTCAAGATGAGTACTGCTTTCCATCCTCAAACCGATGGACAGACCGAGAATGTTAATCAGATTATGGAAGATATGCTGAGGGCTTGTGCAATTGACTTTGAAGAGTCTTGGGAGACGCACTTGCTGTTGGTCGAATTTGCGTATAACAACAGTTATCACTCGAGTATTGGGATGGCACCATTTGAAGCCTTATACGGACGGCCATGTCGATCTCCGTTGTGTTGGGCAGAAGTGGGAGACACAAAACTTTTGGGACCAGAGTTGGTGAGAGAGACCAATGAGAAGATTTCACTGGTCAAAGAAAGAATGAAAACTGCGCAGAGTAGGCATAAGAGTTATGCGGATCGACGTCGAAAGGATTTGGAGTTCAGTATCGGTGATCACGTACCCCTTAAGGTTTCACCTGTTCGAGGAGTAGTACGTTTTGGTCAGAAAAGAGGGAAGCTGGCACCTCGTTTCATCGGACCATTTGAGGTATTGGAGCGAGTTGGAAAAGTGGCTTATCGACTCGCGTTGCCACAAAAGATGTCAGGTGTTCATAATGTATTCCATGTCAGTATGTTAAGGAAATACATACGGGATCCTTCACATGTGGTTAATTTTGATGATATTGAGACGAGTCAGAGTGTTGTCTACAAGGATAGACCTGTGAGGATTCTTGACCAGAGTATCAAGAGGCTAAGAAGAAGAGACGTTCTGTAATACCCGCACCCGGATAAAGGAGTTAATATCTGCTTAGCATGCATTAATTAGTATTTTAATAGCATGTGATGATTTGGGTAAGTACCAGTTACCCCGACGTGTTAAGTGCTTAATAAAAGGGCACAGTTGGACGAATATGAAGTGGGACCCATGGGAGGTCCGGATTAAATAAATTGCATTTAGTTGCATTTATATGATTATATGAATATTTGTTTAATTGCTTTAATATCTTATTGTTATCTGTAATTTTTATGGTGCTAGTTTGAGTACCCGTGCGAGAATAAATAGGAATCAAATTCATAACTAGTAGATTAATTAGCAACTTCACAAAATATGTGAGACCACGTTTGGGACCCACGCGTGACATAGACAAACACCCACTTAGATATTGGGTAGTTAATACAATTGCTTAGGGGATTTCATAATAAAGTTCAAAGAAATGTTGGGGGTGTAAACGGAAATAAACTAAAACTTGGCTAGGAGGCTCAAGAGGTTGACACCTCTTGAGTGACTCATCATCTTCTCCATATATCAATATAGAGAAAACAGTTGCAGGAGAAGTAAATCTCGGCCATTGACGGAAACTCCGTCGACTCCGTCGTCTTGCCGTTTCGTTGCCGTCGATACACCGTTTCGCGAACCGAGACCGTATTCGGACTCGTGGAGGTGAGAGGATCGTCTCTATACCTTTTATTTTCAGTTTCGTTAACATTTTTCCACGACCGTCTTTGACGTGCCGATATATATATGTGAAATTGATATGTAGGAATATCATTGGGGTTAATTAGAGCTAAAATTAGCAAGGAATTTGGGGTTCTAGGCTTTAATTGGAGCAATTTGAGAGGTGAGTACTCTAATCCTAACTTGGGTGTTAAATGGTGCTTATGTGATATTGAGTATGATTAAAATGCTTAGTTCTTGAAGTTGTAGTTAAAGCATGTGTTAAATTTGTGCTTAACATGTCAATTTTATGAAAATTGCTATATGATGTGTTGATGTGCTTATGTGCTTAATTGGGTCAATGGATGTCAAGTGTTAATCACCATTATTTAGCCCGTAGTAACGGGACGATGTTTTCTTCAAGAAAAAGGGGACAGTGGTGACGACCACAACGATTGACTACGGTCACGTGAGAGTGTGTGTTTTCGCTCTATGCGACGTTGAAGTGAGAGAAGGCCCGGAAAATTGGGTTCGATGCGATGGTGATTAATAATTTGACATACCGGCGACTACTTATGTTGTTGTGTTGCTTAACATTGCATATGCCACATTTCATATCCATGGCACGGTTATAGTATTCACTAAGCGTAAGCTTAAAAACCCAAAACTGTTTTCTGTGTGGTTATTGAATAACCACCGCAGGTACGGATCGTGGCGAGGAAAGGAAGTGATCGGGGATCCGGGCAGAGCATCATCTTGTTTATATGTTTATAGGCATGTAAATATGCTAGTCTTGGTGGTAATGGACTCATGTTGTAGTTTGTAGTTGTAAATGATCTTGTTGGAAGAATAAGTTGTTTTAAGTTACAAAATTCTTTTGTAGTTGTAATATGTTAAACACCACCTTCTAATGCTCTAGAATGTGGTTTGGGAAACTTGCTAATATGTTGGGTGCTCATTCCTTGAGTTTGAGTTGTTGAGCTCTTGAACTCATGTTTTGAGAAATGAAGTTGTGTTT
Source organism: Hydrangea macrophylla (assembly GCA_033977485.1). NCBI lineage: Eukaryota > Viridiplantae > Streptophyta > Magnoliopsida > Cornales > Hydrangeaceae > Hydrangea > Hydrangea macrophylla. The sequence continues at coordinate 60,065,840 of CM066997.1, read as the reverse complement.
GAGCCTTTGGTTTCATGTTGAGTAAGCATTGTTAAAAGAATGGAAGTTGGTTCTTTCAAATGGTTTTCATAGATTTTGTTAATTAAGTGAACTTGCAATCATTTTAGAAGTGAATTGTGAACCCTCAACTAATGTTTGGATGAGTTTTGATTAAATCAAGTTGTTGTGGGGATTTTGAACTTATCTTGGTAAAAGGATTTCTAATTTGACTACTTTATGAAATTGGTGTCAAGTTCTTCATTTGATTGAGGTTTGTGGTGTGTTTAAAATGTTTGTGCAAGCTTAAACATGTAGTTGACATGTTTATGAATGTTGGGAGGATGTTTACAAAATGTTTTGAGATGTTTGAAATGAAAAATAGAAGTTGGGAAATGTTTTGAACTGATTTAGCAGAGTTTTAGCAGCAGGAAAACACATCTGCAGAATCCGGATCGATCCGGGTCTCGTGCGGATCGATTCGGGGCATCCAGGGGAGCAGAAAATGAAGTTCTGCTAAATCCGGATCGATCCGGTTTTGGGGCGGATCGATCCGCTTTTCCGTTTTCAGCCCGTCGGCTTTTACGGAAACTGGCATAACTCTCTCCAGAAAATTCGGATTTGCGCGCCGTTTTTTGCGTTGGAATCGGGACTCAAAGACCTATCTTTTGGTCTAAAATTTGATATATCTTATTAATTACCATTTTACCCTTGGGTCTATTTTTGTCACAGTAAGGTTCTTTTATGTCATTTAAACCATGTGTTTCTTAGTAATTCACTTGTTTTCTTCACTAATTAGTATAAATGTTCGCTTGTGGCATTGTTACACATGTCCTAACCTGTCGGGGCGGGTTGGGGTGTGACACGTTCCCTTGGTTAAGGTTCAGTGGAGGCATCATGACAAGGGAGAAGCGTCATGGGAGTTAGAGTAAGACATGAGGACTAGATACCCCAAGTTGTTTCAGGATTAGTGAGCTCAGATTTCGGGGCGAAATCTCTGTTAAGGTGGGTAGAGTGTAACACCCTGTTTTTCTCTTTCATTAATAAATACTGCATTTCATGAGTTTTTATTTTAATTTCTTTTTGATCTATATATCTGGGGTCAAACTGTAATTTCCATAAATATAGAAAATATTTTCTGCGGTTTCAAAATTGATATATATATTCTTGTACAACCCGAGAATTTATTCCTACACTAATATTATTTTCTGCATTTTTATTTCAACAGTAAAATACCAGTTTTAATTTCAACCTGTGTGTATATCGCGTTTTAGGTGTGGGAGCACGTGAGCTCAACCACACCATATGACTTCTAGTCATTGCTTGGAGCCCAATTTTTGGGCAGTTTATATATATGTATAACAGTCTCTCATCTCTCACTCTCTGCTTCTCTCATTCTCTCTCAATCTCTCTCAATTCTCTCAAGAACACACACACACACATACATACATACATAGCTATACTTATATCAAGATCAAGAGAGAACGGAGGAGTAGAATTGGAAGACGGAAACTTCGGCGGAAAACTCTCGGTCTCAATTTTTAGTCTAATTAGACTCTGTGAGTATTATAAACTCACTCTCAACGTATATATATGTATAATTCAGTGTTTATGTGAGTGTATATGTGTATATATATGTGATACACCATGGAAGCTTAAAATTGGAGTTTTTTAAAACTCAACCAAATTCAATTCCGTGAATTGATTATGGAAGATCTTTGTCCCAATAGGCTACGGTTCGAATCCTACGCAGTAATTCGTCCGTATCGCGACGTACCATTGATTTAAAGTTTTGACACCCTTACTTTAATCGCGAATATCTAGAGATATAATCTGTAATTGTTTAAATTGATTGTATATTCGTAACCTACGCGGTAAACCGAAGAGATCCATATATTGCACGACATGTTTGAGACAGAATCTGAAAATGGGTAAAATTCAGTTTAAAACCAGAAAACAGGGGAAAACGAAGAAGATGATGAAACTGCAAGAACTCGCGTGCTCGACCCGCTCGCGCGAGGCTCGCTCACGCGAACCATTTCCCCCCTTCGCTCGCGCGGACCGCTCGCGCGACCTGTTCTGCCCCTTCGCTCGCGCGGACCGCTCGCGCGATCTGTTCTACCCCTTCGCGCGCGCGACCCGCTCGCGCGACCTGGTAGTTTGAGCAGTTTCTGTATTTTTGTATAAGGGACTATTTCGAAAATGTTTTGGGAAATTTTAAGGAACTGTTTGGCAAATATACTATTTTAAAGGCTCACTGTTAGAAATTGGACTTGTAAGAATGTTTAAGACCGATATTTATGTAGCAAAGAATATTCAGCTTGAGATTAATAATTGTTGCTACAAACTGTGAACATTGACATACATATTAGGGTCGATGTTGTGTCAACATGTATGTGTGGAATAAAGCGTGAAAAGAGTAAAGGGTGGCATTTTGGTGTGCGACCTCAATATCGATCGGATAGTATTCCTGGTATTGGAGGCGACAGTGTTGTGTACGACTTAGATATCGATCGGATAGTATTCCTGGTATCTAAGGCGCGCGTTTCGGATATTGATCGGATAGTATTCCTGATATCCGAAGCGATGGTGATAGTGTTGTGTACGACTTAGATATCGATCGGATAGTATTCCTGGTATCTAAGGCGTGCGTTTCGGATATTGATCGGATAGTATTCCTGATATCCGGAGCGATGGTCGGTTGTGATCGGCCTAGATATCGATCGGATAGTATTCCTGGTATTGGAGGCGATAGTGTAGCGTGTGAATTGGATGACTGAGTAGTTATTACTCCTGGTATCTGAGATGATGTGTTGGTTGAATTGGGTTGTTTTAAAGAAAAGAATTGGCAAGATAAGATATTACACAATTCATGTACAATTGCGTATTTATTTCTTACTATATTACCCTGTGATTTATGTTGAAATTGGAACCTTGAATATATTACTGTTAATGTTAATGTATACCTTTGTTCTATATGCTTATATATATATATATTACGAGCACATGTTTATTTTACTCACCAGCTTTCATAAGCTGACGGCGTCGATGCGTCCTGGACTCTATGTCCAGATGTTCCAGGTCAGGAGCAGCCAGAGTTCGTTGACTGTGCTAGTTAGATGACCGGAGGTGTTCTAGAAGAGCTGTTTTATTTTTCCTTATGTCTTTCCTTTCAGAGTTGTAATAAACCTTGTTAGAATTTGAATAAGGGCGTTTGTGCCTAAGACCTCGACCTATGTAATAGTTAGTAAGTTTTTAATTCTGGAGCTTATGTTTATTAGTATCCTTTCTTTTAGAAATATTGTTAAGTTATTTGTTGCAGGGACAATTGGTCATACTCACTTGTCACGACTTACGAGTCCATAAAGGAAATTAAATGCTTTCCTGTATTATGCTACGTCAGGGCGTGACAAAATAAGGTGACAATCAAGAACAAATATTTGTTACCCAGGATAGATGACCTCCTTGATCAGTTAAAGGGGCCGACAATCTTCTCCCAGTTAGATTTGAGAACGAGATATCATCAAATGAGGGTGGTGGAGGAGAGTATTCCACGTACAACTTTTCATACTCGGTATGGATTGTATGAGTTTTCGGTCATGCCGTTTGGGTTGACCAATGCTCTAACATTCTGTATGGATTTGATGAATCAGGTGTTCAGGCTATACTTAGATCGATTTGTTGTTGTTTTCATCAATGACAAATTGGTTTATTCTCGAACTCTTGAGGAGCATAGGGAAGATTTAAGGATTGTGTTACAAACACTTATCTATGAGATTTTTGGGACATGTTATTTCTGCAGAGGGAATAGAAGTAGATCCTAAGAAAGTAACAACGGTACAAGAGTGGCTGCAACCTACTAAACTTACAGAGGTGAGGAGTTTCTTGAAGTTAGTTGGGTATTACCGGAGGTTCATTGAGAACTTCTCTATTATAGCAGCACCATTAACCAAGTTGACCCGCAAGAATGTGAAGTTTTTGTGGGCAAATAATTATGAGCAGACTTTTAAGGAATTGAAGCAACGATTGACTACTGCGCCAGTTTTGACCATTCCGGTAGAAGGCGGGAAACTTGTAGCGTTCACAGATGCCAATGGGACTGGTTTAAGTTGTGTTTTGATGCAGGAAGGGAAGCTTGTTTCATATGCTTCTAGACAGTTGAGGACACATGAAAGGAAGTATCCTACTCATGACCTGGAGTTAACAGCGGTGGTGTTTACATTGAAGGTGTGGAGGCACTACCTTTTTGAAGAGAGATTTGAGTTGTATACAGATCACATGAGTCTCAAGTACTTGTTTTCACAAAAGGAACTAAATGTGAGACAACAGAGATGGATTGAGTTCATCATTAGCTACGACTTCGAGATTTTTTACCATCCAGGTAAGGGAAATGTAGTGGCCGTAGAGTTCACCTACAATAACAGCTACCATTCTAGCATAAGAATGGCCCCTTTTGAAGCACTGTATGGGAGACCGTGTAGATCTCCTGTTTGTTGGACAGAAGTGGTTGACGTACCTATTTTGGGTCCGGAGATGGTTCGGGAGACTACTGAGAAGGTGGATGTTATTCGAGAGAGGATTAAGACTGCTCAGAGTCGGCAAAAGAGTTATGCTGATAGGAAGCGCAAGGGTACAAAATTCAAAGTGGGAGATTTCGTGCTCATGAAGGTATCTCCAATGAAGGGTGTGATGCATTTTGGTAAGAAAGAGAAGCTTGCTCCGAGGTTTGTAGGACCTAACGAGATCATCGAAAAGGTTGGAGAGTTGGCCTTTAGAGTATTGTTGCCTCCGGCATTGACGACGTTCCATATTGTGTTTTATGTATCGATATTGAGGAAGTGTGTGAAGGACCCTACACAGATTGTTCGTCCGACAGAGCTTAAGATTCATGATGGCCTCACATATATTGTTCGACCTATCACTATCGTTAATCGAGATGTAAAGTATTTGCGGAGGAAAGTAGTGAACCTCGTGCAAGTGTATGGAGCGAGAGAGTAAATGATGTTATGTAGAAACTCGAGGAGAAGATTCGGAAGTCGCATCCTAAACTATTCAATTAGGGTCCGTGCATGTTTCAAATCTCGGGACGAGATTTTCTTTGATGTGTGTATAATGTAATACCCTGATTTATTTTAAATAATTTATAGTGTTTTAGTTGACATTTTTATACTCTTATTTGTATTGTTAATGTGGGTAAAATACGAAAAACCAGCTTGAGTGTTTTACACTATAAAAATTCTTTGTGGTTTAAAAAAAGAAAAAAGAAAACGTGTGTGTGTAGTGGTAGTAGTGTGCGGGGTGTGTGTGTGTTAATATAACTATATATATTGTGTGTGTGTGTGTGTGTGTGTGTGCGCATCATACATATGGATATATAAAAAATATTAGGTTTTATAGAAAACTAAAGAAATAGGGAACCCATACTTTGCACATCTGCAATAGAGAGAGAGAGAGAGAGAGAGAGAGAGAGAGAGAGAGAGAGAGAAGAAGAAGAAGAAGAAGAAGAAGAAGAAGAAGAAAAAGGAAGGAGAAGGGTCTCGGGTTTGTGTTTCCTGTGTGGAATCACGGAGTACTTATCAGTTCATGTTTTTGATAAGTTAAATGAATTTATTCGGGTATACATACACGTATGTATATATACGCGAGTGAATTATTATTTTTTCTTTCATGTTAATTTAATTGTTGGTGCTTAATTTTTACGTTACATGCACATTTTTATTATCGGATTGATATAAATTTTTATTTCGTTCGTGTGACTTTATGGTCATGATCTTAGGGTATTCGTAAACGTTGTATGGATAGTTAGGTTGATAAAAACATATGTGAAACACTCATGATAATTAAGAAATCTTTGTGAAATTCGTTTTTCTGTAATTCTAACAGTTTCTAAAACTTTCGAAAAATATTAGAAAATCGTGGCTTAGAATTTTAGCATTCTGTTCGGTGTCTTGTGTAAAATGTGATTCTGCACACTTTTTGTGTGTGTGTGTGTGTGTGTTTTTTCTGATTCTACACCGTTTGGGCATAAATTTAAGATTTACTGTAGCAGTTTTTAGTATGTTAAAACGTGCGAAATTCAAAAAATATGATTCGTTGTGTATTTTTCTACTTGTTAATATGACTTAACAAAAATCTAATTGGAGATACATGAATTCTCGTGTAATGTTGATCTATGAAAACTGATGATGATCATGTACGCACCTTGAGTAATATGAAAATTATAATTCCGATAATACAAAACGAATTTTAATTTCTTTAGTGTTCACCGCTCCCCGTTGGGTATTTTTTTTTTGGTAGCTCGAATTGCTGAGTGTACCATTGTTCCAGTGGCTCCGTGATCAAGCTGACCTAAGCCTTATGCTCGGCTTAATTTATAGACGTCTAGGCACATTAATTGGCCTTCTGTTGTGTATACCTGGTTTGGTTGATACCTCAACTAAACTGGCACCAGAGTAGATGTTGGTAGTATGTCAGGGCACACATGGGATATATGTGTGGGTGTACCATGAAGGGTGGCCAAGTTGTGAACCTAGGAAATTGAATGATAAATTGTCTTAAAAGCAAGAGCGTTATTGACAATAAAATTTCCGATGAGTTAAAGGATCTAAAATGTTGATTTCCTTGACTGCTGTTCTTTTCTTATATATTCGTTTTAGACGTGTAGTGAGTAAATTTTAATGATAATTCTTGCGATACCTTAGTACATGTTGTTCCACATAAGCTTATGGTATTTTGTTATTATTAACTTTTGTGTCTATAGGATGGTGGGTCTCCTAACATTTTGTAGGTATTGACTCACCATGTGACAGAAAGTAAGTGTTAGTTTATTTAAATTTGGGTAAGAATTGCATGGCCACCACATAAAGGGAAACTACCACTCGTCCCGATATATGAAGTGGAACTACTCACTTGCCCAAGTTAATGTTATGTGTGGTAGTTAAAGGGTGTGTATGTGGTTTAACTCATACCCGTCATGTAACTGACTCGTTGAGTTTTTTTTTCTTCTCGCGGGTGCATTCTTATTAGAGCGTAGTCGATCGAGGTTTACAGGGCTAGTTGAATGTTTGTGTATTTAGCAGCAGGTGGCATGTGGAGTCTTTGTGTTGTTTCTCTTTATTCGCTTTTAATTCAATTTCGACAGTTCAGTAATAAATTTATGACATTGTGGGCTATTTGACAATTTAAGATATTGTTTAAGTGAAGTTTTCTTTCTAGATATTTAGTTTCGTTAGGAGTTGGATTTAAATTTTGGTTTAACTTTTATGGTGGGATGTTGACCGTTACATTTGTTTGAGTGAGTTACGATTTATCCTATACAGGTTGTGTGATGTTTTTATATTACAATCACCTCTGATTATCGGACAGCTTTGTATTGGTTGAGGGTTCTTTCTTGATTAATAATTGGTTGTTTGAAAACTGGGGTGTGACAGTGATTTTGATCGTAATTGGTAGAACTGCTTATTGTGATTTGAGTGTTTGCTTGATATGTTTTGCAATTGATTGATTCTATTACTATAACTAAAAGCAAGACAATTAACCATATTCCGAAAAAAAAAAAAACTAAAAGCAAGACTATTTACTTTCCTCTAAGCCATTGTTGGAAAAACCGGTTTAAATTGAAAGTTTAAACGTGCAGCGGAAAAATCAAGTTATAAAACTTTATTGGCATGCCCGGATCTACTACCCGTCAACTCCATAGAAGCGTACAAGGGGGTGCAAGATTTATACCTTAGTGTCTTGAACCCAATTCTGAACTTCAATTTCCAGCAGCCTCCACTAGATGATCTTCACCCTTATGACTCCTGCGGATGCCTGCCGGAAAGACTAGGGTTGGTGGGAACCCTAATAGAGAGGATAGAGAGGGTTTTGGGGTTCCAAAACAGTTTCTGCAGCTTCTGACGTTCAAAACGACGAACAACTTTTTCCGGAACGCAGCTGCCCTATTTATAGATTCCCAGAACCGACCTAACCTTCGATCGATCGAAGGACTTTGATCGATCGAACATTCGATCGATCGAACCTTTCTCGATCGATCGAACCTGATGCCTTCGATCGATCGAACTATCTTCAATCGATCGAACCTGTCAGGACAGTTTCCTCAAGCGTCTTTCCAAGCATCCTTGCGGAGCTAAGAGTGGGACCTCCTAGGCTCTTTATTGTTGGCTCAGACCAGTTTATTAATTACCATGACCAAACTCTTTGATCAGCAAACTAACCAACTGGTCAGTTAACGTTTACTCCACTATAAAACGATAACTGAACTCCAACGCAAAAGAACATATCCGAAGCGATAACTAGACTTGTATGTTGTACTAATGTCCCTCTACCGTCAGCATTCGTAATCATATTCAGGTAGTCGGATAACTGTTACTGTCAACCTGAATCATGATTACTTCTTGTATTCCTTGAGTCCCATTCACTACTCATGATTACCAAACATGTTGATAACTCTTATCAACAAGACTGCAGTACTCAGTAATCAACTTGGTGACATTCTCAAGGGAATGCTTACTCTGAATCAGAGGGTAGATTCTATCTTGACAATATATGTTCACAACCCTATGGACATGACATACCCAAGATACCCAGGTGTTGATCTTCTATAGACCTCACTGATTGGTAAGTCAAAGCAGTCATATCCACAGTCTGTGTTCATAATCGTCTCAAGATTGAGAACACATACCTTATATAAGTTATGAGTTCCTATTGACTGTTGACAGCCTTAAGCGTCAATAGGAAAGCTCAGGTCCGTCAATGCACTATAAGCACTAGCATATCAACTAAGAGCTACACTCTAGTGATTGAGATTAATCACTCCATCCAATGGTAGTTAATTATGCTACAGTGTAGACCTGATGAGGTATCCAGTCTCATCATCCACTGTGACATATTTTAAGTATCAAAGAATAGTAATTCGTATCTCACTTGTGTGTATCTCATACACACACGAATTGCTTACTATGATACTTAAGGATAAAACAATCATCTCATGAAAGAAACATACACAATGAAATGTAAAGCTGATATCAATATATTATAATGCTAATGTCTCATACATAAAGTAATGGTTTGAGGGCACAAACCCAACAGCCATGCCACGTGGCATCTCCTATCTTTTCTTTTGTTCTTATGTGATATTCCTATATACAGTCAGGCTCTAAAGAGGGCGCCCTCTCTTTAATAAAGAGAGGACTTCTGTTTTAGCCGTCGGATTGTGTTTTCATTAATGGCAGTTTTGTCATTTCACAGTTTTTAAACACAATCTAACGGTCAAAACAAAGGTGCTCTCTTTAATAAAGAGAGGTGACCCTCTTTAGAGAATCTTTGTTCCTATATATATCTATATAATATTAGAGATCAGTTTGTCACTAAAGAGTTTGTGACTAGGACAAACATAGTTATGACTAGGATTAGCAAATGAATATGATTGGCTGTTTTGTTTGCTGACTCACCCCATTTTGCTGACTCAAACCCTCACAAAAGTGATAAACTTTTCTCCCTTCTCTACTCTCTCTCTCTCTCTAAACCTATGGACATTTGTTTTCTCTCCCCACCATCAACGCCGACCCACCACCGCTCCAGACCGAGGCGGCGGCACCGTATCTCACCTTCTCCCTCTAACCCACCACCACCTCTCGGTCTCTCTCTCTCATCACCTACCACCGTCGACCTCCACCACCGCCAATCAACCCTCCTCCCCGATCGATCTACTGCCGATCCACCACCGGATCTTCAAAGAGTTCACACCGATCAAGAAAACCCCCAAAGAGTCAACAAAGAGTCGGCAGCTGGATCTTTGCTTGCATGTCCAAGATCAGTAAGAAAAGCAACTGGATCTTCGGTGCCTTTTTTTTCCTTTGCCTTTTTTTTTTCGGATCCTTAAGATCCAGATCATTCTTTTCAAATTTTTTTTATTTTAAGAAAAGCATTTCTTTAGGGGTTTGAATGAGTTAATCTTCAATTTGAATGATAGCAACCAAGAATTGGAATCAAAGCGGACATGCAAGCAAAGATCCAGTTACTTTCTCTTTCCCCTTTTTCTGATCATTGCAAGCATTTGTTCAGAACAATTGGTGGTCCAATCTAAAGTCAAGCATTTGTAAGCATTGCAATCATTTGTTCAGAACAATTGGTGATCATAGCAAGCATTCGTGCATCTCTTTTAATTAGCATTTTTTCTTTCACTCACTCTCTCTCTCTCTCCTCACTCTCTCTCCCCCTTTAATTTGGCTTCTAGGTTCCTATTCCTATTTTTTTTTTTTTACAACTCCTCGTGCCTTTGGCACTTGACACAATTCCATTGTATTTTAATAACAAATAAATAAGAACATAATAGGTACCACAATTGCCCATGCGTAGAAAAAATTATACTCACAGTTTTTTTTACAAAAAGAAATAATAAAAAGTAGAAAAAAATCAACATCTCCAAACGAATCTTTGTGTCACAATCAATGGCTATTTAACCAAAAGCACTAAATCCAAACAGTCCTTAACCAAACAGTCCTTGGTCCATACATTTACAACATAAATTAACTTCAAATCAAACAATCGTAGAAATGGCGTGTACATGAGGGCGAATGGAAGCTGCATCTAAAAGAGGGTGAGACCGCGAAGCCACAGGCTTTATCCTTGCAAACAAAAGAAAATAAACAATTATTTCTGAAACACCAAATCTGTATGATAAAATGTGTATTCTTCCTTTCAAACATGTAGGTTGCTGAGAGAACTAACAAAAGAAAATGAGGGATAACCTAGAAGCTTTGTGTGTGGCGTGTGTCATCAAGGTAAGTAATCTAAAAAAATAAATAAATAAAATTTAGAAAAAAAAAAAAAAAAAAACCTAGAAGCCATGTGGCCCATGTAAAAACAAAATACTTTTGCTCACCCCAAAAATGGTTCATCAATGCTCATCCAAGCATCTCATTGGTCAATGCAGTGGGATCCATGATTAAATTAATGATGTTTAATCCTGAGTCCCACTGCATTAACCAATGGAATGCTTGGGTGAGAATTGGTGAATCATTTTTGGGTGAGCAAAAATGCTCTCATGTTAAAATGAACGTTAACAAAGAGATGAATAACATTCAAATAACAATCCCAATGTGGTAAATTTGAAGACAAAACAGAATAAGCATCAAGCAATTACAACATAATAAGCATCAAGCATCAATCAAATGCTAAAATTCTGGATAAATGTACTATCGACTATTCCCAAACGTGTTTACATGCCACTAAAGTTTTTGAGATTTTACCCTCAAAAGTTTTTTTACCCTAAAAAATTAATAAATAAATAACCTTTTTGATTTCCCACCAGCTGCTAAAGTTTAGCTAAGAACCACATTTGGGAAGTATATCATTAGTCTTCTTGAATTTAATGATTCAAAATCCGTCTCAACAATCAAAAAGTGACCCAGGCTTTCAAATTCTCGAATATTCGGCGGGAAAGCCAAAATCATTTTTAAACTTCGGTTTCTCTTTTTTTTGGTAGGCTAGCAGTCAGCACTAAAATCTTCCTATATCAAGCCTTGTGAAGAGTGTGTGAATGTGAAGACAAAAAAATGAAAAGAAAAAAAAAAGTCTGAACAGAACCCTATTGTCACTGAGTCACTCACATAGATAACACACAGAAATACAAAGATTAATTTCCTAAAAAAAAATACAAAGATGAGAGCCATCAGTAACAACAAACTAAAATGGAATCATAGTTTGCCAACGATTACTCTTGGGAAGATAGATCAAGCAAAGATTTTGTTGATTTGGGTAGTATTCAATGTAAAAAAAAAAAAATACTATCTTAAGACATAGATTTTGAATAATTTATATTCAACCCCCATTAGTCAATTGAGTGTTCACACTGATAATAATTTATCCAAAAGCAGGATAATCATTTCAGCATGAAAGAGCAAGGGCTAAAATTTGATTCAATAGTTACTTCGATTCCGTGGTCTTCTCATTAAACAAACTAACCAAACCAAGCTACTTATTTTTAGATAGCATGAAATTCTAGAAATTAACCGGATCCAACTCTAAAGATGTATGGAATGTTGATAGCCCCAACGGCATGTCCAACACTAAACTCCTTAGGGCCCTTCAATAGGAAAGATACTAAAACGTGATTCCAAATTAAGATTGCAATCAGTCAGATTTGCTACTGATTGACCACTGAGCTCAAAATAAAAATTTTCAATCCCAAGAAATAGAATCGATTCAAGCGTGGTTCTCTCCGCATGTTTTTCCTTTCCATGTATACAATTAGAATTGAGAGACAAAATAGTACTAAAAAGGAGAGAGTAATGAAATTAAAGGGGGTGTGTGTGCAAGCAATAAAGATAATCAAATCAAAATGTCAATACAGATATGCAACTTGAATGGTAAGAGGGAAATCCTGCAGTCAAAATATGAAGGAAAATTTTAAAAGGGAAAGCAAAATTAAAGGGGGTGTGTGGTGCAAGCAATAAAGATAATCAATCCTGCAAACGTGAATGGTAAGAGGGAAAGCCTGCAGTCAAAATCTTCAAAATAGACAATAAGACCCACAACTGATGCGTGTGCAAGCAATAGGAACCCACAACTTCAAACCCTGAAAAATGCAAACCCTGTAGTCAAAATCTTGAAAATAGAGAACTCTTACTGAAAAATGAAAATTATTGATGTTCCTTCGAGAAAAAAAAATTCCTTAAAATTGAATGGACATGCAAGCAAGAGGAATCTAATGTGTGTGTGTGTGCGCGTGCAAGCAATAGGAACCCACAAAATCAAACTCGACAATCAAATGCAAACCCTGTAGAAAACAAAGTGGAAAATAGTGAAGAAGAAAAAAAAATTTGATGTTCCTTAAAAAAAAAAAATTTGATGTTCCTTAAAAAAAAAAAAATCTATGAAAAAAATTGATAGAGAACTCTTACTGAAAAAATTCTAAAATTGACAAATTCTAAAATTGAAAATTCATTCTTAAAAAATCCTATGAATGTCCGATGCACCGAAAGTTACAGTTTTTTTTTTTTTTTTTAAGAAACATGAATTGCCTTTAGAAAAAATGCTAATTAAAAAAAGGGAAAGAGAGTGAGGAGAGAGAGAGAGAGAGTGAGTGAAAGAAAAAATGCTAATTAAAAGAGATGCACGAATGCTTGCTATGATCACCAATTGTTCTGAACAAATGATTGCAATGCTAAGAAATGCTTGACTTTAGATCGGACCACCAATTGTTCTGAACAAATGCTTGCAATGATCAGAAAAAGGGGAAAGAGAAAGTAACTGGATCTTTGCTTGCATGTCCGCTTTGATTCCAATTCTTGGTTGCTATCATTCAAATTGAAGATTAACTCATTCAAACCCCTAAAGAAATGCTTTTCTTAAAATAAAAAAAATTTGAAAAGAATGATCTGGATCTTAAGGATCCGAAAAAAAAGGCAAAGGAAAAAAAAGGCACCGAAGATCCAGTTGCTTTTCTTACTGATCTTGGACATGCAAGCAAAGATCCAGTTGCCGACTCTTTGTTGACTCTTTGGGGGTTTTCTTGATCGGTGTGAACTCTTTGAAGATCCGGTGGTGGATCGGCAGTAGATCGATCGGGGATGAGGGTTGATTGGCGGTGGTGGAGGTCGACGGTGGTAGGTGATGAGAGAGAGAGACCGAGAGGTGGTGGTGGGTTAGAGGGAGAAGGTGAGATACGGTGCCGCCGCCTCGGTCTGGAGCGGTGGTGGGTCGGCGTTGATGGTGGGGAGAGAAAACAAATGTCCATAGGTTTAGAGAGAGAGAGAGAGTAGAGAAGGGAGAAAAGTTTATCACTTTTGTGAGGGTTTGAGTCAGCAAAATGGGGTGAGTCAGCAAACAAAACAGCCAATCATATTCATTTGCTAATCCTAGTCATAACTATGTTTGTCCTAGTCACAAACTCTTTAGTGACAAACTGATCTCTAATATTATATAGATATATATATTTTCTTTATATCAATGCACTATGTGATATTTCCGAAAGAATATTAAAAATCAAAGAGTTTTGGGGATAACAAAATCATGAGATGTTAAAAGAAAAACATACCTTTCTTATTCTGTCCCTTCTCCAACAATAATTCAATTCCAAAACCTTCTCAATTCTTCTCTCCAAAACAGGTTACAGTAATGCTTGTGGAGGTATATATATACACACCTAGCATTTTGCTTTTATTTTAATTTTGTTTTTCTCTTTCTTTTGAATTTTTTTGGTTCAACTTTGTCTCAATATCATCCACATGCATTCTCTAGCTCTCTACATTTTTCATGGGAATCTAAATGGTGTGGTTTGACTGTCAAAACAGTCATTAATAAGACTCATACAGACTATACAGTGAACGTAATCAATTTTCATACTCAAAGCCAATTTGTATTTTACTCGGCAAACGTGACTTGTACTAAGCCTTGGCAACATATTACACACCATGAATGCTGCGGTGTTGCCCATTACCATCAGCCTCAACTCTCAAGTGAGTCTCTCTCTCTCCCTCTCTCACGCACAATTTATTTTGTCTGTTCCTTTATAAACGTTTTATGAAGCCATGCCCTTTCTGTCATGCAAGTTGCCGGGTAAACTACATCATAGCTGATTTCTCTTTGTTTTGTATATATTTATTTGTTTGTTTGTTTTTTTTTTTTAAAATTATAATTTTTATATTACACCGTTAATAATTTGTTCTAAAGGATAAAGTTCTATAGAGTTTGATAAATTTCTATGTATATATCAACTGTGTTTGATTAATGTCATGCTTACAAAATTTTGAATCCCATCTTAGTTTTTAAAGACTAATGCTAATGCCAAACCTATATATGCTAATGTCAAAGTAATCCATTAAAAATTTCTAACGGTTAGATTTTAAGCCTTAAAAATTTCTAACGAATTGCTTTGGCATTAGTACTCGCCTTTTTAAATACTTTGTCAATTGCATCATTTATTACCACCAATTACTAACAAACATGTGATATAGATATCAAAATATTTAAGAACCAATTTGAAAAGCATAACACTATTCTTTGCTTACAAATTATCGATTAGTATGGAGAGAATCGTGAAAAGCGCCCCCACATGCTTAACGCAAACACAAATTTAGCCACCAAAAAGGGGTGTTCTTTCATCACAATTTTGACAGACAAACCAAACCCCTGTGAAGTGCGTTTGGCACCCAAATCTGAGATTTTGCTCCCAAATCGCAGAGACAAAGGGCTCATACATTCCCGCCAACACAATGTTTGGAGTGGTTTGGGGATTCATTTGAAATCTATTTCAGCTTTCCATCCAAATTCCCCCACACCAACAGCAACAAGAAAAGCAAACCAAGATTCAAAATAAAAATAAAAAGAGGGGGAGAAAAGAAGCTAGAGAGAGAGAGAGAGAGATATGGAGTTGAACGAAGCAGGTTCTTCACTGGATTCTCTGGTCTCTTCATTCAATACTCGCATAGCAGAGCTCCAAGAACTTGTTATTGCTCGCAACAGTTAAGTTTTTGAAACCTCGTCGAATTTAGCTGAAGAGCTATAAATATGCAAATCTGTGTATGTAATAATATGTATCCGTCTCACCAGTCCATCGATGTTTCATTTTCTTTTCAGTGTATCCTGGGAGCAGCATCGTGGATTTGTCAGCTGTGGACACCGCACTGAAGACCATGGAGCTTCAGGTCCAGCAGATCAAGCACCGCTTGCGAGAGGAGAATGAAGCTATCCCCAAAGCCAAAGTACTACTCTAAACCCTCTCTCTCTCTCTCTCTCTCTCGCTTCTGATTATTGTTGTTCATCTTGTTTTACTGTGATTAGGGGGCATCAGATGGGATTAGGGTTTCTTCCGTATGGGGAAGTTCACTCTTAAACACAGAATCCACTAAAAATTGGAGTTCTGGTTACAATTTGGATTAAAAAATTGGGAAATAGAAGCAATTGAAAGATTTGGGTTCGCCAGTGGCAATTTGGAATAACGTCAGACTGACATGTGCCGATAGTTCAATCTTTTGTTTATGAACCATACAGTCATGTCTCAGGTTGAATTGGTTTTCCTCTGATGCAGAAGCTCATTGAGGTATCCATACGGCAGCAGAAGAAATTGCAGACTATGTCTCTTCATGTCCCCTCCTTGTATTTGCATGAAAGACCAACCGTTGCGAATCTCAATACTACTAAATGGTAATTCATACTTTCTATCGTTAAACCTTTGCGCCTCTGGCTATGCTTTAGAGTTAATTCCCTCTTTTTTTCTCATTTGGATCTTATAAAGCATGCTTTGATTTTTGGTTATCAGTTCACTGCCAGAAACCTCGAAACAGGATTTTGTGGAGGAGTTTGTAGAGTTACCCAAAGTATGGAACTCTTCTCTCTCTCTCTCTCTCACACACACACACACACATGTCTGTATTGCAAGTATGTATTTAGTTTGTTTATTCGTACCGGTCATAGGATTTGAAATCAGACGCTTTATACAGTTAATTTAGAACATCGGGGGTAATAGAACTTCACAGGTTATGTAAACATGCTATTTGTAGGATATGACTGACATTTGGATTCTGACAATCATCCTTAGTTTAATGGAAGTACCATTTCCGCAAGAAGTAATCCCTCAGTTATAATTGACATCTTAAATTGTATTTAGAGTTGTTAATAGTGTGTATTATTGTATATGTGTTGTCCCACATCGCTTAGCTAGTGTATTAGTCTAGGTGTTGTAAGCCTATATATAGGCTCTTGTATTCTTTTTTTCATTCATTCAGTATATTGTGTTTTCACACATTTACATGGTATCAGAGCACTCTCTTGGGTTTGCTCATCTTGCCGATCTTTAGTTAGGATTCGAGAGTTCATTTTCATTGCCGGATTCTTGTGTGAAGTCCGAGAGTCTCTTTTTTCAATCAGCCGCAGCCCACACACAGATCCTGTCCAAACCCTAAAGTAGCCGCTGCCCACACACACAGCAGCAGCCCACACACAGTAGTCGCAACCACCAACCTTTAGCCCATTCTCTGGTGACCTTTTGGCTCCTTTTTTTTCAAGGTTTTTGGCTCCGATCCGCTTCTGTGGAAAGTTGTTTTTGGCTTCGTTGCGCTTCAGATCTCGTTCCATTTGGTTTCCAAGATCTAGATCTCCATAGAGTCCAAAGCTCTTCCTCAACTCACCACTAAGAAGTTGAATGGATCCAATTTTCTCCAATGGTTCCGGGCTGTCAATATTGCCCTCATTGGTTTGGGTTTTGATGCTCACCTTACCGAGTCTTCTCCCATCACCGACGACAAGGCCATCAAGACATGGAAACAAATGAATGCCCCAATCGTTTCCCTCCTTTGAAACTCTATGGAACAACACGTTGCGTATATGTGTGGTCACTTGGGCACCTTTAAGGATATTTGGGATTATGCGAATCTCTTATTCTCAAGCGATCTCACTTGGATGTACGGTCTCCCCTCTCAGTATTTTCAGTTGCAGCAAAGTGATCTCTCAGTTACTGAGTATTTTGACTCCTTCAAACGGTTAATTGAAGAATTGAACGGTGTTATTCCTATTACTACTGATGCAAAGAAACAGCAGGAACAGCGGGAGCAAATGGCCGTAATGAAATTTCTTGCTGGCTTAAAATCTGATTTTGAGCCTGTTCAGTCCCAAATTCTAGGGGGTGCCTCTTTGCCTTCTCTTGTTGAGACCTACAAGCGTGTTCTCTCTGGAGTACGTCTTGTGAGCAGGGTTCTAATTCTTATGTTACTGATCATTTTGCCTTAGTTACTCAGGCTCCACCTCCCACTGCTGGTCGGGGTGATGGTAATCCCCGTTGTAGCTGTGGTGGTTATCGTGGTGGTTATGGGGACCGTGGTCGTGGTAGTCGTCCTCATTGCACCAATTGTGATAAGGACGGTCATTACAAGGAGACATGTTGTGATCACATTGGTCGCCCTGCTCGATTTGTATATGCTGTTGTTTCTAGTGATGCTTCGCCATCTTCTCATGCTCCTGCTGTGGATGATCCGATTTCTATCTCCGGTGAAGAATACTCTCAATTCCTTCAGTTCCAAGTCTCTCAGCATGCTTCTGCTCCTAGTACCTCTCTTGCTCAGAAAGGTACCTCCACTGCGTGTCTTACTTCCCGTACTCGTCCTTGGGTAATTGACTCTGTTGCCATCGATCATCTCACAGGTATATCCACCATTTTTTCGTCTCTTGAACCGTTCTCTTGTTTACCTCCCGTTACATTGGCGGATGGGTCTTCTATGCCCGATGAAGGCATAGGGACTGTCCAATTATCCCCGTCTTTGTCTTTATCATCTGTCCTTTTTATATCTCGTTCACCCTTTAATTTGATATCTGTTGCGAAGTTGACTAAAGATCTTAATGCTTGTATTTCTTTTTTTCCTGATGATTCTGTTCTTATTCAAGATTTGACGACTCAGAGGACGATTGGCGTAGGGCATGAATTCAAAGGTCTTTGCTACTTTGATGAATTGCCTACTTCTTCAACTCCAACATCATGTCCTGCCACTGTGTCTCCTCACCAGATCCACTGCTGTCTTGGTCATCCTTCCTTGGCCAATATGAAGCTATTAGTACCTAGTTTAAGTCATTTATCTACTTTAGAGTGTGAGTCGTGGCAATTGGGGAAGCATTACCGTGTCCAATTTGCTCCCCGAGTTAATAAACGTGTGTCTAGTCCATTTCAATTAGTGCATTATGATGTTTGGGGTCCACACCGTATTACTTCTGTTAAGGGGTATCGGTCTTTGTTAGTTTTGTTGGTGATTTTTCCCGAACTAGGTGGTTTTATTTAATGAAAAATCGTTCTGAGTTATTTTCTATATTTTCTACATTCTGTAATGAAATTAAGACTCAGTTTAATGTTCCTATTATAATTCTCCGTAGTGACAATGCACAAGAATATTTTTCCCATCCTCTCTCAATATATATATGGCACAACATGGCATGCTTCATCAATCCTCGCGTGCTCATACCCCTCAGCAAAATGGGGTTGCAGAAAGAAAAAACTGTCACTTATTAGAAGTCACCCGTACATTGTTAAAGTCACTCTTTTGGAGGAGGTATATATGGAGCAACTGTAGAATAGGATAATACCAAAACTTATTTTATTGATTAATCACCAATGAATATATAGCCAATGCTGAGAGCTAGAACAGGAAAGAAAAAATCTCCTACTAAATAAGAAAATAAAATGGTCAACACGACCCAAAAATAAACCAACTAATAAATAGAAATTCTATCTAAATGGCAGCTAATTAGATAGCTAATGACAGCTAATTAAACAGCAATTAGACAGCTAATCGCCAACACTCCCCCTCAAGCTGGTGCGAAGATATCCCTCATGCCCAGCTTGCTTAGATAGAAATGATGAGGCCTGTTTCCAAGAGCTTTGGTGAGAACATCTGCCAATTGTTCACTCGACCGAACAAATGGAATACTGATCTCTCCACTGCTCAATTTCTCCTTGATGAAGTGTCTGTCAATTTCAACATGCTTAGTTCGGTCATGCTGTACTGGATTGTGAGCAATACTGATGGCCGCTTTATTATCACAGTGCAATCTCATAGAATCTGTAGGCTCAAGTCTAAGATCTCTCAATAGAATTTTTATCCACAGTAATTCGCAAATTCCTTGAGAAATGGACCGGAATTCCGCTTCAGCACTTGATCTAGATACAACCGCCTGTTTCTTGCTACGCCAAGTAACAAGATTCCCCCCAATAAACGTGCAATACCCTGAGGTAAACCTCCTATCCGTAGTTGAGCCTGCCCAATCTGCATCTGTATACCCATCCACCTGAAGATGACCATGAATACCAAAGAATAAACCTTTTCCGGGTGCTGACTTCAAATATCTAAGGATTCGAAGGACAACACTGTAATGGGAATCTCGTGGAGCATGCATGAATTGACTAACCACACTTACAGCAAACGCGATATCTGGACGAGTGTGTGACAAGTAGATTAGCTTGCCCACCAACCTCTGGTATCTCCCCCTGTCAATAACTGCTCCATTAGTGTCATCCCCTAACTTCTGATTAGCTTCCATAGGAGTATCACATGCCTTACTCCCTAGCATGCCAGTTTCTTGGAGAAGATCAAGAACATATTTTCTCTGGGAGATAAAGATTCCTTGTTTGCTTTTAGCTACCTCAATTCCCAGAAAATATTTGAGATTTCCCAAGTCTTTTATTTCAAATTCCTTGGCCAGATATTTCTTCAATTCCTGCATATCTTCCACATCGTCTCCTGTCAAGACAATATCATCCACATACACTATGAGTCGATGACTTTCCCTTGTGAGGAATGTCTAATGAATAGTGTATGATCACCTTGGCTTTGTTTAAAGCCATATTTCAGCATAGCTTGAGTAAATCTTTCAAACCACGCTCTTGGAGACTGTTTAAGTCCATATAGGGATTTTCTAAGTCTGCAGACTTTCCCTTTGGTTTTAGAATCTTCGAAACTTGGAGGAATATCCATATATACTTCTTCAGCCAAATCTCCATGCAGAAACGCATTTTTAACGTCAAATTGATGAAGGGACCAATTTAAGTTTGCAGCGAGGGACAAAAGAACTCTCACAGTATTCATTTTAGCCACTGGAGCAAATGTTTCCTCATAGTCTACCCCATAGGTTTGTGTAAAACCTTTTGCAACTAACCGAGCTTTATACCTTTCAATGGACCCGTCTGCCCTATGTTTAACTGCAAACACCCACCTGCACCCCACTGTCTTGTGCCCACTAGGTAAGTCAACCAATTTCCAAGTGCTATTCTTGTGAAGAGCTTTCATTTCCTCAATCATAGCATGTTTCCATTTGGGATCCGTAAGTGCATCCTGTACATGGTTAGGTATAGACACAGAAGCAAGATTGGACACAAAAGCTTTATGGGAAGGAGAGAGGCGACTATATGAAACAAATTTAGATATTGAGTGTTGAGTACATGACCTAACACCCTTCCGTGTAGCAATCGGAATATCTAAATCATCAATAACGGGCGAATCAACAATAGTAGAATCAGAGTTACCTAGATTCTCATCAAGAGAAGGAGATGGGAGTGGCGGATCTGGAGCAATGGTCTTATCTTTCATCCTCCAATTTCTTCGCTGATATACTATATCATCACTTTCTGGGTTCCCTCCTCTTCTTTTGGGTTCCTCCTCTGTTTCATCATCATTTTTATTTTCAATTGTCCCCAGTATCTCAAATGGATTAGACACAGGAACATTGGGCACGGGAACATCAAGAATATCACTAGTCGAAATCTCAACTCTATTAGGCACCTCTTCAATATGGCTATTCTCCCCCTGAAGAGGTGTGTGAGGAGTGAAATAAGATTGTTCCTCGAAAAAAGTGACATCCATGGAAACATACCACTTCCGGGTAGGAGGGTGGTAACACTTATAGCCTTTCTGGGTAGGAGAGTAACCGACAAAAACACATTTGATAGCACGAGGATCAAGTTTTCCTCGTGTTGGAGCATGATTATGAACGAAACATACACAACCAAAGACTTTAGGAGGGATAGAGAATAAAGCGGGAGGGCTAGAAAGTACTTCAACCGGAGATTTTTTGTTGAGAATTTGAGTAGGTAACCTGTTGATAAGATAGGCAGCAGTTAAGACTGCCTCTCCCCAAAAGGGCTTGGGAGCCTGAGTAGTAAATAACATAGACCTAGCAGTGTTTAGGAGGTGCCTATTCTTTCGTTCAGCAACCCTATTTTGTTGTGGGGTGTTGGTGCAAGATGATTGATGAATTATGCCATGATCCAAAAAATAATCCTCAAGACCAGATTGAAAATACTCCCCCCCATTATCTAAACGAATAATTTTGACACGAGCATCAAATTGAGTACAAATCATTTTATGAAAATTTTTAAAGATTGAGTGAACTTCACTTTTTTCTTTCATCATGTACACCCAAGAAGCTCGAGAAAAATCATCAATGAATGTAACAAACCACCTATGACCCTTAAGAGCAGTAACACGGGAGGCACCCCAAACATCAGAATGAATAAGAGAAAAAGGAACAGTGCTTTTATTATTACTAGGATAAAAAGAAGCACGGTAATGCTTTCCAAGTTCACAATCTTCACACCGAAAGGTGGAAATAGTTTTATTTGATAATAGAGAGGGAAACAAAAAACGAAGTAAACTAGAGGCAGGATGTCCTAGACGTCTGTGCCAAAGCATGAGATCACCAGATTTAGAGTCAGCTACAGTAGTATGATGTGCTAGATGAGGTTGTCCCTGTGATTCCAGAAGGTAAAGACCATTCTCCTCTCTACCCCTGCCAATCGTCCTCCTCGTCCTGAAGCACACAATGGGAAGGAAAAAATGTGACGCTACAATTTAGATCATGGGTAATACGGCTGATAGATAAGAGGTTGTTGGCGAAGCTAGGAACATGCAAAACCGAAGTTAAGGACAATGAAGGAGAGACACGGACTAAATCTGTGCCTGAAACCGAAGAGACGGTTCCATCAGCAATCTTGACTTTTTCTTGTCCTGAATATGGTTTATAATAAGAAAACACAGGAGATGAACCAGTCATATGATCAGATGCCCCTGAATCAATAATCCAGGGAAGATTAGTTTGGGAATTGAATGCACTCACAGAAGTAGCTAAATTACCTGAGTGAGCAAAAGATGATGAAGCAGTAGTAGGTGTATCCAGTCGAGTCATCAAGCGGCGAAGAGTTTTCAACTCGGAGGGAGATAAAGCATTGGATGAAGACTGAGGTGATTCATCAATGGTAGGTGAATCCATAACAATATTTGTATGGTGGGCATGAGAATTCCCTCCATGTCCCCCTGAGCCACTTCCACGGCCCCCAAAACCACCTCTACGACCCTTAGACTGTCCACTTTGGCCCCCTCGACCTCCTTGTGGATAACCATGAAGCTTGTAGCATGTCTCCCGGGTATGATAGGGTCGATTACAATGATCGCAAAATAGCTTGGATTTATCAGAAGAACTAGATTCGCCAGTTGATTTTTCCCTGTGAGGAGCCGAAACGAGAGCAGATCTTTCTGTGACACTGAGGGAAGCATAGTAGAACGACGACTCTCCTCGTTTTGTATAAAAGCAAAGGCCTCCTGAAGAGAAGGTAAAGGATCCATACCAAGAACACGACTGCGAACCGGATCATACTCAGATTTAAGGCCTTCAAGAAACTTAAAAATTCTTTCTTCGGTAACCAACTTATTATAAGCAGTAGAATCCGTGGGACATACAGGTTTGTAGTCCAAGAGATGGTCAAGTCTTTTCGAATTCGTGGAAAGAGATGTGAAGTACTGTAACACGCTCATCTCTCTCTGCTCAGAACGACCAATTAAACGGCGTAACTCAAATATCTGGGCTGAATTGCCCTTTCTCGAATAGGTGTTAGCCATAGTCTCCCAAATGTCCTGGGCAGTAGCCATGTCTAAGAAACCTTCACCAATTTCAGGGATCATGGAATGAATAAGCCACGTCATAACAACGGAGTTTTCCATCTCCCATTTATCATAAGTTGCATCCTCGGGATTCGGTACTTTGATTCGACCGTTGATGTACCCCATCTTTCCTCTACCCTTAAGAAACAATGTCACAGACTGAGACCAAGCCAGAAAAAAAAAAATTGGAAGGAGAAACTTCAATCAAAACAGAAGTTTTTGTGGAGGGTTAGGTTTGCTGCTGGGCTGGGTTAGGTCAGGGTGGGGTTCGGCTGCCTGGGTGAGATCAGGAAGAGGTTCGGCTGGTCTGGGTTAGGGCATTAGAGCTGCGGCTGGACTGTTGTAGGTCTGTTGGAGGCTGCGGCTGGGCTAGTTTAGGTCATTAGAGGTTGTGACCTGACTGGTTAGGGATATTGAGGGCTGTGGATGGGTTGATTAGGGCTATTTGGTGGTGGTGGATGATGATTTGGTGGTGGTGGAAGAGTTAATCCCTGCTAAGGGAAGCTCTGATACCATGTAGAATAGGATAATATCAAAACTTATTTTATTGATTAATCACCAATGAATATATAGCCAATGCTGAGAGCTAGAAAAGGAAAGAAAAAATCTCCTACTAAATGAGAAAATAAAATGGTCAACACGACCCAAAAATAAACCAACTAATAAATAGAAATTCTATCTAAATGGCAGCTAATTAGATAGCTAATGACAGCTAATTAAACAGTTAATTAGACAGCTAATTAAACAGCAATTAGACAGCTAATTGCCAACAGCAACCACCTGATTTTGTTGCTCAGGAGGAGTCTAGTATGGTTTGTCAGTTGAAGAAGTCCCTCTATGGTCTGAAACAGTCCCCTCGTGCTTGGTTTGGAAGATTTAGTGAAGTTGTTGCTGAATTTGGTCTCCAGCGGTGTGGTGTTGATTACTCTGTATTTTATAATCTTCAGCAGGTAAAATTCTACTTGTAGTTTATGTTGATGTTATAATTGGAGGTGCTTCCAAGGGAATTCAGGAGTTGAAGCACCTCTTGCAAAAGCAGTTCCAAACTAAAGACTTGGGACAACTTATATACTTTTTGGGCATTGAAGTAGCTAGGTCTAGCGAAGGGATTTGTCTCTCTCAAAGAAAGTATGTTCTTGATCTCCTCTCTGAAACAGGCATGTTAGGTTCTAAGCCCTTGGATTCTCCTATGGATCCTATTACTAAGTTGTTATCAGATCAGGGAGAGCTCATTGATGACCTAGGACAATACAGACGTCTTGTAGGGAAGCTTAATTACCTAACAGTAACTAGACCTGATATTGCTTTCTCTGTGAGTGTGATTAGCCAGTTTATGGATTGTCCTCTAACAACCTGTTGGTATGCAGTGATGCACATTTTGAGATATCTTAAAGGTGCTCCAGGACGTGGTTTGTTATACAAAGACTGTGGTCACATACGAGTTGCAGGTTACACTGATGCAGATTGAGTAGGTTCTCCTGGTGATAGGAGATCAACTACTGGCTATTGTGTTATCGTTCGAGGCAACCTTGTTTCATGGAAAAGCAAGAAACAAATTGTGGTAGCTCGGTCTAGCGCAGAATCAGAGTACAGAGCCATGGCCCAAACTGTTTGTGAGTTAGTATGGATGAAGCATTTATTAGAGGGACTTGGGTTTACTCAAACTACTCCAATGAGTTTATTTTGTGATAATCAAGCTGCAGTTACCGCCTAAGTTACCGCTCGAGTTATAGCCCAACTTCCCGACCTGGATACTTTACGTGGATGGGTCCTCCAATAAGCAGGGCAGCGGGGCAGGAATCATCCTGACCACACCCGACGGGATCCAGCTTGAGTACGCCCTAAGGTTCGGGTTCCAGGCTTCCAACAATGAAGCCGAGTATGAAGGCCTATTGGTCGGGCTACAATTAGCTACCTCAATAGGCGCGCAACAGGTTCGGGTGTACAACGACTCCCAGCTAGTTGTCAACCAAGTCTGATAGCAATATGAAGTTTGGGAGATAACATGGTGACTTACCTAACCCTTGTCAGGGAGGTTACCAGCAAACTCAAAGGGTTGTCTATCACATAGATCCTGAGGAAAGAAAACGCACGGGCCGACCGGTTAGCACTCCTAGCATTGTCTTCTGAATCGGACCTTCCCGGAATAAGGGCAGAATACCTACCTGAACCCAGTGTGTCCAACTCGGAAGGTATGGAGATAGACCCGGTCGATTTATGGCCTAGCTGGATGGATCCTATCATAATGTTCCTACCAACCGGGAGTTTACCGACCGGGAATGATGAAGCCCGACGGGTCAAATACCGAGCGAGCATCCCCTACCTCCGGTGTATTCACCCTACCCAGGTCCAGGAAATCTTGTATGAAATCCATTATTAGAGGCCGGGTACTCTCCTGCAGGTCTTGTTGCAAGGTTACTACTGGCCTACAATGACCTTGGACTCCCGGGATTATGTCAAGCGGGTGACAAGTGCTAGAGGCATGTGAGCATGATCAACTGCCCGGCAGAGCTCCAAACTCCAATCCTCAGTCCCTGGCTGTTTGCTCAATAAGGCATCGACATAGTCGGGCCGCTCCCCATGGCAAAGGATTAGGTCAAGTTTGTCGTCATCGCAGTGGACTACTTCACCAAGTGGGCACAAGCCAAGTCCTTGGCAACAATAACAGAGAAGAAAATGGAAACTTTTGTTGAGAAGAACGTCATCAGCAAGTTCGGCGTGCCCTGGGTACTCGTTAGTGACAATGGTAGACAGTTTGACACGTCGATGTTTAGGCAGTTTTACTCGGGCTACAGGATACCAAATCACTACTATTCTCCCGAGCATCCTCAAGCTAATGGACAAGCCGATGCAACTAACCGAACGATTCTACAGTCCATTAAAACCAGGCTTGAAAAGCCAAGGGACTCTGGGCAGAGGAGCTACCGACCTTTCTGTGGGCCTACCGTACTACTCCTCCAGCCGCAACGGGAGAGACCCCGTTTTCACCCACCTATGGCTTCGAGGCAGTGGTACCCACAATACTGGGACTACCAACATACCGTGTGACAAACTACAGCGAGCAAGGCAACGAGGAAGCCCTCAGAGGGAAGCTCGACCTGATAGAAGAAAAAAGGGATCGGGCATACCTAAAAGCGACAACCTATAAGCAGAGAGTCTCACGGTATTTCAACAACAAAGTAAATTATCGCAGTTTTCAAGTGGGAGATCTCGTCCTCAAGGCAGCAAATCAGTCCACCAAAATCCCGAGCCACGGGAAGTTGGGACCAAACTGGGAAGGGCCTTATAAGGTGACCTGGCTCAACCGACTGGGAACTTACTAGTTGCAGACGCTAGGACAGGACTTGTCACACCCGTGGAACGTGGAGCATCTACCGAAGTAGTTTCAATAAAATAAGGATCAGTATTGGTTTGGGACTTTTATGTTTTCTTTAAACAAGTTGTAGCTCTTCCTGAGCAATCATGGTAGTTTTTCAGATTGAATAAAGAATTTTTGTTACAAACAGTGTTCCCTACTAGTGTTTCACAACAAAAAAGACCTCGGGATCACTCGAGGTACAACAGAAGACCTCGGGAAATACTAGTAGGGAACACTGTTTGCAACAAAAATTCTTTATTCAACAACAGAAGACCTCGGGATCACACCCGAGGCACTAAAAGACCTCGGGATCACGCCCGAGGCATCAAAATGACCTCAGAATCACACCCGAGGCACTAACTCCATTTAAGTCCGTGACCTACAATGTGAGCAAACCCCCTAGGTGGCCCATGATAGAGGAATCAAAAGACCCTGGAACGCATACATTCTAGGATCACCTACGGTACTTACTCCCTTGTCACCTGCCTCACCTAAAGCTCGGGGGGCAGGAGGGGTATAGTGATCTACTGGAAACCACACCGGACGTTCACATGCCTTGAAATTAATTAAGTATAAACTCTTAGGGTACGTTTGATTGCACGGTAAAAAATGGGTTGAAAAGAAAATTTTTCCATGGAATTATTTTCCTTGGAAATAAGATTAGGGCTGTTTGATTGCAATTATTTTATGACTGGAAAATCTAACATTTTCCATGGAAAATCTAGTTTTGTTGTTGGTCATTTTCCATGGAAAAAAACTTTTTAGCTGTTTGATTGCATTTATTTTCCATGAAAAATTAACATTTTCCATTGAAAACTTGTCTTTTTTCAAGCAATTAACCTATGAATCACAAACAAACAATTTGAAAATGATACAAATTCAAGCAATTGAGACAACTACTTATATCAATAATCAATTTCACAAACGATTGTTTTGATGTACTAAAAAACAAAGTCTCATTAAAGTAAAATTAGAAGTACTCATCAAAGTTCCATACAAAAAAAAAATAAAAAAAAATAAAAATAAAATAAATAAATAAAGTACTCATCAAAGTAAAAAGTCTCAATGATTGTTTTAATGTACTAAAAACCAAAATCAATTTGCAGCATCATCCATGGCATGCTCACGTCTACGTCGAGCTTTCGGGCCTCTCCCTTGAGCGGCTCGTTTGGATGTGCTTGAATGACTTGGTTGTGCTTCCTCCATCTCATTTTCATCCTCTAAGCTGGCATCCACCGAATTATTGATATCGGCTTCACTCACATGGGGAAAGTCATTCCCTATGACTACCCGGTCTCCCGTTGCAAAGTTATTGCTGGAAATGGTAACCAAGTCATAGTAAAGAGGACATAACTTTCGCTTCAAATCAGGCTTATCCTAACTAAAACTGCATAAAATAAAAAATAAAGGGTATTAATCAATCACAACCAATAACCAACTGATTTATCTAGAGAACCAATCAAAAGAAGTAAGTGGGTTTTCTGTATTCTACCCATCTCAGAATTGAACACTTTCATCTAGTAAGATATAGGGTGACTTATAATTAAGGAACAAACCAAGATAGCAGAAACAATAATACATGAAGCAATGATAAAGAGATGAATAGCAACCCCTATAATTCATGCAGACACACAAAATGATAGGCATACCCAATGGTTCTGAGGAGACAGGAACCGAGGACAAACTGATAACAATTGATTTTGAAAATAATAATTAGAATAGCAGCCCCTATAAATCACGCAGACACAAAATGATAGCCATACCCAAAGCCAACATCCAACAATTTTGCTATCAACCAAACTAAAGTAATTAAATCACCATATGATAAAAGTTAAAACCGAGGGACACTCTAGGATCCTGGGAAATTGCAGCTTGAAGTATGAATAATCAGCACCCAATGAAAAATACAGCAGAAAGAGGACTTTCGATAGGCAAACCTAACTTTTGAAGCAATTGGTTACTTAATAAACTCTAATGGTCTACTAGGGGACTCACTTACATTTATAGCTCACTGTCAATAGGCTCGCAAAGCTCTTCAAACTACAAAAGTGATGTAATCGCAGATTGTTTATTGGTTATCTATTACAAAAGTGATGTAATATAGCAACCAAGGTTCCCACTAGGAACAATTTTCAATCAGTGAACTGTATAATACTTAGGAGTGCAATTAAGGTAAAAGACTAAAAAAAACAGATTACCCAATAACCACAAAAGCACAAACATTAGCTATGTATGAAGCTCTGAGTTGTTTTGATACTCTACTTGAATCAGGTACACGTACATATAGGAGTGAAAGGCAGTTTGATGATATATCAAAATGCTCTAAAGTCTGACCTCCATTAAACAGATTATATTGATAGGTTTCTAATAAACTTATCAATCGAGCTATGTAGCAATATGTAGCAATATGTAGCAAACGGCAAAAAGGGAAAAAATGATGATAGACTAGTGAAAAAGACCGACTCATACAAAAACAGTAGGGTCATCATACACACAGGGAGCAAGAACCTTTAATTGGATCATTATTGGAACAACTCAATTGCTAATGCTGCAAATTTTACCAAAACAGAAAGTGGTGACAGGAAATGAGTTTAATTTTTCAAAAAAAGTGAACATACAAAAACCGGATTTACAAAATTAATTCTCTTCTCATTACCTTCGATGTTTTTTAAACATCAGGAGCAGTTTGTGGCTGAAAGACAAAATTATCTCTTTTTTTATTGTGACTTGTATACCACGATCATATTCTTCCAATGTCACTGATTTAGTTATGGATGTATCTTACAACGAACTTCATCACTAGCTTGTTTGAAACACTGAGACATATTTAAGTTGCCCATTGTGGATGCTCTAATGTATGACAATAGAAGTTTCATTCAAAACAGTAAACTTAATAGAAGGTTTCTTTATTTCCTCACAAGCATAAATTTGATTTCTTTTATTATCATTCTATTTTGTTTCATCGGTTAAGTATAGTCACACTTAATGTGAAGTACATGAAATAAATCAACATGTTAAACAAAATGCCATGTGGACAAGAGACCCCCACATCCGTAGTAGCCAAAGAGTGAAATTCATACTAGTTTTAGAATAGAAACATCAGTGAGCGTAATGAGGTAAAAACGGCAAGAAGCAATTACCTAAACCCAACGCCAGAATGTTTGGAAGAGGGTGTGCAGTAGAATAGCATATGAAACTGAGATGCAACCAGTATCACAAAGAATGCTTCAACTTGATGGCCAAACTTTCTTCTAATCTGCTCAATCATAGAGCAATTCACATCAGTAACACTATCACATGGAATGCTAAACATAAGGAGATTGAAACCATATCAAATCCACGTAGAGAGTATACTAATACTGCAAGATAAGAAAAGGTCCTTCTGAGCTAGAAGAACAGAAGTAAGGGGGAAAAAGAGGTAGAAGAAGATGAAGAACTACGAAGAAGAAGAAAGAACTGTGAAGAAGAAGAAGAAGAAGAAAGAAGAACTGTGAAGAAGAAGAAGAAGAAAGAAGAACTGTGAAGAAGAAGAAGAAGAAGAAGAAGAAGAAGAACTCCGAAGAAGAAGAAAGAACTGTGAAGAAGAAGACGAACCTGCGTTCGACGAGGAGGACAGACCAGGTTCTTCCTTTTTCTTCTTCTTCTTTCTTCTCTCTGCCATTAGGGTTTATCTTCCTCTCTGCTCTGGATAGTATCTCTCATGAACGCTTCTTCTCGAGTAGGAATAGCGAATCTGTTGTGAGAGAATCGCGATTCTATTGCGAATCTCACTAAGAACCGCGGAACCGCGGATTTTGCTGTGATGCATAGGGCATATGCACGATTCCTGCTTCTAAGATCTGGAGTTGAAGGAGATCCGGAGTAGGAGTAGTCTCAACCATAGCAGCAGTGCAGGATGGACCCTTTCCTTTTTTTTGGGCACCTTTCTCACGAAGTTTAGGATGGAGTTTGAAGCAGCGATCCTTAACGTGACCAAGATTACCACAGTGAGTGCAGAAAGGGTGATTACCTGATCCAGGAAGACGAGTGAATGGGCCCGTCGGGGTTGTGATAAGGCAGGGTTGTGATAAGGCTAACAACTGGTCGGACACGGGCAATCATAAACACACGCAGGTAATAAGAGTCCGAATACGGATAAGAATTGGCAAAAAAAAGTGACCTTGAAGGGCCTTTGTCATTTAGTTCGCAAAAAGGTACAAAGTCTGGGCGGCAATTAAAGTAGCCACCCAATACAGAAGATAAATTTACAAGCATAAGACAGGTCGGGAGCTAAGGATCGTCCATGATGACTACCTCCTCCTCAGTTTCCCGGACCTCTCCAACAAAACCTCCTCCTCAGTAGCTGCCCTGTCAGCAGCAGGGGACCCCACGTCCCAGTAATCGGAATCCACTCTCGAGTAAGCTGTGTGGTCCCACTCGGGATGGTCCAAAGCCTCCCATTCTCTTCAGGTCCGAGTAGCCCTGAAAGAAGTCGACATCAAAATCGTTCTCCGGGGCCGTCTCTGCCTATCCGAGCAGTCGCTGCTTCAGCCATGGCCTTCTTCTCGGCCTCTGCAGTCGCCAAACTCTCCTGGGCAGCACTCAGCTCCGTCAGGGCAGTCTCCTGCTTAGCCTGAGCAGCTCCTAGGCTCAGGGCCATCCCCTTCACCTTATCCTTCTCCACTGCCAGGGTGTTTTCCTTCGCCTCCAGCGCAGCCCTCTTATTCGAAAGAACGGCCTCAGCAGTGGCTGCCCTCTCAGCCAACCCGGGCAGGGAGGATTCAGCCTCGGCCGCTATGCAACCAACCTGCAAAAAAGGGGAACAGAAACTGGTTAGTCGTCTTCAATGAAAAGGCAACGCAATGAGGAATGGAAAGAGATGGTGTAAGCTACTTACGAAATGAGAGAGGCTATAGAGCCACTCAAGGAGCGACTGAGGAGCCATCCTTGCACACATCTTGACCTGACTCAGGAGGAGAATTGGTCGGATTCTCTCCTGAATCTCTGAGGACTCTGCCATCTGTACCCCGGCCGGTAAATCTCTCCCAGGGGTAGTGTCTTGCACTACCTTTACCCTCGGAGTTGACGTCCCGCCCATTTTCGGGCGTGGCCCATGCCTAATTTGCCTGAGAGGCTGACTTCCTTCGGCTGGCTCAGCAACTGCTCTCTTCCTTTTCCCGCCCACCTGTGCGGCTGCGGCGGCCTCTTTCTCCCTCAGCGCCTAGGGGTCTCTCTTGGGTGCTATATTTGTGGAATCAAGAGTGGAAACGAGTTAGAAGGATGTGGACAGAAGACGGAAAGGCAGTAGAAAGTGGAAAAAACCGAGAACAAAGAGCTTGCCAAGAATAATCGAGGGAAAGACTGGTGCGACAAAGACTTTGTTGGGCCTGTAGGTAACTTCACGGGTTCCTGTCTGGGTAAGCACGTCAACGATGTTCACAGGATCTTGGGCCAATGCCCTTATACGGTCCTGGCACTCGTTTAGGATGCTCGATGGATCGACAGATCCCACTGCAAAACAAAGGTGATCGGTTAGTGTCACAGCAACAGGAAATAATAAATAAGTGCAAATCAGAGACGCAACTTACTCCTCAACTTGCTCGCCTAGATAGTTCTCAGGGGAATTCCTGAGGTCTCCTTGCTAAGCCCGAGGGTGGATACTTGGAAGAATTTCCTCTTCCACCCCTTGTTGCTTGGAGCGTTCTCTAATATCTTCCTCCCTTGTCGAGCACTCAGGAAAAGAAGCTGACCTCCCTATGTAAAGGGGACGGTCGGTAGGTCTACAGAAGTTCCTGGAGGGTCAGCTGGTACCCGAAAACTTGGGGCCAGAGGTAAATGGTCGCCATCAGAAATCTCAAACCGCTCGGGGCCAGTTGCCCGGGGGCAATACCGAGGTAGATCAGTAGGTCTCGGGCAAGTGGGTAGAGAGGAAGATGAAGACCCGCGAGGAGCGCAAGCTCGTAAAGGGTAGTGTAACCCGACCGACGAACGTGTGCTTCACCGGCCGGGATTGCGATGGAGAAGCCTTCGAAACAATCGAATGTCTTGTTGATTCTATCTAAATTTGACCCAAGCAGACTATTGGGGGTCCCTATGCAAGAAAAGACGACCTTTGGGCTACCTGGGGACGACGCCTCGTTACCCGATCCCCTCAACTCGGAAACTTCAACATGTTCTAGACTCACTTCTTCATCGGACGCTCGGATGGGAATTCTACCCTCGCTGTGGTGGTCTAATGGGGTTAGAGGGGGAGGACTCAAGCTAGTGCTTGGGGTCCCGGACTTTGATTGCTCATTCTCCAACCGGGAGGACGAGTTATAATCACAGTGACACATTTCTAAAGTCCCTGCTGAGGGACGAGGAAGCACCTGACGACCTAAGTAGGGGTCAAGAACTCCCAATTTAAGGTAAAGGGGTGAGAGAACTAGAAGTCTGTATGGTAGGGCATACACTGTCTTAACGGTCAGGTAATACACTTGGACAGGATGACCCTAGGGCACACTGACTAGGCATATTGTTCTACCAGAGAAAGGGAACCACCCGACCTGAGGAAGAAGCAGAACCTGAGGAAAAAGAAATCTCACTCCCGCACAAAGCCTAAAGGATTCCTATTTTCCAGCCTCGGTCGGGAATAAAAACAAAAGAAGAAGAGAAGGAAAAGTACAATGAATTACAAGGCAGGAGCAACGAAGACTTACAATGAAGGAATGCAGGGAAGTGCTTGGGAATTTGGACCGGGTGCTTTTCCTCTGGAACCGCTCGGTAATTTCTTCTTATGGACAACAGAAGGGATGAAAATGCTCAAGTGTCCCTTATATAGATTGCACGAATGGTCTAGATCATCTCAGATCCAATGGCCTGGCAAAATTCCCGCCTAAATGCCCGACAACTGGCACCTCGGGCAGCCCAAATGGTGCCTGAAAAGGTGTGCGCATTAATTGCATGACGTGATGGTTCGGTTAGGTTGTGACTGTCCGGTTGCGGTAACACCGGTCTAATTGGATCCTGACCAGAAAAACCACCTCTGGACACGTGGCAGGTACTGATCTTGAGCTCCCAAGGTATCCGATTGGTCCGAGCCATGATTTACCAAGACGACTGGTGCGGCCCCGAGCAGTTTCTCGAGCTACGTCCCGTACGGTTATACAAGTCATACGAATTTCCAACCCTCATCTGATGAAGCATCACATAAGCCTTGGAAATGGGGGGCGACTGATATGTGCAAAAATGTTCAGTGAAAGGTGTTAAAGGGTAAATATGTATAAGTGTAGTTATGTGGTTGTCCCACGTCGGTTAGTGTGTAAAATGTATAGGTTAGGCTTAGCTTATTTAAAGGCTTGTACTCTTTATTTCATGTTATGTTGAATATACAAGAGTTTATATTCCCATCAACTTTACATGGTATCAGAACCTCCCGAATCTGGGATTGCTAATTTTTTTCGCCTTCGTCGTGATCGAGAACTTCGGGTAATCAATCTCTTTTGAGATTCCTTTTTTTTTTTTTTTTTTTTTTTTCTTTTAGTCTTGTTCAAAAAAAAAATTCAAAAAAAAAAGAAAAAAGAAAAGAAAAAAACAAAACCATCGCAGCTTTCCCCCTCCCTAAACCCTAGCCGCAGGTCACCCAGGCCACCCCACCACCTCCGGCAGGACCCCCCGACACCTCCGGCAGCCCCCCCCCCCCCCCCCCCCCCCCCCCCCCCCCCCGGACACCGGCGACCCTCCGGCCACCCTCGCCGCCCCTCAGTGACCCTCCGGCGACCCTCGCCGACCTCCGGTGAACCTTTTTCCTTCATATCTGCTGTGTTTTAGTGCAGATTGACCATTTTTTGGTTTCAATATGCCTTTTTCCTTCTGTTTTAGTTTATATATTGTTCATCTTGGGCCCTTCGTTGACCATGGAGTTTAAATCTATCATCCAACTAACAACTCGTAAGTTGAATGGCAACAACTTTCTTCAATGGACCAATGCTATACCATGTCTCTTACTGGCTTAGGCCATGATGACCACATTACTGGGTCTCCTCCCACCACTTATGACAAGGTTATTCTGGCATGGAAACGGTTGGATGCTCAACTTGTGACCCTTTTATGGAACTCTATGGAGCCCGAGGTTGCTGATCTATGTAATCACTTGGCCTCTTGTAAAGCGATTTGGGACTATCTTCATCTTCTGTACTCCAGCAACTTAACCAGGATGTATGATTTGTCCTCTTAGTATTTGAAGCTCGAGCAGAATGATTTGTCTGTTACGGATTATTTTGCTGCTATGAAGCGGTTGCATGAATAGTTGAATACTGTTATGCCCCCTGCCACCAGTGTTCAAGAACAACAAGAACAGAGGGAGCAGATGTTAGTCACGAAGTTTCTTGCTGGTCTTAAGCTTGAATATGAGGCTATTCGGTCTCAAATTCTTGATAGTGATGCTCTTCCTGCTTTTGTCGAGACATATCAGCGTGCTCTACGGAACACCCCTCGGGACCCACCTCCCGCACCTTCGCTTGTTGATTGCTCCGCTCTTTTTGCTCAGACACCACCAGCTCCTGGTAGGGGTGGTGGCGCTAATCGTGGCAGACGCGGAGGGGGATTTCGGGGTGGTCGTCCTGGCCGTGGTAGAGGCCAGACTCTTCAGTACACTTATTGTCGGGATGGGCATAGCAGAGACACATGCTAGCAGCTCTATGGTCGTCCCCCCCAAGTTGCGAATGCCGCCATCTCTGATTCTGGGTACTCTCCTGCTACTGCTCCTATGTATACCGTTTCTGTTCCTCGCGAGGAATACTCTCAGTTACTTCAGTATCATGCAGCCCACCAAGCATCTACCTCATCTGCTTCCTAAGCTCAGCATGGCGGTACACATACTGCTTGCATTGCTTCAGGTTCTTCTCCATAGGTAATTGATTCTGGCGCTAGTATTCATTTGACAGGTATATCTAGTCTTTTTACATCTATTCGGCTATCATCGTCTCTTCCCCCAGTCACTTTAGCGGATGGGTCCTCGACTCCTGTTGAAGGAATCGGGACGGCTCAACCCACTTCGTCTTTATCCTTGTCTTCTGTTTTATTTATACCTCGCTCGTCTTTTAATTTAATGTCTGTTAGTCAGTTGACTAAGGATCTTAATTGTTGTGTGTCTTTTTCTGCTGATTCTGTTCTTATTCAGGATTTGAAGACTCGGAAGACGATTGACGTCGGGCATGAGTCCAATGGTCTCTATAACTTTGATGGTGATCCTGTCCCTGCTCCTTCACCAACAGCCTGTCCTGCTACCATTTCGCCTCATTAGATCCACTGCTGCCTTGGTCATCCTTCATTAGCTAATTTGAAGCTTTTAGTTCCTAGTTTAAGTTCTTTACAGTCGTTAGAGTGTGAGTCGTGTCAGTTGGGGAAGCATCACCGTGTTCAATTTGCTCCTCGGGTCAATAAAAGAGTGTCTAGTCCTTTTCAGTTAGTGCATTATGATGTATGGGATCCTCACCGTATAACCTCCACAAAGGGTTATTGGTATTTTGTTACGTTTGTGGATGATTATTCAAGAGTAACTTGGCTTTATTTAATGAAAAATCTTTCTGAGTTGTTTTCTATTTTTTGTGCTGAAATTAAAACTCAATTTGGTGTGCCCATTTGTATTCTTCGAAGTGATAATGCAAAGGAATATTATTTTGAACCTTTCAGTACTTTTATGACACATTCTGGCATGATTCATCAATCTTTTTGTGTACACACACTGCAACAAAATAGTGTTACCGAAAGGAAAAACAGGCACTTATTAGAAGTCACACGTACCCTGTTATTTGAAATGCGTGTTCCAAATTTTTTTGGGGGGATGTTGTCCTCACTGCTTATTATTTGATTAACCGTATGCCATCCTTTATTCTTAATGGCCGCACACCGCACTCAAGTTTGTTCCCTGTTGAGTCACCATTCTCGGTCGTTCCTCGTGTTTTTGGTGTGTTTGCTTCTTTCATCAGTTGGCTCCCGGGACTGATAAGTTAGACCCACGAGCCGTTCGGTGTATTTTCTTGGGATACTCTAGGACTCAGTAAGGGTACCGTTGTTATAGTCCTTCCATTCATCAATACTTTGTCTCTGCCGATGTCACATTCTTCGAGTCTAAACCCTTTTATTCAGAGTCTCACTTGGCTATTGATCCGGACTTTACGCTTCCTGTTCCCCTTCCTGTCTCCCCTATTCCGACTACTACACCGCCTACTCCTGATGCTTCCACCCGATTGTCTCGGCCTGATTTGCAAGTTTATACTTGTCGTCCACCTCCACAGACTCCAGTGGACTCCGCTGCTCCGCCTTCGCCTACCGTATCCTCAGATCCGCCATCTTCTCCAGAACTGATTGATTTAGACCTTCCCATTGCTCTCAGGAAGGGTAAGTGTTCGTGTACTTCTCATCCTATTTCTAACTTTATATCTTATGATCATTTGTCTCCTACTTTTTCTTCATTTGTTGCTTTTGTGTCTACCATATCTATTCCTAAGAATGTTGTAGAGGCACTTGCCCATTCTGGTTGGAACCTAGCTATGCAGGATGAGATGTGTACCCTTAAGGAAACTGGTACTTGGGACTTGGTCCCTCTCCCGCCAGGGAAATCTGTGGTTGGTTGCCGTTGGGTATATGCAATTAAGGTTCATCCTGATGGCACTCTACATTGGTTGAAGGCACGCCTTGTTGCCAAAGGCTACACTCAAG
Organism: Hydrangea macrophylla; assembly: GCA_033977485.1. Classification (NCBI taxonomy): domain Eukaryota; kingdom Viridiplantae; phylum Streptophyta; class Magnoliopsida; order Cornales; family Hydrangeaceae; genus Hydrangea; species Hydrangea macrophylla. The sequence continues at coordinate 60,028,409 of CM066997.1, read as the reverse complement.
TTTATGGACATGATTATTCAGAGACTTTTTCTCCCGTGGCCAAGATTGCTTCTGTTCGTCTTTTCATCTCACTGGCCACTACTTATCACTGGCCCCTTCATCAGTTGGATGATAAGAATGCGTTTCTAAACGGTACCCTTCTTGAGGAGGTTTACATGGAGCAACCACCTGGATTTGTTGCTCAGGGGGAGTCTAGTTTGGTTTGCAAATTTAAAAAGTCTCTTTATGGTTTGAAGCAGTCTCCTCGTGCTTGGTTTGGCAGGTTCAGTGATGTAATTGCTGAGTTTGGTCTTTAGAGATGTGGTGTTGACCATTCTGTTTTGTTGGATATAGTTATTTTTATCCCGGATAATTAGCTTCCGTGGAATGTGGATCACATTGATTTTTCATTATTGTTTAGAATATTTTTATTTCCTTCTTTCTTTATCTTTTCTAGAATCCTCCTTGTAATGTATATATAAACTGTTCTATAGTGAAGAAATAATGCGACAATTCATTTTTTCTATATTCTATTTGGTATCAGAGCCAAAAAAACCTAAACCCTAACCCTAACCCTTGCATCAGCTGCAGCCTCCACCACCAAGCCGTAGCCTCTCACAGCCTCCACCACCACGTCGCAGCCTCCCACAGCCACCTACCACCAAGCTGCAGCCTCCCCACAGCCCATACCACCAGGCCGCAGCCCTCCTCTCTCCTGCGCAGGTCACTGCGCTATTTTTTGCGCAGTTTTTTAGGCTGCGCCTTGCCCTTGCGGGTCTTATGATGATTTAGGGTTGTTCCGTGCCCTATTTTTTGCTTCTCTTGGGCTCTTTTTCTGCTGCTTGTGTTTCAGCAGCCTTTGATCGGTATACTTCTTTGCTACGGGTGAAAAATTCTGCTCTTATCTCTTCGTTTTGATGGCCAATTCCGGGAAAGATGTTCAACCTACCTCTTCCGAAACTCGACCGGATGTCTCTCTCTCACAGCACACTCCCGCTCATCGGGTTACTAGCGTGCTTCTGAATGGGCAGAATTTCGCAGCGTGGTCTCGTTCTCTTCGCCTCGACCTAGGAGGAAAAGGAAAAATTGGTTGGATTCAAGGTGAAGAAAAGAAACCAGCCCTCACCGATCCTAAGTTAGCCCAATGGAACATTGACAATTGCACCATTCTGGAATGGTTTTTTAATTCGATGGAAGACCGTATCTATCACATGTTTATGTACCATGATACGGTTCATGATCTATGGCTTGCTTTGACCCAGATGTATGCGCATGCGCGCAACGATTCTCGGATTTTTGAGTTGTATCGGGATATTTCCCAGGCTTCCCAAGAATCTTTGGGACTTAGTGTGGCCGACTATTTTGGTTACTTGCAGTCTCGTTGGGAAGAGTTGGCTCAATATGAGCCTCTTAGTGACTATCCGGCTGAAGCTGCTTCTATTGCTCTCCAACGTCTTAACCGGCTGCACACCTATCAGTTCCTTATGGAACTTAAGCCTGAGTTCGAAACACTTCGGGCTATGCCTTCTCTGTATGAGGCCTTTGCTACTATAGATGGAGACGAACGACGGCGTCGCTTGATTCACCCTGTTGTTCCTGTCCCTGTTCCTGCTACTGAGTCACATCCTACTGCTGCTGATCAGATGGCCTTTGCAGCTGCTTCTGGCGCTCGTTCAGGTACCAAGCGTCCTATTTGCCGTTATTGTGGGGTTCCAGGCCATACTAAAGATCGTTGCTTTAAGCTCCATCCTGAGCTCAAGCAACCGTATGCTCGTAATAATCGTAATACTGGTCCTCCTCGTACTGCTGCTATTGCTGATACTATGTCTAGCCCAGCCATTCCTGATCTTGGACAGTTGCAGACTCAGATTAGTTTGATTCAGTCTCAGCTTGGCTCTATTCTGCAGTCGCCTTCTCACCAAGGCACGCCCTCCTCTGCTCCCACTGCTACTCTTGCTTCAGGTACTTCTTCTGCCTTTCATGTTCGGTCGGATTCTCCGACTTGGGTTCTGGATTCTGGAGCCACTGATCATATGACTGGTGAGTTATTGTTTTTTTCTTCTCCTATTACACCAGTTAATCAAATTGTTTGTATTGCTGATGGATCCACCACTCACGTATCTAGTAAAGGTGATGTGTGCTTATCATCTTCCATTACCCTTAACTCTGTTCTCCATGTTCCTAAATTTGCTTTTAATCTTGTGTCTGTTAGTTGTCTTGCCAAACAATATAAGTGTGCTGTCATTTTCTTACCTGATCGGTGTGTCTTGCAGGACCTGACTACGAAGAGGATTTTTGGCACGGGGTATGAGCGCGGGGGACTGTATTACTTTGGGGAAGCTCCACCACTTGTCGTAGAGTCATCGAGTCTTCAGGCGTCTGTTTTATCGGATTCTGGATCTTATGTTTTTTTTTTTACAAACTCTAGAATTGTGGCATGCTCGTTTAGGGCATGTTAATTTTCAATATCTATGTTTGCTATTTCCTTCTTTAATAAAAGCCTGTAAGACAAATAAATTTCGTTGTGTGGTTTGTGAACTCTCTAAACATACTCGTTCTAGTTATGTTCCTCGTATGCATCGTGCTCCTTGTGCCTTTGATGTTATTCATTCTGATATATGGGGTCCTTCCCCGATTACTGCTTTATCTGGTCACCGGTACTATGTAACTTTTGTTGATGATTATACACGGTGCACGTGGGTTTATATTCTTAAGAAAAAATCAGAGGTATTTACTTTGTTTGTTCAATTCCTACAAATGATTAAAACTCAATTTCACACTGTGGTACGCATTCTTAGATCTGATAACGGTCGTGAGTATATCTCTAATGATTTTCGGTCAGAACTTAATAAACAGGGTATCCTCCAGCAACTCACTTGTACTTATACACCGGAACAGAACGGTGTTGCGGAACGAAAGAACCGCCACATTATGTCTGTTGTTCGGTGTCTTTTACGTGGTATGGAGGTCCCTAAATATTTTTGGCATTTAGCAGTACTTATAGCCGTTTATCTTATTAATCGCACACCCAGTCGTGTCTTGGAAGGGAAGGCTCCTCTTCAGGTCTTACAGCCTAATTGTACACTTTTTCCTGTTATTCCTAGAGTTTTTGGTTGCACTTGCTTTGTGCAAAACAGGAGTCCTTTACGTACCAAACTTGATGATAAAGCTATCCGGTGTGTATTTCTTGGTTATTCCCCCATGTCCAAAGGGTATAGGTGTTACGATCCAACCACCCAACAGTTTTAACATTCTATGGATGTTACTTTCTTGGAGGATACTTCTTTTTTTGCAGGGCCACCTCAGTCTTTGGAAACACCCACTCCAATCACCACCGTTGAAGCTCTCCCACGTCCTGTTCCTATTTTTGAGAGCTCTCCTACTTCTGATGACTTACTTCCTCCGGTTGTCACGTCATCTCCTGCTTATCACTATTCTCGTCGTCCCCGTGCTCCACCTCAGCTGCCCGAATCTTCTCCAGTGTCAGGTAATGCATCTCCTGTTCCTCCTCTTCGATGTTCCATTCGTGTTTCTCGCCCTGTGAATCGATATGGTTTTTCAAGTTCCACTAATCATCCTATTTCCCAGTATCTCTCTTATTCTAATCTCTCAGGTTCCTACCAGGCTTTCCTTAGTCATATTGAATCTGTCACTACTCCTCGGTCAGTGTCAGAAGCTCTCCAGAACCCAAATTGGACCACCAGACCAGATATCACTTTTGCAGTGAGTGCCGTGAGCCAATTTATGCACTCTCCTCGTACCACACACTTGGATGCTGTCCACCATATCCTGCGATATCTCAAAACTTGCCCTGGTCTTGGTCTCTTTTATACAACAGGAAAACAGACTGGGGTCTCTTGTTTTACTGATGCAGATTATGCAGGGTCTAAAAATGATAGGCGATCTACTTCCGGTTTCTGTACATTCTATGGTAGTCACCTTTTATCATGGAAAAGTAAGAAGCAGGCAGTGGTCTCTAGGTCCTCTGCAGAAGCCGAATACCGTGCTATGGCTCAGGGCACTTGTGAATTACTTTGGCTTCGTTCTCTTTTAGCCGAATTGGGTTTTCCCATGAGTGAGCCTTCTACACTCTTCTGTGATAACAAGTCTGCAATTATGCTTGCTTCTGACTCAGTTCTTCATGAACGAACCAAGCATATTGAGGTGGATATTCACTTCATTTGGGAAAAAGTTCGTTCTGGTACTATTGTTCCAAACTTTGTTCCCTCAACTGATCAAGCTGCTGATATGCTTACTAAATCTGTTGGACCGTCCTTATTGAAGTCTTCGTTGAGCAAGCTGGGTCTTGTGGATATATTCGCACCAGCTTGAGGGGGAGTGTTGGATATAGTTATTTTTATCCCGGATAATTAGCTTCCGCAGAATGTGGATCACATTGATTTTTCATTATTGTTTAGAATATTTTTATTTCCTTCTTTCTTTATCTTTTCTAGAATCCTCCTTGTAATGTATATATAAACTGTTATATAGTGAAGAAATAATGTGACAATTCATTTTTTCTATATTCTATTTGTTTTCTAGACACACTGTAGCGAGGAAGATCCTATTAATAGTTTATGTTGATGATATCGTCACTACTAGTGATGACTCTAAATCTTTCTTACAAATCAAGTTTCAAACCAAAGACTTGGGACAACTTAGGTATTTCTTAGGCATTGAGGTGGCCAGGTCTAGTGAAGGGATATGCTTATCTCAGAGGAAATATGTTCTTGATTTGCTGACAGAGATAGGAATGTTGGGATCAAAACCTTTGGATACTCCTATGGATCCCAATTCCAAATTAGTGCAAGATCAGGGGGAGCTACTTGATGATCCAGGACAGTACAGACGATTAGTTGGGAAACTTAATTATCTAACAGTCACAAGACCTGATGTTGCCTTTGCAGTTAGTGTAATTAGTCAGTTTATGGACTCCCCTCGAACTACACATTGGGATGCAGTGATTCGAATCTTGAGGTACCTCAAGGGGGCTCCCAGCCGTGGTTTGTTGTATAAGGATCATGGTCACATTCGAGTTGAGAGCTACACAGATTCAGACTGGGCCAGATTTCCTAGTGATAAGAGGTCTACTACAGGGTACTGTGTACTTGTTGGAGGAAATCTTGTATCGTGGAAAAGTAAGAAACAATCCGTTGTTGCTAGATCTAGTGCTGAGTCAGAATATAGGGCTATGTCGCGTACTACTTGTGAGTTAGTATGGATGAAGCATTTGTTGGATGAACTTGGATTCACTCAGTCTGAGCCTATGAACCTATTTTGTGATAACCAGGCATCGGTTCATATTGCTTCTAATCCTGTGTTTCATGAGAGGACGAAACACATTGAAGTTGATTGTCATTTTGTTCGTGAAAAGCTCCTACAGAAAGTGATTAATACAGTTCATGTTAAATCTGCAGACCAGTTAGCAGATTTGTGTACTAAAGCATTGGGTGGGACACGTGTGAAATATATTTGTAACATGCTGGGAGCATATGATATGTATACTCCAGCTTGAGGGGGAGTATTAAATGGTAAATATGTAAAAGTGTAGTTATGTGGTTGTCTCACATCGGTTAGTGTGTAAAATGTATTGGTTAGGCTTAGCCTATTTAAAGGCTTGTACTCTTTATTTCTTATTATGTTGAATATATAAGAGTTTATATTCCCATCAACTTTACAAAAGCAAAGCTCCGCTCCTGCATCAAGTAGCGCCAGATTGTCAAGGGACCGACCATGTCCTTTGTGCAGTTAACCCGAGCGGTACGCCCAGTATCACAAGGCTCGACCAACAGGTCGGGAACGCTGCACGGGCTTAGCTCGTCACGAGCATGGCCCAGTTAAACTCACGAGACGTGCCCCAGGATGTTCTAGACAGTTTTCTATACAAGTTAGAAGACTAATGGAAAGTGAAGATTGTTTCCTAATCTAATTAGGAAACTCACGATTTGAGCTAATCGGATTGATTACCATATCAGTTTACTTGCCTTGTACGAGGAGGTTTCTTATGCTATAAAAGAAACCCCTCACCCCCATAGAAAGAGATCGCAACCTTATCTTACACGCATACATATTACCCGGCCGGGCTCTGGTAGTTCCATCCCTTTGTTGGTTCACCAAAGGCCACCGGCGATTTCATAGTGCAAGTGCCCCGATACACATGTGGACGTAGGTCTCTTCATTAACAGGGCCGAGCCACATACAATTTCTCTCGTCTATTTCTTCTCATCTCTAACCCAAATTTCGGCATCATCCGGGCATAGCCCCTTCTGTGCTTCTTAGAAGCCTGGGCAATCCTCCCCTCATAAGAAGTCTTTTGAGGGTGAGTCAGACCCATTTATCTGTGGTCCAGGGGTGTGTTGGATCGTGCCACATCACCCGGGCATAGCCCCATCTGTGCTTCTTTGAGCCAGGTAATTCCCCCCCCCCCATAAGGCATCTGTTGAGGGTGAGTCAGGCCCATTGGTCGTTCTAGTGAAACTAATGTTAGCATGGTTGTTAGAATCGTACGATTCTCGGTTCGATTCATACGATTCGATTCGCTTCATGTGCTTGTCGATTCGAATCGCAAATTGAACAGAATCGGTATGAATCGATTCGGAATCGTATTGAATCGTGAGAATCGATCGATTCAACCGATTCGCCGATTCGAAAAATCCCCAACTTTTAAACTGGAAACGACGTAGTTTTGTAAACTTACCTTTATTATAAACCTGTTTAAGCACATCGCGACACAGAGTAATCACAGAAGGGGTCCACAGCCGAAACCCCTTTGGCCTTTCGAAAGCCCTAACCTCGTCGCCGTCGCTGTCTTCTTCTGATCATCGCCGTCGTCGTCTTCTTCTGATCATCGCCTTCTGATCATCGCCGTCGTTGTCTCCATAGTCGACTGGACTCGCCATCTTCGAGCTCTTGTCGTCGCCCTCTTGCTGCGAAGGTATGGCTCTCTCTCTCTCTCTCTCTCTCTTGCTGCTGGGTTCATAAGAAACCCACTTTCTGTTTTTTTTTTTTTTTTTCTCTCTCTCTCTCTCTTTCTACGAAACCCACTGAATGGTTTTATCTTTTTCAATGACCACTTTTGGAGTCTTGTGTTTGACTGTTTGTATTATTGTATACAATATAATAATGTATATTATTTACAACTTTTTAAACCCATTAGAGTATTCTAGACTTCCAGTATATATATATATATTCTACTACAGTATTATTTACTCCATTTATTTAGAGTATTACTGTATTAGTATAATAAAACTTGTATTAGACTACTATTATTTAGATTATGAGAGCATTTTTTCTCACCAAAAAATGGTTCACCAATGCTCACCCAAGCATCTCAAAAATGGTTCACCAATGCTCACCCAACTACCCAAGCATCTCATTGGATCCTAAACACATTGGCCAATGAGATGCTTGGGTGAGCATTGGTGAACCATTTTTTGGTGACCAAAAGTATTTTCTTAGACTATTAGTATATAATTTAATATTATGTTTTTTTTTAGATATGGGTAAGCCCAAGAAAAAAGCAATGGACCCGGCATGGGAACATTGTACAAAAGTCACTGGAGAAAAGAAGGCTAGAATGCGAGTTAAATGCAAACATTGTGGAAAGGATATTTGGGGAGGTGTTTTTAGGATGAAACATCATTTGGCTGGTACTAGCAAAGGTACTGCCTCATGTCTTGAATGTCCGAATGAAGTCCGATCTTTTTTCAAAAAATATTTGAATGACAATAATGAGGAAAAAGAAGAGAATGATGGCTTTGGTGATGATGAGGGTATTGTTACAAATATTGGTAAAGCACCCCCACAAAAGAACACGTTAAATACTATTTGGAAGGCAAAGGATAGGGAGGAGGTTTGCAAAGATATATGTAGATGTTTTTATGCAAATGCACTCCCTTTCAATTTGGCAAAGGATCCCTTTTTGAAAACTATGTTGACTTCAGTTGCTGAATATGGTAAAGGGTTGATCCACCCTTCGTATCATGAGGTGAGGGTCTCTTTTCTGAAAAAAGAAGTTGCCTCAATTCATGAGTTGGTGGGGAAGTACAAGGATGAGTGGAAGAAGAGTGGGTGTACACTCATGTCGGATGGATGGACTGATAATAGAAATAGATCCATAACTAATTTCTTAGTGAATAGTCCGAGGGGGACCGTGTTTCTCAAAAGTGTTGACACTTCAGACATATTTAAGAATGCAGACAACTTGTTAGAACTTCTTGACTCTATGGTAGAGGAGATTGGGGAAGAAAATGTAGTTCAAGTTGTAACCGACAGTGCGTCGGCGTATGTGAAAGCTGGAGAGATGTTGATGGAAAAGAGGAAGAGATTGTTTTGGAATCCTTGTGCTGCACATTGCATGGACCTTATTTTGAAAGATATAGGAGAGCTAGCCATACATCAGGATACCGTGTCAAAGGCAAGAAAGATTACAGTTTACATTTACAGGTAAAAATGTAAAACTAACTACTTGCTTGTCCAACTTATTCAAGTTGTCTACTACTTGCCACTTAGTTGTCTAACTTATTGTCAATAATTTTAGGCATTCGTGGGTTTTAAACTTGATGCGAAAATTCACAAAAGGGAAGGAGTTGACAAGACCTGCTGTTACAAGATTTGCAACATCATATTTGACTTTGAGACGTATGCATGAGTCTAAGGTTGCACTTAGAGCAATGTTTGGTTCTGAAAAATGGCAAAAAAGTCCATATGCAAAGAAAAAGGATGGGGAGACTGTGAGGGAGATAATTATGGCCGATAAGAATTTTTGGTCCTCCATCCAGTATTGCTTGAAGAGCACACTCCCATTAGTGAAGGTGTTGAGGCTTGTGGATGGGGATGCTAAGCCTGCTATGGGATATATTTATGAAGCAATGGATAAGGCAAAGGAGCAAATATCAAAGAATTTTAAAGAAGTGCGAAAGAGGTATAAGCCAATATGGGATATCATTGATAAAAGATGGAATATGCAGTTGCATAGGCCTCTTCATGCAGCTGCTTACTATCTCAATCCAAGGTAACTCATGGTCACATAGTTTCTTTCAGTGTTACTTTACTATTTTATGACGATTTTACTAGTTAATTATCAATCAATGTAGATTTCACTACGCTCCTGATTTTAATGCGGATTTTGAGATAAAGAAAGGACTTTATGAGACAATTGAGAAGATGTGCTCCACTCCTGAATTACGAGCAACGGTGGATAGACAACTAGATATGTTCCACAATGCAGAAAAGATGTTTGGGATGTCTATGGCTATCCAAATGAGGGATAAGAAACAACCCGGTAAAGATTTAATAATAGCTTTTAACTCCTTAGCAAATAATAATTTGTTTTGGTTAGAAAGTAATTAGTCTTTGTTAATACTTGATAGCATTGTGGTGGGAGTCCTTTGGAGGAGGTTGCAAAGAGCTTCAAGACCTTGCCATTCGCATCCTTAGCCTCACTTGTAGTGCTACAGGATGTGAGAGAAACTGGAGTACATTTGATCAGGTATAAAATAATTAAACAACATATTAAAGAGATGTAGTGTTTGTCCAAAATTATTCATTTTAAGTTTTCAATAGGTGCATACTAAGAGGAGAAACCGATTGGAGCAACAAAGACTTAATCAAGGATCAAAATTTCCTTCTGTTTCCATCGAAACGGCCGAAACGTTTCCGTTTCCTAGGTCATGGAAACGAAACAGCCATGGAATCTCGAAATTCTGTGGATTCCATCGAAACGACTTTGTTTCTTTTGTTTCCATCGAAACATAATTGTTTCCATCAAAACAAACTTATGATTCCGCATCGTTTCATTTGCTTCCAACGAAACATCCTTGTTTCCATCGAGATAATCATGTGGTTGTGTACTTGTCGTGAACAACCATTTTATTTTAGAGATGTCTTATTAGCTTACTATGTACTTATATGTATCTTTTGCATTCTATGAAGTGTTTGACAGTAGATTGGCGACTTAATCCTCATGTATTTTCAATTTGAATTACACATTTTTAATGCATCTCTACATATATAGACCTCTCAAATGTTCAATTAATCAATTATTAGCTTTATACACGCATATAGTTAAGTTTGAAGTTAGGTTTCCCCATGTTTCTCAGTGTTTCCAATTTTTTCGGCTGTTTCCACATGTTTCCGAAATGTTTTCGAAACGTTTCCGTTTCTGGGCAGACCGAAACAATAGACCGAAACGAAATTTTGATCCTTGGACTTAATGCACTTGTTTTTACGAAGTATAATTTACGGTTGGAAGCAAGACACCAAAAAAGGGTAGAGGAAGGAGATGTTTATGATCCTATTTCTCTATCGGATATGGAATCCGATGATGAGTGGATAACAGAGAGAGAAGATCCTACTCTACCTGAGGACACCGCATGGATGGATGTGAGCGAGTGTTTTGAAGTTGTAGAGGGAGAATGTAGCAGAAAGAGGAAGAGAGGTAGCACATTTCCATTTGTTTTTAATTTAGTCCTTCACTTAATTTATAAATCATAGGCTGCCCTTTACTTAATAATATTCCTCTTAAAATTTGTAGGGCCTAGAGATCTCAACAAGATAGGCAAAGGGAAAGAAGTGTTTGAAGTTGAAGACGATGAGGAAGTAGAGATACAAGCAATTCAAGAAGAAGATATTGGGAGTGAAGAATTGCTTGATGTTGATGATGATATTGATAGTGATGAGTGCTAAATGATTGTCATTGATAGTTTTTTTGTTCTAACCCTAAACTTTGATGAACTAGTTTTTGAGTTTTGAACTTTGATGTTGCATTTGCATGAAATCTATTGTTACAATATTATTTTGTCCATTTTAACCAATGTATATATGTTTTTATGTGTGTATACACATATATATACCTTTATTTTTGAAAAAAGTGTGAATCTTACGATTCACGATTCATAATTTTGGGCAATCGATTCACGATTCGATTCACAATTTGACAACCATGAATGTTAGTTTAGGGAAGATTAGGAAGGGCTACCTTCTGTTTTGCAATCTGCTGAATTTCTGAACCCCTTTCAACAAGAAGACAAATACACCAAATTACAACTGGTTACTTGTCTGAGATACGTCCTTTCCATTACAGCATTATCATAGTGTTGTGTGCTTGATGGATCTGTTTTAATCTCAGGAACCACCATAATAACTATTCAACATAACATGATATCAAACTCTGTACGGCATGTACTTCAATTTGTCACATTTGGATGAACAACTTTCAGGTCTTTAAGGATGATTGCATGACTCGTGTTTGCTTCAACGAAAATAATTTCTATTGAACAATGCCTTGATCTCTGACTTTCACAATCTTATTTCTATTAACACTAAAATCGTAAAACACATAAGCACATATAAGAACTGTGGACTAGGAGCAACTAACAATTGTAGGAAAGAATTTGGTGAAATGGGACTTCGTATGGATGAACTTAGAAACTTGTCAGGGATTCAGTGGTTGATTGAAAGTTTTGCTAACTTGTCTAGAAGTAAATTACTCTAACAGAAATGACCATTTGTTCAACATTGAACCAACCTTAGCCATATTATCCATCACAAGTGACCAGTAAGGTGCAATATCTTATCGTGGTGTGATCGAATAATGGCTTATTTATTCACCATCAGAGTAGCCGTAGCATCTGATCAAAGTTCTTTTCGAAGAGAACTGCTATACTTGTTCAGCATTCATTTCTTTCTTAATGCTAGACGTTAAACTAACGAGCAATTCAGAATTATATCAAAGAATTTTTTTTGCTTAAATGGGAAAGTGAGTTTAGTTAATAAAACTAAGCACATTGAATATTGGCATTGATAAAGAATGGCAAATTTCTTGATCACTCCTCATTCTTGACTCTAGGAGAAAAAGGGCCGTGCCTCTCCACCATTGTGGTACATCACCGATGCTGAGCTGAACTCCTTGTCCTCGTGAGTATATTTGATCTTTAATTTTAATTGTCTTTTGCAGTACTTGTAGTCATTCATATGATCAATTTTGTTTTATCTAAAGAGTCTCAACTGCACTCCTTTTATTTTTATTTTTAATTTGTGTTTTTATTTTTGTGTTTGGAAAATTGTTTATGTGTGTGTTGCGAGTTGGGGGCTGGGCCATTTCAATGCTGTAGGTTTTATCCTTTTTTCTGAGCAAAGTCTTTGCAACCAGGTACATGAAGGGGAGGCTCACTCTAGATAAGGTTAATGCAGCTATTAATGACATGGCAACTTACGCTGAAGCGAATGCACATCTCATAACAGCCCCAAGAATGAAGGTTCATTCCTGGACTCATTATCCTTCTAAATTACATTTATTCTGTTCTAACCTAATTTCTACTTCTCCTATATGCTTTTTCATGAAGTTGGCTGATGATACTTTTGAGAGAGCCCTGGTAAGTGAGCTTACTCCAACTCAAAATTGCTTCTAGTACATATTCCATTTCATAGGATTAACATGTCTTTCCGAGATTCCAGTAGTTTACTGGATTCCGATACTATGCTCTGACCTCTGAGTTTTACCTAGGGGTCCGATTGATTCTTCACATTTCTAACTATAATCAATTAGTGTTGATTTATGCTGCTGAAACTAATTTTGACATGAAACTTGCAGCAACTAAGAGATATTGCGGCGACGGAAGCAGTGAAGGGAAAACAATTTTTCCTTGAAAGCGACATTAAAGGACCTTCCTTGAAACTTGACAACACTGGGAAAGCAATACTGACAGTATGTTGTTATCTTGGTGATAACAAATTGGTCTCTGGGGATATTACAGTATTATGTCGGATTACATGAACAATAACTATCATTTTCTTGTTTCATGCCTAAAACTAGAGTAATCTACGTGTTGAGCAAACACATTGAGTAGGCACCTAGGAAGCACGGGTGCGGCGGCCCGACACCCAGTGTGAGTGTGGGTGCGACTGCCTTTCCGAAGAGTCCGTGCTTCCTAGATTGGCACGCAAATCATAGGAATTACCTAATATTAGAAAAAATAGATCCAGGAGTACTTAAAATATCACAAAATGTTGGTTTTTGGTATTACCCAAATACAAAACATTGTGTTTAGCATGGGTGGACCTACACTCTTTCTTTCGATTAAGAAAGAGGCTTCATACTTTGTGGAATAATTATGTCTTTCAAGTTGAAGCCCTAAAAGCAAATCCCTGGGATATCGCATCTTGTGCAACCATCACTCATATCATGGCACCTAGGAAGCATCGACACTTCTAAGAAGGTAACATGTTGTGTGTCGTATTATGTCCGTCACAAGGACACGATGTAGTTTTTAGGTTTCGAAAAACTTTAAATCATGCACAGCGGAAAATATAGTTTATAAAACTAATTGGTAGCCCGGATCTACTACTCGTTAACTCTATAGATGCGTACTAGAGAGGGGACAAAAATTTTACCTTTAAGTCTTGAACCCAATTTTGAAACTTTTGACTTCCAGCAGCCTCCACTAGATGGTCTTCACTCTTATGACTCCTATGAATGCTCCTGGAGAGACTAGGGTTGGTGGGAACCCTAATAGAGAGGATAGAGAAGGTTTGGGAAACCCTAAATAGTTTTTGCAGCTTCTGGTATGATAAAACGACGGACTCTGATATCTAGACGCAGTTGCCCTATTTATAGATTCCTAGAATCGATCTTACTTTCAATCGATCGAAGTAACTTCGATTGATCGAACCTTCGATCGATTGAACAACGTTAGATTGATTGAACTTGCCTTGACTTTAATCGATCGAGACTCCTTCGATCGATCGAACCTGTCTTGACAAGCATCCTTATGTGCTTTTCCAATATCCTAGCGGAGCTAAGAGTGGGACCTCTTAGGCTCTTTATTGTTGGCTCAGGCCAGTTGTTAATCCCCATGACCAAACTCTTTGATCAACAAATCAACTAACTGATCAGCTAACGTTTACTCTAGTATAAAACGATAAATGAACTCCAACACAAAGGAACATATCCGAAGCGATAACTAGACTTGTATGGCGTACTAATTTTCCTTTACCTTCAGCATTCATAATCATATTTAGGTAGTCGGATAAACTATTACTGTCGACTTGAATCATGATTACTTCTTGTATTCCTTGGGTCCCATTCACCTCTCATGATTACCAAACATGTTGATAACTATTTGTTAACAAGACTGCAGTTCTTAGTAATCAGCTCGGTAACATTCTCAAGGGAATGCTTACTCTTTATCCGAGGGTAGATTCTATCTTGACAATATATGTTCACAATCCTATGAACATGACATACCCAAGATACCCATGTGTTGATCTTTTATAGGCCTCACTATTGGTAAGTCAAAGCAGTCTGTGTTCATAATCGTCTTAAGATTGAGAACACGTACCTTATACAAGTTATGAGTTTCTATCGACTGTTGACAGTCTCAAGTGTCAATAGGAAAACTCGGGTCCGTCATTGCACTATAAGCACTAGCATATTAACTAAGAGTTATACTATAGTGATTGAGATTAATCACTCCATCCAATGGTAGTCAATCATGCTATAGTGTACACGTGATGAGATATCCAGTCTTGTCATCCACTGTGACAAGTTTAAAGTATCAAAGAATAGTAATTCGTATCTCACATGTATGTATCTCATACATACACGAATAACTTACTACGATACTTAAGGATTAGCAATCATCTCATGAAAAAAACATGCATAATAAAATGTAGAGCTGATATCCATATATTAAAATGTCAATGCCTCATATATAAAGTAATGGTTTAAGGGCACAAACCCAACACACGACACTTTGAGTACACTTTTCTTGCAGTGTAGACGTGCAATTTTTGTAGGATTTTTTGTTGAGTTTTTTAGAAAGTTTAGGGTTCACATTAGTGAGACCCTTTCTTTTATTCATATAGAAGAAAACAATAATTACACAAAGACCCCTGACTAAAGATAAATAATAAAAATAAAATACAATAGAACTAAAGTTAACATAACACTCAACACTCCCCTTCAAGCTGGTGCGAAGATATCTCTCATGCCCAGCTTGCTAAGAATGAATTGAAACGGTCGACTTGCAAGGCCTTTTGTAAGAATATCAGCTAGCTGCTCCCCTGATTTCACAAAAGGTGTACATATGCTCCCATTAGTTAGCTTCTCCTTGATAAAATGCCTATCAATCTCCACATGCTTTGTCCGGTCATGTTGAACCGGATTGTGTGCAATACTAATGGCCGACTTATTATCACAATACAATTTCATTGAGTCTTTCTGTCTGAAACCAAGATCTGATAACACAATTTGAATCCACAACAGCTCACATACCCCTAGGGCCATGGCCCTAAATTCTGCCTCGGCACTACATCTGGCTACTACTGACTGCTTCTTGCTCCTCCAAGTCACCAGATTGCCTCCAACAAACGAGCAATAACCTGTGGTTGATCTCCTATCAGTAATAGATCCGGCCCAATCTGCATCGGTATAGGCATCTACTAACATATGACCATGTTTAGCAAAGCATAAACCTTTCCCTGGTGCTGACTTCAGGTACCTCAAGACCCTAAACACAGCATCTAGATGGGGTTGTTTGGGATCATGCATGAACTGACTCACTACGCTGACTGCAAAAGCAATGTCAGGTCTCGTATGAGCCAAATAAATTAATTTACCCACTAATCTCTGGTACCTCCCCTTATCAACAGGTTCTCCACCAGAATCATCCCCAAGTTTTACGTTGGGATCCATTGGAGTATCCACGGCCTTACTCCCTAGCATGCCCGTCTCCTTGAGTAGGTCCAAAACATACTTCCGTTGAGATATGAAAATTCCACCCTTGGATCGAGCTACCTCGATTCCCAAGAAGTACTTCAAACTTCCCAAATCTTTGATCTCAAATTCCGTAGCCAGATATGATTTTAGCAGCTTCATCTCCTCAAAATCATCACCTGTAAGGACAATATCATCTACATAGACAATCAATGCTGTTACCTTACCCTGTGACGAGTGTTTAACAAAGAGGGTATGATCACCTTGGCTCTGTCTGAAACCATATCTGATCATAGCTTGCGAGAACCTATCAAACCAAGCTCTGGGAGATTGTTTGAGGCCATATAAAGACTTCCTGAGGCGACACACTCTTCCTCTAGTCTTATTATCCTCGAACCCAGGGGGTATGTCCATATAGACCTCTTCTTCTAAATTCCCATGCAGGAATGCATTCTTCACATCAAACTGATGCAAGGGCCATTCCCAATTTGCTGCTAGAAACAACAAGATTCTGATGGAGTTCATCTTTGCAACCGGAGCAAATGTCTCCTGGTAGTCCACCCCATAGGTCTGAGTAAAGCCCTTGGCTACCAACCTGGCTTTGTATCTCTCTATAATCCCATCTGCGTTGTGTTTCACAGTGCATACCCACTTGCACCCAACTGTCTTTTTCCCATGGGGTAACTCAGTTAACTCCCAAGTGCCATTTTTGCGAAGCGCTTTCATCTCTTCAACCATGGCTGATTTCCACTTAGGATCAGTGAGAGCTTCCTGTACATGATTAGGGATAGAAACAGAGTCGAGTTTGGACACAAAAGCTTTATAAGACGGAGACAATCGAGAGTACGAAACAAACTTAGAAAGAGGATGTTTGGTGCATTCTCTAGTGCCCTTGCGAAGAGCAATAGGAATATCCAACTCATTTTCAGAGGAAGAAACATAAATAGGACTAGAGGAGTTAGGAGGAGTAGAAATACCTGGACCTTCATCACTCGAAGAAGTCAATTGCAGTGGTATTGGAGAAATGATCCTCTCATCTGTTGCCCCAAAAATCCTTCTGCCTTTATTTTTTGAATAGGTCAACAACTCCTTCCTTTTATCCTCTGCACTTTCATCTCCTCTCCTTTTTTCACTCTCAACTTCTATTTCTTCATCTATTTTTTTACTTTCTTTTTCTTCTATTTTTTCTTCACTCCTATTTTCCTCTTCTTTTCTGCCTTCCTCCCCTCCTCCTACAATAAATGGCACCGTTTCTACAGACTTCTCTTCACCTAACTGTTTCTCCCCCTGAGGGCTGGAAGTAAGACAAATTTTCATCAAAAGTAACATCCATAGACACGAACCACTTACGAGAAGGGGGATGATAACACTTGTACCCTTTTTGTGTAGGAGAATATCCGACAAAGACACATTAAGAGAACGAGGGTCCAATTTCCGTCTGGAAGGAGAGTGATTGTGAACGAAGCAGACACAACCAAATACTTTAGGAGGAATAGGAAAGAGTGAAGAAGGATTGGTAAGAAGTTCTACAGGAGCTTTCTTACCAAGCACACGAGTAGGTAAAAGATTGATGAAGTAGGTAGCAGTCAAGACTGCCTCCCCCTAATAGGACTTAGGGATCTCCATAGAGAACAACATAGACCTAGCAGACTCTTAACAAGTGACGGTTCTTTTTTTCAGTAACTCCGTTTGTGGAGTATTGGTGCATGACGTTTGATGTATCATGCCGTGTTCAGAAAAATAGCGAGTGAGACCACTGTAGATATATTCACCCCCTTGTTAGACCGAACAATTTTAATAACCGTACTGAATTGGGTACATATCATCTTATGAAAAGATTTAAAAATAGAAAAAACATCACTCTTTTCTTTCATCAAATATACCCAAGTTGTGCGAGTGTAGTCATCAATAAAAGTTACAAACCATCTATAGCCATTCAAAGTAGTAATATGAGATGGGCCCCAAGCATCAGTATGAATAAGTGCAAAAGGAATAGTAATTTTATTGATACTTGAATTAAAAGTTGCACGGTGGTGTTTTCCGAGTTGACAAGCCTCACAAGAAATCTCAGAAACACAATTATTGGAAACTAAGGAAGGAAATAAATAACGAAGCAAATAGAAGGAAGGATGTCCTAATCTTTTATGCCACAGCCACAAATCTTGAGGAATATTTTCTCTCTGTGAAGTATGAGCAGTACTCGTCAATCTCTCATTTTCAACTCCATCAGGCAACAACAGATAGAGACCATCCTTCTTTCTACCACTGCCAATCACCTTCTTCGTGGAGAGGTCCTGAAAGACACAGTAAGATGGAAAGAAAGTTACACAATAGTTCAAATCACGAGTTAAACGACTAATTGAAAGAAGATTAGTCGAAAAATTAGGAACATGAAGAACCGAAGTTAAAGCAAGTGAATTAGAAACATTAATGACACCTTTACCAGAAATAGAAGACAAGTTTCCATCTGCAGTTTTAACCTTATCTTTCCCTGAACATGGATTATAAGTAGAAAAAATACTTGGAAGACCGGTGATATGATCGGAAGCTCCAGAGTCAATGATCCATGGTTGCGGAGAATTAGCATGCAAAGCACTTGAAAAATTAGCATAATTACCTTTCTGGGCAAAAGAAGTGGAGGCACTAGTGGAGGTGTCTAACTGTGTCATTATGCGCCGCAATGTCTCAATATCTTTACTACTGATGCTGCCTGGAACAGACGAGGGAGTAGGAGCTGAGAAGTCTTCCTGATAAGCAGACTCTGATCCTGTGGTCAAGTGAGCTCATGGTCCACCACTACCTCGTCCACCACGACCACCACTACCACGACCACCACTACGGCCACCACCCCGCCCTTTTGACATAGGAGGGCGTCCGTGAAGGCTCCAACAAGTCTCGCGGGTATGTCGAGGACGGTTGCAATGGTCACACCAAAGTTTTTCCTTTTCATCACTCACCGCATAGCCAGAATCCTTACGCTGATTTGAAGGCTTGCCCCCTCGATGACTAGCAGAAACCAAAGCAGATCTGTCGGTAGATGACTGTGGAAGCATAGCGGAGCGACGACTTTCTTCATTCTGAACATAGACAAATGCTTCCCGAAGTGATGGCAACGGTTCCATACCAAGTACCCAGCTCCTCACTGGATCGAACTCTGGATTAAGACCAGCAAGAAACTTGAAAATCCTCTCACTTTCAATATATGTTTTGAAGCTAGCTGCATCAACTGGACAAACTGGATGATGAGTTATCAGATGGTCAATCCTCTTCCAAAGAGAACCTAAAGCAGTAAAATATTGCAAAATGGAACGATCTCCTTGGACTTCGGCTTCAACACTTCGTCTCAACTCATAAATCTGGGCAACATTTCCCTTGCAAGAATAAGTCTCAGCAAGAGTATCCCAGATGTCTTGGGCAGTCTCCATCCCAAAAAATCCATCTGCAATCTCTGGCTCCATAGAGTGAGTCTACCAGCTCATTACCAAAAAATTGTCAACCTCCCACTTTGCATAAGTAGGATCTTCAGGACTAGGCACCTTGATTGTTCCATTCACATAACCAAACTTTGACCTACTTTTAAGCCAAAATGTAGCCGACTGAGACCATGACAAATAATTCTCACCATTAAGTAACACTGTGGTGATCTTGGACCCAGGGTTCTCGGTAATGAGTCTCTCATTACCTGCAGGAGAACTTGTACCAATGGCATCTTTTTGTGTCACACCGTCTTTCGACATGCTGAAGAGGGACACTCAAACAACAAGAAACAATGAATGAAATCAAGGCAGCTTAGAAATTATAAGCACCAATCGGGTGCGATTGCCCAATCTTTGGACAAGTCATAGGGTCCGAAGACGGATCGAAGAAGAAGAAGAAAAACGGATTGCGATCAGAATAGCCCAATTATGGTGAGCCCACCCTAGGGTTTAGAAAACTTGAACAGTAACGATGAAGAGTAGCGATGAACAGTAACGTGAACAGTGCTGTGAATAGTAGCGATGAACAGTGCCGATGAACAGTGCTGTGAACAGTGCCGATGAACAGTGCCGTGAACAATGACGATGAACAGTGACATGAACAGTACTGTGAATAGTAGCGATGAACAGTGTCGGTGAATAGTGCTAAGGTATGTTTGTGGGTTGTGGCTATGGTGGTGGGAGGATCGAGTCCCCTATTAGGGTAGCTCTGATACCATGTTGAGTTTTTCAGAAAGCTTAGGGTTCACATTAGTGAGACCCTCTCTTTTATTCATATAGAAGAAAACAATAATTACACAAAGACCCCTGACTAAAGATAAATAATAAAAATAAAATACAATAGAACTAAAGTTAACATAACACTCACCATTTTTATCGTGTCGGCTTGTCCGTGTCCGTGCTTCATTGCATGGCACACAATAGGGGATTTATGGTTCTCGTGACGTTTGTATGCAAATCATAGGTCTAGATGCAGTCCCATTAACACATAGTTCCCTTGACTCGTATAGTTGTATTGATGAAAACATGAGTCTAGAGAAATAGAACAAAAATCTGCTGACTTAGCCTTTTCTTGTGCTGTCAAAGTATTTAAGATACGAACTGAGAACCAATGCTTTTTCTGTAACATTGAAAAAAGCTCAAGAATCCTTTCTACGACAAACTGATGTTTTTTCAGAATGTCATTTGAGCCTAAGCAAGTGCATATTTATTGTATTTTATTTTTGCCAGAACTAAGCAAGTGCATATGGAATAACCATGCTTCTTTTCCCACAGAGCACCACCATATTAGAATTTTTATGATGAGTGTCTCACTTGAGAGAAACTTGCTATGTTGATTTTACCCCATTTAGAAAAATGGAGACTGGTATAAATGTTGTGACATATTTCATGCTATGCATGGATTATTGATGCTCTTGACATAGACTCTGTACGTTGAAAATGAAAGGAGTCTGATATTTGTCCAAGTATGTTGAATTTCTCAGCGATTAAGAGTTCCATCCTTTCTATATCCCTTTGCAGGTCCTTCGACATCTTGGTCGTATAACTGAGAGTCGGATTGGACATCACAGGGTGATCATCCTTTTAAAGCCTCAATGAATGGATTTGCTTTAGCAAACAACGTAAGAAGCACTGTAAGCTAATTTTATTTCTCCTCAACAGTTAACTTTTCCCTGAAATATTAAACGTATAATAGGCATAGACTCATAGTTATTGAAGGCACTAGGTGCACAGAAAAGAGGGGCTGAGCAAAGTATGGCGCAATTTTAGAAAACTTAAAAGTTATATAGACTTGGGCTTTGTTTGGTTATTGGATTTTGAGAGGGAAAAGAAAGAAAAACATAAGAGGAAGACATTTCCTTTTCTTGGTTAATAAGGAAAACGATGAAGAAGATAGGAAAGAAAAGAGAATAAGTTGAGAAATAATCTAGACATTTGGAATACTGTTAGTTATTTTCCTTCCTTTATTCAGGGATTACATTTATATTTTGAATTATTATTATTATTATTATTATTATTATTATTATTATTATTATTTTTATTATTATTATTATTAATTTTTAATTTTTAATGTTATTTAAGCATGAAAGGAAAACACAAGGGAAAACACAAGAGAAGTAGTTTTCCCTCTTCTTTTCCTTTCCCTTTTCTTTTCCGTCATGAAATCCATGAACCAAACAGAGCCAAAATAAAATGTAAAGAACTCAACAATTAGCATAGACATATAAATTGCTAAAACGTCAAAGTGATGTACATTTGGATCTACTAGCTCAATTGGGCAATTACTAAGTTTTGTCTCTTTGATACTGCACAATACCTTAGAATAACATAGTAAAGACCTAATCGAGTGTGAAACTATTTGGGAAACACTTGGGAAGCATTTGGGACTTAGGTTTAGTTTGACTCCCATTTTGGTGCTTCTTCTTTTTTAAAGCACAATTTCATGTTAATTTATTTGGTAACTAGTTTATGAGCTTTGCAAAAATTGAACTTAGGGCTTTTAAAAGCTCAAGGTTGCTTTTTGGTTTCATGATGTTTTTTTGAAGTATAATATGTCACTTGTACAAAATTATCAAACAACTTAATAATAAATTTCATAAGCTACTTTTAAAATGCCACGTGTGGGCCAAATTAAGCCTTAGTTGTTAAGTCATGTGCGCACATTTTTAGTCAATTAGTTTTACTTATATAATTAAAATGCTTATTATGACATTTAAATAAATCTAGAATTAATGCTGACATAATATTTTACTATTTTACAGAATTTCAAACAATTATATGTATATCAAAAATTATTTTTAAAACAACTAAAACCAAACAAGACTCAGATTTAGCAAAGAAGTTAACGAAAGTTAATGGAGGGGAGGTCAGTGATACAAGGTTTTGAAAATAAGGGAGGTCAATAATATTATTCAAAATCCAGGGGAGGTCTCTGATATTAGGTCATACCTTAGGCGAGGTCAATGGTATTTACCCAATTATTTTTTATTATCTGAGATTGGGACGACACAAGCTTGGTTTGGTTTGATTATTTATTTTTTATTATCTAAAGATTCATGATGGTATAATGTGTTTAAAATTTGTATGCCTATACTCTTGAGTTAATGTAGATTTGGGATATTTCTCGTCTCCAATGAGCCTCTATTAGCTTCGTTTTCTTGATTGAGTCGATTTTCAAAGATTATCTTTTATCTATTTTCATAAGTGGATGAATTGAAAAGATTGAACACTTAGCCGAAGATGTTCAACCCCAAAACCATGTCACAGGCAATCACATTAGCCAAATTGCAGGAGCGGCGCCTAGGAGTTGTGAACAAGAACACATCAACTACCCTCATACCCTTCCTTGACCCAAACCCAAAATTTCCCTATTAACACCAGTTTCAATTCAAATGTCAGATATCAACAGACCCCAATTGACACCACTCGGCACTCACTCGAGTCCATCCTAATTCTAAACGTAACCAGAGCCCATATTTCTCAGCTCGCCCTAACACATAAAATTCTGTCCTTTCGAAACCTTACCCAACCAGTTCATTGGGATCCAGAGCCCATATTTCTCAGCTCGCCCTAACACATAAAATTCTGTCCTTTCGAAACCTTACCCAACAAATTCATCGGGATTAAAAGAAGGGTAATACTTGAGACACACTCAAAGACAATTTTTGGGACACAATTTAATAGATGTATTTATCTCCTCATGTGTCATTGTGGGGTCCAGTGACATCACAAGAAAGATATACACATTTTTTGAGTTGTGTCTCAAAAATTGTATTTGGGTGTGCCACAATCTTTTTTACCGTTAAAAGAATAACACCAGAAGAATTACAACATAAAAGAGAGGGACCTATGCTGCTACTGTGATGACCAGAAAATTTTCTCATTTCTTCATCATCTCTATTTCTCGTATTCTCTATTCTTCTCCTTCTCCATTTCTCTTTCGTTCTGGAATTGCTGTGTTAAATTGAGCGGCTATTCCACGTAAGGACTCTGGTCCTTTCTTTTTCCCATGTTGCTAATTTCAAAATTTACTTTTTGACTTTTGAACCAATCAAAATATAATTTTGACCATCCTAATAGTGAATACCATCTTTTAAAAGTTGATGTCTACAAAGCTGATAGGGATTTGGGAGTGAGAAACCATTCCACGGCCACATTGGTAAGTAAAACTCACATCAAGAGATCTAGGGGTGAAAGTCGGTCGGTTCGGTCGGTGTTTGTCCAATATTTTCCACCGAACCGAAGGTATCGGGGTGCTAGAATTGGAGACCGAAACTGACTGATGTGGGTTCGGTTCGGTCAGGGTCGGGGTGTTTCGGTTTCGGTCGGGGTTCGGGGTGGTTCGGGGTGGTTCGGGGTGGGCCCCTGGGAAGGTGGCCTATTGATTTGTGTCAACTTTTTTTGGCCTAACTGTTTTATATTTTTTATTTTTTTGGGTTTGGGCCAGTAATTTAAAGTCATGTTCGTGGATTTGGGCTAATTTTTTAATGTTAACTAAAAGTGATTAAATGGCCCAAACAATAACCAATCTCCAACAAAAAATTACACACTTTTGAATTATGATTGTCCCAAAAATACTAAATTAAAATGTCAATTAGTAGATCTAAGATCTCATCACTAGTTCACCACTGTCCAATGCCAATAATAAGTAATACTGAAACAAACTATCCAAATCCATACTCCATAGTCCATAGTAACTTAGTAGAAACAGTCATAAGTCCGAACAATAATAAAAAAAAAAACTAAAAAGTCCCACAAGGCACAAACAGAGTTCAAAACTAAAAACTGAATTCCCACTCCAGGCTGCTGCTTCTTTGCCTAACTTGATTAAGATGACAAATTTGAAAGAATCAAGAAGAGAAGAAAAACTAAATTTAGAAACTCAACAATGTCTACATTTAAAAAGGCTTAAATAAGTAAGCCAACAATTAAATTTCCTCTCGTGCTACAAATAAAATGCTTAATCATCAACGATTATAGACTCCGATGAAGGCCCCTCCACATGAACTAAATAAAAAAAAATTGAAACAAGTTATAGAAATTAAAAAAGCTAGCAAACATTTTAAAAGTCACAATTACCTGATTCAAGCATTTCGAGTTGCTTAATATCTTCCATAGCTTCACGAAGACCAACGGATGAAGACCGCAACCAATTTTGTGTGCAAATAAGTGCCTCGACCATGTTTGGAGACAATGAACTACGGAAGGGATCAAGTACGCGGCCTCCAGTGCTAAATGCCGACTCTGAGGCAACAGTAGACACAGGAATCGCTAGGACATCTCGAGCTATTTCACTAACAATTGTGTATTTGTCGGAATTGGTCTTCCACCAACTCAATATATCAAAATTAAGAGAATCAACTTAATATCCTTCGTTCAAGTACCTTTCCAATTCATTCTTGGATCCCATATCACTTTCACTTTCCAAGTGCCTCTGAAAGTCACAGGAATCGCTAGGACATCTCGAGCTATTTCACTAACAATGGTGTATTTGTCAGAATTGGTCTTCCACCAACTCAATATATCAAAATTAGGAGAATCAACTTAATATCCTTCGTTCAAGTACCTTTCCAATTCATTCTTGGATCCCATATCACTTTCACTTTCCAAGTGCCTCTGAAAGTCTAAATCAAAAGACGCCCTAGATTCTTCATCATCCTCATCAACATCCATAACCCCCGATAATTCATTCACATTTACCTTCACACTTACATTAGGATCATTCTTAGCATAACACTCGTATAGAACAGTCAACTTAGCTTTCACTTTATCCATAAGTGCATTCACCATACTTGATTCACACTTTTTTAAAACAATATTCAACATACTGCAATTTACGACGTGGATCAAGCACAACGGCAACAAACAACAAAAAATTGATTTTTTCAAAACTACCCCAATACTTCTCAAATTTGAGTCTCATGCCCTCTGCCATCAATTTCAAATTTAAATCATCATTTGTACACAGCTTGTTTATCGCATTTTGAATTAAAACAATTTCCACATAGAAGGCATTGGAAGTGACAAATAAAGTGCCTGAAAAACACAAGGTTGCCTTTTGAAAAAGTTTAAGGAACTTCAAAAACAACCTAGCTCTCATCCAATCAACACTATATGGAGCTTTTAACATCTTCCTTCCACCATCTCTCCTACAATCATCCATTTCCACACCATCATTTTGATTTCCATCGCTTTTAAAGTGAGCATAAAATGATAAATCCTCATCCGCTAAACGTTCAAACGCCTTTTCAAATACCACGGCCCTTTCCAACATTAAGTAAGTCGAATTCCATCTAGTTGGCACATCTAGACAAACAAAATTTTTGGTTTCAATGGATTCTTTTTCGGCATATATTTTAAATTTAGCCAACCTTGATGGTGATGACCTCACATACCTCACGACATTACGCACCCCAACAATTGATTCATCCATTTCCTTTAACCCCTCAGAAACTATCGAATTTAAAATGTGTGCGCAACATCTCATGTGCAAATAATCATGCTCTAATATAATCCCTTTCCTATATTTTGTTTTTATCTTCAAGTAATTAATGACACCATTATTAGAGCTTGCATTATCAACCGTCGTAGTTAAAAACTTATCAATTCCCCAATCCAATAAGCACATCTCAATTGTCTTTCCAAGTGTATCACCTTTGTGATCAAAAACTAAATTAAAACTAAGGATTTTCTTGTGAAGTTTCCAATCAGCATCAATAAAATGTCCAGTAAGACACATGTAGTTTAAATTTTGAACCGAGGTCCACGTATCGGTGGTAAGACAAATACGTTGACCTCTAACAATACACTTCAACAATTTCTTCTCATTTGCGTGAAGAGTCATTACATCCTTTGCAAGCGTAATAAGGGATGGTATCTTAACCCACTTTGGTTGAACTACTAGCATAAATTCGTTGAATCTCTCGCTCTCTACAAATCTAAAAGGCAACTCATTTTTTACAATCAATTTTGCAAGTGCTTTTCTACAAGCTTCAGCACTAAAAGTCATCGCTACAAGTTGGCTAACACTCCCTCCAGGTTCATCTTTCGATTTGAAACCTAAGATAGTTTGGGACTTATCTTGTTTCCTAAACGGATATTTTTTGCATTGAAAATTAAGGTGAGTTAACATGGACTTAGTCCCTTTAAGCTTTGTATCACAAGCATAATCAATCCCACAATAGTTACAAGAAGCCCTTGGTGTCACACCCGTTCCGGAAAATCATTGATTTTTAATGCATAAATTTAATTTTAAGGGTTTTCAATGTCATTTGAAAATTTGAGATGAAGTTGACTGTGGGTCAACGGTGAGGTGTCAGAGAGGACACATGAACATAGAATTTCATGTTGCATTGGCATGGTTAAATGACATTTATATGATTTAAATGTTATTTGACTTATCTGGTATTTCGTGAATAGTGAATTATATCTGTGTAGTATAAATTATGGTAATTTTTGATATTGTTATATCATTTTGAGAACTGTGGTGAGAACGTGAGTGATACGTTAATTAAAAAGGTCAGTTGTGTAGAGATTGCACAGAATATAGTTTTCGGACGTTATTTTTGGACCCAAACAAAACTTAGCCGAAAACTTTTGAAATTTATAGTTTTCACTCGTAAAGTTATAAAATGGACGTGTGCGAAGTTTCGGGAGTTAATTAGAAGTTTGAGAAACTCGCGGGGGAAGTAAACGTGATTTCTGAAGAGTTTTTTTATAAATAGGTGGGGGTGAGATTTCATTTCTCACAAACCTCACAAAATATCTAGAGAGAGGAGAGAGAAGAGAGATTTGGTTGCCACGAGCTTGCCGGTGACATACGACGACCTTTCGCCTGTCAGTTTTTCTCCAGATTTCGTATTTGAACTCGTGGAGGTAAGATCTACGTTTTGATACCCCTTAGGCCACGTTTGACTAACTTTTCTAAAAATCTTAATTCTAGACTTTTGGGGAAAACCCCTGTAAACTTATAGGAATCATCTCAAATCTGAGATTCGGCGTTTATTTGGCCCTCTAATCGATCCTTCAAAGTTTGAAGAAAAACTCACGAGGTATGAAGTTCTAACTTGTGAAATATAGAGAAATACATGTTTTATATTTCGACGACGAAATTGAGATCCGGGCGAAATCCATGTATTATTTGTAGGCCCGTTAATTATGCACGCGCTAAATTGTGAAAAGCATGTCTAAATTTACGCGAGCACGTTGAGTTGTCTATGTGGGTCAAAGGGGGGTCTTATACAAATTCATGCCGGAGTAAACTTCTCGTTGTTTGAGAATTTGAGTAGCGACGGCTACTGTGCATGGTTTAAGGCGTGGACTTACTATGACACTTAGGGGATGTAATGGTTGTAGGCTTGGACTAGCCATTGACATCACGGTTAAAGGTTTGAACTTGCCGCTACCGGATGAAGGCGTATTTTTTTTCCCTAGAGACTATTGATATGATTTATGAGATTGAAGCATGTTTTGTTATATATTGCATATGTTAGACTTGTGCACTCAGCATATAGCTGAGCAGTGGAGATTTACTCCATTGCAGGTAAGAAGAAAGATAAGAAGAAGTGTGAAGAGTGAGGCCGTTGTGGAATGCCGGGGAATCAATTGTCTATACTTTTGTTCTACTCCGAACATGTAATAATAACCTTGAATTCGTAGCATGTTGTAGTATAATCTGAACTTAGATTTAGTACTTGTGATCCCTAGTAAACGCTCTTGTATTTATGTTTTTGAATGATGGAATGGGGTGGATAAATGTTGGTTTGGAGTTGGGAGAACCTTGAGTGGGAAAGCTGCAGTTTTGGATTTTGTTGACAGAAACCAGTCGACTGGTTTTCGATCCAGTCGACTGGATCACTATGTTGAATTGGTTACTGCTTTGTTTCGTCTGAGATTCAGTCGACTGGTTTGAGAAAACAGTCGACTGGATGGAGCCCCAGGCCATGACATTCTGCTGGATTAGGGTACCAGTTGACTGGTATTGTAATTCAAACTACAGATAAACAGGGGAATTGTAGACTTTTCTAGTGTATTTTCCTATTTTAGCGCGGTTATATTTTACAAATACCCCCTCTTGTCACAACCCCCAACTAGCGATTTGCTAGTCCCTAGCAATAAAGCGAAAATAAAACAAGCTTACTAATACTACAACGACTAAAATAACAAAAAAAAAACTAAAGCAACTAATCTAGTAAAATGAAAGGAACTTCCTAACTCACTTTCGCAGGAATCGCGGTTGCATTTAGCAAATGCAACAAGCCGTTAAACCCCTAGGTTTCCCTAGTGGACGAGTGTTGTCTCGTGAGGGTTTGCAGTGAATCTACCCACAAAATTCTAAATTTTAAGCTAAAAAAGATATAGAAAAACTTATAAACATTCTTTCCCATTCAACTATCAATTTAGCTCCACATAACATATCAACCTCATACAAACCATGAAGAAATCCACATGTTCCTCATGTCACCAAGATAAATATACATATGCGTTACATTCATGTATCCGTGTGTGTGAGGTCAACAGCTATGCATCCAACTTTATTTAGAATTGTTTAGACTATCATACTCTTGGAACGCGTAGTTTCAACTCAATTCTCACATTAGTTTGCACTAAAAAATGAACATCTCACAGAAACTTGTTTAGAAATGATCGCTCATGGTGTGAAAGCTTTAATAGGAGTGATGTTCTGGCTACTAGTGTTTCACACCGAACTCGATAAAGGACGAATATTTAGAGTATTTTAGTCTCATGAAAGGAATACTACTTACTAGAGGAGCGAAATACCGTGGATAACTCAACTTTACACTTTCATATTCAAACTACGTCGTCAAGAATCATTAAGGCTTAGACAATTCGACTTTTATTTAGTGAGATAAAGATAAGAGGGGTAAGAAATTGCACATCCTTGGCATTTGATTGCATTTATTTCTTCTTCATTCCAACCATCCTCTATTTTCATATATATTTATTTCTCTTTACTTTTTTCTTTTTTTTCTCTCTTTTTTTTTTAACCTGCTTCCCACAACTACTCCCTTCTTATCAAATACTTCAACACTTTTAATCACATCAGCCGTGCAATCGAGTTTATAGAGGTTAAAGTTTCAGACGAAAGGTTAGGCTTTCATATTGGCGATATTTAATCAGTGTGGGGTCAAGAGATTCTTGGATGTTGATACAGGTATATGAAAAGAAAAAATAAGGAATGAATAACGAAGGCTTAAATCATTTTCTTAACTTCTTAGTTTTAGCACTTCAGTGTTCATTGAGTTTTAATTGGTAAATCCTGAACGTTCTCCTCTAATAAACAGCCTAAATGAAGAATTTTGAGACTATCCAACGAATTTAAAGTATATTCAAGAAAAAAAAAACAATTCGAATTAATGTGACAATTCCCTCAGAATTGAAGATTGGATTCAAAAGCTCACTAAGGGTTGTTAATTTCCACTAGTTATTCCTTGAAGCATAAAAGTCATATTAACTCTAATTTCAGTTTTCTGCATAGCTCTTAACATGTGCAAATGATTTGGATACTAGAATGGTTAACAAATGCATCCCTCTTAGTGAAGCTAGAAAAACGCGTGAACTTAAGTTATAATGGGATGAGATGAATATAAATATGTCATTGCTTGATAACAGCTAAATAGGATAGAAAATTCAAAATTTTTCTACCAATTTAGTTCCAAAACTTGGTTAAAAATTTGCAATTTTTTTTTTTTTTTTTTTTAATGGAGATTTGCAATAGATGGAGTGATACAAATAGCTAAGTATAGATATGCACAGGTGATGGTTTATCTACATCCTACCCCCAACTGAAAATTGCGATGACCTCAGAAGTTGATTTTCAAATAGATAGATAGAGTGATATCACCTGATAAAGCACTTAAAAAGCTCGCGCATAACAATCTGTAAAGAAACAGACAATCTCCAGGTGGACAGGATCAAAAGAAAAAGAAACAGGAATATAAAGCACAAGATCCATATATAGTAACATAACCAATCACTGTAAAGATAAAACAAAGAAACTAAAAGCAGTGATAAGAGAGTACAGCCAAACCAAACCAACCAAGCCAAACCAAATAGTTACAAATATCCACAAACAGTCCAACTAAAAGACCAAAAGAAGAGAGCACAGAGATAGAAATAAAAAAGATACAACAGAACTCTCCAAACACTCTCAAAATCAAGACCTACACATCCTCTGCGACATCGGATAATATCTCTATCGGCGCATCGGGAGTATCCTCAACTCCACCCTCAGTAATAGTATGAGCCGTCGCCGGGTCACTCTCAGTTACAACTGGAGGTGGTGGAAGTGGGGGCTCCGCAGAAGGTGGGGCCGCTGATGATGATGGGGCAGAAGGATCAGCAGGTGGTGGTGAGACTGTGGATGTGGATGGACAAGTGGTAGTCGGTGCAGCAGAAGGGTGAGTTGTGGTAGGTGGAGGTGCAGAGGAAGATGGGCCAATAGTGTGTGGTGGAGGTGCAGATGGAGTGGAAGATGGGGGTATGATCGGGTCAAACCCTAGCTGGACCAACATGGTAGTCAGCATGGCGGATATATGGTCGACCTTGCCCTCGAGTCTCATCCGGGCTGCCCTCTCCTCCAAAAGTAAATCGTGAATAGTCGGGGGAGGTGCGGATGAAGACTCTCCCTGGGCTGGAGCCTGAGATCTCTGTCTCAGCTCAAAACGTGCTACCTCCTGAACTGGATCGTCCTCCTCCTCAGACTCATGCTCCTCAGCCTCAGTGGGCGTCCCAGAAGCAGCTCCCTCGGTGTCCGTCCCGCCTCCACGTCTCCTCTTCTCCCCCAACTTGGCCTTGCCTTTTGCTTTTCTCTTTTTCTGAGCATCAGAACGGCGGGCCGCTGTCTCACCAAATCGACTAGAGGCCTGAAGAATGGAATCTGTGGCCAACGGGACTAATCCGGCCCGCTCAATAACCCTATGTATAGGCCAAGCGCCCTTCAAATGGCGCTTGGCGGCAATGTACCGCGTAGGCTGAACGAAGAAGTCGATATACATGCAAGACAAACAGACACGATGTCCTGTCCCAATGGAGTACAGAGCACGGGCATACCACGGCGCAAATTTCTCGTGGTAGGACGTCATCAAAATACAGTTGACCAATGCAAGGTGGAGGAGGTGGTAATTCTCAGTCAGAAACTTATCCTCGATATTGGATGCGCTGTTCCAGAACTGAACGGCACCTCCTGTGAGCTCACGGATAATGGTGGTCGGCGGGATCTCTGGGGCTCCTGGTAATGAGGGATAGAAACAGCCAGGGACCTCAGGAACCCCCAAAGCTGCAGAGACTGTGGCAGGACTGAAAACGATCTCGCGCCCACGAAAGAATGATCGATAGGTAAACGGGGCCGCGGGATCCTTAATCATGGAAGAGCAAGCTTCACGAACCCAGTGGTTATTGATTTTCTTGGTCTGGATCAACATGTCGTACCACAATGGCATATCTCTGATCCGTGCTAGGAACCATGGAGCGGCAAGCCATACAGACTCCAATGGCCGCTCGAGCATCACCTTACGCGTCTGAAAAAAGAGTGGTTGAACCAAACACGCTCCTCGGGGCTCCAGAACCCGTGGTCAGGTATGGGATCCGGTATAGTGAGATCCAGAGGTTTGGACTTGTGATATCCCGTGATAGGGTTCATTGCGGGGTCCTGAAAATAGAAGAAATACAGAAAAGAAATCAAAACAAGAAAGAAAAGAAAAGAAACTGAAACTTCTTGTGTTCGACCGATCGAACAATGTTCGATCGATTGAGAAAGGACAGAGTTCGATCGCTCGAGACTCTATCGATCGATTGAGAAATGACTGGGTTCGAGCGATCGAACCCAGCTCGATCGATCGAGCACAGCGAATGTGCGGTGACTACTTTCGAGAGCAGAAAGAGCCATCACACACACAAAACAAGATATAAACTAAAAGAAAAGGGCTAAATAACCACTGGGGGCACCTCCATGCACAAATGAAAAGAAAAGAACAACGAGGGGTAACGTGGGGCCTCACCTCGAGAGACGCGCTAGGTGATGCTTGCCCGTAGTGCCACTAATGAACGGGGGAACCCGGAGCTCCGTGAATCACGAGATATCTCGTTGGATGCTCTCCCTGGTCTCGATCGATTGAGTGAGTGTGAGAGAAAATGAGATTTTACAAAACTTCAGCATGACGCCTCGTTTTAATACAGGTCTCGATCGATCGAGTAAGTTCGAGCGATCGAAAGTTCAATCAATTGAATACTCATCAAGCGCTCGAAGATCTGATACGGTCGATCGATCGAGATGAGTTCGATCGATCGAACACCCAAATTTTATAATAACTCTGAATTAAGAAATTTAGCACCCCCAACAAGCCAACAATGTTCTGGACAAACAGAATAGTGAAAAACAGGGCATTTGATAGAACCTGTAAGCCAAACTCATCCTCAAAATAGAAAATTGCAATTTGATATAAATAAATCCTTTTAATAGCATCCATATTGCAACGATATTGCCATCAACTGGTATTTAAAACCTTATTCAACTAAAGAAAACCGAAAATAAAACTAAAACCAATAAAATTCTGTCAAGGATTACATTCCAATTGATAAATGAAAGATGAAATGAATGGAAACAACTGAAATGCGGCACTATTCTTCGAGCATGAAGATTCCTCTTCCACAATCGCTTCATGATCCGCCGAATTTTCAAAAGTGGAGTCCAAACTCGATGATTCTCTTCCCCAGAACAATCGGAAAGCAGCAAGGATATCATCGAGCAGGTCTGGCGTCTCTAAAGGATTGAAAGCCCATGCAAGAGGTGATCCGGATGGAGACAAGGATAATGGAGTGTAACTGCGTAACGGACTATCCTCTTGCGACGGAGTGTGTGGGGGCCTTATGTAGGGCCCAAAACCATGAACCAGTTGATGTGGAAGGTAAAGCGGCGGGAACGGTGGATTCATAGTGACAATCCTGACAAAGGAAATAAAAACAAAAGACAAACAAACCGATATTAAGATAACGGAACACAAAAAAATAAGGATTAACACGAAAAGAAAAACAAGGAACAGAAACAAAAAACAAAGAAAATGTGATTAAGTTCCAACCTCACTATTGGCATAGACTCCCAAAATGCACTAGCTGGTAAGGGGCATTGGAGCCTGAATAGCAGAAAGCTCAGGTGCACATATCGATATAGGACCAACTCGGGAACAAGGAAGTCGTCAACAAAAACAAAAACTGCAGTGTGACGTTCTGGGACAACATCCTGAAGGTCATGATCTTCCCATGGGTCCCACATATCATCATTTTCCCATTGTGCCATGAGTGCATCATCCACCATTCTCCCCATGTACAGGTCTTCTTCCTCATCCACATCATCGTCATCATGAAATCCCATATTTTCATATGGATTGATGTCAAGGAGGGCCGGTCGGTATGAAATGTACCCTTGAGCAGCATCAATGAGAGAATGAGCTTCAGGGTCTTGATGAAGCAAGGGGCAGGGTGTGAGTTCACCCTCAGTCCAGGTGCCACAACGACATTTTGAATCAGCCCATGAACCGATAGAATGAACATCATCACCTCGCATCTATGCACCTGCAATAGAGTGGTTTAAGGTATAGCTGATTAGAACAAGATCACAAACACAAAAGAATGAACAAAGACTTAAAAACAAAAGAGAGAAACTAAAATGCAGGGAAAGATAAAGAATACAACAACAATATGGAACTCCCCTTTGGATTTTAAGTGAAAGAATAGTTGGGCTCATCCAGCTGGATGTGCTCAACTTCAGTTTGGAAGTTCTCCAAGAACGGTTTCAACCTTTGGCCATTGACCTTGAAACAATCATCGTTCTTTGGATTTACGAGCTCAACCGCCCCGTATGGAAAGACAGTTTTTACAATGAATGGGCCTGTCCAACGGGAACGGAGCTTTCCTGGGAAAAGGTGGAGGTGAGAGTCATACAGCAAACTTTCTGCCCCGACTCAAATGATTTACGAAAGATCGTACGATCATGGCGAGCCTTTAACCTTTCCTTATGCAACCTTGCAGAGTCATACGCATCTCGTCGTATTTCTTCTAGCTCTGCAAGTTGGAGCTTGCGTAACTGACCTCCTTCTTGAATATCAAAGTTCAATGAGCGTGTCGCCCAGTAAGCTTTATGTTCAATTTCAACAAGGAGGTGGCAAGCTTTCCCGTAAACCAATCTATACGGGGACATACCTAGATTCGTTTTGTAAGCAGTACGGTATGCCCATAAAGCGTCGGTTAGCTTGTATGCCCAGTCTTTTCGGTTGGAGCTAACCGTCTTTTCGAGAATATGCTTGATTTCTCGGTTAGCCAATTCCGCTTGCCCATTCGACTGTGGATGATAGGCAAGAGCAATTTTATGGTGGACTCCGTATTTCTTGAGAAGTGACTCCAAAGGCCTATTGCAGAAATGCTTGCCTTGGTCACTTAGTAAAGCTTTCGGAGTTCCAAAACGAGACAAGATATGCTCTCGTAGAAAGGACAAGACCGTTCTGTGGTCATTGCGTCTCGTTGGTATCGCTTCAACCCATTTTGACACATACTCTACAGCAAGGAGTATGTATTCATAGTTATTGGACTTGGGAAATGGGCCCATAAAATCTATGCCCCAACAATCAAATATCTCAATTGTGATGATAGGGGTTAAAGGCATAGAATTCCTTTTAGAAATAGTTCCAAGCTTTTGACAGCGTTGGCAAGTCTTGCAAAAGGAATGTGCATCTTTGAAAATTGTGGGCCAGTAAGAACCGCTTTGTAGAACTTTTTGTGCGGTCTTCTGTGACGGGAAGTGGCCACCGCATGCCTCAGAATGACATGATGCTAAAATTACGGTTATATCCTCATTGGGAACGCAGCGCCTGATGACCTGATCAGCACAGTACTTGAAAAGATACGGGTCATTAAAGAAGAAATGACGCGCGAACGAGAGGTATCGTTTTCTGTCTTGGTTTGACCAATGATTCGGTGTTTCTCCCGTGACAAGGTAGTTCACAATATCAGCATACCAAGGCAGACCACTTACTGCCAGTAGCTGTTCATCCGGGAACTCATCCTTAATGGATTGGGATTCAGTATTGTCGACAAAAGTCAACCGTGACAAATGGTCCGCAACCACATTCTCTACTCCTTTCTTATCTTTGATTGTTAGATCAAACTCTTGGAGTAAGAGTATCCATCGAATGAGCCGTTGTTTAGCGTCTTTCTTTGACAGCAGATACTTGAGGGTCGAGTGATCTGTAAAACAGACGATTGGTGACCCTATCAAGTAAGACCTAAACTTATCCAAAGTGAATACTACAGCCAGCAGCTCCTTTTCAGTAGTTGTATAATTCATTTGAGCCTCATTTAAAGTTTGGCTGGCATAGTATATCACGTATGGTTTTTTGTCCTTTCTCTGGCCTAGGACTGCACCAATGGCGTAATCACTAGCATTGCACATTAATTCGAAAGGCAAACTCCAGTCGGGTGCCTGTATTATAGGTGCGGAGGTGAGGAGCTCTTTCAGATCCTCGAAGGACTTTTGGCAACTCTCTGACCACTCGAATGGTGCATCTTTGACAAGAAGTTGACAAAGAGGTCGAGAGATTGTACTGAAGTTCTAGATAAACCGACGATAAAATCCTGCATGCCCCAAGAATGAACGAATGTCTCTCACTGTACGGGGGACAGGTAGATTTGAGATTATGTCAATTTTTGCCTTATCTACTTGGATTCCTTCATCGGAGATTATATGGCCGAGG
This sequence comes from Hydrangea macrophylla, assembly GCA_033977485.1. Lineage (NCBI taxonomy): Eukaryota > Viridiplantae > Streptophyta > Magnoliopsida > Cornales > Hydrangeaceae > Hydrangea > Hydrangea macrophylla. Next base: position 59,992,476 of record CM066997.1, on the reverse strand, counting down.
ACTATTCCCTTGGTCACCATAAAGTGACACTTTTCCCAATTCAAAATTAGGTGTTTGTCCTCGCATCGCATTAATACCTGTTCGAGATTGTTGAGGCAATCTTCAAAGCTATGGCCAAACACTGAAAAATCATCCATGAAGACTTCAAGGATGTTTTCGACCATGTCACTGAATATGCTTAGCATGCACCGCTGAAAGGTAGCCGGTGCATTACATAAGCCAAACGACATTCGACGGTAGGCAAATGTACCAAATGGACAAGTGAATGTGGTTTTTTCCTGATCTTCAGGAGCAATTTCAATTTGGTTATATTCACTATATCCATCCAAAAAGCAGTAATACTTGTGACCTGCCACACGTTGTAGCATTTGAATGGCAAAGGAAAATGGTCTTTTCGGGTCACAGTATTCAACTTTCTATAGTCAATACACATCCTCCATCCAGTGGGGACACGTGTTGGTACCAATTCACCATCTTTGTTCGGAATGACCGTTATGCCTGCTTTCTTTGGAACCACTTGGGTTGGACTAACCCAAGGACTATCAGATATCGGATAAATCATCCCAACATCAAGTAGTTTGAGCACTTCCTTTTTAACTACTTCTTGCATGTTGGGATTCAGACGCCTTTGTATTTGCCTTGAGGGTCTGGCGTCTTCCTCCAGATATATCTTATGAGTGCATATGGATGGGCTTATGCCTTTGAGATCAGCAATCGTCCATCCCATAGCATCCTTATGCTTGGTCAGCATTTGCACTAGCTTACCTTCCTGTTCACGAGTTAAAGCAGATGAAATGATCACAGGATAAGTTTTTCCAGTCCCTAGGAATGCGTATTTTAGCTCTTTGGGTAGCTCCTTTAATTCTAACTCCGGAAACTGAAAACTAGAAGGCATTGCCAACTTAGTTTTAGGAGGCAATTGTTCATATGGCATTACCCACATGCATTCTGCTCTATCCTCCTCTATCGTATCCATCATAAGACACGTCTGGTTCAGGTCAACATCCAATGGAGTTGACTCTGCAGGCTGATAGATATCGCCAAATTGAGTCATCACAACTTCCAAAGGATCTTTGTAGTTGACCAAGTCAACTTCATCTTCAATGACCATGTCAATGTAATGAATTTCTTCCTCATCATCGTATTCTTCGGGTCGGGGATTAGAAAAGATTTTGACATTCAATGTCATGTTCCCGAATACGATAGTCATGATACCACTTCTAATCTTGATCGTGGCATCAATAGTGTTGAGGAATGGACGTCCAAAGATAACCGGGATGTGTGCACCAGGATTAGACACAAGTTCTGTGTCCAATATCACGAAATCAACCGGAAAGACAAAAGTGTCTATTTGGACAAGGACGTCCTCTAACACCCCTCTAGGGTACTTCACAGATCTGTCTGCCAATTGCAAAGCGACTCGGGTGGGTTTGAGTTCACCCAACCCTAGCTGTTTATAGACTAAATATGGCAGCAAATTCACACTTGCTCCTAGATCGAGGAGTGCGTTATCTATCCTTTGATTCCCAATTCTACATGAGACAGTAGGTGTACCGGGGTCTTTGAGTTTTGGAGGCAACTCATTTTGAATGATCGCACTTGCTTGGCACGCGACATAAGCATGTTTCTTCACGCTTTGCCTCCTCTTGACCGTGCATAGATCTTTGAGATACTTCGCATAGGCCGGCACTTGCTTGATAGCATCTAGGAGTGGAAGGTTAATCTTGACTTGTTTAAACAATTCCAGAAACTCCTGATTTTTCGTCTCATTCTTGGGTTTCTTCAACCGTTGAGGATAAGGTGCAGGAAAAGGGCAGTTTGGTGGTTCATCCTTCACAGACTGCTTTCCAGGCCTTCGCTCAACTTCTTCCTCTACTCTAGGAGCTTCAATGTTTGCCTTTATTGCCTCGTCATTAGTAGACGGCTCCTCCTCTTGAGTAGATGGTTGCTCAAGCTCGTTTTCCACCACTTCCTCCTCTTTGTACACTTCGGGTGTAGACAGAGGCATGCTTTTCTCTATGATTTTTCCACTTCTCAGCGTAGTCACGGCTTTAGCATGTTCTTGATTGTTAGGACCATTGTTATGTCCCTTGGGGTTCGGAAGTGGTTGGGCAGGGAATGTTCCTCCTGAACCCTCTTGCCGTGCATCTATCCTTTCTAACGTGGCAGACATTCTACTCATCATCTGTATGAGTTGCTGCGTTAGATTGGCATTAGCAAGTGGTTCTTCCTCTTGTACCTTCTTGTGTGGTGGCACATAGGTATTGGTCTGTGGTGCATAAGAGGATTGAGCTTGGTTGTAGTTATTGGTTCTGTTTTGATTGTATTAATGGGACGGCCTATTGTTTTGCCCTTGATATTGATTGTTGTAGGGCTGCTGTTGATATTGATTTTGGGTTCCAGCATTATTTCTCCAATCAAAACCGGGGTGATTCCATCTATTGTTACTTTGAAAGTTATTGTTGGAATTCCCCGTCCCTCGAAAACCGTGCATAGCATTCATTTCCATAGGGGCCTGCTCTTGAAAATACGGCACATTGGGACAGTATTGAGTTGTATGTCCCAACATGTTGCATGTGCCGCATGGTTCCTCAGGCATCACCTGCCTTGAGCTCTCTCCTCGCATCCCTAGTTCTTCTACCTTCTTCGCCAGTTCTTCGTACTTGTTCATCAGATGATCTTCACTTGTCAATTGGTACAAACTCTTATTTTCCACACTCGATATTTGAGTTCGAGGTGTATCTTTAGAGTTAGACAATTCATGAGCATGTTCAGCTAACCACTCGAAATGAGCTTCAGCCTCTTCGGTGTTCTTTCGAAGGAATGGTCCAGAGCTCATAGTTTCGACCAACTTTTTTGTTTCACCATTCAGTCCTTCATAGAAGTGACTGATGGTACGCCATTTCTCATATCCGTGGTGGGGACATAATAGAAGCAAATCTTTGAAACGCTCCCAAGTTTGGGTGAAAGTTTCATTGCTCCTCTGCTTGTATGAACTTATTTGGCGTTTTAGCTCTGTGGTCATGCGAGGTGGAAAGAATTTCTTCAAAAAACGCAGTGTTCATCGCATGCCATGTGAAGATTGAATTCGGTTTCAGGGTGAGTAACCACGCCTTTGCTTTATCCTTCAAGGTGAAGGGAAATAACATTAAGCGTGTCACATCTACAGGACAAGTTTGGGAGAATGTTTTACAAACATCCTCGAAATCCTTAACGTGTAGATATGCCTTCTCGCTTTCCATCCCATGAAATGTTGGAAGGAGTTGAATCATCCGATTGCGAAATTGAAATTCGCTAGCATGTGGGGGAATGAGAATGCAAGAAGGAGTAGGTGCGTGTTCTGGTTGCATGAGATCGCACAACGGCCGCAGTGAATCATCAACTGGTACCACAACATTTTCACCATGTTCACTCTGATCGTCATCCATTGATTCAGTTGGAGTGGTGACAGGGTTACTAGAGCTGGAAGAATTCGATGAATATAGAGGATTTCCAAAAATTTCGTAGATGGGAACTATCAGACATAAATGAGAGAACCTAAGAAGATTGAAAACCTAGAGAATTCAAAGAAAAAGGAAAACAGAAATAGATCAGGAAAGATTGAGGTAATCTAAGGAATTGATCGTCGCCTTCCCCGGCAACGGCGCCAAAAACTTGACACGAATATTTTTCTGTGTGCGCTTGTGTGCTATACCCAAGTGTAGGTAGACGTGCAAGTAGTAACTGGTAAGACCAGGTCGATCCCACAGGGAAGGATGAGAATTAAATCACTTAGATTAGACTCTAAAAGAAAAGAAAAAATTCAATATTTTAAGAAAAGTGTAGAACACAAAGTTCTACAATTAACAACTACTAAACTTAAAAACAACTAAATTAAATTAACTAATGATTAACTATTTAACTAAAGCGAGATTTGAAAACGGTTTTTCTTAATAAAAGAAAGTGTTGGGATCACGCAAATCCACTATGACTCAGCCATCTACCATGCAAATGCAATTAAGCTCAACGGAAGCTCAACGGAGGGCAACTTCTACAGTATCCCGTACTTCTCTAAGGATATAGAATCAATAGTCCTTTCATGACCGGGACTATATCATCACAATTAAGTTCGAAATACACAAAGGTGGTTTAATTCAATAGTGAAGACTCGCACCTACAATGGTGTTAGCATTGAGGGTGGTTTGTAAAATATACTGAAAGAAAATACCTTAAGGCTTAACGTTTAGAGACTATTTTGACAAACTGAGCATTTGGGGACAGTTTGATAACGAATCAGTAAAGCAGAAAGTCTTGGAATATTGTATTAGATGTCCTCAAGAATCAGAGGTCTCGATCGATCGACGCGCTTTCGATCGATCGAACTTCTTCATCTCTCGATCGCTCGAATGTGTCTCTGGTCCGATCGATCGAACTATATTCGATCGATCGAACACAGGAATATAAATACTGCATGGCAGAGGCCTGAAATCACGGTTTCATCGCGATTTCCCAACCCCGAACTACTCAGACATGATCTGGGAAGTCTTAGATTTATTTTTAACGTAAAAGTTCATTAAAATCATGTTTGTTTGCGAGTTTTTCATGAAAACTATGAAAATCAATGATTTTAACTCATCTAGCATGTAATACTACGATATTAAAGATTATACTACGAATAACTACTTGCAGAATGTAAACAAAATAAAATGAAGTAACCTGGAGAAGAGCAACTACTATTAAACCTTACGAAATCCAAGCTACAATGAAAAAACCTTGAGAAAAACCTACAAAATAAGATAAACTCTCTACTCTCTATGAAAAACTGATGAAAACAAAGTATGGGCGTCCCCTTTGGACGTAAACAAAATGATTATATATATCCTAAACCTCCTGCTAGGGTTAAAAACCCGTTTCTGCTGCGTGCGCGTATAATCTGATAAACGGCATGTTCGATCGATCGAAACACTCTCGATCGATTGAAATTCCAGAAACTGCGATCGCTTGAACTCCACTCGATCGATCGAAACGTCGATCGCTCGAACATTGTTCGATCGCTCGAACCCTGTATTCCAGCTTTGAGTTGTCTTCATCTGGACTAAGCACTTCCTTTTATCAACATTCTTCAATCTTGTACACAGTAGCAGTAATCTGCACAAATAATGACTAAAACAATACCACTTATCAAAGTTTAATCAATTTGTGTAGAAACTGGTATTGTAATTCATACTGCAGATAAACAGGGGAATTGTAGACTTTTCTAGTGTATTTTCCTATTTTAGTGCGGTTGTATTTTACAAATACCCCCTCTTGTCATATGGCAATAGGTTTACACTTGCTCCTAGATCGAGGAGTGCGTTTTGTATTCTTTGATTCCCAATTTGACATGAGATAGTGGGAGTATTGGGGTCTTTGAGTTTAGGAGACAGTTCATTTTGGATAATTGTGCTTACTTGACAAGCAACATATGCGCGTTTCTTCACACTCTGCCGCCTCTTGACCGTGCATAAATCTTTAAGATATTTAGCATAGGACGGTACTTAGTGGAAGGTTTATTTTAACTTGTTTAAACAGTTCCAAATACTCCTGATTCTTTATCTCATTTTTGGGCTTCTTTAGCCTTTAAGGGTAAGGCACTGGGAAAGGGCATTTAGGTAATTCATCCTTAACAGCCTCCTTTCCAGGCCTTTTGTTAGCTTCTTCTACTTCTATGGGAGCTTCATCATTTACTTCTAATGGTTTGTTATTAGTCGATGGCTCCTCTTCCTGGGTAGATGGCTCGTTTGTATTTACCACTTCATTCTCTTCGTAATCTTCAGGTGTAGAAAGAGGCATGTTGTGCCCTATAATTTTGCCGCTTCTCTGAGTAGTCACGGCTTTTGCATGTTCTTGATTATTGGGACCATTGTTGTATCCCTTAGGGTTTTGAAGTGGTTGGGTAGTAAACACTCCACTCGATCCCTCTTGACGTGTATCCATTCTCTCTAATGTCACAGACATTTTACTCATCATTTGAATCAATTGCTGTGTTAAATTCGCATTAAAGAGCGGATCTTCCTCTTGCACCTTTTTATGTGGTGGCACGTAGACATTATACTGTTGATTATTAGAGGGTTGAGCTTGGTTGTAGTTATTAGATCTATTTTGATTGAATTGCTGGGGCTGTCTGTTGTTTTGCCCTTGATATTGATTATTATTGTAGGGCTGTTGTTGATATTGGTTTTGGGTCCCCACGCCGTTCTTCCAATCAAAACCGGGGTGATTCTATTGATTATTATTTTAAAAATTGTTATTATTGTTATTGTAGGAATTCCCAGCCCCTCTATATCCTTGCAGGGCATTCATTTCCATGGGGGCCTGTTCTTGAAAATACAGCACATTAGGACAGTATTGAGTTGTGTATCCCAACACTTTGCATGTGCAGCATTGTTCTTTAGGAAAAACCTGTCTAGAACTCTCGCCTTTCATTCCTAACTCTTCTACCTTTCTTGCTAGTTCTTCGTATTTTGTCATTAGGTGATCTTCACTTTTTAACGGATAAATACTTTTCTCCCTTACAACTGCTAGCTGTGCACGTGAAACCTCTTCAGAGTTCGACCATTCATGAGCATGTTCAGCTAACCACTCGAAGTGGGCTTCAGCCTCTTTGGTGTTTTTGCTAAGAAATGGACCTGCGCTCATGGTTTCAACCAGTTTTTTTTGTTTCACCATTTAGTCCTTCATAAAAGTAGCTAATGGTTCGCCATTTCTCATAACCGTGATGTGGGCATGAGAGAAGCAAATCTTTGAAACGCTCTCAAGTTTGAGTGAAGGTTTCATTGCTCTTTTGTTTGTAGGAGTTTATTTGTCGTTGAAGTTCGGTGGTCATGCGAGGTTGGAAGAATTTCTTCAAAAATGCAGTGTTCATCGCATGCCAGGTGAAGATTGAATTTGGCTTGAGGGTGAGCAGCCACGCTTTTGCTTTATCCTTCAGAGTGAAGGGAAATAACATTAAGCGTGTTACATCCACAGGACAGTTCTGAGAGAATGTTTTACAAACATCCTCGAATTCCTTGACATGTAGATATGCCTTCTCGCTCTCATTTCCATGAAATGTTGGAAGGAGTTGAATCATTTCTTTTTGAAATTGGAACTCTCCCGCATGGGGTAGAATGAGAATACAAAAAGGAGTCGGTGCATGTTCAGGTTGCATGAGATCATGCAAGGGATGTAACCAATCATCAATAGGTACAACCACATTCTCACCATTTTCACTTTGAGTGTCACCCATTGATTCTGTAGGTGTGGCGACGGGGTTGATAGACCTAGAAGAATCAGATGAGTAGAGTGAATTTCCAAAGATTCCTTCGATGGAATTATCGGACATGAAAGGAAAAAGTCTAAAACGATTTTTAACCTAAAGAAAACAAAAAAACAAAAATAGAAGACTGAGCAAGGTAATCTAAATACTAGCTGGTCGCCTTCCCAGGCAACGACGCCAAAAACTTGACACGGAATAATTTGTGTGCGCTTATGTGCAATACCCAAGTATAAGTAGTCGTGCAAGTAGTACTGGATAAGACCAGGTCAATCCTACAGAGAAGATTTTAAGCTAGGTACTAAGATTAAACTCTAAAAGAAAACAAAAATTTAGAACTTAAGGTAAGGTGTAGAACACGAAGTTCCATAATCAACAACTACTAAGATTACATCAACTAAATTAAACTAGTGATTAACTGATTGACTAAAGCGTTATTTTAAAACGGTTTATCTTTATAAAAGGGGAAGCATTGGGATCACACGAATTCACAGTGACCTAACCATCTACTATGCAATTTCATAAAGCTCTTTGGAGTACGTCTCTCTACAGTATTCCATATTTTCTAAAGATAAAGATTCAATAGTCCTTTCATGGCCGGGACTATATCATCACAGTTGATTTAAAAATACATGAAGGCGGTTTAAAACAATAGTCAAGACTCACACTCTGATTGGTGTTAGCATTCAAAGTGGTTTGTAAAAGTTATTGAAGAAAATTGCCTTAAGGCTTAAAGTTAAGAAACTGTTTTGACAAACTGAGCATATGGGGACAGTTTGATAACAAATCTCAAAAACAGAAAGTCTAAGAATACTGCAAAGGACCAACCCAAGATTTTGAGTGTTCGATTGATCGACGCTCTTTCGATCGATCGAACATCATCATCTCTCAATCGATCGAAATGTCTTCGATTGCTTGACTATCTCTCTGTTTCGATCGATCGAATACAGGTTTCTATACTGTTGCATGACAGAGGTTGGAGATCACTTTTCATCATGATCTCCCAACTCTGAGACTACTCAGACATGATCTGGAGTACTACAGATTTGTTATTAACGTAAAAATTCATTAAAGTTCTGTTTGGTTGTGATTTTAACATAAGAATTATGGAAACTATGGATTAAAGCTAAACTAATAAGCAACACTACGAGTATTACTGCTTATACTATGAAAAACTACTAATAGAATGTAAACAATTAATAAAACAAAAACTGAATGAAAGGAACACTTGTATTAAAACTTAAATCACCAAGCAATCAATGTAGAATCCAAGATTAACCTACAAAACAAGCAAACTCTATGTCTCTTTCTATGTAAATTGTGAAAACAAAGTTTGTACGTCCTTAAGGACGTACTCATAACTAGTATATATAGAAAATCCTAAGGCTAGGGTTACACAAAACGTTCTTGCTGTGTGCGCGTAAAATTTGATAAAAGGCATGTTCGATCAATTGAACTTCACCCGATCGCTTGAACCTTGAATAACTCGAGCGTTTGAACTGGCTTCGATCGATCGAAACCTCGATCGCTTGAGGGTTCTTCGATCGCTCGAACTCCACTTTTCATCTTGAATTGCCTTACTCATAATCAAGCTTTCCTTTTTATCCTGTTATTCATTCATGATCACAACACAACAGCATATCTGCACAAAAAAATAGCTAAAACAACACAACTTATCGTAGATTTGTCACATTGTCTATAAACTAGCATTATCACACAAATTGCAGATATAACAGGGAATCGTAAACTATATCAGTCTATTTCCTTATTTTAGCATGGTTGTATTTTACAAATACCCCCCGCTTGTCAGCAGCAAAGGCTCCTTCCTCTCTCGTACCAAAACCCTGAGCCAAGTTTTTTGGTTATGAAGGGTCGGTGCCTTTTATCCATTTGGGTGAGTCAAAATTAGGTTTCTTGATTCCTTAAAGACCAAGTGGTGACTCTGTATCTATTTTCAATAGACCTTTCTTATCTTTTCTCCAAATTAATTTTAAACAAACAAAAAAGGGAAGACCCATTCTGCGGGTCCACACATACATACTAGTTTGCTAAGCATATCTTATGTTCTTCGACTATTTGTTTCAAGAACAATATTTCAAGAACAATCCATGCCCCCCTTTAGACTAGGAAAACTTGATTACTTGATATGTGATTAGACAATTTTTTCTAAGTTGTTTTGTGTGATCTTTCACCTTTGCATTGTGTGAGATTTGAGCTAGATCTTATGAATGATATCTTATCTTTTAATTTTCTATTTCAAGATTCTTATGTGATGTAATATACTTATCATAGTATTAATAGTCAAACCAAACATAGTATAAGATGATTGATTATTCATATGCTAATTGAGGCTCGTCGAAAGACGGGGCGAGTTGAGGGTGTTTTAGTCTTTACGAAGGCTCCTTTCTCTCTTGTACCAAAATCGCAAGCCAAGTTCTTCAGTTATGAAGGGCCGGTGCCCTTTATCCATTTGGGTGAGTCAAATTGAGTTTCTTGGTTCCTCAAAGACCAAGTGACGACTCAGTATCTATCTTCATAGACCGTTCAAGATTTTCAAAATCAATTTCAATTTTAAATCAAAAAAGGAAAACACTTACTTTTCAGGAGTAGACCCCTGAGCCTGCGTGTCCATAATCTGGCAACTCTACTGGGGATTTCGATTTCAAAAATAAAAATAATACAGAGGTTTCACTCATAAGAAGCATCCTTAAAATCATGTTATTACTGTGTCTGGTTCATCGCATTGCACTTCTGCATCTCCCCCTCTGACTGTGTCTGAAACGCAGCGCTGACATTGTTCAAGTCCTGCTGTGTTAGGGCATAAGTCACTGTCAATACTGTACCTTCCAAGGTATATCAAAAAGAGTAAAATCCTTCGTATTGTCTCTCTGATGGCATATTGGAACTCTTGTTAACTTACCCTCTTTGACTAAATCTAGCCTTTGCATATAGATTCTTGTAGAACCTTTCATAGTACTGTTGATTTATCTTTGTAGATAGGACAATGTGATCTAACTGCTGTATGCCCTGACGGGATTATCTGCGCGATGTAGAAGCTTATGTGGCATAGAACATAATCTCCATTTTATGATTCCCAAGGTAATCACACACATGTGTTCACATTGAGTTGACTTGCCTAGACAACATGATAAGGATGTCTGTTCTATGTTCACAATGATACACTGCAAACCTTGTTCGTTGGTCCAAAGACATAGGAGTATGAAAACCTACTAGACAAAATGATCACCATCATCACCTGCTCTTGTCATATACACTTGTTTCTCCCATAAACTTTATCCAACTAATCCAAAAATCCATGTTTATCCTAGGAGCCCTATCCAAATCTCCAAAAAATGCCCAAATACGCCTGTTCTCCATGGAAATCTATTCAAATCACCCAGATAACCCCATTTCTCTTAGAAACTCTGTCCAATCGTCCAGTTATACCTATTTCTCCAAGAAATTTTGTCCAACTCATCCCAAAATCCTTGTTTCTCCAAGGAACTCTGTCCAAATCTCCCAAAATGACCAAATATACCCTTTTCCCCAGAAACTCTGTCCAAATCTCTAAGTAATATCCAAATATACTTGTTTCTCCCAGAAATCTTTTGAAATCGTCCAGATTTTGCAGTAATACCTGTTTCTCCCAGAACCTCTGTTTGAGTCTTCTAGATTTCTCTATTTCTCTTATAAACCTTGTCCAAGTCATCCAAACTTACCTGTTTCTTTCAAAAACTATGTGTTCCTTAGAAATCCTGATATCCCATGGTTATCACACTGAAAAAAGTTAGCGCACTCTATATGAATAGGACCTTACTTGTTTAACTGCTATCTGTTCGAAGTAGGAACATCATGTAGATTAGGGCTCGCATTCGTATGATTGTATCATCAATCTGCATACACCATTCTAGTTAGTCTAAGCATGAGTCAATCCACTTGTCAATGTCACTATCATTATCTTTCCAATCACCACTGTCAGAATCTAATACACTTCTTCCTCTCGAATATGTAGGTTACTATAGATTCCCAAACTCAACATGAATCAGGAAGAATTGTAAACCAAAGTTACTGAGTTGGGAGCAACCATAAGCTAGCAATCTGATCGCCTGGCCCCAAGTTTTGAACTTTATAGAAGAGTTGAAGCAACAATAGCCACATTACCCACTAGGGTTCTCACCACCACCATCGGGGTTCATACCGCCACCACTGCCTGGGTTCGTACCACCTCTCGTCACTGTGCATGAGAGTAACAAGGAAGAAGTATGGTTTCATGAGGTCCTACCACTTGCATATGAAAAGAAGCTCCAAGAAAAGATGGACAAAGTAAACAAAGGAAAAACATGTTTAAATCAATTATTTAAATAGGTAGCGGAAAACAAAGTTCAAAAACTTTTATTGGTATGCCCGAATTTACTACTTATTAATTCTATAGATACGTACAACAAGAGAGACAAAAGAGTTTATACCTCAGGTCTTGAACCCAATTCTTATTCTCTTCTTCCTTGATGGTACATCAACCTCCACTAGGTTGTCTTCACCCTTATGATTCCTACGGATGCTTGCCGGAAAGACTAGGGTTGGTGGGAACCCTAATAGTGAGGATAAGGAAGGTTTAGGTCCTAAACAGTTTTTGCAGCTGTGGTATAAGAAAAATGATGATTAAAAAATTCTATACACAACTGTCCTATTTATAGATTTCTAAACTGACTTTAAGCCTTGTATCAATTAAAGTGGCTTCGATCGATCAAACCTTTGATCGATTGACGCACTTTCGATCAATCAAACTTGTCTTGACTTCAATCGATCGAAAACCTTTCGATCAATCGAACCAGTCTTGACAAGATCATCTTGTGCCTTTCTAAGCATCCTAACAGAGCTAAGAGTGGGACCTCCTAGGCTTTTTAGTGTTGGCTCAGACCAGTTGTTAATTCCCATGACCAAACTCTTTGATCAGCAAATCAACTAACTGAACTCTAATGCAAAAGAACATATCCGAACTGATAACTAGACTTGTATGGCGTACTAATATTCCTTTACCATAAGCATTTGTAATCATACTCAGGTAGTCGGATAAACTATTATTGTCAACCTGAATCATGATTACTTCTTGTATTCCTTGAGTCCCATTCACCTCTCATGATTACAAAACATGTTGTTAGCTCTTATCAACAAGACTGCAGTTCTCAGTACTCAACTTGGTGGCATTCTCAAGGGAATGCTTACTCCTTATATGAGGGTAGATTCTATCTTGACAATATATGTTCACAACCCTATGAAAAAGATATACCCAAGATACCCAAGTGTTGATCTTTTATAGGATTAGTAAGTCAAAGTAGCCATATCCATAGTCTGTGTCCATAATCGTCTTAAGATTAAGAACACGTATCATATACAAGTTGAGTTCCTATCGACTTTGACAATCTTGAGTGTCAATAGGAAATCTTAGGTCCGCCAATGCACTAAACACTAGCATAGTAACTAAGAGTCATACTCTAGTGATTGAGATTCATCACTCCATCCAATGGTAGTTATCATGCTATAGTGTAAACCTAACGAGGTATCCAGTCTCATCATCCATTGTGACAAGTTCTAAGTATTAATGAATAGTAATCCGTATCTCACTTGTATCTATCACATACATACACGAATTACCTACAATGATATTAAGGACAAAACAATCATCTCATGAAAGACATACATAAAAAAATGTAAAGATGATATCCATCTATTGAAATGGCAATGTCTTATACATAAAGTAATGGTTTGAGGGCACAATCCCAACAAATTCCCACTTGTAATCACAACCATATAGGATTACATCTGAGGCCTAGACTTTCAAGATGACGATGACGTAAGGCTTTTGTAAATGGATCTGCAAGATTGTTAGCGGTGGCAATCTTTGTGACAGTTACATCTCTACATTGAACAATATCTCGAATTAGATGATATTTTCGCTCTACGTACTTTTCCTTTCCGTGGTTCCTTGGCTCCTTGGACTGAGCCACTACCCCACTATTATCGCAATATAGCGCTATAGGTGAAAATGACTCTGGTACCACTTCGAGCTCTGTAAGGAAATTCTTGAGCCAAACAACTTCCTTTGCGACTTCACAAGCAGCCACATACTCAGCTTTTGTAGTTGAGTCTGTAATGGATTTGTACTTAATGCTCCTCCAACTAACACTACCACTTCTTAGAGTAAAGAGATGTTTGGATGTCGACTTCCTCGGATCTTTATCTGACATTAAGTCCGAGTCAGTGTATCCCACTGGATCAACTCATCACCACCATATTTATGCATGTAATCTTTAGTCCTTCTCAAGTACTTAAGAATGTGCTTAACGGCCGTCCAGTACTCTGAACCTAGATTCGATTGATACCTGCTGACCATGCCTATGGTAAAGCAGATATCTAGTCTAGTGCATAACATCACATATATGAGATTTCCCACTACCAAAGTATAGGGAATTGCTACCATGTGATTCCTCTCTTTCTGTGTCTTTGGACCCTGGTCCTTAGAGAATGCTAAACCATGCCTGAAAGGTAATAAACCTTTCTTTGAATTGTCTATGAAAAACCTAGTTAGTACCTTCTCAATTTAACTAGCTTAAGATAATCCTATTATCTTTCGCTTATGATCCCAAAAGAGCTTTATCCCAAGGATGTAGCTCGCTTCTCTTAGATCCTTCATATCAAAAGTACTAGCTAGCCAAACCTTAATTGATGACAATGCCCTTACATCATTTCCAATGAGTAGAATGTCATCAACATAAACCATAAGAAAAGATATCAGTTTGCTTTCATACTTCTTGTATACATAAGGCTCATCCAGATTCTATATGAAACAAAACGACTTGATCGCTTGGTCAAAATGAATGTTCCAACTCATGGATTCCTGCTTAAGTCCATAAATGGACTTTTGCAACTTGCATACTAAGTTACCTTTCCCACTACCTATGAACCCTTCTGGTTGTTGTGTATAGATGTCCTCCTCAAGATTGTCATTCAAGAATGCAGTCATGATGTCCATCTTCCAGATCTTACAATCTAGGTATACAATAATGGATAAAAGTATTTTGATGGATTTGAGCATGGCTACCAGCGAGAAGGTTTCCTCATACTCAATGCCCTCCCTCTGAGTTTAACCTTTCGCTACAAGCCTAGCCTTGAAGGTCTTAACCTTCCCACCAGATCCTGTTTTTCTCTTGTAGACCTACTTACAGCTAATGGGTTTAATATTGGCTGGAAGTTTTACAAGATCCCATACCTAATTGCAATTGTTAGATTCTAATGCAGCCTTCATAGCTTTAACCCAATGAGCTGAGTCTACATTAGCCATTGCCTCTTTGTATGTGGTAGGATCAAATTCAGATTCTATGGAGATAGCTTCAAAAACTTCTCCTAAGAGCATGTATCTATCAGGCTGGCTAATAATCCTCCCACTATAATGAGGTACTGGTGTAGAAATTGGTGAAGAAGTGGTATTTTCTCGTCTTACATTGTTATTAACTGTGGGTAGGACTGATGGCTCTCCTTTTATTTCTTTCAGATCTATCATTCCTTTAGGTTTATGGTTCATGATACAATCATCCACCAAGAAGATGGCATTTGCACTAACGAACACCTTCTGTTCTCTTGGATCATAAAAATACCATTCATAAGTACCCTTTGGATACCTTACAAAGTAACATATTTCTGATCTAGAATCCAACTTGCTCATCTTTCTTTTCAGCACATGTGTCAGACATCCGCATATCTAGAGATGTTATAAAGAAGGCTTGCGCCCAATCCATATCTCTCGTGGTGTCCTGGGAACAGATTTGCTTGGTACTAGATTTAGTATGTACTCAGCAATTTCCAAAGCATAACCCCAAAGGAATAATGGCAACTCTGAATAACTCATCATTGACCTAGTCATGTCTAAAAGAGTCTGGTTCCTTCTCTCTGCTACACCATTCTGCTGAGGTGTAGCAGGTGCAGTCAACTATGATAGAATCCCATTCTGTATGATATGATCAATAAACTCATTAGAGAGGTACTCGCCACCTCGATCAAATCGAATGGCCTTGATATATGTGCCCAATTGGTTATCCACTTTAGCCCTAAACTCTTTGAACTTTTCAAAGGCTTTAGACTTATGCTGCATTAGGTATACATATCCATACCTAGAGTGGTCATCAGTAAATGTTATGAAATATCCATAACCACCCATGCTCTAATATTTATTGGTCCACGCACATTAGTATAAACTAATTCCAACAATGCATTGGTCCTATTGCCCTTTGCAGGCAAGGGCCTTTTGGTCAACTTACTCTCTAAACAAGACTTGTAGACTTCTATTGGTTTGAGAACCAAATTGCCTATTACCCCTTCTTTGACTAGTTTGCCAATCCTATTTAGATTGATATGGCCAAGCCTTATATACCAAAGCCTTGCTGGATTAGTGGAAGGTTCCTTTCTTTTAGATGGTACAGTTACCACTGAGTTATTAAGTTCAATGTTAGAATCATTAGAAATATTAGGAGTAATCACATACAAGCCATTAGTTTTAACACCAGAATATATAAAAGTACTATTTCTTTTAATGACAACTTTTGTTCCAAAATGAAAAGAATAATTTTTATTCGATAACTCTGAAACAGAAATGAAATTACATCTTATTAAAGGGATGTAAAGTATATCTGATAAAACTATTGTCTTACTGTCCAAAAACTCTAAAACTACTACTCCTATAGCAACTATAGAAATGGTTGTGCTAGCAACCAGAGTCAGCACAATCTCTCCATCACTGCATTTCCTGGTTGATCTGAACCCCTACAACAAATTATAGATATGGTTAGTTGCACCATATTCAATGCACAAAGTGTTTGAAGTATCAGAGGACTTTATCTATCATTATTTAATAGTTTTTGTAAGGCCCTAGTGCCATAAGACAATGTTGTATCAATGGGGTTGTAATATCTGAACTCGTACTACCATTCCATTGTAATATAATCATGTATGCTGACGTTGTTATCCTATGATAGTTATGCTTCCTTTATTGATGGTTGTTTATGGACAATTGGGTGATTCAACTTGTCATGTGCCTAAGAGTCCAAGATAGGAAATTTTTATTTTTCCCTATTTTCACTAGGCCAGGGCGTGACAGGAATTTTTTGTATCTGAGCCCTAGGTTTAGACGTGTACATCGATTGTCCTACACACTTAAGTTATAAATCGTTACACTCATTTCCACCTATGAAGATACTAACCTTACAATAGTTTTATGTTGGATAAGTTAGCATGGTACCTATTCATGTTAAGGACGGATTCGAGGGACATTGGATATACTCAAACCATATAGAGCCAGTCGACCCAATACTATATCACTTGAGGATTCGCCCGAGAACACAGCAGCATGTAGAGGAGGATATGTGGCATGACATGCATGTGATGGGGATTTAGGATCCAGTGATCCAACAAATGGAGGCATACTATCGAGAGAGCACCCTTTAACTCAATCATTAGGAGGCAGCCAGTATGATTCAGGATTGCCATACTTTCAGAATCATCACTTTTCGAGTAGAATTGAGGCCCCTACCATTGCCTGCAGGACCACCTCTCTTTATGCCCCCACCCCCACCAGAGGAGCCCATAGTTGATGCACCTATAGCTGCAGAGCCAGTCATTTAGTCTGATGGTGAGGATGAGTCTGGTGATGATGATGAGGATAATGAGTTAGACGATGATGCACCAGAGATGGTTGTGGAGGAGGATGATGATGGAGAGGATCCAACAGAGGACATGGATCCCGTAGAAGATGATGTTCTAGTAGCAGATGTTGACCCAACTGAGGGAGACATACCTGAGGAGGATCCGGCAGAGGCTGGTGATAATGAGGATCCAGTAGAGGATACCAACGATGATGGAACAATGGTAGTCATGGAGGATGGATGGTTAGAGGTTGACATGACTTTGAGGATGACTTAGAGGACGATGATGACGATGAGATGATCGATGAGTTTGACCCCATACTTGGACTGTGTTCCACATGAGGAGATTTTGATTCAAGATAATGCTCCACCATACGAGTCAAACATAGAGGACTTTTAGGATAGGATCCCCAAGATCTAGAGCTTTACTTATAATAGGGCTAGTAGCCCATATTTTGTGTATATAGTACGTACTCAGGCATGTAAAACGTGTTAGTAGTAATGTGTATGCCTTTTTCCTGGATCTATTTTTGGTACTGTTCCCTGCTATGTAAGTATTCAGCGTGCGTGCTTTTCCATGTAATGTTTTTGTAACAATGTTGTACTACGTAAATATTTAAAGTTGTCAATGAAGACTTATTTTCTTTACATGATGCTCTATATGATGAAGTGTGTACTTGAAGCATTATGTACTTATATTAATATTGCTATCTATATATCCTATCATTTCTATATCTCATAACCATGGATAGGACTAGTAAATAACCGATAGATATTCGTGTAGGTACATAATCACATAAAGAATAATGGCAGAAAGACCGAGAAGATATCGCAATGGTGGATCACCAGATCCCATTCCCGAAGGTATAAATCCTACTGGGATCTTTGGCGCATTTCTACAGCATCTAGACATATAGGAAACAACCACGACAATGGCAACAACAATAATTCCATTGTACCCCTACCCTCGACACGTGACAGGCTGCTTGAAGGATTTAGAGCTTTACGCCCTGATAGGTTTAACGGCACCAGTGATGAAGAGTAGGGTAATGGCTAAGGACTATGGATGGTAGTTTTGAATCAATCAAATGCTTCGAAATAGGAAGCACCATCTACTCACTTTCCAGCTCACATATGTAGTAGTCGATTGGTGAGAAGCCGAGAGGGCAACCATCGGAGTAGAAGCTTCAAGAAGAATGACCTGGACTACCTTCCGAGAGAAATTTCTGGAAAAGTATTTTCCTGATGATGAAATGGACCAGAAAGAGAAGGAGTTTATTGAGTTAACTCAAGGAAATAGGATCGTGCGAGACTACACAACATAATTTGAACGCTTATCTCGCTTTTTCCCTCACATGGTTGAGACTTTTCAAATGAAGATCAAGAAGTTTCACCGAGGACTCAATCTGCACCTCTGACATCTGACATTGGGGCATTTGAATCAAACTTTTGAGGCATTGGTCAGGTTGGCAGTAGGATTAAAAAGAGATGGCTGTCAGGGCCCAAAGTAAATGGTACACCGACCACCCCCACCCAGGAATGGACCAAGAAGAAGACCTTCAGCTTGTTTCCAAGGAAGTAAACATCCATGCAATAGTGGTAAGAAACCAACACCTACCTTTCCCAGCGATAAGCATGCAACACCTCCCATACCGCAAGTGCTAACCACAAACACTGAAAACAACAAGGATGAATGTTTCAATTATAGGATCCCTAGACATATGGTACGGGACTACACAGGCCCCAAGACCAACAACTGAGCTAATATTGTCTGCTACAACTGTGGCAAGAGATGGCATATGAGCAAAGAATGCAAGGCACTAAGAGGAAGCTATCATGGGCCTAATACTCAAGGTCAAGCTGGTAAGACCTGACTCAATGCCACCATACCCGAGGTGGCCGGCTATAATGAAAAGTAACAATAGAACTTGGAAGGTACACTCTCATTATATGCTAATCGAGTCAAAGTGCTTTTTGATACTGGTACTACAAATTCATTTATTGCCATTGAGATTGTACGATGATTGGGTTTAGTACCCTAAGCACTTGAGGTAGCTCTGAATGCAGTATCACCTTTAGGAGTGACCGTGAAGCTAGGAAAAGTGTACAAGGACTGCACTTTGACATTAGAAGATAGGAACCTACTCGTAGACTTAATTATTCTGTTAATGAAGGAATTTGATGTTATCCTAGAAATTGATTGGCTTACTAAGTATTATGCAAAGTTAGATTATGCTAGTAAGTCAATCGTATTTTCAGTACCAGGGAGTCCACCCTTCAATTTTTGATACAACCCTACAAGTGTCGCCTTCCTTACAAGTCGATTAGTTGTAATGGAAACCACAAGCTCGGAATTGACAGTTGCTAAGATTCCAATAGTTTGATACTATGAAGATGTCTTTTAGAACATTTCTGGATTACCACCTAAGTGTGAGATCAACCTTTACATTGAGATAGTACCTAGAACAACACCATTATCCAAGACCCCTTATCGAATGGCTCTAACAAAAATGCTAGAGCTAAAGAAGCAAGTTCAAGAATTAAAAGATCTTGGATTCATTAAACCGAGCACGTCACCTCGGGGAGCCCCAGTTCCATTTTTTATAAAGAATGATGGAAACCTTCGACTCTGTATCGACTATAGAGAATTGAATAAGGTCGCAATCAGGAACAAGTACCCCCTTCCCAGGATAGACAATTTATTTAATCAACTATAGGGAGCGACAACCTTTTCGAAGATCAATTCGATCCGAATACCATCAGTTACTTGTTAGACCTAAAGATATACCAAAAATAGCTTTTAGGATAAGATATGGGCAGTAGGAGTTCTTAGTTATGCTTTTTGGATTAACTAATACCCCGACGATATTCATGGGTTTGATGAATCGAGTGTTCAGGCCCTTCTTGGATCAATTCATTATCGTGTTTATTAACGATATCCTCATTTATTCGAAGAGTGAAGAAGAGCTCGAGAAGTATGTACTAATTACACTCCAGACACTTAGAGGAAATTGCCTCTATGCCAAGTTTAGTAAGTGTGAGTTTTGGCTAAAAGAAGTTAAATTCTTGGGACACGTAGCTTCTCAAAATGGAAGGATTCTCTAGGATTGCATCTCCTTTAATTGGACTAACGAGGAAGGATTCAAAGTTTGAGTGTAGGATTCAACTACATTTCCTTTTTCAGGAACTAAAAGAGAGATTGACCTCAGCTCCAGTGCTAGCTATACCCAAGAAATGTGAACAGTACACTATCTATAGTGACGCTTAGTATCAAGGATTAAGATGTGTACTTATGCAGAATGGTAAGGTGATTACTTATGGATCTAGATAATTAAAGCCAGATAAGTTGAACTACCTTACACACAACCTGGAGTTGGCTATAATTGTCTTTGCACTTAAGATTTGGAGGCACTATCTCTACAGAGAGAAGTTTGACTTATTTTTAGATCACAAAAGCTTGAACACTTGTTCTCTCAAAAGGAAATAAATATGAGACAACGACACTGTGGATGGAACTACTTAAGGACTATGACTTAATTTACAGTACCACCCTGATAAAGCAAATATAGTCGCAGATATTCTGACCAAGGTTCCTCGAAGGTTAATCGCCTCACTTTTAATCAAGGAATGGAAAGCCTTAAAAGATTTAATAGAATTCGACATTCAGGCCACAAAACCAAGAGATGGACGACCTTTTGGATGTCTTATGGTGTAACCAACCCTCGTTCATCAAATACTTAATACTCAAAAGAAGGACGAAGGGTTGAGGAAATGGTTTGAGAGAGTAAAAGCAAAGGATCTGACTGAATGGATGTCACACCCCGAAGTACCAAGAATAGGGAAAATAAATTTCCTTTATAGGTTCGTGGACACGTGACTGGTTGATTATCCATTCTGTCCTTTCTAACTCCACACATGCCTTCACAAGAGAAGTACTAAAGCATAAACATCACTTAATCTAAACTGAAACATAATTACAGCAATGGGGAATATAGCGATTACAATAGCTGCAAACTTATAACATGAGGCCATACTAAACTTATACATAAGCTTAAACACTGAAATAACTATCTTCTGTTCTCCAGCTTGGCTCTAACCTTTCTTGGCTCCTCAGTATTGCAACCAGAGCTCACACTCCTGCCCTCAGAAAACCTGCAACACTTTGGACATAAGAATGTCCAGGGCGTAAAATGCCGTCAGCTTTGGAACAAAGCTGAGTGAGTAACATAACCACACCATAATCTATATTACAAAATGTTTCTCTATTTGCATCATAGTTTTAGTATCTTAAGATACGGTAACTTTCTTATCAAAAGACACATTCTTTCATGGGCATGGTAAAGGTCTTAATCAAAACATTTAGGCAGTACACATATCTTAATACTTCTTTCATAGAATACATCCTACTTTTTGTTAATGCTGTCAGTGATTAAGTTAAGCAAAGGTACCCTTAGGGTGACCACCATTAAAGTAAGCGATTCATCATTTCTTATTCTCTGAACCATGTCTCGTTTAAACCCAACCACACCCTTTGAAGCTTAGCCCAGAACTAAACTGATCAACAACATTGACTAAAAGAAGACTCAACTCCAAACGCATTTATGGGTCAAGAAAGAACAACACTTGACAATGAATCGCTTGATCGAACACGTTACTGACGATCTTCAGGTCACCCGTAAGACCGAACATGTCATGACGATCCTCAGATCAAGATTGCGGGATATTAACAATTACTTAGTCAAACACGTCATGATGATCCTCAGGTCACCTGTACTTAATCGAACACGTCATGCCGATCCTCAGAACAAGGGTATGGGATATTAACAATCACTTGATCGAACACGTCATGACGACCCTCAGGTCACCCATACTTAACTCAACACGTCATGACGATCCTCAGACCAAGGGTGCAGAAAATTAACAACCACTTGATTGAACACGTCATGATAATCCTTAGGTCATCCGCACTTGACCGAACACGTCATGCCGATCCTCGGATCAAGAATACAAAACATTTCACAACTCTCCAATCGACTCCATGGAATTACCGAAAGACTGACTTCGCAAGAAGTATCCGAACTCAACATGAAAGTTCACAAATCAGCTTTGACCGGAATTCACACGACAAGAAACAAAGCTCAACGTCCCTTATTCGCATATATCCGTTATTGAAGGGTTTGCCATTATCTTACGTGTTCATACGTTTCGTAGTTTAGTTCAATAATAACATTCATTATACTTCTGAAGTTACGTTATACATTCATCACCATGTTTCATATCATATCATACGTACGATGGAAACTTACCAAATTACTATCAGTGCAATAGTCGTGCCATATAACATACTTATAGCTTGGGTATGAACTCTAAATGGTCAAATCACATTATATTCATAACAGCAATAGTATAGCATATAGCTCATGGATCTTTAAACATGAATTTGATACCAACAATTACATATATAATACTCTTAACATGCTCATCTATACGATAGCACTTACTATAGCACAAGTATTCATAGCGATACATATATTAAGGTAAGTAGCAACCTTAATTGACACCATATATATACAATACATCATACAAGTAGCTTGCAGATATCTTGGATAGATTTTAATACTGATTAGAGTGAGGTTAGAAAACTCACCTCAAGTATGTAGCAAGCTCAGAACCTTAGTAGAAGTTAACCAGTAAGATCTACAACAATAACTAGAAGTAACAGAATAAAGTATGAGTACTAACTACAGGGGCATACTGGTAATTTTATCAAATGAGGATGTAAAGTATGAGTACTAACTACATGTCATTCTAAGTCCAACGCCATTGACTAGACTTAAATCGGAGTCCGTCCCGTTCTACGAGGTGAAAGGTAGGGCTTACTACACTAACGCGATACAAGCTGTATTTTCGACCGAGTCGAAAGGTCACCAAATCTTAAGGGAATGTTCTAGACATTATTCTAAGACTCTGGGAACTGATCACGTATTTTTCGTAGTCCTAGATTAATTAATATGAATTATAGAAGATAATATATATTAAAAATACTAGAAAATGGATTTAAATACATAATTATAATTATATTGAGAAATCAGTACTTAGAAGTATTTTTATTAAATACTAGATATTAAAATACACTACCACTATTTATCTCATAATTTTCAGAGCTTGTTTAGTATTTATAATAATTAACATACTAATAAAATAGCTCCTTATTAAATACTAAAAATATCACTATATAGTATTATAACTTTATAAATCTTGGGATATCATAAAAATAGTATTGGGGACATTCACTTAATTTTCCATAATTTATATACATATATAAATATTTAAATTAATATTTAAGTACTCTAGAAATCCACATATTATACTTATAAATTACTAAATTATTAATAATTATATTATTACAATAGTATAATTATACCTAGTATGTTGAGGATATTATATAATAGTATCTTGTAGCTTAAGAGTATATGTAAATACATGTAAGTATTTATTATCTAATTTATATGTCATTTAAAACTAATATTTATTATTTATACTATATAAATAAAAACAATATATGTTATTATATATCAATAATTTATAGAATATATGAAATACTAATTATTAGTACTGTATAAAATATCATTAGGAATATATCCCTATTTTTCTGGAATTTATAAACATACATAGTATTTTAGATATATTTAAATACTAAGGAAATTCAATATTTATTATTTATGATAGTCATATAAATAATAAATATGTATCTATGTATATATATATTATTCAATACTATAATAATATTCAGCATATTAAGAATAAAGATTGCATTTAAAACTTATTCATAATAATTAAAACCTTTTTAAAACTATTAATAGGTAATAATATTAATAATATTAATAATAACCAAGACCCGTAGGGTAAACCCGAACCGACCCGGTCCAAACGGATTTAAAGACACAAGGGAAACCAACCGGGTGACCCATAGGGTCAAACCCGACCCAGATCGGCCTAATATGGATAAACCATAAACAGACACAACATGATCCAACCCTAAAACCTAATCGGGTCAAATCTAACCCGAACCGAAGCCCAACCCAAACCCAAACTAACTCACAACTAATCCTACCTATATCCCATACCCGAACCCGGACACGAAACCATCTACAGACACAAACCAACCTGCCCTTATACCTGAACCCGCCTCGAACTAAACCCGAGACGTCAAAACGATGTTGTTAGACAAAAGGGGTCCATGGGTTATTTATACCCGACCCTAACCCATACCTATACCCACTCACTCACACACTTTGACCCGCCCAAACCCACAACCTTCCCCTACCCAAACCCAAGTGTTATAACTTGAATGTCAATTATCTTCTCCGGCGAAGTGGCCTCGTCGGAAAAATCGGGATTGCCAAAAAAAATTCTAGGCTTCATAACTTTCACGCTTCTCCATAGAAATTGCTGAATCTAACATCAAAAGAACCGGAATTCACTCCTCTATATCACACTCTAAGTTGGGAGTTGGGTTCAATCGTTTAGTGGCCTAACTGGTGGATTATTCTTTCTAGCCAAAACGAGAATAATGGCTTGCATGGCCGGCCATACAAGGTCTTGATCAAAACCCAAGTGTTATAACCTGAATGTTTACCTTAGGGAGTAAAGGGAGTCTAGGTTTACCTTCGGTGAGGTCTGATCCTCACCTTCTTCTCTGGTCTACTCCTTTTTTTCTCTCTCTCTCTCTCTCTCCCTCTCTCTCTCCTACGTCTGTCTTCTTCTCCCAGTCCCTTCTTCTTTTTCCTCTGGTTCGTGTAGGTGTGTGTGGTGCAGAGAGTGGACAGAGAGAGGGTGAGTGTGTGATGTAGTTGTGTAAATGCACAATGTAGGTGGATGTGGGATTGGTATCTCTTGTAAACTCCCTCTCTCGGGTTTTCTCTATACAATCTATCTTAGACAGATTCGGGGTGGGCTGTAAGGGTAAAATGAGGGTGCAAGGGTATCTATTTATAGAAGGGGGATGAGGGGTTTGGTTGTGTGTAGTAGTTGCACAATATTACCAATATGTGTATGTCTAAGAGTAGGTTGATAGGGCACAAGGTGGTGGTGTATGCGCATGGGTGACACGTTGTCGGTGGTAGCTATAAGGCTGCCACGTGGTTTTGATGGGGCTCACATCTCAGTTTACGTGCAATTATATGAGGTTGCATGTGTATCTCGATGTACATGCACAAATGTAATTGTGCCTATGTACGAGCCTATGTGTAAATTTGACTACGAATCTTAAATGAAGTCTAAAACATCGATGTTATGACTATTCTGATGGACTCTAGGTTAGTAGTGTTGTCGTCATTAAGACATTTACTATAGGGTCTTATAGAGATCCCTAGTTAAGGTCATCCTAATTGACCTTCTGTAACTGTTCCCCGGGTAATGTCACTATTTTCTAATATCCTACATGGAATTTCTAGGGAAATTCTGGATGCTACAATGGAATATTGGAACTGGCGAAGGACTCGGATGTAGAGACAGGTTGTGTGTACCCAACACAGATGGTTTGAGGAAAGACATTATGGATGAAGCACATAAGTCGAGGATGACAATACACCCTGGTAGAAACAAGATGTACAAAGACTTCAAAAGGAACTTTTGGTAGGACAGCATAAAGAGGGAAGTCGTCGAGTATGTAGCCAACTGCCCTACTTGTCAGCAATTTAAGGCAGAACACCAATGACCACCGGGATTATTACAACCGCTAACGATCCCATAATGGAAATAAGAGCATGTCACCATAGATTTGTTGTGGGATTACCAAGATCTCAGCAGAACCATAATGTTATTTGGGTAATTATCGATCGACTGACAAAATAAGCCTACTTTATCGCTTATAATATAACTTATCCCATTAAGAAGATGAGTAGACTATATCTACAACAAGTTATGCAATTGCATGGAGTACCGGTGTCGATAGTATCAGATCGAGATTCGAGGTTCACTGCTGAATTTTGGAAGAGCCTTCAGAAATCAATGGGGACATCCTTGAAGCTAAGCTTTGCATTTCATTTACAGACTTACGGACAAATAGATTGGACAAACCAAGTAATGGAAGACATGCTCTGAGCATATGTTATTGTTTTGAAAGTTTGTGGAAAACTTACTTACCATTGATTGAGTTCGCCAACAACAATAGTTATCACTCGAGCATAAGGATGGCACTATTTGAAGCACTGTACAGAAGACTGTTCCAATCACCTTTGTGTTGGGCTAAAGTTGGGGATAATAAACTGTCGGGACTAGAATTAGTTCAAGAAACCAATAAAGGAATCAATATGATAAAGGAAAGGATGAAAGCAGCACCAAGAAGATACAAGAGCTACACGGACATTTGGCGACGAGATCTAGAATTTGAAGTTAGAGATCATGTGTATTTGAAGGTCTCCCCAGTTCAAGGCATCGTGAGGTTTGGACAAAAGAAGGGAAAGCTATCCCCATGCTACATTGGACCATTTAAAATTCTAGAACGCGTAGGGAAAGTTGCCTATAGATTGACATTACCACCAAAGATGTCAGGGATTCATAATGTATTCCATGTGAGTATGCTAAGGAAATGCATTCACAATTCAGCACATGAAATTGACTTCAAAGATCCCGAAATGAACAACAATGCTACATTAATCGAAGGACCTATAAGAATTATGGATCATGGGATCAAAATGCTGAGGAACAAAGAGATTCCGTTGGTAAAGTTTCAGTGAAAGCATCATGATGAAGGAGAAGCTTCTTGGGAACATGAATCAGAGATGAGAGAAATTTTCATTTATGTTTAGTACTAGTTAGTTTTGATTTCAGGGACGAAATCATGTAATAAGTGATAGAAGATGTATTACCTGTAGTTTTTCTCTTTGTATAATAAATGAGATTTTTGAATCTCTGTATTTGGCTTATTATTATAATAATTTAATTGTGTGACTGTACCGATGTGATGTTATTACTAATTAGATTGTAAGCATCGCACCGACTCGACCGTAATAAGACTTAACTTAGTCCCGTCCCCGGACCCGGACATTAGAAATAATACTCGGTTGCACGTAAATCGAGACTGACACGTATACCAAGGTCTTTTGTAAGCAAACTGAGAAAGTTAGATGAAACCCAAGGTGGGCCCCACCATGGACGACAACATGGCAGCCCATACAATACCCCATCCACATGTCACCCATGCCCAAGCCACTTATCTTCTGTAAGGACACTTATCCATTCATGTATACACTAGCACATACATGGGGACACCTACCCTCTACCACCTCTATATAATCATGCATGCACTCATTCATTTCATTTTTGTTTGGCCTACAATCTACACTTATAGAGAGAGAATTAGGAAACTTGTATTCTTATGAAGAAATCGAAGAGAAATTAGAAGAAAAGCCAAAGTGTTCACTCCCCTTCTTTGTTTACACTTCTATATATGAACACCTATATACATCCACTCTACCATGGAGACTTAGAACTTGCTGGAAGAAGTTTTTAGAAGAAGAAGTGAAGAACCAAAAGAAGTTAGAAGAAGAAGAAGCTTCCACCATTGAAGTTGAATTCAAGCTTTCTAAGCTCAAATCCATCACCCAAGCTTAATTTCAAGTATTTTGTGAGTTTTCTAACTCGCTTAGAACATATATAGTATGTAGTAATGTTTAGTAAATGTTTAAGGATGTTATTTTGATGTTTCCATGCCATGCAAATAGATTTTGAAAGTAAAATCCGTCAGATAACAATGCTGTCAAGAAACTACTAGGAACAGAGGAGAAATTGATTTCTTGTTTCTGGAAAAAGGTTCAAGGAAACAATTTTGGGGTGAAATCAGTTTCTAGGTTCTGTTTTCTATTATGTTGATTTCTAAGCTTTATTTGGTTGTACCTTGATCTTGTCAACATGAAACATTGTTAGATGTTTATTTGAAGCGGCATGTTAGTAAATTAGTCTTAGTAACAAACTTATGCATGTGTTTTATGTGTTAAACTTACGTTCTATGCTTTGAACTTATGAAATGAGCTTTTATAGCTATACCTCGACTTCAAGATGAATCGACATAGTTTTAAGAACTACTATGAGAACATTATACTGCCCGTAGAAATATATATGTTTAGTACCCTGAACTTAATTTATTTTACATTGCATAAAAAGAAGGAATCTAGAAGTTGTCATCAGAAATTGATTAGTAGGTGGAAACCGGTTTTTAGAACATCACCCAGAAATCGATTAGTAGGAAAAATTGGTTTGTGGGTGCTTTTTTCCAAAAAAGTTCTCTTAAGGTTTTTTCTAGGCTAGGAGTTAAACGTTAAAGGTTCTTTGGATTTTTTAAAGTATATTATGATGTAAACTGAATGATGGACGTATAAACAGAATCTTGATGGTCATAATAAGAAATCATATAATGAACCAAACTCCATAATGAGTGATGCGTGTATGATCAGGATATGTGAGTATCAGTTGTACTATGTCTGGAGCAGCTTATGCTATGGTTAAGTGTCGGATAGCTAAACCAGTATGTGAAAATTGGGATGGTGTAAGAAAGGTATAGTAGTCAGGTTGGTGGCCACGAGAGACCTAGTATGATGACGTATTAGTGTGGCGAGTTAGGACTCCGTGTCAAACTCACCACTGGGAATCAGAACTCCGTGTTAGACTCAGCGTTGTGAGTCAGGACTTCGTGTCAAACTAGTGTTGTGAGTTGGGACTTTGTGTCAACCTCAGTTTGGTTTTGATGGGACTTCGTGTCGGACTAGTATTATGAGTTGAGACTCCGTGTCAAACTCAGTTTGGTTATAATGGGACTTCATGCCGGACTAGTGTTATGAGTTGGGACAACATGTCAAACTCAGTTTGGTTATCATAGGACTTCATGTCGGGTTGATTGGGAAAGCTAGGACTCTGTGTCAGGCTTATTTGTTAGGTTTAGTTGAACACTTCCGTTCTTTGTGACGAAATGAGGGTTGAGTCCATTTCGATTATTCGTGACGAAGTGAAGTGTTTAACACTTTCGTTCTTCATGATGAAGTGAGGGTTGAGTCGAACACTTTGGTTCTTCGTGATGAAGTGAAGTTGGAGTTGAAGACTTCGGTTCTTCGTGACGAAATGATGGTCAAGTTGAACACTTCGGTTCTCTGCGACGAAGTGAAGGTTTGAGTCGA
Source organism: Hydrangea macrophylla (assembly GCA_033977485.1). Taxonomy (NCBI): domain Eukaryota; kingdom Viridiplantae; phylum Streptophyta; class Magnoliopsida; order Cornales; family Hydrangeaceae; genus Hydrangea; species Hydrangea macrophylla. The sequence goes on along the minus strand of CM066997.1, from coordinate 59,963,338 downwards.
ACACTTCGTCTCTCCGTGACAAAGTGAAGGTTAGTAATAACATTTCGGTTCTTCATGACGAAAGTGGGTAGACTCTCTGTTGTTGTTGTTGTTGTCTAGAGTTGAGATTCTGAGTGGGGCTCTAGTAGCAGGTTTCTGTAGTATCTTCGGGATGAAGAGATTGGTCGTTTTGATTGTCTGTATTCTCTTCGAATACTTAGTTGGGCATGTTAGTGGTTACTATTCGATGGTGAGAATGTGAAAGGACTTTAAAAGACGTAATAGAAAAGCAGTAAACGTGTTTTGTTGTGTATGGCTATCTAAGTTCCATTTGAATTAGTTTTCTCAATCGGTTTTCATAAGCTGACGATGATCATATTACTGGACATTCCCATGTCCAGCTTTTCTAGATAAAGAATACACAGGATGTGATACTTGCTAGGAGGAGTACGAGGAGGAAGAATGCACCGAGGAGGATTATGACTACGCTAGTTAGAGAGAAGACTTGTGGTTGTAATCTTGTAAATGTTTTTGGTTGTAACCTCTATCAGATGAATTTATCTATCATTATGTACTAGTTTTGTAAGGCCCTAGTGCCATAAGACAATGTTGTATCCATGGGATTGTAATAGATGAACTAGTACTACCATTCCATTTAATATAATCATGTATGCTGATGTTGGTTTTATCCTACGATAGTTATGCTTCCTTTATTGATGGTTGTTTATGGACAATTTGGTGATTCAACTTATCACATGTCTAAGGGTCCAAGATAGGAAATTTTAATTTTTCCCTATTTTTGTACGTCGGGGCATGACAAGTGTGGAAGTAGAGGTCGAATCTACAGAGATTGAAATGCTAAAACACTTTAATTTTAAATCCTAAACCTAGTTAATTAAGAAAACATAATTTGATTTGATTTTAATTAAACTAAGCAACTAAGGAAATAAATCTAACTATGAAAGCGATTAAAAGTTGTTTTGATAAATATGTGTATTGAACCTAGGATTGCAAATCCACCACTAGCTTCGTAATAAGTGTATCTATGCATTCAATTACCTTATTACGTTGGATGATAATGGGGAATTGACGCTACAAGCCCAATTCCTCCGTCAAGAAGATAACTATGATTCAAGCATCAATGTAATTCATCTTTGGTTGGCACGGAGTGTCTTACGCTAAACTAGGGTTGCAGCATACTCCATCTTCCCTAGGCATAAACTAGTTAACTACTTGATATCATAATTCAAATAAGCACTATTACATGTAAATAATATATACAAGCACAACAAATATAAACTATTCAGCACATCACATTTAAAATAGATCTAAGACAAGGGTAGATTTTGAAAGTAACGATTTAATCAATGAATATGATTTTATTAATTAAAATCCCTTAAACATGTAATCATCATCCACTATATAATAGAACGAAAAGAAAAACATAAAATACACCCTATTACTTGGCTAGGGTTTTATTGAAACCCTAGATCTAGGTCAAGGCGGCCATAGATTTGAAGATTGGCAAGAGGTTGATGGAAGAGGCCATAGGAATCCTTGGTCTTCTTCTTCTTCTTCTTCTCCTAGCTTCTCCCCCTTCAATGGCTATAGTTTCAATTGTTAAAGGATGTGTATAACATTGTGTAACTCCCAATTTGACTTAAAAGAGGATATATATATAGATTTGGAGCAAATTTTGGAAGCTTTCCTAAACCTAATCGCATAAAAACTGCTATGTTTACGTTTCTGGACATATTCAGCTAATTTGGATTGGACAAGACTCTTTAGTAGATCAAAATACGCATTTTTGAATTATAGGGTGTCGTGCTTGTGGGAGTCGCGTACGCGGGGTGCAAGTGAAATGCCCATTTTCCAACTTTTCTCAGATTTTCTCAACTTTGTGCACCTATCGTAGAATTGCGATAACATTAGACTCGGATTGACTCGCCATTTGCGGCCATGTGTCTGTAACTCAAAGATCTACGTATTCTATCCCAGGAGAAATTTCTTAAATCCAAAGTGTTCAATGTAAAAAATACAATTTATCAAGGCTACCATTGTCTCCAACTTTTCCAGAATCACCATTTGAGCACAGAATGTCGTCCAAAGCCACTAATCATTGAAGTGGGCTAACAAAGTGTATCTTTATGACTATAAACGAGAAATATTCATTCCCGGTCACACCCCCAAACCTACACTTTTCTAGTCCTCGAGGAAAGAAAAAATATAAAAAATAAAATCTAATTCACTGTCGCAAGAATTACGATTGCACCATTTAAATCCCTAGGTGTCCGCGAGTGAAGTCTCGTGAGGGTTCTCGTCGAATAAGACACCCACAACCATCTGTTGTTAATGGCACCAAAAATTGATCTTGTCAAAATCAAGATATAAGAGTATACTCTACTTTAAAAGATTGTAGTAGTGGCAGTAGAGGTTGAACCCACAGAGATTGGAATTACTTTGTCACTTTAATTCTAAAAATCCTAAGTCTAATTAATTATAGAAACGGAAGTTTGTTTGGATTTTCTATTTTTTATTAAACTAAGACAAATGAAAATAAATCTAAACTATGAAAGCAATTTAAAAGTATTGTAAACGATATGTACAGTGAATTGACGATTGCAAATCTAACACTAGCTTCATAATAAGGATATTTATGTATTCAATTAGATTATTACGTTGGATGATAATGGGGAATTGTAGCTGCAAGTCCATTACTCCGTCAAGAAGATAACTACAATTCAAGTATCAACATAATTCATCTTCAATTAGCACGGAGTGTCTCACACTAAACTAGGGTTGCAGCACACTATGTCTTCCCTAGGCATGAACTATTCAACTACTTTATATCATAATTCAAATAAGCACCATTACATGTAAATAATCCATACAAGCATAGCAAATATAGATCATTGAGCACATCACATTCAAAATAGATCTAAGACTAGAATAAACTTTGAAAGCAATGATTTAAGCTATAAAGTATGATTTTATTATTCAAAATCCTCGAAACATGTAATCATCATCCATACATAATAAATCTAAAAGAAAAGCATAAATAACACTCTATTACTTAGCTAGGGTTTTTACTGAAACCCTAGATATTGGTCTAGGTGGCTATAGAATCAAAGATTGGCAAGATGTTGATGGAGGACCCCATGGGAACCTTTGGTCTTCTTCTTCTTCTCCTTGCTTCTCCCTCTTTAATGGCTGAAGTTTTAGTTGTTGAAGGATGTGTATATTATTGCATCTAGATGTGTGTATTCTTATCTGACTCCCAATTTTACTTAAAAGAGGATATATATAGATTTGGAACAAGTTTTGGAGGCTTTCCTAAACCTAATCGCACTAAAACTGCTGTATTTATGTTTCTGGATGTATTTAGCCAATTCAGATCGCATAAGGCTCTTCAGTACATCAAAATACGTATTTTTGGTTTTTCAAGGGGTCGTTCGTGCAGGCTGCTTGCACGAAAAATCGCTCGCACGGGTCACTCCAGCGAGATGCTCATTTTTCAACTTTTTTCAAATTTTCTCAACTTTGCGCGTCGATCGTAGAATTACAATAACTTTTACTTTGGACCTTGGATTGAATGATCATTTATGGCCTCGCGTCCATAACTCAAAGTTCTACATTTTCTATTTCTAGAGAAAATTCTCAAATGCAAAGTCTTTATTGTCAAAAATGCAATTTACCGAGACTGCCACTGTCTCTAGCCTTCTTCAGAATCACCTTTTGAGCACAGAATGTCGTTCAAAGCCACTAATTATTGGATTTTAGTGCATTTTCGTGTTAAAGCTTCAAAAGCTACAAAATATAGATTACTTATTAAAAACAATGACTAAATAAATGAAGTGGACTAATAAAGCGTGTCTTCAGGACTATAAATGAGAACTGTTAATTCCCGATCACACCCCTATACCTACACTTTGCTAGTCCTCGAGCAAAGAAAAATCTAACAATAAAATTGAAGTACAATAAAATATCTTAACTCACTATCACAGGAAACGCGATTGAATTTAGGATATGCAACAAGCCTTTTAAAACCCTAGGTGTCTTTAGTAGACGAGTGAAGTCTCGTGAGGGCTTTTGTTGAAGAAGCCACCCACAACCTACTTTTATTAACTTGTACATGAAAAGATTTATTAAAACAAAAAATATTTAATACTCTTAATTATAAACAACAATTCGAAATAGAATAATGAACATAAGAAGAAACATAATGAAACATCCACTTAAGTCACGAGAACAATTCCAAGAGAATGCATCGAATGAAGCAATAACATGTTTCATAAACTTGTACGTGTGATATGGTAGTCAAGTTAATACAAGCCTATTATGAACTTGGAATATAATCCAGATAACTGTCTAACTATGCTTCAACTTCAAATCTCACGTGTTTAATTACACTCTAAAATGAAACACTAAAAAATAAGTGTAAATTCTCTGGTATATGCGAGCCGACGAAACTTGTTTTCAAAACAAGCAATGCTCATATATGACACAAAAAGATGCATGACACGCAAGAAATGTAGTTTCATGAAAGGATGTCAAAAGTCAAGAAAAATCAATCCTTACCATATTTTAATCCCCCTCCCATCATTTACATATCCAAACCATGTTTCCTAGGATCGAATAGGACTTTTCAAAGGTTATAACATGGTTGAGACAACAGCTTTTGGGTTAAAACTTACCTTTTAAAATACAATAGCTTTTGGGTTGTTAAGGCCCCTACCCAGAGTTCTTGGTATTGGCGAAAACTCCTTAAACTCAGAGACATGGTCAGGCCTTTATTGAAGCACAAGATTGGTAATGGTTGTGGTACTTTCTTATGGTATGACAATTGGCACCCCTTAGGCCCACTCTTGGACAAATTTGGTCCTAGAGTTGCGTATGACGCAGCAATACCCTTGAATGCGAAAGTTAAGGATATTATAGTGGACAGGGAATGGCAATGGCCTCGTACTAACACGTTAGAGCTCATGAAAATTCGAAACCACATGCTTGGAATTCCCCTCCCCTCAGATAATCTTGATACTGTCTTATGGGGTCCTTCTCCTAATGGGGCCTTTAAGCTTGCTCATACATGGGACCATCTTCGATTTATTTGCCCAAAGTTCCCATGGCATAGGCTCATTTGGTTCCCATGAAATATACCTAGGCATAGTTTCATTACTTGGTTGGAAATTCTTAATAGGTTATCTACTCATGACAGAATTTTTCACTTCACCCCTGGCCCTTTGGGATGTGTGCTCTGCCATCAAGGTATAGAATCTCACGATCACTTATTTTTTGATTACTCATTCTCTTCTTTTATTTTGAAGGCATTGCTACAACGATTGGAGATTACATCCCATTCTTCCTCTTGGAGCTCTATTGTGGAATGGGCAGCTCGAACTTGGACAAAGAAAACTCCCAACCACATCATCCCTAAAATATGCATTAGGTTAGCAGTCTATAGCATTTGGAAAGAAAGAAATGCACGTACATTCAATGTCGAGAAAAAATCAAAGGAAAAGCTCCTTCAGGATATCTACCTCCAAATTTTTATTCAGATCCAAATCAAGTGGAAACATGATCCTCACCTCCCTAATTACATAGCTAGATGGATTTAGTTTGTTCTTGCTTCTGTTGATCTTTGTTCTTCTTGCTGTTCAGCTACTCTAGGGGGTCTTATATTTTTCTATTTTGATTTTAGGGGTTTCCCGTCCTCTAATGATCAGTGTATTTCTGTTTAGTTGAGTCTTTTTCTTGGCTCAAGCTTTTTGATAGATTCTCATCCTCTTACCATCTTCTGGATGATTTTGCTTGTGCTTATTGTATATCCTGGGGGTATGCCCCTTGTAGTTTGTATAGTGCCTCTTGGCTTGTTCTTTTATTTATTCACCATTTCCCGAAAAAAAGAGAACAGAAAAGAATAGAACAGATTCATCAAGTAATCTTTAGAATGGCATTGTAAGTCATATTCAATTTCTTTCATTCATTCTTCTACCAACTTTTATCATTTCATTCTCTTCTCTTCATATTTTTTAAAATTTCTTTCCTCTTCTTTTCTTCGTCTTCCAACCTTTTTCTTTCCCTTTTCGTTGCTTTTGAAATGAATATTCATTTAATATCAAGACAACTACCCCAAACATCATCTTGTTTTCTTTTTCTTCTCAATCAACACATCATCTTATCTAGGGCTGCACACGGGTCGGCTCGGGTCGGGTCTAGGCCAAACCGGAACCGAACCATATATAAATGGTTTCTAGGTTCTCAGACCAAGAACCGACCCTCCAACATCATGGACCTGACCAGACCCAATAAATCGTTTCGGGTCTGGTTCGGGTCCGGATCCACATTACTGTGTATTTTTAAAACAAATTTGTTGCTCTCTCTCTCTCCCTCTCTCTCTCTATATATATATATCATACGTGTGACTCTGTATATCTATAGATTCTACACAAGCTTGAAACAATGTATGTAGTATCATACTTACACACATATATCCACATATACGACATATACATATATATATATATAATATGTGTGTTTTGATTCATGGTCTCCATTTGGGTCTGAATGTGAGAAATTTGAACCAATACTTCAATGTTTCAAAGCTTTATACAATTATACCCAAATGGAGACCATGAATCAAAGGGTCCACAAATCCTATGATTAGAGATCTTGAAATCATTGAAATTTAGTACCTTTGATCATGAATCAAAGTACCATTTGGGTATAAAGCTTTGAAATGAATTGTTCTAGCTCAATCATCTGGATACCAAATGGAGACCACGAATCAAAGTACCCAAATCAGAGATCTTAAAATGTTCCATATCACGTTTTGAGCTCCTCAATTATTGTAGACACCCCAATTTTGACCAAACGTCAAATCCAGGGATTGCTTACCTCTTAAGACCAATGATGATGATGACCGGTGAAATTTAAAGATTTTCCAGAGAATTCAAATTCTTCAAAGATTCTTCAAGTAAAGTTTCAAAATCAAAGAAGGAGAAATTGGGTAATCAAAGAGAAACTTGAACATTGAAGAACGTGTGAGAAAATCAGTCTGAAAATACTTTAAAACAAAAATATATATATATATATAGTAATGATAATAAGGTATATAAAATAAAAAGAAGAGAGAGAGAGAGAGAGAGAGAGAGAGAGAGAGAGAGAGAGAGAGAGAGAGAAGAAAAGGAAGAGTTCTAAAATATATATATATATATACATGTAAGGAGAAAGTGAAAAAAAAAAGAATTTTGAAAAAAAGTCTTGAAAAGAAAAGAGAAAAAAAAAAGAAGAAAAGAAAAAAGAAATTAAAGGATATATGGGAATGTATACCATGCATATGGATACATTTTAATAAAGTACATTGAAAGTATAAGTACATTATTATATACTTTATTAGATAAATTAAGTTTATGTTAATATATATGTTGAAATTTAAAAAGAGGGCAAAATTCTGTTAGCCGCGGCAAGCGGGAAAGCCGGCAGCACTCACTTAGTGCTGCGCCGGCACTCACTGAGTGTCGCCCGGCATTCAGTGAGTGCCGCTCGGCATTCAGTGACTGCCGCATGCAGTCATCGAGTGCCGCGAACTATAACAGACTGCTTTTCTAACATGTTCTAGAAGAAAACTTTGCACATGGGTTTTCACCCGAATTTACCCATTTAACCTTGTCATGTTTGTCTATATAAACAGAGTTTCATCTCCATTATGGGGACTTTTACTTGATTTTTGAACTTTTCACTTAATCTTAGAGAGAGATACAAGAGTTATATAGGCAATAGAGAGAGAATTGAGATAGGAAGAAGAAAGTTTTCTTGAAGAAATTGAAGAATTGAAGAAGAACTTGAAGACTTTTGGAAGAACTTCCCAAGAAATAGAAGAAATCCTTGATGTCATAGAGGTAACCTCTAAATCCTTGGTAGAATTAGGTAAATTCAATCATAAGTTCATAGTTCTAGGAACTTTACACATTTTCAAAACCTCTCTTCCTACCCCATTTCATCACACATCACTTAGAGGTTGTGATTGAATCTCATAATATTTCATTAATTTGGGTCTAAATAGAGCTTTGGATTTAAGAATAAAAGAGTTTTGACTTGAAATTTTCAAATAACCTTTGATTTCATTTATTTTGTTTATATTCTTCTCATAGGATCTATGAGATCTTCAAAATCTCATTAGATCTCTTTGAGTTTGATCCTCTAGTCCCTTATGATCCTATGATTTATATGGGTATTAAGATTGGTCAAGGTCATGTCTACACATAGTTGTATGAGTTCAAGTCTTAGCTTATGACTTGGATCTCCCTACATTCCTCAAGGATCATATGTTTGAGAGAGGAATTAGATGTAGATTTTCAAAGATTACATTCAAAATTCATAAGATTAAGACCTTAGGATTCTCTTGTTGTGAGATCTATAGCAGAAATCTATTAAGGCTAAATCTATGAATCTCTTCATGTTTCATTATCTATTCCAATAATCATGGTCATACTTGATCCTAGTTCTCTCTAAAATCATAGATCAAGTTTGATTCGAAATACGAACATCAATTTAACAAAGGTTCAGTGAATCCATAAACCAATCGTGATCAAAGATTTTTTATAGAGTCATGATTCATTGGAAATGGATGAGACCAATTGGAGGATGTTCATAACTCATTTAAGCATCTCTGTAATTTTTGTTTTGATGAAATTCCATGTCTAAGATGGTTTGGTCTTATGATTTCAAAACAAGCCACCCTTTGTCCAAAATTTCATAACAGTAAGTCCGTTTTAAAATTAATAAATTAGAACCTTAATAGAGTTTCCCGGGTCTCTAAATATTTTTTTCTAAGTACCTTAATGTGTTAGGAAGATACCCTAAAAAGGTCTAAGTGTTTCTCATTTTTTTGCTATTTTTATAAAATCGTACAAGACCTCTGGATAGAGAGTTGCAGATTCCTGATTGATGTCTAGTGTTTTCCATATTCCCATAGATCTAACCGTTCAAACCTTAATTTTCTGTTTGGGTTAGAAACTAAACTCACAGAGGCATATCATATCCAAAAATCATTAAGATCCAACTGTTGGAAGTATGATTTTTCTACATTTTAAAATCTGGTCTGCTCCCTGTAGTTTAGGAAAAACAGTCACTGTTTTTGTCTAGTCTCATTGATTTTAACTTAAATGGTTCCCTAATGTCTTGGGACCCAAATCATGTTTTAATATTGATAATTTAGCTTAAATCTAGAGGTTAAGTGATCCAAATTAGTGAATGAATTCGAATCTCATTCTTGTTCATGTTCATTCATTCATCCATATACATTGGTGCTTATGATTAGGACTAGTTATTGGATAAAGTTGGACTTAGTTGAACCAAATTGAACATAACCATGGATTTCTTATGATCATGTCGGGATTATAGCACCCCTATATAGACATCACATTGGCTCTTAGTTGAGACTTGTGCATCTATAGAGATGCTATGACTCCAACTAATCGAAAGGAATTCATAGTTTTATCAATTCTTCCTCTAATTGATAGATCTAAGCTAGAGATTTAGGATTGATTATTTGATGCCATATTATTGTGTGAAGCATGTGGGCTAACTCTTTGTTTTGTAGCGCATTTGAGGTACAATTTCTCAATCTTTCTCTAGTTTGTTCTATTCTTTGATTTTATTGATTTTTCACTCTATACGCGACACCTTAGCTTAGGCATTGCCTTATGTGTATATGTGATTAGAGACATTTTTTTAGGATTTCTATTCTTTGTATGCATTGCACGTTTCCCATTTCGCGGCTGGATCTTGGGTAAGTTCTCTAGTTCCCTACTTGCACATCATTTTGCTTGCTATTTTAATTATGTGGCTTATGAATGATATTTTACCATTAGCAATTTTGCACCCTTTTTGAAATGCTTGTGATATGTATACTTATATCTATGTATTAGTTGAGGGCATGCTTAGATTATTAATTCGATTAAATAGGATGATGAGTAGAGGCCTATCACGAGATAGGATGAAAGGGAGTGTTTTAGGCCACCGGGCTCCTTCCCCTTTCATTCCATAATCCTCGGACCCAGATTATCTTTGGTTTCGCAAAAGATCGGTTGCTTTTAAAAAAATGGTTTCTTAATTTTCCTAAAAAAAAATTTAAGTGGCGACTCTTTGTATTTGAATTTGAAATTTGACTAAGAAATTGTTTTAAAATTAAAAGTGGGCCCAAATGCCAGTATCCACAATCTGGCGACTCTACTGGGGATCAAACCTAGAATCTCTGGTTTCGTAGACTAGAATTTCTGATTTTGGGTTCACTCGAGGATTAGACTTGAAAGCATCCTTTTAATCGAATTAATTAATTTTCGTGTGCCCGTTGCATTGCACTTGCATGTCTCGCCAGTTGATTGCACGGAACTTTGACCTTGGAAGCTCGGGATAACCCGGTCGGTCAAGCCATCATAGGACTGTGTGGTCACCCTTGATCTCGTACCATGTGTTGGTATATAAAGCATCCTATCGGATGTGTGTCAAGGGTCCCTTGTTTTACCAAAACCTGACCTTTGCATAATAGCTTCTATAGAACCCTTCGATCTTAGGAAATCAATTCTTGATTAGGATTTATGTGCTAAGGAGTTTTGTATGCCCGAAAGGGATTATTTGAGATGATGACGATGCTTGCTTGATGAAAGATGTTTATCCTTATTAATCACCTTATAACAATTCCTTCTCATGTCCCATGACATTTGGGAACATGTTGAATCTTGATTATATGATTACATCTCTTATATCTTGTTAGCTAAGCATCATTGACCTTGTATGCATCTGAATTCATGAAGAGTACGACAACAATCCGATCATGTGATCCTCCTACCCAAAGAATTTTAAATACGTCTTTGGAAACAAATAGATTTTTGCTATCTTTATTCTAAGGTATTCAAACGCTCTTTCAAAAATCTTTGGAGTTCACTTTTTGATTAAAATTTCAAATCAACCATCTTTGAAGGAAGAACCCAAAATTCTTGAAAGATTTTGTAAAGTTTTACCAACTAAAGAAACGCTTTTCAAAGCAAAATTTTGACCCAATTATCTTTTGGTTAAGGAATATAATCCAAAATGTTGAAAATTGTATTTTAGAAATCTCTGCAATTAAAGAAATCCTTTTCAAATGAATTTCAAAGCAAAGTTTTAACCCAATCATCTTTTGTTGAGAAATGTTGTTGCCTTCAAAGGAAAGTTTCTTAAGAATTTAAAAGATCCCATCAGCTAGGGAAATGCTTGTCAAATGAATTTCACAAATTCTAAACTTTTTCTTACTTTGAAGGGGTGAAGAGGATCACAATGAAAGGAGAAATTAGTGCACTCAACATGGGTGAGAATTTTATGTGCTTATGTGTTTATGTGTTAGGATTAGAATTTTTTCTTTCTTTGACATATAGAATAGGCACACACGCACACATGCATTGCATCCGCATGACATATGAAACATTCATAAACATTTCACTAAGCATCTGCAAAAGAAAATGTGAAAAATAAATAAAAGTCTTCTCAAATAGATCAAAATTAATTAAAGAACTGGTTGTAGGTGAAAGATAGAGCCGGTTACAAGCATGGTCTTGTACAGAGACTCCACTGCGAGGTTAGTCAAAAGAGAGATGGCACAAGAATCGAACGCGAGGGAAATAGCAGAATTGAGAGCTATAGTAGAACAGCAGGTAGGACAGATGACTAGGATGATGACCATGATGGAAACGTTGGCACGATAGCCGCCTATAGTTGACCCATCAGTTGTCGATCCTCCTACTAGGGAAGAGGATTGGTTTGATGACCCAGAAGTTCAGAGAGCTGATGTGCCGCGAGCAAAAAAAGAGATAATAGAGAAAGAGAAAGCTGAGATAGAAAAATTAATGGCTGAAAAAGTAGAGAAGCTTGAGAGGGTGGTCCGTAAAGCTCAAGGGGTAGACACCTATTTACTAGAGTTGGAAGGACTGTATGATGGAGTCCATGAGATACTACCCGCCGGGTTCAAAATGCCGATCTTCGACAAATTTGATGGGACGGGTAATCCTCGTAGCCATATAAGAATGTGTATTGGGGCCTTCCAGCCTAGCAGATTGGGTACTACAATGATGGCTGTTTTGTTCCAGCAGACCTTGACCGGGGCTGCCTTATCATGGTACCTTACACTTGAGCTAAGCAAAACTAGGATTTGGGAAGAAGTAGTGAAGTTGTTTGTGGCCCAATATGATTACAATCGGGAGTTAGATGTGCCCATCCAGGATTTGGAAACCACCAGACAAGAGCAAAATGAGACATTCGCTGAGTTTTTAAAAAGATGGAGGAGGAAGGCTGCAAAGATAACCAACAAGCCAAACGAGAAAGAACATGTGAGAATGATTATCAAGAACATGCAGCCGAAATATCTTGAGAAGTTGGAGTTTCAGTCAATAGTTACTTTTGAGCAATTGTTCGACGTAGGCACAAGAATTGAAGATGCTATCCGAGATGGCAGGATCAAGAGAGTACATCCGATGGATGATTCAAAAAAGTTGATGTATTCAGATAGTTATTTATTGCCAAATGTCAATGCATTGATACCACAACAGTTTTCTAATCAATCCAGTCAATCAAGAGGTTTGTTCCAACGGCAGAGCATATTTCTAAGTACCACAATTGCGGAGAACAATAAGTCAGGATTGAATTGAGACCAACCGAAGGAGCGCAGAGAATTCTCAAAGTTGGGAATGCCATTGAATATGACACTAGAAAAGATGCTAGAAAAGGGATATTTGAAGAAGTTGGAACCTGGAAAACCCCCTAAACGTCCACCTCCTGGGTACGATGCATCCAAATATTGTGATTACCACCAAGATCATGGTCATGCAACCAATAGTTGCAAGAGGCTTTGCCATGCTATTCAGGACCACATAGATGATGCGTCGTATCTGTCACACCCCGATTTTTGGACAACCAAATATTTAATCCAAAGCATGTATCCAGACTAATATTCAATTTCCAAAACACCGAGAGTGACACCCTCACACAAGCTAATAAATATTTATTTGAAAATAGAATTTAATACTCATTAAATAAGGACACGTGATCCTGTGTTAATATAAAAACTATATATTATTAAACTTATATTCCCAATCCTCTATTTCATTATAAAAGAAATAATATTCCATTAAAAATATAATACCATTTTAATTTACAAAAGGAATACAAAATTCATTAAATAAAATTTCTTACAAAGTTAAAAAAAAAAGAAATAAAGTCTATACATCCGATGGTCAGAGCAACTACAACGTTCCAATGCCCAAAAACTCCACATCCAAGCACAACGGTCACATCATCAAAAGCAATATCCTGCACATGTCATCCAACTACATTTCAAACAGAAACGTACCCGAATGAATAACACACTCGGGTCAGTCACATGACGGGTATGACTTAAACAAAAATAATAAAATCTGAGGGCTCCAACCTGAACCCGTAGACTATAAGCCACATTACAACACTATTGGGTCAAGACAGGTAGTTCCACACACATATTTGGACAAAAGAGTAGTTTCCATTTATGTGGTGACAAGTAGTTTCTTGCCCAAAATCCAAAGCTTCTACAAATTTCATGCTTACCCATCTACTTATGGTGAGCCAAACTTGTTAAACATTAGTGGGCCCACCATCCTGTAAATTGAATGATCACAAACCAAGCAAACAATTCCATATACAAATCGTCCACATTCTAACTCAAACGTCGCATTCATTATTCCACGCTTATCAGTCTTATGAAATAATCCATATTCATTACTTATTAGCCTTAAATTTATCTTTGCATTCCCTAGCTTCACCACTTGTCCACCCTCCATGGTACAGCCCACACATATATCCCATGTGTGCCCGAACATACTACCAACATCCACTCCGGTGCCAGTTTGGTTGGGGTATCAACCAAACCAGGTATACACAACGGAAGGCCGGTCAATATGCCTAGACGTCTATACAATATAAGCCGAGCATAAGGCTTAGGCCAGCTTGATCACGAAGCCACTGACAAAAGTACACTCAACAAGTCTTAAGCCAGCTTGATCACGCAGCCACTGGCAAAAGAGTGCGAGCTACCAAAAACAATAACGCAACAATGGGGAGTAGTGAACACTAAGGAATTATGTTGCGATTATCACTTATCGTTTGTATTATCCCAAAAATTGTGAATTTCACGTTTATCACATAGTTCCGTCTCATCATATTCTAGTCACATCTCTAACTAACCTTTAGATGCATTCCAATTTCTTACAATAAAAGGGTTTTATCAATTAGCCCATAACAATCTTCCCTCAATAATTCCCAATCAAATTACAAGATTCCCAATATACTATTCAATGTATTGAACTTACTCCTTTTTATCAAAATGACCACAAAATAAGGTCACTTATTTCAGGTACAATAACCTCAACCCAACATTCAATATTAGCCTACAAGAAACACATAATAAAAATTCACATTCTCATATCGTAAAGTATTTACTTAAACATTTTTCACTGCTACTGAAATTGTAAATTTCTGCCCAAACGGTGCAGATCGGGAAAAACTCTATTAGACGAAAGTTGTGCAGAATCACGTTTTCTACAGCCCTTCGTGGACAGAATTCCATAATTCTAAGCCATGCTTTTATAATATTTTTTCAAAGTTTCTGCCACTGTTAAAATAAAAATAAAACAAATTTTCAATTATTTATTCATTATCAAAATTATTCCCCTTTGTGTATTTATCAAATTAACTATCCACATAATCTATCCAAATACACCGAGATCACATTCATAAAATCACATGAAGAAAAATAAATATTTATATCATTCAATAATAACGAATGGGATCAACACACAATTTAATACCAACCACAAAATTAACAAGAAATAATTGGATTTTCTTGCACATATATATACATACGTGTGTATATATACCCAAATATAAATTTTAACTCACCTAGTTGATTAAAAATTGACAACCACGAACGCCCTGCGATTCCACACGTGCCCACGAACCCGAGACCCTTCTTCTTCTTCTTCTTCTTCTTCTTCTTCTTCTTCTCTCTCTCTCTCTCTCTCTATCACACACACACACACACACACACACACACACACACACGTCTGTTCTCTCTTTGGGTGGCTAGGGTTAATGATATATGGATATCATACTCTCCTAACTAGGTTTATAAAACTACTAACACTTGACTACACAAGAATCCCGTTTTTCTTCTTATGGGCTCACAAAAGAGACCTATATAAGCCCAGAATGCAATCCAAACCACTAAAATAGCTAACCCAAATGGTACTGATACACCGGGTACTTAATTTTCATGTTAAATTCACTAATTAACTTACTTGTGGGCCCCGAAACACTACCCGACACTAAACTCGTCATTCTACAAAAATCGTAACTCAGTCATACAAATAATCTATAATACAATTTAATTAAAGCTCAAAATGTCATGTAATAATAATAATGAAACATTAGAAATTTTAATAATACAAAAACAATCGGGGAAATATTACTGGTATTACTAACAAATTAAATATGATTACTAGCGATTTAATCCATGGGTTCTTCGAACTTACAAAAATTTTAAACACGTGTCTTACATAGGCACACTCATATAATATTACTAACTGAAAATGATTATTTACACACTTAGAAATTTTAGGGTTATTACATTCTATCCTCCTTAAAGAAATTTCGTCCCGAAATTTGGGAGCGTGTACATATAAAATATATACATACCTACATAATTACAAAAATCGCGTCTTTTAAAATAAATGTAATTATTATTTTTTATTTTTTTATTTTTTTTATAATGGGTGTTACAGTATCCAAATCTCATCCACTATCTTGGATTGAATTAATCTCTATCAAATGTTGAGCTCATGCATTGAAGTGATCAATAGTGTTTGGAAATACTGTTGTTGAAGCAAATGTGGATGCTCTTGGGGACCCAATAAATTGAAAATCATCCGTGACACTCCAATTGAGACCAGAGTCGAGTCATGTTAAGTTGGAGTCAAATGTCAAGTCCAGTCAAGTCTTTGAGTCAGTCGGTTATCGAGTTTATTTTTCAAGTCTCTTTTTATCGAGTCAAGTGATGTAATCCTTTTTCCCTACTAGTTGAATAAAATTTCATTCTGTTTGATTCAGTGTGCCAAGTCGTGAATGTATGGATCATTAAGCCAAGAAAGAAAAAAAAAAGAAGAGAAAAAAATGAAAATCAAATCACTTTTTCAAATGATCATGGGAAATACTTTGTTAATAAATCTTTGCATTGAAAAGGATCCCCAAATGATCAAAGCAAATTCTATGCCAAATCCAAGGAGGAGTAGAGAATTGATTAGCTTTACTTTAAGAATTTAAAGATGCTCTTGCTCAATCTTGAAAAGATGAACTTGGAACTTAAAGCTAGCTCACCATCCTCTTTTCTTAAATACCAAGCCTAAAAGATGAGCCCAACCAGTCCAAAACCATAACTTGATCCTTGATGGTAGCCAAATGTTTTAAATGAACTTCTTCTTCAAAAAAAAAAAGAAGAAAAGAAAGAGCTCGCTAGGATGAAAACCCAAAAGGGCGCCTAGGCAAAAGTTAGAGCACAAAATAAAAGAGAAAAGAAAGAGAAAGAGTTCACTAGGATGAAACCCCGAAAGGGCACCTAGGCAAAAGTTAGAGCAAAAATAAGATGCGTGTTGATTTCAAAATCCTAATCCTAGCCAGTCAAAATCATGAAGAGAATAAGAGACAGTAAGGTAGAGAGAAGAAAGAAAAGAGAAAAGAAAAGAAAAGCAGAGAAGATTGAGAATTCTTGAGCACTTCAAAGTAGATCATTAGGACATGAATTATCCCAAAGCTTTGTGTTGTTCTAAACCAAGAAAAGAAATTAGAAATGAAAAGAGAGATTTGAAAGTATCAATTAGTCTTAAATTTTGTGAGAGGCTCAATGGCTAAGTAGGTCTAAAACAATGCAAAGATATCTTTGAGGAAAATAAAGAGTGATCTGGTGGGGTGATATTGCTTTGTGAGTATGATAGGGTATGATAAAAGCACGATACATTATGAGAATGGCAAAGTTGACTGGCTAGTAAAAGGGTTAAAAGAATCAATTGTCAAGTAAAAAAAAGATAAGAAAAGAAAAAATAAAAGGGAGAAGTAGTTCATATTCTCACCATCTTGTTCAAAAGCTACCACAAGGGGTCCATTTTGGAAAATCTTCCCAAGAAAGAGCACTCATTGGACTCATATGGAAATGTGGCTCGAAAATCCCACAAGTTCTTGAAGCCTTATTCTTTCAAGACATCCAGAGTTGATGAACTACGTTTTGACCTGATTCCCACTTGGGGATACGTAGGCAGCCTGTGCGATTTGGTCACAAACTTCGTTGCACCATGTGATATTTCTCTTTCAAACCTCAGCCAAACTACTTTGGACCTGATTCCCGTTCGGGGATAAGTAGGCGAACCTTCCAGGGTTCTTGGTCTGTAACCATCCCTAAACCGTAAGCATCACCCCGTTGTGCCTTTGGTTTCCTTCCTTCAGACTAAGGGAAAACTTGTGCAAGTTTTCCTGAAGCCACATATATATCGCCATACCAGGGGCAAACTTCGTTTACTGAACACCTCATTTAACCCCATAAGCAATGCCTCCGAGTCCTATTCAAACTAGGGGCAAACTTTGTTTGCCAAAATCCCTCCATGTCAGAGACAAGTTCTCAAGTAATCGAGTTTGTTTTGAATGGATTGTCTTTTATTCTCTAAGCTAAAGCACTAATTTGAAGCACACTCTGGATAGGCAAAGAATCAGCTAACTCGAAAATGGAGAATCTTCAAAGTTTAGATTTGTCGGTGAAGTACTACCATTGTAAGATGATGAATAAATGAAAGGTGAGGTGATACAATATTCATGACGAAAGCACATTGATTCACAATAATGCAGAGTTTGAGTCAGTCGTCTTGTGTAATTGCCTTGTCAAGATTGTCCTCCTTTGATGAGTCAATAATGGTCTCAAATGTGTGGGTTCAAGATGATGAATAAAGATTTGAAAAATTCTCTATAAGTATCCCAAGAGCAATACAAGTAGAAGTTCCAACACTGTCACTACATCGGTTAAAGTTGCAGTGTGAGAAGTGTCAAAAGTAATGGTCATCCTCATTACATGAGTTCGTCAGTGATTTTTTAGCACAAAGAATTGAATTTGAAAGAGCATCCTCAGAATTGGACAGTTGATAATTGGAATCAAAGTAGAATCAGTGTGCGTCAGTTAAGTGGGGGTAATTTAGAATTGAGTTAAGGCTTGCATTGATTATAAATTGTTGAGTCAATCGGTTAAACCTTGAGTAAATCGAGTATCTGCCAAAATCGTACGAGAGTCTGGTAAGCCTGCGTCTGTTAGTCAGAATTGGTCAAGTTGAAATCATGGCATACTATCAAATTAGAACTAAGAGTTGAAAGAACATCAGATGAATTGAGTATCAGTTGAGAGCAGAATCAAGAATGGATCATTCAAAGAAGTAAAGTAAAGAATTTGAATATAAATCAGTGAAAGCTTCAATCGAACAAGCAGAGTTTCTAATGAATGAACTTGAACCTCATCAAGTAAAAAATAAGTCAGTTGAATCCACGAAGTCGTTTGAGAATCAGCCCAACAACACTTAATCAGTTTTTGTGTCGCTTTTGCAACATAAGTCCTTACGAGGCTATTGATCATCGCTTTTGCAATGTAAGTCCCCAAAAGGGCTGTTGATCGTCGCTTTTGCAACATAAGTCCTTACGAGATTGTTGATCTCTGTATTCACAATGTAAGTCCTTACGAGGCTTTTGACCTCTGCTTTTGGAACGTAAGTCCCCAAAAGGGCTATTGATTGTCGCTTTTGCAACATAAGTCCTTACGAGGCTGTTGATCTCTGCATTTGCAATGTATGTTCTTACGAGGCTTTTGATCTTTGCTTTTGGAATGTAAGTCCCCAAAAGGGCTATTGATCATCGCTTTTGCAACATAAGTCCTTACGAGGTTGTTGATCTCTGCATTCGCAATGTAAGTCCTTATGAGGCTGTTGATCTTTGTTTTTGCAATGTAAGTCCCCAAAAGGGTTGTTGATCATCGCTTTTGCAACATAAGTCCTTACGAGGCTGTTGATTTCTGCATTCGCAATGTAAGTCCTTACGAGGCTTTTGATCTCTACTTTTGGAACGTAAGTCCCCAAAAGGGCTGTTGATTGTCGCTTTTGCAACATAAGTCCTTACGAGGCTGTTTATCTCTGCATTTGCAATGTATGTCCTTATAAGGCTTTTGATCTTTGCTTTTGGAATGTAAGTCCCCAAAAGGGCTGTTGATTGTCGCTTTTGCAACATAAGTCCTTATGAGGCTGTTGATCTCTGCATTCGCAATGTAAGTCCTTATGAGGCTTTTGATCTCTGCTTTTGGAACATCAGCCCCCAAAAGGGCTGTTAATTGTCGCTTTTGCAGCATAAGTCCTTACGAGGCTATTGATCTATGCATTCGCAATGTAAGTCCTTACAAGGCTTTTGATCTCTACTTTTAAAACATAAGTCTCCAAAAGGGCTGTTGATTGTCGCTTTTGCAACATAAGTCCTTACAAGGCTGTTGATCTCTGCATTCGCAATGTAAGTCCATACGAGGCTTTAGATCTCTGCTTTTAAAACATAAGTCCCCAAAAGGGCTGTTGATTGTCGCTTTTGCAACATAGGTCCTTACGATGCTGCTAATCTCTGCATTCGCAATGTAAGACCTTACGAGGCTTTTGATCTCTGCTTTTGGAACATAAGTCCCCAAAAGGGTTGTTGATTGTCTCTTTTGCAACATAAGTCCTTACAAGGCTGTTGATCTCTGCATTTACATTGTAAGTCCTTATGAGGCTTTTGATCTCTACTTTTAAAACATAAGCCCCCAAAAGGGCTGTTGATTGTCACTTTTGCAACATAAGTCCTTACGAGGCTATTGATCTCTGCATTCGCAATGTAAGTCCTTACGAGGCTTTTAATCTCTGCTTTTGGAACATAAGTCCCCAAAAGGGTTGTTGATTGTCGCTTTTGCAACATAAGTCCTTGAATGGCAACCTTGCGTTAGTCCTCAATGACAGCATTATCAGTGTTAGTCCTCAATGGCAACCTTGCGTTAGTCCTCGATGGTAACATCTTTTTGGTTGATATTAGTCCTCTAGATTGAGGCAAATCCCTGTTTAAGTCATCTAGATTGAGGCAAATATGTTGAAGTCCTCTACATTGAGGCAAATCCTTGTTGAAGTCATCTAGGTTGAGGAAATTTATGGAGTGTAAGGCGTGAAGCAACTCAATCTTTCAGCGTGCTACCTGATTCGACTATGGAGTGTAAGGCGTGAAGCGGCTCAGTCGATCAGATGATTTTTGGAGGATTATGGAGTGTAAGGCGTAAAGCGACACAATCTTTCAGCGTGCTACCTAATTCGACTATGGAGTGTAAGGCACGAAGCGGCTCAGTCGATCAGATGTTTTTTGGAGGCTTATAGAGTGTAAGGCGTGAAGCGACTCAATCTTTCAGCGTGCTACCTGATTTGACTATGGAGTGTAAGGCATGAAATAGCTCAGTCGGTTAGATGATTTTTGGAGGATTATGGAGTGTAAGGCATGAAGCGACTCAGTCTTTCAGCGTGCTACCTGATTCGACTATAAAGTGTAAGGCGTGAAGCGGCTCAGTCGATCAGATGATTTTTGGAGGATTATGGAGTGTAAGGCGTGAAACGACTCAATCTTTTAGCATGCTACCTGATTCGACTATGGAGTGTAAGGCGTGAAGTGACTCAGTCGATCAGATGATTTTTGGAGGATTATAGAGTATAAGGCATGAAGTGACTCAATCTTTCAGCGTGCTACCTGATTCGACTATGGAGTGTAAGGCGTGAAGTGGCTCAGTCAATCAGATGATTTTTGGAGGATTATGGAGTGTAAGGCGTGAAGTAACTCAATCTTTCAGCGTGTTACCTGATTCAACTATGGAGTGTAAGGCGTAAAGCGGCTCAGTCGATCAGATGATTTTTGGAGGATTATGAAGTGTAAGGCGTGAAACGACTCAATCTCTCAGCGTGCTACCTGATTCGACTATGGAGTGTAAGGCGTGAAGCAGCTCAGTCGAACAGATGATTCCTCGAATTACATGCTCCCAAGAATAAAACTATAACATAACTGGAGAATTTGGAGCATAAGGCGCATTTCTAATAATAAGAAGATCAACATGACTCCGGGTCATCACATTTGGGAGTATGAGACATGAAATTTGAGCATATGCATCACGATAAGATAGGATACATCTGTGTGGTTGTTTGCGTTTATGTGTTGTCCTTTGCCCGAACTACGTCCTGGTCTGATTCCCGATGGGATACGTAGGCAGCTCACCATTGAGCACGACCAGCTTTTGGCTCTCTGCGCACCCAACTTTTGCAACGCACTTTTGTTTTTTCCTGGATTCGACCGCTTGGTCAAAGACTTGTCTTTCATACAGGCTTCGACATTCGCTTGTGATACGCATTACTTTACAAGTTCTGCCGAAGAGAGGCAAACTGTAGACACCCCAATTTTGACCAAACGTCAAATCCAGGGATTGGTAACCTCTTAAGACCAATGATGATGATGACCTGTGAAATTCGATTATTTTCCAGAGAACTCAAATTCTTCAAAGATTCTTCAAGTAAAGTTTCAAAATCAAAGAAAAAAATCAAAGAAGGAGAAATTAGGTATTCAAAGAGAAACTTGAACATTGAAGAACGTGTGAGGAAATCAGTCTGAGGATACTTTCAAAAAAAATATATATGTAGTAATGATAATAAGGTATATAAAATAAAAAGAAGAGAGAGAGAGAGAGAGAGAGAGAGAGAGTTCTAAAAAAATATATGTAAGGAGAAAGTGAAAAAAAGAATTTTGAAAAAAGTCTTGAAAAGAAAAGAGAAAAAAAAAAGAAGAAAAGAAAAAAGAAATAAAAGGATATATGGGAATGTATACCATGCATTTGGAAATATTTTAATAAAGTACATTGCAAGTAAAAGTACATTGCAAGTATAAGTACATTAGTATATACTTTACTAGATAAATTAAGTTTATGTTAATATATATGTTGAAATTTAAAAAAAGGGCAAAATTCTGTTAGCCGCGGCACGCGGGAAAGCCTGCAGCACTCACTGAGTGCCGCACCGGCACTCACTGAGTGCCGCAGGCTGTCATCGAGTGCCGCGAACTGTAACAGACTGTTTTTCTCACATGTTCTAGAAGAAAACTTTGCACATGGGTTTCCACCCGAATTTACCCATTAACCTTGTCATGTTTGTCTATATAAACATACCTTCATCTCCATTATGGGGGCTATTACTTGATTTTTGAACTTTTCACTTAATCTTAGAGAGAGATACAAGAGTTATATAGGCAATAGAGAGAGAATTGAGAGAGGAAGAAGAAAGTTTTCTTGAAGAAATTAAAGAATTGAAGAAGAACTTGAAGACTTTTGGAAGAACTTCCCAAGAAATAGAAGAAATACTTGAGGTCATAGAGGTAACCTCTAAATCCTTGGTAGAATTAGGTAAATTCAATCACAAGTTCATAGTTCTAGGAACTTTAAACATTTTCAAAACCTCTCTTCCTACCCTATTTCATCACACACCACTTAGAGCTTGTGATTGAATCTCATAATATTTCATTAATTTGGGTCTAAATAGAGCTTTGGATTTAAGAATAAAAGAGTTTTGATTTGAAATTTTCAAATAACCTTTGATTTCATTTCTTTTGTTTATATTCTTCTCATAGGATCTATGAGATCTTCAATATCTCATCAGATCTCTTTGAGTTTGATCCTCTAGTCCCTTATGATCCTATGATTTATATGGGGATTAAGATTGGTCAAGGTCATATCTATACATAGTTATTTAGGTTCAAGTCTTAGCTCATGACTTGGATCTCCCTACTAGGAATCTTATGGAATCTATACTATATTCCATAGAGATTTGAGTAGATTTGAGTCTCATTTAGTCTCCAAGGACCATTAATTTGAGAGGAGAATAGCATATCATAATCCTATATTCCTCAAGGATCATATATTTGAGAGAGGAATTAGATGTAGATTTTCATAGTTTACATTCAAAATTCATAAGATTAAGTAAGACCTTAGGATTCTCTTGTTGTGAGATCTATGGTGGAAATCCATTAAGGCTAAATCTATGAATCTCTTCATACTTCATTACCTATTCCAATAATCATGGTCATACTTGATCCTAGTTCTCTCTAGAATCATGGATCAAGTTTGATTCGAAATACAAACATCAATTTAACAAATGTGCAGTGAATCCACACACCAATCGTGATCAAAGTTTTTTATAGAGTCATGATTCATTGGAAATGGATAAGACCTATTGGACGATGTTCATAACTCATTTTAGCATCTCTGTAATTTTTGTGTTGATGAAATTCCATGTCTAAGATGGTTTGGTCTTATGATTTCAAACAACCAACTCTCTGTCCAAAATTTCAGAACAGTAAGTCCATTTTAAAATTAATAAATCAGAACCTTAATAGAGTTTGCCGGGTCTCTAATAATTTTTTCTAAGTGTAGCACCCTGAATTTTCCCATAAATTCCACGTAGGATTAGAAGTGATGACATCACCATGCTGACGATTACAGAAGGTCCATTAGAATTTCCTTAACTAAGAACTTTGGATAGGGTCCATAATAATCTTCTTGACTACGACGACTGACAAGCGGAGGTATTTGTAAAATACAACCGTGCTAAAAGAAGAAAATGTACTAATTTAGTTTACAATTCCTTTATTTATCTGCAATTTGAATTACAACGCCAATTTGTATACAATTTGATTAAACTATGATAAGTGGCGTTGTTTTAGTGGTTATTCGTGTAGATTACTGTTGCTGTGTGAAGAATTGGATGAGAAAGATAAAAGGAAGTGCTGAATTTCAATGAAGACAACTAAAGGATGAAAAGTGAACCTCGATCGATCGAAGAACGTTCAAGCGATCGAAGGTTCGATCGATCGAGAGAAGCTCAAGCGATCGACTATCCCAGACGTTCAATCGATCGAGAAATGTTCGATCAATTGAACATGGCTTTTATCAGATTTTACGCACACGCAGCAGTGATAGACGGGGAACCCTAGCATTAGGTTTAGGTATATATATGAGTATTGTATACGTCCTGGGGGACGCCCCACTTTACTTTTCATCAGTTTTAGAGAGAGAGATAGAGGTTTTCCATGTTTTGTAGGTCTTGGAGTTTAGATATTGCTTTTGAATTGCTATTCTCATAGTTAATACAAGTCTTTTTCTTTCCAGGTTACTCCTTTATTGTTTATTTGTATTCTGCACGTAGTTTAGAGTAGTATAATCAGTTATCACATAGTTTTGCATGCTAGATAAATTTACACCATTAGTTTTTATGATTTTCATGATTAAAACACAAACAAACGCATCCTTAATGAACCTTTACGTTAAAAATGACACTGTGATACTCCAGACTATGTCTGAGTAGTTCCTAGGTTGGGAGATCACGATGAAACCGTGATCTCAAGCCTCTGCCATGCAGCAGAATAACTCCTGTGTTCGATCGATCGAAGTTAGTTCGATCGATCGGAACAGAGACATTGTCAATCGATCGAAGTCAGTTCAATCGATCGAGGGATGAAGATGTTCGATCGATCGAAGATCGAAAGCGCGTCGATCGATCGAACTCTCTGATTCTTGAGAACATTCTATGCAGTATTCCTAGACTTTCTGCTTTACTGATTTGTTATCAAACTGTCCCCAAACACTCAGTTTGTCAAAGCAGTCTGTAAACTTAAAGCCTTGAGGCATTTTTCTTCAATATATTTTGCAAACCACCCTTAATGCTAACACCATTGTAGGTGCAAGTCTTAACTATTGTTTTAAACCGCTTGCATGTATTTCAAACTTAATTGTGATGACATAGTCTCGGTCATGAAAGGACTATGGATTCTTTACCTTTAAATAAATACGGAATACTGTAGAAAATGTGCTCCATTGAGCTTCAACGTAATTGCGTGGTAGATGGCTAGGTCAGGTGGATTCGTGTAATCCCAACATTCCCTTTTATTAAGAAAGAAACACGTTTTAAAATATCGCTTCAATTTGTTAGTTAGTTGTTAGATTAACTTAGTTTAATTGCTTTATCTTTAGTAGTTGATAAACCGTGGAACTTTGTGTTCTACATCCCTTTGAAGTATTGATTTTTATTTTCCTTTTTAGAGATTAATCTAGGTATTTAGTTTAACACCTTCCCTGTGGGATCGACCTGGACTTAACCAGATTACTACTTGCACGATTAGCTACACTTGGGTATAGCACACAAGTGCACACAGAAAAATTCTCGTGTCAAGTTTTTGGCGCCGTTGCTGGGGAAGGGCGACAAGCTAACGCTTAGATTACCTCAATCTATCCTTATCTCTTTCTCTTTTTCTTTTTCTCTTATTCTTTAGATTAAAAACTACTTAGGGTCTTTCCCTTTATGTTCGATAATTCCATCGAAGGAATTTACGAAAACCCATTCTATTCATCCGATTCATCTAGTTCTATTAACCCCATAGTTACACCTATTGATTCAATGGCTAATAATCAAAGTGAGAACGGTGATAATGTGGTTGTACCAATCGACGATTCACTTCGTCCTTTGTGCGATCTCATGACACCTGAACACGCGCCTACATCTTCTTGTATTCTCATTCCACCCCATGCAGGCGAATTTCAATTTCACAATGGAATGATTCAACTCCTTCCTACCATCCATGGAATGGAGAGCGAGAAGGCGTATCTACATGTCAAGAACTTTGAGGATGTTTGTAAAACTTTCTCACAGAATTGTCCTGTAGACGCGACACGTCTAATGCTATTTCCTTTCACCCTGAAGGATAAAGCAAAAGTGTGGTTACTCACCTTAAAGCCGAATTTAATCTACACATGGCATGCGATGAACACTGCATTTCTAAAGAAATTCTTCCCACCTCGCATGACCACTAAGCTTAAAAGACAAATAAACTCTTACAAACAAAAGAGCAATGAAACCTTCACCCAAACTTGGGAGCGTTTCAAGGATTTGCTTCTCTCATGCCCACATCACGGGTATGAGAAATGACGAACCATAAGCTACTTTTATGAAGGGTTAAATGGTGAAACTAAAAAGTTGGTCGAGACCATGAGTTCAGGGCCATTTCTTCGCAAGAACACTGAAGAAGCTGAAGCTCACTTCGAGTGGTTAGCTGAACACGCCCATGAGTGGTCGAATTCAGACGATGTCCCACGCTCACAGATATCCTGTGTGGAAGAGAAAAGTTTATACCAACTAAAAAGTGAGGATCATCTGATGAATAAATATGAAGAACTAGTGAAGAAAGTGGAAGAGTTGGGAATGAAAGGATAGAGTCCTAGGCAGGTTTTGCCTGAAGAACCATGCGGCACATGCAACATGCTGGGACACACTAATCAATACTGTCCTAATGTGCCGTATTTTCAAGAACAACCCCCCATGGAAATGAATGCCATGCAAGGGTATAGGGGGGCGGGGAATTCCTACAATAATTATAATTCACAACATAATAACAATAGATGGAATCACCCCGGGTTTGATTGGAAAAATAATGCTGGGACCCAAAATAATACCAACAACAGCCCTATATTAACAATAACCAATATCAAGGGCAATTCAATAGGCAACCCCAGCCATTCAATCAAAATAGACCAAACAACTACAATCAAGCTCAACCCTCTAATAATCAATAGCCAAACATATACGTTCCCCCACACAAAAAGTCGCAGGAGGAAGATCCTCTTTCTAACGTGAATCTAACGCAGCAGTTAATTCAAATGATGAGCAAGATATCTGTAACGTTAGAGAGGATGGATGTACAACAAAAGGGATTGGGAGGAACGTTTTCTGCTCAACCACTTCCAAACCCTAAGGGATTCAACAATGGTCCCAATAACCATGAGTATGCCAAAGCCGTGACAACTCTAAGAAGCAGCAAGGTCATAGGGCAAAACATGCCCCATTCTACTCCCGAGGAGTATGAAGAGGAGGAAGTGGTGACTAAGAGCAAACCATCTACTCAGGAAGAGGAGCAACTCAATAATAACGAACCATTGGTTGAAAAAGATGAAGCTCCTGAACAAGTAACAGAAATTGAGAGAAGGCCCGAAAAGGAGCTTGCTAGTGACAAATTACCCAAATGCCCTTTTCCCGCGCCTTACCCTCAAAGGCTTAAGAAACCCCAAAACGAGGCAAAGAATCAGGAGTTCTTGGAACTATTCAAACAACTCAAAATCAATCTTCCACTCCTTGATGCAATCAAACAAGTGTCGGCCTATGCTAAGTACCTCAAAGACTTATGCACGGTTAAGAGGAGGCAAAGTGTGAAGAAACATGCTTATGTAGCTTGCCAAGCAAGCGCAATCATTCAAAATGAATTGCCTCCAAAGCTTAAAGACCCTGGCACCCCAACTGTTTCGTGTCGGATTGGGAATCATAGGATAGACAATGCACTCCTTGATCTAGGAGCAAGTGTAAACCTGTTGCCATACTCAGTCTATAAACAACTAGGGTTGGGTGAACTCAAACCCACCCGAGTTGCGTTGTAATTGGCAGATAGGTCAGTCAAATATCCTAGAGGAATACTGGAGGACGTTCTGGTGCAAATAGACACTTTTGTCTTCCCGGTCGATTTTGTGATATTGGACACTAAACTCGTGTCTAATCCATGTTCATAAATCCCAGTGATTTTTGGACGTCCATTCCTCAACACTATAGATGCCACAATCAAAATAAGAAGTGGTATCATGACCATCGTATTCGGGAACATGACCTTAAATGTCAAGATATTCTCAAATCCCCGACCTGAAGAATACAAGGACGAAGAAGAAGTTAACTTCATCGAAACAGTCATCGAAGACGAGGCTGATCTTGTAGACTACAAATATCCTTTGGAAGTAGTAGTGTCACAATTTGACGCAGTCTACAAACCTAACGATTCAACTCTATTGGACACTACCCTAAATCATGCCTGCCTTATGACGGAAACTAAAGAGGAAGATAGAGCTGAATGCATGTGGGTCATACCATATGAACCTTTGCCTCCCAAAACGAAGTTAACTATGCCTTCGAACTTTCAGTTTCCCGATTTAGAATTAAAGGAGCTTCCAAAAGAGCTCAAATACGCTTTTTTGGGGACTGAAAAGACTTATCCTATGATAATCTCAGCCACCCTGAACAAGAGGATAAGTTAATTCAAATGCTCAAACAGCACAAAGGAGCATTGGGATGGACTATTGCTGACCTAAAAGGCAAAAGCCCATCTATTTGCACCCATAAGATATATCTGGAGGAAGATGCCAAACCTTCGCGACAAATGCAGAGGCGTCTGAATCCCAATATGTAAGAAGTCGTGAAAAAGGAAGTCCTACAACTTCTGGACATTGGGATTATATATCCTATCTCTGACAGCTCTTGGGTTAGTCCAACCCAGGTGGTGCCCAAAAAGGCTGGTATAACAGTTATCCCAAACAAAGACGGTGAGTTAGTACCAACACGCGTCCCCACTGGATGGCGGATGTGTATTGATTATCGAAAGTTAAATACTGTGACCCGGAAAGACCACTTTCCATTGCCATTCATGGATCAAATGCTAGAAAGAGTGGCGGGTCAAAAATTTTATTACTTCTTGGACGGATATAGTGGCTATAACCTAATCGAAATTGCTCCTGAAGATCAGGAGAAGACGACTTTCACTTTTTCGTTCGGTACATTCGCCTACCGTCGTATGCCCTTCGGCTTCTGCAATGCACCTGCCACTTTTCAGCGGTGCATGTTAAGCATATTCAGTGATATGGTCGAATAAACACTTGAGGTCTTTATGGACGACTTCTCAGTGTTTGGCCATAGTTTTGATAACTGCCTGGAAAACCTTGAGAATGTGTTAGCGAGATGCGAGGACAAACACTTAGTACTAAACTGGGAAAAGTGTCACTTCATGGTGACCAAGGGAATTGTCCTCGGCCACATTATTTCTGATAAGGGTATCCAAGTCGATAAAGCAAAAATTGATATAATTTCAAATCTACCTACCCCTCGTACAGTCCGAGACATCTGATCTTTTCTGGGACATGCAGGATTCTATCGTCGCTTTATCAAAAATTTTAGTGCAATCTCCTGACCACTGTGTCAACTGTGGGCTAAAGACATGCCATTCGAATGGTCGAAAAACTGTCAAACATCTTTTGACGCACAAAAAGAACATCTTACCTCAGCACCGATAATACAGACTGGAGTTTGCCTTTTGAGTTAATGTGCGATGCTAGCGACTATGCCATTGGCGTAGTTCTAAGACAGAGGAAGGATAATAAGCCCTATGTAATATACTATGCCAGCCGAACACTCAACGAAGCTCAAATGAACTATACAACTACCGAAAAAGAACTACTGGCAATAATTTTTGCTCTAGATAAGTTCAGGTCATATCTAATAGGGTCCCCAATCGTCTGTTTTACAGACCACTCAGCCCTCAAGTACCTGTTATCTAAGAAATATACGAAATAGAGGCTCATCCGCTGGATACTCCTACTCCAAGAATTTGATATCACAATCAAGGATAAAAAAGGAGTAGAGAATGTGGTCGCTGAACATTTATCTCGGTTAACATTTACTGATAACACTGAGCCCGTACCAATAACAGATGAATTCCCAGACGAGCAAATGATGGATGTTTCCAGTTTGCCTTGGTACGCGGATATAATAAATTACCTTGTTACAGGAGAGACCCCAAGTCATTGGTCAAATCAAGACAAGAAAAGGTTCCTTTCCTTCGCACGTCATTTCTTTTTTGATGACCCTTACTTATTTATGTATTGTGATGATCAGGTCATCAGACGTTGCGTCCCGAATGAGGACGTAACTGTAATTTTGGCCTCCTGTCATTCTAAAGCCTGCGGTGGCCATTTTGCCTCCCAAAAGACCGCACATAAAGTCCTACACAGCGGCTTCTATTGGCCTACTGTGTTTAAAGATGCTTACACTTTTTGCAAAACGTGCCAACGCTGTCAAAAGCTCGGTACAATTTCAAAAAGGAACTCTATGCCCTTAACCCCCATTATCACAATTGAAATATTCGATTGTTGGGGCATAGACTTTATGGGCCCGTTTCCTAAATCTAATAACTGTGAATACATACTCCTAGCTGTGGAGTATGTATCAAAATGGGTGGAAGCGATACCAACGAGACGCAATGACCACAAAACTGTAATGTCCTTCCTTAAGGAAAACATCCTATCGTGTTTCGGAACCCCAAAAGCATTAATAAGTGACCAAGGCAGGCACTTTTGCAATAAGCCTTTGGAATCACTACTCAAGAAATACGGGGTTAATCACAAGATCGCTCTAGCCTACCACCCACAAACAAACGGGTAGGCAGAGTTGGCTAACCGTGAAATCAAGCATATACTATAAAAGACGGTTAGTTTCAATAGAAAAGACTGGGCTTATAAACTGATTGATGCTTTATGGGCATACCGCACGGCCTTTAAGACAAATCTGGGGATGTCTCCATATAGGTTAGTGTATGGTAAAGCATGTTACCTTCCTATCAAAATCGAGCACAAAGCATATTGGGCGACACAATCATTAAACTTCGACATTAAAGAGGGAGGTCATCTCCGGAAACTCCAGTTGGCTGAACTGGAAGAAATCCGTCGAGATGCATACGACAATGCTAAACTTCACAAGGAAAGGTTGAAGGCTCACCATGATAGAACGATTTTTCGAAAATCTTTCGAGCCGGGGCAGAAAGTTTTATTATACAATTCACGCCTTCATCTCTTCCCAGGAAAACTCCGATCTCGGTGGACAGGACCCTTCATAGTCAAATCTGTCTTTCCACATGGGGCCGTCGAGTTATTCAATCCTAAGAACGAAGAAAGTTTCAAGGTTAATGGCCAAAGGGTAAAACCGTTCTTAGAGAATTTCCAAAGGGTAAAACCGTTTTCGCAATTTTCTTACCCACAGCTTTTCTTTTAAAGTTCTTTTAAATTTCAAATTCAAAACAGATGAGTCGCCACATAATTTTTTTAAGGAAAACTAAGAAACCATTTGAAAAAGGAAATTGATCTTTTGCGAAACAAAAGATTAACTAGGTCCGGGGATTATGGAATGAGAAGGGAAGGAGCCCATCGGACTAAAACACCCCTTCTCATCCTATCTCGTGATAGGCCTCTACTTAACATCCTTTTAATTAAATTACTAATCTAAGCATGCCCTCAACTAATACATAGATATACGTATACATTACACAAACATGTTGAAATGGTGTAAAATTACCAATTTACAAAATATCATTCAAAAGCCACGTAATTCAAGTAGCAAGTAATATGATATGCAAATAGGGAGCTAGAGAACTTACCCGGGATCCAGCCGTGATATTAAACGTGCAATGCATACGAATGAAAGAAAATCCTAGAAAAGAGTCTCTAATCACACGTATTCACATAAGGCAAGATCCTAATTCTAATGTGTCGCGCATAAGGTTGAAAAATCAATAAAATCAAGAAATTAAAATAAACTAAAGAGGAGTTCAAAAAATCACACCTTAATAGCGCTACAAAACAAAGGGTTAGTCCATATGGCATACAAGATATGAAGTTAGAAATAACAATCCTAAATTTCTAGCTTAAATCTATCAAATGTAATTAAATCTAAAGCAGCTAAGTCCTAATTACAAGTGTCAAGCCATACGGATGAATATGTTCATGAACAAGAATAAATTATGAAATACTCAATGATTTAGATCACTTAAACTTTGAATTCAAGCTTAACTAATCATTATTGAAACATGGTTTGAACCTTAACTCATGAAAATTTCATCTAAGTCATTATTCATAAGATTGATGAAAACTATTGCAGAATTTTGAAAATTGCTGAGGGCAGATCATAACTTTAAAGAAATAAAAAGTATGGTTCCCATGGTTTGATCTTGATGAATTTTGGACACAATATGCCTATGTGTGTCTAGTTTTTAAACCAAATTTAACGATTGGATCTCCGGGAATTAGATAAAAACCAGACATCACTCAGCATTCTACAACCTTCTGTCCAGAGTTCTTGCACGATTTTCTAAAAGTAGCAAAAAGATTAGAAATGCTTTGTTCTTTTTAGGGTGACTTCCTAACACATTAATCTACTTAGAAAAATGTATTTTGAGTCACAAATACTTTATTAAGGTTCTAATTTACTTATTTCTAAAGAGTGTTACTGTAATGAAACTCTGGACAGATTGTAGTGACTTTACAAAACTCGTGACCAAACCACTTTAAACATGAAATCTTCTTAAAACAAAAATTGCAGTGGCAAAACATTGTGTTATTGAAACTTTTTCGTTGGTTTCATTCAGTTTTAACGGTCTGATTTCGAACTAAAAATCTTTGATCAAAACCGGTTTATGAACCCACTGTTTCATTGTCAAGTTTGACTTTTATTTGCTAACCCCAACTATTAAACCATGAAGTTGGACTTAAACTAAACCATTTTCTCCTACCATTTGATGGTCATTGGAGGCTAAAGACCTTCATATTTGTAGATTTCAAATGAAGTATGAATAGACTTCATGAAATCTCAAGATAATGAATCTAAACCATGGAGATGGACTTAGACTCAAACTACTTTCTCCTATCACTTGATGGTCAGTGGAGATGAAGATATGACTAATACTCATGAGCCTTCAAGAATCTCAAGAGAGAAGTACAAACAAACATAGCTAATACCCATAGGTTTTCAAGGAATATGGAAGGGGATTCCATGAAACCTTAAGTTAAAGAATCCCAAACCATGGTGGGGGTTTAGATTCATTTACTTGCTCTTATGTAAAGGATGATCAACCTTGACTCTCATGGGGGAGCACAAGCTCACACGGAATCAAGGGATCCAACTAATGAGATTCAAGTGAAGTATGGAAGACTTCCAAGAATCTCAAGAGAGAAGTATAAACAAAGAAGAAGAAAAGAAGAAACTAAAAGAAAAGGCAATTAAAGTTTGCAAGTTCCCTAATAAAACTTCTAAAAGAGGTTAATCAAAAGACCAAGTAGTTTTAAGATTAGAAGTTCAAAAGAATGAAGAAAAACAACTTGTAGTTAGAGGATCACCTCCAAACTATCCTCAAAGCTTCTCTCCTTTGAAGATCTTCCAAGCTCTTCTCTCTCAAAAATGTGTTAGTGTAGTGGTAGTTATTTCTTGTGTGTGCTCCCTAAGAAGATCCTCCTTATTTTATAGACGAAAATACCAAGTATTCTCAGTGAATTCGGAATAATAGACAGATGTAAATATCTCATTTGGTGGTACAAACATACTTCCTGAAAACAAATAGACTGCTGCAGAAGGCAGCAGTTAAAAGCATTTGCGGCAGTCAGTGGATGCCGCTGCGGCACTCCGTAACAACTGCAACGGCAGTCAATGACTGTCGCGCGGCATCCAGTGAGAGCCATTTAAAAATAGTGATTGTCGCGTCTTAGTCAAAATTGCTTTTTCGTTTTTTATTTGTTTTATCCGCATACATGTACGTATTGTACCACAAAATACGGACTGTTAAAGCAAATGGCAATAAAAAATTGTCGGTGGCACTCAGTAAGTGCCGGTCCGGCATTCTGTGACTGCCGTACGGCACTCATTGAGTGCCGCAAAAAGTGCCGTATGTCGGTTTCTGTTGAACTTCCCCTTTTTATGTCTTTTTCTTTTCTCCTTTTTCTTCAAAAAATTTATTTTCGGGGATCTTTGCCAAATGTGATGTTTTCACTCCTGAATTCTCCTGAATACCCAGTATTTCTTTTCCTGTGAAAATTTTACCGCGTTTGGAGAACTTTCTGAAGAGCTTGGAACACTTCGAATCTTTCGGTCCTTGTCATCATTGGGTATGGAGGTGACACTCTCCTTAATTCGACATTTGGTCAAAATCGGGGTGTCTACAGTTTGCCCCTCTTCAACGGAGCTTGTGGGGCAACACGAACCGCAAGAGAACGTCAAAGCCTATGTGAAGACAGGCCTTTGACCAAACTGTCGGATTTAAGGGAAGAACAAAATGCGTTGCAAAAGGAAGCGAGCGCGCAAAGGAACTCTAATTGGTCGTGCTCCATGATGAGCTGCCTACGTATCCCATCAGGAATCAGACCAAAGCGTAGTTCGGGCACAGGGTCAAACACACACAAACGCAAATAGTCACACAGATGGATGCACCTATCCTATCGTGATGCGCATGCCATGTAATGGTGATTCCTGAATAGACCTGGTTATGCAAGCGTCATGATTATCATGTCTTCTCTACGTATGACGCACATCACGTGACGCGTTAGTCAGAGAAGATTACCTGATTCTTGACTGATGCAAAATCTATTATGGGGGTCATGAAGATGCTTTTGATTCGATTTTAGGGTTAACGCAAATTCATTACGAGAATCGAGAACGTAAATCCGTTACATTCTCAAAATAAAGGAACGACATAAATCTGTTACGCGGATCGAGAATATAAATCTGTTATATTCTCTGAACGGGGGTTAACGCAAATCTGTTGCGAGAACCGAGAATGTAAATCTGTTACGCTTTCAAAACAAGGATCAACGTAAATCTATTATGAGGATCGAGAATATAAATCTATTATATTCCAAAACGTGGTAATTAAAACTTCGGAGCCCACAGGCTCAAATCTATTCTAGTTTTTCGAAATTTAGAGCCCGTAGGCTTAATTTTATCTTTATCTTCGAAATCTAGAGCCCACAGGCTCGAATTTATCTTAATTTTCAAAAACCGGGCCCACAAGCTCAAATTTATTTTAGCTTTTTGAAATTTGGGGCCCGCAAGCTCGAATTTTATTTTAACTTTTGAAATTTAGGGCCCACAGGCTCGAATTTATCTTAATTTTCAAAATTTGGAGCCCGCGGGCTCAATTTTATTTTAAAATTTTGAAATTTGTAGCCAATTTAAGCCTAAAAATGACCCCGGGGGCCAAAAGTGCAATGAGGGCAAATTTTGGGGGGCTCACGTTCAATTTTCGAGACCTGATTTGAATTCTTGGGGGGAAAATGAAGGGTCTTTGAACCAACTTAACTGCGGCACACGCGGCTTTTTGCGGCAGTCTGTGACTGCTGTGCGGTACTCATGGAGTGCTGTTGCGGCACTCAGAGAGTGCCGCGCGGCAGTTCACTGAATGCCGCGCACGAAAATCGAGTGCCGCGTTTGAGCGGCAGTGGCTAAAATCAGGCGGTTTCAATTCATTTCATTTCATTCTTTCATTTCTTTTCTGGGGGATTCCTCTGGAGAAAAATTTTCCTTTTTCCTTTTCTTGCTTATATCGATCTACCAGGGCTATCAGGTTAGTTTCTCACGATCAGAGCTCAGTTAATCTCTTTTATTTCATTGTTTTTCTAAATTTTTCATGAATGTAACGCGCGAATCTCTCTCTCTCTCTTTGATAGATTATGGCAAGCGGTTCCGGCAGTCGGAAGAAGGCCAAGTACCGGGCCACTCCCCATCCCGACCCTACACTCTTGCTCGTAGATCCCGATGAGCACTTATCTTCCCGCGCGTTCAAGCGCGAGGTAAATGCTCCCCCTTTTCTTTTCAATTTTCTTCTTTTAGAACTTTATGAATGGAATGTATAATAAATCATAACTTTGAATGTCTCATTTCAAATGCAAATGCCATGCTTGTAGTGTCTTCATGCATACTTTATTCAAGATTTTGCATTTCTATCTTACTTCCCATGAACTTTATGAATATTATGCCTGACAAATCATAATTTATTATTCTTCCTCATGTTTGTCGAACTTTTAAGCGTTCCACCTGTATTAATTCCCTTATTTTTCTTTCGACTTTTCTCAAGGACTTTTGAATGCCGTTCGTGTTTAACCAAAATTTCAAACACCTCTTGTGAATAAAGAACCCAATGCTTGTGAATTTTCCTTCCCATTTTTCTCAAGATTTACGAATGCGATGCGTCTTAATTGAAATCCTGAACATTCCCCCATGTTTATTATACTTGTGAATTTTCTCGAGCATTCCAAATGCCCTTTTATTATTCCAAATTGATTCTAAATGCTTGTGATCATATACTTCTCTTTGAAACTATGCTTCTTTCGAACCCAAATTTCTTTTGAACTTTCACAAGTCTATATACACCTATATTTCAAAAATATGAACAAACTCCTCTTTCTCTTTTTCTCTTTCTTGAAATCTCTCCAGTACTTTTGACCATTCTCACTTCTTTTATTATTCTGTGAACGACCGCTAAGCTTTATATGAATGAGTGCCATCCTTGTGAAACTTTCTATGAATATTTCCGGATTTTCCCTTTCTTTCTCTCTCTCTCTCTCTCTCTCTCTCTCTTTTATTCATTCTCATGTTGCTTTTCCTCTATCTCCTTATTATCACCTGCTTATTATTTATATATTTTTTTTATTGTTCTCTTTTATCCAATTACTAACACTAAGACTTGTGGTTCTTTCTTGCAACTGCAGCCCAAGGTGCTAAAGGGGCATGGCAGCCTAGCTCATGGCTTCGAATGGTACGGGGAGTTGATGAGACTATACAGGGGTTCATCAATGATGCAGGTTTTGGGGACTTCGTCAAACTTTTGACGAAGAGCTCCAACAACCTACGACAGATCCATGCGCTGGCGGAGAGGTGGTGGGATACCACCAATACCTTCCACTTGACTTTTGGGGAGATGACGATGACTCCCCTGGACTTCAACATGATTACGGGGATTCCATTCGGGGGAGAGCCCTTACGGTACTTGGATGCGAGCAGAGAGTGGGACCAGGTGGAAGCGTTGCTTGGAGCGGTTCCGGAGGAGCCCTTGGTCACAGCCAAGTGGTTCATGGACACATTCCGGGGCAAACCGAACTTTACCGATGAGCAAATGGCTCGAGGCTTCATGATGTATATGCTGGGGTGCTCCCTGTTGAGCACCAAGGGCGATCGGTTCTCCGTCACCATGGTATCCTCTTTGGAGCGCATGGACTAGATACATGAGTATGACTGGGCTGGTGCAGGATTAGCCATCCTGTACAAGCACATGGGAGAGATCTCCCGGGACAGGCCGGCTTCTACTGGCAATTTTTGGAGGGCGTGGGAGGTACGTCCTTTCTTTTTATTTCGATTTCAATATTTATTATGCTTTTGGATGATTATTTAAACTGTGAGACTCATGACCTCTTTCTCTTTTTTTCATTGCAGATTTGGTCCCACGAGTACTTCCGCATGATGTCCCC
Source organism: Hydrangea macrophylla (assembly GCA_033977485.1). Classification (NCBI taxonomy): domain Eukaryota; kingdom Viridiplantae; phylum Streptophyta; class Magnoliopsida; order Cornales; family Hydrangeaceae; genus Hydrangea; species Hydrangea macrophylla. Next base: position 59,926,050 of record CM066997.1, on the reverse strand, counting down.
CGAGACACGCAATGCCGACGCCCTCATCATGCCCAAGGGGCTGAAATGGGCGAAGGACAGGGTCGAACGGAAGACTGGGGCGCATGATTTTATTTCGTTCAGGAACTTCCTGATGAACCTGAGGGAGCAGCACGTTCGTTGGCAGCCATGGCTCAAGGTGCTTCCCGAGGCATCTGTAAGGATTCAGGCATCGGGCCGATGGGATCCGATAAGGTAGCTAATGGATGGGCCGGAGGCCCAGGCGTGGTATTTGGGAGAGAGGATTACGAGGCAGTCACTGGTGGCTCCGGGAATTTTCGTGCCACACCCTCCTCCAGTTTCTATGAGAGCCACAGATACGCTTCAGGGTAGCGAGCTCACGGCTGCTCTGGCTGGCTCGGGTATTCACGATTTCTTGGAGCCTCCCACAGGATACGCAGCTTTTCATGCTGCTAAGCTGATGTCGAACTTCCCTCTGATGGAAGTGACTCGGGTGAGTACAAGATTCCTTTAATCTTTCATGAGTTTCCATTTAATCTTTATTTATGCTTATATCTTGTTTACAACCCGTCCCTGCCGCTACTCGTCCTCCCGCCTTACCCGAGTGGGATTGGACCAAGTCTACCGTCTCGTTCGGTGAGCCATTTTCGACGATGATTCCCCAACTCTCCCAGGGGGTCCCCACTATTCCTCTTCATTACGACGTCGTCCCTCGTGCTTATGCGGAGGAGGGCTTGGCGTACGCCCACAGTGTGCGGCAGTGGGTTATTGGACGAGACTGGATGGTAAGAAACTTATTCCAGCTTTTAACTTTAACTTGGGTTATTTTTATCAACACTTATTCTTGTTTCCTGGTTGCTGGTCTTAGGCTGAGGGAGCTCGAGCGACTGCCGCGGCTCAACTGAGGGCTCAAGTATTATCTTCACCTTTATTCTCAAAATCTCATTTGTTCTTCCAACACTTCTTTATTTTGGATTCATCCCTTCTTTCTCAGGAGGAGGAGATTAGGGTCTTGTCTCAGCAGGTGGGGCAGCTTCAGCAGCGGCTCCAGCAGTTTGGCATTCCTATCAGTGACGTCCCTAGAGACGGTAGTGCCGGACAAGTCGTGGGACGGGGCGGCGATAGCGGTGGAGGCAGCGGCAGAGGTAGAGGCAGGGGCGGCGGGAGCGGGACAGAGTCAGAGGAGGAGCCCCTCAGGCGTGTGACTCGTCAGGCTCGAGGCCGGGGTCGAGGTTGATCTCGCTTTCTTCCTTACTCTTTACTTTTGAGTGTTCCGGGAGGATATATACTTTATTCAGATGATTGTATATACACATACACTTTATTTTGATGGCGGCTTTAGGATAGACACTTGGATGTCTTTAATATTTTCTACTTTTCATTATGCTCATTCACCGTATGCGTGATCATAGCTTGGTCCTTTTATTATGCTGAACCCTCTTTTACATTTTCTCTTGCCCTCCGTATGTGGGACCATAGCTTGGTCCCTTCTTTATTTTAATTTTGAATGCTTCTATCTCTTTTTCTTATCGCAAAATGAAAGTAAATGAAATGAATAAATGTATGCGATCATGGCTTGGTCTTTGTTGCACATGCTGCATGAAGCACACATTTTATTGTTCTTTATTTAGTTTTCTGTTCGCAGGTGGGCTGAAAGTGTTCCAAACAAACCCTGGCCAACAAAAAACTTAGAACGGCACTCAGTTAGGTCTCAACGGCACTCGGTGAGTGCCGCAGCGGCAGTCAGCAAATGCCGGAACGGCACTCACGGACTGTCGTGCGGCACTTCGTCGAGTGCTGTTCTACTTTACTGAATGCCGCCCTGACTCCAGGCAGATCTACCTCCATTTATACCCTCTTTTCTTCAAAACTCCGCAAAACACTACCTTCTTTCATTCTCCCCTCTCTCAAACGGCCCCTGTTAGCTCTCAAATCCTTTTCCTGTGGATGGATACCCTCTCCGGTATCGATAAGCTCAACTTCGAGTGTTTCAGGCTAAACGACCTCTTCTCTTTCCGACGAATGATTCTAAACGAAAGTTTGCTTCAAGCCGCTGCCCAATGTTGGGATCCTTCGCTCCACGTCTTCCGTTTCAGTCATCAAGAGATTTGTCCTTTGTTTGAAGAGTTCAGTGCTATCCTTCATACCGACCCTTCCGCGGATCTGACTGTTCCTCCGGTGCAAGTCGGGTATGTTCAGGACTTGGCGGCTCTTCTCCATATATCCCGCGGTGCCGCGGGCTCTTTCATTCATGACAGACAGGTCGACTTCGAGCGCCTCTCCTCGGTTTATGCTCTCATTGGGGATCCTTACGATAGCGGGTATCAAGTTATACGGCGTAGCGCTCTATTGATTGCTATGCTTTCTTACTTTCTCTTTCAGTCGTCCTCCGACATTCTCATACCCATTGCCTGCGGTTTGAGAGAGATGAAGAGTGCAGTCATGCTGGTTCTCAGCGAGACTCTGATAGGACTGGATCATGCTCATGCTACCGGGGCCATATTATCTGTCGGGGCACCTTTTGCTCTGCAGATTTGGCTCATGGAGCATTTGGACCTCTTTATACACCCTTCCCATCTTCGCGGGTCACTTCCTTATGATCGTATGGAGATTCATAGCTTATTTCACTCTACCGATGCGTGGCTCGATTGGCTCCAGGGCCTCTCTTCCAGTGATATCTGCTGGATTTGTCCGTAATGGATTCATCGCTCTATTGTTGTACGTCTTCCTGGGCGACCTAGCATCTGGTTGCCGGGCTTGCGTGCTACTACTTTCTACATTCCCGATCGGGTGGTCCGCCAGTTCGGGCTCTTACAGGACATTAATGAGACTGTTACTGCTGATTTTACTAAGGGGTCTACTTTGTGCCCTTCTGTTGTTAAGGCTTTTATCGAGGCTTGGTATGGCAAAGTTTCAGCTCCTTTTTGGAGAATCCCGGCTTCGATTATGCCCACAGCTGAGTACCTTTTTCAGATTCAAACACTGATCTAGATACATGCTTGCATTGATGAAAGTAAGACAAACAGGACAAAGCTCTTAAAAATTTCCGACAAGTTCTGCCTATCCTTTTACGCTTTTGAATGTGATTTTCCTTATTTTTCTCTTCAAGAAGTGTTGTCATCTTTAGGAAAGTTCTAACATGTTTAATCAAAGTGTTCACTCCTTCGATTAATCTTTTATGAAAAATTCTCCTTTCAATGTCTTTTCTTGGCTCTTTACTTTGCTTTGTGTTTTGCTTAAAGCTTTACTCTTTCTATACCATGAATTCTCATATTTTTCTTTATAGTACTCATTTTGATAGTCAGGAGATCCAGAGATGGGTTTTAGGTAAATATCTGGGTTCTTCAGATAACAAATGAAGTTTGCCCCTGGTTTTGGGGCTTCGAAGTGGTTCTGGGCAAACGCCAGTTTGCCCCAAGTTTAGTATAGGTTTTTTTTTTTTTTAATGACCGAACCAAGTAGGTTGCCTACGTATCCCCTAGCGGGAATCAGGTCGAGCGTAGTTCATCGAGGTAGGAGGCTTTGAAAGAAACGATTTTAAGCAAAGTATTTCTTGAGGCGATCGAGGTTAATCGGCTGCTTAAATTCAACCCCGTCCAGGTCCATGAGATAGGCCGCCCCTCCAGAGAGGAGAGTCTTTATGATGTACGGCCCGACCCAGTTGGGTTTGAATTTTCCTCTGGGGTCATAAACGGGCACATTCATTTTTTGAGGACTAGGTCACCCTCAGCAAGCTTCCTTGGGCGGACCTTTTTGTTGAAAGCACGAGCTATTCTCTTTTGATATCCACGAGTATGGTTTATTGAGGCCAATCTCTTCTCATCGAGCAACATCAACTCCTCATACCTTCCTCGTATCCGTTCCAATTCGGTGATCTCGCACTCTGCCAAAACCCTAAGAGAGGGTATTTCTACTTTGACTAGGAGAACGGCCTCCATACCGTAAACCAGCGAATAAGGTGTAGCTCCTGTAGAAGTCCTTACAGAGGTCCGGTACCCCCACAGTGCAAATGGCAGCTTCTCATGCCAATCCTTGTATGTATCCGTCATTTTTTCCAAGATTGCTTTAACATTCTTATTCGCCGCTTCTACTGCTCCATTCGTTTAAGGCCTAAACGGGGATGACTGATGGCGAGTGATCTTATACTTTTCTAAGAGCGGGATAAACTCTCCTTGGAAATGACTGCCATGATCGGAGATAAATTCATTCGGGACCCCATACCTGCAGATTATGTTTTTCTCGATGAAACTCACCACGTCTTTGGCTTTCAAAGTCGCGTACGAGGCTGCCTCTACCCATTTGGTAAAGTAATTGATTGCCACGATTATGTATCGGTGCCCATTGGAAGCCTTCAGAACTATCTCACCAATGATATCAATCCCCCATACGAAAAATGGCCAAGGGGTGGTCATGCTATAGAGCTGTGACGGCGGGGTGTGCATTAGATTTGCATGAATCTGGCACTTGTGACACCTTCTAACATATTCACAACAGTCTTTGTCCAAGGTCGTCCAATAATACCCCTATCGGATGATCTTTTTTACCAGCATGTGCCCATTTATATAGGGTCCACATACTCCCTCATGTATTTCCTCCATCATTCTCTTAGCTTCTTTCCCATATAGGCACTCCAGATTATACCTGGTATAGGATTTCTTCCATAGCTTATCTGCATAAATCACAAATTGAGCGGCGAATCATCGAATCGCCTTTTTGTCCTTTTCTGAGGCTCCTTCGGGGTATTCTCCTTCTTTAATGAAATTCCACACATCCACATACCACGGTATTTCCCCCTCGTCTTCTATGGCTGTGACTGTTTCAAATGAGGGTTGATTTCGAACCTCTATGGATAATGGGACCATCGTGACCCCGGAGGGGATCTGTATCATTGATGCCAGGGTTGCCAGAGAATCGGCCAATTGGTTTTCCTCCCGGGGAAGGTAGTAGAATGATATCTTCTTGAATTGTTCTTTCAAACTCTCCAAATAGTCATGGTATGGCCTCAGCTTTTCGTGTTCACCCTCCAATCTCCCCGCACTTGGGATATGATCAAATTGGAATCTCCGAACACATCAACTTTTTCAACTTTCAAGGTCAGCGCCGCCTCCATTCCCACTATGCATGCCTCGTACTCTGCTGTGTTACTGTTTGAGTTGTATTTAAGCTTGACAGCCAATGGGGTAGGGGTTCCATCAGGTGCTACAAGGATGACCCCGACTCCGTAGCCTAATTAATTGGCGGCCCCATTAAAGTACATCTTCCACAAATCCTCCCTTACCTCCATCACTCCTTCGTCAGGAAACTTGAATTCTCCTTTCTCCCCAGTTTCCACGGGGAAGTCAGCTAGGTACTCGGCGATGGCTCTCCCCTTGACAGATTTGGAGGTGACATATCTGATATCAAACTCGGCTAGCATCATGGTCCATCGGGAAATTCTTCTGGTCAAGGCGGGTTTTTCAAACAGGTATTTGAGCGGATCCATTTGGGAGATTAAGATCACGGGGAAGGCTAACATATAATGCCTAAGGCGACGGGTACACCAGACTAAGGCCCAACATGCTTTCTCTAAGGGTGAGTACTTCAACTCGTATTCGATCATCCTTTTACTCAAATAATAAATGGCCTTTTCTACGTGTCCTTCTCCTTCTTGGGCCAACATGCATCCCATTGAATCCTCGGTCACAGAAAGGTACAGCAGCAGAGGCTTTTCGGGTGAAGGTGGTGACAGGACGGGTGGGTTTTGGAGGTAAGTTTTAATCTTATCGAAGGCTTTCTGGCACAAGGTATCCCACTCGAACTTCTCTCCTTTTCTGAGCAATTTAAATAGCGGGTCGCAGGTCATGGTGAGCTTTGAGATAAAACGACTTATGAATTGTATTCTACCCAGGAACCCCCTCAGCTCTTTTTCATTCTTGGGTGGCTGCATTTCAACTATGGCTTTTATCTTGGTCGGGTCTACTTCGATTCCCCTCTGAGTAATAAGGAACCCTAACAATTTTCCTGTGGTGACTCCGAAGGTACATTTCTGTGGGTTTAATCTCATCCTAAATTCTCTTAACCTCCCGAAGAATTTCCTTAGAGCCTCCAAGTGACCTCTCCTCTCCTTAGATTTCACAATCATATCGTCCACATACACTTCCACCTCTTTATGGATCATGTCGTGCAATAACGTGGTAGCGACCCGCTGATATGTTGCTCCTGCATTCTTGAGCCCAAATGGCATCACCCTATAGCAGTATGTTCCCCATGGCGTGATAAAAGTGGTTTTCTCTCTATCTTCCGGTGCCATCAGGATCTGGTTATAGCCGGAGAATCCATCCATAAAGGACAGAAGCTCATGTCCGGAGGTGTTATCAACGAGGACATCGATATGCGGTAAAGGGAAATCGTCTTTAGGGCTTGCTTTGTTTAGGTCTCGAAAATCAACGCAAACCCTAACACGACCATCCTTTTTTGGGATAGGCACTATGTTGGCGATCCATTCTAGATACTCTGTGACCATTAAGAACCCGGCTCTTAACTGCTTTTCAACCTCCTATTTGACTTTGAGTGCCCATTCAGGCCTCATTTGCCTCAATTTTTGTTTTACTGGTTTAGAATTTGGGAAAATGGGGATGTGGTGTTGGACTATCTCTGGATCAATGCCTAGCATATCATTATAAGACCATGCAAAATCATCTTTGAATTCATTTAATAGCTTGATTAATTCTTTGCTTTCTTCTTTGCCAAGTGTAGAGCCGAGAAAGACATTTTGAGGATTATTTTCATTTCCTAGATTAATTGTTAGAGTGTCCTCAATGCTTTTGCATGCAGATTCTTTTTCTGTTTCAATTAATTTTTGCAATTCAATGGGTATTTCATGATCATTACATTCGTCACATTCATTAAGCGTGTTCGAGTAGGCAGAATCAGTCATACTTTCATTGATTTTATTTGGAGTGATTACTACAGACATGGAAATTGAAAGACGCCTCATTTGGGCCATTACAGACTTTGGGTGTGGGGTATACCTATCTCTAGACTTAAAAACCCACTCTTTCTTGTTCTCTCCTCCTAAATCAGTGATGAAGCATTCTTCCAGATCCCTTGTCTTGGTAATTTCCTCCATCTCTTCTTTCTCGGCCCTTCCTTTGTCAGTCTCCCTCTGATCTTCCCCATCTTCCTCACTCTCGGCTGCCTCCTCCACCAGGCCTTCGATGTATTCACCCTTAGCCTCTCCATGATCTGCTTCCATAACTTCTGTGCTCCCTTCATCCAACAGATTTTTCATGACAGAGCCGTCTAGCACACCAATCCAATCCTTGGCAGTGACTGTCTTGGCAGGCAGCTGCAAGTACGGATCTTCATATGCAGAAAACTCGTGAGAAAAGAAGATCTCGAACCCTGGCTTCAAATGTTTATCTTTCTGGTCCACCCATGGCTCTGGGAAGCCACAAATGGGGAAATCCTCTCCTTCTTTTGTAAAATATCCGTTGAGCGTCTTTAGGTAAGGGTCCAATGGTGCATCGGCGGCTTTCTTCTTTTCTTTTTGCCCTTTCTTGGGTGATTGGTACCCCAGACCATGAGTATGAGTCTGAGTGGGGATTTTTGGAAACTCCGGCAGGCCTTGGTGGTTCTTTCCCAACCCTAATCCTGGAAAGAAACCCATTTTCTTCATGATCCCTACGACCAATGGGCTTGTGTATTGGTCAAAGTACAGTGGCAGGAATTCTTTCAGTTGTTCCTCTTCAATCATGCCGACGAACTCGAACCCCCCCACATTTACCTCTTCATCTTGTAGCTGTAATTCTAGAATCAGTGCGCTTGATGATGCTTCGAACGAACGAACCCAGCTGTCCCCGAGAATGTCACAGACCTTGCCCTTCCAAACACATTTGACCTTTTGATGAATGGTGGACGGTATGGCACCCAAGCTATCCAACCATGGCCTTCCTAGCAATAAATTAAAAGAGGCAGGGATATCAATGATTTGAAATTCGGCTTGTTTATCCACTGGTCTGATGATGAGGTTAAGAGAGATGATACCCATGACTGCTCTCTGAGTGTTGTCATATGTCCTGACCTTTTGTTGGGACGGCACGAAGGACGATTCATCTAAACCCATCCGTTTGGCTGTTCGAAAGGGGCATACATTCAGAGAAAACCCGTTGTCAACGAGACAGGCGGGCACGGTGTTCCCCAAACATTCAACAGTGACATACAATGGCTTGTTGAGTATGGGTCCTCTGGGGGGTACGTCATTTGAGGAAAAGGTGATAGCCAAGGTTGGGATTCTGCCAATCATTCCCACAATATCTTCTGGTGCCATGTTGATGGGAACATCATATTGGTTTAGGGCGTCTAACACTGCCTGTCTGTGGCGTTTTGATGCTATCAGCAACCCCCAAATGGTGATATTGGCCTGAGTTTTCTTCATCTGCCTAAGAACCTTGTCTTCTTCCTCTTCTTCGTTCATTTTCCCTTTTCCCTTGTCCAATTCCCTCCCCGGATGATCTTCCTCTAGCTCATGCGGTTTAAAGTGCCTGCCCGATCAGGTTAAATGACTGACTTCTTCCCTTGCCCACAGATTGTCGACTTTTGGATCAACTCTCAAAGTACCCTCCACCATCTATGTTTCCTTATCGCTCTCGTACCAAAGATCATCTTCTACTTGGCTCACGTCTCGATTGTTACTCCCTTGAACCCACCAGTCCGACTGTCCTATTTCACGCTTCTCCGGCTGATCCTCCAAAGCACAGATTGTCAAATTCTTAGGTAGCTGGTATGGCTTTCTTGGTGTCCCGACCTTAGTAATTAGCCTGGACGGATCGAAGGTTGCTTCTTCTACCCCCAAGAGATAAAGACCCTGCGGTGGTGGCATAGCTTGATGATTTGGAAGCGGATTTTTGGTAACATTTGGAGCTTTGGCAGGTGGTTCTGAAATTACTTTGTTATCAATGAGGTCCTGGATTTCGTGCCTTAATCTCATACACCGATCCGTTGAGTGACCTTTCTGTTGATGAAATTTGTAAAAGAGGTCCCCTTGAAAATTTGGCAGAAGTGGACTTGGTAGAGGTCGAGGTTCCAACTGACGGAGGTGTCCATTTGCTAACAGCCTGTCAAGGGCAGTTGATAGTGATACTCCTAGATCTAAAAAATTTCTTGGTGCTTTGTCTCTTCCTCTCTTTGGTGTTATGTCAAACTTCCTCTCTGGCCCGTTTAGTGCATTGACGTCGGTGGGGCCGGAGTGACCCCCCGTTTGTCCTCCGTTGGACCCGTAGTTCGGCCACCTATACCGGTTTGGTGGTTCCTCTCTCTTGATTACCCCCTCTTGGATTGCATCTTCTATCCTTGTTCCGACATCGAAAACCTCGGCGAAGGTGTTGATCGACTGAAACCTCATCTTTTCTTGATACACTGGCTGTAAATTCTTCATTAGCATTCGGATCTGGTCCTTCTCAGACGGCCTTTGTACCATCTTAGCTGCTTTTCCCCTCCATCTGCTCAGGTATTCGGCGAATGATTCTTTGTTCCCTTGCCTAGTGGTCTCCAAATCTCGGACAGTGACATCTAAATCTTGATTGTACTCATACTGTGCCACAAATGCTTTGATCACTTTCTCCCACACCCTGGTCTTGCTTGGTTCAAGAGTAAGATACCATGATAAAGCAGCCCCGGTCAAAGTCTGTTGGAATAGGACCGCCATCATGGTTGTGCTCAACCCACTTGGTTGGAAAGCTCCAATACACATCCTTATATGACTGCGAGGATTCCCGATCCCATCAAACTTGTCAAAAATTGGCATCTTAAACCCGACAGGCAGTGTCTCACGTACTCCGTCATACAACCCTTCTAATTCCATCAGATAGGTATCAACTCCCTGAGCTTTGCGCATCACCCTTTCCAACTTCTCTATTTTCTCGGTCATTGACTTCTCTTTCTCAGCTTTCTCCATTTCCATGTTGGCTTGTAGCGCATCAGCCCATTGTGCCTCCTGATCATCAAACCAATCTCCTCCTCCTCCATGAGATGGGTCCACAACTGGTGGAACCATAGGTGGTGGTCGGTGATTCAGCTCTTCTAACATTCCCATCATGCGGTTCATGTTTTCGGCCTGTCGCCTCATTTGCTCCGCTTGTTGTTCTACCAGTGTCCTTAACCCGGCTATTTCTTCGTTGTTTCTTTCTTCGGCCATGTCAGCGTATTCTCTTCTTACCAGCCTTGCCGTGGGATCCCTAAACCACGCTTGATTTGACGTTGATGTTATTTTTGCTCCTACAACAAATTTTGAAATTTTCTTTTTAAAAACTTTTTATCTTCTTTTTATCACACAAAGACATTAAAAAAACTTTCCTTTTTATATGCCACGCGGATGCAATGCATGTGTGTGTGCCTATTCTATATGCCAAAGAAAAGAAAATCCTAATCCTAATATATAGACATATAAGCACATAAAATCCTCACCCATGTCAAGTACGCTAACTTCTCCTTTCATTGTGATCTCACTACCCTCTCAGAGGTTGGATATTAAAAATTTTTCAAAATTCATTTGAAAGCTTTCCTTGGATGGTAAAAAGATTTTGAAAATAATGCTTGAGAATCCTTTTTGAGAATGAGGATGTTAAACATTCTTCTACAAAAATAATTTCAAGGATTTTCGAATTTTTCTTTTGAAGATGATCAAGTGAAATATGCCTTAACAAAGGTTAGTTTGGGAATTTTAATTGAAAGGAGAAAAAGATTTTTTTTTTTTGAAAGGGTGATCGAAAACCTTGGAAAAAATTTGTTTATTTTAAAAAAATCTTTGGGTAGGGGGATCACATGACCGCATTGTCACCGTACTTTCCATGAATTTGGATACATACAAAGTCAATGATGCTTAGCTAAACATAATATAAGAAGTATAATCTTATAATCAGGGTTCGGCATGTTCTTCAAATGTCATGGAACATGAGGAGAAATTGCTAAAAGGTGATTAAAAGATTATACATCTTTCATCAAGCAAGTATCGTCATCATCTCAAGTACTCCCTTCCGGGCATACAAAACTTCCTAGCATATAATCCTAATCAAGAGTTGATTTCCTAAGATTGAAAGGTTCTATAGAAACTACTATGCAAAAGTTGGGCTTTGGTCAAATAAGGGACCCTTGACACACATCCAATAGGATGCTTAATATACCAAATCACGGTATGAGATCAAGGGTGATCACACAGACCCATGATGACTTGACCGACCGGGTTGACCCAAGCCTCCAAGGTCATAGTTCCGTGCAATCGACTGGCTGGACATGCAAGTGAAATGCAACAGCACACAAAGATTAATTAATTCGATTAAAAGGATATTTTTCAAGTCTAATCCTCGAGTGAACCCAAAATCAGAATTCTGGTCTGCGAAACCAGAGATTCTGGGTTCGATCCCCAGCAGAGTCGCCAGATTGTGGATATCGCAATTTTCTTACCCACAGCTTTTCTTTTAAAGTTCTTTTAAATTTCAAATTCAAAATATATGAGTCGCCACTTAATTTTTTTTAAGGAAAACTAAGAAACCATTTCAAAAAGGGAACTGATCTTTTACGAAACCAAAGATTAACTAGGTCCGGGGATTATGGAATGAGAAGGGAAGGAGCCCATCGGACTAAAACACCCCTTCTCATCATATCTCGTGGTAGGCATCTACTTAACATCCTTTTAATTGAATAACTAATCTAAGTATGCCCTCAACTAATACATAGATATACATATACATTACACAAACATGTCGAAATGGTGTAAAATTACCAATTTACAAAATATCATTCAAAAGCCACGTAATTCAAGTAGCAAGCAATATGATATGTAAATAGGGAACTAGATAACTTACCCAGGATCCAGCCGTGATATTAAACGTGCAATGCATACGAATGAAAGAAAATCCTAGAAAAGAGTCTCTAATCACACGTATTCACATAAGACAAGATCCTAATTCTAATGTGTCGCGCATGAGGTTGAAAATTTGATAAAATCAAGAAATTAAAATAAACTAAAGAGGAGTTCAAGAAATCACACCTTAATAGCGCTACAAAACAAAGGGTTAGTCCATATGGTATACAAGATATGAAGTTAGAAATAACAATCCTAAATTTCTAGCTTAAATCTATCAAATGTAATTAAATCTAAAGCAACTAAGTCCTAATAATAAGTGTCAATCCATACGGATGAATATGTTCATGAACAAGAATAAATCATGAAATATTCAATGATTTAGATCACTTAAACTTTGAATTCAAGCTTAACTAATCATTATTGAAACGTGGTTTGAACCTTGACTCATGAAAATTTCATCTAAGTCATTATTTATAAGATTGATGAAAACTATTGCAGAATTTTGAAAATTGTTGAGGGCAGATCATAACTTTAAAGAAATAAAAAGCATGGTTCCCATGGTTTGATCTTGATGAATTTTGGACACAAGATGCCTCTGTGTGTCTAGTTTTTAACCCAAAAAAGAAATCAAAGTTTCAACGGTTGGATCTCCGGGAATTGGACAAAAACCAGACGTCACTCAGCATTCTACAACCATTTGTCCAGAGTTCTTGTACGATTTTCTAAAAGTAGCAAAAAGATCATAAATGCTTTTTTCTTTTTAGGGTGACTTCCTAACACATTAATCTACTTAGAAAAAATTATTTTGAGTCACAAATACTTTATTAAGGTTCTGATTTACTTATTTCTAAAGAGTGTTACTGTTCTGAAACTCTGGACAGATTGTAGTGACTTTACAAAACTCATGACCAAACCACTTTAAACATGAAATCTCCTTAAAACAAAAAATGCAGTGGTAAAACATTGTGTTATTGACACTTTCTTGTTAATTTCATTCAGTTTCAACGGTCTGATTTCAAACTAAAAATCTTTGATCAAAACCGGTTTATGAACCCACTGTTTCATTGTCAAGTTCGACTTTTATTTGTTAACCCCAACTATTAAACCATGAAGTTGGACTTAAACTAAACCATTTTCTCCTACCATTTGATGGTCATTGGAGGCTAAAGACCTTCATATTTGTAGATTTCAAATGAAGTATGAATAGACTTCATGAAATCTCAAGATAATGAATCTAAACCATGGAGATGGGCTTAGACTCAAACAACTTTCTCCTACCACTTGATGGTCATTGGAGATGAAGATATGACTAATACTCATGAGCCTTCAAGAATCTCAAGAGAGAAGTACAAACAAACATAGCTAATACCCATAGGTTTTCAAGGAATATTGAAGGGGATTCCATGAAACCTTAAGTTAAAGAATCCCAAACCATGGTGGGGGTTTAGATTCATTTACTTGCACTTATGTAAAGGATGATCAACCTTGACTCTCACGGGGGAGCACAAGCTCACATGGAATCAAGGGATCCAACTCATGAGATTCAAGTGAAGTATGGAAGACTTCCAAGAATCTCAAGAGAGAAGTATAAACAAAGAAGAAGAAAAGAAGGAACTAAAAGAAAAGGCAATTAAAGTTTGCAAGTTCCCTAATAAAACTTCTAAAAAAGGTTAATCAAAAGACCAAGTAGTTTTAAGATTAGAAGTTCAAAAGAATGAAGAAAAACAACTTGTGGTTAGAAGATCATCTCCAAACTATCTTCAAAGCTTCTCTCCTTTGAAGATCTTCCAAGCTCTTCTCTCTCAAAAATGTGTTAGTGTAGTGGTAATTATTTCTTGTGTGTGCTCCCAAGGAAGATCCTCCTTCTTTTATAGACAAAAATACTAAGTATTCTCAGTGAATTCGGAGTAAAAGACAGGTGTAAATATCTCATTTGGTGGTACAATACGTAATTCCTGAAAACAAACAGACTGCTGCAGAAGGCGGCAGTTAAAAGCATTTGCGACAGTCAGTGGATGCCGCTGCAGCACTCCGTAACAATCGCAACAGCAATCAATGACTGCCGCGCGGCATCTAGTGAGAGCCGTTTAAAAATACTGATTGCCGCGTCTTAGTCAAAATTGCTTTTCCGTTTTTTTTTTTGTTTTATCCGCATACATGTATGTATTGTACCATAAAATACGGACTGTTAAAGCAAACGGCAGTAAAAAATTGTCGGCGGCACTCAGTAAGTGCCGATCCGGCATTCTGTGACTGCCGTACGGCACTCATTGAGTGTCGCAAAAAGTGTTGTATGCCGGTTTCTGTTGAACTTCCCCTTTTTAGGTCTTTTTCTTTTCTTCAAAAAAAATTATTTTCGGGGATCTTTACCAAATGTGATGTTTTCACTCCTGAATTCTCCTGAATACCCGGTATTTATTTTCCTGTGAAAATTTTACCACGTTTGGAGAACTTTCTGAAGAGCTTGGAACACTTCAAATCTTTCAGTCCTTGTCATCATCGGGTATGGACGTGACACTCTCCTTAATTCTACGTTTGGTCAAAATCGGGGTGTCTACACCACGGTATTTTGCTCCTCTAGTAAGTCGTATTCCGTTCGTGAGACTATACAGTCTAAATGTTTGTCTTTTATAGAGTCGAGTATGAAAGCATTAGTATCCGAAAAATCACTCCTATCAAAGCTTTCATACCATGTGCGATCATTATTAACCAAGTTTCTGTGAGATGTTCATTTTTTAGTGTAATAACCATGTGAGAATTGAGTTGAAACTACAAGTTCTGAGAGCATGATAGTTTAAACAACTCTAAATAAAGTTTGATGTCTAGCTGCTAATTTCACACACACACGGATACATGAATGTGATGCATCTGTTATTTTTATCTTGGTGACATGAGGAGCATGTGTATTTCTTTCATGGTTTGAATGAGGATGATATGTTTTGTAGAGCTAAATTAATAGTTGAATAGAAGGGAGTGTTTAAAAATTATTCTATATCTTTTTTTTTAGCTTAAAATTAAAGAATTTTGTGGGTATATTCACTGCAAACCCTCACGAGACCACACTCGTCCATTAGGGGGAACCTAAGGGTTTAACGGCTTATTACATTCGCTAAATACAACCGCGATTCCTGCAAAAGTGAGTTAGGTAGTTTTTATTTTTACTTAGATTAGTTCATTTTGGTTTTCATGTGTTTTATTTTAATCATTGTAGTATTAGTTTAGCTTGTTTTTATTTTCGCTTTATTGCTAGGGACTAGCAAATCGCTAGTTGGGGTTTGTGACATGCGGAGGTATTTGTAAAATACAACCGCGCTAAAAGAAGAAAATGTACTAATTTAGTTTACAATTCCTTTATTTATCTGCAATTTGAATTACAACGCCAGTTTGTACACAATTTGATTAAACTATGATAAGTGGTGTTGTTTTAGTGGTTATTCGTGCAGATTACTGTTGCTGTGTGAATAATTGGATGAGAAAGATAAAAGGAAGTGCTGAATTTCAATGAAGACAACTAAAGGATGAAAAGTGAACCTCGATCGATTGAAGAACATTCAAGCGATCGAAGGTTCGATCGATCGAGAGAAGCTCAAGCGATCGAATATCCTAGATGTTCAATCGATCGAGAAATGTTCGATCGATTGAACATGGCTTTTATCAGATTTTACGCGCATGCAGTAGTGATAGACGGGGAATCCTAGCATTAGGTTTAGGTATATATATGAGTATTGTATACGTCCTGGGGGATGCCCCACTTTACTTTTCATCAGTTTTAGAGAGAGAGATAGAGGTTTTCCATGTTTTGTAGGTCTTGGAGTTTGGATATTGCTTTTGGATTGTTATTCTCATAGTTAATACAAGTCTTTTTCTTTCTAGGTTACTCCTTTATTGTTTATTTGTATTTTGCACATAGTTTAGAGTAGTATAATCAGTTATCACGTAGTTTTGCATGCTAGATAAATTTACACCATTAGTTTTTTATGATTTTCATGATTAAAACGCAAGCAAACACATTCTTAATGGACCTTTACGTTAAAAACGACACTATGATACTCCAGACTATGTCTGAGTAGTTCCTAGGTTGGGAGAACACGATGAAACCGTGATCTCAAGCCTCTGCCATGTAGCAGAATAACTCCTGTTTTCGATCGATCGAAGTTAGTTCGATCGATCGGAACAGAGACATTGTCAATCGATCGAAGTCAGTTTGATTGATCGAGGGATGAAGATGTTCGATCGATCGAAAGCGCGTCGATCGATCGAACTCTCTGATTCTTGAGAACATTCTATGCAGTATTCCTAGACTTTCTGCTTTACTGATTTGTTATCAAACTGTCCCCAAACGCTCAGTTTGTCAAAGCAGTCTGTAAACTTAAAGCCTTGAGGCATTTTTCTTCAATACATTTTGCAAACCACCCTCAATGTTAACATCATTGTAGGTGCAAGTCTTAACTATTGTTTTAAACCGCTTGCATGTATTTCAAACTTAATTGTGATGACATAGTCCAGGTCATGAAAGGACTATGGATTCTTTACCTTTAGATAAATACGGAATATTATAGAGAATGTGCTCCATTGAGCTTCAACGTAACTGCATGGTAGATGTCTAGGTCGCGGTGGATTTGTGTAATCCCAACATTCCCTTTTATTAAGAAAGAAACATTTTTTTAAAATATCGCTTTAATTTGTTAGTTAGTTGTTAGATTAACTTAGTTTAATTGCTTTATCTTTAGTAGTTGATAAACCGTGGAACTTTGTGTTCTACATCCCTTTGAAGTATTGATTTTTATTTTCCTTTTTAGAGATTAATCTAGGTATTTAGTTTAACACCTTCCCTGTGGGATCGACCTGGACTTAACCAGATTACTAGTTGTTAGATTAACTTAGTTTAATTGCTTTATCTTTAGTAGTTGATAAACCGTGGAACTTTGTGTTCTACATCCCTTTGAAGTATTGATTTTTATTTTCCTTTTTAGAGATTAATCTAGGTATTTAGTTTAACACCTTCCCTGTGGGATCGACCTGGACTTAACCAGATTACTACTTGCATGATTACCTATACTTAGGTATAGCACACAAGTGCACACAGAAAAATTCTCGTGTCAACGACGACGTTAGTAATAAACTAGTGTTTATTAGAATACACATAAACTCGACGTGTGTAGTTTCTTAGTTAGAAATATAGATGACTTATACATAAACCCGTACACAGCCTCGTTCATGCTTACACTTGTACCTGTGATCGTCTTCTCTGTATTGCACCCAGTTAGGACCCAGGCACACATCCCAGTGCATTTACCTGAGAATGGGAGCCATACCACCCTTTAACAGTATGTGGGCCCCACCCCCTGCCACGTGGCAGCCATACAGCCACCACACCACGACCCCATTGGTCCCCCATTATCTACCCTTGGACACTCATACACACATGTGCACATAATGGTGCACCCATTATACTAGATACCACCTCCCACCCATCTCCCTCTATAAATATTACCCACACCCACCTACACAATCTATTTATATTGATTACTTGGAGAGAGAGACCCGAGAGTGAGAGAGAGTTGGTAGAGATCAAAACACCACACCACACACCCATACTTTGTGAACACCTACACAACCCCCACACTCTCTCTTTCCATTCCCCTCTGCCCAACACAACACACACACACACTGCAGCCAGAGGATAGAAGAAGAAGAATACTGGAGCAAGGAGAACGCAGGAGAGAGAGAGAGAGAAGAGTTGACCGGAGAAGAAAGAGGGAGACAAAGCTCCCTGAGGTAACCCACACCCCCACATTGCATTTTTTTGCACCTCTGCATGTCATCTAGGCATCATTAGGACCACATGCATAAAGCCAAACAGAGCCTAAGGCTATGTGTGAGCTCTGGCCAGCCATTAAAGCTCAAGATTGAGCTTGGATTTCCAGCCTTCACTAAAACTCATAAGATTTACACCAAACAGACCCTAATGAACCCAGAAGAAGCAGTTTTTGATTAAGAGCTTGTTTGGCCTGCCATATGGGCCATTATTCTCGGTTTTGGCCGAAAGAATAATCCTCTAGTAGGACCCCAAAACGAATGAACTAACCTTCAAGCTTCTAGTATGTTGTAGAGGAGGAAGAGACAAACATTTCCCCGTTGGTTTCATCGATTTCCATGGAGAGGAGAGAGAGATATAGGCCTGGGAAGTTTTCCGGCGAATCGCGGGTCACCGACGGCGTCGGGATTGCCGGAGAAGAAGAAGAAACCCGTATAGATTTTGGGTTATAACACCCGGGTTCGGGTATGGGTCTGGGTGGGTTGTGCTGAGTGTAGAAGTGGGTAGGGTAGCGGGTCGAGTTGGGTTTTATAAAACCCGTGGGTAGGTTTAAGTAGAACGACGTCGGGCTGACTTTGGGTCGGGTTCGGGTAAACGGGGCGGTCTGGTTTGTGTCTATAGTTGGGTCTGGGTTTGGGTTAAGACTGGTTTGGGTTTGGGTTAACGGGTAGGTTTAGTTTGTTAGTGAGTTTGGTTTCGGGTTTGGGTTAGATCCAAACCCGAATGGGTTTATGGATTGGGGTAGTTTGTGAGTGAGTATGGGTCTCGGTTTCGGGTTTGGTTCAACCCAAATAGCTTGTGGGTTGGGCCAAGTTGAGTGTATAATTGGATAGTCAAATTAGTTATGGTCGGGTCGGGTCGGGTAGCGGGCCAGCCCAGTTGGGTTTCTTCGTGTGTGTAAACAGGTTACCCGTTTAGTCTCGGGTCGGTTCGGGCTGACCCGTGGGCCTGAAGATTATTATTATTATTATTATTATTATTATTAGTTTTAATTAGTTTAAAAGGTTTTAATTGGTTTTAATAATTATAAATGGTTTATAATTATACCATTAATGTTTTATATTATAGAATATTATTCTTAATATTATGTATATCATTATTATATTATATATATTTATTTATTTATATGGTTAATATAAATAATAAATATCAGTTTTAAATAGTATTTAAATAGTTAATAAATACCTATATGTATTTATAAATTCTGAAAAATTAAGGATAAGTTCCTAGGACTATTTTATTATATAATGTAAGTTATAAAGCTATAATATTATAGTCTAATATTTTAATAATTAATAAGGAGCTATTTTATGAGTATATTAATTATTAAAAATACCAAACGAGCTCCGAAAATTATGAGATAAATACTAACAGTGTATTTTAATATCTAGTATTTAATAAAAATACTTTTAAGTATTGAGTTCTTAGTACAGTTATAATTATGTATTTAAATCCCTTTTCGGGTATTTTCTGATATATTATCTTCAATAATTCATAATAAATAATCTAGGACTCCGAAAAATACGCGGTCAGCTCCCAGAGTCTTAGAATAATGTCTAGATCATTTTTCTTAAGTTTGGTGACCTTTCGACTCGGTCAAAAATACAGTCTGTCTTTTAGGGCTCGCATTAGTGTAGTAAGCCCTACATATTACCTCGAAAAATGCGACAGACTCCAATATGAGTCTAGTCAATGGCGTTGGACTTAGAATGACACGTAGATCACTACCTTGAGCTTTATAACCTCATTTGGTAAAATTACCATTTTGCCCCTACAGTTGTACTCATACATTATTGTTGTTTATTCCGTTTGTTGTTGTAAAACTTGACGATTATCTGCTTTTCGAGGATTGGTGACTCGAGGTGAGTTTCCTAACCTCACTCTAATCCTAATAAGATTAATATAAGATGTTTTAAAGCTACCTGTATGAGGTTTTGTATAAGTAATATGTTGATTTATGATGCTACATGTATTCCAATAATTGTAAGACTATGCAAAGCATGTTATGGTAGTGATATCGCATACGTGAGCATGTTAAGGGTTTTATCTATATGATTATTGGTATCAAATCCATGTTATGTGATCCATGTTTTATATGTTATGTTTCTCCTGCAAACTGTTAAATGCACATTTTACGATGGTTGTTAACCAGACTAGATAACGCATGCTATGTTAATAATAAAGAGAATGAAAGTGGTTTTGCATATGGGTATCGGTAGTGGACTCACTTGTATTTCATAACATGTGTTAGCATACATTGTATGAGAAAGAGAGGTGTTTGATGAGAATGTGAAAGAGATGTGATTGCTAGATTCGATGGATCAACAAGTGACGAGCCGGGTAGACATGAACGGTTAGGGTTCCTAGCGCACCTCTCGCCGTTGAAGACGTCCGGTGATGCGCATACATGGTTGAAGACATCCCATGTATCATTGAAGACGACCGGCTAGTGCTCTAATATACTTCTCAGCTGTGTAGACGACCGGTGAGAGTACACACATGGTTGAAGACGTCCCATGTGCCAGTTTCATTGTTTACACGTAGTGTGCGCCGTGAAGACGTTCGGCGGCCTATCAAGGGAATAAGTATGAATCGGCTATTATAGCATGTTACCATCCTTGATATACCGCGTGTTGTCAAGTGGATGAGAAAGAGAAAGTGAATGATGAGATTGAATTGATGAATAAAAAGGTTTGGTTCGAAATGATTTGGTTTTGGAAAGTTTTGGTTTTAAAAAGTGTCTGTTTTAAAAGTAAGAGTTGGGAGTGAGTCGCATTGGTCATGCATTTGCACGCACGAGGATATAATAAGGAGAATGTATTCTATGATGTTATGTTTATCTATCTACCTGCCTTGTTGAGACCTTTGCTATGTCTGTGGTGAGAATGCGTCTTTTGATAAGAAATTAACCATATCTTAAGATACTAAACCATGACTTTAGTCGAGAGATATTTTGTATTTATTGATTATTGTGCGGTTGAGACTCTCACTCAGCCTTGTTCCAAGGCTGACGGCATGTTACACCCTGGGCATTCGTATGCCCAGAGTGTTGCAGGTTTGGAGATAGATAGAAGAGTTCAGGATGCAGTGCCGTGGAGCCAAGGAGAATAAAGCCTTGCCCAAGATCTGATAGACAGTTTTTCAAGTTTTTAAGTTTATGTAAATTGCTTAGTATGGCCTCTTGTATTAGGATTGAAGTTATTGTAACTCTTGTTTAATTTCTGCTGCTGTATTTATACTCTGATAAGTTTAGGTCATGCTTATGCTCTAGCATTTCCCTTATGGTTGCATGGTGCGGAGTTAGAAGGACAGGACGGTTAACAAACTAGTCACGTGTCTACGGACCCATAAAGGAAAATTTTTATTTTCTCTATTTTTGGCTTACTCCGAAGCGTGACACTAAGTACCTTAATGTGTTAGGAAGATACCCTAAAAAGATCTAAGTGTTTCTCATTTTTTTTTCTATTTTTATAAAATCGTACAATATTTCTGGACAGAGAGTTGCAAATTCCCGAGTGATGTCTAGTGTTTTCCATATTCCCAGAGATCTAACCATTCAAACCTTGATTTTCTTTTTTGGTTAGAAACTAGACTCATAGAGGAATATCATATCCAAAAATCATTAAAATCCAACCATTGGAAGTATGATTTTTCTACATTTTAAAATATGATCTGCTCTCTATAATTTAGGAAAAACAGTCACTGTTTTTGTCTAGTCTCACCGATTTTAACTTTAATGGTTCCCTAATGTCTTGGGACCCAATTCATGTTTTGACTAATGATAATTTAGCTTAAATTCAGAGGCTAAGTGATCCAAATTAGTGAATAAATTCACATCTCATTCTTGTTCATGTTCATTCATTCATCCATGTACATTGGTGCTTATGATTAGGACTAGTTATTGGATAAAGTTAGACTTAGTTGAACCAAATTGAACATAACCATGGATTCCTTATGATCATGTCGGGATTATAGCACCCCTATATAGACATCACATTGGCTCTTAGTTGAGACTTGTGCATCTATAGAGATGCTATGACTCCAACTAATCGAAAGGAATTCATAGTTTTATCAATTCTTCCTCTAATTGATTGATCTAAGCTAGAGATTTATGATTGATTATTTGATGCCATATTATTGTGTGAAGCATGTGGGCTAACTCTTTGTTTTTTAGTGCATTTGAAGTACAATTTCTCAATCTTTCTCTAGTTTGTTCTATTCTTTGATTTTATTGATTTTCGACTCCATGCGCGATACCTTAGCTTAGGCCTTGCCTTATGTGTATATGTGATTAGGGACATTTTTTTAGGATTTCTATTCTTTGTATGCATTGCACGTTTCTCATTTCGCGGCTAGATCCTGGGTAAGTTCTCTAGTTCCCTACTTGCACATCATTTTGCTTGCTATTTGAATTATGTGGCTTATGAATGATATTTTACCGTTAGCAATTTTGCACCTTTTTAAAATGCTTGTGATATGTATACTTATATCTATGTATTAGTTGAGGGCATGCTTAGATTATTAATTTGATTAAATAGGATGATGAGTAGAGGCCTATCACGAGATAGGATGAAAGGGGGTGTTTTAGTCCGCCGGGCTCCTTCCCCTTTCATTCCATAATCCCCGGACCCAGATTATCTTTGGTTTGGCAAAAGATCGGTTGCTTTTAAAAAAAAGGTTTCTTAATTTTCCTAAAAAAAACTAAGTGGCGACTCTTTGTATTTGAATTTGAAATTTGACTAAGAAATTGGTTTAAAATTAAAAGTGGGCCCAAATGCCGGTATCCACAATTATACGATTAATACCGTCAATAATACACTAGATCTGTTCTTTGAAATAGTGACCCAGATCTTAAAATGTTAGGTTTGCTCATTTTAACTGGGTGTGGTTCTCGGTTCGGTTCAGGTTACCCAAGCTTTGAACCTGAACTGACCCATTTTCTCTTTCCTTTAGTCGACCCGAACCAGACCTGAACTGAAGCCTTTGCAGATCCGAATCGACCAAAAAATTTTGGGTTGGGTCAGTTTGGGTCCGCGGGCCCCGGGTATTTTGTGCACCACTAATCTTATCACCACTAAAAGTTGATCAAAATATTTAATGGTAAACTCCAAGTTGGCCAAGTTCGAGAAAAAAAAAAGGATCATGGCGATTAAAGAAAGAGAGGCACTTTAAAGGGTCAAAGGGGCAAACTAAGGAAATTTTATCATTTATCTGGATCGGTCAAAGGTCAAAAGGGTGGAAAACAAAGAAGGCCTAAAATCATGTCCTAGAGTGATATGGTTCTTCAACATTAACAATGGAAGATTATTTAGCAAGGTAACAAATGTTTTAACTCGACTACCAACCAAAACAAGGATACTGAGACTCATCAATGAGTAGATACGCTTTATCAATGAAATTCTACAAACACAAAATGTTTTTAACCCTCGAAAAAAAAAAAAGAATGGCTCAAAGATCACCAGGTTTAGTTTCTACACTATGCGTTATCTAGTAATTTGAATGACATAACAGTTCACATCAAACATGCATCCATTTGATTACGTGCAGTGCATAAGTACATGTGCAAGTCAATGAAATTGAACTACGATTCAAATCATTCATAACCTAAAATATTAAAACATAACATAAACAAGTGCCTAACTAAATCTTCTCATGTTTACCATTCTAAAACAATCGTGTTCAATAATAAGAAATATTGAACTTATAATTGTCAAAATGTCGGTAAAATCATTCATTTAAGCACAATTATCAATTTTTTTTATAAATCATTTGGTGCAAAATATGCATGTGAGTGCCTACCCCAAAACCTAAACCTTTTATTGTCCTCAATGGAACAATAAAATAAAAGAAAAGCGAGTAGGTATAGAAAGGAACAATAGTACCTCGATAACAGCAATCACAAAATAGGTGAACATAAATGAATATGGCGATAAAGTTTAATTGCTCCAAATGTATCCACTAATTCACCTATCATTACTTTACAAAAGAAAATGAACAAACAAAAAATACTGATAGCCAATAGAAATATGTATATGTAATGCAGACCGTGGCATACTTGTTAAAAAACTAAACTAAAATCGAAAGACTCAACAAAAATAAAAAAAAAGTATCAAAATAAAGAATGACTCGATCTAAAAGGGGCCTAAGAGAGAAAACAGAAAGGAGAATCATAATTAAAAAATGTTGGGGAGAGGGAGAAAGAGAAACAAAGAAAGAAATGAAAAAAACCCCCCCTCGCGCACTCGAGTCGCCCGAGCAATTAGGTCCGCGACAAATTACTGAGAACTATTTCTTGAAAAAAACTATAAAAATTTTCTAAGTATGAATGTCACGTGAGCATGTTGCATCTTTCTCTCTTTTCTTTCCTTTCAACGTGATTTAGTTCAAAATAAATTGACCCTGACCCCAAAACATATCTAAAAAATGAAAAGCTGACTCAAAATGACCCAAAAAGTGTACAAAAATGAGAAAATAGAATGATAAAAGCTTGGGTTGCCTCCCAAGAATCGTTGTCTATATCTTTAGCTAGATCGTTCTATGCTCCAAACTTATGGAGACCAAAACTCGCACTTTGTACCCTTGAAGGCACTAGGAATACTCTGGTTGAAAACATAAATAATGTCATTATTTTTTAACTCATTCAACGGCTCCTCTTTTTCGGTTTCAAATCGATTCATGACATTTTGAGTAAATCTTTCATTAGGATCCAGTTTGGTAGGGTCCCTTTCATTAAGGTTCATTTGTGCACTACACACTATATAGTTTCCCTTCCTTAAGTTTTCTTGTCTATTAAGTTCTTTAGCATGCCTTACCTCACTTTCCACCACACATGGGTAATCGTCATCCATGGGAGGTTGATCGACAGCATTGAATACATATAATTTTAGGTTCATATTGCCAAATGACACCTTCATCACCCCCATTCGATAGTTGACACACATGTTAGCAGTTTCTATGAATGGACGACCAAGAATGACAGGGGTGTGTTTCCTAGCATCTATTACTGGTTTAGTATCAAGGAACATGAAATCAAAGGGATTTTAGCATTTATCGACTTTAACTAGGACATCTTCGATGATTCCCCTGGGGATTTTAACAGAACGATCTGCTAATTATATGGTAACAGCCATGGGCTTAAGTTCACCTAATCCTAGTTGTTTGTAGATTGTATAAGGTAAGAGATTAACACTTGCTCCTAAGTCAAGGAGAGCCCGATGAATGATAGTGTCACCTATGACACATGAAATTGTTGGTGTACCAGATCCTTATACTTTGGAGGAGTGTGTTGGAAGATTGAACTTACATTTTTAGTGAGGAAGACCTTTTTCATAGTTTGACGGCACAACTTGCGCTTTTGAGTGCATAGGACTTTAAGGCACTTAGCGTAAGTTTAAATACCTCGAGTATGTCTTTTATTTTCGACCCTTTCTTTGAAAAAGGTGACGATTCATCGATAGCTGGGGGAGTAAAGGGCATTTTCAGCACATGGTCTGATAAGGCCGGTGCATAGAATATAGAATTCTCATCATTCTTAACTTGATTCGTGTCCTCAACCCGCTCTTGAATAGAGTTATTATTCGCATCTTTCCTACTCTTTCTCAAAATCTCAACATCTTCTTCCTCTTGAGTAGTCATCCTAGTTGAAATGGTATTCACTTGCTCACTCGTACTACCCATCTCATATTGTCTCTTAGGTTTTTGAATAGGTTGACTTGGCAACTTATCCTCGATCAAATGGCTTAGTGTGTTAGCTATTTGTCCCACTTTGGACTCCAGCTTTGCGATGGACTGTGTGTAAGAGTGTACTAACTAGATCACCGAACCAAAACGTTGAAGTAAGGCCAACACTTTATCCTCAAATGCACTATTACGTAGAGATGGAGGAGACGGAGGGTTGGGTTGTATGTATTGATATTATTGAGACCGATGTTGCCATGCATTGGGAAAGTAGTTTCAATTTGAGGTCTTTGGGAGGAATATGGACCCTCATTATTTTGAGATTGCCACCCGAAATTAGGGAGACTTTTCCATGGCACATCGTAATTATTTCCTGAAGGGTTGTGAGCATTTCGTGGGAATTATTGAATAGAGTTAATGTGTTGCTCGACAAACTCCGGGAATTGAGAAGCAAAAGGCCATGTGAAGTTATTATGCGAAGGTTTAGAACATAATGCACATACTTCGAAAGAAGGCGGA
Organism: Hydrangea macrophylla; assembly: GCA_033977485.1. Taxonomy (NCBI): domain Eukaryota; kingdom Viridiplantae; phylum Streptophyta; class Magnoliopsida; order Cornales; family Hydrangeaceae; genus Hydrangea; species Hydrangea macrophylla. The sequence goes on along the minus strand of CM066997.1, from coordinate 59,900,215 downwards.
CCGGACAAATGGCCAATCCTTATGAGTTGGTCATGTTTTTTAGATAGTTCTTGTATTTTGATTGAATGACTTGACTTGAAATGCTCCTCTTGCTTAGATTGAGGTGGAAGACACCCCTCAGGACAGACAGACATGGCTTGGTGCATGGAGTTTTTGCTTAACATTTTAAAAATCTTCCAGGCCTTGTCGGTGCTTTTGTGAAGAAATGTTCCAGCACAAATAACATCGACTGTGTTATGGACAAAGGGAACAAGTCCCTCATAGAAGATTTGAACCAATTGCCACTTAGGGATTTGATGATGGGGTAGGTGCGTAAAATTTCTTTAAATTTCTCCCATGTGTCATACGGTGTTTCCCATCTTGCATCACAAAGTTCATTATCGATTTTTGAATTTGATTTGTACGCGTAATAGGGAAAATCTTTTGTAAGAACACAGTATGCAACGCTTCCCATGTGTTGATGGTATTTGGCTCTGAAGATTGGAGCCAGTATTTTGCTTTATCTTTTAAGGAACACAGAAAGAGATGCAATTTAAGTTCATCATCAGTTAAATTTTGGATTTTCAATGTAGCATATATATCTTGGAACTCTCCTAAGTGGTGATACGGAGCTTCTTTAACATGACCATGGAAAGAAGGAAGGAGCGCGATGGTCGATGACTTTATCTCAAAAAGAGATGCATCACCTCCGGTAACTCTATGCATGATGGTAGTGTATAGGCCGTAGGAGTGAAATAGTCTATTAGAAGAGGAGGTTGAGGTATGTTGGGGTTATTTCTATTATTTCCATTGTAACCATTGTTTTCAACGTCGACCATTGGAATAGGATCGATATTAGTAGTTCGAGTTTTTCTTAGGCGTTTAAGAGTGCTTTTGTCACTACTCAGAGTGGCAAAGTAGGGAAAAATCAATTTCCTAGCTTTAGACCCGTGGACGCATGACTGGTTGGAGATGCTCTTGATTGTCCTTAACAGAATATTAACAAAAAACAAAATAATATCAGGAATGTATCTAAATCAAGCACAACATATAATATTAAACATTAGTAGTCTTAAGTAAATATTTATATTACAGACCCTGAATAAACCAAAAGAAGATAAAAGAGAAATAGTTTGGTGACACATAGTGTCACGAAATCCAACAGCATACTAAATTATTACACTATATAATAAAAGATAACAGAGGACTAAGAAAAATTCCATCTTCAACTAGAGAATCCATAGAGATCCCCATAGTAGTCCTCTCCCGAACACCCATCATCATAGTGGCCCTCATTCGTACTCCTGCCATTTCCGTCGATGTCTCCAGTCTGGGCCTCACCGACTAAACATGCCATCACTGGGAGTGGAAGGCCCAGTGGCATAAAACTCCATCAGCTTGAATAAAAGCTGAGTGAGCATGAATTCTAATAAAGCACTGATAGAAACAGTTACTAAAACACTTAGGTTACGTCTTATAAGTTAATGAAGAATCATGACAATTGGACCATGATATGAAATCCTAAAGTCGAAATGTTTCACACCTTGCAAATGAGAAGATCGATCGATAATCCATTCTCCAAAACCCAAATTCATCCACCCCAACTCCTTCCTCATGTGTGGCATAAGCCGTTGGTTTAGGACAATAGTGCTTTAACAGCCGCTTGGTGAGTGACCATCGTGCCTTAATGGCCGCAAGATCATGGTAAAGTGCTTTAATAGCCGACTTAGCCAAGATATCCAAGGTCCATGACGTGTTCACAACATGAATACAAAAAGTTCCTTAATGATTGCTTAATAAGTAACCATCGTGCCTTAACGTCCGTAAGATTATGGTAAAGTGTTTTAACAGCCGACTTAATTAAGATATATTCATTTTCGGATTCCAATCTCACAATCATCAACCATCCTTCTTATGACTAATAGATACCATCACTCTATTCATCTAGCAACCCTTAAAAAGACCTTTGATACCAACACCAATGTCCAATAGAATTCCCATGATATGAAGAATATTCCGAAGACTCTCAACGAATGATTAGATCAAAATTAGGGAAGTTGACCAACATTTAACACACATGGCATAATGAAAGAGACGTAACATTATTTGAAAGTTTTGATCTTATTATGTGTAAATTATTCCCATTATTAGAATTGTCGCATCACGGAAGATTATTGATTCACAATTCAAGATTGAAGCTCAAATAAACACAAATGCATAATTTACAATTTAGCAATTATCTAAAGTGCATGTGTATCCAAGTGAGCATGCAGAATTTAAAGATGAAGTCACCATAATTATACATAACCACAATCTCAACAAACATGACAAAACCAAGGACATAACAAAGCTAACAGGCTCGAGCGATCAGGAACCTCGAGTGCTCGGAGCTCGAGCGCTCCAACAGAGCGTGAGAGCTCGGGTTTTTGCAGTAAATCAATTTCCAAGAAAAACTCACATGCATTTACAAAATTAAGTTGGATCATCATGCATGTTAACAAAAACATTTTAAAAATAGTTTCTATAAGTATGTAGGTGAAAATCCATGTTCATACAAGCTTAGGGCTTGTTTGGATAATCATAAAAGTTTCTAAATCATAAGAAAAGAGCTAGATGCTTAGCTTTACTTCATAAACAAGAGTTATAACAACAATGGATCACATGCATGTGCGAAATCATGTAAGGACTGATTCTACAGGCTTCTAAGTGAGGATTAATACTCATAAATGCTTAGATGATGATAGGTGATGAAAATTTGTGTGCATTGTTGAGAAAGCTTTAGCTATGAACTTCAACTACAACTTCAAGAAAGTTTTCAAGCTAATGATCTCCTTAATTTTTCAATCTCCCAACTCCAAAACTTCATTGTACAAGTACTATATGTGTGTAGATGTGTAGATAAAGACATGCAAGTGTATATGAGAGTGTGTATGGGTGTTTGTATGTATGATCTCTCAAAATCTCTCTCAAGGGACTCTCTCTCTCTCTCTCTCTCTCTCTCTCTGTTTTTGGTTTTATAAATTGAAGGAAAATGCATAAATGAATAAGTATTTATAGAACTTTCAGGACCCAAGGGTAAAATAGTCATTTTACCCTTTTAAGAGCTCAAGCGCTTGTGCGGCTCGAGTGCTCGGGGCTCGAGCACTTCGACTCCTCGAGTGCTCGGCGTTCCGTTTTTAGCAAGGTCTCTCCCACAGTCTCAACAAAGAATAAGAAGATAGATCTTATTATAAATATTAGAAAGTATTACAAGGAACAATATAAAAATTTAGAGATGCATAGAAAAATGTAGGTGCTACATCTCTCTGCCACCTATCAAAAGATTTCATCCCGAAATCTGAGTAAGCTAATCCTGGAATAACTATGGATACTTCTCTCGTATTTTTTATTCCATCTCCCAGGAAGTTTCTCTCTCGTCATGATGGCTCCACTGTACTTTCACCAGGGGAATCTCTTTGTTTTTTAGCTTTTTGATCTCTCTTCCTATTATCCATACTGGCCTCCCGTGATAAGTCACGTTGTCATTCACTTTGATGTCCTTGAAGTCAATCATTGGTGTTGAACTGTGAACGTACTTCCTTAACATGATTATGTGAAAGACATTGTGTACTCCAGACATTCTCGATAGCAGTGCGAGTCGATATGCAACTTTGCCTACACGATCAAGAATCTCAAAAGGTCCAATGTAGCGAGGGGATAGCTTCCCCTTCTTCCTTCCAAATCTGACTGCACCTCGATTTGGGGATACCTTGAGAAACACATGATCTCCTACTTTGAACTCTAAATCATTCTGATGCTTGTCTACATAGCTCTTCTGTCTACTTTGGGTAGCTTTCATCTTGTCTCTGACAATGTTAATTTTCTCGCTTATTTCTTGAACTATATCTAGTCCCAAAAGTTTACCGTCTCTGACTTTAGCCTAACATAGTGGTGAACGGCATGGTCTCCTATACAATGCTTCAAACGGTGCCATCCCTATGCTTGAGTGGTAGCTATTATTATAGGTAAACTCAGTTAATGGCAAGTAGGTCTCCCACGAACTCTTGAAGTCAATGATGCAATCTCTGAGTATATCTTCCATAATTTGATTTATCCGGTTGGTCTGCCTATCAGTCTGTGGATAAGAGGCGGAAATCAGCTTCAAAGAAGTCCCCATGGCTGCTTACAGACTCTCCCAAAAACTTGAGGTGAACCTCAAATCATGATCTGACACTATCGAGACTAGAACGCCATGAAGTTGAACTACTTGTTGCACATATAACTGACTTAACTTCACTACTGGATAAGTCATGTTGTAGGCAATAAAATGAGCAGACTTTGTTAACCCATTTACTATCACTCAAATGGCATCATGTTCTTGCCGTGACCTTGGAAATCAGACCACAAAGTCCATGGTAATATGCTCCCACTTCTATTTCAGAATCGACAGTGGTCATAGGAGTCCATATAGTTTTTGATGCTTTGCCTGGACTTGCTGACACGTGAAATACTTGGATACATGCTTAGTGACTTCTTTTTTCATGCCTTCCCACTAGAAGTTCCCTTTCATATCCTTGTACATCTTCGTACCTCTTGGGTGAATAGTTAACCTAGACTTGTATGCCTCATCCAATATGTCTGTTCTTAGCTTTTCCACATTGGGTACCACAAGTCGACCTCGGCATCTAAATCCTCCATATAATCTGACACTCCATTCCTCTGGGTCTTTTGCCAAAACTTTGGCGAACCAATTCTTAAAATTTTCATCTTTCTACTGAGCTCCAAAACACGACCAATGAGAGTTGGTTGAAACACGAGGCACCTAAAGTGTCATCCTCCCTTTGACTGTGTAGGTTGAAGATTTAATTCTGCTACGGTCTCTAATGCTCTCAATTCTCGAATCATAGGGGAAGCAACAATCTCTCGAGGCTTTTGACTCAATGCATCTGCGACTACATTTGCCTTGGTGCGATGCATCACTATAGATGGTAAATCTCTAGCCACTCTTCAGGATTACAAGCATTGGCACTGAAGTCAATCTCTCTTTCAACTCTTAGAATATGCGTTCATGCCTATCCTTCCATTCAAACTTCAAATTCCTCTTTGTAAGTTCAATTAATGGGGCTGCGATTTTGGAAAAACCTTCTACAAATCTTCGGTAATAGCCAACTAGACCAAGAAAACTCCTAACTTCTGAGGCATTACTCAGTCTCTTCTAATTTAGCTCTATGTCAATCTTCGAGGTATCTATAAAAATTCTATATTGACAGACAACATGTCCCAAGAATTTAATTTCCTTGAGCCAAAATTAGCATTTGCTGAACTTTGCGTACAAATGATTATCTTTGAGTGATTGTAGCATAATCTGTATATGCTTCTCATGTTCTTCTTTGGTCTTGGAATAGATCAAAATATCATCGATAAAGACAATGATAAACTGATATAAGTAGGGTCTGAATACCCTATTCATCAAATCCATGAACACTACTGGGGCATTGGTTAACTCGAACAACATCACAAGGAATTTGTAATGTCCATATTTGGTTCTGAATGATGTCTTTAGCACATCTTTTGGTCTAACCAAAAGCTGATGGTATCCAGATCTTAGGTCGATCTTCAAAAATGTTATCGATCCTTGGAGCTGATCGAATAAATCATCAATCCTTGGCAATGGGTACTTTTTCTTGATGGTAACTTTGTTCAATTCTCTATAGTCTATGCAGAGTTAAAATGTTCCCTTCTTTCTTCTTTATGAACAACACCGGTGCTCCCCACGATGATGTGCTCAGTCGAACAAAATCCAAATCTTCTAGCTCCTATACTTGCTTCTTCAGCTCTTGCATCTCAATCGGTGCCATTTGGTACAGAGTTTTGGATATCGGGTTTGTACTAGGTACTAATTCTATTCAAAAGTCTATTTCTCGTTGGGGTGGTAACCCTGGTATATCCCTGAATACATCCATGAATTCTCGTACCACTGGAATCTCAGCGATTGTAATTTCTAAAATTATGCCCTTAATAGCAGCTAAGTGGCTTGTGAGAAAAGTGATGCTTGATGGGTTACACTGAAAACTAAGGGTTTGATTCTAGTCAAAGACAAGGTAATCGACTTGCCAACACAGTCCAAGTTGGCATTGTACTTAGTTAACCAATCGATTCCTAAGTTGATTTTGAACTCTCTCATTGATAATACTACCAAGTTTGCTAATAGGTCTCTGTCCTCTAGGTTTATAGGGCAATTCTTACATACTTTACCCAACCTGATAGATACTCCCAAAGGGGATACAACGTTTAAAGTTACGAAAAGGTTCTGAGGTACTAGACCCAAGTCTTGCATAGTTCTACTAGCAATAAACGAATTCGATGCACCAGTATCAAACAAAGCTCTAACTCTATTGTTAAAGAGCGTGAGCATACCTTCTAGATTCTGGACTTCTACATCAATCCTTGCTGCCTCTGGAATAATTGCATTTAGATGGGTCTGAGCATTCGGCCCTTGGGCTACGGGTCCATGGTATCCTCGGCGAGCTGCCTTGTAGTCTCGACTAAGGTGGCCTTTTCTCGCCACAATTGTAGTAGATGATCTTGTCCTGGCTATATGTCTTGGGAGCACGACAATCTTGAGCATGGTGACCAGGTATTCCATAGCTGAAATAATTTCCTGGATACCTACCCTGGGCTACTAGGGGCACTGCGGGTCCTTTCGCTGGGACAGGGGCTTTGTTTTGAGGCGGTTGGGGTCGGGGTACTGTTGCTCGAACTTGTGGAGGTCTCTGAGGAGCGTTCTGAGGTTTTCTCTCTCCATTCCAAGCTCTCTTGGTTCCTTAATCAGATGGTGAGTTCCATGACCCTAGGTTGAACCTCTATGGTGGTCGGTACGTAGATTATCTCGGTTCATGACAGCGATCCTTCTCCAATTTGGAGGCTAAACGAACCATTGCTTCAAAGGGTTGGTTCAGCTGTGTCATCGTCAGGTGTCTAAGGTGAGGGTTCAGTCCTCGGTGGAATTTCTTCGCCTTCTTCTGTGGGGTATCCACCATATGCGGGGCAAAATGGGACAACTATTCGAAATGGGTGGTGTATTCCTGAATCGACCTGTTGCCTTAGACCAAACTGATGAATTCCTTCTCCTTCTCATCTTTTTCTTCCTCGAGAAAATATACCTCTAGGAAGATCTCCTTAAAATTGGCCCATGTCACTCTCCCAGTGGCTTCAGCTCTGACAGTTACTTTCTCAGTTTCCCACCACTTTGCTATTGAGTAGGTAAGCTGGAAAGTGGCTAATCAACGCTTCTCAACTTCGTTACATCCTACTATGTCAAAGATGGTTTCTATCTCACACACCCATTATTTTTCCTTCAATGGCTCACCCAAACCATCAAACTTCTCTAGACAGAGAGTGCGAAACCTTTTCAATGTCTGATCTCCAGCTTGTCCATGGTGTACACAATGGTTGTTGTTTCCATTAGTATTCACATGATTCTCCATATTTCCCATCATGGTATTAGCCCTTCCAATCCTCCCTACTAGTGCTTTGAGTAATCCTGTCGGATCTATCTCTGGAGGAATAGGATTCGATGGTCCTACTCTATTACAGTTCGTTGCTCCTGTAGTACGGGTGCCATTATGACCTGAATACCAGTGCATCAACATAAGCATCTTCCGGTGGATACAAAATCTTTCAATAGGTAGATCTCATAATAACATACTTAAGAGGATGCCTTGAAAATACAATAAGGAAAATATAGACTGAAAATATTGATTAATAAACCGATCTCCAAAATAGAAGTAAAAATAGCATACTAGTAATTTAAGGCATATACAATGCAATTATATCAAGAACCAAAATTGTCCTGTAAAATCTTATAGTCTATACTAGCATGGGGTATCTGATGTTCAAGAAGTGTAGGACAATAGTCCAGCTCACCTAAACCTAGATCTCTGATACCATAAAGAAAAACCCTATCACGCCCCAGAGTGGTAAAGTAGGGAAAAATAAATTTTCTGGCTTTGGACCCGTGGATGCATGACTGGTTGAAGATGCTCTTGATTGTCCTTAATAGAATACTAACAATAAACATAATAATATTGGGAATATAACTAAATCAAACACAGCATATATTATTAAACATTATCAATCTTAAGTAAACATTTATATTACAAACCCTGAATAAACCAAAAGAAGATGAAAGAGAAATAGTCTGGTGACACTTAGTGTCATGAAATCCAACAGCATACTAAATTATTACACTATATAATAAAAGATAATAGAGGACTAAGAAAATTTCCATCTTCATCTAACGAATCCATAGAGATCCCCAGAGTAAACCTCTCCCAAACACCCATCATCATAGTGTCCCTCATTCGTACTCCTGCCATTACCGTCGGTGCCTCCAGGATAGGCCTTACCTGCTAAACTTGGCATCGCTAGACGTGGAAGGTCTAGCAGCATAAAACTTTGTCTGATTGAATACAAATTGAGTGAGCGTGAATTTTAAGAAATCACCGTTTGAAATAGTTAGTAAACACTTCTTAATCGGCTTGTCGACGTCTTAAAAGGTAACGAAGAATCATGACAATTGGACCATGATATGAAAGCCCAAACTCAAAATGTTTCACACCTTACAAACGAGAAGACTGATTGATAATCATTTCTCCAAAACCTAAGTTTATCTACCCCAACTCCTTCCTCATGTCCGGCATAAGCTATTATTTTAAGATATAGTGCTCTAACAGTCGCTTGGTGAGTAACCATCGTGCCTTAACGACCATATGATCATGGTAAAGTGCTTTAACAGCCAACTCGGTCCAGATATCTAAGGTCCATGACCTATTCGCAACATGAATATAAAAGTGCCCTAATGGCCGCAAGATCATGGTAAAGTGCTTTAATAGCCAACTCAATCAAGAATTATTCATTTCCAGATTCCAATCTCACAATCATCAACATCCTTCTTATCACTAATAGATACCATCACCGTATTCATCGTGCAACCCTTAAACTGACCTTTGATACCAACACCAACGTCCAACAGGATTCCCATGATATGAAGGATATTTCGAAGACTCACAACGAATGATTAGATCAATATTAGGGAAGTTGACCAACGAATAACGCGCATGGCACAACAAAAGAGATGTAACATTATTTATAACTTTTGATCTTATTATGCGTAAATTGTTACCATTATCAGAATCATCGCATTGCGAAAGATCGTCGATTCATAATTTAAGACCAAAGCTCAAATCAACACATATGTTGGGAATATGCCCTCAAACCAGTTAGTTGGACAATGGAATATCATAATGCATTTATGTATGTTAGTTCATGAGATGAATATTAGACTGGAATCCTTAAACAACATTGTATGTGGTTCATTTGTGTATGTGATTACACATGTGAGATACGAATCACAAATCCTTGTTGTTTCAAATAAGTCACAGTGGATGATAAGTCTGGATAACTTATCAGGTATACACTGTAGCATGATTAACGTCTACGGGGTAGAATGATGAATCTCATTCATAAGAGTCTTTGACTCTTGGTTAATATGCTAGTGCACTCGGTGCATTGACGGACCTGAGTTAAACCTATTGACACCTAAAACGCTGTCACCATTAATAGGAACCCAAAACTTGTATAGGGATACATGTCCTCAATCCTGAGACAGTTATGAACGCAAGTTGTATGCTTGGTTGGTTTGACTTACCAATCAGTGAGGTCTTGCAAGATCAACACCTGGGTATCTTGGGTAATCAAGTATGCAACGTTGGGAACATATATTGTCAAGATGGAATTCTACCCTCTTCTATAAAACGAAGAGTAAGTATTCCCTCGAGAATGTCACTAGGAGTGATTACTGAGAGCTGGCCAGCCTTGTCAACAAAGTGTTATTGTTGACATGTTTAGTAATCCAAGCGTAGTGAATGATACTTGAGGAATATAAGATGTACTATCTATTGGGTCGACAATATCTTAAAACATACATCCCAATGATAGATATGAATACTGCCTGGTAGAGGGACATCCGTATCATATTATACAAGTCTAGCAATCACTTATGTATGTGTGATTATGTTCTTATGCACTAGAGTGCAATTATCATTTTATAGTGGCATTAATGATAATTGATTAATTATTGATTCCTTAGTCAAGAGTACTGACTAGATGGAATAATAATTAATCGGAGCCAGTAATTAAGAACCTAGGAGGTCCCACTCTTAGCTCCGCCAGAATGCTTGGAAAGGCAAATGAGGATGTTATCAAGACTGGTTCAATCGATCGAAGTTTCTTCGATCGATTGAAGTTTAGACAGGTTCGATCGATCTAACGTGGTTCGATCGATCGAAGGTTCGATCGATCGAAGTCACTTCGATCGATTGAAAGTAAGGTCGGTTCTGGGAATCTATAAATAGGGCAGCTACGTCCAGATATATGAGTTTGTCGTTTTTGACGTACTAGTTGCTGCAGAACCTGTTTAGAGTTCCCAAACCTTCCCTATTCTCACTATTAGGGTTCCCACCAACCCTAGCCACTCTGGGAGCATTCAAGGAGACATAAGGGTGAAGATCTCTTACATGTTGCTGCTGCACATAGAAGGAGAAGGACTAAATCAGAATTGGGTTCAAGACCATAAGGTAATGCACCTGTTCCCTCTCCTGTACGCATCTATAGAGTTAACGAGTAGTAGATCCAGGCAACCATTAAAAGTTTTGAACTTTATTTTTCCGCTGTATGTTTAAATAAATTTTAAACCTGTTTTTTCCATCAACATATGCATAATTAACAATTTAGCAATTATCTTAAGTGCGTGTGTGTCTAAGTGAACATGTAGAATTTAAAGATGAAGTCACCATAATTCTGCATAACCACAATCTCAAGAAACATGACAAACCAAGAACATAACAAAACTGATAGGCTCGAGTGCTCAGGAAGCTCGAGCGCTCCGACTGAGCACAAACGCTTAGGTTTTTGTAGTAAATCAGTTTCCAAGAAAAACACACATACATGTACGAAATTGAGTTAGATCCTCATGCATGTTAACAAAAACATTGTAAATCTTGTTTTTATAAGTATCTAGGTGAAAATCCATGTTCATACAAGCTTAGGACTTGTTTGGATAATCATAAAAGTTTCCAATTCACGAGAAAAGAGGTAGATGCTTAGCTTTACTTCATAAACAAGAGTTATCACAATAATGGATCACATGCATGGGCAAAAAATTATGTAAGGACTAATTCTACAGGCTTCTAAGTGAGGATTGATACTCATAAATGCTTAGATGATGATAGGTGATGAAAATTTGCGTATATTGTTGAGAAAGCTTTAGCTATGAACTTCAACTACAACTTCAAGCAAGTTTTCAATCTAATGATCTCCTTAATACTTCAATCTCCCAGCTCCAGAACTTCATTGTGCAAGTAATATGTGTGTGTAGATGTGTAGATGTAGCCATGTAAGTGTATATGAGAGTGTATGGGCATTAGTATGTATTATCTCTCAAAATCTCTCTCAAGGAACTCTCTCTATTCCTTATTTTACAAAATTCAGAAAAATGCAAAAATGAATGGGTATTTATGGAACTTTCAGGACCCAAGGTTGAAATAGTCATTTCACCCTTTTAAGAGCTCGAGTACTCGGGGCTCGAGCGCACGGGGATCCTTTTTTAGCAAGGTCTCCCCCAAGGTCTCAACAAAGAATAAGAAGATAGATCTTATTATAAATATTAGAAAGTATTACAAGGAACAATATAGAAATTCGAAGATATACATAGAAAAAATACAGGTGATACAGCTTTGGATTTCAGACTCAGAAAAAGATGACAGTTTGGGTGTTGATTCGTCGTCTAACATCAACTGAGTTGAAGACCTAATGACTCTAAGGTTTCGCTCGGGTTCAGGATTCAAAGAATTTAAAGTAGGTTTACTCGAACGTGTACCAAACATAAACTAAAAAAATCACACAAAGACAAAGTCTGACTCAAGCAAATAAGAAAATGAACAATGTAAATAAGGAAACCAAGCACACAACACTACTATAACGCATGCAATTATCCTGTTATGCAATGTGTTGCATCCAAGCCCATCGCCCCGAGTTTCCTAGCAAATGCACGTGCAAATCACCCCTAAGCTAATGCAAATAGTGCGTCTCAGTGCCCTGACTTACAATGGTTTGAAGTGAATTTTAAAGGAAGCGATTTACTTGAATTTTTGACTTTTTTTGGCAATTTTTCGATTGATTCACGTAAGCCCCTTTGATGTGCTAAGCTCTTTCACTCCGAAATACTAGAATTTGATGACTCAAGAAACTACAAAACAAAAGGAAAAGTTAGTGACTCAAAACAAAAATGGAAAATAAGAAAAACAAAATCGAATCTAATATTTACGAATTAACTAAACTAAGATTCTGGACTTTATTTTAATTGCGTAAAATATCCAAATATTCATATTAATTTTTGTAATTAATATAATGTGTTTAGTACACTGTTTTGGCCATGTGAAAAAGGAAGGTCTGATTCCTTTAAATTTTGTATTTTTGCGAATTATGTCATGTGAAACTGAGAGGAAGGTCTGATTCTTTTAAATTTTGTATTTTTGGGAATTATGTCATTATTGTTGATTTGTTTGACAACAATCAATTTTATTGGTTAAATTAATGTTTTAGAATCCCATAAATTCAAGAAATTTCTATTTATGATGGAAATCAGTTTCAAAATTCCTAATATGTTTCTATGTTATTTTTGGAAATTCCATGGATCATTTACTAGTGACTTTAAATATTTATGGGAATCTAATCATTGATTAAAGTTGAATTAACTAGTTAAATCAACTTGGTAATTTATTTTGGGCCTTTAATGAGTTCGGAATTTTTTTGTTTATTATGAGAATATTGGTTTTCTAAATATTCAAAAACTTTCTAATATTCCCATTTAGAGGCTCTCTACGTAATTGGTCATGTAGCAATATTTTGTTTTAAGGATTATTGTATGACCTTAGACCCTTTGCCCGTTCCTTAAATGGAATGGAGGGAAAGTCCATTCTCTTCTAAATAATGACCGCATGAATGCTTGTTGAATGTGATTGCATTAATCCAATCAAGGGAGAATAGACTATAAATTGACAATTAAGAGAGATTGTGTAGTCACGATGTATGTTTGAAGTTGTTCTCATGTATTCTTATGAACAAAGCATCCCTATTTTTCATGGCTATAATTGTAATGTGAGGATGAGGGTCTTTATGTTTATGATTTGGAAAAGCCATTTTGTAAGGGGATGAATTTCTTTGTTCTTAAGCTATACATTTGAATTACCTTAGCATGAGCTCCAAAATTATCATTTGGGATCCACGAGGGATCCATGCGTAACTTTTTTGTATGGTGCACTTTATTTTATGTGGATTACATTAGATAGTTTTAGTGCTGTCCATGTATGTCTGTTTTAGAGAAATCAATTAGAAAAATTTTCTACAATTACAAGAGTAGGGTGATGATTACGAGCGATGTAAATTTTTTATCTTGAAATTGCAATAAGGAAAATTTTCTTTTTAATTGGATTTTTCAAAACACACAAAATTTTATTTTTGGGAAACTATGTATTTAAATAATGTCAACCTCTTGTGCATACTCTTGAATGTAGAAATGGCATCCAGCCAATTTTTTTGGTGAACTTAACAAAGACAACAAACTGAATGGAAAAAAACTACAACCAATGGAAGATCAAAGTGACCTTCCTATTGAATGATCAGGAGCTATCGGAGCACACTGAAAGTTCAATGGCCCAACTTGTTATAACTGAAGGTATGACTGAGCCTCAATACCGCAGGGCATTAGATGCCTGCAAGGCTTGGCATAAGAAAGACAGATGTGCACGCATCATAATGTTGAGCAGCATGAATACGTTTTGATGGTGAGTACCAACAATATCAGACTGTTAAGGAATTATGGGACCAACTAAAATTTTCCCTCAGTGGGAAATGCTTCAACTGTGAGGGATTGGAACACTTCGCTCTTTATTACACTAAGCCCGAGAAGTAACTTTTCCACCTAACACTTTCTATACTTATGTAAGCTCGTATATTCTAATTTCTCATTCGCTCCATGATTGGATTACAGATACATGTGCTGCCAAGACATGTAGCTAGGGATAGATGCAGGTTTAAAGATTATAGGAGGGTTCCAACTGATACAAGTATAGTATACATGGGGAATGGTACAAGTGAGGAAGCAACTGCAGTCGGTTCATACCAGCTCAAGTTGTACACTGGGTGCACCTTACTTCTGCATGATGTGCTTTATGTTCCCAGAATCCAACATAATCTTTTATCAGTCTTATTGTTTTTGAATTTAGGATACATTTTTCATTTCAGTAGTGACAGGACGGATGTTTTTAATAATGGTAGTTTGATTGGACATGGTTTTTTTTATTTAATAATCTATTTAGGATGGATATAATAGATTATGTCTCTTCTAATTACTCTTATTCTTTAGTTTCTAAATCTAATAAAAGTATTGATTCAATGACTTGGCATGCTAGGCTTGGACACATAGGACAAGATAGGATGACCAAGTTAGTTCGAGAAGGTCTTTTGGGCCTACTGGCTAAGGTCGACCTACCTATGTGCGAGCCTTGATTAGCGAGCAAAGCATGTGGAAAGCCTTTTGGTAAGGCTGCCACAACTGTATTAGAACTAGTACATTCAGATATTTGTGGACCCATTAATGTGAAGGCATGACATGGCGTTGTAGACACCCTATTTTGGTTTGTCCGCTCAACACAAGGAACCTCGCCTCAAGAATGACCTGATGACTGGAATCAGGAGGTATTGATAGTATGAAACAAAACTCTATGAAGACCTAGTTATGTTAGAGACTCAATCTAGAGATAAAAATCCAAGTTAGGACAATATTTTCACATAGAATGATAAAAATCACCTTTATTGAGTCTCTAACATACCTCGAGATCTCCCTTTATAAAATATTCCTAAATTAGCTTAAAATGATACCTCGAGCCCTCAAGTTGGCCAAAAAAACACTTAGGAGAATTTTTGTGCCAAAATAGCCCTTCTACGCATCTCCAGTTAGCTCTTTTCCAGAGTCAGCCTTACCTTTTTTTAGTATAACTCAAAATCTACAAATTAATTTTGAATGAGACCAAAAACATTGAAAACTAGACTTCCATACCTTTCCAATGGTATATAATAAGCCCAAAAATGACAATCGAGGTGAGAGAACGAAGTCCGAGAATTTTAGGGTAAAAACACATCTTTTCAGGCTGAGTGCCATAGTAGCACCAGGCTGAGTGCCACAGTAGCACTGGGCTGAGAGCTACATGGCTCTTGAGAGGGCCATGCTCCTTTTCTTAAGGGCCACTATGGCACTTAGCCCAACATCAATTTTTAGCCCTTGATTAGGTCCCAATCCGCCTGCACTAGCACAAACTCAACCAATCAGATGCAAGTACGTCCAAAACCTCCTAGGTACATCTCAAATAGCCTGGGTACAAGCTTTTAAAGCTTGTATTTCCATCCCACATCACATAGACACAGAAAATATAGCCTGGAAGTGAAACTATAAATAAGGGCCTTTCCCTCTCTATCGAACACATTAGAAAATACTGAGAACTTGAGAGGCAAAGATACCCCATAGGAGGATTCTGAAGCACTCATCAAAGTTCTTGGGAATAGTTTAATCTTTTAGTTTTAGGGTCCTGATCCTAGAGATCCCACTATTAGCGGAGCTCTGCCGGAGAAGATTCTGAGGGAAGTTCTTGAGGTAAGCTTTCTTCTTCTTCTTTTCTTGCTTTCTTTATTTTTCTTTGTTTTGATCTTCATAGTTCTTAGTTTAGATTATTTTTGTTCTTTGTAGTTTTTCTATTCTTAGTAGTTTAGATCTTCTAGGCTTATAGGTTAGCCTTCTATCCCGTATGTGGATAGGCTATCCCTAGTGGTCCCTATTACAACTATGGAATAGCCACCACTAGTGATATTAGTAGCCAAGCCATGGCTATTCCAATCCTACTAGGGACCATGAAACCCTAATCTTCTTATTCCCTATTCTTTTCTAACCTAGTTTTAGCTTGTCCATGCATCCATGAATACACATACACACTGATGATATCAAAAAATTGGTAGAAGAACAAGAAGAAGTAAACAAGAGAAATTTGAGTATGGTTCGGCCCCGTTAACTAGGTGACCTACGTCCATGTGGTGTGTCAGAGCACTTGCACTAACAAATCACCGACGAACTTTCATGAACCAACAAGAAGAGCGGTACTACCAGAGACCGGCTAGGTCTATGCGTATGAGTATTATGTATTGCTATTCTATTAAGCGAGAATACGATCCCCTCCAATGGGGGTGAGTGGTCTTTTTTATAGGTACAAGAGACCACTCGTACAAGGTAAGTGGCCTGATAAGGGCAGTTTAATCAAATAAAGAATGACTAACATAAATCATGGGAGTTCCCTAATTGGGGTAGGAAACTATCTAGGCTTTCCATTTATCTTCTAGCTAAGGTAGGAAACTGCCTAGAACCTCCTGGAGCGTGCCATCGGTCATGTATGGGTTATGCTTATCATGGGGTAACCCCGCATTATGCGCCCAACCTGTGGGTCAGTCGCAGGTGGTCCTAGATGGACATCTCATTTTGGTTACATGGTAAGCGTCATTACTGGATGACTCGGCACTTTTGGCTGAGGTGGAGGAGGTTGACTTTGACCGGATACTTTTATACATATTAGCTACCCCCTATTTTCGAGGCTAATGTAATGCCTCATCAGATGAGGGTTAGAAATCTGTGTGATTTGGTAGACCGCTCGGGAACCCATCGCAATATTATTCGAGGCCGGATCCATTACCTCGGACAATCAGGGGCTAGACTAAACAGTAGCCTCAGGTTCCTGGGGTCTGTAGTTGCTATGTGCTAAGGAGTGATTGGTCTGGTCAGGACCCAACGAAGTCGGTATAAGTGTAATCGAATAGTTACTTGGTAACCGAACCATCATGTTGTGCATTTAATGTGCATGCCTTTTAAGGCATCACTTTATGTGCCTGAGGCGATAGCTGTCGGAGATTTAGGCAAAAAAGTTCCCTGGCCATTGGATCTGACTTCATTTGAGCCGCCCATACTTCCTATATAAGGGACACTTGTTCATTTTTATTGTTCTTGCTATCCAGAGATAGAGACTACTGAGCAGTTTTAAGAGAGAAAGCACTCGGTAAAGTTTTCTGAGCTCTACTTGGCACCCTTTTTCTGTAAGTCTTCATTTCCCCAGCCTTGTAATTCACTGCATTTTTTCTCTCCTTCCCTTCTTCTGATTCCTGAGCGAGATTGGAGAATAGGAATCTGTTAGGGCTTGTGAGGGAGTGGGACTTTTTCTTCCTTAGATTCATCTTTCTCTTCAGATTAGGTAGTGCAAAAGGGCAGTTGAACCGATTGGGTTATCTAGGTGCAGTTCTAACCAAGTGTCACCTTACTCTGAAGACCTTGTATACCTTGCCTTTTAGGCTTCTAGTCTTGCCTCCCTTGTATCTTAGACTTGGAGTTCCTGACCCCTACTTAGGCAGTCAGTTACTCTCCCTTCCCACCATAGAAGCCTCAAATATGCACCATTCGGGATTCAATTCGTCTTCCCGGTCAGAAGATGAGGAGTCACAATCAAGGACCCTGGGTACTAGTTTAGATCCGCCATCAGTTACCCTATCCGACCGCCAGAGTGAGGGTAGAATTCCCGTTCGGATGCCCGATAAGGGGCTGAGCTGGCCTTATGTTGAGGTCTTAGACTCGGGGTAGTCGGGTAATAGGGCTTCGACCTCAGGTAGTTTCGAGGTGCTCTTTTCTAGCTTGGGGACACTAGCATCTTGGGTGCGCTGGACCAAGCCAGGATTAGGTACAAGTACGGCTGCTTCGACATCATCTCCCTTGTTGTGCCGGATGATAAGGCACATGTTCACCGACTAGGATTCACTACCCTATACGAGGATGCGCTCCTCGTGGATCTTCGTCTACCCCTACATCCTCTTACCCAGGACTTACTGATCTACCTAGGCATAGCTCCTCGGGTAACTCGCCCTAAACGGTTAGAGATTTCTGATGGGGGCCATATCTCTCTGGCCCTAAGTCTTTGGGTACGAGCTTAACCTCCACGAGTTTCTGTGGACTTACTGGCCATTCCCGCTGTATAAGAAGGGTCGGTTTCTTTTCTCTGAGTGCCCGACAAGGGAGAAAAATCATGGAGAACTCCACCAGCAACAATAAGGTGTGGAAGAAGAAGTTCTTCCGAGTATCCACCAGTGGGTTCAGTGCAGAGGCCTCGGGTATCCCCTTGAGGACAGCCTGGGAGAGTAAATTAAAAAGTAAGCTTTGTTATCTCTTGTCGTGATTATGTGGGCTAACCTCCTTCTCATTTTGTAGTGGGCTTGGCCGATCTGCCAAACCTCTCGGAGGAGTGCCAGGACCGGGTAAGGGTGCTAGCTCAAGCCCCCACTAATGTAGTTGACGTGTTGTCCTAGGCAGGAGAGCCTGTCGTGACCTACCATTCAAATAAGGTTCTTACTGGACCAGTCTTCCCTCCCATCACTGCTAGTAAGTTCAGAGTTATGAAGTTTTTTTCTCTTTCATCTTATTGTTGTTTATCCTCACTTTTTATTCTCCCTCTGGCACGTGTCCTTTGTAGAGATGGCACCCAGGGACACAGTTGAAGGAGAAGGAAGCAACGTTGGTAGCCCAGGAAAGGCAGACAAGGAAGAGGCAGAATCCTAGCCCCGGTATTCCCCAGCTCAAGTGGCTCCAGCACGGGCCCCATCCGAACTGGGTCGGGACCTTGGACACCCAGGTTGAAGTAGCGGTCCCCACCATGCGGCCACAACTAAATATACCACCCGGGGTACACTTAGCGGGTGCGGTAGACGATGTCTACTCAAGGATCCAGCCCGTGCTGATCCAAAGCCAAGTTGACAGGTGTGCAAAGCTGGACCCTGAAGCTCTGACAGGGTGGCTGTACAACATCTCCCATCTAGTAAGTAATGCATCTTTTCTCGCTCCCATTTTCCTATCCTGGGTGGCTAATTGTTCCCTTTTATTTCATTATTTTTAGTCCGGATGCTTGGCGGCCGAGATTGAGACCTTCTTGCCTAGGTTGGTGGAGAAGTTGGCTTCTATTGTAGCAAAAAGGGCGGCTCAGGAGGCCGCCGAATTTTCCCTAACGGTGGAGAAAGAGAAGACCAAGGATCTGGCCCTGGATCTGGGAGTAGCCCAGGAAGATGTGGCCTCTAAGCGGGGAGGCCAGGAAGGCTACTGAGGTAAAGGTCGCCGCTGATGCTGAGGCCTCTCTGATAGAAGCGGCGAAGGCAGCGGATGAGGAATTTGAAACCGACTTCCTAAAGGGATACACCGACTTGATCAAGCAGGCGACTGCTGAGCACCCAGAGTGGCACCTTTCGGGCTATTCCTAGGTCTCAATTACTGGAAGGAGTTGGCCCTGTCTGCTGAGGAAGTTGGAGTTGCTCCCGACGGTGAGGTCGGTGAGACCGAAGAGGTGATCGTGGTTGACAACGCTTAGCTTTCTTTTTTTTTTTTGAGGAGGCTGCTATAATTGCCCCCCAGGCATTGTGTAGACACCCCATTTTGTCAGCTATCAGATTTAGGAGACCCATAGCTTGGTGTAGACACCCCAATTTTGACCGAACGTCGAATTTAGGAGAGCGTCACCTCCACGTCCGATGATGATAAAGACCGAAAGAATCGAAGTATTCCAAGCTCTTCAGAAAGTTCTCCAAACGCGATAAAATTTCACAAAAAGAGGAAAATACCAGGTATTTAGGAGAATTCAGGTATGAAACACCATTTTTGGAGAAAATCTTCAAAAATAATTTTTTGGAAGAAAAAGGAGAAAAGAAAAGACCTAAAAGAGGAAGTTCAATAAAAAACGGCACACGGCAGTATTCCGCAGTACTCAGTGAGTGTCGGGCGACATTCAGTGAGTGCCGAACGGCATTCAATGAGTGCCGGGCCGGCATTCACTGAGTGCCGCCGATATTTTCTGACTGCCGTTTGCTTTTAAAGTCCGTATTTTGTGGTACAATACGTATGTGTAGGCAGATAAAAACAAAAATCTGATAAAGTAAGGTTGACGAAAACCCGGCAATCAATAATCTGCCGCGGCACTCACAGAGAGCCGTGTGGCAGTCACGGAATGCCGTCGCGGCAGTCACGGAGTGCCGCAGCGGCACCCACGGACTGTCGCAGATGAATTTGGACTGCCGCCCTGGGCAGCAGTCTGTCTAATTTCAGGAAGTACGTATTGTACCACCAAATGGGATGATTACACCTGTCTTTTACTCCGAATTCACTGAAAATACTTGGTAATTTTGCCTATAAAAGAGGAAGGATCTTCCTTGGAACACATGCAAGGAATATACACAAGAGATACACCAAAAAAATACAAAAAATCACTACCATTACACTAACATATTTTGAGAGAAAAAGAGAAAGTTTAGAGAACTAGAGAGAAGAGCTTGGAAGATCTTCAAAGAAAGACTTTTGAGGATAGTTTGGAGGTGACCCTCTAATCTTGGTTGTGTTTTCTTTCTTTTTGAACTTCTAATCTTCAAGTCATTTTTTTAGTTTTTCTTGATTAAGTCTTAGAGTTTGTCTAGTAAGCTTAGGAGTTCTTGTTTCTAATTCTTTAATCTTTCTTACATTTCTTTTGTTTATGTTCCTCTCTTGAGATTCTTGGAGATCTTCAATATCTCTCTTTAAATCTCTTGAGTATGATCCTTTGAATCCCATGTAAGCTTATACTTTACATGAGAGTCAAAATTTGATCATCACTTCATTTCATAAGCAAATAGATGAATCCAAGTCCACACTCATGACTTGGATCCTCTAAACTTGGTATTTCATGAAATCATTTCCATATTCTCTTTGAAACTTACGAGTATTAGTCATGTCTTCATCTCCAATGACCATCAAATGGTAGGAGAAAATGGTTTTGAATCTAAGCCCATCTCCATGGTTTAGAGTCCTCATCTTGAGGTTTCATGAAGTCTATTCATACTTCCTTTGAAATCTACAAATATGAAGGTCTTTAGTCTCCAATGACCATCAAATGGTAGGAGAAAATGGTTTAGTTTAAGTCCAACTTCATGGTTTAATAGTTGGGGTTAACAAATAAAGTTGAACTTGACAAATGAAAACAGTGAGTTCACAAACTGATTTCGATCAAAGATTTTTAGTTCGAAATCTAACCGTTGAAATCAAGTGAAACCAACGAGAAAGTGTCAATAACACAATACTCTACCACTGTAATTTTTGTTTTAAGGTGATCTCATGTCTAAGATGGTTTGGTCTTGTGATTTTTAATACATGCAACTCTCTGTCCGAAATTTCAGAACAATAAATCTATTTTGAAACTAATAAATCAGAATTTTGACGGAGTTTCCGAGGTCCTATTAGCTTGAATCCAGAGGCTAAGTGGCCCAAATTAGTGAATAAATCCATGTCCTATTCTTGTTTACATTCATTCATCCATGTACATTTATTTGCTCATGATTAGAACTAACTATCGAACACAGTTGGATTTCATGCTAGATAGACTTAAGTTAGAGAATTAGGATTGATTGTTTAATACCATATTATTATGTGAAACATGTGGACTAATCTTTGTTTTGTAGCGCATTTGAGGTACAATTTCTCATCTCCCTACTAGTTTATTTCAGTCCTTGATTTTATTGATTTTCAACCTCATGCGCGACACCTTAGAATTAGGAGCTTGCCTTATATGTATATGTGATTAGAGACTCTTTTTAAGATTTTCTTTTGTTTGTATGCATTGCACGTTTAATATCGCTGCTGGATCCCGGGTAAGTTCTCTTGTTCCCTAGTGCATATCATGTTGCTTGCTACTTGAAATATGTGATTTTTGAATGATATTTTATCAATTACAATTTTTCACCCCTTTGGACATGCTTTTTGTAACGTATATCTATACATATATATTAGTTAAGGGCACATTTAAATTAATAATTCGATTAGAAGGATATTGAGTAGAGGCCTATCGCAAGATAGGATGAGAGAGGGTGTTTTAGTCCGAAGGGCTCCTTCCTCTCTCATTCCATAATCCCCGGACCTAGTTAATCTCTGGTTTCTAAAAGATCAGTTTGCTTTTAAAATGGTTTCTTAATTTTTCCTTTTAAAAATTAAGTGGCGACTCATTCATTTTTTGAAATTGATTTTGAAAAGCTGTGGGTAAAAGAAAGAAAACCTGCGATATCCACAATCTGGCGACTCTGTTGGGGATCGAACCCAGAATCTCTGGTTTTGCAGACCAGAATTTCTGATTTTGGGTTCACTTGAGGATTAGACTTGAAAAATGTCCTTTTAATCGAATTAATTAATCTTTGTGTGCCTGTTGCATTTCACTTGCATGTCCTGCCAGTTGATTGCATGGAACTATGACCTTGGAGGCTCGGGGCAACCCGGTCGGTCAAGTCATCATGGGACTGTGTGATCACCCTTGATCTCGTACCATGATTTGGTATATGAAGCATCCTATCGGATGTGTGTCAAGGGTCCCTTATTTGACCAAAACCCAGCCTGTGCATGATAGTTTCTGTAGAACCTTTCAATCTTAGGAAATCAACTCTTGATTAGGATTATGTGCTAGCGAGTTTTGTATGCCCGGAAGGGATTACTTGAGATGATGACGATACTTGCTTGATGAAAGATGTATAATCTTTTAATCACCTTTTAGCAAATTCTCCTCATGTTCTGCGACATTTGGAGAACATGCCGAACCTTGATTATAAGATTATATTTCTTATATCATGTCTAGTTGAGCATCATTGACCTTGTATGTATCCAAATTCATGGAAAGTACGGTGATAATCCGGTCATGTGATCCCCCTTACCCAAAGGTTTTTCTCAAGGTTTTCGATTACCTTTTTAAAAAATCTTTTTCTCTTTTCAATTAAAAATTCCCAAATTGCCCCTTGTTAAGGCATATTTCACTTGATCATCTTCAAAAGAAAAAATTTGAAAATCCTTGAAAATTATTTTGGTAGAAGAATGTTCTCAAAAAGCACTCTCAAGGATTGTTTTCAAAGGCCTTTTTTTTTACTACTCAAAAAATGCTTTACAAATAAAGTTTGAAAATTTTGAAATGTCCAACCTAAGAAGATAGTGGGGATCACAATGAAAGGAGAAATCAGCGCACTTGACATGGGCGAGGATTTTATGTGCTTATGTGCTTATGTTTTAGGATTAGGATTTTCTTTTTTTTGGGCATATAGAGTAGGCACACACGTACACATGCATTGCATCTGCGTGACATACAAAAGGAAAGTTTTTGTTTAAAATGAATTTGTGTAATAAAATGAAGATAAAAAGTTTTTAAAAGAGGACTTTTCAAATTCATTTGTAGGAGCAAAAATAGCAAATCAAGCGTGGTTTAGGGATCCCACGGCAAGTCTAGTTAGAAGGGAATACGTTGACATGGCTAAAGAAAGAAATAATGAAGAGATGGCCGGGTTAAGGATACTGGTAGAGCAACAAGCGGAACAGATGAGGCGACAGGTGGAAAACATGAACCGTATGATGGGGATGATAGAAGAACTGAATCGCCGACCACCACATGTAATTTCGCCCGTCATAGACCCACCTTTGGGAGGAGGAGAAGGAGATTGGTTCGACGACCAGGAAGCACAATGGGCTGATGCACTGCGGGCCAACAAAGACAGAGAGAAAGCTAAGAAAGAGAAGCAACTGGCCGAGAAAATAGAAAAGTTGGAAAGGGTGATGCGCAAGGCTCAGGGGGTTGATACATATCTAATGGAGTTAGAAGGCCTGTATGACGGGGTCCACGAGACGCTGCCTGCCGGGTTCAAAATGCCGGTCTTTGATAAGTTTGATGGCACCGAAAATCCTCGCAGTCATATACAAATGTGTATTGGGGCTTTCCAACCGAGCGGCTTGAGCACAACTATGACGGCGGTCCTATTCCAACAAACTCTGACTGGGGCTACTCTGTCCTGGTACCTTACTCTCGAGCCAGGCAAAACCAGAATTTGGGAGGAAGTCGTGAAATTATTTGTGGCCCAGTATGAGTACAATCAAGACCTAGACGTCACTGTTCGAGATCTAGAAACAACCAGGCAGGGAAGCAAAGAATCATTCGCTGAGTATCTGAGTCGATGGAGAGGAAAGGCTGCAAAGATGGTACAGAGGCCGTCTGATAAGGACCAGATCCGAATGCTGATGAAGAATCTACAGCCAGTGTACCAAGAAAGGATGAGATTACAGTCGATCAACACCTTTGCTGAGGTTTTTGATGTTGGGACAAGGATAGAGGATGCGATCCAAGAAGGGGTAATCAAGAAAGAGGAGCAACCAAACCGGTACAGGAGGCCAAATTATGGATCCAATGGAGGACAAACGGGAGGTCACTCTGGCCCCACCGATGTCAATGCACTGAACGGGCTGGAAAGGAAATTCGACATCGCACCAAGGAGAGGAGGGGATAAAGCGCCAAGGAAGTTCTCAGATTTGGGAGTATCACTGTCAACTGCCCTCGATAGACTGTTAGCCAAGGGACATCTCCGTCAGTTGGAACCTCGACCCCTACCAAGTCCGCTTCCGCCAAATTTTTAAGGGGACCTCTTCTGCAAATTTCATCAGCAGAAGGGTCACTCAACGGATAGGTGTATGAGATTAAGGCACGAGATTCAAGATCTCATTGATAACAAGGTAATTTTGGAACCTCCCACCAAAGCTCCGAATGTTACTAGAAATTCGCTTCCGAATCATCGAGCTGTGGCACCACCATAAGGCCTTTACCTCTTGGGGATAGAAGAAGCAACCTTCGATCCGTCTAGGCTAATCACTAAGGCTGGGACACCAAGAAAGCCATATCAGCTGCCCAAGGATTTGACAATCTGTGCTTTGGAGGATCAGCCGAAGGAGAATGAAATGAGACAATTAGACTGGTGGATACAAGGGAGTGACAATCAAGACATGAGCCAGGTGGAAGATGACCTCTGGTATGAGAGCGATAAAGAAACAGAGATAGTGGAGGGTACATTGAAAGTTGATTCAGAAGTTGACAATCTGTGGGCAAGGGAAGAAGTCAGTCATTTAACTCGATCGGGCAGACACTTTAAACCCCACAAGCTAGAGGAGGACCATCCGGGGAGAGATCTAGACAAAGGAAAAGGGAAGATGAATGAAGAAGAGGAAGAGGATAGGGTTCTGAAATAGATGAAGAAGACTCAGGCCAATATTACCATTTGGGGGTTGCTGATTGACTCCAAAAGCCATAGGCAGGCGGTCCTGGACGCTCTGAACCAATCTGACGTGTCTATCGACACCACCCCGGAGGACCTCATAGGACTGATCAGTAAAATTCTGACTTCGACTATTACCTTCTCGTCAAATGACTTGCCTCTGGGAGGACCCATGCTCAACAAACCATTGTACGTCACTGTCGAATGTTTGGGGAACACCGTGCCCGCTTGTCTTGTTGACAACGGGTCTGCTCTAAATGTATGTCCCCTCCGAACAGCCAAGCGAATGGGTTTAGATGAGTCATCCTTCGTACCATCCCCGCAAAAGGTCAGGGCATATGACAACACCCAAAGAGCAGTCATGGGCATCATCTTTCTTAATCTTGCTATTGGGCCAATGGATAAAGAAGCTGAGTTCCAAATCATTGATATCCCTGCCTCTTTCAATCTACTTCTAGGGAGGCTATGGTTGGATAGCTTAGGTGTCATACCATCCACCATACATCAAAAGGTCAAATGCGTTTGGAAGGGCCAAGTCTGCGACATTCTCGGGGACAGCTAGGTTCGTTTGTCCGAAGCATCATCAAGCGCACCGATTCTAGAATTACAGATGCAAGAAGAAGAAGCAAAAATGGGAGGATTCGAGTTCATCGGCATGTTGGAAGAAGGAAAACCGAGAGAGTTCCTACCGCTCCATTTTGGTCAGTATGCCAGTCCAGTGGTCGCAGGGATAATAAAAAAAATGGGTTTCTTCCCAGGCATGGGGTTAGGAAAGAATCATCAAGGCATGCCTGAATTCCCGCTCATTCCAACTCAGACTCACACTCATGGTTTGGGGTACCAGCCAACAAAGAAGGAACTAAGGGCAAAGAAGAAGGCTGTCAATGCGCCACTAGACCCTTACCTAAAGACGCTCAATGGGTACTTCGTAAAGGAAGGAGAAGATTTCCCCTTCTGTGGCTCCCAGAGCCTTGGATGGACCAGAAGGACAAAAGTCTAAAGCCAGGATTCGAGATCTTTTTCTCCCATGAATTCTCAAAGTACAAGGATCCGTTTCTGCAAGTGCCTAAAAAGCCTGTTACCGTCAACGATTGGATTGGTGTACTAGAAGGACCGGTCATGCAGAGTCTGCTGAGCGAAGAAGGGGCAAAAGTCGAAGGAAAAGGGGAAGAAAACAAGGGTTTGGAGGTCAAGGCCGAGGAGGGGAATGTTGAGGATGCTAGAAGAGGATGCGCTGGAAGAAGAGATGAAACCAGAAAAGGAAGAGAAGACGAAAACCGGGGGACTGCCAGGTTGTAACACTATGGAGCTCAAGCAGGGAGCCAGCGAGGAGTGGGTCTTTGAGTCTAGTGATAAGTATCCCCCTCATCCAGAGTCTGTAATGGCCCAAATGAGGCGTCTTACTATTGCTATAATCACTCCTAACAAAATCAATGAAAGTATGACCGATTCCGCCTACTCGAATGCGCTTAATGAATGTGATGAATGTAAAATACCTAATGAATTGCAAAAATTAATCGAAAAAGAAAAAGAATATGCATGCAAAATCATTAAGGACACTCTAACAATTAATCTGGGAAATGAAAATAATCCTCAAAATGTCTTTATCGGCTCCACACTTAGCAATAAAGAAAGCAAAGAACTAATCAATCTATTAAATGAATTCAAAGATGTTTTTGCATGGTCTTATAATGATATGCCAGGCATTGATCCAAAGATAGTCTAACACCACATCCCTCTCTTTCCCAATTCAAAACCCATAAACCAAAAATTGAGGCGAATGAGGCCAGAATGGGCACTTAAAGTAAAAGAGGAGGTTGAAAAGCAATTAAAGGCTGGATTCTTGATGGTCACCGAGTATCCTGAGTGGATTGCCAACATTGTACCTGTCCCAAAGAAGGATGGTCGTGTTAGAGTTTGCATTGACTTTCGAGATTTAAACCGGGTAAGCCCTAAAGACGATTTCCCGTTACCCCACATCGACTTGTTGGTCGATAACACTGCGGGACATGAGCTTCTATCTTTCATGGATGGATTCTCTGGGTATAATCAAATCCTCATGGCACCCGAGGATAGAGAAAAAACCACGTTCATCACTCTATGGGGGACATATTGCTATAGGGTCATGCCATTCGGACTCAAGAACGCAGGTGCGACCTATCAAAGGGCTGCCACCACTTTACTGCACGACATGATCCACAAAGAGGTGGAGGTGTATGTGGATGATATGATTGTGAAATCCAAAAATAGGGGAGGGTACCTAGAGGCTTTGAGAAAGTTCTTTAAGAGATTGAGGGAGTTCAAAATGAGACTAACACCACAGAAATGTACCTTCGAAGTTACCACAGGAAAGTTGTTAGGGTTCCTTATTACCCAAAGGGGGATCGAAGTAGACCCGACCAAAATAAAAGCCATAACCAAAATGAACCCACCGAAAAATGATAAAGAATTGAGAGGATTCTTGGGGAGAATACAGTTCATCAGCCGCTTCATTTCCAAACTCACCTTAACCTGCGACCCACTCTTCAAACTGCTCAGAAAGGGAGAGAAATTTGAATGGGACGCCCCTTGCCAACAAGCCTTCGACAAGATCAAAACCTACCTCCAAAACCCACCTGTCCTATCACCACCCTCACCTGGGAGACCCCTGCTACTTTATCTCTCTGTATCCGAAGATTCAATGGGGTGTATGTTGGCCCAAGAAGGAGAAGAGGGGCACGTGGAGAAGGCCATTTATTACTTGAGCACAAGAATGGTCGGATATGAGTTAAAGTACTCACCCTTGGAAAAGGCCTGTTGGGCCTTGGTTTGGTGTACCCGTCGCCTTCGCCATTACATGCTAGCCTTCCCTGTAATTCTGATATCCCGAATGGACCCATTAAAATACCTATTCAAAAAACCTGTCTTGACCAGTAGGATTTCCCGTTGGACCATGATGCTAGCTGAATTCGACATCAAGTATGTCATTGCCAAGTCTGTGAAAGGAAGGGATGTCGCTGAGTTTTTAGCCGACCTCGCCATAGAATCCGAGAATGAGGGAGAATTCAAGTTCCCGGATGAGGGAATAATGGAGGTAAAGGAGGATTTGTGGAAAATGTACTTCGATGGAGCAGCCAATCAACTAGGTTACGGAGTTAGAATCATTCTCATAGCACCCGATGGGGCCCCTACCCCATTAGCCGTCAAACTCAAGTATAACTTGACCAACAACACCGCGGAGTACGAAGCGTGCATAATTGGGATGGAAGCAGCCTTGGCTTTGAAAGTCGGACGGATTGATGTCTTCGGAGATTCCAATTTGATCATATCCCAAGTCTGAGGAGATCGGAAGGTAAAGCATGAGAAACTGAGACCTTACCATGACTATCTGGAAAGTCTGAAAGCACAGTTCCAAAAGATTTCTTTTTACTACCTCCCTCGTGAAGAAAACCAACTAGCCGATTATTTGGCTACCTAAGCCTCGATGATCCAAATCCCCTCCAAAACTGTCATGATCCCGCTATCTATAGAGGTGAGGAACCAACCGTCATTTGAAATGATCGCGGCCATGGAAGACGAAGAGGAAATACTGTGGTATATGGATGTGTGGAAGTTCATTAAAGAAGGAGAATACCCCGAAGGAGCCTCAGAAAAGGATAGAAAGGCGATTCGATGATTCGCCGCCCAATTTGTGATTTATGCAGATAAGCTATGGAAGAAATCTTACACTGGGTATAATCTGGAGTGTCTATATGGAAAAGAAGCTAAGAGAATGATGGAGGAAATACATGAGGGAGTGTGTGGGCCCCATATGAACGGGCACATGCTGGCAAAGAAGATCATCCGACAGGGGTACTATTGGACGACCTTGGACAAAGACTGTTGCGAATATGTTAGAAGGTGTCACAAGTGTCAAGTTCATGCAAATTTGATGCATACCCCGCCGTCACAGCTCTATAGCATGACCACCCCTTGGCCATTTTCCGTGTGGGGGATCGATATCATTAGTGAGATAGTTTCGAAGGCCTCTAATGGGCACCGGTACATAATCGTGGCAATTGATTATTTTACAAAGTGGGTAGAGGCAGCCTCGTATGCAACTTTGAAAGCCAAAGACGTGGTGAGTTTCATCGAGAAAAACTTAATCTGCAGGTATGGGGTCCCGAATGAGTTCATCTCCAATCATGGCAGTCATTTCCAGGGAGAGTTTATCCCGCTCTTGGAAAAGTATAAGATCACACGCCATCGTCCCCGTATAGGCCTCAGACGAATGGAGCAGTAGAAGCAGCGAATAAGAATGTTAAAGCAATCTTGGGAAAAACAACGGATACATATAAGGATTGGCATGAGAAGCTGCCGTTTGCTTTGTGGGGATACCGAACCTCAGTAAGAACTTCAACGGGCGCTACGCCATATTCGTTGGTCTACGGGATAGAAGTCGTTCCCCCAATCGAGGTAGAAATACCCTTTCTTAGGGTTTTGGCAGAGTGTGAGATCCCCGAATCAGAATGGGTACGAGAAAGGTATGAGAAGTTGATGTTACTCGATGAGAAGAGGCTGGTCGTAGTAAACCATACTCGGGAATTCCAGAAGAGGATAGCTCGTGCTTTCAACAAAAAGGTCCGCCCAAGGAAGCTTGCTGAGGGTGACCTGGTCCTCAAAGAACTGAAAGTGCCTGTTTATGACCCCAGAGGAAAATTCAAACCCAACTGGGTCGGGCCATACATCATTAAGACTCTCCTTTCCAGAGGAGCGGCCTATCTCATGGACCTGGACGGGGTTGAATTTAAGCAACCAATCAACCTCGATCGCCTCAAGAAATACTTTGCTTGAAATCATTTCTTTCAAAACCTCCTACCTCGATGAACTACGCTTGACCTGATTCCCGTTAGGGGATACGTAGGCAACCTACTCGGTTCGGTCAATAAATAATTGCCTACGGTCAATAAATAATTGCTTGATTGGCACTCTTCTTTGCAGCCTTAAAGTCGAACTACTTGGGACCTGACGCCCGCTTGGGGATAAGTAGGCGGGCTCTCCAAAGCCCTCGGTCCATACAAAAGATTGTACTAAACTAGGGGCAAACTGGCATTTGCCCACAACCACTTCGAAGCCCTAAAACCAGGGGCAAACTCCGTTTGATAGCCAAAGAACCCAAATACAAGACCCTCCTTTGGATCACCTGGCTATCAAGATAAGTATTATAAAGAATCAAATGAGAATTCATGGTATAGAAGAAGTAAAGCTTCAAGCAAAACGCAAAGTAAAGAGCCAAGACATTGAAAGGAGAATTCTTCATAAAAAGATTAATCGAAGGAGTGAGCACTTTGATTAAGCATGTTAGAACTTTCCTAAAGATAACAGCACTTAAAAAAAAGAAAAAAAAAAGAGTAGGCAGGGTGTGTCAGAAAGTTTTGTGAAATGACAAGCTTTTCCCTGTTTTCGACTACTTTATTATGCATGTGCCTGTCAAGCTCGTCTCGCAACCAAGGCCTGGATCTCTAGAAGATATTGGATAGTAGGTGATGATGCCAAAAATTGGTAAGCAAGATTTATGCAAAAAGATAAAGCACAGAAAAGTTTGTGTGTGGTTTGGCCCCGTTAATGAGATGACCTACGTCCACGTGTGCGTCTAAGCGCTTCTCACTAGCAGATCACCGGCAGGCCTGGTGAGCCAACAGAGATGAGCGACACTACCAGTAACACCGGCCGGGTATATGCGTACGAGTGGTTTGTTCTCTAGCGAGTAAGTATATGCTTAGAGAAGTCAATTTTCGGATCCCTCTAAGGAGGATAGGTGGGCTCTTTTATAGATGTAAGAGTCCACCCTTACATGGTAAGTTTATTGGATTAGGAAGCCTAATCTAATCACAATGGATTTGCACAACATTAGGGGAGTTTCCTAAGTGGCTTAGGAAACCATTGATTCTTTCTTGATAGAGTCATGGCCGTATAAGGAAACGATGAGTGACGCCATCTACTCTGCGCCTACCGGGGAGTCACTACGCCTCGTTCCTGAGCTGCCGAGTATCCCGGACGGTTATAGCTAAACACCTCGGAAGTGTGGGCTCCATGCTCCCATTCCGGACTAACCGGGCTATCTGCTGACCACGTGGCGGTGGGACAGTTACAGAATATTTCTAGACGTATCAGCTGCCCCCCATTTTCAAAGTTGAGATGACGCCTTGCCAGATGAAATTTGAAAATTAAGAATGTCTTCCAGATACCGACCGGGAAAAGACTGGGACCCCTATCGAAACCGGGCCGGTTTGTAATGACTCGTCGGTAGATCGACCGAGCGGTGGCCCTGCAGGACCGAGCCCCCCAGCGCCACGTGTCCACTGGTTACGGGTCTGGTTCGGATCCAAAGCTGCCAGTTTGAAAGTAACCGAATCGCCCAAGTGGCAACCAAACCATCACGTCGCGCATTGAATGCTCGTGCTTTTTGAGACGATGCCCCACGTGCCCGAAACGACAGTTTCGGCGGGAGAGTATGTGAGCCATCCGATCAAGTTTGATCCTAACCGTTCGCGATACTTATATAAGGAGCACCTGTTCAATCTGCTTCTCACTGCAAATCATCAACTTAAACATCCGAGCAAAACACGCCGAGCTCCTCCTTCTCTGCTGTTTCCATTTCCTAAAACTTCCCCCAAATGGCCTCACACATTAATCTGTCATCCAATGAAGGGCTCAGAGCCTTCCGAGAGGATTGTCACATCCCAGACGACGTCGAAGTTCGTCCGCATGTTGAGGGGGAGGAAGTAGCTTTCCCATTCGTCCTCATCAGTAGCTATCTGCTGCTTATTGTGGGACTACGCTTTCCCCTTCCAGTCTCCTTCTGTGACCTGCTTGAGGGGTTGCGCATCCCACTCTGCAAGTGTCGTCCAAACGTCGCCCGCCTACTCTGGGGTTGTTCCTCCGTTCCGTCGACGTCGCCAGGTGTTACATCCTGGGCATCGACCAAGGGGGTCCTGACTTGCGCCCCAGGGCCGAGGGGAGAGACCTTGTCCAAGGTCTGGACTTCCCGAACAAAAAATGGCGGCGGTATCCTTGGGTCATGGTAGCCGGCAACTGGCTGGAGGACGCCAATCTCTGCCCCCCAGTAGTCTTTGATCCTGACCTCTACAAACAATCTTTTTCTGCCACCCGCGGCGCGGCCCCTACTGCTGATGAGACGGAGGCGATTGACCGAGCCATCGAGGCCGGCCTGTCGTTCTCTGATTTGGTCGGCGGGCATGCGGGTGATGCTGGCGCCGGTCCTTCCTCCGCGACCCACGACGCTGCGGCTTCTGGGTCGCGCCGCTATACTCGATCCATGGCCACCGGCCCGCGCGCCGCATTTAGCGTCGGATCACCCGAGGGGCCAATTTTTTTGCCCACCAGCAGCGACTCCACCTCGTCCGGGGATACGAGCCCGCCAGCAGGTGCGTCCAGGAAGGGAAAAGAGAAAAAAACTGGTGAGGAGTCTCCACCCCCACCAAAGAAAAGTCGGACGGATCCCCCGGTCGGCCTTCACGTGCCTAGCTCTTGGACCGGCCTCTCCCTTGCTAACCTGGAGGGCCGTCTTCAGGAGGTGGAAAAACAAACCGCCAGTCTACAAACAGGCTCAGTTATGCAGGGAGTGGATACTCACACCATCGAGCTTACTGTAAAGGAGCTGGTGGCGAGGTTGGCGGTCCTGGAGGAGGAGGTCAAGGTTTTGAAGGACAGAAGGACTTGAAGGCCTACATATATATACTTTTTTTCTTTTCGGGGAGGCAATTATAAATGCCCCCCGGTCTCTGTACAGATCACCCTTTATATCAATAAAAAGGTCCCTGAGGCCACGTTTCTCTTTCACTATGCTCCTTCAACTGTTTACTAATTCTGTGCTATGCTGGGCAGCTAATGCCCGACCGGTGTATGAATGTGCCTGAGTTGCGGCAACTCGGGCTCGGATCACCGCTGCTCTGTACCAACCAATCGTTAGTCAGGTTAGAACCTAACAATGGTGATGTGATCGTAACCGAACCGATTGCAGGCTAACTGAACCGTCGCGTCACGCAATTAATGCGCGCGCCTTTTGAGGCGTCTCTTCACGTGACCGAAGTGACAATTTGGGCGGGAAATCTCCTAGACCGCTGGATCCGCTCTTATCCTGGCCGTTCAGGGTCTTTATATAAGGAGTACTTGCCTCATTTCTTGCATCCCTTATCTTCTACTTTCTGCTTTCTTTTTTCTTCCCCCGTCTTTTTTATTTTGGAGTGAGGCTGGAGAGAACGAATCTTGTGAGGTTCGAGCGGGAGTGGGATTTCTTTCTCCTTAGATTTTATGCGTTCTTTGAGTCGGGTGGAACTGTAACTCATCTGAACCGAGCAGGTGTTCCTTACGCTGTTTTGGGAGAGTGTTACCTGGTGCTGAGGAGTGTCTACTCGTTACCATTCAGGTTAGTGACTCTGCCCCCTGTATATCAGGCTTGGGGTTCCCGATCCATACGCAGGTCGTAGTTTGTGTCCGTTCCTTTCCGTCGGAGTGCCAGAGATGGAACACTCCGGCTTCAACTCTGCGTCAAGATCGGAGAGTGAACAGTATCAGTCAGGATCCCCCGGTGCCAGTCGGGACCGGCTTCCTGAGTCCCTGACCGATCATCAAAGTGGGGCCAAGATTCCTGTTCGTCTGTCCGACAGTGAGTCTACTCAAGAGGCCCCTGTTGCCTCCGTCTCGAGGGGTTCGGGCGACGAGTTGCCCAGAGGGACTAATCATGTAGTGTTTGCCTGTGAGTCCACCCTTTCTACGCTGCGTTCCCAAGACCTTCTCCGGATCAGAGAGAGGTACTCTCTTCCTGACGGTTGCGCCCTAGCCGTAAACCCCGACGGCGCGTACCTCTATCAGCCTGGGTTCGTCACCCTATTTGAGGATGCCATGATGGCGGGCCTCCGACTACCCCTCCACCGCGTTGCCCGGGATGTTCTGATCTATCTCGATATCGCTCTCGGGCAATTGGCCCCCAACGGATGGAGATTCCTGATGGGGTGTATACCGCTGTGGCCTCAGGTGTTCGGGTACGAGCTTATCCTCCACGAGTTTTTTTGGGCCCACCGACCATTCCCTGTGCACCGGGAATTGGGGTTTTTCTCATTTTCTGCCCGTCCACGCAGGAAGGTTATCGACAGATGCCCCAGCAACAACAAGGGGTGGAAGGGCAAGTTCTTCAAAGTGTTCACCCTTCGCCTTTGTGACATAGCCCCAGGGACCCAGCTGAGGACATCCTGGGCTGGGGAGTTGAGGGGTAAGACCACCCTTCCTTGTTCGTCCGCTCTTTCGGTTTTTAGGAACGCAATGGCTTGCTAACTGACTTCATTTCTTTGTGCACAGCTGGCTCGACAGAACCTCCCGAAATCTCCGAACTGTGCCAGGCCAGGATCTGGAACCTAGCAGAGTTGCCCACTAGTGTTTGGAACGTATTATCCCAAACAGGGGACTTTGTCGAGACCTATTCCCCTGAGGAACCCGTTCCTGCCCCCAGCTTTTCACCCCTCATTCCTGGTGAGTTCCCAGGTTGCCTTACTGGTTCGCCTTGCACTTGTCCGTATTGTTTTTCACATTTCTGACCATGTTATCTTGCTCTTTCGCTGAAATGGCCCCCAAACGTAATTTGGAGTAGCTGAGGGAGAGGCAGGCTGCTGCCGCCGCCGCTACTGCTACTCGGGTGGTGATCGCCCAGGGGAAGAGGCCAGCTACCGAGGCCCTTGGCGGTGAGCGCCCGCTCCGACGCATCCGCCACAAAACGGTCAACCGCCCGGACCCTGCAGGGACATCAGCTCCCCAAACGTTGGTTGTTGAGGAGCCCGCACCCCGGGCTGGTATTCCATCCGGTCTGCCCATCGGTGGGCCTGGTGAGGTTCGGGATAGGCTAAAGTCTGTCTTAATCCTGAGCCAGGTTGAAGTATGCTCCGGGTTGTCTCCCCAGGACTTCCAAGGATGGTTGTATAGCCTTTCCCATCTGGTAAGTGTTCTTTCTCCCTTCAAATATTGACCTGCTCCATTTTTACTTGTCTAACTGACCTTCATCTTCTCGCCGCAGGTTGGCTGTATGGCCGCAGGATCCGAGTCCCTCCTGTCTTCCCTGGCCGGGAAGGCCACCACCGCTGACGTCGCCCTTTTGAAGGAGCGGAAAGAATTGCAAGTAGCCAAAGCTGCCTTGGCCGTCGAGACGAGCAAGACGAAGTCATTGGCTTTGAGTTTGGGTGCGGCTCAGGCAGACCTGGCAGCGGCTTTGGCCAAACTGGAGGTTTCCCGAGCCCTCACTGCGGCAGCTGAAGCCCGGGCGAAGGCAGCGGCCGAGACACCAGCTGCAGGGGCCTTGGAGGGCGCGTTTGATGACGGCTTCTTCCAAGGTTATGACGATCTGAAGCGGCGGGTAGCCCGGGATCACCCCGAATGGGTCCTTTGGCCTATGAGGGGATTGACTCGGATTACTGGGATGTCGGTGAAGATCCCATAGCTGGTGATGCTCCTGCGGTTGGTGAAGACCCTGAGGCCATTGCTGAAGCCACAGAACTCGCCCCGGGCGAGGACGAAGGACTTGCCGTGCCAAGGGAGCAGACGGGGGAGACCGAGGATGTGGTCAATGTGGAAGACTGACTCCCCGGTTCCTTCTTGTTGTTTTTTTTATTTTATTGCTTGTAGTTTTTGCTTTGTTTTTTTTTTTTTTTTTTTTGGGGAGGCCACTACAACTGCTCCCCAGGCTTTGTACACTTTATTTGATTAATGAAAAGACCCCTGAGGTCAGCTTTCCATCAATCTTTGTAATGTTTTTGTACTATGCCTTTTTGCTAGTATCCGTTTGGTTTTTGGCCGACCTAACATCTGCCTTAGCAAATGCTTTAGGACCGTAACCCACAGAACACCTAGTCGAACGATGCAATTCCCTGTTTTAGCCTCAATTCCCTTTACCCCCTGCCCCCCCCCCCCCCAAGCATTTTGCTAAGGTGGGAGTATGGGAGTACGGTAGTAAGTAGCTGTAGGGAACCACCCTGGAACATGGGTGGTTGCAGGAGCTTTTGAAGCTTGCCATCGTCGGCCACCTAGGGGCTTGGCCCCGTCGTCGACTGGACCTAGGCGAAACTTAATTAATTTCCTGTTTGTAGGTCTAGTACCCTTTTGTCCCCGACTTTCTTACGAAGGCGGGGGCATACAGAGGGCGACCATAGGAAACCGACATGGAATATGGGTGGTTGCAGAAGCTTTTGAAGCTTGCCATCGTCGGCCACCTAGGGGCTTGGCCCCGTCGTCGGCTGGACCTAGGCGAAACTTAATTAATTTCCTGTTTGTAGGTCTAGTACCCTTTTGTCCCCGACTTTCTTGCGAAGGCGGGGGCATGCAGAGGG
Source organism: Hydrangea macrophylla (assembly GCA_033977485.1). NCBI lineage: Eukaryota > Viridiplantae > Streptophyta > Magnoliopsida > Cornales > Hydrangeaceae > Hydrangea > Hydrangea macrophylla. Next base: position 59,863,631 of record CM066997.1, on the reverse strand, counting down.
CGACCATAGGAAACTGACCTGGAACATGGGTGGTTGCAAGGTCCTTTCATGCCTGGGTTCGGAGCCCGAGGTCCTTTCTGCCTCGGGGTATTACTCGAGGTCTTTTCTGCCTCTGGGTTAGGCCCGAGGTCTTTGTTGTGCCTGGGCTCAGAGCCCGAGGCCTTTTGGTGCCTTGGGGTTTGGCCCGAGGTCTTTCATGCTTTGCACGGTGTATTGGCCGGCCTAAATTTTCGAAGCAAACTTTATCAATTTTATTTGAAAAATAACAATCTGCAATAGTTTCCCAACCGGGGCTACATGAAAAGAACTTATCCTATAGTACTAGATTCCCATAGCCAGATGATGCTGATAATACTTGTGGAGGTGTTGCACATTCCAGGGATGACTGAGATCGTGCCCGTCCATGTTCTGTAGCCAGTAGGTTCCCGGTCGGTTGACCCGAGTCACTATATATGGTCCTTCCCAGTTTGCTCCCAACTTCCCATGGCTTGGAACTCGGGTAGACTGGTTCACTGCCTTAAGGATAAGGTCCCCGACCTGAAAGCTACGATGCTTCACCTTGCTATTATAATACCTCGAGACCCTTTGCTTGTAAGCTGCCACCCTGAGATAGGCCTGGTCTCTTCTTTCTTCGACTAGGTCTAGTTCCGTCCTGAGGGCTTCTCCATTGTCTTAGTCATTGAAGGTAGCCACCCGGTATGAGGGTAGCCCGAGCTCTGTGGGGACTACTGCCTCAAAACCATAAGTTAAGGAAAATGGGGTTTCACTCGTAGCTACCCGGGGTGTGGTGCGGTAGGCCCACAGGAGGGCTGGTAGTTCTTCAGCCCACAGGCCTTTGGCATTCTCAAGACTCGTCTTGATCGACTGCAAGATTGTGCGGTTGGTCACCTCGGCCTGACCATTAGCTTGTGGATGCTCGGGAGAAGAGTAGTGATTTAGTATCCCATAGCCCGAGCAGAACTGTCTAAAGACGGGTGTATCAAATTGTCTTCCATTATCGCTGATCAGGACTGGTGGGGTACCAAACCTGCTGAGGATATTTCTCTCCACAAAGTGTTCCATTCTCCGCTCGGTTATCGTTGCCAGGGGCTTGGCCTCCGCCCATTTGGTGAAATAATCAACAGCTATCACGCCAAACTTAACCTACCCTTTGCGTGTCGGTAAGGGACCGACGATGTCAATTCCCCATTGGGCGAATGGCCAGGGACTGTGGATTGGCGTTTGGAGCTCTCCCGGTCTGTTGAACATGGGAGAGTATCGCTGGCACTTGTCACACCTTCGGGCATACTCCTGTGAATCTCGGGCCATGGTTGGCCAATAGTAGCCTTGTAAGAGGGCCTTTCTGGAGAGTGCCCGACCTCCTACGTGGTTCCCGCACACACCTTCATGAATTTCGAACAGTATCGCTTGGATTTGCGTAGGGTGAACGCAGCGGAGGTACGGGATAGTGAACCCCCTCTTGTAGAGGACACCGTCAAGGATATAGTATCGCGCCGCCCGGTACTTGACCCGCCTTGCTTCCTCTTTGCCGTCCGGCAGCCTTCCTGTTGTCAAAAACGTCACGATTGGATCCATCCAACTAGGTCCCAGAGTGACCGGGTCAACCTCCATGCCCTCTGAATTGATCACATTTGGCTCGGGTAGGAATTGTATCCTTATCCCAGGCAAGTCTGACTCAGATGACGAGGCGAGGCGGGCCAGCCGGTCAGCTCGGGTGTTTTCTTCTCTAGGAATCCGAGTGAGGGAAAATCCTTGGAGTTGATTGGAAACCGTCCGGACGAGGGCCAAGTAAGCTATCATGCTGTCCTCCCGCGCTTCGTATTCTTGGTTTACCTGATTAACTACGAGCTGGGAGTCGCTGTAGCTCTGGACTTGTTGGGCACTCATTGAGATGGCCAACTGCAACCCGACCAAGAGGGCTTCGTACTCGGCCTCATTGTTGGAGGCACGAAACCCAAATCTCAGAGCATATTCAAGCTGGATGCCATCGGGGGTAGTCAGGATGACCCCGGCCCCACTACCTTGCTGGTTGGAAGAGCCATCGACGTGTAGCACCCAGGTTGGGATGCCGGAATGCAATCCGGGTGGTAAGGCCAGAGGCTCGGATTCTTCGACCGGGTCTTCTGGGTATGTAAACTCGACCAGGAAATCGGCGACGGCTTGTCCCTTGATGGCCGTCCGAGGTCGGTAAGTTACTTCAAACTCTTCCAATTCTAATGCCCACTTGACGAGCCTCCCGGACGTGTCTGGCCGAGAGAGAATTTTGCGGAGGGGCTGATCGGTCAGCACTACGATGGCATGGGACTGGAAGTACGGGCGGAGCCTTCGGGCTGAGGTGATAAGGGCGAAGGCCAACTTCTCGATACGGGAATATCGGCTTTCCGCACCTTGCAACGCCCGGCTAGTGTAGTACACTAGGAACTGTATCCCGTGCTCTTCCCGGATGAGTGCCGAGCTAACCGCCGATGGTGACACCGCTAGGTACAGAAGAAGTTCCTCTCCGAATGCCGGTGTCGACAGTAGAGGAGGTGAGGCCAGGTATTTCTTGAGTTCCTGGAATGCCTCCTCACACTCTTCGGACCACTGAAAAGCTTTGCAGAGGATTTTGAAGAACGGCAGGCACCGATCGGTAGCTCGGGACACGAATCTATTAAGTGCGGCCACCCGTCCGGCTAGGCTTTGAACTTCTTTTGTTGATTTAGGTGACCGCATGTTGATGATAGCTTGGATTTTATCGGGGTTTGCTTTGATTCCCCGCCTGCTGACTAGATGACCGAGGAACTTGCCGGACGAGACACCAAAGGTGCATTTGGCCTGGTTCAACCTCATCTTGAAATTTCTCAAAATGCTGAAGGCCCCGGCAAGATGCTCAAGGTGGTCGGGCTCATCCAGGCTCTTGACCAGGAGATCGTCCACGTACACTTCCATGGACTTTCCGATGAGGTCTTTGAACATGAAATTGACCAGGCGCTGATATGTAGCCCCGGCGTTCTTAAGGCCGAAGGGCATGACTCTGTAACAGTACGTGCCTTGGTCGGTGATGAACGCCGTCTTCTCTTCGTCCCCGGGGTACATGCTGATCTGATTATACCCCGAGTAGGCGTCCATAAATGAGAGGAGTGAGTGGCCCGCTGTTTAGTCGACGAGGAGGTCCATCCTGGGCAGTGGATAACAGTCCTTGGGACAGGCCTTGTTGAGGTCGGTGAAATCTACACACATTCTCCACTTCCCATTGCTATTTTTGACCAGGACAACATTAGCCAACCACTCAGGATAATTGACTTCCCGGATAGAGTTCGCCTTTAGGAGCTTCTCGACCTCCTCACTTACTGCCGCTTGTCTCTCGGAGGCCATGCCCCTCCGTTTCTGCTTCACTGGGCGGCAATCTGGGCTAACGTTGAGACGATGGGACATCACTCGGGGATCAATCCCGAGCATGTCCTCATGACTCCAAGCGAAAACGTCCTGGTTTTGCCTCAGGAACTGGGTCAATGTTTCTTTCAAGGCAGGCTCCAGTAGTGCGCCTATGTTGACCGTGCGATCTGGATGTTCTGGATCCAGCACAACTTGCTCCAATTCCTCCATAGGTCCTATCACGTCCCTCTGGTCCCGGGGGTCTATTTCTTGGACGCTCAATGTTTCGGTGATTGCCCCCCGGCGCAATGAGCTAACATAACAACTTCGAGTCGTGGTCTGGTCTCCTCGCAAACATCCGGGTCCCTGGGCAGTTGGGAATTTCACGGTTAAGCTGTATGTGGAGACAACTGCTCGGGCCCTGTTGAGGGTCGGCCTTCCGAGGATGACGTTGTAGGCCGAGGGGGCCTCCACTATCACAAAATTAGTCAGCATGGAAACCTGCTGCGGGTAGGTCCCCATGAGAACTGGGAGCTCGATCGTACCGAGCGGTTGAGTGCTGGAGCCGTTGAATCCGACCAGGGGAGTAACAACCGGCCGGAGCCGATCCCGGGAGATCCCGAGTTGGTCGAATGCCGATGTAAACATTATGTCGGACGAGCTGCCTGTGTCGACCAGTACCCTCTGGACCATATAGCTAGCTATAGAAAGCGTCACTACTAGCGGGTCGTCATGGGGGCAATGGAGGCCCTGTACATCGTCGGACGAGAACGTCAGAACGTCAGTTGGTGAGAAGCCGGTGGATTGGACCTGCCATACATTCGCTCGGGATGCTCGGGCGTGCCTCTTCCGTGCCGACTGAGAATCACCTCCGCCAGTCGTTCCTCCGGAGATCATGTTAATGTGGCCGAGTGGTGGAGGGGGCTGACCGGGAGCTTGGGCTTCCTGTCGGGGCCGTCTGTCCGTTGTGACAAACTCGGCAAGATGTCCCTGCTCGATCAGCTTCTCGATTGCTATCTTCAATTTGAAGCAATCCTCCATTTCGTGGCCGTGATCCCTGTGATAACGGCAAAACTTCTCCCAGTTTCTCTTACCGGGTGGGGCTCTGAGTTTAGCTGGCTGTGGAAGCAGCCTCTGTGCCTTCGCGGCGGCCATCACCTCATGTATAAGTCGGGAAAGGGGTGTAAAAGCCGTTAGGGGCTGATCTCTAGCATCTCTTTGATCTTGCCTCGGCTTCTTTCCCGGACCCTTCTCGAATCCCTCGCGCTTGCGCTTGGCTTTTGGGGATTCGTCTTCCACCTGGCTGGCGCATTTTGCCTTCAAAAACTCCTCAGTGTCTATATACTTCCCAACCCTTTCCGAGAGTTCCACCAGAGTTGCCGGTCGGTTGCGGTGAAAAGACGTGGCCACCTTGGTGTGTTGAACTCCTGAACAGAAGGCCATGATCGCGGCCGTCTCGTTGAGGTTGCGGATCAGGAGCCTCAGTTGGTTGAAACGATCCACATATTCCCTCAAAGATTCACCCTTCTGCTGCTTGACAGCTAGTAGCTGGGTGTCCGGTTGCAATCGGTCTAGCATCCCGACAAAGTGGCTGATGAAGAGTTTGCCGAGAGTTTTGAAGTTGTCAACCGTCCGGGGCTTCAAGGCATGGAACCACTGTGCAGCCGATCCCTTTAGAGTGCTGGGGAAAGCCAGGCACAGCAACTCGTCTGTTGTGGTGACCAGTGCCATCTGTGCCTTGTAGGTACGGATGTGGTCCACCGGACTCCCCGTGCCGTCGTATGAGCTAAGGTGCGGGGGTTTGAATTTCCGCGGTATGGGAAACTGTGTCACCCGGGTGGTGTAGGGCGACTCTGTTTCAGTATTCGTGAGGTCGTGACCGGACTTGCGGTTTAGCCTCTCGATTTGTTGCTCTAGTTCTTCGACCTGGGCTTTGATGTCATTCCGCCCTGCTCTCCTATCCGTGTCTGAACGGTAGGTGGGGTCGGACGATGAAGCCTCCTCCTCAAAGTGCGTCGACCTCGGAGATAGCACCGGGCTGTTGGTTCGGGTAAGCCTGTGCCTAAGGTCCCCTCGACTCAGGACGGGAGGATCGTCGTCTGGCTCCCGGGCTTTTCGTCCGGATTTTTCTGCACTTGCTGCACACCGTTGATTAATGATGATTTGGGCGTCATCCGCTCGGCGCGCTCGACGAGGGATGTACCGAGGCACCCTTTGAGAGAGCTTAGTGGCCTGGCTGCGCTCTCCGCCTGCAGGACGTTCCCGGTTTGGTGAGGACACCGGAGCGGATCGTGCATGCTCTCGCACCCGATCCGGCTGGCTGACGGGGGCGCTTTTCTCAGGTCGACTTTCTGACGCAAGGCGCTTCTCATGTTGGGCCATAAGCGCGTCTATCTGCTATTGTGCTCGACGCTGGCCCTCTAGGAGCTGCTCCAACGCCGCCGTGACCTGTTCGGTGGTCATAGAGGTGGCCCGCGGCTCAATCTGCAGGTTTTCTTGACCGGCTGAGTCAGCGGGGTTGTCGGTCTTCTTACCCTTCTTTGGCGGCATGTCAATGAGTCAAAGATTTTGTTAATGAGAAGACTGTGTCGATTCCCACAGACGGCGCCAAACTGATGATGCCAAAAATTGGTAAGCAAGATTTATGCAAAAAGACAAAGCAAAGAAAAGTTTGTGTGTGGTTCGGCCCCGTTAATGAGATAACCTACGTCCACGTGTGCGTCTAAGCGCTTCTCACTAGCAGATCACCGACAGGCCTGGTGAGCCAACAGAGATGAGCGACACTACCAGTAACACCGGCCGGGTATATGCGTACGAGTGGTTTGTTCTCTAGCGAGTAAGTATATGCTTAGAGAAGTCAATTTTCGGATCCCTCTAAGGAGGATAGGTGGGCTCTTTTATAGATGTAAGAGTCCACCCTTACATGGTAAGTTTATTGGATTAGGAAGCCTAATCTAATCACAATGGATTTGCACAACATTAGGGGAGTTTCCTAAGTGGCTTAGGAAACCATTGATTCTTTCTTGATAGAGTCATGGCCGTATAAGGAAACGATGAGTGACGCCATCTACTCCGCGCCTACCGGGAGTCACTACGCCTCGTTCCCGAGCTGCCGAGTATCCCAGACGGTTATAGCTGAACACCTCGGAAGTGTAGGCTCCATGCTCCCATTCCGGACTAACCGGGCTATCCGCTGACCACGTGGCGGTGGGACAGTTACAGAATATTTCTGGACGTATCAGCTGCCCCCCATTTTCAAAGTTGAGATGACGCCTTGCCAGATGAAATTCTGATTAATACAAACGACTTCCAAAAGCCCTTGGAAAAGTCAAAAAATAATTATAAGGGATAAAACGCTCGGAAAATTCAGGCATATCACTCATTTTTGTAAGAAGTCTTTTGGAGAAAGAAATATGTACGAAATTTCCCTAAGAAGAAGAAGGGGCATGAAATGAAACATTCAAGACACTCGAAAGCACTACAAGCATAGCATTTGTAATAAGAAATAAAACATTTGAAGTTGTATCAAATATACATTGCATCCACCAAAGTTCCTACGGCTTGCAAATTAAAAGAGAAGCAAAGAGAGGAGCGTTTACCTCGCGCTTGAATGCGCGGGCGGATAAATGCTCATCCGGATCCCGGAGAAGAAGTGTAGCATCAGGATGATGAGTGGCCGTGTACTTGGCCTTCTTCTTCCTCCCCGAACCGCTCGCCATGATCTGTAAAGAAAAAAGAAAATTCGCGTGTTAGATTCATAAAAATTTCAGAATAACAAGGAAATAAGATAGATTAATCAAGTCTTGATTGAGTAAAACCAACCTGTGAGTACTGTAGATCAATACAGAAGGGAAGAGAGGATGAGAGAAAAATTTCTCCAGAGAGATTTCGAGATGAAGAAGATTGAGAGAATGAAAGAAATGAATTGAACCCGGTGGTATAAGCCACTGCCGCTCAATCGCGGCACTCAATTTTCCGTGTGCGGCAGTCAATGAACTGCCGAGCGGCACTCGCTGACTGCAGCAACGGCACTCGGTGAGTGCCGCACTGCAGTTACGGACTGCCGCAGAAAGCCTGGTGTGTCGCGGTTAAGGCGGTTCAAAGATCATTCTTTTCCCCCCAAAATTCGAATCAAGTCCCGAAAAATTGAATTCGAGGCCCCCAAAATTTGACCTCATTACACTTTTGGCCCTCGGGGTCGTTTTTAGGTTCAAATTGGCTACACATTTTAAAATTTAGGAATATATTTGAGCCCGTGGGCTCCCGTTTTGAAAATTAAAAAACTTTTTGAGCCCATGGGCTCCCGATTTTGAAAAATTGAAAAAGATTTGTGCCCGTGGGCTCCCGTTTTGAAAATTGAAAAAGAATCGAGCCCATGGGTTCCCGATTTTTGAAATTAGAAAAGATTTGGGAATATAACATATTTATATTCTCGGTTCTCGCACCAGATTTGCGTTTACCCTCGTTTTCGGAATATAACAGATTTATATTCTCGGTTCTCGCAACAGATTTGCGTTAACCCTCGTTTTGGGAATAAAACGGATTTATATTCTCAGTTCTCGCAACAGATTTGCGTTAACCCTCATTTTGGGAATATAACGGATTAATATTCTCAATTCTCGCAACAGATTTGCGTTAACACTCGTTTTGGGAATATAACGGATTTATATTCTCGATTCTCGCAACAGATTTGCGTTAACCTTCATTTTGAGAATATAACGGATTTATATTCTCGATTCTTGCACCAGATTTGCATTTACCCTCGTTTTGGGAATATAACATATTTATATTCTCGGTTCTCGCACCAGATTTGCGTTTACCCTCGTTTTGGGAATATAACAGATTTATATTCTCGATTCTCGCAACAGATTTACGTTAACCCTCGTTTTGGGAATATAACGGATTTATATTCTCGATTCTCACAACAGATTTGCGTTAACCCTCGTTTTGGGAATATAACGGATTTATATTATCGGTTCTTGTAACAGATTTGTGTTAACCCTCGTTTTAGGAATATAACGGATTTATATTCTCGGTTCTCGCAACAGATTTGCGTTAACCCTCGTTTTGGGAATATAACGGATTTACATTCTCGGTTCTTGCAACAGATTTGCTTTAACCCTCGTTTTGGGAAAATAACAGATTTATATTCTCGGTTCTCGCAACAGACTTGCATTAACCCTCGAAATCAAATCGAGAGCATTTTCATGACCTCCGTAACAGATTTGCGTTAGTCAAGAATTAGGTGACCTTCCAACACGTCACGTAAAGCGCGACACACGTAGGGAAGACACGATAAGCATGACATTTATACAACTAGGTCAATTCAGAAAACACCATTGCATGGCACTTGCATCACGACAGGATAGGTGCATCCATCCGTGTGACTACTTGCGTTTGTGTGTGTTCGGCCCCGTGCCTGAACTATGCTTTGGTTTGATTCCTGATGGGATACGTAGGTAGCTCACCATCGAGCACGACCAACATGAACCGTTTGTGAAGACGTTTTTGCAACGCGTTTTTGTTTTACCTAAATTCGACAGTTTGGTCAAAGGCTTGTCTTCACCCAGGCTTTGACATTCACTTATGGAACGCGTTGCCCCACCAGCTCTGTCAAAGAGGGGCAAACTGTAGACACCCCAATTTTGACCGACCGTCGAATTTAGGAGAGCGTCACCTCCACGTCCGATGATGATAAAGACCGAAAGAATCGAAGTACTCCAAGCTCTTCAAAAAGTTCTCCAAACGCGATAAAATTTCACAGAAAGAGGAAAATACCAGGTATTTAGGAGAATTCAGGTATAAAATACCATTTTTGGAGAAAATCTTCAAAAGAATTTTTTTGGAAGAAAAAGGAGAAAAGAAAAGACCTAAAAGAGGAAGTTCAACGAAAAAACGGCACACGGCAGTATTCCGCGGCACTCAGTGAGTGCCGGGCGGCATTCACTGAGTGCCGCCGACATTTTCTGACTGCCGTTTACTTTTAAAGTCCGTATTTTGTGGTACAATACGTATGTGTAGGCAGATAAAAACAAAAAATCTGATAAAGTAAGGTTAACGAAAACCCGGCAATCAACAATCTGCCGCGGCACTCACGGAGAGCCGTGCGGCAGTCACGGAATGCCGTCGCGGCAGTCACGGAGTGCCGCATCGGCACCCACGGACTGCCGCAGATGAATTTGGACTGCCGCCCTGGGCAGAAGTCTGTCTAATTTCAGGAAGTACGTATTGTACCACCAAATGGGATGATTACACCTGTCTTTTACTCCGAATTCACTGAAAATACTTGGTAATTTTGCCTATAAAAGAGGAAGGATCTTCCTTGGAACACATGCAAGGAATATGCACAAGAGATACACCAAAAAAATACAAAAAATCACTACCATTACACTAACATATTTTGAGAGAAAAAGAGAAAGTTTAGAGAACTAGAGAGAAGAGCTTGGAAGATCTTCAAAGAAAGACTTTTGAGGATAGTTTGGAGGTGACCCTCTAATCTTGGTTGTGTTTTCTTTCTTTTTGAACTTCTAATCTTCAAGTCATTTTTTAGTTTTTCTTGATTAAGTCTTAGAGTTTGTCTAGTAAGCTTAGGAGTTCTTGTTTCTAATTCTTTAATCTTTCTTATATTTCTTTTGTTTATGTTCCTCTCTTAAGATTCTTGGAGATCTTCAATATCTCTCTTGAAATCTCTTGAGTATGATCCTTTGAATCCCATGTAAGCTTATACTTTACATGAGAGTCAAAATTTGATCATCACTTCATTTCATAAGCAAATAGATGAATCCAAGTCCACACTCATGACTTGGATCCTCTAAACTTGGTATTTCATGAAATCATTTCCATATTCTCTTTGTTTTAAGGTGATCTCATGTCTAAGATGGTTTGGTCTTGTGATTTTTAATACATGCAGCTCTCTGTCCGAAATTTTAGAACAGTAGATCTATTTTGAAACTAATAAATCAGAATTTTAACGGAGTTTTCGAGGTCTCTAATAATTTTTTCTAGGTACCTTAATGTGTTAAGGAGATCGCCTACAAAGATCTAAGTGATTCTCATCTGTTTGCTATTTTTAATAAATCGTACAAGATCTCTGGACAGAGAGTTGCAGATTCCTGAGTGGCGTCTAGTGTTTTCCATATTCCCAGAGATCTAACCGTTCAAACCTTGATTTTCTTTTTGGGTTATAAACTATACTCACAGAGGCATATCATATCCAAAATTCATTAAGATCCAACCGTTGGAAGCATGGTTTTTCTATTTTTTAAGATCTGGTCTGCTCTCTGTAATTCATAAAAACTGCTACATTTTTTGTCTAATCTTATTTATTCCAACTCAAATGGTCTCCTAATGTCTTAAGATCCAAATCATACTTTGAATAAGGGTAATTTAGCTTAAATCCAGAGGCTAAGTGACCCAAATTAGTGAATAAATCCATGTCCTATTCTTGTTTACATTCATTCATCCATGTACATTTATTTGCTCATGATTAGAACTAACTATCGAACACAGTTGGATTTCATGCTAGATAGACTTAAGTTAGAGAATTAGGATTGATTGTTTGATACCATATTATTATGTGAAACATGTGGACTAATCTTTGTTTTGTAGCGCATTTGAGGTACAATTTCTCATCTCCCTACTAGTTTATTTCAGTCCTTGATTTTATTGATTTTCAACCTCATGCGCGACATCTTAGAATTAGGAGCTTGCCTTATATGTATATGTGATTAGAGACTCTTTTTAGGATTTTATTTTGTTTGTATGCATTGCACGTTTAATATCGCTGCTGGATCCCGGGTAAGTTCTCTTGTTCCCTAGTGCATATCATGTTGCTTGCTACTTGAAATATGTGATTTTTGAATGATATTTGATCAATTACAATTTTGCACCCCTTTGGACATGCTTTTTGTAACGTATATCTATACATATATATTAGTTGAGGGCACACTTAAATTAATAATTCGATTAGAAGGATATTGAGTAGAGGCCTATCGCAAGATAGGATGAGAGAGGGTGTTTTAGTCTGACGGGCTCCTTCCTCTCTCATTCCATAATCCCCGGACTTAGTTAATCTCTGGTTTCTAAAAGATCAGTTTGCTTTTAAAATGGTTTCTTAATTTTTCCTTTTAAAAATTAAGTGGCGACTCATTTATTTTTTGATATTGATTTTGAAAAGCTGTGGGTAAAAGAAAGAAAACCTGCAATATCCACACTTGGTGGTTCACAATGATCGAAAAAGACTTAAAAAGGACTCCTGGAAGTTAGTTCTATTTCTCAAAATGCTCAGAATGACCAAAATAACCCTGAAAGCCCGAAAACTCCCAGATTTGGACCAAAAGTCATGGAAACATGCTATATCATAAGAAAAGTAAGAAAATGATTTTTTTAAGTAAAATCAGATGAATTTGTCAGCTCCCAGAGACCCCCGGAAGTTCCCGAAAAGTCCCCATTGACCGGTTTGACCGTATTCATCCAAATTTGCCAAAAAAATTTCGAGATCATTCTGGATCATGTGAAAAGTACTAAAACAAGTTTTAAAAGAAAATCGGACGAAAACATCAGCTCCTGGGAGCTCCCAGAGGTTCCCAAAACTTTCTGAAGATCCCAGGTTTGATCGATTTGACCTAAAAGTTGACTTCAAAATTGGAACACCGTAACAATTTTTAAACATTTTTCATGGATACTAGAGGTCAATAGCTTTCCAAGAGTATATCGCACATAATTTCTAGATTTAAAACGGATTTATTGTGAATTTCTAAAGGTGAAAAAGGCGAGCAAATTGGCTTTTATCGGGAATACCGTAAAACTTTTCAAAGTGACCTGACTCTAAAACATTTTATATAGAAATTAGACTCTGATAGCTTTCCAATGGTATATCACAAGCTCAGTTTGGAGTTCGTACGCATTTTCTGTGAATTTCGGACGAAATAGGGCCTTTTCGCGAATACCGGAACCTCTGGAGGCCTAAATACAATTTTTTGGGCATCTGAGGAGCATTGCCGCGGAGGCACTGGGCCACTGCCATGGCGGCACATGGACAGTGCCACGATGGCACTCAACCCACGCAGAGTTCATTTTTGTAATTTATTTGAGGGTCCAATTTTATTAATTAAAAACCAAAACGATCTAGTTTGATGTTCACAGATGTTTGGGACCAATGTAAGCACTTTCTAAATCCCAAAACCACCCCAAATTGGCCTATATAAACCCCCCATTACTCTTCATTTTGGGGAGGCCATGTGCAAAGTCCATAGAAGTTGTAGAGAGAAAGAGAGATAGAGATAGGTTTAGAAGAAGGAAGGGGAGCTTCTCCCATTGATATAAAAGTATACTTTACTTTTCTAAAGATTTACAGTGTAGAAGTAAAGGTCGAACCCACAGAGATTGAATACTACACACTTTAATTTTTAAAACCTAAATTTAGTTAATTAAGAAAAACGGATTTTGGATTTAATTTGAATTAAACTAATAACAATAAAAGTAAATCAAAATTATGAAAGCAATTAAATATTTATTTTTATAATAAGTTTAAGGAACCTAGGATTGCAAATCTACCACTAGCTTCATAATAAGGGTATCTACGAATTACTTTAGCTTATTAAGTTGGATGATAATGGGGAATGGTAGCTACAAGCCCAATTCCTCCTTCAAGAAAATAATTATGGTTCAAGCACCAACATAATCCATCTTCGGTTAGCACGAATTATCCCACACTAAACAAGGGTTGTTGTATAATCCGTCCAATCTAGGCATGGACTATTCGGATACTTGATAGCATAATTCAATTTAAGCACCATTACATGTAAATAATCTATACAAGCACAGCAAGCATAGATCATTGAGCACACTACCATCAAAATAGATCGAAGACTAAGAGTAAACTTTGAAAGTAACGATTTAATCAATAAAAGCACAATTTATTTATCAAAATCCTTGGAACATGTAACTGTCATCCATACATAATAAAACTAAAATAAAAACATAAAATACACCATATTACTTTGCTAGGGTTTCATTGAAACCCTAAATCTTGAGTTTAGTTGGTCATAGAAGCGGTAGATGGCAAGTAGTAGATGGAGGAGGCCATGGAAATCTTTGGACTTCTTCTTCTTCTCCTTGCTTCCCTCCCTTCAATGGCTGATGTTTTTAGTTATATATTGTGTGTATATTCATTGTCAGCCTAAGAATTAAATTATAATTGAGTATTTATAGATTTAGAGCAAGTTTGGAAGCTTTCCTAACCCAATTCACACTAAAACTGATGTATTTAGCTTTCTAGACGTAATTAGGCAGTTTCGTTCACGTAGGAGTCTTCAGAATACTGAAATACATGTATTTGGCTTTTACACAGGTCACGCGATCGGGCCGCATGAGCACGATACTGGGAGGTCGGGCGAGCGGGTCGCACGAGTGATTTCTGGTATTTCGCGCTAGCGGACCGCTCGCGCGATGTGATTTTTTCAGCTTCTTTTCTTCTGCTTTTTCACCCCATTTAGCTTGGAATCCTTACTTTTCTCCAAATCCTGACAGAAAATAGAAAACGAAGTAAAAATATACAAAAATAGGATAAAAAAGTACTAACAACTGTGAATTAAGACATGTAATTAGGATTTGTTCTCTCCCGATCACACCCCCAAACCTACATTTTGCTAGTTCTTGAGCAAAAAGAACATAAAAATTAAACTACAAATTAAAAATACTACTCCATTTTTCGCATGGATCACAATTACATTTAGCATATGCAACAAGCCTTTTAAACCCCTAGGTGTCCCTAGTCGGACGAGTGAAGTCTCGTGAGGGTTCTTGATGTTGTCAAAATCAAGATATAAAAGTATACTTTACTTTTCTAAAGATTTGCAGTGTGGAAGTAAAGGTTGAACCCACAGAGATTGATTAACTACCGCGCTTTAATTTTAAAACCTAAATTTAGCTAATTTAAGAAAAATAGATTTTGATTTGATTTTAATTAAACTAATTATAATCAAAGTAAATCTAAATTATGAAAGTAATTAAATATTTGTTTTTATAATAAGTTTAAGGAACCTAGGATTGCAAATCCACCACTAGCTTCATAATAAGGGTATTTACGAATTACTTTAGCTTATTACGTTGGATGATAATGGGAAATTGTAGCTACAAGCCCGATTCCTCCGTCAAGAAAATAACTATGGTTCAAGCACCAACATAATCCATCTTCGGTTAGCACGATTTATCCCACACTAAACTAGGGTTGTGGTATAATCCGTCTAATCTAGGCATGGACTATTCGAATACTTGATAGCGCAATTCAATTTAAGCACCATTACATGTAAATAATCTAAACAAGCACAGCAAGCATAGATCATTGAGCACACTACAGTCAAAATAGATCTAAGACAAGAATAAACTTTGAAAGTAATGATTTTAATCAATAGAAGCACGATGTATTTATAGAAATCCTCGAAACATGTAATCATCATCCATTCATAATAAAACTAAAATAAAAACATAAATAAAACCCTATTACTTGGCTAGGGTTTCATTGAAACCCTAGATCTAGAGTTTAGTTGTCCATAGAATTGATGAACGACAAGAGGTTGATGGAGGAGGCCATGGAAATCCTTGATCTTCTTCTTCTTCTCCTTGTTTTCCTCTCTTCAATGGCTGGAGTTTTTGTGTATATGGCTGTATCTAATGTTGTGTAATGATGTGTAATCTTAAATTTGAGTTAGAATAGGATTTATATAGAGTTTGAAAGGATTTAGGAAGCTTTCCTAAGCCAAATCGCACTAAAACAGCTATATTTACGTTTCTGAACGTCATATGCACAAACCACCTTCGCTGAGCACTTTAATTTAATAAAATACGCGTTTTTGGTTTTTTCAAAGGTCGCTCGCGCGGCCCGCTCGTGCGAGGTCCTTTTCGCTGCACTGCGCGACTTTCGTAGAATTGCGATAACGTTTTGCTCGGAACTCGGATTGACTCGCCGTTTGAAGCCACGCGTCCGTAACTTGAAGATCTACATTTTATATCTCTGGAGAAATTTCTCAAATCTGAAATATTCCTTGTCAAAAATGCAATTTTTCGAGGCTGCTACTGCATTCATCTTTCACCGGAATCACCGTTTGAGCCCAGAATGACTTCCAAAGCCACTAATCATTGGATTTTTGTGCATTTTCATATTAAAGCTCCAAAACCTACCAAATATAGAATACTTATTAAAAATCACTTAATAACTACATGAAATGGGCTAACAAAGTGTATTTTTAGGACTATAAACGGTAACTATCCGTCGCCGATCACACCCCCAAACCTACTCTTTGCTAGTCCTCAAGCAAAAAGAACAGAAAAATAAAACTACTACTACAAATACTACTCCATTTTCGCATGGATCACGATTGCATTTAGCATATGCAACAAGCCTTTTAAACCTCTAGGTGTCCCTAGTCGGACGAGTGAAGTCTCGTGAGGGTTCTCATCAACAAGTTACCCACAACCATCTTTATTAACTTGTAAATTCAAAGAATTTTATTTAAAAATGAAAAATATAACAATCAATACTTCTTATCATAAAACAAAGATTTGAAATAGAATAACGAACATAAAGAAACATAATCAAACGTCTTCCTACGTCATGAAAAACAATCTCAAGCACATGCATCGTATAAATCAATAGAGTTTCTCATAAAATTGCACGTGTGTGATATGGTAGTCAAATAAACACGCGCATGTCATAAAATTGGAATATACTTCGGATGACCAATTAACTATGTCTCGACTACAAATCTCACAATGTCAATTACACTCTAAAATGAAACACTCAGAAACATGTGTAATTTTTCTAAAATATGTGAGTAAAGGAAATATGTTTTCAAAACGAGAAATGCTCACACATGACTCGAAAAGACGCATGACACGAAAGAACAGTAGTCTCATGGATAGGATGCCAAAATCAAGAAAAATTAATCATTACCATGTTTTAATCCCCCTCCCATCGTTTTCATATCCGAACCATGTTTCATAGGATCAAATTGGACTTTTCAAATGTTGTAATATGGCTCAGGCAATGAAAAAGGATGGAAAGGATTTGTTAGGTAGTTTTAGAATGGCATTGTAAGGCATGTTCGATTTCTTTCATTCTCTCTTCTACCAACTTCATCTTTTCATACTTTTTTCATATATATATATATTTTTCTTCTTTTTAACCTTTTTCTTTTTTTTTCTTTTTTTTTTCTTTTCCTCCTCGTTGCTTTTGAAACAAATATTCATTGAATACCAAGGCAATCACCCCAAACATCATCTTATCTTCTTTTTCTTCTCAATCACACATCGCCTTAACACCACTAAAAGTTGATCAATCTTTCAGGGGTGAACTCCAAGTTGGCCAAATTGGAGCAAAAACAGGATAATGGTAATTAAAGAGAAATGGCATTTTAACGGATCAAATGGCGAACTAAGGAAATTTTATTTTTCGGTCGGCAGTAAACAAAGAAGGGCCTAAGATCATTTCCTAGGGTGATATAGTTCTTCAACGTTTACAATGGAAGATTATTTAGTATGGTAACAAATTTTTTAACTTGACTATCAACCAAAGCAAAAATAATGAGACTAAACAACAAGTAGATGCGCTATTTAATGAAATTCGACAAACACAATGTGTATTTATAACCCTCTAAAAAGAAAAGATAGGCTCAAAACCTCACCGGGTCTAGTCTCCACCTTGTGTTATCTAGAAATCCGAATCATATTATATTTCACATCAAACATGTATTCAAGTGACTACATGCAGTGCATAGGTTTATGTGCAAATTTATGATATAAAACTATGATTCGAACGATACATAACCTAAAACATTTCATCATGACTTCAGCAAATGTTTAATCACATCTTCTCTTGTTTACCATTCTATAACAATCATAGTTACATAACCAGAAGTATCAAATCAAGATTGCAAAAATGTCGGTAACATCATTTATTTAAGCACAAGAATTGAATTTTTTTAAAAAAAATTAGTGCATAATGATGATGCCAAAAATTGGTAAGCAAGATTTATGTAAGAAGACAGCAGAGAAAAGTTTGCGTGTGGTTCGGCCTCGTTAACGAGATGACCTACGTCCACGTGTGCGTCTAAGCGCTTCTCACTAGCAGATCACCGGCGGGCCTGGTGAGCCGACAAAGATGGACGACACTCCCAGTAATACCGGCCGGTGTATGCGTGTAGGTGGTGAGTTCTCTAGCAAGTAAGTATCTGCTTAGAGAAGTAGATTTTCGGATCCCCATAAGGAGGATAGATGGGCTCTTTTATAGATGCAAGAGTCCACCCTTACATGGTAAGTTTATTAGATTAGGAAGCCTAATTTAATTGCAATAGATTGGTACAATGTTAGGAGAGTTTCCTAAGTGGTTTAGGCAACTACTGATTCTTTCTTGATAGAGTCGCGGTCGTATAGGGCAACTACGAGAGATGCCATATCCTCCGCGCCTGCCAGGGAATCACCGCGCCTCGTTCCCGAGCTGCCGTGTATCCCGGACGATTATAGCTTAACACCTCGGGAGTGGGCTCCATGCTCCCACTCCGGACTAGCCGGGCTATCCGCTGACCACGTGGCGGTGGAACAGTTACGGAATATTTCTGGACGTACCAGCTGCCCCCCATTTTCAAAGTTAAGATGACGCCCTGCCATATGAAATTTGGAAATTAAGAATGTCTTCCAGATACCGACCGGGAAAGGACTGGACCCCAATCAAAGCCGGGCCGGTTTGTAATGACTCATCGGCATATCGACCGAGCGGTGGCCCGGTAGGACCGGAACCTCAGCGCCACATGTCCACTAGTTGCTGGTCTGGTTCGGATCCAAAGCTGTCAGTTTAGAAGTAACCGAATCGTCCAGGTGGCAACCGAACCATCACGTCGTGCATTCAATGCTCACGCCTTTTGAGACGACGCCCCACGTGCTCGAAATGACAGTTTCGGCGGGAGAGCATGTCAGCCATCCGATCAAATTTGATCCTAACCGTTTGCGATACTTATATAAGGAGCACCTGTTCAACCTGCTTCTCACTACAAATCGTCAATTAGATCGCCCGAGCAAAGTACTTCGAATTCCTTCTTCTCCGCTATTCTTGTTCTTCAAGCTTTCATTCCTATCGAATGGCTTCTCATATTGATCTGTCCTCTGATGAAGGGCTCAGGGCCTTCCGAGAGGACTGCCAAATTCCAGACGACGTTGTAGTCCGCCCGTACATTGAGGGGGAGGAAGTAGCCTTCCCCTTCGTCCTCATCAGCAGCTACTTGTTGCTTATTGTGGGATTACGCTTCCCCCTTTCGGTCTCCTTCTGCGATCTGCTTCAAGGGTTATACATTCCACTCTCCGAGTGCCGCCCGAATGTCGCCCGCCTCCTTTGGGGGATATCAGCGATGAATGAGCGGCTTATGTTGCTCCTTCGTCCCGTCGACGTCGTCAGGTGCTACATCCTGGGCATCAACCATGGGGGTCCTTACTTCCGCCCCAGGACCGAGGGGAGGGACCTTGTCTAAGGTTTGGACTTCCCGAACAAGAACTGGCGGCGGTATCCTTGGGTATTGGTCGCCGACAACTGGCTGGAGGATGCCATTATCTGTCCTCCGACAACTTTTGATCCCAACCTCTGCAAACAAACTTTTGCCGCCCTCCGCAGCATCGCCCCCACTGCTGAGGAAACGGAGGCGATTGACCGAGCCATCGAGGCCGGCCTGTCGTTCTCTGCTTTGATTGGGGGATCCGCGGACGGTGCTGGCACCGGACCCTCCTCCGCTGCTCCTGCCTCTGCGGCTTCTGGGTCGCGCCGCTATACCCGTTCCATGGCGACCGGCCCGCGCGTCACAAATAGGGTTGGTGCACCCGAAGGGCCAATTTTTCTTCCCACCAGCAGTGACTCCTCTTCGTCCGGGGACGCAAGCCCGCCACCTGGACCGTCCAGGAAGGGAAAAGAAAAAGAAGTTGGTGAGGGGTTTCCACCTCTGCCAAAGAAAAATCGGGTGGACCCCCCGGTCGTGCCCAGCTCTTGGACCGGCCTTTCCCTCGCTAACCTGGAGGGCCGTCTCCAGGAGGTGGAAAAGATGGGCGACGAGCTGCAGATGGACTCCGCCTTGCAAGGGGTGGACTTTCATGCCCTGGAGCTCGCCGTAGAGGGGCTGGTGGCGAAGGTGACGGCCCTGGAGGAGGAGGTCAAGGCTCTGAAGGAGGAGGTCAAGGCTCTGAAGGACAGAGGGACTTGAAGGCCTTGATACATATAGCTTTTTTCCTTTTTCTCTTCTTTTTTTTTAAAAAAACCGGGAAGGCTATTATAAATGCCCCCGCGCTCTGTACAGTTCACATTCCATAGCAATAAATTGGTCCTCGAGGCCTCCTCTTTCTCTCATTATGCTTCTTTAACTGTTTACTGACGCTGCGCTGCGCCGGGCAGCTAATACCTGACCGGTGCATGAATGTGACCGTGCCCGAGTTGCGACAACCCGGGCTCGGATCATCGCTGCTCTGCCCCAACCAATCGCTAGTCAAGTTAGAACTTGACAATGGTAATGTGATCGTAACCGAACCAATCGCGGGCCAACTAAACCGTCGTGTCACGCAATTAATGCACGCGCCTTTTGAGGCAACTCTTCACGTGACCTAAGCGACAGTTTGGGCGGGAACTCGCCTGGACCGCTGGATCCGCTCTGATCTTGGCCGTTCAGGGTCTTTATATACGGAGTAGTTGCCCCATTTCTTGCATCCCTTATCTTCTACCCTCTGCTTTCTTTCTTCTTCCCCCTGTCCCTCTTTCACTTCGGAGTGAAGCTGGAGAGAACGAATCTGGTGAGGTTCGAACGGGAGTGGGATTTCTTTCTCCTTAGATTTTGTGCATTCTTTGAGTCGGGTGGAACTTTAACACATCTGATCCGAGCGGGTGTTCCCTGCGCTGTCTTGGGAGAGTGTTACTTGGTGTTGAGGAGTGCCTACTCATTACCATTCAGGTTAGTAACTCTGCCCCCATGTATATCAGGCTTGGGGTTCCCGATCCATACGCAGGTCGTAGTTTGTGTCCGCCCCTTTCCGTCGGAGTGCCAGAGATGGAATACTCTGGCTTCAATTCTGCGTCGAGATCAGAGAGCGAACAGTATCAGTCAGGATCCCCCGATGCCAGTCAGGACCGGCTTTCTGAGTCCCTGGCCGATTGTCAAAACGGGGACAGCGAGTCCACTCAGGAGGCCCCTGTTGCCTCCGTCTCGAGGGGTTCGGGCGATGAGTTGCCCAGGGGAACAGATCGTATAGTTTTTGCCTGTGAGTCCACCCTTTCTTCGTTGCGTTACCAAGACCTTCTCCGGATCAGAGAGAGGTACTCTCTTCCTTACGATTGCGCCCTAGCCGTAAACCCCGGCGGCGCGCACCTTTATCAGCCTGGGTTTGTCACCTTATTTGAGGATGCCATGATGGCGGGCCTCCGACTACCTCTCCACCGCGTCGCCCGAGACATCCTGACCTATCTTGATATCGCTCCCGGGCAATTAGCCCCTAAAGGATGGAGATTTTTGATGGGGTGTATATCGTTGTGGCCTCAGGTGTTCGGGTATGAGCTTACCCTCCACGAGTTTCTTTGGGCCCACCGACCATTCCCTGTACACCGGGAAGTGGGGTTTTTCTCCTTTTCCGCCCGTCCGGGCAGGAAAATTATCGACAAATTCCCTAGCAACAACAAAGGGTGGAAGGGCAAGTTCTTCCAAGTGTCCACCCTTCGCCTTTGTGACATGGCCCCAGGGACCCAGCTGAGGACATCCTGGGCTGGGGAGTTGAGGGGTAAGACCACCCTTCCGTGTTCGTCCGTTCTTTCGGTTTTTAGGAACGCAATGGCTTGCTAACTGACTCCATTTCTCTGTGCACAGCTGGCTCGATAGAACCTCCCGAAATCTCCGAACTGTGCCAGGCCAGGATCTGGAACCTAGCTGAGTTGCCCACCAGTGTTTGGAACGTATTATCCCGAACAGGGGACTTTGTTAAGACTTATTCCCCTGAGGAACCCGTTCCAGCCCCCAGTTTTTCGCCCATCATTCCTGGTGATTATCCTGGCTACATTATGCGTTAACTTTGCATTTTTTCCTTGTACTTCTGATTGTGCGACTTTGGTTTCTGCAGAAATGGCCCCCAAGCGCAATTTGGACCAGCTGCGGGAGAGGCAAGCTGCCGCCGCCACCGCTACTGCCGCTCGGGCGGCAATCGCCCAAGGAAAGAGGCCAGCCGCCGAGGCCCTGGCTGGCAAGCGCCCACTCAGGCGTATTCACCATGGGACAACTAATCGTCCCGACCCTGTGGGGACGTCGGCCCCCCATAGGCCGGCTATTGACGAGCCGCGCCCAGGGCCGATATTCCGTCGGGTCTGCCCCTGGGCGGGCCTGATGAGGTCTGGGAAAGGCTGAGATCCGTCCTTGTCCCAAGCCAGGTGGAAGCATGCGCCAGGCTATCACCCCAAGGCTTTCAAGGGTGGCTATATAGCATATCTCATCTGGTAAGTGTTCTGTCCTTCTTCAAACATTGGCTCGCTCCCCTTTTTGCCTGCTTAACTGATTTTCATCCTCTTGCCGTAGGTTAGCTGCATGGCTGCGGGATCTGAGTCCGTCCTGTCCTCTCTAACCAGGAAAGTCAGCGCTGCTGAGGCTGCCCTTTCAAAGGAGCGGAAAGAGCTGCAAGTAGGGAAAGCCACCTTGGCCGTCAAGACGAGTAAGACGAAGTCATTGGCCTTGAGTTTGGGTGCAGCTCAGGCGGACCTAGCAGCGGCTTTGGCCAAACTGGAAGTTTCCAGGGCCCTTACTGCGACAGCTGAAGCGCAGGCAAAGGCAGCGGCCGAGACATCAGCTGCAGGGGCCTTGGAGGGCGCTTTTGATGACGGCTTCTTCCAGGGCTATGACGATCTGAAGCGGCAGGTAGCCCGGGATCACCCCGAATGGGTCCTCTCGGCCTACAAGGGGATTGACTCGGATTACTGGGATGTCGGTGAAGATCCCAAAGCCAGTGACGCTCTTGCGGTTGGTGAAGACCCCGAGGCCATTGCTGAAGCCACAGAACTCGCCCCGGGCAGGGATGTGGGGGACGAAGGACTTGCAGTGCCAGGGGAGCAGACCGGGGAGACCGGGGATGTGGTCAATGTGGAAGACTGACTCCCGGGTTCCTTCTTGTTGTTTTTATTTTATTGCTTGTAGTTCTTTTTTTTTTTTTTTTTTTTTCGGGCAGGCCACTACAACTGCACCCCAGGCTTTGTACATCTGTTTTAATTAATGAAAAGGCCCCTGAGATCATCCTTCCATTAATTTTGTTGTACTGTGCTTTAACTTTTGTGCTTTAACTTTTGCTAGTATCCGTATGGCTTTGGCCAACCTAACATCTGCCTTAGCAAATGCTTTAGGACCGTAACCTACAGAACACCTAGTCGAACGATACAATTCCCTGTTTGAGCCTTAATTCCCTTTATCCCCTGCCCCCCAAGCATTTTGCTAAGGCGGGAGTATGGGATTGCGGGAGTAAGTAGCCGTAGGGAACCGACCTAGAACATGGGTGGTTGCAGGAGCTTTGAATCGTGCCATCGTCGGCCACCTAGGGGCTTGGCCCCGTCGTCGGCTGGGCCTAGGCAAAACTTAATTAATTTCCTGTTTTGCAGGTCTGGTACCCATTTGTCCCCGACTTTCTTGCGAAGGCGGGGGCATGCGGAGGGGCGACCATAGGAAACCGACCTGGAACATGGGTGGTTGCAGGGTCCTTTGAAGCTTTCCATCATCGGCCACCTAGGGGCTTGGCCCCGTCGTCGGCTGGACCTAGGCAAAACTTAGTTAATTTCCTGTTTTGTAGGTCTGGTACCCTTTTGTCCCCGACTTTCTTGGGAAGGCGGGGGCATGCAGAGGGGCGACCATAAGAAACCGACCTGGAACATGGGTGGTTGCAGGGTCCTTTGAAGCTTGCCATTGTCGGCCACCTAGGGGCTTGGCCCCGTCGTCGGCTGGACCTAGGCAAAACTTAGTTAATTTCTTGTTTTGTAGGTCTGGTACCCTTTTGTCCCCGACTTTCTTGCGAAGGCGGGGGCATGCAGAGGGGCGACCATAGGAAACCGACCTGGAACATGGGTGGTTGCAGGGTCCTTTAGCGCCTGGGTTCGGAGCCCGAGGTCTTTTTGGTGCCTCGGGGTTAGGCCCGAGGTCTTTTTTGAGTGCCTCGGGGTTAGGCCCGAGGTCTTTTTGCTTTGCACGGTGTAAATGCTCGGAACAAACTTTACTCATTTTATTTAGAAAAAGCCAATCTGCAATAGTTGCCCGATCAGGGCTACATGAAAAGGACTTATCATACGGTACTAGAATTCCGTAGCCAAATGCTACTGATAATACTTGCGGAGGTGTTGCACGTTCCAGGGATGACTGAGATCGTGCCCGTCCATGTTCTGCAGCCAGTAGGTGCCGGGTCGGTTGACCCGAGTCACGATATACGGTCCTTCCCAATTTGCTCCCAACTTCCCATGGCTTGGAACTCGGGTAGACTGGTTCACTGCCTTAAGGACAAGGTCCCCGACTTGAAAGCTGCGATGCTTCACCTTGCTGTTATAGTACCTCGAGACCCTTTGCTTGTAAGTTGCCACCCTGAGATAGGCCTGGTCTCTTCTTTCTTCGACCAGGTCCAGTTCCGTCCTGAGGGCTTCTCCATTGTCTTTGTCATTAAAGGTAGACACCCGGTGTGATGGTAGCCCGAGCTCTGTGGGGACCACCACCTCAAAACCATAGGTTAAGGAAAATGGGGTTTCACCAGTAGCCGCCCGGGGTGTGGTGCGGTAGGCCCACAGGAGGGCTGGTAGTTCCTCAGCCCATAGGCCTTTGGCATTCTCAAGCCTCGTCTTGACCGACTGCAGGATCGTGCGGTTGGTCACCTCGGCCTGACCATTAGCTTATGGATGCTCAGGAGAAGAGTAACGATTCAGTATGCCATAGCCCGAGCAGAACTGTCTAAAGATGGGTGTATCAAATTGTCTTCCATTGTCGCTGATCAGGATTCGTGGAATACCGAACCTGCTAAGGATATTTCTCTCCACAAAATGTTCCATTTTGCGCTCGGTTATCGTTGCCAGGGGTTCGGCCTCCGCCCACTTGGTGAAGTAGTCAACGGCTATCACAGCAAACTTAACCTGCCCTTTTCCCATTGGTAAGGGACCAACAATGTCGATCCCCCATTGGGAGAAGGGCCAAGGACTATGTACCGGGGTCTGGAGTTCCCCCGGTTGGTTCATCATGGGAGAGTATCGTTGGCACTTATCACACCTTCGAACGTGCTCTTGTGAATCCCGGGCCATAGTTGGCCAATAATATCCTTGTAGCAGGGCCTTTCTTGAGAGTACCCGACCCCCTACATGGTTCCCGCACACACCTTCATGAATTTCATACAGTATCGCTTGAACTTGCGTGGGATGAACGCAGCGGAGGTATGGGATGGTGAACCCCCTCTTATAAAGGACACCGTCGAGAACATGGTATCGTGCCGCCCGGTATTTGACCCGCCTTGCTTCCTCTTTTTCATCCGGCAGCCTTCCTGTCGTCAAGAAAGTCACGATTGGATCCATCCAACTGGGTCATAGAGTAATCGGGTTGACCTCCATTCCCTCTGAGTTGATCACACTTGGCTCGGGTAGGAATTGTATCCTTATCCCGGGTAAGTCTGACTCAGCTGACGAAGCGAGGCAAGCTAGCCTGTCAGCTCGAGTGTTTTCCTCTCTAGGTATCCGATTGATGCAGAATCCTCGGAGCTGGTTGGAAACTGCCCGGACGAGGGCCAAGTAGGCGACCATGCTATCTTCCCGTGCTTCGTATTCTTGGTTTACTTGATTAACCACGAGCTGGGAGTCTCTGTAGCCCTGGACCTGCTGCGCACTCATTGAGACGGCCAGCTGCAACCCGACCAAGAGGGCTTCGTACTCGGCCTCGTTGTTGGAGGCACGAAACCCAAACCTTAAAGCATATTCGAGCTGGATGCCATCGGGGGTAGTCAAGATGATTCCGGCTCCACTTCCTTGCTAGTTCGAGGAGCCATCGACATGTAATATCCAAGTGGGGATGCCGGCGAGCAATCCGGGCGGTAATGCAGGCGGCTCAGGTTCCTCGACCGGATCTTCTGGATACGTAAACTCGATCAGAAAATCCGCAACGGCTTGTCCCTTGATGGCCGTCCGGGGTCGATAAGTCACCTCAAACTCTTCCAGTTCTAAAGCCCACTTGACGAGCCTTCCGGATGTGTCTGGCTGAGAGAGAATTTTGCGGAGAGGCTGATCGGTCAGTACTATATGGCATGGGCCTGGAAGTACGGTCGGAGCCTTCAGGCTGAGGTAATGAGGGCGAAGGCCAATTTCTCGATGCGGGAGTATCGACTTTCTGCCCCTTGCAGCGCTCGGCTGGTGTAGTATACTGGGAACTGTATCCCGTGTTCTTCCCGGATGAGTGTCGAGCTAACCGCCGATGGTGATACTGCCAGGTACAGGAATAGTTCCTCTCCGGTTGTAGGTGTCAACAATAGAGGAGGAGAGGCCAGGTATTTCTTGAGTTCCTGGAATGCTTCCTCGCACTCCTCCGACCATTGAAAAGCTTTGCGGAGAATTTTGAAGAACGGTAGGCACCGGTCAGTTGCTCTGGACACGAATCTGTTCAGTGCGGCCACCCGTCCGGCTAGGCTCTGAACTTCTTTTGTTGACTTAGGTGACCGCATGTTAATGATAGCTTGGATTTTGTCGGGGTTCGCTTCGATTCCCCGTCTGCTGACTAGATGACCGAGGAATTTCCCGGATGAGACCCCAAAGGTGCATTTGGCCGGGTTCAACCTCATCCTGAATTTCCTCAAAATGCTGAAGGCCCCGGCCAGATGCTCAAGGTGATCGGGTTCATCCCGGCTTTTGACCAGGAGATCGTCCACGTATACTTCCATGGACTTCCCGATGAGGTCTCTGAACATGAAGTTAACCAGGCGCTGGTATGTAGCCCCGGCATTCTTGAGGCCGAAGGGCATAACTTTGTAGCAGTACGTGCCTTGGTCGGTGATGAACGCCGTCTTCTCTTCATCCCCGGGGTACATGCTGATCTGGTTATACCCCGAGTAGGCGTCCATGAACGAGAGGAGTGAGTGGCCTGCCGTTGAGTCGACAAGGAGGTCTATCCTAGGCAACGGATAACAGTCCTTGGGGAAGGCCTTGTTGAGGTCGGTAAAGTCCACACACATCCTCCACTTGCCATTGCTCTTCTTGACCAGGACAATATTGGCCAGCCAATCGGGGTAGTGGACCTCCCGGATGGAGTTAGCCTTCAGGAGCTTCTTGACCTCCTCGCTTACTACCGCTTGTCTTTCAGAGGCCATGCCCCTACGTTTCTGCTTCACCGGGCGGCAGTCCGGGCCAACGTTAAGATGATGGGACATTACCCGGGGATCAATCCCGGGCATGTCCTCATGACTCCAAACGAAAACGTCCTGGTTTTGCCTCAAGAATTGGGTCAACTTTTCCTTCAAGGTAGGCTCCAGTAGTGCGCCTATATTGACCGTGCGATCCGGGTGTTCTGGATCCAACACAACCTGTTCCAATTCTTCCATAGGCCCTATCACATCCCTCTGGTCCCGGGGGTCCATTTCTTGGATGTTCAGCGTTTCGGTGACTGTCCCCCCGGCGCAACGAACTAACATAACAACTTCGCGCCGTGGTCTGGTCTCCTCGCAAGCATCTGGGTCCTTGAGCAGTTGGGAACTTTACGGTTAAGCTGTATATGGACACAACTGCTCGGGCCCTGTTGAGGGTCGGCCTTCCGAGGATAACGTTGTAGGCCGAGGGAGCCTCCACTATCACGAAATTAGTTAGTATGGAAACCTGCTGCGGGTAGGTCCCCATGAGAACTGGGAGCTCGATCGTACCGAGCGGTTGGGTGCTGGAGCCGTTGAATCCGACCAGGGGAGTAGCAACCGGCCGGAGCCGATCCTTGGAGATCCCGAGTTGGTCGAATGCTGCGGTAAACATTATGTCGGACGAGCTACCTGTATCAACCAGTACCCTCTGGACCATATAGTTAGCTATAGAAAGCGTTACTACTAGCGGGTCGTCATGGGGGCAGTAGAGGCCCTGTACATCGTCGGACGAGAACGTCAGCACATCGGTCGATGAGGAGCCGGCGGATTGGACCTGCCATACATCCGCTCGGGATGCTCGGGCATGCCTTTTCCGTGCCGACTGAGAATCACCTCCGCCAGACGTTCCTCCGGAGATCACGTTAATGTGACCGAGTGGTGGAGGGGGCTGACCGGGAGCTTGAGCTTCCTGTCGGGGCCGCCTGTCCGTGGTGACAAACTCGGCCAGATGCCCCTGCTCGATCAGCTTCTCGATTGTTATCTTTAACTTGAAGCAATCCTCCGTTTCGTGGCCGTGATCCCTGTGATAACGGCAGAACTTTTCTCGGTTTCTCTTACCGGGTGGGGCTCTGAGTTTAGCTGGCTGCGGAAGCAACCTCTGTGCCTCTGCGGTGACCATCACCTCATGTATAGGTCGGGAAAGGGGTGTAAAAGCTGTTAGAGGCTGATCTTTAGCATTCCTTTGATCTTGCTTCGGCTTCTTTCCCGGACCCTTCTCCGATCCCTCGCGCTTGCGCTTGGCTTTTGGGGACTCATCTCCCGCCTGGCTGGCACGTTTCGCCTTCAAAAACTCTTCGGTGTCCATATACTTCCCAACTCTTTCCGAGAGTTCCACGAGGGTTGCCGGTCGATTCCGATGAAAAGACGTGGCCACCTTGGTGTGCTGAACTCCTGAGCAGAAGGCTATGATTGCGGCCGTCTCATTGAGGTTGCGGATCAGGAGCCTCTGCTGGTTGAAACGATCCACATACTCCCTTAAAGATTCACCCTTTTGCTGCTTAACGGCTAGCAGCTGGGTATCTGGTTAGGAGCGGTCTAGCATCCCGACAAACTGGCTGATGAAGAGTTTGCTGAGGGCTTTGAAGTTGTCAACCGTCCGGGGCTTCAGGGCATGGAACCACTGTGCGGCTGATCCCTTGAGAGTACTAGGGAAGGCCAGACACAACAGCTCGTCTATCGTAGTGACCAGTGTCATCTGCGCCTTATAAGGGCAGATGTGGTCCACCGGACTCCCCTTGCCGTCATATGAGCTGAGGTGAGGGGGTTTGAACTTCCGCGGAATTGGAAATTTCGTTACCCGGGTAGTGTAGGGCGACTCCGTTTCTGTATTTGTGAGGTCGTGGCCGGACTTGCGGTTCAGCCTCTCAATCTGCTGCTGCAACTCCTCAACCTGGGCCCTGACGTCAGTGTGCCCGGTCCTCCTTTCTGTGTCCGAGTGGTAGGTAGGGTCAGATGACGAGGCCTCATCCTTAAAGCGCGTCGACCTCGGGGATAATACTCTGCTGTGGGTCCGGGATAGTCTATGCCTCAGATCCCCCTGGCTCAGGACGGGTGGATCATTGACCGACTCCCGGACTTTACGTCCTGGCGCTTCTCCCCTCGCAGCTCGTCTCCGCTCAATGAGGATCCTAGCATCCTCCACTCGGCGCGCTCGGCGAGGAATGTACCAAGGTCTTCTCTGCGAGCGCTTAGTAGCATGGCTACGTTCTCCCTCCGGATGACGTCCGCGATCTGGTTAGGACACTGGAGCAGATCGGGTTTTTCCACGCGTCCGAACGGGCCCTTGGCTGGGAGCGCTCTTTTCGGGCCGCTTTTTCGACCAAGGGATTTTCTCATGGTCCCCAACCGCCTTTTCGTGCTGGGCCATAAGCGCCTCTATTTGCTGTTGCGTCCGGATCTGACCTTCCAAGAGCTATTCCAGCGCTGCTGTAACATGTTCGGTAGTCACGGAGGTTGCCCGAGGCTCGATCTGCAGGTCCTCCTGACCGGCTGAATTGGCGGTCTTCTTGCCCTACTTCGGCGGTATGTCGATCAGTCAAAGATTTTTGTTGATGAGGAAACTGCGTCGAGTTCCCACAGACGGCGCCAAACTGATGATGCCAAAAATTGGTAAGCAAGATTTATGTAAGAAGACAGCAGAGAAAAGTTTGCGTGTGGTTCGGCCTCGTTAACGAGATGACCTACGTCCACGTGTGCGTCTAAGCGCTTCTCACTAGCAGATCACCGGCGGGCCTGGTGAGCCGATAAAGATGGACGACACTCCCAGTAATACCGGCCGGTGTATGCGTGTAGGTGGTGAGTTCTCTAGCAAGTAAGTATCTGCTTAGAGAAGTAGATTTTCGGATCCCCATAAGGAGGATAAATGGGCTCTTTTATAGATGCAAGAGTCCACCCTTACATGGTAAGTTTATTAGATTAGGAAGCCTAATCTAATCGCAATAGATTGGTACAATGTTAGGAGAGTTTCCTAAGTGGTTTAGGCAACTACTGATTCTTTCTTGATAGAGTCACGGCCGTATAGGGCAACTACGAGAGATGCCATATCCTCCGCGCCTGCCAGGGAATCACCGCGCCTCGTTCCCGAGCTGCCGAGTATCCCGGACGGTTATAGCCAAACACCTCGGGAGTGGGCTCCATGCTCCCACTCCGGACTAGCCGGGCTATCCGCTGACCACGTGGCGGTGGAACAGTTACGGAATATTTCTGGACGTACCACATAATAATGTGCATGTGTGTGCATACCCCCAAACCTAAACCTTTCATTTTCCCCAATGAAACAATAAAACGAAAGAAAGGAGAGTACATAGAGAAGGAACGATAATACCTTGATCTTGACAAGCATAGAACAGGTGAACACATTGGAATATTGCAATAAAGTTCAATGTTACCTGTTACTTCTTAACAAAAGAAAACAAACAAACAGAATAATAAAAGCAGCTAAAAGAATTGTAACTAAGGTAAACGAAACGAAATAAACTATAAGACCGAACAAAATTATGAAAACAAAAAGATAAAAACTATAAAAGAAAATAAAACATAACTATAACAGGAAAACAACACAAGACTTGATCTAAAAGTACCTAAGAAACAGAAACAGAAACAGAAAAGTAAAAACCTATCAGAACAGGTGTGGGAGAAAGATATAGAAGACAAAAGAAAATGTCAGAAAAATGGGGGATTGCGCGAGCGGCCGTCGCGCGCTCGAATCTCGGAATTTTTTTTTATTTTTTTATTTTTTATTTTTTATTTTTTATGATCTCGCGCGAGCGAGACATCCTCGTGCCCGCGAATCAAGGCGCGAGGAGAACCTGAGAACTCGAAACAAAAAAATAAATAAATAAACACAAATTCCACTAAGGCACATTCTCACACCAGCGGGCCGCGCGAGAATGGTATTTTCTCTCGGTTTACTTATTTTATGTATGTAAATTAAAAATAACTTTACTCCAACCCCCAAACCTGTCCAGAGAACTCAAAACGACCCATAAACATGCACAAATCAAAGAAACGGACGAAATCAAGCTTGGGTTGCCTCCCAAGAAGCGCTATCTTTTACGTATTTAGCTAGACCATTCTAGCTCAAGATTTATGGAGGTCGTAACTCAGATTTTTTACCCTTTAGGATATCAGGAAGAGCCCGGTGATAAGCAGAAAGCATATCGCTTTGTATTAATTCATTCAACGGTTCATCCTTTTCGGTTTCAAATCGATTCTTCACCTTTTGAGTAAATTCGTCATTAGGATCTAAATTATTCAAATTCGTCCGCTTATTTTCCAATATATTATTGTCGTTACTCACGGGTATTACGTAATTGGATTCAGTAGTTTGTCTTACCTCACTCTCCGCCTCACATAGGTAATCGTCGTCTTTAGGAGGTTGATCAATAGCGTTAAAAACGTTCAATTTTAAATTCATATTCCCAAACGACACCTTCATTACCCCCGTTCGACAGTTGACACGAGCATTAGCAGTCGCTAAGAATGGACGACCTAAGATGACAGGAGTGTGTTTCTTAGAATCTAGTACGGGTTCAGTATCAAGGACCATGAAATCAACAGGATAATAGCATTTGTCAACTTTAACTAAGACGTCCTCGACGATTCCTCTAGGTATTTTAATAGAACGATCCGCTAATTGAATAGTAGCGACCGTAGGTTTAAGTTCACCTAAACCTAGTTGTTTGTAGACGTGGTTAGGTAAAAGATTAACACTAGCTCCTAAGTCAAGGAGAGCCCTATGAATGATCGTGTCACCTATGACACATGAAATCGTGGGCGTACCAGGATCCTTATACTTTGGAGTAGCATGTTGGAAAATAGAACTTACTTTTTCCGTGAGAAAGACCTTTTTCGGAGTATGACTACGCAATTTACGTTTTTGAGTGCATAGGTCTTTTAGACATTTAGCGTAAGCGGGAATTTATTTTATAGCATCGAGGAATGGAATATTAATTTTAACTTGTTTAAACACCTCGAGTATATCTTCAGCTTTTGACCCTTTCTTAGACAAATGTGACGGTCCCTCAACATTAGGTGGAAAAGGTAGTTTTGGAATAATATTAGTTGGGAACGTGTCTTTTTCTTTTCTACTTTGATTCACATCCTCACCCCTCTCTTTATTCGAGTTAACGTTTGCATCCCTCATAACCTCCCTCAGAATCTCAACAACTTCTTCCTCTCGAATAGTCGTCCTAGTTGACACAGCGTTCACTTGCTCACTCGTACCACCCACCTTGTATTGTCCCTTAGGGTTCGGAATAGGTTGACTTGGCAACTTACTCTCGATTAAACGATTTAGCGTGTTAACTATTTGTCCCACTTGGGACTCAGTTTTGCAATGGACTGAGTGTGGGAATGTACTAACTGGATCACCGGACCAAAACTTTCAAGTGAGGCCAACACTCTCTCCTCAAATGCATTATTACGTGGAGGTGGAGGAGGAGGTTGTTGGTATTGACATTGTTGAGGTCTATAAGCGTTAGGGAAATTATTCACTCATTATTATGATTATTATTATTCCACGAGAAATTAGGATGGTTTCTCCATGGCGCGTCCGGATTATTAGTAGTCGAATTATAATTATTTCGTGGGTATTGTTGAATAAAATTAATGTGTTGCTCCACGAATTTCGGAAATTGACTCGCCGATGGACATGCTAGGATAGAATGTGACGGATCAGAACATAATGCACAAATTTATGAGCGGGTGGGGCTGTCGTTTGGTTCATTGTTAAAAGTCGGTCAAGGTTTTTAGATAGTTCTTTTATTTCAATTGAATGACTTGACTCGAACTTTACCTCTCTCTTAGGTTGTGAATGATATCCCTCGGAACGTACCGACACAACCTGATGCATCGAATTCTCGCTTAATGTTTCAAAGATTTTCCAGGCCTCGTCGGCACTTTTGTGTAGGAAGGTACCTGCACAAACAGCGTCGACGGTATTACGGACTGAGGGAATAAATCCCTCATAAAAGACCTGTACCAACTGCCACTTAGGAACCTGATGATGTGGACACGAGCGTAATATTTTTTTAAACTTCTCCCAAGTATCATAAAGCGTTTCCCCATCTTGCATCACAAAATTTGTTATAGATTTCCTTATCTGATTCGTACGCATAATAGGGAAAAACTTTTGCAAAAATGCGGTGTGTAAGGCTTCCCATGTTCTAATTGTATTTGGCTCCAAAGATTGGAGCCAGTATTTAGCTTTATCTTTTAAAGAGAATGGAAAGAGCTGCAATTTCAATTCATCATCAGTTAAGTTTTGAATTTTTAAAGTAGAGCATATATCCTGAAAATCTCCGAAGTGTTGATATGGATCTTCATTTAGATGGCCATGGAAAGATGGAAGTAGCGAGATGGTAGATGACTTTATCTCAAAGTGAGATGTCGTCGCCTCCGGTAATTCAATACATGTTTGTGGCGTGTAAGTCGTCGGAATAAAATAATCTTTAAGCGGAGGAGGTGGCGGTATATTAGGGTTGTTTCCATTGTTTCCATTGTTTCCAATGTCGGCCATTGGAATAGGTTCTATGTTAATAAAGCGTGGTTTCTTTAGGTTTTTAAGGGTACTACGTATTTCAGACTCAAATAACGACGATGGTTTCGGAGTTAATTCGTCGTCTATGTTTAACCTAGTTTTAGAAGTTATATTTGAATACTTGTTAATTCTTAATGTACGTTCAAGTTCAAGATCGCAAGGTTTTAATTCCGGTTTTCTTGAGCGTGTACCAAACATAAACTAAAAGAAAATAAACTAAAAACAAAAACTGACTCAAATAAAAAAAAACAAATAGCAATCACACAACTAAGATAACAAGCACTCAACTACTGTGATGCATGTAAATTATCCTGTAATGCAGTGACCACGTCAATTCCCAGCGCCCTGGGTGTCCTAGATAATGCAGTGCAATTAACCCTAAACTAATGCAAATAGTGCGTCACAGCGCCCTGACTTACAGTGGTTTAAAGCGAGTTTCACAAGAAGCAATTTACTTGAATTTTTTTTTATTGATTTGCGTAAGCTCCTTTGGTGTGATTAGCTAATCCTCCCGGAAACGTTAGAATTTGATGACTCGAGAAACAACAAAATAAAAAGAAAAGTTAGTAACTCAAAATAAAGCGAAAAATAAGAAAAGAAAATCTAATCTAATATTTACAAATTAACTAAAGTAAGATTCTAAAACTAAAGGTAGTAATGCAATCCCCGGCAACGGCGCCAAAAATTGACGTTGTCAAAATCAAGATATAAAAGTATACTTTACTTTTCTAAAGATTTGCAGTGTGGAAGTACAGGTCGAACCCACAGAGATTGATTAACTACCGCGCTTTAATTTTAAAACCTAAATTTAGCTAATTTAAGAAAAATAGATTTTGATTTGATTTTAATTAAACTAATTATAATAAAAGTAAATCTAAATTATGAAAGTAATTAAATTTTTGTTTTTATAATAAGTTTAAGGAACCTAGGATTGCAAATCCACCACTAGCTTCATAATAAGGGTATTTACGAATTACTTTAGCTTATTACGTTGGATGATAATGGGAAATTGTAGCTACAACCCCAATTCCTCCGTCAAGAAAATAACTATGGTTCAAGCACCAACATAATCCATCTTCGGTTAGCACGATTTATCCCACACTAAACTAGGGTTGTGGTATAATCCGTCTAATCTAGGCATGGACTATTTGAATACTTGATAGCACAATTCAATTTAAGCACCATTACATGTAAATAATCTAAACAAGCACAGCAAACATAGATCATTGAGCACACTACAGTCAAAATAGATCTAAGACAAGAATAAACTTTGAAAGTAATGATTTTAATCAATAGAAGCACGATTTATTTATAGAAATCCTCGAAACATGTAATCATCATCCATACATAATAAAACTAAAATAAAAACATAAATAAAACCCTATTACTTGGCTAGGGTTTCATTGAAACCCTAGATCTAGAGTTTAGTTGTCCATAGAATTGATGAACGGCAAGAGGTTGATGGAGGAGGCCATGGAAATCCTTGATCTTCTTCTTCTTCTCCTTGTTTTCCTCTCTTCAATGGCTGGAGTTTTTGTGTATATGGCTGTATCTAATGTTGTGTAATGATGTGTAATCTTAAATTTGAGATAGAATAGGATTTATATAGAGTTTGAAAGGATTTAGGAAGCTTTCCTAAGCCAAATCGCACTAAAACAGCTATATTTACGTTTCTGGACGTCATATGCACAAACCACCTTCGCTGAGCACTTTAATTTAATAAAATACGCGTTTTTGGTTTTTTCAAAGGTCGCTCGCGCGGCCCGCTCGCGCGAGGTCCTTTTCGCTGCACTGCGCGACTTTCGTAGAATTGCGATAACCTTTTGCTCGGAACTCGGATTGACTCGCCGTTTGAAGCCACGCGTCCGTAACTTGAAGATCTACATTTTATATCTCTGGAGAAATTTCTCAAATCTGAAGTATTCCTTGTCAAAAATGCAATTTTCCGAGGCTGCTACTGCATTCATCTTTCACCAGAATCACCGTTTGAGCCCAGAATGACTTCCAAAGCCACTAATCATTGGATTTTTGTGCATTTTCATATTAAAGCTCCAAAACCTGCCAAATATAGAATACTTATTAAAAATCACTTAATAACTACATGAAATGGGCTAACAAAGTGTATTTTTAGGACTATAAACGGCAACTATCCGTCGCCGATCAGTTCTCGTCAACAAGTCACCCACAACCATCTTTATTAACTTATGAAAAGAAAATTTTAACTTATAACAAGAAAATTTTGTTTAAATTTTCAACATTCAAAAAGTTTTATTAAAAATGAAAAACATAATATTCAATACTCCTTATCATAAAATGATGATTTGAAATAGAATAACGAACAAGAAGAAACGGAATCAAACGTCTACCTACATCATGAAAAGCAATCCCAAGCACATGCATCGTATAAATCAATAGAGTTTCTCATAAAATTGCACGTGTATGATATGGTAGTAAAATGAACACGCGTATGTCATGAATTTGGAATATAACTCGGATGACCATCTAACTATGCTTCGACTACGAATCTCGCAATGTTAATTACTCTCAAATGAAACACTCAGAAACAGGTGTAATTTTTCTAAAATATGTGAGTAAAGGAAATATATTTTCAAAACAAGAAACCGCTCACATATAACTCGGAAAAGACGCATGACATGAAAGAACAGTAGTCTCATGGATAGGACGCCAACAGTTAAAAAAAATTAATCATTACCATGTTTTAATCCCCCTCCCATCATTTTCATATCCGAACCATGTTTCCTAGGATCAAATAGGACTTTTCAAAGGTTATAACGTGGCTCAGGCAATGAAAAATGATAGAAAGGATTTGTTAGGTAGTTTTAGAGTGGCACTGTAAGGCATGTTCGATTTCTTTCATTCGTCTCTTCTACCAACTTCATCTTTTCACTCTCTTCTTTTCATGTTCTCTTTTTATTTTTTCTCCTTCTGTTTCTTTTTCTTTTTTTCTTTTTTTTTCTTTTCTTTTTCTCTATTCTTTTCCTCCTCATTACTTTTGAAACAAATTTTCATTGAATACCAAGGCAACCACCCCAAACATCATCTTATTTTCTTTTTCTTCTTCTTCTCAATCACACATCGCCTTAACACCACTAAAAGTTGATCAATCTTTCAGGGGTGAACTCCAAGTTGGCCAAATTGGAGCAAAAACAGGATAATGGTAATTAAAGAAAAAACGGAATTTTAATGGCTCAAAGGGCGAACTAAGGAAATTTATCATTTATCGGTCAGTAGCAAACAAAGAAGGCCTAATGATGATTTAGGCATCATCCGTTCAGCGCGCTCGACGAGGGATGTACCGAGGCACCCTTTGAGAGAGCTTAGTGGCCTGGCTGCGCTCTCCGCCTGCAGGACGTTCCCGGTTTGGTGAGGACACCGGAGCGGATCGTGCATGCTCTCGCACCCGATCCGGCTGGCTGACGGGGGCGCTTTTCTCAGGTCGACTTTCTGATGCAGGGCGCTTCTCATGTTGGGCCATAAGCGCGTCTATCTGCTGTTGTGCTCGACGCTGGCCCTCCAGGAGCTGTTCCAACGCCGCCGTGACCTGTTCGATGGTCATAGAGGTGGCCCGCGGCTCAATCCGCAGGTTTTCTTGACCGGCTGAGTCAGCGGGGTTGTCGGTCTTCTTACCCTTCTTTGGCGGCATGTCAATCAGTCAAAGATTTTGTTAATGAGAAGACTGTGTCGATTCCCACAGACGGCGCCAAACTGATGATGCCAAAAATTGGTAAGCAAGATTTATGCAAAAAGACAAAGCAAAGAAAAGTTTGTGTGTGGTTCGGCCCCGTTAATGAGACGACCTACGTCCACGTGTGCGTCTAAGCGCTTCTCACTAGCAGATCACCGGCAGGCCTGGTGAGCCAACAGAGATGAGCGACACTACCAGTAACACCGGCCGGGTATATGCGTACGAGTGGTTTGTTCTCTAGCGAGTAAGTATATGCTTAGAGAAGTCAATTTTCGGATCCCTCTAAGGAGGATAGGTGGGCTCTTTTATAGATGTAAGAGTCCACCCTTACATGGTAAGTTTATTGGATTAGGAAGCCTAATCTAATCACAATGGATTTGCACAACATTGGGGGAGTTTCCTAAGTGGCTTAGGAAATCATTGATTCTTTCTTGATAGAGTCATGGCCGTATAAGGAAACGATGAGTGACGCCATCTACTCCGCGCCTACAGGGGAGTCACTACACCTCGTTCCCGAGCTGCCGAGTATCCCGGACGGTTATAGCTGAACACCTCGGAAGTGTGGGCTCCATGCTCCCATTCCGGACTAACCGGGCTATCCGCTGACCACGTGGCGGTGGGACAGTTACAGAATATTTTTGGACGTATCAACTGCCCCCCATTTTCAAAGTTGAGATGACGCCTTGCCAGATGAAATTCTGATTAATACAAACGACTTCCAAAAGCCCTTGGAAAAGTCAAAAAATAATAATAAGGGATAAAACACTCGGAAAATTCAGGCATATCACTCATTTTTGTAAGAAGTCTTTTGGAGAAAGAAATATGTACGAAATTTCCCTAAGAAGAAGAATGGGCATGAAATGAAACATTCAAGACACTCGAAAGCACTACAAGCATAGCATTTGTAATAAGAAATAAAACATTTGAAGTTGTATCAAATTTACATTGCATCCACCAAAGTTCCTACGGCTTGCAAATTAAAAGAGAAGCAAAGAGAGGAGCGTTTACCTCGCGCTTGAATGCGCGGGCGGATAAATGCTCGTCCGGATCCCGGAGAAGAAGTGTAGCATCAGGATGATGAGTGGCCGTGTACTTGGCCTTCTTCTTCCTCCCCGAACCGCTTGCCATGATCTGTAAAGAAAAAAGAAAATTCGCGTGTTAGATTCATAAAAATTTCAGAATAACAAGGAAATAAGATAGATTAATCAAGTCTTGATTGAGTAAAACCAACCTGTGAGTACTGTAGATCAATACAGAAGGGAAGAGAGGATGAGAGAAAAATTTCTCCAGAGAGATTTCGAGATGAAGAAGATTGAGAGAATGAAAGAAATGAATTGAACCTGGTGGTATAAGCCATTGCCGCTCAATCGCGGCACTCAATTTTCCGTGCGCGGCAGTCAATGAACTGCCGAGCGGCACTCGCTGACTGCCGCAACGGCACTCGGTGAGTGCCGCACGGCAGTTACGGACTGCCGCAGAAAGCCTGGTGTGTCGCGGTTAAGGCGGTTCAAAGATCATTCTTTTTCCCCCAAAATTCGAATCAAGTCCCGAAAAATTGAATTCGAGGCCCCCAAAATTTGACCTCATTACACTTTTGGCCCTCGGGGTCATTTTTAGGTTCAAATTGGCTACACATTTTAAAATTTAGGAATATGTTTGAGCCCGTGGGCTCCCGTTTTGAAAATTAAAAAACTTTTTGAGCCCATGGGCTCCCGATTTTGAAAAATTGAAAAAGATTTGAGCCCGTGGGCTCCCGTTTTGAAAATTGAAAAAGAATCGAGCCCATGGGTTCCCGATTTTTGAAATTAGAAAAGATTTGGGAATATAACATATTTATATTCTCGGTTCTCACACCAGATTTGCGTTTACCCTCGTTTTCGGAATATAACAGATTTATATTCTCGGTTCTCGCAACAGATTTGCGTTAACCCTCGTTTTGGGAATAAAACGAATTTATATTCTCAGTTCTCGCAACAGATTTGCGTTAACCCTCGTTTTGGGAATATAACGGATTTATATTCTCAGTTCTCGCAACAGATTTGCGTTAACCCTCGTTTTGGGAATATAACGGATTTATATTCTCGATTCTCGCAACAGATTTGCGTTAACCTTCGTTTTGGGAATATAACGGATTTATATTCTCGGTTCTTGCACCAGATTTGCATTTACCCTCGTTTTGGGAATATAACATATTTATATTCTCGGTTCTCGCACCAGATTTGCGTTTACCCTCGTTTTGGGAATATAACAGATTTATATTCTCGATTCTCGCAACAGATTTACGTTAACCCTCGTTTTGGGAATATAACGGATTTATATTCTCGGTTCTCGCAACAGATTTGCGTTAACCCTCGTTTTGGGAATATAACGGATTTATATTATCGGTTCTTGTAACAGATTTGTGTTAACCCTCGTTTTAGGAATAAAACGGATTTATATTCTCGGTTCTCGCAACAGATTTGCGTTAACCCTCGTTTTGGGAATATAACGGATTTACATTCTCGGTTCTCACAACAGATTTGCGCTAACCCTCGTTTTGGGAAAATAACAGATTTATATTCTCGGTTCTCGCAACAGACTTGCATTAGTCAAGAATTAGGTGACCTTCCAACACGTCACGTAAAGCGCGACACACGTAGGGAAGACACGATAAGCATGACATTTATACAACTAGGTCAATTCAGAAAACACCATTGCATGGCACTTGCATCACGACAAGATAGGTGCATCCATCCGTGTGACTACTTGCGTTTGTGTGTGTTCGGCCCCGTGCCTGAACTATGCTTTGGTTTGATTCCTGATGGGATACGTAGGTAGCTCACCATCGAGCACGACCAACATGAACCGTTTGTGAAGACGTTTTTGCAACGCGTTTTTGTTTTACCTAAATTCGACAGTTTGGTCAAAGGCTTGTCTTCACCCAGGCTTTGACATTCACTTATGGAACGCGTTGCCCCACCAGCTCTGTCAAAGAGGGGCAAACTGTAGACACCCCAATTTTGACCGACTGTCAAATTTAGGAGAGCGTCACCTCCACGTCCGATGATGATAAAGACCGAAAGAATCGAAGTACTCCAAGCTCTTCAGAAAGTTCTCCAAACGCGATAAAATTTCACAGAAAGAGGAAAATACCAGGTATTTAGGAGAATTCAGGTATAAAACACCATTTTTGGAGAAAATCTTCAAAAGAATTTTTTTGGAAGAAAAAGGAGAAAAGAAAAGACCTAAAAGAGGAAGTTCAACGAAAAAACGGCACACGGCAGTATTCCGCGGCACTCAGTGAGTGCCGGGCGGCATTCATTGAGTGCCGGGACGGCATTCACTGAGTGCCGCCGACATTTTCTGACTGCCGTTTACTTTTAAAGTCCGTATTTTGTGGTACAATACGTATGTGTAGGCAGATAAAAACAAAAAATCTGATAAAGTAAGGTTAACGAAAACCCGGCAATCAACAATCTGCCGCGGCACTCACGGAGAGCCGTGCGGCAGTCACGGAATGCCGTCGCGGCAGTCGCGGAGTGCCGCATCGGCACCCACGGACTGCCGCAGATGAATTTGGACTGCCGCCCTGGGCAGAAGTCTGTCTAATTTCAGGAAGTACGTATTGTACCACCAAATGGGATGATTACACCTGTCTTTTACTCCGAATTCACTGAAAATACTTGGTAATTTTGCCTATAAAAGAGGAAGGATCTTCCTTGGAACACATGCAAGGAATATGCACAAGAGATACACCAAAAAAATACAAAAAATTACTACCATTACACTAACATATTTTGAGAGAAAAAGAGAAAGTTTAGAGAACTAGAGAGAAGAGCTTGGAAGATCTTCAAAGAAAGACTTTTGAGGATAGTTTGGAGGTGACCCTCTAATCTTGGTTGTGTTTTCTTTCTTTTTGAACTTCTAATCTTCAAGTCATTTTTTAGTTTTTCTTGATTAAGTCTTAGAGTTTGTCTAGTAAGCTTAGGAGTTCTTGTTTCTAATTCTTTAATCTTTCTTATATTTCTTTTGTTTATGTTCCTCTCTTAAGATTCTTGGAGATCTTCAATATCTCTCTTGAAATCTCTTGAGTATGATCCTTTGAATCCCATGTAAGCTTATACTTTACATGAGAGTCAAAATTTGATCATCACTTCATTTCATAAGCAAATAGATGAATCCAAGTCCACACTCATGACTTGGATCCTCTAAACTTGGTATTTCATGAAATCATTTCCATATTCTCTTTGTTTTAAGGTGATCTCATGTCTAAGATGGTTTGGTCTTGTGATTTTTAATACATGCAGCTCTCTGTCCGAAATTTCAGAACAGTAGATCTATTTTGAAACTAATAAATCAGAATTTTAACGGAGTTTCCGAGGTCTCTAATAATTTTTTCTAGGTACCTTAATGTGTTAAGGAGATCGCCTACAAAGATCTAAGTGATTCTCATCTGTTTGCTATTTTTAATAAATCGTACAAGATCTCTGGACAGAGAGTTGCAGATTCCTGAGTAGCGTCTAGTGTTTTCCATATTCCCAGAGATCTAACCGTTCAAACCTTGATTTTCTTTTTGGGTTATAAACTAGACTCACAGAGGCATATCATATCCAAAATTCATTAAGATCCAACCGTTGGAAGCATGGTTTTTCTATGTTTTAAGATCTGGTCTGCTCTCTGTAATTCATAAAAACTGCTACCTTTTTTGTCTAATCTTATTTATTCCAACTCAAATGGTCTCCTAATGTCTTAGGATCCAAATCATACTTTGAATAAGGGTAATTTAGCTTAAATCCAGAGGCTAAGTGACCCAAATTAGTGAATAAATCCATGTCCTATTCTTGTTTACATTCATTCATCCATGTACATTTATTTGCTCATGATTAGAACTAACTATCGAACACAGTTGGATTTCATGCTAGATAGACTTAAGTTAGAGAATTAGGATTGATTGTTTGATACCATATTATTATGTGAAACATGTGGACTAATCTTTGTTTTGTAGCGCATTTGAGGTACAATTTCTCATCTCCCTACTAGTTTATTTCAGTCCTTGATTTTATTGATTTTCAACCTCATGCGCGACATCTTAGAATTAGGAGCTTGCCTTATATGTATATGTGATTAGAGACTCTTTTTAGGATTTTCTTTTGTTTGTATGCATTGCATGTTTAATATCGCTGCTGGATCCCGGGTAAGTTCTCTTGTTCCCTAGTGCATATCATGTTGCTTGCTACTTGAAATATGTGATTTTTGAATGATATTTGATCAATTACAATTTTGCACCCCTTTGGACATGCTTTTTGTAACGTATATCTATACATATATATTAGTTGAGGGCACACTTAAATTAATAATTCGATTACAAGGATATTGAGTAGAGGCCTATCGCAAGATAGGATGAGAGAGGGTGTTTTAGTCTGACGGGCTCCTTCCTCTCTCATTCCATAATCCCCGGACTTAGTTAATCTCTGGTTTCTAAAAGATCAGTTTGCTTTTAAAATGGTTTCTTAATTTTTCCTTTTAAAAATTAAGTGGCGACTTATTTATTTTTTGATATTGATTTTGAAAAGTTGTGGGTAAAAGAAAGAAAACCTGCAATATCCACACTTGGTGGTTCACAATGATCGAAAAAGACTTAAAAAGGACTCCTGGAAGTTAGTTCTATTTCTCAAAATGCTCAGAATGACCAAAATAACCCTGAAAGCCCGAAAACTCCCAGATTTGGACAAAAAGTCATGGAAACATGCTATATCATAAGAAAAGTAAGAAAATGATTTTTTAAGTAAAATCAGATGAATTTGTCAGCTCCCAGAGACCCCCGGAAGTTCCCGAAAAGTCCCCATTGACCGGTTTGACCGTATTCATCCAAATTTGCCAAAAAAAAATTCAAGATCATTCTGGATCATGTGAAAAGTACTAAAACAAGTTTTAAAAGAAAATCGGACGAAAACATCAGCTCCTGGGAGCTCCCAGAGGTTCCCAAAACTTTCTGAAGATCCCAGGTTTGATCGATTTGACCTAAAAGTTGACTTCAAAATTGGAACACCGTAACAATTTTCAAACATTTTTCATGGATACTAGAGGTCAATAGCTTTCCAAGGGTATATCGCACATAATTTCTAGATTTAAAACGGATTTATTGTGAATTTCTAAAGGTGAAAAAGGCGAGCAAATTGGCTTTTATCGCGAATACCGTAAAACTTTTCAAAGTGACCTGAGTCCAAAACATTTTATATAGAAATTAGACTCCGATACCTTTCCAATGGTATATCACAAGCTCAGTTTGGAGTTCGTACGCATTTTCTGTGAATTTTGGACGAAATAGGGCCTTTTCGCGAATACCGAAACCTCTGGGGGCCTAAATACAATTTTTTTGGGCATCTGAGGAGCATTGCCGCGGAGGCACTGGGCCACTGCCATGGCGGCACATGGCCAGTGCCACGATGGCACTCAACCCACGCAGAGTTCATTTTTGTAATTTATTTTAGTGTCCAATTTTATTAATTAAAAATCAAAACGATCTAGTTTGATGTTCACAGATGTTTGGGACCAATGTTAGCACTTTCTAAATCCCAAAACCACCCCAAATTGGCCTATATAAACCCTCCATTACTCTTCATTTTGGGGAGGCCAGGTGCAAAGTCCATAGAAGTTGTAGAGAGAAAGAGAGATAGAGATAGGTTTAGAAGAAGGAAGGGGTGCTTCTCCCATTGATATAAAAGTATACTTTACTTTTCTAAAGATTTGCAGTGTGGAAGCAAAGGTCGAACCCACAGAGATTGATTAACTACCGCGCTTTAATTTTAAAACCTAAATTTAGCTAATTTAAGAAA
This sequence comes from Hydrangea macrophylla, assembly GCA_033977485.1. Lineage (NCBI taxonomy): Eukaryota > Viridiplantae > Streptophyta > Magnoliopsida > Cornales > Hydrangeaceae > Hydrangea > Hydrangea macrophylla. The sequence continues at coordinate 59,819,815 of CM066997.1, read as the reverse complement.
AACAGATTTTGATTTGATTTTAATTAAACTAATTATAATAAAAGTAAATCTAAATTATGAAAGTAATTAAATATTTGTTTTTATAATAAGTTTAAGGAACCTAGGATTGCAAATCCACCACTAGCTTCATAATAAGGGTATTTACGAATTACTTTAACTTATTACGTTGGATGATAATGGGGAATGGTAGCTACAAGCCCAATTCCTCCTTCAAGAAAATAATTATGGTTCAAGCACCAACATAATCCATCTTCGGTTAGCACGAATTATCCCACACTAAACAATGGTTGTTGTATAATCCGTCCAATCTAGGCATGGACTATTCGGATACTTGATAGCATAATTCAATTTAAGCACCATTACATGTAAATAATCTATAAAAGCACAGCAAGCATAGATCATTGAGCACACTACCATCAAAATAGATCGAAGACTAAGAGTAAACTTTGAAAGTAACGATTTAATCAATAAAAGCACAATTTATTTATCAAAATCCTTGGAACATGTAACTGTCATCCATACATAATAAAACTAAAATAAAAACATAAAATACACCATATTACTTTGCTAGGGTTTCATTGAAACCCTAAATCTTGAGTTTAGTTGGTCATAGAAGCGGTAGATGGCAAGTAGTAGATGGAGGAGGCCATGGAAATCTTTGGACTTCTTCTTCTCCTTGCTTCCCTCCCTTCAATGGCTGATGTTTTTAGTTATATATTGTGTGTATATTCATTGTCAGCCTAAGAATTAAATTATAATTGAGTATTTATAGATTTAGAGCAAGTTTGGAAGCTTTCCTAACCCAATTCACACTAAAACTGATGTATTTAGCTTTCTAGACGTAATTAGGCAGTTTCGTTCACGTAGGAGTCTTCAGAATACTGAAATACATGTATTTGGCTTTTACACAGGTCACGCGATCGGGCCGCATGAGCACGATTCTGGGAGGTCGGGCAAGCGGGTCGCACGAGTGATTTCTGGTATTTCGCGCTAGCGGACCGCTCGCGCGATGTGGTTTTTTCAGCTTCTTTTCTTCTGCTTTTTCACCCCATTTAGCTTGGAATCCTTACTTTTCTCCAAATCCTGACAGAAAATAGAAAACGAAGTAAAAATATACAAAAATAGGATAAAAAAGTACTAACAACTGTGAATTAAGACATGTAATTAGGATTTGTTCTCTCCCGATCACACCCCCAAACCTACATTTTGCTAGTTCTTGAGCAAAAGAACATAAAAATTAAACTACAAATTAAAAATACTACTCCATTTTTCGCATGGATCACAATTGCATTTAGCATATGCAACAAGCCTTTTAAACCCCTAGGTGTCCCTAGTCGGACGAGTGAAGTCTCGTGAGGGTTCTTGATGTTGTCAAAATCAAGATATAAAAGTATACTTTACTTTTCTAAAGATTTGCAGTGTGGAAGTAAAGGTCGACAGAGATTGATTAACTACCGCGCTTTAATTTTAAAACCTAAATTTAGCTAATTTAAGAAAAATAGATTTTGATCTGATTTTAATTAAACTAATTATAATCAAAGTAAATCTAAATTATGAAAGTAATTAAATATTTGTTTTTATAATAAGTTTAAGGAACCTAGGATTGCAAATCCACCACTAGCTTCATAATAAGGGTATTTACGAATTACTTTAGCTTATTACGTTGGATGATAATGGGAAATTGTAGCTACAAGCCCGATTCCTCCGTCAAGAAAATAACTATGGTTCAAGCACCAACATAATCCATCTTCGGTTAGCACGATTTATCCCACACTAAACTAGGGTTGTGGTATAATCCGTCTAATCTAGGCATGGACTATTTGAATACTTGATAGCGCAATTCAATTTAAGCACCATTACATGTAAATAATCTAAACAAGCACAGCAAGCATAGATCATTGAGCACACTACAGTCAAAATAGATCTAAGACAAGAATAAACTTTGAAAGTAATGATTTTAATCAATAGAAGCACGATTTATTTATAGAAATCCTCGAAACATGTAATCATCATCCATACATAATAAAACTAAAATAAAAACATAAATAAAACCCTATTACTTGGCTAGGGTTTCATTGAAACCCTAGATCTAGAGTTTAGTTGTCCATAGAATTGATGAACGGCAAGAGGTTGATGGAGGAGGCCATGGAAATCCTTGATCTTCTTCTTCTTCTCCTTGTTTTCCTCTCTTCAATGGCTGGAGTTTTTGTGTATATGGCTGTATCTAATGTTGTGTAATGATGTGTAATCTTAAATTTGAGTTAGAATAGGATTTATATAGAGTTTGAAAGGATTTAGGAAGCTTTCCTAAGCCAAATCGCACTAAAACAGCTATATTTACGTTTCTGGACGTCATATGCACAAACCACCTTCGCTGAGCACTTTAATTTAATAAAATACGCGTTTTTGGTTTTTTCAAAGGTCGCTCGCGCGGCCCGTTCGCGCGAGGTCCTTTTCGCTGCACTGCGCGACTTTCGTAGAATTGCGATAACGTTTTGCTCGGAACTCGGATTGACTCGCCGTTTGAAGCCACGCGTCCGTAACTTGAAGATCTACATTTTATATCTCTGGAGAAATTTCTCAAATCTGAAGTATTCCTTGTCAAAAATGCAATTTTCCGAGGCTGCTACTGCATTCATCTTTCACCAGAATCACCGTTTGAGCCCAGAATGACTTCCAAAGCCACTAATCATTGGATTTTTGTGCATTTTCATATTAAAGCTCCAAAACCTGCCAAATATAGAATACTTATTAAAAATCACTTAATAACTACATGAAATGGGCTAACAAAGTGTATTTTTAGGACTATAAACGGCAACTATCCGTCGCCGATCAGTTCTCGTCAACAAGTCACCCACAACCATCTTTATTAACTTATGAAAAGAAAATTTTAACTTATAACAAGAAAATTTTGTTTAAATTTTCAACATTCAAAAAGTTTTATTAAAAATGAAAAACATAATATTCAATACTCCTTATCATAAAATGATGATTTGAAATAGAATAACGAACAAGAAGAAACGGAATCAAACGTCTACCTACATCATGAAAAGCAATCCCAAGCACATGCATCGTATAAATCAATAGAGTTTCTCATAAAATTGCACGTGTGTGATATGGTAGTAAAATGAACACGCGCATGTCATGAACTTGGAATATAACTCGGATGACCATCTAACTATGCTTCGACTACGAATCTCGCAATGTTAATTACTCTCAAATGAAACACTCAGAAACAGGTGTAATTTTTCTAAAATATGTGAGTAAAGGAAATATATTTTCAAAACAAGAAACCGCTCACATATAACTCGGAAAAGACGCATGACATGAAAGAACAGTAGTCTCATGGATAGGACGCCAACAGTTAAAAAAAATTAATCATTACCATGTTTTAATCCCCCTCCCATCATTTTCATATCCGAACCATGTTTCCTAGGATCAAATAGGACTTTTCAAAGGTTATAACGTGGCTCAGGCAATGAAAAATGATAGAAAGGATTTGTTAGGTAGTTTTAGAGTGGCACTGTAAGGCATGTTCGATTTCTTTCATTCGTCTCTTCTATCAACTTCATCTTTTCACTCTCTTCTTTTCATGTTCTCTTTTTATTTTTTCTCCTTCTGTTTCTTTTTCTTTTTTTCTTTTTTTTTTCTTTTCTTTTTCTCTATTCTTTTCCTCCTCATTACTTTTGAAACAAATATTCATTGAATACCAAGGCAACCACCCCAAACATCATCTTATTTTCTTTTTCTTCTTCTTCTCAATCACACATCGCCTTAACACCACTAAAAGTTGATCAATCTTTCAGGGGTGAACTCCAAGTTGGCCAAATTGGAGCAAAAACAGGATAATGGTAATTAAAGAAAAAACGGAATTTTAATGGCTCAAAGGGCGAACTAAGGAAATTTATCATTTATCGGTCAGTAGCAAACAAAGAAGGCCTAAAATCATGTCCTATGGTTAAATGGTTCTTCAACAATTACGACGGAAGATTATTTAACATAATAGCAAATATTTTAACTTGACTATCAAGCAAAACAAGAATAATGAGACTAAACAACTATTTCAATGAAATTCGACAAACACAATGTATTTCTAACCCTCTATAAAGAAAAGATAGGCTCAAAACCTCACCGGGTCTAGTCTCCGCCATGTGTTATCTAGAAATCCGAATCATATTATAGTTCACATCAAACATATATTCAAGCGACCACGTGCAGTGCATAGGTTTGTGTGCAAATCTATGATATAAAACTATGATTCGAACGATACATGACCTAAAACGTCATATCATGACTTCAGCAAATATTTAATTACATCTTCTCTTGTTTACCATTCTATAACAATCCAAGTTACATAACAAGATGTATCGAATTCAAGATTACAAAAACATCAGTAACATCGTTTATTTAAGCACAAGTATCGAAAAAAAAATTTAAAATTTTGGTGTATATAATAATGTGCATGTGAGTGCATACCCCCAAATCTAAACCTTCATTGTCTCCAATGAAATAATAAAATGAAAGAAAGGAGAGTAGGTAAGAAAGGAACGATAATACCTCGATCTCGACACTCACAAATAGGTGAACGTATAATAATATGGAATCAAAGTTCAATTACTCCAAACGGAGCACTATTTCATCTGTTAATACTTAATAAAAAAAATTAAACAAACAAATAAATAATAAAAGCTAACATATAATACATTTTTTTTATTTTTTTATTTTGTTATTTATTTATTTTTACAACAGAAACTAAACTAGAATTAAAAGAACGTGAAGGAAATAAAGAAAAACAAAACTAGAACTATGGAAACAAAGATAAACTTAAACGAAAAGAACTGAAGAGAACAAACAGAAATAAAAAAACAACTAGATAGGGTGGGGAAACAGAAGGTCAAAGAACAAAGAGAAAAATTGAGAAATCCCCACCTTGCGCGAGCGGACCGCGGGAGCGACCCTCGCTCGCGCGAATTCCTCCGCAAGGTACACTTGTGGCCTGTTATTATTTTATTTAGAAAAATTTTTAAGTGCCAGAATCGTGCAAGCGGGCCGCGCGAGCAAACCCCTCGCGCACGCGATTCTAGGCGCAAGATGTAACAGAGAGCTCATATAATAAAAAGTTGAAAAAATTTTGTCTAAGGGAGAATATCACGCGGATGGGCCGCGCGAGCGATGTGGTATTTTTCCCTTGTTTCTTTATTTCAAGGTAAAAAGTTCAAAATAAGGTTATCCCGACCCCTAAACCTATCCAGAATGTCCAAAACAGACTCAAAAGGACTCAAAAATGACTTCAAATAAGGAAAACGAACGAAATAAAGCTTGGGTTGCCTCCCAAGAAGCGCTATCTTTTACGTCTTTAGCTAGACAGTTCTAGCTCAAGATTTATGGAGGCTGAAAATTGGACTTTGTACCCCTTAGGATATTAGGAAGAGCCCGATGATAAGCAGAAATAACGTCGCTTTAAATTAATTCGACCGACGGTTCTCCCGAATTATGTTCAAATCGATTTCTTACCTTTCGAGTAAATTCATCATTCGGGTCTTGGTTGTCAGAATTCATCCGCTCATTACAAATTATATTATTTTCCTCACCCATATTCAGTTCTTTGTTAGGCTCAATATTCCATCTTACCTCACATTCGGCCTCACATAGGTAATCGTCATCTTTAGGAGATTGATCCATAGCATTAAAAACGTTTAATTTTAAGTTCATGTTCCCAAATGACACCTTCATTACCCCCGTCCGATAGTTAACACGAGTATTAGCGGTTGCTAAGAATGGACGGCCTAAGATGACAGGAGTGTGTTTCCGAGCATCTAGCATGGGTTCAGTGTCAAGGACCATGAAGTCGACAGGATAATAGCATTTATCAACTTTAACCAAGACGTCCTCGACAATTCCTCTAGGTATTTTAATAGAACGATCCGCTAATTGTATGGTAGCGGCCGTAGGCGTAAGTTCACCTAGTCCTAGTTGTTTATAGACGTGATAATGTAAGAGATTAACACTAGCTCCTAAGTCAAGGAGAGTCCGATAATGATAGTGTCACCTAAGACACATGAAATCGTAGGCATACCTAGATCTTTATATTTCGGAGTAGCGTGTTGGAAAATTGAGCTCACTTTTTCTGTGAGAAAAACATTTTTAGGAGTATGACTGCGCAACTTGCGCTTTTGCGTGCAAAGGTCTTTTAGACATTTAGCGTAAGTGGGTATTTGTTTTATAGCATCGAGGAATGGAATATTAATTTTTACTTATTTAAATACCTCGAGTATATCTTCAGTTTTCGATGTTTTCCTTGAAAAATTTGACTTTTCCTCAACGTTTGGTGGAAAAGGTAGTTTTGGAATATACGTCACCGAGATTGGTTCTTTTTCTTTCTTATTTTGACTCACCTCCTCACCATTTTCTTTATTCGAATGCACGTTTATATTTTTCCCACCCTCATCCGGAATTATCACAACTTCCTCTTCCCGAATAGTTGTCCTAGTCGAAACGGCATTCACGTGCTCACTCGACCCCCCATTCTCGTATTGTCCCATAGGGTTTTGAATAGTTTGCTTAGGTAACTTTCCCTCGTTTCTATTACTCACCACAGTAGCTATTTGTCCCATTTGGGATTCAAGCTTCGCAATGGATTGTGTATGAGAGTGCACTATCTGTGCTTGTGCTTGTACTTGCGTTTCTATGTTTTTAAGGGAAGATAACACCTTCTCCTCGAAAGCGTTAACCCGTGGAAGGTTAGGATTAGGAGGCGGGTGTTGGTATTGACTTTGTTGAAAATTGGGTCGGTAAGTATTAGAAAAATTGTTCGACATAGGATTATAGTTATTTCATGGGAATTATTGCATAGAATTAATGTGTTGCTCAACAAATTCTGGATATTGAGATACAGAAGGACATGCGAAGTTATGGGACGGTTCAAAACATAATGCACATACTTCAGAAGAAGGTGGAGTAGACCTATTTCCCATCCTCATAAGTTGGTCAAGTTTTTTATTTAATTCTTGAAATTCAATTGAATGACTTGACTCGAACTTTACCTCTCGCTTAGGTTGAAGGTATCCCTTAGAACGTACCGACACAGCCTGATGCATCGAGTTCTCACTTAATGTTTCAAAAATTTTCCAGGCCTCGCCGGTACTTTTGTGTAGGAAGGTACCTGCACAAACAGCGTCGACGGTGTTATGAACAGAGGGAATAAGTCCCTCCTAAAAGACCTGTACCAACTGCCACTTAGGAACCTGATGATGTGGATAGGAACGTAATAATTCTTTAAATCTCTCCCATGTGTCATAAAGTGTTCCCCATCTTGCATCACAAAATTAGTTATAAATTTCCTTATTTGATTTGTTCTTGCGATTGGGAAAAACTTTTGTAAAAATGTCGTATGTAATGCTTCCCATGTTTTTATAGTGTTTGGCTCAAGTGATTGAAGCTAATACTTCGCTTTATCCCTTAAAGAGAATGGGAAGAGACGCAGTTTTAATTCATCATCAGTGAAACAATGACGACGGTTGAGGAGACGCAGTTTTCTTAACCTTTTAAGTGTACTTTGAATTTCGGCCTGAAACAACGACGACGGTTGAGGAGTCCGATTAACTCTAAGGGTACGTTCAAGTTCAGGATCGATAGAAAATAATTCTGATTTACTATAACGTGTACCAAACATAGACTTAAAAGAAAAATAACTAAAATAGAAACTGACTCAAACAATTACAAGACAAGAATCAGGCAAATAAGGCAACAGGCACACAACTATTATGATGCATGAATATTATCCTGTAATGCAATGACCGCGTCAAGCCCAGCGCCCCGGGTTTCCTAGCTAATGCAGTGCTCACTCCACAACTAACCTAATGCAAGTAATTGCGTCTCAGCGCCCTGACTTACAGTGGTTTGAAGCAAATTTCAAAGGAAGCAATTTACTTGAATTATTTTTATTTAATTTTTTTTTCGCGTAAGCTCCTTTGACGTGCACAGCTGTTCCACTCGAAATGCTAGAATTTTGAGTACCTAAGAAATTACAAAAATAAAAAGAAAAGTTAATGACTCAAAATAAAACAGAAAAATTAGAAAAAGAAAAACCTAATCTAATATTTACGAATTAACTAAACTAAGATTCTAAAACTAATTGGCTAGTAATGCAATCCCCGACAACGGCGCCAAAAATTGATCTTGTCAAAATCAAGATATAAAAGTATACTTTACTTTTCTAAAGATTTGCAGTGTGGAAGTAAAGGTCGAACCCACAGAGATTGAATACTACGCACTTTAATTTTTAAAACCTAAATTTAGTTAATTAAGAAAAACGGATTTTGGATTTAATTTGAATTAAACTAATAACAATAAAAGTAAATCTGAATTATGAAAGCAATTAAATATTTATTTTTATAATAAGTTTAAGGAACCTAGGATTGCAAATCTACCACTAGCTTCATAATAAGGGTATTTATGAATTACTTTAGCTTATAAAGTTGGATGATAATGGGGAATGGTAGCTACAAGCCCAATTCCTCCTTCAAGAAACTAATTATGGTTCAAGCACCAACATAATCCATCTTCGGTAAGCACGAATTATCCCACACTAAACTAGGGTTGTGGTATAATTCGTCCAATCTAGGCATGGACTATTCGGATACTTGATAGAACAATTCAATTTAAGCACCATTACATGTAAATAATCTAAATAAGCACAGCAAGCATAGATCATTGAGCACACTACCATCAAAATAGAACTAAGACAAGAGTAAACTTTGAAAGTAACGATTTAATCAATAAAAGTACGATTTCTTTATAAAAATCCTCAGAATATGTAACTGTCATCCATACATAATAAAACTAAAATAAAAACATAAAATACACCCTATTACTTGGCTAGGGTTTCATTGAAACCCTAGATCTTGAGTTTAGTTGGCCATAGAAGCGGTAGATGGCAAGTAGTTGATGGAGGAGGCCATGAAAATCCTTGGTCTTCTTCTTCTTCTCCTTGCTTCCCTCCCTTAAATGGCTGAAGTTTTTAGTTGTATATTGTGTGTATATTCATTGTTAGCCTAAGAATTAAATTACAATTGAGTATTTATAGATTTAGAGCATGTTTGAAAGTTTTCCTAACCCAATTCGCACTAAAACTGTTGTATTTAGCTTTCCAGACGTAATTAGGCAATTTCGTTCGCGTAGGAGTCTTCAGAATACTGAAATACACGTATTTGATTTTTACACAGGTCGCGCGATCGGGCCGCGCAAGCGCGATTCTAGGAGGTCGCGCGAGCGGGCTGTGCGAGCGATTTCTGGAATTTCGCGCGAGCAGACCACTCGCGCGATGTGGTTTTTTAAGCTTCTTTTCTTCTACTTTTTCAACCCATTTAGCTTGCAATCCTTACTTTTTTCCAAATCCTGACAGAAAATAGAAAACGAAGTAAAAATATACAAAAATAGGATAAAAAAAGTACTAACTGTAAATTAAGGCATGTAATTAGGATTTGTTCTCTTTCGATCAGTACTTAGGAATGTTAAAGGGTTAATTTGAAGTCCTGTGAGCGCCTGGTGTGGTTTCGTGTTTTAGTTCTGTGTTCCTCCTGCCCTCTAAGCTTTTGCTAAGGCGGACATGTATGAAGGACTGGACTGTAGGTAACTCAAAGTGTTCAACTCAAACTTTACTTCATCACAGAGACTCGAAGTGATTCAACTCAATCTTCACTTCGTCACAAAGACTCGAAGTGACTCAACTCAATCTTCATTTCATCACGAAGACTCGAAGTGGTTCAACTCAATCTTCACTTCGTCACAAAGACTCGAAGTGACTCAACTCAATCTTCACTTCATCACGGAGACTCGAAGTGATTTAACTCAAACTTCACTATGTCACAGAAAATCGAAGTGATTCAACTCAATCTTCACTTCATCACGAAGACTCAAAGTGACTCAACTCAATCTTTACTTTATCACGAAGACTCGAAGTGATTCAACTCAAACTTCACTTTGTCATAGAGACTCGAAGTGTTCAATTCAAACTTCACTTCATCATGGAGACTCGAAGTGATTCAACTCAATCTTCACTTCGTCATAGAGACTCGAATTGATTCAACTCAATCTTCACTTCGTTGTGAAGACTCGAAGTGAATCAACTCAATCTTCTCTTCGTCATGGAGACTCGAAGTGACTCAACTCAATCTTCACTTCATCACGAAGAATCAAAGTGATTCAACTCAATCTTCACTTCGTCACAAAGACTCAAAGTGACTCAACTCAATCTTCACTTTGTCACGAAGACTCGAAGCGATTCAACTCAAACTTCACTTCGTCATGGAGACTCGAAGTGTTCAATTCAAACTTCACTTCTGTACAGTGCTTTAAAAGGTACCATCCCTATGCTTGAATGAAAACTATTATTGTAGGCAAACTCAATCAATGGTAAGTGAGTTTTCCATGAACTTTCAAAATTGATAACACATGCTCAGAGCATATCCTCCATTACTTGGTTTATCATTTCTATTTATCTGTCGGTCTGTGGGTGGAATGCAGAGCTTAACTTCAGAGATGTTCCCATTGCTTTCTGAAGACTTTCTCAAAATCCAACAGTGAACCTTGAATCTCGGTCTAATATGAGTAATACCAATACACCATACAATCGCACAACCTATTGTAGGTATAGTTGACTCATCTTTTTGATAAGATAAGTCATATTATAAGCAATAAAGTGGGCTGATTTGGTCAGTCGGTCAATAACTACCCAAATAGCATCACAGTTCTGTTGAGATCTTGGCAATCCCACAATAAAATTCTTGGTGATATGCTCCTATTTCCATTCTGGGAACGGTAGTGGTTGTAGTAATCCCAGAGGTCGTTGGTATTTTGCCTTAACTTGCTGACAAGTAGGGCACTTGGCTACATTGTTGGGTTTGTGCCCTCAAACCATTACTTTATATAGGAGACATTGACATTTTAATATATGGATATCAGCTTTACATTTTGTTATGTATGTTTCTTTCATGAGATGATTGTTATCCTTAAGTATCATAGTAAGTAATTCGTGTATGTATGAGATACATACAAGTGAGATATGAATTGCTATTCTTTGTTACTTAGAACATGTCACAGTGGATGTTGAGACTAGGATATCTCATCAGGTTTACACTGTAGCATGATTAACTACCATTGGATGGAGTGATCAATCTCAAATCACTAGAGTGTAACTCTTAGTTAATATGCTAGTGCTTATAGTGCATTGACGGACCTGAGCTTTCCTATTGATACTCAAGGTTGTCAATCAGTCAATAGGAACTCATAACTTGTATAAGGTACGTGTTCTTAATCTTGAGACGTTTATGAACACAGACTGTGGATATGGCTGCTTTGACTTACCAATCAGTGAGGTCTATAGAAGATCAACACCTGGGTATCTTGGGTATGTCATATTCATAGGGTTGTGAACATATATTGTCAAGACAGAATCTACCCTCTGTTTCAGAGTAAGCATTCCCTTGAGAATGTCACCAAGTCGATTACTGAGTACTGCTGTCTTGTTGATAAGAGTTATCAACATGTTTGGTAATCATGAGAGGTGAATGGGACTCAAGGAATACAAGAAGTAATCATGATTCAGGTTGACAGTAACAGTTATCCGACTACCTGAATATGATTACGAATGCTAACGGTAGAGGGACATTAGTACACCATACAAGTCTAGTTATCGCTTCAGATATGTTCTTTTGCGTTGGAGTTCAGTTATCGTTTTATAGTGGAGTAAGCGTTAACTGATCAGTCGATTAATTTGCTGATCAAAGAGTTTGGTCATGGGAATTAATCAACTGATCTGAGCCAACAATAAAGAGCCTAGGAGGTCCCACTCTTAGCTCCGCTAGGATGCTTGGAAAGGCAAATGAGGATGATGTCAAGACAGGTTCGATCGATCGAAGTTGTCTCGATCGATTGAAGTCTAGACAGGTTCGATCGATTGAAGATGGTTCGATCGATCGAAACCACTTCGATCGCTCGAAGTCTAGGTCGGTTCTGGGAATCTATAAATAGGGCAGCTGCGTTCTGGAAAAGGTGTTCGTCGTTTTTTATACGAAAAGCTGCAGAAACTGTTTAGGTTTCCCAAAACCTTCCAATCCTCTCCATTAGGGTTCCCACCAACCCTAGTCCTTCCTGCGAGCATCCATAGGAGTCATAAGAGTGAAGGCCATCTAGTGGAGGCTGCTGGAAGTTGAAGATTTCAGAATTGGGTTCAAGACACTAAGGTATAAACTCTTGTCCCCTCTTGTACGCATCTATGGAATTGACGAGTAGTAGATCCTAGGCTACCAAATAAGTTTTTATAACTTGATTATTTCCGCTGCGCGTTTAAAAATTAATTTAAACCAGTTTTTCCATCAATTGGTATCAGAGCCACGCTCGTTTGGATCTATAGATGCGTTTTGAAACACTATATTGATTTGCATGTTGATTTTAGAACTGTTTTCGAAACGGCATTGTCACAGATCTATTTCTGCAGTGTTATCGCAGCAGAGTACAAATCTGTGAATGCATGGGATGCAAGGCCGGTTCGATCAATCGAACATGTTTCGATCGATCGAACATCCTCTGTACTCGAGCGATCGAACAGGTTTCGAGCGATCGAACATTGATATGTTCGATCGATCGAATGACATTCGATCGATCGAGACTGATTCTTTGTCAGGTTCTCTGTTTCACAGTTTTAAAGTGTTTTGAAATGAAAAGCTTTAATTTTAAAGTATTCTGTTATTTTTTAAAAATCATTCTGTGAAATAGAAAGTTCAAGCGATTGAACAGAGTTCAATCAATCGAAGGTTCGAGCGATCGAACGGTCTTCGATCGATCGAACTGTGACAGAGAAGTAAGATGTTGTTTTAAGTTCTAATTCAGTATGTAAAGAGTTTATATGCTGTGTGAATCAATTAAGTATTCCAATAGTTACATATATTTGTTATGTATGTGTGGATGCATGTACGACTAACCCTTTTGTAGCTAGTTTAGTCACTATCTCCCATGGCACCAAGACTTTTAAATTTTGTATTTAAAGTGCTCGAGATTGGTGCATGTTGTAATTTATGTTTGGTTTGGTTTTAAGGCATATGTAAAGGGCGCTGCGACTTCAATCCTACGAAAAGGAAAGTCGCACCGGTTTCCCTAGCCTTTTATTTTATTGTTGTTGCTATTTCTATTTCTAGATAAATTGTAAGCTTCGAAAGAAGCATAGGACAAATGTAATAGAATTAGAAAATCCATGAAGATGGAGCAAGGAGCCATTGTCCATGAAGATGGAGCTGGAGGCGATCAAACCAAAAGGAGGTTCTATAGAGATAGAGCCATGGGAGATAGAGGCATTGTTTGAATGCCTATATTTCATTTTCGTTTTTTTTTTTGTTGTTGTTTTATGTGCTTGGTTTGTGATTGGCGTATAATACATTGTTGCATGCACGCAAAACAAGTTTTCTAAAATAAAATTCAAAAAACCGTTTTTCAACACATTAGTAAACATTAGATGTTTATGGGAAGTGTGTAGAAACAGATTTTTTTCAAAAAGCAAAATCCTTTTTACTAAAACTAGTGGGAGAGGGTCTTATTGATTACACCCACGATCTTCCATTAACGGTTCACTGTAAGATGAGTGGTGCATTCTGTGTCACCTCGTCAGGGGTGATCATTCCATACGGAGGGTGCATTACTCATTGGTTACTAGGAGTGAACTTCTTATGATAGGATCAATCAGACGTGTTAGAGGGTGACCACCACACGGAGGCGCTACTTGAGACGGTTGTGATTGGATCCTAGTTAATGGTACACACTAGCTAAGCTATGGATAATGGATCCCACACGGGGCATTGTTCAGAAACTTAGAGATCAAAATGGATCGGGAGTCATAACTTGTTTTGCAAGAGTTGCATAGCGGACAAGTCTTGATTAATCGAAAAATAGAAAATTGACCTCCACACGGAGGCTTTATTCTTTTGTTTCGATATTCCGGCGACTTTGTTTTAAAATAAGAGTTTTAAGGATTCTTTTATTTCAAACTGTCAAATCCTGATATCCATATTTATTTTGTTTGTTTGATTTTCAGTAATCATAATGTCTGGATCTGCATTTAGTCCACTTGCCACCATACTCACTCAAAACAAGTTAACTGGAAACAACTACACTGAATGGAAACGTAACCTTGACATCGTGTTAACTGCGGAGGATCACATATATGTCCTCACCACCCCATGCCCCGAAGAACCCGCGGCAAATGCTTCGGCAGCTGCCAGACGCGAGTTCGATAAATGGAAGAAGTCGAATGGAATGGCTCGTTGCTATATTCTGGCCTCAATGGCTGGTGTATTGCAACACCAATTCCAATCGAATGATTCTGCCAGTGACATTATCACATCCCTGAAAAAGATGTTTGGGGAGCATGGCAGGCCTGCCAGACAGGTAGCCATGCAAAAGATAATGAGTGCAAAGATGTCGGAAGGGACTCCAGTCAAGGAACATGTTTTAAAAATGATTGGTTATTTAAACGAGCTGGAGACCCTAGGTGCCAACATCGATGCACAGACCCAAGTTGATATGATCCTTAATTCGCTGTCGCCTTCATTCGCCCAATTTAAACTTAACTATAATATGAATCAAATGAATTTTTCAATGAGCGAATTGATGAGTTCTCTTTTGGCAGCGGAAGGGGTGATCAAACCTGGGGTCAACGTTTTGAACGTTGAGAAAAGCGCTTCCTCCTCCCGATCTGTGCCGAAAGGAAAGAAAGGGAAGAAGAAAGCTAGCACTGGTGGTTCAAGTGTTGGACCAGTCCCTAAGATTGCAAAATCTAAGGGAAAAGGTAAGGGCAAAGGGAAGGTGGGTGGCCAAGGCAAAGGAAAGTGTTTCCAATGCGGTGAGAAGGGCCACTGGAAGAGGAACTGTCCAGAATTCTTAGCTACAAGAGTTCAAGGTATGATTGAATCACATGTGATTGAAGTAAGTTTTATAACGGATAGTTCAAACACTTGGTGCATTGATTCTGGTGCGACTAACCATATCTGTAATTCATTGCAGGGGTTCAGATCAACCAGGAGGTGCAGTGATGGGGAAATCGTACTTACTCTAGATTCTAGCGCAACCGTTTCTGCGGTTGCTATAGGAGTCGTAGTTTTAGAATTTCTAGACAATAAAATTTTGATTTTATCAGATGTACTTTACGTCCCTTCAATGAGACGTAATTTAATTTCAGTTTCTAATTTATCGAATAATGGTTATTCTTTTCATTTTGGAACTGAAGTTGTGATTAAAAGAAATAGTTCTTTTATATGTTCTGGTGTTAAATCAAATGGTTTGTATGTGATTACTCCCAATATTTCTAAAGACTCTTGCATGGAACTTAATAACTCAGTGGTTAATATACCATCTAAAAGAAAGAGACCTTCCACTAATCCAACAAGGCTTTGGCACATGAGGCTTGGCCATATCAATCTAAATAGGATTGGCAGACTAGTCAAAGAAGGGATCTTAGGCGATTTGGTTCTCGAACCAATGGAAGTCTGTGAGTCTTGTTTAGAGGGTAAGATGACCAAAAGGCCCTTTCCCGTAAAGGGCAATAGGACCAATGCATTGTTGGAATTAGTTCATACTGATGTGTGTGGACCAATAAATATTAGAGCAAGGGGTGGTTATGAGTATTTAATAACATTTACCGATGACCACTCTAGGTATGGATATGTGTACCTAATGCAGCACAAGTCTGAAGCCTTTGAAAAGTTCAAAGAGTTTAGGACTGAAGTGGAGAAGCAATTGGGCACACATATCAAGGCCATTCGATCTGATCGAGGTGGCGAGTACCTCTCTAATGAGTTTATTGATCACCTCGTACAGAATGGGATTCTGTCACAATTGACTGCACCTGGTACGCCTCAGCAGAACGGTGTAGCGGAGAGAAGGAATCGGACTCTTTTAGACATGACTAGGTCGATGATGAGTTATTCTGAGTTGCCATTATTCCTTTGGGGTTATGCTTTGGAAACCGCTGCTTACATACTAAATCTAGTACCAAGCAAATCTGTTCCAAGGACACCACGAGAGATGTGGATTGGGCGCAAGCCTTCTTTGCAACATCTCCGGATATGGGGGTGTCCGGCACATGTGCTGAAAGGAAAGATAAGCAAATTGGATTCTAGATCGGAAGTATGTTACTTTGTGGGTTATCCAAAAGGTACTTATGGATGCTATTTTTATGATCCAAGGGAACAGAAAGTGTTTGTTAGTACAAATGCTGTTTTCTTAGAGGATGATTATATCATGAACCATAAACCTAAGGGAAGGATAGATCTTAGAGAGATAGAAGGAGAGCCCTCAGTCCAACCCGCAGTTAATAACGATGTAAATCAAGAAAACACCATTTCTTCACCTATTTCCGCACCGGTACCTCGTCGTAGTGGGAGGATGATCAGCCAGCCTGATAGATACATGTTCTTAGGAGAAGTTTTTGAAGCTGTCTCCATAGAATCTGAATCTGATCCTGTCACATACGAAGAGGCAATGGCTGATGTTGATTCAGCTCATTGGGTTAAAGCTATGAAGGCTGAATTGGAATCTATGGATTCCAATCAGGTCTGGGATCTTGTAGAACTTCCAGCCAATATTAAACCCATTGGCTGTAAGTGGGTCTACAAGAGGAAAAGAGGATCTGATGGAAAGGTTGAGACCTTTAAGGCTAGGCTTGTAGCGAAAGGTTATACTCAGAGGGAGGGCATTGACTATGAGGAAACCTTCTCGCCGGTGGCCATGCTCAAGTCCATTAGGATACTCTTATCCATTGCTGCATGCCTAGATTATGAGATCTAGCAGATGGACGTCAAGACTGCATTCTTGAATGGCAATCTTGAGGAGGACATCTATATGCAACAACCAGGAGGGTTCATAGCTGGTCGGAAAGGTAACTTGGTATGCAAGTTGCAAAAGTCCATTTATGGGCTTAAGCAGGCATCCAGGAGTTGGAACATCCGATTTGACCAAGCGGTCAAGTCGTTTGGTTTCATACAGAATCTGGATGAACCTTGTGTATACAAGAAGAGTGAAGGAAAAGTGGTGGCCTTTCTTGTGCTTTACGTTGACGATATTCTACTCATTGGGAATGATGTAGCGGCATTATCAACAATCAAGGTTTGGCTAGCTAGTACTTTCGATATGAAGGATCTAGGAGAGGCGAGCTATATTCTTGGGATAAAGCTCTTTCGGGATCGCAAGCGAAAGATAATGGGATTGTCTCAAGCTGGTTATATCGATAAGGTGCTAACTAGGTTTTCTATGGATAATTCGAAGAAAGGTTTGTTACCTTTCAGGCATGGTTTAGCGTTCTCCAAGGACCAGTGTCCAAAGACACAGGTGGAGAGGAATCGCATGGCAGGAATTCCATATGCTTCGGCAGTTGGAAGTCTCATGTATGCGATGTTATGCACTAGACCAGATATCTGCTTTACCGTTGGCATGGTCAGTAGATATCAATCGAATCCTGGTCCAGAGCACTGGACAGCCGTTAAGCACATTCTTAAGTACTTGAGAAGAACTAAAGATTACATGCTTATGTACGGCGGTAGTGAGTTAATTCCAGTAGGATATACTGACTCAGATTTTATGTCAGATAAAGATTCGAGGAAGTCGACGTCCGGTCATCTCTTTACCTTGGGAGGTGGTGCTGTTAGTTGGAGGAGCATTAAGCAGAAATGCATTGCAGACTCAACTACAGAAGCTGAGTATGTGGCTGCTTGTGAAGCCGCAAAGGAAGCTGTTTGGCGCAAGAAGTTCCTTATGGAACTCGAGGTGGTACCAACGTCGTTGTTGCCTATTACGCTTTATTGTGATAATAGTGGGGCAGTGGCTCAGTCCAAGGAGCCAAGGAACCACGGAAATGGAAAGCACGTAGAGCGGAAATATCATCTTATCCGAGATATTGTTCAACGTGGAGATGTGACTGTCACCAAGATTGCCACCGCTGACAATCTTGCTGATCCGTTTACAAAGGCCTTGCCACAGAAGGTCTTTGATCGTCATCTAGATAGTCTAGGTCTCAGATGTAATCCTGTATGGTTGTGAGTGCAAGTGGGAGTTTGTTGGGTTTGTGCCCTCAAACCATTACTTTATATAGGAGACATTGACATTTTAATATATGGATATCAGCTTTACATTTTGTTATGTATGTTTCTTTCATGAGATGATTGTTATCCTTAAGTATCATAGTAAGTAATTCATGTATGTATGAGATACATACAAGTGAGATATGAATTGCTATTCTTTGTTACTTAGAACATGTCACAGTGGATGTTGAGACTAGGATATCTCATCAGGTTTACACTGTAGCATGATTAACTACCATTGGATGGAGTGATCAATCTCAAATCACTAGAGTGTAACTCTTAGTTAATATGCTAGTGCTTATAGTGCATTGACGGACCTGAGCTTTCCTATTGACACTCAAGGCTGTCAATCAGTCGATAGGAACTCATAACTTGTATAAGGTACGTGTTCTTAATCTTGAGACGTTTATGAACACAGACTGTGGATATGGCTGCTTTGACTTACCAATCAGTGAGGTCTATAGAAGATCAACACCTGGGTATCTTGGGTATGTCATATTCATAGGGTTGTGAACATATATTGTCAAGACAGAATCTACCCTCTGTTTCAGAGTAAGCATTCCCTTGAGAATGTCACCAAGTCGATTACTGAGTACTGCAGTCTTGTTGATAAGAGTTATCAACATGTTTGGTAATCATGAGAGGTGAATGGGACTCAAGGAATACAAGAAGTAATCATGATTCAGGTTGACAGTAACAGTTATCCGACTACCTGAATATGATTACGAATGCTAACGGTAGAGGGACATTAGTACACCATACAAGTCTAGTTATCGCTTCGAATATGTTCTTTTGCGTTGGAGTTCAGTTATCGTTTTATAGTGGAGTAAGCGTTAACTGATCAGTCGATTAATTTGCTGATCAAAGAGTTTGGTCATGGGAATTAATCAACTGATCTGAGCCAACAATAAAGAGCCTAGGAGGTCCCACTCTTAGCTCCGCTAGGATGCTTGGAAAGGCAAATGAGGATGATGTCAAGACAGGTTCGATCGATCGAAGTTGTCTCGATCGATTGAAGTCTAGACAGGTTCGATCGATTGAAGATGGTTCAATCGATCGAATGTTCGATCGATCGAAACCACTTCGATCGCTCGAAGTCTAGGTCGGTTCTGGGAATCTATAAATAGGGCAGCTGCGTTCTGGAAAAGGTGTTCGTCGTTTTTTATACGAAAAGCTGCAGAAACTGTTTAGGTTTCCCAAAACCTTCCAATCCTCTCCATTAGGGTTCCCACCAACCCTAGTCCTTCCTGCGAGCATCCATAGGAGTCATAAGAGTGAAGGCCATCTAGTGGAGGCTGCTGGAAGTTGAAGATTTCAGAATTGGGTTCAAGACACTAAGGTATAAACTCTTGTCCCCTCTTGTACGCATCTATGGAATTGACGAGTAGTAGATCCTAGGCTACCAAATAAGTTTTTATAACTTGATTATTTCCGCTGCGCGTTTAAAAATTAATTTAAACTAGTTTTTCCATCATACATACTCTGTGACTTCCCTCTTCATGCCTTCCCACTAAAAGTTCCTTTTTAAGTCTTTGTACATCTGTGGATATCGCAGGTTTTCTTTCAACCCACAGCTTTTCAAAATCAATTTCACAAATAAATGAGTCACCATTTAATTTTTTAAAAGGAAAAATTAAGAAACAATTTTAAAAGCGAACTGATCTTTTAGAAACCAGAGATTAACTAGGTCCGGGGATTATGGAATGAGAGAGGAAGGAGTCCGTCGGACTAAAACACCCTCTCTCATCCTATCTTGCGATAGGCCTCTACTCAATATCCTTCTAATCGAATTATTAATTTAAATGTGCCCTCAACTAATATATATGTATAGATATACGTTGCAAAAAGCATGTCCAAAGGGGTGCAAAATTGTAATTGATAAAATATCATTCAAAAATCACATATTTCAAGTAGCAAGCAACATGATATGCACTAGGGAACAAGAGAACTTACCCGGGATCCAGCAGCGATATTAAACGTGCAATGCATACAAACAAAAGAAAATCCTAAGAAAGAGTCTCTAATCACATATACATATAAGGCAAGATCCTAATTCTAATGTGTAGCGCATGAGGTTAAAAAATTGATAAAATCAAGAAATTAAAATAAATTAAAGGTGGTCCTAGAGATCATACCTTAATAGCGCTACAAAACAAAAAGGTTAGTCCACATGATATACAAGATGTGAAGCCAGAAATAACAATCCTAAATTTCTAGCTTAAACCTATCAAGCATGAAATCCAACTTTATTCAATAGCTAGTTCTAATCATGAGCATTAAATGTACATGAATGAATGAATGTGAACAAGAATAAGACATGGATTTATTCACTAATTTGGGTCACTTAGCCTCTGGATTTAAGCTAAACTATCATTATTCAAAGTATGATTTGGATCCTAAGACATTAGGAGACCATTTGAGTTGGAATAAATGAGATTAGACAAAAAAAGGTAGCAGTTTTTATGAATTACAGAGAGCAGACCAGATCTTAAAAAATAGAAAAACCATGCTTCCAACAGTTGGATCTTAATGATTTTTGGATATGATATGCCTCTGTGAGTCTAGTTTATAACCCAAAAAGAAAATCAAGGTTTGGACGGTTAGATCTCTGGGAATATGGAAAACACTAGACGCCACTCAGGAATCTGCAACTCTCTGTCCAGAGATCTTGTACGAATTATTAAAAATAGCAAACAGATGAGAAACACTTAGATCGTTTTAGGGGATCTCCTTAACACATTAAGGTACCTAGAAAAAATTATTAGAGACCTCGGAAACTCCGTTAAAATTCTGATTTATTAGTTTCAAAATAGATTTACTGTTCTGAAATTTCGGACAGAGAGCTGCATGTATTAAAAATCACAAGACCAAACCATCTTAGACATGAGATCACCTTAAAACAAAAATTTCAGTGGTAGAGTATTGTGTTATTGACACTTTCCCGTTTGTTTCACTTGATTTCAACGGTTAGATTTTGAACTAAAAATCTTTGATCAAAATCAGTTTGTGAACTCACTGTTTTTCATTTGTCAAGTTCAACTTTATTTGTTAACCCCAACTATTAAACCATGAAGTTGGACTTAAACTAAACCATTTTCTCCTACCATTTGATGGTCATTGGAGACTAAAGACCTTCATATTTGTAGCTTTCAAAGGAAGTATGAATAGACTTTATGAAATCTCAAGATGAGGACTCTAAACCATGGAGATGGGCTTAGACTCAAAACCATTTTCTCCTACCATTTGATGGTCATTGGAGATGAAGACATGACTAATACTCATAAGTTTCAAAGAAAATATGGAATTGATTTCATGAAATACCAAGTTTAGAGGATCCAAGTCATGAGTATGGACTTGGATTCATCTATTTGCTTATGAAATGAAGTGATGATCAAATTTTGACTCTCATGTAAAGTATAAGCTTATATGGGATTCAAAGGATCATACTCAAGAGATTTCAAGAGAGATATTGAAGATCTCCAAGAATCTCAAGAGAGGAACATAAACAAAAGAAATATAAGAAAGATCAAAGAATTAGAAACAAGAACTCCTAAGCTTACTAGACAAACTCTAAGACTTAATCAAGAAAAATTAAAAATGACTTGAAGATTAGAAGCTCAAAAAGAAAGAAAACACAACCAAGATTAGAGGGTCACCTCCAAACTATCCTCAAAAGTCTTTCTTTGAAGATCTTCCAAGCTCTTCTCTCTAGTTCTCTAAACTCTCTCTTTTTCTCTCAAGATATGTTAGTGTAATGGTAGTGATTTTTTGTATTTGTTGGTGTATCTCTTGTGTATATTCCTTGCATGTGTTCCAAGGAAGATCTTTCCTCTTTTATAGGCAAAATTACCAAGTATTTTTAGTGAATTCGGAGTAAAAGACAGGTGTAAATCTCTCATTTGGTGGTACAATACGTACTTCCTGAAATTAGACAGACTGCTGCCCAGGGCGGCAGTCAAAATTCATCTGCGGCTGTCCGTGGGTGCCGCTGCAGCACTCTGTGACTGCCGCGACGGCATTCCGTGACTGCCGCACGGCTCTCCGTGAGTGCCGCAGCAGATTGTTGATTGCCGGGTTTTCGTCAACCTTACTTTATCATTTTTTTGTTTTTATCCGCATACACATACGTATTGTACCACAAAATACGGACTTTAAAAGTAAACGGCAGTCAGAAAATGTCGGCGGCACTCAGTGAATGCCGCGGAATACTACCGTGTGCCGTTTTTTGTTGAACTTCCTCTTTTAGGTCTTTTCTTTTCTCCTTTTTCTTCCAAAAAAATATTTTCGAAGATTTTCTCCAAAAATGGTGTTTTATACCTGAATTCTCCTAAATACCTAGTATTTTCCTCTTTCTGTGAAATTTTATCGCGTTTGGAGAACTTTCTGAAGAGCTTGGAATACTTCGATTCTTTCAGTCTTTATCATCATCGGACGTGGAGGTGACGCTCTCCTAAATTCGACGGTCGGTCAAAATTGGGGTGTCTACAACATCTTGGTTCCACCGAGGTGTATAGTCATCCTTAACTTATGTGCTTCATCCAAAATATCTTTCCTCAAACCAATCGTGTCCAGTACACATAACTCATCCCTACATCTGAGTCCTTCATCAATTCTAATGTTTCATTCAGTCGAATCCTTTACTTTCGCCCTCTTGAACCACTACTTCAATCCTTTGTCCTTCTTTTGAGCTTTGAGTATTAGGTGAATAAGACTTGGTTGCACTATAAGACATCCAAAAGGTTGTCCATCTCCTGGTCTTGCAGCCTGAATGTCAAATTCTATTAAAGCCTCTAAGGCTTTCCATTACTTGATTAATAGCGAGGCGATTAACCTTTGGGGTCTCTTGCTCAGAGCATCTGGGACTACATTTTCTTTCCTGGGGTGGTACTATAAATTAAAGTTGTAGTCCTTAAGTAGTTCCATCCAACATCGTTGTCTCATGTTTAGCTCCTTCTGAGAGAACAGGTATTGCAAGCTTTTATGATCCGAAAATAAATCAAATTTTTCTCCATAGAGGTAATGCCTCTAAATCTTAAGTGCAAAGACAATTACAGCCAAATCCAGGTCATGTGTAGGGTAATTCAACTCATGTGGCTTTAATTGTCTGAATCCATAAGAGATCACCTTGTCATTCTGCATAAGTACACATCCTAGTCCTTAATACGAAGCATCACTATAGATAGTGTATTGATCACCATTCTTGGGTATAACTAGCACTGGCGCTGAGGTCCACCTCTCCTTTAGTTCCCGAAAAGCACGTTCGTGCTTGTTATTCTACTCAAAGTTTGAGTCCTTTTTCATTAATTTGATTAAAGGAGACGCAATCCTCGAGAATCCTTCCACGAACCTCCTATAATACCTAGCTAATCCGAGGAAACTTCTTACTTCAGATGCATTGGTTGGTCTATTCAAACTAGAAACTGTGTCTGTTTTTATTGAGTCTTTCGAAATCCTTTGTGAAACTACAT
Source organism: Hydrangea macrophylla (assembly GCA_033977485.1). Classification (NCBI taxonomy): domain Eukaryota; kingdom Viridiplantae; phylum Streptophyta; class Magnoliopsida; order Cornales; family Hydrangeaceae; genus Hydrangea; species Hydrangea macrophylla. Next base: position 59,796,225 of record CM066997.1, on the reverse strand, counting down.
GCCCCAAGAGCTTAACTTTAGCTAAAACTCACCCTTACTAAACTTGGCATAGAGGCTATTTTCTCTAAGTGTATGGAGTGTAATCTATATGTGCTTCTTGTGCTCTTCTTCACTCTTCGAATAAATGAGGATATCGTCGATAAACACGATGATGAATTGATCTAAGAAGGGCCTGAACACTCGATTCATCAAATCCATGAATACAGCCAGGGCATTAGTTAATCCAAAAGGCATAACTAGAAACTCATAGTGCCCATATCTTGTTCTGAAAGCTGTTTTTGGTATGTCTTCAGGCCTAACAAGTAACTTGTGGTATCCGGATCGTAAATTGATCTTCAAAAAGGTTGTCACTTCTTGTAGCTGATCGAATAATTCATCTATCCTAGGAAGGAGGTGCTTATTCTTGATGGTGACCTTATTCAATTCTCTATAGTTGATACAGAGTTAAAGATTTCCATCCTTCTTTCTAACAAATAGAATTGAGGCTCCCCAGGATGACATGCTAGGTCTAATGAATCCAAGATCTTCTAATTCTTGTACTTGCTTCTTCAGCTCCAGCATTTCCATTGGGGCCATTCGGTAAGGGGTCTTAGATAAAGGTGATGTTCCGAGTACTAACTCAATACAAAATCGATCTCACTCTGAGATGGTAATCCGGAATTGTTTTGAAAGACATCTTCATAGTCTCGAAGTATTAAAATCTTAGCGACTGTCAATTCTGAGCTTGTGGTTTCCATAGCGGCTAAGTGACTTGTAAGAAATGCATCACTAGTAGGATTGCATTGAAAATTAAAGGATGGACTCCCTGGTACTGAAAATGTGATCGACTTACTAGCACAATATAACTTCACATAATTCTTAGTGATATGTACAAAAATGTCCAGTAAAAGTGAAGCTCCGCTGGTGCATAACCCTAGTGGTACGCCCAGTATCATAAGTGCATGACCAACAGGTCGAGAAAGCATCACAGGCACGGTTTGTCACTGTGGATACCGGCATTTGGGCCCACTTTTTAAATAATTTTCAAATTCAAAGAGTCGCCACTTAATTTTTTTAAAAAAGGAAAATTAAGAAACCATTTTGAAAGGAAACTGATCTTTTTGCGAAACCAAAGATAATCTAGGTCCGGAGATTATGGAATGAAAGGGGAAGGAGCCCGGCGGACTAAGACACCCCCTTTCATCCTATCTCGTGATAGGCCTCTACTCATCATCCTTTTAATCGAATTAATAATCTAAGTGTGCCCTTAACTAATACATATATATAAATAATACATTACACAAGCATGTTGAAAAGGGTGCAAGATTGCTAACGACAAAATATCATTCACAAGCCACATAGTTCAAATAGCAAGCAAAATGATGTGCAAATAGGGAACTAGGAAACTTACCCGGGATCCAGCTGCGAATTTAAACATGCAATGCATACATATAAAATAAACCTAAGAAAAGGTCTCTAACGCATATAAACACATAAGGCAAGACCTAGTCTAAGGTGTCGCGCATGGAATCGAAAATCAAGAATATCAACAAATGAAATAAACTAGAGAAGAGATGAGAAATTGTACCTCAAATGCGCTATAAAACAAAGATTAGTCCACATGCTTCACATAATAATATGATATCAAAACAATCAATCATGATCCTCTAGTTTAGATCTATTAAGCATGAAATCCAACTTTATTCAATAGCTAGTTCTAATCATAAGCATTAATGTACATGAATGAATGAATGTGAACAAGAATAAAACATGGATTTATTCACTAATTTGGATCACTTAGCCTCTGGATTTAAGCTAAATTATCGTTATTCAAAACATGATTTGGGTCCCAAGACATTAGGGAACCATTTGAGTTGAAATAAATAAGATTAGACAAAAACAGTAGCAGTTTTTTATGAATTACAGAGAGCAGACCAGATCTTAAAAAATAGAATAACCATAATTCCAACGGTTGGATCTTAATGATTTTTGGATATGATATGCCTCTGTGAGTCTAGTTTATAACCCAAAAAGAAAATCAAGGTTTGAACGGTTAGATCTCTGGGAATATGGAAAACACTAGACATCACTCAGGAATCTGCAACTCTTGTCCAGAGATCTTGTACGATTTTCTAAAAATAGTAAAAAGATGAGAAACACTTAGATCTTTTTAGGATATCTCCCTAACACATTAAGGTACTTAGAAAAAATTATTAGAGACCCGGGAAACACCGTTAAAGTTCTGATTTATTAATTTCAAAATGGACTTACTGTTCTGAAATTTTGGACAGAGAGTTGCATGTTTTGAAATCCTAAGACCAAACCATCTTAGGCATGGAATTTCATCAAAACAAAAATCACAGAGGTATTTAAATGGGTTATGAACCTCCTCCAATTGGTCTCATCCATTTCCAATCAATCATGACTTTATAAAAAATCTTTGATTACGATTGGTTTATGGATTCACTGCACCTTTGTTAAATTGATGTTCATAGTTTAAAACCAACTTGATCCATGATCCTAGAAAGGACTAGAATCAAGTTTGATTATGATTAATGAGATAAATGGTGAAATAGGGAGAAACCCCTAGATTTAACCTGGATGGATTCCTATCATAGATCACATAATTGGAGATCTAACATGAGAATCTTAATGTTCTACTTATTTTAAATGAAAATCTACATCCAATTCTTCTCTCAACTGTATGGTCCTTGAAGAATACAGAGTCATATTACTATTTCTCCTACCAAGTTAATGGTCCTTGGAAACAAAATGATATCCCAACTACATAAACCTCTATGGAATATAGCATGAATTCCATAAGATTTTTAGTGAGGAGATTTCAAACCATGAGTTAAGACTTAATTTCAACAAACTACATGTAGAGATGATCATGATGATCCAGTTTAATCCCTATATAAATCATAAGATCATAGGGAATTAGAGGATCAAACTCAAAGAAACCTAATAAGATATTGAAGATCTCATAGATCTCTTGAGAAGAATATAGATGAAAAAAGGAAATCAAAGGCTACTTGAAAACTTCAAGTCCAAAAACTCTTTTATCTTAAATCCAAAGCTCTCTTTTGGATCCAAATTAATGAAACATTATGAAATTCAATCACAAGTTCTAAGTGGTGTGTGATGAAATGGGGTAGGAAGAGAGGTTTTGAAAATGTGTAAAATTTCCTAGAACTATGAACTTGTGATTGAGTTCTCCTAATTCTACAAAAGATTGAGAGGTTACCTCTATGACCTCAAAGAATTCTTCTATCTCTTGTGAAGCTCTTCCAACAATCTTCAAATTCTTCTTCAATTCATCAAATTTCTTCAAGAAAATCTATCTTCTTTCTCTCAATTCTCTCTAATGTATGTACATAACTCTTGTATTCCTCTCTCTTCATTCAAGTCTCTATGTCTCAAAATGAAGATGAAAGTTTATTTATCTAGACCACCAATTCAAGGTTAGATGGGTAAATTCGGGTGAAAATCCATGTGCAAAGTTTTCTTGTAGAACATGTGAGAAAAGCAGTCTGTTACAGCGCGCGGCACTCGCTGAGTGCCACGCGGCAATCGCTGAGTGCCGGGCGGCACTCGCTAAGTGCTGCCGGCTTCGTCGCGTGCCGCGGCTAACCGAATTTCTGTCTTCTTTTTAATTTTCAAAACATATATTAACAAAACTTAATTACTAACAAATTATGTTAAAATACTTACATTTGTAATATATTTTGTTAAGAATATATTCATTGCATATATTTTAATGTGTTATTTCTTTTCTCTTTTTTTTCTTTTCAAAATTCCTTTTTTCAAAATTCCTTTTTTTATTTTCTCCTTTTTTTCTCTTTTCTTTTCAAAACTCTTTTCCTCTTTTCTTTTGAAGACTTCTTTCATATTATATTTCTATTCTTTTTTTCGAATGAATTCTCAGACTGATTTCCTCACATGTTATTCAATGTTCGGGTTTCCCCCGAATACCCAATTTCCATCTCTCTCTCTCTCTCTCTTACTTTGAACTTTGAAATTTGTCTTGAAGAATCTTTGAAGGATTCAAATTTTCTGGAAAATCTTTGAATTTCACCGGTCATCGTCATCATCGGTCTTCTAGAGGTAACCAATCCCTGGATTTGACGTTTGGTCAAAATCGGGGTGTCTACAGTTTTCCCCTCTTCAGCAGAGCTTGTAAAGCAACGCGTATCACAAGTGAATGTCGAAGCCTGTGTGAAAGACAAGCCTTTGACCAAACAGTCAAATCTAGGTAAAAACAAAAGTGCGTTGCAAAATCGGGTGCGCAGAGAGCCAAATGCTGGTCGTGCTCAATGGTGAGCTACCTACGTATCCCAACGGGAATCAGACCAAGACGTAGTTCGGCCAAGGGATAACTCCTAAGCACAACTAACCACACAGATGAACGCACCTATCCTAACGTGATGCACATGCTCAAATATCATGCCTCATGTTCCTAACGTGATGACCCATGTTCATGTTGATCTTTCTATCACCAAAAATGCGTTTTATACCCCAAATCCTCTATTTATGATATAGTCATACTCTGGGAATGTCACAATTACGAAGTTCAGGGTCCTTATGAATTTTGAGAATTGTCTGACTGACTGAGATGTGCCTTGCGCCTTACACTCCATAGTCAAATCAGGTAGCACGTTGAAAGATTGAGATGCGCTTCGCGCCTTATACTCCGGTGTGAAACCAGGTAGCATGCTGAAAGACTGAGATGCGCTTCGCGCCTTATACTCCAGTGTCTTCCAAGAATCATCTGATCGACTGAGATGCGCTTCGCGCCTTATACTCCGGTGTCAAACCAGGTAGCACGCTGAAAGACTGAGATGCGCTTCGCGCCTTATACTCCAATGTCTTCCAAGAATCATCTGATCGACTGAGATGTACTTCGCGCCTTATACTCTGGTGTCAAACCAAGTAGCACGCTGAAAGACTGAGATGCGCTTCGCGCCTTATACTCCGGTATCTTCCAAGAATCATCTGATTGACTGAGATGCACTTCGCGCCTTATACTCCGGTGTCAAACCAGGTAGCACGCTGAAAGACTGAGATGCGCTTCGCGCCTTATACTCCAGTGTCTTCCAAGAATTATCTGATCGACTGAGATGCGCTTCACGCCTTATACTCTGGTGTCAAACCAGGTAGCACGCTGAAAGACTGAGATGCGCTTCGCGTCTTATACTCCGGTGTCTTCCAAGAATCATCTGATCGACTGAGATGCGCTTCGCGCCTTATACTTCAGTGTCAAACCAGGTAGCACGTTGAAAGACTGAGATGCGCTTCGCGCCTAATATTCTGGTGTTTTCTAAGAATCATCTGATCAACTGAGATGCGCTTCGCACCTTATACTCCGATGTCAAACCAGGTAGCACGCTGAAAGACTGAGATGCGCTTCGCGCCTTATACTCCGGTGTCTTCCAAGAATCATCTGATCGACTGAGATGCGCTTCGCGCCTTATACTCCAGTGTCAAACCAGGTAGCACGCTGAAAGACTGAGATGCGCTTCGCGCCTTATACTCCGGTGTCTTCTAAGAAATGAGATGTTTTGTAGAAAAGTCATAATCGCTCCAGATTCAATGACCCCAAAGATCTCAGAAAAGTCTGAATTGCTCCAGATTCAATGACCCCAGAAAGCAGAAAAGGTAGAATCGCTCCAGATTCAATGACACCAAAGAGCAGAAAAGTCAGAATCGCTCCAGATTCAATGATCCCAGAAAGCAGAAAAGTCAGAATCGTTCCAAATTTAATGACCCCAAAGATCGCAGAAAAGTCAGAATCGGTCCAGATTCAAAGACCCCAATGATCGTAGAAAAGAAGCTTGGTATTGCTAGGGTAAATCCCCTTTCTTTTTCTTTTTTTTTAGAACAGTCATGTGGTCTTAACAATCCGTTCTCCATTTTCATAAAGAACTTGAGTCGTACGGACTCGAAAATTCATTTTCTATTTCCAAAGATTTGGAGTCGCGCAGACTCGAAAATTCATTTTCTATTTTCAAAGATTTGGAGTCACGCAGACTCAAAAAATTCATTTTCCATTTTCAAAGATTTGGAGTCGCGCAGACTCAAAAACTCATTTTCTATTTCAAAGGTAGGGATTATGCCTATATTTTGCTTTGATTGGTGACACATAGGCTGTGACAGACGACTTATGGCAAGACCGCGAATTAGATCGGTAAATCATCGACTGCGATAGATGACTTATGCTAAGACCGAGGGTTTGATCGGTAACTCAAAGGCTGCGATAGACAACTTATGTCAAGACCGAGGATTTGATCGGTAACTCAAAGGCTGCGATAAACGACTTATGCCAAGATCGAGGATTTGATCGGTAACTCATAGGCTGCGATAGACGACTTATGCCAAGACCGAGGATTTGATCAGAGCTAGTCCAGCCTCAAAAGAATTGCCTTGGGGCTATTCAACCTGAAGAGATGTTCATGCGCTTCTTATTCCATATTCATTCATCAAAAAAAAAATTTGATAGATTGTTTGCTATGGACAGCAGTTTAGGTGATTCGAGCAAAAAGAGGAAGAAGTACGAGCCAGTTCCTTACGAAAACCCCACTTTTTTACTCACGGATTCCCCTTTTGACTATGGACAAGTCAAAAGGCTTTCTGGTACATCTTGATCTGCTGAGGATATTCACTTGATTTTGTTCTCTTTGAAGATATTACTCGCCCTTTCCTTGGCGGAGCAGAACCTGACTTCCTGTTCTTCATGCTATTACCCTTCTTTTGAAATTTCCACTTCTTGCTGATCCATCTGAGGAATGTATCTTTCGGATGGTAGACTCAAACTGAGGAGAGACACATACCTGTTGTGACCAATTCTACTTTCTTTTCTTTGCGCTTTTCTGATTATTTTTAGAGAATCATCATCCCATAGTATTCTTTCATTGTATCGTCCTTTATAATTGACTTTAAGGTAACGAGGAATTCTTCTTTTCAATGTTTCTTTCCATCTTAAATCAATTTCAGATTTTTGCATGAAAAGTTCAGCTTTTAACCTCAAGAACTTTCAGGATGTCCAAACTTGATCTTTATTTGGAAAGCCAGAAAACCTAGAGATATCTTATTTGGCAAATGACAGTTTGCCCCTAGTTTGATAGGGGGCTTGGAAGTGCTGGGCAAATGAAGTTTGCCCCTGGTTTGAGGGGGATGACGCGGCCTCTGGGCAAGCGAAGGTAATTTCGTGAGTTGGTTGGGTTTCTTCTTTGGACCGAGGGCCTTGGGAGACCCGCCTACTTATCTCCGAATGGGCATCAGGACCTATAGTAGTTCGGTCGAGGCCTGAAAGAAATGCAATGATTGACTCTGTATGTGATTGTGACCGAACCTTGCAGGCTGCCTACGTATCCCCGAATGAGAATCAGGTCAAAACGTAGTTCATCAACTCTGGAGGTTTTGAAAGAATAAGGCTTCAAGAATTGGTGGGCTTTTCGAGCCGTGTTTTCATTTGGGTTCAATGAGTGCCCTCTTTAGGTAGATTTTCTGAAATAGATTCCTTGTGACAGCTTTTGAACAAGATGATGAGAAAAAGAACTACTTCTCCCTTCTATTTATTTATTTTTTATTTTTCTCTTCTCTCTTTTTTTTTATTTTATTTTTTTTTTTGGCGGTTGATTCTTTTCACTTCCTCACTAGCCAGTCAATCTTTATAATACATCGTGTTTTAATCACACTCCATCATACTCTCGAAGCAATATCCATCTTCCAAATCACTCTTCAAAGATATCTTTGCATTGTTTTAGGCTCATTTAGACATTGAGCCTCTCACCAAATTTTGAGACTAATTGATACTTTCAAATCTCTTTTTTTATTTCCACTTTCTTTTCTTTGTTTAGAACAAAATAGAGCCTTGGGATAATTTGTGTGCCAATGATGTACTTTGAAGCACCCAAAGATTCCCAATCTTATTTATTCTTTGCCTTTTCTTTTCTTTTTTTCTTTCTCTTCTCTATGTCACTATCTCTTACTCTCTTCATGATTTTGACTGGCTAGGATTCGGATTTTGAAATCAACACGCGTCTTATTTTTGCTCTAACTTTTTCCTAGGCGCCCTTTCGGATTTTCATCCTAGCGAGCTTCCTTCCTTTTTTTTTCTTTTGAAGAAGTTCATTTAAAATATCTGGCTACCATCAAGGACCAAATTCACGGCTTTGGACTAGGAGCTCATCTTTTAGGCTTGGCATAAGGGGGATGTTGGACAATCTCTGGATTTATTCCTGGCTTATCATCGTAGGACCATGCAAAACATCCTTCTATTCATTTAGCAATGAGATCAATTTTATGCTTTTATCTTTATTGAGTGAAAAGAAAAAGAAAGAATCACTTTGAGAATCTTCTTCATTTCCTAAGCCAATTGCCAAAGTTTCCTCAATGATTTTGCATGCAGGTTCATTTTCCTTTTCACAGTTATTATAATTATTTAAGCACAATCAAGTAAGCAGAATTAGTCACTTTCATTGATAATAGAAAATTAAAAAGTTTGGCTCATACTTGGCCATTACAGACTTCCGGGGTAGGGGAATTCTTTCACTAGACTCAAGGACCTATTGGCAAACCTCTTGATTCTATTTCTCCTCAATTTTCTGGCTCCCCTTCCTTGCTTTATCTCCTTTTATTTCTTCCTTCAGTATTTCTCTCATCTGGTCTTTCCCAATCTTCACTTCCATGATCTTCTTTGGAACGCTCTCCTCGGTCTTACTGCCTTCTTCATTAAAGAGATTCCTCATGGCCAGGTCATCCAGTGCATAAATCCAATCTTGGACAAACATTGGTTCTGTGGGTGCTTGTAGGTATGGATCTTCATAGCCAGCGAATTCATGTAAGAAAGAGGTCTTTAAGTATTTATCTTTGCAGTCTACCCATGGCTCTAGAAAGCCACAGTAGGGAAAATCTCCTCCTTTCTTGATGAAGTGTTTATGTAACGCTTGACCTCCTTTTTTATTTCCCTCAAGATCCTTCTCTTTCCCTTTCTCCAAATCATTTCTATCTAACCCATGTAGCTCGGCATGATTGACCACTTCTTCAGCATTTCTTTCTTCTTCTCCCTCGGACCACAGACCGTTTGTGTCACTGTACAACTCCTCCTCCCAGATGGAGTTATCAGTAGGATTATTTGGATCCCACTAATTGATTTGGAGGATTTCATTGTCCATATCTTCCTCAAATGCTTGTTCCTCTTCTCCTCCTATCAGCCAATCCTCTTCCTCTACTACTATAAGGCATATCTCCTGATCTTCTGGGAACTCATAAGCTCTGGTAGCTTGTCCTGTCGGCACAATCAAAATGGATGGGTCAAAGGCTTTCACCCCTACATCTAAGAGATTGACATTCCGTGGTGGTGGTACAGCATGATGATTAGGAAGCGGGTTTCAGGTCACATGTGGCCGATCTGCAGGCAGAGGGGAAATAATCTTGTTATCAATCAAATTTCGTACTTCATGTCTCAGCCTCTTGCATCGGTCAGTTGTATGGCCATGTGCCTGGTGAAACTCACAATAGAGGTTTGTATTGAAGCCTGGCGGGAGTAGATCAGGCATTGGCTTTGGATCCAATGGCTTTAAATATCCTTTTTCCATCAATCGCTTGAGAGTGGTGGTCAGTGAGATCCCTAAATCAGTGAACTGACGAGGTTGTCCCTCTAATCTCGGTCTTGGTGCACCCACCTTGCTCAAAACATTGATATCAGTCGCTACCTGGTTTCCCGTGTTCCCTCCACAAAATGGTCTTCTAGAGCGGTTCCCTTGGGATTCCTCCTTCTTAATCCTTCCATCCTTGATTGCGTCCTCGATCCTGGCTCCAATTTCAAATAATTCTGCAAAGGTATGAATACACTGGTACATAAGTTTCTCCTGATAGATGCTCTAGAGATTTTTTATTACAATCCGGATCTGTTCTTTCTCTGACGGCAGTTGGGTCATTTTCGCAGCCTTCCCCCTCCATCGCGTCAAGAATTCAGCAAGCGACTCTTTATTCTCTTGCGTAGTCGTCTCTAGATCTCTCACAGTTACATCAAGCTCTTGATTCTATTCATACTAGGTGACAAAGGCCTTCACCACTTCCTCCCATATGCGATTCTTGCTTGGCACTAATGTAAAATACCAGGATAAAGCTGCCCCAGTCAATGTTTGCTGAAACAGCATGGCCATCATGGCAGGACTCAGGCCACTTGGTTGAAAGGCTCCGATGCACATCCTCACGTGGTTTCTGGGGTTGCCAGAACCATCAAACTTATCGATTTCAGGCATCTTGAAACCGGCTGGCAATTTCTCTTGAGCTCCCTCAAACAAACCCTCTAGCTCTAGAAGGTAGCTATCAACCCCATTGGACTTGCAGACAACTTTCTCAAGCTTTTCCACCTTCTCCTTCATTTCGATACGCTCTTTCTCAGCTTTTTCAATTTTCTCTCTCTCTCTCTGCCCTGGGTACATCAGCTCTAGGTGGTTCTGGATCCTCAAACCATTCGTCTTCTACACCCTGAAAAGGTGGAGGAGGAGGATCGGTTATCGGTGGATCAATTACCGGCCTCTGACGGGTCAATGTTTCCAACATGGCCATCATTTGGTCCATCCTCTCTTTCAACTGTGCTATTTCTGCAGCTTGTTGTTCGTGATCCATTTCTCTTTCTGTCTCTGGCTCTCTTCGTACTAACCATGCACTCGAATCCCTGACCCAAACTGTCCTGGCGTTCAATGCTATCTTGCCTACAGCCACTTTTTATTTTTAATCAATTTTCAAACAACTTTATTTATTTTGAAAATGCTTGGTAGAATTCTTATGAATGGCTCATATGTCATGCGGATGTGATGCATGTGTGTGTGTGCCTATTCTATATGCCAAATAAAAGAAAATTCTAATCCTAACACATAAACACATAAGCACATAAAATCATCATCCATATTGAGTGTGCTAATTTCTCCTTTCATTGTGATCCTCTTTACCCCTTCAAGGTTTGAAAATTTTAGAATTTTTGAAATCCATTTGACAAGTATTTCCCCCAGATGATGGGGTCTTTCAAATTCTTAAGAAGTTTTCCTTTGAAGGCAACAACATTTCTCAACAAAAGATGATTGGGTTGAAACTTTGCTTTGAAATTCATTTGAAAAACATTTCTTTGATTAGGGAGATCTCTCAAATACAATTCTCAATAATTTTGGATTATATTCCTCAACCAAAAGGTGATTGGGTCAAAATTTTGCTTTGTAAAAGCGTTTTTTTAGTTGGTGAAACTTTTCAAAATCTTCCAAGAATTTTGGGTTCCAAGAATTTTGGGTTCTCCCTTCAAAGATGGTTGACTTGAAATTTTAATCAAAAAGTGAACTCCAAAGATTTTTGAAAGAACGGTTGAATAACTTGGAATAAAGATAGCAAAAATCTATTTGCTTCCAAATATGTATTTAAAATTCTTTGGGTAGGAGGATCACATGATCGGATTATTGTCATACTCTTCATGAATTCGGATGCATACAAGGTCAATGATGCTTAGCTAACCAGATATAAGAGATGTAATCTTATAATCAAGATTCAGCATGCTCCCAAATGTCGTGGGAGATGAGAAGGAATTGCTAAAAGGTGATTAAAGGGTTACATCTCTTTCATCAAGCAATCAACATCATCATCTCAAATAATCCCTTTCGGGCATACAAAACTCCCTAGCACATAATCCTAATCAAGAATTAATTTCCTAAGATCGAAAGGTTCTATGGAAGCTACCATGCAAAGGCCGGGTTTTGGTCCAATAAGGGACCCTTGACACACACCCGATAGGATGCTTCATATACCAAAACATGGTACGAGATCAAGGGTGATCATACGGTCCCATGATGACTTGACCGACCGGGTTGCCCCGAGCCTCCAAGGTCATAGTTCCATGCAATCGACTGGCAAAAATGCAAGTGCAATGCAACGGGCACACAAAAATTAATTAATTTGATTAAAAGAATGCTTTCAAGTCTAATCCTCGAGTGAACCCAAAATCAGAAATACTGGTCCGCAAAACCAGAGATTATGGGTTCGATCCCCAGCAGAGTCGCCAGATTGTGGATACCGGCATTTGGGCCCACTTTTCAAATAATTTTCAAATTCAAAGAGTCGCCACTTAATTTTTTTTAAAAAAGAAAATTAAGAAACCATTTTGAAAGGAAACTGATCTTTTTGCGAAACCAAGGATAATCTGGGTCCGGGAATTATGGAATGAAAGGGGAAGGATCACGGCGAACTAAAACACCCCCTTTCATCTTATCTCGTGATAGGCCTCTACTAATCATCCTTTTAATCGAATTAATAATCTAAGTGTGCCCTCAACTAATACATATATATATATATATATATAAATAATACATTACACAAGCATGTTGAAAAGGGTGCAAGATTGCTAACGACAAAATATCATTCACAAGCCACATAGTTCAAATAGCAAGCAAAATGATGTGCAAATAGGGAACTAGGAAACTTACCCGGGATCCAGCTGCGAATTTAAACATGCAATGCATACATATAAAATAAACCTAAGAAAAGGTCTCTAACGCATATAAACACATAAGGCAAGACCTAGTCTAAGGTGTCGCGCATGGAGTCGAAAATCAAGAATATCAACAAATGAAATAAACTAGAGAAGAGATGAGAAATTGTACCTCAAATGCGCTACAAAACAAAGATTAGTCCACATGCTTCACATAATAATATGATATCAAAACAATCAATCATGATCCTCTAGTTTAGATCTATTAAGCATGAAATCCAACTTTATTCAATAGCTAGTTCTAATCATAAGCATTAATGTACATGAATGAATGAATGTGAACAAGAATAAAATATGAATTTATTCACTAATTTGGATCACTAAGCCTCTGGATTTAAGCTAAATTATCGTTATTCAAAACATGATTTGGGTCCCAAGGCATTAGGGAACCATTTGAGTTGAAATAAATAAGATTAGACAAAAACAGTAGCAGTTTTTTATGAATTACAGAGAGCAGACCAGATCTTAAAAAATAGAATAACCATAATTCCAACGGTTGGATCTTAATGATTTTTGGATATGATATGTCTCTGTGAGTCTAGTTTATAACCCAAAAAGAAAATCAAGGTTTGAACGGTTAGATCTCTGGGAATATGGAAAACACTAGACATCACTCAGGAATCTACAACTCTCTGTCCAGAGATCTTGTACGATTTTCTAAAAATAGTAAAAAGAAGAGAAACACTTAGATCTTTTTAGGATATCTCCCTAACACATTAAGGTACTTAGAAACAATTATTAGAGACCCGGGAAACACTGTTAAAGTTCTGATTTATTAATTTCAAAATGGACTTACTGTTCTGAAATTTTGGACAGAGAGTTGCATGTTTTGAAATCCTAAGACCAAACCATCTTAGGCATGGAATTTCATCGAAACAAAAATCACAGAGGTATTTAAATGGGTTATGAACCTCCTCCAATTGGTCTCATCCATTTCCAATCAATCATGACTCTATGAAAAATCTTTGATTACGATTGGTTTATGGATTCACTGCACCTTTGTTAAATTGATGTTCATAGTTTAAAACCAACTTGATCCATGATCCTAGGAAGGACTAGAATCAAGTTTGATTATGATTAATGAGATAAATGGTGAAATAGGGAGAAACCCCTAGATTTAACCTGGATGGATTCCTATCATAGATCACATAATTGGAGATCTAACATGAGAATCTTAATGTTCTACTGATTTTAAATGAAAATCTACATCCAATTCTTCTCTCAAATGTATGGTCCTTGAAGAATACAGAGTCATATTACTATTTCTCCTACCAAGTTAATGGTCCTTGGAAACAAAATGATATCCCAACTACATAAACCTCTATGGAATATAGCATGAATTCCATAAGATTTTTAGTGAGGAGATTTCAAACCATGAGTTAAGACTTAATTTCAACAAACTACATGTAGAGATGATCATGATGATTCACTTTAATCCCCATATAAATCATAAGATCATAGGGAATTAGAGGATCAAACTCAAAGAAACCTAATAAGATATTGAAGATCTCGTAGATCTCTTGAGAAGAATATAAATAAAAGAAAGGAAATCAAAGGCTACTTGAAAACTTCAAGTCCAAAAACTCTTTTATCTTAAATCCAAAGCCCTCTTTTGGATCCAAATTAATGAAACATTATGAAATTCAATCACAAGTTCTAAGTGGTGTGTGATGAAATGGGGTAGGAAGAGAGGTTTTGAAAATGTGTAAAATTTCCTAGAACTATGAACTTGTGATTTAGTTCTCCTAATTCTACAAAAGATTGAGAGGTTACCTCTATGACCTCAAAGAATTCTTCTATCTCTTGTGAAGCTCTTCCAACAATCTTCAAATTCTTCTTCAATTCTTTAAATTTCTTCAAAAAACTCTATCTTCTTTCTCTCAATTCTCTCTAATGTATGTACATAACTCTTGTATTCATCTCTCTTCATTCAAGCATTTATGTCCCAAAATGAAGATGAAAGTTTATTTATCTAGACCACCAATTCAAGGTTAGATGGGTAAATTCGGGTGAAAATTCATGTGCAAAGTTTTCTTCTAGAACATGTGAGAAAAGCAGTCTGTTACAGCGCGCGGCACTCGACGAATTGCCAGTAGCACTCGCTAAATGCCACGCGGCACTCGCTGAGTGCCACGCGGCAATCGCTAAATGCCACGCGGCACTCGCTGAGTGCCGCCGGCTTCACCGCGTGCCGCGGCTAACCAAATTTCTGTCTTCTTTTTAATTTTCAAAACATATATTAACAAAAACTTAATTACTGACAAATTATGTTAAAATACTTACATTTGTAATATATTTTGTTAAGAATATAATCATCGCATGTATTTTAATGTGTTATTTCTTTTCTCTTTTTTTTCTTTTCTTTTGCTTTTCAAAATTCCTTTTTTCAAAATTCCTTTTTTTATTTTCTCCTTTTTTCTCTTTTCTTTTCAAAACTCTTTTCCTCTTTTCTTTTGAAGACTTCTTTCATATTATATTTCTCTTCTTTTTTTCGAATGAATTCTCAGACTGATTTCCTCACATATTATTCAATGTTCGGGTTTCCCCTGAATACCCAATTTCCCTCTCTCTCTCTCTCTCTCTCTCTCTCTCTCTCTCTCTCTCTCTCTCTCTTACTTTGAACTTTGAAATTTGTCTTGAAGATACTTTGAAGGATTGAATTTTCTAGAAAATCTCCGAATTTCACCGGTCATCGTCATCATCGGTCTTCTAGAGGTAACCAATCCCTGGATTTGACGTTTGGTCAAAATCGATTGGATTGCAAAGAAGAAAGCAAAGTAGATTTGTAGAAGTTTGAAGGTCTTTTGTTCCCTTTTGGCTTACCTATTTATAGCCTTTGGTGACGTTTGGGAAAAGATGCATTTATTGAAAAATAGCCGTTAGGTTCGGTTATTCCTTTTAGACCGTTGCACCAAAGGAAAAGACATACTGGTTCAAAATGAACTAATAAAAACATAAATTATTCATAATTCATTTCATTGAAAGGGAAATGTAGTTACAATTCATAAACATAATTGGTAAAAATGGGGAAACCCATAAGTTACTAAATTATGAAACATGGCCCAGTAATAAGCAAAGTATTCTGCTTCCAGTTCTATTTCGAGGCATAGGTTTCTGGCTTGTAAAGCCAATTCATCTTCGCTTCGAAGAGTGAGATAAGCATCCCTGAGTTGTTCTTCATACTGATTTAGTCGCGAGGTGATCCTGAACAAAGCTTTGCGAAGACCTCGAAGTTCCTTGGCTAATGGAGTCTTGCCTCGAAGAGATATGCCAGCAGCTTTGGCTTCTTCTTTTAGATTTGCAATTCGACCTTCGAGATCAGGTTTCGAGTAGTGAGAAACACTGCTTTCTTCATCAGAACTTCCACAACCATAGATGTATTTCTCCTTAAACTCTGAAACTTCATCAAGGAGTGCATTAGGTTCTTCCTTAAGTTTCTCATAAAGATCTGTTAGATAATTCAAATGATGGATACTTTCTTGGTGATGAGAATGCCACCTTATATGAGAAGCCAGGGTTCGAAGGGTAAAATCCATTTGAGTTCGAACAAGGGTTGAAATATTTCATTCATGGCATAAAATATGGCAACTCCATTCGAAATTAATTCGAGCTTTTGGATTTTGTAAAATGGAAAAGGGGAGATGTGAAAAGGCAACTAGAAGCCTTTGGGCTTGAATGATCAAGCATGGAGAAGGTGATAGAATAGGTGGAATATGCTCGAAAATGGGACCATGCCTACATAATTGGTCTAATTTCAAAAAAGGATCACCACTATCTTCAGTGGGATCCACCACTTGAACTTTGATGTCAGGAAAGCCTAGAACAGAATGGTCGAAGAGAAGTACCCTTTCTTCATAATCTTTTTCGAAAAACTTGCATTTTGAAAGGAAGGCTGAAGAATAATGCTCATTAGAAAAATTTTCATGAGATGCTCTCACATATGTATGAATAGGGGGTCTGCCTTGAGGAATCAAGACATTACCACTATGAAGTCTCTCACCAGGAGGACTGGTTGAAGATATCAACCATGCATTCAGCAAATTTTGCTCTCGTGAGAGATGATTCGAAAATGGATAGTAGGGTTTTATTGTTCTGCTTCGAATAATCCCTTCAGTTTCAGGATAGTCAAAGTTTGGATGAATAACTGAAGGAATTGTAACTGGGGTTTCGAGCTTCATACCTTTATAATATCCTACTCCTTCACCATGGGAAATAGGTTGTTCCCAAGCAGGAGGGAATGTTTGGTTATTATAAATTGATTTGGAAGAGTTCAAAGAAGAATTTGGCCCTGTGGAGGAAGTACTTGGTTTGTTCAACATTTCATACCACTTTTCCCATTTCGAGTAGGTGAAGGGTTCAGGAGGAATTTCAGGAAGATCCCAATTGGTTCGAGAAGAAATTTCAGGGCGTCTGGTTGATAGCATCACTTCATCAGGAAGGTCTAGAGGAAAGTAATCATTGGTATCGAATGAAGATTGAGAAGAAGACATGATTAACAAAGGGGATTCGAAGTGACAAAGTTGGGAATTCAAGGATTAAGCAAATGCAGCAGCATGTGTGAAGACAAATGAAAACTTGATCTTCAATTTAACTACAATGAAAGGGGTGCATGAAAGTTCCAACTATCTAAACATGATCTAACCACAATCACCATTATCTTTTTTGAATCAAATGGAAAATGGCGCGGGGGGGTAATATTTGTGATAAAAATATCCAACCAATGTGGAAGTGACACATGAGATTCGATGTGGCAGGGCAGTTGGTTGAAATGGATATGGCGCTAGAACAGATATGAACAGTTTTGCTGATTCATTCTGTTCAAAATAGTTAACTGCTAAGGGACACGTGTTGATCATGGTGGAATAACTAAAAAGCAGGTGTCACGTCAAGGAAACGCCACGTAAAGGAGCAATTATCAATTTGAAAAAAAGAGAGAACATTCAAATAAGACTGCTAGGAGGCCTCGACGTTTATAAATAGAAGGATTTTGTGTTCAAGAGAGGATCCTTCGATCAACATCACCATATATTCTCTCAATACATTCACTGTATTGTTATTTAGATAGTTAAATTTAGGAGTAGAACACCTTCGAAGTCATCTTCAAGGTTAGATTGTATTTTCTTTAACTTAATCAAAAGTAGTTTCTTATTGTATTATTTCTTTCATTAATTTACTTAGGAGTAGTTATTTTAAATTAGTTCGAAGTGCTTCAATTAAGAACATCTTTACACAATTAAAGTCTTGTTCAAGGCATCGAACGTCACCACAATCTCCCTGGTGAGGCGCAGTTTGGATCATACACATTGGCAATTTACTTGCCTGGCACGCTCGCACACACTTATAAATTTTCCAACCAAACACCTACATACCACCATCAATCAAAACACTGCATTTACTTCAAGTTTCAAATCTCCGTACAGGTTGTAAAAGTGTTGGGCTAGAGAAAATGTACACAAAATAACTACTTGATTTTGATTCCATACATTAACGACAATGTCAATACACAACGTAAATGGTGAATTGGATGTAGTAGACCCATCTGTCCATATTCGGCCTCAAGAGGGACAAAATTGGCATCTAATATAATTATCCCTCTTCTTCTTCTCTCTCCTTGTCATCTTAATTTTTTCTGTCTTACAAAATATATATATATATATATATATATATTCAAAGGAATCAAAAAAATATAAGATACTCCGAAAAATTACCATGTATCAGTTTAATTTTCGGGGCCATTGTCTTTCTTGATCCACTGTTTGGCTTGTTCTCTTGAGTTTCTTACTCTCTGCTTCCCCATGCCTGATTTCCTGCGATTACTGGAACTAGGCCTATTAGAGGAACCACTTGGGCATGTTTTGGAGTTGGCTGCTGAATCTTTGTGTTGCTGCTGCTCAGAGGTTTCTTCTTTGTCTAATAAGGTTGTGGAAGGTGTGATTTGTGGCCGCTGGAGAAACACGCCCGGCAACAGTACTTCGTTCTTTTTGGACTCGATTAAGCCACTGTTCTCTTCCTGTAGTTTTAATATGGCCTCGAATTTTAGTCTTCGGTTGTTCTCTGAATCAGACTGAAGAAGCTTCTCGTCAACGTGGACATCGGTTCCATTGGAAGTCTGAAAACCAGCAAGCAGAAAAAGTTACTGATCTCACCAAAATACAGATAGCTCAACAAGCAAGCAAACAAAAAACCAGCTATGGTATTCGTACATCGGGATACATCCTACATAAATCCAGCATAAGTACACATTATATATTTGAATTTTTTCAGTTCAAGTGTGCACTTCAACTGCCCTACATCCAGGAATACAGGTCAAGTGTGCACTTCAACTGCCCTACATCCAGGAATACAGATATTCTATTAGGGTTTGTTTGCGCGCCCATTAATTTAAATGAAACCACTTACAATTTATAAGGTATTTCAAACGTGTAAATCCATCATATTAAATTAGCTCATTTGGTATAATGGTAAATGTGGTGGAAGTAATGCCTAAACACATCAATTATGTCATCTTAAAAAATAAAAAATTAATTAAAAAAACCACAATAGAATGACCACATGTGAAGAAACATCATGAACTTTGCCTTACAAATTGTGAATAATCCTATTCAATTGCACTTTTTTACTAATACCCCCTAAACTAAAAAACGCAACAAACTAACCCCCCTCAACTATTTGTAAGGGGGTATTTGAGGGGTTCAATTTGAGGGAAAAAATTAGTTTAAGGGGTCAAGTCGTTGAATTTTTAGTTTAGCCTGTTAGTGAAAAAGGGCAATACACGAGGGGGTGTCTATATAATTTACCCTAAAAAAAATTGCCATAGAATGGAACCACATCATCTTTAATTGCAAAAATCATGTATCCATGTCTGTGTGTGAATTGAAAAAATAAAAAAATAAAAAATAAATCCAATTTGATAATGCAAAAGCATCAGGGTAAATTATATTTTATCCCTCCATGGTTTGGGCAAAGCCGCACATAACATATGTTACACGGACTCTCCCATTGTTGACTGCCCCCAAAGTACCCGTTTGCAAAAGGGCTTGAAACCTTTTTAAAATCTCAGCCACTATAGAGTATAGAATATAGAATCATAGATGAATAAAAAACATTTTCCAAAAAGCCTTAAAACCACAAATATTACAATAGAGGTTTCAAAAATTAAGACGATTCTTTTTCTTAAGAAGGTTTCAAATCCTTTTGCAAAATCACACTACTACACAAGAACTCAACACAGTAAACATTCTTTTTCTCTGTTTCTGTTAAATCATTCCACCAGAAGATCCGATCTTTATGGATCATCATATCCTAAGTCGATTTTTACAAAATTGCCCATTTCATAGCAATCACTTTAGTAAAAGTTTAATAAACAAAAGGCCAAGTGCCCAAGTCTATGATTTACACGAAATACACCATGAATATACATATACATATACGTAATAACTACACAAGTGTCTACATATATCTTGAAATATGGGAGGGAGAGTCGGAGAGGAGATGAGGTCGACGAGGTCGTCAGGAGGGAGGAGGGAGGGAAGTGAGCCGGAGAGGAGGGAGGTCGTCAGTCACTGGTCGGTCGGTCAGGTGAGGGAGTCGCCAGTCGGTGCTTGGAGAGTGGAGTCTGGAGAGGTCTTGAACCTGGTCGGCTAGGAAGGTTAGGTTAGGGTTTTTACTTTTTAGTACTATATATTATATATATAATACATTTAAAAATAACTAACTAATTCGGTTTTTCGATTCAGTTCGGTTTGCAATTTTACTACCGAAAACCGAACTAAATTAAATAATATAGTTCGATTTAAAACTGAACTAAAATTTGTAACTGAACTGAATTGAAAATTTTAGTTCGGTTCGGTTCGAATTTCGGTTAATTGAACTATTTGCCCACCCCTAGACACGAGTATGAACTATGAAGCACCGACACTCTTTTTTGCCTCTCGTATCAATGTCGATAACGTATCTAACACCGACTCTTTGGACACGTGTCAGATACTCAAAATACTGTGTCCTAATTTTTTATTGGTTTTTCTTGAACCGACACTCTTTGGACACGTGTCGGATACTCAAGTAAGTCGGGAGAGTATGCGAATGTTGATTATGACCTATGGTGCATGTGTAATATCCCAACATTTTGACATGTGATTATGACACCTTAATGTGCATTATATGGTAATGACATGAAAATTTATGCGATTTGTATACTTAATCTTATTATCCAGTGATGGAAGGAAATTAAGAGATGATAAACTCTTGTTATGTATTACACATGGCAATCTATTTGGCATTTGCATATTTTGAAAGACATGGAATTATTTGATGCCTTGCATTGGATACAGATTTGATGTTAAATGTTGAATTGCTAGATAAGGGCATAAATGATAGGAGTAAAAAGAATACATTTTCATAACTAGCAAGTGAATTAGCAATTCACGAGAACTAGAGGAGCTATTATGTAATTAGTAAGAAATACAGTAGGTGAAAGTGTAATTTAGGAGACTTGATCTCTAGAATTTGGTAGAATTTTCCTAATCAAGATTAATTAACTAAATTGAGATTAATTAGCTTAATGATTTAATTAGCCTAATCAAGGTGCTAGCTTATATTACCTTGCTAGTAGGTGGTCAAGTAGGAGGTGTTGGGCAATCTTTGGCTAAGTCCATGTGTATTCAAGTAGGCCAGAGAGAGAAATGGAAGAAGAACTAGTTAAATAAGATGAACATCTTTTTTAGGTGCTTGTCTCTACACAAGCAAGTAGATGCAAAGAAGAAAGGGAAAAACAAGAGAGAAAAGAAGGAAATCAAATGGAAAGGGTGCGGTGCTAGGGAGATTTCTATCTCAAATTGAAGCTAAACTTGAGAAGCTAAGGGTAAGAGGATTCTTTCTATGTGATTTAATTTCATTTCTATAGAGTTTTGATGGATTAAGTAGAAGAATTCATATTGATATGCTATGAAATCTTATGACTTGTAGGAGTTTGAAAGTGAGCGTTATATCTTGTCAATTCTACATCCAGAGCAAGCTGAGTAACATCCATCTTTGAGGGAACTTTTCAAGTAATGAAATTGTGGCACATAAATGATTTTACTTTCAATTCATGAATTATGTTGTATATAAGATTAACTATATGTGCAAGAGATAGAAAGGATTTGTTGGAATCATGCTTATGTGATTATGTAGTTGAAGAAGCAATTGTTCTATCACTACAAAGAGAAAGCTCCAAAAGGGAGTGTTGGAAAGCCTTCTAAGGCTTGAGTGTTCAATACACCTTGTACAGGGTATTGGATAGCTCGGAACAAGGATAAAGGGTGCGGGTGCCATTACGGGCACAGGTTAGTGAGATGAACAAGAAACTTTGGAGACAAATGCTTACTTGGTTGTGATTCATTATGTTACATTGAATTGCATATCACATGTTTAAATGATATACATGAATTTATGTCAAAGAGCATGTTATTCGCTGAGCATCAAGCTCATTTGGTTATTGTAGAACCATTTCAGGTGAAAGGAAAGAGAAGGAGAAAGAGAAATAGAGGAAGAAAGAGGAGAGCGGGTGTTTAATGTACATATTGTATATGGCGTGTAGTAGTTTGGAACTAAAGGACTTGTAAATTATGTTGTGTTAAGTGAGCATGTGTAGGACTTGATGTATAAGACTCTTATGTTCATGTATGAAAGGTTTTGGCAAGTGTTTTTGCTATTCAAACATGTTTAATTGCTTAGATGTTCATGGCTAGAGTTGTGGACAGAAACTGTTTCTATCCATTGAAATACACTGTTTTAATTGGTTCAAAATGACGATTTTTACAGAAACGGACACAACTATTTCTAGGAATTTTGAAATCGTGCACCGTTTTCAACGTTGGAACCTAGGCTGACACTATCTTTTGGTATAAAATCCAACTCAAAATTTCAAATTCCTATTTTACCCTTGGGGCTAATCACTTGCAAATGTGGTTTAAATGGGAGTTTAAAAACTCGTTTTTGAACATTATTAACATGGGGTCAAGCCTCGGTGGCAAGTCACATACCCTCGTGCCATACTAAGTGGATTTGGGTCGTGACAGCATGTGCACCTTTGCTTCATAACCCTATCTTTCTTCAGCATGTTGTGAGAGGAATTGGAGTTCCTATTCCTTTGTGCACTCAATGAGAAGGTATAAGATGAAATCGAAATGTGCAGAAGACTTGGTTTTCATTCATAGTATCGACATTTTTGGGGGACAAGTACGTAAACCATTTAGTAGTTAGCAAATGTACTTCGAAACTTGGTTAATGAATGTGGATGAATGTTGATTTATAAAGATGTTACTAAATTTATGCATTGGCTTTGTTATTATTGATAATGTCGTAATATTGTTGTGATGTATGTGTTTTTATGCCAACTTTGATTAGACATGATAAAATATATATTTAATAAACTAGAAAAAAATCAACATGTCCCCAACATATTCGTATCCTGCTTTTTGAAAAATATCGTGTCCACGTATTCGCGTTGCGTCGTATCCGTGTCCGTGTCCGTGTCCGTGCTTCTTAGGGTATGAATACATGATGGTTGTCCAACACCCATATAACAATCAAACTCACAGATCCTCCACATATGATATGGTAAAAGTAAGAAGAAACACAAAATTGAAAGCAAACAAGGGTTTGTAGCTTTTCATATGAAGACAGATTGAAAACAGTTAACTAAATTGTAATAACAAAAATTATTAGAAGAAGATGACGTCCCACGAGACAATATTGTCTAATATATGCTATCTTTAAATGTTTTTCTTCTCTTGGTAAGAAGGCAAAGATGGAAAATCTCAACTATGTGAGGTCCTAAAGAGAGGATAATAAAGAACCCATCATTTGGTAGCAGAAAAAGGAGGGAAAGGAAGGGAAGAGAGGAGACGAGCAAGTAAATGCCCTTCTTCGAGAATAAGTCAGAATCTAGTTGTATCTATCACCAATAATCATCATCATTCAAGCACACGGGCATCTAGATAAGGAACTATTTGGTAGCAGAAAAAGGAGGGAAGGGAAGGGAAGAGAAGAGACGAGCAAGTAAATGCCCTTCCCGAGAAGAAGTCAGAATTTAGTTGTATCTATCACAAATAATCACCATCATTCTAGCACACAGGCATCTAGATAGGAACTAATGAAGAAGCACAGCTGATAAAAACTCTTATGAGGACGAGTACATTAGTTAACGCAACTTCATGTAGTAGAGACAAAAACCAGAAAATATGTATATATTTACTTACCCAAAAAATTCATGTAGTATAGATTTGATGAGGATAGCACAGTGAAATTAATCAACGTAGTGAACATGATAGAAAAAAATATGCTCCATTGAGTTAAAGATACGAGTTTTTAGGCGTACCAACTGAGAATGAGATTCAACCAAGTCAAGCACATGCTCAATATCCTTGGCATGAAAAACCTCACGACAAACAGGGCAGTTACCCATACTCTCTTCCATCTTTCCAAGAAGGCCTATGCAAATAATGAACCAGTTACTTACATATGAAACAAGGAAAATGAAAAGCTACAATCTAAAACAAAACAATATCTCCAGTATTGGTGACATAACAACAGGAATAGCTTACTGTGTCCTCCCTGTCACGTGATCAAAAGAGCATAGACTTACTCTGCATGAGATATACATTTTAGGCGTAGCGCTCTTGGTAACTTGAGATTACATGGGCTACCATGCAAGGTGTCCCCAGTAACAACAAAATGTTTTTAGATATGAAGCAATAACTCTTCCAGAAAAACTACATGGATGGAAGGGCATGATATCCCCTTATTTTAGTACCAACAGTTAAAATAAGATCCAATAGCTCTAATGTTTTAAATGGCAAAAAATTAATTTGCAGACAGTACTTTACTAAAATAGAATGAAATTAGTTACTGAAATACATACAAGGTATAATATTGAGATTGAAATACACGAGCGACCAAAAATGCGAAGCATGAAGATTTTATAATATTTGTTTTTTTGGAAATAACAATGTGAGAAGTACTCATCGAAAGCTATTACAAAAATGAAAACTAATAATGTTACATAACCATGTCTCAACTTCAAGACAATGAACATTTCATATAGCACAGGTGTAATTCATCTCTCTGCTTCACTTCGAAATGAGTCTCAAGAGGAGACGAGTTTGCAGTCAAAACTTACTGTTTTCAAAAAATTTTACGACAAAACATTAAATCCTGAAAATAAATGTTACTCAAACGCCCTTTAAAAGTCTTAAATACAAAATCCACTTATCATGCAAGAATGCAACATATCGACCAATTTCTTTAGGAACTTCGCCATTCGAAGTACTGCCTATAGCTTCCCTTTCTATAACAACATATCCGGGCCACAAAATACCCAATAAAAAGTTTCACAATACCGAAGATCTTTCTCCCTCCCTCCTCTTCTAACCTCCAAATTTTCGCAATCGTAAATAAAAACGACCTTCACCAATTGTAATGTGACCTTAAGCATACCCTGTGGATTTCCCATATCTTCAAAAGGGGGGACAGTTGGACCAGAAGATGTAGTTGGTCTAATCTCTTTTGGTGTCTGGAGCCAATTCCACCACCTAATAATGCACTCACTGTCATAATTGAAACAAAGAAAATAAATAAACATCCAAATTCTTACTGTTCTTAGCAGGAGAGAGAGAGATAGAGAGAGAGAGATGGTGGAAACATTTAGGCTTTACCAATGAAAGCAGTGAAAACAAGACATCAATTTCATAAATGGTTCTTCGACCAAAGGGTACAAACACAATGGACAATTCCCGTCAGGATGATTCATACTAGAGATACTTTCCACTGCTTCCTAGCAATACATTTGGGAAAATCAATATTTTGCAATGTTAGACATCAAAACAGAACAGATGAAAACACACACACATATGTGTATACATATGTGTATACTGTATTATATACATAACAGCAAAAGGTCTGAGAATAGTATAAGTAATTTATTTAGTCTGTAAACCTTCAAGGTTCATAGCATCTACTTTTACCATTCAGATAAACCATATGCGTATTCGTACAACGATTACCTCACAAAGTGCCACAAGCATTAAACAAGAGGAGAGTTCAGAAGCTTTGCCAGAAATAGTACTAATCAGATGCTTTTGCCTTGGTTCATCGAGACCCTTGGACTCCACAATATCAACATAAGGTGGTTGATTGGGATACTGCCAAACAAAAGAAAATGAAAAGCTTATATAAGAACTTGTTAAGCAATACCAGTATTAATTTAACATGTGATTTGACCATTGCAAGCAAACTACATAATAGGGTTTGTCAGATAAATTAGATAATCAAAATGAGGGGTAAAAGACCTGCATGGTAAACTAAAAAGACAAAAGAAAAGAAAAAAAAAAAAGTGCAATGCTACAGTAGTAGTGGAAAGGCTATGGAGAGTTAACTAACCATTCACCACGCACTTAAATAAGAAGGGGGCGAGGAATAAGTAGCTGGAGAGTTACAGCATGCATAAGAATGAGAAATCGCATTACGCGATATTATACCAAATCCACTAATCACTACAGACCTTTCTGGAATCACTTCTCCAACACGCGTTTGTGCCCAAACTTGCTTTCGGAACCCAAATGCATATATTAGCATGTTTGGATAAATTTTAAGCAGCACTTTAGAGCCCCAAAAGCAGGTTTTGGAAACGTGATGTACGCGATGTAGGAAGCAGATTTAAATCTTTTTCTTTTTTTCTTTTTTTTAAATTTCCTATGGTGCCCTTGAGATTATGGCTTTTGCTTCTGCCTCTGCCTAAACACAAAAGTCACAGCCAATCCAAACAGACCCTAGAATCTTTTAAGCCAACTTATTGACTTCAGTTCACATACAGTTCCATCTGTTTTTGTATGTTCTGTGTAATTCAATCTCTTTACTGAAAATCCCACTCATTTCTCACATCCCCAAGCCACACTCTTTTTGGCCTTCCTTTCATCCTTCTCGTTTTTTTTTTTCAAGTTATTGCACTCGTCAGTTACCATGGACTGCATTTTTAATCATATCAAACGGTTGTTCCCATTTATCTCCAATCAGTGCACTTCTAACTTCCCACTTATGCATTGGTTTCTTATACCATCTTCTCTTTCCAATATTGTTTTTTCTGCTTTTATAGTTTGCCTACATATTTCTCTACTGCCCAATATGTTGGCCTTGGAGCAATCTAGTAAACTTTTCACGCAAAAATTCCATTTTCACACCACATGAAAGACATTTGTCTATTCATAAGCAACTTAGTGTCTCATTATTTCAAATTCAGGAAATTATATTCAGTAAATAATAAGACAGGTAACCTACCACTGCAGACCTAGAACTACGATATACTATAAACCATGTAACCATAAGAGAGTTATGTCACGACAAACTCAAATATAAGAACTAATGTATTAAAACTATAAAATACCAGATGACCTGCCCGTATCACAAGAACCGCTTCCACAAACTGCAAAGGAGAATAAATTACCAACTATAAGTTTCATCTTCACCAAAGAAGAAATGTCAAAACAAAATCAACATTTTTTTATGAAAGATGAAAAATGTGTCCTTCCAAAATCTATGAGATTGTCGTCATAAGCATTATTAAGCAAATCAAAGAACTGAAATAAATTTCCTTATCGGATTTCAACATAACTGAAGTTGCAAGCATAGATATTGATCCTTTTCGGTCTGCATTTCAGTTTTAAAATCAGAATGGAAGGT
This sequence comes from Hydrangea macrophylla, assembly GCA_033977485.1. Taxonomy (NCBI): domain Eukaryota; kingdom Viridiplantae; phylum Streptophyta; class Magnoliopsida; order Cornales; family Hydrangeaceae; genus Hydrangea; species Hydrangea macrophylla. Next base: position 59,768,990 of record CM066997.1, on the reverse strand, counting down.
ACAGGTATCGGAATGTTCAAGCGTGCCGTTCAGTTTTTCTGCTATCGAAAACATTCAAGAAAATATATGAATATCATACGCTAATATACAGAAAGATGTACTGAAACCAATGCATTTCTACTTTATTTGTTGCTATCATATCATATTCAGAAAAATAATAAAGCAAGCTTGTCAAGTTACCAATTACTCTAAAGCTTAAACTGTTAGAGAATGGGCCAACAATGTCATATCAAGCTTTTTAACACCTTCCCTCGCGCGCGACCCGTCTTGCACATGAAAAGACAACAAATTAAACCCCATCATAGTGGAGATGTATAACAAAGTGCACAATGCACACCAAAGCAGGGAGAGAGACTTGAACCTGAGACCTCCCACAAACAAGGCTTTGATACCATGTTGGAGAAATGGGGATATATTTCTCTCGAGGAACCTCAATTTATGCAAAAACCAAAAGAGAAAACCTAATCTAAGGTACAAGTACCTTCAGTTATAAATCCCTTTGATCATGCTATACACATCCCTAAGATAATGCTATAATAAAATATTAGACATATGATATTAACACCCACCGTCAAGCTGGAGAGTAGATATCAATCACTCCCATCTTATAACATCTAGAAGCAATTCACTTTTGGGAAGAGCTTTGCGTGACATCCGCTAACTGAAACCAGCTAGAATAAAAGGTGTAATGATCTCTTTTGACTCCACCTTGGATCGAATGAAATGATAATCAACCTCAATATGCTTAGTTCTCTCGTTGCAAACAGTATAACTAGGAATGTGAATGGCGGCTTGATTGTTACAATATAAAGGAGTGGGGTATCGTGCTGGAAACCCAAAAGTTCAAAAGTTGTGTGAGCAATAGCACGAAATTCAGCTTTGGCACAAGAACGAGCTACCACAGATTATTCTTACTTCTCCAAGTCACAAGATTACCTCCAATAACGGTACAAAACCAAAACCAGTAGTAGATCCTGCCCAGCCACCAGTAAATCCCTCAATACGAAGATGACCTAAAGCATTGTAAAGAAGCCCACGCCCTGGGGCATTTTTAAGACATTTGAAGATGCGTATGACGGCATCCATATGAGGAACTTGAGGGCTGGTCATGAACTGGCTCACAATTGTTAAGTTACCAACTACTCCAAAAGCTTAAGCTGTTAGAGGATGGGCCCAACAATGTATATCAAGCTTCATCACCCTCCCTCACGTGCAACCCCAACTTGTACGTGGAGAGCAAACAAACCAAACTCCATCATAGTGGAGACAAATAACAAAGTGCAAATATGCACAACAAAGCGAGGATGGAGAGTCGAACCCAAGACCTCCCACAAACAAGGCTCTGATACCATGTTAAGTTAACAACTACTCCAAAAGCTTAAGTAGTTAGAGAATGGGCCCAACAATGTATATCAAGCATCAACACCCTCCCTGACTTGAAATTGGAATAGCTTGTTTTTTATTATTTACATCCCAGTGTATATATACACCAAGCTGAGAAATCAGAAAAGGAAAACAACATCTAATAAATAAGAAATAAAGTTGGTCAACATAACCCAAAATAGATTGACTACTAAAGAAAGAGAATAAATATAAATTGCATTATTATCTCCTAATTCGAACACCCACCCACCCCCCCGCCGCAAACTGAAGGTGGGAATAAACCACAGAAGTTTGGAATGACAAGGTTACAACAAGATTGTTCATGAAAGTTGACAAGAGTAGGAAACACCATCCACCAGTAGAGGGTGAGTGAGACTGTGGGAATGATCATCCACAACAAATCACCAAAAAAAATGGCCAACTTCTTGTTCAAACAAGTAACATTGAGTCACCATAATATACTTTACCATTCCCCCTCAAAGGGCTGGCCTAGGGCTGGACAAGGCCTGAATAGGGCTGGACAGGGCCCGAAAGAGTTGGACAGGGCCCGAAGGGACTGGACAAGGCCTGTAGGGGCTGGCCAGAGGCTGGACGACGCCCATAGGAGGTAGTGGAGTTGGTGCAAGACTAAGACTTTCAAGCCAAAGGCAAAGCGAGGTCCGGCGGGCGACAGGTCGCCACCCACCAAAGATGGAAGCAGGAAAACAATGCCAAAATCGAATTTGGCTCTGATACCAACTTGAAATTGGAATAGCTTATTTTTATTATTTACATCCCAGTGTATATATACACCAAGTTGAGAAATTAGAACAGGAAAACAATATCTCTGAATAAATAAGAAATAAAGTTGGTCAACATGACCCAAAATAGATTTGACTAATAAAGAAAGAGAGTAAATATAAATTGCACTATTATCTCCTAATTCCAACAAGATTAACAGCAGAAGAGATGTCAGGTCGAGTGATGGTTAGGGAAATAAGTTTACCTACAAGCCTCTATACATATCTGGATCATCAATCAAGACTGGAAACTACTTTAGATTCACATCCATGGGAGTAGCAACGCGTTTAGAGACAAGATAGCCTCTGCTTCTTCCCGAATATCAAGGGTATTTCCTCAATCCTATAAGATATGCTGATACCTGCTTCTAACCTTATACCTAAATGCCAAGGAAATAACGAAGCTTACCCAAATCTTTGGTAAGGAATCTCGAGCTAAGATGATGACTCAGTGATGCAATCCTAGGTTTGTAAAAAGAATAAAATGGAGAACTTTAAGGAAGACAAGACAACAAACCCAATAATTAGCTTGCAAAAATTAATAATATAGAGGTAAGAAATTCAGCCCAAAAAATAATACACCTGAATAAACCACAGCTTCATCCACCATCCAAACAGTCACTTACACAAGAGAAAATTAAAAATAATGTCACTTTAAACTAAGAAACAAGGGGCAGCAGATTGAGGCAGCGAAGGGAGAAGAGAAAGGGAAGAAAAAACTGAAGGAAAGAGAAATAGGGAAGGAAGGAGAAGTAGAAACAGAAGAAAAAGAAGAAGAGGAATCTGCAAAGGAGGAAGAAGAAAAAAGAAAATAACAGAGGGTGAAGTAGAGAAAAGGAGGGAGAAAGAAACTCAAAGAGAGGTGAAGAAGAATAAGAAGAACAAAACCTGGTAATTGAGGAGATGAAGACTGGAAGAGCAGCAGCAAGAAGAGCAGCAGAGAAGAGAAGAGCAGCAGTTGGGAGGCAGCAGCCTTAGGGTTTCTGTCCAAAACAAATCACCCCTCTTTCTACCCAAGAAACAAACGTATATAGCTCTTCATTCACCTAGGCTGGCCCCCACTTATGCATGTGACAAAATAACTGATGTGGACACCCCCCACATCTTAAGGTTAAATAAACAAGGAAACAAAATAAACATAACTAAATAAAAGAAACTATATTTAATGTCTAACATTAAAGTCCAAAAAAAAATAAAGTAAAAATAAAAATTAAAAATTAAAATACTAATAATAAATAGATGGAACCCTAGGTTACATCACTCAGAGTTTGCATACCTTTCTTGTCAATCCTCGTGACAACAATATCATCCACATAGACCACCAATATGACAATATCCGTGCTTGTCATAAAGAAAAACCGAGTGGTCTACTTGACTGCGCGTCATACCATGAGCAATAAGTGTGTGGACATTGTTTGAGCTAGTGGCGGAGCCACATTAAGACTAGTGGGGGCATGTGCCCCCTTCAACTTTTAGAATTTATATTTTTAGACTAAGTATTTGGGACTAGTTAAAACACAAGAAAGAGGAAAATATCGTATTACTATTGATTGTTTTTAAAAATATAAGACTCACACCCCTATATAATATATATACATATAGGGTGAAGGTGAAGATTAAACTTCCTAAACTACTCCTTATCAAATTAAAACTCTATCCCGTAAATCATGGGATTTATCACCTAATTAAATAAAATAAGGAGAAATACGATTTCTTAATTAAAGATAAAGAGATTTGATTGGGATCAAATCCACATTATTCCTACAACATTTTTTATATTCCAACAGTCCCTCGTAAGTTGAGTCACGAAAACATGATGACTAACTTGAATATGGATTTTGAACTTGAACAACGTATCCGAACTTCAATGGTACCACTGAACAATCAAACAACCATAATCAAGATATTCGGCGATTCCAGTAAAAGCGAAACAACCAATCGAACATTGCACGGACCACTCGGTGCAATAGAAAGGAAGGCCGCCGAAAATAACGACATAGCTTATCAACGGGAACCAACCAACAAGAATGAATTGCCCGAACACTCAATGCAACAAAAGGGATCATGACTGCTGAAAAACACACGGCAGTACACATCAATCAGCAAAATCATACATGTTCAAGCCCATCATCAAGAGAGCCCCCAAAGTGGCTGCACACTTCAACTCCCCCACAAAGGGCTGGCTGAGGACTGGATAAGGCTCGAAAGAGCTGGACAAGGCCCAAAAGAGCTGGCCAGAGGCTTGACAATGCCCGTAGGGCCTAGCCGAAGATTGACGGGAGTTGAATCTGAAAGTAGCAAAAAGAGTGGGGTTTATTTGAAAGTACGGGAACAAACAACTTCCATGAAAAGACCAATGGGCCTGACTCACCCCCAAAAGATACCTTGTGAGGGGAGGATTACCTAGTCTTATAAGAACAGACGGGGGGAGGGGGCTATGCCTAGGCCTGAATTATATGCATTTGTGTCCCCTCTAAAATTGGGATTATATGCACTTGTGCCCCCTCTAAAATTATCAATTTAGCCGTTTAAACTTTGAAATCCTTAAACTTTTCTAACTTCCACCTAAATTAACATCTTATTTTCTCAATCAGCTTCAAGTATTTAAGCCTTTATAGTTATCACTTTGAATATATTAAGGATTATTTGTTCTTTAAGTCAAACTAGTAGGAAAAAAAAAAACAAAGCATATGAACACATTTTTTTTTAAAGAGTTGTGTAGAAATTAGTTTGTTTTTGTCTAATTATGTTTGCTCTTCAACCCACTGTATGTGAAATCCCTGAACAACCACACATACTTTACCACTCTGAATATCCAAAATTATAATGTCTCTACCAAAAAAATCCGGATTGGGGGTGTTGCCCTGAACCCTCGTATACATTTGTGCGCCACACCCCCCCAGGATTTTATCCCGACTCCACCCCTAGTTTGAGCCCATAAACAGACATCTTAAGATGACAAACACACTCCCCTTGGACTCAAACCTGGATGGTTGAGTCATGTAATATTGTCTCTGTTAGATCACCATGTAAAACGGTAATTTTTTTCGTTTCTTTTTTTTTTTTTTTTTTTAACGTCAAGCTGATGAAGAGGCGAACCAAGTGATGCCGCAAGTGAAATAATAGTAAGGAGAATTCACCTTGGCAACCGGAGAGAACGTCTGTGTAGTTAATGCCATAGGTCTGGTGAAACCTTTGGCAACCAAACAGGTATTCGAGCGATCGACAGTTCCATTGGAATTCTACTTTACAGCCAAAACCCAACAAAATAGGTATATGTGGACGTCGAGGCGGACGGAGGATGTGTGAGAGCAAGAACAATAGCAAGAAAGTGCCCCTTTTTCCTTCCAGCAACTCCATTTTTTTAGGGTATCAATCACAGAAGCACGAAGTGGGAGCGGGGAGGGGGACCTCTTTAGAAGGTTCCTACTTCTAATGTATCAACACACGAAGCGGGAGCGGGGAGGGGGACCTCTTTAGAAGGTTCCTACTTCTAATGTATCAACACACAATGTTTGAGGAATGATACCTCTCGACTCAAGAAATTGATAAAAAGTGCCAAGATGGTATTCAAGGGCATTATCAGTATGTAGGACAAGAAGCTTAGCATTGAATTGATTGGTTATTTCAGCATAAAGGTTAGAAAAACAATAAACAACTAAGATCTATCTTTAAGCACATAAAACCAAGTCAGAAGTGACGGATCATCAATTAACGTGACAAAGTATCATGCACCAAATAAACCAATTGTTCTAGAAGGTCACCAAATATTCAGAATGAACCAGTTCAAAAGAATGTAATAAAGGTGCATATGTTCAAAGCTTCAATCTAGCTCGACAGTGTTCACTGAATACACAAGTTACGAAATTACACTTTGAGGAAGAAGGTAGAGAAGCAACTAAATACTGTAAACTAAGAGGCAATGGGTGCCCACTGCCCAAGACGATAGGGCCATTGATATGGCGAAGTAGTAGAGTGGAGAGTTGCACGAGGTGAAATTGGAGACGGTTGGAAAAACTAGAGGCCATTCTTCTCAAAATCCCCCACCAACCGTCCTCTTCATCTTTAGATCCTGAAAAAGACAATGAGTGCGGTAAAAGGACATTGCGCAATGTACAAAATGGGTAAGCTGGCGCACAGATAATAAAATTGAAGGAAAAGTGAGAGAGATATAATACATATAAGAAAGTACGAAGAGTTCTAACGGTACCAATTACGTGAACTGGAGTTTTAGTACTAATTGTACTATTACTATTAGCGATAGTAACAAAAGATAGAGAAATAACACGAGTAGGATAGAAAAGAAGAGGCGAATTACCTACACGTGATCGGAACCCACTGAATCGATTACCCAAGGAACTGTAGATGATGAGAGAAGAGGGATGAATAGAGGCACGCCAAACCCAAGCAAAGGTCTCACTGACAGTAGGAATGTCTCTCGCAAAGAGAATATGAGAACTAACGATGGCAAGTTTTGGCTTAATGCTATGCTTGGTAGGAATGATGGAAAAGTGAAGGGAAGGGAAGAGAGGAAGGATGGAAGGGGTCTCCCTCCTTCCTTGTGTTTGGTGAAACAGGATGTAATACCCGTAAAATTTCGAATAGTAATAAAATCGGCTCCCATATTTTGTTCCGTATTTCTAGAACCTTATATGAATTATACGTGTTTATAAACTTGTAAGCTTAAACCGTAGTTTACAGACCCGGACTGACGTTGTCACACAAACCCGTAAAATCTGTATAAGCCTGGACTGTACGGCACGTGGACCTAGACGAGCACAAGATCCCACAAATTAATGATACAAGTACATCATAGGATACCCAAGGTAACCACCTTGTACCCATGGTATAATTCCTCTCCCCAAACCTCCCCCCAACCCGCCGGACTTTCACCATCACCCCCAACTGTCGAATCTTCCCTGCTCAAATCCATCCCTCTCAAATCCACCATCTACTCAATGCAAATTTGCATATCTGTTTGGTGTATGCATGTATACCATATGGGTGTATATATACGGGGCCAGAGAGAGAGAGAGAGAGAGAGTGAGTTATCGAGAAAGAAGAAAGCACAAGAAAATTCACTACCCTCTGCCTTCCCTCTCTGTCACTCTGCATTTCATCCACACACAAACCTCATACCATCACAGACCGAGAAGAAGGAGAAGAAGAAAGACAAGACCCTAAAGAGAGAAAATGGACCCGAGATTGTTGGTAAAGACCCCACACCCTCTCTTGTTTATTTCTGCACTTATTGTACACTCACACGCCCTCATACACTCACCAACACACAGCCAACAGAGCCTTAGGCCTTGGTTCAGCCGTGACTGCAATTGAAGCTCCATTAGAGTTTTGATTTTCAAACTCAACCAAACTCTCTAAAAGCTATACCAAACAGACCCTAAGGATCCCCATATACACCCCCCCCCCCCCCCCCCCCTTGAGCAGTTTTTCATTTAATACACGTTTGGTAGGCCATGCAAGGGATTATTTCCATTTTGGCCGAATAGAATAATGGACTAGTAGGACCTTTAAACGAATGAACCCAGTTCTAAGGTTATACTATGTTATAGAGGGGACCAAACCGGTCCTTTTGGCGTTGATTTGAGCCATTTCCATGGAGAGGATGAGAAGTTATGGCTTTTGGAAGTTTTTTGGCAAAAACGGGCTTCACCAACGGCGATATGGCTGACCGGAGAAGCTGATAACCCATTAAGCTTTCGGGTTATATCATTTTAATATGGGTCGGGTTCGGGTTGGATCAGAATGTGTCTTTATATGGTTAGGTTCGTGAGCGAGTCGGGTTATTTAAATAACCCATGGATCTACTTAATGAAACGACGTCGTTTCGTATTGGATCATACCATATCTGTTCGGGTCGGGTCGGGGTATGGTAGCGGGGTCAGGTAGACCCGTAGGGTTTGGGTCGGATTAATTTGTTAGTATAATTGGGAAACACATTTATACTTGGGTCGAGTTGAACTTAACCCAATGGGTCAGAGGACTTGGATTCTTCTAAGTCTATAAACGGACAATCCGTTTTGGATCGGGTCAATTCGGGCTAACCCGCGAACCTTTTATTGGTTAATTAGGCTATTTAATATTATTAATTATTCTGTTAATCCTAATTAGTAACTTAATAAACTGTTTTAATAATAAATAATATGTTAATTATTCCGTTAAGTAAGATTGGCATTTTTATATATTATTAACTATTTAATTACCAAATAATAAATAGTTATAAGTAATTATGAATGGTTTTAAATTATTTCAGAATAGTTTTAAAATACCATGGATAAGTTCTAATATTCTGAAATATTATTTTAAATAGTATTCTATTATTCTGATATTAAATTGTAGTATTTATTAAATAAATAATAAGAATTAGTTTTAAATTGTACTCCGTAATAATTAGGTAATAAATACCTAATGACTATTTTAAAATGTAGGAAAATTATATTAATTACCCTATGGCCTAATGCCTTTATTTTATAAATTATTATATATAAAACTCAAATCTTAGTATTTTTAATTATTTATAATTACCCGTTGGGTTGTCTTTTAATTATTTTAAATACTAAACGAGTTCCGAAAATTACGAGAAAAATACCCCTAGCCTATTTTAAGGTCTCGTATTTTATAAAAATGTTTCTAAGGACCAAATGTATTTCTAAAATATATTAAATAATTATAGGGTTCCTAAGTCTATTATTATGTAATTAGGACTTCAATAATTCGTAATAAATAAACCGTAGCTCAGAAAAATACGCAGTTAGTTTCTAAATTTCTAGAATGATGTATAGATCTATTTTCTTAAGTTTAGTGAATTTCTAACTCAGTCAAAAATACAGCTTACTCTTAGGGCCCACACTGGTATAGGAAACCCAGTCTTTTTTTATAACGGACTCCGATTTGAGTCTAGTCAATGGCGTTAGACTCAAAATGATGTCAAGATCATCTTGTTGAGATTTAACCCATTCGGCACAATTACCATTATAACCCTGCGAATAGAATGAATGTTAATCGTCGTTCTATAAATTGATATGAATTGTAGAGACCAAAGCTATACTTGTATACACGAATTTGCATCAAGGTGAGTCGTCTTAACTCAATTGGTATATTATAGAAATACTCCATGTGTATTATATGAATATTCCGTGTGTCTTGTGTGTACATATTTTATGAGTATTATATGTACGTAAGTTAAAGATAAACTGTTTATATGAAAACGCATGTTTAGATAACTATACTCCATGCTTAATTGATAATTGCTATGATTCATACTTGTTATATTATACGTCATACACTCGCATAAACACTTATATGAACATAGTCGAGTCGTCATGTCAAAGTTGACGTATGTATGGTTAGTCGAGGAGACCAACCTAGTTATATTATCACACATGTTTGAGTGGACCGCAGTGATCCAAGTGGTACTGTCAAATCAATGGTTACAACTATAATGCTATTGCAACCCCGGGATAAGGCGATGATAGCTCAAGTACCCATTCGAATGAATCTGGTCAAATCACAAGAGTTGGTGTTTTACAAGCTATTGCGGCGCCGAGCTAAGGCGACGATAGCGAGATGATCCAATCAAGTCTGGAATACAATGGTTACCACTTCTAATGCTATTGCGGTCGCGGGCGAAGGTGACGATAACGCTTTGACTATTCTATTCCCTAGGCAAGGTCACAAGTGCCTAAGAGTAAAGTGATTACACTCTTTTAAAACCAAAATTACGATTGCGGCCCCAGAAAAAGGCAACGATAGTAGCGCAAGCATTTCACTCTAAGCTAACGGTGTTACACTGGTACTGTAATAAGTTACACGACAGTTATAGTGTCTGAAATTCCAAGGTGATCGAGTAAAGTAGAATATATCTCAATGATGCAGTGTGTCGTTACTATCTCACTCATATTCTCATATCATACTTGTTAAAGATCATGCTTATCAAATGTTTAGTTCAAAATATTGTTGTACTTGTATATTATTTGCATCAGGAGTGATCGGTTAGATCAACTCACTTAGCTTCAAAAGCTAACGGCTCAACAGCCCTGGACATATTACGTGTAGGTTATAATGAAGAAGCATATTCAGGCAACTATGAAGAAGGATACCCTGATCCTCAAGAGGGAGACTATCAGGAAGGTTACCCTGAGGGAGACTATTCAGAAGTTTACACCGATGAAGGGCATGGATATGCCAGCTAAACAGAAGAATCTAGTTCACTATCATATAGGATTTCCCTTATGCTCTAAAACTATATTTTGTCTGTTGTAATAATTTAAGTGACGTCGATCGTCCAAACTTATATTTTTGTGGTTTTCATTTGGAACTGTTGTAATAACTTAATACCAAATGCTTAAAAGTTCCCCCATGCATGCCATTAGACTTTCTATGTTTCCTACTTATGTTATAACCATATAGAATGCTTGCAAGGATAGATCAGTCTTATGTAACTAGTCATTGCTCACGGATCCAGAAAGGAAAATTTTTATTTCCCTCTAATTTTCGCTACTCCGGGGCGTGACACAAGAGGGAAAGGAAGGAGGTCCTCCTTTCTTTTGTTTGGTATAAAGTGAGGAAGGAGGGAAGGAGAGATGTATAAAGTAATATTTTACTATTATAACCTCTTCAATAATTTTTTGGTGCATTTTTCTTCAACAACAAAATTTCAACATTAATTTAATACTTTTCAAACCCCATAAATGTGTATACACACATCATTTTTATACATGTGTGCATAGACAAAAATATGTTAACCGTAGAAGATAGCAATCAATCGTATTCAATGATATATTGAATGACAACAACAATATAACTTGTAAAACAATGTCAACATTAATGAATTCCATAAATCCAATTTAGTGTGACGCTAATTATAACGAGAATAATAATACGTTTCCCCAATTTTAAATCCCAAATTGATCCCCAAATGCTTTGTCTGGTTTACTACATTTTATAATGGTGACTATTTGTACCACATGGTACAACTGATAATATATTTGGGAACCAATTGAAAAACTAAAATTAATTTAGAAAGCATAACATTACTATACTAATGTCAATTGAATTTGGCTTACAAATTTGACATCCGACATGTACATGGGTATATAGAATCTACTCTAATGTCTCTATATATATGTGTGTGTATATATATTGATATACAAGGTACACCCATTCTGGCAATCAAAGCAACCTAAATAAATTTTAAAAAAATAAAAAACAAATGAAAAAGTAGCACAACATTAACATAAACATTAGCAATCAATGCTACATATAGCACAAGCATCAATACCATACTATCCTATACACATCATTGAAATTTTATTCCAGAGATAAAGATAGGAAATAGTGAGTACCTGGTTGGCGGCGGAGCAATTGGCAGATTGTAGGTTTTAGCAGGTTTGATGGTAAAATCAGTATGTATGATATTGTAGAAGAACGAAGTGGTCACGTGGGAGTTAAAATTAAAAAATATCAAGGGTACAAACGGCATTTTAAGCACCCTTCTCTCCTTCCTTCCTCCAATCCGTCCACTTGTGGGTGGATTAAAAATTGTGGGCCTAGAGGGAAGAGGCATCCCTCCCCTCTTCCTCTCCATCCAAACTTCCATCCTACCAAACAAGCAATTCTGACATCTTCCCTCCCCTCTTCCCTCCACCCCTCTCCTTCCTTCCCCTCTTCCCTCAAACCAAACATAATGTAAGCCCGGAAAGAAACTTAGCAACTTGGAAATCCTCCCACTGATGTTGGGTCTTCAAGTCTATTGTCGATCGATAGATGTCCAGTTCTTCCCACATACCGCTTAGGACAGAAAAATATTCTCCAACCAAGCAATCATCTTGTTAAAGAAAAAAGATATCCTGGTAGAGCTGATAAATCTGAGGACAATCTTGAAGAGGACATTTATATGCAGCAACCAGAAGGGTTCATAGCTGGAGGAAAAGGTAACTTAGTATGCAAGCTGCAAAAGTCCATTTATGGACTTAAGCAGGCATCCAGGAGTTGGAACATTTGGTTTGACCAAGCGGTCAAATCGTTTGGTTTGATACAGAATCTGGATGAACCTTGTGTACATAAGAAATGTGAAGGGAAGGTGGTGGCTTTTCTTGTGCTTTAAGTTGTTGACATTCTACTCATTGAGAATGATGTAGGGACATTGTCATCAATCAAAGTTTGGCTAGCTAGTAATTTTGATATAAAGCATCTAGGAGTGGCGAGCTATATCCTTGGGATAAAGCTCTTTCGAGATCGTAAGCAGATAATGGGATTATCTCAAGCTGGTTACATCGATAAGGTACTAACTAGGTTTTCTATGGATAACTCGAAGAAAGGTTTGTCACCTTTCATGCATGCTTTAGCGTTCTCCAAGGATCAGTGTCCTAATCCACACGAGGAGAGGAATCGCATGGCAGGAATTCCCTATGCTTCTGCAGTAGGAAGTCTCATGTATGCAATGTTATGCACTAGACCAGATATCTGCTTTGCCGTTGGCATGGTTAGTAGATATCACTCGAATCTTGGTCCAGAGCATTGGACAACCGTTAAGCACATTCTTAAGTACTTAAGAAGAACTAAAGATTACATGCTTATGTATGACGGAGGTTGATTCTAGTGGGATATACTCACTCAGGCTTTATGTCAGATAAAGATTCGAGAAAGTCTACATTCAGACATCTCTTTACCCTAGGAGGTGGGGCTGTTAGTTGGAGAAATATTAAGCAGAAATGTATTGCAGACTCGACTACAGAAGCTGAGTATGTGGCTACTTGTGAAGTCGCAAAGGAAGCTGTTTGACTCAAGAAGTTCCTCATGGAACTCAAGGTGGTACTAGCGTCATTGTCACTTATTACACTATACTGTGATAATAGTGGGGCAGTGGGGCAGTGGCTCAGTCCAAGGAGCCAAAGAACCACGGAAAGAGAAAACACGTAGAGAGGAAATATCATGTCATTCGAGATACAGACCAATGTGAGATGTGACTGTCACCAAGATTGCCACTGCTAACAATCTTGCAGATCCATGCCTTGCCTCAGAAGGTCTTTGATCGTCATCTAACAATCTTGCAGATCCGTTTACAAAAGCCTTGCCTCAAAAGGTTTTTTATCGTCATCTAGATAGCTTAGGTCTCAGAAGTAGTTCTAATGGGTTATGCGTGCAAGTGGGAGTTTGTTGGGACTGTGCCCTCAAACCATTACTGTATGCATGAGACATTGACGTTTTATATATGGATATCAGTTTACATTTTATTATGTATGCTTCATGAGATGATTGTTTGTAATCCTTAAGTATCATAGTAGGTAATTCGTGTGTGTATGAGCTCTGTTGTGAAAGGCGCGAGGCGCAGGCGGGCTCAAGGATTGCGCCTCGCCTAAGGCTAGGCGAGGCGACTTCAATCAGGCGCACTAGAGGCGCGCCTTTTGGCACTTTTTTCCGGGAGGCACAAGGCACTAAGGCGCACGGCCATGTCAATGAGGCTCCAAGCACAAATTTAACCCAAACAAAGAGCAAATTTAGCCCCCCCCCCCCCAAAAAAAAAGGAAAGAGCATATCTGTCGAGCCCTAAATCACATTGTAGAGAACCAGAGCTTCTCTTCCAGTCGCAAAAAGGTATGTCGTCTCTTCTCTTATTTCTCTTCTTCTTTTTCTTCTTCTTCGAACCAGTTTGTTTTATTTTTTTCCCATCTTTTTTTCCGTCTCTTCTTCGTCGTCGTCGTCTTCTTCTTCTTCTTCTTCCGTTTAGTCTGCTGCTTCCCTTTTTTGTCCTTCTGTGTCTCTGTTTTATTTTTTTTTGGGCTGGAGCCTGGAAGCAATAAAATAATCTAGAAAGTTAGAAACCCTTTTTACTCCCATTGACTGTCGGTGGGGTTTAAAGTTTAAGCCCCTTTTGTTAACTTTCCTTTTTGTTTAAAGTAGTACTCCAGAGATAAGATAAAACCATAAAGACTAAAGAGTATAAGACAATATAACATATTATATTATATAATTGAATATAGCAATGTATTATCTATTGTGATACAATATAAACCATTACTACTAACTTGTCCTATATATATAATATAATATAATGTTATTATGTCTTTAAATTTTTTTTTAATTGTGTTTTTTTAGCTTTAGTATTATGTTATATTACATGTTTCTTTCTTTTCCTTTTTTTTTAAATCTAAATTTTTGAATTGCAAAATTACATGTTTCCAATTGGCCAAAGTGTTCATTATTGATGATTTAATCTCTCTTTGACTTGTATATAATTAGGTACAATATTAAACATTATAATATGTAAACTCATATTATAATCATCTAAAATCATATTTTAGATAAGATATTTACATGTAAAATCATGTAAAAGTGTGCTTCGCTTCGCTCAGGCGCACGCCTCGGAGCGCGCCTCGCGCCTAGGCTCCAGAAGACCTTTGCGCCTCAGTGCGCCTTGTGCCTTAAATAACCTTGTGTATGAGATACATACATGTAAGATACGAATTACTATTCTTTGATACTTAGAACTTGTCACAGTGGATAATGAGACTGGATATCTCATTAGGTTTACACTGTAGCATGATTAACTACCAATGGATGCAGTGATGAATCTCAATCACTAGAGTGAGATTCTTAGATAATATACTAGTGCTTATAGAGCATTGACGGACCATGAGCTTTCCTATTGACATCTAAAACTGTCAACAGTCGATAGGAACTCATAATTTGTACAAGGTACTGTTCTTAATCTTGAGACGACTACGGACACAGGCTATGAATGTGACTGCTTTGACTTACCAATTAGTGAGGTCTTCAAGATAGAATCTATACCCTTTGATAAAGAGTAAGCATTCCCTTGAGAATGTCACCAAGTTGATTACTGAAAACTGCAGTCTTGTTGATAAGTAGCTATCAACATGTTTGGTAATCATGAGAGGTGAATGAAACTCAAAGAATGGAAGATGTAATCATCATTCAGGTTGACAGTAACAGTTATCTGACTAGCAAAATATGATTATGAATGCAGGCGGTAGAAGGACATTAGTACAACATACAAGTCTAGCTATCGCTTCAGATATACTCTTTTGCGTTGGAGTACAGTTATTGTTATATAGTGGAATTAACGTTAACTGATCAATTGGTTAATTTGCTGATCAAAGAGTTTGATCATAGGGATTAACAACTAGTCTGAGCATACAATAAAGAACCTAGGAGGTCCCGCTTAGCTTCGCAAGAATACTTGGAAAGGCAGGAATTCAATCATTGGTGATTGATCACATTCGATCGATTGAACCAAAAGTCGGTTTGGAAACTTATGAATAGGAGGACTTGCAAGACAGAATAATCTCTCGTTGTTTTAAAGCTTTCACAACGTCCAGGCTGTTTTAGGGTTTCTCCAAACCTTCCTCACCTCTCTATTAGGGTTCCCACAAACCCTAGCCTCTCCGGGAAGCATTCAAGGAGACATAAGGGCGAAGACTTTCTGGAGGAAGTTGCTGCACATTGAAGGGAGAAGACAAAGTCTGAATTAGGTTCAAGACCAATAGGTATACTCTCTTCCCTACGCATCTAAGGATCAATAAGTAGTAGATCCGGCTTACCAATCAAAGTTTTGAACTTTCTTTTTCTGCTATGCATATTATTTAAGTTTTCGAAATCTAAATCCATCATATACTTCATCTATGTTTATAATATTTGCATCTATACATATACAGGGAGATTTTAAGCCTAAAAAACCCGCGGATCACAGGGCGGGGGATGGGGCGCGGGTCAGTGGGGGCAGCCCACGAGTTTTGTAGGCTTAAAAGTCCAGTGTACCTAAGAGCCTTTCCCTACACATATATATATACTTATATTTGTATCTGTGTTATACTAGTGTTATCGCTCATAGTCTACCCCTTGTACACACTATACCAGTTTTGCACACAAAACTAGATGACACACATACCCATGCACAAAATCCACTTTCACACTATTACAACATCATCGTACTCCCAGTTTAAATAAAGGGAGTGCAATCTCCTTTTTAAAAGTGACCCATCACCTTTATGTCATTTATTCATCTCAATCCATCAAACTTCATATCCCAAATCTACTTTATGTCATTCCACCACATCACCTTTTTACCCACCATCAAGGTTTATATCATTTCAAATCCATCACCATAAATGCAAGGAGAGTACATGATCTCTTTATGTCACTCACAAATCTAAGCAAATCTCTCCCTCACTCACAATTCCCACCCCACCCCCCCCAAACATCCCTTAAATCAAGGAGATCACAATCTACCTTTATGTCACTCAATCCATCAACTTTATCTCTACATCATCACACTACCCTAGACTCTACACCCTACCCTCATCCTCCACTACATAATCCCTATGTACTAGAAAGAGAAAATCAAATATCTCTTCATCACTCACTATCCCAGCACCATCCCCTAAATCTAGGGTACTTCCAAGTACACATCTCACTTTATGTCACTCACAATCCAACCATATCTCCCTCTCACTCACAACCCCAACACATTCCCACAATCAAGGGATGTACACTAGGTACAAATCACCTTTATCTCCATCACCTTTATGTCACCCACCTCCACACTCCATCTTCCTCCACCACACACCTCACCTCACACCCAAACTACGTGTGCGTGTAAGCATAGGGGTATTAGTGTGTGTAGGATTCCCCCAATAAATACCCCCCTTCCCCTCACTCTCACACAACACACAGAAAAACAGAGAGAGAAAAGTTATATAGCCATAGCCAAAAGCTTGGCTTGTTTATTGAAAATCTGTACACACTCCACCTCCACTCTCTGTGAGTATATGAACGCACTCACCATGTATATTTAAGTGTTCATATAGCTTAGTTAGGACTACATGATATATATTTTTTGTATATGTGTATATATGATGCAAAAATGTGATTTTTATACGTTGATGAAAACGAGTTCTGTGAATGGAAAATGGTAGCTTAGGACCTATATTAGCTTGGTTTAAAACAGTTTTTCTAAATACGTAAGTATGGCGACGAACCGAACTTTTAAAGTTTTTGTAAAATGGCAAGTATCTCAAGTTTTGGAGGGCCAAACGAAGCCTTAAAGACATAATTTTAATATATTCGCGATCTATATGAAAAATGGAAGAGAATGGTTGGTCACACGACACGTTTCGGTAAGTTTTAAAAAATGGCATTTCAGCCCTGTTTACTATACATGTTTGTAAGATTTCATGCTTTGTTCCTATAAATGAATTCATGTTGACTCTATGAACATCATGAGGTCAATGTCCGCATGCATAATAGGGCTCAAAACCATGGGTAATATTAAAGAGCCTCGATGATATCAAAAGTATTTATCCCAGTACGATAACAAGAGCCACGATGTTACGAAACAATCCAAAAAATGATGTTATTCTAATACGATAACAAGAGCCACGATGTTATCACAAGTACTTATCCCAGTACGATAACAAGAGCCACGATGTTACGAAACAATCTAGAGAACGATATTATCCTAATACGATAACAAGAGCCACGATATTATCATAAATTCTTATCCCAGTACGATAACAAGAGCTGCGATGTTATGTTCCAATGTGTCATGAGATATGATGTTTTGGGCAAGTGTGGTCAAAGGAAAAGAGTCGGCATGAGTGGGGATTTCATTGTTCATGCACGGTCACATACTTTATCGTACATATGTTGAGAAGAATGAAAGCAAGTATATGTTAATCTGCTATGCTCGCATGTTCATCTATACTTTATCTATCTCTTTTAGACGATGTCTTGAATAAACTATCAATTGTATTTTAAAATACTAAACCACGACGGCTTTAAGTTTACTTTTGTATACATTGTGCGTATATGTTATATGCTCACTCGACTTGTATTCAAGCTGACGGCGTTTTATGCCCTGGACAATCCCACGTCCAGATGTCCCAGGTGGAGATATCCTTGAAGATTATAGCTATGCCAGGTAAAGGCACAAGCACCCCCAATAGGCTTTTACTTATGTTTTAATTATGTAATAAATTGTCTTTAAGCAATACGTATTTAAGACTATAATTGTAAGTGGCTTTCTTGCCCAAACTCGATTAATGTAATAGTTGTCGTGGGGATCATTATGAATAAATGTTAAGTTCTAATATGTTTGAACTTCTGCTTGTGTCTTTTATTATGTTTTAAGTTATTATTAAGTTACATGAAGGACAATTGGTAGCTCAATTTGTCGTGGCCTACGAATCCAAAAAGAAAATTCAAATTTTTCCCTATTTTTGCTATGTCAGAGCGTGTACTAGAAGATCGTGAACGTCAAGGGACTGATCAAGGATTAAGGGTCACTGATCAGGGTCTTCAGTATGGCTCGGTGAGGCTCCGATGAGGCTCGGTTATGTTCGGCGAGTCTGTCCAAGGCACCTGGGTGTTCCGGTCAGACAAGACAAGAGATCAAGGAGAGGGAGAGAGCAGCGAGAGACAGAGCTTAAGCACTTCAAGAAGGCTACAAAAAGATAGATTTAGAAAAGGGTTTGGATCAAAGTCTCTATGTTTTGGTACCATGTTAATAAAAGCTTAAGCTGTTAGATAATGGGCCAACATTGCTATATGAAGCGCTTTGAAAAAACACAAATTTGTACAGAAGATATACTAAATAAGGCATATTCACAACTATCTTTACCCAAGGTCAAATGCAACTAACTCCAAATCTCTTCTCTATTTACAAAGCCAACTAAACTGTGAGCTAGCAAAACGATTGTTAAGTCGTATGCACAGATTAAAACCAAAGCAATTTTGACATAGACAAAGGGGCTCTGAATTTGTACAGAGACCACCTGGCCAAAATTACACCTTACACAATTGATCCAGTTATACCCCCAAGTTGCTAATAGTAAATTTTTCATCGAACCAGTGAATGATGTATAAAGGATCATACAAGTCAAAATGAAGAGACGTCACATTTTGTGTGAAAAAATGAGAGATGAGGGTGACCTGTTGGGAAGAATCATCGGCGGTTCGGGGCCTGATGTGAATGTGGAGATGAGGTGGGTACTTGTTAACAACAATACAATCTTCGCCGTACACTGCTTCCACAGCTTCCACTTCGATCACCACTTCGTCTTCGGCCATGGGATCGCCTTTACTTACTTCACCCCCAACAATTGTAGAGAGAGAAAATCAGAGAGTGGAGGTATGTGGGTTCCGGCGCTAGCTTATCTCTATATTTTAGGCTTAAACACAATTAGTAACCAGTATACCACGTTTCACTTTCGTAACTCTGCTTTCAATTTCAACTGGTTATGAGCCGTGCACCATGGGTAGTTAGGATAGAAAATAGCGTTTGATTGGATAAAAAAAAAATTACTACAAATGATTACAAAAAATTACATTAATACGTATGAAGTGACATAAACAGTAAATCAATGCATATTATTATCTTCCTAATTAAATAGATTTATTTTATTTATTTAGCATTCATCTTAGTTGTGCTAGTATCGCTTGAACAAAATTTTTAAGATTATTATTTCAACTGGGATTAACATGCTACTATTTATAAACTTTTGTCATTATATTATTTACTTTCTCAAACTACAATAAAGCATATCCGACTTTTCATTTAACTTTATGTAACAACCCTGAAAATTTAAGTGTGTAAATAATTATTTTAAATAATTTTTTTCAATTAGCAATGATATGTGAGTGTACCTAGGTAAGACATGTGTTTAAAAATTTTAAGTTTGAAGAACCCATAAATTAAATTGCTAGTAAGCATATTTAATTTGTCAATATTTAATTTGTTAGTAATACCAGTAATATTTCCCCGTTTGTTTTTGTATTAAAATTTCTAATATTTCATTATTATTATGACATGACATTTTGAGCTTTAATTAAATTGTATGATAGATTATTGTCTGACTGAGTTACAATTTTTGTAGAATGACGAGTTTAGTGTCGGGTAGTGTTTCGGGGCCCACTAGTAAGTTAAGTAGTGAATTTAACATGAAAATTAAGTACCCGGGGTATGAGTACCCTTTGGGCTAGCCATTTTAGTGGTTTGTGTTAAATTCTGGGCTCATATGGGTCTTTTTTGTGAGCCCATAAAAAGAAAAACGGGATTGATATATTTGTGTGTGTTTTATTAACATGTGTTGTGTGTGTAGTGTACATATATACTTATAATAAACCCTAGCCCCCATATTAAAACTAAAAGGGAAGATAAGAAAAGAGAGTAGAAGAGAGAACAGACGTGTGTTGTGTGTGTATATGTGTGTGTGTGTGAGAGAGAGAGAGAGAGGGAGAAGAAGAAGAAGAAGAAAGGAGAATGATCTCGGGTTCGTGGGCACGTGGGGAATCGCGGAGCATTCGTGGTTGTCAATTTTGGATCGAACTATGTGAGTTAAAGATTTGTTTTTGGGTATATATATACACATATGTATATATATATATGTATACGCTAGGGAATCCTATTAGTTCTTGTTAACTTGGTGATTTGTTTTACATTGTGTGTTGATCCCCATTTGTTATTATGGACTGATATAAACATTCATTTTTCTTATTGTGATTTTATGAATGTGATCTCGGTGTATTAGGATAGATTATGTGGATAGTTAACTTGATGAATGCACAAAGGAAAATAATTTTGATAATGAATAAATAATAAGAAAATTCGTTTTTATTCTATTTTAACAGTTGCAGAAACTTCAGAAAATTATTAGAAAATCATGGCTTTGAATTTGAACATTCTGTCCGCGCATCTTATGTAAAACGTGATTCTGCACACTTTTCGTGTTTTAAGTTTTTCCTGATTCTGCACCGTTTGGGCAAAAATTTAAGATTACAGTAGCAGTTTTCAATGCAGTTCAACGTGCAAAATTGGAGAATGTGATTTCTTATTAGGTGCTTTATGTATGCTAATATTGAATATTTGGTTGAGGTATTTGTACCTTAAATAACTGACCTTATTTTGTGGTCATTTTGATAAAAATGAGTAAATTAGATACGTTGAATAGTATATTAGAGATCTTGTAATTTGATTGGAAATTTTGAGGGAAGATTGTTATGGGTTAATTGATAAAACCCTTTATTGTAAAAAATTGGAATACATCTAAAAGTTAGAGATGTGATTGGATGATAAGACGGAACTTTGTAATAAACGTGAAATTTACAATTATTGGGATAATACGAACGATAAGTGATAATTGCAACATAGTTCTTTAGTGTTCACCGCTCCCCGTTGTGTGATATGTTTTTTTTTTGTAGCTCGACTTGCTGAGTGTACCCTTTTGCCAGTGGCTTCGTGATCAAGCTGGCCTAAGCCTTATGCCTGGCTTATTTGTTAGACGTCTAGGCATATTGACTGGCCTTCTGTGTGTATACCTAGTTTGGTTGATACCCCAACCAAACTAGCACCAGAGTGGATGTTAGTAGTATGTCCGGGCACACATGGGATATATGTGTGGGTGTACCATGGAGGGTGGCCAAGTGATGAACCTAGGGAACACAAAGATAAATTAAAGGCTAATAAATAACGACAATGGAGTATTTCATAAGACTGATAAGCGTGGAAAAATGAATGCGATGTTTGAGTTAGAATGTGGACGGTTTGTATACAGAATTGTTTGCTTGGTTTATGATCATTCAATTTGCAGGATGGTGGGCCCACTAACGTATTACAGGTTTGGCTCACCATAAGTAATGGGTAAGTATGAAACTCGTAGTAACTTTGGATTTTGGGCAAGAAACTACTTGCCACCACATAAATGGAAACTACTCTATTGTCCAAATATGTGTGTGGAACTACCTGTCTTGACCCAAGAGTACTGTAGTGTAATTTGTTGTCTACGGGTTCAAATTGGATCCCTAAAACTTGTTATTTTGTTTAACTCATACCAGTCATGTGACTGACCCGAGTGTGTTATACATTCGGGGGCGTTTCTATATGAAACGTAGTCGAATGTATTTGTGCAGGTTTAGTTTTTGGAGATTTTCGTTGGAGCTTCTGTTTGGGTGAAGAGATGGTCGTTGTGTTGTTTATTATTGGAGTTGTACTTATTTTTGTTGTACTTGATTGTATTTTATTTTCTGGCATTGTGGGCCAGTATGTATAATTGTAATAAATATAGTATATTGGGTATTGGGAACGTTGTAGTTACTCTGACCAATGGATGTATAGATTTTATTCTTATATTTTTTCCGCTGAACTCTGTATGTGGACATTTTATTTATGAAAATGATGTTTTTTTTTTAAAAATTTAAAAGTGATATAATATTTATAGTGGAACTTTATTTCTTTTACAATGAAATGGATGTTTGGGAATACATGTTTAATAATAAAGAGTTTTTCTTTAAACACAAGATCACATGTCCTTATTTAAGGAGTATTAAATACTGTTTTCAATAAATTTTCTGTTAGCATATGGGAGGGTGTCGTTCTCGTGATTTTTGGTAATTGAATATTAGTCTGGATACATGTTCTGGAATAAATATTTGGTTGTCCAAAAATCGGGGTGTGACAGTTTAGCATAAATATTGTCTCTCATGTATATTTTATAATTGCATTGTTGTCTTAAATTTTGAACTTTTAATCAAATTTTCTTATTTTTTAGAATTTAATTACTTGTTTCATCAATTTAGATTCGTATTTAATTTAATAATATATTAACCGAGAGAGAGATGCTAACATCAATTCTCAAAAGAAAGAAAGATGGAATAGAGGAGCAACTAATGCACATAACAATACTCATGGGTGTGTAATTTAGCGGTTTGTAATTAATGCACATAGCAATACTCATGGTTATGCAATTTAGATGGTTATTGTTGGAGAAGAAATCAATAGGAAGCGAGAAAAAACTACCTAGTAGATCATATTTAAATTCTTATCAACTAAATATGAAAAATATATATATATATATATATATATTAGAAAATTAAAATAAATGGTATTAGTTTATCAATATTGATTTGGACACAATTTCCAAATATTATATTAAGTGTAATCTTATCTTTCCCAAATTTGCATCTCAAATATAATTTTGAACAGGGTCCGCTTGATTTTGATTCAACAACGTTGAAGTTGTCTAACCATTATCGAATGTGGTCTCACTTCCACATGTGTTAAAACCACATTTGGGATACAAAATTTAGGAACATATATAGCATTACTCTTAAATTAAAGAATACGTGTCATCTCATTGATTTTTTTAATTGGAATGGTGTCGGAATGTCCATGAGGGTGAATCATTTAAAAAATAATGGTACAATGCCCAAATTGATATCTCCAAATTTGATTAATAATTACTTTGATAGTTATACTTGTACCCAAATAAAAACTAAAAATTGTTGTCACTATAAATCATAGCAAGTCTCCCGTGAGCAAATATAATATACATTTGAGAACCAAATTTTAAAAAGTTGGATAGCATAACTTTAAATGAAATTTTAAACACTGGTAGTCTAAACCAAAAACTACTTATCTAACAATTATCGTAAGAGAAACACAATTTTTGGTCAGACTATGAACTAATCCAAATCACACCTCTTCTTTTCTTTCCTTTTTTTTCCTTTTTTTTTAATTGTAAAAATACCACTTTATTATTTAAAAAAAAAAAAAAAAAAGAATAAGAAGAAGCTCCAAACATATTTTAAAATGGAGAGAGCTTTGGAGAAAGATTGGTATTCCAACAATTAAGTAGTTATAATTATAGATAATACTTCAGTTTGACTAATTAAAATCATTTTGATCTTTCATAAATTTTGAATATTTATAAGTGTAATACGTCATATATAAATAAAATAAAAGAAAAAAAGAAGAAGAAAATTCTAAGAATGTATCAAGTGGCAAAACCAAAGTCTCTGGTTTTCATATATATATATATATATATATTAGATTATAACATTTTGGGCCATATGATTTGAATATTATATCAATTAGGCTGGCGATAAAGGCGCATTTAATTTTTAATTAAGGCACCTAGTTTACGTAAAAAAAAATTAATTTTTACCTTTTTTTCTTTCATTAGTAAAGGCACCTCACTTATTTTACTATATATTATAATTTTAACTATATTTTATACCCTCATAGTTTGCCCTTTATGTCAATTTGGTCCTTGTAGTTAATAAAGTGTCATTCTAGTCCTTGTAGTTTCATAAGTGTGTCATTTTAGTCCCTCAAACACTTTTTGTGACATTTTTTTTTTACTTTCAGTGACAAAATTATTCATCACTAAAGAACTTGAGCAATAGTATGATATTCAAAAAAATACACCACCAGCTCTTGGAACCAGCACGAAGACTTAATATTATTCTATTTTAATAACTTGAATTAACTTAAAAGTCAGGACTGAATAGAATATAGAATAAAAATAAAAAATAAAAACAAAAAAATTATTAGAGAACTAAAACAAATAATATTGAGGCGGTCACTTCATGCTTGCAAAGATTCAGATACTTCTCATCACCATTTGCTTTTCTCAACATTTCTCTCAACTAAGTAGAGTACAAGATAGAATAGATACATGGCACTGGAAAACAAAACAACGAGAATAAATTCATTTTAAAATTTACAAGGGAAGACAAGTGATATCATATGCATTTTATGAGAGGACAAAAAAATGTACCTTATGGACAATCAATACGAGCTTTCCAGTTTCAATCTTGGGTTTTACCAACTGTTCCCATCTTGTTGCATCTCCATATTGAATTTTGTCCCATCCTGATATAACATTTGTAATCGGCGCATCTTATTTTAGCTTCACCTTCATGAAGTGGACCTCATCAAACAAAACAATAGGAACAATTTGAAAGTCACTTATTGGTCCATTCCTCAAAGGTAAATATGTGCATGAGTGTAAGGATGATATCCGGCAGGTGCATCCAATACTTTGTTTTACACCCATAGTCCTTAAAAAAATTTAGCCTTTCCTCTACTTCCTTGTAATTATTTTCACCACCCAATTGATAAGTGCATAGTTCAATGTGCTCCCTCAATTCTTGCAACATAGCATTCCTAACGCCCTTCCATCCATCCTTTTTACTCATAACCAACAGTTCAGTGCAAGCTCTAAAACCACAATGACCATCTGACACAACATTTTCTAATGCATCGACAACATACTCCTTAATTTTGGATTAAAGAGAGCTAAAACTTGTTCAATCAAGTCCTCATCAGTTAATCTGTCAACGATAGCTTCTTTCGCTTAGGTTGTTTCTTGGGCAATGATAACTTCTTTCGCTTACTAACCGATTTTAGGTCTTCGATGGTCTTGCTATACTCAAACCATGAAGGGTCTCTTTTTGTGCTACGAGATGCTATTGTTTGTTTCTTTGTCAATTTTCGAGGTCGCCCCTTTGAAACATTTGAAGTAAATGGTTCATTCAACCATGTCATCTCTGGGTTTTCAAGCTCCCTTATTTTCTTTAATAGAACTTTGCGTTAATCGTAGTTATATTCTTGGGCTCGTTTCTTTAACTTTTTCAATCTCCAAGTTGTAATCCAAATCATCATAATTTTTTAACTTTAGCACAATAGAGAGTTTTGCCCAATGAGGATCGCATGCCAATAAAGAGATAGTCTCACCCAAACTACCAAAATCCACAATTTTATGTGCACATGGGAGACCATGAGTCATACGAAGAATGCACCCACAAGTTATCTTACTAATGCCAATGCTTTTGCTCCTCTTAATTTCTTCCAAAATCAAGCGCAACGCATGATGAGAGATGTATCCTCTTGATCTGCGACGAATATTTGTCGTTTATAGTCCTAAAAATACGCTTTGTTAGCCCATTTCATGTAGCTATTAGTTGTTTTTAATAATTATTCTAAATTTTTTAGGTTTTGGAGCTTTAACTTGAAAATGCACAAAAATCCAATGATTAATGGCATTGGAAGTCATTTTGGGCTCAAACGGTGATTCCGGTGAAAGCTGAATGCAGCAGCAGCCTCGGAAAATCACATTTTTGACAAGGAATACTTCATATTTTAGAAATTTCTATAGAGATATTAAATGTAGAACTTCAAGTTACGGACGCGTGGTAGCAAACGGTGAGTCAATATGAGATTCGAGTCAAAAGTCATTGCAATTCTACGATCGGTGCGCAGAGTAGTAGAAAATCTGAGAAAAGTTGGAAAATGGCCTGGTCGCTGGAGCGACCCGCGCGAGCGAGCCGTTGAAAAAATCAAAGTCACGTATTTCGAGGTCTTGAAGAGCCCTATGCAATCCGAATTGGCTGAATACATCCAGAAACGTAAAAATAGCAGTTTTAGTGTGATTTGGCTTGGGAAAGCTTCCTAAATCCTTCCAAACTCTATATAAATCCTATTCTAAATCAAATTTAAGGTTACACATCATTACACACTTTGTACACACCATATTATACAACAAAAACTTCAGCCATTGAAGGGAGGAAAGCAAGGAGAAGAAGAAGACCAAGGATTCCCATGGCCTCCTCCATCAACCTCTTGTTGTTCATCAATTCTATGGCCAACTAAACCTAGATCTAGGATTTCAATGAAACCCTAGCAAGTAATAAGGAGTTATTTTATGTTTTTCTTTTAGTTTTATTATGTATGGATGGTGATTACATGTTTAGAGGATTTTTATAATAAAATCGTACTTCTATTGATTAAATCATTACTTTTAAAATTTATTCTTGTCTTAGATTTATTTTGACTATGATGTGCTCAATGATCTATATTTGCTGTGCTTATATGGATTATTTACATGTAATGGTGCTTAATTGAATTGTGCTATCAAGTATCTAAATAGTCCATGCCTAGGTTAGACGGATTATGCCACAACCCTAGTTTAGTGTGGAATAATTCGTGCTAACCGATGATGGATTATGTTGGTGCTTGAACCATAGTTATCTTCTTGACGGAGAAATTGAGCTTGTAGCTACAATTCCCCACTATCATCCAACTTAATAAGCTAATTGAACTCATAAATACCCTTATTATGAAGCTAGTGGAAGATTTGCAATCCTAGGTTCCCTAAATATATTTATAAAAACAAATTTTAATTGCTTCCATAATTTAGATTTATTTTTCTTGTTCTTAGTTTAATAAAATCAAAATCCGTTTTCCTTAATTAAAGAAATTTAGGTTTTAAAATTAAAGTGCTTTAGTAATTCAATCTCTGTGGGTTCGAACTTTACTTTCACTACTACAAATCTTTAGAAAAGTACAGTATACTTTTTATATCTTGATACTAACAACATCAATTTTTGGCGCCGTTGCCGGGGATTACAATTGACTAACTTTAGTTTAGAATCTTAGCTTAGTTAATTCGTAAATATTATATTAGGTTTTATTTTTCTTATTTTCCATTTTTATTTGAGTCACTAACTTTTTCTGTTGTTTTGTAGATTCTCAAGTAATCAAATTCTAGCGTCTTGGAGAGAAATAGCTTAACACATCAAAGGAGCTTACGCGAAGAAAAAAAAATTAAAACAAAATTCAAGTAATCGCTTCTTTTTAAATTTCGCATCAACTCACTGTAAGTCAGGGCGCAGAGACGCAATTACTTGCATTAGGTTAGGTGTGGAGTGAGCACTGCATTAGCTAGGAAACCTGGGGCGTTGGGCTTTGACGCGAATCACTGCATAAGGATAATTACATGCATCATAGTAGTACTGTGTGCTTGCTTGCTGTCTTATTTGCGTGATTGCTTTTTGTTTTTGTTGAGTCAGTCGTTGTTTTAGTTTATTTTCTTTTAGTTTATGTTTGGTACCCGTTCAAGTAAACCTAAATTAAATTCACTTAACCTCGAGTTTGAACGCACCCTTAGAGTCCTTAGGTCTTCAACCCAAGCTTCTAGAGCTCGGTTGATGTTAGACGATGAATCCACACCTCAACCGTCGTCTTTATTTGAGTTTGAAATACGAAGTACCCTTAAAAGACTAAAGAAATCACGCTTTCATACCATTGAACCGATTCCAATGGCCGACTTAGAAAACAACAGAGATTATGTAAATAATGTAAATAATCCTAATATACCTCCACCTCCTCCGCTTAGAAATTATTTTATTCCTACAACTTACACGCCTCAAGCAGGTATCGAATTACCGGAGGCGACAGCATCTCACTTTGAGATAAAGTCGTCTACCAACTCACTACTTCCTTCTTTCCATGGCCGTATAAATGAAGATCCATATCAACACTTAGGAGATTTTCAAGATATTTGCTCTACTTTAAAAATTCAAAATTTCACTGATGATGAGTTAAAATTGCGTATCTTCCCATTCTCTTTAAGAGATAGAGTGAAATATTGGCTTCAATCACTTGAGCCAAACACAATTAAAACATAGGAAGCCTTACATAACACATTTTTACAAAAGTTTTTCCCAATCACGAGGACTAATCAGATAAGAAAATCTATAACTAATTTTGTGATGCAAGATGGGGAAACACTTTATGACACTTGGGAGAAGTTTAAGGAATTACTACGCTCTTGCCCACATCATCAGGTTCCTAAGTGGCAATTGGTACAGGTTTTCTACTAGGGGCTTATTCCCTCGGTCCGTAATACCGTCAATGCCGTTTGTGCGGGGACCTTCCTACACAAAAGCGCCGACGAGGCTTGGAAAAATTTTGAAACTTTAAGCGAGAACTCAATGCATCAGGTCATGTCGGTACGTTCCGAGGGATATCCTCAGCAACCTAAGAGAGAGATAAAGTTCGAGTCAAGTCACTCAATTGAATTTCAAGAACTATCTAAAAAACTTGACCGACTCTTAACAACGAACCAAACGACAGCCCCACCCGCTCATGAAATTTGTCAAATATGTTCTGATCCATCACATTCTATACTTACATGTCCTTCCGCGTCTCAATTTCTGGAATTTATGGAGCAACACATAAACTCGATTCAACAATTTCCACGAAATAGTTATAATCCTATGCCGAATAATTTTCCTAATACTTATCGACCCCAATTTCAACAAAACCAATACCAACACCATCCTCCTAATCCTAACCCCCCCAAGGGTTAACGCTTTTGAGGATAAGGTGTTGACATCCCTTAAGAACATTGAAACACAAGTACAGGCACAAGCACAGATAGTGCACTCTCACACACAATCCATTGCGAAGCTTGAGTCCCAAATGGGACAAATAGCTAATACAATGAGCCGTAGAAACGAGGGTAAGCTGCCTAGTCAAACTATACAAAACCCTAGGGAACAACATGAGGATGGGGGTACGAGTGCACAAGTAAACGTCGTCTCAACTAGGATGACGACACGTGAAGAAGAGGAGGTTGTTGAAATTCCAGATAGGAGGGAGAAAAATGTAAATATTAACTTGAATAAAGAGAAGGGTGGGGAAACAAGTAGAATTAGAAAAGAAAAGGAACCGGTCCCAACTAACTATGTTCCAAAGTTACCTTTTCTGCCAAACGATGAGGAACCGTCTAATTTATCAAAGAAAAATTCAAAAATTGAAGACATACTCGAGATTTTTAAACAAGTTAAAATTAATATCCCATTCCTTGACGCTATAAAACGAATTCCCGCCTACGCTAAATGTCTTAAAAACCTTTGCACGCAAAAGCGCAAAAGAAGCAGTCATACTCCGAAAAAGGTCTTTCTTACAGAAAAAGTAAGCTTAATTTTTCAACGCGCTACTCCGAAATATAAAGATCCAGGTACGCCTATGATTTCATGTGTCATAGGTGACACTGTCATTCATCGGGCTCTCCTTGACTTAGGAGCGAGTGTGAATCTTTTAACTTACTCCGTCTATAAACAACTAGGTTTAGGTGAACTTAAACCTACAGCCACTACTATACAATTAGCGGATCGTTCTGTTAAAATTCCTAGAGGAATCATCAAGGACATTTTGGTTAAAGTTGATAAATGTTACTATCCTGTCGATTTCATGGTTCTTGACACCGAACCCGTGTTAGACGCTAGGAAATATACTCCTGTCATCCTAGGTCGTCCATTCTTAGCTACGGCTAACGCTCGTGTCAACTGTCGGGGGGGTGTAATGAAAGTGTCATTTGGGAACATGAATTTAAAACTACATGTCTTTAACACTATTGATCAAGCTCCCAAGGATGACGATTATCTATGTGAGACGGAGAGTGAGGTAAGACGAACGATTGAACCTAATAACGTAATAAAGGTGAGTGGGGAGAATAATATAATGGAAAATGAGCGGATGAATTTGAATAATATAGACCCTAATGACGAATTTACTCGAAAGGTTAGGAATCGATTTGAACACGATAAAGGAGATTCGTCAAATGAATTAACGAATAGCGAACTTGTTTCGGCTTTCCACCAAAATCTCCCTAACGCCCTAAAGGGTACAAACTCTAATTTACGACCTCCTTGAGTCTTGAGCTAGAATGGTCTAGCTGAAGACGTAAAAGATAGCGCTTCTTGGGAGGTAACCCAAGCTTTATTTCATCCGTTTCTCTTATTTTTGTTCATTTTGGGTCAATTTTGAGTCAGATTTGGTCATTTTGGATAGGTTTGGGGGTCGGGGTTTAGTTATTTTAAAGTTATTTACATAAAATAAGTGAAAAAGGAGGAAAACGGCATATCGCACGCGCGGCCCGCACGCGCGAAATACATGAGTTAGAAGAAGGAAAAATCGGGGGATTCTTCATGGAAGAAGTCCGCATGATCAATGATGAAGACAGGTTCCCCGAGATCCACTCTGTAGTTGTCAACATCGTCCGCAAAATGAACTACTTCCCTGGAATAGGATTGGGCTGACTCCAGCAAGGGATTCGTGAGTTCCCGCAGATCAAAGGGCAACAAGGCACTTTTGGATTAGGGTACAAGCCCATTGAAGAAGACATTAAGCTACAGAGGCCATGGAAGAAAAGAGTGAGGAGTCTCCCACCATATCGCAAAACCTTGAATGGGAAATTCATCAAAGAAGGAGATCATTTCCCCTATTTTGGGTTCCCAGAACCTTGGATCCATCAGGCCACTGGAAAAAGGCACCCCGGGCTGGAAATCTTCGCTGACTGCGAAAGGCCCCCCCTATCAAGATCTGTTCTATCCCGAAGAAGTTGAGAAGACCCCAAAGGAAGATTGGTTGGAGTATCTGGACACTGAAGCCATCGAGAAAATGTGGGAATAGCTCACCGAAGAAAAGAGGGCCGAGAGCCAAGATGATCAGATCTAGCCAACTGAGGAGGGTCTGAGCAACCAGGCTGTAGAGTCATCTGTCTCCCTATCCCCTGTTCCCCCAGAGTCTGTACTTCCAATTATCGAGTCTGTACCAGAGTCGGCTTCAGTAAACCCACCACTATCTAATGTAATCATTCCACCTGTCATGAATGAAATGAAAGACGATTCTGCTTACTCCTCTGTGTCTAATACTTGTGAATGCACAGATCCCTCTGATGATCTCCCAATTGAACTTAAGCAACTAATTGAAAACCCACATGCTTATGAAATAATCGAAGATACTTTATCAAATAATCTAGGTGAAATAGATAATCCACAAATTGTGCAAATTGGCTCAACCCTTAATGAAAAAGAAAAAGAAAAATTGACTCTCTTGTTAAAAGAATTCAAAGATGTTTTTGCTTGGACTTACGAGGACATGCCTGGGGTCGATCCTGACATCGTCCAACATCGCATTCCCCTCCTTCCTAATTCTAAACCCGTTAAGCAGAAACTTAGGTGCATGAAACCAGAATGGGCACTCAAGGTCAAAGAAGAAGTAGAAAAGCAATTCAAGGCAGGGTTCATCATTGTTACTGAGTATTCGGAATGGGTTGCTAATATCGTGCCAGTCCCCAAAAAGGATGGAAAAGTTCGTGTGTGCGTCGACTTCCGTGATCTAAACAAAGCCAGTCCTAAGGATGACTTCCCGCTTCCCCACATCGATGTATTGGTGGATAACACTGCAGGACATGAGCTACTGTCATTTATGGATGGTTTTTCAGGGTACAATCAGATTCTAATGGCGCCAGAAGATCGGGAAAAGACGACATTCACCACACCTTGGGGAACGTACTATTATAGGGTAATGTCTTTCGGACTCAAGAATGCTGGAGCAACCTACCAAAGAGCTGCCACCACCTTGTTTCATGACATGATTCACAAGGAAGTAGAAGCGTACGTAGATGACATGATCGTGAAGTCCAAGGACAAAGAAGGACACCTGGTGGCACTGAGAAAGTTTTTTGAAAGGTTGCGCAAATACAAGATGAGGTTGAATCCAAAGAAATGCACTTTCGGTGTGACCTCCGGTAAGCTCCTGGGTTTTCTCATCACGCAAAGGGGGGATAGAGGTGGATCCCTTTAAAATCAAGGCAATCCTAGAAATGGCACCGTCACGGAATGAAAAGGAAGTGAGAGGGTTTCTTGGAAGAATCTAATTTATCAGCTGCTTCATCTCCAAACTCACAACTACATGTGATCCTTTGTTCTGATTGCTACGAAAAGGAGAGAAGTTCCAATGGGATGACCAATGCCATGCCGATTTCGACAAAATAAAAGCCTACCTTCAAAATCCGCCCATCCTTTCACCACCCACTCCTCATAAGCCCTTATTCCTTTACATATCTATCTTTGAAAATGCCATGGGTTGCATGCTAGCCCAAGAAGGAGAAGAAAGCCACTCCGAAAAAGCCATATATTACCTTAGCAAGAGGATGAGTGGGTATGAGCTCAAATACTCTACCCTCAAAAAAATATGTTGGGCCTTGGTTTGGTGCAATCACCGACTGAGGCACTACATGCTGGCCTTCCCAGTTGTGCTCATATCCCACATGGATCCTCTAACATACCTCCTCGAAAAACCCGCCCTGACCGGTCGTATATCCCGTTGGTTACTTCTACTGTCCGAATTCGATATCAAGTATGTGACAAGCAAATCAGTAAAAGGGAGAACTATAGTTGAACATCTTGCTGAACACGCCATTGATTCTGAAGTAAATGGAGATTTTTCGTTCCCGGACGAGAATATCATGGAAATCAAGGAAGAACAGTGGAAGTTGTACTTTGACGGAGCAGCAAACATGAAAGGCTACGGAGTAGGAATGATTTTAGTGTCACCAAATGGGGACCACACCCCACTGGTAGTCAAGCTCAATTATAACTCACCAACAACATTGCTGAATATGAGGCATGTATTCTGGGGATGGAAGTAGCCGTAGAACTGAAAGTTCAAAAGTTGGATGTCTTCGGAGATTCGAACCTCATCATATCATAAGCTAAAGGAGAATGGAAAGTAAAAGAAGAAAGGTTGAAGCCCTATCACGATCATCTCGATGGACTCAAGAGACAGTTCAATAACATCACATTCTTCTACTTGCCAAGGGAAGAGAACCAGCTAGCAGATTCGTTGGCTACTTTAGCCTCTATGATCAAAATTCCCGTGGGAGTCAAGATGATGCCTTTGGTAATTGAGCAAAGATACGAGCCTTCATTCAGCATAATCGCTGCAATCGAAGAAGAAGAAAACGAAACACGTGGTAACAGGAAATCTGGGACTTCATAGAAAAGGGAACGTATCCCCAAGAGTCTACCGAGAAAGACAAAAGGGCAATTCAAAGATTCGTAGTGCAATTCATCATTTACGGCGAAAAATTGTTGAAGAAAGGGTACAATGGTCACAACCTGACTTGCTCGTTTGGAAAAAGCTCTAGAAGAATGATGGAAGAAATACACGAGGGGGTATGCGGTCCACACATGAACGGTCACATGCTGGCCAAGAAAATTGTAAGATAAGGGTATACTAGACAACATTTGAGAAAGATTGTTGCGAATACGTAAGAAGGTGTCACAAGTGCCAGATCCATGCAAACATGATGCTTGTGCCGCCATCTCTTCTATACAGCATGACCTATCCCTAGCCATTCTCAACCTGGGGAATTGATATCATCGGTGAAATCATTTCGAAAGCCTCGAATGGAAATTGATACATTTTGGTGGCCATTGACTACTTTACAAAATGGGTAGAAGCCGCATCCTACAGCAAGTTGGGGGCTAAGGATGTGGCCAAGTTCATCAAGAAGAACCTCATCTGTCGCTATGGGGTCCCCCATGAGATCATTTCAGATAATGGAGGTCATTTCAAAGCTGAAGTCAGGGATGTGTTTGAGGAATACAAAATCGCTTATCACAAGTCATCACCATATAGGCCACAAACTAATGGGGCAATCGAAGCTGCAAACAAGAACGTCAAGGCCATATTGCAGAAATCAACCGATACCTACAAAGACTGGCATGAAAAGCTATCGTTCACACTTTGGGGATACAGGACATCGATAAGGATGGCCACAGGAGCAACTCCTTACTCACTAGTATATGGAATGGAAGCAGTACTTCCAGTCGAGATAGAACTACCGTCCCTACGCGTGATGTCAGAATGTGAAATTTCAGAATCAGATTGGTTGAGGGAAAGGTATGAAGAATTGGCTCTCATGGATGAAAAGCGCCTAGCGGCAGTCGACCATGTCTGAATCTATCAAAAGAGGATAGCCCGTGCTTTCAACAAAAGGGTTCGTCCGAGGAAAATTTTCAAGGGTGACCTTGTCCTTAAGGAATTGCAAGCCCCGATCTTTGATCTACGCGAAAAGTTCAAACCCAAATGGGTCGGTCCTTATATCGTCAAAACTATCCTTTCTGGAGGATCAACCTACCTTATGGACCTCGATGGCATTGAATTCAAAGAACCAATCAACATGGATCGCCTCAAAAAGTACTATGCTTGACCATTCCCCAAAATCAACTTTCTTTCAAGCCTCGCCCTGAACTACGCTCGACCTGATTCCCACTCGGGGATACGTAGGCAACTGCATCGGTTCGGTCAACACCATCATAATCAACCCCTTTTTCTTTCAAGACTTTGGCCCGAACTACGTTGGACCTGATCCCCGTTCGGGGGTACGTAGGCAGACTTTAAAAAAAAAAAGAAAAAATAAAAAAGAAGGATGGCTCTCTAGGTCGAAAATTCGAAAGGACGCCTAGGCAAAAGTTAGAGCTAAATCCAAAGTGAGCAATAAAAAAGAGAGAAAAGAGCTCGCTAGGTCACCTAACTGGTGCCTAGGCAAAATTATGAGCGTATGAGAAAAATGAAGTCGTGGTCCTTGCCATAACCCAGAAATCACCCTTCACACTAGGGGGCAAACTTCAGCCACCTGCCTCGTTTGCCTGAATCTCTTCTAAACTAGGGGTAAACATGGATCATCTACCTCGTTTGCCTCACAACCATACATATCCCAAACTAGGGGCAAACTTCGGCCACCCACCTCGTTTGCCTCTAATCGTCCTAGCATGCCCAAACAAGTACCAAAAGCAAACATCTGATCAAAATCATGCTACGAATGTTTTTGGAAAGCCAAATGCATAAAATAAGGTTCTCCAAGTAACCAAGGTTCGCTGATAAACAAACTTCTAATATTATATAAGCAGGGATAAATGGAAACACAAAAAGTTCTTTCAGAAAGCAATCCCAAATATCAAAGGCACTTGGAGGAAAGAAGCAGAATTAGTCAAGTCTAGTTTTATTTTGTGTTTTTTATTTCTTCAAAGGTCTCTAGAAATAGGCTCTTGCTCGATTATTCCAACCCCTGATGAAAGTAGCAATAGTAGTAGCTCTGACTCTGGAAGCAAAGACCCTCTCAGTAAACCCCCGGGGGACCTCCTGAACTCGCCCGTACTATCTGGCCAATCGGCGAGGATGATAGAAAGAAGTCTCTCTCAGGCCCATCAACCACACTCTTTAGTAATCCCCGAGACTAGTGGTCACAGCATGAAGGCACCAACGCCTCACGATCCAGCAAATGTTGGCCTCAAATAAAGCACCCATCATGCCAACCTAATCGGCAGCAGTGTAATAAGGATGAAGCACAGCCCTACAGAAATACACTGGCGGCACATTACCTGTCCATAACTGAAGGCGCTCATAGAGCCAAGCCTGTAACACCAAAGGCGCCCCAGAAAGAAGAAGTGTTCCTTGACTGAAAGCACGATCCAAACCATTTAGGGTTTCAGCCAGAAACATGGCCATATGATTCCTGCTAAGTTTCAGCCCAAGGCACACGTGCACCAAGTCAATAGAAGCACTCGAGAACATAAAATGCGAAGTCATGCACAATATCAGAGTGGCCCCACGGATAGCATCATATGCGCTAGGATTCCCAGGACTAGCATACCGGGCAATGATGGAAGCAATGTCAAGAACCTCGCCATGGATTAGCCGGCGAGAAATAGTAGTGGAATAGTTCAGGTATTCAGCTAAGCCTCGCGTGGGACTGGGGGTATCAGCAGAAGGAAGAATCAGGTCAGAGTCAGAATCGAAGCCAAGGATAGCACAGAACTCCTCAAACAGGGGACATATCTCCAGGCAGTTGAAATTGAGGACGTGGTTCACTGGGTCCCAGTGGACAATAGAGACATGCATGAACTCAGTGTTCAGAGCCATCTGGCAAAGAGAGAATAGCTCGATCAGACCGTAGTTGAAGAGGTTGATCCGCTCCACACCATCCGTGATGTTCAGCCAAGCTGTGAGTTGAGCAGGATCATACAATGCCATATTTTCTGTCATGGCTCTAGCAAAATTCAAAATTTTGATAGCACCTCCCCGTTTCACGGACTATCCCACTTACAAGGCAAACACACTCACTATCGCAAGGCTGCTCATCGCAGTAACATCAATAATCACAGAATCATAATGCACAACCACCAACCAAAGCAAGCACACAATTGCACCTTCAAATCGGAAACTATCCGACTCGAAAGGCAAAACATCATCCTACACATCATCCTACACATTGTCTTACACATTGTCCAAACAGTCACATTATTCAATAGTATAACCCAATTGAAAACATGAAAAAGGAGATAAAATGAAAATCCCCGCTTAAGAGGCCTCAGTCTTCCTCTTCTTCGTCCTCTATTGGGCCACCCAGAGTGTACGTCGGCAATGGCCTCCTCTTGCCACCTCTGCACCTCGGTCTGGTCCTCGACTAGCCGGCACCGCCCCCACGATACTGCACACACAAATAAAAATATTAGCAATTAGTAGAGAAATAATAAAAAGTACAAAAACAAAGTCGAGTCAAAAACTTACCAAGGACGCCATCTGACTAGTGGCGAACTGCCGCATACCATCCATCTGTCAAGGGCAAAATCAGGGTTAGGACCTCACAACCTTAAGGAGCGCAAAATTAGAGACATACCTGATGGTCTGAGAACCAAAGATCGCTAGCCGCCATGGCGTGGCCCTCCTCAGCATAACTCCAAGGGACGTTGAGGACGCCTGCTGGCTGAGTAGGATACCCACATGAGACCCGTGGCACACCCATAACCTGGGGAGAGCCATCTATACCCAAAACATTAACAGTCCAATCCCAAGGAGGGATAGGATCAGAAACTGGGGGAACCTGTCTCCTGTATATCTCGCAAAACTGTAGGCACAAAACAAGTTAGGGAAAAAGATGAGTCAAAAACACAGGCAACGGATAGAGACAAAAACGTAAAAGAAACTCACCTCCAGGAGTGGGAAGTTGGGCATCAGGAAGCGGTCACAGTAAGCCTCATAGCCGGTCTCAGAGAGAAAGTGATCCCAAACATCGGTACCATCTAAAGCCGCCAGCAAAGCATCACCAGAAAGGTCATCAGCATCCATCATAGGAGGATCATGAGGGATGCGATACCTTGGACCACCAACTACCTGCCAAGAAACTCGCTCGCTGAGGAACCATTACCTGCTTTCTGTACTTTCCATCAGAAGTCGACAAGAGGAAAGGAGCCTGACCGCCTGTATCTCCTCTGGAGCAGCATAGGCAAGGCGATCCCAAGCCGTCCAATCAATGCTAGCAGCTGTCAGCCCAGATAAGAAGTTTCTGAGGAGAACAATCCGATGAGCCCTGCTCTTTACCCCGACAACATCCTTCCACCATCTCAAGCCCTGGGGAAACAAAGGCACATGGGCCATGCTATCCTCATCTTCACCTGATTCATCAGCGGGGGAAGGAGCCAACATCTTCAAGTACTCTGATGAGGGCTGATATTTGTAAAATATTGGCCCGATAAAGAGAAAAATTGGTTGAATTTAACCCTCTATCTTTAGTTTCACCTGCACTTATGTTTTAATGCATCTCTTTACATAATGATGTATTTTCCGTGGTATGTTGTTGTGTTTAGTTCTTTGAATGCAGGTTCTGAAGTGGAATGAAGTAAAAGTTCAAAGGATAAATCAAGAAACAAGAGAATATGTCAAAAATGAAGTTTAAGCACCAATCGATTGGCATCATACCAATCAATTGACATCCATTCATAACCAATCGATTGGTATTGTTACTAATTGATTGGTATTTTTACCAATCGATTGGTATTTATTGTCAATCGATTGGTGAAAGCTGGAGTCAAAGCTCTTTAATGGCGCAAAATCTCAGCAATCAAGACAACGACCAGCCGTTACACTATGAACCTAGACGCCTTCAGCTCATGGATATCACACTATAAATAGAAGAGAGTGAGAGGGGTCAAGGTTGGCTCACATTTCTCATTGTTTTGTAGGATTTTCTTTCTCGTGGGATTTTCGGATAAAAACAAGTTCAGTTTCAAGTGGTTTGATTTCAATTTTGTTCTTTATTGGTTCAGGTGCTATTTTTGTGCTAGTTGTTGCTTATTTGGTTGAAGTTCGATTCCAAGTTTTAGCTTGATTTTCCATTATAATTTTTGTTTTATAAGCAAAACTATGTTTAGAATTGATTCTACCTTTATGTTTCAATTTTTTTTCATTTTTGGTATTCCAATCATGCTAGAGTAGGACCCTGGTTGGGAGCAATGTGAAGAAACATTGTTTCCCAGCCACTTCCATGATTCTATGAAAGAATCAATGGCAATCGATTTGAAAAAGAACCCAATCGATTGCCATAGATTCCTTAGCCAATCGATTGGAACTTTATCCAATCGATTGGGAGTCATTTGTTGCCAATCGATTGCCATTAATAGCAATCGATTGGCATGCTTATGACTTGGGCAGATTCTTTTTAGTATTCCAATAACTTTTACTTCAGAAACTAAGTCCAAATTGATCTTGTTAAGTTCAAATTGAAATCTGATTTTGGAATAAAAGCTTCTTTGGCCAATTAGTACAATGAATATATGGATGAACACATTGAATATTCTATACTCAATTTGTTGGTTATAGTTCATAGTTCTAATTAGCTCTTATTTCTAATCTTCATAATAAGCTAAGGAATTCAAATTACTAGTTATGTAATATTAACATTTTTAGTAACTAGAATTGCTTAACTTAATCCATTTGTGAAATAAGGAATACTAGAAAGACGAAGTTCCAGTTGTGCGTTAATGCTAAGTCATGATAACGGTTGGTGCAATGCGGATCCACATGTTCCCAACATCTTTCCCATATTGATAAAACCATATTGTTCAACTCTGTTTAATTTAATTACAGTCTAATTCTATTTCCTTACATTGTAATTTTGAAATTCAGTAGGACCGTTAGAACTTCCACTCTCAAAGAGATCATCTTTTATTTTCTTTAGGATTCAATCTAGGGTTTATGTCCCTAAATTCCGTCCCTTGGGAAAATGACTCGGTCTTACCGGTTTTTACTCAACGCGACCGTCTGCGCTTGGACGTATTCTTCGGAGAACACATTTCCAGTCGTGTCAAGTTTTTGGCGCCGTTGTCGGGGAAGGTAACAAAGGCCAGAATATCTTGATTGATCCAATCTTTTCTTTTCCCATTTCTATTTTTCTTTTTCTTTTTGTTCTTCAGAACACGAGCTGTATAGTTTGTGTCCTTCTATGTCCTTTGACTCCACTGAAGCTTTCATCATAAATCTATTTGAAGATCCCATCAATAGTGATGATAATCCCATTTTTACCCCGTCTATTTCTAACCCAATGTCTGACACAGAGAGCCAACAAGGAGAGAATAGGCATGACCTCATTGATGACGGTCAACGTCCTTTACGAGAACTCTTGGCTCCTGATCGAATAGCCATACCTTCTTGTATCAGCATCCCTCCGCACGCGGGTACATTCCATTTTTGTAATGGGATGATTCAACTTTTACCCACATTTCACGGGATGGAGAAAGAGAAGGTGTACTTACATATTCGAGATTTCGAGGACGTTTGTGGCACTTTCACAGATCAGACTTGCCTGACAAGAAAGAAGCCTCAAGCTCACCCAATCATTCTGTGTCGCGAAGATCGAGCAACCAAGGATAATAGAAGAAATACCCTAAAAAACTGAGAATTATTCAGGTTGTGATTCCCTCTGCCGCAAGCCCGGTAAAGCTAGCCACAAGGGAACTAGTGCCTCTCCAGATTATGAGGAACAACCCCAATCAACATCTTAATAGCCTCGGGATCAATCTCATAGAAGTAGTCCAGAATCAGGCGTTTTCCACCAACTCTCAAATCGGTGATCATGGAAAAATCAAAAGGCGTCATTGTCATCTCACCAAATGGCAGGTAGAAAGTATTGGTGGTGTCCTACCATCTCTCAGCAAGAGCGTAAAAATACTCCAGATCGTTGCTACTCTTTGAAACTAGGCGAACAAAGCCGCCAAACCCGGCATCGTCTACCATTCTCTTGACGGCAGGCGAGAGTTGGGTGTACCACAGAAAAGCATGAGCAAGGCTACCA
Organism: Hydrangea macrophylla; assembly: GCA_033977485.1. Taxonomy (NCBI): domain Eukaryota; kingdom Viridiplantae; phylum Streptophyta; class Magnoliopsida; order Cornales; family Hydrangeaceae; genus Hydrangea; species Hydrangea macrophylla. The sequence goes on along the minus strand of CM066997.1, from coordinate 59,728,246 downwards.
TGGTCCTTCAATGTCACTTCCGACACCTGCACATATCCAAAATGACAAAAAATGAGCACAAAATCACTATTCACGACCCAAAGTCCAACTTCACAAAATCAACGTACGAGCGCGAAACAAGCTTCCAACAAACTCTAGGTGTACACTACAGTCCATATAACTAGCACAATGCACAAGATAGTCCTAAACTGTCAAAAGTTTTATATACCAAGCTCACTAGAACCGCGGCCGAAAGATGACATTGGGGGTCCCGTAAAATCAAGTCAGGGGTTTGGCTCTCAGCTTTCATTCGTTCCTTAGCCTTCTTAGACGGTCTCCTCGAGCTTGAAGCCATGGATCTGCAAGAAATTGGAAGACTAGAACCAAACTTTCTTCTTGAAAAATGGAACAAACCAAAACACCAATCAAAATTCCAATCATGGGGAAAGATTATTCACCTGAGCGCGCACACTCTGTGTTTTGACAAATTTTGGCTCCAAAAGCACCCCGAAATGGCCAAAAATGAGATTGAAATGCTCAAAAACCTGAGATATGAACACATGGAGTCTGGCCACCCAGTGCCGCCGCGGCAATGGCCAACTGCCTTCACGACAATGGCCCAGTGCCATCGCGATACTGCTCCCCACGGCTCCCACTTTGCTCCATTTTAGCCTGTTTTAGCTCGTTCTGACCCATTTTAGCCCGTTCGTGATCCTATTTAGCTCCGATGGCCCATTTTAGTCAAGATTTATGAGGTTTTATCCCTAGTAGATCCATTTTAACCCCAACAGATTCAATCAATCCATTGAGGACAGTAATAGAAAGATATCAGCTCCCGAAGGCCCGAATCAATTTTTCAGAAGATTTGATCAACCGTGAGAGATTCAGAGACGGGTCCTGGTTCCCGATCAAGAAACAGTTAAGAGAGATTCCCCGAGAGTCCTACATCATCTCCTGAGGACAGAAATAGAAAGATATCAGCTCTCGAAGGCCCGAATTGGCTTTTTAGACCGACCAATGCAAAGATTTGATCAACCGTGAGAGAGTCAGAGATGGGTCCTGGTTCCCGATCAAGAAACAGTTAAGAGAGATTCCTAGAGAATCTTACATCATCCCTTGAGGACAGAAACAGAAAGATACCAGCTCCCGGAGGCTCCGACCGGCCCTCTTGGATTAAGCGCCGGAAGATTTGATCAAACCTTGAGAGATTCAGAGATGGGTCCTGGTTCCTGATCGAGAAAAGAAAGATTCTCCGAAAGTCCTACACCATCCCCTGAGGACAAATATGAAAGGATGCTAGTTCCCACTATCCCCAGCAGAAAGTGGCAAAAGCCGACCCGACTCCCAAAAATCGATCATCAGGAATAACCAGAACATCGCCCGTATCCAGATTTTGAAGATGAGCACCGTCGTTCACAAATCCGTATCTCCTGATCATCATGAGCTTTCTCATTTGTCCATTATCATAGATTTCTCACTTATTGGTTATCACAAGATCCCTCGGTCGCCTTTGGTTGTCATCCTCTAAAACCTTACTTTTGATCCATTTCACTTATAAAGCGCACTTCCCATAATTTAAGAAGTTTGCCCGAGGCCCAGAGTTTTCAACGCCTTGGCATCCTTATCAGGATCAACCACTGCATTAGATTCAACACTAGCACAACATAAGTCCACTCGGGGTGGCACACACCCCACAGCACCAACTCATGCTAAGATAAGAACACAAAACATGATAGGACTCAGGATGCAATTCCATACATTGCATATCATCCTTATAACATAGCATTCGCCTGACTTGTTGTGCATGTGCGATTTGTTCCTTTGTGCCCCGAACTATGCCCTGGTCTGATTCCCCTTGGGATACGTAGGCAGCTCACGAAGAGCACGACCAGCCCTGGCCCCAGCATCATGTTTTCTATCATTACATCCTTCGCGATGCTTTTTTTATCCTAAATCTATAGCCTCCAAAAAGACCTATCTCTTCAAAGCTTTGGCACTCGCTTGCGACATGTGTTGCCTCGCAAGTTCATACCAAAGAGGGTGCAAACTATAGACACCACATTTTTTCGGCTATCAGATTTAGGAGACCCATAGCTTGGTGGTTCACAATGATCGTAAAAGACTCAAAAAGGACTTCTGGAAGTTATTTCTATCTCTCAGAATGCTCATCAGGAACAACCAGAACATCGCTTATATCTAGATTTCGAAGACGAGCACCGTCCTTCAATGATTCCATGTCTCTTGATTATCATGAGCTTTCTCATTTATCCATTATCATAGCTTTCACACTTATCGGTTATCACAAGATCCCTCGGTCACCTTTAGTTATCATCCTCTAAAACCCTGCGTCTGATCCATTTCGCTTTCAAAGCACGTTTCTAGAAATTTAAGAAGTTTGCCCCAAGACCCAGAGTCTTTCAAACCATTGTGTCTTTATCCAAGTCAGCCACTACATCACAGTCGGAGACACTAGTACGACACAAGTCCACTCGGAGTGGCACATACCCTACAACACCAGCTCATACTAAGATCAGAACACTAAACATGATAGGACTCAGGACGCAATTCATATCACATCTATGCATTACATATTATTCTTATATCATATCATCCGCCTAATTGTTGTGTATGTGCATATGTGATTTGTTCCTTTGTTCCCCGAACTACGTCCTAGTCTGATTCTCCTTGGGATACGTAGGCAGCTCATGAAGAGCACGACCAGCCCTAGCCCCAGTATCATGTCTGTATCATTACATCTTTCAACACTTTTATCCTAAATCTATAGCCTCCAAAAAGACATGTCTCTTCAAAGCTTTGACACTCGCTTGCGACATGCGTTGCCTCGCAAGTTTATGCCAAAAAGGGGCAAATTGTAGAAACCCCATTTTTTCGGCTATCAGATTTAGGAGACCCATAGATTGGTGGTTCACAATGATCAAAAAAGACACAAAAAGGACTCCTGGAAGTTAGTTCTATCTCTCAAAATGCTCAGAATGACAAAAATACCCCTGAAAGCCCGATCGCTCCCGGATTCGGACCAAATGTTCTGGAAACGCGCTACATCATAAGAAAAGCAATAAAATGAGTTCTAAAGCAAGACCAGATGAAATCATCGGCTCCCAGAGACCCCCGGAAGTCCCAAAACTTCCCAGAAAGTCCCCGTTGACTGGTTTGACCAAGGTTTAACCAACTTTGACCAAGGTTTGACTGAAATCGTCCAAATTCGCCAAAAAGTTCTGGAATCATTCTAGATCATGTGAAAAAAACTAAAATGAGTTTTAAAAGAAAATCGAACGAAAACGCCAACTCTTGGGAGCTCTCAGAGGTTTCTAGAACTTCCCGGGAATCCTAAGTTTGACCAGTTTGACCAATAGTTGACTTTAAAACCGGAGCACCGTATCATTTTTTTAAATATTTTTCATAGATACTAGAGGTCAAAATCTTTCCAACAGTATATCGCATATAATTTTTGGATTTAAAACGAATTTATTATGAATTTTCGAAGGTAAAAAAGGCGATCAAATCGGATGTTATCGTGAATACCGCAAAACTTTTCAAAGTGACCTATATCCGATTTTTTTTTTTATGGAAAATGGACTCCATTACCTTTCCAATGGTTTATCACAAGATCAGTTTGGAGTTCATATGCATTTTTTGTGAATTTCGGGCGAAATAGGGCCTTTTCGCGAATACTGCAACCTCTGGGGGCCTAAAAAGAATTATCTGGACAAATGAGGAGCAGTGCCACCGCGGCACTGGCCCACTTCCTCCACTACACTCTCCCCTAGAATGCTCTATTTTTGTAATTTCTTTTGGGGGTTCAAATAGATTAATTAGAAACCAAAACGACGTAGTTCTATGTTCACAAATGTTTGGGACCAATGGGAGTACTTCTAAAACCTCAAAATCACCCCCAAATTGGCCTATATAAACCCCCCTTGACTTCTCATTTTGGGGGTGTCAAATGCAAGCTTTGAAAAGTTTTAGAGAGAAAGTTGTAGAGATAAGGTTAGAGTAGAGAGAAAAGAAGCTTCATTCTTTGATTTCCAAACAAGAGAGTAAGTTCTAAACTTTATTTTTACTTCATTACTTCCATTTACTTCATATTCAATACACCCAACCACCATTTTAGTAAGCATTTAAGAGAGAGGAATCTACTTCCATGTCCAATGTCACCACATATGAGTGAAACACCAAGCTACAAGTCCAATACATTATTGAATATCATCTATTGATTGTTTAAATACTTGTTTGCTTACTTTGATGTTCATCTCCTCTTATCTTATTTCTTTTTTCTTTTTCTTGTTTACTTACTAGTTCATCATCATCTAGATGAGGACATGAAGTTTGAGGTGAGTGAATCCTTATGGATAGTAGCTCTTGACCTCAAAAACATGTTTGATAGATGATGGTTACAACCTCAATACATCCCCATGTATTCTTGAGGTTATTTCTAAAATAAAACAATGTCTCCAACAATCTTGGAGGCTCTTAATATGAGTTCAAATGTTGATATTGCAAGTGGTCATAATCTCCATTTAAGTGCTGAAAATATACTTTCAAGACCCCTATTTCAAAACCCCTCAAAACCCCCAATATTGAGATTCCAAGAAATAAACCTTATTTTTCTCAAAGAATCTTCAAAACAGTGAATTGTTTAGTTTCAAAGAATTATTCTGAGTTCAAAACTTAAGGTAAGGATGCAAGACCACTTAGAAAGTCTTCCTAACTCATTATAGAACACCATGACTTTTGGCTTGACTTGAAAGCACTTGAAAGAGGTCCATTTTTGTCCAAACATTCTGCCTCTGCTGTCACAGCAGCTAGGTTGACTTTCAACTTGTTTTACAGAAAGCTTTTCCTAAAAGAGTGGTCCCAACTTATTTTTCCTTGAACTTCAATGTCTTAGGGAACTTTCTGTATAATATGGATCCCTAAATGTTTTATTTCCATTTTCTAAGATTTTCTAATATTTTAGTGGACAGTACGGACTCTGTTTCTGAATAACCTCTATTGTTAATATGATTTCTCTTAATCTGTAATAGTTATTGACGATTGGATTTTTGATTTGTTTTCTAGACACACCAAGTATGATCTCCATAAAAAATCATGCATTTAAAACATTCCTAACCCTGCGTTTCATTTTCCACAAGATCATGTCACTATTCTGTTCACTATTCACAGCAAGTATACTTTTACTTCCATCTTTTGATTTGATGCTTACATGCACTCCAAATTTGTTCATATTTAGGAAGTAGTCCATACTATATTTTTACATATTCTATAATAATTTCCTTCATGCATTCATGCATATTTTAGACTTCTAAGTTACTTTAGAAAGTTCATGTACACAAAAACACAACCACCTTTGCACATCCTAGGATCATGCATTGCATTCATGCAAGATTTGGGGTTTTTGTGACCCCTAATCTAAGAAGATTATAAGGAATGAACTAGATCACACGTTCATGCTCCCCCTCGATTAATTCTTCCTTTCTCATCCACCCCGGGGATTGAGAGGTCTTCTTTTCTCAAAGATTAACATGCATCATATTAGCTTGCTAAGCATTTTTTTTATTTCTTTGATTAATTTGTTTCAAGAACAATTCATGTCCCCTTAGATTAGGAAAACGTAATTACTTGACATATGATTAGACAAATTTTCCTAGGTTTATGATTAGATGAATTTTCCTAGGTTTATTCGTGTGATCTTTCACTTGTGCATTGCATGATATTTGGCTAAGATCTTATGAACGATATCTTATTTTTTGATCTTCCATTTCAAAATTCTTGTGTGATGTAATATACTATCATAGTATTAATTGTCAAACCATACATAGTATAAGATGATTATATGGATGCTAATTGAGGCCCATCGAAATACGGGGCGAGTTGAGGGTGTTTTAGTCGTGACAAAGTCTCCTTCCTCTCTCGTACCAAAATCTCGAGCCAAGTTCTTTGGTTATGAAAGGCTGGTGCCCTTTAGCCATTTGGGTTAGTTAAAATTAGGTTTCTTGGTTCCTTAAAGACCAAGTGGTGACTCTGTATCTGTTTTCAATAGACCTTTTTCCTTTCCTTTTTCAAAACAATCTCAAAACAAACTACAAAGGTAAAGCAGGTCTGCGTGTCCACAATGATGGTCATGGCTGAAGGAACTAGTAGCGCTATAGAAATTATGGAGAAGAACCGCTAGATCCTGAACGTACCCTCCCTGTACCTGGGGGACTATCAGATCAGCATAAGGGTCAATGTGGAGAATGGTGCTAAACTCCTCAAATAGCTGACAGATCTCCTCCTGACTGAGCCGAAAAACATGGAGTGTGGGATCCCAGCACTTGATAGCGGCTCAAAGAAAGTCCTCGTTTAGAGCCATATGACGAAAAGAAAAGAGATCCGTCAGCTTATGGAACTCAAAGTTGAGTCGATCGATACTTGAGCAGGTATTCATCCATGGGAAGAGAATGTCAGAGCTGATAGGGGCTATAAGAGGTGAAGTATGAATGAGTCTGTGATGAGAGATTGGAGAACAAAAATTAGCTTTTATAAGTAAAAGGGAGCTGGACGACACTCAATGAAAAGCGGTGGCACTTGCGGAGTGACGGCCAGCACTAGGTGAGTGCCGCATGGAATTTAGTGAGTGTTGGTTAGCCTCACTGAGTGCCGATCAGCATCCAGGTAGTTCCTGGAGCAGTTTGCAATCTTAATTAGCCCAAAACTTGCATAAGGAAAAGAGAAAAATGGGTATACACTGCATTCAAGCGGCAATTCCCACACCACTCATCAATTAGAGCATAATTCACATTCTCAGGAAACCAAAAATAATCCTACATAAGCATAGATACCAAAATCATCATCAACCATGCAGGTTGCATCAATTTTTAAATCCATGAATAAAATAAGGGAAAACATAAAAGAAGAATCTGAATGTCTTGTTGGCGTAGGGACATCCTAAAAGAAGGAATAAATGTAGAATCATCCTCATCGACGATGGGGATTCCTCCTAGGTTCCTGCAGAGCTGTCTGACTTCCCCCAACTCCACCATCTCTACCATCTCCGCCATCACCACCATCACCACCCTGGTCACTCTCTCCAGTACCCCCATAATATCCGCCTCCTTAGCTCATTTGAAGCTCTTTGATTTACCTCCTTGGGGCGATAATCTCAGCTTCCTATAAAAGAGCAGAATAAGAAAATGGTAAGCAAGAGTGAAAAGAAACTCTCATGAAGTTCTCGGGTCCAATGTTGTAATTGCAAAATTCTTTGGGTCCTAAAACTCGATTTTATGTAAATGTGAAATTCTTTTCAAGTCTATAGATTCGATTTTGTAAATACGAAATTCTTTTCGAGTCTTTGGATTCAATTTTGTAAATATGAATTTTGTTTTGAGTCTTTGGATTCAATTTTGAACATATAAAATTCATTTTGAGTCCTTGGATTCGATTTTGTAAATACAAAAATCATTTTGGAGTCTTAGGACCCGACCTTTTGTAAAAGTGACATTCTTTTGAGCTTCTTGAACTCACTTATATGAGTTTCATAAAAGAAAAAAGAGAAAATAAGATACATGAGCTCTGGCTTGAAGCTCCACATTGGCCCGCGCTCCGTCGGCCTGATAAGAATCAAGATTTAAGCATTTTAGTGGAGAGAGAAAAAACAAAGATGACGACTGATGATGCCAAAAATTGGTAAGCGAGATTTATGCGGGAAAATGAAGTAGAAAGAGATTTGTATGTGGTTCGGCCCCGTTAACAAGGTGACCTATGTCTACGGTTGCGTCTATGCGCTCTCACTAGCAGATCATCGGCAGGCCTGGTGAGCCAACAAAGATGGGCAGCACTACCAGTAATACCGGCCGGGTGTATGCGTGTAAGTGGTCAGTTCTCTTCGTAAGTGCTTGTGTACTTAGAGAGATTATTTTCCGATCCCCCTAGAGAGGACAGGTGGGCTCTTTTATAGATGCAAGAGTCCACTCTTACATGGTAAGTCAATAGGATTAGGAAGCCTAATCTAATCACAATAGATTTACATGATTTTTAGGAGAGTTTCCTAAGTGGTTTAGGAAACTACCCATCCCCTATCAATATAGTTCGGGCCATATAAGGAAGTTGCTTGGAGAGTTCCCCCCGTGATTCACTTCCTGGATGACAGCCACGCAATACGCCCGGGCTAATTGATCTTCCCGAGCGGTAACGCTCGATGTGGGACACGGGTCCCAACCTCCCATCCTGACTCATCCGGGCTTTTTTGCTGACATGGCAGTTGGACTTAAAGCAGGATATTTCTGGACGTATCAGCTGCCCCCCATTTTCAAACTTGATGTGATGTCTTGTCGGATGAATTTTGAAAATTAAGAATGTCTTCCAGATACCGTCCGGGAAAAGACCGGAACTCTCGTCAGGACGGGGCCGGCTGGGAGTGATCCATCGGGATATCGACCGAGCGGTGACCCTGCAGGACCGGGCCCCTTGATGCCACGTGTCCATCGATTATTGGTCTGGTTTGGATCCAACGCTGCCAGTTTGGAAGCAACCGAATCGTCCATGTGGCAACCGAACCATCACGTCGTGCATTCAATGCTCACACTGTTTGAGGCGACGCCCCACGTGCCCAAAGTGACAGTTTCGGCGGGAGAGCGTATGAGCCGTCCAATCAAATCTGATCTCAGCCGTTCGCGATGCCTATATAAGGAGCACATGTTCAATCTATCTCTTACTGCAAATTAATAGCTGAATCGCCCGAGCAGTTTTTGAAAGCAAAACATTCCCGAACTCCTTCTTTTTCTCCGTCGTTTTTGTTCTTCAAGCTTCCCTCAAATGGCCTCTCACATCGATCTGACATCTGATGAAGGACTAAAAACTTTTCGAGAGGACTGCGAACTTCCTGACGACGTCGGAGTTCGCCCCTACATCAAAGGGGAGGAAGTAGCCTTCCCTTTCGTCCTCATCAGCAGCTATCTGCTGCTTGTTGTGGGGCTACGCTTCCCTCTCCTGGCCTCCTTCTGCGACCTGCTTCAAGGGTTACGCATTCCACTTTCCAAGTGCCACCCAAATGTGGTCCGCCTCCTCTGGGGGATATCAATACTGAACCAGCGACTTGGGGTGCTCCTCCGTTCCATCGACGTCGTCAGGTGTTATGTCCTGGGGATCGACCACGGGGGCCCTTATTTACGCCCTGGTGCAGAGGGAAGGCACCTTTGTCCAGGGCTTGGATTTCCCGAACAAGAGGTGGCGCCTGATGAGAGCTGATATTGGCTTAATATTAGCTCGATAAGGAGTAAAAACTGACTGGATATAACCTCATTTCTCTGGTATTACCTGCAATTGTGTTTAATTTGCTTCTTTACACAATGATGTGTTTTTCGTGGTATGTTGTTGTGTTTGGCTCTGTGAGTGCAGGTTCTGAAGCTGAAGGGAATTACAAGTTGAAAGGAATAACTCAAGAAACAAATTGATGAAGTCTTGATACCAATCGATTGACATAGTTTCAATCGATTGACATGCTTTCCTTACCAATCGATTGAACTACTTGTCAATCGATTGACATCTTTTTCAATCGATTGACATCTTTGTCAATCGATTGACTTAAACTGGAAACAGTCTGTTTTAATGGCGCAAGATCTCAGCAATCAGGCGACGACCAGCCATTATGGAATGAACCTGGACACCTCTAGCTCGTATTTCTGACATTATTTATAGAGGAGAGTAGAGAGGGCCGGGGGTTGGCTCATATTTTGTATGGTTTTGTAGGATTTGTTTGGTTTATCGGATCAAAGCAAAGGAATAGTTGGAGGTTTATTTCTTTTAATTCAGTTTAAGTTCAGGTTCATTTCCAGTTCCCTTGTGGTTTTGCTGTTGAGTGGTTGCATGATACCTTGATTTGATTTGAATTCAATTTTTGAAAGTTATTGTGTTTAAAGTTTAATCCATGCCTTTTGATTATAATTTCCTTAGAAATAGTTCTGTTCTTATTAGATTAAACATGTCTGAGTAGACCCTGGTTGGGAATAATGTGAAGAAACATTGTTCCCAGCCCGCTGCCATGATTCTGTAAAAGAGTCAAGTCAATCGATTGAATACAGAGTTCAATCGATTGACATTGATTCCAAGTCAATCGATTGATATTAATGTCAATCGATTGAGAGCCATTTCATATCAATCGATTGATATCATGTCAATCGATTGGTATGATTATGACTTGGGTTTACTCCTTTCTGTATTCCAGTAACTTTTGTTTCAGAAACAAAGTCCAAATTGATCTTCCTAGTTTAAATTGCAATATGATTTTGAAACAAGAGCTCTTTTGAATAATTAACTCAATGAACACTTATAACAAACACTTTGAATACTCCATACTCAATTTGTCAGTTATTGTTCATAGTTTTAATTAACTACTTATTTCAGTTCTTCATAAATAAGTGAGGTAAACGAACCACTAAATATGCAAGATTCACATACTTAGTGTCTAGAATGCTTAACTTAATCATTTCGAAATAAGGAATACTCTAAGGATAAAACCCCAGCTGTTCATTCTTGTTAAATCATGGTAGTGGTTGGTACTTTGTGGATTCACATGTTCCCAACTCATTTTCATATTGAATTTTATATCACAGTTCTTAATTTTGCTTAGTTAAGTATTGCTTCACTTTAATCTGTTTATTTAAATTCATTAGGACCGTTAGAACCCCCCACTTTCAAGCAATCATCTTTTATTTTATTTTAGGATTCAATCTAGATTCTTCCGCCTTTACATTCCGTCCTTTGGGATTCGACCCGGTCTTACCGGTTTTTAACGCGACGCGACCGTCTACACTTGGACGTACTCTTCAGAGAACACAATTCCAGTCGTGTCAAGTTTTTGGCGCCGTTGCCGGGGACGGTAACAAAGGCCAGGAATTTCGATTTGATCCAATCTTTTCTTATCCCATTTCTATCTTTCTTTTTCTTTTTATTTCTTCAGAACACAAGCCGTATTGTTGTGTCCTCCTATGTCCTTTGATTCACTGAAGTCTTCATCACAAATCTTTTTGAAGATCCAATCCATAGTGCTGATAATCCCATTTTCACCCCATCCACTTCTAACTCAATGTCTGATACGGAGAGCCAACAAGGAGAAAATAGGCATGACCTCATCGATGAAGGTCAGCGACCTTTACGAGAACTCTTGGCCCCTGATCGAACAGCCACACCTTCTTGTATCCGCATCCCTCCACACACAGGTACATTCCATTTCCGTAATGGGATGATTCAACTGTTACCCACATTTCACGGGATGGATAAAGAGAAGGCGTACTTGCACATTCGAGATTTCGAAGATGTTTGTGGCACTTTCACAGATCAGACTTGCCCAAGTGATATAATCCGACTAAAGCTTTTTCCCTTCACCTTGAAGGACAAAGCGAAGTCATGGTTATTGTCACTTAAACCGAATTCGATTTCGACTTGGGCAGCAATTCATGAAGCCTTTCTTAAAAAGTTCTTCCCTAATCGGTTAACAACTGACATCTTGAGACAAATCAAGATGTATAATCAAAAAGAGGAAGAAACTTTTGCTGAGGCATGGGAGCGTTTCAAGGATTTGTTACTGCTCTGCCCGCATCATGGTTTTGAGAAGTGGCGAACAATAAGCTTCTTCTTTGATGGCTTAAGTCCAAAATCAAAGAAGCTCGTAGAAACTACGAGTGACGGTGAGTTTATGAGCAAGAATGTCGAACAAGCAGAGGCTCATTTCGAATGGTTAGCCGAACACGCACCGGAATGGGAAACTCAAGTGACGAGAACTCAGCCCAGTTCAAGTTCAAGTAAAAAGAGTATTTATCAGCTGAAGGTGGAAGATGGCTTATTGGAGAAATACGAGCAACTAGCTCGTAAATTGGAAGTTTTGGAAGCAAAGAAGGACCCGGTAATACAATTTGCATCTGAAGAATCATGTTCGAGTTGTTTACAGATGGGGCATACCTCTCAACATTGCCAAATATACCCTGTTTACCAAGAACAGAGTCCAGTGGAGGTACATGCTGTAAATGCCCCTGGTCGTTTCAACCCCAATGATAGGTGGAGTCATCCTGGTTTCGATCAAAGAAACAGTGCTGCTGCAGCAAACCCATCTCAACAGTGGCAACCAAATAAAGGAAACCAGTACCGACCTCAGAACCAAGGGTACCACCAGAGTTACCAACCTCCTTCTACTTATCAACAAAATCAAGGGTATCACCAGAACCAATATCAAAATCATTCACCTCAATCCAACTACAATCAGGGAGGCAACAACCAATTCTCACCAAACACTTATGTGCCACCTCATAAGAAGGCACAAGAAGATCCTAATACACTCATGATGCAGCAGATGATGCAGCTAATGAGTAAACTCAATACAAGTGTAGAGAGGTTAGCTGCCCAACAAGGGGATCGAGAACGAACTATGTTCCCTGCACAGCCAGAGCAAAATCCTAAAGGCCAACACTTGGGTACAGGACCCTCGGGATCTGGACCACATGAGGAGGCCAAGGCGGTAACTGTGTTGAGGAGTGGAAAAGAAATTGAGAAAGTCTCTTTACCCTTACAACCTGTAGTTAGTGATGAAGAAGAGGTAGAGATTGAAGAAGAATTAGTGGAAGAAGGAAAAGAGGGCGAAACAGTTGAGCCCAAAATAACAATTCCTGAGGATAATGAAATAAAGAGAAGACCTGGAAAAGAACCTCTCATCGAGGAGGCACCCAAATGTCCTTTTCCGGCACCATATCCTCAGAGGTTGAAGAAACCTCAACAAGAAACGAAAAGTCAGGAGTTTCTGGAGTTATTCAAGCAGGTAAAGATCAATCTCCCACTCCTAGACGCAATTAAACAAGTGCCTTCCTACGCCAAGTTCCTTAAAGACTTGTGCACTGTAAAGAGGAAGCAAAGTGTTAAGAAGAGTGCTTACTTGGCATGCCAGGCAAGTGCGATCGTAAAACACGATTTGCCTCCTAAATACAAGGATCCAGGCACACCAACAGTTTCTTGTATAATCGGTCAGAAGAAAGTGAACAATGCGTTACTCGATTTAGGATCGAGTGTTAATCTCTTACCTTACACTGTTTATCAACAGTTAGGGTTAGGAGAACTTAAGCCCACTCACATTACCCTTCAACTGGCAGATCGATCAATCAAATACCCGCGAGGAGTTTTAGAAGACGTTCTGGTCCAGATTGACACCTTTGTCTTTCCTGTTGACTTCGTTATCCTAGACACCGAACCTGTACACAATGCTAAATCTCAGATTCCGGTGATCTTTGGACGTCCTTTCCTCACGACAATTGATGCGACGATCAAAGTAAGGAGTGGAGTTATGACCGTTGTTTTTGGGAATATGACATTAAATATCAAGATCTTTTCAAATCCAAAAATTGAAGATTTTGATGATGAGGAAGAGGAGGTGAATTGGGTAGAAGCAGTAATTCAGGATTGCTTTGATTCAACTGCTCACTCTGACCCTGTGGAGTCCATTATAACTAACTCATGTTATGAATTGGATAAATACACTCCACAAGATGAAAGGATGAGTCAGATATGCTCTATATTGGAGGTTGTTGAAGAGGAAGTTGCAAGAACAATGTGGACGGCTCAATATAAGCAGCTACCGCCAAAGACCAAGTTAGCAGTGCCGTCGAATCTGCAATTTCCAGAGTTGGAACTGAAAGAGCTCCCAAAAGAATTGAAGTATGTATTTCTGGGAGAAGAGAAGACCTTTCCTGTGATTATTTCATCTGTTTTAAATCACGAACAGGAAGGTAAGCTGATACAGTTGCTTAGGCAACACAGGAGTGCATTAGGTTGGACCGTTGCTGATTTAAGAGGAATTAATCCATCCATATGCACTCACAGGATTTACCTTGAGGAAGATGCCAAACCTTGTCATCAAATGCAAAGGCGTCTTAACCCAAACATGCAAGAGGTGGTGAAGAAGGAAGTTTTGAAGTTGCTGGATGTTGGGGTTATTTATCCAATTTCGGATAGTCCTTGGGTAAGTCCGACTCAAGTAGTGCCGAAAAAAGCTGGCATTACAGTGGTAGAAAACAAAGAAGGAGAATTGGTACCCACACGTGTAACCACCAGCTGGCGCATGTGTATTGATTATCGAAGGTTGAATGCGGTAACTCGGAAAGATCATTTTCCATTGCCATTTATGGATCAAATGCTCGAAAGGGTAGCGGGTCACCAATTCTATTGCTTCTTGGACGGTTATAGTGGTTATAACCAAATCGAAATTGATCCTGCCGATCAAGAAAAAACCACTTTTACCTGTCCGTTTGGAACATTTGCATATCGCCGGATGCCATTCGGATTGTGCAACGCACCTGCTACTTTTCAGCGGTGCATGCTGAGCATCTTCAGCGATATGGTGGAGAAGATCATGGAGGTTTTTATGGACGATTTCTCCGTATTTGGAAGCAGTTTTGATCATTACCTGGAGAACCTCCAGAATGTCCTGAAAAGATGTGAGGACAAGAATTTGGTCCTCAACTGGGAGAAATGTCACTTTATGGTGACGAAAGGGATTATCTTGGGACATATAGTGTCTGCTGAGGGAATCCAAGTAGACAAGGCGAAGATCGATATAATTTCCAATCTTCCTGTCCCCACTACAGTGAAAGAAATACGATCGTTTCTAGGTCACGCCGGTTTCTACCGGAGATTTATTAAGGATTTCAGTGCTGTATCTAGACCACTATGTCAACTCCTTGTTAAGGACCAACCTTTTGAGTAGAACAGCAAGTGTCAGGAATCCTTTGATAAACTCAAACATCACCTAACAACAGCTCCGATAATGCAATCTCCGAATTGGAGTCTTCCTTTCGAGCTGATGTGTGATGCGAGTGACACAGCGATCGGAGCTGTTTTAGGGCAAAGGAAAGACAAAAAGCCTACTGTGATTTACTACGCTAGCAGAACCCTTGATGGAGCTCAACGTAATTACTCTACTACCGAAAAGGAGTTGCTAGCAATTGTGTTTGCATTGGAGAAATTCAGGCAATACCTAATTGGCTCGCAGATCATTTGCTTCACCGATCATGCTGCATTGAAGTATCTGCTATCCAAAAAGGATACAAAACAGCGATTGATACGCTGGATTCTTCTGCTCCAAGAATTTGATTTGGTTATCAAAGATAAAAAGGGAGTGGAGAATGTTGTTGCTGATCACCTCTCACGATTGACGTTTGAAGACAATTCTTCACAATCTATTCCAATCAGTGAATCTTTCCCAGATGAGCAACTTTTTGCAGCAACTAGCTTGCCCTGGTATGCTGACATTGTCAATTACCTGGCAATGGGGGAGACCCCATCTCATTGGTCCACCCCTGACAGAAAAAGGTTTCTGTCCATCGCTCGATGGTTTTACTTTGATGATCCGTACTTGTTTAAGTACTGTGCGGATCAAGTAATAAGGCGATGCGTCCCTGAGGAAGATATCTCTCATATTTTAGCTTCCTGCCACTCAGAAGCTTGTGGTGGCCATTTCTCAGCCCAAAAAACTGCTCAAAAAGTGTTTAGTAGTGGTTTCTACTGGCCGACAGTTTTCAAAGACTGTTATGCATTTTGTAGAGCATGTGCTAGATGCCAAATGCTAGGAAGTTTGTCAAAGAGAAATGAAATGCCGATGACCCCGATTATTACTATTGAAATCTTCGATTGCTGGGGCATCGATTTCATGGGACCATTCCCGCCATCATCACATTACGAATATATTCTTCTGGCGGTCGAATATGTGTCCAAGTGGGTTGAGGCCATTCCGACAAGGAGAAATGACCACAGAACAGTGATCTCATTCTTAAAAGAGAATATTTTGTCAAGATTCGGAACACCGAAAGCCATGATTAGCGATCGTGGAACCCATTTCTGCAATAAGCCTTTTGCGGCATTGATGAAAAAATATGGGGTTAACCATAAGATTGCTCTTTCATATCACCCACAGTCAAACGGTCAGGC
Organism: Hydrangea macrophylla; assembly: GCA_033977485.1. Lineage (NCBI taxonomy): Eukaryota > Viridiplantae > Streptophyta > Magnoliopsida > Cornales > Hydrangeaceae > Hydrangea > Hydrangea macrophylla. The sequence continues at coordinate 59,712,304 of CM066997.1, read as the reverse complement.
AGAGCTAGCCAATAGGGAGATCAAACACATTCTGGAGAAAACCGTTAACATCAATAGAAAGGATTGGTCGTCACGTTTAACTGATGCTCTATGGGCACACAGAACGGCATACAAGACGAACCTTGGGATGTCTCCCTACAGATTGATATATGGAAAAGCTTGCCATTTGCCTGTGGAATTGGAGCATAAGGCATACTGGGCCACTAGATTGCTAAATTTTGACATTCATGAGAGTGGCACACTGAGGAAGTTACAACTCAATGAATTAGAGGAGATCAGAAATGATGCATATGATCGTGCTCGAACTTATAAGTCAAAGTTAAAAGCTAAGCATGATCAATCGATACTGAGAAAGAAGTTTGAACCGGGACAGAAAGTATTACTTTACGATTCAAAGCTTCATCTCTTTCCCGGGAAGCTGAGGTCAAGGTGGATAGGACCTTTTGTTGTCAAAGAAGTGTTTCCACACGGAGCAGTAGAGATTGTTAACTCCAAAAATGGTAATGTTTTTAAAGTCAATGGACAACGTTTAAAACCATTTTTGGAGAAGTTCGAGCCAGAATCAGAGACCATCCACCTGGATGATCCTGATTATTCTTCTTGAAAATTGAGAACCTGATGTTGTTGTATAATAGTTTTCTTTTCTTGTGTGCTTCTTTATTTTCTGTTCCCTCTTATTCTAATTCTGTCTTTTTGATTGGCTATAGGATGAATCCATTGCACTTCCTGCCACATTTGCTCTACCATGGGGTCCGTTCTCCAGGAACCCCAGAACAGACGGAGCAAGAAAGGTCAATTTTTACTCCACTTTCCAGTTCATGCCCAGATTCCCCTATTGCGGTAATCACCAATATGAATACCTGGGATTTGCTTTGCGCAGTTCGAGAAATTCTGGAAGATCTTCAGATTGATTCGGACGGGGAAGCTGTGGAGTACTCTGTGGATTATGCTGTGGGAGAAGACTTTTCTTTCCCTGAACCTGAGCAGAATTGATAATTCCTATGGCAGATGAATAAAGACAGAATTTTGTTTCTTGTTTTCTTTGTGTTTGTTTGTTTCCTGACCAATATCTTGTACTCCTTGGATGATAATAATCCATTTCAAACTTTGAATTGATGATGTTTGGAATAAATTCTTCCTATTTGTGTGATTGATGAGTCTAATGCTTGTATGAATGCTCAAAGTCTTATCTCTGTCTTGAAATAGCATTCTTAAATTGTTGGGGGTAGTTACATGTTGAATATTTGGGTTCCCATGAATTTCTGATATCGATCGATTGACATTATTGTCAATCGATTGGTATGATTTGGATATCAATCGATTGATATTTTTGTCAATCGATTGGGTCGAGTTCTTTGTCAATCGATTGACATCTTCCCCATACGTAACGTCTGTTCATCCCTCTCTTCCTCATTTCATTTCAAAAATCAGAGAGAGAGAGGGAGAAGGCGATTCCTTGGGAAGGCAGGGGTCCCCATCCCTTTTACATCATCATCTTCATACATCATCATCCTCATCATCTCCATCCTCATCATCTCCATCTTCATCATCTTCATCTTCATCACCACCGCCGCGGCCAATGTTCTCGTGTAATCATAGGAAGGAGAAGGATTCGGGCCTCACATCATCACCATCATTTTCTTCATCATCATTAATCTCGTCCTCAACAATTTGGGGGCAAACTTTCTGCTGCGATTCCGGTTGAGCTCCCATGGCTCAGAAACCCAAAGACAGTGGGCCCCACCCAGAAAAGTCAACCTCTCTCGAGATTCCAGACCCACCGCTCGCTCACGGGTTCAGGAACGCCAAAGAGAATATGTGGTACACCAAATATTTCCGAACTCGCGCAGTTATGGTGGAAAGGCAATTCGAAAATTTGTGGAGCGATGACAAGATTCCATTCCATTTGGCCCGTCTTAGAGCTTTTCCCGATTGGATCCCAGTTCTTACAGCAGATAAGAGAGTATATGCTTCTTGGATTCGGCCAGCATGCGCCAGTTTGGTTAAGGTGCCGAACGTTCCTTACACATATTTCTCGTGTGTTTCGGGACGGGCAATTGAGTTCAGCCCTGCGACGGTCGCTCAGGCACTGGGTATCCCTGAGGTTCCTGATCATATATACCCCATTCATCCCGACCGTCCTTTTCCATCATTTGATGTTGTGGCCACAGAGATCTCAGGCGGGAAGGTGAAGAAGTATTCTGGGATCACAGTATTCGACGATCACGACCTGACGCCAGACTATCATCTTCTACATTTGACTCTCTGCAGCTGTATCCTCCCCACCACTTATAAGTTAGATTTTGCTGGGTGGTACGCGAGAGTTCTTTATGCTATTGGGACAGGTTTGCCCATCTGCCTCGCTAGGCTCTTCATCGAGTTCTTAGTTGAGCCTACACGTCATCCTGGAAAGGCCCAGCACCTCAAGGGTGCATGGGTGATACATAGAGTTTGCGAGCAGGCAGGGTTGGTGATACCAGCAGGGGAGGCGCAGTTAAAATCTAAGATTGGTGTTTTTGGTGAGTCGGCTGCTAGACGGTCAGCAGCGCAATTTAAAAAATTGTCAAAAGGGAAGGGAAAAGAAGGTGAGAGTAGTAAGAGAAAGAAGAGAAAGAGAGAAGATGTGACGTCAGAGGAGGAAGACGTGGACCCAGGGACGCCTACTGAGGCGGAGGGTCAGGATACGGAGGTAGCTGAGGAGGAGGAGGATGAGGACTCTGGGACGCCGACTGAGGCTGAGGGTCAGTATGAGTTGAGGATGCGTGAGCCATCTACAGCCTCTACACCACCTACAGCCCCTGCACCACCTACAGCCTCTACATCTACCCCTCCATCCCTTCAGACTATTTATGACTTCTTGCTAGAGGAGCGAGCCGCGAGGGTACAGCTTCATGCGATGATTAGAGAGCTCACAGCTGAGCAGTTATTATTAACTACCCAGATGTCGCGGCTAGGTGGACAGATTGAGCAGATTTCGATGTTGCTTGGGATTGAGCAATCCTTGCGCTCATCTATGCCACCTCCACCGTCAGATCCAGCTTCGACATCGGCTCAGCCAGAGGGCGTTACCTTAGAGACATCCCCACCGCCACCTCCTTCAGCTGCTGTTCCCTCACCGATTGTGAGTGACCCGGCGACTGTCGCCCAGACTGGGACAGCTGTCAAGGGTGACGGTGATGTAGCTATTGATCCTGCTGAGCCTTAGGAGGGAGTGATGGAGAGCGAGAGAGTATTTTGTTAATCTTATGTTGTAATCTCTCTTGTATTTCTTTTGTTTGATTTGTGGAATTGTTGTAGATGTGTGGATGGTTTATTTTGGTTGGTTGGAAAGCTGGGTTGTATAGTTTATGTTCGCTTATATCTGTACTGGGATTTCAGTAATTTTGGACATTCGTATTACGGATAGCTCTTTTTGTTCATGGATTATGCTTCTATTGTTGATACTTTCAATTATTATCCATATGCCCTTGATCTTGGTTGTTTGGGGAGTTTGTTTTATTAAACCAGGTGTATTCTCTGATGTGTATGGAAATGCTTTAATCAGGTGATATCTTCTTTTTCTTGAAATACTTCCATTATGGATAATGTCGATTTCAGTTGGGGGTAGGGAATAGATATCCACCTGTTTTCTCTCTTGAATTTAAAATGCACACCTGTTTAATATTTGAATTTCCAAGTTTCTAGCTTTCTTAGTTTGTTTTGTTTAAAAAAAAAAAAAAAACTGTGGTCAAAAATTTCTAAACTATAAAAACTTCATTCCTCCTAGCTAAATTATTGTGCAATGATGCAGTTATGTTTCCTTGCTATATTATGGACTTAGATTACATGTTACTTAGTCACTAATCTAGTTTTACATCCATAAGCACGAATATATCCTGAAACAATTCCGCACGAGTTGACAATCACGAAAGAATCTTTGAATGAGAATGAAATACGATTGTCATGATTAATGGATTAATAGTGAAACTTTTAACCCTAGTGAGTTTTGAGCCATTCGTTTATTCTGAGGGTTAATCACAAAACTCGTGTTAATTCTTGAAATACACTTTTATCTCGTTGAGAGTCTCATTCTTGTTTCATTTGGCTAATGCATTAGGAGAACGTTCAGGATTTACTAATTTTAAAACTCAGGAAATACTTGAGATAAGTTATAATGTCTAGAAGATGATTTAGGCCATCGTTTCTTCACCTCATCTCTCGAGGAAATCTAAAACTTCACTTACCTATCACAAATCAATGTCTCTACCTAAAATCACCTTTTTATAATCAAGTATGTGACGATTTCGTGAAAATGGTTAAAGGAGAAAAAGGAGAAGTGATTGCAGATATATATATATAAAAAAAAAAAAAAAAAAAGGGAAAAGAAAAGAAAAGTGGAAAGCAATAAATAAAAGAAATTGGAAGATTGTTAAATAAAAGATGTGAAGTGGAGTTGGTTTTACTATGTCACATGCTTGAACTCATTTTTCACAGTCCATTATCTCTTACCTCTCCTCATATTTCTGTCACAAGTCCTAAAGATTCTAGATTAATTTTAACAAATCTCGAGTATGAAATGAGTTTTCCACAGTAGATCGCTCTTGTTGTAATTGGCATTCCATTCATGAGACTCATGCACCTCAAATAAGCGTTTTTTTCAGTGTCTAGTATGTAAGCATGTTTGATTGCCTCTACATTTACTCATTTGAGCTTCATACTATGAGTGCATAAGCTTTACGCCAGTTTCAGAGTGATTTCTATTTTGAGCGTAAACCGTGTGAGAATTGAGTTGAAACTATGAAGTCTTAAACATGTCAATCTAAAGAATTCTAAGATAAAGATTTATATCGTAGTTGTTAACTCCCCACACACACACAAGGATATATAAAGGCTGTGAATGTAGCTTAACTTGAATAAGTTACTTCGTAACATGTTGTTTACTTCCATAGCATGGTAAAGGAATTCATATCCTTGTTAAGCAAAACTTTTAGCATAAAAGAGAAATTGAAGCTTTGATAAGTTTGGAAATTTGACATCTGAATTTTGTGGGTAAATTCTCTGAAAACCCTCACGAGACACAACTCGTCCATTAGGGTAAACCTAAGGGTTCAAAGGCTTGTTGCATACGCTAAATGCAACCGCGATTCCTGCGACAGTGAGTTAGGATTTCCCTTTTGTTTTAGCTCAATAAAACTGTAACGTTAATAGTTGGTCGTCTCAATTTGTGTTAATTCCGCTTCATTACTAGAGACTAGCAAAACGCTAGTTGGGGGTCGTGATGAGAGCTGATATTGGCTTAATATTAGCTCGATAAGGAGTAAAAACTGACTGGATATAACCTCATTTCTCTGGTATTACCTGCAATTGTGTTTAATTTGCTTCTTTACACAATGATGTGTTTTTCGTGGTATGTTGTTGTGTTTGGCTCTGTGAGTGCAGGTTCTGAAGCTGAAGGGAATTACAAGTTGAAAGGAATAACTCAAGAAACAAATTGATGAAGTCTTGATACCAATCGATTGACATAGTTTCAATCGATTGACATGCTTTCCTTACCAATCGATTGAACTACTTGTCAATCGATTGACATCTTTTTCAATCGATTGACATCTTTGTCAATCGATTGACTTAAACTGGAAACAGTCTGTTTTAATGGCGCAAGATCTCAGCAATCAGGCGACGACCAGCCGTTATGGAATGAACCTGGACACCTCTAGCTCGTATTTCTGACATTATTTATAGAGGAGAGTAGAGAGGGCCGGGGGTTGGCTTATATTTTGTATGGTTTTGTAGGATTTGTTTGGTTTATCGGATCAAATCAAAGGAATAGTTGGAGGTTTATTTCTTTTAATTCAGTTTAAGTTCAGGTTCATTTCCAGTTCCCTTGTGGTTTTGCTGTTGAGTGGTTGCATGATACCTTGATTTGATTTGAATTCAATTTTTGAAAGTTATTGTGTTTAAAGTTTAATCCATGCCTTTTGATTATAATTTCCTTAGAAATAGTTCTGTTCTTATTAGATTAAACATGTCTGAGTAGACCCTGGTTGGGAATAATGTGAAGAAACATTGTTCCCAGCCCGCTGCCATGATTCTGTAAAAGAGTCAAGTCAATCGATTGAATACAGAGTTCAATCGATTGACATTGATTCCAAGTCAATCGATTGATATTAATGTCAATCGATTGAGAGCCATTTCATATCAATCGATTGATATCATGTCAATCGATTGGTATGATTATGACTTGGGTTTACTCCTTTCTGTATTCCAGTAACTTTTGTTTCAGAAACAAAGTCCAAATTGATCTTCCTAGTTTAAATTGCAATATGATTTTGAAACAAGAGCTCTTTTGAATAATTAACTCAATGAACACTTATAACAAACACTTTGAATACTCCATACTCAATTTGTCAGTTATTGTTCATAGTTTTAATTAACTACTTATTTCAGTTCTTCATAAATAAGTGAGGTAAACGAACCACTAAATATGCAAGATTCACATACTTAGTGTCTAGAATGCTTAACTTAATCATTTCGAAATAAGGAATACTCTAAGGATAAAACCCCAGCTGTTCATTCTTGTTAAATCATGGTAGTGGTTGGTACTTTGTGGATTCACATGTTCCCAACTCATTTTCATATTGAATTTTATATCACAGTTCTTAATTTTGCTTAGTTAAGTATTGCTTCACTTTAATCTGTTTATTTAAATTCATTAGGACCGTTAGAACCCCCCCACTTTCAAGCAATCATCTTTTATTTTATTTTAGGATTCAATCTAGATTCTTCCGCCTTTACATTCCGTCCTTTGGGATTCGACCCGGTCTTACCGGTTTTTAACGCGACGCGACCGTCTACACTTGGACGTACTCTTCAGAGAACACAATTCTAGTCGTGTCAGCGCCAATATCCTTGGGTTGTGGTGTCCGGCAACTGGCTGGTGGACCCTGATCTCCGCCCTCCTGCGGCCTTTGATGCGGAATTGTGCAAGGCATCCTTTGCTGCCTTCCGCAGTATTGCCCCCTCTGTTGCCGATACAGAGGCCATCGATCGTGCCATCAAAGCTGGCCTCACGTTCTCGGATTTGTCCAGGGGTCCCGCTAGTGAGGTCGGTGGTGAGGATCTGCCTGCGCCCCCTGCTGCTGCTGCTGCCTCCGGGTCTCGCCGCTACACTCGGTCCATGGCTTCTGGTCGGTGTGCCACAAGCAGGGCCGGCCCTCCCGAGGGACCAGTCTCCCTGTCCACCAGTAGCGACTCATCCTCCTCCGGGGATGCGAGCCCGCCACCGGGCCCATCCCAGAAGGGGAAAGAAAAGGCAGTCGGGGAAGAGTCTCAACCCCCACCAAAAAGGAGCCGGACGGAATCCCCGACCGGTCTTCATGTGCCGAGCTCTTGGACGGGCCTTGCCCTCGGTAACCTAGAAGGTCGTCTTCAAGAGGTGGAGAAGTAGACTGCCCACCTGCAGACTGAATCTGTCATGCAGGAGGTGGATGTTCACACCATAGAGCTCACTGTCAAGGAGTTGGTGGCGAGGCTGACGGTCCTAGAAGAGGAGGTGAAAGCTCTGAAGGGCAAAGGACCTTGAAGACTCCTTGCTGTTTTTTTGCTATTTTTTTTTACCAGGGAGGCCACTATAACCACCTCCCAACCTCTGTATTGTTCACTTTTTATTGCAATAAAAAGGTCCTTGAGGCCAACTCTTTTTATCTCTCTGTTCTTCTAACTACTGATTACTTCTGTATTACACCGAGCAGCTAATACCCGACCGGTGTCGCGATGTGTCCGGGTTGCGATAGCACGGGCCCAGACCACCTCTGCCTCTAATCATTGGTCAGGTCAGGATCTAATGATGGCGGTGTGGTCGTAACTGAACGATTTGCATGCCAGCTGAACCGTCTTGTCGCGCATTTAATGGGCACGCCTTTTGAGGCGACTCTTCACGTGCCTGAGGCAACAGTTTAGGCGGGAAATCTCCTGGACCGCTAGATCTGTCATGATCGTGGCCGTTCACAGCTCTTATATAAAGAATACCTGCCCTATCTTTCGGATCCCTCCTACGCTTTAAACTTTGTAAGTTTCCTCCCCGTCTGAACATCTACCTGTCGCTTCCTTCTTCCTTCCCCCATCCTTTTTCAATTTGGAGTGAGGCTGGAGAGAACGAATGGAGTGGGATTTCTTCTTCCTCAGATTCTGCGCGTTTTTTAAGTCGGGCGGAACTTTTACTCAGCTGAGCCGAGCGGGTGTTCCTTGGGCTGTTTGGGAGAGCATTACCTAGTGCTAAGGAGTATCTATTCGTTGCCGTTTAGGTTAGTGACTTTGCCCCCCCCCTGTACATCAGGTTTGGGGTTTCTGACCCATACTTAGGTCACAGTTCGTGCTCGCACCTTTCTGTTGGAGTGCCAGAAATGGAACACTCCGATTTCAATTCTTCGTCAAGATCGAAAAGCGAACGGTATTGGTCAGGATCCCTCGGTGCCAATCTGGACCGGCTTCCTGCGTCCCTGACCGATCGCTAGAGCGAAGGCAGGATTCCGGCCGGCTTGTCCGACAGTGAGTCTATCCAGGAGGCCCCTGTTGCCTCCGTCTCGAGGGGTTCGGGTGACGAGTTGCCCAGGGAGACTGACCCCGTAGTGTTCGCTTGTGAGTCCACCCTCTCTACGTTGCATTCCCAAGACCTTCTCCGGATCAGGGAGAGGTATTCTCTTCCTGACGGTTGCGCCCTAGCCGTAAACCCCGGCTGTGCGCACCTCTATCAGCCTGGGTTCGTCACCCTGTTTGAGGACGCTATGATGGCGGGCCTCCGACTACCCCTTCACCCTGTCGCCCAGGATGTCCTGATCTATCTCAACATCGCTCCCGGGCAGCTAGCTCCCAATGGGTGGAGATTCTTGATGGGGTGCATATCGCTGTGGCCTCAGGTATTTGGGTACGAGCTTACCCTCCAGGAGTTTCTGTGGGCCCATCGACCATTCTCTGTGCATCGGGAAGTAGGGTTTTTCTCGTTTTCTGCCCGTCCAAGCAGGAAAATTATCGACAAGTGCCCCAGCAACAACAAAGGGTGGAAGGGCAAATTCTTCCAGGTGTCCACCCTTCGCCTCTGTGACATGGCTCCGGGGACCCAGCTGAGGACATCCTGGGCTGGGGAGTTGAGGGGTAAGACCACCCATCCGAGTTCGTCTGTTCTTTTGGTTTTAGGAACGCGATGGCTTGCTAACTGACTTTATTCCTCTGTCCACAGCTGGCTCAACAGAACCACCCAAAATCCCTGAGCTGTGCCAGGCCAGGATCCGGGACCTAGCAGAGTTACCAACCAGTGTTTGGAACGTATTGTCCCGAATAGGGGATTTCGTCGAGACCTATTCCCCTGAGGAGCCCGTTCCAGCCCCCAGGTTTTCACCCATCATCCCCGGTGAGTCCCCAGGTTGCCGTACGTGTTGGCCCTGAACTTGTCCTTGTCGCTTCTTACACTTCTGACCATGCAATCTTGTCTTTTTGCAGAAATGGCCCCCAAGCGCAATCTAGAGCAGCTGAGGGAGAGACAGGCTGCTGCCGCCGCCACTGCTGCTGCTCATATGGCGGTCGCCAGGGGAAGAGGCCAGTCACCGAGGTTCCGGTCGGTGAGCGCCCGCTCAGGAGCCTTCGCCATGGGACGGTCAACCGTCCAGACCCTATGGGGACATTGGCTCCCCAAGTGTTACATGTCGAGGAGCCCGCACCTCGGGCTGATATTTCGTCCGGTCTGCCCCTGGGCGGGCCTGGCGAGATCCGGAAAAGGCTAAAGTCCGTGCTTATCCCGAGCCAGGTGGAAGCATGTGCCGGGTTGTCTCCCCAGGACTTCCAAGAGTGGCTATATAGCCTCTCCCATCTGGTAAGTGTTCTGTCTTACTTTAAATATTGACCCGCTCCGCTTTTACTTGCCTAACCAATCTTCATCCTCTCGCCGCAGGTTGGCTGTATGGCCGCGGGGTCCGATTCTCTCCTGTCTTTCCTGGCCGGGAGGGTCGGCGTCACTGAAGCCGCCCTCTCGAAGGAGCGGAAAGAATTGTATGTAGCGAAAGCCGCCTTGGCCGCCGAGACGAGCAAAATGAAGTCGCTGGCCTTGAGTTTGGGTACTGCTCAGGCGAATCTAGCTGCTACTCTGGCCGATTTGGAGGTTTCCCGGGCCCTCACAGCGGCTGCTGAGGCCCGGGCGAAGGCGGCGGCCGAGATGCCCGCTGCAGGGGACCTGGAGGGTGTGTTTGACAATGGCTTTTTCCAAGGTTATGATGATCTGAAGTGGCGGGTAGCCCGAGATCACCCCGAATGGGTCCTTTCGGCCTATGAGGGGATTGACTCGGATTACTGGGATGTCGGTGAAAATCCTGCAGCCGGTGAAGCTCCTACAGCCGGTGTAAATCCGGCGGCAATTGCTGAGGCCGCTGAGCTCGCCCCGGGCGGAGATTTGGGGACCGAAAGACTTGCCGCACCAAGGGAGCAGACTGGGGAGACCGAAGACGTAGTCAATGTGGAAGACTGAATCTCTGGACCTGCCTTGTTGTTTTTACTTCGTTGCTTGTAGTTTTTTTTATTTTGGGGAGCTACTACAACTGCCCCCTAGGCTTTGTACAGTTTCGCATTAATAAAAAGGCCCTTGAGGTCAAATTTCCTTCTCATTAACTATCTTCTTCTTTTTTCCTTTTGTACTATGCCTGCTTATCGTTGCTAGTAGCTGCTCGGTTTTGGCCGACCTAACACCTGCCTTAGCAAATGCTTCAGGACCGTAACCAACAGAACGCCTAGTCTTATTAACCCTTTTAAAAGGTAATTGCCCGAAGCGCTGTAGGGACTAGCCCTACCTAGCATCTGGGATCGTCCGGTGTATTATAGGAGTACCCTGTATTACCGTTCGGGTGGCCCCGGCGTATCATAGGCGTATCCTGTTTTACGACCCGTGATATATCTCTGATCACTGTAAGCGCTTAGGAAGATATCCCAAGCTCTTGTAGTGACCGGTGTGATTCCCTGTTTTGGCCTAATGTTTCCCTGCCCCCCAAGCATTTTGCTGAGGCGGGAGTGCGGGAGACGGCGAACGTAGGGAACCGACCTGGGACATGGGTGGTCGCAGGGGCGTTTGAAGATCGCTATCGTCGGCCACCTAGGGGTTTGGCCCCATCATCGGCTGGGCCTAAGCGAAGCTTGAAGTAATTTCCTGTTTAGGTCGACAATCCCCTTGCCCTAGATGTCCTGTTAAGGCGAGGGCGTGTTGGGGAGTGGCCATAGGAAACCGACTTGGAACATGGGTGGTTGCAGGGTCCTTTTGCGCCTGGGTTCGGAGCCCGAGGTCTTTTCTGCCTTGGGGTTGAGCCCAAGGTCTTCGTTGCCTCGGGGTTAGGCCCGAGGTCTTTTCTGCCTGGGGGTTAGGCCCAAGGTCTTTTTGTGCCTCGGGGTTAGGCCCGAGGTCTTTTGTGCATTGCACGGTGCACTGACAGGAATAAATTTTCGAAGTAGAACCATGTAACTTTATTTAAAAGAGAATAAACTACATCGATTGTCCACTCGGAGCTACAAGAAAATTTTTTGCCTAAAATTCTAAACTCTCATGGCCCGCTGCTACTGATAGTACTTGCGGAGGTGTTGCACATTCCAAGGATGGGTGAGATCATGCCCGTCCATGCTCTGTAACCAATAGGTTCCCGGTCGGTTAATCCGAGTCACTTTGTACGGGCCTTCCCAGTTTGGCCCCAACTTGCCGTGGCTTGGGATTCGGGTTGACTGGTTCACCGCCTTGAGGACGAGGTCCCCAACTTGAAAGCTACGGTGCTTCACCTTGCTATTGTAATACCGCGAGACCCTTTGCTTGTAGGCTGCCACCTTGAGATAGGCCTGGTCTCTTTTTTCTTCCACCAGGTCGAGCTCCGTCCTGAGGGCTTCTCCATTGTCTGGGTCATTGAAAGTAGCCACCCGGTATGTGGGCAGCCCTAGCTCTATGGGGACCACTGCCTCAAAACCATAAGTTAATGAAAATGGGGTTTCGCCTGTAGCCGCTCGGGGTGTGGTGCGATAGGCCCACAGGAGGGTCGGTAGTTCTTCAGACCACAGGGCTTTGGCGCCTTCAAGCCTTGTCTTAATCGACTGCAAAATTGTGCGGTTGGTTACCTCGGCCTGACCATTGGCTTGTGGATGCTCGGGGGAAGAGTAATGATTTAGTATCCCATAGCCCGAGCAGAACTGCCTGAAGGTGGGTGTGTCAAATTGCCTTCCATTATCGCTGATCAGGACTCGCGGGATACCGAACCTGCTGAGGATATTTCTTTCCACGAAGCCTTCCATTTTTCGCTCTGTTATCGTTGCCAAAGGTTCAGCCTCCGCCCATTTGGTGAAGTAGTCAACAGTTATCACAGCAAACTTAACTTGCCCTTTTCCTGTCGGTAAGGGACCGACGATGTCAATTCCCCACTGGGCGAATGGCCAGGGACTGTGGACCGGTGTTTGGAGTTCTCCCGGTCGGTTGATCATGGGAGCATACCGTTGGCACTTATCACACCTTTGAACATACTCCTGTGAATCTCGGGCCATGGTTGGCCAATAGTAACCTTGTAACAGGGCCTTTCTGGAAAGCGCCCGACCTCCGATGTGGTTCCTACACACACCTTCATAGATTTCGTACAGTATTGCTTGCACTTGCGTAGGATGAACGCAGCGGAGGTACGGGATAGTAAATCCCCTTTTATAGAGAATGCCATCAAGGAGGTGGTATCGCGCTGCCCAGTATTTGACCCGGCGTGCCTCATCCCTGTCATCTGGTAGCCTTCCTGTCGTTAAGAATGTCATGAGCGGGTCCATCCAGCTAGGTCCCAGAGTGACCGGGTCGACCTCCATGCCCTCCGAGTTGATCACACTCGGCTCGGGTAGGAACTGTATCCTTATCCCGGGCAAGTCTGACTCAGAGGACGAGGCGAGGCGAACAAGCCGGTTCGCTCTGGTATTCTCTTCTCTAGGTATCTGGGTAATGGAGAACCCTCGGAGCTTCTTGGAAGCCGTTTGGACAAGGGCCAAGTAGGCTACCATATTGTCTTCTCGTGCTTCATACTCTTGATTTACTTGGTTGACCACGAGCTGGGAGTCACTGTAGCCTTGGACCTACTGCGCACTCATCGAGATGGATAACTGCAACCCGACCAAGAGGGCCTCGTACTTGGCCTCGTTGTTGGAAGCGCGAAACCCGAACCTTAGAGCATATTCGAGCTGGATACCGTCGGGGGTGGTAAGGATAATTCCGGCTCCACTACCTTGCTGATTGGAGGAACCATCAACGTGCAGAACCCAGGTTGGGATATCGGAGTTTAATTCGGGCGGTAAGGTCGGAGGCTCGGACTCTTCGATTGGGTCTTCGGGGTATGTAAACTCAACCAGAAAGTCCGCCACAGCTTGCCCCTTAATTGCTGTCCGGGGTCGGTAGATTACTTCGAACTCTTCTAGTTCCAAAGCCCACTTGACGAGCCTCCCAGATGTGTCTGGCTGAGAGAGAATTCTGCGGAGAGGTTGATCGGTCAAGACTATAATGACATGGGCCTGGAAGTACGAACGAAGCCTTCGGGCCGAGGTGATGAGGGCGAAGGCCAGTTTCTTGATCCGGGAGTATCGGCTTTTCGCTTCCTGCAATGCCCGGCTGGTGTAATACATTGGGAACTGTATCCTGTGCTCTTCCCGAACTTGTGCCGAGCTAACCGCCGACGGCGACGCCGCCAAGTACAGGAACAATTCCTCTCCGGGTGTTGGTGTTGATAGTAGAGGAGGAGAAGCCAAATATTTCTTGAGTTCCTGGAATGCCTCCTCACACTCTTCTGACCATTGGAACGCTTTGCGGAGGATCTTGAAGAATGGCAGGCACCGATCCGTGGCTCAGGATACGAATCTGTTTAGTGCGGCCACCCGTCCGGCTAAGCTTTGAACTTCCTTCGTTGATTTGGGTGACCGCATGTTGATGATAGCTTTGATCTTCTCGGGGTTTGCTTCGATCCCCCGTCTACTGACTAAGTGGCCGAGGAACTTCCCGGACGAGACGCCGAAGGTGCATTTGGCCTGGTTCAACCTCATCTTAAACTTTCTCAAAATGCTGAAGGCCCCGGCCAGATTCTCAAGGTGATCGGATTCGTCCCGGCTCTTGACCAGGAGATCGTCCACATATACTTCCTTGGATTTCCCGATAAGGTCTTTGAATATGAAATTGACCAGGCGCTGGTAAGTAGCCCCGGCATTCATGAGGCCGAATGGCATGACCTTGTAACAATACGTGCCCTGGTCGGTGATGAACGCTGTCTTCTCTTCATCCCCGGGGTACATGCTGATCTGATTGTACCCCGAGTAAGCGTCCATGAATGAAAGGAGTGAGTGGCCTGCCGTTGAGTCAACAAGGAGGTCTATCCTGGGCAGCGGATAGCAGTCCTTGGGGCAGGCTTTGTTGAGGTCGGTGAAGTCCACACACATTCTCCACTTCCCGTTGCTTTTCTTGACCAGAACGACATTGGCTAGCCAGTCAGGATAGTGGATTTCTCGGATGGACTTCGCCTTCATGAGTTTCTCGACCTCTTCCCTGACTGCCTTTTGTCTTTCGAGGGCCATGCCCCTCCTTTTCTGCTTAACCGGGCGACAATCCGGGCTAACATTGAGATGATGGGACATTACCCGGGGGTCAATCCCGGGCATGTCCTCGTGACTCCAAGCGAAAACATCCTGTTCTCACCTCAGGAACTGGATCAACTCTTCCTTCAAAGCCAGCTCCAGTAAGGTCCCTATGCTGACTGTGCGGCCGGGGTGATCAGGGTTCAGCATGATCTGCTCCAGTTCTTCCATCGGTCCTATTACGTCGCTCTGGTCCCGGGGGTCCATCTCTTGGACGTTTAACGTTTCAGCTATTGCCCCCCGGCGCAATGAGCTAACGTAATAGCTGCGGGCAGTGCTCTGATCCCCACGCAAGGCTCCAGGCCCCTGCGGAGTCGGGAACTTTATTGTTAGGCTGTATGTGGAGACAACTGCCCTGGCCCTGTTGAGAGTTGGCCTGCCAAGGATGATGTTGTATGCTGACGGGGCCTCTACAATCACAAAATTGGTGAGCACGGAGGCCTGCTGAGGATATGTTCCCATGAGAACCGGAAGCTCGATTGTTCTGAGCGGTTGTGTACTGGAGCCGTTGAATCCGACAAGGGGAGTAGCGACCGGCCGGAGCCGATCCCTGGAGATCCCGAGCTGGTCAAACGCCGATGTGAACATAATGTCTGACGAGCTGCCGGTGTCTACCAACACCCTCTGGACCATGTAGTTGGCTATGGAGAGGGTTACTACTATCGGGTCATCGTGGGGGCAGTGGATCCCCTGTAGGTCGTCGGACGTGAACGTGAGAACCTCGACCGGGGAGGAGCCGGTGGATTGGACTTGCCCGACCTCCGTTCGGGAGGCTCGGGCATGCCTCTTCCGCGCCGACTGTGTATCGCCTCTGCTGGATGTTCCTCCAGAAATCACATGGATGTGGCCAAGTGGCCGTGGCGGCAACTGGTTAGGAACCCGGACGTCCTGCCGAGGCCGTCCTTCGGTGACGAACTCAGCAAGGTGTCCCTGCTCAATCAGCTTCTCGATTGCTATCTTTAATTTGAAACAATCTTCTGTTTCATAGTCGTGATCCCTGTGGTAGCGGCAAAACTTGTCTCGGTTCCTCTTACCGGGCGGGGCCCTGAGTTTAGATGGCTATGGAAGCAGCCTCTGCGCCTCGGCGGCGGCCATGACCTCATGGATCGGGCGGGAAAGAGGCGTGAAAGTAGTCTGGGGCTGATCCCTCGCATCTCTCTGATCCTGCTTTGGCTTCTTTCCCAAATCTTCTCGAACCCTTCGCGCTTGCGTTTGGCCTTGGGGGATTCGTCCTCCGTTTGGCCAGCGCGCTTCACCTTTAGGAATTCCTCGGTATCTATGTATTTTCCGACCCTCTCCGAGAGTTCCACCAGGGTCGCCGGTCGAATACGATGGAATGACGTAGCGACTTTGGTGTGCTGAACTCTTGAACAGAAGGCCATGATGGCGGCCGTTTCGTTAAGGTTGCGGATCAGGAGCCTTTGCTGATTGAAACGGTCCACATATTCCCTCAAGGATTCCCTTTTACGCTATTTGACGATCAATAGCTGGGTGTTCGGCTGCGACCGGTCGAGCATCCCGACAAACTGACTAATAAAGAGTTTGCCGAGGGCTTTGAAGTTGTCAACCGTTCGGGGCTTCAATGCGTGGAACCACTGGGCGGCTGACCCCTTTAGGGTACTGGGAAAGGCCAGGCACAGCAACTCGTCTGTCGTGGTGACCAATGCCATCTGCGCCTTGTAGGTGCGGATGTGGTCTACTGAACTCCCTGCCATCGTATGAGCTGAGATGCAGGGGTTTGAACTTTCGTGGAATAGGGAACTGGGTCACCCGAGCGGTATAGGGCGACTCCGTCTCCGTATTAGTGAGGTCGTGACCGGACTTGCGGTTTAGCTTCTTGATTTGCTGCTGCAGTTCCTCGACCTGGGCTTTGACGTCACTCCGCCCTGCTCTCCTATCTGTGTCTGAACGGTAGGTGGGGTCAGACGATGAGGCCTCTTCCTCAAAGTGCGTCGATCTCGGAGATAGTACCCGACTGTTGGTTCGGGTAAGCCTGTTGACACGAATATTTTTCTGTGCGCTTGTGTGCTATACCCAAGTGTAGGTAATCGTGCAAGTAGTAAACTGGATTAAGTCCAGGTCGATCCCACAGGGAAGGATGAGAATTAATTTACTTAGATTAGACTCAAAAAGAAAAGAAAATTCAATGTTTTGAAAGAAGTGTAGAACACAAAGTTCTACGATTAACAACTACTAAAATTAATAACAACTAAATTAAACTAACTAACAGTTAACTATTTGACTAAAACGAAATCTTAAAAACGGTTTTACTTAATAAAAGGAGGTGTTGGGATCACGCGAATCCACTGTGACCTAGCCATCTACCATGCAATTGCAGTTTAAGCTCAATGGAGTACATCTTTTATAATATTCCGTACTTCTCTAAGGATCTAGAATCAATAGCCCTTTCATGACCGGGACTATATCATCTCAATTAAGTTTGAAATACCTGAAAGCGGTTTAATTCAATAGTTAAGACTCGCACCTACAATGGTGTTAGCATTAAGGGTGGTTTGCAAAATGTATTGAAAGAAAATGCCTTAAGGCCTTAAGTTCAAAGACTGCTTTGACAAACTGAGCATTTGGGGACAGTTTGATAACAACTCCTCAAAATAGAAAGTCTTGGAATAATGTATTGGATGTTCTCAAGAATCTGACTGTTCGATCGATCGATGCGCTTTCGATCGATCGACAATCATCATCTCTCGATCGATCGAAATTCCTTCGATCGATCGACTATATCTCTGCACCGATCGATCAAAATAACTCCGATCAATCGAACACAGATATTATTCTGGTGCATGGCAGAGGTCTGGAAATCACAGTTTCATCGCGATTTCCCAACCTCGGACTACTCAGACATGGTCTGGAGTGTCCCACATGCAATCTTAACGTAAAAATTCATTAAGGGTTTGTTTGGTTGTGAGTTTTTCATTAAAACTTATGAAACTTACGATTTTAACGTATCTAACATGCAAATCAATACGAATAAACACTAAACTATAATTAACTAAATGCAGTATGAGAGTAAAACACTAACTAGTTAACCTGGAATAAAGAACTTGTATTACACCAAAGAGAATCCAAGCTAACAATGAAGAAAACTTGAGTAAAACCTACAAAACAAGATAAATCTCTCCTCTCTTATGAAAACTGATGAAAAACAAAGTGGGGCGTCCCTCTGGACGCATACAAAATGAGTTTTTATAGTAGAAACTTCATGCTAGGGTTAAAAATCCCGTCTTTTGCTGCGTGCGCGTATTCTGCTAAAAGGCATGTTCGATCGATCAAATAAGTCTCGATCAATTGAACTTCTGGATTATTCGATCGCTTGAGAAGACCTCGATCGACCGGGCTTTAGTTTTCAACTTTGAATTGTCTTCATTAAAACCAATCACTCCCTTTTTATCCTGCTTAATCAATTATTCGCACAGCGACAGTAATCTGCAAAAAATCACAGCTAAAACACACAACTCATCATAGATTAATCATAATGTGTAAAAACTGGCGTTGTACTCAAATCGCAGATAAATGAGAGAATTGTGAACTAAATTAATGTATTTTCTTCTTTTAGCGCGGTTGTATTTTACAAATACCCCCGCTTGTCACAACCCCCAACTAGCGAATTGCTAGTCCCTAGCAATAAAGCGAAAATAAAACAAGCTAATTACTACTACAACAACTAAAATAAACAAAAATAAACTAAAGCAAACTCATCTAATTAGAAAGAGACACCACCTAACTCACTTTCGCAGGAATCGCGGTTGCATTTAGCAAATGCAACAAGCCGTTAAACCCCTAGGTTCTCCTAGTGGACGAGTGTTGTCTCGTGAGGGTTTGCAGTGAATATACCCACAAAATTCTCTGATTAAGCTAAAAAAAAAATATAGAATAACTTTTAAACATTCCCCTTTTCGACTATCAATTTTAGCTCTGCAAAACATATCAACCTCATACAAACCATGAAGAAATCCACGTGTTCCTCCTGACACCGAGATAAATATACATATGCATTCCATTCATGTATTCGTGTGTGTGTGAAATCAACAGCTATGCATTCAACTTAGTTTAGAGTTGTTTAGACTATCATACCCTTCGGAATTCGTAGTTTCAACTCAATCCTCACATGGGTTCGCACTCAAAAATGAACATCTCACAAGAACTGGTTTAATAATGATCACTCATAGTGTGAAAGCTTTGATAAGAGTGATGTTCTGGCTACTAGTGTTTCACACCTAACTCAATAAAGGACGAACATTTGGAGTGTATAGTCTCGTGAAAAGAATACTACTTACTAGAGGAGCGAAATACCGTGGATACTCAAATTACACGTTCATATTCAAACTAAGTTGTTAAAAATCATTAAGACTTTGACTTTTCGGCTTTCATTTAGTAGGATAGAGATAAGAGGGGCGAGAATTGCACATCCTTAGCATGTGATAGAGACTAATTTATTTCTTCTTTATTCCAACCATTCTCTCTTCTCATATACATTCATTTCTTTTTTTACTCCTCTTTTTTTTTTTTGATAACCTGGATATTTTCTTTTTATAACGTCATTCCCACAACTACTCCCTTCCCGTCACATACTTCAATAATTTTTTATCACCTTAGATGTGCAATCGAGTTTGTAGATGTTACAGTATCAGATGAAGGGTTTTAGGCTTTCATATTGGCAGTATTTAATTGGTATGGGGTTAAGAGATTCTTAGATGTTGATACAGGTATATGAAAAAGGTAAGGAATGAAGAACGATGGCTTAAATCATTTTTCTTAACTTCTTAGTTTTAGCACTTTAGTGTTCATTGAGTTTTAATTGGTAAATCTTGAACGTTCTCCTCTAATAAGCAGCCTACATGAATAATTTGAGACTATTCAACGAATTCAAAGTATATTCAAGAAGAACAATTCGAATTTATTGTGATAAGTCCCTCAGAATTAGAGTTTGGGCTCTAAAGCTCACTAAGGGTCATTAGTTTCCACTATTTATTCCTTAAAGCATAACAATCGTATTGACTCTTATTTAAGTTTTCAGCATAGCTATTAACGCGTGCAAATGGATGTTGGATACTAGAATAATCAACATATGCATTCGTCTTAGTGACATTAGAAACATGCGTGAATGTAATTCATAAAAGGATGAGATTAACAGGAATGTATCATCGTTTGATAACAGCTAAACAGAAGTGAACATTTAAAAATATTCTACCAATTTAATTCAAAAATTTTGTTAATAGTTTGAAATTTGAAAATTTGTTTGAAAATTTGTTGTATTGTCAACTTTAATAAAAATGGAGATTGTATGATGTTTGCAATAGAAAGAGCGATCCAGATTGCTAAGTAAATAATATGCACAGGTGATTATCTATCTATATCCCACCCCCAACTGAAAATAGCGATGACCTCAGAAGTTGATTTTCAAAAAAAAATAGAGAGATAGCACCTGAAATCGCATCAATAACTGCAAGCGTAACAATCTGTAAAGAAACATACACTCTCCCAACAACCAAGATCAAACGAAAGATATACAAACGGAAAATAAGCATATGATTTATAAATAATAACAAAACATCACTGGGAAGATAAGACAATAAAAATGACGGAGCAGTGATAATAAAATGCACACAAACCAAACCAACTAACCAAAAACAAATATCCACATAGAGTACCACCGTACCACAATCCAAAAGACATAAGAGGAGAGCAGAGAGATAGAAATAAGAAAAAAGAAAATACAACAAAACTCTCCAAACACTCCCAACAACAAGATCTAAACATCATCCGCGACAACTGATAATATTTCAATCGGCGCATCGGGGGTATCCGCAACTCCACCCTCAGCAACAGTACTAGCCGTCGCCGGGTCACTCTTAGTCATGACTGGAGGTGGTGGAAGTGGGGGCTCCGCAGAAGGTGGTGCCACGGAGGACGATGGTGTAGCAGGATCAGCAGGTGGCAGTGGTGGATCAGATGTGGATGGATCGGCAGTAGGAGGTGCAGTAGGGGGAGTAGTAGTAGATGGAGGAGTACGTAATGACTGGTCAACCCCCAACTGAATAAGAATGGCCTCGAGCAATGTCGTCATGTGGTCCACCCGGCCCTCGAGTCTGATCCGTGCCTCTCTCTCCTCCAGTAATAACTCATGAACAGTCGGGAGAGGCATGGATGACGAAGACTCTCCCTGGGCCTAAGTTTGAGCCTGAGATCGCTGTCTCAGCTTAAACTGTGCAACCTCCACCAGAGGATCAACCTCATCATCAGAATCAAGCTCCTCAGCCTCTGTCGGCGTCCCTGAAGCTGCACCCTCAGTATCGGTGCCATCGGCTCTTCTCCTCTTCTCTCCAACTTTTGCCTTCCCTTTACCCTTTCTCTTTCACTTCTGTGCATCCGATCAGCGAGAAACTGTCTCGCCAAAACGACTGCGAGCCTGAGAGTACGCGTCATCAGGTAAGGGAACGAGGCCAGCCTGCTCGATCACCCTATGAATGGCCCAAGCACCTTTCAGGTGCTTCTTGGAAGCAATGTAGCGAGTGGGATGCCTCATGAAATCAATATATAGGCGCGGCAAATAGACTGGTAACCCTGTCCCTATGGCATATAACACATGTGCGTACCAGGGTGCAATCTTCTCCCGGTAGGAGGTCACCAACAAGCAATTGCTTAGGGCCAGGTGGAGCATATGATAATTATCAGCCAGATACACATCAGCAATAAAGGATATACCATCCCAGCTCGGTAATGCCCCCCCAGTGAGCTCTCGAATGACTGCAATCGGTGGGAGCACTGGCGTGTCAGCACGGTGCGGGCATACACAATCGGGCACCTCCGGGACTCCTAGAGCAGCTGAGACGGTGGCTAGACTGAACACAATCTCCTGGCCGCGAAAGAATGATCGAAGTGTGAATGCAGCATCGGGATCTCGGATCATCGTCGCACAAGCCGCGCGGATCCATGACAGATTCACTCTCTTCGCCTGAGAGAGCAAATCGTACCAATGTGGCATGGCTCGGAGGTGGGCGAGATACCAGGGAGTAGTGAGCCATATCGTCTCGAGTGGTCACTCAATCATGCTCTCTTGTGCAACACCCAAGTGTAGGTGATCGTGCAAGTAATACTGGATAAGTCCAGGTCGATCCCACAGGGAAGGAATAGGGAGAATGTCTACTAAGTTATAACCTAAAGAAAAAGAAAATAAGAATGAATGATTGGAGGTGTACAAACAAATCCTAATTAATTAAATTAAACTAAATAATAAACTAAAACTTATAGAAACATAACTAATTAAATAAATAAACTAAAGGTGTTAGAAATACGTGAATCCACATTGATCCTAACCATCTACCATGCATACTCATTAACGTTCTATGGAGTTCATTCCTTTTCAGCATTCCGTATTTTTCTAAAGATATAGAATCAATAGCCCTTTCATGACCGGGACTACATCATCACAGTTGATTTAAAATACATGGAAGACGGTTTAAAACAATGGTAATTACTTGCACTCTAAATGGTGTTAGCATTCAAAGTGGTTTTCAAAAGTCATTGAAGAAAATAGCCTTAAGGCTTTAAGTTCTAAAAACTGTTGTGACAAACTGAGCTTATAGGGACAATTTGATGACAGATTTCTAAAACAAAAAGTCATGGAATACTTGAAAGAATAATCTCAGGAATTAGCAAGTTCGATCGATCGAAGCGCTCTCGATCGATCGGACATCATCATCCTTCAATCGATCAAAATGTCTTCGATCGCTTGACTATGGCTTTGGTTCGATCGATCGAAATACCTTCGATCGATCGAGCCCAAGGTTTCTAAAGATTGCATGGCAGAGGCTGGGAATCAATGTTTCAACACATATTCCCAACGTCTAAACTACGAAAACATGATTAAACTAATACAGAAAGAATAAAACCAAACAATCATAACAACTAGAGTCATAAACAATCAAATAAGATAAAGGAAAGGAAAAACCTGGAATAAATATGAAAATAACTTGTAAATAACTTAAATCTTCAATGATCTTTAGTATAATAATGAAAAAGAGGAAGAAAAAGAGGAAGAAAAATAAGAATCTAACCTAATCTACTCCTAATCTAACCCTAAAACTACCCTAAAACTGCTGTTTTCTGCGTTCTGGAGCGTCCCCCCTTCGTCTGGCGTCAAAACGACTTATATATAGGGTTCTCGCAGAGTTTACGCAACTTTTGGGTGAATATAAAGTTTGATCGTTCGAGCTTAGTTCGATCGATTAAAGGTTCGATCGATTGAACTCTCCTCAATCGCTTGAACTTCTCTGATTTTGACAGCTCTGCGCACCGATGGGAGAATGACCATAACGTTTTACTCGGACCTCGGATTGACCTCCCGTTTATGGCCACGCGACCGTAACTCAAAGATCTACATTTTATATCTCTGGAAAAATCTTCCAAATCTTAAGTCTTCATTGTCAAAATTGGCATTTTATCAGCTACTTCTGTTGTTCTATTCACCAGAATCACTTTTCTTTAGCTCCACTTCATTGATTTACATCCTAATACCTATAAAACAATGCAAAAACATATATTTTAGCATTAACACAATAAAAAGAACATTGTTATTAGAATGCACCTAAATATAGGGACTTTGGGGATAAAAGTATGCATACAGGACCATATAATACACTATGAACATGCACTTTTCACCTCGAATCACCTGTGCCTAAGGTCCCCTCGGCTCAGGACGGGAGGATCGTCGACCGATTCCTGGATTTTCCGTCCGGATTTTTCTGCCCTTGCTGCGCGTCATCGATCAATGATGATTCTGGCATCCTCCGCTCGGTGTGCTCGGCGAGGGATGTACCGAGGTACTCTTTGAGAGCGTTTAGTGGCCTGGCTGCGCTCTTCATCTACAGGACGTTCCCGGTCTGGAGGGGACACCGGAGCGAATCGTGCATGCTCTCGCACCCGACCCGGCTGGATGACGGGAACGCTTTTCTCAGGTCGATTCTCTGACGCGGGGCGCTTCTCATGTTGGGCCATAAGCACGTCTATCTGCTGTTGTGCTCGACGCTGGCCCTCCAGGAGCTGCTCCAGTGCCGCCGTGACCTGTTCGGTAGTCATGGAGGTGGCCCGCTGCTCGATCTGCAGGTTTTCCTGACCGGCTGAGTCGGCGGAGTTGTCGGTCTTCTTACCCTTCTTTGGCGGCATGTCGATCAGTCAAAGATTTTGTTAATGAGAAGACTGTGTCGTTCCCACAGACGGCGCCAAACTGATGATGCCGAAAATTGGTAAGCGAGATTTATGCAGGAAAATGAAGTAAAAAGTGATTTGTATATGGTTCGGCCCCGTTAACAAGGTGACCTACGTCCACGGTTGCGTCTATGCGCTCTCACTAGCAGATCACCGGCAGGCTTGGTGAGCCAACAAAGATGGGCGGCACTACCAGTAATACCGGCCAGGTGTATGCGTGTAAATGGTCAGTTCTCTTCGTAAGTGCTTGTGTACTTAGAGAGATTATTTTTCGATCCCCCTAGAGAGGACAGGTGGGCTCTTTTATAGATGCAAGAGTCCACTCTTACATGGTAAGTCAATAGGATTAGGAAGCCTAATCTAATCACAATAGATTTACATGATTTTTAGGAGAGTTTCCTAAGTGGTTTAAGAAACTACCCATCCCCTATCAATATAGTTCGGGCCATATAAGGAAGTTGCTTGGAGAGTTCCCCCCGTGATTCACTTCCTGGATGACCGCCACGCAATACGCCTGGGCTAATTGATCTTCCCGAGCGGTAACGCTCGATGTGGGACACGGGTCCCAACCTCCCATCCAGACTCGTCCGGGCTTTCTTGCTGATATGGCAGTTGGACTTAAAGCAGGATATTTTTGGACGTATCAACGACTAAAAAAGAGCAGGGCAGTTTCAAAGCTTACTCTCCACTCGCGACCATGAATCCAGTGTTGGACTGTGTAGACATAGGATAACCCCTCCTCAGCATAATCCATAGGAACGGTGTCATACTGTAGGGGAATGGTCGGTACATCCTGAGTATAGGGAGGCAACTGATATAGAGATTCATGGCCCACATGTACCATGGGGACATTTCAGTTCCATTCTGGGAGGGCTGGAGGATCAGCTACTCCAGGAACAAACTTCAAAAGGAATAATTCAAGTCATGGTGAGCATTTGTTGCAAAACTAAAATTTCAAAAGAATAACAGGGAGTTTAATTACCCGAGTGACGTCCATAAGAGGGAAATTATGCATCAACGAATTCAGTCTGAAATTGGCATAACTGTCAGGACCCTATAAGAAGTCTACAATGTCCACGCCTAAAGTCGTGATTAGGTCATCATGGTTTAGGGTCTCTGTACTCCTCATTGTAGGTGGAGGACTTCTCGGCACATAAAAAACAAGGGCAGAGATGGACTATCTCGTCACCCTCTCACTAAGGCGCCACTCTTGACATGCCTCCCCTACCATCAGAATCCTCTTCCTAGCAAAGCCCATGGCAGCCTGAAGCTCAACACTCGCCTCTGGGAGGGCTGCCTCCTATGGATTCCATGTCACGTGGACCTCCCGCAGATTGGTGAGGAGGTTTCTATAACCAACAAAGTCATGGGTCCCCACTTTTCGGCCCGTCGCTTCTTTCTTCCATTTAAGGCCTTATGGTAGAATGGCGGCCTCATTTTCTCTCGTGTTGGGATCCCTCATACGTAGGGATTCGTGGGACCATATCTGAAAAAAAAAATGTGTGTGTTAAGAAGTAAATCCTGTGGCCAATTTGAAATCCAAAAAGATTTATTTAATAAATAAAGAATAAATAAAAGATGAATGAATAAAGAAAAATAGTAAGGAGAAGGTTTTACCTCCTAGACTCTCCAATACCCGCCAGTAGAGCGGAAGTTACCCCTAGAAAACTCGCTCATGTGGTGGTAGAGAGTGGCTAACCCTGCCCCTCCCCAGTTATACTGGGATATGAGCCCGATGTTCTCCAGAGATACCAAGTACCCCAAGTTCATCTGATCCCCCCTGGTACTCATCAAGGAGTAGCCCAGCATATACATGATGAAGGCCCTGATCATTTGATCATCAATAAAAACCTGGCCTCTGAAAGTATCCATAAACCACTTTGTAGGCACAATGAAATCTCCAGAATGAGCCCCGAGAAGGTCGATGATCTGCTCATGCCGGCTTGGGAGATCATCATAGCGAACCACCGGGAGGCCACCAAATAGGATACTTGTAATCATAGCAAAATCTAACGGGGTCGTCATCATCTCCCCGAATGGAAGATGAAATGTATTCGTCATATCCCACCACCTTTCAGCCAAGGCCTGGATATGAGTCATATCATTTGAGCACTTCTCCAAGAGCAGCACAAAAAGCCCAAAATCGGCATCATTGATCCCATTCTAAACTTCTTCAGAGAGCTCGTTATACCATCGGCGGCCATTGGCCAAGCTCCCGTGGCCCTTGAGGGCAGTCTCAGGCATCTACAAAAGGACAAAAATAAAAAATGGATGAGGATAAGAGGGCAGAATAACGAGAAAAATAGAAAGGATAATAGTATCAAGAAATTTTGGTAATAAAAGAATAAAGATTCTTTTGAGTCTTAGTGGCCTCACATCTTGAGGAAAATAATAATAAAATTCCAGCAACCCCGTGGTTTTAAAAAGTGAAATTTTGGAGTCATAGAAACTTCGTGTCTTTATAAAAAGAGAATTCTTGGGCCATGGTAAGTCCATATGTGGTAAAGAATAAATTCTCGAGTCCTAGTGACTCTGTGATTTTGTAAAAAAATGATGGAATTCTTTGGGGTCGCAGTGACTCTGTAAAATTTGAATTCTTTGGAGACATAGCAACTCCATAATGTGAAAAAAAAAATGAGTGTTAAATTTTTTTTAAGTCCATAATGTGGAAAAAAGAGATTCTTTTGAGTCATAGCGACTCTGTGATTTCATAAAAATAAATCCTTTGGAGTTGTAGTGACTTCTTGATTTTACAAAAAAATATGAATGAAATGAAATTCTTGATTTTGAAAAAAAAAAAGAAAAAGAAAGATTTTTTTGAGCCATAAATGACTTCATTTTTTTGAAAAATGAAATTCTCTTGGAGTCGTGACGATTCCTCAATTGTAAAAAAAAGAAGAAGGGTTTTGAGTCCAAAGAATCCATGATCATGAACTTTGGGTTCATATGTGCGCATATAATATAAATAAACCTAATCTGGGGTAGAGTTTGAGTGCCCGTAGGGATCGATGCGACCCCTTTCATCATAGGGAATAAATGAAGCAATGAAAAATTTTGAGTGTGATCTCGGCACAAAATCAATGAAACCCAAACAAAAAGGGCAAGAGCATAATTTCAAGTTTGGCACTTGAGCCTAATATATAAATTTTCAAAGCCAATCAAGGGGCACAGCAATAGCATGGGGATACTAAGAATGCGCAAGATCAAGAACATACACATACATGCATTAGGCACCACATATCATCATGCATTGCATCCATTGTCATAAGAGAGTGAAAGAAATTAGGATTATACCAATTTGTTGAACGCCCAGGCCGAAAGATGCTCCCTGAGGTCGGCGAGTAGAAACGACGAACTGTGGCCAGTAGAGGGCTTGTATTTCTTCCTAGAAGGTCCATGGGATCCTAAACCACTAGCCATTTTTGAAATCTACAAGAAAATATAAAAGAAAACATAAAATAAATAAATAAATAAATATCAATCAAGATTATATGAGAGATGTGGGAAAAACAAGAAAAGAAAGGGTTAACTATGTTCTCAACCAATGAATCAAGCAAAGATGCAATCTTGATGATTAGAAGAGAGAACATACCTTGATTATTAGTTAATTCTTGAGTTGAGAATCAAAAGGGAGAAGGATCTTGGAGGGGAACTCATAGGAGAGAGTGAGAGGAATGAAAAAGAGAATGAAATAAATTAGGTTTTTAAACACTGCCAGTCAAACCGGCAGTCGACGAAAAGGCAGCGACACTCGGCAAGTGTCACGCGGCAGTCAGTGACTACCGCACCGGCACTCACTGAGTGCCGTTGCTCAATCACTGAGTGTCGCCGCACATGACAGGTGGCCCTTTCCCTCAAGATTTTCATATTTGTATTTGGGACCATCAAATTTTGCTTAGATGACCCCCAGGATTTTTTTCTCGTTTCGAAAGAACCCCAAAGGTTTGAAAAAGAAGTTTTTAAGCCCTCTTATAAGTTAAAATTGGCCCCCAGTTGCGAGAAATCGAATTGAAATTGAGTATAATTGACTCCCGGTCCAGAAAATTGATTCGATTCAAGTCTGACTCACTCTTGATGTTTTGGAATAATGTGGATTTGAGTCCGTTTGACTCCTAGTGTTAGAAAATTACTTTGACTTTAGTCTAAATGGCTCCCGATTTTAGAAAATTTGTATGATTCAAGTCTGATAATTGATTTGAAAAGAGTCTAATTGAGTCCTGATCATTTGAAGTAAGATGAATATGAGTCTGATTGATTCCTGATTTTTGAAAATTGAGTAAATTTGAGTCCATTTGTCTCCTGATTTTTTAAAATTGAGTAAATTTGAGACTGATTAACTCCTGATTTTTGAAAATTGAGTAAATTTGAGTTCGATTGACTCCTTTTTTAAAAAAAAATTGAATAAATTTGAGTTCAATTGACTCCTGATTTTGTAACTCGATTTGATTTGAGCTTGAATGGCTCCCAATTTTAGAATATCGATTTGATTTGAGTTTGATTGAATCCTGATTATGGAAAATATAATTTGATTTGGATCTGCATGACTCTTAATTTTGAAAATTTGAATGAATTCGAGTCTGATTGACTCTTGATTTCTGAAATTTGATTTGATTCAAGCTTGATTGACTCTTGATTGGAAATTTTATTCGATTCGAGTCTTTTTTATTTTGAATTTTGAAATTTGAATGAATTCGAGTCTGACTGACTCCTTATTTTGAAAATGGAATTGAACTTGGGTCTGGATGACTCCTGGCTTCGAAAATTAAAATAATTCAAGTTCGATCGACTCTCGATTTTGGAATTTTAGTTTTTAATCTGAAACTGATTGATTCCCGATTTTAGAAAATTTTTGGATTTAAGTCTAAGTGACTGTTGATTTTGAAAATTGATTTGAAAATAACTGTGACAGAATCCTAAATTTTAGGTGTCTTTGAATTGAGTTAAGCTACAAAAATATTTTGCTTTGAGGGTATAATGGATTTGTATTCCTCATTTCTCATAACAAATTTACGATGATTTAAGTTTGAGGATGTAACGTATATGCATTCTCATTTCTCACAATGAATTTGCACCGATCTAGACATCGGAGTATAAGGTGCGAGGCATATCTCAGTCTTTTAATCATCATGGTTCCTGGTTCGACATCGGAGTCTAAGGCGCGAGGCGCACCTTAGTCAATCAGATGATTCTTAAAACACATCGGAGTATAAGGCACAAGGCGCATCTCAGTCTTTTAATCAGTGTAGTATCTGATTTGACATTGGAGTCTAAGGCACGAGGCACATCTCAGTTGATCAGATGATTCTTAGAAGACATCAGAGTATAAGGCACGAGGAGCATCTCAGTCTTTTAATCAGCGTGGTTCTTGGTTCGACATCGGAGTCTAAGGCGCGAGGTGCATCTCAGTCGATCAGATGATTCTTAGACGACATCGGAGTATAAGGCGCGAGGAACATCTCATTCTTTTAATCAGTGTGGTTCCTGGTTCGACATCGGAGTCTAAGGCGCGAGGCGCATTTTAGTCAATCAGATGATTCTTAGAAGACATCAGAGTATAAGGTGCGAGGCGCATCTTAGTCTTTTAATCAATGTGGTTCCTGATTCGAAATTGGAGTCTATGGCGCGAGGCGCATCTCAGTCGATCAGATGATTTGTTTGAAGAGTGTCAGAGAATTAAACATAAGAAGAGCGTTTGTGTCAGTCATGGCTTTCCCAGGATAGGGCAGCATCATAATAGAAAATTTAAGGCATAGAATGCATTTCGCTACTAGAGAGAATAGTATGGTTCTAAATCATCACGCTTAGGAGCATAGAGCACAAGATTGCCTGAGCATATGTATCACGATAGGATAGGTGCATTCATCTGTGTGATTATTTGCGCCTTGGTATTGTCCTTTACTTGAACTACGTCCTGGTCTAATTCCTGTTGGGATACGTAGGTAGCTTAACATTGAGCACGACCAGCGCTGACCTTCTTTGCACTTGTTTTTGCAATGCACTTTATTTTTTTACCTGAATTCAACAGTTCGGTCAAAGGCTTGTCTTTACACAGGCTTCGACATTCACTTGTGATATGCGTTGCTTCACAAGCTCTGCCGAAGAGGGGCAAACTGTAGACACCCTAATTTTGACCGACAGTTGAATTCTGGGGATGGTTACCTATAAATACCGATGAAGACAACGACTTGCGAAATTCGAAAACTTCCCAAACGATTCAAGTTCTACAGAAGATTCTTCAAACTAAGTTTTCAAAATTGAGAGAAAGAGGAAATCAGGTGTTCGAGGAAACCCGAATATGACATATGTATCCGAAAATTAATTTCAAAATTAACTATATATATGTTAGAATTTTGAGAAGAAAATAAAGAGAAGAAAAGAATTTTGAAGAGGAAAAGAAAGAAAAGAAAAGAAAATATAGTAGAATATTAATATATTTACTAAAGTATATTAGTATAAGTATAAAAGTATATACTTAGTATATATTTTGAAAAATAAATAAATAAAGGGGATAATTCCATTGGTGGCGGCACTCGCTGAGTGCTGCGCTGGCACTCATTGACTGCTACAGTGGCACTCACTAAGTGCCGCAGACAACTCAGTGAGTGCCGCTTACTGTAACATCTTGTTTTTCTCAAATACATATGGAATACTCTTGCAAACATGGGCTTTTCACTAAAATTACCCAATTCACCTTGAGATTTTGATCTATATAAGGGGGCCTTCACCTCCATTACAAGGATCTTTTTCTCTCTCAATCCTTGATCTCTTTGGTTCTCCGTCATCTTCAGCCATAATAACCATATTCAAGAAATATACAAGAGAATTTTGAGAGATTTAAGAGAAGTGGTATTGAGGAAATCAAGAAAAATTTGAAGAATTAGAAGAGGAAGTTGAAGAACTTGGAAGACCTTCAACAAACAAGAAGAAATCTCCGAGGTTATAGAGGTAACCTTCTAAATCCTAGATAGAATTAGGCAAGATTCAATCACAATTCATAGATCTAGGATCTTTTACACATTTTTAAAACCTCTCTTCTTACCTCAGTTCATCACACACCACCAAGAATTGTGATTGAAGTTCATTTTTATTTCATTAGTTTGGATCTAAACAATGCCTTGGGTTTTAGGAAAACCAATTTTGCAAAAGAATCCTTGATTTGGATTTCCAAAATAAACTTTGTTTTCATTTCTTTTGCTTGTATTCTCCTCTTAGAATCTATGGAATCTTCAATATCTCATGGGACTCCTTTGAGGTTGATCCTTTGATTCTCTATGGTCTCATAATTTATATAGAAATCAAGGTTCATATCCTCACATAACTATGGGATCCAAGTCTAGATCTATGGTTTGCATGAACTCACCGAGATCAAAGATTTTTAATTAAATCATGGTCCATGAGAATTGAGTGACACCAATTGGAGAATGTTCATAACTTATATATGTATTACCATAATTTTTGTTTTGATAAAAACTTATTCTTAGGATGGCTTGGCCTTTTGATTTGTGAGTAGGTTGTTCTCTGTCCAAAATTTTAGAACAGTAAATTAGTTTTAAAATAAGTAAATCAGAGCCTTAACCAACTTCTCTTGACCTTAAATAACTTTTTCTATGAAGATTAATGTGTTGGAAAGATACCCTAAAAAGATCAAAGTGGTTCTGATATTTTTACCATTTTTAGAAAATCATACAAAAACTCTGGACAAAGAATTGAAAATTCCTGAGTGATGTCTGGTTATGACCCTATTCCCAGAGATTTAACCGTTGGATCTTTGATTTTCTTTTTGGGTTAGAAATTAGACACCATAGTTATTACATACTCAAACATCATTAAGATCCAACCGTTGGAAGTATTTTATTTCTATTTTTAAAAGTCTAGTCTGCTCTCTGTAATTCTTACAATTCTGTCACAGTTTTGATAAACCTTGAACAACTCTAACCTAATGGACTCCTACTGTCCTAAGATCTTAACCATGTCTTAAAAAATTTCAATTAAGCTTAAATCCAAAGGCTAGATGATCCAATCTAATGAATATCTGATTATCTCATGTTCATGCATTCACTCATACATATTGATGCTCATAAATAGGACTCATTTTTTGGTTAAGTTGCACTTAATTGAACCTAATTGAATATGACTAGGGGTTCCTTATGATCATGTTGGAGATATAGCATCTCTATATGGACATTACATTGGCTCCTAGTTGAGACTTGTATATCTATAGAGGTGCTACAATTCCAACTAGTTAAAAGGAATTCAAAGTCTTCCTCCTCTACTTGATAGATTTAAGCTAGAAGTTTAGGATTAATTATTTGATATCTTGTTGAAGCATGTGGACTAATCTTTGTTTTGTAGCTCTTTTGAGGTACATTTTTTCAAACTTTTCTCTACTTTATTTTACTTGTTGATTTGATTGATTTTTTGACTCCATGCGCGAAACTTTAGATTAAGTCTTGCCTTATGTGTATATGTGATTAGAGACCTATTTAGGTTTTATTTCCTTGCATGCATCACACGTTTAATATTCGCGGCGGGATCCCGGTACACATCATCTTGTTGCTACTTGAAATTATGTGGTTTCGAATGCTATTTTCTCGTTAGCAATCATGCACCCTTTCCAACATGCTTTTGCAATGTATATTTATATATATATATGTATTAATTAAGGGCATGGTTAGATTAATAATTCGATTAAAAATGATGTTGAGTAGAGGCCTATCACGAGATAGGATGAGAGGGGGTGCTTTAGTCTGTCGGGCTCCTTCCTCTCTCATTCCATAATCCCCGAACCCAATTTATCTTTGGTTTCGCAAAAGATCGATTTGCTTTTAAAAATAGTTTCCTCTAAAAAAAATTAAGTGGCGACTTGTTTTGAAATTGAATTTGAACTTGAACTAATTTGTTTTGAAAATAAAAGTGGGCCCAAAATGCCGATATCCACAACAGTAAGCTGTAATTTTGACAAAGTCAGAAAGTCATTAAACTTAAGGAACTAGGTCTACACGTCATTCTAGGAATTTAGGAACTGACCACGTATTTTTCTAAGCTACGGATTATTTACTACAAACTATTAAAGTTCTAATTATATAATTATAGTCTCGAAAGTCCTATAATTATAGATTAGACTTTAGGAGTACGTTTGGTCCTTGGGAATATTTTTATGAAATACTAGACTTTAAAATAGGCTAGTGGTATTTTTTTCATAATTTTCGAAACTCATTTGGTATTTAAATTAATTAAAACATTACATGATTGGCTCCTCGATAATTACTGAAAATACTTAGAACACAGTTTTAGAATCTAATGGATTATAAAACATAACTTAAATACTTTTAAAACAATAAGGATAGTTTTCAAGAATTTAACATAGCTCATAGATATTAAATATCAATTTAAATCTAAGTGAGTAATAATATTTATTATTTATTTAAGACCAAATAAATAATAACTATAATACATAAATAGTGAGTAATATTTGGGTTTTATAAATAAATAATTTATAAGACAGAGGCATTAGGCCTTAGGATCAACAACATAATCTTTTAGATTTTTTTAAAATAACCATTAGAAATTAATTACCTAATTATTATCATTTAAAATCAAAATTTATTATTTATTTAAACTAAATAAATACTGTATTTGGTTCATTAAAAAGTCACTTTTCAATTTTACCCTTAGATGTGATGGGTGTTTGACTTTTTGCTTGTTTTGGGACCACAAATAAATGCTTCTTTGTTTTTATTATAAGGGTAGTTTTGGAAAGTAAGTAAAAGCTATATGCGAATTTAGGAAAGTGGACACTTATTGTGGGACATCCAAAAAAGGAATTTTGGACACTTATTATGGGATAGAGGGAGTAATAAGTACTGTAATACATAAATAATAGCATATATTTTTAGAATATAATAAATATTAAAGTGTAAAATTCCAAAATTTAAAATCCCTTTAATAATACTTTGAACTATTTTTAAACCATTTATAACATTTAAATTATATATAATAACTATTTATTAAACATTAACATTTGTTAAATAAATACTAAGTTCCATTAATTATTTACGAAAATAATTAATAATCTAATTAAACAGCATTAGCTAATAAATTATAATATAAAATCACTAATTATATATTTCATACTAATTAAACATGGTTTAAACATTAACAAATAATAAAACTAATTAACTACTTGTATCATACAAATATGCTAATGTACAACACCCTAGAAAATCTCATAAGAGATTTCATCTTCCGACGAAATCTGATACACCCAGAATGTATATATAAATATAAATATATTATCATCTGTGCTTAAACTTTTAAATGATCATATCTCTCTTATTTCTCGACGAAATTTAGCAAATCTTAAGTCAAAATCGAGTGCCTCGACGAGCTCGATCCAATGGTCTTTGTCTCATGATCTAACTCTTAGCGGTTCTCATTATATAGGGTAAAAATAGATTCGACCTTAAGAGGATAATCACTCCGTTGGACAAACCAAATGAGGCCCAAGCTTCGAACTACTCTTCGGGGAGCTTAAGGGGGTCTCTATGGTCAGTTTGGCATTGTTTTGGGTGATATAGTGTCACATCCCAATTTTTAGACAATCAATTATTAGTCAAGAGAGAACCCTCAACCAATATCCAGCTATCAAATCATCAGGAGTGATTGTAATATAAAAACATCACACAATCTTAACAGGATAAATCATAACTCACTCGTGCAAAAGTAACAGTCAACATCCAACCATAAAAGTTAAACCAAGATTTAAATCCAACACCAACACATAATAAATATCTCTCCAAAGTCTCCACTCAAACAATACCTAAAAAGAGACTTCACTTAAACAATATCCTAAATTGTCAAATGGCCCACAATGCCAAAATTTTTATTACTGAACTCTCTAAAATGAATTTAAAGCGAATAATAATAAACAGCACAAAGACTCCACATATCTCCTGTTGCCAGGTGCCACGAACTCCCTACTAGCCCTGCAAATTTTGATCGGCTATGCTCCAACAAGAACGCACCCGCGAGAGAAACTCAACGGGTTAGTCACATGACTGGTATGAGTTAAACCACACACACAGCTTCGGGATCACACGTTGACCCTTTAACTACCACTCTCAACATTAACTAGGGCAAGAGATTAGTTCCACTTCACATATCCAGATGAGCGGTAGTTTCCCTTTATGTGGTGGTGTAATACCCTGTATTTTCAGGTATATATAGATCCCTAGTACTTTCTTAGCCTTTGGTGAGGTGGTGTGTTCAATCGATTGGCTTTATCCCAATCGATTGATATGTCAATCGATTGGATGTTTTACCAATCGATTGGTATCCTGCCGACCTAACTCCAATCGATTGACACCTGGTATCAATCGATTGAAAGTAGCTGGAGTTGGCCACCTCGTTGGTTTTGTGTGGTTGTGATTGTTTCCCTCCCCTATATATACCCCTCCCCTTATACATATATATGTTTGCTTGTGTGTGTGTTTGGGAGAGAGAGAGAGATTTATACTCTTATATATACACACATACATATATATTGTATATATATATTACACACACACACACTCTCGGGTTAAAGAAGAGAAGAGGAGAAGAAGAAGAATAAGAAGAAGAAGAGGAGGACAGAGAGAGAACAGAGACGGACAGAGAAAGAGAGAGCAGAGAAGAAAGGAGAGGAGAGAGATCAACCACCATAGCCGCGGAGCTCGGGACGCCGTCAACGGACCGCCGGAAAGAGGTGAGTTTCATTAACTCACTCAAAGAGGTTGTTTTTGGGATGTATATATGTGTTTAATAACGTGTATGGATAATAAGAGGAACCCCAATGTTTTTAAAATAAAACCAGCAGTTTCGAGGAAGAAGACAGAGTTCAATCGATTGCCATAGAGTTCAATCGATTGATATCTCAATCGATTGCCATAGAGTTCAATCGATTGATATCTCAATCGATTGACATTAAGTCCAATCGATTGGGAAGAGCAGAATGTTGTTTATCTATTGTTATATGTTATGAGCTGATTGTAATGTACCTAAGCTGCTAATGGTTGTACCCTACGTGATATTTGATATGTGCTTAGTCAACATGATACTACGTTAGCCTTATATGATGTTTATGTTAATGTTACAAGATGAACTGTTTATTATTAACTGTTGATATGAGATGAATTATTTGACTGTCGTATGTTATTGAATAGTAGAACGGAATACAACTGCATGTTAATAATCAGTAATCAGTAGATATGATTAATACAGAGCATGTGGTATTTCCTGTACTTAGTATATGAGCATTTCACAACATGTGTCAGCATGCATGGGATAGTGATATGAAGAGGTAAGAGAAGCTGATGAGAAATGAGATATGTGACTTATGTGGAATATGAAATATGTGTACTTTGGATCCATGGGATCAACGGCTGACGAGTCGGGTGGACGTGGGACGGTTAGAGTTCCTAGTACGCCTCTTGCTGTTGAAGACGTCCAGTAATGCGTATGCACTGTTGAAGACGTCCAGTGTACCGTTGACGATTACGTCCGGCTAGTACTCTAATATATATACTCACCGTGTAGACGACCAGTGAGAATATACACAGCGTAGAAGACGTCCGTTGTGCCGCTTCCATCGTTTACAGATAGGTGGTACCGTGTAGACGACCGGTAACCCTATCAAGGGATTGTAGGACCTACTGCCTAGTCGGGTGATTCCGATTGGTACTATGGTATCTACGTATGGATACGAATTTGGATTATGGTATCAACGTACGGATACAGAGACGGATATGGATATGAATATGAGTATGGATATGATAAGATAAATGTTCAGTCGTGGATCCAGCGTCCCGACGTAAAGGTATATGCATGGGATGGATGCATGGGTTACATGCATGGATTTGATGAATATGTGATAAGATATTATACCATGATCCTTGTCTTTGTCATTACTATGCTTCCTGTTATTTCTGTTACCTTTGATTAATGTATAGTTTAATGAGACCTTTGCTATGTCCGTGAGTGACGCCATTGTTAAGAGATTAACCGCATTTTAAGATGCTGAACAATAACGGTGAGGAGTGTTGTTTAATGTACTCACTCAGCTTTGTATTCAAAGCTGATGGCGTTTATGCCCTGGACATTCCAATGTCTAGAGCTTCGCAGGACTTGAGGACGAGAGACTGATGATCTGCCGGTCTTGGAGCTGAAGGCTTGGAGAAGAAGACATGCTTCTTGTAATAGTTAGTTTGTATATCTGTTGTTATTATTGTTATAGGCCTGAGACTATAAGCCAGCTGTTGTAATAGATTTAGTAGACTTTTATAATTGGTACTTGGGCATCTGTTGCTTCCAAACCTTTTATAGCTTCCGCTGTAGACTCTGATTATGTTAATAAGATATGTTCTATGAATAGCATCCTCCCTATCGTGGTGTTTATTGGTTTGAGTAGATGACAATGCGGTTATTCACCCGTCATTCCCTATGGACCCATAAAGGAAATTTATTTTTCTCTATTTATGCTGCTCCGGGGCGTGACAGGATTTTTGGTATCAGAGCCTAGGTTTCAGTTGTTAACCGCTTGTCTTTTGTGTTAGAACCCGAGTTCTAAGATAATGTCGGTAGCATGAGGATTAGCTGAGATGAGATAGAACTGTTATCTTGTCACGCAGATAAGAGGTTGGAAGAATCCATCTGAGGATGTTTCTTTGGAAGATAGTAACTGTTGGAACCAATAAGAATATGGATAGCTGACTTCACGGAGAACATGCGTTGAGAATTAGTTGTGGTGGTGGAGATCCTATAAATATAGAGCCGTTGGATGTTAGACACTGATGAATCCCGAAGCAATCTCGGAACAGTCAGTATGTCGTAGAAATAGAAAGAGGATAAGGATAAGATTATCATGTTACCTTGAGCCACATGTTAGTTGAGTGCTCTCACATGTTAGTTGAGCAGTACTTGTAGTTTGGAACCTGAGAATAGAAATAGAATGTTTAGATTTGACGTTACGTGTAGAACCTATAGTTTCATAATCCGTGTCTTGAGCATAGATATATTGGAGTACACTTGGTAGATAGACTGACCTTGTGGTTATTATTATTTATGTGAGGTATCTGTATTGCTTAATGTGATCGTATTATATAGTGGTACTATATATCGGTTACCACATGTTTTGTTCTTGCTTGAGCTGTAAGATAGAATGCGTCTGACCGAATAGATTTTCATTGTAGGTAGCAACACCGAACACTACCAGTACTCGTTATGGTTAGGACGACTCAAGGAAACCCGGGCCAGCTGAATGGAGTACCTGAATTAGTACCTCCTGAGATAGATCCAACAGGAATGGTCGGAGTTTTCATCCATCGCATGGAACAAGTTATCAATCGTGCGGATCACGTCATCAGCAATGAAGCACCAGTACGTCAGACAAGAGTCAAACTGCTAAAGGAATTTTGTGCTCTTCAACCAGAGACCTTTACCGGATTAACGGGAGCATGGCAAGCTGAGCAATGGATTCGCCAGATAGAATTGATATTTGAGACACTTGAATGTACTGACACTGAGAAAAGACATTTGGCTATATTTCAACTAACATTCTCAGCAGCAGATTGGTGGGACGCAGTGAAAGCTACGATAGGTGAAGAAGCTGTAGGAAGGATGACTTGGGAATCATTCAAGACTCGATTTCTAGAGAAGTACTTTCCAGAATCCGAGAAGAACAAAAGGGAGATGGAGTTCATATAATTAGTCCAAGGTAGTTTTACGGTGCCGGAATATACAACTCAATTCGA
This sequence comes from Hydrangea macrophylla, assembly GCA_033977485.1. NCBI lineage: Eukaryota > Viridiplantae > Streptophyta > Magnoliopsida > Cornales > Hydrangeaceae > Hydrangea > Hydrangea macrophylla. The sequence goes on along the minus strand of CM066997.1, from coordinate 59,673,659 downwards.
GAGGCTATCACGATTTGCACCGCATATGATCGATACCCCAAGAAGGAAGATCAAGAGATATCATCAAGGATTAGTTCCACATATTCGTCATATGACTATAGGACATTTAGATCAATCTTTCGAAGCTCTGGTAGAAATGGAAACGAAGCTAGAAGACGATACTCAGATTAGTGAAGGACTATACTTTGATAAAATATTTCCAGAGTACGATCAATTTCTCCTAACGGACCAGAGAGGAAGAGATAGTCAGATTGTGTTGGCTGCTAACCAAGTTCAACAAGGAAATACAGAGAGAAGTTACATGGGCAACCGCCAGAAGCGTAAGAGGTTGGGGAACAATAAGAAAGAATCAAAACCAGTGGCGACTCCAACACGACATAGAGAACGAGATATCTGCTACAATTGTGGAGTACCAGGACACCATTCCCAAGAATGCAGAGTATCAAGGAAATCTAGTGGACGTGGAATACGATGTTTTAACTGTGATAAAGTTGGTCATGTCCGTAAGTTTTGTCCAGAATTAGAGATGCAACACAATGCTCCATCGCAACAAGTACTACGAGGGCAGACTTACCATACAAGTAATGGATCTCAACTTAGACAAGGACGAGAGACAGAAGGTACAACACTCAACACCTACATCATGTATTATATATGATCCCGATATTGTAAGAAGTTTGGTATTTGTTTGATTTGATTGTAAGAGGATTAGCCTACACCGTAAATTGTAGTTACTGGAACCATTCGTTTGACACTGATCAACAGTAGTTATCCGAGAATGGATATAACATCATCTGCATCCTTGTATAACATCGATTGCATCCCATATGACTTCTTTTGCATCCCTATAAGACTTCAAATGCATCCTTATATGACGTCAATTGCCTCCCTATCGAAAGACTACACCAACCATTGGTATGTTGGACAGAGACTAGAGATGAGGAATCTAAATTTGCTTTAGATGTAGCCTTAACAAGAGAGGACGAACTAGAAGATTGCGAGTATACGAGAAGAGATACGAGTAACGTAGAGACAACACCAGAATTACAAAGAGTATCATAGAAGGATTCTTTTCAACACCGATTGCATGTTGCTTTCACCCAGTCGAGATTATATAATAGAACGACTCACGAAAATCAGTATGTAGCTCTGCCTAACCTATTTAGGTAATACGTGGAAGCAGAACGAGTATTTAACGGGTGGTACGACCTCGAGAGATGATTATATCAATGGTACGTGGGAATATGGAGATACATGAGGAAGTTTAAATCACCAGTTACGATATTAGAGTCACGAATGCTTTCAAGTCAATATCCTGAAGGACGACGACAATAATACGGGAGTTAACAAGGAGTTCAGAGATAGAAGACAATCAACTGATGCATCAGTACAGACATCGACAGCACAATAGGAAGCATCTTCGGAGACAGGAGCAGATAGCAATGCTTCACTATGACTTTGATGAGATTAGAACACTTGATCAATAGAACCCTTACACCGTGGAGTTTGGCACGAGGAAGGAACCTTGTGTGTTTGGGGACTAGCCGTTTCAGATTTGTGAGATGATTAGATTTTGCTACCTAGAACCTTTTCCCGAAGTTCGACATATGAATTTCATTTACCTAAACCCGAGGATTTGGTAGTTGTCACCCTAGTACTCGTAGATCGTTGATATTTTCGTATCGCGTATCTAGAACTTTAACCCATTGGCCGCTGATGTAATCGTTTATGTAAAACGAGAACGTGAGCATTTTAGAGTATGTCTTCTGAGATGATTTGTGTTTTTATTAGAGGGCCTACTGCTTCAGATTTCGAGGACGAAATCTTTTGATGAGTGGTGGATGATGTAATACCCTGTATTTTCAGGTATATATAGATCCCTAGTACTTTCTTAGCCTTTGGTGAGGTGGTGTGTTCAATCGATTGGCTTTATCCCAATCGATTGATATGTCAATCGATTGGATGTTTTACCAATCGATTGGTATCCTGCCGACCTAACTCCAATCGATTGACACCTGGTATCAATCGATTGAAAGTAGCTGGAGTTGGCCACCTCGTTGGTTTTGTGTGGTTGTGATTGTTTCCCTCCCCTATATATACCCCTCCCCTTATACATATATATGTTTGCTTGTGTGTGTGTTTGGGAGAGAGAGAGAGATTTATACTCTTATATATACACACATATATATATATATTGTATATATATATTACACACACACACACTCTCGGGTTAAAGAAGAGAAGAGGAGAAGAAGAAGAATAAGAAGAAGAAGAGGAGGACAGAGAGAGAACAGAGACGGACAGAGAAAGAGAGAGCAGAGAAGAAAGGAGAGGAGAGAGATCAACCACCATAGCCGCGGAGCTCGGGACGCCGTCAACGGACCGCCGGAAAGAGGTGAGTTTCATTAACTCACTCAAAGAGGTTGTTTTTGGGATGTATATATGTGTTTAATAACGTGTATGGATAATAAGAGGAACCCCAATGTTTTTAAAATAAAACCAGCAGTTTCGAGGAAGAAGACAGAGTTCAATCGATTGCCATAGAGTTCAATCGATTGATATCTCAATCGATTGCCATAGAGTTCAATCGATTGATATCTCAATCGATTGACATTAAGTCCAATCGATTGGGAAGAGCAGAATGTTGTTTATCTATTGTTATATGTTATGAGCTGATTGTAATGTACCTAAGCTGCTAATGGTTGTACCCTACGTGATATTTGATATGTGCTTAGTCAACATGATACTACGTTAGCCTTATATGATGTTTATGTTAATGTTACAAGATGAACTGTTTATTATTAACTGTCGATATGAGATGAATTATTTGACTGTCGTATGTTATTGAATAGTAGAACGGAATACAACTGCATGTTAATAATCAGTAATCAGTAGATATGATTAATACAGAGCATGTGGTATTTCCTGTACTTAGTATATGAGCATTTCACAACATGTGTCAGCATGCATGGGATAGTGATATGAAGAGGTAAGAGAAGCTGATGAGAAATGAGATATGTGACTTATGTGGAATATGAAATATGTGTACTTTGGATCCATGGGATCAACGGCTGACGAGTCGGGTGGACGTGGGACGGTTAGAGTTCCTAGTACGCCTCTTGCTGTTGAAGACGTCCAGTAATGCGTATGCACTGTTGAAGACGTCCAGTGTACCGTTGACGATTACGTCCGGCTAGTACCCTAATATATATACTCACCGTGTAGACGACCAGTGAGAATATACACAGCATAGAAGACGTCCGTTGTGCCGCTTCCATCGTTTACAGATAGGTGGTACCGTGTAGACGACCGGTAACCCTATCAAGGGATTGTAGGACCTACTGCCTAGTCGGGTGATTCCGATTGGTACTATGGTATCTACGTATGGATACGGATTTGGATTATGGTATCAACGTACGGATACAGAGACGGATATGGATATGAATATGAGTATGGATATGATAAGATAAATGTTCAGTCGTGGATCCAGTGTCCCGACGTAAAGGTATATGCATGGGATGGATGCATGGGTTACATGCATGGATTTGATGAATATGTGATAAGATATTATACCATGATCCTTGTCTTTGTCATTACTATGCTTCCTGTTATTTCTGTTACCTTTGATTAATGTATAGTTTAATGAGACCTTTGCTATGTCCGTGAGTGACGCCATTGTTAAGAGATTAACCGCATTTTAAGATGCTGAACAATAACGGTGAGGAGTGTTGTTTAATGTACTCACTCAGCTTTGTATTCAAAGCTGATGGCGTTTATGCCCTGGACATTCCAATGTCTAGAGCTTCGCAGGACTTGAGGACGAGAGACTGATGATCTGCCGGTCTTGGAGCTGAAGGCTTGGAGAAGAAGACATGCTTCTTGTAATAGTTAGTTTGTATATCTGTTGTTATTATTGTTATAGGCCTGAGACTATAAGCCAGCTGTTGTAATAGATTTAGTAGACTTTTATAATTGGTACTTGGGCATCTGTTGCTTCCAAACCTTTTATAGCTTCCGCTGTAGACTCTGATTATGTTAATAAGATATGTTCTATGAATAGCATCCTCCCTATCGTGGTGTTTATTGGTTTGAGTAGATGACAATGCGGTTATTCACCCGTCATTCCCTATGGACCCATAAAGGAAATTTATTTTTCTCTATTTATGCTGCTCCGGAGAGTGACAGGTGGCCATGCAGTTCTCACCTGAAATTAAATAAAATAATACTTACCTTCCATCACATGGTGAGTCAATACCTTCAAAATGTTAGTGGACCCACCATCCTGCAACCACAAAGATTTATAATAACAAAATACCACAAGATTATGCGGAACTACTTGTACTAACATATCGCAAGAATTATCATCACAATTTATTCACTACACGTCCAAAATAAATATATAAGAAAAGAACGGAGGTTGAGGAAATCAATATTTTAACTCATCGAAAATTTTATTGACAATAATTCTCTTACTTTTATGAACGATTCATTATTCAATTTCCTAGGTTCACCACTTGGCTACCCTCCATGGTACACACACACATATAACCCATGTGTGCCCTGACATACTACCAACATCCACTCCAGTGCCAGTTTGGTTAGGGTATCAATCAAACCAGGTGTACACAATGGAAGACTGGTCAATATGCCTAGACATCCAACAAATAAGTCGGGCATAAGGCTTAGGCCAGCTTGATCACGAAGCCACTGGCAAAAAGGTACACTCAGTAAGTCGAGCTACCAAAAAAAATCACAACTGGGAGCGGTGAACACTAAGGAACTTGAAACCATTTTGCATTCTCGGAATTATAAAATTTCATCGAGCTCAACGTTAATGACTATCACCCATTTTTTTTCATAGCTCAACATTACATGAGAATTCATGTATCTCCAAGTAATTTTTTGTTAAGTCATATTAACAAATAGAAAATCCATAAAAAAATCATATTCCCCCAAATTTCGCACGTTTAACCATACTAAAAAAACTGCTACTGTAATCTTAAATTTCTGACGGTGTAGAATCAGGAAAAACTTAAAACATGAAAAGTGTGCAGAATCACGTTTAACATAAAATACCCGAATAGAATGTTCAAATTCAAAGCCACGATTTTCTAAAAAAAATTTGAATTTTCTAAAACTGTGTGAATTTAAAAAAAAATGAATTTCACAAATATTTCTTAATTATCATGAATATTTCATATAAGGTTTCGTCAAACTAACTATCCACCTAACCCTTTTGAATATACTAATGTCATAATCACAAAGTCACGCGAAGGGGAAAGAGATATCTATATTAATTCCACAATAACGACGTGCAATTCAATACAAAAATTTAACCCCAATAATTAAAATAAATATGTAAGAATTTGGTTACTCACGTACACATATATACATAAGTGTATATATATATCTACTCGGATACACAAATTTAACTCACCTAGTTGATCAAAAATTGATAATAACAGATGCTCTGCAATTTCACACGAGACCATGAACTCGAGACCCTTCTCTTTTCTCCTCCCTTTTCTTCTTCTTCTTCTTCTTCTTCTTCTTCTTCTTCTCTCTCTCTCTCTCTCTCTCTCTCTCTCTCTCTCTCTCTCTCTATTGCAGCTGCTAATTGCTCTCTAGTGTTTTTTTTTTGTTTAAAGTAAATTAACCTAATATTATATAACTATATATATACACACAATATAATATTATATAAATATCATAAACACACACGCTACACCAAACACACACACACACACACGTGCACTACTGATGTAAGTTTTAATTTCAATGGTATTTCTTATGGTATAAAACACTCGCACCAATTTTCGTTACTACCCACATTAATAATGCAAATAAAATCATAAAATACTAATTTAAACACTAAAAACTATTTAAAATAATTCAAGTTATTACATATAGAGACTGTCCAAAAATCAAGGTTCGTCGAAGCTTTAATGGTCATTCGGCCATGGTCGAAGCTTTTAAGGTCTGTTTGGGGGGTGGACATGGGTTTTTGTATGTGCTTAACATGCAGGGGGAAAATAATACAGAGGGGGAGAGCTGGGTTACCTTTTCGGGTCTCGATTCGGTCATGGCATCTCAGTTTCTTCCTCTCAGGCAGTCTCTCCTCTCTCCTCTTCTTCTCCTTTAACTTCTCTTCTTTTCCTTTAACTTATCTTCTTCTTTGTAAGTTGTGATCTGGGTGAACGCATGTGTGGCAGTGAGTGGCAGAGGATGAGGATTAGTGTTTGGGTTTTCTTTCTTAACTCTCTCTCTAGCTCTCTAACCTCTCAGGTTTCTTTCTCTTTCTCTCTCTCTCTCTTACTCTTTGTGGTCTCTCTCTTATGAGCTATATTAACCACACATCTAATTATGTACATATATATATATATTTATATATACACTGAATATACAATATACATATATAATATACTATACTCAATACTTATGGGGAGATGGGGAAAAATTTGGGGAGTAGCTTATGGGAGAATCCAAGAGATAATAGAGAGGGTTGGGGGGAAATACCCAATAGGTTAGATCATTTTTAGAAGGATTGATGAGAGGGGTTGGGGAAAATGTCCAATGGGTTTAAGGGGTGTTTGGGTAGGAAGTTTACCCAATGGGTTTAAGGTAGTTTAGGTGGTACTATAGGCATCCTAGGTTTGTACTAATATTTCTATTTATGTCTAACCTTATCTTGTTTTGGATTCTAGTGCCATACAGTCTAAGTTCGATACAGATTTTACAGGTTCGTGTGACAAAGTCAGTCCGGGTCTTGTAACTTACAGTCTAAGATAATTACAATCCGGGTCTAAAATAAAAATATTGATAATAATTTAATCCCAATAATAGTCAGAGAATTAAAATATCAATAATAATATTATAATTACAACTTATAATTACGAAGCTAAATACCATCGAATATGTAATCCTAATTGTGGTCACAACTATTGGGTCCGAATAATATAACCTATGATTATAAATTTAGAGACAATGAAAATATTATATAACTTATTATTATAATATTACGTGACAACGAATAATATCAACATAATATTAATATATAATACAACCTATAGTTATAAAACTTAGTGACCATGAATATTTAAATATCTATAGTTATAATTTAACGATAACAATTATTAAAATACGACATTAATATACGGGGTCGGCTTAGCAATTAAAATCACATTTACAAAGCAATACAAAATCTACTATCTTGATAACCGTTGAATCTATATATACATATATTAGTATAGCTTACGGGAATAATTACCGGAAATAAACTCATAAGTACAGACATAAATCCAGAGATTCATTTCATATATATATATATATAGGAAATTTGCAGGTATTACAACTCCTAAGGACATTATGAAGTGCTCACATCGTAACGTCCCTAGACTTCTCTCTCTTTGGTTGTGTTTTGTATTATAAGGCTCCGTGTGTTGTGTTGTTGTGTGTTGTGTGTGCGTCCTCCTCTTCTCTTCCAGTGGATGCTTATTTATAGACGAAGATTGATGAAAATTTGTCATTCTAATCGGCACTTGAATAGAAGAAACCATGGAGCTGAGAGTAAGTTGTGGTTCATTTCGTCAAGATTTTGCTCAATTTTTCAACCCTGTTCTGAATAACTTGCAGAGAGAGAGAGAGAGAGAGAGAGAGAGAGAGAGAGAGAAAGAGAGAGAGAGAGAGAGAGAAAGAGAGAGAGAGAGATTCTACGTAATACACATATAGATGTATTCATATAGATGTCCCTATCTAAGCATTTACTACTTTTCACACTTGAGTTTTGTTTTTTTTTCTTCTTTGGTTGTTTCTTCTTTGTTGACCATTTGGGAGTTAGGAAAATATAGTTAGCACATGGGAGATAATCCCGTGTGTTTGCTACATCTTTCCTGCCCTTTATTGCATTATTTCAACTTCATTTTTACTTAAACAATAAAACATGTAAAAGCACATAATTACACATATTTGAGTGACATCATCATTAAATCATATTAATTCCAAAATGCATGTAAAACTAGGGATTTGGGGATTAAATGGGCACTATATCTATTATATTAGCACATGAATATGCAATATTCATTGTTTGTCACGCCCCTCAACTATCTTATTGCTAGTCCCTAGCAATGAAGTGAAAGAGAAATTGTTCTAAAAGTTTAATTTAAAAGTACGAGTAGACTAAGGAAAATAAAACCTAACTCATTGTCGTAGAAATCGCGATTGCATTTAGCATATGCAACAAGCTGTTAAACCTCTAGGTTAGGTTACCCCAATGGACGAGTGTTGTCTCGTGAGGGTTTGCAGTGAATATACCCACAAAATTCAATTTTAATTTCAAAAAATAAAAATAAAGGTAGATTTTCTCCTTTTATAACAGATAGGAATAAATTTGGCAATAAATGAAATTTCCAAGTATTTAATAGTAATGCAACACACACACTAATAGTTTGTCAATAGCAAAATCTTTAAAAAAAAATTCTCTTTAAACTTATAATATGTGCTTGAAAAGTCAAACAACTGTTCTTAACTTCAAAGTTTACATAACTAATAGCAGTCATAAAACTTGTAGTTTTAACACAATTTTCACTGGGATTTTACTCTATTAATGAGAAACTCTCATAAACCTATGTAGAGAACATCTCACATGGTAGGAAAGCAAAGACAGGGAAGTTGCTTCCATTTTGATGACTCGATATATAGGTATTTGGAGTACAATAAGTCTCATGAATGGATTAGCACTAGAAGAGCGATCTACCGTGGAGAACATCCTTATCACTTAAATTTAAAAATCATTTTTTTTAAATCATTAGGACTTTGACTAGTATTGGATAGAAATTAAGATGATTAGGATATTCGGGGTATATTTTTTCTAAGCATGTGATTGGGGTGTTTACGCAATTCATTCCAATCTCTTCTCTTTTTTTTCTTTTCTTTTTTTACATCTTTCTTTCTTTACCACTTCTTTTTTTTTTTTTTGCAATATCATTATAGTCCAATTACATACCTAGATGTAGAAGTGAGGTTTGTACTTCCAGGTGGAGCAAGGCATGATTTGGAGAGAACAAAGAATAAGGCAATATTAGGTGAAGGGTGTGCATTTGAAAGAAAAGATGGCCTAAATCATTTTCAAAATAGATTGACTTTGTTCATTCAAGCATTTTAGAAGTTCTAATGGTAAATTCTGAACATTCTCTTCTAATAATCAGTCAAAGAAAAAGAAAAATAATGAGACTTTCAACAAGCGATATGACAAAAAGAATGAGACTAAAAAGAACAGTAACCCTCAAAAAGGAAGATTGGCACAAAAGCTCACATGGGTTAATTAATTTCCACTACTTGTCTTTAAACTGCATAGTTTATGTTTACTCATACATTTGGATTCAGTAAATATTTCACACTATTTCAAAATGTTTAATGTTTAAAGAGTTTTTAGCATTTGAAAGTAGTTAAACATGTGGCAATGTGTTGTTTGCTATTAACATACCCAAAATAACATTAACGTGCCAAATTTATCCTATATAGAAGTAAAAGAAAATTTTCTGAAAAATCCTACGCGTATCCTCTAGGTTGGATACATATATGGTGCGACTAATATCCTCTGCACCTATACAAAAGAGGCTACGCAATCTGGAGCGTCCAAGTTGTCATGATCGCCCATCCACCTCTAGTAAAAGAGATGGATCTAGAACCATTAGCAAGTTAAAACATCAGTAAGAGGTTAGGAGATAACTCTGGCATTACTTAGTTTTTCGCTACCTCTAGGGTCAATCACTACACTAGACATATCTGGTGATGTTGGGATCATGCAAATTACTCCTATCGAACCAGCTAATGAAAGCTAAATGTACATGTAGGATCATTTTAAAGTTTGGGCTGACTGAAAATTATTAAATGTACTGAAAATAAATTTTTTTTAAAAAAATAAAAATAAAATGAGGGATGGGAAACTAAAGTTTATTTGGGTATCAAAGGATCCAGTCCACTTTCTCAACCAAGTTTTTCTTTTGTTAAAATTTGAATTGTCTTTTGTAATAGTAGTAAACTTTAAAAAAAAAATGCCATTATGAGAAATTAAACTAGGACATTTTTCTCTGTAACAATTCAAACACCATCCTAACCTTTTAGCTTTCCTTTTGATGGCATAAAGGCTAGTGCCAACAAAGGATTTCTTCTGCTCAGAAACAAATGAGCGACCGACCCGTTAACGTCTAGTCATCGACTATTGGATCCATTTTTTATACTCTCAACCAACAAGAGAGGCTAGACTCTACCCTCTACTATTTCCAACTATCAACCAAGATCTAATTAAAGAGAGCTTAGAGGGGTGGATGGGAAAATTATTTAAAAACTGTATGTATATATTAAGAAAGGGATTTGCTAACCTACAACATAGGAGGCTTTTAGCGACAAAAAATAGGGTTTTAGCGACAAATTTTTTTGTCGCTAAAAGTTGGAACCTTTTGCCACAAAAATTTCATCGCTAAAAACATCTTTTTCGTCACTAAAGAGGTTGTTGTATGCTGCTAACCTACAACCATCATGTTGTAAGTTAGCAGCCCCCATTAAGAAATATATATATATATACACATTCAGAAACTAAAAAAAAAAACTAAAACATTTTTTTTTATTTTTTTGAATTCTGAAAGAGACTTTTTTTTTCAAACAAAAAAACTAGAAAAGAAAAACTACATATTATTTATATATATAAAAAAAAAACAGGAAACTAGAAAGGAAAAAGAAAAAAAAAACTACAATTTTTTCTCCTTTTTTTAAACAAGGGCAACGTAGCATTATCTTAATAGCAATTAGGAAAATAACAGGTAAAGTTCAAAATACATAAGACCAATAATTAGCGCATTGTCCATTTTTGTAGTGTAAAGCTGAAATGCAGAAATATCACATGCCACACAGAGATCTGAGAACTTGGTAGGGTCGTGGATCGAGTGGTACTCCCAAGCTTCTTTGGCGAGTACCTACAACTTATGGATTTCATTTTTTTTTTGTGTTATATAATGGAAAAGAGATAAATAAAGAATCAAAAAAATAAAAACTAGACTCGATCGGAAGATATAAAAATAAAAATAAAAAATAAAAAAATAAAATCAAAATCAAGCTTTTCTCTAGATTATAGGTCTTACCTTTAGTGATCGATAGAGTGGATCTTGATTTTGGATTGAGAATAACAAAGAAAATGGAAGATTGAGACAGATCGGAGCGAGAGTTTGAGAGAGTTGCAGAGAGAGGGAGAGATCGCCGCAGTGAGAGAAAAGAGAAAAGTGAGAAAGAAGAAAAAGAAAGGAAAAAAGAGAGATGGGGAAAGTTTTTAGGGTTTAAAGCCATATTTATATCCATTTTCTCTTTTTCAGTGTAGCTCTTCCTAAAAAAAATCTTATCATATTTTAAAAATTTTAATTTTTTTAGCTAAATAATTTAAAATGAAGATAAAACAAACAAATAGGTGTTAATCGTGAAACCATCCCCCCCCCCCCAATGAGTCTGATAAAAATGATCAAAATAAGAGTATAGGACTATGAAAACATAAATACTCTGATACACTATGTCCTATACTAATTATGATTTAAGATATTAAGAAGCATTATAGTTGGGGTTCTCCAAATGAATGGACTCCAACTCAGGTTCAAATCCTTCTAAAAATGGCTTTAATCTATGCCCATTAACTTTAAATATATTTCCATCTTTAGGGTCCTCAATCTCGACAGTTCCATAAGGATAAACATTTTTGACTATATACGGACCAGTCCATCGAGATTGTTTCCTCTAAAAAGATGTAGTCTAGAGTCATATAATAGAACTTTTTGCGTGGGGTAAATCTTCTGCACAAAAGATTCTTATTATGATACATTTTAGTTCTTGGTTGATGAATTCAGGTGTTATCATATGCATCTTTACGAATTTCTTCAAGCTCACTTAATTGTAATTTTCTTAAAATCTCTCCCTCTTCAATATTACAATTTAAAGTCCTAGTAGCCCAATATGATTTATGTTCTAATTCTACTAGTTGGTGACAAGCTTGTCCATAGACAAGCTTATAAGGAGACATCCCCAAATGAGTTTTGTAAGCAGTTCTATATGCCCATAAAGCATCTATTAATTTTGAAGACCAGTCTTTACGATTAATATTCACATTTTTTTTCTCGAGAATATGCTTAATTTGCCTATTAGCTAATTTAGCTTGTCCATTTGTTTGTGGATCATATGCAGTCGACACCTTATGGATCACTCCATATCTTTTCATTAATTTTTCAAATGTCTTGTTACAGAAATGAGTTCCTTGATCACTTATTATTGCCTTTGGAGTTCCAAATCAAGAAAGTACATTATCTTTTAAAAATCTAATAACTATACAATGATCATTCTTTTTTGTAGGAATAGCTTCTACCCATTTTGAAACATATTCGACTGCTAATAAAATATATTCATATTAGCAAAATGGAGGAAATATAGGGGTTATTGGCAGAAAATATTATAGGGGTTATTGGCAAAGATTTCAATTGTAATTATAGGGGTTATTGGCAGAAAATATTATAGGGGTTATAGGGGTTATTAGCAAAAGTCAATGCCACAACAATCAAAGGTTTCAATTGTAATTATAGGGGTTATTGGCATTTAATTTCTTTTCATAATATTGCCCAATATTTGGCAGCGGTTACAAGCCTTACAGTATAAATATGAATCTTTAAATATAGTGGGCCAATATAAACCGCTTTGTAAAATTTTCATGGCAGTTACTTAAGATGAAAAATGTCCTCCACAAAAGCACGAATGACACATGAAAAGTACATTTTCAATTTCTTAATTAGGAACACATTTCCTAATTACCTGATCGGCACAATATTTAAACAAATATGGGTCATCAAAGTAGAAATGCCTAGCAATAGCTAGGAATCTCTTTTTATCTAATGATGACCAATTGCTTGGTATTTTCCAGTTACTAAAAATTAACAAGATCAGCACACCATGGTAGGGAAGTCACAGAAAATAACTATTCATCAGGAAAAGAGTCTTGAACAGGTAAGGGTTCACTGGTATTGTCCTCAAAGGTGAGGCGGGATAAGTGATCAGCTACCACATTTTCTACTCTTTTTTTTGTCTTTAATAAATTAAATTCCTCTAGTAGGAGTATCCACCTAATAAGCCTAGGCTTAGTGTCTTTCTTTGAAAGGAGGTATTTAAGAGCTGAATGGTCAGTAAAATAGACAATAGGGGAACCAATCAAGTATTGCCTAAAATTTTTAAAAGGCGAGTATTACGGCTAGCAATTCATTTTTAGTAGTTGAGTAGTTTATTTGAGCACTATCCAAAGTTCTACTGGTGTAGTATATAACTGATGGCTTTTTATCCTTTCTATGTCCTAGGATAGCTCCAATGGCAAAGTCGATTGCTTAACACATTAATTCAAATGGTAAGCTCCAATAAGGAAATTGCATAATAGGTGTAGTAGTGAGATGCTCTTTTAATTGATCAAAGGATTTTTTTACATTCTTTAGTCCATTCAAAAGGTATATATGTTTGGCCAATAATTGACATAAAGGCCTAGAAATAGTACTAAATTTTTTTATGAATCAGCGATAAAAATGTCACGCCCCGAAAATCGAAGCGCGAGGAAAAGAGAAAAAGATAGAGAGAAAAGAATTAAAATCCAATCACAATGCGGAAGCGACTTTGGAAACCCACGGGGTTTCCTACAAGGATGACTTACTAATACATAAACACAAAATGGACTTACATGTTAACGAGTCCTTCAAAGATGAAAGCATTTGAAAATCACATTGAAAGACTTTCCGGGCAAGCACTATATCAAGGAGAAAAGGAAAAATTACAATGAATTTGATAAAAGGTCATTTGTGACAGTTGCTGAATTTTAAAATACCCGTAAGTAACTATATCTTTGAAATTTTCACATTCTGTCCACGTAGGTCCATGTAAAATTCGATTCTGCACAACTTTCGTCTAATGACATTTTTTCCAATTCTGCACCATTTGGGCAGAAAATAAAAAAATGTTATTAGACGAAAGTTGTGCAGAATCGAATTTTACATGGACCATCGCGGACAGAATGTGAAAATTTCAAAGATATAGTTACTTACGGGTATTTTAAAATTCAGCAACTGTCAAAAATGACCTTTTATCAAATTCATTGTAATTTTTCCTTTTCTCCTTGATATAGTGCTTGCCCGGAAAGTCTTTCAATGTGATTTTCAAATGCTTTCATCTTTGAAGGAATCGTTAACATGTAAGTCCATTTTAGGTTTATGTATTAGTAAGTCATCCTTGTAGGAAACCCCGTGGGTTTCCAAAGTCGCTTCCGCATTGTGATTGGATTTTAATTCTTTTCTCTATATCTTTTTCTCTTTCCTCGCGCTTCGGTTTTCGGGGCGTGACAGATTGGTATCAGAGCCCACCGGGTTTGAATACCTAGGGGCTATGGGTGTTTAGTTCGGGCTTGTTTCGTTTCCGTCCACGCTTAAGCTTGTTCATTATTCTTCGTTTATTTCATTGAGGTTTTTCGTTAAGATGATGCGATGCCGCATGGGCATGCGTAGAGGTTGAATTCCTTCGAGACCTACATGGTTACATGTTCAAGGTGTTTACATGTTTCACATTCGATGTAGTATCTACTTACATGTTAAATATTTACATACTCCATGGGATGGCATTAGTCCTCCTATGAGTTGCTTAATGTGGTTAATAGTCATTCGATTCCTCATCCAATGCTAATTGTTTTAAATATGCCGCCGTTTAGTTTACATAGTGAGACGCTGCATGAGCATTTTTTTAATGAGTGAAAGTCTCCGGGACTTTTGTGTTTACGTGCCCAGTTTACATGTTTCATATTTTACGTGTTATGTGAGTTCATGTGAAGCCTACGTGCTCTATGTATTGTGATGTGCATTTCCATTGGCTATGATATGAAGAGTACGTATTTCACGCAAGGCGAGTATAATGCTAGCATTCTTAATGTTGAATGCCTTCGAGGCTAGGTACGTATATGCTAGGTGTTTACATGTCAAAGATTACATGTTCCATACCCGATATGCTAAGTGTTTATATGATTTTCAATTGTTCTAATATGTATTGATGCATATTGAGTAATGTGATCCCGTATTGTTGATGAGCATACTTCTATGTGAATTTGATGTTTAAGTTAATGTTCACATGTGATAGGTGTACATGTTCTACATGCGATGAGCTAATCGGTTCCAACATTTATATATGTTTAGGGTACATGCCAAGTACATTAATGTTTGACGTGCCCTACAGTTATGTTATAACCGTGCATATTCTTAGTGCTATGTGTTCTCATGGGTCATGATAGGCATTGATCAGAATGAATCATGATATAAATTGCTTAAGGTTGCTAGTAATCTATATTGATGTTGATTGCTTTTCCTGTATTATCCTTGTCGCTTATGTTAAGTATCGAGTTGATTACAAAGCAATATGGTATCATCGTTCGCAAATGTAAATAGAATTAGGAAGGGAAACGTTATATGATATATGTGAACATGATTAATGTTGTGAGCTATGTGACCTCAAGCTAAGTATGCGTATCCTCCAAGTGATGTGTGAATTAATGTTTAACCTATATAGATTCATGCCCGGTTCACGTGGAACTGTGGCTTGAGCACGTATTCATAATTTGGAGTACCTTGGTACTATTTGAGGAGGATCTTTGAGTAGACGCTGTAGCTTTTCAGTCAAATTTAAGTGGGGGTTAGTGTTGACTACATCAACTTTGGGGAGTATGTTATGGGACACCCTCAGCCGACTATTTCATGAGCAGTATTTCCCGTTCGTAGTTTGTCGAGCTAAGAGGATTAATTTTTTTTTGAAATCTTCGTTAGGGAGCCGTGACAGTTTCTGAGTATGAGGCCAGTCTCATTTTCATATAACATTGGACAATAGAAGGAAGGTAAGAACTTTTGAGAATGGACTTCGTCTAGGCTTACGCACCAACGCGGTTGGATTCGAGTTGAATGTACTTAGTAAAGTGGTTAAGAAAATATTAGTATTTGGGTATTTGAGTTTGAATAAAAGAGTTAGAGAACTTCATGCACCGACTAAGAACAGTCAGTTGGACCACCCCCAGTTCGTCCACCTTTTCAGCAGACTTGTAGGCCACCTTTGTTACCACCACAGCCAACTCCTTCAACTCAGATTTTTCTGGCCGAGCTTCCCTAGGGGGACAATAAGGACAGCTTAATCTTTTTACCGCCGCACCTTCCGTGGGTAATACTGATGCTTCTGTGATCTGAGGTAAGTTGTTCGTGTTTAGTCCCAGTGCCACTATGCCTGTAGATATCGGCGCATTGTATCCCTTTAGATACCACCTTGTGCATCATCAATGAGTTGAGAAATGAGTCATTTGGTTCCTACATCATTAGCTGTTAATAGATACTTCTGTTGGAGGCTTAGTTCCCTTGGATCGAGTGTGTCGTGATTGTGAGCTGTGACAGCTGACCAGCACACCATCTTTGATTTTTGATTATTAGTATGGACTAGTGAGTACTTACCGAGCACTTGTGACTTGTTTGAGAGGAAGTTAGCATTTGCATTACCATCCGGGAATCTTAATTGTTTTGTGGATGATCGTATAGAGATTCCGATATATCCGCTTCATAGTTGGTACAACTGTAAAAGTCGTATTGACTCCTTAAATAGCTTGTTTTGTTTTCCAATGAGAATGAACCAAATTTGATTGATTTCTCTTCCGTTGTGGGTTAGTACACTGACGTGTTTCCTGAGAATTTGCATGACTTGTCGCCTATCCGTGAGAATTGAGTTGTGACAGATTAATACCCAGTACTCCATCTTGATGTCGCCGTATTGTAAGACATCCGTAGAGTTGAAAGGGTTAAGGACTCAGTTGGGGAACTTATAGGTTAGCGATTCATTTGTTTTAATCCGTCTCCTTGGAGAGTACCCATTTCCTTGTGCCAAGAAGATAAATGGCCCTCTTAAGTTGAGTATTGCTTATGACATCAAATCTTGTGACTATAAGAATCAGTAGATCCTTTTGACTAACTTCGTAGTTCAACGTGTTTAGTTTCAAAGATTGATTTAAAATAGAGTTATCACCAGTTGCGCACTAGGGAACGTGAGATTCCTAAGACTACTTTTCGCCCGTATTACGGACATTGTGAATCCCTTGTTATACCATTCAGTTTGATGAACGCACCTGCTGCTTTAGCAAATTTGATAAGCCATGTGTTTAATCCTTGCTAAGACAAGTTTGTGATTGAGCACCGATGACTACGTATGCCAATTTATCTAAGTGTGAATATTGATTATCCGAGGTAAAAAGTTTCTTGAACATGTCATTTTTGGTAATGGAGTACCCGTGGATCCTTCTAACATTGGGACCGTTATAGATTTGCCTTGTATATGAGATTCATGGTTTCTTGGGACTAATGGGTTACTACCGTTGCTTTGTTGGAAATATCTCCCCGCGTGGTAATTAACGGAGTTGATGAAAATAGAGGTGAACTTTGTTTGAGATGCTTTGGGGTGAGAATGTGTTATACCAAAGTTACAAAACTTGTTTGATTTTGGCACCTATTCTTGTGAACATTGAGCGTGAATTAATTGAACTATATTGTATGCTTCCTGAACGCGGATTGAGCTACCCAAGACTTGGGACTAGGAGACATCACATATGAGACATTTCTAACTCAAAGAGACCTTAATTTGGGACAACCCTGTTGGGTAATTATAACTGTGACTATAAATTTAACTTTGGGTGACCTTGAGATATGAGCAGACTATGACTTGAATTGCGTTGCCACCCAAGCTAGGCCAATGTCGTGACAGAGAAGTATGACTATGATTCAGCTTCCTTACCTATGCAAGAGTGGAAAATGTTGTGGCTCGTGTGTACCCTAGTGTATTTACCAGTGCAAGAGTGGAGAATACTGAGACATTGTGATGACTTTGAGAATTGTAGTTTGGAGACTTATGCCCAAATTTCCTTATTTGACTTGAATGTGTTATCGAAAGTTTTGACTTGAAGTTGTTAGCAGTACAGAAACTCGATGATGAAACCATTGCCTTGACATACCGTATGATTAATGGAGACTTTGGACAGGATTGGACTTTTGGTGACATTAGAGGTTTGAAACCTCGAGACAGAGTGTTCGTTACCGTTGCTTGCCGTGGAGATGTGCTGAAAGAGTTCTGCCATTCCCATTTTTCCGTACATCCAGGAGGCACAAAAATGTACCATAATTTGCGTCGCCAGTATTGGTAGAAAGGGTTAAAGAGGTCTATTGTTGAATTTGTTTGATTTGCCAGCAGGTAAAGACCGACACCAGAGAATCACAGGTTTGTTACAACCATTTTCAATTACTAGTATAGCATTTCTGAGAACTTTGCATAAGGACAACACTCTTTGGATCCTTGTAGATCATTTGGACCACATCTACACATTCATGCCGTTCAGAGTGACCGACATCGTAGTTTCCCATAGTGTGATTCATGTCCGTACGATCATGAGACACCGTAGTGTATCAGTGTCGATGTGTTTAACTATGATACTGTCACAGCCCGGTCCCACAATAGCGGAACCGGAGCCCGTGGCACGCCACCGAGGCTAAACCAATTCATTAACGTTCCCAAAAATTAGTTTGAAGAACACACGCAGCGGAATAAAACAAGACATTTTGAAAACCATCAGTCTAGTCGACTGATCCTCAGACCCAGTCGACTGATCCTGGTCCAGCAGAAAGTTGGGTTTTAAAACACCATCCAGTCGACCGCTTTCTACACCCAGTCGACTGGTGCTTCAAATTTTCAGTCGACTGATAAAGTCCGGTCGACTGAAGTTTGGCCTGAACAAAATATTTGAATTGAAAACATGATCCAGTCGACTGTGTCGAGGACTCAGTCGACTGATCCCCTGCGAAACAATGCAGTGAGTTGCTGAAAACAAAGGCCCAAGTCGACTGTTTTCTCAACCAGTCGACTGATTTATGGCAGCTTCTCATTCTGCAGAGTTTTCTAAGTTTAAAAGCTTTTGAATTCGAACGGCGATCAAACACACACTTCCAAAAGTACTCCAAGGCAATCCTAACTGTATTAACATATTACCGAAGCACAATTACAACATGTTATTAACTATTACAACGTTTTAGATTCGTTCTAACATACCAAGTTAAACATAACTAAAACCATAAGAATTCTTATTACAACATCCTATTATCCCAAAACTACAAGGTTAACATTCAAGTTGCCTTCTAAAAGAACTCCCAACCCACGTGCTCACTTCTGCGATTCCTCGCCAGCATTAACACCTGCAATGGTTATTTGAATAACCACACATATTTCGATTCGTTTAAGCTAACGCTTAGTGAATAAATCAACATATGTACATGAATGATAAACATGTCCGCATTCACATCTCTACAATTCATACTAGTCGCCGGAGACTCACGTGCCCGTCCATACTCCCAATCCGCGACTCCTCGCCAATAAGTCCACGCGAAAGGGTAAGACCCACGATTCTATAAACAATCGTGCGACCTTAATGCCTATATTGGCTCCACAAAATGGCACGGTGACCACGTGCTCCTTCTGACCCACATAAGCAAATTAACATGCTCAAATACATATCACCATGCTCGCGGTAATCAAAACATATCACCGTGCTATTGAGCCTACTTATCAATATAATTGCCCAATATGAACTACACAATATATCTCTAAGAATTAATACATGCTATTCAAACATAACATGAATACATGCCAAGAAATCATTCCAAAACATAGTTGAATCACTCACCTCCAATTTACGCGCTTATAATACGATCCAAAGAAAACCCGTGCACAAAGAACGTGCAAAAGTCCGTCTAGTACAATTCCTATCGATCAGAATTCCATTTATCAACTTTTATGAAAAATTCTAGAAAATAACTTTTCAGAAAACTTAGCTAAACAGGCCCTAATAGGTATCAAAACGAAGCTCTTACCTCGAGGAGCTCGAATATGAAATTTGGGAGAAACCAGACTGACGGAAGATCGTCGTTTGGCGTCGCAAAGCTCTAAGCTCCTAAATCTCCCTCTAGCCCCCTTTTGGCCTCCTTTTGGAATTAGGTTAACACTTATGAAAAAATATCCCATTCATCTCTATCTATATATAGGCAACTCTTTTGGAAATTACGCTTACCTCCCCACAAGTTTTCAAAACTCCTAATCAGTCTCTGAAACTTTCTATACAGCTTATTCACAGCTTTACGAGTGAGACTTCAAAATTATAAAAGTTTTCGACTAAGTTTCGTTTGGTTGCTAAAACGCGAATTTTTACATGACGTTTCCGAAGTTGCTAATTAGCCTACCAAATTAATAGCGTGTTCATTCGTTCTCACCAGGATACTAAATCTAACAACAGAAATATATTCTAAGCCAGAAAATAATACAGATATTGCAATACACAGGTAAACATTTATTTTCAGATAAACATTTAAAATGTTCCACAGTAACCATCTCATACTCGGAGAGACGTCAAAACAATAAATCCTCAATCACAATAGTTTCAAAGGGTTCTCTAATACAGACACCCAAATCAACTCGTGAGTCAAAACTCACCCAACCATGTGCCAAAAGACACGCCACATCACATTACCATGCATGACAATGTAATGAAATGCAAAAGCAATAACACGAATGTGGGTGTTATAGATACGAAGGTTGTGTTTCCTTCCTAGCAGAATATAAAGTATGGGGTATTCAACTCATTCTATTCTAATTGATTTTGGGAAAACATGTTGAGAGTAGTGTTATGACACTTAGTAGTAATTGGGAAGAACAGTTTCTGTTAGCTGGGTTGCATCCAACATCAGTTATCAGATGGCATCGTTTGAGCCATTGTATGGCCGTTCGTGTCAATCTCCTTTGTGTTGGGGTGAGGTAGGTGAGACTAAAGTAATTCTTGAGAAGTTGATTTCAGCTCAGAGTTGTCAGAAATCGTATGTCGACCGTCGTCGTCGACCGTCCGTGTTTGAGATTGTTGTCCTGGGTTGCAGCATTTGATCAAGTGGTAGGTTAGTATTGCGTTTATTGAACCGTTTGAGATCCTTAAGAGGATGGTGCAATTGTGTATTATTGGACTCTTCCGCCTCAGTCGTTGAGAGTGCACAATGTGTTTCATGTGTAGATACTCAGAGAGATCCTGACCGTCTCATGTGTTTGATTGGACCGTAGTGTCTCTTGGTGAAGACGTATAGTATAAAGAGAAGAACAACCCGTTCATACAATTGAGAAGAAAGACCGTGTGTTGTCCATCATGTTGGTAAGGATTCTTTGGCATCATCATAGTATCGCCGAGGTAAGAGTGAAGCGAGGAAAAGTTACCCTCACCTATTCCCGAGTAGTGTAAGCTTCTTGTTGATCGCCTTTCTTCTGCTTTATTGGCCTAAGGTTTGAGCAAGACGTTGCTCCCTTCTTGCGCTTAGTTGTTCCGAATTCCAGGACCGAATTCTTTTAAGGGGGTAGATTGTCATAACTCAAAAATTTTAATAAGGGTTAAACTATAATTAAATGTTTATGTGCAAGCCTGTTAATTATTTTGGGGCAATATTTGAATTTATTTGAGCTTATGTCACTATATTTTTTTTTTTTTTTTTCTTGGCTTATTTGGTTTTATTTTATTTTACTACAAGATTTTATTTATGAGTTAATTAGTATAATGTCCATTTTACTCTAGGTTTCTTGCAATAGGCCCAACGTATGAAACAATTTCGTCTGAAGTCCACACCACAAAAATTGGACCAAACTACCCTTTCCATTTCTCATTCAAAACTGCAATTAATAACCCCAACTATTTTAGGGGTTTTCAAAATTCAAATCCCAAATACCTAAATGAGAATAATCACATTATATATGCATCTCTCTCTCTCTCTCTCTCTCTCTCTCTCTCTCACTCACTCACTCACTCCGGCGATCATTCCTCGACACCGGAGACATTCACCGGCGCTCGTGATCGTGTCTGAAATCCACGACTAGTAAGTAGTTTTTTTTAGATTATTTTTGAAGAAGTTCATGGAACATGTGTGTGTGTGTGTGTGTGTGTGTGTGTGTGTGTAAAGTTGATGTTTTGGGTGTTTTCTTTAATGGGAATTGGTTCTTGCTGGTGTTTTTATGATTAGAATATATATTTTTTGGTTCCAATTTTGTGGGTTTTGGATATTACTTCAATTTTTCTGTAGATCTGAGTACTTCTAATGTTTGGATTTGATTCCCATGGAAGCACATTCTCATTGTATTTAAACCCTAAATCTTAGTTTTGTATGCATCTGTGGCGATTTGTTCTTTGGAAGTTGACGCCGGAGAATTTTTGAAAGAATCTATAAGTACATTTTTTTTATTTTTTTTCCTTTTGGCCTTTATAACTGTGGATTTATGCTACTGATGGAACTCTCTCTCTCTCTCTCTCTCTCTCTCTCTCTCTCTCTCTCTCTCTCTCTCTCCCCCTGTTTAGAGAGAGAAAGCTCAGGCCATGGCTCAGACCATCCTCACACAGGACCTCTCCAGCGTCCTCACGCTAGTCGATTTTGGTGATTGTTTCGAACCCGATTGATGTCTTGACGTATGATGCTTGGAAGCTTTCTGGGTTTCAACAACAATGGCAATACCGGATCTGCTCTCTCTCAAGCTATACAATGGAACCCGATTATATATTATGTTGTGGTTCAAAGGTTGTGGTCCAAAAGGTTGTAGTGTAAAATTTAACACTCTTGTTCTTTCGTCAAAAGTTGTGACGTGTTCTTGGTTTCACATGTTATGGTGCGAAATTGTATACTATGTGAATGAAAAATGTGATGTCAATGAAATATTGCAGTCAGTGTAAAATGAATGTGCAAATGAATTTGTGATAAGACAGTGTTCCTTTGTTGAATAACTCGAATATGAGTGTGAAATTTAACACTTTTATTCATTCTAGTGTGAAATTTAACAAAAAAAATTTTTGGTGATGGTGATGAATGACTGTTAGATCACCCAAGAATGGTGAAATACGAAATTAAAAAAGATATGTGTAATATTAAACAGATTCTAATGTATAAAGCCCTACAATTATGGCATTTAGTAACTTAATTCCTAAAATATATGCAAGATTTAGTAACTTCCCAAAATTATGGGATTGAGTTTGACCAATTGTAGTATACAATAAGTTTGGTAACCTCCCAAAATATATGCAAGATTATGGGATTGAGTTTGACCAATTGCAGTATAAAATTTTCACACTAATGAACTAGTTGCAATGTAAAAACAAACCAGTTGCAGTGTAAATTTTCACACTAATGAACCAATTGCAGTGTAAAACGAACTAGTTGCAGTGTAAAATTCAATACTCGCATAAATGTATGGTGCATAGTAACAGATTAATATGTTATGTGATCAATGATTATTGGTAGAACATACAAAAATGGGATACCCACATATAAATGGCGTTAGAAATATTAAAATACCTACCCTCAAAAAAAAAAAAAGAAATATTAAAATACCCATAATGTACAAGGCTAAAGTTATGAGATTTTATTTCCATATATTTGATATGCAAATCAATGGGATCTTTAAAATAGAGTTATTACCATATATATATTTATATATATGTATGCCTGTGTATATGTATAGGGGTAAAAAAGTCACTAAAACTATCTATAATTGGGGATTGTGGACTAATCTCTAACAACATTCACAATTATAGGGTCTCTCATTGGGAAGTACCAATTGGTGGGTCTATTATAACAAACATTGGTAGAATGGGATTTCCCACTAAATTTTTCTTTATTTATTATTATTGGTGTTAAAGTGGGTACATGTTTAAATTTGGGTGTGCAAAAACTAGACCATACACATACACACATGCTATATACTACTTTATGTCATCAAAGAGGGAATTAAAAACCAAGACAAGTGAGTGGGCCCCACCCACTTAAAGTGGTCGGCCACTTCTCTCTCCCCCACCTCACTTTCATTTTCTTTTCTTTCTTTTTCTTTCCTTTCTCTCTCTTCTTCTTCTTCTTCTTCTTCTTCTATATGAAATTGGGTATACACATACAACCCACCATTGCTCCTTCTTTCAAGCTTCCAATACACCCCCAAAAAGTCATTTTCGTGAGTTTTTCTATTTCACAAAACATTCTTAGAATTTCATAAGCTTTCTAATGGTACCAACAAAATTCGTTTTGGTGGCCATTTTTATAGTTTTCCCAAGTTTCATAGAGCTTCTAAATCTCTCATCTACAACCATGGATTCCTATTGAAAAATTACTACATGCAGTGGGTTCTTGGGCTCCCTAGGACATCTCTTTTCAACTTCTTGGAGTCACTTGGAGATCTTTGGATTTTCTTGGGAATTTTTGCTCTTCCATTTATTTTGGAAGAAATCTCCATAGAGGTAGATTTACATTGTTGCAATTTTATATGTTATACTTGCCTAAGATGCTATGAGTATATTTATATGTTAGGAGAGAATTAGACACATGTATAGGATTTTCTCCAAAGTTGTAATGTTAGGGTTATATGCCTAAATATAATTTATATGCTTTGGTTGTGTAAGTTGTGATGTTGTTGTGTTATATGTGATCAAAATGATGCTAAAAATATAATTTAGACATATGCAATGGGTATTTCCCCAAAGTTGTAATGTAAGGGTTGTATGCCTAATTGTGGAATTATATGCTTTGGTTGTGTAAGTTGTAAAATTTGGGGTGTTAAATGTAATTAAAATGATGTTAAGGGAATAATATGGACACATGCATTATTTTTCCTCAAAGTGGTAATTTGGAGATTGTATGCTAGATTGTGAATTTCATGTTTTGGTTGTACTTAACTTGACTACATGATGCTAGATATGCTTAGGATGCTCCCTTTATGTGTAAAAGCATGTTTGGACGTTAGTTTAGAAATCCTTGTTAGGAGTGCTATATTATGAATTTTAATTCAACTCTTGATTCTTCTATACATGTTCAACATGCAAGAATTATTGTGTTCAATATTTTGTTGGAGCATCTATAATGTCATTTTAAACATTTCATGCATTGAGGCCAAATCGGCAAGCATTCACGTATCACGACATAAAGGTTTTATTTGAAAAAGAGAGAAAAACCCCATGTGTGGGAATTTTGATTTAAGAAATCCGACCGTGGGTTGTGATGTGAGACAGGGAGAATGACCCTTAAAAACATTCAAACTCCAAACTATATTCGGGTAGCTCCCGGAAGTTGGTATGCTCACTCCATGCGTGGGTGGCTCATGGTCCGGTAACGAGAGAGATGTGCATTTGTCACGCATAGCTTTGCGGCTTTAAACATTTCATTGTAGCCATGGTGGCGATTCATTGCACCTCATTTCATTTTAGTCATGGATAACATATAGACTTGTTACAATGTTTTCTACGAGCCGTCGTTCTCATAAAAACGACAAAACATTTTTTAGGTGAGCTTGATAAGGACAAAAAGGGCAATTATGGCTCGACGTATAAAAGTTGATGCATTTTGTTCTATTTTGAAGACTCATGTTTAGATATGTACATGGATAGTTCCCATGTGACCTTTAGGCTTTTGAAATGTTTGTAATAGTTTAATGTTCTATAAAGAAAATTGTTGTATTAATTTTTTTTACAAAACTTCTTGAACTTGGACTTCCAAATCTTTCTCTTTGGGAAGCCTTGTGTAATTTTGACGGACAAATGTTAGTCCTTGTCTTTCCTACTTGTTAAACTTACTTATGTTATGTAAATGATGTTTCCGAGATCGTAGAATCTCTTTTAGTGTTTTATGTATGGGTGTTGATTTGAATCCTTGCCGGATTCGTTTATGTTTGGTTTTGTCCTTGCTGGACTCATTGTATTTGTATGAAATCCTTGCCGGATTTGTCCCTTTTGTTTTTAAAGTAAATGTTTTAAAATCTCTCTCCCCTCTTTGATCTATTTCCCTTTCTCAAATATTATTTCCTTTTACTTATGTTGGAATTATGTATATACATGTTTTTAAAAGGTTTCCGAATGTGAAAATACACATGTGTGTGTGTTTAGAATACATTCCCTATATCTCTCTCCCAATCTCTCCCTCTCCCCTTTTTCCTCTCTTTATCTCTTTCACTTCTCGTTTTTAATAAATTTCGAGTACATGAAGTTCCGTTTGGTCTAGGCACGTGTCATATGTTATTTAGAACTTGTTTAGTCATATATTGATATTTAATCTTGAGGATTTAACATCGTTGGGAACATTTCAACAAGTTGTCAAAATGCTGTCAAAAGTTGCTGTCAAAATAAAAACTGCTACTATTTTTTTTATTTTCTGCCCAAATGGTACCGAATTGGAAAACATGTCATTAGACAAAAGTTGTGCAGAATCGAATTTTACATGGACTTTGGCGGACAGAATGTGAAAATTTCAAAGATATAGTTACTTACGGGTATTTTAAAATTCAGCAACTGTCAAAAATGACCTTTTTTTTTCAAATTCATTGTAATTTTTCCTTTTCTCCTTGATATAGTGCTTGCCCGGAAAGTCTTTCAATGTGATTTTCAAATGCTTTCATCTTTGAAGGACTCATTAACATGTAAGTCCATTTTGGGTTTATGTATTAGTAAGTCATCCTTGTAGGAAACCCCGTGGGATTCCAAAGTCGCTTCCACATTGTGATTGGATTTTAATTCTTTTCTCTCTATCTTTTTCTCTTTTCCTCGCGCTTCGGTTTCCGGGGCGTGACAAAAAACCTGCATGTCCTAAGAATCAGATGTCTTTTACAGTCTTGGGAATAGGTAAATTAGCTATAAGATTTATTTTGGTTTTGTCTACCTGTATCCCATTTTCATAAATAATGTGTCCTAAGACAATACCTTTAATGAACATAAATGATATTTTTTCCAATTTAAAACTAAATTTTTTTCTTCACATCTCTGGAGAACTTTCTGAAGATTGCAAAGGCAATCATCATAGGATTTGTCAAAAATTGAAAAATCATCCATAAAGACTTCCAAATTCTTTTCTACCATATCACTAAAAATACTTAGCATACACCTTTGAAAGGTCGCATGTGCATTGCAAAGACCGAAAGGCATTCGGCGATAGGCAAAAGTTCCAAATGGACATGTAAAAGTAGTTTCTTCCTGATCTTCTAGTGTGATCTCTATTGATTGTAACCACTATAGCCATCTAGAAAATAGTAATACTTATGGCCTGCTATTCTTTGTAACATTTGATCCATAAAAGGTAAAGAAAAGTGATCCCTACGGGTTACAACATTAAGTTTTCTGTTGTCTATGCATACACTCCATCCAGTAGTGACACGAGTGGGAACCAATTCTCTTTCTAAATTAAGAACAATTGTAATTCTTGCTTTCTTTGGCACAACTTGTATTGGACTTACCCATTTACTATTGGATATTGAATATATAATGCCCATATCGAGTAGTTTGAGAACTTCCTTCTTAACTACTTCCTACATAATAGGATTAAGTCTTCTTTGCATTTCTCTTGAGGTTTTAGCATTATCTTCAAGATATATATTGTGAGTGCATATTGAAGGGTTTATTCCTTTTAAATTTGCTATACTCCAACCAATGACACTTTTATACTTCTGAAACATACTAATGAGTTTATTTTCTTGACTGGAGTCTAGAAGAGATGATATTATTATGGGATAAGTATCATTACTATCAAGGAAAGCATATTTAAGCTCTTTAGCGAGTTCTTTTAATTCCAACTGTGGAGTTTGAAAATTAGATGGAAGTGTTAATGTAGTCTTTGGTGGTAAAGGTACAAAATGTGTGGTCCACATTGCTTCTTGAATTATTTCTTCTGTTGAATCTTTATTAAAACATACTTGACTCATAAGATGTTTTTGTAGATTATTACTGTCTAGCTTCTGAATAGAGTTATTAATAACATATTATACTGGATCATTATGACAAGTTAAGTTAAAATATTCTTGTGATAGAGATTCAATATTAGCATGAACTTCTTCAATATTCTCATCTTCTTCTTCTTGATGTTGTGGATTAGAAAAAACTTTAATATTCAAAGTCATATTTCCAAATACTACATTCATCATACCACTACAGATTCGAATAGTGGCATCAATGGTAGCCAAGAAGGGCCTTCCAAAAATGACTGGTATTTGTGCATTAGTATCTAATACTGGTTCTGTATCAAGTATGAAAAAAATCTACTGGGAAAATAAATTTGTCAACTTTGACAAAACATCTTCCAAAATTCCTCATGGATATTTTGTAGATTGATAAGCAAGTTATAATACCATGCAAGTAGGATTTAGCTCACCTAATCCAAGTTGTTGATAAACAGAATAAGGAAGCAAGTTCACACTAGCTCCTAAGTCAAGGAGTGCGTGATTGATTTTGTAATTTTCAATAATACACAATATTGTTGGTGTACCTGGGTCTTTAAATTTTGTTGGTAAATTATGTTATACGATGGAATTAACCTCTTCAGCGAAGTCAGCAAAATACACATCCTTTCTTACATTTTGCTTACGTTTGACAGTACATATTTTTTAAATTTTTTTTGCATAAGCAGGTACTTAATTAATCGCATCTAAGAGAGGAATATTAACATGCACTTGTTTAAATAATTCTAAATATTCCTGATTCTTGGTATTTTGTTATTTTTTTCAAACGTTGAGGATAAGGAATTGGAGGAGAATATTCAGTAGGGATTTCCTCTGTTTCTTTTTCCACTGGTAAATCAGATGCTTCATTTTCTTAAGAAATTTATTGTTTTTCAAGGGTTTCAACTTCAACTTCATTAGCAAATTTATCTTCATCTATTTCTTCCTCAATTTCTAGCGTATTATCATCCTTATTTCTAGGCTCAATTTCTTCTAAAGAAGGTAAAATGTTTTATCCAACAACCTTACCACTTCTTAGTATAGTTACAGCTTTTATTTATTCATGTTGACAATTACCAGAAGTTGAGGGATCACCTTCTGGTTGTCTCCTTGGATTAGGTTGCAGTTGGGAAGGAAAAATGCATTTTTTCTTTAGAATCGTATTGATTATTAATCCTATCCAAAGATATTTGTAGTTTTCCCATGATTTGTATAAATTGTTGCATCATAGACTGTAAAGGTTCCTCTTGTACTTTCTTGTGCGGAGGCACATAAACATTAGAATTTTGCTGTGTATTAGGATATGTATTTTGTGTTTGTTAATTGAGGTGGAAGAGGTAAATATTGATTATTTTGAGGAGGTTGGTGTTGAGGTTGAAATTTTAAAATACCCTCTTTAGTATACATATGATTTGGCAGATTTTTCCAGTTAGACTGGTATGAATTACCATAAGAGTTTTGGGGACCACTATAATTATTCACAGCATTTATCTCTGCTGGAGCAGTTTCTTGACAATTTGAACTATTAGGACATTCATTCTTAGGATGTTCTAACGTATGATAGTTATCACAAAGCTCTTTTTTCTTCTTAGGTGGATTATTTTTTTCTACTGTTATAACTTCCACTTTACGTGCTAATTCTTCATATTTCAGTGTTAATTCATCTTCTGATTGTAATTGGTATAAATTTTTAGCTTTTTACACCCTACCAATTTCTTCTTTTTCCCACTGGGAGGCATTTTTGCCAAGCCAATCAAAGTATGATTCAGCTTCGTCGGCAGTTTTACTCAAAAATTCTCCTTGACACATAGCTTCAACTAATTTCTTTGATTTTGGTTCTAATCCTTCATAAAAGAAATTAGTTAGATGTCATTTTTCAAATCCATGATGTGGACAAGCTATTAGGAGATCTTTAAAATATTCTCAAACTTAAGGGAATGGTTCATTTTCTTTTTGAGTAAAAAGTTTAATTTGACGCATCATGCTATTAGTTTAATTTTTAGGATAAATTTTTTTTTAGAAAGGCTTCATTCATATCACGCCATAAAGTTATAGATACAGGATGGAAAGATAAAAGCCAAGCTTTAGCTTTTTCTTTTTCTTTTAAAGAAAAAGGAAAAAGCTTAAAATGGATTATTTCAATAGGACAGCTTTGATCAGAGAATGTACTACAAACTGCTTAAATATGTAAATAAGTACGCTCTGACCCAATTACATGGAAAGTTGGTAAGAGTGGAATCATGCCTTGTCTAAAGTGAAAATTTCATGTATGTCTAGGTAGTGTGTTGCAAGGAGTGATGTTTCGTTCTGGGGTAAATAAATCCCGTAAAGAGTGTTGTTCATGCTCTAGTAAAATAAGTTGTGGTATATTGTCCCCATGTTCACCATGAGCATCATCAACTATTCCTTCTATGCCTTCAATTTAAACCATTATTCTAGGAAATTTTATACTAGATGAATCACTAGAAATATTAGAATTATGTGGTACTTGATATAAAGCTTACTTGATATAAAGCTTCTGTAACACCCCGTAATTTTTAAGATATAAATATTTATTTTTATATGTTAATGTGGCCACCCGAATGTTTATATGTGATAAATTAGCTATGGGTATTTATGTTTATGGTTATATATCTATGTGTATTAATTTTTTTAGTACAAATTACGATGTGAATATTTTTATAAAACTTAAGTGATGGGATAAATTTGTGTAAGTTTAAATTTTAAAGAATTGATGTGTTTATAATTTAATAGTGTTTACAGGGCCCGTAAATATTCTAAACAATGTATTCAACATAAGAATTAAGTACCTGGGTCATGGGTACCCAATGGGTAACTCATTTTAGTACTTTGCAATGCATTTTGGGGTCATATGATGTATTTTTATGTAGGGGTAAAAATAAAAACGGGATTTACACGTGTGTGTGTGTAGATGTGTGCGAGTATGTGTGTTAGTATGTACGGGTGTGTGTGTTAATATACTAATAGGTTAGGTGTGCATCTTGTATACTTACATAATAAAATAATAGGGTTAGGAATCCCTTTCCTTTACACAGCCGCAATTGAGAGAGACAGAGAGAAAGAGAGAGAAGAGAAAGAAAAGAAGAAGAAGAAAAGGGAGGAGAAAGGAGAAGGATTCCGGGTTCGTGGTCACGTGGGAAATCGCGGAGTATTCGTGGTTGTCAATTTTGGATCGAACTAGGTGAGTTAAACTTTGTGTATCCGAATATATATATATATATACACGCATGTATATATATGTATGTGTATGGGAGTAAAGTAGTGTATGTTAAAATTTAATTGTTAGGGTTAGATCTTTGTAATGGATCGATACACGTTGTTATGGTTGAAGTGATTTAGATATATTCTTTCCCCTTCGTGTGACTTTGTGATTATTACCTTAGGGTATTCGAAAGGGTTAGGTGAGTAGTTCGTTAGTTTGATAAAACTATATGTGAAATATTCATGATTATTAAGAGATATATGGAAATTCGTTTTTTTTAATTTACACAGTTGCAGAAACTTTAAAAAAATTATTAGAAAATCGTGGCTTTGAATTTGAATATTCTGTCCGCGTGTCTTATGTAAAACGTGATTCCGCACACTTTTCATGTTTTAAGTTTTTCCTGATTCTGCACCGTTTGGGCAGAAATTTAAGATTACAATAGCAGTTTTTAATGTAGTTAAACGTGCAAAATTGGAGAATATGATTTCTTATTATGTGCTTTATGTATGGTAATATTGAATGTTAGGTTGAGATTATTGTATCTGAAATAACTGACCTTATTTTGTGGTCATTTTGATAAAAAGGAGTAAAATAGATTCGTTGAATAATATATTGGGGATCTTATAATTTGATTGGAGATTATTGAGGGAAGACTATTATGGGTTAATTGATAAAACCCTTTATTGTAAGAAATCAGAATGTATCTAAAAGTTAGAGATGTGATTAGACTATGATGAGACGGAACTATGTGATAAACGTGAAATTCACAATTATTGGGATAATACGAACGATAAACAATAATTGCAACATAATTCCTTAGTGTTCACCGCTCCCCGTTGTGTGATATGTTTTGTTTTTGGTAGCTCGACTTGCTGAGTGTACCTTTTTGCCAGTGGCTTCGTGATCAAGCTGGCCTAAGCCTTATGCTCGGCTTATTTGTTAGACGTCTAGGCATATTGACTAGCCTTTTGTGTGTATACCTAGTTTGGTTGATACCCCAACCAATCTAGCACCAGAGTGGATGTTAGTAGTATGTCCGGGCACACATGGGATATATGTGTGGGTGTACCATGGAGGGTGGCCAAGTGGTGAACCTAGGGAACACAAAGATAAATTAAAGGTTAATAAATAATGAAAATAGATTATTTCATAAGACTGATAAGCGTGGAAAAATGAATGCGACGTTTGAGTTAGAATGTGGACGGTTTGTATACGGAATTGTTTGCTTGGTTTATGATCATTCAATTTGCAGGATGGTGGGCCCACTAACGTATTACAGGTTTGGCTCACCATAAGTAATGGGTAAGTATGAAATTCGTAGTAGCTTTGGATTTCTGGCAAGAAACTACTTGCCACCACATAAATGGAAACTACTCTATTGTCCAGATATGTGTGTGGAACTACCTGTCTTGACCCAAGAGTGTTGTAGTGTAATTTGTTGTCTACGGGTTCAAGTTGGATCCCTAAGACTTATTGTTTTGTTTAACTCATACCAGTCATGTGACTGACCCGAGTGTGTTATACATTCGGGGGCGTTTCTATATGAAACGTAGTCGAATGTATCTGTGCAGGTTTAGTTTTTGGAGATTTTCGTTGGAGCTTCTGTTTGGGTGAAGAGATGGTCGTTGTGTTGTTTATTGTTGGAGTTGTACTTATTTTTGTTGTACTTGATTGTATTTTATTTTCTGGCATTGTGGGCCAGTATGTATAATTGTAATAAATATGGTATATTGGGTATTGGGAACGTTGTAGTTACTCTGACCAATGGATGTATAGATTTTATTCTTATTTATTTTTATTTCCGCTGAACTCTGTATGTGGACATTTTATTTATGAAAATTATGTTTTTTTTTTAATTTGAAAAGTGATATAATATTTATAATGGAACTTTATTTCTTTTACAATGAAATGGATGTTTGGGAATACATGTTTAATAATAAAGAGTTTTACTTTAAACACAAGATCACATGTCCTTATTTAAGGAGTATTAAATACTGTTTTCAATAAATTTTCTGTTAGCATATGGGAGGGTGTCGCACTCGTGATTTTTTGTAATTGAATATTAGTCCGGATACAGGCTCTGGATTGAATATTTGGTTGTCCAAAAATTGGGGTGTGACAGCTTCAGTAGTATCTAAGGACATATGAAGTAAAAAAAAAAAACTAAGTTTTGAAAATATTATTATTATTATTTATAGCTAAGTAAAAAAAAAACCTCTTTTTCAAAAAAAAAATTATTTTTTTTATTGTTTAGAAGATAGGTTTATATATGCATATATATATATATACATATATGTCTCTCTCTCTCTTTTTTAGAAGATAGACACGTACATACTTATGAATATATATATATATATATATATCTCTTTATCAAAGAAAAATTATCTAAATATTTATTATTATTATTATTTTATTTATTATTTTGAAAACCATAGAGTATTTATAAGGTAGAATAAGTATATATATGTCACGCCCCGAAAACCAAAGTGCGAGGAAAGAGGAAAGATGGAGAGAAAAGAAGTAAAACCCAATCACAAATGCGGAAGTGACATTGGGATCCCACGGAGATTTCTACAAGTATGACTTACTAACATATAAGCCAAAATGGGCTTACATGTTAACGAGTCCAACAAAGATGAAAGCATTTGAAAATTAAATTAAAAGACTAACCGGACAAGCACTAGTTCAAGGAGAGGAAAAAGAAAAAGAAAAAATGCAATAAATTTGATAAAAGATCATTTTTGAATAGTTACTGAATTTTAAAACATCCGTAAGTAGCTGTGTCTTTGAAATTTTCACATTCTGTCTACATTTGTCCATGTAAAATGCAATTCTGCAGAACTTTTGTCAAATGACATTTTTTCCAATTCCGCACCGTTTGGGTAGAAAATTGAAATAACAGTAGCAGTTTTTTCTTTTGACAGCATTTTGAACATCAATATATGACTAAACAAGTTTTAAACAACATACAACACAAGTCTAAACCAAACGAAACTTCACGGACTCGAGATTTATTAAAAACGAGAAGTGAAAGAGATTAAGAGAAGGAGAATGGGGGAGGGAAAGATTGGGAGAGAGAGATTTTAAAACATTTTCCTTTGGAAACAAAATGAACAATTCTGACAAGGATTTATTTTAAATACAATAAGTCCGGCAAGGACTAAAACTAAACATAACCGAATCTGGCAAGGATTCAAATCAACACACATGCATAAAACCTTTAAAGAGATGCTACGATCTCAAAAACATAATTGCATAAGACGACTAATTCAATAAGTATGAAAAGCATGGATTAACACTTGTCCGCCAAATTACAATAAGGCTTCCCAATAACGAAATATAGGAGTCTAAGCTCAAGAAATTTTGTAATAAAATTAATACAACGATTTTCTTTTTAAAGCACTAAACTATTACAAACTTACCAAACGATTAAAGTTCACATGAGAACTATCCATTTACATATCTAAGCACGAGTCTTTAAAATAGAACAAAAATATCAACGTCTACGTGTCGGGTCACATGTACCCTTTGCCCTTATCAAGCTCACCTGAAAAGTGTTTTGTCGTTTTTATGAGAACGACGGCTCGTAGAAAACATTGCAATAAGTCTTTATGCTATCCATGACTAAAATGAAATGATGTGCAATGAATCGCCACCACAGCTACAATGAAATGATTAGAGCCTCACGACTATGCGTGATATGTGCACACCTCTCTCGTTACTGGACTATGAGCCACCCACGCATGAAGTGTAGCATACCAACTTCCGGGAGCTAACCGAATATAGTTGGAGTTTGAATGTTTTTAAGGGTCATTCTCCCTATCTCACATCACAACTCATGTCCGAATTTCTTAAATAAAATTCCCTCGCATGGGGTTTTTCTCTTTTCAAAACAAAAAGTTTATGTCGTGATAAATGAAATGCATGCCGATTAGGCCTCAATGCATATGATGTTAACAATGATATTAAGGATGATCCACTACAACAAATTAAGCAATAATTCTAGTCCATTAGGCATAATATCAAGGGTCTCGAAGAATGTACTTAAATTACATAATTTGACATTCCTAACAAGGATTTCTAAACTAACATCCTAGCATGCTTTTTCATATAAAGGGAGCATCCTAAGCACATCTAGCATCACATAGTCAAATTTTGTACAACCAAAGCATGTAATTCATAATTAGGCATACAACCCTAAATTTACAACTTTGGGAAAAAATCATATTACATGTGTCTAAGTTCTCTCCTAGCACATATATATGAACTCAAAGCATCTTAGACAAGCATAACATATGGAAATGCAACAATGTAAATCTACCTCAAAGATTAGCTTCCAAAAATCAATGGCAACTCAAGAGAGCTAAACAAATCCAAAATAACTTCAATGCTTGTACTGGGATCTTGAAGAATGCTTCAAGTATGCACCACTAATCAAGAACAACCCAAGGTTAGGATAGAAATCATGAAACTAGCAAACTCTAGTTTGTTAGAGATTAGGAAAACGTACCCACATTAGAATTCCTCCATAGAAATGGTTAGGATATGAAAGAGAAACTCTATATACTCCAAAGAAGCTATACAAAGTAAGAGAAGTCCATGAATAACTAAAAATTTGGAAAACTAATGAAACCCTAGAATTTGGGGGTTTCTAGAAAACTCACTAATGGAAGGATGTCAAGCCCTAGGATTGTTAGGAGAGCTTGAAGATGAAGAACTTGACCTTCCTTAGCAATCTTGAAGAAAGAAACCCAAAGTAGAAGAAGTTCTATGGAAGCTTTTTGTCTCTTGGAAGGAGAATAAGAAGAAGAAAAAGAAGGAGAAGAGAAAATAATGTGAATGAGGGGAGAGGAGGGGTTTGGCCGGTCCTATAGGGGTGGGGTGGGACCCACTATCTAGTTTGCTAAAAAAAATGATATGTTTTGGTGCCCCAACGGACAGTCTGACCCAACGGTGTAACCCTGAAATTAAATAAACATACCCGCATGAACAGAAAATAAATTTTAAAGCACATGAAAGGTAAAATAAAATAATTTAGTCATGCTCTGGAATTAAAAATACAGTCAAATAAAATAAAGGTCTACAACAAGAAAGGCAAAATTACCCCATTACCCTTTATTATAAATTCTGAAACATTACAATATATATAGTGGGAGAAATAATTTTAGACTTAACTTTATTAATTTTTCATATTAACCGTTCCCCGGCAATGGCACCAAAATCTTGACGACGTTCTAATAACACGTTTCCTTATTAACACCCAAGTGTAGTAATCGTACAAGTAATAAAGTTCTGGTAAGACCAAGTCGAACACACAGGGAACATAAATAAAACTTTTTAAGATAGGAAATAACTAATTTTCCCTAAAAAGAAATTAAAAGATGATAAATTTTTGGGGCTTTTCCTAAACTACTAGTTTTTATATTTTTGCAGTAAAACTTAATTAAAAGCTATTTTTTAGTAGTTTACGGTAAAGATTTTAAAATAAACTAACTAAGATATTAGTAAGAAAATGAAGAAGAAGAAATAAAAGCTAGATTCACATGAAATGAACTTTTTGGATTTTATTATAGCAAATGATGGAAATAATACAAATATTTAAACTAAGTTATCTAAAAATAGGAAATATTACTTAACTTGGAAGAAATAATTTAAAGGGATTGAAAATATGCAAAGCAATAGTAGATCACACAACTTTTGTGCTTTTGAAAGGGTTTGGCATTTTTAAACAGAGGGATTCTTTATTTGAAAATAAACTTATACTAGTTGAAGTCATATCAAGTGTGTCAGGTTTGATATGAAACGACATTGTTTAGTTTAAAGAAAAATAAAAAGGCAATTGAGTAGTAGGCAGGTTCGAACCGTGACTCGCTGCGGACGTGGGTTATTCGGCACCCAGTCCCCACTACTCTACCACTACACAATTGCATGTCCATTAATGGATAGAAATATATATATATATATATATATACATATATACTTGAAATAAAAACTTTGTTAAATAACTTATTTTTGTATGCTAGGTGTTTTTCATGACAAAAGGCATAGTTTGACAATTCACATAATTAAATTCTTATCTCAAATATGTAATCTTAAAGTCCAATATAGCCATAGTCTATAAATATGTTAAATAGTCCTAAACTATAGATATTTTTTGTCATAAATGAAAAAACAACCCATCTAGATAAATTTGCCCATTTAAGATTAGTGCACAGAAGCTGTGATTTCTGAGTTTTTATTGCATATCCCCCATTAATGTTTTAGCCTACCATTTTTGGAATTGAAGTTGTCTTCTAAATAAATTTTAAAGAAAGATTAAATGGATGTACACAATCACTGTCCAATTTAGATTAAGGTCATAACACCAAGGTAAGAGTGAAAACTAATATTAATATATTTTTTCTTCACTTAACATGAGTTGGAATTGAATTCGTGGAATCTGCAAAATAACAAAGTTTAGTACAACTAAGCTAATAAAATATAAATGAACTGAAATACTGAACCAAAAATAAAATACTAAACCTTTGACTTTGAATTCTTGCTGAGTTACAGTGGGTGAATTCCAATAACACAAGCAAGGCCAAACCACATCCTAATCTAATTTGGGAGTGAGATATGTATAGGTTGTGCTTGGGGTTTTAATAGGTGATTATAACAACTACATAGCAAAGAAATATAGCATTTACTTGCAAATTGTGTCATACAGTGAATGAAAATAATTACAGACTTTTAAACTTGAAATCAAAATTTTAATAGAAATATTTTACTACTACAAATTAGCGAAGGACCTACAAGAAAACAAATATTTAAGAACTAATTTGGGAAATACAGTACACAAAGTTTTGTTACATATTTTTGAACACGAAATCATCAATTACAGAAAAGAAAATCTTTACAACTTTTAGAACTAAAAAAGCAAAGCAAAACTTAAGTTTCTGTTCCTAAGGACACTATGAAGTGCTCACATGGTAACCTCCATAAACTTCTCTCTCTTTGGTTGTGTGTTGCATTATAAGGCTCCATGTATTGTGTTGTTGTGCATTGAGTGTGCATCCTCCTTTTCTCTTCCAGTGGATGCTTATTTATAGACGAAGATTGATGAAAATTCGTCATTCTATTCGTCACTTGAACAGACGAAACCATGGAGCTGAGAGTGAGTTGTGGTTCATTTCGTCAAGATTTTGCTCAATTTTTCAACCCTATTCTAACAGACCTGCAGAGAGAGAGAGAGAGAGAGAGAGAGAGAGAGAGTGTGTGTGAGAGAGAGAGAGAGAGATTCTACGTAATACACATATAGATGCATTCATATAGATGTCCCTATGTAAGCATTTACTGTTTTTCATACTTGGGTTTTGTTTTTTTCTTCTTTATTTTTCTTCTTTGTTGACAATTTGGGAGTTAGGAAAACATAGTAAGCACATGGGAGATAATCCCGTGTGTTTGCTACAACTTTCCTTCCCTTTATTGCATTATTTCAATTTCATTTTTACTTAAGCAATAAAACATGTAAAAGCACATAATTACACACATTTAAGTGACATCATCATTAAATCATATTAGTTCCAAAAAACATGTAGAACTAGGGATTTGGGGATTAAATGGGCACTATATCTATTATATTGGCACATGAATCTACAATATTCATTGTTTGTCACTTACCAACCAGTGAGATCTGCAAGATCAACACCTGGGTATATTAGGTAAGTCATGTTCATAGGATTGTGAACATATATTGCCAAGATAGAATCTACCCTCTGATAAAGAGTAAACATTCCCTTGAGAATCTCACCAAGTTGATTGCTGAGAACTGCAGTCTTGTTGATAAGTAGTTATCAACAAGATTGGTAATCATGAGAGGTGAATGAAACTCAAGGAATAGAAGATGTAATTTTCATTCAGGTTGACAGTAATAGTTATCCAACGACCTGAATATGATTATGAATGCTGATGGTAAAGGGATATTAGTACACCATACAAGTCTAGTTATCACTTTGGATATGTTCTTTTTCGTCAGAGTGCAATTATCGTTTTATAGTGGAATAAAAGTTAACTGATTAGTTCATTTGCTGATCAAAGAGATTGACCATAGGAATTAATAACTGATCTAAGCCAACAATATAAACCTAAGAGGTCCCACTCTAATCTCCATAAGAATGCTTGGACAGGCATATGATGATGATGGTTCAATCGATTGAACAAGGTTCGATCGATTGAAGTCTAGTTCAGTTAGATCGATCGAAAGTTTTTCGATCGATTGAACGTTGGATCGATCGAAAGTTTTTCGATAGATTTAACTCTAAAGTCAGTTTGGAAATCTATAAATAGGGTAACTATGTACAAAATTATGTGGAATGTCAGATTTAATATCAGAAAGCTGAAGAAACTATTTTAGGGTTTCCAAGCCTTCTCATCCACTCTGTTAGGTTCCCAACAACCCTAGTCTATCCGGGACCATTCAAGGGGACAAAAGGGAGAAGATTTCCTGGACAAAGTTGTTGTACATTAAAGGAAGAAGTCAAAGTCAGAATTAGGTTCAAGACTATAAGATAACACTCATGTCCCCTCTTCCCACGCATCTATAGAATTGATAAGTACTAGATCCGGGCAACTGTGGACACGTGGCCTCCATGATCCCACCCCCGTTTCTTGTTACCGGGGTTTCAGAAATGATTTTCCTTTAGTTTTTGAAATCAAAGTTTATTTAAAGAAAAGAAAGAAAAGGAAGGTCATTGAAAACAGATATAGAGTCGCCACTTGGTCTTTAAGGAACCAAAAAACCTAATTTTGACTCACCCAAATGGATAAAGGGCACCGGCCTTTCATAACCAAATAACTTGGCTCGAGGTTTTGGTACGAGAGAGGAAGGAGCCTTTGTCACGACTAAAACACCCTAAACTCACCTCGTCTCTCGACGGGCCTCAATTAGCATCCGAATAATCATCTTATACTATGTATGGTTCGATAATTAATACTATGATAGTATATTACATCACACAAGAATTTTTAAATGGAAGATCAAAAGATAAGATATCATTCATAAGATCTAAGCCAAATATCATATAATGAAAAAGTGAAAGATCACACAAATAAACCTAGGAAAAATTGTCTAATCACATATCAAATAATTAAGTTTTCCTAATCTAAAGGGGACACAAATTGTTCTTGAAACAAATAAACGAAGCGATCAAAACGTGCTTAGCAAACTAGAATGATGCATGTTAATCTTTGAGGAAAGAAGGCCTCTCAATCCCTGGGATGGATGTGAAAGGAAGACTAGATCGAGGGAAGTATGAACATCTGATCTAATTCATTCCTTATAATCTTCTCAAATTAAGAGTCACAAAAACCCCAAATCTTGCATGGATGCAATGCATGGTCTTAGAATGTACAAAGGTTGTGGTGTATTTGTGTACATGGATTTTCTAAAGTGACTTAGAAGTTTAGAAGATGAATGAATGCATGGGGGAAATCATTGATGTTGTCAATATCAAGATATAAAAAGTATGCTTTTATTTATGCTTTACTTTTCTAAAGATTTGTAGTGTGAAAGTAAAGGTCGAACCCACAGAGATTGATTTACTACAGCGACTTAATTTTAAAACCTAAATTTAGTTAATTAAGAAAAACGGATTTGATTTGGATTTTAATTAAACTAATAACAATAAAACTAAATCTAAACAATGAAAGCAATTAAAAGTGTTTTAAATAATGTTTAAGGGAACCTAGGATTGCAAATCCACCACTAGCTTCATAATAAGAATATTTATGGATTACTTTAGCTTATTACGTTGGATGAATATGGGGAATTGTAGCTACAAGCCCAATTCCTCCGACAAGAAGATAATCATGGTTCAAGCACCAACATAATCCATCTTCGGGTAGCACGAATTATCTCACACTAAACTAGGGTTGCGATCTAATCCGTCTAACCTAGGCATGGACTATTCGGATACTTGATAGCACGAATCAATAGAGCACCATCACATGTAAACAACCTAAACAAGCACAGCAAGAATAGATCGTTGAGCACATCACAGTCAAAATAGATCTAAGACAAGAATAAATTCTGAAAGCAATGATTTAATCACTAGAAGTACGATTTATTTATAAAAATCCTCTAAACATGTGACTGTCATCCATACATAATAAAACTAAAATAAAAACATAAATAAAACCCTATTACTCATCTAGGGCTTCATTGAAACCCTAGATCTATGATCTAGCCGTCGATGGAAGTGATAGATGGCAAGTAGTTGATGGAGGAGGCCATGGAAACCCTTGGTCTTCTTCTTCTTCTCCTTGCTTCCCTCCCTTCAATGGCTGGAAGTATGGTTGTAGAATGTGTGTATAATAATTGCCAACCCTCTAATTGAAGTAAAATAATGTATATATAGATTTACAACAAGTTTTGGAAGCCTTTACAACTCGAAACGGACTGAAACTGATGTAATTTACAATCTGGACGTCATTCTGCAGTTTCGTTTGCACAGGAGTCTTCAGTACACTGAAATACGCCACTATGATTTTTCCACATATCGCGCGAGCGGGTCGCGCGAGCGCGACTTTTGGTACCTCGCGCGCGCGGATCGCGCGAGCGACTCTGGGGTTCTCGCGCGAGCGATTTCTTGTTTTCGCAGGCGCGGGTCGCGCGCGCGACTTGGCTTTTTCAGCTTTTTCAACTATGCTTTTTCACCCTGTTTAGCCTGGTTTAGTTGATTTCTTCCAAAACCTGTCAGAAACTAGAAAACGAAGTAAAAATATACAAAAACAGGATAAAATGTACTAACAAATGCTCGTTAAGGCGTATATTTAGGATTAGTTCTCTCCCGATCACACCCCCAAACCTACATTTTGCTAGTCCTCGAGCAAAACTAAAATAAAAACTACTAATAAAAATCTATTTCATTTTCGTATGGATCACGATTGCATTTAGCTTATGCAACAAGCCTTTTAAACCCCTAGGTGTCCCTAGTCGGACGAGTGAAGTCTCGTGAGGGTTCTCGTCAACAAGTCTCCCACAACCATCTTTATTAACTTATTAATTTAAAAAGTTTTATTAAAAACAACGAACATAATATTCAATACTCCTTATTATACAACAAAGATTTGAAATAGAATAACGAACATAAAGAAATAGAATCAAACGTCTACCTACATCATGAAGAACAATCTCAAGCACATGCATCGTATAAATCAATAGAGTTTCTCATAAAATCGCACGTGTGTGATGAGGTAGTCAAGTGAACACGCGCTTGTCATAAACTTGGAATATAACTCGGATGACCATCTAACTATGTCTTGACTACGAATCTCACAATGTCAATTACACTCTAAAATGAAACACTCAGAAGCATGTGTAATTTCTCTAGTATACGTGAGCAAAGGAAATATATTTTCAAAACGATAAATGCTCACATATGACATGAAAAAGACGCATGACACGAAAGAACAGTAGTCTCATGGATAAGATGCCAATAATCAAGAGAAATTAATCATTACCATGTTTTAATCCCCTCCCATCATTTTCATATCCAAATCATGTTTTTCTAGGATCAATTAGGACTTTTCAAAGGTTGTAACGTGGCTCAGGTAATGAAAGAGGATAGAAAGGGTTAATTGGGTAGGTTTACGAATGGCATTGTAAGGCATGTTCGATCTCTTTCATTCTTTTTCTACAAACTTTCCATCTTTTCTTTCTCTTCATTCCTTTTCATTCATTTTTCTTCATTTCTTTCATTTTTTTTTTTCAACCTTCTCTTCTTTATTTTGTTTTCTTTTTCCTTTTTCCTTTCTCGCTTCTCAAATGACTATGCATTGAATACCAAGCAACTACCCCAATAGCATCTTATTTTCTTCCTCCTTTTCAACACATCACCTTAGCACTACTAAAAGGTGACAAATCTCTCAGTGGTGAACTCCAAGTTTGTCAAGTCGGAGCAAAAACAAGGATAATGGTAATCAAAGAAAGAAATGGCATTTTAACGGCTCAAAGGGGCGAACTAAGGAAATTTTATCTTTTATCGGCCGGCAGTAAACAAAGAAGGCCTAAAATCATTTCCTAGGGTAATACGGTTCTTCAATGTTTACGACGGAAGATTATTTAGCATGGTAACAAATATTTTAACTTGACTATCAACCAAAACAAGAATAATGAGACTCATCAACAAGTTAATGCGCTATTTCAATGAAATTCGACAAACACAAGATGTATTTATAACCCTCTAAATAGAAAAGATAGGCTCAAAAGCTCACCGGGCTTAGTCTCCACCATATGTTATCTAGAAATCCGAATCATATTATAGTTCACAACCAACATGTATTCCAATGACTACGTGCAGTGCATATGTTTATATGCAAATCTATGATATAAAACTACGATTCAAACAATACATAACTTAAAACATTTCAACATGACTTTAGTAAATATTTAACCACATATTCTCATGTTTACCATTCTATAACAATTCAAAGTTATTGAACAAGAAGTATCAAATTGATATTGCAAAAACGTTAGTACTATCGTTTATTTAAACACACTTGTTGAAAATTTTTAAAATTTTGCATAAACTAATGTGCATGTGTGATCGCATACCCCCAAACCTAAACCTTTCATTGTCCCCAATGAAACAATAAAACGAAAGAAAGGAGAGTACGGAAGAAAGGACCGATAACACCTCGATCTTTGACAAGCCTAGAACAGGTGAACACAAAGGAATATGGCAATAAAATTCAATGTTACCTGTGAATACTCGATAAACGAAAAGAACTAACAAAAGAATATTAAAGGATAAGTAACCCGAAATATAAAATACAACTCGATACTAATCTAAACTAAACTAAACGAATAAACGGAAAAGTATAGATGTAATAAGAAACACAACAACGAACTCGATCTAAAATGGCTTACTAAACAAAAACAGAAAAGAAACACAAATAAAATAGGCAGGGAGAAAGATATAGAAAACAAAAGAGACTACCAGAAAAATGGGGAATCGCGCGAGCGGCCGTCGCGCGCGCGAATTCCCAGATTTTTTTTTTTTTTTTTTTTTCACTAGAAATCGCGCCAGCGAGGTACCTCGCGCCCGCGAGATCAGGCGCGAGGAGAACCTGAGGCATACTAAAAGGAAAAGAACGAAAATTCCACTAAGTCACATTCTCGCGCCAGCGGGCCGCGCGAGCGACGTCTCGCGCCAGCGGGCCGCGCGCGCGAGAATAGAGTTTTCCACTTTTTGGCTACAATTATGTGTATATTATTAAAATAATTTAATTCCAACCCCCAAACCTATCCAGAATGTCCAAAACAGACTCACACAGACTCAAAAACGACCAAAACAAAGCAAACAGACGAAATTAAACTTGGGTTGCCTCCCAAGAAGCACTAACTTTTATGTCTTTAGCTAGACCGTTCTAGCTCAAGAATTTATGGAGGCCGTAAATCGGACTGTGTACCCCTAAGGATGTCAGGTAGAGCTCGATGGTAAGCAGAAATAACATCGCTTTGAATTAAATCGATTAACGGTTTGTCATTATGTTCGAATCGATTTCTTACCTTCCGAGT
The DNA here is from genome assembly GCA_033977485.1 of Hydrangea macrophylla. Classification (NCBI taxonomy): domain Eukaryota; kingdom Viridiplantae; phylum Streptophyta; class Magnoliopsida; order Cornales; family Hydrangeaceae; genus Hydrangea; species Hydrangea macrophylla. The sequence goes on along the minus strand of CM066997.1, from coordinate 59,629,011 downwards.
AGATTCCGCATTAGGGTCCACGAGATTAGGATTCATCCACTCATCATCGTCCGCTATATTATTTTTCCCACTCACCTTTATTTCTTTAGTAGGCTCAATATTCCGTGTTACCTCACCTTCCACCTCACATAGGGAATCGTCGTTTTTAGGAGGTTGATCCATAGCATTAAAAACGTTTAATTTTAAGTTCATGTTCCCAAATGACACTTTCATTACCCCCGTCCGACAGTTAACACGTGCGTTGGCGGTTGCTAAGAATGGACGGCCTAAGATGACAGGAGTATGTTTCCTAGCATCTAGCACCGGTTCGGTGTCAAGGACCATAAAATCTACAGGATAGAAACATTGATCAACTTTTACTAGCACGTCTTCGACGATTCCTCTAGGTATTTTGACAGAACGATCCGCTAACAGAATAGTAGCGGCCGTAGGCTTGAGTTCACCTAATCCTAATTGTTTATAGACGTGATAGGGTAAAAGGTTAACACTCGCTCCTAAGTCAAGGAGAGCCCTATGAATGATAGTGTCACCTATGACACATGAAATCGTAGGCGTACCTGGATCTTTATATTTTGGAGCAGCGTGTTGGAATATAGAGCTTACTTTTTCCGTGAGAAAGACCTTTTTAGGAGTATGACTCCGTATTTTGCGCTTTTGAGTACAAAGGTCTTTTAGACATTTAGCATAAGCGGGAATTTGTTTTATAGCGTCGAGGAAAGGAATATTTATTTTAACTTGTTTGAACACCTCGAGTATATCCTCAACCTTAGACCCTTTCTTAGGCAAATGTGACGGTCCCTCAACGTTTGGTGGATATGGCATTCTCGGAATATAATTCGTTGAGACCGGTTCATTTTCTTTTCTACTTTGATTCACATCCTCACCTTTTTCTTTATTCAAATTTAAATTTTTATCTTTCTCACCCCCATCCGGAATTACAACAACTTCCTCATCTCGAGTAGTCGTCCTAGTCGAAACAGCGTTCACGCTCTCACTCGTACTACCCACTGCGTATTGCCCCTTAGGTTGCTGAGTAGGTTGACTCGGCAACTTACTCTCAGTTAAACGGTTTAATGTATTAACAATTTGCCCTACTTGGGACTCCAGTTTTGCGATGGATTGTGTGTGAGAGTGTACTAACTGAACCACCGAACCAAAGGTTTCAAGTGAGGCCAACACCTTCTCCTCGAATGCATTATTGCGTGGAGGTGGAAGAGGTGGTTGGTATTGACCTTGTTGGTATTGGGGTCGGTACGTATTTGGAAAATTAGTCGACCTAGGATTATAATTATTTTGTGGGAATTGTTGCATAGAATTAACGTGTTGTTCAACAAATTCCGGATATTGAGATGCAGAAGGACATGCAAAGATATTATGGGACGGTTCAGAACATAATGCACATACTTCTAAAGAGGATGGATTAGACGGTTTGTTCATTTGCATAAGTCGGTCAAGTTTTCTATTTAATTCTTGTATTTGAATTGATTGACTTGACTCAACTGTCACCTCTCGCTTAGGTTGAAGGTATCCCTCAGAACGTACCGACACAGCCTGATGCATCGAATTCTCGCTTAACGTTTCAAATATTTTCCAGGCCTCGTCGGCGCTTTTGTGTAGGAAAGTTCCCGCACAAACGGCATCGACGGTATTCCTAACAGAGGGAATAAGCCCCTCGTAGAAGACTTGAACCAATTGCCACTTGGGAACCTGATGATGTGGACATGAACGTAATAATTCTTTAAATTTTTCCCACGTGTCATAAAGAGTCTCCCCATCTTGCATCACAAAATTAGTTATATCTTTTCTTATCTTATTTGTACGCATAATAGGGAAAAACTTTTGTAAAAAGGCGGTGTGTAAGGCTTTCCATGTTTTTATTGTGTTTGGCTCCAAAGATTGAAGCCAATATTTAGCTTTGTCTCTTAAAGAGAATGGGAAGAGCCGCAATTTTAATTCATCATTATTTAGGTTTTGTATTTTCAAAGTAGAGCATATGCCCTGAAAATCCCCTAAGTGTTGGTAAGGGTCTTCATTTAGACGGCCATGGAAGGAAGGTAGTAGCGAGATCGTAGACGACTTAATCTCAAAGTGAGATGTCGTCGCCTCCGGTAATTCGATACCGGCTTGTGGCGTGTAAGTAGTAGGAATAAAATAATTTATAAGTGGAAGTGGTGGCGGTATATTAAGATTGTTCATATTCGCACCATCGTTTTGATTGTTATTGTTATTTCCACCGTCAGCCATTTTAATCGGTTCAATTTGAAAAGTTCGAGTTTTCCTTAACCGTTCACGGGTACTCTGAATTTCGGCCTCAAACAACGACGATGGAATCGGAGTTGATTCGTCGTCTTGCAACCTAGCTCTAGAAGCTTGGGTTGTGGACTTACTAGTTCTTAAGGTACGTTCAAATTCAAGATCGAAAGATTTTAAATCTGGTTTATTTGAACGTGTACCCAACATAAACTAAAATAAAGGAAAAGAACTTAAAACGACTAACTAAACAAAAAAAAACAAATAGCAATCACGCAAATAGGTCAACAAGCACACAACTACTATGATGCATGCAAATTATCCTGTAATGCAATGACCGCGTCAAGCCCAGCGCCCCGGGTTTCCTAGCTAATGCAGTGCAATTAACCCTAAACTAATGCAAATAGTGCGTCACAGCGCCCTGACTTACAGCGGTTTAAAGCGAATTCCAAAGGAAGCAATTTATGTAATTGTATTTATATTTTTATTTGCATAAGCTCCTTTGATGTAATTAGCTGCTCCACTCGGAAACGTTGACTGCAAAATAAAAAAAAAAACAAGTTAGTAACTAAAAACAAAAACAGAAAATAAGAAAAATAAAAACTAATCTAATATTTACGAATTAACTAAACTACGATTCTAAAACTAAAGGTAGTAACACAATCCCCGGCAACGGCGCCAAAAATTGATGTTGTCAATATCAAGATATAAAAAGTATGCTTTTATTTATGCTTTACTTTTCTAAAGATTTGTAGTGTGAAAGTAAAGGTCGAACCCACAGAGATTGATTTACTACAGCGACTTAATTTTAAAACCTAAATTTAGTTAATTAAGAAAAACGGATTTGATTTGGATTTTAATTAAACTAATAACAATAAAACTAAATCTAAACTATGAAAGCAATTAAAAGTATTTTAAATAATGTTTAAGGGAACCTAGGATTGCAAATCCACCACTAGCTTCATAATAAGAATATTTATGGATTACTTTAGCTTATTACGTTGGATGAATATGGGGAATTGTAGCTACAAGCCCAATTCCTCCGACAAGAAGATAATCATGGTTCAAGCACCAACATAATCCATCTTCGGGTAGCACGAATTATCTCACACTAAACTAGGGTTGCGATCTAATCCGTCTAACCTAGGCATGGACTATTTGGATACTTGATAGCACGAATCAATAGAGCACCATCACATGTAAACAACCTAAACAAGCACAGCAAGAATAGATCGTTGAGCACATCACAGTCAAAATAGATCTAAGACAAGAATAAATTCTGAAAGCAATGATTTAATCACTAGAAGTACGATTTATTTATAAAAATCCTCTAAACATGTGACTGTCATCCATACATAATAAAACTAAAATAAAAACATAAATAAAACCCTATTACTCATCTAGGGCTTCATTGAAACCCTAGATCTATGATCTAGCCGTCCATGGAAGTGATAGATGGCAAGTAGTTAATGGAGGAGGCCATGGAAACCCTTGGTCTTCTTCTTCTTCTCCTTGCTTCCCTCCCTTCAATGGCTGGAAGTATGGTTGTAAAATGTGTGTATAATAATTGCCAACCCTCTAATTGAAGTAAAATAATGTATATATAGATTTACAACAAGTTTTGGAAGCCTTTACAACTCGAAACGGACTGAAACTGATGTAATTTACAATCTGGACGTCATTCTGCAGTTTCGTTTGCACAGGAGTCTTCAGTACACTGAAATACGCAACTATGATTTTTCCACATATCGCGCGAGCGGGTCGCGCGAGCGCGACTTTTGGTACCTCGCGCGCGCGGATCGCGCGAGCGACTCTGGGGTTCTCGCGCGAGCGATTTCTTGTTTTCGCAGGCGCGGGTCGCGCGCGCGACTTGGCTTTTTCAGCTTTTTCAACTATGCTTTTTCACCCTGTTTAGCCTGGTTTAGTTGATTTCTTCCAAAACCTGTCAGAAACTAGAAAACGAAGTAAAAATATACAAAAACAGGATAAAATGTACTAACAAATGCTCGTTAAGGCGTATATTTAGGATTAGTTCTCTCCCGATCACACCCCCAAACCTACATTTTGCTAGTCCTCGAGCAAAACTAAAATAAAAACTACTAATAAAAATCTATTCCATTTTCGTATGGATCACGATTGCATTTAGCTTATGCAACAAGCCTTTTAAACCCCTAGGTGTCCCTAGTCGGACGAGTGAAGTCTCGTGAGGGTTCTCGTCAACAAGTCTCCCACAACCATCTTTATTAACTTATTAATTTAAAAAGTTTTATTAAAAACAACGAACATAATATTCAATACTCCTTATTATACAACAAAGATTTGAAATAGAATAACGAACATAAAGAAATAGAATCAAACGTCTACCTACATCATGAAGAACAATCTCAAGCACATGCATCGTATAAATCAATAGAGTTTCTCATAAAATCGCACGTGTGTGATGAGGTAGTCAAGTGAACACGCGCTTGTCATAAACTTGGAATATAACTCGGATGACCATCTAACTATGTCTTGACTACGAATCTCACAATGTCAATTACACTCTAAAATGAAACACTCAGAAACATGTGTAATTTCTCTAGTATACGTGAGCAAAGGAAATATATTTTCAAAACGATAAATGCTCACATATGACATGAAAAAGATGCATGACACGAAAGAACAGTAGTCTCATGGATAAGATGCCAATAATCAAGAGAAATTAATCATTACCATGTTTTAATCCCCTCCCATCATTTTCATATCCAAATCATGTTTTTCTAGGATCAATTAGGACTTTTTAAAGGTTGTAACGTGGCTCAGGTAATGAAAGAGGATAGAAAGGGTTAATTGGGTAGGTTTACGAATGGCATTGTAAGGCATGTTCGATCTCTTTCATTCTTTTTCTACAAACTTTCCATCTTTTCTTTCTCTTCATTCCTTTTCATTCATTTTTCTTCATTTCTTTCATTTTTTTTTTTCAACCTTCTCTTCTTTATTTTGTTTTCTTTTTCCTTTTTTCTTTCTCGCTTCTCAAATGACTATGCATTGAATACCAAGCAACTACCCCAATAGAACTCACTTTCTTACAGAAAATCAGTGGGAGAAGCTCTCTTTCTCTCTTCTAAACCTATCTTTATCTCTCTTCCACTCTACAACTTTTTTTAGCTTTGCACTTGGCTCGCCCCCAAAATGAAGAGCTAAGGGGGGTATATATAGGCCAATTTGGGGTGGTTTAGGGATTTAGAAAGTGTTCCCATTAGTCCCAAACATCTGTGAACAAGAAACTACGTCATTTTGGCCTTCAATTATTCAATTTGGACCCCCCAAAATAAATTACAAAAATGGATTCTGTGGGGGTTGAGTACCGCCGTGGCACTGGACATGTGCCGCCGTGGTAGTCGCCCAGTTCCACCATGGCACTGCTCCTCAGATGTCCATAAAATTACGTTTAGGCCCCCAGAGGTTTCGGTATTCACAAAAAGGCCCTATTTCATTCGAAATTCACAAAAAATGCATACGAACTCCAAATTGAGCTTGTAATATATTGTTAGAAAGGTAATGGAGTCTACATTCCATAAAAAATAGTTTAGAGTCAGGTCACTTTGAAAAGTTTTGCGTTATGCACGATAAAAGCCGATTTGATCATCTTTTTCACCTTAAAAAATTCACAATAAATTCGTTTTAAATCTAGAAATTATGTGCGATATACCATTGGAAAGCTATTAACCCCTAGTATCCATGAAAAATGTTTGAAAATTGTTACAGCACTCCGATTTTAACGTCAACTTTTAGGTCAAATCGGTTAAACCGGGATTTCCAAGAAGCTCTAGGAACCTCTGGGAGCTCCAAAGAGCTGAGGTTTTCGTCCGATTTTCTTTTAAAACTCCTTTTAATACTTTTCTCATAATCTGGAATGATTTCAAAACTTTTTGGCAGATTGGGACGATTTCGGTCAAACACTGGTCAAACCTGGTCAAACTTGGGTCAAACAAGGACTTTTTAGGAATTTCCAGGACTTCCGGGGGTCTCTGGGAGCTAACGATTTTATCTGATTTTTCTTTAAAACTCATTTTTTTAGTACTTTTTTTATGACGTAGCATGTTTTCAGAACTTTCGGTTCAAATCTGGGAGTGTTTGGGGCTTACAAGGGCATTTTGGTCATTTTGAGTATTTTGAGAGATAGAACTAACTTCCAGGAGTCCTTTTTGAGTCTTTTTCGATCATCGTGAACCACCAAGCTATAGAACTCCTAAATCTGATAGCCGAAAAAATGGGGTGTCTATAGTTTGCCCCTCTTTGGCATGAACTTGCGAGGCAACGCATATCGCAAGCAGGTGCCAAAGCTCTGAAGAGACAAGTCTTTTGGAGGCTATAGATTTAGGATAAAAGCATTACAAAAGATGCAAAGATGATGATGAGGTCAGTGTTGGTCGTGCTCTGTGTGAGTTGCCTACGTATCCCAAAGGGAATCAGACCAGGACGTAGTTCGGGGCATAAAAGAATAAATCACACATGCACAACAAGGCAGGCAGATGCTATGCTATGAGGATGATATGCAATGCATGGATATGATATGAACTGTGTATTGAGTCCTATTGTGATTCTATTACGACTATGGTGTATTTGCCAGCTTTAACTGGTTTTATGCATGCTCTTTATGGTGCCAATGATCCTAGCATGAACTAGTGCTGTGGAGTTGCCACTCCGAGTGGGCTTGTGTTGTGCTAGTACTTCTGACTACGATGCAGTTAGTAATATTAATTTTTCTAACGGATATATCCGTTAGAATCTACTTACTAACGGTTGTCTTCCAATTGATTTTAAAATATTTATATTGAATACTAACGGTTTGTCAACAATTTCTAACGGATATATCCGTTAGTAATTTTCCAAAAAAATTAAAAAAATACTAACGGATATATCCGTTAGAAATTTGCATAAATCTAAAAAAAAAATTATTTATATGCAAAAATTATTTATATGTGACCTATTTTTTTTTTTTTTGCACCTAATTAACAAACATATTATTCTATATCAAACACAAAAAATAACAAGATTAATCTATATCCAACACAACAAACATAATCTAAAGTAATCATAACAAGTAAATCATTCATTCATCTCTAATCAACATCTCTATACCCAACACAACAAAAATACTCCATTGGGCTTGCATTGCAACATTCAATACACCGTGATCAATTACAAAATAGACTACAAAACTAAATAGAAGTGAGGACTTGTCTCACTGCTTCAAAAGGATAACTAAACACACATATAACTCTTAATCTTCTCATGACCATCTAAGCCTTCTTTCCACAACTTCACTAAGGAACAACATGACAAAGTACCTGCATACTTTTTAATAAAGATTGTTTGACTTTCTTCAGATAATTCGGTTGCACTAGGTCAAAGATACGTTCTTTTATAAGAACTAGGCACAAAAAGGAACTACTTAATGCCATTCCCGTACACAATGAAATATATAACTGAAGAAAATCCTAATCATGAGTGAAAATGTTTTCACTTACTAGCCAAAATGAGTTAAATTGACTACTGTGTGGTTCATAAAACATGAGAACTACCACAATACCTTTCATGTTAGAAGTGAATATTTGCAACAATTTTTCCTACGTAAGTTAAATATATATAATCATTCCGCAGTTTCATGAAACACAAGAATTACCACGAGAGCTGCAAAAGAAACAATGATACCAACTACTAGAACCCCATTTACTGCTCCAATAAGCCGCTGGCTGCATTAAACAATAATTATTTTGTCCTTTTTAACATTTCCTTCAAAAAGATTTGATTATAAGATCAAAACCATAACCCCCAACCAAAAAAAAAACAAACAAAAGGACAGGAAGTTTTGATGTCATGTTTTACCCAATTCCATCTATAAGTCATTTGTAATATGTAAACTTACAAACAAATGTGGGAATGATCATCCACATTTTTAATTTTATCCATTCTTGTATTACCCAATTCCATCTAAGTCATTTGTAATATGTACACAAATCTAATGAGTAATACCTAAATCAGCCTCAGTTTTGGAAAAGAAGTTCTGACTTATGAGATCTTATAGTTCTACCTTCTCAGCAACTTTATATGTGATATGAGTAGAAAAGGATGCTAGAATCTTTAAAATAAGAATATGGAAACTTACTCAATGCATAATGGAAACAGAGGTGGAGATACTTACGTTCTGGAAATCAGTCTCTGCTGTACCAACAAATCATCAGCAGGATAGTAGTTTGCAATGAGCCTGTACATGTATGATGGATTATGCCCTCCCCTGTGAAGAAATAATGAGATGAGCAAAAGTTTAAAGCAATTGTAGGCACCAGCAAAATTAGAAGCCAAATGTAACGATGAGTATCAGACGCAGAAGAAATCTGAATCTGACTAATATTGATTCTGAGTAAGCTTTGCTGTGTTAAGAACACTCAAACTTTTGTTCTACTTGAGAAGAAATGGAGCCACGATAGGGACATAAGAGGGTATCCATAAATCTATATCCATGTAGTCCTTACACAGAGTAATAAGGTGAACTCACGTTTCAGTAATAAACAAATTTTTGGGAGAATTTTTGGGGAAATACCTAGGGTTTTAGATTAGGGTTAATCTAGGTCCTAGGTTTTAGATCTAGGGTTAATTTTTGGGAAAAACGTTATGAGATTTTAACAATTGATGAACAAAGGGCTACAATTGTCAAAGGGGACACAAACACACACACACTATTACACACACAAACATATACACTGATACGCATTTTTGTGTCTTTGTCTCTCTCTATACACTGATATGAATTCAGCCATTACTCAAAAAAAGAAGATACACATTCAGTCTACGATCTAGGGTTTAGAAGAAGAATAAGAAGAAGGAAGAAGGAAGAAGAATAAAGAGGATCTAGGGGTTATTAGAAGAAGAAGAAGAAGGAAGGAAGAGTACCTTTTCTGGTTCTGGCAGCGGTGGCAGCGGCAGAGGCGGGAAGCGGCGGCGTAGTCCCTTTCTCCTTTCATTCTCTTTTGTCTTCTCTTTCTTTAAATCTGTAGGAGTAAATGTTTTAAGAGGAAATATTAGGGTGGAAAATTTTGGGCAAACTTTTTGTGTAGTATTTATTTACAAAATTGCCACCACATTTTTAATTTTTGAATTTTTATTTACAAATTATTTTTAATTTTTGAGTTTTTATTTACAAAATTGCCACTGTGTTGTCATTACTAACGGATATAATACCATTACTAACGGATACATCCATTACTAATTAGTAACGGATATATCCGTTAGTAATCAAAAAACCTATCTGTTAGAAATCTGGCCATATAGTGTAGTGAGGAGAGGGATTTCGAGATTAAGCGAGAAAGCTCACAATAGCTAAGGAAGCTCATGATTTTTTTGAGTAGATAATTGATAGATAGGTAAGGGGGCTCACGATTTGGACAAAGGAGCGAGGAAGCTCACGATAAGTGAGAAAGCTTACAATTTTGGATAAAGGAGCGAGGAAGCTCACGATAAGTGAAGAAGCTCACAATTTGGATAAAGGGGTGAAGAAGCTCACAATAAGTGGGAAAGCTCACAATTTTGGACAAAAGAGTGAAGAAGCTCACGATAAGTGAGAAAGCTCACGATTTTGGATAAAAGAATGAGGAAGCTCATGATAAGTGAGAAAGCTCACAATTTTGGACAAAGGAGTGAGGAAGCTCACGATAAGTGAGAAAGCTCATGATAACTGATGGGTAGGTGAGAGGGCTCACAATTTTGGATGAAGGAGTGAGGAAGCTCACAATAATTAAGAAAACTCACGATTTTGGATAAAGGAGTGAGGAAGCTCACGATAAGTAAGAAAGCTCACAATTTTGGACAAAGGAGTGAGGATGCTCACGATATGTTAAGAAGCTCACGATTTCGGACAAAGGAGTGAGTAAGCTCACGATAAGTGAGAAAGCTCATGATTTTGGATAAAGGAGTGAGGAAGCTCACGATAAGCGAGGATGCTCCCGATTTTGGAAAAGGAGTGAGGAAGCTCACAATAAGTGAGAAAGCTCACAATAATCGATGGGTAGGTGAATAGGTAGGTGAGGGGGCTCACAATTTTGGACAAAGGAGTGAGGAAGCTCACGATAAGCGAAGAAGCTCACAATTTTGGACAAAGGAGTGAGGAAGCTTACGATAAGTGAGATAGTTCATGATTTTGGATAAAGGAGTGAGGAAGCTCACGATAAGCGATGAAGCTCACAATAACCAATGGGTAGGTGAGGAGGCTCATAATTTTGGACAAAGGAGTAAGGAAGCTCGCGATAAGTGAGAAAGCTCACAATTTTTGGATAAAGGAGTGAGGAAGCTTACGATAAGTGAGAAAGCTCACGATAACCGATGGGTAGGTGAGGGGGCTCACAATTTTGGACAAAGGAGTGAGGAAGCTCACGATAAGCGAAGTAGCTCACAATTTTGGACAAAGGAGTGAGGAAGCTCACGATAAGTGAGAAAGCTCATGATTTTGGATAAAGTAGTGAGAAAGCTCACGATAAGCGAGGAAGCTCATAATTTCAGACAAAAGAGTGAGGAAGCTCACGATAAGTGAGAAAGCTCACAATTTTAGACAAAGGAGTGAGGAAGCTCACGAAAAGTGAGAAAGCTCACAATTTTAGACAAAGGAATAAGGAGGCTCACGATAAGTGAAGAAGTTCACAATTTTGGACAAATGAGTGAGGAAGCTCACGATTTGGACAAAGGAATGAGGAAGCTCACGATAAGTGAGAATGCTCACGATTTTGGGAAAAGAAAGCTCACGATAAGTGAGAAATCTCATGATAACCGATGGGTAGGTGAGAGGGCTCACAATTTTAGATAAAGGAGTGATGAAGCTCATGATAAGTGGAAAAGCTCACGATTTTGGACAAAGGAGTGAAGAAGCTCACCATAAGTAAAGAAGCTCACGGTTTTGGAAAAATGAGTGATGAAGCTCACGATAACTGATGGACACGAAGCCTTGGATTGTGAATAGACAATGTCTGCCCTAGGAGTCAGGGTCTTTTGACTGTTCTGTGTTTTTCAATCAATGGCCGATGCTTATGATGACCAATCTGGAAATTTGGTCCAGACTTTTGCTGGGGATGGTAGGGGATTCTTTGGGAACCTTTCTTAACATCTGACCTAGGACCCATCTCTGAATCTCTCACGGTTGATCAAATTCTGCTGACCTAGAACCAGGAACCATCTCTAAATCTCTCATGGATGATCAAATCTTGTAATGGTTAGTCCAAAAAGCCTATTCAGGCCTCCAAGATGATTGATGGACGTGGAAGCACTAATGATGGACATGGAATCCCTAAAATGATTGACAGACGTGGAAGTCCCATATATCAAAGAGTAGATGGGGTAGCTTGAGATAACTAATGGATGCGAAAGTCCTACCTTAATCCAGAGGATCTATAATGAAAGATTTGTCTCAATTTAGAGGGTTGACAATGAAAGATTCGCCTCAATCTAGAGTGCTAATTATAACAGATTTGCCTCAAACTAGAGGGCTGACAATGAAAGATTTACCTCAGTCTAGAGGGCTGACAACAAAGGATTTGCCTCAATCTAGAGGGTTGACGATAATAGATTTACCTCAATCTCGAGAGATGACGAAAAAAGATTTTCCTTAATCTAGAGGGGACGATGAATACAACGAATTCTGAATAAGAGTTATGGTGAACTAATGATGATTAATGAACTGACGATGCACAAATCGAGATGACGAGTCGATAGTGAACTATTGTGACTGTCATGGATTAAACTAACGATGTACGAATTGAGATGATGAGTCGACCGTGAACTACTGTGACTGTAATGGATTAAACTGACGATGTACGAATCAAGATGATAAGTCGACAGTGAACTACTGTGACTGTCATGGATTGGATCAACGGTTAGACTAATCGAGGTGACGAGTCTACAATGAACTACTGTGACTATCATGGATTGGACTGACGATGTACGAATCAAGATGAGGAGTCAACAGTGAACTATTGTGACTGTCATGGATTGGACCGATGATGTACTAATCGATAAGCCTGATGGGGATAAAACTGAATCTACTGGGGATGAAGTGACTCTACTAGGGAGGAATGGATAAGATGTACTCTACTAGGGAAGAAGGCAATACGCCTGCGGATGGGAGTAAAGGGATTCTATTCGTAGATGATCTATGGCGGCTATAGATTTGACATTGATGGAGGATGATGATCAATAGCCACTCATGGACTTATGTTGCATGAACTAAGAAAGATGATCAACAGCCACTCATGGACTTATGTTGCTAGGAGATGATGGTTGAATTCGACGACTTGGGAAAGGGATGAGATTTACCCCAAGTTTGGACACTTCTCATGCTGACGCCTTGACTGGTGTAGTGATAGTGTTTGGTTCTCCTACTTGTATTGTCCTAGGAATGCTCTAAAAATTTTATAATTTGATTTGAAAAATTCATTATTAGTCATTATTGACTTACATATTTGAGACTACAACAAACTAAAAGACTAACAGACATCAACGCACGTACGAGGGCGACAAATTTGACACCAAATTGTAAGAAGCTCGACTTGCTAAGATTTGATGTCCATTTGTCATAGATGATACCATTTCGCTCCTCATCTTGACATGGTAGCATTTTGTTGATAAATCTAATTTTGGAAAATTCCTCCCCATTGATCTAGTCGATTCTCTGTTTTTTTTCCAAGATGTGCTTTGAATTAGTGCCTTAGCTTATAGAATAAAAGATACTCCATTTCAAAAAAAATTCAAAAACAATTAGGTGACTTGAAAACTCGCCCTTGGTGTGAAGGGATCACGTTAGGCAAACGGAGTTTGCCCCTAGTTTGAGGTGTAGGAAGTAGAATTCATAGGCAAACGAGGTAGGTGACTGAAGTTTGCCCCTAGTTTGGACGATGGTTCTCTGAAGGTTTTGGGCAAACGAGGTAGGTGACCAAAGTTTGCCCCTTGTATGAAGGGTAGATAGTAAATTTAGGCAAACGAGGCGAGTAGCCGAAGTTTGCCCCTAGTGTGGAAGGTGATTTCTGGCTCGAGGCAAGGACCGTGACTTTAATCTCTCAAATGCTCATAACTTTTGCCTAGGCACTAGCGAGGTGACCTAGCAAGCTCTTTTCTCTCTTTTGTTATTGATCACCTTAGATTTAGCTCTAATTTTTGCCTAGGCGTCCTTTCAAATTTTTAACCTAGCAAGCCATCCTTCTTTTCCTTTCTTTTTTTTGGAAAGTTTGCCTACATATCCCCGAGCGGGAATCAGGACCAACGTAGTTTGGGCTAGGACCTTGAAAGAAGAGGGGTTAATATTGGTGTCGACCGAACCGATGTGGTTGCCTACGTATCCCCGAGTAGGAATCAGGTCGAGAGTAGTTCAAGGCAAGGCTTTGAAAGAAGGAGGGTTGAGGGTTTTTCAAACCAATCGTCAAATTAGTTCAGACTTGAGCCACTTGTGGTCACTTTGAATAAGAGGATTCAGTTCGGTCTTCCTTTCCTTTCTTTTCTTTTTCTTTTTCTTTTTCTTCTTCTTTTTTTTTTTTGTTTTAAGAATTGATCCTTTTCACTTTCGCCTAGTGTTTGCTGTAATTTGCGCGGGCGTGCCAGAACCAGCAGTGGTTCGATGTGTGAGTGTACGTGCAAACTAATTTCCTATCCGCTCGTGTGAGTGATACACAAGGCTTTGATGAATCTGACTTCTAAACAAGGTGACTGTGTATAGTGAGTAGGAAAGTACCCTCATTATAAATTCTCTAGCAGTACTGAAGCGCACAAGCTAAAAAGTGTCAAAGTTTAACAGGTAAACAAATCACAAACGGTTTAATAAAACGAAGATTTTATTAAGTGTTTGGAAAAAATAAAACAGATCTCAAGAACAAACCAGAAAGAACACAAACAGAAAATAACAAAAGGACAGACCTATTTGCTATGAAGGCTAAAAAACATAAAGACTGGGAGTGCTTTGAATGCTTTGAATGCTTCGAATGTGCTGTATGAATGCTATTTCGAGAATGACGCAGAGTCCTTTGATTAGATGGCCTGCCTCTTATTTATAGCGGCCTTATACAATTTCTATTTGGACAATAATTCCTTGGCTTGCGCCCCAAGCTGCTTAATTGATTGGCTGATTGAAGACCTTCCTTATCCATGACTTAATTGAATCAATCCCTTCAATTTAGGGATCAGACGCTTCAATCCAGCTGGCAACGAACAGATCCTCTCCTAAACGGACTCTTGTTTCCAGAATTCCCCAAAGATGACGACATCCTGCCAGCTGTATACAACACCGCCTTAACCTCGGTCAATCAGCCTCATTACTGATTCTCCTGGATGAATCAGGCTCTATCGGTTTCCATGCCCGATTACCTTTCTTTAACCGCCCATGGCCAATTGGACTGTTACTTCCATCTTTCATTACGTATTGTCGGATTAGGCTTTCCGTCTTATATCATCGGGCTGTCAACGCACTAGGTTATGTTTCTCCATAGCCCGATGATCCTTACCCATATTCAATCTTTCAAACCGGGCTCAACTCACCTTACCTAACATCTATCATCGGTCTCACAGCTATATCCGAGTCCGATGAGTCACTGATTGCTTAGCCCGGCCTCTCCTTCATTCTCTTCCACTTAAATCGGGCTCAAAAACCATTGACGGTTTTTGGGTGCAAACACCTAGCCAGTCAAATTTTCTTTTCACATAGTCGATTCATGTAAGATCTTTCGATCACGATCTCAAAATTTCATAATCATCAGCTCTCAGGATTTGTTTGTGGTCGTTCAAAGCTTTTAAAATATGATCTAGACACATTTTCATGATGTGCCTTAAAGTATATATTTCTCTGCATCACCGAAAATTCTTTCTTTCTTTCTTTTTCTCCATCATTTTGACTGGCTAGGGTCAAATCTTGGAAATCAATACCTTTTTAGCTCTAACTTTTGCCTAGGTGCCCTTTCGGATTTTTAACCTAGTGAGCTTTTTTTTTTTACCTTTTTTTTAAAGTGGAGATGAAACTCATTGAAATGTTTGGCTACCATCAAGGATTAAGTTTTCACAAATTCACATGGCTATCAATTGGGTTGGGCCCAAGGCTTTGAAATGGTGGAAAAGGGTGTTGGGCAAGCCCCAAGTCAGTTCTAAGTATGTCTTTTTGAGATTTGAACAAAAGCACCTTTAAATTCTTAAAGTAAGACTATTCAATTCTCGGCTCTTCATCGTTGTCAGCGCGAAAATCGACTTTGACCTTTCAGGATTCTTTTTTTTGTGTGATGCAAAAATTTATTAGCAGAGTAATATCTATGGTAATTTAAAAAGTGATACTTCAGTTTAGTGATTCATGCATTTATGACTAGACATATTATGTTAAGAAAAATAAGATTTCATTCCAGCAAAAGAGAAGGATTACATTACTCGACATAGACTCATAACAACTCATTGATAGACAGACTCGACCACAAGATTAAACTTGAAATAGACTCAAAAACAAGGAACAGACACGACTAGACTCGACCTGGTTTCAAATGGAGTGTCGCGATGTGTAGACACCCCATTTTGTCGGCTATCAGATTTAGGAGACCCATAGCTTGGTGGTTCACAATGATCGTAAAAGACTCAAAAGGACTCTTGGAAGTCAGCTCTATCTCTCAGAATGCTCAGAATGACCAAAATACCCCTAAAAGCCCGAAGACTTCCAGATTTGGCCCCGAAGTTTTGAAAACATGCTATGTCATAAGAAAAATGATAAAATGAGTTTTTAAGTAAAACCGGATGAAATCGTCAGCTCCCAAAGACCCCCGGAAGTCCTGGAAGTTCCCCGAAAGTCCCCGTTGACTGGTTTGACCAAGGTTTGACCAGGTTTGACCAAGTTTGACCAAGTTTGACCGAAATCGTCTGAATTCACCGGAATCAGTAGAAAAGTATTAAAATAAGTTTTAAAAGAGAATCGAGCGAAAACGTCGGCTCCTGGGAGCTCCCGGAGGTTCCCAGAACTTCCCGGGAATCCTAGGTTTGACCAGTTTGACCAAGATTTGACTTTGGAATCGGGGCACCGAAACAATTTTCAAATATTTTTCATGGATACTAGAAGTCAATAGCTTTCCAACGGTATATCGCACATAATTCTTGGATTTAAAACGAATTTATTTTGAATTTCCGAAGGCGAAAAAGGCGATCAAATCGGCTTTTATCGCGAATACCGCAAAACGTTTCAAAGAGACCTATCTTCGAACTATTTTTTATGTAAAGTAGACTCCATTACCTTTCCAACAGTATATCACAATCTCAGTTTGGAGTTCGTACGCATTTTTTGTGAATTTCGAACGAAATAGGGCCTTTCGCGAATACCGGAACCTCTGGGGGCCTAAACAGCATTATCTGGATGAAGGAGGAGCAGTGCCGCCGCGGCACTGGCCCACTGCCACCGCGGCACTCCCCTCCAGAATAGTGCATTTTTGTAATTAGTTTTGTGGTCCCATTTTGATTAATTAAAAACCAAAACGACATAGTTTTATGATTTCAGATGTTTGGAGCCAATGGGAATACTTTCTAAATCCCAAAACCACCCCAAGTTGGCCTATTTAAACCCCCCATTGTTCTTCATTTTGGAGGAGTCAAATGCAAGTTTAGAGAAAGTTTGGGAGAGAAAGTTGTAGAGATAAGGTTAGATTAGAGATAAAAGAAGCTTTCTTCTTTGATTTTCAAAACAAAAGTGAGTTCTAAACTTTGTTTTTACCTCATTACTCCTATTTACTTCAACATTCAATACACCCAACCACCATTTTAGTGAGCATTTAAGAGAGTGGAAGCTTCTTCCATGTCCAATGTCATTACATATGAGTGAAACACCATGCTACAAGTTCTATACATCATGAATATCATCTATTGATTGCTATCTATTTGCTTGCTTGTTTATATAATGTTCATCTCTTCTCACCTCATTTCTTTTTGATTTTATTTATTTACTTGCTAGTTCATCATCATCTAAGTGATGACATGAAGTTTGAGGTGAGTGAATCCTTATGGATAGTAGCTCTTAACCTCAAAAACATGTTTGATAGATTATGATCATAACTTCAATACCTCCAAGGTATTCTTGAAGTTATGTTCAAAATAAAAATAAGTTTCTCCAACAATCTTGGATGTTCTTGATGATGAGTTGAATGTTGGAATTTTAAGTGGTCATAATCTTTATTGAGTATTGAAAATAAACTTTCAAAACCTCTATTTCAAAACCCCCCTCAATCCCTCTCATTTTGATTTCAAGAAAGAAAACCTTATATTCCCCAAAATCTTCAAAACAGTGAGTCAAAACAGTGAGTGGGTTGAGTTCAAAGATTTCTCTAGAACTTAATACTTAACATATAGATTCAAGGCCACTTGGAAAGTCTTCCTAACTCATTGGAGAACACCCATGATTTTTGGTTTGATTTAGAAGTACTTGAAAATGGTCCATTTGGACCCAAACATTCCTTCCAAACATTCTGCCCCTGCTGTCACAGCAGCTTGACTAACTTCCAACTTCTTTTTCAGAAATATTTTCCAAAAGGGGTGGTCCCAACTTATTTTTTCCTTAAACTTCAGTGTCTTAGGGAACTTTCTGTATAAAATGGGCCTCTAGATCACTCGTTTTCATTTTCTAAGATTTTTCAACATTTCAGTCGACAGTACGGACTCTGTTTCTGAGTGACCTCTGTTGTTCATGTGATTTCTCTCAATCTGTGATAGTTATTAAAGATTGGATTTTTGGGTTGTGTTCCAGACACAATAAAGAACATCTACATAAAAAAATCATGCATTGAAAACATTCCTAACCCCTCTTTTCAATTTTCCAAAGATCTAGTTACTATTCTGTCCACTATTCACAGCAAGCACATTTTAACTTTCATTCTTTGATTTGATGCTTATGTGCCTTCCAAATTAGTTCATATCTTAGGAAGTAGTTTATACTACATTTGTACATATCCCATGATGATTTCATTCATTCATTCATACACATTATAGACTTCTAAGTCATTCTAGGAATCCATGAACACAAAGCACACCACAACCTTGGCACATTCTAGATACATACATTGCATCCATGCAAGAATTGGGGCCTTCATGGCTCCTAATCTAAGAAGATTATAAGGAATGAACTTGATCACACGTTCATGCTTCCCCCGATCTAATCATCCTTTCTCATCCATCCCGGGGATTGAGAGGTCTTCTTTTCTCAAAGATTAACATGTATCATACTAGCTTGCTAAGCATGTTTTGATTTCTTTGTTTATTTGTTTCAATAACAATTCATGTCCCCCTTTAGATTAGGAAGTCTTGATTATTTGATACATGATTAGACGGTTTTTCCTAGGTTTATTTGTGTGATCTTTCACTTTGCATTGTGTGATATTTGGCTTAGATCTTATGAATGATATCTTATCTTTAGATCTTCCATTTCAAGTTTCTTATGTGATATAATATACTGTCATAATATTATTTGTCGAACCAAATATAGTATAAGATGATTATTTGGATGCTAATTGAGGCCCGTCAAAAGACGGGGCGAGTTGAGGGTGTTTTAGTCGCGACAAAGGCTCCTTCCTCTCTCGTACCAAAACCCCGAGCCAAGTTCTTTGGTTATGAAGGACCGGTGCCCTTTATCCATTTGGGTGAGTCAAATTAGGTTTCTTGGTTCCTTAAAGACCAAGTGGCGACTCTGTATCTGTTTTCAACAGACCTTTGCTCTTTCTTTGATCAAAATCAAACAAGCTTCAAAACATAACGAAGCGGTGGAATCCCGGTATCCACACGATGACTCGCTTATTCTTTTTTCTTTCTTTCTTTCAAAAGAGCATCCTCGTTTGTTTTGCTAGCACAAGTCCCAAACACCATTGCTCCACCGGCACAGGATCAACATTGATGGGTATTAGCAAAAGGGATCATTTGAACAGATAAGCCAAGGGCTTTAGGTTCGTTGAAGCTGACATTTTGGTTAACATAGGGTTGGATGGGCAATGGCTCGATGATTTTCTGATCGATGAGGTCTTGGATATCATGGTGAAGGCGCATGTAGTTGTCGGTGTCATGGCCTAGACCTTGGTGGTAGGCACAACATTTGGACAGGTTACAGTTAGGCGAAGGGATACTAGCATGAGGCTGAAGGAGTTGGAGGTGCCCCTTTTAGATGAGGTTATCAAGGATTACGGATAACAGCATACCTAGGTTGGTAAAGGTTCTTGGGTTGTGGGCTTTGTTAAACTTTGAGTTCAAGTGGGTCTTCGAAGTGGCTCTTGTGTTTGGATATGGACTAGGATTACCCAGGTAAGGGTGTGGGCTTGGATACAAGTAGATATTTGGATATGGAAACGGGCTCGGATAGATGGCGTTGGGCGACCCATACTTCCCTTTATCAATACTCTGCCACATCTTC
This sequence comes from Hydrangea macrophylla, assembly GCA_033977485.1. Taxonomy (NCBI): domain Eukaryota; kingdom Viridiplantae; phylum Streptophyta; class Magnoliopsida; order Cornales; family Hydrangeaceae; genus Hydrangea; species Hydrangea macrophylla. The sequence continues at coordinate 59,609,342 of CM066997.1, read as the reverse complement.
TCAAATTGGCTCACCTTTAAATTTAGCCGATCAACTGTGATTTATAGTTTGTTCACTTTCTCTTCCACAGCTTGGTAGGCCATTAGTGGGTTTATGATAGCCTGGGCCAGCTTGCGATCACGACAATGAATTCGGGGAGGTACAGAATTGTCCCTACCTGGAGCTACAATTTCTGCAAATAGAAGTGAAAGCCCAAATTAGCAGAGGCACGAAGTACTTCTTATGGGCTCCTAGTGGGGAGAGATGATCAGAATTTTGAAGAATTTAATGATGCGAACCGAGGACGGTTGCAGCAAGTATACAACTTCTGTACAATGATTGAGATGGTGAGGATGATGATACGTATGCATTTGATGTGTAGAGACTGACATATATGAGACTGATAAGATGTGCACGCAAGCAAACTGACATGAATTGTGTATGCACATGAGACAAGCATGCGGATACATGCTCTAATCTATATGATGCCCCTACTTCTAACATATAGCAGTTAAGCAAGTAAGGTCCTAACCATACATAGTGTGCTAACTTTTCTTTCCAGGATGATCGCCGTCATAAATAGGGTGAGGAAGACAGGTTTGCTCTTTGAGGAATGAGGATCCGAGAAATTTTATAAGTAGCGATTTTTGAGAAATCTGGGTGAATCTTGGCAGGGTTTCTAGGAAATAGGGATTTATGGGAAATCTAGGTGATTTGGACAAAGTTTTTGAAAGAAACAGGTATTTCTGGGTGAATTGGACAGAGTTTCTGGGAGGAACTTGGAAATCAGAGTTTCTGAGAGAAACAAGGTATATTGGGAAAGGTTTCTGGGAAAACCAGGGATTCCAAGGTTTCTAGGATAAACAAGGATTTTTGGGAAATCTAGGCAGATTGGATTAGAATTTCAGGGAGAAGTTAGTACATCTAGGCATTCCTGGGAAGTTTGGACGGAGTTGCTGGGATTTTCGGGAAATCTGGGAGATTTGGACAAAGTGGGTGAGTTAGATAGAGTTTTGGGAGAAACAAGTATATCGGGGTTTCTGGGAGAAACAAAGATTTCTGGGTAATCTGGAGGATTTAGATAGAGTTTCTGGGAGAAACTGGTATATATGGGAGATTTAGACAGAGCTTCTGGAAAAACAGGTATATTAAGGAAATCTGGGAGATTTTGATAGAGTTTTAGGGAAAAATAGGGATTTCTGGGAAAACTAGGTGATTTGGACAGAGTTTCTAGGAAAATAGGTACATTTGGGTAAGTTGGATAGTGTTTTTGGGAGAAACAAGTATATCGGAGTTTATAGGAGAAACTGAGATTTTTGGGTAATCTGAGGGAATTGGACAGAGTTTCTGAGAGAAACTGGTATATCTGGGCAGAGTTTCTAAGAGAAATTAGGAAATTTAAGTTACTGGGAGAAACTGGTACATCTGACGGGGGCATGTGATGATGGTGATCATACTGTCTAGCAAGTTTTCATACTCATATGTCTTAGGACCAACAAACAAGGTTTGTGGTGTATATCTTTGTGAGCATGGAGCAGACATCCTGTCACGCCCTAGAGTAAGTCAAAAATAGGGAAAATAAAAATTTTCCTTTATGGGTCCGTAGACACGTGACTAGTTTGTTAACCGTCCTGTCCTTCTAACTCCGCACCAAGCAATCATAAGGGAAATGCTAGAGCATAAGCATAATCTAAACTTATCAGAGTATAAATACATCAACGGAATTTAAACAAGGGTTACAATAACTTCAATCATAATACAAGAGGCCATACTAAACAATTTACATAAGCTTAAAAACTTGAGAAACTGTCTATCAGATCTTGGGTAAGGCTTTATTCTCCTTGGCTCCACGGCATAGCATCCTGAACTCTTCTATCTCTCTCCAAACCTGCAACACTCTGGGCATACGAATGCCCAGGGCGTAACATGTCGTCAGCCTTGGAACAAGGCTGAGTGAGAGTCTCAACTGCACTATAATCAATAAATACAGAACATCTCTCAACTCACGTCATAGTTTAGTACCTTAAGGTATGGTTAATCTCTTATCAAAAGACGCATTCTCACCACGGACATAGCAGAGGTCTCACAAGAAAGGTAGACAGATAAATATAATATCATAGAATACATTCTCCTTATTTTATCCTCGTGTGTGCAAATGCATGACCGATGTGACTTGCTCCCAACTCTTTTCAAAGACACTTGCTTTTCAAAAACAGATACTTTTCAAAACCATTCCATTTTAAAACTAAGACTTTCCAAATCAAATAATTTTGAACCAAAAACCATTTTACTCATCATTTCAATCTCATCATTCATTCTCTCTATCTCATTCACTTGACAACACTCGATACGTCAAGGATGATAACATACTATAACAGCCGACTCATACTCATCCCTTGATAGGCCACCGGACGTCTTCACAGCGCTCACTATCTATAAACAATGAAATTGGCACATGGGATGTCTTCAACCATGTGTATACTTTCACCGGTCGTCTACACGGCTGAGAAGTATATTAGAGCACTAGTCGGACGTCTTCAACGATACATGGGACGTCTTCAACCACGTATGTGCATCACCGAACGTCTTCAACGGCGAGAGGCGCGCTAGGAACTCTAACCGTTCATGTCCACCCGGCTCGTCAGCCGTTGATCTATCGGATCTAGAAATTACATCTCTTTCACATTCACATATCCCATCATACACTTCTCTTTCTTATACCATGCATGCTAACACATGTCATGAAATGCAAGTGAGTCCACTACCGATACCCATATGCAAAACCACTTTCATTCTCTTTATTATTAACATAGCATGCGTTATTTAATCCAGTTAATAATCATCGTAAAATGTGCCTCTCTTTAACGGTTAGCGACAGAAATATAACATATAAAATATGGATCACATAACATGGATTGATACCAATAATCATATAGATAAAACCCTTGACGTGCTCACATATGCGATAGCACTACCATAACATGATTTGCATAGTCTTACAATTATCGGAATACATGTGGCATCATAAATCAGCATATTACTTATACAAAACATCATACAGATGACTTTTAAACATCTTATATTAATCTTATTAGGATTAGAGTGAGGTTAGGAAACTCACCTCGAGTCACCGATCCTTGAAAAGCAGATGATCGTCAAGTTCTACAACAATAAACGGAATAAAGAGCAATAATGTGTGAGTACAACTATAGGGGCAAAATGGTAATTTTACCAAATGAGGTAATAAACCTCAAGGTAGTGATCTACGTGTCATTCTAAGTCCGACGCCATTGACTAGACTCAAATCGGAGTCCGTCGCGTTGTACGAGGTAATATGCATGGCTTACTACACTAATGCGGGCCCTAAAAGACAGGCTGTATTTTTGACCGAGTCGAAAAGTCACCAAACTTTAAGGGAAAGTTCTAGACATTATTCTAAGACTCTGGAAACTGACCACGTATTTTTCGGAGTCCTAGATTATTTATTATGAATTATTGAAGATAATATACACCAGAAAATACCCGAAACGGGATTTAAATACATAACTATAATTATACAAAGAAATCAATACTTGGAAATATTTTTAATAAATAATACACGTTAAAATACACTATGGATATTTTTCTCAAAATTTTCGGAGCTCGTTTGGTATTTTTAATAATTAATATACTCTAAAAATAACTCTTTATTAATTATTAAAAATTATTAGACTATAATATTATATCTTCATAACTTACATTATGTAATAAAATAGTCTCAGGGTCATTATTACCCTAATTTTCTAGAATTTATAAATACATATAGGTATTTATTAACTATTTAAAACTGATATTTATTATTTATATTAACCATATAAATAATAAATATATAATATATATATATATATAATTTAATAATGATATATAGAATAAAAAAATAATATTCTATAATATGAAATATTAATGGTATAATTATAAACCATTTATAATTATTAAAACAAATTAAAAACATTTTAAACTAATTAAAACTAATGATAATAATAATATTAATATTAATATTAATAATCTCAGACCCGTCGGGTCAACCCGAACCGACCCGAGCCCCTACGGGTTACCCGAATACACTCTCAAGGGGACCCAAACGCGTGACCCGACCCAACCGAATCCTAGATGGACTATCCACTAACACACTCACGCAAACCCAACCCAAGAACCCATTCGGGTTGAACCTAACCCGGACTCAAGATCCAAACTCACTCACAACCTAATCCTACCCGCTAACCCAAACCCAGACCGTACCCGTAACCAACTACCCTCACGAACAGACCCTAACCAAATACCCAACCCGACCCGACCGAATCCTGAACGGACTACCCACTAATACTCTCATCTAGACCCAACTTGTTTACCCGAACTAAACCGATTTACACGAACAAACTAACCCAACCCGAAAACCCAAACTCTGACCCAAACCAGACCATACCCTAACCCAGTCACAGACACAACACGACCCAACCCCAAACCCGAAACCAAACCCGAAACCTGACCTGAAGCCAGCCCGACGTTAAAACGACGTCGTGCCACTTAAAAAGACCCACGGGTTATTTAAACCCAACCCGGTCGGCTACCCTAACCCACTAACACACTCATCCTAACCCTAACCAGACCCGACCCGAGCCCGGGTCTTATAACCCGAAACCCAAACGGGTTTCTTCTTCTTCTCCGGCCAACCCCGACGTCGCCGGCGAGCGCGATCTGCCGGAAAACCTTGCGAGGCCATATCTCCCTCGTTACTCCATAAAAATGGACGAGACCAACGCCATTCGAACCGGTTTCTCCTCTTCTACACCATACTAAGAACCCATGATCTGGCTTATTCGTTAAGACCTCCTACCATAAGATTATTCTTTCAGCCATTTCAAAGAATAATGGCCTGCATGGCCTAGTAAACAAACCCCATTTTGAAAACTATTCATTGGGGGTTCAAATGGAATCCTAAGGGTCAGTTTGATGCAACATTTGTGGATTTTGGTCATACTTGAAAAATCAAGCTCTCAAATGGAGCTTTAATGGTCGCCGGGGTGTGTAGAGGGCTTAAGGCTCTGATTTGCTGCATGCATGGGATCCTAGACTCTTCTAAGTGACATGCAATGACACAGAAATGACAAGGGGTGTTTGGTTTACCTCAGGGAACCAAGGATCCCTCTTTCCTTCTCCGATCAACCTCCTTCTCTTTCTCTTTCTTCTACATCTCTTCTTCTTCCTTCCTCTGATCTGAGACAATGTGTAGGTGTGGGTGTGTATATACAGAGAGATGGAATGCAAAGCGTGGGGGTGGATGTGTATTTGCGGGTATGTGTGTGTGCTGTGATCTCTTCACCAAACACTCTCTTTAATCTCGGGTTGCCCTCTACTCTCTCTATACCATCTGTGTGTATGAGTGTGTTATGGGCAGCAAGCTTATGAGGGTGAGGGTGGGGTGTATTTATAGATGAAGGAGGTGGAGGAGGGGCATAAGTGTCCAAACACTTGGGGTGTACAAAATATACATGTATAGGTGTTTGTGTGTCTAAGGGTAGATTGGGGTGGGGTCCACATAACCGCTAAGTGGTAGTGTGGGTAGCACTCTTGGTTAAATACATTATGGCATGAGCCAGTGTTCCAATAGGTATGCACTACTGTGAAATGAATCACAAATATAAATTGTGCAGGTACGGGGCTGTGTACGTGCCTAAGTAAAAGTCATTCTTTAAGTTCTTAATAGAAATATAAGTCGAGGGTACGTCTATTCTAACAGGTATTGGGTTAGAAATAATTTCGTCGTTGAGACGTTAACTAAAGGATTCCAGTACAGAGGTTCCTACTTAGGGTTTCCTAATGGACCTTCTGTAATCGTCATCAAGGTGACGTCACTATTTTTTCTAAATCCTACGTGGAATTTCTGGGGAAAATTTGGGTGCTACACATCCTTATCATGATGCCTAGGCAGGTCAACTCAATGTGATCACATGTGAGTGATTGTCTTAAAAATCATAAGAAAGAGGTTCTATTCTATGCCACATAGTGAATGCCTTGGAAATCATAAGAAAGAGGTTCTATTCTATGCCACATAAGCATCTACACCGAGCAGGTAATCCCGTCAGGGCATATAGCAGTTATATCACATTATCCTATCTGAAAAGATAAATGAACAGTCCTATGAAAGGTCCTACAGGAATCTATATTCAAAGGCTGGGTTTAGTCCAAGAGGATTCGTTGATGAGAGTTCCAATATACCGTCAGAGAGACAGTACAGAATTGTTTACTCTTTTTGATATACCTTGGAAAGTACAATATCAACGGTGACTTGTGCCCTGGCACAGCAAGACCTGAACAATGTCAGCGTTGCGTTTCAGACACAGTCGGAGGACAAAAATGCAGGAGTGCAATTGATCGGGAGAGAACAAATCCTATTTATACGCCTTAACGAGCATTTGTTAGTACCTTTTTATCCTGTTTTTGTATAGTTTTAGTTCGTTTTCTATTTTCTGACAGGTTTTGGAAGAAATTACCTAAACCAGGCTAAACAGGGTGAAAAAGCAGAAGAAAAGAAGCTGAAAAAGCCAAGTCGCGCGCGCGAGCCGCGTGCGCAAAAAACAGAAAATCGCTCGCGCGATCCGCGCACGCGAAGTCCAAATGTCGCGCTCGCGCGAAATGGGTAAAAATCAAAGTTGCGTATTTTAGTATACTGAAGACTCCTGTGCAAACGAAACTGCTAAACGACGTCTAGACTGTAAATTACATCAGTTTCAGTTCGTTTCGGGTTGGGAAAGCTTCCAAAGCTTGTGTAAACTCTATATATATTTAGTTTTTATAATTTTGAGAGGTTGGCAATTATTACACACCCATACATACACATTCTATAACCATACTTCCAGCCATTGAAGGGAGGGAAGCAAGGAGAAGAAGAAGAAGACCAAGGGTTTCCATGGCCTCCTCCATCAACTACTTGCCATCTATCACTTCCATGGACGGCTAGATCATAGATCTAGGGTTTCGATGAAGCCCTAGACGAGTAATAGGGAGTTGTTTATGTTTTTACCTTAGTTTTATTATGTTTGGATGACAGTCACATGTTTAGAGGATTTTTATAAATAAATCGTACTTCTATTGATTAAATCATTGCTTTCAGAATTTATTCTTGTCTTAGATCTGTTTTGACTGTGATGTGCTCAACGATCTATTCTTGCTGTGCTTGTTTAGATTGTTTACATGTGATGGTGCTTTATTGATTCGTGCTATCAAGTATCCGAATAGTCCATGCCTAGGTTAGACGGATTAGATCGCAACCCTAGTTTAGTGTGGGATAATTTGTGCTAACCGAAGATGGATTATGTTGGTGCTTGAACCATGAATATCTTCTTGTCGGAGGGATTGGGCTTGTAGCTACAATTCCCCATTATCATCCAACTTAATAAGCTAAAGTAATTCATAAATATTCCTTATTATGAAACTAGTGGTGGATTTGCAATCCTAGGTTCCCTTAAATATTATTTAAAACAACTTTACTTGCTTTCATAGTTTAGATTTATTTTTATTGTTATTTAGTTTAATTCAAACCAAATCAAAAGCCGTTTTTCTTAATTAATTAGACTTAGGTTTTAAAATTAAGAGCTGTAGTAATCAATCTCTGTGGGTTCGACCTTTACTTCCACACTGCAAATCTTTTGAAAAGTAAAGAATACTTTTATATCTTGATATTGACAACATCAATTTTTGGCGCCGTTGCCGGGGATTGCATTACTACCTTTAGTTTTATAATCTTAGTTTAGTTAATTTGTAAATACTAGATTAGTTTTTATTTTTCTTATTTTCTGTTTTTGTTTTTAGTTACTAACTTGTTCTTTTATTTTGTAGTCAACGTTTCCGAGTGGAGTAGCTAATTACATCAAAGGAGCTTACGCAAATAAAATAAATAAAATAAAATAAATTGCTTTCTTTGGAATTCGCTTTAAATCACTGTAAGTCAGGGCGCTGTGACGCACTATTTGCATTAGTTTAGGGTTAATTGCACTGCATTAGCTAGGAAACCCGGGGCGCTGGGCTTGACGCGGTCATTGCATTACAGGATAATATTCATGCATCACAGTAGTTGAGTGCTTGTTATCGTAGTTGCGTGATTGCTATTTGTTTTTTTTTTGTTGAGTCAGTTTTTGTTTTTAGTTTATTTTCTTTTAGTTTATGTTAGGTACACGTTCAAATAAACCAGAATTAAAACCTTTTGACTCTGAACTTGAACGTACATTAAGACTTAACAAGTCTTCAAACTTAACTTCTAGAACAAGGTTTTTAATAGACGACGATTTGACACCAAAACCAACGTCTTTATTTGAATCTGAAATACGTAGTACTCTTACAAGACTAAAGAAACCACGCTTTCATAACATAGAACCGATTAAAATGGCAGACATTGGAAATAATAACGATAACAATCAAAATAACAATGGAAATAATTTGAATAATCCTAATATACCACCACCTCCTCCACTTAAAGATTATTTTATTCCGACGACTTACACGCCACAAACTTGTATTGACTTACCGGAGGCGACGGCATCTCACTTTGAGATAAAGTCGTCTACCATCTCGCTACTTCCATCTTTCCATGGCCGTTTAAATGAAGATCCATATAAACACTTAGGAGATTTTCAAGATATATGTTCTACTTTGAAAATTCAAAATCTTACTGATGATGAATTAAAAATGCGGCTCTTTCCATTCTCATTAAAAGACAAAGCTAAATATTGGCTCCAATCTTTGGAGCCAAACACAATTAGAACATGGGAAGACTTACACACCGCATTTTTACAAAAGTTTTTCCCTATTATGCGTACGAATCAGATAAGAAAATCTATAACAAACTTTGTGATGCAAGATGGGGAGACGCTTTACAACACTTGGGAGAAATTTAAAGAATTATTACGCTCGTGTCCACATCATCAGGTTCCTAAGTGGCAACTTGTTCAGGTCTTTTACGAGGGACTTATTCCCTCGGTCCGTAATACCGTCGATGCCGTTTGTGCGGGAACTTTCCTACACAAAAGCGCCGACGAGGCTTGGAAAATTTTTGAAACTTTGAGCGAGAATTCTATGCACCAAGCGGTGTCGGTACGTTCGGAAGGATATCTTCTTCCACCCAAACGAGAGGTGAAGTTTGAGTCGAGTCATTCTATTGAATTTCAAGAATTATCTAAAAAACTTGACCGACTTATGACAATGAACCAAACGACAGCCTCATCCGCTCGTGAAATTTGTGCATTATGTTCTGATCCTTCACATTCGATACTTGCATGTCCATCGGCGAGTCAATTTTCGGAATTCGTGGAGCAACACATTAATTCTATTCAACAATACCCACGAAATAATTATAATGCAACTACTAATAATCCGGATGCGCCATGGAGAAACCATCCTAACTTCTCGTGGAAAAATAATACTAATAATCTTAATGAGGCGACTAATTTTCCTAATGCATATCGACCTCAGTTTCAACCTAATCAATACCAACACCCGCCTCCTAATTCGAATCCTTCAAGGGGTAATGCTTTTGAGGAAAAGGTGTTGGCATCCCTTAATAAAATTGAAACGCAAGTACAGGCACAAGCACAAATAGTGCACTCTCATACACAGTCCATTGCGAAGCTTGAATCTCAAATGGGACAACTAGCTACTGTAGTGAGTAGTAGAAACGAGGGGACGTTGCCTAGTCAAACAATTCAAAACCCTAAGGGACAATATGAGGTTAAGGGGTCGAATGAGCAAGTAAACGCCGTCTCAACTAGGTTGACTACACGAGAGGAAGAGGTAATAGAAATTCCGAATGAGAATGTGAAAGATATGAATATCAACTCTAATACGAAGAAGGGTGAGGACGTGAGCCAAAATAAGAGAGAAAAAGAATCGGTCCCAACGAATTATATTTCGAGAATGCCATATCCACCTAATGTTGAGGAGCCGTCTAATCTTACAAATAAAAAGTCTAAGGTTGAGGATATACTCGAGGTATTTAAACAAGTTAAAATCAATATTCCATTCCTCGATGCTATTAAACAAATTCCCGCTTATGCTAAATGTTTAAAAGACCTATGTACGCAAAAGCGCAAAATACGTAGTCATACTCCGAAAAAGGTCTTCCTCACGGAAAAAGTAAGTTCAATTTTCCAACACGCTCCTCCGAAGTATAAGGATCCCGGTACGCCTACGATTTCATGTGTCATAGGTGACACTATCATTCATAGGGCTCTCCTTGACTTAGGTGCGAGTGTTAATCTCTTACCCTATCATGTCTATAAACAACTAGGACTAGGTGAACTTAAACCTACGGCCGCTACTATTCAATTAGCGGATCGTTCCGTCAAAGTACCTAGAGGAATCGTCGAGGACGTTTTAGTTAAAGTTGATCAATGTTTCTATCCCGTTGATTTTATGGTCCTTGACACTGAACCCGTGCTAGATGCTAGGAAACACACTCCTGTCATTCTTGGTCGTCCATTCTTAGCCACAGCTAACGCACGTGTCAACTGCCGGACGGGGGTAATGAAAGTGTCGTTTGGGAACATAAACTTAAAATTAAATGTTTTTAATGCTGCTGATCAACCTCCTAAAGATGACGATTACCTATGTGAGGAGGGTAGTGAGGTTAAACGGAATATTGAGCCTAAGAACGTAATAAATATAAGTGCGGGGAATAATATAGAGGATGATGAGTGGATGAACCCTAATACTTCGGACCCTAATGCTGAATCTACTCGAAAGGTAAGAAATCGATTTGAACATACTGACAAACCGTCGATTGAATTAATTCGAAGCGACGTAATTTCTGCTTACCATCGAGCTCTACCTGACATCCTTAGGGTACAAAATCCGAGTTACAGCCTCCGTGAGTCTTGAGCTAGAACGGTCTAGCTGAAGACGTAAAAGTTAGCACTTCTTGGAAGGCAACCCAAGCTTTATTTCGTTCGTTTCTCTTATTTTTGAGTCTGTTTGAGTCTGTTTTGGACATTCTGGACAGGTTTGGGGGTTTGAATTAATTTATTTTACTATTATATACATAATTTTAACCAAAAAATGGAAAATACCATTCTCGCGCGCGCGGTCCGCTCGCGCGAGACATCGCTCGCGCGGCCCGCTGGCGCGAGAATGTGCCTTAGTGTTTTTTCTTTCGTTTTCTTGTTTTAAGCCCTCAGGTTCTCCTTGCGCCTGATATCGCGGGCGCGAGGTACCTCGCTCGTGTGAGATTTTTGAAAAAAAAAAAATGGTATTTGCGCGCGCGACGGCCGCTCGCGCGATACCCTATTTTTCTGATATTTTCTTTTGTTTTCCTTATCAGTCCCCCACACTTGTTCTGATAGTTTTTACTTTTCTGTTTTTCTTTCATAAGCACTTTTAGATCTAGTCCTTTGTTGGTTTCGTAGTTTTAGTTCTGTTTACTTTCTTTTATAATTTATTATCTTTTTGTTTTCGTACTTTCTTTAGTTTTATAGTTTATTTAGTTTAGTTTAGCTTAGTTATAATTCTTTTAGCTGTTTTTATTATTTTGTTTGTTTAATTTTCTTTTGTTAAGAAGTAATAGGTAACATTGAACTTTCTAGCCATATTCATTTGTGTTCACCTATTCTAGGCTTGTCAAGATCGAGGTGCTATCGTTCCTTCCTTATGTACTCTCCTTTCTTTCGTTTTATTATTTCATTGGGGACAATGAAAGGTTTAGGTTTGGGGGTATGCACACACATGCACATTATTTTATGCAAAATTTTAAATTTTTCAATAAGTGTGTTTAAATAAACGATGATTACCGATGTTTTGCAATCTTCATTTGATACTTCTTGTTATGTAACTTTGAATTGTTATAGAATGGTAAACAAGAGAAGATGTGATTAAACATTTGCTGAAGTTATGATATGACGTTTTAAGTTATGTATTGTTTGAATCGTAATTTTATATCATAGATTTACACATAAACTTATGCACTGCACGTAGTCTCTTGAATGCATGTTGGTTGTGAACTATAATATGATTCGGATTTCTAGATAACACATGGTGGAGGCTAAGCCCGGTGAGCTTTTTGAGACTATCTTTTCATTTTAGAGGGTTATAAATACATTGTGTTTGTCGAATTTCATTGAAATAGCGCATCTACTTGTTGTTTAGTCTCATTATTTTTGTCTTGGTTGATAGTCAATTTAAAATAGTTGTTACCATGCTAAATAATCTTCCGTCGTAATTATTGAAGAACCGTATCACCATAGGAAATGATGGTAGGCCCTCTTTGTTTACTACCGACTGAAGAATTATAAATTTCCTTAGTTCGCCCTTTGAGCCGTTAAAATGTCATTTCTTTCTTGCTTACCATTATCCTGGTTTTTGCTCCGACTTGACAAATTTGGAGTTCACCACTGAGAGATTTGTCACCTTTTAGTAGTGTTAAGGTGATGTGTTGAAAAAGAAGAGGAACATAAGATGCTATTGGGATAGTTGCTTTGTACCTTAATGAATAATCATTCGAAGAACAAGAAAAGGAAAAGGAAAAAGAAGTATATTGAAAAATAAAGAAGAAGAAGGTTGAAAAGGAGAAAAATGAATGAAAAGGAATGAAGAGAAAGAAAAGATGAAAGTTTGTAGAAGAAGAATGAAAGAAATCAAACATGCCTTACAATGCCATTCTGAAACTACTTGATATATCCATTCTATCCTTTTTCCATTACCTGAGCCACAATACAACCTTTGAAAAGTCCTATTTGATCTTAGAAAACATGGTTCGGATATGAAAACGATGGGAGGGGGATTAAAACATGGTAATGATTAATTTTTCTTGATTGTTGGCATCCTATCCATGAGACTACTGTTCTTTCATGTCATGCGTCTTTTTCGAGTCATATGTGAGCATTTCTCGTTTTGAAAATATATTTCCTTTACTCACATATATTAGAAAAATTACACCTGTTTCTGAGTGTTTTATTTGAGAGTGTAATTCATTGTGAGATTCGTAGTCGAAGCATAGTTTGATGGTTATCTGAGTTATGTACCAAGTTCATGACATGCGCGTGTTCATTTGACTACCACATCACACACGTGCAATCTTATGAGGAACTCTATTGATTCGTACATTGCATGTGCTTGAGATTGTTTTTCATCATGTAGGTGAACGTTTGATTCTGTTTCTTCTTGTTCGTTATTCTATTTCGAATCATTGTTTTATAATAAGGAGTATTGAATGTTATGTTTTTGTTTTTTATAAAAGTTTTTAAATTTACAAGTTAATAAAGATGGTTGTGGGTGACTTGTTGACGAGAACCCTCACGAGACTTTACTCGTCCGACTAGGGACACCTAGAGGTTTATAAGGCTTGTTGCATACGCTAAATGCAATCGTGATCCATACGAAAATGGAATAGATTTTTAGTAGTTAGTTTTTATTTTAGTTTTGCTCGAGGACTAGCAAAATGTAGGTTTGGGGGTGTAATCGGGAGAGAACAAATCCTATTTATACGCCTTAACGAGCATTTGTTAGTACCTTTTATCCTGTTTTTGTATAGTTTTACTTCGTTTTCTATTTTCTGACAGGTTTTGGAAGAAATTACCTAAACCAGGCTAAACAGGGTGAAAAAGCAGAAGAAAAGAAGTTGAAAAAGCCAAGTCGCGCGCGCGAGCCGCGTGCGCGAAAAATAGAAAATCGCTCGCGCGATCCGCTCGCGCGAGATACCCAGAATTGCTCGCGCGATCCGCGCGCACGAAGTCCAAATGTCGCGCTCGCGCAACCCGCTCGCGCGATATGGGTAAAAACCAAAGTTGCGTATTTCAGTATACTGAAGACTCCTGTGCAAACGAAACTGCTAAACGACGTCTAGACTGTAAATTACATCAGTTTCAGTTCATTTCGGGTTGGGAAAGCTTCCAAAGCTTGTGTAAACTCTATATATATTTAGTTTTTATAATTTTGAGAGGTTGGCAATTATTACACACCCATACATACACATTCTACAACCATACTTCCAGCCATTGAAAGGAGGGAAGCAAGGAGAAGAAGAAGAAGACCAAGGATTTCCATGGCCTCCTCCATCAACTACTTGCCATCTATCACTTCCATGGACGGCTAGATCATAGATCTAGGGTTTCGATGAAGCCCTAGACGAGTAATAGGGAGTTGTTTATGTTTTTACCTTAGTTTTATTATGTTTGGATGACAGTCATATGTTTAGAGGATTTTTTTATAAATAAATCATACTTCTATTGATTAAATCATTGCTTTCAGAATTTATTCTTGTCTTAGATCTGTTTTGACTGTGATGTGCTCAACGATCTATTCTTGCTGTGCTTGTTTAGATTGTTTACATGTGATGGTGCTTTATTGATTCGTGCTATCAAGTATCCGAATAGTCCATGCCTAGGTTAGACGGATTAGATCGCAACCCTAGTTTAGTGTGGGATAATTCGTGCTAACCGAAGATGGATTATGTTGGTGCTTGAACCATGAATATCTTCTTGTCGGAGGGATTGGGCTTGTAGCTACAATTCCCCATTATCATCCAACTTAATAAGCTAAAGTAATTCATAAATATTCCTTATTATGAAACTAGTGGTGGATTTGCAATCCTAGGTTCCCTTAAATATTATTTAAAACAACTTTACTTGCTTTCATAGTTTAGATTTATTTTTATTGTTATTTAGTTTAATTCAAACCAAATCAAAAGCCGTTTTTCTTAATTAATTAGACTTAGGTTTTAAAATTAAGAGCTATAGTAATCAATCTCTATGGGTTCGACCTTTACTTCCACACTGCAAATCTTTTGAAAAGTAAAGAATACTTTTATATCTTGATATTGACAACATCAGCAATGCGGTGAACCAGACACAGTAAAAATATGATTTTAAGGATGATTCTTATGAGTCAAACCTATGTATTATTTTGTTTTGCAAAATAAAAATCCCCAGCAGAGTCTCCAGATTGTGGACTGCGGCCTCCGTGAGCCCACCTCGTTTCTTGTTTTCGGGGTTTCGGAATTGATTTTCCTTTAGTTTTTGAAATCAAAGTTGATTTGAAGAAAAGAAAGAAAACGAAGGTCGTTGAAAACAGATACAGAGTCGCCACTTGGTCTTTAAGGAACCAAGAAACCTAATTTTGACTCACCCAAACGGATAAAGTGCACAGGCCTTACATAACCAAATAACTTGGCTCGGGGTTTTGGTACGAGAGAGGAAGGAACCTTTGTCATGACTAAAACACCCTCAACTCGCCCCATCTCTCGACGGGCCTCAATTAGCATCCGAATAATCATCTTATACTATGTATGGTTCAACAATTAATACTATGATAGCATATTACATCACACAAGAATTTTTAAATGGAAGATCAAAAGATAAGATATCATTCATAAGATCTAAGCCAAATATCATAGAATGCAAAAGTGAAATATCACATAAATAAACCTAGGAAAAATCGTCTAATCACATATCAAGTAATTAAGTTTTCCTAATCTAAAGGGGACATAAATTGTTCTTGAAACAAATAAACAAAGAGATCAAAATGTGCTTAGCAAGCTAGAAAGATGCATGTTAATCTTTGAGGAAAGAAGACCTTTCAATCCCTAGGACGGATGAGAAAGAAAGATTAGATCGAGGGAAGTATAAACATGTGATCGAATTCATTTCTTATAATCTTCTCAGATTAGGAGTTACAAAAACCCCAAATCTTGCATGGATGCAATGCATGGTCTTAGAATGTACAAAGGTTGTAGTGTGTTTGTGTACATGGATTTTCTAAAGTGACTTAGAAATCTATAAGATGAATGAATACATGGGAGAAATCATCATAGGATATGTACAAATATGGTATAGACCACTACCTAGGATATGAACTAATTTGAAGTACATATAAGCATCAAATCAAAGGATGGAAGTAAAAGTATACTTGTTGTGAATAGTGGATAGAACAGTGACTTGATATTGTGGAAAATGAAAAGTGAGGTTAGAAATATGTTTAGTTCATAATTTTATATGGAGATCATCCTTATTGTTTCTAGAACATACATCAAAAAGCCAATCTTCAATAAGTATTACAAATTGAGAGAAATCATATAAATAATAGAGGTTACTCGAAAACAGAGTCCGTACTGTCGACTGAAATGTTGAAAAAATCTTATAAAATGAAAACAAAACATCTAGAGGCCCATATTATACAGAAAGTTCCCTAAGACACTGAAGTTCACGGGAAAATTGAGTTGGGACCACCCCTTTTGGAAAAGGTTTTTGGAAAACAAGTTGAAAGTCAACCAAGCTGATGTGACAGCAAAAGCAGAATATATGGAAGGAATGTTTGGGTCAAAATGGAACCCTTCCAAGTGTTTCCAAGTCAAACAAAAAACCGTGGGTGTTCTTTAATGGGCTAGGAAGACTTTCCAAGTGGTGTTATGTTAATTCTTTGAGTATTGGGTTCTAGAGAAATCTTTGAACTCATGTCACTTACTATTTTGAAGATTTTTTAGAAGGATAGGGTTTTATTTCTTAAAATCAAAAGGGGGGGGGGTGTTAAGAGGGGTTTTGAAATAGAGGTTTGAGAGTGTTTTTTCAGCATTTAAATGAAGGTTATGACCACTTGAAATATTTACATTGAACTCATATCAAGAACCTCCAAGATTGTTGGAGGACATTGTTTCCATTTGAGCATAACCCCAAGAATGCTTTGGAAGTATTGAGGTTTTAATAATCATCTATCAAACATGTTTTTGAGGTTAAGAGCTACTATCCATAAGCATTCACTCACCTCAAACTTCATGTCATCACTTAGACGATGATGAACTAGTAAGTAATAAAAGAAAAATCAAGAAGAAATAGGGGAAGAAGAGATGAACATATATAAATAAAGCAAGTAAATAGCAATCAATAGTTGATAATTAATGTGATTTTGGACTTGTAGCTTGGTGTTTCACTCATAGATATTGACATTTGGACATGGAAATAGCTTCCTAACCCAATATTGCTCAAGAATGGTGGTAGAGGAGGATTTGAATGTGAAGTATAAGAGAAGCAATGGAAGGAAACAAGATTAGAACTCACTTTCTTATTGAAAATCAGTGAGAGAAGCTCCCTTTCTCTCTTCTAAAACTATCTCTATCTCTCTTCCTCTCTAAAACTTTTTTTAGCTTTGCACTTGGCTCCCCCCAAAATGAAGAGCAAAGGGAGGTTTATATAAGCCAATTTGGGGTGGTTTTGGGATTTAGAAAGTGTTCCCATTGGTACCAAACATATGTGACCAAGAAACTATGTCGTTTTGGCCTTCAATTATTCAATTTGGACCCCCAAAATAAATTACAAAAATGGATTCTGCGGGGGTTGAGTGTTGCCGCGGCACTGGCCATGTGCCTCCGTGGTACTGGCCCAGTGCCATCGCGGCACTGCTCCTCAGATGTCCAGTAAATTATGTTTAGGCCCCCAGACGTTTCGGTATTCGCAAAAAGGCCCTATTTCGTCCGAAATTCACAGAAAATGCATACGAACTCCAAATTGAGCTTGTAATATACTGTTGGAAAGGTAATGGAGTCTATATTCCATAAAAAATAGTTTGGAGCTAGGTCACTTTGAAAAGTTTTGCGTTATGCGTTATAAAGCCGATTTGATCGTCTTTTTCACCTTTGAAAATTCACAATAAATTCGTTTTAAATCTAGAAATTGTGTGCGATATACCATTGGAAAGCTATTGACCTCTAGTATCCATAAAAAATGTTTGAAAATTATTATAGCACTCCGGTTTCAACATCAATTTTTAGGTCAAATCGGTCAAATCGGGATTTCCAAGAAGTTCTGGGAACCTCTGGGAGCTCGCAAGAGCTGACATTTTCATCTGATTTTCTTTTTAAGCTCATTTTAATACTTTTTTCATGATCTAGAATGATCTCAGAACTTCTCGACAAATTGGTACGATTTAGGGTCAAACCCTGGTCAAACCGATCAATAGGGACTTTCCAGGAATTTCTTGGACTTTCGGGGGTCTCTAGGAGCTAACGATTTCATCTGATTTTTCTTTAAAACTCATTTTTTAATACTTTTTTATGACGTAGCATGTTTCCAGAACTTTCGATCCAAATCTGGGAGTGTTTGGGGCTTTCAAGGGCATTTTGCTCATTTTGAGCATTTTGAGAGATAGAACTAACTTCCAGGAGTCCTTTTTGAGTCTTTTTCGATCATCGTGAATCACCAAGCTATGGGTCTCCTAAATTTGATAGCTGACAAAATGGGGTGTCTACAGCTACCAATAAATGTTTTTGAAGCTGTTTTCCACTGTGCTTATGATTTATAGTTTTTTGTAAACTAAACTTTAGTCTGATTCAGTATATTCATGGCTACCTCTACTTATTGCAGGAGCGATCCCCTTAGGACGACCGTTTTTGTCGATTCCCCAGAATCATAATGGGGCCACATTAATATCATAGAATTTTGCTTCAGTCGCATAAGATTCTACCAAGAATGGTTTGTTATGAGCCTCGACTATCTCTGGTTCATCTTCTTCATTCCAAAAAATCAAACATTGATGCATAGTAGATGGCACACACCATGCTGTGTAAATCCAATCCTGACCCAACAGAGCATTATAGTGAGAGATAGTATTGACCACAAAGAATGCCATTAAGGCCGTCCTGTTTCCTATAGTAACTCGTACTGCTTCCCACCAGCCAGCGGTAGCATAGGTGAGCTGACAAGTGGATAGACGACGCTTGTCCTGCTCGTTACACTTGAAGGCTTCAAAGATAAGCTCCATCTCTTATAACCACTGCTCTGCCTTCCATGACTCTGTCATGCCTTCAAATTTCTTCGGGCATAGTGCATGAAAATGCACTAGCAACTTATCACCGATCTATCTCGGTGGTGGTGACGGTGGTGCAACTGGGTAGTTGACAGGGGGCTAATGAGTGGCATGATTATATGTATCACCCACATGCTCCATTCGTCACATGAAAGCTTTGAAAATACCTAATGGGCACATACCCTGGAAAATAGGGGCTCTCAAACATGCATGTTGCCTCGTAGATCCCGCCATGGTGATCTTGTGTGCTATGTACATGCAAAAATACCTAACAACTAGCTCATCATCTTCTCGAAGGAACAACAATCAAGATAAAACAAAAAGGCAACATATATATATTACCATCAACATAAAACAATATTAAGTTCACAGCACAAATATCTCCCAAAATATGATACACACACACACACACACACACACATATATATATATATATCAAAAGATGTACCGCAGAGTACACACTAGTCAAACAATGCACCGCGTGGGATACGAGCTAATACATATATACCACTACTAGTGGCTGCAATCTATACAAAAAGACTATGGTCAAATAGCTATCTTTAGAATCCTTAAAAAGTGGTCAACACGTCCTGATATATACTAGAAAATCTAAGCCCTGAATATCTTGACTCAAAAGTTATCCATATCTGATCCAAACAGTGGAGCCTTATCCTTAAATGCAATATCTAGCTCCTCTTGTGGATCGTCCTCCATAGGTGCATCAGGGTCTCCCATCACGATCCTGACATCTCATCACCCTTATCTATAACGTCTAATGCGGGCTCAGTGGCATCGAAGGCTACAACGGCAAATCCCTCGGCTACTATAATAGCCTCTGCTAACTCAGCCTCTCCTATGATAAATCAGTCTGGCTATGTGGCCATCTCAGTAACCCATATAGCTACCATCTGTGCTATAGCTCCTATTGGTGCCTCAAGTCCAACTGCCTCCTTTGGCTCATTATCCTCAACGATCTCATCTCCTTCTGTTCCTATGACATCCTCTCCAACTATGATATACATATCAGCCAGGTCTAGGTCCTCTGGATCCTCTGCTGGGTTATACTCTGGCTCCTCTAGATCCTCTTCCAATTCCTCATCATCTCCATGGTCCTCTCCATAGGGTTTTATGTCCTCGTTGGGATCCTCATTCTCCTTGTCATCCCTCATCGGCTCGGGGCTCTGCTGGCTCTAGCATTGGTGTTGGTACTGCTGTTGTTGCCTATGTTGGCAAAAAGTCAGGTCTCCCTAGAATAGCTCACAACTCAATAGTGTCCATCTCTAGCTTGCTTTAAATCAAGCGAGCCATCTTGTGTTATATCGCTTCTCCAGTCCTCACATAGTGATAAGCATCCATACACATCTCTATTAGGTAAGTCTGCCCGTCAGCATAAAGGGCTTTCCACAAATCCTCCTCTAGGTAACGACTGGTTGTACAGCGTATGCGCCCATAGTATAACTCTGGGTCAGCTAACTCCACAGTGTCCCCATGGATCATGTGTCCTCCATGATTATCGTCCACAAACTTATGGTCGCGACCCACGGGGCGGGGGGCGGTCCCCTCGTGGGTCGCGACCCTTATGATATCTAACGTCAGAATGACGAACTTATCTTAATACTCGTGTCTTAGGAATCTTAAAATGCTAGGACCAGACAGTGTGGGATAATTAGTGAGCGAAAGTATCAACCTGGGGCTCTGATACCAAAAATTCTGTCACACCCCTGAACATAAAAAATAGAGAAAATAAAATTCATTTTTGGGTCCGTAGGCCATGACAAGTGAATGCCATTGAATTGTTCACACCACACAGTTCTAAGCAGCCAAGTAAGAGATAACAGTAAATGAACTAAATCAAATAACATAAACTTACTAAGTTATTACATCAGAGTACATAACTAGAAGTACTATAGTATTAGGGCAACATATGCCCGATTACAAAACATAAGATCATGATTAAAAGACATGAATAGAAACTATAATATATCCTAGGTATTCAGCTAGCATATACATAGTCTTCAACATAGCATATATAGTTTCAATTATATCTATTTAGTCCCCAAAGTTTATAAATAGAAGCAATATGGCCCAAAGTCTCCAATTTTATGAAAAAATTTGATGGAGTTCTCGCACATGTTATGCATTGTCAAGCTTTTTAGGGGCAAAAATAGAACACCACCAATCTTTCCACTACTTATCGACATAATTGTGCACAATAGTGGATGAATTTTGTCATAATTTTTGAACTAGTCGACAACCCGTGCAAATGCAAGAGAACTTGTCAAAATGCTATTTGAAATTCATAGTAGTATTTTATATACAAACACTTACACATGTGTTTATAATATACTATGAATTTTATCATAACAATTTGGCATGAAAAGTCAACATATCACTGTAGACACCCCATTTTGTCGGCTATCATATTTAGGAGACCCATAGCTTGGTGGTTCACAATGATCGTAAAAGACTCAAAAGGACTCCTGGAAGTCAGCTCTATCTCTCAGAATGCTCAAAATGACCAAAATGCCCCTAAAAGCCCGAAAACTCCCAGATTTGGTCCCAAAGTTCTGAAAATATGCTATGTCGTAAGAAAAGCGATAAAATGAGTTTCTAAGAGAAATTGGGTGAAATCGTCAGCTCCCAGAGACCCCTGGAAGTCCCGGAAGTTCCCGGAAAGTCCCCGTTGACCGGTTTGACCAAGGTTTGACTAGGTTTGACCAAGGTTTGTCCAGGTTTGACCAAGTTTGACCAAAATCGTCCGAATTCACCAGAATCATTTTAAATCATGAGATAAGTGTTAAAACAAGTTCCAAAAGAAAATCGAGCGAGAACTTCAGCTCCTGGGAACTCCCGGAGGTTTCCAGAACTTCCCGGGAATCCCAGGTTTGACCAGTTTGACCAGAATTTGACTTTGGAACCGGGGCACCAAAACAATTTTCAAACATTTTTCATGGATACTAGAGGTCAATAGCTTTCCAACGGTATATCGCACGTAATTTCTGGATTTAAAACGAATTTATTATGAATTTTCAAAGGCGATCAAATCAGCTTTTATCGCGAATACCGCAAAACTTTTCAAGGTGACCTATCCCCGAACTATTTTTTATGTAAAGTAGACTCCATTACCTTTCCAACGGTATATCATAACCTCAATTTGGAGTTCGTACGCATTTTCTGTAAATTTCGGACGAAATAGGGCCTTTTCGCGAATACCGGAACTTCAGGGGGGCTAAACAGCATTATCTGGACGAAGGGAGGAGCAGTGCCGCCGCGGCACTGGCCCACTGTCGTCGCGGCACTGGCCCAGTGCCGCCGCGGCACTCCCCTCCAGAACAGTGAGTTTTTGTAATTTCTTTTGGGGTCCCATTTTGATTAATTAAAAACCAAAACGACGTAGTTTTGATTCCCAGCTTATTTTGGACCAATGGGAGACCATTTTAAACTTTTTAAAACTCCATTTACCACCCCTCCTTTGCCTATAAAAGAAGCCATTTACTTCCATTTAGGGGAGAGACATGGAAGCTTAGAGAAAGCTTAGGAAGAAACTCTAGGAAAATATAGAGAGAGAAAGAGAAGAAGTAGTCTTCTTCTTCCATTTTTTCCAATCAAAGTGAGTTCTAATCTTGTTTTCCTCCACCATTTTTCTATATACTCCATCATCAATATACCCAATCACCATTCTTGAGCATTCTTGAGTTAGGAAGCTACTTCCATGTCCAAATGTCAAAATCTATGAGTGAAACACCAAGCTACAAGTCCAAAATCATATTGATTATCATCTATTGATTGTTATTTACTTGCTTGTTCATATTATGTTCATCTCTTCTTAATCTCATTTCTTTTTATTTTCTTTATTTACTTACTAGTTCATCATCATCTAAGTGATGACATGAAGTTTGGGGTGAGTGAATCCTTATGGATAGTAGCTCTTGACCTCAAAAACATGTTTGATAGATGATGATCATAACCTCAATACTTCCAAGATGTTCTTGAAATGTATTGAAGTTATGTCCAAAATAAAAATGAATCTCTCCAATAATATTGGGAGTTCTTTGATGATTCAAGGTTGGATGAGGTTCTAAGTGGTCACATGGTCATCTCAAGAGTTTAAGTTCATGCTTTGAACATCTATTTCAAAACCCCCAATCAAGAACTCAAACTCTATTTCAAACCCAAATCCATTTTCTTCAAGAATGATCCAAAACAGTGAGCTGTTCAGATTCAAAGATTTGTTTTGAATTAAATACTTGAGTTATGATGATGAAACCACTTGGAAAATATTCCTAAGACATCATAGTTTGTCCCCAACTTTTCCCATCAATTATCGAAATGTGAAAGTATTTGTTTTGGATGTGAGAAGTTCATATTCATAATCTGCCTCTGTTCTCACAGAATGTTCACCCAACTTCTTGCACTTATTCTGGATATTTTCGTCACTGTACATATATCTTTTCTATTTTTTTTATAAACCTTGGGTGTCTTAGGAAACTTTTGGTATATAATGGGTCATCATAAACCTTTTCTTTGATTTATGAAAAATCATACAAAATCAGTCAACAGTGCAGCTTTTGTTTCTGAGTCATGTGTACATTCTGATTTATTTCTTTTAATCTGTGATAGCTATTGATGTTTGGATTTTTGGGTTATTTTCTGGACACAATAAGGATGATCTCTGATTTTTCTCACATTTTTCTAGGCACGTTTGACCTCCCATTATAATGTTACAAAGTAATGCATACAGTCTGTCCACTATTCACAGCATTTCACTTTTTGGCTTTCACACTTTGATGCAACACTCTCTTGTATCTAGATGAACCCATATCCCATGCACATGTTCTTTACCACTTTTAGCATGCTATGTCATGTCATGTATCATCTATCCTCTCATGTATCATACTCCCATAGACTCTTGAGTTTGGTTTCCAAATAAAACCATGTTTTGCAAATACTTGGGAAGTTCTTGAAATAAGTTAGGAATTAATATTCCAAGTGGTTAGAATATTCATCCAAGTTCTGGAAGTATACTTTCAAAACCCCCCCTCTTAAACCCCTCATTTTGATTCCAAGAAATAAACCTTGTTTTTCTCAAAACCCTCAAAACGGTGAGTCATTTAACTTCAAGGAATTATTTTGAGTTCAATACTCAATGTATGAATGTAAGACCACTTGGAAAGTCTTCCTAACTCATTAGAGAACACTCATGATTTTTGGTTTGACTTGGAAATACTTGAAAATGGTCCATTTGGATCCAAACATTTTCTGTAGACATTCTGTTTTTGATGTCACAGCAGCTAGTTCCACCTTCAACTTGTTTTCCAGAAAACATTTTCCAAAAGGGGTGGTCCTAACTCATTTTTCCCTTAAACTTCAATGTCTTAGGGAACTTTCTGTATAAAATGGGCCTCTAGATCATTCGGTTTCATTTTCTAAGATTTTTCAACATTTCAGTCGACGGTACGGACTCTGTTTCTGAGTGATCTTCATTGTTTATATGATTTCTCTCAATCTGTGATAGCTATACAAGATTGGACTTTTGGGTTGTGTTCTAGACACAATAAGGAAGATCTCCATAAATAATCATGCATTGAAAACACTCTTAACTCCTCTTTTCAATTTCCAAAAGATCATGCTACTGTTCTGTCCACTATTCACAGCAAGCACATTTCAACTTTCATCCTTTGATTTGATGCTTGTATGCATTCCAAATTAGTTCATATCTTAGGAAGTAGTTCATACTACATTTGTACATATCCCATGATTAGTTCATTCATTCATTCATACACATTTTAGACTTCTAAGTCATTCTAGAAATCCATGTACACAAAACACACTACAACCTTTGCACATTTTAGATACATACATTGCATTCATGCAAGATTTGGGGTTTTTGTAACTCTTAATCTAAGAAGATTATAAAGAATGATCACGATCATACGTTCATGCTTCCCCTTTGATCTAATCATCCTTTCTCATCCGTCCCGGGGATTGAGAGATCTTCTTTTCTCAAAGAATAACATGCATCATACTAGCTTGTTAAGCATATTTTGATTTCTTTGTTTATTTGTTTCAAGAACAATTCATGTCCCCTTTAGATTAGGAAAACTTGATTAATTGATATATGATTAGACGATTTTTCCTAGGTTTATTTGTGTGATCTTTCACTTCGCATTGTGTGATATTTGGCTTAGATCTTATGAATGATATCTTATCTTTAGATCTTTCATTTCAAGTTTCTTATGTGATGTAATATACTACCGTAGTATTATTTGTCGAACCATACATAGTATAAGATGATTATTTGGATGCTAATTGAGGCCCGTCGAAAGACGGGGCGAGTTGAGGGTGTTTTAGTCGCGACAAAGGCTCCTTCCTCTATCGTACCAAAACCCCGAACCAAGTTCTTTGGTTATGAAGGGCCGGTGCCCTTATCCGCTTGGGTGAGTCAAAATTAGGTTTCTTGGTTCCTTAAAGACCAAGTGGCGACTCTGTATCTGTTTTCAACAGACCATTTTCTTTTCTTTGATCCAAGTCAAATTCCTTTTCAAAACAATCTCAAACAAGAGAAGTGGTCCACTTCCGGTGTCCACAATCACAATGTCAGAATGTCTCTTTAAAGACATAATCAAGTTCAGAGTCTAGCCGAAAAAAAGGAAAGGAGGTCCAACGACTTTATCCCATCACAAGTGTTTATCATCTTTAATCACCTTATAAGCAGTTGAATTCACCAGGTTGCTTATATCATATTCTCCAATGCCTAATTCCACCACAATATCAATTAGACTAACTCAATAATCGATTGGGGAAATTTAAGTGCCATTCAAATAAGCTTAATGGCAATCAATTGGTATCCAAAAGATGGCAATCGATTGGGAAAAACACCAATCGATTGGGACAAAGTTCAATCGATTGGAAATGATGGCAATCAATTGGTACTACGTTTTATTCACAAGATCGTACTAAAATTATCCAGAACTGAAATTATATGTTATAGATCCATTTTCTTTGTACAAAATTCATAAAACTTCTAACTAAGCTACTGTGTGAGTTTGAGAACTCACAAGTGTGTGCAGGTGGTGTAGTGTGCTTGAAAGTTTGAGCTTAAATGGTGGATTTCTCTTCATCATTCTCTGTTTCTCTTCTCTATCTCTATTTTTCTTTTTTCTCCTTCTCTATCTTATGTCCTTCCTCATCTCTTCTTGACAGTGTGTGTTTGTGTGAGTGTTTGAGTGTGTATATGTGTGTATATATGAATATATGTATATATATGAGTGTATATTCATCTCTGAGGTATACCTCGAGTATACATTCTTTTGAGGATAGTCTGATTACTTTGTCCTTGTCAGCCTCGCTTTACTCCATTATCTGATGTTGTATCTGGGAGTCAGGTATGTAAGGTCGTAGGTCTTTGGTAGATTGTTAGCCCGATCTTTCCAATACTGTCATTCCCTTTTAGCCTGCCTTGCACATTGATATCTACTCCTCTGCGACTTACTATACCTAGGTTGCGTTGGGAACTTAGGATGTTTAGCCTGATACCATTTTCCATTATATATTTGAGGACCTTAAGGCCTCCAATGGCTTGTTCTGTCTTGTATGTGTCAGGTTATGCCCGCCTCATGATTGATTATCTTCTTTTGCACTGATTGACAATGTCGACGATGTCTTGGGAAACCATTCGGGTTTGACTTGGCTCTGCCTGGGCATCGAAAGTCTCTCATGGACAGATCTCCTTGGGCTGTGACCTCGATCTTCATTGATCCTCGACCTTTATGTGACACCCTCTTCTGCGGACATTATTATTATATATTAGCATGCATTATTAGTTATATAATAATGTTAGAAATGCATTTGTGATGCGGTTTTGACCCACTGAGTTAACTATGGGTATCCGTTTGGGGAACTCGGATGTAGCCAATGTGGCAGTCCCTAATTGGGACATGGGTTAAGAAGTCCTTGTGTGGTGGGACGGTGATGTGGAATTACTTTATATGCTTATGTGTTTGTCAAGGTTTATGTGAAATATTTTATTCAATTGTTTTATATCATGTTAGTGGGGCTTGGGATACCTTTGTGGTGCGAATTGAATGCGCTACATAATTAGTAGGTAATTAGCAACTTCATAATATTATATGGGACCACTTATGGGACCCATGCGAGATATAGACAAATACCCATTTAGGTTTGGGATAGTTTTAATATAGTTTCATAACTAGTAGGGGTATAATAGCAACCCATTAGAAATTATGGGGATTCAAATGCAATTAGCAAAAGTTGAATGACATGTTGAGTGACATGTATCTTGAGATGACACATGTCAACTCCAAACCTTTTCTTCTTCATTTTGGCTAGGATTATAGAGAGATTTTGAGAATTACGATGGAAAATTTGAAGAACCGTTCGACGTTGATTGCCGCGCTATTTGATGTTCAATTTTTATACGGACTACATATTTGGACTTCTGGAGGTGAGTTTAACGTGCTGATATCAATTTGGTTATGTTTCTTGATAGTTTTGTGACACAATTTGGGGGTTTTGCTTATAATCTGTAATTTTGATATAGGAATTGCTCCTGGCAATTAGAGGAATAATAATTTGGAATTAGGAGCGATTTTGATGAGGTGAGTGATATTGGTTGATGCCTTGTTTTGATTCACTTGTATGCTAAGCATGTCTAATGGTGTAATTTAGCTCGTTTATTCATTATTTGTCAAATCCATGTGATTACTAAGTCCCAATTTGTATGGTAAAAGCATAGTGTATGGATTTATGTGAGTATGTTAAGTTGTCTAATTGGGTCAATGGGGTACTTGTGCTGTTCACTGTGCGTGTTGGATTTTGAGCCACCAGAGGCTATTGGGTATTGCACTCTGAAAGAAGAGATGTGGGGGCCTACCGATTGCATGGGAGATTTAGTGGTAGAATCGCGAACCGGTTTATGGGTGACAGCAATGTATTCCCGGCGACTATAGTTGATTGTAATTTGGTGGATTGTGACTTCTTGTTAATTCCGTGTTCCTAATTATTATCATTCACAAGCATATAACTTACATATTATAGTGGTTATTGTATAACCGTTGTAGGTGATCATGCCGGTGAGGACCCGAAGAAGTGAATCCATGGGTTGGACAAGAGCGGGGCTATGGAATAGTTTAATCTTTTCGTTTAAATGCCAAACTTGTTTAAAATGTTGCACCGGTTTATAATTGGACTTAATACTTGTAATAGCCCTAACTAGACACTTTTGTGGTTGTTGTATTTGGTTTAGTCTATGTTTATACAAGTTGTTGGTATTAGTTTTGATCACTTGTTATCAAGTATTGAACATGTTTGGTTCGGCTTTGGTTTATAGCAGGGTTGCTGCAGAATTGGAATCTGCTGCATGAACCAGTCGATCGGATGGCCGACCCAGTCGATTGGATCGGGAAGCAGAATACCAAAATTCTGGGATTGGGATGTTCAGTCGACTGGACTTAAGGTCCAGTCAACCGGGCCTATCAAAGTTCAGTCAGTCGGACCTCACTAGTCGATTGGACCATAGGAAACTAAAAAAATTGCTCTCTGTAATTTGCATTTCCAGTCGACCGAGTCTTCGATCAGTCGACTATATTTTCCTTATTTTTAAAGGCAATGTTTTATAAGTGTTTTAAATTGGGAAAACTTTTATAACTCTAATTTTTAATATGTTTAAATAGACCCTAGGAGTGAGATGATGCCTTGGTGGCATGCCACATGTCTTAAAATCATATGGGTTGTTTCCGAGGCGTGATATTTAGTGGTATCAGAGCAATAGGCTTAGAACTTTGGGCGAGAGATGACGACTTAAGTGAACTTGATAAAGACGCGTAATTAGATGCCTATCATGAATGCATATGGATATGAGATATGAATGTTGCATGTTATATTAGCATAGCATGCATAGTATTTATGTGAGTTGATTGACAGGAAGAAATGGCGGACCCAAACCGAGAACATTCACCACACTCGAGATTGGACCACTTGGAAGATATTGTAAGTAATTTTGTAAGAGCCGCCAGTGATAGAATATCCACGGGTGATAATAGACCTGCAAATTCATGACATGAACGGGGGATCATTAAGCAATTCTACAAACGGAAACCAATACAATTTGAGGGAGGTCCGGATACTTCATTGGTCGATCGTTGGTTAATGGATGTGAATCATATTTTCTAGCGGTGGACTGCACTAACGGCGAAAAGATTGTGTGCTGCCAATACCCTCAAAAGAGGAGCACATAAACATGAGACATGAGACAAAGACGTTGGTTGGAACTGATGAAAGACTATGACATTTTAATTCATTATCATCTAGGAAAGGCTAATGTAGTAGCCGATGCATTGAGCCAGAAGACAACCGACAACTTGGTTTACAACTTGACTACTAAGGAGAAGTTGATTCATAAAATGGAACAATTAGAATTGGAGGTCATTCTAGAAATGGAAGGAACATTGATAACGACTATTGTAGCACATCCATCTTTAGTAGAGGAAATAAAGGCAAAACAATTACAAGACCCAACCTTAAAGAAGATTTGTGATAAAATACCTGGAAGAAAACATTTAGAGTTTACCTATGAGAGTAATTTGCTGAAGTTTGGGAAAACAGATCTGCGTACCTAACGTGGATAGGTTGAGAGAAACAATTTTGGAAGAAGCTCATAATACCAAGTACTCAGTTCATCCAGGAAGTACAAAAATGTATTATGGTCTATGGGAGGTTTATTGGTGGTTAGGTATGAAACGAGAAACGGCGGAGTATGTATCCAAGTGTATAGCTTGTCAGAGGGTAAATTCGGAACATCAAAGGCCAGGGGAAAAAATAGAACTATTGGGAATACCATAGTAGAAATGGGATAATATTATAATGGACTTTGTGGCGGGGTTGCCAAGGTTAACGAAAGAAAATGACAGTATTTGGGTGATTGTGGACAGATTGACCAAGTCAACTCATTTTCTACCAATTAGGACCAACGACCCGATAAAACTAGCAAAGATATATGTGCCGGAGATAGTACGACTCCATACAGCTCCAATTTCTATTATCTCTGGTCGAGATAGCAGGTTTACAGCTAAATTTTGCCAAGGTTTACAACAAGCAATGGGAACTAAGTTAAATTTTAGCACGCCACTTCATCCTCAGATAGATGGTCAATCAAAAAGGGTAATACAAACATTGGAGGATATGCTTCGGTTATGTGTTCTTGATTTTCAGGGTGATTGGGAACATCTACCATTGATTGAATTTTCGTAAAATAACAGTTTTCAAGCAAGTATTGGGATGGCTCCTTACGAGGCACTGTATGGAAAAAATGTCATTCATCGGTTTGTTGGACTGAGGTAGGTAAAAGGAAATTATTGGGACCCGAGTTAGTACAGTTGACAACTAACAAGATCAAAGTAATCAAGCAACATTTACAAACTGCTCAAAGTCGTTACAAGAGCTATGCTGATAAGGGTAGAAGACCTTTGGATTTTGAAGTGGGAGATCGAGTCTTTCTGAAGGTGTCACCTTCAAAAGGTATTATTCGTTTTGGTAAACGAGGGAAATTGAATCCTAGGTATATGGGACCATATGAGATCATTGGTAAAGTGGACTAGTGGCTTATCATTTGGAGCTACCGCGGGAATTGGCAGGTGTTCATAAAGTGTTTCACATATTACTACGATAATCTGTCGGAGATTCTAGTCAGATAGTAGAACCAAAACCATTGGAGATACGAGAAGATTTGACAAACATTGAGTACCCAGTCAGAATTCTAGACCGAAAGGATCAAGTTCTTCGCACAAAGACCATTCCATTGGTTATGCTATTGTGGCAGAATCACAAGGTTGAAGAGGCTACATGGGAAAGTGAAGATGAAATGCGAGAGAAATATCCGTATCAATTTGAAATTTGAGGTACTATGAATCTGAGTTTGCAGACAAACTCCTTTTAAGGGGGAGAGAGTTGTGACACCCGCTCCTGCGAATATTATTATTATATATTAGCATGCATTATTAATTATATAATAGTGTTGGAAATGCATTTATGACATGGGTTTTGACCCATTGAGTTAACTATGGGTATCTGTTTAGGGAACTCGAATGCGGCCAATGTGGTAGTTTCGGATTGGGACATGGGTTAAGAAGTCCCTATGTGATGGGACGGTGATGTGGAATCACTTTATATGCTTATGTGTTTATTAAGGCTTATGTGAAATATTTTATTCAATTATTTTATATCATGTTAGTGGGGTTTGGGATACCTTTGTGAGTGTGAATTGAATGTGCTACATAATTAGTAGGTAATTAGCAACTTCATAATATTATATGGGACCACTTATGGGACCCATGCGAGACATAGACAAATACCTATTTAGGTTTGGGATAGTTTTAATATAGTTTGATAACTAGTAAGGGTGTAATTGCAACCCATTAGAAATTGTGGGGATGCAAATGCAATTAGTAAAAGTTGGATGACATGTTGAGTGAAATGTGTCTTGAGATGACACATGACAACTTCAAACCTTTTATTCTTTATTTTGGCTAGGATTACAGAGAGAGCTCGAGAATTACGACGGAAAATTCGACAGACCGTTTGTCGTCAATTGTCGCGCCATTTGACGTTCAATTTCTATACGGACTATATGTTCAGACTCCTAAAGGTGAGTTTAACATGTAGATACTAATTTGGATAAGTTTCATGATAGTTTTTCTATGACCCATTTCGAGGGTTTTGCTTATAATCTATAATTTTGATATAGGAATTGTACCTGGCAATTAGAGGAATAATAATCTAGAATTAGGAGCGATTTCTACGAGGTGAGTGATACTAATTGGGGATTCAATGGGTTGATGCCTTGTTTTGATTCATTTGTATGCTAAGCATGTCTTATAGTGTAATTTAGCTTGTTTATTCATTATTGGGCAAATCCACGTGATTACTAAGTCCCAATTTGTATGTTAAAAGCATGGTGTATAGATTTATATGAGTATGTTATGTTGTCTAATTGGGTCAATGGGGTACTTGTGCTGTTCACTGTGTGTGTTGGATTTTGAGCCGCCAGAGACTATTTGGTACTACCTGTCTGAAAGAAGAGACGTGGGGGCCTACCGGTTACGTGGGAGATTCAGTGGTGGAATCGCGAACCAGGTTGTGGGTGACAACGATGTATTCCCAGCGACTATAGTTGACTGTAATTTGGTGGATTGTGACTTCATGTTAATTCCATATTTCTAATTATTATCATTCACAAGCATATAGCTTATACATTGTAGTGGTTATTGTATAACCATTGTAGGTGATCATGCCGGTGAGGACCTGAAGAAGTGAATCCACGGGTTGGACAAGAGCGGGGCTAGGGAATAGTTTAATGTTATACGTTTAAATGCTGAACTTGTTTAAAATGTTGTACCAGTTTATAATTCAGACTTAAAACTTGTAATAGCCCTAACTAGACACTTTGTGGTGGTTGTAGTTGGTTTAGTCTATGTTTATACAAGTTGTTGGTATTGGTTTTGATCACTTTTTATCAATTGTTGAACATGTTTGGTTCGGCTTTGGTTTAGAGTAGAATTGGAATGTGCTGCACGAACCAATTGACCGGATGGCCGACCCAATCGATTGGATCAGGAAGCAGAATACCAAAATTTTGGGATTGGGATGTTCAGTTGACCGGATTCAAGGTCCAGTCAACCGGGCCTCTCAAAGTTCAGTCGGTCGGGCCGTACCAGTCGACCGGACCATAGGATACTAAAAAATGTGCTCTTTGCAATTTGTATTTCCAATCGATCGGGTCCCCGGTCAGTCCACTATATTTCCCTTATTTTTAAAGGCAATGTTTTATAAGTGTTTTAAATTGGGAAAACTTTTATAACTCTGATTTTTAATAGGTTTAAATAGACCCTAGGAGTGAGGTGATGCCTTGGTGGCATGCCACGTGTCCTAGAATCATATGGGTGGTTCCGGACTGTGACATTTTACTCAGACTTGATGTCCTTTCTTGATATTATCTTGGCATCTCGAGCAGAGGCCCTGCTCAATCAAGTCAAGTAGGTACCGCAGACCGACAATCAACTATCTGTGTTTGATCGGGCCGTTTCGATTTTAGCCTTCCGTTTCGCTTGCCATCTTTCTTGGTAAGTCCTCCGAAGCTCATGATGTCACACCCCAGCGTAGCCAAAATAAGGAAAATTTTAAAATTTCCATCTTGTACCCTGAGGCACGTAAAATAGGGAAAATTTTAAAATTTCTATCTTGGACCCTGAGGCACGTGACTGGTTGCATTACTGAATTGTCTACGAACAAATACTAATAATAAACATTATAACAAAAAGGATAAGACCAACATCTGCTTACAAAGTTATATTAAAATAGAAGGCCACCTTACTAGATAACTATTACATTATCGTAAATACATCAGAGTCTTATGGATTTAGGGCCTTACGAAAGCTATTACAGAAGATATGATAACTCTTCTAATAAAGATTATAACCAAAAACATTTACGAAAGATAGCCACTAGTCTTCCCTCTAACTAGCATATCTATAGCCATCTTCGGTGTACTCTTCCTCCATATTCTCCGCTTGCGTAGCATCATAACCCGTGTACTCGTCACCTGGATATGCTAGACATGGGAATGTCCAGGGACATGAACGTCGTCAGCTTATGAAAGCTGAGTGAAAAAACTAATCACATAGAATTTATATAGTCACACACAACAAGAAACATATTTACTACTTCTATTGTGTCTTATAAGTTCTCCCACATTCTCACCACTGAACTATAACTACGAACGTGCCTATACAGGTATTCAAAAAGAAAACGATCAATACGACTAATCTCAACATCCTGACTACACTCCTACATTCTACTACCAGAGCCTGACATAGAATCCCAACTCTAGCCAATCAACAATAGAGAGTCTAACCACATTACACTAACGTTCACTTCATCATGGAGAATCGAAGTGATTCAGCTCAATCTTCACTTCGTCATGGAGACTCGAAGTGATTTAACTCAATCTTCACTTCGTCATGGAGACTCAAAGTGATCCAACTCAATCGTTACTTCGTCATGGAGACTCGAAGTGATTCAACTCAATCTTCACTTCGTCACGAAGGATCGAAGTGATTCAACTCATTCTTCACTTCGTCACGGAGACTCGAAGTGATTCAACTCAATCTTTACTTCGTCACGGAGTATCGAAGTGATTCAACTCAATCTTCACTTTGTCATGGAGACTCGAAGTGATTCAACTCAATCTTCACTTCATCACAAAGGATCGAAGTGATTCAACTCAAACTTCACTTCATCACGGAGACTCGAAGTGATTCAACTAATTCTCTACTTCGTCATGGAGACTCGAAGTGTTCAACTCAAGTCCGAAGACTGCCAGCTTATCCAGCCAAGTCTGAAGACTTCCAGCGTATCTCGCTAAGTCCGAAGACTTCCACGTTCAACATTGTTGGGATAAATAAAGCCCGATAATAAGAAAACCCTGGCTCATCAGTCGCTGATCACTACGGATCCGGCTGCCTCAATGGGTCTTACACCATTCACATTTTCCATGGAATCCAGACTATGTAGTGTGTACTGACACTATGTTATGAATGCACGTGTTCATAATAAATCTAACACGGAGTCCTAACTTCCCAACCAACCCGACACAAAGTCTCAACATAACCATACTAAGTTTGATGTGGAGTCCTACTCACAGTACTAGTCTGACACGAAGTCCTGACTCACCACTCATAACAACGGAAACCTAGCATGTAGCTCATGGATCTATAGCATAGATTTGATACCAATAAACATATAGATAAAAACCCTTAGCATACTCATCTATGCTATAGCACTACCAAAGCACGAAATGTTCATCACAACACAGGTATCGGAAAACAAGCATCATCAATCAACACTTCATACAAGTAGTTGTACAATCTGCCAGGATTAGTTTTCACTGTGTTGACTAAATTTGTATGATCTATTTGGGCATGAAAAATTGCTTTATAGATAAAACTCAAAACTATAACTTATAGGTATTTGGATTATCTTTACGTACAAAAAAATCCCGCTTCATTCAGATTTTTGAGCTGTTCAAAACGTTCATTTTACTTAGACATTTCAATATTTTTGGATTGTTCTGTCCCAGATTTATAGCACTGCGTTATACGTGAATTTTACCTATGAAGGAGTGATTTTTAGACCAGGCTATAGAAGAGTTATTTATAGATAAATGAGTTAGCTTTCTCCACAAAAAAAACCTAGCTTCATTCGGATTTTTGAACTGCTCAAAACGTTCATTTACTAAACTACGTTCTGCTAAAAGTTTCTGTTTCCCATATTATATAGATTTGTCTTGTATGTTGCATAGAAACTTAAAAATACAACATAAAATACTTACTAAATATTTCTACATACTATATATGTTCTAAAGTGAGTTAGTAAACTCACCAAAGCTTAGAGTTGAGCTTGGGCTTTGGATTTGAGCATAAAGAAACTTAAGCTTAACTTCAAATGGTGAAAGCTCCTTGTTCCTCTCCTTCTTCTTTACTTCTGGAATTCATCTTCCAAGGACTTCTTCTAGCAACTTCTAAGTCTTTGTCGACACGTGGAATTCCACTTTTCCTTTGTTTGAAATTGTTTTGAAAGAAAGAAAGAAAATGAAGGTCTGTTGAAAACAGATACAGAGTCGCCACTTGGTCTTTAAGGAACCAAGAAACCTAATTTTGACTCACCCAAACGAATAAAGGGCACCGGCCCTTCATAACCAAAGAACTTGGCTCAGGGTTTCTGTGCGCTTGTGTGCTACACCCAAGTGTAGGTAATCGTGCAAGTAGTAAACTGGATTAAGTCCAGGTCGATCCCACAGGGAAGGATGAGAATTAATTTACTTAGATTAGACTCAAAAAGAAAAGAAAATTCAATGTTTTGAAAGAAGTGTAGAACACAAAGTTCTACGATTAACAACTACTAAAATTAATAACAACTAAATTAAACTAACTAACAGTTAACTATTTGACTAAAACGAAATCTTAAAAACGGTTTTACTTAATAAAAGGAGGTGTTGGGATCACGCGAATCCACTGTGACCTAGCCATCTACCATGCAATTGCAGTTTAAGCTCAATGGAGTACATCTTTTACAATATTCTGCACTTCTCTAAGGATCTAGAATCAATAGCCCTTTCATGACCGGGACTATATCATCTCAATTAAGTTTGAAATACATGAAAGCGGTTTAATTCAATAGTTAAGACTCGCACCTACAATGGTGTTAGCATTGAGGGTGGTTTGCAAAATGTATTGAAAGAAAATGCCTTAAGGCCTTAAGTTCAAAGACTGCTTTGACAAACTGAGCATTTGGGGACAGTTTGATAACAACTCCTCAAAACAGAAAGTCTTGGAATAATGTATTGGATGTTCTCAAGAATCTGACTGTTCGATCGATCGATGCGCTTTCGATCGATCGACAATCATCATCTCTCGATCGATCAAAATTCCTTCGATCGACCGACTATATCTCTGCACCGATCGATCGAAATAACTCCGATCGATCGAACACAGATATTATTCTGGTGCATGGCAGAGGTCTGGAAATCACAGTTTCATCGCGATTTCCCAACCTCGGACTACTCAGACATGGTCTGGAGTGTCCCAGATGCAATCTTAACGTAAAAATTCATTAAGGGTTTGTTTGGTTGTGAGTTTTTCATTAAAACTTATGAAACTTACGATTTTAACGTATCTAACATGCAAATCAATACGAATAAACACTAAACTATAATTAACTAAATGTAGTATGAGAGTAAAACACTAACTAGTTAACCTGGAATAAAGAACTTGTATTACACCAAAGAGAATCCAAGCTAACAATGAAGAAAACTTGAGTAAAACCTACAAAACAAGATAAATCTCTCCTCTCTTATGAAAACTGATGAAAAATAAAGTGGGGCGTCCCTCTGGACGCATACAAAATGAGTTTTTATAGTAGAAACTTCATGCTAGGGTTAAAAATCCCGTCTTTTGCTGCGTGCGCGTATTCTGCTAAAAGGCATGTTCGATCGATCGAATAACTCTCGATCGATTGACCTTCTGGATTATTCGATCGCTTGAGAAGACCTCGATCGATCGAATGCTCGATCGCTTGAGAAGACCTCGATCGATCGGGCTTCAGTTTTCAACTTTGAATTGTTTTCATTAAAACCAATCACTCCCTTTTCATCCTGCTCAATCAATTATTCGCACAGCGACAGTAATCTGCAAAAAAATCACAGCTAAAACACACAACTCATCATAGATTAATCATAATGTGTAGAAACTGGCGTTGTACTCAAATCGCAGATAAATGAGAGAATTGTGAACTAAATTAATGTATTTTCTTCTTTTAGCGCGGTTGTATTTTACAAATACCCCCGCTTGTCACTTGACACACAAAGAAAATTGCAAAATTGAATATCATCACGTCTTTCCGTAGAAAGAGACAACTAAGATACAAACCTATCCTCGTGGCTTCCTCGTAGACAAATCAAAATGTGATTTCTATGATGCATGTGATTGATTTCTATGTATTACAGATTTTTATACTGTGTTTATTCAATACCGAAGGGGACTTTAGAACAACCAAGGAAGTTTCAGTATCTCAATAGAATGCCTTATTTCATTGCTTGTAGTTATGTTAATAGTATGCATGGTGAAGGTGGATAGGATTCTTAGTTGTTTTTCTTAAATCAACTTGAGATTTTTATTTATTTATTTATTATTATTATTTGAACTCTAAGGACTTCTTGAAACAAAACATCTTGGGATATATTTTTTTTTATTTGAACTCTAGGGACTTCTTGAAACAAAAAAACTTGGGAATTTTTTTTGATTTGAACTCTAGGGACTTCTTGAAACAAAACAACTTGAGATTTTTTTTTTGATTTGAACTCTAGGGACTTCTTGGAACAAACAACTTGGGAATTTTTTTTGATTTGAACTCTAGAGACTTCTTGAAACAAAAAAAACTTGGGAGTTTTTTTTTATTATTTGAACTCTATGGACTTCTTGAAACAAAACAACTTGGGATTTTTTTAATTGAACTCTAGGGACTTCTTGAAACAAAACAACTTGGGAATTCTTTTTGATTTGAACACTAGGGACTTCTTGAAACAAAAAAACTTGGGAATTTTTTTTATTTATTTGAACTCTAGGGACTTCTTGGAACAAAACAACTTAGGATATTTTTTTTTTTGATTTGAACTATAGTGACTTCTTGAAACAAATCAACTTGGGATTTTTTTTTATTTTTTTATTTGAACTCTAGGAACTTCTTGAAATCTTGCTTGTACACTGAACTCTTGTTTGAAATTTTGTTTGTTTTTTCATATATGTGTAAGGCTTTCTTCATGTATATATCAACTGAAGATGTTGAGGTCTTCCTGGTGCTTAAGGAAATACTGTTTGATTTTATTCAATTGGTTTCGATGGTCATGATAATGGTTGTGACTATTAATAGGTATAAGAGGCAAGTAATTGGGGATAGGGGAATAAGTAACGTAATTGCTCGAATGGAGAACATAGATAGAATGATTAATCGAGGGGACATAGTATGTGTGGAGCAACTCCGAATGGATAGAAACACATTTGGAATCTTATGTAATTGGAACATTAAATTTTATTCTAATGATGATTATGGTTGTGTTATTATCATTCTTGTGGTGTTGGTCATAACAGATGGGTAGCAAACAAAAATGGTGGTATGTAGTTTTTGAAGGCATGTTCGATCGATCGAATAACTCTCGATCGATTGAACTTCTGGATTATTCGATCGCTTGAGAAGACCTCGATCGATCGGGCTTCAGTTTTTAACTTTGAATTGTCTTCATTAAAACCAATCACTCCCTTTTTATCCTGCTCAATCAATTATTCGCACAGCGACAGTAATCTGCAAAAAAATCACAGCTAAAACACACAACTCATCATAGATTAATCATAATGTGTAGAAACTGGCATTGTACTCAAATCGCAGATAAATGAGAGAATTGTGAACTAAATTAATGTATTTTCTTCTTTTAGCGCGGTTGTATTTTACAAATACCCCCGCTTGTCACAACCCCCAACTAGCGAATTGCTAGTCCCTAGCAATAAAGCGAAAATAAAACAAGCTAACTACTACTACAACAACAACTAAAATAAACAAAAATAAACTAAAGCAAACTCATCTAATTAGAAAGAGACACCAGCTAACTCACTTTCGCAGGAATCGCGGTTGCATTTAGCAAATGCAACAAGCCGTTAAACCCCTAGGTTCCCCTAGTGGAAGAGTGTTGTCTCATGAGGGTTTGCAGTGAATATACCCACAAAATTCTCTGATTAAGCTCAAAAAAATATATAGAATAACTTTTAAACATTCCCCTTTTCGACTATC
Source organism: Hydrangea macrophylla (assembly GCA_033977485.1). NCBI lineage: Eukaryota > Viridiplantae > Streptophyta > Magnoliopsida > Cornales > Hydrangeaceae > Hydrangea > Hydrangea macrophylla. Next base: position 59,570,141 of record CM066997.1, on the reverse strand, counting down.
AATTTTAGCTCTACAAAACATATCAACCTCATACAAACCATGAAGAAATCCACGTGTTCCTCCTGACACCGAGATAAATATACATATGCATTCCATTCATGTATCTGTGTGTGTGTGAAATCAACAGCTATGCATTCAACTTAGTTTAGAGTTGTTTAGACTATCATACCCTTCGAAATTCGTAGTTTCAACTCAATCCTCACATGGGTTCGCACTCAAAAATGAACATCTCACAAGAACTGGTTTAATAATGATCACTCATAGTGTGAAAGCTTTGATAAGAGTGATGTTCTGGCTACTAGTGTTTCACACCTAACTCAATAAAGGACGAACATTTGGAGTGTATAGTCTCGTGAAAAGAATACTACTTACTAGAGGAGCGAAATACCGTGGATACTCAAATTACACGTTCATATTCAAACTAAGTTGTTAAAAATCATTAAGACTTTGACTTTTCGGCTTTCATTTAGTAGGATAGAGATAAGAGGGGCGAGAATTGCACATCCTTAGCATGTGATAGAGACTAATTTATTTCTTCTTTATTCCAACCATTCTCTCTTCTCATATACATTCATTTCTTTTTTTACTCCTCTTTTTTTTTTTTGATAACCTGGATATTTTCTTTTTATAACGTCATTCCCACAACTACTCCCTTCCCGTCACATACTTCAATAATTTTTTATCACCTTAGATGTGCAATCGAGTTTGTAGATGTTACAGTATCAGATGAAGGGTTTTAGGCTTTCATATTGGCAGTATTTAATTGGTATGGGGTTAAGAGATTCTTAGATGTTGATACAGGTATATGAAAAAGGTAAGGAATGAAGAACGATGGCTTAAATAATTTTTCTTAACTTCTTAGTTTTAGCACTTTAGTGTTCATTGAGTTTTAATTGGTAAATCTTGAACGTTCTCCTCTAACAAGCAGCCTACATGAATAATTTGAGACTATTCAACGAATTCAAAGTATATTCAAGAAGAACAATTCGAATTTATTGTGATAAGTCCCTCAGAATTAGAGTTTGGGCTCTAAAGCTCACTAAGGGTCATTAGTTTCCACTATTTATTCCTTAAAGCATAACAATCGTATTGACTCTTATTTAAGTTTTCAGCATAGTTATTAACGCGTGCAAATGAATGTTGGATACTAGAATAATCAACATATGCATTCGTCTTAGTGACATTAGAAAAAATGCGTGAATGTAATTCATAAAAGGATGAGATTAACATGAATGTATCATCGCTTGATAACAGCTAAACAGAAGTGAACATTTAAAAATATTCTACCAATTTAATTCAAAAATTTTGTTAATAGTTTGAAACTTTGAAAATTTGTTTGAAAATTTGTTGTATTGTCAACTTTAATAAAAATGGAGATTGTTTGATGTTTGCAATAGAAAGAGCGATCCAGATTGCTAAGTAAATAATATGCACAGGTGATTATCTATCTATATCCCACCCCCAACTGAAAATAGCGATGACCTCAGAAGTTGATTTTCAAAAAGAAATAGAGAGATAGCACCTGAAATCACATCAATAACTGGAAGCCGTAACAATCTGTAAAGAAACATACACTCTCCCAACAACCAAGATCAAACGAAAGATATACAAACGGAAAATAAGCATATGATTTATAAATAATAACAAAACATCACTGGGAAGATAAGACAATAAAAATGACGGAGCAGTGATAATAAAATGCACACAAACCAAACCAACTAACCAAAAATAAATATCCACATAGAGTACCACCGTACCACAATCCAAAAGACATAAGAGGAGAGCAGAGAGATAGAAATAAGAAAAAAGAAAATACAACAAAACTCTCCAAACACTCCCAACAACAAGATCTAAACATCATCCGCGACAACTGATAATATCTCAATCGGCGCATTGGGGGTATCCGCAACTCCACCCTCAGCAATAGTACTAGCCGTCGCCGGGTCACTCTCAGTCATGACTGGAGGTGGTGGAAGTGGGGGCTCCGCAGAAGGTGGTGCCACGGAGGACGATGGTGCAGCAGGATCAGCAGGTGGCAGTGGTGGATCAGATGTGGATGGATCGACAGTAGGATGTGCAGTAGGGGGAGTAGTAGTAGATGGAGGAGTACGTAATGACTGGTCAACCCCCAACTGAATAAGAATGGCCTCGAGCAATGTTGTCATGTGGTCCACCCGGCCCTCGAGTCTGATCCGTGCCTCTCTCTCCTCCAGTAATAACTCATGAACAGTCGGGAGAGGCATGGATGACGAAGACTCTCCCTGGGCCTGAGTTTGAGCCTGAGATCGCTGTCTCAGCTCAAACTGTGCAACCTCCACCAGAGGATCAACCTCATCATCAGAATCAAGCTCCTCAGCCTCTACCGGAGTCCCTGAAGCTGCACCCTCAGTATCGGTGCCATCGGCTCTCCTCATCTTCTCTCCAACTTTTGCCTTCCCTTTACCCTTCCTCTTCCTCTTCTGTGCATCCGATCGGCGAGAACTTGTCTCGCCAAAACGACTGCGAGCCTGAGAGTACGCGTCATCAGGTAAGGGAACGAGGCCAGCCTGCTCGATCACCCTATGAATGGCCCAAGCACCTTTCAGGTGCTTGTTGGCAGCAATGTAGCGAGTGGGATGCCTCATGAAATCAATATATAGGCACGGCAAACAGACTGGTAACCCTGTCCCTATGGCATATAACACGTATGCGTACCAGGGTGCAATCTTCTCCCGGTAAGAGGTCACCAACAAGCAATTGCTTAGGGCCAGGTGGAGCATATGATAATTATCAGCCAGATACACATCAGCAATAAGGGATATAACATCCCAGCTCGGTAATGCCCCCCCAGTGAGCTCTCGAATGACTGTAATCGATGGGAGCACTGGCGTGTCAGCACGGTACGGGCATACACAATCGGGCACCTTCGGGACTCCTAGAGCAGCTGAGATGGTGGCTGGACTGAACACAATCTCCCAGCCGCAAAAGAATGATCGAGGTGTGAATGCAGCATCGGGATCTCGGATCATCGTTGCACAATCCGCGCGGATCCACGACAGATTCACTCTCTTCGCCTAAGAGAGCAAATCGTACCAGTGTGGCATGGCTCGGAGGCGGGCGAGATACCAGGGAGTAGTGAGCCATACCGTCTCGAGTGGTCGCTCAATCATGACCTTCCGGGACTGAAAATAGCGCGTGAACCACTGGCGGTCGGGAGTGTGCCGAAAGCCGTGATGTGGGACCGGGTCAGGAATGGAGAGGTCAAAGGGCTTCTCTCTGTGATACCCTGTAACAGGGTTCATTGTGAAGATCCTGAAATGGAGAAGAAAAGAAAACGACAATTAAAAACAGGAATTGAAAAGAAAACAAAGAGACTGCCAGAGTTCTAGCGATCGAACTTTAATCGATCGATCGAGAAACGCAACTCGTCGATCGCTCGAATTCTCTCGATCGATCGAACACAGAGATGTTGCAGCAACGAGAATACGAACGGAAAAGAACGGAAAACAAAGAAACAAAGTAAGGGGAACTATAAACATCATAAAATCGGTCGTATGACCAATGGGGGGCACCCCCATTAAGATTCGATCAAGAAAAATGGAACGAGGGGGAACTCGGAGCCTTACCTCGGGATATGTGTAAGGTGGAGGATGAGGGTGATGAAGATCATGATTTGGGGCTGAAGGGCTCCTCGACTTGCGTGTGTGGTAAGAGGAACCAAGAAAGTCGCCCCCGTCGCCTCTGTGCTTGAGCGCTCGAAAGGAGAAGGAGATGAAGAGACTGATGAAGTGTACGCTGGAAGCCTCGTTTAAATACAATTCTCGATCGATCGAGATGTGTTCGAGCGATCGAACATTCGATCGATTGATATGTTTCAAGCGCTCGAGAAATTGATACATTCGATCGATTGAGAAACTGTCGATCGATCGAACCTTGATTTCCCAAAACTACACAGAATTTAGACACAACGTACCCCCAACTAACCCAAGTTGTTTTGGACATACAGGAAATGATAAAAACAATGCAGTACAGGACATGTAAGCCAAAAACTCATCCTCATAATAGATAATTGCAATTTTTATTTAAATAAAATTTCATAACAGCATCCATATTGCAAAATTATTGCCCCCAACTGGTGTTTAAGACCTTATTTAACTAAAGAAAACGAAAACAAGACTAGAACTAAAAATATTATATGTTTAGGATTACACTTCAATTGCTAAAAGAAAGACCAATGATGAAATACAATTGAAGTGAACACTACTCTTCGAGCAAGAAAATTTCTTCTTCCACCATTGCTTCATTTTCCGTTAAATCTTCGCATGTGGAGTCCAAACAGGATGATTCCCTTTCCCAGAACAGTCGGAAAGCATCCAGGACATCATCGAACAAGTCTGAACTCTCTAAGGAATTGAAAGCCCATGCAAGAGGTGATCCCGTTGGGGACACGGATAACGGAGTGGAACTGTGCAACGGACTTTCCTCTTGCGGTGGAGTGTCTGGGGACCTTATGTATGGTCCAAAGCCATGAAAAAGTTGATGTGGCAGGAAGAACGGTGGTACCGGTGGATACATAGTGACAATCCTGACAAAGGAGAAACCAAATGAAAACAACAAAAAGAAAACGAATTAAACAAGACTAAAAGAAACGACAACAGAAAGAAATAACTAAATAAAGAAAACAAGAGAAAGACAAGTGACAACGAATTAACCTCACTATTGGCATGAGACACCCATGTGCACTAGCAGGTAACGGGCACTGGAGCCGGAACAACAAATAGCTCAGGTGCACATAAATGTAAAGAACCGCCGCGATGACATGGAAGTCATCGACAAAAGTGAATACCGCATTGTGGCGTTCGGGCACCACATCTTGTAGGTCCTCTTCATCCCATGGTTCCCACATGGAGTCATTCTCCCATTGCTCCAATAGTGCGTCATCCACTTCTCCAACAGCGTACCCTTCAGGCTCGCCTTCCTCTCCAGAGAGGTCCATATGCATGAATGGGTTAATTTGGAGGAGAGCAGGAGCATAAGGGATGTATCCATAGGTCAGGTCCACCACATCATCTGCCCCTGGTCCTTGGTAAGGAGATAAGCAGAATGCTTTCTCATCGGCAGTCCAAGGTGGGTTCTGGTATTCAGAATCAGCCCATGACCCTATAGAATGGATATCATCATCTCTCATATTGAAATGCCTGCATAGGTGAGATCATATGAAATAGCATATTAGAATCAAAATCACTTGTAGAGAAAGTTAAGGAAAGAGTTAAAAATTGAAAAACATCAAAAGTAAAGACATACAACAACAACGTGAAGAAACGCTTAACGTTGGAGATCAAGAGTAGTTGGGTTCATCCAGTTGGATAAACTCAGCCTCTGTTTGGAAATTCTCCAAGAACGGTTTTAGCCTTTGGCCATTGACCTTGAAAATTGCATCATTCTTGGGGTTTATTAGCTCAACCGCCCTATGTAGAAAGACAGATTTGACTATGAATGGTCCTGTCCACCGAGATCGGAGTTTGCCTGGGAAGAGGTGGAGGCGAGAGTCGTACAGCAAGACTTTCTGCCCCGGCTCGAATGATTTACGACAAATTGTTCTATCGTGGTGAGCCTTCAACCTTTCCTTATGTAATCGAGCATTGTCGTATGCATCTCGACGTAGTTCTTCCAATTCAGCCAATTGGAGTTTTCGAAGATGCCCTCCCTCTTTAATGTCAAAGTTCAATGAGCGTGTCGCCCAATAAGCTTTGTGTTCGATTTCGACAGGGAGGTGACATGCTTTTCCGTAAACTAGCCTATACGGAGACATCCCTAGATTCGTTTTGAAAGCCGTGCGGTAAGCCCATAATGCATCAGTCAGTTTGTAAGCCCAATCCTTCCTGTTGAAACTAACAGTCTTTTCGAGAATATGCTTGATTTCTCGGTTAGCTAATTCTGCTTGCCCGTTTGTTTGTGGATGGTAGGCGAGAGCGATTTTGTGGCTGACCCCATATTTCTTAAGTAGTGACTCCAAAGGCCTATTGCAGAAATGCTTGCCTTAGTCACTTATTAGGGCTTTTGGGGTCCCAAAACGCGATAGGATATGTTCTTTAAGAAAGGACATAACTGTTTTGTGGTCATTGCGTCTTGTTGGTATTGCTTCCACCCATTTTGACATATATTCCACAACTAGGAGTATGTGTTCACAGTTATTTGATTTAGGGAACGGGCCCATGAAGTCTATGCCCCAACAATAGAATATTTCAATCGTGATAATAGGGGTTAAGGGCATGGAGTTCTTTTTTGAAATTGTACCAAGCTGTTGACAGCGTTGGCACGTTTTGCAGAAAGCATAAGCGTCCTTGAACAAGGTGGGCCAGTAGAAACCACTATGTAGAACTTTTTGCGCGGTCTTTTGTGAAGAAAAATGGCCACCACACGCTTCAGAGTAGCAGGAGGCTAAAATTACGGTTATATCCTCATTAGGGACGCAACGTCTGATGACCTGATCAGCACAATACTTGAATAAGTACGGGTCATCGAAGAAGAAATGACGTGCGAATGAGAGGAACCGCTTCCTCTCTGGTTTGGACCAATGACTTGGGCTTTCTCCCGTGGCAAGATAATTTACTAGATCAGCATACCAGGGCAAACCCGAAACAATCATCAGCTGCTCATCTGGGAATTCGTCTTTTATCGGTGTGGGTTCAGTGTTGTCAACAAAAGTTAACCGAGATAAATGGTCGGCGACCACATTCTCTACTCCCTTTTTATCTTTGATCGTTATATCAAATTCTTGGAGTAGGAGTATCCAACGGATAAGCCTTTGTTTCGCATCTTTTTTAGACAGCAGGTACTTGGGAGCCGAATGGTCCGTAAAACAGACGATTGGAGACCCTATCAGATATGACCTGAACTTGTCCAAAGCGAATACTATTGCAAGGAGCTCTTTTTCAGTAGTTGTATAGTTCATTTGAGCCTCGTTAAGTGTTCGACTGGCGAAATAAATTACATAAGGCTTATTATCCTTCCTCTGTCCTAGGACTGCACCAATGGCGTAGTCACTAGCGTCGCACATTAGTTCGAAAGGCAAACCCCAGTCGGGTGCCTGGATTATCGGTGCGGAGGTGAGGTGTTCTTTTAGTGCGTCAAAAGATGTTTGACAGTTGTCCGACCATTCGAATGGTGTGTCTTTGACTAAAAGTTGACACAATGGTCGGGAGATCGCACTAAAGTTTTGGATGAAGCGACGATAAAATCCCGCATGCCCCAGAAAAGATCGAATGTCTCTGACTGTCTGAGGGACAGGTAGATTCAAGATTATATCGATTTTAGCTTTATCAACCTGGATACCTTTATCAGAAATGATGTGGCCGAGGACAATTCCCTTGGTCACCATGAAGTGACACTTTTCCCAATTTAGTACTAGGTGTTTGTCCTCGCATCTTGCTAGCACACGTTCGAGATTGTCTAAGCAATTTTCAAAACTATGGCCAAACACAAAAAAGTCGTCCATAAAGACTTCGAGTATTTGTTCGACCATGTCGCTGAATATGCTTAACATGCACCGCTGAAAAGTAGCAGGTGCATTGCATAAGCCGAATGGCATACGACGGTAAGCGAAAGTACCGAATGGACACGTGAACGTAGTCTTCTCCTGATCTTCAGGAGCGATTTCAATTTGGTTATACCCACTGTATCCATCCAAGAAGTAGTAGTACTGGTGACCCGCTACTCGTTGTAGCATTTGATCCATGAAAGGTAAGGGAAAATGGTCCTTTCGGGTCACGGTGTTCAGTTTTCGGTAATCAATACACATCCTCCATCCAGTGGGAATGCGTGTTAATACTAATTCACCATCTTTATTCGGTATGACCGTTATGCCTGCCTTCTTTGGCACTATAACCCAAGGGCTGTCAGATATTGGATATATGATCCCAACATCAAGTAGTTTTAGAACTTCCTTTTTGACTACTTCTTGCATGTTGGGATTCAGACGCCTTTGCATTTGTCGCGAAGGTTTAGCGTCTTCCTCCAAATATATCTTATGGGTGCACACAGATGGGCTTATGCCTTTGAGGTCGGCAATAGTCCATCCTAATGCTCCCTTATGTTGTTTTAACACCTCGATTAACCTATCCTCTTGTTCATAATTTAAAGTAGATGAGATTATGACAGGATAAGTCTTCTCAGTCCCTAGGAAGGTGTACTTGAGCTCTTTTGGAAGCTCCTTTAATTCCAATTCGGGAAATTGCATGTTCGAGGGCATGACTAGCTTTGTTTTAGAAGGTAGTGGTTCATATGGTGTTACCCACATGCATTCAGCTCTATCCTCCTCTAGTGTATCCAACATGAGATAAATGTGATTTAAAGCAGCATCCAATGGAGTAGACTCTTTAGGTTGATAGATAGCATCAAATTGTGACACGACTACCTCCAAAGGATCTTTAAAATCAACGAAATCGGCCTCATCTTCTATGACCGTGTTGATGTAATTCACTTCCTCCTCATCATCGTATTCTTCAGGTCGGGGATTTGAGAAAATTTTGACATTTAACGTCATATTCCCGAATACGATGGTCATTATACCACTTCTTACTTTTATTGTGGCATCTATTGTGTTCAGGAACGGACGTCCAAAAATAACCGGGATTTGTAAGCCTGGGTTGGACACATGTTCAGTGTCTAAGATGACAAAATCAACCGGGAAGACAAATGAGTCTATTTGAACGAGGACGTCTTCCAAAACTCCTCTTGGGTATTTAACAGACCTATCTGTCAATAGCAATGCAACTCGGGTGGGTTTGTATTCACCTAACCCTAGTTGTTTATAAACCGAATATGGCAGAAGATTTACGCTAGCTCCTAGATCGAGGAGTGCGTTATCTATCTTTTGATTCCCAATTTGACATGAGACAGTGGGAGTGTCGGGGTCTTTAAGTTTAGGAGGTAACTCATTTTAGATAATTGCACTTGCTTGGCAAGCGACGTAAGCGTGTTTTTTCACACTTTGCCTCCTTTTGACCGTACAAAAGTCTTTGAGATATTTAGCGTAGGCCGGCACTTGTTTTATAGCATCAAGGAGTGGGAGATTGATTTTAACTTGTTTGAATAATTCCAAGAACTCCTGATTCTTTGCCTCATTTTTAGGTTTCTTTAACCTTTGAGGGTAAGGCGCGGGGAAAGGGCATTTTGGTACTTCCTCGTTAATGGGTTCCTTTCCGGGCCTTCTCTCAACTTCTTCCACTTCTTTAAGAGCTTCAATATTCATTTCTAATGGTTCTTTACTAGTAATGGGCTCCTCTTCTTGAGTAGAAGGTTTATTTGTATTGACCACTTCGTCCTCCTCATACTCCTCGGGGGTAGAGGTAGGCATATTTTTTTCTATAATCTTGCCGCTTCTCAGAGTCGTCACGACTTTTGCTTGTTCGTGATTCAGGGGACCATTATTGTATCCCTTAGGGTTTTGAAGTGGTTGGGCAGGAAATGTTCCGCCCTATCCCTCTTGACGTGCATCCATTCTATCTAACATCGCAGACATTTTACTCATCATTTGAATTAATTGTTGAGTTAAGTTGACATTAGAGAGAGGATCTTCCTCTTGCACCTTTTTGTACGGTGGCACGTACACATTAGAATGTTGATTATTGGAGTGTTGCACTTGGTTGTAATTATTAAATCTATTTTGATTGTATGGCTGGGACTGCCTATTATATTGCCCTTGATACTGGTTATTGTTATAAGGCTGTTGTTGTTGATGTTGATTTTGGGTCCCAGCATCATTTTTTCAATCAAAACCAGGGTGATTCCATCAATTGTTATTGCTTTGTGAATTATTGTTGTTATAGGAATTCCCTGCCCCCCTATACCCTTGCATGGCATTCATTTCCATGGGGGGTTGTTCTTGAAAATACGGCACATTAGGACAATATTGAGTGGTATGTCCCAACATATTGCATGTGCCGCATGGTTCTTCAGGTAAACTCTGCCTTGCACTTCCTCCTTTCATGCCTAACTCCTCTACTTTCTTTGCTAGTTCTTCATATTTAGTCATGAGGTGATCTTCACTGTTTAGTTGGTATAGGCTTTTCTTTTCTACACAGGATATCTGTGAGCGTGAGACATCATCCGAATTCAACCATTCATGAGCGTATTCAGCCAGCCAATCAAAATGGGCTTCGGCCTCTTCGGTGTTTTTACGGAGAAAGTGACCTGAACTCATGGTTTCCACCAACTTTTTCGTTTCACCATTCAACCCATTATAAAAGAAGCTCATAGTTCGCCATTTCTCAAACCCATGGTGTGGGCACGAGAGAAGCAATTCTTTGAAACGCTCCCATGTTTGAGTGAAGGTTTCATTGCTCTTTTGTTTATAGGAATTAATTTGGCGTTGAAGGTCAGTGGTCATGCGAGTTTGATAAAATTTCTTTAGAAATGCAGTGTTCATCGCATGCCAGGTGAAAATTGAATTGGGTTTTAAGGTGAGTAACCACGCCTTTGCTTTATCCTTCAAGGTGAAAGGAAATAACATTAGATGTGTCACGTCCACAGGACAATTCTGTGAGAATGTTTTGCAAACATCCTCGAAGTCCTTGACATGTAAGTACGCCTTCTCACTTTCCATCCCATGAAAGGTGGGAAGAAGTTGGATCATCCCATTGCGAAATTGAAATTCGCCAGCATGTGGTGGGATTAGAATGCAAGAGGGCGTAGGTGCGTGTTCTGGTTGCATGAGATCGCATAAAGGTCGTAGCGCCTCTTTAAGTGGTGCAACCACATTATCACCATTTTCACTTTGATTATCACCCATTGATTCAGTAGGAGTAGCTACAGGGTTAACAGAACTAGAGGAATCTGATAAGTAGAGTGGATTTTCGAAGATTCCTTCAATGGAATTGTTGGACATGAACTAAGAGAGTTCTTTAAGGAAAGTGTTTTACCTAAGGAACTAAAAGAAAAAGAAATTAAAAACAAAAATAGATTAAGGTAACCTAAGTATTAACTCGTCGCTTTCCCCGGCAACGGCGCCAAAAACTTGACACGAATATTTTTCTGTGCGCTTGTGTGCTATACCCAAGTGTAGGTAATCGTGCAAGTAGTAAACTGGATTAAGTCCAGGTCGATCCCACAGGGAAGGATGAGAATTAATTTACTTAGATTAGACTCAAAAAGAAAAGAAAATTCAATATTTTGAAAGAAGTGTAGAACACAAAGTTCTACGATTAACAACTACTAAAATTAATAACAACTAAATTAAACTAACTAACAGTTAACTATTTGACTAAAACGAAATCTTAAAAACGGTTTTACTTAATAAAAGGAGGTGTTGGGATCACGCGAATCCACTGTGACCTAGCCATGTACCATGCAATTGCAGTTTAAGCTCAATGGAGTACATCTTTTACAATATTCTGCACTTCTCTAAGGATCTAGAATCAATAGCCCTTTCATGACCAGGACTATATCATCTCAATTAAGTTTGAAATACATGAAAGCGGTTTAATTCAATAGTTAAGACTCGCACCTACAATGGTGTTAGCATTGAGGGTGGTTTGCAAAATGTATTGAAAGAAAATGCCTTAAGGCCTTAAGTTCAAAGACTGCTTTGACAAATTGAGCATTTGGGGACAGTTTGATAACAACTCCTCAAAACAGAAAGTCTTGGAATAATGTTTTGGATGTTCTCAAGAATCTGACTGTTCGATCGATCGATGCGCTTTCGATCGATCGACAATCATCATCTCTCGATCGATCGAAATTCCTTCGATCGATCGACTATATCTCTGCACCGATCGATCGAAATAACTCCGATCGATCGAACACAGATATTATTCTGGTGCATGGCAGAGGTCTGGAAATCACAGTTTCATCGCGATTTCCCAATCTCGGACTACTCAGACATGGTCTGGAGTGTCCTAGATGCAATCTTAACGTAAAAATTCATTAAGGGTTTGTTTGGTTGTGAGTTTTTCATTAAAACTTATGAAACTTACAATTTTAACGTATCTAACATGCAAATCAATACGAATAAACACTAAACTATAATTAACTAAATGTAGTATGAGAGTAAAACACTAACTAGTTAACCTGGAATAAAGAACTTGTATTACACCAAAGAGAATCCAAGCTAACAATGAAGAAAACTTGAGTAAAACCTACAAAACAAGGTAAATCTCTCCTCTCTTATGAAAACTGATGAAAAATAAAGTGGGGCGTCCCTCTGGACGCATACAAAATGAGTTTTTATAGTAGAAACTTCATGCTAGGGTTAAAAATCCCGTCTTTTGCTGCGTGCGCGTATTCTGCTAAAAGGCATGTTCGATCGATCGAATAACTCTCGATCGATTGAACTTCTGGATTATTCGATCGTTTGAGAAGACCTCGATCGATCGAATGCTCGATCGCTTGAGAAGACCTCGATCGATCGGGCTTCAGTTTTCAACTTTGAATTGTCTTCATTAAAACCAATCACTCCCTTTTCATCCTGCTCAATCAATTATTCGCACAGCAACAGTAATCTGCAAAAAAATCACAGCTAAAACACACAACTCATCATAGATTAATCATAATGTGTAGAAACTGGCGTTGTACTCAAATCGCAGATAAATGAGAGAATTGTGAACTAAATTAATGTATTTTCTTCTTTTAGCGCGGTTGTATTTTACAAATACCCCCACTTGTCACTTGACACACAAAGAAAATTGCAAAATTGAATATCATCACGTCTTTCCGTAGAAAGAGACAACTAAGATACAAACCTATCCTCGTGGCTTCCTCGTAGACAAATCAAAATGTGATTTCTATGATGCATGTGATTGATTTCTATGTATTACAGATTTTTATACTGTGTTTATTCAATACCGAAGGGGACTTTAGAACAACCAAGGAAGTTTCAGTATCTCAATAGAATGCCTTATTTCATTGCTTGTAGTTATGTTAATAGTATGCATGGTGAAGGTGGATAGGATTCTTAGTTGTTTTTCTTAAATCAACTTGAGATTTTTATTTATTTATTTATTATTATTATTTGAACTCTAAGGACTTCTTGAAACAAAACATCTTGGGATATATTTTTTTTGATTTGAACTCTAGGGACTTCTTGAAACAAAAAAACTTGGGAATTTTTTTTGATTTGAACTCTAGGGACTTCTTGAAACAAAACAACTTGAGATTTTTTTTTTTTATTTGAACTCTAGGGACTTCTTGGAACAAACAACTTGGGAATTTTTTTTTGATTTGAACTCTAGAGACTTCTTGAAACAAAAAAAACTTGGGAGTTTTTTTTATTATTTGAACTCTATGGACTTCTTGAAACAAAACAACTTGGGATTTTTTTTTATTTGAACTCTAGGGACTTCTTGAAACAAAACAACTTGGGAATTCTTTTTGATTTGAACACTAGGGACTTCTTGAAACAAAAAAACTTGGGAATTTTTTTTATTTATTTGAACTCTAGGGACTTCTTGGAACAAAACAACTTGGGATATTTTTTTTTTTGATTTGAACTATAGTGACTTCTTGAAACAAATCAACTTGGGATTTTTTTTTATTTTTTTATTTGAACTCTAGGAACTTCTTGAAATCTTGCTTGTACACTGAACTCTTGTTTGAAATTTTGTTTGTTTTTTCATATATGTGTAAGGCTTTTTTCATGTATATATCAACCGAAGATGTTGAGGTCTTCCTGGTGCTTAAGGAAATACTGTTTGATTTTATTCAATTGGTTTCGATGGTCATGATAATGGTTGTGACCATTAATAGGTATAAGAGGCAAGTAATTGGGGATAGGGGAATAAGTAACGTAATTGCTCGAATGGAGAACATAGATAGAATGATTAATCGAGGGGGACATAGTATGTGTGGAGCAACTCCGAATGGATAGAAACACATTTGGAATCTTATGTAATTGGAACATTAAATTTTATTCTAATGATGATTATGGTTGTGTTATTATCATTCTTGTGGTGTTGGTCATAACAGATGGGTAGCAAACAAAAATGGTGGTATGTAGTTTTTGAAGGGAGAAATCCGAGAATTTATACGACTTGGGAATTATGTAAGGCCCAAGTTCGCAGATATTTAGAGCATGTGTTCAGAAAATACCCATCTTTACAGGAAGCTGAGGAAGCATACTACAATTATAAGCGTGCAACATACCCAAATGAAGTTGACACTACTGTCCCAGTACGTATGGTTGACCCACCTCCACCACCGCCACTGTTGCCACATATGGTTTATCCTCCACAAACAACACCATTGATGTATTTCATATTTGGTTTTTTTATTTGCTATTGTTGTTCAGAAGTTAATTAAATAGTTGTAACATGTGAACTTCTTAAAGTAGATATGTTGTTTTGAACTAGTTAGTGAAAATATGCCATGTTCGGATATTTTTTTTGGTAATCGGGGGTGCATGTTAGGACATTTTATTGACATAGTTATTATGTATTTTGTAGTTTTTTTTTTTGGTGTGGAACATATGTATTTTGTAGTTAATGTTAAAAAAAATGATTTAATGTGAAAGTGTTATGGTGTATTCATGGTAATTAGGTAAATTTTTTTTACAAAAGGGGCATTTATGAAAAATTATAGATTAATTCAGGCTTATTCCATGGTCGTCCAAACATAGTATTGCACTAATTGTATTTTATCCCCAATTTAATCCGACACAAACCAAATATAGTATAAAATTAATACTGCATTATTTTATCCTATAAATAATTATACCAGAATTACTAACTACACTTTATACTATAATCCTTTATCTATGCGAGTAAATAGTTTTAAGGACTAAAATGATACAGTACAAGATAAACTTCAGTGGTATACTTTGTATTTAAGACTTCAAAACGCACCGATCAGAAAGCGATTACCGCGCCATCGAAAGGGCTGTATAGTGTTCTGCACTTCTTATGTTAGATCTCTCTTCTCTCTCTCTGTCAGTATCTCCATTAATGGCTATGCAATTTTCCCCCAGCCATGTGCTAAAGTTAGGCTGAAACCCTAACCCCTTGTAGTTAGTGAGAATGCAGTCAGCATTTCAATCAATGTCATCATCATCTTTTATGATAGTAGTGGAGAGATTCAATTTGAATCTGGTTCCTCTTTCTCTCACATGTCTCACATGTCGTAGTCGTAGTCCTTCTTCTTCTTGTTGGTCTGCCTCGTCATCTAAAGCCCTAATTCTCAACCCCCGACCACCACCACCACTACCACCCTCACCCTTTTATTCGGATTTAACTCTCAGATTGGTCGATGATGCCTCCATTAAACACCGGAGGTCCATTTCTTCGCTAAATAATAATAATAATAATCGTAATAAGAAGCATCACCCGATTAATATTATCAAGGCCGCGGTGGAGGACCATGTTGAGGAACACCAAGCGTCAACTGAAGAGGTAAATTCCAAGAATTTGGTTTCCATTCGCTGAATTTATTTTAAAGTCCACTTCTTAAGCTCCCCTTTTATTTGTGGAGAATTTGTTTTTATTTTTATTTTATTTTATTATAAATAAAAGAGAAAAGTGATACTTTGCTTGGTAATTCAGTTCCGTCAATTATATATAGTTTCGGTTTCAACTCGTGTAAATATTTCACTGAAATTTGTTGGCTGGAGCTGAAAATCTTACTGCCCAGAGTTGATTTTTCTATTCTTTTGCTACCAAAAACAGAATATTTAGCCTTTTGT
Organism: Hydrangea macrophylla; assembly: GCA_033977485.1. NCBI lineage: Eukaryota > Viridiplantae > Streptophyta > Magnoliopsida > Cornales > Hydrangeaceae > Hydrangea > Hydrangea macrophylla. The sequence goes on along the minus strand of CM066997.1, from coordinate 59,554,492 downwards.
CTAGTCTTTTGCAGAAGAGGGGGGGGCTGAGGGGCTGTTGATAACTAGTGCTGAAGCAGATAATAATAAGTTTAATTTTCTTGATTAGCTGTGGCTACTGACATAATAGTGGTAGGCAGTTATTGTTAGAATAGGTTGATGTACCATATAACCCGATACCATTCAGGATTCGCAATTTTTTAAATTTTAAGTGGAAAACTTTCAACTTTTTGATATTGCTTGAAACTTGTGTTAAATTGTTGTTCATTTTACACATTGAAGACGTTTGGCATTTGTGATTGGGCTGCCCAATCCCGCGATGGAAGCCCAATCGCATCTCATGCACTATTTCGCACCGAGCTTGGATCAACGCAACCGCTCACCGGTGCAGTAATTCGCCTGATTGGGCCATCGCGATCGCACGCGATTAGGGCTTAAATTGGTGATGACAAAAATGTCCCTTAACAATCTCGGAAATGACAACGCGTGTCCTGCCACAGTCGATAGTGCAGTCATCATCATTTTCATTTATGTAAATGCAGAGTATTTGCTTCTTGTCCGCCACATGAAGATAAAAAGTTAACAAATCTCCGTACGTTTTATCAAAGAGACTCAAACCTTCATCGTTTCTAATCAATACGTTTAATTAAAGAATCAAACTATTAAATGTTTCTAATCAATTCAATTCGATGTCCATTCAATTCAAGCCCTTAATGAACTAACTAAATCTCTCATCCACATGACCCACCTACTTAATAGACTTTTAATTTTTTTTTTCATAATATCCCTAGACAATAGTATTTTCATTTTTTTAAAAAAAAATTTACTGATGACATTATAATTTATTATTTCGTTAACAAATAGTAAGATTTACCACTTTACTAATACAGTATGTACTATAGATAGATATTTTTGTATATAACTAATTAATACATAAGTAATAATAACAACCATCATTATTAGTACGATGACATATTAATTTAAATATTACTTGGTCAATATGTTTAATTAATAATTGTATAACTAATTAATATTTGTTACCAATTAGTAATATGTGTTAACAAAATAATCTAAAAACATAGTTTAATACTAGTATAATATTAGTATAGCACAAGGACACAATTGTCTTCTGAACGTTTAAAATCAATTTTGCATTTATATAACCATACACGTACATAATCAATTCTGCCGCCATAACCGATTTTACAATGCATTACCCAAACACTAGAACTTTCAAGATCACTTCTAACCATAATCTATTTGACAAAAGCTATCGCAATCGCAAAAGCACAAGCTGCCTCAGACAACCTCATTTTACATATCTATGATACATCTGTATACTATTGTGTATTTTTTGAAAACAATTAAACTCTATTATTAATTGGATAATATTAAAGCTAAACTAAACCGATTCATGCAAGTTGATGCTCTTAAATGCTATTTTCTTATTTGACAAACACAAGTACCAAAGAGAGTTAGAGGGGTGCAATCTCTGTTGTTAAAGGCGCACGAAGGCTCAGCTTTTGCGCCTTGCCTTGCCCTAGGCGAAGCCCCTTCAAATAGGCCTTGCCTAGGTGCACTTTTCTTGTACCTTTTTATAAAAGCACAAGGCACAAAGCCCGATCCTCAATAAATTATGCATCAATGACCTAATTAGGCAAGAAACTAAGGTCCATATTCAAACCCATCTATTATTACCTTTAGAGCCAACTCATGACCCCACCTCTTAATAGCTTTGGAAGTTTGGACGCGTATTAAGACCCTTTAGGCATTTATAACTTCCAAAACACAAGGGTAACATTCTTTAAAATAGAAGAATATTCTTCTTTGTGACGAACGCTAACTCTCATGTTGGTTCAAAGTTTAGAGAAGGAAAAGAAAAGTGAAAGGGAAATGCTTAATTGTACAAATAATCTAAATGGGAATTATTAACCCAAAAAAAGGACTACATAGGAATTATGTTTTAAATTTTGTGCTAGTTTCATAGTTGATTAGGTCTATGGCTATTTTATTCTAAGGTAGACTATTTTGTGATGCATCATAGATACAAAACTGACCAATTGAGCTATTAAATCAAACGGACATTACTTTGATGTTTTCGCAAGTTAGATGTATATGTTAATAAATCAAAATGGACATTACTTAAATTTTCCGAGCATGGCATGGTCCATCAGACGTCGTGTACTAATACTCCACAACAGAATGGAGTAGCTGAGAGAAAAAAACCGGCACTTGTTAGAGTCTGCTACGTCCATGTTGTTTTCCATGCAACTTCCCAAGTCTTACTGGGGATAGGTCGTCTTAACTGCTGCATATCTTATTAATCGTCTGCCTACTCGTGTGCTTGGTAAAAGAAGTCCAATCGAACTTCTTACTAATCCGTCCTCAATTTCCCCATTCCTCCTAAAGTGTTTGGTTGTGCTTGTTTTGTCCACAATCACTCTCCTTCCGAAGAAAGTTTGATCCTCATTCCCTTAAATGTGTTTTTGTTGGCTATTCACCTACACAAAAAGGGTACAAGTATTATCATCCTCTCACTCGTAAATGGTATGTGTCTATAAATGTTACCTTTGATTAGACATTGTCATATTTCCAGCCTTCCCAGCCATTTCTTCAGGGGGAGAAAGAAAACAGTGAAGAGATGCCTGTAGAAATTGTTCCATTCACTATAGAGATAAGTGAAAGTGAGGAAAAGAAAGAAGGAGAGATAAGTGAAAGTGAGGAAAAGAAAGAGGGAGAGTGGAGTGGAAGGGAAGAAAAGAAAGATGGGGAAAGTAGAGAAGGAAAAGGAAATGAACTACTTACCTATTCAAAGAATAAAAGAAGGAAAACTTTTGGGACAACAGAAAAGAGGACCATCTCTCCAATCCCATTACAATTGTCTTCTTCAAGTGATGAAGGTCTAGGTATTTCTAGTCCTTTGATTCCTTCTACTCCTATTCCTAATTCTCCTTCTTCTGTTTCTTAGACATTACTATTGCTCTTCGCAAATGTACTAGGGAGTGTACTAAACATCCGATTTCTAAATTTGTTTTGTACTCTCCATTATCTTCATCACATAGGGCCTTTGTGTCGAAGCTCGATTTTGTTTTTATTCCTAACCATGTACAAGAAGCTCTATATGATCCTAATTGGAAATCTGCCATGGTTGATGAGATGAAAACACTTCACAAGAATAGTACTTGGGAATTAGTAGAACTACCTCGAGGGAAAAAGGGCAGTGGGGTGCAAGTGGGTGTTTACTGTGAAGCACAAAGCAGACGGGACAATCGAAAGGTATAAAGCAAGGTTGGTTGCTAAGGGCTTTACTCAGACTTATGGGGTAGACTATCAGGAGACCTTTGCCCCTGTTGTTAAGATGAACTCCAGCAGGGTTCTGTTATCCCTAGTAGCAAATTTAGAGTGGCCTTTACATTAGTTTGATGTGAAGAACGCATTTCTGCATGGTGATTACCGTGATTTAGAAGAAGAGGTGTACATGGATATTCCTCCTGGGTTTGAGAATAGCAAGACTGGCGGCAAAGTGTGCCGTCTTAAGAAGTTGTTGTATGGACTAAAGCAGTCACCGAGAGCGTTGTTTGATCGGTTCTCTCAAGCTATGGTCAGGTATGGTTTTAGCAGAGCCAAGGTAATCATACTCTTTTTATGAAACACTCGTCACAGGGTAAGATGACTGCTTTGATTGTCTATGTAGACGATATTGTCCTTATAGGTGATGACTTGGAGGAGATGAAAAAAATTGAAATCTTATCTTGCTAAGGAGTTTGAAATTAAAGACTTCGGAAATCTAAAGTACTTCCTTGGAATCGAAGTGGCGAGATTCAAGGAAGGAATATTCATATCCCAGAGAAAATATGTTTTGGATCTTCTAAAGGAAACATGCATGTTGGGGAGCAAGGCGGTGGATACACCAATGGACTATAACTCAAAGCTGGGGGATGATCCAGATGGAGAACTAGCTGATAAGGGTAGATACCAGAGATTGGTAGATAAACTGATTTACTGAGCCCATACTAGACCGGATATTGCTTTTGCAGTCAGTGTAGTTGGTCAATTTAAGCATGTCCATAAAAAAACTCATTTTGATGCCGTATTTCGGGTCATTCGATACCTAAAGTCAGCTCCAGGGAAAGGACTGTTCTTTGCTAAGAAGGGTCATACATCAGTTGAGGCCTATACAGATGCTGATTCGGCTGGTTCGATAAATGATAGGAGATCGACTACGGGTTATTTTTCGTTTGTTGGCGGTAATTTGATAACATGGAGGAGCAAGAAGCAGCCAGTAGTGGCTAGGTCTAGCACAGAGGTAAGAGTTTAGAGTATGACGAAAGGAGTATGTGAGTTATTATGATTCAGATTGTGTTATCAGAATTTGGGTTTAGACCCAAGGACTGTGTGAAGCTATATTGTGACAATAAGGCTGCTATTATTATTGCTCACAACCCAGTTCAACATGAGAGAACAAAACATGTGAGATTGATAGACACTTAATCAAGGAGAAGTTAAACAATGGAAACATTCACGCCTTTTGTGAAGTCAGGAGAGCAGTTAGCAGATGTTTTGACAAAGAGTCTTACAAGTCGTTCGTTTCAGTTTATTCTCTCCAGGCTTGGCATGAGAGATATCTTTGCACCAGCTTGAGGGGCAGTGTTGAAAGAAGTCTTTTTATTTTTTATTTTTTTCTTATCTTTATGTTATTATTTGGAGTTTGAGGACTTAATTGTAATTTCCTTTTCTTTCATTATAAATAAAAGAGACTCACAATTGTGAGTTCTAAGTCTGAAAAATACTCTTAAAATTCCAACACTAATCTATAGTGCCACAACATGATTGCACTATGGTTATTAGGCAAAACTAGAAAAACTGGAAATGACACACACTTGCAGCTTGAGCTTGTTCTTCAGGATTATTAGGACCGTTAAGAAGATAGAGCCCTACACATTCGTTAGCATTGCCAATCATCCTCCCTGATTCCAAGTCCTGAAATTCACAACGATTTGAGAAAAATTAGTAACACAATGCAGATCTTTGGTGAGTTTGCTAATGGACAGCAAATTACAAGTCAAATTTGGAACCAAGATCACAGATTTTAAAGTCAGGTCATCGGTAATAGTAACCGATCCTATTCCTGCCACTTTAGACAATGATCAATCAGCAATTCGAACCATCAGACTTCCAGAATTTGGGCTGTAAGTATTGAATAGAGTAGCATTACCGGTCATATGATCTGATGCGCCGGAGTCTACTATCCACGGGTTGTGTTTCTTCAGTTGGGTCCTCAAAGCCATAGGAAAATTACCTGTTTGGGCAACGGAACCGGTTCCTATGATGTTCTTGGCAGGAATTGGAATGGAGGGTGTTGATTGGTGGCTGAACATCTTTTGAAGAAGCTCAATCTGCTCTTTGCTAAAGAGTGTAGTTCTTCTCCTCGTTGTTGGTCATGAAGCCTCGGCGTTCAGGTTGTTGTCTCGGCTTCCAGTTTGCTGGTTTGCCATGTATCTTCCAGCATGTGTCCGTGGTGTGTCTAGGTTTGTGACAGTGATCACACCAAGGTCTTCCCTGCTTCTTTTGCTGATTGTCAGAAGACTGATATTGGGGTCCATGTGCTGCAAAAGCAAAACTCTCGACAGCATGTTGAAGGTTTTGTGACCCCATCATAAACTTCTTTCTACTCTCCTCACGGCGTACTTTAGAGAAGGCTTCTCGGAGGTTGGGAAGAGGCTTTGTTCCCATTCTTCTGCCCCGAACCTCATCAAGATTCTTATTCAACACTAACAAGAACTTGTAAACCCGTTTCTTTTCAACAATCTTTTTGCATCTAGCACCATCAGTTGGGCAGTCCCAGTCATAAGATTCAAACACATTCAATTGCTGCCAATGTCGAGTAAGAAGATTGAAGTATTGAGTGACTGGGAGATCACCTTGACGCAAATCATGGAGAATACCTTCGACTTCAAATAGCTACGCTGTATTTTCATTGACTGAAAATGTCTCTCTTGCAGCGTCCCAGATTTGCTTTGCAGTTTTATATAGAAGAAAATTTTCTCCTATGTCGTCGTTCATAGAGTTTATCAACCACGACATAACCATATTGTTTTTTGCCTTCCATCCTTTGAACTTGGGATCTTTTTTAGTAGGAGGAGATGCAACTCCAGTGAGGTAGTCATCCTTGCCTTCGCCGCATATGAACATCATGACGGATTGAGACCATTGGAGAAAGTTTTACCCATTCAGTTTATGACCCGTAATGGGGAGATGAGAGTTGTCCGTTGCTCCAAGGCTTTTTGAAATTGCGACTTTATAGGTTTGTTTTTCGGTAGTCATTTCGGTGGCTGGGCCGTATTTAGGCATAAGAGAGGAGTCGGTATTAGAGCTCTGATACCATAAAGAATTATTGAGAGGAAAACTCCACATTTTTCTCTTATTCCAAATCTGAGAATTTACAATGTATATATACAGAAAAGTATAGCTAAAAACTTAGGCAAAATTAAAGCATAAGAAATAAATACAATTGAAGCTATACAAGGAAAACTACAACTAGGGAATTATGTGATATAACTGAAAAACCAGCCTATAAATTAGGGAAGGATCAGCTCTCTGGAAGACAAGAAAATCTGTCAATTAATGTGTACAGGCTGGTTTGACTTATGGGATTATGGATTATGAATCTGTCAATATCCTGAATTCTACACTAGGCATAATCTCCTCAAAAACCAACATAGAGTTGACCAATACTGAAAGCTCTGTTCTTATTTGTTGCTTGATGTTGGGGGTGTGTAGTTTGTCTTAGAAAGTGCTTGTAGGACACATTCATTGCCTATATGTTCAAAATTTACAATCTTTGGTGGATTAATATAAAGCGTTTGCTTGTTAAACTTAGCTCATAAACATCATGATTCATGATCAACTTTTTCTTGGTCATTTGCATAGATGCATCAAAATTCTTATATGGATGTGTAACCAATGTAAAAACATTGACGGGTACTTGATACATCCTTATCTTACCTTTTTTCTGCCATATAGTTTGATTTATCTATATATGGTCCCTATCCCATCTTTAATTTTTTTTTTTTAAATTTAATTTAATTTTGTTTTATAGTTGTGGCCATGCTTCATATTGGTAGAATCACTTGGATGTTCATTGAAGGTGGATAGCTTAGCATTCATAAGTACAATAAACTTATAAACTCTTGGGGTATGCGTAGTTACGTATAATTGGCTGTGTAAGGTTATCAACAAAGATAATAAAGGGAAGCACTTAAGTGCTTAAGTTGACATCGTGACAGACTTTGCTTGATTTGGTCCATAGAAGACTAGGAAGTTGTCGATATTCTAAATGTTAATTCAACAAGGATTCTTTTAGGGAACGTTTGTTCTTATGCTTTTCTCTCCAGTTCTTGTAATATATACTTTTTCTCTCTTTTCTCAATCTTCCATTTTCCTCCTCTTATATGAAACTGTCACTGTCAATATATTATCTTTCTCTAGAAATTTATGAAGAGTCAAGCTGCGTTATATTTGTTTATTCAAATCTAATCACGAGATTTAGAATCCATATGGGCTCTTTACGTCCAAGAGATTGCCCATGCCGTGTTTCCCTCTTTTATCTCATTATATATTTTTACCGTATATTATCAATCGGTTAAGATCGTATTCCAAATTATCAACTAATACAAAAGCAATAAATATTACAGTTTTCGAACTCTGGGATTGCAACGAGAGATGTACTGAAATTCTGTTATAAACTCTTAAATTGATTAATAAATATGAACTTGGATTGTGCTTGTGATTAACTACTGTTATGCTAATTAAACAAAGCAATAAAGTTGAAATTAATGAATGAGTGAGAGTATCTAGGGCAATAAATCCACAACTAGCTTTATAATCATAGGTTATTTGAGAAACATAATTCTAGATGATTTGTGAAGTAATTGTGACCACAAGTCCAATTAATCAATCAAGCAAATGTTGTATAATTCACTCCTACGTATGACTTATCTTGGATAAGCATGAACTATCTACACTAATCTGGATTGTAGGCATAATTCATTCTATTTTGATCCAATTATAAAGTAACTCTCACAATTGGGCAATCCTTCCTCATGAGTTCTGAAGAAAGACCATAAAGACCCAAAGATTACTTGACTAGGGCTTCATCAAGCCCTAGATATGGAGGTTAGTTGTTCACGGAAGAGGAAGAAGCTGCAACTCTTGGGAGATCCTCCATGGGAGCTTCTCCTTCAAGCCTCCTTGACAGATTTTTCTTCTCCAAACCAAAGGCTCCTTCCTACTCTCATTTTCGTTCTATTAACACCCGTGCAAAGCTAAGAGGCTTCATGGACCAACATGCCCTTATAAAAGGGAGAAAAAGTTGGCTTCACAAAACAGTAACTGCCGAACTTGCTCAAGCAGACTTGAGTCTCGTCAAGTGGTTGTTGGAAAAAGTCCCAAAATTCTCTACTTTGAATTTACTCAATTGAACAAAAACTTGCTTGAGCCAACTACTTCGCTGTGTGAGATCTAGGTTTACTTAACTTAAGCAATTTCTTCCCAGCTCAGATTATTCTGCTAGTTTCCTCTTTTACCGTCGTATTTGCTCTAAAGGCCTTAGAACCTTCAAATTAAAAAATGCATATTAATAAGGATTCGAGGGACTTAACAAGCTTAAGTTAGTGCTGAATATGCAATATCTCGACATCGACAATTTATCTATAACCTTTGATCTATTTAAGGAGAACTTGTAGGATTTATTGTCTTTAGCTTTTGTAGGAGATATTATTTATTTATGAGTATTAAATTAGATTTAGATTGATCCAATCAAATCCCATGATTTGAGAATCACGTATCTTTAGGGATTTGATTTTAATCAATATTTATTTCTTTTGATTTTATTACCTGTTTTTAATTCCCTAGCTTGTATATAAAAAGAGACCCCTCAGTGGAAGAATACAAGAAAATATTTTACCCCATCCTAGTTTTCTTCTTGGGATCAGAGTAGGTTGATTTGGCCTAAAGTTCAAGTGCTTCTGCTTTTCCGGCGGTCGGCCTTTTGAATTTTTCTTAATTTTTCTTTATGGCACCTTTGGTCCCTTCTCCTCACTTCAGCTGCTGCCACCAATTCAGCCCCTTTAAGGGTCTGTTTGGCTGCCCTTACGGTCACTGTCCAGCCGTCGGCCAGCCCCCAAGGGCATCATCCAGCCGCCGGCCAGCCCTTTCGTGCCTTGTCCAGCCACCGGCCAGCCCTTTCGGGCCTCGTCCAGCCCTCTTGGGCCTTGTCTAGCCCCTTTCACACCCTATCTAGCCTTCTCGAGCAATGTCCAGTCGCCAGCTAGTGTCACGCCCCGCAGTGGCAAAAATAGGGAAAATAAAATTCCTTTTTGGATCCGTAAGCCATGACAGTTGAAAGTCACCATGTTGTCCATAAACCAAGTCTAGTCATCAGAGTAATGAGTCAACACGCATTGGGAATATCTAAGTTCGACATATATAATCAGAGTTTACCAGCTATTACAAAACATAAGTAGCAATGGAAATAAAGTTTTACGACACACTTGTCGATTACAACCTTAACTATCACCGAAGTCTCTAAATATAAGCATAGACTATCTACGGCAAAGTTCCCAGCCTTCAACTTGCGTAGTAGTCATCTCCAGCATAGCCTCCCTCATCGTAGGCTTCTCCTTCATAGCCCCTGGCAATATACTCATCCCCTGCATACTCATAACCCTGGCCAGCTCGACGTGGAATTTCCAGCGGCATAAAATGCTGTCAGCTACGAAACCTGAGTGAATGCAAATACTAACAGAGTATCTATGGATATGCCGTATATAAAACTGTTAGATTAGAGAGAAGAGTATTTTTACAGGCTTAGAGAGATCAATTGATTCTCTCTGTTATTATATTAAACACTCATAAAGAGAAATAATAAGAATTACAAATAGGTCCCCAAACAATAGAAGACATAAGGAAAATTAACTAATTCTCAACACTCCCCCTCAAGCTGGTTCAAAAATATCTCTCATACCCAGCTTGCTAAGGATAAAATAAAAAGGCCTACTAGTAAGATTCTTAGTAAGAACTGTTAATTATAAGGGAATAGAAAGAATGGAAAGCCATAGGTCTCTAACATAAGTTAGAGCCTTTTATTTTAACCACAAAAGGAGAAGAAAGAAATATTACAAATAGGTTCCTGAACTAATAACAAAATAAGAAATAACAAAAAAAGGAGCAAATAGCTAACTAACTCTAACACTCCCCCTCAAGCTGGTACAAAAAATATCCCTCATTCCCAGCTTGTCTAGAATAGTATGAAACTGACGACTTCCAACGGCTTTAGTGAGCACATCACCAACTTGATCGCAAGACTTCACAAAGGGAACACAAATAGTATCACTACTAATATTTTCTTTGATGATGTGGCGATCAATCTCCACGTGCTTTGTTCTATCATGTTGAACAGGGTTATGAGCTATACTGATGGTTGCTATGTTGTAACAATATAGCTTCATAGAATCTATCAGTTCAATCTTCAAGTCCTTCAGTAAAGACTTGATCCACAATAACTCACAAATTCCTTGGGCCATAGCCCTAAATTCAGCTTTAACACTAGACCTGGCTACTACATTCTGCTTCTTACTCCTCCAGATAACTAGATTACCTCCTACGAACGTGCAGTAGGGGTGGACACGAGCCGAGCCGAACTTGCTCGCGAGCTTTTTCATAAGCTCGCGAGCTCAAATGAGCCGAGCTTTCAAGTGATCGCGGGCTTTCTCGCGAGCTTTTTAACGAGCTTTTTTGCGTGCCGTTTAATACTATATAGTTAATTATAAATTAGTCATTTATCAAGCCTATTTACGAGGTTTGTCATATACAAACTCTTTATCAAACCTATTAAAAGTCACTATACAAGCTCTTTATCAAACCTATTAACGAGCTTTTTCACGAGCTTGCTCGTGAGCCTTAATCGATCGTGTTCACGAGCTCAAATGAGCGAGCCGAGCCTAGCCTTTATTGAGCCGAGCTTCGAGCCCTTATTGAGCGGCTCTGTTCGTGTCCACCCCTTACGTGCAGTACCCAGAAGTGGACCTCCTATCTGTAATAGAACCAGCCCAATCTGCATCAGTGTAAGCTTCCACCCTTAGGTGGTCATGTCTCGCAAAGTGCAAGCCTTTTCCAGGGCAAACTTTAAATATCGCAGAATCTGGAAAACAACATCTTGATGTGACTTTCGTGGGGAATGCATGAACTGACTGACAATACTTACTGCAAAAGCAATATCTGGACGAGTATGAGACAGATAGATGAGCTTACCAACGAGTCTCTGATAACTCCCCCTGTCCACTAATTCCCCACTACTATCATCGCCAAGTTTATGATTTTGTTCCATAGGAGTATCACAAGTTTGCTGCCAAGCATCCCTGTTTCCTTCAACAAGTCAAGGACATACTTCCTTTGGGAAATAAAAATCCCATGTTTAGACTGAGCAAGTTCGATCCCAAGAAAGAACTTCAAGGCACCCAAGTCCTTAATCTCATACTCGGCGGCTAATTGTTTCTCTCCATCTCCTCTAGGTCATCTCCTGTCAACACAATATCATCAACATAGACAATAAGAGCAGTGGTCTTACCCTGCGATGAGTGTTTGATGAACAATGCGTGATCCGCATGGCTCTGTCTGTACCCAAACCGAAGCATGGCCTGTGTGAATCTCTCAAACCAGGCTCTAGGGGACTGTTTGAGGCCATACAATGATTTTCTAAGTCTACATACTTTCCCATCTGTCTTGGAGTCCTCATACCCTGGAGGAATATCCGTGTAAACCTCTTCTTCTAAATCACCATGCAAGAAGGCATTCTTTACATCAAACTGGTGGAGTGGCCAATCCTGGTTAGCTGCTAAAGAAAGAAGGATTCTAATTGAGTTCATCTTTGCGACAGGAGCAAAGGTCTCCTCATAATCCACTCCGTAGGTCTGAGTGAATCCTTTTGCCACATCTCCACTGGTGTCATCACTATGCTTCTGATTGGGCTCTATAGGAGTATCACATGGTTTCTTTCAACAGATCAAGAACATATTTTCTTTGGGAGATGAATATCCCATGTTTGGATCTAGCAAGTTCAATCCCAAGAAAATGTTTCAACGCTCCCAAATCCTTTATCTCAAATTCACTAGCCAAATACCCCTTTAACCATTCCATTTCTTCCAAGTCATCTCCTGTGAGCACAATGTCATCAACATAAACAATAAGAGCAATAGTCTTACCCAGTGGGGAATGTTTGATGAACAATGTGTGATCAGCATGACTCTGCTTGAAGCTCTATCGAAGCAATGCCTGGGTAAATCTTTCAAACCAGGCTCTAGGAGACTGCTTAAACCCATATAAAGACTTCCGCAGTCTAAACACTTTTCCCTTTGTCTTGGAGTCTTCAAAACCTGGAGGAACATCCATATAGACTTCCTCCTCCAAATCTCCATGCAAAAAAGCGTTCTTCACGTCAAATTGGTGAAGGGACCACTCTAGGTTAGCTGCCAGAGAAAGAAGAATCCGGATTGAATTCATCTTTGCAACTGGTGCAAAGGTTTCCTGGTAAACCACACCGTAAGTCTGAGTAAAGCCTTTTGCTACTAACCGAGCTTTAAACCGCTCAATGGAACCATCAGCCCTGTGCTTCACCGTGTACACCCACTTGCACCCCATAGTCTTTTTCCCCTCTTGGTAACGTTGTCAACGCCCAAGTGTCGCTCTTGTGAAGAGCTTTCATCTCTTCAACCATGGCATGTTTCCACTTGGGATCGGCAAGGGCATCCTAGACATGGTTAGGAATACAAACAGAGGAAATTTTGGAAAGAAAAACTGTGTAGGAAGGAGATAGACAAGAATAAGACACAAAATTCGATATAGGATGTTGAGTACAAGAATTAACATCCTTGCGGACAGCAATGGGAACATTTAAATCACCAGTTTCAAGAGAGGAAGTATCAGAGGAATTACCTGAGTCTTCATCCCTTAGAGAGAATGACAGTGGTAGTTGAGGAGCAGTAACCTCTGGAGTCTCTCTGGTCTTCTGTTTACTCCAAGTTCCCCTGGAATAGACCAACAACTCATTCTACTTTTCAGGCTCCCTCTCCTCAACTCTCTTTGCCTCTACCTCAACTCTCTCTTCAACTCTCTCTGCCTCCACCTCAATCATCATAGGTAACACATGTATCTCTTCACTCCTAGAGTCCCCCTGAAAAGATATCTGAGGATCACGAAAGTAGGACTATGACTCATGAAAGGTAACATCAATAGAGACATACCACTTCCTAGAAGGAAGATGAAATCGCTTATAACCCTTATGAGTTGGTGAGTAGCCAACAAACACACACTTAATGGAGCGAGGATCCAATTTCCCGCAAGTAGGAGAATGGTTATGAACAAAGCATGCACAACCAAAGACACGGGGAGGAATGGAAGAGGAGATGGAAGGATGAGAAAGAACTTCAAGTGGTGTTTGCTTATGCAATACTCGAGTAGGAAGACGATTAATGAGATAAGCAGCCATCAAAACTGCTTCACCCCAATAAGAACGGGGAACTTGAACCTGGAAGAGTAAAGATCGAGCAACATCCAATAGATGACGATTCTTGCGTTCTGTCACTCTGTTTTGTTGTGGAGTGTCAGTGCAAGATGTCTGATGAATAATCCCCTGAGACGAAAAAAAGGCACTCAGTCCAGAATCAATATACTCACCCCCATTATCAGACCGTAAAACTCTCACCACAGCCCCAAATTGGGTACACACCATTTTATGAAAATTTCGAAAAATAGAGAATACTTCCCGTTTTTCTTTCATCATATATACCCATGTTGTACGGGAACAATCATCAATAAAAGAGACAAACCATCTATGACCTTTCAAAGACACAGTACGAGATGGACCCCAAACCTCAGTGTGATTTAATGCAAAAGGAATGGAACTTTTATTATTACTAGGAACAAAAGAAGCTCTATGATGTTTCCCAACTTGACAAGCATTGCACTTAAAATTCAAAAAAACATTGTTTAAAGCAAAAGATGGAAACATGTGTCTGAGTAAAGCAAAAGATGGGTGTCCTAATCTCTAATGCCTAAGTTCTAAGTTTTCAGCTTTATCCTTTAAGACTACTGTATTGTTAGCTAGCTTCTCGCCTTCATTCAAAATGTAAAGTCCTTGCTCCTCTCTACCACTGCCAATCGTCCTTCTCGTGATAAGATCCTGAAAAACACAATGAAAAGGATAAAAGGTTACACTACAGTTTAAGTCGTGAGTAACACGACTCAGGGATAAAAGATTGTGAGAGAAACTAGGAACATGTGACACTGACGTTAATGGTAACGAAGGAGTAACACGATTGAGACCTTTCCCCGAGACAGGAAAAAGTACCATCGGCAATTTTAACTTTGTCTTGACCTGAATAGGGCTTATAATCAGAGAAAAGGTCAGACGAACGTGACACATGATCCGAGGCACCAGAATCAATAATCCAGGGAAATGAAGAGTGAGAAAGAAATGCTCTTGTTGATGGGACTAAGTTACTTGATTGAGCAAAAGACGATGAGGCACTGGTGGAAGTAGGTGGAGCACAACGGGCCATCAGATTCTTGAGAGTCTCAAGTTCAGTAGCGGACAACTGGCTCACTGTGGAGGGAGCATCATCAGTAGGAACTGGATCTGAAGTATAAGTGACCATAGTATGATGAGCACGAGCATTTCCCCCTCGTCTACCTGAGCAACCTCCACGACCCCCAGAACGGCCTCCATGACCACCAGGAGGACGCCCATGGAGACTCCAACAGGTCTCCCTAGTGTGATTAGGCCTATTACAATAATCACAGAATAACTTAGGCCGATCAGAGGTTCCGGACTGCTTGGTCCCCTCCCTTGGTGGAACAGAAACTAAGGTAGACCTCTCAGTGGAGACTAGAGGTAGCATAACTAAACGTCGACTCTCTTCATTTTGAACATAAGCAAAGGACTCCTGGAGAGTGGGAAGACTATCCATTCCAAGTACCCGACTCCGCACAACATCATAATCTGGATGGAGTCCTTGGAGAAATTTAAACACCCTCTGCTTCTCAAGTAGTTTCCGGTACCCAGCAGAGTCAGTGGGACAGAAAGGCTAATAATCCTGAAAATGATCCACTCTATCCCAACTGGTAGTGAGAAAAGTGAAGTATTTGGTGACTGTCATGTCACCCTACTCCGAACGGTCATTGGAACGAGTCAACTCAAACTCTTGGGCATAGTTTCCCTTCCTAGAGTAGGTAGAGGCAACAGAATCCCGAATATCTTTAGCAAGTCTTCATACGATAGAAACTCTCCCCAATTTCAGGAACCATAGAATTAATAAGCCACGCCATGATAATGGAATTCTCAATTTCCCACTTATCATAGCCAGGGTCAGTGGTGGTAGGTGCCTGAATGCGTCCATCAAGATGTCCCATCTTCCCTCAGCCCTTCAAGTAAAGACCTACTGCTTGTGACCATGTCAAGAAATTCTGGCCATTGAATGGAGTTGAAGTAATTTTAAGGTTAGGATTTAATGGTGTCACCACACTCTGTAGTATGGTTGGACTATCAGACAACAGTTTATCTTGTGTTTCTGTCATAGTTCTAGTACCCGAAAAAGGAAAACCCAAGCAAAGAAGGAAGGGAAACGGAGAAGATGGGTATGAGAAGGTCAAGAAAAATGACTCAAAGGTCCATTAAAGGACCAAAAAGGCTGGGAATCAAAGAGCCAATCAAAGTAGCACACAAATGATGGTGCTGGATGAGATTACCCCCCCTGAGGGGTTCAACTATAGGGTTAGGATGAGGGTAGGGTAGTAGGAGATCAGTCCAGGGTGATTAGGGTGGTCCGGCTAGGGCAGGAGGGGGTTGTGACCTCGGCGCAAGGCTGGGGACTGGTGGAGGTCTAGGCACAGGGTCAGGTGGTGGTTGGGAGGTTGGCGACCGCCAGGGTGGTGGCTGGAGGTGCCGCAAGGCAGTTGTGGTGGAGTAGAGTGGTGGGTGTTAAGGTTTGATGATTTTTGGCTCTGATACCATGTTGAGCGTATTTTTGGGTAACTCAGGGTTTGACAACTTGTCTCTCCCCTTTTATATTAAACAAGAAGAATAAGAATAAGAAATTACATCACACACTAATATTTAAATTACAAGAAGCATAAACCTAACTCTAACAAGACTTAACATAAACTAAAAACATAATAATTCTCAACACCATCGGCCTGATGCTTCACGGTGTACACCCACTTGCACCCCACAGTCTTCCTTCCTTTAGGTAATATTGTCAACTCCCAAGTACCAATCTTTCGAAGAGCTTTCATCTCCTCGATCATGGCATGTTTCCACTTAGGATCACAAGAGCTTCCAGCACATGGTTAGGAATACTAACAGAGGAAATTTTTGAAAGGAAGGCTTTATAGGAAGGAGAAAGATGAGCGGAAGACACAAAGTTAGATATAGGATGTTGAGTACAGGATCGAACACCCTTTCGAACAGCAATAGGTGCATCTAACTCATCTAAGTCAAGAGAGGGTGTATCAAAAGAATTACTTGAATCTTCATCACTTAGGGAGGCAGGCAGGGGCAATGGAGGAGCAGGAGTAGTACTATCTTCTGGAGTGACTCTG
Organism: Hydrangea macrophylla; assembly: GCA_033977485.1. Lineage (NCBI taxonomy): Eukaryota > Viridiplantae > Streptophyta > Magnoliopsida > Cornales > Hydrangeaceae > Hydrangea > Hydrangea macrophylla. The sequence goes on along the minus strand of CM066997.1, from coordinate 59,537,860 downwards.
AGTTTTCTTTTACTCCACGTCTCCTGGAATAAACTCTCAACTCATTCTCCCCTTGCCTCTCAATCTCAATTTCCTCTTCTTCTTCAGGTCCCTCTCACTTTTCTCACTTTCTCTCTCTGGTTCAACTCTATCTACTTCGGTTTCTTTTGTCTCAACAATCTCTACCTCAGTCATCGTAGGCAAAGGCAAAATCGGTATCTCTTCACACCTCATCTCCTCCTGAAGAGGTACCGGAGAGTCCATGAAGTAAGACTGGGACTCACAAAATGTGACATACATAGTGATGAACCACTTTCTAGACGGGGGATGATAGCACTTGTAGCCCTTTTGAGTGGGGGAGTATCCAACAAACACACACTTAATGGCACGATGGTCTAATTTTCCACGGGTTGGGCTGTGGTTATGAACAAAGCAAACACAACCAAAAACACGAGAAAGAATGGATAAGGATGAGTGAGAAAACCTGTAGAGGTGTTCTCTTATCCAACACACGAGTAGGGAGGCGATTGATAAGATAAGATAAGCTACGGTTAACACGGCCTCACCCCAATAGGAGTGAGGGGCTTGAACCTGGAAGAGTAAAGATCGGGCAACATCTAAAAGGTGACGATTCTTACGCTCGGCCACTCCATTTTGCTGTGGAGCTAGGAAGCACGAGTGCGGCGGTCCGACACCCAGTGCGGGTGCGGTTGCCTTTATAATTAGTACACACCCAGTGCGGGTGCGGTTGCCTTTCCGAAGAGTCCGTGCTTCCTAGCTGTGGAGTGTCAGTGCAAGATGTTTGATGGAGAACCCCATGGGAACAGAAATACTACCAAGACCCGAATCAATATACTTCCCTCCATTATCAGACCTTAAGATTTTCACTACCGCCCCGAACTGGGTACATACCATTTTGTGAAAATTTTGAAAAATGGAGAAGACTTCTCGTTTTTCCTTCATCATATACAACCACGTAGTACACGAATAATCATCGATAAAGACACAAACCATCTATGACCCTTCAAGGGCACAGTCCGGGAAGGACCCCAAACATCACAATGAATTAATGCAAAAGGAATAGAACTTTTAATATTACTAGGAGCATAAGAAGCTCGAAAATGTTTTCCAAGTTCACAAGCATCACAAAATATATTCGAGTTTGAGCTACCAGTATTATCAACAAGAGAAGGGAACATATATTTAAGTAAGGACAAAGAGGGGTGGCCTATTATCAACAAGAGAAATGGTTCAATCGATTGAAAAGATACAATTTCGATCGATTGAGAATAATTCAATCGATTGAAAGTGTCCCAAGTTTAATCGATTGAGGAAAGTTCAATTGATTGGAAAGGGCAGTTCATGAAAGATAAAGACAGGTACTGAATCTTGTTTTATAAATATACATACAGAAATACAAATATACAACGAAAATAGCGGGTATTTTAGCTAGCCCTCTCGGCCATGCCCAGCCGTTGGCCAGCCCTCTGGGGTCTCGTCCGCTCCTTTTGGCCAAGCCCATCCGGCCGTCCTGTGCAGCCCATAGCCATCGGCTGCCTCCTCTCTCTTGCGCAGCCTATCTATGGTGTGCCTCTCTTCTTTGCGTAGCGTTAGTGCGGCATTACCCGTTGAAGGTATTCTTTGCACTGTGTTAGTGCTGCCTTTCCTATTGAGGGTCTTCTTTGCACAGTGTTAGTGCTGCGCCTGTCTTCCCTAGGGTATGTTAAAGGCATGTATTGGTACCGATGTTTTTTCGGTGCCATTCCTGTTTGTGATTTGCTTTCGCTGTTTTCAGGAGCATATACTTATTCGGCCCACCGGTGTTTTTTGGTGCCATCTCTGTTCGGGCTTCAAGTGTTGCCTGGGAGCCTTCTTCCAAAGACTTTCAAATTCTCATTTTCCGAGGCTTTCAAGTTCAAGTAGGACACTTCAAAAGATTTTTGTACTTCAATTTGCAGGGAGTGTTCGAGATATTACTTTATTTATGAAGATTAGTCAAATCCCATGATTTGAGGATCGCGTACCGTTAGGGGTTTGATTGTAATCAGTATTTATTTCTTTTGATTTTATTTCCTGTTTTTAATTCCCTAGCTTGTATATAAATAGAGAACCCCCTCAGTGGAAGAATACAAGAAATTATTGTACCCCATCTTAGTTTTCTTCTGCTTCTATACTATCTGGGACCTCATTGATGATTCTTCCTCCACTTGTTGCTACCCTTTGCTTAAAAAAGCATTCATCACTCTTTGAGCTTCTCTCATCCTGTATTTTGTCACATCCTGGTTTTGTGTGTGTGTGTGTGTGTGAGAGAGAGAGAGAGAGAGAGAGAGAGAGAGAGAGAGAGAGAGAGCACCGGATTAAAGAAGTTGTTATCAAAACCACACAAACCTGGTTCTAGTACCTTGATTCAATCTTCTCTTCCCCCCCACACTTCTCCTTTGTTGGACTTGGTATGCATATATTACCTAGTGGGAACTTGTGTTGATATGTGGACACTAACACCACGAGGTGTTGGACACAAACGCTTGTGCATCCAAGAACATTAGAGAATACAAGAGTGAAGAATGTAAGTTTCCTTGATCATCTATTCATTTCCTTACACATTGATGAAATAAAGGGAGGTGAACTCTTCTATGGGCGAAGAACAAGTGTGTTTGTTGGTAACTGTCGTAGACTTTGAACAAGTTTCGCGGAAAGTGGACACAAGTTTTACTACATTTGGGTGGTGTATATATATGTTAGTTTTTTTAAACTCCCCTCTCTGTTTTGCCTTGCCTGTGACTTTTACTTAATAGTTATTTGGCCTTTTAGGACATACTTAAAGTAATGCCACATGTATGCGTGACAATTTCTTGTTAAATAGTGATCGAAAGGGCAAACCAAATGCAGGACGTTCCTGCCACTACTGGTCTCGACTCTCGAGAGGGGTTGATGAATGCACCTGTATCCCATGTGGAATGGTTGTTTTTGAGTTTCCAACCTGTGACATCCAAGTCACAATGGAGCGACCTCAAACCGTTCCGGAGAGACTCTCCCTCTATTAAATAGAGATCTGTTTATAATATTATATTATCAGGATTTCAGTGAGAATGGTGAATTGTTTTAAGTTTTGAATCTTTTGATATTCTGTGTATATACGAACTTTGATTATGTGGATGAGGTAATGGAATCTCTGAGATGTATCTGGTTGTAGGATGTTGATAAAGACTCTAAATTAAGCATGAAGGAGTATTCATCTTCGGAGAGTCAACAAAATGCGAGTCAGTTGAAGAAAAGGGTTGTTTTCGGTCTTGGCATAGGAATTTCCGTTGGTGGCGTCGTATTGGCTGGAGGATGGGTTTTCACAGTGGCCCTTGCTGCTGCTGTTTTTGTCGGTGCACGGGAGTACTTTGAGCTGGTTAGGAGTCGCGGAATTACTGCAGGAATGACACCACCACCTCGATATGTATCACGAGTTTGCTCTGTTATCTGTGCGCTTATGCCTATTCTTACGTTGTAAGAATTGCAACCATACTTTTATTTCTCGTCGTAACAAAAATCCAGTACATACTATGCTATCCAGTTATTGCTGTTTTGTCCGATATAATAGAAACTTACGGCAATACATAGGGAACTTTATTTCTTACTTTGTTATTGTATACTAGTTTATCACCTTATTTTCTAACAAACCTTGCTGGTTTACCTTGAGAGGAAAACAGGAAATATGATATATGGAAGCCCCTGATACACGAGTGAGGTAGTAAAAAATCGTAAATAGTTCTCTTTGGTGGAGGGGATAAGAAAAAGACCAAAAACAATTCCTTTTTGGTGAATCGCGTTGCCATTACTTACATGATGGTTTATAAAATCTGGGAAAAACCAACTATTTGATGAAGATGCATTTTCATTACATATGGCAATGCCCCCGGTCCTGTAAAAAGTTACAGCTAGGATTGTTACGTGCATAACTGTCATGCACCTTCATGTTTTCATTACTTACTAAATGAAATAAATAGCAAGACAGAAACTGGGATAAGAGTTGGCATATGATGGCTTGGTACGTACATGGGGTCAGGTCAGTTGCTAATGCCATTAAAAGTCATCTATCAGCATCTACTCCTGGGGAAAAAGAAGAAAAGAAAGTAAAAGAACAAACGTTGAAGAAATGAAATTCCTCTTTATTTAATTATTTATTTTATTTTTTTGCCTTGATTTCAGGTTATTTAGAGATGATTGCTTCTGTGTCTTGATTAAATACTGAGATGATAAATGGACAATTGAAGTACAGAGAACTGGGGGTTAGCTCAGTATGTTAAGGTTTTCAAAGACTAGGCTGCTGGAATAGGGATTGTGCTTAAGAAAGGCGTTTATTGAACACGTGAAAATTTCAACTTTTAATAAACACTGGGTCACATAATCAGCCAGTCTCTGTTTCGTTTTACTATCATTCTCTAGTTTGGATGCATGAAAACACGTACCTTCTTGACTGGAAATTTTTACCTTATTCGTATCACATGTGTTAGGATTTACCCTGATGCTTTATTTCGATACCAAAAAGAGGTAGCTAGAAAGCTTGAGAAAGGGGGAAAAAAATAATGAATAACAATTATGTGCCCTCTTATTTCTTTTAGGCATATTCTTTCAAGCTCTTCTTCCTGATAGCAGGGAACCTCGGAAAGCATGATTTTCTTAAATGCAGATGCTTATTACTATTCTCTTTCTTCACCAGATGGGAAAGTCATTGTTTCCTTTTGTCTTCTTCTTTGCATTTTGAGCCAGCCCATGGTCACAACCCTGATTAAACGTAAGAAAATGCAGTTGTCTTTCATTTTCGTTTCTTTTTCCCTTGTTTCTTACCCATTTGTTGCTTCCACAGTACCATAAATTAAGCTTGGCCTACGCTTGTTTACACCTGTTAAAGTATAAGGGTATCTTTGTAATTGTTAATAGTTTTCTCATTAATAATATATATACATATGTTGGCTAACTTGTTAGGTTAAGCCTTCATTCTCTCTTTTTTTTTTTCCTTTTTTTCTCTTTGTCAACATGGTATCAGAGCCACCATGGAGATACACCATCAAACCCTAACCACGTCCTAACCTAGCCCCTCCCTCACCATCGCCGAACAACCCAGCCCTTCCATGACCATCGCCAGACCTCCCAGCCTCTCCCTGGCCTGCGCCGCAACCCCCAGCCCCTTCCCTGGCCTGTGTCGCAACCCCTAGCCCCTCCCTGGCCTACGCCGCAACCTGGACAGCTAACTGAGCCCTTTTCCTTCATCTCTCAACCCTAATCGAGCCCTCTTGATACAGATTCGCATAGTTTGCATTCAACGTGCCGTTTTGAGTGGCGTTTTCTTCTTCATACTTTTTTCGGTCCTCCATGGTCCTCATTGATTAAAGTATGGTATGTGTTCTTTGTGAATGTGCTTCTCCGTTTGTGTTCGTGTGTTGGTTTAAGACTCCCATTTGATAGTTGGTTGCAGTATGGCTGATTTCGGTTCCACCAAGAATGTCAATGATATTGTAAGTACTCAAATTATCATGACCAAATTGAATGGGTCCAACTACTTGTTGTGGGCTCAAGCTATGAAGGTTGCTATAGGTGCTAGGAAGAAGCTCAAATACATTTTGTCTGGACCTCCCTTGCAGGATGATGAAGGTTATGATGATTGGGTTTCTGAAAATTATACTGTTATGTCTTGGTTGTGGAATAGTATGGAACCGACTATTTCATCAAATGTCATGTTTTTGTCTTCGGCCAGGGAGATTTGGGAGTCTATTCACAAGATGTTTTCCATGGATAACAATGTTTCTCGGGTCTATGATGTTTATAAGAATTTGTTTCTTCTTCAGCAGAATGAGAAGTCGATTAGTGAATACTACAGTACATTCAGGGGTTTAATGGATGAGTTAACATAGTATCATCCGGTTACGAATGATATCGAAGTTATGAAGAAACAACGTGAGGAGTTTTATGTCTCTAAATTCCTTGCTGGGTTACATCCTAACCTTCAACACGTCAACTCACAAATATTAGCAGGCGATGGTAGCATATCTTCATTGAGTAATGTGTATTCTCGCATCCTTCGTGTGACTACTGGGCCTTCCACTGCTTCTGAGCCCTCTGCAAAGGATAATTCTGCACTTGTCACATATTCAGGTAATCAGGGGAACTTTCGTGGTCGTGACAATTTTCATAGTCATCGAGGCCGTGGGGGTCGTGGTTTCGGTAATTACCAATCAGGTTTTAATAATAATCGAGGACGAGGGGGTCCTCCCGGTCGTGGTAGTGGTCGTGGTTTAGGTCGAGGACGTGGGAGAACTGGCTCTCTTTATTGTACCCACTGTGGGGGTGACAATCACACAGTTGATCGATGTTATGATCTTCATGGTAAGCCCTGGGAGAATCCGTCTAATCCAGCTTTGTTCACATCTGATAATCCCTCTGCTCCTCACCAGGAAGTTAGTGCTCCTATTCCACAAGCCGTTACATTTTCTAGTGAGTCTATCACTCTATCTCGGGAGGAGTATAATGCCTTAGTCCAGCAACAACAACAGCTATTCGTGTCTAATTCCACTGGCTTTGCTCATTCAGGTAACATTGCATGTTTCTCTTCTTCTGCTCCTTCCTTGTGGGTTATCGACTCAGGAGCGTCTGCCCATATGATTGGTAAGTCTAATAATTTTTCAAAGTTGACTCGTTCACCTGCAAAGTCCTCAGTTGTACTTGCTGACGGTCGGTCTTGTCCCATTGTTGGGAGCGGTTCTATCTCTCTGACCTCTTCTCTTACTTTGTCTTCTGTCAGTTATATTCCTCAATTTCCTTTTAATCTCTTGTCCGTCAGTCAACTTACTAAATCACTTAATTGTTCTGTATCCTTTTACCTTGATTATTGTGTCTTTCAGGATCTCAGCTCGAAGATGATGATTGGTGGAGGTCATGAGCGGAATGGTCTTTACTACCTTGAACAACATCTCTCAACTAATAAACTGGTGGCTTTACAGGCAACTGTCTCACCACATCAATGGCACTGTCGTCTGGGTCATCCGTCGTTGCAGTCCTTGAAGTTGGTTTTTCCGTCTTTTAAGTCTGTGTCTACGTTAGATTGTGAGGCTTGTCAGTTAGGCAAGCACCATAGAGTATCTTTTCCGTTACGTCAAAATGATCGTCATTCCACTCCTTTTGAGCTGGTTCATTCCGACATTTGGGGTCCATCTAGGCATAAGAGTCTGTTAGGTTTTTCTTATTTTGTTTCTTTTGTGGATGATTGTTCAAGGATGTCATGGATATTTTTAATGAAAGATCGTTATGAAATTTCTTCAGTTTTTCAATTATTTCATAGTGAGATTGTGACTCAATTTGGTTGTGCTATTCGTACTTTACAATCTGATAATGCTTTAGAATACGTTAAATGATCACTTCAATCATATTGTGATTCTCATGGGATTATACATTAATCTTCTTGTGGTTATACTCCTCAACAGAATGGAGTTGCTGAACGTAAGAATAGACATCTTCTAGAAGTACCTAGAACTCTTATGATTAAAATGAAAGTCCCTAAGCAATTTTGGGGGGATGCTGTTCTTACTGCTTGTTATCTTATAAATCGTATGCCTAGCTCTGTTCTTCACGGTGGCATTCCTCATTCTATCTTATATCCTGATAAGACCTTATTTGCTTTACCTCCTTGGGTGTTTGGTTGTGTTGCATTTGCTCATGTTCTTACTCTAAGTTAGGATAAATTAGATCCTCCTGCTACAAAGTGTGTCTTTGTGGGGTATTCCCGTACTAAAAAAGGATATAAGTGTTGGAATCCTCAGAGTCGTCGTTATTTGGTTAGTGCTGATGTTACCTTTTTTGAAGGTACATCTTTCTTTTCGTCGTCTGTAACCTCATTAGATGTTGATGTCCTTACTCCGATGTCATCTGTTGCTCTGCCTATTCCTCCTACTTCTGGTTCTCCTACTTCTGGGTCTTTGCCATTACATGTGTACCGTCGCCGTGAAAAGCCATCAAGAGCTGAGACTCCTCCTGCTCCACCTCCATCATCATCAACTTTAGGTGAGGTCCCCCAGTCTGCTGATCTGCCTATTGCGCTTCGTAAAGGTACTCGATCTTGTACTCAGCATTCTATTGATCAAGTTGTTTCTTTTTCTCATTTGTCTCCTACACTTTGTTCCTTTATCTGTGCTTTATCCTCTGTGTCTGTCCCTAGGTCTCATACTCAGGCATTAACTTCACCGGGATGGAGAGTGCTATGGATGAAGAGATGTTAGCTTTGTCCAACAATGGTACTTGGGAGTTAGCTGATCTTCCTTCTGGGAAGCAAGTTGTGGGATGTCGTTGGGTGTATGAAGTTAAGTATCAACCTGATGGTACTGTCGAACGATTGAAAGCTCGATTAGTTGCGAAAGGGTATACCCAAACCTTTGGTGTTGATTATTTTGAAACCTTTTCTCTTGTTGCTCATCTTAGTTCGGTTTATGTACTATTGTCTGTTGCTGTTAATCAGAATTGGCCTCTTTACCAACTCGATATCAAGAATGCTTTTCTTCATGGTGACCTTCAGGAAGAGATTTACATGGAGCAACCTCCTGGGTATGTTGCTCAGGGGGAGTCACATAAGGTGTGTAGGTTGAAGAAAGCTATCTACGGACTTAAACAATCTCCAAGGGCCTGGTTTGACAAGTTCAGTCAAGTAGCTAGCTTATATGGTTTAAAGAGGACGATGTTTGTGAGACGTTGTGAGAAAGGCACCATTATTCTAGCAATTTACGTGGATGATATAGTGATAATTGGTAATGATAATGAAGGTATACAGTTGTTGAAGACTTACTTGAGTAAACACTTTCATATGAAAGATTTGGGATTACTGCGTTATTTCTTAGGCATTGAAGTTGCTAGATCTAAGGAAGGAATTTGTTTGTCTCAAAGGAAGTATATGCTTGATCTTCTAGATGAAACATGATTGATGGGTTCAAAACCTGTTGACACTCCGATGGACTCAAATGTAAAGTTTAGTAAAGATGATGGAGAAGACTTCAGTGATGTTGGACGATATAGAAGACTTGTGAGTAAGTTGATTTATTTGACTGTGACTCGACCTGATATCACCTTCTCTGTAGGAGTTTTTAGTTAGTTTATGCAGAATCCCAAATTTTCACATTGGGAGGCAGTGTGTCGTATTTTGAGATATTTGAAAGGTGCTCCTGGAAAAGGTTTAGTGTTGAAACCTTCAAATAACTTGGAGATAGTGGGATTCTCAGATGCTAGTTGGGCAGGAGATCATTTAGATAGACGTTCGGTGTCAGGGTTCTGTGCATTTGTTGGTGTGGCAATCTTGTTACGTGGAAAAATAAAAAGCAAAATGTAGTGGCAAGGTCAAGTGCTGAAGCTGAGTATAGAGCTATGGCTCATACTGCTTGTGAGATGTTGTGGGTAAAATCTATTCTAGAAGAGATGGGGTTCTCAAGTGATCAACCTATGAAGATGTATTGTGATAATCAAGCTGCCATGTATATTGCCACTAATCCAGTGTTTCATGAGAGGCCCAAACACATTGAAGTCGATTGTCATTTTAATAGAGATATGGTCATGAGGAAACAAATTGTTACGTGTTTTGTTAGGACAAATGATCAGTTAGGAGATATTTTCACTAAGGCTCTGAATAAGGGACCTTTCTATGATCTTTGTAACAAGCTGGGCATGATAGATATCTATGCTCTAGCTTGAGGGGGAGTGTTAAAGTATAAGGGTATGTTTGTAATTGTTAATAGTTTTCTCATTAATAATATATATACATATGTTGGCTAACCTGTTAGGTTAAGCCTTCATTCTCTCTCTCTCTCTCTCTCTATCTCTTTTTTCTCTTTGTCAACACCACCAATCATATTTAAGAACACATTTTTTTTTTTAATTTTTCCCCGAAACCAAGATTCAAGAACGTTGGTCTGTGGGACTCCGTCAATATTACTCATTGTTAGTAGAAGCCAATTTGGAGGGTAATCAATGGTCTGTCTTTCCAACTATAGAATGGGACATGTTTTGAACTTTTATTTATAAGTCACGATCGAATGCTTACTTTTTTTTTTTTAAATCTTCACGGAAATCACACACATTGTGTGTGTAACTTCCTCTTTGATTATATTGGCAACATCCCTTTATTCAAACAAAGGTGCTGCAGTTATGAATCCAGGGCATAATCTCAGCAACAAAATGATGAAACAAAGCATTTTTCGTTTAGGATAAGTACTTTATCTCTTTTGAATAGTTTGTGGCATAGTCCATCCATTTGAGCTAGGGTAGGGAATGCTGTTTTTGCTCACAGTGCTGTTGATATAACATTTCAATAGCCTCTCCTTCATAGTTATGATTTACTATGTTTGAATGCTTTATTTCTCTGAAAAATGTCAAATCAATTAGACCTATTTCTTGTCTTTTCTTAGTGGGTGCATGAATATTCTTAGATTGCAATGCAAATTTCACGTAATTTTTCAATGTTTAGTTTTGTGAGGATATTCAAATAAGTTCAAGACTCAGACTTCAGCAAAATGCCCCAATTAAATTATACCCGAAGGTACAATTGTTGATTCAATTAGGTGGGTCGTCTTGGAAAAGAGGGAGATTTTTCTGGCAGTGTTCTCTATATACAGGCTTATGTTTGGAACTCGTTCATGATTTTTCACTGGTACTGATCAGTGTTTTTCCATTAACTGTTAGGTATTTTGGTCACATTGATGTTTCTGTGACATCTGCGGCGTTTGTCGTCACTATGGCATTGCTCTTACAGAGGGGAAATCCCCGTTTCGCTCAGCTCAGTAGTGCCATGTTTGGGCTGTTTTATTGTGGTTATCTTCCTTGTTTTTGGGTTAAGCTTCGATGTGGTTTAGCAGCACCTGCATTACATACCAGTAAGAATTGCTCTTACTTCTTATCTATGTGAAATCAGACAATTTTGTGCAGCATGTATCCTGGCCAAGTTTGTCTATGAAATCGGTCTTTGGTATGTTTAGATGAAGTTTACTATATGCATTCTTGATCTTGGATCAAATCTATTTCACTATTTTTCCCATGTATGTTTTAAAGTATAGTGGTAATGTAAAAGGAGAGGACAATAATAAAAGAATCTGGCGACTACATTATACAGAGGGCAATATAATAGGCACCAGCTTATGTTGAAATGTGTATTTCTCTGTGGAATCCTTAATTTCCTCCCTATACGGTGTGGAATGTTGATATTGGTGCTTCAGACCTTGCAGCCTTATTTTTCATGCGTTTGCTGGGCGTGTACATCCTTTAAATAATAAAACACCAATTATGGGTGAATCTTTTCGGAGAGCTACCGCAGGAATGTAGCTTTCATTGGCCAAAATAGTTAATATACCAATTCATGGATGTGGATTTTTTTCTATTTAGGTTATCATTTTTTTTTCTTGTTAGTGGTCCGACTTATTTGAATCCTTAGGGAGTAACTTCTTTGACGGTTAAGCTCAGAGTTCTCATGGTAAGGATGATCTTTTACATCATTTGTTCTTTGCATTTTGTTATCTTAGCCATCTCTACAAACAGATGCATATTATTTCTGCAAGGCTGTTGTTATTACCAAAGCCGCAATGGGTATTGCCAACGCAGTTACTGTCACACCCGTGCCGGGAAATGCATTCATTTTAAAATGCATATTTGAATAGTGAGAATTATTAATGTTGATTAATAATTGAGGAATTGGTTGACTATGGTCAACGAAGGGTGTCAAGTGAAGACACGGTGATTCGATATCCATTGAGGTATTCGTAAGAATTAAATGACATTTATGTGATTAAATGTTATTTGAAATATCTGGTATTTTATGAATATTAATTTACCTGTGTAGTATAATTTCTGGTAGTTTTGATCTGGTCTTAGATCATTTTTGAATACTGCGGTGAGAACGTGAGTGTCGTGTTGTATAAAAGGTAGGTTGTCTAGAGATTCCATGTAATTTAGTTTTCGTGCGTAATTACGTACCCAAACGGAACTTAGACGAAAACTTTCGTAATTTATAGTGTTCACTCGTGAAGTCATAAAATAGACGTGTACGACGTTTCAGGGGATAATTATAAGTTCAGAGAACTTGCAGGGAGTTAAACACGATTTCCAAAAGTTGTGCCTATATATAGAAAACTATGAGATATTTTCATTAGTTATAATTTTCTAACCTAAATCAAGAGGGGGCCAAAAGGTGGATTTATTGCTTCAAGTTTCAAGACACAAATCGACGAATTTTCGATCGCCAACTTTTCTCTAAATTTCATATTTGGACTCCTTGAGGTATTAGCTACGTTTTGATGTCTATTAGTCCACATTTGGCAAATTATTTCCGAAAAGCTAATTTTAAGAATTTGAGAAAAACATGTGTATACTTGTGAGAATCACTTGTAATCGGATATTGGACGTTTAATTGGTGTCCTAGCACTTCTCCTAAAGTTTGAGACTTATAGCTCTAGGTATGAATTCCGAACCTATGTAATATAGGGAATTTTGGATGTTTTAGATATTTTGTACGGATTGTGATCCGGGCAAACTTGTGTGTTAAATTAGGTCCGTTAATTTTAGCGAGTACATATAGAAAAGCATGATGACATGATTTTGTGAGTATGTTAAATGTTTATGTGGGTCAAAGGGGAGTTTGATATAATTTCATGGCGGTGCACGCCTCTCGATGTTTGAGATTTTATAGTAGTGACGACTACTTGCTTGGTGTGGGAAGTGGCCAACTAGAGCAGATGGTTGCAATGGTTGAGTGGCTAACCATTGACATCGCGGTTCAAGATTTAAGACTTGCCAATATACTGGATGAAATGCGTATCTCTCTCCCCGGAGACTAAATTATGTGATTTAGATGTTTAAAACATGAATTGCCTCATATGCATTTGTTTAAAATTGTACACTCAGCATATAGCTGAGCAGTGGAGATTTCCTCCATTGCAGGTGACAGGAAGAAAGGGAAAAAGAAGTGAGAAGAGTGAGGTTAACGGGAATGCCGGGGATCACTTTTGTATATGTTTTTGTTTTCCATTCCAAATGTTGTAAAGTGAAATTTTGAGAAGTTAGAACTATTAACTTCAACTTGAAAGGTTAGGAATGGTTTAGTAATGTAGTAATTTGTCTCAAACCACTTTGATTATGGTTTTAACGAATCCGAGTTTGTGGATTCTCGTTTTGGGAATACTTAACTTGTCATTTCGGATTTTGAATGTAGGTTATTAGTACTTTTATGATTTGATCCCAACGAGCCCTTAACTTATTCCGTTAATGTTTTCAAAGCTTAGACATGCTGTCTAATATGTTTATATACCTTTGGTCAAGTTTATGAATGATTGGAAATTTGTATGTCGAGTTTTGTCGTGTTTGCGACGTTTAAAAAAAAAAAAGGAAAAAAATAGGCAAAGTGGACTGCTTGTGAATAGTGCTTTTACAAAGGAAGTATCTTTTTCGGAAAATATTTAAATGCTCTATTTTGCTTCTAGGGTGCTTTTGGGGTCCCTCATAAAACTTTTATGGTTAATTTGAAATATAATTAACTTTTCCAATTGATACGGATTTTACGGAGTCGTAGTTCAAAATTTTTTTTCTTCCAAAATGAACTTTGTTTTAAAGAGTTTGTTTAAGTTTCTTTTCCTCTGCTAGAGTTATAGAATGAATTGGATGAGCCTCGGTGGCGTGCCACGTGTCCTATTTCCGCCCGTAGCGTGATGGTTTGTGACATTTATTGGTATTAGAGCTATAGGTAACAAAACTGCGGGCACGTCAAGGTTATTTAAGGCGCAAGGCGCATTGAGGCGCAAAGGTCCCCTGGAGCCTAGGCGCGAGGCGTAATCCGAGGCGCGCGCCCGAGCGAAGCGAGGCGCACTTTTACATGATTTTTTTTATACATGATTTTACAAGTAAATAGCTTATCTAAAATATGATTTTAGATTATTATAATATGATTTTAGTCATTTTACATTATTATATACAAGTCTAGTCCTAAAGTCTAACTTCTAAATACAGGTATACAACTATAGTATAGACATTATCAATTATATATAGTATAGTGGCTAGTAGCATACAAAAAAATAAAAATAAAAATACAATTGAGGACCTTGAGGTGTCAAATTTAATTGATAGCAATGTATATTTCTAACTTCTAAGTTCTAAAAGGAAAAGAAATAAATTAAATAAGGGTAATACTTGGGGCACAACCAAAGCCACAACCTTTTTTGCACAACCTCCATTTTGTGTCTATCTCTCTCCTAGTGGGCACTGTAGGGTCACTGGCACTGTGGGACCCAACAAGAGAGAGAGAGACACAAAATGAAGGTTGTGTAAAAAAGGTTGTGGCTTTGGTTGTGCCCCAAGTATTACTCAATAAATAATAAATAAAGAACAGGAAAAAATAAAAATAATAATACAGAAGATGAATTCAAGTCTCAAGAATCAACTATAAAGGGGAGGAAAAAAAAAAGACTTGATTGTTAACTTTGTCTCACTCTCACTGCTGTTTCGCAGGAACTGGAAGAAGAAAGGGAAAAAAAAAAGAGTTGCAATACAAGAAGAAGAAAGAAAAAGAGAAATCGGATACAGATCGTAAAAAAAAAAAAAAAAACAATCGCAGACAGGAGATCGCAGCTTGAAGAAGAAGAAGAAGAAGAAGAAGAAGAAGAGAAGAGATCGCAGGAGGGATTCGAGGGAAAAAAGAAAAAGAAAAAAACCCTAAACTGAAAATAGATCGCAGAAGAAGAAGAAGAAGAAGAAAAAGAAGAACAAAAAGCTCTAAAACAAAATACCTGGGATGCGATGCAGCGATTGGGAGTTTCAGCAGCTCCTTCCTCACAAGTCGACTGTTTTCTCCTTTCTTTCCTCTCTTCTTCTTTTTTTTCCCCCCCAAACTAATGTGTGATTGGGATTTTAGGGGGAAAAATGTAGCTTGGGCCTTGTTTTCGTTAGGCGCGAGCCTCATGCGCCTTGCGCCTCGTTAAAAGGCGCCAAAAGGCGGGCCTAATGTGCGCCCAGTTGAAGTCGCCTCGCCTTAGGCTAGGCTAGGCTCATTTGCGCCCGCCTGCGCCTTGCGCAGGCGCGCCTTTAACAACAGTGGGGCACGTTCGACGATGAGTGGAGTTTTGAGTTTTTTTGCCACATGTTCTAGATTGCATTCGTATATTGTTGAGATGTTGCATATGTATATTGTTGTACATACATGCTTATGTTAATTGCCATACCTGCGTTGTGTTTATACATCGAGATTAATAGGATTATACAATCATGAGTGACGATGACTGAGATCTGTCGCCACATACTCGCCGAATGAACCAAATGGCAGAAATGATGGGAAACATGGGGGATATGATACGAAATTTAGCGCAGAGGTTACCTCCAACACCTCCATTGGAGTCAATACCAGTAGCTATGCCTATACTCGAAGGTAGGGGTGGACGATCTGTGTCAGAACAATTTACAAGGAAGAAGGTGATAGAGTTTCACGGAACTTCTGTTACGACGCTAGCAGAGCATTGGGTCATGGATATGGAAAGGATTTTTAGATCGATTCCGATGTCCGATACGTTGAAGATTGAGAACGCGAGTGATGTACTTAGGGGTGAGGCCTAGAATTGGTGGGTGAACGTTCTAGAACAGGGAGCACAGGGAGCACCGATAATTTGGGAAGGATTCAAAGCGAAGTTTAATCGCCAATTCTTTCCAAGGGATGCGCTCATTGCGAAGAAGAGGGAATTTGATAATCTTCGACAGGGGGATATGACTGTAACTGAGTACACTTCGAAGTACAACGCCTTGTTGAGATTTGGAAAAGGGTCTGTGTTGACAGAGGAAGACAGAGCAAGGAAGTACGAGGATGGATTGAGAGATAACATCCGCCTGAGGGTGGAAACCTATGAACATTCAACTGTTGCCAGTGTACAACAAACGGCACTTGTGGCCGAAAGTGGTATGGGAGAGATCAAGGCAAAATCAGCAAGGCCAGCAAGGGAAGAGAAACTACGAGGGTAATTTCCGGGACTATAGTGGATCTTTCACGAGGCCGTTTGCAAGCGGCTCTAGCTCTAGTTTCAGTGGATTTAGAAAACCGGCAAGTAACATACCATTGTGCCCATTGTGCAACCGACCACACACTGGTCGATGCTTTATGACAAATTTCCTGAACAAGACGCAAGGAATGAATAGTGCAAGTGCTACACCGGATATGAGGGGCAAGTGCTACGATTGTGGAATGTTTGGACATCAATCCAAGGAGTGCTCGAGGAAGCGCCTGCAGCAAGGAGCAAGTTCTATGGCTTCCAGTGGTTCAAAGCCTAGACAAACCAACGATGGGGGACAAAGGACAGAGCAACGTCAAGGAAGGTCATTTCAGATGAACCCAGGAGATATGGCTGCTTCGGAGACAATGGTCTCAGGTATGGTGCCTATATGTTCGCACTTAGCACGCATACTTGTTGACTTAGGATCTACGCATTCATTTGTATCGCATGATGTCGTTGAACATTTGAATGTTAGGCCGACATCGTTAGGATATTAATTATCTGTTGTTGTACACCTTAGCAAGCCAAAAGTGACGTCTACGATATACAAGGGGTGTGAGATCAAACTGAGCGAGAAGTTGATGACCGTAGACCTTATACCACTTGTAGTGAACCACTTTGACGTAATACTAGGAATGGATTGTTTAGCCCTTAACCAAGCTACGATAGATTCTGAACGGAAAGGAGTTAATTTTTGATCACCGGTGCGCGGGAACTTTTGTCTCCAAGGGAGTGGGGTTACACCGCCACCGTATTTGATTTCGGCTATCCAAGCGGGTAAGTTGTTGGGAAAGGGATGTCTGGGGTTTTTTTTGCTCAGTGATTGACACGACAACGAATTGAAGGTAGAAGACATTCCAGTAGTACGAGAGTATCCAGATGCATTTCCAGATGACTTACCAGATGTTCTTATTGAGAGGGAGATTGAGTTCACCATTGAAACAATGCCGAACTCAAGACCAGTATCGAAAGCACCATATAGAATGGCACCCGTGGAGTTGAAGGAATTGAAAATCCAACTATAAGAACTACTTGACAAGGGTTTCATTCGACCAAGTAGTTCACCATGGGGAGCTCCAGTATTGTTTGTAAAGAAGAAAGATGGCTCAATGAGAATGTGTGTTGATCACAGAGAACTTAACAAGTTGACAAACAAGAATAAGTATCCACTGCCGAGAATTGACGATCTATTTGATCAACTTTGTGGAGCACAAGTATTTTCAAAGATAGATTTGAGATCGGGCTGCCATCATTTGAAAGTAAAGGCCGAGAATGTAGAGAAGACAACTCTCAGGACGCGCTACGGACATTATGAGTTCTTAGTCATGCCATTTGGAGTTACAAATGCACCAACCGCGTTCATGGATCTTATGAACCGAGTCTTCAAGGACTACTTAGATGATTTTGTGATCGTATTCATCAACGACATTTTTATCTATTCGCCGAGTGAGATGGAGCACGAGAATCATTTGAGATTAATACTTCAGAGATTGCAGGAGAAACAACTGTTTGGTAAATTCAAGAAATGTGAATTCTGGTTACCTAGCATTACTTTTCTTGGTCATGTGATTGACAAGAATGGAATTTCAGTTGATCCTTATAAGGCGGAAGCCGTATCTAATTGGCAAAGACCGACATCCGTATCCGAGATCCGAAGTTTCTTAGGTTTAGCGGGATACTACCGCCGTTTTATTGAAAATTTCTCGAAGATTTCATTGCTTATGACAAAGTTGATGAGAAAGGGTGTTCCTTTTGAATGGAGTCAAGCATGTGAAGATAGTTTTCAAGAGTTGAAGTCGCGATTAACAAGAGCACCTATCTTGACGATACCATCTGGAAGTGAGGGTTTTGTAATCTATAGTGATGCTTCGCATCAAGGCTTGGGGGTGTGTGCTTATGCAGGGTGGTAAGGTGATTGCCTATGCGTCTAGACAGTTGAAGACACACGAAGTTAATTATCCGACTCACGACTTGGAATTGGCCGTCGTAATCCATGCCTTAAAAATTTGGAGACATTACTTGTACGGGGGAGAAATGTGAGATCTTCACGAACCACAAGAGTTTGAAGTACTTATTCACACAGAGGGATTTGAACATGAGACAGAGAAGATGGTTAGAGTTGATGAAGGATTACGATCTTTTGATCGAGTATCATCCGGGGAAGGCTAATGTAGTAGCCGATGCGTTAAGCCGGAAGACGATAAGGAACTTAGCCGACGAGCTAACACAACAAAAAGAATTGGTCAAGGAGATGGAGCGTTTGGAACTGGATGTAATTCCAGTGACCTACGGTGGCTTAATGATGGCGATCATAGCGCACCCAAACATTCTAGATGAGATTAAAGCAGAACAGTTCAATGATGTCTACCTGTGTAGAATGAGAGACGAGATACCTTTGGGAAAACGACCAGGGTTTATTGTGAAACAAGGAATATTAGTGCTTGGGGGTCGTTTGTGTGTACCAAACGTAAAGGACTTGAAAGAGCGACTTTTAGAGGAGGCTCACAGTACTAAATATTCAATTCATCCGGGAAGTAACAAGATGTACCGGAACTTGCTAGAAAACTTCTGGTGGAGAGGTATGAAGCGGCAGGTTGCCAAGTTTGTGTCCGAATGTTCAGCATGTCAACAGGTGAAGGCAGAAAGACAAGTACCTGCAGGACTACTACAACCATTACAGTGTCAGAGTGGAAATGGGATGAGATTACGATGGATTTTGTATCCGGATTTCCGCCATCGCCTAACAAGAACAACAAAATTTGTGTTATAGTTAACAGATTGACGAAATCTGCTCATTTTCTTCCGATTAAGACAGACTAAGCCGTCCAAGTTGGCAGAGTTGTATGTGAAAGAGATTGTAAGACTACATGGGGTTCCAACAGTGATTATATCGGATCGTGATAGTAGTTTTACATCAAGGTTTTGGGGAAGTTTGCAAGAAGCTATGGGTACGAAGTTGAGTTTCAGTACCGCATTTCATCCTTAGACCGACGGACAGTCAGACCGGACGATTCAGACCTTAGAGGATGTGTTGAGATTGTGTGTCCTAGATTTTGGGAGTGATTGGGAGAAACACTTACCATTAATCGAATTTGCTTACAACAACGGTTTTCAGTCAAGTATCTGCATGGCACCGTATGAAGCTTTGTATGGACGTAAGTGTCGTTCACCGGTTTGTTGGACCGAGGTTGGGGAAAGAAGATTGATAGGACCTGAGATAATACAGTTGACTACTGAGAAGGTGAAATTAATCCAGGAGCGACTTATGGTGGCTCAGGGTCGTTATAAGAGTTATGCGGACTCTAAGCGACGACCGATGACATTTTAAATAAGAGACTTTGTATACTTACGAGTACCGCCTTCGAAAGGCATTGTCCGATTTGGGAAGCGAGGAAAACCTAACCCAAGATTCGTAAGACCATTTGAGATCCCAGAGAAAGTAGGACTAGTGGCTTACCGACTAGCCTTATCATCTGAGTAAGCGTTTGTGCACAACGTGTTTCATGTGTCGATGTTGAGACGGTGTATGACGGATACGAGTAAGATCATCGTACCGGAACCATTGCAAATCCAAGAAGACTTGACTTATGTGGAGCATCCAGTAAGGATCTTGGACAGAAAAGAGCGAGTGTTGAGAACGAAGACAATTCCAATGGTGAAAGTATTGTGGCATAGTCATACGGTCGAGGAAGGTACGTGGGAGAATGAGGAAGAAATGAGGAACGAGTTGGGGACAAACTTCCTTTTTGGAGGGGAGAGTTGTCACACCCGTCCCGGAAAATGCATTCATTTTAAAATGCATATTTGAATTGTGAGAATTATTAATATTGATTAATAATTGAGGAATTGGTTGACTATGGTCAACGAAGGGTGTCAAGTGAGGACACGGTGATTCGATATCCATTGAGGCATTCGTAAGAATTAAATAACATTTATGTGATTAAATGTTATTTGAAATATCTGGTATTTTATGAATAGTAATTTACCTGTGTGATCATTTTTGAATACTGTGGTGAGAACGTGAGTGTCGCGTTGTATAAAAGGTAGGTTGTCTAGAGATTCCATGTAATTTAGTTTTCGTGCGTAATTACTGACCCAAATGGAACTTAGACGAAAACTTTCGTAATTTATAGTTTTCACTCGTGAAGTCATAAAATAGACGTGTACGACGTTTCAGGAGATAATTATAAGTTTAGAGAACTTGCGGGGAGTTAAACACGATTTCCAAAAGTTGTGCCTATATATAGAAAACCATGAGATATTTTCATTAGTTATAGTTTTCTAACCTAAATCAAGAGGGGGCCAAAAGGTGGATTTATTGCTTCAAGTTTTGAGACACAAATCGACAAACTTCCGATCGCCAACTTTTCTCCAAATTTCATATTCGGACTCCTCGAGGTATTAGCTACGTTTTGATGTCTATTAGTCCACGTTTGGCAAATTATTTTTGAAAAGCTAATTTTAAGAATTTGGGAAAAACATGTGTATACTTGTGGGAATCACTTATAATTGGATATTAGACGTTTAATTGGTGTCCTAGTACTTCTCCTAAAGTTTGAGACTTATAGCTCGAGGTATGAATTCCGAATCATGTAATATAGGGAATTTTGGATGTTTTAGATATTTTGTATGGATTGTGATCCGGGCAAACTTGTGTGTTAAATTAGGCCCGTTAATTTTAGCGAGTACGTATAGAAAAGCTTGATGACATGATTATGTGAGTATGCTAAATGTTTATGTAGGTCAGAGGGGAGTTTGATATAATTTCATTGCGGTGCACGCCTCTCGATGTTTGAGATTTTATAGTAGTGACGACTACTTGCTTGGTGTGGGAAGTGGCCATCGAGAGTAGATGGTTGCAATGGTTGAGTGGCTAACCATTGACATCGCGGTTTAAGATTTAAGACTTGCCGATATACGGGATGAAATGCGTATCTCTCTCCCCGGAGACTAAATTATGTGATTTAGATGTTTAAAACATGAATTGCCTCATATGCATTTGTTTAGAATTGTACACTCAGCATATAGCTGAGCAGTGGAGATTTCCTCCATTGCAGGTGACAGGAAGAAAGGGAAAAAGAAGTGAGAAGAGTGAGGTTAATGGGAATGTCGGGGATCACTTTTGTATATGTTTTTGTTTTCCATTCCAAATGTTGTAAAGTGAAATTTTGAGAAGTTAGAACTATTAACTTCAACTTGAAAGGTTAGGACTGATTTAGTAATGTGGTAATTTGTCTCAAACCACTTTGGTTATGGTTGTAACAAATCCGAGCTTGTGGATTCTCGTTTTTGGAATACCTAACTTGTCATTTCGGATTTTGAATGTAGGTTATTAGTACTTTTATGATTTGATCCCAACGAGCCCTGAACTTATTCCGTTAATGTTTTCAAAGCTTAGACATGCTGTCTAATATGCTTATATAACTTCGGTCAAGTTTCTGAATGATTGGAAATTTGTATGTTTAGTTTTGTCGTGTTTGCGACGCTTTTTAAAAAAAAAAAAGGAAAAAAATAGGCAAAGTGGACTGCTTGTGAATAGTGCTTTTACAAAGGAAGTATCTTTTTTCGGAAAATATTGAAATGTTCTATTTTGCTTCTAGGGTGCCTTTGGGGTGCCTAATAAAACTTTTATGGTTAATTTGAAATATAATTAACTTTTCCAATTGATACGGATTTTACGGACTCGTAGTTCAATTTTTTTTTCTTCCAAAATGAACTTTGTTTTAAAGAGTTTGTTTAAGTTTCTTTTCCGCTGCTAGAGTTATAGAATGAATTGGATGAGCGTCGGTGGCGTGCCACGTGTCCTATTTCCGCCCGTAACGGCATGGGTCGTGACAGATACTGTCCTTACCAGTTGTGCAATGATTTTCCGTAGTTATATGTTGGTTTGCCAGAAATAGCTTAGTTATACTCTTGAGCAATTTGCTTGAACTAATTTTCTCTAACGTATATGATGTATAGGAAGAGTGAAATGAGTTCTTTGTATGTAGTTGCTAATAATGTGCTGATCCGGTGTGTCTGTTGGTGCTTTCCCGATGTAGAAAGTAATAACACTAGGTGGTCAAAAGGGGAAAGCTCAGGACAAAAATGTGTGTTGAGGAGAGGTTTTAGGTTTAGATGGTCAGCAGGAAATTCTTTTGCATTTTGATCATACTTGGAACCTTATACTCACTTGCTAAGATGCACGGACACTTCAAAAATGGTGCCGCAGAGGCACTAAGTGCGCACTTAGTTCGGGTGCGGCGGTTAGTTCTAATGAGTTCTTCCCGAGTTCTTTAGGTGTTTTGGGTGCGGCGTGGGTGTGTTAAGGGTGCAGGAGGAACACTTATGGGGGTGCGGCGGGGCAATTTTTTTTAAAAAAAAAAGTTTGAAAACAAAATTTGATAAACTAGGGGTCCAAAAAACAAATAGTACAAAATTAAAAAAACCCTACTTATTCCAAATAGACTGAGATGACACTCCACAACCCACATAGCAAGGTTTGTCTCTCTCTCTCTCTCTCTCTCTCTCTCTCTCTCTCGTTCTCAACAATTCGAGGCTTTGAAGTACAATATTGAAGCAATTCGAAGCTTTGTGAACACCTAATCTGACGTGCAAACACTTGCAATGCTGTTGGAAGACATTAATGCCTAGTTGAAACACTTCGAAGTCTAGTCACTTTGGATCGCAAACCCTAACAGTTGCAATATGATCGCGATCCCAAATCTGGTGTCCAGAGGGTTCGAAATGTAGCCAACTGTGTCGCAACTCCCTTACGGCTTGTTCGATTCCTTCGCTATGCCATGTTCTAGTTCACATTTGTTGAAGCATCTGTTAAGTTTGACAAAGGAGATTATTATAAAAGCTTAAGGTTGGCTAATGTGTCACACCCTTATATATTATTCAAGAATAAGAAAGAAAAATAATTACAAACTAGTCCTTTAACTCTAAATATATAAAAAACAAAGTTATATATCTAACCACTCCCCCTCAAGTTGGTGCGAAGATATCTCTCAATCCCAGCTTGTTAAGCATCACAGAACTGTCTAACCCCAACCCCTTTAGTAAGAACATCATCAAGTTGATCACTACTCTCCACAAAAGGAGTGCAAAATTTTCCATTGTTGAGGTTTTCTTTAATGAAGTGTCTGTCAATCTCAATGTTTAGCCCTGTCATGCTGGACTAGGTTATGTGCAATGTTAATTGCAGACTTACTATCACAATACAATTTCATGGAATCCTCATGCCCGATCTTCAAGTCCTTCAATAGCAATTTTATCCATAGAAGTTCACACACCTTGAGCCATTGCTCTAAATTCAGCCTGTGCACTAGACCTTGCCACAACATTTTGTTTCTTACTTCTCCATGTAACAAGGTTACCTCCCACAAATGTGCATTACCCTGAAGTGGACCTTTTGTCGGTCACGGAGCCTACCTAATCAGTGTCAGTGTATGCTTCTATTTTGAAATGATCATGCTTACCAAAAAATAAACCCTTTCCCGGAGCAGACTCAAGATATCTCAGGATCCTGTAAACTGAATCCATATGTCTCATAAGGAGCATGCATGAATTGACTTACTACACTTACAGTAAATGTAATATCAGGACAAGTATGAGAAAGATAGATGAGCTTCCTTACAAGTCTCTGATATCTCCCCCTGTCTACCATTTTCCCACCTTTTTCATCACTCAATTTCTGGTTCGGTTCTACAGGAGTATCACATGCTCAACTTCTAAGCATACTTGTTTCACTCAAGAGATCGAGGACATACTTTCTTTGAGAGATGAAGATTCCATGCTTAGACATGGCCACTTCAACTCCCAGAAAGTACTTAAGCTCCCCTAGATCTTTTATTTCAAACTCCCTTGCCATGTACTCCTTTAGTTGCTGCATTTCCTCCAAGTCATCACCTATGAGAACAATGTCATCCACATGCACAATAAGTGCAGTAGTCTTACCTTGCAAAGAGTGCTTGATGAACAAGGTATGATCAGCTTGGCTTTGTTTGAATCTGTATCTACACATAACATGAGTAAATCTCTCCAACCATGCTCCTGGGGACTGTTTAAGGCCATACAATGACTTCCTGAGCCTACATACCTTACCTACTGTCTCCGGGCCCTCAAATCCAGGAGGGATATCCATGTGCACCTCTTCTTCCAAATTGCTATGTAAGGCTGCGTTCTTCACATCAAATTGGTGAAGTGGCCGATCATAGTTGACTGCAAGAGATAAAAGGATCCTGATCGAGTTCATCTTAGCAACTGGAGCAAAAGTCTTCTGGTAGTCCACTCCATAGGTTTGAGTGAAACCCTTAGCAACCAGGCGGGCTTTAAACCTTTCAATTGTACCATCTGCTCTGTGCTCACGGCATCCACCCACTTATACCCCATTGTTCTTTTGCCCATAGGTAACTTAGTCCACTCCCAAGTGCCATTCTTACGGAGAGCTTTCATCTCTTCATCCATGGCATGTCTCCACTTGGGATCACCGAGACCATCTTGGACATGATTAGGAATAAACACTGAGGCAGTGTTTGAAAGAAAGGAATGATAAGTTGGAGACAAGTGAGAATAGGACACAAAGTTAGATATAGGGTGTTGAGTACAAGGTCTAACACTCTTTCTAACAGCAATAGGAACATCGAGATCATCAGACTCTAGACAAATAAAATTATCAGTGTTACCTGGAGAGTTATCAGAGACATCACCAGTTGGAGATGATAGTAGTGGAAGAGGAATAGGAGTACTGACATCTGCCTGTTTGTTTTTTCTCTTACTCCACGTACCTTAGGAGTACACTAACAATTATTTCTGTTTAGGGGTTACTTGCTCTACCTCTCCATCACACAACTCATTCTCTCTAGGAGTTACAGGTTCTTCCTCCACTTTCTCCTCACTCCCTATTTTTTCCAACTGGAGTTCCTTTTTAGGGATTTAAAGAGTAAGAGTTTCAGGTAAGACTGATCCCAGAACCTCTTCATGACTAGTCTCCCCCTGAAGTGGTATTGTGGGATTCTCAAAGAAAGGTACATATTCTTGGAAAGTGACATCCATAGAGACATACCACTTCCGATTGACAGGGTTATAACACTTGTACGCTTTTTGAGTAGGAGAGTATCCTCGAAAAAAATACATTTAATGGCTCTAGGATCGAGTTTTCCCCTGGTAGGAGAGTGGTTGTGGACAAAACACACACAACCAAGGACACGAGAAGGGATGGACAAACTGGAAGAGGGATGAGATAGAAGATCAATAGGAGCCTTTTTATCAAGAATCTGGGTAGGGAGACGATTAATGAGGTAAGCCGCTGTTAAGACAACGTCACCCCAGTATGGATTAGGAGCATTAGCAGTGAACATCAAAGATCGGGCAACATCTAGCAAATGACGATTCTTATGTTCCGCAACTCCATTTTGTTGCAGAGTATCAGTGCAAGATGTCTGATGTAAATGCCCTTTGAAGTAAAAAATTCACCTAGACCCGAGTTAATTTACTTACCCCCTTGATCGGAACGTAAGACTATTATACCTGTCCCAAATTGACTTAAAATCATTGCATAGAAAGATTTGAAAATAGGAAACACTTCACTCTTTTCTTTCATCAAAATAAAGCCATGTAGTGCGTGAATAATCATCAATGAAAATAACAAACCTACAATGACTTTTAAGAGAATTAATACGAGAAGGACCCCACACATCAGAATGGACAAAGGAAAAAGGAGTTAAACCTTTATTAACGCTCGGAGCAAAAGACGTCCAATGGTGTTTCCTAAGTTCACAAGGTTCACAAAAAAACTCGGAAACAAGTTTATTGACTAAAGAAAGAAACATATGCTTAAGTAAATGAAAAGACGGAAGTCCTAATCTCTTATGTAATAACCAAATGTCTTTAGACTTATTCTCAGTAACTGATGTGTGATGAGCTCCTTTGCTTCCTGCATCGAGATGGTAAAGGCCATTCTCCTCTCTACCACTGCCAATCGTCCTCCTTGTGGTAATGTCCTGAAAGACACAATGAGAAGGGAAAAAAGTTACACTGCAATTCAAATCACGAGTTATAAGACTAATAGATAAGAGATTAGAAGTAAAACTGGGAACATGTAGGACCGATGACAGAGGCAATGAGGGAGTGGCATGAATGACACTCTTCCCTATAATAGAAGAAAAAGTGCCATCTGCAATGCGAACTTTATCTTGACCTGAATGAGGAGTATATGCACAAAACAAATCGGAAGAGCTAGACATATGGTCGGAAGCACTCGAGTCAGTAATCCAAGGAAAAGACAAGTGGGATAAGCATGCTCGAGTAGAAGTGACTGTTGCCTGTTTATGCAAATGAAGAGGAAGCACCTGTAGATGTAGCCGAGGTAGAGATAGCAGAAGTACGGCGAGACAATAGGCTCCGGAGAGCCTCCTCCACCTCAGAGGCAGTAAATATAGGTGGAGAAACAGCAGGAGGTGATTGATCAAATGGAGCTAAAGCTGTAAGATCGACTGCTGTAGTAGGATGAGCATGAGAATTTCCGCCATTAAAACTTCCTCCACGACCCATAGACGAGCCAGAACAACCCCCTTGGGGATAACCATGAAGCTTATAGCAAGTCTCCCTGTTGTAATTGCTTAGATTTATCCGAAGAACCAAACTCACTAGCGGTGTCACGACCACGGTTCCCATCCTTATGAGGAACTGAAGAGAGAGCAGATTGCTCTATAGAAGTAGGTGGAAACATAGCAGAACGTCGACTTTCCTCGTTCTGAACATAGGCAAAAGCCTCCTGAAGAGAAGGTAGTGGCTCCATTCCCAGAACCCGACTGCAAATTGGATCCAAATCAGAGTGAAGTCCCTATAGGAACTTAAAAATCTTCTCCTCAGCAATAAGTTTATGATAGGCCACAGAATCAGTAGGACAAACTGGCTTGTAGTCCAACAGGTGGTCAAAACGTTTCTAACTGGTGGATAGAGATGTTCTTCTGCCCCTGTTCAGATCTACCAATGACCTCCGTAACTAAAAAATCTGCGCAGAATTGCTTTTGTGCGAATCAATGTTGGCCATGGTCTCCCAAATATCTTGGGGAGTCGGCATGTCTAAAAAACCTTTAGCGATCTCAGGAATCATAGAGTGGGGGGAAGACCAGTCATATGATCAGAAGCGCCAGTCAATGATCCATGGTTGAGGAGAATTAGCATGCAAAGAACTTGAAAAATTAGCATAATTACCTTTCTGGGCAAAAGAAGTAGAGGCACTAGCGGAGGTGTCTAACTGTGTCATTATGCATCGCAATGTCTTAATATCAGTACTACTATGCTACCTGGTACAGACGAGGAAGTAGGAGCTGATAAGTCCTCCTGATGAGTAGACTCTGATCCTGTAGTCATGTGAGCTCGTGGTCCACCACTACCTCGACCACCACGACCACCGCCACCACGACCACCGCAGCCACTACCCCTTCCTTTTGACATAGGAGGGCGTTCGTGGAGGCTCCAACATGTCTCGCGGCTAGGACGGTTGTAATGGTCACACCAAAGTTGATCCTTTTCATCACTTACCTCATAGCCAGAATCCCTACGCTGATTTGGAGGCTTGCCCCCTCGATGACTAGAAGAAACCAAAGCAGATCTGTAAGTAGATGACTGTGGAAGCATAACGAAGCGACGACTTTCCTCATTCTGAACATAGGCGAACGCTTCCCGAAGAGATGGTAAAGGTTCTATACCAAGTATCCGACTCCTCACTGGATCAAACTCCGTATTAAGGCCAACAAGAAATTTAAAAATCCTCACTTTCAATATATGTTTTGAAGCTAGCCGCATCAACTGGACAAACTGAATGATGAGTTATCAAATGATCAATCCTCTTCCAAAGGGAGCCTAAAGCAGTGGAATATTGCAGAGTGGAACGATCTCCCTGGACTTTAGCTTCAACAGTCCATCTCAACTCATAAATTCGGGCAACATTTCCCTTGTGAGAATAAGTCTCAGCAAGAGTATCCCAGATGTCTTGGGAAGTCTCCATGCCAAAAAATCCATCTGCAATCTTTGGTTCCATAGAGTGAGTCAACCAACTCATTACCAAAAAAATTATCAACCTCCCACTCTGCATAAGTAGGATCTTCAGGACTAGGCACCTTGATTGTTCCATTCACATAACCGAACTTTGACCTACTTTTAAGCCAAAATGTAGCCGACTGAGACCATGACAAATAATTCTCACCATTAAGTAACACTGTGGTGATCTTGGACCCAGGGTTCTTGGTAATGAGTCTCTCATTACCTACAGGAGAACTTGTACCAACGACATCTTTTTGTGTCACACCGTCTTTCGTCATGATGAAGAGGGACACCCAAACAACCAAAAACGATGAATGGAATCAAGGTAGCCTAGAAATTATAAGCACCAATCGGATGCGATTGCCAAATCTATGGACAAGTCATTTGGTCCAAGTATGGACCTAAGAAGGAGAGATCGTAAAAGTTGTGTTCAGACCAGCTGAGTTGGGAGAAACTATGGCTGATCTGAGATAGCAAGGGAGAGAGATGGGGTGGTTAGAAGGTGTGTGATCAGGTCAGAAGAGGTTCAAGGGTTCGAATGGCCTGTGGTGAGAGTGCAGGAGGTGAGGGCGCTTCGGCTAGGGTTGGATCAGTCCAGGGTGGCTTCGTTGAGGACTAGGAGGCTTCGGCGAGGGTTAGGTTAGGTCAGGGGCTTCGGCTAGGGTTGATTCAGGTCATGGGAGTTGCGGTTGGGTCTGGTTTGGGCTGTGGTGGTCCGACTGGTGTAGGTTGATGGTTTGTGGGTTGCGGCTGTCTGGGTGTTACTGGGGTGGTTTCGGCTAGTGGTTTGGTGGTGGCGCACGGAGTAGTGGAAGATGAAACCCTACGTTAGGGTGGCTCTGATACCATGTTAATTTGTGAAAGCTTAGGGTTCACTTCAGTGAGACCCTCTCTTTTATTCATATAGAAGAAAACAATAATTACAGAGAGATCCCCTAACTAAACATAATAATAAAAAATAAAATACAATTGAACTAAAAATAACATAAGACTCAACAAAGTTAGCCCGAGGTTCATTTCCCTTCCACCATTTCGACCACCAACCCGTCCACCCCCCCTTCCTTTCGCCAAGGGAGGACGACCATGAAGCTTCCAGCACGTCTGACGAGTATGACAAGGCTTATTGCAGTAATCACAGAATTGCTTACTCTTGTCATCCACAGCCTCATCATTTTGGTTCTTTGGAGGATACGAACCCTTGGCCCCTCTCTGGCTGGAGAAATCAAGGCTGACATCTCAGTGGTGGTGGAGGGAAGCATAGCTGATTAGCGACTCTCCTCATTCTGAATGTAAGCAAACACTTCCCGAAGAGTTGGTAATGGCTCCATCCCAAGAACCCGAGTCCTCACCTGATCAAACTCGGAGTTGAGACCAACTAAAAATGTGAAAATTCTCTCACTCTCAATATAGTCCTTAAAGCTAGCTGCATCAGTAGGACAAATTGGACGGTAATTCTTCAAATGATCAAGACGTTTCCACATCGTGGAAAGTGAGGTGTAATATTGAAGCGTAGTACACTCCCTTGGAACTTCAGCCTCAATACTTCTACGAAGTTCATAAACTTAAGCAATGTTACCTTTCCGAGCATACGTCTGAGCCCAGGGGAAGAAGACGGTAGTGTGCAAGTGGGTGTTCACTATAAAACACAAAGCCGATGGAACTGTGGAGAGGTATAAAGCAAGGCTAGTGGCCAAAGGATTTCCTCAGACTTACGGGATCGATTATCAGGAGATCTTTGCTCTAGTGGCCAAGATGAACTCGATTAGAATCCTGTTGTCTCTCGCAGCAAACTTGGAGTGGCCTCTACATCAGTTCGACGTAAAAAAATGCTTTCCTACATGGTGACTTAGAGGAGGAGGTGTACATGGATGTTCCTCCAGGCTTTGAGGACACGATGATGTCGTTTTTCGAATTGTGAAATACCTGAAGTCAGCTCCGGGAAAAGGGTTGTTCTTTGCTAAGCATGGTCACACCCGAGTAGAAGCCTATACAGATGCAGATTGGGCTGGGTTAGCATTTGATAGGAGACTGACTACGGGATATTGTTCCTTTGTTGGCGGTAACCTTGTTACGTGGAGAAGCAACATGCAGGCAGTAGTAGCTTGATCAAGTGCGGAGGCAGAGTTTCGAGTGATGGCACAAGGAGTGTGTGAGGTACCGTGGATTCAAATTATCTTAGTTGATCTCGGATTTGGGCCTAAGGATTCAATGAGGTTGTACTGTGACAAGAAGTCAGCTATTGCTCACAATCCTGTTCAACAGGATAGGACCAAGCATGTTGAAATCGATCGACACTTCATTAAGGAGAAGTTAAATAGTGGAATTATTTGTACTCCATTTGTGAAGACAGGGAGCAACTGGCTGATGCTCTTACTAAGAGTCTTACTAGTAGGCCTTTTAATTTTATCCTTAGCAAGCTGGGTATGAGAGACATTTTTGCACCAACTTGAGGGGGAGTGTTGAGAGTTATTTTATTTTCTTTATTTCTCCTATTGTTTGGGGACCTATTTGTAATTCTCATCAATTTCTCTTCATAAATGTGTTAATGTAATAACAGAGAGTATCAATTGAACTCTCGAAGCCTGTAAAATATTCTTCTCTCTAATTCAACAGGATTATGGCTGAAAAGGTTACTTGACGAGCTAAGGATTTCAATAGGAGAATCAATGAAGGTGTTTTGTGACAATTTGGCTGCAATAAGTATTGCTAAAAATCCTGTCCATCATGATAGAACTAAGCATGTAGAACTAGATCGTCATTTCATCAAAGAAAAGGCTGATGCTGGAATACTAAACTTGATTTACACACCTACACACCTTCAAGTGGCAGATGCTCTAACGAAAGCCCTTCCAAGAATAAAGTTTGAAAAATTGACTTCCAAGCTGGGAATGACATCTTTTCCCCAGTTTGAGGGGGAGTGTAGAATTCAGAAGTTAGGCCCTAAACTTTAGGGATTGGTTTCTAAGAACCAGGATGTTGGCAGATTCATAATCCATAATCCTAGAAAGTCAAACCAGCTTGTACACATTAATTGACAGATTTTCTTGTCTTGTAGAGAGTTGATCCTTCCATGATTTATGGGTTGATCTTTCAGTGATATAGCATAATTCCCTAGTTGTAGTTTTCCTTTTATAGCTTCAATTGTATTTATTTCTTTTGCTTTACTTTTGCCTAAGTTTTAGCTGTGCTTTTCTGCATATATACATTGTAAATTCTCAGATTTGGAATAAGAGAAAAATATAGAGTTTTCCTCTCTATAATCCTTTAATAACCATACTATTATTTGGTATCACATACTCCCTTAACACCCCATAGTTGCATAATGGAAACGGGAAACGATTCCGAAACAATCAAACCCTTATTATAATAAACAAGAGGAACTATCCATGATATTCAACTGCTAATTGATTGGGACAAAGGTCCAATCGATTGGGATAAAAATCAGAACAATCGATTGGGACTTATGGCAATCGATTGGATCCAAAACAATACCAATCGATTGCTAACTTTGGCAATCAATTGTGAATTAGCAAGGTATGACAATCGATTGGAAACCTATCCAATCGATTGGATTCTGATGGCAATCGATTGGGAAAAAAGCCCAATCGATTGGGACTTCGTCTTCTCCAGCAGAAGCTTAGTCCAACATCTATAAATGTCTTGACGTGTTTGTTACATCTAAACTTCGTATAAACTTGTAAACACATCATATAAAGGGAACCAAGTGAGGTTGGACTCACCTAAGAGTGTGTTTAGTTGAGGTGGTGGCTATGGAGACCAAGATTTCTCACTTCTCGTTCTTCTTCTCCTCTGCCTCTCCTTCCTTTCTCTCTTTTTTCTTCTTTCTCTTCTTTCCTTCCTCTTCTCTGGTACTATTCATATATATATATATGTATGGGTGTAAGTGTGTTAGTGTGTGTATATATATCTATGTATGAGTGTGTATATATATCTACTCTCTCTCTCTCTCTCTCACTCAGCCAAAACTGTCAAAACAAGGTTCAAATGGACGAAATGAAGACATATATATTGGAGAAATGAATGCCACGCGTCAAAACACGAAGCAAAGTTGAAAACAAAGATCTGCAGATGGCAATCGATTGGGACCAGATGGCAATTGATTGGGTACAGATATTTCATGGCAATTGATTGGAAATAAGGGCAATTGATTGTGATATGGCCACGTCATAAATTCAGGTCGGTAGGATGACAATCGATTGGAAATAATAGCAATCGATTGGTATAAAGACCAAATCGATTGGGACCCAAAATTCACCATAGACAAGATAAAGTTATAAGATTAAGTCATACGTAAATGAAATTCCATTATAATATACATATGAAAATACAGGGTATTAGAGAGAGAGAGAGAGAGAGAGAGAGAGAGAGAGAGAGAGAGAGAGGAAGGACGTTTGGTGAAGGATTTAGGCTCAAGGGACCCTTTTGTGAAATTTTTATGTGGGAAATTTGAAAAGATGGAAAATGAAAGAGAGAGGCCCTATTAAAAGAAATAAAAATGAAATAGTGTAATTAGGAACTGTTTGGTGAAGGGACTTTTAACAACTTGAGGGATTGTTCGGTAAAGGCTTAAGACTTGAGGCTCAAAGGGCTTTTTGGCTCAAGGGGTATCCTGAAAAATACCAAAGAAATAAATGTATAAATTCATGCTTCATTAACTATCAAGAAAGAAAAGAAATTGGACGATGTGGAATTTTTATGTGCTTTTTTTTTTTGATGCAAAAGGTTATGTGGAAGTGTTGGGAGGAGTGATTTTTGCTTAACACAAATATGAGGAGGGTATGCCACTAAGTATTTGGAGGGGGGGGGGGGGGGGGGAGACAGAGAGAGAGAGAGAGAGAGAGAGAGAGAGAGAGAGTATATGAGTGGTTGTGGTCCCTCATGTTTTTAAAATTCAAAGTCATGAAGTATTCAAAAAGTGAGAAAAAATTTGGACCATTGGATGGCACAGATGAAGGGTCCAAAATGTCTCATCTCTTGGATGGCTAAGATGCATAGTTTCAATGATCTTCAAATCTTGACCTTGGATCGAAAAGCGTTGTAGAATTCAAGGTCTTGAAAATTGTTCTAAAAGTGAGATCAAATTTGGACCCTTGGATGGCACAAATCAATAGTCCAAAATTTCTCACCTTTTGGATGGCTAAGAGGCATAGTTACAATGATTTTTAAATCTTGACCCTTGAATCATAAGTTTGGAGGGAAAAGCCTTTTTAAATTTAAGGTCTTGAAAATTGTTCAAAAGGTGAGAACAAATTTGGACCCTTGTCAGGGGTCCAAACTGTTTCTCCTTTTGGATGGCTAAGAAGCCTAATTATCTTTAAATATTGACCCTTGGATCACAATTTTGGATGGAAAAACATTCCTCCCTTATTATATAGATGTCGGGTTTAACAACCATTCGTTGGCGCTTTTATTAATTCATTGGTCCTAAAAGTCATAATCAGCTTATCTATGGCAGGAGTGGCATCAACATGGCCTATCCTTCTTGGTGGTCGAACTCATTGGACAGTTGGCCTTGTGGCAACCTTAATTTCTATCAGTAGCATAATTGCAGCAGATACATTTGCTTTTATTGGTGGCAAGGTATTTGTCCTTCTTAGATGGACATATGTCTTCTTCTACAATTACATCACTCCCATACATGATAAAAGATGTGTCAATAGTATGATTAATATGACACTCTTCCTCGTTGTGGCTATTGTTTCTTTCTTGATCATTACCAAGATTCGGACATGAGCATTTACCATCATGTGCAGCCTTGTGGAGGGTTTTTTTTTTTTTTTTTTTAATATCAGATTTGACTAATAGAAGGGGGCATACTGAGGCTTCAAGAATAGGCCACTGTGCTTAAAAGTTCTTTGATGTCATAATGCTCTGTTTGGAACAAAAGTGACTCGGTTTTGGTAGTACATGTATCAATATTGCCATATTTATATGTGGGGCAGAGATGGAGAGATGGAGAAAGAAACATGGCTTAGTGACAAAATATACCATGGACTTTAAAGGTTTTAAAATTTTGTTACGAGTCACTTTTTTTTTTTTGGAAAAAAAAAAAACTCAAAGAAACACCTTGCTGCATCCGAGAAGAATCCACAACAATGCGGGTACGCATCGGGTGTGGACACGTCGGCGTTTTAGAAGAGTTCGTGCTTCCTAGTCTGTGTGATTAGTTTATTGGGCGGGAGATTGGTGGTGGTCCAATATTTCCACTGAAAAGCGTGGACTTCGATAAATTTTTTCCTCAGATAATGGCACTTCTCGACCACATTGCTTCTAATTTAAACTACAGGGCTATATTAATTCAATTGAAAGTATAAGGATTAAAATGAGACAGGGACCAAACTTCACAGGTATATTTCATATTTAAGCCAAGAAACATTATAGAGTGAGTTATTTGGTATTGAAGTTGAGGAACATGTAGTTCCATCAACCCCCAACTCGCGTCGTCCTGTGCAAAACACCATTTACAACTTAAAAGCAAAAGTAATTATGCCTTGCTTTTGTGATAAGTAAACATTAGATTAGAATGCATCTTTTAAGTAAGTTGATAAGTAAAGTGGATAATGCAATCACAATTGGTGAGAATGCATTATGAAGTTGTCATTCCAAACCTACTAATCACCTCTGAACTATGGAACGTCTTCTCCTATGTGTGTCGCTTGGATATCATTATTTAAAAGTTTTTGAATGTTACCCATCTTCATGCATGCGCTAGATTTTATCATTTATCTTCAGTCCTTGACCTTTCAGCCGTTGATAAATTTTTAATGATTCGTCAAGATTTTGTGAAGTATGACATCGTGTTGCACGCTTAGATTAGGTTAGTTTTTTCAAGTCGTAGAAGAAAATTATCATTACGCTGATACTTCTTTATTTATGAACATTTGCTGTACCCAATTTTCTTCAGAGTTATTTTATGCTAAGAACTGAGAATCAGTTTTGGATATTTTTGTGCAGTATTTTATTACTAGTAATTAGAGTCATGTTCTTTGACATTTGGGTGCATTATTTTATTGTTCATAAAACAAGGAAATTTTTGCGTTAGCTGTTTTTTTTCGTACTGGTACTTGGAGTTGGAAATCGATATATTTTGTTTTATATCTATTAGCAGCATTCTTTTTTCCTTCATGTGCATTTTTCAAATTAGTTCCCACTCAAGTCCTGCTGTATTTTTTAATTTTTTTTTGAGGCACTGTTCCTTCACTTCTAAAGTTGGAGTATACAATGGTCAGTTTTGAATATTGCGCAGCTGATCACTAACAAGGTCGTGTAGCAGATTCGCAACAATTAATTGGCAGCGCTCTTGGTCTTGAAAAGATTTTAAAGTTTGTCACTCGAGAATTTTTTAAATTAAAGTTTGCCCGTTTCAAATTCTACTTCATTCTTTATTCAAAACAACTTCCAATTTCAAAAGTTACTTGTACGGGTGTTTTTAGTTCTCGTAGCCATGTCATTGTACACACAAATCAATAGTTGCATTTGATTTTTGAAGTTTCTTTTTCACGTGTTCACCTCTAAAGTGATAACGTGGTGAATGGTTAGGCTCATAAAATTGTTGATCCTTTCTGAATTTGAATTCATGAAAGTTCTACCATCATGAATGTTCAAATACTGATCCAAACAGAGTTTCATGTATTTTTGCTTATTGCACTTTGCCATCTTTTCCGTTAAATGATTAGAAGTTTTGTAGAATTATTTGATATCTATTGGACCTAAAGGAGACAATGAGATAGTTTTGGAACTTCAATGCAGGCATTTGGTAGGACACCACTTACTAATATTAGTCCAAAAAAGACATGGGAGGGAGCTGTTGCAGGCTTAGGTGCTTGTATAGCCACTTCTATTCTATTATCAAAAATCTTTTGTTGGCCAACAACTTTGCCAAGGTATGTTATTTCATTAAGCTTATGGTAGATGTTATGTTTCCTACAGGTAGTAACATGTCACGCCTCTATGAAAATTGTGTTCTCTCATCTCTGGTTAATAATATGAAAAGTAAGCTAAAATGTACAGCAAGTTTCATTTACATCTTAGTTTTTACCAATCCAAATGAAAATATTTGCTAGCAAGAGAGGAAAATTTTGACAATGATTTTCTTTTTATATACATTCTTCATCTTTTCTCCTGTACGAGTCAAATAGCAGAAGGGGAGCATTCTCAACTCTCCTTCTGAACACAACGTTATTGTGTAGAGTGTGTTTGGTTTATCATTATGAGATAGAAGAGGAAAAAAGATAGAAAAGATAAGGGAAGTGATGCGATAGTTGCACTTGATTTGTTTGTTTGGGCAAAGGACATGGAGAAAAACCCGAGGGATAATTACCTAACACCTAACTAAAATGCTTATATTTGTTGCTGATTTCTTTGAAAGTTATCCTCAATTAAGAGAAAAAAGTTTTCGTAGATGGCAAGAGAAGTTTGCAAGCACTCTTACTCCTCTCTTTTCTCTCCTTGTAAGCAAACTAGACATTGGAGTAGGAGTGTCAACAATTTCCTCTCTTTGGTTTTAACTTCCTTGCAGAAAGATTATTGTATGAAAAAGTCGCATCTCATGGATTCAATTTTTGGCTTATGGTTACTATTGGGCAGTTAAAAAGCGTAGGTAGTTCTGATAGCTAATGGAAGCGCTATTATATGAAATTGAGTGCTAGGAAATGATGGATTTGGATATTGCATGCAAATGTATGTTTCCAATTGTCAATTGAAAATACAAACTGGGAGGTGGTTTTATTCAGTGAAATTTATTGTGATACAGACTACTTCTGTTCTTATAACCCTATACGGATTGAATAAGTGAATTTATACCATTTTAAACTTCAAACAGGCATGCCTTTAATGTACTTTTTAATTAATTAATTAATTAATATTTATTTATTTATTTATTTTTTTTTATAATTGTCAGTTCAATAGCTTTTGGGTTTTTGAACTTCTTTGGATCTCTTTTCGGTGACCTTATTGAGTCGATGATCAAACGTGACGCGGGTGTCAAGGATTCAGGGTCCCTCATACCTGGACACGGTAACTGATTACTCCCGTTTACTTGTGGTTGAATTGTGTTATATGGCATTTGGCTTCTAAGTTGAAACATTACTAGCAATTGGAGGGAGATTATGCTGCTTAATCTCTATAGTAGAAACTGGCCTGTTGGATAGCTCTATTAGTTTTCGGTCACACAGTTGATTAGTATTCCGGTTTTATTCGATTGACTGCAAGGATACAATCATGTGTGTTAACTTAGCAATCGAAGAAGAAGTTCAAAGAAGGAAAGAAGAACAGAATGTTATTAATGTGTATCTGTTCGATACATAATACTCCCTCCGTCCCATTTTGAGAGTCCATTATTCCATTTTGGGATGTCCCAAAATAGTGTCCACTTTCCTGAAATTGATGTACAATTTTTACTTACTTTCCAAAATTATCCCTCCTTGAAATCTACACCAAGACAAAACTAAAAAAGTTGTTGTAATGATTAGGGGCAATTGTGGAAAGTAGGTGTAGATTCTTTTTGTCCCCTTAATAAGTTGAGTTCCCAAAGATGGACTCTCAAAATGGGACGGAGGGAGTAATATAAAAAACACAATAAGGCAGCCCTTTATAGTAGAGTTACATAAAGAAACAAAAGACATTAATGCTGCTAAAATATTTTATTACTCTAACACCCCCCTCAAATTGATGATGTGACGGCAAGGAGCATCATCAGTAGTATGTCAAGCAGGAAGCGGAAATGTGTAATAGTATGCGACTTTGTAAAGAATTCAGCCAACTACAAGGTTGATGGAAGAAATGGAAGGGAGATAGTGCTGAGCTGGAGATGATGACGCACAAAGTGGCAATCAATCTTAATGTGCTTCGTGCGCTCGTTAAAAACAGATTTGTGCGTGATTTGAATGGCACTCTTGTTATCACAATACATTGGAGTAGGACCAGATAACGAGACACTAAGATCAACAAGTAAACAACGCAACCAAACTATATCAACAGTAGTTGTAGCCATCGCACGATACTCAGCCTCAACAAAAGTGTGAGAGACAACAGATTGCTTCTTGCTTTTCCAGGAGATGAGTGAGTCACCAAGAAACACACAGAAGCCAGAAGTGGACTTTCAATCCATAGAATTTCCAGCCCAGTCAGCATCAGAATAAGCTTGAAGCTCCAAAGAGGAGGATGAAGGGAACAATAAACTTTGATGCATGGTACCACGAAGGTAGCGAAGAAAACAAACAATAGCAGTCCAATGAACCGTAATATGGGAAGAGACAAACTGACCAATGATATGAACAACATATGCAATATCTGTTAACACTGTGATTTTGGTAAAGCTTAGGTTAATCCAAATGATTAACCCATATATATATTATTCAAAGAGAAATTACAATAGTGTCCTTGACACTTATAAAATAAAAGTACAATAAAAGACAATATCTAACACTTCCCCTCAAGCTGGTACAAAGATATCCCTTAATCCCAGCTTGCTTAACACATCATGAAACTGTCTAGAGCCAACCCCCTTAGTTAGAATATCAGCTAGTTGATCACAACTTTTCACAAACGGAGTGCAGATAGTTTTATTATTCAGATTCTCTTTGATGAAATGTTTGTCAATCTCAACGTGCTTGGTCCTGTCATGTTGTACTGGATTGTGTGCAATACTAATAGCAGCCTTATTATTGCAGT
This sequence comes from Hydrangea macrophylla, assembly GCA_033977485.1. NCBI lineage: Eukaryota > Viridiplantae > Streptophyta > Magnoliopsida > Cornales > Hydrangeaceae > Hydrangea > Hydrangea macrophylla. The sequence goes on along the minus strand of CM066997.1, from coordinate 59,499,122 downwards.
GCAACTTCATTGAATCACCAACCTCTAGTTTTAGGTCTTGCAACAACAACTTAACCCATAGCAGCTCACAAACACCTTAAGCTATAGCTCTAAATTCAGCTTCGGCACTCGATCTGGCTACCACATTTTGTTTCTTATGTTGAGCTTCATTAGTTATAAATGTTTTATTTATTTTATGATTAGTATAGGGACTTGTGTGTAATTACTTGTTCTCTTGTTATTATAAATAAAGAGGTCTCACAGTTGTGAGAATAAGCCTTCAATAATATTGTGTAATGTTATTCAACATGGTATCAGAGCCTCCCTAAATTAGGGTTCTGTCACCACCACCAGCTACCTACCATCACCACCATCAGCCACCACCCTAACCCTAGCCGACCCAACGAGAGTTTCGTCGCGAAGTTACTGTTCATCGCGAAGTTACTGTTCATTGCAGCATTATTCATCGCAGCACTGTGCATCGCGCACTGTTCATCGCACAACTATTCATCGCAGCACTGAGCACTGTTCACCGGGTTACTGTTCATCGCATCACTGTTCATCGAGTTACTGTTAACCGCAGCACTGTTCACGCAACACTATTCACACCTAGCCGCAATAATTTGTTGAGAACACTAGTTGCTCCTAGTTTGTTCGTCTTCGATCCGTAAGCAGATCTATGTTCTTTAATTAGATCGGATCATCTTAGGCTTCCCTTGACCACCATCCCTTGATCATCTGCATCCTTCATCATGTCAAAAGATGATGTGATATCTGAGAAATCTATTGCCGCCTCTTCAGGTTCTTCTATGGGTAACGAAAGACAGTCGTACGTTACTGAGAATCCAGGTTCCAAAATCACCATTGCGTTGTTCACTGGTGCTAATTACCTCTCATGGTCCCAGTCGGCAACTTTATGGCTCCGTAGTCGATATAAATTCGGTTATGTGGATGGTTCAGTCAAGACCCCTACTCGTGATGATCCGACATATCTCAATTGGGAAGGTGATAATTCTCTTGTTATGAGTTGGCTAGTTCATTCTATAGAACCCGAACTTGCAGATCCATTCTTAATCTGGGCACGGCCAAAGATATTTGGGATACTTTAGCTGAAACATATTCCCGTCAAAGGAATGTTGCCCAAGTGTATGAACTTCGAAGAGCAATTCAGGATGAAGTTCAAGGGGATCGCATTACTAGGCTCTCTCCAGTATTTCACCGCTCTAGGCTCTCTTTGGAAGCGACTTGATCATTTAATCACATTTCATCCCTCTAATTCAACTGATGCTCCGGGTTTTCAGAAATACATTGAAGGGGAAAGAATCTTCAAGTTTCTAGCCGGTCTTAGGCCCGAGTTTGATCCAGTTCGTGGCCGTATTTTGGGTATTGTTCCCCTTCCATCTCTTCGAGAAGCTTTTTCTATTGTGCAAGATGAAGAAAGTCACCACTCTGTTATGTTGCCCTCTTCATCGAGAGATAGGTCAGCCTTGGTATCCTCTAATCAACGGGGCGGCAAGGCCTTTACTCCTCCGAGAGAACCCCAGTATATGGGACGTGACACCAACAATATTAGACCTTGGTGTGATCATTGCAATCGTCTTGGACACACTCTCGAGACATGCTGGAAGCTTCATGGGCGTCCTTCCTTTCCCAGGGGACGTGGTGGTGGCCGTCATGGTGGTTGTGGTCCTTCACGAGCTCATTTGACTACTGACTCATCTCCGTCTAAGGAGAAAGATACTCTTGCCTCAGCTCCTCCATCGTCTTCTCGAGCAGTGGGAAACATCAATAGTGCCGATATCGAAACACTCCGCCGTATTATGACTTAGTTGAACACTCCATCTGCCTCTAATTCCTTTGCCCAGTTGCCGATATCGAAACACTCCGCCGTATTATGACTTAGTTGAACACTCCATCTGCCTCTATTTCCTTTGCCCAGTCGGGTATTTTTGCTAATTTTACACATGCCTTACATGCTGATTCTAGTCAACCATGGATTATTGACTTCGGAGCTTCCGATCACATGATCGGTCTTTCCTCTCTATTCTCTTCTTATACCCCAAGTTCTGGTAAAGAGAGTTAAAACTGCAGATGGTTCTCTTTCATCCATCTCTGGTAAATGTGTCATTAAAATTTCTAATTCATTACCTTTATCTTCAGTACTTCATGTTCCTAATTTCTCTACTAATCTTTTATCCATTGCTAGGATTACTCATGATCTTAACTGTAGTGTTACCTTCTTCCCATCTCATTGTGTCTTTCAGGATTTCTCCACGAAGAAGGTGATTGGCAGTGGTAGAGAGGAGAATGGCCTATATTTTCTGCTGCCAGAGGGAGCCACACAGGGAAACTTAGCACAAGCAACTCATCATATACACAGAGAGACTATTCCTAGGGAAGCTTGGTTATGGCATCAGAGATTAGGCCACCCTTCGTTTTATTTACTTCGTTTTTTATTTCCTTATCTTGTCAGTAATAAAAGTGATTCCAACATTTCTTGCGAGGCTTGTGAGTTGGGAAAACATCATCGTGCAACTTATAATTCTAGTTTTAATAAAAGTACTGTTCCATTTGCTATTCACACTGATGTTTGGGGTCCTTCTCCTATTATCACTCTAAATGGCTATAAGTGGTTTGTTACTTTTATTGATGACTGTACTCGCACTACTTGGGTTTATTTGATGAAGGATAAGAATGATGTTTTTTCCATCTTTAAATCCTTTCACAAAATGATATGCACACAATTTAGTACAGTTGTTAAGGTTGTTCGGTCTGACAAAGGGGGAGGGGGGATACATCTTTGGTGGTCTCACTCACTATTTTTTTGAACATGGAATGATCCATCAAACTTCTTGCACTAACACCCCTCAGCAGAATGGTGTTGCAGAGAGAAACAACCGTCATTTGTTAGAATCAGCCAGGTCTATGCTCTTCTCTATGCATCTTCCCAAGTCTATCTTATCAACCGGCTTCCTTCTCGTGTCCTTGGTAAGAAATCTCCAATTGAACTTCTTACTAAGTCATCCTCCATTTTCCCCATTCCTTTTAAAGTGTTTGGTTGTGTGTGTTTTGTCCACAATTATTCTCCTTCTCGTCGGAAGTTAGATCCTCGTTCTGTCAAATGTGTCTTTGTTGGTTATTCTCCAACTCAGAAAGGGTACAATTGTTATCATTCTCCTACTCGTCGGTGGTATGTATCTATGGATGTCACTTTTGATGAAACACTTTCCTACTTTCAATCCTCTCTTTCTCCACTTCAGGGGGAGATAGACTAGCAAGCAAGGCAGCTTGCTTTCATTGTTCCCTTTCCTATATCTAGCGAGGAAGAGGGAGGAAAAAAAGGAAAAAGAGAGAATGAGGGAGAAAAGAGTGAGCTAAAAAAAGGTGAGGAAGAGGGAGAAAAATGAGAGAAAAAAGGAGAGGAGGAGAGAGAAGGTAAGGAATTGTTAACTTATACCAAGGATAAGAGGAGACAAATTTTTGGGGCAGCAGAAAAAAAGGCACATCTCTCTAATCCCGCTTCAATCGCCTTATAGTGAAGATGATTAAGGTATTTCCTCTCCTTCTATTCTAATTCTCCAATACCTGTTATTGTTGATCCATCTGATGATGATGATTTAGACATGCCTATTGCCCTGCGAAAGGGAACCATAGCATGTACTAAACATCCTCTTTCAAATTTTGTTTCATATTCTCATCTCTCTCCATCATATAGGGCATTTGTGTCCCAAATCGATTCTGTCTATCCCTAACTATGTTCTGGAAGCTTTGTTTAATCCTAATTGGAAGAATGCCATGGTTGAAGAGATGAAAGCTCTTTACAAAAATGGGACGTGGAAATTAGCAGAATTACCTCGAGGTAAAAAGACGGTTGGGTGCAAGTGGGTATTCACCGTGAAACATAATGCGGATGGGACTGTTGAGAGATACAAAGCCAGGCTTGTTGCTAAGGGCTTTACTCAGACATATGGGGTTGATTACCAAAAGACATTTGCCCTGGTTGCAAAAATGAACTCCATAAGGATCATTCTGTCGCTAGCAGCAAATCTGGAATGGCCCTTGCATCAGTTTGATGTCAAGAATGCGTTTCTACATGGTGACTTGGAAGAACAAGTGTATATGGATATTCCTCCTGGGTTTGAGGACAGTTAGACACAAGGTAAGGTATGTCGCCTCCAGAAATCCTTATATGGCCTCAAGCAATCTCCTAGAGCCTGGTTCGATAGATTTTCTCAAGCTATGATAAGATATGGTTTCAGACAAAGCCAAGGTGTTCATACTCTCTTTATCAAGCATTCATCACAAGGGAAATTGACTGCATTGATAGTCTATGTAGACAATATAGTTCTCACAGGCGATGATTAGTTGAAATGGAACAGTTGAAGACCTATCTTGCCAAGGAGTTTGAAATTAAGGATCTAGGAGATTTGAAATATTTTCTTGGAATAGAAGTGGCATGCTGCAAGGAAGGACTGTTTATATTCCAACGTAAGTATGTCCTGGATCTCCTAAAGGAGACAGGTTTGCTTGGTTGTAAAGCAGTTGATACTCCCATGGATCCAAATATGAAGCTCAGTGATGATCCCAGTAGAGAACCGGTTGAAAAGGGAAGATACCAGAGACTAGTGGGCAAACTTGTCTATTTGGCTCATACCAGACCGGATATCGCTTTCGCTATTAGTGTGGTAAGTCAATTTATGCATGCTCCTAGACAACTCCATCTTGATGCTGTGTTTAGAATTATGAGATATCTTAAGTCAGCCCTAGGGAAAGGGCTGTTCTTTGCCAAGAATGGTCATACACTTGTTAAAGCCTACACCGTCGTTGATTGGGCAGGTTCAGTGATGGTTAGGAGATCAACTACGGGGTATTGCACATTTGTGGGAGGTAATTTGGTCACATGGGGAAGCAAGAAGCAAGCAGTGGTAGCAAGATCCAGTGCAGAGGCCGAGTTTAGAGCTATGGCACAAGTAGTATGTGAATTATTATGGATTCTGATAGTTTTGACTGATCTAGGGTTTGGGCCAAAGGACTCTATGAAATTGTACTGTGATAGTAAATCAGCCATTAGCATTGCTCATAATCCGGTCCAACATGATAGGACAAAACACGTGGAGATTGACAGACATTTTATAAAGGAGAAGTTAAATTGTGGAAGCATTTGTACTCCATTTGTCTAAGTCTGGGGAGCAGCTAGCAGACGTTCTTACCAAGAGTCTAGCAAGTCGTTCGTTTCACTTTATCCTTAGCAAGTTGGGAATGAGAGATATCTTCGCACCAGCTTGAGGGGAAGTGTTGAGTTTCATTAGTTATAAATGTTTTATTTATTTTATGATTAGTATAGGGACTTGTGTGTAATTACTTGTTCTCTTGTTATTATAAATAAAGAGGTCTCACAGTTATGAGATTAAGCCTTCAATAATATTGTGTAATGTTATTCAACATCTTACTTCTCCAACTAACGAGATTGCCTCCTACAAAAGTGCAGTATCCTGAAGTAGATCGTCTATCTGTCACAGAACCTGCCCAATTCGCATCTGTGTATGCCTCAACTCTGAGATGATCATGTTTCCCAAAGTATAAGCCTTTACCAGGTGTAGACTTAGTATACCTCAGGATTCTGTTAACTGCATCCATATGAGATTCCCGAGGAGCATGTATGAATTGGCTCACTACACTAATAGCAAAGGCAATATCATGACGTGTATGGGAGAGATAAATGAGCTTCCCAACAAGTCTCTGATATCTCCCCCTGTCAACCATTGCTCCACTGCTGTCATCACTTAGCTTTTGGTTGAATTCAATAGGTGTATCACATACTCTACTTCCAAGCATTCCAGTCTCACTTAGGAGATCAAGAACATACTTCCTTTGAGAGATGAAGATTCCATGTTTAGACCTCGCAACTTCAATCCCAAAAAAGTATTTATATTCTCTTAGATCCTTTATTTCAAACTCCTTCGCCATATATCCCTTGAGACGCTACATTTCCTCTAAAGTCATCACCTGTGAGGACAATATCATCCACGTGTATGGGAGAGATAAATGCGCTACCCAACAAGTCTCTGATATCTCCCCCTGTCAACCATTGCTCCACTGCTGTCATCACTTAGCTTTTGGTTGAACTCAATAGGTGTATCACATACTCTACTTCCAAGCATTCCAGTCTCACTTAGGAGATCAAGAACATACTTCCTTTGAGAGATGAAGATTCCATGTTTAGACTTCGCAACTTCAATCCCAAGAAAGTATTTATATTCTCCTAGATCCTTTATTTCAAACTCCTTTGCCATATATCCCTTGAGACGCTGCATTTCCTCTAAGTCATCACCTGTGAGGACAATATCATCCACGTGCACAATGAGTGCTGTAGTCTTACCTTGCAAGGAGTGCTTGATGAACAAGGTGTGATCAGCTTGATTTTGTCTAAAACCATATCTGCACATAGCCTGTGTGAATCTCTCAAACCATGCCCTTGGAGACTGCTTAAGGCCATATAAGGCCTTTTTTAACCTACACACATTTCCTTCTGTTTTGTGGTTCTCAAATCCAGGAGGAATGTCCATGTACACCTCTTCTTCCAAGTCACCATGCAAAAAAGCATTTTTAACGTCGAACTGGTGAAGTGGCCGTTCCCGATTAGCTGCAAGAGACAGAAGGATCCTGACAGAATTCATCTTAGCCACCGGTGCAAATGTCTCCTGATAATCCACCCCACAAGTCTGGGTGAATCCTTTGGCAACGAGGCGAGCTTTAAACCTCTCACCGGAGCTATCTGCTCTATGCTTCACTGTATACACCCACTTGCACCCCACAGTTCTTTTGCCCATAGGTAACTTAGTCAACTCCCAAGTACCATTCTTGTAAAGAGCATTCATCTGCTCATCCATGGCATGTTTCCACTTGGGATCATTGAGAGAATCCTGGACATGATTAGGTACAGCAATAGAGGCAATACTTGAAAGAAAGACATGGTAAGCCGGAGATAAGTGAGAATAGGACACAAAATTTGAAATAGGATATTGAGTACAAGATCTAACACCCTTACGGAAAGCAATAGGAACATCAAGATCACTAGACTCAACAGGTAATGAGGTATTTAAATTACCTGAATCACAATCAAGGTCAGTTGGAGCCTCACCAGTTGGAGTAGATGGCAGTAGAGGAATAGGAGTATTGGTCTCAACCTCTTCAACCTCTTTGTTTCTTCTCTTACTCCATGTACCCGTGGAATAAACTAACAATTCTTTTTTCCTTTGGCAACAACTTTCCTTATTTAGGGGTACTTGGCTTTACTTCCAACACTTCCTCTACTTCCACATTTCCAGTTTTCTTCTCTTTCTGAGGTGACACACCAACAGGGATAGCAGGAATTTCTGGTAAAGTACCAAGAATCACTTCACTCTGCTTCTCCCCCTGAAGAGGTGTCTTGGAATGCCAAAAAAAAAGGAACAGAATCATGAAATGTGACATCCATAGACACGTACCACTTCCTAGACTCAGGATGATAACATTTGTAACCTTTCTGGGTAGGAGAGTACCCCACGAAGACACACTTAAGAGCCCGAGGGTCTAATTTCCCACGATTAGGTGAGTGATTGTGGACAAAACAAACACATCCAAAGACCCGAGGTGGTATAGAAAATAGAGAAGAACATTCAGTTAAGAGCTTAATGGGAGCCTTCTTTTCGAGAACTTGAGTGGGCAGTCTATTAATTAGGTATGCAGCCGTAAGGACCGTATCACCCCAATAGTAGAACCGGAGCTCGTGGCACGCCACCGAGGCTAAACCAGTTCATAAACTTAGCCAAACATGGCCTAATAGGTATCAAAACGTCGACTTTACCTCGAGGAGTTCGAATACGAAATTTGGTGAAAAACCAGCGGACGAACGGTGTCGAGAAGCTCTAAGCAACTATATCTCCCTTTGGCCTCTTTTTGAAATTTAGGTTAAGCTTTATAAAAAAAATATCAAGATCATCTCTATCTATATATAGGCAACACTTTCGAAAATTGTGTTTACTCTCCACGAGTTTTCAAAACTTCTAATTAGTCTCTGAAATTTTCTACACAGCTAGTTCGTAGCTTTACAAGTGAAACCCTTAAAATTATAAAAGTTTCCGACTAAGTTTCGCTTGGTTGCTAAAACGCAAATTCTTGCTAGAAATATTTATAGTTTTTAGTCTTTTATTTCTTTTTGTTTTTTTTGTTCTCTTACATTTAGTGATATTCGCCCAAGGGCATCCTTGTAACTTCATGTTATTTTGTTCTTAATAAAGTACTAGAGATTGAAATTAGTCTCTAAGTTTTGCCCTAATCTTTCTACATGGTATCAGAGCCACCCTAAGAGGGTTACCACCACCACCCACCACATCCACTACCACCGGACCACCATAAACCACAGCAGCCTGTGTACTCTCCCACTGTCATCCCTACCCTCAGGCGCAGTCCATAAGGACTTCTCTAGGCTGTGCCGCAGGATCCCAGCTTCCCCAGCCATTGCCGACAAACCTTAAACACTACCTAGACCAAACCGACAAACCCAGCTGCTCCGGTTGCCAAGACGAATTCTGTAAGGATTCTACTGTCATTGGCTGCCAACTTTGGATGGCCTCTTCACCAATTTGATGTAAAAAATGCATTTCTTCATGGTGATCTTGATGAAGAAGTGTACATGGCTATTCCTCTTGATTTTGAGGACACTAGGACAGAAGGGAAGGTGTGTCGACTTAGAAAGTCACTATATGGCCTGAAACAATCTCCACGAGCATGATTTGCGAGATTTACATAGGCAATGCTCAGGTATGGCTTCAAACAGAGTCAAGCTGATCACATATTATTCATTAAACACTCATCATAAGGCAAGACTACTGCCTTGATTGTATACATTGATGATATTGTTCTAACTGGAGATGATTTGGAAGAGATGAAAAGAATAAAAGAGTTTTTGTCTAGTGAGTTTGAAATAGAAGATCTAGGAGCCCTTAGATATTTTTTGGGAATCGAAGCTGCTAGATCCAGACATGGAATTTTTTTTTCTCAGAGAAAGTATGTTCTTGATCTATTGGAGGAGACTGGAATGCTTGGGAGCAGAGCATGTGACACTCCAATGGATCCGAATACAAAATTAAGTGATGATAGTAGTGGAGCAGAAGCAGACAAAGGGAGATATCAAAGACTTGTGGGAAGACTCATCTACCTTTCGCACACCCGTCCAGACATTGCGTTGCTGTCAGCATTGTAAGTCAGTTCATTCATGCTCCCCGTGAGACTCATATGGATGCAGTCTTCAGAATTCTAAGATACTTGAAGTCAGCTCCAGGTAAGGGTCTTTTTTTTGCAAGACATGACTACCTTAGAGTAGAAGCGTATACCGATGTAGATTGGGCTGGTTCTGTGACAGACTGAAGGTCCACATCAGGCTATTGTACATTTGTGGGTGGCAACCTTGTCACTTGGAGAAGCAAGAAGCAGAATGTGGTAGCTAGATCCAATGCAGAGGCTGAGTTCAGAGCTATGGCTCAAGGAGTGTGTGAACTATTGTGGATCAAATTACTACTGACCGACTTGAGACTTGATCACAATGAACCTATGAGGCTATACTGTGATAACAAGTCTGCAATTAGTATCGCCCACAATCCAGTGCAGCATGATCAGACTAAACATGTGGAGATTGGTAGACATTTTGTCAAGGAGAAGATTAATAGCGGTGTGATTTGTACTCTATTTGTGAACATCGGTGATCTGCTTGCAGACATTCTCATGAAGGGAGTTGGAAGTAGACAGTTTCATTTTGCTCTTAGCAAGCTGGGTTTGAGAGATATATTTGTACCAGCTTGAGGGGGAGTGCTAGAAATATTTATAGTTTTTAGTCTTTTATTTCTTTTTGTTTTTTTTGTTCTCTTACATTTAGTGATATTCGCCCAAGGGCATCCTTGTAACTTCATGTTATTTGGTTCTTAATAAAATACTAGAGACTAATTTAAATTAGTCTCTAAGCTTTTGCCCTAATCTTTCTACAATTCTTACATGACTTTTCCGAAGTTGTTAATTAGCCTATCAAATTAATAGCGTGTTAATTCGTCCTCACCAGGATACTAAAACTAACAACATAATTAAATTCTAAACCAGAAATAATACAGATATTGAAATACATAGGTAAACATTTATTTCCAGATAAACATTTAAGGTATTCCACAGTGAACGTCTCATACTCGGAGAGACTTCACAACATCTAAACTCTCATTCACACCGTCTCTGAGGGTTCTCTAACATAGACACCCAAATCGACTTGTGAGTCAAAGTGAACTCACAGGTGTCATAAGACACAACATATCACATTATCATGCATGACAATGTAATGAAATGCAATAACACAAATGCGAGTGTTATAATACTCTCCCCTTAAAAGAAGTTTGTCCCCAAATTGTACCTCATGTATCGAAAATGTGCGGATGCTGAGTACGCATCTCCTCCTCTATTTCCCATGTCATCTCTTCTGTTGTTTGGCTACGCCATAACATTTATATCTTTGATATCACCTTGTTTCGTAAGACTTGATCCTTTCGATCCAAAATCTCTACTAGGTAGTAGGTACGCAACATATGTCAAATCACTCTGAATCTCATTCGGCGTTGGAGTCATTACTTGCTCCCTATCCTCTACTAAGTGTCTACGTAACAATGATACATGAAACACGTTATGAACTTGAGCATACTCACTTGACAAATTCAATCGATATGCTACGGGTCCAACTCTTCCCAGGATTTCAAAAGGTCCTGCGTATCTCGGGTTGAGTTTCTCGTATCTCCCAAATCTAGTAATTCCCTTTGAACGTAACACCTTCAAGTAAACCAAATCTCCCACGTCAAATTCCAACGGTCGCTTACGCTTGTCGGCATAACTCTTATACCTGCTCTGAGCTGTCAGTAACCATTGTCGTATTACCTTTATCTTGTCCGTTGTCTCTTGTATAATTTTCGGCGTTTCAATCATTCTTTCTTCAACTTCGGTCCAACTGATCGTTGAACGACATACACGACCATACAAAGCTTCATAAGGCGCCATTCCAATATTCAATTGAAAATTGCTGTTGTACGCAAACTCAATCTACGGCAAATGGTCTTCCCAATCACCCCGGTAATCTAGTACACATAACTGAAGCATGTCTTCTAAAATCTGGATTACTCTTTCCGATTGACCATCGGTCTGAGGATGAAAAGCGGTACTGAGATGCAATTTGGTACCCATTGCTTCTTGCAAGCCTCTCCAAAACTTCGATGTAAAATTACTATCTCTATCTGAAACAATAGAAACTGGTATACCATGTAGCCTCACAATCTCACGGATATACAACTTAGCTAAAGCATTCGGCTTAGTCGTTCGAAGCGGTAGGAAGTGCGACAACTTCGTTAAACGGTCAATAATTACCCAGATAGTAGTATTTGATTTCTTCGACCTTGGAAACCCACTAACAAAGTCCACTGTAATGTGTTCCCATTTCCATTCTACTATAGGTAACGGCTGTAACAATCCCGAAGGTACGTGGCGTTCGGCCTTTACTTGTTGAAACTCGTACAACGTGAAACATAGCGTGCTATTTCCCTCTTCATTTCCGGTCACCAATAAATATGTCTCAAGTCTCTATACATCTTGGTACTTCCCGGATGAACGGTGTACTTAGTATTGTGTGCTTCCTCTAGAATGTTTTGTTTCAACTCCTTGCCAGGTACACAAATTCTACCCCTCAATCTCAAAACATTATTTTCAAAAGTAAAACTTGGTTGTTTTCCCATTGGAATCTCATCACAAATCTTCTTCAAAGCTACATCTTGAAGTTGTTTCTCTGTAATCTCGTGAATCAAGAGTGGTTGCGCCACAATCGTCAACATCAAACCACCTTCAATTTCCGGAATCACTTCAAGTTCCAAATTCTCCATATATCGAATCAAATCTTTCTGGGAAGTCAAATCTATTGCCATGTTGGTTGGTGCCTTATGACTAAGAGCATTGACGACTACATTCGCTTTGCCCGGATGATATTGAATTGACAAATCATAGTCCTTTGTCAACTTAACCATCTCCTTTGCCTCATATTCAAATCTCGTTTCGTAAACAAGTATTTCAAACTCTTATGATCCGTATATATCTCACATTTCTCCCCGTATAGATAATGACGCCAAATCTTCAATGCAAAAATTACGGCGGCCAATTTGGATCATGTGTCGGATATTTATTCTCATGCGGTCTAAGTTGTCTCGATGCATATGCAATCACCTTGTCACCATGCATAAGAACGCAACCTGAACCTCTGTATGAAGTATCACTGTAAATGATAAACCCTTCCATCCCCGTTGGAACGGCTAAGATTGGTGCCTTCACTAGTTAACCCTTCAACTCTTGAAAACTTTATTCACACTCCGAACTCCATACAAAAGCAACATCTTTCCTCATCAACTGCGTCACCGACATTGCTATCCGTGAAAAGTCTTTTACAAATCTCCGATAATACCCAGCTAATCCTAGGAAACTTCGGATATCTGTCACATTCGTAGGTCTCAACCAATTGGTAACTGCCTCTATCTTTTGAGGATCCACTGAAATTCCTTTCGTTGATACTATATGTCTAAGAAAAGTAATCTCTGTCAACCAAACTCACAAGAAATGCGCAGATTTAGTTAACTTGTCAACAATTACCCAAATAGCATTGTTACTTCGGGATGATCTCGGAAATCCCACCACAAAATCCATCGTAAATTGCTCCCATTTCCATTCGGGTATACGGAGTCGTTAGAGTAACCCGTTGGTTTCTGATTCTCCACCTTTACTTCTTGACATATCAGACAATGTGATACAAATTCTGCAATTTCTCTCTTCATTCTTGGCCACCAATAAATTTCTTTCAAATCTCGATACATCTTGGTACTCCCAGGATGAATGGAATACTTGGTATTATGAGCTTCTATCAAAACCTTCTTTCTGATTTCATCAATATTAGGAACACATATTCGATTCTTAAACTTCAAAACATTATCTTGAATAGAAAAATCAGCTCACTTACTTTCATGTATTTCATCACAAATCTTCTTAAGAAATACATCATTCATCTGTGCCGCTTTTATTTCTTCAAGCAACGTAGGTTTCACTACCACTGTTGCAAGAACTCCATTTTTATAAAAAGGAATTACTTCCACTTCCATTCTTTCCAAGTCCAACAACAATTGATTCTGAGTAGTAAGATAATAAGCATAATTACCTGAAGACTTCCTACTTAAAGCATCCGCCACCACATTAGCTTTTCCTGAATGGTATCGTATCATCAAATCATAATCCTTTATTAGCTCAAGCCATCTTCTTTGCCTCATGTTTAGTTCATTTTGAGTGAATAAGTACTTCAAACTTTTATGATCTGTAAAAACTTCACAAGTTTTACCATAAAGGTAATGTCGCCAAATCTTTAAAGCAAAGATTACCGCTGCAAGTTCTAAATCATGTGTAGGGTAATTACATCATGTGTAGGGTAATTACTTTCATGTGGCCTCAATTGTGTAGTAGCATAAGCGATAACCTTACCATTTTGCATAAGTACACACCCTACCCCTTGGTGAGAGGCATCACTGTAAATCACATATCCTCCATATCCCGTTGGAATCGTTAATAAAGGAGCTGTAAGCAATCAGTTCTTCAGTTCTTGAAAACTCTGTTCACATTCGTTAGTCCATACAAACGGTATATTCTTATGCAACAATTGAGTCTTCGAAATGGCAATACGAGAAAAGTCTTTATCAAATCTACGATAATATCCAGCCAAACCAAGAAAACTATGAACTTTTGAAACATTCGTGGGTGTAGGCCAAGGATCAACAACATCTATCTTCTGAGGGTCAATTGAAACACCCTTTTAAGATATCACATGCCCCAAGAAAGTAATGCTAGGTAACCAAAACTCACATTTCTTTAATTTAGCATGAAGCTTGTTCTTCCTCAAAGTTTGTAATACCAATCTCAAATGATTTTCATGTTCTTCATAACTCTTTGAATAAACCAAAATATCGTCAATAAAACAATAACAAAATCATTTAGATATGCCTTGAACACTCGATTCATTAAATCCATAAAAACAGCAGGAGCATTAGTTACACCAAATGGCATCACAAGAAATTCATAATGCCCGTATCTAGTTTTAAATGCAGTCTTTCTACATCTTCTGCTTTTACTTTTAACTGATGATATCCCGACCTTAAGTCAATTTTTGAAAACACTTGAGCACCTTGTAATTGATCGAATAAGTCATCGATTCGCGGCAAAGGATATTTATTGTTAATAGTTACCTTATTGAGTTCTCGATAATCAATACATAACTGCATTGTGCCATCTTTCTTCTTTAAAAATAATACTGGTGCACCTCAGGGCGACACACTAGAACGTATAAATCATTTATCCAACAATTCCTGTAATTGTGTTTTCAGTTCTTTCAATTCAACCGGTGCCATTCTATAAAGAGTTTTGGATATCGGTTGAGTCTCGGGTATTACATCAATTGAAAATTCAATCTCTCTATCTATTTGAGTGTCAGATAAATCATTTGGAAACACCTAAGGAAATTCCCGTACGATTGAATATCTTCTAAAGCAAGATTTGAGGTTTTAGTGTCTACAACACTACATAAGAAACCCTGACATCCCTTCTTTAACAAACGACATGCTTTCATTGCTGAAACAACAAATGGTGGCGACACTACCCCCGTCCCTTGAAAATAGAATTCAATTTGCTCAGGAATTCGAAATAAAACTCTCTTCTTTTGATAGTCAATCGAAGCATGATAAGTAGACAACCAATCCATCCCCAAAATATATAAAAAGTATTGGATGTTCAAAGGTATCAAGTCTACCATTAACATTCTGCCATCCACTTCTATTCCACAAGCTTTATAGACAGAAGTACTATTCAAAGATACTCCCGAAGGAACATCAATAGATAAAACATATCCCAAAGATTCGGAAGATCTATCCAGATTCTTAGCAAAACAACAAGATGCATATGAATGTGTGGATCCAGAATCAATAAGTACATGTGCAGGGTACGTGCAAATAAGGAGTGTACCTGACATAACTGTATAAAGTATTTCCAGGTGTAAGTTCAAACATCCAACCTTGCCTCTAGTCTTTCTTTTCTCCTTCAGGCTTTTGGACTGATTTCTGAGTAGCTATGTTTGGTATAGATGAGCTTGGACCCCTTGAACGTCGCTATGGGCATTCTCTAGCGAAATGTCCCCTTTCTCCACATTCAAAACAAACACTTCCCGAACCGGAGCCATGTGAGAAGGATTGAGGACATTCCTTAGAAACATGCCCAGGTTGTGTGCATCTATAACATATACCTTTGTTCCAATAGCAAGGCCCATAATGTTGTTTCCCACAAATTGGACAAATGGGTTTACTCTCCCCTTGGAAATTGCTTCCATAATGTGATGATCCAAATCCCATACTAGAAACTCTCGGCTTCTTAAGATAACCTTGTCCTCTTGTTGGTCCTTCTCCTTGCCTCTTTGTTTGTTGATCTCTATTTTTTTGGAATTCTTCCTGTCTCGCTCCACTATGAGTGCTGTGTCCAATACCTCCAAATATGTTTGGAATTGAAAGACATCCACCCGACTAAGAATACCCCAATGTAAGCTATTTTCAAACTTCCTTGCTTTCATAGCATCGGTAGCCACTTCGGATGGAGCAAAGCTTGACAACTCGGAAAATTTGGCAGCATATTGTAATACTGTCATGTTTCCCTGGGTCAAATTGGAAAAGTCTCTAGCTCTTTGCTCTTGAGCAGACTTAGGAAAGTATGTACCATAGAACACTTCCAAAAATCGTTGCCAATTCATGTTAGGTTCCAAAGGTTTTAACTTTTTGAAACCTTTACATAGCAGCTTGAGTAGTTCTTGCTTCGCGATTTTTCGAATTCTGTGGTCCTGTTTTATTACCTTGAAATCGTTGCTCTACAGTTTGTGCAAATCTTTCAATTAGTTCCTCGATTCTGTCCATCCTCTTACTTGGAGAACCTTGCCCTTGCACCATCTTTAAGCATAAATAGGATCAATTCATATAATCAGCATCATTTAATTCATGCCTTGTCATGTATCATATGATAATCATGCTCTATTAATCGTGTCACATAAATCATGACACATAACATATCTAGTATCACGTATATGTGCACATATTCATTCAACACACCTTAATCATGCAATAAATGCAAATTTAAACCTGGCTCTGATACCAACTCTGTCACAACCCAAGTCCACCAAGTATGGCACGAGGGTACATGACATGCCACCGAGGCATGACGTATGTTAATAACATTCAAAAACGAGTTTTTAAACTCTCATTTAAACCACATTTGCAAGTGATTAGCCCCAAGGGTATAATAGGAATTTGAAATTTTGAGTTAGATTTTATACCAAAAGATAGCCGTTTGAGTCTAGGTTCTAACGTTGAAAACGGTGCATGATTTCAAAATTTCAGAAAAAGTTATGTCCGTTTTTGTAAAAGTCGACGTTTTGAACCAATTAAAACAGTGTGTATTTCGATCGATCGAAACAGCTTCTATCCACAATTCTAGCCATGAGCATCTAAGCAATCAAAAACATGCTTGAGTAGCAAAGCACTTGCCAAAACCTTTAATACATGAACATAAGAGTCTTATACATCAAGTCCTACACATGCTCTCTTAACACATCATTTACAAGTCCTTTAGTTCCAAACTACTACAACAACTACGTCACATATATACAATATGCACATTAAACACTTGCTCTCGTCTTTCTTCCTCTATTTTTCTTTCTCCTTCTCCTTTCTTTCACCTAAAATGGTTATACAATAACCATATGAGCTGAAGCTCAGTGAATAACATGTTCTTTGACATAAATTTGTGTATATCATGTAAACACGTGATATGCAATTTAATGTAACATAATGAATCACAGCCAAGTAAGTATTTATCTCCAAAGCTTCTTGTTCTTTTCACTACCCCGTGCCCGTAATGACACCCTTTATCCTTGTTCCGAGCTATCCAATACCCTATACAAGGCGTATTAAACACTCAAGCCTTAGAAGACTTTTCTACACTCCCTTTTGGAGCTTTCTCTTTATAGTGGTAGAACAATTGCTTCTTCAACCATATAATCACATAAGCATGTTTCCAACACAAAATCCTTTCTATCTCTTACATATATAGTCAATCATGATATACACGCATGCTCATAATTCATGAATTGAAAGTAAATCATTTATATGCCACAATTTCATTACTTGAAAAGTTTCCTCAAAGATAGAGGTTACTCACCGTGCTCTAGATATAAAATTGACAAGATATAATGCTCACTTTCAAACTCCTACAAGTCATATAAGATTTTATAGCATATCAATATGAATTCTTCTAATTAATCCAGGAAAACTCTATGGAAATGAAATTAAATCATATAGAAAGAATCCTCTTACCCTTAGCTTCTCAAGTCTAACTTCAATTTGAGATAGAAATCTCCCTAGCACCCATTCCCCGTTTGGTTTCCTTCCTTTCTCTCTTGTTTTTCCCTTTCTTCTTTGCACCTACTTGCATGTGTAGAGAAGCACTTCAAAAAGATGTACATCTTATTTGACTAGTTATTCTTTCATTTCTCTCTCTTGCCCAGTTGAATACACATGGACTTAGCCAAATTTAGCCCAACACCTCCTACTTGACCACCTACTAGGCCAGGTAATATAAGCTAGCACCTTGATTAGGCTAATTAATCATCATTAAGCTAATTAATCTCAATTAGACTAATTAATCTTGATTAGGAAAATTCTACCAAATTCTAGCGATCAAGTCTCCTAAATTACACTTTCACCTACTATATTTCTTACTAATTACACAATAGCTCCTTTAGTTCTCGTGAATTGCTAATTCACCTACTAGTTAGGAAAATGTATTCTTTTTACTCCTATCATTTATGCCCTTGTCTAGCAATTCAACATTTAACATCAAATATGTATCCAATGCAAGGCATAAAATAATTCCATGTCTTTCAAAATATGCAAATTCCAAATAGATTGCAATGTGTATCACATAACAAGAGTTTATCAACTCTTAATTTCCTTCCACCACTTGATAATAAGATTAAGTACGCAAATCACATAAATATTCATGTCATTACCATATAATGCACATTAAAATGTCATAATCACATGTCTAAATGTTGGGATATTACAGAATGCGATTAATCAGATGAACAACGGTGTGCACAGCTTTCCCCCAAAAGGTACTTAGAACACTAGCTGATAACAAAAGGGACCATGTAGTCTCCATGATGTCTATGCTTACGCTCAGCAATACCATTTTGTTCAGGAGTCTGTACAAGAAGATTGCTGAATAGTTCCATCAGAGGTGAGTAAATCAATAAAGGCATTGGAAGAATACTCCCCAACTAAATCACATCTAAAACATATTACAGTGGGGGTACGAATCATAGAGCGAAAAGCAGTGAAGATAGAGAAGAATTGTGAGCGATATTTCATAAGATAAACTCAACAATATCTAGAATAGTCATCAATAAATGAACCATAATAGGGACCCTCCTTTAGTAAAGACTGGAGCACGTCCCCACATATCTGAATGAACAAGATCAAAAGGGGCAAGAGAAATAGTAGCACTTTTATTCAATGGTAAAGCAGAAACTTAACTAGTTTGCATCCACTACAATCAGAAATATTACGACACTCTAGATGTCTCAAACTACCAATTGCAACTAAAAACTGTAAACGAGTACGAGATACATGACCAATGCGAGAGTGCCACAAATAAAAATTAGACGACTTAGGATTCAAACGAAAAGAAGACAAATCTATTGAAGAAGTAGTAACAGCCGGAACATGCAGATCTTCCAACACAAACAGGCCTCCCTCTCTACGGCCTGTACCAATCAGCTTCTTGGAACGAGGATCCTGCACAACACAACTAGAAGAAGAAAAATGAACCACATATCCTGAATCAAATAATTGACTAACTAATGTCAAATTTAAGATAAGTTGAGGAACATAATAGACATTAGGAAGTGACAAATGGGAAGAAGCATGCTGAAGAAGGAGAGTAGGCAGATGCAAACAAAGAAGAATCACTAGTCATATGATGTGTAGCACCGGAGTCAAAGACCCAAGTGTTAGAAGATATACCTGAGGGAGACGAGGATAATGAACCTACTGAAATAGAGACAGAAAGCATTAAGCGATTGAGAAGAAATGAGCTTCTGCAACTGCTCGACAATGAGTGATAGGTTGGGAGCTGAGGAAGATGAGTCAGCTGGTGGGGCAACAGCTGCAGTGTGATGATCGTTGCCCTTAAAAGGCTGTTGTGGTCCACGAGGTCTTAAATTAAGCAATCGGGGACACTGCGCCTTCGAGTGACCCTTCTCATGTCAAAAACTACACTCATCCGCAGTAACCCCGTCTCGCCTATGTTGTGTGCTACCGTGGGGCTTGTCCGGGACAACAAAATCTGTCTGTGAAGGTAAAGGAAGAATACCCTTATCTGGAAGAACCTTGAGACGGATCTCCTTAGCCATAAGCTCATTAACAATAAAGTCAACGGAAGGAAGTGGACTTCGATGAAGATTAGAACCACGAAGTGCCTCAAAGTTGTCCCTGAGTGGCAACATAAATTGTACCAACCTCTACTCCTCTGTATAGGTACAATACGGATCATAAGAAGTCAACGTCTATGGATTAGTGAGAGCTAATTGATCCCAATATCTAGTCATAGTGGAATAGAACTCCTGTATACTCCTATCACCCTATCGAACACCTCGAATATCAGACTCTAACTGATATCGTTTAGCAAAGTTGGACTGAACAAATAATTTGGACAAATAGTCCCAACTTGCCTTGGCAGTGTCAAATTTAGCCAAGTGAACCCCAATCGATTGGTCAATCGAATTATTTCAAGTATTGATTTTTGCATTATTAATTGCCCAATGGAAAGGAGCTCAACATAATTTGCTGCTTTCTGGTCAGACAGTATTTTGATAGCCCCTAACCCCACATACTCTTTCCTAGCAACTTTTTTTTCATTACATACGCCCTATATGTATATTTACTTCCCGTTAATCGGACAGTGATAGCCTGAAGAGAGTCTGAATTCCCACTAGCCATAGTTAGAAGCAAAGTACAAATGCCCAAACAATACCCCAAAATAGCAACCAAACATTTCCGAAAACTACAACCAAACAGCCCCTCAACTTGTTACTACAGCGAAATAGCCCTCTAAAAAAACCACAATACACTTAAACAATGAATAAACAAACCCAAAACAGGATGTGTGCACTAACCAAGAAATGGTGCTCGTCAAGACAAAAAATGATTGAAAGCAAGTAAGATGAGATCGAACACTTCAGCAATGTCCAAGAGACCT
Organism: Hydrangea macrophylla; assembly: GCA_033977485.1. Classification (NCBI taxonomy): domain Eukaryota; kingdom Viridiplantae; phylum Streptophyta; class Magnoliopsida; order Cornales; family Hydrangeaceae; genus Hydrangea; species Hydrangea macrophylla. Next base: position 59,478,707 of record CM066997.1, on the reverse strand, counting down.
AGGCACACCTCCCACGAGAAGATCGAAGCAACAACCAGGCCTAGAAAATACGAAACAAGCAGATCAAAAAATTTATGCCCCATTTTTCGAAAAATCTTCAAAAAATGGAAAATCTCAAAAGTTGCGAAACCACCACCAAAATACTCACAAGGAAGAGGTGAACCAAACCCTACGTTGCAATGTGGAAAACTACTATTGTCACACTAACGTCATCGTCTGTACGATGATGTCAGCCTTCTTTGAGTGCTTATTCTTTCTCCTCTGGTATTCTCAAATACAATGGGATCGTAATCCGCTCTAATACCATGTAACTTAGCAATCGAAGAAGAAGATTGAGGAAGCAGAAGGAAAGAAGAACAAAATGTTATTAACGTGAATGTATTCAATACAGAATAATATAAAATACACAATAAGGCAACCCTTTATAGTAGGGTTACATAAAGAAACATAAGACTAATATGCCCTTAATGCTAAAATATTTTATTACTCTTAACATTGTGCATCAGCTAAGTAGCACTGTCCAATATTATCAACAACATTAGAACTATGACGTGGAACAACATTAAGATCTAGGAAGCACAGGTGCGGCGGTCCGACACCCAATGCGGGTGCGGCTGCCTTTCCGAAGAGTCCGTGTTTCCTTGGCTAGAATACATTGTGTGCAAGGATACAATTTGCTACATTACTTTTAGGAAGCTTTTAATGCGTGTTTGAAAAAGCATAAAATAGGTTGTTTAGTCCTCTTCTTATCTTCTATCTGGTTTTTAAGAAAACCATCATCAAGTTCGTTTGACAAAGAACTATAAAATGAAAAGACATTTACCAAACAATTGAATATGTACAACGGATTAAGTACCACAAAACCGGGTCTAAGCAGTCGCAAACAGTCTCTTAGGCTTCCTTTGGCTCCAAATTTAGTGGAAGGAAAAAAGAGGGGTTGAATGTAAAATAAAAGGAAAAGCAATTTCAAGTGGATCTTAGAATAAATTTTCCATAGGCATGTCATGTGTGCTCTCCCACTTTAGGAAGGGCAACAAGGTCGATTTGGGAAGGGGAATCTCTCTTTCTGGACGAGTAATATTGTGCTTCCCAAATTTTGTATCCCAAATGGTTCCTGATGCGTGTGGCAGTGGGACTACCTTCAATAATAGTGGGATCATTTTAACATCCTCAATCAAAATCAAGTTGCCACATGTGTTTGGGAACCTTTGGGATCCAGAATTTGGGAAGCACTACATTACTCCTTTCTGGACCTCACCTAGCATGACAGTGTGTGCACTACTAGGCTTGGAATAATTGTTTTTACTTGAACAAATAAGCAGAGAATGGACTATCTGCTTGGCATGTTCCAGTCCTTTCACTATAAGAGTATGAATGCTTGAAGGTTTATGCTGAAGTAACATTCCCTTCAAATTATTACAGTTTCTTTAATAATTTTGGTATGAGTTATGTCTTGCTTTCTTTGTTATTGTTGGAAGATATGGAAGAATGAGATTGAAGATAATATTATGGTATCAATTAGTATTTAGGGGTTATGTCATCTATGGGTATTTTGGTCATTGTTATTGTTAGGGTTTAGTCAATCAATGATGTAAGCCCTAGGGGTATTTTAGTATTTTCCTTTCCTTATATTTGCCTATATATAGGGTTGCTATGTAACTATTGTATTATCCAATAATATTCTATACATTTAGTCTTTTTTTAACATGGTATCATAGCAATAAGGTTCTGGTGTCTTTTTTTGAGTCTTTCACTTCGCCAGCGGGCGGCCATCTTACCGCTTTGCCGGACCTCCATTTTCTTTTCATCTTTGTTGTCATGCCATCGGACCTTTTCTTGTATCTCTTTGTCCTCCCAAAACAGCCCATCTCTTTCTGTACAGCAGCCACAAATGGCCATTTTCTGGCGATGATGTCATCATTTTCTGGCAAGTTTTCCGACCAAAATTTACATGTCCAGATTCGCCTCTTGGTGTTGATTGTTGTGGTGTTTTTCGTTTTTTTTTTAGATTGTTTGGAGAGGTTATTTAATTTTTTAATGTTTTCGAATTTTTTGGGGCCATTTTTTCCAATATGATATTTTAGGCTGTTTAGTGTCTTTTGATACTTCAAATCTTCACTATGGGGTTCGATTTGGCCATTAGAAGTACTATTGGAGTGGATCATGGTTGTTTGGATTGATTTCTACCATTTTTTGGTGAAGAACACTGGTTCAGCCCTCTGTATTCCTCTGTTTTTTGGTGCGGCTACCTTAACCAATGGAGTTTCTGGTCTCGTTTGGCTGCTACTGCTTGAATAGAACTTAAGGATATGTGTGGTTGTTGCTTTGTTTGGTATTTACAGTCTTAAGGGCTTGTTTGGGCATGCAGATCTTGTACGAGATTGAAGATGATGTCCAAGATCCCAATATTTCTTTCTTTTTTTTTTTCAAATCAGCCCCAACATTTTTTTTGAATTTCAAATCTGCCCTAAAAATTTTTAGAATTTCAGATCTGCCCCATTTTTTTTGAAAATGACCTTTTTGCCTCAAAATTTTCTGAAATTACAAATTAGCCCCAATTTTATTTTTCAAATTTTTTTTTTTTTTTTTTTTTTTTTTAAGCCTTGTTTGGCTTTGGGCTTTATTGGGGTCTTGTTCTTTAGCCTTCCAAACTTCGGTGTTCGTGTTCATTCCCACCTTTAGTTTGAAGGGGAGAATATAAGGAGACCGGACAGGGTGATGGGACTCCCGAGGAAGTGGCCTGCTATGTCACATGGGTGACGAAACCACCCGAAGAGGGACCCACTTCATCGCACGGATTGGTGTGTTTGAACACACAACCTCCCTTCAACTTGAGGGGGAGTGTTGAAGACAAGACAACTACCTCTATTTATGTGTCACACGATGTTGTTGCCGTGGGTACTTCTCACCTTTCTGTATGTGATTTTGGAGCTTTGGATGGTTGTATGACGAGACCACTCGAGAGGAGCCGCACGTGGACCACCCAATAGGGGTCGCACGTGGACGAGAGACTACCTAAGAGGGGCCGCTGCAACAGTTTACAAGGTGGAGTTTTAGAGAGAATAGTTCAGTAGAAGACTGTCTTCCATATTCGTGTGCAAGTTGGTCATTTCAACAAGTATCTGTGTGCCAACTTGAGAGAGAGTGTTGGAAGATATGGAAGAATGAGATTGGGAAATATTATGGTATCAATTAGTACTTAGGGGTTATGTCATCTATGGGTATTTTGGTCATTGTTATTGTTAGGGCTTAGGTAATCAATGATGTAAGCCCTAGGGGCACTTTAGTATTTTCCTTTCCTTATATTTGTCCATATATAGGGTTGCTATGTAGCTATTGTATTATCCCGTAATATTCTATACATTAAGTTTTTTAACAGCTATGGTGGTGTCAAAAACTGCCTTGCATCTTGTCATGTTTTCCAATATGTCACTTGCTTATACATCCCTAATTGTACCTTAGGGCACTTTGTCAGATATGCCATACTGATAGGGGTGGCAATTTGCGACCCGACACAGCAACCCGACACGTCCCGACACGAAAATAAACAGGTTTGGGTGATCCGTATAAAGGCACGGGTCATAAACGAGTCGACCCGTTTGACACGATTAATAAACGGGTTGAAGCGGGTCAACCCGTTTGACCCGATTAAGTATTTAAGTGCAGTTGGGACATTTATTTATTTTAGTTTTTAAATTTTTTTTTTAATAATCTGGAAGTCTAAAATACAATCAATATAAATAAGTACTAAAAAAATAATTTTTTTTTTCAAAAAAAATTTATTTAAAAAAAATACATAAACTAAAATTGTTTTTTTTTTTGCTCACAAAAAAATAGTAGTTACCAACTTACCAAACAAGTAAATTTATATATAATAATTAATAACTAATGTAATAAAAAATAATAATAAATAACTAATAAGGGAGGGAGGAAGCTGGAGCCTGGAAGCATTCATGCATCAAGCACTGCATAAAATAAAAATAAAAAAATAAAAAAAAGGGAGGAAGCCAGCTAGAATTGTTGGATTGGGAGAGACAAATTAGTCAATTAGACAAATACAATTGGTAATCTTGATTCTTGATGGATGGCAAGTGAAGAAATTTATTTATACAGTTAATAAAAACAACATTTCTTTTTAATCATTTTGTTTGGATGTCCTTAGGTGTTAATTTCATAATGCTTGGATATTGTTATATATGTAGTATTTTGATATTTAAGATGTACTTGTTAATAATTGATACATTTGATGGAAGACTTGTTTGTGTTCTTAGTAGGGTTGTAAGCTTTTTTCGAATAACCGAACTGAGCTAAACGGTCGATTTTCTTAAAATTGCCTACAACTAGAAAATTGATCCGACCGTCCAAATTGGCAAAATCGACCAAAAGGCAAAAAAATCGACCGAACCGAGCACTTCGGTTCGTTTTCAAAAAATGAAAAAAAAAATAAAAAATTTAAAAATAAAAATCAGATCAGATCCGATCCGATCCGAATCAAACCAATGACACCCTACACGGGTTAGACGGGTTAAATGGGTGACCCGTGTATGACAAGTTAAGAATGACACGATTGTGACCCGACACGACAATGGCCCGACACGATAATGGCCCGATACGATTATGACCCGACACGACCCGATTGCCACCCCTACATACAGAGTAACTCTTTTATCTTTTGAGCTCCCAAAGCACAAGGCAAATAAAATTTCATGGCCTTTCAGTGTCGACTATTTGGTGGTGGTACTTGTGAGAATTAATTACCGGTGAATCTCACTCGCCACTTGTCATTTATATCTTGATTATCTTGTTTTATAATTAAATCTTTTGAATTCTGGTGTCACGTGTTAGAGAAAGTCATTTTACAGAAAGGATCTATACCAATTTTTACGAGCTTTTTGCCTTGTAAACTTTCTTGTAAGTTATGAGTCAAATTCTGTGCTCTGAAAAGATTGTAAATGAATCTCATGCTGGATCAAGTTTCTTGATGTGTTCTGAAGTAGAAGCAACGATGTGCGTTCAATTGCAGGTGGAATATTGGACCGGGTGGACAGTTACATATTTACGGGTGCACTTGCATATTCCTTCGTGAAAACCTTTCTCCCACTATATGGGGTTTGATAGACAAAGCTGTGATGGGAAAAAAAGAAACGACGCAAGTTTTCTTTGTAAAGCTAGGTGCAAACACAATCATAACTTAATAACTCGGACATGTGATGAATTTTTTTTTTTTTTTTTTTTCAGTTCAGAGTCTCGAAAATTTAGAAGGATTTAGAAGGTGATTGGGACTTAAATCTATTTCTTACATTTGATTTCTATTTCTAGCTAGGGAAATTACATTCCCCCCCCCACCCCCCACCCCCACCCCCACCCCCACCCACACACACACAAGTATTGTTGAACTATGAAGGCGTGTTTGGAATGATGCTTCTACTTATAAGTTAATTCATTTGAGCCTTAATTGATGAGCATTGCGTGCTCTTGTCCTGTAATGCGTGTGTGGGCTTGCATGCATGTATTTCAATTTGAAGTTGAATCAGACTAGACTTTGATAGAGCCAACGTCAAACAATGTTTTTAGTCGAAATATATTAAATGTGGTGGAAGGTGCATCCCCAAATCTCTACGCATGAATCAAGTGTAAAATGGTCAAGTTTAATGTTGAATTGTGTATGAATAGAGAAGAGTCGACTGGAATTGCTATTAAACATTGTGAAAACTCCCTGCCTTCTCCCGTCGACTGAGCAGTCGACTGAGCAGTCGACTGAACCTCTGGTTTTAAAATGTGTTTTGTTTTTCCGCTGCGTGTGTTCTTCAAACCTAATTTTGGGAACGTTAATGAATTGGTTTAGCCTCGGTGGCGTGCCACGGGCTCCGGTTCCGCTATTGTGGGACCGGGCTGTGACAAGAAGTAATCAAGTTAAGTAGAACACAAAATAGATGAGCGAATCGGAATCTTGTATAAGAAGTTATGGCCATAGTACAGGAGCAAATTTGAGAGATGCCGATGGAAAAATGATGTTCATAGGTTCTAAGTTTAGAGTTGAAATTAGATTAAATGGGGTCGAAGACGCATCCCCAAATCTCTTGGCATGAATCAAGGGTAAAATTGTCAAGTTTAATGTTGAAGTGTGTTTGGATAGAGAAGTAATCAAGTTTTTGGAACACAAAACAAATGGTGAGCGAATCGGAATCGCATATAAGAAGTTGGGTAATACTTTGGACACACTCAAAGGCACAGCTTTTGGGACACAACCCAAGAGATGTGTCTACAGTCTATCTCTTGGGTTGTGTCCCAAAAGTTGTCTTTGAGTGTGTCCCAAGTATAGACACATCTCTTGGGTTGTGTCCCAAAAGTTGTGTCTTTGAGTGTGTCCAGAGATACACATCTCTTGGGTTGTGTCCCAAAAGTTGTGTCTTTGAGTATGTCCCAATCTTTACTCTCATAAGAAGTTAAAGGCCAAATTACAGAAGAGCGTTGAACCTCGACCAAGTTTGCTTGAGCAAAATTAATTCTGCTCGAGCATGATTAATTCCGGCTGAGCAAAAAACGGTCCAGAGGCAAAATGGAGGGGAAGCTTCTAAATTTGCTTGAGCAAAAAGAATTCTGCTCGAGCAAAATGGGGTAAAAAATGAAATGGAGGGGAAGCTCCCAAACTTGCTTGGGCAGAATTAATTCTGCATGAGCAAAGTGGGGACAAAACCAAAATAGACGTTTATTCTGCGCAAAACTAAGTTTCTCCTTTAAAAACAAATTGAAATCTTGTATTTGAAATAGTAAAACGTTTACACTCTTAAATAGGATGCATAAGTACGAGTAGATGCTAAAATTAGCGCTTGTTTCCTAAATTTAAATGCGGGCACAAGCTTGAATTGGAGTGAGACTTGTACATCACAAAAATTAAAGATATCAAAGTGTAGATAAATCATGCACATAGCCATACTAGTTGGGTTTAGGTCAATTACCTAGCAGAATAACCCAACGGATCAATTCGGGGTTGTTCTGAGCTCGACGATGAAATCCACGAACTGTTGTGCTTCCGTGTACTCTCTTATGCTTCGTGTTGATCATAGGAGACACTACTAGAGCAATTTCCGTGATAGTCACGTGCTAAATTTCATAGCTCCATGGTGATGACTTAGAGAGAGAAAACGTGAGAGAGGGGAGAGAGAGAGTGGCCGGTTGTTTCTCTTAGGGTGTGTAAGAGGTAACTCTAGTTGTGTGTGCAATATACATATATATAGGCACACACCTTAGGTCTCCAAGGCCAAGGCCCATCGGACTCGGTTCAATGTATGTGGGTGTACAAATGAGCCATAATATTTCTTACATCTCCCACTCACCCATATAGGGCTAGTATTAAAATTAATCTCTCGAAACAGAACTTCTCACCTCTTCATACATGGAAATGGAACGTGCGACCTTACGAAAAGAAAGTACAACGATAGGAATGTAATGCCAAATCATTACCATAATCAGCAAGACACATCACTCGGAAGCTTCTCGTGTATGCCTTAGACAGTTCAACCACACCGGACACAACATTCCAATCCCTTGGTGAAAAGAAGTGCTGCACCTACTCAATGTAATGTACTCATGACACATTAGTAACAAAATACGATTGTCGCAGACCTGCTAATGAGTCACAAAATATGGTGTGTTATTGAATGGTCTTCCCTGAGCCCTTATGTCAATTCGACTAACTTGATCGCTTGTCCAGACATGCCTCATTGAACGGAATTATCTCTTCGTCTTAGGATAGCATGCTAAAGTAGTTGTCATCAAGCGTCCTCTTCATGACATAGTCTCAGGTACTGAAGGCAACCAGTTTGTAAAATAACCAATTTCTTGGATATGCTACTACTATCTTGGAAAATCCTTCGACGAATCTTCTGTAATATCCTGCTAAACCGAGGAAACTTCTGACTTCGGTCGGTCTGTTCCAGCTTAAGACTGCATCAATCTTAGATGAGTCTACCGAAATACCTTCCTGAGATATAACATGTCCCAAGAATTTGACTTCCTGTAGCCAAAACTCACACTTGCTGAACTTTGCATACAACTTGTTATCTCGAAGTGTCTGCAAGGCAACTTGTAAATGCTCATTGTGATTCTCTTTTGTCTTTGAGTAGATCAGTATATCATCAATGAACACAATAATGAATTTATCCAGATATAGTCTGAATACTCTATTCATCAAGTCCATAAATACTGCTGGCGCATTCGTCAATCCAAAAGGCATAACTAGAAACTCGTAATGCCCGTATCTTGTCCTGAATGCAGTCTTCGATACATCCTCTGGTCGAACTAACAATTGGTGGTATCCTGAACGTAAATCGATCTTGGAAAAGATCCTAGATCCTTGTAACTGGTCGAATAGATCATCTATCCGAGGTAATGGATATCTATTCTTAATCGTAACCTTGTTCAACTCCCTGTAGTCTATACAGAGTCGAAGTATTCCTTCCTTCTTCTTTACAAATATAACTGGTGCTCCCCAAGGTGACGTACTTGGACGAACAAATCCTAGATCTTCAAGCTCTTGAACTTGCTTCTTCAGTTCCAACATCTCGGTTGGTGCCATCCTATATGGAGTCTTAGAAATAGGCAATGTACCAGGTACTAATTCCACGTAGAAGTCTATTTCTCTTTTCGGTGGAAGTCCTTTAATATCCTGAAATACATCTAGAAAGTCTCGTGCAATAGGAATTTGATCCATCGTAAGCTCCGTACTCGTACTAATGATCGTAGCCAAACCACTCGTAAGAAACAGGTCGCTTGTCGGTTGACACTGAAATCTGATCGTCGGCTTTCCTTGTATTGGAAATACAATCGTCCTAGTAGGGCAATCCAAATTGGCACCATATTTAGTTAACCAATCCATCCCTAGGATAACATCGAATTCTGACATCGACAGAACTACCAAGTCTGCTGGAAGATTCCTATCTCCCAAAGTCAATGGGCAATCTCTACACACTTTACTCAACTTAACTGTCACTCCCAACGGTGACACAGCATTCAGTGTTGACTCAAGTGTCTGGGGTTCTAAACCCAACTGACGCACAATCTTAACAGCAATAAAAGAACGTGCGGCTCCAGTATCAAATAAAGCTTTAACTGGACTATGAAAGAGTACAAGTGTACCTTCCAAATGTTGCTGCTCATTAGCATTAAAGCCTGCTTCTTCTGGGATAATAGCATTCATCCTTGCCTGATCTGGAGGTCCTTGAATTCCTTGAACTGGTGCCCCGTAGTATCCTCCTCATCCTCAATCGGCTCAGGCTCTGGCTCTGGGATGGGTACGTCGGGCACTGGTGATGGTGGGGCTGCTGCTGCTGGTACAGTTATAGGCTCTGGTGGACCGGCTACAATGGCTCTCAACTCAATCTCATCCATCTCTGGCTTACTCAAAACTAGTCGTAACATCTCCTGGCAAATGTCTCTACCGACCCTCGCAGTATGGTAAGCATCCATGCGCATCTGTGTCGGGTGAGTACTCCTGGTCACATAAAGCGATCTCCACATGTCTTCCTCTAAATGTCGACTAGCTATCTGGCACACACGCTCACGATAAAACTCTGGGTCAGCTGGCTCCACGGTATCTCCATGGATAATATGTCCTCCATAAGCATCAGTCACAAACTGGTGAAACTCCGGATCCATGCTATCCTGCAAAGGAAACTATCTATCGTCAGGAAGACGAACTTATCTTATTTTCATATCTCATCTCAAAGAAATTCTATCATACTAGGACCAGATGGTGTGGAAATACTTAGTGAACAAAAGTATCACAACCTAGAGTACCGAACCTAAGCTTTGATACCAAAAACCCTGTCACGCCCCGGAGCAGCATAAATAGAGAAAAATAAATTTCCTTTATGGGTCCATAAGGAATGACAGGTGAAAGTCACTAATAATCCACACCACGCAGTACTAGTCCAAAAGAAAAGCAACAGTAAACAACTGAGAATAACACAGTGCTAACTATTACAAAAACATCAGAGTGTGGTCCACAGGATCACAACAGGTCTGAAGACAACAGATGCCCAAGTACCCGCTAACAAAAGGTTTAACAGAACAATTGAAAATATAAAACTAGTTATAAATCCTTCAGCCTTCAACTAGCGTACGGATAGTCCTCAGCGTAGTAATCCTTCCTGGCGTAATCGTCATTGGTGGGGCCCTCCTCTGGATAACACTCATCAGTGTACTGGTCATTACCTGCAGAATAAGGGGCAGGATATTCTGGACGGGGAAAGTCCAGGCAATAAAAGGCCGTCAGCTTACTGAGAGCTGAGTGAGCATAAACTAACGAGGTACCAGTTATCTGAAGTAAACACGAGCTTATGAAACGCGGGTTAACATCTTATTATAAAGATAACATTATGTTGTTCCTTTATCTATCCTTGTAAACCGACCCTTATCGTCTTGTTACTCAAATCACGACATTTAACAAACTCTGATTTCATGAACTGACTCAATCGTTTAACTCTAGGGATACACCTCCATTTCGACCACCGCTTTTAAGAGCATATGCACAGCTCACCGCATGTCATGGACTCCACGTCAGTCCGTCCCCCAGCTTTTAAGAGCATATGCACAGCTCACCGCTTATTAGGGACACAACGTTTCCAATAAGGCATATCATTCTATTGCCACGACTTAACGTCATCTACTAGTGATCCCAGCTCACTGCTTTTAAGAGCATATTTACAGCTCATCGCTTTTAAGAGCATATCATAGATCATCCAGTCTATCTTAGGACTTATTTGGTCCAGCTCACCGCTTTTAAGAGCATATGCACAGCTCACCGCTTTTAAGAGCATATCATGACCGAACGTCCATCCCCGTACTATTCCCAGAACTTATCAAACCTACTTACGTTCCATTCTAACATCGACACATGACAATTCCCAATGTGGCCTGACTACTCTGAATGAAAGAAAACGGACATCGAACTTATACAAGAATTTCATAGTATCTAACGTTGTCAGATTTATACATATGTTATTAATCATACTTATCTGTGTTGTCACATTATCCCTGATAACCCCCAAATCGTAAAATGGAAGTCCGTATTGGAAATCGAACAACAAAACCTCTTATAAAATAAATAGGCAAAGAAAATCATGTTCTGATCATTCCAATCGATTGGGACTAAGTCCAATCGATTGGTATAAAATCATATCAATCGATTGAGAAAACAGGCAATCGATTGGGTCTTAAATAGTGGCAATCGATTGCTAACATTTTCAATCGATTGGGATGTCAATCGATTGGATCTCTATCCAATCGATTGGATCCAGACTGATGGCAATCGATTGAGATTTATGTCAATCGATTGACACTTCGTCCTCACCAGCAGATTGTAAAAACAGCTTATATAAACGTACACTACATGCATTTAACCCATCTAAACTTCATAATAACTTATATAAACTTCATATAGAGGGAACAAGTGAGTTAGAACTCACCTAGGGTGCGTTTGGCTTGTGTTTAAGCTTGAAATCTCCAAGCTCTCTCTCTCTCTTCCTTCTTTCTTCTTCCTCCTTGTCGGGTTCTCTCTCTTCTCTTGCTTCTCCTCCTTTTTTCTGCTTCTTCTTCTTCCTCCCAACTGCCAAGGACAGTGAGTGTGTGTGAGGGTGTGTATAAATATAGATATATAGATAGATATATGTATATCTCTCAAGAGGTATGTCTCTCTCTCTCTCTCTCTCTCTCTCTCTCTCAAGGCTGCCAAAATGACCCAAGGCCATAAATGAACGAGTATATATAGGGGTTAAGAGTGCCACATGTTTAAAGCTCAAGAAAAGAAGAAAATATGTCTCAGCTTATACCAATCGATTGGGACACAAGTCAATCGATTGGGAACAGATATTTGTAGTCAATCGATTGGAATAATGTCAATCGATTGGGATGTTGACACGTAGTCAATTTTAGTCGGTAAAATGGAAATCGATTGGGAATATGTCAATCGATTGGTATCCGAAAAGTGTCAATCGATTGGGAATATGTCAATCGATTGGTATCCGAAATTTATCAAAAGGAAGAGAAAGTTTATACGAGTATAGAAATGAAATACCAGGTCTTATTAATATACCAAAATACAGGGTATTACACAATCTCCCCACCCTCACTTAAAATTGGTATGTTGTCTTCAAAATCCTCCAACTCATAGAGGTCAACATATCTCTTAGTATTACCAAGTTGGGGAAGTCATTTTGAATATCATGTGATACCATTTCTGTCATTCCTATATCCGGGTGTTCATCATACGTAACATTGCCCGTCGATGTATTAGAATAGCTTATAAAGGTATGCTTTTTAGCTCTCGAGCGTAGTTACTCGGACTTATACGAGGTATAGTGAACATAACCTCCTGATCTCCATGTGTGTAAATGCTCCAAAATGAGTTTTTCACCTTTCCATAGCTTATAAGGGGGTAGAAAGAACTGACTGAGAAGAGACACTCTAATATGTAGGCAGCAAACGAGAGTACATCCCCCCAAAACAGCATTGGGAAGTTGATTTGCGCCATCATAGTCCTAGCCATATATAGGAATGCCCTATTACTTATTTCTGCAACACCATATTATTGCGGAGTTTCCGAAATAGGAAGTCATCTGCGTATCCATTTTCATCACACAGTTCCCTAAACTGATTAGATAAGTACTCGCGATCCTCGTATCGCGCAAAATCATCGATAAAAGTGAGAAAATGAGAGGCTTTATGACATGCTTTTACCACCATAGGTCTACAGATATCTGAGTGAATTAGCTCTAATGCTTGAGTAGCTCTAATAGCCTCTCTAAAAGGCTTTCGACATACTTTGCCAATTAAGCAAAACTCACACATAGGTAGGTCAACGTCAATGAGTGGGCCCAAAAGGGACTTCTCGAGCTAATCAAGTCATCCTATTACATCTTATGTGTTCAAGTTTAGCATGCCATGTCTCAAAATAAGTGAATAATATAGGCAATTAAAACAATTTTTAAGAAGTTATTCCTAGATAACCATGTCCTAGTAATATTACCACCCAAAAACATCAATCCTATTACCATCGAATTGAAAAACGCCTTTGACTGCACTTTTCCACCTTGTCAGCCTTGGGGTCAAACTTGCTAGACCCACCCTGCCTTTTGGCGGGTGTCCCCTTACCATTGCGTTTAGGCCGATTAGCTTTACGCTCACTTCCACTTATAGAAGTTGTGGTCAAAAGTGTAGTTATACGGTTCGTCTTACCTTTTGGCACTCCATATTTGCTCAACATGTCAGGAAATATCACGACCCGGATCCACACATGTAAATCTAGGATATGTGGCACGCCACCAAGGCTCGTCCCAAGTCATTAAAGTTGCGAAAATCACCATAATAAAAGTTTTGACCAAAGAACTCAACACACTACTTTTTTTTTTAAAGGGTTTGCACACACAAATACCCAAACACCTTAACAAATCCGTCTTCAAAAGTAATGTTTTAAAACATTGTATACATTTCGAAAACATGTAAAGGCACTTCCTGGTCATAACCCCAACCTTCATGAGTTTTTAATTCAGTTTAAAATACTCTAGGAAAAATATTATTTATAATCAATTCATGTCAAACTCAACGAGTAGAGACTCTAAGTTTGTCGCCCCAATCCAACTATGCAATGTACAAAAATACAACCAAAATAACACGTCCCCTTTACTACAAGAAACTAAGTCAATATCCTTTTATTACACAATTTCTAATAAACAACTAATTACAATATTTCACTATTTACATTTATTAAGCATAAGCCTATTAAACCAGAATTTATTTACAATCCCACGCCCACGAATACTCTCCAAGTCCTTTCCTTTTCTTCCGAACTCCACCTTGAATACCTACGATGGTTATTCAATAACCACTACAATCTATAAGCTATATGCTTGTGAATAACACTAATTATGCATATGAATAATAAACATGCTCAATTTCATTTTATTACAACAAACTATAGTCTCCGAAAATTACTAGTTCACTTCCACCACTACCAACTAGTCCGCGGCTCTACTCCCTAAGCCCACGTGACCTAGTCCATGACCCACGCCTCACGTGCAGTCCCATAGGCCTCTGGCGGCCGTGGTCGTCACCACATCGATTACCTCATGGTGGTATAGAACTAGTAATTCTATTGACCCAAGTAAGCAACTCAACATGCTCACATAATTCATTACACCGTGCTGTCACAATCAAATTGGGCCTAATTTAACCACATGAATTTTTACCCATTAATAAACTAATAAGCTTTATTAAGCTAATTTAACATGCTTTTACATCACAAATGAACCCAAACATGAAATCATCCATAAATCATAATTAATGTCACTCACCTCTTAGAATCACTCATAAACTTGAGATTGGAGTCCTATTATGCTTCAAGTATAAATCCTACACAATTTTGGTAAACTAAATGTTACCAACCCATTTGGGTCACGAAAAATCTACCGATTAAACTTACATTAAATTATACCATAAGGTTAGACTTACCCCCACGAGCCCAAATATAACTTCGTATCACGATTTGGACAACGTACAATGAAGATGTGACGTCGTAAAAGTTGGCCGAAACCCACTGGCTCCCTAAGACCCTCGGCCCCCTCTCTGTTCTTCTCTCTTTTTTTTATTCTTTCCTTAACTTTTCTTTTTGGTTTACTAACATAGATATATACATAAATATAGTATATATGTATATATACACACTATGCCACCGCCGCCGCCTACACCGCACACACAATCACGTTTGTTGTTTTTTTTTGTTTTTTTTTTTTAAACAAGGATGAGGATGGGAGATGCTATGATGCATCTCCATGTACGTAAACTTAATATTATTCACACTTACACCCCCACAAATTTCTTACACTTTTTATAAAACTCTCTAACATTAATATTAACTACCCAAACTAATTATATTATTATCCCAATATCTAAGTAAATCTATATCTATATCACGTATAGGCCCCAAACGTGATCCCAAATATTATATGAAAGCACTAATTAGCCTATTAATTATGCCACGTGTCCAATTACGCCCTCATTAGGGTACCCAAACCCGTCTCATAAATAATCATGAACTATAATAGAATATTAAAGCACTGAACATTTTATCAATTAAATAATTATATGGCATCAACATGTATCATAATGTACACATTTACATTTACATGTCTACCATTTAACCACATAAATGCACATTTATGCAATTTAAATTATCCAAACCTCTCTTGGGTCACACCTTCATATCTGTCCCACCTCTAGTGGAACTTACAATTGTGCCCTTTATCAAGCACTTATCACATCGGGATAACTAGAACTTACCCAAATCATCACATGCAATTAATTATAGTAATTAACGCATGCCGAAATAAATATTAACACCATTTTTTCGGGTACGGGTATTACACTCTACCCCCCTTTTAGGAAGTTTGTCCCCAAACTTTCCTCTCATTGCGAATGAAATAGATGTAAGCATTTCTCCTCGAACCTGTACTGGTTCATATGCAATAACACGATTTCAAGATACATTATACCCACTGATGTGGCCACAATTGCAATTGACTGGTCCCCAAACTTACATTACCTTCCATAGCAAGTACCCACAGTATACCTCTCAAATTCCATTTCTTTTCTCGTGACTTCCTCAACTGGAGTGAGTTCACCAGAATACTGTAACCCAGAAATAACTTCATTGTTAACACACAACTTCTTTAATATAAGATTTAAATTAGAACTCCTCATGAGTTAGAATGCTTTGGATGCCCAAATAGTTCAACTGCATAATTCCACTAGAATATTATAACTCAAGGAAGAAGAATAATTCATCCTTCAAAACTCAGCCTCTTCCCAATTCAAGATTCGAATTGAATAATCTATACTAGACAAAGCTTTTCCACTCTTTTACGGTTATGTACTATTTCACAACTTATATGACACAAATAATATCAATACATAAATAGGCTTCATTTACTAATCAATTTATGTGATAGATAAAACCACCGTATCAATTACTTTATATCGTTTCAAATAATCTCACATACCGGATATCCAATTTTCCCAATACCCTCTTGACAACAATTTTAAGCCATTACCCATAATAAATTGCATTATCTCGATCTCAACGATTTCTGTCATTTCATCTCTGCTTAATTAACCCAGTGAATAACATCTCTAATCACGCAATGCTTCATAAAGCGACATTCCAATACCCAACTGATAATTACTATAATACTCAAACTCTCTTGTGACTAAATATTACCCCTAATCACTTTTAAGATCAAACATAAGCATATGACGTATCTTCCCAAAATCTGAGTTACTTATTCGAATTACCTGTCAATTCACAATGAGGAGCCGTAATAAAATTTCAATTACCCAGCAAATTCGAACGGATTGACAGCCTTAATCGATAAACGTACGTTAACCAAGTCCATTTATCTACAATTACTTTTGTGCTGTCATCTTGACTTTCAACAATCTCAATAACCCCGTCACAAAATGCATCACAACATAGTTCAGTTGTCTTCCTTCTAAACACTCGTTACAAATCTTTTCAGAAAAAATAAAATTTGAAATTAACTCTCCTTCACTTCATTCAATAGTAGCAATTGGGCTATAATAGTTGCCGTTAGATCACCCTCGATGTTTAAAATAATTGTAATTTCAAGCCATTGCAAATCTCAACCCATTGTTCTTGAATAGCCCAACACTCAAAGCTTCCATACTATTCTCGCATACACTCTTAGAATAAGCCAGTAATTAAATCTTCATATAAGGTACTAGGGTCTCACTGTATTCAATAAATTGTCTATCAACTTCTAATTCTAGGGGTGTTCACGAGTCGGGTGAGTCGGGTTTGGCCTTCATCCGCTCATCCATCCGAACATAGTCGGGTTTGCCCTTCTTCCACCCGTCATCCACTCGCTTTGTCGGGTGCACCCGACTCATCGGGTGGTCGGGTGAGTCGGGTCGAGTCGGGTGAAACCCGACTATCTCATTTGTCTCAATCAAGTATTTGCTTTACACATGACTTTGTCTACATTTTCTTTTTTCTTTTTCTTTTTTTTTTTTTTCTTTTTTTGCTTTGAATGTATTTATCTAGATATTCATGGGCTAACCAAAGCTCTGACGAAACAAAAAATAAAAACATAATCATGTGCTAGTTTAATGGTTTTAAGATTTTTATATCTCCGCTAGTGATATATATATTTTATTGATATAAGAATATAACATATATATTTAGGGTGATGCTAATGCCAAAGCACAATGTGCTAATACCAAAGCACAAAGTGTCACTAAAAGCTTTAGTGACACTTAGATATGTGTCACTAAAGCTTTTAGTGACACTTTGTGCTTTGGCATTAGCACATTATGCTTTGGCATTAGCACTAGCCTATATTTAACGACTTTATAATACATAACACATATACTAATATAAGCATATTATATATATATATATATATATTAAAGACTATATAATACATAATGCATATATTGATATAAGCATATTACATATATATTTTTAAAAAATTAAGTGTGTTTCGAGTCGGGTCGGGTGAATCGGGTTTTCACCCCCCCTAGACCCGTGACTCCACCCGAAACTGTCGGGTTTCCACCCCCAAGACCCGTGACTCCACCCACATTGTTTAAAAACCAAAAAAAAGTCTACGGGTGAGTCGGGTGGTCGGGTGAGTCGGGTGGGCGGGTGGTTTTTGAACAGCCCTATCTAATTCAACCGCAAACCACTACGTCAACTTTTTTTTTTTTTAGATAGTAACAAACTTTCAATTCTTAACCCTTCACTATTTATCATCACTTGCGTTGTCGCATACTCAACTCTTATCTTGTAAACAAACACTTGAAATCCTACAATCAGTGTATAACTTCCACCTAGTTCTATGTACAAGTACTACCAATAAATTTCAACATAAAAGAAAGAATTGATCCCCAAATCATATGCCAGCGTTGGCAATTTCCCTCTTGCAATACATCAACACACCCCCAATTTCAAATAACAGGCATCAGTGCATCACTATAAATATCCAATCCCTTGGTCTTTAGCGGAGTAGTCAAAATCGATGTAACCACTGATTCTCTAATTCTTGGAAATTTTCTTCTCATTTTCGTAGCAAAATAGAATTATAATAATAAGCCTCCAGTAGTTACCAACCAATTTTTAGAAACTTCTAGCATACTAATAAATCTCGATCAATTAATCACAACTTCTTCTTCTGAAACCACATATTATCAAATCCTTACCAATTTAATCATGATCTTTATCGTCTGCAGATCCATGGAAACTCTTTTCTTGTGAAGTTAAACACCCGAGAACACTTCATTGGTCATTTAAAATTCTTACTTTTTTTTTCTCACGCCGACAAGATTTCAACATTTTTTCATCTATCAAACATCAGGAATTATCTCAGAAACACAGTAAAAGATTCGCTTGCTACAAAACATATTCTAATTCTGACCCAAGGCTTCTCATATTAAAATTATTCACAAAATTTCCAACAAACTCTCATTAATACAATAAATGGCGATAATATCATATCAACCCCTCAAATTCCCTTTTCATATTAATCTGATATAATCTATACAATTATCTCAAGCCCTTTTCTTACACAATCAATCCCGGTATATTTTGTCAGGAATCAACTTATACTGAATATAATTTCAACTGTCTAATTGATCAATATCAAACTCACTATCACTCTTGTATCAAATAGATATCACGTATTTTATAAACATAAAAATTTATCTTGATCCAATACTCAGGATACTATAACTCTTTTTCTTACACAACCCGTGTTGATATATTTCACCTCTGGTCGCAACTAATGCCCACATATTATCAAAACATAAAAGAACTACAATGTCAAATCTACAGTCGATCACAGCTTCGCATAGAAATAATAATAATATTACTAATAATGCCCAATAGAATAGCACCCAATTGGTTTAAGATTGAGAGATTCCTCAACAAGCTGATATAACCCAAATAGAGTAGAGAGATTCCTCAACAACCCAAGATAACTCAAAACGACTGGATGAATCCCCAAATATCTTATTACCTCGACAACCTCAATATTCCACCCTCAATCCCAAGAGAATTTATATAAGGAGCTCGATAAATACTCCCAAAAATTCATTACCGAATAAATTGAGAAATAAGTGATAACAATAATACCGTAGCTGCTCATGAGGCCCATATAAATCATAAGAAATCCAGAATTCTTCAAACTATAATATTTGAATATTAGAAGACCCACCGTAAATAAAAAAATCCAGATATCCATTTTCGTGACAGAAAATAATAAATAATCTTCACAAATAATAATAATAATAATAATACCCGATAATATTCAGAAAGAACTTCATACCCACGATCATAACCAATACTCAATAACCCTTCATTAAATCAATACCCTTGATAAAATAATACCAATCAAATCATTTCACATAGCCAACTCGACTCTTATTGTCATAATCCGAATGTTTTACAGGAACCCATCACTGATGTTCTCAAACTCAGAATTTTCTTATCAAATTCTCACTTTCCTTTCCAACTTAATCAATTCCACCATATGGAAAAACATTTCTCATTATACCCCACGTTATCACAATAAGGGTTTTAATCATCTCTCTACATATTATGATATGTAGAATGCATACAACGTGATATGCATGCTCAACTACATTTAAAGAATGCTAATTTAAACGTGTATGTATGTTCATGCAACTACACGTCATTTTATTCAGCTTACACAGGTCGTATTTGTCTCTCGTTCCCAAAGGCTCTAACCTATTGCTCTGATACCACTAAATGTCACGACCCGGATCCACACATGTAAATCTAGGATACGTGGCACGCCACTAAGGCTCGTCCCAAGTCATTAAAGTTGCAAAAATCACCATAATAAAAGTTTTGACCAAAGAACTCAACACACTACTTTTTTTTTTAAAGGGTCTGCACACACAAATACCCAAACACCTTAACAAATCCGTCTTCAAAAGTAATGTTTTAAAACATTGTATACATTTCGAAAACATGTAAAGGCACTTCCTGGTCATAACCCCAACCTTCATGAGTTTTTAACTCAGTTTAAAATACTCTAGGAAAAATATGTCAAACTCAACGAGTAGAGACTCTGAGTTTGTCGCCCCAATCCAACTATGCAATGTACAAAAATACAACTAAAATAACACGCCCCCTTTACTACAAGAAACTAAGTCAATATCCTTTTATTACACAATTTCTAATAAACAACTAATTACAATATTCCACTATTTACATTTATTAAGCATAAGCCTATTAAACCAGAATTTATTTACAATCCCACGCCCACGAATACTCTCCAAGTCCTTTCCTTTTTTTCCGAACTCCACCTTGAACACCTACGATGGTTATTCAATAACCACTACAATATATAAGCTATATGCTTGTGAATAACACTAATTATGCATATGAATAATAAACATGCTCAATTTCATTTTATTACAATAAACTATAGTCTCCGAAAATTATCAGTTCACTTCCACCACTACCAACTAGTCCGCGGCTCCACTCCCTAAGCTCACGTGACCTAGTCATGACCCACGCCTCACGTGCGGTCCCATAGGCCTCTGGCGGCCGTGGTCGTCACCACATCAATTACCTCATGGTGGTATAGAACTAGTAATTCCATTGACACAAATAAGCAACTCAACATGCTCACATAATTCATTACACCGTGCTGTCACAATCAAATTGGGCCTAATTTAACCACATGAATTTTTGCCCATTAATAAACTAATAAGCTTTATTAAGCTAATTTAACATGCTTTTACATCACAAATGAACCCAAATATGAAATCATCCATAAATCATAATTAATATCACTCACCTCTTGGAATCACTCATAAACTTAAGATTGGAGTCCTATTATGCTTCAAGTATAAATCCTACACAATTTTGGTAAACTAAATGTTACCAACCCATTTGGGTCACTAAAAATCTACCGATTAAACTTAAATTAAATTATACCATAAGGTTAGACTTACCCCCACGAGTCCAAATATGACTTCGTATCACGATTTGGATAACGTACGATGAAGATGTGGCGTTGTAAAAGTTGGCCGAAACCCACTCGCTCCCTAAGACCCTCGGCTCCCTCTCTGTTCTTCTCTCTTTTTTTATACTTTCCTTAACTTTTCTTTTTGGTTTACTAACATAGATATATACATAAATATAGTATATATGTATATATACACACTATGCCACCGCCGCCGCCTACACCACACACACAATCACGTTTGTTGTTGGTTTTTTTTTTTAAAACAAGGATGAGGATGGGAGATGCTATGATGCATCTCAATGTACGTAAACTTAATATTATTCACACTTACACCCCCACAAATTTCTTACACTTTTTATAAAACTCTCTAACATTAATATTAACTACCCAAACTAATTATATTATTATCCCAATATCTAAGTAAATCTATATCTATTTCACGTATAGGCCCCAAACGTGGTCCCAAATATCATATGAACGCACTAATTAGCCTATTAATTATGCCACGTGTCCAATTACGCCCTCATAAGGGTACCCAAATCCGTCTCATAAATAATCATGAACTATAATAGAATATTAAAGCACTGAACATTTTATCAATTAAATAATTATATGGCATCAGCATGTATCATAATGTACACATTTACATTTACATGTCTACCATTTAACCACATAAATGCACATTTATGCAATTTAAATTATCCAAACCTCTCTTGGGTCACACCTTCATATCTGTCCCACCTATAGTGGAACTTACAACTGTGCCCTTTATCAAGCACTTATCACATCGGGATAATTGGAACTTACCCAAATCATCACATGCAATTAATTATAGTAATTAACACATGCCGAAATAAATATTAACACCATTTTTTCGGGTACGGGTATTACAGAAAATGTCAAAATCCAAAAATTTAACATTTCCTTTGTGGATCATGATTTGTTTTCTGTGGACACGCAAATCAGGCAAAGAACTAATCATAGCCTGAAACAACAGTTTGCCAGTAAAGATGTTCCTAGTAATCTGATATCACGAATCATACTTCTCATCGACCTTAAATGTCCAGTCATCGCGTACTTGGAACGTTTCCTTACTTTAACGAACTTCATAATTGGGTACTCAATCTAGTAGTGAATGTGCCACCGAAAACAAATTTGAGATGATCCCACAATACTTTGGCTATTGGGTGGTACTTATACTTCCAAACAAGATCATGAAGCATGCTGCATATCACAAAGTGCGTGCTATGATCCTTCTCGAGTCAAGTGTTATAGGCTTTTAAAGTTATAATGATATTGGACCGGAGGCCCATATTCAGTTGAAGAGGTTGGACCATAGAATAGGTCCAAAGCTTATAAGCTCTAACTCATTCTGTAGGTGTGTTACTTTGCAGTGCCATATTACAAAAATTAGTCCCTTTTAAACTTGTTATCTTTGTAAAGGGTTAACAGGGTGTGGTCTGAAAAACATTTGACAATATGCGCAAGGGATTGACATTATTATTTGCACATTTCATAAAGTTTTTTTTAAAATTCAATTACAAATGAATTTTTCCCTTTTTACAATTTGAGACAAAAAAATTTGCTATTGCTTATTAATCAAATCTTAATTTTGTAAATAAAGAAAAATATTTTATAATTAATTTTTCTAAACAAACATCAATTAGATAGTACAACTGCCTATCTAAGATCATCCACAAGATATAAAGTGCGTCATACAACTAAAGTGCGCATGGACTCCCATGTGGGTCCAAATTGACAACTTAGAGCTCATGCAAAGGTAATTCAAGTGTATGATATATGAATTAAGAAAACTATCCCTTTACAAATAGGCTTTTTCAATACAAGAAACATAAACGCTCATCCTCACATTACATTTATACCCCGTAAAAAATATTGATGCTTTGTTCATATACATACATAGAAACAACCTTAAACATACATTGTGAGTACACAAGCTCCATAAATTTTTAATTAATTGCCCATTCATTTGATCCATATTAATGCATTAATCACATAGACCAAGCACTTATGCGGTCTATTTAAAAAATGAATGGATTAATCCATCACTCCATTTAAGGGGGAGGATTAGAGGTTTCGGATCATCCAATTATAAACAACAGTAATATAAACATAACCAACAATGCAGTGAGCCTCTAAAGTATGATAAAATTTGCAATTAAACAATTATTTCGTAGTCCAGATAGCTCTCATAAGCTAAGTACAATCAATTAAAAATATGGATTTTTCACTAATTAACCCAATTTTAGGTCTTAAAACATATTTTTAAAACCAATTCATTAAGGGCTTTTAAATTAACAAATTAATTTAAACCTCATGAAAAATTCAAATCAACTGAAAAACTGATTTTTCATTACAAATAAAAATTTCCCAGAACTCTATTAAGGCCCAAAATATTTTGAATCAATTTAACAAAATAAATTGATCTGATTAAATAAAATTAACCATGAGCAACTAAATTTCCAAAAATACAAAACTGTCAAGCCTCGCCCAAACAAAGCCCCCACCTTCTTGGTCTTTTGAGAAAATTTTTCTCCAAGGATTTTTCAGTGATCTAATAGGGTGTTCTAAACACCCCATATTAATTTTAAAAATTAATAATTTATTCTGGTTATTTTAAGCAATTAAAATATAATGCCCATAAGTATAAATTTCATGCTCTAAAATACTAAAAAAATTGAGTTAATTTACTAAAAATTTTCTCAAGTCTCCAATTAGTGTACAAAGCATTATTCATTAAATTCATGAATTAACAACTTTTGTTATATTTTAAGCAATTAATATTGCATACTCAACACAATATGTGCTCTAAAATATACATCCCAAAGAGCGAGAAAATTCACTAAAAAATTTCCTCAAGCTGCCACTAGTGTGCTAAACACATTGTGTTAATTCCTTGACCTAGTAATCAATAAAAATATTTTTAACAATTTAATACGTGCACCAAAAACACATAATTATATGCTCAAAAATATTAATATGATTTAGATAACTTACCAAAAATTATCTATGGGTCCCACTAAATTTGACATGGTCTCAAAACAGTGTCCTATATGCTCCTTATTAATTACAAAAATTAATAATGTATTTTGACTATTTTAAGCTATTAAATAAATACCCATAAACATAAATTATATATGCTCTAAAATACCATAAATACATGATAATTTGCAAAAAAAAAAAAAAAATTTATCTAACAGTACTACAACAATGCACAATACATTGAAAAATGAAAGGAAAAAAAGAATTTTTTTTGCTAATTTTTAGAATTTTAAACCAATTAAAACTCATTTTAAACCAGTAAAAATTTAATCTAAATAAAACATAAACGATTTTAGAATTTGCCACACAATGAGTTAATACTCTCAAACTGCACACAACACAATGTGTTGTTGCACGTGGCCTTTCCCCATCAACTTTGATGGCATTGGCATGACACAAAGTAAAAGCCTTGCTTGGTAGTGCAAAATAGATCCTCCAATAAACAACCAAATTGTTTATGGGTCCATGCGCCAGCTGGTGCGCCTGGGGTGTGGACCATCTCTAGTTCTTCTTCCTAATGAAGAAGAATTGCAGCAGCCCTTGGCTGCGCACAACCATCTTCATAAGATCACAGTAGCTCCGTTTTTGGTCCAAATCTTGCATGTAATATACCGATTTAATGCCTATGCGGCATATGTTTCAGATATGTCAAAAAAATAGTGCGTTGGACATGACAATAGTTCAGAAACTGAGGAAAAAGTTTGGAAAAACTTGTTTGAGTTTTCTGAAAAACCAATATAGGGTTTGCTATATCTCCCTCATCGGAGATAATCAGCCCATGAAATTACATGGAGGGACTCTAGGGACCATAAGAAACACATCCATATAAAAAATTGGGACTTTTATTAGAGTTTTGTATTAGAACTTGAAAATACGAAAATAGGGTTTGTAAGCAAAAGCTTCAAGCAAGCTTTAATGGCATATGCCGTATATCGTATTTGGGCAAATAAATGGGCGAATCAACGACCTACGACTCTGATACCAATGTAGATAAATCATGCACACAAACATACTAGTTAGGTTAAGGTCACTTACCTAGCGAAATAACCCAACGGATCGATTCAGCGTTGTTACGAGTTCGATGATGAAACCCACGAACGGCTGCTCCTATTATGCTTCCGTGTACTCTCTTATGCTTTGTGTTAATTGTAGGAGACACTATTGGAGCGATCTCTGTGATAGTCACGCGCTAAATCCCTTAGCTTCATGGTGATGGCTTAGAGAGAGAAAATGTGAGGGAGAGGGGAGAAAGAGAGAGGCCGGTTGCTTCTCTTAGGGTGTGTAAGAGGCAATCCTAGTTGTGTGTGCAATATACATATAAAAAAACATGCTCAAGTCAAAAGTACAACATGAAATGAAATCCCCACACACGGGGTTTTCAAAATCAAACTTCAAAAGCTGACTACATCAGTTGCCTCTGCTCTATCATTTTCACCTGAAAAATGGTTTTGGAGGGTTTTATGAGCTTGACAGCCCGAAGAAACTACATTATAAAAATGTCCTATAATCACTATGTTCTTGAATTGGGATGTGGTGCATATGAATTACAGCCAAGACATAAATGCAAGTGCCGCAAGGCATGAAATGCAAACGCCACCAAAGCTATCCATTACATAATCCAAAATCCCAACATACTCACACTCTCAACATCAGATTATGGGCCACATCGATTTGAAGTGTAGCATACCAACCCATGGTTTTCAAGGCCAATGTTGGAGTTCCTGTGGATCCTCACTCACACCCATGTCTGGAATTTTTATCTGCTTCATCTTTTTACCTCAACATAGGAGGTTTCCAATAGTTCTCAATCTTTTAGAAGTGTAACTAGTTGTAAGGCTTCATACTATGTATGTTATGCCTCATGAATGATGCACATAACTTGAAATATGAAAGACTTGGCACATGGATTTTAGCATAAGATCTCATATTTGAAATTTGGTAGGCATGCTTTTGAATAGCTTAACATTTAGGCAAATAAGCATATTTCTTAAATAAACAATTATTATGGAGATTAACAAGGGAATTAGCAGCAAGTAAGTACATGGTATCTCCTTAGACACAAATCAATCACAAACATAGGGGACGATAGTACACTTTTATAATATAGATCCCCACCTCTTAGTACAGGAACAGATAAGTGAAAAGAGAGCACCAAAGTGTTAAGCTTGAAGAGAGGTATAACTTCTCTCCTTTAAGCTTGGGCTAAAAAAAATGGGGGGAAAGATGTGAAAAATGAACTTGAAGTGAGAACTCTTGTGTCTTCAAAATTTGCAGAATTTTTTTCTAAGTGTTGTAGGTCATATGTGTAACAGAAAAGAGGAGAAGAAGAGGTGTAAGGGAAGGGAAGATTGCCGGGATTTTGTGTGTGTGAAAGTGTGTGTATATGTGAGAAAAGAGGAAGGCAGAAGAGATGATTGGTTGTGAGGGAGGGGGGTGAGGTTATTGGGGAGAAGAAAAAAGAAGAAAAGAAATGCTATAGGAGGAGAGGGAGATTATGGTGGGCTGCTGTAGAAAAGAGGGGTCTGGAAGTGATGTGAGAAATGCATGTTTAAGATTGGCATCATCTATTCCACTAACATAGTAGAAGAATTTTGTCATCATTTTATAATGTTTTTCCAGATCATGTCTTTTGAAGGAACAACATCTCATGTGAAGATGGGAGGAAATGAAAGAAAAGAGAGACAAAAGAGAGAAAATGATGGCTAGAAACCATATCTTATATTTTAGTGAGGGTCCCACTAGCCCACAATCATATCTAAATATATATATGATGGATTTTGGTTTTGAAAAAATTTAAATCATTGCACAATGGAATATAGTTTCAAAAACATTAATGCCATGCCCGGATCTACAACTTATCAATTCTATAGATGCGTAAGGAGATGGAACAAGAATATTACCTTGTGGTCTTGAACCCAATTTTGACTTTGTCTTCTTCCTTTAGTGTGCAGCAACTCCCACTAGGTGATCTTCACCCTTATGTCTCCTTGAATACTCCCTGATAGACTAGGACTGGTGGGAACCCTAATAGAGAGGATTAAGAAGGTTTGGGAACCCTAAAAAGGTTTCTATAGCTTTTTGATATTAAAACGACGTTCATACATTTTCTGTACATAGCTGCCCTATTTATAGATTTCCAAACCGACTTTAGACTTCGATCGATCGAAACTCTTTTGATCGATTGAATGATCGATTGAACCTTCAATCGATCGAAACAAGTTCGATCGATCGAACTGAACCAGAGTTCAATCGATTGAAACAAGTTCGATCGATCGAACCTTCAATCTATTGAAACTCTTTCAATTGATTAATTCATCATCCTCAGGTGTCTTTCCAAGTATTTTTGGTGGAGCTCTTAGTGGGACCTCCAAGGTTCTTTATTGTTGGCTCAAACCAGTTGTTAATTCCCATGATCAAACTCTTTGATCAGCGAATTAACTAACTAAACAGTTAACGTTAACTCCACAATAAAATGATAATTGCACTCCAACGCAAAAGAACAAATCCGAAGTGATAGCTAGACTTGTATGGTATACTGATGTACCTCTACCGTCAGCATTCATAATCATATTCAAGTAGTCAGATAACTGTTACTGTCAACCTGATTAATGATTACATCTTCCATTCCTTGAGTCTCATTCACCTCTCATGATTTCCAAATATGTTGATAACTACTTATTAACAAGACTACAGTTCTCAGTAATTAACTTGGTGACATTGTCAAGGGAATGCTTACTCTTTATCAGAGGTTAGACTTTATCTTGACAATATATGTTCACAACCCTACGAATATGACATACCCAATATACTCAGGTGTTGTTCTTGCAAGACCTCACTGATTGGTAAGTCAAAGCAATCATGTCCATAGTTTGTATCCATAATCTTTTCAAGATTGAGAACATGTACTTTATACAAGTTTTGTGTTCCTATTGACTGTTGATAGTTTTATATGTCAATAGCAATCTCATGGCCCGTCAATGCACTATAAGCACTAGCATATTAACTAAGAGTCACACTCTAGTGATTGAGATTCATCACTCCATCCAATGGTAATAATGCTACAGTGTATAAATTATGAGATATCAAGTCTCATCATGCACTGTGACAAGTTTTAAGTATCAAAGAATAGTAATTTATATCTCTCTTGTATGTATCTCATACATACATGAATTACCTACTATGATACTTATGGACTGTAACAATCATCTCATGACACATACATAAAGAAATGTAAATGTGATATCTATATATAAAAGGCTAAATGTCAAATACGTAAAGACATGATTTGAGGGCACAATCCCAACAAACTCCCACTTGCACTTACAACCCATTATATCTAAGACCTAGACTATCTAGATGACGATCAAAGACTTTCTGTGAAAAAGCCTTTGTAAACGGATCCACAAGATTGTCAGCGATGGCAATCTTGGTGACAGTCACATCTCCACGCTAGACTAAACTAAACCAAACCAAACCAAACCAAACCAAGCCTTGTGTCCCAACCAATTGGGGTCGGCTGTATGAATCCTTTTTCTCCATTCTGCACGATCAAGAGCTATATGCTCATTTAAATTATATATATATATATTCATATCTTGTTGCACCACATATTCCCAAGTCAGTCTAGGTCTGCCTCTCCTTCTAACCATTCCCGGCACTACGATCTTATCACTCTTTCGCACAGGTGCATCTACAGGTCTTCGTTGCACATGGCCGAACCATCTAAGTCTATTCTCCCTCAACTTATCCTCAATATGTGTCACTCCTAAAGTCTCTCGGATGTACTCATTTCTAATTCTATCTTTCCTAGTCTTACCACATATCCATCTTAGCAACCTCATCTCCGCTACACTCACTTTGCTAATGTGTTGTTTCTTAGTTGCCCAACACTCTGTCCCGTAGAGCATAGCTGGCCTAATAGCTGTCCTATAAAATTTTCCTTTCAATTTTGCTGGTATTCTCCGATCACATAATACTCCAGAAGCACTCCTCCACTTAAGCCAGCCCACTTTAATTCTATGGGTCACGTCATCACCAATCTCTCCGTCTCTACTGATCATTGAACCTAGATAGCGAAAGTGTTCCCTCTTTGGGATCTCCTGATCTTCGATCTTCACTGCTCCGTTGTCTCTACTTCCACTGTTGCTAAAAGTACATTCCATGTATTCTGTTTTCGTCCTATTTATCTTTAGCCCCTTAGTCTCCAGTGCTTCTCTCCAAGCTTCTAATTTGGTGTTGAGTCCCCTTTTAGTCTCATCAACCAAGATAATATCATCTGTGAACAACATTCACCATGGGACCTCATCTTGAATGTGTCTAGTCAATTCATCCATAATTAGGGCGAACCAATAAGGGCTCAAGGCCGACCCCTGGTGCAGGCCTACAGTAATTGGGAATTCGCTGGTTTCTCCGGCTGGTGATCTAATTGTAGTAACCGCTTAATCATACATATCTTTCACCACGTCAATATAACCCTTGGTCACTCCTTTCTTCTCTAGCACCCACCAAATTAAATCTCTAGGCACTCTATCATAAGCTTTCTCTAAATCAATAAAAACCATATGTAGATCTTTTTTCTTCTCTCTATACTTTTCCATTAGAGTCTTCTAAGTAAATAAATTGCTTCCATAGTTGATCTCCCAGGCATAAATTCAAACTGATTTTCTGACACTGATGTTGCGCCTCTTAAGCGATGCTCCATCACTCTCTCCCATAGCTTCATAGTATGGCTCATCAACTTAATACCTCTGTAGTTGTTGCATTGTTGTACATCTCCTTTACTCTTATATATAGGCACTAGGATGCTCTTCCTCCACTCATCAGGCATTTTTATAGTCATTAAAATCCTATTAAAAATTTTTGTAAGCCAAGATGCCCCCACATCTCCCAAGCATTTCCAAACCTCAATGGGGATCCCATCTGGTCCTAAGGCCTTGTTGGGTTTCATCTTCTTCAAAGCAAATTCCACCTCAAACTTCCTTATTCTCCGATAGAATCTGTATTCTCTAGTTTCATCGTAACTTCCAGTTTCTTCTTCCATTGTGTTATCCATATGTTTTTCATTCAGCAACTTCTCAAAATAGCTCTTCCACCTTTCCTTAATCTCTTCGTCGTTCACTAATACCCTAGAGTCATCGCTTTTTATACACTTAACCTGATTAATGTCTCTTATTTTCCTTTCTCTCGACCTAGCAATCTTATAAATACATTTTTCTCCCTCTCTAGTGTCTAGTTTGGTGTAGAAGGCGTCATAGGCTTCCATTTTAGCAACTCTAACTGTCCTTTTAACCTCCTTATTTGCACATTTATAGCTTTTGAAGTGTTCCTCACTTCTATCATTTTGCCACTTCTTAAAGCAATCCTTTTTGGTTTTTACTGCAGCTTGTACCTCTTCATTCCACCACCAAGTATCTTTAGAAGCTAACCCTCTTCCCTTCGACTCTCCGAGGACCTCCTTCGATATTCTCGTGATGCACCCTGCCATTCTATCCCACATAGTATTGCTTCCACCTTCCAAATTCCAAGGTGTTTCTGTATACATTCTCTCTTGGAATATTGCTAGTTTCTCGCCTTTAAGGTTCCACCACCTAGTTCGCGGGTTTATAGGGTCTTTTCTAGTACGACATTGTCCTTTTATATGGATATCTAAAATAGTAAGTCTATGTTGAGATGTTAAACTCTCTCCTGGGATGACTTTACAGTCTTTACATGCTAAGACTATATCTCGAATAAGATGATACTTCCTTTCTACGTGCTTTCCCTTTCCGTGGTTCTTTGGCTCCTTAGACCGAGTCACTGCCCTACTATTATCGTAGTATAGCATAATAGGTGACAGCGACGCTGTTAGCACCCCGAGTTCCATAAGGAGCTTCTTGAGAACAGTTTCCTTTGTGGTTTTACAAGCATCCACATACCCAGCTCTTGTAGTTGAGTCTACAATGCATTTCTGCTTGATGCTTCTCCAACTAGCAACACCACCTTTGAGGGTAAAAAGATGCCAGGACGTCGACTTCCTTGAATCTTTATCTAACATAAAGTCTGAGTCAGTGTATCGTACTGGAATCAACTCATCGCCGCCATATATAAGTATGTAATCTTTAGTATTTCTCAAGTACTTAAGAATGTGCTTGATTATTATCCAGTGCTTTGGACCTGGATTTGACTGATACTTGCTAGCCATGCCAATGACAATGCAGATATCTGGTCTAGTGCACAATATCGCATACATGAGACTTCCCACAGCCGAAGCATAGGGAACTCCTGTCATGCAATTCCTCTCCTCTTGTGTCTTTGGACACTGGTCCTTGGAGAATGCTAAACCGTGCCTGAAAGGTAACAAACCATTCTTCGAATTATCCATGGAAAACCTAGTTAGCACCTTTTCGATATAACCCACTTGAGATAATCCCATTATCTTTCTCTTGCGATCTCAAAAGTGCTTTATCCTAAGGATATAGCTCGTCTCTCCTAGATCCTTCATATCAAAAGTACAAGCTTGCCAAACCTTGATTGATGACAATGCTCCTACATCATTCCCAATGAGTAGAATGCCATCAACATAAAGTATAAGAAAAGCCACCACCTTACCTTCACATTTCTTGTATACACAAAGTTCATCCATATTCTGTATGAAACCAAACAACTTGCCCGCTTGGTCAAATCGAATGTTCTAACTCCTGGATGGCTGCTTAAGCCCATAAATGGACTTTTACAACTTGCATGGTTACCTTTTCTGCCAGCTATGAACCCTTCCTTAAGATTGCCATTTAAGAATGCAGTATTGACGTCCATCTGCTAGATCTCAAAATCTAGGCATGCAGCAATGGATAAGAGTATTTTGATGGATTTGAGCATGCCTACTGGCGAGAAGGTTTCCTCATAGTCAATGCCCTCTCTTTGAGTATAACCTTTTGCTATAAGCCTTGCCTGAAAGGTCTCAACATTTCCATCAGATTATCTTTTCCTCTTGTAGATCCACTTATATCTAATGCGTAAAATATTGGCAGGATGTTCTACAAGATTCCAAATCTAATTGGAATCCATAGATTATAATTTAACCTTCATAGCTTTGACCCAATAAGCTGAATCAACATCAGCCATTGCCTCTTCGTATGTGGAAGGATCAAATTCAGATTCTATGGAGACATTTTCAAAACTTCTCCTAAGAACATGTATCTATCAGGCTGGCTGATAATCCTCCCACTACGATGAGGTTCCGGTGCAGAAATGGGTGAAGATGTGGTATTTTATTGTCTTATATCATTTTCAACTATTCGAGGATTAGAGGGCTCTCCATCTGTTTCTCTCAGATCTATCTTTCTTTTAGGTTTATGGTTTATGATATAATCATCCTCTAAGAAAATAGCATTTGTACTAATAAATATTTTTTGTTCTCTTGGATCATAAAATTACCATCCATAAGTACCTTTTGGATACCCTATGAAGTAACATACTTTCGATCATGATTCCAATTTGCTCATCTTTCCTTTCAGTACATGTACTGGACACCCCCATATCCGGAGATATTGCAAAAAGGGCTTGCGTCCAATCTACATCTCCCGTGGTGTGTTAGGAACATATTTACTTGGTATTAAATTTAGTATGTACATAGCGGTTTCCAAAGCATAACCCCAAAGAAATAATGGCAACTCGGAATAACTCATCATTGACCTAGTCATGTCAAAAAGAGTCTGCTTCCTTCTCTTCGCTACACCGTTCTGTTGAGGCATACTAGGTGCAGTCAACTGT
Organism: Hydrangea macrophylla; assembly: GCA_033977485.1. NCBI lineage: Eukaryota > Viridiplantae > Streptophyta > Magnoliopsida > Cornales > Hydrangeaceae > Hydrangea > Hydrangea macrophylla. Next base: position 59,445,825 of record CM066997.1, on the reverse strand, counting down.
GACCAGTGTTTTGAAAATCGGACCGTTCGTCGAACCGGAAAATTGACCGGGTCACGGGTTAGAGGTTCAACCGTTGGATGAACCGTAATCAACCCGTGATGTCATAATTATGTAATATTTAATTATTTATATTTATACATAAGTTTTAATAAGTAAATATAAACAAAAAATACAAAAAAAATACAAAAACTCAAATTTTATTTTTGCACTATCCTATCATAAGTATAAATGTAGGGGAGATAAAAATAAAAAATTTAAAAATAAAAAAAAAACTTTTGTCGGCAAAAAACGGTTTTCAGCGGTTTTGGTCAAAAAACGGTTTTTGAACGTTTTGAACGATTTCCAATCAGTTCTCATCAGTTCTGGGCGGTTTTGGTGTCACTGACGGTTATCGAGTCAAATCGGACCAGAAAATTGACCTGTCGACGGTCCAACCGGCCGGACCGGTCCGATCCAGTTTTCAAAACCATGACTGTGACAGAATCCTTTTCTGTACTAGGTGATCAATAAACTCATTAGAGAGATATTCGTTATCTCAATAAGATCGAATGACCTTGATATGTGTATTTAATTGCTTATCCACTTCAGCCCTAATCTCTTTAAAATTTTAAAAGGCTTCAGACTTGTGCTGCATTAGGTACACATATCCATACCTAGAGTGGTCATCAGTAAATGTAATGAATTACTCATAACCACTCCTAGCTCTAATATTTATTGGTCCACACACATCAGTATGAACTAATTCCGACAATGCATTGGTCCTATTGCCCTTTGCAGGAAAGGGCCTTTTGTCATTTTACTCTCTAAACATGATTCACAGACTTCCATTAGTTCGAGAACCAAATCGCCTAAGACCCCTTTTTTGACTAGTCTACCAATCCTGTTTAGATTGATACGAACTAGTCCCATGTTGCAAAGCCTCGTTGGATTAGTGGAAGGTTCCTTTCTTTTAGATGGTGTAATTACCAATGAGTTATTAAGTTCCATATTAGAATCTTTAGAAATAATTAGAGTAATCACATACAAACCATTCAACTTAATACCAGAACACACAAAATAACCATTTATTTTGATCACAACTTTAGTTCCAAAAGAGAAAGAATAATTTTTATTTGAAAATTCTGAAACTGAAATTAAATTACGTTTCATTAAAGGGACATAAAGTACATATGATAATACTAAAGTCTTATTGTCTGTAAATTCTAAAACTAGTACACCTATAGCAACTGCATAATTGGTTGCGCTAAAACCTAGACACAGCATGATCTCCCCATCACTACACCTCCTGGTTAATCTGAACCCCTGCAACGAATTACAGATATGGTTAGTTGCACCAGAATCAATGCACCAAGTGTTCGAAGTATCCGTTTTAGAACTTATTTCAATCACAAGTGATTTGATCATACCTTAAACTCTTGTAGCTAAGAATTCTGGACAGTTCCTCTTCCAGTGGCTTTTGTCCCCGCATTGGAAACACTGTCCTTTGCCTTGACCATATCCCTTCCCCTTGCCTTTGCCTTTTCCCTTAGATTTTGTAATCTTTGGGACAAGTCCGACACTTGAACTACTAGTGCTAGCCTTCTTCTTCCATTTCTTCCCTTTCAGTATAGATCGAGAAGAAGAATTTCCTTTCTCAATTTTCATAATGTTGCCCCAAGCTTGATCACCCCTTTCACTGCCTGAAGAGAACTCATCAATTCGCTCATGAAAAAATTCATTTGATTCATCTTATAGTTTAGTTGAATTGAGCGAATGATGGCGACAGGGAGTTGAGGATCATATCAACTTAGGTGTGTGCGTCGATGTTGGCACTCAGAGTCTCTAGTTTATTTAAATTTTCAATCATTTTTAAAACATGTTCTCTGACTGGAGCTCCTTCCAATATCTTAGCATTCATTATCTTTTGCATGGCGATTTGCCTAGCAGGTCTGCCATGTTCCCCAAACAGTTCTTTTAGGGAAGTAATAATGGCACTGGCGGATTCGTTCGATTGGAACTGGTATTGCAACACTCCATCCATAGAAGCCAATATATAACAATGAGTCATCCCGTTCAACTTCTTTTACTTGTCAAACTCGCGTCTAGCATTTGCCGAAGCATTTGCAGCGGGTTCAGCAGGGCATGGGGTAATGAGAACATATATGTGATCCTTCGTAGTTAAAACGATATTCAAATTACATTTCCATTCAGTGTAGTTGTTTCTAGTTAGTTTATTCTATGTGAGTACGGTGGCAAGTGGACTAAATGCAGATCCAGACATGATTAATTCTGAAAAGAATAACAGATAAAATAAATATGGATATAAAAAATTAGATAGCATGAAATAAAGGAATCCGTAAAACTATTATTATGACAAAGTCGCCGGAATATTGAAACGAAAGAACAAAATCTCCGTGTGGTGGTCATTGTTCGATCTTTCGTTTAATCATGACTTGTCCGCTATGCAAATTTTACAAAACAGATCACGAGTCCCGAACCTATTTGATCTCTAAGTTTCTGAACAATGCCCTGTGTGGGATCCGTTATTCATAGCTTAGCTAGTGTGCATCATATTTTACAATCCAATCACAACCGCCTCAAGGAGTGCCTTCGTGTGGTGGTCATCCTCTAACACGTTTGACTGATCTTATCCATAGGAAGTTCACATCTAGTAACCAATGAGTACTATACCCTCCGTATGGAATGATCATCCTTGGAGAGGTGACACAGAATGCACTACTCATCTTATAGTGAAATGTTATTACAAGATAGTGGGAGTTATAATAATATGCCCCTTTCCCACAAGATTTATTAATTAAGGATTTTGTTTTTAGAAAAAAAATTGTTACTTCACATTACCCATAAACATCTAATGTTTATGTAATGACCTTGGTGCTGTGGGCGGTCTGCTGTAGGTGCCTTTATGGCTGCAGTAAGTGCTGGCAGGCTATACACTAGGGGAAGTTCGTCCCACATTGCTTGGGTGTGGAAAAGTAATGTGCTCTATATGTGTGGTTTCAAGTCTCCCTAGTAAGAGGCCTTTTGGGTAGTGGCCCAAGAACAAATCTGTGTGGGTTTGGGTCCAAAGCGGACAATATCTTACTGAGTGAGACTTAGGTTGTGACAAAATGGTATCAGAGCTAGACCCAGATGGAAGTGTGCCAACGCGGACGTTCCACCCTAAGGGGGGTGGAATGTAACGACCCTGGTGCTGTGGGCGGGCTGCTGTAGGTGCCTTTGTGGCCGCAGTAAGTGTTGATAAGCTACACACTATGTGAAGTTCGTCCCACATCGCCTGAGTGTGGAAAAGTAATGTGCTATATATGTGTGGTTTCAAGTCTCCCTAGTAAGAGCCTTTTGGGTAGTTGTAGACACCCCAATTTTGACCAAATGTCAAATCTAGGGATTGGTTACCTCTCAAAAGACCGATTATGACAATGGGCGGTGACATTCGAAGATTTTCCAGGAAATTCAAAATCTTCAATTGATTCTTCAAGACAAATTTCAAAATTAAAAATAGAAAATATAAAAAGCAGAAAGAAGAGAGAGGATTTGGGTATTCGGGAGAGCCCCGAACATTGAAGAACACAAAAGGAAATCAGTCTGAAAATTTGCTCAATATAAAAAGGTTTTGGAAGTATAAAATGAAAATGATAAAAAGGGGGGGGGGGGGGGGGGGGGGGAGTTTTAAATAAAGAAAAATTGTCTCTTGAAAAATAATAATAATAATAATAATAAAAAGCATAGTATATTGAAGAATATACCATGCACATGGGTGCATACCACCCACATGGGTGCATTTTAGCACAAATATATATAAATATATAAAGATAAATCACAAAATTAAGTTTTGATTAATATTCCTTTCGAAAATTTTAAAAAAGAGCAAATTCAGTTAGCCCCGGCACCCGAAAAACCCGGCGGCACTCACTGAGTGCCGCGCCGGCACTCACGGGTTGCCGCCCGGCATTCAGTGTATGCCGCCCGGCACTCAGCGAATGCCGCCGGGAGCCGTCGAGTGCCGCTGGCTGTAACAGACTGCTTTTCTCACATGTTCTAGAAGAAATCTTTGCACATGGGTCTCCACCTGAATTTACCCATTTATCCTTGAGGTAATGGCCTATATAAACAGATCTTCATCTTCATTTTTGAGGGGAGTTGAACTTTTGAATCAATATACAAACATATACAAGAGATATACTTGAGTTTAGAGAGAGAATTATATAGAGAAGAGAGAAGAAGAGAAGAATTTCTTGAAGAATTTGAAGAGTTTTTGAAGATCTTGGAAGAGCTTCACAAGAAATTGAAGAATTCTTTGAGGTCATAGAGGTAACCTCTTAATCCTTGGTAGAGTTAGGATAATTTAATCACTAGTTCTTAGATCTAGGAACTTTTCACATTTTTAAAACCCCTCTTCTTACCCCATTTCATCACACACCACCAAGAACTTGTGATTGAATTTCATGACATCTCATTAATTTGGATCTAATTAATGCCTTGGGTTTGAGATAAATTAGTTTTGAAGAATTTGTGTTCCTAAATAAAACTTTGATTTCCTTTATTTCTATTTCATTCATAAGGTTCATGAGATCTTCCATATCTCATTGAAACTCTTTGAATTTGATTTCTTAGTTTCCTATGATCTTATGATCCATATGGAGATTAAAATGAATCATGGTCATAATCTACATATGATTGGTGAGATTCAAGTCCTAACCCATGACTTGGGCCTTCTTATTAAGAACCTCATGGAATTCTTACTATATTTCATAGAGGTTTGAGTAGATTTGTGCCTTATTTAGTCTCCAAGGACCATTAATTTGGGAGGAGAATGAAATCTATATTCCTCAAGGACCATATGTTTGGGAGAGGATTTGAGTGTAAGCTTTCATAGTTTGATGAAATCTATGGAACTTGAATGTTTAAAAGTCTATTAAATTGAGTAAAACTTTGGGTATTCTTACTAGGATCTCTTTACTATGAATCTTATGGAATTCATACTATATTCCATGGAGATTAGAGTAGATTTGTTTTTTTTAGTCTCCAATGACCATCAAATGGTAGGAGAAATGCTTTAGTTTGAGTCTATCTCTATGGCTTAGACTAATCTCTTCCTTGGGTTTTGAGAAGTTCTTCATACTTCATCCAAAACTTACATGTATGTGTGTCTTTAGACTCCCATGACCATCAAGTGGTAGGAGTAATGATTTGAACTCAAGTTTTGATTCATGAGTTTGAGTTCATTGTTTGGGATTTTGTGAGATTCACTTTATACTTCATCAAAAGTCCATAGATATGAAGATGTCTTTAGTCTTCAATGACCATTAAATGGTAGAAGAGATGGCTTAGTTTAAGTCCAACTTCATGATTTAATAGTTGGGGTTAACAAATAAAAGTTGAACTAGCAAAATAAAAAAACAGTGAGTTCACGAACTGTTTTTGATCAAAGATTTTTAGTTCAAAATCTAACCGTTGAAATCAAGTGAAACCAACGGGAAAGCGTCAATAACACATTGTTTTACCACTGTAATTTTTGTTTTGGTAAGATTTTATGCTTAGAATGGTTTGATCATGAATTTTGTGAGACAACCACAATCTGTCCAGAATTTCAGAATAGTTTCAGAACAGCAAACCGGTTTTAAAATTGATAGATCAGAGCTCTAACCAAGTTTTCATGACCTCTAATAATTTTTTCTAAGAACCTTAAGGTGTTAGGAAGGTTCCCTAAAAATAATGAAGCAATGCAGATTTGTTTGCTATTTTTAAAAAATCATACAAGATCTCTGGACAGAGAGTTGTAAAATCCTGAGTGAGGTCTAGTATTTTCCATATTCCCGGAGATCTAACTGTCGAAATCTCGAATTTCGTTTTGGGTTAGAAACTAGACTCACAGAGGCATAACATATCCAAAAAGCATTAAGATCCAACCGTTGGAAGTATTTTATTTTTATTTTTTAAGATCTGGTTTGCTCTCTGTAATTCATAAAAAACTGCTACTGTTTTTGTCTAATCTTATTTATTTCAACTCAAATGGTCTCTTAATGTCTTAGGACTCAAACCATGTTTTGAATAATGATAATTTAGATTAAACCCAGAGGCTTTGTGATCCAAATTAGTGAATAAATCCATGATTTATTCTTATTCACATTCATTCATTTATGCACATCAATGCTTATGATTAGAGCTAGCCATTGGATAAAGTTGGATTTCATGCTTAATAGATCTAAGCTAGAGGATTGGGATTGATTTTTGATATCATATTATTATGTGAAGCATGTGGACTAATCTTTGTTTTGTAGCGCATTTGAGGTACAATTTCTCATCCCTTATCTAGTTTAATTCATTTCTTTGATTTTTGAATTGATTTTCGACTCCATGTGCGACACTTTAGACTAGGTCTTGCCTTATGTGTTTATATGTGATAGAGACCTTTTAGGATTTCTATTCTCGCATGCATTGCACGTTTAGTATTCGCGGCCGGATCCCGGGTATGTTTTCTAGTTCTCTATCGCATATCATGTTGCTTGCTACTTGAATTACGTGGCTTATGAAGGATATTTTGCCGTTAGCAATTTTACACCATTTCCAACATGCTTGTGTTATGTATACCTATATATGTATTAATTGAGGGCATGCTTAGATTATTAATTTGATTAAAAAGGATGTTGAGTAGAGGCCTATCGCGAGATAGGATGAAAGGGGGTGTTTTAGTCCGTCGGGCTCCTTCCCCTTTCATTCCATAATCCCCAGACCCAGTTTATCTTTGGTTTCGCAAAAGATCAGTTTGCTTTCAAAATGGTTTCTTAATTTTCCTTTTAAAAATTAAGTGGCGACTCATTTGTTTTTGAATTTGAAATGAAAAAAAAAAATGTTTTAAAAACATTTTAAGAGTGGGCCCAAATGCCGGCGATATCCACAATCTGGCGACTCTGCTGGGGATCGAACTCAGAATCTCTGGTTTCGCAGACCAGAATTTTGATTTTGGGTTCACTCGAGGATTAGACTTGAAAGCATCCTTTTAATCAAATTAATTAATTTTTGTGTGCCCGTTGCATTGCACTTGCATGTCTCGCCAGTCGATTGCACGGAACTATGACCTTGGAGGCTCGGGGCAACCCGGTCGGTCAAGCCATCATGGGGCCGTGTGATCACCCTTGATCTCGTACCATGTTTTGGTATATAAAGCATCCTATCGGGTGTGTGTCAAGGGTCCCTTATTTGACCAAAACCCGGCCTTCGCATGGTAGCTTTCATAGAACCTTTCGATCTTAGGAAATCAATTCTTGATTAGGATTTATGTGCTAGGAAGTTTTGCATGCCCGGAAGGGATTACTTGAGATGATGACGATACTTGCTTGATGAAAGATGTATAATCTTTTAATCACCTTTTAGCAATTTCTCCTCATGTTCCGCGACATTTGGAGAACATGCCGAACCTTGATTATAAGATTATACTTCTTATATCATGTTAGCTAAGCATCATTGACCTTGTATGCATCCGAATTCATGAAAAGTGCGATAATTATCCAATCATGTGATCCTTCTACCCAAAGAATTTTAAATACATCTTTAAAAGTAAAAATAGATTTTTGCAATCTTTATTCCAAAGCATTTAACCGCTCTTTCAAAAATCTTTGAAGTTCACTTTTGATTCCAAATCAACCTTTGTTAAGGTATATTTTCACATGATCATCTTCTAAGGAAAAAATCCAAAATTTTGGGAATTGATTTTTGGAAGAAATGCTCTTCAAATGAATTTCAAAGCAAAACCTCAATCCAGCCATCTTTATTTAAAAAAATTCAAAACCCTTGAGAATTGTTTTTGAAAGATCTCATCATTTAAAGAAATGCTTTTCAAATGAATTTCGGAAAATTTTGAATACCCGACCTGTGAAAGGGTAGCGAGGATCACGATGAAAGGAGAAGTTAAGCACACTTGACATAGATGAGGATTTTATGTGCTTATGTGTTTATGTGTTAGGATTAGAATTTTCCTTTTTTTTTTTTGCATATAGAATAGGCACACACGCACACATGCATTGCATCCGTGTGGCATATGAATCATTCATGAAGACACTTAATGAAATGGATATGATGATGAAAGGCAATAAAAATAGTGGTGAAAAGGGAGAAATAATGAAGAGTTGTTAGAATAGAAAAATGATAATTTGGAAAATATGATTGTAGGTAAAAGATAGAAACAGCTACGAGCGCAGTCTGGTACAGAGATTCTACTGCAAGGTTAGTAAGAAGAGACATGGCACAAGAAGCGAAAGCAAGGGAAATAGCGGAATTGAGAGCAGTAATGGAACAACAGGCGGGTCAAATGACTAGAATGATGACCATGATAGAAGCACTAGCACGACAGCCACCAATTAATGATCCTCCTCACAGGGATGAAGATTGGTTTGATGAAACAGAAGGGGCTGAAGCGCCGAGAGCAGAAAAGGAGAAACTAGAAAAGGAAAGGGCTGAGAAAGACAAGATGATGACTGAGAAAATGGAGAAGTTGGAAAGGGTAGTCCGTAAGGCCCATGGGGTTGATACCTACTTGTTGGAACTGGAAGGATTATATGAGGGGGTCTGTGAGGTATTACCTACAGGATTTAAAATGCCTGTGTTTGATAAGTTTGACGGAACAGGGAACCCTCGTAGCCACATCAGAATGTGTATAGGGGCATTTCAGCCTAGTGGTTTGAGCACAACCATGATGGCAGTCTTGTTTCAGCAGACGTTAACTGGGGCTGCTTTGTCTTGGTACCTCACTCTGGAGCCGGGGAAAACCAGAAATTGGGAAGAAGTGGTCAAAGCATTCGTAGCCCAATACGAATACAATCAGGAATTGGATGTTACTATCAGGGATTTAGAGACCACCCGACAGGGGAATAAAGAATCTTTTGCTGAATTTCTAAACCGATGGAGGGGAAAGGCTGCTAAGATGGTACAAAGGCCGACTGAAAAAGAGCAAATCCGAATGCTAATGAAGAACCTCCAACCTGTCTATCAGGAGAAGATGAGGTTCCAATCCCTCAACACCTTTGCCGAAGTGTTTGATGTAGGGACCAGAATCGAAGATGCGATACAGGAAGGATTAATCAAAAGGGAGGAGCCAGTGAACAGGTACAGACAGCCGAACTATGGAGCAGGAGGAGGACATTCAGGAGGTCATCCAGGACCTACAGATGTGAACACACTGAGCGAACCCGAGAAAAAGTTCGATATAGCCAGAAGTTACCCAAAGAGGGGAGGGGATAAGCCTTTAAGGAGGTTTTCGGAATTGGGAGTATCATTATCCACGGCCCTTGATCGGCTATTGTCAAAAGGACATCTCCGCCTACTAGAGCCGCGACCAAGACTGAATCCACCACCTCCAAATTTCAAATCTGATCTATATTGCAAATTCCATCAGGAACAAGGGCACTCAACTGATCGATGTTCAAGATTAAGACATGAGATCCAAGATTTGATTGACAAGAAAGTAATATCTGAACCACCCACCAACCCGCCAAATGTTACCAGAAATCCATTACCAGATCATCATGCCGTGCCACCACCCAGAATTTACTACTTGGGGAATGAGGGGAGCTCTTTTGATCCATCAGCATTGATCACTAAGTTGGGAAGTCCGAGAAAAGCTTATCAGATGATGGAGGATTCACAGATCTGCACTCTAAAAGGGCTGGTAGATGAAAGCAAAGGGAAAGAAATAGAAGGGGCTGTTGACGCAGATTGGTGGGCACCTGAAGCTGACAATTCAGTTTGGTACAAAGGAGACGATGTTCAGGCTCACAATAAAGTTAAGGAGGACCTGTGGTATGAAAGTGAGGAGGAATGTTTGAAAGTTGCTGAAACACAGGATGGACTTTGGGTCAAAGAAGGAATTAGTCACCTCACACGACCCGGAAGGCATTTTAAACCACACGAACTTGAGGAAGATCACCCGGGGCAGGAAATGAATAAGGGGAAAGAGAAACTGAATGAGGAAGAAGAAGAGGACAGAGTTTTAAGACATATGAAGAAGACACAGGCAAATACCACTATTTGGGGGTTGTTAATCGCTTCCAAGAGTCATAGACAAGCGTCATAGACAAGCAGTCCTTGATGCTCTCAATCAATCGGACGTCTCCATCCATGTTACTCCGGAAGATCTCGTTGGCATGATCAACAGAAGTCCAACTCTCGCTATTTCTTTCTCCGAAGCTGACTTACCTCCTGGGGGACCTGTTTACAATAAGCCGTTGCACGTTACCGTGGAGTGCCTAGGAAATTCTCTACCCGCTTGCCTCGTTGACAACGGGTCCGCATTGAATGTATGCCCTTTTCGGACAGCTAAAAGGATGGGGCTCGATGAATCCACATTTATACCATCGGAACAAAAAGTGAGGGCTTATGATAATACTCTACGGGCAGTTATGGGGATCATCTTTCTAAATCTCTCTGTTGGGACCGGTGAAAGGGAAACAAAATTTCAGATCATTGACATTCCTGCATCATTTAACCTGCTTCTGGGAAGGCCGTGGCTTGATAGTTTGGGTGCCATTCCATCAACCATCCATCAGAAAGTTAAGTACATCTGGAAAAACAAGGTATGCGATCTTCTGGGGGATAGCTGGATAAATGTATCTGGGGTCTCATCAAGTGCTCCGATTTTAGAAGTACAGATGCAAGAGGGTGAAGCAAGTTTAGGTGGGTTTGAGTTCATTAACGTCATAGAAGAGGGGAAGCCGAAGGAGTTTTTACCACTGTATTTTCATCAATACGCTAGTCCGTTGGTGGCCGGGATCATGAGAAAAATGGGGTTCTTCCCGGGGATGGGTTTAGGTAAGAAACACCAAGGATTGTCAGAATTCCCGCATATCGTTACACAAACCCACACTCACGGGCTAGGGTACTCGCCAAGTAAGGAAGAGTTGAAGAAGAAGAAGAAAGCAACCGATGCACCGCTGGAACCATACTTAAAAACTCTTAATGGGTATTTCGTCAAGCAAGGGGAAGAATTTCCGTTTTGCGATTTTCCAGAGCCGTGGTTGGATAGAGCGGAGAAGCGTATGAAGCCGGAATTTGAGATATTCTTTGCACATGACTTCTCTGATTATGAAGACCCCTATCTTCAACAGCCTGCAAAATCTGCCATTATTCAGGACTGGGTGTGTACTCTGGATGGCTTGGCAATGAAGAAACTGCTAGGAGAAGGGCGCGAGGGGACTGAAAAGGGGAGCTCTGTAGAGATTAAGGATGAAGATGGGAAAAGCCGGAATAAAGAAGAAAGCAAGGGGAATAAAGAAAGGGGGAAGCCAGCGTATGAAGGGAAACCAGAGGAAGTGGAAATAGAAGAGATCATTCAGGAAGAGGAACAGGAAGATCACTTCATCGCCGATATGGGAGGGGAAAGCAAGAAAGAGTGGGCCTTTGAGTCTAGTAATAAGTACCCCCCTCACCCAGAGTCTTTATTGGCCCAAATGAGGCGTCTTTCCATTTCTATGTCTGTTGTAATTGCTCTGAAAAAAGTTAATGAGAATGTGACTAATTCTGCTTACTTGACTGTGCATAATAATAACTGTGATGCATGTGATGAATATAATGACATACCTCATGAATTACAAAAAATGATTGAAAAAGAAAATGAACCTGCATGCAAAATCATGGAAGACACTCTAACCATTAATCTGGGAAATGAAGATAATCCACAAAATGTTTCTATTGGCTCCACACTTAATAATGAGGAAAGCAAAGAATTAATCAATCTATTAAAAGAATTCAAAGATGTCTTTGCATGGTCTTATGATGATATGCCAGGAATTGATCCAGAAATTGTCCAACACCATATTCCCCTTTTCCCAAATTCAAAACCCGTAAAACAAAAATTGAGGCGAATGAGGCCTGAATGGGCGCTTAAAGTAAAAGAGGAGGTTGAAAAGCAACTGAGGGCTGGATTCTTGATTGTCACCGAGTATCCTGAATGGATTGCCAATATTGTACCGGTTCCTAAAAAGGATGGTCGTGTTAGGGTGTGTGTAGATTTCCGAGATTTGAACAAAGCTAGCCCTAAAGACGATTTCCCTTTACCCCACATCGACGTATTAGTAGATAATACCGCAGGGCATAAACTTCTGTCTTTCATGGATGGGTTTTCAGGGTATAACCAGATCTTGATGGCGCCAAAGGATAGAGAGAAAACAACCTTTATCACACCTTGGGGGACTTACTACTATAGAGTTATGCCATTTGGACTTAAGAATGCGGGTGCGACCTACCAAAGAGCTGCTACTACGTTGCTGCATGATATGATTCATAAAGAAGTAGAAGTATATGTGGATGACATGATAGTAAAGTCTAAGGATAGAGGAGGGCATTTGGAGGCATTGAGAATTTTTTTTGAAAGACTGAGAAAGTTCAGAATGAGGCTAAATCCGCAAAAATGCACCTTCAGGGTCACCACTGGAAAATTGCTAGGATTTCTAATCACACAGAGAGGAATTGAGGTAGATCCCACCAAAATTCAAGCCATAACCGAAATGCCTTCACCAAAGAATGAAAAGGAGTTGAGAGGATTCCTAGGAAGAATACAGTTCATCAGCCGCTTCATGTCCAAACTCACCACGACCTGTGATCCATTGTTTAAATTGTTGAGGAAAGAGGAAAAATTCGAATGGGATGACCAATGCCAAAAAGCCTTCGAAAGAATCAAAACCTACCTTCAAAACCCGCCTGTCTTATCACCTCCTAAACCTGGGAAGCCTTTATTGCTATACCTATCCGTAACCGAAAACTCAATGGGGTGCATGCTGGCCCAAGAAGAGGAAGAGGGGCGTGTGAAAAAAGCCATATACTACCCGAGTAAGAGGATGACCGGATATGAGTTGAACTATTCACCGTTGGAGAAAGCTTGTTGGGCCTTGGTATGGTGTACCCGTCGCCTTAGGCATTACATGTTAGCCTTCCCTATCACCCTGATATCTCGAATGGACCCACTCAAGTACCTCTTTGAAAAGCCCGCCCTAACCAGTAGAATATCCCGATGGACCATGATGTTAGCCGAATTCGATATCAGATATGTCATTTCCAAATCTATCAAAGGGAGAGCTGTCGCCGAGTACTTAGCCGACCTTGCCATAGAATCCGAAGAAAGAGGAGAATATAGATTTCCAGATGAGGAAGTAATGGAAGTAAAGGAGAACCTATGGAGAATGTACTTCGATGGAGCAGCTAATCAGATAGGGTACGGGGTCGGGATCATCCTCATATCACCTAGCGGAGCCCCCACTCTGTTGGCCGTTAAGCTTAAGTATAATTTGACCAATAACACGGCAGAATACGAAGCCTGTATAATTGGGATGAAAGTAGCCTTGACTTTGAGAGTGGAAAAGATCGATGTGTTCGGGGACTCTAATATGATAATATCACAAGTGAGGGGTGACTGGAGAATAAAGCATGAGAAATTGAGACCCTACCATGAATACCTAGAGAGCCTGAAAGTGCAATTCAGAAAAATTTCGTTCTACTACCTTCCCCGTGAGGAGAACCAATTGGCAGATTCCCTAGCAACCTTAGCCTCAATGATCCAAATTCCTGTGGGAGTCTCCATGATTCCTTTGTCCATAGAAGAGAGAACCCGACCTTCGTATGAAACAATCACCACCATTGAAGAAGAGGAAGTGGTTGAGATACCATGGTATATAGATGTTTGGAACTTTATTGAGAAAGGAGAATATCCCGGAGGAGCTTCAGAGAAGGATAAGAAAGCAATTCGTAGATTTTCAGCTCAATTTGTAATCTATGCGGGAAAGTTGTGGAAGAAGTCTTACACTGGTTATAATTTAGAATGTTTATATGGAAGGGAAGCAAGGAAAATGATGGAAGAAATACATAAAGGAGTCTGTGGGCCCCACATGAACGGACACATGTTGACCAAAAAGATAATTCAGTAAGGATACTATTGGACGACTTTAGATAAGGATTGCTGTGAGTATGTTAGGAGATGCCATAAATGTCAGGTTCATGCAAATTTAATGCATACCCCACCTTCCCAGCTCCTTCCCAGCTCTATAGCATGACCACCCCTTGGCCGTTCTCTGTGTGGGGTATTGATATCATCGGGGAAGTAGTTTCGAAAGCTTCAAATGGGCACCGGTACATAATTGTGGCAATAGACTATTTTACCAAATGGGTAGAAGCGGCGTCATATGCAACTCTGAAGGCAAAAGATGTGGTGAATTTTATCCAGAAGAACATAATCTGCAGATACGGGGTGCCGAGTGTGCTTATTTCTGACCATGGGAGTCATTTTCAGGGAGAGGTCATTCCATTCTTAGAGAAGTATAGGATTACCCACCACCAGTCCTCACCATACAGACCACAAACAAATGGAGCAGTAGAGGCCGCTAACAAAAATGTAAAGGCAATCCTGGGGAAAATGACGGATACATACAGGGATTGGCATGAAAAATTACCTTTCGCTTTGTGGGGATATCGAACTTCCGTGAGAACTTCAATCGGAGCTACGCCATATTCCTTGGTCTACGGGATGGAGGCTGTTTTGCCAGTAGAAGTCGAAATACCATCTTTGAGAGTTTTGGCAGAATGCGAAGTAACCGAACTGGAATGGTTGCGGGGGAGATATGAGGAATTAATGTTATTCGATGAAAAGAGGTTGGCTGCTGTAAACCATACTCGGGGATATCAGAAAAGAATAGCTCGTGCTTTCAACAAAAAGGTTCGCCCAAGGAAGCTTGCTGAGGGCGACCTGGTCCTCAAAGAACTTAAAGCGCCCGTTTATGACCCACGAGGAAAATTCAAACCTAACTGGGTCGGACCATACATTATCAAGACACTTCTCTCTGGAGGAGTTGCTTATCTCATAGACTTGGATGGGGTTGAGTTTAAACAACCAATCAACCTCGATCGCCTCAAAAAGTATTTTGCTTGAAACCTTGTCTTTCAAAACCTCCAGAGTCGATGAACTACGCTTGACCTGATTCCCGATAGGGGATACGTAGGCAACCCGCTCGGTTCGGTCACAAAATAACGAAAAAAAATGTGTGTTCTTTCTGGCCTTAGCTGAACTACTGCGGACCTGTTACCCATTCGGGGATAAGTAGGCGGGCTCACAAGGCCCTCGGTCCAAATAAAGCCCAAACAAAGTTAAATATCCCGAGTTTCCCTATACCAAACTAGGGGCAAACTTGCGTTTGCCCAAGAACCACATCTAAGTCCCGAAACCAGGGGCAAACTTCGTTTGCTAGAATCGATGAACCCAGGAAAAGCCTAAACCCATTTCTGGATCTACTGGCTATCAAGATATGCATCATGTGGAAACAAGCAAGAATTCATTATATAGAGAGATTAAAACTAAGCAAAACTCATGAAAGAGCAATAAAAGCTGAAAGAGACATTGAGAGGAAAACTGTTCATAACTCAAAGAAATTAAAGAAGTGCTAACTTTGATTCAACATGATTAGGGCATTTTCGGAATACAAAAAAACAAAAGAGAGAGAGAGCTTTTCAAAAAAAAAAAAGAAAAAAAAAAGAAAAAGGAAGAGAAAAAAGAAAAGGAAAATGCATCACAGAAAATAAAACACAGCAAAAGTTAAGCAGAAATTTGTTGAAAATTTTAGGCAAAATTACACTGACACCCCCTGAGGTTTCGCACTTTATCACTCACACCCCCTGAGGTTTCTGACATGACACTGACACCCCCTGTCAGAGTTACCTGCTTCACGCCGTTAACGGCTGTTGGAAAAAGACCATATTACCCCTCTCATCTTTCTATATCTCTCTCTCTCTCTCTCAAAATCAGACCACCACCACTGCCATTATCACCAGACCCGCCACCCACCACCACCGCCATTACCACACTATCACACCAGATCACCATTCATCACCACCGCCATTACCAACATCACCACCACCGCTATTACCACCATCGCCGTCGCAAACCAGACCTGCCACCACCACTGCACCGCCACCACCACTGCACCACCACCACCACAACCAAAATTACCCCCAAAGCAATTAACCTAGGCACATACACACACATACACACACATATATATATACACACATACATTCCTTTATAAATTCTAAAAAAACAAAAGCTGGTGGAGATTAGGGCTATAAATCCCAAATTAGAATCCAAATTAGAAAAACCCCAAATTAGAAGAACCCCATGATCGGAAACAACCATTTCCAGTCTGTGTGACATGGAATTTCCCTCAATCAATTCAAAATTTTGAAGTGAGATTGAAGAAGAAATTGAGAGAGTGTCGGTCATCTTCAAGCTCTGAAAAGATCGATCAATTCAAGCCCTTTTTAATTTGTGGGTTTTGATGAACAATTGCAGAGATCTCAGTCCGATAGATTGATATATATATATATATATATAGAGAGAGAGAGAGAGAGACTTCCCTCCTCTCTCTCTCTCTCTCTCTCTCTCTCTCTCGATCTGAACTGGAAAAATTATTCAGTCCGATATATTGATATATATATACATATTTGTATGTGTGTGCGTGTGTTTGGCGGTGGTGATGTTGTATCGCCTAAAGGAAAAAAAATCGAGGATGTGATGATGATTATGAGTAGATCAGTCGCTTTACTACGAGAGAAGTATCCATTTGCAGAGATTTAAGATCTTCACAAAAGTTCATCAATAATGGCACAAATCTTGAAAGAGGTATGGATTGTTTGATTGAAGTGAAAATTAAGTATCCTCCCAAAACCAATTTTCCCAACCAATGACCCCCCAAAAGTAATTTGCTAATGTTATATATGTTTGTGTGAAAGAAGAAGAAGAAGAAGAAGAGAGAGAGAAGAGAGACAGTAGAGAAAGAGGGGGCAGAGAGAGAGAGAAAGAGAGAGATGGAAAGAAGACTCTGTTTTTGTGTATAAGTATGTGTGTGTATATATGTGTGTGTGAAAGAAGAAGAAGATAAGGGCAATTTGGACCTTTTAAAAAATTAATTTGATAATGTTAGTCATTTTTAACGCCACTTAACGGTAGGGGGTGTTAGTGTTATCAACCCACAAACTTAAAGGGAGGTCAGCGTAACCTAAAAAACTTCAGGGGGTGTGAGTGATAAAGTGCGAAACCTCAGGGGGTGTCAGTGTAATTTTCCCAAAATTTTAAAGTCTTGTTTTCCCTTTTTCATTTTGTCTGTCTAGAAGCTATTCCCTGACTAGGGTCTGGATCTCAAGCAAATACTCTGCGGTCGGGACAACTGAAGCTGGAGTCCTTCGAAAGGGAGCCGATACCCTATCATGCCAAGCCTCAGCGAATATCCTCACGGTAGAAGGGCGTAGGGCGGAACTCCTCGAGAAATCGGCGGTAATAGCATCAGGGACATCCTGGAGCAAGCCAAACTGGCGGACTACCCGGCTGGGGATGTAAAAAGTAGTGGCTCTCAGACCAGGCAACCAAACCCCCGGGCGCCCAGGGAGTCGTACCGCAACGGAGCAATAAGACTATCGGGGGCATATCCAGCAGATGTCCTCGTAGCTCAAGTCTCGAAACCAAGCAAGCCAGCTAGTAACCGTATGGGAAGGGTAACGGGCACCCATGCGATCATAGGAAAGCGGTCTCCCGAGGGGAGGGCGGGCGAAGAAACCTAAGCGCTCGAAGAGCCAAACCTGCAAAACGTGAGGTGACCCCGAAAGCAGCATCGACCCCATGGTATGAGCATGATCCAAGCCCAGCAAGGTCTCCCCCAGAACGAGCATAACGACACTCTGCATCTCTCGGAGGCCACATACGATCGGAATCAGGATGTCAGTGGAAGACTGAAATAAGAAGTGGGAAAGCATCGCCAAGGAAAGGGCACTCCGTCTGATAACCTGATATCTCCCATTGTCAGGATCACCAATGGATGCATAAGTGGAGGAAAGGCGGTCAAAATCAATGTGTCGATCCCGAACAAAAGAACTGGCGGCAACCCGGGAAATACCAAGCAGGGCCGATAAATCCTGGATATATCCCGCCTGAACCTGTGGAATGATCAAGTCGGCATAGGGATCGGTGTGGAGGATGACACTGAACTCCTCAAAAAGAGGACAAACCTCCTCGTGACCAAACTGAAAGACGTGCAGAGAAGGGTCCCAACACGTGATAGCTGCTCGAAGTAAGCCCTCGTCTAGAGCCATATGACGAAATGCAAAATGATCCGTCAGTCTGTGAGACTCAAAGTTGAGTCAGTCGATGCTGGAAAGAGAATCCATCCATGGGTATAGAGTGTCAGAACTAATGGGGGCCATGAAGAAAGGAGGAAGATATAGAAGAAAAAAAATTTGAGTGCAAAGAAGGAAAAAGGGCTCTAGAAATCTCGAATGAACCTAATAATGGGCAAATGTCACTTTATATGAAAAAAATGGCACAAACCGGCACCCGATGTAAAGCGGCGGCACACACTGAGTGCCGGCCGGCAGACAATGAGTGCCGCACGACATTCAGTGAGTGCCGGCCAGCCTCCCCGAGTGCCGGCCAGGGTTTGAAAAGCTCGTGGGTCAGTTTGTAACCTTAATCAGCCCAAACCTACATAAATTTGAACAGAATTTCACCAGTCATCATCCCAGCATCATTTGTCTTGCACCATTCATCAAATAAAATCAAAAAAAGATGTTCATGTTCTAAATAAGCAAAAGGGATAAGGTTTAAAGCTAAGCCAGGGAAATAATCAAGCATGAATATAAACAAATTCAAAATTGGCACGCAGGCCATCATGTATGAGCACTACCACGTTTACCTAAATAAGTCCATTGAAAAGAAAATTCAGAATTCTTGTCCTCACAGGAACATAATATAATAAAAAGAGATAAGCTATCCTCGTCGGTGACGAGGATTCCTTCTGGGCGCCTGCGGAGCTGTCTGACTTCCCCCAGCTCCACCGTCTCCACCATCTCCACCATCTCCGCCGTCTCCACCACCACCTCCGTCACCACCTTGGCCGCTGCCACCAGCACCTCCTTGATAGCCGCCACCTTGACCTAGTTGAAACTCCTGGATCTGCCTCCTCAGAGCAGTCATCTCAGCTTCCTGCAAGAGAGAATAAAACGAAATAAGTAATGTAAAAAAAAAAAAAAAGAAAAAAAGGGGGGAAGATTATGATACCATAGCCCTGGCCTGAAGGTCAGCAGTGGCACTCGCTCCATCAGCCTGAAAAAAAAAAAAGAAATAAGAAAACATTTTTTTTAAAAAAAATGGGCGTTTGAATTTTTTTTTGAAAAATAAATAAGGAAAATCTTTTGAATTTTGAAAAATAATGGTGATAAGGGTTTTGTCTCTGACAAGAGGGGAATTTACCCTCCATTCACGTCCATGGATCCAATGCTGGACGGTGTGCGCATAGGACAGACCCTCCTCAGCATAATCCCGGGGGACTGTATCGTATTGCAGAGGGATGGTTGGAGCATTTTGAGCATAAGGGGTCAGCTGATACATGGTCTCTTGACCCATGTCGACCATTGGAACATTCCAATTCCACTGCGGAAGGGCTGGGGGTTCGGCGACCCCAGGAACAGGCTGCAAGTAAGAGTTTTGACATGAATAGTTGCATATTTCATAAAAGAACAGAAAACAGAAATAAAGTTTATATATGAATAAAGTTCGTTACCCGGATAACATCCATGAGAGGAAAGTTGTGCATAAGGGAATTCAGCCTAAAAGATGGATAGCCATCTGGATCGTCCAAATAATTCGCAATGTTCTCCCCACCTAGGGCAGCAATGAGGTCCTCATGATCCAGAGTCTCAGTGCTCTGCATAGTAGCAGGAGGAGCCCTGGGCACGTAAAAGGTAGGGGCAGCAAGTGACTGCCTAGTCACTCTCTCACCAAGATACCACTCCCGACACGCTTCGCCCACCATCAGGATTCTCAATCTAGAAAGGGCCACTGCCGCTTGAATCGCTTCTCCCGCCTCTGAGAGAGCCGCCGCCCACGGATTCCATTCCACGTAAACCTCGCGTAGATTGATGAGGAGGTTCCTATAACCGATGAAGTCGTGAGCCCCGACCTTCCGGCCCGTTGCTTCCTTCCTCCATTTCAAGCCTTGAGGCATAATCGCAGCCTCGCTTCCCCGGGTACTAGGAGCCCTCATGCGAAGGTATTCATGAGACCATATCTGTAAGGCAAGGAAAAATGAATTTGGTCAGCAAAATAAAATCAGAAAAGGTGAAGAAAGAGAGTAGAGAGTATATGTCATTGAAATTTTACCTCCCAAGCTCTCCAGTACCCGCCGGTGGAAGGTGAATTTCCCCGAGAAACCTCACTCATATGGTTATAGAGGGTCGCCAACCCTGCCCCTCCCCAATTATATTGAGAGATGCGATCGACGTCCGTGAGGGAAGCCAAATACCCAAGGTTGATTGTATCTCCCTTTGTGCTCATCAGCGAGTAACCCAATACATACATGATGAAGGCCCTGGCCATTTGCTCGTCGGTGAAGGCCTGGCCCTGGAAAGTATCCAAGAACCATTTTGCAGGTACTATGAACTCCCCTGGATGAGCCCCGAGTAAGTCAATAATTTCTTCATGACGGTTCTGAAGATCGTCGTAGCGGGCAATAGGAAGTCCGCCGAATGGAACACCTGTGATCATAGCAAAGTCCAAAGGAGTCATTGTCATCTCCCCAAAAGGAAGGTGGAAAGTGTTTGTTGTGTCCCACCATCTCTCCGCCAGGGCCTGGATATGAGTCTTGTCGTTTGTACTCTTCTCTAGAAGCAACGCGAAGAGCCCGAATCCAGCATTATTGACCAAAATTCTGACATCGTCAGAAAGTTCCGCATACCATCTTTGGCCGTGAGCCATGCTCCCATGACCCTTGAGGACAAATTCTGGAGTCGGCAAAAAAAAAACAAAAACAAAAAAAAAGAAAAAAAAAGAAGAATAAGAAAGGAGGAAAATAATAAATGATTTGTTTTCAGAATCTAAGCAATTCAATTCTTTGAATAAGAAATAAATAACTCCCTAGTCTAAGCGACTCGTTTGATTTGAAAATAAAAGAATTCTTGAGAGTCTAAGCGACTCGTTTTATTTGAAAATAAAAGAATTCTTGAGAGTCTAAGCGACTCGTTTTATTTGAAAATAAAAGAATTCTTGAGAGTCTAAGCGACTCGTTTTATTTGAAAATAAAAGTAAATTCTTGAGAGTCTAAGCGACTCGTTTGATTTTGAAAATAAAAAAAATTCTTGAGAGTCTAAGCGACTCGTTTGATTTGGAAATAAAAAAAAATTCTTGAGAGTCTAAGCGACTCGTTTGATTTGAAAATAAAAAAATTCTTGAGAGTCTAAGCAACTCGTTTGATTTGAAAATAAAAGTAAAGCTCTTGGTCGTGCAACAATAGATTTGTAGGTTCATTAAAGCATAGTTCATCCGAGCGCCTCACGGGACTGATGTAACCCCTCATTAGCATTGGATGAATAGAACATTGGAATTCATAAGCATGGAAAATAAATAAATCCAAATAAAGGTGAGGGTCATAATGATGAGCATTGAGCCCCAAACATGGCAAGAAAATAATTCAATAAAAGGGAGACATCACAAATAGGTCAAATTGCATTCAAGTGCATGAAATCATGGGGGCATCCATATATGCATCATTCATCCTACATTGCATAGCATTGCATTGTTTCATCATAAGCACAAAAGTGGGTTTAGGAGTATACCAATCTATTAAAAGCCCGCGCTGAAAGATGCGCCCCAGGATCGGCAAGTAGGACTGATGAGTTGTGACCAGGGTTGGGCTTATACTTCTTCTTTGGGGGGCCGTAAGATCCTGAGCCACTAGCCATTGAAAGAACTACAAGCAAGAAGGGGAGAAATCAATGTTCATATGAGAAGCCTTGAGGGGAAAACATGAAGAAACATGATTTCAAACACAAAATCAAGCAAAGATGTAATCTTTATGATTAGAGAGTGAACATACCTTGATTGTGGGTGATTCTTGGAGAGAAAATCAAGAGAGAGTGAAATCCTAGAGAGGAAATCCGAGAGAAGAGAAAGGAGAGGAATGAAAAAGAGAGAAGAAGAAACCAAGTTTTAAAACAAACTGCTGGCCAGGCCGGCACTCGATGGAAGGTCGCCGGCACTCAGTGAATGCCGCCCGGCATTTCACGAAGTGCCGGCCGGCACTCAGTGAGTGCCGGTTCTCCTCACCAAGTGCCGCCGCGTGTGCCAGGTGGCCTTTTTACTCCTGATTTTCACTATTTACAAAAGAACCCCCGAATTTTGCTCCCATGTCCTTAAAGTTTTTCCCTCGTTTCAAAGGGACCCCCGAGATTTGAAGAATAAGTTCTTAAGCCCTTTTGTAAATTGGGATTAGCCCCTACTTGTTGAAAATTCTGTCAAGAACACCCGTTTGCGGTAAATGAGTAAGTTGAGTCTAATCAACTCCGTATTTCTTTGAAATTTGAATAAATTGGAGTCTATTTGACTCCGGACTTTTGAAAATTAATTAGATTGGCTCATGATTTTAGAAAAATGAATTGATTTGAGTTTATCTAAGCTGATTTGAGTCTGTTTGACTCCTGGTTTTAGAAAGATGAATTGACTTGAGTCTGAATGACTCTGATTTTGGAAAACACGAATTGATTTGAGCTTGATTGACTCCCAATTTTGAAGAGATGAATTGATTCAAGTCAGATTGACTCCTAATTTTGAAAAATTGAATTGAATTTGGGTCCGATTGACCCCAGGGTTTTGAAAATTGAATTTGGGTCCGTTTGACTCCAAGATTTTTTAAATTTGATTAAAATTGAGTCCGTGGACTCCAAATTTTGAAAGTTGAATTGATTTCGAGTCTGTTGATTCCAAATTTCAAAAATTGAATCTGTGGACGCCAAACCTCGTGAATGTTAAATTTGGGTATGAGCCTGCTGACCTCTGAATATGATTTACATTTTCGGTCCTCGTAACAGATTTACGTTGATCCCGCTTGTGAGAGTGTAACGGATTTACATCCTCGGTCCTCGCAACGGATTTGCGTTGACCCTCGTTCTGAGAATATAACGGATTTATATTCTCGATCCTCGTAACAGATTTACGTTGATCCCGCTTGTGAGAGTGTAACGGATTTACATCCTCGGTCCTCGCAACGGATTTGCGTTAACCCTCGTTCTGAGAATATAACGGATTTATATTCTCGATCCTCGTAACAGATTTACGTTGATCCTGCTTGTGAGAGTGTAACGGATTTACATCCTCGGTCCTCGCAACGGATTTGCATTGACCCTCATTCTGAGAATATAACGGACTTTATTCTCGATCCTCGTAACAGATTTACGTTGATCCCGCTTGTGAGAGTATAACAGATTTACATCCTCGGTCCTCGCAACGGATTTGCGTTGACCCTCGTTCTGAGAATATAACGGATTTATATTCTCGATCCTCGTAACAGATTTACGTTGATCCCGCTTGTGAGAGTGTAACAGATTTACATCCTCAGTCCTCGCAACGGATTTGCGTTGACCCTCGTTCTGAGAATATAACGGACTTATATTCTCGATCTTCGTAACAGATTTACGTTGATCCCGCTTCTGAGAGTGTAACAGATTTACATCCTCAGTCCTCGCAACGGATTTGCGTTAACCTTCGGTTCGCGAAATTAGAAATGTTTTTTTTTTCTTTCTCTCGACCCGTGCAACGAATCTTTGCATCAGTCAACGTTTGGTAATCTTTTCTGGCTAACGCATCATGAGATTTACGTCACATATAGAGAAGGCATGATATAGGGTAAGCATGACACTTGCTCGGTCAAGTTTTTTTTCTAATAATAATAATAAAATAATAAATACCATCGCATGAGCGCGTGCATCACGATAGGATAGGTGCATTCATCTGTGTGACTACCTGCGTTTGTGTATTGTTGTCCCCTTGCTCGAACTACGTCTTGGTCTGATTCCCGATGGGATACGTAGGCAGCTCACCTTTGAGCACGACCAGCACTTGGCTATCTACGCGCCCGATTTTGCAACGCATTTTGTTTTCACCTAGATTCGACCGTTTGGTCAAAGGCTTGTCTTTCACACAGGCTTTGACATTCATTTGTGATACGCGTTGCTTCACGAACTCTGTCAAAGAGGGGCAAACTGTAGACACCCCAATTTTGACCAAATGTCAAATCTAGGGATTGGTTACCTCTCAAAAGACCGATAATGACAATGGCCAGTGACATTCGAAGATTTTCCAGGAAATTCAAAATCTTCAATTGATTCTTCAAGACAAATTTCAAAATTAAAAATAGAAAATATAAAAAGGAGAAAGAAGAGAGAGGATTTGGGTATTCGGGAGAGCCCCGAACATTGAAGAACACATAAGGAAACTAGTTTGAAAATTTGCTCAATATAAAAAGGTTTTGGAAGTATAAAATGAAAATGATAAAAAGGGGGGGGGGGGGGGAGTTTTAAATAAAGGAAAATTGTCTCTTGAAAAAAAATAATAATAATAATAATAAAAAGCATAGTATATTGAAGAATATACCATGCACATGGGTGCATACCACCAACATGGGTGCATTTTAGCACAAATATATATAAATATATAAAGATAAATCACAAAATTAAGTTTTGATTAACATTCCTTTCGAAAATTTAAAAAAAGAGCAAATTCAGTTAGCCCCGGCACCCGAAAAACCCGACGGCACTCACGGGTTGCCGCCCGACATTCAATGAATGCCGCCCGGCACTCAGCGAATGCTGCCGGGAGCCGTCGAGTGCCGCTGGCTGTAACAGACTGCTTTTCTCACATGTTCTAGAAGAAATCTTTGCACATGGGTCTCCACCCGAATTTACCCATTTATCCTTGAGGTAATGGCCTATATAAACAGATCTTCATCTTCATTTTTGAGGGGAGTTGAACTTTTGAATCAATATACAAACATGTACAAGAGATATACTTGAGTTTAGAGAGAGAATTATATAGAGAAGAGAGAAGAAGAGAAGAATTTCTTGAAGAATTTGAAGAGTTTTTGAAGATCTTGGAAGAGCTTCACAAGAAATTGAAGAATTCTTTGAGGTCATAGAGGTAACCTCTTAATCCTTGGTAGAGTTAGGATAATTTAATCACAAGTTCTTAGATCTAGGAACTTTTCACATTTTCAAAACCTCTCTTCTTACCCCATTTCATCACACACCACCAAGAACTTGTGATTGATTTCATGACATCTCATTAATTTGGATCTAATTAATACCTTGGGTTTGAGATAATTAGTTTTGAAGAATTCGTGTTCCTAAATAAAACTTTGATTTCCTTTATTTCTATTTCATTCATAAGGTTCATGAGATCTTCCATATCTCATTGAAACTCTTTGAATTTGATTTCTTAGTTTCCTATGATCTTATGATCCATATGGAGATTAAAATGAATCATGGTCATAATCTACATATGATTGGTGAGATTCAAGTCCTAACCCATGACTTGGACCTTCTTATTAAGAACCTCATGGAATTCTTACTATATTTCATAGATGTTTGAGTAGATTTGTGCCTTATTTAGTCTCCAAGGACCATTAATTTGGGAGGAGAATGAAATCTATATTCCTCAAGGACCATATGTTTGGGAGAGGATTTGAGTGTAAGCTTTCATAGTTTGATGAAATCTATGGAACTTGAATGTTTAAAAGTCTATTAAATTGAGTAAAACTTTGGGTATTCTTACTAGGATCTCTTTACTATGAATCTTATGGAATTCATACTATATTCCATGGAGATTAGAGTAGATTTGTTTTTTTTTTAGTCTCCAATGACCATCAAATGGTAGGAGAAATGCTTTAGTTTGAGTCTATCTCTATGGCTTAGACTAATATCTTCCTTGGGTTTTGAGAAGTTCTTCATAGTTCATCCAAAACTTACATGTATATGTGTCTTTAGACTCCCATGACCATCAAGTGGTAGGAGTAATGATTTGAACTCAAGTTTTGATTCATGAGTTTGAGTTCATTGTTTGGGATTTTGTGAGATTCACTTCATACTTCATCAAAAGTCCATAGATATAAAGATATCTTTAGTCTTCAATGACCATTAAATGGTAGAAGAGATGGCTTAGTTTAAGTCCAACTTCATGATTCAATAGTTGGGGTTAACAAATAAAAGTTGAACTAGCAAAATAAAAAAACAGTGAGTTCACGAACTGTTTTTGATCAAAGATTTTTAGTTCAAAATCTAACCGTTGAAATAAAGTGAAACCAACGGGAAAGCGTCAATAACACATTGTTTTACCACTGTAATTTTTGTTTTGGTAAGATTTTATGCTTAGAATGGTTTGATCATGAATTTTGTGAGACAACCACAATCTGTCCAGAATTTCAGAATAGTTTCAGAACAGCAAACCGGTTTTAAAATTGATAGATCAGAGCTCTAACCAAGTTTTCATGACCTCTAATAATTTTTTCTAAGAACCTTAAGGTGTTTGGAAGGTTCCCTAAAAATAATGAAGCAATGCAGATTTGTTTGCTATTTTTAAAAAATCATACAAGATCTCTGGATAGAGAGTTGTAAAATCCTGAGTGAGGTCTAGTATTTTCCATATTCCCGGAGATCTAACTGTCGAAACCTTGAATTTCGTTTTGGGTTAGAAACTAGACTCACAGAGGCATAACATATCCAAAAATCATTACGATCCAACCGTTGGAAGTATTTGATTTCTATTTTTTAAGATCTGGTTTGCTCTCTATAATTCATAAAAAACTGCCACTGTTTTTGTCTAATCTTATTTATTTCAACTCAAATGGTCTCTTAATGTCTTAGGACTCAAACCATGTTTTGAATAATGATAATTTAGATTAAACCCAGAGGCTTAGTGATCCAAATTAGTGAATAAATCCATGTTTTATTCTTATTCACATTCATTCATTTATGCACATCAATGCTGATGATTAGAGCTAGCCATTGGATAAAGTTGGATTTCATGCTTAATAGATCTAAGCTAGAGGATTGTGATTGATTTTTGATATCATATTATTATGTGAAGCATGTGGACTAATCTTTGTTTTGAAGCGCATTTGAGGTACAATTTCTCATCCCTTCTCTAGTTTAATTCATTTCTTTGATTTTTGAATTGATTTTCGACTCCATGTGCGACACTTTAGACTAGGTCTTGCCTTATGTGTTTATATGTGATAGAGACCTTTTAGGATTTCTATTCTCGCATGCATTGCACGTTTAGTATTCGCGGCCGGATCCCGGGTATGTTTTCTAGTTCTCTATCGCATATCATGTTGCTTGCTACTTGAATTACGTGGCTTATGAAGGATATTTTGCCGTTAGCAATTTTACACCATTTTCAACATACTTGTGTTATGTATACCTATATATGTATTAATTGAGGGCATGCTTAGATTATTAATTTGATTAAAAAGGATGTTGAGTAGAGGCCTATCGCGAGATAGGATGAAAGGGGGTGCTTTAGTCCGTCGGGCTCCTTCCCCTTTCATTCCATAATTCCCGGACCCAGTTTATCTTTGATTTCGCAAAAGATCAATTTGCTTTCAAAATGGTTTCTTAATTTTCCTTTTAAAAATTAAGTGGCGACTCAATTGTTTTTGAATTTGAAATGAAAAAAAAAATGTTTTAAAAACATTTTAAGAGTGGGCCCAAATGCCGGCGATATCCACAGTAGTGGCCCAAGAACAAATCTGTGTGGGTTTGGGCTAAAAGCAGACAATATCTTACTAAGTGAGACTTGGGTCGTGACAGTTTACTAATATGATGGAAATTGTTTTTGAATTTTATTTTAAAAAACTCGTTTTTGCATGCATGTATTAACAATATTTAAAATGTCAATCACAAACAAGCATATGAAAACGAAAAACTAAAATGAAATAAAAGCATTCAATAATGCCTCTATCTCCCATGGCTCTATCTTCATATATCCATCTTCTTGGTTTGGTCGCCTCCTGCTCCATCTTCATGGACGATGACTTCTTGCTCCATCTTCATGGATTTCCTATTCTATTACAAAAATCCTATGCTTTTTTCGAACTCTACAATTTTTTTAGAAAATGAAATAGCAGTAAATGAATAAATAGGCTAGGGAAACCGGTGTAACTCTCCATTCCCAGGAATGGAGTCGCAGTGCCGTTTACATATACCTTTAAAAACAAGCCAAAACATAATACACCAATCACAAAATTTAAATACAACATTAATATTGTTCTTGGTGCCATGGGAGACAGCGGACTAAACATTGCTACAAAAAAGGTTAGTTGCACAAATAACCACGCACATATAACAGAATATAAGACTATTGGAACCCCTAATTGATTCGCATATTCCATAAACTCTTTATGGAATAATTAGAACATAAAACAACATCTCTGGTTCTCTGTCATCTTCTATCAATCGAAGCAACTTCAATCGATCGAACGCTCAATCAATTGAACCAAGTTCAATCGATTGAACTTAATATTTCGTAGATTGATTTAAAAGTTTTTAGAATGTTATAAAAAATTGAAATAAATAATTTTTCAAAACTTTTAAACTGTGAAAACACCTGGATAGAGAAACAGTTTCAATCGATCGAACAAAGATCGATCGATCGAATAAAACAAATTTCGATCGATCGCTTGAACCTAGCATTGTTTCGATTGATCGAAAGACGACTTTTAATCGATCGAACACAGACGGTTTGATCGATTGAAACACTTTCAATCAATCGAAACTACCATGCATCTCGTGTAATCACAGATTTGTTTTATGCTGTGAAACTGCTGCAGAAACAGATCTGTGACGATGCAGTTTTAAAAAACAGTCCTAAAACCAACAAGCAAATCAAAACTTGTGTTCCATAATGCATCTATAGATCCAAATAAAGGAGGCTTTTATACCAATTGATAGATTTAGGTTTTGAAAAACTTTAAATCATTGTACAACGGAAAATAGTTTCAAAAACATTAATAGAATGCCCGAATCTACTACTTATCAATTATATAGATGCGTAAGGAGAGAGGACAAGAATATTACCTTGTGGTCTTAAACCCAATTTTGACTTTGTCTTCTTCTTTTGGTGTGCAACAACTCCCACTAGGTGATCTTCACCCTTATGTCTTCTTGAATACTCCCTGATAGACTAGGATTGGTGGGAATCCTAATAGAGAGGATTCAGAAGGTTTGGAAACCCTAAAAAGGTTTCTGCAGCGTTCTGATATTTAAACGGCGTTCACTCGTTTTCTGTATGTAGCTGTCCTATTTATAGATTTTCAAACCGACTTTAGACTTCGATTGATTGAACCTTCGATCGATCGAAACAAGTTCGATCAATCGAACTGAACTAGAGTTCAATCGATCGAAATAAGTTCGATCGATCGAACCTTCAATCTGCTGAAACTCTTTCAATTGATTGTTCATCATTCTCTGGTGTCTTTCCAAGTATTCTGGCAGAGCTAAGAGTGGAAATTCCTAGGTTCTTTATTATTGGTTCAGACCAGTTGTTAATTTTGCTAATCAAACTGTTTGATCAGCGAATTAACCAACTAATTAGTTAACGTTAACTCCACAATAAAACTATAACTGCACTCCAATACAAAAGAACAAATCAGAAGTGATAGCTAGGCTTGTATTGTGTACTAATGTGCCTCTACCATCAGCATTCATAATCATATTCAGGCAGTCGAATAACTATTACTGTCATCCTCAATAATGATTACATCTTCCATTCCTTGAGTCTCATTCATCTCTCATGATTACCAAACATGTTGATGACTACTTATCAACAAGACTGAGTTCTTAGTAATCAACTTGGTGACATTCTCAAGAGAATGCTTACTCTTTATCAGAGGGTAGATTCTATCTTGATAATATATGTTCACAATCCTACGAATATGACATACCCAAAATACCTATGTGTTGATCTTACAAGACCTCACTGATTGGTAAGTCAAAGCAGTCACGCCCATAGTCTGTGTCCATAATTGTTTCAAGATTGAGAACATGTACCTTATACAAGTTCTGTGTTCCTATCAACTGTTGGCAATTTTATATGTCAATACGAATCTCATAGTCCATCAATGCACTATAAGCACTAGCATATTAATTCAGAGTCACACTCCATTGATTGAGATTCAACACTCCATACAATGGTAGTTAATGATATGTGCAAAAATATCCAAGGGAAGTTAAGCTCCGCCTATACCTAACCCGGGCAGTTCGCCCAATGTTATCCGATCCCGGCCAATAGGTCAGGAACACGGCGTGGGCTCAGTTCGTTTTGGATGCAGCCCAGCTACATCCCATGATGTGATCCAGAAGGTTCCAGACAGTTTCCTACACGAACTAGAAGACTAATGGAAAGAGAAGGTTGTTTCCTAATCCGATTAAGAAACTCCCACGATTTGTGCTAATCAATCCCAATCAGATTGTATTGCCTAATCAGATTACTTACCTTGTACGATTGGTCTCTTGTACCTATAAAGAGACCACCATCCTCTTCAAGAGGGACGACATTCTTATCTTATAGAATTGCACTCTTGTTTTATATACTCGCATACACACTCACCCGGCCAGTCACTGGTAGCTCCACCCTCATTGTTGGTTCACCAAAGACCCCTAGCCTTTTAATAGTATAGTGGATGTGCTCAGACACACACGTGGACGTAGGTCTCTTCTTTAACAGGGTCAAACCATATACAAAATCTTCTATCTCATTCTTCTTATTATTTCTTCACCAAATTTAGGCATCATCAGTTTGGTGCCGTCTATGGGAAATTGACAGATTTCCTCCAACACACATCTATTGGCTGATCACCATGCCGTCGAAGAAGGGTAAGCAGGCTGTTGCACCAACGGGTCTGGTGGATTCGTAGGCCAGGCAACCAGCAGCTTCCATGGCCAAACTATGTCAGTTTCAAAAGCGTTGAACATTCAGGAGATGGACCCAAGGGACGCTAGGGATGGAGTTAGCCCAGTTGAAGAACTCAGTCAAGTGGTGCTAGACCTCAAAATTCTCGACCGGTC
This sequence comes from Hydrangea macrophylla, assembly GCA_033977485.1. Taxonomy (NCBI): domain Eukaryota; kingdom Viridiplantae; phylum Streptophyta; class Magnoliopsida; order Cornales; family Hydrangeaceae; genus Hydrangea; species Hydrangea macrophylla. Next base: position 59,414,919 of record CM066997.1, on the reverse strand, counting down.
TGTCAGCATCGGCACGCTCTTGGAACTAGATCTCTAGGAAAGCTACTCCACTTCTTGAGGCAGACCCAAGACAACTTTGCCTGGAGCCACGAGGACATGTCGGGAATTAAATCCCGTGTCATGTCTCACCGACTCAACGTTGACCAGAGCCACCGCCCAGTCAAGTAAAAAAGAAGGGGAATGGCCCTTGAAAGACAAGCAGTAGTACGAGAGGAGATCGAGAAGCTTCTGAAAGAAAATCAATCTGGGAAGTACAGTACCCTGATTGGTTAGCCAATGTGGTACTAGTCAAGAAAAGCAATGGTAAGTGCAAGCTATGTGTGGACTTTACTGACCTGGACAAGGCTTGTCCTAAGGATTGCCATCCACTACCCAGGATAGACCTCCTTGTGTACTCCATGGCTGGTCACTCACTTCTCTTCTTCATGGACGCTTATTCGGCGTACAACCAGATCTGCATGTACCCCGGCGAAAAAGAAAAGACATCCTTCATAACTGACCATGGGACATATTTATATAAGGTAATGCCCTTTGGCCTAAAAAATGCCAGGGCTACTTACCAACGCTTGGTCAACTATAAGTTTAGAGATCTGATCGGGAAGGCAATGGAGGTATATGTTGATGACCTCCTGGTCAAGAGCCGTGACGAGTCCGACCATCTCAAGCATTTGGTCGGGACCTTCAGCATCTTAAGAAAATTCAGGATGAGGTTGAACTCGGCTAAGTGCTCATTTTGAGTCTCGTCCGGGAAGTTCTTGGGGAACCTTGTCAGCCAGAGGAGAATTGAAGCCAATCACGAGAAAATTCAGGCCATCATCAATATGTGATCACCCAGATCAACGAAAGAAGTTCAAAGTTTGGCAGGACAGGTGGTAGCATTGAACAGGTTCATTTCTCGAGCAACCGATGGGTGCTTTCCGTTCTTCAAGATCCTCCGCAAAGCCTTCGAATGGTCAGAGGATTGTGAGAAGGCATTCCAGGAACTCAAGAAGTACCTGACATCACCTCCTCTACTCTCAATGCCCATTCCAAAGGAAGAGTTGTTTCTTTACTTGGCAGTGTCACCCTCGGCAGTAAGCTCGACATTGATCAGAGAAGAGCATGGGATACAATATCCGGTTTACTATACTAGCCGGGCACTCCAGGGCGCAGAAAGTCGATTTTCCCAAATAGAGAAGCTCACCTTTGTGCTTATCACCTTAGCTCTGTGGCCCCGCCCATACTTCCAAGCCTATGTCATAGTAGTCCTCACTAATCAACCGTTGCGCAAGATTCTCTCCTGGCCTGAAACATCAGGGAGACTTATGAAGTGGGTGCTAGAGTTGAAAGAATTTGATGTCATCTAGTGGCCCCGAACGCCCATCAAGGGACAGACAGTGGCAGATTTCCTCATTGAATTCACGTACTCGGAGGATCCAGTCGAGGAGTTCAACTCGCCCGAGTAACTGCTCAGGCCATAGCCTGACATCCCGACCTGGATACTTTATGTAGATGGGTCCTCCAACAAGCAAGGCAGCAGGGCAGGGACCATATTAACCACACTCGATGAGATCTAGCTGGAGTACGCCCTAAGGTTCAGATTCCAGGCTTCCAATAATGAAGTCGAGTATGAGGCCCTATTGGTTGGGCTGCAGTTGGCTACCTCGATGGGCACGCAGCAAGTCCAAGTATACAGTGACTCCTAGCTAGCTATCAATCAAGTCAATCAGGAGTATGAAGCTCGGGAAGATAACATGGTGGCCTACCTGGCCCTCGCCAGGGAGGTTACTAGCAAGCTCAAAGGGTTCTCCATCATACAGATTTTAAGGGAAGAAAACACCCGAGCTGACCGGCTAGCATGCCTTGCATCATCTTCTGAGTCGAACCTACCCGAGATAAAGGTAGAATACTTACCCAAACCCAGTGCGTCCAACTCGGGAGGTATGGAGGTTGACCCGGTCGACTTGGGGCTCAGCAGGATGGATCCTATCAAGATGTTCCTCACGATCGGAGGCTTACCGGCCGGGAAGGATGAAGCCTGACGGGTAAAATACCAAGCGGTAAGGTACCACCTTATAAACTGCGTGCTCTAGAAGAGGGGTTTTCCATCCCTTACCTCTGATGCATCCATCCTGCTTAGGTAAAAGAGATTTTGTTCGAAATTCAAGAAGGGGTATGTGGAAGCCTTGTTGGAGGCTGGGCCCTCTCCCGTAGATACTGTAAGGCTACTATTGGCCTACAATGACCCGTGATTCCCAGGATTATGTCAATTGGTGTGACAAGTGCTAGAGACACGTAAACATGATCAACTGCCCGGTAGAGCCCCAAACGCTATGGCACTAGCCACCAACGCTGATGAGCTACTCTACCTCACCTTTCTAAGCACTCTAAGGGGCCCGACAGCATAGTGGTTCCACTCCTTAAAGCTCCGATCAGTCGACAATTTTAAAGAACTCAGTAAGCTCTTTGTTAGCCAATTTGTGGGCATACTCGGGAGACCACAGTAAGACCTTCAGTTACTTACTGTTAAGCAGCGGAAAGGAGAATCCCTGAAGGACTAGGTTGATCGATTCAACCAGCAGAAGCTCCAGATCCATGACCTGAATGAGGCAGTAGCGATCACTGCCTTCTGATAAGGAGTTTAGAACACTAAGGTAGCCATGTCGTTCCACCATAACCGACCGGCTACTTTGGTAGAACTCTCAGTAAGGGTGGGAAAGTATATTGATACCGAGGAGTTCTTGAAGTTCAAGCATGCAAGTCTGGCGAAAGACAGTTCACCGAGGCCAAAACGGTAACATGAAGGCTTTGAAAAGGGTTCGGGAAAGAAACTGAAGCCGGACCAGCCCCGAGGTGGTCAGGATCAAGCCCTGGTCGCATTCACACCGCTCTCCCGACCCATCCACGAAGTGATGGTTGTGGCAGAGGCACAGAGGTTGCTTCAGCCGCCGATAAAACTAAAGAGCCAGCCGGAAAAAAAGAACTGCAACAAATTCTGTCGCTACCACCGGGATCATGGTCACGACAAAAACTTGACACGACTAAAAAGTTGTGCGCTCTTGTGCAACACCCAAGTGTAGGTGATCGTGCAAGTAATATAGTACTGGAAGTCCAGGTCGATCCCACAGGGAAGGAATAGGGAGAATGTCTACTAAGTTATAACCTAAAGAAAAGAAAATAAAAATGAATAATTGGAGGTGTACTAACAAATCCTAATTAATTAAATTAAACTAAATAATAAACTAAAGCATAAAGAAACATAATAATTAAACAACTAAATTAAAGGTGTTGGAAATACGTGAATCCACATTGATCCTAACCATCTACCATGCATACTCATTAATGTTCTATGGAGTTCATTCCTTTTCAGCATTCTGTATTTTTTTTAAAGATATAGAATCAATAGCCCTTTCATGACCGGGACTACATCATCACAGTTGATTTAAAATACTTGGAAGACAGTTTAAAACAATGGTTATTACTTGCACTCTAAATGGTGTTAGCATTCAAAGTGGTTTTCAAAAGTCATTGAAGAAAATAGCCTTAAGGCTTTAAGTTCTAAAAACTGTTTTGACAAACTGAGCTTATTGGGACAATTTGATAACATATTTCAAAAACAAAAAGTCAAGGAATACTTAAAAGAATCATCTCAAGATTCTGCAAGTTCGATCGATCGAAGCGCTCTCGATCGATCGGACATGATCATCCTTCAATCGATCGAAATGCCTTCGATCGCTTGACTATGGCTTTGGTTCGATCGATCGAACTACCTTCGATCGATCGAGCCCAGGTTTTCTAAAGATTGCATGACAGAGGTTGGGAATCAATGTTTCATCACATATTCCTAACGTCTAAACTACGAAAACATGATTAAACTAATACAGAAAGAATAAAACCAAACAATCATAACAACTAGAGTCATAAACAATCAAATAAGATAAAGGAAAGGAAAAACCTGGAATAAATATGAAAATAACTTGTAAATAACTTGAATCTTCAATGATCTTTAGTATAATAATGAAAAAGAGGAAGAAAAATAAGAATCTAACCTAATCTACTCCTAATCTAACCCTAAAACTACCCTAAACTGCTGTTTTCTGCGTTCTGGAGCGTCCTCCCTTCGTCTGGCGTCAAAACGGCTTATGTATAGGGTTCTCGCAGAGTTTACGCAACTTTTGAGTGAATATAAAGTTCGATCGATCGAAGGTTCGATCGATTGAACTCTCCTCAATCGATTGAACTTCTCTGATTTTGACAGCTCTGCGCACCGATGGGAGAATGGCCATAACTTTTCACTCGGACCTCGGATTGACCTCTCGTTTGCGGCCACGCGACCGTAACTCAAAGATCTACATTTTATATCTCTGGGAAAATCTTCCAAATCTGAATTGTTCATTGTCAAAATTGGCGTTTTCTCAGCTGCTTATGTTGTTCTCTCCACCAGAATCACTTTTTTTTAGCTTCACTTCATTGATTTGCATCCTAATACCTATAAAACAATGCAAAAACATATATTTTAGCATTAATACAATAAAAAGAACATTGTTATTAGAATGCACCTAAATATAGGGACTTTGAGGATAAAAGTATGCATAAAAGACCATGTATTACGCTATAAACATGCACTTTTCACCTCGAATCACACCCCCCAACTAGCTCGTTGCTAGTCCCTAGCAATGAAGCGAACTATAGCAATGTTTATTTAAACTCTAAAAATTATAAACAAAAGAAAGTAAAAATCCTAAATCAATTTCGCAGGAATCGCGATTGCATTTAGCGTATGTAACAAGCCTTTAAACCCCTAGGTTCCCCCTAGTGGACGAGTGTTGTCTCGTGAGGGTTTGCAGTGAATCTACCCACAAAATTCATGTTTATGGTAATGGTTCTCATTTAAAAGTTTTCAAGAAATTTTTCCTCTCATTTAGCAATATAGTTAAGCTCAACAATCTCATGAAACTCTCTAATAAGCTATAGCAATGCAACACACACATTACAGTTAATCTACTATCAAATTCAGTAGAATGTTCCATACCTATCAATCTTCAAGTGTGTGTGTGTGAATGGACAACCAAAATACAAAACTTTAATTTCAAAGCTTGCATAACCTAAGATTCTATCAAGACGTTCATTTTGACTCAACTCTCACCGGGATTACACTCTCAAGATGAAATCACTTTGAATTAGGTGTAATAATTATCACTCATGATATGGAAGCTATAAAGAGTAAATGTGAATGGAATCTAATGCTTCTCATATCTAAATAGAAAAATGGAAATTTTATAGTATAAAGTCTCATGAAAGGATACTTTTCACTAGAAGAGTGAGATACCGTGGAGAACTCTCTCGTAACCTTAATTTCAAATCCAGTTTACCTAGAATCATTAGGACTTTGAAAAAGAGGTGTTAAGTTAAGAAGGAAGAGGCTCGTGATATTCAACTGGGTTAAAGGATGTGATTGGAATGTCTATTACAACTTTTCAAACTTTCCCACATCTCTAATCTCTCTCTTTTCTTTTCTTTTATTTTATTCTTTTTCACACTCTTCTTTTTATTATTATTTTTTTTCTTTTGTAACAACCATTGGCACTTTTTTTTTTCTTTTCATGCTTTTTTTTTTCCTTCTTTTTTCCATCATTTTTTTTCATGAATTTTTTTCTTTGCCAATTTTCCCTTATTCACACTACCAAACTTCTTGTCAAGATAACACATCCCAATCACTTCTAGATAAAGAAAAGAAACTCAAACTCGTAATATGGAGTTTGGTATGAACTTTAGGAATGTGAAGACAAGGCGATTATGATAAGCTCAAGATGTGAAGTAAAGGAATAGTATAGAGGTAGGTCAAGACTATATTTTGCATGTATGGTCAAAACATGGCCTAAATCATCTTCTAAGTTCATAGGATTATTCATTTCAGTAAATCAAAATCTCTAAAGTTTGGTAAATCCTGAACGTTCTCTTCTAGTAATCAGTCAAAATAAAGAAGGAAAATGAGACTTTCAACGAATGAATACGCTTTTCAAAAAATAAGAGTAATTTTATAAAACCCTAAAAAACAAAGAATGGCACAAAAGCTCACTTGGGTTATTAGTCTCCACTACAGTCTCTCAAGACATCTAAACTATGCTTAATAATCCATTTTAGCTAAGTACAAGGTTGTCACAACGTGCTCAAAGTTGTTTGAAGATTAAAAGGCATAAAATATACTATAACTAAGATAGTAAACAAACTACCATAGTGTATCACATACTTATAACATACAGAAAATAACACTAATGCATCATAACTAACTACATTAACTAAGAGAGAAATGCAAGAACCATTTTATTATCTTTACAGAAATTAAAAATTTTAAAATTTTTGCAATTTTGATTTACTGAGTCATGTTGCTAAGCAGGTGTATTGACATTAAAGCATAAAAAGAAAGAAACAAGGCATGCAATGATTCACTCCCCCCCAACTAAAACTAAACATTGTCCCCAATGTTCTAAACTAAGCATATGGACATGTAAAGTAAAGCGAGAGATGGAAGGATGTTACCTCGAGGCGTTTATAATTCAGATTTGTTTTTTTCAAGTTACCTGCAAAATCATTAGTAGCAACAAGGAAAAATAGAGAATATGATATAACTACTCAGTAAATAAATTCGGTTAATAAAATTTTTTATCATAAAGTAACAACCGAAATTTTTGAGGATCTTTCCAATAAAATAATTTAATAGTGAGAAGACTCTTGGGATCCTCATATAAATGCAACTCCCCCCAACTAATATCAGGCTCAAGGTCAGAGGAGATGATGCAAAATCTATGGCTTCCAAATATTTTGTGGACAGTTATAAGAGGTATACCACACTTTTTAGGAATTATATGCAAGAAACGATCTTTGGTGTTGGTATTTTCTATAACGGCCTCTATTTTAATACAAGGAGGTGGCCACGGTTCGATAAAAGGGGTAGGGTCTAAGTGATGTTCTAATGAAGCTTTACTACCCTCCTCTTGTTGTAGAACAGAATCTATGGAGATGTGATCATATGAATGGGATTTCTGTTCTATATAAATAATTTTGGACTGGACTTGGATGAAGCTATCTATTTGGGCCTCAATGTCAGTACAAATGCTCGTTTGGATCTATAGATGCGTTTTGGAACACTATATTGATTTGCATGTTGATTTTAGAACTGTTTTCGAAACGGCATTGTCACAGATCTATTTCTGCAGTGTTATCGCAGCAGAGTACAAATCTGTGAATGCATGGGATGCAAGGCCGGTTCGATCGATCGAACATGTTTCGATCGATCGAACATCCTCTGTACTCGAGCGATCGAACAGGTTTCGAGCGATCGAACATTGATATGTTCGATCGATCGAATGACATTCGATCGATCGAGACTGATTCTTTGTCAGGTTCTCTGTTTCACAGTTTTAAAGTGTTTTGAAATGAAAAGCTTTAATTTTAAAGTATTCTGTTATTTTTTAAAATCATTCTGTGAAATAGAAAGTTCAAGCGATTGAACAGAGTTCAATCGATCGAAGGTTTGAGCGATCGAACGGTCTTCGATCGATCGAACTGTGACAGAGAAGTAAGATGTTGTTTTAAGTTCTAATTCAGTATGTAAAGAGTTTATATACTGTGTGAATCAATTAAGTATTCCAATAGTTACATATATTTGTTATGTATGTGTGGATGCATATACGACTAACCCTTTTGCAGCTAGTTTAGTCACTATCTCCCATGGCACCAAGACTTTTAAATTTTGTATTTAAAGTGCTCGAGATTGGTGCATGTTGTAATTTAAGTTTGGTATGGTTTTAAGGCATATGTAAAGGGCGCTGCGACTTCAATCCTACGAAAAGGAAAGTCGCACCGGTTTCCCTAGCCTTTTATTTTATTGTTGTTGCTATTTCTATTTCTAGATAAATTGTAAGCTTCGAAAGAAGCATAGGACAAATGTAATAGAATTAGAAAATCCATGAAGATGGAGCAAGGAGCCATTGTCCATGAAGATGGAGCTGGAGGCGATCAAACCAAAAGGAGGTTCTATAGAGATAGAGCCATGGGAGATAGAGGCATTGTTTGAATGCCTATATTTCATTTTAGTTTTTTTTTGTTGTTTTATGTGCTTGGCGTATAATACATTGTTGCATGCACGCAAAACAAGTTTTCTAAAATAAAATTCAAAAAACCGTTTTCAACACATTAGTAAACATTAGATGTTTATGGGAAGTGTGTAGAAACAGATTTTTTCAAAAAGCAAAATCCTTTTTACTAAAACTAGTGGGAGAGGGTCTTATTGATTACACCCACAATCTTCCATTAACGGTTCACTGTAAGATGAGTGGTGCATTCTGTGTCACCTCGTCAGGGGTGATCATTCCATACGGAGGGTGCATTACTCATTGGTTACTAGGAGTGAACTTCTTATGATAGGATCAATCAGACGTGTTAGAGGGTGACCACCACACGGAGGCGCTACTTGAGACGGTTGTGATTGGATCCTAGTTAATGGTACACACTAGCTAAGCTATGGATAAGGGATCCCACACGGGGCATTGTTCAGAAACTTAGAGATCAAAAGGGATCGGGAGTCATAACTTGTTTTGCAAGAGTTGCATAGCGGACAAGTCTTGATTAATCGAAAAATAGAAAATTGACCTCCACACGGAGGCTTTATTCTTTTGTTTCGATATTCCGGCGACTTTGTTTTAAAATAAGAGTTTTAAGGATTCTTTTATTTCAAACTGTCAAATCCTGATATCCATATTTATTTTGTTTGTTTGATTTTCAGTAATCATAATGTCTGGATCTGCATTTAGTCCACTTGCCACCATACTCACTCAAAACAAGTTAACTGGAAACAACTACACTGAATGGAAACATAACCTTGACATCGTGTTAACTGCGGAGGATCACATATATGTCCTCACCACCCCATGCCCCGAAGAACCCGCAGCAAATGCTTCGGCAGCTGCCAGACGCGAGTTCGACAAATGGAAGAAGTCGAATGGAATGGCTCGTTGCTATATTCTGGCCTCAATGGCTGGTGTATTGCAACACCAATTCCAATCGAATGATTCTGCCAGTGACATTATCACATCCCTGAAAAAGATGTTTGGGGAGCATGGCAGGCCTGCCAGACAGGTAGCCATGCAAAAGATAATGAGTGCAAAGATGTCGGAAGGGACTCCAGTCAAGGAACATGTTTTAAAAATGATTGGTTATTTAAACGAGCTGGAGACCCTAGATGCCAACATCGATGCACAGACCCAAGTTGATATGATCCTTAATTCGCTGTCGCCTTCATTCGCTCAATTTAAACTTAACTATAATATGAATCAAATGAATTTTTCAATGAGCGAATTGATGAGTTCTCTTTTGGCAGCGGAAGGGGTGATCAAACCTGGGGTCAACGTTTTGAATGTTGAGAAAAGCGCTTCATCCTCCCGATCTGTGCCGAAAGGAAAGAAAGGGAAGAAGAAAGCTAGCACTGGTGGTTCAAGTGTTGGACCAGTCCCTAAGATTGCAAAATCTAAGGGAAAAGGTAAGGGCAAAGGGAAGGTGGGTGGCCAAGGCAAAGGAAAGTGTTTCCAATGCGGTGAGAAGGGCCACTGGAAGAGGAACTGTCCAGAATTCTTAGTTACAAGAGTTCAAGGTATGATTGAATCACATGTGATTGAAGTAAGTTTTATAACGGATACTTCAAACACTTGGTGCATTGATTCTAGTGCGACTAACCATATCTGTAATTCATTGCAGGGGTTCAGATCAACCAGGAGGTGCAGTGATGGGGAAATCGTACTTACTCTAGGTTCTAGCGCAACCGTTTCTGCGGTTGCTATAGGAGTCGTAGTTTTAGAATTTCTAGACAATAAAATTTTGATTTTATCAGATGTACTTTACGTCCCTTCAATGAGACGTAATTTAATTTCAGTTTCTAATTTATCGAATAATGGTTATTCTTTTCATTTTGGAACTGAAGTTGTGATTAAAAGAAATAGTTCTTTTATATGTTCTGGTGTTAAATCAAATGGTTTGTATGTGATTACTCCCAATATTTCTAAAGACTCTTGCATGGAACTTAATAACTCAGTGGTTAATATACCATCTAAAAGAAAGAGACCTTCCACTAATCCAACAAGGCTTTGGCACATGAGGCTTGGCCATATCAATCTAAATAGGATTGACAGACTAGTCAAAGAAGGGATCTTAGGCGATTTGGTTCTCGAACCAATGGAAGTCTGTGAGTCTTGTTTAGAGGGTAAGATGACCAAAAGGCCCTTTTCCGCAAAGGGCAATAGGACCAATGCATTGTTGGAATTAGTTCATACTGATGTGTGTGGACCAATAAATATTAGAGCAAGGGGTGGTTATGAGTATTTCATAACATTTACCGATGACCACTCTAGGTATGGATATGTGTACCTAATGCAGCACAAGTCTGAAGCCTTTGAAAAGTTCAAAGAGTTTAGGACTGAAGTGGAGAAGCAATTGGGCACACATATCAAGGCCATTCGATCTGATCGAGGTGGCGAGTACCTATCTAATGAGTTTATTGATCACCTCGTACAGAATGGGATTCTGTCACAGTTGACTGCACCTGGTACGCCTCAGCAGAACGGTGTAGCGGAGAGAAGGAATCGGACTCTTTTAGACATGACTAGGTCGATGATGCGTTATTTTGAGTTGTCATTTTTCCGTTGGGGTTATGCTTTGGAAACCGCTGCTTACATACTAAATCTAGTACCAAGCAAATCTGTTCCAAGGACACCACGAGAGATGTGGATTGGGCGCAAGCCTTCTTTGCAACATCTCCGGATATGGGGGTGTCCGGCACATGTGCTGAAAGGAAAGATAAGCAAATTGGATTCTAGATCGGAAGTATGTTACTTTGTGGGTTATCCAAAGGGTACTTATGGATGGTATTTTTATGATCCAAGGGAACAGAAAGTGTTTGTTAGTACAAATGCTGTTTTCTTAGAGGATGATTATATCATGAACCATAAATCTAAGGGAAGGATAGATCTTAGAGAGATAGAAGGAGAGCCCTCAGTCCAACCCGTAGTTAATAACGATGTAAATCAAGAAAACACCATTTTTTCACCTATTTCCGCACCGGTACCTCGTCGTAGTGGGAGGATGATCAGCCAGCCTGATAGATACATGTTCTTAGGAGAAGTTTTTGAAGTTGTCTCCATAGAATCTGAATCTGATCCTGTCACATACGAAGAGGCAATGGCTGATGTTGATTCAGCTCATTGGGTTAAAGCTATGAAGGCTGAATTGGAATCTATGGATTCCAATCAGGTCTGGGATCTTGTAGAACTTCCAGCCAATATTAAACCCATTGGCTGTAAGTGGGTCTACAAGAGGAAAAGAGGATCTGATGGAAAGGTTGAGACCTTTAAGGCTAGGCTTATAGCGAAAGGTTATACTCAGAGGGAGGGCATTGACTATGAGGAAACCTTCTCGCCGGTGGCCATGCTCAAGTCCATTAGGATACTCTTATCCATTGCTGCATACCTAGATTATGAGATCTGGCAGATGGACGTCAAGACTGCATTCTTGAATGGCAATCTTGAGGAGGACATCTATATGCAACAACCAGAAGGGTTCATAGCTGGTCGGAAAGGTAACTTGGTATACAAGTTGCAAAAGTCCATTTATGGGCTTAAGCAGGCATCCAGGAGTTGGAACATCCGATTTGACCAAGCGGTCAAGTCGTTTGGTTTCATACAGAATCTGGATGAACCTTGTGAATACAAGAAGAGTGAAGGAAAAGTGGTGGCCTTTCTTGTGCTTTACGTTGACGATATTCTACTCATTGGGAATGATGTAGCGGCATTATCAATAATCAAGGTTTGGCTAGCTAGTACTTTCGATATGAAGGATCTAGGAGAGGCGAGCTATATTCTTGGGATAAAGCTCTTTCGGGATCGCAAGCGAAAGATAATGGGATTGTCTCAAGCTGGTTATATCAATAAGGTGCTAACTAGGTTTTCTATGGATAATTCGAAGAAAGGTATGTTACCTTTCAGGCATGGTTTAGCGTTCTCCAAGGACCAGTGTCCAAAGACACAGGTGAAGAGGAATCGCATGGTAGGAATTCCATATGCTTCGGCAGTTGGAAGTCTCATGTATGCGATGTTATGCACTAGACCAGATATCTGCTTTGCCGTTGGCATGGTCAGTAGATATCAATCGAATCCTGGTCCAGAGCACTGGACATCCGTTAAGCACATTCTTAAGTACTTGAGAAGAACTAAAGATTACATGCTTATGTACGGCGGTAGTGAGTTAATTCCAGTAGGATATACTGACTCAGATTTTATGTCAGATAAAGATTCGAGGAAGTCGACGTCCGGTCATCTCTTTACCTTGGGAAGTGGTGCTGTTAGTTGGAGGAGCATTAAGCAGAAATGCATTGCAGACTCAACTACAGAAGCTGAGTATGTGGCTGCTTGTGAAGCCGCAAAGGAAGCTGTTTGGCTCAAGAAGTTCCTTATGGAACTCGAGGTGGTACCAGCGTCGCTGTTGCCTATTACGCTTTATTGTGTGAATAGTGGGGCAGTGGCTCAGTCCAAGGAGCCAAGGAACCACGGAAAGGGAAAGCACGTAGAGCGGAAATATCATCTTATCCAAGATATTGTTCAACGTGGAGATGTGACTGTCACCAAGATTGCCACCGCTGACAATCTTGCTGATCCGTTTACAAAGGCCTTGCCACAGAAAGTCTTTGATCGTCATCTAGATAGTCTAGGTCTCAGATGTAATCCTGTATGGTTGTGAGTGCAAGTGGGAGTTTGTTGGGTTTGTGCCCTCAAACCATTACTTTATATAGGAGACATTGACATTTTAATATATGGATATCAGCTTTACATTTTGTTATGTATGTTTCTTTCATGAGATGATTGTTATCCTTAAGTATCATAGTAAGTAATTCGTGTATGTATGAGATACATACAAGTGAGATATGAATTGCTATTCTTTGTTACTTAAAACATGTCACAGTGGATGTTGAGACTAGGATATCTCATCAGGTTTACACTGTAGCATGATTAACTACCATTGGATGGAGTGATCAATCTCAAATCACTAGAGTGTAACTCTTAGTTAATATGCTAGTGCTTATAGTGCATTGACGGACCTGAGCTTTCCTATTGACACTCAAGGCTGTCAATCAGTCGATAGGAACTCATAACTTGTATAAGGTACGTGTTCTTAATCTTGAGACGTTTATGAACACAGACTGTGGATATGGCTGCTTTGACTTACCAATCAGTGAGGTCTATAGAAGATCAACACCTGGGTATCTTGGGTATGTCATATTCATAGGGTTGTGAACATATATTGTCAAGACAGAATCTACCCTCTGTTTCAGAGTAAGCATTCCCTTGAGAATGTCACCAAGTCGATTACTGAGTACTGCAGTCTTGTTGATAAGAGTTATCAACATGTTTGGTAATCATGAGAGGTGAATGGGACTCAAGGAATACAAGAAGTAATCATGATTCAGGTTGACAGTAACAGTTATCCGACTACCTGAATATGATTACGAATGCTAACGGTAGAGGGACATTAGTACACCATACAAGTCTAGTTATCGCTTCGGATATGTTCTTTTGCGTTGGAGTTCAGTTATCGTTTTATAGTGGAGTAAACGTTAACTGATCAGTCGATTAATTTGCTGATCAAAGAGTTTGGTCATGGGAATTAATCAACTGATCTGAGCCAACAATAAAGAGCCTAGGAGGTCCCACTCTTAGCTCCGCTAGGATGCTTGGAAAGGCAAATGAGGATGATGTCAAGACAGGTTCGATCGATCGAAGTTGTCTCGATCGATTGAAGTCTAGACAGGTTCGATCGATTGAAGATGGTTCGATCGATCGAACATTCGATCGATCGAAACCACTTCGATCGCTCGAAGTCTAGGTCGGTTCTGGGAATCTATAAATAGGGCAGCTGCGTTCTGGAAAAGGGGTTCGTCATTTTTTATACGAAAAGCTGCAGAAACTGTTTAGGTTTCCCAAAACCTTCCAATCCTCTCCATTAGGGTTCCCACCAATCCTAGTCCTTCCTGCGAGCATCCATAGGAGTCATAAGAGTGAAGGCCATCTAGTGGAGGCTGCTGGAAGTTGAAGATTTCAGAATTGGGTTCAAGACACGAAGGTATAAACTCTTGTCCCCTCTTGTACGCATCTATGGAATTGACGAGTAGTAGATCCTAGGCTACCAAATAAGTTTTTATAACTTGATTATTTCCGCTGCGCGTTTAAAAATTAATTTAAACCAGTTTTTCCATCAATTGGTATATCTAGACTTGTATGGTGTATCTAGCTTCTTGTTGAAGTTTAAGATCATCTAAAGTGGGCTCAATATCTTCCAAGTCTTCTCTCAAAGAATTATGAAAGTTGAAATTTTGTGAAAAACATGTGCTAGAATCCTTATCATCCTTTTCCACACCATATTCTATTTGTTCAATATTAGGGTACACATAACTTTTAAACTCAGGATGAGAGCTTTGATTGATAGCAAGGATAGGTGATGGGCAACTTAGTGACACCACCTCTTCGGCCGAAAGAGGTGAGGTTTCAAGAATATCACTTGAATCTAAATCGAATTTAGAATTTTTAATAACGTCCTCCCTAGGGTCACTATCAAAGGTAGGGGTGGAGTCAACATGGGACTCATCCTTTCCTAATTGCATGCAGTCACCTAAACTCTTATTATCTGTAAAAACCTCATTCTCATCCGTGTAACTCTCCTCACTATATATGTCATCTATTGAGGTTCTCTGGACAAAGGAATTTTGCAACTTTATCCAGGCAGTGAAGGAGTTGATATTTGGGGTTGTGTATTGAGGAGAAGATGGTTCTACAACTTCATGCTCAATGGTTTGGTTTTGGAGTTCAGATATTATTAGACACCCGTCATTATCCTCCAATTCCATTCCATTATTAGTGTCTTGAAATTTAGGTTGTAGTGTTGAAGGATTGGTATAGTCTTCTAAAGGTTGGCTAGCATATGCTTTTTGATATCTAGTTTCTAATTTATCTAGTGCACTATCTAGCCTTTTCATTTCACTAAGCAGTAATTTTAACATACCATTATCCTCAACTTGGTTATTCTCCTCATTATTACTATATGAAGTGTCGCCCCATTGTTGTTGATGATAGTCCCCTTCCCATTGTGTTTGTGGACAAGACTCGCCAAAGGGAAAGTCTTGGTACATTTGGTAATCGTGGGAGCTATTACTATATCCTACATTATTATTTTGGTTATATCCCCATTGTGGTTGAGAGAACTCTTCATATGGAGGTTCTTGATACGTTTGATAATATGGGGGACTACAACTATTGTTTTCCCATTGTGGTGGTTGGTAGCACTCAGGTTGATAATCTACGTCATATGTGGGTGCTTGCCAACTTGGGGGATAATTATTTTGATTTTCAAATGTGTACCTATTGTTGGTGCTTGTGTTGTATGGAGGGCAATATGAATAAGACATGTTTGCCCAAAATATTTCAACGATAGAATTTTAATTTTTTTTTTCTTGTGAGAGAAAAAGTCCAAAAGTCTTTTTTTTTTCAGAGTAAGAAAAATTGGAAATAACTTGGTAAAATCCTAACCTAGTTGCCTTCCCCGGCAACGGCGCAAAAAACTTGACACGACTAAAAAGTTGTGCGCTCTTGTGCAACACCCAAGTGTAGGTGATCGTGCAAGTAATATAGTACAGGAAGTCCAGGTCGATCCCACAGGGAAGGAATAGGGAGAATGTCTACTAAGTTATAACCTAAAGAAAAGAAAATAAAAATGAATAATTGGAGGTGTACTAACAAATCCTAATTAATTAAATTAAACTAAATAATAAACTAAAGCATAAAGAAACATAATAATTAAACAACTAAATTAAAGGTGTTGGAAATACGTGAATCCACATTGATTCTAACCATCTACCATGCGTACTCATTAATGTTCTATGGAGTTCATTCCTTTTCAGCATTCTGTATTTTTCTAAAGATATAGAATCAATAGCCCTTTCATGACCGGGACTACATCATCACAGTTGATTTAAAATACTTGGAAGATGGTTTAAAACAATGGTTATTACTTGCACTCTAAATGGTGTTAGCATTCAAAGTGGTTTTCAAAAGTCATTGAAGAAAATAGCCTTAAGGCTTTAAGTTCTAAAAACTGTTTTGACAAACTGAGCTTATTGGGACAATTTGATAACATATTTCAAAAACAAAAAGTCAAGGAATACTTAAAAGAATCATCTCAAGATTCTGCAAGTTCGATCGATCGAAGCGCGCTCGATCGATCGGACATGATCATCCTTCAATCGATCGAAATGCCTTCGATCGCTTGACTATGGCTTTGGTTCGATCGATCGAACTACCTTCGATCGATCGAGCCCAGGTTTTCTAAAGATTGCATGATAGAGGTTGGGAATCAATGTTTCATCACATATTCTCAACGTCTAAACTACGGAAACATGATTAAACTAATACAGAAAGAATAAAACCAAACAATCATAACAACTAGAGTAATAAACAATCAAATAAGATAAAGGAAAGGAAAAACCTGGAATAAATCTGAAAATAACTTGTAAATAACTTGAATCTTCAATGATCTTTAGTATAATAATGAAAAAGAGGAAGAAAAATAAGAATCTAACCTAATCTACTCCTAATCTAACCCTAAAACTACCCTAAACTGCTGTTTTCTGCATTCTGGAGCGTCCTCCCTTCGTCTGGCGTCAAAACGGCTTATATATAGGGTTCCCGCAGAGTTTACGCAACTTTTGGGTGAATATAAAGTTTGATCGATCGAGCTTAGTTCGATCGATCGAAGGTTCGATCGATTGAACGCTCCTCAATCGATGGAACTTCTCTGATTTTGACAGCTCTGCGCACCGATGGGAGAATGGCCATAACTTTTCACTCGAACCTCGGATTGACCTCTCGTTTCCGGCCACGCGACCGTAACTCAAAGATCTACATTTTATATCTCTGGGAAAATCTTCTAAATCTGAATTCTTCATTGTCAAAATTGGCGTTTTCTCAGCTGCTTATGTTGTTCTCTCCACCAGAATCACTTTTCTTTAGCTTCACTTCATTGATTTGCATCCTAATACCTATAAAACAATGCAAAAACACATATTTTAGCATTAATACAATAAAAAGAACATTGTTATTAGAATGCACCTAAATATAGGGACTTTGAGGATAAAAGTATGCATAAAAGACCATGTATTACGCTATAAACATGCACTTTTCACCTCGAATCAACGACACCGAGGACTGTTTGAACTCATAGCCATCGAAAAGCTCATCCAACAGGGTCATCTTGCTGAGTTTTCCACTCCAGACAGAAGACCCCGGCCAGACGACCGACCCCCCAACAGTTGCAGCCTCTCAAACAAATCAACATGATCTCTGGAGGCACGTCGGGGGGAGGGGACTCACAGTCGGCCAGAAAGAGGCATGCTCGAGCATTCCAAGCAGATGTCCTACATGTCCAATCTTCCGGCTCCCCGCCAAGTCGCCAACCAATATCCTAAAATTCTCATCCGATGACGTGAGGGACCTGTAATGCCCCCACGATGATTCGTTGGTGGTGACACTCTCGATAGCCAATTACACGGTGAAGAGAGTGTTGGTAGACACCGACAGTTCTTTCGATATCCTATTTGCCTTAGCGTTCTATCAGTTTGGGATATCAAGGGACCGACTCTGACCAGTAGCCACTCCCTTGGTAGGATTCAAGGAATCCAGCACACAACTGCTCGAAATGATTGAATTGCCCATTCTTATGGGGACCTACCCCCAGCAGGTCTCCATACTCGCTAATTACGTTATAATAGAAGCTCCATCCGCCTATAATGTTTCTTGGGAAGACCAATGCTCAACAAAGCCAAGGCGGCTGTGTCAACTTACAGCCTGACGGTCAAATTCCAAACCCTCCCGGGCCCTAGGAGCTTGCATGGAGATCAAGCAACCGCTCGGAGCTGTTATGTCAGCTCCCTGGGCAAAGATGCAGCCACTGAAGCGTTGAACATCTAGGAGATGGACTCGAGGGACGTGAGGGATGGAGTAGGACCAACAGAAGACTTGGAACAAGTGGTACTGGATCCCTTGGCGATCAGTCTGTCAGTGTTGGCACTCTCTTGGAACTGAGTCTCAGAGAAAAATTAATTCAGTTCCTGAGAAAGAACCAGGACGTCTTCGCTTGGTGCCATGAAGACATGCCCGGGATTGACCCCCCGGTTATGTCTCACTGTCTCAACGTCGATCCGAATGCCTGACTAGTCAAGCAGAAAAGGAGGGGCATGGCCCCCAAAAGGCAGGGGGCCGTGCGCGAGGAAATTGAAAAACTTTTAAAGGCAAAGTCCATCAGGAAAGTCCAATATCCTGACTGGTGAGCCAATGTAGTATTGGTCAAGAAGAGCAGCGGCAAGTCGAGAATGTGTGTAGACTTCACTGATCTAAACAAAGACTATCCCAAGGATTGATACCCGGTACCGAGGATAGACCTCCTGGTGGATTCCATGGCTAGCCACTCATTGCTCTCGTTCATGGATGCATACTCTAGGTATAACCAAATCAACATGTACCTCGGTGACGAAGAAAAGACTTCTTTCGTCACTAACCAGGGGACGTACTGCTACAAGGTAATGCCTTTTGGCCTCAAAAATGCCGGGCCCACTTATCAGCACCTGGTCAACCGTATCTTTAGGGACCTAATTGGGAAAACAACGGAAGTATATGTTGACGACCTCCTATTCAAAAGCCGCGATGAGTCCGACCATCTCGAGCACCTGACCGGGGCTTTCAGCATCTTAAGAAAGTTCCGGATGAGGTTGAACCCCACCAAGTGTACATTTGGAGTCTTGTCTAGGAAATTCCTGGGACACCTAGTCAGCAGGCGGGGAATCGAGGCGAACCCCAAAAAAATACAAGCAATTATCAACATGCGGTCACCCCGGTTAACAAAGGTGGTATAAAGTTTGGCCGGACGAGTGGCAGCACTGAACCGATTCGTGTTCTGAGTAACCAACCGGTGCCTACCATTCTTCAAGATCCTCCGTAAAGCGTTCCGGTGGTCAGAAGAGTGCGAAGAGGCATTTCAGGACCTCAAAAAGTACCTGACATCGCCCCCTCTGCTCTCAATGCCAATATCCAACGAAGAACTATACCTATACTTGGCAGTGTCTATAGCACCCTGAATTTCTCCAAAAATTCTACATAGAAATTAGAAGTGATGATGTCACCATGGCACGGTTACAGAAGGTCCATTAGGATGGCCTTAGCTAGAAATCTTTATTAGGATCCCATAATTAAACGACGACGATATGATTCCTAATCTAGTACTAAGAATAGACAGTCGTAACCTCGACATTCTAGATTTCTAGTTGAACTTGCAGACGGACTTATATTTAGGCTCGTACGCTGCCCCGTTCATACCTACACCTATAATTGTGTTCAATTTCACAGTTGTGCTCACACATTCCCAGCATTACACTTATACTATGACTCAGGCACACATCCTAGTGTACCTACCCGAGAGTAGGACCCACACCACCCTCATATGACCCCACCCAATCTACCCTTGGACACACAAACATCCATGTATGAACACATGTTGTGCACCCAACACATGGGATAACTTCCCTCCCATCCTCCTCTATATATATGACCCCTCACCCTCTCATTTATAACTCTCAACCCCACACAATCTGCTCATACAGGTTATATAGAGAGAGAGACCTGAGAGCTTTGGTAAGAGAACACCACACACCACCCTCACACTCTCAGACTATACACATACACACCCACGACTTGTACACAACCATACCACCATCTCTTCACTCCCCCTCTCTAAATTATCTCTGTCTTATCCCCATCAACACACATGCAAAGAAGGCTAGAGAAGGAGAAGAAAGACATAGAGGAGAGAGAAAGAAGATTGGAAAACACAAGAGGAGTTAGAGACAACCGAAGCATCTAGAGGCAGAATACACCCCCCATTGTCATCTATGACCCTTTACATGTCACTTAAGAGGTCGTAGGACCATATGCAAGCAGCCAAACAGAGCCTAAGGCTCTCGGCTAGTTCAGATTGCCATTAGAGCACCACGCCGGAGCTCAATTGTTGAAATCATCACCAAAGCCCCTCAAATCCATACCATTCTGACCGCACTAGACCCAGATGAACCCCATAAAAAGCATCTTTTGAAATGGGGATCATTTGATAGGCCATGCAAACCGTTATTCTCATTTTGGCCAAAAACGATAATCCACCCGTAGGAGTCCTTAACTCATGATTCGAGTTCTCATCTCCTAGTATGTTGTAGAGGGAGGAATCCGGTCACAATGTCGTTCATCTCGTGCATTTGAGTTAGAAATGAGATAGATATGAGGCTTGGAAGATTTTCCGGCTGCGAAGGGCTCGCCGGTGGAGGTGTGGGTCGCCGGAGAAGAAAGGAAGAAATGATTATAACAAGTGGGTCAGGATCGGGTTCGGGTCGGGTTAGGATGTGAGTGTTAGGGGTTAGGGTTGTGGGCTCGGGTTGGGTCAAATAGGACCCGTGGACTTTTTAAGTCCAACAGCGTCGTTTTGACGCCGGGTTAAAGATCGGGTGTTCGGGCGGGTCGTGTTGTGTCTGGGAATAGGTTAGGGTATGGTTCGGTTTAGGTCAAGATTTGGGTCATCAGGTTGGGTTAGTTTGTTAGTGTAACTGGGTTCGGTTCCGGTTCGGTTTGGATTGACGAGTTGGGTTTAGTTTTGAGTCTATATGGGTAGTCCGATTAGGTTCGGCCAGGGTTAGGGTTTGACCCGATAGATCTTCAGGTTGGTTTCTTTTGTTAGTATATATGGGTGATCCATTTAGGTTTGGGCCGGTTCGGATTTGCCCTGTCGGATCTAGAGTATTATTATTATAAATATTATGAGTATTAATAGATTTTTTAAAAATGATTTTAATTATTATTATAAATAGTATTAAAATGTATTATTAGTACTTTTAATTTATGAAATATTATTATACAATATTCTATATATTCGGAGAGTAATTATATTATTATTATATTATGATTAACAGTTATTTAGTATTTTAGATGTATTAAATAAATAAGTTTTAAAGGTATTTAATTAAATAAATATTAAATGCCTATATGTATTTATAAATTCTAGAAAATTAGGGTAATGACCCTAAGAGTTTTTTATACTGTATTATAAATTGTAAAGGCATAACATTATAGTTTAGTATTTTTAATAATTAATTAGGAGCTATTTTATGAGTATATTAATTATTAAAAATACCAAACGAGCTCCGAAAATTAGGAGAAAAATACTGATAGAGTATTTTAATGTATATTATTTATTAAAAATATTTCTAAGTACTGATTTCTTAGTATAGTTATATTTATGTATTTGATATCCTTTTCGAGTATTTTCTGGTATTTTATTATCTTCAATAATTCATAATAAATAATCTATAGCTCCAAAAATTATGCGGTCAGTTCTTAGAGTCTTAGAATAATGTCTAGAACGTTCTCTTAAAGTTTGGTGACCTTTTGACATGATAAAAAATAAAGCTTGTCTTTAGGACCTGCGTTAGAGTAAGCCCTATATATTACCTCGTAAAACCAACGGACTCTGATTTGAGTCTAATCAATGGCGTTGGAGTTAGAATGACACGTAGATCACTACATTGAGGTTTATATCCTCATTTGGTAAATTACCATAATTCCCCTATAGTTGGTACTTATTCTTTATTATTGTTTCTTCTGGTTATTGTTGTAGAACTTGGCGGTTAGCTACTACCGAGGATCAGTGACTCAAGGTGAGTTCCCCAACCTCACTCTAATCCTAATATGATTAATTAAAGATACTTACAAGATGTCTGAATAATGTGTTGTATAGTAATGTGTTATGTATGATGCTATATTTTCCTTGGAATCTGTATCGCTATGATTATTCGCGCCATGGCAGTATTATCGTATATGCAAGCATGTTAAGGGTATTATCTATATGATTACTGGTATCAAATCCTTGTTATGTGATCCATGTTTATTCGTGCCATGGTAGTGTTATCGTAAATGCGAGCATGTTAAGGGTTTTATCTATATGGTTACTGGTATCAAATCCTTATTATGTGATCTATGTTTATTCGTGCCATGGTAGTGTTATCATAAATGTGAGCATGTTAAGGGTTTTATCTATACAATTACTAGTATCAAATCCTTATTATGTGACCCATGTTTATTCGTGCCATGGTAGTTATCGTAAATGCGAGCATGTTAAGGGTTTTATCTATATGATTACTGGTATCAAATCCTTGTTATGTGATCCATGTTTATATGATGATGTTTCTGTTATTAAGATGATAGATGTACGTTTTTTGATGATGACTAATCAGCGTAGGTAATGCATGGCATGTTAACGAAGTAAATAAAAAAAGTAGAGACGTATACGAGTAATTGATAATGGACACTTGCATATCATGACTGAGTTAATATGCATTGCATGAAGAGCAAGATGTGATTGAATGAGAAATGTGATCGAGAAAGAGAAGTGAATATTGAGTAAAGTGCCAATTGAGCGATAGTTAATGTGCCAGTTGGGCGATAGTTTGAGGGCCAGTTGGACGACAGTTAATATGCTAGTTGGGCGACAGTCAGCGTATCAGTTGGGCGACAGTTTGAGTGCCAGTTGGGCGACAGTTAATATGCCACTTGGGCGACAGTCAGCGTGCCAGTTGGGTGATAGTTTGAGTGCTAGTTGGGCGACAGTTAATATGCCAGTTGGGCGATAGTCAGCGTGCCAGTTGGGCGATAGTTTGAGTGCCAGTTGGGTGATAGTTAATATGCTAATTGGGTGACAGTCAGCGTGTCAGTTGGGGGCTAGTTTGAGTGCCAACTGGGCGATAGTATGAATGCCAGTTAGGCAATAGTTAGAGTGCCTATTAGGGCGATAGTTAGATTGTCAATCAGGTGACAGACAGATGAGAAAGAGGAAGTGATGAGAAAGGGTTGACGAGTGAGACGTTTGGTTCTAGACAAGTGTTGTGAGTTCATTGTTCAGGTCATGGATTCGACATCCCAACGTGAAGATAGTAGTATTGGTCGTACTTTAACACACACGAGCAGGTAGATGAAAGGAGAATGTATTCTATGATGAAATGCAAGTATATGCTTAATTGTTTACATGTTTTTGTTGAGATCTTTTCTATGCCTATGAAAGAATGCGTCTTTTGATAAGAGATTAACCGTAACCTAAGATATAGAACAATGACGTGAGTTGAGTGAAATTTGTATTTATTGATTATCATGCGGTTAGACTCTCTCTCAGCTTTGTTCCAAAACTGACAGCATGTTATGCCCTGGGCATTCCTGTGTTCAAAGTAATACAGGTGCGTTAATAGAGAGGGGAGCTCAGGATGCAGTGCTGAGGAGCTAAGAAGGATAGTGGCGAGCTGGAGATGGAAAATAGTTATCTCAGTAGTTTCTTATATTTTAGTTTATGTAATAAGTTTAGTATAGACCTCTTGTAGTAAGATGGATGCTATTACCATCGTTTCTATTTCCGCTACTATATTTGTATTATGTTATGTTTAAGTTATGTTTATACTTTAGCATTACCCTTACGTATGTTGTGCGGAGTTAGAGGATAGAACGGTTAATCAACCAGTCACGTGTCTACGGACCCATAAAGGAAAATTTTAATTTTTCCATATTTTTGGCTTACTCTGGGGCGTGATAGTGTCACCATCGACGGTCAGCTCGGCAATCATCCAGGAAGAATGTGGGATACAGTTCCCAGTCTATTACAAAAGCCAGGTGCTTCAAGGCGCGGAAAGCCGATACTCCTGTGTTGAAAAACTCGCCTTCGCCCTTATCACTTTTGCTCGGAGACTCTGCCCATACTTTCAGGCACACGTCATAGTGGTCCTTACAGATCAACCGCTGCGCCGGATCCTTAGTCGGTCTGAAACATCCGGAAGGCTCAACAAGTGGGCATTGGAATTGGAAGAATTTGAAGTGGTTTACAGGCCCTGGACAGCGATCAAAGGATAGGCCGTGGTGGATTTTCTCGTAAAGTTGACATACCCAGAAGATCCGATCGAGGAAATCGAACCTCCTGAGTTACCGCCCGGTTTTGCAACTTGATATCCCGTACTGGGTACTCTAAGTGGATGGGTCCTCTAACAGAGAAGGCAGTGGAGCACGAATCATCCTGACTACACTTGACAGGATCCAGCTAGATTACGCATTGAGTTTCAATTTCCAGATTTCCAACAATGAGGCCAAATATGAAGCTCTGTTGGTCGGGCTACAATTAGCCAACTCAATGGGCACACGATAACTCGAAGGATACTGTGACTCCCAGTTTGTGGTCAACCAAGTTAATCGGGAGTATGAAGCCCGGGAAGGCAATATGGTGGCCTACCTAGCCTTGGTTAGGACGGTCGCCAAGCAATTTAAAGGTTTTTCAATCCGACAGATCCCGAGGGAGGAGAACACAAGGGCCGACCGGTTAGCCTGCCTACCTCGTCTTCTGAGTCAGACCTACTTGGGATAAGGGTAGAATACTTGCCCGAGCCCAATGTGGCCCACTTGGAAGGCATGAAGGTGGGTCTGGTGGCTTTGGCGCCCAACTAGATGGACCAGATTGTCATGTTCCTCACGACAGGTAGCTTGCCGAACAACAAAGATGAAGCCCGTCGGGTAAAGTACCGGGCGGCAAGATATCATCTAGTGGAAAGTGTGCTGTACAAGAGAGGTTTTTCTATCCCCTATCTCTAATGTGTGCACCCCACCCATGTTCCCGGGATCTTGTACCAAATTCACAAAGGAGTGTATGGGAACCATGTTGGAGGCCGGGCATTGTCCCGTAAGGCCCTATTACAAGGTTATTTCTGGCCAAAGATGGCCTGGGATTCTCAAGAATATATTAAGCGATGTGACAAGTGTCAGAGGCATGCCCCTATAATCAACCGACCGGGAGAACTCCAGACCCCAATACTCAGCCCATGGTCTTTCGTCCAGTGGGGCATCGATATAGTCGGGCCCCTTCCTATGGTGAAGGGTCAGGTCAAGTTCACAGTCATTGCTGTGGATTACTTCAATAAGTGGGTAGAAGCCGAGCCCTTCACAACGATTACCAAGAAAAAGATGGAGAATTTTATCAAGCGAAACATTCTCAGCAGGTTTGGCATCCCCCGGGTATTGTTCAGCGACAACGATAGGCAGTTTGATACCCCGATGTTCAAAAAATTCTGCTCGGATTACACCATATCCAATCACTACTCTTCTCTCGAGCATCCTCAAGCCAATGGCTAGGCCGAGGTGACAAACTGGGCAATTTTGCAGTCGATCAAAACCAGGCTTGAACATGCAAAGGGACTGTGGACTGATGAATTACCAACCCTTCTGTGGGCCTATCATGCCACTCCCTGAGTAGTAATAGGGGAAACCCCATTCTCACTCACCTACGGCTTTGAGGCAGTAGTACCCACAAAGCTCGATTTGCCAACATATCGGGTTGCTAATTTCAGCGAATAAGGCAACGAAGAAGCCCTTAGGGTAGAGCTTAACTTAGTGGACGAGAAAAGGGATCAGGCATATTTGAAAGTAGTAGCGTATAAGTAGCAGATCTCTTGGTACTATAACAGCAAAGTCAAGCACCGCAGCTTCCAAGTGGGAGATCTAGTCCTGAAGGTAGTAAACCAATCCACCAAAGTCCCGACCACGGGAAGTTGGGGGCGAATTGGGAAGGGCCCTACTGGGACACACAAGTTAAGTGCTTGGGAACATACTGATTGTAGACTTTGGACGAGCAAGACCTCTCGTACCCATGGAATGTGCAGTACCTCTGCAAGTACTTTTAGTGACACTCGGACAGGATCAGATTAACATTGAATAGGGAATTTATAGCTCTTCCCGAGTGATTATTATAATTTTCAATAACAATAAAGATTATTCTTTTTCTGTAACTTGTTTCCTATTGGTGTTCCACCCTTAAGTCCTCGAGATCACACCCGAGGCATAAAAAAACCTCAGGATCGCACCCGAGGCACAAAAAGACCTCAGGGACACTCCCGAGGTGCCAGTTTTGCTTAGGTCCACAACCTAAGATGGGAGACCAACTCCCTAAGTGGCCAAGGATGGCAAACTGCAAAAGACCCTACAACTACCAACGTTCTAGGTCGGTTCCCTATGGTCACTCTCCCTGCTAATACCCGCCTTAGCAAAAAGCTTGGGGGGGCAAGAGACCGGGCTAAAATAAGGAACCCCACCGAGCACTAACAGTGCTTGGAGTTTTAAAACAACATTCCTAAGTACCTACAATCCAGAGAAACCGATCGGTACAGTAATAGGACCTAACTTCTACACTGTACCTGATGGGGCCTTCTAAATAGGTCCTGAACAGACCAAGTGTTCTGAACGAATCACGGTTCTAAGCTTTTGCTAAGGCAGGGTTTCCAACTGGTCAGGCATAGGCAATCAAAGATAAGCAAGTACAAAAACAATGATGGTTGATGAAAAAGGATGGCCTCGGCGGGCCTTTTCATTAATTGAAATAAAAAGTTTGTACAGAGGCTGGGGGGGGGGGGGGGGGGGGGGGGGCAGTTGTAGTAGCCTCCCAAAAAAATAAAAAATAAATAACAAGATGAACAGGACTAGGGGGCAGGCAGAGAGGCTAGGCATCATCGACCATGACCACATCCTTGGTCTCACCAGCCTCTCCTCCCGGAGCAACCTCTTCCCTTGGGGCAGCCTCCCTGCCTGGGGTAGTACCTCCACAGGTCCGGGCTTAGCAACAGAACCTTCACTGGCAGTGGGACCCATGTCCCAGTACTCTGAGTCGATCCCTTCGTAGGACGAGATGTCCCACTCGGGGTGATCCCGGGCTAGCCTTCTTTTCAGGTCCTCAAAGCCTTGAAAGAAGCCGTCATCGAAGGCCTCCTCCGTAGACCCCACAGCCACTGTCCCAGCGATGGCCTTCTCCTGAGCTTCCGCCGCTACCAGGCTGGCCCGAGCAACCTCCAGATTAGCCAGGGCGACCGCCAGCTCCACCTGTGTAGCATCGAGGCCCACGGTCAAGACCTTGACCTTTTTCTTCTCAATAGCCAAGGCAGTCTCCTTGGCCTCAGAGGCTGTCCGTTCCTGTGACAAGGCGGCCTCAATAGTAGTGGCCCTCTCGGCCAGGGAGGGTAGGAAGGATTCAGTTCCGGCAGCCATTCAACCGACCAATAGAAAATAGGTACAAAACGGTCGGTTACTTAATAGAAGTAAAATAAAAAAAATTCTTGAAGGACGGCAAAAACGGAAGAGATACTTATGAAGTGGGAGAGGCTATACAGCCACCCGTAGAAGACTTGGGGAGACACATTTGCACACATCTCCACTTAGCTAGGGAGGAGGACTAGTCTGACTCTCTCCCTTACCTCCGCCGACTCCCCCAGCGGTGTCCCGGATGGTAAGTCCGCCCGGGGACCAATTTTCTCCACCACCACCACGTGAGGGACCGACGTCCCCTCGGGTTCTTTATACGTCGTTGTCCCGAGACTTATTTTCCAGAGCAAACGATCACTTCCTGAGGTCTCAACAATGGGCCTCTTGCCGCTATTCGTAACCAGGGCGGCAGCGACGGCGGCCTGTCTGGCCCTCAGCTGCTTTATATCTCTCTGGGGGCCCATTTTTGTAAAGGAAAAAGATTGCACAGTCAGTAGCTGGGAAAAGTAGAAGAAGATAGATAAAGCTAGATAATTCACCCAAGAATTTATCTTGGATGATTGGGGAAAAGATGGGAGCTTCAACAGGATCGTCCCAGCTGTAGGAGGCAATAAAGTCCCCGATCTGGGACAGCACGTTCCAGACGTTGGTGGGCAAGTCTGCCAACTGCCTGATCTTGGCTTACACTCCTCGGGATTACTTAGCGGGTCTGTTGACCCCACTATAAAATAAAGCATAAAACGGTTAGCCTCAAAGTTGCAATCAAAAGTAAAGGAAAACAAAAAAGGCACAGGACATGCTTACTCCTTAATTCCCCCGATCATGAAGTCCTTAGCTA
The DNA here is from genome assembly GCA_033977485.1 of Hydrangea macrophylla. NCBI lineage: Eukaryota > Viridiplantae > Streptophyta > Magnoliopsida > Cornales > Hydrangeaceae > Hydrangea > Hydrangea macrophylla. The sequence continues at coordinate 59,386,866 of CM066997.1, read as the reverse complement.
GATTCCCAGGGCCTGCTCACAGAACCCAGGGGTGGATACCTAGAAGAAATTGTTCTTCCACCCCTTGTTGTTTCTTGGGACAGTTAACGATAATTTTTCTCCCCTGTCGAGCCTCGAGAGAGAAGAACCTGGCCTCCCCACGAATGGAGAATGGTCGGTGGGTCCAAAAGAACTCTTGAAGGGTAAGTTCGTACCCGAAGACCTGGGGCCAGAGAGAGATAAACCCCATCAAGAACCTCCACCCATTCGAGGCCAACTACCAGGGATCAATTTCGAGGTAGATCAAGGCGTTCCGGGTGAGCAATTTTGAGGTAGATCAAGGCATTCCGGGTGACCGGGTGAAGGGGGATATGGAGTTCAGCCATAAGGGAGTCCTCGTACAAAGTGACGAAGCCTGGATGATGAAATTGGGCCCTGTCGGCCTGTATAGTCAAAGAACAACCATTCGGAAGGACGTACCTATCCCTAATTCGGCTGAGGTCTTGGGCATGCAAGATAGAAGGCATAAACTCGTAGGCAAATGCTACATCAGGGTCAGGACCCTCCGATATCTCATCAATAGAACCTTGAGAGATGGAGGCTATCGGAGCCTCTTGGTCTGACTTGTCGTCTGACACCCAGACAGGGATCCTGCCCTCGCTGTGATGATCAGACAGGGTGGCAGAGGGTGGATCCAAACTAAAACCAAGGTCCCTGACCTCAATTCTTCGTCCTCCAATCGGGAGAAGGAATAAAAACTAGAGTGACACATTTTCGATACTCCTACAGTAGGCTGAGAAAGTAAGCGACAACCTAAGTAGGGGTCAGAGACTTCGAGTAGACAGTACAAAGGATAGAGTCACAAGCCTAAGGGGCAAGGCATGCAAGGTTCTCAAGGTCAAGTGGCACTCTATCAACACTATCCCTGGACAACCCGTTTGGTTCAAGTACTGCCCTACTGTACCTCCTGACTTAAAGAAGAAGCAAAACTTAGGGAAAAAGAAGTCCCACTCCCGTGCAAGCCCTAGTGGATTCGTCCTCTCTAGCATCATTCGGGAAAAAAGAGACGGGGAATGGAAAAGGAAGAAAGCAGTGAATTGAAGCTGGAGGAAGTGAGGACTTACAAGAATTAGAGCAGAAAGGGAGCTCGGGAAGCTTGACCGGGAACTTTTTTCTCTCAAACTGCTAGGTATCTCTATCTCAGGGCAGCAGGAATGAAAGGAATGACAAAGTGTCCTTTATATATAAAGCGCGAATGGTCCAGATCAAAGCAGATCCAACGGCCAAGATGCTTTCCGGCCCAAGCTGCCCGACAACTGTCCCCTCGAGAACGTGAAGTGATGCCTCAAAAGGCATGCGCATTTAATGCAAGACGTGACGGTCCAGTTATAATGTAACTATTCAGTTACCCACACGTCAACCCAGTTGGATCCAAACCAGGTCAATCATCAGTGGACACGTGGCAGGGACCCGACCTTGGCGCACGGTTCCACTGATCGGTAAAAATCCCATTGCTTGCGTGAACGGTAGGTCTTAGCCTGGGCGAGGTCACAACCTCGACCCTGGATGGTTTTTCAGATTAGTACAAATTTTCAACCCTTATCTGATGGGGCATCACATTAGCTTTGAAAATGGGGGGTAGCTGATACGTATAAAAATATCAGGTGAAGGTCAAGTTTTGCCACCTCAGCATGAAGGGCTAGGTTATCAAGGTAGAGGCTCATGTCCCAGGTTAGTCAACAGAAATCGCCTGGTCCAGGCCCATATATTGGGCACACAATACGGGATAATCCTCTAGTGTATCCCTTGGCTTGCTCCTCAAGGCTCCGAACAGTTTCCTATCTTACCTAAAGGACTAATGGAAGGAGCAAGTAGTTTCCTAAACCACTTAGGAAACTCTCCTAATTCGTGTAAATCAATTATGGTTAGATTGGGTTTCCTAATCTAACAACTTACCTTGTACGGGTAGTCTCTTACGTATATAAAAGGGACTACCCACCCCCGTTAAGGGGATCGCATTCTGGCTATATAGAATAGCAGTAGCAATATGAAAGTTACTCGTGCATATACCCGGTCAGTCGCTAGTAGTACAGCCCTCCCTATTGGTTCACTAGAGGCCGCCGGTGATTTGTTAGTGACACGAGAAAAATCTTGTGCGCTCTTGTGCAATACCCAAGTGTAGGTAGACGTGCAAGTAATATCTGGTAAGACCAGGTCGATCCCACAGGGAAGGTGTTGACCTATCGAATTAGACTAACCTCTAAAGAAAATAAAATAAAAAGAATAAGATTGAACGATGGTGCGGAACACAAAGTTCCACAGCTAAAATTACTAAAGAAAATGACTAACGATCTAACTAGCTAATTAAACAGTACTTGAAATTAAGATGTTTAACTTTAAAAGAAAGTGTTGGGATTACACGAATCCACAGTAATCTAACCATCTACCATGCATTTACCTTGAAGCACAAAGGAGTATATTACCCACAGTTTTCCGTATTCCTCTAAAGATAGAGATTCTATAGCCCTTTCATGACCGGGACCATATCATCACAGTTAAATTAAGATACATGAAAGCGGTTTAATCCAATAGTTAAGACTCGCATCCTCAATGGTGTTAGCATTGAAGATGGTTTGCAAAATGTATTGAAAGAAAATGCCTTAGGGCCTTAGTTTTAAAACTGTTTTGACAAACTGAGCATTTATTTGGGACAGAATGATAACAAATCCTAAAACAAAAGGTCCTGGAATACTGCAGGGAACATCCTCAAGAATCCGAGAGTTCGATCGATCGACGCGCTTTCGATCGATCGAAGACCTTCATCCCTCAATCGATCGAACTGACTTCGATCGATTGACTGTCTCTGGTTAGATCGATCGAACGGACTTCGATCGATCGAACACAGCGATTATCCTGCTGCATGGCAGAGGCTGGAGATCACTGTTTCATCGTGTTCTCCCAACCTGGGACTACACAGACATCGTCTGGAGTGTCAAAGATTGATTTTTAACGTAAAAGAACATTAACACCTTGTTTGATTGTAAGTTTTTCATGAAAACTACGAAATCTATGGTTTTACAACTATTTAGCATATAATATCACGAGATGAGCGTTTAAACTATGACTACTAAGTGCAGAATCTAAGTGAGCAGTATATAGATAACCTGGAATAGAAGATACTTGTATTAACTCAGAGAAATCCAATCCACAATGTAAATATTCAATGAAAACCTACAAAAAACCAAACAAACTCTCTATCTCTCTCTATAAAACTGTTAAAAAGTAAGGTGGGCGTCCCACTGGACGTGTACAATACTCCTATATATAAGAAAACCTAAGAAACTAGGGTTAAAACCCGCATCTGCTGCCTACGCAAATGTTACTGGAAATACCCCGTTCGATCGATCGAACTGCTCTCGATCGATCGAACCCTTAAGCCTCAAGCGCTTCCACTCTCTTTGAGCGATCGAACTCTCGATCGATCGAACCTTCTTAGATCGATCGAACTCCACATTTCAGCTTGGGCTTCTTTTGTTTTCATTCCAGCATTCCATTTATTCTGATGTTCATCTGTTTAGTCCACACAGCAGTAATCTGCACAAATAACAGCTAAAACACTACAACTTATCATAGATTAATCATAGTGTATAGGAATTAGCCTTGCAATGCAAATCGCAGATAAAACGGGAAGTTGTGATAAAAACTAATACAATTCTTTCCTTTAGCGCGGTTGAATTTTACAAATACCCCCGCTTTGCACAACCCCCAACTAGCTTATTGCTAGTCCCTAGCGATAAAGCGAAAATAATAAAAAATAAAAACTACCACAACTAAGAAACAAAGAAAAACTAAAAACAACCTAAACTAAGATAGAAAGAAAGATCCTAACTCACTTTCGCAGGAATCGCGGTTGCATTTAGCAAATGCAACAAGCCGTTAAACCCCTAGGTTTCCCCTAGTGGACGAGTGTTGTCTCGTGAGGGTTTGCAGTGAATATACCCACAAAATTCTCCAATTTTAAGCTCAAAAAGATTCAGAATAACTTGTAGAATTCACCCTTCCATTAAATTGTTAACTAAACTCCACAATAATATAATATCCTCTATCAACCCCTGAAAGAGACCCACATGCTCCCCCATATCACCAAGTAAAATATAACACATGTATTACCATCATGCACCCGTGTGTGTGTGAAATTAACAACCATGCGTCCAACCTTATTAAGAGTTATATAGACTATTGTACTTTGGAAAACTTGCAGTTTTAGCTCAATTCTCACATTGGTCACACTCAAAAATAACGTCTCTCAGAAACTTGCTTTACAATGATCACACATCGTATGACAGCTTTGATAAAGATGATATTATAAATGCTAATGCTTTCATACTCGACTCTATGAAAAACGGACATTTAAGAGTGCATAGTCTCATGAATGGAACACTACTTACTAGAGGAGCGAAATACCGTGGATAACTCAACTCACACTTCCATGTTCAAATCAATTATTGAGAATCTTCAAGACTTTGACTTGCGGCTTTTATTTAGTAGGTAGGAGGGTTGTAGAGAAGAGTGTGCTTTTTTTAGTATGTGATGGAATTTCAACTTCTCTTTTTTATTCTTAATTCTTTTCTCCATCCAATCTCCCATTCATTTCATTTACTTTTTTTTTTTTTTTTTTTTTTTTTTTTTTAACCTACATTCATCATCATTTTTTTTTAGATATATATCCCACAACTACTTTCTTCCATTTCACATACTTTGATGACTCATTCCCAACAAATATTTCAAACGGCTCGATGAGGTCAAGGTATAGATCAAGGGTATGAATTCTTATGATTATATTGGAAATATTTAATTAAGGTGTGGGATCAGGGATGAAATCATTCAATGAATGTAGGTGATAGTTATATCAGGTAAAAGAATGGGTAAACGATGGCTTGAATCATTTTCTCAACTTTCAATTTTTAGCACTTACGTGTTCATTGAGTTTAATTGGTAAATCCTGAACGTCCTCCTCTAACAAGCAGTCAAAACTTTTAAAGAAAACTGAGACTTAACAACGAATTCACGAAGTATATGCAAGAAAAGACCATTCGACAATGTATGAGAATCCCCTCAGAAATGATGATTGGCTCAATAGCTCACAAAGGGTTACTAGCTTCCACTACTTGTTCTTTTTTGCACAATAATCATATTAACTCAATTTTTTAAGTTTTCTACATGGCTGCCAATTAGTGCACAAAAGTGTTGGGTACATAATAGCTTTACAAATGCAATTTATTTCAGTGATACAGAAAAAACGCATGGATTTAATCCATAAGAAGATGAGAATACTACAAATGTGTCATTGTCTAATCAACAAGCAGGAGAGATTATTCAGAGTTATTCTAACAATACGATTAAAAATTTTCAAAATTTTAACAGACTGTGTTCTCATTAAATTTAAAACATATCTAAGTGCAAAACCTGATTATTACGGGTGTATACCTATCTATTGTCTCCTACCCCCAACTGAAAACAACAAAGTCCCCAGAAGTTGATTTTCAATAAATAAAATAGATGGGTATCACCTGTATAGAGCAAATGATGATCGCAAGCAAAGCAACCTAGCATAGAAAAGTAGAACACAATCTCCAAAACAAACAGGATCAATAAATAAGAATAACACGATAAAACCATGATCCAACAAACTAAACCACTGTAAATGAACATAATAAAATACAAACAGAGATACATAATGTCCATACAAAAAAAAAAAAAAACTAACCACATAATACAACCAAAACCACCAACATATATCCAACCAACCAAAAATACATAAATACCACCTCCCCAACTAAAACTAATCGACCCCAGACGGCGTATCATCGGCTATATCAGAAGGGATGTCGATGGGAGTAGGCGGCAATATGGTAGTAGCAGGGGCGGCAGCAGATGGCTCGGAAGCAGCGGTGGAAAAAGGATCAGCAGCCTCAGAATCTGGGGCAGCATCAGATGATGGCACAGTGGTAGGTGGTGCAGACGGGGTCGTCGATGGATGCGGAGTAGAATGAACAGTCGACTCAACCCCGATCTGAATCAAAATGGACTCCAGTAAAGTCTGGAGATGGTCTATCCTGCCCTCGAGTCTAATCCTGGCCTCTCTCTCCTCCAAGAGTAGCTCGTGAACTGTCGGGAGAGGCACAGAAGAAGAAGACTCTCCCTGGGCCGGAGTCTGCGACCGCTGTCGCAGCTCAAACTGCTGCACCGCAGCAACTGGATCATCCTCATCATCCGAATCAAGCTCCTCCACCTCAGTAGGTGTCCCTGAAGCTCCGGCCTCCGTGTCCGTCCCACCACGCCTCTTCTTCCTCCCCCTCACTCTTGCTTTCCCTTTCCCCTTTCGCTTCCTCTTCTGGGCGTCGGAGCGGCGAGCAGCCGCCTCGCTAAATCTGCGGGGAGAAGGGCGAACATCATCGCCAGCAAGCACGGGGAAACCGGCCTCAGCCATCACCCTCTGAATAGCCCAAGCACCCTTCAGGTGCTTCTTGGACGAGATATAACGGGTGGGGTGGACCATAAAGTCAATATATAGGCGTGATATACAAACCGGCTGTCCCGTCCCCACTGCATATAAGACTCGCGCATACCAAGCCGCGATCTTCTCTCGATAGGAAGTCACTAGGAGGCAGTTACTGAGGACCAAGTGGATCATATGGTAACCATCAGTGAGAAAATGGTCCTCGATCAAAGCATCACCATCCCAAGACGGAACGACGCCTCCAGTGAGCTCCCGGATAATAGTGGATGGTGGGGTCACTGGTGCATCTGGCCGGTGGGGGCAAACATAATCTGGTACCTCTGGTACCCCCAAAGCGGCTGAAACGGTGGCTGGACTGATAATGAATGAGCGACTCCGGAAGAAGGCATGGTAGGTGAATGGTGCAACCGGGTCGCTGATCATAGTCGCGCAAGCACCGCGAATCCAAGACAGATTGACACTCTTGGCCAACGACAGGAGATGGAACCAGTGAGGCATAGAGCGGATCCGTGTAAGGAACCATGGGCTCTCTGTCCAGATGTGCTCAATAGGGCGCTCGACCATCACCATCCTCGTCTGAAAGTGCCGCTCGTACCACAGCCTATCCTCGTCATTCCGGAACCCGTGTGCAGGTACCGGATCTGGTATAATACGGCTGAGGGGCTTAGACTTATGGTAGCCCGTCACTGGATTCATCGGGTAGCCCTGAAAATAAGACACGACATGATACAGATAAGAACAGGGAGACAAAGAAACAAAACTGCCACTGCTTGAGTTCGATCGATTGAACTGGGTTCGATCGATTGAACTGGAGTAGACTTCGATCGCTTGAACATTGTTCGATCGATCGAACATCTCCCCTTCGATCGCTCGAAACCAGTTCAAGCGATCGAACACAGCGATGTTGCAACGATCGCAGAAACAAAAAGGAAACAACAGTTATACTAACAAAAAGAGATCCTAAGACCAAGGGGACACCCCCTTGGAATTTTCTAATACGAATATTGAGGAAAAGGAAGACACACACAAGTGGGGCATACCTTGGTGTAGAACACGCAGTGGAGATGGAGGGGATGATGATATGCCGGTGAGGATGATCAGAGGGGTGATCAGGGCGCCTAATTGAATGCAAAGGTACGAAAAATGCCGAGTCGCCCCCTCCTCTGTGCTCGAGCGATTGAGAGTGAGAGTGAGGGAAATGAAAAAAAAGTGTCCTGAAGACGCCTCGTTTAAATGCTTCGTTCGATCGATCAAACCAAGTTCGATCGATCGAACACAAATACCTCAATCGATTGAACATAAACTACAAGCGCTTGAACATCCAGGTTTCGATCGATCGAACTGGGTTCGATCGATCGAACACTAAAATTCCAGAATTCAATTGGGGCATGAACCACATCACCCCCAACTATCCGAAATAATTCTGGACATACAGAGAGACTGAAAAAAATAGTTGAAGTACAAGCATGTATGACAGAAATTCATTCTCAGAATAGAAAATTGCAATTTTTATAAAAATAAAACTTTATAAGTGCATCCAAATTGCAACATAATTATCCCCAACTGTGGTTAAAACCTTATTTAACTAAAGAAAACCAAAAATAAAACTAAAACTAAAACCAATAAAAATTCCGTCAAGGATTACATTCCAGTTGATAGACAAAAGATGAAATTGAACAAAAACAACTGAAATGCAGCACTAATCTTCGAGTATAAAGATTTTCTCTTCCACAATCTCTTCATAACTCGCCGAATCGTCAGAAGTGAAGTCCAAACTCGATGATTCCCTTTCCCAGAACAATCGAAAAGCAGCAAGGACATCATCAAACAAGTCTGGCGTCTCCACAGAATTGAAAGCCCATGCAAGAGGTGATCCGGACGGAGACAAGGATAAAGGAGTGTGATTTCGCAACGGACTGTCCTCTCGCGGCGAAGTGTGTGGGGGCCTTATGTAGGGCCCAAGACCATGAATTAGTTGATGTGGGAGAAATACCGGAATACCATTTAGGAACATAGTGATAATCCTGGACAAAAAACAACAACTGAAAATAAAATAACAGAAACACAAGAAACACGAATTAACACGAAAAGAAAAACAATGAATAGAAACAAAAATACAAAGAACTGTGACAAGTTCCAACCTCACTATTGGCATAGGTTCCCAAAATGCACTGGCTGGTAATGGGCATTGGAGCCTAAATAGCAGGTAGCTCAGGTGCACGTAGCGGTATGGGACCAACTCAGGAACAAGGAAATCGTCCACGAAAACAAAGACGGCATTGTGGCGATCTGGGACGACATCCTGGAGGTCATGATCCTCCCATGGCTCCCACATATCATCATTTTCCCACTGGGCCATGAGTGCATCATCCACCATGCGTCCCATGTACAGGTCATCATCCTCCTCCACATCATCATCATCCTGAAATCCCATATTTTCGTATGGATTGATGTCCAGGAGGGCTGGTGGATATGGAATGTACCCTTGAGCAGCATCAATAAGAGAATGAGCTTCAGGGTCCTGATGAAGCAAGGGGCAGGGTGTGAGTTCACCCTCAGTCCAAGTACCACAGCGACATTCTGAATCAGCCCAAGAACCGACAGAATGAACATCATCACCTCGCATCTATGCACCTGCAACAGAGTGGTTTAAGGTATAATGGATTAGAACTAGATCACAAACACGAAATAAAGAACGAAAACCAAAAAGAAGCAAAAGAGAGAGAAACTAAAATGCAGGGAAAGAAAAGAAATACAACAACAATTGGAACTTCACTTTGGATTATTAATCATGAGAATAGCTGGGCTCATCCAGCTGGATGTGCTCAACTTCAGTGTGGAAGTTTTCCAAGAACGGTTTCAATCTTTGGCCATTGACCTTGAAACAATCATCGTTCTTTGGGTTGACAATCTCAACCGCCCCATGTGGAAAAATAGTTTTTACGATGAACGGGCCTGTCCAACGGGAACGGAGCTTTCCTGGGAAAAGGTGGAGGCGAGAGTCATACAGCAAGACTTTCTGCCCCGGCTCAAATGATTTACGAAAAATCGTACGATCATGGCGAGCCTTCAACTTTTCCTTATGCAACTTTGCAGAGTCATACGCATCTCGTCGTATTTCCTCTAGCTCTGCAAGTTGGAGCTTGCGTAGCTGACCTCCTTCTTGAATATCAAAGTTCAATGAGCGCGTTGCCCAGTAAGCTTTATGTTCAATTTCAACAGGAAGATGGCAAGCTTTCCCGTAAACCAATCTGTACGGGGACATACCAAGATTCGTCTTATAGGCAGTACGGTATGCCCATAATGCGTCTGTCAATTTGTATGCCCAGTGTTTTCGATTGGAACTAACCGTCTTCTCGAGAATATGCTTGATTTCTCGGTTAGCCAATTCTGCTTGCCCATTAGACTGTGGATGATAGGCAAGAGCGATTTTATGATGGACTCCGTATTTCTTGAGAAGTGACTCCAAGGGCCTATTGCAGAAATGCTTGCCTTGGTCACTTAATAAAGCTTTCGGAGTACCAAAACGAGACAAAATATGCTCTCTTAGAAATGACATGACCGTTCTATGGTCATTTCGTCTCGTTGGTATCGCTTCTACCCATTTCGATACATACTCCACAGCAAGGAGTATGTATTCACAGTTATTCGACTTGGGAAATGTGCCCATAAAATCTATGCCCCAACAATCAAATATCTCAATTGTGATGATAGGGGTTAAAGGCATAGAATTCCTTTTAGAAATGGTTCCAAGCTTTTGACAGCGTTGGCATGTCTTGCAAAAGGAATAAGCATCTTTGAAGACTGTGGGCCAGTAAAAACTGCTCTGTAAGATTTTTTGTGCGGTCTTTTGTGACGCGAAGTGGCCACCGCATGCCTCAGAATGGCATGACGCTAATATTACGGTTATATCCTCATTGGGAACGCAGCGCCTGATGACCTGATCAGCACAGTACTTGAAAAGGTATGGGTCATCAAAGAAGAAGTGACGCGCGAACGAGAGGAACCGTTTCCTATCTTGGTTCGATCACTGAGTTGGTGTTTCACCCGTGACGAGGTAGTTTACAATATCAGCATACCAAGGCAGACTACTTACTGCCAGTAGCTGTTCGTCTGGGAACTCATCTTTAATGGATTGGGATTCAGTATTGTCAACAAAAGTCAACCGGGACAAATGATCCGCAACCACATTCTCTACTCCTTTCTTGTCCTTGATTGTTAGATCAAACTCTTGGAGTAAGAGTATCCAGCGAATAAGCCGTTGTTTAGCGTCTTTCTTTGTCAGCAGATATTTGAGGGCCGAATGATCTGTAAAACAGACGATTGGTGACCCTATCAGATAAGACCTAAACTTGTCCAGGGCGAATACTACAGCCAGCAGCTCCTTCTCAGTGGTAGTGTAATTCATTTGAGCGTCATTCAAGGTTCGGCTGGCGTAGTATATCACATGTGGCTTATTGTCCTTTCTCTGGCCTAGGACTGCGCCAATGGCGTAATCACTAGCGTCGCACATTAATTCAAAAGGCAAACTCCAGTCGGGTGCCTGTATTATAGGTGCGGAGGTGAGGAGATCTTTTAGATCCTCAAAGGATTTTTGGCAACTCTCTGACCACTCGAAAGGTGCATCTTTGACAAGAAGTTGACAAAGGGGTCGAGAAATTGCACTGAAATTTTGGATAAATCGACGATAAAAACCTGCATGCCCCAAGAATGAACGAATGTCTCTTACTGTACGGGGAACAGGTAAATTTGAGATTATGTCGATTTTAGCCTTATCCACTTGAATGCCTTCATCGGATATTATGTGGCCGAGGACTATTCCCTTGGTCACCATGAAGTGACACTTCTCCCAATTCAAGACTAGGTGTTTGTCCTCACACCTCATTAAAACCTGCTCGAGATTGGTAAGGCAATCTTCGAAGCTATGGCCGAATACTGAAAAATCATCCATGAAAACTTCAAGGATGTTTTCGACCATGTCACTGAATATACTCAGCATGCACCGCTGAAAGGTAGCCGGTGCATTGCATAGGCCAAACGGCATTCGTCGGTAGGCAAAAGTACCGAATGGACACGTGAATGTGGTTTTCTCCTGATCTTCAGGAGCAATCTCAATTTGATTATATCCACTGTATCCATCCAAGAAGCAGTAATACTTGTGACCCGCCACGCGTTCTAGCATTTGATCCATAAATGGCAAAGGAAAATGGTCCTTTCGGGTCACAGTATTTAACTTCCTGTAATCAATACACATCCTCCATCCAGTGGGAACACGTGTTGGTACCAATTCACCATCTTTGTTCGGGATGACCGTTATGCCTGCTTTCTTAGGAACTACTTGGGTAGGACTAACCCAAGGACTGTCAGATATCGGATATATCATCCCAACATCAAGTAGTTTAAGCACTTCCTTTTTAACTACTTCTTGCATGTTGGGGTTCAGACGCCTTTGCATTTGCCTTGAGGGTTTAGCGTCTTCCTCCAGATATATCTTATGCGTGCATATGGATGGGCTTATGCCTTTGAGGTCAGCAATTGTCCATCCCATAGCATCCTTATGCTTGGTAAGCATTTCCACTAGCTTACTTTCATGTTCATGAGTTAAAGCAGCTGAAATGATCACAGGATAAGTTTTTCCAGTCCCTAGGAATGCGTATTTTAGCTCTTTGGGAAGCTCCTTCAATTCTAACTCCGGAAACTGGAAACTAGAGGGCATTACCAACTTGGTTTTAGGAGGCAGTTGTTCATATGGCTGTATCCACATGCAATCGGCTCTATCCTCCTCTTTCGTATCCATCATAAGACACGTCTGGTTCAGGTCAGCATCCAATGGGGTGGACTCTGCAGGCTGATAAATATCGCCAAATTGAGTCATCACAACTTCCAAAGGATCTTTATAGTCGACCAAGTCAACTTCATCTTCAATGACCGTGTCTATATAATGGATTTCTTCCTCATCATCGTATTCTTCAGGTCGGGGATTAGAAAAGATCTTGATATTCAACGTCATGTTCCCGAATACGATAGTCATGATACCAGTTCTAATCTTGATTGTGGCATCAATGGTGTTGAGGAATGGACGTCCAAAAATAACCGGGATATGTGCACCAGGATTAGACACAGGTTCTGTGTCCAATATCACGAAATCAACCGAAAAGACAAAAGAGTCTATTTGGACAAGGACGTCCTCTAACACCCCTTTAGGGTACTTTACCGATCTGTCTGCCAATTGCAAAGCAACTCGGGTGGGTTTGAGTTCACCCAACCCCAGCTGTTTATAGACTGAGTATGGCAGCAGGTTCACGCTTGCTCCTAAATCGAGGAGTGCGTTGTCTATCTTTTGATTCCCAATTCTGCATGAGACAGTAGGTGTGCCGGGATCTTTGAGTTTTGGAGGCAACTCATTTTGAATGATCGCACTGGCTTGACATGCGACATAAGCATGTTTCTTCACGCTTTGCCTCCTCTTGACCGTGCATAGATCTTTGAGATACTTAGCATAGGCCGGCACTTGCTTGATAGCATCTAGGAGTGGAAGGTTAATCTTAACTTGCTTAAACAATTCCAGAAACTCCTGATTCTTTGTCTCATTCTTGGGTTTCTTCAACCGTTGAGGATACGGTGCAGGGAAGGGGCATTTTGGTGGTTCCTCCTTAACAGACTCCTTCCCAGGCCTTCGCTCAACTTCTTCCTCTACTCTAGGGGCTTTAATGTTTGCCTTGATTGGTTCGTCATTGGTAGACTGCTCCTCCTCTTGAGTAGATGGTAGCTCAACTTCTTTATCCACCACTTCCTCCTCATCGTACACTTCGGGAGTGGACAGAGGCATGCTTTTCCCTATGATTTTTCCACTTCTCAGTGTAGTCACAGCTTTAGCATGTTCTTGATTGTTAGGACCATTGTTATGTCCCTTTGGATTTGGAAGTGGTTGGGCAGGGAATGTTCCTCCTGAACCTTCTTGCCGTGCATCTATCCTTTCTAATGTGGCAGACATTCTACTCATCGTCTGTATGAGTTGCTGCGTTAGATTGGCATTAGCAAGTGGCTCTTCTTCTTGTACCTTCTTGTGCGGTGGCACATAGGTATTGGTTTGTGGTGCATTGGAGGGTTGAGCTTGATTGTAATTATTGGTTCTGTTTTGATTGTAATGCTGGGCTGGCCTATTGTTTTGCCCTTGATATTGATTGTTGTTGTAGGGCTGCTGTTGATATTGATTTTGGGCCCCAGCATTATTTCTCCAATCAAAACCGGGGTGATTCCATCTATTGTTATTTTGAAAGTTATTGTTGGAATTCCCCGCCCCTCGAAAACCTTGCATGGCATTCATCTCTATAGGGGCTTGCTCTTGAAAATATGGCACATTAGGACAATATTGAGTTGTATGTCCCAACATGTTGCATGTGCCACATGGTTCTTCAGGCAAGACTTGCCTAGAGCTCTCTCCTTTCATACTTAACTCCTCTACCTTCTTTGCTAGCTCTGCATACTTAGTCATGAGGTGATCTTCATTGGTTAGCTGGTATAGGCTTTTCTCCTCTACACAGGATATCTGTGAGCGTGAGATATTGTCAGAATTTGACCATTCATGAGCGTATTCAGCTAACCAATCGAAATGGGCTTCGGCCTCTTCAGTGTTTTTACGCAGAAATGGTCCCGAGCTCATCGTTTCCACCAACTTCTTTGTTTCACCATTCAATCCCTGATAAAAGAAGCTGATAGTTCGCCATTTCTCAAACCCATGGTGTGGGCACGAGAGAAGCAAATCTTTGAAACGCTCCCACGCTTGTGTGAAGGTTTCATTGCTCTTTTGTTTATAGGAATTGATTTGACGCTGAAGGTCTGTGGTCATGCGAGTAGGATAGAATTTCTTCAAAAACGCGGTGCGCATCGCATGCCAGGTGAAAATTGAATTAGGTTTTAGGGAGTGGAGCCACGCCTTCGCTTTATCTTTCAAAGTGAAGGGGAATAGCATTAAATGCGTCACCTCCCTAGGACAAGTTTGCGAGAATGTTTTGCAAACATCCTCGAAATCGGTGACATGTAAATACGCCTTCTCGCTTTCCATCTCATGAAAAGTGGGAAGCAGTTGAATCATCCCATTGCGAAACTAAAATTCGCCATTATGCGGTGGGATTTGAATGCAAGAGGGCGTAGGTGCATGTTCTGGTTGCATGAGATCGCAAAGAGGACGGAGTGCCTCATCAATTGGTACCACAACATTGTCACCATTTTCACTCTGATGATCATCCATTGATGCAGTTGGAGTGGCTATGGGGTTGATGGAGCTTTCAGAGTCAGACAGGTAGAAAGGATTTCCAAAAATTCATTCAATAGAATTCTCGGACATGAACTAGGAAAGACCCTAGGGTGAGAACTTACCCAAAAGAACTGAAAAGAAGAGAAGACAAAAATAGAAAGAGATGAAGAGAGACTGAGGTAATCTAAGGAATTGATCGTCGCCTTCCCCGGCAACGGCGCCAAAAACTTGACACGAGAAAAATCTTGTGCGCTCTTGTGCAATACCCAAGTGTAGGTAGACGTGCAAGTAATATCTGGTAAGACCAGGTCGATCCCACAGGGAAGGTGTTGACCTATCGAATTAGACTAACCTCTAAAGAAAATAAAATAAAAAGAATAAGATTGAACGATGGTGCGGAACACAAAGTTCCACAGCTAAAATTACTAAAGAAAATGACTAACGATCTAACTAGCTAATTAAACAGTACTTGAAATTAAGATGTTTAACTTTAAAAGAAAGTGTTGGGATTACACGAATCCACAGTAATCTAACCATCTACCATGCATTTACCTTGAAGCACAAATGAGTATATTACCCACAGTTTTCCGTATTCCTCTAAAGATAGAGATTCTATAGCCCTTTCATGACCGGGACCATATCATCACAGTTAAATTAAGATACATGAAAGCAGTTTAATCCAATAGTTAAGACTCGCATCCTCAATGGTGTTAGCATTGAAGATGGTTTGCAAAATGTATTGAAAGAAAATGCCTTAGGGCCTTAGTTTTAAAACTGTTTTGACAAACTGAGCATTTATTTGGGACAGAATGATAACAAATCCTAAAACAAAAGGTCCTGGAATACTGCAGGGAACATCCTCAAGAATCCGAGAGTTCGATCGATCGACGCGCTTTCGATCGATCGAAGACCTTCATCCCTCAATCGATCGAACTGACTTCGATCGATTGACTGTCTCTGGTTCGATCGATCGAACGGACTTCGATCGATCGAACACAGCGATTATCCTGCTGCATGGCAGAGGCTGGAGATCACTGTTTCATCGTGTTCTCCCAACCTGGGACTACTCAGACATCGTCTGGAGTGTCAAAGATTGATTTTTAACGTAAAAGAACATTAACACCTTGTTTGATTGTAAGTTTTTCATGAAAACTACGAAATCTATGGTTTTACAACTATTTAGCATATAATATCACGAGATGAGCGTTTAAACTATGACTACTAAGTGCAGAATCTAAGTGAGCAGTATATAGATAACCTGGAATAGAAGATACTTGTATTAACTCAGAGAAATCCAATCCACAATGTAAATATTCAATGAAAACCTACAAAAAACCAAACAAACTCTCTATCTCTCTCTATAAAACTGTTAAAAAGTAAGGTGGGCGTCCCACTGGACGTGTACAATACTCCTATATATAAGAAAACCTAAGAAACTAGGGTTAAAACCCGCATCTGCTGCCTACGCAAATGTTACTGGAAATACCCCGTTCGATCGATCGAACTGCTCTCGATCGATCGAACCCTTAAGCCTCAAGCGCTTCCACTCTCTTTGAGCGATCGAACTCTCGATCGATCGAACCTTCTTAGATCGATCGAACTCCACATTTCAGCTTGGGCTTCTTTTGTTTTCATTCCAGCATTCCATTTATTCTGATGTTCATCTGTTTAGTCCACACAGCAGTAATCTGCACAAATAACAGCTAAAACACTACAACTTATCATAGATTAATCATAGTGTATAGGAATTAGCCTTGCAATGCAAATCGCAGATAAAACGGGAAGTTGTGATAAAAACTAATACAATTCTTTCCTTTAGCGCGGTTGAATTTTACAAATACCCCCGCTTTGCACAACCCCCAACTAGCTTATTGCTAGTCCCTAGCGATAAAGCGAAAATAATAAAAAATAAAAACTACCACAACTAAGAAACAAAGAAAAACTAAAAACAACCTAAACTAAGATAGAAAGAAAGATCCTAACTCACTTTCGCAGGAATCGCGGTTGCATTTAGCAAATGCAACAAGCCGTTAAACCCCTAGGTTTCCCCTAGTGGACGAGTGTTGTCTCGTGAGGGTTTGCAGTGAATATACCCACAAAATTCTCCAATTTTAAGCTCAAAAAGATTCAGAATAACTTGTAGAATTCACCCTTCCATTAAATTGTTAACTAAACTCCACAATAATATAATATCCTCTATCAACCCCTGAAAGAGACCCACATGCTCCCCCATATCACCAAGTAAAATATAACACATGTATTACCATCATGCACTCGTGTGTGTGTGAAATTAACAACCATGCGTCCAACCTTATTAAGAGTTATATAGACTATTGTACTTTGGAAAACTTGCAGTTTTAGCTCAATTCTCACATTGGTCACACTCAAAAATAACGTCTCTCAGAAACTTGCTTTACAATGATCACACATCGTATGACAGCTTTGATAAAGATGATATTATAAATGCTAATGCTTTCATACTCGACTCTATGAAAAACGGACATTTAAGAGTGCATAGTCTCATGAATGGAACACTACTTACTAGAGGAGCGAAATACCGTGGATAACTCAACTCACACTTCCATGTTCAAATCAATTATTGAGAATCTTCAAGACTTTGACTTGCGGCTTTTATTTAGTAGGTAGGAGGGTTGTAGAGAAGAGTGTGCTTTTTTTAGTATGTGATGGAATTTCAACTTCTCTTTTTTATTCTTAATTCTTTTCTCCATCCAATCTCCCATTCATTTCATTTACTTTTTTTTTTTTTTTTTAACCTGCATTCATCATCATTTTTTTTTTAGATATATATCCCACAACTCTTTCTTCCATTTCACATACTTTGATGACTCATTCCCAACAAATATTTCAAACGGCTCGATGAGGTCAAGGTATAGATCAAGGGTATGAATTCTTATGATTATATTGGAAATATTTAATTAAGGTGTGGGATCAGGGATGAAATCATTCAATGAATGTAGGTGATAGTTATATAAGGTAAAAGAATGGGTAAACGATGGCTTGAATCATTTTCTCAACTTTCAATTTTTAGCACTTACGTGTTCATTGAGTTTAATTGGTAAATCCTGAACGTTCTCCTCTAACAAGCAGTCAAAACTTTTAAAGAAAACTGAGACTTAACAACGAATTCACGAAGTATATGCAAGAAAAGACCATTCGACAATGTATGAGAATCCCCTCAGAAATGACGATTGGCTCAATAGCTCACAAAGGGTTACTAGCTTCCACTACTTGTTCTTTTTTGCACAATAATCATATTAACTCAATTTTTTAAGTTTTCTACATGGCTGCCAATTAGTGCACAAAAGTGTTGGGTACATAATAGCTTTACAAATGCAATTTATTTCAGTGATACAGAAAAAACGCGTGGATTTAATCCATAAGAAGATGAGAATACTACAAATGTGTCATTGTCTAATCAACAAGCAGGAGAGATTATTCAGAGTTATTCTAACAATACGATTAAAAATTTTCAAAATTTTAACAGACTGTGTTCTCATTAAATTTAAAACATATCTAAGTGCAAAACCTGATTATTACGGGTGTATACCTATCTATTGTCTCCTACCCCCAACTGAAAACAACAAAGTCCCCAGAAGTTGATTTTCAATAAATAAAATAGATGGGTATCACCTGTATAGAGCAAATGATGATCGCAAGCAAAGCAACCTAGCATAGAAAAGTAGAACACAATCTCCAAAACAAACAGGATCAATAAATAAGAATAACACGATAAAACCATGATCCAACAAACTAAACCACTGTAAATGAACATAATAAAATACAAACAGAGATACATAATGTCCATACAAAAAAAAAAAAAAACTAACCACATAATACAACCAAAACCACCAACATATATCCAACCAACCAAAAATACATAAATACCACCTCCCCAACTAAAACTAATCGACCCCAGACGGCGTATCATCGGCTATATCAGAAGGGATGTCGATGGGAGTAGGCGGCAATATGGTAGTAGCAGGGGCGGCAGCAGATGGCTCGGAAGCAGCGGTGGAAAAAGGATCAGCAGCCTCAGAATCTGGGGCAGCATCAGATGATGGCACAGTGGTAGGTGGTGCAGACGGGGTCGTCGATGGATGCGGAGTAGAATGAACAGTCGACTCAACCCCGATCTGAATCAAAATGGACTCTAGTAAAGTCTGGAGATGGTCTATCCTGCCCTCGAGTCTAATCCTGGCCTCTCTCTCCTCCAAGAGTAGCTCGTGAACTGTCGGGAGAGGCACAGAAGAAGAAGACTCTCCCTGGGCCGGAGTCTGCGACCGCTGTCGCAGCTCAAACTGCTGCACCGCAGCAACTGGATCATCCTCATCATCCGAATCAAGCTCCTCCACCTCAGTAGGTGTCCCTGAAGCTCCGGCCTCCGTGTCCGTCCCACCACGCCTCTTCTTCCTCCCCCTCACTCTTGCTTTCCCTTTCCCCTTTCGCTTCCTCTTCTGGGCGTCGGAGCGGCGAGCAGCCGCCTCGCTAAATCTGCGGGGAGAAGGGCGAACATCATCGCCAGCAAGCACGGGGAAACCGGCCTCAGCCATCACTCTCTGAATAGCCCAAGCACCCTTCAGGTGCTTCTTGGACGAGATATAACGGGTGGGGTGGACCATAAAGTCAATATATAGGCGTCATATACAAACCGGCTGTCCCGTCCCCACTGCATATAAGACTCGCGCATACCAAGCCGCGATCTTCTCTCGATAGGAAGTCACTAGGAGGCAGTTACTGAGGACCAAGTGGATCATATGGTAACCATCAGTGAGAAAATGGTCCTCGATCAAAGCATCACCATCCCAAGACGGAACGGCGCCTCCAGTGAGCTCCCGGATAATAGTGGATGGTGGGATCACTGGTGCATCTGGCCGGTGGGGGCAAACATAATCTGGTACCTCTGGTACCCCCAACGCGGCTGAAACGGTGGCTGGACTGATAATGAATGAGCGACTCCGGAAGAAGGCATGGTAGGTGAATGGTGCAACCGGGTCGCTGATCATAGTCGCGCAAGCACCGCGAATCCAAGACAGATTGACACTCTTGGCCAACGACAGGAGATGGAACCAGTGAGGCATAGAGCGGATCCGTGTAAGGAACCATGGGCTCTCTGTCCAGATGTGCTCAATAGGGCGCTCGACCATCACCATCCTCGTCTGAAAGTGCCGCTCGTACCACAGCCTATCCTCGTCATTCCGGAACCCGTGTGCAGGTACCGGATCTGGTATAATATGGCTGAGGGGCTTAGACTTATGGTAGCCCGTCACTGGATTCATCGGGTAGCCCTGAAAATAAGACACGACATGATACAGATAAGAACAGGGAGACAAAGAAACAAAACTGCCACTGCTTGAGTTCGATCGATTGAACTGGGTTCGATCGATTGAACTGGAGTAGACTTCGATCGCTTGAACATTGTTCGATCGATCGAACATCTCCCCTTCGATCGCTCGAAACCAGTTCAAGCGATCGAACACAGCGATGTTGCAACGATCGCAGAAACAAAAAGGAAACAACAGTTATACTAACAAAAAGAGATCCTAAGACCAAGGGGACACCCCCTTGGGATTTTCTAATACGAATATTGAGGAAAAGGAAGACACACACAAGTGGGGCCTACCTTGGTGTAGAACACGCAGTGGAGATGGAGGGGATGATGATATGCCGGTGAGGATGATCAGAGGGGTGATCAGGGCGCCTAATTGAATGCAAAGGTACGAAAAATGCCGAGTCGCCCCCTCCTCTGTGCTCGAGCGATTGAGAGTGAGAGTGAGGGAAATGAAAAAAAAGTGTCCTGAAGACGCCTCGTTTAAATGCTTCGTTCGATCGATCGAACCAAGTTCGATCGATCGAACACAAATACCTCAATCGATTGAACATAAACTACAAGCGCTTGAACATCCAGGTTTCGATCGATCGAACTGGGTTCGATCGATCGAACACTAAAATTCCAGAATTCAATTGGGGCATGAACCACATCACCCCCAACTATCCGAAATAATTCTGGACATACAGAGAGACTGAAAAAAACAGTTGAAGTACAAGCATGTATGACAGAAATTCATTCTCAGAATAGAAAATTGCAATTTTTATAAAAATAAAACTTTATAAGTGCATCCAAATTGCAACATAATTATCCCCAACTGTGGTTAAAACCTTATTTAACTAAAGAAAACCAAAAATAAAACTAAAACTAAAACCAATAAAAATTCCGTCAAGGATTACATTCCAGTTGATAGACAAAAGATGAAATTGAACAAAAACAACTGAAATGCAGCACTAATCTTCGAGTATAAAGATTTCCTCTTCCACAATCTCTTCATAACTCGCCGAATCGTCAGAAGTGAAGTCCAAACTCGATGATTCCCTTTCCCAGAACAATCGAAAAGCAGCAAGGACATCATCAAACAAGTCTGGCGTCTCCACAGAATTGAAAGCCCATGCAAGAGGTGATCCGGACAGAGACAAGGATAAAGGAGTGTGATTTCGCAACGGACTGTCCTCTCGCGGCGGAGTGTGTGGGGGCCTTATGTAGGGCCCAAGACCATGAATTAGTTGATGTGGGAGAAATACCGGAATACCATTTAGGAACATAGTGACAATCCTGGACAAAAAACAACAACTGAAAATAAAATAACAGAAACACAAGAAACACGAATTAACACGAAAAGAAAAACAATGAATAGAAACAAAAATACAAAGAACTGTGACAAGTTCCAACCTCACTATTGGCATAGGTTCCCAAAATGCACTGGCTGGTAATCGGCATTGGAGCCTAAATAGCAGGTAGCTCAGGTGCACGTAGCGGTATGGGACCAACTCAGGAACAAGGAAATCGTCCACGAAAACAAAGACGGCATTGTGGCGATCTGGGACGACATCCTGGAGGTCATGATCCTCCCATGGCTCCCACATATCATCATTTTCCCACTGGGCCATGAGTGCATCATCCACCATGCGTCCCATGTACAGGTCATCATCCTCCTCCACATCATCATCATCCTGAAATCCCATATTTTCGTATGGATTGATGTCCAGGAGGGTTGGTGGATATGGAATGTACCCTTGAGCAGCATCAATAAGAGAATGAGCTTCAGGGTCCTGATGAAGCAAGGGGCAGGGTATGAGTTCACCCTCAGTCCAAGTACCACAGCGACATTCTGAATCAGCCCAAGAACCGACAGAATGAACATCATCACCTCGCATCTATGCACCTGCAACAGAGTGGTTTAAGGTATAATGGATTAGAACTAGATCACAAACACGAAATAAAGAACGAAAACCAAAAAGAAGCAAAAGAGAGAGAAACTAAAATGCAGGGAAAGAAAAGAAATACAACAACAATTGGAACTTCACTTTGGATTATTAATCATGAGAATAGCTGGGCTCATCCAGCTGGATGTGCTCAACTTCAGTGTGGAAGTTTTCCAAGAACGGTTTCAATCTTTGGCCATTGACCTTGAAACAATCATCGTTCTTTGGGTTGACAATCTCAACCGCCCCATGTGGAAAAACAGTTTTTACGATGAACGGGCCTGTCCAACGGGAACGGAGCTTTCCTGGGAAAAGTTGGAGGCGAGAGTCATACAGCAAGACTTTCTGCCCCGGCTCAAATGATTTACAAAAAATCGTACGATCATGGCGAGCCTTCAACTTTTCCTTATGCAACTTTGCAGAGTCATACGCATCTCGTCGTATTTCCTCTAGCTCTGCAAGTTGGAGCTTGCGTAGCTGACCTCCTTCTTGAATATCAAAGTTCAATGAGCGCGTTGCCCAGTAAGCTTTATGTTCAATTTCAACAGGAAGATGGCAAGCTTTCCCGTAAACCAATCTGTACGGGGACATACCAAGATTCGTCTTATAGGCAGTACGGTATGCCCATAACGCGTCTGTCAATTTGTATGCCCAATCTTTTCGATTGGAACTAACCGTCTTCTCGAGAATATGCTTGATTTCTCGGTTAGCCAATTCTGCTTGCCCATTAGACTGTGGATGATAGGCAAGAGCGATTTTATGATGGACTCCGTATTTCTTGAGAAGTGACTCCAAGGGCCTATTGCAGAAATGCTTGCCTTGGTCACTTAATAAAGCTTTCGGAGTACCAAAACGAGACAAAATATGCTCTCTTAGAAATGACATGACCGTTCTATGGTCATTTCGTCTCGTTGGTATCGCTTCTACCCATTTCGATACATACTCCACAGCAAGGAGTATGTATTCACAGTTATTCGACTTGGGAAATGGGCCCATAAAATCTATGCCCCAACAATCAAATATCTCAATTGTGATGATAGGGGTTAAAGGCATAGAATTCCTTTTAGAAATGGTTCCAAGCTTTTGACAGCGTTGGCATGTCTTGCAAAAGGAATAAGCATCTTTGAAGACTGTGGGCCAGTAAAAACTGCTCTGTAAGATTTTTTGTGCGGTCTTTTGTGACGCGAAGTGGCCACCGCATGCCTCAGAATGGCATGACGCTAATATTACGGTTATATCCTCATTGGGAACGCAGCGCCTGATGACCTGATCAGCACAGTACTTGAAAAGGTATGGGTCATCAAAGAAGAAATGACGCGCGAACGAGAGGAACCGTTTCCTATCTTGGTTCGACCACTGAGTTGGTGTTTCACCCGTGACGAGGTAGTTTACAATATCAGCATACCAAGGCAGACTACTTACTGCCAGTAGCTGTTCGTCTGGGAACTCATCTTTAATGGATTGGGATTCAGTATTGTCAACAAAAGTCAACCGGGACAAATGATCCGCAACGACATTCTCTACTCCTTTCTTGTCCTTGATTGTTAGATCAAACTCTTGGAGTAAGAGTATCCAGCGAATAAGCCGTTGTTTAGCGTCTTTCTTTGTCAGCAGATATTTGAGGGCCGAATGATCTGTAAAACAGACGATTGGTGACCCTATCAGATAAGACCTAAACTTGTCCAGGGCGAATACTACAGCCAGCAGCTCCTTCTCAGTGGTAGTGTAATTCATTTGAGCGTCATTCAAGGTTCGGCTGGCGTAGTATATCACATGTGGCTTATTGTCCTTTCTCTGGCCTAGGACTGCGCCAATGGCGTAATCACTAGCGTCGCACATTAATTCAAAAGGCAAACTCCAGTCGGGTGCCTGTATTATAGGTGCGGAGATGAGGAGATCTTTTAGATCCTCAAAGGACTTTTGGCAACTCTCTGACCACTCGAAAGGTGCATCTTTGACAAGAAGTTGACAAAGGGGTCGAGAAATTGCACTGAAATTTTGGATAAATCGACGATAAAAACCTGCATGCCCCAAGAATGAACGAATGTCTCTTACTGTACGGGGAACAGGTAAATTTGAGATTATGTCGATTTTAGCCTTATCCACTTGAATGCCTTCATCAGATATTATGTGGCCGAGGACTATTCCCTTGGTCACCATGAAGTGACACTTCTCCCAATTCAAGACTAGGTGTTTGTCCTCACACCTCATTAAAACCTGCTCGAGATTGGTAAGGCAATCTTCGAAGCTATGGCCGAATACTGAAAAATCATCCATGAAAACTTCAAGGATGTTTTCGACCATGTCACTGAATATACTCAGCATGCACCGCTGAAAGGTAGCCGGTGCATTGCATAGGCCAAACGGCATTCGTCGGTAGGCAAAAGTACCGAATGGACACGTGAATGTGGTTTTCTCCTGATCTTCAGGAGCAATCTCAATTTGATTATATCCACTGTATCCATCCAAGAAGCAGTAATACTTGTGACCCGCCACGCATTCTAGCATTTGATCCATAAATGGCAAAGGAAAATGGTCCTTTCGGGTCACAGTATTTAACTTCCTGTAATCAATACACATCCTCCATCCAGTGGGAACACGTGTTGGTACCAATTCACCATCTTTGTTCGGGATGACCGTTATGCCTGCTTTCTTAGGAACTACTTGGGTAGGACTAACCCAAGGACTGTCAGATATCGGATATATCATCCCAACATCAAGTAGTTTAAGCACTTCCTTTTTAACTACTTCTTGCATGTTGGGGTTCAGACGCCTTTGCATTTGCCTTGAGGGTTTAGCGTCTTCCTCCAGATATATCTTATGCGTGCATATGGATGGGCTTATGCCTTTGAGGTCAGCAATTGTCCATCCCATAGCATCCTTATGCTTGGTAAGCATTTCCACTAGCTTACTTTCCTGTTCATGAGTTAAAGCAGCTGAAATGATCACAGGATAAGTTTTTCCAGTCCCTAGGAATGCGTATTTTAGCTCTTTGGGAAGCTCCTTCAATTCTAACTCCGGAAAATGGAAACTAGAGGGCATTACCAACTTGGTTTTAGGAGGCAGTTGTTCATATGGCTGTATCCACATGCAATCGGCTCTATCCTCCTCTTTCGTATCCATCATAAGACACGTCTGGTTCAGGTCAGCATCCAATGGGGTGGACTCTGCAGGCTGATAAATATCGCCAAATTGAGTCATCACAACTTCCAAAGGATCTTTATAGTCGACCAAGTCAACTTCATCTTCAATGACCGTGTCTATATAATGGATTTCTTCCTCATCATCGTATTCTTCAGGTCGGGGATTAGAAAAGATCTTGATATTCAACGTCATGTTCCCGAATACGATAGTCATGATACCAGTTCTAATCTTGATTGTGGCATCAATGGTGTTGAGGAATGGACGTCCAAAAATAACCGGGATATGTGCACCAGGATTAGACACAGGTTCTGTGTCCAATATCACGAAATCAACCGAAAAGACAAAAGAGTCTATTTGGACAAGGACGTCCTCTAACACCCCTCTAGGGTACTTTACCAATCTGTCTGCCAATTGCAAAGCAACTCGGGTGGGTTTGAGTTCACCCAACCCCAGCTGTTTATAGACTGAGTATGGCAGCAGGTTCACGCTTGCTCCTAAATCGAGGAGTGCGTTGTCTATCTTTTGATTCCTAATTCTGCATGAGACAGTAGGTGTACCGGGATCTTTGAGTTTTGGAGGCAACTCATTTTGAATGATCGCACTGGCTTGACATGCGACATAAGCATGTTTCTTCACGCTTTGCCTCCTCTTGACCGTGCATAGATCTTTGAGATACTTAGCATAGGCCGGCACTTGCTTGATAGCATCTAGGAGTGGAAGGTTAATCTTAACTTGCTTAAACAATTCCAGAAACTCCTGATTCTTTGTCTCATTCTTGGGTTTCTTCAACCGTTGAGGATACGGTGCAGGGAAGGGGCATTTTGGTGGTTCCTCCTTAACAGACTCCTTCCCAGGCCTTCGCTCAATTTCTTCCTCTACTCTAGGGGCTTTAATGTTTGCCTTGATTGGTTCGTCATTGGTAGACTGCTCCTCCTCTTGAGTAGATGGTAGCTCAACTTCTTTATCCACCACTTCCTCCTCATCGTACACTTCGGGAGTGGACAGAGGCATGCTTTTCCCTATGATTTTTCCACTTCTCAGTGTAGTCACAGCTTTAGCATGTTCTTGATTGTTAGGACCATTGTTATGTCCCTTTGGATTTGGAAGTGGTTGGGCAGGGAATGTTCCTCCTGAACCTTCTTGCCGTGCATCTATCCTTTCTAATGTGGCAGACATTCTACTCATCGTCTGTATGAGTTGCTGCGTTAGATTGGCATTAGCAAGTGGCTCTTCTTCTTGTACCTTCTTGTGCGGTGGCACATAGGTATTGGTTTGTGGTGCATTGGAGGGTTGAGCTTGATTGTAATTATTGGTTCTGTTTTGATTGTAATGCTGGGCTGGCCTATTGTTTTGCCCTTGATATTGATTGTTGTTGTAGGGCTGCTGTTGATATTGATTTTGGGCCCCAGCATTATTTCTCCAATCAAAACCGGGGTGATTCCATCTATTGTTATTTTGAAAGTTATTGTTGGAATTCCCCGCCCCTCGAAAACCTTGCATGGCATTCATCTCTATAGGGGCTTGCTCTTGAAAATATGGCACATTAGGACAATATTGAGTTGTATGTCCCAACATGTTGCATGTGCCACATGGTTCTTCAGGCAAGACTTGCCTAGAGCTCTCTCCTTTCATACTTAACTCCTCTACCTTCTTTGCTAGCTCTGCATACTTAGTCATGAGGTGATCTTCATTGGTTAGCTGGTATAGGCTTTTCTCCTCTACACAGGATATCTGTGAGCGTGAGATATTGTCAGAATTTGACCATTCATGAGCGTATTCAGCTAACCATTCGAAATGGGCTTCGGCCTCTTCAGTGTTTTTACGCAGAAATGGTCCCGAGCTCATCGTTTTCACCAACTTCTTTGTTTCACCATTCAATCCCTGATAAAAGAAGCTGATAGTTCGCCATTCCTCAAACCCATGGTGTGGGCACGAGAGAAGCAAATCTTTGAAACGCTCCCACGCTTGTGTGAAGGTTTCATTGCTCTTTTGTTTATAGGAATTGATTTGACGCTGAAGGTCTGTGGTCATGCGAGTTGGATAGAATTTCTTCAAAAATGCGGTGCGCATCGCATGCCAGGTGAAAATTGAATTAGGTTTTAGGGAGTGGAGCCACGCCTTCGCTTTATCTTTCAAAGTGAAGGGGAATAGCATTAAATGCGTCACCTCCCTAGGACAAGTTTGCGAGAATGTTTTGCAAACATCCTCGAAATCGGTGACATGTAAATACGCCTTCTCGCTTTCCATCCCATGAAAAGTGGGAAGCAGTTGAATCATCCCATTGAGAAACTGAAATTCGCCATTATGCGGTAGGATTTGAATGCAAGAGGGCGTAGGTGCATGTTCTGGTTGCATGAGATCGCAAAGAGGACGGAGTGCCTCATCAATTGGTACCACAACATTGTTACCATTTTCACTCTGATGATCATCCATTGATGCAGTTGGAGTGGCTATGGGGTTGATGGAGCTTTCAGAGTCAGACAGGTAGAAAGGATTTCCAAAAATTCCTTCAATAGAATTCTCGGACATGAACTAGGAAAGACCCTAGGGTGAGAACTTACCCAAAAGAACTGAAAAGAAGAGAAAACAAAAATAGAAAGAGATGAAGAGAGACTGAGGTAATCTAAGGAATTGATCGTCGCCTTCCACGGCAACGGCGCCAAAAACTTGACACGAGAAAAATCTTGTGCGCTCTTGTGCAATACCCAAGTGTAGGTAGACGTGCAAGTAATATCTGGTAAGACCAGGTCGATCCCACAGGGAAGGTGTTGACCTATCGAATTAGACTAACCTCTAAAGAAAATAAAATAAAAAGAATAAGATTGAACGATGGTGCGGAACACAAAGTTCCACAGCTAAAATTACTAAAGAAAATGACTAACGATCTAACTAGCTAATTAAACAGTACTTGAAATTAAGATGTTTAACTTTAAAAGAAAGTGTTGGGATTACACGAATCCACAGTAATCTAACCATCTACCATGCATTTACCTTGAAGCACAAATGAGTATATTACCCACAGTTTTCCGTATTCCTCTAAAGATAGAGATTCTATAGCCCTTTCATGACCGGGACCATATCATCACAGTTAAATTAAGATACATGAAAGCAGTTTAATCCAATAGTTAAGACTCGCATCCTCAATGGTGTTAGCATTGAAGATGGTTTGCAAAATGTATTGAAAGAAAATGCCTTAGGGCCTTAGTTTTAAAACTGTTTTGACAAACTGAGCATTTATTTGGGACAGAATGATAACAAATCCTAAAACAAAAGGTCCTGGAATACTGCAGGGAACATCCTCAAGAATCCGAGAGTTCGATCGATCGACGCGCTTTCGATCGATCGAAGACCTTCATCCCTCAATCGATCGAACTGACTTCGATCGATTGACTGTCTCTGGTTCGATCGATCGAACGGACTTCGATCGATCGAACACAGCGATTATCCTGCTGCATGGCAGAGGCTGGAGATCACTGTTTCATCGTGTTCTCCCAACCTGGGACTACTCAGACATCGTCTGGAGTGTCAAAGATTGATTTTTAACGTAAAAGAACATTAACACCTTGTTTGATTGTAAGTTTTTCATGAAAACTACGAAATCTATGGTTTTACAACTATTTAGCATATAATATCACGAGATGAGCGTTTAAACTATGACTACTAAGTGCAGAATCTAAGTGAGCAGTATATAGATAACCTGGAATAGAAGATACTTGTATTAACTCAGAGAAATCCAATCCACAATGTAAATATTCAATGAAAACCTACAAAAAACCAAACAAACTCTCTATCTCTCTCTATAAAACTGTTAAAAAGTAAGGTGGGCGTCCCACTGGACGTGTACAATACTCCTATATATAAGAAAACCTAAGAAACTAGGGTTAAAACCCGCATCTGCTGCCTACGCAAATGTTACTGGAAATACCCCGTTCGATCGATCGAACTGCTCTCGATCGATCGAACCCTTAAGCCTCAAGCGCTTCCACTCTCTTTGAGAGATCGAACTCTCGATCGATCGAACCTTCTTAGATCGATCGAACTCCACATTTCAGCTTGGGCTTCTTTTGTTTTCATTCCAGCATTCCATTTATTCTGATGTTCATCTGTTTAGTCCACACAGCAGTAATCTGCACAAATAACAGCTACAACACTACAACTTATCATAGATTAATCATAGTGTATAGGAATTAGCCTTGCAATGCAAATCGCAGATAAAACGGGAAGTTGTGATAAAAACTAATACAATTCTTTCCTTTAGCGCGGTTGAATTTTACAAATACCCCCGCTTTGCAGTTAGTACAAGCGCTCAGACGAACCCATGGATGTAGGTCACTTGATTAACGGGGCCGAACCACACTCAAATCTTTCTTGCTTCAGTTTTCTTATCTTATACCAATTTTTGGCATCATAATCTAGTGATACATATATGAGTTATGAACATTCTCAAATTGGTCTAATTCAATTCCAATGGATCATGATTTAATTAAAAACTTTGATCATAGTGGGTTTATGAATTCACTGCACCATAGATGAATTAATACCCATATCTTAAACCAAACTTGATCTATAATTCTATGGAGAATATAGAACTTGTATGATTGCAACCAACATAATGATACTCAATTATTATGAAGATCCATGGATTTAGCCTTAAGGGAACCCCATCATAAATCTCATGCTAGAAATGGGTCATAAGGTCTTACTCAACCTCATGAATGAACCTAAGACACTTGAATTCACTTGAATCTAATATTATGAAATCCAATAGATCTACATTAATTCCCTCTACCAAATACATGGTCCTTGAGGATTCATAACTTACTTCCTTTGATTCCTCTCCCAAATTAATGATCCTAGAGGATTAAGGATCCAAACTCCATAGATTTCAATGAAATATGAAGAACTTCATGAGATTCAAAGGAGCTACCAAAATTATGAACATAGGTTAAGATCTATCAATATATATATGACTAGATCTACTCAAAATACATATATAAACATGGACTTGTAGAAATTAAGAGATCAAATCTCAAGGAGTTCAAATGGACCATGGAAGGTTTTATGAATTCCAAGAGAAGAGCATAAGAGAGAGAAGATGAGTCCTTATGAATTGAAGGATCTAGTGATAGATCCACACTCAAAACATGTTTCTTATAGATTTAATGCCTAATTAGATCAAAATCAACAAGAAGTGTAAGAGGATTCAATCACAATTCAAGGTGGTGTGTGAAGAAGGGGATGGAGAAGAGACCTTTTGAAAATGTGTAAAAGTCCTATAGATCTATGAATTGTGATTGAATTATAGTGGAATATGATCTAAGATGAGAGAATTATCTCTAAATTTCCTCAGATTTTGAGTTAGTTTGGTTGAATTTTTGAAGATCTTCAATGCTTCTTCATGCTCTTCTTCAAGTTTCTATGACTTCAAAGTGGGTTTGATCCAATTTGGGTATAGTGTCCTTATGTTTTTAAATGATTTTCTCTCTCTAAAATTCTCTAAAATTCCCTGGAAAATAAATTTTCTAGTTTGTATGGCTGCGAATTTTGAAAAATGAATTCGAATTAAGTCTGGTTGACTTTTGATTTTGGAATTTGAATTTAAATCAAGTATGATTGACTCTCGATTTAGGAAATTTGAAAAGTTTCGAGCCTAAGGAATTCTTTGAGTCCATGTGACTCCATTTGCATAAAAGAAAGTGAATTTGTTGAGTCCGTGTGACTCCATTTGTTTGAATGCTTGAGTATGTGTGACTCCGTTTGTGTAGAGTATGAAATTTTGAGTCCGCGTGACTCCGTGTTTGAGAAATGTGAATTTTCAAGATCATATGACTCTCCTTTTGTAAAATATGAATTCCTTGAGTCAACGTGACTCCCCCTTTTTGAAATAGAAATTGTTTTCAGTTGAATCGACTCCCGACTTGGAAATGGGAATTAAATTGAGTCGAATTGACTTTCAACTTTGTGAAAGTAGAAATTATTTGAGTCTGACTGACTCCAGATTTTAGAATTTGAATTTAATTCATTTCGATGGATTCTGAATTTCATAAAATTAAATTTTGACAAATTTGAATTCAATTTGATTGACTCCTAATTTAATAAAATTGAACTGAATTGAGTCTGATTGACTCATGACCTCATAAAATTGAATTAAATTGAATTCATTTGAGTCTGATTGACTCTTGAGGTTTCAAAATTGAAGTGAATCGAGTCTAAAGGACTCCCAAACTTGAAATTTGAAAAAATGATTCCTCGAGTGAAAGGGATTGAGAGCAAACATATCCGACGAGGCCGAAGGGCTACGGATACATAGAGCAAACATATCCGACGAGGCCGAAGGGCTGCGGATACTTAGAGCAAACATATTCGATGAGGTCGAAGAGGTGCGGATACTTAGGGCAAACATGTCCTATGAGGCCGAAGGGCTGCGGATACTCAGATCAAAGATATCCGACAAGGCCGAAGGACTGCGAATACTTAGAGCAAGCATATCCAACAAGGCTAAAGGGTTGTGG
Source organism: Hydrangea macrophylla (assembly GCA_033977485.1). Lineage (NCBI taxonomy): Eukaryota > Viridiplantae > Streptophyta > Magnoliopsida > Cornales > Hydrangeaceae > Hydrangea > Hydrangea macrophylla. The sequence goes on along the minus strand of CM066997.1, from coordinate 59,355,179 downwards.
ATCCTCAGAGCAAACTCGTGTTGATACCAGCGCCTAAGTCACGAAGCACCGCCTAGTCAATTGCATTCATCTGATTGTCTAAAATGGTTGCGAATCCTGAAGAGGACCAACCCATTAGTGAAAGAGACTCTGAGTTCTGAAGATAGCTCGCCCGATAAATTGAAGTGACCGTAAGCATTAAGGAGCATAGGACGTGGAGTGTATCTAGGCATATCAAAATGGCATCATTGCATTTACATAGTTCGAAAGCATGAAGCACGAAATTGTGTTGGTAGCCATCATTGCATGAGCATGCGCATCACGATAGGATAAGTGCATCCATCCGTATGACTATTTATGCTTGTGTGTTTGTCCCTTGCCCGAACTACATCCTGGTCTAATTCCCATAGGGATACGTAGGTAGCTCACCATTGAGCATGACCAGCATGGACAATTTACACCATTGTTTTTGCAACACATTTTATTTTTTTTCCTAAATTCGACAGTTTGGTCAAAGGCTTGTCTTCACACAGGCTTCGACATTCACTTGTAATACGCGTTGCTCCACAAGCTCTACCGAAGAGGGGCAAACTATAGACACCCCAATTTCGACCAACCATAAAATTTAGGGGATAATTACCTCCAAGACCAATGATGACAGTGTCTGGCAAATATGGGGTTTCCAAGGTTATTCAAGCTCTTCGAACGACTCTTCAATTTTAAAAATGAAGTTAATCAAGAAAGAATGAAAAGAAGGGAGAGAAAAGGGGAGAATATGAGAAGAAGGAAAAAGTGGCATGTTGCGAGATCTACGACAGTCACGTGGTGCCGTAGCGGCACTCACTAACTGTAGTGCCGGCATTCAGCAAGTGTCGAACTGGCCGCACTGGCAATTACTGAATGCCGCAAATAATTCGCCAACTGCCACAATAGCAGGAGTTTTGAAAGCAAAAAAAAAAAGAAAAAGAATAGGAAAAGAAAAAGAAATAGAAAATAATACAAAATGGAGGACACCAAAGTACGGCAGTTCGGGAGTTGTCTGCGACTTTCTCTAAGTGACGCACCTGCAATTGGCGAGTGCCGTTCCGGCGCTTATTGAGTACCGCGGACAACTCCACCAACTGGTGCATTTTTCAACAGCTTGCTTTTAAAATAGTGCGCATTATACCACCAAAAGTACCTTCGGGATTAGGGTTTTTATCCCTGAATTTACCAAAATGACCCTTAAAATTTGCCTATATAAAGGGGTGAATATTCCCATTACAAGGAGGAGGATTCTTGAGCAATTTTTAAGTAACTAGGAGACTACCATTAAGAGAATCATAGATAGAATTAAGAAAATCATTGTAAATTTGAAGGAAGAGCTTGGAGAACCTTGTGAAGACCTCCAAACCACAAAGAAGTTGAGGATAATTGGAGGTAACCACTAATTTTAATTAGCTCTTAGTTTAAGTTCAATCACAATTCATAGAACTAGTTAAGATCTTTTACACATTTTCCAAAAGTCTCTTCCTACCTTATTTCATCACACACCACTAGAATTGTGATTGAAATTTCATTTATTTTTCATTGATTTGGATCAAAATAGCTTTGGGTTTAAGACCAAATTAGTTCTCAAGTGAAGTCTAACTTAGAACATTAATTGAGTGTTGATTTTATCTCTTTTGCTTATATTCCTCTCTTGGGATTCATGAGATTTTTAATATCTCATTTGACTCCTTTAAGTTTGATCCTTTAAATTCTCTATAGATAGTGATTTAAATGGGAATTAAGGTAAGTCGTAGTCATATCCATACATAATTAGTGGATCCAAGTCTTAATTCATGATTTGGATCCTCTAAGTTGAAGTCTCATGGAATTCCCTTCATATTCTTTAACGTTCATATGGATTGGTCATAATTAGTCTTCAAGGATCATTAACTTGGGAGGAGAATTAAATAAAGTAAGTATATGTGTAGGCACCCCAATTTTGACCAAACGACAAATCCAGGGATTGGTTACCTCTAAAAGATCGATGATGATGATGACCGGTGAAATTCGAAGATTTTCTAGAGAATTTAAAATTTTCAAAGATTCTTTAAGTAAAGTTTCAAAATAGAAAATGAAAGAAGGAGAAATCAGGTATTCGGGAGAAACCCAAACGTTAAAGAACGTGTGAGGAAATCAGTCTGAGAATTTATTCAAAAAAAAAAAAATATATATATATATATATATAGTAATGATAATGAGATATGAAAAAAAGAAGAAAAGAAAGAGTTATGAAATGAGAAAAAATAGAAGGAGAAAGTGAAAAGGAATTTTGGAAAAGAAGTCTTGAAAAGAAAAGAAAAAAAAGAAGAAGAAAAAAAAAGAAGAAATAAAATGATATATGGGAATTTATACCATGCATATGGGTATATTCTAATAAAGTACATTACAAAATAAGTACATTAGTATATACTTTACTAAATAAATTAAGTTTATGTTAATATATATGTTGAAAATTAAAAAGAAGGCAAAATTCGATTAGCCGCGGCACGCGGCGAAGCCGGCGACACTCATTGAGTGCCGCGCCAGCATTCAGTGAGTGCCACCCGGCACTCAGTGAGTGCCGCAGGCAAGTCATCAAGTGTCGTGCACTGTAACAGGCTGCTTTTCTCACATGTTTTAGAAGAAAACTTTGCACATGGGTTTTCACCTGAATTTACCCATTTAACCTTGTCATGTTAGACTATATAAACAGACCATCTCCATTATTGGGACTTTTTGAACTTTCTTTCACTTAATCTTTGAAATCAAAGAGAGATACAAGAGTTACATATATAATAAAGAGAGAATTGAGAGAAGGAGGAGAGAGTTTTTCTTGAAGAATTTGGAGAATTAGAGAAAAACTTGAAAATTTTTGGAAGAGCTCCCCAAGAAATAGAAGAAATCTTTGAGGTCATAGAGGTAACCTCTCAATCCTTAGTAGAAATAGGCAAATTCAATCACAAGTTCATAGTTCTAGGAACTTTACACATTTTCAAAACCTCTCTTCCTACCTCATTTCATCACACCACTTAGAGCTTGTGATTGAATCTCATAACATTTCATTACTTTGGATCCAATTGATACCTTGGGTTTAAGATAAGTTTGATTTTGAAAAATTTGTGTTCCAATTTCTCTAAGTAAACTTTGATTCTTTATTTCTATTTTTTTCTTTTAAGATTCATGAGATTTTATATATCTTATTGAGTCTCTTTGAGTTTGATTCTTTGGTTTCCTATGATCCTATGATCCATATGGAGATTAAAGTGAATCATAGTCATATTTACACATAGTTGGTTGAATTCAAGTCCCAACTCATGATTTGAATCCCCTTACTCAGAATCTTATGGAATCTATACTATATTCCATAGAGATTTGAGTAGATTTGGGTCTCATTGAGTCTCCAAGGACCATTAATTTGAGAGGAGAATAGTATATCATAGTTCTAATTTCCTCAAGGATCATATGTTTGAGAGAGGATTTAGATATATGTTTTCATAGTTTGTTTGTTGAAATCTAGGGAACTTGAATATTCAAGAGTTCATACGATTGAGTAAGACCTTAGGATTCTCTTGCTATGAGATCTATGATAGAAATCCATTAAGGCTAAATCTATGAATCTCTTCATATTTCATTATTTACTCCAGTGATCATAATCATACTTGATCCTAGTTCTCTCTAGAATCATGGATCAAGTTTGATTCAAAATATGAACATCAATTTAACAAAGGTGCACTGAATCCATAAACCAGCTGTGATCAAAGATTTTTATAAAATCATGGTTCATTGGAAATTGTATGAGACCAATTGGAGGGTGTTCATAACCCATTTAAGTACCTCTGTGATTTTTGTTTTGATGAAATTGCATGTCTAAGATGGTTTGGTCTTGTGATTTCAAAATAAGCAATTCTCTGTCCAAAATTCCAGAACAGTAAGCCCGTTTAAAATTAATAAATCAGAACATTAATTGATCTTTCTTGACCCAAAATAATTTTTTCTAAGTATTTCAATGTGTTAGGAAGATACCCTAAAACGATCTAAGCGTTTCTCAATTTTTTTTGCTATTTTTAGAAAATCGTACAAGATCTCTGGACAGAGAGTTACAGATTCCTAAGTGATTTCTAGTGTTTTCCACATTCCTAGAGATCTAACCGTTCTAACCTTGATTTTCTTTTTGGGTTAGAAACTAGACTCATAGAGTCATATTATATCCAAAAATTATTAAGATTCAACTGTTGGAAGTATGGTTTCTCTACCTTTTAAAATCTGGTCTGCTCTCTGTAATTTAGGAAAAACAGTCACTGTCTTTGTCTAGTCTCATTGATTTTAACTTAAATGGTTTCCTACTGTCCTGGGACCCAAATCATGTTTTGAATAATGATAATTTAGCTTAAATCCAGGAGCTAAGTGATCCAAAATAGTGAATAAATTCATATCTCATTCTTGTTAATGTTCATTCATTCATCCATGTACATTGATGCTTATGATTAGGACTAGTTATTGGATAAAGTTGGACTTAGTTGAACCAAATTGAACATAACCATGGATTCCATATGAACATGTCGAGATTATAGCACCCCTATATGGACATCACATTGGCTCTTGGTTGAGACTTGTATATCTATAGAGATGCTATGGCTCCAACTAATCAAAAGGAATTCATAGTTTTGTCAATTCTTTCCATGCTTGATAGATCTAAGCTAGAGATTTAGGATTGATTATTTGATGTCATATTATCATGTGAAGCATGTGGACTAACCCTTGTTTTGTAGCGCTTTGGAGGTATGACTTCTCATCTCTTTTCTACTCTATTTCATTTGTTGATTTTATTGATTTTCGACTCCATACGCGACACCTTAGCTTAGGTCTTGCCTTATGTGTATATGTGATTAGAGACATTTTTCTTAGGATTTATATTCTTTGTATGCATTGCACATTTCCCATTTTGCGGCTGGATCTCGGGTAAGTTCTCTAGTTTCTTACTTGCACATCATTTTGCTTGCTACTTGAATTATGTGGCTTATGAATGATATTTTATCGTTAGCAATTTTGCACCCTTTTTGACATGCTTGTGATATGTATACTTATATCTATGTATTAGTTGAGGGCATGCTTAGATTATTAATTCGATTAAATAGGATGATGAGTAGAGGCCTATTACGAGATAGGATGAAAGGGGGTGTTTTAGTCCGTCGGGCTCCTTCCCCTTTCATTCCATAATGCCCGTACCTAGGTTATCTTTGGTTTTGCAAAAGATCGGCTGCTTTTAAAAATGGTTTCTTACTTTTCCTAAAAAAATTAAGTGGCGACTCGTATTTGAATTTGAAATTTGAAAATTGTTAAAAAAAAAAACAAAAGTGGGCCCAAATACCGGTATCCACAGTATGTATTCCTCAAGGATCATCAACTTGAGAGAGGAACTAAGGTTTAAGAAGAGTCCACTCCAATGGCTCAAATGTCAACATTGGTGCAGTGAATTCATAAACCATCTTTGATCAATGATTTTTAGTTAAATCATGATCCATTGGGATTGAATAAGCCCAATTGGAATGTATCCATAACACAAAGATCTACCACTACATTTTTTACTTTGACTTAATTTGGGAGTTAGGTTGGTTTGATCTTAGGATTTGTAAACTAGTCACTCTCTATCCAAAATTTCAAAACTGTAAGTCCATATTGATTTGAATAGATCAAAGCCTTAACAAAATATTTTTGATTTCAAATAATTGTTTCCATAAAGTTAAATGTGTTTGTGAGATCCCCTAAAAAGATTGGAGTAATTCAGATTTATTTACTATTTTTAGAAAATCATACAAAATCTCTGAACAGAGAGTTGATAAATTCTGAGTGATGTCTGGTTATGCCCCAATTCCCAGAGATGGAACTATTCAATCTTTGTTTTTATTTTTGGGTTAGAAACTAGAAACAAAGAGGCATCTTGTGTCAAAAAATTATTAAGATCAAACCGTGAGAGGTATGCTTTTCCAATTTTTGAAAGTCTAGTATGCTCTCTGTAATTTCTGGAATTCTGTGATAGATTCTATAAACTTTGTAAATAATTATCCAAATGATTTTTCTATGACCTAAGGCTTGAAGTATGCTTTGATTATGATTAATTGAACTTAAATCCAGAGGTTAAAGGTTCAAGTCAATGAATGATTTATAGCTTACTCTTGCTCATATTTATGCATTCATCACATATGTAAAGATTCAAGCAATTAGGACTTTATTTTGTGTTAAGCTAAGTCATAATTAGTTGAACCTAGTTATGGATTCCTTGTAATCATGTTGGGATATATCATCTCTATATGGACATTACATTGGCTCCTAGTTGAGACTTCTATATCTATAGAGGTGTTGTGATTTCAACTAGTTAGAAGGAATTTATAATTATGTTAACTTTTTCCGTGTTTGATAGATTTAAGCTAGAAGTTTAGATATAACATTTAGGATTTGATATTAATTATGTTCAAAGCATGCAGACTAATCCCTTTGTTTTGTAGCGCTATGAAGGTACAATCTCTTGACTCTTTCTCTAAGTTTATTTCATTTTTAATTTCATTGATTTTCAACCTCATGTGTGACACCTTAAAATTAGGATTTGCCTTATGTGTATATATATGTTAGAGACCCTTTTCTAGGTTTTTCATTTATTTATATGCATTGCACATTTAATATTCACAGCTGGATCTCGGGTAAGTTCTCTTGTTCTCTATTGCGTATGATTCGCTTGCTAGATGAATCTACTTGATTTTGTATGCCTTTTATCATTAGCAATCTTACACCATTTTCAACATACTTGTGGAATGTATATTTATATCTACGAATTAGTTGAGGGTACGCTTAGATTAGTAATTTGATTAAGAGGATGTTGAGTAGAGGCCTATTACTAGATAGGATGAGAGGGGGTGTTTTAGTTCGCTGGGCTCCTTCCCCTCTCATTCCATAACCCCCGGATCTACAAATCTCTGGTTTCCAAAAGATCAGTTTGCTTTTAAAATTGTTTCTTAATTTTTCACTCATATTTGGATTTGAAAAAGTTTTAAAAAGCGTGGTTAAACTGCGATATCCACACCTCTGCATAATCTAACTCTGGGTAGTAACCATCATTATAGGCTCCATCACCTGCATTAATAGGACAGGGTAGTCTGGCCACGGGGAATGTCTAGGTATAAACGCCATTAGCTTACTTCAGTTGAGTGAATAGAAACTCCCACAGTATCATAGGTATAAAGTCCTTATCAGTTATGCATGATATAAAGTATTGATACTAATAATATCTTTCTCTCTTTATTCAGAAGAATCACTATCCGATTCTTATCGTCTTTTAACTCTAAGACTGACTATACCAATCCCAACTAACTCTACCAAACTGATTATATCATCACGACATACTAGTGTTCTTGTTAATCGCTTTTAAGAACTCTTGCAAACTGTAGACTCACGGAATCCCACCTCTTTTTTGTTTTAAATTATTTTGAAAAGGGAAAAGAAAGGAAAAGAAGGGTCTGTTGAAAACAAATACAGAGTCACAACTTGGGCTTTAAGGAACCAAGAAACCTAATTTGACTCACCCAAACGGATAAAGGGCACTGGCCCTTCACAACCAAAGAACTTGGTTCGAGATTTTGGTACGAGAGAGGAAGGAGCCTTTGTCATGACTAAAACACCCTCAACTCGCCCCGTCTCTCGACAGGCCTCAATTAGCATCCAAATAATCATCTTTTACTATGTTTGGTTCAACAATTAATACTATGATAGTATATTACATCACAAAAGAATTTTGAAATGGAAGATCGTAAGATAAGATATTATTCAAAAGACCTAAGTCAAGTATCACACAATGTAAAGGTGAAAGATCACACAAACAAACTTAAGAAAAATCGTCTAATCACATATCAAGTAATCAAGTTTTTCTAATCTAAAGGGGACATGAGTTGTTCTCGAAACAAATTATCATATAAAACAAAATATGCTTAGCAAACTAGAATGATGCATGCTAATCTTTGGGAAAAGAAGACCTCTCAATCCCCGGGATGGATGAGAAAGGATGATTAGATCAGAGGGAAGCATGGACGTGTGATCAAGTTCATTTCTTATAATCTTCTTAGATTAGGAGTCACAAAAGCCCCAATCTTGCATGAATGCAATGTATGATCCTAGAATGTGTAAAGGTTGTAGTGTGTTTTGTGTTTATGGATTCCTAGAATGACTTAGAAGTCTAGAATGTGTATGAATGAATGAAGGAAATCATCATGGGATATGTACAAATGTAGTATGAACTACTTCCTAAGACATGAGCTAATTTGGAGTGCATGTAAGCATCAAATCAAATGATGGAAGTAAAAGTATGCTTGCTGTGAATAGTGGACAGAATAGTACCATGATATTTTGGAAATTGAAAAGAGGGGTTAGGAATGTTTTCAATGCATGATTTTTTTATGGAGATCTTACTTATTGTGTCTAGAACAAAACCCAAAAAGCCAATCTTTAATAGCTATCACAGATTGAGAGAAATCATATAGACAATAGAGGTTATTCAGAAACAGAGTCCGTATTGTCGACTGAGATGTTAAAAAATATTAGAAAATGAAAACAAAAGATCTAGAAGCCCATATTATACAAAACGTTCCCTAAGGCATTTAAGTTTAAGGGAAAAATAAGTTGGGACCACTCTTTTTGGATAGGTTTCTGTAAAATAAGTTGAAAGTCAACCTAGCTGCTGTGACAGTAGAGGCAGAATGATTGGATGAAATGTTTGGACGAAAATGGATCCCTTTCAAGTGTTTCCAAGTCAAGCCAAAAATCATGGGTGTTCTATAATGAATTATGAAGAATTTCCAAGTGGTCTTTCATTCATATATTGAGTATTGAACTCAAAATAATTCTTTGAAGTTAAATGATTCACTGTTTTGAAGGTTTTGAGAAAACAAGGTTTTTTTTTCTTGAAATCAAGATGGGGGGTTTAACAGGGGGGGTTCTGAAAAGGGGGTTTTGAAAACATATTTTCAATACTTAATGAAGATTATAACCACTTAAAATGTCAATATTTGACTCACATCAAGAACCTCCAAGATTATTGGAAAGTATTATTTCCATTTTAAGACAACTTCATGAATACATAGGAATGTATTGAAGTTGAAATCATTATCTATCAAACATGTTTTTGAGGTTAAGAGCTACTATCCATAAGGATTCACCCACCTCAAACTTCATGTCATCATCTAGATGATGATAGACTAGTAAGTAAATAAACAAACAAAAAAAGGAACGAGGTAAGGGAAGATGAACAAATATAAACAAATAAATAGATAGCAATCAATAGATGATATTCATGATGTATTGGACTTGTAGTTTGATGTTTCACTCATATGTGGTGACATTGGACATGGAAGTAGCTTCCTCTATCTCTTAAATGCTCACTAAAATGGTGGTTGGGTGTATAGAATATGAAGTAAATGGAAGTAATGAAGTAAAAACAAAGTTTAGAACTCACTCTTTTGTTTGGAAATTAAAGAAGAAAGCTTCTTTTTTTCTCTATTCTAACCTTATCTCTACAACTTTCTCTCCAAAACTTTTCAAAGCTTGCATTTGATACCCCCAAAATGAGAAGTCAAGGAGGGTTTATATAGGCCAATTTGGGGTGGTTTTGGGATTTAAGAAGTACTCCCATTGGTCCCAAACATCTGTGAACATAGAACTACGTCGTTTTGGTTTTTAATTAATCAAAATGAACCCCCAAAAGAAATTACAAAAATATACCATTCTGGGAAAGAGTACCGTGGTGGCACTAGGCCTATGCCGCGGCGGCAGTGGGCCAGTGCCGCGGCAGCACTGCTCCTCATTCATCCAGATAATCCTTTTTAGGCCCCCTGAGGTTCCGATATTCGCGAAAGGCCCTATTTCGTTCGAAATTCACAGAAAATGCATACGAACTCCAAATTAAGGTTGTGATATACCGTTGGAAAGTTAACGGAGTCTATTTTATATAAAAAATAGTTTAGAGATAGGTCACTTTGAAATGTTTTGCGGTATTCACGATAAAAGCCGATTTAATCGCCTTTTTTGCCTTAGAAATTTCATAATAAATTCGTTTGAAATCCAAAAATTATGTGCGATATACCGTCGAAAAGCTATTGACCTCTAGTATCTATGAAAAATATTTGAAAAAGGATACGGTACTCCAGTTTCAAAGTCAACTTTTGGTCAAACTGGTCAAGCTTGGGATTCCTGGGAAGTTCTGGGAACCTCTGGGAGCTCCCAGGAGCTGACGTTTTCGTTCGATTTTCTTTTAAAACTCATTTTAATGCTTTTCACATGATCTAGAATGATTCCAGAACTTTTTGACAAATTTGACGATTTTGTTCAAACCTTGGTCAAACTTGGTCAAACCTTGGTCATATCGGTCAACGGGGACTTTCTGGGAACTTTCGGGACTTCCAGGGGTCTCCGGGGGCCGATGATTTCATCCGGTCTTGCTTTAGAACTCATTTTATTATTTTTCTTACGACGTAGCGCATTTCTAGAACATTTGGTCCGAATCCGGGAGCGTTCGGGCTTTCAGGGGTATTTTGGTCATTCTGAGCATTTTGAGAGATAGAACTAACTTCCAGGAGTCCTTTTTGAGTCTTTTTGATCATTGTGATCCACCAAGCTATGGGTCTCTTAAATCTGATAGCCGACAAAATGGGATGTCTACAGTTTGCCCCTCTTTGGCATGAACTTGCGAGGCAACGCATGTCGCAAGCGAGTGCCAAAGCTTTGAAGAGGCAGGTCTTTTTGGAGGCTATAGATTTAGGATAAAAAGCGTTACAAAAGATGTAATGATATAAAACATGATGTTGGGGATAGGGCAGGTCGTGCTCTTCGTGAGCTGCCTACGTATCCGAAAGGGAATCAGACCAGGACGTAGTTCGGGGCACAAAGGAACAGATCACATATGCACATCAAGACAGGCGAATGCTATGTTATACGAATGATATGCAATGCATAGATATGATATGAATTACGTCCGGAGTCCTATCATGTTTAGTATTCCGATCTTAGTATGAGCTGGTGTTGTGGGGTGTGTACCACTCCGAGTGGACTTATGCCGTGCTAGTGTCTCCGACCGTGATGCAGTGACTGACTCGGATAAAGACACAACGATTTGGAAGATTCTGGGTCTCAAGGCAAACTTCTTAAATTACAAGAATTGTGCTTCGCAAATAAATGAAATGGATCAGACGCAAGGTTTTAGAAGATGACAATTAAAGGTGACCAAGGGATTTTGTGATAAACGATAGGTAAGGAAGCTATGAAAATGGACAGATGAGAAAGCTCATGATAATCAGGAGACACGGAGTCGTGGAATGACGGTGCTCACCTGGACACGGGGCGATGTTCTGGTTGTTCCTGATGACCGATCTTCGGGAGTCGGTTCTACTTTTACTGCTTTCTGCTAGGGATAGTGGGAACTAGCATCCTTCCGTATTTGTCCTCAGGGGATGGCGTAGGACTCTAAAAAAATCTCTCTTTTCTTGACCAGGAACCAGGACCTATCTTTGAATCTCTCACGGTTGATCAAATCTTTCGGCGCTTAATCCAAGATGGCCGGTCGGGGCCTCCGAGAGTTGGTATCTCTATTTCTGTCCTCGGGGAATGGTGCAGTACTCTCGGGGAATCTCTCTTTAACTGTTTCTTGATCGGGAACCAGGACCCATCTCTGAGTCTCTCACGGTTGATCAGGTCTTTACAATGATCAGTCTGAAAAGCCGATTCGGGCCTCCAAGAGCTGATATCTTTCTATTTCTGTCCTCGGGGGATGATGTAGGATTCTTGGAGAATCTCTCTTATTTGTTTCTTGATCGGGAACCAGGACCCATCTCTGAATTTCTCACGGTTGATCAGATCTTTGTAATGGTCGGTCCAAAAAGCCGATTCGAACCTTCGGGAGCTGATATCTCTGTTTCTGTCCTCGGGGGATTAACTAAATCTGCTAGGGTTAAAATGGATCTGTTGAGGATAAAACCTCATAAATCTTGACTAAAATGGGCCACTGGGGCTAATCGGGATCACGAACAGGCTAAAACGGGTCAGAATGGGCCAAAACAGGCTAAAACGGAGCGAAGCGGGGCCCGTGGGGAGCAGTGCCATGACAGCATTGGGCCACTGCCGTGGCCGGAGTTGGCCAGTGCTATGGCGGCACAAGGTGGCCGGACTTCATGTGTGTATATCTCGGGTTTTTGAGCATTTTAAGCTCATTTTTGGCCATTTTGGGGTGCTTTTGGAGCCAAAATCTGTCAAAACACAGCTTGTGCGTGCTTAGGTGAGTAATCTTTCCCCATGATTGGAATTTTGATTGGTGTTTTGGTTTGTTCCATTTTTCAAGAAGAAAGTTTGGTTTTAGTTTCCATTTTTCTTGCAGATCCATGACTTCGAGCTCAAGGAGACCGTCTAAGATGGCCTAGGAACGAATGAAAACTGAGAGCCAAACCCCGGACTTGATTTTACGGGACCCCCAATGTCATCTTTCGGCCGCGGCTCTAGCGAGCCTGGTATGTGAAACTTTTGACCGTTTAGGACTATTTTGTGCATTGTACTAGTTTTATGGACTGTTGTGTGCACCTAGAGTTTGTTGGAAGCTTGTTTTGTGCTCGTATGTTGATTTTGTGAAGTTGGACTTTGGGTTGTGAATAGTGATTTTGTGCTCATATTTTGTCATTTTTGATGTGTACAGGTGCTGGAAGTGATATTGAAGGGCCATGGTAGCCTTGTTCATGCTTTTCTATGGTACACCCAACTCTCGCCCGCCGTCAAGAGAATGGTAGACGATGTCAGGATTGGCGGCTTTGTCTGCCTAGTTTTAAAGAGTACCAATGATCTGGCGCATTTTAACGCTCTTGCTGAGAGATGGTGGGACACCACCAATACTTTCTACCTGCCATTTGGTGAGATGATAATGAGGCTTTTTGATTTTTCCATGATTACTAGCTTGAGGGTTGGCAGGAAGCGCCTAGTCTTGGATTACTTATTTGATCGATCCTGAAGCTGTAGAGATGCTAATTGGGGCTGTTCCTCCTAATCTAGAGAGGCACTGGTTCCCTTGTGGCTGGTGTGGACACGCAGAATTCCACTACTTTGTTTTGTTTTTGAAATTGATTTAGATCAAAGGAAAGAGAAAATGAGGTCTATTGAAAATAGATACAGAGTCGCCACTTGGTCTTTAAGAAACCAAGAAACCTAATTTTGACTCACCCAAATGGATAAAGGGCACCGGCCCTTCATAACCAAAGAACTTGGCTCGGGGTTTTGGTACGAGAGAGGAAGGAGCCTTTGTCGCGACTAAAACACCCTCAACTCGCCCCGTCTTTCGACGGGCCTCAATTAGCATCCAAATAATCATCTTATACTATGTATGGTTCGACAATTAATACTGTGATAGGTATATTGTTAGGGATATATACTAAAAGCCATGCTTTATGTAGTTGATTTATTATTCATTTAATAAAATCAGTTAATCCATTTTTTTATGAGAATCTGTGTGGGCAATGTTTGTATTATATTATTTATTTAATGTGTGTCTCTCATTCTATATAGTAGGTGGTTTGGTGTGTAGAGTTCGGCTTACACACGGAAGATCAGGCCATCAGATATTATAGAATGTAAGATTTTGGTTTACAGTCTTAGATGGGAATGGACACACCATCGGTAGGACTGCAGCATGGTGTTGTAGTAGGTTTGTTTTGACTGCGGGAAACGGTATAGTTTCAACTCACCATGCTGGTACATTTTGTGTATTAAACAGGACCAACTTGGGGTAATTATCTTTATACTGACTTATAAGATAATTAATATCTCATGGCTATTATGAGTGCTTATGCTCTAAATCCTAATTTAATTTATAGACACGTTCATTTGATATTTATACTTTGATCCCTAAAAGGGTGAGATCCTTAAATGGGTCAATATCTCATTGGATTGGGTGGCAATATTAATTGTGTGGTGGATATTAATTAATGATGGAATCCATGTCTCAATTTTGGGATTGATGATATCCCCTTGAGAAAGCTTATAAGTTTTGATTATGTCAAACCCTGCAGGTGGATTTTGTATCCGACATATCAGATAAGTTAAGTAGAGGATCTTAAGGAATTTTAAGAAATTAATTAAATATGATTGTCAGTAATTATATTTAATTAATGGATATCTGTAATCTTAATATGGGGAGATAATAAGCATTTAATAACATGGAGCTCGAAATATATTTTTGAGATAAGGGTAGGAGTGCAATTATAATTCTTTAGTGGTATGAATTATAATTTATGGAAATAGGAATCTGATTCAGTTCGAATTAGGGTTTCCTAATTCCATAAGGAAGCCTATTCCTTATTGACTTCTTATGGTCCCTATCGTAGCCTATATATATGCTGCCTTGGCTCTTCTCTCAGGTTGCATGATTTCATATTCTAAGCTTCCCTTGACCTCCTAGCTTTCTTCTAGAAGGGTTTCCACCAAACCCTAGTCTCTGTGAGCATTCAAGAGACATAGGAGTGTAGATTGCTAGCGTCGGACAACGCTCACTAAAAGAGCTTCGGACTACTCGATACTGATCGAAAGTTGCTGAATTTTATACACAACGTTCCTGACGTCGAGACGGAGCTGCTGTTAAAAATTCAAGTAAATCGGAGATCGTTTGATCCTCCTAACGAACACATCTTTGTCGGATCAATGTGATCAGGATTGAATCATCACAGCAATCAAAGAGAGTGTTATAACTGGGAATAGAAAATAGAACGTAAAGAGGGAAGAGCAGAAAACTAAAAGGATTTCGAAAGAGCCCTCACTCAGTTCGATATTCTGGCAGCAAAGGAATACAGTAGAAGATCGTGAGCTGTTATAGAGCCCGTGTTCTCGATTCGTCTACTACAGCAATCCAATTTTGCAGTTCAAGGTAACACTAGTTCCGCCCTTGTAGGGTTATTATAGTTTTCATGAAATTTTTTGCAGTACCAACTTATACCCACTGTCAACGGATTTTGGGAACGCAGTTTCCTAACAGTGGTATCAGAGCAACGTTGATTCTGCGTATGGGTTGGACGCAACCATGTTGTCCAATAAAACAGATCTTATGCGTGTTTTGATAGATGGATAGAACGTAGAGCTGTGCTAACCCTTGTTTTGCAGCGTTCTTATTCCACTATTATGGTCACTGATTTTGTGTGATTGGATCCCACGATGGTTTTATCCGTGGTTAATTTTGCTGTTTTAATATAGCGTGTGAACTCCTTTATGGAGGCATAGGATTTGTGTGTATTGGATCCCACGCTTGATTGATGTGTGGTTAATTTACTGCAAAGAAATAGCATGTGAACTCCTTTATGGAGGCATAGGGTTTGTGTAATATATCTCAAGTAAATCCGAGAAGACAGTTCGTGAAGATAGTTTACAAGCAGTTTCAGAAAGCAATCTAGAGGCAATTTCTGGAGGCTATTTCAGAAAACAGTTTTCGAAGGCAGTTGCATAGTTGCGACATAGAGCTAATCGGGTTCCATGAAGATTTCTTCACAAGAGTTGCAGCTTGACCATAATAGTGGGATTCCTATTTTATTGTGGTTTCCTTATTTATGTGTGATTGAATGATTATTATTGTTTCATGTTTAATTAATAGGACAACATGGATAATTGTTCCTAGACCTATTTCAGATGTCTAGCTGCATATTTAATTTATATTAATTTAAAATGATGGACAACTACATGTGTATTTAGAAATAAAACTAATTCCATAATTTGAAAACATAAGTACTTATTTTCTAAAATCATGAGAATAGAATAATTTTATTATCTACACATGTGGGTTTCACAAGTAAGGATGAATTAATCCTTGTCAAGTATTCCATTATTTTTTATTAATTAAATTAAAAGTTTTTCTAAAAAATTATAACCCTCACATTTTTTTAAAAATTCTAAGTGGGAGAGGGAATTTATCAAGTATAAATCCCATGGTCTCCATCACTGGTTTGTAGATGATATGATTAATTTTATGTGATGGCTCTAGTGTCATCCTCCCCATCGGATGTAGTTGATCATGGAATCATCAGTACAAACTTCTTTAAAAGAATGTTTTGGGTGATTGTTGGTGTGGGTCACCTCTCTATCAGAGGTGTTCCTCACAGAACTCTTGACCTAGAATTAAGTGATGGTATACACTTAGCTATAAATAATAATATCCTCTCCATCTGAGTCACTGTTATTATTTATAGGACCAAAGCAAGTCAGCAATTTAATTTTTTTAGGCAAAGTACATTGCCTGGATAGTAAAATTAAAAGGCAATTGTCTATCTGAACAAATGATGGATAGTATATGGCTTCCCATCGAGTCATACTATTCGCGGTGTATCAGGTTGCTGGCGGATTCCTTTCAAATATGGTAGAGGGAACCAATATTTTCAACTCGAATCCATAGTAAATTTTGCCCAAACGTAATTATTTATGTTATGTGATTCTCAGGCTTTCAAATGGGTACTTTCAATCCACTTGCTGTTATACTTAAAGAAAACAAACTTACTGGACCAAACTATATAGACTGGAAAAGGAATTTGGATATTGTGTTAACTGCTGAAGAGTACAAGTTTGTGCTTACTCAAGAATGTCCTGAGCAACCTGGTGAGGGGGCAACCGCTGAGGAAACCCAGGCTCACAAGAAATGGGTCAAGGCTGATGAGATGGCGCGGTGTTACATTTTGGCATCCATGTCAAATGTTCTGCAACATCAGCATCAGTCAATGATCAGTGCCTATGACATGATGGAGAGCCTCCGAGAGATGTTCGGGGATCAAAGTCGTGCTGCTAGGTAGGTTGCTATGAAAGACTTGATGAACACAACCATGGCTGAGGGGACGCCTGTAAGGGATCATGTTCTTAAGATGATATCTCTTCTTAATGAACTAGAGATCCTTGGAGCTGAAATTGACGGGGAAACCCAGGTCGATATCGTACTCCAGTCACTGCCAGAGTCTTTTAAGCAATTCCGCCTCAATTACAACATGAATAAATTTAAATATACCTTGGCGGAGCTGCTTAAAGAACTTCAGGCAGCTGAGGGTCTCAACAGAAAGTCAGGGAGTGCTCTTGTATTTGAGAAAGGTTCTACTTCAAAGCCGAAAGGCAAGAAGAAAATGAAAAAGGCTCAAAAGAAGGCCGCGGGTCCTCCGCCAATCCAAAGGCCACGAGGACAACCGGGAAAGCCTAAAGGGAAATGTTTTGTTTGCAAGCAGCCAGGACACTGGAAGAAGCAATGTCCAGTTTATCTCGCCAGACAGAACAATCAAGGTAAATCTCATTTACTAGTTGTTGAATCGTGTTTAGCGGTCCGATCTACCGGTACCTGGTGTGTAGATACGGGAGCCACTGATCATGTATGCAATTCTTTGCAGGGGTTCCAGGGAACCAGGCAGCTCAGTGATGGAGAGATTTATCTATATATGGGAAATGCTACGAGAGTAGCAGTAGTTGCAGTAGGAGATCTACATCTTAGTTTTGGTAGAGATAGGAATTTAATATTAAGAAATTGCTTTTATGTACCTTCTATTAGAAGGAATTTAGTTTCAGTTTCTAGTTTAGTAAAGAATGGATATTCAGTTCATTTTAATAAAGTAGTAGTTATTAAAGAAAATGAACGTTTTATTTGTTCTGGTCAATTGGTGGATGATCTTTATATTATAAATCCTATCTCTCCTATACTGCAACTTAATGAATTGAATAACACAAATAGTTTGCCATTTAAGAGAAAAGAACCTTCGAGGATGAACCAAACGCATCTTTGGCACTTACGCCTTGGTCATATTAATTTGAAAAGGATTCAAAGACTGGTTCAAAATGGGCCATTAGGCTCATTGGAAGTGGAGGCACTTCCAGTTTGTGAATCCTGCTTGGAAGGTAAAATGACCAAGAGCCCATTCTCGGTCAAGGGCTATAGAGCAAAAGAGCCGTTGGAACTGGTTCACTCTGATTTGTGCGGTCCTATGACTGTCCAAGCAAGAGGGGGATTTGAGTACTTTGTCACTTTCATCGATGATTACTCAAGGTATGGGTACATTTATTTGATGCGGCGTAAGTCTGAATGCTTTGAGAAATTCAAAGACTTCAAGGCTGAAACGGAGAAGCGTCTAGGTAAATGTATCAAGACACTACGACTGATCGTGGTGGAGAGTACCTCTTGGGAGAGTTTAGGGAATACTTATTGGAGCAAGGGATTACATCCCAATTGTCTGCACCCTGTATGCCTCAGCAGAACGATGTGGCAGAAAGAAGGAACATGACTCTTATGGACATGGTAAGATCTATGATGAGTTATTCGGATTTACCAATTTCCTTTTGGGGACACGCGTTAGAGACAGCCGCATACATTCTAAACTTGGTACCTTCTAAGTCAGTACCTACTACTCTCACGGAATTGTGGACTGGGCGAAAGCCTAGTCTGCGGCATGTTCGGATCTGGGGTAGTCCAGCACATGTGCTGAAAGGGAACGCAGAAAAGTTGGAATCAAGAACAGAAGTATGTTTCTTTGTTGGGTATCCAAGAGGAACTAAAGGTGGTCTGTTTTATAGTCCTAAGGATCAGAAGGTTATTGTTAGCACCAATGCCATATTCTTAGAAGAGGACTATGTTATGGACCACAAGCCCAGAAGCCGTATTGTTCTAGAGGAAATGAGAGGAAAGACACCGAGACATACTTCTTCGATACCAACGGTACGAGAAGAAACACCACAAGAAAGAGTTATCGATATTCCATTACCACTTTGTAGTGGGAGGATTATCGAAACTCGTGTAGATCCCGAACCAACCATTAACACGCAGGTTCCTGAACCAGTACAACGTGTAGATAATGGTGTATTAGGTTCAGAATCTTCACAATGAAATATCAGTGATGCACAGACACGGGTTGTGCCTCGTCGTAGTGGGAGGGTTATTATTCGACCTGACCGGTATATGTTCTTGGGAGAGTCTTATGACCGGGTCCCTGATGAACAAGGTACCGACCCCTGTAACTACAATGAAGCACTCCAAGATAAAGATGCAGATCTTTGGCAAAAGGCTATGAAGTCTGAAATGGAGTCCATGTACTCCAATCAAGTCTGGGATCTTGTAGAACCACCCAATGAAATAAAACCCATTGGATGTAAGTGGATCTATAAGAAGAAGAGAGGAGCAGATGGTAAGGTGGAAACCTTTAAAGCAAGGCTTGTTGCGAAAAGGGTTCACTCAAAAAGAAGGAATCGATTATGAGGAAGCTTTTTCGCCAGTGGCAATGCTGAAGTCTATCCGGATTCTCTTATCCATTGCTGCACATTTCGATTATGAAATTTGGCAAATGGATGTCAAGACAGCATTTCTAAATGGAAATCTTGACGAGTGCATCTATATGATGCAACCAGACGGGTTCATTGCGAAGGGCCAAGAACACATGTTGTGCAAGCTTAAGAAGTCCATTTATGGACTTAAGCAGGCATCTAGGTCTTGGAATATCCGCTTTGATCAAGCAATCAAGTCTTTTGGTTTTGATCAATGTGCGGATGAATCTTGTGCGTACAAGAAACATGATGGAAGAGTGGTAGTGTTCTTAGTACTATATGTGGATGATATCTTGCTAACCGGAAATGATGTGGGGGTATTATCTTCTGTAAGGGTATGGTTATCCAGTCAATTCGATATGAAGGACTTGGGAGAAGCCGGTCATATCCTAGGGATCAAGCTTATGCGAGATCGCAAGAATAGGATGTTGGGCTTGTCACAAGGCACTTATATTGACAATATTCTTGCAAGGTTTAGCATGCAAGATTCCAAGAAGGTATTCCTTCCCTTCAGACACGGAATTACTCTATCTAAGGATCATTGTCCTAAGACACCTGATGAGATAGAGAAGATGAAGGCAATTCCTTATGCCTCGGCAGTAGGAAGCCTAATGTATGCTATGCTATGTACTAGACCTGACATCTGCTTTGCTGTTGGCATGGTTAGTAGATATCAGTCTAATCCAGGGCAAGAACATTGGACTGCGGTGAAAAATATTCTCAAGTACCTGAAAAGGACTCGAGACTATATGTTAGTTTACCAAGCAGACAGTCTTGTACCCATTGGGTACGCAGATTCTGATTTCATGTCAGATAGGGATTCCAGAAAGTCTACCTCAGGATATGTGTTTACCCTAGGAGGTAGAGCCATTAATTGGAGTGAGGTGTGTCACTTCATGGCTTTGAGTCTAAGTGGGAGATTGTTAGGGATATATACTAAAAGCCATGCTTTATGTAGTTGATTTATTATTCATTTAATAAAATCAGTTAATCTATTTTTTATGAGAATCTGTGTGGGCAATGTTTGTATTATATTATTTATTTAATGTGTGTCTGTCATTCTATATAGTAGGTGGTTTGGTGTGTAGAGTTCGGCTTACACACGGAAGATCAGGCCATCAGATATTATAGAATGTAAGATTTTGGTTTACAGTCTTAGATGGGAATGGATACACCATCGGTAGGACTGCAGCATGGTGTTGTAGTAGGTTTGTTTTGACTGCGGGAAACGGTATAGTTTCAACTCACCATGCTGGTACATTTTGTGTATTAAACAGGACCGACTTGGGGTAATTATCTTTATACTGACTTATAAGATAATTAATACCTCATAGCTATTATGAGTGCTTATGCTCTAAATCCTAATTTAATTTATAGACACGTTCATTTGATATTTATACTTTGATCCCTAAAAGGGTGAGATCCTTAAATGGGTCAATATCTCATTGGATTGGGTGGCAATATTAATTGTGTGGTGGATATTAATTAATGATGGAATCCATGTCTCAATTTTGGGATTGATGATATCCCCTTGAGAAAGCTTATAAGTTTTGATTATGTCAAACCCTGCAGGTGGATTTTGTATCCGACATATCAGATAAGTTAAGTAGAGGATCTTAAGGAATTTTAAGAAATTAATTAAATATGATTGTCAGTAATTATATTTAATTAATGGATATCTGTAATCTTAATATGGGGAGATAATAAGCATTTAATAACATGGAGCTCGAAATATATTTTTGAGATAAGGGTAGGAGTGCAATTATAATTCTTTAGTGGTATGAATTATAATTTATGGAAATAGGAATCTGATTCAGTTCGAATTAGGGTTTCCTAATTCCATAAGGAAGCCTATTCCTTATTGACTTCTTATGGTCCCTATCGTAGCCTATATATATGCTGCCTTGGCTCTTCTCTCAGGTTGCATGATTTCATATTCTAAGCTTCCCTTGACCTCCTAGCTTTCTTCTAGAAGGGTTTCCACCAAACCCTAGTCTCTGTGAGCATTCAAGAGACATAGGAGTGTAGATTGCTAGCGTCGGACAACGCTCACTAAAAGAGCTTTGGACTGCTCGATACTGATCGAAAGTTGCTGAATTTTTACACAACGTTCCTGACGTCGAGACGGAGCTGCTGTTAAAAATTCAAGTAAATCGGAGATCGTTTGATCCTCCTGACGAACACATCTTTGTCGGATCAATGTGATCAGGATTGAATCGTCACAGCAATCAAAGAGAGTGTTATAACTGGGAATAGAAAATAGAACGTAAAGAGGGAAGAGCAGAAAACTAAAAGGATTTCGAAAGAGCCCACACTCAGTTCGATATTCTGGCAGCAAAGGAATACAGTAGAAGATCGTGAGCTGTTATCGAGCCCGTGTTCTCGATTCATCTACTACAGCAATCCAATTTTGCAGTTCAAGGTAACCCTAGTTCCGCCCTTGTAGGGTTATTATAGTTTTCATGAAATTTTTTGCAGTACCAACTTATACCCACTGTCAACGGATTCTGGGAACGCAGTTTCCTAACATATATTACATCCCATAAGAAACTTGAAATGAAAGATCTAAAGATAAAATATCATTCATAAGATCTAAACCAAGTATCACACAATGCAAAGTGAAAGATCACACAAAACAAACCTAGGAAAAATCGTCTAATCACATATCAAGTAATAAAGTTTTCCTAATCTAAGGGGACATGAATTGTTCTTGAAACAAATAATTAAAGAGACAAAAATATGCTTAGCAAGCTAGTATGGTGCATGTTAATCTTTGAGAAAAGAAGATCTCTCAATCCCCGGGACGGATGAGAAAGGAGGATTAGATCGAGGGGAAGCAAGAACGTGTGATCATGATCATTCCTTATAATCTTCTTAGATTAGGAGTCACAAAAGCCCCAAATCTTGCATGAATGCAATGTATGATCCTAAAATGTGCAAAGGTTGTAGTGTGTTTGTGTACATGGACTTGCTAAAGTGACTTAAAAGCCTAGAGCATGAATGAATGTATGAATGAAATCATGAGAGATGTACAAATGTAGTATGAACTACTTCCAAAGATATGAACTAATTTGGAGTGCATATAAGCATCAAATCAAAGGGGGAAAGTAAAAATGTGCTTGCTGTGAAGAGTGGACATAACAGTAACATGATCTTTTGAAAATTGAAAAGAGGGGTTAGGAATGTTTTAAATGCATGATTTTTTATGGAGATCTTCCTTATTGTGTCTAGAACACAACCCAAAAAGCCAATCTTCAATAACTATCACAGATTGAGAGAACTCATATAAACAACAGAGGTCACTCAGAAACAGAGTCCGTACTGTCGACTGAAATGTTGAAAAATCTTAGAAAATGAAAACAAATGATCTAGTGGCCCATTTTATACAGAATGTTCCCTAAGACATTTCGGTTTAAGGAAAAAATAAGTTAGGACTAACCCTTTTGGAAAAGATTTCAGAAAAAGAAGTTGGAAGTGGACCTAGCTGCTGTGACAGCAAAAACAGAATGTCTGGAAAGAATGTTTGGATCCAAATGGACCATTTTCAAGTATTTTCAAGTCAAACCAAAAATCATGGGTGTTCTCTAATGAGTTAGGAAGACTTTCCAAGTGGCCTTGCATCCATACATTGAGTATTGAGTTCTAGAGAAATCTTTGAACTCAGATCACTCACTGTTTTGACTCACTGTTTTGAAGGTTTTGGGAAAAACTAGAGTTTTCTTTCTTTAGATCAAAATGAGAGAGATTGAGGGGGGTTTTGCAATAGAGGTTTTGAAAATGTATTTTCAAAACTCAATAAAGATTATAGCCACTTAAAATGCCAACATCAAACTCATCATCAAGAGCCTCCAAGATTGTTTGAGAGATTTATTTTTATTTGGACATAACTTCAAAGATATCTTAGAGGTATTGAAGTTATGATCATCATCTATCAAACATGTTTTTGAGGTCAAGAACTACTATCCATAAGGATTCACTCACCTCAAACTTTATGTCATCATCTAGATGATGATGAACTAGTAAGTAAATAAAGAAAAATAAAAAAGAAATGAGGTAAGAAGAGATGAACATTGTATATAAGCAAGCAAATGAACAAATCAATAGATGATATTCAATGGTGGAAGCACAAGCATTCAACCTCTCATATGTGTGTATATGGGTGAGTACATCACTCTCTAGCTCATAGAAAACTCAAAAAAGATGAAGAAGATGGATTGAAAGCTTGAAAATAAAAGCTTAGTTTTAGAAAACTAAATAAAAAAACTCACATTTGGCTTGGATTTGAAGAAGAAGATCTTGATTTCTCTCTCTATTTCTCCCTAACTCTCTATATCTCTCTCTAATGGCTTCCAAGCTCCCCCCTAAATGGAAATAAATGGGTCTCCTTTATAGGCCAACTTGGGGAGGTATTTTGGATTTTAAAAAGTCTCTAATTGGTCCAAAATCCCGGAATAATAAAAAATATGTCGTTTTATTTGTTAAAAATTTGAATTAAAACCCAAAAATTAACCAAAAATTACAAAAAAATGAAAAATCACTCAGAGTGCTGCCGCGGCACTTGGCCACTACCGGCGCGGCAGTGGGCCAGTGCCGCCGCGGCAGTCAACTCCCCCGTTGACCAAAAATTTCATTTTGGCCCCAGAACTCCCGGAATTCGCGAAACGGTCCTATTTCGTCCGAAATTCACAGAAAATTCATACAAAATCCAAATTAAGATTGTGATATACCTTTGGAAAGGTATTGAGGTCTACTTTCCATAAAAAAATAGTTTGGAGTTGGGTCACTTTGGAAAGTTTTGCAGTATTCGCGATAAAAGCCGAATCGATCGCATTTTTCACCTTCAGAAATTCATAACAAATTCGTTTTAGATCCAGAAATTATGTGCGATATACCGTTGGAAAGCTATTGACCTCTAGTATTTGATTAAAATATTTCTATGTCGAAAAGAAGACTTTGATTTTTGGTCAAACTTGCAGTCAAATCAGTCAAACAGTGCACTTCCAGGAAATTCCGGGAAGTTCTGGGAGCCTCCAAAGACTGACGTTTCCGTCCGATTTTCTTTTAAAACATATTTTAAGACTTTTCACATGATCTAGAATGATCTCGGAACTTTTGGGTGAATTTGGATGATTTTGGTCAAACTTGGTCAAACCTTGGTCAAACCGGTCAACGGAGACCTTCCGGGAACTTCCGGGACTTCCGGGGGTCTCTGGGAGCTTACGATTTCAAATATTCATCTTTTAAAATACCTTTTTTTTTGTTTGAAACAACATCGAATGATTTCTGAGATTCTAGGCCAATCCTGGAGAATTTTGGGCTTTTAGGGGTATTTTGGTCATTTCTGCAAATTCTTTGACTTCTTGAGAGTTAGAAGCAATCTCTGAAAATCCGATCTTTCTAATCATCGAGATTTGACATGCTTGTGGCCTCCTAAATCTGTTAGCCGACAAAATGGGGTGTCTACAGTTTGCCCCTCTTTGGCATGAACTTGCGAAGCAACGCATGTCGCAAGCGAGTGCCAAAGCTTTAAAGAGACAGGTCTTTTTGGAGGCTATAGATTTAGGATAAAATCATTGCAAAAGATGCAATGATGCTGAGGCTAGTGCTGGTCGCGCTCTGCGCGAGCTGCCTATGTATCCCAAGGGGAATCGGACCAGGACGTAGTTCAAGGCACAAAGGAATAAATCACACATGCACATACACAAAAATCAGGCGGATGCTATGCTATAAGAGTGATATGCTATGCATGGATGTGAGGTGAATTTTGTCCTAAGTCCTATCATGTCTAGTGTTCTGATCCTAGCATGAATTGGTGCTGTGGGGTGTACCACTCCAAGTGGACTTATGTCGCGCTAGTGTTTCTGACTGTGATGCAGTTATTGACCCGAATAGGGACGCCAAGGTTTGAAGACTTTGGGTCTTGGAGCAAACTTCTGAATTTTGGGAAGCCTGCTTCGCAAGCGAATGTTATTAGATGTGGGGTCCCAGAGGACTAGAATCGGAGATGCAGTTTGACAGATAACCGACGGACATGGAAGCCCTGGAAATTAAGAGACGGACACAGAAGTCCTGAGACGTCAAGTGATGAAATCCCGAGATGTCAAGCGATGAACATGGAAGCCCCATTAATGGACATAGAAGCCCAAGATTTTGAATGAAAATGATGAACACAACATATTTTGAATGAGAGTGATGGTAAACTAATGATGATTAATGAACTGACGATGTACAAATCGAGATGATGAGTCGACAATGAACTACTGTGACTATCATGGATTGGATCAACAGTTGTGCTAACCGTGATCGGAAGAAGTGACGATGCACGAATCGAGATGATGAGTCAATAGTGAACTACTATGACTATCATGGATTGGATCAATAGTTGGACTAACCGTGACCAGAAGAAGTGACGATGTACTAATAGAGATGACGAGTTGACAGTGAACTACTGTGACTGTCATGATTGAACTGATGATGCACGAATTGAGGTGACGAGTCGACAATGAACTACTGTGACTGTCATGATTGAACTGGTGATGTACTAATCGAGATGACGAGTCGACAGTGAACTACTGTGACTGCCATAGATTGAACTGACGATGTACTAATCGAGATGACGAGTCGACAGTGAACTACTGTGACTGTCATGAATTGAACTGACGATGTACGAATCGAGATGACGAGTTGACAGTGAACTACTGTGACTGTCATGATTAAACTGACGATGTACTAATCGAGATGACGAGTCGACAGTGAACTACTGTGACTGTCATGATTGAACTGACGATGTACTAATCGAGATGACGAGTCGACAGTGAACTACTGTGACTGTCATGAATTGGACTGACAATGTACTAATCGAGATGATGAATTGAACTGGCGATGTACTAATTGAGATGACGAGTCAACAGTGAACTACTGTGACTGTCATGAATTGAACTGACGATGTACTAATCGAGATGACGAGTCGACAGTGAACTACTGTGACTGTCATGATTGAACTGACGATGTACGAATCGAGATGACGAGTCGACAGTGAACTACTGTGACTGTCAGGATTGAACTGACAATTGGACTAACCTTGATTTAGAAGAACTGACGAATTGATATGCCTACTGGGGATTAAATTGAATCTGCTGGGGGGGTAAAGCGACTTTACTAGGGATGAAAGTAGTTTTTTCTGTGGTCTTGACTGAGATACACCATGTTCATCCAGGACACTTTTCTGGAGATGAACCAGCTCTGTTGGAAAAGACTTTGATGAGAAGATTCGATTGGGGAAAGAATGGTTGCACTGCGAATTGAGTAATTCAGCAGCGGATGAAGAACATTTGTGACATGATTTTGGGTTGGTTGCTGAGGAGCTGGTAAAAGATTGCCAGTATATCTTGTGAATTGATTTTGTAAAGGCAAGTGAATGTGATTGGAGGGGTGTCACCAATGCTGGAGGTTCTTGGGACTCATATCATGTTGTAGACTCGACAAGTGCAGTAATGGTGTTTGGAATATCTGCTTGTATCCATAGGTTTTATAATTGGTAATCACTTTAAACTCACACATTTGAGACCATTAGGACAAATGAACTTGACAACAACAATGATGACAAGGAAAATTTGATTGGTTTGTATGAACCTTGAACTCTGATACAGTTTTGATTAGATTATTACTGACTCAACCAAACAAGGATTGACTTGACAGAAGTAACGACACGAAGCGCCCAAATTAGCATAATTCAATGTGTCTTTGTCATAAGTGATGTACCGCTCATCTTTTATGTTCACTCCTCATCTTAATATGATAGCACTTTGCTGATAAATCTGGTTTTTGAAAATTCTTCCCTATTGATCTAATCAATTCTTTGCTTCCCCCAAGAAGTGCTTGGAATTAGTGCCTTAGCTTTTAGAATAAAAGATGCTCAAAATTTTTTTTTAAAACAACTTGGTGACTTGAAAACTCGCCCTTGGTGTGAAGGGATCGTTTAGGCAAACGGAGTATGCCCATAGTTTGAGGCGTACAAAGTGGGATTCATAAGCAAACGAGGTGGGTGACCGAAGTTTGCCCCTAGTTTGGATGATGGTTTATTGTAGGTTTTGGGCAAATAAGGTAGGTGACCGAAGTTTACCCCTTGTATGAAGGGTAGATAGTAAAAGTCAGGCAAACGAGGCGGGTAGCCGAAGTTTTCCCCTAGTGTGGAAGGTGATTTTCTGGCTTGAGGCATGGACCGTGACTTCAATCTCTCAAATGCTCATAACTTTTGCCTAGGTGCCAGTGAGGTGACCTAGCGAGCTCTTTTCTCTCTTTTGTTATTGCTCACCCTGGATTTAACTCTAATTTTTGCCTAGGCGTCCTTTCGGATTTTCGACCTAGCGAGCCATTCTTCTTTTCTTTTTGAAAGTCTGCCTACGTACTCCCTAGCGGGGATCAGGTTCAACGTAGTTCGGGCCAAAGTCTTGAAAGAAGGGGGGGTTGATTATGATGGTGTCGACCGAACCAATGCGGTTGCCTACGTATCCCCGAGTAGGAATCAGGTCAAGCGTAGTTCAAGGCAAGGCTTGAAGGAAATTGGTTTGATTATAATGGTGTAGACCGAACCGATGTGGTTGCCTACATATCCTCGAGTGGGAATCAGGTCGAGCGTAGTTCAAGGCAAGGCTTGAAATAAGGGGTTTGAGGTATGAGGGTTTTTCAAACCAATCGTCAAAGAAGTTCAAACTTGAGCCACTTGTGATAGTTTTGAATAAAAGGATTCAGTTTCAATCTCCCTTTCTTTTCTTTTTCTTTTTCTTTTTGTTTTGTTTTGAGGATTGATCCATTTTCACTTTGGCCTAGCCAGTCAATTTTGCTTTTTAATGTAGTTGATTCTTGTGAGATCTTTTAATCACAATCTCAGAATTCCAGAATGTGCATGTCAGCTCTCGGAATTTATTTGTGGTCGTTCCGTGCCTTTTGAAATGTGATCTTGGCACGTTCTTAAGATGTATCTTGAAGCGTATGATTCTCTCATTTGTTTCATCAAACTTTTCTCCAACATTTTGACTGGCTAGGGTCAGATTTTGGAAATCAACACCTTTTTCAGCTCTAACTTTTGCCTCCGTGCCCTTTCCGGTTTTCAACCTAGCGAGCTTTTTCTTTTCTTTTTTTTTTTTTTTTTTTTTTTTTTTTTTTTGAAAGTGGAGATGAAACTCACTGAAATGTTTGGCTACCATCAAGGGCTAAGTTTGCATTGCTTTCAATCAGACAGATTGTGTGGCTCCCAATTGGATTGGGCTTAAGGCTTCAAAATGGTGGAAAAAGGGTGTTGGGCAAGCCCCAAGTCAGTTTCAAGTATGTCTTTTCAAGATTGAAACAAGAGCATCTTTAAATTCTTAAAGTAAGATTATTCAATTCTCAGCTCTTCATTAGTGTCAGCGTGGAATCGACTTTAACCTTTCAGGATTCTTTTTTGTTTTGTCATAGAAAAGTAATATCCATGGTAATTTGAAAAGTGACACTTCAATTTAGTGATTCATGCATTTATGACTAGGCACATCAGATTAAGCAAAATGAGATTTCATTCCATCAATAGAGAAGGTTTACAGACTTATTAACAACTCGATGACAGACAGACTTGATCACAAGACTAGAATTGAAATGGACTCGGAACATAGAACATACTCAACTTGACTCGACTTGGTCTCAAATGGAGTGTCTTTGCGACCCATTTATTATTCTTTTTCTATTTTTTTTAGCAGAAGTTCCAAACACCATCACTTTACTGCGTAGCTTCAACATTCATTAGCATCGACGGAAGGGATCATTCGATCGGTTGGTCCAAGCCAAGATAGTGGATGGGATTAGGATATGGGACATCTTCTATAAGGTTCTGAATGTCATGGCGGAGGCGGATGCACTGATCGGTGGTATGGCCTAGATTTTGGTGATAAGCACATCGTAGGCTCATATTGTAGTGGGAGGGTATAGGATCTGGTAGCGGCTTATGAGGGAGGAGCTGCAGGTGGCCCTTTTTGAGTAGGTGGTCCAAGGCTGTGGAAAGAGGAACATCAAGTTTGGAGAATTCGCGAGGGCCTTTTGGGCGATTTGGCGGAATGGACTGGTATGGACGAAGGGCGCAGGCCATTGATTGGTTGCTAAGTGCATTGATATCCGGGGAGTCCAGGGAGTAGTTAGGTCTCTTGGACTGGTGTTGGGGTTCATCCTTTTTGAACTTTCCTTCTCTGATGGCATCCTCTATTCTGGTGCCTATTTCAAATAGCTCTTCGAATGTGGAGATGGATTGGTAGAATAGCTTGTCATGATATACTGGTTGCATGTTTTCGACCAGCATACGTACTTGCTCTTTCTCAATAGGTCTGTGGATCATTTGAGCCACTTTATTCCTCCATCTGCTCAAGAACGCAGTGAAGGACTCATTGAAGTTCTGCCTGGTAGTCTCTAGATCCCGGATGGTGATATCAAACTCTTGGTTATAAGAGTAGTGATCAATAAAAGTTCTAGCAACGTCTTCCCAGACTCGGGTCTTGGAGGCTTCAAGGGTTAGGAACTAGGATAGTGCGGCATTCTTAAGGGTTTGCGGGAACAACATTGTAATGTGCTCATGAGTGCAGCCCATCGATTGAAAGATGCTCATGCACAACTTGATGTGACTTTTTGGATTCCCTTTTCCATCAAAACGGTCAATTTCAGGCATTTTGAAGTTCTCGGGCAGCCTTAGCTTGATGGGCTCAAAGAGGCCTTCTAGGTCTAACATGTAATCAACAACCCCTTTGCTCTTCCTCAACACATTTTCAAGCTTGTCAACTTTGTCCATTTTCTCCTAGAGCTTCTTCTCATATGCAAGTGGTGGGACCCCTTGAAACCAGTCTTCTTCCCCATTATTCTCGGGAGGCGGTCCAAACCCAGGCGGTGGTGGTGGTATGAACCTTGGTTGTGGTCGGAAACCAGGTGGGTACTGTGGCTGCTGTTGTTTCAGTTCTTCCATGAAACTCAAAACTTGGGCCAGGCGATCAGATTGCTGGCTTATGGTTGTTCCCAACACAGTGACCTTATTTTCCAATTCCTCTTGATTCATGCTGGAGTAACTTGGTGGGCAGATCTTGACCAAACGACTGTTTGAACTTCTGACCCAGGATAGGGATCTCAGTGGCTGACTTTGGGAATCTATAATGAATTTTAGATTCGAGAAGAGTGTATTAGATTCTGATAGTGATGACTGGAGAGACAATGACAGTGATGTTAACAAACATAGACTGACTTGTGTACAGACTGACTAAGATAGTGCGTGTAGACTGATAGGAATGGTGCATGCATACGAGGCAAGCATGCGAATGTAAGCCCTAATCTATATGATGCTCCTATTTCTAACAAATAGCAGCTAAACAAATAAGGTCCTATCTATACTGAGTGTGCTAACCTTACTTTCCAGTGTGATCACCAAGGGATAACAGGGATTTCCGGGATACTTCGGGAATTTTGGACAGAGTTTCTGGGAGAAATAGGGATTTGGAAGATTCGGAGAAATTTCCAGAAGTTATGGGAGTTTCTAGGAGAAATAGGGATTTCTGGTTGATTTGGACTGAGCTTCTAGGAGAAATTGGGAAATCAGAATTTCTGGGAGAAATTGGTACATCTAGGCATTTTTGGGAAGTTTGGATGGAGTTACTGGAATTTTTGGGAAATCTTGGAGATTATGATAGAGATTATGGGAAAACATGAAAATTTGGGTAAGTTGGACAGAGTTTCTGGGAGAAACAAGTATACCGGAGTTTCTGGGAGAAATTGAGATTTCTGGGTAATCTGAGAGATTTGGACAGAGCTTCTGGGAGAACAGGTATAACTGGGTAAGTCGGACAGAGTTTCTGGGAGAAACAAGTATATCGGAGTTTCTAAGAAAAATTAAGGTTTCTGGGTATTCTGGGGGAAAAATAGGGATTTTTAGGAAATATGGGTGATTCGGACAGAGTTTCTAGGAGAAATAGGGATATCCTGATGAGTTGGGTAGAGTTTCTGGAAGAAATAGGGATACACGACAGGAATAGGTGATGATGGTGATCATACTGTCTAGCAAGTTTTCATACTCCTATGTCTCAGGACCAACAAACAAGGTTTGCGGTGTATATCTTTGTGAGCATGGAGCAGACATCCTTATCATGGTGCCTAGGCAAGTCAACTCAATGTGATCACATGTGAGTGATTGCCTTGGGAATCATAAGAAAGAGGTTCTGTTCAATGCCACATAAGCGTCTACACCGCGCAGGTAATCCCGCCAAGGCATACAGCAGTTATATCACATTGTCCTATCTGAAAAGATAAATGAACAGTCCTACGAAAGGTTCTACAGGAATCTATATGCAAAGGCTGGGTTTAATCAAAGAGGGTCCGTTGACGAGAATTCCAATATACCGTCGGAGAGACAGTACAGAGATTTTTACTCTTTTTGGTATACCTTGGAAGGTACAGTATCAACGGTGACTTGTGCCCTGGCACAGCAAGACCTAAACAATGTCAGCGCCGCGTTTCAGACACAGTCGAAGGGGAAATGCAGAAGTGCAATGCGGTGAACCAAACATAGTAAAAAGATGATTTTAAGGATGCTTCTTATGAGTCAAACCTCTGTATTATTTTGTTTTAAAATAAAAATCTCCAGCAGAGTCGCCAAATTGTGGACACGCGGAATTCCACTACATTGTTTTGTTTTTGAAATTGATTTAGATCGAAGGAAAGAGAAAAGGAGGTCTGTTGAAAACAGATACAGAGTCGCCACTTGGTCTTTAAGGAACCAAGAAACCTAATTTTGACTCACCCAAATGGATAAAGGGCACCGGCCCTTCTTAACCAAAGAACTTGGCTTGGGATTTTGGTACGGGAGAAGAAGGAGCCTTTGTCGCGACTAAAACACCCTCAACTCGCCCCGTCTTTCGACGGGCCTCAATTAGCATCCAAATAATCATCTTATACTATGTATGGTTCAACAATTAATACTGTGATAGGTATATTACATCCCATAAGAAACTTGAAATGGAAGATCTAAAGATAAAATATCAATCATAAGATCTAAGCCAAGTATCACACAATGCAAAGTGAAAGATCACACAAAACAAACCTAGGAAAAATCGTCTAATCACATATCAAGTAATAAAGTTTTCCTAATCTAAGGGGACATGAATTGTTCTTGAAATAAATAATTAAAGAAACCAAAATATGCTTAGCAAGCTAGTATGGTGCATGTTAATCTTTGAGAAAAGAAGATCTCTCAATCCCCGGGATGGATGAGAAAGGAGGATTAGATCGAGGGAAAGCATGAACGTGTGATCATGATCATTCCTTATAATCTTCTTAGATTAGGAGTCACAAAAGCCCCAAATCTTGCATGAATGCAATGTATGATCCTAAAATGTGCAAAGGTTGTAGTGTGTTTGTGTACATGGACTTGCTAAAGTGACTTAAAAGCCTAGAGCATGAATGAATGTATGAATGAAATCATGAGAGATGTACAAATGTAGTATGAACTACTTCCAAAGATATGAACTAATTTGGAGTGCATATAAGCATCAAATCAAAGGGGGAAAGTAAAAATGTGCTTGCTGTGAAGAGTGGACATAACAGTAACATGATCTTTTGAAAATTGAAAAGAGGGGTTAGGAATGTTTTAAATGCATGATTTTTTATGGAGATCTTCCTTATTGTGTTTAGAACACAACCCAAAAAGCCAATCTTCAATAACTATTACAGATTGAGACAACTCATATAAACAACAAAGGTCACTCAGAAATAGAGTCCGTACTGTCGACTGAAATGTTGAAAAATCTTAAAAAATGAAAACAAATGATCTAGAGGCCCATTTTATATAGAACGTTCCCTAAGACATTGAAGTGTAAGGGAAAAATAATTTAGGACCACCCCTTTGGGAAAGGTTTTCTGAAAAAGAAGTTGGAAGTGGACCTAGCTGCTGTGACAACAAAAACAGAATGTCTGGAGCGAATGTTTGGATCCAAATGGACCATTTTCAAGTATTTTCAAGTCAAACCAAAAATCATGGGTGTTCTCTAATGAGTTAGGAAGACTTTCCAAGTGGCCTTGCTTCCATACATTGAGTATTGAGTTCTAGAGAAATCTTTGAACTCAGATCACTCACTGTTTTGACTCACTGTTTTGAAGGTTTTGGGAAAAACTAGAGTTTTCTTTCTTTAGATCAAAATGAGAGAGATTGAGGGGGGTTTTGCAATAGAGGTTTTGAAAATGTATTTTCAATACTCAATAAAGATTATAGCCACTTAAAATTCCAACATCAAACTCATCATCAAGAGCCTCCAAGATTGTTGGAGAGATTTATTTTTATTTGGACATAACTTCAAAGATACCTTAGAGGTATTGAAGTTATGATCATCATCTATCAAACATGTTTTTGAGGTCAAGAACTACTATCCATAAGGATTCACTCACCTCAAACTTCATGTCATCATCTAGATGATGATGAACTAGTAAGTAAATAAAAAAAAATATAAAAGAAATGAGGTAAGAAGAGATGAACATTGTATATAAGCAAGCAAATGAACAAATCAATAGATGATATTCAATGGTGGAAGTACAAGCATTCAACCTCTCATATGTGTGTATATGGGTGAGTACATCACTCTCTAGCTCATAGGAAACTCAAAAAAGATGAAGAAGATGAATTGAAAGCTTGAAAATAAAATTTTAGTTTTTAGAAAACTAAATAAAAAAACTCACATTTGGCTTGGATTTGAAGAAGAAGATCTTGATTTCTCTCTCTATTTCTCCCTAACTCTCTATATCTCTCTCTAATGGCTTCCAAGCTCCCCCCTAAATGGAAGTAAATGGGTCTCCTTTATAGGCCAACTTGGGGAGGTATTTTGGGTTTTAAAAAGTCTCTAATTGGTCCAAAATCCCGGAATAATCAAAACTATGTCGTTTTATTTGTTGAAAATTTGAATTAAAACCCAAAAATTAACCAAAAATTACAAAAAAAATGAAAAATCACTCAAAGTGTTGCCGCGGCACTTGGCCACTACCGGCGCGGCAGTGGGCCAGTGCCGCCGCGACAGTCAACTCCCCCGTTGACCAAAAATTGCATTTTGGCCCCAGAACTCCCGGAATTCGCGAAACGGTCCTATTTCGTCCGAAATTCACAGAAAATTCATACGAAATCCAAATTAAGATTGTGATATACCTTTGGAAAGGTATTGAGGTCTACTTTCCATAAAAAAAATAGTTTGGAGTTGGGTCACTTTGGAAAGTTTTGCGGTATTCGCGATAAAAGCCGAATCGATCGCATTTTTCACCTTCAGAAATTCATAACAAATTCGTTTTAGATCCAGAAATTATGTGCGATATACCGTTGAAAAGATATTGACCTCTAGTATTTGATAAAAATATTTCTATGTCAAAAAGAAGACTTTGATTTTTGGTCAAACTTGCAGTCAAATCAGTCAAACAGTGCACTTCCAGGAAATTCCGGGAAGTTCTGGGAGCCTCCAAAGACTGACGTTTCCGTCCGATTTTCTTTTAAAACATATTTTAAGACTTTTCACATGATCTAGAATGATCTCGGAACTTTTGGGTGAATTTGGATGATTTTGGTCAAACTTGGTCAAACCTTGGTCAAACCGGTCAACGGAGACCTTCCGGGAACTTCCGGGACTTCCGGGGGTCTCTGGGAGCTTACGATTTCAAATATTCATCTTTTAAAATACCTTTTTTTTTGTTTGAAACAACATCGAATGATTTCTGAGATTCTAGGCCAATCCTGGAGAATTTTGGGCTTTTAGGGGTATTTTGGTCATTTCTGCAAATTCTTTGACTTCTTGAGAGTTAGAAGCAATCTCTGAAAATCCGATCTTTCTAATCATCGAGGTTTGACATGCTTGTGGCCTCCTAAATCTGTTAGCCGACAAAATGGGGTGTCTACAGCTGGCTTTATCGGGTTTACAGCAGAGGGAATCACAACCTGTATAATTCTTAGCTTTTGAGGGTATTTCTTCTGTATGTCCTTGATTGCTCGATTTTTGTGACACGGAATGACCGAGTGAACTTGAGGCTTCTTTCTTGCATGGCGACCATTGGTGAGATCCCTCTTATGACTAGGGCGGTGCTGCCTTGGTCCACCTTTACAAGCATATGGGTGAGGTTTTCCAGGGTGATGTCAAATCGACGGGGGAATTCTGGCGAGCTTGGGAGGTATGTACTGCAACCTCTTTTATCATTCGGCTTTTTGATTTTCGTACTTCTTGTCTTTTTTGATTTTTCCTTTATCTGTGCAGCTTTGGAGCTTTGAGTACCTGAAGATTTTGGCTCCTTCCCCTACTAATGAACCAGGTGAAGATAAGGACGGTATGGCTCCTGTGCCTTTGTTTCCCCAGGGCTTGAGATGGCAGAGGGATGTTGTCGGGGAAAAGAGCGGGGCTCATCGGATTGTTCTCCTCAGAAACTTCTTATCTGGGCTGACAGCTGCTAGCGTTGATTGGACGCCTTGGGAGTGCGTTGCCTATGCTGCCCCAGAGGAGATACAGGTGTTCAGGCCCCTTGCCTCATGCCGACTTCTGATGAAAAGTATCAAAAACAGGCAATGGTTCCTTGGCGAGCGAGTGTCTCACCAGGTGGTTGGTGGTCTGAGGTATCGCGTCCCTCATAATCCTCCTATGATGGATGCTGATGACCTTTCTGGCAATGCTTTGCTAGAGGCCTTAGCTAGTACTGATGTTTGGAATCACTTTCTCTCTGAGACCGGCTATGAGACTTACCGTGGCCACTTCCTGATGCCCAACGTCCCACTCCTGGATGTGAGTTTCATTTATGTTTTTGTCTCTATCCGTTGCCTATATTTTTGACTCATCTTTTCCCTAACTTGTTTTGTGCCTACAACTTCACGAGATGTACAGGAGACAGGTTCCCCTAGTTTATGATCCTATCCCTCCTTGGGATTGGACCGTTAATGTTTTGGGTGCAGATGGCTCTCCCCAGGTTATGGAGGTGCCACGGGCCATATGTGGGTATCTCACCCAGCCAGCAGGCTTTCTCAATGTCCCTTGGAGTTATGTTGAGGAGGGCCACGCCTTGGCAGCTAGCTTACGGTCTTTGGTCCTCACGCGAGACCATCGGGTATGTCTCATTTTTTGCGCTCCTTAAGGTTATGAGGTCCTAACCCTAATTTTGCCCTTGACAGATGGATGGTATGTGGCAGTTTGTCACCAGTCAGATGGCGTCCTTGGTAAGTTTCTGAATTGACTTCGCTTTTATACTTTTTATTGTTTCTCTACTGATTGCCTTCATTTTGTTTGTGTGTGCAGTATCACGAGGGTGGTGCCAGCTCATCGAGGACCGGACCGAGGTGGCAGAAGGAGGCCATCGTCGACGTCTGGGTGGCCCGACAGAGGACGAAGAAGAGGAAGACTGAGGCCTCCTAAGCGGGGATTTTTGTTTTTATCTCCATTTCTGTTTTAAATTGGGTTGTACTAGTGAATAATGTGACTGTTGGACAATGTGTAAGACAATGTGTAGGATGATGTGTAGGACGATGTGTAGGATGATTTATCACCCTTGACAGCGTATTATGATGTTTTGCCTTTCGAGCCGGATAGTTTCTGGTTTGAAAGCGCAGTTGTGTGGTTAGTGGTTGTGCATTATGATTCTATGATTGTTGATGTTACTGCGATGAGTAGCCTTGTAATAGTGAGTATGTTTGCCTTGCAGGTGGGATAGTCCGTGAAACAGGGAGGTGCTGCCAAAATTTTGAATTTTGTTAAAGCTGTGACAGAAAATATGGCATTGTATGATCCCGCTCAATTCATAGCTTGGCTGAACATCACGGATGGTATGGAGCGGATCAACCTCTTCAGCTACGGTCTGACCGAGTTATTCTCTCTTCGCCAGATGGCTCTGAACACTGAGTTCATGCGTTCCGTTATTGTTCACTGGGACCTGGTGAACGATATCTTTAATTTCAATGGCTTGGAGATATGTCCTCTGTTTGAGGAGTTCTGTGCTATCCTTGGCTTCGATTCTGACTCTGACCTGATTCTCCCTTCTGTTGATACCCCCAGTCCCACGCGAGGCTTGGCTGAATACCTGAACTATTCCACTACTATTTTTTGCTGGCTGATTCATGGTGAGCTTCTTGACATTGCTTCCATCATCGCCCGGTATGCTAGTCCTGGGAATCCTAGCGTATATGATGTTACCCGCGGGACTGCTCTGATATTGTGCATGACTTCGCACTTTCTGTTCTCGAGTGCTTCCATCGACTTGGTGCACGTGTGCCTTGGGTTGAAATTTAGCAAGAATCCCATGGCCATAGTTCTAGCAGAAACCCTGAATGGTTTGGATCGCGCTTCTTCTTTCTGGGGTGCCTTTGGTGTTACAGGCTTGGCTCTATGAGCGCCTTCAGTTATGGGCAGGTAATGTATCGCCAGTTTATTTTTGCAGGGCTGTGCTTCATCCTCATTATACTGCTGCCGATTGGGTTGACATGATGGGTGCTTTATCTGAGGCCGACATTTGCTGGATCGTGAGGCGTTGGGGCCTTCATGTTGTAACCACTAGTCTCCGGGATTACCAGAGAGTATGGCTGATGAACCTGAGGGAGACTTCTTTTTATCATCCTCGCCAATTAGCCAGATAGTAAGGCCGAGTTCAAGTTGTCCCCTGGGGGTTTACTAAGAGGGTCTTTGCTTCCATAATCAAATCCACTACTATTGCTGCTTTCATCAGGGGCTGGGCCGGTAGAGCAAGAGCCTATTTCTAGAGACCTTTGAAGAAATAAAAGACACAAAATAAAACTAGACTTAATAGATTCTGCTTCTTTCCTCCAAGTGTCTTTGATATTTGGGATTACTTTCTGAAAGAACTTTTTGTGTTTTCATTTATCCCTGCTTATGTAATATTCGAAGTTTGTTTATCAGCGAACCTTGGTTACTTGGAGAACCTTATTTCATGCATTTAGCTTTCTGAAAACATTCGTAGTATGATTTTGATCAGATGTTTGCTTTTGGTACTTGTTTGGGCACGCTAGGACGACTAGAGGTAAACGAGGTGGGTGGCCAAAGTTTGCCCCTAGTTTGGGATATGTATGGTTGTGAGGCAAATGTAGAGGAGGTTTAGGCAAACGAGGTGGGTGGCCAAGTTTGCCCCTAGTGTGAAGGGTGATTTCTGGGTTATGGTAAGGACCGCGTCTTTATTTTTTTCTCACACGCTCATAATTTTGCCTAGGCACCAGTTAGGTGACCTAGCAAGCTCTTTTCTCTCTTTTGTTATTGCTCACTTTGGATTTAACTCAAACTTTTGCCTAGGCGTCCTTTCGGACAGTCGTCCTAGTGAGCCATCCTTCTTTTCTTTTTTGAAAGTCTGCCTACGTACCCCTGAATGGGGATTAGGTCCAACGTAGTTCGGGCCAAAGTCTTGAAAGAAAAGGGGTTGATTATGATGGTGTCGACCAAACCGATGCGGTTGCCTATATATCTCCGAGTGGGAATCAGGTCGAGCATAGTTCAGGCTAAGGCTTGAAAGAAAAGGGGTTGATTATGATGGTGTCGATCAAACTGATGTGGTTGCCTACATATCCCCGAGTGGGAATCAGGTCGAGCATAGTTCAGGGCAAGGCTTGAAAGAAAATTGGTTTTGGGGAATGGTCAAGCATAGTACTTTTTGAGGCGATCCATGTTGATTGGTTCTTTGAATTCAATGCCATCGAGGTCCATAAGGTAGGTTGCTCCTCCAGAAAGGATAGCTTTGACGATATAAGGGCCGACCCATTTGGGTTTGAACTTTTCGCGTGGATCAAAAATCGGGGCTCGCAATTCCTTAAGGACAAGGTCACCCTTGACAATTTTCCTCGGACGAACCCTTTTGTTGAAAGCACGGGCTATCCTCTTTTGATAGATTCAGACATGGTCGACTGCCGCTAGGCACTTTTCATCTATGAGAGCCAATTCTTTGTACCTTTCCCTTAACCAATCTGATTATGAAATTTCACATTCTACCATCACGCGCAGGGACGGTAGTTCTATCTCGACTGGAAGTACTGCTTCCATTCCATATACTAGTGAGTAAGGAGTTGCTCTTGTAGACGTCGTTATCGATGTTCTGTATCCCCAAAGTGCGAATGGTAGCTTTTCGTGTCAGTCTTTGTAGGTATCGGCCGATTTTTGCAGTATGGCCTTGACATTATTGTTTGCAGCTTCGACTGCCCCATTAGTTTGTGGCCTGTATGGTGATGACTTGTGATAAGTGATTTTGTATTCCTCAAACAGATCCCTGACTTCAGCTTTGAAATAACTTCCATTATCTAAAATGATCTCATGGGGGACTCCATAGCGAGACAAATGAGGTTCTTCTTGATAAACTTGGCCACTTCCTTGGCCCCCAACTTGCTGTAGGATGCGGTTTCTACCCATTTTGTGAAGTAGTCAATGGCCACCAAAATGTATCGGTTCCCGTTTTTGCGGCCTTTAGGACGATTTCGCCAATGATATCGATTTCCCAAGTCGAGAATGGCCACGAGAAGGTCATGCTGTATAGAAGAGATGGCGGTACATGCATCATGTTTGCATGGATCTGGCACTTGTGACAACTTCTTACGTATTCGCAACAATCTTTCTCCAATGTTGTCCAGTAGTACCCTTGTCTTACAATCTTTTTGGCTAGCATGTGACCATTCATGTGTGGACCGCACACCCCTTCGTGTATTTCTTCCATCATTCTTCTGGCGCACTTTTCGAACAGGCAAGTTAGATTGTGACCATTGTATCCTTTCTTCAATATTTTTCCCCCGCAAATGATGAACTGTGCTGCGAATCTTTGAATTTCTCTTTTGCCTTTCTCGGAAGATTCTTGGGGATACGCCCCCTTTTCTATGAAGTCCCAAACATCTTGGTACTATGGTGTTTCGTTCTCTTCTTCTTCGATCGCGGCGATCATGTTGAATGAAGGCTCGCATCTTTGCTCAATTACCAAAGGCATCATCTTGACTCCCACGGGAATTTTGATCATGGAGGCTAGGGTGGCCAACGAATTTGCTAGCTGGTTCTCTTCCCTTGGCAAGTAGAAGAATGTGATGTTCCTGAACTGTCTCTTGAGTCCATCGAGATGATCATGATAGGGCTTCAAACTTTCTTCTTTCACTTTCCATTCTCCTCTAGCTTGTGATATAATGAGGTTTGAATCTCCGAAGACATCCAACTTCTGAACTTTCAGTTCTATGGCTGCTTCCATCCCCAGAATGCATGCCTCATATTCAGCAGTGTTGTTGGTGGAGTTATAATTGAGCTTGACTGCCAGTGGGCTGTGGTCCCCATTTGGTAAAACTATAATCATTCCTACTCCATAGCCTTTCATGTTGGCTGCTCCATCAAAGTAAAACTTACACTGTTCTTCCTTGATTTCCATGATATTCTCGTCCGGGAACGAAAAATCTCCACTTACTTCAGAATCAATGGTGTGTTCAACAAG
The DNA here is from genome assembly GCA_033977485.1 of Hydrangea macrophylla. Classification (NCBI taxonomy): domain Eukaryota; kingdom Viridiplantae; phylum Streptophyta; class Magnoliopsida; order Cornales; family Hydrangeaceae; genus Hydrangea; species Hydrangea macrophylla. Next base: position 59,314,400 of record CM066997.1, on the reverse strand, counting down.
AAGTTCAGCTATAGTTCTCCCTTTTACCGATTTGCTTATCACATACTTGATATCGAATTTGGATAGTAGAAGTAACCAACGGGATATACGACCGGTCAAGGCGGGTTTTTTGAGGAGATATTTTAGAGGATCCATGCGAGATATGAGCACAACTGGGAAGGCCAGCATGTAGTGCCTCAGTCGGTGAGTGCACCAAACCAAGGCCCAACATGTTTTTTTAAGGGTAGAGTAATTGAGCTCATACCCAGTCATCCTCTTGCTAAGGTAGTATATGGCTTTTTCGGAGTGGCTTTCTTCTCCTTCTTGGGGTAGCATGCAACCCATGGCATATTTGGAGACAGATAGGTAAAGGAATAAGGGCTTATGAGGAGTGGGTGATGAAAGGACGGGCGGATTTTGAAGGTAGGCTTTTATTTTGTCGAAAGCGACTTGGCATTTGTCATCCCATTGGAACTTCTCTCCTTTTCTCAGTAATCAGAACAAAGGATCACATATAGTTGTGAGTTTGAAGATGAAGCGACTGATAAATTGGATTCTTCCGAGAAACCCTCTCACTTCTTTCTCATTCTGTGGCAGTGCCATTTCTAAAATTGCTTTGATTTTGAAGAGGTCCACTTCTATCCCCCTTTGTGTGATGAGAAAACCCAGGAGCTTACCGGAGGTCACATCGAAAGTCCATTTCTTTGGATTCAACCTCATCTTGTATTTGCGCAACCTTTCAAAAAACTTTTCCAGTGCTACCAGGTGCCCTTCCCTATCCTTGGATTTTGCGATCATGTCATCTACGTACACTTCTACTTCCTTGTGAATCATGTCATGTAATAGAGTGGTGGTAGCTCTTTGGTAGGTTGCTCTAGCGTTCTTGAGTCCGAAAGGCATTACCCTATAACAATATGTTCCCTAAGGTGTGGTGAATGTCGTCTTTTCCCAATCTTCCGGCGCCATTAGAATCTGATTGTACCCTGAAAAGCCATCCATAAATGACAGTAGTTCATGTCCTGTGGTGTTATCCACTAAGACATCGATGTGGGGAAGTGGGAAATCATCCTTATTACTGGCTTTGTTTAGGTCACGGAAGTCGACACACACACGAATTTTTCCATTATTTTTAGGGACTGGCACGATGTTGGCAACCCATTCCGGATACTCGGTAACAATGATGAACCCTGCCTTGAATTGCTTTTCTACCTCTTCTTTGACTTTGAGTGCCCATTCTGGTCTCATCCGCCTAAGTTTCTGCTTAACGGGTTTAGAATTGGGAAGGAGGGAAATGCAATGTTGGACGATGTCAGGATCGACCCCAGGCATATGCTCGTAAGACTAAGCGAAAACATCATTGAAATTTTTTAGCAAGAGAGTCCATTTTTCTTTTTCTTTTTTATTAAGAGTTGAGCCAATTTGCACAATTTGTGGATTATCTTTTTCACCTAGGATAATTGATAAAGTATCTTCGATTATTTCATAAGCAGGTGGTTTTTCAATTATTTGCTTAAGTTCAATTGGGAAATCCTCAGAGGGATTTGTGCATTCACAAGTATTAGACACAGAGGAGTAAGCAGAATCGTCTTTCATTTCATTCATGACAGGTGGAGTGATTATATTAGACAGTGGTTGGCTTACAGTAGCCGACTCTGGTACAGACTTGATAATTGGAAGCACAGACTCTGCGGGAACAGGGGATAGGGAGACAAATGACTCTTCAACCTGGTTGCTCAGACCCTCCTCAGTTGGCTTGATCTGATCATCTTGGCTCTTGGCCCTCTTTTGTTCTTTTTCTTCGGTGAACTCTTCCCACATTTTCTTGATGGCTTTAGTGTCCAGATACTCCAACTAGTCTTCCTCCGGGGTTTCCTCAATTTCTTCGGGATAGAACAGATCTTGATAGGGGGGACCTTTCGCAGTCAGTGAAGATTTCCAGCCTGGGGTACCTTTTTCCAGTGGCCTGTTGGATCCAAGGTTCTGGGAACCCAAAATATGGGAAATCATCCCCTTCTTTGATGAATTTCCCATTCAAGGTTTTGCGGTATGGTAAAAGAATCCTCTCTTTTCTTCCATGGCCTCTGTAGCTCAACGTCTTCTTCAGTGGGCTTATACCCCAACCCAAAAGTGCCTTGTTGCCCTTTGATCTGAGGGAACTCACGAATCCCTTGCTGGCGTCGGCCCAATCCCATTCCAAGGAAGTAGTTCATTATGCGGATGATGTTGACAACCGCAGAGTGGATCTCGGGGAACCTGTCTTCATCATTGATCATGTGGACTTCTTCCATGAAGAATCCCTCGATTTCTCCTTGTTCTAGTTCAGGTATTTGGATTTCAAGGATGAGAGCGTAGTTTGGAAAAGCTTCATTACCCCAACTATTGCCGAGGATGATTTTCACCTCCTTCTCATGAATGTACTTGATCATTTGATGCACAGTGGATGATATAGCTTTGTTGACATGCAGCCAGGGCCTTTCGATCAACAAATTGAACGAGGTAAGTATGTCCATAACTTGAAAGATTTTGGTGCAACCAAAGACCCTACCCGGATTTGGAGAGAGACAGTCCCCATCACATTTTTCTTGGTGTTATCGTAGGCCCTCACGGATTGCACAGATGGCATGATGTCAAGGAGATTGACCCCCAAGGCGATGGCAGTCCTTAGAGGACAAACATTTAGGGCGGAGCCTATATCGACCAAATAGAATGGCACCTGCTGTCCCTTATATCCAACAGTGATGTACAAAGCTTTGTTAGGTGTAGACCCTTCCGGCGGTAGGTCTTCATCAGAAAATGTAATGATTGGGTCGGGGTGAGTGCGCCTAAGAAAGCCACCATGTCTTCCGGTGCGGCGTCGATGGGGACCTCAATTCCAGCCAAGGCATTCAACATAACTTGCCTATGCTTGTAGGATGTTACCATGATGTCCCACATCGAGAGTTGTACTTAGGTTTTCTTCAACTGCTTTATCAACTCATTGTCTTCTTCGATGATCTCATCCATTTTTCCCTTTCCCTTGTCTTTGACCAGACTTTTTTTGATTACTTCAGTGATAGGCTGCAGAGGCTGGTAATGACGGCCTGACCTAGTCAGATGATCAATCTCGGCAGGAGCAAGCCCTTCTACAGTCCCATCTTCTTTGAACCAGTCGTAATCTATTGCCACAAATGGTTTCTCTGACTCGTTCCAGATAGAAGCATCGCTTTCATTGTTGGGATCATACCATTTGAGGTCCACTGCCCCTAGATCGTGTTCTTACAAGAAGAATAGATCTTGTTCATCAGCCAGCTATTGCTGCCACTCATCATCTCCTCCTTCAATCAGATGAATTTCCATAGATTTTGGGATGTCAATGAGGGGTAAAGGTTGACCTAAGGGTGTGATATAGGTAGCAGGGCTGAAGGATACATGGTTGGACTCAATGAGGCTGATATTTTGGTGGTTTGGCAGGGGATTTTGAGTGATATGGGGATGCTTTGGAGGTAGCTCAATGATATTTTGGTCAATGAGGTTTTGGATATCATGGCGAAGGCGCATGCAATTTTTAGTGTTGTGGCCAGGGGCTTGGTGGTAGGTGCATCTTTTGGACATATCGCAGTTCGGCGGGAGCGGGGTATTTCGAGACTGGAGTAGTTGGAGGTGGCCCTTTTTAAGGAGGCGATCTAAGGCTGAGGAGAGGGGGATTTCTAACTTGGCAAAATTACGAGGAGGCTTTTTTTGGAAAGGGTGATTGGGCAAGTTTGCCTGGTTGAGGGGTTGGTACGTCCTAGGAGGGTAAACCATGGGTTGACTGCTAAGGGCATTGACATCCGGAGGGTTGCGGGAGTAGTTGGGCCTTTTTGACTGACTCGAAGACTCTTCCTTCTTGATCTTTCCTTCCCTAATAGTGTCTTTAATTCGAGTTCCAACTTCAAACAGCTCTTCAAAGGTGGAGATGGACTGATAAAATAATTTCTCATGGTAGAGTGGTTATAGGTTCTGGATTAGCTTTCTCACCTGTTCTTTCTCAAGTGGTCGATGGGTCATTTGGGCCACTTTATTCCTCCATCTGCTCAGAAATGCAGCGAATGATTCATTGTTGTTCTGCCGAGTTGTTTTCAAATCCCTGATAGTGACGTCAAGTTCTTGATTGTAGGAATAATGATCAACAAATACCCGAACTATGTCTTCCCATACCTGAGTTTTGGAAACTTCCAAGGTAAGGAACCATGATAGTGCAGACTTCGCAAAAGTTTGTCGGAACATCATTGCAATGTGCTTATGAGTGTACCCATTGATTGAAAAACGTTCATACACAACTTTACATGGCTCTTCTGATTTTCGGTTCGATCAAAACGGTCAATGGCAGACATCTTGAAGTTTTCTGGCAGCTTCAGCTTAACAGGCTCAAAAAGTCCTTCCAAGTCTAGCATGAATCCTCAACCCCTTTACTCTTCCTCAATACGCTTTCTAGCTTGTCGACTTTGTCCATTTTCTTTTGGAACTTTTTCTCATATGCGGGCGGCAGAGCCCCTTGAAACAAGTCTTCTTCTCCATTGTTCTCGGGATGCAGTATAAATCTGAACGGTGGTGGTGGAAACTCAGGGGGACACTGCTGCCGCTGCTGTTTCAGTTCTTCCATAAACTTCAGGACCTGGGCCAGGCTGTCAGATTGCTGGCTTATGGTGGCTCCCAATTTGGTGACCTTGTTTTCTAGCTCTTCCTGGTTTATGCTGAAATAACTTATTGGGCTGATTCTGACCAAACGATTATTTGAATTTCTAACCCAGGACGAAGATCCCAGTTGTTGGCTTTGAGAATCTATAGTGACCCTACAGATTCGAGAGGGTTTGTATCAGATTCTGACAGTGATGACTTTAGATAGACAAATGACAATGAAGTTAACAGACCTGGACTGACTCGTGTACAGCCTGACTGAAACAGTGCGTACAGATCGATAAGAATGGTGTATGCAAATGAGACAAGCATGCGGATGTAAGCCCTAATCTATATGATGCTCCTATTTTTAACAGATAGCAGTTAAACAAATAAGGTCCTAACCATATAGAGTGTGCCAACTCTACTTTCCAGTATGATCACCAAGGGATACCAGGGGTTTCTAGGGTTTTATGAAGGCTTCTAGGAGAGACTGGGCATTTCTGGTTGATTTGGACAAAGTTTCTGAGAGAAACTGGCATATCTGGGCATTTCTAGTTGGTTTGTACAGAGTTTCTGGGAGAAAATGGTTAATACGGCTATATCTGGGATATCTGGACAGAGTTTCTGAGAGAAACTGGCATATCTGGGCATTTTTGGTTGGTTTGGATAGAGTTTCTGGGAGAAACTAGTATTTTGGGTATTTCTGAGAAATATGGATAAACTTTTTGGGAGAAACTGGCTATATTCGGGTATTTCTGAGAAATTGGATAGAGTTTTTTTGGGAGAAACTGGTTAATATGGTTATATCTGGGATATCTGGATAGAGTTTTCTGGGAGAAACAGGTTAATATGGTTATATCTAGGATATCTGGACAGAGTTTCTGGGAGAAGCAAGTATATCGGAGTTTCTAAGAAAAACTGAAGTTTTTGGGTAATTTGGGGAGAAATAGGGATTTCTAGGAAATCTGGGTGATTCAGACAGAGTATCTGGGGGACACAAGCATATCGGAGTTTTTGGAAGAAACTGAGATTTCTGGGTAATTTGGGGGAGAAATAGGGATTTTTAGGAAATCTGGGTGATTCGGACAAAGTTTCTAGGAGAAACAGGGATATCCTGATGAGTTGGGCAGAGTCTCTGAAAGAAATAGGGACATATGACAAGAACAGGTGATGATGGTGATCATACTATCTAGTAAGTTTTCATACTCCTATGTCTTAGGACCGACAAACAAGGTTTGCGGTGTATATCTTTGTGAGCATGGAGCAGACATCCTTGTCATGGTGTCTAGGCAGGTCAACTCGATGTGATCACATGTGAGTGATTGCCTTGGGAATCACAAGAAAGAGGTTCTGCCTCATGCCACATAAGCGTCTACACCACGCAGGTAATCCCATCAGGGCATACGGCAATTATATCACATTGTCCTATCTGAAAAGATAAATGAACAGTCCTATGAAAGGTTCTACAAGAATCTATATGCAAAGGCTGGGTTTAGTCAGAGAGGGTCCGTTGACGAGAGTTCCAATATACCGTCAGAGAAACAGTACGGAAGTGTTTACTCTTTTTGATATACCTTGGAAGGTACCGTATCAACGGTGACTTATGCCCTAGCACAGCAAGACCTGAACAATGTCATCGTCGCGTTTCAGACACAGTCGGAGGGGGAGAAATGCAAGAGTGTAATGCGGTGAACCAGACACAGTAAAAAGATGATTTTAAGGATGCTTTTTATGAGTCAAACCTCTGTATTATTTTGTTTTAAAATAAGAATTCCCAGTAGAGTCGCCAGATTGTGGACACGCGGAATCCCCCCTCTTTTTGTTTTCAATTGATTTGAAAAGGGAAAAGAAAAGGAAAAGAAGGGACTGTTGAAAACAGATATAGAGTCGCCACTTGGTCTTTAAGGAACCAAAAAACCTAATTTGACTCACCCAAACGGATAAAAGGGCACTGGCCCTTCATAACCAAAGAACTTGGTTCGGGGTTTTGGTACGAGAGAGGAAGGAGCCTTTGTCATGACTAAAACACCCTCAACTCGCCCCGTCTCTCGACGGGCCTCAATTAGCATCCAAATAATCATCTTTTACTATGTTTGGTTCGACAATTAATATTATGATAGTATATTACATTACACAAGAATTTTGAAATGGAAGATCGAAAGATAAGATATCATTCAAAAGATCTAAGCCAAGTATCACACATTGTAAAGGTTAAAGATCACACAAACAAACTTAGAAAAAATCGTCTAATCACATATCAAGTAATCATGTTTTCCTAATCTAAAGGGGACATGAGTTATTCTTGAAACAAATAATCAAATAAAACAAAATATGCTTAGCAAACTAGAATGAAGCATGATAATCTTTGGGAAAAAAAGACCTCTCAATCACCGAGACGGATGAGAAAGGATGATTAGATCGGGGGGAAGCATGGACATGTGATCAAGTTCATTCCTTGTAATCTTCTTAGATTAGGAGTCACAAAAGCCCCAAATCTTGCATGAATGCAATGTATGATCCTAGAATGTGCAAAGGTTGTAGTGTATTTTGTGTTCATGGATTCCTAGAATGACTTAGAAGTCTAGAATGTGTATGAATGAATGAAGGAAATCATGATGGGATATGTACAAATGTAGTATGAACTACTTCCTAAGACATGAGTTAATTTGGAGTGCATGTAAGTATCAAATCAAATGATGGAAGTAAAAGTAGGCTTGTTGTGAATAGTGGACAAAACAGTAGCATGATCTTTTGGAATTTGAAAAGAGGGGATAGATATGTTTTCAATGCATGATTTTTTTTGGCAATCTTCCTTATTGTGTCTAGAACACAACCCAAAAAGCCAATATTTAATAGCTATCACAGATTGAGAGAAATGATATAGACAATAGAGGTTATTCAGAAACAGAGTCCCTACTGTCGACTAAAATTTTAAAAAATCTTAGAAAATGAAAACAAAAGATCTAGAGGCCCATATTATACAAACCGTTCCTAAGACATTGAAGTTTAAGGGAAAAATAGGTTGGGACCATTCTTTTTGGAAAATTTTTTGTAAAATAAGTTGAAAGTCAACCTAGCTGCTGTGACAGCAGAGGCAGAATGTTTGGACAAAAATGGATCCCTTTCAAGTGTTTCCAAGTCAAGCCAAAAATCATGGGTGTTCTATAATGAGTTAGGAAGACTTTCCAAGTAGTCTTGCATTCATATATTGAGTATTGAACTCAAAATAATTACTTGAAGTTAAATTATTCACTGTTTTGAAGGTTTTGAGAAAACAAGGTTTGTTTATTGAAATCAAGATAATTATTGGAAAGTATTATTTCCATTTTAAGACAACTTCATGAATACATAGGAATGAATTGAAGTTGAAATCATCATCTATCAAACATGTTGAGGTCAAGAGCTACTATCTATAAGGATTCACTCACCTCAAACTTCATGTCATCATCTAGATGATGATAGACTCGTAAGTAAATAAACAAACAATAAAGAAACGAGGTAAGGGAAGATGAACAAATATATACAAATAAATAGATAACAATCAATAGATGATGTTCATGATGTATTGGACTTGTAGTTTGGTGTTTCACTCATATGTGGTGACATTGGACATGGAAGTAGCTTCCTCTCTCTTAAATGCTCACTAAAATGGTGGTTGGGTGTATAGAATATGAAGTAAATAGAAGTAATGAAGTAAAAACAAAGTTTAGAACTCACTCTTTTGTTTGGAAATCAAAGAAGGAAGCTTCTTTTCTCTCTATTCTAACCTTATCTCTATAACTTTCTCTCCAAAACTTTTAAAAGCTTGCATTTGACACCCCCAAAATAAGAAGTCAAGGTGCGTTTATATAGGCCAATTTGGGGTGGTTTTGGGATTTTAGAAGTACTCCCATTGGTCCCAAACATTTGTGAACATAGAACTACGTCGTTTTTGATTTTTAATTAATCAAAATGAACCCCCAAAAGAAATTACAAAAATATACCATTCTGGGGGAGAGTGTCGCAGTGGCACTGGGCCTATGCCGTGGCGGCAGTGGGCCAGTGCCGCGGCGGCACTGCTCCTCATTCGTCCAGATAATCCTTTTTAGGCTCCCAAAGGTTCCGGTATTCACGAAAAGGCCATATTTCGTCCGAAATTCACAGAAAATGCATACAAACTCTAAATTGAGGTTGTGATATACCATTAGAAAGGTAATGGAGTCTATTTTACATAAAAAATAGTTTTGAGATAGGTCACTTTGAAAAGTTTTGCAGTATTCATGATAAAAGCCGATTTGATCGCCTTTTTCACCTTCGAAAATTCATAATAAATCGTTTAAAATCCAAAAATTATGTGCGATATACCGTCGGAAAGCTATTGACCTCTAGTATCTATGAAAAATATTTTCAAAATAATACGGTGCTCCAGTTTCAAAGTCAACTTTTGGTCAAACTGGTCAAGCTTGGGATTCCCGGGAAGTTTTGGGATCCTCTAGGAGCTACCAGGAGCTGACGTTTTAGTTCGATTTTCTTTTAAAACTCATTTTAATGCTTTCTACATGATCTAGAATGATTCTGGAACTTTTTAGTGAATTTGGATGATTTTGGTCAAACCTTGGTCAAACTTGGTCAAACCGGTCAACAGGGACTTTCTGGGAACTTCCGGGACTTTCAGGGGTCTCTGGGGGCCGACGATTTCATCCGGTCTTGCTTTAGAACTCATTTTATTGTATTTCTTACAACTTAGCGCATTTCTAAAATATTTGGTCTGAATCCGAGAGCGTTCAGGTTTCAAGGGTATTTTGGTCATTCTGAGCATTTTGAGAGATAGAACTAACTTCCAGGAGTCCTTTTTGAGTCTTTTCGATCATTGTGATCCACCAAGCTATGGGTCTCCTAAATTTGATAGCCGACAAAATGGGGTGTCTACATGAACACTATACATCGATCTCATATAATGACTAGTCTGTGGACGTACCATGTACTCTAGTTCACCGATATTAAGAACTGTTACTGTTTACCGCTTTTAAGAACTCTTATGAGTACTATACACCCATCGCTCTCAAGATAACCACTAGTTTTATGGATGAATCAGTACTCTTGTTCACGGATTTTAAGAACTCTTACTGTTCACCGCTTATAAGAACGCTTACGAGTATTGTCCATTCATAATCAATATGTATTTACACTCTTCTTCAATGTTTTCACGAATCCTTCTGAGTGCAATACATAACACTCACATCACACAGGTTATCCAAGGTTACCCACGATTATACCTCAAGCCTTATCTCGTTATCGCGTTGTGTTATTATTAACATTCCAAACCCTACTACATTTCTCACTACATTATCTCAATCTCATTATCGTATCCCATTACTCCCGTAATCCATAAAATCGCATTATAGAATGTGGAACATCAATTAAACAGCTAAGCATTATGAATTATAAACAAAAGAAAACAACCAAGTTATGTTTGGTTCGATGGATTGAAGACATCTCAATCGCTCGAAGCAAGTGAAGTTCGATCAATTGAAGTATTCTCGATGAAGGTGATCTCGATCGATTGAGACTTAGTGTGTTTGATCGATTGAACCTAGTTCAATCGCTCGAAAGTCGTCTTCTCTAGATTATGACAGTGAACATCTTGAGGTGCTAGTGGGTGTTTGGGAACAATATTAAACATCCAAAACATGTAAAACATTATACTAATACTATCGAGTGAGTTTGGAACACACCGAAAGATCGTAAGGGCGTGTTTGGCATAGTGTGAGCTTCGAGCTTCTCCAATGGCTCCTCCTCCTCTCTGCCTCTGTCTCTTTTCTCTCTCTCTGTTTTTGATCTTCTTCTTCTTCTCCTTCTTCTCTCTCTCTCTCTCTCTCATACACATACACATAGAGTATATATATGAGTGTATGTGTGTATATATAAGTGTACAATAATAATGTATATCTCTCTCCTCCCAACTCTCTGGTTTTGCAAACACACACAAACACACGAGCATAATGTATATATCCAAGCTCTCTCTCTCTCCCACTCATTCTCGGGTCTCTTTCTATCTCGATAATCTGCATAAACAGATTTATATGGGGTGGAGGAGAGGTTTACTGGGGTGCAAGGGTGTGCTTATATAGAGGGGGATGAGGGAGATTTGGTTGTGTGCAATGGATGCACCACCATGTATGTGTATGTGTATGTGTATGTTATGTGTGTCCAAGGGTAGATATTGGAAGGGACAAAAGGTGATGGGTGGATTGCAAGGCTACCACATGGCAGTTGGTAGGGTCCATATTCAAACTTTGTGAATTAGAATGTGTGTCTGTCTTCTAATGTAAGTGTACTATTGTGGAATGGAAACAATAATTAAATATGTGTGTACATGGTTATAAACTATCCTAAATATAAATCTGAGTATAATTTCTAACTTAGACTACAACATCGAGGTTACGACTATCTTGTAAGATACTAGGTTAGAAACAAAGTCAAGACGATAACTATAGGGCCTTATAGAGGTTCCTAGTTTAGGTCATCCTAGTGGACCTTCTGTAACCATGCCACGGTGACATCATCACTTCTAATCCTATGCATTATTCCTAGGGAAATTCTATGTGCTACCCCTTGCCATTTGGGGCAAACTACTATTGATCCGCAAGGAGTGCCTGTTGTTTATCCACCTATACCACCTCTTCCTCCTATTGCACATAAGAACCCCCGTTGATCCAAATCCTATCAAGGAAGAGGAATGGTTCAATGATAGTGCACATGGGGATTTCAAATCCTGTCAAGGAAGGGGTCGGCAGGTGGCAATGTTTGCGTGAATTATGAATTAAAATCCAGTCACGTTCGATCGATCGAAGCTACATCGATCACTTATGAGCAGGTCTGTCAGTTTTGATGGATTAAAAAGGGCTTTGATCGATTGAAGTGGGGAACACATAATAAATTCATGTCAGTAGGGTTTCGATTGATTGAACAGGGTTCGATCGCTTGAACTTATAAATGCTCGATCGCTTGAAAGGACTTCGATCAATTGAAGGCAAAATTTCAAGTATGATCAAGGGTAGTATATAGAATCTCTTTATATTAATAAATACTATAAAAATATAGGGTATTACACATGACATTTCCCATGTGGCTTGACTACACTGGATAAAGTGAATGATGATCAATTCGATTCTCAAAAGATGCGCTAACTAATGTTACAAAACAATAACACGCTACTCTTAATGTTACTATGATACGGAGTGTCATTATCTCATTATTACTATAGTAACGCATATAGGAAACCTGGAACAATGTTTAAGCAACTAAAATTTCATAACATAAACAACAGGAAATATCAAAATTCTGCAATTACCAATCGATTGGGAAATGGTCCAATCGATTGGGTAAAAGACCCTAACAATTGATTGAAAATCGATCCGATCAATTGGGTCCCTTTGAATCGATTGAGTCCTTCAATTGATTGGGTGTATTCAATTGATTGGAACCCGTCCAATCGATTGGGATGGCATCTTCTTCCCAAAACTGGACAGAGACGTCCTGAAATTCGAGAAACCCATTTTTATACATCTTTCCTTGTTTTAAGCTTATAAGAACATCAGTAGGATGTTACTAGGTAAGTTTGGAAGTCACCAAAATGAAAGAGGGTGTGTTTGTGTGAGCTTTGAGAAGCTTGAGCTTTAATGGTGGAATCCTCTCTCTCTCTCTCTCTCCCTCTCTCTCTCTCTCCTCATCCTTCTCCTCCTCCTCCTCTCTTCTCTGTCTGCCTCTTCTTTTTCTTCTTCTTCTTCTTCTGTTTTCCTTTTTCCCCCCTTCTTCTACTTTCCTTCTTCCTCTTCTACTTCTTTTGGTCTCCCAGAGAGTGTATGTGTATTTATATGTTTATGTATGTGGGTGTATATATGTATACGTATATGAGAGTGCATATATATCTCTCCTAAATTCTGTAAACAAATTGAAATACACAAAAATCACACATATAAATAGAAAAAGTATATGCCAAGTGTCAACACCTCAAGCAAACTTGGAGACCAAGTTCAGTCCTATTCAATCGATTGGACAAGATTCAATTGATTGAGGGGGTGTTCAATCGATTGGTTGAGGTTCCTTGGCAATTGATTGGATTGGATATAATTGATTAGGTTGGGCTTTGCAAGAAAAGTTCAGGCAATCATGCTTAATCTCATTTATATAATATATACATCCAAAATACTGAGTATTAGATCATCCACCACTTATCAAAAGATTTTGTCCCCGAAATCTGAAGTAAGTAGTGTTAAAATAAAAACGGAAACTTCTCTCGCATCTCTGACTCTGGATCCTATAAAGCTTGTCCTTTGTTGTGATGCTTCCACTGAATCTTTACCAATGGTATCTCCTTGTTTCTGAGCTTCTTCATTCCTCGGTCTAAGATTCACACTAGCCCTTCGTTAAATGTTGTATTTTTGCTCACCTCAATATCCTCAAAGTTGATCTCATGTGCTGGGTTATGGGTACACTTCCTCAACACACTGACGTGGAACACATTGTGCATTCCTGACATCTTCAGTAGTAAAACAAGTCTATAGGTGACTTTACCAACACTTCTAGGATCTTAAATGGTCCAATGAATCACCGCGATAGCTTTTTTCTCTTCTGAGCTCTTATGTTTAGTCTGTGTTGTCTTCATCTTTTCTCTCATGACTTGAATCTTCTCACTGGTTTCTTGTACCATTTTTGGCCAAAGAAGTTGATTATCCCTGACTTTGACCCAGCATAACAGTGATCAGTAGGGACTTCTATATAAAGCTTCGAACGATGCCATCTCTATGCTTATATGATAGTTGTTGTACGCGAACTCGATCAGCGGTAGGTGAGTCACCCAAAAACTCTTGAAATTGACAACACAAGCTCATAGCATTTCCTCTATCACTTGATTAACTCGTTTGTCTAAGGATGAAAGGTTGAACTCAAGTTCAATGAAGTTACCATTGTGGTTTGAAGGCTCTTCTAGAATTCTACAGTAAAGCGCAAATCTCGATCTGATAAGATTAAAAAAAGTACGCCGTGCAATCGCACTATGTGTTGTAGATACATTCGACTAAAACATTCTACTAGATACGCCATATTGTAGGCGAGTAAATGCGCCGTCTTGGTGAGTTGATCCACTATTACCTAAATAGTATCGTGGTTTTGTTGAGACCTCAGCAAATTTACGAAGAAATCCATAGTTATGTGTTCCTACTACCATTAGGGAATCGATAATGGTCGTAGGAGTCTGGGAGGTTTCTGATGTTCTGCCTTCACTTGCATATAAGTAAGATATTGAGCTACGAATTCAGCTACTTTTCTCTTCATTCCTTCCCACTAGAAGTTTCTCTTCAAATCCTTATACATTTTTGTACCTCTAAGGTGAATAGTCATCCGCGACTTGTGTGCTTTGTCCAATATTTCTTTCCTGAGATTATCCTCATTACGATAATGAGGATAACCCCTCAAAAGATTGGTTGTGATGCCCAATCATCATGTGTCGGAAGTGCGGGTTGAGTCCTTGATGAAATCTCTTGGCCTTCTTCTGTGGCGTGTCAAATGTCACGCCGCAAATTTAATAACAAATACCAATATAATTATGGTATATAGTAAAATTAGTGAAGCTATGATGGTAATAATAATATAATATAAAGTGTGTGTATGTATATATATGTGGGTATGTATATATATATATGAACACAATTCTCTCTCTCTCTCTAACTCCAAGGCTATTAATAACCTCCCATATACACAATGCACTCATATATATAGGGAAAGATAAGGGTGCAAGGTGGCAGTCTAGTGTGAACTGAAGACAAGATATTCTGCAACATTCGATCGATTGAAACGACTTCGACCGCTTGAGAGCAGATCGACCAGGTTCAATTGATTGAGATCGAGTTGATCGATTGAAAAAGGGGGACACGCAATAAATGTATGTCGGAAAGGTTTTGATCGCTTGAAAGTGAAACTTCAAGAATGGACAAGGTATTCATACAAAATCTCATGTATTGCTATACACTTCAAAAATACAGGGTATTACAATGTTAATGTTTTCAAAAGCATAAAAGGGAACGATTTACACTCTTAATGGATCTTAACAAGTGTTTTATGAGCCTATTCAAGTGTAGTAGGTTTACTCACTCAACTTGCATTCAAGTTGATGACTTTCATGTCCTAGACAATCAAACGTTCAAATCTTGTAAAGGCTGAATACTCGGAAGAGGAGTATGTTGAAGAAGGCTATGGTTTCACGAGCTAGAGAACGGAAGCTGAAGACTTTTAGTTGATCATCTTTTGTTTTGTACTGAGGCACTATGTTCCAAGTTTGTAAATATTATGATGTAGGGCCTGATGCCCAAGATATTTTTTTCTGATCTTTTCTCTGTGGAATGTAATATTTGGATTTAAGACTAATGTACATGTCTAATATTATGTGTGCCTAGAACCCCCACGCTTATTATTATTTCTTCCATTTGCTATTTATTATTTCGGTTCTTATTTGTTATGGACAATCATGAGGTATTCAACTTGCCACATAACCACGGACCCAAAAGAGAAAATGTGTTAAATTTTTCCTATTTTGGCTACTCCAGGGCGTGACACACTGTTTGACTGATTTGACCGTAAGTTTGACCAAAATTCAAATTCACATCTATAACGTCAAAATATTTTTTCAAATACTAGAGGTCAATAGCTTTCTAATGGTATATCGCACATAATTTCTGAACTTAAATTGAATTTATTATGAATTTCTGAAGGTGAAAAAAGCGACCAAATCAAACTTTATCGCGAATACCGCAAAACTTTCCAAAGTGACCTAACTCCAAAATTTGGGTCAATAGTGGTTGACTGCCTCCACGGTAGATAGCCTCTACTGCTGCAGCACACCAGCACTGCCGCCATGGCACCCTCCTAACCCAAATGTTTGTAAAACTTTTTGGTGCTCAATTGTAATTTCAATTCTTAAAATGACATAGTTTTTATTATTCCGGGATTATGGACTAATGAGAGACTATTTCTAATCCCAATTAACTCCCCAACCCCTCTATAAATGCCCCCCTCATCTTCACAACTAAAGAAAAACAATGGAAGCTCCAAAGAGAGAGAGGGATAAAGAGTTAGGGAGAAATAGAAAAATGAATAGTAGTTTTCTTTTTCAAAGTCCAATCCAAGTGAGTTTCAATTAGTTTTCTCAAAACTAAACTTGTGCTTTCAAGATTTTAATCAATTTTCCTTACATTCTTTGAGTTTCCAATGAGTTATAGAGTGACGTACACACCCACATACAAACATATATGAGAGGTTGAATGCTTGTGGTTCCACCATTGATAAATATCACCAGCATAAGGGGAGGTAGTAGGGGGAGGTAGTAGGGAGAAGAGAACTTATACGAGCAATGTGAGCTGATATTGATTATATAGTTGTTCTTCTCTTGTAATCCCATTTCTTTTTTTTTTCTTTATCATACTTGTATTTCCCTTCTTTACCCCATTTCTACTTTGATTTATTTACATTCTAACATAATCTCTATCAAGTACAAAAATATTCAATCAATGAGTATAAGACTTGGTGACCACATTGCGTACTACCCGGTCAAGAGGCATTGTTATCCGACCAGACCACCCCATGTTATGAGACCCAGCCTACAAGTTAGGAAAGCCACCTGTACCTAGCTCTTTGCAGGACAATTCAGGCCATCCTGGAGATGCAATCCAAACCCATACCAGTTAGAAAACTAATGGAATGTTAAAGATTATTTCCTAATCTAATTAGGAAACTAGCACGATTTGCGCTAATCAATCCCAATTGGATTGCATTAAATTATCAATGTACTTAACATGTACGAGGAGGTCTCTAACAAGTATAAAAGAGACCCTCACCCATTACAAGGGGGAGAGATCAATAAATCACCTTCTACGCAATACTCACTACTAGTTTTCGTGTAATCTGCCCAACCGACCTCTGGTAGTTCCAGTCTTTTGTTCATTCACCAAAGGTCACTGGCTATTCCATAACGTAATGAAAGTGCTGGACACACCCATGGATGTAGGTCACTTTATTAACAGGGCTGAACCACATACAAACTTCCTCTTGTTTTCTTTCTCTTACATTACACCAAAAATTGGCATCATCAATCTCTTTTCAACCTCCATTTCTATTTTGATTTCTTTATCATTTGCATCATCTCTCCTTCAACTCCATTTCTATTTTGATTTCTTCTTCTTCCAAGTTCTTGAGGTTTTAAGTGTTAAGAGGATGTTCTATATGTTTACTTCATCTTCTTAAGTGTTTAGATTCAAGATTTGAACTTCTCTTTCAAAGCCCCAATCAAAACAAGTAAGTTTTCTAAAAGGAAAAGTTCATTTTCTGCAGATTTTCTCAAAACCGTGAACAATCTGAGTACAAACATTTATCTTGAATTAAATACTTGAGGTATGATGATGAACCCATTTGGACAACCTTCGTAATGCATCATAGTTCACCCTCATTTTTCTTCATCAATTTTAGAAATGTAGAAATATGTTTTCTAGATTTTAGAAATTCGTGTTAACAATCTATCTTTTCTCTCACATATTGTAGTCTGACTTCTTACATTTATTTCGGATATTTTTCATCACATAACATGGTATTTTCTATTTTTTTTTATTTGAACTTCTAT
Organism: Hydrangea macrophylla; assembly: GCA_033977485.1. Lineage (NCBI taxonomy): Eukaryota > Viridiplantae > Streptophyta > Magnoliopsida > Cornales > Hydrangeaceae > Hydrangea > Hydrangea macrophylla. The sequence continues at coordinate 59,297,134 of CM066997.1, read as the reverse complement.
GTGTTGTGAAACGTTCTATATCTTTTGAGCATCATAAGAGTTGTTTTGATATTTATAAAAAAATTATACCAAATCAGCCAATAGTGCAACTTTTGTTTCTGAGACATGTGAACATTCTAATTTGTTTCTTTTAATCTGTGATATATATTAGATTTTTGTCTTTTTCTGTGTATTCTAGACACACTAGGGAGGCTCTCTGATTTTTCCCAAATTGTTATAGGCATGTTTGGCCTCACTTTATGATTTTGTAATGTGATGCTTATAGTCTGGAATTCCACTTTTTGACTTTCACACTTTGATGCAACACTCTCTTGTATCTAGATGAACTCACATCCCACCAACATATTCTTTACCACTATTGGCATATTATATCATATCATGTATCATCCACCCTCTCATGTATCATACTTCCATGGATTCTTGAGTTTGGTTGCCAAATAAAACAATGTTTTGCTAATAACTTGGGAAGTTCTGGAAATGAGTTTGGTATTGTTATTCCAAGTGGTTGTAATCTCTATTTAGTTCTAGAAATGTACTTTCAAAACTCCCATTCCAAAACCCTCTCTTTAAACCCTTAATTTTAATTTCAAAGAATAAATGCTTGTTTTCTCAAAACTCCCAAAACCGTGAGTTTTTTAACTTGAAAATGCTATTTTGAGTTCAGTACTGAATGGATGATTTTGATACCACTTGGAAAGTCTTTTTAACTCATTAGATAATGTCTGTGATTTTTTGTTTCATTTTAAAATATGTGGAAGGGTCCTATATTGACCCAAACCCTCTTTCTAAACATTCTATTTTTCTATCAGAACAGTTTTAGTTGACTTTCAACTTATTTTCCAGATCACCTTTCCAATAAGAGTGGTCCCAACTAATGTTTTCCTTAAACTTCAGTGTGTTAGGAAACTCTCTGTATATTATGAGCCACCAAATATTTTGTTTTCATTTTCGAAGATTTTTCTACATTTTAGCCGACAGTATATATTCTGTTTTTGAGTAACATCTCTTGTTTATATGATTTTTCCCAATCTATAACTTCAATCTTAGTTAGGCTTTTTCATATGCGTTTCAGACACTGCAGGAATGATCTCCATAAAATTTAATGAATTTAACATGCTCCTAACCTCACTTTTTCATTTTTCTAAGATGGGTCAAACATTCTGTCCACTATTCACAACAAGCTTATTTTGATTTTTACTCTTTGATTAGATGTATACATGCATTCTAAATTAGTTCATGTCTTAGGATGTAGTTTATACCACTTTTGTACATATCCTATAATAACATTCTTCATGCATTCATTCATATTCTACACTTCCAAATCACTTTAGAAAATCTATGAACACAAACACACTACAACTTTGCACATTCTAGGAACATACATTACATTCATGAAAGATTTGGGGTCTTTGTGACTCCTAATCCAAGAGAATTACAAGGAATGAGATTTGATTACACATTCATGTTTTCCCTAGATCAAATCTTCCTTTCACGTCCGTCCCGGGGATTGAGAGGTCTTCTTTCCTCAAGAATCAATGCGCATACATTCTAGCTTGCTAAGCATATTTTTGTTTTCTTTGATTATTTGTTTCAAGAACAATCCATGTCCCCCTTTAGATTAGGAAAACTTGATTACTTGATTTGTGATTAGACAATTTTTCCTTGGCTTGTCATGTGTAATCTTTTACTTTGCAATATGTGATATTTGGCGTAGATCTTATGAATGATATCTTATCTTTTGATCTTCCATTTTCAAAATTCTTGTGTGATGTAATATATTTATCATAATATTAAATATCAAACCAAATATAGTATAAGATGATTATTTGGTTGCTAATTGAGACCCGTCAAAAGATAGTGCGAGTTGAGGTTGTTTTAGTCTTTGCAAAGGCTCCTTCCTCGAGCCAAATTCTTTGGTCATGAAGGGTCGGTGCCCTTTATCCGTTTGGGTGAGTCAAATTGGGTGTCTTAGGTTCTATTATTGTTTTTCATTTTTACTATTGATTAGAACTGTGTGGTGTAGACAATTAAGTGACATTCATCAGTCACGTCCTACGGACCCAAAAAAGAATTTTATTTTCTCTATTTTTTCCAGGGCGTGACAAATGTGTCTTTCTCTCTCTCTCTCTATCTCTTTCTCTCTTTTATTTTTGGGAAACTAAAAATGTAAGAAAAAGGTCCCATATATATAGAAAATAGTGTTCACATGGCCTCTCCCCCACTAGAGCAAGAGCATCGTCACAACTATTGCCAATCAATTGGTGAGGGGTCCAATTGATTGGGGTAGGTGGTTAATGTACCAATTGATTGAGACAAGGGTCCAATCGATTGGGATTTAGTATAAATGATTCCAACCGATTGAGATGAAGTCAAATGGATTGGGTCAAGGTGGTAGGTAAAAGTGTGCCAATCGATTGAGATGTTGTGGGCTGTGCATATGTCCTTAAAAGCGAGGGATGGACTCACGTGGTGTCCATGACATACGGTGGGCTATGAATATGTCCTTAAAAGCGATGGATAGAATGATGGTATATCCATAGAGTTGAGCTGTTGAGTCTTGTCATCAATCCAAAGTACATAGTCGATCCTCGAGTAACAAGACGTTGGTAATTTGTTAATTGATTGGTATAAAGGAAAGATATTATTAGTAGCATTATAATATATCATTCTATAACCTGTAATTACCTAATTCCTATGATATTAGTTTATTTTTTACTCACTCAACTTTGAGTAAGATGATGGCCTTTTATGCATGGACATTCTCTTTCCAACCTTGTCACACCCCGATTTTTGGAAAGCCAAATAATCAGTATAGAACTAAATCTAGACTACTATTCGACTGCCCAACTATCGGAGTGAATACCACGAAGCCCATCCTAATAAAACTTTTAAATGGAAATAGATGTTCTTAAAAACCTGGTTAAAACATTTGTAATAAATCTCCATTTATGTTTTTAAAACAAAACCACCACATTTCCATTTAAAAAAAAAAACACTCATCCGATTCCGAAAATACTCAAATATATTTGATTAAAGGTACAACTACTAAATCACTTATATTGAAAAGCAGAAGCTGAATAAATATTTCTCAATTCTCATTAAGAATAAAAATCTTTTCATTTACAATTAAAGCTTTGAAAGAATAACCTCTATTACAACCTTTGGTCAGAGCTACTAAACGTCCCAATACCAACTACAATAATGGCCCACAATGCCAAATAAATGAAAATAGCAAATGAACAATAAAGGTCTTCATGCCCTCAAGCAAATCCATGCAATCCAATTGTCATACCGGCCTACTCCTTAATCTGCAAAACGGCTGCGTTTCCCGAGAAACGCCCCCGCATGATAAACATCACACGGGTCAGCATTGTATAACAACACTGGTATGAGTAAACACGCCCCAGTCTCAATGATCACCCGTGGTCCCCTCGACTCCAACCCAACAATAATCAATTAACATAATAATACCCAATAAATATCTCTGAGGTTGGAAATCCGCTGGGCTCCCTCCCTTTCTTGACCACAAACACATATAGAGTTGTAGGCAGAACTGTAATTCCACACGTGAGTGAGGACAAGCGGTAGTTTCCTCGAGTCACGGTGGCAGTTTGTTCCACCCACAAAGTAAAAGAAATACTTACTCTTAAATAACATGGTGAGCAAAAGCCTGCATACAATGGTTAGTGGGCCCACCATCCTGCAACTCGAGAGTTAGCACAAATCCTTAGTATTAGAATAAGAAATTCTCCAATATCGAATCATTATATCAATTTCCTTCGCATTATACCACGGTAACCATTTCGAGTTTTCAATTTCATGTTTCGCAACAGTTTATCCATTTGCATTTAACGCTCTACAATCACTGTAATTTTTTTTTTCTTGCCCTAGGTTCACCACTAAGGTCACCCTACTCATGGTCAACTTACTATTTATGAACGATTCATTATTCAATTTCATAGCTTCACCACTTGGTCACCCTCCATGGTACACCCACACATATATCCCATGTGTGCCCGGACATACTACCAACATCCACTCTGGTGCTAGTTTGGTTGGGGTATCAACCACACCAGGTATACACACAGAAGGCCAGTCAATATGCCTAGACGTCTAACAAATAAGCCGGGCATAAGGCTTAGGCCAGCTTGATCACGAAGCCACTGGCAAAAGGGTACACTCAGCAAGTCGAGCTACCAAAAAAAAACATATCACACAACGGGAAGCGGTGAACACTAAGGAACTTGAAACCACTTTTTTTTTTACCATCTACGTTAATTCACACAAGTACCATTCATGAGGATTTAATCACGTCATTAACCACTTCGAAAATTTATCATTTATTACATGGATTATCATTATCCGATTATTCACAATAAGGCCCTTGCGCCAAACTTCTATTCACGTCTCTAACGTTGTATTTCCACAATCATCATTTAATGCCGCATATAGCATAAGTTATAGCATTTAAAATCGGCATTCAACAGCACTATCTAAAATTGTCCCAACCAAATCTTATATTAAACAGCCCCAAAACCAGCATGGGTTGAAATTGTTCTTCATAATAATACCGTACAAAGAAACATCTCTAACAATTTTCATAAACATAATTTGAAATTCGGAGTTAACATTTACTGCTACTGTAATATGAATTTTCTGCCCAAACGGTGCAGAATTGAGAAAAATACCATTAGACGAAAAACGTGCAGAATCGCGTTTTACATTGACAAATGCGAACAGTTTTACCAAAAACAAAATGTATGAATTAATACGAATTATTTTCTAAAACAGATCTGAGAGTTTTCTTCAATTTTACCCAAATCCGAATTTGTGTTAGTCTTCTTTTTTTTTTCTTCAATTTTCTAAATAACTTATATCTAACCTTTGATATATATATATATATATATAAATGTATATGTATATATCACTATAGATTCGTATTATATAAACACCCATCCATACGATTTATTCAAACTATAATGAACACAAATCGAAATTCAATCAAACTACGAATCAACCCTACAAATCTAATTGTTTACTCACCAAATTGGGAAAAGCAAGATGATGTTGATGATGGTGAACTCCCTTCTTTTCTCTTCTCTTCTCTTTTTCTTCTCCTTCTAGGTGGTTCTCTCTTTGTCCCTTGTTCTCTCTCTCTCTCTCTGCCTCTCTCTCTCTTGAGGCTGCTCTCTCTCTTTTTTTTTTTTTTTTTAACCCTAGGATATAGTATCTATCTATATACATATAATACACACACAATACATATATTACTCACACAAATATTAGTAATCCCGTTTTTCTTTTTATGGGTTAACAAAAGAGACCCATATGAGCCCAGAATGTAACACAAACCACTAAAATAGCTAGCCCAAATGGTACTCATACCCCGGGTACTTAATTTCAATACCAGATACACTATTTGACACATTCGTGGGCCTGTAAACATTATATTAAAAAAAATACATATCAACACTTCATTTTTTTTTTAATAAATTTAAATTAAAAAAATGTAGCATTCAAACTAAAGGGCTCACTAATGATTTTATTTATATGTCCTCCAAACTTAAAATTTTTAAAGACGTGTCTTACATAGGCACACTCATATAATATTGCTAACTGAAAATTATAATTAAAATAATTATTTATACACTTAGAAATTTTAGGGTTGTTACATTCTACCCTCCTTAAAGAAATTTCGTCCCGAAATTTGAAGCAACTATAAATACACACGGTAGTCATCAAAAAAGTTAAACACATAATTTTAAACAAAGCGTTGATTAAGTTTAACTCTCAACTATACGAGACCAAGTACGTCGAGCGACTAATCCAAACAAGGAAACCCTCATCTATATACCTTATTCTCGTATAGTCAATCGTCAAACATTAATAGATAATTCAAAACACAGTTATTGATGCAAAACATGTGAATACAAACTATGCATGCAACATGCTCGCAGTTAATCAAGAATTCTAACTATATGCCCATGTTTACCTCTTACCATGTCCCCCATTACACCTCCTCAGGATACCCATACTTATTATTCAAACATGCCGCTTCAAGAATATACATAACTATACACTGGAAATTAGACTGCGAAGATAATAATGCGGTCGGAAATAAACCAACACGTGCTCAGATTCGTCATAGTTGTAGAAAATAGAATCCTGTTGATCCGATAGATGCTCCAGAATATAATAGAAAGCCCGAATACAGACACAAGAATTATGATCCATGCCAAAATACTTGTTGATAAATACAGCTCCATGATAAGAAATCCGAGATAACCAAATTATAGAACACATATAAGAACACCAGTCGATAATAAGAGAAATAACATATAAGATTTTTCTCGATAATAACAAATTTTTGATACTCCAATAAAATAATAATCTCCCGAATAATATGCTTGTAGATACCAGATAATGTTGAAGGCCGGCTAATAACAATAGAAATCCACTGGGCATGAGCTCCATTGTTGATCATCCTCCAACTCTCCTCCACTACCCGTCATACCAACAATATGTATGCATGCACTATTATGCAACTCAGTATATAACAAATGATTTCAACAAATTCACATATAATGATAGGCTCGGAAAGTTATGTAATTAATCGATTGAAAAAAAAATTAAATAACATGTAGGCAACACATGGATAACACATAAGTACACATAACCCGAAGCCCAAATAAATCCGCGACCTATAGCTCTGACCCACATCTATTCCACAATCCGAGGATCACCTAGACTCGCTAAGCTAACCATATGCTCTGATACCAAACTGTCTGTTTGCACCTAAAAAATACATTTTTTAGTTAAAATTTGTATAGGGCCGATGGTGATATTTTAATCGGACTTAGAGACCGATTGCATGAATTAGGGGGCAAGTAATTGGTTCAAAGTTGGTTAGAGTGAATGGGTATACTCGGACTGACTGCCTTCGTCGGGCTGGCCACCACATGGTTAGACCGACTAACATATTCAAATTCAGTAATTTGCCAAGCATATATCATCATCATCAATGTTGACTGTTCAAATGGTGGTGGGCCACCACTGATTTATTTAAGGCCACCTAAATCTAGTGATTTTTCTTTCTTATTCCATGGTGCATATCCAACCACGTTTTTGGTGAGAGTAAATATCAATTCACATGGTGGGGGCCACAACAACAATTTTTGACTGATTGCCCTTTGCTATGGATTGATCACTTTTGGAAACAGACTCTCAATGTGATTAAGTTTTCGTATGGTGATAGGAATGTTTCGAGATAAGGGAAGTAATGATAATACCAAAATATTATCTATATTTTGGAAGATCTTATCAGGATTTGGGAAGTATAATATTATCAAAATTTGGGAATATGATATCAAATATTATTGAAGTATATCTTTTACTTGGAGGGGAAGTCATACGAATGAAGCCACAAGATGGACCAGATTCAAGCTGCTAATATATATACACCTGTATATATGTATATATTATGGAAGACTTTTATCAGATTTGGGAGATAAATCTGGTCAATTATACCAGATTATCATTCAAGAGCTTTTATTTCCTAATCAGCTTCAACTTCCATGGCCGCTATAAATCAACAGGCAGGCCAAGCAATCAACTCACTCCGCGTCTCTTCGAAAAAGCATTCAACCATGCATTCTTAAAGCATTCCTAGCATCCTTTAGAATTCTTAGGATTATTTTCTATTTTCTTAGCTTTCAATTACTTCTTGTAATTTTTTCTTTCTACAATTAAATAAAAGTCACTCTTTTTATTTAATTTCTCTTTCCGTTTCTTTCATCACTTGTATGGCTTGTATGCTTCAATACTGCCATAGGACCTTAAGTGAGGGTACTTTCCTACTCACTTTTCACAATCGCCCGATAGAAGTCAGATTTCCAAACCTTGTGTATCACTCACACAAGTGACTTAGGAAATTTTGTTTTATTAGTTTGGGCCTACCTAACAAGGCTCTGGCACGCCCAAATAAATATTATGGCAAACAATTTGGCACGCCCGGTGGGACCGCCAAGTGATGAGCCATGCATACACCGAAGCATGGCTACACTTCTACAACAACCAGATTGGTTGGCGGAATGAGTCAATACGCCAACTTCGCGAAGAAATCTATCGTCTTTACAACGATGGATATTGGAATGAAACTGGTCATCTTTACAATGAGATAGACCGTTTTGAGGCCGATACGCGATTTTTTAATCAAGAAATCGGCCTCCTCACAGCTTCGAGTGGAGCTGATGAACCGCCGCCCGAGGGAAATTCGTTCATGTCTCTAGACGATTTTCTATACGGTGACTGGCGAAAGAAACTACTTTGTGATAACATTCATCGTGCTCTTGAAGATATAAAGGCGCACTCAAAAGAACAGCAGGCAAGGCTTAGCCGGTTTGAAGAAGACACGAAAGCAGGCCTGGCAATACTGGAGGCTCAAGGGCAGAAGATCGAGCAATTCTTAAAGTCACGACAACGGCCCGAGAAGGCCGATGTTGCCACTCCAAATCAAGAGACCGATCTTGATTCCACGCTGTCCACGCCACTCGGGGGGCAAGAAGACGGCGAAAAAATAATAATTAAGGAAAGGCCGAGTGATCTTATATCGGCCATAGAGCCTCTCCCCGACGTTGAAGAAGACGACGAAGCACTCGGGGGGCAAATTCAAGACAAGCCTCAAAATTCTATAGAGGCCGAAGAGGAAGAGTGTGATAGGCCGAGGGATCCCGTATCGGCCATAGACCCTCCCGTTAGTGAGGAGGACGATGATGAAGACCCCATTATTGAAATCGGTGATGAACCGCTCGGGGGGCAAGTTTTGCAGAGACCGATTGAAATTAAATCGGTCCATGAAGCTTTTGAAAATATTCCTTTGAGGAAACTCAGCCTCAAGGAATTGTTTAATTTTTTCGGTCTCTTTGTTATGACCGATTATTATTTATATTTTAAGCCAGTTAATTATTTGGCTTGGATTGATCTACATCCACGATGGCTGTGTGGATGTCACCAAAAACTCGCTATTATTTGGTGGTTGTTTTTACAGCAATGGTACTATCAGAAGATTGAAAAAGTACTAAAGGCTGAAATCAAAAATAATTATTCGGACTGAAATAATAGACCGAAAGAAAGAACAAAAAATAAACTGTGATTGCTGAAGAAGAATGCTGCAATAGTCAGACTGTAAGGCCGATGTAGGGAGATTGATATGTCCGCGTGATGGTTAGGTGGAATATGTCAAAATTTCCATGTTAGCAATTTGGTTGGCTTTAACTTCATGATGGGACCCGTGTGTTTATCTTGGCCATTCAGATTTTACTTCCAAGCCAAGAATCATCCATAAATTCATCCATCAATTAGTCAGGTAGTGGGCCCGAGCCCATGGCATCAAGCTCGATGAGACCAAATGTGCAATTCAAGTGGTGGTTCTTGGAAAATAAATTCGATTTGTTATGAAGGTAATCGGTCTCTAGATAATTTTGGCTCTCCAAAAATTACATTGTTGTTTTCATTTTTAAAGAGCCAGGGGGGCATTGTTTGCACCTAAAAAATACATTTTTTAGTTAAAATTTGTATAGGGCCGATGGTGATATTTTAATCGGACTTAGAGACCGATTGCATGAATTAGGGGGCAAGTAATTGGTTCAAAGTTGGTTAGAGTGAATGGGTATACTCGGACTGACTGCCTTCGTCGGGCTGGCCACCACATGGTTAGACCGACTAACATATTCAAATTCAGTAATTTGCCAAGCATATATCATCATCATCAATGTTGACTGTTCAAATGGTGGTGGGCCACCACTGATTTATTTAAGGCCACCTAAATCTAGTGATTTTTCTTTCTTATTCCATGGTGCATATCCAACCACGTTTTTGGTGAGAGTAAATATCAATTCACATGGTGGGGGCCACAACAACAATTTTTGACTGATTGCCCTTTGCTATGGATTGATCACTTTTGGAAACAGACTCTCAATGTGATTAAGTTTTCGTATGGTGATAGGAATGTTTCGAGATAAGGGAAGTAATGATAATACCAAAATATTATATATATTTTGGAAGATCTTATCAGGATTTGGGAAGTGTAATATTATCAAAATTTGGGAATATGATATCAAATATTATTGAAGTATATCTTTTACTTGGAGGGGAAGTCATACGAATGAAGCCACAAGATGGACCAGATTCAAGCTGCTAATATATATACACCTGTATATATGTATATATTATGGAAGACTTTTATCAGATTTGGGAGATAAATCTGGTCAATTATACCAGATTATCATTCAAGAGCCTTTATTTCCTAATCAGCTTCAACTTCCATGGCCGCTATAAATCAACAGGCAGGCCAAGCAATCAACTCACTCCGCGTCTCTTCGAAAAAGCATTCAACCATGCATTCTTAAAGCATTCCTAGCATCCTTTAGCATTCTTAGGATTATTTTCTATTTTCTTAGCTTTCAATTACTTCTTGTAATTTTTTCTTTCTACAATTAAATAAAAGTCACTCTTTTTATTTAATTTCTCTTTCCGTTTCTTTCATCACTTGTATGGCTTGTATGCTTCAATACTGCCATAGGACCTTAAGTGAGGGTACTTTCCTACTCACTTTTCACAATCGCCCGATAGAAGTCAGATTTCCAAACCTTGTGTATCACTCACACAAGTGACTTAGGAAATTTTGTTTTATTAGTTTGGGCCTACCTAACAAGGCTCTGGCACACCCAAATAAATATTATAGCAAACACTGTCACACCCCGATTTTTGGAAAGCCAAATAATCAGTATAGAACTAAATCTAGACTACTATTCGACTGCCCAACTATCGGAGTGAATACCACGAAGCCCATCCTAATAAAACTTTTAAATGGAAATAGATGTTCTTAAAAACCTGGTTAAAACATTTGTAATAAATCTCCATTTATGTTTTTAAAACAAAACCACCACATTTCCATTTAAAAAAAAAAACACTCATCCGATTCCGAAAATACTCAAATATATTTGATTAAAGGTACAACTACTAAATCACTTATATTGAAAAGCAGAAACTGAATAAATATTTCTCAATTCTCATTAAGAATAAAAATCTTTTCATTTACAATTAAAGCTTTGAAAGAATAACCTCTATTACAACCTTTGGTCAGAGCTACTAAACGTCCCAATACCAACTACAATAATGGCCCACAATGCCAAATAAATGAAAATAGCAAATGAACAATAAAGGTCTTCATGCCCTCAAGCAAATCCATGCAATCCAATTGTCATACCGGCCTACTCCTTAATCTGCAAAACGGCTGCGTTTCCCGAGAAACGCCCCCGCATGATAAACATCACACGGGTCAGCATTGTATAACAACACTGGTATGATTAAACACGCCCCAGTCTCAATGATCACCCGTGGTCCCCTCGACTCCAACCCAACAATAATCAATTAACATAATAATACCCAATAAACATCTCTGAGGTTGGGAATCCGCTGGGCTCCCTCCCTTTCTTGACCACAAACACATATAGAGTTGTAGGCAGAACTGTAATTCCACACGTGAGTGAGGACAATCGGTAGTTTCCTCGAGTCACGGTGGCAGTTTGTTCCACCCACAAAGTAAAAGAAATACTTACTCTTAAATAACATGGTGAGCCAAAGCCTGCATACAATGGTTAGTGGGCCCACCATCCTGCAACTCGAGAGTTAGCACAAATCCTTAGTATTAGAATAAGAAATTCTCCAATATCGAATCATTATATCAATTTCCTTCGCATTATACCACGGTAACCATTTCAAGTTTTCAATTTCATGTTTCGCAACAGTTTATCCATTTGCATTTAACGCTCTACAATCACTGTCATTTTTTTTTCTTGCCCTAGGTTCACCACTAAGGTCACCCTACTCATGGTCAACTTACTATTTATGAACGATTCATTATTCAATTTCCTAGCTTCACCACTTGGTCACCCTCCATGGTACACCCACACATATATCCCATGTGTGCCCGGACATACTACCAACATCCACTCTGGTGCTAGTTTGGTTGGGGTATCAACCAAACCAGGTATACACACAGAAGGCCAGTCAATATGCCTAGACGTCTAACAAATAAGTCGGGCATAAGGCTTAGGCCAGCTTGATCACGAAGCCACTGGCAAAAGGGTACACTCAGCAAGTCGAGCTACCAAAAAAAAACATATCACACAACGGGAAGCGGTGAACACTAAGGAACTTGAAACCACTTTTTTTTTTACCATCTACGTTAATTCACACAAGTACCATTCATGAGGATTTAATCACGTCATTAACCACTTCGAAAATTTATCATTTATTACATGGATTATCATTATTCGATTATTCACAATAAGGCCCTTGCGCCAAACTTCTATTCACGTCTCTAACGTTGTATTTCCACAATCATCATTTAATACCGCATATAGCATAAGTTATAGCATTTAAAATCGGCATTCAACAGCACTATCTAAAATTGTCCTAACCAAATCTTATATTAAACAGCCCCAAAACCAGCATGGGTTGAAATTGTTCTTCATAATAATACCGTACAAAGAAACATCTCTAACAATTTTCATAAACATAATTCGAAATTCGGAGTTAACATTTACTGCTACTGTAATATGAATTTTCTGCCCAAACGGTGCAGAATTAAGAAAAATACCATTAGACGAAAAACGTGCAGAATCGCGTTTTACATTGACAAATGCGAACAGTTTTACCAAAAACAAAATATATGAATTAATACGAATTATTTTATAAAACAGATCTGAGAGTTTTCTTCAATTTTACCCAAATCCGAATTTGTGTTAGTCTTCTTTTTTTTTTCTTCAATTTTCTAAATAACTTATATCTAACCTTTGATATATATATATATAAATGTATATGTATATATCACTATAGATTCGTATTATATAAACACCCATCCATACGATTTATTCAAACTATAATGAACACAAATCGAAATTCAATCAAACTACGAATCAACCCTACAAATCTAATTGTTTACTCACCAAATTGGGAAAAGCAAGATGATGTTGATGATGGTGAACTCCCTTATTTTCTCTTCTCTTCTCTTTTTCTTCTCCTTCTAGGTGGTTCTCTCTTTGTCCCTTGTTCTCTCTCTCTCTCTCTCTCTCTCTCTTGAGGCTGCTCTTTTTTTTTTTTTTTTTTTTTTTTTAACCCTAGGATATAGTATCTATCTATATACATATAATACACACACAATACATATATTACTCACACAAATATTAATAATCCCGTTTTTCTTTTTATGGGTTAACAAAAGAGACCCATATGAGCCCAGAATGTAACACAAACCACTAAAATGGCTAGTCCAAATGGTACTCATACCCCGGGTACTTAATTTCAATACCAGATACACTATTTGACACATTAGCGGGCCTGTAAACACTATATTAAAAAAAATACATATCAACACTTCATTTTTTTTTAATAAATTTAAATTAATAAAATGTAGCATTCAAACTAAAGGGCTCACTAATGATTTTATTTATATGTCCTCTAAACTTAAAATTTTTAAAGACGTGTCTTACATAGGCACACTCATATAATATTGCTAACTGAAAATTATAATTAAAATAATTATTTATACACTTAGAAATTTTAGGGTTGTTACAAGCCTATCCTGTTTATGACCCTACAGGTGAAGTACCGTACGATGATGGCTACTACCCGGTATGAGGGTATACTGCGTGTGGACTTGATGAGGATGGAGGCACTGGAGCGGACTACTACACTGACGACTATGTATATGCCAGCTGAAGACCTAGGATATATTATAGTTTCTATTTCTGTCTATTAAACTTTATCTTATATCTTATGTTTTCTAATTAGGCATATGTTGCTCTAATACTTAACTTTTTCGATTTTGATTTCTGATGTAATAATTTAGGAATCTTATAATATGATGAGATAGTTTTCATTATTGTTTTCTCCTTTTCACTGTTGATTAGAAATGCTTGGTGTGGACAATTAAGTGACAATCACCAATCATGGCCTGCGAATCCAAAAAGGAATTTTATTTTTTCTATTTCAGCTCCTCCGGGGAGTGATAGGATTTTTTGTATCCAAGCCCAGGTTGATACTTTTGATCACTGATTGTCCCATACCATCTAGTCCTAGAAATTTGAGATCCCTAAGACATGAGCATTAAGATAAATTCATCATTCTGACGTTAGATAGTTTCCTTGCAGGTTAACATGGATCCAAACTATCATAAATTTATAGACGACACTTACGAAGGACACATAATTCATGGGGCACCGTGGAGCCGAGTGACTCAGAGTTGTAATATAGGAATATGGACCTTATAGCTAGTCATTACCTAGAGTAGGATTCATGGAAAGCCCTTTATGTTAACGGGTGAACTCACCCTATAGAGATGCGTATGGATGCCTATCACTACGTGAGGACTAGAGAGGTGGTATCTCACGAGATGGATCCTTGATAGGGGATGACGAGGAATATGAGGATCTTGTCGCCACAGTCAGCAGAGCCCGAGCTGATGGGGGATGACGAGGAGGATGAGGATCCTGTCGAGGACATAGAGCCCGAGGGAGAGGTCCATGGAGATGATCAGGATATCGACGTCGATGATGAACTAGAGGAAAATCCAGAAGAGCTAAAGTATGACCCAGCAAAGGATCCAGAGGACCCAGACCCAGCTGATATGGATATCATGGATGGAGAGGACATCATAGTAGCAAAGGGAGATATGGTCATTGAGGATGAGGAGCCAGAGGAGGCAGTTGCACCCGAGGCACCCGTAGGGACTATAGCACATATAGAAGCTGCATAGGTCACTAAGATGGCCGTACAACCAGACGAATTTATCATAAGAGAGGCTGAGTTAGTAGAGGCTATTGCAGTAGCCGAAGGATTTGCCTTTGTATCTGTCGATGCCGCTGAGCTTGCATTAGACGTAATAAATGAGGACGATGATGATGTGATTGTAAAGGATTAGGATATCGGGATCGTGATGGGAGACCTGAGTGCACCTATGGAGGATGACCCACCAGAGGAGCTAGATATTGCACCCGAGGATGAGGCTTTACTATTTGGATCAGATATGGATGACTTTGGAGTCAATACCTTTAGGGAATGTTATCCACTTTACTTTTTAAGGATTTTAAAGATAGCTATTGACCATACCCTTTTTATAGGTAGTAGCCACTGGTAGTGGTATTGTAAATAGTTGACTTTGGCACTATATTAGCTCATGTCCAACGCGGTACACAGTTTGACTATGTGTACTAAGTAGTACATCTTTTGATATATATATATGAGTATCATCATTTGGAGATATCTATGATGTGATTGTGATTTTGTTATATAGAACTGATAGTTGATCTTACTTATTGCTTTATCTGGATGGTGGTTTCTCCGATAAGTTGCCAGCTAATCAATAGGTCTTTTTATAAGTACACATCACATAAGATCACCATAGCGGATTCTACGAGACAACTAACATGCTTAGGAGCACCTATTCCCCAAGGTATGGACCCAAGCGGTGTTTTCGAAGTCTTCATGAGATGGATGGACTATGTGGGTGATACCTATAATCATGCCACCCATCAGCCCCCTGTCAACTACCCAGATTCACCACTGCCACCCTCGCCTAGGCAAACTGGGATAAACTATTGGAACATTTATGTGCACTGTGCTCGGAGAAGTTTGATGGGCTGATGAAGCCATGGAAGGCAGAGTAGTGGTTACGCAAGATGGGCTCATTTTTGAAGCTCTTGAATGCAACAAGCAGGATAAGCGATACATGTCCACTTTGCAGCTCTCCTACCTGCCGTTAACTAGTGGGAGGCTGAACAAGCTACTGTCGAATTTGAAGCTACAAAAAGGATGCCTTGGAAGACGTTTAAGGGCATATTTCTAGAGAAGTATGTTCCAGAGGATGAGAAGGACTAATAAGAGAAGAATTTCTTGAACCTAGTCTAAGGAAGTTGGACACTAAGGGAATACACGACGTAGTTTGAGTGATTGTTGCATTTCACTTAACATATGATTGATACACCTCAGAAGAAGGTTAAGCGTTTTCACTCAGGACTGAACCCCCATCTCTGCCATATAATGATCGGGCACCTAAATTAGAGTTTTGAAGGACTTTTGAGATTCGCTGTGAGTCTGGAAAAGGATGCGTATCTAGTTCAGCAATAACTGATGAATCGCCTACCTTCTCCAAGGAATTTTCAACAAAGGAGTTTCCAAAACCCACCATCAAGGAATGCCCAAGGTTGGAGACCTTAGGGTAACTATTAAGGAAATAAGCAAACTTGGGATGGAACTAGGAAGCCCCAATCTACTTTTTCCTAATCTCAATAGTATCAATAGTGAGGACCACCACCTCAAGCACCACTCGCTGTTCCACGATCGGGTTCTAAAAGATGTTTTAATTACGGAGTGCCTAAATATATTGTAAAATTCTACACAGATCCCAGGAGCCACCACCAAACGAATAACTTCTGTCATAATTTTAATAAGCTAGGCCACATAATCAAGAACTATCGTGAACCTTGTGGAGGATATTATAGGGCACCCATTCAAGGACTACAAGGACCCCCAAATCAGGTTCGGATGAATGCCATCATCCCAAAGAAAGCAGGCTTTAACGTTAAAGAATAGCATAATTTGGAAGGTACACTTATGTTTTTGACAATCAAGTTTGAGCTTTATTTTATACTGGTGCTGCACGTTCTTTTATTGCTGTTAAGATTGTGTGCCAGTTTGATTTAGAACCCCAGGAAATTGAGCCAGCATTTAGTGATGTGTCACCATTGGGTGTGACTATTAAGTTGGGTAAGGTGTGCAAAGAATGTCCCTTGACCCTGGAGGATAGGAATCTTCTAGCATACTTGGTAGTTTTATCAATATCTGAGTTTGACATTATACTAGGAATGCATTGGCTTACTAAGTATGGTGCCAACTTGGATTATACTACCAAGATGATCGTTTTTACAATATCAAGATGTTCTATAATCAAATTTCAATGCCAGCCAACAAGCGAGATGTTTCTTACGAGTCATTTAGCTGCGATCAGAAGTAGGAGTACGGAACCTATTATAGACCAAATCCCTACTGTACAAGATTTTGAAGACGTTATCCAAGATATTTTGGGACTTCTACTAAAGAGAGAAATAGAATTTTGTGTAGAATTAGTACCTGGAACATTGTCAATTTCCAAGACTCCATATCGAATGGCACCGATTGATATGTTGGAATTAAAGAAGCAAGTTCAGGAACTCAAAGATTTAGGATTTGTTCACCCGAGTACGTTACCTTGAGGAGCATCGATATTATTCATGAAGAAGAAATACGGGATGCTTCAACTCTATATCGACTACAGAGAGTTGAATAAGGGTACAATTAAGAATAGATATCCACTTCCTCAGATAGATGACCTATTTGATCAATTGCAAGGACTTGGATGTGTTCTTATGTAGGATGGAATCTCTGTGGACTCATCTAAAATCGATGCAATCTTAAGATGGAATAGACCGATCAATACAACGGAAGTTAGAATTTTTCTTGTCTGGTTAGATATTATCGGAGATTCGTGGAAGGATTCTCCAAAATCGTGGGGTCATGAACAAACTTAACACGGAAGGAGGAAAAGTATGAATGAATGGATAAGCATGAAGGTTCATTTCAAGAGTTAAAGGAAAGATTAACCTCAGCACCAGTACTTGTGATACCTAGAAGTGGAGAAAGATTTATAATCTATAGTGAGGCATGGCACCAAGGACTTGATGTGTGCTTATGTAGGATGGAAACGTTAATGCGTACGGATCAAGAAAATTGAAGATACATGAGAATAATTATCCTACACATGATTTGGAATTAGCCACAATAGTGTTTGCTCTAAAGATTTAGAGGCACTACTTATATGGAGAGAAGTTCGATCTATTCTCAAATCATAATAGTTTAAGGTGCATGTTCTCTCAAAATGAGCTAAACATGCATCAACGGAGATGAATGGAGTTACTCAAGAATTGTAACTTTTCTTTGCAATACCATCCGGGTAAAGCAAATGTTGTAGCTGACGCTTTGAGTCGTCGACCTTGACTAGTAATCGTTGTTATATTGATTCTAGAATGGCAAGCATTGGAGATTCTAGCAGAGTTTGATCTTTAGCCGATAGAGTCGAGAGAAGGACAACATTTTAGATGTCTCCTTATCCAACCGGCTTTAATCAGCTATATTATGGAAGCTCAATAGTGAAATGAGGATTTGAAGCCACAGTTCACTAAAATGTCAACGAAGGAACCAGAAGTCTGGAGTATTAGTTCAGATAGAGCCTTAAGGTGTAAAGGTAGACTGTGTGTGCCTAACAAGGATAATCTTAGGAAAGACATATTGGATGAAGCACACAACAAATGACTATACACCCTGGAGGTAAAAGATGGACAAGGACTTAAAGAGATATTTTTGGTGAAAAGGAATGAAGCGAGAAGTAGCTATATATGTAGCTCAGTGTCTTACTTGTAAGCAAGTAAAGGCAGAACACCAGAAACCACTTGGACTTCTACAACCACTACCGACTCACAACTATGGATTTCATGGTAGGTTTGCCAAAGTCTCAGCAAACCACGATGCTATTTGGGTAATAGTGGATTGACTAACCAAGACGGTGCATTTTATCGCATATAGCATGACATATCTAGTAGAATGCCTAAGTCTGATATATCTACAACAAGTTGTGTGACTACACGGCGTACTTATTTTGATCATGTTGGGTCAAGATTCGTATTTTACTACAGAGTTTTGGAAGAGTCTTCATACAACAATGGGAACTACACTGACCTTGAGTTTAGCCTTTCATCCACAAACTGACGGACAAACTGAATGAGTTAACTAAATGATGGAAGATATGCTGCGAGCATGCATTATCGATTTCAAGAGTTCTTGGGAAATGCACCTACCACTAATGGAATTCGCCTACAACAATAGCTATTACACGAGCACAAGAATGGTGCCGTTTAAAGGTATGTATGGAAGACCTTGCTGATCATCATTATGCTGGGTCAAAGTTAGAGATACTCAACTTCTTAGGCCAAAAATGGTATGAGAAACCATCAAAAAGATTCAAGTTGTACGTGAGAAGATGAAGACAGCACATACCAGATACAAGAGCTATGTTGACAAATGTCGTAAAGAATTGGAGGTCGCAGTTAGAGATGACGTGCTGCTCAAAGTTTCACCAGTTTGAGGTGTCGTCAGATTTGGTCAGAAGAGAGGCAAGTTATCGCTGTGATTCATCAGACAGTTCGAGATCTTGGAGCGCGTTGGAAAGGTTGCCTACAGACTGGCATTATCACCGAAGATGTCAGGAGTGCACAATGTTTTCCACATCAATATGCTGAGAAAGTGTGCCTGCCCATAACCCAGCGCACGAGATCAACTTCAAAGACATAGAGGTCAATGACAACATAATATTTAACAAAGGACCAGTGTGAATCCTAAATCGATGAATCAAGAAGCTCGAAAACAAGGAGATATAGCTAGTAATATTCAGTGGAAGCATCACGACGAAGGAGAAGTTTCATGGGAGCTAGAGCTAGAGATGTGCAAGACGTTTTCATTTTTGTTTTAGCCCTACTTAATTCAGCATTTGAGGATGAAATTTTTAATAAGTGGTGGATGATTTAATACCCTGTATTTTTAGATGCATATTAATAATATGAGATTTAGTATAATTGCCTTGATTTTACCTGTAGAGTCTTTGTCACGCCCCGGAGTAAGCCAAAAATAGGGAAAATAAAAATTTTCCTTTATGGGTCCGTAGACATGTGACTAGTTTGTTAACCGTCCTGTCCTTCTAACTCCGCACAATGCAATCATAAGGGAAATGCTAGAGCATAAGCATGACCTAAACTTATCAGAGTATAAATACAGCAGCAGAAATTAAACAAGAGTTACAATAACTTCAATCCTAATACAGGAGGCCATACTAAACAATTTACATAAGCTTAAAAACTTGAGAAATTGTCTATCAGATCTTCAGCAAGGCTTTATTTTCCTTGGTTCCACGACACTGCATCCTGAACTCCTCTATCTATCTTCAAACCTGCAACACTCTGGGCATACAAATGCCTAGGGCGTAACATGTCGTCAGCCTTGGAACAAGGCTGAGTGAGAGTCTCAACCGCACAATAATCAATAAATACAAAACATCTCTCGACTCACGTCATAGTTTAGTATCTTTATGTATGGTTAATCTCTTATCAAAAGACGCATTCTCACCATGGACATAGCAGAGTTCTCAATAAGACAGGTAGATGGATAAACATAGCATCATAGAATACATTATCCTTATTATATCCTCGTGCGTGCAAATGCATTACTTTTCAAAACAGATACTTTTCAAAACCATTTAATTTTAAAACCAAAACTTTCCAAAACCAAATCATTTCGAACCAAACCCTTTTATTCATCAACTCAATCTCGTCATTCACTTTCTCTTTCTCATCCACTTGACAACACGCGGTATATCAAGGATGATAACATGCTATAACAGCCGATTCATATTTATTCCCTTGACAGGCCGCCGGACGTCTTCACGACGCACACTACCAGTAAACAATGGAATTGGCACATGGGATGTCTTCAACCATGTGTATACTCTCACTGGTCGTCTACACGGCTGATAAGTATATTAGAGCACTAGCCGGACGTCTTCAACGATACATGGGATGCCTTCAACAATGTATGCGCATCACCGGACGTCTTCAACGGTGAGAGGCGCGCTAGGAACCCTAACTGTTCGCGTACACCCGGCTCGTAAACCGTTCATCCATAGGATCGAGCAATCACATCTCTTTCACATACACATACCTCATCTCATTCACATTCTTATCAAACACTTCTTTTTCTCACACAACGCATACTGACACATGTCATGAAATGCACATGTGTCCACTATCAATACTCACATGCAAATCTACTTTTATTCCTCTTTATTATTAACATGGCATGCGTTATCTATTCTAGTCGACAACATTGTAAAACGTGCATTTAACAGATAGCAGCAGAAGCGTAACATATAGAACATGGATTTGATACCAATAATCATATAGATAAAACTCTTAACATGCTCACGTATGCGATAGCACTACCATAACATGCTTTGCATAGTTTTACAATTAATGGAATACATGTAGCATCATAAATCAACATATTACTTATACAAAACCTCATACAGGTAGCTTAAAAACATCTTATATTAAACTTATTAGGATTAGAGTGAGGTTAGGAAACTCACCTCGAGTCATCGATCCTCGAAAAGCAGATAATCGTCAAGTTCTACAATAATATACGGAATAAACAACAATAATGTAGGGGTGGCCATGGTTCGGGTGAGTCGGGTTTGACCCTCACCCGATCATCCATCCGAACCCCATCGGGTTATGAATTTAGAATCCGTCATCCATCCATTTAGCCGGGTGAAA
Source organism: Hydrangea macrophylla (assembly GCA_033977485.1). NCBI lineage: Eukaryota > Viridiplantae > Streptophyta > Magnoliopsida > Cornales > Hydrangeaceae > Hydrangea > Hydrangea macrophylla. The sequence goes on along the minus strand of CM066997.1, from coordinate 59,275,658 downwards.
CCGATCCGTCGGTTTCGAGTTGGTTCGGGTTGGTTTCGGGTGAAACCTGACAAAAAGAATATATCATATTTTCATCAATTTTACACCCTGATAGTGTTGAGTTTATTGTACCCAACTGCAAAACATGACCCTGTTATTCACCATTTCACCTTCTTGCAAACTTTTTAGGAAGACATTCAATTTAACTTACTAATAAATAAAAATCCTACATATACTTGACAAGCAAAGAAAAATGAAAAACAATTATACAATCCACTATCAGATTCATACAACATACAAAAAAACAAAATTGAAAATGACTTCCATAGTTCCACCACATATATTGTGTTTTCTAAGTTTTCAATAGGTGGTCGAGTCGGGTCGGGTGATGTCGTGTTTGGATTATAAAAACCGACAACCGAACCATAAGCAATCGGGTGTGGTTTGGGAAAACCATGACTCATCCGGCCATCCGCCAAAACCATTCAAATCCCTTCGAGTCGGTCGGGTTGGGTCGGGTTGGTCGGGTCTCGGGTTGGGATGGCCAGCCCTACAATAATGTATGAGTATAACTATAGGGGCAAAATGGTAATTTTACCAAACAAAGTTATAAACCTCAAGGTAGTGATCTACGTGTCATTCTAAGTCCAACGCCATTGACTAGAATCAAATCGGAGTCCGTCGCGTTTTACGAGGTAATACGCAGGTCTTATTGCACTAATGCGGGCCCTAAAATACAGGCTGTATTTTTGATCGAATCGAAAGGTCACCAAACTTTAAAGAAAAGTTCTAGACATTATTCTAAGACTCTGGGAACTGACCGTATAATTTTCGGAGTCCTAGATTATTTACTATGAATTATTGAAGATAACATATACTCGAAAATACCCGAAAAGGGATTTAAATACATAATATACCTATACTGTGAAATCAGTACTTAGAAGTATTTTTATTAAATACTAGATATTAAAATACACTACCAGTATTTATCTCATAATTTTCGGAGCTCATTTGATATTTTTAATAATTAATATACTCATAAAATAACTCTGTAATAATTATTAAAAATACTAGACTATAATATTATAGCTTTATAATTTATATAATATAATAAAATAGTCCCAAGGTCATTACCCTAATTTTCTAGAATTTATAAATATATATAGATATTTATTAACTATTTAAATACTATTTAAAACTGATATTTATTATTTATGTTAACCATATAAATAATAAATATATAAAATATATAATGTAATAATGATATACATTAATATGTCCAAGATTATCCAGTCATGAAGTCAGTCTGCCACATCACCGGGAGGTGTTGGTTACTTCGGTAATGACGCCAATAGCCCAGCGATCCCGAGGTGTTTGTCAGGACTGCCCGGTTCGTGCCAACGGGCCGGGCACGAAAGGCCGCGACATCCCGTGGACCTGGCCAAACCAGCAGTTTCCTAAACCAGCTGCAAGAGGGAATGTGGCAGTTTCCTAAACCGCTTAGGAAACTCTCCCCAAATCATGCAAATCAATTGAAATCAGATTAGGCTTCCTAATCTAACTAACTTACCATGTATGGGTGGACTCTTGCACCTATAAAAGAGCCTACCTACCCTGTCTACAAGGATCCGAAGAACACTCTAGCTAACAAACATAGAACACAGAATTCACCATTGTACGCATATACCCGGCCGGTATTACTGGTAGTGCCGCCCCTCTTTGTTGGCCCACCAGGCCCGCAGGTGATCTGCTAGTGAACGCGCACGGACGCAACCGTGGACGTAGGTCACCTTGTTAACGGGGCCGAACCACATATAACTTGCTTGTGTCTTTTTCTCTCTTTATATCATTCTTACCAATTTTCGGCATCATCAGTTTGGCGCCGTCAGTGAGAACGACTGTTTCCTCTCAAAAATAAATACTGACTGATCAACATGCCACCTAGAAGGAGTAAGAAGGCCATTACCCAGCCCAGGCGACCGGCTGCCTCCATGACCACAGAACAGGTAACGGTAGCGCTGGCACAACTCTTGGAGGGCCAGCGGTGAATGCATGAACAAATTAAGGTGCTTTTGGCCCGGCAAGAAAAGCATCTTGCATCAGAAGATCAACCCGAGAAAAGCGCCCCTATTCAGGAGCCCGCTCGAGTACGAAGGCAAGACCGTTCCGCCTTGGTGTCCCCACCGGACTGGGAACACCTCAGTGATGACGAGCGCAGCCAGGCAACCAGGCGCTCGCGGAGGCGAGCTCGGCCCAATCCCCGCCTGGTGGAGGATGCCAGAACTATCATCAACCGGTGGCGCGCGGCCAGAGGGGTGGAGCTAGGACGGAAGGCTCGGGAATCAGCCAAAGACCCTCCGACCCGGAGCCAGGGGGACCTTAGGCACACGATTACTCGGACCCGGAGCCAGGCTCTATCCCCAAGGTTGACGCACTTTAAGGAAGAGGCCTCGTCATCTGATCCGACCTACCGCTCGGATATAGAGAAGGAAACCGGGCGGGATGATGTTAAGGCCCAGTTCGAGGAACTGCAATTGCAGATTGGGAGGTTGAGCCGCAAGACCGGCCACGACCTCACTAACTTGGAAACGGAATCACCCTACACTGCTCGGGTGACGCAGTTCCCTATCCCGCGAAAGTTCAAACCCCCTCGCCTCAGCTCCTACGATGACACAGGGAGCCTGGTGGACCACGTCTGTACCTACAAGGCTCATATGGCACTGGTCACCACGGTGGACGAGTTACTGTGCCTGGCCTTTCCCAGTACCCTCAAAGGGCCAGCAGCACAGTGGTTCCATGCTCTAAAGCCCTGAACGGTCGATGACTTCTAAGCCCTCAGCAAGCTGTTCATCAACCAGTTTGTCGGGATGCTCGATCGGTCACAACCGGACACTCAGCTGCTGACCGTCAAGCAGCGCAAGGGGGAGTCCCTAAGGGAGTATGTGGACCGTTTCAACCAGCAAAGGCTTCAGATCCACAATCTCAATGAAATGGCCGCAATTATGGCCTTCTGTTTGGGAGTTCAACACACCAAAGTTGCCACGTCGTTTCATCGTGACCGACCGGCAACCCTGGTGGAGCTCTCGGAAAGGGTCGGTAAGTACATAGACACCAAGGAGTTCCTGAAAGCAAAGTGCACCGGCTAGGTGGGGGACGAATCCCCGAAGGCTAAGCGCAAGCGTGAAGGATTTGAGAAGGGCCCGGGAAAGAATCCGAAGCAGGATCAGAAGGATGTCAGGGGTCAGCCCCCGATTGCTTTTACACCCCTTTCCCGGCCCATACAAGAAGTCATGGCTGTCATCGAGGTGCAAAGGTTCCTTCAGCAGCCAGCAAAGCTCAAAGCCCCACTCGGGAAGAGGAATCGGGACAAGTTTTGCCGCTTTCATAGAGACCACGACCACAACACAGAGGACTGCTTCAAGTTAAAGATAGCAATTGAAAAATTGATCGAGCAATGTCATCTTGCAGAGTATGTCACAATAGATGGACGTCCTGCGCAAGGAGCCAGAGCTCCCGGTCAAATACAGCCTCTCAATCAAATTAATGTGATCTCCGGAGGAACGTTAGGCGGCGGGGACTTACAGTCGGCACGGAAGAAGTATGCTCGGGCATCCCGGGCGGATGTCTGGCAGGTCCAATCCACCGGCTCCCTGCCAACTGATGTTCTGACATTCACCTCCGATGATTTGTAGGGTGTCCACTGCTCCCATGATGACCCGCTAGTTGTGACGCTTTCTATAGCCAATTACATGGTTAAGAGGGTGCCGGTGGACACGGGCAGCTCATCCGACATCATGTTCATATCAGCGTTTGATCAGCTTGGGATATCCAGGGATTGGCTCCGGCCGGTTACTACCCCCCTGGTAGGATTCAATGGTTCCAGTACACAACCACTCAGAACAATCGAACTCCCAGTTCTCATGGGGACCTACCCTCAGCAGGCTTTCATGCTGACAAATTTTGTGATCGTGGAAGCCCCGTTGGCCTACAATGTCATTCTTGGGAGGCCGACCCTCAACAAGGCCAGGGCGGTCATCTCCACTTACAGCTTAACGGTGAAGTTCCCAACTCCTCAGGGACCCGGAAGCATGCGTGGAGATTAGACTACCGCCCGAAGTTGCTATGTCAACTCGTTGCGTCGAGGGGCTATCACCGAAATGTTAAACATTCAGGAGATAGATCCCCGGGACCAGAGTGACATGATAGGTCCGGTGGGAGAATTGGAAAGAGTGATGTTGAATCCCGAGTACCCAGACCGCACGGTCAGCATCGGTACCCTACTAGAGCCTGGCCTGAAGGAAAAAATGACTCAGTTTCTACGGCAAAATTAGGACGTTTTCGCTTGGAGTCATGAGGATATGCCCGGGATTGACCCCCAGATAATGTCTCATCATCTTAATGTCAGCCCAGATTGCTGGCTGGTGAAGCAGAAGAGAAGGGGCATGGCCCCCAAGAGGCAGACAGCGGTATCCAAAGAGGTGGAAAAGCTCCTGAAGGCAAAGTCCATCCGAGATGTCCACTATCCCGACTGGTTAGCTAATATCGTTCTGGTCAAGAAAAGCAACGGGAAGTGGAGGATGCGTGTGGACTTCACCGACCTCAACAAGGCCTGCCCCAAGGATTGCTATTCGCTGCCCAGGATAGACCTCCTTGTGGATTCCACGGCCAGTCACTCACTCCTCTTGTTCATGGATGCCTACTCGGGATACAACCAGATCAACATATACCCCGGGGATGAAGAGAAGACTGCATTCATCACTGACCAGGGGTCGTATTGTTACAAGATTATGCCATTCAACCTCAAGAATGCCGGGGCCACCTACCAATGCCTGGTCAACTACATGTTCAAGGACCTAATCGGGAAGTCTATGGAAGTGTACGTGGATGATCTGTTGGTCAAAAGCCAGGACGAGTCCGACCACCTTGAGCATCTGACCAGGCCTTCAACATTTTGAGAAAATTCAGGATGAGGTTGAACCCGGCCAAATGCACCTTCGACATCTCGTCCGGGAAATTTCTGGGCCATCTAGTCAGTAGACAGGGGATTGAGGCAAACCTCGAAAAGATCCAAGCCATCATCAACATGCGGTCGCCCAAATCGACGAAAGAGGTTCAGAGCTTAGCCGGACGGGTGGCTGCATTGAACAGATTTGTCTCCCGAGCTACTGACCGGTGCCTGCCATTCTTTAAAATCCTCCGCAAGGCGTTTCAATGGTCAGAAGAGTGTGAAGAGGCGTTCCAGGAACTCAAGAAGTACTTGGCGTCCCCTCTACTCTCAACACCCCTACCGGGGGAAGAATTGTTCTTATACTTTGCAGTGTCACCCTCAGCGGTTAGCTCGGCACTCATTCAGGAAAAGCACGGGTTACAGTTCCCAGTGTACTATACCAGCAGGGCGCTCCAAGGGACAGAGAGCAGATACTCCCGTATCAAAAAACTAGCATTTGTCCTCATCACCGCAGTCCAAAGGATCCGTCTGTACTTTCAGGCCCATGTCATTGTGGCCCTCACAGACCAACCTCTCCGCAGGATCCTAAGCCAACCCGACACATCCGGGAGGCTCGTCAAGTGGGCCTTCGAGTTGGAATAATTTGAAGTGGTTTACCGACCTCGGACGGCCATCAAGGGACAAGCCATAGCAGACTTTTTGGTTGAGTTTACGTATCCAGAAGACCCGGTTATAGAGTTTGAGCCGCCGGCCCTACTGCCTGGGTTACAGGCTGACATCCCTATCTGGGTACTGCACGTGTACGGTTCATCGAATCAGCAAGGCAGTGGGGCAGGAATCATCCTAACTACCCCCGATGGCATCCAGCTCAAGTACGCGCTAAGGTTTGGGTTCCGTGCCTCCAAAAATGAGGCTGAATACGAAGCCCTATTGGTCGGATTGCAATTGGCCACTTCTATGAGTGCACAACAGGTTCAGGGATACAGTGATTCCCAGCTTGTGGTCAATCAGGTCAACCAAGAGTACGAAGTGCGGGAAGACAACATGGTAGCCTACTTGGCCCTTATCCGAGCAGTTTCCAAGATGCTCTGGGGATTTTCCATCACGTAGATACCCAGAGAGGAAAACACCAGGGCTGACCGGTTGGCCCGCCTTGCCTCATCTTCTGAGGCAGACTTGCTCAGGATAAGGATAGAATATCTACCCGAGCCAAGTGTGATGAACTCAGAAGGTATGGAAGTAGATCCGGTCACCCTGGTACCCAGCTGGATGGACCCAATCATGGCATTCTTGACAACAGGTGCGCTACCAGACGAGAAAGAAAAGGCCCGTCGGGTCAAGTACCGGGCGGCCAGATACCATCTTGTTGACGGCATCCTCTACAAGAGGGGATTCTCTATCCCGTACCTCCGCTGTGTCCACCCCGCACAGGTCCAAGCGGTATTGTTTGAAATCCATGAAGGAGTGTGCAGGAATCACATCGGAGGCCGGGCACTCTCCAGGAAGGCCCTATTGCAAGGTTACTACTGGCTAACCATGGCCCGGGATTCTCAAGAGTACGTCAGAAGGTATGATAAGTGTCAAAGATACTCCCCTATAATCAACCGATCGGGAACTTACTGGCTGTAGAGCCTGGACGGGCACGATCTCTCTCATCCTTGGAATGTGCAACACCTCCGCAAGTACTATCAGTAACACTTGGCCACGGGCAATTTAGCATTGGTAGGGAAAAATTTAGCATTGCAGCTCTAATCGAGCAACTGCTACAAATTTCTGTTCTTAAATAAAATTGAATAGTTTACTTTGCAAATTTACTCCTGTTAGTATCCCGTGCAATGCAGAAAAGTCCTCGGGCCTAACCCTGAGACATGAAAGACCTGTTGGAAAAACAGGTTTAAATGGAAAGTTTAAACGCGCAGCGGAAAAATCAAGTTATGAAACTTTATTGGCATGCCTGGATCTACTACTCGTCAATTCTACAGATACGCACAAGAGGGGACACGAGTTATACCTTAGTGTCTTGAACCCAATTCTGATCTTCAACTTCCAGCAGCCTCCACTAGATGATCTTCACCCTTATGACTCCTGCGGATGCCTGCCAGAAAGACTAGGGTTGGTGGGAACCCTAATGGAGAGGATAGAGAAGGTTTTGGGACTCCAAAACAGTTTCTGCAGCTTCTGACGTTCAAAACGACGAACAACCTTTTCCAGAACGCAGCTGCCCTATTTATAGATTCCCAGAACCGACCTAGACTTCGAGCGATCGAAGTGCCTTCGATCGATCGAACCTTCGATCGATCGAACCTTCAGACTTCAATCGATCGAGACATCTTCGATCGATCGAACCTGTCTGGACATCATCCTCAAGCATCTTTCCAAGCATCCTGGCGGAGCTAAGAGTGGGACCTCCTAGGCTCTTTATTGTTGGCTCAGACCAGTTTGTTAATTACCATGACCAAACTCTTTGATCAGCAAACTAACTAACTGGTCAGTTAAAGTTTACTCCACTATAAAACGATAACTGAACTCCAACGCAAAAGAACATATCCGAAGCGATAACTAGACTTGTATGGTGTACTAATGTCCCTCTACCGTCAGCATTCGTAATCATATTCAGGTAATCGGATAACTGTTACTGTCAACCTGAATCATGATTACTTCTTGTATTCCTTGAGTCCCATTCACCTCTCATGATTACCAAACATGTTGATAACTCTTATCAACAAGACTGCAGTACTCAGTAATCGACTTGGTGACATTCTCAAGGGAATGCTTACTCTGAAACAGAGGGTAGATTCTATCTTGACAATGCATGTTCACAACCCTATGAACATGACATACCCAAGATACCCAGGTGTTGATCTTTTATAGACCTCACTGATTGGTAAATCAAAGCAGTCATATCCACAGTCTGTGTTCATAATCGTCTCAAGATTGAGAACACGTACCTTATACAAGTTATGAGTTCCTATTGACTGTTTGACAGCCTTAAGCGTCAATAGGAAACTCAGGTCCGTCAATGCACTATAAGCACTAGCATATCAACTAAGAGCTACACTCTAGTGATTGAGATTAATCACTCCATCCAATGGTAGTTAATTATGCTACAGTGTAGACTTGATGAGGTATCCAGTCTCATCATCCACTGTGACACATTCTAAGTATTAAAGAATAGTAATTCGTATCTCACTTGTGTGCATCTCATACACACACGAATTACTTACTATAATACTTAAGGATTAACAATCATCTCATGAAAAGAACATACACAATAAAATGTAAAGCTGATATCCATATATTAAAATGTCAATGTCTCATACAGAAAGTAATGGTTTGAGGGCACAAACCCAACAAACTCCCACTTGCACTCATAACCATTCAGAACTACATCTAAGACCTAGACTATCTAGATGACGATCAAAAACCTTCTGTGGCAAGGCCTTTGTAAACGGATCAGCAAGATTGTCAGCTGTGGCAATCTTGGTGACAGTCACATCTCCACGTTGAACAATATCTCGGATAAGATGATATTTCCGCTCTACGTGCTTTCCCTTTCCGTGGTTCCTTGGCTCCTTGGACTGAGCCACTGCCCCACTATTATCACAATAAAGCGTAATAGGCGACAGCGACGCTGGTACCACCTCGAGTTCCATAAGGAACTTCTTGAGCCAAACAGCTTCCTTTGCGGCTTCACAAGCAGCCACATACTCAGCTTCTGTAGTTGAGTCTGCAATACATTTCTGCTTAATGCTCCTCCAACTGACAGCACCACCTCCCAAGGTAAAGAGATGACCGGACGTCAACTTCCTCGAATCTTTATCTGACATAAAGTCCGAGTCAGTGTATCCCACTGGAATTAACTCACTACCACCGTACATAAGCATGTAATCTTTAGTTCTTCTCAAGTACTTAAGAATGTGCTTAACGGCTGTCCAGTGCTCTGGACCCGGATTCGACTGATATCTGCTAACCATGCCAACGGCAAAGCAGATATCTGGTCTAGTGCATAACATCGCATACATGAGACTTCCCACTGCAGAAGCATAGGGAACTCCTGTCATGCGATTCCTCTCCTCCTGTGTCTTTGGACACTGGTCCTTGGAGAACGCTAAACCATGCCTGAAAGGTAACAAACCTTTCTTCGAATTATCCATTGAAAACCTAGTTAGCACCTTATCGATATAACCAGCTTGAGATAATCCCATTATCTTTCGCTTGCGATCCCGAAAGAGCTTTATCCCAAGAATATAGCTCGCCTCTCCTAGATCCTTCATATCGAAAGTACTAGCTAGCCAAACCTTGACCGTTGACAATGCCGCTACATCATTTCCAATGAGTAGAATGTCGTCAACGTAAAGCACAAGAAAAGCCACCACTTTCCCTTCACTCTTCTTGTATACACAAGGTTCATCCAGATTCTGTATGAAACCAAACGATTTGACCGCTTGGTCAAATCGTATGTTCCAACTTCTGGATGCCTGCTTAAGCCCATAAATGGACTTTTGCAACTTGCATACCAAGTTACCTTTCCGACCAGCTATGAACCCTTCTGGTTGTTGCATATAGATGTCCTCCTCAAGATTGCCATTCAAGAATGCAGTCTTGACGTCCATCTGCCAGATCTCAAAATCTAGGCATGCAGCAACGGATAAGAGTATTCTGATGGACTTGAGCATGGCCACCGGCGAGAAGGTTTCCTCATAGTCAATGCCCTCCCTCTGAGTATAACCTTTCGCAACAAGCCTTGCCTTAAAGGTCTCAACCTTTCCATCAGATCCTCTTTTCCTCTTGTAGACCCACTTACAGCCAATGGGTTTAATATTGGCTGGAAGTTCTACAAGATCCCAGACCTGATTAGAATCCATAGATTCCAATTCAGCCTTCATAGCTTTAACCCAATGAGCTGAATCAACATCAGCCATTGCCTCTTCGTATGTGGTAGGATCAGATTCAGATTCTATGGAGACAGCTTCAAAAACTTCTCCTAAGAACATGTATCTATCAGGCTGGCTGATAATCCTCCCACTACGACGAGGTACTGGTGCGGAAATAGGTGAAGAAGTGGTGTTTTCCTGATTTACATCGTTATTAACTACGGGTTGGACTGAGGGCTCTCCTTCTATCTCTCTAAGATCTATCCTTCCCTTAGGTTTATGGTTCATGATATAATCATCCTCCAAGAAAATAGCATTCGTACTGACGAACACCTTCTGTTCTCTTGGATCATAAAAATACCATCCATAAGTACCCTTTGGATACCCCACGAAGTAACATACTTCCGATCTAGAATCCAACTTGCTCATCTTTCCTTTTAGCATATGTGCCGGACATCCCCATATCCGGAGATGTTGCAAAGAAGGCTTGCGCCCAATCCACATCTCTCGTGGTGTCCTGGGAACAGATTTGCTTGGTACTAGATTTAGTATGTAAGCAGCGGTTTCCAAAGCATAACCCCAAAGAAATAAAGGTAACTCAGAATAACTCATCATTGACCTAGTCATGTCTAAAAGAGTCCGATTCCTTCTCTCCGCTACACCATTTTGCTGAGGCGTGCCAGGTGCAGTCAACTGTGACAGAATCCCATTCTGTATGAGGTGATCAATAAATTCATTAGAGAGGTACTCGCCACCTCGATCAGATCGAATGGCCTTGATATGTGTGCCCAATTGCTTCTCCACTTCAGCCCTAAACTCTTTGAACTTTTCAAAGGCTTCAGACTTGTGCTGCATTAGGTACACATATCCATACCTAGAGTGGTCATCAGTAAATGTTATGAAATACTCATAACCACCCCTTGCTCTAATATTTATTGGTCCACACACATCAGTATGAACTAATTCCAACAATGCATTGGTTCTATTGCCCTTTGCAGGAAAGGGCCTTTTGGTCATCTTACCCTCTAAACAAGACTCGCAGACTTCTATTGGTTCGAGAACCAAATCGCCTAAGACCCCTTCTTTGACTAGTCTGCCAATCCTATTTAGATTGATATGACCAAGCCTCATATGCCAAAGCTTTGTTGGATTAGTGGAAGGTCTCTTTCTTTTAGATGGTACAGTTACCACTGAGTTATTAAGTTCCATACAAGAATCTTTAGAAATATTGGGAGTAATCACATACAAACCATTTGATTTAACACCAGAACATATAAAAGAACTATTTCTTTTAATCACAACTTCAGTTCCAAAATGAAAAGAATAACCATTATTCGATAAATTAGAAACTGAAATTAAATTACGTCTCATTGAAGGGACGTAAAGTACATCTGATAAAATCAAAACTTTATTGTCTAGAAATTCTAAAACTACGACTCCTATAGCAACTGCAGAAACGGTTGCGCTAGAACCTAGAGTAAGTACGATTTCCCCATCACTGCATTTCCTGGTTGATCTGAACCCCTGCAATGAATTACAGATATGGTTAGTTGCACCAGAATCAATGCACCAAGTGTTTGAAGTATCCGTTATAAAACTTACTTCAATCACATGTGATTCAATCATACCTTGAACTCTTGTAGCTAAGAATTCTGGACAGTTCCTCTTCCAGTGGCCCTTCTCACCGCATTGGAAACACTTTCCTTTGCCTTGGCCACCCACCTTCCCTTTACCCTTACCTTTTCCCTTAGATTTTGCAATCTTAGGGACTGGTCCAACACTTGAACCACCAGTGCTAGCCTTCTTCTTCCCTTTCTTTCCTTTCGGCATAGATCGGGAAGAGGAAGCGCTTTTCTCAACGTTTAAAACGCTGCCCCCAGGTTTGATCACCCCTTCCGCTGCCAATAAAGAGCTCATCAATTCGCTCATTGAAAAATCCATTTTATTCATATTATAATTCAGTTTAAATTGAGCGAATGATGGCGACAGCGTATTGAGGATCATATCAACTTGGGTCTGTGCATCGATGTTGGCACCTAGGGTCTCCAGCTCGTTTAAATAACCAATCATTTTCAAAACATGTTCTTTGACTGGAGTCCCTTCCGACATCTTAGCACTCATTATCTTCTGCATAGCTACCTGTCTGGCAGGCCTGCCATGCTCCCCAAACATCTTTTTCAGGGATTCGATAATGTCACTGGCGGAACTGTTCGACTGGTATTGGTGTTGCAACACATTAGCCATAGAAGCCAATATGTAACAACGAGCCATCCCATTCGACTTTTTCCATTTATCGAACTCGCGTCTAGCAGCAGCCGAAGCATTTGCAGCGGGTTCTTCGGGGCATGGGGTGGTGAGGACATATATGTGATCCTCCGCAGTTAACACGATGTCAAGGTTACGTTTCCATTCAGTGTAGTTGTTTCCAGTTAACTTGTTTTGAGTGAGTATGGTGGCAAGTGGACTAAATGCAGATCCAGACATTATGATTTACTGAAAAAATCAAAACAAAATAAATATGGATATTAGAATTTGACAGTTTGAAATAAAAGAATCCTTTTAAAACTCTTATTTTAAAACTAAGTCGCCGGAATATCGAAACGAAAGAATAAAGCCTCCGTGTGGTGGTCAATGTTCGATCTTTCAATTTATCATAACTTATCCGCTATGCAACTCTTGCAAAACAAGTTATGACTTCCGAACCTATTTGATCTCTAAGTTTCTGAATAATGCCCCGTGTGGGATCCCTTATCCATAGCTTAGCTAGTGTGTACCATTAACTAGGATCCAATCACAACCGTCTCAAGTAGCGCCTCCGTATGGTGGTAACCCTCTAACACGTCTGATTGATCCTTATCAAAAGAAGTTCACATCTAGTAACCAATGAGTAATGCATCCTCCGTATGGAATGATCACCCCTGGCGAGGTGACACAGAATGCATCACTCATCTTACAGTGAACCGTTAATGGAAGATCGTGGGTGTAAATAATAAGACCCTCTCCCACTAGATTTAGTAAAAAAGGATTTTGCTTTTTGAGAAAATCTGTTTCTACACACTTCCCATAAACATCTAATGTTTACTAATGTGTTGAAAACGGTTTTTGAATTTTATTTTAGAAAACTTGTTTTGCGTGCATGCAACAATGTATTGTACGCCAATCACAAACAAAGCACATAAAACAAAAAACTAAAATGAAATAAAAGACATCCAAACGATGCCTCTATCTCCCATGGCTCTATCTCCATAGAACCTGCTTTTGGTTTGATCGCCTCCAGCTCCATCTTCATGGACAACGGCTCCTTGCTCCATCTTCATGGATATTCTAATTCTATTACATTGAACCTATGCCTTTTTTGAAGCTTACAATTTATCTAGAAATAGAAATAGCAACAACAAAATAAAAGGCTAGGGAAACCGGTGCGACTTTCCTTTTCGTAGGATTGAAGTCGCAACGCCCTTTACATATGCCTTAAAACCAAACCAAACTTAAAATAACACACCAATCTAAAAACATTCAAACACAAAATTAAATGCTCTTGGCGCCATGGGAGATAGCGACTAATCTTTTGCTGCAAAAGGTTAGTTGAACACACATCCACGCATATATATAACAAAATATAACTATTGGAACCCTTAATTGATTCACACAGTATATAAACTCTTTACATACTGAATTAGAACTCAAAACAGCATCTAACTTCTCTGTCATAGTTCGATCGATCGAAGACCGTTCGATCGCTCGAACCTTCGATCGATTGAACACTGTTCAATCGCTTGAACATTCTATTTCACAGAATGATTAAAAATTTTGCAGAATACGTTAAAATTAAACTTTTAATTTCAAAATACTTTTAAAACTGTGAAACAGAAAACCTGACAAAGAGTCTGTCTCGATCGATCGAACTCTATTCGATCGCTCGAACAACAGAAGGTTTCGATCGATCGAAACGTGTTCGATCGCTCGAGTACAGAGCGTTCGATCGATCGAGACTACTTCGATCGATCGAACCCATCTTGCATCCAATGCAATCACAGATTTGTATACTGCTGTGATAACACTGCAGAAACAGATCTGTGACGATGCAGTTTCGAAAGTAGTTCTAAAATCAACATGCAAATCAAAATAGTGTTCCAAAAAACGCATCTATAGATCCAAACGAGCGTGGCTCTGATACCAATTGTTGGAAAAATAGGTTTAAATGGAAAGTTTAAACGCGCTGCGGAAAAATCAAGTTATGAAACTTTATTGGCATGCCTGGATCTACTACTCGTCAATTCTACAGATACGCACAAGAGGGGACACGAGTTATACCTTAGTGTCTTGAACCCAATTCTGATCTTCAACTTCCAGCAGCCTCCACTAGATGATCTTCACCCTTATGACTCCTGCGGATGCCTGCCAGAAAGACTAGGGTTGGTGGGAACCCTAATGGAGAGGATAGAGAAGGTTTTGGGACTCCAAAACAGTTTCTGCAGCTTCTGACGTTCAAAACGACGAACAACCTTTTCCAGAACGCAGCTGCCCTATTTATAGATTCCCAGAACCGACCTAGACTTCGAGCGATCGAAGTGCCTTCGATCGATCGAACATTCGATCGATCGAACCTTCAGACTTCAATCGATCGAGACATCTTCGATCGATCGAACCTGTCTGGACATCATCCTCAAGCATCTTTCCAAGCATCCTGGCGGAGCTAAGAGTGGGACCTCCTAGGCTCTTTATTGTTGGCTCAGACCAGTTTGTTAATTACCATGACCAAACTCTTTGATCAGCAAACTAACTAACTGGTCAGTTAAAGTTTACTCCACTATAAAACGATAACTGAACTCCAACGCAAAAGAACATATCCGAAGCGATAACTAGACTTGTATGGTGTACTAATGTCCCTCTACCGTCAGCATTCGTAATCATATTCAGGTAATCGGATAACTGTTACTGTCAACCTGAATCATGATTACTTCTTGTATTCCTTGAGTCCCATTCACCTCTCATGATTACCAAACATGTTGATAACTCTTATCAACAAGACTGCAGTACTCAGTAATCGACTTGGTGACATTCTCAAGGGAATGCTTACTCTGAAACAGAGGGTAGATTCTATCTTGACAATGCATGTTCACAACCCTATGAACATGACATACCCAAGATACCCAGGTGTTGATCTTTTATAGACCTCACTGATTGGTAAATCAAAGCAGTCATATCCACAGTCTGTGTTCATAATCGTCTCAAGATTGAGAACACGTACCTTATACAAGTTATGAGTTCCTATTGACTGTTTGACAGCCTTAAGCGTCAATAGGAAACTCAGGTCCGTCAATGCACTATAAGCACTAGCATATCAACTAAGAGCTATACTCTAGTGATTGAGATTAATCACTCCATCCAATGGTAGTTAATTATGCTACAGTGTAGACTTGATGAGCTATCCAGTCTCATCATCCACTGTGACACATTCTAAGTATTAAAGAATAGTAATTCGTATCTCACTTGTGTGCATCTCATACACACACGAATTACTTACTATAATACTTAAGGATTAACAATCATCTCATGAAAAGAACATACACAATAAAATGTAAAGCTGATATCCATATATTAAAATGTCAATGTCTCATACAGAAAGTAATGGTTTGAGGGCACAAACCCAACAGACCTTGGATAACAACTAAGGCAGAAAAGACCTCGGGCTCTAAACCCAGGAACAAAAGACCTCGGGGTCAACCCCGAGGCACTGGCTTCGCTTAGGTCCAACCGACGATGGGGGCAAACCCCTAGGTGGCAGATGATGGCAAGCTTTAAAGGACCCTGCAACCACCCATGTTCCTGGTCGGTTTCCTACGGTCACTCCTCACCACGCCCCCGCCTTCACAGGATGCTCGGGGGGGCAAGGGGATACCAGACCCAAACAAGAAATTACACAACGCTTTGCTTAGGTCCAACCGACAATGGGGGCAAACCCCTAGGTGGCTGACGATGGCAAGCTTTAAAGGACCCTGCAACCACCCATGTTCCAGGTTGGTTTCCTATAGCCACTCACTCTGGTACTCCTGCCTTAGCAAAATGCTTGGGGAGCAGGGGAATATTAGGCCAGACCAGGAAATCACACCGATCACTAAAAGCACTTGGAATCCCGACATTCTTGAGTGCTTACAGTGATCAGAGATAGATACTCTGGACGGTAAAATAGGATACTACTATCATATATCGGGATATCCCGGACGGTAAAACAGGATACTCCTATAATACACCGGGACATCCCAGACACTAAACAGGACAAGTTCCTATGGTACATTGGGCAATTATCTTTAAAATAGGCTGAGAAGACCAGGTGTTTGACTGGTTATGGTCCTAAACCATTTGCTAAGGCAGGGGCTTAGGTCGGGTAAAAATCGGGCGGATACTAGCAATTACAAACAGGCAAAGTACAAACAATAGTAAGCAATTAATGGAAAGAAAATTGGCCTCGAGGGCCTTTTTATTAATTACAAAAGTATGTACACTGCCCGGGGGCAATTATAGTAGCCTTCCCCCCCCCCCCCCCCCCCCCCAAAAAAAAAAAAAAAAAAAAAAAAAAAAACACACACCCAGAGGTTATGGGTTGTCTACGAGGACCAATTCTTCCTCCCCAGCGGCCTGCTCTTCTACAACAGGGTCCCCGATCGGTGCAGCTTCAGTAACGACCTCGGCATCAGCTTGGCCCTCCTTCCAGTAACTGGACTCTGCCCACGAGTAGCCAGACAGGTCCCAATCGGGGTGGTCGGCAGCAGCCTGCTTAGCCAAATCAGCGTAGCCAGTAAGGAATCCTGCCTCGAACTCCTCCTCGGCGTCCTTGGCTTCAGCGTCCTGAGCGGCAGCGAGCTCAGAAAATGTAGCCATCATGGCCGCCAGGTCTTTCTCAACAGTGATCCTCTCGGCTTCTGCAACTGTAGCTTTCATCTCTACAACCTTCTGAGCAGCCCGCTCGGTTGAGAGAGAGTCGCGGGTCTCCCCCAGCTCCAGGGCCACTGCCCGGGACTTTTCCTCCTCCACGGAGAGAGCAAACTCCGCGGACTCCCGGGCAGCCTTCTCCACCGACAAGGCGGCCTCCGCAGCGGCTAACCTCTCGGCAACACCAGGAAGGGTAGCTTCAGCCCCTGCCGCAATGCAGTCAACCTACAAGATCAAAACAATGTCAGGATACATATGGAAGAATGGATAATGCTCATGTTACAGAATGATTTACCATGTGGCTGATGCTGTAGAGCCAAACGATTATGGCCTCGGGACTCAGCAGAGTGCATTTGTCTACCTGACTCTGCAGCAGCCTGGGCCGGACCCTTCCGTGGATGTCATTCGCCGTCTCGACTGTCGGCCTCGAGGAGGGACTCGCGCGAGCCGTCTCCTCCATGCTAGGGAAGGAGACCCCGGACGGCTTGGCAGCGGGAGGAAGAGGTGATGGTGCGGCAATAGTAACACCGGGCATCGATGTTGTAGCAACCTCCCTGTCTGCCCAAATCAAGATCCCCCAGGAGATCCTTTTGAGGGGCTGGCCCTCGGTGGGGTCTTGCTTCTTCCTCTTCTAGCCGGCCCGAGCCATCAGGGCCGCCTCCTTTTCCTTCAGAGCCACCGCACTCTTGGGAGCCATTTATGTAAAACCGGTGCCAAATAAAAAAAAGTAACCGAAAAGTCAAGTAACGAAATTTACCAAGAATGATCGACGGGAATATGGGAGTTTCGAAGCGATGCTTGGGCTCGTAAGAAACCTTCTAGTTTCCCGAACGGGTCAGCACCTTATTGATGTCGGTTGGGTCCTCCACCAAAGACAAGATCCTCGCTTGGCACTCGTCGGGAAGACTGGGCGGGTCAACTGACCCCACTACAAAGCAAAAATACTAATGGGTTAGTCGTGGTAAAACAAAGAGACTAATCATGAAAGGAAAGTGATTGGGCTTACTCCTCAACTGCCCCGCCCAGGAGGTCCTCAACTGCACACCCAGTGCCTTTTCACATAGCCCCAGGGTGGATACTTGGAAGAATTTCTTCTTCCATCCCTTATTATTGCTCGGGCAGTTGACTATCATCTTCCGCCCCTGCCTGGCCCCAAGTGATAAGAAGCCGGACTCCCCGTGAACTTGGAATGGCCAGTGGGTCCAAAAGAACTCCTGCTAGGTAAGCTCGTACCCAAGGACTTGGGGCCACAAGGAGATAGACCTCATCAGATAACGCCAACCGTTCGGGGCGAGCTGCCCTGGGGAGATCCCGAGGTAGATGAGTGCATCCCGGGCAATAGGATGGAGCGGTAGGCGAAGGCCTACCATAAAGGCATCCTCGTACAAGGTAACAAAGCCAAATTCGTGGATGTGAACCCCGCCGTTGTGGACCGACAGAGAGAAAGGGCCGAGAATATCATATCTCTCCTTGATTCGACCCAAATCAGGGACGCACAGGGTGTTGATGATTGACTCGCAGGCGAAAACGACGCCGTGATTGTTTGGTACAGACCCTTTATCGCTCGACCTCCGAGACACTGAGGCCGCAGGAGAACCCCGATGCGTTTCCTCGTGAGATGCCCGGGCAGGGATCCTTCCCTCACTGTGCTGATTAGAGGGGGCCAAGGAAGGAGGGATCTAGGCTTGTGCTCAGGGTTCCCGATTGTGACTGCTCATCTTCTGATTGGGATGACGAGTTAAAGTCAGAGTAGTACATATCTAAGTCTACGGTGGACCTAGGAGGCAGACGGTGACCTAAAAGTGAGTCAAGTACTACAAGCCTGAGATACAAGGGATGCAGATCTAATGACCTGAAGGGCAGGTTGTACAAGACTCTGGACGAAAAGTAACACTCTCTCAAGACTCTCACGGGAACACCCGTTCAGTCCAACTGCCTTAAAGTACCTCCTAATTGGAAGAAATAACAGAACCTAAGAAAGAAAAAATCCCACGCCCGTTCTGACCTAAGTGGGTTTGCTCCCTCCAGGTTCGCTCAGAAAAGAAGAAGAGAGTGAAGAACTGAAGACAGAAAGGAGAGACTTACAAAGTTTAGCGCAGAAAAGGGATCAGGAATCTTGCTCGGAATCTTGTTCGCTCTCAAACTACTCGGTAATCTCTATCACTTGGCAGCTGGAATTGAAAAAATGAACAAGTGTTCCTTATATAGGAATAACGGGCGGTCCAGATCAATCAGATCCAACGGCTCAGGAGATTTCCTGCCAAAAACTGTCCGACAGCTGTCGCCACGGGCACGTAAAGGGTCGCCTCAAAAAGCACTTGCATTAAGTGCGTGCATTAAGTGCGTGATGTAGTGGTCCGGTTACCACGCAGCTGTTCGGTTACCTTCGAACCGACTTTTGTGGATCTTGACCTGGCCAACTACTCCCTAACACATGGCAACACCAACGCCCGGGCTCCTCTCTGTACCAGTCGGTTATTCCACCGGGTGATCTGGAAGGGGGTCCCCTCGCGGGCAGCATTCCTGGAGGGTATCTAGACAGTTTCCAAGATGATACTAATTTTCGATCCTCACCCGATGAAGCATCTAGTGAGTTCCAAAAATGGGGGGCAGCTGATATGTCCAAGATTATCTAGTCATGAAGTCAGTTTGCCACGTCACCGGGAGGTGCTGGTTACTTCGGTAACGACGCCAATAGCCCAGCGATCCCATGGTGTTCATTAGGACCGCCCGGTTCGTGCAAACGGGTTGGGCACGAAAGGCTACGGCATCTCGTGGACCTGGCCTAACCAGCAGTTTTCTAAACCAGCTGCAAGACTGCAAGAGGGAATGTGGCAGTTTCCTAAACCGCTTAGGAAACTCTCCCCAAATCATGCAAATCAATTGTAATCAGATTAGGCTTCCTAATCTGACTAGCTTACATTGTATGGGTGGACTCTTGCACCTATAAAAGGGCCCACCTACCCTGTCTATAGGGATCTGAAGAACACTCTAGCTAACAAGCATAGAACACATAATTCACCATTGTACGCATCTACCCGGCCGGTATTACTGGTAGTACCTCCCCTCTTTGTTGGCCCGCCAGGCCTGCCGATGATCTGCTAGTGAACGCGCACGGACGCAACCGTGGACATAGGTCACCTTGTTAACCGGGCCGAACCACATATAACTTGCTTGGGTCTTTTTCTCTCTTTAGATCCTTACCAATTTTCGGCATCATCACACACAATATTAAAAATAAGGGTAAAATGCATTTTGCACCCTCAAATTATACCATGTTTTGCACTTTGGTCCCTAAACTATCATTTTCTGCATTTTGGTCCCTCAACTATTATTTTGTGGCAGTTTGCCCCCTCTGTCACTTTTAGTGATGAAAAAAGTCACTTTTTAGTGACACCAAAAGTGACACTGAAAGTAACGGAGGGGGCAAACTGCCACAAAATGATAGTTGAGGGACGGAAATGTGAATAATGATAGTTTAGGGACCAATGTGCAAAATATGGTATAGTTTGAGGGTGCAAATGCATTTAACCCTAAAAATAATATTCTATAATATAAAACATTAATGGTATAATTATTAAAACCAATTAAAACCTTTTAAACTAACTAAAACTAATAATAATTACAATAATAATAATAATAATAATTACAATAATAATAATAATAATCTTCAGACCTGCAGGTCAACCCGAACCGACCCGTCCTTAAATGGGTAACCCATTTCTACTCACAAGGAAACCCACACGCGCGACCCGTTGGGTCAGACCCGACCCAACAAATCCTAAATGGACTACCCTGATACGCACTCACACAAACCCAACCCAAGAACCCATTCGGGTCAACCCGAACTCAACCCATACCCAAACCCAAACCCATTTATACTAACAAACTAACTCAACCTAAATACCCTAATCCGAACCTAAACCCGGACTGTACCCAAATTCGCTTACAGACACAACGTGGCCCGCCCCAACTACCCAAACCCGACCCGAATAGGATCCGGCGTCAAAACGACGCCGTCCTACTTAAAGTACCAACGGGTTTTATAAAACCCAACCTGACCCGCTACCCTACCCACTTCTACACACAACTAAACCCACCCATGACCCGGGCCATACCTAGGTCTTATAACTCGAAACCCATAAAAGTTTCTTCTTCTTCTCCGACGATCCAGACGCCACTGGTGACCCGCGATTCACCGGAAAACTCTCTCTCCTCATATCACACTCATCCTTCCATCGAAATACGTGATTTCAACGGCAAAATGACTGGAATCTCCTCCTCTTTCACATACTAGGAGCTTGGGTTCTAGTTCATTCGTTTTGGGTTACCGCGTTAAGATTATTCTTTTGGCCATTCATGAGAATAATGGTCTGCATGGCCTACTAAATGAGTCCTAAATCAAAAGCCGTTCATAGGGGATCTTTCTAGGTTCAAGGGGGTCACAATGGTATAAATCTTAGGTGTTGAGGTGGTAATTTCAAAATCAAGGTCAATGTAGTGCTCTACTGGCTGCTGGAGATTGCTGAGAGCCTTAGGCTCTGTTTGGGAGACATGCATGTGATGCCTTCTTAATTCTTTCTAAACCCTAAGTTACTGCCAACTGTTCCAGGTCTGACTCCTTGAACCTACATTAGTTCCTAATTCTATATTTTACACTTGTGACTTATATGGCTCAACTCGTTGCGGGGATCTATTAGTCATTCTTATAGACTAAGAGTAAGCTTAAATAAATTACTAGGATGAATACTACTAATTATAAGCAAGCAGTACATCCATGTGAAACTATTTAAGTCAGGCTAAAGATAATGTCCATAGATAGTTTAAATATAGTGCAATATAGTTACAAAAACATTTACATCAGAGAGTGCATACGCTAAATAGGTACATAGTAGGGAACAGTGCCAAAAATAGATACATGAAAAGGGGTACATGTTACTACTACTACGTGTTACGTGCCTGAGTACAACTATATACACAAAAGATGGACTACTAGTCCTATTACAATAGAGCTCTAGGCTTGGGAATTCCTATCCCAAAAGTCCTTCAATCTTCCTGATCCTTGACCTTTGGCCCTCCCTTCTCAGCTATGTCTCTCTTGGGTGGTTCCTCGCCCACATTCTCAGTTGGGTCAACATTGATTGAGGAATCAGCATCCTCCACGGAATTGATGCCCTTTACAGGAACCTCTCCATCATCATCCTCCTCCCCCCTATCAGTCTCCATGACTGACTCAGCGGTTAAGGGTGCATCAGCTATGGACCGCTCTGGTACTGGGGGTGGCATATGAAGAGGTGGTCTTACGGGTCCTGGTAGGGGTATCAGCTTAACTCGAAAAGTCATGACTCGGAGGGTATAGCGGTCCTCAGTCATCTCAGCTGCTTCCTGATGAATAAGTTTGAGGGTGCTTTCTCGGTAATGTGCCTCTCTCTGCAGGATTTCTGGGTCCTCAATTCCCAATACATGTACATCATGCTATATGTTTTCCTCCTAATGCTGCTGGGCACTCTGTCGAATCCTTTGCCGGTACAACACTGGGTCCGCAGGCTCTATACGATCTGGGTATACCCAATGTCCTCCAAATCCATCTTGGACATAAAAGGGTTCCATGCTAACCTGTCTAATATAAACTATCATAAGGTTAGTATCTTCATAAGTGGGGAAAAGATCTAATGGTTTATAACTTAAAGTGCATAGGACAAATGGTAAATGCCTAAACCTAGGCTCTGATACCACTAAAACCCTGTCACACCCCAGAGTAAGCCAAAATAGGGAAAATAAAATTTTTCCTTTATGGGTCCGTAGACACGTGACTAGTTTGTTAACCGTCCTGTCCTTCTAACTCCACACAATGCAATCATAAGGGAAATGCTAGAGCATAAGCATGGCCTAAATTTATCAGAGTATAAATACAACAGCAGAAATTAAACAAGAGTTACAATAACTTCAATCCTAATACAAGAGGCCATACTAAACAATTTACATAAGCTTGAAAACTTGAGAAACTGTCTATCAGATCTTCGGCAAGGCTTTATTTTCCTTGGCTCCACTGCACTACATCCTGAACTCTTCTATCTATCTTCAAACCTGCAACACTCTGGGCATACAAATGCCTAGGGCGTAACATGCCGTCAGCCTTGGAACAAGGCTGAGTGAGAGTCTCAACCGCACAATAATCAATAAATACAAAATATCCCTCGACTCACATCATAGTTTAGTATCTTTAGGTATGGTTAATCTCTTATCAAAAGACGCATTCTTACCACAGACATAGCAGAGGTCTCAATAAGACAGGTAGACAGATAAACATAACATCATAGAATACATTCTCCTTATTATATCCTCGTGCGTGCAAATGCATGACCAATGTGACTTACTCCCAACTCTTACTTTTCAAAAAAGATACTTTTCAAAACAATTTAATTTTAAAACCAAAACTTTCCAAAACCAAATCATTTCGAACCAAACCCTTTTATTCATCAACTCAATCTCGTCATTCACTTTCTCTTTCTCATCCACTTGAAAACACGCGGCATATCAAGGATGATAATATGATATAACAGTCGATTCATACTTATTCCCTTGATAGGCCGCCGGACGTCTTCACGGCGCACACTACCAGTAAACAATGGAACTGGCACATGCGACGTCTTCAACTATGTGTATACTCTCACCGGTCGTCTACACGACTGAGAAGTATATTAGAGCACTAGCCAGACGTCTTCAACGATACATGGGACGTCTTCAACGGTGAGAGGTGCACTAGGAACCCTAACCGTCCACGTCCACCCGGCTCATCAGCCGTTGATCCATAGGATCTAGCAATCACATCTCTTTCACATACGCATACCTCATCTCATTTACATTCTTATCAAACACTTCTTTTTCTCACACAACGCATACTGACACATGTCATGAAATGCACGTGTGTCCACTATCAATACTCACATGCAAATCTACTTTTATTCCTCTTTATTATTAACATGGCATGTGTTATCTATTCCAGTCAGCAACATCGTAAAACGTGCATTTAACAGAGAGCAGTAGAAACGTAATATATAGAACATGGATTTGATACCAATAATCATATAGATAAAACTCTTAACATGCTCACGTATGCGATAACACTACCATAACATGCTTTGCATAGTCTTACAATTAATGGAATACATGTAGCATCATAAATCAACATATTTTACTTAGACAAAATCTCATACAGGTAGCTTTGAAACATCTTATATTAATCTTATTAGGATTAGAGTGAGGTTAGGAAACTCACCTCGAGTCACCGATCCTCGAAAAGCAGATAATCGTCAAGTTCTACAACAATATACGGAATAAATAGCAATAATGTATGAGTACAACTTTAGGGGCAAAATGGTAATTTTACCAAATGAGGTTATAAACCTCAAGGTAGTGATCTACGTGTCATTCTAAGTCCAACGCCATTGACTAGACTCAAATTGGAGTCCGTCGCGTTTTACGAGGTAATACGCAGGGCTTATTGCACTAATGCTTTGACCGAGTAAAAAAATCACCAAAATTTAAGGAAAAGTTCTAGACATTATTCTAAGACTCTGGGAATTGACCGCGTAATTTTTGGAGTCCTAGATGATTTATTATGAATTATTGAAGATAACATATACACGAAAATACCCGAAAAGGGATTTAAATACATAATATACCTATACTGTGAAATCAGTACTTAGAAGCATTATTATTAAATACTAGATATTAAAATACACTACCAGTATTTATCTCATAATTTTCGGAGTTCGTTTGGTATTTTTAATAATTAATATACTCATAAAATAGCTCCGTAATAATTATTAACAATATTAGACTATAATATTATAGCTTTATAATTTATATGATATAATAAAATAGTCCTAGTGTCATTATCCTAATTTTCTAGAATTTATAAATACATATAGGTATTTATTAACTATTTAAATACTATTTAAAATTAATATTTATTATTTATATTAACAATATAATAATTAATACATAATAAATGTATAATATAATAATGATATACATAATATTACAAATAATATTCTATAATATAAAACATTAATGGTATAATTATAAACCATTATAATTATTAAAACCAATTAAACTTTTTAAACTAATTAAAACTAATAATAATAATAATAATAATAATAATAATAATAATAATAATAATAATAATCTTCAGACCCGCGGGTCAACCCGAACTGACCCGTCCTTAAATGGGTAACCCTTTTCTACTCACAAGGAAACCACACGCGCGACCCGACCCAACAAAACCTAAATGGACTACCCAGATACACACTCATGCAAACCCAACCCAATAACCCATTCTGGTCAACCCGAACTCAACCTGTACCAAACCCAAACCCACTTATACTAACAAACTAACTCAACCCAAATACCCTAACCCGAACCTAAACCCGGACCGTACCCGAACTCGCTTACAGACACAATGTGGCCCGCCCCAACTACCCAAACCCGCCCCGAATAGGATCCACCATCAAAACGATGCCGTCCTACTTAAAGTACCCACGAGTTTTATAAAACCCAACCTGACCCGCTACCCTACCCACTTCTGCACACAACTAAACCCACCCATGACCCGGCCCATACGCGGGTCTTATAACCCGAAACCCATACGGGTTTCTTCTTCTTCTCCGGCGATCCCGACACTGCCGGTGACCCTCGATTCGCTGGAAAACTCTCTCTCCTCATATCTTACTCATCCTTCCATAGAAATAAGTGATTTCAACGGCAAAATGACCGGAATCTCCTCCTCTTTCACATACTAGGAGCTAGGGTTCTAGTTTAATCGTTTTGGGTTCCCACGTTAAGATTATTCTTTTGGCCATTCATGAGAATAATGGCCTTCATGGCCTACTAAATGAGTCCTAAATCAAAAGCCGTTCATAGGGGATCTTTCTGGGTACAAGGGGGTCACAATGGTATAAATCTTAGGGGTTGAGGTGATAATTTCAAAATCAAGGTCAATGTAGTGCTCTAATGGCTATCGGAGATTGCTGAGAGCCTTAGGCTCTGTTTGGGCGACATGCATGTGATCCCAGAGATTCCTAGATGACATGCAAATGCTCAAAAATGTGTGAGAGGGGTTTGGTTTACCTCAGGTTGTCTCAATTTCTCTTTATCTTCTCCAATCCTCTTCTTCTCTCTCCTTTGCGTGTGTGTTGTGCATAGAGAGGTCCTAGTGTGTGCTGTATATGAGAGAGTGGACAGAGATAGTGCAGAGGGGGTTGTATGGGTGTTCACAAAGTATGAGTGTGTGGTTTGATCTCTATACCAACTCTCTCCCTCACATCTCGGATTTCTCTCACTTCTCTAATCTCTCTCGGTTTCTCTCTCTATACAAGCTATTTTGACAGCTTGTGTGTGGCTGAAAAATGAGAGTGTAATGAGGGGATATGGTACCTATTTATAGAGGGAAGGATGAGGGATGTTATCCCATGTAATGGGTACACAAGGTGTACGGGTATGTGTGTGCTTATGTATGTCCAAGGGTAAAATGAGTAGGGTCCACATAGGGTGGTGGTGTGGGTCCCACATCTCGGGTAGGTACACTGGGATGTGTGCCTGAGTCCTAAGGTACGTGCACTATTGGCTATAAGTGATACTGAAATTGTAAACCTGTACCAGGATGAGTGCAGGTCCAAATGCAAGTCTACCAAACGTTTCTAATATAGAAATTATAAATGCCGGGGTTACGACCATTCTAATAGACTCCAGGTTGAAAGTATCGTCGTTGTCGTCAAGACGTTGATTAAGAATCCTATCAAAGGGTTTCTAATTATGAAAATCCTAATGGACCTTCTGTAACCGTCAGCATGGTGACGTCACTATTTCTAGTTCTATGTGGAATTTTTGGGAGAAATTTAGGGTGCTATAGTCTTTCCCTCGATTGACATAATGCTCTTGCCGACAGGATACCAACATAAATCCAATGATTAGACCCAGTACAATCGATTGGACCCTTCTCAATCGATTGAACCTATCTTAATCAATTAAAAAGGGTTAGAACTTGATTTCCAAGCTTACATGGGGAACTGCCACCTTCCCTCTCTTTCTCCTATATATATGTGTGTTATATTTTTTTGTGTGTGTGTACGCGCACATTATTTTGGGCAAAGAGAGTTAGAAGAGGGAGAGATATTTGTGTTGCATACATATACACTCTTACATATATATATACACACACATACACCATATATATGTACAAACTGTCTAGAGAGAGAGAGAAAGAGAGAGAGAAAGAGAGGCAGAAGAAGGAAAATAAGAAGGAAGACAGAAGAGACAGAGAAAAGAGAAGGAGACAGAGAGAAGATAAGATAGAGGGAGTTGCTCCATTAGAGGCTACACTTACCAAGTTCACACCAAACACCCCTTAACTTTGGTGAGTTATAAACTCACTCAGTAGCTTAGGTATAGTGTTTTTACAAGTTTAAACGTGAAGGAAATGAACACATAAGGCATGCTAGAATTTCAGGGCGTCACTGCCTAGTTTCTAGATAAGAAGACTCTCTCAATCAATTGAAAAGGATTCAATCAATTGAACTTATCTGAATCGATTGAAAGGGATTTCAATTGATTGACATTACTGTTTGCCCAATCAATTATAAAGGACTTCAATCGATTGAAACTTCCTTTTGCCTAATCGATTGAACCCTTGTCTCAATCGATTGGAACTTATAAAACACTGATATTCTCAATTGTTTATAATATGAACTGTTTAGCTGTTTAGATATTGATTCATGTTTTCAATATGCGATACTGTTGATTAAAGAGATAATGCAACACTATAATTAGAAAACATTAAGAGTAATGATATAACATGTGGTAACATCAGATAACATGGTAGTCATGAAATATTAGGGTTATCGTTCCTTTCATTCAATATAGTCAGGCCACATGGGAATGTCTTAAAGCGGTATTAGTATGAAACTTAGGTAGCTTTGATAAGTACTGGGAATCTTACGTGGGCGAACACTTGGTCATGATATGTCCTTAAAAGCGGTTAGCTGTGCATATGTGCTTAAAAGTGGTGGGCTGGACCAAGTAGTTTTAAGATAGCCAGGTAATGCATGATATGTCCTTAGAAGTGGTCGGCTATGCAGATATCCTTAAAAGTTATGGGCTAGGATCACTGGTAGACGTCGCTAAGTTGTAGCAATAGATTGATATACTTTGTTCAAATGTTATATCCCTGACATGCAGTGGGCTGTGCATATGTCCTTAAAAGCGAGGGGATGGACTGACATGTTGTCCATAATATGCGGTGGGCTGTGAATATGTCCATAGAAGCAGTGGATGGAATGATGGTATATCCATAGAGTTGAACTATTAAGTCTATACATCAATCCAAAGTACATCATTGGTCCTCGGGTAACAAGACGTTAGTAATCAGGTAATGGATTGGAAGGAAAGATATTATTAGTAGCAATATAATACATTGTTCTTTAACCTATAATTACTTAATACCTATGGAACTGTGTTATTTTCTACTCACTCAACTTTTAGTAAGGTGATGGCCTTTATGCCTAGACATTCCCTGTCCAGCCTATCCTGTTTATGACCCTGCAGGTGACGAACCGTACAATGATGGTTATTACCTGGCGGGAGGGTATACTGAGGGTGGAACTATTAAGGATGGAGGCATTGGGGAGGACTACTACACTGATGACTATGCATATGCCAGCTGAAGGCCTAGGATATATTATAGTTTCTATTATTGTCACGCCATGTAACAGCAAAAATGGAGAAAAATAAATTTCCTCTTTGGGTCCATAGGGAATGATGGGTGAAGTCACTCAATTGTCCACACCACGCAGTTCTAAGTGATAGTAAGTAAAGAGCAACAGTAATATAAACATCCGAGTATATTACACAAGTCCTATCTATTACAATAATAAGAGTTTGCGATAGCGAAAATAAAAAAGGTTTGGAAGCAACAGATGCCTAGGTACCAATTATAAAGTTCGACAGAAATTAAAACTAATAACTATCTAGTCTTCAGCTGGCGTAAACATAATTGTCAGCATAGTAGTCTTCTCCTACATAACCGTCCTTGATGGAGCCACCCTCTACATGTTCTTCCTCCAGGTAGTAGCCATCATCGTAAGCTCCATCACCTGCATTATTAGGAATAGGGTAGTCTGGATGGGGAATGTCCAAGCAATAACGGCTATCAGCTTACTGAGAGCTGAGTGAATATAAACTAACAGGGTACTAGTTATATAACGTAATAACAAGTTATGAAATGAATAAGATACAGTGTTACAATAGTATCTTCATCTTTATTCCACTCATGGTAACTAACCCTTATCGTCTGATTATTCCAAGACCCATAACCAACAGACTTTGACTGAAAAGGACTGACTCAATCATTTAACTCATAGAGATACACCATCATTGCATCCACCACTTTTAAGAGCATATTCATAGCTCAACGCATGTCATGGACTCCACTTCAGTCCATCCCCAGCTTTTAAGAACATATCACCGCAATATAGGGACACAACGTTTCAAATAATAGCATATCATTCTATTGCCACGACTTAGCGATGTCTACCAGAAATCCTCGCTCACCGCCTTTTAAGAGCATATTAACAGCTCATCGACTTTTAAGAACATGTCATGGATTATCTGGCAATCTTAGGACTACTTGGTTCAGTTCACTGGTTTTAAGAGCATATGTACAACTCACCACTTTTAAAAACACATTGTGACCAAGCGTCTGCCCACGTACAATTCCAAGAACTTATCAAACCTACATAAGTTACGTACTAACATAGATACATGACCAAATCCCAGTGTGGCCTGACTACTCTGATTCAAATGAAATTGATATTAAACTCATCCTGAATGACATCTTAACTAACGATATAACATTAATCCATTATTCACCATCGTACTTATCTTTGGTATCACATTTTCCTTGATTATCCCAATAAACAAAAGAGACAATCTGTAATGCCCTGTAATTTTCAAAAATTATAAACACAGAGAGATTATATATACTTTCCTTGACCATTCTGGGAAATTTCACTTTCAATCGATTGAAGCCCATTCAAGCGATCGAACATTTCTATGTTCAATCTATCAAACCTTATTTAATCAATCGAAACCCTAACGACTTGAATTTATGATGTGGTCCCCACTTCAATCTATCAAACCCCTTTTTTAATCGATCAAACCTGGCTGAATCACTTTCAAGTGATCAAAGAAGCTTCGATTGATCGAACTTGTAATCATCAGAATTCTAGGTTTTACGTAGAGACAGCCACCTACACCCCTCACCCTCTATAAATACATTTGGGTTCGTGTATGTTGATATGTTTGGAAAAATCAGAAAGTAGGGGGAGAGTGTGTGCTTGTGTTATATATTATACACACACTTGTATATATACACATTCATATCTACATATATATAGTCAGAGAGAGAAAGAACTAGAAGAAGAAGAGAAAGGGAAGGAGATACAGAGATGAAGAGAGAAGTAGGTAGAGAGAGAAGGATGCCACCATTAAAGTTTTGAAGCTTCAAGTTTTCAAAACGAGCCCTTAGCAATTTTGTTGAGTTCCAAACTCACTTAATAGCTTAGTTATAATGTTTTACATGTTTTGGATGTTTGAAAATAACCCAAATATGCCCTAACAGATTCTAGACATTCACTGTCATAATCTGGAGAAGTCGAAGTTCGAGGGATCGAACTAATTTAAATCGATCGAACGCACTAATTCTCAATCGATCGAAATGACTTCAATCGATCGAGATCACCTTCACTTTATTTAGACAAGTATTCTTCAATCAATCGAACCTTAACAGAACTTGGATGTTTCCTTTAAGTTTATAATCATAATGCTTAACTATTTAATTGATGTTCTTGTGGACACGCGACCTCTGTGAGCCCACCCCTGTTTTCTTGTTTTCGGGGATTCAGAATTAATTTTCCTTTAGTTTTGAAACAAAGTTGATTTGAGGAAAAGAAGGTCTGTTGAAAATAGATACAGAGTCGCCACTTGGTCTTTAAGGAACTAAGAAACCTAATTTGACTCACCCAAATGGATAAATGGCACCGCCCATTCATAACCAAAGAACTTGGCTTGGAGTTTTGGTACGAGAGAGGAAGGAGCCTTTGTCACGATTAAAACACCCTCAACTCGCCCCGTCTCTCGATGAGCCTCAATTAGCATCCAAATAATCACCTTATACTGTGTTTGGTATGACAATTAATACTGTGATAGTATATTACATCTCATAAGAATCTTGAAATGGAAGATCAAAAGGTAAGATATCATTCATAAGATCTAAGCCAAATATCACACAACGCGAAAGTGAAAGATCTTACAAACAAACCTAGGAAAAATCATTTAATCACTTATCAAGTAATGAAGTTTTCCTAGTCTAGAGGGGGACATGAATTGTTCTTAGAATAAAGAAAACGAAATATGCTTAGCAAGCTAGAATGATGCATGTTAATCTTTGAGAAAAGAAGACCTCTCAATCCCCGGGACGGATGAGAAAGGAAGATTGGATCGGGGGGAGAATGCATGTTTGATTAATTTCATTCCTTATAATATTCTTAGATTAAGAGCCACAAAAGGCCCAAATCTTGCATGGATGCAATGCATGATCCTAGAATGTGCAAAGGTTGTAGTGTGTTTGTGTACATGGACTTTCCAAAGTGACTTAGAAGTCTAAAATATGCATGAATGCATGAAGAAAATCATCATGGAATATGTAAAAATATGGTATGGACCACTTCCTAGGATATGAACTAATTTAAAGTACATATAAGCATCAAATCAAGGGATGGAAGTAAAAGTATACTTGCTGTGAAGAGTGGACAGAACAGTGACTTGATCTTGTGGAAATTAAAAAGTAGGGTCAGAAATGTTTTCAATGCATGATTTTTTATGGAGATCATCATTATTGTGTCTAGAACACATATCAAAAGGCCAATCCTCAATAACTATTTCAGATTGAGAGAAATCATATAAACAATAGAGGTTACTCAGAAGTAGAGTTCGTACTGTCGACCGAAATGTTGAAAAATCTTAGAAAATGAAAACAAACGATCTAGAGGCCCATATTATAGAAAAAGTTCCCTAAGACACTTAATTTCAAGGAAAAAATGATTTGGGACCACTCTGTTTGGAAAAGGTTTCTGTAAAACAAGTTGAAAGTCAACTAAGCTGCTGTGACAGCAAAAATAGAATATTTGGAGAGAATGTTTGGGTCCAAATGGACCACTTCCAAGTATTTGCAAGTCAAACCAAAAATCATGGGTGTTCTCTAATGAGTTAAGAAGAATTTCCAAATAGTCTCATGTTAATACTTTGAGTATTGAGTCCTAGAGAAATTTTTGAAGTCAGATTGTTCACTGTTTTGAAGATTTTGGGAAGAACTAGGGTCATACTCTTTGAAATCAAAATGAGGGGTTTAAGAGGGGTTTTGAAATAGAGGTTTTAAAATTATATTTTCAGCACTTAAATGGAGATTATGACCACTTGAAATATCAACATTAGAACCCATATGAAGAACCTCCAAGATTGTTGGAGACATTGTTTTCATTTTTGAAGACAACTTCACGAATACATAGGAATGTATTGAAGTTGAAATCATCATCTATCAAACATGTTTTTGAGGTCAAGAGCTACTATACATAAGGATTCACTCACCTCAAACTTCATGTCATCATCTAGATGATGATAGACTAGTAAGTAAATAAAAAAAATCAAAAAGAAATGAGATTAAGGAGAGATGAGCATAATATGTAAACAAGCAAGTAAGTAATCAATATATGATGTTCATGTGATTTTGGACTTGTAGCTTGGTGTTTCACTCATATATGGTGACTGTAGACATGGAAGAAGCTTCTCATCTCACAAATTCTCACTAAAATGGTAGTTGGGTGTATTGAATGTGAAGTAAATGGGAGTAATGAAGTAGAAAACAAAGTTTAAAACTCACTTTTTAGTTGAAAAATCAAAGGAAGAAGCTCACTTTCACTCTCCTAACCTTATCTTCTACAACTTTTCTCTCTATAACTTCTCTAAGCTTGGTATTTGCACCCCCTAAATGAGAAGTCAAGGGGGGTTTATATAGGCCAATTTGGGGTGGTTTGGGATTAAAAGAGTGCTCCCACTGGCTCCAAATGTCTGTGAACAAGGAATTACGTCGTTTTGGTTTCTAATTAATCAAAATGGACCCCCAAAACAATTTACAAAAATGGACTATTCTGGAGGAGAGTGCCACTGGGCCTATGCCATGGTGGTAGTGGGCCAGTGCCACGGCGGCACTGTTCCTCTGATGTCCAGATAATTCTATTTAGGCCCCCAGAGGTTCCGGTATTCGCAAAAAGGCCCTATTTCGTCCAAAATTCACAAAAAATGTGTATAAACTCCAAACTGAGGTTGTGATATACCGTTGGAAATTTAATAGAGTTTAAATTACATCAAAAATAGTTCGAAGATAGATCCCTTTGAAAAAATTTGCAGTATTCGTGATAAAAGCATATTTGATCGCATTTTCCACCTTTGGAAATTCATAATAAATTCATTTTAAATCCAAAAAATATGTGCGATATACCATTGGAAAGATATTGATTGATAGTATCCATGAAAAATGTTTGAAAAATGATCCAGCACTCTGGTTTCAAAGTCAACTTTTAGGTCAAATCGGTCAAACCGGGATTTCCAAGAAGTTCTGGGAACCTCTGGGAGCTCCCATGAGCGTTTTCGTCTGATTTTCTTTTTAAACTCATTTTAGTACTTTCCATATGATCTAGGAATCTTTTGAAAAATTTGGACGATTTGGTCAAACCTTGGTCAAACTGGTCAACGAGGACTTTTTAGGAATTTCTGGGACTTCCGGGGGTCTCTGGGAGCCGACGATTTCTTCTGATTTTGCTTAAAAACTTATTTTTAGTACCTTTTATGACATAGCATGTTTCTAAAGCTTTCGGTCCAAATCTGAGAGTGTTTGGGCTTTCAGGGGCATTTTGGTCATTTGCTCCACTTTTTGAGCATTTTGAGAGATAGAACTAACTTCCGGGGGTCCTTTCGAGTCTTTTTGATCATTGTGAACCACCAAGCTATGGGTCTCCTAAATCTGATAACCGACAAAATGGGGTGTCTACAGTTCCATGTTCCTATTATGCGATATTATGGATTACAGAGGTAATGAGATTTAGATAATGTGGTGAGAAACGTAGGGTTAAGAACGTTGATAGTAATATGGTGCGATAACGAGATAAGGTTTGAAGTATAACGGTAGTAACATAAGATAACCTGGTAGTTGAGTCAATGGGTATTAGTTACTTGAAAAGTAAGTATGTCAATATCAGGGATCAGTTGTGAACACATCGATGTGGGATGCGAGTGTTATGTATTGTACTCGTAAGGGTTCTTAAAAAGAGGTGAACAAGAGTACTGATACGTATTGAATGTGAACATATGATACTTATAAGAGTTCTTGAAAGCCATGAATAGTAAGAGTTCTTAAAAGCGGTGAACATAAGTATTGGTTCGTCTATAAACTAGTAGTTATATTGGAACAATGTATTGTGCTCATAACAGTTCTTAAAAGCGGTGAACAGTAATAGTTCTTAAAAGTAGTGAATAGGGGCACTAGTATGTTGTGATGATATAATCATTTTGGTATAGTCAGTCGGAATTGATACACTCAGACTTAGAGTTGGAAGATGATGAGAGTCGAGAAATGATGTATCTGAATAAAAGTGGAAAAGATATTATTAGTATCACTACTAGACTTTGTTTATAACTACTAATTACTTTATTTCTATGAGACTCTGTTAGTTAGTTCTCTCTCAACTTTCAATAAGCCGATGGCCTTTATTGCCTGGACATTCCCCGTCTAGTCTATCCTGTCCTTAACAATGCAGGTGATGGAACCTATGGTGATGGCTACTACCAATAGTTGGATTATGCAGAGGGTGGCCCCACTGATGCCGTTTCTGCCAGAGAAGGCTGTTATGCTGACGACTACCTTTAGGCCAGTTGAAGATCTGAAGATAGTTATATCTAGTGTTTATATTTCTGTTGAACTTTGTTAGTTAACGGGTACTTGGGCATATGTTGTCTCCAGACCTATTGTGATCCTACAGACCACACTCTCATATTGTAATAGATAGTGTTGTTATTTATCCAGTTCTTTACTATCACTTTTAGTTGGACTAGTACTATATGGTGTGGACGATCAGTGACATTCACCCATCATTCCCTATGGACCCAAAAAGGAAATTTATGTTCTCTATTTTTGCTACTCTGGGGTGTGACATGATTTTTGGTATCAGAGCTCTGGGTTTATGAGACTGTCATTCACTAACGCTTCCACACCATCTGGTCCTAATATTTTAAGATCCCTGAGATGAGATATGAGTTTAAGATAAGTTCTTCTTCTTGATGATAGTAGTTTCCTTTACAGGTTAGCATAGATCTGAATTTCCACTTGTTTGTGGATGACACTTTTCGTGGACATGTTATCCATTGCGACACCATAAAGCCAGCCATACCATAGATATACTAGAGTCATATTCGCTAGACTATTGATTATTTGGAGGAGAGGATGTGGACTTCTTTCTATGTTGTCGGAATGACACACCCGACAGAGATACGTATGGATACGTATAACTACGCTATGACCATAGCAGTCGTATACCAGGAGATGGCTAGATTGAGGTACGAGCGATTTCAACCGGGCCTATTCCACCAGAGCCTATAGCTATACCAGCACCAGTACCGACAGCCCCACCATCACCAGTACATGATGTGCCGGTTCCAAAGCTGAAGTCGATTCAGGGAGAGGAAGACCCAGAGCCAAAGGATGAGCATCCTGATGAGGATATCGATGTGGATGGAGAGGAGTAGCCTATTGTAGACACCCCAATTTTGACCAAACGTCAAATCCAGGGATTGGTTACCTCTCAAAGACCGATGATGATGATGTCCGTGACATTCGAGGATTTTCCAAGAAATTCAAAATCTTCAAGAAAAAATTTTAGAAAATAATAATAATAATAAAGGGAGAGGATTCAGGCATTCGGGAGGGAAACCCGAACGACGAAGAACGTGTGAGAAACCCAGTCTGGAAATCCATTTTATTTTAAAGAAAAAGAGAATTAATAAACAAAAACAAAAAAAAAAAAAAAAAAAAGAGAGAAAGAGGGAGTTTCCTTGAAAAAAGGGAGGACAAAATAAATGAAAAGATTTTTGAAAAAGAGAAAATACAAAAAAGAAATAGTATATTCAAAAATATACCATGCACATGGGGGATCTTAATGCAAATATATACATACATAAAATAAAAAAATTTTGTTTACACCAACATACTTTTGAAAAATCAAAAAGAGGGACAAAATTCAGTTAGCCCCGGCACGCGGAAAACGCGGCGGCACTCACTGAGTGCCGCGCCGGCACTCACTGTTTGCCGCCCAGCACTCAGCAAGTGCCGCCCGGCACTCAGTGAGTGCCGCCGGCACCCAGCGAGTGTCGCTGGCTGTAACAGACTGCATCTTCTCACATGTTCTAGAAGAAAACCTTGCACATGGGTTTCCACCCGAATTTACCCATCTATCCCTGGAATAAAGGCCTATATAAACAAAACCTCCTCTTCCATTTTGAGGACTTGAACTTGGAAATCAAGATATACATATATACAAGAATCATATAGATTTTTAGAGAGAGAGAAGAAGAATTTCTTGAAGAGCTTGAAGAATTTGAAGAATCTTGAAGAGAATTTGGGAAATCTTGGAAGATCCTCACAAGAAGTTGAAGAAATACTTGAGGTCCTAGAGGTAACCTCTTAATCCTTGATAGAATTAGGACCATTCAATCACAAGTTCATAGTTCTAGGAACTTTTTCACATTTTCAAAACCTCTCTTCTTATCCCATTTCATCACACACCACCAAGAACTTGTGATTGAATCTCATGACATTTCATCAATTTGGATGTAATTAGCTTTGGGTTTAAGACAAATTCAACTTTGAAGAGTTTGTATCCTTAGTCTTCTAAGTAATCCTTGATTTTCCTTATTTCTATTTCATTAAAAAGGTGCATGAGATCTTCCATATCTCATTGAACATCTTTGAGTTTGATTATTTAATTTCCTATGATCTTATGATCTATATGGAGATTAGAATGAATCATAGTCTTAATCTACATATAATTAGTGAGATTCAAGTCTTAATCCATGACTTGAACCTCTTCATTAAGAAATCTTATGGAATCCTTACTATATTCCAATGAGGTTTGAGTAGATTTTAACTTCATTTAGTCTCCAATGACCATCAAATGGTAGGAGTAGTGATTTGAATCCAAACTTTTATCCATGGATTTAAGTTCATTGTTTTTTGGATCTTGTGAAATCCATGCTATACTTCATTAAAACCTATGAGCATATATGCCTCATAGTCTCCAATGACCATCAAATGGTAGGAGAAAATGTGTTAGTTCAAGTCTACTCCCATGGCTTGGACTAATCTTTCTCTTAGGTTTTAAGAAGTCTTTCATACTTCATCTAAAACCTACATATGAGTATGTCTCTAACTCCAATGACCATCAAATGGTAGGAGTGATAAGTTGAATTCAAACTTGGGTCCATAGGTTTGAGTTCTTTATTTGAGGATTTTGTGAAGTTCATTTCAATACTTCATCAAGATCCATAAGTGTAGTATGCCTCATAGTCTTCAATGACCATCAAATGGTAGAAGAAGTAGTTTGGTTTGAGCCCCAACTTCATGTTTTAATAGTTGAGGCCAATCAACAAACTTGAACTAGCAAGACAAAAACAGTGGGTTCACAAACTGTTTTGATCAAAGATTTTTAGTTTAAGATCTAACCGTTGAAATCAAGTGAAACCAACGGGAAAATATCAGTAACACACTGTTTTACCACTGTGATTTTTGTTCTAGCAAGATTTTGTGATTAGAGAGGTTTGATCATGATTTTTGTGAGCTAATCACAATCTGTCCAGAGTTCTAGAATGCTTTCAGAATAATAAGTCTGTTTTGAAATTAATAAATCAGAACCCTAATAAAGTTTTCGGGGTCTCAAATAATTTTTTATAAGTGCGAACGCCCCCGATCAGTGCAATGGGATGTTAATGTGTTAGGAAGGTACCCTAAAAATATCTAAGTGTTTCTCATTTTTTTACTATTTTTAGAAAATCATACAAGATCTCTGGACAGAGAGTTGCAGAATCCTGAGTGAGGTCTAGTATTTTTCATATTTTCGGAGATCTAAGCGTTGAAACCTTGATTTTCTTTTTGGGTTAGAAACTAGACTCACAGAGGCATAACATATCCACAAATCAGTAAGATCCAACCATTGAAAGTATTTTATTTCCATTTTTGAACGTCGGGTCTGCTCTCTGTAAATCACAAAAAATTGCTACTGTTTTTGTCTAACCTTATTTATTTCAACTTAAGTAGTCTCCCAATGGCTTAGGACTCAAACCATGTTTTGAATAATGATAATTTAGATTAAACCCAGAGGCTAAGTGATCCAAATTAGTGAATAAATTCATATCTTATTCTTGTTCATAATCATTCATTCATTCATATACATTGATGCTTATAGTTAGAAATAGTTCTTGGACAAAGTTGGACTTAATTGAATTTAATTGAACATGACTTAGGGTTAATTACCTTTTGATATTATATCTAGTATGAGGCATGTGTACTAACCTTTGTTTTGTAGCGCTTTGAGGTACAATTTCTCAACCCTTCTCTAGTTTAATTTACTTCATTGATTTTAATTGATTTTTTGACCTCATGTGCGACACCTTAGCTTAGGTTTTGCCTTATGCGAATATATGAATTAGAGACCTTTCTTAGGTTTATTTTTTCATGCATTGCACGTTTGATATTCGCGGCCAGATCCCGGGTATGTTTTCTAGTTCTCTATTGCATAATCATGATGTTTGCTAGTTGAATTATGTGACTTATGAATGATATTTTACCGTTAGCAATTTTGCACCCTTTCAACATGCTTGTGTAATGTATACCTATATATGTATTAATTGAGGGCATGCTTAGATTAATAACTTGATTAAAAAGGATGTTGAGTAGAGGCCTATCGTGAGATAGGATGAAAGGGGGTGTTTTAGTCCGCCGGGCTCCTTCCCCTTTCATTCCATAATCCCCGGACCCAGCTTATCTTTGGTTTCGCAAAAGATCAGTTTCCTTTTAAATGGTTTCTTAATTTTCCTTTTAAAAATTAAGTGGCGACTCTTTGAATTTGAAAAAGATTTGTTTTAAAAGTGGGTAAAATTTGAAACCCTGCGATATCCACAATCTGGCGACTCTGCTGGGGATCGAACCCAGAATCTCTGGTTTCGCAGACCAGAATTTTGATTTTGGGTTCACTCGAGGATTAGACTTGAAAGCATCCTTTTAATCAAATTAATTAATTTTTGTGTGCCCGTTGCATTGCACTTGCATGTCTCGCCAGTCGATTGCACGGAACTATGACCTTGGAGGCTCGGGGCAACCCGGTCGGTCAAGCCATCATGGGGCCGTGTGATCACCCTTGATCTCGTACCATGTTTTGGTATATGAAGCATCCTATCGGGTCTGTGTCAAGGGTCCCTTATTCGACCAAAACCCGGCCTTTGCATGGTAGCTTCCATAAAACCTTTCAATCTTAGGAAATTAATTCTTGATTGGGATTATGTGCTAGGGAGTTTTGTATGCCCGAAAGGGGTTATTTGAGATGATGACGATGCTTGCTTGATAAAAGATGTGTAACCCTTTAATCACCTTTTAGCAATTCCTTCTCATGTCCCACGACATTTGGGAACATGCTGGATCTTGATTATGTGATTACATCTCTTACATCTTGCCAAGTTAAGCATCATTGACCTTATATGCATCCGAATTCATGAAGAGTGTGACAATAATCCGATCATGTGATCCTCCTACCCCAAAGAATTTTAAAATACATTTTCGGAAGCAAATAGATTTTTGGTATCTCTATTCCAAGGCATTCAATCACTCTTTCAAAATTTTTGGAGTTCACTTTTGGATTAAAATTTCAAATCGACCATATTTGAAGGAAGAACCTAAAAATCTTGGAACCCAAAATTCTTGAAAAAGTTTGAAAAGTTTTACCAACTAAAGTAATGCTTCTTTTTCAAAGCAAAATTCGGACCTAATCACCTTTTTTGTTAAGGAATATAATCCAAGAAATCTCTGCAATTAAAGAAATCATTTTCAAAGGCAAGGTTAATCATCTTTTGTTTAGAAATGTTGTTATTTTCAAAGGAAAACTTCTTAAGGAATTTTGAAAAGGTCCCATCATCTAGGGGAAATACTTGTTAAATGGATTTCAAAAATTCTAAAACCTTGAAGGGGTAAAAAGGATCACAATGAAAGGAGAAATTAGCACACTCAACATGGAGGAGGATTTTATGTGCTTATGTGTTTATGTGTTAGGATTAGAATTTTCTTTTATTTAGCATATAGAATAGGCACACACACACACATGCATTTGCATCCGTATGGCATATGAATCATTCATGAAAGCATATAAATCAATAATAAAAGTAAAAGGTAAATAAATAATGGTGAAAAGGGAGAAAAAGTTGTTAAAGTTAAAATAACTGAAACAAATATGATTGTAGGTAAAAGATAGAATCAACTACGAGCATAGCCTGGTACAGAGATTCTACTGCAAGACTAGTGAGAAAAGAGATGGCACAAGAGGCTAATGCAAGGGAGATGGCAGAGTTAAGGACAATGGTGGAACAGCAAGCGGGACAAATGACTAGAATGATGACCATGATAGAAGCACTAGCACGACAGCAGCCAGGCAATGATCCTCCTCACAGGGATGAAGATTGGTTTGATGAAACAAAAGGGATTGAAGCAAGGGAGAAACTAGAAAAAGAAAGGGCTGAGAAGGACAAGTTGATGACTGAGAAAATGGAGAAGTTGGAAAGGGTGGTCCGAAATTAAGGCCCATGGAGTTGACACCTATTTGTTGGAGTTAGAAGGGTTGTATGAGGGGGTTTGTGAGGTATTGCCCGCAGGATTTAAAATGCCTGTATTCGACAAGTTTGATGGAACAGGGAACCCTCGTAGCCACATTAGAATGTGTATAGGGGCATTTCAGCCTAGCGGTCTAAGCACGGTCATGATGGCAGTCTTGTTTCAACAGACGTTAACTGGGGCTGCTTTGTCTTGGTATCTCACTCTAGAACCAGGGAAGACTAGAAATTGGGAAGAAGTGGTAAAAGCATTTGTGGCCCAATACGAATACAATCAAGATCTGGATGTTACTATCAGGGATTTGGAGACTACCCGACAGGGGAACAAAGAATCTTTTGCTGAATTTCTAAGCCGATGGAGAGGAAAGGCTGCTAAGATGATACAAAGGCCGACTGAAAAAGAGCAAATCCGAATGCTGATGAAGAACCTCCAACCCGTCTATCAGGAGAAGATGAGGTTCCAATCCCTCAATACCTTCACCGAGGTGTTCGATGTAGGAACCAGAATCGAAGACGCGATACAGGAAGGGGTCATCAAAAAAGAGGAGCCAGTGAACAGGTACAGACGACCGAACTATGGAGCAGGAGGAGGACATTTGGGAGGTCATTCAGGGTCTACGGATGTGAACGCACTGAGCGAACCTGAGAAAAAGTTTGATATAACCAGAAATTACCCAAAGAGGGGAGGGGATAAGCCTTTAAGGAGGTTTTCAGAGTTGGGAGTATCTTTGTCCACGGCTCTCGATAGGCTGGTAGCAAAAGGACATTTTCGCCTACTGGAGCCGCGACCCAGAGCAAATCCACCACCTCCGAATTTCAAATCTGATTTATATTGCAAGTTCCATCAGGAGCAGGGGCACTCAACTGACCGGTGTTTAAGACTAAGGCATGAGATTCAAGATTTGATTGACAAAAAAATAATATCTGAACCACCCACCAACCCGCCAAATGTTACCAGAAATCCGCTACCAGAACATCATGCCGTGCCACCACCCAGAATTTACTACTTGGGAAATGAGGAGAGCTCTTTTGACCCATCAGCATTGATCACTAAGTTGGGAAGTCCGAGAAAAGTTTATCAGATGTTGGAGGGTTCGCAAATCTGCACTCTAAAAGGGTTGGTAGATGAAGGCAAAGGGAAAGAAATAGAAGGGACTGTTGACGCAGATTGGTGGGCACCGGAAGCTGACAATTCACTTTGGTACAAAGGGGACGATATTCAGGATCCTAATAAAGTTAAGGAGGACCTTTGGTATGAAAGTGAGGAGGAAGGTTTGAAAATTGTTGAAACACAAGATAGACTTTGGGTCAAAGAAGGTATTAGTCACCTCACACGATCTGGGAGGCATTTTAAACCACACGAACTTGAGGAGGATCACCCGGAACAAGAAATGAATAAAGGAAAAGGAAAACTGAATGAGGAAGAAGAGGAGGACAGAGTCTTAAGACAGATGAAGAAGACACAGGCAAATATCACTATTTGGGGGTTGCTAATCGCTTCCAAGCGTCATAGGCAAGCAGTCCTTGACGCTCTTAATCAGTCGGATGTTTCCATCGATGTTACTCCGGAAGATCTCATCAGCATGATCGGAAGAAGCCCAACCCTGGCTATATCATTCTCTGAAGCTGACTTACCTCCTGGGGGACCTGTTTTTAATAAGCCGTTGCACATCACCGTTGAGTGCCTAGGAAATTCTCTACCTGCTTGCCTCGTCGACAACGGGTCTGCATTAAATGTATGCCCTTTTCGAACAGCTAAAAGGATGGGGCTCGATGAATCTACATTTATACCATCGGAACAAAAGGTGAGGGCTTATGATAATACTCTACGGGCAGTGATGGGGATCATCTTTCTGAATCTCTCTGTCGGGACTGGTGAAAGGGAAATAGAATTCCAAATCATTGACATTCCTGCATCGTTTAACCTGCTTTTGGGAAGGCCGTGGCTTGATAGTTTGGGTGCCATTCCATCAACCATCCATTAGAAAGTTAAGTACATTTGAAAAAACAAGGTATGCGATCTTCTGGGGGATAGCTGGATGAATGTGTCTGGGGCCTCATCAAGTGCTCCGATTTTAGAAGTACAGATACAAGAAGGTGAAGCAAGCTTGGGTGGGTTTGAGTTCATTAACGTCATAGAAGAGGGGAAGCCGAAGGAGTTTTTACCACTGTATTTTGATCAGTACGCCAGTCCATTGGTGGCCGGGATCATGAGAAAAATGGGGTTCTTCCCAGGGATGGGTTTAGGTAAGAAACACCAAGGATTGTCAGAATTCCCAAGTATCGTCACACAAACCCACACCCATGGGCTAGGATACTCGCCAACCAAGGAAGAGTTGAACAAGAAGAAGAAAGCAACAGATGCACCGATGGAACCATACCTGAAAACTCTTAATGGGTACTTCGTCAAGCAGGGAGAAGATTTTCCATTTTGTGGTTTTCCGGAGCCGTGGATGGATGAAGCAGAGAAGCGTATGAAGCCAGGATTCGAGATTTTCTTTACGCATGACTTTTTTGAGTATGAGGACCCATATTTTCAGCAGCCTGAAAAATCTGCCTTTACTCAGGACTGGGTCTGTACTATGGATGGCTCAGCAATGAAGAACCTGCTAGAAGGAGGATACAAGAAGATCGAAAAAGGGAGCTCTGCAGAGATCAAAGATGAAGGTGAGAAGAGTCGGGATAAAGAAGACAGTAATGAGAATAAAGAAAGGGAGAAACCAGAGTACAAAGGGAAGCCAGAAGAAGTGGAAATAGAAGAGATTACTCAGGAAGAGGAACGGGAAGATCATTTCATAGCTGATATGGGAGGGGAAAGCAAGAAAGAGTGGGTCTTTGAGTCTAGTGATAGGTACCCCCCTCACCCAGAGTCTGTATTGGCCCAAATGAGGCGTCTTTCCATTTCTATGTCTGTTGTAATTGCTCCCAAGAAAGTTAATGAGAATGTGACTAATTCTGCTTACTTGACTGCGCATAATAATAACTGTAATGCATGTAATGAAAATGATGAAATACCTCATGAATTGCAAAAACTAATTGAAAAAGAAAATGAACCTGCATGCAAAATCATGGAAAGCACTTTAACCATTAATTTGGGAAATGAAGATAATCCACAAAATGTTTCTATTGGCTCCACACTTAATAATGAGGAAAGCGAAGAATTAATCAATCTATTAAATGAATTCAAAGATGTCTTTGCATGGTCCTATGATGATATGCCAGGAATTGATCCAGAAATTGTCCAACACCATATTCCCCTTTTTCCAAATTCGAAACCCGTGAAACAAAAATTGAGGCGAATGAGGCCTGAATGGGCGCTTAAAGTGAAAGAGGAGGTTGAAAAGCAACTGAAGGCTGGATTCTTGATTGTAACCGAGTATCCTGATTGGGTTGCCAATATTGTACCGGTTCCTAAAAAGGATGGTCGTGTTAGGGTTTGTGTAGATTTCCGAGATTTGAACAAAGCTAGCCCTAAGGATGATTTCCCTTTACCCCACATCGACGTATTAGTAGATAATACCGCAGGGCATGAACTTCTATCTTTCATGGATGGGTTTTCAGGGTATAACCAGATCTTGATGGCACCAGAGGATAGAGAGAAAACAACTTTTATCACACCTTGGGG
Source organism: Hydrangea macrophylla (assembly GCA_033977485.1). Classification (NCBI taxonomy): domain Eukaryota; kingdom Viridiplantae; phylum Streptophyta; class Magnoliopsida; order Cornales; family Hydrangeaceae; genus Hydrangea; species Hydrangea macrophylla. The sequence continues at coordinate 59,231,266 of CM066997.1, read as the reverse complement.
GACTTACTGTTATAGAGTTATGCCGTTTGGGCTTAAGAATGCAGGTGCAACTTACCAGAGAGCTGCCACCACATTATTACACGACATGATTCATAAAGAAGTAGAAGTATATGTGGATGACATGATAGTAAAATCCAAAGAAAGGGGAGGGCATCTGGAGGCATTAAGAAAGTTTTTTGGAAGGCTGAGAAAGTTCGGGATGAGGCTAAATCTGCAAAAATGCACCTTTGGGGTCACCACTAGAAAACTACTAGGGTTTCTGATCACCCAGAGAGGAATTGAGGTAGATCCCACCAAAATCCAAGCTATAGCCGAAATACTGCCACCTAGGAATGAAAAGAAGTTGAGAGGATTCTTAGGAAGAATACAGTTCATCAGCCGCTTCATATCCAAACTCACCATGACCTGTGACCCGTTGTTCAAATTATTGAGAAAGGGGGAAAAGTTCGAATGGGATAACCAGTGCCAAAAAGCCTTTGAAAAGATCAAAACCTACCTTCAAAACCCACCTATCCTATCACCTCCTAAGCCCGGGAAACCTCTATTGCTATACCTATCCATAACCGAGAACTCAATGGGGTGTATGTTGGCCCAAGAAGAAGAAGAGGGGCGTGTGGAAAAAGCCATATACTACTTGAGTAAGAGGATGACTGGGTATGAGTTGAACTATTCACCGTTGGAGAAAGCTTGTTGGGCCCTAGTTTGGTGTACCCGTCGCCTTAGGCATTACATGCTAGCCTTCCCTATCACCCTGATATCCCGAATGGACCCACTCAAATACCTCTTTGAAAAACCTGCCCTGACCAGTAGGATATCCCGTTGGACCATGATGCTAGCTGAATATGATATTAGATATGTCACTTCCAAATCTGTCAAGGGGAGAGCTGTCGCCGAGTATTTAGCCGACCTCGCCATAGAATCCGAAGAAAGGGGAGAATTTAAGTTTCCAGATGAAGAAGTAATGGAAGTAAAAGAGAACCTTTGGAAAATTTACTTTGATGGAGCAGCTAATCAAATAGGATACGGGGTAGGGATTATCCTCGTATCACCTAGCGGGGTCCCCACTCCTTTGGCCATTAAGCTCAAGTATAATTCGACTAATAACACGACAGAGTATGAAGCCTGTATAATTGGGATGGAAGCAGCCTTGACTTTGGGAGTAGAAAAGATCGATGTTTTCGGGGACTATAATCTAATAATATCACAAGTGAGGGGTGACTGGAGAATAAAGCATGAGAAGTTGAGACCTTACCATGAATACCTAGAGAGCCTGAAGGTGCAATTCAAAAGAATTTCGTTCTATTACCTTCACCGTGAGGAGAACCAATTGGCAGATTCCCTAGCAACCTTAGCCTCAATGATCCAAATTCCTGTAGGAGTCTCCATGATTCCTTTGTCTATAGAAGAGAGAACCCGACCTTCGTATGAAATAATCGCCGCCATTGAAGAAGAGGGAGAAGTTGAGATACCATGGTATATAGATGTTTGGAACTTTGTTGAGAAAGGAGAATATCCCGGAGGAGCTTCAGAGAAGGATAAGAGAGCCATTCGTAGATTTTCAGCTCAATTTGTAATCTATGCGGGAAAGTTGTGGAAGAAGTCCTACAACGGTTATAATTTAGAATGTCTATATGAAAGGGAAGCAGGGAAAATGATGGAAGAAGTACATGAAGGAGTCTGTGGGCCCCACATGAACGAACATATGTTGGCCAAAAAGATAATTCGGCAGGGATACTATTGGACGACTTTAGATAAGGATTGCTGTGAGTATGGTAAGAGATGCCATAAATGTTAGGTTCATGCAAATTTAATGCATACCCCACCTTCCCAGCTCTATAGCATGACCACCCCTTGGCCATTTTCTGTGTGGGGTATTGATATCATCGGAGAAGTAATTCCGAAAGCTTCAAATGGGCACCGGTACATAATTGTGGCAATAGACTATTTTACCAAATGGGTGGAAGCGGCATCATACGCAACTTTGAAGGCAAAAGATGTGGTGAATTTTATCCAGAAGAATGTAATCTGCAGATACGGGGTGCCAAATGAGCTTATTTCTGACCACGGGAGTCATTTTCAGGGAGAGGTTATTCCATTCCTAGAGAAGTATAGGATCACCCACCACCAATCCTCACCATACAGACCACAAACAAATGGAGCAGTAGAGGCCGCAAACAAAAATGTGAAAGCCATCCTGGGGAAAATGACGGATGCATATAGAGATTGGCATGAAAAATTACCGTTCGCTTTGTGGGGATATCGAACTTCCATAAGAACCTCGACCGGGGCTACACCATACTCATTGGTCTACGGGATGGAGGCTGTTTTACCGGTGGAAGTTGAAATACCATCTCTAAGAGTTCTGGCAGAATGCGAGGTAACTGAACTGGAATGGTTGCGGGGGAGATATGAGGAATTGTTGTTATTCGATGAAAAGAGGTTGGCTGCTGTAAACCATACTCAGGGATATCAGAAAAGGATAGCTCGTGCTTTCAACAAAAAGGTTCGCCCAAGGAAGCTTGCTGAGGGCGACCTGGTCCTCAAAGAACTTAAAGCGCCTGTTTATGACCCACGAGGAAAATTCAAACCCAACTGGGTCGGACCATATATCATCAAGACACTCCTCTCCGGGGGAGCTGTCTATCTCATGGACCTAGATGGAGTTGAGTTTAAACAACCAATCAACCTCGATCGCCTCAAAAAATACTTTGCTTGAAACCTTGTCTTTCAAAACCTCCAGAATTGATGAACTACGCTTGACCTGATTCCCGGTAGGGGATACGTAGGCAATCTGCTCGGTTCGGTCACAAAATAAAAGATGTATGTGTGTTCTTTCTAGCCTTGGCTGAACTACTGCGGACCTGATACCCGTTCGGGGATAAGTAGGCGGGCTCACAAGGCCCTCGGTCCAAAACCCAAACAAATTTAAGAGCCCCAAGTTTTCACCATGTCAAACTAGGGGCAAACGCCTAGAACCACATCTAAATCCCGAAACCAGGGGCAAACTTCGTTTGCTAGAGCCGATGAACCCAGACAAAGCTTAAACCCATTTCTGGATATACTGGCTATCAAAATGTGCATCATGTGGAAACAAACAAGAGTTCATTACATAGAGGGATTAAAACTAAGCAAGACTCATGAAGGAGTAATAAAAGCCGAAGGAGGCATTGAGGGGAAAACTGTTCATAGCCCAGAGAAATTAAAGAAGTGCTAACTTTGATTCTTCATGATCAGGGCATTTTCGAAATATAAAAAAAAAAAAATGCATCACAGAAAATAAACATAGCCAAAGTTAAGCAGAATTTGTCAAAACTTTTAAAATCTTGCTTCGTTCCTTTTTACTTTGTCTATCTGGAAGCTACCCCCTGACCAGAGACTGAATCTCAAACAAATACTCTGCGGTCGGGACAACTGAAGTTGGAATCCTCCGAAAGGGAGCTGATACGCTATCATGCCAAGCCTCTGCGAATATCCTCACTGTCGAAGGACGTAGGGCAGAGCTCCTCGAGAAATCAGCAGTAATAACATCGAGGACATCTTGGAGCAAGCCGAATTGGCGGGCTACCCGGCTGGAATGTAAAAGGTGGTAACTCGCAGACCAGTCAACCAAATCCCGGGGCGCCCAGGAAGACGTATCGCGACAGAGCAATAAGACCAGCGAGGGCATATCCAACAGATGTCCTCATAACTCAAGCCTCGAAACCAAGCAAGCCAGCTGGTAACTGTGCGGGAGGGGTAATGGACGTCCATGCGATCATAAGGGAGCAGTCTCCCGAGGGGAAGGTGAGCAAAGAAGCCCAAGCGCTCAATGAGCCAAATCTGTAAAACGTAGGGTGACCCCGAAAGCAGCATCGATCCCGCGGTATGTGCATGATCCAGACCTAGAAAAGTCTCCCCCAGAACGAGCATAACAGCACTCCGCATCTCTCGGAGGCCACATACGATCGGAATCAGGATATCAGTGGAAGACTGAAATAAGAAGTGTGAAAGCATCGCCAGAGAAAGGGCGTTCCGCCTGATGACCTGATACCTCCTATCGTCAGGATCGCCAATGGGTGCGTAAGTGGAGGAGAGGCGGTCGAAATCAATATGACGGTCATGAACAAGGGAGCCGGCAGCGCCCCGAGAAATGCCAAGAAGGGCCGATAAATCCTGAATATATCCTGCCTGGATCTGTGGAATGATCAAATCGGCATACGGATCGGTGTAAAAGATGGCGCTAAACTCCTCAAAGAGAGGACAGACCTCCTCGTGACCAAACCGAAAGACGTGAAGAGAAGGGTCCCAACACATGATAGCTGCTCGAAGCAAGTCCTCATCTAGAGCTGAATGGTGAAATGCAAAAAGGTCCGTCAGTCTGTGGGATTCAAGGTTGAGTCGATCGATGCCAGAAAGGGAATCCATCCATGGGTATAGGATGTCGGAACTAATGGGGGCCATGAAGAAAGGAGGGGGATATAAAAGGAAAAAGTTTGAATGCAAAGAAGGCAAAATGGCTCTAGAAATCCTGAACGAACCTAGGAATGGGTAAATGGCAGCTTATATAGAAAAAGGGGCCGGACCGGCACTCGATGTAAAGAGGCGGCACTCACTGAGTGCCGGCCGACAATTACTGAATGCCGCACAGCATTCACAGAGTGCCGCCCAGCCTCACCGAGTGCCGGCCCAGGTTTAAAAGGCACATGGGTCATTTTGTAACTTTAATCAGCCCAAACCTGCACAGAATCTGAATAAAAATGCTGCCAATCATCATTTTAAGCACCATTGTTTGCACCACTCATTAAAATAAAGCCAAGAGAGGGTATTCATGATCTAAATAAGCAACAGGAATAAGATTTAAGAACTAATACGGGGAAGCAATCAAGCATGAATATAAACAAATTCAAAATGGGCACGCAGGCCACCATGCATGAGTATTGCTAAATTCGCCTAAATAAGAGAATTCGAAATTCTTTTGTCCTCGCAGGGACATAACATAACATAAAGGAGATAAGCTACCCTCGTCTACGACGAGGATTCCTTCTGGGCGTTTGCTGAGCTGCCTGACCTCTCCCAGCTCCGCCATCGCCTCCATCTCCGCCATCACCTCCATCTCCTCCATCTCCCCCATCTCCATCACCTCCTTGGTAGCCGCCGCCTTGGCCACTACCGCCAGCACCTCCCTGATAGCCGCCGCCCTGGCTCAATTAGAACTCCTGGATTTGTCTCCTCAGAGCCGCCATCTCAGCTTCCTGTAAGAAAGAACAGGCGAAATAAGTAATGCAAAAAAAGAAAAGAGAGAGGAGAAGGGAAAAGAAGAAAGGGAGTGTAATACCATAGCTCTAGCCTGAAGATCGGCGTTGGTCCTTGCTCCATCAGCCTGAAAAAAAAAGGAGAAAGAAAGGAGAGAATTAGAATGCAGTTATTAGAATAAAGGTGATCATTTGGATTCTTTTTGAAGATAAATAAGAAAATCTTTTGAGTTTTTATGGCTGTTTGAATTTTTGCAAATAAAAAAAAAAGAAGAGAATTTTGTTCCAAACAAAAAGGGATTTACCCTCCATTCACGTCCATGAATCCAGTGCTGGACGGTGTGCGCATATGACAGACCCTCTTCAGCGTAATCCCGGGGGACTGTATCATATTGTAGAGGGATAGTCGGGACATTCTGAGTGTAAGGGGTCAGCTGATACATGGTCTCTTGACCCATGTTGACCATGGGAACGCTCCAATTCCACTGCTGAAGGGCTGGGGGTTCAGCGACCCCAGGAACAGGCTGCAAATAAGAGTTTTTTTTAACTTAAAAGATTGAAAAGGAATGGAAAGCAGAAATGAAAGAAATATACATATGTGAATAAGGTTTGTTACCCGGACGACATCCATAAGGGGAAAATTATGCATAAGAGAATTCAATCTAAAGGCTGCATAACCATCTGGGCCGTCCAGAAGGTTTGCAATGTTCTCCCCGTCTAGAGCAGCCACAAGGTCGTCATGATCCAGGGTCTTTGTGCTCCTCATAGTAGCTGGAGGGACCCACGGCACATAAAAGTTTGGGGCAGCAAGAGACTGCCTAGTCACCCTCTCACCAAGGTACCACTCCCGGCACGCCTCACCCACCATCAGAACCCTCAATCTAGAATAGGCCACCGCCGCCTGAATTGCTTCACCTGCCTCTGGGAGGGCCGCTGCCCACGGGTTCCATATCACATGAATCTCACACAAATTAATGAGGAGGTTCCGGTAGCCAACAAAATCATGAGCCCCGACTTTTTGGCCCGTTGCCTCCTTCCTCCACTTCAAGCCCTGAGGCATGATAGCCGCCTCGCTGTCTCGAGTACTGGGAGCTCTCATCTAGAGGTATTCATGCGACCATATCTGTAAGGCAAAATAAAGAGGCAAATTCAGTTTTCAAAATTGGAGGAAATGAATGCAATAAAAATAAAAGGAATAAGGATGAAATGAATGAATAAATAAATAATAAAGTTGAAGCTTTACCTCCCAAGCTCTCCAATACCCGCCCGTGGAGGGGGAGTTTCCCCTAGAAACCTCACTCATGTGGTTGTAGAGAGTGGCCAAACCTGCCCCTCCCCAGTTGTATTGGGAGATGCGATCGACGTCTGTGAGAGAAGCCAAATACCCAAGATTGATTGTGTCACCCTTTGTACTCATCAGCGAGCAACCCATCACATACATGATGAAGGCCCTGGCCATTTGATCGTCAGTGAAGGCCTGATCCTTGAAGGTATCCAGGAACCATTTTGCGGGAACTATGAAATCCCCTGGATGAGCCCCAAGCAAGTCAATAATTTCTTCGTGACGGTTCTGAAGATCGTCATAACGAGCAATAGGGAGGCCACCAAATGGGACGCCAGTGATCATGGCGAAGTCTAAGGGAGTCATCGTCATCTCCCCAAAAGGCATATGGAAGGTGTTCGTCGTGTCCCACCACCTTTCCGCCAAGGCTTGAATGTGGGTCCGGTCATTTGTACTCTTCTCCAGAAGCAAAGCAAAGAGCCCAAATCCAGCATTGTTGACCAAGGTTCTCACATCATCAGAGAGCTCCACATACCACCTTCGGCCATGGGCCATGCTCCCATGACCCTTGAGGACAAATTCTGGAGTCTGCGAAACAAAAAAAAAAGAGAGAGAAAAGAAAATAAGAAAAGGAGGGAATAATAAATACTTTCTTTTGGGATTCAAGCAATTCAATTTAGTGAATAAGGAAAATAATTCCCGAGTCTAAGCGACTCGTTGATTTGAAAAATAAGAATAAAATTCTTTGAGAGTCTAAGCGACTCGTTGATTTGAAAATAATGATAATAAAAGAGGTTCTTTGGAGTCTGAGCGACTCGTTGATTTGAAAAAAAAAGAATAAAATTCTTTGAGAGTCTAAGCGACTCGTTGATTTGGAAAAATAAGAATAAAATTCTTTGAGAGTCTAAGCGACTCGTTGATTTGAAAAATAATGAAAATTCTTTGAGAGTCTAAGCGACTCGGCGATTTGAAATAAAAAGGGGATCTCTTTTGAAGTCTAAGCACAAAAATGTTTGTGGGTCGTAAGCAATGATTGGATTTTAGGTTCATTCAAAATATTAAGCATACGCAAAATTCATCCAGATTAGCACAACCACCCATTAGCAATGAATAAATGGAATAATGAAATCAATGTGTCCAACTAAGGGCAATAATAAAAAGAGGGGGCACAATACCAAGCATTGAATCCTAATCATGAAAGAGGGGATTGGCGAATAGGTTGAATTTTCAAATATGCATTCATACATGCATTGATTATCATATACTACATTGGCATAGAAAGGGGGGAAGGGCATTCATGCATGCATTGCTCATCATTCATAAGCACTACATTGCATTGTCTCATCATAAGCATAAAGAGGAAAGTTTGGGAGTGTACCAATCGATTGAAGGCCCGTGCCGAGAGATGTGCCCCGGGATCGGCAAGTAAAACTGATGAACTGTGGACTGGATTGGGTTAGTATTTCTTCTTAGGAGGGCCATAAGACCCTGAACCACTAGCCATGGGGAGAACTACAAACAAAGAAAATGTTTTTCATATGAGAGTTTTGGGGGAGGAAAGTAAAAAACCATGGGGATGACTATGATTCCACATATAAAATCAATCAAAGATGTAATCTTTGTGTGAACTTACCTTGATTATGAGTGATTCTTGAAGAGAAGATCAAAAGAGAATGGAGTTGTGGAGAGGAAACCCAAAGCAAGAAGAGGAAGAGAATGAAAAGAAAGAAGAAGAGGCCAAGTAGTCTTTTATGAACTGCCAGTCAGGCCGGCACTCGGTGAAAAGAGGGCCGGCATTCACTGAATGCCGCCCGGCATTTGGTGATGGCCAGTCGGCACTCCGTGAGTGTCGGTTCCTTTTTGCCGAGTGCCGCCGCGTTGTCAAAATGGCTCTTTTACCCCTGATTTTCACTATTTACAAAAGAACCCCTGAATTTTGCTTCCATGTCCTTATAAATTTTCCCTCGTTCCAAAAGGACCCCCGAGGTTTGAAAAATGAGTTTTAAAGCCCTCTTGTAAATGGGAATTATCCCCTGCTTGTTGAAAATTTTGTCAAGGAACACTCGTTTGCAATAAATAGGTTAATCAACTCCGGATTTCTATGAAATTGAATTTGATTGAGGTCTAATTGACTCCTGATTTTGGAAAATAGGAAAATTGAATCTGATTGACTCCGGATTTCCTTGAAAGTTGAATTTGATCAAAATTTAATTGACTCCCAATTTTGGAAAAAAAAGGAAAATTGAGTCTGTTCGACTCTAGATTTCTCTGAATTTGAAATTGATTGGAGTCTAATTGACTCCAAATCTTGAAAAAAGGAAGAAAAAGAAGTAAGTTGAGTCTAATTGAGTCTGGATTTCTTTAAATTTGAATTTGATTCCAAATTTTGGAAAATAAGAGATTTGAGTCTATTCAACTCCGGATTTATCTGGCAGTCAATTAGACTCCCAATTTTGGAAAATTGATTTGATATGAGCGGGGTTAGCTCTATCCCTCTGAAAAATAATTTGGTTTGAGCTTGATTGGCTCCAATTCTTTAAAGCATGGTGTGTTCGAGCTTAATTGGCTCCGATCCTTTTAATGGAGTATCTGGTATGAGCCTAATCGACTCCAAATTTTGAAGAGTCAATGCGGTTTGAGCTTGCTTTGGCTCCAACTTTTCGAAAGACAATCTGATCTAAGCATCGGATGACTCCGATTTTGAAAAAAATGTGATCTGATCAACTCCAAAGTTCAGAAGAATGAATTGATTTGAGAAGTTAAGATAATCTGATGGACCATCGAATCCCAGAAATGAAATGGACACGCATTTGAGTGCTTCCAGATCTAGGAAAATTGGAAAAATAAATCTTGAAAAGGAGAGTAACTCAAAAAGGGGAAAATAAGAGTTGAGTTTGACTTTGCATAGAAGAAAAATGCATTTGCTTCTCTGGTCTTCACCAAACAAATCTGTCGATTAGATGATTTTGGGAGATTATGGAGCGTAAGGCATGAAGCGGCTCAATCTTTCAGCGTGCTACCTGATTCGACTTAGTCGATCAGATGATTTTTGGGAGATTATGGAGCGTAAGGCATGAAGTGGCTCAATCTTTCAGCGTGCTACCTGATTCGGCTTAGCTGATCAGATGATTTTGGGAGATTATGGAGCGTAAGGCATGAAGCGGCTCAATCTTCCAGCGTGCTACCTGATTCGACTTAGTCGATCAGATGATTTTGGGAGATTATGGAGCGTAAGGCATGAAGCGGCTCAATCTTCCAGCGTGCTACCTGATTCGACTTAGTCGATCAGATGATTTTGGGAGATTATGGAGCGTAAGGCATGAAGCGGCTCAATCTTTCAGCGTGCTACCTGATTCGGCTTAGCCGATCAGATGATTTTGGAAGATTATGGAGCATAAGGCATGGAGCGGCTCAATCTTTCAGCGTGCTACCTGATTCGGCTTAGCCGATCAGATGATTTTTGGAAGATTATGGAGCGTAAGGCATGAAGCGGCTCAATCTTTCAGCGTGCTACCTGACTTGGCTATGGAGTATAAGGCGCAGGGCGCATCTCAGTCAATCAGACGATTCTCATACGCATGTGAAATGTGTATACATCAGTCATAATGTTCCTAGAGTAGGACGGTATCATAATAGGATAATTCGATGTATATGGTGCATTTCTGATAATAGGAAGAGTAACGTGACTCAGGATCATCACGTTTGGGAGCATAAGATATAAGATTGCATGAGCATGTGCATCACGATAAGATAGGTGCATTCATCTGTGTGACTACCTGCGTTGGTGTATTGTTGTCCTTTGCCCGAACTACGTCCTGGTCTGATTCCCATTGGGATACGTAGGCAGCTCACCTTTGAGCACGACCAGCATTTGGCTATCTGCACACCCGATTTTGCAACGCACTTTTGTTTTTTACCTGGATTCGACTATTTGGTCAAAGGCTTGTCTTTCACACAGGCTTTGACATTCGCTTGTGATATGCGTTGCTTCACGAGCTCTGTCAAAGAGGGGCAAACTGTAGACACCCCAATTTTGACCAAACGTCAAATCCAGGGATTGGTTACCTCTCAAAGACCGATGATGATGATGTCCGTGACATTCGAGGATTTTCCAAGAAATTCAAAATCTTCAAGAAAAAATTTTAGAAAATAATAATAATAATAAAGGGAGAGGATTCAGGCATTCGGGAGGGAAACCCGAACGACGAAGAACGTGTGAGAAACCCAGTCTGGAAATCCATTTTATTTTAAAGAAAAAGAGAATTAATAAACAAAAACAAAAAAAAAAGAAAGAGAGAAAGAGGGAGTTTCCTTGAAAAAAGGGAGGACAAAATAAATGAAAAGATTTTTGAAAAAGAGAAAATACAAAAAAGAAATAGTATATTCAAAAATATACCATGCACATGGTTGATACCATGCATATGGGGGATCTTAATGCAAATATATACATACATAAAATAAAAAAAATTTGTTTACATCAACATACTTTTGAAAAATCAAAAAGAGGGACAAAATTCAGTTAGCCCCGGCACGCGGAAAACGCGGCGGCACTCACTGAGTGCCGCGCCGGCACTCACTGTTTGCCGCCCAGCACTCAGCAAGTGCCGCCCGGCACTCAGTGAGTGCCGCCGGCACCCAGCGAGTGTCGCTGGCTGTAACAGACTGCATCTTCTCACATGTTCTAGAAGAAAACCTTGCACATGGGTTTCCACCCGAATTTACCCATCTATCCCTGGAATAAAGGCCTATATAAACAAAACCTCCTCTTCCATTTTGAGGACTTGAACTTGGAAATCAAGATATACATATATACAAGAATCATATAGATTTTTAGAGAGAGAGAAGAAGAATTTCTTGAAGAGCTTGAAGAATTTGAAGAATCTTGAAGAGAATTTGGGAAATCTTGGAAGATCCTCACAAGAAGTTGAAGAAATACTTGAGGTCCTAGAGGTAACCTCTTAATCCTTGATAGAACTAGGACCATTCAATCACAAGTTCATAGTTCTAGGAACTTTTTCACATTTTCAAAACCTCTCTTCTTATCCCATTTCATCACACACCACCAAGAACTTGTGATTGAATCTCATGACATTTCATCAATTTGGATGTAATTAGCTTTGGGTTTAAGACAAATTCAACTTTGAAGAGTTTGTATCCTTAGTCTTCTAAGTAATCCTTGATTTTCCTTATTTCTATTTCATTGAAAAGGTGCATGAGATCTTCCATATCTCATTGAACCTCTTTGAGTTTGATTATTTAATTTCCTATGATCTTATGATCTATATGGAGATTAGAATGAATCATAGTCTTAATCTACATATAATTAGTGAGATTCAAGTCTTAATCCATGACTTGAACCTCTTCATTAAGAAATCTTATGGAATCCTTACTATATTCCAATGAGGTTTGAGTAGATTTTAACTTCATTTAGTCTCCAATGACCATCAAATGGTAGGAGTAGTGATTTGAATCCAAACTTTTATCCATGGATTTAAGTTCATTGTTCTTTGGATCTTGTGAAATCCATGCTATACTTCATTAAAACCTATGAGCATATATGCCTCATAGTCTCCAATGACCATCAAATGGTAGGAGAAAATGTGTTAGTTCAAGTCTACTCCCATGGTTTGGACTAATCTTTCTCTTAGGTTTTAAGAAGTCTTTCATACTTCATCTAAAACCTACATATGAGTATGTCTCTAACTCCAATGACCATCAAATGGTAGGAGTGATAAGTTGAATTCAAACTTGGGTCCATAGGTTTGAGTTCTTTATTTGAGGATTTTGTGAAGTTCATTTCAATACTTCATCAAGATCCATAAGTGTAGTATGCCTCATAGTCTTCAATGACCATCAAATGGTAGAAGAAGTAGTTTGGTTTGAGCCCCAACTTCATGTTTTAATAGTTGAGGCCAATCAACAAACTTGAACTAGCAAGACAAAAACAGTGGGTTCACAAACTGTTTTGATCAAAGATTTTTAGTTTAAGATCTAACCGTTGAAATCAAGTGAAACCAACGGGAAAATATCAGTAACACACTGTTTTACCACTGTGATTTTTGTTCTAGCAAGATTTTGTGATTAGAGAGGTTTGATCATGATTTTTGTGAGCTAATCACAATCTGTCCAGAGTTCTAGAATGCTTTCAGAATAATAAGTCTGTTTTGAAATTAATAAATCAGAACCCTAATAAAGTTTTCGGGGTCTCAAATAATTTTTTATAAGTACCTTAATGTGTTAGGAAGGTACCCTAAAAAGATCTAAGTGTTTCTCATTTTTTACTATTTTTAGAAAATCATACAAGATCTCTGGACAGAGAGTTGATGAATCCTGAGTGAGGTCTAGTATTTTTCATATTTCCGGAGAGCTAACCGTTGAAACCTTGATTTTCTTTTTGGGTTAGAAACTAGACTCACAGAGGCATAACATATCCAAAAATCAGTAAGATCCAATCATTGAAAGTATTTTATTTCCATTTTTGAACGTCGGATCTGCTCTCTGTAAATCACAAAAAATTGCTACTGTTTTTGTCTAACCTTATTTATTTCAACTTAAGTAGTCTCCCAATGGCTTAGGACTCAAACCATGTTTTGAATGATGATAATTTAGATTAAACCCAGAGGCTAAGTGATCCAAATTAGTGAATAAATTCATATCTTATTCTTGTTCATAATCATTCATTCATTCATATACATTGATGCTTATAGTTAGAAATAGTTCTTGGACAAAGTTGGACTTAATTGAATTTAATTGAACATGACTTAGGGTTAATTACCTTTTGATATTATATCTAGTATGAGGCATGTGTACTAACCTTTGTTTTGTAGCGCTTTGAGGTACAATTTCTCAACCCTTCTCTAGTTGAATTTACTTCATTGATTTTAATTGATTTTTCAACCTCATGTGCGACACCTTAGCTTAGGTTTTGCCTTATGCGAATATATGAATTAGAGACCTTTCTTAGGTTTATTTTTGCATGCATTGCACGTTTGATATTCGCGGCCGGATCCCGGGTATGTTTTCTAGTTCTCTATTGCATAATCATGATGTTTGCTAGTTGAATTATGTGACTCATAAATGATATTTTACCGTTAGCAATTTTGCACCCTTTCAACATGCTTGTGTAATGTATACCTATATATGTATTAATTGAGGGCATGCTTAGATTAATAACTTGATTAAAAAGGATGTTGAGTAGAGGCCTATCGTGAGATAGGATGAAAGGGGGTGTTTTAGTCTGCCGGGCTCCTTCCCCTTTCATTCCATAATCCCCGGACCCAGCTTATCTTTGGTTTCGCAAAAGATCAGTTTCCTTTTAAATGGTTTCTTAATTTTCCTTTTAAAAATTAAGTGGCGACTCTTTGAATTTGAAAAAGATTTGTTTTAAAAGTGGGTAAAATTTGAAAACCTACGATATCCACACCTATGGACGATGAGGATCTAGCAGAGGAAGAGCCTGTAGACGAGGATGAGCTGGAAGATGACCCAGAGGAGCCAGAGTTTGACCCAGTACAGGAGCTAAAGGATCCTGAGGTAGATATCGTAGTTGGAGAGGATGACGCAGTGATAAAAGGAGGCGTGATCATGGAAGTAGCAGAGGAGGATGTTCCTGACGAGGAGATAGTTGCACCAGAGGTACCCGTTATGCCTGAGTTACCCACCGGACCTATAGTACATATGGCAGCCATGGTCGATATGGTAGTAGGATGGATAGTCGAGATGGTCGGACAGCCAGCTGGATTTATTTTGGGAGAGGTTGCATTAGCAGGGGCATTAGACATAGCTGATGGATTAGCTACCATAGCCGTCGACGTCGCTAATCAGGTGATGATGGTAGAGGACTTAGTTGAGGATTAGGATATCAGAGTAGTAGTCGGAGATCTTACTGCACCAGTGGAGGACGTTCCCCTTGAGGAGATGGATATCATTTCGGAGGATGAGGCACCACAAGCAGATTAGATGCCGAAGACTTTTGAGTCAAGGATCTACGGAGGTTTAGTTTTTGTTAGTTTTATATCAGGACATGTTGTCCATCAAATTTTGGGGAGCTTGAGAGATAACTATTTGACCATAGCTTTGTATAGAGTTATCAATAGTAGTAGCATTGTAAATAGCTGACCTTAGTACTATTTTAGCTTATGTCTCATATAGTACACAGTTTGACTAGTGTGTACTATGCGGTACATCTTTTGTTATATATACAAGCAGTACTTTTTTATATTGATTGTATGTTTCAGTGTTATATGCTATTTAGAAGAACTATTAGTTTTTGTTGCTTCTCGCTCTATCTTGATTTTGTTTCTACGAGAAGACTTTCAGTTAATCAATAGGTCTTTTGTAGGTACACGACACACATCATCACTATTGTTAGACCGAGGAATGAAGCAGCACTACAAGAAAAAAGGCTATTTATGTCACTTTTGAAATAATATTTATGTCACTTTTATTTTGAAATAATATTTTGTTTCTACGAGAAGACTTTTGAAATTATATTTTGTTTCTACGAGAATACTTTTAGTTAATCAATAGGTCTTTTGTAGGTACACAACACACATCATCACTATTGTTAGACCGAGGAATCAAGCACCACTACAAGGAAAAAGGCTATTTATGTCACTTTTGAAATAGTATTTATGTCACTTTTATTTCGAGTGACATAATTAATTCTTGCATGAGCTTTTTATGTCACTTTTTTTTAGTATTTATGTTATTTTTTTAAAAAGTGACATAAATAATAATACATTTATATCACTTTTTTTAAAATCGACATAAATAAAAACGCGATGGCATATTTGTAAATAAAACATTTCGTTTTTATGTCACTTTTTATAACAAGTGACATAAATATCTATTTTTTTAAAAAAAGTGGCAAAAAAATTTTTACTCCCAGACCCAGTTTTTTTTAGTCCCTGCACATCACTAGGGTTGTATTTGATTGTTCAAATTTGGAGAGAGATAGAGAAGGATAGGCGGCCACAACTCTTCCTCTCCTCAGTCCTATTGCTTTTACATGTGTCCATACAATTTCTAACAATTTTGTAACACCTGTACATATATTTTTTTAACACCTATTGATGCAATTTTAAAATTTCCTCCAAGTACTTCTAAAGTGAACATGCCATTCTCCCTCACTGCATTAGGCTTGAAGGGCATATACTAGCACCTAATTTAGGTAAGACAACATAGTTTTAGTTAGGATATGTTTGCCTTTGATGAAGCTTGATCAACAAAAAAGAAGAAGAAAAAGTAGGCTCTATTTGGTTTGAAGATTTGGGGAAGGAAAAGAAAAATGATAAGGAAAATTGAGTTTCCCTAGTGTTTTCTCTTGTGTTTTCTTGCTTCATTAAGAACATTTGACACTTGAAAGCTTCAAAGTACAATAAGAATTCAAGAAAAGAGGAAAGAAAGTGACTCCATTTTGTGTTTTTAGTCACTTTTCACCATGTTTTCCTTTCCTTTCTATTCTTCTCGGCTTTTGAAAACTGAACTATACTCTCTTGAGCAAGATTTATAAAATGAAAATACTTTTGCTCACCCAAAATATGGTACACTAATTCTAACCTAAGCATCCCATTGGTCAATGCAGTGCGACCCAGGATTAAACAATTGTTATTTAATCTTGGGTCCCACTGCATTGGCAAATGGGTTGCTTGGGTGAGCATTGGTGTACCACTTTTTGGAGCAAAAATGCTCTCTTATAAAATGAGTATCACATTTTTCTTGGGATCTTCTATGAAACACCCTCGTTGTTTAGGATGTATTATACATCCCAATTTACGTCCCATAATGTTGTAGTTAGGTCCCAAAATTTTGTAACTTAAAAAGCACTTTTGTTTTTAAAATCAAAGTAGAAATTCTATAACTTAAAAGCCACTTTAGTTTTTAAATCAAAGTAGTTTTCAAATTTACAATATTTTGGAAGCAAGGTACTACATTTTGGGTCTCAAACTACTACTACTACTACTATGTATGATACACCGTAAACCACTAGGATGTATCATAGAATTGCCTTTTTTTTCATTTTCTAACCACAATTTAGTTGATCACCTGAGCATGTTATTGAATGGTAGATGCATATTCTTTATGTACATTTTCAGTTTTTATTAAGTCAATTTGTTTTTTACTTTTTTATTGATAGCAATGACAAATAAACCTTGACCTCATTGATACCATGTCATCAGTTTATCATGGTACTACTTTGCCAATCTTTTAATTCAATTATTTTGACATTATTTAATATTTTCTCTTGACATTAGTAAGCACATAAGTAATGCAGAAAAATGTAAATGCAATTGCACCCTTTGTTTATGCTAGCCATTGCTATATGTCGATTTCTTAGTTTGATATAAATGTGAGTATTATATTTATATATATCTATATTATATCACAAGCATGGACAAGCTAAAAGGATGTTGCTGCCAAGTAGCAAGCAATGTTCACTGTAATGTCTTCCACTTTCCATCATTTCATTTCACAATGCTAAGACATCTTTCGTACTGAGATCTTGAAAGCATAGAATCATGAGATCTTGAAGCCATCGCAGATGCCTAATGCTTGCCCGCTGCAAGTTATGTATGGCTCTATCTTTCTACTACATCCATAAATTCTATTAAAGAGCAACTTCGTTCCATTTGGTTCTCATTAGTTTTATTGTGCAATGTTTTTCAATGTTTATATATTGTAGTTGCTATTTGTTTAGTTTTGCAATTGCCATAGAGCTTTAATTTGATCAAAATAGTATCAGTTATTTTCAGAAAATGCTTTTTGCAAGGAGACGACCTGTGACATTCAACCTTGCCTCTCTTCAAAGTAAAAACAACTACCTCCCTTAAAGGTACAGTTCTTCCTTAAAAAAAAAAAGGAATTGTTCTTCCTTAGAATGGAATCTTATGTTTACTGATAGATTCCAAAAATTCCAAAGTAATGGTTCTTTTTTTAGTCATATGCTTTTCCCTATTATTTTCAAGTTTTTTTTAAATGGTCATGTAATGCTTTTCGGTGACTACGCAATCATTGAACAAAATGTTTTGATGTTGGTGTAGCTATGAATTCAATGCCCAAAATGAAATAAGAGTTACGTTTCTTTCTCACAAGTTTTCAATTTCTTGGACTGGGTTTCCTACTACTGATGCCCAAAATGGCTAATCTTCACTGTTGATTATCCAATCTAATCTTCATGTTTTTCCATTTTGATTTCCTTAATATCAATTCTTCATTTATTATTGTTTACCACCATTTTATTTTGCTTTGTGCCCCCGACAATTTTGCTCTCTCGCAGATACACCGAACACGTTCCCATTTTTTTTGCTCTATTTTTTAGCCCATACCATACATCCATGACTTTCAGTGCCCAAAGAGAGCATAATGTCCTGGATGGGATCATTATTGAAAAATTGTAGAGAGAGAGTGAGTTTATTAGGAATAATGGCTATGCTAAAAGTATTGTTACTAAAAGTGGCTAATATTTTTTGTTACATTGGCATGCCAAGTGTGAGTTTGAGTACCTGTCAAAAAAAAAAGAGTTTGTGTGCATTTTTGTTAATGAAGTTTTTCCTACAAAGGTAGCAGTGCATTTGTAGGAGAAAATTAATAGTTGAATCACAATTTTGCTAAGTAGTTGAATCACTACTTAAAAGGTCATTATAATATCTAGGAAAAGCAGTGAAGAAGATTTTGGGGCTAGAATATAGGGGCATTTTCCTAAATGATTATTATAATTAGTTGGAATTTTAGATTGAGCAATGGTAGTTTTTTTCTTAAACGGTTGGAACCAATATGATATAATTTTATATAAAGTCGGTGGAATGTTGTAGCACAATGCTCGAATTTAGTGGTTGATTTAATGTTCTTGACTAGTATGTACCATACCTTTGGAAATTTGCATGACATGATTGATTTAGTTGTTGGTTGAGATGGTAGAATATTTAATCTATCATAGTTAGACGAAGTTTGAAAAGGTCGAAAACCATTTGAGAAAATTCTGCTTGAATTTCCTTGCCCCTTCTGTCCATATATTTTCTTTATTCTGCACCTCAGAAATAGTTCAATTAGAAGAAGTAAGAACTGGTCATGAGTATGTTTAACCTTCCTTGCTTGATTTGATGGTACATTTTGGAGAAAAATAGCCCATTTTTATGAGATTAAGGGAGAGGGCCGCGTTTAATTTCAATTAATCTGTAGTGAAGAAAAATGCAAAATGTATTTTTAAAATACTTTGCTCATCAGATCTCTATTTTGATCATTGAAGGCTCATTACTTCGTTAGGATATTATTTGACTTTGCAGCATAAGCTTCATTCATTGAAGTCTGTCTCACCTTCTGCCTATTAATCTAAGGCCTTCCAACTAAATTACGCATGTACATGTGCTGGATGTGAAATGGAAGCAAAGAAGGATTGTGCCTAGCAATAATAAAACTAAAAAGAATGGAAAAGGAGAAAGAAAAGACAAGATAACAAAATGTGAACTTTCACATTACGTCAAACTGCTACTCCCAATTGTGCTGAAGGCTTGCCCAAATATTTGAAGTGTTCTCCTTTTTTCCATTAATAGATGTTCATAAGTTTTATTCCCAATTTGTTTTTTTTTCTTTTTTCTTTTCCACAAGTATAATTTATGTTGCATGTACTTGGGTAGACATATTGGGTGCAATTGGCTTTTAGTTTAGGCAATGAATCCAAAGCTCAATGTTCTGGTCGAGCATTATGAAGGTCAAATTTGTGCAAAAGGTGAGAGAGTGTGGTCTACATTGTTTTGAACTAATTTTCCTATGTTCTTCTTTCACATAAATGTTAGGATTATGCCCTCAAACCAGTTAGTTATTGTAATCAAACATCTTTGATTCGTATTTTTATGAGCATCTTTACATACTCAGATATGTGTTATTCATGAGTTGAATGGTTTGGCATGTTTATCCATTAACACCATTGTCAGATTTATTTGTGTTAATTAGATTGACACATAGGAGATATAAATCATCACTGGCAGTTGTTAAAAATTGTCACAGTTAATGATAAGTATGGATAGCTTATCAGGTTTAGACTGTAGCACATTAATTTCCATTTAGTGGAATGAAAAGTCTCAATCATTAGAGTAGTGACTCTGAGTTAATGTGCTAGTGCATTTGGTGCATTGACGGACGTTGAGTTAAATCTATTAACAATAAGCTGTCATAGGTTAATAGGTACTCAAACTTGTATATAACATATGTTCTTAATCCTGAGATAACTGTGAACACAAGCTGTTGACTTGATTACTTTGACTTGTCAATCAGTGAGGTCTTGACAGATCGACACCTGGATATCTTGGGTAATTAAGTGAACAGTATTGTGAACACTAGTCGTCAAGATGGAATCTACCCTCTGTGAAGAGTAAGTATTCCCTTGAGAATGTCACTGGGTTAATTACTGAGAACTGCAGTCTTGTCAGCAAGTTGTTGTTGGCATGTTCAGTAATTAATGAGAAGTGACTGGGGCTCAAGGATAATAAGAGGTAATTAATTTCGGGTTGACAGTATAGTTGATACACTAATCCCATAAATAATTACGAATACGTTTGGTAGAGGAACATCACTGTATTTTATTATACAAGTCTAGGTTTTATCTTCGGGTAAATATGTTTATTAAATCTGGAGTTCAATTATTGTCATATAGTGGAGTTGATAATAATTTACTAAAATAATTTCCTAAACTTAAGAGTTGAGTTAGATGGAAATCAGTTTTAGTTTAGCCAGGTTAATGAACCCTAGGAGTCCCATCTCTAGCTTAATGGATGTTTGGACGCATGGATAAGATAACTAGGGTTAGAGAGTGTTATAGATGGTCTATAACTATATATAAGAGTAAAGGGGGCCGGCCACTCTAGTGGTTTTGATATATTAGCCAAAATATATTCTCTCTCTCTAATATATTCTCTAAGTTATCTTCTTCCTTAAGGTAACCCACATAAACCCTAGCTTCCTGGTGTGCATCTTGAAGTCATAGAGGTGAAGGCTGCTAGGAAAGAAGGACACGAAGAGTTCTCAAAAGGATCCTACAGATCTCAAAGGTGAATTTATATTGTTTTTCACCTTTTATCATATGTAATCGAATAAGCTTTTGATCCGCTTTAAAAATTTTAAAAGCAATTTTTCCGCTGCGATTGGAAATTGTTTCCAACAATAAATCCTTCAGTTTAGCTCATATAATCAGAAATTCGTAGCATCCTAATTCTCATACCCTTATTATACTTGAAGTAACACGTATATGCTAGTATAGAAAGGCCAACTTAGAGCCTTAGACTCCCGTCACTACATGATATAGGGAGGGTTCACAGCTTTACTCTGCACAGAGGGTTATAACATATGAGTTCTAGAAATTTTTATACTCTTTGGTTTCACATGAAGGGCTGTGAATATCATATAAAGAGATAAATCTACTGGTTAACATTAGTAAATCATTGGTTAACAATAGGTCCTTTGTTTTCTTATTTCATTCACGTCCTTAAGTTAACCACTAACTAGCTACTGTGAATGAGATTGATGGCTCCACCAAGAAGAGTATAATTCATGTAATCCACTACTAGCTGGTGCTGATGTGTGTGCGCACTATGCTTGCTGCTGTGTGCTTCCTGTACTATGTGTACGTGCTGGCTGGCTGGCTGGTATATGTGTGTGCTGCATACAATGCTACATAGTGCTGCACTAGTACTGGCTGGCTGCTATGTCATGTGCTGTACACAATGAACCCCTCTCTCTTGCTCTATTTTTCCTGCTTGATTGCTCTGTTCGCTTCACCTACTTGCTGCAAGCTCTCTGCTTCAACTGCCCGACCTGCCTGCTTCATCTACTTGTGATGACCACTCGCTGGCTGCTACTGCTCTGCCTGTCTGCTTCATCTTCAAGATTCAGGTTTATAGGTGATTCTTTCTTCTTCCCTTCGTTTCGTTTAAACATTTATACATAATTTATGCCTCTTTTGCTTCTTTGAGTTCAACATCTGTACATGGTTTTATAACTCAATGATTTCATATAACACCTTGAATTCTTGTAGTCGTAACATTAATAGTTGATTTATGCCTCTTCTGTTTATTTCATTTCAGATTCACAGGTGATTTCTTCATCTTGTCTTCGTTTGAGTTAACATCGCCTTTGTACATTCAGATTCAGAGGTAATTCTTGTTCTTTACTTTGGCTTTCTGTTGGTCGATGCATTCTTTTTCAATTAGGATTCTCTCATATTGGGGCTTCAGCATATTAGGGCTTCGGCCAATTAGACTTGTTAGGATGACCTGGATATATTATATCATGGTCTACTTCACGTGTTCAGCTTTCTGCACTCTACATAGGATGACCATCTCTGATTTAGTGTTTTTTTTCAATTTGGGGTTTTTACAAATTATGTCTCTCTCATATTGGGCCTTTTTCCAGTTAGGCATCTTAGGATGAAAATCATATATTAGGGTACGTTTTAATCTAAACACATTGGTTTCTAAGTCCGGAATGGCCTACTCTACTTGTTCTATGTAATAGGAGATCTTTGGCCTCAGCGTCTACAATGACAAACAGATTTACATGTTATTTCTGTACACCAAATCATAATTGAGATTTAAGGCCAAATAGAAAACAGCTGTGATAAACAAGCAATGACCTCCATTAGTGAATCACCCAAGGCCACAACATGCACTTGAACTCTCCTTTCTGTACAATGACAAACAGATTTACGGTTTTTTCTGCATAGCAATATACTCATAAGTTTTAGTTTGTAGGCATCTACCAAAGACGAATCATTTCGCCGTCCCAATTTTGTAGGTACATATTTTTTAAATAATTACTTTATATTTTGACAATACAATGACGACTTCTTCCTTTTTTAACAAATAAGATAGACAACAGTTTTGTTACTTAATCTTGAATCTTACTATGGCAGAACTGAAAAAAGAAGAAGCTATCAATCCTGTTTTCGCTTGCTTCTCTTTTTCTATTTTAAATGGTTTATTTTCCCTCATATTCATGCATCTATTTGTTCTGCTGGGGATAGTGCTGCATATCGTACAAGACCACCCTGTTTATGCAGATGACGTAGTCATTGTCGCGTTAGGGCACTGCCTTGCTATTGATATGTTTGAACTGGTTTGGTTTCATGAAGTCTTGTAAACATAGACTGCTTAATCAAATCTGATGCATTTAAATATTTTATGTATTTCAGTTTGAACAAAGTATAATGGACTACACTTTGCAAGTGTAAGTGGGGTGAAAATGAAGGTCGTTGTTGAATGCCACTGGCTATGGTAAACAATGAAAAGCCAACTGTAGGCTTGACAGAGTCTTGTTTAGATAATGTAGACACCCAATTTTGACCACACTGATAGGATTTAGGGTGGACAACGTCTTAGAGGATTCGATGATGAAAAGTACCCCATGGAAGGTACTAGATTCCACACAATCGAAAGATCGAACTTCAGAAAGTTACTTCAAGC
The DNA here is from genome assembly GCA_033977485.1 of Hydrangea macrophylla. Lineage (NCBI taxonomy): Eukaryota > Viridiplantae > Streptophyta > Magnoliopsida > Cornales > Hydrangeaceae > Hydrangea > Hydrangea macrophylla. The sequence continues at coordinate 59,208,299 of CM066997.1, read as the reverse complement.
TCAGAAAAGCCCTTTTCCATGAATAAATCCCGATTTTGTCAAAATCGTCTAGAATTCATATTCTCCTAGGGTTATGAACATTAAGTATTCTAAATGCAATATTCTAGGTATCTAGAGATTCAATTTTGAAGACAAGTTTGTAATCGATGCACATTTGAAAGCAATTTTGAAAAAGATGTCGTTTGATTTCAATAAGACGATGAAAGTTCCGGAGGACTTTCGGGCTTCAATTAGACTTCAATTCTCATTTTAAAATCTCCTGGAATATTTTTATACTAAAATTCAGCCTAACAACTTTCCAATGGTTCGTAAGCAGACGATTTTGGACACCAAAAAGCATTTTTACAAAAATTTGGAAAAGCAATGAGCGCAATTTTTGAAACAGGGCTTGTGGGTGACTAGAGGAACAAAAAAAGTTGGTGGCAGTTTTGGGTTGTGAGGTGGTGGGTCACAACATAACCGCCACCTAGGAAAGGTGTTCTCTATCGCATTTTTTTGGTTTTAGGCCCTTCTAGAAGGCTCCCATTGCGAGGAAATTGCCTGGAAATTGCGTTTAGGCACCGAAATGACCATTTATACCTATAACTTAAGAGTTAAGTCTTCAAAACTCTATATAAGATCTCATGCATCTCATATGAGATCATCTTGAATCATCTTAAAGTATCTTGGAGTACCTATAGGAGAGTACACTTAGAATATACAAAAGAGATACAAGTACACTAGGAATATGCTTTGAATTAAGAGAGAATTCTAGAGAGACAGAATTATGAATTGAAGTCTAGAACGCTAATCTTAGGGTAATTAGATCATGATTTGAACATCAATTGCCTCCCTCAACTTCCATGGATGAATGCTTGAAGAACACTTGAAGAAGAAGATCTTCAATTCAACTTTGGTTATATAATTGAGAATCCTGCAAGAGGTAAATACTATAATTCATCTCTAATTCCTATATTATCTATATATATATATAGATCTATAAGATTTGGATCTAGCTTAGTTTTATTTTATTTGTTAGAACACTCATCTTCTTCATCTCTTGTTCTTCACGCACTCACATAGCTAGATCCAAATCTCTTTTGATTTTCATTGATAATTCATAATTAAAGATTGTTTTTCACTTTGATTTTCAATTTTGATTTCATTCTTCAATTTTAGTTTAGATTCATGCATACATGATTATATATATGTATCTATTTTTGAATTCTATGATGGTTTGGAAGTATGATCTATGAGAAGGATGATTCCTATGTTTATACCTATCTCTTGATTATTTTCATTACCTAGTATTCCTATTGAAATTCATCTCCAATAGGATATTTGTAAGTCTCTTTGATCCATGATCTAAAGTTCTTCATAGAACTTTAGGGCTAAATTGATTGGAAATCATGATAGTCAAGTAGATCTATAAATTTGATCTCTATAATAAGCTTCAATCAATACCTAAGATGTTTTCCTCACACTTTAAAATGAACTAGATAAAATTCAGCAAAACAGATTGGTTATGTCCATAAGATTTGGTCCATCAAAACCCATAGTTTGATGAATTTTCAATTTTTTAGGTAAACTTTGATGAATTAGCTTTCATCCGGTTCGTTTTGAGAGCTTTTAGGGTCCATATGCTATTTTTAGAAATTTTTGAGAAATCGGTTGACAGATTTGAACATAGTCTCTTTGTGCTTGAATTTTAGAAAATCTATATTAGTTATCGATGTTCCTCTTTTTGGGGATGATTCCTAACTCATATATCTATATGCCGATGTAAAATCGTGAGCATACGACCGAGTTAAGATCGTTTTCTAAGCGTTTGAAGTTGATACTACTATTCTAGAATTTTCTAAAGTTTAATTACAATTATGATTAAGTATACAAAATGATCATACCTTGATCACTCAGCAACAATTGATGAATAAAACTTGGTTTAGAAATCATCTAGGATAATTGGATGAGAGATCAAGAGCTTATATCTACTTTACTAACATGATTCATGAACTTCTATCATGCTTTTATTATGGTTTTACATTCTTTTGTCAAATGATACCAAACTTTCAGAATAATAGAGTCTATTTAAAACACTTTTTCAGAAATCTTAAGGTCATGACATGCCCATGGGATTATTTTTTTCATAAACTACAATGAAATAGCTTTCTTTTGATACCAAATAGAGCTTCATATGATTTTTGTAGAATTAATTATGATTTTTACAAGAACAGTGGACAGTCCTAATCCACTGTTCCCAAAACTCTTATTTCTCTCACTTTAAAAATGGTCAAGAGGTTATACTTTTTGTAGAAGTTCCCTAAGACATGTATCTAACTTTCTGTAAAAGGGTTTTAACCCAGCTTATGGTTAAGACAACTTTTTATAGTATTTATTAGAGGTTGCTGAATCTGAAAATTTGATTGATGACATCTTCCACTTGCTTTTCATGCATGTCATATGTGTGCTTGTGTTTTTGCAATGCTTGGGTATTCTTTGGTGATTTAGTATAGAGAATTGAATGTCGTGGATTCGAACTTCGATTTGTGATCTTGCCTCGTCTAGATGTGGCTTAGTGCCTATGTATCATGTACCTTCTCTATCCTTTCTCTTATAATTTTTCTAGGTTTACAACTTTGTTTTTAACGACACAATTCCTTTAGGATAGTCTCTGTTTATATGCTCATTTGTTTGAGACATCTTATCTAGGATTGTTGCATGATTGCATTACACGTTTCTACTTCTTTTTGCTTTTTCAACTCCACTTGAGTCAACCCAATGTAAGTATTCTTGTTCCCTTTTGCATATCCTGACATGTTTCCTTTATTTGCATTGGTCCTGGGCGGAACTAGCCACTGTAAGTACTTGATTTAATCTCTTGACATGATTTTCCTTAGATGTTCCCTTTTGACATGTATATATTATCTAGTATGTTTGAGGAAACAACATTAATTATGAATTAAGAACAAGGATATTTGAATTAAGGTCTACCATTCGGTAGGGCGAGGAGGGGGTGCTTTAGTCCTGCTTGGGCTCCTTCCCCTCTCGTACCAAGACCCCCAAACCTAGTTTCTGGTAATGAAGGGCGAGTAAACTTATTAAATTTTAGGCGAGTTAAATTTGGGTTTCCTAATTCTCGATAAAAATTAGGTGGCAACTCTTTGTCTCTAGAACCGCGTGAAGAAGTTCTAGTTTTCCCTGAAGTGTGCTCCTTGGGATCCGACCTGGGACACTATCGAGGGAAAGCGCTAGGACCTTGGATTGGCGGACGGTCCACAATCTGGCGACTCTACTGGGGATTTGAAGATGGAACTGATAGTTTCTTGTTCTTCGAGGGTTTGACTTGAGCCAAAGAATATCCATGTTATTAATTCAATAATCTTGTTGTTTCTGCCTGCATTTGCACTTCCATTGTTCTTTCACCGCGACTGCTTGAGACCATTGTCTTGTGGGTGGAGGGCCCTCTTTCCTCCATTTGTCAATAGTTTTGGTAGCATGTGGTCACCGTTAGCCTTGTACCGCTTGTGGTATATAGAGCCCTTGGCCAGCTAATGGACCCTTTATGAGACTAAAACCCGGCCTTTGCATATAGCTTCTATAGAACCCTTCAATTAGGATCTTGATTTTCATCTTTGATTAGGATAATGTGATGAATTATTTGCGCTTGCCCGTAAGGGATTATGTGGAAGATGAGGACGTGTATGCGAAGGCATCATCAAACCTTGTATGATAGGTTTCTCTAGAGTAGTATGCTCTTTATCCAAACATCCAATCATTATTCAAGGGCAATTATGAAAATTTTGCAAATACAAACACTTCCTTGACAAACCCAAGTCTTTTGAAAAATTCTGAAAATATCCCTTTTGAAAATTTTCTTTGAAATTCCTTTCACAAAATCCTTCCAAAAATTCTCCTAAATTTTAGAGAATCTCAAAAGTTCTACTTTGATGATTCAATTTTAAAACCGCCTCTCAGATTTTAGAAGATTTCAAATTTCTACTTTGTTTTTTCAAATTTCAAAAATAAATCATGATTCCAACTTTGATGATTCAAATCCAGATTTAAGAATTTCAGAATTTCCTACCTCAATTTTCAAGAATCATGATTTCACACCACAAGCATTGATGGTTCAAAAGTATTTTTGACATTTGCAAATCTCTCCCTTTCTTTCAAGATTTTCATGAAAAATTCAATTTTGTAAATCTGGACCATCAAGAATTTCAAAGCTAAATATCCTTGGATAATGATTGGATTAATAAGATGATTAGCATACTCAAGGAATCTCATGTGCTAATGTTCTGATATGCTAGGTCTAACCTAGACTCAGGTGCATTGCATTTAGATTAGATTGCATTTCATCTACATTGCATGCACGACACGAGAATTGCATATACGACTCACGAGTGCGACGCCTCTAATATACTTTTTAAAAGAAAAGATTTGTTTTCCTCAGAATTTTGGAACTTGATTTCTTCAATTTTGAAAAATGTTTTTTAAAAAAAAGGAAACAATTTTCAATCCACTGAAATGCCATTCTTTGAAAATTCTTTTGAAATAAAGATACCTGATTATTTGAAAATACCAATAAACCAGAAAAGAGAAGATAGGACCAAAAAGTGGTACTCCCTCCTGGGTCAGAGATCTGAACAACCATTTGATCAGATTAGGGTTTGAAGAAGGAATAGTCGAGTCCACTAGTTTTAAGAATAAGACATACGAAGCTGACATGGAAGCCAGATTGACCGCAATGCAAACTGTATTAGATCAAAGCAGGGAATAGAATCATGAACACCTTACTACTATGATGAGAATGATTGAGTAGTTGACTAATCTGCCACCACCACTGCCTCTGTTGCACCATGAAGAAGAAGATTCTGGGGAGACAGTTCAACCGAAGGTTCGGCTAGATCAGGAAACTCAGGACAAGGTGGCCAAGATCGACAAGCTAGAAAGTGTGATCAAAAAAAGCAAAGGGGTGGATGAGTATCTGTTCGACGTCGAAGGATTGTGTGATGCTCCGAAAACTAAACTCCCAAAAAAGTTTAAGATGAAGAATATTGAATTCATCAATGGAACTGAAAATCCGAAGAGCCATCTAAGGCTTTATATGGGAATTTTGCAGCCTATGGGTATTGGGCCTGACTTCTTCGCTCTATTGTTTCCAAGAGTTTTGAGTGGGGAAGCACTTTCATGGTACTTGACGCTAGAACCCGCCATAACTAGAGATTAGGAAGCATAAGCCAAAGCTTTCATGGCCCAGTAATCGTACAACCAGTCATTTGATGTGACCGCAAGGGATCTAGAAACCACTAGACAAGAGTATAGGGAATCCTTCGCTGGTTTCCTTACTCGTTGGAGGGCTAAAGCTGCTCAAATGACTAGCAGGCCGATAGAGAAGGATCAAGTTCGAATGACCATCAGAAATTTGCAGCCCGAATACTTTGAGAGGTTAGAATTTCACTCTATTGTGAACTTCGAACATCTGTTTGATGTGGGGACTTTGATAGAAGATGCCATTAGAGATGGAAAGATCAAGAAAAAAAAGCTCAAGCAGCCGGTACCGAAAGACGAAAAGGCCAGTCTATCATCAGTCTGCCGACATCAACACACTATCCCCTCAGCCTTTTCAGAAAGAACGTCGAGGCATGGATAATGTAAGAGGAAGTCAAAATCAAAAGTAGTCAAAAGAGAAAAGAGAATTTTCTGATTTGGGAATGTCGCTAAGCATCACACTTGAGAGGATGCTAGAAAAAGGGGTATTTGCAGAAATTAGAACCCAAGCCAGAGCCTAATCCACTTCCACCGGGTTTCTAAGCTGAATTCTATTGTGACTTTCATCAAGGCCGTGGACATAGCACAGATAGATGTTGGAGACTTCGCCATGAGATTAAAGATTTGATTAAGAAAGGGGTCATTTCGCCTCCTCCTGCCTAGCCAAATGTTCAGAAGAATCCTCTCCCTAAGCATATGGGGAACCAGCCAAATGTCAACTTTATAAAGGAAGGGTCTCAGATTTATAACCCTATGATCTACATTACATCCTTAGACCAGCCTACCATGGATATTCAGCTCCCAGAAAATTCTACAATTTGCATCTTGAGAAATGTGGAAGAAGAAGAGTGGGTTGAGGAAGCACTAGCTTTTGAAGAAGAGATAGCCAACGAAAATCTCACGATCGAATGGTGGGATCCTAATACCATCACTGATGATTCAATCTGGTATGAAGAAGAAAAGCCCATAGCAGCAGTCATCAAGAAAGAAAGCATTAAGTCGATCAGAGAATTGGTGGAATCTGTCGAAAGCCTTGAAATCAAAGATGATAATCTCATTGCAATGATGGGAGAAGAAGAAGTTTGGTGGTATAATGATGAGGATGATTTCGTTAATAACACCATAATCCCTGATGATTCTGTGTGGAAAGTCACTATTGGCACTGAGAAGTTAGCCAAAGAACTTGAGTCGATTTGAATCACTAATGAAGCCATCCACTTGACGCATTCTGAACGTCATTTCAAACCTCATGAGTTGGAAAATTGTGGGAAAGAAACTTAGAAAGAGAAAGAAGTCATAAAACCGAAAGAAACTGACAAAGGAGCCATGAGTGAAGAAGAAGATGAAATACTAAAGTAGTTGAAGAAAACATAAGCCTGGATCTCAGTATGGGGATTGCTCATGACCTCTCACAAACACAGGCAAGCTATGTTTAATACTCTCAATCGATTGGATGTTTCTGTCAACACTACTCTCGAAGATCTGGTGAACATGATCTCTGCACAACCTCACAAGCATGTAATTACATTCACAGATGAAGATTTCCCACCAGAAGGGGCACATCACAACAGGGCTCTCTACATCACTATACACTTCTTGGGGAATAGAGTGCCAGTTTGCGTAATAGAAAATGGATCGGCCTTGAATGTATGTCCTCTCCAAACTGCTTTTAGAATGGGGCTATCTATTTTAGAATTCTTGCCTTCAACACAGACAGTGAGGGCCTATGATAATACTAAAAGGGATATTGTGGGGATAATGAAGCTAAAAATTGAAGTTGGACTATTGAACAAAGAAGCCAAATTCCAAGTAATTGATATTCCACCTAGCTTCAATCTACTATTGCGACATCCATGGTTACATGTAAATGATGCCGTCGCTTCCACTCTTCACCAAAAAGTCAAATTCATATGGAAAGAAGATGTCGTGACATTCTTTAGGCATAGCTGGATCAAGGAAGAAGGGACGAGCCATGGCCCTATGCTAGAAGTCCAAACGCCAGAAGAAGAAAATGAACTAGGAGCATTTGACTTTGTGGGAATGCTGGAAAAGAAACCATATAAGAAATCTGTCTGGGATCAACTCGGCAATGACAAGGAGAAGAGACTTCCGGATACGTCTGTTTGGGGCGAAGAAATTGCTCCTTTCTTGGATACGTCTGTTTGGGGCGAAGAAATTGCTCCTTTCAAGAAAAAGAAGCCATTTATCACCTGACGTGAGTATAGAAAGATGTTTGAGAAAGAAAACCCGATTGTCAAAAATCTACACGAAGAAGTGGGACAGAATTGGATCCCTGAAGTCATGCCTCTATACTTTGACCAATATGCAAACCCTAAAGTAGCCTACATGGTACAGAAGATGAATTATTTCCCTGGAATGGGACTGGGGCATCGTCAACAAGGAATAACTGAACCGCCAAACTTCCATGAGCAGAAAGATAAATTTGGGCTTAGGTATCAATTGACTGAAGAAGATAAGAAACAGATGATTAAATGAAAAGAGCCGATGATTGTTTATGGGCCAAGAATCTTGAATGGATACTTAATAAAAGAAGGTGATGACTTCCCTTTCTGTGCTTTTCCTGAACCGTGGTATGATCTGGCTAGCAAGAGTATCAAGCCTGGGTTTGAAATTTTCTTCAAACATGAGTTCTCCAACTATGAAGATCCATTTCTGTATGCACCACCTGCCAAGAAAGAAGGGAAGGATTGGGTTGATCTGATGATGACCGATGATCTGAATACACTAATGGGCGATGAAATAAACATGCTGATGAACGCCGAAGAAGCACCGGGAAACATGAAAGAAATCAAGCCAATAGAGGGAGCTCTAAACAATTGGGTGATCAAAATAGGAGTCAACAAAGTCCCTCCCCCATTTCCCTGAAAGTCTATAAAGGCCAATATGAGCCATGATGTTGAGTCCGCTTTTGCTTTCAATGTACCCAAAAATGTTAATGAAATGAACGAAAATTTGCTTACTCTTCTATGTCTGATGATCTTGATTTTGAAATTTTTGAGGATTTGCAAAAATTAATTGAAAATGAAAATGAATCTGCATGCAAGATTATTAAAGAAACTTTGCTAATAAACTTGGGCAATGAGGATAATCCACAAATTGTTCATATTGGCACTACACTCACTTTACAAGAAAGCAATGAACTAATCAATTTATTAAAAGAATTTAAGGATGTTTTTGCTTGGTCTTACAAAGATATGCCAGGCATTAATCTACAGATTGTCCAACACCATATCCCTCTCTTTCCTAATTCAAAGCCTTTTAAGAAAAAGTTGAGACGCATGAGACCTGAGTGGACTTTGAAAATTAAAGAAGAAATTGAGAAACAGTTGAAAGCTAGATTTCTGATGGTAACCCACTACCTGGAATGGATAGCCAACATAGTTCCCGTGCCAAAGAAGGATGGAAGGATCCGAGTATGTGTTGACTTCAGAGATTTGAACAAGGCTAGTCCCAAGGATGATTTTCCACTTCCACACAAAGATGTTTTGGTGGATAACACGGCAGGACATGAGTTGCTATCATTCATGGATGGTTTCTCTGGGTATAATTAGATTTTAATGGCACCCGAAGATAGAGAAAAGACTACATTCACAACTCACTGGGGGACATACTACTATCGACTGATGCCATTTGGGTTAAAGAATGCTAGAGCAACCTATCAGAGAGCAGCTACTACTTTGTTGCATGACATGATCCATAAAGAGGTTGAAGTCTATGTGGATGACATGATTATCCAATCAATGGAAATAAGTGGACATTTAGCGGCCCTCGCCAAGTTCTTTGAAAGATTGAGAAAATACAAGATGAGATTGAACCCACAGAAGTGCACTTTTGGAGTAACCACTGGGAAGCTGCTAGGATTTCTCATTGCACAATGAGGAAGTGAGGTTGTCTTCATTATGGCTATGCCTCCTCCGACAAATGAAAAAGAAGTAAGGGGATTTTTGGGATGAATCCAATTTATCAGTCGCTTCAACTCTAAGCTCACCGCAACTTATGATCCGCTTTTCAACTTGTTGAGAAAATGAAAGAAATTCAAATAGGACAATTAGTGCCAAGAGGCTTTTGATAAGATCAAGACTTATCTAGCAAATCCACCGGGTCTTTCACCCTCGAAGATAGGGAAGCCTTTACTGTTGTACTTATCCGTGTCAGAGAATGCTATGGGATGCATGTTAGCCCAAGAAGGAGACGAAGGGCATGCAGAGAAAGCCGTTTACTACTTTAGAAAAAGAATGACTGGATATGAGCTAAAGTATTCTCCACTAAAGAAAGCGTGTTGGGCTTTGGTTTGGGCCACTCATCGTCTAAGGCATTATATGTTAGCCTTCCCTGTTGCTTTAATCTCCCGAATGGACCCTTTGAAGTACCTCTTTGAAAAACTCGCATTGACAAGAAGAATTTCCCGATGGACCTTGATGCTAGCTGAGTTTGATTTGACATATGCTACGAGCAAATCTGTTAAAGGAAGAGCTATCGCAGAGCATTTATCAGAACATCCGATAAGTCTGAAAAATAAAGAATTCATGCTCCCGGACAAAGGATTGATGGAATTGAGAGAAGAAGTATGGAAGATGTATTTTGATGGAGCTACGAACTAGAAAGGATATGGAGTAGGGATCATCCTCGTATCCCCTGAAAGAGCACATACCCCATTTGCTATTAAATTGAAGTATACCTCCACCAACAACACTGCTGAGTACGAAGCTTGTATATTGGGATTAGAAGCCGTATTGACTTTGGAAGTAAGGAAACTTGATGTATTCGGTGATTCCAATCTAATCATATCCCAAGTTAGAGGAAATTGGAAAGTCAACGAAGAAAAGTGGAAGCCTTATCATGAATACCTCGAGTCTCTACGAACTCGTTTCTTGCAAATCATGTTCTTCTACTTGCCTCAAGAAGAAAATCAGCTAGCAGACTCTTTGGCTACTTTAGCCTCGATGATTGAGATTCTTGTGGGAATAAGGTTAACTCCGTTAATGATTCAACAGAGAGAAAAACCGTCTTACGAGATGATCGGGGAAATAGAAGAAGTCGAAGAACTTCCGTGGTACACAGACGTGTGGAACTTCATTGAAAATGGGGAATATCCAGAAAGTGTGTCTGAAAAAGATAAGAGAGCCATAAGAAGATTCTCAGCTCAGTTCATGATTTGTGGTGGAAGTCTACTAAAGAAATCATACAATGGGTTCAACTTTACATGTTTATATGGGAACAACGCGAAGAAAATGATGGAGCAAATTCACGAAGGGGTGTGTGGTCCTCATATAAGTGGACACATGTTAGCCAAGAAGATCATCCGACAAGAGTATTATTGGACTACTATGGACAAAGATTGCTACGAATATGTCAGAAAATGCCACAAGTGTCAGATCTATGCCAACATGAAGCATGTGCCGCCATCACTACTGTACAATATGACTACTCCTTGGCCATTCTCAATTTGGGGAATAGATGTTATTGGAGAAGTAACCCCAAAGGCATCTAATGGGCATCAATATATCCTAGTAGCAATTGATTACCTCACGAAATGGGTGGAAGCAGAGTCCTATGCGACATTGAAGGCTAAAGATGTGGCTAGATTTATCAGAAGAAATATAATCTATCGATATGGGGTCCCTCATGAGTTGATATTCGATCACGGCAGCCACTTTCAGAAAGAAGTTATGGATTTACTATAGGAATACAAGATCATACAACACATGTCAGCACCATATAGGCCGCAAACAAATGGAGCAATTAAAGCAGCCAATAAGAATTTGAAGATGATTCTAAGGAAGATGACTGATACGCACTGGGATTGGCATGAGAAATTACCATATGCATTGTGGGGATACAGAACATCCATCAGAACATCTACAGGAGACACTCCTTATTCCCTGGCTTACGGAATGGAAGCAGTACCCCCAGTCGAAATAGAACTACCATTGCTAAGAATTGTGGCTGAATCTGAGATTCCAGAATTTGATTGGTAAAGAAACCGATATGAAGAGATAATGTTACTTGATGAAAAGAGGCTAGCTGCAATTGATCATGTACATGTGTATCAGAGGAGAATAGCTCGAGCATTCAACAAGAAAGTCCATCCAAGAAAACTCGAAGAAGGCGACCTTGTGCTTAAGGAATTAAAAGCACCTGTTTATGATCCTAGAGGAAAATTCAAACTAAATTAGGTTGGTTCGTACATCATCAAGAAACTTCTCTCTGGAGGAGCAGTATACTTGATGGATCTAGATGGAGTTGAATTCAATCAGCCAATCAACGTTGATCATCTCAAGAAATACTATGCTTGAAACCTTTCTTTCAAACTTGTTCTTTCAAAACCTCCAACCTTCGAGGAACTACACTAGAACTGATTCCCACTTGGGGATACATAGGCAACCTACTTAGTTTGGTCACTACTCCTAAAAAACTCAGCCACACTTCAAATACCTTCTTTCAAGACCTCGGCCGAACTACTTTGGGCCTGATTCCCACTTGGGGATAAGTAGGCGAGCTTTCTTGGCTCTCGGTCCCTAACCCGTGCAAACTAGAGGCAAAACTTTACAGTTTACCCACAATCTCAAGATATCACTGCCACACTAGGGGCAAGCTGCGTTTGCCCACACTTCCATTTATCCCTCAAGACTAGGGGCAAACTGCCATTTGCCCATATCTTTCTACCTGTTCTCTCTGGATCACTTGGCTGTCATAATTAAGTAACTAAGTGAAAAATCTAGTAATTCTTGATATTAAATTGAAAAGTTTTTAGCAATCTGAAAAACGTGAGTATGATGTCAAGACTGAAAAACATTATGTGGAAAATTTTCAAATATTCAAGATTACATGCAAAGCCAACACAATATCCTGCTACAAGATAAAATTTTCATTTCTAACATGCAAATCCTTAGAAATTCAAACATCAAAATCAAAAGAAAATTTCGAGAAAGGAAATCGTCAAAAATTTCCTTTCCTTGTAATCGAGTCCTGTATTTCAGTGAACAAAGTGTCAAGCAAATCAAACTCATAAGCAAGGAATGCAAAGCAGAAGCAAAAGATAACATAAAGTAGCATCAAGTAAAGTTAAGGGTACAAGCCCATCGAGTTTCAAATAGAATACATCAACTTAAGTCTCAGTACAGAAAGCAAGAAAGCAAGAAAGATAGTCATGATATGAAAATGGGTAATCATCAGAATTAGTGACGTCGAGTAGCTCATGGGTACGGAGCAGGCATATCTGAAGCCGTAGAGCTATCATCATTATCAATTTGGCGCCTTCGCCTAGATCCGCTAGCTCAACCAGAAGGGCCTGTATTCATCCGCTCCAACTGTGATTGAAGCTGCCTGACTTGGGCCACCTGTCAAAAGAAAGAATCAGTACCGGGTTGAAAATGTAATGAGAAAAGAAGAAGAAGTTAAGAAATTTACCAGAGTTGCATCTCGATTTATGTAAGTCTGGCACATGCCATCCCACTACAAAAGAGAAAGAAGAGATCAGATAGATCTGGAAAATCAGAAGTGATGAGTCCAGAATTGCTCACATGACCCTCTCGAGCGAGGCTCCAAGCTCTCACATTCTATGCATAGGCTCACTCTTCATTAAAAACAGCTCGGGGAACTGACTCGTACTGCTCTGGAACTAGCTGAAGCTCCACAAGATCACGGGGAATCTCCACTAAAGAAATGACTCCGCGCAGTATAGTCGAGGCTCACTAATCACAAGGAAGAATGGGAGGCAAAGGTCGGCCAGGGCCATCCACGAAAGAGCTCCCCTGCAAACAATCATGAGAATAAGAGATAAACAATCATTTAAGCAGAAATGGAGAAGTTGTAAAAATACCTGCAGGTCATCTGAAAATGGGAATTGGGCATCGGATGAGTAGCCCTGAAAACATCATAGTTCACCTCAAAAAGGGTGAATGAGGCAGAAGGAATTCCATTAAAAGCATCAACAAGGTCTTCATCTTCTAGATTTCGCGCTGACCTCATACAAGAAGGTGAATCCTGTGGCACTAGGAGACGATCCTCCAAGTCAGTTTGGGGAGCCACTCTCTCTTCAAGATACCACTGAAGAATAAAAGGACCTTCAAGAAGAATCCTCTCTCCTGTCATCTGCCTAGCTAAATCGACCTCAGTCACCTCGCCATTTGAAGCCCAAGGATGCCAATTAACTTGATTGAATCTGAGACGGGTTAGAAAATCCCGGCAAGAAATAACATTATGAGCATCATTCTTGACACCTACGGCTTAGCGACGCCACTTTAGAGCCCATGGAAAAATATGTATCTCTTCCTCCCGAAATGATGGAGCTGTCATGGAAAAATACTCGAAGGCACACACCTGCAAAAGAATATATAACAGTGATCAAAACACATAATATCAATAATGGAACTCGAAATGAAAATATTTCAGTACCTCCCAAGCTCTCTAGAAGCCACCAAACCCAAGGGATTTGCCTTGTGAATGCTCTCTCATATGGCTATACAGAATGGCTAAGCCAGTAGAGCCCCAGTCAAAATCTACGTTCTCCTCAAGATTTCTAAGGCTATCAAGCATGTTAAGTGTGATCCGCTCAGCTCGAGTAGAAAGAAGAGAGAAGCCAAGCAAATACAAGATAAAAGCACGTGTAAGATATATGTCAGTGAGTTGAACCACTTTTTCAAAAGGCCAGAAATTGTTGACAAACCATGTGATGCCTATACTCGAGCCATGAAGATCTTTCTGGGTCGGGATAATGCCTAGAAGTCGCTCAATAATAGCAGGATGTTTATGCATGTCCTTCACAAAGGCAAGACGATGCCCGCCAAATGAGATACCAGTTATCATTGCAAAATCTAGTGGGGTCATGGTTATTTACCCAAAATGCATATGGAAAGTATTTGTGGAATCCCACCACCTTTCAGCAAGAGCTTGAATCATGGCCAAGTCATTGGCCGGTCTCTCCAACAAAGTTACAAAAGACCCAAAGCCCGCTTGTTTTATGTTGGCTACTACTTGGGGATGTGATTCTGACAATTCATTAAACAATTCAAGACATTTTCCATGGCTACCATGACCTTTAAGATGCCCAACCACATTCTAGAAGAAAATTGAAGGATGATTCCTAAGTATTTGCAAAAATTTTGAAAGCACATATACATGAAGCAAATAAATAGTGCAAAATTGAGAAAATAGGTTACCTCTTGACGAAAAGCCCTCCTAGAGATATGATTTTGTGGCATCTTCATAGTTGGATACTCCATGGTTTGAGTTGATGAAGCTCCACTAGCTTGAAAATGGCTTCTATGTGTTCTAGAACTCTCACCTTGTCCATGGGAACTCATGGTTGTTGATGTTTGAAGCTTGAAGATGAGAGGATAAAGACGATGAATAGTGTTGAATCTCCTAGAATAGGGTGGAATTGATGAAATCAACAAGGTTTTTAGAGGTTTTGATGCAAGAAATCACTCAAAACATCAAGAAATTATGAGATTCAAACACCCTAGAGGAAAGAAGTGATGCATTGGAGATAAGATAAATGAAGGACACATAAGAAAATGGGTTTAAAACCCTTAAGTTGTGGTTGGCGGTTCCCAAGGGTGTGTGGGGAACTGCCATTCACTATTCATTCCCTGCCATTTCCACATTTTGATTCTATATTCGTGTTTTGACCCCCGAAATTCTTAATTTGACCCCGGTTTGGTCCGATTTTGATATATAAGCCTTAAAAGTGCTTGAAACTTGTTAAAATTGGTCTAAATGACTCGTGGGAATTTGGATTTTGGTTGAAAACCATTCAAAATTGAAGAAAAGTCCCCAGGAATGAGGAATCGAGGGCACCACAGCTTGAAATAGTCGAGGATTGATGATTTACAGCGAACTCCCATTATTTTGGGATTGATTGTGTGTTATCTTAGATAAGGGACATTTGGGTCTACTGTCACTCAAAAAATTACATCCAGAATGGATTTATAGAAGGTGGATTAGAATACAGGATCTTCAAACTATGAGCAAGATATTCTAGAAAAGGTCAGAATGGACCCAACGTACATGAGTTGATTGAAGCACCGATATAAGTCTCAGATTGAATTAGCAGGGCCTCCAAAATATGAGCTCACTCAGATATCTCCCCAAGCAGAGAACTTTTAGATATCGTCAGAATCACCACCAGAAGAAAGGTATTCTATAGCAGATTTGTGAAATCAGAACACATACTCAGAATCATAGAATCTCCCCAGCAAAGAACTTTCAGAATGCATGTTGCCCCAGTAGATATAGGGTTTCTTTCAAGCATCGTGTATCAGAACTGCCACTAGATATAGGGTTTCTCTCAGCATCATCTATCAGAAGTGCCTCTAGATATAGGGTATCCATCAGAATTTGTATTTGTGGGTTACCTCCAAATGAAGGGTATCTCTCAAAATTTGTATCTATGGGTTGCCTCCAGATAAATGGTATCTTTCAGTAGTGTGTACCAAAATTGCCTCCAAAAATAGGGTATCTATTAGAATCGTGTATTTTAGAATCGAGGTTGCCTCTAGATATAAGGTTTCTCTCAGCATCGTGTTGTCTCCAGATACAGGGTTTCTCTCAGCATCATGTTACCTCTAGATATAGGGTATCTCTCAGAATAATGCATTTCAGAATCGAGTATCGGGGTTGCCTCCAGATATAGGTTATCTCTCAAAATTATGTACAACTCAGAATCGTGTATCTGTGGGTTGCCTCTAAAATATAGGGTTTTTCTCAGAATTTGTGTATCTCTCAAAATTCATGCATCAGAATAGAAGATTTGTCTAGAAGGACCTATTTCAGAAGAACAGAAGATTTGTCTCCGACAGAGGGACCTGTTTCAGCAATCATCCCTAGCAGAAGGACTCTACATTAGCAATCGTCCCCAGCAGAAGGACTCTATATCAGCAATCGTCCCCAACAGAAGGACTCTACATCAGTAATTGTCCGCAGCTAGAGGACTCTACATCAGCAATTGTCCCCAGCAGGACTCTACATTAGCAATCGTCCCTCTACATCAGCAATCGTCCCCAGCAGAAGGACTTTACATTAGCAATCATCCCCAGCAGAAGGACTCTACATCAGTAATCATCCCCAGTATGAGGACTCTACATCATCAATCATCCCCAACAGAAGCACTCTTCTTCAGCGATCATCCAGGGAATTCATCCAAGATACTCTGCTCTTTTGAAGCCGTCTGAGATATAGATGACACCTACAAGCCTCAAGCTCAAAAGAAAAACTCCGATAAAGCTTCGAGAATCATCTAAGATACATATATCATTCTTCTCTTTAGAAATATTTGACTGTGAAAGTGAGACGTTGCATCCCTCGCATTAGATTTCATATGTAGGGAACCCTTGAGGACGATTCCTCTAGCACTTGCACATTCACATTTTTATACTGCATCAGCATCCTAAGATAGGAGCATTTCATCTATATTGTTGTTTGTGTGTTTTGTCTCTTTGCACGTTTGAACTATATGCCCTGGTCTGATTCCTGGAAAGGATACGTAGGCAACTCCAGCAGAGCACGACCAGCAGTGGCTTAGATTTAGCCACCTCTACCCAGTATTGCATTGCATTCTTGCATTCGTAATTTCTTGATTTTTCTTTGATTTTGAAATTCTTGATTTTTGCGAATTTTTTTTCCTAAAAACTCTCAGTATGATTATTGGGTGCCTTCAAAACTTTGGCACTCATTTGCAGTTCACGTTGTTTACAACAAGCTCTGCCAAAGAGGGGCAAATTATAGACACCCAATTTTGACCACACTGATAGGATTTAGGGTTGACAATGTCTTGGAGGATTCAATGATGAAAAGTACCCCGTGGAAGGTACTGGATTTCACACAATCGAAAGCGAACTTTAGAAAGTGACTTCAAGCTCAGAAAAGCCCTTTTCCATGGATAAATCCCGGTTTTGTCAAAATCGTCTCTCAGAATTCATATTCTCCCAGGTTATATGAACATTAAGTATTCTAAACACAGAATTCTAGGTATCCAGAGATTCAATTTTAAGAAAAGTTTGAAATCGACGCACATTTGAAAGCAATTATGAAAAAGACGTCGTTTGATTTCAAAAAGAGGACGAAAGTTCCGGAGGACTTCTGGACTTCAATTAGACTTCAATTCTCATTTCAAAACCTCTTGGAATATTTTTATACTGAAATTCATCCTGACAGCTTTCCAACGGTATGTAAACGGACGATTTTGGACACTAAAAAGCATTTTTACAAAAATCTGAAAAAGTAGTGTGCGTAATTTTTGAAATAGGGCTTGTGGGTGACCAGAGGAACAAAAAAAGCAGGTGGCGGTTTTGGATTATGAGGTTGCGGGTCCCACCATAACCGCCACCTCGAAAAGGTGTTTTCTATCGCATTTTTTTGGTTCCAGACCCTTCTAGAAGGTTCCCATTGCGAGGAAATTGCTTAGAAATTGCATTTAGGCATCGAAATGACCATTTTAACCCTTTTTTGCTCTCTGAAAATCCTGTTTAACCCTGTAACTTAAGAGTTAAGTCTTAAAAACTCTATGTAAGATCTCATGCATCTTATATGAGATCATCTTGAATCATCTTGAAGTATCTTGTAGTACCTATAAGAGAGTATACTTAGAATATACAAAAGAGATACAAGTACACTAGGAATATGCTTTTAATTAAGAGAGAATTCTAGAGAGAGAGAATTATGAATTGAAGTTTAGAAAGCTAATGTTAGGGTAATTAGATCATGATTTGAACATTAATTGCCTCCCTTAACTTCCATGGATGAATGCTTGAAGAACACTCTAAGAAGAAGATCTTCAATTCAACTTTGGTTATATAATTGAGAATGCTCCAAGAGGTAAACACTATAATTCATCTCTAATTCCTATTTTATCTATATATATAGATCTATAAGATTTGGATCTAGCTTAGTTTTATTTTATTTGTTAGAACACTCATCATTTTCATCTCTTGTTCTTCACACACTCACATAGCTAGATCCAAATCTCTTTTGATTTTCATTGATAATTCATAATTAGAGATTGTTTTTCACTTTGATTTTCAATTTTGATTTCATTCTTCAATTTTAGTTTAGATTCATGCATACATGATTATATATATGTATCTATTTTTGAATTCTATGATGGTTTGGAAGTATGATCTATGAGAAGGATGATTACTATGTTCATACCTATCTCTTGATTATTTTCATTACCTTGAATTCCTATTGAAATTCATCTCCAATAGGATATTTGTAAGTCCCTTTGATCCATGATCTAAAGTTCTTCATAGAACTTGAGGGCTATATTGATTGGAAATCATGATAGTCAAGTAGATCTATGAATTTGATCTATCTAATAAGCTTCAATAAATACTTAAGATGTTTTCCTCACACTTTAAAATGAACTAGATAAAATTCAGCAAAACAAATTGGTTTTGTCCATAAGATTTGGTCCATCAAAACCCATAGTTTGATGAATTCCAAATTTTCTGGGTAAACTTTGATGAATTAGCTTTCATCCGGTCCGTTTTGAGAGCTTTTAGGGTCCATATGCTATTTTTAGAAATTGTTGAGAAATTGGTTGACATATTTGAACATAGTCTCTTTGTGCTTGAATTTCAGAAAATCTATAATAGTTATCGATGTTCCGCTTTTTGGGGATGATTCCTAACTCATATATCTCTATGTCGATGTAAAATCGTTAGCATACGATCAAGTTATGATCGTTTTCTAAGCGTTTGAAGTTGATACTACTATTCTGGAATTTTCTAAAGTTTAATTACAATTATGATTATGTATACAAAATTGTCATACCTTGATCACTCAACAACAACTGATGAATAAAACTTGGTTTAGAAATAATCTAGGATAATTGGATGAGAGATCAAGAGGTTATATCTACTTTACTAACATGATTAATGAACTTCTATCATGCTTTTATTATCGTTTTACATTCTTTTGTCAAATGATACCAAACTTTCAGAATAATAGAGTCTGTTTAAAACACTTGTTCAGAAACCTTAAGGTCATGACATGTCCATGGAAAATAGCTTTCTTTTGACACCAAATAGAGCTTCATATGATTTTTGTAGAATTAATTATGATTTTTACAAGAACAGTGGACAGTCCTAATCCACTGTTCCCAAAACTCTTATTTCTCTCACTTCAAAAATGGTAAAGAGGTTTTACTTTTTGGAGAAGTTCCCTAAGACATGTATCTAACTTTCTGTAAAAGGGTTTTAACCCAGATCATGTTTAAGACCGCTTTTGATAGGATTCATTAGAGGTTGCTGAATCTGGAAATTTGATTGATGACATCTTCCACTTGCTTTTCATAAATTTCATATGTTTGCTTGTATTTTTGCAATGCTTGGGTATTCTTTGGTGATTTAGTGCAGAGAATTGAATGCTATGGATTCGGACTTCGATTTTTGATCTTGCCTCGTCTACATGTGGTTTAGTGCCCATGTATCATGTACCTTCTCTATCCTTTCTCTTATAATTTTTCTAGGTTTACAACTTTGTTTTCAACAACACAATGCCTTTAGGATAGTCTCTGTTTATATGCTTATTTGTTAGAGACATCTTATCTTGAATTGTTGCATGATTGCATTACACGTTTCTACTTCTTTTTGCTTTTGCGACTCTGCTTGAGTCAACCCAATGTAAGTATTCTTGTTCCCTTTTGCATATCATGACTTGTTTCCTTTATTTACGTTGGTCCTGGGCGGGACTAGCCACTGTAAGTATACCTCTCTCTTGTATTGCATGTGCATCCGATTTCTAGTTGATCTAATCTCTTGACATAATTTTCCTTAGATGTTCCCTTTTGGCATGTATATATTATCTAGTATGTTTGAGGAAACAACATCAATTATGAATTAAGAACAAGGATATTTGAATCAAGGCCAACTATTCGGTAGGGCGAGGAGGGGTTGCTTTAGTCTTGCTTGGGCTCCTTCCCCTCTCGTACCAAGACCCCGAACCTAGTTTCTGGTAATGAAGGGCGAGTAACCTTATTCAATTTTGGGCGAGTCAAATTTGGATTTCATAATTCCCGATAAAAATTAGGTGGCGACTCTTTGTCTCTAGGATCGCATGAAGAAGTTCTAGTTTTCCCTAAAGTGTGCTCCTTGGGATCCATCCCGGGACACTATCGAGGGAAAGCGCCAGGACCTCGGATCGGCGACCGGTCCACAGATAAGACTAGCATTTCTTTTCTCATGACTGACCAACCTAAAAAGAACTTTTTTAATACAAATTTCATACATCCCACATCTCTAGATTAAATTGCATATCTGCCGCCATTTTCAAACGTTAGCAATTCACAAATACTTCAAGCTTTGCTCCCTTTTACAATCAGGTTATTATATTCGTTGATTAAAAAAACCCATTGTCCAAATTTGATGAACACTTCTATATTATTTTCTACTCAGGATAATACCTGAACTTGGACTCGAGGCAGAAAAACCACCTTCCTTTTCATGCCGTGACAAATGTTCACATCGAAACAACATGGAAGTTATTCCAGAAATGTACAATTTCCACCCAATGTAAGTTACTCTGATGCTTCTATGTGTTTTACCTTCCCATTCTGTCTTTTTATGCTTGTGCAGATTTTCCCTTCTTTTTAAATCATATTTCTATTCCCCCTCTTTCATAACCTACATTGGATTAATGAACAAATTTCAAATTTTTAGTTTATTTATGAACATGTTTTCTTATCCCTCCTTGTTACTGTGCAGGAGCCAGAGTTTAACTCCGATACAACTTGAACTGGTTGAAGAGTTTGCAAAAGAAGAGCAAAATGGGGAACTACATTTTTTGTTGGATTAAATTTTTTATAATGGTATACAGTAGTTGATAATTTTTTTTGTTGATTCTATGGTTTTTTTTACTTTTAGATAAATATAACATATACCATAAAATGTGATTAGTTTAGTATATGGAGATCCGCTGTATTTTTTTGTTGATTTTAATTGGTTCTCGGAAACATGTTTT
The DNA here is from genome assembly GCA_033977485.1 of Hydrangea macrophylla. NCBI lineage: Eukaryota > Viridiplantae > Streptophyta > Magnoliopsida > Cornales > Hydrangeaceae > Hydrangea > Hydrangea macrophylla. The sequence goes on along the minus strand of CM066997.1, from coordinate 59,187,068 downwards.
TTATTTTTTTGTTGATTGGTAGAGATGAATGGATGGAATGGAATTGATTGGTTGTAATGATATATTAATTGATTATTGAGCTGCATTTAGTTTTGTACAGGGTGGTATATATTGAATCAGTATTATTTAAAATATTTATGTCGTTTTAAAAAAAAAAGTGACATAAGTAATTACCCATTTATGTCACTTTTGTAAAGTATTTATGTCACTTTTAAAGTTTTTATGTCACTTTTACAGTATTTATGTCACTTTTAAGACTTTGATGTAATAATTTTGTTTGGTATTTATGTCACTTTTCTACTTTTATGTTAGGTTAAAAGTGACATAAATAAAATGGTATTTATGTCACTTTTAAGTATTTATGTCACTTTTTATTAACATATGTGTTGGTATGATGAAACATTTATGTCACTTTTCTACTTTTATGTCACTTTAGGTTAAAAGTGACAAATAAAATGGTATTTATGTCACTTTTAAGTATTTATGTCACTTTTTATTAACATATGTATTGGTATGATAAAACATTTATGTCACTTTTCTACTTTTATGTCACTTTAGGTTAAAAGTGACAAATAAAATGGTATTTATGTCACTTTTAAGTATTTATGTCACTTTTTATTAACATATGTGTTGGTATTATGAAACATTTATGTCACTTTTATAAAACATTTAGGTCACTTTTAAAACATTAATGTCACCTCCATTTATGTCACTTTTTATTAGAAAAAAAAGTGACATAAATACCTATTTATGTCACTTTTTAAGTGACATAAAAAGCCTTTTTTCTTGCAGTGCACGATTAGGAGCCCCTATTCTGAAAGGTATGGATTCGACGGGTGTTTTTGAAGCCTTCATGCAAAGGATGGAACATGTGGGAAATACCTATAACCACTCTAAACACCAGAGACCTGTAGCACCACCACCACCAAGACAGATTGGTGATAAGTTACTCGAACGTTTCTGTGGATTACGCCAAGAGAAATTGACAGATTAACAGAGTCATAGAAGGCGGAAAAATGGATAGGGAAAATGGAATTGATTTTTGAGGTATTGGAATGTGCTGAGCAAGATAAGCATCGTCTTGCCAGATTTTAGTTGACCTATGCCACCGCAGATTGGTGGGAAGCCGAAAAAGCTACAATAGGAGCCGAAGCTAGACGGAGAATGCCTTGGGTGATATTTCGGGAAATATTTATGGAAAAGTATTTTCCAGAAGATGAGAGAGATCAACAGGAAAAGAAATTTCTCAATTTGGTCCAAGAAGGATGGACTGTACGGGAATACATAACACAGTTCGAGCGCCTATCTTGATTTTCTCACCATATGATATACACCCCACGGAAGAAGGTGAAGAGATTTCATTAAGGATTGAACCCCTATCTCAGACATACGATGGGTCATCTGAATCAATCATTTGAGGGGATTTTCAAACTTACTACAGGATTTGAAAAAGACGTTTATCCAGCACAGCGACCATAGATGAATCGACCTCAGTTGTCAAGAGGTTTTCAATAGCAGAGTTTTCAAAACCAACCACCAAGAAATACCCAAAGTTGGAGAGCTTAGGGAAACTTTCAAGGAAACAAGCGCACCTGGGATAGAACCAGGAAGCCTCAACAGGGTTATTCTCAACCCCAGCAATATCGCCAGCAAGGACCACAGCCTCAGGCACTGCTAATAGCCCCGACAAGTAAAAACGAATGATGTTTTAATTTTAGAAAGCTGGGGCACATTGCCAAGTTCTGCACAGTCCCTAGGGTTAACCGCTGAATGGATGCTATCTGCTAAAATTGAAATAAGCCAGGACATTTGAGTAGGGATTGTTGTGCACCACGAGGAGGACACTATAGGGCACTAGTTCAAGGAATACAAGGACATCCTGATCGGACAAGGTTGAATGTTATCATCCCAGCAGAAGTAGGCATTAATGCTGATTAATAGCAGCATTTGGAAGGTACTCTTGTACTCTTTCATAGTCCAGTTAAACCTTTATTTGATACTGGGGCTTCACATTCGTTTGTTGCTGTTAAGATTGTATGTCAATTGGGTTTAGAACCCCAGACACTCGAGCTAGCACTTAATACTGTGTCACCATTGGGAGTGACTGTTAAGCTGGGTAAAGTGTGCAAAGATTGCCCATTGACCTTGGTAGATAGGAATCTTCCAGCAGACTTAGTAGTTCTATTAATGTTAGAGTTTGACATTATACTAGGGATAGACTGGTTGACTAATTATGAAGCCAGTTTGGACTGCCCTACTATGACGATTGTGTTTCCAATATCAGGACGGCCAACGATCAAGTTTCAACATCAGCCGACAAGCGACATGTTTCTCACAAGTTATTTAGCTACAATCGGGAGCACGAGTGTAAAACTCATGATGGATCATATTGCTACCGTACAAGACTTTTAGGATGTATTCTAGGATATTAAAGGACTTCCACTAAAAAGAGAAATAGACTTTTGTGTGGAATTAGTACCTGGGACATTACCAATTTCTAAGACTCCATATAGAATGGCGCCGACTGAGATGTTGGAACTAAAGAAGCAAGTTCAAGAACTTGAAGATTTAGGATTTATTTGCCCCACTACGTCACCTTGGGGAGCACCAGTTCTATTTGTGAAGAAAAAAGATGGAACACTTCGACTCTGTATAGACTACAGGGAGTCGAACAAGGTTACGATCAAGAATAGGTATCCACTTCATCGGATAGATGATCTATTCGATCAGTTACAAGGATCAAGGATCTTTTCAAAGATCAATCTATGTTTGGGATATCATCAACTATTGGTTAGATTGGAGGATGTGTCGAAGACTGCATTCTGAACAAGATACAGGCATTATGAGTTTTATGCCTTTTGGATTGTTGAATGTGCCAGCAGTATTCATGGACTAAATGAATAGAGTATTCAGACCATATCTTGATCAATTCATTATAGTGTTCATTGATGACATTTTGATCTACTCAAAGACAGAAGAGGATCACAAGGAACACTTATAGATTGCTCTACACACACTTCAAGATAGTAAGTTTTATGCAAAGTTCAGCAAGTATGAATTTGGCTATAGGAGGTCAAATTCTTGGGACATGTTATTTTTCAAAATGGTATCTCTATGGACTCAACTAAGATTAATGCAGTCTTAAGTTGGAACAGACCAACTAATATGATGGAAGTCAGAAATTTTCTTGGTCTAGCAGGATATTATCGAAGATTTATCGAAGGATTTTCCAAGATCACTAGATCATTGAAAAATTTGACAAGAAAAGAGATAAAGTATGAATGGATAGATAAGCATGAACATTCATTTCAGGAGTTAAAAAAAGATTGACTTTTGCACCAGTACTTGCGATACCTAAGAGTAAAGAAGTATGTGATCTATGGTGATGCATTGCACCTGGGTCTTGGTTGTGTGCTTATGCCGGACGAGAATGTCATTGCATATGGATCCAAATAGTTAAAGGTACATGAGAAGAACTATCCAACGCATGATCTGGAGTTAGCAGCAATAGTGTTTGCATTGAAGATTTGGAGACATTACCTTTATGGAGAAATGTTTGATCCGTTTTCCGATCATAAGAGTTTGAAGTATTTGTTCTCTCAAAAGGAGTTGAATATGTGACAACAAAGATGGATGGAGTTACTCAAGGACTATGACTTTTCATTGTAATACCATCCAGGTAAAGCAAATGTCATAGCAGATGCGTTAAGCCGCTGACCTCACCTCGACTAGTAATCGCTGCATTACTGATACGCGAATGGCGAGTTAGAAGTGTTAGCTGAATTCGTTCTTCAGCTAGTAGAACCAATGGAAGGACAACACCTGGGATGTCTTATGGTATAGCCAACTTTGATCAGCCGTATCATAGAAGCTCAATAGACAACAGAAGATTTGAATCTATGGTTCGCAAAGATGTCAGTGAAAGAACCAGAGGTCTGGACTTTTGGTACAGACGGAGCCTTACGATGTAAAGGTAGACTTTGTATACCTAACAAAGAAGATCTCTGGAAAGAAATATTGGATGAAGCACATAAGTCACGGATGACTATCCATTTTGGAATTATGAAGATGTACAAGGACTTAAAAAGGAATTTCTGGTGGGAAGGAATGAGGAGAGAAGTAGCTGAGTATGTAGCTCAATGTCTTACTTGTAAACAAGTAAAGGCAGAACATCAGAAACCACTGGGACTATTACAGCCACTACCAATTCCCTAATGGAAATAGGAACATATAACCATGGATTTCATAGTAGGATTGCCGAAGTCACAACAGAACTATGATGCTATTTGGGTGATTGTGGATCGACTTACAAAGATGGTACATTTTATCGTCTATAGTATGACGTATCCAGTGGAATGGCTAAGCCGAATGTATCTACAATAAGTTGTACAATTACATGGTGTACCTGTTTCTATCATGTCAGATCGAGATTCATGCTTTATCGCAGAGTTTTGGAAGATTCTTCAGACAGCGATGGGAACAACACTGAACTTGAGTTCAGGCTTTAATCTGTAGATCGATGGTCAGACAGAACTAGTTAATTAAGTGATGGAAGACATGATACATGCTTGTGTTATTGATTTTGAGAGCTCATGGGAAACATATTTTCCACTGATAAAGTTTGCCTACAACAATAGCTACCATGCGAGTATAGGGATGACGCCGTTTGAAGCTTTATATGGAAGGCCTTATCGATCGTCGTTATGTTGGGCTGAAGTCAGAGATATTCAACTTCCTGGGCAAGAGATGGTATGAAAAACCAGTGAGAAGATTCAAATTATACGAGAAGATGATGACAACACAAACCTGACACAAGAGTTATGCTGATAAGCAACGCAAAGACTTGGAATTCGCCGTTCGAGACCACGTGATACTCAAGGTTTCACCTATTTGAGGCATCATCGGATGTGGTAAGAAGAGAGTCAAGCTATCACCGGGATTCATTGGACCATTCAAGATTCTAAAACGTGTTGGGAAGGTTGTTTACCGATTCGCGTTGCCACCGAAGATCTCAGGAGTGCACAACGTATTCCACATCAGTATGTTGAGGAAGTGTGCTCATAACCTAGTGCACAATATCAACTTTGAAGAAATGGAAGTCAACGACAACTTTATGTCCAACGAAGGACCGATTCGTATTTTAGACCGTGGAATCAAGAAGCTCAGGAATAAGGAAATTTTGTTAGTCAAGATCTAGTGGAAGCATCATGAAGAAGGAGAAGCTTCGTGGGAGCTAGAGTCAGAGATGCGAGAGAAGTTTCCATTTTTGTTTTAGACTTTGGTTGTTTTTGAATTTATGACGTGGTTCCCACTTCAATCGATCAAACTCCTTTTCAATCGATCAAACCTGGCCGAATCACTCTCGAGCAATCGAAGAAGCTTCGATCGATCAAATTTGTAATCATTAGAATTCTAGGCTTTACAAAAAGACAGTCACCTACACCTCTCACCCTCTATAAATACAATGGGTTCATATGTGTTGATGTGTTTGGAAAAACTAGAGAGTCGAGAGAGAGTGTATGCTTGTGTTTATATATTATACACGTAATTATATATATATACACACTTATATCTATATATTTAGTCAGAGAGAGAGAACCAGAAGGAGAAGAGAAGGGGAAGGAGAGACAGAGATGAAGAGAGAAGCAGAGAGAGAGAGAAGGAGGCCACCATTAAAGCTCTGAAGCTTCAAGTTTGCCAAACACGCCCTTAGCAATTTTGGTGAGTTCTAAACTGACTCAGTAGCTTAGTTATAATGTTTTACATGTTTTGGATGTTTGAAAATCACCCAAATACGTCAGAAGAGAATCTAGACGTTCACTGCCTAAATTTAGAGAAGTCAAAGTTTGAGCGATCGAACTAAAAAAAATTGATTGAACACATTAAGTCTTAATCGATCGAAATGACTTCAATCGATCGAGATCACCTTCACTTCAATCGATTAAGAATTCTTTAATCGATCGAACCTTAACAAAACTTGGATGTTCCCTTTAAGTTTATAATTCATAATGCTTAACCGTTTAATTGATGTTCCATGTTCCTATTATGCGATATTATAGGTTATGGAGGTAATGGGATACGATAATGAGATTGAGATAATGTGGTAAAAAATGTAGTAGGGTTCAGAACGTTGATAGTAATACGATGCGATAACGAGATAAGGTTTGAAGTATAACGATTGTAACATGGGATAACCTGGTAGTTGAGTCAGTGTGTATTAGTTAGTTGTAAAGTAAATATGTCAGTATCAGGGATCAGTTGTGAACACATCTACGTGGGATGTGAGCGTTATGTATTGTACTCGTAGGTGTTCTTCAAAAAGGGTGAACAAAAGTACTGATACGTATGAAATGTGAACGGACGATACTCATAAGAGTTCTTGAAAGCAGTGAATAATAAGAGTTAAAAGCAGCGAACATGAGTATTGGTGAGTCCATAAACTAGTAGTTATATTAGAATGATGTGTGGTGCTCATAAGAGTTCTTAAAAATGTTGAACAGTAAGAGTTCTTAAAAGCAGTGAACAGAGGCACTAGGATGTCGTGATGATATAATCAGTTCAGTATCATCAGTTGAGATTGGTACAGTAAGACTTAGAGTTAGAAGATGATGAGAATTGGTAAATCATGTGTAAAGAGGAAAATATATTATTAGCATCACTACTAGACTTTGTTCATAACTGGTAATTACTTTATTTCTATGGGACTGTGTTAGTTAGTTCTTACTCAGCTTTCAGTAAGTTGATGGTCTTTCTTGCCTGGATATTTCTTGTCCAGACTACCCCATCCTTAACAATGCAAGTGATGGAACCTATGGTCATGGCTACTACCCGGAGTTAGATTATGCGAAGGGTGGCCCCACTGATGCCGTTTATGCCAGAGATGGTTGTTATGTTGACGACTACCCTTACGCCAGCTGAAGATCTAAAGATAGTTATATCTAGTGTTTATATTTCTATTGAACTTTGTTAGTTAACAAGTACTTGGGCATATGTTGTCTGCCAACCTGTTGTGATCCTGCAGACCACACTCTGATATTGTAATAGATAGTGTTGTTATTTATCTAGCTCTTTACTGTCGCTTTTAGTTGGACTAGTACTGTATGGTGTGGACGATCAGTGACATTCACCCGTCATTCCCTATGGACCCAAAAAGGAAATTATTTTTCTTTATTTTTGCTGCTCCGGGGCGTGACACAATCCATGTTCTACATCCAATTGATTAGGATAAGGGTCCAATCGATTGGGATAAAACCAGTAACAATTGATTGAGGAAAAATGCAATCGATTGGATCTAAAACAATGCCAATCGATCGCTTACTTTGGCAATCAATTGGGTAACATGACAATCGATTGAAAAATAATCCAATTGATTGGGTTCAAACTGATGGCAATTGATTGGAAAAAGTCCAATCAATTGGAACTTCGTCTTCTCCAACAAAATTGTAAAATAGCATATGCAAATGTCTTAAAGATGTGTTTGCTACGTATAACCTATTTGGTTAGTGCCCTCAAACTATTACTTTATGTATGAGACATTGACATTTTAATATATGGATATCAGCTTTACATTTCATTGTGTATGTTTCTTTCATAAGATGATTATTAATCCTTAAGTATCATAGTAGGTAATTCGTGTGTGTATGAGATACATGCAAGTGAGATACTAATTATTATTCTTTGATACTTAGAACTTGTCATAGTACCATTAGATGATGAGACTGGATATCTCATCAGGATTACACTGTAGCATGATTAACTACTATTGGATGGAGTGATTAATCTCAATCACTAAATATACTAGTGCTTATAGTGCATTGACAGACCTAAGCTTTGCTATTGACACTTAAGGCTGTCAACAGTCGATAGGAACTCATAACTTGTATAAGGTACGTGTTCTCAATCTTGAGACGATTATGAACACAGACTGTGGATATGGCTTCTTTGGCTTACCAATTAGTGAGGTCTATAAAAAATCAACACCTGGGTATCTTGGGTATGTCATGTTTATAGGGTTGTGAGCATATATAATCAAGTTAGAATCTACCCTCTGATTCAGAGTAAGCATTCCCTTGAGAATGTCACCAAGTTGATTACTGAGAACTACAGTCTTGTTGATAAGTAGTTATCAACATGTTTGGTAATCATGAGAGGTGAATAGGACTCAAGGAATACAAGAAGTAATCATGATTCAGGTTGACAGTAACTGTTTATCCGACTACCTGAATATGATTGCGAATGCTGAAGGTAGAGGGACATTAGTACAACATACAAGTCTAGTTATTGGTTTGGATATATTCTTTTGCTTTGAAGTTCATTTATCGTTTTATAGTGGAGTAAATGTTAACTGACCAGTTGGTTAGTTTACTGATCAAAGAGTTTGGTCATGGGAATTAACAACTGGTCTGAGCCAACAATAAAGAGCCTAGGAGATCCCACTCTTAGCTCCGCTAGGATGTTTTGAAAGGCACAAGAGGTTCTTGTCAAGACGGGTTCAATCGATCGATGGAGTTTTAATCGATTGAAGTCTTGGCAGGTTCGAGCGATCGAAAGGTGTTCGATCGATCAAAGGTTCAATCAATCGAAGCCACTTCGATTCGTCAAATGTCAAAGTCAGTTTTGGAAATCTATAAATAGGCCAGCTGCGTACGGGGTTTAATAATCATCATTTTTCCTACACAAAAGTTGCAGAGACTGTTTAGGGTTTTTCCAAGTCTTCTTATCCTCCCATTAGAGTTCCTTCCATCTCTAGCCTCTCCAGGAAGCATTCATAGGAGACATAAGTGACATGCCCCAACGTAGCATAAATATGGAAAGCGTTTAATTCCAATATGGACCCGTAGGTCACGACAGTTTAAAGGATCGATTCTATCCCAAACGTCGAGCAATATATAATAACATAAATCAGAGTAAAGCAATCAAGGCTTATAAAATTTTCTAACTTAATAATTATTACAGCCCGGGGTCACCTAAAGGCATAAACCACCTTGAAACAAAATAATATCTATTATCTGTTACAGTCATCCTTATTACAAAAGTTCAATTTATTAACTAAGGCAGTAGTTATAATAGTATTGCTTCTTCCCAGCAGCCATTCTCAAGTAGCATAATCGTATTGTTCCACTTGATCATAACCTGAAAAGCCTAGACACGAATGTCCAGGACGCATCAATGCCGTCAGCTTATTGAAGCTGGTGAGTATTAAAAACAGACACTTGAATGTAAAACATACTCATTTACTATTTTCCATTTTACAGTTTCGTTTAAACAATAGGTTAATATCATAGAAATGAATTCACGTTATGAAACAGGTAAGAATTACATTAGTAAATTTTAATTCATAAAAACATATAACCATGCATGAAAACAATGCACCAACTCATCTTACCGAACCTTTTCTCTCGACAACACACCAACCCACTCTCTCACACCAGTATCTTTGAAATACTCCGATAGCCACACTTTAGCATAGGGGTACCAAGGAGTGTCCAGTTTGCCTTACACTTTAGTACGGGGTACCAGGGAGAGTCCAATGCCTCACACTTTAGTACATAATTCACCTCCCAAATACCAGAGGAAACCTCACGTAGTATACAGACTCAGGTACTAGGGAGTTTCTATAGGCCACACTTTAGCACTACCATGGGTGCCAGGGAATGTCCAAGTTCGACGTCACACACTTTAGTGCTACCATGGGCACAAGGGAATGTCCAGTTTTACCACTGTCGCATTTTCAAGACACTCTAGCCGCAATCTCAACACGTCACACTTTGGTACACGATTACCAGGGAGTGTCCACATAATCTCAACCACATACTCTTTTTCACACTGACCACACTCACACTCACCATGCATGTATAATTGACTCCACATAAATGTCGTGCAACTATAAACAAAACATATGAAATGTCGGGAATGATAGCCATGTATATTTGAAAAGAAACAAAACTGATGATGCCTAAAACTAGTAAGAAGGGTTTAGAGAGAGAAAAAGACAACAACAATTTGTATGTGGTTTGGCCCTGTTAATGAGGTGACCTACGTCCACGGCTGCATCTGTGCGCTCTCACTAGCAGATCACTGGCGGGCCTGGTGAGCCAACAAAGAAGGGCGACACTACAAGTAATACCGGCCGGGTATATGCGTATTGATGGTGTGTTCTTTGTTGTATGCTTGTTAGCTAGAGAATTATTTTTGGATCCCTATTGACAGGGTAGGTGGGCTCTTTTATAGATGCAAGAGTACACCCTTACATGGTATGTTAATAGGATTAGGAAACCTAATCTGATTACACTTGATCAGTATAATTTGGGGAAAGTTTCCTAAGTGGTTTAGGAAACTGCCACATTCCATCTTGCAAACTTATAGTTGGTTTAGGAAACTGTTGGATAGGCCAGGATCACGGTACGCCGCGACCTTCATGCCCGGCCTATTTGTACGAACCCCCCAGTTCTAACAAACACCTCGGGATTGCTCGGCTATCGGCACCTTTGCTGGAGTAACCGGCACCTCTTGGTGACGTGGCAAGATGGCTTCATGGCTAGATTATTTTGGACATATCAGCTGCCCCCCATTTTTAAAACTGACTAGATGCTTCATCGAGTGAGGATTAAAAAATTAGTACCTTCTTGGAAACCGCTCGGATGTCCTCCGGGAATGCTACTCGGGATGGGGCCCACACTCCAGATCACCAGGTGGAATAACCGACCGGTACAGGTAGGAGCTTGGGTGTTGATATTGCCACGTGTTAGGGAGTAATTGGCCTGATCAGGATCCAGCGAAGTCAGTTCGGATGTAACCGACCAGTTACATGGTAACCAGACTGTCACGTCATGCATTTAATGCACGCGCATTTTGAGGCGACCCCTCACATGCCTGAGATGATAGCTGTCTGACGATTCTTGGCAGGAAAACTCCTGAGCCGTTGGATCTGATTGATTTGGACCGTCCGCTATTACTATATAAGGAACACTTGCTCATCTCTTCAGTTCTTGCTGCCAACTGAGAGAGTTTACCGAGCGGTTTGAGAGCATACAAGATCCCGAGCAAGATTCCCGACCTCTTTTCTGCATAAAACCTTGTAAGTCCTTCCTTTCTGTCTTCAGTTCTTCATTCTCTTCTTCTTTTCTGAACAAAACTAGAGGGAGCGAACCCACTTGGGTTAGAACGAGCGTGGGATTTTTTCTTTTTTTGGTTTTGTCATTTCTTCCAGTCCGGGGGTACGCTAGAACAGTTTGACCGAATGGGTGTTCCGGGGAGAGTCTTGAGAGAGTTCTGTCTTTCTTCTAGAGTCGTGTACGTTCTACCCTTTAGGTTGTTAGATCTACCTCCTCTGTACATCAGGCTAGGAGTTCTTGACCCGTTCTTAGGTCGTCTGCCCCCTAGGTCTTCCACAGACTTAATCATGTGCCATTCAGATTTCAACTCGTTGTCCCGGTCGGTAGACGAGCAGTTGCGGTTAGGGTCCTCAAGTGCAAGCTTAGACCCTCCCTCCTTGGCCCCCTCTGATTAGCAGAGTAAGGGGATGATCCCTGCCCGGGCGTCTCCTGAGGAAATGCGCCGGGATTCTCCTGTAGCCTCGACATCTCAGGCTTCGGACGATGAGGGGTCTGTACCGAACAGCCCCGGGGTCGTCTTCTCATGCGAGTCCATTGTTAGTATTCTATGCGGCCCTGATTTGGATCGGATCAAGGACAAATATGACCTTCCCGGCCCCTTTTCTCTTGTCATCCATGATGGCGGAGCTCATTTCCATGAGTCGGGCTTCGTCACTTTGTATAAGGATGCTTTCATGGCGGGCCTTCGCTTGCCTCTCCACCCAGTTGCCGGAGACGCGCTCATCTACCTCGGGATCTCCCCCGGGCAGCTCGCCCCGAATGGTTGGCGATATCTGATGGGGTGCATCTCCTTGTGGCCCCAAGTCCTCGGGTATGAGCTTACCTTACACGAGTTCTTTTGGAATCACCGGCCCTTCAAAGTCCACGGGGAGTCTGGTTTCTTATCGCTCAGGGCCAGGCAGGGACGGAAGATAATTGTCAACTGCCCGAGCAATAATAAAGGATGGAAGAAGAAATTCTTCCAAGTGTCCACCCTGGGGCTGTGTGAAAAGGCACCGGGTATAAAATTGAAGACCTCCTGGTCGGGGGAGTTGAGGAGTAAGCCCGACCACTTTTATTTCTTGATTAGTCTTTCTATTTTGCCTTGACTAACCCATTTGTATGTTTACTTTGCAGTGGGAGCAGTTGACTCGCCCAACCTTCCGGACGAGCTATAAGCGAGGATTCTGTCTTTGGTAAAACACCCGACCGATATTAATAAGGTGTTGACCCGGTCGGGGAGCCCGAAGATCTCTTACAAGCCCCAGCGCTTCACAGCTCCCATCCTCCTGGCGATCATTCCGGGTAAATACCATCTCTTGACTGTCCGGTTTTCTTTTCGTTTGGTACTTTGCTGAACTGACATGCTCTCTGGTTTTGTAGAAATGGCTCCCAACAATGCGGAAGGAGAAGGAGGCGACCCTGATGGCCTGGGCTGGCTAGAAGAGGAAGAAGCCAGACCCCGCCGAGGGCCAGCCCCTCAAAAGGATTTATCGGGGGATTTCCATCCAGGCTGAGAAGGAGGCTGCTGCTACCTCCACGCCCGTTGTGACGATTGCTGCTCCACCACCACCTCCCCCTGCTGCCAAACCGTCCGGGGTCTCCTTCTCAAGCATGGAGAAGACTACTCGCGTGGGCCCTTCCTACAGGCTGGAGGTCAAGACGGCGGATGACGTTCACAAAAGGGTACGACCCGGGCTGTTGCAGAGTCAGATCGACAACTGCACCCTGCTAAGCCCCGAGGCCATCATCGATTGGCTGTACAACATCAGCCACATGGCAAGTCCCTTTGTAATGTGAACATTAACTTTTTCTCCATGCGCATACTGACGTTTTCTTGTTCTTGCAGATTGGCCGTATTGCGGCCGGGGCTAAGACCACCCTTCCCGGCATTGCTGAGAGGTTGGCCGCTGCGGAGGCTAACCTTTCCGTGGAGAGGGCTGCCCGGGAATCTGCGGAGTTTGCTCTCACCGTGGAAGAAGAAAAATCCCGGGCAACTTCCCTGGAGCTCGGGGAGATCCATGACTCTCTGTTAACCGAGCGGGCCGCCCGGAAGGTTGCGGAGGCTAAGGCTGCAACCGCGGAGGCTGGTAGGATCGTCGCCGAGAAGGTTGCAGAGACTAAGGCTGCAGCCACGGAGGCCAGGAGAATCACTACCGAGAAGGGCCTTGCAGCTATGACGGCCACGCTCTCGGAGCTTACTGCTGCTCGGGAGGCTAAAGCCAAGGAAGCTGAGGAGGAATTCGAGGCTGGGTTCCTCACGGGCTACGCTGACCTGATGAAGAGGGTTGCTGTTGACCACCCTGACTGGGACTTGTCCGGCTACTCTTGGGCAGAGTCCAGTTATTGGAAGGAAGGCCAGGATAACTCCAAGGTCGCCGCTGAAGCTGCACCGACAAGGGACCCCTCTGTTGATGAGCAGGCTACGGAGGAGGGAGAAATGGTGGTTGTAGACTAGTTTTTTTTTGTTTTTTGTAGTTTTTTTTGGGAGGCTACTACAACTGCCCCCAGGCGTTGTACAATTTCTATTTTAATTAATGAAAAGGCCCCTGAGGTCAAACTTCCTTTCCATTAACTATGTCTTTTTTTCTGTACTTTGCCTGTTTGTAATTGCTAGTATCCACTCGATTTTTGGCCGACCTAACCTCTGCCTTAGCAAATGTTTTAGGACCGTAACCAGTAGAACACCTAGTCTTCCTGACCTTTTTAAAAGGTAATAGACCAGTATGCCATAGGAACTTGTCCTGTTTAGCATCCGGGATCGCCCAGTGTATTATAGAAATACCCTGTATTACCGTCCGGGATGTCCTGGTGTATCATAGGTGTATCCTATTTTACCATCCGGGATATTATCTCTGGTCACTATAAGTACTTAGGAATATCTTCCAAGTTCTTTTAGTGACCGGTGTGATTTCCTATTTTGGCCTAATATTCCCCTGCCCCCTAAGCATTTTGCTAAGGCGGTAGTGCAGGAGTGAGTGGCCGTAGGAAACCGACCTGGAACATGGGTGGTTGCAGGGTCCTTTGAAGCTCACCATCGTCGACCACCTAGGGGTTTGCCCCCATCGTCGGCTGGACCTAAGCGAAGATATAAGTAATTTCCTATTTAGGTCTAGTATCCCCTTGCCCCCCGAGCGTCCTGTGAAGGTGGGGGCATGTTGAGGAGTGACCATAGGAAACCAACCTAGAACATGGGTGGTTGCAGGGTCATTTTATGCCTGGGTTCAAAGCTCGCGGTCTTTTTAGTGCATGGGTTCGGAGCCCGAGGTCTTTTAGGTGCCTGGGTTTGGAGCCCCAGGACTTTTAGGTGCCTGGTTTCGGAGCCCAAGGGCTTTTAGGTGCCTGGGTTTGGAGCCCGAGGTCTTTTAGGTGCCTGGGTTCGGAGCCCAAGGTCTTTTTGTGCCTTGGTTGTTAGCCAAGGTCTTTGTGTGCCTGGGTGCAGAGCCCGAGGACTTTTTAGTGCCTGGGTTTAGAGCCCGAGGTCTTTTTGTGCCTTGGTTGTTAGCCAAGGTCTTTGTGCCTGGGTTCGGAGCCCGAGGTCTTTTTGTGCCTTGGGGTTAGGCCCGAGGTCTTTTTGTATTGCACGGTGTACTGATAGGAGTACTTTTGCAAAATAAACTTTCTAATTTTATTAAAACAAGAATTTATTGCTATTGCTCAATCAGAGCTACAAAAACAAATTTCCCTACCAGTACTAAATTCCCGTGGCTAAGCGTTACTGACAGTACTTGCGGAGGTGTTGCACATTCCAAGGGTGAGAGAGATCATGCCCGTCCATACTCTGTAGCCAGTAGGTTCCCGGTTGGTTGACACGGGTTACTTTGTATGGGCCTTCCCAGTTTGGACCCAATTTTCCATGGCTCGGGATTCGGGTAGATTGGTTCACTGCCTTGAGGATGAGGTCTCCAACTTGAAAACTGCGGTGCTTCACCTTGCTGTTGTATTACCGCGAGACCCTTTGCTTGTAGGCTGCCACCTTTAGGTAGGCTTAGTCTCTCCTTTCCTCCACCAGATCCAGTTCTGACCAGAGGGCTTCTTCATTATCCGGCGCATTGAAGTTGGCCACCCGATATGTAGGCAACCCGAGCTCCGTGGGGACCACCGCCTCGAATCCGTAGGTTAAAGAGAACGGCGTCTCGCCTGTTGCCGCTCAGGGTGTTGTGCGGTAGGCCCATAGGAGGGTCGGTAGTTCTTCAGCCCACAACCCTTTTGTGCCTTCGAGCCTTGTTTTGATTGACTGCAAGATTGTCCGGTTGGTTACCTCGGCTTGACCGTTGGCTTGTAGGTGCTCGGGGGAGGAGTAATGATTTAGTATCCTATAGCCTGAGCAAAATTGCCTAAAGATAGGGGTGTCAAACTGCCTGCCATTATCGCTGACCAGGACCCGGGGAATGCCGAACCTACTAAGAATATTCCTTTCCACGAAGCTCTCCATTTTCCATTCCGTTATTGTCGCCAAGGGCTCGGCATCTGCCCATATGGTGAAGTAGGCAACAGCGATGACAGCAAACTTGACCTGTCCTTTTCCCATCGGCAGGGGATCGACAATGTCGATGCCCCACTGGGCGAACGGTTAGGGGCTGTAGATTGGTGTCTGGAGCTCTTCCGGTCGGTTGATCATTAGAGAGTATCTCTGACACTTGTCACACCTTTTGACGTATTCCTGGGAATCCCGAGCCATGGTTGGCCAGTAGTAACCTTGCAGTAGGGCCTTTCTAGAGAGTGCCCGACCTCTGATGTGATTCCCACACACTCCTTCGTGGATTTCGAACAGTATCGCTTGGACTTGCGCAGGATGAACACAACAGAGGTATGGGATAGTGAATCCCCTTTTATAGAGAATACCATCAACAATTTGGTATCGTGCCGCCCGGTACTTGACCCGGTGGGCCTCTTCTTTCTCCTCTGGTAGCACGCCTGTCGTCAAGAATGTCACGAGCGGATCCATCCAGCTGGGTCCCAGAGTGACCGGATCTACCTCCATGCCTTTTGACTTGATCACACTTGGCTCAGGTAGATATTGTATCCATATCCCGGGCAAGTCTGTTTCAGAAGACGAGGCGAGGCGGGCCAACCGGTCGGCCCTGGTATTTTCTTCTTTGGGGTATCTATGTGATGGAGAATCCTCGGAGCTTCTTGGAAACCGCTCAGACAAGGGCCAAGTAGGCTACCATGTTGTCTTCCTGTGCTTCATACTCTTGGTTGACCACGAGCTGGGAGTCGCTGTATCCCTGGAACTGTTGTGCACTCATAGAGATGGCCAACTGTAATCTGACCAAGAGGGCTTCATATTCGGCCTCGTTGTTGGAGACACGAAACCCAAACCTTAGTGCATATTCGAGCTAGATACCGTCGGGGGTAGTTAGGATGATTCTTGCCCCGCTGCCTTGTTGATTGGATGAACCGTCCATGTGCAATACCCATGTGGGGATATTAGAGTGTAACCCGGGCGGTAAGGTCGGTGGCTCAGACTCTTCAACCGGGTCCTCTGGGTACGTGAACTCAACAAAAAAGTCTACCATGACTTGTCCCTTGATGGCTGTCCGGGGTCGGTCGATCACTTCAAACTCTTCCAACTCCAAGGCCCACTTGAGGAGTCTCCCAGACGTGTCTGGACGGCCGAAGATTCTGCAAAGAGGTTGATCTGTGAGGACCACAATGGCATGGGCTTGAAAGTACGGGCGGAGCCTTCGGGCCGAGGTGATAAGGGCGAATGCCAGTTTTTCGATGGGGCAGTATCTACTCTCTGCGCCATGTAACGCCCGACTGGTGTAGTACACTAGGAACTATATCCCGTGCTCTTCTCGAATAAGTTCCGAGCTAACTGCTGATGGTGACACTGCCAAGTACAAAAATAATTCTTCCCCCGGCACGGGTGTTGAGAGTAGAGGAAGGGACGCCAAGTACTTCTTGAGTTCTTATAACGCCTCTTCGCACTCTTCTGACCACTGGAATGCTTTGCGGATGATTTTAAAGAATGGCAGGCACCGGTCAGTAGCTCAGGAGGCAAATTGTTCAATACGGCCACCCGTCCGGCTAGGCTCTATACTTCCTTCGTTGATTTAGTCGACCGCATGTTGATGATGGCTTTGATCTTTTCGGAGTTTGCCTCAATCCCCCGTCTGCTGACTAGGTGGCCCAGAAATTTCCCGGATGAGACGCCGAAGGTGCATTTGGCCGGGTTCAACCTCATCCTGAATTTTCTCAAAATGCTAAAGGCCCCGGCCAGATGCTCAAGGTGGTCGGGCTCGTCCCAGCTCTTGACCAGAAGATCATCCACATATACTTCCGTAGACTTTCCAATTAGGTCTGTGAACATGTAGTTGACCAGGAGTTGGTAGGTGGCCCCGACATTCTTGAGACCGAATGGCATAACCTTATAACAATACGTGCCCTAGTCAGTGATAAAGGCAGTCTTCTCTTCATCCCTGGGGTACATGCTGATCTGGTTGTACCCCGAGTAAGCGTCCATGAATAAGAGGAGTGAGTGACCAGTCGTGGAGTCCACAAGGAGGTCTATCCTGGGCAGCGGATAACAATCCTTGGTCAAGCTTTGTTGAGGTCGGTGAAGTCCACACACATCCTCCACTTCCCGCTGCTTTTCTTGACAAGTACCATATTGACTAGCTAGTCGGGGTAGTGGACTTCTCGTATGGAACGGGCTTTGAGGAGCTTCTCGACCTCCTCACTCACTGCTTTCTATCTCTCAGGGGCCATGTCCCTCCTTTTCTGCTTCACTGGCCGACAATCTGGACTGACATTGAGCCATGGGACATTACCCAGGGGTCAATCCCGGGCATATCCTCATGACTCCAAGCAAAAATGTCTTGATTTTGCCTCAGGAACTGAGACAGTTTTCCTTCAGGCCGGGCTCCAGCAGGGTACCAATGCTGATCGTCCAGTCAGGGTACTCGGGATTCAACGTCACACTTTCCAATTCTTCAACTGGACCTACGGCGTCGCTCTGGTTCCGGGGGTCTATCTCTTGAACGTTTAATGTTTCAGTGATAGCCTCCCGGCGAAACGAGCTGACATAGCAACTCCGGGCGATAGTCTATTGTCCACGTAAGCATCCGAGTCCTTGAGGAGTTGGGAACTTCACTGTCAAGCTGTAGGTAGAGACGACCGCTTTGGCCTTGTTGAGGGTCGGCCTACCAAGGATGACATTGTAGGCCGACGGGGCTTCTACGATCACAAGATTGGTCAGCATGGAAGCCTGCTGAGGGTAGGTCCCTATGAGAACTGGAAGCTTGATTGTTCTGAGCGGTTGTGTGCTGGAACCATTAAATTCAACCAGGGGTGTAGAGACCGGCCGGAGCCGATCCCTGGAGATCCCGAGCTGATCGATTGCCGATGTGAACATAATGTCGGACGAGCTGCCTGTGTCCACTAACACCCTCTTGACCATATAGTTGGCTAAAGAAAGCGTCACTACTAGCGGATCATCATGGGGGAAGTGGGCGCCCTGTAAGTCGTCAGATGTGAACGTTAGAACATCGGTTGGGGAGGAGCCGGTGGATTAGACCTGCCAGACATCCGCCCGGGATGCCCGAGTATGCCACTTCCCTGCCGACTGTGAATCCCCTCCGCCTGACATTCCTCCAGAGATCACATGGATGTGGCCAAGTTATGGTGGCTAATTAGGAGCTCGGGTGTCCTGCCCGGGTCGTCTGTCTGCTATGACAAACTCCGCGAGGTGTCCCTGCTCGATCAGCTTCTCTATTGCCATCTTTAATTTAAAGTAATCCTCCATTTCATAGCCGTGATCCCTATGGTAGCAGCAGAACTTGTCCCAATTCCTCTTACCGAGCGGGGCTCTGAGTTTAGCTGGCTACTGATGCAACCTCTGTGCCTCTACGGTGGCCATGACTTCATGTACAGGCCGAGAAAGGGGTGTGAAAGGAATCGGGGGCTGACCCCGGGCATCCTTCTGATCTTGCTTTGGCTTCTTTCCCGAGCCCTTCTTGAATCCTTCACGCTTGCGCTTGGCCTTCGGGGATTCGTATCCTGCCTGGCCAGCGCGCTTCGCCTTTAGGAACTCATCAGTATCTATGTACTTTTCGAACCTCTCCGAGAGCTCCACCAGAGTTGCCGGTCGGTCACGATGGAACGACGTGGCGACCTTGGTGTGTTGAACTCCCGAACAAAAGGCCATGATTGCGGCCGTTTCATTAAGATTGCAAATCTGGAGCCTTTGTAGGTTGAAACAGTCCACATATTCCCTTAGGGACTCCCCTTTGCGCTGCTTGACAGTCAGTAGCTGAGTGTCCGGTTACGACCGGTCGAGCATCCCGACAAACTAGCTGATGAACAGCTTGCTCAGGGCTTTGAAATCATCGATCGTCAGGGGCTTTAAAGCATGGAACCATTGTGCGGCTGGCCCCTTGAGGGTACTGGGAAAGGCCAAGCACAGTAGCTCGTCCACCGTGGTGACCAGTGCCATCTGAGCCTTGTAAGTGCGGATGTGGTCTACCGGACTCCCTGTGCCATCGTGGGAGCTGAGGTGAGGGGGTTTGAACTTCTGTGGACTAGGAAACTGTGTCACCCGAGCGGTATAGGGTGATTCTGTCTCTGTGTTGGTGAGGTCGTGGTCAGAATTGCGGTTCAAGCTCTTAATTTGCTGCTGCAATTCCTCGACCTGGGCCTTTACGTCATCCTGCCCGGTTCTCCTCTCCATATCCGAGCGGTAGGTTGGATCGGATGACGAGGCCTCTTCCTCAAAGCGCGTCGACCTCGGGGATAGGGACCGGCTCCTAGTAAGAGAAAGTGTGTGCCTAAGATCCCCCTGGCTCAGGGCGAGAAGGTCCTCGACCAATTCTTGGGCTTTTCGTCCTGACTCCTCCCCTCTGGCCGCACGCCGCCGGTTGATAATAGTCATAGCGTCCTCCACCCGACGAGGATTGGGCTGAGCTCGTCTCTGCGAGCGCCTGGTTGCTTGGCTGCGCTATCCATCACCGAGGCATTCCCGGTCCGGTGGGGACACCGGGGCGGAACGGGCTTGCCTTCGTGCCCGAGCTGGCCTTTGAATAGGGGCGCTTTTCTCAGGCTGATTTTCTGATGTAGGGCGCTTCTGCTGTCGGGCCAAAAGCGCCTCCATCTGTTCCTATGTTCGGCGCTGGCCCTCCAAGAGTTGTGCCAGTGCTGCCATTATCTGTTCGGTGGTCATAGAGGCAGCCTGCTGCTCAAGCTGCAGGTTCTCCTGACCGGTTGGAACAACGGCTCTCTTACCCGTCTACAGCGACATGTTGATCAGTCAAGAAGTTGTTGATGAGAAGACTTGTCGTTTCCCACAGACGGCGCCAAACTGATGATGCCTAAAACTGGTAAGAAGGGTTTAGAGAGAGAAAAAAGAGAAGAACAATTTGTATGTGGTTCGGCCCCGTTAACAAGGTGACCTACGTCCACGGTTGCGTCTGTGCGCTTTCACTAGCAGATCACCGGCGGCCCAGGTGAGCCAACAAAGAGGGGCGTCACTACCAGTAATACCGGCCGGGTATATGCGTATTGATGGTGAGTTCTCTGTTGTATGCTTGTTAGCTAGAGAATTATTTTCGAATCCCTATTGACAGGGTAGGTGGGCTCTTTTATAGATGCAAGAGTCCACCCTTACATGGTAAGTTAATAGTATTAGGAAACCTAATCTGATTACACTTCATCGGCATAATTTGGGGAAAGTTTCCTAAGTAGTTTAGGAAACTGCCACATTCCATCTTGCAGACTTGTAGTTGGTTTAGGAAACTGCTGGATAGGCCAGGATTGCGAGATGCCGTGACCTTCATGCCCGGCCTGTTGGTACGAACCGCCCGGTTCTAATAAACACCTCGGGATTGCTCGGCTATCAGCGCCTTTGCTGGAGTAACCGGCACCTCTTGGTGACGTGGCAGGTTGGCTTCATGGCTAGATTATTTTGGACATATCAGAAACTATAATCACTCTTTGATAACTAAAATATGACAAAACCGAACTTGTATTTACATAACGTCCAAACAAAGCCTTAAAAATTCATAAAACATCACCCAAAACAGTTTCTTAATAGAACACCGACAAAATCAAGAAACTATCAGAAGTCGCGCGCGCGGGCCGCTCACGCGATGGGTCGCTTGCACGGGCCGCTCACGCGATCTGCCTAATTTTTATTTTTCTTTTAAAAACTTTTCTATCTTCCAAAAAAAACACAACACGCACGCGTGGCAGCTCGCGTGATGGGTCGCTGGAGCGGGCCGTTCGCGCGACCCTCGCTCGCGAGTTCATGCAGTGTCTTTGTCTTCTTCACTGAACTTCCCCTATTTTAAATTTTGAAACCCATTTTAACCCATTTTGCAATTTTGAAGTAATTAGGGCAAGTAATATATGACTCTCTTCGATTTTTTGCAAGGATTATGAATTTGCGATCAATTTTACGTGAATCAATCTATAACTCTTGAATTTTATGAAAAAAATTAAAAGATGACAAAACTTCAATCTTAATATACTTTTTCATACGAATAAATTGAGCTCTAAAACTTTAAACCTAGTAGCTATGATGCATAATCTATAATATTCATCTCTGGAAGCGGAGTACTGTAACAATTTTCAAATATTTTTCATGGATACTAGAGGTCAATAGCTTTCCAACGGTATATCGCACATAATTTTTGGATTTAAAACGAGTTTATTGTGAATTTTCGAAGGCAAAAAAGGCGATCAAATCGGCTTTTATCGCAAATACCGCAAAACTTTTCAAAGTGACCTATCCCTGAATTATTTTTTATATAAAATAGACTCCATTACCTTTCCAACGGTATATCACAACCTCAATTTGGAGTTCGTATGCATTTTCTGTGAATTTTGGACGAAATAGGGCCTTTTCGCGAATACCGGAACCTCTGGGGGCCTAAATACAATTATCTGGACGAAGGAGGAGCAGTACCGCCGCAGCACTGGCCCACTGCCACCGCGGCACTCTCCTCCAGAATAGTATGTTTTTGTAATTTCTTTTGGGGGTCCAATTTGATTAATTAAAAACCAAAACGATGTAGTTTTATGTTTTCAGTTGTTTTGGACCAATGGGAGTACTTCTAAAACTCCAAAATCACCCCAAATTAGCCTATATACACCCCCCATTGCTCTTCATTTTGGGGGGGGCCAAGTGCAAAGTCCATAGAAGTTGTAGAGAGAAAGAGACATAGAGATAGATTTAGAAGTGAGAAAGGAGCTTCCTCCTACTATTTTTCTATAGAAAGTGAGTTCCAATCTTATTTTCCTCCACCATTCTTCTATATACTTCATCATCAATACACCTAATCACCATTTCTCTAATCATTTTTGAGTTAGTGATGTTGTCAGAATCAAGATATAAAAGTATACTTTACTTTTCTAAAGATTTGCAGTGTGGAAGTAAAGGTCGAACCCACAGAGATTGATTACTACAGCTCTTAATTTTAAAACCTAAGTCTAATTAATTAAGAAAAACGGCTTTTGATTTGGTTTGAATTAAACTAAATAACAATAAAAATAAATCTAAACTATGAAAGCAATTAAAGTTGTTTTAAATAATATTTAAGGGAACCTAGGATTGCAAATCCACCACTAGCTTCATAATAGGAATATTTATGAATTACTTTAGCTTATTACGTTGGATGAATATGGGGAATTGTAGCTACAAGCCCAATTCCTCCGACAAGAAGATATTCATGGTTCAAGCACCAACATAATCCATCTTCGGTTAGCACGAATTATCTCACACTAAACTAGGGTTGTGATCTAATCCATCTAACCTAGGCATGGACTATTCGGATACTTGATAGAACGAATCAATAAAGCACCATCACATGTAAACAACCTAAACAAGCACAGCAAGAATAGATCGTTGAGCACATCACAGTCAAAATAGATCTAAGACAAGAATAAATTCTGAAAGCAATGATTTAATCACTAGAAGTACGATTTATTTATAAAAATCCTCTAAACATGTGACTGTCATCCATACATAATAGAACTAAAAATAAAAACATAAACAACTCCCTATTACTCGTCTAGGGCTTCATTGAAACCCTAGATCTATGATCTAGCCGTCCATGGAAGTGATAGATGGCAAGTAGTTGATGGAGGAGGCCATGGAAACCCTTGGTCTTCTTCTTCTTCTCCTTGCTTCCCTCCCTTCAATGGCTGGAAGTATGGTTGTAGAATGTGTGTATAATAATTGCCAACCCCTTAATTGAGGTAAAATAGAGTATATATAGATTTACAACAAGTTTTGGAAGCCTTTTCAACTCGAAACGGACTGAAACTGATGTAATTTACAATCTGGACGTCATTCTGCAGTTTCGTTTGCACAGGAGTCTTCAGTACACTGAAATACGCAACTTTGCTTTTTACACATATCGCGCGAGCGGGTCTGAGGATCTCGCGCGAGCGATTTCTGGATTTCGCGGGCGCGGGTCGCGCGCGCGACTTGGATTTTTCAGCTTCTTTTCTTCTGCTTTTTCACCCTGTTTAGCCTGGTTTAGTTTATTTCTTCCAAAACCTGTCAGAAACTAGAAAACAAAGTAAAACTATACAAAAACAGGATAAAATGTACTAACAAATGTTCATTAAGGCGTATATTTAGGATTAGTTCTCTCCCGATCACACCCCCAAACCTACATTTTGCTAGTCCTCGAGCAAAACTAAAATAAAAACTACTAATAAAAATCTATTCCATTTTCGTATGGATCACGATTGCATTTAGCATATGCAACAAGCCTTTTAAACCCCTAGGTGTCCCTAGTCGGACGAGTGAAGTCTCGTGAGGGTTCTCGTCAACAAGTTACCCACAACCATCTTTATTAACTTGTAAATTTTAAAGAATTTTATTTAAAAATGAAAAATATAACAATCAGTACTTCTTATCATAAAACAAAGATCTGAAATAGAATAACGAACATAAAGAAACGTAATGAAACATCCACCTAAGTCATGAAAAACAATCTCAAGCACATGCATCGTATAAATCAATAGAGTTCCTCACACAATTGCACGTGTGTGATGTGGTAGTCAAATAAACACGCGTATGTCATGAACATGGAATATAACTCGGATAACCATTTAACTATGTCTCGACTACGAATCTCACAATTAATTACACTCTCAAATGAAACACTCAGAAACAGGTGTAATTTATCTAGTATATGCGAGCAAAGGAAATATGTTTTCACAACGAATAACGCTCACATATGACTCGAAAAAAAACGCATGACACGAAAGAACAGTAGTCTCATGGATAGGATGCCAATAATCAAGAAAAATTAATCATTACCATGTTTTAATCCCCCTCCCATCGTTTTCATATCAAAACCATGTTTCCTAGGATAAAATAGGACTTTTCAAAGGTTATATTGTGGCTCAGGTAATGAAAAAGGATAGAAAGGATTAATTGGGTAGGTTTACGAATGGCATTATAAGGCATGTTCGATCTCTTTCATTCTTCTTCTACAAACTTTCATCTTTTCTTTCTCTTCATTCCTTTTCATTCATTTTTCTTCTTTTCTTTCATTTTTTTTTCAACCTTCCTCTTCTGTATTATGTTTCTTTTCCTTTTTCTTTTCTTGCTTCTCAAATGATTATTCATCGAATACCAAGCAACTACCCCAATAGCATCTTATTTTCTTCTTCTCAATCAACACATCGCCTTAATACTACTAAAACTTGATCACTCTTCCAGTGGTATACTCCAAGTTGATCAAGTTGGAGCTTTTAAAGAGGATAATGGTGAACAAAGAAAAAGAGGCATTGTAACGGCTCAAAGGGGCGAACTAAGGAAATTTTTATCTTTTATCGGTCGGTAATAAACAAAGAGGGCCTATAATCATGTCCTATGGTCATATGGTTCTTTAATGTTTACAATGGAAGCTTATTTAGCATGGTAACAAACATTTTAACTTGACTATCAACCAAAACAAGAATAATGAGACTAAACAACGAGTTAATGCGCTATTTCAATGAAATTCGATAAACACAATATGTACTTATAACCCTCAAAAAAGAAAAGATAGGCTCAAAACCTCACCGGGTCTAGTCTCCACCATGTGTTATCTAGAAATCCGAATCATATTATAGTTCACATCAAACATGTATTCAAATGACTACGTGCAGTGCATAAGTTTATGTGTGCCAATTTATGATATAAAACTACGATTCAAACGATACATAACCTAAAACATTTCAACATGACTTTAGTAAATATTTAACCACATATTCTCATGTTTATCATTCTATAACAATTCAAAGTTCTCTAACAAAAAGTATCAAATTAATATTGCAAAAACGTCGGTAATCATCGTTTATTTAAACACACTTATTTCAAAATTTTCAAAATTAGTGCATAATATATGCATGTGTGTGCATACCCCCAAACCTAAACCTTTCATTGTCCCCAATGAAACAATAAAATGAAAGAAAGGAGAGTACATAAGGAAGGAACGATAGTACCTCGATCCTGACAAGCATAGAATAGGTGAACACAAAGGAATATAGCTATAACGTTCAAATGTACCTGTTAATACTAGAGAAAAGAACTAAACAAAAGAATATTAAAAGTAAAGAAACCTAAACATGGAATATAAGTCTAAAAACTAAACTAAACTAGCAAATGGAAAGAAATAAAACAAAAAAAAAGTAGAAATGTAACAAGGAAAACAACGAACTCAAACTAAACTGAACCAAATAAACAAAAGCAGAAAAGAAACACAAATAAAATAGATAGGGGGAAGGATATAGAAAACAAAAGGGACAAAACAGGAAAAGGAGAAATCGCGCGAGCGGCCGTCGCGCGCGCGAATTTCAGAATTTTTTTTTTTTTTTTTAATCAATATCGCGCCAGCGGGACCCCCTCGCGCCCGCGAGCTACCTCGCGCCCGCGAAATGAGGCGCGAAGAGAACCCGAGGCATCAAACACAGAAAAGCAAAGAAAAACGTCTAAGGGGCAAATTCGCGCCAGCGGGCCACGCGAGCGACATCTCGCGCGAGCGGGCCGCGCGCGCGAGAATGGTATTTTCTCTCAGTTTACTTATTTTATGTATATAAATTAAAAATAACTCTACTCCAACCCCCAAACCTGTCCAGAACCTCAAAAACAGAATAAAATGACCCAAAAACAAAGAAAACAGACAAAATTAAGCTTTGGTTGCCTCCCAAGAAGCGCTATCTTTTACGTCTTTAGCTAGACCGTTCTAGCTCAAGATTTATGGAGGTTGAAAATCAGACTTCGTACCCCTAAGAATATCAGGTAGAGCTCGATGGTAAGCAGAAATTACGTCGCTTTGAATTAATTCAATCGACGGTTTATCAGTATGTTCAAATCGATTTCTTACCTTTCGAGTAGATTCAACATTAGGGTCCGAAGTATTAGGATTCATCCACTCATCATCCTCTATATTATTCCCCGCACTTATATTTATTACGTTCTGAGGCTCAATATTCCGTTTATCCTCACTACCCTCCACACATAGGTAATCGTCATCTTTAGGAGGTTGATCGACCGCATTAAAAACATTTAATTTTAATTTTATATTCCCGAACGACACTTTCATCACCCCTGTTCTACAATTGACACGTGCATTGGCCGTGGCTAAGAATGGACGACCAAGAATAACAGGAGTGTATTTCCTCGTATCTAGCACCGGTTCGGTGTCAAGGACCATAAAATCAACGGGATAGAAACATTGATCAACTTTTACTAGTACATCTTCGACGATTCCTCTAGGTATTTTGACAGAACGATCCGCTAACTGAATAGTACGGCCGTAGGCTTGAGTTCACCTAGACCTAATTGTTTATAGACGTGATAAGGTAAGAGGTTAACACTAGCTCCTAAGTCAAGGAGAGCCCGATGAATGATAGTGTCACCTATGACACATGAAATCGTAGGCGTACCTGGATCCTTATATTTCGGAGGAGCGTGTTGGAAAATTGAACTTACTTTTTCCGTGAGGAAGACCTTTTTAGGCGTATGACTGCGTATTTTGCGTTTTTGTGTACAAAGGTCTTTTAGACATTTAGCATAAGCGGGAATTTGTTTTATAGCATCAAGGAAAGGAATATTTATTTTGACTTGTTTAAATACCTCGAGTATATCCTCAACCTTAGACTTTTTATTTGTAATATTAGACGGTTCCTCAACATTAGGTGGATATGGCATTCTCGGAATATAATTCGTTGGGACCGATTCTGTTTCTTTCTTATTTTGGTTCACATCCTCACCTTTTTCTTTATTAGAGTTGATATTCATATCTTTCACACTCTCATTCGGAATTTCTATTACCTCTTCTTCTCGTGTAGTCAACCTAGTTGAGACGGCATTTACTTGCTCATTCGACCCCTTAACCTCATATTGTCCCTTAGGGTTTTGAATTGTTTGACTAGGCAACGTCCCCTCGTTTCTACGACTCACTACAGTAGCTAGTTGTCCCATTTGGGATTCAAGCTTCGCAATGGATTGTGTATGAGAGTGCACTATTTGTGCTTGTGCCTGTACTTGCGTTTCAATTTTATTAAGGGATGCCAACACCTTTTCCTCAAAAATGTTACCCCTTGAAGGATTCGAATTAGGAGGCGGTTGTTGGTATTGATTAGGTTGAAACTGAGGTCGATATGCATTCGGAAAATTAGTCGCCTCATTAGGATTATTATTATTATTTTTCCACGAGAAGTTAGGATGGTTTCTCCATGGCGCATCCGGATTATTAGTAGGTGCATTATAATTATTTCGTGGGTATTGTTGAATAGAATTAATGTGTTGCTCCACGAATTCCGGAAATTGACTCGCCGATGGACATGCAAGTATCGAATGTGAAGTATCAGAACATAATGCACAAATTTCACGAGCGGGTGAGGCTGTCGTTTGGTTCATTGTTAAAAGTCGGTCAAGTTTGTTAGATAGTTCTTTTATTTCAATTGATTGACTTGACTCGAATTTTACCTCCCTCTTAGGTTGTGGGTATCCCTCAGAACGGACAGACACCGCTTGGTGCATCGAATTCTCGCTTAAAGTTTCAAATATTTTCCAGGCCTCGTCGGCGCTTTTGTGTAGGAAAGTTCCCGCACAAACGGCATCGACGGTATTCCTAACAGAGGGAATAAGCCCCTCATAGAAGACTTGAACAAGTTGCCACTTAGGAACCTGATGATGTGGACACGAGCGTAATAATTCTTTAAATTTTTCCCACGTGTCGTAGAGTGATTCCCCATCTTGCATCACAAAGTTTGTTATAGATTTTCTTATCTGGTTCGTACGCATAATCGGGAAAAACTTTTGTAAAAATGCGGTGTGTAAGTCTTCCCATGTTCTAATTGTGTTTGGCTCCAAAGATTGGAGCCAATATTTAGCTTTGTCCTTTAATGAGAATGGAAAGAGCCGCATTTTTAATTCATCATCAGTAAGATTTTGAATTTTCAAAGTAGAACATATATCTTGAAAATCTCCTAAGTGTTTATATGGATCTTCATTTAAACGGCCATGGAAAGATGGAAGTAGCGAGATGGTAGACGACTTTATCTCAAAGTGAGATGCCGTCGCCTCCGGTAATTCAATACATGTTTGTGGCGTGTAAGTCGTCGGAATAAAATAATCTTTAAGTGGAGGAGGTGGTGGTATATTAGGATTATTCATATTAGCTCCGTTGTTATTTTGGTTGTTGTCGTTATTATTTCCAATGTCTGCCATTTTAATTGGTTCTATGTTATTAAAGCGTGGTTTCTTTAGTTTTTGAAGAGTACTACGTAATTCAAATTCAAATAAAGACGTTGGTTTTGGTGTCAAATCGTCGTCTATTAAAAACCTAGCTCTAGAAGTTAAGTTTGAAGACTTGTTAAGTCTTAATGTACGTTCAAGTTCAGAGTTTAAAGGTTGTAATTCCGGTTTATTTGCACGTGTACCTAACATAAACTAAAAGACAGTAAACTAAAAACAAAAATTAACTAACAAAAGAAACAAATAGCAATCACGCAAGTAAGACGACAATCAAGCACACAGTACTACTATGATGCATGAATATTATCCTGTAATGCAATGACCGCGTCAAGCCCAGCGCCCCGGGTTTCCTAGCTAATGCAGTGCAATTAACCCTAAACTAATGCAAATAGTGCGTCACAGCGCCCTGACTTACAGCGGTTTAAAGCGAATTCCAAAGGAAGCAATTTATTTAATTTTATTTATATTTTTATTTGCATAAGCTCCTTTGATGTAATTAGCTGCTCCACTCGGAAACGTTGACTACAAAATAAAAAAAACAAGTTAGTAACTAAAAACAAAAACAGAAAATAAGAAAAATAAAAACTAATTCAATATTTACGAATTAACTAAACTACGATTATAAAACTAAGAGTAGTAACACAATCCCCGGCAACGGCGCCAAAAATTGATGTTGTCAGAATCAAGATATAAAAGTATACTTTACTTTTCTAAAGATTTGCAGTGTGGAAGTAAAGGTCGAACCCACAGAGATTGATTACTACAGCTCTTAATTTTAAAACCTAAGTCTAATTAATTAAGAAAAACGGCTTTTGATTTGGTTTGAATTAAACTAAATAACACTAAAAATAAATCTAAACTATGAAAGCAATTAAAGTTGTTTTAAATAATATTTAAGGGAACCTAGGATTGCAAATCCACCACTAGCTTTATAATAGGAATATTTATGAATTACTTTAGCTTATTACGTTGGATGAATATGGGGAATTGTAGCTACAAGCCCAATTCCTCCGACAAGAAGATATTCATGGTTCAAGCACCAACATAATCCATCTTCGGTTAGCACGAATTATCTCACACTAAACTAGGGTTGTGATCTAATCCGTCTAACCTAGGCATGGACTATTCGGATACTTGATAGCACGAATCAATAAAGCACCATCACATGTAAACAACCTAAACAAGCACAGCAAGAATAGATCGTTGAGCACATCACAGTCAAAATAGATCTAAGACAAGAATAAATTCTGAAAGCAATGATTTAATCACTAGAAGTACGATTTATTTATAAAAATCCTCTAAACATGTGACTGTCATCCATACATAATAGAACTAAAAATAAAAACATAAACAACTCCCTATTACTCGTCTAGGGCTTCATTGAAACCCTAGATCTATGATCTAGCCGTCCATGGAAGTGATAGATGGCAAGTAGTTGATGGAAGAGGCCATGGAAACCCTTGGTCTTCTTCTTCTTCTCCTTGCTTCCCTCCCTTCAATGGCTGGAAGTATGGTTGTAGAATGTGTGTATAATAATTGCCAACCCCTTAATTGAAGTAAAATAGAGTATATGTAGATTTACAACAAGTTTTGGAAGCCTTTTCAACTCGAAACGGACTGAAACTGATGTAATTTACAATCTGGACGTCACTCTGCAGTTTCGTTTGCACAGGAGTCTTCAGTACACTGAAATACGCAACTTTGCTTTTTACACATATCGCGCGAGCGGGTCTGGGGATCTCGCGCGAGCGGATCGCGCGAGCGATTTCTGGATTTCGCGGGTGCGGGTCGTGCGCGCGACTTGGATTTTTCAGCTTCTTTTCTTCTGCTTTTTCACCCTGTTTAGCCTAGTTTAGTTTATTTCTTCCAAAACCTGTCAGAAACTAGAAAACAAAGTAAAACTATACAAAAACAGGATAAAATGTACTAACAAATGTTCATCAAGGCGTATATTTAGGATTAGTTCTCTCCCGATCAGTTAGGAAGCTACTTCCATGTCCAAATGTCACCACATATGAGTGAAACACCATGCTACAAGTTCAATACATCATGAATATCATCTATTGATCATTATCTACTTGCTTGTTTATACAATGTTCATCTCTTCTTACCTCATTTCTTTTTTATTTTTCTTTATTTACTTACTAGTTCATCATCATCTAGATGATGACATGAAGTTTGAGGTGAGTGAATCCTTATGGATAGTAGCTCTTGACCTCAAAAACATGTTTGATAGATGATGATCATAACTTCAATACCTCCAAGGTATCTTTGAAGTTATGTTCAAAAGAAAATAAATCTCTCCAACAATCTTGGAGGTTCTTGATGGTGAGTTTGATGTTGACATTTTAAGTGGCTATAATCTTTATTAGGTATTAAAAATATGCTTTCAAAACATCTACTTCAAAACCCCTCTTGAAACCCCTCATTTTGATCCAAAGAAAGAAAACTCTAGTTTTTTCCAAAATCTTCAAAACAGTGAGTGATCTAAGTTCAAAGATTTTTCTAGAACTCAATACTCAATGTATGGATGCAAGGCCACTTGGAAAGTCTTCCTAACTCATTAGAGAACAATCTTGATTTTTGGTTTGACTTGGAAGTACTTGGAAATGGTCCATTTGGACCCAAACATTCCTTCCAGACATTCTGTTTTTGCTGTCACAGCAGCTAGGTCCACTTCCAACCCCTTGTTCACAAAACCTTGCCAAAAGTGGTGGTCCTAACTTATTGTTTCCTTAACCTTCAATGTCTTAGGGAACCTTCTGTATAAAATGGGCCTCTAGATCGTTCGGTTTCATTTTCTAAGATTTTTCAACATTTCAGTCGATAATACAGACTCTGTTTCTGAGTGACCTCTGTTGTTCATATGATTTCTCTCAATCTGTGATAGTTATTAAATATTAGCTTTTTGGGTAGTGTTTTAGACACAATAAGGAAGATCTCCATAAAATATCATGCACTGAAAACATTTTTAACCCTTCTTTTTAATTTTCAAAAGATCATGTTACTGTTCTGTCCACTATTCACAGCAAGCACATTTTTACTTTCCCCCTTTGATTTGATGCTTATATGCACTCCAAATTAGTTCATATCTTAGGAGGTAGTTCATACTACATTTGTACATATCTCATGATGATAACATTCATTCATTCATACACATTCTAGACTTCTAAGTCATTCTAGGAATCCATGAACACAAAGCACACTACAACCTTGGCACATTCTAGATACATACATTGCATCCATGCAAAGATTAGGGTTTTTGTAACTCCTAATCTAAGAAGATTATAAGGAATGATCATGATCACATGTTCATGTTTCCCCTCGATCTAATCCTCCTTTCTCATCCGTCCCGGGGATTGAGAGATCTTCTTTTCTCAAAGGATAACATGCATCATACTAACTTTCTAAGCATATTTTGATTTCTTTGTTTATTCGTTTCAAGAACAATTCATGTCCCCTTAGATTAGGAAGTCTTGACTATTTGATATATGATTAGACGATTTTTCCTAGGTTTGTTTGTGTGATCTTTCACTTTGCATTGTGTGATATTTGGCTTAGATCTTATGAATGATATCTTATCTTTTGATCTTTCATTTCAAGATTCTTATGTGATGTAATATGCCTATCATAGTATTAATTGTCGAACCAAACATAGTAAACGATGATTATTTGGATGCTAATTGAGGCCCGTCGAGAGACGGGGCGAGTTGAGGGTGTTTTAGTCGCGACAAAGGCTCCTTCCTCTCTCGTACCAAAACCCCGAACCAAGTTCTTTGGTTATGAAGGGCCGGTGCCCTTTATCCATTTGGGTGAGTCAAAATTAGGTTTCTTGGTTCCTTAAAGACCAAGTGGCAACTCTGTATCTGTTTTTAACAGACCTTTTCTTTTCTTTGATCCAAATCAAATTCCAAACAAAAACAAGTTTCAAAACCAAAAAGAGGTGGAACACCGCGTGTCCACAATCTGGCAACTCTGCTGGGGATTTTTATTTTAAAACAAAATAATACAGAGGTTTGACTCATAAGAAGCATCCTTAAAATCATCTTTTTACTGTGTTTGGTTCACCGCATTGCACTCTTGCATTTCCCCCCTCCGACTGTGTCTGAAATGTGGCGCTGACATTGTTCAGGTCTTGCTGTGCCAGGGCACAAGTCACCCTTGATACTGTACCTTCCAAGGTATATCAAAAAGAGTAAAAACCTCCGTACTGTCTCCCTGACGGTATATTGGAACTCTCGTCAACGGACCCTCTTTGACTAAACTCAGCCTTTGCATATAGATTCTTGTAGAACTTTTCATAGCACTGTTCATTTATCTTTTCAGATAGGACAATATGATATAACTGATGTATGCCCTGATGGAATTACCTGAGCGGTGTAGACGCTTATGTGGCATAGAACAGAACCTCTTTCTTATGACCCCCAAGGCAATCACTCATATGTGATCACATTGAGTTGACCTGCCTAGGCACCATGACAAGGATGCCTGCTCCATGTTCACAAAGATATACACCGCAAACCTTGTTTGTTGGTTCTGAGACATAGGAGTATGAAAACTTGCTAGACAGTATGATCGCCATCATCACCTATTCTCATCGTATATCCCTATTTCTTCCAGAAACTCTACCCAACTCATCAGGATATCCCTGTTTCACCTAGAAACTCTGTCCGAATCACCCAGATTTCCTAGAAATCCCTATTTCTCCCCAGAATACCCAGAAACCTCAATTTTTTCTTAGAAACTCCGATATACTTGTTTTCCCCAGAAACAGTGTCCGACTTACCCAGTTATACCTGTTTTCCCAGAAGCTCTGTCCAAATCTCTCAGATTACCCAGAAATCTCAATTTCTCCCAGAAACTCCGGTATACTTGTTTCTCCCAGAAACTCTGTCCAACTTACCCAAATTTTCATGTTTTCCCATAAGCTCTATCCAAATCTCCAAGATTTCCCAAAAATTCCAGCAACTCCGTCCAAACTTCCCAAAAATGCCTAGATGTACCAATTTCTGCCAGAAATTCTGATTTCCCAATTTCTCCTAGAAGCTCAGTCCAAATCAACCTGAAATCCCTATTTCTCCTAGAAACTCAAATGACTTCTAGAAATTTCTTCGAATCTTCCAAATCCCTATTTCTCCCAGAAACTCTGTCCAAAATTCCTGAAGTATCCCTAAAATCCCTATTATCCCTTGGTGATCATACTGGAAAGAAAGGTTAGCACACTTTGTATGACTAGGACCTTACTAGCTTAACTGCTACATGTTAGAAGTAGAGGCATCATATAGATTAGGGCTCACATCCGCATGCTTGTCTCACATGCACACACAATTCC
Source organism: Hydrangea macrophylla (assembly GCA_033977485.1). Lineage (NCBI taxonomy): Eukaryota > Viridiplantae > Streptophyta > Magnoliopsida > Cornales > Hydrangeaceae > Hydrangea > Hydrangea macrophylla. The sequence continues at coordinate 59,152,936 of CM066997.1, read as the reverse complement.
TATCAGTCTACATGCACGTACATCTCGTCAATCTCACATGTGTCAGTCCTACACATCAAATGCATACATGTCATCATCCTCACTAATCTCAATCATTGTATAGAAGTCGTTTTCACACTGCAACCGTCATCAGTTCACATCAATAAATCCTTCAAAATTTTGATCATCTCTCCCTACTAGGAGTCCATAAGAAGTACTTCACGCCTCTGCTAATTTGGGCTTTTACTTCTGTTTGCAGAAAATCGTAGCCCCGGGTATGAACACTTCTGTACCTCCCCGAATTCATTATCGTGGTTGCGGGCTAGCCCAGGCTATCATAATGGCCTACCAAGCTCTCAAAGGGAAAGTGGACAAACTACAAACCACTATTGAACAACTAAGTTTAAGGATAAGCCGATTTGAGAAAATGGTGCAGAGCATCAATAAAGGAAAGTATGGGTTGCCTGACGCCGTCTATCCAAGCCCATTTACACATCCGAATCTCTACTTGTATCCAATCCCACACCCTAGCCTTGGTGATCCTAGACCATATCCAAATCCAAGAGCCACTCCAAGGACCCACTTGAACTCAAAGTTTAACAAAACCCGCAACCCAAGAACCTTCACCAACCTGGGTATGCCATTGTCTATTATCCTTGATAACCTCATCAAAAAGGGGCACCTCCGACTTCTTCAGCCTTGTGCTGACATCCCTCCGCCTAGTTGTGACCTGTCCAAAATTTGTGCCTACCACCAAGGCCCAGACCATGACACCGACAGCTGCATGCGCCTTCGCCATGATATCCAAGACCTCCTCGATCAAAAAATCATCGAGCCATCGCCCATCCAACCCTATGTCAACCAAAGTGTCAGCTTCATCGAACCTAAAGCCCCTGGCTTACCTGTTCAAATGATCCCCTTTCTTGAGGCCAATGATTGTTGAAGCTACACGGTGAACTGATAGTGTTTGGAACTCTGCTAAAAAGAAAAGTAAGAATAAATGGGTCACAAAGACACTCCATTTAAGACCGGGTCGAGTCAAGTTGAGTCTGTTCTATGTTCCGAGTCCATTTCAATTCTAGTCTTGTGATCGAGTCTGTCTGTCATCGAGTTGTTAATAAGTCTGTAAACCTTCTCTATTGATGGAATGAAATCTCATTTTGCTTGATCTGATGTGCCTAGTCATAAATGCATGAATCACTAAACTAAAGTGTCACTTTTCAAATTACCATGGATATTACTCTGCTAATAATTTTTCTATAACAAAACAAAAAAAAGAATCCTGAAAGGTTAAAGTCGATTTCACGCTGACACTGATGAAGAGCTGAGAATTGAATAGTCTTACTTTAAGAATTTAAAGATGCTCTTACCTCAATCTTAAAAAGACATACTTGAAACTGACTTGGGGCTTGCCCAACACACTTTTTCCACCATTTCGAAGCCTTAAGCCCAATCCAATTGGGAGCCACGCAATCTGTCCGATTGAAAGCAATGCAAACTTAACCCGTGATGGTAGCCAAACATTACAGTGAGTTTCATCTCCACTCTAAAAAAAAAACAAAAAAAAAAGAAAAAAAAAAGAAAAGAAAAGAAAAAGCTCGCTAGGTTGAAAACCCGAAAGGGCACCTAGGCAAAAGTTAGAGCTGAAAAAGGTGTTGATATCCAAAATCTGACCCTAGCCAGTCAAAATATTGGAGAAAATTTTGATGAAACAAATGAGAGAATCATACGCTTCAAGATACATCTTAAGAACGTGCCAAGATCACATTTCAAAGGCACGGAACAACCACAAATAAATTTCGAGAGCTGACATGCACATTTCGGAATTCTAAGATTGCGATTGAAAGATCTTGCAAGAATCAACTACATGAAAAGAAAAATTGACTGGCTAGGCGAAAGTGAAAAGGATCAATCCTCAAAATAAAAATAAAAGAAAAGAGAAGAAAAGAAAAGAAAAGGAGATCGAAATCGAATCCTCTTAGCTACCACAAGTGCCTCAAGTTTGAACTTACTTGGCGATTGGTTTGAAAAACCCTCATACCTCAACCTTTCCAAAAAGACCTTGCCTTGAACTACGCTCGACCTGATTCCCACTCGGGGATACGTAGGCAACAACATCGGTTCGGTCGACACCATCATAATCAAAACAATTTCTCTCAAGACCTTGCCTTAAACTACGCTCGACCTGATTCCCGCTCGGGGATACGTAGGCAACCACAACGGTTCGATCACCCCACCTACCTAAAAATCAACCCGCTTCTTTCCGACCATGGCCCAAACTACGTTGGACCTGATCCCCGCTCGGGGGTACGTAGACAGACTTTCAAAAAGAAAAGAAGGATGGCTCGCTAGGTCGAAAATCCGAAAGGACGCCTAGGCAAAAGTTAGAGCTTAATCCAAGGTGAGCAATAACAAACGAGAGAAAAGAGCTCGCTAGGTCACCTCACTGGTGCCTAGGCAAAAGTTATGAGCATTTGAGAGATTAAAGTCACGGTCCTTGCCTCAAGCCAGAAAATCACCTTCCACACTAGGGGCAAACTTCGGCGACCCGCCTCGTTTGCCTGACTTTTACTATCTACCCTTCATACAAGGGGCAAACTTCGGTCACCTACCTCGTTTGCCCAAAACCTCCAATAAACCATCATCCAAACTAGGGGCAAACTTCGGTCACCCACCTCGTTTGCTTATGAATTCCACTTTGTACACTCTGTTTGCCTAACACAATCCCTTCACACCGAGGGCGAGTTTTCAAGTCACCAAGTTGTTTTGAAAATTTTGAAATAGAGCATCTTTTATTCTAAAAGCTAAGGCACTAATTCCAAGCACTTCTTGGGAGAAGCAAAGAATTGATTAGATCAGTAGGGAAGAATTTTCAAAAAACCAGATTTATCAGCAAAGTGCTATCATATTAAGATGAGGAGTGAACATAAAAGATGAGCGATACATCGCTTATGACAAAGACACATTGAATTATGCTAATTTGGGCACTTTTTGTCATTACTTCTGTCAAGTCAATCCTTGTTTGGTTGAGTCAGTAATAATCTAATCGAAAATGTATCAGAGTTCAAGGTTCATACAGACCAATCCAATTTTCCTTGTCATCGTTGTTGCTGTCAAGTCCATTTGTCCTGATGGTCTCAAATGTGTGGGTTTAAAGTGATTACCAATTATAAAACTTGTGGATACAAGCAGAAATTTCAAACACCATTACTGCACTTGTCAAGTCTACAACTTGATATGAGTCCCAAGAACCTCCAGCATTGGTGACACCCCTCCGATCACATTCACTTGCCTTTACAAAATCAATTCACAAGATCCACTAGCTATCTTGTACCAGCTCCTCAGCAGCCAACCCGAAATCATGTCACAAATGTTCTTCATCTGTTGCTGAATTACTCTATTCGCAGTGCAACCATTCATTCGCCAGTCGAATCTTCTCATCCCCAACAAGGTCTTTCCCAACAGAGCTGGTTCATCTCCAGAAAAGTGTCCTGAACGAATATGGTGTATCTCAGTCAAGACCACAAAAGAAACCAATTTCATCCCTAACAGAGTCGCTTCATCCCCAGTAGGTTCAATTTAATCCCCAGTAGGCATATCAATTCGTCAGTTCTTCTAAATCAAGGTTAGTCCAATCGTCAGTTCAATCATGACAGTCACAGTAGTTCACTGTCGACTCGTCATCTCGATTAGTACATCGTCAGTTCAATCCATGATAGTCACAGTAGTTCACTGTTGACTCATCATATTGATTCGTACATCGTCAGTTCAAACATGACAGTCACAGTAGTTCATTGTCGACTCGTCATCTCGATTAGTACATCGTCAGTTCAATCCATGACAGTCACAGTAGTTCACTGTCGACTCGTCATATCAATTCGTACATCGTCAGTTCAATCATGACAGTCATAGTAGTTCACTGTCGACTCGTCATCTCAATTAGTACATCGTCAGTTCAATCCATGACAGTCACAGTAGTTCACTGTCGACTCGTCATATCGATTCTTACATCGTCAGTTCAATCATGACAGTCATAGTAGTTCACTGTCGACTCAACATCTCAATTAGTACATCGTCAGTTCAATCCATGACAGTCACAGTAGTTCACTGTCGACTCGTCATATCGATTCATACATCGTCAGTTCAATCATGACAGTCACAGTAGTTCACTGTTGACTCGTCATCTCGATTAGTACATCGTCAGTTTAATCCATGACAGTCACAGTAGTTCACTGTCGACTCGTCATATCGATTCGTACATCGTCAGTTCAATCATGACAGTCCCAGTAGTTCACTGTCGACTCGTCATCTCGATTAGTACATCGTCAGTTCAATCCATGACAGTCACAGTAGTTCACTGTCGACTCGTCATATCGATTCGTACATCGTCAGTTCTTCTGATCACGGTTAGTCCAACCGTTGGTCTACAGTAGTTCACTGTTAACTCGTCATCTCTATTAGTACATCATCATTTCTATTAGTACATTGTCATTTCTTCTGGTCACGGTTAGTCCAACTGTTGATCCAATCCATGATAGTCACAGTAGTTCACTGTTGACTCATCATCTCGATTCGTGCATCGTCACTTCTTTCGGTCACGGTTAGCCCAACTATTGATCCAATCCATGATAGTCACAATAGTTCATGGTCGACTCATCATCTAGATTCGTACATCATCAGTTCATTAATCATCGTTAGTTTACCATCACTCTCATCCAAAATATGTCGTGTTCATCATTCTAATTCAAAATCTTAGGCTTCTATGTCCATTAATGGGGCTTCCATGTTCATCGCTTGAAATCTCGGGATTTTATGTCCATCACTTAATGTCTCAGGACTTCTGTGTCCTACTCTTAATTTCCAGGGCTTCCATGTCCGTCGGTTATCTGTCAAACTGCATCTCTAGTTATAGTCCTCAGGGACCCCACATCTGACTACATTCGCTTGCGAAGCACACTTTCCAAAATTCAGAAGTTTGCTCCAAGACCCAGAGTATTCAAACCTTGGTGTCCCTATTCGGGTCAATAACTACATCACAGTCAGAAACACTACCACGACACAAGTCCACTCGGAGGCAGTACACCCCATAGTACCAGCTCATACTAGGATCAGAACACTAGGCATGATAGGACTCATGATATAATTCATATCACATCCATGCATTGCATACCATCCTCATAACATAGCATCTTCTTGTCTCGTTGTGCATGTGCGATTCATTCCTTTGTGCCCTGAACTACGTCCTGGTCTGATTCCCCTTGGGATACGTAGGCAGCTCACGCAGAGCACGACCAGCACTAGCCTCAGCATCATTGCATCTTTTGCAATGCTTTTTTTTATCCTAATTCTATAGCCTCCAAAAGGCCTGTCTCTTCAAAGCTTTGGCACTCGCTTGCGACATGCGTTGCCTCGCAAGTTCATGCCAAAGAGGGGCAAACTGTAGACACCCCATTTTTTCGGCTATCAGATTTAGGAGACCCATAGCTTGGTGGTTCACAATGATCGAAAAAGACTCAAAAGGACTTCTGGAAGTTAGCTATATTTCTCAAAATGCTCAGAATGACCAAAATGCCCCTAAAAGCCCGAAAACTCCCAGATTTGGTCCAAAAGTTCTGGAAACATGCTATGTTGTAAGAAAAGTAAAAAAAATGAGTTTTTAAGTAAAATCATATGAAATCGTCAGCTCCCAGAGACCCCCAGAAGTCCCGGAAGTTCCCGAAAAGTCCCCGTTGACCGATTTGACCACGGTTTGACCAGGTTTGACCAAGTTTGACCAAAATCGTCCGAATTCACCGGGATCATTCTAGATCATGTGGAAAGTATTAAAATGAGTTTTAAAAGAAAATCGAGCAAAAATTTGACTTTAGAACCGGAGCACCGTAATAATTTTCAAATATTTTTCATGGATACTAGAGGTCAACAGCTTTCCAACGGTATATCGCACATAATTTTTGGATTTAAATCGAGTTTATTGTGAATTTCCGAAGGCGAAAAAGGCGATCAAATAGGCTTTTATTGCAAATACCGCAAAACTTTTCAAACTGACCTATCCTTGAATTATTTTTTATGTAAAATAGACTCCATTACCTTTCCAACGGTATATCACAACCTCAATTTGGAGTTCGTATTCATTTTCTGTGAATTTCGGACGAAATAGGGCCTTTTAGCGAATACCGGAACCTCTGGGGGCCTAAATACAATTATCTGGACGAAGGAGGAGCAGTGCCGCCGCGGCACTGGCCCACTGCCGCCGCGGCACAGGCCCAGTACCGGCGCGGCACTCTCCTCCAGAACAGTATGTTTTTGTAATTTCTTTTGGGGGTCCAATTTGATTAATGAAAAACCAAAACGATGTAGTTTTATGTTTTCAGTTGTTTTGGACCAATGGGAGTACTTCTAAAACCCCAAAATCACCCCAAATTAGCCTATATAAACCCTCCATTGCTCTTCATTTTGGGGGGGCCAAGTGCAAAGTCCATAGAAGTTGTAGAGAGAAAGAGAGATGGAGATAGAGATAGATTTAGAAGTGAGAAAGGAGCTTCCTTCTACTATTTTTCTATAGAAAGTGAGTTCCAATCTTATTTTCCTCCACCATTCTTCTATATACTTCATCATCAATACACCTAATCACCATTTCTCTTAGCATTTTTGAGTTAGGAAGCTACTTCCATGTCCAAATATCACCACATATGAGTGAAACACCAAGCTACAAGTTCAATACATCATGAATATCATCTATTGATCATTATCTACTTGCTTGTTTATACAATGTTCATCTCTTCTTACCTCATTTCTTTTTTTATTTTTCTTTATTTACTTACTAGTTCATCATCATCTAGATGATGACATGAAATTTGAGGTGAGTGAATCCTTATGGATAGTAGCTCTTGACCTCAAAAACATGTTTGATAGATGATGATCATAACTTCAATACCTCCAAGGTATCTTTGAAGTTATGTTCAAATGAAAATAAATCTCTCCAACAATCTTGGAGGTTCTTGATGATGAGTTTGATGTTGACATTTTAAGTGGCTATAATCTTTATTGGGTATTGAAAATATGCTTTCAAAACATCTACTTCAAAACCCCTCTTGAAACCCCTCATTTTGATCCAAAGAAAGAAAACTCTAGTTTTTCCCAAAATCTTCAAAACAGTGAGTGATCTGAGTTCAAAGATTTTTCTAGAACTCAATACTCAATGTATGGATGCAAGGCCACTTGGAAAGTCTTCCTAACTCATTAGAAAACACCCATGATTTTTTGTTTGACTTGGAAGTACTTGGAAATGGTCCATTTGGACCCAAACATTCCTTCCAGACATTCTGTTTTTGCTGTCACATCAGCTAGGTCCACTTCCAACCTCTTTTTCAGAAGCCTTTTGGCACAAATATTTTTTTGTGTGCGCTTGTGTGCTATACCCAAGTGTAGGTAATCGTGCAAGTAGTAAACTGGATTAAGTCCAGGTCGATCCCACAGGGAAGGATGAGAATTAATTTACCTAGATTAAACTCAAAAAGAAAACAAAATTCAATGTTTTGAGAGAAATGTAGAACACAAAGTTCTACGATTAACAACTACTAAAATTAAAAGCATCTAAATTAACTTAACTAACAATTGACTATTTAACTAAAGCAAGATTTTAAAAACGGTTTTTCTTAATAAAGGGAAAGTGTTGGGATCACACGAATCCACTATGACCCAGCCATCTACCATGCAATTGCAGTTAAGCTCAATGGAGTACAACTTCTACAGTATTCTGTACTTCTCTAAGGATATAGAATCAATAGTCCTTTCATGGCCGGGACTATATCATCTCAATTAAGTTTGAAATACACAAAGGTGGTTTAATTTAATAGTTAAGACTCGCACCTACAATGGTGTTAGCATTGAGGGTGGTTTGCAAAATATATTGAAAGAAAATGCCTTAAGGCTTAGAGTTTAAAGACTGTTTTGACAAACTGAGCATTTGGAGACAGTTTGATAACGAATCAGTAAAGCAGAAAGTCTTGGAATATTGTATAAGATGTTCTCAAGAATCAGAGGGTTCGATCGATCGACGCGCTTTCGATCGATCGAACTAACTTCATCTCTCGATCGATCGAACAACCTTCGATCACTCGACTAAGTCTCTGGTCCGATCGATCGAACTACATCCGATCGATCGAACACAGGAATAAAAATACTGCATGGCAGAGGCCTGAAATCACAGTTTCACCGTGATTTCCCAACCTCGGACTACTCAGACATGGTCTGGGAAGTCTCAGATCTATTTTTAACGTAAAGGTTCATTACGGTATTGTTTGTTTGTGAGTTCTTCATTAAAACTACAAAAACTAATGATTTCGACTTATCTAGCATGCAATACTACGAGATTGAAGGCTAAACTACGATTAACTAAGTGCAGAATGTAAATAAAACAATAGTAAATAACCTGGAACGAAGAAACTTGTATTAAACTATAGAAAATCCAAGCTAACAATGATGAATCTTGATAAAACCTACAAAAACACAAGTAAAACTCTCTTCTCTCTATGAAAACTAATGGAAACCAAGTGTGGGCGTCCTCTGGGACGTAAACAAAACGAGTATATATAGTAGAAGCCTAATGCTAGGGTTAAAAACCCATTTCTGCTGCGTGCGCGTATAATCTGATAAAAGGCATGTTCGATCGATCGAACAACTCTCGATCGATCGAACTTCTTCGAGCGCTTGAGCTTTACTCGATCGATCGAACTCTGAATTTCAGCTTTTGATTGTCTTCATTAGAATTCAACACTTCCTTTTATTGTTATCTTCCAATCTGGTACACAGCAGCATTAACCTGCACAAATAACCACTAAAACAATACCACTTATCATAGTTTAATCACAATGTGTAAAAACTGGTATTGTAATTCAAACTGCAGATAAACTGAGGAGTTGTAGACTTTTCTAGTGTATTTTCTTCTTTTAGCGCGGTTGTATTTTACAAATACCCCCGCTTGTCACCTTTTCCAAACGGGGTGGTCCTAACTTATTTTTCCCTTAAACTTCAATGTCTTAGGGAACTGTCGGTATAAAACGGGCCTCTAGATCATTCGTTTTCATTTTCTAATATTTTTCAACATTTCAGTCGATAGTACGGACTCTGTTTTTGAGTGACCTCTATTGTTCATATGATGTCTCTCAATCGGTGATAGTTATTAAAGATTGGCTTTTTGGGTAGTGTTCTAGACACAATAAGGAAGATAAAAAAAAAAGCATGCACTGAAAACATTTCTAACCCTTCTTTTCAATTTTCAAAAGATCATGTTACTGTTCTGTCCACTATTCACAGCAAGCACATTTTTACTTTCCCCCTTTGATTTGATGCTTATATGCACTCCAAATTAGTTCATATCTTAGGAAGTAGTTCATACTACATTTGTACATATCTCATGATGATTCCATTCATTCATTCATACACATTCTAGACTTCTAAGTCATTCTAGGAATCCATGAACACAAAGCACACTACAACCTTGGCACATTCTAGATACATACATTGCATCCATGCAAAGATTTGGGGTTTTTGTAACTCCTAATCTAAGAAGATTATACGGAATGATCATGATCACACGTTCATGCTTCCCCTCGATCTAATCCTCCTTTCTCATCCGTCCCGAGGATTGAGAGATCTTCTTTTCTCAAAGGATAACATGCATCATACTAACTTTCTAAGCATATTTTGATTTCTTTGTTTATTCGTTTCAAGAACAATTCATGTCCCCTTAGATTAGGAAGTCTTGACTATTTGATATATGATTAGACGATTTTTCCTAGGTTTGTTTGTGTGATCTTTCACTTTGCATTGTGTGATATTTGGCTTAGATCTTATGAATGATATCTTATCTTTTGATCTTTCATTTCAAGATTCTTATGTTATGTAATATGCCTATCATAGTATTAATTGTCGAACCAAACATAGTAAAAGATGATTATTTGGATGCTAATTGAGGCCCGTTGAGAGACGGGGCGAGTTGAGGGTGTTTTAGTCGCGACAAAGGCTCCTTCCTCTCTCGTACCAAAACCCCGAACCAAGTTCTTTGGTTATGAAGGGCCGGTGCCCTTTATCCATTTGGGTGAGTCAAAATTAGGTTTCTTGGTTCCTTAAAGACCAAGTGGCGACTCTGTATCTGTTTTCAACAGACCTTTTCTTTTCTTTGATCCAAATCAAATTCCAAACAAAAACAAGTTTCAAAACCAAAAAGAGGTGGAACGTCGCGTGTCCACAACTGGCCTTGCAGGGATTTCACGATCTCCTAATTGCAATGGATAATCCTTGCACATATGTCCTATCTTGACTGCAGCTCCTACAGGTGAGGTAACTCTCAAAGCTTTCTCTAAACAGTGTGGTAGAATACCCAATCTTCGGATAGTATTAACAGATATGAATAAAATAGCAGCACCCGTATCAAATAAAACTTTAACTTGGGAGTTAAACAGAGTTAATGTACCTTCCACTGCTTGCTGATCTGGTTGAGCTTCTCCATAATCTCCTTTTTCATAAATAGTTCCATCATAACCAGCATCATCAGGGATCACCGCGTTCAAGCAAGTCTGACCCTGTTGACCATAAGTCACGTGCTTAAGAGCAGTGCAGAACTTACTGATGTGACCTGGTTCACCACAGTCATAGCAGATTATCCCTTGCTATACAGTACGCCTTGGTGCCTTTCAATCTCGAGCCAGATGATCAGGGATGCCACAGTTAAAGCATTTCCCAACACTATTTCCTTTACCAACTCGGGGTTGAGTCGGATAGGTGATAGCTTGGGGTTTCTTGCTCCCATCAAAGTTTCTCTTCTGTCCTTGCGTACGATATGTCGGTGGCTTATTTCCAAAGTTACCCCTCTGATGTGGCCAGAATTCCAATTGCTTTCGGTTCACTCGAGCATCCTCTTCCAAATAGGTGGCCAGGCCGACTAGTCCTTCAAAAGACTTATCTAGGTGGCCGAGAGTCATGTGATGAATCTACAGTGTTAGCCATTGGTTATACATATGTATCTTTTTCTCCTCTGTATTAACCATGTGCGGGGTAAACCGAGACAGTCTCTCGAATTGTGTGGTGTACTCTTGCGCCGACGTAGTCCCCTGAGTCAACTCCATAAATCTTTCTCTCTCCTGTGCCTCTCTGTATCCAGAAAATACTTTTCCAGAAACCTCCCCTTAAAGGTAGTCCTCATCATCACCACAGTAGCTGTGTTTCCAATGGTGCTATCCCCGAGTCCCACCAATCTACGGCGGCATCAGTTAATTGGAAGGTAGCTAACCTCCTCTTATCTACTTCACTGCACTGAACAGCTTCGAATATACGGTCCATTTGCCTTAACCCTTGTTCAGCTTTCTAAGGTTCTATAGTACCCGCAAACTACTTGGGCCTTAGTGCACGGAATCTCTCTAGCAACTTATCCCTAGTTTTACGGTCTCGTCAGTTTTCATTTGTATTGCTAATCCTCTCAAGGCGTCTGACGAAAGCCTCAAACATGCCCATAGAATCAGCAGCCACAGGTGCTTCCTTAATCAAATTCATGTTCCTCCTTTGTCTCCCAGCCATTCTAAATTCATGACAATGATAAGGAATGAGACACACAAATAAAGCAGATATTTGAAACAGTTTAAATGACAACAACATTCAAAAGAGTATTTATATATAACTTCTTGATCAAGTTGATACAAAAAGCGTGTATGTTCAGGTCAATACCTACCCTATCTATATGGTTTAGGACGTACTTTGTCCATGCAAGAGTTAAATGTCATAAAAATGGGGTCATTGCCCTATACTCCAATGCATGTAAATACAACTTGCAAAAAGAGATAGAGCTACTAGACAATATATTTAATATGTACAAGGTTATATCCAAATCATCAGTCATCGCCGTAGGTGGCTACAAGCAAATCCAACAAGTCGACTGGGCAAAATTGCTAAACCTGAAAGGGGACAACCCCATCATAGCCCTGAGAGGTCAAAGATGAAGCAGGCATAGGGGCATCTGCCTCGACTGGCACCTCCTCGGGTAAGACTAGCTCGAGTGCTAGCTCCTTCTCGAGCTCAACGGCGAAGTCACCTAAACCTATGTCATCCTCCTCTACAGCCTTCCCATCAATAGGGATAACCGTGATGTTGTCGTCATCATCATCCTCAACCACAGGAACTATCGGCAGGGGAATCTCTAGCTATGCGAGGTGAGCATGCACAACCTGGATCTCAAGGGGAAGATAGAAAGCATCACTATTAACCAGCCTCAAAATCTCGACTAGCACTAAGCGCTGAGCCTCTGTAAAGTAACGAAGCTCAAGATGAATACGGGTCAAGTCAACAATACCCACAACATGGACCAGGTGCCACAGATCCAATACTATAGTCGTCGTAGCCAGCTACTCAATGGTGGTGTGATATAAGTCAAGGAAAGCTGATACTACTGCCCCTGGGGTCACAAAGTGTCCTCCAAACCCATCTGGCATATAGAGTGGCTGAGCTGGATCCATACCTGGAAACAGATACTAACTTATGTCAGAACTAATCGTATGAGAAATAATCTTAGGCGTTTGGGTTCCGGGTTTGTCCTCCGGTCATATCATTGGGGTGTAAAGCTTAAGCTAACAGAAATGTGGAATCGAGTCTATACTAGTAAAACCTAACCTAACTAAACTATTTGAGATAACCTGGCTATGATACCACTAAATCCTGTCACGGCCCGATGTAGCATAAATATGGAAAGCATTTAATTTCCTTTATAGACCCGTGGGTTGCGACAGTTTGAAGGATCGATTCCGTCCCAAATGTCGAACAACATATAATAACATAAAACATAGTAGAACAATCAAGGCTTATAAAATTTTCTAACTTAATAATTATTACAGCCCGGAGTCACCTAAAGGCACAAACTGCCTTGAAACAAAATAATATCTATTATCTGTTACAGTCATCCTTATTACAAAAGTTCAGTTTATCAACTAAGGCAGTAGTTATATGTCACACCCCGATTTTTGGACAACCAAATATTTAATCCAGAGCATGTATCCAGACTAATATTCAATTTCCAAAACACCGAGAGTGACACCCTCACACAGGCTAATAAATAATTTATTTGAAAATAAAATTTAATACTCATTAAATAAGAACACGTGATCCTGTGTTAATATAAAAACTATGTATAATTAAACTTATATTCCCAATCCTCCATTTTATTATAAAAGAAATAATATTCCATTACAAATACAATACCATTTTAATTTACAAAAGGAATACAAAATTCATTAAATGAAATTTCTTACAAAGTTTAGAAAAAAGAAATGAAGTATATACATCCGATGGTCAGAGAAACTACAATGTTCCAATGCCCAAAGACTCTACAGCCAAGCACGACGGTCACATCATCAAAAGCAATATCCTGCACATGTCATCCAACTACGTTTCAAACAGAAACGTACCCGAATGCATAACACACTCGGTTCAGTCACATGACTGGTATGAGTTAAACAAAAATAATAAAATCTGCGGGCTCCAACCTGAACCCGTAGACTACAAACCACATTACAACACTATTGGGCCAAGGCAGGTAGTTCCACACACATATTTGGACAAAAAGGTAGTTTCCATTTATGTGGTGGCAAGTAGTTTCTTGCCCAAAACCCAAACCTACTATAATTTCATACTTACCCATCTACTTATGGTGAGCCAAACCTGTAAAACATTAGTGGGCCCACCATTCTGCAAATTGAATGATCACAAACCAAGCAAACAATTCTGTATACAAATCGTCCACATTCTAACTCAAACATCGCATTCATTATTCCACGCTTATTAGTTTTATGAAATAATCCATATTCATTACTTATTAGCCTTAAATTTATCTTTGCATTCCCTAGCTTCACCACTTGGCCAACCTCCATGGTACATCCCACACATATATCCCATGTGTGCCCGGACATACTACCAACATCCACTCCGGTGCTAGTTTGGTTGGGGTATCAACCAAACTAGGTATACACAACGGAAGGCCGGTCAATATGCCTAGACGTCTATACAATATAAGCCGAGCATAAGGCTTAGGCCAGCTTGATCACGAAGCCATTGGCAAAAGTACACTCAACAAGTCTTAAGCCAGCTTGATTACGAAGCCACTAGCAAAAGAGTGCGAGCTACCAAAAACAATAACGCAACAACGGGGAGTAGTGAACACTAAGGAATTATGTTGCGATTATCACTTATCATTTGTATTATCCCAAAAATTGTGAATTTCACGTTTATCAGATAGTTCCGTCTCATCATATTCTAATCACATCTCTAACCTTTAGATGCATTCCAATTTCTTACAATAAAAGGGTTTTATCAATTAGCTCATAACAATCTTTCTTCAATAATTTCCAATCAAATTACAAGATTCCCAATATACTATTCAATGTATTGAATTTATTCCTTTTTATCAAAATGACCACAAAATAAGGTCATTTATTTCAGGTACAATAATCTCAACACAACAATCAATATTAGCCTACAAGAAACACATAATAAAAATTTACATTATCATATCGTAAAGTACTTAAACATTTTTCACTGCTACTGAAATTGTAAATTTTTACCCAAACGGTGCAGAATCGTGAAAAACTCTATTAGACGAAAGTTGTGCAGAATCGCGTTTCCTACCGGCCAGGGTGGACATAATTCCATAATTCTAAGCCATGGTTTTATAATGTTTTTTCAAAGTTTCTGCCACTGTTAAAATAAAAATAAAATGAATTTTCTATTATTTATTCATTATCAAAATTATTCCCCTCTGTATATTTATCAAATTAACTATCCACGTGATCTATCCAAATACACCAAGATCCCATACATAAAATCACATGAAGAAAAATAAGTATTTATCATTCAATAATAACGAATGGGGATCAACACACAATTTAACACCAACCACAAAATTAACAAGTTATAATTGGATTCTCTTGCACATACATATACATACGTGTATATATATACCCAAATATAAATTTTAACTCACCTAGTTGATCAGAAATTGTTAACCACGAACGCCCTGCGATTCCACACGTGTCCACGAACCCGAGACCGTTCTCCTTTCTTCTTCTTCTTCTACTTCTTCTTCTTCTTCTTCTTCTCTCTCTCTCTCTCTCTCTCTCTCTCTCTCTCTCTCACACACACACACACACACACACACGTCTATTCTCTCTTTGGGTGGCTAGGGTTAATGATATATGGATATCATACTCTCTTAACTAGGTTTATAAAACTACTAACACTTGACTACACAAGAAACCCGTTTTTCTTCTTGTGGGCTCACAAAAGAGACCTATATCAGCCCAGAATGCAATCCAAACCACTAAAATAGCTAACCCAAGTGGTACTCATACCCCGGGTACTTAATTTTCATGTTAAATTCACTAATTAACTTACTTGTGGGCCTCGAAATACTACCCGACACTAAACTCGTCATTCTACAAAAATTGAAACTCAGTCATACAAATAATATATCATACAATTTAATTAAAGCTCAAAATGTCATGTCATAATAATAATGAAACATTAGAAATTTTAATAATACAAAAATAATCGGAGAAATATTACTGGTATTAGTAACAAATTAAATATGCTTACTAGCAATTTAATTCATGGGTTCTCCAAACTTGAAACTTTTAAACACGTGTCTTACATAGGCACACTCATATAATATTGCTAACTGAAAATAATTATTAAAATAATTATTTACACTTACACACTTAGAAATTTTAGGGTTATTAAAATAATTATTTTCAAACTTAGAAATTTTAGGGTTATTACATTCTATCCTACTTAAAGAAATTTCGTCCCGAAATTTGGGAGCGAGTACATATAAAATATATGCATACATACATAATTACAAAAATCGCGTCTTTTAAAGTAAATGTAATTGTTTTTTTTTATTTTTATAATGGGTGTTACATTGTACAACTCTCAAAAGAAATCTCGTCCCGAGATTTAGAGGAAGATGAACACAAAAAGAAATAAACACCGATACGAGTAAGCACACAATTTCATTTAAGCACATAGGTACTACCAAAAACATGTTTATCGCATAGAAGTGCAATTTACTTAAATGCAACTATATGCTCCTGTTCACCTCTTACCGTGTCCCGTACCACTTCTCATCGGAATACCCAATACTTACCACACAAACCAATAGCTTCAAAATCTTCCATAAGGTTGCACTAAGAATAGGAATACCTGTCTAGATCCATAAGATGTTGTAGACATAAGAATACTGCCGGCTCAATATATGCTCTCGAAAAATGTATAAAATTTCCACACGGAAATATACGAGAGAGATGCAGTAGTAGAATACCAATCGATAATAACAGCTTCATAATAAGAAATCCATAGTGCCGATAATAGTAATGTCCACCAAAAATGGCCAGATAAGAATAATATAAATAATAGAAGTCTTGCAAATAATAATAGAAATCTCGATCCTCCGATAGAATAATAATTCAGCTGGATGATAATTAGACAATTGTCCGATAATAATAGCTTGAAGAAGATAATTCGATATCACGCCAGAATTGCACTGTTTGTTCAAAACTCCAACTCCCCCGCTATTTCTCCAACATGTCACAAAATATATATGCACTACTATGCGACTCATAATATAGTAAATGATTTCAACAAATTAACATGTAATGATAAACTCGGAAAGTTATGCAATTAATCGATTGAAAATAATTAAATAACATGTAGGCAACACATGGATAATACATAAGTACACATAACCCGAAACCCAAATAAATCCGCGACCTATAGCTCTGACCAATGTCTAGTCCATAATCTGAGGATCACCTAGACTCGCTAAGCTAACCATAAGCTCTGATACCAAACTGTCACACCCCAATTTTCGGACAACCAAATATTTAATCCAGAGCATGTATCCAGACTAATATTCAATTTCCAAAACACCGAGAGTGACACCCTCACACAGGCTAATAAATAATTTATTTGAAAATAGAATTTAATACTCATTAAATAAGGACACGTGATCCTGTGTTAATATAAAAACTATGTATTATTAAACTTATATTCCCAATCCTCTATTTCATTATAAAAGAAATAATATTCCATTACAAATATAATACCATTTTAATTTAGAAAAGGAATACAAAATTCATTAAATAAAATTTCTTACAAAGTTCAGAAAAAAGAAATAAAGTCTATACATCCGATGGTCAGAGCAACTACAACATTCCAATACCCAAAGACTCCACAGCCAAGCACAACGGTCACATCATCAAAAGCAATATCCTGCACATGTCATCCAACTACGTTTCAAACAGAAACGTACCCGAATGCATAACACACTCGGTTCAGTCACATGACTGGTATGAGTTAAACAAAAAAAATAAAATCTGCAGGCTCCAACCTGAACCCGTAGACTACAAACCACATTACAACACTATTGGGCCAAGGCAGGTAGTTCCACACACATATTTGGACAAAAGGGTAGTTTCCATTTATCTGGTGGCAAGTAGTTTCTTGCCCAAAACCCAAAGCTACTACGATTTCATACTTACCCATCTATTTATGGTGAGCCAAACCTGTAAAACATTAGTGGGCAGGCCATCCTGCAAATTGAATGATCACAAACCAAGCAAACAATTCCATATACAAACCGTCCACATTCTAACTCAAACGTCGCATTCATTATTCCACGCTTATCAGTCTTTTGAAATAATCCATATTAATTACTTATTAGCCTTAAATTTATCTTTGCATTCCCTAGATTCACCACTTGGCCACCCTCCATGGTACAGCCCACACATATATCCCATGTGTGCCCGGACATACTACCAACATCCACTCCGATGTCAGTTTGGTTGGGGTATCAACCAAACCAGGTATACACAACGGAAGACCGGTCAATATGCCTAGACGTCTATACAATATAAGCCGAGCATAAGGCTTAGGCCAGCTTGATCACGAAGCCACTGGCAAAAGTACACTCAATAAGTCTTAAGCCAGCTTGATCACGAAGCCACTGGCAAAAGAGTGTGAACACTAAGGAATTATGTTGCGATTATCACTTATCGTTTGTATTATCCCAAAAATTGTGAATTTCACGTTTATCACATAGTTCCGTCTCATCATATTCTAATCACATCTCTAACCTTTAGATGCATTCCAATTTCTTACAATAAAAGGGTTTTATCAATTAGCTCATAACAATCTTCCCTCAATAATTTCCAGTCAAATTACAAGATTCCCAATATACTATTTAATGTATTGAATTTACTCCTTTTTATCAAAATGACCACAAAATAAGGTCACTTATTTCAGGTACAATAACCTCAACCCAACATTCAATATTAGCCTACAAGAAACACATAATAAAAAATTAACATTATCATATCGTAAAGTATTTACTTAAACAATTTTCACTGCTACTAAAATTGTAAATTTTTGCCCAAACGGTGCAGAATCGTGAAAAACTCTATTAGACGAAAGTTGTGCAGAATCACGTTTCCTATAGGCCAGGGTGGACATAATTCCATAATTCTAAGCCATGGTTTTATAATGTTTTTTCAAAGTTTCTGCCACTGTTAAAATAAAAATAAAATGAATTTTCTATTATTTATTCATTATCAAAATTATTCCCCTCTGTATATTTATCAAATTAACTATCCACGTGATCTATCCAAATACACCGAGATCCCATACATAAAATCACATGAAGAAAAATAAGTATTTACCATTCAATAATAACGAATGGGGATCAACACACAATTTAACACCAACCACAAAATTAACAAGATATAATTGGATTCTCTTGCACATACGTGTATACATATACCCAAATATAAATTTTAACTCACCTAGTTGATCAGAAATCGATAACCACGAACACCTTGCGATTCCACACGTGTCCACGAACCCGAGACCCTTCTCCTTTCTTCTTCTTCTTCTTCTTCTTCTTCTTCTTCTCTCTCTCTCTCTCTCTCTCTCTCTCTCTCTCTCACACACACACACACACACACGTCTATTCTCTCTTTGGGTGGCTAGGGTTAATGATATATGGATATCATACTCTCCTAAGTAGGTTTATAAAACTACTAACACTTGACTACACAAGAATCCCGTTTCTCTTCTTGTGGGCTCACAAAAGAGACCTATATCAGCCCAGAATGCAATCCAAACCACTAAAATAGCTAACCGAAATGGTACTCATACCTTGGGTACTTAATTTTCATGTTAAATTTCACTAATTAACTTACTTGTGGGCTCCGAAACGCTACCCGACACTAAACTCGTCATTCTACAAAAATTGTAACTCAGTCATACAAATAATCTATCATACAATTTAATTAAAGCTCAAAATGTCATGTCATAATAATAATGAAACATTAGAAATTTTAATAATACAAAAATAATCGGGGAAATATTACTGGTATTAGTAACAAATTAAATATGCTTACTAGCATTTTAATTCATGGGCTCTCAAAACTTAAACTTTTTAAACACGTGTCTTACATAGGCACACTCATATAATATTGCTAGCTGAAAATAATTATTAAAATAATTATTTACACACTTAGAAATTTTTGGGTTATTAAAATAAGTATTTTCACACTTAGAAATTTTAGGGTTATTACATAATAGTATTCCTTCTTTCCAATAGCCATTCTCAATTATCATAATCGTATGGTTCCACTTGATCATAACCCGAAAAGCCTAGACACGAATGTCCAGGGCGCATCAACGCCATCAGCTTATTGAAGCTGGCGAGTATTAAAAACGGACACTTAAATGTAAAACATACTCATTTACTATTTTCTATTTTACAGTTTCGCGTAAACAATAGGTTAATATCATAGAAATGAATTCACGTTATGAAACAGGTAAGAATTACATTAGTAAATTTGAATTTATAAAACATATGACCGTGCATGAAAACAATGCACCAACTCATCTTTCCGAATCTTTTTTCTCGACCACACACCAACCCACTCTCTCACACCAGTATCTTTAAAATATTTTGATAGCCACACTTTAGCACAAGGGTACCAGGGAGTGTCTAGTTTGCCTCACACTTTAGTACGGGGTACCAGGGAGTGTCCAATGCCTCACACTTTAGTACATAATTTGCCTCGCAAATACCGGAGGAAACCTCATGTAGTATCCAGACTTGAGTACCAGGGAGTGTCTGTAGGACACACTTTACCACTACCATGGGTGCCAGGGAATGTCCAAGTTCGGCGTCACACACTTTAGCGCTACCATGGGCGCCAGGGAGTGTCTAGTTTTGCCACTGTCGCATTTCAAAGACACTCTAACTGCAATCTCAACACGTCACATTTTGGTAAACAATTAATAGGGAGTGTCCACACAATCTCAACCACTTACTCTTTTTACACTGACCACACTTACACTCACACTCACCATGCATGTACAACTAACTCCACATGAATGTCGTACAACTATAAACAGAACATATGAAATGCCGAGAATGATAGCCATATGTATTTGAAAAGAAACGAAACTATAATCACTCTTTGATAACCAAAACATAACAAAATCGAGCCTGTATTGACATAACTTCCAAACAGAGCCTTAAAAATTTACAAAACATCACTCAAACAGTTTCTTAACAGAACACCAACAAAAACCAAAAACTGTCAAAAGTCGCACGTGCAGGCCGCTCGCGTGATCGTGTGCGCGAGTTCAGGCAGTGTCTTCGTCTTCTTCACTGAACCTCCCCTATTTTAAATTTTGAAACCCATTTTGACCCACTTTGCAATTCTGAAGTAATTAGGGCAAGTAATATATGAATCTCTTCAATTTTTTGCAAGGATTATGAATTTGCGATCAATTTTACGTGAATCAATCTATAACTCTTGAATTTTATGAAAAAAATTAAAAGATTACAAAACTTCAATGTTAATATACTTTTTCATACGAATAAATTGAGCTCTAAAACTTTAAACCTAGCAGCTATGATGCATAATCTATCATATTCATCTCTAGAAATGGATTTTAATTAAGGTTGGAAAATCTCAATTTTCAAGCCATGGAGTTCATACGTGAAATTATCAATGGTGATTTCTAATCCTAACCATATAACAGTAATATAAGCATGGATTGTATTCAAATTGAGTTCTAAATACTCACAGAGATTAAGAATGAAGAGTTATTGAGAAAGAGTCACAAATAAGAACTCCAATTGCACTTGGCTATGGAGATTAAGTTCCTCAAGTTCTCCCTTTCAAAATTTTCAGAATCAAACTCTCAAACTCTCTTTTCTCTCTGGATTGTGAAGTGCAGGTTATGAGAGTGTAGAGGGTGTGTATATAGAGAGTTAATAGAGATGAACTTGGAGATCAAGTATACTCTCAATTTGAAAGTATACATGTATATCTCAGCAATTACATATGTATATACACTGATGTTTAACTCCACAGATCACCAAAGGACAAGTATAGATGTGTAGGGGGCCAAGTTATGTGTGTTTGGAAGTTTAGGCTTATGGTTACAAATTAACACACACAAGATAAGCACAGCCAAACGGGACACATACAAGTTGCCTGGGAAAACATTATAAGTGTTTAGGTAAGATGACTTAGGGTACTAAGTTATTACACATACCCTATGCATTCCCAAACAAGGCTCAACCAATCATTACTTGCCATAAATGGAAAGTAAGGCATATGTAAAATCTTGCTTTACATCACTTCCAAAATCTGTGGAAGTTTAACATGGCATGGATTGTTTAGAACATAAATTGGTATTTTCGTGACGCGGTGTTTACCACAAAATACAGAAAATTCATTTTAACGTTAGAAATAATTTTCTGGTTTTGTAAAAATACAGTTTGAGTCCAAAGAAAATATCTTTCACCGTTTTGAAATACCGGAATGAATTTCTACACAGGTATCACCAAAGTTTATGAAATTGCAGTTTGAACCTAATGAGACTTTTAATATGAAATAAAATTATAATGAAATTTAGAACACGAGAATCAAATTTCAAATAACAGCAAACAATACAAATTGAATTTAAATATGACAATGCAAAATACAATTATTAAATGAAAATGCAAGTTGTTACAATAAGAGTGAAGACAGTCTAGTGGAAGCTATTGCACCATCAAGGAGAAAGAAAATCAGAATTGGGTTCAAGACCTGAGGTATAATTTCTTATCCCCCTCTAATACGCATCTATAGAATTAACGGGTAGTAGATCCAGGCATACCAATAAGTCTTTGAAACTCAACCTTTTCACTGCGCATTTTAAAAATAATTTTAAACCTATTTTCCTTCAATTGGTATCCGAGCCTTGTTTGTTTAGATCTATATATGGATTTTGGAACACTAGTTTTGATTTGCATGTTGATTTTAGGACTATTTTTTAAACTGCATCATCACAGATCTGTTTCTGTGGGCTTTTTGCAGCAGAATACAAATCTGTGAATGCATAGGATGCATGATGGGTTCGATTAATCGAAGTAGATTCGATCGATCGAGACCCTACTATTGTCAAGTGATCGAAGGACCTTCGATCGATCGAGAATGATTTTCTGTCCAGGTGTACTTTCACAAATTCAAAAGTTTTTAACATTATACATTTTAAATTTTAAATTATTCTGGAATTTTCTCAAATTATTCTGTAAAATTGAATGTTCAAGCGATTGAACAATATTCAATCGATCGAACGTTCAAGCGATCGAACGCTCTTCGATCGATCGAAGTGTGACAGAGAAGTTAGATGCTGTTTTAATATTCTAAATTAGTGCGTAAAGAGTTTATATACTACGTAAATCAATTAAGGGTTCCAATGGATTATATATATTTGTTATATATGTGGATGTGTGTACGACTAACCTTCTTGCAGCAAGATTAGTCTCTATCTCCCATGGCACCAAGAGCATTTAAATTTTTGTGTTTGAATGTTTGAGATTGGTGTATGTTGTATTTATTTTGGTTTGGTTTTAAGGCATGTGTAAAGGGCGCTACACTTCAATCCTATGAAAAGGAAAGTCGCACCGGTTTCCCTAGTCTTTTATTTATTGTTGCTATTTCTATTTCTAGATAAATTGTAAGCTTCAAAAGAAGCATAGGACAAATGTAATAGAATTAGAGAATCCATGAACATGGAGGAGCAAGCCATTGTCCATGAAGATGGAGCTGGAGGCGATCAAACCAAGAAGGAGGTTCTATGTAGATAGAGCCATGGGACATAAAGGAATCGTTTGGATGCTTTTATTTCAATTTAGTTTTTTTGTTTTATGTGCTTGGTTTGTGATTGGCATATAATTATATTGTTACTACTTGCATGCACGTAAAATAACTTTTCTAGTGGGAGAGGGTCTTAATAACACCAACGATCTTCCATTAACGGTTCTCTGTAAGATGAGTAGTGCATTCTATATCACCTCGCCAGGGGAGATCATTCCATACGAAGGGTATGCTACTCATTAGTTACTAGATGTGGGCTTCCTATGGATAAGCTCAAGACGTGTTAGAGGGTGACCACCATATGGAGGCACTACTTGAGGCAGTTGTGATTGGATCCTAGTTAATGGTATACACTAGCTAAGCAATAGATAAGGAATCCCACACGGGGTATTATTCAGAAACTCAGAGATCAAATAGGTTCGGGAGTCATAACTTGTTTTGCAAGAGTTGCATAGCGGACAAGTCATGAGTAATCGAAAGATTGAGTATTGACCACCACACGGAGGCTTTACTCTTTCGTTTTGATATTCTGACGACTTTGTTTTTTAAAATAAGAGTTTTAAAAATTCTTTTATTTCAAACTATCAAAATCTGATATCCATATTTATTTTGTCTTTTAATTTTTTCAGTAAATCATAATGTCTGGATCTACATTTAGTCCACTTGCCACTCTCAAAACAAGTTAATTAGAAATAACTACATAGAATGGAAACAAAATCTTGACATCATTTTAACTACGGAGGATCACATATATGTCCTCACCATCCCATTTCCCGAAGAACCCGTGGCAAATGCTTCGGCAGCTATCAAACGCAAGTTCGATAAATGGAAGAAGTCGAATGGAATGGCCCGTTGCTACATTTTGGCCTCAATGGCTGGTATGTTGCAACACCAATTCCAGTCAAACAATTTTGCCAGTGACATTACCGAATCCCTGAAAAAGATGTTTGGGGAGCATGACAAGCCTGCCAGACAGGTAGCCATGCAGAAGATAATGAGTGCTAAGATGTCGGAAGGGACTCCAGTCAAAGAACATGTTTTAAAAATGATTGGTCATTTGAATGAGCTGGAGACCCTAGGTGCAAACATTGACGCACAGACACAAGTTAATATGATCCTCAATACGCTGTCGCCGTCATTCGTTCAATTTAAACTAAACTAGAATATGAATAAAATGGATTTTTCAATGAACGAATTAATAAGTTCTTTACTGGCAACAGAAGGGGTGATCAAACCTGGGGGTAATATTTTGAACGTTGAAAAAAGCTCTTCTTCCTCCCGATCTACACTAACAGGCAAGAAAGGGAAAAAAAAGGCTGGCACTGGTGGTCCAAGTGTTGGACCGATCTTTAAGATTGCAAAATCTAAGGGAAGAGGTAAGGGCAAAGGGATGGTAGGTGGCCAAGGCAAAGGAAAGTATTTCTAATGAGGTGAGAAGGGCCACTAGAAGAGGAACTGTCCATAATTCTTAGCTACAAGAGTTCAAGGTATGATTGAATCATATGTGATTGAAGTAAGTTTTATAACGGATACTTCAAACACTTGGTGCATTGATTCTGGTGCAACTAACCAAATCTGTAATTCATTGTAGGGTTTAGATTAACTAGGAGATCCAGTGATGGGGAGATTGTGCTAACTCTGGGTTCTAGCATAACCGTTTTCGCGGTTGCTATAGGAGTAGTAGTTTTAGGGTTTTTGGAAAATAAGTCAATAGTTTTATTAGATGTACTTTATGTCCCTTTAATGAGATATAATTTACTTTCAGCTTCAAATTTATCGAATAATGGTTATTCTTTTCATTTTGGAATAGAAGTTGTCATTAAAAGAAGTAGTTCCTTTATATGTTCTAGTGTTAAAATAATGGCTTGTATGTGATTACTCCTAATATTTCTAAAGACACTTGTATGAAACTTAATAACTCAATGGTAACTGTACCATCTAAAAGAAAGGAACCTTTCACTAATCCAACAAAGCATTGGTATATGATGCTTGGCCATATCAATCTAAATAGGATTGGCAGAAGGTCTTAGGCGAGTCTTTTTTAGAGGGTAAGATGACCAAAAGGCCCTTTCTAGCAAAGGGCAATAGGACCAATGCATTGTTAGAATTAGTTCATATTAATGTGTGTGGACCAATAAATATTAGAGCAAGGGTTGGTTATGAGTATTTTATAACATTTACTGATGACCACTCTAGGTATGGGTATGTGTACCTAGTGTAGCACAAGTCTGAAGCCTTTGAAAGTTCAAAGAGTTTAGGGCTAAAGTGGAGAAGTAATTTGGAACACACATCAAGGCCATTCAATCTGATCGAGGTGGCGAGTACCTCTCTAATGAGTTTATTGATCACCTCATACAGAATGGGATTCTATCACAGTTGACTGTACCTAGTATACCTCAGTAGAACGGTGTAACAGAGATAAGGAATCGAACTCTTTTAGACATGACTAGGTGAATGATGAGTTATTCTAAGTTATCATTATTCCTTTGGGGTTATTCTTTGGAAACCACTGCCTACATACCAAATCTAGTACTAAGCAAATATATTCCCAGGATACCACGAGAGATGTGGATTGGGTGCAAGCCTTCTTTGCAACATCTCCGGATATGGGGGTGTTCAGAACATGTGTTGAAAGGAAAGATGAGCAAGTTAGATTCTAGATCGAAAGTATGTTATTTCGTAGGATATCCAAATGGTACTTACAGATGGTATTTTTATGATCCAAGAGAACAGAAAGTGTTTGTTAGTACAAATGTTGTTTTCTTGGAGGATAATTATATCATGAACCATAAACCTAAGGGAAGGATAGACATGAGAGAGATAGAAGGAGAGCCCTTAATCCAACCCACAGTTGATAACGATGTAAATCTAGAAAATACTACTTCTTCACCCATTTCTGCACCGATACCTCATCGTAGTGGGAGTATTATCATCCAGCCTGATAGATACATGTTCTTAGGAGAAGTTTTTGAAGCTGTCTCCATAGAATTTGAATATGATCCTACCACATACAAAAAGGCAATGGATGATGTAGAATCAGCTCATTGGGTTAAAGCAATTAAGGCTGAATTGGAATCTATGGATTCCAATCAGGTCTGGGATCTTGTAGAACTTCCAGCCAATATTAAACCCATTAGCTATAAGTGGGTCTGCAAGAGAAAAATAGGATCTGATGGAAAGGTTGAGACCTTTAAGGCTAGGCATATAGCGAAAGGTTATACTCAGAGGGAGGGCATTGGCTCTGAGGAAACCTTCTCGCCAGTAGCTATGCTCAAATCCATCATAATACTCTTATCCACTGCTATATTCCTAGATTATGAGATTTGACAGATGGACATCAAGACTACATTCTTGAATGGCAATCTTGAGGAGGACATCTATATGCAGTAACCAAAAGGGTTCATAGCTGGTCGGAAAGGTAACTTGGTATGTAAGTTGCAAAAGTCCATTTATGGTCTTAAGCAGGCATCCAGGAGTTGGAACATCCAATTTGACCAAGCGGTCAAATCATTTGGTTTCATACAGAATCTGGATGAACCTTATGTATATAAGAAGTATGAAGAAAAAGTGGTGGCTTTTCTTATACTTTACGTTGACGACATTCTACTCATTGGAAATGATGTAGCGGCATTGTCAAAGGTCCAGGTTTGGCTAAGTAGTACTTTTGATATGAAGGATCTAGGAGAAGCGAGCTATATTCTTGGAATAAAGCTCTTTTGGGATCATAAGCGAAAAATAATGGGATTATCTCAAGCTAGTTATATCGATAAGGTGCTAACTAGGTTTTCAATGGATAATTCAAAGAAAGTTTTGTTACCTTTCAGGCATAGTTTGGCTTTCTCTAAGGACCAGTGTCGAAAGACACAGGAGGAGACGAATTGCATGGTAGGAATTCCCTATGCTTTGGCAGTAGGAAGTCTCATGTATGTGATGTTATGCCCTAGACCAAATATCTGCTTTGCCGTTGACATGGTTAGTAAATATCAATCGCATCCAGGTCCAGAGCATTGGACCGCAGTTAAGGACATTCTTAAGTACTTGAGAAGGACTAAAGATTGCATACTTATGTACAGTGGTAGTGAGTTAATTCCAATGGGATACACTGATTGCGACTTTATGTCTGATAAAGATTCGAGGAAGTTGACGTTTGGTCATCTCTTTGCCTTTGGGAGGTGGTGCTGTTAGTTGGAGGAGCATTAAGCAGCATTGTATTGCAGACTCAGCTATAGAAGTTGAGTATGTGGCTGCTTGTGAAGCCGCAAAGGAATCTATTTGGCTCAAGAAGTTCCTTATAGAGCTCGATATTATACCAGCTTTGCTGTCATCTATTACGCTTTATTGTGATAACAGTGGGGCAGTGGCTCAATCCAAGGAGCTAAGAAACCACAGAAAGGGAAAACACGTAGAGAAAAAATATAATCTAATTCGAGATATTGTTCAACGTGGAGATATGACTGTCACCAAGATTGCCACCGCTGATAATCTTGTTGATCCGTTTACAAAGGCCTTGCCATAGAAGGTCTTGATCATCATCTAGATAGTCTAGGTTTCAGATGTAATCTTGCATGGTTGTGAGTGCAAGTGGGAGTTTGTTGGGTTAGTGCCCTCAAACCAATACTTTATGTATGAGACATTGACATTTTAATATATAGATATCAGCTTTACATTTCATTATGTATGTTTCTTTCATGAGATGATTGTTTAATCCTTAAGTATCATAGTAAGTATTTCGTGTGTGTATGAGATACATACAAGTGAGATATGAATTACCATTCTTTGATACTTAGAATGAGACTGAAAATATCTCATCAGGTTTACACTATAACATGATTAACTACCATTGGATGGAGTGATTAATCTCAATCCGTGGAGTGTAACTCTTAGTTAATATGCTAGTGCTTATAGTGCATTGACGGACCTGAGCTTTCCTATTGACACTTAAGGCTATCAATAGTCGATAGGAATTCATAACTTGTATAAGGTACGTATTCTCAATCTTGAAATGATTATGAACACAGACTGTGGATATGGCTGCTTTGACTTACCAATCAGTGAGGTCTATAAAAGATCAACACCTGGGTATCTTGGGTATGTCATGTTCATAGGGTTGTGAACATATATTGTCAAGATAGAATCTACCCTCTGATTCAGAGTAAGCATTCCTTTGAGAATGTCACCAAGTTGATTACTAAGAACTGCAATCTTGTTGATATGTATTTATCAACATGTTTGGTAATCATGAGAGGTGAATGGGACTCAAGGAATACAAGAAGTAATCATGATTCAAGTTGACAGTAACTGTTTATCCGACTACCTGAATATGAATGCGAATGCTGAAGGTAGAGGGACACTAGTACGACATACAAGTCTAGTGATCGCTTCGAATATATTCTTTTGCTTTAAAGTTCATTTATCATTTTATAGTGGAGTAAATGTTAACTAACCAGTTGGTTAGTTTGCTTATCAAAGAGTTTGGTCATGGGAATTAACAATTGGTCTGAGCTAACAATAAAGAGCCTAGGAGGTCCCACTCTTAGCTCCGCTAGGATGTTTTGAAAGGCACAAAAGGTTCTTGTCAAGACGGGTTCGATCGATCGATGGAGTTTCGATCGATTGATGTCTAGGCAGGTTCGAGCAATCAAAAGGTGTTTATTCGATCAAAGGTTCGATCGATTGAAGCCACTTCGATCGGTTGAATGTCAAAGTCAGTTTTGGAAATCTATAAATTGGGCAATTGCATACAGGGTTTAATAATCATCATTTTTCTTATACGAAAGCTACAGAGACTATATATGGTTTTCCCAAGCCTTCTTATCCTCCCATTAGAGTTCCCACCATCTCTAGCCTCTTCGGGAAGCATTCATAAAAGACATAATAGTGAAGACAGTCTAGTGGAAGCTACTGCACCATCAAGGAGAAAGAAAATCAGAATTGGGTTCAAGACCTGAGGTATAATTTCTTGTCCCCCTCTTATACACATCTATAGAATTAATAGGTAGTAGATCCGGGCATACCAATAAGTCTTTGAAACTTAACCTTTCCGCTGCATTTTTTTAAAAAAATTTTAAACCTATTCTTTCTTCATAATCTTCATATAAAATTATAAAAACATTATGTAAAGGGACCAAGTGAGTTAGAACTCACTTAGTTGAGTGTGCGATGTGTTTAGCTTAGAATCTTCAAGCTTTCTCCCTCCTTTCTTCTCTGCCTTCCTGTCTCTCCTCTTCTTTTTCCTCTACCAAGAGAATGTATGTGTATATGTCTGTGTATTATATATTTATAGATGACTGTGGATATATATATTAAATCTCTCTCTCTCTCTCTCTCTCTCTCTCTCTCTCTCTTCCAAGAAATATGTAAAACAAACCAAGGGCCAGAAATGAGCCCATATATATAAAAAATGAGAGTGCCATGTGTTAACCCACAAACCAAAGTTAAAAAGTTATCTCTGCAAGTGGCAATCGATTGGGCTCAGTGGCAATCGATTGGTTATAGATATTTCAAAGCAATCGATTGGGATAATGACACGTCATGAATTTAAGTAGGCAGAATGGCAATCGATTAGAAAAGATCCTTGAGTCACCCGAAGTGAGCGAGTGCAATCCATTGGGATAATGACACGTTATGAATTTAAGTAGGCAGAATGGCAATCGATTAGAAAAGATGGCAATTGATTGGTATCTAAAAAGTGACAATTGATTGGAATACAAAACTAACCAAAGGGAAAGTAAAGGTCATACAAGTATACAGGAATTAGTATAAAGTCTTTATTCATTAATATACACCCCCAAAATATAGGATATTACATCATCCACCACTAATTAAAAGATTTCGTCCTCGAAATCGAAAGTAAACAAATTTAAAAAAAAAATTGGAAACGTCTCGTGCATCTCTAACTCTAGTTCCCATGAATCTTCTCCTTCATCATGATGCTTCCACTAGATTGTCACTAACAGGATCTCCTTATTCCCGGGCTTCTTGATTCCGTGATCTAGGATTCGCAGTGGTCCTTGATTGAAGGTTACATTGTCGTTGACTTCAATATCCTCAAAGTTGATCTCATATAATGGGTTGTGAGCACACTTCCTCAACATACTGATGTAGAAAACGTTGTGCACTCCAGACATCTTCGGCGGTAATACAAGTTGGTACACAACCTTTTCAACACACTCTAGAATCTCGAACGGTCTAATAAATCGAGGTGATAGCTTACCGCTCTTCTGACCAAATCTGATGGTGCCTCGAATAGATGAAACCTTAACTAGCACGTGATCTCCTACTGCGAACTCCAAGTCTTTGTGTCGCTTTTTGGCATAGCTCTTGTGTTGGGTCTGAGCTGTCTTCATCTTCTCACGTAGGATCTAGATCTTTTCGGTAATCTTTTGTACCATTTCTGGCCCAAGAAGTTGATTATTTCCCACTTTGGCCCAACATAATGTTGATCGGCAAGACCTTCCGTATAAAGCTTTGAACGGTGCCATTCCTCTGCTCGTATTGTATCAACCTTAATTTTCTAAGTGCTTTAAGTAATTATTTATATTATTATTTTCAAGTATTAGATATTAACTATGTGTGTGTATCTTAGTGACACCTAATAAAATGTTGAAGTAGCGTATACGGGTCGTTAGTATGTTAAGTAGTGTGCTTAACATAGAAATTTAGTGCCCGGGGTCATGGGTACCCATTGGGCTAATCATTTGTTACTTTAGAATACATTTCCGGGCCCATGTAAAGCCTTTTGGTGAGACTCTTAGACAAAAAACGGGATTTACATGTTTGTGTGTGTTTTATTGATAAGTGTTGCGTGTGTAATATATATACATATATTAAACCCTAGCCCCCATTTAACCAAAAA
Source organism: Hydrangea macrophylla (assembly GCA_033977485.1). Classification (NCBI taxonomy): domain Eukaryota; kingdom Viridiplantae; phylum Streptophyta; class Magnoliopsida; order Cornales; family Hydrangeaceae; genus Hydrangea; species Hydrangea macrophylla. The sequence goes on along the minus strand of CM066997.1, from coordinate 59,121,871 downwards.
AAAAAAGGAAAGAGGAGAGAAGAAACTAGAGAACAGACGTATGTGTGTGTGTGTGTGTGTGTGTGTGAGAGAGAGAGAGAGAGAGAGAGAGAGAGAGAGAAGAAGAAGAAGAAGAAGAAGAAGAAGAAGAAGAAGAGAGGAACCCTAAACTTATGTTTTGCGTAATCATCATAACCTTGAAGCCCTAAATCGATGAGTTAAACTTTTGTTTTGAATATATATATATATTTGAATATATATATATATATATGTATTTGAATCCATGTGTAAACTAGGGTTTACAATGAAGATTGATTTTTGCGATCTTGTTATTGTGGTTATGAATATGTGACTATTTTGATTAATATAAATTTACGGTGGCTGAAGGTAAAAATAATTCATATAAATTCATGGTTATTGATTTTAGAATTCTACCCGCGAAACTTAGGTAAAACGCGATTCTGCACGTGTTTCGTGTAATGATGTTTTTCTCAATTATGCACCGTTTGGGCAAAAAATTCATATTATAGTAGCAGTTTTATGAAGGTTAAAATAAGCGTATTTGCTATCACATTTTTGTGTGATTTCATGTTCGTTAATTTGAATTAATTTGTTTGTACTAAGTGTAGACACCCCATTTTGTCGGCTATCAGATTTAGGAGACCCATAGCTTGGTGGTTCACAATGATCGTAAAAGACCCAAAAGGACTCCTGGAAGTCAGCTCTATCTCTCAGAATGCTCAGATTGACCAAAATGCCCCTGAAAGCCCGAAGACTCCTAGATTTGGTCCCGAAGTTCTGAAAACGTGCTAAAATGAGTTTTTAAGTAAAACCGGAAGAAATCGTCAGCTCCCAGAGACCCCCGGAAGTCCCGGAAGTTCCCCGAAAGTCCCCGTTGACCGGTTTGACCAGGTTTGACCAAGTTTGACCAAAATTGTCCGAATTCACCAGAATCATTAGAAAAGTATTAAAATGAGTTTTAAAAGAGAATCGAGAAAAAACGTCGGCTCCTGGGAGCTCCCGGAGGTTCCCAGAACTTCCCGGGAATCTCAAGTTTGACCAATTTGACCAAGATTTGACTTTGGAATCGGGGCACCAAAACAATTTTCAAATATTTTTCATGGATACTAGAGGTCAATAGCTTTCCAACGGTATATCGCACATAATTTCTGGACTTAAAACGAATTTATTATGAATTTCCAAAGCCGAAAAAGATGATCAAATCGGCTTTTATCGCGAATACCGTAAACCTTTTCAAAGTGACCTATCCCCGAACTATTTTTTATGTAAAGTAGACTCCATTACCTTTCCAACGGTATATCACAACCTCAATTTGGAGTTCGTACGCATTTTTTGTGAATTTCGGACGAAATAGGGCCTTTTCGCGAATACCGAAACTTCAGGGGGCCTAAACAGCATTTTCTGGACGGGGGAGGAGTAGTGTCGCCGCGGCACTCCATTCCAGAGCAGTGCATTTTTGTAAATAGTTTTGTGGTCCCATTTTGATTAATTAAAAGCCAAAACGACATATTTTATGATTTCAGATATTTGGAGTCAATGGGAATACTTTCTAAATTCCAAAACCACCCCAAGTTGGCCTATATAAACACCCCATTACTCTTCATTTTGGGGGATTCAAATACAAGTTTAGAGAAAGTTTGGGAGAGAAAGTTGTAGAGATAAGGTTAGAATAGAGAGAAAAGAAGTTTTCTTCTTGGATTTTCAAAACAAAAGTGAGTTCTAAACTTTGTTTTTACTACATTACTCCCATTTATTTCAACATTCAATACTCCCAACCACCATTTTAGTAAGCATTCAAGAGAGTGGAAGCTTCTTCCATGTCTAGTGTCATTACATATGAGTGAAACATCAATCTACAAGTCTCATGCTTCATGAATATCATCTATTGATCATCATCTACTTGCTTGTTTATTTATTGTTTATCTCTTCTTATCTCATTTCTTTTTTATTTTTCTTTATTTACTTACTAGTTCATCATCATCTAAGTGATGACATGAAGTTTGCGGTGAGTGAATCCTTATGGATAGTAGCTCTTGACCTCAAAAACATGTTTGATAGATGATGATCATAACTTCAATACCTCCAAGGTATCCTTGAAGTGTATTGAAGTTATGCTCAAATAAAAATAAGTTTCTCCAACAATCTTGGAGGTTCTTGATGATGAGTTGAATGTTGGCATTTTAAGTTGTTATAATCTTTATTGAGTATTAAAAATGCACTTTCAAAACCTCTATTTCAAAACCCCCCTCAATCCCTCTCATTTTGATTTCAAGAAAGAAAATCTTATTTTCCCCAAAATCTTCAAAACAGTGAGTTAAAATAGTGAGTGAGCTGAGTTCAAAGATTTCTATAGAACTCAATACTCAACATATAGATGCAAGGCCACTTGGAAAGTCTTCCTAACTCATTGAAGAACACCCATGATTTTTGGTTTGACTTGGAAGTACTTGAAAATGGTCCATTTGGACCCAAACATTCCTTCCAAACATTCTGCCTCTGCTGTCACAGCAGCTTGACTAACTTCCAACTTCTTTTTCAGATATATTTTCCAAAAGGGGTGGTCCCAACTTATTTTTTCCTTAAACTCCGATGTCTTAGGGAACTTTCTGTATAAAATGGGCCCCTAGATCATTCGTTTTCATTTTCTAAGCTTTTTCAACATTTCAGTCGACAGTACGGACTCTGTTTCTGAGTGACCTCTGTTGTTCATATGATTTCTCTCAATATATGATAGTTATTAAAGATTGGCTTTTTGGGTAGTGTTCTAGACACAATAAGGAACATCTCCAAAAACAATAATGCATTGAAAACGTTCATAACCCCTCTTTTCAATTTTCCCAAGATCATGCTACTGTTCTGTCCACTATTCACAGCAAGCACATTTTAACTTCTATTCTTCGATTTGATGCTTATATGTATTCCAAATTAGTTCATATCTTAGGAAGTACTTCATACTACATTTTTACACATCCCATGTTGATTTCATTCATTCATTCATACACATTTTAGACTTCTAAGACATTCTAGAAATCCATGTACCCAAAACACACTACAACCTTTGCACATTTTAGATACATACATTGCATTTATGCAAGATTTGGGGTTTTTGTAACTCTTAATCTAAGAAGATTATAAGGAATGATCACGATCACACGTTCATGCTTCCCCTTGATCTAATCATCCTTTCTCATCCGTCCCGGGGATTGAGGGATCTTCTTTTCTCAAAGATTAACATGCATCATGCTAGCTTGCTAAGCATATTTTGATTTCTTTGTTTATTTGTTTCAAGAACAATTTATGTCCCCCTTTAGATTAGGAAGTCTTGATTATTTGATATATGAATAGACGATTTTTTCTAGGTTTATTTGTGTGATTTTCACTTTACATTGTATGATATTTGACTCAAATCTTATGAATGATATCTTATCTTTTGATTTTCAATTTCAAGATTCTTATGTAATGTAATATACTATCATAGTATTAATTGTCGAACCATACATAGTATAAGATGATTATTTGGATGCTAATTGAGGCCCGTCGAGAGACGGGGCGAGTTGAGGGTGTTTTAGTCGCGACAAAGGCTCCTTCCTCTCTCGTACCAAAACCCCGAGCCAAGTTCTTTGGTTATGAAGGACCGGTGCCCTTTATCCATTTGGGTGAGTCAAATTTGGGTTTCTTGGTTCCCTAAAGACCAAGTGGCGACTCTGTATCTGTTTTCAACAGACCTTTTCTCTTTCCTTGATTCAAAATCAAACGAGTTTCAAAAACAAAAGGAAGCGGTGGAAGCCCGGTATCCACAATCTGGCGACTCTGCTGGGGATTTTATTTTAAAAACAAAATAATACAGAGGTTTGACTCATAAGAAGCATCCTTAAAATCATCTTTTTACTGTGTTTGGTTCACCGCATTGCACTCTTGAATTTCCCCCCTCCGACTGTGTCTGAAATGCGGCGCTGACATTGTTCAGGTCTTGCTGTGCCAGGGCACAAGTCACTGTTGATACTGTACCTTCCAAGGTATATCAAAAAGAGTAAAAACCTCCGTACTGTCTCCCTGACGGTATATTGGAACTCTCGTCAACGGACCCTCTTTGACTAAACCCAGCCTTTGCATATAGATTCCTATAGAACCTTTCATAGGACTGTTGATTTATCTTTTCAGATAGGACAATGTGATATAACTGCTGAATGTCGTGATGGGATTACCTGAGCGGTGTAGACGCTTATGTGGCATAGAACAGAACCTCTTTCTTATGATTCCCAAGGCAATCACTCACATGTGATTACATTGGGTTAACCTGCCTAGGCACCATGACAAGGATGTTTGCTCCATGTTCACAAAGATATACACCGCAAACCTTGTTTGTCGGTCATAAGGCATAGGGGTATGAAAACCTGCTAGACGGTATGATCACTATCACCCTATTGACCAGTTTCTCCCAGAAACTTTGCCCCGATATCCCAGATATAACCATATTGACCAATTTCTCCCAGAAACTCTGTCCAGATATCCCAGATATAACCATATTAACCAGTTTCTCCCAGAAACTCTATCCAGATATCCCAGATATAACCATATTAACCAGTTTCTCCCAGAAACTCTGTCCAGATATCCCAGATATAACCATATTAACCAGTTTTTCCTAGAAACCCTGTCCAAAATTACCCGAAGTATCCCTGTTATCCCTTGGTGATCACACTGGAAAGTGAGGTTAGCACACTCTATATGGCTAGGACCTTATTTGTTTAGCTGCTATCTGTTAGAAATAGAAGCAGCATATAGATTAGGGCTTACATCCGCATGCTTGTCCCATTTGCATGCACCATTCCCCATCAATCTGCACGCACTATCTCGAGTCGGTCCACATCACTGTCTTTGTCTATCTAAAGTCACCACTGTCAAGATCTAATCTAGTCCTCTCAAAATCTATCAGGTCAGTATAGATTCCCAAGGTCAGCAGTCAGGGTCCTTTTCGTGGGTCAGGAGTTTGGATAATCGATTAATCAGAATCAGTCCGACAGCTTACTTCAGCATGAATAGGGAAGAGTTGGAAAACAAGGTTACTGAATTGGGAGCGACCATAAGCCAGCAGTCCGATAGCCTAGCCCAAGTTCTGAAGTTCATGGAAGAACTGAAGAAGCGGCGGCCGCAACCTCCGCCCGGGTATCCACCACCGGAATTTGAACTACCCCCACTTGAGAATAATGGGGAAGAAGACTGGTTTCAGGGGGTCCCACTGTTCGCATACGAGAAAAAGCTCCAAGAAAAGATGGACAAGGTTGACAAACTGGAAAGCGTACTCAGGAAAAGCAAGGGTATCGATGATTACATGCTAGACCTGGAAGGCCTCTTCGAGCCTGTCAAGCTAAAACTGCCAGAGAATTTCAAGATGCCTGCCATCGACCGTTTTGACGGAACTGGGAATCCGAAAAGTCATGTGAAGCTATGTATGAGTATCTTCCAGTCCATGGGTTGTACCCACGAACACATTGCGATGTTGTTCCCGCAAACCCTTGCAAAGTCTACACTATCGTGGTTCCTAACCTTGGAAGCCTCCAAAACCCGGGCCTGGGAAGACATCGTTCGAGTCTTCGTCGATCATTACTCCTACAATCAAGAGCTGAATGTCAGCATCAGGGATTTGGAAACAACCCGGCAAAGCAACAATGAATCCTTCACTGCATTTCTGAGCAGATGGAGGAACAAGGTAGCCCAAATGACCCACCGGCCAATCGAGAAAGAACAGGTAAGGATGCTCATCCGGAATCTGCAGCCCCTCTACCATGAGAAATTATTTTACCAGTCCATCTCCACCTTTGAGGAGTTGTTTGATGTAATACCCTGTATTTTTTGTAATGTATTATGTGAATAAGACCCTGTATGCTTCTTTTAATACTTGTTTGAGCCTGGCCTTACCCTTGGTATAATTTGGATACCAATCGATTGAACTGTTTTCCAATCGATTGCCTTATTTTGGATACCAATCGATTGAACTTTATACCAATCGATTGCTTTTGTCAATCGATTGACACTTATGCCAATCGATTGGAGGCAGCTGGGCAGATTCTTTTGCTCTGGCTGGGGAGAGGCCACGTGAACACCTTCCCTCCATATATACCAGCCCATTTTGGGCGTATTTCTGGTTGCTGAAACCAGAAGGAGTGAGAGGGAGAGTCTTGTGTGTGTATTTTATATATATACACTCATATATATATACACACATGTATACATATATTTGCACACACACACACACACACACACACAGAGATTGAAGAGGAAGAAGAAGAAGACCAGAAAGAAGAAGAAAAGAAGGAGAAGGAGAAGGAGAAGAGAGAAGACAGAGAACTAGAGAGAGAGGGAGGAAGACCACCATTGAAGCTCCAAGCTTCATTACACACAACCAAACACGCCCTTAACGCCTAAAGTGAGTTTTAAACTCACTTGGTAGCCTTACATTGATGTTAGGACTTGTTTTAATGAAGAAGAGATGCAGAAACCATGTATTCCCGTTATTTGTTGCTGGACAGTCTTCTCTGTGAAGAAGACGAAGTATCAATCGATTGGTACTCTTACCAATCGATTGACATCTTTCAGGTCCCAATCGATTGACATTTTGTGCAATCGATTGGCATGGATTGTGATCCAATCGATTGAACTTTTTATCAATCGATTGACACTACTTCTATACCAATCGATTGAATCATTTTCCAATCGATTGATGCTACTTTTATACCAATCGATTGAACCTTTATACCAATCAATTGGAAGCTTCAGAATACTGTTTTTCTTATAATAACTGTTTAGTTGTTTATTCACTGTTCAGTATTTCCCAGCATGCTTTATTATTGTAATACAGACATGATAACGAGTAATGCAACGTAGGGTCGTAGTAACAACAAGACTAACGGATAATGTTTATAATGTTAGATAACGGAATAGTCATGAATCCTTTGGAGTTAACGTTCATTTCATTCAGAGTAGTCGGGCCACATTGGGATTGTCATGTATCGGTGATAGAGTTGAACTTAAGTAGGTTTGCTAAGATTCGGGAAATTTGCTTGGGCGGGCTTTGGTCGATCATATGTTCTTAAAAGCGGTAGACAGACGAAGGTGTCTATGACTTGCGGTGAACCGGACCATTTGCCCTAAGATAGCCAGATGATCTAATCATATGTTCTTAAAAGCGGTAGACAGACAAAGGTGTCTATGACATGCGGTGGACCGTGATCACTGGTAGACGTTGCTAAGTCGTGGCATAGAATGATGTACTGTTGTTTAAAGCGTTATATCCCTGACATGCGGTGGACTGTGCATATGTTCTTAAAAGCGGGGGATGGACTAACGTGGTATCCATGACATGCGGTGAACTGTGCATATGTTCTTAAAAGCGGTGGATGAGCAATGGTGCGTTATAGAGTTGAACTACTGTCGAGTCTGTTCCCCTATCATGTCGCGTTGTCGATCTTAAAATGAATAGGACGTCAGTAATCGGATCATTGGTTTGATTAAAGGAGTTACCCTTACTAAATTCTAATTTGGTTACTATTTATAACTTGTGATAATATCAATAGTCGATACCCTGTTAGTATTTAACTCACTCGGCTTTCATTAAGCTGACGGCGTTTATGCCGCTGGACATTTCTACGTTCCAGCGCACCCTGGTTATGACTATACAGGTGAAGTGCCTGCAGGAGAAGACTACTATGCCAGTGACAGAGTCCCTGTGGAGGATTTCCCCGACGGAGGTCAGACCAAAGAAGACTACTACGCCGAGGACTACCTCTACGCCAACTGAAGACTAGACTATAATTGTAGCTAATTGTCCTTACCGTTTTAGAACCCCTTTTTGTAGTCAGGCATATGTTACCTTGACATTTGTACTTCCGCTGTCTTATATTTGATTCGAGACTCTGATGTGTAATAGTTAGTAACTTCTGTTGACTTTATGTTGCGTTGTGATCAGAACCTAGACTTCGTTCTTGTTACACTATTACTCTTGTTGCTTAGTACTGCGTGGTGTGGACAATCATGTGACTTCACCCGTCGCTGCCTTTGGACCCAAAAAGGAAATTTATTTTTCTCTATTTTTGCCGTTCCGGGGCGTGACATTTGAAGTCGGAACCCGGATTGAAGACGCTATCAGAGAAGGAAAGATAAAAAGGGAAGAGCCCCTGAGTCAGTCCAGAAGACCTAACTACTCCCGGAATCCCCCGGATGTCAATGCCCTTAGCAGCCAACCCATGGCATACCCTCTTAGGCCATACCAACCCTCCAGCCAGGCAAACCCCTCCAATCGCCCCTTCCAGAAAAAGCCCCCTCGCAATTTCGCCAAGTTAGAAATCTCTCTATCCTCAGCTTTAGACCGCCTCCTCAAAAAAGGCCATCTCCAACTACTCCAACCCCGAAACACCCCCCTCCCACCAAGTTGCGTTATGTCCAAGCGGTGTACCTACCACCAAGCCCCAGGCCACAACACTGATGATTGCGGGCGCCTCCGCCATGACATTCAAGAACTTATTGACCAGAACATCATCGAGCCGCCACCAAAGCAGCCCCATATCACCCAAAATCATCTACCAAACCACCAAAATGTCAACCTCATTGAGTCCAACCCCGTACCCTTCAACCCTGCTACTTATATCACCCCCCTAGGACAACCCTTGCCTTGCATTGACATCCCGGACTCTGTGGGAATTCATCTGATTGAAGGGGAGAATGATGAGTGGCAGCAACAGCTAGACAATGAGCAAGACTTGTTCTTTCTAGAAGAGCACGATCTGGGGGTGGTAGACCTCAAGTGGTATGATCCCAATGATGAAAGTGACGCTTCTATCTGGGACGAGCCGGAGACACCATATGTGGGAATGGATTGTGATTGGTTCAAAAAGGATGGGACTGTAGAAGGGCCTACTCCTGCTGAAATTGATCACCTACCCAGGTCAGGCCGTCACTACTAGCCTCTGCAGCCTACTACTGAAGCCATCGAGAAAGGTCCAGTTAAAGACAAGGGGAAGGGTAAGATGGATGAGGTCATCGAAGAAGATAATGAGCTGATCAAGCAGCTAAAGAAAACCCAAGCACATCTCTCGATGTGGGACATCATGGTAACATCCTATAAGCACAGGCAAGCCGTGTTGAATGCCTTGGCTGGGATTGAAGTCCCCATCGACGCCGCGCCGGAGGACATGGTAGCTTTCTTGGATGCGCTTACCCCCGACCCAATCATTACATTTTCCGATGAGGACCTGCCACCAGAGGGATCCGCACATAACAAGGCATTATATATCACCGTAGGATGTAAGGGACAACAGGTGCCGTTTTGTCTAGTCGACACGGGCTCGGCCTTAAATGTCTGTGCCCTAAGGACTGCCACCGCCTTGGGGGTCAATGTCCTTGACATCACACCATCTGTGTAATCCGTGAGGGCCTATGACAACACCAGGAGAAATGTGATGGGAACCGTTTCTCTCCAAATCCGGGTAGGATCTTTGGTTAGCACCGAAGTCTTTCAGGTCATGGACATACCTGCCTCTTTCAACTTGCTGATCGGAAGGCCCTGGTTGCATGTCAACAAAGCTGTATCGTCCACTGTGCATCAAATGATCAAGTACATCCACGAGAAGGAAGTGAAAATCATCCTCGGTAATAGTTGGGGTAATGAAGCTTTCCCGAACTACGCTCCCGTCTTTGAAATCCAAATACCTGAGTTAGAAGAAGGAGAAATTGGAGGATTCTTCATGGAAGAAGTCCACATGATCAATGATGAAGACAGGTTCCCTGAGATCCACTCTGCGGTTGTCAACATCGTCCGCAAAATGAACTACTTCCCTGGAAAGGGGTTGGGCCGACGCCAGCAAGGGATTCGAGAGTTCCCTCAGATCAAAGGACAGCAAGGTACTTTTGGGTTAGGATACAAGCCCACTGAAGAAGACATCGAGCTACAGAGGCCGTGGAAGAAAAGGGTAAGGGGTCTCCCACCATACCGCAAGACCTTGAATGGACAATTCATCAAAGAGGGGGATGACTTCCCTTACTTTGGGTTCCCCGAACCCTGGATCCATCAAACCACTGGGAAAAGGCACCCTGGGCTTGAAATCTTCGCTGACTGCGAGAGGCCTCCATATCAAGATCCGTTCTATCCCGAAGAAATTGAGAAAACCCCGGAGGAAGACTGGTTGAAATACCTGGACACTGAAGCCATCGAGAAAATGTGGGAGGAATCCGTTGAGAAGAAGGAAGAAAATAGGGCCAAGAGCCAAGATGATAAGATCAAGCCAACTGAGGAGGGTCTGAGCAACCAGGCTGTAGAGTCATCTGTCTGTGTCTCCCTATCCCCTGTTCCCCCGGAGTCTGTACTGCCGATTATCGAGTCTGTACCAGAGTCGGCTTCTGTAAGCCCACCACTGTCCAATGTAGTCACTTCACCTATCATGAATGAAATGAAAGACGATTCTGCTTACTCCTCTGTGTCTAATACTTGTGAATGCACAGATCCCTCTGAGGATCTCCCAATTAAACTTAAGCAACTAATTGAAAAACCACCTGCTTATGAAATAATCGAAGATACTTTATCGGTTAACCTAGGTGAAACAGATAATCCCCAAATTGTGCAAATTGGCTCAGCTCTTAATAAAGAAGAAAAAGAAAAATTAACCCTCTTGCTAAAAGAATTCAAAGATGTTTTCGCTTGATCTTACGAAGACATGCCTGGGGTCGACCCCGACATTGTCCAACATCATATTCCCCTCCTCCCTAATTCTAAACCTGTCAAGCAGAAACTGAGGCGCATGAGGCCGGAGTGGGCACTCAAGGTTAAGGAAGAAGTAGAGAAGCAATTCAAGGCAGGATTCATCATTGTCACCGAATACCCGGAATGGGTGGCCAATATCGTGCCAGTCCCGAAGAAGGATGGAAAAGTTCATGTGTGCGTCGACTTTCGTGATCTAAACAAGGCCAGTCCCAAGGATGACTTCCCGCTTCCCCACATTGACGTTTTGGTAGATAACACCGCAGGACATGACCTACTATCATTCATGGATGGTTTCTCAGGGTATAATCAGATTCTTATGGCGCCAGAAGATCGGGAAAAGACGACTTTCACCACCCCTTGGGGGACCTACTGTTATAGAGTAATGCCTTTCGGACTCAAGAATGCTAGGGCAACCTACCAAAGAGCTGCCACCACTCTGCTGCATGACATGATTCACAAGGAAGTAGAAGTATACGTAGACGACATGATCGTGAAGGCAGCTCCAGCGGAGCACGACCAGCATCAGCTTCAACTTAGCCGCCTCTACCCAGCATTGCATTGCATTCTTGCATTCGTAATTTCTTGAACTACGCCCTTGAACTACGCCCTGGTCTGATTCCTGGAAAGGATACGTAGGCAGCTCCAGCGGAGCACGACCAGCATCAGCTTCAACTTAGCCGCCTCTACCCAGCATTGCATTGCATTCTTGCATTCGTAATTTCTTGATTTTCTCTGATTTTGAATTTCTTGATTTTGCAAATTTTTTGTTTTTCCTAAAACCTCTCAGTATGGTTATTTGGGTGCCTTCAAGGCTTTGGCACTCACTTGCAGTTCACGTTGTTCACAACAAGCTCTGCCAAAGAGGGGCAAACTGTAGACACCCAATTTTGACCACACTGATAGGATTTAGGGTGGACAACGTCTTGGAGGATTCGATGATGAAAAGTACCCCGTGGAAGGTACTGGATTCCACACAATCAGAAGATCGGACTTCGGAAAGTGACTTCAAGCTCAGAAAAGCCCTTTTCCATGGATAAATCCCGGTTTTGTCAAAATCATCTCTCAGAATTCATATTCTCTCAGGGTTATATGAACATTAAGTGTTCTAAACGCAGTATTCTAGGTATCCAGAGATTCAATTTTAAAGAAAAGTTCGAAATCGACGCACATTTGAAAGCAATTTTGGAAAAGACGTCATTTGATTTCAAAAAAGACGACGAAAGTTCCGGAGGACTTCCGGACTTCAATTGGACTTCAATTCTCATTATAAAACCTCTGGAAATATTTTTATACTGAAATTCAACCTGACAGCTTTCCAACGGTACGTAAACGGACGATTTCGGACACCAAAAAGCATTTTTACAAAAATCTGGAAAAGCAGTGCACGTGATTTTTGAAACAGAGCTTGTGGGTGACCAGAGGGACCCAAATAGTAAATGGCGGTTTTGGGTATAGGGGTGGCGGGTCCCACCATAACCGCCACTTCCATTTGTGTCCTCCACGGAGCTTTTTGAGTTCCAGACCCTTCTAGAAGCTTCCCACTGCGAGGAAATTGCCTGGAAATTGCGTTTAGGCTCCGAAATGGCCATTTTAACCCTCTTTTAAGCTCTAAAAATCCTGTTTTAACCCTGAAACTTAAGAGCTAAGTCTTCAAAACTCTATATAAGATCTCATACATCTCATATGAGATCACATCTTAACACACTAGACACTTGGAAGAGATACACTTGAATATACTTGGAGATACAAACACACATAGAAGCACATACAAGAGAGATAAGTATACTTTGAATATACTTTCAATTTAGGTGAATTCTAGAGAGAGAAAATTATGAATTGAATTTAGATTAACTTAGGCTAATTAGACCACAATTTGAACATCAATGGCCTCCCTCAACTTCCATGGATGAGTGCTTGAAGAACACTTGAATAACACTTGAAGAAGAAGATCTTCAAATCAATTTTGGTCTTGTAATTGAGAATCCTCCAAGAGGTAAACACTATAGTTCATCTCTAATTCCTACTTTGTATATATAGATCTATAAGATTTGGATCTAACTTAGTTCTATTTCTACTTATTAGAACACTCATCTTCTTCCTCTCATGTTCTTCACACACTCACATAGTTAGATCCAAATCTCTTTGATTTTTATTGATAATTTACAATTAGAGATTGTTTTTCACTTTGATTTTCAATTTTGGTTTCATTCTTCAATTTTAGTTTAGATTCATGCATACATGATTATATGTATATACATATATCTATTTTGAATTCCATGATGGTTTGGAAATATGATCTATGAGAAGGATGATTTCTATGTTCATACCTATCTCTTGATTATTCCTATTACCTAGAATTCCTATTGAATTTCATCTCCAACATGATATTTATAAGTCCCTTTGATCCTTGATCTAAAAGTTCTTCATAGAACTTGAGGGCTAAATTGATTGGGAATCATGATAATTAAGTTGATCTATGAGTTTGATCTCTCTAATAAGCTTCAACTATCACTAAAATGTTTTCCTCACACTTTAAAATGAACTAGATAAAAATTCAGCAAAGCAGATTGGTTTTGTCCATTAGATTTGGTCCATCAAAACCCATAGTTTGATGGATTTCAAATTTTCTGGGTAAACTTTGATGAATTAGCTTTCATCCGGTCCGTTTTGAGAGCTTTTAGGATTCATATACTATTTTTAGAAATTGTTGAGAAATCAGTTGACAGATTTGAACATCGTCTCTTTGTGCTTGAATTTCAGAAAATCTATAATAGTTATCGACGTTCCGCTTTTTGGGGATGATTCCTAACTCATATATCTATATGCCGATGTAAAATCATGAGCATACGATCGAGTTAGGATCGTTTTCTAAGCGTTTAAAGTTGATACAACTATTCTGGAATTTTCTAAGTTTAATTACAAATATGATTATGTATACAAAATGGTCATACCTTGATCACTCAACAACAATTGATGAATAAAACTTGGTTTAGAAATCACCTAGGATAAATGGATGAGAGATCAAAAGCTTAAATCAACTTGGTTAACATGATTCATGAACTTCTATTATACTTCTATTATGTTTTGCATTCATTTGTCAAATGATAACAAATTTTCAGAATAACAGAGTCTGTTTAAAACACTTTTTCAGAAACCTTGTGATTACAGAATGTCCATGGGTTTATTTTTATCATATACTACAATGAAATAGCTTTCTTTTGACACCAAATAGAGCTTCATATGATTTTTGTAGATTTAATTATGATTTTTACAAGAACAGTGGACAGTCCTGATCCACTGTTCCCAAAACATTTATTTCTCAAACAATAAAATTGATATTGAGGTCCCACTTTTTGGAGAAGTTCCCTAAGACATGTATCTAACTTTCTGTAAAAGGGTTTTTATCCAGCTCATGTTTAAGACCACTTTTGATAGGATTCATTAGAGGTTGCTGAATCTGGAAATTTGATTGATGACATGTTTTCTTTGTTTATCATGCATATCATTTGTTTGCTTGTATTTTTGCAATGCTTTGGGTATTCTTTGGTGTCTTAGTGCAGAGAATTAAGTGCCTTGGACCCGGACGTCGATTTGTGGTTTGCCTCGTCTACATGTGGCTTAGTGCCCATGTATCATGTACTATCTCTATCCTTTCTTTTAGAATTTTTCTAGGTTTACAACTTTGATTTCAACGACACATTTCCTTTAGGGTAGTCTCCGTTTATATGATTATTTGTTAGAGACATCTTATCTAGGATTGTTGCATGATTGCATTGCACGTTTCCATTCTTTTTGCTTTCGCGACTCCGCTTGAGTCAACCAATGTAAGTCTTCTCGTTCCCTTTGCATATCATGACATGTTTACTTTATTTGCATCGGTCCCGGGCGGGACTAGCCACTGTGAGTATACTTCTCCCTTGTATTGCATGAGCATCCGCTTTCTACTTGATTTAGTCTCTTGAAATGATTTTCATTAGATGTTTCTTTTTGCCATGTATATATCTATCTAGTATGTTTGAGGAAACAACATCTATTATGAATTAATAACAAGGATATTTGAATCAAGGCCTACCATTCGGTAGGGCGAGGAGGGGGTGCTTTAGTCCTGCTTGGGCTCCTTCCCCTCTCGTACCAAGACCCCCGAACCTTGTTTCTGGTAATGAAGGGCGAGTAACCTTATTCAATTTTGGGCGAGTCAAACTTGGGTTTCCTAATTCCCGATAAAAATTAGGTGGCGACTCTTTGTCTCTAGGATCGCGTGAGGAAGTCCTAGTTTTCCCTGAAGTGTGCTCCTTGGGAT
Source organism: Hydrangea macrophylla (assembly GCA_033977485.1). NCBI lineage: Eukaryota > Viridiplantae > Streptophyta > Magnoliopsida > Cornales > Hydrangeaceae > Hydrangea > Hydrangea macrophylla. Next base: position 59,106,821 of record CM066997.1, on the reverse strand, counting down.
CCGTCCCGGGACACTATCGAGGGAGAGCGTCAGGACCTCCTCATTCGCAGTGGTCCACAATCTGGCGACTCCACTGGGGATTTGAACATGAAACCGATGGTTTCTTGTTCTTCGAGGGTTTGACTTGAACCAATGAATATCCTTGTTATTAATTCAATAATCATGTTGTTTCTGCCTGCATTTGCACTTGCATTGTTCTTTCACCGCGACTGCTTGAGATCATTGCCTTGAAGATAGAGGGTCCTCTTTCCTCTATTTGTCAAGAGTTTTGGTAGCATGTAGTCACCGTTAGCCTTGTACCGCGTGCGGTATATAGAGCCTATGTGTGAACGGCACGCCCTCGGGGAGGCGGTCAACCACACCGCTGAGCTTGCTAATGGACCCTTTATGAGACTAAAACCCGGCCTTTGCATATAGTTTCTATAGAACCCTTCAATTAGGATCTTGATTATCATCTTTGATTAGGACAATGTGATGAATTACTTGCGCTTGCCCGTAAGGGATTATGTGGATGATGAGGACGTGTATGCGAAGGCATCATCAAACCTTGTATGGTGGATTCCTCTAGGATAGTATGGTCTTTATCCGAACATCCAATCATTATTTGAGGACAGTTTTGAAAATTTTTGAAATTATAAGCACTTCTTTGAAAATCCCAAGTCTTTTGAAAATTCCGGGAATATCCCTTTTGAAAACTCGCTTTGAAATTCACTTTCAAATTCTCCTAGATTTTTAGAGAAATCCAAAATTCCTACTTTGATGATTCAATTTCAAATTCTCCTAGATTTTAGAGAATTTCAAAAAAAAAAAAAAAAAAAAACAAAAAAAAAAATTTTACTTTGGTCTTCAAGAAATCATGATGATTCAATTTCAAAATCTTCCTCTCAGATCTTAGAATTTCAAAATTCCCACCTCAATTTTTAAGAATCATGATTTCTCACCACAAGCATTGATGGTTCAAAAATTCTTTTGAAAATTACAAATCTCCCCATCTCTTTCAAAGATTTTCATGAAAAATTTCAATTTTGAAAACATGAACCATCAAGAATTTCAAAACTCAAAATCCTTGGATAATGATTGGATTAGTAGGGTGATTAGCATACTCAAGGAATCTTATGTGCTTATGTGTTGATATGCTAGGTCTAAGCTAGATTAAGGTGCATTGCATTTAGATTAGATTGCATTTCATCTGCATTGCATGCACTACACGAGCATTGCATATACGACTCACGAGTGCGACGCCCCTAATATACTTTCAAAAAGAAAAGATTTGTTTTCCTCAGAATTTTGAAACTTGAAAAGGTTTCTTCAAGAAAAATGTTTTTGAAAAATGAAAAAGATTTTCCATCTTTGATTTTCTTTTTTTGATTTTCATCCACTTTTTTATAAGATACCTGATTATTTGAAAAGCCTTAATAAATCAGAGTAGAAGGATTGAACTCCCTGAATTTGAGCAGAAAGAAGTAACATTGCGAACAAGATGGCTCCTCTTGATCCTCAGGCTTTGTTTTCATGGATGGATGAGGTCACCGGTATTGATCATCTACATTTCAGATATTTTGGCCTTAGTACTCTCTTTCAGCTGAGGAATGTGAAATTTGAAGAAGATATTATGCGTGCCGCCATTCGATGTTGGGATCCAGAATTCCATGTATTTCGATTTGGACATCAAGAGATCTCACCACTATTTGAAGAATTCAGTGCCATTCTCGATTTCAGCCCTTACTCCGATCTGATCCTTCCCACTATTCAGGCTGGATATGTAAAGAACCTATCATCACTTCTTGGTTGTTCTCCTTCTGTTGCTCGGTCCATGATTTCTGATCAGGAGGTTGATTTTCCCCGATTATTTGCTCGCTATTGTACTACCATGGGAGGACATTTTGATCATTCTGTATCTGGATGGGGTGCCTTGACATTGGCTATGATTTCGTACTTCCTGTTTTCTTCCTCATCTCATGCCCTCATACCAGTTGCTTGTGGACTCCGTTCCCGACAAAACCCTATGATTTTGGTCTTAGCAGAAACTCTAATGGGTTTAGATCAGGCACATACTGATGGGACAGTACTGCTTTCTGGTGCCCCTTTAGTGCTACAAACTTGGCTTCTTGAGCGACTCAGTTTATTAGTGTATCCTCGCGGTCTTTGCAGGATCCCTTCTTTAGATCAGAGGAAGGTACGAAGATTTTTCAGCAACTCTGAGGTTTGGTTTGTTTGGCTAAGCGGTCTCACCACTGAGGACATCCGTTGGGTCTGCGCCCGTTGGGATTATTGTTCAGTTACTGTTAGATTTCCAGGAAGGAGCGGGATATGGCTTCTTGGTTTACATGCTACCACTTTTTCCATCCCATACAGAGTAGCCAGGCAGTATGGCTGTAGACAGGACACTTCTGAGGATGCCATCGGGGTTATAAGAGATTCAATTCTGCGGTCTTCATTGATTACTGCTTTCACTACTGCATGGCATGAGCGGATTGCGGCACCTTTTCCACGAATTCCCGCCTCCATCCAATTATCAATTGAGTATTTCCTAGAGATCCAGAGGGTGATTGAAAGGCAGAGCCAGATTCAGCAAAGACATTAGAAAAGGCACTTTAGAAGGTTTGAGGATTGGGTGATGATGTTTGGAATAGCTGTTTGTTGAAACCAAATGGATGTTTAAAAAAGGAAAAAGCAAGTCACTGTGACGCTCCACTTGAGATCGAGTTGAGTTCAGTCGAGTCTATTGTTTTGAGTCTTGTTGTCGAGTCTGTCCATCGTCAAGTTGTGTTTGAGTTTATGTCGAGTACTGTAATCCTTCTATTTCTAGTAATGAAATGAAAACTTGATTTGCTTGATTTAATGCGCCTAGTCATGAATGAATGAATCACTAAGCTGAAAGTGTAATTTCTCTGACTATTGTGGAAAAATACTCTGTTGATCAATTTTTGCATTGAAAAGAATCCTGAAAGGATCAAAGTTGATTTTGCGCTAATGCCAAAGAAAGCTAAGAATTGATTAGTTTTACTTTAAGAATCTTGAGATGCTTTTGCTCAAATCTTGAAAAGATATGCTTGATAGTAACTCGGGACTAGCTTAACTCCCTTTTCTCCCCACTTCAAAAATCTTGAGCCCAGAAAAATGGGTCATTCAAACCTGTCTAAACTGCAAGCCATGTACTCCTTGTCCTTGATGGTAGCCAAACATTTCAAATAAACTACTTCTCTCAAAAAGAAAAAATAAGCTCGCTGGGATGAAAACCCGAAAGGGCACCTAGACAAAAGTTAGAGCACAAAAAAAAAAAAAAAAAAAAAAAAAAAAAAAAAAAAGAAGCTCGCTAGGATGAAAACCCGAAAGGGCGCCTAGGCAAAAGTTAGAGCATAGAAGAAAAGAAAATTTTGCGCGTTGTTTTCAAGAACTTGATCCTAGCCAATCAAGACTTTAGAGAGAAAGGAAAAGAAAGAAGAGAAGAAGAAAAAAAAAAAAAAAAGAAGAATGAAGAAGATTAAGAAATCGGGAACATAAATTGTCCCAAAACTTTGATTTGTAAATTCTTTGAGTAAGCCTAAAAGATTTGAAGGGCTAATCCTGCTGTATGATGAGTGATGTAAAATTGACTGGCTAGTGAAAAGGTGAAAAGAATCAACCGTCAAAGAAAAAGAAAGAAGAAAAGAAAAAAAAAAAAAAAAAAAAAAAAAAAAAAAAAAGGGAGAGGTAGTTTAGTTTCTTTCAACGCTACCAAAAGTGACCTACTTCAAAAAAAAATCTGTCTGATGACATGGCTTGAAAAGCCCCCAATTCTTGAAATCCTTGCTCTTTTAAAACCTCCAGCCTTCGAGGAACTACGCTTGACCTGATTCCCACTTGGGGATACGTAGGCAACCTACTCGGTTCGGTCACTGCTCCTGAAACACTCAGCCACATCTCAAATACCTTCTTTCAAGACTTAGCCGAACTACTTTGGACCTGATTCCCACTTGGGGATAAGTAGGCGAGCTTCCCTGGTTCTCGGTCCCTGAACCTTGCAAACTAGGGGCAAACTTTCAAAGTTTGCCCAGAACCTCAAGATATCACTACCACACTAGGGGCAAACTGCGTTTGCCCAAGCTTTCATTTATCCCTGTCAACTAGGGGCAAACATCGTTTGCCAATACCCTTTCTACATTATAAGCGAATCCCAAGCCGTCAAGTATATCTTTGAAAACATTTGAAATGAATTGTCTCTTATTCTATAAGCTAAAGGCACTAATTCGAAGCACCTTTTTGGTAAAAGCAAAGGATTGATTGAGATCCATATGGAATATTTTCAAAGCATTATTTTATCAACTGAGTATTATCACAATAAAATGAGAAGAGCACATGAAAGCAAAGAGATACGTCAAACATGACAAATGCGCATTATGTAAATGGCAAAGTTGAGTTGTCTCCTCCAAACTTCTATTTCAGTGTCAAGTGTGTCATCTTCCTGTGTCAATGTTTGTCGTGGTCAAGTCTGTCGTCGTCTAGTCTGTGATCTCGAGTGTGTGGGTCCGAAGTGATCTATAATTGTAAAATTTTCAAAGCATCCGAAGGTGGATACAAGTAGAAGTTCCAAACATTGTTATTGCATCAATTAAACCTAGTCCAGATGAAGTGTCGATCAGAAGACCGGCCTTGGATGTTGAGTTGAGCTGTTATTGAGACAAGATCTGTATGCATTACATGAATATCTGCTAAAATTGATTTATGAAGCACGTCAAAGTCATCAGGTCTTTTGAGTACCTATCAGTCACGGATCAGAATTGAGATATCAGGAGACTTGAACAGCCTAAGAGTTAGGATTTGAGTTTTGCTTTAAGATTGGGATCTAGATGTATGAATTGCCAAGAAGGCCTGCCTCGTCAAGAAAGTTGGATTTAGATCAAACACTAATCATGCTCTGCATTTGACATGCACTTCAGCAGCATTTTCCGCATATTATTTGTGCCTTTGTTAAACCAGCTCTACTCTCTGCAAATTGACCCCACAATTTATTTTGACCACAGATTGGTCCAATCTTGATGCATAAAGAGTGCTCGAAACTTGTTGGAATTGGTCTAAAGGACCCATGGGAATTTGAATTTTGGTAAAAGCCGTTCAGAGTTGAAGAAAAGTCCCCCAGATGAGAAGAATCAAAGGCACCGCAGCCTGAAAGTGGCCGAGAAACGGCAAACTCCCATCGTTTTGGGATTGATTATGAGTTGTCTTAGAAAATGGACTACTGTCGCTTGAGAATTACATCCAGAAAGGACTTTCAGAAGATGGGTCAGAATGCGAGATGTTCAGAAAGGGTTAGAGTAAGCCTGACGTGTTGCAAGAATGATTGCGTTGGTCGAAGCACCAATATGAGTCTCAGAAAGAATCAGCAGGGCCTCCAGAATATGTGCTCGCGTCCCAGAAACCTCAGATATCTCCTCAAGCAGAGAATTTCCAGATATTGTCAAGGTATACAGAATTCGTGCATCTCTCAGAATCATAGGATCTCCCCAGTAGAGAACTTTCAGAATTAAGTTTCTCGCAAGCATCATGTATCCACGGGTTGCCTCCAGATAAAGGGTATCTCTCAGAATTTGAGCATCAAAATCGCCTCCAGAATACAAGGTTTATGCCAAGCATCATGTATCCAGGGTTGCTCTCAGAATGTAGGGTTTCTCTCAGAATCGTGGGTTGCCTCCAGAATGTAGGGTTTCTCTCAGAATCAGAATCGTGTATCCAGGGTTGCCTCCAGAATGTAGGGTTTCTCTCAGAATCATGTATTTCTCAGCATCGCATATCAGGGTTGCCTCCAGAATGTAGGGTTTCTCTCAAAATCAGAATCGTGTATCCGTGGGTTGCTCTCAGAAGAAGGGTCATCTCTCAGAATTTGTGTATCTCTCAGAATCCGTGCATCAGAACAGAAGATTTGTCCTCAGAAGAAGGGCCTGTTTCAGAAGAACAGAGGATTTGTCTCCGGCAGAGAGACCTGTTTCAGAAGATTTGTTTCTAGACCTGCCACAGAAGATTTGTCCTCGGAAAAAGGGCCTGTTTCAGAAGAACAGAAGATTTGTCTCCGGCAGAGAGAGACCTGTTTCAGAAGACTTGTTTCCAGACCTGTTACAGAAGATTTGTCTAGAAGAAGGACCTGTTTCAGAAGAGCAGAAGATTTGTCTCCGGCAGAGAGACCTGTTTCAGAAGATTTGTCCCCAGCAAAAGGACTCTACATCAGCAATCGTCCCCAGCAAAAGGACTCTACATCAGCAATCGTCCCCAGCAGAAGGACTCTACATCAGCAATCGTCCCCAGCAAAGGGACTCTACATCAGCAATCGTCCCCAGCAGAAGGACTCTACATCAGCAATCGTCCCCAGCAAAAGGACTCTACATCAGCAATCGTCCACAGAAGAAGGACCTGTTTCAGCAATCGTCCCCAGCAGAAGGACTCTACATCAGCAATCGTCCCCAGCAGAAGGACTCTACACCAGCAATCGTCCCCAGCAAAAGGACTCTACATCAGCAAATCGTCCCCAGCAGAAGGACTCTACATCAGCAATCTCCCAGCAGAGGACTTTCATCAATCATCTAAGTGGTCAAGACTCTAAAAAATCATTTAAGATTTAAAAACATGCTTCATCAGAAATAGATCAAGTTTAAGATCAGGTCAAGTTTAAGACAGTATCGAGTTTTAGATCGAGTTTAAGATCATGTCGAGATTAGATCGAGATTAAGATCATGTCGAGTTTTAGATCGAGTTTAAGATCATGTCGAGATTAGATCGAGATTAAGATCATGTCGAGTTTTAGATCGAGTTTAAGATCATGTCGAGTTTTAGATCGAGTTTAAGATCATGTCGAGATTAGATCGAGATTAAGATCATGTCAAGTTTTAGATCGAGTTTAAGATCATGTTAAGATTAGATCGAGTTTAAGATCATGTTGAGTTTTAGATCGAGTTTAAGATCATGTCGAGATTAGATCGAGTTTAAGATCATGTCGAGTTTTAGATCGAGTTTAAGATCATGTCGAGATTAGATCGAGATTAAGATCATGTCGAGTTTTAGATCGAGTTTAAGATCATGTCGAGATTAGATCGAGATTAAGATCATGTCGAGTTTTAGATCGAGTTTAAGATCATGTTAAGATTAGATCGAGTTTAAGATCATGTTGAGTTTTAGATCGAGTTTAAGATCATGTCGAGATTAGATCGAGTTTAAGATCATGTCGAGTTTTAGATCGAGTTTAAGATCATGTCGAGATTAGATCGAGATTAAGATCATGTCGAGTTTTAGATCGAGTTTAAGATCATGTCGAGATTAGATCGAGATTAAGATCATGTCGAGTTTTAGATCGAGTTTAAGATCATGTTAAGATTAGATCGAGTTTAAGATCATGTTGAGTTTTAGATCGAGTTTAAGATCATGTTAAGATTAGATCGAGTTTAAGATCATGTTAAGATTAGATCGAGTTTAAGATCATGTCGAGTTTTAGATCGAGTTTAAGATCATGTCGAGATTAGATCGAGATTAAGATCATGTCGAGTTTTAGATCGAGTTTAAGATCATGTCGAGTTTTAGATCGAGTTTAAGATCATGTCGAGATTAGATCGAGATTAAGATCATGTCGAGTTTTAGATCGAGTTTAAGATCATGTTAAGATTAGATCGAGTTTAAGATCATGTCGAGTTTTAGATCGAGTTTAAGATCATGTCGAGATTAGATCGAGATTAAGATCATGTCGAGTTTTAGATCGAGTTTAAGATCATGTTAAGATTAGATCGAGTTTAAGATCATGTTGAGTTTTAGATCGAGTTTAAGATCATGTTAAGATTAGATCGAGTTTAAGATCATGTCGAGTTTTAAATCGAGTTTAAGATCATGTTAAGATTAGATCGAGTTTAAGATCATGTTGAGTTTTAGATCGAGTTTAAGATCATGTCAAGTTTTAGATCGAGTTTAAGATCATGTCGAGTTTTAGATCGAGTGTAAGATCATAGGTTGAGTTTATGACCACGCCCAAGTATAGAATTGTTTTGAGTTTAAGAATAGGTCGAATTTAAGACCACGTCGTGTCTAGATCTAAGATGAGGAGAAGACTTGTCTAGAACCCACTTCATTAAGAAACCTAAATCAATAGGAAGGATTGTGTCAAAAAAAAAAAAAAAAAAAAATTTCGACTGTGAGAGAGAGTCATTACATCCCTTGCATTAGATTTTGCATCCAGGGAACCCTTGAGGATGATTCCTCCAGCACTTGCACATTCACGTTTTCATACTGCACCAGCATCCTAGGATAGGAGCATTTCATCCGCATTGTTGTTGTTTGTTTTCCGTTTTCCCGCGCGCTTGAACTACGCCCTGGTCTGATTCCTGGAAAGGATACGTAGGCAGCTCCAGCGGAGCACGACCAGCATCAGCTTCAACTTAGCCGCCTCTACCCAGCATTGCATTGCATTCTTGCATTCGTAATTTCTTGATTTTCTCTGATTTTGAATTTCTTGATTTTGCAAATTTTTTGTTTTTCCTAAAACCTCTCAGTATGGTTATTTGGGTGCCTTCAAGGCTTTGGCACTCACTTGCAGTTCACGTTGTTCACAACAAGCTCTGCCAAAGAGGGGCAAACTGTAGACACCCAATTTTGACCACACTGATAGGATTTAGGGTGGACAACGTCTTGGAGGATTCGATGATGAAAAGTACCCCGTGGAAGGTACTGGATTCCACACAATCAGAAGATCGGACTTCGGAAAGTGACTTCAAGCTCAGAAAAGCCCTTTTCCATGGATAAATCCCGGTTTTGTCAAAATCATCTCTCAGAATTCATATTCTCTCAGGGTTATATGAACATTAAGTGTTCTAAACGCAGTATTCTAGGTATCCAGAGATTCAATTTTAAAGAAAAGTTCGAAATCGACGCACATTTGAAAGCAATTTTGGAAAAGACGTCATTTGATTTCAAAAAAGACGACGAAAGTTCCGGAGGACTTCCGGACTTCAATTGGACTTCAATTCTCATTATAAAACCTCTGGAAATATTTTTATACTGAAATTCAACCTGACAGCTTTCCAACGGTACGTAAACGGACGATTTCGGACACCAAAAAGCATTTTTACAAAAATCTGGAAAAGCAGTGCACGTGATTTTTGAAACAGAGCTTGTGGGTGACCAGAGGGACCCAAATAGTAAATGGCGGTTTTGGGTATAGGGGTGGCGGGTCCCACCATAACCGCCACTTCCATTTGTGTCCTCCACGGAGCTTTTTGAGTTCCAGACCCTTCTAGAAGCTTCCCACTGCGAGGAAATTGCCTGGAAATTGCGTTTAGGCTCCGAAATGGCCATTTTAACCCTCTTTTAAGCTCTAAAAATCCTGTTTTAACCCTGAAACTTAAGAGCTAAGTCTTCAAAACTCTATATAAGATCTCATACATCTCATATGAGATCACATCTTAACACACTAGACACTTGGAAGAGATACACTTGAATATACTTGGAGATACAAACACACATAGAAGCACATACAAGAGAGATAAGTATACTTTGAATATACTTTCAATTTAGGTGAATTCTAGAGAGAGAAAATTATGAATTGAATTTAGATTAACTTAGGCTAATTAGACCACAATTTGAACATCAATTGCCTCCCTCAACTTCCATGGATGAGTGCTTGAAGAACACTTGAATAACACTTGAAGAAGAAGATCTTCAAATCAATTTTGGTCTTGTAATTGAGAATCCTCCAAGAGGTAAACACTATAGTTCATCTCTAATTCCTACTTTGTATATATAGATCTATAAGATTTGGATCTAACTTAGTTCTATTTCTACTTATTAGAACACTCATCTTCTTCCTCTCATGTTCTTCACACACTCACATAGTTAGATCCAAATCTCTTTGATTTTTATTGATAATTTACAATTAGAGATTGTTTTTCACTTTGATTTTCAATTTTGGTTTCATTCTTCAATTTTAGTTTAGATTCATGCATACATGATTATATGTATATACATATATCTATTTTGAATTCCATGATGGTTTGAAAATATGATCTATGAGAAGGATGATTTCTATGTTCATACCTATCTCTTGATTATTCCTATTACCTAGAATTCCTATTGAATTTCATCTCCAACATGATATTTATAAGTCCCTTTGATCCTTGATCTAAAAGTTCTTCATAGAACTTGAGGGCTAAATTGATTGGGAATCATGATAATTAAGTTGATCTATGAGTTTGATCTCTCTAATAAGCTTCAACTATCACTAAAATGTTTTCCTCACACTTTAAAATGAACTAGATAAAAATTCAGCAAAGCAGATTGGTTTTGTCCATTAGATTTGGTCCATCAAAACCCATAGTTTGATGGATTTCAAATTTTCTGGGTAAACTTTGATGAATTAGCTTTCATCCGGTCCGTTTTGAGAGCTTTTAGGATTCATATACTATTTTTAGAAATTGTTGAGAAATCAGTTGACAGATTTGAACATCGTCTCTTTGTGCTTGAATTTCAGAAAATCTATAATAGTTATCGACGTTCCGCTTTTTGGGGATGATTCCTAACTCATATATCTATATGCCGATGTAAAATCGTGAGCATACGATCGAGTTAGGATCGTTTTCTAAGCGTTTAAAGTTGATACAACTATTCTGGAATTTTCTAAGTTTAATTACAAATATGATTATGTATACAAAATGGTCATACCTTGATCACTCAACAACAATTGATGAATAAAACTTGGTTTAGAAATCACCTAGGATAAATGGATGAGAGATCAAAAGCTTAAATCAACTTGGTTAACATGATTCATGAACTTCTATTATACTTCTATTATGTTTTGCATTCATTTGTCAAATGATAACAAATTTCCAGAATAACAGAGTCTGTTTAAAACACTTTTTCAGAAACCTTGTGATTACAGAATGTCCATGGGTTTATTTTTATCATATACTACAATGAAATAGCTTTCTTTTGACACCAAATAGAGCTTCATATGATTTTTGTAGATTTAATTATGATTTTTACAAGAACAGTGGACAGTCCTGATCCACTGTTCCCAAAACATTTATTTCTCAAACAATAAAATTGATATTGAGGTCCCACTTTTTGGAGAAGTTCCCTAAGACATGTATCTAACTTTCTGTAAAAGGGTTTTTATCCAGCTCATGTTTAAGACCACTTTTGATAGGATTCATTAGAGGTTGCTGAATCTGGAAATTTGATTGATGACATGTTTTCTTTGTTTATCATGCATATCATTTGTTTGCTTGTATTTTTGCAATGCTTTGGGTATTCTTTGGTGTCTTAGTGCAGAGAATTAAGTGCCTTGGACCCGGACGTCGATTTGTGGTTTGCCTCGTCTACATGTGGCTTAGTGCCCATGTATCATGTACTATCTCTATCCTTTCTTTTAGAATTTTTCTAGGTTTACAACTTTGATTTCAACGACACATTTCCTTTAGGGTAGTCTCCGTTTATATGATTATTTGTTAGAGACATCTTATCTAGGATTGTTGCATGATTGCATTGCACGTTTCCATTCTTTTTGCTTTCGCGACTCCGCTTGAGTCAACCAATGTAAGTCTTCTCGTTCCCTTTGCATATCATGACATGTTTACTTTATTTGCATCGGTCCCGGGCGGGACTAGCCACTGTGAGTATACTTCTCCCTTGTATTGCATGAGCATCCGCTTTCTACTTGATTTAGTCTCTTGAAATGATTTTCATTAGATGTTTCTTTTTGCCATGTATATATCTATCTAGTATGTTTGAGGAAACAACATCTATTATGAATTAATAACAAGGATATTTGAATCAAGGCCTACCATTCGGTAGGGCGAGGAGGGGGTGCTTTAGTCCTGCTTGGGCTCCTTCCCCTCTCGTACCAAGACCCCCGAACCTTGTTTCTGGTAATGAAGGGCGAGTAACCTTATTCAATTTTGGGCGAGTCAAACTTGGGTTTCCTAATTCCCGATAAAAATTAGGTGGCGACTCTTTGTCTCTAGGATCGCGTGAGGAAGTCCTAGTTTTCCCTGAAGTGTGCTCCTTGGGATCCGTCCCGGGACACTATCGAGGGAGAGCGTCAGGACCTCCTCATTCGCAGTGGTCCACACTAGTCCAACACTTGAACCACCAGTGCTAGCTTTCTTCTTCCCTTTCTTTCCTTTCGGCACAGATTGGAAGGAGGAAGCGCTTTTCTCAACGTTCAAAACGTTGACCCCAGGTTTGATCACCCCTTCTGCTGCCAAAAGAGAACTCATCAATTCGCTCATCAAAAAATTCATTTGATTCATATTATAGTTAAGTTTAAATTGAACGAATGAAGGCGACAGCGAATTGAGGATCATATCAACTTGGTTCTGTGCATCGATGTTGGCACCTAGGGTCTCCAGCTCATTTAAATAACCAATCATTTTTAAAACATGTTCCTTGACTGGAGTCCCTTCTGACATCTTTGCACTCATTATCTTTTGCATAGCTACCTGTCTGGCAGGCCTGCCATGCTCCCCAAACATCTTTTTCAGGGATGTGATAATGTCACTGGCAGAATCATTCGATTGGAATTGGTGTTGCAACACACCAGCCATTGAGGCCAGAATATAGCAACGAGCCATTCCATTCGACTTCTTCCATTTGTCGAACTCGCGTCTGGCAGCTGCCGAAGCATTTGCCGTGGGTTCTTCAGGGCTTGGGGTGGTGAGGACATATATGTGATCCTCCGCAGTTAACACAATGTCAAGGTTACGTTTCCATTCAGTGTAGTTGTTTCCAGTTAACTTGTTTTGAGTGAGTATGGTGGCAAGTGGACTAAATGCAGATCCAGACATTATGATTTACTGTAAAAATCAAAAGACAAAATAAATATGGATATCAGAATTTGACATTTTGAAATAAAAGAATCCTTAAAACTCTTATTTTAAAACAAAGTCGCCGGAATATCGAAACAAAAGAATAAAGCCTCCGTGTGGTGGTCAATTTTCGATTTTTCGATTAATCAAGACTTGTCCGCTATGCAACTCTTGCAAAACAAGTTATGACTCCCGAACCTTTTTGATCTCTAAGTTTCTGAATAATGCCCCGTGTAGGATCCCTTCTCCATAGCTTAGCTAGTGTGTACCATTAACTAGGATCTAATCACAACCGTCTCAAGTAGCACCTCCGTGTGGTGGTCACCCTCTAACACATCTGATTGATCCTATCATAAGAAGTTCACATCTAGTAACCAATGAGTAATGCACCCTCCGTATGGAATGATCACCCCTGACGAGGTGACACAGAATGCACCACTCATCTTACAGTGAACCGTTAATGTAAGATCGTGGGTGTAATTAATAAGACCCTCTCCCACTAGTTTTAGTAAAAAGGATTTTGCTTTTTGAGAAAATCTGTTTCTACACACTTCCCATAAACATCTAATGTTTACTAATGTGTTGAAAACGGTTTTTGAATTTTATTTTAGAAAACTTGTTTTGCGTGCATGCAACAATGTATTATACGCCAATCACAAACCAAGCACATAAAATAAAAAAAAACTAAAATGAAATATAGGCATTCAAACAATGCCTCTATCTCCCATGGCTCTATCTCTATAGAACCTCCTTTTGGTTTGATCACCTCTAGCTCCATCTTCATGGATTTTCTAATTCTATTACATTTGTCCTATGCTTCTTTCGAAGTTTACAATTTATCAAGAAATAGAAATAACAACAAAATAAAAGGCTAGGGAAACCGGTGCGACTTTCCTTTTCGTAGGATTGAAGTCGCAGCGCCCTTTACATATGCCATAAAACCAAACCAAACTTAAATTACAACATGCACCAATCTCAGACAATTTAAATACAAATATTCAAATGATTTGGTGTCATGGGAGATAGCGACTAATCTAGCTGCAAAAGGGTTAGTCGTACACGCATCCATACATACATAACAAATATATGTAACTGTTGAAACACTTAATTGATTCACACAGTATATAAACTCTTTACATACTGAATTAGAACTTAAAACAGCATCTTACTTCTCTGTCACAGTTTGATCGATCGAAGACCGTTCGATCGCTCGAACCTTCGATCAATTGAACACTGTTCAATCGCTTGAACATTCTGTTTCACAGAATGATTTGAAAATTTTACAGAATATTTTAAAATTAAAGTTTTTAATTTCAAAACTCTTAAAAACTGTGAAATAGAGAACCTGACAAAGTATCTGTCTCAATCGATCTAACTTCATTCGATCGATCGAATACCAGAAGGTTTCGATCGATCGAAGATTGTTCGATCGCTTGAGAACAGTATGTTCGATCGATCGAAATATGTTCGATCGATCGAACCCGTCTTGCATCCTATGCAATCACAGATTTGTATACTGCTGCGATAACACGGCAGAAACAGATCTGTGACGATGCAGTTTCGAAAACAGTTCTAAAATCAACATGCAAATCAAAATAGTGTTCTAAAAACGCATCTATAGATCCAAACGAGCGTGGCTCTGATACCAATTGTTGGAAAAACCGGTTTAAGTTCTAAGTTTAAACGCGCAGCGGAAAAATCAAGTTATAAAACTTAATTGGCATGCCCGGATCTACTACCCATCAACTCTATAGATGCGCACAAGAGGGGACAAGAATTATACCTTACTGTCTTGAACCCAATTCAGAAATCTCTGACTTCCAGCAGCCTCCACTAGATGGTCTTCACTCTTATGACTCCTATGGATGCTCGCAGGAAGGGCTAGGGTTGGTGGAAACCCTAATGGAGAGGATACAGAAGGTTGTGGGGCTCCAAAACAGTTTCTGCAGCTTCTGACGTTCAAAACGACGAACAACTTTTTTTTTTAGAACGCAGTTGCCCTATTTATAGATTCCCATAACCGACCTAGCTCTCGAGCGATCGAAGTGGATTCGATCGATCGAACCATCTTCAATCGATCGAACCTGTCTAGACTTCAATCGATCGAGACAACTTCGATCGATTGAACCTATCTTGACATCATCCTCATTTGCCTTTCCAAGCATCCTAGCGGAGCTAAGAGTGGGACCTCCTAGGCTCTTTATTGTTGGCTCAGATCAGTTGATTAACTCCTATGACCAAACTCTTTGATCAGCAAATTAATCGACTAATCAGTTAACGTTTACTCCACTATAAAACGATAACTGAACTCCAACACAAAAGAACATATCTGAAGCGATAACTAGACTTGTATGTTGTACTAATGTCCCTCTACCGTCAGCATTTGCAATCATATTCAGGTAGTCGGATAAACAGTTACTGTCAACCTGAATCATGATTACTTCTTATAATCCTTGAGTCCCATTCACCTCTCATGATTACCAAACATGTTGATAACTCTTATCAACAAGACTGCAGTACTCAGTAATCGACTTGGTGACATTCTCAAGGGAATGCTTACTCTGAATCAGAGGGTAGATTCTATCTTGACAATATATGTTCACAACCCTATGAACATGACATACCCAAGATACCCAGGTGTTGATCTTCTATAGACCTCACTGATTGGTAAGTCAAAGCAGTCATATCCACAGTCTGTGTTCATAATCATCTCAAGATTAAGAACACATACCTTATACAAGTTATGAGTTCCTATTGACTGTTGACAGCATTGAGCGTCAATAGGAAACTCAGGTCCGTCAATGCACTATAAGCACTAGCATACTAACCAAGAGTCACACTCTAGTGATTGAGATTTATCACTCCATCCAATGGTAGTTAATGATGCTACAGTGTATACCTGATGAGATATCCAGTCTCATCATCCACTGTGACAAGCTTTAAGTATCAAAGAATAGTAATTCGTATCTCATTGTATGTATCTCATACACACACGAAATACTTACTATGATACTTATGGATTAAACAATCATCTCATGAAAGAAACATACATCATAAAATGTAAAGCTGATATCCATATATTAAAATGCTAATGTCTAATACATATAGTAATGGTTTGAGGGCACAAACCCAACAAACTCCCACTTGCACTCATAACCATACAGGATTACATCTGAGACCTAGACTATCTAGATGACGATAGTAATGCTGAATATGAAGCGTGCATTCTGGGGTTGGAAGCAGCCATAGAATTGAGAATTCAGAAGCTAGATGTCTTCAGAGATTCGAATCTCATCGTGTCACAAGCCAGAGGGGAATGGAAGGTGAAGGAAGAGAGGTTGAAGCCCTACCATGACCATCTCGATGGACTCAAGAAGCAGTTCAAGAACATCACATTCCTCTACTTGCCCAGGGAGGAGAATCAGCTAGCAGATTCGTTGGCTACCTTAGCCTCCATGATCAAATTTCCTGTGGGAGTCAGGATGATGCCTTTGGTAATTGAGCAAAGGTACGAGCCTTCGTTCAACATGATCGCCGTAATTGAAGCAGAAGAGAATGAAACACCGTGGTATCAGGATGTCTGGAACTTCATAGAAAATGGAACGTACCCCCAAGAATCTACAGAAAAAGACAAAAGGGCCATTCAAAGATTCGTAGCGCAATTCATCATTTGCGGTGGGAAACTGTTGAAGAAAGGATACAACGGTCACAACCTGACTTGCTTATTTGGGAAAAGCTCCAGAAGAATGATGGAGGAAGTACACGAGGGGGTATGCGGCCCGCACATGAACGGTCACATGCTGGCCAAGAAAATCGTAAGGCAAGGGTACTACTGGACAACATTAGAGAAAGACTGTTGCGAATACGTGAGAAAGTGTCACAAGTGCCAGATCTATGCAAACGTGATGCATGTACCACCATCCCTTCTATACAGCATGACCTCACCTTGGCCATTCTCCACCTGGGGAATCAATATTATCGGTGAAATCATTCCGAAAGCTTCAAATGGAAATCGGTACATTCTGGTGGCCATAGACTACTTCACAAAATGGGTAGAAGCTGCATCCTACACTAAGTTAGGGGCCAAGGAAGTGGCCAAATTCATCAAGAGAAATCTCATCTGCCGTTATGGAGTTCCCTATGAGATTATTTCGGATAACGGAAGTCATGTCAAAGCAGAAGTCAGGGATCTGTTCGAGGAATACAAAATCACTTATCACAAGTCATCACCATACAGACCGCAAACTAATGGGGCGGTCGAGGCTGCAAACAAGAATGTTAAGGCCATACTGCAGAAATCAGCCGATACTTACAAAGACTGGAATGAAAAGCTACCGTTCGCACTTTGGGGATACAGAACCTCGATAAGGACGTCCACATGAGCAACTCCTTACTCACTAGTGTATGGGATGGAAGCGGTACTTCCGGTCGAGATAGAATTACCGTCCCTACACGTGATGGCAGAGTATGAAATTTCGGAATCAGATTGGTTGAGGGAAAGGTATGAAGAATTGACCCTCATAGATGAAAAGCGCCTAGCGGCAGTCGACCATGTTCGAATCTATCAAAAGATTATAGCCCGTGCTTTCAACAAAAAGGTTCGTCCGAGGAAGATCGTCAAAGGTGACCTTATCCTTAAGGAGTTGCGAGCTCCGATTTTTGATCCCCGTGGGAAGTTTAAACCTAAATGGGTCGGCCCTTATATCGTCAAGACTGTTCTTTCCGGAGGAGCAACTTATCTCATGGACCTCGATGGTGTCGAATTCAAAGAACCAATCAACATGGATCGTCTCAAAAAGTACTATGCTTGACTATTCAACAACCATTTCTTTCAAGCCTTGCCCTGAACTACGCTTGACCTGATTCCCGTTCGGGGATACGTAGGCAACCACATCAGTTCGGTCGCTCCACCAACAAAAATAACCATTTCTTTCAAGCCTTGCCCTGAACTACGCTCGACCTGATTCCCGCTCGGGGATACGTAGGCAACCACATCGGTTCGGTCGCTCCACCAATAAAAATAACCATTTCTTTCAAGCCTTGCCTTGAACTACGCTCGACCTGATTCCCGCTCGGGGATACGTAGGCAACCACAACGGTTCGGTCACCCCACCTAACTAAAAATTAACCCGCTTCTTTCCAACCATGGCCCGAACTACGTTGGACCTGATCCCCGCTCGGGGAAACGTAGGCAGATTTTCCAAAAGAAAAAAGAAGGATGGCTCGCTAGGTTGAAAATCCGAAAGGACGCCTAGGCAAAAATTAGAGCTAAATCCAAAGTGAGCAATAACAAAAGAGAGAAAAGAGCTCGCTAGATCACCTCACTGGTGCCTAGGCAAAAATTATGAGCATTTGAGAGAATAAAGTCGCGGTCCTTACCATAACCCTGAAATAACCCTCCACACTAGGGGCAAACTCGGCAACTCGCCTCGTTCGCCTGAACCTCTTCTAAACTAGGGGCAAACGTCGGTCATCTACCTCGTTTGCCTCACAACCATATATGTCCCAAACTAGGGGCAAACTTCGGCCACTTGCCTCGTTTGCCTCTAATCGTCCTAGCATGCCCAAGCAAGTACCAAAAGCAACATCTAATTGAAATCTCAATTACAAAATGTTTTTAAAGTTGAAATGTATAAAATGAGATTCCCAAAGTAACCAAGGTTCACAGATAAACAAACTCTGAATATTACATAAGCAGGAAAAATCAAAAATAAAAGTCTTTCGAAAAGCAATCACACACTATTCAAAGACACTGGGAGGAATGAGCAGAATCAGTCAGGTCTAGTTTTATCTTTAGGTCTTTAGAAATAGGCCCTTGCTCGGCTGGCCCAGTCCCTGATGAAAGCAGCAATGGTGGCGGCTCTGACTCTAGAAGCAAAGACCCTCTCAGTAAACCCCCGGGAGACCTCTTGAACTTGCCCGTACTGTCTGGCCAATCGACGAGGATGATAGAAGGAAGTCTCTCTCAGTCCCATCAGCCACACCCTCTGAAAATCCCCAAGACTAGTGGTCACAGCATAAAGGCCCCAACGCCTCACGATCCAGCAAATGTCAGCCTCAGATAAGGCGCCCATCATACCCACCCAATCAGCAAAAGTAAAATGAGTATGAAGCACAGCTCTGCAAAAATAAACTGGCGGCACATTACCGGTCCATAACTGAAGACGCTCGTAGAGCCAAGCCTGTAACACCAGAGGCGCCCCAGAAAGTAGAAGCATTCCCTGACCTAGAGCGCGATCCAAACCATTCAGGGTCTCGGCCAAAACCATGGCCATGGGGTTCTTACCAGCCTTCAGCCCGAGACATACACGCACTAAGTCGCCAGAAGTGCTCGAAAACAAGAAGTGTGAAGTCATACATAGAATCAGAGCAGCCCCACGAGTAGCATCATATACGCTGGGATTCCCAGGACTGGCATATCGAGCAATTATGGAAGCAATATCGAGAACCTCACCTTGAAGCAGTCGACGGGAAATAGTGATGGAACAATTCAGATACTCAGCCAAGCCTCGTGTAGGACTGAGGGTATCAACAGAAGGAAGAATCAGATCCAAATCAGAATCATAGCCAAGGATGGCACAGAACTCCTCAAATAAAGGGCATATCTCCAAGCCTTTGAAATTGAAGACGTGGTTCACCGGGTCCCAGTGAGCAATAGCAGCACGCAAAAACTCAGTGTTCAGGGTCATCTGGCAAAGAGAGAATAGCTCGGTCAGGCCGTAGCTAAAGAGGTTGATCCGTTCCACACCATCCGTGATGTGTAGCCAAGCTGTGAGTTGAGCGGGATCATACAAAGCCATGCTTTCGGTCGCGGCTCTAGGAAAATTCAAAATTTTGGCAGCACCTCCCCGTTTCACGGACTATCCCACCTGCAAGGCAAAAACACTCACTATTACAAAACTGCCCATCGCAGTGACACCCAATAATCACAGTGCACATGTATCATCATCAACTAAAATAAGCACACAACTGCGCCTCCAAATCGGAAGATATCCGGCCTAAAAGGCAAAACATCATAAATACTGTGTCAAAGGTTACAAGCTGTTCTACACATCCTCCCACATTGTCTAAATAAGTCATGTCACCAGTACAACCCAATCGAAAACATAAAAAGAAAATAAAGAAAAGTCCCCGCTTAAGGGGTGGCCTCAGTCCTCCTCTTCTTCGTCCTCCGTCGGACCGCCCGGCGTGTATGTCGGCGACGGTCTCCTCCTACCACCTCTGCACCTCGGACCGATCCTCGATGAGCCAACTCCGCCTCCACGGTACTGCACACATAAATAAAATGAAGGCAATCAGTAAGGGAACAACAAAAAATACAAAAACAGAGTCGAGTCAGAGACTTACCAGAGACGCCACCTGGTTAGCGGCAAACTGCCGCATGCCATCCATCTGTCAAGGGTAAAATCCAGGGTTAGAACCTCATAACCTTAAGGATTGCAAGAATTAAAGACATACCCGGTGGTCTCGTGTGAGGACCAAGGACCGTAGGCTAGCCGCCAAGGCGTGACCCTCCTCAGCGTAACTCCAAGGAACATTGAGGACGCCCGCTGGCTGAGTAGGGTACCCACATGTGACTCGCGGCACCTCCATCACTTGGGGACTGCCATCAGCACCTAGGACGTTGACGGTCCAATCCCAGGGAGGGATAGGATCAATAGCCGGAGGAGCCTGTCTCCTATACATCTCGCGGAGCTGTAGGCATAAAACAAGTTAAGAAAAGAAAAATCAAAAACATAGGCAATGGATAAAAACAAAAACATAAAACTCACCTCCAGGAGTGGGAAGTTGGGCATCAGGAAACGACCACGGTAAGCCTCGTAACGGGTCTCAGAGAGAAAATGGTCCCAAACATCGGTGCCAGCCAAGGCCGCCAGCAGAGCATCACCAGAAAGGTCACTAGCATCCATCACAGGGGGATTATGAGGAACGCGATACCTGGAACCACCGACCACCTGCCGAGACACCCGCTCACCAAGGAACCACTGCCTGCACTCGGTACTCTCCATCAGAAGGCGGCAAGAGGTAAGAGATTTAACCTCTTGTATCTCCTCTGGGGCGGCATAGGCGACGCCTTCCCAAGGCGTCCAATCAACACTAGAGGTCGTCAGCTCAGTTAAGAAGTTTCTAAGCAAAACAATCCGGTGGGCCCCACTCTTCACCCCAACAACATCCC
The DNA here is from genome assembly GCA_033977485.1 of Hydrangea macrophylla. Classification (NCBI taxonomy): domain Eukaryota; kingdom Viridiplantae; phylum Streptophyta; class Magnoliopsida; order Cornales; family Hydrangeaceae; genus Hydrangea; species Hydrangea macrophylla. Next base: position 59,085,833 of record CM066997.1, on the reverse strand, counting down.
TCCTCCATCTCAAGCCTCGTGGGAACAGAGGCACAGGAGCCATGCCATCCTCGTCTTCGCCTGATTCATCTGCAGGGGATGGAGCTAACATCTTCAAGTACTCAAAGCTCCAAAGCTGCACAGACAAGGAAGAAAATTAGAAAGAGTATAGAAATCAAAAGCCAAGTCAAGGAATATAAAGCAAAATGCAGCACATACCTCCCAAGCTCGCCAAAATCTCCATGTTGATTTAACATCACCTCGAGAAACCTCACCCATGTGCTTGTAAAGATGGGCCAAGGCAGCACCGCCCCAGTCATAAGAAGGGATCTCATCGATGGTCTCTAGGCAAGAGAGAAGTCTCAAGTTCACCCGGTCATTCCGAGTCGCAAAGATCGAGCAGCCGAGGACATACAAAAGATACACCCTCAAAAGCTGGGAATTGTTCAGGTTATGATCCCCTCTGCCATAAGCCCGGTAAAGCCAGCCGCAAGGAAACCAGTGTCTCTCCAAATTGGGGGGAACAGCCCCAATCAACATCTCTACAGCCTCAGTGTCAATCTCATAAAAGTAGTCCAGAATCAGGCGCTTCCCGCCAACCCTCAAGCCCGTGATCATGGAGAAATCGAAGGGCGTCATAGTCATCTCACCAAACGGCAGGTGAAAAGTGTTGGTGATGTCCCACCAACTCTCGGCCAGTGCATAGAAGTGAGCCAAATCATTGCTGCTTTTCGAAACCAAACGGACGAAGCCTCCGAACCCGGCATCGTCAACCATCCTCTTGACGGTAGGCGAGAGTTGAGTATACCATAAGAAAGCATGGGCGAGGCTACCATGGCCCTTCAATACCACTTCCGGCATCTGCACACAACAAACAGCAAAGAGATGCACAAAATCACTATTCACAACCCGAGAGCCGAAATCACGAAACCAACATTTAAGCACAAATTGGACTTCTAACGATCTCTAGGTGCACACTACGGCTCACAAAGCTAGCATAATACATGAAAGCGGTCCTAAAAAGTCAAAAGTTTTACATACCAAGCTCGCTAGAGCCGCGGCCGAAAGATGGTGTTGGGGGTCCCGTAAAATCAAGTCCGGGGTTTGCATCTCGGCCTTCATCCGTCCCTTGGCCTTCTTAGACTGTCTCCTTGAGCTCGAAGCCATGGATCTACAAGAAAAATGGAAGTCACAGTTAAACTTTCTTCTTAAAAATTTGGACTAACCAAAACACCAATCAAAAATCCAACTACGGGGAAAGATTACTCACCTGAGCGCGCACAAGCTGCGTTTTGATGAATTTTGGCTCCAAAAACACCCCAAAATGGCCAAGAATGAGCTTCAAAAGCTCAAAAACCCGAGATATACAAAGTTGAAGTCCGGCCACCCAGTGCTGCCGCGGTACTGGCCAACTGCCGCCGCGGCAGTGGCCCAGTGCCGCCGCGGCACTGCTCCCTGCGGGCCCCGCTTCGCTCCGTTTCGCCCCGTTTTGACCCGTTTTGGCCTTTTTTGGCCCATTTTTGGCCCCGATCAGCCCCGATGGCCCATTCTAGTCAAGATTTATGAGGTTTTACCCCAAGCAGACTAAAATTTGTCAGAACTACCTCCAGCAGGCAAAAATTGGGAAAAATCAGCTCCCGAAGACCCGAATCGGCCGTTTCAGGACAACCGTCGCGAATTTCAATCAAACACGGGAATTCTGGTAACGGATCCCAGTTTTTAGTTAATGCACCGAATAATCAAGGAAAGAGATTCTCCGAGAACCCTGCATTATCCCCCGAGGACAGATACAGAAAGATACAAGCTCCCGGAGGCCCTGACCGGCCCTCTTGGATTGAGCACCGAAAGAGATTCCCCGAGAACCCTGCATTATCCCCCGAGGACAGAAGCAGAAAGATACAAGCTCCCGGAGGTCCTGACCGGCCCTCTTGGATTGAGCACCGAAAGAGATTCCCCGAGAACCCCGCGTTATCCCCCGAGGACAGATACAGAAAGATACAAGCTCCCGGAGGCCCTGACCGGCCCTCTTGGATTGAGCACCGAAAGAGATTCCCCGAGAACCCTGCATTATCCTCCGAGGACAGAAGCAGAAAGATACCGGCTCTCGGAGGCCCCGACCGGCCCATAAGATTTGATCAAAAGAAGCGGTTGAGATTCCAGAAAGAGTCGCTTCATCCCCAGCAGATTCAGATTAATCCTCAGCGGATTTGTACACCGTCAGTTCAATCACAGTAGTCCATTGTCGACTCATCATCTCGATTCAAACATCGTCGGTTCATTAGTCATCATCGCTCTCATTCAAAATATGCCATGGGGCTTCCATGTTCATCGCGTGACATCTCAGGATTTCATGATCATCCCTTGACTTCTGTGTCCGTCTCTTGATTTCCAGGGCTCTCGTGTCCGTCAGTTCCAAAAGGCGTCTTCAATTATAGTCCTCTGAGACCCCATACCCAATTACGTTCTCTTACGAAGCACACTTCCCAAAATTCAGAAGTTTGCCCCTAGACTCAGAGCCTTCTAAAATCTTGGTATCCCTATTCAGGTTAATAACTACATCATAGTCAGAAGCACCAGCACGACACCAGCCCACTCGGAGTGGCACACCCTACAGCATACTAGGATCATACAATAGGCATAATAGGATTCATAACACAACTCGTATCATATCCACGCATTGCATACCATCCTCATAGCATAGCATCCGCTTGGTTGTTGCGTGTGTACATGTGTGATTCATTCCTTTGCGCCCTGAACTATATCCTGGTCTGATTCTCCTTGGGATACGTAGGCAGCTCACGTAGAGCACGACCAGCACTAGCCTCAGCATCATTGCATCTTTTGTAACACTTTTTTTTTATCCTAAATCTATAGCCTCCAAAAGACCTGTCTCTTCAAAACGTTGGCACTCGCTTGCGACATGCGTTGCCTCGCAAGTTCCTGCCAAAGAGGGGCAAACTGTAGACACCCCATTTTGTCGGCTATCAGATTTAGGAGACCCATAGCTTGGTGGTTCACAATGATCGTAAAAGACCCAAAAGGACTCCTGGAAGTTAGCTCTATCTCTCAGAATGCTCAGATTGACCAAAATGCCCCTGAAAGCCCGAAGACTCCTAGATTTGGTCCCGAAGTTCTGAAAACATGCTAAAATGAGTTTCTAAGTAAAACCGGAAGAAATCGTCAGCTCCCAGAGACCCCCGGAAGTTCCCCGAAAGTCCCCGTTGACCGGTTTGACCAGGTTTGACCAAAGTTTGACCAAGTTTGACCGAAATTGTCCGAATTCACCGGAATCATTAGAAAAGTATTAAAATGAGTTTTAAAAGAGAATCGAACGAAAACGTCGGCTCCTGGGAGCTCCCGGAGGTTCCCAGAACTTCCCGGGAATCCCAAGTTTGACCAGTTTGACCAGGATTTGACTTTGGAATTGGGGCACCGAAACAATTTTCAAATATTTTTCATGGATACTAGAGGTCAATAGCTTTCCAACGGTATATCACACATAATTTCTGGACTTAAAACGAATTTATTATGAATTTCCAAAGCCGGAAAAGGCGATCAAATCGGCTTTTATCGCGAATACCGTAAAACTTTTCAAAGTGACCTATCCCCGAACTATTTTTTATGTAAATTAGACTCCATTACCTTTCCAACGGTATATCACAACCTCAATTTGGAGTTCGTACGCATTTTCTGTGAATTTTGGACGAAATAGGGCCTTTTCGCGAATACCGGAACTTCAGGGGGCCTAAACAGCATTATCTGGACATGGGAGGAGCAGTACCGCCGCGGCACTGGCCCAGTGCCGTCGCGGCACTCCCCTCTAGAGCAGTGTATTTTTGTAAATAGTTTTGTGGTCCCATTTTGATTAATTAAAAGCCAAAACGACATAGTTTTATGATTTCAGATATTTGGAGCCAATGGGAATACTTCCTAAATCCCAAAACCACCCCAAGTTGGCCTATATAAACACCCCATTACTCTTCATTTTGGGGGAGTCAAATACAAGTTTAGAGAAAGTTTGGGAGAAAAAGTTGTAGAGATAAGGTTAGAATAGAGAGAAAAGAAGCTTTCTTCTTGGATTTTCAAAACAAAAGTGAGTTCTAAACTTTGTTTTTACTACATTACTCCCATTTATTTCAACATTCAATACTCCCAACCACCATTTTAGTAAGCATTCAAGATAGTGGAAGCTTCTTCCATGTCTAGTGTCATTACATATGAGTGAAACACCAATCTACAAGTCTCATGCTTCATGAATATCATCTATTGATCATCATCTACTTGCTTGTTTATTTATTGTTTATCTCTTCTTATCTCATTTCTTTTTGATTTTTCTTTATTTACTTACTAGTTCATCATCATCTAAGTGATGACATGAAGTTTGGGGTGAGTGAATTCTTATGGATAGTAGCTCTTGACCTCAAAAACATGTTTGATAGATGATGATCATAACTTCAATACCTCCAAGGTATCCTTGAAGTGTATTGAAGTTATGCTCAAATAAAAATAAGTTTCTCCAACAATCTTGGAGGTTCTTGATGATGAGTTGAATGTTGGCATTTTAAGTGGTTATAATCTTTATTGAGTATTAAAAATGCACTTTCAAAACCTCTATTTCAAAACTCCCCTCAATCCCTCTCATTTTGATTTCAAGAAAGAAAATCTTATATTCCCCAAAATCTTCAAAACAGTGAGTTAAAACAGTGAGTGAGCTGAGTTCAAAGATTTCTCTAGAACTCAATACTCAACATATAGATGCAAGGCCACTTGGAAAGTCTTCCTAACTCATTGAAGAACACCCATGATTTTTGGTTTGACTTGGAAGTACTTGTAAATGGTCCATTTGGACCCAAACATTCCTTCCAAACATTCTGCCTCTGCTGTCACAGCAGCTTGACTAACTTCCAACTTCTTTTTCAGAAATATTTTCCAAAAGGGGTGGTCCCAACTTATTTTTCCCTTACACTTCAATGTCTTAGGGAACTTTCTGTATAACATGGGCCCCTAGATCATTCGTTTTCATTTTCTAAGATTTTTCAACATTTCAGTTGACAGTACGGACTCTGTTTCTGAGTGACCTCTGTTGTTCATATGATTTCTCTCAATCTGTGATAGTTATTAAAGATTGGCTTTTTGGGTAGTGTTCTAGACACAATAAGTAACATCTCCAAAAAATATCATGCATTGAAAACGTTCCTAACCCCTCTTTTCAATTTTTCCAAGATCATGCTACTGTTCTGTCCACTATTCACAACAAGCACATTTTAACTTCTATTCTTTGATTTGATGCTTATATATATTCCAAATTAGTTCATATCTTAGGAATTACTTCATACTACATTTGTACACATCCCATGTTGATTTCATTCATTCATTCATACACATTTTAGACTTCTAAGTCATTCTAGAAATCCATGTACCCAAAACACACTACAACCTTTGCACATTTTAGATACATACATTGCATTCATGCAAGATTTGGGGTTTTTGTAACTCTTAATCTAAGAAGATTATAAGGAATGATCACGATCACACGTTCATGCTTCCCCTTGATCTAATCATTCTTTCTCATCCGTCCCGGGGATTGAGGGATCTTCTTTTCTCAAAGATTAACATGCATCATGCTAGCTTGCTAAGCATATTTTGATTTCTTTGTTTATTTGTTTCAAGAACAATTTATGTCCCCCTTTAGATTAGGAAGTCTTGATTATTTGATATATGAATAGACGATTTTTCCTAGGTTTATTTGTGTGATTTTCACTTTACATTGTATGATATTTGACTCAAATCTTATGAATGATATCTTGTCTTTTGATTTTCAATTTCAAGATTCTTATGTAATGTAATATACTATCATAGTATTAATTGTCGAACCATACATAGTATAAGATGATTATTTGGATGCTAATTGAGGCCCGTCGAGAGACGGGGCGAGTTGAGGGTGTTTTAGTCGCGACAAAGGCTCCTTCCTCTCTCGTACCAAAACCTCGAGCCAAGTTCTTTGGTTATGAAGGACCGGTGCCCTTTATCCATTTGGGTGAGTCAAATTTGGGTTTCTTGGTTCCCTAAAGACTAAGTGGCGACTCTGTATCTGTTTTCAACAGACCTTTTCTCTTTCCTTGATTCAAAATCAAACGAGTTTCAAAAACAAAACGAAGCGGTGGAAGCCCGGTATCCACACTTAGAGAGATATGATTTCTCATGTATAGTTGAGATTTGTGAAATTGTTAATGTGTGATTTTGTGTGCGTTATGAATGTGTGAACATGTAGTTGTTAATATGATTTTAACAGAAATTTGATTTGAGATATATGAATCTCTTATAAAGTTGAGTTTTGTGAAAAACATGGATGTATGAACGTTAGAAAAGTCCTTAGAGTTCATCACTGCTCCTTATGATTTTAGGCGGCGACTTCATGGATGACTTGTCCTTGTGTGATTAGACAGCGACTACGTGGATGACCCGTCTCTTCATTTTTAAGCCTTATGCCCGGCTTGTTGGTCTATTTCATGTGTATATAGACATTATTTATTGATGTCAAGAACGTAAGGACTAGCCTTTCGATGTATACTCAAATCCCAGTGATACCCCATGGGAGTTGGGACCGGAGTGGGAGTTAGTATTACGTTAGGAGACACATGGGATATATGTGTAGGTTGAGCCATGGATGGGTGGCCGAGGTGGTGAATATAAGGTGTAATTGGATCGAATATTATTTGGTTTTTTTTTTAATTTATAGCTTTACAGTTGTAATGCATTTTATTATTTCTAGTTATATGAAATTCTAGGAATTGGTAGACATGTAATTTTCGTGATTTTAAATTTCATTGTTGTGCCCGTTAGCTGAAACGGTAGTCTATTATGTGTAATGTATCATTTTTTTTGGGATCGTAGTAAATTTGATAATAAACTGGACCAGATTAGTAAATTGAATATTTTGGATGCTTAGATTCATAGTTTATGGCCGTTTCGCATAACCTGAAGTATAATGATGATCCGAACAACTTTTGTGTTTTACACTTTTCCTAAAAACGTCATCTCGACACTATTTTCATCAATTTTCAGAATCTGCTGAACATTATCTATATAAGAGCTGAAGCTTAATAATTAATTTCTGAATTATTCAATTAGAATTAATGAACGAGGATGCGACTCATTCCTTGGAAATTTTATTTTGGACGTTGTTCGTGTTTTAAGTTTTGTCTAATTCTAGCTCTTTATTGGAGATAAATTCATTTTAATTAATAGCACCTTGTTATTGGTTTTCTACTACTGCGTTAATTTCTATTTTTACAGGATGGTAGGCCACTAATGGTTTGCAGGTATCGGCCTACCATAGTTAAGAAAGGTAAGTATTTAGTTGTTTTACTTCGGGCAAGAAACTACTTGCCACCACATAAATGAAAACTACTCTATTATCCAGATATGTGTGTGGAACTACCTGTCTTAGCCCAAGAATGTTGTAGTGTGGTTTGTAATCTACGGGTTCAAGTTGGATCCATAATAGTTGTGTTTTGTTTAACTCATACCAGTCATGTGACTGACCCGAGTGTGTTATGTATTCTGGTGCGTTTCTATTTGAAACATAGTCGGATGAGATGTGTAGGATAGTATAGTTGGAGTTCATTGTGGAGCAGCCGATCTGTTTGTGAAGTTGAAGATATCTACTTTTCATTCTTTATGTATTATATGTTGCTTTTTTATTTAGTTGGCATTGTGAGCCAAGGTTGAGAACTTGTATTAGATGTTATACTTCAGTTGTATTATTGGACTTTTGGGGATGTTTGTAGCAGATCTGACCTGAGATAGTATAGTGTTGTAATTATTCCGCTTATTACTATAACCAGATAATTTTATTGTGATTCAATGGACGAAATTATATTATTTCTATATAAAGGGAAACGTTTGGTTTTTCATTTTGTAATAAATGAGAATGGAGAAAATTTAAAACGTGGAATTATCTTTTAATATTTTTGGGATGATAAATGAGTTTTGTTTAAAAAGAGATAATCTGGTTTATGAAAGTAACATAAATTCAATTTATCTTAAAAGGATCTTTTAAAATTAAGTATGGGTTAGCAACCTTGAATTTTTGGAGCGGTTGAATATTGATCAGGGTATCCACTTGATTGGATATTTAGCTTTCCAAAAATCGAGGTGTGACATGTGTGGTAGCTATTGTTGTAGGCAAACTCGATCAATGGTAGGTACGTCTCCCATGAACTCTCAAAATCGATGACGCAAGCATGCAACATGTCTTCCATTACCTGATTGACTCATTCCATCTGTCTGTCGGTAGATCTATGGATGAAAAGATGAACTCAAGTTCAGTGTCATTCCCATATCTGTTTGGAGACTTTTCCAAAACTCTATAGTAAAGCATGAATCTTGATCTGACACGATAGAAATAGGTATGCCTTGTAGTCATACAACGTGTTGTAGATACATCCGACTCAATCATTCCAATAGATACGTCATGCTATAGGTGGTAAAATGTGCAGTCTTCATAAGTCAGTCCATGATTACCTAAATAGCGTTGTAGTTTTGCTGTGACTTCAGAAATCCTACCACGAAATCCATAGTGCTATGTTCCCTTTTCTATTGAGGAATCAATAATGGTTGCAGTAGTCCTGGTGGTTTCTGATGTTCTGCTTTCACTTATTTACAAGTAAGACACTGAGCCACATGCGCAGCTACCTCTCGCTTCATTCCTTCTTACCAGAAATTCCTCTTGAAATCCTTGAACTTATTCATACCTCCAGGATGAACAGTCATTCATGATTTGTGTGCTTCATCCAATATGTCTTTTCAGAGATTATCTTTGTCAGGCACACAGAGTCTACCTTTACATAAGGCTCCGTCTATACCAATAATCCAGACATCTAGTTCCTTCGCTGACATCTTGGCGAACCACAACTTTAGGCCCTCGGTTGTCTGTTGAGCCTCTATGACACGGATAATTAAAGTTAGTTGTACCATAAGACATCCAAGTTGTTGTCCTTTGGTTGCTTTTACTGGCAAAGGTCGAATTCAACTAAAACTTCCAATGCTTGCCATTCTCGCATCAAAAAGCATCGGCTATGACATTTGCTTTACCCGGATGGTATTGTAATGAAAAGTCATAATCCTTGAGCAACTCCATCCATCTTCGTTGTCATAGTTCAACTCCTTTTGAGAGAACAAATACTTCAAGCTCTTATGATCTAAAACCAGATCATACTTCTCTCTATAGAGATAGTGTCTCCAAATCTTTAATGCAAACACTATCGCTGCTAACTCCATATCATGTGTAGGGTAATTCTTCTCATGTAGCTTCAATTGACTGAATGTTGGGTTTGTGCCCTCAAACCATCACTTTATATATGAGACATTGACATTTTAATATATGGATATCAGCTTTACATTTAGTTATGTATGTTTCTTTCATGAGATGATTGTTATCCTTAAGTATCATAGTAAGTAATTCGTGTATGTATGAGATACATACAAGTAAGATACGAATTACTATTCTTTGTTACTTAGAATGTGTCACAGTGGATGATGAGGCTGGATATCTCATCAGGTTTACACTGTAGCATGATTAACTACCATTGGATGGAGTGATTAATCTCAATCACTAGAGTTTAACTCTTAGTTAACATGCTAGTGCTTATAGTGCATTGACGGACCTGAGCTTTCCTATCGACACTCAAGACTGTCAATCAGTCGATAGGAACTCATAACTTATATAAGGTACGTGTTCTTAATATTGAGACGATTATGAACACAGACTGTGGATATGGCTGCTTTGACTTACCAATCAGTGAGGTCTATAGAAGATCAACACCTGGGTATCTTGGGTATGTCATATTCATAGGGTTGTGAACATATATTGTCAAGACAGAATCTACCCTCTGTTTCAGAGTAAGCATTCCCTTGAGAATGTCACCAAGTCGATTACTGAGTACTGTAGTCTTGTTGATAAAAGTTATCAACATGTTTGGTAATCATGAGAGGTGAATGGGACTCAAGGAATACAAGAAGTAATCATGATTCAGGTTGACAGTAAAAGTTATCCAACTACATGAATATGATTACGAATGCTGAAGGTAGAGGGACATTAGTACAACATACAAGTCTAGTTATCGCTTCGGATATGTTCTTTTGCGTTGGAGTTCAGTTATCGTTTTATAGTGGAGTAAATGTTAACTGACCAGTTAGTTAGTTTGCTGATCAAAGAGTTTGGTCATGGTAATTAACAAACTGGTCTGAGCCAACAATAAAGAGCCTAGGAGGTCCCACTCTTAGCTCCGCCAGGATACTTGGAAAGACACATGAGGAAGTTGTCAAGACAAGTTCGATCGATTGAAGTATGTTCGATCGATTGAAGTCTTGGCAGTCTCGATCGATCGAGAATGGTTCGATCGATCGAAGATCTTCGATCGCTCAAAGTCTAGGTCGGTTCTGGAAATCTATAAATAGGGCAGCTGCGTTCTGGAAAAAGAGTTCTTCGTTTTAAAACGTCAGAAGCTGCAGAAACTATTTTAGAGCCCCAAACCTTCTTTTTCCTCTCTATTAGAGATCCCACCATCTCTAGTCTCTCCGGCAAGCATCCGTAGGAGACATAAGGGTGAAGACAACCTAGTGGAGGCTGCTGCATCACCAAGGAAGAAGAAGAAAATCAGAATTGGGTTCAAGACACTAAAGTATAACTCTTGTCCCCTCTTGTGTGCATCTATGGAATTAACGAGTAGTAGATCCTGGGCTACCATTAAGTTTTTATAACTTGACTTTTTTCGCTGCGCGTTTAAACTTTTAACTTAAACCGGTTTTTCCATCACTGAATGCATATGTAATCACATTCCTGTCTTGCATCAGCACACAACCAAGTCCTAGGTTTGATGAATCACTGTAGATGATAAATCTCTCTCAACTCCTGGGTATTGTTAATACTAGTACAGAGGTCAATTTGTCCTTTAACTTGTGGAATGCATCTTCATGCTTATTCGTCCATTTTTACTTCTTCTCTTTCCTTGTCAAATTTGTCAAAGGCTCTGCAATCTTAGAAAATCCTTCTATGAATCATTGATAATATCCTGCTAGACCAAAAAAACTTCTAACTTCTGTAGCATTGGTCGGTCTATTCCAACTTAAGACTGCATCAATCTTAGATGAGACACAGTGATACCATCCTGGGATATCATATATCCCAAAAATTTGACTTCATGTATCCAAAACTCACATTTACTAAACTTAACGTACAACTTGCTATCTCGAAGCACCTGTAAAGTAATTTGTAAGTGCTCCTTGTGATCTTCTTCTGTCTTGGAGTAGATTAGGATGTCATCAATGAATACTATAATGATCTGATCTAGATAGGGTTTGAATAATCTATTTATTAAGTCCATGAATACTGCCAAAGCATTAGTCAATTTGAATGACATAACCAGAAACTCATAATGCCCATATCTCATTTTCAAAGCAGTTTTTGACATATCCTCTAGTCGAACTAACAACTGGTGATATCCGGAATGTAGATCAATCTTTGAAAAGATCCTTAATCCTTGCAGCTGGTGAATAGATCATCTATCCGAGGAGGTAGATATCTATTCTTGATCGTAACCTTGTTCAACTCCCTATAGTCTATATAGAGTCAAAGTGTTCAATCCTTCTTCTTCACAAATTGGACTGGTGCTCTCCAAGGTGATGTACTTGGAGGAACAAACCCTAAATCTTTAAGTTCTTGAACTTGCTTCTTCAACTCCAACATCTCAATTGGTGTCATTCGATATGGAGTTTTGGATATTGGTAACTTGCTAGGTACTAGTTCCACGCAAAAGTCTATTTCTTTTTTAGGTGGAAGTCCTTTAATATCCTAGAATACATTCTGAAAATCTTGTACAATAGGAATCTGATCCATCATTGGTTCCGTACTCGTACTCCCAATCGCAGCTACCCAACTTGTCATAAACATGTCACTCATCCGTTGACACTGAAATTTGAACGTTGATCGTCCGGGTGTCAGAAATACAATCATCCTAGTAGGGCATTCCAAGTTGGCACCGTACTTGGTAAGCCAATCCATCCCTAGGATAATGTCGAATTCTGACATCAACAGTATCACCAAGTCTGTCATAGGAATCACCAAGTCTGTCAGAAGATTCCTATCTCCCAAGGTGACACGAGAATTTTTTTGGGTGCGCTTGTGTGCTATACCCAAGCGTAGGTAGACGTGCAAGTAGTATTCTGGTTAAGACCAAGTCGATCCCACAGGAAAGGTTGGAAACTAATTACTTAGACTAAACTCTAAAAGAAAACAAAAAATTCAATAATTAAGGAAGGTGTAGAACACGAAGTTTCACAATTAACAACTACTAAATGTAAAGCAACTAAATTAAACTAACAATTAACTAGTTAACTAAAGCGATATTTAAAAAAAATGGGTTTTTACGTAATAAAAACGAACGTTGGGATTACACAAATCCGCAGTGACCTAGCCATCTACCATGCAACTACATTGAAGCTCAATGGAGTACATCCTCAACAGTATTTCGTATTTCTCTTAAAATAAAGAATCCATAGCCCTTTCATGACCGGGACTATATCATCATAGTTGATTTGAAATACAAGAAGGCAGTTTAAATCAATAGTTAAGACTCGCACTCTAAATGGTGTTAGCATTCAAAGTGGTTTGCAAAAGTTATTGAAGAAAAATGCCTTAAGGCTTAAGGTTCAGAAATTGTTTTGACAAATTGAGCATTTGGGGACAATCTGATAACAAATATCTAAAGCATAAAGTCTAGGAATATAGTGTAGAATGTTCTCAAGATTCAGAAAGCTCGATCAATTAATGCGCTTTCGATCGATCGAACATTGTCATCTCTCAATCGATCAAAATGTCTTCGATCGCTTGACTATGTCCCTGGTTCGATCGATCGATCGAACTAACTTCGATCGATCAAACATAGGTTTTAAACTACTGCATGGTAGAGGCTGGAGATCACTGTTTCATCATGATCTCCCAACCCTAAGACTACTCAGACATGCTCTGGAGTGTCTCAGATCTGTTTTTAACGTATATATTCATCAAGGCTTTGTTTGGTTGTGATTTAAACATGAAAAATATGAAAAACTATGGTTTAATCACTACAAGCAAGAAAAACTATGATCTAATCAGATTATAACTACTGAAACCACTAGAAAACTATAAACAAAACTAATAAAACAGAAATTGAAATGAACAGACTTATTAATAAACTTCAAACTTCAACCGAATCTAATATCCAAGCAACCAAACCTATAAAAATCAAAGTAAACACTCTCTCCCTATATAAAACTGATGAAAACATTGTGGGGCATCCTTGGGGACGTCAACAATACGAGTATAAATAGAAAAACTAAAGCTAGGGTTGCTAGAAACGTCTCTGCTGTGTACGCGTAAATTCTGATAAAAGCCATTTTCGATCGATCGAACATCACTCAATCAATTGAACTTCTGGATTACTCGAGCGCTTGAACCGTCCTAAATCGGTCGAAAGCTCGATCGCTTGAACCTCTTCGATCACTTGAACTTCATACTTCAGCTTTGAATTATCTTGCTTGTAATCAAGCATTCCCTTTATCTTGTAATCCACTTCTTCACATAGCGAAACAATAATCTGCACAAATAATAGCTAAAACAATGCAACTTATCATAGATTAATCACATTGCATATAAACTAGCATTGTAATACGAATTACATATAAAGCAGAAAATTGTGAACTAAATCAATGTATTTATCATATTTTAGCACGGTTGTATTTAACAAATACCCCCGCTTGTCACACCCTCAACTAGCTTATTGCTAGTCCCTAGCGATAAAGTGAAAAATAAAAACAAGCTAAACTATTACTACAACGACTACACAAAACAAAATAAACTAAAGCAAACTAATCTAAATAGAAAGAGATACTACCTAACTCACTTTCACAGGAATTGCAGTTGCATTTAGCGAATGCAACAAGTCGTTAAACCCCTAGGTTTCCCCTAGTGGACAAGTGTTGTCTCGTGAGGGTTTATAGTGAATACACCCACAAAATTCTCAATTTTAAATTCAAAAAGATATAGAAAAACTTTTAGACACTCCCTCCCATTCAACTATTAACTTAGCTCTACAAAGACATATTAACCTCAAGCAAACCATGAAAGAAATTCACATGCTCCTCATCACACCAAGATGAAAATAACATATGTAGCACAATCATGTATTTGTTTGTGTGTGTGTGTGAAGTTAACAGCTATGCATCGAACATTATTTAGAGTTATTTAGACTATCATACTTCTAGAACTCGTAATTTCGACTCAATTCTCATGGAGGTTTACACTCATAAATGAACGTCTGACAGAAACTAGCTTGCTAATGATCGCACATTATCTGAAAGCTTTGATAAGAGTGAATTTTTGGATACTAATGCTTTCATATTCGACTCCAAAAAAGACAAACATTTAGGGTGTATAGTCTCATGAATAAAATACTACTTACTAGAAGAGCGAACTACCGTGGATAACTCAACTCACACATTCATGTTCAAACTAGGTCATTAAGAATCATTAAGACTATAGATTTTTGGGATTTTATGAAATGAATAAAGATGATGAGAAAAAAAAAAAGATTGCGCATCTGTAGACACCCCATTTTGTCGGCTATCAGATTTAGGAGACCCATAGCTTGGTGGTTCACAATGATCGAAAAAGACTCAAAAGGACTCCTGGAAGTTAGTTCCATTTCTCAAAATGCTCAGAATGACCAAAATGCCCCTGAAAGCCTGAAAACTCCCAGATTTGGACCAAAAGTTTTAAAAACATGCTATGTTATAAGAAAAGTAAGAAAATGAGTTTTTAAGTAAAATTAGATGAAATCGTTAGCTCCCAGAGACCCCCGGAAGTCCCGAAAGTTCCCGAAAAGTCCCCGTTGACCGATTTGATCTAGGTTTGACCAGGGTTTGATCAAAAGTTCAAATCAAAAGATGAAAAAGGCAATCCTATAGGTCAATAGCTTTCCAATGGTATATCGCACATAATTCCTAGATTTAAAATGAATTTATTATGAATTTCTGAAGGTAAAAAAAGCGATCAAATTAGCTTTTATCACAAATACAGTAAAACTTTTCAAAGTGACCTAACTCTAAAATATTTTATATAGAAAGTAGACTCTGATACCTTTCCAACGGTATATCACAAGCTCAGTTTGGAGTTTGTACGCATTTTCTGTGAATTTTGGACGAAATAGGACCTTTTCGCGAATACCGAAACCTCTGGGGGCATAAATACAATTTTTTGGGCATCTAAGGAGCAGTGCCATGGCGGCACTAGGCCACTGTCACGGCGGCACTCAACCCTTGCAGAATCCATTTTTGTAATTTATTTGGGGGTCCAATTTGATTAATTAAAAACCAAAACGATGTAGTTTTATGTTCACAAATGTTTGGGACCAATGGGAGCACTTTCTAAATCCCAAAACCTCCCCAAATTAGCCTATATAAGCCCCCCATTGCTCTTCATTTGGGGGGGGGGGGGTGGGGGCAAGTGCAAAACTTGAGAAAGTTTTAAAAAGTTGTAGAGATAGAGAAAGGTTTAGAAGAGAGAAAGGGAGCTTCTCCCACTAATTTTCTATAGAAAGTGAGTTCTAAACTCAAGTTCTTTCATCATCCTTCTATATACTTCATCATCAATACAACCAACCACCATTCGTCTAAGCATTCATGAGTTAGGGAATTACTTCCATGTCCAAATGTCAATATCTATGAGTGAAACACCAAGGTACAAGTCCAAAATCACATTGATTATCATCTATTGATTGTTATTTACTTGCTTGTTCATATTATGTTCATCTCTTCATAATCTCATTTCTTTTTTTATTTTTTTCTTTATTTACTTACTTGCTCTTCATCATCTAAATGATGACATGAAGTTTGAGGTGAGTGAATCCTTATGAATAGTAGCTCTTGACCTCAAAAACATGTTTAATAGATGATGATTATAACTTTAATACCTCCAAGGTATCCTCGAAGTTATATTCAAAATAAAAATGAATCTCTCCAATAATATTGGGGGTTCTTGATGATGAGTTTGATGTTGATATTCCAAGAGGTCATAATCTCTATTTGATTTTGAAAATATACTTTCAAAACCTCTATTTCAAAACCCCCCTTTAACCCCCCCCCCCCCCCCCCCCCCCCCCCATTTTGATCTCAAGAAAGAAAAACTCTAGTTTTTCCCAAAATCTTCAAAATAGTGAGTCAAAATAGTGAGTGATCCGAGTTCAAAGATTTCTCTAGAACTCAATGCTCAATGTATGGATGCAAGACCACTTGGAAATTCTTCCTAACTCATTAGAGAACATCCATGATTTTTGGTTTGACTTGGAAATACTTAGAAGACCACTTGGAAGTTCTATTTTGGCCCAAACATTCACTCTAGATATTCTGTCTTTACTATCACAGCAGCTTGGTTGACTTTCAACTTGGTTTACAGAAAACGTTTCCAAAACGAGTGACCCCAACTTATTTTTCCTTTGAACTTCAATGTCTTAGGGAACTTTATGTATAATATGGGCCTCTAGATCTTTTGTTTTCATTTTACAAGATTTTCTAACATTTCAGTCGACAGTACGGACTTTGTTTCTAAATAATCTCTATTGTTTATATTATTTCTCTCAATCTGTGATAGAGATTAAAGATTGGATTTTTGGGTTACGTTCTAGACACAATAAGTAATATATACATATATAATCATGCATTGAAAACATTCCTAACCCCTCTTTTCAATTTCCAAAAGATCATGTTACTGTTCTGTCCACTATTCACAACAAACACACTTTTACTTCCATCCTTTGATTTGGTGCTTACATGCATTTCAAATTAGCTCATGTCTTAGGAAGTAGTTCATACTAAATTTTTACATATTCCATGATGATCTCCTTCATTCATTCATGCACATTCTAGACTTCTAAGTCATTCTAGGAATCCATGAACACAAAACACACTACAACCTTGGCACATTCTAGGATCATACATTGCATTCACGCAAGATTTGGGGTTTTTATAACTCCTAATCTAAGAAGATTATAAGGAATGATCATGATCACACGTTCATGTTTCTCCTCGATCTAGTCTTACTTTCTCATCCATCCCCGGGATTGAGAGGTCTTCTTTTCTCAAAGATTAACATACATCATACTAGCTTGCTAAGCACATTTTGATTTATTTGATTATTTGTTTCAAGAACAATTCATGTCCCCTTTAGATTAGGAAAACTTAATTACTTGATATGTGATTAGACAATTTTTCCTAGGTTTGTTTGTGTGGTCTTTCACTTTTGCATTGTGTGATATTTGGCTTAGATCTTTTGAATGATATCTTATCTTTCGATCTTCCATTTCAAAATTCTTGTGTGATGTAATAGACTATCATAGTATAATTTGTCGAACCAAACATAGTATAAAATGATCATTTGGATGCTAATTAAGGCTCATCGAAAGACGGGGCGAGTAAAGTGTGTTTTAGTCACGACAAAGGCTCCTTCCTCTCTCGTACCAAAACCCCGAGCCAAGTTCTTTGGTTATGAAAGGCCAGTGCCCTTCATCCATTTGGGTGAGTCAAATTAGGTTTCTTGGTTCCTTAAAGACCAAGTGGCGACTCTGTATCTGTTTTCAACAGACCTACCTTTTCTTTTCCTTTTCAAAACAATCTCAAATCAAAACAAAAAGAAGTGGAGTTCCACATGTCCACAACATCTCAGCATATGATGGAGCTTATCATCTCATTTTATTCTTATTTTATTCTTTTCACATCTCAAACCAACTGTCATCCTTTCATATTCTCCCTTTTTCCTTCTTTTCATTTCCTTTTTTTTAGCAGAATATAACACCCACAACTACTCTCCTCCAATCACATACTTTGACAGTTGTTTATTATTAGATGCGTGATGAGGTTCATTGGAGTCAAGGTAAATGATTAAGAGTTTTTATTTTCATAATAGAATAGGCAATATTGAGTCTATGTGGGAAAAGGGATATGGATAGCGGTAGGAAATGGGTAACGATGGCTTAAATCATTTTCTTAATTTATTAGTTTTAGCATTACAGTTTTTATCGAGTTTAGTTGGTAGATCCTGAACGTTGTCCTCTAATAAGTAGCCAAACGGAAAGAATTAATTGAGACTAGTGTAACAAATTTAATATGCGTAATCAAGAAAAACAATTCGAATTTATGTGAAAATTCCCTCAGAAACTAAGATTGGATCAAAAGCTCGCTAAGGGTAATTAATCTCCACTACTTATTCTATTAGCACAACAGTCGTATTAACTCAATTTAGGTCTTCTGCATAGCTATCAACACGTGCATATGGATGCTAGATACAAAAATGGCCCCCACATGCAATCCTCCTAGTGATACTAGAAAAATGTGTAAACTTAATTCATAAAAGGATGAGAATAATACGAATGTGTCATTGCTTGGTAACAGCTGAGCAGGAGTGAATGTTCAAAGTTTTTCTACCAATAAAGTTCAGAATAAAAAAAATTTCAAAATTTTCCAAATTTCTTCAATTTCAAATTTCTTCAATTTTTAATTTTTATCCAATTATAATTGAGATTGTATGAATTGTGCATTAAAGTTACCCAAATTGCTAAGTGTGAACATGTGTAGGTGATTATCTGTCTACATCCCACCCCCAACTGAAAATAACAATGTCCTTAGAAGTTGATTTTCAAATGTAAATAGATGGATATCACCTGAGAAAGCACAGCAATAACTGCATGCATAGCAACCTGTATCATAAAAATACAATCTCCAAGCAGCCAAGATCAAAAGAAATAAAATATGAACTGAGAGAGTATGATCCATATATAAAACAATACCCAATCACTGGAAAAGTAAAACAATAAAGCACAAAATAGTGATTATAATGTCCAAAAGAGCCAACAGTCCCAACACATCCATACATCCAAAAGAAATACTAAAAGAGAGAGAGGATCGAGAAAACAGAAATAAACTAAAAACAAGAAAAATCCCAAACTCTCAACTACCATAACCTAAGCATCATTAGCAACATTGGACAAAATCTCAATTGGCGCATAGGCAGCATCATCACCTCCACCCTCAACAGCAACAAAAGTCGTTGTCGGGTCACTCACAGTCACATTCGAAGGAATAGTAGATGCAAGAACAGGCATGACTGGAGGTGGTGGAAGTGGTGTCTCCACGATAATAGACGGTGCAGTAGCTGAATCTGTAGGCGGTGGTGGAGCTGATGTGGATGGAGCAGTGGGGTCAGAAAGTGGCGGTGGATTAGTTGAAGGAGGTGCAGCGGGTGGTGGTGGATGTGAAGCTGTGTGTAATGACTGAGCCACCCCCAACTGGACCAGTAATGAATCAAGTTGAGTGACCAGGTGGTAAACCTTGCCCTCGACCCTCATCCGGGCCTCCCTTTTCCTCGATAAAGAGTGTATGGAGAGTCTGGAGAGACACAGGAGAAGACTCTCCCTAGGCTAGAGCCTGAGACCTCTGTCTCAGAGCGAACTGCTGCGTAGCAACAGTGGGGTCCTCCTCATCTGAATCTAGCTCCTCAGCCTCAGTAGGTGTCCCAGAAGTTGCACCCTCTATGTCAGTACCACCACCTCTCCTCCTCTTTGCTCCAACCTTCGCTTTACCTTTCAATTTTCTCTTCTTTCGTGCATTAGAACGGCACAACGCCGTCTCGCCAAATCGACTGGATGCCTATAAAATTATGTCTGTGACCAACAAGAGCAATCCAGCCTGCTCAATCACTCTATGGATGGGCTAAGAGCCCTTCAAATGGCGCTTGGCGGCAATGTACCGCGTCAGTTGAATAAAGAAATCGATATAAAGGCGAGGCAGGCAGACACTCTGCCCTGTCCCAATGGCATCAAGGACCCGAGCATACCATGGCGCCACCTTCTCATGGTAAGAAGTCATCAGAATGCAGTTGGAAAGCCCCAGGTAGAGGAGATGATACTGCTCAGTCAGAAATTGATCCTCGATCAGGGAATTGTCGTTCCAGATCTAAACAGCACCGTCGGTAATCTCACGGATAATAGTAGAGGGTAGAGTCTTCGGTGTACCGGGTATATGAGGGTAGAAGTGGTCAGGGACCTCTGGTACTCCCAAAGCAATAGCCACGGTAGCAGGGCTGAAAATAATCTCGCGCTCGCGAAAGAAAGATCGGTATGTGAATGGGGCTGCAGGATCCTTAATTATGGTCGCACACGCCTTACGCACCCAATTGGTGTTGATTTTCTTTGACTGCATCAACATCTCATACCAGCTTAGCATTGCAAGGATCCGTGCAAGAAACCACGGGGCAGAAAGCCACACAACCTTAAGTGGCCACTCCAACATAACCTTTCGCGCCTAGAAGTATCGGGTGAACCAAACTCATTCCTCCTCATTTCTAAGCCCATGCTCTAGTATTGGGTCAAGAATGGTGAGGTGAAGGGGCTTAGACTTATGGTAACCCGAATGGGGTTCATGGTGAAGTCCCTGAAAAAGAAGGGAAACGACTAATTAAAACAATAAACTGAAAAGAAAAGAAGAAACTACCATTGTAATTGTTCGATCGATCAAACTTTTCTTAATTGATTGAACAAGAGCTAGGCGTGAGCGCTCGAGCCCATCTCGATCGATCGAGAACAGAAATTTTAGCAAGTACAAGAAAACAAACAGAAATGGAAAGATAACAAGAAATACAAGATCAAAACGTCAATTAATTGGTCTTAAGACTAATGGGGGGCACCCCCTTATGTTTTTGAATGAAAATGGAGATTAGGGGTTCTCAGTTACTTACCTCGAGTTGTGTGCAGTGGAGAGGAAGGATGTGATGATGATGGTGATGGTGAGGCTGAGCTAGACTCCTCAAATTGTGTGTGAATGGAGGGGGCAAGGCAGAAACAAATCACCCCGAGTTCTCTCTCTATGCTTAAGCGCTCAAGGATGTGAGAGTGAGAGAGAGAGAAACTGATGAAGAGTGTTGTGGACGCCTCGTTTAAATACAAGTCTCGATCGATCGAGATAGTTTGATCGATCGAACGATCAATCGATTGAGGCTTGTTCAAGCACTTGAGATTTCCAGATTCTCGATCGATCGACAATGATTCAATCGATCGATCGAACTTGAAATTTTTCAGAAATTAAAAACAGAGCATCTGTGTACCTCTAAATAATACAAATTGTTCTAGACATACAAGAATAGTTTAAAAGCAGTGCAAACACAGAACATGTAAGCCAGAATAATCATCATTGTAAACCAAATTACAGAGTTTTATAAATATAACTTTATAATAGCATCTGTTTGCAAAATTATTACCCCTAACTTGGTACATTGACCTTATTTAAATAGGAAAACCAAAAAATAAAATCAAAACTAACAAGTCTCTGTCCAGAATTACACTTCAATTGAGAAAAGATGAATCAAAAGACAAGACACAACTGAAGTGAGTCACTAATCTTCGAACATGAAAATTTCTTCTTCTACAATTGTTTCATACTCTGCCAAATCTTCAAAAGTGGAGTCCTGTAGACACCCCAATTTTGACCAAAGGTCAAGCCCAGGGATTGGTTACCTCTAGAAGACCGATGATGACAATGACCGGTAAAATTGGAAGGTTTCCAAAAAATTTAAATTCTTCAAAAATTCTTCAAAACAAAATTCAAAAATCAAAATAAGAGAGAGAGAGAGAGAGAGAGAGAGAGAGGGGGAAATTGGGTACCCGGGGGAAACCCAAACGTTGAAGAAAATGTGAGAAAATCAGTCTAAAATTTTTTATTCAAAAAGAGATATAACATGAAAGAAGTTTTGAAAAGAAAAGAGGAAAAGAAGTTTTCAAAAAAAAAAGAAGAAGAAGAAGAAAAAAGAAAAGAAAGAAATAAAATGATAGTATATACCATATATATGGGTGTATCTTAATAAAGTACATTACAAGTATGAGTACATTAGTATATACTTTGCTAATAATTAAGATTGTGGTAATGTATATTTTGAAAATTAAAAAGAGGGCAAAATTCTGTTAGCCCTGACACGCAGGTAAGTCGGCGGCACTCAGTGAGTGCCGCGCCGGCACTCACTGAGTGTCGTCCGGCATTCAGCGAGTGCCGCCCGGCATTCAGTGAATGCCGCCGGCAGCCATCGAGTGCCGCGAACTATAACAGACTGCTTTTCTCACATGTTCTAGAAGAAAACTTTGCACATGAGTTTTCACCCGAATTTACCCATTTAACCTTGAGTTGGTGATCTATATAAACAAAACCTTCATCTTCATTTTGGATATACTTGAATCAAGAGAGAAAAATACAAGAGTTATATGCAAACATTAGAGGAAGAATATAGAGTTTTTTCTTGAAGAATTAAAGAAGAATTTGAAGATTTTTGGAGGAACTCCACAAAAGATAGAAGAATTCCTTGAGGTTATAGAGGTAGCCTCTCAATCCTTGGTAGAATTAGGTGAATTCAATCACAAGTTCATAGTTCTAGGAACTTTACACATTTTCAAAACCTCTCTTCCTACCTCATTTCATCACACACCACTCAGAATTTGTGATTGAATCTCATGGTGTTTCATTAATTTGGATTCAAAATAGAGCTTAGGATTTATGAAATAAAAGAGTTTTGACTTGAAATTTTCAAATAACATTTGATTTCCTTTCTTTTTTTTACATTCTTCTCAAAAGATTTGTGAAATCTTCAATATCTCATTAGATTTCTTTGAGTTTGATCCTCTAATTCCCTATGATCTTATGATTTATATGGGGATTAAAGTGGATTATGATCATCTCTACATGTAGTTGGTTGAATTTAAGTCTTAACTCATGGTTTGAAATCTCCTCACTAAAAAATCTTATGGAATTCATGCTATATTCCATAGAGGTTTATGTAGTTGGAATTTCATTTTGTCACCAAGGACCATTAACTTGGTAGGTGAAATAATAATATGACCCTATATTCTTCAAGGACCATACATTTGAGAGAAGAATTGGATGTAGATTTTCATTTAAAATAAGTAAGACCTTAGGATTCTTTTGCTAGATCTCCAATTATGTGATCTATGATAGGAATCCATCAAGGTTAAATCTAGGGATTTCTCCCTACTTCATTATTTGTCCCAATAATCATAATCATACTTGATTCTAGTCCTTTCTAGGATCATGGATCAAGTTGGTTTTAAACTATGAACATCAACTTAACAAACACTACACCAAATTGGCCGAATTGTCACACTTATTTTCGGACAATTTGTCACGGTTTTAGACAGTGACAAATTTTTTCACGGTTTTAGACATTGACAACATAGAAATGGTGGCAAAAATACAAAATTGTCACAGTTAAGACAGTGACAAATTTTGAGGTAGTTTGTCACTGTTTAGAACAGTGACAAATTTTGTCACACTTATTTTTAGACAATTTGTCACGGTCTTGGACAGTGACACATTTTGTATTTTACTAATGAAAATACTTTTGCTCACCCAAATAATTGTTCACCAATGCTGACCCAAGCATCCTTGGGTCCCACTGCATTGGCCAATGGGATGCTTGGGTGAGCATAGATGAACCATTATTTGGGTGAGCAAAAATGCTCTCTTTACTAATTCTTCTTTTTTTTTTTGTTTTTTTTTGAGTCACTTTTACTATTCATTCCCCACTTAGGCTTAGTTTGGCCCCCACGTGGCTTACTAAAAATAGCTTATGAAATTTATTATTAAGTTGTTTAATAATTTTGTACAAGTGATACATTACTCTTTAAAAAAATATCATGAAACTAAAAACCAACCTTGAGCTTTTAAAAGCTCAATTCTAGAGCTTTTAAAAGCTCCTCCAAAAAAGCCCTAAATTCAATTTTTGCAAAGCCCATAAACTAGTTATCAAATAAATTAACATGAAATTGTGCTTTAAAAAAAGAGAAGCACCAAATGGAGGCCAAACTAAGCCTTAGTGCTTGACTCGGAAAAAAAAAAAAAAAAACCACATCCTTTTTTTCCCCCAAATTATCGGTTCCCTCCAAACATTTTCCATGTTGCCTCCTAATATTTCCCCTAATTAGCCCTAAAATCTAAACTGTGGAAAGGAGATTGAAGAAGAGCCACTGCCGCCCCTACCAGTCCACTCCACGTTGTCGCCCCTACCACTCCACTCCACGCTGCCGCCTGCCTCTCTACCCCACGCCGTCGCCTACCACTCCAGGCCGCCGCAGCTCTGTCTCTCTCAGTGAAGTCAACAGGGTCCCGCAGCTCTGTCTCTCTCCGTTATCTCTTGGTTAGCTTCTCTCTCTCTCTCTCTAAGTTAATGCCATAACATGCCGTGAGTTTTGTTTTGTTTGGTTGCTGAGAAATTGAGGGAAAGAAAATAGAGGTTTGTTTTGTTTGGTTGCTGAGAAATTGTCGTGAGTTTTGTTTTGTTTGGTTGCTGAGAAATTGAGGGAAAAAGAAATTTCTTTAGCTAGTACAAGTAGTATTTGTGCTTCTTTTGATTTAAAGCCTCAATTAAGTTATTGTGCTTAGTTAAATGGAGGTTTTGTTTTTGTGCTTCTAGTTCAACCTCTTCTAAAATGGCACACCAGATATCTGATAGGTGACGTAGAAATTAGATTCTCGGTTTCAGTAGTGTCTTAATCCGGTTGTTCAAACTTTGGCTTATCACTTTTTGAAATCAAAGCTTAATATCAAAAAATACAAAAACATGGAATCATTTTTTTCAAAGCCAAAATTATCATTACATGGACTGATTTAAAACCGCAAGTTTAAAACATGGCACAGTACTGATAGATTTCCTTACAAGGTCATCCCATACCCCCCCCCCCCCCCCAACTTCTAATTTAGCCTAGCATATGCTTCCGAGTGATTTTGAAAATGAAGGCTAGAAAATGCTTACAAAGCCTTACTGAAAAGGCGGTTACAGTGAGATGAAAATGATTTGAAAATGAAGGTTCTATATTAGAGAACCTGATGATACAGTGCTTGAACTTGCTTTTAATCTTGGATCTAAAATTCTATATATAACTATTTTTTTAATGATAATAGCTAAAGAAATTAAGAAGATGGAATATAGGGAGTTATTGTCAAGAACTCAAGTGTATTCCAAAATAAGAAAGAAGAAAATATTTTTGGGGTTTTTTAAATAGATCTAATACAACTATGCTTGTAGAAATTAAACTATGAAAGCAAGAAAATAAGTGAAGAAAGAAATGGAAAAAAGATGTAGAAGACTTAATTTTCTAATTTAAAATCTTAACAGTTCCTAAGACAGATTTAAAGAAAAGAAACTGTGTTGCAGCTGGGAAAAACAAATTGTCCAAGTGAATGGTGTATTTAGATAATGTATTTTCTGCATAAATATGTAAAGACTAATATTTTCTTTGGGTTGTTTAAGTGTATGTAACGCCCCGAAAACAAAGAGAGCGGGCAACGGGGAAGGAGAGAGAGAAAAGAAGGAAAACGCAATCTCAAATGCGGAAGCGACTATGGGAACCCAAAATGAATTTTCATGTTAATCTGCCCAACAAAGGTGAACGTATTTGAAATTCAAATTAAAAGACTAACCGGACAAACACTAACTCAAGGAAAGAAGGAAATTACAATAAACTTAGTAAAAGACTATTTCTAGTCAGTTGCTGAATCTTAAAACACACATAAGTAGCTATATCTTTGCAATCTTCACATTCTGTCCGCGTTAGTCCATGTAAAATTCGATTCTGCACAACTTTCGTCTAATGATTTTTTTTCCAATTCTGCACCATTTGGACAGAAAATAAGAAAAACAGTAGCAGTATTTTTTTTGACAGCAGTTTTGACAGCATTTCGCATGCGTGCCCAATTCCGTTAAATCCTCGGATTTGACATCTAAAACATACGTACACAAGTCTGAAAAGGTGTATGACATGTGTGTAAACCAACCAGAACTTTATACGTTCGAAACATAATGAGAACGAGAGGTAAAAGAGGTAATAGAGAGAAAGAAGGGGAGAGGGAGAGATTGGGAGAGATAGGGAGAGAGATATTGGGAGAGAAAGGGAGAGAGATAGAGGGAAGGTGTTCTAAGCACACACGCACGTGTATTTCCACATTCAGAAACATTTTAAAAAGAAATACCATTCCAACATGAGTAAAAGAAAAGAAAGTTTGGGAAATGGGACGAGATTAAAGAGAGGGAAAATGGGGGAGGGAGATTTTAAAACATTTCCTTTAAAAGCAAAATGGACAAATCCGGCAAGGATTAAAATCAACACACATACATAAGGCATTGAAAGAGATTCTATATAAACGTCAAAGAGCTTCAAGTCTTTAAAAGAGTTAGAATACATCCAAGTCAAGAGATATTAAGACAAAAGAGAGGTTCTTTGCAACACACATGAAGTTTTAAATATGTACACAACACAACGACGCGGCCAACAAGTGCCGGTCCCAAAAGAAAGTGAGTCTAGCTATTACAGATTTCATATTCAATGTTCATATGAATTAGTACATGCAATTCTATTGATCTAATCCTATTCCATGATACTAGATCACATAAATTACATGTCCCCCTTTCCATCCACGAGCTAGCTCTCAAAACAAAGTCCTCCAACAAGAGGCTTCAAAAAGAGGATACCTTTAATCCCACCCTTTACTCGGACTTGGGGTCTTTCCCCTTGTCAATATTTCCTGCAAAAAGATTTGGGATCGTAGTCCCTTAGCGCGACGGCTAAGTAGATAATGTATGTAAAGACACAAAGTAATTTCTATGACTAAGAATGAAATGCGATGCAATGAGGTTGCCACCGAGGCGATGCAAATGTAAGGCTTCTTGGCCATGCATGTAATCGTTCACTCCCCTCGTTACCGGACTGCGAGCAATCCCCCACTGGGAACTTAGCATACTAACCTTCTGATAGCTAGTCGGCTATAAGTTAGCGTTTGGCACGTTCTTAGGTACGTCCACCCTGTCTCACATCATAACCCGCATCCGGATTTCCATATCATCTCATTTTATACCCTCCCTTGTGAGGGATCTTTTCAACGCATATCATGTGTATGCAATGTCTTTGCCGATATGGCACAAATGCTGTGAATCCCTTAAATTCACTCAACCAATGTCAATGCTTATGCAATGTCATGTCCACTAATCAATGTATAATGTCTTATGCATTATTGTTAAGAAATCAAAGGAACAATAATGAAATTCATGCTATGAGCTCAAATATAATATTGACCCATTATGCTCCATAATAGTACTAAGCTAGAATTAAGCACATTTTGCACACCTTGAATCACAAATGATAAAATTTGTATAATAACTCATGATCTCTACACATGCAATTCCAATAACCAAAGCTAACATCTCCAACTTAACTTCTAACATGGATTTCAACTAGCAAGTAGACAAGTAGGCACATAGATATTAACTTAAGCATGTAAATCACATAGTTCCATTCTAAGTTAAGAAATTTAAAGAGAACTAGGTTAGGGCAATTGATCTAATCCAAGGGTTTCACCAACAAGTTTTGCAATTCATACTTTGAAGGAGGAAATAAAATGCACCCATGGACACATAAACATGTAGTTTCATAGGATCTAGGACCTAAGTTAATGATATACTACATAGCCCTAGAAATTTACCCAACAATCAACACACATGCATCATCATACTTAGAAATAGGAATTAAAGTGTATCAATACATAGAAAATCTACCTTGTTCTTGGAGAAATCCAAAGAACACCCAAATTGTGGTTAGGGCTTGAGAAGAGTGAGAGAAAGAGCTCCTAGAATCTTGAGTTAATGCCTCCAAATCTTCCAATGTTTGGTCCTATAGCTCCTAGCACCTTGACTCTTGAAGAAATTTGAGGTTCAAAGCTTGTGTTGAGCTTCCATGGTGGATCATTGAGGGAGGGAGTGAGAGGAAGAAGAAGAGAAGAAGAAGAAGAGAGAAAAGAAAGAAGAAAGAAAAAATAAAAAATAAAAAATAAAAAAATAACGTGGGTCTCCCCCTCTTCAAAGTTGCCGGCCACTTTAGAGGCAGGAGAGAGAATGTGTGTGTATTTTGTGTGGTTAAAATTTGGGCAACCAAAACATATGGGTCCCACGGGTATGGTCCAAATGCACAATGTTTTAAATATGTGGGTACATTCATACCTATGCAAGCAATAATGCAACATTAATTCTACAAGTTGGGAAAAAAAAAATAATATACCAAAAAAATAATTGGGTCCAGATTCATGTATAAATTACTGAAATACCCCTTATTAAATTACGGGTCATTACAATCTACCCCCCTTAAAAGAATTCCGTCCCGGAATTCAAATCACAAACAAGACAATAACTACAAATCATCAATAAGTCATCAAATCAATTTACCAGTAAATCACAATGCGCATGCCATGTTTAGATTTAACTTACCTCAATCGGCGAAGAGATGGGGATAACGAGACCTCATCTCTGACTCTGTCTCCCAAGTCGATTCTTCAACGTTGTGATGGTTCCACTGAACTCGAACCAAAGGAATCGTCCGGCCTCTAAGAATGCGGTCCTTCCTCTCAAGTATGCGAAGGGGTTGTTCCTCGTAAGAAACGTCTTGATCTACCTCGATCTCTTTCCAATCCAAAATATGTGAAGAATTCTCTTGATACTTTCGTAACATCGAAACGTGAAAGACGTTATGAACCTTTGAAAGCTGAGGTGGAAGGGCTAATCGGTAGGCAACCTCACCAATCTTATCAAGAATTTCGAATGGCCCAATGAACCTCGGTGATAGTTTTCCCTTCTTCCCAAATCGAAGTACTCCACGTCTTGGTGAAACCTTAAGAAACACATGATCACCGGGGCGAAGAGGTAGTGGCTGACGACGACGATCGGCATATGACTTCTGACGGCTCTGCGCTGTAATCAATCTTTTCCGAATAATGCCAATCTTCTCGGACGTCTCACGAATCAAATCAGGACCCAAGATGGATGACTCACCAACCTCAGTCCAACACAAAGGAGATCTACAGGGTCGGCCATACAGGGCCTCAAACGGCGCCATTTGAATACTAGACTGATAGCTATTGTTGTAGGCGAATTCCACTATCGGCAAGTGGTCTTCCCAAGTACCCCCAAAATCCATAACGCAAGCTCGCAACATGTCCTCCAGAATCTGGATGGTACGCTCGGACTGTCTGTCCGTCTGTGGGTGAAATGCTGTGCTCAACAAAAGCTGGGTCCCCAAAGCCTTCTGAAGGCTCTGCCAGAACTGAGAAACGAACCTAGAGTCGCGGTCAGAAACAATTGAGACTGGAATACCATGAAGCCTCACGATCTCACGAACGTATAACTTGCTAAGAACATCAATAGAATCTGTCACTTTGATGGGCAAGAAATGCGCAGATTTGGTTAAGCGGTCAACGATCACCCAAATAGCATCGTGCTGACGAAAAGTCCTCGGGAGTGCAGTAACGAAATCCATAGAGATATGCTCCCATTTCCACTCCGGAATAGGAAGAGGCTGAAGTAAGCCTGGAGGTCGCTGATGTTCGGCCTTTACCTGCTGACACGTCAGACAGCTGGATATAAACTCTGCAACGGATCGTTTCATCCCTTTCCACCAAAACTGACGACGCAAGTCTTGATACATCTTCGTGCCACCTGGATGCACTGCTAGGCGAGAATGATGAAATTCCTTCAAGACCTCTTCACGACAAGCCGTAGGAACACAAGGTCTACCTTTAAATCTTACACCGTGCTCAAGACTAAAAGTCCACCCATCAATCGCTTCACCACTACAGATACGTGATCGAAGTGACTCGGTCTCATCATCGGACTGCTGGGCCTCCAAAACTCGACTCAAAAGCGTCGGTTTAGCAACCAAAGTGAATAATGTAGCACGCCCATCGGCCTCTGCAAGATGAACATCGAAGTCTCTAAGTTGTTGCAGCATCTTCCATTCTCGAACTGCTATAGAAGCCAAAGTAGAACGAGGTTTCCTGCTAAGAGCATCGGCCACGACATTGGCCTTTCCGGGATGGTACTGTAGATCAAAATCATAATCTTCCAAGTATTCCATCCATCGTCGATGCCTCAAATTCAAGTCACGTTGTGTGAAGATATACTTAAGGCTCTTGTGATCAGAGAAAACTTCAAATCGCTCACCATAAAGATAATGTCTCCAACTCTTCAACGCGAAGACCACAGCTGCAAGTTCCAAATCGTGCGTAGGATAATTTGACTCGTGAGGTTTCAACTGTCGAGAACCATAGGCAACAACCTTGCCTCCTTTCATCAAAACACATCCAAGACCCTCTTTCGAAGCATCACAATACACAGCATATTCCAATCCTCGCTCGGGTATAGCTAGAATAGGTGTCGAGGTCAACTGAGTCTTCAATTGTTGGAACGCTTGTTCACAAGATTCGGTCCATACAAATTTCGTCCCTTTACGTGTAAGCTTGGTCATAGGCATGGCTATGCGCGAAAAATCCTTCACAAAACGTCGATAATAACCCGCTAGTCCCAAAAAACTTCGAACTTCAAAAACATTCTTCGGTGGTTGCCAATCCATCACAGCTTCAATCTTTGATGGATCCACAGAAACTCCATCACTAGACATGACGTGCCCAAGAAACTTTACTTCAGGTAGCCAAAAATCACACTTAGAAAACTTGGCATACAAGCGGTGCTTTCTCAATGTCTGCAAAATGATGCGAAGATGCTCCTCGTGTTTCTCTCTTGAAGGTGAATATATGAGAATGTCGTCAATGAAAACAATAACAAACTTGTCAAGATAAGAGTGAAATATACGATTCATCAAGTCTATGAATGCGGCAGGAGCATTCGTCAAACCAAAGGGCATCACAAGAAACTCAAAGTGACCATAACGTGAACGGAAGGCTGTCTTGGGAATATCTTGCTCTTGTATTCTTAATTGATGGTAGCCTGATCTCAGGTCGATCTTCGAAAAACACGTTGATCCTCGAAGTTGATCAAATAAGTCATCGATCCTTGGAAGTGGATACTTATTCTTTATTGTAGCTCGATTCAACTTGCGGTAGTCTATACACAATCGCAAAGATCCATCCTTCTTTTTGGCAAAGAGAACCGGTGCTCCCCAAGGCGAAGCACTAGGGCGAATAAATCCTTTATCCTGAAGATCTTCTAGTTGAGACTTCAACTCTTTCAACTCAGCAGGAGCCATTCGATACGGCGGAATAGAAATAGGAGATGTACCCGGAACAAGGTCTATTATGAATTCGATCTCGCGAATGGGTGGTAAGCCAGGCAAATCCTCAGGAAATACATCAATGAACTCACAAACAACAGGAGGAAACTCTCCATGAGTCACCCTATTCTCATCAACCAACAAGCTAGCCAAATAATCATTATGTCCTCCCTTCCCATGCAAAAGATGTAAGGGTGAAGTCGGGAAGCTAGGACGATCCCCCAAAAACACACAAGTCTCTCCTGACGGAGCAAGGAAGGTGACTCTCCTACGAAAGCAGTCAATGAAAGCGCGATAGGCGCTAAGCCAATCCATACCAAGTATCACATCAAAACTAGACATATCAATTATAATGAAGTCGACTTTAAAATTTTGGTCCGATATGATAAGCTCACAATTTCGACATACAAGGTCTAATGGAACCAATCCTCCAACGGGAGTGTCTACGGTGAGTGTAGAACCTAAATGGCCTACCTCCAATCCTAACGCCAATGCAAATGCAGACGATATGAATGAATGAGATGCCCCAGTATCAAAGAGAACCGATGCCCTAGAATTGAACACTAGTAATGTACCTCGGATGACAGACGGTTCAGGGGTGTCGGAAGATGTAGCAGTACCAAGATTGTACACTTGCGGTGGGGTAGCGAGAGCTTGTTGCCCACCTCTGAAAGATCCTAGCAACGGGTACTGTTGACCCCTGGAAACACTGGGTCTAGAGCTCTGAGCAGTAGGTGGTACAGGCGGTGATGGTAGAAGCGAAGGCCTAACACTCTGCTGATGATGTCCCATAATAGAAGGTGCAGATTGTACAGATTGCTTGAAAGGGCAGTTCTTGAGAAAATGATTGGGATCACCACAACCGAAACATACCCTTGGCCCTAGGTGATGCCCACCACGGGCTGATGTAGAATGTCAAGAACCACGAGCCTGTGAACGCTGAGCCTGAGGTCGAGAAGCAGTGGGTGCTGGATACGAATGATGTATAGTATAAGAGGACTGTTGCTGCTGTCGAGGAGCCTCATACCTTGGCTTCTTGTTCTGAGGACCACTAGATGATTCGGTATGAGATCCTTTGGTTGAAGGACGAGCGTCTCTAATCTTCTTGGAACTATTATACTCCTCTTCAAAGATCATGGCTTTCTGTACCACTTGGTTATAGGTCGGGAGCTCGAAACCCATAACCTTTCCACGAAGACCCGGTCGAAGTGCGCGCTCAAATGTTCTTGCCTTGGTAGCATCATTGGATGTGATATCAGGTGCAAATCGCACTAAGTCCCCAAAGCGGGCCTCAAAATCGGCAACAGACATATCTCCTTGCTGAAGAGATAAGAATTCCACCCTCTTAGCATTGCGTGCATGGTCCGGAAAATACTTCCCAAGAAATAGGCTTTCAAAAGTGCCCCAAGTCATACCCTCAAGAGCATTAGTCGTCAAAACAAGGTCCCACCAAATCTGAGCTCTACCAGAGAATTGAAAAGTAGCGGCATCAATGCGAAGATGATCCTCTACAAGCCCGATATGATCAAAGATGCGGACAATCCTTTTCAGCCAAAGCTCAGCTCCGACTGGGTCAGGATCACCCGAGAAAATGGGAGGATTACGCTTCTCAAACTCCCTCATCACTGATAGAACTCTAGGCTCCGCCGGTGCTAAAGGAACAATAGGCTCCGGAACAGGAGGAGGCTCCTGAACCACTAAGGCGACGGGAGGAGGTTGCGGAATTTCATTTCGGGCCGCTCGGGCAGCTTGAGTGAACTCCCACATGGCTTCAGCCATCTCACGAAAGAATTGAGCTCCCCCAGGAATTCCACCAAAAGCATCGCCGGGGGCGGAGGAAGAAGAAGAAGCCTCTACCCTACGGCCACCAGCGCCAACACGACCTCGAGCACGGCCTCTAGCACGACCTGCTGGACGGCCCCTAGCACGACCTCTCACTCGAGGAGGCATCACTAAACACAAGAAAACACAAAGACGTAAGCACAAAGGCATATGGTCATGCGAACATCTAATCTTGAAGGCATGTAACATAAGTCGAGTGAACATACTCTCATCAAAACATTCCTATATATGTTAATATACTTCACATTGGCATTTATGCACATAATCATGTCGGCATGCAATCATCTAAGCAAGTCAACTACAACACATGCCTTGAATTTAAGTAATGAAATTTACACCTCAAAACACGAAGCAAAAGTCATATAAAGACCCAAATGAACTCCCAGAGCACCAAGGTATTCGAACCCGGTTAGCTCTGATACCAATCTGTAACGCCCCGAAAACAAAGAGAGCGGGCAACGGGGAAGGAGAGAGAGAAAAGAAGGAAAACGCAATCTCAAATGCGGAAGCGACTATGGGAACCCAAAATGAATTTTCATGTTAATCTGCCCAACAAAGGTGAACGTATTTGAAATTCAAATTAAAAGACTAACCGGACAAACACTAACTCAAGGAAAGAAGGAAATTACAATAAACTTAGTAAAAGACTATTTCTAGTCAGTTGCTGAATCTTAAAACGCACATAAGTAGCTATATCTTTGTAATCTTCACATTCTGTCCGAGTTGGTCCATGTAAAATTCGATTCTGCACAACTTTTGTCTAATGACTTTTTTTCCAATTCTGCACCATTTGGACAGAAAATAAGAAAAACAGTAGCAGTATTTTTTTTGACAGCATTTCGCATGCGTGCCCAATTCCGTTAAATCCTCGGATTTGACATCTAAAACATACGTACACAAGTCTGAAAAGGTGTATGACATGTGTGTAAACCAACCAGAACTTTATACGTTCGAAACATAATGAGAACGAGAGGTAAAAGAGGTAATAGAGAGAAAGAAGGGGAGAGGGAGAGATTGGGAGAGATAGGGAGAGAGATATTGGGAGAGAAAGGGAGAGAGATAGAGGGAAGGTGTTCTAAGCACACACGCACGTGTATTTCCACATTCAGAAACATTTTAAAAAGAAATACCATTCCAACATGAGTAAAAGAAAAGAAAGTTTGGGAAATGGGACGAGATTAAAGAGAGGGAAAATGGGGGAGGGAGATTTTAAAACATTTCCTTTAAAAGCAAAATGGACAAATCCGGCAAGGATTAAAATCAACACATATACATAAGGCATTGAAAGAGATTCTATATAAACGTCAAAGAGCTTCAAGTCTTTAAAAGAGTTAGAATACATCCAAGTCAAGAGATATTAAGACAAAAGAGAGGTTCTTTGCAACACACATGAAGTTTTAAATATGTACACAACACAACGACGCGGCCAACAAGTGCCGGTCCCAAAAGAAAGTGAGTCTAGCTATTACAGATTTCATATTCAATGTTCATATGAATTAGTACATGCAATTCTATTGATCTAATCCTATTCCATGATACTAGATCACATAAATTACATGTCCCCCTTTCCATCCACGAGCTAGCTCTCAAAACAAAGTCCTCCAACAAGAGGCTTCAAAAAGAGGATACCTTTAATCCCACCCTTTACTCGGACTTGGGGTCTTTCCCCTTGTCAATATTTCCTGCAAAAAGATTTGGGATCGTAGTCCCTTAGCGCGACGGCTAAGTAGATAATGTATGTAAAGACACAAAGTAATTTCTATGACTAAGAATGAAATGCGATGCAATGAGGTTGCCACCGAGGCGATGCAAATGTAAGGCTTCTTGGCCATGCATGTAATCGTTCACTCCCCTCGTTACCGGACTGCGAGCAATCCCCCACTGGGAACTTAGTATACTAACCTTCCGATAGCTAGTCGGCTATAAGTTAGCGTTTGGCACGTTCTTAGGTACGTCCACCCTGTCTCACATCACAACCCGCATCCGGATTTCCATATCATCTCATTTTATACCCTCCCTTGTGAGGGATCTTTTCAACGCATATCATGTGTATGCAATGTCTTTGCCGATATGGCACAAATGCTATGAATCCCTTTGATTCACTCAACCAATGTCAATGCTTATGCAATGTCATGTCCACTAATCAATGTATAATGTCTTACGCATTATTGTTAAGAAATCAAAGGAACAATAATGAAATTCATGCTATGAGCTCAAATATAATATTGACCCATTATGCTCCATAATAGTACTAAGCTAGAATTAAGCATATTTTGCACACCTTGAATCACAAATGATAAAATTTGTATAGTAACTCATGATCTCTACACATGCAATTCCAATAACCAAAGCTAACATCTCCAACTTAACTTCTAACATGGATTTCAACTAGCAAGTAGACAAGTAGGCACATAGATATTAACTTAAGCATGTTAATCACATAGTTCCATTCTAAGTTAAGAAATTTAAAGAGAACTAGGTTAGGGCAATTGATCTAATCCAAGGGTTTCACCAACAAGTTTTGCAATTCATACTTTGAAGGAGGAAATAAAATGCACCCATGGACACATAAACATGTAGTTTCATAGGATCTAAGACCTAAGTTAATGATATACTACATAGCCCTAGAAATTTACCCAACAATCAACACACATGCATCATCATACTTAGAAATAGGAATTAAAGTGTATCAATACATAGAAAATCTACCTTGTTCTTGGAGAAATCCAAAGAACACCCAAATTGTGGTTAGGGCTTGAGAAGAGTGAGAGAAAGAGCTCCTAGAATCTTGAGTTAATGCCTCCAAATCTTCCAATGTTTGGTCCTATAGCTCCTAGCACCTTGACTCTTGAAGAAATTTGAGGTTCAAAGCTTGTGTTGAGCTTCCATGGTGGATCATTGAGGGAGGGAGTGAGAGGAAGAAGAAGAGAAGAAGAAGAAGAGAGAAAAGAAAGAAGAAAGAAGAAAAAAAAAATAACGTGGGTCTCCCCCTCTTCAAAGTGGCCGGCCACTTTAGAGGGAGGAGAGAGAATGTGTGTGTATTTTGTGTGGTTAAAATTTGGGCAACCAAAACATATGGGTCCCACGAGTATGGTCCAAATGCACAATGTTTTAAATATGTGGGTACATTCATACCTATGCAAGCAATTAATTCTACAAGTTGGGAAAAAAAAATAATTGGGTCCAGATT
Organism: Hydrangea macrophylla; assembly: GCA_033977485.1. Classification (NCBI taxonomy): domain Eukaryota; kingdom Viridiplantae; phylum Streptophyta; class Magnoliopsida; order Cornales; family Hydrangeaceae; genus Hydrangea; species Hydrangea macrophylla. Next base: position 59,049,629 of record CM066997.1, on the reverse strand, counting down.
CATGTATAAATTACTGAAATACCCCTTATTAAATTACGGGTCATTACAGTGTACTTCATTTAATTATCCAAGTTGATCTCGTTTGAGATCAAAGTTAAGCTTCGTGAGGCACCAATTGATTCATTGTGTGAAAATGGGATATCTCATTAGTATTATTGCATAGAATGTCAATGTTGCCTTAAAATTTTCTGGAAGAAATTGCATTCAGAGAAGTACAAAATCTACAAATGAGGACGCCATTGGTAATTTGGTATGTATTGTTTGGTTCCTATTTCTCTTAATTTGGTTGCGAACCACATTATGTTATTGCTGAAAAATCTCATGTGAAAGACAAAGGAAAATGAATTGTAACGACAAACTTAAACCATCATTGACTTGGTTTGAAATCAATATATATGTAGAAAATTTATAAGTAATACAAATCAGATATATATATATTTATTTTTTTATGACAAGATTAAAACTTGGCTTATACAGTCTATGAAGCACGGACGCGGATGCAGGGATTCGGGTGTGGGGAGGTGGGTGCGGAGAGTTCGGCAATTTTCTCAAAATCAAGAGTGCTGGTGCGACAGGATACTTATGTAAAATATTAAAAATACAATTTTTTATATTACTATATATGAACCATTCTAGCACTATACACACTTGTTTTTTTTTTTTCCTTCTGATTATGTCTTAATAACAACAAACAAGTAATAAAATTAAAAAATCTATTAGTTATGTATATCTAGTATATTTTATATATATGACCTATCAAGAAAAGGGCAAAAAAATAAAGAGTTATATATATAAATATGTAGTCACACACACAATAGCACCTCCCACACACAGAGCGACACAAACACCTCACATACAAACATACCCACACATCGACACAAAGTTACACACACACACACACCGATAGACATCGCCGTACACAAATACACATACATCGACACACACACACACACACAAATCGACACAGATCGGGACCCTTACCTGAGCCTGAGCTTGAAGGTTGTGACAGATCTTCTTTTTCAGTGTTGCGGTTCCTCAGATCTACAAAGGTTGAAAATAAGCATCGAAAATCTCATCATCTACTAAATCTGAGTATGGCGATGGCCTACCTACGGTTTCTTTTTTTCTACTATTTGTTTTTTGGACCCCCAGTTTTGATCAAACTTTGTTTTTAAACTTTTTTTTTTTTTTTTTACAAAAAGTGCCCCGCCGCACCCCCAAAGTGTCATTCCCGCACCCAGCCACACTCAAAACCCATAAAGAACTCAGGAAGCACTTCGAAGAACTAAGTGCCCCTGCGGCTTCATTTTTGAAGTGTCCGTGCATCATAGCCTATACTTGTTTTAAACAATAAGGAAGAAGTAGTTAAATCTCTAGGTGATGTGGCTACACATTATTTTGACACTGCTAATGGCTCGTTTTATCCCAAAACAGCCACAGGAAATTAAAGAAAATATTATGAGAATATTCTCATAGAATCTGGCTCAGTTCAAATTGAGCATTTCAAAATTGGTGGAAATCAGCATGCTTTCTCAAAGATGTTCATTTCAAAGGTCCTTTCTTCGTTTGATTGGGGAGTTGATCCAATAAAAGAAAGAAAGTTAATTGTGATATAATTGTGATTTCAGATACAATGCTTTGCATCTTCTATAATTTTTTAGGGTATAATACATATCATTTTAGTGTTAGATAATATTCTCACTAACTTTGTCTAGATATTGATTGTTCGTGTTAAATTTTGAATGCATGTTGCTGAAGTTGAGGTTTGTTTTTTTTTGTTTTTTTTTTTTTAATATCAATGAGGCTAAGGTGAAAACTGCTAGAGGGTAAGCAAGCAAGGAGAAACAGTCCATTGGCGCTGTAAGAAGTAAGAACTGTTTAATAACACTAATATTGAGCATTTTCTTTTAATTCATACTTTATCATGAATGGAATAAAGATTTTCCTTCTTTTCCCTCAGCCTACTGAGTGGCAAACCCAAATGCCCAAGCCTTAAAAGGTGGTTATGCTTTAATTAACTTAAATTGTGTTCCATTTGGAAGATACATGGTTGTTGTAGGTCATGATCTTCTTAATGAGGAAGGTAACAGTAAACCACTTTCAAATTCTCCATGGCACCCAATTTTGTACTCAAAGTATGAAGGGTTGACTTAAAAGGCAGTGATGGTGCAGACTACTTAACTCTGAAGGTATCTGATTAATGGTTGTGCTAACTTAGATGTCAATGTATGCGTGCTTTTATTTTACTTATCATATCAAAATTATTAGCAAATTAATTGAAGATCATTGAGAGTGCAACTTAATTGTATCCTCAACAGAAACTACATATTTGTAGACCTTCATATTGACTATACAGAAATTATAAAATTTTCAATGAATTCTCAAGAACCTACTAAACAAGGAAATTTAGCTGACTCTATTACCGCTACCGCTCATGAGGTAAATTATGAAATGATGTCCTTTTGTTTGTTAAGCTTTTAGCTTGAGGTAACCCTGAGAACTTCGTTCTTTAAAAGTTCCTTAACATGTAGATTTGTGCTTGGATGGTCTCCCATATGGTTGAACACCATATTAGTGCAGAGTAATAATTGAGATGAACCAACTTATTCCTTTGCATCAATTATTATTATAATTTTCTTTTGAGAAAGCATTCTAAAACATTGAAAACTTGGAGTAGTTGGGATTATCATGTCTAGGCTTGTCAAGAATTTTGAAGAAAATGTGTTGTGCTTACAGTCTTTTATAGTCCCCTTGCTAAAGGCTAATCATTTACTTTTGTTACATTATCACTTTTTTTACTTCCTCACATAACACTAAATAGCTATTTCTCTGATCAACAATCTTTCTTCTAAAATTTTCAGAAGTTAGGCTTCTACTCGTGAGTTTGTGGAAGCTGTTCGCGCTTTTTGAGCTATATATCCTGATTCAGAACAGCAACCATCAAAACTTGTGCAAGACCTAGTTACCAAGTATGGGTGTATTGTTCCTAAGTTTTCTCAATCTGTCTACAAGACATGCTTTTATGTTTGCCTGCATGTATAATCTTTGGAAGTGTGGATATTTTTTGCTCATAGAATGTTTTTGGCTTTTATTTACCTTAGGCACTTTGATACCACTCAACATCATATTAAGAAAGGATTAGTTCAGAAGAACTTGCGGGAATGCTTAGTAAGTTCTACTGATCTACTGATACATCATCGTTGTCAAAATATTTGCAAGCAAAATGCTTCATAAGAATCCATCAGAATTACTTTTTAGAATCATTCTTAGCTGAAAAAATGTTTTCCTGCTTCCATGAACCTTTTTGGTGCACCATACAGATATGAGGATTTTCTAGATCCATTTTTAGATATCATGGTATGTATAACTACTGTTGCTGTTACTATTATGGCCCTGTTTGGTTCATGGATTTAGTGAAAGAAAAGAAAAGGGAAAAGGAAAAGGAAACAAGAACGGAAACTAGTGTTTTCCATCATGCTTAAATAACATTAACAATAAAAATTGTAAAATATAATTGTAACATAAGGAAAAAGGAAGGGAAATTACTCACAACATTCAAAATGTTTAATATATTTCTCAACTTATTTTCTTGTCTTTCCAAAAGGATGTAGTGTTAAATATTAGCCCAACATAGAAATTGGTTTTTTTATCTTTTTTATTTCTTTCTTGTGCAATGGAATGAATTAAGTTTTTAAAAGTCTTATATCTGTGTCAAGTTATTATATAATTTATATGTCATTCTGAATACCTGAAATCTCACCCCCCATTATTAAAATGAATGACATTTTTGCTTACACAAACATTTTCTTAGATGGGGCGGGCAGCTTGCACTGTCCTTCAAGGTGGGTTTAGAATCCACATTGTAGGCAGAGCATAGATAGGTATACTTTCAAAGTGGCGTAAGTTGAGCTTTTAACTTTTGAGTCACCAAGTTAATAAGCTTTTACATGGTTTCTAGGTCACTGTGAAGCTTAGAGATGTTAAGAGTTAATACTTGATCCCTAGTTCCTTGCTGTAGCCTACTACTTGTCACTTTGTGGTGGGTTTGTGGGAAAGATAATCCATGACCATTTAATTCCTTTTGGTTTTCTTGTAGTCCGCTTGTGGCACTTTTTTCTAAAAAATGCTTTTTGTTCACTTGTTCAGATATACCCCTATTTCAGATCCAGACTCTAAGGGATACTTTGATTTATTAATTAAGGTTTGCCTTTTCTATTGGTCTATTACTCTATCATGTTTGTCATTAGTTCGCTTTGACACTCCAAAGTATATGCTCTTGCTTTAATAATTTACTGCAGTATCTACTTTTGAATTGAAGTTTTGCACCCTTATTTTATTGAAAAAGTTAGTTGATTTCAGTCCAAATATACCGAAACTGAATTGCACAAACCTATTAGTTCTAGTTTTAAGTTGGTCAATAGCATTCCCATTCATAGACCTTACTTTTTTTTTTTTTTTTTTTTTTTTTTTGGGGGGGGGGGGGGTGGGAAGGGGAGGGGGTGAAGCGACTAGTGGGTCCACTGTCCACATTAATTCTTTCTTTGTACATGATCCTGTAAAATAAAGCTTTGTGCTAAATTTCATTCATTGTGCTTATATGATGATTAGTTTACTCATACTGTGGCATTTTTGTGCTGATCAGGTTAGGGTGAGTACTGTGTTGGGATCCTTTGCCCCTCTCCATCAGTGAAACCTGTGCAAGGGTTCAGTTCTGGTTCAAAAGCTACATTTATCCTTTAAATTAATCACTCCTCTTGGGCATAGATTTAAGCCACATCAGGTTTGTAATATGCTTCATGTTTTGCTCCTTAGTGATATTCTTCCATTCAATTGATTGATAACCATGTTTTCCTCAGGCATTCCTTAAGTTGACACATGACACGTGAGCAGAAGCCCACGTGCACAACACACACATACACACACACGCACACACGCATGCACATGCACAGCAGCACAACACAGCTCACGCACAGCTCACTTCACAGCAGCCCACGTGCAGCACGTGCACAGCACACGTGCAATGCACTCATGCACGGAATGATGATATCATTTTGGAGGTTAAAAATATAACAAAAAATGATGATATCTTTGTTTTGTAAATTATTCGCTCCCCTTACTTCAAAAATGTCTCAAGTTTTGCAGTTTACTAAATGTGTATTAGGGAATGATGATATCATTTTGGAGGTTTAAAATATAACCAGATGTTAGAAAGTATCATTTTGTGCAGGATTTATGGTAATTTTCAAGTACATATTTGTCTTTCATCTTGTATTTTAGACCACAATGAATGGCATTATTATGTACTCCACCTGTCCTATGAGTGCATTGGCATTATTATGTACTCCACCTGTCCTAAATAAGAGTCTCTTTTGGAATGGCGCTTTAAGCTGTCTTTTGACATTATTATGTACTCCATCGGTGCATTGCCATTTAAAACATATAGCTTCAACTCATTTATTGGAATTGAAAGTGGCTCATTTTCCATCGGAGCAAACCGATACTTTGTGACATTTTTATGTAGATTTATAATGTTGGTTTGCAATTTTTATGCAGATTCATAATGTTGCGAGGCTGTCCAAGTTTTTGTTCGTATGTAATACTTGAGCGATTAAGGGATGACTCAACATAAATATGTACCAAAGGAGTCAAGATTCAGGAAAACTTGTAATATTCTCAATTTGACTCCAAGACTATGATTATACTATAAAAATTTTTGACTCTTTTTCTATGTTATTAGGAAATCATTGGGATAAACGATGATAAATTTAATGATTGTTACTATCTAAAGTTGTGTATTGGATTGTATAGTTGTGTTTTGTGGTGATCTTACAATTTGTGTTTATAATAAGTCGTTGTGTTGGATTGCAATTTTTGTTATTGGTGTTTATATTGTGTTAGGTACCAAAAAATAATAGGGTAGATTCTTGCAAAAATAATATTTAAAAAAAAAAAAAAAACAAATTTCTGATTTGTTACTGTTCTAAACCGTGACAATTAGAGAAAATCGTGACATTATTTTTACATACTAGTCACTACTCTTAATAATTGTCACAGTCCAAAACCATGACAAATAATGTGACTAATTCCATAAATTGTCATGGTCTGAAATTGTGACAAATAATGTGACAAATACCACAATTGTCACGGTTTGTGAGCGTGACAAATATATAAAGTGTCACTGTTCTAAACAGTGACAAATCTGTGACAATTGGAAGTGATATGTCACTTTTAAAGTGTAACAAATGAACCGTGACAAAGACCATTTGTCACGGTTATGGACAGTGACAAATTTTTTTGTCACACCCGAAAATGTCACAGATAATAACGGTGACAAAGGGCATTTGTCACTGTCCAAAACCGTGACAAATCGGCTATTTTGGTGTAGTGAAAGGTGCAGTGAATCCATAAACCAATTGTGATCAAAGATTTTTATGAGACCAATTGGAGGATGTTCATAACCCATTTAAGTACCTCTGTGATTTTTGTTTTGATGAAATTCCATGCCTAAGATGGTTTGGTCTTATGATTTCAAAACAAGCAACTCTCTGTCCAAAATTTTAGAACAGTAAGTTCGTTTTGAAATTAATAAATCAGAACCTTAATAGAGTTTCCCAGGTCTCTAATAATTTTTTCTAAGTACCTTAATGTGTTAGGAAGAAACCCTAATAAGATCTAAGTGTTTCTCATTTTTTTACTATTTTTAGAAAATTGTACAAGATCTCTGGACAGAGAGTTGCAGATTCCTGAGTGATGTCTAGTGTTTTCCATATTCCCAGAGATCTAACCGTTCAAACCTTGATTTTATTTTTGGGTTATAAACTAGACGCATAGAGGCATATCATATCCGACAATCATTAAGATCCAACTGTTGGAAGTATGGTTTTTCTACTTTTTAAAATCTGGTCTACTCTCTGTAATTTAGGAAAAGCAGTCATTGTTTTTGTCTAGTCTCATTGATTTTAAATTAAATGGTTTCCTAATGTCTTGGGACCCAAACCATGTTTTGAATAATGATAATTCAACTTAAATCCAAAGGCTAAGTGATCCAAATTAATGAACAAATCCATATCTCATTCTTGTTCATATTCATTCATTCATTCATGTACATTCATGCTTATGATTAGAAATAGTTATTGGATAAAGTTGGACTTAGTTTAACCTAATTAAGCATAAACATGGATTCCTTATGATCATGTTGGAATTATAGAACCCCTATATGGACATTACATTGGCTCTTAGTTGAGACTTATATATCTATAGCTCCAACTAATCAATAGGAATTCATAGTTTTGTCAATTCTTTTCATGCTTGATAGATCTAAGATAGAGAATTAGGATTGATTATTTGATGTCATATTATTGTGTGAAGCATGTGGACTAACCTTTGTTTTGTAGCGCTTTGGAGGTATGGCTTCTCATCTCTTCTGTAGTTTATTTCATTCGTTGATTTTCTTGATTTTCGACTCCATGCGCGACACCTTAGACTAGGTCTTGCCTTATGTGTTTATATGCATTAGAGACCTTTTCTTAGGTTTATTTTATATGTATGCATCGCATGTTTAAATTCGCAGTTGGATCCCGGGTAAGTTCCCTATTTGCACATCATCTTGCTTGCTATTTGAACTATGTGGCTTATGAATGATATTTTGTCGTTAGCATTCTTGCACCCTTTTCAACATACTTGTGTAATGTATTATTTATATATGTATTAGTTGAGGGCATGCTTAGATTAATAATTCGATTAAAAAGGATGATGAGTAGAGGCCTATCACGAGATAGGATGAAAGGGGGTGTTTTAGTCCGCCGGGCTCCTTCCCCTTTCATTCCATAATCCCCGGACCCAGATTATCTTTGGTTTCGTAAAAGATCAGTTTGCTTTCAAAATGGTTTCTTAATTTCCCTTTAAAAAATTAAGTGGCGACTCGTCTTTTATTTTGAAATTCGAAAAATGTTTTAAAAGTTGGCCCAAATGCCGGTATCCACAATCTGGCGACTCTGCTGGGGATCGAACCCAGAATCTCTGGTTTCGCAGACCAGAACTTTTGATTTTGGGATCACTCGAGGATTAGACTTGAAAGCATCCTTTTAATCAAATTAATTAATTTTTGTGTGCCCGTTGCATTACTTGCATGTCTCTCCAGTCGATTGCACGGAACTATGACCTTGGAGGCTCGGGGCAACCCGGTCGGTCAAGCCATCATGGGACTGTGTGGTCACCCTTGATCTCGTACCATGCGTTGGTATATGAAGCATCCTATCGGGTGTGTATCAAGGGTCCCTTATTTGACCAAAACCCGGCCTTTGCATGATAGCTTCTACAGAACCCTTCGATCTTAGGAAATTAATTCTTGATTAGGTTTATGTGCTAGGGAGTTTTGTATGCCCGAAAGGGATTATTTGAGATGATGACGATGCTTGCTTGATGAAATATGTGTAACCTCTTAATCAGTTTTGAGCGATTCCTTCTCATGTCCCACGACATTTGGGAACATGCTAAATCTTGATTATGTGATTACATCTCTTACATCTTGCTAGCTAAGCATCATTGACCTTGTATGCATCTGAATTCATGAATAGTACGACAATAATCCGATCATGTGATCCTCCTACCCAAAGAATTTTAAATACATCTTTGGAAGCAAATAGATTTTTGCAATCGTTCTTTCAAAAATCTTTGAAGTTCGCTTTTTGATTAAAATCTCAAGTCAACCATCTTTGAAGGAAGAACCCAAAATTCTTGGAACCCAAAATTTTTGAAAATTTTGAAAAGTTTCACCAACTAAAGAAACGCTTTTCAAAGCGAAATTTCAACCCAATCACCTTCTGGTTGAGGAATATAATCCAAAATTCTTGAGAATTATATTTGAGAGATCTCCCCAATTAAAGAAATGTTTTTCAAATGAATTTCAAAGCAAAGTTTCAACCCAATCATCTTTTGTTAAGAAATGTTTCCTTCAAAGGAAAGCTCCTTAAGAATTTTAAAAGACCCCATCATCTGGGGGATTTCAAAAATTCTAAAATTTTCAAACCTTGAAAGGGTAAAGAGGATCACAATGAAAGAAGAAATTAGCGCACTTGACATGGATGAGGATTTTATGTGCTTATGTGTTTATGTGTTAGGATTAGAATTTTCTTTCTTTGACATATAGAGTAGGCACACACGCACACATGCATTGCATCCGCATGACATATGGGCCATTCATAAAAATTTCTTTTGCAAAACAAAATGTCAAAATAAAGAAAGTTTCTTTAATTTTAAATAAAAGAATAAAATATGGTTGTAGGTTAAAGATAGAATCATCTAGAAGCACGATTTGGTACAGAGACTCTACTGCAAGGTTAGTAAGAAGAGAGATGGCACAAGAAGCAAACAAAAGAGAGATAGCATAATTGAGGGCCATAGTGGAACAGTAGGCAGGTCAAATGGCTAGGATGATGACCATGATGGAAACACTAGCACGACAACCACCAGTTGTTGATCCTCCTCCACCTGGTAGGGAGGATGATTGGTTCGATGATCAAGAAAGGGCTGAAGCGCCTAGGGCAGAAAAGGAGAAGATAGAGAGAGAAAAGGCTGAGAGAGAGAAGTTGATGACAGAGAAAGTAGAGAAACTGGAAAGGGTAGTCCAAAAGGCCCAAGGAGTAGACACCTGCTTGCTGGAACTAGAGGGGTTATACGAAGGGGTTTATGAAGTATTATTACCTGCTGGGTTCAAAATGCTTGTGTTTGACAAATCGATGGGACCGAGAATCCCTGTAGCCATATCAGGATGTGTATAGGGGCTTTTCAGCCAAGCGACTTAAGTACAACTATGATGGCTGTCCTATTTTAATAGACATTAACCAAAGCCACCTTATCTTGGTATCTTACATTGGAGCCTGGTAAGACCAGAATTTGGGAGGAGGTTGTCAAATCATTCGTAGCCCAGTGCGAATATAATCAGGATTTGAATGTTACTATTAGAGATTTAGAGACTACTCGACATGGAAATAAGGAGTCTTTCGCTGAATATCTGAGTCGTTGGAGGGGAAAAGTAGCAAAAATGATACAGAGGCCAACTGAGAAGGAACAAATCCGGATGTTAATGAAAAATCTCCAACCCGTCTACCAAGAGAAGATGAGGTTTCAGTCCATCAACACCTTTGCTGAAGTGTTTGATGTGGGAACAAGGATCGAGAATGCGATACAAGAAGGATTGATCAAGAGAGAAGAGTCGGTGAGCAGGTATAGGCATCCAAACTATGGGGCAGGAGGAGGGAATTCAGGGAGCCATTCAAATCCTAAAGATGTGAATGCTCTAAGCGAACCAGAGAAGAAGTTTGATATAGTTAGAAGTTACCCGAAGAGAGGAGGAGATAAGCCTTTAAGGAAGTTCTCAGACTTGGGAGTGTCATTATCCACCACCCTGGATAGGCTACTAGCAAAGGGGCACCTCCGCTTATTGGAGCCACTACCAAGACCGAATCCACCACCCCCAAATTTTAAAGCCGATCTATACTGTAAATTCCATCAAGAGTAGGGGCACTCAACCGATCGATGCTTGAGGTTGAGACATGAAATCCAGGATCTGATAGATAAGAAGGTAATATCTGAACCACCCACCAACCCGCTGAACATCACCAAGAATCCACTACCAAATCATCATGCGGTACCACCACCCAGGGTTTACTATTTGGAAAGTGAAGAAAGCTCTTTTGATCCATCGACATTGATCACTAAGTTGGGGTGCCCGAGGAAGCTTTATCAGATACAGGAAAATTTGAACATTTGTACTTTGGGCAAACTAATGGATGGAAACAAGGGAAAGGTGATAGGAAAAGCTTCTGATGTGGATTAGTGGACACCTGAAGATGACAGCTCTATTTGGTACAAAGAGGATGATAGTCAGGGCATCGATAAAGTTAAGGATGATCTTTGGTACGAAAGTGAGAAAGAAGATGAAAATTCAGGAGTCACTGAAGCACAGGATGATCTTTGGTTTAAAGAAGAGGTCAGTCATTTAACAAGATCAGGAAGGCACTTCAAACCACATGAACTTGAGAAAGACCACTCATGCCAGGAGTTGGATAAGGGAAAGGGAAAATTGAATGAGGAAGAAGAAGAAGATAGGGTCTTGAGACAAATAAAGAAGACACAAGCAAATATCACTATTTGGGGATTATTAATCGCTTCCAAGCGTCATAGACAAGCGGTTCTAGATGCTCTTAATCAATCTAATGTCTCCATCAACATCACCCTAAAAGATCTCATCGGCATGATCAGTAAGAGTTCGAATCCCGCTATCTCCTTTACTGAAGCTGACTTACCCCCTGGGGGACCCGCTCGTAACAAGCCATTGCACATTACCATCGAGTGTCTAGGAAATTCCTTGCCCACTTGTCTCATTGACAACGGGTCCGCATTGAATGTATGCCCATTCCGAACAGCTAAAAGGATGGGGCTTGATGAATCAACGTTTATACCGTCGGAGCAAAAGGTAAGGGCCTATAATAATACTCAATGGGCGGTTATGGGAATCATTTTTCTGAATCTCTCTATTGGGAGCGGGGAGAAAGAGGCAGAGTTCCAGATTATCGATATTCCAGCATCTTTTAATCTACTTCTGGGAAGGCCATGGCTAGACAGTTTGGGTGCCATCCCATCAACCATCCATCAGAAGGTCAAGTACGTTTGGAAGGGTAAAGTTTGTGATGTTCTAGGAGATAGCTAGATACATGCATCTGGGGCTTCATCTAGTGCCCCAGTTTTGGAAGTACAAGTACAAGGGGAAGAGACAAGCTTAGGCGGGTTCGATTTTATCAACGTGATAGAAGACAGCAGACCAAAAGAGTTTTTACCGCTCTATTTCGATCAGTATGCAAGACCGCTGGTGGCTGGAATTATGAGAAAGATGGGATTCTTCCCAGGAATGGGTCTAGGTAAGAAGCACCAAGGATTGTCCGAATTTCCAAACATTGTTACGCAAACGCATACCCGCGGGTTGGGATATCAGCCGTCAAGGGAGGAAATGAAGAAAAATAAGAAATTGGCTGATGCGCCAATGGAACCATACTAAAAAACTCTCAATGGATACTTCGTTAAAGAAGGAGATGAGTTTCCATTTTGCGGTTTCCCGGAGCCATGGTTGGATAAAGTGGGAAAATGCATGAAGCCGGGGTTTGAGATTTTCTTTGCACATGACTTCTCTGACTAAAAGGACCCTTACCTGGAACTACCCACGAAATCTACCACTATTCAGGATTGGGTATGCACCTTGGATGGCCTGGCAATGAAGAACCTGCTGGAAGAAGAACACAGGGGGATCGGAAAGGTTAATACTGGGGAAAGCATGAATAAAGATGGGCTGAACAGAAGTGAAGAAGAGAGCAAGGACAAAACAGAAAGGAAGAAATTAGAGCTTGGAAAAGAACCGGAGGAAGAAGAAATGGGGGAAATTACTCAGACAGAAGACTTGGAAGAATGTTTCATCACTGATCTTGGAGGGGAAAAGAAGAAAAAGTGGGTTTTTGAGTCTAGTGATAGGTATCCCCCTCACCCAGAGTCTGGATTAGCCCAAATGAGGCGTCTTTTAATTTCTATGTCTGTTGTAATTGCTCCTAAGAAAGTTAATGAGAATATGACTAATTTTGCTTACTCGACTGTGCATAATGATTGTGATTAATGTAGTGAAATACTAGATGAATTGCAAAAATTAATTGAAAAGGAAAATGAATCTGCATGTAAAATCATTGAAGGCACTTTAACGATTAATTTAGGAAACGAAGATAATCCACAAAATGTTTCTATTGGCTCCACACTTAGTAATGAGGAAAGCAAAGAGTTAATCAATTTATTAAATGAATTCAAAGATGTCTTTGCATGGTCCTATGATGATACGGCACATTGATGTGTTAGTAGACAATACGGTGGGGCATGAACTCTTATCTTTCATGGATGGGTTCTCAGGGTACAACCAGATATTGATGACACCTAAGGATAGGGAAAAGACTACCTTTATCACACCCTGGGGGACTTATTGTTATTAGGTTACGCCATTTGGGCTTAAGAACGCAGGGGCGACTTATCAAAGAGTCGCCACCACCCTGCTACATGACATGATCAATAAATAAGTAGAGGTGTATGTGAACGACATGATAGTGAAGTCCAAGAAGAGGGAAGGGCACTTAAAGGCACTAAGAAAATTCTTTGAGAGATTGAGAAAATTTAGAATGAGATTAAACCCACAAAAATGTACTTTTGGGTTTACCACGGGGAAATTGTTGGGATTTATGATTACGCATAGGGGGATTGAGGTAGATCCGACCAAAATTCAAGCCATAACCGAAATGTCGTCACCCCATAATGAAAAGGAGTTGAGGGGATTCTTAGGGAAAATACAGTTTATCAGCCGTTTCATATCCAAACTCACCATGACCTGTGACCCACTATTCAAGTTGTTGAGGAAAGGGGAAAAATTTGAATGGGATGACCAATGCCAGAAAGCCTTTGAGAAGATCAAAATCTACCTTCAAATCCCACATGTCCTATCACCTCCCAAACCTGGGAAGCCTTTATTGCTATATCTATCCGTTATCGAAAATTCCATGGGGTGCATATTGGCTCAAGAAGAGGAAGAGGGGCGCGTAGAGAAAGCCATATATTACCTAAGCAAAAGAATGACTAGGTATGAGTTGAATTATTCGCCATTGGAGAAAGCATGTTGGGCTTTGGTATGGTGTACACGCCGCCTTAGGCATTACATGTTATCCTTCCCCGTCATCCTAATATCCCGAATGGACCCACTCAAATACCTCTTTAAAAAACCTGCCTTAACCAGTAGGATCACGCTGGACCATGATGCTAGCTGAATTTGATATTAGATATGTCACTTCCAAATCTTTCAAAGGGAGAGCCATCTCCGAATACTTAGCTGACCTTGCTATGGAACCCGAGGAAAGGGGAGAATTTAAGTTTTCCAATGAAGGGGTGATGAAAGGAGAAGAAGATCGGTGGAGAATGTACTTTGATGGAGCAGCAAATCAGGTAGGATACGGAGTTGGAATCATCCTCATATCACCTAAAGGAGCCCCTACCCCATTGGTCATTAAACTTAAGTATAACTCAACCAACAACGCGGCAGAATACGAAGCATGCATAATTGGGATGGAAGCAGCCTTGGCCTTAAAAATTGACGAGATTGATGTTTTTGGGGATTCAAATCTGATAATATCAAAAGTAAGAGGTGATTGGAGAATAAAGCATGAGAAATTGAGACCTTACCATGAATAACTGGAGAGCCTAAAAGTACAATTTAGAAAAATCTCATTCTATTACCTTCCTCGTGAGGAAAACCAACTAGCTGATTCTTTAGCAACTTTGGCCTCGATGATCCAAATCCCTGTAGAAGTTACCATGATTCCCCTATCCATAAAAGAGAAAATCCAGCCCTCATTCGAGATAATCGCAACCATTGAAGGAGAAGAAGAAACAGAAGTACCGTGGTATATAGATGTTTGGAGGTTCATTGAGAAAGAAAAATACCCTGAAGGGGCGTTAGAAAAGGATAAGAAGGCGATTCGGAGGTTTTCAGCTCAGTTTGTGATTTATGCAGGAAAATTGTGGAAAAAGTCCTATTCCAGTTATAGCCTGGAATGTTTGTATGGAAGGGAAGCAAGAGAAATGATGGAAGAAATACATGAGGGAGTCTGTGGGCCCCACATGAATGGGCATATGTTGGCCAAAAAGATAATTCGGCAGGGATACTATTGGATGACTCTGGATAAGGATTGTTGTGAATATGTAAGGAAATGCCATAAATGTCAGATCCATGCAAATCTTATGCGCACCCCACCTTTCCAACTTTACAGCATGACCACCCCCTGGTCGTTCTCTGTGTGGGGTATTGATATCAAAAGCTTCAAATGAACACTGGTACATAATCGTGGCAATATATTATTTCACCAAGTGGGTGGAGGCGACATCATATGCAACTCTGAAAGCCAAAGATGTTGCAAATTTTATCGAAAAGAACATAGTCTGCAGATACGGGGTGCCAAATGAGCTTATTTCTGATCATGGGAGCCACTTTCAGGCAGAAGTTATCCCACTCTTAGGGAAGTATAAGATTACCCACCATCAATCCTCACCATACAGACCCCAGACGAATGGAGCAGTAGAAGCTGCAAACAAGAATGTAAAGGCGATCCTGGGAAAGATGATAGATACATACAGGGATTGGCATGAGAAGTTACCATTTGCTTTATGGGGATACCAAACTTCCGTAAGAACTTTGACAGGGGCTATGCCGTATTCATTAGTCTATGGGATGGAAGTTGTGCTACTAGTTGAGGTTGAAATACCATCTTTGAGAGTTTTGGCAGAATGCGAGGAAACCGAACTTGAGTGGCTGCGGGGGAGATATGAGGAATTGATGCTATTAGATGAGAAAAGATTGGCTGCTATAAATCACACTCGGGGATATCAGAAAAGGATAGCTCGTGCTTTCAACAAAAAGGTTCGCCCAAGGAAGCTTGCTGAGGGTGACCTGGTCCTCAAAGAACTTAAAGCGCCCGTTTATGACCCCCGAGGAAAATTCAAACCCAACTGGGTCGGACCATATATCATTAAGACGCTCCTCTCCGGAGTGGCTGCTTATCTCATGGACCTAGACGGAGTTGAGTTTAAACAACCAGTTAACCTTGATCGCCTCAAAAAATATTTTGCGTGAGACCTTGTCGTTTCAAAACCTCCAGAGTTGATGAACTACGCCTAACCTGATTCCCGCTAGGGGATACGTAGGCAACCTGCCCGGTTCGGTCACATAAATAAACTTGCCTAAAAGGCACTTCCCTTCTGACCATAGCTGAACTACTACGGACCTGATACCCGCTCAGGGATAAGTAGGCGGGCCCACAAGATCCTCGATCCAAATAAAACCCAACTCTTGATGTAACCCAATATCCTAAGTTTTGTTATGCCAAACTAGGGGCAAACTTGCGTTTGCCCAGAACTAGAATCAAAGTCCCTATACTAGGGGCAAACTTCGTTTGCTAAACCGAAGAACCCAGAAAGTACCTAAACCCATTTATAGATCTACAGGCTATCAAAATAGGTACAATGTGAAAGCAAATGAGGATTCATGGTATAGAATGATTAAAACTCTAGAGCAAAACTCAAAGCAAAGTAATAAGAGTTAAGAAAGACATTAAAAGGAAAATTTTCATAACCTAAAAAAAAAAGATGGAAGAAGTGCAAACTATGATTTGACATGATTAAAGCATTTTCCTGATATAAAGAAAAGTCTTTTTGAAAATTGAAATACATCACAAAAGTGCAGTAAGAGTCAAGCAGGATTTGTCAGAAGTTTTTAGAATCTTGTTTTTTCCCTTTTTGTTTGTTTGAGGCTATTTCTCGACCAAAGTCTGAATCTCAAGAAGGTACTCGGCAGTGGAAACAATTGAAGAAGGGACCCTCCGGAAAGGAGCCGACACTCTGTCACTCCAAGCCTCGGCAAATAGTCTCATGGTAGAAGGGCGTAGAGTGCAACTCCTCGAAAAATCAATCGTAAGAGTGTCTGGGACATCCTGAAGCAATCCAAACTAGCGAACCACCCATCTGGGGATATAAAAAGTGGTGACATATAGACCAGGTAAGCAAACCCCCGGGCGTTCGGGAAGCCGCACAGTGACAGAGCAGTAAGTCCATCGAGGGCACACCCAGCAAATATCCCCACGATACAGGTTCTGAAGCCAGGAAAGCCAGCCCTCAACCGTGCGATAGAGGAAATGAACATTCAGGCAATCATAGGGAAGCAGTCTCCCAGTAGGAGGGTGAGCAAAGAGGCCTAAATGCTCGAGAAGCCAGATCTGCAAAACATAAGGTGACCCTGAAAGCAACATCGATCCGGTGCTTTGTGCATGATCCAAACCCAGTAAGGTTTCTCCTAGAATAAGCATGATAGCACTCCGTATTTCTCGAAGACCGCAGACGATTGGGATAAGGATGTCGGAGGAAGACTGGAATAGGAAATGGGATAGCATAGCCAAAGAAAGGGCATTGCGTCTGATAATCTGATATCCTCCATCATCGGGATCACCCACGGAAGCATAAATAGAAGAAAGTTGGTCAAAGTCAATACGTCGGTCGCGAACAAAAGAGCCGGCAACACCTCAGGAAATACAAAGAAGAGCCGCTAGATCTTGGATGTACCCTGCTTGTATCTAGGGGATGATCAAATCAGCATAAGGGTTGGTATAGAGAATGGCGTTAAATTCCTCGAAGAGCGGGCAAACCTCCTCATGACCGAACCGGAAGACATGCAAAGAGGGATCCCAACATGTAATAGCGGCTCGGAGTATGCTCTCGTCTAGAGCCATACGGCGAAATGCGAAGAGGTCATTCAATCTGTGACACTCAAAGTTGAGTCGGTCAATACCGGAAAGAGAATCCATCCACGGGTATAGAATGTCAGAGCTTATGAGAGCCATAAAGAAGGAGAGGGAAAATAGAAGAAGATTATGAATGAGGAAGAGGGAAAAGGGTCTTAGGAGTTTTCAAATGGGTGTTGAAATGAGCAAATGGCACTTTTTTATAAGAAAAAGGCACGAATCAGCACTCGATGAAAAGTGGCAACACTCACTAAGTGCCAGTTGGTAGTTAATGAGTGCCGCGCGGCATTCAATAAGTGCCGGCCATCCTCTCCGAGTGTCGGCCAGAGTTTAAAATGCTCATGGGTTAATTTGTAATTTGGATTAGCCCAAACCTGCATAGAAATTTGAACAAGAGTATCACCATTCCATCATTCAAGCACCATTCATCAATAGATCAATAAAGTTCTTCATGTTTTGAGTAAATAAAGGGAATAAAGTCTAAAGTCTAAAGCTAAAAAAAGGGAAAAAGGGGTAATCGAGCATGAGTATAAACAGAATTCAAAAATTGGCACACAGGCCACCATGCGCGAATGCTATCAAGCCGCCTAAATAAATCCGCTAAGAAGAAAAGAAAAGAAAAAAAAGTTTGAAGTTCTTGTCCTCACAGGGACATAATATAAAGGAAAAAAGAGGTCAGCTATCATCGTCGACGATGAGGATTTCTTCTAGGTGCCTGTGTAGCTGTCTGACTTCCCCCAGCTCTGCCATCTCCGCCGTCTCCACCATCTCCACCATCCCCACTGTCACCGCCTTGACCGCTACCACCAGCACCTCCTTGATAGCCGCTGCCTTGACCTAGTTGAAACTCTTGAATTTGCCTCCTTAAAGCAACAATCTCAGCCTCCTGAAAAGACAAGACAAAATAAAGAATAAATGAAATAAAAGGAGTAAAGAAAAAAAAAAGAAGAAAGAAAAAGGAAAGGGAGAAAAGAGATAAGAATAAGATGAAAGTGAATAAAAATAGCGATACCATAGCTCTGGCCTGAAGATCAGCAGTGGCCCTTGCTCCATCAGCCTGTAAGGAGTTTTGAACACAGTCGTCAGTATAAGGATAAAAATTGGAATTGTAAAGAAAGAAAAGAAAATAAAAAAAAAAAAGAAAAAGCAATAAAAGTGTGTTTCTAGAAAGAGATCTACCCTCCATTCGCATCTATGAACCCAATGTTGGACAGTATGTGCATACGATAGACCTTCCTCTGCATAATCTCTGGGGACTGTATCATACTGCAGAGGAATGGATGGAACATTCTGGGTATAAGGGGCCAGCTGATACATGGTCTCCTGACCCATGTGCACCATAGGAACATTCCAGTTCCACTGTGGGAGAGCTGGAGGGTCGGCAACCCCAGGGACAGGCTGTAAAAAAAAAGAGAGAATTCAAGTCTATGTGAGTATTGTTGCAAAATAAAAGGAAAATTTTAAAAGAAAATAAAAAAGATGAAATATATGTTACCCGGGTAACATCCATAAGAGGAAGGTTGTGCATGAGGGAATTCAGTCTAAAAATTGGGTAGCCGTCTGGATCGTCCAAATAAGTTATAATATTTTCCCCACCTAGAGCAGCGATGAGGTCCCCATGATCCATAGTCTCCGTGCTCCTCATGGTAGTAGGAGGAGCCCTAGGCACATAAAAGGCAGGGGCAGCAAGTGACTGCCTAGTCACCCTCTCACCAAGATACCACTCCCGACATGACTCTCCCACCATCAGAATTCTCATCCTGGAGAAACCCACAGCAGCTTGGATTTCTGCGATGGTTTCTGGGAGGGCCACCTCCCAAGGATTCCATACCACATGAACCTCCCGCAAGTTGATAAGCAGGTTTCTGTACCCTACAAAGTCATGGGCCCCAACCTTCCGACCTGTCGCTCCTTTCCTCCATTTCAAACCCTGAGGCATGATCGCAGCCTCGCCTTCCCAGGTACTGGGAGCCCTCATGCGAAAGCATTCATGAGACCATATCTGCAAAGCAAAAAAATAAAAAAATGAATTTGGTCCGCAAAATAAAATATAGAGAAATGAAATGAAAAGAATAAAGGGTATATGATTGGAATATAATAATAAAATTTTACCTCCCAAGCTCTCCAGTACCCGTCAGTAGAAGGTGAGTTTCCCCTAGAAACCTCAGTCATGTGGTTGTAAAGAGTGGCCAACCCTGCCCCTCCCTAGTTGTACTGGGAGATGCAGTCAATGTCTATAAGAGAAGCCAAATACCCAATGTTGATCGTATCACCCTTTGTACTCATCAGCGAGCAACCCAGCACGTACATGATGAAGGCCCTAGCCATCTGGTCGTCAATAAAGACCTGACCCTTGAAAGTATCCAGGAACCATTTTGCGGGTACTATAAAATATCCTGAATGAGCCCTAAGTAAGTCGATAATCTCTTCATGACGAGTCTGGAGATCGTCATAGCGAGCAATGGGAAGGCTACCGAACGAAATGCTTGTGATCATAGCAAAGTCCAAAGGAGTCATCGTCATCTCCCCAAAGGGCAGGTGGAAAGTGTTTGTTGTATCCCACCATCTCTCTACCAAGGCCTAGATATGAGTCCTATCGTTCGAACTCTTCTCTAAAAGTAATGCAAAGAGTCCAAATCCGGCATTGTTGACCAAGGTTCTGACCTGTTCAGAAAGATCCTCGTACCACCTCCAGCCGTGAGCCATACTCCCATGGCCTTTTAGGACAAATTCTGGAGTCTGCAAAAAAAACACAAAACAAAAAAAGAGAGAAAAGAAGTAAGAAGCTGAAAAGAAATAAGTAATTAGATTCTTTGTAAAAGAAAAAATAAGTGGTGATCTCTGAGTCCAAGTAACTTAGATAAAGTTCTGATTTCTGGGTTCGAGTAACTCTTTGATTTGAAAATAAAATTTCTTTCGAGCCTAAGTGACTCGTTGTTTGAAAATAAGAAAATCCTCGAGTCTAAGCGACTCGTTGTTTCAAGAAATAAAAAAATTTCTTTTGAGTCTAAGCAACTCTTTGGGTTTTGAAAAAAAAAATTCTTTTGAGTCTAAGCGACTCTTTGTTTCAAGAAATAAAAAAAAATTCCTTTTGAGTCTAAGCAACTCTTTGGTTTTGAAAATAAAAAAAACACTTTTGAGTCTAAGCGACTCTTTGGTTTTGAAAATAAAAAATTCTTTTGAGTCTAAGCGACTCATTGGTTTGAAAATAAGAGCATTCTTGAGTCTAAAGCGACTCGTAGTTTCAAGAAATAAGAAATTCTTTTGAGTCTAAGCGACTCTTTGTTTTTGAAAATGAGAAAATTCTTTCGAGTCTAAGCGACTCCTTGATTCAAAAATAAGAGCATTCTTGAGTTTAAGTGACTCGTTGTTTCAAGAAACAAAAGTTCTTTTTGAGTCTAAGAGGCTCCTTGATTTGAAAATAAGAACATTCTTGAGTCTAAATGACTCATTGTTTCAAGAAATCAAAATTCTTTCGAGTCTAAGCGACTCTTTGATTTGAAAATAAAAAGAGGTTTTTCAAGTCTAAGCGACTCGTTGACAGTAAGTTTTAAGTTCAGTAAAAGCATGGTCTATGTAAAATTCGAGTATTTCACAGGGTCGGTGCGACCCTCATTAGTAATGGGCAAACAAGATAGAGGAATCCATGAGCATAAGAAATCAATGAATCCAAATAAGGGCAATAAACAAGAGGAACAATGCTGAGCATTGAACCCCAAACCATGGCAAGAAAATCAATCAATAAAAAGGGGGATATCTCAAATAAGTGCACAAAATAATGGGGGGCATCCATACATGCATTATTCATCCTACATTGCATAGCATTACATTATTTCACCATAAGCACAAAAGGATTTGGAAAGTATACCGATCTATGGAAAGCTCGTGTCGAGATATGCGCCTCGGAATCGACAAGTAAAACTGATGAGTTGTGGTCGGGATGGGGCTTATACTTCTTCTTAGGGGGGCCATGTGTGGACACTGGGATTCCACCGCTTTGTTTGCTTTTGAAACTTGTTTGATTTTGATCAAAGAAAGAGAAAAGGGTCTGTTGAAAACAGATACAGAGTCGCCACTTGGTCTTTAGGGAAGCAAGAAACCCAAATTTGACTCACCCAAACGGATAAAGGGCACCGGCCCTTCATAACCAAAGAACTTGGCTCGAGGTTTTGGTACGAGAGAGGAAGGAGCCTTTGTCGCGACTAAAACACCCTCAACTCGCCCCATCTTTCGACGGGCCTCAATTAGCATCCAAATAATCATCTTATACTACGTTTGGTTCGACAAATAATACTATGATAGTATATTACATCACATAAGAAAATTTGAAAATGGAAGATCTAAAGATAAGATATCATTCATAAGATCTAAGCCAAATATCACACAATGCAAAGTGAAAGATCACACAAATAAACCTAGGAAAAATCGTCTAATCATGTATCAAATAATCAAGACTTCCTAATCTAAAGGGGGACATGAATTGTTATTGAAACAAATAAACAAAGAAATCAAAATATGCTTAGCAAGCTAGTATGATGCATGTTAATCTTTGAGAAAAGAAGACCTCTCAATCCCCGGGATGGATGAGAAAGGATGATTAGATCGGGGGAAGTATGAACGTGTGATCAAGTTCATTCCTTATAATCTTCTTAGATTAGGAGCCATGAAGGCCCCAAATCTTGCATGGATGCAATGTATGTATCTAGAATGTGCCAAGGTTGTAGTGTGCTTTGTGTTCATGAATTCCTAGAATGACTTAGAAGTCTATAATGTGTATGAATGAATGAATGAAATCATCATGGGATATATACAAATGTAGTATGAACTACTTCCTAAAATATGAACTAATTTGGAAGGCATATAAGCATCAAATCAAAGAATGAAAGTTAAAAGGTGCTTGCTGTGAATAGTGGACAGAACAGTAACATGATCTTGTAAAAATGGAAAAGAGGGGTTAGGAATGTTTTCAATGCATGATTGTTTATGGAGGTTTTCCTTATTGTGTCTAGAACACAACCCAAAAATCCAATCTTTAATAACTATCACAGATTGAGAGAAATCATATGAACAACAAAGGTCACTCAGAAACAGAGTCCGTACTGTCGACTGAAATGTTGAAAAATCTTAGAAATTGAAAACGAGTGATCAAGAGGCCCATTTTAGACAGAAAGTTCCCTAAGACATTGAATTTTAAGGGAAAAATAAGTTGGGACCACCCCGTTTGGAAAATATATCTGAAAAAGAAGTTGGAAGTTAGTCAAGCTGCTGTGACAGCAGATGCAGAATGTCTGGAAGGAATGTTTGGGTCCAAATGGACCATTTTCAAGTACTTCCAAGTCAAACCAAAAATCATGGGTGTTCTACAATGAGTTAGGAAGACTTTCTAAGTGGCCTTGCATCTATATGTTGAGTATTGAGTTCTAGAGAAATCTTTGAACTCAGCTCACTCATTGTTTTGACTCACTGTTTTGAAGATTTTGGGGAAAATAAGGTTTTCTTTCTTGAAATCAAAATTAGAGGGATTGAGGGGGGTTTTGAAACAGAGGTTTTGAAATTGTATTTTCATTACTCAATAAAGATTATGACCACTTAAAATACCAACATTCAACTCATCATCAAGAACCTCCAAGATTGTTGGAGAGACTCATTTTTATTTGAGCATAACTTCAATACACTTCAAGGATACCTTGGAGGTATTGAAGTTATGATCATCATCTATCAAACATGTTTTTGAGGTCAAGAGCTACTATCCATAAGGATTCACTCACCCCAAACTTCATGTCATCATTTAGATGATGATGAACTAGTAAGTAAATAAAGAAAATCAAAAAGAAATGAGGTGAGAAGAGATAAACAATGAATAAACAAGCAAGTAGATGATGATCAATAGATGATATTCATGAAGTATTGAACTTGTAGATTGGTGTTTCACTCATAAGCAATGATATTGGACATGAAAGAAACTTCCACTCTCTTAAATGCTCACTAAAATGATGGTTGGGTGTATTGAATCTTGAAGTAAATGGGAGTAATGAAGTAAAAACAAAGTTTAGAACTCACTTTTGTTTTGAAAATCAAAGAAGAAAGCTTCTTTTCTCTCTATTCTAACCTTATCTCTATAACTTTCTCTCCCAAACTTTTTCTAAACTTGCATTTGACTCCCCCAAATGAAGAGCAATGGGGGGTTTATATAGGCCAACTTGGGGTGGTTTTGGGGTTTTAGAAGTATTCTCATTGGTCCCAAACATCTGAAATCATGAAACTACGTCGTTTTGGTTTTAAAATAATCAAAATGGACCCCCAAAAGAAATTACAAAAACACACTATTCTGGGGAAGAGTGCCGCGGCAGCACTGGGCCAGTGCCGCGGCGGCACTGCTCCTCCCTCGTCCAGATAATGCTGTTTAGGCCCCCTGAGGTTCCGGTATTCGCGAAAAGGCCCTATTTCGTCCAAAATTCACAGAAAATGCGTATGAACTCCAAACTGAGGTTGTGATATACCGTTGGAAAGGTAATGGAGTCTACTTTACATAAAAAATAGTTTGGGGATAGGTCACTTTGAAAAGTTTAGCGGTATTCGTGATAAAAGCCGATTTGATCGCCTTTTTTTACCTTCGGAAATTCAAAATAAATTCATTTTAAATCCAGGAATTATGTGCGATATACCGTTGGAAAGCTATTGACCTCTAGTATCCATGAAAAATATTTGAAAATTGTTTTAGTGCCCCGATTCTAAAGTCAAATCTTGGTCAAACTGGTCAAACCTGAGATTCCAGGGAAGTTCTGGGAACCTCCGGGAGCTCCCAGGAGCTGACGTTTTCGCTCGATTCTCATTTAAAACTCATTTTAATACTTTTCTAATGATTCCGGTGAATTCAAACGATTTCGGTCAAACTTGGTCAAACCTGGTCAAACCTTGGTAAAACCTTGGTCAAACTGGTCAACGGGGACTTTCGGGGAACTTCCGGGACTTCCGGGGGTCTCTGGGAGCTGACGATTTCTTCCGATTTTACTTAAAAACTCATTTTATCATTTTTCTTATGACATAGCACGTTTTCAGAACTTCGGGACCAAATCTGGGAGTCTTAGGGCTTTCAGGGGCATTTTGGTCAATCTGAGCATTTTGAGAGATAGAGCTGACTTCCAGGAGTCTTTTTGAGTCTTTTACGATCATTGTGAACCACCAAGCTATGGGTCTCCTAAATCTGATAGCCGACAAAATGGGGTGTCTACAGTTTGCCCCTCTTTGGCATGAACTTGCGAGGCAACGCATGTCGCAAGCGAGTGCCAAAGCTTTGAAGAGACAGGACTTTTTTGGAGGCTACAGATTTAGGATAAAAAGCGTTGCAAAAGATGCAATGATGGTGAGGCTAATGCTGGTCGCGCTCTGCATGAGCTGCCTACGTATCCCAAGGGGAATCAAACCAGGACTAGTTCAGGGCACAAATAGGCAAATTACGTATGCACAACGAGACAGGCGTATGCTATGTTATGAGGAGGATATGCGATGCATGGATGGGTTGTGTCATGAGTCCTATTATGCCTATTGTATGATCCTAGTATGCTGTAGGGTGTGCCACTCCGAGTGGGCTGGTGTCGTGCTGGTGCTTCTGACTATGATGCAGTTATTGACCCGAATAGGGATACCAAGATTTTAGAAGGCTCTGAGTCTAGGGGCAAACTTCTGAATTTTGGGAAGTGTGCTTCGTAAGAGAACGTAATTGGGTGTGGGGTCTCAGAGGACTATAATCGAAGACGCCCTTTTGGCAGATAACCGACGGACAAGGAAGCCCTGGAAATTAAGAGACGGACACAGAAGTCAAGGGACGATCATGAAATCCTGAAATGTCACGCGATGAACATGGAAGCCCCATAGCATATTTTGAATGAGAGCGATGATGATTAATGAACCGACGATGTTTGAATCGAGATGATGAGTCGACAATGGACTACTGTGATTGAACTAGCGGTGTACGAATCTGCTGAGGATTAATCTAAATCTGCTGGGGATGAAGCGACTCTTTCTGGGATCTCTCTTCAACTGCTTCTCTTGATCAAAATTTGATTTCATCAAAATCTTTTGGTGCTCAATCCAAAAGGGCCGGTCGGGGCCTCCGGGAGCTGGTGTTTTTTTTTTTTTTGCTTCTGTCCTCGGGGGATGATGTGGGGTTCTCGGGGAATCTCTTTTCTTGATCGGGAACCAGGACCCATCTCTGAATCTCTCACGGTTGATCAAATCTTGCGGTGCTCAATCCAAGAGGGTCGGTCGGGGCCTCCGGGAGCTGGTATCTTTCTGTTTCTGTCCTCGGGGGATGATGCGGGGTTCTCGGGGAATCTCTTTTCTTGATCGGGAACCAGGACCCATCTCTGAATCTCTCACGGTTGATCAAATCTTGCGGTGCTCAATCCAAGAGGGCCGGTCGGGGCCTCCGGGAGCTGGTATCTTTCTGCTTCTGTCCTCGGGGGATGATGCGGGGTTCTCGGTGAATCTCTTTTCTTGATCGGGAACCAGGACCCATCTCTGAATCTCTCACGGTTGATCAAATCTTGCGGTGCTCAATCCAAGAGGGCCGGTCGGGGCCTCCGGGAGCTGGTATCTTTCTGCTTCTGTCCTCGGGGGATGATGCAGGGTTCTTGGGGAATCTCTTTTTCTATTTTTTGGTGCCTTAGCCAAAATCCAAGATTCGTTCTCAGAACTCTCGTGTTTGATCAAAATTTACGACGGTTGTTCTGAAATAGCCGATTCGGGTCCTCGGGAGTCAATTTTTCCCAGTTTCTGCCTGCTGGAGGTAGTTCTGACAACTTTTAGTCTGATTGGGGTAAAACCTTACAAATCTTGACCAGAATGGGCCACTAGGGCTGATCGGGGCCAAAAATAAGCTGAAAAAGGCCAAAACAGGTCAAAATGGAGTGAAACGGAGCAAAATGGAGCGAAGCGGGGCTCACGGGGAGCATTGCCGCGGTGGTACTAGGACACTTCCGCAGCGGCAGTTGGCCAGTGCCGCGGCAGCACTAGGTGGCCAGACTCCATCTTTGTATATTTCAGGTTTTTGAGCTTTTGAAGCTCATTCTTGGCCATTTTGGGGTATTTTTGGAGCCAAAAATTGCCAAAACGCAGCTTGTGCGCGCTCAGGTGAGTAATCCTACCCCGTAGTTGGAATTTTAATTGGTGTTTTGGTTTGCTCAATTTTGCAAGAAGAAAGTTTAACTTTGACTTCCATTTTCTTTGTAGATCCATGGCTTCGAGCTCGAGGAGACCGT
This sequence comes from Hydrangea macrophylla, assembly GCA_033977485.1. NCBI lineage: Eukaryota > Viridiplantae > Streptophyta > Magnoliopsida > Cornales > Hydrangeaceae > Hydrangea > Hydrangea macrophylla. Next base: position 59,023,003 of record CM066997.1, on the reverse strand, counting down.
CTAAGAAGGCCAAGGAACGGATGAAAGCCGAGATGCAAACCCCGGACTTGCTTTTACGGGACCCCCAACATCATCTTTCGGCCGCGGCTCTAGCGAGCTTGGTATGTGAAACCTTCGACATTTTAGGACTATTTCCAAGTATTGTGCTAGTTTTGTGAGCCGTAGTGTGCACCTAGAGATCGTTAGAAGTTTGATTTGTGCTCAAATGTTGATTTTGCGAATTTGGACCTCGGGTCATGAATAGTGATTTTGTGCATCGCTTTTGTCGTCTCTGGTATGTGCAGGTGCCGGAAGTAGCATTGAAGGGCCATGGTAGCCTCGCTTATGCTTTCCTGTGGTACACTCAACTCTCGCCTACCGTCAAGAGAATGGTAGACGATGCTGGGTTTGGCGGCTTTGTTCGCTTGGTTTCAAAGAGCAGCAACGATTTGGCACATTTTTATGCTCTGGCTGAGAGGTGGTGGGACACCACCAATACTTTCCACCTGCCGTTCGGCGAGATGACCATGACGCCCTTCGACTTCTCTATGATTACCGGTTTGAGGGTAGGCGGGAAATGCCTGATTCTGGATTATTTCTATGAGATCGACCCTGAGGCTGTAGAGATGTTGATTGGGGCTGTTCCTCCCAATTTGGAGAGGCACTGGTTTCCTTGTGGCTGGCTTTACCGGGCTTATGGCAGAGGGAATCATAACCTGAACAATTCCCAGCTTTTGAGGGTGTATCTTCTGTATGTCCTTGGCTGCTCGATCTTTGCGACATAGAACGACCGGGTGAACTTGAGACTTCTTTCTTGCCTAGCGACCATCGATGAGATCCCTTCTTACGACTGGGGCGGTGCTGCCTTGGCCCATCTTTACAAGCACATGGGTGAGGTTTCCCGAGGTGATGTTAAATCGACAGGGGGATTTTGGCAAGCTTGGGAGGTATGTGCTGCATTTTGCTTTATATTCCGACTTTTCAGTTTCTGTTCTTTTTCTGATTTTCTCCTTTGTCCGTGCAGCTTTGGAGCTTCGAGTACCTGAAGATGTTGGCTCCCTCCCCTGCGGATGAATCAGGCAAAGACGAGGATGGCATGGCTCCTGTGCCTTTGTTCCCACGAGGCTTGAGATGGCGGAGGGATGTTGTCGGGGTGAAGAGTGGGGCCCACCGGATTGTTTTTCTCAGAAACTTCTTAACCGGACTGACGGCTGCTAATGTTGATTGGACGCCTTGGGAGCGCGTTGCCTGTGCTACCCCTGAGGAGATACAAGCGGTCAAACCTCTTTCCTCTTGCCGACTTTTGATGGAGAGTACCGAGTGCAGGCAGTGGTTCCTTGGTGAGCGAGTGTCTCGGCAGGTGGTTGGTGGTTCCAGGTATCGGGTCCCTCATAATCCCCCTGCAATGGATGCTAGTGACCTTTCTGGTGATGCTCTGCTGGCGGCCTTGGCTGGCACCGACGTTTGGGACCATTTTCTCTCTGAGACCGGTTACGAGGCTTACCGTGGCCGTTTCCTGATGCCCAACTTCCCACTCGTGGAGGTGAGTTTTATGTTTTTTTATTCGTTGCATATGTTTTTGATTTATCTTTTCTTAACTTGTTTTGTGCCTACAGCTCCGCGAGATGTACAGGAGGCAGGCTCCTCCGACTTCCGATCCTATCCCTCCTTGGGATTGGACCGTCAACGTTCTAGGCGTTGATGGCACTCCCCAAGTGATGGAGGTGCTGCGAGTCACATGCGGGTACCCTACTCAGCCAGCGGGCATCCTCAATGTTCTTTGGAGTTACACTGAGGAGGGTCACGCCTTGGCGGCTAGCTTACGGTCCTTGGTCCTCACACGAGACCATCGGGTATGTTTCTAATCTTGCGCTCCTTAAAGTTATGAGGTTCTAGCCCTGGATTTTACCCTTGACAGATGGATGGCATGCGGCAGTTTGCTGCCAATCAGATGGCGTCATTGGTAGGTTTCTGTCTTGACTCTATTTTTGTATTTTTTGTTATTTTCCTACTGATTGCCTTTATTTTATTAGTGTGTGCAGTACCATGGAGGCAGAGCTGGCTCATCGAGGACCGGTCCAAGGTGCAGAGGTAGTAGGAGGAGACCGTCGCCGACATACACTCCGGGCGGTCCGCTAGAGGACGAAGATGAGGAGGACTGAGGCCCCCCCCCCAAGCGGGAATTTTATTCTATTTTCTTTTTATGTTTTCGATCGGGTTGTACTGGTGATGTGACTATTTGGACAGTGTAGGATGATGTGTGGAACAGTTTGTGACCTTTGACAAATTATTATGATGTTTTTCCTTTTAGGCCGGATAGCTTCCAGTTTGGAGGCGCGGTTGTGTGCTTGTTTTAGTTGATGATCATGTGATGATACATGTGCACTGTGATTGTTGGGTGTTACTGCGATGGGCAGTTTTGTAATAGTGAGTGTTTTTGCCTTACAGGTGGGATAGTCCGTGAAACGGGGAGGTGCTACCGAAATTTTGAATTTTCCTAGAGCCGCGACAGAAAACATGGCTTTGTATGATCCCGCTCAACTCACGGCTTGGCTGAACATCACGGATGGTGTGGAGCGGATCAACCTCTTTAGCTACGGCTTGACCGAGCTATTCTCTCTTTGCCAGATGACCCTGAACACTGAGTTCTTGCGCGCTGCTATTGCTCACTGGGACCCGGTGAACCATGTCTTCAATTTCAATGGCTTGGAGATATGCCCCTTGTTTGAGGAGTTCTGTGCCATCCTTGGCTATGATTCTGATTTGGACCTGTTTCTCCCTTCTGCTGATACCCTCAGTCCTACGCGAGGCTTGGCTGAATATCTGAATTGTTCCATCACTATTTCCCGCCGGCTGCTTCAAGGTGAGGTTCTTGACATTGCTTCCATAATTGCTCGATATGCCAGTCCTGGGAATCCCAGCGTGTATGATGCTACTCGTGGGGCTGCTCTGATTCTATGTATGACTTCACACTTCTTGTTCTCGAGTGCTTCTAGAGACTTAGTGCATGTATGTCTCAGACTGAAGGCAGGTAAGAACCCCATGGCCATGGTTTTGGCCGAGACCCTGAATGGTTTGGATCGCGCTTCAAGTCAGGGAATGCTTCTACGAGCGTCTTCAGTTATGGACCGGTAATGTGCCGCCAGTTTATTTTCACAGAGCTGTGCTTCATACTCATTTTACTTCTGCTGATTAGGTGGGTATGATGGGCACCTTATCTGAGGCTAACATTTGCTGGATCGTGAGGCGTTGGGGCCTTTATGCTGTGACCACTAGTCTTGGGGATTTTCAGAGGGTGTGGCTGATGGGACTGAGAGAGACCTCCTTCTATCATCCTCGTCGGTTGGCCAGACAGTATGGGCAAGTTCAAGAGGTCCCCCGGGGGTTTACTAAGAGGGTCTTTGCTTCTAGAGTCAGAGCCACTACCATTGCTGCTTTCATCAGGGGCTGGGCCAGCCGAGCAAGGGCCTATTTCTAAAGACCTTTGAAGAAATAAAAGACATAAAGATAAAACTAGACCTGACTGATTCTGCTTATTCCTCCCAGTGTCTTTGAACGTGTGTGATTGCTTTTCGAAAGACTTTTATTTTTTATCTTTCCTGCTTATGTAATATTCAGAGTTTGTTCATCGGTGAACCTTGGTTACTTTGGGAATCTCATTTTATACATTTTAGCTTTTAAAAATATTTTGTAATCGAGATTTCAATTAGATGTTGCTTTTGGTACTTGCTTGGGCATGCTAGGATGATTAGAGGCAAACGAGGCGGGTGGCAAAAGTTTGCCCCTAGTTTGGGACATATATGGTTGTGAGGCAAACGAGGTAGATGACCGACGTTTGCCCCTAGTTTAGAAGAGGTTCAGGCGAACGAGGCGAGTTGCTGAGTTTGCCCCTTGTGTGGAGGGTTATTTCGGAGTTATGGTAAGGACCGCGACTTTATTCTCTCAAATGCTCATAATTTTTGCCTAGGCACCAGTGAGGTAACCTAGCGAGCTCTTTTCTCTCTTTTGTTATTGCTCACCTTGGATTTAGCTCTAACTTTTGCCTAGGCGTCCTTTCGGATTTTCAACCTAGCGAACAATCCCTCTTTTTTTTTTTTTTTTTTCTTTTTTTTTTTTGAAAGTCTGCCTACGTACCCCCGAGCGGGGATCAGGTCCAACGTAATTCGGGCCAAAGCTTGAAAGAAATTGGGCTATTTTTGTGAGTGCGGCGACCGAACTGATGTGGTTGCCTACGTATCCCCGAGTGGGAATCAAGTCGAGCGCAGTTCAGGCCAAGGTTGGAAAGAAATGGGGCTTTTTTGTGGATTGGTCAAGCATAGTACTTTTTGAGGCGGTCCATGTTGATTGGTTCTTTGAATTCGACACCATCGAGGTCCATGAGGTAAGTTGCTCCTCCGGAAAGAACAGTCTTGACGATGTAAGGGCCGACCCATTTAGGTTTAAACTTCCCACGGGGATCAAAGATCGGAGCTCGCAATTCCTTAAGGACAAGGTCACCCTTGTCAATCGTCCATGGACGAACCTTTTTGTTGAAAGCACGGCCTATCCTCTTTTGATAGATTCGAACGTGGTCGACTGCCGCTAGGAACTTTTCGTCTATGAGGGTCAATTCTTCATACCTTTCCCTCAACTAATCTGATTCCAAAATTTCACACTCTGCCATTACACGTAGTGATGGTAGTTCTATCTCGACTAGAAGTACTACTTCCATCCCATACACTAGTGAGTAAGGAGTTGCTCATGTGGACGTCCTTATCGAGGTTCTGTATCCCCAAAGTGCGAACGGTAGCTTTTCATGCCAGTCTTTGTAAGTATCGGCTGATTTCTGCAGTATGGCCTTAACATTCTTGTTTGCAGCCTCGACTGCCCCATTAGTTTGCGGTCTGTACGGTGATGACTTGTGATAAGTGATTTTGTATTCCTCGAACAGATCCCTGACTTCTGCCTTGAAATGACTTCCGTTATCCAAAATAATCTCATGGGGAACTCCATAACGGCAGATGAGATTTCTCTTGATGAATTTGGCCAATTCCTTGGCTCCTAACTTGGTGTAGGATGCAGCTTCTACCCATTTTGTGAAGTAGTCTATGGCCACCAGAATGTACCAATTTACATTTGAAGCTTTCGGAATGATTTCACCGATAATATCGATTCCCCAGGTGGAGAATGGCCAAGGTGAGGTCATGCTGTATAGAAGGGATGGTGGTACATGCATCATGTTTGCATGGATATGGCACTTGTGACACTTTCTCACGTATTCGCAACAATCTTTCTCCAATGTTGTCCAGTGTTACCCTTGTCTTACGATTTTCTTGGCCAGCATGTGACTGTTCATGTGCGGGGCCGCATACCCCCTCGTGTATTTCCTCCATCATTCTTCTGGAGCTTTTCCCACATAAGCAAGTCAGGTTGTGGCCGTTGTATCCTTTCTTCAGCAGTTTCCCACCGCAAATGATGAATTGCGCTGCGAATCTTTGAATGGCCCTTTTGTCTTTTTCGGTAGATTCTTGGGGGTACGTTCCATTTTCTTTGAAGTTCCAGACATCCTGATACCACGGTGTTTCATTCTCTTCTGTTTCGATTGCGACGATCATGTTGAACGAAGGCTCGTACCTTTGCTCAATTACCAAAGGCATCATCCTGACTCCCACAGGAACTTTGATCATGGAGGCTAAGGTAGCCAACGAATCAGCTAGCTGGTTTTCTTCCCTAGGCAAGTAGAAGAACGTTATGCTCTTAAAGTGCTTCTTGAGTCCATCGAGATGGTCATGGTAGGGCTTCAACCTCTCTTCCTTCACCTTCCATTCCCCTCTGGCTTGTGACACGATGAGATTTGAATCTCCGAAGACATCTAGCTTTTGAATTCTCAATTCTATGCCCGCTTCTATCCCCAGAATGCACGCTTCATATTCAGCAGTGTTGTTGGTGGAGTTATAATTGAGCTTGACTGCTGTGGATACCGGGATTCCACCGCTTCGTTATGTTTTGAAACTCGTATGATTTTGAATCAAGGAAAGAGAAAAGGTCTGCTGAAAACAGATACAGAGTCGCCACTTGGTCTTTAAGGAACCAAGAAACCTTAATTTGACTCACCCAAATGGATAAAGGGCACCGGTCCTTCATAACCAAAGAACTTGGCTCGGGGTTTTGGTACGAGAGAGGAAGGAGCCTTTGTCGCGACTAAAACACCCTCAACTCGCCCCGTCTCTCGACGGGCCTCAATTAGCACCCGAATAATCATCTTATACTATGTATGGTTCGGCAATTAATACTATGATAGTATATTACATTACATAAGAATCTTGAAATTGAAAATCAAAAGATAAGATATCATTCATAAGATTTGAGTCAAATATCATACAATGTAAAGTGAAAATCACACAAATAAACCTAGGAGAAATTGTCTATTCATATATCAAATAATCAAGACTTCCTAATCTAAAGGGGGACATAAATTGTTCTTGAAACAAATAAACAAAGAAATCAAAATATGTTTAGCAAGCTAGCATGATGCATGTTAATCTTTGAGAAAAGAAGATCCCTCAATCCCCGGGACGGATGAGAAAGGATGATTAGATCAAGGGGAAGCATGAACGTGTGATCGTGATCATTCCTTAAAATCTTCTTAGATTAAGAGTTACAAAAACCCCAAATCTTGCATGAATGTAATGTATGTAACTAGAATGTGCCAAGGTTGTAGTGTGCTTTGTGTTCATGGATTCCTAAAATGACTTAGAAGTCTAAGATGTGTATGAATGGGTGAATGAAATCAACATGGGAGGTGTACAAATGTAGTATGAAGTACTTCCTAAGATATGAACTAATTTGGAAGGCATATAAGCATCAAATCAAAGAATGAGAGTTAAAATGTGCTTGCTGTGAATAGTGGACAGAACAGTAGCATGATCTTGGGAAAATTGAAAAGAGGGGTTAGGAATTCTTTCAATGAATGATTTTTTATGGAGATGTTCCTTATTGTGTCTAGAATACAACCCAAAAAGCCAATCTTTAATAACTATCACAGATTGAGAGAAATCATATAAACAACAGAGGTCACTCAGAAACAGAGTCCGTACTGTCGACTGAAATGTTGAAAAATCTTAGAAAATGAAAACGAATGATCTAGGGGCCCATTTTATACAGGAAGTTCCCTAAGAAATTGAAGTTTAAGGGAAAAATAATTTGGGACCACCCCGTTTGGAAAATATTTCTGAAAAAGAAGTTGGAAGTTAGCCAGGCTGCTGTGACAGCAGAGGCAGAATGTTTGGAAGGAATGTTTGGGTCCAAATGGACCATTTTTAAATGCTTCCAAGTCAAACCAAAAATCATGGGTGTTCTCTAATGAGTTAGGAAGACTTTCCAAGTGGCCTTGCATCTATATGTTGAGTATTGAGTTCTAGAGAAATCTTTGAACTCAGCTCACTCACTGTTTTAACTCACTGTTTTGAAGATTTTGGGGAAAATAAGATTTTCTTTCTTGAAATCAAAATGAGAGGGATTGAGGGGGGTTTTGAAATAGAGGTTTTGAAAGTGCATTTTTAATACTCAATAAAGATTATAACCACTCAAAATTCCAACATTCAACTCATCATCAAGAACCTCCAAGATTGTTGGAGAGACTCATTTTTATTTGAGCATAACTTCAATACACTTCAAGGATACCTTGGAGGTATTGAAGTTATGATCATCATCTATCAAACATGTTTTTGAGGTCAAGAGCTACTATCCATAAGGTTTCACTCACCCCAAACTTCATGTCATCACTTAGATGATGATGAACTAGTAATTAAACAAATAAAAATCAAAAAAAAGAAATGAGATGAGAAGAGATAAACAATAAATAAACAAGCAAGTAGATGATGATCAATAGATGATATTCATGAAGCATGAGACTTGTAGATTGGTGTTTCACTCATATGTAATGACACTAGACATGGAAGAAGCTTCCACTCTCTTGAATGCTCACTAAAATGGTGGTTGGGAGTATTGAATGTTGAAATAAATGGGAGTAATGTAGTAAAAAAACAAAGTTTAGAACTCACTTTCGTTTTGAAAATCCAAGAAGAAAGCTTCTTTTCTCTCTATTCTAACCTTATCTCTACAACTTTCTCTCCCAAACTTTCTCTAAACTTCTATTTGACTCCCCCAAAATGAAGAGTAATGGGGTGTTTATATAGGCCAACTTGGGGTGGTTTTGGGATTTAGAAAGTATTCCCATTGGCTCCAAATATCTGAAATCATAAAACTATGTCATTTTGGCTTTTAATTAATCAAAATGAATCCCCAAGAAAAATTACAAAAAAACACCATTCTGGAGGGGAGTGCCGCGGCGGCACTGCTCCTCCTTCGTTCAGATAATGCTGTTTAGGCCCCCTGAAGTTCCGGTATTCGCGAAAAGGCCCTATTTCGTCCGAAATTCACAGAAAATGCATACGAACTCCAAATTGAGGTTGTGATATACCGTTGGAAAGGTAATGGAGTCTACTTTACATAAAAAAATAGTTCGGGGATAGGTTACTTTGAAAAGTTTTGCGGTATTCGCGATAAAAGCCGATTTGATCGCCTTTTTCGCCTTTGAAAATTCACAATAAATTCGTTTTAAATCCAGAAATTATGTGCGATATACCGTTGGAAAGCTATTGACCTCTAGTATCCATGAAAAATATTTGAAAATTGTTTCGGCGCCCCGGTTCCAAAGTCAAATTTTGGTCAAACTGGTCAAACCTGGGATTCCCGGGAAGTCCCGGAAACCTCCGGGAGTTCCCGGGAGCTGATGTTTCGCTCGATTTTCTCTTGGAACTTGTTTTAACACTTTTTTTTCATTTTTTTTAAATGATTCTGGTGAATTCGGACAATTTTGGTCAAACTTGGTCAAACTTGGTCAAACCTGGTCAAACCTTGGTCAAACCTAGTCAAACCTTGGTCAAACCGGTCAACGGGGACTTTCCGGGAGCTTCCGGGACTTCCGGGGGTCTCTGGGAGCTGACGATTTCACCCGATTTCTCTTAAAAACTCATTTTATCGCTTTTCTTACGACATAGCATGTTTTCAGAACTTTGGGACCAAATTTGGGAGTTTTCTGGCTTTCAGGGGCATTTTGGTCATTCTGAGCATTCTGAGAGATAGAACTGACTTCCGAGAATCCTTTTGAGTCTTTTTACGATCATTGTGAACCACCAAGCTATGGGTCTCCTGAATCTGATAGCCGACAAAATGGGGTGTCTACAGTTTGCCCCTCTTTGGCATGAACTTGCGAGGCAACGCATGTCGCAAGCGAGTGCCAAAGCTCTGAAGAGACAGTACTTTTTGGAGGCTATAGATTTAGGAAAAAGCGTTGCAAAAGATGCAAGGATGATGAGGCTAGTGCTGGTCGTGCTCTGCGTGAGCTGCTTACGTATCCCAAGGGGAATTAGACCAGGACGTAGTTCGGGACGCAAAGGAATGAATCACATATGCTCAACAAGACATACGGATGCCATGCTATAAGAGTGATATGCAATGCATGGATGTGATGTGAATTGTGTCATGAGTCCTATCATGTCTAGTATTATGACCCTAGTATGAGCAAGTGCTGTGGGGTGTGCAACTCCGAGTGGGCTGGTGTTGTGCTAGTGTTTGCGACTGTGATGTGGTGGATGACTCGGATAAGGACATCAAGGTTTAGAAGACTCTGGGTCTAGGGGCAAACTTCTGTGCTTTGCAAGCGGATGTAATCGAACGTGGGGTCCCACAGGACTATAATCGGAGACGCCTTTTGGCAAATAACTGACGGACACGGGAGCCCTGGAAATTAAGAGACGGACACAGAAGTCACGGGATGATCATGAAATCCTGAGATGTCACATGATGAACATGGCATATTTTGAATGATGACGATTAACGAACAGGCGATGTTTGCATCGAGATGATGAGTCGACAACGGACTACTGTGATTGAACTGACGGTGTATGAATCCACTGAGCATTAATCTGAATCTGCTGGGGATGAAGCAACTCTTTCTAGGATCTCTCTTCAACTGCTTCTTTTGATCAAATCTTACGGGCCGGTCGGGGCCTCCGAGAGCTGGTATCTTTCTGTTTCTCTCCTCGGGGGATGATGCGGGGTTCTCGGGGAATCAGCCGGTATCTTTCTGCTTCTGTCCTCGGGGGATGATGCGGGGTTCTCGGGGAATCTCTTTTTCTTGATCGAAAACCAGGACCCAACTCTGAATCTCTCACGGTTGATCAAATCTTGCGGTGCTCAATCCAAGAGGGCCTGTCGGGACCTCCGGGAGCCGGTATCTTTCTGCTCTTGTCCTCGGGGGATGATGCAGGGTTCTCAGGGAATCTCTTTTTCTTGATCGGGAACCAGGACCCACCTCTGAATCTCTCACGGTTGATCAAATCTTTCGGTGCTCAATCCAAGAGGCCGGTCGAGGCCTCCGGGAGCCGGTTTCTTTCCGCTTCTGTCCTCGGGGGATAATGCAGGGTTCTCGGGGAATCTCTTTTCTTGATTATTTGGTGCGTTAGCTAAAAAACCAGGATCCGTTACCAGAATTCTCGTGTTTGATCGAAATTTGCGACGGTTGTCCTGAAACGGTCGATTCGGGTCTTCGGGAGCCATTTTTTCCCAGTTTTTGCCTGCTGGAGGTAGTTCTGACAACTTTTAGTCTACTTGGGGTAAAACCTCATAAATCTTGACTGGAATGGGCCATCGGGGCTGATCGGGGCCAAAAAGGGGTGAATGGTCATCCTTGATTTGTGCGCTTCATCCAATATATCCTTCCTTAGATTATCATCGTTAGGTACATAGTGTTTACCCTTGCATCTCAATGCTCCATCTAAATTGATACTCCATACTTATGGTTCCTTTGCGGACATCCTAATGAACCATATCTTCAAATCTACATTTAGTTGTGGCACTTCCCGAATACAAATGATGAGGGTCGGTTGTACAACGAGACGTCCGAGGTGTTGTCCTTCTCTTGATTCCACTGGTTGAAGATCGAATTCGGCTAAAGACTCCAATGAATACCATTCTCTTTGAACAAATCAAAAGGCGAGGCCGGCAGCTCAAAGCGTCGGCTACAACGTTTGATTTACCTAGATGGTATTGCAAAGAGAGATAGTAGTCCTTCAATAACTCCATCCATCTTCGTTGTCGCATGTTCAACTCCTTTTGAGAGAACATATACCTTAATCTCTTATGATCCAAGAACAAGTCAAATTTCTCTCCATATAAGCAGTGTCTCAAGATCTTCAGAGCAAAAATGATTGTGGTTAATTCCAAGTCATCTGTAGGATAATTCTTCTCATGCGACTTCAGTCATCTCGATCCATATGCGATAACATTCTTGTCTTGCATAAGCACACAACCAAGTCCTTGGTATGATGCTTTGAAGCTCGAGCTTGCCAAACACCCCCTTTATCACTATGGTGAGTTCTAAATTCACTCAATAGCCTAGAAGTGATTTTTTAGAAGTTTTAACTTTAAGGAATGAACCAAAATGGGAAACCCAAGCCCCAGTCCACTTCTGCCTAATTTCAGGAAGAAGATGATCTTTCAATCAATTGAAAATGTTTCAATTGATTGAACTTGATGCTAACTCAACTGATTGAAAATGTATCAATCGATTGACACTTATTTTTCCTAATGAATTGAAAATGACTTCAATCGATTGAACTTGTTCTTACCTCAATCGATTGAAAATGACTTCAATCAATTGGTAATTATAGAATGTGGACTTTATATGTTGTTTACGATATAAGCTACTGAGTTTTTTAAATATTGTCTTTATGCTTTCATTATTCAATATTGTTGAATTATCAACACCTGGGTATCTTGGGTATGTCATGTCCATAGGGTTGTGAACATATATTGTCAAGATAGAATCTACCCTCTGATTCAGAGTAAGCATTCCCTTGAGAATGTCACCAAGTTGATTACTGAGTACTGCAGTCTTGTTGATAAGAGTTATCAACATGTTTGGTAATCATGAGTAGTGAATGGGACTCAAGGAATACAAGAAGTAATCATGATTCAGGTTGACAGTAACAGTTGTCCGACTACCTGAATATGATTACGAATGCTGACGGTAGAGGGACATTAGTACACCATACAAGTCTAGTTATCGCTTCGGATATGTTCTTTTGCGTTGGAGTTCAGTTATCGTTTTATAGTGGAATAAACGTTAACTGACCAGTTAGTTAGTTTGCTGACCAAAGAGTTTGGTCATGGTAATTAACAAACTGGTCTGAGCCAACAATAAAGAGCCTAGGAGGTCCCACTCTTAGCTCCGCTAGGATGCTTGGAAAGACACTTGAGGAAGCTGTTAAGACAGGTTCGATCGATCGAAGCATGTTCGATCGATTGAAGTCTTCAGGTTCGATCGATCGAGAATGGTTCGATCGATCGAAGGTTCGATCGATCGAACTCACTTCGATCGATCGAAGTCTAGGTCGGTTCTGGAAATCTATAAATAGGGCAGCTGCGTTCTGGTAGTTAGTGATCGTCGTTTTTATACGCAGAAGCTGCAGAAACTATCATAGTCTTCCCAAAACCCTCCTATCCTCTCTATTAGGGTTCCCACCAACCCTAGTCTTTCCGGCAGGCATCCGCAGGAGTCATAAGGGTGAAGATCATCTAGTGGAGGCTGCTGGAAGTTGAAGTTTCAGAATTGGGTTCAAGACACTAAGGTATAATTCTTGCACCCCTTGTACGCATCTATGGAATTGACAAGTAGTAGATCCTGGAATACCAAAAGTTTTATAACTTAACCTATTTCCGCTGCGCGTTTAAACTCTAACTTTAAACCACTTTATCCTTCAATTGGTATTAGAGCCACGCTCGTTTGGATCTATAGATGCGTTTTTGGAACCCTAGTTTTGATTTGCATGTTGATTTTAGAACTGTTTTCGAAACTGCATCGTCACAGATCTGTTTCTGCAGTGTTATCGCAGCAGAATACAAAACTGTGATTGCATAGGATGCAAGGTGGGTTCGATCGATCGAACTTGTTTCGATCGATCGAACATTCTGTTCTCAATCGATCGAACAGTCTTCGATCGATCGAACCTTCTGGTATTCGATCGATCGAACGAAGTGGGATCGATCGAGATAGATACTTTGTCAGGTACTCTGTTTCACAGTTTTAAAGTGTTTTGAAATTAAAAACTTTAATTTTAAAATATTCTGTAAAATTTTCAAATCATTCTGTGAAACAGAATGTTCAAGCGATTGAACAGTGTTCAATCGATCGAAGGTTCGAGCGATCGAACGGTCTTCGATCGATCGAACTGTGACAGAGAAGTAAGATGCTGTTTTAAGTTCTAATTCAGTATGTAAAGTGTTTATATACTGTGTGAATCAATTAAAGTGTTCCAATAGTTACATATATTTGTTATGTATGTGTGGATGTGTGTACGACTAACCCTTTTGCAGCAAAATAAGTCGCTATCTCCCATGGCACCAAGTCGTTTAAATATTTATATTTAAATTTTTTGAGATTGGTGCATGTTGTAATTTATTAATGGTTTGGTTTTAAGGCGTATGTAAAGGGCGCTGCGGCTTCAATCCTACGAAAAGGAAAGTCGCACCGGTTTCCCTAGCCTTTTATTTCTTTTTTGCTATTTCCTTTTTCTAGATAAATTGTTAGCTTCAAAAGAAGCATAGGTCCAATGTAATAGAATTAGAAATTCCATGAAGATGGAGCAAGGAGCCGTTGTCCATAAAGATGGAGCCGGAGGCGACCAAACCAAGAAGGTGGTTCTATGGAAATAGAGCCATGGGAGATAGAGGCATTGTTGGAATGCCTATGTTTCATTTTAGTTTTTTGTTTTATGTGCTTGTTTTGTGATTGGCGTATAATACATTGTTGCATGCACTTAAAACAAGTTTTCTAAAATAAAATTCAAAAACCATTTCTCAACACATTAGTAAACATTGGATGTTTATGGGTAGTGTGTGGAAACATTTTTCAAAAGCAAAATCCTTAATTTACTAAATCTAGTGGGAGAGGGTCTTATCAAATAACACCCACGATCTTCCATTAACGGTTCATTGTAAGATGAGTAGTGTATTCTGTGTCACCTCGCCAGGGGTGATCATTCCATACGGAGGGTACACTGCTCATTGGTTACTAGATGTGAACTTCCTATGGATAGGATCAATCAGACGTGTTAGAGGGTGACCACCACACGGAGGCGCTACTTGAGACGGTTGTGATTGGATCCTAGTTAATGGTACACACTAGCTAAGCTATGGATAAGGGATCCCACACGGGGCATTATTCAGAAACTTAGAGATCAAATAGGTTCGGGAGTTATGGCTATTTTGCAAGAGTTGCATAGCGGATAAGTCATGATAAATCGAAAGATCGAACATTGACCACCACACGGAGGCTTTATTCTTTCGTTTCGATATTCCGGCGACTTTGTTTTTAAATAAGAGTTTTAAGGATTCTTTTATTTCAAACTGTCGATTCTGATATCCATATTTTTTTTGTTTTGTTTGATTTTCAGTAATCATAATGTCTGGATCTGCATTTAGTCCACTTGCCACCATACTCACTCAAAACAAGTTAACTGGAAATAACTACACTGAATGGAAACGTAACCTTGACATCGTTTTAACTGCGGAGGATCACATATATGTCCTCACCACCCCAAGCCCTGAAGAACCCGCGGCAAATGCTTCGGCATCTGCCAGACGCGAGTTCGACAAATGGAAGAAGTCGAATGGAATGGCCCGTTGTTACATTCTGGCCTCAATGGCTGGTGTGTTACAACACCAATTCCAATCGAACGATTCTGCCAGTGACATTATCACATCCCTGAAAAAGATGTTTGGGGAGCATGGCAGGCCTGCCAGACAGGTAGCCATGCAGAAGATAATGAGTGCAAAGATGTCGGAAGGTACTCCAGTCAAAGAACATGTTTTAAAAATGATTGGTTATTTAAACGAACTGGAGACCTTGGGAGCCAACATCGATGCACAGACCCAAGTTGATATGATCCTCAATTCCCTGTCGCCTTCATTCGCTCAATTTAAACTTAACTATAATATGAATCAAATGAATTTTTCAATGAGCGAATTGATGAGTTCTCTTTTGGCAGCGGAAGGGGTGATCAAACCTGGGGTCAACGTTTTGAACGTTGAGAAAAGCGCTTCTTCTTCCCGATCTACACCGAAAGGTAAGAAAGGAAAGAAGAAGGCTGGCACTGGTGGTTCAAGTGTTGGACCGGTCCCTAAGATTGCAGAATCTAAGGGAAAAGGTAAGGGCAAAGGGAAGGTGGGTGGCCAAGGCAAAGGAAAGTGTTTCCAATGCGGTGAGAAGGGCCACTGGAAGAGGAACTGTCCAGAATTCTTAGCTACAAGAGTTCAAGGTATGATTGAATCACATGTGATTGAAGTAAGTTTTATTACGGATACTTCAAACACTTGGTGCATTGATTCTGGTGCGACTAACCATATCTGTAATTCATTGCAGGGGTTCAGATCAACCAGGAAATGCAGTGATGGGGAGATCGTGCTTACTCTAGGTTCTAGCGCAACCGTATCTGCGGTTGCTATAGGAGTCGTAGTTTTAGAATTTTCAGACAATAAAGTTTTGATTTTATCAGATGTACTTTACGTCCCTTTAATGAGACGTAATTTAATTTCAGTTTCTAATTTAACGAATAATGGTTATTCCTTTCATTTTGGAACTGAAGTTGTCATTAAAAGAAGCAGTTCTTTTATATGTTCTGGTGTTAAATCAAATGGTTTGTATGTGATTACTCCCAATATTTCAAAAGATTCTTGTTTGGAACTTAATAACTCAGTGGTAACTTTACCATCTAAAAGAAAGGAACCTTCCACTAATCCAACAAGGCTTTGGCATATGAGGCTTGGCCATATCAATCTGAATAGGATTGGCAGACTAGTCAAAGAAGGGGTCTTAGGCGATTTGGTTCTCGAACCAATGGAAGTCTGCGAGTCTTGTTTGGAGGGTAAGATGACCAAAAGGCCCTTTCCTGCAAAGAGCAATAGGACCAATGCATTGTTGGAATTAGTTCATACTGATGTGTGTGGACCAATAAATATTAGAGCAAGGGGTGGTTATGAGTATTTCATAACATTTACCGATGACCACTCTAGGTATGGATATGTGTACCTAATGCAGCACAAGTCTGAAGCCTTTGAAAAGTTCAAAGAGTTTAGGGCTGAAGTGGAGAAGCAATCGGGCACACATATCAAGGTCATTCGATCTGATCGAGGTGGCGAGTACCTCTCTAATGAGTTTATTGATCACCTCGTACAGAATGGGATTCTGTCACAGTTGACTGCACCTGGTACGCCTCAGCAGAACGGTGTAGCGGAGAGAAGGAATCGGACTCTTTTAGACATGACTAGGTCGATGATGAGTTATTCAGAGTTGCCATTATTCCTTTGGGGTTATGCTTTGGAAACCGCTGCATACATACTAAATCTAGTACCAAGCAAATCTGTTCCCAGGACACCACGAGAGATGTGGATTGGGCGCAAGCCTTCTTTGCAACATCTCCGGATATGGGGGTGTCTGGCACATGTGCTCAAAGGAAAGATGAGCAAGTTGGATTCTAGATCGGAAGTATGTTACTTTGTAGGGTATCCAAAGGGTACTTATGGATGGTATTTTTATGATCCAAGAGAACAGAAAGTGTTTGTTAGTACAAATGCTGTTTTCTTGGAGGATGATTATATCATGAACCATAAACCTAAGGGAAGGATAGATCTTAGAGAGATAGAAGGAGAGCCCTCAGTCCAACCCGCAGTTGATAACGATGAAAATCAAGAAAATACCACTTCTTCACCCATTTCCGCACCAGTACCTCGTCGTAGTGGGAGGATTATCAGCCAGCCTGATAGATACATGTTCTTAGGAGAAGTTTTTGAAGCTGTCTCCATAGAATCTGAATCTGATCCTACCACTTACGAAGAGGCAATGGCTGATGTTGATTCAGCTCATTGGATTAAAGCTATGAAGGCTGAATTGGAATCTATGGATTCCAATCAGGTCTGGGATCTTGTAGAACTTCCAGCCAATATTAAATCCATTGGCTGCAAGTGGGTCTATAAGAGGAAAAGAGGATCTGATGGAAAGGTTGAGACCTTTAAGGCAAGGCTTGTGGCGAAAGGCTATACTCAGAGGGAGGGCATTGACTATGAGGAAACCTTCTCGCCGGTAGCCATGCTCAAGTCCATCAGAATACTCTTATCCATTGCTGCATGCCTAGATTATGAAATCTGGCAGATGGACGTCAAGACTGCATTCTTGAATGGCAATCTTGAGGAGGACATCTATATGCAACAACCAGAAGGGTTCATAGCTGGTCGGAAAGGTAACTTGGTATGCAAGTTGCAAAAGTCCATTTATGGGCTTAAGCAGGCATCCAGAAGTTGGAACATCCGATTTGACCAAGCGGTCAAGTCGTTTGGTTTCATACAGAATCTGGATGAGCCTTGTGTATACAAGAAATGTGAAGGGAAAGTAGTGGCTTTTCTTGTGCTTTACGTTGACGACACTCTACTCATTGGGAATGATGTAGCGGCGCTGTCAACGGTCAAGGTTTGGCTAGCTAGTACTTTCGATATGAAGGATCTAGGAGAGGCGAGCTATATTCTTGGGATAAAGCTCTTTCGGGATCGTAAGCGAAAGATAATGGGATTATCTCAAGCTGGTTATATCGAGAAAGTGCTAACTAGGTTTTCAATGGATAATTCGAAGAAAGGTTTGTTACCTTTCAGGCATGGTTTAGCGTTCTCCAAGGACCAGTGTCCAAAGACACAAGAGGAGAGGAATCGCATGGCAGGAATTCCCTATGCCTCAGCAGTGGGAAGTCTCATGTATGCGATGTTATGCACTAGACCAGATATCTGCTTTGTCGTTGGCATGGTTAGCAGGTATCAATCGAATCCTGGTCCAGAGCACTGGACAGCCGTTAAGCACATTCTTAAGTATTTGAGAAGAACTAAAGATTACATGCTTATGTACGGCGGTAGTGAGTTAATTCCAGTAGGATACACTGACTCGGACTTTATGTCAGATAAAGATTCGAGAAAGTCGACATCCGGACATCTCTTTACCTTGGGAGGTGGTGCTGTTAGTTGGAGGAGCATTAAGCAGAAATGCATTGCAGACTCAACTACAAAAGCTGAGTATGTGGCTGCTTGTGAAGCCGCAAAGGAAGCTGTTTGGCTCAAGAAGTTCCTTATGGAACTCGAGGTGGTACCAGCGTCGCTGTCACCTATTACGCTATACTGCGATAATAGTGGGGCAGTGGCTCAGTCCAAGGAGCAAAGGAACCACGGGAAGGGAAAGCACGTAGAGCGGAAATATCACCTAATCCGAGATATAGTTCAACGTGGAGATGTGACTGTCACCAAGATTGCCACCGCTGACAATCTTGCTGATCAGTTTACAAAGGCCTTACCACAGAAGGTCTTTGATCATCATCTAGATAGTCTAGGTCTTAGATGTAGTTCTGAATGGATGTGAGTGCAAGTGGGAGTTTGTTGGGTTTGTGCCCTCAAACCATTACTTTATGTATGAGACATTAGCATTATAATATATGGATATCAGCTTTACATTTCATTGTGTATGTTTCTTTCATGAGATGATTGTTTTGTCCTTAGGTATCATGGTAAGCAATTCGTGTGTGTATGAGATACACACAAGTGAGATACGAATTACTATTCTTTGATACTTATAATATGTCACAGTGGATGATGAGACTGGATACCTCATCAGGTCTACACTGTAGCATAATTAACTACCATTGGATGGAGTGATTAATCTCAATCACTAGAGTGTAGCTCTTAGTTGATATGCTAGTGCTTATAGTGCATTGACGGACCTGAGCTTTCCTATTGACGCTTAAGGCTGTCAACAGTCAATAGGAACTCATAACTTGTATAAGGTACGTGTTCTCAATCTTGAGATGATTATGAACACAGACTATGGATATGGCTGCTTTGACTTACCAATCAGTGAGGTCTATAGAAGATCAACACCTGGGTATCTTGGGTATGTCATGTCCATAGGGTTGTGAACATATATTGTCAAGATAGAATCTACCCTCTGATTCAGAGTAAGCATTCCCTTGAGAATGTCACCAAGTTGATTACTGAGTACTGCAGTCTTGTTGATAAGAGTTATCAACATGTTTGGTAATCATGAGTAGTGAATGGGACTCAAGGAATACAAGAAGTAATCATGATTCAGGTTGACAGTAACAGTTGTCCGACTACCTGAATATGATTACGAATGCTGACGGCAGAGGGACATTAGTACACCATACAAGTCTAGTTATCGCTTCGGATATGTTCTTTTGCGTTGGAGTTCAGTTATCGTTTTATAGTGGAATAAACGTTAACTGACCAGTTAGTTAGTTTGCTGATCAAAGAGTTTGGTCATGGTAATTAACAAACTGGTCTGAGCCAACAATAAAGAGCCTAGGAGGTCCCACTCTTAGCTCCGCTAGGATGCTTGGAAAGACACTTGAGGAAGCTGTTAAGACAGGTTCGATCGATCGAAGCATGTTCGATCGATTGAAGTCTTCAGGTTCGATCGATCGAGAATGGTTCGATCGATCGAAGGTTCGATCGATCGAACTCACTTCGATCGATCGAAGTCTAGGTCGGTTCTGGAAATCTATAAATAGGGCAGCTGCGTTCTGGTAGTTAGTGATCGTCGTTTTTATACGCAGAAGCTGCAGAAACTATCATAGTCTTCCCAAAACCTTCCTATCCTCTCTATTAGGGTTCCCACCAACCCTAGTCTTTCCGGCAGGCATCCGCAGGAGTCATAAGGGTGAAGATCATCTAGTGGAGGCTACTGGAAGTTGAAGTTTCAGAATTGGGTTCAAGACACTAAGGTATAATTCTTGCACCCCTTGTACGCATCTATGGAATTGACAAGTAGTAGATCCTGGAATACCAAAAGTTTTATAACTTAACCTATTTCCGATGCGCGTTTAAACTCTAACTTTAAACCACTTTATCCTTCACGCATAGCCAGACAGATTTATTATAGAGGAGGCTACATTAGCAGAGGATACTGTCGAAGTCGAGGGATTTGTTGTAGTAGCCATTGACACCGCCGACTAGGTGATGGAGGATATGGTGAGGGACGCTGATGAGATGATGGTGATGATTAGAATATTGGGTTGGTAGTAGGTCTCACTGCACCTATCGAGTATGATCCACCTGAGGAGCTAGAGATGGCATCAAAGGACAAGGCACCACCAGTTGGATCAGATGCTAATGACTTTTGACTTAGGAACTGTAGGACTTAGATTTTGTTAGTATATATCAGGACATGTTGTCCACTTCTTTTTTGAGATCTTAAAGATAGCTATTGACCATAGCTCTTTTGTATTGTAGCCCCCATGAGTGGCATTGTGTATAGCTGACTTTAGCGCTATCTTAGTTCATGTCCCAAGGGGTACACAATTTGACTAGTATGTACTATGTAGTACATCTTTTGATATATATGTATATATATACGAGCCTTACTTTTGGAGATATCAGTGTTGTGATTTAAATTTTTGTTATATGCTTACGATTTAGAACAGGTAGTTTGTCCCGTTTATCATTTAATTTGGAGTTTCATTTCTTCGATAGGACTTATTGCTAATCGATAGGTCTTTTGTAGGTACACGAAACCCAGATCCCTATAGTTAGAGCTAGGAGAAACCTACCCCATTTAGGAGCACCTATTCCGGAAGGCATGGACCTAAACGGTGTCTTCGAGGCATATATGCAAAGGATGGAGGATGTTGGAGACACTTAAAACCATGTTTTAAACCAACGACCTGTCCAACACCCCATTGCACCACCTCTGCCAAGATAGACCGGTGACAAGTTATTGGAACGTTTCTGTACCCTATGCTAGGAGAAGTTCAATGGGTTGGCAGAACCATGGAAGGCGGAACAATGGTTACATGATATGGAGCTAATCTTTGAAGCTCTTGAGTGTAATGAGCAAGACAAGCACTTCCTTGCTACATTCCAATTGACCTACACCGCCGCTGACTGGTAGAAGGCTGAGCGAACGAACATTGGAATGAATGCTGCAAGGATGATGCCTTGGGAGACACTGAAAGGTAGATTTCTGGAAAAGTACATTCTAGAGGACGAGAAGGATCAACAGGAGAAGAACTTTCTCAGCTTAGTCCAAGTAAGTTGGACCGTGAGATAATATACCACACAGTTTGAGCGATTGCCTGTGGATATCGCAGTTTTCTCCTTTACCCACAGCTTTTCTTTTAAAATTCTTTTAAAATTTCAAATTCAAAACAAATGAGTCGCCACTTAATTTTTAAAAGGAAAATTAAGAAACCATTTTAAAGTAAACTGATCTTTTAAGAAACCAGAGATTTTCTAGGTCCGGGGATTATAGAATGAGAGGGGAAGGAGCCCGTCGGATTAAAACACCACCTCTCATCCTATCTCGCGATAGGCCTCTACTTAACATCCTTTCAATCGAATTAATAATCTAAGCATGTCCTCAACTAATACATATGTATAAATATACATTACAAAAGCATGTCTAAAGGGTGCAAGATTGCCGGTGATAAAATATCATTCAAAAATCACATAATTCAAGTAGCAAGTAATATGATATGCAAATAGGGAACTATAGAACTTACCCGGGATCCATGCCGCGAATCTTAAACGGGCAATGTATACGAATAGAAAGATCCTAAGAAAAGATCTCTAATCACATATACACATAAGGTAAAACTTAATTCTAAGGTGTCGCGCATTAAGTTGAAAATCAATTAAAATAAAAGGATACAATAAACTAGAGAGGGGTTGAGAAATCGTACCTCAATAGCGCTACAAAATAGAGGTTAGTGCACATAATATAAAAGATATAAAGTTGGATTCTAAATAACAATCCTAGACTTCTAGCTTAAATCTATCAAGTGTAATTAAATCTAAAGCGAACAAGTCCTAATTACAAACATCAAGCCACATGGATGAATGTATACATGAACAAGAGTAAATTATGAAATATTCATTGATTTGGATCACTTAAACTTTGAATTCAAGTTTAATTGATCATTATTAAAACATGTTTGAGCCCTAGGTCATAGAAAAATCATTTGGACCATTATTTACAAAGTTTGTCAAATCTGTCATAAAATTCTGAAAATTACAGAGAGCAGACCAGAAAGTAAAAGAAATAAAAAGCATGCTTCCCATTGTTTGATGTCAGTGAATTTTGCACACAACATGCCTCTGATTTTTTAAAACTAGTAAAAAAAAATCAGAAATGCTTTGGTCTTTTTAGGGTAGCTTCCTAACACATTAAACTACCTATAAAAATTTATTTTGGATCAAGAAAGCTTGATTAAGGTTCTGATTTGCTTATTTCAAAAGAGTGTTATTGTTCTGAAACTCTGGACAGATTGTAGTGACTTCACAAAACTCATGACCAAACCACTTTAAACATGAAATCTCCTTAAAACAAAAAATTACAGCGGTAGAACTTTGAGTTATAGACACTTTCCCATTGGTTTCACTTAATTCCAACAGTTAGATTATCAACTAAAAATCCTTGATCAAAACTGGTTTATGAACTCACTACTCCAATATTGGATTTATCATCCTTTTTGCTACATATACCAACTAAGCCATGGACATTGGCTTATCCTAAACCTAACTCTCATTTTCCTTTGGGGTCATTGGAGATCAAAACATTACTAATACTCATGAGTCTCAAAGGAATATAGAAAGGATTCCATGAAACATCAAGCTAGAGGACCCAAGTCATAAGTATGGACTTGGATCCATCTATTTGCTTATAAAATAAAGTGATGATCAAACTTTGACTCCCATGTGAAGCATAAGCTTACATGAGATTCAAAATATCAAACTCAAGAGCTTTCAAGAGAGATATTGAAGATCTTCAAGAATCTCAAAAGAAAAGTATAAACAAAAAGAAGAAATGAAATAAAGAAGACTAAGACAGCAAATGCTCTAAATACATCAAAGATTCTTTTGGTAAAACTTGTTTACTTCAAATTCATAGATGCTTTCAAACGAAGCTAAGAATAAACAAAAGAGAATGAAAACTTAAACAAGATTAGAGGATCCAACCCATGGTAAGGGTTTGGATTCATCTACTTGTTTCTAATAAAATGATGATCAACTTTAAATCTCATGTGAAGCATAAGCTTACATGGAACTAAAAGATCAAACTCATGAGATTCAAGTGAGATATGGAAGATCCCCAAGAATCTCAAGAGAAAAACATAAACAAGAAAAATAAAAGAAGAATAAAAAAACTAGGAAGCAAGGACTTCCAAGTTTACTAACAAAACTCTAAAACTTAATCAAGAAAAACTAAGTGACTTGAAGATTAGAGGCTCAAAAGAAAGAAAACACAACTAAGATTAGAGGGTCACCTCCAAGACTATCCTCAAGCTTCTATATTTTGAAGATCTTCCAAGTTCTTCTTCAAGCTCTCAAAAACTCTCTTTTTCCAAAATTATTTTTGTTTCCTCTTTGAAATTCCCCTCTCCCAAAAATGTGTAATAGTCCCCCAAAAAAAAAAAAGATCCCTTGTAATGGAGTATTCACCCTCTATTTATAGGCAAATTTTAGAGGGTTATTTTGGTATTTTCAAGCCAAAAATTCTAATTTCGGATGTACTTTTGAGGGTACAAAACGTGTTGTATTACAGTTGGCTGCTAAAAACGCGGCACTCACTGAGTGCCGGAACGGCACTTACTGAGTGTCGGCGCAGCATTCACTGAATGCCGGTACGGCACTCAATGAATGTCGCGGACAACTCAATGGATTGCTGTCTTTTTTTGAAACTCTGATTTTCGCGGCACTTGATGTGTTTTTGCAGCAGTTACGGACTGCCGGTCCGACAAACACAGAGTGTCGCTGCGGCACTGCGTGACTGCCGCAACCCACACCATGTGCCGTTCTGTTCCTTTTTCTTTTCTTTTTCTTTTCTTTCTTTTTTTGTTTGAATTGAAGAGTCTTTTCAAGAGCTTGAATCACCTTGGAAGCCTTAGTTTTATTTGGACATTGTCATCATTGGACTTGGAGGTAACACTCCCCTTAATTCAACGTTTGGTCAAAATTGGGGTGTCTACAGTTTGCCCCTCTTTGGCAGAGCTTGTGGACCAACGTATTTCACAAGCGAATGCTGAAAGTGTGAAGACAAGCCTTTGACCAAACTGTCGGATTTAGGTAAAACAAAATGCGTTGCAAAAGAAGACAGATGCGTGGTAAGGTCCCAGTTGGTCGTGCTCAATGGTGAGCTGCCTACGTATCCATTAAGGAATCAGACCAAGACGTAGTTCGGGCAAGGGTCAAACACACACACAAACACAAGTAGTCATACAGATGAATGCACCCTATCCTGTCGTGATGCACGTGCTCATGCAAATGATGGTGGTCAATGCAACTTCATGCTCTCTAAGTGATGTGATTCGAGATCATGCTATCCTGACGTCTCTAGATGCAATCCATGCCCTATGCTGCTTAATGCTTACGATTACTTCAACTTACTAGGCAAGCTGTCTAGAACTCAAAGTCTCTCTGATTAGCAAGTTGGTTCTCTTCTGGATTCATAGCCATTTTGGCCAAACAGAAGAACGCAATCGACTGGGCGGCACTTTGTGACTTATACCCCGGTGTCAACGTGGGTTTGCTCTATCGACGCAATCGACTGGATGGCATTTTTTGGCCCCGGTGTCTTCCAAGAATCATCTGATCGACTGAGATGTGCTTCGCGCCTTATACTCCGACGTCAAATCAGGAACCCCGCTTTTTGAAAGACTGAGATGCGCTTTGCGCCTTATACTCCGGTGTCTTCCAAGAATCATCTGATCGACTGAGATGCGCTTCGCGCCTTATACTCCATTATCGAATTAGGAACCACACTTTTTGAAAAGACTGAGATACGCTTCGCGCCTTATACTCCGGTGTCTTCCAAGAATCATATGATCGACTGAGATGCGCTTCGCGCCTTATACTCGAGCGTCAAATCAGGAACCACGCTTTTTGAAATGATTGAGATGCGCTTCGCGCCTTATACTCTGGTGTCTTTCAAAAATCATCTGATCGACTGAGATGCGCTTCGCACCTTATACTCTGGCATCAAATCAGGAACCACGCTTTTTGAAAAGACTGAGATGCGCTTCGCGCCTTATACTCCGATGTCTTTCAAAAATCATCTGAACGACTAAGATGTGCTTCGCGCCTTATACTCCGGTGTCGAGTGAGTTTGCTCTGAAAAATCCGCAGCCCTTCGACCCCGTCGGATATGTTTTCTCACAATGATCAGCAACCCTTCGGCCTCGTCGGATATGTTTGCTCACAATGATCCGCAGCCCTTCGGCCTCGTCAAATATGTTTGCTCTGAATTCGGGGTCAATCAGACTCAAATTCATTTCAATTTTCAAAATCGGGAGTCAATCAGACTCAAATTCTTTTCAATTTTCAAAATTTGGAGTCAAATTGACTCAAATTCTTTTCAATTTTCAAAACTTGGAGTCAAATTGACTCAAATTCTTTTCAATTTTCAAAACTTGGAGTCAAATCGACTCAAATTCTTTTCAATTTTCAAAACTTGGAGTCGATTAGACTCAAATTCATTTTATTTTTCAAAACCTGGAGTCGGACAGACTCAAATTTATTTTATTTTTCAAAATTGGGAGTCAACCAGACTTAACTCAATTTAACTCAAAATTTGGAGTCAGTCAGACTCGAATCAGTTCAATTCCGAAAATCCGGAGTCCTTCAGACTTAATTCAAATTTCTAAAATCGAGAGTCTATTAGACTCAACAAATTCCCTTCTTAGTGAAATAAATTTCATTCTATTTACTTTCAAAAATTCGGAGTCTAGTACTTCTGACTCAAATTATTTCAAATTTATACATCGGGAGTCCGATGGGCTTAAATTATTTCAAATATCTAAAGTGGGGGTCCAATGGACTTAAATCCACTTCAATTTCCAAAATCGAGAATCAGTTAGACTCAATTTAATTCAATTTTCCAAAATTGGTAGTCAATCGAGCTTAATAATAAATTAAAATTTTTTTTTCGAATTTCGATCAGGAGTGAGTCAGACTCAAATAAACTCAATTTCACCAAGACCGGAGTCGATTCGACTCAATTTGAGTTCAAATTCAAATGCTAAATTAGGAGTCGCCTAGACTCGACTTAATTCATTTCTGAAATCAGGAATCAGCCAGATTCAAACAAAATCAATTTCACCAAGTCCGGAGTCAATTTGACTCAAATCAAATTCAAATTCAAATCCTAAATCAGGAGTCAATCAGACTTGATTCAATTCCTATTTCGCAAAATCGGACAAAACCAGGAGTCAATCGGACTCAAAGAAATTTAAATTCACAAAATTGGACTTAAAGAATTTCTATTTCACAAAAGAATTTTTACAAAATTGGGAGTCAATCGAACTCAAAGAATTTCTATTTCACAAGATTGGGAGTCAACCAAACTCAAAAGAGTTTCTAATTTCCAAAAACATGAGCCAATCAGACTCAAAAGAATTCCCAATTCCAAATCATGAGTCAATCATGCTCAAAAGAATTTTGAATTTCAAAGTCGGAATCAAACAGACTCAAAATAATTTTAATTTTCTAGAACAGGAGTCAATTGGACTCGAATCGGATTCTATTTCACAACACCGAGAGTCAATCAGACTCAAATCTAAAATTGGGAGTCGATCAGACTCAAAGAATTTCAATTTAAAAGACAGAGTCAATCAGACTCAATTCGATTCAAAAACTCTAAACTCTGGAGTTAATTAGACTCAAATGAATTTTTCTAGAATTAGGAGTCAATCAAACTCAATTCAATTCAATTTCTAAGCTCGGGTGCTAAGTTAGACTTTCATAAATTGGGAGTCAATCAAATTCAGCTTAATTTATCATTAAAATCTGACATTGTTAGATCCATTTTAGCCTAAACTTTCGAAAATTCGGAGTCCGTTAGACTCGAAGAATTCAATTCTAACAAAATTCGGAGTTAAATAGACTCACATAATTTCAAATTTCTAGGAGTCAAATTGAATCAAGATTTCAATTTCACAAAAATTGGAGTCAATTTGACTCCTTTCTATCATCAAAATCCTATCTTTTGGATAAATTTATGATTGAACAGCACAACATTTCATGTGTTGCTATGTTTTCCTCTTAAGCATTTCAAAAACTTGATTCTTCTCACTCTTTCTTGTTGATCTGTTCCTATGGCTAGCGGTTGAGGTTCCCCAAATCTCATATTTTACATCCATGGAGGCACTTGGACTCAACAATTCAAATTCATTCAACTTTCTGACAAAAGGAGTAACGCAGACTCGAAAATTCAAAAGGAGTCACATGGACCCAAAAATTTAACTTTCTTATACAAGGAGTCATGTGGACTCAAGAATTCAATTTTATGACAAAAGGAGTCACGGAGACTTAAAAATTCAAAGGGAGTCACATGGACTCAAAACTTCAATTTTCTGACAGAGGCAGTCACAATTGAAAAATTTTACAAGACAAAGGTAGTCATGCGGACTCAAAAATTCAATTTTCTTACACAAGTACTCAAAAATTCACATTTTAAAACAAAAGAGTCATTCGGATCCATGGACCCGCATTTCCACAACAAAGGAGTCATTCGGACTCGAAAATTCGCATTTTATATCAACGGAGTCGCTCAGACTCAACGAAATTCACGGAGTCACACGGACTCAACAAAAATTCACTTTTTATACAAATGGAATCACACCAACTCAATCAAATTCGCATTTCATACAATTGGAGTCATACTGACTCAACAAATATATATATATATATATATGTATATATTTTTTTTTACACGAATGGAGTCACACAGACTCAATAAATTCACTTTTTACACAAATGGAGTCACACGGACTCAAAGAATTTCTTATTTTCAAAATCGGGGATTAACATTTCAAATTTTCTTAATCAGAATCAATTTTGACTCAAGAATCTCAAATCTCGAAATTGGAGTCAAATCACCTCAACAAAAATTCCAATTTTCAAAATCAGGAGACAATCATACTCAAAAAATTTCTGTTTCACAAAATTGGGAGTTGATCGGACCCAAAGAATTTCTTCTTCACAAAACTAGGAGTCAATCAAACTCAATTTATTTCAAACTCGTGAATCAGGAGTTAATTAGACCCAAACAAATTCAAATTCTCAAAATTCGGAGTTTGGAATCGGTTCAACTCAACTCAATTCCCATTTCCAAGTCGGGAGTCGATTCAACTTGAAGCAATTGCTATTTTCAAAGAGGAGTCGCACTGACTCAAATAATTCACATTTTACAAAAGGAGAGTCATATGATCTTGAAAATTCACATTTCTCAAACATGAAGTCACATGGACTCAAAAAATCATTTTTTTACTAACACGGAGTCATGCAAACTCGAAGACCCATTTTTTACAAATGCGGAGTCGCACGGACTCGAAACATTCTTATTTTACAAACACGGAGTCACGCGGACTCAAGAACTCAAAATTTTATACTCATGGAGTCACGCGGACTCAAGAACTCAATATTTTACGCACACAGATTCACGCGGACTAAAAAATTCATATCTTACATATATGAAGTCACACGGGCTCAAGAACTTATTCTTTTATATTAACGAAGTCACCCGAATTCAAAGAATTGATTTTATCACTGCACCATAATGACCAATTTGTCAATGCTCTAGGAGGTGATAAAGGGCCTTTGTCACTGCACGACCGTGACAATTTCGGGGGTGACAAAATATCTTTGTCACTGCTCACTGCCCATTTTAGGACCCCTTAAAGGGTTAATTTCCTTCTCTTTGTCACCGCTCCGAATTGTGACAATAATTTTAAATTTGTCACTGCTCTGAGCAGTGACAATGTCACCTCCTTAAACAGTGACAAATAGTGGAGACACATTATCACATTAGGCACAGCTTTCAACTTTATCGGTTTGTCACTGCAATGAGCCGTGACAAATTTTGAATTTTTTTTTTTTCAAAAAAATCATATTTCTTTTGGTACCTGTACAATTGTAATCCAAAAAAATTTAACTACAAACAAAACAAGTTGCAAATTACAATCAAATACGAGTGCACTAATTAAACATCATTTGTCCAATTAAAAAAAACACATAATTACAATCTATTAAAATTTGAAAATAGATTACAACAAATTATGGTCAGACCAACGAAAGTAGCCATGATAGCTTTGCCTTTGTCTCTTTGCTTCATTTTGGCCTCCGTTGCTTCACGTTTGATGAACTCATACCATTGACTATGAGGGATTTGCTCTTCATTCAATTTTTTTCATAATAACTTGGCACCAAGACTCATTGTTATATCCAAGAAGGGGTACCCTGGTGAATGTAAATCAATTAAAGGAAAACATAGCATATGAGAGTCCAATTGCTAATACAACAAAAAATCAGATCATGTGATTAGATAGAACAGTTCACACATTTTGGCAATTAATTTCCACAAAAGGAGTTTCTAGTTGCAACAGCATAGACTTCCCTAAAAAAATATTTTTTTTTTTATTTTCCATTCCAGTGAACAATTGTTCTTTGAATAAAAAGGAAATATTATTCAACTAGTAACTGGAATATCAAGTTGGTGACTTTGGACAACACCAATCATGGCAGCTTTGAAGGAATCCAATTATTCAGCCTTGCTAACAACGACCACATAAACATCATGAAATTTGAATTCCAACATGATTCGTGATAATTTCATCTCAATCAAATTTCATATGTGATTTCAAACAATAAAGTTCAAGAAATGCAGTTAACGATCCCAAATAAAGATACATTCAGAGTTCATAAAATAGGTGTAATTCAATTATCACAAAACAAAGCATATAACACATAATTTTTTATATACATCTTATATATATATACACACACACACACGCTAGGAGAAGGTACGCGTAAGGTGCATGGTCATGGTATATTTCTAGGTACATTGGATGAGTAACCTGTGTAGGAGGGCTAACGAATGCACGAAATAGGCGTAGAACTTGTAAAACTTAAAAGCTACAACTAAATGTCAACATCCTCTGTCTAGCAACAATTAGCATATACATGCATTGTAAACAAGTTTTTAAAAATTGTAAACAAGTTATTACAATACAAGCATGATTAATACATCCAAAGCGTAGTAACAAATAGTCATGGGTTGAGCCAACAATACAAGAATGATGATGGAATAGACATCAAAATATTCAAAGCATGCATAGAACCATGGTGATCATATTTGTCGAAAAATGTCAGATTTTGCCCATTGTATTCTTGTTAGTGAAATCATGACTTAGAGGTCTGATTAGTCCATGAAAATTTCCAGAGACACCCTTCTATAAGTTAACAAGAATCTCCAAAAAGTAGAACCTCATTTGCCTTCTTAAAACACGAGTTCTTTAATAAATGGCAAAGAGGTTCCAGATTCAGGGACTGAACTTCCAGAAATTATATATAATTCTAGAAAAATCTCCCAGAGTCCCGCAAGGTACCATTGGAAAGATAACTCACTGAACTTTATAGGAAAAATAAAATCAAAGCTATACAGTAGGTAAAATGTCACTGGAATTGACAAAGTAGTCAGCTCTACAGTTCTGGAATTTTTACCTAACTTGGATTGTGATGAATTAATGAGTGTGTGGTGATTTAAACCACTAAACATGAAGCTTGGCCTCTGGTTTCCTTTCAAACAAGTGTTAATAAACAACTTTTACTTAGAAATGAAAATCCAAAATCAATGGGAAAGAGGGGTTTTGAAATCACTTTTGAACACTACATGAAAGGTGCACATTTCAGATTTAGAACAGTGACATCCAACCCTTAAAAGGTGATCTTAAAATGATTCTAACTCCATGAAACTCATACCATAGGTAGTTCATTAAGTTGGGATCCATTTCCAAAAAGCTGAATGACCATAGCTATCATAGAACTTGAGTTTTTGGGGCTCTTTTTAACTTGTTCTAGATCCGCGGACTACTTTCTTATGATTTTTTCAAAATAGAAGCTGAGCTCAAAAAAGGCAAGTAGCTTCAATGGTAAATGAAGTGAGCATAAGGCGTCACAATGGAAAAGGATTGCAAAAGGTATCCTAACAAAAATAATTGAGAGGAATTAAATCCGGTTGAACAACCTCAGCTGTGAAAATAAGGTTAAAAAGTCAAAGAAATTTAATGCAAGTTAGAGGCTGACAAAGAAGAGAAACCAAACAAGAGTAAGAAAATTGTCAAATACTCCATGCTTCGATGTCAGATATATAATTTAATCTCCTAATCTATTAGCATATATATGTTAGTCCAGAATAGCTATTAGTGCACTATCTTTATATATGTTTCATGAAAGACCTCACTAGTATCGCGATATGATTCATATATGAGATGTTCACAAGCCTTTTCTAATCGAGCTTGGTGCCATTCAAGCTCGGCGAAATTTCACAAACAAGCTTGAAACACATTTCAAGCTTAGTTCATTACATTACTAAAATAAGAAAACAACCAGAGGACACAGTGTTGTCACCGAAAAACCGCTTCCAAAACTTTCCGGCAAGGAGATAAGAGAGAAGACTTACATTGAGCTGACTGGTGATTGACCTACATTCGCGAGGCACGTTTCGCAATGTAACCCTGCGTCACAATTTTGGTCTGCAAAGCATGTTTGTCCCTCCTGTAAACAACAAAACAGATGAAAAAACTGTGTTATAGATCTGAAATGGTTTTCATCAATTTCCTCTCTTGTATCTGTACATACATATGTGTGTATATATATATATGTATCTATGACGAAGGAAGACCTTGAGAGCTGAAGAGAAAGCAAAGATTGGGGTCAGCAGAAACATTGATATGGCATTTGAAAATAAGAGCATCTCCAATTAATTGGGTAAGTAAAAGGGAAACTGTTTAAAAAATTTATACTTTTGGCTACTCTTGGCCAAAAATTAACACTCCAATGAGGGGCCCAAAACAGTATCCAAAATGGGTCAAGCTAGTTTGGGGACCCACATTAATAGTTCATAGAAAGATAAAGACAGTAACACATTGTTCAAGTATCCAAATAGCATTTTGGCAACTCAATTTTGGTTTTTGGAGATGCTGTAAGAATTGCACCAAATTGTAGGTAAAAAATCTTACACATATGGCAACACTATGATAGCAACAAGTTGTATAAAATATAATTTGCAAATCTGTACAGTGAAAAAGTTAAGCAGCAACATGGCTTATGCGAGTCAAAATATACTTACTAAATAATCGGCGATAATTGTAAATGAGCGAAGGAGCACCTGCATATGCGAGTCAAAATATACTTACTTCAAATGGTTGAGGGCACTTTCTCCAATGTATGCAACATCAACAAAATGAATCACAACATCAAACGCCTGGTAACTGAAATTTTTTTTATTTACCTATGATGTAGATTAAGGAAACAAGAAGAAAAATGCAGCTTTGATTGCGTGGAAATCATTAAATATTCTAAGGCTTGGTTTGGTTCATGGATTTTTGTGGGAAAATAAAGGAACACACTTTTCTTTGTTTGGTTAATAAGAACAATCAAATACCATCAAATGCTATGTAAAGTACTAAATACCATCAAATGCTGTGTAAAGTACTAAATTTAACCATTTGTTTTCCTACCGAGCAAGAAAATGACCAGAAACACAAAAATAAATTAAATATCTAAAAAAAAGGGGGAAAAACAAGAGGATTCTCTCAACAATAAAATGAAATTTCTAACCATACGAACATACAACAATTAAAAAAGTTAAGAGATTAGGGTCGTCAACATGGGCTGCACGTGGGCTGTTGTATGCGTGCTGTGCTGCTGTGCACGTGTGATTCAAATGTGGGCTGTTGTGCGCGTGTTGGGCTGTGCTGTACTACTGTGCACATGTGCTGTGTGCTGTCCACGTGGGCTGTGCACATGCTATGCTGTACTACTGTGCACGTTGTACTGTGCTGTGCTGTGCACGTGTGCTGTGCTGTGTTGCTGCTGTGCACGTTCTGTGCTGTGCGTCGTGTGCTGTGCTGCTGCTGTGCACATGTACTCTGTTAGTTACTCTCGATATATAACTAAGACATAAAACGTCATTTTAAATACCTCAACTTTGGAAGTTCGTGTTCTTCTTTAAGATCAATACAGAATATTGACATGTAAATGCTATAAATGAAAAAATCTACGAACAAACCAAGAAAAGAAGATTCCCATGAAAGAAAGCCTTTCATGGACTAAAAGAGGCAAGAAACACCAAAATTTAAATTTAAACAGAGACAAGCCTGTGGAAAGACTACCTCCTACTCTCAAATTTCCCAACCACTACCATTCACAAAAGACTACCTTATCAAAACCACATCTTGTGACTGACTCATGCCTGTGAAAATTTGTTCATTAGGTTAACAACATATCAGAGAGTAAACTTGAGCAAACTTTTCCAAATTAGAAGGAAGGAGAAAAATCATTTCGTAAAGCCAAAGAACGTGTTTATCAAGAATACATGTGTGTACTATGCAGAAACTTCATTTGCTAAAGGCAAAAAGACATTATCAACCTTTCCAAAACCAAGGTATAAAACTTGCAGAGGTCATTATGCAGAATACCTGTATTTCGGTTTTGTTGATGATCCCAACCACTTTTTCATACTTAATACATGACCCAAACAGAGCCTACGTAAAACGGTGAGGATAATAGGAATTAAGGGTGAGAAATAGATTAAAATTTAAAATTCTTGAAACTTGTGAGCCATGACCTTCCTCTTTTTTTCAGTTACTACTATAGTTTGGAAATTATTCATTTCAAGTTTCAACAAATACACATGGAAGAAAACACTAGGAATTTAATTTTCCTCATCATTTTCTGTCACTCTCCTTCTTTTTCTCTAAAACCCGCAAACCCAACAAAGCATTGAAAAATATAAATTGCAAAAAAGCCCCCTGAAGCAAACCTGTGTTGTGCTGCGAGATATTGCATCCCACCTGTTATACGAACCCCTGCTATTTTTTGTCCAATCCCCAAATCCCATCCTGCTGTGAAATAAATAAATTATCATCACGTAAAAAACAACGTAAACATATATTAAATGCAAATGATAACTAAGATAAAAAGAACTATACCCAACCATGAAGAACAAATAGCCGTCTATGTGAAAGCTCTTGACTACTGTGTCATTGTTCTGTAGTACCCCATATAAGTAGCATTTATAATGGATCTATCCACCTTTAGGGGCTGATTAGGCCTTGACTTAAATAAGCACTTCCCTAAATTATTGAATAAAAATATTTTCTTATGCATCTTTGTTAAAGGATTTTAGAATGCTAGACACGAGTGAAATGCAGATGTCCAAGAATGTGCAAGTGTAAGGTTATCTTACCAGCTGTATTTGAGTTGGTGGAAGTGCTTTCTGGACCATGATGCTTTATCCTTCTTTATTTTCTTTTCTTTTCTTTTTTCTTATGTTTTTTCCGAGCAATCTTGTATTCTATGTTGCCAACCACTAACCACAAAACGAAAACCAAAAAAAAGCACTTAGTAGTTTGTCATTGCCAAAAGAAAAAAAAACATAAAAAAAAGAAAGTAAACTCTTTAACACTTAATTGCATAAATAATTTGCTATGAAAGGTTAAGAAGCATGGGAAATGGAGCAAGTGATTTGACATAAAAAAAACTTGACTTGCCTTCTCGCCTTCTCATCTCATTACCGATTCGTTTCAATTGAATATTTCCTCACACCATTTATGAAATTCTCACTGGGTCTATATGAATTTCTCTTCTTTTGTGGGTTGGCAACTTGGCATTAAAATATACTAACATCAAGCCTAGCTAAAGAAAAAAATTCCATGGTCTTGTTTGAACATCTACCAAATGAAAAATGTGGGGAAAAAAACATGTAATAGAGTTGTGCAATTGGAATCAATCAACACAGTAATTTTGCTGGAAAAATAATTAGGTGAGAAGCTAAGCAAATATGACATGCACATTAACTTCACAACTGTTAATGGAAACTTGAACACAAAGCCTCAGGAAAGATTTGAGTAGGAAATTACAAAGCAACCAAATGTAGAATATAATGTTTAGCCCAAAAAAATGTAGAAATTCTTAGGCATTGGGGATAGTTGTAGAAATATGAATTGCACTGTTAAAAAAGAAAAGAAATGTAAAATTGCATATTTTTCTGTTAATAATTACAGGAAACAATTTTTGTTAAGTATGTATTTGTTCATACTACATACCTTTGGGGACAATTGTAAAGCTGGCATGTTTCACTCAAGACTTTCACAGTGTATGAGCTCCTGGGACAAAAGATACTACTACAAGACAGAATATTTCCATTTTTAGATGAGTAGTAGTATACCACCAGGTGCATTGCTCGTTCCAGGAGGCTATATTCCATTGTCTATAGGAAGTTTTAATCTCTATAGTCAACAAAGAGGTAGAAAATTTCACTTAGGAGGCTAGGAGGTAAATATCCAAATTCTATGAACTTGGTATTAGTAACATCCTATCAGATGGGATCTAGCTTCGCAATAGGTTGTGTCATTACTTGGAGAACACAAGAAGATAGGAACATTAAACATTCTATTAAGTATATGACTTAGAAGAAAATGGGATAGTCGTAAGAGAACTGAAGCTATTGTTTTCAATTATATCCTCGCTTGGAGGAACAAAGTAACATTTACTCGTTCTACAATTTAGAAACATCAGTGGGGAAGTCATCAGCGTGCTAAGGCTATTATTTTGTTTGAGGAATTTAACAAGGGTCTATATCAACGATCCAGGCATGAAGTGTGTAACTTCGTTGTGTTGGGCTCCCACAGGTTCGCACAATAATGATTCATAAAGTTACAAAAAAGTTATCAAATAATTGGTGCTTATGTGTGTTGTAATTATAAGAAATTTCTTGGTTCTTATTTCCTTGTAATGGTGATCCATAAATATATGAGGTCGTCTTTTTTTTTTTTGAATTCAAACTGGGGTTGGCGGTGGTGGAGGAACTAGATCGGAAAAAAAGAACCTGCCTTGGGAGGGGAACAACAGCTGGAAACGGCTTTTTCTTCCACATTTCATTTCGGTATGGCCTTTGGAAAAATGTAAAATATAAAATACGAAATTGATGAGAGAATTCAAGCGACACAGAAGGTTTAAGCAATCCAAAATCAAAATTTAAATCAAAACAAAGCTTACTCTAGCAAAGTGGGTTTGGTCAAGGTCAAAATCAAAATCAAATTAGAAACCCTAACCTTAGAGCTCAAAATCAAATTGGGTTTGGTCCAACCTTGCCACTAATGAACTCAAAATCAAAATGAGGGGAAAACACTAATCAATTCGATGGTGGAGATGACGATGGAGGCCGGGCTAACAGAGGAGGTGATTGTTCCGGAGGCGATGGTCGATGTCGAACATGGCGATCTATGGTGGTCAATGTCGGAGACCCAGGTGTTGGATTGTAGGCATGCGTGTGTGTGTCGGAGAGTGTGTGTGTGTATGTATGTGTGTGTGTGTGTGTGTGTGAGAGAGAGAGAGAGACAGAGAGAGAGAAACATACCTATAGGGCGGCAGTGGCAGGGGCTGACTCCGGCGATGGTGGGCGCAGAGGGATTCACTGCGATGGTGGTGGTCTCATAGTCTCGTAGATTTAGGACACAGAAAGGGAGTAGAGGAGCTTACTCTCTACGGTTTGGTAAAGGGAGGGAAAAAGAGGGTTGGGCGGGGAAACCAAAATATTGGGGGTGTTTCTTTTTTGGGGTAAAATATATAGAAACATTAGAAATGGTCCTTGAATAGGCATTTATAGTAGGGATGGTCCTAGTGCTATTGTGTCTATGAAAATACATCCCCAAATCAATGGATGATTTTGAAATTGATCATTTCCCCAATATTTTTGTTATTTTTATGACTGGATTACCCTGCATTTATAAGCATTATTAATTTATTTATAAAATATAAAATCAGTCATATGGGTATTTGTAACCGTTTCATTGTTATTGATTCCATTAATAGTTACGTGATTAAAGTAGAATTACTCCTAAATTTCATACTAGTGGAGTAAACCACAATTATATGTGAAATTAATTCACCACATCTTGAATTTCAGCAATGTACAGGGAGGACGTTTCATTTTGTGTTCTATTCTATTGGATCTCGTGCAATAGCAATTTATACTCTGAAGACTTGGTTGATTTTCCAACCTGCTGAGATCCTGGGTTTGCATGCATTTGTGGTTTCTTACACTATTTTATGTGAACAGGATCACGAGGTGAGAATATTGATCAGTCATGATGCTGACTATAAGGCTTTTATAAGTAGCCAAGTTCAATGAACTTCTTCTTAAGCCTTTTATCAAACAGTCGTGCTAGAAGTTTTCGGAGATGGCCATTTCAGCTGCAATGTGCTTCCCTTTGTACCTCATATTGTCTCTTTTATCGAAATCTCTCTCTCTCTCTCTCTCTCTACCCATTTCTCCCCCAAATCTCAATGACCACCAAATCAACCACTCTCATCGCCGGATCTGCTCTCTCTCATCGCCGGAGAATCGATCGAGAATGGCCGATGAGCCGCGGCGGTGATGCCCGATCGGGGGAGGAGGCGATTGGCGGCGTGGCGGAACATGGTTAGGGCAGTGGGATCGCTCGGCTCGGCAATTGGCGGCGCGGCGGAACGTGGTTATTACACTGAGAATTTCTCACCCAATCCATGTATATTGTTGCTGCATTTTAGTGTTTAGATAGTTTTAGTGTGAATTTTCGACAGTGTGAGAAATTTCTCACAAAGTGTGGATTTTTACTTTTGAGTTTTGATGGTGAGTAATTTGTTTTGTTAATGAGAAATTTATGGTTTACTAACCATAATGAGAAATTTCTCACTTATGGTTAGTGTTGCATTTTAAAGTGAGAAATTTCTCATTATGGTTAGAAGTGAGACTTTTTCATGATAATATACAGATTTTCGTACCATGTTATTGAGAAGTTTCTCACTTATGTTATTTTAAAGTGAGGAATTTCTCACTTTTCATTCTCAATTGTATAATTTTTTTCCTGTTAATTCTTTATTTCTTTCTATATATATATATATATATAAAAAAAATAAATTTGGGTATTGAATTTCAAACCCATGATTTATGGAAGTATTTCTCTCTCTCTATATATAGCTATATATATATATATAACAAATCTTGGGTTTGAATTTCAAAACATTAATTTAAGGGAGTAGGGGTATTTTGGTCCTCAAAATAGGTGAGGGACTAATTGTTATGTTGACATATGAAATGGATCAATTTCTAGAAACGGCTACAATAAAGGACTGAAATCTAAAGAACCCTAAAATATATCATTTAGGACATATCTGTCACTGTCACGTACAGTGACAATTGTATCATAAACACTATCACTGCTCTAAGCGGTGACAACATGTTACTTTTATCGCACCTTGTCACTGCTCCACACAGTGACAAATTTGTCACTGTTCTCAGTGACAAATCTAACGAAAAAAAGAGTGACAAATTCGCTGTTTTGGTGTAATGTTATATAGATGGAAGAATTAGTTTTTTACAAAAAAAAATGGAGAGTTCTTGAACCCAAAGAATTGATTTTTTTACAAAAATGGAGAGTCTTTGAACTCAAAGAATCGGTTTTACAAAAGTGGGGAGTCCTCAGACTCAAAGAATTTGAACGGAGCTGATGGGGGTCACGAAGGGAGTTGTGCTACCCTAGCGGTGTTTGGAAAGCATGATTTTCTACACTTGCGGATCATTTGGAAGAAACACAATAATTGTGTCCAAAGAGGGAAGTCCTCTTTGCCCTCAGTCTTGGACCATTATCATATTTCCACTTTTAGTATTGTGTTGTGATTGTGTTTAAAACTCCTGCTTGCCATGCTCGTGGGATGCTTTTGGAGGATTTTTAAATCTTTATTCATCATCTTAAACCCACACGTTTGAGACCATTATTGACTCATCAAAGAAGGACAATCTTAACAAAGCAATTACAAAAGACGACTGACTCAAACTCTGCATTATTATGAATCAATGTGTTTCATCGTGAATAATGTATCATCTCACCTTTCATTTATTCATCACCTTACAATGGTAGTACTTCACCGACAAATCTAAACTTTGAAGATTATCCCTTTTCGATTTAGTTGGATATTTTTTTTTTTTTGCCTATCCAGAGTGTGGTTCAAATTAGTGCTTTAGCTTAGAGAATAAAAGACATTCTATTTCAATCCATTCAAAACAAACTTGACTACTTGAGAACTTTTCTCTGACATAGGGGGATTTTGGCAAACGAAGTTTGCCCCTAGTTTAAATATTGCTTCTGGGATTAAATAAGGTGTTCAGCAAACAAAGTTTGCCCCCCTGGTTTGGCAATATATATGTGGCTTCAGGCAAACTTACGCAAGTTTGCCCCTAGTCCGAAGGAAGAAAACCAAAGGCACAAAGAGTGATGCTTACGGTTTAGGGATGATTATGGATCGAGAACCTTGCACGGTTTGCCTACTTATCCCTGAACTGGAATCAGGTCCAAAGTAGTTCGGCCAAAGCTTAAATAAAGTGCCAGATCATTGGTGGCGACCGAACTGAACAGGTTGCCTATGTATCCCCGAGTGGGAATCAGGTCAAACGTAGTTCAAGTACTCTGGAGGTCTTGAAAAAATAAGGCTTCAAGAATAGGCGGGCTCTTCGAGCTATGTTTTCATATGGGTCCAATGAGTGCCCTTTCTGAAATGGGTGGCTTGTGGTAGCCTTCGAACAGGATTATGAGGACATGAACTATTTCTCCATTTTTTTTTTGGCGGTTGATTCTTTTCACCTTTTCACTAGCGAGTCTTTCTTTACAGCTCTCGTAACACATCATGTTTTAATCATACTCTATCATACTCACAAACTAGTATCAACCGAATCACTTTTATCTTTCTCAAAGATATCTCCGCATTGTTTTAGGCTCACTTAGCCATTGAGCCTTCCATAAAATTTTGAGACTAATTGATACTTTCAAATCTTTCTTTTCATTTCTAATTCATGTACTAATGATGTACTTTGAAGTGCCCAAGAATTCTAAATCCCATTTATTCTTTACTTTTTCTTTTTTCTTTCCTTTCTTTTCTCTATCTCGCTATCTTTGATTTTCTTCACGATTTTGACTGGCTAGGATTGGGTGTTTTGAGATCAACACGCATCTTATTTTTGCTCTAACTTTTGCCTAGGCGCCTTTTCAGGTTTTCATCCTATCGAACTCCTTTTTTTTTCTTTCTTTTTTATTCCCCTTTTTTTTAAGAAGAAGTTCATTTAAAATATCTAGCTACCATCAAGGACCAAGTTTATGGCTTTAGACTGGTTGGGCTCATCTTTTAGGCTTGGTATTTGAGAAAAGGGCATGAGCAAGTTTCAAGTTTCAAGTTCATTTTTTCAAGATTGATCAAGAGCATCTTTAAATTCTTTAAGTAAAGTTAATCAATTCTCTACTCCTCCTTGGTTTTGGCACAAAATTTCCTTTGATCACTTGGGGAACTTTTTAATGCAAAGATTTATTAGCAAAGTAATTTTTTCATGATCATTTGAGGAAAAAAGTTATTTTTTTTATTTTAAATTTTTTTTAACTTAATGATCCATACATTCACAACTTGGCACACTGAATCAAGCAAAAATGATATTTTATTCAGCTAGGATAGAAGGAGGGTTATATCACTCGACTCGATTGACTCGATGAAGACTTGACAATAAACTCGATAACAGACTAACTAGAAGACTCGACATTTGACTCTAACTTAGACATGAGTCGATTACAATGGATTAGACTCGACTTTGGCCTCAATTGGAGTGTCACAGATGATCTTCAATTTATTAAATTTCCAAGATCATCCACATTTACTTTAGCAGTAGTAGTTCCAAACACTATCACCTCACTGGCATCATTTAAACCTTCGGGTGTGCCACCCGTGTTTGAGGTAACATTATCCATCTCTATGGCCAATTTCTCAGTTAATTGGCCCTTCTTTGAATCATTAGGCTCCACAAGCTAATCAACCTCAACATAATCCTTTTCATTATCTTCTCTCTTCTAACTATTCTCACGCTTGAATTGGTAACCCAAACTGTTCTGGGTTTGATGCTATCTCGCCTACAGTCATGTTTCATTCTTAATCAATTTTGATTGATTTCAAAAGAATTATCATTTTGTTATTATTTTTCACATCTTCTTTTGCAAATGCTTAGTGAAATGTTCATGAATGGTTCATATGTCACACGGTGTGTGTGTATGTGCCTATTCTATACGCCAAAGAAAAGAAAATCCTAATCCTAACACATAAACACATAAGCACATAAGATCGTCACCCATGTCAAGTGTGCCAACTTCTCCTTTCATTGCGATCTCACTACCCTCTCAAAGGTTGGATATTTAAAAAATTTCAAAATTCATTTGAAAAGCATTTCTTTAAATGATGAGATCTTTCAAAAATAATTCTCAAGAATTTTGAATCTTTTATTTTTAAAAAATGAGGATGTGAAAACATTTCTCAATAAAGATGATTGGATTGAAATTTTACTTTAAAATTCAATTGAAGAACATTTTTTTACCAAAAACAATGCCCAAGATTTTGGGTTTTTCTTTAGAAAATGATCATGTGAAAATAGGGTAATACTTGGGACACAACCTTCATACAACCTCCCCAAAAGATGTGTCTATCTCTTTCCTGTGTCACTATGGGGTCCAGTGGCATCACAGGAGAGAGATAGACACATCTTTTTGGGGAGGTTGTATGAAAGTTGTATGAATGTTGTGTCTCAAATATTACTCTTGAAAATATACCTTAACAAAGGTTAGTTTGGAGTTTTAATCAAAAAGTGAACTCCAAAGATGTTTTTGAAAAAGCGATTGAAAACTTTGGAATAAAGATGGCAAAAATCCGTTTGTTTTTAAAGATGGATTTAAAATTCTTCAGGTAGAAGGATCACATGATCGGATTATCACCGTACTTTTCATGAATTTGGATACATAAAAGGTCAATGATGCTTAGCTAAACATGATATAGGAGATGTAATCTTATAATCAAAATCTAACATTTTCCCAAATGCCATGGGACATGAAGAGGAATTGCTCGAAAGTGATTAAGAGTTTACATGTCTCGTATTAAATGAGCATTGTCATCATCTCAAGTAATCCCTTCCGGGCATACAAAACTTTTAGCACATAATCCTAATCAAGAATTGATTTTCTAAGATTGAAAGGTTCTATAGAAGCTACCATGCAAAGGCTGGGTTTTGGTCAAATAAGGGACTCTTGACACACATCTGATAGGATGCCTCATATACCAAATCATGGTACGAGATCAAGGGTGATCACACTGTCCCATGATAACTTGATCGACCGAGTTGCGCCAAGTCTCCAAGGTCATAGTTTCGTGCAATCGACTGGCTAAACATGCAAGTGTAATGCAACAGACACACAAAGATTAATTAATTTGATTAAAAGGATGCTTTCAAGTCTAATCCTCAAGTGAACCCAAAATCAGAATTCTGGTCTGCAAAACCAGAGATTCTGGGTTCGATCCCCAGCAGAGTCGCCAAATTGTGGATATTGCAGTTTTCTCCTTTACCCACAGCTTTTCTTTTAAAATTCTTTTAAAATTTCAAATTTAAAACAAATGAGTCGCCACTTAATTTTTAAAAGGAAAATAAAAAAACCACTTTAAAGCAAACTGATCTTTTAAGAAAACAGATATTTTCTAGGTCCGGGGATTATGGAATGAGAGGGAAAGGAGCCCGTCGGACTAAAATACCCCCTCTCATCCTATCTTGTGATAGGCCTCTACTTAACATCCTTTCAATCGAATTAATAATCTAAGCATGTCCTCAACTAATACATATGTATAAATATACATTACAAAAGCATGTCTAAAGGGTGCAAGATTGCAAGTGATAAAATATCATTCAAAAATCACATAATTCAAGTAGCAAGTAATATGATATGCAAATAGGGAACTATATAACTTACCCAGGATCCATGCCGCGAATATTAAACGTGCAATGTATACGAATAGAAAGATCCTAAGAAAAGATCTCTAATCACATATACACATAAGGTAAAACCTAATTCTAAGGTGTCGCGCATTAAGTTGAAATTCAATTAAAATAAAAGGAAACAATAAACTAGAGAGGGGTTGAGAAATCGTACCTCAATAGCGCTACAAAATAGAGGTTAGTGCACATAACATAAAAGATATAAAGTTGGATTTTAAATAACAATCCTAGGCTTCTAGCTTAAATCTATCAAGTGTAATTAAATCTAAAGCGAACAAGTCCTAATTACAAACATCAAGCCACATAATGTATACATGAACAAGAGTAAATTATGAAATATTCATTGATTTGGATCACTTAAACTTTGAATTCAAGTTTAATTGATCATTATTAAAACATGGTTTGAGCCCTAGGTCATAGAAAAGTCATTTGGACCATTATTTACAAAGTTGGTCAAATCTGTCATAAAATTCTTAAAATTACAGAGAACAGACCAGAAAGTAAAAGAAATAAAAATCATGCTCCCATGGTTTGATGTCGGTGAATTTTGGAAACAAGATGCCTCTGTGTGTCTAGTTTCCATCCCAAAAAGAAAATCAAAGTTTCAACGGTTAGATCTCTGGGAAATGGACAAAAACCAGACATCACTCAAAGAATTACAAATCTCTGTCCAGAGATTTTGTACGATTTTTTACAAATAGTAAAAAAATCAGAAATGCTTTGGTCTTTTTAGGGTAGCTTCCTAACACATTAAACTACCTATAAAAATTTATTTTAGATCAAGAAAGCTTGATTAAGGTTCTGATTTACTTATTTCAAAAGAGTATTACTGTTCTGAAACTCTGGACAGATTGTAGTGACTTCACAAAACTCATGACCAAACCACTTTAAACATGAAATCTCCTTTAAAAAAAAATTTTACAGTGTTAGAGCTTTGAGTTATAGACACTTTCCCATTGGTTTCACTTAATTCCAACAGTTAGATTATCAAATAAAAATCCTTAATCAAAACTGGTTTATGAACTCACTACTCCAATATTGGATTTATCATCCTTTTTGCTACATCTACCAACTAAGCCATGGACATTGGCTTATCCTAAACCTAACTCTCATTTTCCTTTGGGGTCATTGGAGATCAAAACATGACTAATACTCATGAGTCTCAAAGGAATATAGAAAGGATTCCATGAAACATCAAGCTAGAGGACCCAAGTCATAAGTATGGACTTGGATCCATCTATTTGCTTATAAAATGAAGTGATGATCAAACTTTGACTCCCATGTGAAGCATAAGCTTACATGAGATTCAAAATATCAAACTCAAGAGCTTTCAAGAGAGATATTGAAGACCTCCAAGAATCTCAAAAGAAAATTATAAACAAAAAGAAGAAATGAAATGAAGAAGACTAAGAGAGCAAATGCTCTAAATCCATCAAAGAATCTTTTGGTAAAACTTGTTTACTTCAAATTCATAGATGCTTTCAAACCAAGCTAAGAAGAATTAAAAGAGAATGAAAACTTAAACAAGATTAGAGGATCCAACCCATGTTAAGGGTTTGGATTCATCTACTTGTTTCTAATAAAATGATGATCAACTTTAAATCTCATGTGAAGCATAAGCTTACATGGAACTAAAAGATCAAACTCATGAGATTTAAGTGAGATATGGAAGATCCCCAAGAATCTCAAGAGAAAAACATAAACAAGAAAAATAAAAGAAGAATAAAAAACTAGGAAGCTAGGACTTCCAAGTTTACTAACAAAACTCTAAAACTTAATCAAGTATCCTCAAGCTTCTATATTTTGAAGATCTTACAAGTTCTTCTTCATGCTCTCAAAAACTCTCTTTTTCCAAAATTCTTTT
Organism: Hydrangea macrophylla; assembly: GCA_033977485.1. Classification (NCBI taxonomy): domain Eukaryota; kingdom Viridiplantae; phylum Streptophyta; class Magnoliopsida; order Cornales; family Hydrangeaceae; genus Hydrangea; species Hydrangea macrophylla. Next base: position 58,978,124 of record CM066997.1, on the reverse strand, counting down.
TGTTTTCTCTTTGAAATTTCCCTCTCCCAAAAATGTGTAATAGTCCCCCCCCCCCCCCAAAATAAGATCCCTTGTAATGGAGTATTCACCCTCTATTTATAGGCAAATTTTAGAGGGTTATTTTGGTATTTTTAAGCCAAAAACCCTAATTTCGGATGTACTTTTGAGGGTACAAAATGTGCTATATTACAGCTGGCTGCTAAAAATGCAGCACTCAATGGAGATGGAAGCGGCACTCACTGAGTGCCGGAACGGCACTTACTGAGTGTCGGCGCGGCATTCATTGAATGCCGGTACGGCACTCAATGAATGTCGCGGACAATTCCATGGATTGCCGTCTTTTTTTGAAACTCTAATTTTTGTGGCACTTGATGTGTTTTTGCGGCAGTTACGGACTTCCGGTCCGGCAAACACACAATGTCGCTGCTGCACTGCGTTACTACCACATCCCACACCATGTGCCGTTTTATTCCTTTTTCTTTTCTTTCTTTTTTTGTTTGAATTGAAGAGTCTTTTCAGGAGCTTGAATCACATTGGAAGCCTTAGTTTTATTCGGACATTGTCATCATCGGACTTGGAGGTAACACTCCCCATAATTCGACGTTTGGTGGTCAAAATTGGGGTGTCTACACTGCCGAGATTTGCTCAACACATGATCGACACCCATAATAGAAGGTGAAGAGATTTCACTAGGAACTAAACCTCTCCCCCCCCCCCACCTTCGACACATAATGATCAATCATCTCAATCAGGGTTTCGAGGGACTGATAAGACTTGCTATGAGCCTGGAGAAAGACACATATCTGATAAAGCGACAACAGATGACTCGACATCCACCACTGATAAGTTTTCAATAGAGAAATTTCCAAGCCCCACTATCAAGAAACACTCAAGGATGAATACTGCAGGGTAACTTTCAAGGAAACAAATGCACCTAGGATGAAACCAAGAAGCCTCAGTCGAGTTAACCCCGACCTCAGCAAAATCTGCACTAAGGACTGTAGACACCCAATTTTTGCCACACTAATAGGATTTAGGGTAGACAACGTCTTGGAGGATTCAATGATGAAAAGTACCCCGTGGAAGGTACTGGATCCCACGCAAGAAAGTGACTTGAATCTCAGAAAAGGCCTTTTCCATGCATAAAATCCCAATTTTGTCAAAATTGCCTCTTAGAATTCATATTCACTCAGGGTTATATGAACATGAAGTGTTCTAAACGTAGTATTCTAGGTATCCAGAGATTCAATTTCAAAGAAACTCAAAATCGATGCACATTGAAAAGCAATTTTAAAAGAGAAGTCGTTTGATTTCAAAAAGACGACGAAAGTTCCAAAGGACTTCTGGACTTCAATTGACCTTCAATTCTTATTTCAAATCCTCTTGGAATATTTGTATATTGAAATTCAACTCGACAGCTTTCCAACGGTACGTAAACGGACAATTTTGGACACCAAAAAGTATTTTAAAGAAAGTGGCAGGTCCCACATGTGGGGTGGCGAGTCCCCCCTAAGCCTCCACCTATATACTGCCTCCTCCATTGAGCTTTTTGAGTTCCAGACCCATCTAGAGGCTTCCTACTGCAATGAAATTGCCCAGAAATAGCATTTAGGCATTGAAATGACCATTTTAACCCTTTTTTGATCACTAAAATCCCTCTTTTAACCCTGAAACTTAAGAGTTAAGTTTTCAAAACTCTACATATAGATGCCTTGCATCTCATATGAGATAACCTTGGAAAATCCTTAAGCACGCCTTGAATATACTTGAAGATACAATCACATACCCTTTGAATTCAAGAGATTTCTAGAGAGAGAATAGTGAATCATGAATTGATTTCTTCTAAAAATGAATCTTAAGATAACTAGATGAGATAATTGAAGACAATTTTGACATCAATTACCTCCCTTAACTTCTGCCATGGATGAGTGCTTGAAGAACTTTAGAACACATGAAGAAGAAAATCCTTCAAAACAACTTTGATTACATAATTGAGAATCCTCCAAGAGGTAAACATCATAATTCATCTCTAATTCTTACTTTTATATATAGATCTATAAGGTTTGGATCTAGCTTAGTTTTATTTCTTTGTTAGAACACTCATCCTTTTCTTCTCTTGTTCTTCACACACTCACATAGCTAGATCTAAATCATCCTTGATTTTGTTGATAATTCATAATTAGAGATTGATTTTCACTTTGATTTTCAATTTTGATTTCATTCTTCTATTTAGTTTAGATCCAACCATAGATGATTATATATATATATATATATATATGTATCTACTTTGAATTCTATGATGGTTTGGAAGTATGATCTATGAGAAGGATGATTCCTATATTTATACCTTTCTCTTGATTGCTCCTATTACCTAGAATTCCTATTGAATTTCATCTCCATTAAGATATTTGTAAGTCCCTTTGATCCATGATCTAAAGTTCTTCATAGAACTTAAGGGATAGATTGATTGAGAATCATGATAATCAAGTTGATCTATGAGTTTGATCTCGTTATTAAACTTAAACCAACACCTAAGATGTTTTTCTCACACTTTAAAATGAATTAGTTAAAATTCAACAAAACAGATTGGTTTTGTTAATAGGATTTGGTCCACCAAACCCATAGTTTAATGAATTTCAAATTTTTTGGGTAAACTTTGATGAATTAGCTCTCATTCAATCCGTTTTGAGAATCATTAGGATCCATATGCTATTTTTAGAAATTGTTGAGAAATCAGTTGATAGATTTGAACATCGTCTCTTTGTGTTTGACTTTCAAAAAATCTACAATAGTTATCGATAATCCACTTTTAGGGGATGATTCCTAACTCATGTATCTATATGCCGATGTAAAATTTTGATCATACGATCGAGTTAAGATCATTTTCTAAGCGTCTGAAGTTGATACAACTATTCTAAACTTTTCTAAGTCTAACTACAATCATGATTATGCATACAAAATGGTAATACCTTGATCATTCAACAACAATTGATGAATAAAACTTGGTTTAGAATCATCTAGGATAAATAGATGAGAGATTAAAAGCTTAGATCAACTTGATTAACATGATTCACGAACTTCTATTATGTCTTGTATCCCTTTGTCAAATGATACCAAAATTTCTAGAATAACAGAGTCTAGTTAAAACAATTTTTTAGAGACCTTATGTTCATCAAATGTCTATGGGATTCTTTTTGTCATAAACTACAATGAAATAGCTTTCTTTTAACACCAAATAGAGCTTCATATGATTTTTGTATAATTAATTATGATGTTTACAAGAACAGTGGATAGTCCTGATCCACTGTTCCCAAACCTCTTATTTCTCGAATTTCAAAAATGCTAATGAGATCCTACTTTTTGGAAAAGTTCCATAAGACATGTATCTAACTTTCTGTAAAAGGATTTTAACCCAACTCATGTTTAAGATCACTTTTGATAGGATTCATTAGAGTTCACTGAATCTGGAAATTTGATTGATGACATCTCCTTCTTGTTTATTATGCATATCATTTATTTGCTTGTATTTTTGCAATACTTGGGTATTCCTTGGTGTCTTAGTGCAGAGAATTGAATGTCGTGGATCCGGACTTCGATTTATGAGCTTGCCTCGTCTACATGTGGCTTAGTGCCCATGTATCATGTACTATCTCTACCCTTTCTCTTAGAATTTTTCTAGGTTTACAACTTTGTTTTCAATGACACGATTCCTTTAAGATAGTCTCCGTTTATGTGCTTATATGTTAGAGACATATTATCTAGGATTGTAGCATGATTGCATTACACGTTTCCTTTCTTTTTCTTTTTGCGACTCCGCTTGAGTCAACCCAAGGTAAGCCTTCTTGTTCCCTTTTGCATATCATGATAGTTTCCTTTATTTGCATCGGTCCCGGGCGGGACTAGCCACTGTGAGTATACCTCTCTCTTGTATTACATGTGCATCCGATTGCTACTTGATTTAATCTCTTGAAATGATTTTCATTAGATGTTTCTTTTGCCATGTATATATTATCTAGTATGATTGAGGAAATAACACCTATTATGAATTAAGAACAAGGATATTTAAATCAAGGCCTACCGTTCGGTAGGGCGAGGAGGGGGTGCTTTAGTCCTACTCGAGCTCCTTCCCCTCTCGTACCAAGACCCCTGAACCATGTTTCTAGTGATGAAGGGCGAATAACTTTATTCAATTTTGCGCGAGTCAAATTTAGTTTCCTAAATCCCGATAAAAATTACGTGGTGACTCTTTGTCTCTAGGATCGCGTGAGGAGTTCTAGTTCTTGAAGTGTACTCCTTGGATCTATCTCGGGACACTGTCGAGGAACGACAGACTCCCCGCCCGTGCGCTTTGTCCACAATTTGGCGACTCTGCTGGGGATTTGAACATGAAACTTATGGTTTCTTGTTCTTTGAGGGCTTGACTTGAGCCAATAAATATCCTTGTTATTAATTCAATAATCGTGTTGTTTTTGCCTGTATTTGCACTTGCATTGTTTTTTTTATATGCGACTGCTTGAGACCATTGCCTTGAGGGTGGAAGGCCCCCTTTCCTCCGTTTGTCAAGAGACTTTGGTAGCATGTAGTCACCATTAGCCTTATACCACATGCAGTATATAAAGCCCATGTGTGAACGGCACTCCCTTGGGGAGGCGGTCACCTACACCGTTAGGCTTGCTAATGGACCCCTTTATGAGACTAAAACCCGGCCTTTACATATAGTTTCTATAGAACCCTTCAATTAGGATCTTGATTATCATCTTTGATTAGGACGATGTGATGAATTATTTGCGTTTACCCGTAAGGGATTATGTGGATGATGAGGATGTGTATGCAAAGGTATCATCAAACATTGTATGGTAGATTCCTTTAGGGTAGTATAGTATTTATCCGAACATCCAATCATTATTCAAGGACGAATTTTGAAAATTTGAAAATACAAGCACTTCTTTGAAAAACCCAAGTCTTTTGAAAACTCCAGAAATATCCCTTTTGCAAATTTGATTTGAAATTCACTTTCATAAAATCCTTCCAAAAAAATTCTCCCTAGATTTTAGGGAATTTCAATATTCCTACCTTAGGTTTTCAAAAAAAAAAATCATGATTTCACACTTTGATGATTCGATTTCAAATTTTCCTCTCAGATTTTAGAGAATTTCAAAATTTCCTACCTCGATTTTCAAGAATCATGATTTCACACCTCGAGCAATGAAGGTTCAAAAAGTGCTTTTGAAAATTACAAATCTCCCCCTCTCTTTTAAAATTTTCATAAAAAATTCAATTTTGGAAACATGATCCATCAAGAATTTCAAAGCTAAATATCCTTGGATAATGATTGGATTAGTAGGATGATTAGCTTACTCAAGGAATCTTATGTGTTTATGTGCTGATATGCTAGGTCTAAGCTAGATTAAGGTGCATTGCATTTTAGATTGCATTTCATCTGCATTGCATATACTACACGAGCATTGCATGTAGGACTCACCAGTGTGACGCCTTTGATATATTCTTGAAAAGAAAAGAATTGTTTTGCTCAGAATTTTGAAACTTGAAATGACTTTTTTAGAAAGATTTCTTTTATTTTAAAAAATATTTTTGAAAAGGAAAAAAATATTCCACCTTTGATTTTCCATCTTTATAAATCCACTTTTGTAAATATCATTCTTTGAAAATTATTTTGCAATAAAGACACCTGATTATTTGAAAATCCCTAATAAATCATAATACAAGATGGAGACCAAAAGATTGAACTCCCTGAATTTCAGCAGAAAGAAGTAACGTTGCGGACAGATGGCTCCTCTTGATTATCAGGCTCTTTTTCATGGATAGATGAGTTCACCGGTATTGATCATCTACATTTTAGATATTTTGGCCTTAGTACTCTCTTTCAGCTAAGGAACGTGAAATTTGAAGAAGATATTATGCATGTCGTCATTCGATGTTGGGATCCGCAATTCTATGTATTTTGATTTGGACATCAAGAGATCTCACCACTATTTGAAGAATTCAATGCCATTCTCGATTTTAACACTTACTCCGATCTGATCCTTCCCACCATTCAAGCTGGATATGTGAAAGACTCATCATCATTCCTCAATTGTTCCCCTTCTACTGCCCGAACTTTGATTATTGAATAGGAGATTGATTTTCCCTGTCTATTCGCCCAATATTGTACTACTATGGGAGGACATTTTGATCATTCCATATTTAGATGGGGTGCCTTGACATTGGCTATAATTTCGCACTTCCTGTTTTCTTCTTCATCTCATGCCCTCATACTAGTTGCTTGCGAACTTCGTTCTCGATGAAACCCTATGATGTTGGCTCTAGTAGAAACTCTAATGGGTTTAGATCAAGCACATGCTGATGGGAAAATACTCCTTTCTGGTGCCCCTTTAGTGCTACAAACTTGGCTTCTTGAGTGACTCAGTTTACTGGTGTACCCTTATGGGCTTTGAAGGATACCTTCTTTAGATGAAAGGCAAGTACGAAGATTTTTAAGCAATTCAGAAGTTTAGTTTATTTGGTTAAGTGGTCTCACCACTAAGGACATCTATTGGGTATGTGCACTGTTGGGACTATTGTTTAGTTACTGTTAGTGTAGCACCTGAATTTTTCCAGAAATTCTCATTCCTGTTTAGTACTAGTTGATTATGATTTCGAGGACGAAGTCCTTTAATAGGTGGTGGAAGATGTAACACCTGTAATTTTCTTTCATTAATAATATCAGCTTTTCGAATTTCTGTATTGGACCGGCTATATTATTATATTATTATTTTAGTTGGGTGACGGTTTTGACGTATCTTAGGATTACTGATTAGACTATGGTAACTGTACCGACTTGACCGTAATAAGATTTAACGTAGTCCCATACCCAGACCCGGACATTAGAAACAATACCCGTTTACACGTAAATCGAGACCGATATGGATATCGAGGAACTTATGCATGTAAATCGAGGAAGTGGCACACAACCCGAGGTGGGCCCACATGGCCGGCCATGTGGCAACCACATACCACCCTCTTGGAGACATGTCCACTTGTTGGACACATGGCATAGCATGTACACATGCTCCATGACACCTAGCACATGCATCTCTCCTATATAAGCACACCTACATGCATACACACACACACATTTGACACTCTTTGTCTTCATAATCTGCACCTAAGTGAAGAAAGAGAGCTGGGAGTTATAAAATCCATGGAAATATAGAAGAAAAACAAGGAGAAGAAGAAGGTGACACCATCTAAAGTTGAGTTCAAGCTCCATTAAACTCAAATCAACATCCAAGCTCAATTTCAAGCCTTGGTGAGTAATTATGAGTAATCTAACTCAATTTAAAACATATGTAGTATTTATTAATGTTTAGTAGGAGTTTGCTGTTGTTGTGTTGAAGATTTCATGACATGCAAGACAAGTGCTTTAAATCTGAGAAACTGAACTTTCAGCAGAATGTAGTTTAGTTAAATATATGTTTTGAGGAGCTCAAAAATCAGAATTAAGATAGGTTTTTTTGTGGTGAAAGCTAACTCATTTATATAAAAATAACTCTTCTATAGATTAGTCTAGAAATCACTCCTTCATGGGTGAAATGCATGTACAACGCAGTGTTATGAATATGAGAAACAGAAACTTTCAGCAGAATGTAGTTTAGTAAAATCAACGTTTGGAGTAGCTTAAAACTGAGAATTATTCTAGGTTTTTTTTTAAAGAAAGGTAACTCATATATCTACAAATAACTCTTCTATAGCTCAGTCTAGAGATCAATCCTTCATGGGTGAAATGCATGTACAACGCAGTGTTATAAATCTGGGAAACAAAAACTTTCAGCAGAATGTAGTTTAGTAAAATCAACGTTCGGAGTAGCTCAAAAATGAGAATTAAGCTAGGTTTTTTTGTGGAGAAATCTAACTCATTTATCTACAAATAACTCTGTTATAGCCTAGTCTAAAAATGACTCATTCATAAGTAAATTGCATGTATAACGCAGTGCTAAAAATCTGGGATAGAACAGTCCGAGATATAAGAAATGTCTAGTAAAATAAATATTTTGAGCAGCTCAAAAAAGTAATTGAAGCTAGATTTTTTTTGTACATGAAGATGATTCAAATACCTATAATGTTCTAGTTTTGAGTTTGATCTACAATGTAATTTATCATGCCCAAATAAATCATATTGTTTCAGTCAACATAGTGAAAATGTATCCTGGCAGATTATGTAGCTTTTTGTATAATGTTTTGTTTATGCATGGTGTTGATTGTTGATGCTAGTTTTCAGATACCTGTGTTGTTATGAAAATATTGTTCTATGGTAGTGCTATCACATAGATGAGTATGTTAAGGGTTTCATCTATATGTTTTTTGGTATTAAATTCATATTATAAATCCATGAGCTACGTGCTATGTTTTCCATTGTTATGAATATAGTTTGATGACCGTTGAAAGTTCATACCCATACTATAAGTATGTTGTATGGTACGATTATTGCATTGATAAGTGATTGGGAAAGTTTCCATCATAAGTATATTGAGGGGTAAAACGAAATGTCGGATGTATAGCTAAATCTTGACGGTTGTAATTGGAAGCTATTAATGAACTAAACTACGAAATGTACGAACGCGTAAAATAATGATAAAATCTTCAATAACAGATTTTATGCGAATAAGGGACATTGGGCCTCGTTTTAGTCGTGTGACTACCGGTCAAAGTTGATTCGTGAACTTTCGTGTCGTGTTTGGATATTTCTTGCAAAGTTGGTCTTTCGATAATTCCATGGAGTCAATTGGAGAGTTATGTTTGTGTTCTTGATCTGAGGATCGGCATGACGTGTTCGGTCAAGTGCGGATGACCTAAGGATCGTTGTGACGTGTTCGATCAAGTAGTTGAATAGCTTTCTGCACCCTTGGACTGAGGATCGGCATGAAGTGTTCGGTCAAGTACGGGTGACCTGAGGATCGGCATGACGTGTTCGTCCAAGTGATTGTTAATATCCCGTACCCTTGATTTGAGGATCGGCATGACGTGTTCGGTAATGTGCGGGTGACCTGAGGATTGGCATGACGTGTTCGACCAAGAGACTGTTAATATCTCGCACACTTGTTCTGAGGATCATCAATGATGTGTTCAATCAAGCGGTTCTTTGTTGAGTGTTATTCTTTCTTGACCGGTAAATGCATTTGGAGTTAAGTATTCTTTCAGTCAATGTCGTTGGTCAGTTCAGTTCTGGGTTAAGTTTCGAAGGGAATGATTGGGTTTAAATAAGGTATAGTTTTGAGAATAAGAAAAGATTAATGAGACATAGTTGAGAATAAGAAGAAATGAAGAATAACTTACCTTGGTGGTGGTAACCTTAAGGGGACCCTCACTTAGCTTAATTGCTAACGACTTTTCATGCCGCTGGACCTTCCATGTCCAGCCTTTGTAGGTTCAGATGGAGCCGACTGCTATCAAGATGTGGACCATACTACTGAAGAATAAGCTGGTGAATAATACTTTGAGGAAGGCTACAGTTTCGCCAGCTGAAGATCTTTGAGCTTTTCTTTTGTCACAGTTCTGTTACTAATATGTTAATGATGTAATAGCTTATATGAACTTGTAATCTGTATCTTTTGGTTATCTTTGAGTCTATAATATACTACTGATGTAAGACTTAAATGTTTTAGTTTCCTGCTTCCGCTGAACATAGTCATCTTCCCATATTAGGTTATGGTTCAAGTATGTTTGGACAATCAGGTGACATTCACAACTAGTCACGTGTCTAAGAACCCATAAAGGAAATTTATTTTTCCCTATTTTTGGTACTTCGGGGCGTGACAGTTAGATTCCCAGGATGTAACGAGATATGGCTTCTTGGTCTACATGCTATCACTTTTTCCATCCCATACCGAGTAGCCAAGCTATATGGCTATAGATAGGACACTTCTAAGAATGTTAATGGGATTATAAGAGAGTCAATTCTACGATCTTCATCAATTACTGCTTTTACCACTGCATGGCATGAGTGGATTGCGGCACCTTTTCCACGGGTTCCTGCCTCCATCAAATTATTGGATGAGTATGTTCTGGAGATCTAGAGGGTAGTTGAAAGGCAGAGCCAGATTTAGTGGAGACATTAGAAAGGGCATTATGGAGAGCTTGAAGCTTATAAAGTAAATGATTAAATGATGATGTTTGGAAGCAGCTGCTTGTTGAAGCCAAATGGATGCTTAAAAGGAAAAAGTAAATCACAGTGTCGCTCCACTTGAGATTAAGTCAAATCGAGTCTAGTCTATTTTAAGTTTTAGAGTCTTTGAAGTTAAGTCGTATTGTCAAGTTTGTCTATTGTCAAGTTGTGTTTTGGTCTATGACGAGTACTGTAATCCTTCTCTTTCAAAGTAATGGAATGAAATCTTGATTTTCTTGATCTAATGCTCCTTGTCATGAATGAATGAATCTCTAAACTGAAAGTGTTATTTCTCTGATTATTGTGAAATATACATTGCTGATAAATTTTTGCATTGAAAAGAATCCTGAAAGAATCAAAGTTAATTTTGCGCTAACGCTGAAGAAAGCTAAGAATTGATTAGTCTTACTTTAAGAATCTTGAGACTCTTTTGCTTAAATCTTGAAAAGATATGCTTGATAGTAACTCGGGACTAGCTTAATTCCCTGATCTTCCTATTTCAAAATCTTGAGCCCAGAAAAATGAGCCATTCAAACCTGTCTAAACTGCAAGCCATGTATACTTTGTCCTCGATGGTAGCCAAACATTTCAAATGAACTACTTCTCTAAAAAAAAAAAAAAAAAGCTCTCCAAGATGAAAACCCAAAAGGGTGCCTAGGTATAAGTCAGAGCACAAAAGAAAAAGAAAAAGAAAAAAAAAAAAAGAGCTCACTAGGATGAAAACCCGAAAGGGCGCCTAGTTAAAAGTTAGAGCATGAAAAAAAGAAATTTTGCGTGTTGTTTTCAAGAACCTGATCCTAGCCAGTCAAAACTTTAGAGAGAAGAGAAAAGAAAGAAGAGAAGAAGAGGAAGGAGAATGAAGCAGATCAAGAAATCGGGAACATGAATTATCCCAAAGCTTTGATTTGTAATTTCTTTAGTAACCCCAAAGATTTGAATGGCTAATCTTGCTCCGAAAACATGTATGATGTATGATGAGAAATGTAAAATTGGCTGGCTAGTGAAAAGGTGAAAAGAATCAGCCATAAAAAAAATAGAGAGAGAGAGAGACAGAGAGAGAAAAGAAAAGAAAAGAAAAAAAGAAAGGTAGTTTAGTTTCTTTCAACACTACCACAAGTGACCTGCTTCAGAAAATCTGATGACATGGCTTGAAAAGCCCTTAATTCTTGAATCCTTGCTCTTTCTAAACCTTTAGCCTTCGAGGAACTATGCTTGACCTGATTCCCACTTGGGGATACATAGGCAACCTACTCAGTTCGGTCACTGATCCTAAAACACTCAGCCACATCTCAAATACCTTCCTTCAAACCCCGACCGAACTACTTTGAACTGGATTCCCACTTAGGGAAAAATACGCAAGCTTTCCCGGCTCTCGGTCCGTAACCCTTGCAACTAGGGTCAAGTTTGCTTGGAACCTCAAGATATCATTGCCACACTAGGGGCAAACTGCGTTTACCCAAGCTTTCATTTATCACCATCAACTAGGGTCAAACATCGTTCGCCTGTACCCCCTTCTACATTATAAATGAATCCTGAGTTGTTAAGTATGTCTTTGAAAACATTCGAAATGAATCATCTCTTATTCTATAAGCTAAGGCACTAATTCAAAGCCATTTCAGAGAAAGCAAAGAATTGATTGAGATCTATATGGAGTATTGTAGCATCCTAAATTTTCCTTGGAAATTCCACTTGGTATTGGAAGTAATGACGTCACCATAATGACGGTTACAGAAGGTCCATTAGGATTCCCTAATTAAAAGCCTCTATAGGATCCTTAGTGATCGTCTTAGCAACGATGATGTTAATAACCTGGAGTCTATTAGACTGATCGTAACCCCGACATTAATAAATTTCTATATTAGAAACCTTAGGAAGACTTGCATTTAGACCCGTACACATCCTGGTACAGGATTAGATTTTCAGTATCACTTATAGTCAGTAGTGCACGTACCTTAGGACTTAGGCACACATCTCAGTGTACCTACCCGAGATGTGGGACCCACACCACCACCCTATGTAGACCCCACTCATTCTACCCTTGGACATACACAAGCACACTCATACCCGTACACCTTGTGTACCCATTACATGGGATAACATCCCTCATCCTTCCCTCTATAAATAGGTACCATATCCCCTCATTACACTCTCATTTTTTAGCCACCCACAAGCTGTCAAAATAGCTTGTATACAGAGAGAAACCGAGAGAGATTAGGAAAGACAAAGAGATCCATAGAGATCAAACCATACACCACACTTACAGCTATACACCCCCATCTCCATTACCCTTACAGTCTCAACCTTCTTACATTCACAGCACCCCACGAATCAGTAGAGAGAGAAAAAGACAGAACAAAGGAGAAGAAGGAAGAAGAAGAAGTTGATCAAAGAAGATAAGGGTGATCTGAGATCACCTGAGCTAAACCCAACCCCTCTCACACATTCTTGAGCATTTTCATGTCATCTAGGAATCTCTAGGAACACATTCATGTCGCCCAAACAGAGCCTAAGGCTCTCAACAATCTTCGGCAGCCATTAGAGCACTACATTGACCTTGATTTTTGAAATTATCACCTCAGCCCCTTAAATTCATACCATTCTAACCACACTAAACCCAGATAGACCCCCCTTTGTTCAGTTTTTGAAATGGAGTATGTTTGGTCGGCCATGCAGGCCATTATTCTCGGTTTTGACCGAAAGAATAATCCTCTGGTGGGACCCCAAAATTAATGAATCAGATCTTGAGCCTCAAGAATGTAGAAGGCCCCATTCCAGTCATTTCCCCGTTGGTTCTATTGATTTTCATGGAGAGACAAGAGAGAGACGAGCACTCAAAGTTTTTCCGGCGAGCCCCGATTTTCCGGTGGCCTTGTCTCATCGGAGAAGGAGGCCGGAACCCTAGGCGCTTAATATGCTTGTACCCCAAGCATAAAGAGTGGTACAAATCCATTTTTGGTAGGGTTATATCGTTTTAATTGTATTCAGGTCGGGTTCACATAAAATAACCTAGAAGCCACTTAACCAAACGAAGTCATTTGGCTTCGGATCGTACCAGATTTGTTCGGGTTTGGGTTCGGGTCACGGGGTGGGTTAGGCTGTGAGTGTGAGTGCGTCAGGGTTTGGGTAAGGACCGGGTTTTAATAAACTCGTGGGTCCCTTTAAGTAGCACGACATCATTTTGACGTCGGGCTGGGTTTTGGTCGAGTTCGAGTTAAGCGGGGCAGGTTTCGTTGTGTCTATAGACGGGTTAGGTTTAGGTACGGGTTTGGTATAGGTTCGGGTTATGATTAGGGTTGGTTTGTGTGATAGTATGGGTATAGGATCGGGTTTGGTTCAACCCGAGCGAGTTTTTGGGTTGGGTTTGCGTGAGTGTGTATTTGGGTAGTCGATTAGGTTTTTGTTGGGTCGGGTCTGACCCATCGGGTCGCGCATTTGGGTTTCCTTGTGAGTAGAAATGGGTTACCCATTTAAGGACGGGTCCGTTCGGGTTGACCCGTCGGGTCTGAGAATAATAATATTATTATTAGTGTTATTAGTTATATATTAAGAAATTAAATGGTTTTAATCATTATAAATAGTTTTAAATTTGTCATTAGTACTTTTAAAATATGGAATACTATTATATAATATTCTTAATATTTTGTAAATTATTATTATATTATATGTTACATATATTTATTATTTATGCGAATAATGTAAATAATAAATACTAGTTTTAAATGGTAATTAAATAAATAGTAGATACTTATATGTATTTATAAATACTCTCAAGCTATGGAGTATTATTATATAATATTCCTAATGTACTAAGTATAATTATATTATGGTAATAATACAATTATTAATTATTTGGTAATTTATAAGTATAATATAAATAGTTTTAAGGGTATTTAAATGGTATTTAAATACCTATATGCGTTTATAAATTCTAGAAAATCATGGTAATAGCCCTGAGACTATTTTATTATATAATGTAAGTTATAAAACTATCATATTATAGTCTAGTATTTTTAATCATTATGAAGTAGCTATTTTATGAGTATATTAATTATTAAAAATACCAAGTGCACTCCGAAAATTATGAGATAAATACTGGTGGTGTATTTTAATATCTAGTATTTAATAAAAATAGTTTTAAGTACTAATTCCACTGTATAGGTATATCTATGTATTTAAATCCCTTTTTGAGTATTTTCTGACATATAATATCTTCAATAATTCATAATAAATAATTTAGGACTCCGAAAAATGCGTGGTCAGTTCCCAGAGCCTTAGATTAATGTCTAGATCGTTTTTCTTAAGTTTGGTGACCTTTCAACTCGGTCAAAAATACAGCCTGTCTTTAGGGCCCGTATTAGTGCAATAAGCCCTGCATATTACCTCGTAAAACGCGACAGACTCTGATTTGAGTCTAGTTAATGGCGTTGAACTTAGAATGACACATAGATCACTATCTTGAGATTTATAACCTTATTTGGTAAAATTATCATTTTGCCCCTATAGTTGTACTCATACATTATTGTTGTTTATTGTTGTAGAACTTGATGATTATCTGCTTTTCGTGGATCGGTGACTCGAGGTGAGTTTTCTAACCTCACTCTAATCCTAATAAGATTAATATAAGATGTTTTAAAGCTACATGTATGAGGTTTTGTATAAGTAATATGTTGATTTATGATGCTACATGTATTCCAATAATTATAAGACTATGCAAAGCATGTTATGGTAGTGCTATCGCATACGTGAGCATGTTAAGGGTTTTATCTATAATAATATTGGTATCAAATTCATGTTATGTGATCCATGTTTTATATGTTATGTCTCTGCTGCTAACTGTTAAAAGCACATTTTACGATGGTTGTTAAACGGACTAGATAACGCATGCTATGTTAATAATAAAGAGAAATGAAAGTGGTTTTGCATATGAGTATCGGTAGTGGACTCACTTGCATTTCATGACATGTGTTAGCATGCATTGTATGAGAAAGAGAGGTGTTTGATGAAAATGTGAATAAGATGAGATATGTGACTGTGAAAGAGATGTGATTTCTAGATCTTATGGATCAACGGCCGACAAGCCGGGTGGAAATGAACGGTTAGGGTTCCTAGCACGCCTCTCGCCGTTGAAGACGTCCGGTGATGCGCATACGTGGTTGAAGATGTCCCATGTATCGTTGAAGACATCCGGCTAGTGCTCTAATATACTTCTCAGCCGTGTAGACGACCGGTGAGAGTATACACATGGTTGAAGACGTCCCATGTGCCAGTTTCATTGTTTACAGGTAGTGTGCACCGTGAAGACATCCGGCGGCCTATCAAGGGAATAAGTATGAATCACCTGTTATAGCATGTTATCATCCTTGATATACCGCGTGTTATCAAGTGGGTGAGAAAGAAAAAGTGAATGATGAGATTGAATTGATGAATAAAAGGGTTTAGTTCAAAATGATTTGGTTTTGGAAAGTTTTGGTTTTAAAATGATCTGGTTTTGAAAAGAGTCTGTTTTAAAAAGTAAGAGTTGGGAGTAAGTCGCATTGGTCATGCATTTGCATGCACGAGGATATAATAAGGAGAATGTATTCTATGATGTTATGTTTATCTGTCTACCTGTCTTGTTGAGACCTCTGCTATGTCTGTGGTGAGAATGCGTCTTTTGATAAGAGATTAACCATATCTTAAGATACTAAACTATGACGTGAGTCGAGAGATGTTTTGTATTTATTATTTATTGTATGGTTGAGACTCTCACTCAGCCTTGTTCCAAGGCTGACGGCATGTTACACCCTGGGCATTCGTATGCCCTGAGTGTTGCAGGTTTGGAGATAGATAAAAGAGTTCAAGATGCAATGCCGTGGAGTCAAGTAAAATAAAGCCTTGCCAAAGATCTGATAGACAGTTTCTCAAGTTTTTAATCTTATGTAAATTATTTGGTATGGCCTCTTGTATTAGGATTGAAGCTATTGTAACTCTTGTTTAATTTCCGCTACTGTATTTATACTTTGATAAGTTTAGGTTATGCTTATGCTCTAGCATTTCCCTTATGATTGCACGGTGCGGAGTTAGAAGGACAGGACGGTTGACAAACTAGTCACATGTCTATGGACCCATAAAGGAAAATTTTTATTTTCCCTATTTTTGGCTTACTCCGGGGTGTGACAGGGTTTTAGTGGTATCAGAGCCTAGGTTTAGGCGTTTACCGTTCGTCCCATGTACTATAAGTTATAAACCATTAGATCTTTTCCTCACTTATGAAGATACTAACTTTATGATAGTTTATATTGGACAGGTTTGCATAGAACCCTTTTATATCCAAGATGGATTTGGAGGACATTGGGTATACCCAGATCGTATAGAGCCTGCGGGTCCAGTGTTGTACCGGCAAAGGATTCGACAGAGTGCCCAACGACATTTGGAGGATAATATGTGGCATGAAGTACATGTGTTGGGAATTGAGGATCCAGAGATCCTGTGGAGGGAGGCACATTACCGAGAAAGCACCCTTAGACTTGTTCATTAGGAAGCAGCTGAGATGACTCAGGACCGCTATACCCTCTGAGTCATGACTTTTTGAGTTAAGCTGACACCCTCACCAGGACCCGTAGGACCACCTCTTGCTATGCCACCCCCAACACTAGAGGAGTCCATAACTGATGCACCCTTAACCGCTGAGTCAGTCATGGGGACTGATAGGGAGGAGGATGATGATGGAGAAGTTCCGGTAAAGGAGATCAATTCCGTGGAGGATGCTAATTCCGCAGTCAATGTTGACCTAACTGAGAATGTGGGCGAGGAACCACCCAAGAGAGACATAGCTGAGAAGGGAAAGCCAAAGGTCGAGGATCAAGATGATTGAAGGACTTTTGGGATAGGAATTCCCAGGCCCTAGAGCCCTATTGTAATAGGACTAGTAGTCCATCTTTTGTGTATATAGCTATACTCAGGCATGTAACACGTAGTAGTAGTAATATATATGCCTTTTCATGTATCTGCTTTTGGCACTATTCCCTACTCTGTACCTATTTAGCGTACGTACTCTCTGATGTAAATGTTTTTGGAACTATGATGCACTATATTTAAAGCTATCTATGGAGATTATCTTTAGCCTGACTTATATATTTTCACATGGATGTACTGCTTGCTTATAATTAGTTTTATTCATCCCAGTAATTTATTTAAGCTTATATACTCTTAGTCTATAAGAATGACTAATAGATCCCCACAACTAGTTGAGCCATACAAATCACAAGTGTAAAATATAGAATTAGGAACTAATGTAGTTTCAGGGAGTCAGACCCGGAACAGTTGGCAATGACTCAGGGTTTAGAAAGAATTAAGAAGGGTACCCCTTATCACTATGAAATTTTAAGATATTTCTGTAATTAGCATTAGTACTAAGTTAGTTTTCTGTGTTGGGCAGGCTAGCATGGAGCACCTATAGAGTACGATGCTGCGGATGGACAGTACAGAGTTACCTTGGAGAGACAGGTTGCTTCTCGAGGATTTGGTCTTGTTAGCGCCACCATCAGGCATAGAGTTCGCCAGAGTATAAGGAAGTGGACACGTTGTTTCTTCCGTGAGAGACCTGTTCTAGAGTTAGCATATCATAGAGTGGTAGCATCGCGCTTGCTGTCTGCTGAGATGGAGGAGGTTTCTCATGCCCTTGGAAACCTTGCGATCCATGACCAGGACAAGCCTCATGAGGACATAGTACATTTTGTTACCCCTGCAGGCTCTGATGATGACTTAGATGACGATTAAGGCGAAGACCCACTAGCAGAGCCTAAGATGATAGAGGACCCTGATTGGCCCCTAAAGCCAGCTTGGGATACATTTATAGGTATCCCTCTGATTGACTTTCCGCCATCCAATGACTTAGGAGAGGTGACCACGGACTCTGATGTTGACAGAGATGGAGATTGGACCCTTAGCTAGTTCATCCTATTTTGTTCCACTTCTTTTGATGTATTCCTGACTAGTAGAACTAGTATTCGTACTTTTGTTGTACCTTTTTATCTTTTGATTAGTAATAGTCTGCTTGCGACTTAACTTAACATAATTGTATGGATGAGACGAATTCTTACTTTTAATTAGTTGCTAATCTTACATCTTTTACGTTTATTACTAATAAGAATATAGGATTAACCATTGGTCGATAGATGTTTAGGCATTGACGAACTTCCTAAGATGAATCTCGAACAGTCAGCTCAGCCTAGAGTTTAGAAAGACCAAGGATAGGAATGTCATACCCGTGATCCTAGTAGTAGTTGTGACAACCGTTATATATTAGAAATCTCTATTGACTCGATGAACCGTTACTGTTACTTATTATGTGATCAAATGAGATAAGATAAGGTATTAACCTAATAGGTATCAACTAGTAGGTATAACCCTTGTTAACGTACACCATGGTTAGGAGAAACCATAATGCTCAGAATCCACCCAACGGACCAACGAATGTGATACCTTCAGCAGTGTATCCAACAGGATTGATAGGAGCTCTTGTTGGACGTGTAGAGCAAGCAAGTGATCACCTAGACCGTGTCATCAATAATGGAAATGCTCGTCAGATAAAAGATAAACTGCTTGAGAGATTTCATGCACTTTAACCAGGAACTTTCACTGGAATGACAGAAGCATGGGAAGCTGAGCAATGGCTTCGTGATATGGAATGAATGTTTCAAGCCCTTGAATGCAACGAGACGGATAAAAGACGCTTGGCTATTTTTCAATTGACATATTCGGCAGCAGACTGGTCTACAGTGGGCGAAGATGTTCCAAGGAGAATGACATGGGAAGCATTCAAGACGAAATTCCTAGCAAAGTACTTCCCAAGGACGGAACGAAACAAGAAAAAAAAAAGGAATTCATAGAACTAGTTCAAGGCAACATGACATTACAAGGTAGATACTCAGTGAAATAAGACACTGCAATATTATGAAGGATTTAATTCAGACATTCAAAAGATAGCAGCAGTATACCTCAACCAACCATTCGAAGAAATGGTAGAATTAGAGAACATAGCCCTGAACAGCAAGAAACTAGAGAGCCACCAACAAAGAGGAAAAGATAACTGGTTCCAGGCAACCAACCCAGGAGGAAGTCGAAGAGGCAATCAAGTGTCATGGGTAACCACTCGAATGCAGAATGGAAGACTGAAGGTACCATACCCAATGCCATAACTTTGAATCTTATATGGTGATGGTATTACAGGATGTTTGGGACATTCGAAAGAGATTAGGAGAAGGACTTGATGAAGCAACTGATGGAAACCTCACAACCTTAGAGTCTGAGATGAGATTAGAACCTTGAACTTTCTGAGACCTAGCAATCTCTATATTTCGAGGATGAAATCCTCGAATAAGGTGGATAGAGATGTAGCAACCTGAAATTTCCTTGGAAATTCCACGTGGTATTGGAAGTGATGACGTCACCATAATGACGGTTACAGAAGGTCCATTAGGATTCCCTAATTAAAAGCCTCTATAGGATCCTTAGTGATCGTCTTAGCAATGATGATGTTAATAACCTGGAGTCTATTAGAATGATCATAATCCCGACGTTAATAAATTTCTATATTAGAAACCTTAGGAAGACTTGCATTTAGACCCGTACACATCCTGGTACAGGATTACATTTTCAGTATCACTTGTAGTCAGTATTGCACGTACCTTAGGACTCAGGCACACATCCCAGTGTACCTACCCGAGATGTGGGACCCACACTACCACCCTATGTGGACCCCACTCATTCTATCCTTGGATGTACACAAGCACACACATACCCGTACACCTTGTGTACCCATTACATCGGATAACATCCCTCATCCTTCCCTCTATAAATAGGTACCATATCCCCTCATTAAACTCTGATTTTTTAGCCACCCACAAGCTGTCAAAACAGCTTGTATAGAGAGAAAAACTGAGAGAGATTAGGAAAGAGAGGGAGATCCAAGAATGTGAGGGAGAGAGTTGGTAAAGAGATCAAACCATACACCACACTTACCGCTATACACCCTCATCTCCATTACCCTTACAGTCTCAACCTTCTTACATTTACAGCACCCCACGAATGAGTAGAGAAAGAAGAAGACAGAAGAAGGTAGAAGACAAAGTTGATCGGAGAAGATAAGGGTGATTTGCGATCACCTGAGGTAAACCCAACCCCTCTCACACATTCTTGAGCATTTGTATGTCATCTAGGAATCTCTAGGAACACATGCATGTCGCCCAAATAGAGCCTAAGGCTCTCAATAATCTATTGCAGCCATTAAAGCACTACATTGATCTTGATTTTTGAAATCATCACCTCAGCCCCTTAAATTCATACCATTCTACCACACTAGACCTAGATAGACCCCCCTTTGTTCAGTTTTTGAAATAGGGTATGTTTGGCCGGCCATGCAGGCCATTATTCTCGGTTTTGACCGAAAGAATAATCCTTTAGTGGAACCCCAAAATGAATGAATAAGATCTTGAGCCTCAAGTATGTTGTAGAAGGCGTCATTCCAGTCATTTCCCCGTTGGTTCCATCGATTTTCATGGAGAGACGAGAGAGAAACGAGTTCTCAAAGTTTTTCCGGCAAGCCCCGAATTTTTGGCGGCCTTGTCTCGCCGGAGAATGAGGCCGGAACCCTAGGCGCTTAATATGCTTGTACCCCAAGCATAAAGAGTGGTACAAACCCATTTTTGGTAGGGTTATATCGTTTTAATTGCATTCGGGTCGGGTTCACTTAAAATAACCCGGAAACCACTTAACCAAACGACGTCGTTTGGCTTCGTATCATACCAGGTTTGTTCGGGTTTGGGTTCGGGTCACGGGGCAGGTTAGGCTGTGAGTGTGACTGGGTTAGGGTTTGGGTTAGGATCGGGTTTTAATAAACCCGTGGGTCCCTTTAAGTAGCACGACGGCATTTTGACGGCGGGCTGGGTTTTGGTCGGGTTCGGGTTAAGCGGGGCGGGTTTCGTTGTGTCTATAGACGGGTTAGGTTCAGGTACGGGTTTGGTATAGGTTCGGGTTATGATTAAGGTTAGTTTGTGTGATAGTATGGGTATAGGATCGGGTTTGGTTCAACCCGAGCGGGTTCTTGGGTAGGGTTTGCGTGAGTGTATCTGGGTAGTCCATTTAGGTTTTTGTTTGGTCGGGTCTAACCCATCGGGTCGCGCATTTGGGTTTCCTTGTGAGTAGAAATGGGTTACCCATTTAAGGATGGGTCGGTTCGGGTTGACCCGTAGGCCTGAGAATAATAATAATAATAATATTATTAATAATAATAATAATATATTATTATTATAAGTGTTATTAGTTATACATTAAGAAATTAAATGGTTTTAATCATTATAAATAGTTTTAAATTTGTCATTAGTACTTTTAAAATATGGAATACTATTATATAATATTCTTAATATTTTGTATATTATTATTATATTATATGTTACATATATTTATTATTTATGCGATTAATGTAAATAATAAATATTAGTTTTAAATGGTAATTAAATAAGTAGTAGATACTTATATGTATTTATAAATACTCTCAAGCTATGGAGTATTATTATATAATATTCCTAATGTACTGAGTATAATTACATTATGGTAATAATATAATTATTAATTATTTGATAATTTATAAGTATAATATAAATAGTTTTAAGGGTATTTAAATGGTATTTAAATACCTATATGCATTTATAAATTCTAGAAAATCAGGCTAATAACCCTGGGACTATTTTATTATATAATGTAAGTTATAAAGCTATCATATTATAGTCTAGTATTTTTAATAATTATTAAGGAGCTATTTTATGAGTATTTTAATTATTAAAAATACAAAGTGAACTCCGAAAATTATGAGATAAATACTGGTAGTGTATTTTAATATTTAGTATTTAATAAAAATAGTTTTAAGTACTGATTCCACTGTATTGGTACATCTATGTATTTAAATCCTTTTTTGAGTATTTTCTTACATATGTTATCTTCAATAATTCATAATAAATAATCTAGGACTCCGAAAAATGCGCGGTCAGTTCCCAGAGTCTTAGATTAATGTCTAGATCGTTTTCCTTAAGTTTGGTGACCTTTCGACTCATTCGAAAATACAGCTTGTCTTTAGGGCCGGCATTAGTGCAATAAGTCCCTGCATATTACCTCGTAAAATGCGACGGACTCCGATTTGAGTCTAGTCTATGGCGTTGGACTTATAATGACATATAGATCACTAACTTGAGGTTTATAACCTGATTTGGTAAAATTACCATTTTGCCCTTATAGTTGTACTCATACATTATTGTTGTTTATTCCGTTTATTGTTGTAAAACTTGACAATTATATGCTTTTCGTGCATCGGTGACTCGAGGTGAGTTTCCTAACCTTACTCTAATCCTAATAAGATTAATATAAGTTTTTTTGAAGCTACCTGTATGAGGTTTTGTATAAGTAATATGTTGATTTATGATGCTACATGTATTCCAATAATTGTAAGACTATGCAAAACATGTCATGGTAGTGCTATCGCATACGTGAGCATGTTAAGGGTTTTATCTATATGATTATTAGTATCAAATCCATGTCATGTGATCCATGTTTTATATGTTATGTTTCTGCTGCTAACTGTTAAATGCACATTTTACGATGGTTGTTAATCGGACTAGATAACGCATGCAATGTTAATAATAAAGAGAAATGAAAGTGGTTTTGCATATAAGTATCGGTAGTGGACTCACTTGTATTTCATGACATGTGTTAGCATGCATTGTATAAGAAAGAGAGGTGTTTGATGAAAATGTGAAAAAGATGAGATATGTGAATGTGAAAGAGATGTGATTTCTAGATCCGATGGATCAACGGCTGACGAGCCGGGTGGACATGAACGGTTAGGGTTCCTAGCGCGCCTCTCGCCGTTGAAGACGTCCGGTGATGCGCATACGTGGTTGAAGACGTCCCATGTATCGTTGAAGACGTCCAACTAGTGCTCTAATATACTTCTCAGCCGTGTTTACAACCGGTGAAAGTATACACATGGTTGAAGACGTCCCATTTGCCAGTTTCATTGTTTACAGGGAGTGTACGCCGTGAAGACGTCCGGCGGCCTATTAAGGGAATAAGTATGAATTGGCTGTTATAGCATGTTATCATCCTTGATATACCGCTTGTTGTCAAGTGGATGAGAAAGAGAAAGTGAATGGTGAGATTGAATTGATGAATAAAAGGGTTTGGTTCGAAATGATTTGGTTTTGGAAAGTTTTGGTTTTAAAATGAAATGGTTTTGAAAAGAGTCTGTTTTAAAAAGTAAGAGTTGGGAATAAGTCGCATTGGTTATGCATTTGCACGCACGAGGATATAATAAGGAGAATGTATTCTATGAAGTTATATTTATCTGTCTACCTATCTTGTTAAGTCCTCTGCTATGTCCGTGGTGAGAATGCGTTTTTTTATAAGAGATTAACCATATTTTAAGATACTAAACTATGATGTGAGTTGAGAGATGTTTTGTATTTATTGTTTATTGTGCAGTTGAGACTCTCACTCAACCTTGTTCCAAGGCTGACGGCATGCTACGCCCTGGGCATTCGTATGCCCAGAATGTTACAGGTTTGGTGATAGATAGAAGAGTTCAGGATGCAGTGCCGTGGAGCCAAGGAAAATAAAGCCTTACCAAAGATCTGATAGACAGTTTCTCAAGTTTTTAAGCTTATGTAAATTGTTTAGTATGGCCTCTTGTATTAGGATTGAAGCTATTGTAACTCTTGTTTAATTTTTGCTACTGTATTTATACTCTGATAAGTTTAGGTCATGCTTATGCGAGCATTTCCCTTATGATTGCACGGTGCGGAGTTAGAAGGACAAGACGGTTAACAAACTAGTCACGTGTCTACAGACCCATAAAAGGAATTTTTTATTTTCCCTATTTTTGGCTTACTCCGAGGCGTGACAGGGTTTTAGTGGTATCAGAGCCTAGGTTTAGGCATTTACCGTTCGTCCCATGCACTATAAGTTATAAACCATTAGATCTTTTCCTAACTTATGAAGATACTAACCTTATGATAGTGTATATTGGACAGGTTAGCATGGAACCCTTTTATGTCCAAGATTGGTTTGGAGGACATTGGGTATACCCAGATCGTATAGAGCCTGCGGATCCAGTGTTGTACCGGTAAAGGATTTGACAGAGTGCCCAACGACATTTGGAGGATAATATGTGGCATAACGTGTATGTGTTGGGAATTGAGGATGCGGAGATCCTGAGGAGGGAGGCACATTACCGAGAAAGCACCCTTAGACTTGTTCATCAGGAAGGAGCTGAGATGACTCAGGACCGCTATACCCTCCGAGTTATGACTTTTTGAGTTAAGCTAACACCCCCACCAGGACCCATAGGACGACCTCTTGCTATGCCACCCCCAGCACCAGAGGAGTCCATAGCTGATGCACCCTTAACCGCTGAGTCAGTCATAGGGACTGATAGGGAGGAGGATGATGATGGAGAAGTTTCGGTAAAGGATATCAATTCCGTGGAGGATGCTGATTCCACAGCCAATGTTGAACCAACTGAGAATGTGGGCGATGAACCACCCAAGAAAGACATAGCTGAGAAGGGAAAGCCAAAGGTCGAGGATCAGGATGATTGAAGGACTTTTGGGATAGGAATTCCCTTACCCTAGAGCCCTATTGTAATAGGACTAGTAGTCCATCTTTTGTGTATATAGCTATACTCAGGCATGTAACACGTAGTAGTAGTAACGTGTACGCCTTTTCATGTATCAGTTTTTGGAACTGTTCCCTAATATGTACCTATTTAGCGTACGCACCCTCTGATGTAAATGTTTTTGGTACTATGCTGCACTATATTTAAAGCTATCTATGGAGATTATCTTTAGCCTGACTTATATATTTTCACATGGATGTACTGCTTGCTTATAATTAGTTTTATTCATCCCAGTAATGTATTTAAGCTTATGTACTCTTAGTCTATAAGAATGACTAATAGATCCCCGCAACGAGTTGAGCCGTACAAATCACAAGTGTAAAATATGGAATTAGGAACTAATGTAGTTTCAGGGAGTCAGACCCGGAACAGTTGGCAATAACTCAGGGTTTAGAAAGAATTAAGAAGGGTACCCCTTATCACTATGAAATTTTAAGATATTTCTTTAATTAACATCAGTACTAAGTTAGTTTTCTGTGTTGGGTAGGCTAGCATGGAGCACCATATAGAGTACGATGCTGCGGATGGACAGTACAGAGTTACCTCGGAGAGACAGGTTGCTTCTCAAGGATTTGGTCTTGTTAGCTCCACCATCAGGCATAGAGTTCGTCAGAGTATAAGGAAGTGGACACGTTGTTTCTTCCGTGAGAGACCTGTTCCAGATTTAGCATATCATAGAGTGGTAGCACCGCGCTTGCTGTCTGCTGAGATGGAGGAGGTTTCTCTTGCCCTTAAAAACCTTGCGATCCATGACCAGGATGAGCCTCAAGAGGATATAGTACATTTTGTTACCCCTGTAGGCTCTGATGATGACTCAGATGACGATTAAGACGAAGACCCACTAACAGAGACCGAAATGATAGAGGACCCTGATTTGCCCTTAGAGCCAGCCTGGGATGCATTTATAGGTATCCCTCTGATTGACTTTCCGCCATCCAGTGACTTAGGAGAGGTTACCACAGACTCTGATGTTGAGAGAGATGGAGGTTGAACCCTTAGCTAGTTCATCCTATTTTGTTCCACTTCTTTTGATGTATTCCAGACTAGTAGAACTGGTATTCGTTCTTTTGTTGTACCTTTTTATCTTTTGATTTGTAATAGTCTGCTTGCGACTTAACTTAAACATAATTGTATGGATGAGATGAATTCTTAGTTTTAATTAGTTGCTAATCTTACATCTTATACATTTATTACTAATAAGAATATAGGATTGACCATTGGTTGATAGATGTTTAGGCACTGACGAACTTTCTGAGATGAATCTCGAACAGTCAGCTCATCCTAGAGTTTAGAAAGACAAAGGATAGGAATGCCATACCCTTGATCCTAGTAGTAGTTGTGACAACCGTTATATGTTAGAAATCTCTGTTGACTCGATGAACCGTTACTATTTCTTATTATGTGATCAAATGAGATAAGATAAGGTATTGACCTAATAGGTATCAACTCGTACGTATAACCCTTGTTAACATACACTATGGTTAAGAGAAACCGAAATGCTCAAAATCCACCCAACGGACCAACGAATGTGATACCTCCAGCAGTGGATCCAACAGGATTGATAGGAGCTCTTGTTCGATGTGTAGAGCAAGCAAGTGATCACCTAGACCGTGTTATCAATAATGGAAATGCTCGTCAGATAAGAGATAAACTGCTTAAGAGATTTCATGTACTTCAACCAGGAACTTTCACTGGAATGACAGAAGCATGGAAAGCTGAGCAATGGCTTCGTGATATGGAACGAATGTTTCAAGCCCTTGAATGCAACAAGACGGAGAAAAGACGCTTGGCTATTTTTCAATTGACGTATTCGGCAGTTGACTGGTGGGAATCTGTCGAAGCTACAGTGGGCGAAGATGTTGCAAGGAGAATGATATGGGAAGCATTCAAGACAAAATTCCTAGCAAAGTACTTCCCAAGGACGGAAAGAAACAAGACAAAAAAGGAATTCATAGAACTAGTTCAAGGCAACATGACAATACAAGAATACACAACAAATTTGAGAGACTATCGCGATTTGCTCCTTACATGGTAGATACTCAGTGAAATAAGACACTGCAATATCACGAAGGACTTAACTAAAACATTCAAAAGATAGCAGCAGTATACCTCGACCAACCATTTGAAGAAATGGTCGAATTAGCCACACAACTGGAGAACATAACCCTGAATAGCAAGAAACAAGAGAGCCACCAACAAAGAGAAAAAGATAACTAGCTCTAGGCAACCAACCCAGGAGGAAGTCGAAGAGGCAATCAAGTGTCATGGACAACCATTCGAATGTAGTATGTAAATCACCAGAGGAAACTCTGAACACATCCATAATTATAACAAGAGACAGAGAAGCAATGACAGAAAAGTTAGTCAGATAGCCGTTCAGACACACGCAAAACAACGTGACATCTGTTATAAGTTCAGAACATCTGGACATCACTACAAAGAATACACAGCATTGAGACAACTCACAGGGCAACAAGTGCAGTGTTTCAATTGTGGAAAGGTTGGACATGTACGCAAAGATTGCCCCGAACATGAAGTTTAGAACAATGCTCCACCACCTCAATGATCCAAAAAGAGAGCACGAAGATTAGTGAATCAATCCTAGCACTGAACAGAATGGAAGACTGAAGGTACCATACCCAATGCCATAACTTTGAATCTTATATGGTGATAGTATTACAGGATGTTTGGGACATTCGAAAGAGATTAGGGGAAGAACTTGATGAAGCAACTAATGGAAACCTCACAACCTTAGAGTCTGAGATGAGATTAGAACCTTGAAATTTCTGAGACCCAGCAATCTCTAGATTTCAAGGACAAAATCCTCGAATAAGGTGGGTAGACATGTAGCAACCTTAATTTTCCTTGAAAATTCCACGTGGTATTGGAAGTGATGACGTCACCATAATGACCGTTACAGAAGGTCCATTAGGATTCCCTAATTAAAAGCCTCTATAGGATCCTTAGTGATCGTCTTAGCAATGATGACGTTAATAACCTGGATTCTATTATAATGATCGTAACCCCGACGTTAAAAAATTTCTATATTAGAAACCTTAGGAAGACTTGCATTTAGACCCGTACACATCCTGGTACAGGATTACATTTTCAGTATCACTTATAGTCAGTAGTGCACGTACCTTAGGACTCAAGCACACATCCCAGTGTACCTACCCGAGATGTGGGACCCATACCACCACCCTATGTGGACCCTACTCATTCTACCCATAGATATACACAAGCACACACATACCTGTACACCTTGTTTACCCATTACATGGGAAAACATCCCTCATCCTTCCCTCTATAAATAGGTACCGTATCCCCTCATTATACTCTCATTTTTCAGCCACCCACAAGCTGTCAAAACAGCTTGTATAGAGAGAGAAACCGAGAGAGATTAGGAAAGAGAGAGAGATCCAAGAATGTGAGGGAGAGAGTTGGTATAGAGATCAAACCATACACCACACTTACAGCTATACACCCCCATTTCCATTACCCTTACAATCTCAACCTTCTTACATTCACAGCACCCCATGAATCAGTAGAGAGAGAAAAAGACAGAACAAAGGAGAAGAAGGTAGAAGAAGAAGTTGATCGGAGAAGATAAGGGTGATCTGAGATCACCTAAGGTAAACCCAACCCCTCTCACACATTCTTGAGCATTTGCATGTCATCTAGGAATCTCTAGGAACACATACATGTCGCCCAAACAGAGCCTAAGGCTCTCAGCAATCTCTGGTAGCCATTAAAGCACTACATTGACCTTGATTTTTTAAATCATAACCTCAGCCCCTTAAATTCATACCATTCTAACCACACTAGACCTAGATAGACCCCCCTTTGTTCAGTTTTTGAAATAGGGTATGTTTGGCCGTCCATGCAGGCCATTATTCTCGGTTTTTGTAATACCCTGTATTTTCCGATATATATATATATCCCTTGCACTTTCCTTAGTCTTTGGTGAGTTTGAGTTTCCAATCGATTGACATTCATCCCAATCGATTGACACTTTTCAGATACCAATCGATTGACATGTTCTCAATCGATTGACATTCTACCGACTAAAATTGATGACGTGTCAACATCCCAATCGATTGCCATCTTCTTCAATCGATTGACATTATTTCCAATCGATTGACATCAAATATCTGTCTCCAATCGATTGACATAGAGTTCAATCGATTGACATAAGCTGAGAAACAATTTCTTCTTTCCTTCAGCTTTGAACGTGTGGCACTCTTAACCCTTATATATACTCGTTCATTTGTGGCCTTGGGCCAAGTTTGGCAGCCTTGAGAGAGAGAGATACATACTCTCTCATATATATATATACACACACATATATATTGTATATATATTACACACACACACTCTCGGGTGGAGAGAAGGAGAAGAAGAAGAGGAGGAGGAGGAGACCAGAGAGAGAGAACAGAGACGGACAGAGAAAGAGAGAGCAGAGAAGAAAGAGAGAGGAAAGAGAACTCACCATAACCGCCGCCGCGGAGCTCGGGACGCCGTCAACGGAACGCCGGGAGAGGTGAGTTTATTAACTCACTCAAAGAGGTTTGTTTTGTGATGTTTATGTGTGTATAATAACGTGCATGAGGAGGAAAGAGGACCCCAACGTTTTTATAATAAAACCAGCAGTTTTGAAGAAGAAGACAGAGTTCAATCGATTGCCATAGAGTTCAATCGATTGATATATCAATCGATTGACATTAGTTCAATCGATTGACATAAAGTCCAATCGATTGACATGGTTGTTCAATCGATTGGGTAAGAGCAGAATGTTGTTTATCTATTGTTATATGTTATGAGCTGATTGTAATGTACCCAAGCTGTTAATGGTTGTACCATACGTGATATTGGAGATGTGCTTAGTCAACATGATACTACGTTAGCCTTATATGATGTTTATGTTAATGTTACAAGATGAACTGTTTATTATTAACTGTCGATATGAGATGAATTATTGGACTGTCATATGTAACTGAATAGTAGAACGGAATACAACTGCATGTTAATAATCAGAAATGAGTAGATATGTTGAATACAGAGCATGTGGTATTTCCTGTACTTAGTATATGAGCATTTCACAACATGTGTCAGCATGCATGGGATAGTGATGTGAAGAGGTAAGAGAATCTGATAAGAAATGGAATAGTGTTATGACAAGATAAGAGAATCTGATAAGAAATGGGATATTGAGATGAAGAGATGAGAAGATATGATGAAAAATGGGATATGTGATTTATATGGAATAATGAGATATGTGTACTTGGATCCGTGGGATCAACGACTGACGAGTCGGGTGGACGTGGGATGGTTAGAGTTCCTAGTGCGCCTCTCGCTGTTGAAGACGTCCAGTGATGCGTATGCACTGTTGAAGACGTCCAGTGTACCGTTGAAGACGTCCGGCTAGTGCTCTAATATATTCTCAGCTGTGTAGACGACCAGTGAGGGTATACGCATCGTTGAAGACGTCCGATGTGCCGTTCTATCGTTTACAGATAGGTAGTACCGTGTAGACGACCGGTAACCCTATCAAGGGATTTTGGGACCTACTGCCTAGTCGGGTGATTCCGATTGGCATTACTGTATCGACTAATGGTTTTCAGATTGGACTGATGGGATTGACGTATGGATACAGAGATGGATAGAGATATGAATGTGAGTACGTATATGATGAGATAAATGTTCAGTCGTGGATTCAGCATCCCGACGTAAAGGTATATGCATGGGTGGTTGCACGGTTACATGCATGGATTTGGTGAATACGTGATGAGATATGTTATACCATGATGTTTATCCTTGTCATTACTTAATATGATTTCTGTAATTATTGATTAATGCATAGTTTAATCAGACCTTTGCTATGTCCGTGAGTGACGCCATTGTTAAGAGATTAACCGCATTTTAAGATGCTGAACAATAGCGGTGAGGAGTGTTGTTTAATGTACTCACTCAGCTTTGTATTCAAAGCTGATGGCGTTAATGCCCTGGACATTCCAATGTCTAGGGATTTGTAGGTCCTGAGGACTGAAGACTGATAGTTCTGCCAGACTTGGAGCTGAAGGCTGGAAGACGAAGATGTGCCGCTTGTAATAGTTAGTTTATATCTGTTGTTGTTATTGTTATAGGCCTGAGACTATAAGCCAGCTGTTGTAATAGTTTTAGTAGACTTTTATAATTGGTACTTGGGCATCTGTTGCTTTCATACCTTTTATAGTTTCCGCTGTAGCCTCTGATTATGTTAATAAGTTATGTTCTATGAATAGCATCCTCCCTATCGTGGTGTTTATTGGTTTGATTAGATGACAATGCGGTTATTCACCCGTCATTCCCTATGGACCCATAAAGGAAATTTATTTTTCTCTATTTATGCTGCTCCGGGGCGTGACAGGATTTTTGGTATCAGAGCCTAGGTTTCAGTTGTT
The DNA here is from genome assembly GCA_033977485.1 of Hydrangea macrophylla. NCBI lineage: Eukaryota > Viridiplantae > Streptophyta > Magnoliopsida > Cornales > Hydrangeaceae > Hydrangea > Hydrangea macrophylla. Next base: position 58,946,818 of record CM066997.1, on the reverse strand, counting down.
AACCGCTTGTCTTTTGTGTTGGAACCTGAGTTCTAAGATAATATCGGTAGCATGAGGATTAGCTGAGATTAGATAGAACTGCTAGAGCCGATAAGAATCGTTAGAACTGTTGATAGCTGAGTTCACGGAGAACAAGGCGTTGAGAATTAGTTGTGGTTGTGGAGATCCTATAAATATAGAACCGTTGGATTTTAGACACTGACAAATCCCGAAGCAATCTCGGAGCAGTCGGTATGTCCTAGAAATAGAAAGAGGATAAGGATAAGATTATCCTGTTACCTTGAGCCACATGTTAGTTGAGTGGTCTCACATGTTAGTTGAGCAATACTCATAGCCTGGAACTTGAGAATAGAAATAGAATGGTTAGATTTGACGTTACGTGCAGAACCTATAGTTTTGTAACCCGTGTCTTGAGCATAGATACATTTAAGCACACTTGGTAGATAGACTGACCTTGTGGTTATTATTATTTTATGTGAGGTATTCGTATTACTTGATGTGATCGTGTTATATAGTGGTACTATTTGTTACCGCATGCTTTTGCCTGAGCTGTAAGATAGAATGCGTCTGACCGAATAGTTTTTCATTTATAGGTAGAGTCACTGAACCCTACCAGCACTCGTTATGGTTAGAACGACTCGAGGAAACCAGGGCCAGCTGAATGGAGTACCTGAATTAGTACCTCCTGAGATAGATCCAACAGGAATGATCGGAGTTTTCATCCGTCGCATGGAACAAGTTATCAATCATACAGATCATGTCATCGACAATGGAGCACCAGTACGACAAACAAGAGTTAAGCTGCTAAAGGAATTTCGTGCTCTTCAACCAGGAACCTTTACCGGATTAACGGGAGCATGGCAAGCTGAGCAATGGATTCGACAGATAGAATTGATATTTGAGGTACTTGAATGTACTGACACTGAGAAAAGACATTTGGCCGTATTTCAACTGACATTCTCAGCAGCAGATTGGTGGGACGCAGTGAAAACTACGATAGGTGAAGAAGCTGTAGGAAGGATGACTTGGGAATCATTCAAGACCCGATTTCTAGAAAAGTACTTTCCAGAATCTGAGAAGAACAAAAGGGAGATGGAGTTCATACAATTAGTTCAAGGTTGTTTTACAGTGCCCGAATATACAACTCAATTTGAGAGGCTATCACGATTTGCGCCGCATATGATCGATACACCAAGCAGGAAGATCAAAAGATATCATCAAGGACTAGTTCCGCATATTCGTCATATGACTATAGGACATTTAGATCAATCTTTTGAAGCTTTGGTAGAAATGGCAACAAAATTGGAAGACGACAGTCAGATTAGTGAAGGACAACACTTTGATCAAGCATTTCCAGAGAACGATCAATTTTTCTTAACAGATCAGAGAGGAAGAGATAGTCAGGTTGTGTTGGCCACTAACCAAGTTCAACAAGGAAACATAGAAAGAAATTACATAGGCAACCGCCAGAAGCGCAAGAGATTTGAGAATGACAAGAACGAATCAAAACCAGTGACGACTCCAACACAGCACAGAGAACGAGATATCTGCTATAATTGTGGAGTACAAGGACACCATTCCCAAGAATGCAGAGCGTTAAGGAAATCTAATGGACGGGGAATACGATGTTTCAACTGTGGTAAATTTGGTCATGTCCGTAAGTTTTGTCCAGAACTAGAGATGCAACACAATGTTCCGTTGCAACAAGTACCAAGAGGGCGAACCTGTCGAACAAATAATTGGTCTCAACTTAGACAAGGACGATAGACAGAAGGTACAACACTCAACACCTACATCATGTATTACATATGATCCCGATATTGCAGGAAGTTGGGTATTTGTTTGATTTGATTATAAGAGGATTAGCCTACACCGTAAATTGTAGTTACCGGAACAATTCATTTGACACTGATCAACAGTAGCTTTCCAAGAATAAATATGACATCATTTGCATCCCTGTATAACATCAATTGCATCCCTATATGACATCTTTTGCATCCTTATATGACGTCAATTGCCTCCCTATCGAAAGACTACGCCAACCATTGGTATGTTGGACAAAGACTAGAGATGTGGAATCTAAATTTTCGTAAGATGTAGCCTTAACAAGAGAGGACGAACTAGAAGATTGCGAGTATACGAGAAGAGATACTAGTGACGCAGAGACAACACCAGAACTTTCAAAAGAGTATCGTAGAGGAATGCTTTTCAACACCAATCGCCTGTTACTTTTATTTAGTCGAGATGTTTTGTAGTAGAACGACTCACGATATCAGTATGTAGTCCTGCCTAACCTATTTGATTAGTACGTGGGAATTTGGAGAGCCATGAGGAAATTTGAGTTATCAAATAACGATGCTAGAGTCACAATGCTTTCAAGTCAATATCCTGAGGGACGATGACAATAACACGGGAGTTAACAAGGACGTCGTGTGCAACACGAGGCTGACTAATAACATTGACGATCGTAACAAGGAGTTCAGAGATAGAAGACAATCAACTGGTACAGCAGTACAGACATTGTTAGCATAGTTCGAAGTACCTTTGAAGACGGGAGTAGACGACAACGCTTCTTTACAACTTAGACGGTATTAGAACACTTGATCGATAGAATCCTTACACCGTAGAGTTTGGCACGAGTAAGGAATCTTGTGTGTTTAGAGATTTGCTGTTTCAGATTCATGAGATGATTAGATTGTGCTACCTAGAACATTTTCCCGAAGTTCGACATACGAATTTCAAATAGCTAAACCGAGGATTGATAGTTGTTACCCTAGCACTTATAGATCGTTGATAACTTTGCATCGAGTGTTTAGAACTTAACCCTTTGGCCGCTGATGTGATCGTTTATGTAAAACGAGAACTTGAGCATTTAGAGTATGTCTTCCGAGATGACTTGTGTTTTTATTTGAGGGGCTACTACTTTAGATTTCGAGGACGAAATCTTTTGATGAGTGGTGGATGATGTAATACCCTGTATTTTCCGGTATATATATATATCCCTTGCACTTTCCTTAGTCTTTGGTGAGTTTGAGTTTCCAATCGATTGACATTCATCCCAATCGATTGACACTTTTCAGATACCAATCGATTGACATGTTCTCAATCGATTGACATTCTACCGACTAAAATTGATGACGTGTCAACATCCCAATCGATTGCCATCTTCTTCAATCGATTGACATTATTTCCAATCGATTGACATCAAATATCTGTCTCCAATCGATTGACATAGAGTTCAATCGATTGACATAAGCTGAGAAACAATTTCTTCTTTCCTTCAGCTTTGAACGTGTGGCACTCTTAACCCTTATATATACTCGTTCATTTGTGGCCTTGGGCCAAGTTTGGCAGCCTTGAGAGAGAGATACATACTCTCTCATATATATATATACACACACATATATATTGTATATATATTACACACACACACTCTCGGGTGGAGAGAAGGAGAAGAAGAAGAGGAGGAGGAGGAGACCAGAGAGAGTGAACAGAGACGGACAGAGAAAGAGAGAGCAGAGAAGAAAGAGAGAGGAAAGAGAACTCACCATAACCGCCGCCGCGGAGCTCGGGACGCCGTCAACGGAACGCCGGGAGAGGTGAGTTTATTAACTCACTCAAAGAGGTTTGTTTTGTGATGTTTATGTGTGTATAATAACGTGCATGAGGAGGAAAGAGGACCCCAACGTTTTTATAATAAAACCAGCAGTTTTGAAGAAGAAGACAGAGTTCAATCGATTGCCATAGAGTTCAATCGATTGATATATCAATCGATTGACATTAGTTCAATCGATTGACATAAAGTCCAATCGATTGACATGGTTGTTCAATCGATTGGGTAAGAGCAGAATGTTGTTTATCTATTGTTATATGTTATGAGCTGATTGTAATGTACCCAAGCTGTTAATGGTTGTACCATACGTGATATTGGAGATGTGCTTAGTCAACATGATACTACGTTAGCCTTATATGATGTTTATGTTAATGTTACAAGATGAACTGTTTATTATTAACTGTCGATATGAGATGAATTATTGGACTGTCATATGTAACTGAATAGTAGAACGGAATACAACTGCATGTTAATAATCAGAAATGAGTAGATATGTTGAATACAGAGCATGTGGTATTTCCTGTACTTAGTATATGAGCATTTCACAACATGTGTCAGCATGCATGGGATAGTGATGTGAAGAGGTAAGAGAATCTGATAAGAAATGGAATAGTGTTATGACAAGATAAGAGAATCTGATAAGAAATGGGATATTGAGATGAAGAGATGAGAAGATATGATGAGAAATGGGATATGTGATTTATATGGAATAATGAGATATGTGTACTTGGATCCGTGGGATCAACGACTGACGAGTCGGGTGGACGTGGGATGGTTAGAGTTCCTAGTGCGCCTCTCGCTGTTGAAGACGTCCAGTGATGCGTATGCACTGTTGAAGACGTCCAGTGTACCGTTGAAGACGTCCGGCTAGTGCTCTAATGTATTCTCAGCTGTGTAGACGACCAGTGAGGGTATACGCATCGTTGAAGACGTCCGATGTGCCGTTCTATCGTTTACAGATAGGTAGTACCGTGTAGACGACCGGTAACCCTATCAAGGGATTTTGGGACCTACTGCCTAGTCGGGTGATTCCGATTGGCATTACTGTATCGACTAATGGTTTTCAGATTGGACTGATGGGATTGACGTATGGATACAGAGATGGATAGAGATATGAATGTGAGTACGTATATGATGAGATAAATGTTCAGTCGTGGATTCAGCATCCCGACGTAAAGGTATATGCATGGGTGGTTGCACGGTTACATGCATGGATTTGGTGAATACGTGATGAGATATGTTATACCATGATGTTTATCCTTGTCATTACTTAATATGATTTCTGTAATTATTGATTAATGCATAGTTTAATCAGACCTTTGCTATGTCCGTGAGTGACGCCATTGTTAAGAGATTAACCGCATTTTAAGATGCTGAACAATAGCGGTGAGGAGTGTTGTTTAATGTACTCACTCAGCTTTGTATTCAAAGCTGATGGCGTTAATGCCCTGGACATTCCAATGTCTAGGGATTTGTAGGTCCTGAGGACTGAAGATTGATAGTTCTGCCAGACTTGGAGCTGAAGGCTGGAAGACGAAGATGTGCCGCTTGTAATAGTTAGTTTATATCTGTTGTTGTTATTGTTATAGGCCTGAGACTATAAGCCAGCTGTTGTAATAGTTTTAGTAGACTTTTATAATTGGTACTTGGGCATCTGTTGCTTTCATACCTTTTATAGTTTCCGCTGTAGCCTCTGATTATGTTAATAAGTTATGTTCTATGAATAGCATCCTCCCTATCGTGGTGTTTATTGGTTTGATTAGATGACAATGCGGTTATTCACCCGTCATTCCCTATGGACCCATAAAGGAAATTTATTTTTCTCTATTTATGCTGCTCCGGGGCGTGACAGTTTTGACCGAAAGAATAATCCTCTGGTGGGACCCCAAAATGAATGAATCAGATCTTGAGCCTCAAGTATGTTGTAGAAGGCCTCATTCCGGTCATTTCCCCGTTGGTTCCATCGATTTTCATGGAGAGACGAGAGAGAAACGAGCTCTAAAAGTTTTTTCGGCAGCCTTGTCTCGCCAGAGAAGGAGGCCGGAACCCTAGGCGCTTAATATGCTTGTATCCCAAGCATAAAGAGTGGTACAACCCATTTTTGGTAGGGTTATATCATTTTAATTGTATTCGGGTCGGGTTCACTTAAAATAACCTGGAAGCCACTTAACCAAACGACGTCGTTTGGCTTCGGATCGTACCAGATTTGTTCGGGTTTGGGTTCGGGTCACGGGGCGGGTTAGGCTGTGTGTGTGAGCGGGTCAGGGTTTGGGTAAGGACCGGGTTTTAATAAACCCATGGGTCCCTTTAAGTAGCACGACGTCGTTTTGACATCAAATTGGATTTTGGTCGGGCTCGGGTTAAGCGGGGCGGGTTTCGTTGTGTCTATAGACGGGTTAGGTTCAGGTACGGGTTTGTTATAGGTTCGGGTTATGATTAGGGTTGGTTTGTGTGATAGTATGGGTATAGGATCGGGTTTGGTTCAACTCGAGCGGGTTCTTGGGTTGGGTTTGCGTGAGTGTGTATCTAGGTAGTCCATTAAGATTTTGCTGGGTCGGGTTTGACCCATCGGGTCGCGCGTTTGGGTTTCCTTGTTAGTATAAATGGGTTACCCATTTAAGGACGGGTCGGTTCGGGTTGACCCGTCGGGCCAAAGAATAATAATAATAATATATTATTATTATTATTATTTGTGTTATTAGTTATACATTAAGAAATTAAATGGTTTTAATCATTATAAATAGTTTTAAATTTGTCATTAGTACTTTTAAAATATAAAATACTATTATATAGCATTCTTAATATTTTGTATATCATTATTATATTATATGTTACATATATTTATTATTTATGTGATTAATGTAAATAATAAATATTAGTTTTAAATGGTAATTAAATAAATAGTAGATACTTATATGTACTTATAAATTCTCTCAAGCTATGGAGTATTATTATATAATATTCCTAATGTACTGAGTATAATTATATTATGGAAATAATATAATTATTAATTATTTGGTAATTTATAAGTATAATATAAATAGTTTTAAGAGTATTTAAATGGTATTTAAATACCTATATGCTTCTTAGCAAAAACAAAATACCTATATGCGTTTATAAATTCTAAAAAATCAGGCTAACAACCCTGGGACTATTTTATTATATAATGTAAGTTATAAAGCAATCATATTATAGTCTAGTATTTTTAATAATTATTAAGGAGCTATTTTATGAGTATATTAATTAGGGTAAATTACATTTTGCACCCTCAAACTATACCATGTTTTGCACTTTGATCCCTAAACTATCATTTTTTGCATTTTGGTCCCTCAACTATTATTTTGTGGCAGTTTGCTCCCTACATCACTTTTAGCGTCACTTTTGGTGTCACTAAAAAGTGACTTTTTTCGTCACTAAAACTGAGAGAGGGGGCAAACTGCCACAAAATGATAGTTGAGGGATCAAAATGCGAAAAATGATAGTTTAGGGACCAAAGTACAAAATACGGTATAGTTTAAGGGTGCAAAATGCAATTTACCCTATTAATTATTAAAAATACAAAGTGAACTCCGAAAATTACGAGATAAATACTGGTAGTGTATTTTAATATCTAGTATTTAATAAAAATAATTTTAAGTATTGATTCCACTGTATTGGTATATCTATGTATTTAAATCCCTTTTTGAGTATTTTCTGACATATGTTATCTTCAATAATTCATAATAAATAATTTAGGACTCCGAAAAATGTGCGGTTAGTTCCCAGAGTCTTAGATTAATGTCTAGATCGTTTTCATTAAGTTTGGTGACCTTTCGACTCGTTCAAAAATACTGCCTGTCTTTAGGGCCCGCATTAGTGCAAGAAGCCCTGCATATTACCTCGTAAAACGCGACGAACTCCGATTTGAGTCTAGTTAATAGCGTTGGACTTAGAATGACACATAGATCACTACCTTGAGGTTTATAACCTCATTTGGTAAAATTACCATTTTGCCCCTATAGTTGTACTCATACATTATTGTTGTTTATTCCGTTTATTGTTGTAAAACTTTACGATTATCTGCTTTTCGAGGATCGGTGACTCGAGTTGAGTTTCCTAACCTCACTCTAATCCTAATAAGATTAATATAAGATGTTTTAAAGCTGCCTATATGAGGTTTTGTATAAGTAATATGTTGATTTATGATGCTTCATGTATTCCAATAATTGTAAGACTATGTAAAGCATGTTATGGTAGTGCTATCGCATACGTGGGCATGTTAAGGGTTGTATCTATATGATTATTGGTATCAAATCCATGTTATGTGATCCATATTTTATATGTTATGTTTCTGCTACTAACTGTTAAATGCACATTTTACGATGGTTGTTAACCGGACTAGATAACACATGCTATGTTAATAATAAAGAGAAATGAAAGTGGTTTTGCATATGAGTATCGGTAGTGGACTCACTTGCATTTCATGACATGTGTTAGCATGCATTGTATGAGAAAGAGATGTGTTTGATGAAAATGTGAATAAGATGAGATATGTGAATGTGAAAGAGATGTGATTTCTAGATCTGATGGATCAACGGTTGACGAGCCGAGTGGACATGATGGTTAGGGTTCCTAGCGCGCCTCTCGCCGTTGAAGACATCCGGTGATGCGCATATGTGGTTGAAGACGTCCTATGTATCGTTAAAGACGTCTGACTAGTGCTCTAATATACTTCTCAGCCGTGTAGACGACCGGTGAGAGTATACACATGGTTGAAGACGTCCCATATGCCACTTTCATTGTTTACAGGTAGTGTGCGCCGTGAAGACGTTCGACGGCCTATCAAGGGAATAAGTATGAATCGGCTGTTATAGCATGTTATCATCCTTGATATATCGCGTGTTGTCAAGTGGATGAGAAAGAGAAAGTGAATGATGAGATTGAATTGATGAATAAAAGGGTTTGGTTCGAAATGATTTGGTTTTGGAAAGTTTTGGCTTTAAAATGAAATGGTTTTGAAAAGAGTCTATTTTAAAAAGTAAGAGGTAGGAGTAAGTCGCATTGGTAATGCATTTGTATGCCCGAGGATATAATAAGGAGAATGTATTCTATGATGTTATGTTTATCTGTCTACCTGTCTTGTTGAGACCTCTGCTATGTCCGTGGTGAGATGCGTCTTTTGATAAGAGATTAACCATATCTTAAGATACTTAACTATGACGTGAGTCGAGAGATGTTTTGTTTTTATTGTTTATTGTACAGTTGAGACTCTCACTCAGCCTTGTTCCAAGGCTGACAGCATGTTACGCCCTGGGCATTCGTATGCCTAGAGTGTTGCAGGTTTTGAGATAGATAGAAGAGTTCAGGATATAGTGCCGTGGAGCCAAGGAAAATAATGCCTTGCCGAAGATCTGATAGACAGTTTATCAAGTTTTTAAGCTTATATAAATTGTTTAGTATGGCCTCTTGTATTAGGATTGAAGCTATTGTAACTCTTGTTTAATTTCCGCTGTTGTATTTATACTCTGTTAAGTTTAGGTTATGCTTATGCTCTAGCATTTTCCTTATGATTGCACGGTGCGTAGTTAGAAGGACAAGATGGCTAACAAACTAGTCACGTGTCTACGGACCCATAAAGGAAAATTTTTATTTTCCCTATTTTTAGCTTACTCTGGGGCGTGACAAGTATTTTTAAAGCATTACTTTATCAGATAAGTAATATCGCACTAAGATGAGAACTGCACCTGAAAAGTAAAGAGATACGTCAAACATGACAAACACGCATTAAGTTAGGGAAAATTGAGTTTTCTCCTCCAAACTTCTATTTTAAGAATGTCATCTTCATGTGTCAACGTCTGTCAATCTCTGTCATCGTCTAGTCTGTCATGATCTCGAGCGTGTGGGTCCAGAGTGATCTTTAATGAATTATAAAACTCTTAGAGCATCCAACGGTGGATACAAGCAGAAGTTCTGAAAACTGTTATTGCATCAATTAATCCTAGTTAAGATAAAGTGTCGAGTGGTTGATGAGAAACAGAATTGATTCAAAAGGGCAAATCAGAAGACATGATCTTCAAACCGGGGTCAAGATATTCAGAAAAGGTCGGAATGAACCCAACGTGCATGAGCTGGTTAAAGCACCAATATGAGCCTTAGATCTTGAATCAGCAAAGCTTCCAGAATATGAGCCCTTGTCTCTCCTACATCAAAATATACTCAAAACTTGTTTTGTCTAAGGGTTTATTATGTTCTCGCATCTTAGAATTCTAGAAATCTCCCCAGTAAAGAACTTTCAGACATCATCCAAGAATTACCTCAAGAAAGAAGGCATATTTCAGAATCCATGAATCAGAATGGGTATCCGCTAATCAGTTATTTCGCAAGAAATTGGCACTTGTCAACCTTCAGAGATGGATCATAATCTATGAACATTTTTGAATTAGCATCTATTGTACCTTTATTCAAAATAAATGTTGAATCGATTGAGCTAGCAGAAGCATCTACTGAAATGACATCATCGTAAGGAGACGCTTTCTACTTCATAAAGTCATTGTAAGGAGATGCCCTCTACAAAGTCATCATAAGGAGATGCCCTCTACTTCAAAAAGTCATCATAAGGAGACGCCCTCTAAAGAAGTCATTGTATCAAAATGCCCTCTACCTTTAAAAGTGTAACACCCATTATTTAAAAAAAAAAAACAATTACATTTATTTAAAAGACTCAATTTTTGTAATTATGTAAGTATGTATATATTTTATATGTACTCGCTCCCAAATTTCGGGACGAAATTTCTTTAAGGAGGATAGAATGTAATAACCCTAAAATTCTAAGTGTGTAGATAATTATTTTAATAATTATTTTCAGTTAGCAATATTATATGAGTGTGCCTATGTAAGACACATGTTTAAAAATTTTAAGTTTGGAGAACCCATGAATTAAATTGCTAGTAAGCATATTTAATTTGTTAGTAATACCAGTAATATTTCCCCGATTGTTTTTGTATTCAAATTTCTAATGTTTCATTATTATCATGACAAGAGATTTCGAGCTTTAATTAAATTGTATGATAGATTATTTGTATGACCAAGTGTGGATATCGCAGGTTGGTTTACCCACAGCTTTTCAAAATCAATTTCTAAAACAAAACGAGTCGCCACTTAATTTTTAAAAGGAAAATAAAGAAACCATTTTAAAAGCAAACTGATCTTTTAGAAACCAGAGATTAACTAGGTCCGGGGATTATGGAATGAGAGAGGAAGGAGCCCATCGGACTAAAACACCCTCTCTCATCCTATCTTACGATAGGCCTCTACTCAACATCCTTTTAATCAAATTTATTAATGTAAGCATGCCCTCAACTAATACATATATACATATACATCACAAAAGCATGTCCAAAGGGTGTAAAATTGCAATTGACAAAATATCGTTCAAAAGCCACATAATTTAGGTAACAAGCGATATGATGTGCAATAGGGAACAAGTGAACTTACCCGGGGTCCAGAGGCGATAATAAACGTGCAATGCATGCGATTAAATAAAACCTAGGAAAAGAGTCTCTAATCCATATATACACATAAGGCAAATCTTAACTCTAAGGTGTCGCGCATAAGGTCGAAAGTCAAATAAAAATCAAGGAATTTAATAAACTAGAGAGGGATTGAGAAATCGTACCTTAATAGCGCTACAAAACAAAGGGTTAGTTCACATGATATGTAAAATATGATGTTAGAAATAACAATCCTAAATTTCAAGCTTAAACCTATCTAATGTAATTAAATCCAAAGCAAATAAATCTTAATTACAAATGTCGAATCATATAGATAAATATGTACATGGACAAGGATAAGCTATGAGATACTTTTAAACCTTGAATTCAAGCTCAACTAATCATTATTAAAGCATGGTTTAAGATGGTTTAAGCCTTAGATCATAAGAAAGTCATTTAGGCCCTTATTTACAAAGTAAGTCAAATGTGTCATAAAAACTCTGAAAATTGCAGAGAGCAGACCAGAACTTAAAAGAAATAAAAAACACGTCTCTTATGGTTTGATGTTGATGAATTTTGGACACAGAATGCCTCTGTGAGTCTAGTTTCCAAATCAAAAAGAAAATCAAGGTTTCAACGGTTAGATCTCCGGGAATATGGAAAACACTAGACATCACTCAGCATCTTACAATCTCCTGTCCAGAATTCTTGCACGATTTATTAAAAATAGTAAACAAATCAGAATTGCTTTGTTCTTTTTAGGGTGACTTCCTAACACATTAATCTACTTGGAAAAAATTATTTTGGGTGATAGAAACTTTGTTAGAACTCTGATTTAATTATTTCAAAAGAGTGTTGCTGTTCTGAAACTATTCTGAAATTCTGGACAGATTATTGTTGCTTCACAAAAACCATGATCAAACCATTCTAAACATGAAACCACCTCAAAACAAAAATTACAGTGGTAGAACAATGTGTTATTGACACTTTCCCGTTGATTTCACTTAATTTCAACGGTTAGATTTCGAACTAAAAATCTTTGATCAAAAACAGTTTGTGGATTCACTGTTTTTATTTTGCTAGTTCAACTTTTATTTGGTAACTCCAACTATTAAACTATGAAGTTGAGTTGAACCAAACCATTTCTCCTACCATTTGATGGCCATGGGAGACTACAAACCTTTATTCTTCATAGATTTCAAATGAAATATGGATAGACTTCATGAAATCTATAAGATAAGGAAATCTAAACCATGGAGATGGGTTTAGACTCAAAACTACATTCTCCTACCATTTAATGGTCATTGGAGAGGGGGGACATGACCATGACTCATGAGTCTTAAAGGAATATTGAAGGGATTCCTCAAGACACCAAGTTTAGAAGATCCAAATCATGAGTGTGGACTTGGATCCTCTTATGAAGTGTTAATTAAACTTTGACTCCTATGTGAAGCACAAGCCTACATAGGATTCAAAAGATCATACTCTAGAGGTCAAAAGAGATATTGAAGATCTCCAAGACCTTTAAGAGAAGAAAGTAAACAAGAAAATGAAAGAAAGTAACATGGAAACAAAAGAAACTCCTAAGTTTACTTGATAAACAAAGAAGATAATGAAAGATTTTAGGACTAGAGATGAGAAGAAAGGATAAGCTAATAATCTATGGTTAGAGGATCACCTCCAAATTATCCTCAAAGTTTTCTTTTCTTTGAAGATCTTCCAAGCTCTTCTCTCTAATTCTCTAAACACTCTTTTTTTTTCTCTAAAAATGTTGGTGAAATGGAAGTATATGCTCCCTCTCCCAATATGTCTCTTTTGTTCTTCTTGGTCTCCCTCTTTTTAGGAAGATCCCTTCTCTTTTATAAGCAAAATTACCAGGTATTTTTGGTGAATTTCGGAGTAAAAAACAGGTGTAATTCCCTCATTAGTTGGTACAATGTGTACTTTCTGAAATTATGCAGACTGCTGTCCAGCGCGGCAGTCCAGACACTGACGCGGCAGTCCGTGACTGCCGCTGCGGCATTCATCAAATGCCGTTGCGGCACTTAATGACTGTCGCGCGGCATTCACCAAATGCCGCGCCAATTAATGGATTGCCGTAATTTTGTCAGTCTTACTTTATCAGTTTTTTGTTCTTATTTGCATGCGCATACGTATTGCTCTGCAAAATACAGACTTTAAAAGCGAACGGCAGTCAGAAACCTGTGGCGGCACTTGATGAGTGCCGTGTCGGCACTCTGTGACTGCCGTGCGGCAGTCACCGAGTGCCGCAGAAGCCCGCCGTGTGCCGTTTTTGACTAAAATTCCCCTTTTAGGTCTTTTCTCTTTTTGAAACAAATTATTTTTGAATATCTTTTCCAAAAGTTGTGTTTTATATCAGAAATTTCCTAAATACTTGGTATTTCCCTCTTTCTGTGAAATTTTATCGCGTTTTGGAGAATTTTCTGAAGAGCTTGGAATACTTCGAATTTTTCGGTCATTGTCATCATTGGACGTGGAGGTGACGCTCTCCTAAATTCGACGGCCGGTCAAAATTGGGGTGTCTACACCAAGTTACAATCTTCGTAGAATAATAGTTTAGTTTCAGGCACTGTTTCGAGGCATATAAGTAAGTTAATTAGTGAATTTAACATGAAAATTAAGTACCCGGGGTATGAGTACCATTTGGGTTAGCTATTTTAGTAGTTTGGATTGCATTCTGGGCTCATATAGGTCTCTTTTGTGAGCCCACAAGAAGAAAAACGGGATTCTTGTGTAGGCAAGTGTTAGTAGTTTTATAAACCTAGTTAGAAAGTATGATATCCATATATCATTAACCCTAGCCACCTAAAGAGAGAACAGACGAGTGTGTGTGTGTGTGTGTGTGTGTGTGTGTGTGTGTGTGTGTGTGTGTGTGAGAAAGAGAGAGAGAGAGAGAGAGAGAGAGAGAGAGAGAGAGAAGAAGAAGAAGAAGAAGAAGAATATGAAGAAGAAGAAGAAGAAGAAAGGAGAAGGGTCTTGGGTTCGTGGGCACGTGGGGAATCACGAAGTATTTGTGGTTGTCGATTTTTGATCAACGAGGTGAGTTAAATTTTGTGTATCCGAGTATATATATATACACGTATGTATATATACATGTATACGGGAGTAAATTAAAGTAGTACATGTTTAATTTATTTGTTAGGGTTAAATCTTAGTAATGGATAGATGTTATTGTCGAAGTAATCTAGATATTTTCTTTCCCCTTCGTGTGACTTTGTGATTTTGAATTTAGGTTATTCGAAAAGGTTAGGTGAATAGTTAGTTTGATAAAGTCATATATGAAATATTCATGGTAATTAAGAAGTATATGTGAAATTCATTTTTTTTTTGTAATCCACACAGTTGCAGAAACTTTAGAAAATTATTAGAAAATTATGGCTTTGAATTTGAACATTTTGTCTGCATGTCTTATGTAAAACGCAATTATGCACACTTTTCATCTAATGGAGTTTTTCCTGATTCTGCACCGTTTGGGCAGAAATTGAATATTTCAGTAGCAGTTTCTTAGTAAATTAAAATGTACGAAATTGGAGAAACATGATTCGTTGTATTTTTTTTTTTTTTTCGTTCGTATCACTTAACGAAAGTTACATTGAGATACATGAATTCTCATATAATGTTGAGCTATAAAAAAAAAGGGTGATAGTCATTAACGTTGAGTCCGATGAAAATATTGTGGAACGATTGTTATAATACTTTACGATATGAGAATTTAAAATTTTATTATGGGTTTCATGTAGGCTAATATTGAATGTTGGGTTGAGGTTATTGTACCTGAAATAACTGACCTTATTGTGTAGTCATTTGATAAACAGGAGTAAATTAGATACGTTGAATAGTATATTGGGGATCGTGTAATTTGATTGGAAATTATTGAGGAAAGATTATTATGGGTTAATTGATAAAGCCCTTTATTGTAAGAAATTGGAATGCATCTAAAAGTTAGAGATGTGATTGGACTATGATGAGATGGAACTTTGTGATAAACGTGAAATTCACAATTATTGGGATAATACGAACGATAAACGATAATAGCAACATAATTCCTTAGTGTTCACTACTCCCCGTTGTTGTGTTATTGTTTTTGGTAGCTCGCACTCTTTTGCCAGTGGCTTAGTGATCAAGCTGGCTTAAGACTTGTTGAGTGTACCTTTTGCTAGTGGCTTCATGATCAAGCTGGCCTAAGCCTTATGCTCGGCTTATATTGTATAGACGTCTAGGCATATTGATCGGCCTTCTGTTGTGTATACCTGGTTTGGTTGATACCCCAACCAAACTGGCACCGGAGTGGATGTTGGTAGTATGTCCGGGCACACATGGGATATATGTGTGGGTTGTACCATGGAGGGTGGCCAAGTGGTGAAGCTAGGGAATGCAAAGATAAATTTAAGGCTAATAAGTAATGAATATGGATTATTTCATAAGATTGATCAGCGTGGAATAATGAATGCGACGTTTGAGTTAGAATGTGCACGGTTTGTATACGGAATTGTTTGCTTGGTTTGTGATCTTTCAATTTGCAGGATGGCGGGCCCACTAATATTTTACAGGTTTGGCTCACCATAAGTAAATAGGTAAATATGAAATTTGTAGTAGCTTTGGATTTTGGGCAAGAAACTACTTGCCACCACATAAATGAAAACTACTCGTTTGTCCAAATATGTGTGTGGAACTACCTGTCTTGGGCCAATAGTGTTGTAATGTGGTTTGTAGTCGACGGGTTCAGGTTGGAGCTCTCAGATTTTTTTTTTTAACTCATACCAGTCATGTGTCTGACCCGAGTGTGTTATGCATTCGGGTGCGTTTCTATATGAAACATAGTCGAATGTATGTGCAGGTTTAGTATTTGGAGATTTTATTTGGAGTTTCTGTTTGGGTGAAGAGATGGTCGCGGTGTTGTTTAGTATTAGAGTTGTACTTATGTTTTTTATTGTACTTTATTTTATTTCTGGCAGTGTGGGCCACATGTGTATAATTGTAATAAGGATTATATATTGGATATTGGGAACGTTGTAGTTGCTCTGACCAATGGATGTATGGATTTTATGCTTTTTTATTTTCTTTCCGCTGAACTCTGTAAAGAGGGTTTTATTGAATGAACCTAATATTTCATTTGTAAATCGAAAGGATATAATATGTGTAATAGAGTTTAATTTCTTTTATAATGAAAATGAATGTTTGGGAATACAAGCTTAATAATAAAGAGTTTTTCTTTAAACACAAAATCACATGTACTTATTTAATAAGTATAAAATACTGTTTTCAATAATTATCTATTAGTCTGTGTGAGGGTGTCACTCTTGAAGTTTTGGAAATTGAATATTAGTCTAGATACATGCTCTGGATTAAATATTTGGTTGTCCAAAAATCGGGGTGTGACAGTTTGGTATCAGAGCATATGGTTAGCTTACCGAGTCTAGGTGATCCTCGGATTGTGGACTAGATGTTGGTCAGAGCTATAGGTCGCGGATTTATTTGGGTTTCGAGTTATGTGTACTTATGTATTATCCAAGTGTTACTTACATGTTATTTAATTATTTTCAATCGATTAATTGCATAACTTTCTGAGCCTATCATTACATGTTAATTTGTTGATATCATTTACTATATTATGAGTCGCATAGTAGTGCATGCATATTTTGTGACATGTTGGAGAAGTAGCGGGGAGTTGGAGTTATGAACAAGCAGTGGAATTCTAGTGTGATATCGAATTATCTTCTTCAAGCTATTATTATTGGACAATTATCTAATTAACATCCAACTGAATTATTATTCTATCGGACAATCGGGATTTGTATTATTATTTGCAAGACTTCTATTCTTTATATTATCCTTATCTGGCCATTTTTGGTGAACATTATTATTATTGGCACTCGGTATTTCTTATTACGAAGCTGTTATTATCAATTAGTATTCTACTACTGCATCTCTCTCGTATATCTCCGTGTGGAAATTCTATACTTTTTCGAGAGCATATATTGAGCCAGCAGTATTCTTATGTCTACAACATCTTATGGATCTAGACGGGTATTCTTATTCTCAGTGCAAGCTTATGGAAGATTTTGAAGCTATTGGTTTGAGTGGTAAGTATTGAGTATTTCGATGAGAAGTGGTACGGGACACGGTAAGAGGTGAACAGGAGCATGTAGTTGCATTTAAGTAAATTGCACTTCTATGTGAAAAACATGTTTTTGGTAGTACCTATGTGCTTAAATGAAATTGTGTGCTTACTCGTATCGGTGTTTATTTCTTTTTGTGTTCATCTTCCTCTAAATCTCGGGACGAGATTTCTTTTGAGAGTTGTACAATGTAACACCCATTATTTAAAAAAAAAACAATTACATTTATTTTAAAAGACGCGATTTTTGTAATTATGTAAGTATGTATATATTTTATATGTACTCGCTCCCAAATTTCGGGACGAAATTTCTTTAAGGAGGATAGAATGTAATAATCCTAAAATTTCTAAGTGTGTAGATAATTATTTTAATAATTATTTTCAGTTAGCAATATTATATGAGTGTGCCTATATAAGACACGTATTTAAAAATTTTAAGTTTGGAGAACCCATAAATTAAATTGCTAGTAAACCAAACCAAACTAAGCCTTGTGTCCCAATCAATTGGGGTCGGCTGTATGAATCTTTTTTCTCCATTCTGCACGATCAAGAGCTATATGCTCATTTAAATTATATATATTCATAACTTGTTGCACTACATATTCCCAAGTCAGTCTAGGTATGCCTCTCCCTCTAACTATTCCAGACACTACGATCTTATCACTCTTTCGCACAGATGTATCTACAGGTCTTCGTTACACATGGCCAAACCATCTAAGTCTATTCTCCCTCAACTTATCCTCAATATGTGTCACTCCTACAGTCTCTCGGATGTACTCATTTCTAATTCTATCTTTCCTAGTCTTACCACACATCCATCTTAGCATCCTCATCTCTGCTACAATCACTGCCGGTCCCAAGCCCGGATAAAAGAGGAGGGTTAGTGTGTTAGATAGCTCGACAGCCAGCACGTAAAAATACCGTCGGATCCTTATGATATGAATCCAAATATGAATTAAATTGCTAGTAAGCATATTTAATTTGTTAGTAATACCAGTAATATTTCCCCGATTGTTTTTGTATTCAAATTTCTAATGTTTCATTATTATCATGACAAGAGATTTCGAGCTTTAATTAAATTATATGATAGATTATTTGTATGACCAAGTTACAATCTTTGTAGAATAATAGTTTAGTTTCATGCACTGTTTCGAGGCACATAAGTAAGTTAATTAGTGAATTTAACATGAAAATTAAGTACTCGGGGTATGAGTACCATTTGGGTTAGCTATTTTAGTGGTTTGGATTGCATTCTGGGCTCATATAGGTCTCTTTTGTGAGCCCACAAGAAGAAAAACGGGATTCTTGTGTAGGCAAGTGTTAGCAGTTTTATAAACCTAGTTAGAGGAGTATGATATCCATATATCATTAACCCTAGCCACCCAAAGAGAGAACAGACGAGAGTGTGTGTGTGTGTGTGTGTGTGTGTGTGAGAGAGAGAGAGAGAGAGAGAGAGAGAGAGAGAGAGATAAGAATAATAATAAGAAGAAGAAGAAGAAGAAGAAGAAGAAGAAAGGAGAAGGGTCTTGGGTTCGTGGGCACGTGGGGAATCGCGAAGTATTTGTGGTTGTAGATTTTTGATCAACGAGGTGAGTTAAATTTTGTGTATCCGAGTGTATATATATACATGTATGTATATATGCATGTATACAGGAGTAAATTAAAGTAGTACATGTTTAATTTAATTGTTAGGATTAAATCTTAGTAATGGATATACGTTGTTATTGTGGAAGTAATCTAGATATTTTCTTTCCCCTTCGTGTGACTTTGTGATTTTGACTTTAGGGTATTCGAAAAGGTTAGGTGAATAGTTAGTTTGATAAAGTCATATATGAAATATTCATAGTAATTAAGAATTATATGTGAAATTCATTTTTTTTTGTAATCCACACAGTTGCAGAAACTTTAAAAAATTATTAGAAAATTGTGGCTTTGAATTTGAACATTTTGTCCGCGTGTCTTATGTAAAACGCAATTCTGCACACTTTTCATCTAATAGAGTTTCTCCTGATTCTGCACTATTTGGGCAGAAATTGAATATTTCAGTAGCAGTTTTTTAGTATATTAAAATGTACAAAATTAGAGAAACATGATTCGTTGTGTTTTTTTTTTCGTTCGTATGACTTAACGAAAGTTACTTAGAGATACATGAATTCTCATATAATGTTGAGCTATAAAAAAAAAAGGGTGATAGTCATTAACGTTGAGTCCGATGAAAAAATATTGTGGAACGATTGTTATAATACTTTACGATATGAGAATTTGAAATTTTATTATGGGTTTCATGTAGGCTAATATTGAATGTTGGGTTGAGGTTATTGTACCTGAAATAACTGACCTTATTGTGTAGTCATTTGATAAACAGGAGTAAATTAGATACGTTGAATAGTATATTGGGGATCTTGTAATTTGATTGGAAATTATTGAGGAAAGATTATTATGGGTTAATTGATAAAGCCCTTTATTGTAAGAAATTGGAATGCATCTAAAAGTTAGAGATGTGATTGGACTATGATGAGACGAAACTTTGTGATAAACGTGAAATTCACAATTATTGTGATAATACGAACGATAAACGATAATAGCAACATAATTCCTTAGTGTTCACTACTCCCCGTTGTTGTGTTATTGTTTTTGGTAGCTCGCACTCTTTTGCCAGTAGCTTCGTGATCAAGCTGGCTTAAGACTTGTTGAGTGTACCTTTTGCTAGTAGCTTCGTGATCAAGCTGGCCTAAGCCTTATGCTCGGCTTATATTGTATAGACGTCTAGGCATATTGATCGACCTTCCGTTGTGTATACCTGGTTTGGTTGATACCCCAACCAAACTGGCACTAGAGTGGATGTTGGTAGTATGTCCGGGCACACATGGGATATATGTGTGGGCTGTACCATGGAGGGTGGCCAAGTTGTGAAGCTAGGGAATGCAAAGATAAATTTAAGGCTAATAAGTAATGAATATGGATTATTTCATAAAACTGATCAGCGTGGAATAATGAATGCGACGTTTGAGTTAGAATGTGCACGGTTTGTATACGGAATTGTTTGCTTGGTTTATGATCTTTCAATTTGCAGGATGGTGGGCCCACTAATATTTTACAGGTTTGGCTCACCATAAGTAAATGGATAAATATGAAATTTGTAGTAGCTTTGGATTTTGGGCAAGAAACTACTTGCCACCACATAAATGGAAACTACTCTTTTGTCCAAATATGTGTGTGGAACTACCTGTCTTGGCCCAATAGTGTTGTAATGTGGTTTGTAGTCGATGGGTTCAGGTTGGATCCCTCAGATTTTATTATTATTTTTTAATTCATACCAGTCATGTGACTGACCCGAGTGTGTTATGCATTTGGGTGCGTTTCTATATGAAACGTAGTCGAATGTATGTGCAGGTTTAGTATTTGGAGATTTTATTTGGAGCTTCTGTTTGGGTGAAGAGATGGTCGCGGTGTTGTTTAGTATTAGAGTTGTATTTATTTTTGTGTTGTACTTTATTTTATTTCTGGCAGTGTGGGCCACATGTGTATAATTGTAATAAGGATTATATATTGGGTATTGGGAACGTTGTAGATGCTCTGACCAATGGATGTTTGGATTTTATGCTTATTTATTTTCTTTCCACTGAACTCTGTAAAGAGGGTTTTATTGAATGAACTTAATATTTCATTTGTAAATCAAAAGGATATAATATGTGTAATGGAGTTTGATGATGCCAGAAATTGGTAAGAGTAAAGTAGAGCAATTTGAGGAGAGAGAGAGTGAAAGACTATTTTTTTGTATGTGGTTCGGCCCTGTTAATGAAGGTACCTACGTCCACGGGTGTGTCTGAGCACGTTCACTAGCAGATCACCAGCGGGCCTGGTGAGCCAACAAAGAGGGGCGGCACTACCAGTAATACCGGCCGGGTGTATGCATATAATGGTGAATTTTATAGAGGTGCTATGTAGACTAAAGAGTTGGCGGCCCCTTCAATGGGGGGAGGTCTCTTTTATAGATGTAAAAGACCTACTCATACATGGATAAGGAAATATAATCCTATTGATATAGATTGGCATTAATTATGGGGATTTCCTAATTGGATTAGGAAATAGTGTGCACTTTCCATTAGTCTTCTAGCTTGAGTAGGAAACTACCTGTAATGCTCGGGATCACGCCTGTGGGCCCGGATGAGCTGTTCCTGTGGTGGGATGTGCCTGTACGCTTTTCCCGACCTGTTGGCTGGGACATGAATGAAACACTCGGGATGATGAGTAGAATAAACCGCTCGGGCTGACGCTTCTGAGGAGTTGTGCATGATTTTCCCGGGGCATGGACTAGCTGCTGATTTGAACCGCTCGGTTTCCAGGTCGGTTACCTACAGATCATAGCCTCTGTAAGACCCTCGTCTTAGCGGAAGCTTGGGGGGCAAGACGGTGTAGTGAACTAAACAGGTAATCACACCGGGTATTTACAGGCCTCGCGGATAACCAAGTCAAAATCTTGGGCAACCCGAGCACCTACAGTACTTAGAGGTATTAACTCCACTTAGCTCCAGACCGACGATAGAGGTGACTAAAATCCCTTAGGTTGGCCGACGATAGAGGAGCAAAAGGACCCTAAAGCAACGTGATTTAGGTCGGCTCCACCAACATGGTCAAGCTCTTCTCCCAACAGTCTTGATGAAGGCTGGCCGGGCGAAAGACAACCATCCTGGGGAGTTAACATAAAAAAGGACCCTAGAGCAATACGCTTTAGGTCGGCTTTTCCAACATGGTAAAATCCTTCTACCCACAGCCTTGACGAAGATTTACGGGCAGAAGATAACCATCCTGGGAGCTAACTCAAGCAAAAAAGACTCCGAAGTAGGCCGAGTCTCAACTCTCGGTCACTTCCCGAGCACTCAAAGACTCCGAATTAGGTCGGGTCTCAACTCCCGGTCAATTCTCGAGCACTTAAAGGTCCCGAGCTAGGCTGGGTCTCGACTCTCAGCCAGTTCTCGAGGACTCACCAGGCTCAAAAGCCCCAAGGCAGCTTTCACAAGCACTCAGACAGCGGCAAGTAACATCAAACTGATTTCCAAACTTGCCCCGATATAGCATTTGGCCAACCTTGGAAATGGGGGGCAGCTGATACACCCAAAATTGGCTCCATCTTATGACCGAGCGGTTCAAATCAGCAGCTAGTCCATGCCCCGGGAAAATCATGCACAACTCCTCAGAAGCGTCAGCCCGAGCGGTTTATTCTACTCATCATCCCGAGCGGTTCATTCATGACCCGGCCAACATGTCGGGAAAAGCGCACAGGCACATCCCACCGCGAGAACAGCTCATCCGGGCCCACAGGCCTGATCCCGAGCATTACGGGCAGTTTCCTACTCAAGCTAGAAGACTAATGAAAAGTGCACACTATTTCCTAATCTAATTAGGAAATCCCCATAATTAATGCCAATCTATATCAATAGGATTATATTTCCTTATCCATGTATGAGTAGGCCTCTTACATCTATAAAAGAGACCTCTCACCCCCCATTGAAGGGGCCGCCAACTCTTTAGTCTACACAACACCTCTATAAAATTCACCATTATACGCATACACCCGGTCGGTATTACTGGTAGTGCCGCCCCTCTTTGTTGGCTCACCAGGCCCGTCGGTGATCTGCTAGTGAACGTGCTCAGACACACCTGTGGACGTAGGTACCTTCATTAATAGGGCCAAATCACATACAAAAAATAGTCTTTCACTCTCTCTCTCCTTAAATTGCTCTACTTTACTCTTACCAATTTCTGGCATCATCAGAGTTTAATTTCTTTTATAAAGAAAATGAATGTTTGGGAATACAAGTTTAATAATAAAGAATTTTTCTTTAAACACAAAATCACTTATACTTATTTAATGAGTATAAAATACTGTTTTCAATAATTATCTATTAGTCTGTGTGAGGGTGTCACTCTCGGGGTTTTGGAAATTGAATATTAGTCTAGATACATGCTCTGGATTAAATATTTGGTTGTCTAAAAATCGGGGTGTGACAGAAAGCCATTGTAAGGAGATGCCCTCTACTTTACAAAGTCGTCATAAGAAGACGCCCTCTAATGAAGTCATCGTATGGAGATGCCCTCTAAGGAAGTGTAGACACCCCATTTTGTCGGCTATCATATTTAGGATACCCATAGCTTGGTGGTTCACAATGATCGTAAAAGACTCAAAAGGACTCCTGGAAGTCAGCTCTATCTCTCAGAATGCTCAAAATGACCAAAATGCCCCTAAAAGCCCGAAAACTCCCAGATTTGGTCCCAAAGTTCTGAAAACATGCTATGTCGTAAGAAAAGCAATAAAATGAGTTTCTAAGAGAAATCGGGTGAAATCGTCAGCTCCCAGAGACCCCCGGAAGTCCCGGAAAGTCCCCGTTGACCGGTTTGACCAAGGTTTGACTAGGTTTGACCAAGGTTTGACCAGGTTTGACCAAGTTTGACCAAGTTTGACCGAAATCGTCCGAATTCACCAGAATCATTTTAAATCATGAGATAAGTGTTAAAACAAGTTCCAAAAGAAAATCGAGCGAGAACGTCAGCTCTTGGGAACTCCCGGAGGTTTCCAGAACTTCCCGGGAATCCCAGGTTTGACCAGTTTGACCAGAATTTGACTTTGGAACCGGGGCACCAAAACAATTTTCAAAAATTTTTCATGGATACTAGAGGTCAATAGCTTTCCAACGGTATATCGCACGTAATTTCTGGATTTAAAACGAATTTATTATGAATTTTCAAAGGCGAAAAAGGCGATCAAATCAGCTTTTATCGCGAATACCGCAAAACTTTTCAAGGTGACCTATCTCCGAACTTTTTTTTTATGTAAAGTAGACTCCATTACCTTTCCAACGGTATATCATAACCTCAATTTGGAGTTCGTACGCATCTTCTGTGAATTTCGGACGAAATAGGGCCTTTTCGCGAATACCGGAACTTCAGGGGGGCTAAACAGCATTATCTGGACGAAGGGAGGAGCAGTGCCGCCGCGGCACTGGCCCAGTGCCACCGCGGCACTCCCCTCCAGAACAGTGAGTTTTTGTAATTTCTTTTGGGGTCCCATTTTGATTAATTAAAAACCAAAACGACGTAGTTTTGATTCCCAGTTTATTTTGGACCAATGGGAGACCATTTTAAACTTTTTAAAACTCCATTTACCACCCCTCCTTTGCCTATAAAAGAAGCCATTTACTTCCATCTAGGGGAGAGACATGGAAGCTTAGAGAGAGCTTAGGAAGAAACTCTAGAGAAATATAGAGAGAGAAAGAGAAGAAGTAGTCTTCTTCTTCCATTTTTTTCAATCAAAGTTAGTTCTAATCTTGTTTTCCTCCACCATTCTTCTATATACTTCATCATCAACATACCCAATCACCATTTCTCTAAGCATTTTTGAGTTAGGAAGCTACTTCCATGTCCAAATGTCTATATCTATGAGTGAAACACCAAGCTACAAGTTCAATACATCATGAATATCATCTATTGATCATTATTTACTTGCTTGTTTATACAATGTTCATCTCTTCTTACCTCATTTCTTTTTGACTTTTCTTTATTTACTTACTAGTTCATCATCATCTAAATGATGACATGAAGTTTGAGGTGAGTGAATCCTTATGGATAGTAGCTCTTGACCTCAAAAACATGTTTGATAGATGATGATCATAACTTCAATGCCTTCAAGGTATTCTTGAAGTTATGTTCAAAATAAAAATGAATCTCTCCAATAATATTGGGAGTTCTTTGATGATTCAAGGTTGGATGAGGTTCTAAGTGGTCACATGGTCATCTCAAGAGTTTAAGTTCATGCTTTGAACATCTATTTCAAAACCCCAATCAAGAACTCAAACTCTATTTCAAAACCCAAATCCATTTTCTTCAAGAATGATCCAAAACAGTGAGCTGTTCAGATTCAAAGATTTGTTTTGAATTAAATACTTGAGTTAGGATGATGAAACCACTTGTAAAATCTTCCTAAAACATCATAGTTTGTCCCCAATTTTTCCCATCAATTATAGAGATGTGAAAGTATTTGTTTTGGATGTGAGAAGTTCATATTCATAATCTGCCTCTATTCTCACATAATGTTCACCCAACTTCTTGCACTTATTCTGGATATTTTCGTCACTGTACATATATCTTTTCTATTTTTGTTATAAAACTTGGATGTCTTAGGAAACTTTTGGTATATAATGGGTCATCATAAACCTTTTCTTTGATTTATGAAAAATCATACAAAATCAGTCAACAGTGCAGCTTTTATTTCTGAGTCATGTGTACATTCTGATTTATTTCTTTTAATCTGTGATAGCTATTGATGTTTGGCTTTTTGGGTTATTTTCTAGACACAATAAGGATTATCTCTGATTGTTCTCACATTTTCCTAGGCACGTTTGACCTCCCATTATAATGTTACAAAGTAATGCATACAGTCTGTCCACTATTCACAGCATTTCACTTTTTGGCTTTCACACTTTGATGCAACACTCTCTTGTATCTAGATGAACCCATATCCCATGCACATGTTCTTTACCACTTTTAGCATGCTATATCATATCATGTATCATCTATCCTCTCATGTATCATACTCCCATAGACTCTTGAGTTTGGTTTCCAAATAAAACCATGGTTTGCAAATACTTGGGAAGTTCCTGAAATAAGTTAGGAATTGATATGCCAAGTGGTTAGAATATTCATCCAAGGTCTGGAAGTATACTTTCAAAACCCTCATTTCAAAACCCCCCTCTTAAACCCCTCATTTTGATTTCAAGAAATAAACCTTGTTTTTCTCAAAACCCTCAAAACAGTGAGTCATTTAACTTCAAGGAATTATTTTGAGTTCAATACTCAATGTATGAATGCAAGACCACTTGGAAAGTCTTTCTAACTCACTATAGAACACCCATGATTTTTGGCTTGACTTGGAAGTACTTGAAAATGGTCCATTTGGACCCAAACATTCCTTCCAGACATTCTGTCTTTGCTGTCACAGCAGCTAGGTCCACTTCCAACTTGTTTTACAGAAAACTTTTCCAAAAGGGGTGGTCCTAACTTATTTTTCCCTTAAACTTCAATGTCTTAGGGAACTTTCTGTATAAAATGGACCTCTAGATCATTAGTTTTCTTTTTCTAAGATTTTTCGACATTTCAGTCGACGGTACGGACTCTGTTCCTGAGTGACCTTCATTGTTTATATGATTTCTCTCAATATGTGATAGCTATTCATTATTTGTTTTTTTGGGTTGTGTTCTAGACAAAATAAGGAAGATCTCCATAAACAAACATGCATTTAAAACATTCCTAACCCCTCTTTTCAATTTCCAAAAGATGATGCTACTGTTCTGTCCACTATTCACAGCAAGCACATTTTAACTTTCATTCTTTGATTTGATGCTTATATGCATTCCAAATTAGTTCATATCTTAGGAAGTATTTCATACTACATTTGTACATATTCCACATTGATTTCATCCATCCATTCATACACATTTTAGACTTCTATGTCATTCTAGGAATCCATGAACACAAAACACACTACAACCTTGGCACACTCTAGATACATGCATTGCATCCATGCAAAGATTTGGGGTTTTTGTAGCTCCTAATCTAAGAAGATTATAAGGAATGATCATGATCACACATTTATGCTCCCCTCGATCTAATCGTCCTTTCTCATCCGTCCCGGGGATTGAGAAATTTTCTTTTCTCAAAGATTAACATGCATCATACTAGTTTGCTAAGCATATTTTGATCTCTTTGATTATTTGTTTCAAGAACAATTCATGTCCCCTTTAGATTAAGGAAACTAATTACTTGATACATGATTAGACGATTTTTCCTAGCTTTATTTGTGTGACCTTTCACTTTACATTGCATGATATTTGACTTAGATCTTATGAATGATATTTTATCTTTAGATCTTCCATTTTCAAGTTTCTTATGTGATGTAATATACTATCATAGTATTATTTGTCGAACCAAACATAGTATAAGATGATTATTTGGATGCTAATTGAGGCCCGTCGAAAGACGGGACGAGTTGAGGGTGTTTTAGTCGCGACAAAGGCTCCTTCCTCTCTCGTACCAAAACCCCGAACCAAGTTCTTTGGTGATGAAGGGCCGGTGCCCTTATCCGCTTGGGTGAGTCAAAATTTGGGTTTCTTGGTTCCCTAAAGACCAAGTGGTGACTCTGTATCTGTTTTCAACAGACATTTCATTTTCTTCCTTTGATCAATTTCAAATCAAAAGTCAAACAAGTTTCAAACAAAACAAAAAGTGGTGGAATCCCGGTATCCACAGGAAGTCATTGTATGGAGATGCCCTCTACCTTTGAAAGCCATCATAAGGAGATGCACTCGACCTTTGAAAGTTATCGTTTGGAGATGCCCTCTACCTTTGAAAGTTGTTGTTTGGAGACACCCTCTACAAAACCATCATATGAATACAATTTCTACCTTTGGAAGTTTTCATTTGGAGATGCCCTCTACAAAGTCATCATAAGGAGATGACCTCTGCCTTTGAAAATCGTACAAAAAATCATCAAAGAAAATCCTTCAGTCTCAACCTCTACTTATCGTCAAAGACGAACCCTCAGTCTCAGCTTCTACTTATCGTCGAAGATAATCACGTTGTCTCTGTAGATTATCCAAAGAATATAGACACCCTCTACTTCGTATTAAGATCATAAAAACATCATTAAAAAAAAATTTGCCGTCTATGAGAGAGAGAGAGAGAGAGAGAGAGAGAGAGAGAGAGAGAGATGTAGCATTAGATTCTACATCTAGAACTTCTAAAGATGATTTGCACATTCACGTTTTCATAACTGCATCAGCATACTAGGATAGGAGCATTTCATCTATATTGTTATTTATGCTGTGTTTTTTATGTCTCCCTGTGCATGTGTGAACTACGCCCTAGTCTGATTCCTGGAAAGGATACATAGATAGCTCCAGCAGAGCGCGACCAGCAACAACTTCGATTTAGCAGCATCTACCCAGCATTGCATTGCATTTTTGTATTCATAATTTCTTGATTTTCTCAGATTTTGAAATTATTGATTTTTTTTTTTGCGGACTTTTGTTTTTCCTAAAACCTCTCAATATAGTTATTGGGTGTCGTATGGCTTTGGCACTCATTTGCAGTTCACGTTGTTCACAACAAGCTCTGCCAAAGAGGGGCAAACTATAGACACTCAATTTTGACCACACTAATAGGATTTAGGGTGGACAATGTCTTGGAGGATTCAATGATGAAAAGAATCCCGTGGAAGGTACTGGATTCCACACAATCAAAAGATCGAACTTCGAAAAGCTCAGAAAAGCCTTTTTCCATGCATAAAATCCCAATTTTGTCAAAATTATATCTCAAAATTCATATTCTCTCAGAGTTATATGAACATAAAGTGTTCTAAATGTAGTATTCTAGGTATTCAGAGATTCAATTTCAAAGAAAAACTCAAAATCGATGCACATTGGAAAGCAATTTTGATTGATTTTAAAAAGACGACGAAAGTTTCGGAGGACTTCCAGACTTCATTTGACCTTTAATTCTCATTTCAAATCCTCCTAGAATATTTTCATACTAAAATTCAACTCGATAGCTTTTCAACGGTACATAAATGGATGATTTCAGACACAAAAGGCATTTTTACAAAAATCTGGAAAAGCAATGCACGTAATTTTTGAAACAGGGCATAAAGGCAACCAAATGACCAAGAAAAGAAAGTGGCGGGTCTTACATATGGGGTGGCGGGTCCCCTCTAAGCTTCCACCTATATATTGTCTCTTCCACTGAGCTTTTTGAGTTCCAGACCCTTCCAAAGGCTTCCCACTGTGAGGAAATTGCCCAGAAACTGTGTTTAGGCATTGAAACGACCATTTTAACCCTTTTCTGATCACTAAAATCCCTCTTTTAACCCTAAAACTTAAAAGTTAAGTTTTCAAAACACTATATATAGATGCCTTGAATCTCATATGAGATAACCTTGGAATATCCTTAAGCACGCCATATACTTGAAGATACAATCATATACACTTTGAATTCAAGAGATTTCTAGAAAGAGAATAGTGAATCATGAATTAATTTCTTCTAAAATGAATCTTAAGATAACTAGATGAGATAATTAAAGAGAGTTTTGAAATTAATTACCTCCCTTAACTTCTACCATGGATGAGTGCTTCAAGAACTTGAAGAACACTTGAAGAAGAAGATCTTTCAAAACAACTTTGATTACATAATTGAGAATCCTCCAAGAGGTAAACTCATAATTCATCTCTAATTCTTACTTTTATATATAGATCTATAAGGTTTGGATCTAGTTTAGTTTTATTTTCTTTGCTAGAACACTCATCCTCTTCTTCTCTTGTTCTTCACACACTCACATAGCTAGATCCAAATCCTCCTAGATTTTGTTGATAGTTCATAATTAGAGATTGATTTTCACTTTGATTTTTTATTTTGATTTCATTCTTCTATTTAGTTTAGATTCATCCATACATTATTATATATATATGTATCTACTTTGAATTCTATGATGGTTTAGAAGTATGATCTATGAGAAGGATGATTCCTATGTTCATACCTTTCTCTTGATTGTTCCTATTACCTAGAATTCCTATTAAATTTTATTTCCAATAGGATATTTGTAAGTCCCTTTGATCCATGATCTAAAGTTTTTCATAGAACTTGAGGGCTAAATTAATTGGGAATCATGATAATCAAGTTGATCTATGAGTTTTTATCTCTTATTAAACTTAAACCAACACCTAAGATGTTTTTTTTCACACTTTAAAATGAATTAGTTAAAATTCAGCAAAAAAGATTGGTTTTGTCCATAGGATTTGGTCCATCAAAACCCATAGTTTGATGGATTTCAAATTTTTTGGGTAAACTTTGTTGAATTAGCATTCATTCGATCTAGTTTGAGAATCATTAAGGATCCATATGCTATTTTTAGAAATTGTTGAGAAATTGGTTGACAGATTTGAATATCATCTCTTTGTATTTGAAGTTTAGAAAATCTATAATAGTTATTGATGATGCACTTTTTGGGGATGATTCCTAACACATGTATCTATATGCCGATGTAAAATCGTGAGCATACAATCGAGTTAAGATTGTTTTCTAAGCGTTTGAAGTTGATACAACTATTCTAGAATTTTCTAAGTTTATCTACAATCATGATTATGTATACACAATGGTCATACCTTGATCACTCAACAACAATTGATAAATAAAACTTGGTTTAGAAATCATTTACGATTAATGGATGAGAGATTAAAATATTAGATCAACTTGATTAACAAGATTCATGAACTTCAATTATGTCTTGCATTCCTTTGTCAAATGATACCAAATTTCCAGAATAACAGAGTCTGGTTAAACAATTTTTCAAAGAACTTACATTCATCAAATGTCCATGAGATTAATTTTTCCATAAACTAAAATGAAATAGATTTCTTTTGACACCAAGTAGAGCTTCATATGATTTTTGTAGAATTAATTATGATTTTTCCAAAACTCTTATTTCTCAAACTTAAAAAATGCTAATAAGGTTCTACTTTTTGGAAAAGTTCCCTAAGACATGTTTCTAACTTTCTGTAAAAGGATTTTAACCCAGCTCATCTTAAGATCACTTTTGATAGGATTCATTAGATGTCACTGAATTTGGAAATTTGATTGATGAAATCTCCTTCTTGTTTATCATGCATATCATTTGTTTGCTTGTATTTTTGCAATGCCTGGGTATTCCTTGGTGTCTTAGTGCAGAGAATTGAATGTCGTGGATCCGGACTTTGATTTGTGAGCTTGTCTTGTCTACATATGGCTTAGTGCCCATGTATCATGTACTATCTCCACCATTTCTCTTAGAATTTTTCTAGGTTTATAAATTTGTTTTCAATGACACGATTCCTTTAAGTTAGTCTTCGTTTATGTGCTTATATGTTAGAGAGATATTATCTAGGATTGTTGCATAATTGCATTACACGTTTCCTTTACTTTGCTTTTTGCGACTCCACTTGAGTCAACCCAATGTAAGTCTTCTTGTTCCCTTTTGCATATTATGACATCTTTCCTTTATTTGCATTAGTCCCAGGTGGGACTAGCCACAGTGAGTATACCTCTCTCTTGTATTGCATGTGCATACGATTGCTACTTGATTTGATCTCTTGAAATGATTTTCATTAGATGTTCCTTTTGCCATGTACATTTTATCTAGTATGATTGAGGAAATAATCCTTATTATGAATTAAGAACAAGGATATTTACCGTTCGGTAGGGAGAGGAGGGGTGCTTTAGTCCTACTCGGGCTCCTTCCCCTCTCGTACTAAGACCCCCGAACCTTGTTTCTAGTGATAAAAGGTGAGTAACCTAATTCAATTTTGGGTAAGTCAAATTTGGTTTCCTAATTCCTGATAAAAATTAGGTGGCAACTCTTTACCTCTAAGATCGTGTGAGGAGTTCTAGTTCTTGAAGTGTGCTCCTTGGATCTATCCCAGGACACTATCAAGGAATGACAGAACTCCTCACCCACGTGTGTGGTCCACATAGACCGCCACCTCAGGCTTCATTTGCTACCCCACGACCGAGCAATGATTGATGCTATAATTGTGGAGTGCTTGGACACATTGCTAAGTTTTGCATAGATCCTAGGATCCACCACTAGTTAGGTGCCACCTACAATAACTGCAATAACCCGAGCCATCTGAGCAAAATTGTCGTGCACCTTATAGAGGATACTATAAAGCATCAGTTCAAAGACTTCAAGGACCCCCAGATCAGACTTGGATGAACGCCATCATCTTAGGGGAAACGAGTTTTAATGCTGAGGAGTAATAACTCCTGGAAGGTACGCTTGTACTCTTTCATAGTCAAGTTAAAGCTTTATTCGATATCGGTAAGATTGTACGGCAGTTGGGTTTAGAACTACAAGAACTTGAGCCAGAACTTAATGCTCTGTCACCATTGGGAGTGACTGTTAAGTTGGGTAAAGTGTGTAGGGATTGCCCATTGACCCTAGAAGATAGGAATCTTCTGAAAGACTTGGTAGTTCTATCAATATCAAAATTTAACATTATCCTAGGAATGGATTGGCTTACTAAGTATGATGATAACTTGGATTGTCCTACCAGGACTATCATGTTTTCAGTACTAGGATGCCCTACCATCATATTTTCGTGTCAGTCGATGAGCAATATATTTCTTGCAAGTTATTTGGCAGTAATTGGGAGTACAAGTATGGAACCCACTATAGACCAGATTCCCACCATACAAGATTTTGTGGATGTTTTCCAAGATATCTCAGGACTTTTGCCAAAGAGAGAAATAGACTTCTGTGTGGAATTAGTACCTAGAACGTTGCTGATTTCCAAGATTCTGTTTTGGATAGCGTTAATTGAGATGTTGGAATTGAAGAAGCAAGTTCAGGAATTGGAAGATTTAGGATTTGTTTGCCCAAGTACATCATATTGGGGAGCATCAGTACTGTTCGTGAAAAAGAAGGATGGGACACTCCAACTCTAAACAGCTATAGAGAGCTGAACAAAGTTATGATCAAGAATTTGATCAATTGCAATGATCAAGGATCTTTTCAAACATTGATTTGTAGTCAGGGTATCACCAACTGTTAGTCTGAGCAGAGGATGTGTTGAAAACTGCATTTTGGACAAGATACGAACATTATGAATTTCTAGTTATGCATTTCGGATTGACTAATGCTCTAGCAGTATTTATGGACTTAATGAATAGAGTATTCAGACCTTATCTAGAGTAATTCATTATAGTATTTATTGACGACGTCCTGATCTACTCCAAGACAGAGGAAGATCACAAGGCGCACTTACAGATTACTCCACGGACACTTCGAGGCAGCCAGTTATCTGCAAAGTTCAGCAAGTATGAGTGTTGGCTATAGGAATCAAATTTCTTGGATATGTTTTTTCCAAAGACGTTATCTCAGTAGACTCATCCAAGATTGATGCAGCCTTAAGCTGGAACAGACCAACCAACGTGACAAAAGTTAGAAGTTTTCTCAATCTAGCTGGATACTATTGGAGACTCGTGGAAGGATTCTCCAAGGTTGCGGGACCATTAATGAATTTGACCAGAAAGGAGATGAAGTATGAATGGACGGATAAGCATAAGGGTATATTTCAAGAGTTAAAGGAAAGATTAACCTTAGCATCGGTATTGGCAATACCCAAGAGTAGAGAAAGGTATATAATCTACAGTGATGCATCACACGCAAGACTTGGTTATGTGCTTATACAAGATGGGAATGTGACTGCATATGGGTCCAGATAGTTGAAGGTACATAAGAAGAACTATCTTACAAATGATCTGGAGTTAGCTACGATACTATTTGCATTGAAGATCTAGAGACACTATTTATATGAAAAGAAATTCGATCTATTTTTAGATCATAAGAGTTTAAGATATCTGTTCTCTTAGAAGGAATTGAACATGTGACAACGAAGATGGATGGAATTACTCAAGGGCTATAACATTTCTTTACAAAACCATCTAGGTAAGGCAAATATGGTAGCTGAGGCTATGAGTCACCAACCTCGATTGTTAATGGTTTCCCTTTTGATTCGGGAATGGCAAGCATTGGATGTTTTGGCTGAGTTTGACCTTTCAACTAGTGGCATCAACGGAAGGACTACATCTTGGATATCTGGTTATCCAACCGACCCTTATCAGCTGTATCATAGAGGCTTAATAGATAACTGAAGATTTGAAATTATTGTTCAATAAGATGGCAGCTAAGGAACTAGAAGTCTGGAGCATTAGTGCAGATGGAGCTTTAAGATGTAAAGGTAGACTTTGTTTTCCTGATGAAGATAATATCCGGATAGATGTATTAGACGAAGCACACATATCACGAATGATGTTACACCATGGATGTACGAAGATGTACAAGGACTTGAAGAGAAAATTCTAGTGGGAAGGGATGAAGAGAGAAGTAGCTAAGTATGTAGCTCAGTGTCTTACTTGTAAGCAAGTGAATGTGGAACATCAAAACCACCTGGACTTCTACAACCCCTACTGATTCCCCAATGGAAATATAAACATATCACTATGGATTTTGTGGTAGGTTTTCCAAAGTCTCAGCAAAACCACGATGCTATTTGGGCCATCGTGGATCGACATATGAAGACGGCACATTTTATTGCCTATAGTATGATGTATATAGTGGACAGGTTAAGCCAAATGTACCTACAACACATTGTATGACTACACAGCATACCTATTTCAATAGTCTTGAATCGAGATTCATACTTTACTGCAAAATTTTGGAAGAGTCTCCAAACAGCCATGGGAACTACACTGAACTTGAGTTCAGCCTTTCACCCGCAAACTAACGGCCAGACCAAATGAGTCAATCAAGTGATCAAAGACATGCTGCACACTTATGTTATAGATTTTGAGAGTGCTTGGGAGGTACACATGCCACTGATAGAATTCCCCTATAACAATAGCTATCATACAAGCATAGGAATGGCGTCATTTAAAGCTTTGTACGGAAGACCTTGCTGATCGCCGTTATGCTAGGCCAAAGTCAGAGACACTCAACTTCTTGGGCCAGAAATGGTACAAGAAACTAGTGAGAAGATTCAAATTGTACGTGAAAAGATTAAGATAGCTAAGACCTAACATAAGAATTATGCTGACAAATGATGTAAGGACTTGGAATTTGCAGTATGAGATCACGTGCTACTCAAAGTTTCACTAGTTCGAGGAATCATTTGATTTGGTTAGAAGAGAGGTAAGTTATCACCTCGATTCATCAGACCATTCGAGATCCTGGAGCACGTTGGAAAGGTTGCCTATAGACTGACATTACCACCAAAGCTGTCAGGAGTGCACAACATCTTCCACATTAGTATGTTGAGAAAGTGTCCCATAACCCGGCACATGAGATCAACTTTGAGGACATAGAAGTTAACGACATCATATTCAATGAAGGACCAATATGAATCCTCGACCACAGAATCAAGAAGCTCAAGAACAAAGAGATTTTGCTAGTAAAGATTCAATGGTAGCATCATGACGAAGGAAAAGCTTCGTGGGAGTTGGTGTTAGAGATGCAAGAAAAGTTTTCATTTTTATTTTAACTCTACTCTTCATATTTCGAGGACAAAATCTTTTGATAAATGGTAGATGATGTAATACCCTGTATTATGGATATATATTAATACAATGAGGTTCTATCTAATTGCATTTACAATACTTGTATTTTTGCTTTCAAATGATTGAACTTGTCTTAATCGATTGACATTGTGCCTTTTCAATTGATTCAATTGAACCCTTTACAGTCGATTAAAATCTTGCTAACATAAATACAATGATTGCATTCCATTTCAATCGATTGAACCCTTATCAATGTTAATCGATTGAAAGTATGCCACCTGGATCGATTGAAAGTGTCTCAATCGATTGAAAGTGTCCTAACATGTATTCCTTAGTTCACATAGAAGCTGCCACCTTTCCCTTCCCTCCCCTAAATATTTGTTGTGGTCGTATATGTGTGAGGGTTATTGACAGTGAGAGAGTTTAAAGAGAGAAATTAAAGAGAGAGATATTGTTATATATATATACATGCCCTCATACACATATATATATTATATACATATATACACTGTCAGATAAAGAGAGAAGAAGGAGCAAAGGAAGAAGAAGAAGAAGAAAGGAAGAAGAGACAGAGAGAGGAGAGAGAAAGAGATAGAGAGAGGAGAGAGAGAGAGAGAGAGAGAGAGAGAGAGAGAGAGAGAGAGAGAGAGAGAGAGATAAAGATAGTTGGCCATTGAAGCTTTGAAGCCCAAGCTTGCCAAACACCTCCTTTATCACTCCAGTGAGTTATAAACTCACTCAATAGCCTAGAAGTGATGTTTTTAGAAGTTTTAACGTGAAGGAATGAACCAAAATGGGGAACCCGAGCCCCAGTCCACTTCTACCCAATTATGGGAAGAAGGTGATCTTTCAATCGAATGAAAAGGTGTCAATCAATTAAACCTGATGCTAACTCAATTGATTGAAAATGTATCAATCATTTGACACTTATTTTTCCCAATCGATTAAAAATGACTTTAACGATTGAACTTGTTTTTACCTCAATCGATTGGTAATTATAGAATGCAGACTTCATATGTTGTTTATGATATAAGCTAATGAGTTATTTAAATTCTATCTTTATGCTTTCATTATGCAATATTGTTGAATTCGAAGAGATAATGAGATGCGAGGATACGATATGTGGATAATGATTAAGAATGTTTCAGGACATTAGTTAACGTGGTATTCGGGAATTAGTTTGATATATATATCATTTAACCAGAGTAGTTAGCCCACAATGGGAAGTCATGCATAGGTATTAGTACAGAACCTAGATAGGTTTGATAAGTTCTGGGAATCAAGCAGGCAGACACTTGGTTATGATATATCCTTAAAAGTAATGGGCGATGATTATGTCCTTAAAAGCAGTGGGCTGGACCAAGTAGTCCTAAGAGAGCCATGTGATCCATGATATATCCTTAAAAGCAGTGGGCGGTGAATATGTCCTTAAAACCAATGGGCGGGGATCACTGGTAGATGTCACTAAGTCGTGGCAATAGATTGAAGGTTATATCCCTAATACGCAGTGGGCGGTGTATATGTCCTTAAAAGCAGGAGATGGACTGACATGGTGTCCGTGATACACAGTGTGGCTGTGAATATCTCCTTAAAAGCGGTGGACGAAATGATGGTATATCTATAGAGTTGAACTTTTGAGTCTGTTCTTTAATCATGAGTACTTTATCAGTCTTTGGGTAACAAGACGTTAGTAATCGGTTAATGATTGGAAGGAAAGGGAAGATATTATTAATAACATTATTACATGTCGTTCATAACTCGTAATTACTTCACCTTTCTTATATTGTGTAATTTTTTACTCACTCAATTTTTAGTAAACTGACGACTTTGATGCCTGGACATTCCCCATCCAGACTACACTATCCCCTAACCCTGCAGGTGATGGAGCTTTCGACGAGATGGAGCTTTCGACGATGGCTACTACCCGAAGGAGGAGTACATAAAGGATGGTCCCACTAATGACGAATATGCTAGGGAGGACTACTACGCTAATGATTACATCTATGCCAGTTGAAGATGAAGATAGATATTAGTTTTATATTCCTGTTAGACTTTACTATTATGTTTTGTAACTAGGCATATATTGCCTCAAGATTTCTGCATTCTATTTCTAATCTTTGATGTAATAGCTAGGATGCTCATATTATAATTAGTTTGATTATGTTACTGTTCTTTCTACTTATCAATAGTTAGAACTGTATGATGTGGAGAATTCAGTGACTTCACTAGTCATTCCCTACGAACCCAAAAAGGAAATTTTATTTTTCTTTATTTTTACTATTTTGGGTGTGACAAGTGATGTGCCCAAGTACTCCACAGTTAAAGCATTCATCACTATTCTATCGCTAGGCACCAGGTTATGCCTATGGGGGTAGACCTAGTTATTGACCTTGCTGGGGTCGAGAAAAGAGGGTCTGGGGTTTCCTTGTCCCATCTCACGTACCCTTGTTCCCATGGAAGTTGGTCTATTGCTTCCATCCTTGGCTACCTTACTTGGGCTACTTTCTCCAAGAAGGAAAAGGAACCATCTACCAGTTGGGAAGCTAGACATCAAGTAAGTGGCTTGATGAGGATAACTAACCTGACACGCCAGAGTTGGCTGCTGGCACAACAGGGTGGTGCCTTACCGCATCATAGGCGTTCCCCTAATATCCTCCCTTTACTACATCATGGGGGTTTACAGAAGATCCCAGAGGCTCATTATTCCTCAATGATTGAGTAGGGAAATTCCTTGGTTGGATGGTCCTTGGCAGAGGTCGGTTTACTTGTTGCCTCTAGGCAGGGTAGGCATCCTTCTCAAAGCTTGAAGCAAATTGAACCATCCCTTCAAAAGTATGGCCTATCATTATGTGCCAGATATGTGGGTTGAGTCCTTGATGAAACCGCTTGACCTTCTTGGCTAGGGTGACAAATATATGAAGGTCCAATCGGGAGAGTCGCTCAAAATGTGTTGTGTATTCTCTCACTGTCCAGTTCCCTTAGGACAAGCTCAGCAAATTCTTGTCTTGTTGGTCTCTTTCATGTTCTGGGAAATACTTCTCAAGAAATCTGGCATGATGGATTTAGGTTTCGAAAAACTTTAAATCATATGCATAGCGGAAGACAAAGTTCAAAACTTTTATTGGTAACCTTGGATCTACTACTTATTAACTCTATAGATGTGTAGACAAGAAAGATAGAACATGATACCTTTGTGTTTTGAACCCAATTATGAATTCTTCAACTTCAAGCAGTCTCCTCTAGGTTGTTGTCAGCCTTATGACTCCTATGGATGCTTGTTG
Organism: Hydrangea macrophylla; assembly: GCA_033977485.1. Lineage (NCBI taxonomy): Eukaryota > Viridiplantae > Streptophyta > Magnoliopsida > Cornales > Hydrangeaceae > Hydrangea > Hydrangea macrophylla. The sequence continues at coordinate 58,908,181 of CM066997.1, read as the reverse complement.
AAAAGACTAGGGTTTGTGGGAACCCTAATAGAGAGGATATAGAAGGTCTGGGAAACACTAAATAGTTTCTGTAGCTCTAGAATATGAAAAATGACAATTAATTAATTTTGTACATAGCTGCCCTATTTATAGATTCCAAACCAACCTTTGGGTTTCGATCGATCGAACGTTCGATCGATCGAAGCATTTTCGATTATCGACAGAGCTAAGAGTGGGACCTCCTAGGTTCTTTATTGTTGACTCAGACCAGTTATTAATTCCCATGACCAAACTCTTTGATCAGTAAATTAACCAACTAATTAGTTAACGTTTACTCCACAATAAAACGATAACTGAACTCCAATGCAAAAGAACATATCCGAAGCAATGACCAGACTTTTATGGTGTACTAATATCCTTCTATCGTCAGCATTTGCAATCATATTCAGGTAGTCAGATAAACTGTTACTGTTGATCTCGTCAAAATCAAGATATAAAAGTATACTTTACTTTTCTTAAAGATTTGCAGTGTGGAAGTAAAGGTCGAACCCACAGAGATTGATTACTACAGCTTTTAACTTTAAAACCTAAGTCTAATTAATTAGGAAAAACGGATTTGATTTGGTTTGAATTAAACTAAATAACAATAAAAATAAATCTAAACTATGAAAGCAATTAAAGTTGTTTTAAATAATGTTTAAGGAAACCTAGGATTGCAAATCCACCACTAGATTCATAATAGGAATATTTATGAATTACTTTAGCTTATTACGTTGGATGAATATGGGGAATTGTAGCTACAAGCCCAATTCCTCCGACAAGAAGATAATCATGGTTCAAGCACCAACATAATCCATCTGCGGGTAGCACGAATTATCTCACACTAAACTAGGGTTGTGATCTAATCCGTCTAACCTAGGCATGGACTATTCGGATACTTGATAGCACGAATCAATAAAGCACCATCACATGTAAACAACCTAAACAAGCACAGCAAGAATAGATCGTTGAGCACATCACAGTCAAAATAGATCTAAGACAAGAATAAATTCTGAAAGCAATGATTTAATCAATAGTAGTACGATTTATTTATAAAAATCCTCTAAACATGTGACTGTCATCCATACATAATAAAACTAAAATAAAAGCATAAATAAAACCCTATTACTCATCTAGGGCTTCATTGAAACCCTAGATCGATGATCTAAGCTGCCATAGGAGTAGAGATCGGCAAGTAGTTGATGGAGGAGGCCATGGAAACCCTTGGTCTTCTTCTTCTTCTCCTGGCTTCCCTCCCTTCAATGGCTGGAAGTATGTGTATATGGCTGTATATGAATGTGTATAATAGTTGCCAACCCTCTAATTGAAGTAAAATAGAGTATATATAGATTTACAACAAGTTTTGGAAGCCTTTACAACTCGAAACGGACTGAAACTGATGTAATTTGCAATCTGGACGTCATTCAGCAGTTTCGTTTGCACAGGAGTCTTCAGTACACTGAAATACGCAACATTGGTTTTTACCCATATCGCGCGAGCGGTTCTGGGGATCTCGCGCGCGCGGGTCGCGCGAGCGATTTCTGGATTCTCGCGGGCGCGGATCGCGCGCGCGACTTGGCTTTTTCAGCTTCTTTCTTTCTGACTTTTCACCCTGTTTATCCTGGTTTAGTTGATTTCTTCCAAAACCTGTCAGAAAATAGAAAACGAAGTAAAAATATACAAAAACAGGATAAAAAGGTACTAACAAATGCTCGTTAAAGCGTATAATTAGGATTAGTTCTCTCCCGATCAACTGTCAACCTAAATCATGATTACTTCTTGTATTCCTTGAGTCCCATTCACCTCTCATGATTACCAAACATGTTGATAACTACTTATCAATAAGACTACAGTTCTCAGTTTTCAACTTGGTGACATTCTCAAGGGAATGCTTACTCTTTATCAAAGCGTAGATTCTATCTTGACAATATATGTTCACAACCTTATGAACATGTCATACCCTAGATACCCGAGTATTGATATTTAAGACCTCATTGATTGGTAAGTCAAAACAGCCATATCAACAGTCTGTGTCCATAATCATCTCAAGATTAAGAACACGTACCTTATACAAGTTATGAGTTCCTATCAACTGTTGATAGTCTTAAGTGTTAATAGGAAAGCTCAGGTTCGTCAATACACTATAAGCACTAGCATATTAACTAAGAGTCATAATCCAGTGATTGAGATTCATCACTCCATCCAATGGTAGTTAATCATGCAACAGTGTACACCTGATGAGATATCCTGTCTCATCATCCACTATGACAAATTCTAAATATAAAAGAACAGTAATTCATATCTCACTTGTATGTATCTCATACACACACAAATTACTTACTATGATAATTAAGGATTAACAATCATCTCATGAAAGAAACATACACAATGAAATATAAAGCTGATAACCATATATTAAAATGCCTATGTCTGATACATAAAGTAATGGTTTGAGGACACAAACCCAATAAACTCCCACAAGCACTTAGAAACATTTAGGACTACATCTGAGACCTAGACTATCTAGATGACGATCAAAGACCTTTTGTGGCAAGGCCTTTATAAGCAGATCCGTAAGATTGTCAGCGGTAATCTTGGTGACAATCACTTCTCCACATTGAATAATTTCTCGAATAAGATGATATTTCCGCTCTATGTGCTTTCCCTTTCTGTGGTTTCTCAGTTCCTTGGACTAAGTCATTGCCCCACTATTATCATAGTATAGCATAATAGATGACAATGACACTGGTACCACCTCAAGTTCTATGAGGAACTTCTTGAGCCAAATAGCTTCCTTTACGGCTTCACAAGCAGCCACATACTCAACTTCTATTGTTGAGTCTGCAATGCATTTCTGCTTAATGCTCCTCTAACTAACAACACCACCTCCCAAGGTAAAGAGATGTCAAGATGTCAATGTCCTCGAATCTTTATCTGACATAAAGTCCGAGTTAGTGTATCTCACCAGAATTAACTTACTACCGCCATATATAAGCATGTAATCTTTAGTTCTTCTCAAGTGCTTAAGAATGTGCTTAACAATTGTCCAGTGCTCTGGACCAGGATTCAAATGATACCTGCTAACCATGCCAATGGTAAAATATATATCTGGTCTAGTGCATAACATCGTATACTTGAGACTTCCCATTGCCAAAGCATAGGGAACATGCTATACGATTCCTCTCATCTTGTGTCTTTGGACATTGGTCCTTGGAGAATGCTAAACTATGCCTGAAAGGTAATAAACCTTTCTTTAAATTGTCCATGGAAAACTTTGTTAGCACCATCTCGATATAACTAACTTGAGATAATCCCATTATCTTTCACTTACAATCCTAAAAGAGCTTTATCCCAAGCATATAGCTCGCCTCTCCTAGATCCTTCATATCGAAAGTAATAGCTAGCCAAACCTTAACCGTTGACAATGCTGCTACATCATTCCTGATGAGTAGAATGTCGTCAACCTAAAGCACAAGAATAGCCACCACTTTTCCTTCATACTTCATGTATACACAAGGTTCATCCAGATTTTGTATGAAACCAAATGATTTGACCACTTGGTCAAAACAAATGTTCCAACTCCTGGATGCCTGCTTAAGCCCATAAATGGACTTTTGCAACTTACATACTAAGTTACCTTTCCCACCATCTATGAACCCTTTTGGTTGCTACATATAGATGTCCTCCTCAAGATTTCCATTCAAGAATGCAGTCTTGACATCCATCCGCTACATCTCATAATCTAAGCATGCTGCAATGGATAAAAGTATTTTGATGGACTTAAGCATGGCTACCGGTGAGAAGGTTTCCTCATAGTCAATGTCCTCCCTCTGAGTATAACCTTTTGTTACAAGCCTTGCCTTAAAGGTTTCAACCTTTCCATCACATTCTCTTTTCCTCTTGTAGACCCACTTACAGCCAATGGGTTTAATATTGGCAGGAAGTTCTACAAGATCCCAGACCTGATTGGAATCTATAGACTCCAATTCAGCCTTCATAACTTTTATCCAATGAGCTTAATTAACATCAGCCATTACCTCTTTGTATGTAGCAAGATCATATTCAAATTCTATGGAGAGAGCTTCAAAAACTTCTCCTAAGAATATGTATCTATCAGGCTGGCTGACCATCCTCCCACTTTGATAAGATAATGATGCAGAAGTGGTGTTTTCTTGTCTTACATCATTTTCAACTGTTGGAGGAATAGAGGGCTCTCCATCTATTTCTCTTAAATTTATCCTTCCTTAAGGTTTATGGTTCATGATATAATCATCCTCTAAGAAAACAACATTTTTACTAACAAACACATTCTGTTCTCTCATATCATAAAAATACCATTAATAAGTACCCTTTGGATACTCTACAAAGTAACATATTTTTTTTATCTAGATTCCAATTTGCTCATCTTTCCTTTCAACACATATGCTGGACACCCCCATATCCAAAGATGTTGTAAAGAGGGCTTGCGTCCAATCCACATCTCCTGTGGTGTCTTAGGAACAGATTCACTTAGAACTATATTTAGTACGTACATATTGATTTCTAAAGCATAACCCCAAAGGAATGATGGCAACTCTAAATAACTCAGCATCGACCTAGTTATGTCTAAAAGAGTTTGGTTCCTTCTCTTTGCTATAATGTTCTGCTGAGGCATACTAGGTGTAGTCAATTGTGATAGAATCTCATTATGTATGAGGTTATCAATAAACTCATTAAAGAGGTATTTGCCACCTCAATCTGATCGAATGACTTTGATATGTGTGTCATGCCCCAGAGTAAGCCAAAAATAAGAAGAATTCAGATTTCCTTTATAGGTCCATAGATACATGACTAGTTTAAGGATCGCGTGCTTGTCTATACCAGAAAGAACCAAGATAAAAGCAGTAAGTAATAACAGAAGCAATAATAATAAGCAAGGTGATTCTAGGCTTACATAATATTAAACATCAGATTCATAAGTCCAATATTACAACCCACGTAAAAGGAAAGAAAGATAACAATATCCCAGGTGTAAAGCCTTACATCATAATAATAAAAGATCGGTATCCAGTGCCTTAATTACAATAAAAGATAATTTAGACAAAAGTCTTCACTCCCGACAACTAGCTCGTAATCCCATAGCCTTCCTCGGTGTACTCCTCATCTGGGAAATCAGCCTCTGCAAGGTCTGGACATTAGATTGTTCAGGACATAAAAGTCGTCAGCTTTACTACAAGCTGAGTGAGCAAACCTACAACACTGAATGGGCTCAGAAAAACACTTGTTAATCCATTTAGAAAGTAAATCATCCCTTTTTATCCTTTTTTGAAAACATTAGTTAAGCCTTGATTAATCTTATTCTCATTGTATATCGTAAGTTAGGAAACATCCCTAACTGACTCGAACTCTGGAAACACAACTGACATTAATCGAGTAATCACTTTGGACAATGTGTACAATCTATACTGACTCAACACTTTACTTTAAACCCCAGGTTCAACTTGTACAACTCGGATCACTTTAGATCATTGATCCAATCTTTCACAACTTGACTTGTTGCATGTATTCAGCACAAGTGTCTTGGCCTGAATATCGTCGCCTTATAGCTATTAGGTTACCTTCTTGTCATCGTTGCCTTACGACCTCATATTGACATCATCATCTTACAGCCTTATGGTAACCCCATCTTCTTCAATCAGCTGTGGTTAAATTGTCATCGTTTCCTTATGGCCTCATACTAACATCATCGCCTTACAGCCTTTTAACCATCTCAACAATTGAACCCAGACTCTTTACGCTTTCTCACACTTAACCAAACGAATAGATGAAACAAAAAGAATAGATCGATGGATATGAACATCCTATTATTAACTACATTGAATCGTTAATAATTATCATACATCGTATAAATCATTAAAGCACATTTTTCTCAAAGTCGTGTACTTAAGTACATTACATTATTGCTCTCGTTGTTATCAATCACCATCCATAAATGTTCTATCGGTTAATCGTGACATTATGTTAAGAAACATCTTCTTCTTCTTTATAAAAGCGTGCATTACAATAGTACTACACTAACTGATGATGCCAGAAATTGGTAAGAGTAAAGTAGAGCAATGTAAGGAGGGAGAGAGTGAAAGACTATTTTTTGTATATGGTTCGGCCCTGTTAATGAAGGTACCTACGTCCTCGGGTGTGACTGAGCTCGTTCACTAGTAGATCACCAGCGGGCCTGGTGAGCCAGCAAAGAGGGGCGGCACTACCAGTAATATCGCCCGGGTGTATGCGTATAATGGTGACTTTTATAGAGGTGATGTGTAGACTAAAGAGTTGGCGGCCCCTTCATTGGGGGGTGAGAGGTCTCTTTTATAGATGTAAGAGACCTACTCATACATGGATAAGGAAATATAATCCTATTGATATAGATTGGCATTAATTATGGGGATTTCCTAATTGGATTAGGAAATAGTGTGCACTTTCCATTAGTCTTCTAGCTTGAGTAGGAAACTGCCCGTAATGCTCAGGATCACGCCTATGGGCCCGAATGAGCTGTTCCCTTGGTGGGATGTGCCTGTACGCTTTTCCCGACCAGTTGGCCGAGTCATGAATGAACCGCTCGGGATGATGAGTAGAATAAACCGCTCGGGCTGACGCTTCTGAGGAGTTGTGCATGATTTTTTCAGGGCATGGACTAGCTGCTGATTTGAATCGCTCGGTCATAAGATGGAGCCAATTTTGGGTGTATCAGCTGCCCCCCATTTCCAAGGTTGGCCAAATGCTATATCGGGGCAAGTTTGGAAATCAGTTTGATGTTACATGCCGCTGTCTGAGTGCTTGTGAAAGCTGCCTTGGGGCTTCTAAGCCTGGTGAGTCCTCAAGAACTGGCTGAGAGTCGAGACCCAGCCTAGCTCGGGACCTTTAAGTGCTCGAGAATTGACCGGGAGTTGAGACCCGACCTAATTCAGAGTCTTTGAGTGCTCGGGAAGTGAACGAGAGTTGAGACTCGGCCTACTTCGGAGTCTTTTTTGCTTGAGTAAGCTCCCAGGATGGTTATCTTCTGCCCGTAAACCTTCGTCAAGGCTGTGGGTAGAAGGATTTTACCATGTTGGAAAAGCTGACCTAAAGCGTATTGCTCTAGGATCCTTTTTTTTATGTTAACTCCCCAGGATGGTTGTCTTCCGCCCGGCCAGCCTTCGTCAAGACTGTTGGGAGAAGAGCTTGACCATGTTGGCGGAGCCGACCTAAATCACGTTGCTTTAGGATCCTTTTGCTCCTCTATCGTCGGCCAACCTAAGAGATTTTAGTCACCTCTATCGTCGGTCTGGACCTAAGTGGAGTTAATGCCTCTAAGTAATGTAGGTGCTCGGGTTGCCCAAGATTTTGACTTAGTTATCCGCAAAGCCTGTAGATACCTGGTGTGATTACTTGTTTAGTTCACTACACCGTCTTGCCCCCCAAGCTTTCACTAAGATGAGGGTCTTACAGAGGCTATGATTTGTAGGTAACCGACCTGGAACATGGTGGTTGCATGGTCTTTTGAAGCTTGCCATCGTCGGCCACCTAGGGGGTTTGCGCCCATCGTCGGTTGGACCTAAGCGAAGCCGGTTCCTCGGGCATGACCCCGAGGTCTTTGGTGCCTGGGTTTGGAGCTCGAGGTCTTTTTAGTGCCTGAGTTCGGAGCTCGAGGTCTTCTTTGTGCCTAGGGGGGAGGGGGGGTCGGTGGAAGAGGCTTCTTCATGGCGGGGTGCTGTCTTTTGGGATCGGGCTTGGCTATGACTCCCGGTAACCGTTCGCCTAGGGGTAACTCGGCTCTTGACTGAGTGGCCCTGGACTAATTCCCGGGCCATATACTCCCACCTTTCCTCTCGGGCAGCACGCCCACTGTTGATGTCTCTGGCATCCTCAACACGGGACGGGTTGGCTCAAGCACGTTGTCTGGTCCAGATTGGTTCCCGACCGTACGCAATGTTCTCAGGTCGTTTCCCGACCCCTGGAGGACGGGTTCGCCGGGCTAGCAGGGTTTCCAATCTGTTGCTGGATTTGACACTGGCCCTCCAAGAGTTGTGTGAGGGTTGCGGTGATTTGCTCAGATGTCATGATTGCCGCAGCCGGTGCCGGGGCCGGAGGAACATCCCGATCGGACTGCTGATCAGCCTTCTTACCCTTCTTTGGTGGCATGACGATCAGTCAAGAGATTTGTTGATGAGAAGATTTATCGCTTCCCACAGACGGCGCCAAACTGATGATGCCAAAAATTGGTAAGAGTAAAGTAGAGCAATTTAAGGAGAGAGAGAGAGTGTGAAAGACTATTTTTTTGTATGTGGTTCGGCCCTGTTAATGAAGGTACCTACGTCCACGGGTGTGTCTGAGCACGTTCACTAGCAGATCACCGGCGGGCCTGGTGAGCCAACAAAGAGGGGCGGCACTACCAGTAATACCGGCCGGGTGTATGCGTATAATGGTGAATTTTATAGAGGTGCTGTGTAGACTAAAGAGTTGGCGGCCCCTTCAATGGGGGGGTGAGAGGTCTCTTTTATAGATGTAAGAGACCTACTCATACATGGATAAGGAAATATAATCCTATTGATATAGATTGGCATTAATTATGGGGATTTCCTAATTGGATTAGGAAATAGTGTGCACTTTCCATTAGTCTTCTAGCTTGAGTAGGAAACTGCCCGTAATGCTCGGGATCACGCCTGTGGGCCCGGATGAGCTGTTCTCGCGGTGGGATATGCCTGTGTGCTTTTCCCGACCTGTTGGCCGGTTCATGAATGAACCGCTCGGGATGATGAGTAGAATAAACCGCTCGGGCTGACGCTTCTGAGGAGTTGTGCATGATTTTCCCGGGGCATGGACTAGCTGCTGATTTGAACCGCTCGGTCTTAAGATGGAGCCAATTTTGGGTGTATCACTAACATCATAAGGTACGACTTATAATAAGCACATACAATTATATGCATCAACAATAATCTAAGGTATAACCATCACAGCTCATGGTACAACATAACTCATTATATATACATATATATTAATGATGCCAAAATTTGGTTAGAGATAAATAGAGCAAATTAAGGAGAAAGACAGGTTTTTCGTATGTGGTTCGGCCCTATTAATGAAGGAACCTACATCCACGTGTGTGTCTGAGCACGTTCACTATACTACAAAAAGCCGGTGACCTATGGTGAGTTGACAATAGTTTGGAGCTACCGTAGGTCGGCCGGGCGTGATGATGATTTCTATAAGGGTGTTATATAGACTGAAAAGTTGATCCCCTTCTATAGAGGTGAGTGGTATGTTTTATAGATGCAAGAGACCTACCCATACAAGGAAGTTATTTAGATTAGGTAATATAATTTGATTAGGATGTGATTGACACAAATCAAGTGAGTTTCCTAATTGGATTAGGAAACTTTTTACACATTCCATTAGTCTTCTAACTTGAGTACGAATCTAGTTGGAACATTCTGGACCATGCCTTAGGGCCTGGATGAGCTATCCTGGTGGCAAGCCTTGTCGACATAGTCTTCCTAACCTTTTGGTTGGGCCTCGTACACATACCGCTCGGGAAGTTTCAGGTTGGCCAGATGCTATAGCGGGTCAAGTTTGGAAATCTATTGACTCTGCTTACCACTGTATGATGTTTTCAAAGTTGGATTTTCTCTGGGGAGTGATGCACCTTATGATTTAAAGTCTGCAGACCTTGGTAAGTTACCCTTGTATCAGTAACGCGTCAAGACCAATAACACTGTGTTTGCTCGGGAAAGTTATCTTGAAACTTTTGAGTCTTTTGAATTATTCGAGAATTAGCTAAGAGTTAAGACTTAGCCTAATTCAAAGTATTCTTAGCGCTCGAGGATTGGCTAAAAGTGGAGACTTAGCCTAATTCAGAGTCTTTGGAGTGCTCAAGAATTAGCTAAGAATTGAGACTCAGCCTACTTTAGAACCTTTTGCTTGAGTTAGCTCCCAGGATGGCCATCTCCAGCCCGTAAACCTTCGTTAAGGTTGTGGGTAAAATTTTTTTACCATATTAGAAAAGCCGATCTAAAGTGTATGGTTTTAGGTCCTTTTATGTTAACTCCCCAGGATGGTTATCTTCTGCCCAGCCAACCTTCGTCAAGATTGTTGGGAGAAGAGCTTGACCATGCTGGTGGAGCTGACCTAAAGCGTGTTGCTTTAGGGTTCTTTTGTTCCTCTATTGTGGGCCAACCTAAGAGGATTTCCTCTATCGTCGATTTGGACCTAAGTAGAGCTGGTGCCTCTGAGTATTGTAGGCGTTCGGGTTATCTAAGAGTTTGACTTAGTTAACCCCAAGGCCTATAAATACCCAGTGTGATTGCCTGTTTAGTTCATTGTGCCTTCCTGCACCCAAAGCTTTTGCTAAGACGGGGGGTCTATAGAGGCTATAACTGTAGGTAACCGACCTAGAATGTTGGTATTTCCATGGTCTTTTGAAGTTTGTTATCCTCAGCCACCTAGGGGGATTTGCCCCCATCATAGGTTATGGACCTAAGTGAAATTGATGCCTCGTGAGTGATCACGAGGTCTTTTTGGTGAATCGGGTGTGATCCCAAGGTCTTTTGCCAACTGCATTACAGTGGTCTTTGTGTCACGCCCCGAAGAACCAAAAATAGGGAAAAATAAATTTCCTTTATGGGTTCGTAGACACGTGACTGGTTTTGAGTGTCACCTGATTGTCCAAACATGCTTATAATAATAACGTGATATGGGAAAGTGACTAAGTTCAGCGGAAGCAGAAATTTAAAACATCCAAGTCTTACATCAGTTGTATATTACAGGCCAAAAAGATATCCAAAAGATACATATTACAAGACCAGCTAAACTATTACATCACTAACACAATAATAACAGAACTATAACAAAAGAAAAGCTCCAAAGTCTTCAGCTGACGAAACCGTAGCCTTTCTCGTAGTAATCTTCACTAGCATAGTCTTCAGTAGTAAAGTCAGCATCTTGATAGCAGTCGGCTCCGTCTGGACCTGCAAAGGTTGGACGTGGAAGGTCTAGCGGCATGAAAAGTCGTTAACGATTAAGCTAAGTGAGGGTCCCCTTAAGGTTACCACCACTTAAGGTAAGTTATTCTTCATCTCTTCTTATTTCTCGAAACCATATCTCGTTCATCATTTCTTATTCTCGATACTATGTCTTGTTCGTCTTTTCTTATTCTCAAAATCATGTCATATTTAAACCCAATCATTCCTTTTGAAACTTGACCCAGAACTGAACTGACCAATGACATTGACTGAAAGAAGACTTAACTCCAAACGCATTTACTAGTCAAGAAAGTACAACACTCAACAATGAATAGTTAACTGTCGCCCAAATGGCATAAGTGTGAGGGACATTAACAATCTCTTGGTCGAACACATCATGCCGATCCTCAGGTCGCCCGCACGTTACCGAACACGTCATGCCGATCCTCAGACCAAGGGTACGGGAAATTAATAATCACTTGGACGAACACGTCATGCCAATCCTCAATCCAAGGGTGCAAAAAACTAATCAACTACTTTATTGAATACATCATGACGATCCTCAGGTGATCCGCACTTGACCGAACACGTCATGCCGATCCTCAAATCAAGGAACAAAACATAACTCACCAATCGACACCATAGAATTACCGAAAGACCAATTTTGCAAGAAATATCCAAACACGACATGAAAGGTCACGAATCAACTTTGACCGGTAGTCACACGACTAGAAACGAGGCCCAATGTCCCTTATTCGCATTCAATCTGTTATCGAAGGTTTTATCATTATTTTATGCGTTTGCACATTTCGTAGTTTAGTTCATTAATATCATCCATTTATAACCGTTAATATTTTGCTATACATCCGACATTCTATTTTCCTCTCAATATACTTACGATGGAAACTTTCCCGATCACTTATCAATGCAATAATCGTGCCATACAATATACTTATAGTTTAGGTATGAACTTTCAACGGTCATTAGACTATATTCATAACAATAGAAACCATAGCACGTAGCTCATGGATTTATAACGTGAATTTAATACCAATAAACACATAGGCGAAACCCTTAACATACTCATCTACGCGATAGCACTACCATAGCACGAGATTTTCATAACAACACATGTACTGGAAAACTAGCATCAACAATCAACACCATGCATAATCAAAACATTATACAAAAAGCTGTACAATCTGCCAAGATACATTTTCACTGTGTTGACTGAATTAACATGATTTATTTGGGCATGATAAATTGTTTTGTAAATCAAACTCAAAACTAAAACATTATAGATAATAGGAATATCTTCATGTACAAAAAAAATCTAGCTTCAATTACATTTTTGAGCTACTCAAACTATTTATTTTACAAGACATTTCTTATATCTCGAACTGTTCTGTCCCAGATCTATAATACTGCATTGTACATGAATTTCACCTATGAAGGAGGGGTTTTTAGACTGAGCTATAGAAGGGTTATTTGTAGATAAATGAGTTAGCTTTCTTCACAAAAATATGTAGCTTAATTCTCATTTTTAAGCTGCACAAAACATTCATTTTACTAAACTATGTTCTGCTGAAAGTTTTTGTTTCTCATATTTATGGATTTGTCTTGCATGTCATGAAAACTTCAACACAACAACATCAAACTTCTACTAAACATTAGTACATATTATATGGGTTCTAAATTGAGTTAGATTACTCACAATTACTCACTAAAGCTTGAAATTTAAGCTTGATATTGGTTGATGCTTAGTGAAGCTTGAATCTTCAAACTTCAAGGATGAACTTCTTCTTCTTCTATTCTTCCATGGAGCTATAACTCTAGCTCTCTCTCCCTCTCAATTATATGCAGATTGTAGAGACAAAAGTGTCTCAATTGTGTGTATGTACATGATATATAGGAGATTGGCATGGCTAGGTGTCATTTGCATGAGTTCATGCAAAGACACATGTCTAATATGTGGACAAATGTCATGGGAGGAGATGACAAGTGTAAGGAGTGGCACATGGGGCTGCCATGTGGCCGGCTATGTGGGGCCCACCTCGGGTTATGTGCAACTTTCTCAGTTTACGTGCATAAGTTCCTCGGTATGCGTGTCGGTCTTGAAGTACGTGCAAACTGGTATTATTTCTAGTGTCCGGGTCTAGGTACGGGACTAAGTTAAATCTTATTATGGTCGAGTCGGTATGGTTACTACAGTCTATATGGTAATACTGCAACACGTCCATACCGTCACGTAATTAAAATAATAATATAATAATATAGTGGATCCAATACAGAAATTAGACAAAGCTGATTTTATAATGATAGGAAATTACAGGTGTTACATCTTCCACCACCTATTAAAGGATTTCGTCCTCGAAATCTAGATTTCGCTAGGTCTTAGAAAGTACAAGGTACTAATAATATCTCAGATTTTAAGGTTATGAGGTTCCCACTAGCTAACTAATCAGACCTTCTCAAAAATTCTTTCAAACGTCCAAACTTCTTTGCTAAAACAATGCCAAGTAAAATTCATAGTTCTGACATTGAATATGGCACCTTCGGTCTTTCGTCTTGTTCATTACTGAGATTGATTTGGTGATCTGCAAGTTCTCTTTTGGGATCTTATTTGTGGTGGAACCTTGTTCTGAGTTTCTCGTTCCGGACAATCTTTGCGCACACGTCCAGTCTTTCCACAATTGAAGCACTGCGCCTGTCAACTTGTGAGTTGTTTCGGTGCTTTGCATTCTTTGAAGTGATGTCCAGATATTACGCAGCTGTCGCAAATATCACGTTGCTTTGGATGTGTCTGAACAGCAGTCTGATTAACTTTACTTTCATTATTACTTTTGCCTCTTGTGATGATTTTTGATGTATCCAGAGTTTTCCTCAATGATTGTGGACTGCATTCGAGTAGTTGTTCGGGATACTGGTTTGTTTCTTCTACATCTTTAATCGGGCAAGATTCTTACCTCTCAGCTTCTTGATGCGATCACGATTGTCTTCTATAACTTGTAGGGGTCGTGGCGTCCTTTTATGTGTGTTATTGTGATTTAGTTCCTTTGCGTGTCGACATGAAACTGTCGTGGAGTTTCGGCATTGTAGGTGATGACACAAGTCGTTAAGCAATTTCTCCATGCATTAATTAATACCAAGCATATAAGTTGTTACTGGTAATTAGAGTAGGATTCAATTCACTTATAAGGAGTTGAATTCATAACAAAATGAATACTCATTATGTACTGAGTTAAAAATGAAGGGGTACGTGATCAATCACTTGTACGTAGGATCACAATGTATAGAATGAGTATCTAAGAATAACCATTAGATGATTACTATAGGACAATCATAGTAATGCAATGACTATAGGCGCATGGCCTCCTAGGTAGGACATAAGAATTCCTTGTCTCATGAGCCAATAATTTAGGTGAAGCCTTAATGATAAAAGTCAAGGCTACCAATAAGAAGAATTTGTGAAATGAAAGGAAATGAAGACTAATTTACAAAGGGGTGCAATATGCTTGAGTTCCTTAGGTGAACAAATACAAAGAGATCCTTTACAATAATGTCAAGGGATACGCACTTGCAAAAGTTGGTCAAATGGTTGACAGTCCAAACGATTCACAAAGATTAATTTAACAGATCATAAATCCAAATGACTTACAATGATTGGTTTATAAATGAATAATTGGAATCGATTTTCATGGTGATAAGACCAAAGAGGTGACTTATAGCATTAGAAAGCAAATGAATTCTCTTGGATTTATCATTGATCAGACTGATCTAAAATCTTGTTAAGTGAAATCAGAGAGGACAACGAATAACTGTCAATTAGTAAAACAATAAAGGACATCCCAAGGTTCATCATAAGGATAATTGATCTAATGCAACCAATGGTAGAAAATAGTGGGTTTACTCAAAAGGAGTTAAATCATAAAGATGAATATAGTTACTCAGCCTTACATGGTTTTAATTTATAACGTGCGCAGGGTTAGAGATGTTTTTCTTCAGTGTGTTGATGGAACATCGATGTTGTAAACCTGAAACGTGTCTTCTCTTGGTAGGTCCTATGCGATTTGATCATTGGCTTGAAAGTGGAATGCAGTACTCATCTTCACTAATATTCACGGTGCGAGTCATTCGTTGTGATTAAACGTGGTCGATGTCAGCAGTCTATGAGATTGTTCGATCTGTTGAAGGTATATTCTATTCTTGCGTCTTCCATCGCCTCGGGTTAAGCCAATATCTCATGTGCTCCTTGTAGTAGGGTTGACCTTGGTAGTGTAGCAGGTTTTGGCTTGAGTGGTCTCAAAAGCAATTCTGAATGGGCGATATGGAGGTGTCTAAACAACTCGTTTCCATAGTCACTTGCGCTAGTGCCGTCAGCGGTCTTCCATAAGCCTTGTATCAGTCTTCCAAATACAATAGTGGGATCGATCTCCTTAGGTATTATGTTGCTTAGCCTTCTGGACTGGTCCTCAGTTGTTTGAGATGATTCATCCATTGTAGAGATCGAGAAGATTCTTCTATTCCTACGTATGAGTTCGTGTCTATAAGGTTTCTATCATACCTTATGCGAGGCAATCATACCTATTACATCTCACATTATATTTATCATCATAATCCCAGTAACTAGAATACGATGATTGAAATGATTGAATAGATTGATCCAAAATGAAGCCGAATCTGAAAAGGCATATGAATTCTCACAGATAGAAGTACAATAGTAGAATGATGTGATCCATTCAAGAATAAGATGTAAATCTAACAATGATTGAATGACTGTTTACTATGGAAGAAATCGTAGTATCTCAAGATTTATAGGAAATGAAAGTAACTGATGGCATAAGGCCTTCAACAAATGAAATAAGAATTAGGTATTTCATAAGTGAAATAGTCCAAACAAAACCCCACTGATAAAGAATAAGGTAGAAACTGAGAGAGACAATAAGAGGTCAAGATGTTCAGAGAGTACAACATTTTTTTTTGAGTTCATGGCAAGAACAAGGACAGGGAACTCATTTAGGATTATTTCAAATGAAATGAACTTGTAAGAATTTGTTCAAGGAACAATAAGTCAAAGAGAATGACTTTGCAGTACTAGTGATCGAACTTGTTCTCAAAAGAATTTGTCAAGAATCGGATGATCAAGGTATATACTCAAGAATTGTTGACTGGGGAATTTCTAAAAATTCAAGGAAATGAATTACTTATCAAGGAGTGTATCACAATAATTATTGATGGTAATCGGAGCCACTTTACAAAATATATAGATCCCTTTTTCCAGAAGAAATGACCATTAGAATAGAAGGTATCGATTTACCCAAAGAGAGTGGAATGAGTAGAAAGGATATGACTGCTTACTATGGTACTCGCTTACCATATCTAAGGTAAAGTTTGCCTCTCTTATTATCTATAACGGGTCCTCTAAGAACTCCTCCTTAGGGGTCCTCCTCCTTCTCCTTGATGTCAGCTGGATCTGCTTCGTGGTTCTGCTCAGGCATCAGTATCATCTCATCCCCGTCAACTGGTGGTGCTGGATGGTCGTGTACATCATCCCCTGGTCTCTGAAGATCGTCCGTAGGGTCAACCTCCTCGATCAGCTCGTCATCGCTAGTTGCCGGATCGTCATAATTGTCAGGTCATTGTCATCATATGTGTTGTCACAATTAGATGGGTCATCTGCTGAGTGGTCACTGCCTGCAGAATCTTCTCCACTCGCTATGTCGTTGTCACTATCTGTATCAATGGGATCAAAATCTACATCTGGCTCTGGTATGGGCTCGGGTGAGAATGGTGGTGCTGGTGCCGCCATGATAATCAGGAAGAGTATATCGTCATATAGTGCCTTGTCCTGAGTCATGCTGATAAGCTCCTGGTGATTAAGTATGGTAGTCTCTAAAGCATGGATCGACTCGGGCTAAACTCGATCCAGATACTACAAAGCATCGGTAAGCACAGCTCTCTGTATGTCCTCCTCCAAGGTATGCCTTGCCCTCTACCAGATTCGTTGTCGATATAGTACAGGGTCAGCAGGCTGGATACGACCGCCGCGATTATAGTGACCTCCAAAATCATCATGAATGAAGCTCGACTCCATAGTCATGCAAGAGGAGCTAACTTAGTGTCAGTACTAATATGAGGTAAATCTTAGGCTCATAACTTAAGGTGTAGGACAATCAGTGAGAGCGTCGAAACCTAAGGCTCAGATACCAAAAATCCCTGTCACGCCCTGAAGTACCAAAAATAGGAAAAATAGATTTCCTTTATGGGTTCGTAGACACGTGACTGGTTGTGAGTGTCACCTGATTGTCTAAACATGCTTATAACAATAATGTGATATGGGAAAGTGACTAAGTTCAGCGGAAGCAGAAATTTAAAATATCCAAGTCTTACATCAGTAGTGTATTACAGGCCAAAAAGATATCCAAAAGATACATATTACAAGACCAGCTAAACTATTACAACACTAACATAATAATAACAGAACTATAATAAAAGAAAAGCTCCAAAGTCTTCAGCTGGCGAAATCGTAGCCTTCCTCGTAGTAATCTTCACTAGCATAGTCTTCAGTAGTAAAGTCAGCATCTTGATAGCAGTCGGCTCCGTCTGGACCTGCAAGGGCTGGACGTGGAAGGTCCAGCGGCATAAAAAGCCGTTAGCGGTTAAGCTAAGTGAGGGTCCCCTTAAGGTTACCACCACTTAAGGTAAGTTATTCTTCATCTCTTCTTATTTCTAGAAACCATATCTCGTTCATCATTTCTTACTCTCGATACTATGTCTTGTTCGTCTTTTCTTATTCTCAAAATCATGTCATATTTAAACCCAATCAATCCTTTTGAAACTTAACCCAGAACTGAACTGACCAATGACATTGACTGAAGGAAGACTTAACTCCAAACGTATTTACTGGTCAAGAAAGTACAACACTCAATAATGAATAGTTAACTGTCGCCCAACTGGCACTCAAACTGTCGCCCAAATGGCATAAGTGTGCAGGACATTAAAAATCTCTTGGTCGATCACGTCATGCCAATCCTCAGGTCACCCGCACATTACCGAACACGTCATGCCGATCCTCAGACCAAGGGTACGAAAAATTAATAATCACTTGGACGAACACGTCATGCCGATCCTCAGGTCACCCGCACATAACCGAACACGTCATGCCGATCCTCAGTCCAAGGGTGCGGAAAACTAATCAACTACTTGATCGAACACGTCATGACGATCCTCAGGTGATCCGCACTTGACCGAACACGTCATGCCGATCCTCAGATCAAGGAACAAAACATAACTCACCAATCGATACCATGGAATTACCGAAAGACCAATTTTGTAAGAAATATCCAAACAAGACATGAAAGTTCACGAATCAACTTTGACCGGTAGTCACACGACTAGAAACGAGGCCCAATGTCCCTTATTCGCATTAAATCTGTTATCGAAGGTTATATCATTATTTTATGCGTTCGCACATTTCGTAGTTTAGTTCATTAATATCATCCATTTATAACCGTTAATATTTCGCTATACGTCCGACATTCCGCTTTCCTCTCAATATACTTACGATGGAAACTTTCCCGATCACTTATCAACGCAATAATCGTGTCATACAATATACTTATAGTTTGGGTATGAACTATCAACTGTCATTAGACTATATTCATAACAATAGAAAACATAGCACGTAGCTCATGGATTTATAACGTGAATTTAATACCAATAAACACATAGACTAAACCCTTAACATACTCATCTGCACGATAGCAATACCATAGCAAGAGATTTTCATAACACATGTACCGGAAAACTAGCATCAACAATCAACACCATGCATAAACAAAACATTATACAAAAAGTTGTACAATCTGCCAAGATACATTTTCAATGTGTTGACTGAATTAACATGATTTATTTGGGCATGATAAATTGCTTTGTAGATCAAACTCAAAACTGAAACATTATAGATAATAGGAATATCTTCATGTACAAAAAAAATCTAGCTTCATTTACATTTTTGAGCTACTCAAACTATTTATTTTACAAGACATTTCTTATATCTCGGACTGTTCTGTCCCAGATTTATAGTACTGCATTGTACGTAAATTTCACCTATGAAGGAGGGGTTTGTAGACTGAGCTATAGAAGGGTTATTTGTAGATAAATGCGTTATCTTTCTTCACAAAAAAACATAGCTTAACTCTCATTTTTGACCTGAACAAAACATTCATTTTACTAAACTATGTTCTGCTGAAAGTTTCAGTTTCTCAGATTTATGGATTTGTCTTGCATATCATGAAAACTTCAACACAACAACATCAAACTTCTACTAAACATTAGTACATATTATATGGGTTCTAAATTGAGTTAGATTACTCACAATTACTCACTAAAGCTTGAAATTTAAGCTTGATATTGGCTGATGCTTAGTGAAGCTTGAATCTTCAAACTTCAAGGATGAACTTCTTCTTCTTCTATTCTTCCATGGAGCTATAACTCTAGTTCTCTCTCCCTCTCAATTATATGCAGATTGTAGAGACAAAAGTGTCTCAATTGTGTGTATGTACATGATATATAGGAGATTGGCATGGCTAGGTGTCATTTGCATGAGTTTATACAAAGACACATGTCTAATATGTGGACAAATGTCATGGGAGGAGATGACAAGTGTAAGGAGTGGCACATGGGGCTGCCATGTGGGGCCCACCTCGGGTTATGTGCAACTTTCTCAGTTTACGTGCATAAGTTCCTCGGTATACGTGTCAGTCTCGAAGTACGTGCAAACTAGTATTATTTCTAATGTCCGGGTCTGGGTACGAGACTAAGTTAAATCTTATTATGGTCAAGTCGGTATGGTTACTACAGTCTATATGGTAATACTACAACACGTCCATACCGTCACATAATTAAAATAATAATATAATAATATAGTGGGTCCAATACAGAAATTAGAAAAAGCTAATATTATAATGACAGGAAATTACAGGTGTTACACTTTGGTTGCCTAAGGGTTGAGCCCGAGGTCTTTTTAGTGCTTCGAGAGTTAAACCCGAGGCCTTTTATTGTGCCCCGGGGATCAGTGATGAGTTAATACTTAGGCAATCCAAATCTTTATAGGAGCTCTTTGACATAGTCTGTGGAGTCTTGTACTATGATCGGGCAAAAATACCATCATAGTTGGGCTCACCAGGACTATTGGAGACAGGAGGTCGGGTCGGGATCACTGAGCCCTTGACTGCTGTAGCTGGTCGGGTTGGGAGCCCGTTGGAGACTAGAAGTCAGGTCGCGATCACTGGACTCCTGACAGTTGTAAACTGAAGGTCGGGAATGTCAGACCTAAAGCATTGGGGATTAGACCTGAAGCACCGGAGGTCGGCGAGGTCGGGCCTGAAGCACTAGGGAGTCGAACTTGAAGCACTGGGGGACGGGCCTGAAGCACTACAGGTTGACAAGGTCGAGCCGGAAGCAATGGAGGTTGGGCCTAAAGCGCTGGGGGTCAGACCTGAAGCACTGGAAGTCGGGCCAGAAGCACTGGAGGTCGGGCCTGAAGCACTGGGGTCGGACCTGAGGCACTCGAGGTCGGACCGAAAGCAGTAGAGGTTGGCCTTGAAGCACTGGAGGTAGGCGAGGTTGGACCTGAAGCACTGGAGGTCGGGCCAGAAGCATTGAAAGTCGGGCCAGAAGCACTAGGGGTCAGACTTGAAGCACTGGAGGTCAGACCGGAAGCACTGGAAGTCAGGAGCTGGGACCTTGAGGTCGGGAAGAGCACCGGATTATTGGATAATTTTAGGCATATCATATATAAAACAAACTATTCTTAAAAGTACTGCTAAGCTCGAGCACTCGTGCCTCTCGAGCGCTCGCACCTAGCCCGTTTAGGAGGCTCGAGCACTCGCGCTAGCTCGATCGCTCAAGTTATGCAGTTTCAAATAGTGACAGTTTTAGAAGCTTATATATATGATCTTTAGCCTTAATGTATGACACATGCATGGTCTTTGATCATCCATATAACTATATTAAACATGTTCGTGAGTGAGTAGAAGTGTTCACTCAAGATCTATATGATCTAGATGATCAAATTGTATGTACATGTATATAAACTTCAAAATCTTTTCAAACATGATCATGGATCTTCATGCATGTCACGTACATAAGTATAAGTTATGATTAAACTTGAGAAAATATAAATTTTGAGTGAGTAAGTATACTCACCAAGATCTAGATAATCTAATGTGAAGAATTATGTGTGTGTGTGTGTGTGTGTATGTGTGTATGTGTGCTTGATCCTCTAAGCTCCAAGTTTAAATTTCATGCAAGCTTCAAGGCCATGAACCACTTCATTTCTTCTTGACCCTTCAAGTCCTCCAACCCCAAGACTTCATACAAGCAAGTATGACTGTGTGTGTGTAGTGCTTGATCAAGAAATGGAAGACATGCAAGTGGTGTTTATGAAGAGGATTTGGATGTATGGACATGAGTTCTCAAACTCTCTCTCAAAGGACCCTCTTTATAATGCAGAGTTAAAACGTAGAAAATTCTGGGAATGCAGGGGTATTTATAAAGTTTTCCAAGCCCAGGGGCAAAATTATCTTTTCACCACTTTTTAAGCTCGAGGGCTCACGATGCTCGAGCGCTCGCACCTCGAGCACTCGGGGCTCCTGGTTCAGCAACCCTTCTAAGAGTTCAAAGGTTGAAGAAATAAATATCCATATAAACAATGATCAAAGTCAATCCATACACAATCGTAACTAACACATACGAATGTAGAAATACTGAAATACATTGATAAACATACCAATAAAGATAAAAGGGGCCGGTGTTGCATCTCTCCACCACCCAACAAAAGATTTTGTCCCTGAAAAATGAGCTAAAGGCTCCACAAACAACTCCGGGTACTTCTCTCGCATAACAGACTCCATCTCCCACGATGCTTTGCGTTTGTTGTGATGCTTCCATTGAACTTTCACCAGCGGGATCTCCTTGTTCCCTTAGCTTCTTGACCTCTCTCCCCAAGATTCGCACCGATCTTTCAGTATACGTCACTCCACTGTCTACGTCGATATCCTTGAAATCGATCTTGGGCTTTGATCTGTGCACGTACTTTCTTAGCATGCTGACGTGAAACACATTCTGAACGTCGGACATCTTCGACAATAGTGCTAATCTATAGGCGACCTTTCCCATGCACTCAAGAATCTTGAATGGTCTAATGTAGTGAGGCAAAAGCTTCCCTCTCTTTTGTCTGAATCTCACCACTCCTGTGACTGGAGAAACTTTCAACAAGAGGTGATCTCTAACGCAGAATTCCAAAACCTTCTGTCGCTTGTCTGCATAGCTCTTCTGTCGGCTCTGGGCTGCCTTCATCCATTCTTTGACAATATTGATCTGCTCGTTGGTCTCTCGAATCATATCTAGTCCCAAAAGCTTTCCTTCTCTGGCTTTTGCCCAAAAAAGAGGCGAATGACATGGTCTTCCGTAAAGCGTTTCAAACGGTGCCATTCTGATGCTTAAGTGATAATCGTTGTTGTAAGTGAACTCAATGAGTGGCAGATGCATCTCCTAGGTACTCTCATAGTCAATCACGCAAGCTCGCAGCATATATTCCAATACCTGATTCGTCTGGGGATGAAATGTAGAACTCAACTTCAATGAGGTTCCTATAGCTACTTGTAGACTCTCCCAAAATTTGGCTATGAAGCATGAATCACGATAAAAAAAAAAACAATCGAAATAGGCACACCATGTAGTCGAACAATCTGTTGTAGGTACAGTCGGCTCATCTTCTCGACTGGATACGTTATGTTGCACGCGATAAAATGCGTTGACTTTGTGAGTCGGTCCACGACTACCCAAATTGCATCGTGTTTTTGTTGCGACCTTGGAAAACCTACGATAAAGTCCATTGAGATGTTCTCCCACTTCCATCATGGTACAGGCAGCAATTGTAAAAGTCCTGATGGCTTCTGGTGCTCAACCTTGACTTGCTGATAAGTAAAACACTTCGAGACGTGCTTCGTAACGTCCCTCTTCATACCTTCCCACCAAAAACTCCTTTTTAGGTCCTTGTACATCTTCGCACTTCCAGAATGAATAGTTAGTATTAACCTATGTGCTTCATTCATCACTTCTTCTCTCAATCCATCATCCTTTAGCACACAGAGTTAGTCTCAACATCAGAGGCTTCTGTCCTGCCCAATTCTCCATTCCTCTAGATCTTTAACTACAGCTTTCTCAAACCATTATCACAATCCTTCATTCTTCTTCTAAGCTTCAATGATTTGACTGATAAGGGTTGGTTCGATGACAAGACACCCCAAGTGTCTTCCTTCTTCTAAATTTACAGCTTGAAAATCAAATCAGTTAGAGTCTCTAATGCTTGCCATTCTCTAATCTCAAAGAAACAATCCTACTATGATGTCTCCTGCTCAAAGTGTTAGCGACTATATTTGCCTTACTGGGGTGGTATTGCAAAGTGAAGTCGTAATCTTTAAGCAACTCCATCCAACGTCATTATCTCATATTCAGCTCCTTTTGAGAGAACAAGTACTTGAGGCTCTTATGATCAGAGAATAAGTTCAACTTTTCTCCGAACAGGTAATGCTTCTAGATCTTGAGAGCAAAAATAATAGCTGATAGCTCCAAGTCATGCGTTGGGTAGTTCATCTAGTGCAGTTTCAGTTATTGCAATCCATAGGTGATCACTTTTCTTTCTTGCATAAGCATGCATCCGAGTCCTTGATACGAAGCATCGCTTTATGTGGTGAATCTCTCTCCATCCTTTGGCATGGTTAGCACTAGCGCGGAAGTTAACCTCTCCTTTAACTCTTAAAAAGTGTGTTCATGCTTGTCTAGCCATTCATACTTTGAATCCTTCTTCGTTAAACTAGTTAATGGCGCTATTATCTTTAAGAATCCTTCCACAAATCTTCAATAGTAACCTGCTAATCTAAGGAAGCTCCTTACTTCCGAGGCATTAGATGGCTTATTCCAATTTAGGACTGCGTCAATCTTAGACGAGTCTACTGAAATTCCTTCCAAAGAAACCACAAGCCCCAAGAACTTGACTTCTTCCATCCAGAACTCATATTTGCTCAATTTAGCATACAACTGATGATCCTTGAGGGTCTGCAATTAATGTAATCTAAACATGCCTCTCATGCTCCTCTTTTGTCTTCGAATAAATCAATGTCATTGATAGACAAAATCACAAACTGATCTATGTATGGTTGGAACATCTAATTCATTAAATCTATGAATATTGCAAGAGCGTTAGTGAGTCCAAACGACATCACCAAGAACTCATAGTGACCATATCTAGTCCTAAAGGTAGTCTTCGGTATGTCCTCTAGTCGAACAAGCAACTGATGATACCCCGATCGAAGGTCTATCTTCAAAAAGGTTGTTGCTCCTTGTAACTGATCGAACAAATCATCTATCAGAGGAAGGGGATACTTGTTCTTGATTGTGACCTTATTTAAATCTTGGTAGTCAATACAAAGTCAGAGCGATCCATCCTTGTTCTTCACAAATAGCACTGGCGCTCCCTAAGGCGATGTACTTGGCCGAATGAATCCCAAATCCACCGACTCTTAAACTTGCTTGTTCAACTCTTGCATCTTCGTTGGGGCCATTCGATAAGGGGCTTCAAAGATCGGTAATGTCCCTGGTACCAATTCTATACAGAAGTCAATCTCCCTCTTTGGCAGTAATCCAACAATATCTTGAAATACTTTTGGAAAGTCTCAAACCACGGGTATCTGGGTCATAGAATTCCCAGTGCTAAAACTCTCCACAGCAGCTAGACATTTAGTTAAAAATACATCACCTAAGGGGTCGCACTGAAAATAGAAAGGCACACTCCCTGATATAGAGAACAGAAGCAACTTACTAGTACAATCTAGCTTGGCACGATACTTTGTAAACCAGTCTATTCCAAGAATCACCTTATTTAACTTAACCGACACTCCTAAGGGTGAAATAGCGTTAAGAGCATCCTTAAGCATTTAGGGTTCTAATCCCAACTTCTGAACAAGTCTAAAGGTGATAAAAGAATTCGTAGCTCCAAAATCAAACAAAACTCTAATCTAATGATCATGTATCAGGAGGGTACTTCCAAATTCTGTGGTGCCTCCTCCTCGTCAGCTTCTTCAGGAATGATTGTGTTGAGCCTAGCCTGAGTGGTCGCTCCATAGTATCCACCTAGAAGTGCTCAGTAATCTCTAGTAATATGTCCTAGCTTACCAGAGTTGTAGTAGATCACTGCGTCACGGTTGTTCCTCTTTGGTTGTCGACAATCCTTAGCAAGGTGCCCTGGTGCTCCGTAGTTGTAACAATTCCCCGTCTTTCCTCCAATTGCAGTGGGTTATCCTTATGGTGCAGGCTGTTGATTTCGAGAAAAGGTCGCTTGAGGCTTCTTCTCTCTATTCCAGGTTCTCTTTGTCCCTTAAAAGCGGCCTAGGGGTCTTGCTGTAAACTTTCCTCAAATAGGGGGTCAGGTAACCGGTTGCTTAGGTCCTTGGCATCCTTTTTTTTCTAACTCGAACATCAATCTTACCAATGCCTTGAACTTCTACCCAGTTATATGGCACAGATAAGGATTCAACCCTCTGTGGTACCTCTTGATCTTCTTTTGTGGAGTATCTATCTGGTGCTGGGCAAAGCAAGATAACCTCTCGAATTACGTAGTGTACTCGTGTACCGTCATATAAGTACATAAACTCCCTTTCCCTTTGATCCTTCTCCTCCTCAGGGAAGTATTTTTCCAAAAACTTCTCCCTAAATGTGGTCCATATCATCCTCTCTGACGCCTCAGCTCCTATCATTGCTTTCTCAGACTCCCACCAATCGTCAGTAGCACATGTGAGTTGGAATGTAGCTAAACGATGCTTCTCTTGTTCGTTGCACCTCATCCTCTTAAAAATGCGGTCCATATTCCTCAACCACTTCTCAACTTTCTAGGCTTCATCAGTCCCAACAGATGTATTGGGATGCAGAGCTCTAAATCTCTCAAGTATCTTGTCTCTCGTGATCAGCGACAGAGGTGCAGCTTTATGGTTAGCCCAATTGTTGAGGTTATTGTTGTTGCGGTTTTCGCGATGATTGTCGCTGATATATTCCAAGCGTTGCAAAAAAGCTTTGAATGCTCCCGTAGGATCCATATTCTCAGGGACGGGGCCCTTTCTTGTCGATTCCTTATATTCCTTGTTCCATCGACCATAACGTCAACCTACACAAGTGACCCAACGTTACTCACCAGTCCTCGAAGTACAAAAAAACAATTTCCAAACAAGATAAACAACACCAAATCAACCCACACATTTATCCAGAGGATCA
Source organism: Hydrangea macrophylla (assembly GCA_033977485.1). Taxonomy (NCBI): domain Eukaryota; kingdom Viridiplantae; phylum Streptophyta; class Magnoliopsida; order Cornales; family Hydrangeaceae; genus Hydrangea; species Hydrangea macrophylla. The sequence continues at coordinate 58,881,860 of CM066997.1, read as the reverse complement.
AACACTCAGAGATGAAAACAGATAAAAGCATGCTTTTGATATATATATATATATACGGCCAAAAACATTTATAGTATGATACGACAAGGATATCTACATCACATTTACACATATACCACTACCATCAAAAACTTGTACAATATGTACACAAAATAAAGTGGGCTATATACCCTAATTAATAGATTCAAAAAGAAAATCTAGATCCTAGGGATCTGATCCCAAAAATCCTCCACATCTGACTCGAACGGAGGCAACTCGTCCACTGGAGCATCAACCTCCTTTGGTGGAACCCAGTCAAGCCATAAGTCAAACTCGTCAATCATATCAAAGAGCGGGTCAGCCCCTGGCTAAACATCTGGATCTTGCTCGCCTGCTGGTAACCATCCTCCATCAACAACCTACTGCGGTGGGACGGGTCCTGCAGTAAAACCTAAGGTATATGAATCACCTCAATCTCCTTACTGTCAGCATTATCCATAAGCATGACCTCCCCCTCCTGACCATTATCCTCATCCTCGTCCTCGTCGGGGTCGTCCTCTGGCTTATCCTCCTACCCATCCTCATGGTCGTCCTCAAGTCCATCCTCAACTCCCTCAGTCTCATCCTCTTAATTATCATCATGATCTCCCTCATCCTCAGGCTCGTCATTAGAGTCATCCAAAGACTCATCCTTACTTTTGTCACCCTCTTCTATAGATTCCTCCTATGGGTCAGCGTCAACATCATCATCATCGTCCTGCTCTGGCTCAGGTACGATTGGTATTGGAGGTACTGGCTATACTGGTAGTGGCGGCTAAGCAGTATGAACTGGTGGCATATGTGTGACTCGGGCAAAAATCTCCTGATAGCGCGGAATGTCTCGTAATATAGCCTCCATCTACTGATTGACTCGTAAGAGAGTGAGTACTCAGTGTAGAGCCTCAGTACGTACTCTCTCCAAGTCCTAAACACCATCCATATATATGGCTCTCCAAAATTCATCCTCAACCAAATGCTACATACGCAATCTAACCCTCTGGAGATGTAGCTCCGGATTAGCGAGTGGAAGGTGGTCGAGAAACAAGAAGTATCCTCCAAACGCATCCTCGATAAAAACCGGATCCATACTGACCTGAAAATGAAACTATCTTATAGTCAATACTAGCACAAGGTATCTTAAGGCTCAAAAATGTGTAGGACAAAAAACGAGCACGACTAAACCTACGGCTCTGATACCAAAAATCCCTGTCACGCCCCAGAGTAAGCCAAAAATAGGGAAATTTTAGATTTCTTTTATGGGTCCGTAGATACGTGACTGGTTAAAGGATCGCGTGCTTGTTTATACCAGAAAGAACCAAGATAAAAGTAGTAAGCAATAACAGAAGCAATAATAATAAGCAGAGCGATTCTAGGCTTACACAACATTAAACATTAGAGTCATAAGTCCAATATTACAACCCACATAAAAGGAAAGAAAGATAACAATATCCTAGGCGTAAAGCCTTACAACATAATAATAAAAGATCGGCATCTAGTGCCTTAATTACAACAAAAGATAATTTAGACAAAATTTTTCACTCCCAACAACTAGCTCGCAAACCCATAGCCTTCCTCGACGAACTCCTCATCTGGGCAATCAGCCTCTACAAGGTCTAGACGTTTAATTGTCCATGACATAAAAGTTATCAGCTTTACTGCAAATTGAGTGAGAAAACCTACTACACTGAACAGGCTCAAAAAAACACTTGGTAATCCATTTAAAAAGTAAAACATCCCCTTTTATCCTTTTCTGGAAACATTATTTAAGCCTTACTTAATCTTATTCTCATTGTATAACGTAAGTTAGGAAACATCCCTAACTGACTCAAACTATAAAAACACAACTGACATCAATCGAGTAATCACTTTGGACAATGTGTACAATCTATATTGACTCAACACTTTACTTTAAATCCCAGGTTCAACCTATACAACTCAGATCACTTTGGATCATTAATCTAATCTTTCACAACTTGACTCGTTGCATGTATTCGGTATAAGTGTCGTTGGCCTGAATATCGTCGCCTTACGGCCGTTAGGTTATCTTCTTGTCATCGTCGTCTTACGGCCTCATATTGTCATCATTGCCTTACGGCCTTATGGTAACCCCATCTTATTCATTCAGCTGTGGTTAAATTGTCACTGTCGCCTTACGGCCTCATATTGACATTGTCTCCTTATAGCCTTTTAACCATCTCAACAACTGAACCCAGAATCTTTACTCTTTCTTATATTTGACCAAATGAACGGACGAAACACAAAGAATAGACCGAGGATATGAACATCTTGTTATTAACTACATTGAATCGTTAACAATTATCGTATGTGTACAAATCATTAAAGCACATTATTCTCAGAGTCGTGTACTTAAGTACATTACATTATTGCTCTCGTTGTTATCGATCTCCATCCATACACGTTTAGCCGGTTAATCACGACATCATGTTAAGAAACATCTTTTTCTTCTTTATAAAAGATTGCATTACTATAGTACTACACTAATAGCATGAGGTTCAACTTACAGTATGCACATGCAATCATATATATCAAGCACAATCTAAGGTACAACCATTACAGCTCATGGTATAGCATAAATCATTATATATATAAAATAAACTATTCTTACAAGTACTGTTAAGCTCGAGTTCTCGCACCTCGCCCATTCAATAGGCTCGAGCGCTTGTGCTAGCTCGAGCGCTCATGCTAGCTCAAACGCTCGGGTTATGCAGTTTCAAATAGTGACAATTTTAGTAGCTTATATATGTATGAGCTTTAGCCTCAATGTATGACACATGCATGGTCTTTGATCATCCATATAACTCTATTAAACATGTTCATGAGTGAGTAGAAGTGCTCACTTAAGATCTATATGATCTAGATGATCAAAATGTATGCATATGTATATAAACTTCAAAATCTCTTCAAACATGATCATGGATCTTCATGAATGTCACATGCATGAGCATAAGTTATGATTAAACTTGAGAAAATATAAATTTTGAGTGAGTAAGTATAATACTCACCAAGATCTAGATGATCAAATGTGAAGAATTATGTGTGTGTGTGTGTGCTCGCTTGATCCTCTAAGATCTCTAAGTTTAAACTTCATGCAAGTTTCAAAGCCATGATCTACTTCATTTCTTCGTGACCCTTCAAGTCCTCCAACCCCAAGACTTCATATAAGCAGTACAAGTATCTGTGTGTGTGTGTGTGTAGTATTTGATAAAGAAATGGAAGACATGCAATTGGTGTTTATGAAGAGGATTTGGATGTATGGACATGAGTTCTCAAACTCTCTCTGAAAGGACCCTCTTTGTAATGCAGAGTTAAAATGTAGTAAATGCAGGGAATGCAGGGGTATTTATAGAGTTTTCCAAGCCCAGGGAAAAAATAGTCTTTTCACCTCTTTTTAAGCTCGAACGCTTGCGCCTTGAACGCTCGGAGCTCCTGCTTCAGCAACCCTTCTAGGAGTTCAAAGGTTGAAGAAATAAACATCCATATAAATAATAATCAAAGTCAATCCATACATAATCATAACTAACATATACGATTACAGAATACTAAAATACATTGATAAACAAACCAATACAGATAAAAGGGGTCGGTGTTACAATGTGTGCCCAATTACTTCTCCACTTTAGCCCTAAACTCTGTGAACTTTTCAAAGGCTTCAGACTTATGTTGCATTAGGTACACATATTCATACCTAGAGTGGTCATCAGTAAATGTGATGAAATACTCATAACCACCCTATGCTCTAATATTTATTAGTCCATACACATCAGTATGAACTAATTCCAATAATGCATTGGTCCTATTGCCCTTTGCAAGAAAGGGCCTTTTGGTCATCTCACCCTCTAAACAAGACTCACAGACTTCTATTGGTTCAAGAACCAAATTGCCTAAGATCCCTTCTTGACTAGTTTGCCAATCCTAGTTAGATTGATATGGACAAGCCTCAAGTGCCAAAGCTTTATTGAATTAGTGGAAGGTTCCTTTCTTTTAGATCGTAGAGTTACCACTGAGTTATTAAGTTCCACATTAGAATCATTAGATAGAAGTTATTAGTTTTAACACTAGAACGTATAAAAGAACCATTTCTTTTAATGACCACTTCAGTTCCAAAATAAAAAGAATAACCTTTATTTGATAAATCATTACATCTGATAAAACTAAAGTCTTATTGTCCTTAAAGTCTAAAACTACCACTCCTACAAAAATCACAGAAATAGTTGTGCTAGATCCCAGAGTCGGCATGATCTCCCTATCACTACATTTCCTGGTTGATCTGAACCCCTACAACAAATTACAGATATGGTTAGTCGCCCTAGAATCAATGCACCAAGTGTTTGAAGTATCTGTTATAAAACTTACTTTAATCACATGTGATTCGATCATACCTTAAACTCTTGTAGCTAAGAATTCCATACAGTTCCTCTTCCAGTTGCCCTTCTCACTGCATTGGAAACACTTTTCGTTGCCTTGGCCACCCACCTTTCCCTTGCCCTTTCCTTTTCCCTTAGATTTTGCAATCTTAGAGACCAGTCCAACATTTGGACCACCAGTGCTAGCCTTCTTCTTCCTTTTCTGACATCTCAACATTCAAAACGTTGCCCCCATGCTTGATCACCCCTTCTACCTCTAGTAAAGAACTCATTAATTCGCTCATTGAGAAATTCATTTGATTTATGTTATAGTTAAGTTTAAATTAAGCGAATGACGGCGACAGTGAATTGAGGATCATATCAACCTGGGTATATGTGTCGGTGTTGGCACCCAGGGTCTCCAGTTCATTTAAATAACCAATCATTTTTAAAATATGTTCTTTGACTGGAGTTTTTTCCGACATCTTGGAACTCATTATCCTTTATATAGCAACCTGTCTAGCAGGTCTGTCATGTTCCCCAAACATTTCTTTGAGGCTCTTGATAAGGGCAATGGCAGAATCATTCGATTGGATTTGATGTTGCATCACACCAGTCGTAGAGGCCAGAATGTAGTAACGGGCCATTCCACTTGATTTCTTCCATCTATAGAACTCGCGTCTAATATCTACCGAAGCATTTGTAGTGGGTTCTTCGGGGCATGGGATGGTGAGGACATAAATGTGATCCTCCGTAGTTAAAACAATGTCAAGGTTACGTTTCCATTCAGTAGAGTTGTTTCCAATTAATTGTTCTGAGTGAGTATGGTGGCAAGTGGACTAAATGCAGATCTAGACATTATGATTTACTGAAGAAAAAAAAATCAAATATACACAATAAATATGGATATCAGAATTTGCCAATTTGAAATAAAAGAATCCTTAAAACTCTTATTTTAAAGTAAAGTCGCAGAAATATCGAAACGAAAGAATAAAGCCTCCGTGGGTGGTCAATGTTTGATCTTTCAATTAATCATGACTTGTCCAATATGCAACTCTTGTAAAATAAGTTATGACTCCCGAATCCCTTTGATCTCTAAGTTTCTAAATAATGCCTCGTGTGGGATCTCTTATTGATAGCTTAGCTAGTGTGTACCATTAACTAGGACCAATCACAACTACCTCAAGTAGTGCCTTTGTGTGGTGGTCACCTTCTAACACGTCTTATTGATCCTATCTGTAGGAAGTTCACATCTAGTTACTAATGAGTATTGTATCCTCCATATGGAATGATCACCTATGATTGGGTGACACAGAATACTCCACTCATCTTACAGTGAACCATTAATGGAAGATCGTGGGTGTTATTAGTAAGACCTTCTCCCACTACATTTATTAAATAAGGTTTTTGCTTTTTAGAAAAAAATTATTTCTACACATTACCCATAAACATCCAATGTCTACTAAAGCGTTGAAACGATTTTTGATTTTTATTTTAGAAAACTTGTTTTATGTGCATGCAAGTAGTAACAGTATGTAATATGACAATCACAACTAAGCACATAAAATAAAAAACCAAATTTGAAATAAAGGCATCCAAACGATGCCTCTATCTCCCATGGCTCTATCTTTATAGCACCTCCTTCTTGGTTTGATCGCCTCCAGCTCCATCTTTATGGACAACGGCTTGTTCTGCCATCTTCATGAACTTTCTAATTCTATTACATTGGTCCTATGCTTCTTTCAAAGTTTACAATTTATCTAAAATAGAAAAATGTGCCTTAGTTTGGTTGTTCATAGCATTTGGAAAAAAAAAAAAAGGAATGCTCGGAGTATCAAATTTGAAGTAGAGCCAAAGAAAGAGTTTCACAAGACATTTACCTATAGATTTCCTTATAGAGACAAGCTACATGAATGAACGATCCCCACCTTCCTCGAATTACAACAAAAATGCAACTTTTGCACAAAAACAATTTTAACAAGAAGATACTATATACACAAGTCTTCTTGACTCCATGATCCTCAATTCACCTCCCCGGATTCTCGACGTCGTGCACACCTACAATGGTTATTCAATAACCACTATAATATATAAGCTATTAAGCTATATGCTTAGTGAGATATATCAATCAAGTGCACAGATGACATATCAATATTTAAATTCATCTCAACAAGTAAAAATGATCTCCGGATAAGAAAGTATTTCCACCACCACTACCCGCAAGTCCATGACACATGCCTATGACCTACACCTCACACGTGCAGTCTATGCTGATGTCAGCAACAAGTGGCCGTTACCACAATGCAATCTCATGGCGGATTCATACGAGCTTTCCTTTAACCCAAATAGGCAACTAAACATGCTCACATAAACATTTCACCATGCTATTCACATAATTATGCCGTATTAACCGATTAGGTACAATTCTATACCATGAATCATTCAATATAGCTAAACATGGGCAATTAAGCTAAATAGGCATGTTTGTAATAACTTATATTTTTTAATACATGGTTATATATATATATGATACCCTGAATGCTTGTGTGAGCCCTTAGGGAAGAACATTTCTCAATCGATCGAGATCAAAGTCTTCTCAATCACTTAAACTTTTGTGTTCTCAAGTGATTGAACTCATTTCAATCGATCAAAATCATACTGACCTGATTCTGTGACATGGACTCTTTCTCAAGCGATCGAACATCTTTCAATTGATTGAACCTTGATCGACCTTTTTTTAATCGATCGAAAGTGTTATTATTCTTATCCCCATATCTACCACTTGCCCCTACCTTTTGTCTATATATATGTGTATGTTATTTATGTGTATGGGTGTTTTGGCAGTATTGAGATTAGAAAGAGTTTGTGTGTGTGTATGTTCTATATATATAACCTTGTGTGTGTGTGTGTGATATATATATATATATACTTTTGGTTTAAAGGAGAAGAGAATGAGAAGAATATAAAGAGAAGAAGGAAAAGTAGAAGACATAGAGAGGAAAAGAGGTAAAAAAAAAGAGAAGGAGAGGAAAGAGAAAGCTCACCATAGTTGCCACCGCCGCAGAGCTCAGGAATGCCGCCGCCGGACTGTCAGAGTGAGGTGAGTTCATTAACTCACTCGAGGGATGTTTTTAGGATGCTTATGTTAAGACAAGATGTGTATATAGTGACCCCAAGACCCCTGTTCATCTCTGCCCAGTTCTGGGAAGAAGACGACTATTTAATTGATCGAAAGGATTTCGATCGATCAAACTTATTATTCTTCAATCGATCAAAAGGATTTCGAAAGATCGAACTTACTATTTCTCAAGCCATCTTCAATCGATCAAAAGGACCTCAATCGATCAAACCTCACAGAATATGTTTATTTCCTGTTGATTATGATATGAACTGTTTAGCTATTAAATGTTGATCCATGCTTTCAATATGCGAGATTGTTAATTTAAGAGATAATGCAACACTATAACAAGATGAACTATTTAACTGTTACACAATGATATTGCTGAAGTGAATAGTAGAATAGAATACGATTGCATGCTAGTAACTAATTAAAGAATAGATATTATGAATACAGAGTATGTGGTAAATCCTGTATCTGGAGCATGGGATTGCACAACATGTGGTCAGCATGCATGGGATAGTGTTATAAAGAGATAAGAGAATATGATGAGAATCGAGAACTGTGCCTCAATATAAAATGACATGATATGTGTACTTTTGAATTCGTGGGATCAATGGTTGACGAGCCGGGTGGATGTGGGATGGTTAGAGTTCCTAATGTGCCTCTCGCTGTTGAAGACGTCCAATGATGCGTATGCACTACTGAAGATGTCCAGTGTACCATTGACGATTATGTCCGGCTAGTGCCCTAATGTATTCTCACCGTGTAGACGACCAGTGAGGATATGCACATCGTAGAAGACGTTCGATGTGCCATTTCCATTATTTACAAATAGGATGTACTGTGCATACAACCGATAACCTGTCAAGGGAACATATGAAGTAGGGCTATCATGCCCCAACGTAGCATAATATAGGAAAGCATTTAATTTCCTTTATGGACTCGTAGGTCGTGACAAGTGAGTATGACCAAATTGTCCCTGCAACAAAATAACATAACAGCATTTCTAAAGAAAGGTTACTAATAAAACATAAGCTCCAAAATTAAAACTTACAAAATTGTTACATAAGTCCAGGTCTTAGGTACAAAAACGCCCTTATTCAAATGTTTCAAAACTAGTTTATTACAACCCAAAATTAAAAAGACATAGGAAATATAAAGCAGCCTCCTGGAAAGTCCCCTGCCTTTAACTAGCATAGTTGAAATACCCTGGCTGCTCTTGACCCTAAAAATCTGGACATACAGTCCAGGACACATCAACGTCGTCAGCTTATGCAAGCTGGTGAGCAAAATAAACAAGTGCTCGCAATGTATATATAAGCAAATAAACAGCGATGCAATTTAACTTTAAAAGCAATAGATTCAAGGTTCCAATTCCAACATAAGTCACGGGGGAATGAAGTAAGCAATAAATATGCGACCGTGCATGAACAATGTAACATCTCATCTTTCTGACTCTTTTCTCTCAACAAGACTCGACTCAACCAAACCATTACCTCAGATACCAGGAATAATATCCGATCGATATCTAAGTCGTACACAACACTATCGCCTCCAATACCAGGAATAATATCCGAACGATATTGAGGTCGCACACCACGCTATCGCCACAGATACCAGGAATAATATCCGACCGATATCTGGGTCAATCATGACCAACCATCGCTTCGGATACCAGGAATAATATCCGATCAATATCTAAAATGAGCGCCTTAGATACCAGGAATAATATCCGATTGATATCTAAGCCGTACTCAATACCATCGCTTCGGATACCAGGAATAATATCCGATCGATATCCGAAACGAGCGCCTTAGATACCAGGAATAATATCCGATCGATATCTAAGCCGTACTCAATACCATCGCTTTGGATACCAGGAATAATATTCGATCGATATCTGAAACGAGCGCCTTAGATACCAGGAATAATATCTGATCGATATCTAAGCCGTACTCAATACCATCGCTTCGAATACCAAGAATAATATCCGATCGATATCTGAAACGAGCGCCTTAGATACCAGGAATAATATCCGATCGATATCTAAGCCGTACTCAACACTGTCGCCTCCAATACCAGGAATAATATCCGATCGGTATTAAGGTCACACACTAGACCGCCACTCTTTACTCTTTTCACGCTTTCTCACACACATGCATGTTGACACAACCTCGGCCCAAATATGTATGTCAATGTTCACAATTTGTAGTAATAGTCATTAATCTCAAAGCTGGATATTCGTTCAACATAAATCTCGGTATTAATCGTTCTTACAAGTCCAAATCCTATTAGTGAGCCTTTAAAATAGTATAAATGTCAAACAGTTCTTTAAAAACTTTCAAAACCATTTCCAAACAATCCCTTATATAAAAATACACAAACTGCTCAAAATGCCCAGGTCGCGCGAGCGGGTCGCGCACGCGAAAGAGGGTGGGTCGTGCACGCGAATGGGTGAATGGGTCGCACGAGCGAGCATCGCTCAAGCAGGTCGCGCGTGCAAGTGGGGGAATGGGTCGCGCGCGCGAGTGAGTTATCACAGTTTCATCATCTTCTTCGTTTTTCCCCTATTTTTGATTTTTAAACTGAAATTATACCCATTTCTGTTTTCTGTTTCAATTATGTCATGCCATATATGGATTTCTTCGTCTTTCCGCGTAGAATAAGAATATACGATCAATTTAAACAAATACGGATTGTATCTCTAGATATTCGCAATTAAAGTAAGGGTGTCAAAACTTTAAATCAACGGTACGTCGCGATACGGATGAAATACTCTGTACGATTTGAACCGTAGCTTATTGGGACTGAGATCTCCCATAATCAGTTCACGGAATTGATTTTTGTTGAGTTTTGTAAAACTCCAATTCAAAGCCTTCAATGGTGTATCTATATATATACACATATACACACATATGTACACTGAAATATACATATATATATATATACGTTGAGAGTGAGTTTATAATACTCACTGAGGTGATTATATAGAGAATTTTGAGACCGAGAATATCCGCCGAAATATCCGTCGTCGATTCTGTTGTTTGAGAATTCCTCCGTTTCTTCTTTGGATTGAAATATATATATCTATATATCTATGTATGTGTGTGTGTGTATAAGTATATCATATATAATATGTGTGTTGTTGAGAGAGCATGAGAGAGTGGAGAGAATTGAAAGAGTGACAGAGAGTTTGTGAGGGAGATAATGAGAGACTATGAGTGAGAGATGCAAACATATATACTGCATATGCTTTGGGCTCCAAGCAACTCCTAAGAATCGCACGGTGTGGTTGAGCTCACGTGCTCCCACACCCCAAACGCGGTATAGTCGCAGCTTTAAAATAAAACTGGTATTTTACGGTTGATTAAAAAAAATATAGAAAATTGCTATTAGCGTAAATAATAAATTCCGGTTTATACAAAAATATAGATATTGTCTTTAAAACCATAAAAAGTATTTCAATATTTAAGAAAATTATGGTTTGACCCCCCCCAAATAAATGTTTCGAATAGAAATTAAATTGAAATAAACATTTATTAACGGAAAAGAAATACAGGGTGTTACATTCTACCCACCTTAACAGAGATTTCGTCCCGAAATCTGAGCTATCTAATCCTGAAACAACTCGGGGTATCTAGTCCTCATGTCAAACTCTAACTCCCACGACGCTTCTCCCTCATCATGATGCCTCCACTGAACCTTAACCAAAGGAACGTCTCTTCTTCTCAGCCTCTTGATACTCTGGTCAAGAATCCTCATAGGTCTATCCTTGTAGACAACATTCTGACTTGTCTCAATATCATCAAAATTAACCACATGTGAAGGGTCCTGTATGTATTTCCTTAACATACTGACATGGATTACATTATGAACACCAGACATCTTTGGTGGCAACGCGAGCCGATAAGCCACTTTCCCAACACGCTCCAATTTCTTAAACGGCCAGATGAAACGGGGTGCCAACTTTCCTCTTTTTTGACCAAAACGTACCACTCCCCGAATGGGTGAAACCTTAAGGAGGATGTGATCACCGACACTGAACTCCAAATCCTTTCGTCGCCGATCCGCATAACTCTTGTGTCTACTCTGTGTAGTTTTCATTCTTTCCCTGACCAGTGAAATCTTCTCATTGGTCTCTCTCACCAACTCTGGTCCCAACAATTCTGTGTCTCCCACTTCAGCCCAACACAATGGAGATCGACATGGCCATCCGTATAAGGCTTCGAATGGTGCCATCCCAATACTCGAGTGATAACTATCGTTATATGCAAATTCGACCAACGATAAGTGCGTCTCCCAAGATCCTTCAAAATCAATTGCACAAGCTCTGAGCATATCTTTCGTAATTTGATTAACACACTCGGTCTGTCCATCGGTCTGAGGATGGAAAGCAGTACTCATCTTGAGCGAAGTTCCCATAGCCTTCTGCAAACTTTCCCAAAATCCCATGGTAAAACGTGCATCGCGGTCTGATACAATCGACACAGGGGTACCGTACAATCGCACCACTTGTTGTAGGTACATTCGACTCATCCTTTCTATTGGGTAAGTCATATTGTACGCGAGAAGGTGTGCAAATTCGTCAGATGATCCACAATTACCCAAATCGCGTCATGGTTTTGTTGTGACCAAGGTAGTCCAACTACGAAATCCATAATTATGTGTTCCGACTTCCATCCTGGAACAGGTAAGGGTTGCAACAATCCTGAGGGTCTCTGATGTTCGGCCTTCACTTGTTGACAAGTCAAACACTTAGACACAAACTCGGCTACTTCTCGTTTCATCCCTTCCTACCAGAAGTTTCTCTTTAAATCTTTATACATCTTCGTTCCTCCTGGGTGTACTGTCAGTCTCGATTTATGTGCTTCTTCGAGAATATCTTTTCTCAAATCTCCTGAATCTGGCACACACAATCTGTCTCGACATCGGTATCCTCCATCGATCCCAACCTTCCATTCTGTAGGGTCCTTTTTTGACATCTTGGCGAACCATACTTGAAACTTCTCGTCCTTCTTTTGGGCCTCGATAATTTGACTCACAAGTGTTGGTTGTACCATGAGGCATCCAAATTGTTGCCTGACACTTCCCTCAGAAATCTGCATATCAAATTCTGCGATTGTCTCCAAAGCTTTCCATTCCCTCATCATCAATAAAGCAATCATTCCTCGAGGTTTCCGACTTAGGGCATCAGCGACTACATTAGCCTTACCAGGGTGGTACTCTAATGTAAAGTCATAGTCCTTAATCAATTCTATCCATCGGTGTTGCCTCATGTTCAACTCCTTCTGATAAAACAAATACTTGAGGCTCTTGTGGTCTGAGAATAAATCAAACTTCTCCCCGTAGAGGTAGTGTCTCCAGATCTTAAGTGCGAACACAACTGCTGCCAGTTCCAATCATGAGTTAGGTAATTCAATTCATTCGGCTTCAACTGTCGTGAACCATAGGCAATAACCTTACCGTCTTGCATAAAGACACATCCCAATCCTTGATAAGAGGCATCACTAAAAATGGTGAACTTCTCACCATCCTTTGGTATCGCAAGCACTGGCGCTGTTGTCAATCTTTCTTTCAATTCCAAAAAAGCGTGTTCATGCTTATCAGTCCATTCAAACTTCAAATCTTTCTTAGTCAAACCAGTTAATGGGGCTGCTATCTTTGAGAAACCCTCTACAAATCTCTGATAGTAACCAGCGAGTCCCAGAAAACTTCTGACTTCTGTAGCATTGGTTGACCGGGTCCAATTCACCACCGCATCGGTCTTTGATGAATCAACCGTGATTCCTTGTTGAGAGATCACATGCCCGAGAAACTTAACTTCCTGAAGCCAGAATTCACACTTGCTGAATTTAGCATACATGCGGTGATCCTTGAGAGTCTGCATCGCAATCCGTAGATGATGTTCATGCTCTTCCTCTGACTTAGAATAGATCAAAATATCATCAATAAAGACAATAATGAATTGATCCAAGTAGAGCTTGAATACTCTGTTCATCAAGTCCATGAACATAGCCGGAGCATTCGTCATCCCAAACGGCATCACTAAGAACTCATAGTGTCTGTATCTCGTCCTGAAAGCAGTTTTAGGTATGTCTTCCTTCCGTACCCTCAACTGGTGATATCCTGATCGTAGATCAATCTTAAAAAAGGTTGTGGCTCCTTGTAACTGATCAAACAAATCGTCTATCCGAGGTAAAGGATACTTATTCTTGATAGTAACCTTATTCAGTTCTCGGTAGTCAATACACAACCGCATGGTCCCATCCTTCTTCTTCACAAACAACACTGGTGCTCCCCAGGGTGAAGTACTTGGACGAACAAAACCCAACTTCTCAAGTTCTTGAACTTGTTCCTTCAGCTCCAATAACTCTGTAGGGGCCATCCTGTAGGGAACCTTGGTTATAGGTCGAGTGTCTGGCACCAGTTCCACACAGAATTCTATGTCCCTCTCAGGTGGTAATCCAGAAATAACTCGGAATACTTCCTCGAACTCTTTGATCACTGGTATTGATGACACTATCACCTCTGCACTGACAACCTCAATGTTTGCTAGGCATCTGGTGAGGAACATATCACCCGATGGGTTACATTGGAAATCAAAGAGTCGATTCCCATTGTCTGCAAATGTGATCCTCTTCCTTGCATAATCCAACTTCGCATGATTCTTCTCGAGCCAATCCATTCCTAGGATTATATCGAATTCTTTCATCGACAGAACCACCAATCTTGCCGAAAGTTCATGGTCTCCTAACCGTAGAGGACAATCCTTACATACATGTAATAACATGACGGTGGTCCCTAAGAGTGATACAGCACTCAAAGCTACATCTAAACATTACGGTACTATTCCCAACTTCTGAACCATCTTAACAGATATAAAGGAATGTGTAGCACCCGTGTCAAATAAAACTTTAACATGAGAGTTAGACAAGGTTAGAGTACCTTCCACTGCTTGTTGCTCAAGCGGTTCCTCCTCATAAGCACCTTCTTCATAACCTGTTTCTTCATAACCAGCAGCCTCGGGAATAACAGCATTCAGGCGGGCCTGTACTTGCTGACCATAATTGCCTCTCCTAGGAGCCTTGCATTCTAGAATTATGTGACCTAGCATGCCACAATTATAGCACACAACTCTCGGATGATCAGCACGCCTAGTAACTCTGCAATCTTTAGCTCGGTGACCGGGATTACCACAATTGAAGCAGTTATTGTTGTTGTTCCCTCCTGTTGCTTGAGGCGGATACTGCTGTACTGCTTGTGTCTGTTGAGGTTTCTTCCCTCCATCCTAGGTCCTTTTTTGTCCCTGAGGGTACCCTGATTTTTGTCCAAAATAACCCTTCTGCGGAGGTCGATTTCCAAACGACTTCGAATTCTAACAACCATCATTCTCCAACCCCGTAGCCAATCTCACCAGAGCTTCAAATGACTGGCCCAGATGTCCCATAGTCAGATGTCAGAGAGACAAGTTGAGACCCCGGTGATACTTCTTGATTTTCCTCTAGGGTGTGTCCACCATATATGGAGCAAAGCGAGACAGACGCTCAAATCGAGTAGTGTACTCATGGACAGTCAGATTCCCTTGAGTCAATTCCATAAACTCTTTCTCTCTCTTTCCTTCTCTTCTTCAGGAAAATACTTCTTGAGAAATCTTTCCTTGAACACCACCCACGTCATTCTCCTTACAGCTTCTTCCCCTATGGTTGCCTTTTCAGCATCCCACCAATCAGCCGTTGCATAAGATAGCTGAAAGATAGCCATACGCTTCTTGAGTGAAAGAGAAATCGTCAAGCCAGAGGTGGAGGAAGCCATGAGTAAGAACGTGGATGCAACCGAGCAACAATCCGATCGGCCCAAGATAACCATCTTAAGGCCAAAAGGGCAACAAACTGAGGAAGGACAAAAGCCAAGAGGGCCCATTAAAGTGGTTTTTAAAAGACCTACATAACAAATGTCCCAACACTTGAAGTTGTTGTATGTGAAAGGGCACATTGAAGGAGTTCCTATGAACAGGATTCTCATTTATGGGGCTCCACCATCAATATCATGCCCCAAATAATGTTAAGGGTGCTATAGAAGTCTGAGTCAGAGTTAATCCCGGCCAAAATGAATGTTCAGAGTTTCACTAGAGCACCCTCAAGGATCAAAGGCATCCTGCCCTTGGAGCGGACAATAGGAAACAAGACAACAATGACTGCTTTCTTCATTGTTGAAACATCGACCGCTTATAACGCGTTGTTGGTCCGAGATTGGATACACCCTAACTACCGTATCCCTTCCACTTTGCATCAGTTATTGATTTTCTAGAAGGAAGATGAGGTAGAGGTGGTGGGGGTTGATACGAAGCCATTCATGGCACGTATTCAAATTGTCGATGCATTATTGTATGAAGATGACATCGGACCTGTAAAGTTGCTAGGATGTGGAAAGATGGGCAAGCCAAATGCAGCAACATTCATCAAAGAGAATCTAAAGTGTTGCCCTCAACTCAATCGGATAAAAGAAGTTAGGCCGGTTGAACTCAAAGAAGAAGACATGATCAAAGAAGAAGAAGTTATCAATGAATCAACAACCGATTGAGATTTAGAGATAGTTGGCCCTAAAGGCCAGCGTGGCTAGATGGTGTGCATATCTGGTTGATAGAAGATTAGAGATCGGCCCAATTGATGGTATGGTTAACTTGGCTGATTATATCTATGAAGAAGAAACTCCAAGGGAGGAAGAGATCTAAATGGATGAGCTGGAAATGGCCACAGCAAAGCTAGATGATCTGAAGGCCAATGTTCAAGATCCACTATTGGAAGTTAACCTAGGCAATGAAGGAGAGCACAAGCCTACTTATGCAAGTCAGGTGCTAGAACCACAGTTTCAGGCTGAGATGATAGCACTCTTGCATAAGTACAAAGATTACTTTACTTGGGATAATGATGAGATGCCAGGGCTATCAAGGGAACTAGTAGAACACCAATTGCCAATTAAATCGGGGTTCAAGCCGTTCAAACAGCTACCTCGGTACATGTCACCAGAGGTTACTTTGAAGGTGAAGGAGGAAATTAAGAGACTCCTGGGCGGTGGTTTTATTCAGACTACTAGATATGTAGAATGGGTCTCGAATGTAGTCCCAGTGGTGAAGAAGAATGGAAAGCTCGGAGTCTGCGTTGACTTCAAAAACCTAAACTTGGCTACCCCAAAAGATGAATACCTAGTGCCCATGGCTGATCAGCTCATTGATTTGGCCACCAAGCACAAGATCTTATCCTTTATGGATGGGCATTCATGGTATAATCAAATTTATATCGCCAAGAAGGATGTCCTAAAGACAGCTTTTCAGTGCCTAAGGGCAATTGGAACCTTTGAGTGGATTGTCATGCCCTTTGGGCTGAAGAATGTAGGAGCCACCTATCAACGGGTAATGAATTCAATCTTCCATGACATGATTGGATGATTCAGGGAGGTCTACATTGATGATGTGGTGGTAAAGTCTGGTGACAATACCGATCATTTAAGGGATTAGAAAGCATTTGAAAGAATGCAGGCTCACAAGTTAAAAATGAATCCCCTTAAGTATGCATTCGGTGTTTCAGTAGGGAACTTCTTATTTTCCTAGTACACCAACGAGGGATAGAGATAGACAAGAACAAGGCTTGGGCTATCCAAGCAATAAAGCCCCCAGCCAACAAGAAAGAGTTACAAAGGCTACTCGGGCAGATCAATTTCCTAAGAAGATTCATATCTAATTGCGTAGGAAAGACTCAGGTTTGGACTCCACTTCTGAAGATCAAGACCAATGAAGAGTTCAAGTGGGAAGTTAGCCACTAGCAGGCCTTTGAAGGGGTAAAATAGTACTTGTCTACTCCTCCAGTGTTAATGCAACCCAAGAAGGGTAAGTACCTTAAATTGTATATATTGGCCTCTGATTGCTCAATATGAAGTATGTTAGCTCAGGATAATGAGCAAGGTAACGAGTAGGCCATTTACTACTTGAGTAGAATATGTTACTCCAATCGATCAGTGCTATGCGCCGATTGAGAAGTTATGCTTGGCATTGTATTTTTCATCACAAAAGTTAAGAACATATATGCTTCCTATTTCTACTTATATTATATGTCAGACAAATGTGATTAAATATATGTTGTCAAGACCTATCATGCATGGCTGAATTAGAAAATGGACCTTGGCCTTTGATGGAATTTTCCATCCAATACTATTCACAACAATTGGTCAAGGGCCAGGCCATAGCCAATTTTCTGGCCGATCACCCAGACCCTACTAATCTAGGAGACTTATCACTAGCACTGACAATACAAAATACATCCTTGGTCCCATAGACGTTGATCTTTGATGGATCTAAAAATGCAGAAGACGCTGCAGAAGGAGTAGTCATTATATCGCCCAGGTATAAGAAGTCAAAGATATCATTTTGGCTCAATTACAAATGTACTAACAATCAGTCCAGATACAAAGCACTTATTATCGGACTAGAGATACTCCTTGAAAAGGGGGCATCATTCGTACACATAAAAGGGGACTCAGGATTGGTTATCAGGCAAATATCATGTGAATTTCAGATAAAAAAAATTGGAGATTTGCCCATTTCACTCAGTGGCTACTCAACTTATGGATTCATTTGATGATATAAGTGTGAGTTATATCCCCAGGTCAACAAATATAGAGGCCGATAAGCTAGCAAAAATGGGATCGACCTCGTTTACTAGAAAAGGGTATAGAGGATCAAGCCATCATAGTACAAGTCCGATCATTGCCATCAGTGGCAAAGAGAGGCTGGTATATTACAACCAATTCGATCTTGATGGAGGACAATGATTGGAGAATCCCTATCATTGAATACTTAAAACACCCAAATGTTAGGGTGGACCATTGTAGACACCCCATTTTGTCGGCTA
Source organism: Hydrangea macrophylla (assembly GCA_033977485.1). NCBI lineage: Eukaryota > Viridiplantae > Streptophyta > Magnoliopsida > Cornales > Hydrangeaceae > Hydrangea > Hydrangea macrophylla. The sequence continues at coordinate 58,863,453 of CM066997.1, read as the reverse complement.
TCATATTTAGGAGACCCATAGCTTGGTGGTTCACAATGATCGTAAAAGACTCAAAAGGACTCCTGGAAGTCAGCTCTATCTCTCAGAATGCTCAGAATGACCAAAATGCCCCTGAAAGCCCGAAAACTCCCAGATTTGGTCCCAAAGTTCTAAAAACATGCTATGTCGTAAGAAAAGCGATAAAATGAGTTTTTAAGAGAAAATCGGGTGAAATCGTCAGCTCCCAAAGACCCCCGGAAGTCCCGGAAGCTCCTGGAAAGTCCCCGTTGACCGGTTTGACCAAGGTTTGACCAAGTTTGACCAAGTTTGACCGAAATCGTCCGAATTCACCAGAATCATTCTAAATCATGAGAAAAGTATTAAAACAAGTTCCAAAAGAAAATCGAGCGAAAACATCAGCTCCCGGGAACTCCCGGAGGTTCCCAGAACTTCCCGGGAATCCCAGGTTTGACCAGTTTGACCAAGATTTGACTTTGGAATCGGGGCACCGAAACAATTTTCAAATATTTTTCATGGATACTAGAGGTCAATAGCTTTCCAACGGTATATCGCACATAATTCCTGGATTTAAAACGAATTTATTTTGAATTTCCGAAGGTGGAAAAGGCGATCAAATCAGCTTTTATCGCGAATACCGCAAAACTTTTCAAAGTGACCTATCCCCGAACTATTTTTTATGTAAAGTAGACTCCATTACCTTTCCAACGGTATATCACAACCTCAATTTGGAGTTCGTATGCATTTTCTGTGAATTTCGGACGAAATAGGGCCTTTTCGCGAATACCGGAACTTCCGGGGGCCTAAACGTAATTTTCTGGGCTTCAGAGGAGCACTGCCGCCGCGGCACTGGCCCAGTGCCGCCGCGGCACTCAAACCTCGCAGAGTCCATTTTTGTAATTTTTTTGGGGGTCCAATTTGATTAATTGAAAGTCAAAACGACATAGTTTTGTGTTCACAGTTGTTTGGGACCAATGGGAGTACTTCTAAAACCCCAAAACCACCCCAAATTGGCCTATATAAACCCCCCATTGCTCTTCATTTTGGGGGGGCCAAGTGCAAAGCTTAAAAAGTTGTAGAGAAGAAGAGAGATAGAGATAGGTTTAGAAGAGAGAAAGGGAGCTTCTCCCATTGATTTTCCATAAGAAAGTGAGTTTTATTCTTGTTTTCTTCCATCATCCTTCTATATACTTCACATTCAAAGTCCACTCCACCCCTCATTCTTGAGCATTCATGAGATAGGAAGCTACTTCCATGTCTAAATGTCAAAATCTATGAGTGAAACATCAAGCTACAAGTCCAAAATCACATTGATTATCATCTATTGATTGCTATTTACTTGCTTTGATTATATATATGTTCATCTCTCCTTATCTCATTTCTTTTTCTTTTCTTTATTTACTTACTAGTTCATCATCATCTAAGTGATGACATGAAGTTTGGGGTGAGTGAATCCTTATGGATAGTAGCTCTTGACCTCAAAAACATGTTTGATAGATGATGATCATAACCTCAATACTTCCAAGGTATTCTTGGAGTGTATTGAAGTTATGCCCAAAAAATAAAATAAATCTCTCCAACAATCTTGGAGGTTCTTAAATGATGAGTTTGATGTAGGTATTCTAAGTGGTTATGATCCTTATTGAGTATTGAAAACATGTTTTCAAAACATCTATTTCAAAACCCCTCTCAATCCCTCTCATTTGGTTTCAAGAAACAAAACTTTGATTTCTCCAAAATCTTCAAAACAATGAGTCAAAACAGTGAGTGAGTTGAGTTCAAAGATTTTTCTAGAACACAATACTCAACATATGGATACAAGGCCACTTGGAAAGTCTTCCTAACTCATTGGGGAACACCCATGATTTTTGGTTTGACTTGGAAGTACTTGGAAATGGTCCATTTGGGTCCCAACATTCCTTCCAAACATTCTGTTTTTGCTGTCACAGCAGCTAGGTCAACTTACGACCTCTTTTCCAGAAAACTTTTCCAAAAGGGGTGGTCCTAAATTATTTTTTCCTTAAAATTCAATGTCTTAGGAAACTTTCTGTATAAAATGGGCTTCTAGATCATTCTTTTTCATTTTCTAAGATTTTCTAACATTTCAGTCGACAGTACGAACTCTGTTTCTGAGTGACCTCTATTGTTTATATAATTTCTCTCAATCTGTGATAGATATTCAAGATTGGACTTTTGGGTTGTGTTCTAGACACAATAAGGAACATCTCCATAAAAAATCATGCATTGAAAACATTCCTAACCCCTCTTTTCATTTTCTACAAGATCATGTTACTGTTCTGTCCACTATTCACAGCAAACACCTTTTAACTTTCATTCTTTGTTTGATGCTTACATGAACTCCAAATTAGTTCATATCTTAGGAAGTAGTTCATACTACATTTGTACACATCCCATGTTGATTTCATTCATCCATCCATACACATTTTAGACTTCTAAGTCATTCTAGAAATCCATGTACACAAAACACACTACAACCTTTGTACACTTTAGATACATACATTGCATTCATGCAAGATTTGGGGTTTTTGTAACTCTTAATCTAAGGAGATTATAAGGAATGAACTCGATCACCCGTTCATGCTTCCCCTTGATCTAATCATCCTTTCTCATCCGTCCCGGGGATTGAGAGGTCTTCTTTTATCAAAGAATAACATGCATCATACTAGCTTGCTAAGCATCCTTGTTTTCTTTGTTTATTTGTTTCAATAACGATTCATGTCCCCTTTAGATTAAGGAAACTTAATTACTTGATACGTGATTAGACGATTTTTCCTAGGTTTATTTGTGTGATCTTTCACTTTACATTGCATGATATTTGATTTAGATCTTATGAATGATATTTTATCTTTAGATCTTCCATTTTCAAGTTTCTTATGTAATGTAATATACTATCATAGTATTAATTGCCGAACCATACATAGTATAAGATGATTATTTGGATGCTAATTGAGGCCCGTCGAAAGATGGGGCGAGTTGAGGGTGTTTTAGTCGCGACAAAGGCTCCTTCCTCTCTCGTACCAAAACCCCGAACCAAGTTCTTTGGTTATGAAGGGCCGGTGCCCTTTATCCATTTGGGTGAGTCAAAATTAGGTTTCTTGGTTCCTTAAAGACCAAGTGGCGACTCTGTATCTGTTTTCAACAGGCCATTTTCTTTTCTTTGATCCAAGTCAAATCAATTTCAAAACAATCTCGAACAAGAGAAGTGGTCCACTTCCGGTATCCACAACCATAAAGTCAGGTTGTTCATAGTCTGATTGTGTTGCTTGATGGAGAACTATTTAAGAAGCCCATCGGTGATGACGTGATCTTAAAATGCCTCAGGAAGAAACAACCCATACAGGTAATGGTCAAAGTGTATGAAGGGATCTGTGGAGCTCACTAGGTTGGTACCAAGATGAAGGGACTTTTATGAAGATATAATTATTACTAGTCGGGCATGTTGAAGGATTGCATCAGCTATGCTAAAGGGTGTCAGGCTTGCCAAAAGCATAGCCCAATTCAAAGAGTGATGACCAAAGAACTCCAACCTATTATCAAGCCATGGCCGTTTAGAGGATGGGCCATGGATTTGATCGGTAAGGTCCTCACACCTTCATCGGGCTAGCATTGCTTCATTATTATGGCTAGGGACTACTTTACTAAGTGGGCCAAAGCTATACCTTGCAGGACGGTGACTCAGGCCACCGTGATCAAATTCATTGAAGAACATATAATACATCATTTCAGCTTGCCAGAAACAATAACAATCGATTAAGGGTCGGTGTTTACAGGAACAAAGACCGTAGTCTTTGCAGAAAGTAGAGGGATTACCATTCTCAATTCTACTCCATACTATGCACAGGCTAATGGACAAGCCGAGTCAACCAACAAGATCCTCAAGGGAATCATTGAGAAGATGATAAATGAAAACTCAAGGGAATGGGATAAATTGCTATCCGAAGCTCTTTGGGCCTTCTAGACATCTAAGAGGTCTAACACTGGGGTCACACCATTCATGCTAACCTATGGGCATGATGCTATGCTACCTATAGAAGTCAAAGTCCGAACAGCTAGGAGAGCATTGCAAAATCAATTGGAGCCCATTGAATACACTGATGCTATGATAGCTCAATTGGAAGGACTAGACGAAACAAGGTTGGTAGCCTTGGATTCGTTAAAGGTACAGAAGCTACGTGCTAATACAATAAGAGACTGAAGGAGAAGTCCTTCTGCACAGAAGATTTAGTTTTGAAGGTCGTCTTGCCCATCAGAGACAAAGACAAGTGATAAGGTAAATGTTTGGTCAATTGGGAAGGTCCCTTCATCGTCCACTAGGTGAAGGGAGGTAGAGCATACAGGCTGTGTGATATGGATGGAACGGTCCATGCCAGACTGATAAATGGTCAGTATTTAAAGTCCTATTATCCTACTTTATGGGAAACTATTGATTTAGAATACAAACCGAATATAGGGTTAGAGTATGATCTACTTATCAATTATGAGCCTGAGCCTGAATGATTCCTTGTTATGAAGAGCTGGGCATAGCTTACCTACATATGTTTAATACAATATATAAAAAATAAAAATAAAAGAAAAAAAGAAAAAAAGAAAAAAATACATAATAATAAATATGCATCAATGTACATAGGATTAAGGCCGATTCAAAATTCTTAAGTTTTACTTTCAAATCCTCCCAAGTTCTTTCAGCCCCACCTTGATCTTGTTTGGCTTTGTTGAGCCTTTGGGCCCAGATTCGGGCATTTGGAGTGTTAGCTTGTAGCTGGTCACTACATTTTTTAGCATCACCCCCTAACTGGGCCAAGGCCTTATCAACATTCACTAGAGCCGCATCATTGGCCATGACCTCAACCTTATATTTCTCCGATTGTGCCTTGAGACGCGATATGAGCTTGGAGCCAAGTGTTCTGGCAATCACTTGAGCTCGAGTCACTTTCCCAGCCTCGTATTTTGTCTTAGCACCCTTGAGAAACTGTATTGCTTTTTGTCGGGCTCCAAGAAGAGTTTCAACCTCGATCTAAACAACAAAGACTGATTAATGTAGAATACGAGAGCCCCGGTAATCATTCTTGGATCTCAACAAGAAAAGCTAGCTGCCCGGGAGAAAGAGAAGGATCACCGATAAGGGTGGCCAAGGCGGCAGCAACCAGAGGGAGACCGCTTAGACCATAAGAAACCAGCCCAAGAACCAGATCCTTAGATCGCTGCAAGCTTGAGGGTGAGGCGGCGGCAAGCTCAAGTGGTCCTAAGTCAAATGTCCTAAGGTCCAGGCCTGCGAAGAAGTCATTAAAAGGGATGAACGGCTCTAGACCCAGAGGAATGGCATGTTCAAAACTTCCAAGTTAAGGAGGTGGAGGCCGAGGCTTCTTGTGGCACTATGACTTCACCACTGGGCTGAGAGTTAGACAGTTAAGAGGGCATTTGGCTTGGTCCAAGAGGAGGTACCATAGCTGTTTCCTCTATTGAAGCACCAATGCTCATGCCTACCACAAGCTGAGCAGCTTCAGTAGAGGCCGAAATGTTCGCTAGAGTTCGGCCCCTGGTGCTTAAAGTGGGATCTTCAGAAGGAATGGAGCTGGTAGAGTCGGCCTTGCTCATCTCTACTACATTTTTAATGGCCAATGCCACCACTGTGTTTGGATTAGTTAGACCGATCGTATCATCTTTAGTCTATTCTATTACTAGTCGGACCGTCTATTCAACTTCTTCCCCAACTATCTCCATAGTGGCGTCACCATCAAGCAAATCCTCACTGCTGGAGGAAAGGATTATTTTGGAGGAGAGTACCACAGCGGTAGTGGGCCAGTGCCGTGGCGGCACTACTCCTCTGATGTCCAGATAATGCCATTTAGGCCCCCAGAGGTTCCGGTATTCGTGAAAAAGCCTATTTCGTTCGAAATTTATAGAAAATGTGTATGAACCCCAAACTGAGGTTGTGATATACTATTAGAAAGGTAATGGATCTACTTTACATAAAAAATAGTTCGGAGATAGGTCACTTTGAAAAAGATTTGCGATATTCGCGATAAAAGTCGATTTGATCGCCTTTTTCACCTTCGAAAATTCATAAAAAAAAAATTCATTTTAAATCTAGGAATAATGTTCGACATACGATTAGAAATATATTGACCTCTAGTATCCATAAACAAATGTTTAAAAAATGATACGAGGCTCCAGTTTAAAGTCAACTTTTGGTCAAACTGGTCAAACCAGGGACCTCCGGGAAGTTCTGGGAACCTCTAGGAGCTCCCGGGAGCTGATGATTTTGTCCAATTTTCTTTCAAAAATCATTTTAGTACTTTCCATATGATTTAGAATGATCTTAAAACTTTTCAGCGAATTTGAATGACTTCAATCAAACCTTTGTCAAACCTGGTCAAACCTTGGTCAAAGCCGGTCAACGGGGACTTTTAGGGAACTTTCAGGATTTTTGGGGGTCTCTGGGAGCTGACGATTTCATCTGATTTTGCTTGAAAACTCATTTTATGACTTCCCTTATGGCACAACATGTTTCCAGAACTTTCGATCCAAATCTGGGAGTGTTTGGGCTTTCAGGGGCATTTTTGTCATTTGTACCATTTCCTGAGCATTTTAAGAGACATGACTAACTCCCAGGAGTACTTTTGAGTCTTTTTAATCATTGTGAACCACCAAGCTATGGGTCTCCTAAATCTGATGGCCGACAAAATGGGGTGTCTATACTCACACAAGTGATTTTCAAAAATTTTGTATTTTTATAAGTTTAGGTCTACCTCACAAGGCTCTGGCACACCTGAACAACAAATATAGCAAATAATTTGGCACGCCCGATGGGATAACCAAGTGATGAGCCATGAAGTATATTGTGAGACATAGCTGTAGTTTTACAGTGACCAGATTCGTTGGAGGAACGAAAAAAATAAGCCTTCTTGAAGGTTTAATTTTTCATCTCAACCACGATGAGATGAAACTCCGTTGTGATTCAATCCAATATATGATTGAATCTCCATGGGATTCGCAACTGCATCATCGGCTTAATCTTGAAATAAGTCGATGTGAGGATGAACTGGTCAACTAAAAATTGAGATTGACCAATTAGGGACCGATATGCATTTTTTTAACAAGAAAACGGTCTCCTTCTTGCCTTAAGTGAAGCGGAAGAGCCAGCACCTTATGGAAAAAATTTCATATCCATGGAGGATTTTTTAAACGGTAGCTAGAGGGGAAAACCTAGCAGTTTTTCGGATTTAGCGCTCAGGGGGCAAGAAGAGAAAAAAATAATTTCTAGTGACAGGTCAAAAAATTTTATGTCGGCTAAAGAACCTCTCACGATGATGAAGAAGAAGAAGCGCTCAGGGGGAAAATTCTAAACGAGCCTAACAATATTGTTGAGGCCGAAATAACAGAGTGTGGTAGGCCGAGTGCTCCTGATTCGGTCATAGAGCCTCCCGTTAGCGAGGAGGATGATGAAAAAGACCCCCTTGGTGATGAAGAAATCGGTGATGAACCACTCGAGGGGCAAGCTTCGCTGAGGCCAATTGACTCTAAATTGGTCCATGAATATTTTGAACAACTTTCCTTGAGGAAGTTAACCCATAAGGAGTTGTTTAATTTATTCGGTCTCATTATAGTGACCGATTATTTTTTCTATTTTAAGCCATTTCATTATTTAGCTTGGGTTGATCTACGTCCACGATGGCTTTGTAGATCTCACTAAAAACTAACTGTTATTTGGTGGTTGCTTTTGCAACAATATTACTATCAAGAAGATTGAAAAAGTACTAAAGACCGAATAAAATATTCTTTTCGGTCAAACTGTGTCCAGTGGGTGAGGGCTGTTTAAGTTATTGCAGAAGCGCATGGTAAGAGATGGGCCCAAGCAGCTTGTTGTAATAAAGTTTGGAGTGTCCAACCTAATTGAGTTCTCCAAAGCATGATGAGACTGTTGCGTGTGTAGTGATTGACAAAGACTAAAGGAGAGTATGCTTCATCATGATGAGGTAAGTGGTGAGCCCAAATCTAATATGTAATGAGCTAGATCAATATTATTTGTAGATAGGCAAGTCATTTGGCTACTATGAATTCTCGAATCTTATATTCGGTCACCACTGTACGACTGAATATATCAGACTAGTATGAGACTAATACCAGTCTAGGGGTGTGTTTCGGTCGGAACGGATCGGAAACACCCCTTTCGGAAAAAATTCCAAAATTTTCGGAAGCCAAAAATGCATTCCGAATTCCGTTCTGAAATTTCGGAAATTCCAAAATTATTTCCGATTCCGAAATTTCGGAAATTTCGGAATTTTCGGAAATTTCGGAATTTCATCAGATTCGGAATTTTTCGGAATATTCGGAATATTTTCGGAATTTTTCGGAATATTCAGAATTCAAGCTTAATGAGATTTCACTTGAGACTTGTAGGCCTTTTATAGAAGCACATTACATCCCATTTTTTGTGTTTTTTCGATGTGGGATGAACACAATTTTCGGAATATTTCGGAATATTTTCGGAAAAGTTTCGGAAAATACAATTTCGGAATATATTCGGAAATTTTTCGGAATATTTCGGAATATTTTCGGAAAAGTTTCGGAAAATACAATTTCGGAATATTTTCGGAAATTTTTCGGAATTTTCGGAATTCTAAAAACAATTCCGATTCCGATCCGATTTTTTTCGGAATTTTCGGAATTCGGAAATTCGGAATTCGGAATGCATATTTAGTTGCCAAAATCGGAATTTTTCGGATCGGAATCGGTCGGAATCGGAATTTCCGTTCCAAATGACACCCCTATACCAGTCTAAAGCATTCAGCTTGGAAGAAAATTATAGCTCTTCAAAATTTCTCCTTTTTCATTTTTAAAGAACCAAGGGGGTATTGTTTGTACATAAAAAATACATTTTTTAAATCAAAATTGGTACAAGGCTAATTGGAATTTTTAATCGGACTCATGAGACTAATTGCAAAAATTAGGGGTCAAGTGATTGGTTCAAAGTTGGTAAAGCTGAATGAGTTTCATAATCGGACTGACCTCTTAAATCAGGCTGTCATGCATATTTTTGCTATCGGACTGACCAACGATTTTGGTCTTTACCTCTAGTAGCCATTCACACAGTGATGGGCCCACTTTAGTTGGTAAACGGATAGACTTCATGTGTAATCAGACTGACTTCATGTTTTATCGGACCAACCTCATTTTTCCTTCTATTCAACCACAAAAGAAGTCATGGTAGGCCATCCCTAATTGGTTGACTATTTCGTTTTGCCTTCCATCAGTTAGGATAGCTCGGGCAGCCATGTTTGGATTACAACACTTAGCCGTCCTGACCATGTAAGTTAGTGCTGCACCACCTCAGTTTACAATTTGGTTGGCATCTTATTCGGTAGGTTATGGAAGTAATATATTCGATTATGGGAAGTATATCAATTCCTACAAATTTTTTATATGATAATACTATCATGTATGTGATAAGGGAAAATATTATCATCTGTTAGGAAGGATAATATTTCAAAATATTTTCACATATGGAAGATATTATCATATTTTGGGAGATAGTGTCAGAATCTTATACACACACATATATATATATATGTATATCTTTTACTTGGAGGGAAAGTCGTATGAATCAAGCCAAGATTTAGACCACATTCGTTTGAGCCTATTATGGAGAAAAATTTAGTATTTTATACCAGATAATTATGGAAGTCAAGAGCAGATTTTGGGAGATAAATCTGGCATTTTATACCAGATTAATATTCATATCATATTATTTCTTGCCTTATCTCATATTAGTCCGGGCCGCTATAAATCAGCAAGCTGGCCAAGCTGCAGACTCACTCCGCGTCACTTCGAAAAATGCATTCTAAACAGCATTATAGCATTCTTAGTTGTTTTAAGCTTTCTTAGCATTCTAGCATCCTCTTGTAATCTCTTTATTTACAATTAAATAAAAGTCCTCTTTTTATTTAATTTCTTTTGTTTCTCTTTCATCACTTGTATGGCTTGTGCGCTTCAGTACTGTCATAGGATTTTAGGTGATGATACTTTCCTACTCACCTCACATAATCACAGAGCTGGCCCTGAGGGGAAACAAAACAAGCGGTCATGTAGGGCCCCCAATTCCAAGGGCCCCCCATTCAAATTACGTCTTTAAACTTATGTATGTACAAACATGTTGGGAAAGTCGTGTTGAATAGTCTTAAAGCAATAAGATACCAAGCTCCACAAATAAGAGATGCTTTAATTGATTTGGCAAATAGCAGGGAAGCTGCCAAGATAAAGAGTGAAACTAAATGTTTAGCAGCATATGAGATTGAGAATTTTGAGTTCTTACTTGGCATGGTTATTTGTCACGATACTTTTGTTATTAATGCTGCATGTAAAAACCCTTCAAGCTGAAAATATAGATATTCATGTTGCAACAAATCAATTGAAATGACCTATTTCATTTTTTGAAAAATACAGAGTCTGGATTTGTGAATGCCATGATTGAGCCAAGGAAATTGCAAATACAATAGGAATTGAGCTTGTATTTCATGAGAAACACATCATTCATAGAAAAAGACAATTTGATGAGAGCATAATTAAAGATGTGACATAGTTGGTTGAAGAATCCTTTACAATTAACTACTTCAATTATGTAGTGGATCAAGCCCTTTCATCCCTCAATAGTAGGTAGGGTAATACTTGGGACACCCAAAGACACAACTTTTGGAACACAACCCAAACGATATGTCTATATCTCTCTTGTGATGTCACTTTTGGGACACAACCCAAACGATATGTCTATATCTCTCCTGTGATGTCACTGGGCAATGACATCACAGGAGAGATATAGACATATCGTTTGGGTTGTGTCCCAAAAGTTGTGTCTTTGGGTGTATCCCAATCTTTACTCTAGTAGGTATGAACAATTTCAAGTATATGGGGAGACTTTTGGGTTTTTGTTTGACTTGAAAAAATTGTAATCTATTTATGATGAGAGTTTGAACACCTATTGTGCCAACCTTGAAGACTTTTTGAAGCATGATAACTATGATGTTGATGTGATAGATTCATTTTCAGAATTAAAAGTCTTGATCAGAACAATTTTAGCAAAAGAAATAAAGAAGTCAATTGAGGTGTTGAATCATATGCAAGCGATGGATGGTTGTTTCCCAAATGCATAGATTGCATATAGAATTTTATTGACTATTTAAGTTACAATTGCCTCGACAGAGAGAAACTTTTCAAAGTTGAAGTTAAGATCAAGTCTTACCTTCGATTGCCTATGTCACAAGAAATATTGAACGGGTTAGCTACGTTATCTATTGAAAGAGATATGGTGAAAGAGATTGATTATACAAGTGTAATTAATGATTTTGTAGTAAAAATTTACGAAGGACAATATGTAAGTAATACTATTATTTGATGTAATTTAGTTTTACTTATTAATATAAGTCACTTTCTTTTGTAAATAAGTTTTCTTTTAGTAATGTCATTTTTCTTATAAGAAAATGTATAGAGGGCCCCATTTTGAAACTTCGTGTAGGGCCACCCAAAAGTCAGGACCGGCACTGCACAATCGCACTGCTAGAAGTTAGATTCTGAAACCTTGTGTATCACTCACACAAGTGATTTTAGGAACTTTTGTGTTTTATAAGTTTGGGTCTACTTCACAAGGCCCTGGCACGCCCGAACAACAAATATAGCAAACAAAAACAAGTTCACTGAGTATGTTCAATCAACTCTATTCAGCCTCACAATATATATATATATAAAGAAAATACAACACAAGAGATGTTGAGAGGTATTGATGAGTTATAGTTTGTTGAGAGAGTAATGTTAGACCCACACCCAAATGTCACACCCATTCATCCACACCCTGATATGGACCAATGGGGAGAGGAGAGAGACTGTGGAATCCTTTGTGGTCCTATTTGTGATAAATTTATCCAAACAATAAGGAGGTGCCACAAAGGATTTGACATGGCAAGACAGTTAATTAAGAGGGAAGTGGTTATTAACAGTTTGCCATTTACTCAGTTTAAAATGTAAACTGCCAAGGGACCCGTGTTGATCATTTAAAGAATAATTGAAGACAGGTGTCAACCCAAGGTAGTGCCACGTGAACGAGCAGTTATCAATTAGAAGAAGGATCATTCTGCAGAGGTTACTGGGAGGCCTCGACAATTATAAATAGAGGAAGTATGTGATCAGAAGGGGATCTCTCGATGAACATCAACCAATACACTTCTATACCTTTACATATATTGTACTTTTATCAATACTTTTAGAGTTTGAATTAGAACACCTTCGAAGTTATCTTCAAGGTTAGATTGTAGTTTATTTTACTTAATAAAATAGTTTGTTTCTTTACTATTTTCATTTACTGTTCTTTGATAGGAGTAGTTATACATTACTTAGTTTGAAGTTCTTTAATCAGTCATATCTTTACATGTTTAAAGTCGTTGTTAAGGCATCGAATGTCACCACAATCTCCCTGGTCAGGCGCAGTTTGGATACTTATTACATCATACACATTGCCAATTTGCTTGCCTGGCATGCACGCACTTATATAATTCCATTTATATCCTTAGAGGAATTTTCCAACCAAACATTTTTGGCACGCCTGGTAGGACACTAGTGTCAAATGATGACAAACAGAAACCTTTGAAGCAATAGGTCTGTGGATAATGCCAATACTGGTGTTAATAATGCTAAAATTGGTGGTTCTTCACACCAAGATCCACAAAAGCAGCAACACTGGGAATCATGTGAATAATGAAAACCCATAAATAGGGGTTGAAAATTTGAATCCAATTCCAAAAATGGAAATATTGGTTTAGATGTTCAACATGATTTGGTGAATCAGTTGACACCAATGTTTGATCATTTGGGAAACATGATTTAGAATGTTAATACTCTGATCACTTCCCTTAACAACAACATACCACATTTTACACCAGTAGTGGTGCCAAGTAAAAATCCTTTTGTGATTTGATAGAATGGAAGAGATTATACTCATGGCTTATTTCAGCCAAATCCTTCGATTCATGCAAATGAGCTTCCTTCTAGGCCTAATTCACAAAAAAGCTTCTATATGCTTGTCCCTAATCCTATTACTCCAATGTTCGAAGGGGTTCAAGGATATCGTATAGGACATGGTCAAGATCATATGTATAGACCAACGAATGTCGAAAAACATAGGCCAAGGGAAAGCATAATAGGCCAAAGTAGGAGAATAAATAACAATTCTATATTCAAACCAGATCCTACTAGAGTAGATGTTGGTTGAAGAAACAAAAATCCTAGGAGGATGGACAATGTTCCTCAACCACCTCCAATACCAGTAATGAACCCTCCTATGGGTCAACCAGGTTATCAACAACATGGTTGAGAGAAATGACATAATTAATTTAATCCATGAAGTTTGTGGACCCATGGCTCGGGGGGTACAAACTCCAGTATATAGGAAGCCTTATCCTGACTGGATTGACAGGATTGAATTCCCTAGGGGATTTAAGTTTCCTACCTTTACTATGTTTGTTGGAGATGGGAGTCAATCTACAGTTGAACTTATAGCAAAATTCATCAGTCAGTGTGTTGATGCAGGAAATAATGAATATCTTAGACTTCATCTATTTTCTAATTCATTAACAAATATAGTATTCACATGGTTTATCAATTTGGCTCCTAATTCGATCCATAATTGGGCACAAATGGAAGAATCTTTCCATACTCAATTTTTTCAAACAGAACTAGAAGTTTCTATGGCTGATTTAGCCAGGCTTTGTCAAAAACCTGATGAAAAGGCTACTCAGTTCATAAATAGGTTCAAGAGGGCTAGAACAAAGTATAACATCATTTTTACAGAGCCTGGATTTGTTAAATTGGCTCAAAATGGCCTCAAATTTAGACTTCAAAAGAAGTTTGATGCATTAGAATTTAGAGATCTTGTCGAATTAACTGCTCGAGTATCCAGATATGAAGTCTTGTTAGAAGAAGAAAATGAAAGGATTGCTTCTTCATTAAAAATGCATTATAAGGATTCTAATTATGAAATAGATGCTACAGAAATAATAGAAAAAGAACTTTTCACATGCAAAAGTCTTGTGAAGAAAAATATCTCTGCTGAATCATATAAATCTAAAGGATCATCCAATAAATATTCATTCGATGTTTATAAACTTGATGAAATTTTTGACCATTTATTATAAGAAAAAATAATCAATTTGTCTGATGAGACAAAATTACTTTCTAATGATGAATTAAAAGGTAAAAAAATATTGCAAGTGGCCTAATTCTTGGACTCACTCAACTAATAATTATACTATTTTTTGAGACAGAATCCAAGATTTGATCAGGAAAGGGAAGTTGAAGTTTCCTGAAAAACAAATGGGGGTCGATGAAGATCCATTCCCAGCAGTGCAAGAAGTATCCATCAATGTTCATAACATTTTCCTTGAAACTCTTGTCAAAGAGAGGGAGAAGACAAAGGAAGAGGACCAAAAGAAAAGGCTTGAAGAGATGGCAAAAAAGAGCCTTGAAGTTCCCACTTTCAACCAGGAGTATGCAAAAAACTTATGCATTGGTTGTGGGAAAAGGTATGCTGAGATGTACGATGAAAGGATTGAGGCTAAAATAGGCAGAAAGAATAAACAACTTTCATTCGAACAAAAGAGAATGAATACTTCGTATGAACCTCCACTAAAGCCAATCATGAACATTGGGATAGGACAATTCAAAGGTCCAATTTATCAAGCCTCGATGTATGCAGAACCAACGATGGCAAGGTATTCTCCAAGACCAATGGATCATTTTAAAGCCAATTATTCGCGGAATTTTTATGCTGGTAATTCTGTTCGTCCATTAAGGAACATGCAATATGTGAGGCCAGGTATATCTCATGTACCAAAGAAATATCATATGGTACAAAAAGAAAGACAAGCCCAATTTATACCACCAAAATAGTGTCAGCCAATGTGGTACAACCTGAGATGAATATGGCAACATCAAACTTAACACCAAAGGTTGGTGAAACATCACAATCAGAGATGCCTGCATTGGTGCCAGGAGTACCAAATTGGTTTGTCATGCAAGATGATAGGATTAAAAATCTGATGGATCAACAAGGATCTCAGAACAAAAAAAGGATGATCAAACCTCCACAGGTTGAGATGAATACATGGCGTGTGCTTCAGCATCCTGAAGAAAAAGAACCAAAAGGTGGTTCCTATAATAAATATGACTCAGCAAAGAAGACTTCAGAGGAAATATACTATGTGGAAAGAATTTTCCAATATTGAAACTCAAAGCCAAGAGTTGGAAAGTAGGATTGAGAAAGATTCTGGTAGTATTTCGAAGCCTAATCCTAGATTTGATCGTAATATTAAGGCAGACAATGATGCTATGCCTGATGAAAGTATCATTAAAGCCAAAGTTATAGAGTTGGAAAAAGCCATGAGTATTGGCGGAAGAAATGAAGAAATGACAACAGTGGAATCCCAAGTTTTGGGAAGTACTGAGATTAAACATAATAGTGAAATCGTCAAGAATGAAGATATATACATCCAGTTTGGCACATTTCCATAATAGATGGAAGTTAACACTGCCACTTTTACGTTACCAAAGGTCTTTGAAGCAAAAGAAGATCAACCAATGGATGAAGAAATGGAAATGGAAGTATCTACTGAAGATGTTTCTGAGGTAAATCTTCGTAAATTCATTTTTAGTGATTGCAATCTCATATATTCATTCGAAGAGCCATCATCAGAAATGACTAAGCACCTTAAACCATTATACATAAAAAGCTTGTTGAAATGGAGTTCTTTTAAACAAAATATTGGTTGATAATGGTGCTGCTGTAAATATTATTCCTCAAAGTACCTTGAGGAAAATTAACAAATAAGACTCAAAATTAATACAGACTCACATTATGATATCAGGCTTTACTGGTGATAAGAAAAATACCAAGGGAGTAATACCTATTGAAACTATAGTAGGTTCGAATAAATCCAAAACTGCTTTCTTTGTGGTGGATGCTAATCCTAGTTATCACACCTTATTAGGAAGGGATTGGATTTATGCTAATCGATGTGTTCCTTCTTCAATGCATCAGAAATCGTTACTTGTGAAGGAAGACCGTGAGATTGAAACAGTGAAGGCTGATACTCAGCCTTTCCATGCTAGCTCTAACTACGTCGAAGATCAATTGTATCAAGAGAATGTTAAACCAATTAACATTAAAGAGTCAGAAGATGAGTCTCCAGAGGAGAATTGTGACATTTTGGCTGATATGCCATTAGGTTCTTTAGAACCATTGGATGATGACAAGGTAGTTTAATGACACACACATCTATAGAAATAGAAAGTGTGAAAGAGACCATTCGACTGGTCTTACAAAAATTAATGAGTGAAAATTTAGAATCAAGAATTGAACAAGGTTCAACCAGAAATTGGTCAGATTATGTCTTCAAAAAAGATCCTCAAGATATAAAGGATATCGGCAGGGAAGAATTATCTGTGATGCCAGAAAGTTCTCTATACAATAATAGTCACAAGATCCTTTATTAGAGATCAATTTAGGATTAGAACAACAAAAAAGAATTACTTATTTAAGTTCTAAACTTGGAAAATGTGACAAAAATAAACTGGTCGAATTATTAAAGAAATTTCGAGATTGTTTTGCTTGGGATTATGATGAATTATCAGGACTCAAAAGAAGCTGGATATAAACCAGTGAAACAGTAACCTCGAAGGATGACACCAGAAGTCACCATGAAGATTAAAGAAGAAATCAAAAGGCTGCTCAAGGCAGGTTTCATTAGAACTGCCAGGTATGTTGAATGGATTTCAAATGTTGTTCTAGTTATGAAGAAAAAATGGGAAATTAAGAGTCTATATTGATTACAAGTATCTTAATTTGGCCACACCTAAGGATGAATATCCTATGCCAATAGTTGATTTTTTAATTGATAGATCTGCTGGAAATAGTATAATGTCTATGATGGATGGTCACACAGGATATAATCAAATATGTATTGTTGAGGAAGGCATTCATAAAACCGCATTTAGGTGTCCAGGGAATATAGGTATCTTCGAATGTGTACAAATGCCTTTTGGTATGAAAAATGCAGGAGCTACGTATCAGAGGGTTATGAATGCTATTTTTTATAATATGATTGCAACATTTTGAGATTATTATATAGATGACATAATTGTTAAATCAAGATCATTTGATGGTCATCTAATGCACATGAGATTAGCATTCGAATGAATGATATTTTTCAAACTTAAATTGAATCCATTGAAATGTGCTTCTGGAGTTAGTATTGGAAATTTTCTAGGGGTATTTGGTGCATGAAAAAGGAATTCAGGAGGATTAGAATAAAGCTCAAGCAATTATTCAAAGTAAACCCCCTTCGACCAAAAAGGAATTGCAAAGATTCCTAGGACAGGTTAATTTTATTCGAAAGTTCATTTCCAATACTGCTGGTTAGGATTAGCTTCAATAGGATATTTCGAGAGGTTAACGACATGGTAGATTCCTGTTGTGATCAAAGCCTCTCTCTTTTTGTCCAAAATCCTCTCTGCCTATTCTGGCCAATCTTTTCCAGGTTTAGGCCAATGTCGAAACTTCAATTCATTCCTTGGAATAGGAATTTCCTGTTGGTATGCTAAGTGTTGTCCTAATCTAAGGTAATATACATAAAGTTTGAGATTAGGGGTACTCAAGCAAGGACCTATAGCGATTGAAGATTCCTTATTAAGAAAAGTAATGGGGACGAGGATTTCATTGATCAGTGAAGTTTTTTTCCCATTCGAATACTTTGATTGTTCATCCTGAACGATTTTCTCAAAGTCATCGCAAACTTTTTGAAGTTGGGTGTTGTCTGTTGATGTGGTCATTTTTTAAGAACAAGGATGGGAGTGAATACAACGAGATTAGGGTGTAAAGAGATAGAATAGAGAAGATGAGTTTGTGAAGATAGAAGGTTCTTTCTTTTCTATTACCTATCTATTTATAGCCTTTGGTGTCGTTTGGGAAGAAACACATTTATTAAGAAAGTAGCCGTTGGAATTGGTTACTTAAATAGCCGTTATTTTAAATAAGAATGCATACTGATTTAGAATGAACCATTTCAGTTTGGTTAATATATAAATGAATTTTTATAATTCATTGAACTAAGAAGGAAATACAAATTACAAGCATAGTTGATAAAAGTGTGGAAACCCATAAGTCATGAGATTGTGAAACATATCCCAATAATAACCAAAATACTCCGCTTCTATTTCTATCTCGAGACTTAAATTCCTGGCTTGCAATGCCAATTTGTCTTCACTTCGAAGGGTGAAATAAGAAGCCTTGAGTTGTTCTTCATACTGATTTAACCAAATTGATCTTGGCTAAGGCTTTGCGAAGACCTCGAAGTTCTTTGGCTAATGGAGTTTTACCTCGAAGAGATATACAGCAGTTTGGCTTCATCTTTGAGATATGCAATTCGACCTTCGAGGTCAGGCTTCGAATAATAGGAAACATTACTCTTTTCGTGAGAACTTCCACACCCATAGATGTATTTGTCTTTAAGCTCTAATACTTCATCAAGAAGTACAATTGGACCTTCCTTGAAATTGTCATACAGATCCATCAAGTAATTTAGGTGACTAATACTTTCTTGATAATGGGAATACCACCTTACATGAGTAGGTAAGGTTCAAAGGGTGAAATCAAGTTGGGTTCAAACAAGTGTTGAAATGGTCCATTCATGACATAAGATATGGCAACTCCATTCAAAATTGATTTAAGCCTTTGGTTCTTGTAATATGGAGAATGGGAGATGTGAGAAGGCTACTAGAAGCCTTTGTGCTTGAATAATTAAGCATAAGGAAGGTGATAAAATAGGAGGAGTATGTTCGAATATAGGACCATTCCTGCACAATTGGTCTAATTTTAAAAAAGGATCACGTATATCCTCAAACGGGCCAACCACTTGAACCCTTGTGTCAGGAAAGCCTAGCAAAGAGTAATAAAAAAAGAAGCACTATTTCCTTTTAATCTTTTTCAAAAAGTTTACATTTGGAAAGGAAAGCTGAGGAGTAGTGCTCATTGGAAAACTTTTCATGAGATGCCCTCATATATATATGAATAGAAGGCCTGCCTTGGGGAGTTGAGACATTACCTCTTTGGAATCTTTCACCAGGAGGATTGGTAGAAGATATTATCCAGTCATTCAACAAGTTTTGTTCTCGAGAGATGCAATATGAAAATGGATAATTTGGTTTTATTATTCTACTTCGAAGGATTCCTTCTGTTTTAGGATATTTGAAGTCTGGATGAATAACTGAAGGTGCTATGATTGGTGTTTCAAGGTTTATACCTTTGTAATATCCTATGCCTTCACCATGGGAAATGTGTTGTTCCCAAGCAGGAGGGAATGTTTGAGAATTGTAAATTGATTTCAAGGGAGTCGAAGATGAAATTTGTTCTAACGAAGATGCACTTGGTCAGTTTAACATTTTATGCCATTTTTTCCACTTTGAGTAGGTGAATGGTTCAGGAGGAATCTCAGGAGGATGCAAAAAGGTTCGATAAGGATTTTCAGGGCATTTTGTTGTCAAAATTACTTCTTCAGGAAGGTCTAAAGGAAAATGATCAACAATATCAAACGAAGTATGAGAAGAAGACATGTTTAATAAAGTAGATTCGAAGTGACAAGTGAAGTTGTAAATGCAAAGACTAAGCAAAGATGATATGATAGTAGAATGTGAAGATAGATGCAGGTTTGAGCCCTCAATTTAACCATGTTCAGAAGGTTACATGAAAATCTCAACTGCCCATCATGATTTTGACACGATCGCCAATATCTTTTTCGAATCAAAAGGAAAATGGCTCGGGAGGTAATGTTTGTGATAAATTTATCCAACCAATAAGGAGGTGCCACAAAGGATTTGACATCGCAAGACAGTTAATTAAGAGGGAAGTGGCGCATGGACAGTGATATGCACAAAAATATCAGGTCAAAGTCAAGCCTCGCCTCCTCAGCAAAAAGAAGCCAAGTCATCTTGAATTTGGACTGACTACACAGCCATCCTGGGCTGTTATGCAAAACTGCCCAGTTTGGTAGTAAGTCCGGACGTTCTCTCCAGATGGACCCCACATGGGCGCGCCCCCAGTAGGCATGATTGCTTGGTCAGCAAGCCTCCAGGCAGTTTCCTATCCCAACTAAAAGACTAAATGGGAGGAGCAGGCAGTTTCCTAAACCACTTAGGAAACACCCCTAAATTCATGTAAATTAAGATGTAAATAGATTAGGCTTCCTAATCTATAAACTTACCTTGTACGGGTGGTCTCTTGCACCTATAAAAGAGGGCACCCGCCCCTATTGAAAAGGGGGGCATTCTTAGCCTAGAGAATAGCAGTTTATACTCACTCATACGCATACACCCGGTCGGTTTTACTGGTAGTGCCGCCCAACTGTTGGCTCACCAAGCCTGCCAGTGATCTGCTAGTGAAGCGCTCCGACGCACCCGTGGATGTAGGTCACCTCATTAACGGGGCCGAACCACATACAAACTTCATTGTGTCCATCTCTTTTGTGTATTTCTTTTGACCCATTGAAAAGGGAGGCATCATCAGTTTGGCGCCGTCTGTGGGAAGCCTCAAGTTTTTCACCAACAAATTTTTTGGCTGATCAACATGCCACCGAAGACGAGTAAGAAGAATCCCGCCCAGGCCGGTCAGGAAAACTTGCAACTCGAGCAACAGGCCACCTCCATGACCTCCGAACAAGTGACAGTGGCACTCGCGCAACTTCTGGAAGGCCAGCGGCAAACCCAGCAGCAAATTGAAGTGTTGTTGGCCCTGCAGGAAAAGCGTCCTCAATCCGAGAACCAGCCCGGGAATAGTAGCCCCTCCCAGGAGCCCGCACGAGTCCAGAACCATACCCACTCTACGCCGGTGTCCTCGTTAGATTGGGAGCACGTCTGAGATGGTGACCGTAGCAGAGCACCCAAGTGAACCAGGCAGCAAGCTCGGACTAATCCTTGCCCGGTGGAAGATGCTAGAGATATCATCAACAAACGACGCGCTGCCAGAAGGGAGGAATTAGGGCAAAAGGCCCTGGAATCGGCCAAAGACCCTCCGGTCCGGAGCCAGGGAGATCTTAGGCATACGATTACCCGGAGCCAGAGTCGGGTTCTATCCCCAAAGACAATACACTTCGAAGAGGAGGCCTCATCATCAGACCTGACGTACCGCTCAGATATGGAAAGGAGAACCGAGTGAGATGTAAAGGCCCAGATTGAGGACTTGCAACAGAAAATCAAAAAGCTGAACTGCAAGCAGCTCACGATCATACTAATACAGAGACCGAGTCATCCTATACCACTTGGGTCACTGCATTCCCCATCCCACGGAAGTTTAAACCGCCTCATCTCAACTCTTATGACGGTTCAAGGAGCCCAGTGGATCATGTCCGCACTTATAAGGCTCAGATGGCGCTAGTCACCACGGTCGACGAGTTACTGTGCCTGGCCTTCCCCAGTACCATTAAAGGCCCGGCCGTGCAGTGGTTCCACGCTCTGAAACCCTGAACGATTGATGATTTCAAGACATTAAGCAAGCTCTTCATCAGCCAATTTGTGGGGATGCTAGACCGGTCACAATCAGGCACCCAGTTGCTTACCGTCAAGCAGCGAAAGGGAGAGTCCTTGAGGGAGTACATGGACCGTTTCAATTAGCAGAGGCTCCAGATCAGTAACTTGAACGAAACGGCTGCAATCATGACTTTCTGCTTGGGGGTTCAACATACCAAGGTCGCTACGTTGTTCCACCATGACCGACCGGAAACCCTGGTGGAACTCTCAGAGAGGTTCAGAAAGTACATCGACATGGAAGAGTTCCTGAAGTCCAAGCACACCAGCTTTATGGGAGAAGAGTCCCCAAAAGCTAAACAGAAACGTGAGGGCTCCGAGAAGGGTCCGGGAAAGAAGCCCAGACGAGATCAGTAGAGAGGCATTCGGGATCAGATCCCGATTACCTTCAACCCACTTTCCCAGCCAATCCACAAAGTTATGGCCTCCACAGAGATCCAGAGACTACTCTAGGAGCCTACCAAGTTGAAAAGCCCGCCCGACAAGAGAAATCGGGACAAGTTTTGCCGTTTCCACAAAGACCACGGGCATGACACAAAGGATTGCTTTAAGCTTAAGATTGCCATTGAGAAGCTGATTGAGTAGGGCCACCTAGCCGAATTCGTGGATGCAGATAGATGACCTCGACAAGAAAACTAGGCTCCCCGAGCAGTCGCGACCCCTTAGGCAGATTAATGTAATCTCCGGAGGCATTTCAGGCGGAGGGGATTCACAATCGGCTAGGAAGAGGCATGCCCGGGCATCCCGATCGGATGTCTAGCATGTCCAATCCACCGGCTCTCCCCCAACTGACGTGTTGACGTTCTCATCTGAAGATATGCTAGACCTGCACTACCCTCATGATGACCCGCTGGTGGTGACGCTCTCTGTAGCAAACTATATAATCAAAAGGGTGTTGGTAGATGCGGGCAGCTCCTCTGACATCATGTTTGTCTTAGCATTCGATTAGCTAGGGATATCCAGGGATCGGCTCTGACCAGTGGCCACTCCCTTGGTAGGTTTCAACGGATCCAGCACCCAACCGCTCGGTACTATCGAGCTCCCAGTCCTCATGGGAGCCTACCCTCAACAAGCATCTGTACTGGCAAGCTTTGTGGTCGTGGAAGCTCCATCTACGTACAATGTCATCCTTGGGAGGCCAACCCTCAACAAAGCCAGGGCGGTCATATCAACGCACAACCTGGTGGTTAAATTTCAAACCCCTCAAGGGCCCGAAAGCTTACGAGGAGACCAAGCAATGGCCCAGAGTTGTTATGTCAGCTCCCTGCGCTGAGAAGTCATCACAGAAACATTGAACATCCAGGAGATGGATCCAAGAGACCACGGTGATAGAATGGGTCCGGTAGAGGAGCTGGAGCTAGTGGTGCTAGACCCTCAGTTCCCTGATCGGATGGTCAGTATCGGCAGCCTCTTGAAGTCCGGCCTTAGGGAGAAACTGGTTCAATTTCTGCAACAGAGCTAGGATGTTTTCGCTTGGTGTTATGAAGATATACCCGGGATTGACCCCCGGGTAATGTCTCACCGACTTAATGTCAATCCAGAATCCCGATCGGTGAAGCAGAGAAGATGGGGTATGGTCCCCGAAAGGCAAACGGCGGTGTCCGAAGAAGTAGAGAAGCTCCTGAAAGCAAAATCTATCCGAGAGGTCCACTATCCCGACTGGTTAGCAAACGTAGTATTGGTCAAGAAAAGTAACGGGAAGTGGAGGATGTGAGTGGACTTCACCAATCTGAACAAAGCCTGCCCCAAGGATTGCTATCTACTGCCTAGGACAGATCTCCTTATGGACTCCACAGTCAGTCATGCGCTCCTCTCGTTCATGGATGCCTACTTCGGGTACAATCAGATCAGCATGTACCTCGGGGATGAAGAAAAAACCTCATTCATCACAGATCAGGGGACCTACTGCAACAAAGTCATGCCCTTCGGCCTCAAAAATGCTAGGGCGACCTATCAATGCCTGGTCAATCACTTGTTCAAGGACTTGATCGGGAAGTCTATGGAGGTCTACGTTGATGATCTGCTGGTCAAAAGCCAGGACGAGTCTGACCATCTGGAGCATTTAGCTGGGGCCTTCAGCATTTTGAAGAAGTTCGGGATGAGGTTGGACCCAGCCAAGTGCACATTTGGCATCTCGTCCGAGAAGTTTCTTGGGCACCTGGTCAGCAGTCGGGGAATCGAAGCCAACCCCGGGAAAATTAAGGCCATCGTAAACATACAGTCACCCAAGTCAACCAAGGAAGATCAGAGCTTGGCCGAGCGCGTCGCCGCATTGAATAGATTTGTTTCCCGAGCCACCAACCGCTGTCTGCCAATTTTCAAAATCCTCCGCAAGGCCTTCCAGTGGTCGGAAGAGTACGAGGAGGCGTTCCAGGAACTCAAGAAGTACTTGGTATCGCCCCTCTACTCACAACACCCATTCCAGACGAGGAATTATTCTTGTACTTGGCAGTATTACCGTCGGCGGTTAGCTCGGCCCTTATCCGAGAAGAACACGTGATACAATTCTCAGTCTACTATACTAGCCGAGCGCTTCAAGGGGCAGAAAGTAGATATTCCCGGACTGAGAAGCTCGCATTCGCCCTCATCACCTCTACTCGGAGACTCCGTCCATACTTTCAGGCCTACGTCATTATGGTCCTCATAGACCAACCTCTCCGTAGGATCTTGAGCAGGCCTGAGACATCCAAGAGGCTCGTTAAATGGGCCTTGGAGTTAAAAGAGTTTAAAGTGCTCTACCGACCCTGGATGGAGATCAAAGGACAAATCGTCGCAGATTTTCTCGTTGAGTTCACATATCCAGAGGAATCAATAGAAGAGCTCGACCCGCCAGATCTACCGCCCGGGATACACTCAGACATCCCAACCTGGACACTTTACATGGACGGGTCTTCCAACAAGCAGGGTAGCGGGGCAGGGATCATCCTAACAACACTAGGTGGGATCCAGCTCGAGTATGCACTTAGGTTTGGATTCAAGGCCTCCAATAATGAGGCCTAGTACGAAGCCCTGCTAGTTGGACTACAAATGGCAACCTCAATGGGTGCACTACAGATTCAAGGGTACAGCGACTCTCGGCTCATGGTAAATCAAGTCAATCAGGAGTATGAGGCTCGAGAGAATAACATGATAGTTTATCTAGCCCTTGTCCGAGCAATTTCAAAGAAACTTCAAGGGTTCTATGCCATGCAGATACCTAGGGAGGATAACACTAAGGCCAACTGATTAGCCTGCCTTACTTCATCTTCTGAGTCAGACTTGCCCGGGATAAGGATAGAGTACCTACCTGAGCCATGTGTGTTCAACTCGGAATGTATGGAGCTAGAACTGGTCGTCTTAGAACCTAGCTAGATGGACCCAATCATGGCATTTCTGGCAATAGGTGCGTTACCAGACGGAAAATAAGAAGCCCGCCAGGTTAAATACCGAGCGGCAAGGTACCACGTTATTGATGGCATTATCTATAAAAGGGGATTTTCTATACCATACCTCCGCTATGTCCACCCTGAACAGGTACAAGCAGTACTGTACGAAATCCACGAAGGGGTATACGGGAACCACATCGGAGGCCGGGCACTCTCACGCAAAGCCTTGTTGCAAGGTTACTACTAGCCAACCATGGCCAAAGACTCTCAAGAATGCGTCAAGAGGTGTGATTCGTGCGAAAGATTTTCTCCCATGATCAACCGTCCGGGCGAACTTCAGATGCCAATTCTCATCCCCTGACCGTTTGCTCAATGGGGTATTGACATCATCAGTCCTCTCCCGAAGGGAAAAGGATAAGTCAAATTCACCGTCATAGCCATGGACTACTTCACCAAGTGGGCAAAGGCAAAGCCCTTGGCAACAATCACCGAGAAGAAAATAGAAAACTTCATGGAAAGGAACATCCTTAGCAGGTTCGAGGTCCCCCGAGTTCTGGTTAGTGACATCGGTAGACAATTTGACACCCCGGTATTCAAGCAGTTCTGCTCGGGTTACGGGATATCTAATCACTACTCATCCCTCGAGCACCCCCAGGCCAATGGCCATGCCAAGGTGACCAACCGGATTATTCTTCAGTCGATCAAAATGAGGGTTGAAAGTGCAAAAGGACTATGGGCAGAGGAACTACCGACCCTCCTATGGGTCTACCGCACTACTCCCCAAGCGGCAACAGGCGAAACACCGTTCTCTCTAACCTACGACTTTGAGGCGGTGGTCCCCACGGAGCTTGGGTTACCTACTTACCGGGTGGCAAATTTCAGCGAGCTAGACACTGAAGATGCCCTAAGGGCGGAACTTGACTTGGTAGAAGAGAAAAGGGACCGGGCATATCTGAAAGTGGCAACCTACAAGCAGAGAGTCTCCCGATACTATAACAGCAAGGTGAAGCATCGCAGTTTCTAGATAGGAGATCTGATCCTGAAGGCAGTCAACTAGTCCACGAAAGTCCCGAGCCATGGAAAGTTGGGACCAAACTGGGAAGGTCCATACCTAGTTAGGTTACAAAATCTAGACGGGCACGACCTCTCTCATCCTTGGAACGTGCAACACCTCCGCAAGTACTTCCAATAAAGAATGAGAATAATGTTGGCTAGGAACCATGTAGCTCAACCCAATCATATCTATTCATATAGTAATAAAAGTTTCTTTTTCCGCCAAACAACTCTTCTCCATGCTTGCTCACTTAAAAGACCTCAGGGTCAGACTCCAAGCACTTAAAAAGACCTCGGGGTCAGACCCCAGGCACTTAAAAGACCTCGGGGTCAGACCCCAGGCACTTTAAAGACCTAGGGGTCAGACCCCAGGCACTTAAAAGACCTCAGGGTCAGACCCCAGGCACTTAAAATGACCTCCGGGTCAGACTCCAGGCATTTAAAAGACCTCGGGTCCAAAACACGAGGCACAGGCTTCGCTTAGTTCTAACCTATAAGGGGTGGCTGATGATGGAAAGTCCTAAAAGACCCTGCAACCACCCATGTTCTAGGTCGGTTTCCTACGGTCACCCCCTCTATACGCTAGCCTTAGCAAAAGCTTGGGGGGCAGGGCAGACTAAATAGGAAATCATACCGGATACTAACAGGACTTGGAATCCTAGAACACTTCTAACATTCCTAAGTACCTACAGTACCCAGAGAAACAGCTCGGGTAGTAAACAGTCACAAACCTGTACTATACCGAGCAAGACCCCCATATCAGGTCCCTGAAAGACCAAGTGTTCTCTACCGGTTAAGTCCTAACTTTTGCTAAGGCAAGGTTCCTACGGGATTTACAACCGGTCGGTTACAGGCAATCACAAACAAGCATTCAAGTGCAAAAATAATTAATGGAAAGACTGGTTTCAAGGACCTTTTCATTAATTAAAAAATAGTTTGTACAACTTGGGGGGTAGTTATAGTAGCCTCCCCCCTAAAAAAAACAACAACAAAGGGGGAAATAGAAAATACAATTCAGGGACTAAGGGTTGTCAATCTTGACCACGTCTTCAGCCTCTCCGGTCTCTCCTAACGGGGCGGGTTCTCCACCCGAAAGCGAGCTTCTGCCTGGGGCAGCAAAACCGTCAGCAACTCCGCCCAAGGCGGTGGATTTGTTAGCTTCTTCGGTTGGGGCAGCAGCAGGACCAAGGTCCCAGTAGTTCGAATCAATCCCCTCATAGGACGAGATGTCCCATTCAGGGTGATCCCGAGCTAGCCTTCGCTTGAGGTCCTCGTAGCCTTGGAAGAAACCGTCATCAAAAACCTCCTCTATGGCTCCCGCCGTTGTTGCCTCAATCGCAGCCTTTACCTTAGCCTCTGTAGGAACCGCAATGGCCCGGGAAGCCTCCAGATCTACCAGGGCAGTCGCCAACTCTGTCCAGGCTGCACCAAGGCTCAGGGCTAAGCCCTTCACCTTATCCTTTTCTAAAGCCAGGGCATTTTGCCTGGCCTCCGAAGTCACTCGCTCCTCAGACAGAACGACTTCAGCAGCAGCGGTCATCCTGGCCAAAGAGGGCAGGAAGGACTCAGCCCCTGCGGCCATGCAGCCGACCTGCAAAGAATCCAAGACGGTCAGTTAACAAGTTAAACACATGAGAAGTTGTGGTAAAGAGGAGCAAAACCGCCAAGTGCTTACCATATAGGAAAGACTGTATAACCATCCTTGAAATGCCTCGAGAGACATGTTTGCACACACCTCCACCAGGCTGGGGAGAAGGGCGGACTTGACCCTTTCCCTGATCACTACCGATTCCTCAACCGGCACCTCGGATGGTATTTCCGCTCGGGGAAAAGTCTCTGCTACCACCACGTAGGGAGATGAAATCCTGACGGGTTCCGGACAGTTCACAGTCCCGTGCCAGATTCGCCTCAGCGGGCGTTCATTGCTGATCTTGTCAGAATCAAGATATAAAAAGTGTTCTTTACTTTTCAAAAGATTTGCAGTGTGAAAGTAAAGGTCGAACCCACAGAGATTGATTAACTACCGTGTTTTAATCTTAAAACCTAAATCTAATTAATTATAAAAAACGGATTTTGATTTGAATTTAATTAAACTAATCACAATAAAAATAAATCTAAACTATGAAAGCAATTAAAGTTGTTTAAATGATGTTTAAGGGAACCTAGGATTGCAAATCCACCACTAGCTTCATAATAGGAATATTTATGAATTACTTTAGCTTATTAAGTTGGATGATAATGGGGAATTGTAGCTACAAGCCCAATTCCTCCGACAAGAAGATATTCATGGTTCAAGCACCAACATAATCCATCTTCGGTTAGCACGAATTATCCCACACTAAACTAGGGTTGTGATCTAATCAGTCTAACCTAGGCATGGACTATTCGGATACTTGATAGCACAAATCAATAAAGCACCATCACATGTAAACAATCTAAACAAGCACAACAAGAATAGATCGTTGAGCACATCACAGTCAAAATAGATCTAAGACAAGAATAAATTCTGAAAGCAATGATTTAATCCATAGAAGTACGATTTATTTATAAAAATCCTCTAAACATGTGACTGTCATCCATACATAATAAAACTAAAATAAAAACATAAATAAAACCCTATTACTCGTCTAGGGATTCATTGAAACCCTAGATCTATGATCTAGCCGTCCATGGAAGTAATTGATGGAGGAGACCATGGAAACCCTTGGTCTTCTTCTTCTTCTCCTTGCTTCCCTCCCTTCAATGGCTGGAAGTATGGTTGTAGAATGTGTGTATATTAATGGCTAACAATGTCTAACCCTTTAATTGTAATAAAATATGGTATAAATATATTTACAACAAGTTTTGGAAGCCTTCCTAACCCGAAACGAACTGAAATTGATGTAATTTATAGTCTAGACGTCGTTCAGCAGTTTCATTTGCACAGGAGTCTTCAGTACCCTGAAATACGCAACTTTGGTTTTTACACATATCGCGCGAGCGATTCTCGGTTTCTCGCGCGCGCGAGGTACCAAATGTCGCGCTCGCGCGCGCGACTTGGCTTTTTCAGCTTCTTTCTTTGTGCTTTTTCACCCTGTTTAGCCTGGTTTAGGTGATTTCTTCCAAACCCTGTCAGAAAATAGAAAACGAAGTAAAAATATACAAAAACAGGATAAAAAGGTACTAACAAATGCTCGTTAAGGCATATAAATAGGATTTGTTCTCTCCCGATCAATTGCCCAAGGCTTCCGCGGCAGGCCTTTTTTCTTGTGCCACCGCCAACCGGGCGGCAGTAGCAGTAGCAGTAGCAGCAGTAGCCTGCCTCTCCCTTAACTGCTCTAAATTCCTCTTTGGGGCCATTTCTGTAAAAGAAAAGTAGCCACGAAGTCAGTAATCAGAGCAACGAGACAATAGAGGATAACCAAAATGAAGTTGCCGATCAAACTCTTACCCAGGATGATTGAGGGAAAGACAGGGGCCTCGGTGGGGTGTTCTGGTCGGTGATCGCCTCTCTGATCTCTCGAGCAGGTTAGAACGTCCCAAATGTTGATAGGACGGTCTGCCGAGTTTTTGATTCTCTCTTGGCACTCCCCGGGAATACTAGGTGGGCTGGCTGGCCTCGCTGCAACGCAAAATGTAACGCAGTTAGTCTCAAATCAAAGTAAAGGAAGTGAGCGGAAATTATTGCACTTACCCCATAGTTATCCCGTCCAGGAAGTCCTCATCTGGATCCCCGAGGCCCGCTTACAGAGTCCCAGGGTGGATACTTGGAAGAATCTATTCTTCTAACCCTTGTTGTTGCTCGGGAAATTCATTATGATCTTTCTTCCCTGCTGAGCCCCGAGAGAAAAGAACTCGGTCTCCCATGTACGGGAAACGGTCGGTGCGTCTAGAGAAACTCCTGAATGGTAAACTCATACCCAAAAATTTGGGGCCAAAGGGAGATGGACCCCATGAGGAATCTCCAACCGTTCGGGGCCAGCTGCCCTGGGGCGATCCCCAAGTATATAAGGACGTCCCGAGCGACCGTATGGAGGGGAATGTGGAACCCAACCATGAGGATGTCCTCGTATAAGGTAGTGAAACCCCGCTCGTAGTTTGGGCTCCACCGACATTCACGGCCAAGGAACAATAGTCGGGAAGGCTGTACCTATCCCTAATTAGGTTGAGATATTCAGTACGCAGGGTGGACGGGATGAACTCACTGGCAAAGGCTACCTCGGGGTCGGGTTCCCCTGGTGTTTCATCACCCGAACCCCGGGAAACGGAAGCAACGGGGGCTTCCTAGTCTGACTCATCGTCAGATAAACGGATTGGGATTCTGCCCTCGCTATGGTGATCAGAGGGGGACATGGACGGCGGACTCAGACTTGTGTCTGGCGTCTCTGACCCGGACCGCTCATCCTCCGACCAAGAAGATGAGTCAAAACTAGAGTGACACATCCTTGGGGTTTCGATGACTGGGCCAGGAAGTAGAGGACGACCTAGGTATGGGTCAGGAACTCCGAGTCTGAGGTACAAAGGGGGCAAGGTTATCAACCTAAAAGGCAGAAAGTATACAGTCTTAAAGACAAGGTGACACTCGGTCAGAACTACCTGGGGACAGCCCGCTCGGTTCAACCTATCTAACGTACCTCCCGACTTGAAGAAAGAACAGAACCTGAGAAAGAAGCAGTCCCACTCCCGTTCTAACCTAAGAGGGTTCGCCCTCTCCAGCCTCACTCAGAAAAAAGAGAAAAAGGTAGAAGAAGAGGAAGATGATGATGAACTGAAACTGAAAAGGGAACATTTACAAGGATTAGAGCAGAAGAAGAGCTCGGAACCGGAAGCTTTATCGGACATATTTTCTGCTCTCAAACCGCTTGGTATCTCTATCAATTGGCAGCAGGAATCCCAAAAATGAACATGTGTTCTTTATATAGGGAGCATGGGTGGTCCAGATCAAGCTAGATCTAACGGCCAGGAAATTTTCCTGCCTAAACCTGCCGACAACTGTCATCTCAAGCACGCGGAATGTTGCCTCAAAAGACACGCCCAATTAATGCCAGACGTGACGGTCTGGTTACGACGTGACTATTCGGTTACATTTATACCAGCCTCGCTGGATCCTGACCAGGCCAGTAACCTGGTGACACGTGGCAGAAGTTGGTACCGGGCTTGCATTGCCACCGCTCGGTCCTGACCCCGAAAGACCAGCTTGATCGGTCGCGAACCAGGTAGCAACCCGGGGCCATTTCCTGAATGTTTTTTTTAGAAGCAGTCTTAATTTTCAAACCTCATCCGATAGAGCATCCCATTAGTTTGGAAAATGGGGGGGGGGGGGGCAGCTGATATACACAAATATATTAGGTCAAAGTCAAGCCTCACCACCTCAGCAAAGAGAAGCCAAGTTATGTTGAATTTGGACTAACTACATAGCCATCCCAGGCTGTTACGCAAAACTGTCCGGTTTGGTAGTAAGTCCGGGCGTTCTCTCCAGATGGATCCCACATGGACGCACCCCCAGTAGGCGTGATTGCTTCGCCAGCAAGCCTCCAAGCGTGATTCCTATCCCTGCTAGAAGACTAAAGGGAGTAGCAGGCAGTTTCCTAAACCACTTAGGAAACACCCATAAATTCATGTAAATTAAGCTGTAAATAGATTAGACTTCCTAATCTATAAACTTACCTTGTACGGGTGGTCTCTTACATCTATAAAAGAGGCCACCCACCCCCATTGAAAAGGGGGGCATTCTTAGCCTAGATAATAGCAGTTTATACTCACTCATACGTATACACCCGGTCGATTTTACTGGTAATGCCGCCCAACTGTTGCCTCACCAGGCCCGCCGGTGATTTGCTAGTGAAGCCCTCCGACGCACCCGTGGATGTAGGTCACCTCATTAAGGGGCTGAACCACATACAAGCTTCATTGTGTCCATCTCTTTTGTATATTTCTTTTCACCCAAATTTCGGCATCATCATGCATTTATTAGCAGTTTGCCATTTACTCAGTTTAAAATGTAAACGCGCCAAGGGACACGTGTTGATCATTTAAAGAATAACTAAAGACAGGTGTCAACCCAAGGCAGTGCAACGTGAATGAGCAGTTATCAGTTAGAAGAAGGATCATGCTGCAGAGGTTACTGGGAGGCCTCGACAATTATAAATAGAGGAAGCATGTGATCAGAATGGGATCTTTCGATGAACATCAATCAATACACTTCTATATCTTTACAAATATTGTACTTTTATCAATACTTTTAGAGTTTGAATTAGAACACCTTCGAAGTTATCTTCAAGGTTAGATTGTAGTTTATTTTACTTAATAAGATAGTCTTATTTCTTTACTATTTTCATTTATTGTTCTTTGATAAGAGTAGCTATAAATTACTTAGTTCGAAGTTCTTTAATCAGTCATATCTTTACACGTTTAAAGTCCTTGTTAAGGCATCAAACATCACCACAATCTTCCTAGTGAGGCGCAGTTTGGATACTTACTACATCACACATTGGCAATTTGCTTGCCTGACACTCTCGCACTTATATAATTCCATTTATAGCCTTAGAGGAATTTGTCCAACCAAACAGGTCCACACCACGTTACAATATCTGAGATTTG
Source organism: Hydrangea macrophylla (assembly GCA_033977485.1). Lineage (NCBI taxonomy): Eukaryota > Viridiplantae > Streptophyta > Magnoliopsida > Cornales > Hydrangeaceae > Hydrangea > Hydrangea macrophylla. Next base: position 58,830,826 of record CM066997.1, on the reverse strand, counting down.
GGTGTGAGTTTAGCATTACCCTTTGTTGAGATAGGTGAGTCTAGAGCGTAATTTTTTCTAAATTCATTTAATAATTTTATCTTTATGTTATGCTTATGATATAATTGTAATGAGAAATATTGATTAAAAGGTGGGTGTAGTAAATAAAATGAGGAGTAATACTACACCCACACCCAAATTTCACACCCAACCATTTATACCCTGATTTAGGCCAATGTGCCCACACCCAAATCTCACGCCCACATTTCTATTTCTTAAAAAAAAAAAAAAATCATAGAAAAGTTAAAACCATTAGAACTGATGCAATTGATGCAATAAATTGGAGTGCATTTTTGTTTTCTAAGTTTCATAGTTGTTTCTTCTCTCCCATCCCCACCCCCACCCCCACCCCCGACCTGAGAGCGTGAAGTAGGAAAAAAAATGCAAATTTCAAATCCAAAATTGAGGAAGTCGTTGATGGAAATGGACACCAACCAACTAACGGACTCACTCACAGCTCACATCTCTCTATACCACTCAAAATTGTCCTCAAAAACAGATCATAACCCTAACCCAAGAAGATTATCCATCCTGAAATGGTTCTCAAGTCTAACAGTACATCAACGGCAAGCTCATCTGACAGTGGTGGATCCTAAATTCATCAAAATCGTGATACAAATGCAAGGCAAGCTCCGTCAACATGGTCACGGTTTCTTCATCATCCTCCCCGATGTGCCCATGCCCAATACTCACCTACCAACCCTGTGTTTTCGGAAGTCTCAGGGACTGCTATCTCGATCCAGCCAGTCTAACCAATCGGAGCGCTCCATTTATGAATCAATTCGTCTCTTCAATTCCTATTCTTCCTCCTCCTCCTCCTCCTCCTCCTCCTCCTCCTCCTATTCCTATGGATTTGCTGAGGAGGAGGATTGTCTGGATTCAATGACTGTGTGTGAAGACTTTGTTGTTGGAGGAGGAGATGAGTTTATTGCCGCCATGGATGGGGTCTCCAATGGTGGATTTCTCTCTACTACTGCTACTACTGCTACTACCACTTCCTCGAAGAAGGATGATGATAATGATGATTGGGTGGAATTGGAGTGGTTGAAGGCCAAAGGCTACTATTCTCTCGAGGCATTTGTGGCCAACAGGTTGGAGCTGGCTCTCACACTCTCCTGGTTCCATTCTTCTACTACTACTACTACAGGTAATAATAACAAGCAGAAGAAGAAGAAGAAGAATAGGGGGGGAGGGGCCCTGGGGATCCTTCAAAAATCCAAGGACAAAGTGGGTCTGTCAGCCAATGTGTTCTGGAGGAACAAGGGTTGCATGGACTGGTGGCTCCACTTGGATCCCCATACCAAAACTAAACTCTTTCTCACTTTCTTTGGCAAAGCTGCAAAATCTCTGGTACTTCCTCCTTTTGCAAATTGTTTCAAGTATTTTCTATGCACCATCATCATTTTTATAACACACATCTGTAAACAATATTACGATTGAGTTTATACACCACATAGCTATCGTAATTCAAACAACTTCATATATTTGGCGTGAGCATGATAATAAAATAACTTTGGCTCCTAATTTTCTATTCCCTCCCCAAAAGGTATTCTACAGCTCTAAAATTTGACAATTTTGGCTCCATGAGTTCCTGGCATTTTGGCTCTTTGTCTGAATGAGAAGAGGAAAAAAACTCTTTTTATTAAATAAGGGGACAATAAAACTTGATGAAACTTATTCGCCTTTCCACAATTTTTACTCGAGAAGGGATCTCTTAATTTTGGAACATTGCACTACAAATTTATTGCACACAATTTACATAACATACTATGTATTACTTGGTATTATTTATCATTTTTTTCTCAAAAGAAAATGTTTGGATTGGCATATCCCTGCATTGACCTAACAGAGAAACCCTTTAGGCTTTAAGCCCTGTCAAAAGAGTTAGGAGAAAAAGAAAATTTCTGTATATTTCTCACAATGAGGAAGGCCCTATATATACACAATTACAGAGAACTAAAAAAAAGGAAAGAAAACCAAAGAGGAAATAATACATCTCACTAATTACGGAAATTATGCTATATCTCCTAATCACATCTATACAAGAATATTCTAAATATTTATACAATTTTAACAACACTCCCCCTCAAGCTGGAGAGTAGATGTCAATCATTCCCAGCTTGCCACATATAGTGTCAATGGCACCTTTGGAAAGTGCTTTGGTGAAGATATCTGCAAGCTAACAGTTAGAAGGAACAAACGAAGTCGAGATTTCTTTTGACTCCACTTTTGCACGCACAAAATGGCAATCAACCTCAATATGTTTAGTTCTCTCGTGAAAGTCTGGATTACTAGCAATATGGATGGCGGCTTGATTGTCACAGTAAAGAGGAATTGGGTCCATCATGGGAAAGCCAAACTCCCTTAACAAAGTCCTCAACCAGGTGAGTTCACAAGTAGTATGTGCCATTGCCCGATATTCGGCTTCAGCACTGGACCGAGCAACCACAGATTGTTTCTTACCTCGCCAAGTCACAAGGTTGCTGCCAATAAAGGTGCAGAAACCAGTGGTAGATTTTCTATCTGATGGCGAGCTGCCCAGTCAGCATCGGTATATCCCTCGATGCGAAGATGTCTTGAAGGTCGATAGAGAAGTCCACGTCCTGGGGCATTTTTGAGATACTTTAAGATGCGAATGACAGCATCCAGATGAGGAACTCGAGGGGTGGTCATGAACTGGCTCACAATACTAACAGCATATGAGATGTCAGGACGAGTGATTGTGAGGTAAATAAGTTTACCTACGAGCCTCCTGTACATCTCTGGATCATCAATAAGCTTACCCATATCAGGTAATAGTTTCAAGTTAACATCCATGGGAGTAGAGATCGGTTTGGAGCCAAGATAACCAGTTTCTTTCAAGATATCAAGATTATATTTTCTTTGAGATAGACTTTTACCCTCTTTTGACCTAGCTACCTCAATACCAAGAAAGTAACGAAGCTGACCCAAATCCTTGGTAAGAAAACTCGAGCCAAGATGATGAATAAGAGTCTGGATGCCTTTCTTGTCACTCCCTGTGATGACGATATCATCAACATAGACAACAAGAATCACAATGCCAATGCTTGTCTTCTTAAAGAAGACCGAGTGATCTGCTTGAATGCGGGTCATGCCATGTGCAACGACCACCTTGTTGAATTTGTCAAACCTAGCTCTTGGAGACTGTTTGAGGCCATAAATAGATTTCTTGAGATGACAAACATACTCCCCCTTGGACTCAAACCCGGGGGGCTGAGCCATATAAACAGTCTCTATAAGATAGCCATGAGGAAAGGCATTTTTGACATCAAGATGATGAAGCGGCCAATCAAGAAAAGCCGCTAGAGAGATAATAATACGAACAGAATTCAGCTTGGCAACGGGAGAAAAGGTCTCTGTATAGTCAATGCCATGGGCATGAGTAAAACCTTTGGCCACAAAACGAGCCTTTAAGCGATCTACAGTACCGTCAGGATTCTGTTTGACTGTGAATCCAACGACAGCCAACAATTTGGGCTCCTGCAGGTTTGGGAATAAGATTCCAAGTATGATTCAAATCCAAAGCATGCATTTCCTCCTCCATTGCTTTCCTCCAGTCAGGATGAGAAAGAGCTTCCCTATAAGACTTAGGAATCGCGATAGATGATACGGATAAAGAAAAAGCCTTAAAGGAAGGAGACAAATGATCAAAACAGACAAAATTAGAGATTGGGTGATCAGTACATGTACGTTTACCTTTACAAACAGCAACAGGAAGATCGAGATCCGAGTCAGAATGAGGGATAGGTGGATCTGTTGACGTCGAGGCGGATGGGGGAATTGGCAGAGTGGACTCCACAGTGACAGGTACTTGATTGATTATCCGTGGTCGACGGTGAGAAATACTCCGTGGCTTATGAGGAACATACACCTGAGGTATAGGAGAAATAGCAGGGATACCCTGAGAGATAGGAGAACAAGCAGGAATAACAGGGGCAGAGAGTAGAGGTTCCTGTAACTGACCTCCTTCTGGAGAATAATATGGAACATTCTCAAAAAAGGTCACATCAGCACTTACAAAGTGCTTACATAACGTAGGACTATAGCACCTGTATCCTTTTTTGGTACGAGAATATCCAAGAAATATGCATTTGTAAGCACGAGGATCAAGTTTGTCACAGCTAGGAGTTAAATTATGAACAAAACAAACCCAACCAAATATTTTTGGAGGAAGAGGAAATGGATTTTTGTCAGGAAATAGCATTTGAAAGGGAGACTTGCCTTTAAGAACACGAGAAGGCATTCCATTTAAAAGATATGTAGCAGTAAGAACTGCATCTCCCCAAAAGGGCTTAGGAACATGCATTTGGATCATCAAAGCACGAGCAATAGCTAAAATAGGCTCATTTTTCCTCTCAGCAATTCCATTTTGTTCAGGAGTACGAACACAAGAAGTTTGATGAATTATACCTCTAGATTTAAGAAATTGCTGAAATGAACTAACTTTGATATATTCAAGAGCATTATCAGTTCGAAAAGCAAGAAGTTTGGCATTAAATTGATTTGAAATTTCAGCATAAAAGGTTTTAAAAGCATTAAACAATTGAGATCTATCTTTAAGCACATACACCCATGTCAAACGAGAATGATCATCAATAAAAGTAACAAAGTAACGGGCACCACATAAACCAGTTGTCCGAGCTGGACCCCAAATATCAGAGTGAACCAGCTCAAAAGGATGTAAACATGGTTTATTAAAGTAGCTCTACGATGCTTACTGAGTTCACAAGTTTCACAATTAAAATTAGAAAAAGTAGGTAAAGATGGAACTAAATGCCTAAGACTAAGTGACGATGGGTGCCCGAGACGACAATGCCACTGATATGGTGAAGCAGTAGTATGAAGAGCTGATCGACCCGAAACAAGATAGGGCTGAAAATAGTAAAGTCCATTCTTCTCAAATCTGTGTGAACACGAAGAAGTTGAAGGGCTCCAATCAGTGCTGCGAGAGACTTGGAAGGTTGCAGATAGGTCCAGCGAGTGTCGAGGTAGTCCAGCAAAGTCGGCTAGGGTTGAGAACGAGAAGTTCGAGATGCAGCAATGGTTACCGAGAGTGATCGAGATACGAAAGGCAGCGAGGCTGCTATACGAGCGTGAGAAAAAGATTAGTCTCAAGTCTTTTGCTCTGATACCATGTCAAAAGAGTTGGGAGAAAAAGAACATTTCTGTATATTTCTCACAATGAGGAAGGCCCTATATATACACCAATTACAGAGAACTAAAAAAAAGGAAAGAAAACCAAAGAGGAAATAATACAACTCACTAATTACGGAAATTATGCTATATCTCCTAATCACAGCTATACAAGAATATTCTAAATATTTATACAATATTAACAACAAGCCCCAAAACAAATTCATTATCAACTCCCATTAATTTCTTCTTCTCTCTTTTTTTTTTTGGCCCGACAGTCCTTTCTACGTTTCACTTGAAAAGTGGTAAATATTTGTTTTGATCAGATTAATGGTGGATCTCCCGTGGTTTGCAAATGGTCTAGGTTATGTCTGGTGCCACTAGCGATTTTTGTGTGTGTTTGTTCTATTGAGGTTGGAAGATGGTTGTGATGAGTATCAACTCCCATTTTTCCACATCAATGTTGAACTGCCAATTAATGGAAGGGGGTATATACATACATTTATGTGTCTATTACTCTCATCCTTTGAATCTCCATTAAAAATATCAAACATCAACCTCAAAATCTCCATCATCACATTTTTTCACAGAGACACAATTAGCCGTCATTAGATTCATTACTATATAGGGAACAATCTTGTCACCAAATTACCAGCAAGTCCATGATGAACTATCAGATTAACTATCCATCTTTTTAGTATAATTAATCTTGGGTTCCATTACACCATTGAAGAAACCCTTGCTATTTTTCATATATGCATACACAAAAAATAACCTATAAACATATGTCATGGATATCTAAGAAGCTTTTAATCCAATGATGCAGATTGTGGCTGGTAATTTATAAAGAGAAATCTAAGATTGAAATTTCCACAATATACACAAATACACACACACACACACAAAATAAATAACTGTCTACACATGAGAGTTTGAGAGAATTTAGAGAGAGAAAGAGAAGCAATAAACTGTACTGAAAATATAGAGAAGCAGAGGGGGAAACGATATGATGCAAATTATGCAATCCTAGGTTTATAAAAATAAAATGGAGAACTTTAAGGAAGGCAAGAGAATAAGTCCACCAATCTAGCTTGCAAAATAGTAATAATGCCGAGGTATTAAAATCAGCCCAGCAGAACTATAATGCACCTTAATAAACCACAACTTTATTTAACACCCAAACAGTCACTTTTACACTAGAGAAAATTCAAAATAATGTCACTTTTAAACTAAGAAACAGGGGGGCAGCAGATTGAGGCAGCGAAGGGAGAAGAGAAAGGGAAGGAAAACTGTAGGAAAGAGAAATATGGAAAGAAGGAGAAGTAGGAACATAAAAGAAGAAGAAGAGGAATCAGCAAAAGAAAGAGGAAGAAGAATAAGAGAATAACAGTGGGTTGAAGAAGAGAAAAGGAGGGAGAAAGAAACTCAAACAGATGTGAAGAAGAAGAAGAAGAAGAAGAAGATCAAAACCTGGTAACTGCGGAGTTGAAGACTGGAAGAGCAGCAGCAAAGATGAGCAGCAGAGAAGAGAAGAGAGCAGCAGAGGGGCAGCAACTGTAGGTTTCTGTTCAACAAATCAATTCCCTCTTGCTTCCAAAAACAAACGTATATAGATCTCTTCATTCACCTTGGCTGGCCCCCCACTTAAGCATGTGACTTGCATGTGACAAATTAAATGATGTGGAAACCCCCTCGCATTTCAAGGTTAAATAAACAAGGAAACAAAATAAACATAACCAAATAAAAGAAAATATAGTTAATGTCTAACATTAAAGTCTACAAAAACATAAAGAAAAATAAAAAATAAAAATAAAAATTCTAATAATAAATAGATGGAACCCTAGGTTACATCACTATAATATATCATTTACTCTTTACAGTTTGGCTAGGCAAAGGAAAGATGAAAATTTGAGTGAGAGAGGCCTGCTTGCGCAGAGAAGGGTGTATTTGCAGAAGGTCCGAGAGAGAGAGAGAGAGAGAGAGAGAGAGAGAGGTAAGGACAAACTCAAGTGGATATGAGAAGGGTATTTTAGTCCTGTTATGTTCTTTTATTTGAGATAAGGTATGCTCATGTGCATAGTACCATACTCACGGCGAGGTAACAGAGTGGTCTTTAGTGTCACGAGTCAATAGTTGAAGGGGTATATTTGTTGGGTAAAATAGTTTAGGGGTGTGAGTTAAAAAGGAGACATAGTTTGAGGGGTGTTAGTGTAAGTATCCCTTTTAATTGGTATAAAGTATATCCATGTTTTCATGGAAGAATCTCTTGGCATAGCTGCTCTAGTGGTCCCTTTTGTAGTTGGCAAATTTTTCTTCGTTGGGAATGCATACGTGCATCAAGTTTAGACCATTTTTTTTTGTAATAAGAGTTTCTGCTGTTTGAGAGCCTGTTTTTTTTGTGTTAGCTTTTAAAATTATTACTTTTTGGAATATGAGGGTTTTCTTTTCTATTTTTTATTTCTTTATTATTACACTTACTATTGTTTATTTAATTTTTTTTTATTATAGAAAAACTGTTTTTTTTAGCTTTTAAAAGGAACCAGCTTTTAAAAAGCTGTGAAAAATCTAATCTAAATGGTCATAGCTTTTAGAAAAACCACTGAAGTGATTGTTGGCACTGAAAAAGCTATCCCAAACAGGCTCTGAATCCTTTGTTTTGCTGAAAGTATGCCTGACATCTGAGTTTCATAATTTTGCAGTCGTTCGAAATTTTGAAGGGCTCAAATAGTGCCGTAGAGGATGAAATGTGGCTCTTCAGTGCTGGAGCAGAGAAACCATTGAGATATAACTGCCGGGTGTCATGTCGAAGAACCAGCCCAACCCTTGTAGGAACAGACTTAGACATTGGCTCAATTGTCACCCCTGCTTCATTAGCCCATGTTTTCAACAGAGTAGTTGTTCTTCAGGATATTTTGGCTTTGTTATCAGCTTGTCAGCAGAATGAATATGACAAAGAAAAACTATTTTTCAGTTCATTGGGTTCTGTAGGAACCATTTCAGATTTTATATCAAGAAAACTCCGAGGATTACTCATGCTTATTTCACTTGAATGTACAAAACATGAGCTACTAGAAGAGGGAAATTTAAGGTACCCTCCCAAGAAATCTAAAGAGAAGCCTTGTGCTACTAGCCGTAGGAAAAAAGGGAAGACCCGTGTGAAAAGGCCAAATGCTGTTTCAAGCTCCTTTGGAAATGATCTCCTACAGGATGAACTTCCCAAGGTATCATTGTTTTCGTGACCCTTATTTACGTTTCTTGAGCAGATCTAGTTTGTAATGTTTTAAGTGTGTTCCAGGAGCAAGGATCCAGATTGGCCCATACAGAGAATGGAGGTATCATTGAGCCCAACTGTTTGACTGGCACACGTCAGGGGAAAGATCTGGAAAGAGACGTCCTGTCCTCTACAGTTGACATGGTTGTTTGTATTTTTCCACTTGGACTGTATTTCTTATTAATGGTTTAGAGCGTTTGGGATAGCATTTTCGGGACCAAGCTCACTTACAAGTGATTGTTAAAAAAGTAGTGACCATTTGGATTAGTTTTTTGAAGTTTGTTAAAAAATCTGATTCCTTTTTAAAGCTAAAAAACAGCTTTCTGAAAAAAGCTCCAATTTGTAGCTTTTGAAGAAATCTCTAATTCCTAAAATTGATTATTTTAAATGCTAACCCGGACAGGCTATTAAATGGGTTGCAACTGATTGACTGTCATCAGGAACATGGCCGAGTATTTGTCAATGGAAAAGCCCAAACAGCTGCTGGGGAGACTAGTAAAGAAAGCAATAAAAATAAGAGCTCAGGTTTAGAAGATCCAGCTGTAGTTGGGGATTCCCCAATGAGAATGAAAGTTTGCTCTTCCCGTGTTATTTCTGAAGTTGAAACTGCAAAGTCTAATTGTATGTCTGACAAATCAATTATTCAGTGTGTTTCAAATGACATTTCAGTTGGTAATGAAAAAGTTTTACCAATGTCAAGACAGTCCAGCATAATTCCTCCTGTAATGCCTTTGAGAAAAGTTGATGATGTTCTCAGCAATGGAGCGTTCTTCGGTGGGAATGGTGTCCATTTATGTGAAACTGACACGAAGGCAGTCTTTTTTGGAGAACCAACCAAAGTGGTTGACCCAGAAGAAAAACCCACCCTGATTCAGGAGCAAGAAAGTGTAAACAATTACGATACTAGATCTATAAGTTCTTCGGGATGCCCTTCACACGAGTGGCCCACTGTAGCTCCTTTTCATTTTCCATCTATAAATCCGCATCTCCCAGCTGCCACTGATAGATTACACCTGGACGTTGGTCACAACTGGCATAATCATTTCCACCATTCCTTTGTACCGACGGTGCATCATCAGGCAAAAAGTTCTTCGATGGAAAACGGGGCCAGGGTTTTATCACGACCTTTGCCAATGAGTTTAGATTGCCCCCCGATGGTACGCAGTTTCAGCGGATTAGCTGCTCCGTTGTTAACATGTAGTTACGATTCTGGATTTATGGACTTGTCTGATCCCAAAAAATCGCCAGAACTTGGAGATGAACTTGAAAACCACTGGATATCGGAGGAAGAGTATGAGGTTCATGCGGTTTCTGGGAAGGATTATAATCAGTACTTTGGTGGCGGTGTGATGTACTGGAACCCTTCTGATCATCCCGGGCCCAGTTTTTCTCGTCCTCCTTCTCTAAGTTCCGATGATAGCTCGTGGGCTTGGCGAGAAGCAGACATTAATAGGGCTGTTGATGATATGGTTGCTTTCTCTTCGTCTTACAGTACAAATGGTTTGACTTCTCCTTCGGCTGCTTCTTTTTGTTCACCTTTTGATCCTCTGGGGTCAGCACACCAGGCTATTGGTTATGTTATACCGGGTAGTGAAGTAGCTGATGTCATGGTAGATGAGAATGCCTCCGGATCGGTATCCAACTTACCTGGTGATGGGGATGCAAAGGCCGGAGATTCTCTTCCTTATCCGATTTTGCGGCCGATTATAGTTCCAAATGTAGCAAGGGAAAGATCACGATCTGATTTTAAGCGTGGTCATGATCATAAAAGCCCGTGTGTTCCTCCTAACAGGCGGGACCAACCTATAATCAAGAGGCCACCTTCGCCTGTAGTGCTTTGTGTTCCGCGTGCTCCTCTTCCACCTCCACCCTCTCCTGTGAGTGACTCCAGAAAACATAGAGGTTTTCCAACTGTTCGGTCTGGTAGCTCCAGCCCCAGGCATTGGGGTGTGAAGGGTTGGTTTCATGATGGAATCAACTTTGAGGAAGCTTGTGTACATATGGATGGTAGTGAAATTGTTTGGCCGTCCTGGAGAAATAAAATTCTCTCACCGGGTCCAATGATTCAGCCTCTACCAGGCGCTTTGCTGCAGGATCGTTTGATAGCAATATCCCAACTAGCTCGTGATCAGGAACATGTAAGTATTGTCCTGATTATGGGTGTTAGAATCAGCTGATTCGTACAAGTTGATTCTAGTATTATACACGATTCACGATTCAATACAATTCACATTTCATAATTTTCAACTTTGACGTGTGAAGTTTTAAGTGAAAAACTTTCAACATTCTGAGCTTTGATATTGCTTGAAACTTGTGTTAAAATATGTTTTCATTTTAAGTCATGTACATGTGTTTTTAACGCTAGCATAGAGACATACTCATATGGATCATTGTTGTCAAATCGTGAATGACACTTTCTTTGCGGCTTAACGTTAATTACAGCCAGATGTTGCATTTCCTTTGCAACCGCCTGAGTTACTTAACGCTGCACGTAAAGCTTCTCTCTCTTTGCTGTACAGCCTCCTTCATGATGAAATTGACTCTTTCTGCAAGCAGGTAAGGGGTCCTGGTTAATGCCTTCTATATTTTTAAAGTTTTCATATTATCTTTTACTTGATTTATAAGGTCTGCCACCAAAATTTCCATCTCAATCTTACGGTTTTCAAAGCTGTAAATTCTTACATCGATGTGATGGTACAAAACCATTGATGCTTAATATCATACATTGACTTCCAAGGTTGCCACAGAGAACATGATTAGGAAGCCTTATGTTAATTGGGCTGTCAAGCGGGTTACACGGTCTCTCCAAGTCTTATGGCCCCGGTCTAGGACAAACATCTTCGGTTCTAATGCGACTGGGTTGTCTCTTCCATCAAGTGATGTGGACCTTGTGGTTTGTCTCCCTCCAGTGAGGAACTTGGTGAGAGCTATCTTGATTGATTACTCTGTTGACTTCCATCCATCTTTTGTTCTAGCACCTGTACACATATGCGTATATATATATATAGAGAGAGAGAGAGAGAGAGTGAGAGAGAGGATATAAGCTTATGTTGGATAATTGATAGGAACCAATCAAAGAAGCTGGAATCTTGGAGGGTCGAAATGGTATTAAAGAAACTTGCCTCCAGGTACGCAGGCGCTGGTACAAGTTATTGGCGTGCTAGTGGGACAGTTTATAGTTATGGCATAATTGATGGTTAAAATTGTCTTTTTTCTACTTTTTCCTCTCTCTCTCTCTCTCTCTCTCTCTCTCTCTCGCTTAACTCCCCCCCCCCCCCCCCCCCCACACACACACACACACAACAAAAAACTTTATAAACTCAAAGTTTGTATTGTAAAATGGTAAATGATCATGAAAGTATCCCCAGAATTATTGTGGCAGGAAAATTGGTTTCATTGATCTTTGTTTTTTTGTTTGTTTGGTGTCAGTTTTTTTGTGTATGCGCATGCGCGCGTGTTTGTGCGTGTGTAGGAGGTTGTTTAGATGTGTTACGGATCTGTTGGTGAGCATTTGGGTTGGAAATGAATCACATAGCTTCAAAAAGTTTGTGACAACTTTGGATTGATGCATGTCAATTGTAACGGGCGGCATATGCTCGACTTAGTTGGAAATATATCCTTCGATTATCTGACTAGTTTAACTGTTTTTCTGTTTTGAATCCTCATGGTTTACTTAGGGATACAAACTTAGGTTTTATCTTCCAAATTTGTTGAACAATGAAAGTTGGCTTTGTTTAGCAGCTTGCCAACTTTAAATTAAGAAGATTTGGTTACAAAGAAGCTGTATAGGTGGTACTCAATTTCACATCACGTTACTTAAATGCTCCAGTTGTCTGTATCCTGGTTGTAACTTGAAAATTTTCACTTTACTTTCTAGATTCCTAAAGTCAATAGTCAAAAGTATATGCTATTCTTGTTTAATTTTTTTGTAGATAATCTTGTTGTTTTAGTGTTAATCGTCAAGTATCTCAAGCAAGGGCGGACCCATAGAGGGGCAAAGGGGGGCTCAAGCCCCTCCTCAAATTTTGAAATTTATTTTTATATACCTTGAAAAAGTAAAAAAGTCCATTTATGCCCCCCTTAAAATTTCAGTTTAACCCCCTATTTTGTGAATATCTGAATTTTTATGTTAATTTTTATAGAGTTTGTAATTCCAAGTCCACCCCACTTTAAAAAAAATGTATATTGGAATAGATTACGATATAGATTTTGTAGCACGAATTGCAATCTAACCTATCCTAAAGAGCAACTGAACTAATATTAACGCAATTGTAATCCAACTCCCTTAGCAAAAAAAAAAAAATTGTAACCCAACTCACCCTAAATATTTTGTCAAAGTCAAACACATTTTCTTCTCACTTTTTAACTTAACCTATCTCAAATGGTTGTAATATCATTTCAAGCTTTACAGAAATTACTACACGAGAAATGTGTTTGAATAGAGAAAAAAATTTCGCCTCCGAACCCCCATAAACTTAGCCCCTACCAAGCCCCCCAATGCAAAATTTTTGCGTCCACCCCCGATCACAAGCACGCTTTCGAAAAATAGTTCATTTAAATGGTTATGCCAGTCCCCTCGCACCTTCTTTCCTTCAATTGCCCTGTTATTTTTCTGGTTTTGCTGTATAGTTTGCTACAACTTCCCAGAAAGTATAGTTTACTATTGAGGTAGATTCTTTTTTATTTGGGTAAATTTCAGTGACCTCCCTGTGGGTTGCCTTAATATCAGTTGGCCCCAAACTATTGACATAATATAAGTGATTTCCCTTACTTTTTGTACTCATGTTTCAATTTACGCCAATGGCTATATATAGTCAAGGGTGGAGCCATTAATAGCTCCGTCAGGCTATAGCCCCCCGAATTTCTGAGCAAATTTTCCCTACGTGTAATATTTTAGGTTAATTGTAGCTTAGCCCACCCTAATATTTGATAAAATGTCTTGTCCTTCCTATTTCTCTTTTTAACCCAACCCAATATTGTTCAATCCAAACAAAACACATTATATTAGTTCAATGGCAATCTAGCCTACCCCAAATATTTGGCCCAACTCCTTTTCTTAGTTAGTTCAACCCCTCTCAATACCTTTTCAGAAAAAACATGTATCGTATATTGTCTCACTTGTAAATCAGCCCACCTAAAATATTTATCCCATCAATATTCCTTATTAGGCTAACCGAAATTGTTTATCATCACTCAAACTTTACAAATTACGAGAAACGATCAACTCTTATTATGGAATTTAAAAAAGAAGAAAGATGATATTAAAAAATTCAACCTAAAACTGATATTTAGTAAATCCTTGAGGGAGGTCACTGATATATATATATATATATATGTACCCTTGTAACTTCTATAACACCTATAACCCCCCCCCCCCCCCCCCCCCCCCCTCCCCCCCCCCCCCCCCCCCCCCCCCCCCTTTTTTTTTTTCTGCCTCCGTCCAGCTCTGGAACGCGAAAATTGTGGTCATTTTTGGTTTCACAGTAGTCTATTCTGTGACTGATGCTATGCCCCCGCTTTCCTTCCAGCATGCAGCTAGGTATCTTGCCAATCAGGAGTGGGTTAAAAATGATTCTCTCAAGATTGTCGAAAATACAGCTGTAATACTTGTTTCTCTTGAGCACTGGCACTCTAATTTTTCCTTTTGTTTCTCGTTTTTGTCCCGAAGCACTATCTCATCTTTCTACATTTTTTTTTAGATACCTATTATAATGCTTGTGGTGGAGGTTCCTCACGATCTGATTACTGCTGCGTCCAATGTACAAACACTGAAAGAGGAACCAACTAAGATTGCTGGTGAACATGATATGATTGGTTTAAAAAACTCTGCTTCATCAAAGTGTACACATATCAGCAATCATAAGGGCAATGATGCACAATCAGTTCGTCTTGACATCAGTTTCAAATCGCCCTCCCACACAGGACTCCAAACTACAGAACTGGTAGCTTTTGATGGAAATTTTAGCAGCTCCCATTTCATATAGTCTGATGGAGAATGCTTTTGAATCTAGTTTAAATGATATGCTACTCATGTTTATGTAATTCTTGGGGAAAAAATTAACTTTGTTATATGGGTGGCAATTTGACTCGTTTATTCGGGTCCCGCTCCACCCCTAATGGTATTATGGTACAGAGATTGGGAGGCCTTTAAAATGGGTAGAGACGGGACTGTCACGGGTTTGGGACGGATTTGGGATTGGCCCCCCGAGGTTGTATAGTTTTAGAGCTGTTGTACATTTGTCCCACATCACCAGTTTACATTCAAGTTGTGAACCACTTCCTTTATAAAATGGTGACCAGCTGCTGGAGTCTGATACGCTTTGGTGCATGAATTACATTGCACAAAAAGTTAAAACTTTTTACTTGAAATGCATAGGATCACGTGCAATGTCCGCTGTAAATTTCTCTGTTATAAGTCAAAACTTACACTTTTTGAAACTCGAAAAACTTGACCGGGGGTTCAATCCCGACCCTCTGTTTTACTTTAGTTGCAAGTTTTTAAAACTTTTTACTGATTGAAAGGTTGAGTAAATTCCGGGTGGTTGGAGTAGGGACGGTTTTGGGGATAGGGATGGTTTCGGGGATGGGTTTTGCTCCCCATCAAAAGGGTTTGACACATTGTCAACCCTATGTTTGTCAAAATGATGTTTCTACAGAACTAAACACTAGAAGGATTATGTTTCCGTTTTTTATCATTTTTGCACAATGTGGTATAGGATAGAATACCAAACCTCTCTAACAAATAGGGATGGTAATGGAGCGGGTATGGTATAGGGCAACCTTTTCATGAGCCCGAGCCCACCTTTTCGTATTTAACCCGGGAGGATATCTTAATTAATTAATTTATTTAAGGCCGGGGATCACTAGATTTGCATTTGAATTAGTGAGGTATGAAAGGTTAGAACAACTACTATGTTTAGAACTAATCTCAACAAGTCTCTACTGTTGGTATATGTCCTCATAAGATTCACCACTTTTAGACTGTTAATAAAACTCGTTATTTTCTTTGCTTGGTCAAGTGTATACTTCACAGACTGCATCTTACCAATATCTTCTAGCATTAAGTCAATACAATGCACTGCACATGGAGTCCAAAACAAATGCTTCCTCTTCTCCATCAACAATTTACCAGCTGCTTTAAAGCTTGGCTCATTATCTGTAACAACTTGCACAACATTGGACTCCCTAACCTCTTCAGCAATTTTATCCATAAGTGAAAAAATTGTAGGAGGCAGTCTTTGACTTGTTTGTAGTATCACTCGCTGCATGGTACATCATGTTTCTATCACAATAAACCATAAAGTTGATGATAGGCTTGTTAGTTCTTGAACTCCACCCATCACACATTATCATGCACCCATAATCGGGCCATTTGTGTTTCAACGACCCAATGTATGTTTCTAGCTTTTTTACCTCTTCCTCCAAGTATACGTTACCAATTTGGTAACCAGTAGGTCCCTTAATACTAGGTTCAACATCTACAATGATGTCAATCATCGACTGGTAGTATGGCCCACTATCAGCTGCATTAAATGGAAATCCATTGAAAAATAAAAACTTAGAAACAACTCTCCTTACCTTTTTCACGTTTTCTGTACTAAACATGTCCTTCACCCTTTTTTGAAATACAGTCTTCGGCCTAAACATACAAGAGTCAAGTGTTAGCGGAAGAAAACATATTATTAGGAGAAGGTACTCATTGGACCACATCACTAGAAGTTGAAGGAAGAGGAAAGGAATGTAATTGGCCTCTAATTTCTAACTAATCAAACGTAATGGTAGGCGACCAATTCCATTCCCTTCCATCAATAACTTCGGATACTTTGGCATTTAAAGGGATAGCGGCATCGTATTGGACATGCAATCCAAATCTGTCCAAAATAGGGCCCCTAGGGTGCCAATTATCATACCAAAGGAAGGGACCACAACCATTTCCAATTCTATGTTTAAAAGCATTGGTCTAGCCATAGACATAAGTTTAAGGAGTTTTTCTCAATACCAAGAGCATTGAGAGGGGGCCTTAACTTCCCAAAAACTTTACGGAAATGTTTTTAGGAGTAAAAATGGACCAAATGTTAGTTTAGAGAGAAGAAGAATTTTACAGGCTTAGAGAGAGTAACCACTCTCTCTCTATTATTATATTAACATCAAAACAGAAAATAAATAATTACACATAAGTCCTCAGATAATATCAGAAATACGAAATAACTCTCAACACTCCCCCTCAAGCTGGTGCAAAAATATCTCTCATACCCAGCTTGCTAAGAATAAAATAAAAAGGCCTACTAGAAAGACTCTTAGTTAAAACATAAGCTAACTGCTCCCCTGACTTTACAAATGGAGTACAAATAATCCCACTATTTAACTTCTCCTTAATAAAGTGTCGATCGATTTCAACATGCTTGGTTCTATCGTGTTGCACTGGATTGTGAGCTATGCTGATCGCTGACTTGTTGTCACAGTATAACCTCATTGAATCCTTAGGCCCAAAACCAAGGTCAACCAAAATAATTTGAATCCACAGTAGCTCACACACCCCTTGTGCCATGGCTCGAAACTCTGCCTCTGCACTCGATCGAGATACTACCAACTGCTTTTTGCTTCTCCAAGTAACAAGATTGCCGCCAATGAAGGAACAATACCCTGTAGTTGATCTCCTATCAGATGTTGACCCAGCCCAAACCGCATCGGTATAAGCTTCTACTTGGGTATGACCATGCCTAGCAAAGAATAACCCTTTTCCTGGAGCTGATTTGAGGTACCTTACAATCTGCAAAACAGCATCAAGGTGTGCCTGTCTTGGGGAGTGCATAAATTGGCTAACCACACTCACAGCAAAGGCAATGTCCGGTCTGGTGTGGGAAAGATAAATCAGTCTGCCTACGAGTCTCTGATATCTTCCCTTGTCAACTAATTCCCCACTTAGATCATCACTCAGTTTCAAATTTGGATCCATTGGAGTATCAGCTGCCTTACACCCAAGCATTCCTGTCTCCTTCAGCAGATCCAATACATACTTTCGCTGTGAAATAAATATTCCCTCTTGAGACCGTGCAACCTCGATTCCCAAGAAGTACTTTAAACTCCCTAAATCCTTGATTTCAAATTCCTTGGCAAGACGAACTTTTAACTGTCCCATTTCCTCTAAATCATTCCCTGTGAGGACTATGTCATCCACATAAACAATTAAAGCAGTCAACTTACCTCCTGAAGAGTGTTTTATGAAAAGTGTATGATCTCCTTGGCTCTGTTTAAATCCATACCTAATCATGGCTTGTGAAAATCTATCGAATTATGCTCTAGGTGATTGCTTGAGCCCATACAAGGACTTTTTGAGACGACATACCTTCCCCTTTGTCTTGGTGTCTAGCCTGGAGGAACATCCATGTACACCTCCTCCTCCAAGTCACCGTGTAGGAAAGCATTTTTTACGTCGAACTGATGTAGAGGCCACCCTAAATTTGCTGCGAGAGATAACATGATTCTAATCGAGTTCATCTTGGCCACTGGAGCAAAGGTCTCCTGATAATCTACCCCGTAAGTCTGGGTAAATCCCTTGGCCACTAATCTTGCTTTGTACCTCTCCACTGTCCCATCGGCTTTGTGTTTCACAGTGAACACCCACTTGCACCCTACCGTCTTCTTTCCCCGAGGTAATTCTATTAATTCCCAAGTGCAATTTTTGGAGAGTGCTTTCATCTCCTCAACCATGGCGAACTTCCACTTAGGATCAGACAGAGCTTCCTGGACATGATTAGGAACAGAAACAGAGGAAATTTTGGACACAAAAGCTCTATAGTAAGGAGATAAACGCGAGTATGAAACAAAGTTAGAGAGCGGGTGTTTGGTACATGCCCTAATGCCCTTTCGATGAGCAATGGGAATGTCTAAATCATCACTAGAATCAGGAATAGAAATTGGGGAACTAGACAAACCTGGACCATCAACATCACTAGAAGTAATTGGCTGCTGTGAAGGGAATGGAATAGCCTCTATCTCTGATGCCCCAAACCGTTTTCTCTCCTTATTCTTTGAGTATGTTAGTAACTCTTTCTGTTTCCCCTTCTCCGTAGCTTGTTCTCTTTCTCCCTCACTCTTCTTAGATTCCTCCTCCACTCTCTCATTTTCAACTTTTTCAACTCCTTCATTTTCAGCTTTTTCAACTCCTTTTTCAACTCCTTCATTGTATATAATAGTACTAGGCATACCAGGCATCTCTTCCTCACTCTCTTTCTCCCCCTGAAGAGGTGACTGTGGAGACTGAAAGTACGAGTATGTCTCATGGAAGGTAACATCCATAGAGACATACCACGTACGTGAAGGAGGATGATAGCACTTATATCCCTTTTGAGTGGGGGAATATCCTAGAAAAACGCACTTAATAGCATGAGGATTCAATTTTTTCCGGGAAGGAGAGTGATTGTGGACAAAACAGACACAACCAAAGACTTTGGGAGAAATACCAAACAGAGAGGACGGTTGAAGAACTTCAATGTGAGATTTTTTACCGAGGACACGAGTGGGTAACCTATTGATAAGATAGGCTGCAGTCAAAACAGCCTCCCCCCAATAGGACTTTGGAAGCTGCGTTGAAAACATCATGGACCTAGCAGTTTCTAACAAGTGACGATTCTTGCGCTCAGCAACGCCATTCTGTTGGGGGGTATTAGTACAGGAAGTTTGGTGGATCATCCCATGCTCAGAAAAATAATCTTGAAGGCCACCATAAATATACTCACCTCCTTTATCAGAACGGATAATTTTTACAATAGTACTAAATTGAGTGCAAATCATTTTGTGAAATGTTTTAAAAATGGAAAACACTTCATTCTTGTGTTTCATCAGGTACATCCAAGTAGTACGAGAAAAATCATCGATAAAAGAAACAAACCACTTAAAACCATTCAAAGAAGAAATATGAGAGGGACTCCACACATCAGTATGAATAAGCTGGAAAGGAGAAGTACTTTTATTCAAACTTAAATTAAAAGTGGCACGATGATGCTTGCCAAGTTCACAAGCCTCACAGAAAACATTCGAAATGTCTTTATCGTTTATTAATGAAGGAAACAAATAACTAAGAAGAAAAAAAGATGGATGTCCTAGTCTTTGGTGCCACAGCCACGCCTCCTCGGGAAGATTCTCCCTCGATGAATGATGGACACTTTTGGTCACACTTCCACTTCCACCTTTATTGGGCGTCAGGAAATAGAGTCCATTCGCTTCCCTACTACTGCCAATCATCTTCTTTGTGGAGAGGTCCTGAAAAACACAGTGAGAAGGAAAAAAGATTACACAACAATTAAGATCACGTGTAAGTCGACTAATGGAAAGAAGATTAGTCGAAAAATTTGGGACATGAAGGACAGAAGATAAGGCTAGTGAATCAGAAGCATAAACAACACCTTTACCAGAAATGGAAGAAAAATTACCATCGGCTGTTCTAACTTTATCTTTACCAGAACAAGGATTATAAGTAGAAAAGACCGTGGACAAACCAGTCATGTGATCGGAAGCCCTTGAGTCTATAATCCATGGTTGGTGAGACGGAGCATGTAAAGCACTAGGAAAATTAACAACATTACCTGCATGAGCAAAAGAGGTAGAAGAGCTCGTGGGAGCATCAAGTTGTGCCATAATACACCTCAAAGTCTCCATATCAGTACTACTGATGCTCTCGCCGGCAGGTGAAGGAGAAGCTGACTCCTCTGAGTAAGTCACATCGGGACCACTGGATAAGTTAGCAAGAGGTCCATTCCCCCTACCACCATTTCGACTACCGCCCCGTCCACCTCCCTTTCCTTTAGTGAGAGGAGGACGACCGTGAAGCTTCTAGCAACTCTGGCGATTATGATAAGGTCTATTGCAGTAATCACAGAACTGCTTACTCTTGTCTTCTGTTGCCTCATCTGTCGGAGGCTGGTTCTTGAGAGGATAAGGACCCTTAGTCCCTCTTTGGCTGGAGGCTAAGGCAGACCTGTCAGTAGACATAGGGACAAGCATAGCTGAACGACGACTTTTTTCATTCTGAACATACGCAAATGCTTCCCGGAGTGAGGGTAAAGGTTCCATCCCGAGAACCCGACTGCGTACCTGATCAAACTCTGTATTGAGTCCAGCCAAGAACTTAAAAATTCTCTCACTCTCAATATATTCCTTAAAGCTAGTTGCATCCGTGGGGCAGACAGGACGGTAATTTTTCAAATGATCCTAACGTTTCCACATCGTGGATAGAGAGGTATAATACTGCAGAATAGTACGCTCACCTTGAACCTCTGCCTCAATACCCCTGCGAAGTTCATAAACCTGAGCCACATTTCCTTGCCGGGCATACGTCTGAGCAAGTGTACCCCAGATATCTTGTGCAGTTTCCATCTCCAAGAAAAATTCAGCAATCGACGGCTCCATCGAGTGAACGAGCCAACTCATAACAAGATAGTTATCGGTCTCCCACTTGGCATAAGTAGGATCCTCATGACTAGGTGCCTTGCGTGTGCCATCAACATAGCCAAACTTTGCTCTACTACGGAGCCAGAAGGTGGCAGACTGAGACCAAGAGATGTAATTTTCACCATTGAATAGGGTTGTGGTAATTTTTGTACCAGGGTTCTCGGTAATAAGGGAATGCTTCTCATTACCTATAGGAGAGCTCACAACACCACTGGTTGGGGATGGTCTGGTTGTCAAATCTTCTTTTGACATCTTGTAGAGGACTCTTGGTTTGAACAGTCACACACTGCAATGAAGGCAACCTAGTCGTCACATGCACCAAACAAGTGCAATTGTCCAATTTATGGACAAATCATTGGTCCATACACGGACCTAAACCTTGGAAGAGATGAAGTGTGTGATCAGATCAAGGGTTTGTAGAGTACCCACTGATCTAGGGTTGAAGAAAGAGAAGAAGAGGAATGAATGTGTGTCGGTTAGGCCAGAACAGGTTGTAGGGGTTGTCCCAACAGCCCTAGGGTAGCCGAAACAAAGAGAGGAGACTGGGAGATGGTTCGGCGCAGGCTAAGGAGCCAGGGTTGGGTCCGGCGCAGGCTAGGGTTGTGGGGAAAGGTGCGGCGCAGGCTGGGTGGGTGTGGTTTGGTGCGGCGTAGGCTGGAGTATGGTTGGGGATGCGTCGCAGTGGTGGTTGGTGGCTGATGGTGGAGGCGCAGGTGGTGGTGAGCCGATGGAGATAAACCCTATTAGGGTGGCTCTGATACCATGTTAGTTTAGAGAGAAGAAGAATTTTACAGGCTTAGAAGAGAGTAATCACTCTCTCTCTATTATTATATTAACATCAAAACAGAAAATAAATAATTACACATAAGTCCTCAGATAATATCAGAAATACGAAATAACTCTCAACACCAAATAGGTTTAAGGTTTAAAACATAATTCAGTTGAGAGATTTTTTAGGCCGAGTCCCCTTTCTTTCTTAGGTCTGCAAACAAAATCCCAAGTAACTTTGGCACCATGGGCCTTCTCAGTTCCTCCAGTCCATAGGAATCTACTCATTAAGCTATCAATGTGCTTGAGGACACTCTTGGGGAGAATAAACATTGCAGCCTAATAATTTTGTATCCCTTCAAGAACAGATTGAATAAGTTGCCGCTTGCCAACATAAGAGAGAAATTTAGAAGTCCAAGAAGTAATCCTTGAGCTGATTTATAATTTTCCCTCGAGCTAATTCACAATGTGATATAGAATTTTTTTTCTAGCATTATGTGATATTAAATATAACACACATGATATAATAAATATAATAATAGATGACTCAAAAGCATGGTTAGTAGTCTCGGCTGATACTGAGTCGTCTTGGCCGAGTCAACTCTGTTTCGTAGGGTAACGAGACGAAATCTAGAGCCGAGTCATAAAATAAACTAAACTACATAAAATCGGACACCATCTCGGCCTTACCGCCATTTATCGGACGAGATGGTTCCGTCTCGCACGAGATCTCGGACGAGACGACGAGATGAATCTCAGAAGGAAAGATCTGAGACAAAAAGAGGGTAAATTGTACTTGAGCTCAGATCCTTACAAACATGCTCGATTCTCTCTCTCTCTTGCTTGCATAGATCTGCGCTGAGCAGATCTGGACTTCTCCATTCCAGATTGTCTCTCTCTCTCTCTCTGTTCAATCTCGAATCCCAGTCTAGAAGGCTTCGTTAGTTCGTCTCTGTCTCTCTGTCAGTTCGATCTGTTCACGGTTGTGTCGCCGTCGCACGAAGCTCTCCAGTTCGTCTCTCTCTATCTCGGTTTTTCTTTTTTCTTTTTTTTTTTTTCATTTGGTTGTTGTGTTTGCAACTTTGTGCTGACTTAAGTTAAGTATAGAGTAGAGGATGTGTTTGTGCAACTGTGCTGACTTAAGTTAAGTAAGAGAGCTATGTCTCATTGTAAAATTATGTATTAATTCACTTGACACAAAATTCACTTAAGTATTAATGAGACTTTAATACACTTTTAACACTTTTTTTTTTATTTTTATTTTTTAAAAATATTTGACTTAACATTATAAAATTATAAAACACTTATACGAGACTTTAATGCCTATTTATAATACACTTACATTATATTAGACTTAATATAAGAAAGTAGGCTTTATTGTTTTTTTTTTTTTTTCATTTTGATCACATAATGCTTGGGAAAAAATTATTATTAATAATTATATAATTATTAATACACAAAATAACTTATTGATGATTTTCAGCCCCCACGACACTCCATGTGGCATTGATTTGGTAGTTATTGATGAAGGTGATCCTAATTATGTATGTAGTGTAATCACATACTCAATGCGCAGAGTGTGTATTGGATATTATGTGATATTGTAATTGGTATATTGTGTATTGTGACAATCTATTAGGCCAAATTTGTAATTTAAATAATTTTAGAATTTTTCTAGATTTTTTTGAATCTTAAATCTAGCGTATCTTTGCGTATCGCCGGATACCAGTCCGCGGTGCCACGACCGAGTCGTCTTCGCGACCTCAACGACCGTGACCGATACCGTGACCTTGAACCATGCTCAAAAGAAATTTATAATATAGTAAGTATAGTAAAATAAGTTATATTAAAAAAAAAAGTATACCAAAGAAGTATAATATAGTAAGTACATAATACACCAAATAGCCAAAAAAGAAAATGAAAAAGTAAGTAGTATATAGCACTATATTTAAAGTCTTAAACCCACATTATGCTCTCTTTTTTTTTTGAGAAGATAATAAAGCATAACACGTAAGTAGTATATAGCACTATATTTAAAGTACTATAATATAGTGTATGTGTGAGTTCTTTTGCAGTGTGGATGATGTGTAAATAGAGCTATAACACGTAGGCAGGTTAGTGTGTGCAAAATATAGTAAAATAATGTAAAATGATAGTAGAGTAAATGGGTCTGGATCCCAGAGAGGACGTGGCTCGAGTGAGAGCCAAGGTAGTTCCAAATGAGAGAGAGAGAAGTAGCGTTGATGAAAGGGTGTAGTAAATGGTGGATGTTCCGGAGAGATTAAGGTAATGGAATTGATGGAGTTATGGGGCTGTGATGGTGTTTGAGGGGCTAAGATTGATGGTGAAGAGTGGAGTGATAAGGACTGTGGAGGATGAAGGTTGAAAGTGAGAGCTTTTGTTAGTCGTAGGTAGTTCGGAGAGTAAATGCCAGAGAGAGTGAGAATGACTTGTCATTGTCACTTGGGGTTGTATTGAGTGGGGTGGGGATATTTATACTGGTTTTTGAGTGGCGTGGTGGTTGAAGTCATTTAATGAGATGTGAGTTGTTCGGTGCAATTTTGAGCCATTGAGGCACCGAATGGCAAGCATTAAATGCGAAGTAATTCCACATGATTTAGGGAGGTTGTGGTACGGGACTATGTTCGACGCAGAATGACGATGTGATGAGATTTACTGTAGAGGGAGTTGTTAAGGTGTGGGTTGGTGCGAGTGTTAGAGGGGGTTGAGGTATGGTTCCCTTGTCTTAGGGAGGGTATGGTTCCCTTGTCAACCACCCTCAAGTACTGCTTCTTGACCCAGGGTGGTTAATCCAAGTGCTAGTGTGTGATGGGTAAAGCATATATATATATATATATATTATATTTAGGGTGATGCTATTGCCACTCCATCATTGAACAAAGGCACTCCATGGTACCACTCTTAAAGTATGTGGTACCATACATGTCATGCATTGCATACATGGTACCACATGCTCTGAGAGTGGTACCTTGGAGTGCCTTGGTTCAATGATTAAGTGGCAATAACAATTCCCAATATTTATATATATAAACATATACATAAGCGTGTCAGTTAGTATAAGCTGCTTAGGAAGTTAGGAAGTGGCAAGTATGATGGAACGTCTTGGAGGAGGAATGGAGTGTTCAATGGTTATTGGAGGGTTGGTGGTGAGGTAAGCGTATGTACTTGTGTCGTATTGGAGGGGTAGTGGCGGAATGGCTACTCGTTACATTCTGCAGCGTTGGTGCCTTAGAGTGACACACTAGGGGGGGGAGCGGTAGTTGCTGGAGGGGTTGGTGTACTTGGAGTGGCGAACACACTGGGGTAGCGGTCACCTTATATGACCCTCTATGTGTGGATGTGGGTTAAGTTGTCATCCACATGGACGTCGTGGAGATGAATCATTTGACTTGTCCGGTACATGTGATGCTGGGTGTGACGTGGACACACGCCACGTAGTTGGCTATTACCGATTACCTACAGTGTATTATAAACTTACTGTTATATGTAGGTTTAGTAAACAACTTACAAATAAAATAAACAAAACAAAACAAAACCCTAACTTACCTCACGCAGCCTCTGGACCAGAGTAGCCGAGAGAAATGGAGAGAGAGAGACCTCGACACTCGACATACACAAATCAGATCATGCGAGAGAGAGAGAGAGAGAGAGAGAGAGAGAGAGAGAGAGAGAGAGAGAGAGAGAGACGAAGCCTCGTGAGGTAAGAAGAACGAAACAGATCTATGTGGGATTTGATTTGTGAGGGAAGAAGATGAAGACGAAGCCTCGTGAGAGAGAATCGATCGATTTGTGAGGGAAGAAGACGAAGCCTCGTGAGAGAGAATCGATCGATTTGTGAGGGAAGAAGACGAAGCCTCTCTAGTTCAGGTTTGTGAAAATAATGTACAAAAGGTAAGATTTGAACAATTTTCCCCCTTTTTTAGACTTCTTTCTGTCCTTTTGAGATTCGTCTCGCCGTCTCGGTCGAGATCTTGCGCGATACGGCACCATCTTCCACGATATGGTGCGAAACAACCGAGATAGCTACCGAGACTGCGTCGTTTTGATAAAAATATGTATCATTTGTAAAACTCGGATCGTTGGGCTTTGAAACCGAGTCGACTCGGTATTGGCCGAGACTTTGAACCCTGCTCAACAGTGACTTAATCCACAGGAGCTCACAAATACGCTGAGCCATAGCCCTGAATTCGGCCTCTGCACTAGACCTAACCACTACATTTTGCTTCTTACTTCGCCAGGTAATGAGATTTTCTCCTACAAATGTGCAATATTCTGAAGTGGACCTTCTATCAATAACCAAACCGGCCCAATCTGCATTGGTGTACGCTTACACCCCAAGGTGGTCATGTTTGGCATAGTACAAGCCCTTTCCAGGATCGAACTTCAAGTACTGAAGAATCCGAAAAACAACCTTTTGATGTGACTCTCTCGGAGAATGGATAAACTACCTGACAACATTAACTGCAAAAGCAATGTCTAGACGAGTATGAGACAAGTAAATGAGCTTACCAACAAGTCTCTGATACCCCCCATGCACCATTTCTCCATACTGTCATCACTAACCTTTTGATTCGCTTCCAAGCATTCCTCTCTCTCCTTCAATAAATCAAGGACATACTTCCTTTGGGAAATAAATATCCCATGTTTAGACCGAGCGAGTTCAACGCAAGAAAAAACTTTAATGCTCCCAAGTCCTTGATTTCGAATTCAGTGGCCAAATACTTCTTCAACCTTTCCATTTCCTCTTAAGTCATCTCCTGTAAGCACAATGTCTCCAACATTCACAATAAGAGCAGTGTTCTTACCCTGCAATGATAGTTTGACGAACAATGTGTAATCAACATGATTCTGTTTGAATCCGTATCGCATCATAGCCTGAGAAAATCTTTCAAAACAAGCTCTTGGGGACTGTTTAGGACCATATAATGCCTTCTTGAGTTTACATACCTTGCCCCCCCCCTCCCCCTCCCCGTTTTTTGAGTCCTCGAAGCCCG
Organism: Hydrangea macrophylla; assembly: GCA_033977485.1. Taxonomy (NCBI): domain Eukaryota; kingdom Viridiplantae; phylum Streptophyta; class Magnoliopsida; order Cornales; family Hydrangeaceae; genus Hydrangea; species Hydrangea macrophylla. Next base: position 58,804,129 of record CM066997.1, on the reverse strand, counting down.
GAGGAACATCCATATAATCTTCCTCTTCCAAATCACCATGCAAAAAAGCATTCTTCACATCAAACTGGTGAAGAGGCTAATCCAGATTTGCTGCAAGAGAAAGAAGAATTCTGATTAAGTCTTTGTTGTGAAAGGCAGGCCTAGGCGCAAGGCGCATGCAGGCTCAAGACTAGCGCCTCGCCTAACCTTAGGCGCAGGCGCAGCCTAGGCGCGGTTTTTGGGCTTTTCTTGGTAGGTGCAAGGCGCACGCCTAAGACAATTGAGGCTCACGTCCCAAAAGGCACGTATTTGACTGAGCAAAGAAAAAGGGGGAAAAAAAATAAAGAAAGAAAGAAAGGAAAGGATAGAGAGCAGACTGAGCAAAGAAGAACCATCGACGAGCAAAGGACTGTCTTCTCTTCATTGGTATGTCTTCTCTTCTTCTCTTCGTCTTTCTTACTTCTTCCTTCTTCTCTTCAAACCATCGAACTAGCGCGAAGCCCTAGTTTTCTGGTTTTTTTTTTTCTTCTTCTTCTTCTTCTTTCCCCCCTCTTCTCTGTCTATCGGACTGTCCTAGAATGAGAAGTCTGTTTTTTTTGTTTTTTTTGGTTTCCCTTCATATTTCTTCTCTCTTTTACTCTTATCATATGATGTGTGTGTGTGTGTGTTTTTCGTGTCATACCGAGTCATACTGCCTTATATTTTATATATGGATGTTTTTTTTTTTTTTTTTCATTATTTGGGAATTGGAGTTATCAATCAGGTTGAGGAACATAGCTTAGATTGTATATTGATTTTCAATTTGTCATCTCTGTTTTATTTTACTTATTATTGTTATTATTAATATATATATATATATATATTTTGTATTTCTGAATAAAAAAAATTAAATAAAAAAATATCAGATTTTTTTTTTCTCTTGAATTTCATGTATTTCTGATTTGAAAATAGAGGTTTTTGTTTCCCTTCTGTATTTCTGAAAATAAAATACAGTGATATTTTAATTATTTCAATTTGAATTTTAATTACATTTAAAATAATACTTCTTATTTATTATTTCACCCCTCTTATTTATGAAATCAAATGGATCAAAGTGTTCATTGGTGATAATTTGGGTATATTTGATTGATAATTTTTCTATAGGGTGTAGTATATATATTATATAATGTAAAATCAGATTATAATCATCTACAATAAGATTTTAGATAAGCTATTTACATGTGAAATCATGTAAAATAAAATCATGTAAAAGTTTCGGAGTGCGCCTTGCGCCTAGGCTCTAGGAGGCCTTTGCGCCTCAGTGCGCCTTGCCCCTTAAATAACCTTGGATCGAGTTCATCTTAGCAACTGGTGCAAAGGTCTCATAGTCCACGCCATAGGTCTGAGTATAACCTTTTGCCTCCAAGCGAGCTTTGAACCGCTCAATAGACCCGTTAGCCCTGTGCTTCACAGTGTACACCCACTTGCACCACACAGTCCTTTTCCCTTTAGGTAACGTTGTCAATTCTCAAGTACCACTCTTATGAAGAGCTTTCATCTCTTCAATCATAACATGTTTCTATGTGGGATCAACAATAGCATCTTGGACATTGTTAGGAACACATATAGAGAAATTTGTTCTGTGGGAAGGAGAAAAGTGAGAGTTAGACACAAAATTTGATACAGGATGTTGAGTACAAGACCTAACACCTTTACGAACAGCAACAAAAACATCTAAATCATTAGGTTCAAGAGGAGGTGTATCAGAATTATTAGAATTACGATTAAAATTACTTGAATCTTCATCACTTAGAAGGAATGGTAGTGGGAGTGGAGGAGATGTATTCCTTCTCTTACTCCATGTTCCCTTGGAATAGACCAACAACTCTTTCTCCTTTGCCTCCCTCTCCTCGCATCTCTCCTTTTCTGGCTCCCTCTCCTCACATCTCTCTCTTTCCATCTCAATCATTGTAGGTAACACAGGAAACTCAGGTATCTCTTCTATACACCTCTAAGAGATAATTGATCAAGAAAGTAGGCATGAGACTCGAGAAAGATGACATCCATAGACACAAATCATTTCCGAGACGGAGGACGATAGCATTTACACCCCTTTTGAGTAGGAGAGTAACCTACGAAAACACATTTAACGGCACGGGGATCCAACTTCCCACGATTGGAAGAATGATTATGGACAAAGCATACACAACTGAATACCTGAGCAGGAATAGAAAAAGAGGAAGGAGAAAGCACTTCAAGAGGTTTTTGTTTATACAACGCATGAGTGGGAAGACGATTGATTAGGTAAGCCGCTGTTGAGACTGCTTCACCCCAATAGGACCGTGGAGCATTAACAGGGAAAAGTAACGAACGAGCAATATCTAAGAGTTGTCGATTCTTGCGTTCTGCAACTCCATTCTGTTGAGGGGTGTGAGTGCAAGACGTTTGATGAATGATACCCTGAGCACATAAATAATTAGCTAAACCTGCCCCCATTATCAGAGCGTAAAATCTAAACTACAGCCCCTAACTGCGTGCCTACCATTTTGTGGAAGTTTTTGAAAATTGAAAAAACTTCCTGTTTTTCTTGCATCATATAAAGCCAAGTGGTACGGGAGTAATCATCAATAAAAGAAACAAACCACTGGTGACCTTTCAAGGATACAGTACGAGATAGACCCCAAACATCTGTATGTTTTGAACCCAAAGGAAGAGAACTTTTATTATTACTGTGGGCAAAAGAAGCCCTTAGATGTTTTCCAAGTTCACAAGCCTCACAAGAAAAACTAGAAACATAATTATTCGAAACAAGAGACGGAAACATGTTTAACTTAGTAAATTGATGGATGGCCTACTCTCCTATGCCAAAGTCCTAACTCTTTAGCTTTATTCCTAGAAACTACGGTGTGAACCAGCTTTTCCCCTTCATTCAAGATGTAAAGACCGTTCTCCTCCCGACCATTGTCAATTCCTCGTGATAAGATCCTGAAAGACAGTGAGACGGGAAGAAGGTTATACAACAGTTTTAAGTCACCGGTTATAGGACTCAAAAGATAAAAAACTGTGAGAGAAACTGGGAACATGCAATACAGAAGTTGAGGATAAAGGAGTAACACGAATTAAACCTTTCCCTAAAACAGAGGAGAAGGTACCATCATGAATTCTAACTTTGTCTTTACTGAATAAGGCTCGTAATCTTAGAAAAGGTCAGAAGAATGAGACATATGATCAGATGCACCAGAATCGATAATCCAAGGAAAGGAAGAGTGACAAAGAAAGGCTCTGGCGAATGTGACTAAGGTACCTGATGAGGCACTTGTAGATGCACGAGGAGCATAACGGGCCATTAGATTCCAAGGCATCTCAAACTTGGTAGCAGACAATGGGCCCACAGCAGAAGTGGTGGCACAGGAATAGGATCTGGAACATCTGTAACAGCAGTATGATGAGCATGCACATTGCCACTACCCAGAACGACTCCCACAACCACCAGGAGGATGACCATGGAGCTTCCAACAGGTCTCCCTCGTGTGATGAGGTCTACGACAGTAGTCACAGAATTGCTTGCTTCTATTAGCATGTCCCTTCCCCTCTCTTGGTGGAGCAGAAGCTAAGGCGGATCGCTCAGTGGGTGCGGGAGAGAGCATAGCAGAACGACGGTTCTCCTCATTTTGCACATAGGAAAAGGCTTCTGAAGTGAGGGGAGATTGTTCATCCTAAGCATGTGACTACGGACAACGTCATAGTCCATGTGTCCCTATAGATATTTGAAGACCCTTTGTTTCTCTAGAGCTTACAACTGTGCCATGCAGAATCGGAGGGGCGGACAGGTTGATAATCTTGTAGGTGATCCACCCGGTTCGAACTAGTGGTGAGAAATGTAAAGTATTGGGTAACAGTCATGTCTCCCTGCTCGGAGCAATCAATCGATCTTGTCAACTCAAACTCTTAAGCATAGTTCCCTTTCCGGGAGTAGGTAGAAGCAACCAACTCCCAAATATCTCGAGCGGTCTTCATGCCATAATAGCCTTCACTGATCTCAGGAATCATCGGCTAGGCCATGATAAGGGAATTCAATTTCCCACTTATAATAGCTAGAATCGGTCGTCTTGGGTGCCTGAATACGTCCATCAATATGTCCTACATCTTCCCTCGACCTCGCAAGTAGATGGCCACAGACTGTGACCAAGTCTGATAGTTTTGGCCATTGAGCAGGGTGGTAGTGATCTTCAGGTTGGGATTGTCCAGTGTAGCAACAACATGACTATCACTTGGAGGCGTTTTTGAACTTCCAGAGGACGGAGTCTTAGTCTCAGTCATAATTCTAGTATGCGAAGGAAATATCCGCATGTTGTCAAATCGAGAATCCAATCGTGAATTGGTTTGTTAAAATTATGAATTGTGAATTGAATCGAATCATGAATCGTAAGATTCACTTTTTAAGAAAGTAAATAATAATATATTTGTATATGCATATGAAAACATGTATGTACGTAGTTGTATATATATATGCCTACAACAATGTGTGCTTAAAAAAGGATGTGAAGCCCAACACTTCACGTACATGCATGAATGTGAATAGGAAAAAGGAACAAACATAAAGACAATTCTCTTACCGCTGATTTGCTAATAAAAAGCATGGCATTGTCTGACTAGTCACCTTTTAATTTCCACACAAGCATAAGCCTTATATGTAGATGAGTAAAGATTTGGACACACCCAAAGACACAACTTTGGGACACAACCCAAAAGATGTGTCTATATCTCTCCTGTGATGTCATTGGACCCCACAGTGACAAAGGAGAGATACACATCTTGGGTTGTGTCCCAAAAGTTGTGTCTTTGGTTGTGTCCCAAGTATTACCCCATGTAGATATTGTATCACAAATTAATAACTTGTAAACTAATAAAAAGTGAAGAATGAGACATGAAACACGAGCGAAAGTAAGACAACACCTTTTTATTTTTTAAAATTTTTTTTAGTGGAACTCAAATTTTTTATGAATCAGATAAATCGTATGAATTGAATCGTGAATCGTCCATGAATTGGACGACTCAGACTGAGTCAATGCAATTTCCGATTCATAGGTACGATTTGAATCGTTCGGTATGAGAATTGAATCGAATCGTATGAATTGAATTGTGAATTGTACGATTCTAAATTTCTAACAATCATGCCCACACCAATCATAAGGAAACATAGAAGATGGAGAAGAGGTACTCACGATCAAAAATTATTCATCAGTGGTCCATAAAGGGACCCCCAAAAAAACTATGAACGGAAAGAAACTCCAATCACAAACAGCACACTTTGAACAATGTTGGGTTAGATTTGCCCCTAGGGGGGCTCGATTAGGGTTGGGTAAGGTAGGCAAGGTGTTCGAATTAGTCTAGGGTGGCCAGGGTGGGTAGCAAGGTTTGGTGGGGGCTGTATGGCTTGCGGCACATGCTGAAGGGTGTGGTTAAGGGCCTAGGGCTCGACGCAGGCTGGGGATAATGGGTGGTGCTCAGTGTAGGCTGGAGATGAGTGGTGGTGGTCAGCAAGGGCTAGGGGTGGCTCATGACTCAGGAGATGTCGGCGCAGGCTATGGTGGGTGTATGGTGGGTCAGTGCAGGGATGGTAGTGACTGGTTGAATTACCGTTATGTCCTTCTAACTCTGCATAATCATTCAAAATAAAGGGAAATTCTAAACATGAAGCATAACTTAATCATAAACTTAACATTTATTCCTAACTATAAAACTTACAACGTTGGCCTACTTGGCCTCAAATTTAATAAATACAAATACATAAAGATCTTGTTGTAGCTTGATATACATTGTTGGCCCATTCTCTAACGGCGCTTTTGGAGTAGTTGGTAACTTAACATGGTATTAGAGCCTTGTTTGTGGGAGGTTTTGGGTTCGACTTTTCATCCCCGCTTTGTTGTGCATATTAATTTGTTATTTGTCTCCACTATGATGGAGTTTGGTTGTTTGCTCTCCACGTGCAAATCGGGGTTTCACGTGAGGGAGGGTGTTGAAGCTTGATATACATTGTTGGGCCCATTCTCTAACAGTTTAAGCTTTTGGAGTAGTTGGTCACTTAACATGGTATGAGAGCAGCTGGGGGTGTGTTGGAATGTTGTCCTACATCGCCCATTTATGGCCCCTTTGTGCCATTTATAAGGCTTTAGTTCTCCTCTCCTTAACTCCTGGGTTTTAAGGAGTTGAATGGGCGGGGCCTTACAAGTGGTATCAGAGCTGGGTTGGGCTTGTCTTCCGGCGTGTCGAGTGTCCAGCTGCTATGGTTCAGGGGTGTGTTGGAATGTTGTCCCACATCGTCCATTTGTGGCCCCTTTGTGCGGTTTATAAGGCTTTAGTTCCCCTCTCCTTAACACCTGAGTTTTAAGGAGTTGATGGGCTGGGCCTTACAAGGGATCTCAAAAGGGTTCTAATTACATAACAACTGATACAAGCTAATACGACTGCCACAATACTAAACAACTATCTTTAGTCTTCAGCTTGGTTCTATTCATCCTGTGCTCCTTAGCATCTTATCCTCATATCTGTCCAGTTGTCTAACCAAACCTGCAAAGAATCTGGACATTAGAATGTCTAGGGCATAATATACTGCAGCTGAGTGAGCATTCACAGCCATGAGCACTACTAATATATGCACAACAACCAATCACTCAACTCACGTCAGCGTTAACATCTTAGGATGCGGTTAATCTCTTATTGATGGTTGTCACTCACGCGGTCATAAATCAGGATTCCAATCATAATTTATTTGTAATCATATGCAGATATCATACTTTTCCGCATTCACTCATATCATGCTTGTCTAATTCTCATGGTTTGACCCGTGCGTGCGTGCCAGTGCGTACTGATCAATCATCTTATAATTACCATTACCAATCTGTACTAACCACGTTACTTACCAATTCGTTCTTGTCCAGTTACTCAACAATCTGTTCTCGTCACATTACTTGGTAGGTCGCACCGGTCATCCACACCGTGGGTCCTTATTTTTCACATCACAATCTTTGGTAGGCTTCACTGGTCGTCTACGCGGTGGGTCCTATCTGTGGATAGATGGAATCAGCACATCGGTCGTCTACACGATGCCTATACCCTCACTGGTCGTCTACACAGATGAGCGGTATATTAGAGCACTAATCGGTCGTCTACACGGTACATCGGTCATCTACATGATGCAACGCGTCACTGGTTGTCTACACATTGACAGGCGCACCAGGAACCCTAACTGTCCACGTCCAATCTGGCTCATCAGCCGTTGATCCTAATAGATCTGGTTACCTCGAAGGGTCTTATACTAACCCTTATTCATACTATTTCCATCATTCCATTTCACGCTTCTATCGCTTTCATTCATTTTCCAACAACTCATGCCACTGTTATGCAATGCATGCAGACACTGCCGTGAAGTGCAAAATCTCGAAGAGATCAACATATTCTCAGGATTTCATAATCGACAACGTCAACATCATATCACGATTAATATACTTGTTCTAGCATTGATCATGCTGTGATAACAACGGCTATCATTTGCTTATCATGGGATTACATGTGAACTCATATCATAGCAATACAGCATTTGGACGTTTAACATGTGGCATAACTTTATACATAATCCTTAGCGTGACACCATAGTCTATAGCATTTTAGTGTTACGTGCAGAAGCATATTCCATTACGTGACACCATGGTCTTGCCAAACACTGAACTATTCAATTGAATGGGACTATTAATCCAATCCCCCACTATCCCCGCCTTAATCCTGCGAAACAAACAAGGCCTAAGAGAAAATAAATATTACATGGTAGCGCCCTCATACTAGGGAAAAAATAAAAAAACATGACAGAAAAATAATAACTCTCAACAAGTTCAATATATTTTGGGAGAGGTTTTGAGAAGTCAATGGAATATTTTTTACAACTCATCGACATCATCATGTCTAATGATTCCAGTATGTCCTTATGAGCTTTTAAAGCAAATGCATAGTGAATGTTGGAATGTCATGTATTTGTGCATTTTATTTTTCGTTTACATTGAAGCTGTAAATTTTTATTCAGGTTAAGGAGCTCACTGAGCAATTTCCTGCTGCTACACCCCTTGCTCTGGTATTAAAACAGTTCTTGGCAGATCGCACACTTGACCAATCCTATTCAGGTGGTTTAAGTTCATATTGTCTGGTAAGTTTGATGCATTATGGAAAGGTCCATTGGCTATCTATACACGTTAAAATAGTGGTACAGCATTCTACAGTTATTTTTTGTACCAGTACCATTATCAGTTGATATTTTTTCCACCATACAATGAGTTTGATGAGTGTCATGCATAATGACATTCAAGGTCATGAAATGGATTAATTTCCAAGTACCACCTTGAGTTTGATGATGTATAGATTTGTGTAAGTGCTTCCCATTTTGGAGGTAACTTCAATTGATTGTAAGTGTGGTGTTATGAATTACTGGAGTTCATGGTTCTACATTGTAATGATTATTCAGCATTACACATGTGATCAGAGTTGTCAACATCTTATAATAAACAATGTCGGACACATGGTACAATATGTTTTGGAGGTAATGAGTAATCAATATGCATTGCTAACATATGTACCTTTTCTTGCTCAGAATTTAAGAAGAAGAAAGATGAAAAGATGTATTCTCTAGTTATGGTCAATGGTAGATTAGTGAAAAGCAAATTTTTGCTCATTTTTTGTTTATGAACTTTGTACTTGCTTTGGATTCCCCCGGAACTTTTTTGCGGTTTTGGAATAACCACATTGATTCCTCTGAAAGTTTTTGAATCACTGTGAGTTCCCATAATTTAAAACATATGTTACCAAGAGTCTCCTACCGCCCAACCACTACCCCACCCCCCCACCCCCCCCGTGCCCAATCCTCGTGTTCAACCACCGTACCGAATCGGACACTCAAATCCTCCACATGTGATGTTGAAAAAGTAAGAAGAAGCTCAAAATTGAGAGCCAAGAAAGTTTCTAACTATTCATATGAAGAAACATAGTATGTTTGTATGTTTAGAAGGTGTTCGCATACCCGTGTCCTTGGATCCCAATTTGGATTTAGAGAGGTTCGACATTTAGATACGCGCCTGCAACCGAGTGTAGGTAACATAGTTTGAAACCAATGCGATATCTTAGGATGGCATTTGGAGATGTGTTACTTTAGCATATTTTCTAGGTATTCTATCCTCAATGTTTTTTTTTTTCACCCCCCTCCCTGTAAAATGGAAGTTGATGCAGTGCGTTGTCCCACATCGGCTTCCTTGTTAACAAGGTATTTTGGCAAAGCTTAGGTTAATCTACTGATTAACCCATGTATATATATTATTAAGAGAGCAAAACATAAACTTACAATAGTGTCCTTGACGTCATGAAATTGTCTAGAACCAAATCCTTTAGTGAGAATATCCGCCAGTTGATCACAACTTTTCACAAACGGAGTACATATATTTCCATTATTCAGATTCTCTTTAATAAAATGCCTGTCATTCTCAACATGTTTAGTCCTGTCATGTTGTACCGGATTGTGTGCAATACTAATAGCGGCCTTACTATCACAGTACAACTTCATTGAATCACCAACCTCTAGTTTTAAGTCTTTCAATAGCTACTTAACCCATAGAAGTTCACATATACCTTGAGACATGGCTCTAAATTCAGCTTCAGTACTCGATCTAGCTACCACATTTTGTTTCTTTGTCACGACCCATCCCGCTACGGGCGGAAATAGGGCACGTTGCACGCCACCGATGCTCATCTAATTCATTATATAACTCTAGCAGCGGAAAAGAAACTTAAAGAAACTCTTTAAAACATAGTTCATTTTGGAAGAAAAACAAAACATTGAACTATGAGTTCATAAAATCCGTATCAATTTGAAAAGTTAATTATATTTCAAATTAACTATAAAAGTGTTATTAGGGACCCCAAATGTACCCTAAAAGCAAAATAGAACAGTTCAATATTTTCCGAAAACGGTACTTCCTTTGTAAAAACACTATTCACGGGCAGCCCACTTTTGCCTATTTTTATTTTTTTGAAAACGTCGCAATTACGACAAAACTCAACATACAAATTCCCAATCGTTCTGAAACTTTACCAAAGGTATATAAACATATTAGACTGCATGTCTAAGCTTTGAAAACATTAACGGAACTCGTTTGGATCAAATCTCTTAAGTGCTACAACAAATTCATAAAACATGGAATTCAATGTGTTAAACATCAAAACGCGAACTCAAGAGTTCCTAGTCACTTCCAACCAACTTAAAAAGGTTTTCAAAAGAATATTACATCAACTCAAGAATAATCCAGAGCTTCTATGATTCGGTTACAAAAATCTATACCCCAATTCCTCCAAATGATCCCAACGGCCTCATCCCTCGCATTCCATCTTTCCTTTCTTCATACCCGCAATGGAGTAAATCTCCATTGCTATATGCTGAGTGTACAATTCTACATGTATGGTTATATGACAATTCATGATTCAAAACATCTAAAACACATAGAAATAGTCTCTAGGGTGAGTGGTGCGCATTCATCCGGTAAATGTAACCGATGCCGTGGAAGGCACACCTCTCTCACGCATCACGTACACTGGTTGGGCCTTCCTCCATACCAGGTACCGTGTCCTGGTTGGGCCTTCCTCCATACCAGTCGCAACCACAATCAATATTACAATCCTCAAGGTTCGAGTAGCTTACCCCTGGATGAAATTGCACCAAACTCCCCTTTGACCCAAGTAAACACATAACATGTTCACAAAAACAGTTATACATGCTTTTATCGTAATTTCACGTGCATAATTAACGGGCCTAATTAATACATGAATTTCGCCCGGATCCAAAATATCAAAGTCGATATTCAAAACATGAAATTTTCATATATTTCATAGATCTAGAATTCATACCTCGTGCGATCTCTTCGAAACTTTGAAGGATCAACTAGAGGCCCAAATAATCGTCGGATCTCAGATTAGGAGTGATTCCTACAAGTATTTACATGTTTTTCCCAAATTTCCATAAATTAGATTTTCAGAAAAACTTAGCCAAACAAGGCCTAAGTGGTATCAAAATGTAGCTCTTACCTCGAGGAGCTCGAATATGAAATTTGGTTCAAAGCTGACAGATGAACGGTCGCCGTTTGTCGTCGGGAAGATCGTAGGATCAAATCTCCTTTCTCTCTCCTCTCACTAGATATTTTGTAAGTTTGGATGATAATGAAATCTCATCCACTACTATATATAGGCACGACTCTCGGGAATTACGTTTACCTCCCCACGAGTTCTCAAAACTTCTAATTAATTCCTGAAACGTCGCACACGTCCATTTTCTGACTTCGCGAGTTAAAACTGAAATTTATAAAAGTTTTCGACTAAATTCCGTTTGGGTCCAAAAATACGTTCTGAAACTAATTTCGTGGAATCTCGAGACCACCTACCTTTTATGCAACGTAACACTCACGTTCTCACCACAGTATTCCAAATGATATATAAAAATATCAAAACTACTAGAAATTTACTCTACACAGGTAAATTTACTATTCACAATTTACCAGATAAATAAAATAACATTTAAATCGTATAAATGTCATTTAATCACACGAATGCCTCAATGGATATCGAATTACCGTGTCCTCACTTGACACCCTCCGTTGACCACAGTCAACCAATTCCACAATTACCAAATAATATTGATAATTCTCAAAAACTGATTTTGCATTTTTAAAACATTTAAGATTTTCCGGGACGGGTGTGACATTCTTACTCCTCCAACTAACAAGGTTGCCTCCCACAAATGTGTGGTAACCCGAAGTAGACCGTGTGTCCGTCACTGAGCCTGCCCAATCAACATTTGTGTATGCCTCAATTCTGACATGGTCATGTTTCCTAAAGTATAAGCCTTTACCAGGAGCAGACTTAAGATACCTCAAGATCTTGTAAACTGCATCCATATGTGACTCTCGAGGTGCAAGCATGAACTGACTTACTACACTTACAACAAAGGCAATATCAGGATGTGCATGAGAGAGATAAATAAGCTTTCCAACAAGTCTCTGATATCTCCCCCTCCCCCTGTCAACCATTGCTCCATTGCTACCATCACTTAGTTTTTGGTTAAACTCAATAGGAGCATCACATGCTCTACTTCCCAAGCATTCCAGTCTCACTTAGGAGATCAAGAACATACTTCCTTTGAGAGATGCATATTCCATATAGCCTAGGCTTTTGGGAGTGAATGTCATTTCAATATAGCTTAGGCTTTTGGGAGTGAATGTCACTACAATAGAAGTGAATACATATTAAGCTATGAAGCACCGACACGGACACGACACAACTCGAATACGTTGACACGACATTTCTCAAAAAAGCATGATACGATACGATACGTCGGGGACACGATTTCTCTAAAATATTTTTTAAAAATATATATTTACCATGTTTAATCAAAATTGGCATAATAGCACATAAATCACAACAATATTATGACATTATCAATAACAAAGCCAATGAATAAAAACATATACCACATAAAACCCTAATGGACAACAGTGTCAACAATATAAAACATATACATCACATATCTAACCATAGTTTGAAGTTAAAAGTTTAAAACCCTAAGCTGAAGCATTTACAAAAACCCTATATTGAAAACTCCTGATTTTAAATCCCCTAATCTCTTATTATGGCTGAGTTCCACAAAAGTGTAAGATTCTCTCTCTCTCTCGTAACGAGAAAAATAAAAAAAGATCTGTTTTTTTTTTTTTAAAGTGTGTGAAGTTCTTTTATTTTTGTTTACAACCCATATTTTATTTTAAAAAACTTTCATATACATCCAAAATTTATAAAAATGGAATAAAATAATAGGACTCGTGTCGGGAGCATGTCGAGAGCGTGTCGAGAGCTTGTCAAGAGCGTGTCGTGTCAGCGTCAGATTTGATGTCGACACTAATACGAGAGCCAAAATAGAGTGTCGGTGCCTCATAGCATATAAGTGAAGCATTGCATAATTTAACCTTATTGTTCTACGTCCGTTTGCAGGTGTTACTTATTACACGTTTTCTTCAGCATGAGCATCATTTTGGGCGGCCTATTAATCAAGTTAGTTCTTGAAGTTTCATTTTATAAGTATATTGCTAGTTTTATACTCTATGCAGATGCAATTTTAGATTGCTGCCATTCCCGTTGTATCTGACAAAGATACTTCTCCAATTTTCTAATGCTAATGTAGCATATAGCACATTCCATACCATACCCATGTATTATATTCTTGAAATAGGTACTATCTCGTATGGAATATTGACAAGACAAGACATAAGTGGTAAAATACCAGAAGGTTTTGTGGCCAACATGAACTTGAGTCTATTTGGTTTCCTCTTAACTGCTGAGTTAGGTTATTGGCTTCAAACCATTAGATGTAAAAAATGCTTTTCTTTAGTTGTGCAGGGAATAGTTAAATAAGGAGTGCAGAGATCTTGTGGGGCCTTAAAAGGCTTGAGGAATAAGAAGTTAAAAGCGTTTTACATGAATCACATTAGAATACTACCCTCAAACTTGTATTCTTTCTGAACATATATTAATTATCAAATTAGGACATGTAAAAAGTACATACTTGTGCTTATAGAGAGTATGCTTGTGATTGCTTTTTGTTTCAATTTTATGCTTGTGTGCGCTCTTTTGGTTTCACTTTTATTTGTAAATAATTATCTTATTTCTGGTTGCTTTGCTTTTCATTGGTAAGGCTTTGTACTACTACTTCCTTTATTTTGCTTCTAAAAAATGCACTTTTTTCTTCTCCCTCTTTTGTCTGTTTGTTTTGTAGAATTTTGGATGCCTTTTGATGGATTTTCTCTACTTCTTTGGGTAAGTTGGCATCTTTTTATGAGATAGACCAGCTCTTTACATTTCTGACATTGATTCTTAATTTTCAGCAGTCTTATATAATTTTAAGTTTTAATGAATTTCGAATATTGTATATTAAGCTAATGTGTGTATTTAAGCCAGGAATGTGTTTGATCCTCGCCAAATGCGTATTTCAGTACAGGGAAGTGGTGTATACATCAATAGGGAAAGAGGATACAGGTGGTGGAAGCATCTTATCGCTTTGTTTTTTTTTGTTTTTTTTTTCTTTTTTCTTTTTGTATCATTTACCAGGACTCTCCTTGAATGTCTCAATATTTCTGGATGATTTTACTTAATCTTGTAGCATCGATCCAATCTACATTGATGATCCTCTCTTTCCGGCAAATAACGTGGGGCGTAATTGCTTTCGGATACATCAATGTATCAAGGTCAGCCTATCATCTTTGTTGGATTATTACCAGCTTTTAGATTTTCCAATATCTGCACTGTATGGTCATCATTCTAGAATCCTCAAGAGTTCAACATGAAAACTTGTTTTCCTCGTTAGATTACACGTTTTTTTGGGTTACCCTCTGATTCATCTTGTCAGGCCCCAAATTCACAATGGCATTAAGGCACATGACTGCCACCAAGGAATGCCTCTCACTCATGTTTATAGCATGTGCCCAATAATTGAATGGCGAAAGCGAAATAATCTTTTAAAACATTTCTGTTGACGAACTAAAGCAGTACTTTGGAATTCATCTTTCCCTTGCATTCCAGTCGACTGGTGCTATAGTACGGTTGAATGCTTTTCAAGTCAAAGTGATCAATAAGGTTAGCAAAATATCTAAGTCAACTAAAAACAGGATCAGTGGACTGTATTTTTACACCAGTGCTCAGTGTTTGAAGTATTACAATTTCAGTGTACTGATCCTCAGATCTGGTCGCCTGGTTTTTAGCTAAAAAGGTTGCTAGACTGACCTTACTGTTGGTCGACTGGTTTCCTGTCTACAGCAATTCTGCAGAAATTTAGCTATAAGGTATACTTTGAAGGAAATGCCTGCAACAGAACAAGTGATCACCAAACACCTCATTTACAACTCCAAGTTGTCGTGGACACCCAACATTATACGTTCAACTCCCATACTGTAATTTACTGTGACAATATCAATTTAATGTACACAATGTGTCCATTCTCTTAGGCTTATTACCTCATTTTCTCACTTATTTCTTTTAAGTTACAAATTCCTAAATCTTCATTATCTTTCACGTGATTCACATGGACTATTGCAAACACATTCAGCACTTCCTTATCTTATTACATAGCAAGTACTCTTGAAATCTTGCTAACCTTCATTTCACCTCAAGTTCACTACTTGCAACCCCTTTTGCTACTACCTTCATTATGTAATATGTAGTTCATCTCATTTACATATTACATCACATGCTACATTACAAAATGGGTTGAAGAGACCTACCTCCGACTACGTTATTACAATGTAAACTAGGTAATTAACTACGTTTTTCCCCTTCTAGCTTCTCTCTTCTTCAATAACCTGAAATGGTTATATAGATGACCAATGAGCTATAAAGCTAAATGAATAAAAGAGTCAATGATATGAAAATCTTACGAGTAAGAACTTAACACTGATTATATTACATTTACTTTAACAAATATGCAGTGAAGAAAACACTTCCATTCTTCAGTTCTTGAATGCAACAATTTTACGGCGGTGTTTGGCACAACTTCTTATTACAAAATCCATTCCAGGAATGGACTTTTTTTTTTTAACAAAAAAAAAAATAAAATTGATTGTTTGGTGAATTGAGTGTTTTTTTAAATAAAAAGTGCATATAAATGTGCAAATATGTTTGGTGGCAACATCTTAAAAGTGCAAACTTGTACCTAATTACCTATATTACCCAAGCACCACGAATTTAAGATATATCTATCGGCTAGGGTATGTAATTTAGTAATGAGATTTGGGTAAAGATGGCATTAATTAACTAAATAAGAGATAAAAGTGTAATTGTGTGTGTGAAAAGATTTGTATATTGATACAAAGAAAAACAGATTACAAGAGCTCATATATAGGCTTAGCCAAACCTAAACTATTTTACAATTAAGCGATGTACAACTCAATACATATTAACACCTAAATTACATAACTACCCTTTAACACTCCCCCCTCAAGCTGGAGCATGCATATCATATGCGCCAAGCTTGTCCCAAATATATTTAATCCGAGTCCCAACAATTGCTTTTGTAAACAAATCTGCTAACTGGTCTGTAGACTTCACATGCACTATATGGATTACTTTTTCTAGAAGCTTATCTCGAACAAAGTGGCAGTAAACCTCCCTATGTTTCATCCTCTGGTGAACCACATGATTGGAAGCAATATGAAGGGTTGCTTGGTTGTCACAAAGTAAATTCATAGGACTAGACTGAGCGAATCCAAGCTCGTCTAGTAAGTGCTTCATCCATACTAACTCACAAGTATTGTGCGCCATGTGGCCTGGTATTCTGACTATATCTAGCAACAATTGTCTACTTCTTGCTTTTCCATACCCAAGGTTACCGCCAACCAGAACACTATACCCTGCAGTGTATCTCCTATCACCAGGTGACCCGACCCATTCAGCGTCACTATGACTCTCAACCTGTAGATGACCATGATCCTTGTACAATAAACCGCGGCCAGGAGCTCCTTTGAGATACCTTAGAATCCGTACCACTGCATCCCAATATGTGGTCGGAGGAGAACTCATGAACTGGCTAATTACACTAACTGTAAAAGCAATGCCAGGTCTGGTAACAGTGAGATAATTAAGTTTACCAACCAAATACCTATATTGTTTAGGATCTGTCACACCCCTGATCCATCCATATGAATCTAGGACACATGGCATGCCACCAAGGCTCAAATTTAATTTACACATGCCCATACTTTACGAATAAATAACTCAGTTAAAAAGAATTTTCTTTAAATTCATGTAAAAGCATCATCATTTTGGAAATTACAGATCCAGTCAACTAATACCACATCCGTTCAACTATTTTCTAACTTCCAGAGAGCATGTATTGAAAAGCATGGTCCGGTCGACTGATAACAAATCCAGTCACCAATGTTTGTAAAAGAGTTGTATCAAGTTTGGTCGATTGGTACTCATCCGGTCAACTGTTTTTCCCATTCCAAAGAGCTTAGTTTTAAAAACATAATACAGTCGAGTACATTAGCAAATCTAGTCGACTACTTTTTGATACTAAAAACCTGCTTGCTTTTCCAACGAATCCAGTCAACTGGACCTCGCATTCAGTCTACTGTGTCTGTTCAGCAGAGAATTCTGCAGCAATCCACTTTGATTTCAAATATACTAAGTTCACAAACATGCTTCTAATACAAACTGAATTATAAACTCGGGTTACAACTATACATAAGTACTGTTGAAGCTTGATATACATTATTATGCCCATTCTCTAACAACTTAAGCTTTTGGAGTAGTTGTAACTTTTAGAAACTAAAATAGAGATGATATATTGATATATTCAGAATACCAACTAGGGTTACATGAGAGCCTTTATATAGGCACATACAAGGAATGGAAAATACTAAAATGCCCATAGGGCTTACATCAGCAATGACCTAAGCAATGACCTAAGCCCTAATACTAATTTAACGTCCAACATCCTCCCTCAAACTAAAGGTGGTAATAAAATTACAACCAAGTTTGGAATGAATATTACAACCGAAACAAGGACTGTATCAAAGACGCTAAACTGGTGATATCAACAACAAACGGGATATAAAATCCCCGAGATTGGCCAAGGTGGATACAATATCCACCACAAACAACAAGAAGAAATTATGGAACAACAATATCCACAATATTGGCCAAGGTGAAAACTATTCACCAACAACTAAAACCAAGTGTGAGACTAAACCAATTTCTGCTTAAGGACAGTTAAAACAAATGTTGTAATATTAGATCCAAGACTTTCGGAGTTGAAAATAGACAAAATGAGGCTAGATCTAGGGAGGGGCCTTAAATAACAACCAAAGTGATCAACAACCAAACAGCAGCCCCACAAGAAAATATCCTAACAGTACCAAAGGAAGCCAAACAAGGTTTAATAGCACCAACAAAACACAAACAGCAGAGCTGAATGACAAGTTTTCCTCCAAAAAACGATGAAAAACCAACCAAATCACTCGAACAATCCTTCCTTTGGCTAAATTGCAGCACATAGGTGTGAATCAAAGCATTGAACAGCCCAAACAAAAAGTCCCAGATTCACAGATAGAAAAATCAAGCCCTTCAATTCCGAAAATATTCAAAAAATAAAAAATCCACTCAAACGACTTCCAAATATTTCGGAAAATACACCATAATGATCAGCACATCGAGGTGAAACTGGGAATGTAAATTCCGAACAGAAATCTTGCCGGAAAATGATGATGTCATTGCCAAAAAATGACATCAGCGACTGCTTGTGATGGCAGTAACTTCAGAAGAGGTAGTGGGCTGTTTTGGTAGGTCAAGAGAGAGAAAAAAAAATCCGACGAGAATGACTACAAAGAGGAAATAGAAAATGGAGGCTCGGCAAGGTGGCCGCCCGCCGGCGAAGTGGAAGACTGAAATAGTCACCAGAACCTTATTGCTCTGATGCCATGTTAGAAGCTAAAATAGAGATGATATATTGATATCTTCAGTATACCAACTAGGGTTACATGAGAGCCTTTTGTATAGGCAAATGCAAGGAATGGAAAATATTAAAATGCCCATAGGGCTTACATCAGCAATGACCTAAGCTCTAATACTAATTTAACCTCGAACAGTAACTTAACATGGTATCAGAGCCTTGTTTGTGGGAGGTCCTGGGTTATATGCTCCATCTCCATCTCCATCTCTTCTTGGTTGTGCATATGCGCACTTTGTTATTTGTCTCCACTATGATGGAGTTTGGTTTGTTTGCTCTCCACGTACAAGTCGGGGTTGCACGTGAGGGAGGATGTTAAAGCTTGATATGCATTGTTTGGCCCATTCTCTAATAGCTTAAGCTTTTGGAGTAGTTGGTATCCTAACAAGTACAACTACTAACATTTCAAAGCTCCGATTACATACATGTCCAGATTCGAACACAAGCCAACATAAACGTAATTACATGACATAACTTACAATATCACCCAAATCCAATTACTACCGATTACATGATTACAACATGAAATTCTAAACTTAATACAAGAACTATAAACATAGAACCAACGCCAAGCATTATCCAAGTAATCTCGCGAATTGCTTGCCTCAATTCTCCGAAGCTTCGCTGCGATCAGCTACGATGGTTATACAATAAACACTACAATATATAAGCTATTTGCTTAGTAAATAACATTAATTGTGCACATGGATAATAGACATGCTTAATTTCACCGCATCACAAGAAATTACAATCTCCAGCAATTGCTAGTTCACTTCCACCACTATCCACTAGCCCGCGGCTCCACTCCTAAGCCCACACGACTAGTGATGGCCCACACCTTAACACGTGCAGTCCCAAGGCCTCTGGCGGCTAGTGGTCGTCACCACCTCAATACCTCATGGTGGTATAGAACTAACAATCCTATTGACCCAAATAGACAACTCAACATGCTCATTTAACATCACTCCATATAACAACACAAATACGCCTTACTAATTGTTTCAGCACAGTTCTACACCATGAATTGACAATTATAGCTAGAATATGTATAATTAAACTAATTAGACATGCTTTTAAAATCACAAGTGATCCCAAACTTGGAATCATCCAAAATTCACAATTGAAGTCACTCACCTCTTGGATTTCGCTCCTAAACTTGAGATTAGAGCTCTACTGTAATCTGGGTACAATTCCTATACAAAATCTACAAAATATAAGCTAATATCCCAAAATGGGTCACAGAAAAACTGTCATAGAACTCAGTAAAATTGGAGCCAAAGTGTTCGTCTTACCTCCACGAGTTCAAATATGTAATCAAAATAGAAATTAAACGTTGTTAAGTCGGAGAATCGGCGTCGTAAAGTCCGACGTAATCCTCGTCTCTCTCTCTCTCTCTCTCTCGCCAGCTAGAAAATTGAAGGAGAAGTGTCCCCTCTTTGCTTGCCACCTCTTATAAACATTTCCCATTTTTATTGGAAGACCCCCACAAGTTTTGGTTTATTACAATTACACCCCTACCAATTCACTCTCACAAGGTTACCCAAACTGACCACGGAAGTGGTCTCTAACTACCAACAGAATATTACAACAATATCATATTAATACCACATAAGCCTTAATAACCATTTAAGCACATAAGGTGATTCCACAATATTGTCCCATCACAACTGGGACCTCTCAACACATGTCCCAATTTGGGATTGCCACATTGGCTATAACTGGGTTCCCAACTGGACACCCATAATCAACTCAGTGGGTTAAACCCACCTCTCACATATGTCATATAACACCATAATCATTATTAACTCATATTAATGCATGCTAAAGCGTAATTAAATATTAATCACGGGAGCAGGTGTTACCAGTTTTCTAAAAATCCGCCTAGGTGGTGCCCTGCCGCCTGGATTTCCTCCTAGGTGTTTGGAAAATCGCCTAACACATTAGGCTAGGGTCTAGGCGGGCTGGGGTGAGATTGTAATTTTGTTAAAATAAGAAGGGAAAAAATTATTCACGATTACGTCTAACATTAATGTGTATATATATACACTTAATGTTTAAGTTAATTATTAATAGATCCCTAATAGTTTTTCAAATATTAAAAACCTTCTCATAATGTTTACTTATTTCCAAAAAACTCCATAAAACCTTTATATAGATATTATTTGGACCCCAAATCTATAATTATTCTTAAGTAGGACCACATAATTGGTATATATATATATTATCATTAATTTTATTGAAAAAAGAAAATCCGCGTAGGCCCTGCCTAGGCATCCGCTTGGGCCTAGGCGCTAGGCCCCCCCCCCCCCCCCCCCCCCTCAGCCGCCCGACCAGTGGCTAGAGATTTTTAGAACATTGGGTGCTATAGGATCACCCAGTAACTCTCGTTGATCTAGTAGTAGCTTGGTGTTGGGATCTATAGGAGAATTCACTGGTTTAGACCCTAACATTCCTGTCTCTGTCAGTAAATCAAGGACGTATTTCTCTGAGAGAAGCAAATTCCATCACTTGATCTAGCTACTTCATCCAAGAAGTATTTAAGTTGCCCGAGGCCGTTGGTTTGAAACTTATTTTTCAGAAATGACTTTAAATCCAGAATGCCCTTGGAGTCATCACCAGTTATGACTATATTGTCAACATAAACAATCAATAAGATTTTACGTGCTGAAATATGTCGATAGAAGAGTGAATAGTCAACACCACATCGCTGAAGCCCAAATTCAGCAACTATCTCACTGAATCTACCAAGCCAGGCACGAGGGGAATTTGCATACCATTGTAGACTTCCCTTGAGCAACAAACCCAGGTGGTTGCTCCATATAAACTTCTTCCAATAGGGTGCCGTCTAGGAAGGCATTCTTGACATGCAGCTGATGCAATGACTAGTGAAACGTGGAAGTAAGGGAGATAAAGAGACGATGAGAAGCAATTTTGGCCACGGGAGTGAAGGTGTCGGAATACTCAAGTCCATAAACTTGGGTATAGACGTTGGCAACAAGGCGGGCATTCAGACGGTCTAATGTGCCATCTGCATCTTAACATTGTAAACCCAACGGCATCGCACCACAGACTTTCTCTGTGGAAGAGGAACTTAGTCCCAAGTACCAATATCTCTCAATGCACACATATGGTCCTCCATAGCCTGTCTCCTCCCAGAATGGGAAAGAGCTTCTATAATGGACTTAGAATAGAGACAAAGAGGCAACAAACAAAGAAACGACAAGTGACAAATGATCATAATAGATGAAATTGGAAATATGGTAAGAAGTACAAGAATGCTTACCTTGCTGGAAAGCAACCGGAAGGTCGGATTCTTTCTGAGGCGGATCTGAGGACCCGAAATCTGTAGGCGGAGTAGCGGAATCCGGAATGGTCCTAACCCGATGACGAGTGCATGTTCACAGGTCCGGGCAGTTCATGCGGGACGATATATCTGGAGTGGATAGGACATGGGACACTGGAGGGATCGAAAGAGGTTGGGGAAGCATAAAATCAGGTTCTGTCATGGAGTGAGACTCAAAATAATATGGGGTTGACTCAAAGAAGGTAACATTGGCAGAGAAAAAAGCAAGACAAGGTAGGACTATAACAATGGTACCCTTTTATGGGTACATGAGTAGCCCTAGAAAACGCACTTTATAGCCTGCGGGTCCAACTTATCAGTACCAGGTGTAAGCTGATGGACAAAACAATCACTCAAAAACACGAGAAGCGAATGGGAATGGAGGTTCAGTAGGGAACAAGGTAGCATGAGGTGTGCACCCTGTTGAATTGGAGCATCCAACCCAAAACCAATTGGCAATGGGTGGAGTGGTCCCTTAAACTTATATATTGAGTAGCTAGGTTATAAGTCCCCGATGTGGGACAAACAATCTCAACACGCCCCCGCACGTGTGGCATGAGTGAGAGCCAAACCCGTGGATTACTGAGATAGGGTGACGTGGAGCACACGTGGACAAATTGGGCCAACAATAACCTGCTTTGATACCATCTTGAATTGGGGCATCCAACCCAAAACCAATTGGCAATGGGTGGAGTGGCCCCTTGAACTTATATATTGAGTAGCTAGGTTATACGTCCCCGATGTGGGACAAACAATCTCAACACACCCTTCAAGAATGGAGGAGGGCATATGGTTAATTAAATAGCAGGCTATAAGAACCGCATCCCTCATACACATTTGGGGATTCGCATTTCAAATAACAAGTGGAGGTTTTTTCTTTCAGCAACACCACTTTCCATTTTGCTTGGGTGTGTGCACATATGATGATTGGTGAAACATTCCATATTTTTCCATATAAGTGGTAAATAGATGGGAAAACTTTTCCTGTGCATTGTCACTACGAAGAATTCGAATAGGGACATTAAAGCGAGTCTTAATTTCATTACAGAATGCATAGAAAATGGAAAACAACTTAGAACGATTTTTCATTACATAAATCCAAGTAGTTCTTGAAAAGGCATCAACAAAACTAACAAAGTACTAATACCTCTTTGTGGAGGTTATATGGTGTGGACCCCAAACATCTGAATGCACTGATGAAATGGACTAGATACACGTTTCTTGAATTGAGCAACAAATTGGACACGGTGATGCTTCTCCAATTGACACGACTCGCATTCTATTGACGATGAATGACTCAATCTAGGAACTAAGAGCTTCAAAGTGGCCAAGGAAGGATGACCAAGGCGACAGTGGAGCTGATGAGGAGACTTGGTAGTACGGTGGCCAGTGGAAGAGGCAGGTGATGCATGGGAATCATCAAAATAGTAGAGACCATTGGACTCATGCTCGATGCTAATCATCTTTCGAGTTGTCAAATCCTGGATAATAACAAAATCAGGGAAAAAAGAGACACAAGTATTAAGATTTTTAGTCAACTTGCCAACTAATAATAAATTAAAAGGAGAACGAGTCAAATTACTGTGACTGAAAGTACTGAAAAGATAGGTCATATGTTCGAGTCAAATTACTGGAGTACAGGAGGTTAACATACTCCCAAATCTCCTTATAGGTGCCCAAGTGAGAACACTGACTTGTGGGTCCATAGAGTTCCACAAGAGAGGCGATCTGGACATCCTTTTGTCTCCATTGCTTGATGGTTGGAACGGATTGAATGAGATGATTGTGGGTATCTGTATCCATGGGATCATTCCCCTCCATAGATAGAAGAATGAAAGGACATTCATAAGGCAATGCGTCCCCATCATTTCCCAGAAGGACCATTGTCGCCACAAACTAGTCAAAAAGGAATATATCCATGGTATTCCCCAACTCAGATAGGCCTCAACGGGGGTAGGCCTTTGCGCAATTTAACTTCATCATGAGATGGTCACCCCTGACAATCACGTGACGAAGTCTTTCTCGGACTTTTATGTGGCTTGGTTGGCTTAAAGAAAGTGCTCCGGGTCACGACGGGCTCTTCCGTGGCACACTTCCTTGGCCTCTTTAAAAATCAGTGAGACTATCTGAAACGACTTCTGAGTCTATCACAAGGAACGTTCCTTGTCAACTCCGCAATGACACGTGGTCCTAAAGTGTGAGCCTTGCTGATGTCACTTTTGACGTCAGCGGCTCTCATGTCTTGGCACGTGTCATGACTGATATAAATAGGAACAATCCCCTCTAATATGACAGAATTTTGGACATTTCCCTAAGATTCTGTGCATTATTAGCTCATAGTGATTATTTTATCACCGCACACTCAATCCCTTAAGTGCATAGTCTTCTTTCGGAATACCCTCACTCGCTCACCTTTAGATTGTCTCTCTTTACCCCTTACCCACTTCACCTCAGAATCCCTCTACTGTTTATTCAAAGATCGTGGCCTAAGCCAGTGAGGGCTATAATGATGGCTTTGGACCCCTGAACAAAGATGGAGCCATTCAACTTCTGAGTGTTGAGTTGGGGAGGGACTTTAGATTCCATGGATAATGTTGGTCACAAGAAAAACAAATCTGAACCAAAGCAAAGCAAAAAACAAACGAACCAAACCAGATCTGAAGCAAACAAGGTCGGAGACAGTCTTGGGACCATATCTGGATCAAAAAATGCAACTCAAGGGACTGTCGGAAGTTCAATGTGGCTGGAAAGGGGCCGTCTTAGGTCGCCGGAGGTAGGTGAGGATGCTGGGATGTCACGAGAGGCTGGGCAGGTCGCCGGAGGCTGGGCGATGGCAGGGGAGACCTGCGGTTGCTAGCAGGGGCTGCGGTTAGAGTAGGGCTGCTAGGCTGCTGTTGCGGCTAGGGTATCTCGACCAACGATGGTTGACAAACAATGAATTTTTTTTTCCCCTTGCTCTAGGTCACATCGACCTGCTCTGATACCATGTAAGAGTGTTTATATATTGATATTGATACAAGGAAAAAGTGATTACAAGAGCCTATGTATACGCTAAGCCAAACCTAAACTATTTTACAGTTAAGCGATGTGAGCCAACATATAACCTAAATTACATAACTACCCTTATCAGTGTGTAGAAAAGTTCTGGATTGACAGGGGAGTGTAAAATCATAGTTTTGAGAAGTCGGGGATTTTGGCCTTTTCCAAATGGGCATTCTAGAGATGCACTTCTTGTCAAGAAGTCAAAAATAAAATCTCACCAAACAAAATTCACTTATGTAAATGGACTTCTTCTAGAAGCCCATTCCCAAATGTTTCCAAACACCCTCTACATCTCTTTCATTGCTTTCTCAAACACTAGCTTTCTTTGTGGCCATTCTCACATTCCCCATTGCCATTCTCACATTCCCCCTTTTCATCATTTCGTTATGGAAGTTATTCTCATATCAAGGATATAAACAACCCTTCCACTTTACACAACAGTCAGTATTTATCACTATTTCATCATTATAACTCAATAAGGAGCATAATTAAATAAACACATAAAACATCTTTAACACCCAACAATTCATTGTATAGTTTTATGAATTTGTACCCAATCACAAACCTCATATTAATATTATAATTCACCTAGACTCAATATTCTTTCAACACCAATATTAGGTTCATAGAATCACTCTATTAACATTACAATTCATATCTAACTCATGAGATTAAGATATAACATGTCCTCCCTCCGTCCCATTTTAGAGTCCATCTTTGGAAATGCAACTTATTAACGGAACGTAATCATTACTTGAAACAAAAGTAATTCTTTCCAAAATTCCCCCTCGTGCAAGAGATTTCAACCTAAGTAATCCTTTGATTAGGAAATTCTACCACATTCTAGACATAATTGTTCTTTAATTACACTTTCACCTACTATACTTTTTCATATAGCATTGTTGCTTCTTACACTTTCTTGAATTGCTACTTAACCTACTTCACTTCCGGTTATCCGATATAGCTCCTGCATTTTCGTGAATTATTATGTGACCTACTAATTATGAGAGTTTTTACATTTCCTTATTTTCATTCATACCCTTGCTTAACAAATCCTACTCAATTCTATGAGCACACAATAAGTTGAAGTATTAAAACGTTTTCATTTTATCATTTCACTCTTCCATTTCCACAATGGAATTCATTCTTGTGTTCTTTCTCATGGAATCGTTTTATCCCATCAATGGGATCACTTCCCTTTTTGATCATCAAGTAATAACAACAGATAAATGTTTATATATAATATAAAAATGTAATTAGAGGTTTGAGGTATTACACATCTAGTCCAGTTGTTGCTGTATTTAAGGTAATTTTCTAACGAAGAGCATGCGCATTTTGCCATACTCTTTTGACTTCTCTTTAACATGGTTTTTTTTTTTGGTTTTGTTTTGTTGTTATTGATATTTGGCTCCACATTACCATGGAACAGGAAAGGGAGTGTATATACCTATATAGCGTGAGGGGCAAAGCTTATTATTTGCTATATGCTTCGCCTATATTCTGTGAAGGAAAAGTTTTTAACTCTCTGACTAGAACATTTTGGTTGTTGCTGGTTGACATTGTGTATTGTCTCATTTCACTTACTTTTCTAATTCACTTTTTTAATACACCTAAGCCACAGGCTATCATATGATTTTTGGTCAACTGAACAACTTTATTTTGGTAACAAGATTTCGTGATTCACATTGGCTTTGCAATATCTAACCATATATGTGGAACCCTGTGTCTAGGTTACGTACGAGAGTTTTTTTTTGTTTCCCTTCTGAACTATAGAGTCACCTGCTGATAGCTGTAGCTATTTTGCTGGAAGACATTGTTTGTATAACAAGTTGTGTGATTATGTTGTACTTCTCCTATCTGTTTATATTGCATGACACAGGCATTTGCGGATGCATATTCTGTTTTGGAGAACGAGCTTGCATGCCTTCCCAATAATGATGACTCAAGTACAAGGCCCCCACATAAACTTCTTCCAAAGATTATTCCAAGTATCAGTCTACTTCAAGGATTGTAGTTAATAGAAGGATTACTATGTGTTTTGAAAGGTACTTTTTGGAAGCATATTATGTTCCTTTTTGCTGAATTTATTTATACATTTTTTATCCTAGTGTTGATTGATGAAGGGAAAAATGAGTAACAGAAACATTGAAGTCTAAAAGTTAGACATTTGACATTTTAATTACTTGCTTAAATAAGATTTGTGTTCCTCGGGCTCACGCTAAAATATTTATTTAGAGAAATTAACCTTAACCAAATACGAATGCTTAAAAGGCCAAAGTTGTAGCACAGTGGTGGAGTGTGTTGTCAAAAAGGGGTGGGGCTATAATTATTATTAGCATTGATAGAATATTAAGGATTGGGTTTCTGTTAGATGTCTTTTACTTTAAGTGCATTGCTTAAAATGGCAAGTAAACAAATTGCTCACCTGAAAAAATAATTCTTGATCTCTAGCATTTGCAGCCGCTTGTATCTGTAGCCAGAATAATTGGCATAAAATGCTTCCTTGACTTTTGTTTTGCTGTTACTAAAGCAATGGACGTATTCACATGCATCAAGCTTTTTCACGTATAACGGTATAAGATTAGCAATCTAAGGGACGTGAGTGCAATGAAAGTACTAGCATACCATGTTTTAGATGTTATTCTATTTCGCGTTCCATTTTGCTAAACTAATTGACACCACAAAGTAACAAATCATAAGGTTATTTCTGGATTGATAGACCAATTTGGGTTTACATATATATCTAAATCACCTCATGAAGGGTATGAATCTCTGATATGTGCATGTGCTCTTTAATTGATTTTTGTCATTCTTGTCTCTTTGCATGTCGCATTCCTTTGATTCTTATAAGACTATCGTGTCATCATTTAGTATGTTGTTTTTTTTTTCTTTTCCTTTCTTTTTGGTTAAGGATTTGATGTGCTATAATTCTTTCACCACAAGACTTAACTTTTTAGAGTTAATCTAACATGTTAGGTTATCTGTAGTTCTGTTTCTGGAGTTTAGTTTTCAACTTGTGTGCATGGAAAACTTGCAGTTGATTGTAAGAACTGAAGAATGCTCCAGGAATCTGACCTGCAAGCATCAGGAAATTTCCTCCCAATTTACCCTGTTTGGTACAGCATGAAGGCGTAAGTGTACTGATATATTATACACATTGTCATATGCATGTTTCAGCTGTTAGCTCTTCAAATATTTAGGAGTTCAACTCCATACACTGTTCAAATATGAGCCATCCAGAATATTACTAGAATTCTTAAATTTTTTGGGTCTCTGTAAATGATTTATAATAGGTAAATGTAATTGAGCATGAGCATTGAGGTGACGTTGCCTGTGTCCTCTAGTTTTCTGCTGATCATGTTGGGTCTTTAGAGTAATGTAAGTACAGGGCAATATGCAAGAACTCCCTACTTCCTACAACCTCTGTTATCGGAATCGTGCGATTCACGATTCATTTCGTGCCATTTGATACAATTCGAATTGTACAATTTGATACGACTCGCCAAGAAAATGATACGAAGTGGTTACCTGAATTGCATAGCATCAATGATTGCATGGGAATCGCAAGAATTGTGAAGGAATATCAAGAATCATGCGATTCATACGATACAGTCGGGCGATTTGTACGATACAGTTGATTCACTTCTTGTTTGAAGTTCTACAAACCCAGCGAATGTCGACGGCTTTAAAACCCATTTTTTAAACCTTTTTACCCCTCTTAAAAACATATGGTTCCAGCCCTTATAATATACTGTATATACATACTATAAGATGTTGTATACAAAAACCCTATTCTAACGTTAGGAGGACCTGCGACTGCCGACTGAAGCAAAACCCACATTTTGCATTTATTTTATTTGTTTATTTTTTTTTCTTTTTCTTTCTAAACAAAGGTGGTTCCAACCTAAGTTGCATGAAGCGGGAGCAGAGTGGGAGCGTGGGAGCGTGAGAACATGAAAGAGTCTTAAGGTTTGGAGCGTTTAGGAAGCGTCTATATGTATATTTGTTTTTTATTATTATGAGGAAAAAATTCTAGTACTTAAGTCATATTTTAAAATTAATGATTTTTTGTGGCTCTTTTAGAAGTAATCATAGATTTGGGGCTTAAATAGTAGATATATATGAGTGACGTGGTGGTGTTTACAAATAAATAAAGATTGGGTTAGGTTTTTTTTTTTTTTTTGATATGGGGGAGGGGGACGAGGTTCGAACACCGAACCTATGCATTGGAGGGGACTTATATATGCCAAGCTCTTTGTAAAAAGTATAAGGGATCTATTCATAATAAAGTTAAACCATTAAGTGCATATATAATATATAATGAATAATGCTATGGGCACCGAAAAGTGCACATAAAAGTGCACCGAAAATGATCAAGGCCATTGATTGCGCGTGGGGTCTACGCCTGCGCGCATGGGGCCCGCCGCAATCAATGGCCCTGATCATTTTCGGTGCACTTTTATGTGCAATTTTCGGTGCCCCTAGCATTACTGATATATAATATAATACATATAGGGGCAGCTTAAACTTTCGACTCGGACAACTTGTTCCTGATTTGTACAGGTTTTTCTAGAGGTCATTTTGTCCAGTAGAGAGGACAGCTTCGTAAAAGAAGGAAAAGGTGGGGGCAAGCTGGTCATTTCTGTAAATTGCATTTAGTTTGTCAAACCAGCTTTTTAACCAAAAACTCCTCCCTAGCAGCTTTTGCAAATTTGGGAAATTTTCATATCAGACCATTGAACCCATTAGGGCTTTCTTCAGCAAAAAAAAAAAAAAAAAAACCCATTAGGGCTTTCCATTATAGCAGGCGTAGCCACAGAGAGAGAGAGAGAGAGAGAGAGAGAGAGGTAACCCTGGTTTCCCCTTCTTCTTCGTAGAGGAGTTGGGCGATTCCTGCAACTAAGGTCCCAACCCTTATAAGATATATACTATTGTTTATTGTATCTAGAACATTTTTCCTCTCGTTCTCCTCTTCCCCAAATATTCTAGGGTTTTTTCAAGGTGGCCGTTATTGAATCCTTTGAAGAACTTTGGTGGTTATTGGGGTAAGATAAGTTTATTATATATATATTTTTTAATATTTACCAGTTTCGATTTATACTTTACTTTTTTATTTGTATAAATACTATTAGATGTGTTTGATATCATTATTTGATTGTTCTTTTCTTCTACTTTTTTATTCTACGTAGTTTTATTTTTATTTTTATTTATTTATCATTTTTACATTTTTTTAATTTGTTGTCGAACCTTATGATTCACGATTTGCGAATCCTGATTCGATTCGATTGTATCATTTCGATCCATGATGGGAATCGACAACTTCCAAAGAATGTCCTCATCACATGTTATATGCTTGAGTTGCATGCTTTTCGTCTTTGCTCCATTCCTTCTGTTGAACTAAATTGAGTTCTAAAGTGGACCACTAGGTCGCAAGTCATTGAACTGAGAATGAAGAATGTTTAATAAGAGATTTAAAGCTAGTTTAGCTGGCTTTTTCACACACGAGTCACAGTTAACAATGACTTTATTATCTGTCATGCTCTAGAGCAGCAAAAATAGAGAAAAATAAATTTCCTTTTTGGGTCTATAGGGAATGACAAGTGAAAGTCACTACTTATCCACACCACGCAGTGCTAGTCCACAAGACAAACAGGAACAGTAAATAACTGAAGTATAAGACAGTTCTAACTTCTAACTACTCCCTCCGTCCCTTGTTTAGATGTCCCAAATTAGTGTCCACTTTCCTAAATTGGTATACAATTTTTATTTATTTTTCAAAACTACCCTTCCTTGAAATCTACACCAAGACAAAACTAAAAAAATTATTGTAATGATTAGGGGCATTTGTGGAAAGTAGGTGTAGATTCTTATTGTCCCCTTAATAAGTTGAGTTCCCAAAGATGGACTCAAAAAAAAGGACGGAGGGAGTATTACAAATCATCAGAGTGTGGTCCACAGAATCACCATAGGTCTGGAGACAACACATGCCCAAGTACCCGTTAACTAACAAAGTTTAACAGTACTATAAAGCTTAAACATAAACTAGATTACTATCTTCAAATCTTTAGCTGGCATAAGGTAGTCGTCAGCGTCGTAGCTTTCTCCGGTATAACCGGCATCAGCGGGGCCATCCTCGGCGTATTCCCCTTCAGGGTAGTAGCCATTGTCATAAGCTCCATTATCTGCATTAAAAGGGACATGGTAATCTGGACGGGGAATGTCCAGGCAATAACGGTCGTCAACTTACTGTGAGCGGAGTGAATAGAAATTCACAGAGTATCAATGATATAACGTATAACAAGTTATTGAAGTGCCTAAGATATAGTCCTACTAAATAATATCTTCTCTGTATTCCAACGTCATAACTCAACCCCTATCATCTTGTTATCCTGAGATCGATAATCAACCTACCAGAGAAAGAACAGACTCAATCGTTTTACATATATAGACATACCATCATTCTGTCCACTGCTCGTTAAGGATATAAACCATCCACCGCAAATCATGGACACTACGTCAGTCTATCCCCTGCTCGTTAATGATATAAACCATCCACCGCAGGAAGGATACGACGCTTTGAACAACAACATATCAAATTTATTGCCACGACTCATCGTTGTATACTAGTGATCCCCATCCACCGCTCGTTAAGGATATAACATGGATCATCTGGCTATCTTAGGACTACATGGTCCTGCCCACTGCTCGTTAGGATATAACCCATCCACCGCATGTGAAAGCATATCATGACCATGCGTCCGCCCACGTACCATTCCCGGAACTTATAAAACCTACTTAAACTCAGTACTTCTATTGATACGTGACGATTCCCATGTGGCCTGACTACTATGATTGAAATGAACGGATATCGAACTCTTACATGAACCGAAATCATCTTAACGTCGTTATGGTAATCCATTATTCTTAATCATACTTATCGGTGTGGTCACATTCTCCCTGACTAACCCATAATCGCATAATAGAAGTTCGAATTGAGAATCGAATCTTAGCACCTCATATATAATAAACTAAGGGAACAATCCATATTCTATAAAGTTCGATCGATTGAAAGCATTTCGATCGATTGAGGAAAACTAAAAGTTCGATCGATCGAAGTCACTTCGATCGATTGAACCTTCGATCGATTGAACTCTACTCAATCGCTCGAGAGTCGTCTTCTCCAGCAGATTCTGAACAGCACTATGTAAACGTCTTAGGGACGCGTTTTAATACGTTTAATCACACCAAAACTTGTAAAAGATTATAATAAAGAGACCAAGTGAGTAAAAACTCACTTAGGGTGCGTTTGGCAAAGCTTGAACTCCGAGCTTCTCCAATGGCTTCTCCTCCCTCTCTTCGTCTCAGTCTCTCGTTCTGTTTCTCTTCTTCTCCTGATTCTTCTTCTTCTCCGTTACTCTCTCTCTCTCTCTCTCTCTCTCTTTCTCTCTCTCTCTCTCTCCCACAACATATATATAGTATGTGTGTATATAATATATGTATGTGTATGTATATATATATGAAACACACACTCACTACTCACAACGTTGAGCAAAACCCAATACACACACGAAACTAGTGTATATATAGGGAAAAAAGGGGTGCAGGTGGCTGTGTTTGCAGGAAACCTGGAAATCAAATGATTATACGTTCGATCGATCGAAGTATGTTCGATCTATCGAGAGCAGATCGGTCAGGTTAGATCGATTGAAAATAGTTTGATCGATTGAAATGGGAACCACATATTAAATTCAGGTCGGTAGGGTTTCGATCGATTGAAGATGGTTCGATCGCTTAATGCTCGATCGCTCGAAAGAGCCTCGATCGATCGAAGATGAAATTTCACATATGATCAAGGGAAGTATATTGAATCTCTGTGCATAAATAATTATTGAAAATACATGGTATTACATCATCCACCACTCATTAAAGATTTCGTTCTCGAAATCAAAACATACAGGGTCTAAAACAAAAATGGAAACTTCTCTTGCATCTCTGACTCTAGTTCCCACGAAGCTTCTCTTTCATCATGATGCTTCCACTAAATCTTCACCAACGGGATCTCCTTGTTTCTGAGGTTCTTGATCCCACGATCTAAAATGCGAACCGGTGCTTTGTTGAATGTAACATTGTTGTTGACTTCAATATCCTCAATGTTGATTTCGTGCGCTGGGTTATGAGTACACTTACTCCACATACTGTTGTGGAAAACGTTATGCACTCCTGACATATTCGGCGGCAATGCAAGGCGATAAGCAACTTTCCCAATACGCTCTAGAATCTCGAATGGTCCAATGAATCGCGGCGATAGCTTGCCTCTCTTCTGACCAAATCTGACGATACCTCGAACATGTGAAACCTTGAGTAGCACGTGGTCTCTGATGTTGTCAAAATCAAGATATAAAAGTATGCTCACTTATGCTTTACTTTCAAAAGATTTGCAGTGTGGAAGTAAAGGTCGAACCCACAGAGATTGAATACTACGCACTTTAATTTTTAAAATCTAAATTTAGTTAATTAAGAAAAACGGATTTTGGATTTAATTTGAATTAAACTAATAACAATAAAAGTAAATCTAAATTATGAAAGCAATTAAATATTATTTTTATAATAAGTTTAAGGAACCTAGGATTGCAAATCCACCACTAGCTTCATAATAAGGGTATTTGCGAATTACTTTAGCTTATTAAGTTGGATGATAATGGGGAATTGTAGCTACAAGCCGAATTCCTCCGTCAAGAAAATAACTATGGTTCAAGCACCAACATAATCCATCTTCGGTTAGCACGAATTATCCCACACTAAACTAGGGTTGTGGTATAATCCGTCTAATCTAGGCATGGATTATTCGGATACTTGATAGCACAATTCAATTTAAGCACCATTACATGTAAATAATCTAAACAAGCACAAGCATAGATCATTGAGCACACTACATTCAAAATAGATCTAAGTCAAGAATAAACTTTGAAAGTAATGATTTAATCAATAGAAGTTCAATTTATTTATAAAAATCCTCGGAATATGTAACTGTCATCCATACATAATAAAACTAAAATAAAAATATAAAATACACCCTATTACTTGGCTAGGGTTTCATTGAAACCTTAGATCTTGAGTTTAGTTGGCCATAGAATTGATGAATAGCAAGAGGTTGATGGAGGAGGCCATGGGAATCCTTGGTCTTCTTCTTCTCCTTGGTTTCCTCTCTTCAATGGCTGAAGTTTTTGTTGTATATGGATGTATCTAATGTTGTGTAATGATGTGTAACCACAAAATTGATTTAGAATAGGATTTATATAGAGTTTAGAAGGATTTAGGAAGCTTTCCTAAGCCAAATCGTACTAAAACTGCTATGTTTACGTTTCTGGACGTCATATGCACAAACCACATTCGCTGGGCACTTTAATTTAACAAAATACGCGTTTTTGGTTTTTTCACAGGTCGCTCGCGCGAGGTACTTTTCGCTGCACTGCGTGACTTTCGTAGAATTGCGATAACTTTTTACTCGGAACTCAGATTGACTCGCCGTTTGCGGCCACGCGTCCGTAACTTGAAGATCTACATTTTATATCTCTGGAGAAATTTCTCAAATCAGAAGTATTCCTTTTCAAAAATGCAATTTTCCGAGGCTGCTACTGCATTCAACTTTCACCGGAGTCACCGTTTGAGCCCAGAATGACTTCCAAAGCCACTAATCATTGGATTTTTGTGCATTTTCAAGTTAAAGCTCCAAATCCTACAAAATTTAGAATACTTATTAAAAATAACTAATTACTACATGAAATGGGCTAACAAAGGGTATTTGTAAGACTATAAACGGCAACTATTCGTCGCCGATCAGTCTCCAACAGCCAACTCCAAGTCTTTACGTCACTTGTCAGCATCACTCTTGTGTTCCGTCTGAGCTGTCTTCATCTTTTCACGTACAGCCTGAATCTTCTCGCTGGTTTCTCATACCTTCTCTGGCCCAAGAAGTTGAGTCTCTCCGACTTCGGTCCAACATAGTGGTGACCGGCAAGGTCTTCCGTGCAAAGCTTCAAACGGCGCCATCCTTATACTCGAATGATAACTATTGTTTTAGGCGAATTCGATTAAAGGTAAGTGTGTCTCCCAAGAACTCTCAAAATTAAAGACACAAGCGCGTAACATGTCTTCCAT
Organism: Hydrangea macrophylla; assembly: GCA_033977485.1. Lineage (NCBI taxonomy): Eukaryota > Viridiplantae > Streptophyta > Magnoliopsida > Cornales > Hydrangeaceae > Hydrangea > Hydrangea macrophylla. The sequence goes on along the minus strand of CM066997.1, from coordinate 58,769,054 downwards.
TACTGGATTGACTCGTTCAGTCTGCCCATCGGTCTGCGGATGAAAAGCTAAACTCAAGTTTAGTGTTGTTCCCATCGCTGTTTGGAGACTTTTCCAAAATTCTGCAGTGAAGCGCGAATTTCGATTTGACACAATTAAAACAAGTATCAGTGTAACTATACAACGTGTTTCAGATACATCCGGCTCAAACGTTCTACTGGATACGTCATAGTGTAGGCGATAAAATGTGCCCGTCTTTGTAAGTCGATCCACGATTACCCAAATAGCATCATGGTTCTACTGTGACTTTGGCAATCCTACCACGAAATCCATAGTGATGTGTTACCATTTTCATTGAGGGATAGGTAACGATTGAAGTAATCCCGGTAGTTTATGATGTTTTGCCTTCACTTGCTTACAAGTAAGACACTAAGATACATACTCAGCTACCTCTTTCTTCATTCCTTCCCACCAGAAATTCCTCTTCAAATCCTTGTACATATTTGTACCTCCCGGATGAATAGCCATTCGTGACTTTTGTGCTTCATGCAGTATTGCTTTCCGGAGATTTTCTTCGTCAGGTACACAGAGTCTACCTTTACATCGTAAGGCTCTGTCTGTGCCGATACTCCAAATCTCTGGTTCCTTGGCTGACATTTTGGCGAACCATAACTTCAAATTTTCTGCTGTCTGTTTAGATTCTATGATACGACGGATCAAAGTTGGTTGTACCATAAGATATCCAAAATGTTGTCTTTCTATTGGTTCCACTGGCTGAAGGTCAAATTTAGCTAACACCTCTAATGCTTGCCATTCTCGAATTAGTGATGCAGCGATCACCTGTCGAGGTTTACGACTCAAAGCATCTGCTACAACCTTTGTTTTACTTGGATGGTATTGTAACGAAAAGTCAGTCTTTGAGTAACTCCATTCATCTTCGCTGTCGCATGTTTTACTCTTTCTGAGAGAACAAATATTTCAAGCTCTTATGATTGGAAAACAGATAAAACTTCTCTCCATAGAGATAGTGTCTCCAGATCTTTAATGCAAATACTATTGCGACTAGTTCCATATCATGTGTAGGATAATTCTTCTCATGTACCTTCAACTGTCTTGATCCCTATGCAATCCCGTTTTGCATAAGCTTACAACCAAGTCCTTAGTGCGATGCATCACTGTAGATCACATACTTTTTTCCACTCTTACGTATTGCGAGTACTAGTGCTGAAGTCAATCTTTCCTTTAACTCCTGAAATGCACCCTCATGCTTGTCTGTCCATTCGTACTTTATCTCTTTTCTTGTCAAATTCGTCTTAGGTCCTTTGAAAAATCCTTCTACGAATCTCCTGTAATAACCTGCCTAACCCAGAAAACTTCTGACTTCGGTCGTGTTGGTTGGTCTATTCCAGCTTAAGACTGCATCAATCTTAGGGGAGTCCACTAAAATACCGTCCTGAGATGTAACATGTTCCAAGAATTTGACTTCCTGTAGCCAAAATTCACACTTGGTGAACTTTGCACACAATTTATTATCTTGAAGTGTTTGTAAAGCGATCTGCAAGTGTTCCTTGTGGTCTTCCTCCGTCTTTGAGTAAATCAGTATGTCATCGATGAACACTATAATGAACTTATCCATATATGGTCTGAATATTCTATTTATTAAGTCCATGAATACTGCTGGACTGTTTGTCAATCCAAAAGGCATAACTAGAAACTCATAATACCTGTATCTCGTCCTGAATGCAGTCTTCGACACATCCTCCGGTCGAACTAACAACTGGTGATATCCTGAACGTAAATCAATCTTGGAAAAGATCCTAGATCCTTGTAACTGGTCGAATAGATCGTCTATCCGAGGTAGTGGATATCTATTCTTAATCGTGACCTTGTTCAACTCTCTGTAGTCCATATAGAGTCGAAATGTCCCTTCCTTCTTCTTTACGAATAGAACTAGTGCTCCCCAAGGTGATGTGCTCGGACAAACAAATCCTAGATCTTCAAGTTCCTGGACTTGCTTCTTCAACTCCAACATCTCAGTTGGTGCCATTTTATACGGAGTCTTGGAAATAGGCAATGTTCCAGGTACTAGTTCCACACAAAAGTCTATTTCCCTTTTTAGAGGAAGTCCTTTAATATCTTGGAATACATCCTGAAAGTCTTGTACAGTAGGAACTGATCCATCTTGAGTTCTGTACCATTACTACCGATTGTAGCCAAACTACTAGTAAGAAAAATGTCGCTTGTCAGTTGACACTGGAATCTGATCGTGGTCAACCTGGTATCGGAAATACAATCGTCCTAATAGGGCAATCTAGGTTTGCTTCATACTTAGTCAACCAATCCATTCCTAAGATAATGTCGAACTCCGACATCGACAAAACTACCAAGTCGGCTGGAAGATTCCTATCTCCTAAGATCAATGGACAATCTTTACATAATTGACCCAACTTAACAGTCACTCCCAAAGTTGACACAGCATTAAGAGCTGGCTCAAGTGTCTAGGGTTCTAAACCCAACTGACGCACAATCTTAACAGCAATAAATGAACGTGCAGCTCTAGTATCGAATAAAGCTTTAACTGGACTATAAAAGAGTACAAGCGTACCTTCCAAATGCTGCTATTCATTGGCATTAAAACCTGCTTCTCCCAAGATGATAACATTCATCCTTATCTGATCTGGAGGTCCTTGAATCCCTTGAACTGGTACCCCATAGCATCCTTCCTGTGGTGTGCGACAATCCCTACTCAAGTGCCTTGGTTTGTTGCAATTTCGACAGTTAGCACCCATTCGATGGTTAACCCTGGGGGTAGTGCAGAATTTGGCTATGTGCCCTGGTTTTTCATAATTAAAACATCTTCCACTATTGCTTGGCGGGACTGTTAGCAGCTCTTGAGGTTGTGATCCTCTTGGTTGATGATGCTAGGGTCGAGAATAACCTTGCTGAGGCTTTCTGGTTCCTTCCCAGGTTCTCTTGTTTCCTTGGAAATTTCCCAGAGGTCTCCACCCTGGGGTATTCCTCTGTTGGAAGTTCCTTAATGGCTGTGGTCGACTCGTCTGAGGTCGCTGTACTGGATATGCACATCATTCTCTAGACTTACAGCAAGTCTGACCAGTCCTTCAAAACTCTGGTTCAGGTGACCAATCATCATATGGCGAAGATAGGAATTCAGTCCCTGGTGAAATCTTTTCACTTTCTTCTGCGGAGTGTCTATCATATGTTGAGCGAATCTGGACAATCGCTCAAACTGGGTGGTATATTCTCTTACCGTTCAATCTCCTTGAACTAAGCTCATAAAATTATTTTCCTGTTGGTCCTTTTCATCTTATGGCAAGTATTTCTCCAGAAATCTTTCCTTGAAGGTTTCCCAAGGCATTGCTCTCGCAGCATTCATCCCTATAGTGGCTCACTCAGCTTCCCACCAATCTGCGGTGGCATAAGTGAGCTGGAACGTAGCAAGACGACGCTTGTCTTGCTCGCTGCATTCCAATGCTTTAAAGATCAACTCCAATTCGTGCTTGGTCATTCCTCAAGGGTCCTACCATAATGATAACGAGTGTTGCCTACAAGAGACACATCGATTTGCGGAAAGTCTTCTTGTAGAAACGAAAACAAGATAGGGCGAGAAGCAACAAGAACTAACAGTCTTATTAAACAACACATCAAAGCAACCATACAATCAAAAATCAAAAGTGCTGCTCGCATATCAAAAGATGTACCGCATAGTACACACTAGTCAAACTGTGTACCACATGGGACAAGGCTAAAACAGTACTAAGGTCAGCTATTTACAATACCACCACTACTACTGATAATATCTATACAAAGCTATGGTCAATAGCTATCTCTCAAGCTCCCAAAAATCTGGTGGACAACATGTTCTGATAAAACTAACTAAAACTAAACCCTACTCTGTCTAGAAAGAACAGACTCAATCGTTTCACATATATAGACATACCATCATTCTGTCCACTGCTCATTAAGGATATAAACCATCCACCGTAAATCATGGACAACACGTCAGTCCATCCTTCGCTCGTTAAGGATATAAACCATCCACCGTATGTCAGGGATACGACGCTTTGAACAAAAACATATCAAATCTATTGCCACGACTCGTTGTATACCAGTGATCTCTATTCACCGCTCGTTAAGGATATAAACCCTCCACAGCTCGTTAAGGATATAACATGTATCATCTGGCTATCTTAAGACTACATGGTCCTGTCCACTGCTCGTTAAGGATATAACCCATCCACCGCATGTGAAAGCATATAAACTCAGTACTTCTATCGATGCATGACAATTCCCATGTGGCCTGACTACTTTGATTGAAATGAACGGATATCGAACTCTTACATGAACCGAAATCATCTAATGTCGTTATGGTAATCCATTATTCTTAATCATACTTATTGCGGTGGTCACATTCTCCCTGACTAACCCATAATTGCATAATAGAAGTCTGAATCGAGAATCGAATCTTTGAACCTCATATATAATAAACTAAGGGAACAATCCATATTCTGTAAAGTTCGATCGATTGAAACTATTTCGATCGATTGAGGAAAACTAAAGTTCGATCGATCGAAGTCACTTCGATCGTTTGAACTCTGCTCAATCGCTCGAGAGTCGTCTTCTCCAGCAGATTTCGAATAGCACTATATAAACGTCTTAGGGACGCGTTTTAATACGTCTAATCACACCAAAACTTGTAAAAGATTATAATAAAGAGACCAAGTGAGTAAAAACTCACTTAGGGTGCGTTTGGCAAAGCTTGAACTCCGAGCTTCTCCAATGGCTTCTCCTCCCTCTCTCTGCTCCTCTCTTCGTCTCTGTCTCTCCTTCTCTCTCTTCTTCTCCTGATTCTTCTTGTTCTCCGTTACTCTCTCTTTCTCTCCCACAACATATATATAGTATGTGTATATAATATATGTATGTGTATGTATATATATATGAAACAGACACTCACAACTCTCCCAACTCACAACGTTCAGCAAAACCCAATACACACACGAAGCCAGTGTATATATAGGGAAAATGGGGTGTAGGTGGCTGTGTTTGCAGGAAACCTGGAAATCAAATGATTATACGTTCGATCGATCGAAGTATGTTCGATCGATCGATCGAGAGCAGATCGGTCAGGTTTAGATCGATTGAAAATAGTTTGATCGATTGAAATGGGGACCCCGTATTAAATTCAGGTCGTAGGGTTTCGATCGATTGAAGATGGTTCGATCACTTGAACTCTGAAATGCTCGATCGCTCGAAAGAGCCTCGATCGATCGAAGATGAAATTTCATTTGATCAAGGGAGTATATAGAATCTCTGTGTATAAATAATTATTGAAAATACAGGGTATTGCATTATCATCCTAGCTCCTCGAAATATTTAATTAATGTAGCTCTCATTAGAAGTTTTTATTAATTTTCTTTTCTTTAGTCCCTTGTGTTATGACTAAGGGGTATTATTGTATTTTTCTTCTTTCTTCTTCTTTGTTGACACATAATAGAATAGAGGACACAGTCTTGTGTCTCACTTTTTGCCCTAATTATTTCCACATGGTATCAGAGCCTCTCTGAGAGGGATATTGTCACCGCCACAAACCCCACCACAAACCACCACCAACACCACCAGCCGCAACCTCCAACCCACGCCCCCCCCCCCCCCTCGGCGCAGCCCCCAAGGACACTCACCCTCTTGGCGCAGCCCCCCAGGGCTTCGGCTCCAACAACCAAGCCTCCCTGGCTTTACCTGACTGCCCCTCCACCGATACCCAGACCTGGCCGATAGCCCCTATGGTTTGAACCACCCAACGACATCCTTTGTCCTCCCTAGTACATCTAAATCTTCTCATTTTGATTGACTCGTAATCTTTCTATTTTGTTGGTCTTTTTATGGACCTTTGATCAGCCTTAGCTGGTCTGAAGCATCCTGTATGGTGCTATGATTGATTTTTGAGTGCTACATCATCTTTGGTACCATTCCTATTCCATTTTTATGTGATTGTTGCGGGTTATTGTTATGTGTCGATTTAGGATGTCGGATCCAGAAAAATCCACCGTGAATACACAATAGCCTTGGAGTGACAATATCATTGTTATGCCTTTTAACAACCCGAACATGAAAATCACCACTTCTCTTTTTAATGGTCAACACTACCTAGCATTGTCTCAGTCTGTGATCATGGAACTTAAGGGCAGAGGAAAGATAAGGTACATTAACAGAAGCTACTTATGACGAAGTGGGAGATGGAAAACTCCACTGTCATGAGCTGGCTTTGTCACTCAATGATCCTAGAGATTGGTGAGGGATTCTTGGACATGGCGACTGCCCAAGATATTTGGGAGACTATAGTTAGCACCTATTCCCGGAAGGGTAATTCTGCACATATATTTGAGTTGAGACAGTCTATTCGACTTTTTGAAAAGGGAGAGATGAGTGTACTCTAGTATTTCACTTCTCTTTCTACTAGTTGGAAAAGACTTGACCACCTCTTGGACTACAAACCTGTATGTTCGACTGATTCCGTTGCCTACAATAAGCTTGTGGCTGAAGAAAGGATTTTTAAGTTTTTGGAGGGTCTTAATTCTGAGTATGATCCAGTTCGCAATCGTGTACTTGGAATGGATCCGTTGCCTTCTCTCCAGGAGGCCTTTACATATGTACAGAACGAGGAGAGTTGTCGTCCCGTGACCGTAATTCTACTAATGAGTCTGGGTCATCAGACAAAGCCAAACAATTTTGTGGTTACAGTAATCAGCCTTATTATACCAGGGAGACATGCTGGAGCCTACATGGTCGCCTCCTGGGGGACGTGGTGGTCGTTCTGGACAGTCTGGAGGACGTGGTGGTCATTCACGTAGAGGTAATCATTGTGCTCATCATATTACCGCATTAGACACTATAGCTCCCGGTCTTGTTACGCACAGTCCCTTCACCTCTGATTCTGCCCTCTTTACTGCTTCCGAGGTGGAAGAGGCTCTCCGTACCTTGATGGCTTACCGGACGTCCACTTCCTCTGCATCTACAGGTGCCTCCTCTTCGTTTGCGCAGTCAGGTAATTTGTCAGCTCAGCAAGAGCACACTTATCTCACTCCTCTCTTCCTGGATTGTTGATTCTGTTGTTTTTGACCATATGTCTAAATGTTCTGATAGTTTTTCTGCTTACAAGCTTTGTTCAGGTAAAGACAAGGTTCGTGTTGCGGATGATACTTTTTCCTCGATTTCTGGGAAGGGTGCTATTCATGCCACTCTGTCCGTGTCTTTGTCATCTGTGTTGCATGTCCCAATTTTTTCTCACAATCTATTATCCATCAGTCGTATTACTCGGGACCTAAACTGCAGTGTAACTTTTATTCCTTCACACTCTGTTTTTCAGAACCTTACCACGAGGAGGACGATTGGCAGTGGTAGAGAGGAGAGCGGACTTTATTTCTTGGATGATGAAAGACCGTTGGCACACCATATAGTTCACTCTTAAGAATAAAGCTGAAGACATCCATCTTTGGCATAGGTGTTTAGGACACCCTTCTTTTTATTTATTAAAGCATTTCTTTCCATCGTTAGTCGTGAATAATAGTTTCTATTTTCTTTATGAAACTTGTGAACTGGGTAAACACCATAGAGCTACTTTTGCTCCTCATATTATTAAAAGTTCAGTTCCCTTTGTTTTAGTTCATTTTGATGTCTGGGGTGCTTCTCGTGTTATATCTTTGAAAGGTCATAGATAGTTTGTCATGTTTATTGATGATTGTTGTACCACATGGCTCTATATGACGAAAGAATAAAGGGAAGTTTTTTCAATTTTTAAAGCTTTCCACAAAATGGTGTGCACACAATTTTGAACTAGTCTGAAAATTTTATGATCTGATCAAGGGGGTGAGTACATCGACTCGGGTCTAGCTGATGATTTTTGTTCTCATGGAATCGTTCATCAAACTTCTTGCACCGATACCCCACAACAAGGCGGGGTGGCGGAGCACAAGAATCGTCATTTACTTGATATTGTCTGCGCCTTAATTTTTTCGGTTAATTCGTACTGGGGTGAAGCAGTTCGACAGCTGCTTACCTTATTAATTGCCTTCCGACTCGGTTTTTAAACAAGCGAGCCCCCGTGGAAGTCCTTTCAGACACTTCTCCGTTGTTTTCTATTACTTATCGAGTTTTTGGTTGTGTTTGTTTTGTTCACAATCAGTCTCCTACTCGTGGATAATTAGATCCACGAGCTATTAAGTGCGTTTTTGTGGGCTACTCACCCACTCAGAAAGGCTACAAGTATTGCCACCTTCCGTCTAGGAAGTGGTTTGTCTCCATGGATGTCACTTTCCATGAGTCTCAGTCTTACTTGCAGTCCTCTTCTAACTCTGGTCACTTCTTCAGGGGGAGCCGTGGTATGTAAAAGAGCTGCCTTTATCTTCCTCTTTGCCTCCGGTCACAGTTCCAAAGGAGATGGAATATGAAATGAGAGTGAATGAGGGAGAAAATGAAATTGAAAAGGAGAAGGAAAGGGGAGAAAATGGGGGAGAAAATGAAGTTGAAAAGGAGACGGAGATACCTTTGGAAGATGTTTGTACTCCACCAAAAGAGAAGAAGTTGGTTTATTCAAAAGGCACTTGGAGCAAGTCCAAGAATAAAGTAACCGCTCCTTCTCCCTTCAAGTATTGAGGACCAAGGTAACTCCGATTTTGATCTTGATATTTTGAATAAGTCTTGTGCACCTTTGCCCATGGAATCGGATTCTAATCTTGATATTCCTATTGCTGTTCGAAAAGGTCTGAGGGCTTGTACCCAACATCCTATTTCTAACTTCGTGTCTTACTCTCATTTGTCTCTCTCTTATAAAGCTTTTCTATAAAAAATTGCTTCTGTGTCTATTCCTAACAATCTATGAAGCATGGACACATCCCCATGATACGACACGACATTGACACACTGACACAACAAAATTCTAAAAAAAATTGCACGTCGACACTCGAAGAAAAGTGTCCGTGAAGTGTCGTGTCCGTGTGTCGGACACGATACGACACGCGACACGTTCCCTTCGTAGAAGTGTTGGTGCTTCCTAGCTAACAATGTCCAGGATGCTCTTGCTGATCCCAAGTGGAAGCTTGCTATGATCGAAGAGACGAAAGCTCTTCGTAAGAATGGCACTTGGGAATTGATGAGGTTACCTGAGGGCAAAAGGACTATTAGGTGCAAGTGGGTGCACACAATGAAGCATAGGGTTGATGGTTCCATTGAGAGGTACAAGGCTCGCCTTATTGCGAAGGGGTTCACACAGACCTATGGGATTGATTATCAGGAAACGTTTGCTCCCGTTGCAATGATGAATTCGGATCGGGTTCTTCTGTCACTAGTCTCCAACATTGGGTGGTCTCTTCACCAGTTTGATGTGAAGAATGCTTTTTTCTTCGTGGTGATGTGAAGAATGCTTTTTTCTTCGGGTTTCGAGGATGTCAAGACGGTAGGGAAAGTATGTAGACTTAGAAAGTCACTATATGGATTAAAACAGTCTCCAAGAGCATGGTTCTAGTGGTTTACCCAAGCTATGCTCAGATATGGTTTCAAACAAAGTCAAGCCAACCATACACTGTTCATCAAGCATTCACCACAGGGCAAGGCTACAACCCTGATTGTGTATGTGGATGATATTGTTTTGACTGGGGATGATCTAGAAGAAATGCAGGAGTTAAAAGAGTACTTATCTGGAGAATTTGAAATCAAAGATCTGGGAGTCTCTAAATACTTGGCAATTGAAGTTGCTAGATCTAAATAGGGGATCTTTATTTCCCCAAGGAAATATGTTCTTGACCTGTTAAAGGAAACTGTAATGCTAGGAAGCCGGGCATGTGACACTCCGTTTGAGTCAAATCAGAAGCTTGGTGATGATAGTAGTGAAGCAGAAGTGGATAAAGGGAGAATACCAAAGGTTAGTGGTAAGACTCATTTACCTTTCGCATACTCGCCCAGACATTATCTTTGCTGTCAGTGTTGTTAGTTAGTTCATGCATGCTCTTCGTGTAACTCTTATGGAGGCAGGTTTTAGAATCCTAAGGTACTTGAAATCAGCTCCAGGAATTGGTCTGTTTTTTGCTAGAGGTGACCACTTTCGAGTGGAAGCATACACGAATGTCGATTGGCTTGGTTCTGTGACAAACAGAAGTCCACTTCGGGATATTGTACATTTGTGGATGGTAATCTTGCCACATGGAGAAGTAAGAAGCAAAATGTGGTAGCTATGGCACAGGGTGCATGTGAACTACTATGGATCAAGTTGTTGAAGGACCTGAGACTTGATCACAGTGATTCTATGAGATTGTATTGTGACAAGAAGTTTGCGATTAATATTGCCCACTAGGTAGAGGACTCGGGTACGGGGATGCGGGGTGCGAGGGATTCGTCAATTTTTCAAAAAGTAAGGATGCGGGTGCGGCAGGAGTACTTGGATAAAATATTAAAAATATACTTTCAGATAGTAGTATATACAAATAATTTTATAACTATTAGTGCATTAGTGTATACCCTAGATAATTGCTATTATTATTTTCTATTATTTATCTTTTAAACCCCCAAAGTTTTCAAAATTGTAGTAAAAACTTGTGTTCTTTTTCAAAAGAAAGCTACAAAAAAGCCTCAGTCACATTCCAAAAGTACTCAAAGAATCCACGGAGCACCCAGTATGGGTGCGCACTAGGTGCGGGTGCGGCAACCTTTTCGAAGAGTCCGTGTTTCATAGATTGCCCACAATCTAGTGCAACATGAACGGACCAAACATGTGGAGATTGATAGATACTTTATCAAGGAGAAAATTAGTAGTGGTGTGATCTACTCCATTTGTGAAGGCCGGCGATCAACTTGCTGATATTCTCACTAAGGGAGTTGGGAGTAGACCATTTCGTTTTGCTCTTAGCAAGCTGGGAATTGAGAGATATTTTTATAGTAGCTTTGGGGGGGGAGGGGGGGTTTTTTTATTAATTTCTTTAGTCCCTTGTGTTATGACTAATGGGTATTATTGTATTTTTCTTCTTTCTTCTTCTTTGTTGACATAATAAAATAGAGGACACAATCTTGTGTCTCACTTTTTGCCGTAATTATTCACAACTCTTTCTTCGTTAGCGTGTATTCTTATTTTGTCGTCATGCAAACCAATTTGTTAGATCCTTAATTCATTACAAGATTACTTGATCTCTTTCATGAACTTTCTATTTCAGTTAAATCTGGGGCTGGAGGAGCATTTATTATTTATTTCAGATACGGCAATGACAGATTTGGGATCTACCTTGTTTCAAAAGAGGTGCAATTTCGTAAATTTCTTGCAAACATGGAATCTTTTTTAGACGTGAACTGACAAATATATGTACCTGGCTTCATATTGAACATCCTCAACTCTCATGGGGCTTTCAATTTGTTTGGTGAGGGTTTATAAACTAATGGTAGCGAAATAAGCAGAGAGGCTCAGTAAGAATTCCTCAAGTTTGTCGGTAAAGTTTCTTCGGTGATGCTGTCATACCTAGGTTACACAGTTCATGCTGAATTTCTCAGATATGGTTTTACATTCAGGATGGCAGAATCAAATTACAGCTGCAACGTTGCACAGAAGATCACCTTACTTAAATTCTTTTTTGTGGTTATGAAACCCAGTTAACTACAAACAAATGCAGCTGCTTCTTATGCAATGGAAGACTAGATTTGACCATGTGAAGAAGGGATCACAGCCAGTGGTGCATCATACACTGTTTTGGTTGATGTTATACATCAATCCTGCTGTGATATATATATATATATATATATATTCAACGTCTTTTGCCACAGGTTAGATGGTGGTGGTGGTGGTGGTGTTAAGGAGAAGTGACATTGTCTCTGATATGAATATTATAGCTCACACCTGTTCGATCCAATGGGCGAAAGGAAAATGCTTGGAGGTTTCTCATCGGATATTTCCTGGGAACGATGGGGTTGAAGATTTGTGGGCTCGCCCCACGGTAGTTTTTGACAGGATATGATAAAATTTTACACGAAAACCAAGCTGTTCAGAATGGTTATGAGCTTGAGTTTTTGTTTCTTAGTTTGTGGAAAAAGAAGGAAGAAGCACTTCTCACTTTTCCATCTTTGTACATTTGATTTAGATTGAAGGTTTATAAGTTGCTGGATGCTGTCTTTAATCCTTAAATTTGACTAACTCAGATTGATGAAGATTGCAGTGGAAACTATTGGGTCAGCAGCATCAGAATTTTTTCTATTTGTTTGATTGTTATCGCCTTTCAAAAGCTTCCTATGGATGCTAATTAAATTTGAGTAAATGAGATTGTTTACTCCAAAGCGTGCCGCCTCAAGCTGAAGCCTGTATTATAAAGGTTATTTGACAGTTTTCTTGTTCCAGTTGCTTATTGACGTTGGTTCAATTCCTCTGGAAGTGATATATATTGCAATTATTTATAGGCGTGTTTGGATATCGGATAATAGAAATGTTTTACAGGAAGAAACTCGATGAGGTTACTACCTCATTCAAGATTATGAGGTAGTGGTTTTGTTTGGAGGATGTTGTAGTGTTCTTACAATTATTGAAGATGATCCCACCATTACATGTAATTGGGAGGCATTTGGGACGCAAAATGTAAGGATTTTCTTATTATTACTAGGGTCCCGGCACGTGCGATGCACGTGCCAATCCCCTCTTATTGGCTGTTTTGTCTTTTTTATTTTCATCATTTGGTATTTTGAAGGATATGAGTTTATTATTTCTATGCATTTGAGTATAAGATATGGATATAAGATTATTGTATTTTTATGTATTTGAGTATAAGATATGAATTTTGTATGCGATTTGAGTACAAGTGAATTCTGGTATATTAATGACCAATTTCTAAATGTATAAATTTTAGAGAAGAAGTTGACCAAAATGTAAATATTAGTGATGAATTCGTAAATAGCCATTAAAAATTTGACTTTTTTTTTTTTTACTTTTTTTTGAAGTGAATAATAAATATCACAAAACTTGCTCACCAAAATGCAATTACACATTACAATATATGAATTCTAAATTTGAGAGAAGTTGACCAAATTGTAAATATTTGTGATCAATTTTTAAGTAGTAGTTAAAATAACTACTTTTTTGACTTTTTTTGAAGTGAATAATAAATATTTCAAAAATTGCTGATTCAAATGTAATTAGACACAAGATTATTAATTGACATCTCATTATTGTATTAAATAAAATTTTAAAAGTCGGCCTGAATGTAATAATATTCTGAAATAGCATAATTATCCTTACACAAATCAATATATTATTATGATGAATATCACGATATACGCGTAATTAAGGTATAATGAAGGGGTATTATGGTCTTGAGAAGATGCAGAAGGGTAAGCATGATAATTGACTAAGTCAGGTTTCAGCTGCTAGAGTCTTATATATATATATATATAAGGTTTGATAATTGCTTGAGAAATTGGAGAATTAACCAGAGAAATTAGGAACGAGAAGATGAATATAAAGAGAGGAGAGAGAATTTCTGTTCTTGCATTATGGAACACATGGCCGAGTGGGGGCTGCCAAGCAATTGTGTATGCAAGCTTCTAGTAGAAGCTTTGATCAAAACCCAAAAAAAAAGAGAGACAAATGCGTGTTATATATATCTTTTATATATATATACATTTTTATTAGTTAATTACTAAAACAAAACAAGGGAACGGAAAAAGAAAAAAAAAAAAAACAGAGAAGAACACTCAAGGGAGAGAGATGCGAGAAAGAAGAGAGAGAGAGGGAGGGTTTTAACCTTTCCGATGTCGTACCTTCGCTGCACATTACCCAAATTGCGATATGAGACCATATTCGGATTTGTGGAGGTAAAAGGGATCCTTTGGTATTAGTTTTATTGTGTTTAATGACAATACTTTATGATCCAATTTGGGGTGATAGCTTATAATTCACACATAATATGTAAGAATTATACACGGACTAGAACTAACCTGGATTTCGGTTTTTATAGCGTTAATTTGTTGGAATTCGCAGAGCTGAATTTTCTAAACTGGAATTGATTGTGGTTTATGTGTTTAATGCTTCAGTGATATTCATAATTGGTAAATTCATTCTTAGAAGCCATGAAACTAAATTGTTAATAACATGTCAATTATGTGAAATTGCCATGCTTATGTGATTATGTGTGTATGTGATATGTGGTCAATGAGTACTTGGAAAAATGGTTCATTGTGGAGAAATAAGGGAGAAGAGGAAGAAATCCTCTTTAAGAACGGATGTCCAAGGAATAGAAGTGACTGCGGAACCAAGGGAAAGGTCCTCAAGTCTGAGTGAATCATTAGCCCGGTAGTCAGCGATCACGGAGATGTTTATATGTTTAATTGTTGCATTACACATTAAAGCATTCAAGCATGTTTAGATTATTCACTAAGCGTAATGTGTATAGAAATCTGTTTTCTTTTTCTATTATGGTAAATAACAACCACTGCAGTTTGGACCAAGGCGCAGAGAGGAAATGATTGGAGCCGGGGATGGGTCAAGATTACTTTGTTCATATGTTTATAGACTTTGTTTAAAATTTGTAACTTATGTACTTGGTAGTTGTAAATGGGAATTGGAGACTATATGCGTAATAGTAAGGTTTGGGTCATTTCGACGTGTTTGAGGTGTGTTGCAAACACTTTGGGAATGTTTTGGATGTGAATAGGAAGGTTGTAACATTTATCAATTTCAATTCGAGAAGTTTCTATGTTAATGTTAGTTTTTGCAAAAACAAGAGTTTGGACCTAATCTCTCTCCTTTGTTTAAGTCTGGTAATATGTAATGTTTTTGTATGTTAGGTGATCCAAGTTTTGTACTTGGACATAGGTTAGGGGCTTTGGATCAAGTCTTCATGTTCTGTGCTGATTTGTCTTATCTTGGGGTATGCCCTTTGTATTTTTTGCACATCCTTTTTGGAATATATTTATCATTTTCCAAAAAAAAAAAAAAGAAAAAGAATTTGATTACTTGAATATGTATTAGAGACGTGTTCATGAAGTTCATGAAGTATTTTCAAGAGTTTTGAAAGTATTTTGGATACTTAAATTCGTGCAAAGCAGGTTGGAAGAGCTGCTGCCAGAGAGGTTTTGCAGTAGGGTCTTTTGATCAGTTGAAGGGACCCGCTTGGCCGGTCGAATTACCTCTTGCCAGACTTTTAAAACTTGGTCTTCCCATGTTTCATTTTAACCTCTAATTTGATAAAAGGGTAACTTTAGGGTCCCATTGATCCACAAAAATGTTACTTTTGATTATAAAAGTTAGGAAGTATTTTAAATGAAACTTTCTAACTGGTTAAGGTTTAACTAGTGCTATTTGAGATAATTTTGCCAAGTTTAGTCTTTAAAACTTATTTTGGAACATTAGTAACTGGTTCTTAAGTGTTATTCTCCATTATTACATGTCCTAATCTATGAGGGGTGGGTTGGGGTGTGACATAAACCAAGAATTTGGTGATGCAAATAGACAATTCTTTGGTCTAAACAACATTCTTTTAGCCTTCATCTCTAGCTCAGAATTGCCATTGTATAATTTCAGTCTTGTCCTTTTCTATTTTGCCTTCCTCTTGGATAAAATTCTGCTATGCATTCCCGCCAGAGGTAAGTTTTGGCTGATTACACTTTTTGTTTTTTGGAAATTGATTCATCAATTGAAAAAAAAAATAGCCAAACGACACTGTACAAAATACAAGGGGCATACCCTAGGATATACAATGAGCTCAAAAGGCATCAAGACAATGCAACAAGGGATGGGAGCATTTCAACAGCCTAGGCCAAGAAACAAACCCATCCCAAGAGACAAAGATCACCAAAAGCAACAATTGTAAACAATGGACTAACCCTCGAGCAACAAAAAAAAAGGGCAGTTCACCCAAAAGGTAAAAACTATCAACAAAGACCTATTAGAGGAGATAACACAATCAATGTGGATATGCAAAGGTTTTTGATGAATTAGCTCCACCAAGTTATAAGAGATGGTAATATGGGATCGTTTCGCCATTTGACATGAACATGAGTAGATATTTGGAGAGAGATCTCCTGAAGGTTCATATCTTTGGACTTAAGCTTCGAATTTCAAGGATCGGGCATTCCTTTCCTTCCACATGCTATAGATAGCCATTCCTAGACACATCTTTGATATTATTTGTTGTGGTCGTTTCTTCTTCCAAGATTTGGATGTCCACCCTATAAATGAATTTCAACTTTGCACCGGATTTGACATCTCCAACATCTGTAGGAGTCCCTGCCATATGAAAGAATAGTATGAGCACCCAACGAATAAATGTTCATGACTTTCCAAAGCTTTATGGCACAGAACATATGCCAAAGGTCCTGGAATATATAACATTATGTATTCATGCATAGAAAGCTTATTAAGAACGGCTAACCATGTGATAAATCTATGCCTAGGGATGTTACCTGGGAACCATATAAGTCTATGCCAAGGCACCTTCGGACAAGGCTCATTGAGGTGTTCCCATGTGTGTGCAAAGCTATAATTACCGTTAGAGGAAGGACCCTAAATCACCATATCATGATTATCCACTGGAGATGTGACATTATGCATATGAGCTCTAATTCAATGAGATCAGGTGAATTGGCACTAGGCCATTACCATTCCCCATTAACAATTATATCTGCTACTTTAGCATCTAATGGGAGTACAACATCATAGGCCACTCTAGGTGCAAATTTAACAAAAAGAGGACCTAAAGGCTGCCAGTTATCATACCGTAGGTAAATACCACACCCATTTCCAATCTTTTGTTTTAACAATTGTCTGACCATATCACAGAGTTTGAGAAACTTTCTCTAGTACCAAGAACACTGGGAAGGAGGTTTAACTATCCAAAAGCTTTTATTTTTCAACATGTAAGTATGACCTATTTGGACCAAAGGGATGCATTATGATTGGAAAATAAGGACCAAATATGTTTCAAATTTAGAATACAGTTCATTTTAACTATTTTCCAACAAGAGAGGCTTTTGAGAGTCAGCAATCCAACTCATTGCGTAACTTCCTTGTATCAGTGATAAAAGAGGTTTTTAGACTTTGTTTTCCCAATTTTTTTTAATCTTGGCCACCTTCCCTACCAACATGTATTGAAGTTTCTTTTATGGATGAGAAAATTTTCTGAACGAAGCAATCTTTATTCCCTCAATCTCCTCACCATCATCTAGCAAAGTTCCATTTATCTCGTAAATGTTTTTTTGGGATAATAATTTATTGAATTCCCATGATTGGAACTGAAAGGGGGCACTAACCTGCTATTTTTGTCTCCTATTGTTGGATTCAAGATACCCTTCTTGCAAGCTAGCTATGACTATGGCAATCTTTAAGCATTTGTACCAAAGACTTGATATCTTCTTTCAATCCATTGATGAAAACTGAGACTAAGTATTGTAGACACCCTAATTTTGACCAAGGGTGTCAAACTAGGGGAATATTACCTCTGGAACCAATGTTGATAATGTCTGATAGAATTAAGACCTCCAGTGGAACGACAAGCTCTTCCAAAAATTCTTCAGCTTGATTATGCCAAATTCCAAAGATAGAAGGACCAAAATACCCTCAGAGAGACACTTTTTCGATGTATGAGTGATAAGAGCACACTTAAAATGCGGAAATATTCCCAGAATAATCACATGATCAAGATAGTTGCATCCGGAAAGAGCTAGAAGATCAAATTCAAACACAGAGCAAAACCAATTCAAAATGGTTTTCAAAGAAGAATGGAATCTAAATGTTTTCAAAAAGTTTCCAAACCATTTTTATAAAATAGTATACTCGGATACCTTTACGATGATATTAGATTTGTAATTTTTGGATCTCCGGTGCATTAGATATGAATTTTTAAAGATTCGAAGTAGAAAAAAAAATGGAAAAGGCCAAAAGGCAGCACATGCTTCCATAAAACGGCAGTGCGTGACTGCCGCCACAATCTCTCACTGGGTGCCGCCTTATCCCATTGATTGCCGCCCTAGTTAGAAGTCACATTTTTTACGTGACTTTTTGATGCAAATCTTGATCTACTAAATATACCAAACATCACTGTTTACTTAATGCGTACTTATGTGACACCATTCATGTGTATTCCACACCAAAAAGACATCTATACTCCCATTCAATTTGCGTATAAATTTTAAACCCATATCTCACAATTTCAACAACTTGGAGACTTCTACGCCACTTTGGATCACAATCTGTACATTAGAGAGAGAATTCGATCTGGGTAATTTTCAGAGAGTTCTAGAGAGAAAAACACCAAATTCAAGAGAAGTCCAATCCATTTTGGATCAAATCGCCTTAAAGGCTTGAAGAACAAGAAGTGTTTGAAGACCCATTTAAGACTCTCTAGAATTCATCTGAGATAATTCTGACTTTATTCTCTCACCTTCTACTATTTATAAGTTTCAATCACAATTTGTAGATTTAACCAGGTTTTACACATTTTTCAAAGTCTCATTCTCATCCTTTCTCCACACACCACTATGATCAAGTTGTGATAGAATTCTTTTTGTTTATTGTTGATTCATAATTAGATGATCAAATAATCTTTGTAAAACCATGTTCTAAATCAAATTGAGCTATGGATCTCAATAATTTGGGTTGATATACCTTTTCTCTCTCATGCTCTCTTGGAGTTCATGAGACCTTCAAGGTCTCATTTGAATTCCTTGAAGTTTTGATCTTAATCCTCTGTAATTTTGTGTTTATATGAGGGTATGAATCTAGATTCATTGATTTTCATGATCTAACTTGTTCATTCATATGGATTGAGGTAGACCTTTGGTTGTCATGAACATAAACCTCTATGAGGTTTGTGATTAAGACTCTCAAGTGGCAAAGTCCTATGAATTGAGTATCATATATATATATATATAATATTTTGAGAAAATATGAAGTGTTCATGTGGATGTGGGTGATCTATAAACCTATGGAATTTATGTGATATGTGTATGGATTTTAAGTTGATTTTCATAATTGGTTCAATGAATCTACAAATGGTCTATGATCAAAGAATTTTCACGAATTCATGATCTTCATGATCCGTCTGATCTTCATGAGATCACTTAGAATATGTTCATAAGAGACAGATATACCATTGTAATTTTTGTTTTGGATTGATTCTCAATAAAACACAGATTGATCTTCATGTTTTTGAACAAACAACTCTCTGTCTAGACTTCCAGAATAGTAGAGTACTTTTAAAATGATTGGATCAGAACCTGTAATACCCTATATTTTTAATGTATATGAATAGATAAGACTTTGTATTATTGCTTTGATGCGCATATGAACCTTACTTACCATTGCTTCACTTTGTTTCCCAATCGATTTAAGTTGTATCTCAATCGATTGGATCGTTTATCAATCGATTGGCATACTTGTACCTACCCTAATTCATTGGTACTTATAACAATTGGTTGGAGTAATTAATACCACCACCCAATTGATTGGACCCTTGTCTTAATCAATTGGTACATTTTCTACCTAACCCAATCAATTGGTGAGAATGCCAATCGATTGCCATTAGCAGTTTTGATCCTCTCAGTTTGGCTGAGGATTAGTCACGTTAACTATTGTCCCTCTATATATATGGGACATATTTATTTATTTTTGGCTTGTTGAAACAGTCTAGAGAGAGATGTTTGAGTTTATATGTAAATATATACACTCACATACACATTCACATATATATATACACACATATACATACATACATACATACATACATACATACATACATTCACACACACTATGGAGAAGAGAAAGAAGAAGGCTAGAAGAAGAAGGAAAGAAGAAAAGAAAACATAAAGGAAGAGAGTAAAAGAAGACAAAAAGAGAAAGAGGAGAAGGAGAAAAGCCCTTGAAGCTTCAAGCTTCAATAACACACCCTAGCCCTATAAGGTGCGTTCTAAACTCACTTAGTAATGTAGTATTGATGTTCTTACATGATCAAAAGAAGTAAAGACACATTAAACATCTTTTCCCAATATTTACATTTTTGGGTTGCTGTCTCTAGGAAGAAGACGTAGTCCAAATCAATTGGAACTTTTCCTAATCAATTGGTATAGTTGCTGACCCAATTGATTTCCATTTTATGCAATCGATTGGTATTGATTGTGATCCAATCGATTGTTACTATTTTTACCATAATCGATTGAACAACTATCACAATTTATTAGTAGTTACAGAATATTGATAATTCCTGTTAGTTATATTATAAACTGCTTAATTGTTTAAATACTATTCTGTAATCTCCCGCATGCAATACTATTGTAATAAAGAAATAATGAGATGTCGTAATGTAGAAACATTAGGAGTAATGCATTATCACTTTGAGATGTTAACATAGTAGCCATGAAATGTTTGTGTTATTGTTCTTTTCATTCAAAGTAGTCAAGACACATGGGAATGCCATGTATTGGTGTTAGTATGGAACTAAGTAGGTTTGCTAAGATTAGGAATCTTGCGTTGGTGAGCTTTGGTCATTTTTTTTTCCTGAAAAATGGGCTTTGGTGGGCTTTGGTCATTAATATGTCCTAAAAAGTAGTGGACTATGCATATGTCTTTAAAAGCGGTGGACCGGGCCAAGTATCCCTAAGATAGACTATTGATAAACTAATATGTTCTTAAAAGCAGTGGACTGGGATCACTAGTAGATAACGAGAAGTACTGGCAATAAAACAATGTCCTGTTGCTCAAAGCATTGTGTCCCTGAAATGCGGTGGATTATGCATATGTTCTTAAAAGCTAGGGAGGGACTAACGTGGTGTCCATGATGTGTAGTGGAGTACTGTGAATATGTTCTTAAAAATGGTGGACGAAATGATGGTATATTTATAGAGTTGAACTATTGAGTCTGTTCGTCAATCAAGAGTATGTTGTCAGTCTTAGTGTAACAAGACGATAGTAATCGAGTGATAAGTTGAATAAGAGAAGATATTATTAGTAGAACAAAATCTTTATATAAGCTTCAAAATTACAATACCTTGTTATTGTTTAACTCACTCAACTTTCATGAGCTGACGACATTTTATGCGGCTGGACATTCCCACGTCCCAGCGTATCCTATCTTCTATGAATGTGCAGGGGAAGAACCCACGGGCGAGGACTATCATGTTAGGGATGACACTGGTGTGGAGGGCTACCCCGAGGGAGATTCGGCGGAGGAAGACTACTATGCCGATGACTATGTCTATGCCAACTGAAGAGTAGGGCTAGATAGTAGTTTAGATTACTTTATGCTTCGGACCTTTTTGTAATTAGGCATATGTTGCCTTAATACTTTTGTTATTTTGTTACATTCCAGACTCTGATTTGAAATAGCTAGTGACTTTAAGTTATTTCACCCTGAAGATAGAACTATTTATTATTGTGTCTTTATTTTATCTATTTTTGCTATTCCAGGGCGTGACAAGATTTTTAGTATCAAAGCTCCAGGTATATACCTTTTCATTCACTGATTGTCCCACACCATTTGGTTCTAGAATCTTAAGATCCCCAGTAGAGGAGTATCAAGATTAGTTTTGACATTAGGTAGTTTCTTTCAGGTAGCATGGCACCAATATTTATTCCGGATGAGTTCGGAGGACACTATGTGTACGAGACCTACATAGAGCCAGTGGACCCGGCTTACTACTTTTGGAAGATCTAATACAGAGCTATCGCTGACACTGAGTGAGACGTGTGGTTCGAGTAGTACAGATTCGGGACCGAGGACCTAGAGATGTTACGATGAGAGGTTATCTACAGTAACGGCACTTTTGACACATTGAGGAGGAATAACTGGAGATGCTATAAGACCGTTGGGCATATCAATTACTATATTCAGAGGTCCGAGAGATGCCCCCACCACTCTCGATAGAGCCACCACCATAGACGCCCCCACCCCTGTCAGAGGAGGATGATCTTATGGCTGAGGCACCTCTAGCAGCAGTGCTAGTAGAAGAGGATCCAGAGGAAGATGAGGATGAGGATGAGGATGAGGATGATGACGAGGGTGATGATATGATGGAGGATGTCAAGGACGACGCTGATGAGCCAGAGGAGGACCCAGAGGAGCTCAACCAAGTTGGTATGGATATAGACAAGGATCCTAGTTGCTGACTTTGAGAATCTATATTGACCTATAGATTCGAGAGATGAAGTCTATTAGATTCTGACAGAGATGCCTGGACAGACAATGATAGTGATGTTAACAAGTGTGGATTGACTTGTGTATAGACTGACCGAAACAGTGTATGCAGACTGATGAGGCAAGCATGCGAATGCGTGCCATAATCTATATGATGCTTTTACTTTTAACAGATAGCAGTTAAAAAAGTAAGGTCCTAGCTATACAGAGTGTGCTAACTTTACTTTCCAGTGCGATCATCATGGGAAAAATAGGAACTTCTAGGATATTTGGGAGATTTAGGGGTATTTCTGGGGAAAACTAGAATTTTTAAGAGTTTCTAGGAGGAATAGGGATTTCTGGGTGATTTGGACAGAGTTTCTGGGAGAAACTGAAATTTTTGAGAGTTTTCACGCGAAATAGGGATTTCTGGGTGAGAGAAACATGTGTTTTTGAGTGATTTAGACAGAGTTTCTGGGAGAAACTGGTATTTTGGGCATTTTCAAATAAGTTGGACAGAGTTTTTGGGAAAAATAGGGATTTTTGGGAATTTGGATAGAGTTTCTGGAAGACCCTGATACATCTGGGCCTTTATGGGAAATTTGGATGAAGTGGGCAGAGTTTCTGAGAGAAGGAGTGATGATGGTAATCATACTGTCTAGCAAGTTTTCATACTCCTATGTCTTCGGACCAACGAATAAGGTTCAGTGTATATCTTTGTGAACATAGAGCATACATCTTTATCATAGTGCCTAGGCAAGTCGACTTAATGTGATCACATATGAGTGATTACCTTGGGAATCATAAGAAAGAGATTCTGTTCTATGCCACATAAGCATCTACATCACGCAGGTGATCCCGTCAGGGCATACAGTAGTTATATCACATTGTCCTATCTGAAAAGATAAAAATTCCCAGCAGAGTTGCCACATTGTGGATGCGCGGCCTTGGGGTCGGTCCACTCCCTTTGTTTCGGAAAGGATTTCTGGTTTTGAAATAGGTTTGAAAAGATTATGTGAAAACAGATACAGAGTGGCCACTTGGTCTTTGGGGAACCAAGAAACCCAATTTGACTCACCTAAACGGATAAAGGGCACCGATACTTCATAACCAAAGAACATGACTCGGGGTTTTGGTACGAGAGAGGAAGGAGCCTTTGTAACGACTAAAACATCCTCAACTCACCTCGTCTTTCGACGGGCTTCAATTAACATCATAATAATCATCTTATACTATGTTTCGTTCGGCAGTTAATATTTATGATAAGTGTATTACATCTCATAAAAATCTTTAATTGGAAGATTTAAAGATAAGATATCATTCATAAGATCTAAGCCAAGTATCACACAATGCAAATTGAAAGATCACACACCACAAACCAAGAAAAAAAATCATCTAATCACATATCAAGTAATTAAGTTTTACTAATCTAGAGGGTACATGAATTGTTCTTAAAACAAATGATCATAGAAAACAAAATTTTCTTAGCAAGCAAGAATGTATGCATGTTGAATCTTGAGAAAAGAATACCTCTCAATCTCCGGGACGGACGAGAAAGGAAGCTTTGATCTAGGGGAAACACGAACGTGTGATCAATCTCTTTCCTTATAATCCTCTTGGATTAGGAGTTACAAAAATTCAAATCTTGCATGGATGTAATTGTAACACCTGTAATTTTCTGTCATTATGATATCAGCTTTTTTTTGAATTTCTGTATTGGACCGACTATATTATTATATTATTATTTTAATTACGTGACGGTATGGACGTGTTGTAGTATTACCATATAGACTGTAGTAACCATATCGACTCGACCATAATAAGATTTAACTTAGTCCCATACCCAGACCCGAACATTAGAAATAATACTAGTTTGCACGTACTTCAAGACCGACATGCATACCGAGGAACTTATGCACGTAAATCAAGAAAGTGGCACACAATCCAAGGTGGGCCCCACATGGTCGGCCACATGGCAAGCTCCATGTCACCATCCCATGTGACACTTGTCCACCTCTAGGACACTTGTCCTTGCATGAATACATGCTTACATGCAAGATGACACTTGCCACCACCCAACATTCTATATAAACAAGCACATGCACACACTACACTCTATTGGTTGGATCATAATCTGAATTTTGGAGAGAAAATTTGGAGACTTGGGTAGTTCATGAGAAAAAGAGAGAAGAAAAGTTAAGAAGAAGAAGAAGAAGTTCATCCTTGAAGTTTGAAGTTCAAGCTCCATTAAGCTCAAAAACAACATCCAAGCTCAATTTCAAGCTTTGGTGAGTAATTGTGAGTAATCTAACTCAATTTAGAACATATATAGTATGTATTAATGTTTAGTAGAAGTTTGATGTTGTTGTGTTGAAGTTTTCATGACATGCAAGATAAATCCATAAATCTGAGAAACTGAAACTTTTAGCAGAACATAGTTTAGTAAAATGAATGTTTTGTGCAGCTCAAAAATCCGAATTAAGCTAGGTTTTTTTGTGTGGTAAAAGCTAACTCATATATCTACAAATAACTCTCCTATAGCTCAGTCTAGAAATCAATCCTTCATGGGTGAAATGCATGTACAACGCAGTGTTATAAACCTGGGAAAACAGAAACTTCCAGCAGAATGTAGTTTAGTAAAATGAATGTTTTGAGGAGCTCAAAAATCGTAATTAAGCTAGGTTTTTTTGTGGTAAACTTTAACTCATTTATCTACAAATAACTCTTCTATAGCTCAGTCTATAAATCACTCCTTCATGGGTGAAATGCATGTACAACGCAGTGTTATAAATTTGAGAAACTGAAACTTTCAGCAGAACATAGTTTAGTAAAATGAATGTTTTGTGTAGCTCAAAAATGAGAATTAAGCTAGGTTTTTTTTAGAGAAAGCTAACTCATTTATCTACAAATAACCCTTCTATATCTCAGTCTAAAAACCCTCCTTCATAGGTGAAATTCACGTACAATGCAGTACTATAAATCTGGGACAGAACAGTCCGAGATATAAGAAATGTCTTATAAAATAAATAGTTTGAGTAGCTCAAAAATGTAATTGAAGCTAGATTTTTTTTGTACATGAAGATATTCCTATTATCTGCAATATTTTAGTTTTGAGTTTGATCTACAAAGCAATTTATCATGCTCAAATAAATCATGTTAATTCAGTCAACACAGTGAAAATGTATCCTGGCAGATTGTGTAGCTTTTTGTATGATGTTTTGTTATGCATGGTGTTGATTGTTGATGCTAGTTTTCCGGTACCTGTGTTGTTATGAAAATCTTGTGCTATGGTAGTGCTATCGTGTAGATAAGTATGTTAAGGGTTTCATCTATACGTTTATTGGTATTAAATCCATGATTATAAATCCATGAGTTATGTGAATATAGTTTAATGACCGTTGGAAAGTTCATACCCAAACTATAAGTATGTTGAATGGCACGATTATTGCATTGGTAAGTGATTGGGAAAGTTTCCATCGTAATTATATTAGTGGAAAACGGAATGTCGAACGTAAAGCGAAATTTTAGTTCTATCTTCATCGTAATTACATGAAGATAGAGCTATGGGAGAGAGAGATGCATTGTTGAATGCTTTTATTTCAATTTTAGTTTTTTATTTTTATATGCTTGTTTGTGATTGAAATTTTAAATATTGTTACCACATGCATGCAAAAATGAGTTTTCTGAATAAAAATCAAAAGCTATTTTAACTCATTAGTAGACATTGGATGTCTGTGGGCAATGAGTAGAAACAATTTACTTTCAAAAGCAAAATTCTTTACTACTAAATCTAGTGGAAGAGTGACTTATTAATAACTCCCACGTTCTTTCATTAACGGTTCACTGTAAGACGAGTGGAGTACTCTATGTCACCCAATCATGGGTGATCATTCCATAGGGAGGGTACAATACTCATTGGTTACTAGATGTGAACTTCCTATGGATAGGATCAATGAGACGTGTTAGAGGGTGACCACCACACGGGGGCGCTACTTGAGACGGTTGTCATTGAGTCCTAGTTAATGGTACACACTAGCTAAGTTATGAATAAGAGATCCCACACGAGGAATCGTTTAGAAGCTTATAGATCAAATAGGTTCTAGAGTCATAACCTATTTTGTAAGAGTTGCATAGTATACAAGTCATGATTAATCGAAAGATCAAATAATGACCACCACACGGAGGCTTTGTTCTTTTGTTTCGACATTCTGCCAGCTTTGTTTTGAATTAAGAGTTTTAAGGATTCTTTTATTTTATACTATCTAACTTTTTGATATCCATATTTATTATATCTGTTATTCTTTTCAGAATTCAATATGTCTAGATCTGCATTTAGTCCACTTGCCACCATAATCACTCAAAATAAACTAACTCAAAGCAACTACACTGAATGGAAACATAATTTGGATATCATTTTAACCGCCGAAGATCACATATATGTCCTCACTACCCCATGCCCTACCGTGAGTTCGACAAATGGAAGAAGTCGAATGGGATGGCTCGTTACTACATTTTGGCCTCTATGGCTGGTGTGTTGCAACACTAGTTCCAATCGAACAATTTTGCTAGTGCTATCATGACCTCCCTGAAAGGTATGTTTGGGGAGCATGGCTGACCTGCTAGGCAGATCGCCATGAAAAAGATCATGAGTGCAAAAATATTGGAAGGAACTCGAGCTAGAGAGCACGTTTTATAAATGATTGGTTACTTAAATGATTTGGAGACTTTGGGTGCCAACATTGACGCATAGACCCAAGTTGATATGATCCTCAACTCGTTGCCTCAATCATTCGCTCAATTTAAACTTAACTATAATATAAATCAAATGATTTTTCTATGAGCGAATTAATGAGCTCTCTTTAGTCAGCAGAAGGGGTGATCAAACCTGGGGGCATTGTTTTGAATGTTGAAAAGGAAAACTCTTCTTCCTAATCTATATCGAAAGGCAAGAAAAGGAAGAAGAAGGCTAGCACTAGTGGTTCAAGTGTTGGACCAGTCCCAAAGATTGCAAAATCTAGGGAAAATGGTAAAAGCAAGGGGAAGGCAGATGGTCAAGGCAAAGGAAAGTGTTTCCAATGTAGGAACAAAGACCACTAGAAGAGGAACTATCCAAAATTCTTAGCTACAAGGGTTTAAGGTATGATCGAATCATATGTGATTGAAGTAAGTTTTATAACGGATACTTTGAACACTTGGTGCATTGATTCTGGTGCACTAACCATATCTGTAATTCATTGTCGAGGTTTAGATCAACTAGGAGGTATAGTGATGGAGAGTCGTGCTGACTCTAGGTTCTAGCGCAACCGTATCTATGGTTGCTATAGGAGTAGTAGTTTAGAATTTTTAGAAAATAAGACTTTAGTTTTATTAGATGTACTTTATATCCCTTTAATGAGACGTAATTTAATTTCAGTTTTAGAACTTTCAAATAAAAATTGTTCAGTCTCTTTTGGAACTGAAGTTATGATCAAAGAAATGGTTCTTTTGTGTGTTCTGGTATTAAGTCAAATGGTTTGTATGTGATTACTCCAATTAGTTCTAACGATTCTAATATGGAACTTAATAACTCAGTGGTAATTACACCATCTAAAAGAAAGGAACATTCCACTACTCTAACAAGACTTTTGCATATGAGACTTGGCCATATAAATCTAAATAGGATAAATAGACTAGTTAAAGAAGGGATCTTAGGAGATTTGGTTCTCGAACCAATGGAAGTTTGTGAATCATGTTTAGAGGGTAAAATGACCAAAATGCCCTTTCCTGTAAAGGGCAACATAACCAATGCATTATTGGAATTAGTTCCACTGATGTGTGTGGTCCAATAAATATTAGAGCTCGGTGGTGGTTATGAGTATTTCATTACATTTACTGATGACCACTCTAGGTATGGATATGTGTACCTAATGCAGCACAAGTCTGAAGCCATTGAACAGTTCAAAGAGTTTAGGGCTAAAGTGGAGAACCAATTGGGCACACATATCAAAGCCATTCGATCTGATCGAGATGGCGAGTACCTGTCTAATGAGTTTATTGATCACCTCGTACATAATGGGATTCTATTACAATTGACTGAACCTGGTATGCCTTAGTAGAATGGTGTAGTAGAAAGAAGGAACCGAAATCTCTTAGACCTAACTAGGTTAATGATGAGTTATTTGGAGTTGCCATTATTTTTTTGGGGTTATGCTTTGGAAACCGCTATGTACATACTAAATCTAGTTTCAAGAAAATTTGTTCCTAAGACAACACAGGAGATGTGGATTGGACGCAAGCCCTCTTTGCAATATCTCTGGATATGGGGGTGTCCAGTCCACGTGTTGAAAGGAAAGATGAGCAAATTGGAATCACGATCGGAAGTATGTTACTTCATAGGGTATCCAAAGGGTATTTATGGATGGTATTTTTATGATTCAAGAGAACAAAAAGTGTTTGTTAGGACAAATGTTGCGTTTTTGGATGAGGATTATATCATGAACCATAAACCTAAAGGGGGATAGATCTGAGAGAATTAGATGTAGAGCCCTCAATTCCTTCAATAGTTGAAAATGATATAAGACAAGAAAATACCACATCTTCACCCAATTTCGCCCTACTACCTCGTCATAGTAGGAGGACGGTCAGCCAGCCTGATAGATACACATTCTTAGGAGATATTCATGCAAGGTATACTGATCTTGTTTCAACAATGGCTCAACTCATCATCTAAGGTCAGTTTTCTGATTAACATTTTTCCATCAACCACTCGATGCTTCATCTTGACTAAGATTTTTTGATGCAATAACAGTATTCGGAACTCCTGCTTGTATCCACCTTTGGATGCTTTTAAAACCTTACAATTGATTATAGATCACTCTGGACCTACACACACGAGATCACGACAAACTAGATGATGATGGACTAGACCACAACAGAGGTTGACAGACATTGACACAGGAAGATGATACCCGTGACACTAAAATAGAAGTTTGGAGGAGAAAAGACTCAATTTTCCATGACATAATGCGCATTTGTCATGTTTGACGAATCTCTTTGCTTTTCAAGTACACTTCTCATCTTAGTGTGATAATACTCAGCTGATTAACTAATGCATTGAAAATACTCCATATGTATCTCAATCAATCCTTTGCTTTCTCTGAAATTTGCTTTGAATTAGTGCCTTAGCTTATAGAATAAAAAACGATTTATTTCAAATGTTTTCAAAGATATACTTAACGATTCAGGATTTGCTTTTCAGGTGATAGGGGGTACAGGCGAACGGTGTTTGCCTCTAGTTGACGAGGATAAATGGAAATTTGGGCAAATGAAGTTTGCCCCTAGTGTGACAGTGATATCTTGAGGCTCTAGGAAAACTTGAAAGTTTGCCCCTAGTTTGCAAGATTCAGGGACTGAGAGCCAGGGAAGCTCGTCTACTTATCCCCAAGTGGGAATCAGGTCCAAAGTAGTTTGGCCAAGTCTTGAAAGAAGGTATTTGAGATGTGGTTGAGTGTTTCAAGAGCAATGACCGAACCGAGTAGGTTGCCTATGTATCCCCAAGTAGGAATCAGGTTAAGCATAGTTCCTCGAAGGCTAGAGGTTTTTAAAGAGCAAGGATTCAAGAATTGGGGGGCTTTTCAAGCCATGTCATCAGGCAAATATTCTGAAGCAGGTCACTTGTGGTAGTATTGAAAGACACTAAACTACCTCTCCTTTTTCTTTTCTTTTCTTCTTTCTTCTTTCTTTGTTTTTGACGGTTGATTCTTTTCACCTTTTCACTAGCCAGCCAATTTTATATTTCTCAACATGCATCATATATGTTTTCAGAGCAAGTTTAGCCCTTCAAACCTTTTGGACTTACTCAAAGAAATTACAATTCAAAGCTTTGGGACAATTCATGTTCCCGATTTCTCGATCTTCTTCATTCTTCTTCCTTTTCTTTTTTTTATTTTCTTTTCTCTCTAAAGTTTTGACAGGCTAGGATCAAGTTCTTGAAAACAACACGCAAAAATTTCTTTGCTTTTCATGCTCTAACTTTTGCCTAGGCGCCCTTTTGGGTTTTCATCCTAGCGAGCTTCTTCTTCTTCTTTTTTTAGAGTAATCGTTTATTTGAAATGTTTGGATACCATAAAGGACGAAGTATACATGGTTTGTAGGTTAGACATGTTTGAATGGCTCATTCTTCTGGACTCCAGATTTTAAAATAGGAATATTAGGGAATTAAGCTAGTCCCGAGTTACTATCAAGTATATCTTTTCAAGATTTAAGCAAAAGCATCTCAAGATTCTTAAAGTAAGACTAATCAATTCTTAGCTTTCTTCGGCGTCAGCGCAAAATCAACTTTGATCCTTTCAGGATTCTTTTCAATGCAAAAATTTATCAGCAGTGTATTTTTCACAACAATTAGAGAAGTGATATTTTCAGCTTAGAGATTCATTCATTCATGACTAGGCGCATTTAATCAAGCAAATCAAGATTTCATTTTATTACTAGAAATAGAAGGTTTACAGTACTTGACATAGACCAAAATAACTTGATAACAGACAGACTCGACAACAAGACTCAAAATCGACTTGATTGGACTCGATCTGATCTCAAGTGGAGTGTCACTATGATTTACTTATTCTTCTTACGCATCCATTTGGCTTCAACAAGTAGCTATTCCCGGAAAACATTATATGTACTGCCCTTTCTAATGTCTCTGTTGAATCCGACTCTGCCTTTTAATCACCCTCTGTATCTCCAGAAAATACTCAACTAATAACTGGATGGAGGCGGGAATTCGTGGAAAAGGTGCCGCAATCCGCTCATGCCATGCAGTGGTAAAAGCACTAATCGATTAAGATCGCAGAATTGAATCTCTCATAACCCCAATGGCGTCCTCAGAAGTATCCTATCGATAACCATATTACCTGGCTACTCTCTATGGGATGGAAAAAGAGGTAGCATGTAAACCAAGAAGCCATATCCCGCTTCGCCCTGGAAATCTAATAGTAACTGAACAATAATCCCAACGAGCACAGGCCCAACGGATGTCCTCGGTGGTGAGACCGCTTAGCCAAATGAACCAAAGCTCATAATTGTTGAAAAATCTTCGTACCTGCCCCTGATCTAAGGAAGGGATTCTGTAAAGACCGCGAGGATATACCAATAAACTGAGTTGCTTGAGAAGCCAAGTTTGCAGCACTAAAGGGGCACCAAAAAGGAATACTATTCCATCAGCATGTACCTGATCTAAACCCATAAGATTTTATGCTAGGACCAACATCATAGGGTTTTGTTGAGAACATAGTGCACAAGAAACTGGTATGAGGGTATGAGATGAAGAAGAAAACGGAAAGTGCAAAATCATAGCCAATGTCAAGGCACCCCATCCAGATATGGAATGATCCAAATGTCCCCCCATGGTAGTACAATACTGAACAAATAGGCGGGGAAAATCAATCTCCTTATCATAAATCATAGACCAGGCAATAGAAGGAGAATAGCTGATGAGTGATGATAAGCTCTTTACATATCCCGCCTGAATGGTGGGAAGGATCAAATCGGAGTAAGGGCTAAAATTGAGAATGACACTGAATTCTTCAAATAGTGGTGAGATCTCTTGATGTCTAAACCGAAATACATGGAATTCCGGATCCCAACATTGAATGGAAGCACGCACAATATCTTCTTCAAATTTCACATTTCTCAGCTGAAAGAGAGTACTAAGGCCAAAATATCTGAAATGTAGATGATCAATACCGATGACCTCATCCATCCATGAAAAAGAGCCTGAGAATCAAGAGGAGCTATCTGTCCGCAACGTTACTTCTTTCTCTGAAATTAAGGGAGTTCAATCCTTAGGTCCCTATCTTCTCTCCTCTCTTATTTAGGGAATTTTAAATAATCAGGTATTTTTATTGCAAAAGAATTTTTTAAAGAATGATATTTACACAAGTGGATTTATAAAGATGGAAAATCTTTTTCATTTTCAAAAATTACAGAAATCTTTTTCAAAATTATGAGGAAAGCAAATCTTCTCTTTTTGGAAGTATATTAGAGGTGTCTCGCTTATGAGTCGTATATGCAATGCTCATGTAGTGTATGCAATGCAGATGAAATGCATTCTAAGCTAAATGCAATGCACCTTAATCTAGCTTAGACCTTGCATATCAGCACATAAGCACATAAGGTTCTTTAAGTATGCTAATTACCTTACTAATCCAATCATTATCCAAGGATTTTTAGTTTTGAAACTCTTGATGGCTTAGGTATACAAAAAATGAACCTTTTAAGAAAATCTTGAAAGAAGGGGGATTTATAATTTTCAAAAGCACTTTCAAACTATCAACATTTAAGTATGAAATCATGATTCTTGAAAATCGAGGTAGGAAATTTGAAATTCTTAAATCTGAGTGGAAAATTTAAAATCGAATCATCAAAGTAGGAATTTTGAAATTTTCTAAAATCTAAGGAGAATTTTGGAAGGATTTTGCGAATAGTGAATTTCAAAGCGAATTTTCAAAAGGGATATTCATAAAATTTTCAAAAGACTAGGATTTTTCAAAGTAGTGCTTGTATTTTTAAAATTTTCAAAAATTGTCCTTGAATAATGATTGGATGTTTGGATAAAGACCATACCACTCTAAAGAAATCCACCATACAAGGTTTGATGATGCCTTCGCATATACGTCCTCATCATCCACATAATCCCTTACGGGCAAACGCAAATAATTCATCACATTATCCTAATCAAAGATAATAATCAAGATCCTAATTCAAGGGTTCTATAGAAACTATATGCAATGACCGGGTTTTAGTCTCATAAAGGGTCCATTAGCAAGCTCAGTGGTGTGGGTGACCGCCTCCCTGAGGGCGTGTCGTTCACATATGGGCTCTATATACCGCACGCGGTACAAGGC
Organism: Hydrangea macrophylla; assembly: GCA_033977485.1. Taxonomy (NCBI): domain Eukaryota; kingdom Viridiplantae; phylum Streptophyta; class Magnoliopsida; order Cornales; family Hydrangeaceae; genus Hydrangea; species Hydrangea macrophylla. The sequence goes on along the minus strand of CM066997.1, from coordinate 58,736,056 downwards.
TAACGGTGACTACATGCTACCAAAGTCTCTTGACAAATGGAGGAAAGAGGGCCCTCCACCCACAAGACAATGGTCTCAAGTAGTCACGGTGAAAGAACAATGCAAGTGCAAATGCAGGCAGAAGCAACACAATTATCGAATTAATAACTAGGATATTCATTGGCTCAAGTCAAACCCTCGAAGAATAAGAAACCATCGGTTTCATGTTCAAATCCCCAGCAGAGTCGCCAGATTGTGAATTGTGAAAATGCGGATGAGGGGTGGGTCCTGGCGTTTTCCCTCGATAGTGTCCCAGGACGGATCCCAAGGAGCACACTTCAGGGAAAACTAGGACTTCCTCACGCGATCCTAGAGATAAAGATTCGCCACCTAATTTTTTATCGGGAATTAGGAATCCCAAGTTTGACTCACCCAAAATTGAATAAGGTTACTCACCCTTTATTACCAGAAACTAGGTTCGGGGGTCTTGGTACGAGAGGGGAAGGAGCCCAAGCAGGACTAAAGCCTCCCCTCCTCGCCCTACCGAACGGTAGGCCTTGATTCAAACATCCTTGTTCTTAATTCAAAATTGGTGTTGTTTCCTCAAACATACTAGATAATATATACATGTCAAAAAAGGGAACATATAAGCAAAATCATGTCAAGAGATTAAATCAAGTAGAAGTCGGATGCACATGCAATACAAGAAAGAGATATACTTATAGTGGCTTGTCCCACCCGAGACCGATGCAAGCAAAGGAAACATGTCATGATATGCAAAAGGGAACGAGAAGACTTACATTGGGTTGACTCAAGCGGAGTCGCAAAAAGCCAATGAAAGAAAACGTGTAATGCAATCATACAACAATCCTAGATAAGATGTCTCTAACATTTAAGAATATAAAAGAGGACTATCTTAAAGGAAATGTGTCATTGAAAATAAAGTTGTAGACCTAGAAATATTCTAAGAGAAAGGATAGAGATAGTACACGATACATGGGCACTAAGGCACATGTAGACGAAGCAAACCCACAAATTCAAGTCTGGATCCACAACATTCAATTCTATGCACCAAGACACCAAGAAATACCCAAGCATTGCAAAAATACAAGCAAACAAATGATATGCATGATAAACAAGGAAAAGATGTCATCAATCAAATTTCCAGATTCGGCAGCCTCTAATGAATCCTATCAAAAGTGGTCTTAAACATGTACTGGGTTAAAACCCTTTTACAAAAAGTTAGATACATGTCTTAGGAAACTTTTCCAAAAAGTAGAACCTCTTTACCATTTTTGAAGTTTGAGAAATAAGAGTTTTGGGAACAGTGGACAAGGACTATCCACTGTTCTTGTAAAAATCATAATTAATTCTACAAAAATCATGTGAAGCTCTATTTGGTGTAAAAAGAAAGCTATTTCATTATAGTTTATAAAAAAAGAATTTCAAGTACATGTCATGAACTTAAGATATCTGAAAAGTTATTTTAAATAGACTCTGTTATTCTGGAAGTTTGGTATCATTTGACAAAGGAATGCAAAACATAATAGAAGTTCATGAATCATGTTAATCAAGTTAATCTAAGCTTTTGATCTATCATGAATTTATCCTAGATGACTTCTAAATTAAGTTTTATTCATTAATTATAGTTGAGTGATCAAGGTATGACCATTTTGTATGCATAATCATGATTGCAGTAAAACTTAGAAAATTCTAGAATAGTTGTATCAACTTCAAATGCTTAGAAAACGATCTTAACTCAATCGTATGTTCACGATTTTAAATTGAATACATGAGTTAGGAATCATCCCCAAAAATCGGATCATCAATAACTATCATAGATTTTCTGAAATTCAAATAAAAAGAGACTGTGTTCAAATCTGTCAACTGATTTCTCAATAATTTCTAAAAATAGTATATGGATCCTAGAGGTTCTCAAAACGGATCGAATTAAAGCTAATTCATCAAAGTTTACCTAGAAAATTTGAAATCCATAAAACTATGGGTTTTAGTGGACCAAAGCTTATAAACAAAACCAATCTGTTTTGCTAAATTTTAACTAATTCATTTTAAAGTGTGAGGAAAACATCTTAGGTGTTGGTTGAAGCTTATTAGAGAGATCAAACTCATAGATCAACTTAATTATCATGATTCCCAATCAATTTAGCCCTCAAGTTCTATGAAGAACTCTAGATTATGGATAAAATGGACTTATAAATATCCTATTGGAGATGAAATTCAATAGGAATTCTAGGTAATAGGAATAATCAAGAGATAGGTATGAACATAGGAATCATCCTTCTCATAGATCATATTTCCAAACCATTATAGAGTTCAAAATAGGTACATATATATAATCATGTATGCATGGATCTAAACTAAAATAGAAGAATAAAATCAAAAATGAAAGTCAAAAGTGAAAATCAATATCTAATTAAGAATTATTAACAAAATCAAAAGAGACTTGGATATGTGAGTGTGTGAAGAACATGAGAGGAAGAAGATGAGTGTTCTAACAAATAAAATAAAACTAAACTAGATCCAAGTCTTATAGATCTATATATAAAAGTAGGAATTAGAGATGAATTATGATGTCTACCTCTTGGAGGATTCTCAATTATGCATTCAAAGTTGATTTGAAGGATCTTTTTCTTCAAGTGTTCTTCAAGCTCTTCAAGTACTCATCTATGGAAGTTGAGGGAAGCAATTGATGTCTAATTCATCTAATCTAATTATCTTGAGATTAGTTAAGGAAAATTTTAATCTTAATTCACTTCATCGCTCTAGAAACTTCTCTTGAATTCTAAGTATATTCTTATATCTTGCAAGTATATGAACTAGTACTCTAGTATATTCCAAGATCACTCAAGATAATTTTATATGAGATGCATGAGATCTATATATAGAGTATTGAAAACTTAACTCTTAAGTTTCAGGATTAAAACAGAATTTTCAAAGAGCAAAAAAGGGTTAAAATGGCCATTTCGGTGCCTAAACGCAGTTTCTAGGCAATTTTCTCGTAGTGGGACGTTTCTAGAAGGGTTTGGAACTCAAAAGCTTGATGGAGGGAAAACATATAGGTGGTGGCTTAGGGGGGACCCACCACCCCATATGTGGGACCCGCCACTTACTTTTTGGGTTCCCCTGGTTGACCTCATGTCCTGTTTCAAAAATTACGTGCACTGATTTTCTAGATTTTTATAAAAATACTTTTTGGTGTCTAAAATCATCTATTTATGTATCGTTGGAAAGCTGTCGAGTTGAATTTTAGTATAAAAATATTCCAGGAGGTTTTGAAATAAAAATTGAAGTCCAGAAGTCCTCTGGATTTTTCGTCTTCTTTTTGAAATCAAACGACGTCTTTTTCAAAATTGCTTTTCAACGCATGTTGATTTCCAACTTTTCTTTAAAATTGGATCTTTGAATACTTAGAATACTATGTTTAGAACACTTCGTGTTCATATAACCCTGAGTGAACACGAATTATAAGAGATGATTTTGACAAAACCGGGATTTATGCATGGAAAAGGCCTTTTCTGAGCTTGAAGTCACTTTCTGAAATTCGATCTTTTGATTATTTGGAATCTAGTACCTTCCATGGGGTACCATTCATCATTAAATCCTCCAAGACATTGTCCACCTTAAATCCTATCAGTGTGGTCTAAATTGGGTGTCTACAGAAGTCGATGTCAGGACATCTTTTTACCTTGGGAAGTTGTGCTATCAGTTAGAGTAGCATTAAGCTGAAATACATTATAGACTTAAATATAAAAGCAGAATATGTGGCTGCTTGTGAAGCCGTAAAGGAAGCTATTTGGCTTAAGAAATTCCTTATGGAACTCGAGGTGGTGTAGACACCCCATTTTGTCGGCTATCAGATTTAGGAGACCCATAGCTTGGTGGTTCACAATGATCGAAAAAAGACTCAAAAGGACTCCTGGAAGTTAGTTATATTTCTCAAAATGCTCAGAATGACCAAAATGCCCCTGAAAGCCCAAAAACTCCCAGATTTGGACCAAAAGTGCTGGAAACATGCTATGTCGTAAGAAAAGTAAGAAAATGATCTTTTAAGTAAAATAAGATGAAGTTTTCAGCTCCCAGAGACCCCCGGAAGTTCCCGGAAAGTCCCGTTGACCGGTTTGACCAAGGTTTGACCAAGTTTGACTGAAATCGTTCAATTTCACCGGAATCATTCTAGATCATTTGGAAAGTATTTAAATAAGTTTTAAAAGAAAATCAAACAAAAACGTCAGCTCCTGGGAGCTCCTAGAGGTTTCCAGAACTTCCCGGGAATCCCAGGTTTGACCAGTTTGACCAAAAGTTGACTTTGAAACCGGAGCACCGTAAAAATTTTCACACATTTTTCATGGATACTAGAGGTCAATAGCTTTCCAATGGTATATCGCACATAATTTCTGGATTTAAAACGGATTTATTATGAATTTTTGAAGGAGAAAAAGGCAATTAAATCGGCTTTTATCGCGAATACCCCAACAATTTTCAAGGTGACCTATCCCTGAACTATTTTTTATGTAAAGTAGACTCCATTACCTTTCCAAAGGTATATCACAACCTAAATTTGGAGTTCACATGCATTTTCTGTGAATTTCGGATGAAATAGGGTCTTTTCGCGAATACCGGAACCTCTGGGGGCCTAAACAGCATTATCTGGACGAAGGAGGAGCAGTGCCGCCGCGGCACAGGCCCAGTGCCGCCGCGGCACTCTCCCCCAGAACAGTCCATTTTTGTAATTTTGATTGGGGGTCCAATTTGATTAATTAGAAATCAAAACAACGTAGTTTTGGTTCCCAGCTTATTTTGGACCAATGTGAGACCTTTTTATACTTTTTAAAACCCCATTTACCACCCCTCATTTGCCTATAAAAGAAGCCATTTACTTCCATTTAGAGAAGAGACATGGAAGCTTAGAGAGAGCTTAGGAAGAAACTCTAGAGATATATAGAGAGAGAAAGAGAAGAAGTAGTCTTCTTCTTCCATTTTTTTCCAATTAAAGTGAGTTTTAATCTTATTTTCTTCCATTACCTCTCATATACTCCACACTCAAATCATCTTCAACCACCATTCTTGAGTATCTATGAGATAGGAAGCTACTTCCATGTCCAAATGTCACCACATATGAGTGAAACACCAAGCTACAAGTCCAATATCTCAATGAATATCAACTATTGATTGCTATTTGAATGTTTGTTTACTTTGATGTTCATCTCTCTCTTAACCTCATTTCTTTTGACTTTTCTTTGATTATTTAGTTGTTCATCATCATCTAGATGACATGTTGTTTGAGGAGAGTGAATCCTTATGGATAGTAGCTCTTGACCTCAAAGACATGTTTGATGGATGATGATTTTTATCTTCAATACATTCATATGTATTCTTGAAGTCATGTTCTCAAACAAAACTATGTTGGTGCAAATAATATTGGGAGTTCTTTGATGATTCAAGGTTGGATGAGGTTCTAAGTGGTCACATGGTCATCTCAAGAGTTTAAGTTCACGCTTTGAACATCAATTTCAAAACCCCCAATCAAGAACTGAAACTCTATTTCAAAACCCAAATCCATTTTCTTCAAGAATGATCCAAAACAGTGAGCTGTTCAGATTCAAAGATATTTTTTGAATTAAATACTTGAGTTATGATGATGAAACCACTTGGAAAATCTTCCTAAGACATCATAGTTTGTCTCCAATTTTTCCCATCAATTATAGAGATGTGAAAGTATTATTTTTGGTTATGAGAAGTTCATATTCATAATCTGCCTCTGTTCTCACAGAATGTTCACCCGACTTCTTGCACTTATTCTGGATGTTTTCGTCACTGTACATATCTCTTTTCTATATTTGTTTTATGAAACTTGGGTGTCTTAGGAAACTTTTGGTATATAATGGGTCATCATAAACCCTTTCTTTGATTTATGAAAAATCATACAAAATCAGTCAACAGTGCAGCTTTTGTTTCTGAGTCATGTGTACATTCTGATTTATTTCTTTTAATCTGTGATAGCTATTGAGGTTTGGCTTTTTGGGTTGTTTTCTAGACACAATAAGGATGATCTTCAAGTTTTCTCACATTTTCCTAGGCATTTTTGACCTCCCATTATGATGTTATAAAGTAATGTATACAGTCTGTCCACTATTCACAGCATGTCATTTTTTTGACTTTCACACTTTGATGCAACACTCTCTTGTATCTAGATGAACCCATATCCCATGAACACGTTCTTTACCACTTTTATCATGCTATATCATATCATGTATCATCTGTCCTCTCATGTATCATACTCCCATAGATCCTTGAGTTTGGTTTCCAAATAAAACCATGTTTTGCAAATACTTGGGAAGTTCTTGAAATGAGTTAGGAATTGATATTCCAAGTGGTTAGAATATTTATCCAAGTTCTGGAAGTATACTTTCAAAACCCCCATTTCAAAACCCCCTCTTAAACCCCTCATTTTGATTTCAAGAAATAAACCTTGTTTTTCTCAAAACCCTCAAAACAGCGAGTCATTTAACCTCAAGGAATTATTTTGAGTTCAATACTCAATGTATGAATGTAAGACCACTTGTAAAGTCTTCCTAACTCATTAGAGAACACCCATGATTTTTGGTTTAACTTGGAGATGCATAGAAAGACCCCATTTTGGTCCAAACATTCTCTCCAAATATTCTGCCTTTACTGTCACAGCATCTAGGCTGACTTTCAACTTATTTCACAGACAACTTTTCCAAAAGGGGTGGTCCTAACTTATCTTTTCCTTTAACTTCAATGTCTTAGGGAACCCCCTGTATAATATGGGCCTCTAGACCTTTTGTTTTCATTTTCTAAGATTTTATAACATTTCAGTCGACAGTAAGAACTCTGTTTCTGAGTAACCTCCATTGGTTATATGATTTCTCTCAATCTGTGATAGTTATTAAAGATTGACTTTTTGGGTTGTGTTCTAGACACAATAAGGAAGATGCCAATAAATAATCATGCATTGAAAATATTCCTAACCACTCTTTTCAATTTCCAAAAGATCATGTTACTGTTCTGTCCACTATTCACAGCAAGCACATTTTAACTTTCATTCTTTGATTTGATGCTTACATGCATTCCAAATTGGCTCATGTCTTAGGAAATAGTTCATACTACATTTGTACATATCTCATGATGATTTCATTCATTCATTCATTCATACACATTCTAGACTTCTAAGTCATTCTAGGAATTCATGAACACTAAGCACACTACAACCTTGGCACATTCTAGATACATACATTGCATCCATGCAAAGATTCGGGACTTTTGTGAGTCCTAATCTAAGAAGATTATAAGGAATGATCATGATCACACGTTCATGCTTCCCCTCGATCTAATCATCCTTTCTCGTCCGTCCCGGGGATTGAGAGATCTTCTCTTCTCAAAGATTAACATGCATCATAATAGCATGCTAAGCATATTTTGATTTCTTTGATTATTTATTTCAATAACAATTCATGTCCCCCTTTAGATTAGGAAGTCTTGACTATTTGATATATGATTAGATGATTTTTCCTAGGTTTGTTTATGTGATCTTTCATTTTGCATTGTGTGATATTTGGCTTAGATCTTATGAATGATATCTTATCTTTAGATCTTACATTTCAAATTTTCTTATGTGATGTAATATACTATCATAGTATTAATTGTCGAACCATACATAGTATAAGATGATTATTTGGATGCTAATTGAGGCCCGTCGAAAGATGGGGCGAGTTGAGGGTGTTTTAGTCGCGACAAAGGCTCCTTCCTCTCTCGTACCAAAACCCCGAGCCAAGTTCTTTGGTTATGAAGGGCCGATGCCCTTTATCCGTTTAGGTGAGTCAAAATTAGGTTTCTTGGTTCCTTAAAGACCAAGTGGCGACTCTGTATCTGTTTTCAATAGACCATTTTCTTTCATTTGATCCAAATCAAATTTCAAACAAAAACAAAACAAGCAAGTGGATAGAGGTGGATTTCTGCGTGTCCACAAGCTGGCGACTCCACTGGGAATTTTTTTTTATTTTAAAATAATACAGTGGTTTGACTCATAAGAAGCATCCTTAAAATCATCTTTTTACTATGTTTGGTTCACCGCATTGCACTCTTGCATTTCCCCCCTCCGACTGTGTCTGAAACGCGGCGCTGACATTGTTCAGGTCTTGTTGTGCCAGGGCCCAAGTCACCTTTGATACTGTACCTTCCAAGGTATATCAAAAAGAGTAAAAACCTTCGTATTGTCTCCTGACGGTATATTGGAACTCTCGTCAACGGACCCTTTTTGACTAAACCCAGCCTTTGCATATAGATTCCTGTAGAACCTTTCATAGGACTGTTGATTTATCTTTTCAAATAGGATAATGTGATATAACTGCTGTATGCCCTGACGGGATTACCTGAGCTGTGTAGACGCTTATGTGACATGAGGCAGAACCTCTTTCTTATGATCCCCAAGGCAATCACTCACATGTGATCACATTGAGTTGACCTGCCTAGGCACCATGACAAAGATGTCTGCTCCACGTTCACAAAGATATACACCGCAAACCTTGTTTGTTGGTCCTAAGACATATGAGTATGAAAACTTGCTAGACAGTATGATCACCGTCATCCAAATCTCCCAGAAACTCTGTCCAATTTAACCAGATATTCCTATTTCCCATAACCTCTACCAGAATCCATCTAAACCCGTTTCCCAAAAACTCTACTAGAAATCTCTGCTCCCCGAAAACTCTTCCAAAGTCCACCAGGTTTCCCAGAAACCCCTTTTTCCAAACCCAACCAAGTTCTCCCAGACTTCCCCAAAAGTGCTTGTCCAAATCACCCAAATATTCCCGCTTCTCCCAGAAGTCCTATTCGAACTCCCTAGGTATCTTTATTTCACCTAAAATTCCAGAAAATCCATATTTCTCCGGAACCTCTACCCAAGCTTCCCAGAAATTCCAATTTCTCAGAAACTCACCATATTAACCAGTTTCTCCTAGAAACTCTGTCCAGATATCCCAGATATAACCATATTAACCAGTTTTTCCCAGAAGCTCCGTCCAAATCTCCCAGATTCTCCAAAAATCCCAGCATCTCTGCCCAAATCACCTAGAAATGCCCAGACATACTTGTTTCTCCTAGAAACTCTATCTAAATTTCCCAGAAATACCCATAGTACTTGTTTCTCCCAAAAACTCTGCCCAAATCACCCAGAAATGCCCAGATATACTTGTTTCTCCTAGAAACTCTACCCATATTTCTCAGAAATACCCAAAATACTAGTTTCTCCTAGAAGCTCAGTCCAAATCAACTAGAAATTCCTATTTCTCCTAGAAACTCAAATGACTTCTAGAAATTTCTCCGAATCTTCCAAATCCCTGTTTCTCCCAGAAACTCTGTCCAAAATTCCCGAAGTATCCCGGAAATCCCTGTTATCCCTTGGTGATCATACTGGAAAGAAAATTTAGCACACTCTGTATGGATAGGACCTTACTTGCTTAGCTGTTATATGTTAGAAGTAGGGGCATCATATAGATTATGGTTTGCATCCGCATGATTGTCTCATATACATACACAATTCATGTCAGTTTGCACGCACATATATCTCATAAGTCCACACAGCCTATCCCTTCTCATCATCACATGATCATCGATCTTCATCCTCCGAGTTTGATCCTTGTCATTTTAATTTGTAGGACATCACAGTTCCTAAACGTCGTCCTGCTACATTTTATTCTTGGGATTAATAGCCCTCCCGGAAACAAACCTATGGATCACAAAAGCTTGAAAACTCGAGTCGCCAAGATGAGAACCACTATGACTCAGCTTTCGGATCACCTCACCCAGGTCCTAGGATTTCTTGAGAAAATGAGACCAGAAGTCCGTATTCACTCCGCTTGGACTCGTACACCGAATAATCAACTAATCAGAATAACTGTGGATGCTAGAATGACCTCTATGGAACCTGCTGTTGAGAAGATCAGGGACGAGCTTGCGAAAATGACAGATATGATACGGCATTTGGCTAAACCACCACCCTTGATTCTGCTATCTTCCCGGCTAGCACCTTGTACTGAATGGTTTGGAAAATTAGATGATCTTTGGATACATAGTTTGGATCAAGAAGCTCTTGACAAGCTCACCAGATTAAAGGATGCCATCAGAGAAGGAAAGTGCAGGAATAATGAACCCCAACACCAGTCCAAGGGACCCAATTACTCCCTAGACCCCCCAGATATCCATGCACCTAACCACCAACTAATGGCCTACCCTCTCCGTCCATACCAGTCCATTCCACCAAATCGCCCTAAAGGCCCTCGCAAATTCTCCAGACTTGATATTCCCCTCTCCACAGCCTTAGACCACCTACTCAAAAAGGGCCACCTGTAGCTCCTCCCTCACAAACCACTACCGGATCCCATACCCTCTCACTACAACATGAGCCTACAATGTGCTTATCACCAAAATCTAGGCCATGCCACCGATTAGTACATACGTCTCCGCCATGATATCCAGGACCTCATCGACCAAAACATCATTGAGCCACCACCCATTCAACCCCATGTCACCTAAGCCCCTAGCTTACCTATTCGAATGATCCCCTTCACTGAGGCCCATGAATGTTGAACCTGTGGCGGTGAAGTGATGGTGTTTGGGACTCTTGCTAGAAAACCAAATGAAGTTGCTCTTTAGAAAAAAAAAGAAATAAAAAGAATAAGTGAGTCACTGTGACATTCCATTTGAGACCGGGTCTAGTCCAGTCGAGTCTGTTGTATGTTTTGTCTATTTCAAGTTTAGTCTTGTGGTCGAGTCTGTCTGTCATCAAGTTGTTAATGAGTCTGTAATCCTTCTCTAATGATGGAATGAAGTCTCATTTTGCCTAATCTGATGTGCCTAGTCATAGATGCATGAATCGCTGAACTAAAGTGTCACTTTTCAAATTACCATGGATATTACTGTGCTAAAAAAAAGGGGCAATTTTTTTTACTCAAGCCAAAAAATTCTAAAAGGTCAAAGTCAATTTTGCGCTGACACCGATGAAGAGCCGAGAATTGAATAGTCTTACTTTAAGAATTCAAAGATGCTTTTGCTCAAATCTTGAAAAGACATACTTGGAATTGATTTGGGGCTTGCCCAACACCCTTTTCCACCATTTTAAAGCCTTGAGTCCAGTCCAATCAAGAGCCATACAAACCTGTCCAATGCAGACTTAGTCATTGTTGGTAGCCAAACAGTTTCTTCCCCCTTCAAAAAAGAAAAGAAAAGAAAAGCTCGCTAGGTTGAAAACCCGAAAAGGGCACCTAGGCAAAAGTGAGCGCTAAAAAGGTGTTGATTTCCAAAATCTAACCCTAGCCAGTCAAAAGGTTGAAGAAAATTTTGATGAAATAAATGAGAAAATTGTATGCTTTAAGGTACGTCATGAGAACATGCCTAGATCATATTTCAAAAGGCTCGAAACGACCACAAAAAAATTCTGAGAACTGATATGCACATTCTGGAATTCTGAAATTATAATCAAAAGATCTCACAAGAATTAACTATGTGAAAAGGAAAATTGACTGGCAAGGCGAAAGTGAAAAGGATCAATCCTCAAAACAAAAGAAAAAGAAAAAGAAAAGAAAAGAAAAGAAAAGAAAAGAAAGGGGGATTGAAACTGAATCCTTTTATTCAAAGCTACCACAAGTGGCTCAAGTTTGAACTTATTTGATGATTGGTTTGAAAAACCCTCATAATCAATCTAATTACTTTCAAGACCTTGCCTTGAACTACTCTTGACCTGATTCCCGCTCGGGGATACGTAGGCAACCACAACGGTTCGGTCACCCCACCTACCTAAAAATCAACCCGCTTCTTTCCGACCAATGCCCGAACTACGTTGGACCTGATCTCCACTTCGGGGTACGTAGGCAGACTTTCAAAAAAAATAAAAAGAAGGATGGCTCGCTAGGTTGAAAATCCGAAAGGATGCCTAGGCAAAAATTAGAGCTAAATCCAAAGTGAGCAATAACAAAAGAGAGAAAAGAGCTCGTTAGGTCACCTCACTGGTGCCTAGGCAAAAGTTATGAGCATTTGAGAGATTAAAGTCATGGTCCTTGCCTCAAGCCAGAAATCACCTTCTACACTAGGGTCAAACTTTGGCTACTCGCCTCGTTTGCCTAAATCTTACTATCTACCCTTCATACAAGGGGTAAACTTCGGTCACCTACCTCGTTTGCCCAAAACCTCCAATGAACCTTCCTCCAAACTAGGGGCAAACTTCGGTCATTTACCTTGTTTGCCTACCGATCCCACTTTATGCCCTTTAAACTAGGGCACCCGATCCCTATAAACCAATGGTAAGCCTTCAAGTCACAAACATTGTCTTGAACAGATGGAAATGGAGCATCTTTTATTCTATAAGCTAAGGCACTAATTCAAAGCACATCTTGGGAGAAGCAAGGAAATTAATTAGATCAGTAGGGAGGAATTTTCAAAAATAAGATTCTCCATCAAAGTGATGCCACGTTAAGGTGAGAAGTAAACACAAAAGAGAAATGGTACATCATTTATGATGAAAGCACATCAAGTTTTAGCAAGTTGAGCTTGTTTCATTTTGGTGTCAAATGTGTCGTCCTCGTGTGTCGATGTCTGATAGTCGTCAAGTCTGTCGTAGTCTCAAATAAGTGAGTTGACAGTGACTAATAATGAATTTTCCAAATAAAGTTATAAATTTTTTTTAAAGAGCATTCCAATGACAATACAAGCAGGAGTACCAAACATCATTACTGCACCAGACAAGGCGTCAGCATGAGAAGTATCCAAACTTAGGGCAAATGCAAATTTCATCCCTTTCCGAACTGCCAAAAGTTAACCATCATCTTCTAGCAACATAAGTCCATGAGTGGCCATTGATCTTTCATCTTTCTTCATGCAACATAAGTCCATGAGTGGCTGTTGATGATCTTCCTTTCTTCTAGCAACATAAGTCCATGAGTGGCTGTTGATGATCTTCCTTTCTCCTAGCAACATAAGTCCATGAGTGTCTGTTGATCTTTCATCCTTCGTTCATGCAACATAAGTCCATGAGTGGCTGTTGATGATCTTCCTTTCTCCTAGCAACATAAGTCCATGAGTGGCTGTTGATCTTTCATCTTTCTTCATGCAACATAAGTCCACGAATGGCTATTGACGATCTTCCTTCATCCTAGCAACATAAGTCCATGAGTGAGTGTTGACTGTCTTCCTTCGCTCATGCAACATAAGTCCATGAGTGGCTGTTGATGATCTTCTTTCATCCTAGAAACATAAGTCCATAAGTTGCTATTGATTATCACCCTCCATCAGTGTCAAACCACCGCAAATCATCTCTGTCACAAACAAAATGATACCTTGACTCCCATTTAATGGACGTATTTCCTTCTTCCTAGCAGAGTACATTATCCTTTAGCTCCTGAAGGCCCTAACCGGCTCTTTTGGATTGAGCATTGCATAATCTGACCATCCATGAGAGATTCAGAGATAGATCCTGGTTCTAGGTCAAGAATTGAAGAGAGATTCTCAGAGAGTCCATTAGCTCCCCAAGGCCCTAACCGACTCTTTTGGATTGAGCATTACAGAATTTGACCAACCATGAGAGATTCAGAGATGGATCCTGGTTCTAGGTCAAGAATTGAAGAGAGATTCTCAGAGAGTCCATCAGCTCCCGAAGGCCCTAACCGGCTCTTTTGGATTGAGCATTACAGGATCTGACCAACCACGAGAGATTCAGAGATGGATCCTGGTTCTAGGTCAAGAATTGAAGAGAGATTCTCAGAGAGTCCATCAGCTCCCGAAGGCCTTAACCGGCTCTTTTGGATTGAGCATAGCAAAATCTGACCAACCACGAGAGATTCAGAGATGGATCCTGGTTCTAGGTCAAGAATTGAAGAGAGATTCTCAGAGAGTCCCCTACCATCCCCAGCAGAAGATAACAGAAGTCCAAACCGATTCTCCGGACTTGTCATCATAGGGATCGGCCAACGATTGAAAACATCACCCGCAGTCAAATCACCCCGATTCCTAGGGCAAGCACTGTCTATTCACAATTCAAGGATCCGTGTCCACTGATTATCATGAGCTTTCTCACCTGTCAGTCATTATGAGTTTCCTCACTTATCATGAGCTTCTTCACTCCGATTATCTCACCTGTCAATTATCGTGAGCTACCCCACTTATTATGAGCCTCCTCACTTTGGTTATTATAAAACTGTCGGTTATCATGAACACCCTCACCTATGGGTTATCCTCAGTTGTCATCCTCAAAGACCCCACATCCGATCCCATTCACTTGTAAAGCACACTTCCCAAATTCAGAAGTTTGCTCCAAGACCCAGGGTCTTCACACCTTGGTATCCCTATCCGGGTCAATAACTGCATCACAGTCAAAAACACTAGCACAACATAAGGCCACTCGGAGTGGCACACACCCCACAGCACCAGCTCATACTAGGATTAGAACACTAGGCATGATAGGACTCATGACATAATTTATATCACATCCATGCATTGCATACCATCCTCACAGCATAGCATCTGCCTGTCTCGTTGTGCATGTGTGATTTATTCCTTCGTGCCTTGAACTACGTCCTGGTCTGATTCCCCTTGGGATACATAGGCAGCTCACGCAGAGCACGACCAGCACTAGCCTCAGCATCATTGCATCTTTTGCAACGCTTTTATCCAAAATCTATAGCCTCCAAAAAGACCTGTCTCTTCAAAGCTTTGGCACTCACTTGCGCATGCGTTGCCTCGCAAGTTCATGCCAAAGAGGGGCAAACTGTAGACACCCCATTTTGTCGGCTATCAGATTTAGGAGACCCATATCTTGGTGGTTAACAATGATCGAAAAAAGACTCAAAAGGACTCCTGGAAGTTAGTTATATTTCTCAAAATGCTCAGAATGACCAAAATGCCCCTGAAAGCCCAAAAACTCCCAGATTTGGACCAAAAGTGCTGGAAACATGCTATGTCGTAAGAAAAGTAAGAAAATGAGTTTTTAAGTAAAATTAAATGAAATCGTCAGCTCCCAGAGACCCCCGGAAGTCCCGGAAAGTCCCCGTTGACCGGTTTGACCAAGGTTTGACCCAGTTTGACCAAGTTTGACTGAAATCGTTCAATTTCACCGGAATCATTCTAGATCATTTGGAAAGTATTTAAATAAGTTTTAAAAGAAAATCGAACGAAAACGTCAGCTCTTGGGAGCTCCCTGAGGTTTCCAGAACTTCCCGGGAATCCTAGGTTTGACCAGTTTGACCAAAAGTTGACTTTGAAACCGGAGCACCATAAAAATTTTCAAACATTTTTCATGGATACTAGAGGTCAATAGCTTTCCAACGGTATATCGCACATAATTTCTGGATTTAAAACGGATTTATTATGAATTTTCGAAGGAGAAAAAGACAATTAAATCAGCTTTTATCGCGAATACCGCAACAATTTTCAAGGTGACCTATCCCTGAACTATTTTTTTTATGTAAAGTAGACTCCATTACCTTTCCAATGGTATATCACAACCTCAATTTGGAGTTCACATGCATTTTCTGTGAATTTCGGACGAAATAGGGCCTTTTCGAGAATACCAGAGCCTCTGGGGGCCAAAACAACATTATCTGGACAAAGGAGGAGTAGTGCCGCGGCGGCACTGGCCCACTGCCGCCGCGGCACAGGCCCAGTGCCACCACGAAACTCTCCCCCAGAACAGTCCATTTTTGTAATTTTGATTGGGGGTCCAATTTGATTAATTAGATATCAAAATGACGTAGTTTTGGTTCCTAGCTTATTTTGGACCAATGGGAGACCTTTTTATACTTTTTAAAACCCCATTTACTACCTTTCATTTGCCTATAAAAGAAGCCATTTACTTCCGTTTAGAGAAGAGACATGGAAGCTTAGAGAGAGCTCAGGAAGAAACTCTAGAGATATATAGAGAGAGAAAGAGAAGAAGTAGTCTTCTTCTTCCATTTTTTTCCAATCAAAGTGATTTTTAATCTTATTTTCTTCCATTACCTCTCATATACTCCACACTCAAATCATCTTCAACCACCATTCTTGAGTATCTATGAGATAGGAAGCTACTTCCATGTCCAAATGTCACCACATATGAGTGAAACACCAAGCTACAAGTCCAATATCTCAATGAATATCAACTATTGATTGCTATTTGAATGTTTGTTTACTTTGATGTTCATCTCTCTCTTAACCTCATTTCTTTTGACTTTTCTTTGATTATTTAGTTGTTCATCATCATCTAGATGACATGTTGTTTGAGGAGAGTGAATCCTTATGGACAGTAGCTCTTGACCTCAAAGACATGTTTGATGGATAAAGATTTTTATCTTCAATACATTCATATGTATTCTTGAAGTCATATTCTCAAACAAAACTATATTTATGCAAATAATATTGGGGGTTCTTTGATGATTCAAGGTTGGATGAGGTTCTAAGTGGTCACATGGTCATCTCAAGAGTTTAAGTTCATGCTTTGAACATCTATTTCAAAACCCCTAATCAAGAACTAAAACTCTATTTCAAAACCCAAATTCATTTTCTTCAAGAATGATCCAAAACAGTGAGCTGTTCAGATTCAAAGATTTGTTTTGAATTAAATACTTGAGTTATGATGATGAAATCACTTGGAAAATCTTCCTAAGACATCATAGTTTGTCTCCAATTTTTCCCATCAATTATAGAGATGTGAAAGTATTATTTTTGGATGTGAGAAGTTCATATTCATAATCTGCCTCTGTTCTCACAGAATATTCACCCGACTTCTTGCACTTATTCTGGATGTTTTCGTCACTGTACATATATCTTTTCTATTTGTTTTATGAAACTTGGGTGTCGTAGGAAACTTGTGGTATATAATGGGTCATCATCAACCCTTTCTTTGATTTATGAAAAATCATACAAAATCAGTCAACAGTGCAGCTTTTGTTTCTGAGTCATGTTTACATTCTGATTTATTTCTTTTAATCTGTGATAGCTATTGAGGTTTGGCTTTTTGGTTTTTTTTCTAGACACAATAAGGATGATCTTCAATTTGTTCTCACATTTTTTAGGCATTTTGGACCTCTCATTATGATGTTATAAAGTAATGCATATAGTCTGTCTACTATTCACAGCATGTCATTTTTTTGACTTTCACACTTTGATGCAACACTCTCTTGTATCTAGATGAACCCATATCCCATGAACATGTTCTTTACCACTTTTATCATGCTATATCATATCATGTATCATCTGTCCTCTCATGTATCATACTCCCATAGATCCTTGAGTTTGGTTTCCAAATAAAACCATGTTTTGCAAATACTTGGGAAGTTCTTGAAATGAGTTAGGAATTGATATTCCAAGTGGTTAGAATATTCATCCAAGTTCTGGAAGTATAATTTCAAAATCCCCATTTCAAAACCCCCTCTTAAACCCCTCAATTTGATTTCAAGAAATAAACCTTGTTTTTCTCAAAACCCTCAAAACAGTGAGTCATTTAACCTCAAGGAATTATTTTGAGTTCAATACTCAATGTATGAATGTAAGACCACTTGGAAAGTCTTCCTAACTCATTAGAGAACACCCATGAATTTTGGTTTAACTTGGAGATGCATAGAAAGACCCCATTTTGGTCCAAACATTCTCTCCAGATATTCTGCCTTTACTGTCACAGCATCTAGACTGACTTTCAACTTATTTCATAGAAAACTTTTCCAAAAGGGGTGGTCCTAACTTATTTTTTCCTTTAACTTCAATGTCTTAGGGAACTGTCTGTATAATATGGTCTTCTAGATCTTTTGTTTTCATTTTCTAAGATTTTTGAATATTTTAGTCGATAGTACGAACTCTATTTCTGAGTAACCTCCTTTGGTTATATGATTTCTCTCAATCTGTGATAGTTATTAAAGATTGGCTTTTTGGGTTGTGTTCTAGACACAATAAGGAAGATCCTCATAAAACATCATGCATTGAAAACATTCCTAACCCCTCGTTTTGATTTCCAAAAGATCATGTTACTGTTCTGTCCACTATTCACAGCAAGCACATTTTAACTTTCATTCTTTGATTTGATGCTTACATGCATTCCAAATTGGCTCATGTCTTTGGAAATAGTTTATACTACATTTGTACATATCTCATGATGATTTCATTCATTCATTCATTCATTCATACACATTCTAGACTTCTAAGTCATTCTAGGAATTCATGAACACTAAGCACACTACAACCTTGGCACATTCTAGATACATACATTGCATCCATGCCAAGAATCGGGACTTTTGTGAGTTCTAATCTAAGAAGATTATAAGGAATGATCATGATCACATGTTCATGATTCCCCTCGATCTAATCATCCTTTCTCATCCGTCCAGGGGAGTGAGAGATCTTCTCTTCTCAAAGATTAACATGCATCATAATATCTTGCTAAGCATATTTTGATTTCTTTGATTATTTATTTCAATAACAATTCATGTCTCCCTTTAGATTAGGAAGTCTTGGCTATTTGATATATGATTAGATGATTTTTCCTAGGTTTGTTTGTGTGATCTTTCATTTTTCATTATGTGATATTTGGCTTAGATCTTATGAATGGTATCTTATCTTTAGATCTTCCATTTCAAATTTTCTTATGTGATGTAATATACTATCATAGTATTAATTGTCGAACCATACATAGTATAAGATGATTATTTGGATGCTAATTGAGGCCCGTCGAAAGATGGGGCGAGTTGAGGGTGTTTTAGTCACGATAAAGGCTCCTTCCTCTCTCGTACCAAAACCCTGAGCCAAGTTCTTTGGTTATGAAGGGCCGGTGCCCTTTATCCGTTTGGGTGAGTCAAAATTAGGTTTCTTGGTTCCTTAAAGACCAAGTGGCGACTCTGTGTCTGTTTTCAACAGACCTATTTTCTTCCTTTGATTCAAAATCAAACAAGTTTCAAAACCCAAACAAAGAAGTAGTTCGGTTTAAGGCTTGACAGAAAGTGCCTTTTTAGGCAATTATTAGTGACCAAACCGAGTAGGTTACCTACGTATCCCCTAGCGGGAATCAGGTCAACCGTAGTTCATCAACTCTAGAGGTTTTGAAAGAAAGGGTTTCAAGCAAAATATTTCTTAAGGCAATCGAGGTTAATCGATTGCTTAAATTTAACCCCATCCAGGTCCATGAGATAGGCAGCTCTCCCAGAAAGGAGGGTCTTAATAATGTATGGCTCGACCCAGTTGGGTTTGAATTTTCCTCTGGGGTCATAAACAGGCACTTTCAATTCTTTGAGGACCAGGTCACCATCAGCAAGCTTCCTTAGGCAGACCTTTTTGTTGAAAGCACGAGCTATGCTTCTCTGATATCCCCGAGTATGATTTATTGCAGCTAATCTTTTCTCATCGAGTAACATCAATTCTTCATACCTTCCCCGTGTCCATTCTAACTCAATTATCTCACATTTGGCTAAAACCCTCAGAGAGGGTATCTTCACCTCGACGGGAAGGACGACTTCCATCCCATAAACCAACGAATACGGTGTAGCCCCTGTAAAAGTCCTCACGGAAGTCCGGTATCCCCATAGTGCAAATGGAAGCTTCTCATGCCAATCCTTATATGTGTCCGTCATTTTCCCCAAGATTGCTTTGACGTTCTTATTTGCTGCCTCTACCGCCCCATTTGTTTGCGGTCTATATGGAGATGACTGGTGATGGGTGATCTTGTACTTCTCTAAGAGCAGGATAACCTCCCCTTGAAAATGACTGCCATGATCAGAAATGAACTCATTCGGGACCCCATATCTGTAGATTATGTTCTTCTCGATGAAGCTCACCACATCCTTGGATTTCAAAGTCGCATACGAAGCTGCCTCTACCCTCTTGGTAAAATAATCAATTGCTACGATTATGTAGCGGTGCCCGTTGGAGGCCTTTGGGACTACCTCACCAATGATATCGATTCCCCACACAGAAAATGGCTAAGTGGTGGTCATACTATAGAGTTGTGACGACAAGGTATGCATTAGATTTACATGGATCTGGCACTTATGGCACCTTCTGACATATTCGCAGCAGTCTTTGTCCAAGGTCATCCAATAGTATCCTTGTCGGATAATCTTCTTTGCTAGCATGTGCCCATTCATGTGGGGTCCACACACTCCCTCGTGTATTTCGTCCATCATTCTTTTAGCTTCCCTCCTATATAAGCACTCTAGATTATACCCGGTGTAGGACTTCTTCCATAGTTTATCCGTGTAGATCACAAACTGAGCAGAGAATCGTCGAACCACCTTTTTATCCTTCTCTGAGGCTCCTTCGGGGTACTCTCCCTTCTTAATGAAGTTCCATATGTCCTCGTACTAAGGCACTTCACCCTCTTCTTCTATAGCGGTGATCATTTCAAATGACAGTTGGCTTCTCACTTCTATGGATAGCGGGATCATGGTAGTTCTCGAGGGGATTTGGATCATTGAGGCTAGGGTCGCTAAGGAATCGGCTAGTTGGTTTTCTTCACAGGGAAGGTAATAAAAGGAATTCTTTTTGAACTGTACTTTTAGGCTCTCTAGGTAGTCATGGTAAGGTCTCAACTTCTTATGCTTTACCCTCTAATCACCTTGTACTTGGGATATGATTAGGTTAGAATCTCCGAAAATATCAATTCTCTTAACTTTTAAGGCCAATGCCGCTTCTATCCTGACTATGCATGATTCGTACTCTATGGTGTTATTGGTGGAGTCATACCTGAGTGTTGACACGCAGGATTCCACCTCTTTGTTTGTTTGAAATTATTTTAAAAAAGGAAAGGAAAAGGTCTGTTGAAAACAGATACAGAGTCGCCACTTGATCTTTAGGGAACCAAGAAACCCAATTTGACTCACCCAAACGAATAAAGGGCACCGGCCTTTCATAACCAAAGAACTTGGCTCGGGGTTTTGGTAGGAGAGAGGAAGGAGCATTTGTCACGACTAAAACACCCTCAACTCGTCCCGTCTCTTGACGGGCCTCAATTAGCATTCAAACAATCATCTTATACTATGTATGGTTCGACAATTAATACTATGATAGTATATTACATCACACAAGAATTTTGAAATGGAAGATCAAAATAAGATATCATTCATAAGATCATAGCCAAATACCATGTAATGCAAAAGTGAAAGATCACACGAATAAACCTAGGAAAAATTGTCTAATCACATATCAAGTAATCAAGTTTTCCTAATCTAGAAAAAGGGGGAACATGAGTTGTTCTCGAAACAAATAAACAAAGAGATAAAAAATATGCTTAGCAAGCTAGAATGATGCATGTTAATCTTTGAGGAAAGAAGACCTCTCAATCCTTGGGACGGATGAGAAATGAAGAATTAATCGAAGGGGAGCATGAACGTAAGATCAAATTCAATCCTTATAATCTTCTTAGATTATGAGTCACAAAAACCCCAAATCTTGCATGGATGCAATGTATGGTCTTAGTATGTGCAAGGTAGTAGTGTGTTTGTGTACATGGACTTTCTAAAGTGACTTAGAAATCTACAACATGAATGAATGTATGGAGGAAATCATCATGGGACATGCACAAATGTAGTATGGACTACTTCCTAAAATATGAACAAATTTGGAGTGCATGTAAGCATCAAATAAAAGGATGGAAGTAAAAGTATACTTGCTGTGAATAATGGACAGAACAGTGATATGATCTTGTGGAAAATAAAAAGTAGGGATAGAAATGTTTTCAATGCATATTTTTTATGGAGATCATCCTTATTGTGTCTAGAACACAAATCAAAAAGCTAATCCTCAATAACTATTATAGATTGAGAGAAATCACATAAACACTAGAGGTCACTCAGAAATAGAGTTCGTACTATCGACTGAAATGTTAAAATATCTTAGAAAATGAAAACAAATGATCTAGAGGCCCATATTATACAAAGAGTTTCTCAAGACATTGAAGTTTAAGGGAAAAATTATTTGGGACCACACTTTTTGGAAAGGCTTTCCAAAAGACAAGTTGAAATTCAACCAAGCTGCTGTGACAGTAAAAACAGATTATCTGGAGAGAATGTTTGGATCTAAATAGACCAATTCCAAGTATTTCCAAGTCAAAACAAAAATCATGGGTGTTCTTCCAAGTGGTCTCGTGTTAATACCTTGAGTATTGAGTCCTACAGAAATATTTAAACTCAGATTGTTCACTGTTTTGAAGATTTTGGGAAGAACTAGGATTTTATTCTTTGAAATCAAAATGAGGGGTTTAAGAGGGGTTTTGAAATATAGGTTTTAAAATTAAATTTTCAGCACTTAAATGGAGATTATGACCACTTGAAATATCAACATTTGAACCCATATCAAGAACCTCCAAGATTGTTGGAGACATTGTTTTCATATTTGAAGACAACTTCAAGAATACATAGGAATGTATTGAAGTTGAAATCATCATCTATCAAACATATTTTTGAGGTCAAGAGCTACTATCCATAAGGATTCACTCACCTCAAACACCATGTCATCATCTAGATGATGATGAACTAGTAAGCAAATAAAAAGAAATAAAAAAGAAATGAGGTAAGGAGAGAGGAACATTTATATAGACAAGCAAATAAACAATCAATAGATGATATTCAATGCTGTATTGGACTTGTAGCTTGGTGTTTCACTCATATGTGGTTACATTGAACATTGAAGAAGCTTCCTATCTCACAAATGCTCACTAAATGGTGGTTGGGTGTAGTGAATGTGAAGTAAATGGGAGAAGTAAAGTAGAAATCAAAGTTTAGAACTCACTTTTTAGTTGAAAATCAAAAGAAGAAGCTCTCTTTCACACTCCTAACCTTATCTTCTACAACTTTTCTCTCTATAACTTCTCTAAGCTTTGTATTTGCCACACCTAAATGAGAAGTCAAGGGGGGTTTATATAGGCCAATTTGGGGTGGTTTTGGGGTTTAAGAAGTGTCCCCATTGGTTCCAAACATCTGTTAACATAGAACTACGTTGTTTTGGTTTCTAATTAATCAAAACGGACCCCCAAAATAAATTGCAAAAATGGACCATTCTGGGGGAGAGTGCTGTAGCGGCACTAGGTCTGTGCTGCGGCGGTAGTAGGCCAGTGCCGCGGCGGCACTGCTCCTCTGATGTCCAGATAATTACATTTAGGCCCCCAGAGGTTCCGGTATTCGTAAAATGGCCCTATTTCGTCCAAAATTTGCAGAAAATGCGTATAAACTCCAAACTGAGGTTGTGATATACCGTTGGAAAGGTAATAGAGTCTACTTTACATAAAAAATAGTTTGGAGATTGGTCATTTTGAAAAGTTTTGCGGTACTCATGATAAAAGCCAATTTGGTTGCCTTTTTCACCTTCAGAAATTCATAATAAATTCGTTTTAAATCCAGGAATTATGTGTGATATACCGTTAGAAAGATATTGACCTCTAGTATTCATGAAAAAATATTTGTAAAATGATAGGATGCTCCGATTTCAATGTCAACTTTTAGGTCAAATCGGTCAAACCTGGGATTCTCGGAAAGTTTCGGAAAACTCCAAGAGCTCCTAAGAGTTGATATTTTCGTTCAATTTTCTTTTAAAAATCATTTTAGTACTTTCCACATGATCTAGAATAATTTCAAAACTTTTTGGAGAATTCGGATGATTTTGGTCAAATCTTGGTTAAACTTGGTCAAACCGGTCAACGGGGACTTTTTAGGAACTTCCGGGACTTCTGGGGGTCTCTAAGAGCCGAGGATTTCTTCTAATTTTGCTTGAAAACTTATTTTTAGTACTTTTCTTATGACGTAGTATGTTTCCTGAGCTTTTGGTCCAAGTCTGGAGTTTTCGGGCTTTCGGGGGCATTTTGGTCATTCTAAGCATTTTGGGAGACAGAACTAACTTCCAAGAGTCCTTTTTGAGTCTTTTTTTTATCATTGTGAACCACCAAGCTATGGGTCTCCTAAATCTGATAGCCGACAAAATGGGGTGTCTACAGTTTGCCCCTCTTTGGCATGAACTTGCGAGGCAACGCATGTCGTAAGCGAGTGCCAAAGTTTTGAAGAGACAGGTCTTTTTGAAGGCTATAGATTTAGGATAAAAGCGTTGCAAAAGATGCAAGGATGATGCTGAGGCTAGTGCTGGTCGTGCTCTACGAGAGCTGCCTACGTATCCCAAGGGGAATCAGACCTGGACGTAGTTCAAGACACAAAAGAACAAATCATAACAAGACAGGCGGATGCTATGCTATGAGGATGAAATGCATGGATGTGTCCTGAGTCCTATCATGTTTAGTGTTATGATCCTAGTATAAGTGAGTGCTAGTGTTTCCGACTATGATGCAGTGGCTGACTTGGATAAAGACACAACGGTTTCGAAGACTCTGGGTCTCGGGGCAAACTTCCTAAATTCTGAGAAATGTGCTTTCTAAGTAAAACGGATCAGATGCAGGGTCTTTAAAGGTCGACAACTAAAGGCGACCGAGGGATCCCATGATAATCGATAGGTAAGAAAGCTATGAAAATGAACATATGATAATAAGGGGACACGTCGTGAATGACCGATTTTTTTTTTTGGAAGTCGGTTATGCTTTTTGCTACTTTTTGCTGGGGATAGTGGGAGCTAGTATCCTTTTGTATTTATCCTCGAGGGATGGCGTAGGTCTCTCGGAGAATCTCCCTTAATTGTTTCTTGATCGGGAACCAGGACCCATCTATGAATCTCTCACGGTTGATCAGATCTTTGCAATGGTCGGTCCGAAAAGTCGATTCGGGCCTTCGGGAGCTAATATCTTTCAATTTCTGTCCTCAAGGGATGGTGTAGGACTCTTGGGCAATCTCCCTTAACTGTTTCTTGATCGGGAACCAGGACCCATCTCTGAATCTCTCACGGTTGATTAGATCTTTGCAATGGTTGGTCTGAAAAGTCGATTCGGGCCTTTGTGAGCTAATATCTTTCTGTTTTTGTCCTCGAAAGATGGTGTAGGACTCTCGGGGAATCTCTCTTAACTGTTTCTTGATTAAGAACCAAGACCTATCTCTGAATCTCTCATGGTTGATCAGATCTTTGCAATGGTCGGTCCAAAAAGCTGATTTGGGCCTTCGGGAGCTGATATCTTTATGTTTTTATCCTCGGGGGATGGTGTAAGACTCTCGAGGAATCTCTCGTAACTGTTTCTTGATTAGGAACTAGGACCCATCTCTGAATCTCTCATAGTTGATTAGATCTTTGCAATGGTCAGTCCAAAAAGCTGATTCGGGCCTTCGTGAGCTAATATCTCTCTGTTTTTGTCCTCAGGGGATGGTGTAGGACTCTCGGGGAATCCCTCTTAACTTTTTCTTGATCGGGAACTAGGACCCATCTCTGAATCTCCCATTGTTGATCAGATCTTTGCAATGGTTAGTTTAAAAAGCTGATTCGGGCCTTCGTGAGCTGACATCTTTCTATTTCTGTCCTCAGGGGATGGTGTAGGACTCTCAGGGAATCTTTCTTAACTGTTTCTTGATTGAGAACCAGGATCCATCTCTGAATCTCTCACGCTTGATCAGATCTTTGCAATAGTCGGTCTGAAAAGTCGATTCGGGCCTTCGGGAGCTGATATCTTTTTGTTTCTATCCTCGGGGGATGGTGTAGGACTCTTGGGGAATCTCTCTTAACTGTTTCTTGATCGGGAGCCAGGTGACACGACTAAAAAGTTGTGCGCTCTTGTGCAACACCCAAGTGTAGGTGATCGTGCAAGTAATACTGGATAAGTCCAGGTCGATCCCACAGGGAAGGAATAGGGAGAATGTCTACTAAGTTATAACCTAAAACAAAAGAAAAGAAAATAAGAATATAGAAGTGAAGGTTCTACGAATCCTAATTAATTAAAGTAAACTAACTAATAAACTAAAGTATAAAGAAACATAACTAATTAAACAGATGAACTAAAGGTGTTGGAAATACGAGAATCCACATTAATCCTAACCATCTACCATGCATATTCATTAACGCTCTATGGAGTACATCCCTTTTCAGTATTCCGCATTTTTCTAAAGATAAAGAATCAATAGCCCTTTCATGACCGAGACTACATCATCACAAGTGATTTGAAATACTTGAAAGACGGTTTAAAACAATGGTAATTACTTGCACTCTAAATGGTGTTAGCATTCAAAGTGGTTTTCAAAAGTCATTGAAGAAAAGGCCTTAAGGCTTTAAGTTCTAAAAATTGTTGTGACAAACTGAGCTTATTGGGACAATTTGATGACAGATTTCTAAAACAGAAAGTCATGGAATACTTAAAAGCATCATCTCAGGAATTAACATGTTCGATCGATCGAAGCGCTCTCGATCGATCGGACAGCATCATCCTTCAATCGATCGAAATGTCCTTCGATCGCTTGACTATCTCTGGTTCGATCGATCGAAATACCTTTGATCGATCGAGCCCAGGTTTTCTATATCATACATGGCAGAGGCTAAAAATCAATATTTCATCACATATTTGCAACGTCTAAACTACGGAAACATAATAAAACTATTGCAGAAACAGTAAAACCAAACAATCATAACAACTATAACAACAAACAATCAAATACGATAAAGGAAAGGAAAACCTGGAATAAATCTGAATATAACCTTGAAATAACCTTGAAATCAACTTGAATCTTGAGTTTACAATGGAAAAGAGGAAGAAGAAGATTAATCTAACCTAAACTACTCCTAATCTAACCCTAAAACTACCCTAAACTGCTGTTTTTCGCGTTCTGGAGCGTCCTCCCTTCGTCTGGCGTCAAAACGACTTATATATAGGGTTCCCACAGAGTTTACGCAACTTTTGGATGAATAAAAAGTTCGATCGATCGAGCTTAGTTCGATCGATCGAAGGTTCGATCGATTGAACTCTTCTTCAATCGATTGAACTCTCTGATTTTGACAGCACTGCGTACCGATGGGAGAATGGCCATAACTTTTTACTCGAACCTCGGATTGACCTCCCGTTTGCGGCCACGCGACCGTAACTCAAAGATCTACATTTTAAATCTCTGGGAAAATCTTCAAAATCGGAAGTCTTCATTGTCAAAATTGGCATTTTCTCAGCTGCTTATGTTGTTCTATCCACCAGAATCACTTTTCTTTAGCTCCACTTCATTGATTTGCATCCTAATACCTATAAAACAATGCAAAAACATATGGTTTAGCATTAATACAATAAAAAGAACATTGTTATTAGAATGCACCTAAATGTAGGGACTTTGGGGATAAATGTATGCATAAAAGACCATGTAATACGCTATAAATATGCACTTTTCACCACGAATCACACCCCCAACTAGCTCGTTGCTAGTCCCTAGCAATGAAGCGAACTACAACAGTGTTTCATTAAATCTAAAAATAAAAACAAAAGAAAGTAAAAATCTTAACTCACTTTCGCAGGAATCGCGATTGCATTTAGCGTATGCAACAAGCCTTTAAACCCCTAGGTTCCCCCTAGTGGACGAGTGTTGTCTCGTG
Source organism: Hydrangea macrophylla (assembly GCA_033977485.1). Lineage (NCBI taxonomy): Eukaryota > Viridiplantae > Streptophyta > Magnoliopsida > Cornales > Hydrangeaceae > Hydrangea > Hydrangea macrophylla. The sequence goes on along the minus strand of CM066997.1, from coordinate 58,708,609 downwards.
AGGGTTTGCAGTGAATCTACCCACAAAATTCATGTTTATAGTAATGGTTCTAGTTTAAATGTTTTCAAGAAATTTTCCTCTCATTAACAATGTGGTTAAGCTCAACAGTCTTATGAAACTCTCTAGTATGCCATAGCCATGCAACACACATTATAGTTAATCTACTATCAAAGTCATTAGAATATTCCATACCTATTAATCTTCAAGTGTGTGTGTGAATGGACAACCAAAATACAAAACTTTAATTTCAAAGCTCGCATAACCTAAGACACTATCAAGACGTTCATTTTGACTCAACTCTCACCAGGATTACACTCTCAAGATGAAATCACTCCGAATTAGGTGTAATAATTATCACTCATGATATGGAAGCTATAAAGAGTAATTGTAAATGGAATCTAATGCTTCTCATATCTAAATAGAAAAACGGACATTTTAGTGCACAAAGTCTCATGAAATGATACTTTTCACTAGAAGAGCGAGATACCGTGGGTAACTCTCCATTACCTTAACTTCAAATTCAATTTACTTAAAATCATCAGGACTTTGAAAAAGAGGTGTTAGATTAAGAAAAAAAAAAGCTCGTGATATTCAATTGGGTCAAAGGATGTGATTGGAATGTCTACTACATTTTTTTTGAAACTTCCCCCACATCTCCAATCTCTCTCTTTTCTTCTTCTCTTCTTTTTTTTTTCTTTTCTTTTTCACACTCTTCTTTTTATTATGTTTTTTCTTTTGTAACAACCATTGGCACTTTTTTTTTCATTTTTTTTTTCATTTTTTTCATCATTTTTTCTTTGCCAACTTTCTATTATTCACACAACCAAACTTCTTGTCAATGCAACACATCCCAATCACACCTAAATAAAGAACTAAGGCTTGAACTCCTAATTTGGAGTTAGGTATAGACTTTAGGATTGTGAGGACAAGGAAAATATGATAAGCTCAAGAGGTGAAGTAAAGGAATATCATGGAGGTAGGCCAAGGCTATATTATCCATATATGGTCAAAAGATGGCCTAAATCATCTTCTAAGTTAATAGGATTATTCATTTCAGTAAATTCAAGAGCTCTAAAGTTGGTAAATCCTGAACGTTCTCTTCTAGTGATCAGTCAAAATGAAGAAGAAAATGAGACTTTCAACAAATTAATACGCTTTTCAAAAAGTAAGAGTAATTTTATAAAAACTCTCAAAAACAAAAGAATGGCTCAAAAGCTCACTTGGGTTATTAGTCTCCACTACAGTCTCTCAAGATACCTAAGCTATGCTTACTAATCCATTTTAGCTAAGTACAAGGTTGTCACAACGTGCTCAAAGTATTTGAAGATTAAAAAACATAGAACATACTATAACTAAGATAGTAAAGAAACTACCATAGTATATCACATACTAATAACATACAGAAAATAACACTAATGCATCATAACTAACTACATAAACTAAGAGAGAAATACAATAACCATTTTATTATCTTTTGAAAAAAAATTAAAAATTTTAAAATTTTTAAAATTTTTGAAAATTTTAATTACTGAGTTACATGTTGCTAAGCAGGTATATGATACTAAAGTACAACAAAAAGATATGAGGCATGCAATGACTCACTCCCCCCAACTAAAACTAGACATTGTCCTCAATGTTCTAAACTAAGCACATGGACATGTAAAGTAAAGCGAGGGAAGGAAGGATTTTACCTCGAAGCGTTAATATCCATTTTTTTCAAGCTACCTGCAAGATCATTAGTAGCAACAAGGAAACATAGATACAACTACTCAGTAAATAAATTCGGTTAATCAAGATTTTTATCATAGATTAACAACCGAAATTTTTGAGGATCTTCCCAATAAAATAATTTAACAGTGAGAAGATTGTTGGGATCCTCATAAAAATGCAACTCCCCCCAACTAATGGCGGGCTCAAGGTCAGAGGAGATGATGCAAAACCTATGGCTTCCAAATTTGTTGGGGACAGCTATAAGAGGAATACCACACTTTTTAGGAATTATACTCAAGGAAAGATCTTTGGTGTTGGTATTTTCTATAACAGCCTCTCTTTTTTTATTATCAAAAACAGGCGGAGGCCATGGTTCAATAAAAGGGGTAGGGTCGAAGTGATGTTCTAATGAAGCTTCACCACCCTCCGCTTGTCCTAGAACAGAATCTATGGAGATATAATTATAGGAATTGAATTTCTGTTCTATGCACATGGTTTTGGACTGGACTTGGATAAAGCTATCTATTTGGGCCTCAATGTCATAATCACTCAAGAAGGTCAAGCAGTCTAGAAGATTGCTAGCTTCTTGTTGAATTTTAAGATCATCTAAAGTGGGCCCAATATTTTCCAAGTCTTCTCTCAAAGAATTTTGAAAGTTAAAATTTTGTGAAGAACATGTGCTAGTATCCTTACCATCCTCTTCCACAACACATTCTATTTGTTCACGAATGGGGTACACATAACATTCAAGCTCAGGACGAGAGCTTTGATTGATAGCAAGGATAGGTGATGGGCAACTTAGTGACACTACCTCTTCGGTCGAAAGAGGTGAGGGTTCATGAATATCACAAGAATCTAAATCAGATTTAGATTTTTCAATTATGTCCTCTCTAGGGTCACTTTCAAAGGTAGGGGTAGAGTCAACAGGGGACTCTTCCTTTCCTAATTGCGTGCAAGCACCTAAACTCTCGTCATCTTTTAAAACCTCATTCTCATCCTTGTAACTCTCCTCACTATATATGTCATCTATTGAGGTGCTCTGGACAAAGAGATTGTGCAGTTTTATCCAGGCAGTGAAGGAGTTGATGTCTGGGGTTGTATGTTGAGGAGAAGATGGTTCTACAACTTCATGCTCAATGGTTTGGTTTTGGAGTTCTTGTTGGGTTATCACTTTCTCAAATGAGTTGTTAACCTCACTCGGTATGAACCCATCATTGTCCTCTAATTCCATTCCATTGTTAGTGTCTTGAAATTCAGATTGTAGCGTTGAAGGACTGGTATAGTCTTCTAAAGGTTGGCTATCAAATGCTTGCTGATATCTAGCTCCTAATTTATCAATTGCACTCTCTAGCCTTTTCATTTCACTAAGCAGCAATTCTAACATACCATTATCCTCAACTTGGTTATTCTCCTCATTATAACTATATGAAGTTTCACCCCATTGTTGTTGGTAATAGTCCCCTTCCCATTGTGTTTGTGTGCAAGACTCCCCAGAAGGAAAGTCTTGGTGCATTTGGTAATCGTGGGAACTACTACTATATCCTACACTATCATTTTGGTTATATCCCCATTGCGATTGATAGAACTCTCCAGGTGGAGGTTCTTGATACGTTTGATAACATGGGGGACTAACACGATGGTTTTCCCATTGTGGTGATTGGTAGCACTCAGGTTGATAATGTGCATCATATGTGGGTGCTTGCCAACTCGGGGTATAGTTCTCCTTACCTAATGTGTACCCATTCGTGGTATTTGTGTTGTATGGAGGGTAATATGGATAATACATGTTTACCCAAAATATTTAAACAAAAGAAATTTTTTTTTTCTTGTGAGAGAAAAAGTCCAATGATTATTTTTTTTTAAGTAAAAGAAGAAAAATGGAAAAACTTAGTAAAATCCTAACCTAGTTGCCTTCTCCGGCAACGGCGCCAAAAACTTGACACGACTAAAAAGTTGTGCGCTCTTGTGCAACACCCAAGTGTAGGTGATCGTGCAAGTAATACTGGATAAGTCCAGGTCGATCCCACAGGGAAGGAATAGGGAGAATGTCTACTAAGTTATAACCTAAAACAAAAGAAAAGAAAATAAGAATATAGAAGTGAAGGTTCTACGAATCCTAATTAATTAAAGTAAACTAACTAATAAACTAAAGTATAAAGAAACATAACTAATTAAACAGATGAACTAAAGGTGTTGGAAATACGAGAATCCACATTAATCCTAACCATCTACCATGCATATTCATTAACGCTCTATGGAGTACATCCCTTTTCAGTATTCCGCATTTTTCTAAAGATAAAGAATCAATAGCCCTTTCATGACCGAGACTACATCATCACAAGTGATTTGAAATACTTGAAAGACGGTTTAAAACAATGGTAATTACTTGCACTCTAAATGGTGTTAGCATTCAAAGTGGTTTTCAAAAGTCATTGAAGAAAAGGCCTTAAGGCTTTAAGTTCTAAAAATTGTTGTGACAAACTGAGCTTATTGGGACAATTTGATGACAGATTTCTAAAACAGAAAGTCATGGAATACTTAAAAGCATCATCTCAGGAATTAACATGTTCGATCGATCGAAGCGCTCTCGATCGATCGGACAGCATCATCCTTCAATCGATCGAAATGTCCTTCGATCGCTTGACTATCTCTGGTTCGATCGATCGAAATACCTTTGATCGATCGAGCCCAGGTTTTCTATATCATACATGGCAGAGGCTAAAAATCAATATTTCATCACATATTTCCAACGTCTAAACTACGGAAACATAATAAAACTATTGCAGAAACAGTAAAACCAAACAATCATAACAACTATAACAACAAACAATCAAATACGATAAAGGAAAGGAAAACCTGGAATAAATCTGAATATAACCTTGAAATAACCTTGAAATCAACTTGAAATCAACTTGAATCTTGAGTTTACAATGGAAAAGAGGAAGAAGAAGATTAATCTAACCTAAACTACTCCTAATCTAACCCTAAAACTACCCTAAACTGCTGTTTTTCGCGTTCTGGAGCGTCCTCCCTTCGTCTGGCGTCAAAACGACTTATATATAGGGTTCCCACAGAGTTTACGCAACTTTTGGATGAATAAAAAGTTCGATCGATCGAGCTTAGTTCGATCGATCGAAGGTTCGATCGATTGAACTCTTCTTCAATCGATTGAACTCTCTGATTTTGACAGCACTGCGTACTGATGGGAGAATGGCCATAACTTTTTACTCGGACCTCGGATTGACCTCCCGTTTGCGGCCACGCGACCGTAACTCAAAGATCTACATTTTATATCTCTGGGAAAATCTTCAAAATCTGAAGTCTTCATTGTCAAAATTGGCGTTTTCTCAGCTGCTTATGTTGTTCTATCTACCAGAATCACTTTTCTTTAGCTCCACTTCATTGATTTGCATCCTAATACCTATAAAACAATGCAAAAACATATGGTTTAGCATTAATACAATAAAAAGAACATTGTTATTAGAATGCACCTAAATGTAGGGACTTTGGGGATAAATGTATGCATAAAAGACCATGTAATACGCTATAAATATGCACTTTTCACCACGAATCACCAGGACCCATCTCTGAATCTCTCACGGTTGATCAGATCTTCCAGGGCTCAATCCGAAAGAGCCGGTTAGGGTCTTTGGTAGCCGATTTCTTTCTGTAATTGTCCTCTAGGGCTCAATCCGAAAGAGCCGATAATGGGGGGCTTTTTTGAGAGTCTTTCTTGACTATTGATCGAAAACCAGAACTCAGATCTGAATCTCTCACAGTTGATCAGCTTCTGCGATGGTTATTCTAATAAAAGGCCTGTTCAGGCCGCCAAGAGCCATTTTTTCTCTATAATTGTCCTCTGGGGATATGTTAGATCTACTGAGGATAAAACCTTGTAAACCATGGCTAAAATGGGCCACTGGGGCTGATCGGTGGCAAAAATGGGCTGAAAAAGGCCAAAATGGGCCAAAATAGGCTGAAACAGAGCAAAACGGAGCAAAGCGAGGCCCGCGGGGGGCAGTGCCGTAGTGGCACTGGGTGACCGGGCTCCATGTTTGTATATCTTGAGTTTTTGAGCTCGAAATGCTCTTTTTTGGCCATTTTGGGGTGATTTTGGAGCCAAAATTCGTCAAAACGCAGCTTGTGCACGCTCTGGTGATTAATCTTTCCCCATGATTGGAATTTTGATTGGTGTTTTAGTTTTCTATAATTTTAAAGAAGAAAGTTTGGTTTTCACTTCCATTTTCTTTGTAGAATGGGGCTTCAAGCTCAAGGAGGCTCGTCAAGAAGGCCAAGGAACGGGCAAGAGCCGAGAGTCAATCCCCGGAGTTGATTTTACGTGACCCTCAACGTCATCTTTCAGCCGTGGCTCTAGCGAGTCAGGTATATGAAACTTTTGGTAGTTATGTTCATTGTGCTAGTTTAGTGAACTGTAGTATGCGCCTAGACGTCGTTTGGGAAGTCTATTTGGTGCTCATTTGTGATTTTGTGAAGTCGAACTTCGGGTTGTGAATAATGATTTTGTGCTCGTTTTTTGTTGTTTTCGATGTGTGTAGGTGCTGGATGTGGTCTTGAAGGGCCATGGTAGTCTCGCTCACGCTTTTTTGTGGTACACCCAACTTTTGCCTGCTGTCAAGAAAATGGTAGACGATACCGGGTTTGGCGGCTTTGTCCGCCTAGTTTTAAAGAGCACTAATGACTTGACCCACTTTTATGCTCTTGCGAAGAGATGGTGGGATATGACGAATACTTTCCACCTGCCGTTCGGTGAAATGACGATGACACCCTTCGATTTTTCCATGATCATCGGCTTGAGAGTTGGCGGGAAGCGCCTGATGGATTATTTCTACGAGATTGATCCTGAGGCCTTTGAGATGCTGATTGGGGCTGTTCCTCCGGGTCTAGAGGGGCCTTGGTTCCCTTGCGGCTGGCTTTATCATGCTTATGGTAGGGGGACATACTCTGACCGACCAGCAGCTGCTACGAGTCTTTCTCCTATATGTTCTCGGCTGTTCGATTTTTGCGACACGGGATGGCCGGGTGAGCTTGCGGCTCCTTTCTTGCTTGGTGACCATTGACGAGATTCCTTCTTATGAATGGGGCGGTGCTGCCTTGGCCCACCTTTACAAGCATATGGGCGAGCTTTCCCGTGGTGGCATTAAATCCACTGAAGGATTCTGGCGAGCTTGGGAGGTATGACTCGTGACTTTTCCTTTTCTTTCGGTCCTTTCTTATTTTTGTTTTTTGACTTTCATTTTTTTGTGTAGCTCTAGAGTCGAGTGAAGATGAGAATGGCATGGTGTGGATACCTGCATTTGGGCCCCACTTTTGTTTTTAAAACAATTTTCAAATTCAAATTCAAATATGAGTTGCCACTTAATTTTTAAAGGGAAATTAAGAAACCATTTTTAAAAGCAACCGATCTTTTGCAAATCCAAAGATAATCTGGGTCCGAGGATTATGGAATGAAAGGGGACGGAGCCTGGCGGACTAAAACACCCCCCTTTTATCCTATCTCGTGATAGACCTCTACTCATCATCCTGTTTAATCGAATTAATAATCTAAGCATGCCCTCAACTAATACATAGATATAAGTATACATATCACAAGCATGTCAAAAGGGTGCGAAATTGCTAACGATAAAATATCATTCATCAGCCACATAATTCAAATAGCAATCAAAATGATGTGTAAGTAGGGAACTAGAGAACTTACCCGGGATCCAGCCGCGAAATGGGAAACATGCAATGCATACAAAGAATTGAAATCCTAAAAAAATGTCTCTAATCACATATAGACATAAGGCAAGGCCTAAGCTAAGGTGTCGCGCATGGAGTCGAAAATCAATAAAATCAACAAATGAAATAAACTAGAGAAGAGATGAGAAGTCATACCTCCAAAGCGCTACAAAACAAGGGTTAGTCCACATGCTTCACACAATAATATGAAATCAAATAATCAATCCTAAATCTCTAGCTTAGATCTATCAAGTAGAGGAAAAATTGATAAAACTATGAATTCCTTTTGATTAGTTGGAGTCATAGCACCTTTATAGATATACAAGCCTCAATTAGGAGCCAATGTAATGTCCATATAGGGGTTCTATAATCCCAACACGATCATAAAAAATCCATGGTTATATTCAAATAGGTTCAACCAAGCCTAATTTTATCCAAGAACTAGTTCTAATCATAAGCATCAATGTAATGAGTGAATGAATGAATATGAACAAGAATGAGATATGAATTAATTCACTAATTTGGATTACTTAGCCTCTGGATTTAAGCTAAATTATCATTATTCAAAACATGATTTGGGTCCCAAGACATTAGGAAACCATTTAAGTTAAAATCAATGAGACTAGACAAAAACAGTGACTGTTTTTCCTAAATTACAGAGAGCAGACCAGATTTTAAAAGGTAGAAAAACTATACTTCCAACGGTTGGATCTTAATGATTTTTGGATATGATATGACTCTGTGAGTCTTGTTTTTAACCCAAAAATAAAATCAAGATTTGAACGGTTAGATCTCTGGGAATATGGAAAACACTAAACATCACTCAAGAATTTGCAACTCTCTGTCCAGAGATCTTGTACGATTTTCTAAAAATAGTAAACAAATGAGAAACACTTAGATCTTTTTAGGGTATCTTCCTAACACATTGAGATACTTAGAAAAAATTATTAGAGGTCAAGGAAGATCAATTAAAGTTCTGATTTATTAATTTTAAAACGGACTTACTATTCTGAAATTTTGGATAGAGAATTGCTTGTTTTGAAATCACAAGACCAAACCATCTTAAGCATGGAATTTCATCAAAACAAAAATTACAGAGGTGCTTAGATGAGTTATGAACATCCTTCAATTGGTCTCATCCAATTTCCAATGAACCATGATTTTATAAAAATCTTTGATCACGATTGGTTTATGGATTCACTGTACCTTTGTTAAATTGATGTTCATATTTCGAATCAAACTTGATCCATGATTCTAGAGAGAACTAGGATCAAGTATGATTATGATCATTGGAGTAAATAGTAAAACATGAAGAGATTCATAGATTTAGCCTTAATGGATTTCCATTATAGATCTCATAGCAAGAGAATCCTAAGGTCTTACTCAATCTTATGAACTCTTGAATATTCAAGTTCCCTAGATTTCAACAAACAAACTATGAAAACTTACATCTAAATCCTCTCTCAAATATATGATCCTTGAGGAAATTAGAACTATGATGTACTATTCTCCTCTCAAATTAATGGTCCTTGGAGACTCAATGAGACCCAAATCTACTCAAATCTCTATGGAATATAGTATGGATTCCATAAGATTCCTAGTAGGGAGATCCAAGTCATGAGCTAAGACTTGAATTCAACCAACTATGTGTAGATATGACCATGATTCACTTTAATCTCCATATTGATCATAGGATCATAAGAAACTAAAGAATCAAACTCAAAGAGACTCAATAATATATATATATATATATAATCTCATGAATCTTAAGAGAAAAATTGAAATAAAGAATCAAAGTTTTCTTAGAGAAATTGGAACACAAATTCTTCAAAATCAAACTTATCTTAAACCCAAGGCATCAATGGGATCCAAATTAATGAGATGTTATGAGATTCAATCACAAGCTCTAAGTGGTGTATGATGACATGAGGTAGGAAGAGTGGTTTTGAAAATGTGTAAAGTTCCTAGAGCTATGAACTTGTGATTGAATTTGCCTAATTTCTACCAAGGATTGAGAGGTTACCTCTATGACCTCAAAGATTTCTTCTATTTCTTGGGAAGCTCTTCCAAAAATCTTCAAGTTCTTCTCAAATTCTTCAAATTCTTCAAGAAAACTCTCTTCTTCTTCTCTCAATTCTCTCTCTATTATATATATATAACTCTTGTATCTCTTTAAGATTTAAGTGAAAAGTTCAAAAGTCAAGTCAAAGTCCCAATAATGGAGATGAAGGTCTGTTTATATAGACCAACATGACAAGGTTAAATGGGTAAATTCTGGTGAAAACCCATGTGCAAAGCTTTATTCTAGAATATGTGAGAAAACCAGTCTGTTACAGTGCGCGACACTCGATGACTTACCTGCAGCACTCACTGAGTGCCGGGCGGCACTCATTGACTGCCGGACGACACTCAGTGAACGCCGGTGCGGCACTCAGTGAGTGCCGCCGGCTTCGCCGCATGCCGCGGCTAACAGAATTTCGCCTTCTTTTTAATTTTCAAAATATATGTTAACAAAACTTAATTGTTTAGTAAAGTATATACTAATGTGCTTATATTTGTAATTTACTTTATTAGAATATACCCATATGTATGGTATATATTCTAATATATCATTTTACTTCTTTTTTCTTTTTCTTTTCTTTTCTTTTTCAAACTTCTTTTCATTTTCTCTCTCTCTTTCTCTCTCTCTCTCTCTCTCTCTCTCTCTCTCTCTTTTTAAAGATAAATCCCCAGACTGATTTTTCTCATGCGTTTTTCAACGTTCAGGTTTCTCCCGAATACCCAATTTCTCCTTGTTTTATTTTGAATTTCAAAATTTTATTTGAAGAATCTTTGAAGGATTTGAATTTTCTGGAAAATCTCCGAATTTCACCGGTCATCGTCATCATCGGTCTTAAGAGGTAACCAATCCTTGGATTTGACGTTTGGTCAAAATCGGGGTGTCTACAGTATGCACCTCTTCGGCAGAGCTTGTAAAGCAACACGTATCACAAGTGAATGTCGAAGCCTATGTGATAGACAAGCCTTTGACCAAGCGATCGAATTTAGGTACAAAACAAAAGTACGTTGCAAAAGTCAGGTGCACAGAGAGCCAAATTCTGGTCGTGCTCAATGGTGAGCTGCCTACGTATCCCATCAGGAATCAGTCCAGGACGTAGTTTGGGCAAATGACAACACATAAACGCAAATAACCACACAGATGTACTCCTATCTTATCGTGATGCATATGCTCGAATTTCATGTCTCATGCTCCCGAATGTCCGAATGTAATGATCTGGAGTCATGTTGCTCTTCCTATTATCAGAAATGCGCCTTATGCTCCAAATTCTCCGATGATGTTATAGCTTTATTCTTGGGAACATATGTTTCGAGGAATCATCTGATTGACTGAGCCGCTTCACGCCTTACACTCCATAGTTGAATCAGGTAGCATGCTGAAAGATTGAGTCGCTTCACACCTTACACTCCATAATCCTCCAAAATCATCTGATTGACTGAGCCGCTTCACGCCTTCACTCCATAGTCGAATCAGGTAGCACGCTGAAAGATTGAGTCGCTTCACGCCTTACACTCCATAATCCTCCAAAAAAAATCATCTGATTGACTGAGCCACTTCACGCCTTGCACTCTATAGTTGAATCAGGTAGTACGCTGAAAGATTGAGTTGCTTCACGCCTTATACTCCATAATCCTCCAAAATCATTTGATTGACTAAGCTGCTTCACACCTTATACTCCATAGTTGAATCAGGTAGCATGCTGAAAGATTGAGTCGATTCACGCCTTACATTTCATAATCCTCCAAAATCATCTGATTGACTGAGCCGCTTCATGCCTTACACTCCATAGTCGAATCAGGTAGCACGCTGAAAGATTGAGTCGCTTCACGTCTTACACTCCATAGTCCTCCAAAATCATCTGATTGACTGAGCCGCTTCACGCCTTACACTCTATAGTCGAATCAGGTAGCATACTAAAAGATTAAGTCGTTTCACGCCTTACACTCCATAATCTTCCAAAATCATCTGATTGACTGAGCCGCTTTACGCCTTACACTCCATAGTCGAGTTAGGTAGCATGCTAAAAGATTGAGTCACTTCATCCCTTATACTCCATAATCCTCCAAAATTATCTGATTGACTGAGTCGCTTCACGCCTTACACTCCATAGTCGAATCAGGTAGCACGCTGAAAGATTGAGTCGCTTCACGCCTTACACTCCATAATCCTCCAAAATCATCTGATTGACTGAGCTGCTTCACGCCTTATACTCCATAGTCGAATTAGGTAGCACGCTGAAATTAGCACGGATTCGTTACAAAAATTGAGGTCACGAATTTTTCACGGGGCAAAGTCAATGCTGATTCGATTCGATTCATAATTCCCAAATTTCTCCCCCCCTTTTTTAGGGGTTACTTTTTTGGGATTCAAATTCGAATTAACTTTCCTAAATCTAGAACTACTCAGATTCAAATTCGCTTTAAATTTCTGGAATCAAAGATCAATCATATTCAAAATCGGCTTAATTTTCTCATAATCTGGAATTAAACAAAATCTATTTTCAAAATCTGGAGTCAATCAGATTTCAATCCTTTCAATTTTCAAGATCAAATCAAACCCCCAATTCAATCTAATTCTCAAAATCTGGAATCGATCCGGTTTCTTTTCAATTTGCGAAATCAGGAGACAACTGAGCTCAAATCAAATTAATTTTCAAAGGGTTGGAGCCAATCAGGCTCAAACTAAATCTATTTTAAAAAAATTCAGAGTCAATCAGGCTCAAGTCAAATCGATTTTAAAAAATCAGGATTTGATGAGATTCAAAATTCCAAAAAAATTAGAGTCCTGCAGACTTAAATCAAAAATTTCAAAATCCAGAGTCAGTTCAGCTCAAATTATTCAATTTACGAAATTCGGAGTTATTCAGACTCCAATCAAATCAATTTTCAAAAATCTGGAGCCAATCAGACTCCAATTAAACCAAATCTTTCAAAACCTGGAGTCAATCAGTCTCCAATCAAATTAAATTGCCAAAAATCCGGTGTCGATTAGACTCCAACTTGTTCAACTTCCCAAAATCGGGGTTGATTAGACTCCTAATCAAATTCATTTTCAAAAATCCGGAGCCTGATTAGATTCTAATTTATTCAATATCCCAAAATTCGGTGTCAATTAGACTCCAATTAAAATCAAAATTTCAGAATTCTGGAGTCAATCAGACTCCAATCACATCAAGAATCCGGAGTCGATTTGACTCAATTTAGTTTATTTGCTGAAATTGGGTGTTTTTCAACAAAAAAACCTCACAATCAGGGCTCATTTTGATTTGCAAAAGGGCTTATGAACTCATTTTTTAAACTCTGGGGGTCCTTTCGAAACGAGGGAAAAACTTTGAGGACATGGGAGCAAAATTTGGTGGTACTTATTATAAATATAAAATTTAGGAGGAAGAGAGCCACCTGGCACACGCGGCGGCACTCGGTGAGGAGGAGCGGTACTCACTGAGTGTCGGCCGGCATTTCATCAACTGCCGCGCGGCACTCACTGAGTGCCGGCGCCTTTTCGTCGAATGTCGGCCTGTTTAGCAGTTTGTTTAAAACTTGATTTTCCTTCTTCCTTTTCATTATCTTCTTCTCCCTATTTCGGGTTTTCTCTCCAAAACTCTCTTCCTCTTGATTCTTTGCTCAAGATTCATCAAGTAAACAAGGTATGTCTACTTCACCAATCATCAAGATCACCACTTTACTTGATTTTACACTTAAAATCATGATCATCTTCATATTTCCCCCACAAATTCCATATGAAACTTTAACTTTCTTCCACTTTTGCTTGTAGATTCTTCAATGGCTAGTGGTTCAGGGTCCCATGGTCCCCCCAAGAAGAAGTATAAGCCCCACCCTTGCCATAACTCGTCAGTTTTACTTGCAAACCCCGGGGCGCATATCTCGGCCCAAGCCTTCAACAAATTGGTATACTCTCAAACCCCCTTTTTTACGCTTATGATAAAATAATGCAATGCAATGCAATCCATGAAGAACAATGCATGTATGAGTGCCCCCATGACTTTGTGTGTTTGAATGTATTAAACTTATTTACGATATCCCCTCTTCTTGAATTGATTTTCTAGTCATAATTTGGGGTTCAATGCTTGGTGTTGTGCTTTTTGCTTATCGCCCTTATTTGGATTCATTAATTTTCCATGCTCATAAATTCCATTATTCAATTTGTCCACTGCTAATAAGGGTTGCACCGACCCCATGCTTTTACTGAACTAAAAAACCTATTGTCAACGAGTCGCTTAGACTCGAAACACCCCCCCCCCCCTCTTTTTTTTATTTTTTATTTTTTTTATTTTCAAATCAACGAGTCACTTAGACTCAAAAGAGTTTTTCTTATTTTTAAACAACGAGTCGCTTAGACTCAAACGAATTTTTATTTTCAAACAACGAGTCGCTTAGACTCGAAAGAACTTTCTTGTTTTCAAAACAAGTCGCTTAGACTCATAAGAATTTCCTTATTTTCAAATCAACGAGTCACTTAGACTCAAGAACCTTTTTTTTATTTTCAAACAACGAGTCGCTTAGACTCAAATGAATTTTTTTTATTTTCAAACAACAAGTCGCTTAGACTCGAAAGAACTTTCTTGTTTTCAAAACAACGAGTCGCTTAGACTCGAAAGAATTTTTTTCTTAAAAACAACAAGTCGCTTAGACTCAAGAAAATCATTACTCACTTTTTCTTTCTTTTTTTTTTCCGAATAATCGAGTCGCTTTAGACCCAAAAATCAAAATTTTGTTTGAGTTGCTTAAACTCGGAGATCACCACTTATTTTTTCTTTTACAAAAAATCGATTTGTTTAGATTCTAAAAATCATTTATTTTCTTTCTTCCTCTTATTTTGTTTTTCTTTTGTCCTTTTTTTTTGGTAGACTCCGGAATTTGTCCTCAAAGGCCATGGGAGCGTGGCTCATGGATGAAGGTGGTACAAGGAGCTTTCTGATGAGGTTAGAACCATGGTCAACAATGCTGGGTTTGGGCTTTTTGCATTACTTTTAGAGAAGAGCTCGAATGATAGGACCCATATTCAGGCTTTAGCAGAAAGATGGTGGGATACAACAAATACATTCCACATGCCATTTGGAGAGATGACGATGACTCCCCTGGATTTTGCTATGATTACTGGCATTCCCTTTGGCGGCCTCTCGGTTGCTCGCTATGACAATCTCCAAAATCGTCATGAAGAGATTATTGATTTGCTCGGGGCTCACCCAGGAGAGTTCATAGTGCCCGCAAAATGGTTTCTGGATACCTTCAAGGGTCAGGTCTTCACCGACGCCTAGATGGCTTGGGCCTTTATCATGTATGTGCTGGGTTGCTCACTGATGAGCACCAAGGGGGATAGAATCAACCTGGGGTACTTAGCTTCTCTTGCAGACATTGGCCGCATATCTCAGTATAATTGGGGAGGAGCGGGGTTGGCTACTCTTTATAACCAGATGAGTGATGTCTCTAGGGGAAATTTGCCCTCCACTGGCGGGTATTGGAGAGCCTGGGAGGTAAAACTTTTATTATTATATTTCAATCATACACCCTTTACTCTTTTCATTCATTTCTTTTAATTTTATCTTGCCGACTGAATCCATTTTCTCTTATTTTCTCTTTTTTTTTCTTTTTTTTGTTTTACAGATATGGTCTCATGAATACCTTCACATGAGGGCTCCCAGTACTCTAGAAGGCGAGGCTGCGATCATGCCTCAAGGTTTGAAATGGAGGAAGGGAGTGACAGGTCGAAAGGTCGGGGCTCATGACTTTGTAGGCTATAGAAACCTCCTCATCAACTTACGTGAGGTTCATGTGGTGTAGAATCCTTGGGAGGCGGCCCTTCCAGAGGCTAGTGAAGAAATCCAAGTTTCTGTGGGTTTTTCTAGGATGAGGATCCTGATGGTAGGGGAGGCATGTCGGGAGTGGTACCTCGGCGAGAGGGTAAATAGGCAGTCACTTGCTACCCCTGCCTTTTATGTGCCTAGGGCTCCTCCTGTTACTATGGGGAACATTGAGACCTTGGATCACGAGGACCTCATCGTTGCTCTAGGTGGGGAGAACATTGCAACTTATTCGGACGATCCAGACGGCTACTCAATTTTTAGATTGAATTCCCTCATGCACAACTTTCCTCTTATGGATGTTACCCGGGTAACAAATATTTCATTCTTTTCATTTTCTTTTAAAATTTTCCTTTTATTTTGCAATAATACTCATATGGACTTGAATCCCCTTTTATAGCCTATCCCTGGGGTTACCGACCCTCCAGCTCTCCCTTAGTGGGACTGGAATGTTCCCATAGTGTATATGGGCCAGGAGACCATGTACCAGCTGGCCTCTTATACCCAGAATGTTACGTCCATCCCTCTGCAATATGATACAGTCCCCAGAGATTATGCAGAGGAGGGTCTATCATATGAGCACACTGTCCAGTATTGGGTTCGCGGACGTGAATGGAAGGTAAATCTCTTTCTGGAAACAACCTTCTTATTGCTTTCTTCTCTCTCTTTTTTCTTTACAATTCCAATTTTTATCCTTATACTAACGACTGTGTCCAATCCCTTTTTTAGGCTGATGGAGTAAGGGCCACTGCTGATCTTCAGGCCAGAGCTATGGTATCACCATTTTATTCATTTTCTTTGCCTTCTCTCTTTTTCTTTAACTTTCTTTATTTCACTTACTTTTTATTTTGTCTTTTCAGGAGGCCGAGCTTACTGCCTTGAGGAGGAAAATTCAAGAGTTTTAGCTGGGTCATGGCAGCAGCTATCAAGGAGGTGCTGGCAACAGCGACCAAGGCGGTGGCGGTGGCGGTGGCGGTGGGGATGATGGTGATGGTGGAGATGATGGAGATGGTGGAGCTGGGGGAAGTTAGACAGCTCCGCAGGCACCTAGAAGAAATCCTCATCGCCGACGAGGATAGCCGATCTCTTTTTCTTTTTATATTACGTCCCTGTGAGGACGAGAATTCCAAACTTTCTCATCTTTAGTGGATTTACTTAGGCGGCTTAATAGTATTCATGCATGGTGGCCTGTGTGTCAATTTTGAATTCTGTTTATACTCATGCTTGATTACCCTTTTTTTAGCTTTAGACTTTATTCCCCTTATTTACTCAAAACATGAACAACTTTATTTATTTATTGATGAATGGTGCTTGAATGATGGGATGGTGATACTTTTGTTCAAATTTCTATGCAGGTTTGGGCTGATTCAAATTACAAATTAACCCATGAACATTTTAAAACCTGGCCGGCACACAAAGAGGCTGACCGACACTCACTGACTGCCGCGCGGCACTCAGTGACTGTCGGCCGGCACTCAGTGAGTGCGGCCGCTTTTCATCAGTGCCAGTTCGTTCCATTTCCTTATATAAAGTGCCATTTTCCCATTTCAATGCCCATTTGAAACTCTTAAGGCCATTTTTCTCCTCCTCATTCACACTCTTCTTCTATATTCACTCTCTTTCTTCATGGCTCCCATAAGTTTTGACATTCTATACCCGTGGATGGATTCGCTTTCTAGTATTGACCGACTCAACTTCGAGTGTCACAGATTGACAGGCCTCTTTACATTCCGATGTATAGCTCTAGATGAGAGCTTACTCCGAGCTGCTATCTCATGTTGGGATCCCTCTTTACATGTCTTTCGGTTTGGTCATGAGGAGGTTTGCCCGCTCTTCAAGGAATTTAGCGCTATTCTTTATACCGACCCTTATGTTGATTTAATCATCCCCCAGATACAGGCAGGGTATATCCAAGATCTAACGTCTCTTCTTCATATTCCCGGAGGTACCGCCAGCTCTTTTGTTCACGATTAGTGTATTGATTTTGACCTCCTTTCTTCTATTTAGGCTCCCGTTGGTGATCTTGATGACGGAGGATATCAAATTATCAGACGCAATGCCCTTTCTCTGGCTATGCTTGTCACGCCCCGGAGCAGTATAAATAGAGAAAAATAAATTTCATTTATGGGTCCATAAGGAATGACAGGTGAAAGTCACTAATAATCCACACCACGCAGTACTAGTCCAAAAGAAAAGCAACAGTAAACAACTGAGAATAACACACAGTGCTAACTATTACAAAATATCAGAGTATGGTCCACAGGATCACAACAGGTCTGAAGACAACAAATGCCCAAGTACCCGCTAACAAAAGGTTCAACAGAACAACCAAAATGTAATCTAACTATAACATCTTCAATCTTCAACTGGCATATGGATAATCCTCCCTGGCGTAACCATCATCGGTGGGGCCTTCCTCTGGATAACACTCATCAGTGTACTGGTCATTACCTGCAAAATAAGGGGCAGGATATTCTGGACAGGGAAAGTCCAGGCAATAAAAGGCCGTCAGCTTACTGAGAGCTGAGTGAGCATAAACTAACGAGGTACCAGTTATCTGAAGTAAACACAAGCTGATGAAAACACGAGTTAACATCTTATTATATCCATATCTTGTTCCTTTATTCATTCTTGTAAACCGACCCTTATCGTCTTGTTACTCAAATACCGAACTCAACATACTCAGATGTCATGAACAGACTCAATCGTTTAACTCTAGGGATACACCCTTATTCTGTCCATCGCTTTTAAGAGCAATATATCCTGCTCATCGCATGTCATGGACTCCACGTTAGTCTGTCCCCAGCTTTTAAGAACAATGGTCCTGTTCACCGCATTTCAGGGATATAACGTTTCGAACAAGGCATATCAATCTATTGCCACGACACAACGTCATCTACTAGTGATCCCAGCTCACCGCTTTTAAGAACAATGGTCCTGTTCACCGCTTTTAAGAGCATCTCATAGATCATCCAGTCTATCTTAGGACTATTTGGTCCAGCTCACTGCTTTTAAGAACCATGTATCCGGTTCACCGCTTTTAAGAGCATATCATGACCAATCGTCCATCCACGTACCATTCCCAGAACTTACCAAACCTACTTACGTACCATTCTAACATCGACACATGACAATTCCCAATGTGGCCTGACTACTCTGAATGAAAGAAAACAGACATCGAACTCATACAAGAATTAACACGTCACCCACGTCTTCATATTCCTTTTTATTCATTATCCATAAATCTTTGGTGTCACATTACTCCTGTCTACCCCATAATCGCATAATGGAATTCCGAATTAGAAATCGAACAACTAAACCTTTATATAATAAATAGGCAAAGAAAACCATGTTCAGATCAAGCCAATCGATTGGAACAGAGGTTCAATCGATTGGGACAAAAAGTTATACCAATCGATTGAGAAACATGGCAATCGATTGAGATGTCAATCGATTGGAATCCTATCCAATCGATTGGGAAACGACTGATGTCAATCGATTGAGATTATGTCAATCGATTGATACTATGTCTTCTCCAGCAGATTGTAAAAATAGCATATTTAAACGTAGAAATCATACTCTTATCACATCTAAAGGTCATAATAACTTGTAAATACATCAAATAAAGTGACCAAGTGAGTTAGGACTCACTTAGGGTGCGTTTGGCTGGGTGTGGGCTTTTAAAACTTCCAAAAGCTTCTTTCTCTCCTTCTTGCTCTTCTCTTTCTGCCCAGCTCTCTCTCTGTCTCTCCTTCTTCTTCCCTTTCATCTTCTTGTCCTTCCCTTCGTCTTCTTCCAGCTGCCAAGGCAGTGTGTGTGTGTATATGGATATAGATATAGATATATAGATAGATATATGTATGTATATATCTTATAAGAGGTGTGCCTCTCTCTCTCAAGCTGCCAAAGTGACCCAAGGCCACAAATGAACGAGTATATATAGGGGTTAAGAGTGCCACACGTTTAAAGCTGAAGGAAAGAAGAAAATATTTCTCAGCTTATGTCAATCGATTGGGACACCAGTCAATCGATTGGAAATAGATATTTGTAGTCAATCGATTGGGAACAATGTCAATCGATTGGGATGAATGGCAATCGATTTGGAATGTTGACACGAAATCAATTTTAGTCGATAAAATGGCAATCGATTGGGAATACTTATCAATCGATTGGTATCTGAAAAGTGTCAATCGATTAGGAAAACTTATCAATCGATTGGTATCAAAATTCACCAAAAGGAAGAGAAAGTTTATACGAGTATAGAAATGAAATACCAGTCTTATTAATATACCAAAATACAGGGTATTACATCATCCACCACTCAACAAAAGATTTCGTCCTCGAAATCAAAAGCAACAAGGTCTAAAATAAAAACGAAAACTTCTCGCGCATCTCTGACTCTAGCTCCCACGAAGCTTCTCTTTCATCAT
Source organism: Hydrangea macrophylla (assembly GCA_033977485.1). Lineage (NCBI taxonomy): Eukaryota > Viridiplantae > Streptophyta > Magnoliopsida > Cornales > Hydrangeaceae > Hydrangea > Hydrangea macrophylla. Next base: position 58,688,850 of record CM066997.1, on the reverse strand, counting down.
GATGCTTCCACTGAATCTTTACTAACAGAATCTCCTTGTTCCTGAGTTTCTTGATTCCTCGATCTAGAATGCGAACAGGTCCTTCATTGAATGTAGCGTTACTGTGGACTTCAATGTCTTCAAAGTTGATCTCGTGCGCTGGGTTGTGAACGCATTTCCTCAGCATACTGATGTGAAAAACGTTGTGCACTCCTGACATCTTTGGCGGCAACGCAAGGCGATAAGCAACCTTCCCAACACGCTCCAGAATCTCGAATGGTCCGATGAAACATGGCGATAATTTGCCCCTTTTCTGACCAAATTTGACGATTCCTCGAACAGGTGAAACCTTGAGTAATACGTGATCTCCAATGGCAAACTCCAAGTCTTTGCGTCGCTTGTCAGCATAACTCTTGTATCTGGTCTGGGCTGTCTTCATCTTCTCACGTACGACTTGAATCTTCTCACTGGTTTCTCGTACCATTTCTGGCCCAAGAAGTTGACTATCTCCGACTTCGGTCCAACATAGCGGTGATCGGCAAGGTCTTCCGTACAAAGCTTCGAATGGCGCCATATCAATGCTTGAATGATAACTATTATTATAGGCGAACTCAATCAGAGGTAAGTGTATCTCCCAAGAACTCTCAAAATCGATGACACAAGCGCGTAACATATCTTCCATCACTTGATTAATTCTTTCAGTCTGTCCATCGGTCTGCAGGTGAAAAGCTGAACTCAAGTTCAATGTCGTTCCCATCGCTGTCTGGAGACTCTTCCAAAATTCTGCAGTAAAACGCGAATCTCGGTCTGACACAATAGATACAGGCACTCCATGTAATCATACAACGTGTTGTAGATACATTCGGCTCAAACGTTCTACTGAATACGTCATGCTATAGGCAATAAAATGTGCCGTCTTAGTAAGTCGATCCACGATTACCCATATAACATCGTGATTCTGCTGTGACTTCGGCAATCCTACAACGAAATCCATGGTTATGTGTTCCCATTTCCATTGAGGAATAGGTAACGGCTGTAGAAGTCCAGGTGGTTTCTGATGTTCTGCCTTTACTTGTTTACAAGTAAGACACTGAGCTACATACTCTGCCACATCTCTCTTCATTCCTTCCCACCAGAAATTTCTCTTCAAGTCCTTGTACATCTTCGTACTTTCGGGATGAATCATCATTCGTGACTTATGTGCTTCATCCAATATTTCTTTCCGGAGACTTTCTTTATTAGGTACACAGAGTCTATCTTTACATCATAAAGCTCCGTCTGTACTAATACTCCAGACTTCGGGTTCCTTGGCTGACATCTTGGCGAACCATAACTTCAAATCCTCTGCTGTCTGTTGAGCCTTTATGATACGACTGATCAAAGTCGGTTGTACCATAAGACATCCAAAATGTTGTCCTTTCATTGGCTCCACTGGCTGAAGATCAAATTCAGCAATTTCTTCTAATGCTCTCCATTCTCTAATTAGAAATGCAGCGATCACTAGCCGAGGTTTACGGCTCAAAGCATCTGCTACGACATTTGCTTTACCGGGATGGTATTGCAAAGAAAAGTCATAGTCCTTGAGTAACTCCATCCATCTCCGCTGTCGTATGTTCAACTCCTTTTGAGAGAACAAATACTTCAGACTCTTATGATCGGAAAACAGATCAAACTTTTCTCCGTAGAGATAGTGTCTCCAAATTCTCAATGCAAACACTATTGCTGCTAATTCCAGATCATGCGTAGGATAATTTTTCTCATGTACCTTCAATTGTCTTGATCCATATGCGATAACATTTCCATCTTGCATCAGCACACACCCGAGTCCTTAGTACGATGCATCACTGTAGATTACATACTTTTCTCCACTCTTAGGTAATGCGAGTACTGGTGCAGAAGTAAATCTTTCTTTTAACTCCTGAAATGCACCCTCATGCTTGTCTGTCCATTCGTACTTCATCTCTTTCCTGGTTAAGTTTGTCAAAGGTCCAGCTATCTTGGAAAATCCTTCGACGAATCTTCTGTAATATCCTGCTAAACCGAAGAAACTTCTGACTTCGGTCGCATTCGTCGGTCTGTTCCAGCTTAAGACTGCATCAATCTTAGATGAGTCTACCGAAATACCTTCCTGAGATATAACATGTCCTAAGAATTTGACTTCCTGTAGCCAAAACTCACACTTGCTGAACTTTGCATACAACTTGTTATCTCGAAGTGTCTGCAAGGCAACTTGTAAATGCTCTTTGTGATCCTCTTCTGTCTTTGAGTAGATCAGTATATCATCAATGAACACTATAATGAATTTATCCAGATATAGTCTGAATACTCTATTCATCAAGTCCATAAATACTGCTGGCGCATTCGTCAATCCAAAAGGCATAACTATAAACTCGTAATGCCTGTATCTCGTCCTGAAAGCAGTCTTCGATACATCCTCTGGTCGAACTAACAGCTGGTGATATCCTGAACGCAGATCGATCTTGGAAAAGATCCTAGATCCTTGTAACTGGTCGAATAGATCATCTATCCGTGGTAGTGGATATCTATTCTTAATCGTAACTTTATTCAACTCCCTGTAGTCTATACAGAGTCGAAGTGTTCCTTCCTTCTTCTTTACAAATATAACTGGTGCTCCCTAAGGTGACGTACTTGGACGAACAAATCCTAAATCTTCAAGCTCTTGAACTTGCTTCTTTAGTTCTAACATCTCAGTTGGTGCCATCCTATATGGAGTCTTAGAAATAGGCAATGTACCAGGTACTAATTCCACACAGAAGTCTATTTCTCTTTTCGGTGGAAGTCCTTTAATATCCTGGAATACATCCAGAAAATCCTGTACGGTAGGAATTTGATCCATCGTAAGCTCCGTACTCGTATCCCCAATTGTAGCCAAACAACTGGTAAGAAACATATCGCTCGTCGGCTGGCATTGGAATCTGATCGTCGGCTTCCCTTGTATTGAAAACACAATCATCCTAGTAGGGCAATCCAGATTGGCACTGTACTTAGTTAACCAATCCATCCCTAGGATAACATCGAATTCTGACATTGACAGAACTACCAAGTCTGCTGGAAGATTCCTATCTCCCAAAGTCAATGGGCAATCTCTACACACTTTACTCAACTTAACTGTCACTCCCAACGGTGACACAGCATTCAGTGTTGACTCAAGTGTCTGGGGTTCTAAACCCAACTGACGCATAATCTTAACAGCAATAAAAGAACGTGCGGCTCTAGTATCAAATAAAGCTTTAACTGGACTATGAAAGAGTACATGCGTACCTTCCAAATGTTGCTGCTCATCAGCATTAAAGCCTACTTCTCCTGGAATAATAGCATTCATCCTTTCCTGGTCTGGAGGTCCTTGGATTCCTTGCAATGGGACTCCGTAGTGTCCTCCTCGTGGTGCACGACAATCCCTGCTCACGTGCCCTGGCTTATTGCAGTTGCGGCAGACAATATCCGGCCTGCGATTAGGTCTATGGGTAGTGCAGTTCCTTGCAATATGTCCAGGCTTTCCACAGTTAAAACATCCTCCACTATTGCTTGGTGGGGCTGTTAGTAATGCCTGCGGCTGTAGTTCTCGCTGTTGATTTTGCTGGGGTCGATTATAACCTTGCTGAGATTTCCTGGCTCCTTCCCAGGTTCTCTTATTTCCTTGAAAGTTTTCCCGAGGTCTCCATCCTTGGGTATTTCTCGGTGGTCGATTATGGAAATTTCTCTGTTGAAACCCTCGCGACGACTGAGGTCGATTTATCTGTGGTTGCTGTACTGGATTAGCATCCTTTTCTAATCCTGTAGCAAATCTAACAATTTCCTCATACGACTGGTTCAGATGACCAACCATCATATGTCTGAGGTGAGGGTTCAGTCCTTGGTGAAATCTCTTCACCTTCTTCTGCGGAGTGTCTATCATATGCTGAGCAAATCTGGATAAACGCTCGAACTGTGTTGTGTATTCCCGTACATTCCATCCTCCTTAGATCAAATTGAGAAAGTTCCTTTCCTGTTGATCTCTCTCATCTTCTGGAAAATACTTATCCAAAAATCTGCCTTTGAATGCCTTCCACGACATAGCTCTAGCGGCATCGATCCCAATTGTGGCTCGCTCAGCTTCCCACCAATCTGCGGCGGCATAAGTGAGCTGAAACGTAGCAAGGCAACGTTTCTCCTGTTCGTTGCATTCCAATGCTTCAAATATTAACTCCATCTCTCTTATCCATTGTTCTGCTTTCCATGGTTCTGTTAGTCCATTGAACTTTTCGGGACGTAACCCACGAAAATTTGCTAACAGCTTATCTCCAGTCTGTCTTGGTGGCGGGGGTGCAAGAGGTCTCTGGTGGGTGGAGTGATTATATGCATCCCCCACATGCTCCATCCTCTGCATAAATGCTTCAAAAATTCCCGTCGGATCCATCCCTTCCGGAATAGGTGCTCCATTACGTGCTTGGTGATTTCTCAAGGGTCCTACCATGATGCTAACGAGTATCGCCTATAAGAGACATATTGATCAGCTGAAAGTCTTCTCGTAGAAACGAACTCAAGATAGAACAAGAAACAACAAAACTAACAATTCTACTAAACAACATAGCACAACGCAACAACCAAACAATAACAAAAGTACCGCTCGTATATATATATATATATATCAAAAGATGTACCGTATAGTACACACTAGTCAAACTGTGTACCATATGGGACAAGAGTTACAACAACTAAAGTCAGCTAATACTATACAAAGCTATGGTCAATAGCTATCTCTCAAGCTCCCAAAAATCTGGTGGACAACATGTCCTAATATAAACTAACCAAATCTATACCCTGCAGATCCTGACTCAAAAGTCGTCAGCATCTGATCCTGCTGGTGGTGCCTCGTCCTCTGGGTCTATATCCATCTCCTCGAGTGGATCATCCTCAACTGGTGCGACAAGATCTCCGACTACTACCCCTATATCCCAATCCTCTATCATCTCTGCATCATCATCCTCCATCACGTCTGCTATCGCCTGGTTAGCGACATCAACAGCTACTGCAGCAAAACCATCAGCTATGTCAAGAGCTCCTACTATAGCTACCTCTCCCATAACAAAATCTGCTGGCTGTGCTACCATCTGAGCTATCCATCCTACTGCCATATCGGCCATGGCTGCCATCTGCATAATGGGTCCAGCTAGTATCTGAAGCACAACGGGTACCTCTTCATCTACTACTACGTCTGCCTCAATAGCCTCTGGGTCTGGTACTGGATCCTCTGGTTCAAACTCTGGCTCCTCGGGGTCATCCTCAGGTTCATCATCATCTGCATCGTCTGCATGCTCATCCTCTACTGGGTCCTCGTCATCTATCGGCTCCTCTTCTCCATCTGCGTCCATGTCCTCATCGGGATGCTCATCCTCAGGTTCTAGATCCTCCTCATCCTCAATCGGCTCAGGCTCTGGCTCGGGGACGGGTACTGGTGATGGTGGGGCTGCTGCTGCTGCTGGTGCAACTACGGGCTCTGGTGGACCGGCTACAATGGCTCTCAACTCAATCTCATCCATCTCTGGCTTACTCAAAACTAGTCGTAACATCTCCTGGCAAATGTCTCTACCGACCCTCGCAGTATGGTAAGCATCCATACGCATCTGTGTCCGGTGAGTACTCCCGGTCACATAAAGCGCTCTCCACATGTCTTCCTCTAAATGTCGACTAGCTATCTGGCACACACGCTCACGATAAAACTCTGGGTCAGCTGGCTCCACGGTATCTCCATGAATAATATGTCCTCCATAAGTATCAGTCACAAACTGGTGAAACTCCGGATCCATGCTATCCTGCAAAGGAAACTATCTATCGTCAGGAAGACGAACTTATCTTATACTCATATCTCATCTCAAAGAAATTCTATCATACTAGGACCAGATGGTGTGGAAATACTTAGTGAACAAAAGTATCACAACCTAGAGTACCGAACCAGGCTCTGATACCAAAAACCCTGTCACGCCCCGGAGCAGCATAAATAGAGAAAAATAAATTTCCTTTATGGGTCCATAAGGAATGACAGGTGAAAGTCACTAATAATCCACACCACGCAGTACTAGTCCAAAAGAAAAGCAACAGTAAACAACTGAGAATAACACACAGTGCTAACTATTACAAAATATCAGAGTATGGTCCACAGGATCACAACAGGTCTGAAGACAACAAATGCCCAAGTACCCGCTAACAAAAGGTTCAACAGAATAACCGAAATGTAATCTAACTATAACATCTTCAGTCTTTAACTGGCATATGGATAATCCTCCCTGGCGTAACCATCATCGGTGGGGCCTTCCTCTGGATAACACTCATCAGTGTACTGGTCATTACCTGCAAAATAAGGGGCAGGATATTCTGGACAGGGAAAGTCCAGGCAATAAAAGGCCGTCAGCTTACTGAGAGCTAAGTGAGCATAAACTAACGAGGTACCAGTTATCTGAAGTAAACACAAGCTGATGAAAACACGAGTTAACATCTTATTATATCCATATCTTGTTCCTTTATTCATTCTTGTAAACTGACCCTTATCGTCTTGTTACTCAAATACCGAACTCAACATATTCAGATGTCATGAACAGACTCAATCGTTTAACTCTAGGGATACACCCTTATTCTGTCCATCGCTTTTAAGAGCAATATATCCTGCTCATCGCATGTCATGGACTCCACGTCAGTCTGTCCCCAGCTTTTAAGAACAATGGTCCTGTTCACCGCATTTCAGGGATATAACGTTTTGAACAAGGCATATCAATCTATTGCCACGACTCAACGTCATCTACTAGTGATCCCAGCTCACCGCTTTTAAGAACAATGGTCCTGTTCGCCGCTTTTAAGAGCATCTCATAGATCATCTAGTCTATCTTAGGACTATTTGGTCCAGCTCACTGCTTTTAAGAACCATGTATCCGGTTCACTACTTTTAAGAGCATATCATGACCAATCGTCCATCCACGTACCATTCCCAAAACTTACCAAACCTACTTACGTACCATTCTAACATCGACACATGACAATTCCCAATGTGGCCTGACTACTCTGAATGAAAGAAAACGGACATCGAACTCGTACAAGAATTAACACGTCACCCACGTCTTTATATTCCTTTTTATTCATTATCCATAAATCTTTGGTGTCACATTACTCCTGTCTACCCCATAATCGCATAATGGAATTCCGAATTAGAAATCGAACAACTAAACCGTTATATAATAAATAGGCAAAGGAAACCATGTTCAGATCAAGCCAATCGATTGGAACAGAGGTTCAATCGATTGGGACAAAAAGTTATACCAATCGATTGAGAAACATGGCAATCGATTGAGATGTCAATCGATTGGAATCCTATCCAATCGATTGAGAAACGACTAATGTCAATCGATTGAGATTATGTCAATCGATTGATACTACGTCTTCTCTAGCAAATTGTAAAAACAACATATTTAAACGTAGAAATCATACTCTTATCACATCTAAAGGTCATAACAACTTGTAAATACATCAAATAAAGTGACCAAGTGAGTTAGGACTCACTTAAGGTGTGTTTGGCTGGGTGTGGGCTTTTAAAACTTCCAAAAGCTTCTTTCTCTCCTTCTTGCTCTTCTCTTTCTGCCCAGCTCTCTCTCTGTCTCTCCTTCTTCTTCCCTTTCTTCTTCTTGTCCTTCCCTTCGTCTTCTTCCAGCTGCCAAGGCAGTGTGTGTGTGTGTATATGGATATAGATATAGATATATAGATAGATATATGTATGTATATATCTCACAAGAGGTGTGCCTCTCTCTCTCAAGCTGCCAAAGTGACCCAAGGCCACAAATGAACGAGTATATATAGGGGTTAAGAGTGCCACACGTTTAAAGCTGAAGGAAAGAAGAAAATATTTCTCAGCTTATGTCAATCGATTGGGACACCAGTCAATCGATTGGAAACAAATATTTGTAGTCAATCGATTGGGAACAATGTCAATCGATTGGGATGAATGGCAATCGATTTGGAATGTTGACACGAAATCAATTTTAGTCGGTAAAATGGCAATCGATTGGGAATACTTATCAATCGATTGGTATCTGAAAAGTGTCAATCGATTGGGAAAACTTATCAATCGATTGGTATCAAAATTCACCAAAAGGAAGAGAAAGTTTATACGAGTATAGAAATGAAATACCAGTCTTATTAATATACCAAAATATAGGGTATTACAATGCTCTCCCATTTCCTATTCCAGTCTTCCTCCGACATCCTATCCCTATTGTTTGTGGTCTTCAAGAGATGCAGAGTGCTATCATGCTTGTTCTAGGAGAAACCTTACTGGGTTTGGATAATGCACAAAGTACTGGATTGATGTTTCTCTCAGGGTCACCTCATATTTTACAGATCTGGCTTCTCGATTGTTTAGGCCTCTTTGCTCACCCTCCTACTGGAAGACTACTTCCCTATGATCGCCTAGATGTTCATTTCTGCCATTGCACGGTTGACGGCTGGCTTACTTGGATTCAGAACCTATATCGTGGGGACATTTACTGGGTGTACCCTCGATGGACTTACTGCTCTGTCACTGTGTGGCTTTCTGGACGCCCGGGGGTTTGGTTACCTGGTCTACTTGCCACCACTTTTTACATCCCCGAACGAGTGGTTCGCCAGTTTGGATTGCTTAAGGATGTCCCGGACACTATTATGGTTGATTTTTTGAGGAGCTGTGCTCTACACCCTTCTACCATGAGATTATTTGCTGAGGCTTGGCATGACAGAGTGTCAGCTCCTTTCGGGAGGGTCCCTTCTTTAGTTGTTCCCACTGCCGAGTACCTTCTTGAGATTCAGACTTTGGTCGGTAAATAGCTTCTAGACAAATGAAAAGGGAAAAGCAAAGATTCTAAAAATCCTGCTTGACTCTTACTACGCTTTTGTGATGCATTTCAATTTTCATAAAGACTTTTCTTGTATCAGGAAAATGTTCTAATCATGTCAAATCATAGTTTGCGATTCTCCCATCTTTTCAGATTATGAAAATTTTCCTTTTAATGTCTCTCTTAGCTCTTTTTAATTTGTTTTGAGTTTTGCTTTAGAGTTTTAATCATTCTATACTATGAATCCTCATTTGCTTTTACACAGTACCTATTTTGACAGCCAGTAGATCCAGAAATGGGTTTAGGTATTTTCTAGGTTCTTTGGTTTAGCAAACAAAGTTTGCCCCTAGTATAGGGGCTTTGATTATAGTTCTGGGCAAATGTAAGTTTGCCTCTAGTTTAGCATAGGGAAACTCAGGATATTGGGTTATGTCAAGAGATGGGTTTTATTTAGACTGAGGGCATTTGTGGGCCTACTTATCCCTGAGCGGGTATCAGGTCAGTAGTTGTTTAGCTGAGGTCAGAAGGGAAGTGCCTCTTAGGCAAGTTTATTTATGTGACCGAACCGAGCAGGTTGCCTATGTATCCCCTAGCGGGAATCAGGTCAAGCATAGTTCATCAACTCTGGAGGTTTCGAAATGACAAGGTCTTAAGCAAAATATTTCTTGAGGCGATCGAGGTTGACTGGTTGTTTAAACTCAACTCCATCTAGGTCCATGAGATAGGCATCTCCTCCGAAGAGGAGTGTCTTAATGATATATGGTCCGACCCAGTTGGGTTTGAATTTTCCTCGGGGGTCATAAATGGGCGCTTTAAGTTCTTTGAGGACCAGGTCACCCTCAACTAGCTTCCTTGGGCGAACCTTTTTGTTGAAAGCACGAGCTATCCTTTTCTGATATCCCCGATTGTGATTTATAGTAGCCAATCTTTTCTCATCTAATAGCATCAATTCCTCATATCTCCCCCCCAGCCACTCAAGTTCGGTTACCTCGCACTCTGCCAAAACTCTCAAAGATGGTATTTTGACCTCAACCGGTAGAACATCTTCCATTCCATAGACTAATGAATACGGCGTAGCCCCTGTTGAAGTTCTTACGGAAGTTCGGTATCCCCATAGAGCAAATGATAACTTCTCATTCCAATCCCTGTATGTATCTGTCATCTTTCCCAGGATTGCCTTTACATTCTTGTTTACGGCTTCTACTGGTCCATTCGTCTGGGGTCTGTATGGTGAGGATTGGTAGTGGGTAATCCTATACTTCTCGAAGAGTGGGATAACTTCTCCCTGAAAGTGGCTCCCATGATCAGAAATAAGCTCATTTGGCACCCCGTATCTGCAGACTATGTTCTTCTCGATAAAATTTGCCACATCCTTGGCTTTTAGAGTTGCATATGATGCCGCCTCCACCTATTTGGTGAAATAATCTATTGCCACGATTATGTATCGGTGTCCATTTGAAGCATTTGGGACTACTTCCCCGATGATATCGATACCCCACACAGAGATTGACTAGGGGTGGTCATGTTGTAAAGTTGGGAAGGTGGGGTATGTATAAGATTTGCATGGATCTGACATTTATGGCATTTCCTAACATACTCACAACAATCTTTATCCAGAGTCATCCAATAGTAACCCTGCCGAATTATCTTTTTGGCCAACATGTGTCCATTCATGTGGGGCCTACAGACTCCTTCATGTATTTCTTCCATTATTTGTCTCGCTTCCCTTCCATGTAGACATTCCAGGTTATAACCAGTATAGGACTTTTTCCATAACTTCCCCGCATAGATCACAAACCTGAGCTGAAAATCTCTGGATCTCCTTCTTATCTTTTTCTGACGCCCCTTTAGGGTACTTTTCTTTCTTAATAAAATTCCAAACATCAGTATACCACGGTACTTCGGTCTCTTCTCTTCCTTCGATGGCTGGGATTATCTCGAATGAGGGCCGGGTTCTCTCTTCTATGGATAGGGGAATCTGGAAACTCTTATAGGGATTTGGATCACCGAGGCCAAGGTTGCTAAAGAATTAGCAAGCTAATTTTTCTCACGAGGAAGGTAATAGAATGAGATTTTTCTAAACTGTACTTTTAAGCTCTCCAGGTATTCATGGTAAGGTCTTAATTTCTCATGCTTTATTCTCCAATTACCCCTCACTTACGATATTATCAGGTTCGAGTCCCCAAAAACATCAATCTTCTCAATTTTCAAGGCCAAGGCTGCTTCCATCCTAATTATACATGCTTCTTATTCTACCGTGTTGTTGGTTAAATTATACTTAAGTTTAACGGCCAACGGGGTGGGGGCCCCATTAGGTGATATGAGGATTATTCCAACTCCATATCTTACCTGATTGGCTGCTCCATCAAAATACATTCTCCACCGGTCTTCCTCTACTTTCATCACCCCTTCATCAGGAAACTTAAATTCTCCTCTTTCTCTGGATTCTATGGCAAGGTCAGCTAAGTATTCGGTGATGGCTCTCCCTTTGACAGATTTGGAAGTGACATATCTAATATCAAATTCAGCCAGCATCATGGTCCAGCGGGGGATCCTGCTGGTTAAAGCAGGTTTTTCAAAGAGGTATTTGAGTGGGTCCATTTGGGATATTAGGGTGACAGGGAAGGCTAACATGTAATGCATAAGGCGACGTATACACCATACCAAATCCCAACATGCTTCTCCAATGGCGAATAATTCAACTCGTACCCGGTCATTCTTTTGCTTAGGTAAAACATGGCTTTCTCTACATGCCCCTCTTCCTCTTCTTAGGCCAATATGCACTCCATGGAATTCTCGGTAACAGATAGATATAGCAATAAAGGCTTCCTAGGTTTGGGAGGTGATAAGACAGGTGGGTTTTGAAGGTAGGTTTTGATCTTTTCAAAGGCTTTCTGGCATTGGTTATCCCATTCAAACTTTTCCCCTTTTCTCAATAACTTGAATAGCGGGTCACAGGTCATGGTGAGTTTGGATATGAAATGGCTGATAAACTGTATTCTCCCTAAGAATCCCCTCAATTCCTTCTCATTTTGGGGTGGCGGCATTTCAGTTATGGCTTGAATTTTAGTCGGATCCACCTCAATCCCTCTCTGTGTGATCAGAAATCCTAATAATTTCCCCGCGGTGACCCCAAAAGTACATTTTTGCGGGTTTAATCTCATTCTGAATTTCCTTAACCTCTCAAAGAATTTCCTTAAAGCCTTTAAGTGCCCTTCCCTCTCTTTAGACTTCATTATCATATCATCCACGTACACCTCTACTTCTTTATGGATCATGTCATGTAGTAATGTAGTGGCGGCTCTTTGATAAGTTGCCCTCGCGTTCTTAAGCCCAAATGGCATAACTCTATAACAATAAGTCCCCCAGGGTGTGATAAAGGTAGTCTTTTCCCTATCCTTAGGTGCCATTAATATCTAGTTGTACCCTGAGAACCCATCCATGAAAGATAAGAGTTCATGCCCTGCCGTATTATCTACTAACACATCAATGTGGGGCAAAGGGAAATCGTCCTTAAGGCTGGCTCTATTCAAATCCCAAAAATCCACATAAACCCTAACGCGACCATCTTTTTTTGGGACTGGTACAATATTAGTGACCCATAATGGATACTCGGTGACAGTCAAGAATCCAGCTCCCAACTGCTTTTTAACTTCCTCTTTCACTTTTAGTGCCCATTGTAGACACCTCATTTTGTCGGCTATCAGATTTTGGAGACCCATAGCTTGGTGGTTCACAATGATCGAAAAAGACTCAAAAAGGACTCCTGGAAGTTAGCTCTATTTCTCAAAATGCTAGAAATGACCAAAACACCCCTGAAAGCCCGAAGACTCCCGAAGTTCTGAAAACATGCTATGTCGTAAGAAAAATGATAAAATGAGTTTTTAAGAAAAAACCAAAAGAAATCGTTAGCTCCCAAAGACCCCCGGAAGTCCCGGAAGTTTCCCGAAAGTCCCCGTTGACCGGTTTGACAGGTTTGACCAGAGTTTGACCAAATTTGACCAAGTTTGACCGAAATCATCCGAATTCACCAGAATCATTAGAAAAGTATTAAAATGAGTTTTAAAAGAGAATCGAGCGAAAACGTCGGCTCGTGGGAGCTCCCGGAGGTTCCCAGAACTTCCCGGGAATCCCGGGTTTGACCAGTTTGACCAAGATTTAACTTCGGAATCGGGGCACCGAAACAATTTTCAAATATTTTTCATGGATACTAGAGGTCAATAGCTTTCCAACGGTATATCGCACATAATTCCTGGATTTAAAACGAATTTATTTTGAATTTCCGAAGGTGAAAAAAGGCGATCAAATCGGCTTTTATCACGAATACCGCTAAACTTTTCAAAGTGACCTATCCCCGAACTATTTTTTTTATGTAAAGTAGACTCCATTACCTTTCCAACGGTATATCACAACCTCAGTTTGGAGTTCATACGCATTTTCTGTGAATTTCGGACGAAATAGGGCCTTTTCGCGAATACCGGAACCTCAGGGGGCCTAAACGGCATTATCTGGACGAGGGAGGAGCAGTGCCGCCGCGGCACTGGCCCAGTGCCGCCGCGGCACTCTCCCCCAGAATAGTGAGTTTTTTTAATTTCTTTTGTGGTCCCATTTTGATTATTTTAAAACCAAAACGACGTAGTTTCATGATTTCAGATGTTTGGGACCAATGGGAATACTTCTAAAACCCCAAAACCACCCCAAGTTGGCCTATATAAACCCCCCATTGCTCTTCATTTTGGGGAGTCAAATACAAGTTTAGAGAAAGTATGGGGGAGAAAGTTGTAGAAATAAGGTTAGAGTAGAGAGAAAAGAAGCTTTCTTCTTTGATTTTCAAAACAAAAGTGAGTTCTAAACTTTGTTTTTACTACATTACTCCCATTTACTTCAACATTCAATACATCCAACCATCATTTTAGTGAGCATTTCAGAGAGTGGAAGCTTCTTCCATGTCCAATGTGATTACATATGAGTGAAACACCAACCTACAAGTTCAATACTTCATGAATATCATCTATTGATCATTATCTACTTGCTTGTTTATTCATTGTTTATCTCTTCCCACCTCATTTCTTTTTGATTTTCTTTATTTTACTTACTAGTTCATCATCATCTAAATGATGACATGAAGTTTGGGGTGAGTGAATCCTTATGGATAGATGATGATCATAACTTCAATACCTCCAAGGTATCCTTGAAGTTATGTTCAAATGAAAATAAATCTCTCCAACAATCTTGGAGGTTCTTGATAATGAGTTTGATGTTGGAATTTTAAGTGGCTATGATCTTTATTGAGTATTGAAAATACATCTTAAAAAACTCTATTTCAAAACCCCCTTCAATCCCTCTCATTTTGATCTCAAGAAAGAAAACCTTGTTTTCCCCAAAAATCTTCAAAATAGTGAGTCAAAACAGTGAGTGATCTGAGTTCAAAGATTTCTCTAGAACTCAATACTCAATGTATGGATGCAAGGCCACTTGGAAAGTCTTCCTAACTCATTAGAGAACACCCATGATTTTTGGTTTGACTTGAAAATACTTGAAAATGGTCCATTTGGACCCAAACATTCTCTCCAGATATTCTGCCTCTGTTGTCACAGCAGCTTGGTTGACTTCTAACTTCTTTTTCAGAAAACCTTTCCAAAAGGGGTGGTCCTAACTTATTTTTCCCTTAAACTTCAATGTCTTAGGGAACTTTCTGTATAAAATGGACGTCTAGATCATTCGTTTTCATTTTCTAAGAGTTTTCAACATTTCAGACGACAGTACGGACTCTGTTTCTTAGTGACCTCTGTTGTTCATATGATTTCTCTTATTCTGTGATAGTTATTAAAGATTGGCTTTTTGGGTAGTGTTCTAGACACCATAAGGAACATCTCCAAAAAATATCATGCATTGAAAACGTTCCTAACCCCTCTTTTCAATTTTTCCAAGATCATGCTACTGTTCTGTCCACTATTCACAACAAGCACATTTTAACTTCTATTCTTTGATTTGATGCTTACATACATTCCAAATTAGCTCATGTCTTAGGAAGTAGTTAATACTACATTTGTATATATCCCATGATGATTCCTTCATACATTCATACATATTCTAGACTTCAAAGTCATTCTAGGAATTCATGTACACAAACACACTACAACCCTTGCACATTTTAAGATCATACATTGCATCCATGCAAAGATTTGGGGTTTTTGTAACTCCTAATCTAAGAAGACTATAAGGAATGATCATGATCACACGTTCATGCTTCCCCCGATCTAATCATCCTTTCTCATCCATCCCGGGGATTGAGAGGTCTTCTTTTCTCAAAGAATAACATGCATCATACTAGCTTGCTAAGCATATTTTGATTTCTTTGATTATTTTGTTTCAAGAACAATTCATGTCCCCTCTAGATTAGGGAAACTTTACTATTTGATATGTAATTAGATGATTTTTCCAAGGTTTATTTGTGTGATCTTTCACTTTGCATTGTGTGATATTTGGCTTAGATCTTATGAATGATATCTTATCTTTAGATCTTCCATTTCAAATTTTCTTATGTGATGTAATATACTATCATAGTATTATTTGTCGAACCAAACATAGTATAAGATGATTATTTGGATGCTAATTGAGGCCCGTCGAAAGACGGGGCGAGTTGAGGGTGTTTTAGTCGCGACAAAGGCTCCTTCCTCTCTCGTACCAAAACCCCGAGCCAAGTTCTTTGGTTATGAAGGGCCGGAGCCCTTTATCCATTTGGGTGAGTCAAATTAGATTTCTTGGTTCCTTAAAGACCAAGTGGCGACTCTGTATCTGTTTTCGAAAGACCTTCTTTTCTTCAAAATCAACCTCTTGTTTTCTTTCAAATCAATTTCAAAACAAAGGAAAATCAATTCCGAAACCCCGGAAACAAACAGGAAAAATCGGGAGTGGACGACGGATTCCGCGTGTCCACAATCTGGCGACTCTGCTGGGGATTTTTTAATCTAAAACAAATAATACAGAGGTTTGACTCATAAGAATCATCCTTAAAATCATCTTTTTACTGTGTTTGGTTCACCGCATTGCACTCTTGCATTTTCCCCCTCCGACTGTGTCTGAAACGCGGCGCTGACATTGTTCAGGTCTTGCTGTGCCAGGGCACAAGTCACCGTTGATACTGTACCTTCCAAGGTATATCAAAAAGAGTAAAAACCTCCATACTGTCTCCCTGACGGTATATTGGAACTCTCGTCAACGGACCCTCTTTGACTAAACCCAGCCTTTGCATATAGATTCCTGTAGGACCTTTCATAGGACTGTTCATTTATCTTTTCAGATAGGACAATGTGATATAACTGCTGTATGCCCTGGCGGGATTACCTGCGCGGTGTAGACGCTTATGTGGCATAGAACATAATCTCTTTCTTATGATTCCCAAGGCAAACACTCACATGTGATCACATTGAGTTGACTTGCCTAGGCACCATGATAAGGATGTCTGCTCCATGCTCACAAAGATATACACTGCAAACCTTGTTTGTTGGTCCTGAGACATAGGAGTATGAAAACTAGCTAGACAGTATGATCACCATCATAACCAGTTTCTCCCAGAAACTCTGTCCAGATATCCCAGATATAACCATATTAACCAGTCTTTCCCCGAAACTCTGTCCAGATATCCCAGATATAACCATATTAACCAATTGTTCCCAAAAACTCTGTCTAAATCTACCTGATTTTCTAGATATACCAGTTTCTCCCAGAAACTCTGTCCTATCTTCCCAGATACACTAGTTTCTCCTAGAAATTCTATCCAAATTTTCTAGAAATACCCAAAGTACCTGTTTTCCCAGAAGCTCTGCCCAAATCTCCCAGACTCTCTAAAAATCCCAGCATCTCTGCCCAAATCACCTAGAAATGCCCAGATATACTTGTTTCTCCTAGAAACTCTATCCATATTTCTCAGAAATACCCAAAATACCTGTTTTCCCAGAAGTTCAGTCCAAATCAACCAGAAATCCTTATTTCTCCTAGAAACTCAAATGACTTCTAGAAATTTATCCGAATCTTCCAAATCCATGTTTCCCCCAGAAACTCTATCCAAAATTTCTGAAGTATCCCGGAAATCCCTGTTATCCCTTGGTGATCATACTGGAAAGTAAGGTTAGCACACTCTGTATGGCTAGGACCTTATTTGTTTAACTGCTATCTGTTAGAAGTAGGGGCATCATATTTATTAGGGCTTGCATCCGCATGCTTGTCTCATGTGCATGCACCATTCTCATCAGTCTGCGCACACTATCTCAGTCAGTCTGTACATAAGTCAGTCCATCTTCCTTAACTTCACTGTCATTGTCTCTCTAGTCATCACTATCAAAATCTGATACACTCTTCTCGAATCTATAGGTCATTATAGATTCCCAAAATCAGCCACTGAGATCCCCATCCTGGATCAGAAGTTCGAACAGTCATTTGGTTAGAATCAGTCCGCCGAGAAAATTCAACATGAATCAGGAAACTTTGGAAGCCAAGGTCACTGAATTAATCAATCAACAGTCAGATCGCCTGACTCAAGTTCTGAAATTTATGGAAGAGTTCCGACAACTGTAAGAGGCTCCGTCACTCAATTCAGGATCTCTTAGATGATGCGCCGCACCCCAATCCAATCCACCACCTCGGTCTCGACCAACCCTTGACCTATCCTTTTAAATGATCCCCTTCGCTGAGGACCATGAGTGTTGAACCTGTGCAAGTGAAGTGATGGTGTTTGGGACTCTTGCTAGAAAACCAAATGAAGATGCTCTTTAGAAAAAAAAAAAGAGAAATAAAAAGAATAAGTGAGTCACTGTGACATTCCATTTGAGACCAGGTCGAGTCAAGTTGAGTCTGTTCTATGTTCCGAGTCCATTTCAATTCTAGTATTGTGATCAAGTCTGTATGTCATCGAGTTGTTAATAAGTCTATAAAGCTTCTCTATTGATGGAATGAAATCTCATTTTGCTTAATCTGATATGCCTAGTCATAAATGCATGAATCACTAAACTGAAGTGTCACTTTTCAAATTACCATGGATATTACTCTGCTAATAATTCTTCTACTCAAACAAAAAAATCCTGAAAGGTCAAAGTCAATTTTGCGCCGACACCGATGAAGAGCCGAGAATTGAATAGTCTTACTTTAAGAATTTAAAAGATGCTTTTGCTCAAATTTTGAAAAGACATACTTGAGACTGATTTGGGGCTTGCCCAACACCCTTTCCACCATTCCTACCATTTCAAAGCCTTGGGCCCAACCCAATTGATAGCCATGCGAACCTGTGCAGACTTGGTCCTTGATGGTAGCCAAACATTTCAGTGAGTTTCATCTCCACTTTCAAAAAAAAAAAAAAAAAAAAAACAAAGAAAAAGAAAAGAAAAAGCTCGCTAGGTTGAAAACCCGAAAGGGCACCTAGGCAAAAGTTAGAGGCAAAAAGGTATTGATTTCCAAGATCTGAACTTAGCCAGTCAAAATGATGGAGAAAATGAAAGAAAGAAGATTTTTGTGATACAGAGAATTGTACACGTCAAGGTACATCATGAGAATGTGTCTAGATCATATTTCAAAAGGCTCGGAACAACCATGAATAAATTCCGAGAGCTGACATACACATTCCAGAATTCTGAGATTGCAGTCAAAAGGTCTCACAAGAATCAACTACATGAAAAGTAAAATTGACTGGTTAGGCGAAAGTGAAAAGGATCGATCCTCAAAATAAAAAAAAGAAAAAAAAGAAAAGAAAGAAAAGACCGAAACTGAATCTTATTATTCAAGGCTACCACAAGTGACCTAAGTTTGACTTCTTTGACGGTTGGTTTGAAAAACCCTCAACCCCCCTTATTTCAAGCCTTACCTTGAATTACGCTCGACCTGATTCTCACTCGGGGATACGTAGGCAACCACATCGGTTCGGTCAACACCATCATAATCAAACCAATTTCTTTCAAGGCCTTGCTTGAACTACGCTCGACCCGATTCCCACTCGGGGATACGTAGGCAACCACATCGGTTCGATCGCTCCACCCACAAAAATAGCCCAATTTCTTTCAAGCTTCGGCCCGAACTACGTTGGACCTGATCCCCACTTGGGGGTACGTAGGCAGACTTTCAAAAAGAAAAGAAGGGTGGCTCTCTAGGTCGAAAATCTGAAAGGACGCCTAGGCAAAATTAGAGCTAAATCCAAGGTGAGCAATAACAAAAGAGAGAAAAAAGCTCGCTAGGTCACCTCACTAGTACCTAGGCAAAAGTTATGAGCATTTGAGAGATTAAAGTCACGGTCCTTGCCTCAAGCCAGAAATCACCTTCCACACTAGGGGCAAACTTCGGCTACTCGCCTTGTTTGCCTAAATTTTACTATCTACCCTTCATACAAGGGGCAAACTTCGGTCACCTACCTCGTTTGCCCAAAACCTCCAATGAACCTTCCTCCAAACTAGGGGCAAACTTCGGTCATTTACCTCGGTTGCCTACCGATCCCACTTCATGGCCTTCAAACTAGGGGCAAACTTCGTTTGCCACCCGATCCCTATACACCAATGGTAAGCCTTCAAGTCACAAACATTGTCTTGAACAGATGGAAACGGAGCATCTTTTATTCTATAAGCTAAGGCACTAATTCAAAGCGCATCTTGGGAGAAGCAAAGAAATTTATTAGATCAGTAGGGAGGAATTTTCAAAAATAAGATTCACCATCAAAGTGATGCCACGTTAAGGTGTGAAGTAAACACAAAAGAGAAATGGTACATCATTTATGATAAGAGCACATCAAGTTTTGGCAAGTCGAGCTTGTTTCATTTTGGTGTCAAATGTGTCACCCTCGCGTGTCGGTATCTGTCAGTTTTGAGTCTGTCATAGTCTTTTTTAGGAAAAGAGTCGGTCGTAATCTCAAATGTGTAAGTCAACAGTGACGAATAATGAATTTTTCAAATCAAGTTATAAAGAGCATTCTAATGACAATGCAAGCAGGAGTACCAAACACTATTACTGCACCAGTCAAGGCGTCAGCATGAGAAGCGTCCAAACTTGGGGAAAATTTCATCCCTTTCCAAACCGCCAAAAGTTAACCATCATCTTCTAGCAACATAAGTCCATGAGTGGCTGTTGATCTTTCATCTTTCTTCATGCAACATAAGTCCATGAGTGGCTATTGATGATCTTTCTTCCTTCCTGCAACATAAGTCCATGAGTGGCTATTGATCTTTCATCTTTCTTCATGCAACATAAGTCCATGAGTGGCTGTTGATGATCTTTCTTCCTTCCTGCAACATAAGTCCATGAGTGGCTGTTGATCTTTCATCTTTCTTCATGCAACATAAGTCCATGAGTGGCTGTTGATGATCTTTCTTCCTTCCTGCAACATAAGTCCATGAGTGGCTTTTGATCTTTCATCTTTCTTCATGCAACATAAGTCCATGAGTGGCTGTTGATGATCTTCCTAGCAACATAAGTCCATGAGTGGCTGTTGATCTTTCATATCTCTTCATGCAACATAAGTCCATGAGTGGCTGTTGATGACCTTCTTTCTCCTAGCAACATAAGTCCATGAGTGGCTGTTGATGATCTTCCTTTCTCCTAGCAACATAAGTCCATGAGTGGCTGTTGATGATCTTCTTTCATCAGTCCAACATAAGTCCATGAGTGGCCGCATCACCTTCTTTCATCCTAAAGCAACATAAGTCCATCATCCTCCTCATTCAATATCAAAACCTTAACTGCCACAAACCATCCTTGAGAACCCCGCATCATCCCCCGAGGACAAAAGAAGAAAGATACCAGCTCCCGGAGGCCCCGACCGGCCCTCTTGGATTGAGCACCGCAGGATTTGATCAACCGTGAGAGATTCAGAGATGGGTCCTGGTTTCCGATCAAGAAAAGAGATTCCCCGAGAACCCCGCATCATCCCCCGAGGACAAAAGCAGAAAGATACCAGCTCCCGGAGACCCCGACCGGCCCTCTTGGATTGAACACTTCAGGATTTGGTCAACCGTGAGAGATTCAGAGATGGGTCCTGGTTCCCGATCAAGAAAAGAGATTCCCCGAGAACCCCGCATCATCCCCCGAGGACAAAAGAAGAAAGATACCAGCTCCCGGAGGCCCCGACCGGCCCTCTTGGATTGAGCACCGCAAGATTTGATCAACTGTGAGAGATTCAGAGATGGGTCCTGGTTCCCAATCAAAGAAAAGAGATTCCCCGAGAACCCCGCATCATCCCCCGAGGACAGAAGCAGAAAGATACCAGCTCCCGGAGGCCCCGACCGGCCCTCTTGGATTGACCACCGAAAGATCTCGATGAAATCAAATTTTCGATCAAGAGAAGCAGTTGAAGAGAGATCCCAGAAAGAGTCGCTTCATCCCCAGCAGATTCAGATTAATCCTCAGTGGATTCGTATACCGTCAGTTCAATCGTAACGGTCACAGTAGTCCATTGTCGACTCATCATCTCGATTCAAACATCGTCGATTCATTAATCATCATCGCTCTCATTCAAAATATGCCATCTTAGGCTTGTATCAATGGGGCTTCCATGATCATCGCTTGACATCTCAGGATTTCATGTCTATCACTTGACTTCTGTGTCCGTCTCTTAATTCCCAGGGCATTCGTATCCGTCGGTTAAACGGCATCTCTGATTATAGTCCTCTGGGACCCCACGTTCGATTACATCCGCTTGCAAAGCACACTTCCCAAATTCCAGAAGTTTGCCCCTAGACCCAGAGCCTTCTAAACTTTGATGTCCTTATCCAAGTCATCCACCACATCACAGTCACAAACACTAGCACAACACCAGCCCACTCAGAGTGGCACACCCCACAGCACCTGCTCATACTAGGATCATAACACTAGAGATGGTAGGACTCATGACACAATTCATATCACATTCATGCATTGCATATCATCCTCATAGCATAGCATCTGCCTGTCTCGTTGTGCATGTGTGATTTGTTCCTTTGTGCCCTGAACTACGTCCTGGTCTGATTCCCCTTGGGATACGTAGGCAGCTTACACAGAGCGCGACCAGCACTAGCCTCAGCATCATTGCAACTTTTGCAACGCATTTTATCCTAAATCTATAGCCTCCAAAAAGTCCTGTCTCTTCAAAACTTTGGCACTCGCTTGCGACATGCGTTGCCTCGCAAGTTCCTGCCAAAGAGGGGCAAACTGTAGACACCCTATTTTGTCGGCTATCAGATTTAGGAGACCCATAGCTTGGTGGTTCACAATGATCGAAAAAGACTCAAAAAGGACTCCTGGAAGTTAGCTCTATTTCTCAAAATGCTCAGAATGACCAAAACGCCCCTGAAAGCCCGAAGACTCTCGGATTTGGTCCCGAAGTTCTGAAAACATGCTATGTCATAAGAAAAATGATAAAATGAGTTTTTAAGAAAAAACCGGAAGAAATCGTCAGCTCCCAGAGACCCCCGAAAGTCCCGGAAGTTCCCCGAAAGTCCCCGTTGACCGGTTTGACCAGGTTTGACCAGAGTTTGACCAAGTTTGACCGAAATCGTCCGAATTCACCAGAATCATTAGAAAAGTATTAAAATGAGTTTTAAAAGAGAATCGAGCGAAAATGTCGGCTCTTGGGAGCTCCCAGAGGTTCCCAGAACTTCCCGGGAATCCCGGGTTTGACCAGTTTGACCAAGATTTGACTTCGAAATCGGGGCACCAAAACAATTTTCAAATATTTTTCATGGATACTAGAGGTCAATAGCTTTCCAACGGTATATCGCACATAATTCCTGGATTTAAAACGAATTTATTTTGAATTTTCGAAGGTGAAAAAAGGCGATCAAATCGGCTTTTATCACGAATACCGCTAAACCTTTCAAAGTGACCTATCCCCGAACAATTTTTTATGTAAAGTAGACTCCATTACCTTTCCAACGGTATATCACAACCTCAGTTTGGAGTTCATACGCATTTTCTGTGAATTTCAGACGAATTAGGGCCTTTTCGCGAATACCGGAACCTCAGGGGGCCTAAACGGCATTATCTGGACGAGGGAGGAGCAGTGCCGCCGCGGCACTGGCCCACTGTCGCCGCGACACTCTCCCCCAGAATAGTGAGTTTTTGTAATTTCTTTTGTGGTCCCATTTTGATTATTTTAAAACCAAAACGACGTAGTTTCATGATTTCAGATGTTTGGGACCAATGGGAATACTTCTAAAACCCCAAAACCACCCCAAGTTGGCCTATATAAACCCCCCATTGCTCTTCATTTTGGGGAGTCAAATACAAGTTTAGAGAAAGTATGGGGGAGAAAGTTGTAGAAATAAGGTTAGAGTAGAGAGAAAAGAAGCTTTCTTCTTTGATTTTCAAAACAAAAGTGAGTTCTAAACTTTGTTTTTACTACATTACTCCCATTTACTTCAACATTCAATACACCCAACCATCATTTTAGTGAGCATTTAAGAGAGTGGAAGCTTCTACCATGTTCAATGTCATTACATATGAGTGAAACACCAACCTACAAGTTCAATACTTCATGAATATCATCTATTGATCATTATCTACTTGCTTGTTTATTCATTGTTTATCTCTTCCCACCTCATTTCTTTTTGATTTTCTTTATTTTACTTACTAGTTCATCATCATCTAAATGATGACATGAAGTTTGGGGTGAGTGAATCCTTATGGATAGTAGCTCTTAACCTCAAAAATATGTTTGATAGATGATGATCATAACTTCAATACCTCCAAGGTATCCTTGAAGTTATGTTCAAATGAAAATAAATCTCTCCAACAATCTTGGAGGTTCTTGATAATGAGTTTGATGTTGGAATTTTAAGTGGCTATGATCTTTATTGATGATTGAAAATACATTTTCAAAACCTCTATTTCAAAACCCCCTTCAATCCCTCTCATTTTGATCTCAAGAAAGAAAACCTTGCTTTCCCCAAAAATCTTTAAAACAGTGAGTCAAAACAGTGAGTGATCTGAGTTCAAAGATTTCTCTAGAACTCAATACTCAATGTATGGATGCAAGGCCACTTGGAAAGTCTTCCTAACTCATTAGAGAACACCCATGATTTTTGGTTTGACTTGAAAATACTTGAAAATGGTCCATTTGGACCCAAACATTCTCTCCAGATATTCTGCCTCTGTTGTCACAGCAGCTTGGTTAACTTCTAACTTCTTTTTCAGAAAACCTTTCCAAAAGGGGTGGTCCTAACTTATTTTTCCCTTAAACTTCAATGTCTTAGGGAAATTTCTGTATAAAATGGGCTTTTAGATCATTCGTTTTCATTTTCTAAGATTTTTCAACATTTCAGTCGACAGTATGGACTCTGTTTCTGAGTGACCTCTGTTGTTCATATGATTTCTCTCATTCTGTGATAGTTATTAAAGATTGGATTTTCGGGTAGTGTTCTAGACACAATAATGAACATCTCCATAAAAAAATCATGCATTGAAAGCATTCCTAACCCCTCTTTTCCATTTTTACAAGATCATGTTACTGTTCTGTCCACTATTCACAGCAAGCACATTCTAACTTTCATTCTTTGATTTGATGCTTACATACATCCCAAATTAGCTCATGTCTTAGGAAGTAGTTCATACTAAATTTGTATATATCCCATGATGATTCCTTCATACATTCATACATATTCTAGACTTCAAAGTCATTCTAGGAATTCATGTACACAAACACACTACAACCTTTGCACATTTTAAGATCATACAATGCATCCATGAAAAGATTTGGGGTTTTTGTAACTCCTAATCTAAGAAGACTATAAGGAATGATCATGATCACACGTTCATGCTTCCCTCGATCTAATCATCCTTTCTCATCCATCCCGGGGATTGAGAGGTCTTCTTTTCTCAAAGAATAACATGCATCATACTAGCTTGCTAAGCATATTTTGATTTCTTTGATTATTTTGTTTCAAGAACAATTCATATCCCCTCTAGATTAGGGAAACTTTACTATTTGATATGTAATTAGATGATTTTTTCTAGGTTTATTTGTGTGATCTTTCACTTTGCATTGTGTGATATTTGGCTTAGATCTTATGAATGATACCTTATCTTTAGATCTTCCATTTCAAATTTTCTTATGCGATGTAATATACTATCATAGTATTATTTGTCGAACCAAACATAGCATAAGGTGATTATTTGGATGCTAATTGAGGCCCGTCGAAAGACGGGGCGAGTTGAGGGTGTTTTAGTCGCGACAAAGGCTTCTTCCTCTCTCGTACCAAAATCCCGAGCCAAGTTCTTTGGTTATGAAGGGCCGGTGCCCTTTATCCATTTGGGTGAGTCAAATTAGGTTTCTTGGTTCCTTAAAGACCAAGTGGCGACTCTGTATCTGTTTTTGAAAGACCTTCTTTTCTTCGAAATCAACCTCTTGTTTTCTTTCAAATCAATTTCAAAACAAAGGAAAATCAATTCCGAAACCCCGGAAACAAACAGGAAAAACCGGGAGTGGACGACGGATTCTGCGTGTCCACACCCATTCAGGCCTCATTCGCCTCAATTTTTGTTTTACGGGTTTTGAGTTTGGGAAGAGGGGAATATGATGTTGGACTATTTCTACATCATTCCCTGGCATATCATCATAGGACCATGCAAAGACATCTTTGAATTCATTTAATAAATTGATTAACTCTTTGCTTTCTTCATTACTAAGTGTGGAGCCAACACTATAAGGAAAAAGGCCTTTTATGTCACTTTTTAAGTGACATAAATAGGTATTTATGTCACTTTTTTTTCCAGTAAAAAGTGACATAAATGGAGGCGACATAAATGTTTTAAAAGTGACATAAATATTTTTGAAAAAGTGACATAAATGTTTCATAAACCAACACATTTGTTAATAAAAAGTGACATAAATACTTAAAAGTGACATAAAAACCATTTTATTTATGTCACTTTTAACCTAAAGTGACATAAAAGTAGAAAAGTGACATAAATATCAAACAAAAAAATTACATCAAAGTCTTAAAAGTGACATAAATACTTAAAAGTGACATAAATACCATTTTATTTATGTCACTTTTAACCTAAAGTGACATAAAAGTAAAAAAGTGACATAAATACCAAACAAAATTTTTACATCAAAGTCTTAAAAGTGACATAAATACTTAAAAGTGACATAAATACCATTTTATTTATGTCACTTTTAACCTAAAGTTATATACCAACATGATTGCGAAGAAATTCTAGCTCAAGAAAACAATTCCTTGGAAGTTTAAACTGGTTTGCAGTTGGAAACTTGGAATGGTAGTTATAAATCCAAGAGAAGAAAAACTTGTATCTTGTATCTTGTATCTTGTATCATGTAGCACATCTATGGTTTAGTAAATATTTTTTGGTAACTAGAGGTACTAAGTGGCATGTGTTAATTTATGTAGTACAATTTGCACCTAATGAAGTGTCTTTTACCTAAAGTGAGTCTAATTCAAAAAGACTCACTCTTACTAATCTGAGAGTAACTACTAATTTGAAAGTAACATGCATATATGTCACGTGGTTTCCTAAAATTGAAGTGTTCACAAATTTCTCGTGGTTTATATACGGGTTTTTATGTATAGATTTTGATGTGCTACATGCAACAATACACGGCTACACGGGGCCGCTAAAATATTGAACCAGTTGAAATACGGACTAGTATAGTACTTATAGACACTTCCTTTGAACTCTTTCTAATCTTCTCGGAAAGATGAAGGGATTAAAAAAGTAAATATTATAAGTTGAATAATTAGAATGTTATCACCTAATTGGTAAAACAAAATTCAGATTACTTAGCAAAAAAAAAAGAAAAAATTCAACCAAGTCAAGACTCAAGAACAATGAGAAGATTCAAGACCAGTGTATATAAGTTCTAGATAGAAGTTCCATTTCATACATTACGGCAATGAACTTGAATCATACTTCTCACGACTCAGAAGTACAAGTTTTAGCACATGCGATGACACTAAGCATCACTGCCATGGTCTTACGGCTGACATAGTGTATAAGTGGTGTTGTAATCTTTTACTTGATTCTTGTTAGTGTTTTCTGTCTATTTCTTAGGTGTTGAACGTTCTCTATGATCAACGTACCATGTGGCTTTGAGACAATATTTGGTGTTTTTAGAAAAGGAACATCCAGAATTATTTTTTTAGGGCTAGTCACAGTGCTTAAGGACCCTTAAGGAAACACCTGCATATAGATGTCAGACTTCTGAATGGCTTCTATGTGATTTTTCCTATTCTATCTTCTTCTTTGTTCAAGAGTCTAGCTAGTATTGGTCGACTATTATCCTATCCCTCATCTCTAGTATTTGAAAATGTTAGTATAGAATTTGGATAAATGTTATAATAGTAGATGCATTTGTTGACAAAGCTGTGTAATAAGGCGTTGGCATGACATCTAAAAGGAGGGGAGGTGTCATGTGTTCAGTACTTATTGCACCATAATCATTTCGATGTTAGATGACATCACTATTAGTTGTTAAAAGGATCAAATTTCCATGGAGGAGATACATTTATGAAAGAGGAAAAAAATATTTGCACTTGAGTCCATGCAAAAGTATCTCTGCTGTGCTCATTTACTGTAGTTAATTAGCCTGTTTCTGTTACTTTTCTGGACCTGTGACTAATAGTGTACCCTTTACTACATTCGGTTAGTTCCCACAAGTCCTTGGTTCAATTTGGTTTAGTGAGCAGTTGAATGTGTTGGCCAAAGGTTCATTACCACTTAGAGAGGTTGAAGACAACTTCCAAACGATTCCACACTGGCGTATTAGAGACCAAAGAAACAATGTTCCATGGCTAGAAGTCCAATCCTAGCTTAATTTGTTTCCAACCCATAAACCAGTCAACGGATTCCTAGAAACATCTAACCAATAAGAGTTCTCTTTTGTGATATCGGTGAATCAGATACAAATTCTTTTTTGTTTCTTACACATGCATAAACAGATTTGTCTGAGTTTTTGCAGTCAGAAGGTGAATGTCTAGCAATCTTTAATTGCTATTCGCATAAATTCTAGAGTAATTAAATTTAAGCACATCAACCAACTATGATATTTCAAGCAAAATGGAGGAAAAGATAGGAGTTAAAATAGCAAAAACCATAATCAGAGCAGCAATGTGTTTCAATGACATTATAGTCTTAAAAGGAGGGGACATGTGTACATACCTGGAGCATAAAACCAATGCGTTCTACAGGCATGACAGGCCAGTCTTCCAGCTGAGGAATGTGTGTGATTCCAAATACATACCTGCAGTGAACAAAACAAGTCATAATAGGCAGAATAATCTTAAAAGTTATGAATCACTTTCACACGTCTTAAGGGGTGGTGGTGTGTCCGGGATCAGAACCAGCCAATGGCAAGCAGTTCGCACCAGGTACCAACTTGTACCCTGTGAGCTGTCCAGTCCTATTGACAGTTCTTGTGTTCCTTACTTGTAGTATAATTAGACAAGATAATCAGCTTTTAAGTTGGTGATGAAACATTTAAAAAAAAAAAAGAAGGGGAAAACATTATACAAATAAAACAGTCATACATCTGCATCTGGGTTTAACGTCACCAATGCTGGCCTACGAGACTCTTGGATGCAAAGAAATCAAGTCCTTTGGTTGGCCACACAAGAAACATGTGTCTGCACATGTAAATAATTTAGAAACATCAATCACTACTCTCTTGGATTAGATAGAATGGCATTTGACTTTCCCATGAAATTGGAACATTGAGAGAGAGAGAGAGAGAGAGAGAGAGAGAGAGAGAGAGAGAGAGAGAGACCCAACAAAAGAGAGTCCTAGTTTTACAACAACAAAACACATTTACGATGCAATGAAAACAATATCTTCCTATCACTTACCATGTACATTCAGTATAACCCCTTCCCCTGCAACTTGGACAGGGTAACTCTCTGATGTACTGGCGGTTTGGACCAAACCATGATCTTGGTTTTAGTGTACCGGATATAACATTCTTGATATTCAAGAGAGAAGAAAATAACTATAAACTGTTATAAACCCCTTGTGCATAACCTGGCATTCATTTAGCAAATTTCATGGGAAAGACACCTACAATAACATACTTCAATTTTCATGAAGTGGTAATGAAATGGAAAAAAGCGATCGAATTTCAGACTTGAACATTAACAGAAAGCCATCTTAATTGTGGTATCCAGCGAAAGGTAAGAGCAACTCCAACTAACTAGCAAAAATAAACCATCTTCAAGGGTTTAATGAGGGAAAAGATTAGGAAGAGAAGTGAAAGGGTGAAGAGGATTGGGAGAAACATCTTCAGTAGGTGTAGTAAGAGTGTGTGTTTTTGTGAGTTTTAGGCTCTTAGCTAGTAGGGTTGGTCTATTTATATAGAAATGGGATAGGGTTGATTTTTTTGGACCATTGCAATTGGTTTGTTAGAGATATGGTCATGCATTACTTCACGTGCATGGTGATCGTTAAACGAATAGGTTGGAAACGGACAGATTTTGGGCTGTGATGCCATGTGATTGTGTCATCATTTCAGGCAGAGACAATAAGGCTCTTTTTTGTTTGAGAATGTGTGAGGCATAGAATAGCATATTCTGCCTACTCAGAAGATAATTCATATAAGAGACCATTTGATGCTACAATTTCAATTAATTAACGACAACTGATTTGAAAAACCATGAGATTTATAGAAAAGTCATGTAACCATCGATAGGATAAAGTCCATATATGGATTCAAAGATAATAAACAGTAATTGAAACAAGCTAATTTAATTTGATGAACCAGAAGGGTTATGATCAGAGAAAATCAATTTGTTTTACTATCAATCAATTCACCCTAACTACACATCTGATAGGAAATGAATTATCTATCTATGATTACAAGAGAAAACAAAATCAAAAGGGTAAAGTCTGAAAATAAAATTTGAAATTGTGGTCCACTATCACATGGGGGAGATATAAACAAGACATTTTTTGACAGCCAAAAAGGAGTCTGCAAGTCTTCTTGTCACATTAGATGGCACCCAATACCCATCCAAAAATATGTGGATCATAGACCTTCAAACATAGAGAGAAAGCAAGAATACATGTATAATCTTCAAACATATAAAGTCACTTATCAAGTCATTGTAATCTGCAAAAGCCATATAAAACTCCAAGAAATCAAGATTGTCAAGAAAGCTTCTAATATGGGAAACAATCTTTGCTCGAGTCTTGAATATTTGGCGAACTTCCATGTTTAACATTAAATCTAAATAACGTTGACGATAGCGAGTTTCCTAGCAACATTGTCAACAAAATCATCACCGAGAGAGAGAGAGAGAGAGCATTTGAAATAACAGCTAGAACAATATCTAATACCTGATCCTTTAATAAATAAGCTTCTGGATTCCTGGTACTTCCTGGAACCCATATTTTAGCTTTCTGTACAGCAGACGTCATGTCAAAAAGACAGATTTATTGCTGTGTCTTTGTGTCATTAGATTCATGAATTAGGAGACGCGACACTTAGGCACGCAGCCTAACCAGACACCCATATCATAGTCCATTGATATAGATATACTAATTACTATATATCTGGTTTCTTTCTCAGACCTTCCTATGTCAGTGTCACCATTCATGATTGCCAAACAAAAATCCAAAATGACAGGCATGTATTTGGAGACGGGGGAAGGAAGTAAGGAACCACCTAAAAAGTGCTAGCCTGTGAATCCTAGAGCAACCACTAGGAGGAGAGACAGGGAATGAATAAGAGCGGGTTCCCAACACATTCCCTTGGATTTTCAACTATGTAGAAAGTGTACATAAACTCCACATACCTAACTTGAATGCATACAGACATCGATTTTTATAACCGAAATTTACAATATCACATGGATAAATATCGTAGGAACATGCACTTTCCCAGTTGCTTTAGTAATTAGAAAGGGTAAACTGGACGGATGAGTCCTTTTTCAAGTCTATGTTATCTTTTTATCCAATGTGTATGCATTTGCAAGTTTAGGTTTAAAAACAATAAAGAACTAAATTTCCTCCGGGATGACACCAAATTAGTTAAATATCTATACAAAAGGATTTTTCCCAGCTGATTTCTGAGCTTCGAGGGCTTTCAGCCTATTTTCAAAGTATTGCTGCAGGTACAATAATACATTAACTATTTAATTTTTCTAACCATTGCCAGTTGCCAGTTGCCACTGGAAAACAAATGCATAAAGTTCAATAAACTAGGAGTTTGTGCTCTACGTGGCACGGCTACAGACACGGGACACAAAAAAGACAATATGGAAAATGGCGCACGACAAATCTTAAAGTAAAGGATATGGACATGGCAAGGACACAGAGAGTAAAAATTACATTTTTAGATTAATATAGACAGCGTGTTGTATCCACGCCGGTTTCCTAAATTTTCAAATATCTCACTTTGTTCGACTTTTTTACCTCAAAAGATAAAGAAAAAAAAACATCCAAAGATCCACATTGCCATGGCAATTCTCAATTTCTCATAACCGGCAGCGTTTACATGTTTTTAGCGTGTCTGACATGTCCGACGGGTGTAGGTGACTGACACCGGACATGGACATAGGCCACATAGCGCCCAAATTGAAGTGTCCGTGCTACATAGGTTGTGCTAAATATGTTGAATTCTGCCACGGAATACTAAGTACAAAGCATATTTAAGCGTGAGAGAAGAAATATACTGTTGGATCCATGTCTTCGTCATCTGCTGCTACAGACTTCTGAGCTTGGGAGGTCTGCATGGCAGCAACCTGGAGAGGAATGATGCCATAGTTAGAAGTTTAGAACACATAACAAACACCAATGACCAATGTACTTCAAAGCCAGTTTTAGAATGCCAAAAACGGGATTAGGTTCAGTCCCTACTCCCATTCTTATCTGGTTTTTTGGAAAACCATAAAAATTCTTGGAAGCACGGTTTTTTGGTTCAGTCCTACTTTCATGTTGGTTTTCAAAGGAACTAGTTTTAAGAGTCATATTAGATTAGACACGGACTACTATGTAATTAAAAAACATGCACCAAACACTTGAAAAATAGAACCAGTTCACTTGTGAACCACAGAACTAGTCTTGAGCTTTCTGAAACAGCCCCTAAAAGTTTTCCGGTTCAAAGGTTGCAGTTGAGAAGGGGCAAGCAAGGTGTGCTCTATGTGAGATACTCCCTCCGTCCCATATTAAGAGTCTCTTTTGGGAATTCTAACTTATTAAGAGGATAACCTTGATTTTGGTGAGATTTTCAACTTTCTAATATTACCCTTTTTGAAATTCAAAATTATTGTGTCACATCAAAAAAAAAAAGATGGAAGAGTTGGATATAATAAAGGGCAAATTTGGAAAGTGTGTATTAAAGTACTTTGACTTGTTAAAGAGGACTCTTAAAATGGGACATCAAAAAATGGCATCAAGGACTCTTAATATGGGACAGAGGGAGTATAATGGTTTCCACCGCATAGCAAGTCTCAGTAGTAGTTGCGTGAGATTGTGCAGACAAAAGTCACTTATCATTCACAGGCTGATCTTCTTGTAGAAGTGAGTTCAATTACATAATTTACATGTTTTGACCAATCAAGTAGTTTAAGCACACCAACTAATGAATAAAAATGATAGAGAAAAAACTAAAAATTGAAATTTTAAAATCTAAAAGTAATTTTACCAGTATTTAGAGGAGATAGAACATAAAATCATAATATCAATTTATTTTTACTAAACTGTATAAATTATACCTAAATGAGATTGTACTAACTATGACATGGTTTGGTATCTTACCCCAAGAAATTAAATGTAGCTCAATGAACCAATGAATTCACAACATAAGCTAAAATAAAAACAAGATCACAAGCTAAACTAACCGTTAAAGATGTGGGTATGCCAATTGACCAAAGATTCACTCTTTGATCGTCCCCTCCAGTAACAAAAAGGCGCCCTGTGTTCTTCCCAATCTTTATACAGTTAACATTTCCTAAATGGGCTAGAAATTCCTCTATATATCAACTCAGTCAAGAAAACAAAGTAACAAAGCACAAAATGAAATACATATAATAAATGGGTCCAGCTAAGCTCCTTTAATTCCCAGAAACAAAAACAATTAAAAGCACGCATTTTAGAAAAATAAATAAAAATAAAAATTATTATTTTCCTTCCTTTTTCATTAGTTTTCTCAGCAGCCAAACTGAAATAAAATTGTAAATATTTTGAGGTGGCCAGTTCAAATATAGTTCACGTCAAATACAATTTAACAGAAAAAACCCTCGAAATAAATCGAGATTTCAGAAGAGTGGGAACTTGAGCTAAAACATTTCAAGAAAAGTCAAATTTTTTCAAAGGATACGCAATTTATATCCACGCTTCGCCATTTTTTCCAAGAAAATTCCGACTCCGAACTGAAAACAAAAATCTCAGAACGATTGTTGGCTGAATTGAGGCACCAGTCTAGAGAAAATCAGATTTGCGAAAGAGATATATATATATATATATAACCAACTTCTGTATCTAAATGCTTTGCTTAAAAATTAAAATCCACAGAGATAGATGGGAATTGGATTCGGCGATTCAAAAAGTGGGGAAAAGTTTAAGAACTTTGACTTTTCGAGAGGCGCGTATGGAGTTTCAGACAAAGAAAAATCACAAAATTAACACAAAAAATTAGAAATATTTTAAAAAAAAACCCTAGGTTAAAATTGGAGTACAAATAAACCTTTACCTAAACAAATAATCAAAGAGAGACTTCGCTGTGAAAGGGACAATGACGTGACACAGGGGTCCGATTCGTCATCAAATGCTCGGTACCAATGAGGTTTGATGATGGTGGTGGCGGCGTGGTGGTGTGGATTGATGATGATGATGGCGGCGTGATGGTCATGGCATGGTGTGGAGGCTTGGTGATGATGGTCCACTGGTGTGGTGGTGGTAGCTTGGTGATGATGGTTCGCTGGATTGGTGGTGCTGGCTTGGTGATGATGGTTCACGGCGTAGTTTGGCGGCATGGTTTGAGAGAGAGAGATCGATGGAAATGAGAGGGAAAATTTGAGAAGGGAGAGCTAGTGACTAAAAAAGCCGCGCGCATAATTTTTTTTTTATGTCACTTTAAAAAAAATTAGATATTTATGTCACTTTTTATAAAAAGTGACATAAAAGTGAAATGTTTTATTTACAAAAATGCCACCGCATTTTTATTTATGTCGATTTTAAAAAAGTGACATAAATGCATTATTATTTATGTCACTTTTTAGAAAAATGACATAAATATTTTCATTATTTATGTCACTTTTTTCAAACAATGACATAAATAATCAAGCATTTATGTCACTTTTTTAAAAACTGACATAAATACTAAAAAAGTGACATAAAAAGACCCAGCTAGAAATATTTATGTCACTCAAAATAAAAGTGACATAAATACAAGTTTTAAAGTGACATAAAAAGCCTTTTTTCTTGTAGTGCAATATAAACATTTTGTGGATTATCTTCATTTCCCAAATTAATTGTTAAAGTGCCTTCAATGATTTTACATGTAGATTCATTTTCCTTTTCAATTAATTTTTGCAATTCATCTGGTATTTCACTACATTCATCACATGCATCACAATTATTATGCGCAGCCGAGTAAGCTGAATTAGTCATATTCTCATTAATTTCTTGGGAGCAATTACAACAGACATAGAAATTGAAAGATGCCTCATTTGGGCCAATACAGACTTTGGGTGAGGGGGATACCTATCACTAGACTCAAAAACCCATTCCTTCTTCCTTTTTCCTCCAAGATCAGTGATGAAGCGCTCTTCTAGGTTCCTATTTTGAGTAATTTCCCCTATTTCTTCTTCCTCTAGTTCTTTTCCAAGTTATGAGTTCTCCCTTCCTGCTTTTTCCTTGCTTTCTTCTTCACCTCTGCTTTGCCCATCTTTATCCACACTCTCCCCGGTACTACCATTTCTAATCCCTCTATGCTCCTCTCCCTATAGGTCCTTCATCGCCAAGCCATCCAAAGTGCACACCCAATCCTGAATAGTGGTGGATTTCGTGGGTACTTCCAGGTAAGGTTCCTTATAGTCAGAGAAGTCGTGTGCAAAGAAAATTTCAAATCCTGGCTTCATGCATTTTTCCACTTTGTCAAACCATGGCTTCGGGAAACCGCAAAATGGAAACTCCTCTCCTTCTTTGACGAAATATCCATTGAGAGTCTTTGAGTATGATTCTATTAGCGCATCAGCCGATTTCTTCCTTTTCTTCATTTCTTCCCTTAATAGCTAATATCTCAACCCACGGGTATGCGTTTGCGTGACAATGTTTGTAAACTTGGACAATCCTTGATGCTTCTTACCTAGACCCATCCCCGGGAAGAATCCCATCCTTCTCATAATTCCGGCCACCAATGGACTTGCATACTGATCAAAGTAAAGTGGTAAAAACTCTCTTGGCTTGCTGTCTTCTATCACATTGACGAATTCGAACCCGCCCAAGCTTGTCTCTTCCTCTTGAATTTGTACTTCCAAAACCGGAGCACTAGATGAAGCTCCAGACGCATGTATCCAACTATCCCCTAGAACATCACAAACTTTACCCTTCCAAATGTACTTGACTTTCTGATGGATGGTTGACGGGATGGCACCCAAACTGTCCAGCCATGGCCTTTCTAGAAGTAGATTGAAAGATGCAGTAATATCGATAATCTGGAACTCTACCTCCTTTTCCCCGGCCCCAATAGAGAGATTAAGAAAAATGATCCCCATAACCGCTCGCTGAGTATTGTCATAGGCCCTTACCTTCTGCTCTAATGGTATAAATGTGGATTCATCAATCCCCATCCTTTTGGCTATTCGGAATGGGCATACGTTCAATGTAGACCCATTGTCAACGAGACAAGCAGGCAAAGAGTTTCCTAGACACTCGACGGTAATGTGCAACGGCTTGTTGTGAGCGGGTCCTCCAGGAGGTAAGTTAGCTTCAGTAAAGGAGATAGCGAGAGTCCAGCTCTTGTTGATCATGTCGATGAGATCTTCTGGGGTGATGTTGATGGAGACATCAGATTGATTGAGAGCATCGAGGACCGCTTATCTATGATGTTTGGAAGCAATTAACAATCCCCAAATAGTGATATTTTTGCTTGTGTCTTCTTCATCTGTCTCAAGACCCTATCTTCCTCTTCTTCCTCATTCAGTTTCCCTTTTCCCTTATCCAATTCCTGGCCTGAGTGATCTTCCTCAAGTTTGTGTGGTTTGAAATGCCTTCCTGATCGCGTTAAATGACTGACCTCTTCTTTAAACCAAAGGTCATCCTGTGCTTTAGTGACTTCTAAATTTTCTTCTTCTTTCTCACTTTCATACCAAAGATCCTCCTTAACTTTATTGATGTCTTGACTGTCATCCCCTTTATACCAAATAGAGCTGTCATCTTCAGGTGCCCACCAATCCACAGTGAGAGCCTTTTCTATCACTTTTCCCTTGTTTTTCTTCGTCGGTTCGACCAAAGCGCAGATGTTCGAATCTCCCAATATCTGATAAAACTTCCTCGGGCACCCCAACTTGGTGATCAATGTTGATGGATCAAAAGAGCTCCCTCCACTTTCCAAATAGTAAACTCCGGGTGGCGGCACTGCATGGTGATTTGGTAGTGGATTCTTGGTGATGTTTGGCGGGTTGGTGGGTGGTTCAGATATTACCTTCTTATCTATTAGATCCTGGATTTCATGTCTCAACCTCAAGCATTGATCGGTTGATTGTCCCTAATCTTGATGGAATTTGCAGTATAGATCATCTTTGAAATTTGGCGGTGGTAGATTTGGTTTCGGTCATGGCTCTAATAGGTGGAGGTGCCCCTTTGCTAGTAGCATATCCAGAGTGGTGGACAATGACACTCCCATGTCTGAGAACCTCCTCAAAGGCTTATCTCCTCCTCTCTTTGGGTAACTTTTGACTGTATCAAACTTCTTCTCTGGTTTGTTTAGTGCATTCACATCTGTAGAACTTGAATGACTTCCTGAATGCCCTCCTCCTGTCCTATAATTCGGACGCCTATACCTGTTCACCAGCTCTTCCCTCTTAATCAATCCTTCTTGTATCGCATCCTCGATCCTAGTTCCTACATCGAATACTTCAGCAAAGGTGTTGATGGATTGAAACCTCATCTTCTCTTGATAGACAGGCTGAAGGTTTTTCATTAAGATCCGGATTTTTTCCTTCTCGGTTGGCCTCTGTACCATCTTGGCTGCTTTTCTCCTCCAACAACTCAAATATTTAGCAAAAGATACCTTATTTCCCTACCGGGTAGTCTCTAAATCTTTGATGGTAACATCCTGATTATACTCGTACTGTGTTACGAATAACTTGACAACCGCTTCCCAAATTCTGGTCTTTCCAGGCTCCAATGTAAGGTACCAAGATAAGGCAACTTCAGTTAATGTCTGTTGAAACAGAACAGCCATCATAGTCGTACTCAAGCCGCTTGGCTGAAAAGCCCCTATACACATCCTGATATGGCTATGGGGGTTTCTTGTCCCATCGAATTTATCAAATACAAGCATTTTGAATCCTGCAGGTAGTACCTCACAAACCCCTTCATATAATCCCTCTAGTTCCAGCAAGTAGGTGTCTACTCCTTAGGCTTTTTGGACTACCCTTTCCAGTTTCTCTACTTTCTTGGTCATCAACTTCTCTCTCTCAGCCTTTTCTTTCTCCATCTTTTCTTTTTCTGCCCTCGGCGCTTCAGCCCTTTCTTGATCATCGAACCAATCATCCTCCCTACCAGGTGGGGGAGGATCAAAAGCTGGTGGTTGTCGGGCTAGTGTTTCCACCATGGTCATCATCCGAGCCATTTGACCTGCCTGCTGTTCCACTATGGCCCTCACTTCTGCTATCTCTTTTGCATTTGCTTCTTGTGCCATCTCTCTTCTTACTAACCTTGCAGTAGAATCTTTGTACCAGATTGTGCTCGTAGATGATTCTGTCTTTTGCCTACAACCACATTTTACTCTTTTATTTTAAATTTAAAAAAAATCAAATAAATTTTCTTTATTTTGTCATTTTTGTTTGCGAAAGAAATTTTCATGAATGCCCATATGTCATGCGGATGCAAAGAAATTTTCTTTATTTTGTCATTTTGTTTGCAAAAGAAATTTTCATGAATGGCCCATATGTTATGCGGATACAATGCCTGTGTGCGTGTGTGCCTACTCTATATGTCAAAGAAAGAAAATTCTAATCCTAACACATAAACACGTAAGCACATCAAATCCTCACCCATGTCGAGTGCGCTAATTTCTCCTTTCATTGTGATCCTCTTCACCCCTTCAAAGTTTGAAAATTTTAGAACTTGTGAAATTCATTTGACAAGCATTTCCCTAGATGATGAGATCTTTCAAATTCTTAGGAAGCTTCCCCTTCAAGGCAACAACATTTCTCAAAAAAAGATGATTGGGTTGAAGTTTTGCTTTGAAATTCATTTGAAAAGCATTTATTTAATTGCAGAGATTTCTCAAATACAATTCTCAAAATTTTGGATCATATTCCTTAATCAAAAGGTGATTGTGTCGAAACTTCGCTTTGAAATCCATTTGAAGATTATTTTAAATAATAAAATAATAATAATAAAAAAAAATAATTCCCAAGATTTTAGGGTTTCTTCCTTAAAATATGCCTCAACAAGGGTTGACTCAAAATTTTGATCAAAAGTAAACTCCAAAGGTTTTTTCTTTTTTTGAAAGAGCGATTGAATACCTTGGAAAAAAAATCTATCTGCTTCCAAAGACGTATTTAAAATTCTTTGGGTAGGAGGATCACATGATCGGATTATCACCGTACTTTTCATGAATTCGGATACATACAAGGTCAATGATGCTTAGCTATTCATGATATAAGAAGTGTAACCTTGTAATCAAAATTTGGCATGTTCTCAAATGTCATAGGACATGAAGAGGAATTGCTCAAAAGTGATTAAGAGGTTGTACATCCTACATCAAGCAAGCATCGTCATCATCTCAAGTAATCCCTTTTGGGCATACAAAGCTCCCTAGTACATAAATCCTAATCAAGAATCAACTTCCTAAGATTTGAAAGGTTCTAAAGAAACTATTATGCAAAGGCCCGGTTTTGGTCAAATAAGGGACCCTTGACACACACCCGATAGGATGCTTTATATACCAACACATGGTACAAGATCAAGGGTGATCACACAGTCCCATGATGGCTTGACCGACCGGGTTGCCCCGAGCCTCCAAGGTCATAGTTATGTGCAATCAACTGGCGAGACATGCAAGTGCAATGCAACGGGCACACAAAAATTAATTAATTTGATTTAAAAGGATGTTTTCAAGTCTAATCCTCGAGTGAACCCAAAATCAGAAATCCTAGTCTACGAAACCAGAGATTCTGGGTTCGATCCCCATTGGAGTCGCCAGATTGTGGATACCGGCATTTGGGCCCACTTTTGTTTTTAAAACAATTTTCAAATTCAAATTCAAATACGAGTTGCCACTTAATTTTTAAAGTGAAATTAAGAAACCATTTCTAAAAGCACCGATCTTTTGCGAAACCAAAGGTAATCTGGGTCCGGGGATTATGGAATGAAAGGGGAAGGAGCCCGGCGGACTAAAACACCCCCTTTCATCCTATCTCGTGACAGGCCTCTACTCATCATCCTATTTAATCGAATTAATAATCTAAGCATGCCCTTAACTAATACATAGATATAAGTATACATATCACAAGCATGTCAAAAGGGTGCAAAATTGCTAACGATAAAATATCATTCATAAGCCACATAATTCAAATAGCAAGCAAAATGATGTGCAAGTAGGGAACTAGAGAACTTACCCGGGATCGAGCCGCGAAATGGAAAACGTGCAATGCATACAAAGAATAGAAATCCTAAAAAAATGTCTCTAATCACATATACATATAAGGCAAGGCCTAAGCTAAGGTGTCGCACATGGAGCCGAAAATCAATAAAATTAACAAATGAAATAAACTAGAGAAGAGATGAGAAGTAATACCTCCAAAGCGCTACAAAACAAGGGCTAGTTCACATGCTTCACACAATAATGTGACATCAAATAATCAATCCTAAATCTCTAGCTTAGATCTATCAAGTAGAGGAAAAATTGATAAAACTATGAATTCCTTTTGATTAGTTGGAGTCATAGCACATTTATAGATATACAAGCCTCAATTAGGAGCCAATGTAATGTACATATAGGGGTTCTACAATCCCAACACGATCATAAAGAATCCATGGTTATATTCAAATAGGTTCAACCAAGCCTAATTTTATCCAAGAACTAGTTCTAATCATAAGCATCAATGTACATGAGTGAATGAATGAATATGAACAAGAATGAGATATGAATTTATTCACTAATTTGGATTACTTAACCTCTGGATTTAAGCTAAAATATCATTTTTCAAAACATGATTTGGGTCCTAACACATTAGGAAACCATTTAAGTTAAAATCAATGAGACTAGACAAAAATAATGACTATTTTTCCTAAATTACAAAGAGCAGACCAGATTTTAAAAGGTAAAAAAACCGTACTTCCAACGGTTGGATCTTAATGATTTTTGGATATGATATGACTCTATGAGTCTAGTGTTTAACCCAAAAAGAAAATCAAGATTTGAACGGTTAGATCTCTGGGAATATGGAAAACACTAGACATCACTCAGGAATTTGTAACTCTCTGTCCAGAGATCTTGTACGATTTTCTAAAAATAGTAAACAAATGAGAAAAACTTAGATCTTTTTAGGGTATCTTCCTAACACATTGAGATACTTAGAAAAAATTATTAGAGGCCAAGGAAGATCAATTAAGGTTCTGATTTATTAATTTTAAAACGGACTTACTATTTTGAAATTTTCGACAGAGAATTGCTTGTTTTGAAATTACAAGACCAAACCATCTTAAGCATGGAATTTCATCAAAACAAAATTACAGAGGTGCTTAAATGAGTTATGAACATCCTCCAATTGGTCTCATCCAATTTCCAATGAACCATGATTTTATAAAAATCTTTGATCACGATTGGTTTATGGATTCACTGCACCTTTGTTAAATTGATGTTCATATTTTGAATCAACCTTGATCCATGATTCTAGAGAGAACTAGGATCAAGTATGATTATGATCATTGGAGTAAATAATGAAATATGAAGAGATTCATAGATTTAGCCTTAATGGATTTCCATCATAGATCTCATAGCAAGAGATTCCTAAGGTCTTACTCAATCTTATGAACTCTTGAATATTCAAGTTCTCTAGATTTCAACAAACAAACTATGAAAACTTACATCTAAATCCTCTCTCAAACATATGATACTTGAGGAAATTAGAACTATTCTCCTCTCAAATTAATGGTCCTTGGAGACTCAATGAGACCCAAATCTACTCAAATCTCTATGGAATATAGTATGAATTCCATAAGATTCCTAGTAGGGAGATTCAAGTCATGAGCTAAGACTTGAATTCAACCAACTATGTGTAAATGTCACGCCCCGACGTAGCATAAATATGGAAAGCG
This sequence comes from Hydrangea macrophylla, assembly GCA_033977485.1. Lineage (NCBI taxonomy): Eukaryota > Viridiplantae > Streptophyta > Magnoliopsida > Cornales > Hydrangeaceae > Hydrangea > Hydrangea macrophylla. The sequence goes on along the minus strand of CM066997.1, from coordinate 58,647,565 downwards.
TTTAATTTCCTTTATGGACCCGTAGGTCGCGACAGTTTGAAGGATTGATTCCGTCCCAAACGTCAAACAACAATAATCAGAGTAGAGCAATCAAAGCGTACAAATAATTTTCTAACTTATTACATATTGCAGTACGGGGTCTCTAAAGGCACAAACCGCTTTAAATCAAAACAATAACTTAATATCTATTACAGTCATCCTTATTACAAACCAGTTCAGGAATTTAAAGAATAGAATCTTAATAACAGTTTTATCTTCCAAAAACAGCCGTTCTCAGTTAGCATAATCATAAGGCCCCGCGTAGTCATAACCTAAAAAGCCTGAACACGAATGTCCAGGGCGCATCAACGCCGTCAGCTTCAAGAAGCTGGTGAGTATTAAAAACATAACTTTAAATGTAAAACATACTCATTTACCGTTTTCCAATTCTCGCGTAATCCAATAAGTTTACATTAAAGCATGGAGGTCATTTTAGGAAACAAGCACAATATTATTTAAAAGATATAATTCACATATATGTGACCGTGTATGTGAACAATGCACCATCTCATCTTACCGACTCTTTTCTCTCGACAAAACCCAACAACCCACCATTACATATCAGTATCTTTGAAACGCTAAGATAGCCACACTTTAGCACAGGGGTGCCAGGGAATGTCCTGTTTGCCTCACACTTTGGTCCGGGGTACCAGGGAGTGTCCATTACCTCACACTTTGACTACCTAATCCACCATGCAAATATCGGAGGAACCCTCACGCAGTATCCAGGCTCGGGTATCAGGGAGTGTCCGTAGGCCATACTTTACCACTACCATGGGTGCCAGGGAATGTCCAAGTTTGGCTTCACACACTTTGACTCTACCATGGTCGTCAGGGAGTGTCCAGTTTTGCCACCGTCGCATTTCAAAGACACCCTCACCGCAATCTCAATCACAACACACTTTGGTACTCACTTACCAGGGAGTGTCCACAACACAATCTCAACCGCACTCACTATGCCACGCTGACCATTACTCTTTGACCCACATTCATGCTCACCATGCATGTACAACTGACACCACATGTATGTCATGAAACTTTAGAACATGAGGAAATTAACTGAATTATATAATCGATGTGCGTACGGGGATTGATAAGTCACAATTCATCGTTTTAATCGTTCAAACATAACAAATTAAGGATCTGATTTAAAAAATTTCCCAAACAGTACCCAAACAATATATAAATTTTATCCCAGACAGTCCCTTATCACAAAACAAGCAAAACTAGAAACTGTTAGAAGTCGCGCGCATGGGCCGCTCGCGCGAAATGCCCAATTTTTCGTTTTCTTTATTAAAACTTTTCTATCTGTCAGAATACAGGAAGATCGCGCGCGCGGTTCGCTCGCGCGATCTGCCTAATTTTCATTTTCCTTTATAAAACTTTTCTGTTTGCCTGGGAACACAAACCTCGCGCGCCCGGGTTACTCGCGCGAGGGTTCTTTCGCGCGGTCCGCTCGCTCGATCGTGCGCGCGAGTTTCAGCAGAGACTTCATCTTCTTCGTGGAGAATGCCCTGTTTCAGATGTTCAGGGTCTTTATGACCCATTTTCAATTCTGTAAGTTACTAGGCCTTATAATATATGATTCTCTTCGGTTTTTCACAAGGATTATGATTCCATAATCAATTTAACATAAATCAAACCATATCTCTCTAATTTTATGAAAAACTAAAAGATGTTAAAATTTGATTTCTAATATACTTTTTCATATGAACAAATTAAGCTTCAACACTTTAGGCATAGTCTATATATATATCATAATCTTTCATTATTATCTATAAAAACGTATTTTGGTTGAGTTTGAAAGATCATGATTTTTCAAGCTATGAGCATCAACGTAAATTTATCAATGGTGATTCAGACATCAAGCTATCCATACTGTAATTGAACATGAAATTACTTCCAAAGTGAGTGTAAAATACTCACAGATATCAAGGATGAAGAGATTAGAGTATGTTGAGAAAGAAATACAAGAACAGGAATTTCAAACCCAAGCTTTGGCTATGGGGATTGAGAAGCTTTCTTACTCTAGAATCTGTGAGTTCTCTGTGTATCTCTCTCACTCCCTTACTCAAGTTCAGTATATTGGTTTGTAGTGATCATGTAAAGAAGATGTGTGTGTGTATGTTGTATATAAAGGAAACAATCTCAAACTACTTGGAGCCCAAGTAGTTTCTCACACACTCAACAATTAGAATTTTGTTTTTCAATTTCCCTGAACCACATAATACACACACATATACATATACATAAACATATGCAACTGTTGATGTAGTGCAGGGGCCAAACTAGGTTCATAGGGGGTACATGGAGGAGGTGTTTGGCAATTAAGCTTTTGACACAAAAATTACACATGCACTAATGTATTATCCAAACAAGGCACCATCAATCATTACTTGCCATAAATGGAATAAATCATGTGTCACTTCATGATTGGTGAAGTATGCCATATTGTGGGAGATCATCGCAGCGGGGACAGTTTTGAACATAAACTGGTACTTTTCGTGGCGCTGTGTCCGTCACAAAATACAGAAAATTCATTTTAATGTTGGAAATGATTTTTCGATTTTATAAAAATACTGATTGAGTTAAAAGTAAACATTTCCACTGTTTTGAAATACAGTTTTGAAATCTAACACACGTGTTGCTAAATTTTACAGAAATTATAGTTTGACCCCAAAAGAGTTTTAAATATGAAGTAAAACAAGAAATCAATTTCAACATGAGAGTTGCAAAATTTAAAATAATCCTACGAACACAGATTAAACATGGAATTTCAATTTAGATATGTCAAAGCAAATACATATAATTAAATGGAAATATAGGTTGTTACACCCTTCCTCCCTTAAACAGGATTTCGTCCCCGAAATCATGACTAACTAGTCCTGAAACAACTCCGGGTACTTCTTCCTCATCTCAGCTTCAACTTCCCACGAGGCTTCATTCTCGTCATGGTGATTCTACTGAACCTTCACCAACGGGATATCCTTGTTCCTCAACTTCTTGATACTCTGATCCAGAATCTTCACGGATCTCTCCTTGTAAGAAATGTTATGACTCGTCTTAATATCGTCATAACTAACTATGTGCGAGGGGTCTCGTATGTGCTTTCTCAGCATACTCACATGAAATACGTTGTGAACCCCAGACATCTTCGGTGGTAGCGCGAGTCGATAAGCCACTTTTCTGACATGATCCAAAATCTCAAACGGTCCGATTAAACGCGGAGCTAATTTTCCTCTCTTGAGACCGAAGTGTACTACTCCTCGGGTCAGTGAAACCTTAAGAAGTACGTGATCTCCAACACTAAATTTCAAATCTTTCCGGCGTTGATCGGCATAACTCTTATACCGGCTTTGAGCGGTCCACATCCTTTCCTTGACCAAAGAAATCTTCTCATTGGTTTCTCTAACCAAATCTGGTCCCAACAACTCTGTGTCTCCAACCTCTGCCCAACACAATGGAGAATGACATGGTCGTCCGTACAATGCTTCGAACGGAGCCATACCGATACTCGTGTGATAACTGTTGTTATAGGAAAATTCAACCAACGACAAGTGTGTTTCCCAAGAATCTTCAAAATCAATAACACAAGCCCTAAGCATATCCTCCATGATCTGATTGACACGCTCAGTTTGCCCATCTGTCTGAGGGTAAAAAGTAGTACTCATCTTGAGCGAGGTTCCCATAGCTTCTTGCAGACTTTCCCAAAATCCAGAAGTAAAACGTGCATCACGGTCTGACACAATTGACACAGGTGCACCGTGAAGTCGCACAACTTGTTGTATGTACATCCGGATCATCTTTTCCACCGAGTATGTCATACTATAAATAATGAAATGAGCAGACTTCGTCAATCGATCCACGATTACCCAAATGGCGTCATGATTTTGCTGCGATCGAGGCAATCCCACTACAAAATCCATGGTTATGTGCTCCCACTTCCAACCTGGAATAGGTAGCGGTTGCAATAATCCTGACGGTCTCTGATGTTCGGCCTTGACTTGCTGACACGTCAAACACTTGGACACAAATTTGGCCACATCCTTCTTCATAACTTCCCACCAGAAATTTCTCTTCAAATCTTTGTACATTTTTGTCCCTCCTGGGTGAACTGTATATCTTGACTTATGTGCTTCTTCCAGAATGTCTTTCCTTAATTCACCACAATCCGGCACACATAATCTATTCCTGCACCGATATCCTCCATCGACTCCCACCTTCCATTCTGTCGGGTCTTTCTCTGACATCTTCACGAACCATGTCTGAAACTTCTCATCTTCTTTCTGAGCTCCAATAATACGGTCGATAAGAACAGGCTGTAGGATAAGACATCCAAAAATTTGTCCTTCTTCTTCTTCAGCACTCTATACATCGAACTCTGCCAACGTCTCCAATGCTCGCCATTCTCTAACCATTAAGGAGGCGATCGTTTCACGAGTCTGCCGACTCAAAGCATCAGCAACCACATTAGCTTTAACAGGGTGGTACTCTAACGTGAAGTCGTAATCTTTGATTAGTTCCATCCATCTGCGTTGCCTCATGTTCAACTCTTTCTGTGTGAACAAATATTTCAGACTCTTGTGATCGGAGAATAAATCAAACTTCTCACCGTAGAGATAATGTCTCTAAATCTTGAGTGCAAAAACTACTGCTGCCAATTCCAAATCATGAATGGGGTAATTTAACTCATTCGACTTCAACTGTCTGGACCCATAGGCGATAACTCTGCCATCTTGCATAAGTACACACCCTAGTCCTTGAGATGACGCGTCACTGAAGATAGTGAACTTCTCATCAGGCTTGGGTATAGCTAGTACCGGTGCGGTAGTGAGTCTCTCTTTTAGCTCCAGAAAGGCCTGCTCATGCTTTTCTGTCTAGTCGAATTTCAAATTCTTCTTTGTCAACCCAGTTAATGGCGCAACTATTTTTGAAAACCCTTCAACAAATCTTCTGTAATAGCCCGCGAGTCCAAGGAAACTCCAAACTTCTATAGGGTTGCTCGGCCTAACCTAGTTTGACACAGCATCGGTCTTGGACGAATCCACAAAAATTCCTTGAGATGACACCTGGTGTCCTAAAAATTTCACTTTTTGCAACCAGAACTCATACTTACTGAACTTGGCATACAAGTGGTGGTCCTTGAACGTTTGCATCGCAATCCGTAGATGTTGATTGTGTTCTTCTCCCGACTTAGAATAGATCAAAATATCATCTATGAAGATGATGACAAATTGATCCAAATAAGGCTTGAACACTCTGTTCATCAGATCCATAAATACTGCTGGGGCATTCGTCATTCCAAGCGGCATCACCAAAAACTCATAGTGACCATATCGGGTTCTGAAAGCAGTCTTAGGTATGTCTTCCTTCCGTACCCTCAACTGATGATATCCCGACCTTAGGTCTATCTTGCAAACTGTCATAGCTCCTTTTAGTTGATCAAACAAATCGTTAATCCGAGGCAAGGGATACTTGTTCTTAATAGTCACTCGGTTCTGTTCTCTGTAGTCGATACACAACCTAAGCGTCCCATCCTTCTTCTTTACAAATAACACTGGTGCTCCCCAAGGCGATGTACTTGGACGTACAAAACCTAGGTTCTCGAGCTCTTGAACTTGTTCCTTCAATTCCAACAGTTCGGTGGGGGCCATTCTGTAGGGAACCTTCGTAATCGGTACGGTACCCAGTATAAGCTCAATACAGAACTCTATACTTCTCTCGGGCGGCAAACCAGAAATGTCTTGAAATACTTCTTCGAAGTCCTTGACTACAGGTATCGACAATGCTGTTGCTTCTGTACTAACGACTTCGATGTTTGCCAAACATCTAGTGAGGAACATATCTCCCGAAGGGTTATATTGAAAATCAAAGGGTTGATTCTCGTTGTCGGAGAATGTAATTCTCTTCCTCGCACAATCCCACTTCACTTGATTCTGAGAGAGCCAATCCATTCCTAGGATTATGTCGAACTCCTTCATTGATAGGACAATCAGCCTTACAGGGATTTCACGGTCTCCTAATCATAAAGGACAATCCTTGCACACGTGTCCTAATCTGACTGCGGCTCCTAATGGTGAGGTAGCCCTCAAAGCTTTCTCTAAACGATGAGGTAAGATACCCAATCTCCGAATTGTATTAACAGATATGAACGAAAAAGCAGCACCCGTATCAAATAAAACTTTAACTTGGGAGTTAAACAAAGTCAAAGTACCTTCCACTGCTTGTTGATCAGGTTGAGCTTCTTCATAATCTCCTTCTTCAAAAATAGTTCCGTCATATCTAGCAGCATCAGGAATAATAGCATTCACGCGAGTCTAACCTTGTTGACCATACGTCACTTGCTTAGGAGCAGTATAGAACTTGCTGATGTGACCTGGTTCACCACAGTTGTAGCAGACTATGCCTTGCTGAATAGCACGCCTCGGTGCCTTACAATCTCGAGTCAGATGACCGGGGTTGCCACAGTTGAAACATTTTCCAGCATTACTACCTTCTCCCACTCGGGGCTGAGTCGGATAGGTGATAGCTTGGGTCCTCTTGCTTCCATCAAAATTCCTCTTCTGCCCTTAGGTACGATTCGTTGGTGGTCTATTTCAAAAATTACCCCTTTGAGGCGGTCAGAATTCGAATTGTTTACGGTTCACTCGAGCGTCCTCTTCTAGATTAGTAGCCAAGCTAACCAATTCCTCAAACGACTTATCTAGGTGACCGAGAGTCAGGCGGGAAATTTGCGGTGTCAGCCCTTGACTGTACTTACGGATCCTCTTTTCCTCAGTATCAACCATGTGTGGAGCGAACTGAGACAATCTCTCAAACTTGGTGGTGTACTCTTGCACCGACTTGGTTACTTGCGTTAAATCCATGAACTCCTTCTCTCTTCTGTACCTTTCTATAGCCGGGAAATACTTCTCCAAAAATCTCCCCTTGAATGCAGTTCACGTCATTCCCATTGCAGCTCCATTCCCGATAGTAGCTATGACCGAATCCTACCAATCTGCGGCAGGATCGATTAATTAAAAGGTAGCTAATCTCCTCTTGTCCATCTCATTGCACTAGACAGCTTTGAACATGCGGTCCATTTGTCTCATCCACTGTTCTGTTTTCCAAGGTTCTGCGGTACCCGCAAACTGCTCGGGCCTTAGTGCACGGAATCTCTCCAGCAGCTTATCTCCAGTCTGGTGGTCTCGTCGGTTATCATTCTGATTGCTAACCCTTTCGAGACGTCTGACGAAAGCTTCAAACATTCCTGTGGGATTGGCAACCTCAGGTGCTCCCTCGATCAAATTCCTGTTCCTCCTTAGTCCTCCAGCCATTCTATGCATGATAGTAATAATAGGATAAGAAACATGCATGAAGCAGTACTATGAAGCAATTTAAATGACGACAACATTCAAAAGAGTATATTTTATATATAACTTCTTGTAAAGTTGATACAAAAAGCGTGTATGATTAGATCAATGCCTACCCTATCTGTATGGGTTAGGACGCATATGTCCATGTAAGGGTTAATGCCAAAAATGGGGTTATTGCCCTATGCTCTAATGCATGTAATTACAGTTTGCAAAAAGAGGTAGAGCTAACAGTCAAAAGTAGTTAATATGTACAAAGTGATATCTAAGAAATCAGTCTTCTCCGTAAGCAGCTATCAGGAGATCTAGCAAGTCGACGGGGCAAAATCGCTGAACAAGGAACGGGCCCACCAAATCAAAATTAGAGCTCTGAGAGGTCGACGAGGAAGCAGGCGCTGGGGCATCTGCTTCAACTGGCACCTCCTCAGGCAGAACTAGCTCAAGTGCTAGCTCCTCCTCGAGCTTAAAAGGTACTCACTTAAATCACGACATGGATAATCTTAGGCATTTGGGTGCAAAGCTTAAGCTAACATATCGTGGAATCGGGTCTAAACTGGTAAACACTAACCTGGCTAAACTATCTTGGGATAAATAATAACCTGGCTCTGATATCACTAAATCTTGTCACGCCCCGATGTAGCATAAATATGGAAAGCGTTTAATTTCCTTTATGGACCCGTAGGTCGCGACAGTTTGAAGGATCGATTCCGTCCCAAACGTCGAACAACAATAATCAGAGTAGAGCAATCAAAGTTTACAAATAATTTTCTAACTTATTACATATTGCAGCACGGGGTCTCTAAAGGCACAAACCACCTTAAATCAAAACAATAACTTAATATCTATTACAGTCATCCTTATTATAAACTAGTTCAGGAATTTAAAGCATAGAATCTTAATAACAGTTTTATCTTCCAAAAGCAGCCATTCTCAGTTAGCATAATCATAAGGCCCCGCGTAGTCATAACCTGAAAAGCTTGAACACAAATGTCCAGGGCGCATCAACGCTGTCAGCTTCAAGAAGCTGGTGAGTATTAAAAACATAACTTTAAATGTAAACCATACTCATTTACCATTTTCCAATTCTCGTGTAATCCAATAAGTTTACATTAAAGCATGGAGGTCATTTTAGGAAACAAGCACAATATTATTTAAAAGATATAATTCACATATATGTGACCGTGTATGAGAACAATGCACCATCTCATCTTACCGACTCTTTTCTCTCGACAAACCCAATAACCCACCATCACACATCAGTATCTTTGAAATGCTAAGATAGCCACACTTTAGCACAAGGGTGCCAGGGAATGTCCAGTTTGCCTCACACTTTGGTCCGGGGTACCAGGGAGTGTCCATTGCCTCACACTTTGACTACCTAATCCGCCATGCAAATACCGGAGGAACCCTCACGCGGTATCCAGACTTGGGTATCAGGGAGTGTCCATAGGCCACACTTTAGCACTACCATGGGTGCCGGGGAATGTCCAAGTTCGTCTCCACACACTTTTACGCTACCATGGTCATTAGGGAGTGTCCAGTTTTGCCACCGTCGCATTTCAAAGACACCCTCACCGCAATCTCAATCACAACACACTTTGGTACTCACTTACCAGGGAGTGTCCACAACACAATCTTAACCGCACTCACTATGCCACGCTGACCATTACTCTTTGACCCACATTAACACTCACCATGCATGTACAACTGACACCACATGTATGTCATGAAACTTTAGAACATGAGGAAATTAACTGAATTATATAATCGACGTGCGTACGGGGATTGATAAGTCACAATTCATCATTTTAATCGTTCAAACATAACAAATTAAGGATCCGATTTAATAAATTTCCCAAACAGTACCCAAACAGTATATAAATTTTATTCCAGACAGTCCCTTATCACAAAACAAGCAAAACTAGAAACTGCTAGAAGTCGCGTGCGGGGGTCGCTCGCGCGAGGGGTCGCTCGAGTGGGCTGCTCGCGCGATATGCCCAATTTTTTGTTTTCTTTATTAAAACTTTTATATCTGCCAGAATACAGGAAGATCGTGCGCGCGGGTCGCTCGCGCGGTCCGCTCGCGCGATCTGCTCGCGCGACCCTCGCTTGCGCGATCGCGCGAGCGAGTTTCAGCAGAGACTTCATCTTCTTCGTGGAGAATGCCCTGTTTCAGAAATTCAGGGTCTTTATGACCCATTTTCAATTCTGTAAGTTACTAGGCCTTACAATATATGATTCTCTTCGGTTTTTCACAAGGATTATGATTCCATATTCAATTTAACATGAATCAAACCATATCTCTCTAATTTTATGAAAAACTAAAAGATGTTAAAATTTGATGTTTTATATACTTTTTCATATGAACAAATTAAGCTTCAATACTTTAGGCATAGTCTATATATATCATAATCTTTCATTGTCATCTATAAAAATGTATTTTGGTTGAGTTTGAAAGATCATGATTTTTCAAGCTATGAGCATTAACGTAAATTTATCAATGGTGATTCACACATCAAGCTATCCATACAGTAATTGAACATGAAATTACTTCCAAAGTGAGTGTAGAATACTCACAGATATCAAGGATGAAGAGATTAGAGTATGTTGAGAAAGAAATACAAGAACAGGAATTTCAAACCCAAGCTTTGGCTATGGGGATTGAGAAGCTTTCTCACTCTAGAATCTATGAGTTCTCTGTGTATCTCTCTCACTCCTTACTCAAGTTCAGTATAATGGTTTGTAGTGATCATGTAAAGAAGATATGTGTGTGTATGTTGTATATAAAGGAAACAATCTCAAACTACTTGGAGCCCAAGTAGTTTCTCACACACTCAACAATTAGAATTTTGTTTTTCAAATTCCCTGAACCACATAATACACACACATATACATATACATAAACATATGCAACTGTTGATGTAGTGCAGGGGCCAAAATAGGTTCATAGGGGGTACATGGAGGTGTTTGGCAATTAAGCTTTTGACACAAAAATTACACATGCACTAATGTATTATCCAAACAAGGCACCATCAATCATTACTTGCCATAAATGGAATAAAGCATGTGTCACTTCATGATTGGTGAAGTATCCCATATTGTGGGAGATCATCGCAGCGGGGACAGTTTTGAACATAAACTGGTATTTTCCGTGGCGCGGTGTCTGTCACAAAAATACAGAAAATTCATTTTAATGTAGGAAATGATTTTCCAGTTTTATAAAAATACTGATTGAGTTAAAAGTAAACATTTCCACCATTTTAAAATACAGTTTTGAAATCTAACACAGGTGTTGCTAAATTTTAAAAAAATTGCAGTTTGACCCCAAAAGAGTTTTAAATATGAAGTAAAACAAGAAATCAATTTCAACATGAGAGTTGCAAAATTTAAAATAATCCTACGAACACAGATTAAACATGGAATTTCAATTTAGATATGTCAAAGGCAAATACATATAATTTAATGGAAATGCAGGTTATTATAGTAGATATGACATGATTCACTTTAATCTCCATATGGATCATAGGATCATAAGAAACTAAAGAATCAAACTCAAAGAGACTCAATAAGATATATATAAAATCTCATGAATCTTAAGAGAAAAATAGAAATAAAGAATCAAAGTTTTCTTAGAGAAATTGGAACACAAATTCTTCAAAATCAAACTTATCTTAAACCCAAGGCATCAATGGGATCCAAATTAATGAGATGTTATGAGATTCAATCACAAGCTCTAAGTGGTGTATGATGACATGAGGTAGGAAGAGTGGTTTTGAAAATGTGTAAAGTTCCTAGAGCTATGAACTTGTGATTAAATTTGCCTAATTTCTACCAAGGATTGAGAGGTTACCTCTATGACCTCAAAGATTTCTTCTATTTCTTGGGAAGCTCTTCCAAAAATCTTCAAGTTCTTCTCAAATTCTTCAAATTCTTCAAGAAAACTCTCTTCTTCTTCTCTCAATTCTCTCTCTATTATATATATATAACTCTTGTATCTCTTTAAGATTTAAGTGAAAAGTTCAAAAGTCAAGTCAAAGTCCCAATAATGGAGATGAAGGTCTGTTTATATAGACCAACATGACAAGGTTAAATGGGTAAATTCTGGTGAAAACCCATGTGCAAAGTTTTATTCTAGAATATGTGAGAAAACCAGTCTGTTACAGTGCGCGACACTCGATGACTTACCTGCAGCACTCACTGAGTGCCGGGCGGCACTCATTGACTACCGGACGACACTCAGTGAACGCCGGTGCGACACTCAGTGAGTGCCGCCGGCTTGTCCGCATGCCGCGGCTAACATAATTTTGCCTTCTTTTTAATTTTCAAAATATATGTTAACAAAACTTAATTGTTTAGTAAAGTATATACTAATGTGCTTATATTTGTAATTTACTTTATTAGAATATACCCATATGTATGGTATATATTCTAATATATCATTTTACTTCTTTTTTCTTTTTCTTTTCTTTTCTTTTTCAAACTTCTTTTCAAACTTCTTTTCATCTCTCTCTCTCTCTCTCTCTCTCTCTCTCTCTCTCTCTTTTAAAGATAAATCCCCAGACTGATTTTTCTCATGCGTTCTTCAACGTTCAGGTTTATCCCGAATACCCAATTTCTCCTTGTTTTATTTTGAATTTTAAAATTTTATTTGAAGAATCTTTGAAGGATTTGAATTTTCTGGAAAATCTCCGAATTTCACCGGTCATCGTCATCATCGGTCTTAAGAGGTAACCAATCCCTGAATTTGATGTTTGGTCAAAATCGAGGGTGTCTATAGTTTGCCCCTCTTCGACAGAGCTTGTAAAGGAACGCGTATCACAAGTGAATGTCGAAGCGCATGTCATGAACTTGGAATATAACTCAGATAACCATCCAACTATGCTTCGACTACGAATCTCACAATGTTAATTACACTCTCAAATGAAACACTCAGAAACAGGTGTAATTTTTCTAGAATATGTGAGTAAAGAAAATATATTTTCAAAACAAGAAACCACTCACATATAACTTGAAAAAGATGCATGACATGAAAGAACAGTAGTCTCATGGATAGGACGCTAATAGTCAACAAAAATTAATCGTTACCATGTTTCAATCCCCTCCCATTGTTTTCATATCCACACCATGTTTAGGATCAAATAGGATATTTCAAAGGTTATAATGTAGCTCAGGTAATGACAAAGGATAGAAAGGATTCATTAGGTAGTTTTAGAATGGCATTGTAAGGAATGTTCAATTTCTTTCATTCGTCTCTTCTACAAACTTCATCTTTTCATTCCCTTCCTTTTGTATATTTTTTTAATTTCTTTCCTCTTCTTTTTTTTTTCTTTCTTCATTGGTTTTTTTTCCAACCTTATTCTTTTCTTTTTCTTTGCTTTTGAAATGAATGTTCATTGAATACCAAGGTACTACCCCAAACATCATCTTGTTTTTTTCTTCTTCTTAATCAATACATCGCCTTATCACCACTAACAGTTGAAAAATCTTTCAGGGGTGAACTCCAAGTTGGCCAAATTGGAGCAAAAATAGGATAATGGTTATTAAAGAAAGAAATGGTTGCGTTCCGAATGAGGACATAACTGTAATTCTGGCTTCATGTCATTCGAAAGCCTGTGGTGGCCATTTTGCTTCACAGAAGACCGCACGGAAAATCTAACATAGCAGATTCTATTGGCCAACCATGTTTAAGGATGCCTATTCTTTTTGTAGATCGTGCCAACGTTGTCAAAAGCTTGGTACAATTTCAAAATGAAACTCTATGCACCTGACTCCCATAATCACAATTAAAATTTTTGATTGTTGGGGCATAGATTTCATGGGCCCATTCCCGAAGTCAAATAACTGTGAATACATACTCCTAGCTGTGGAGTGCATATCAAAATGGGTAGAGGCAATCCCAACGAGATGCAATGACCACTAAACAGTAATGTCCTTTCTTAAGGAACACATTCTGTCCCATTTTGGAACCCCGAGGGCACTAATAAGTGACCAAGGCAAGCATTTTTGCAATAGGCCCTTAGAGTCACTCCTCAAGAAATATAGGGTCAATCATAAGATTGCTCTAGCCTACCACCCACAGACTAATGGGCAGGCAGAGTTGGCTAACTGAGAAATCAAGCATATTCTTGAAAAGACGATTAGTGTCAACAGGAAGGACTGGGCATAAAAATTGATCGATGCTCTATGGGCATACCGTACCGCATATAAAACAAACCTGGGGATGTCCCCGTATAGGCTAGTGTACGGTAAGGCTTGTCACCTCCCTGTAGAGATTGAGCATAAAGCTTATTGGGTGACACGCTCATTAAATTTTGATATTGAAGAGGGAGGCCAGTTAAGGAAACTTTAACTCGCAGAGCTAGAGAAAATATATAGAGATGCGTATGACTCTACTAATTTGCATAAGGAAAGATTGAAGGCTTACCATGATAGAACAATTTTTTGAAAATCATTCGAGTGGGGCAGAAAGTCTTGCTATACGACTCTCGCCTTCACCTTTTCCCAGGTAAGCTCCGATCCCTATGGACAGGTCCATTCATTGTTAAATCTATCTTTCCACATGGAGTCGTTGAGCTATTCAATCCCAAGACACAAGAAAAGTTTCAAGGTCAATGGCCAAAGATTGAAGCCATGGACAACTTCCAACCTGAAGTTGAGTACATCCAACTGGATGAGCCCAACTATTCCTAGATCTTAAAACACCAAAGTGTGTTCTCACATTGTTGTTGTAATATTCATTTTATTACATTCTGTTTGTTCTATTTATTTATGTCTTTTTAAGTGTGACCTCGACTCTAATATACTATTCCATGTAATCTCTCCCCTGGAGGTTATAAGAATGAGAGACGACAACGTCCATTCAATCGGGTCATGGGCTGATTCAGAATACCTAAACCTTCCCTGGACTGCCGAGGAGATTGCATTATGCCATTCTCCTTATCAAGGGCCTGGGCTAGATGATGTAGTTGACCTGACCCAAGGGTACATCCCTTACAATCCTGCCCTCCTCAACATTAATCCTTTTGAGCATATGGACCTCCCTAAAGAGGAAGGTGAACCCGAGGGGTACTTCGTCGAGGAAGTTAATGATGCCCTCTTGGAACAGCAGGAGAATGACTCGATGTGGGAACCGTGGGTTAAAGAAGATTTACAGGATGTGGTGCCCGAACGCCATAATGTTGTCTTCACATATGTGGATAACTTCATTGTCAGTGAGTTATTTACTTATATTTATGTGCACATGAGCTATTTGTTGTTCCATCTTTAATGCCCCTACCTGCTAGAGCACATGGTTCTATCACACCAATAGTGAGGTTAACTCGTTGTCATATTCCATTTTCTTTTCGTCTTTCTTTATTTGTTCCTTTCTTTTCGTTCTTGCAGTTGTTTTATTTAATTTCTTTCTGTTTTGTTTTCTTTTGTTGTCTTCGTCCAGGATTATCACTATGTTCCACAATGGTTTTCCAGTATTCCTTCTGCACCAACTATTTCAAGGACCTAGACCTTACATAGGGTCTCCCGAACTCTGTCGCAAGAGAGCAAATATCTGAGAAATTATTCTCCTCTATCAATGTCTCCATCCGGATCACCTCTTACCTGTGCAATCAATTCTTTAGAGGATTCAGGCACTTTTGATGATATGCTGGACGCTTTCAGATCTTTCTGGAATCATGAATTATCGAGTTTGGACTCCACTTTTGAAGATTTGGCGGAGTATGAAACAATTGCAGAAGAAGAACTTTTCATGTTCGAAGATTAGTGACTCACTTCAGTTGTGTCTTGTCTTTTGATTCATCTTTTCTCAATTGAAGTGTAATTCTGGACAAAGACTTGTTAGTTTTGATTTTAATTTTTGGTTTTCCTATTTAAACAAGGTCAATGTGCCAAGTTGGGGGGTAATAATTTTGCAAATAGATGCTATTACAAAGTTATATTTATTAAACTCTGCAATTTGGTTTACAATGATGATTATTCTGGCTTACATATTCTGTGTTTGCACTGCTTTTAAACTATTATTGTATGTCCAGAACAGTCTGTATTAGTTGGGGGTACACAGATGCTCTATTTTTAATTTTTGAAAAATTTCAAGTTCGTCGATCGAATCATTTTTGATCGATCGAGAATCAGGAAATTTCAAGCGCTTGGACAAGCCTCAATTGATTGATCGTTCGATCGATCAAACTATCTCGATCGATTGAGACTTGTATTTAAATGAGGCGTCCCCAACACTCTTTATCAATTTCTCTCTCTCACTCTCACACCCTTGAGCGCTTTAGCACAGAGAGAGAACTTGGGGTGATTTGTTTCTCCCTTGCCCCCTCCATTCACACACAATTTGAGGAGTCTAGCTCAGCCTTACCATCACCATCATCATCACATCCTTCCTCTCCACTGCGCACAACCCGAGGTAAGGTTCCGAGAACTCCAAATCTCCATTTTCATTCGAAAACATGAGGGGGTGCCCCCCATTGGTCTTAAGACCAATTAATTAATGTTGTGATCCTGTATTTCTTGTTCTCTTTCCATTTCTGTTCGTTTTCTTGTCCCTGCTAAAATTTTTGCTCTCGATCGATCGAGATGGGCTCGAGCGCTCGATCCTAGCCCTTGTTCAATCGATCGAGAAATGTTCGATCGATCGAACTATTGCAGTGGTAATTTCTTCTTTTCTTTTCAGTTTACTATTTTAATTAGTCGTTTCCCTTCTTTTTCTTTTTCAGGAACTTCACCATGAACCCATTACGGGTTACCATAAGTCTAAGCCCCTTGACCTCACCATTCCTGACCCATTACCAGAACATGGGCTTGGTTCACCTGATACTTCCAGGCATGGAAGGTTATGTTGGAGCTGCCACTTGAGGCTGTGTGGCTTTCTGCCTTGTGGTTTCTTGCATGGATCTGTGCAATGCCAAGTTGGTATGAGATGTTGATGCAGTCAAAGAAAATCAACATCAATTTGGTGCATGAGGCGTATGCGACCCTGATTAAGGATCCTGCAGCCCCATTCACATATCGATCTTTCTTCCGTGGGTGCGAGATTATTTTCAGCCATGCTACTGTGGCTCTTTGGGAGTACCGGAGGTCCCTGACCACTTCTAACCTCATATACCTAGTACACCAAAGACTCTGCCCTCTGCTATCATCCGTGAGATTACTGGTAGTGCTGTTCAGATCTGGAATGACAATTCCCTGATCGAGGATCAGTTTCTGACCGAGCAGTATCATCTCCTCCACCTGGCGCTTGCCAACTGCATTCTGATGACTTCTTACCACGAGAAGGTGGCACCATGGTATGCTCAGGTCCTTTATGCCATTAGGGCAGGGCAGGGCAGAGCGTCTGCCTGCCTCGTCTTTATGTCGATTTCTTTTTTCAGCAAACGCGGAACATTGCTGCCAAGTGCCATCTGAAGGCTGCTTGGCCTATCCATAGAGTGAGTGAGTAGGCTGGATTGATCTCGTTGGCCACAGACATGATTTTACAAGCATCCTGTTGATTTTGCGAGACGGCGGCGTGCCGTTCTGATGCACAGAAGAAGAGAAAATTGAAAAGTAAAGCGAAGGTTGGAGCAAAGAGGAGGAGAGGTGGTGGCACCGACACAAAGGGTGCAGCTTTTGGGATGCCTAATGAGGCTGAGGAGCTAGATTCAAATGAGGAGGACCCCAATGCTGCTGCAAAACAATTCAAGCTGAGACAGAGGTCTCAGGCTCTGGCCTAGGGAGAGTCTTCTTCCATGTCTCTCCAGACTTTCCATACACTCTTTATCGAGGAAAGGGAGGCTCGGATGGGGCTCGAGGGCAAGGTTGACCACCTGGTCACTCAGCATGATTCATTACTGGTCAAGTTGGGGATGGCTCAGTTGTTACACACAGCTTCACTTCCACCACCACCATCCACTACACCACCCACCACTGATCCTTCATCTTCCGCAGCACCTCCTTCTATCCACCGCCACTTTATGACCCCACTGCTCCATCCACATCAGCTCCACCATTGCCTATAGATTCAGCTTCTGCACCATCTATTATCGTGGAGACACCACTTCCACCACCTCCAATTGTGCCTGTTCTTGTATCTACTATTCCTTCAGATGCGACTGTGAGTGACCCGACGATGGCTTCTGTTGCTACTGTGGGTGGAGGTGATGATGCTACCGATGCACCGATTGATATTTTATCCGATGTTGCTGATGATGCATAGGTTATGGTAGTCGAGAGTTTGGGATTTTTCTTGTTTTTAGTTTATTTCTGTTTTCTCGCTCCTCTCTTTCTTTAGTATTTCTTTTGGATGTATGGATCTGTTGGGACGGTTGGCTCTTTTGAACATTATAATCACTGTTTTGTGCTTTATTGTTTTATATATGGATCATACTCTATTAGTTCATATTTTATTTATTTTTATCTTGGCTGCTTGGAGATTGTATTTTTAGGATACATGTTGCTATGCGTGCGGTTATTCCTGTGCTTTCTCAGGTGATATCCATCTATTTACATTTGAAAATCAACTTCTAAGGACATTGTTATTTTCAGTTGGGGGTGGGATGTAAACAGATAATCACCTGCACACGTTCACACTTAGCAATTTGGGTAACTTTAATGAACAATTCATACAATCTCAATTAGAATTGGATAAAAATTAAAAATTGAAGAAATCTGAAAAATTTGGAAATTTTTTTTTATTCTGAACTTTATTGGTAGAATAACTTTGAACATTCACTCCTGCTTAGCTGTTACCAAGCAATGACACATTCGTATTATTCTCACCCTTTTATGAATTAAGTTCACTCGGTTTTTTAGTATCACTAGGAGGATTGCATGTGGGGACCATTCTTGTATCCAGCATCCATATGCACGTATTGATAGCTATGCAGAAGACCTAAAAATGAGTTAATACGACCGTTGTGCTAATAGAATAAGTAGTGGAGATTAATTACCCTTAGCGAGCTTTTGATCCAATCTTTGTTTCTGAGGGAATTTTCACATAAATTCGAATTGTTTTTCTTGATTATGCGTATTAAATTCATTGCACTAGTCTCAATTAATTCTTTCTGTTTGGCTACTTATTAGAGGAGAACATTCAGGATCTACCAACTAAATTCGATTAACACTGTAATGCTAAAACTATGAAATTAAGAAAATGATTTAAGCCATCATTACCCATTTCCTACCACTACCTATATCTCTTTTCCCACATAGACTCAATATTGCCTATTCTATTATGAAACTATAAACTCGTAATCCTTTACCTTGACTCCAATGAACCTCATTGCACATCTAATAATAAACAACTGTCAAAGTATATGATTGGAGGAGAGTACTTGTGGGTGTTATATTCTGCTAAAAAAATAAATGAAAAGAAGGAAAAAGAGAGAATATGAAAGGATGATTGTAATAACCTGCATTTCCATTTAATTCTAAATTTCATTTTCATATTTAATTGGAAATTGCATTGTCCATATTTAATTTAATTGTAATCGCATTGGCATATTTAAAATCAATTAGCATTGTCTGCTTTTATTTTATTTTCAGTCTCTTGTTTGGAATATTAATGTCTTATCTAATTCACATTTAAATTCTATTGGGGGCCAAACTGCAATTTTACAAAATTAGTAATACCTGTGTGGATTTCAAAGTCTGTATTTCAAAACGGTGAAAGTAACTTCTATTGACTCAATCAGTATTTTTATAAAACCAGAAAATCAATTCTTACGTTAAAATGGAATCCCTGTATTTTTGTGGTGACCACCGCGCCCCGAAAATACCAGTTTATGTCCAAAACTGTCCGCGCTGTGCTAAACTTCCCCAGATTTTGGAAGTGACCGATTTGGACACTTACTTTATTTCCATTTATGGCAACTAATGATTACCTTGCACTTGTTTGGGGATGTCTAGCTTGTGTATGTTATTTTTGTGCCAAAAGCTAGATTCCCAAACAACTCTAGTTGAACCCCTATACATCTACACTTGACTCTTGGATAATTGGGGAGTTATATACATCAGTGTATATACGTAAGTATAATTCAGTTTAGATTAACCTCTTAATCTGCAATTGCTTAGGAATTAGAATGGTTAATCAATGTTAGTTGGTTGAGTAAGTATCACAACTCACAACTTGGAGCCCAAGTTCTTAAGCTCTATATAACTAAGCTCTTCATCACACACACACACTTTTCATTCTGCTCTTCACAAACACAGAGATTAGAGAGAGTTACACAGAGAGTTATAACAGAAATTTATAGAGAAAGCTCTTAATCCCCATAGCCAAAGCTTGGGTTTGAATTTCTCCATTTGATTTCCTTTCTCAACAAACACCACTTCTCTTTGATATCTGTGAGTATTCTAAACTCACTAAGACTGTAATTTCATAATTATTTGCTGTGTAATTGTTAATGTTGTATATCACCATTGATATTTGTACGTTGAAGTTCATGGCTTGAAAAATGGAGGTTTCCCAAACTTAACCAAAATCGGTTTTGAGAATGAAATATGATAGATTATAGTGTGTAGAGTATATGGTTGTAAAATTAGAGCTCAATTTGTTCATATAAGAAAGTATATAGAAAATGAAATTTTGACATGTTTTAGTTTTTCCTAAAATTGGAGAGCTATGAATCAAATGGTGTTAAATTGACTTTAGATTCTTAATCCTTGTGAAAAACCGAAGAGAACCATATATCATATGTCCTATATACTTTAGAATTCCAAAATGGGTCATTTTGGACCCCTTAAACTGAAACAGGGCAGTTTCGACGAAGAAGACGAAGCCTCAGCTTCATCTCGCACCACGATCGCGCGCGCGAGAATCGCGCGAGCGGCCCGCGCGAGCGACCCTTCGCGCGAGCGGCCCGCGCGCGCGAGGTAGCCTTCCCCAGGCAGACGTAAGAATTTATATATATATATTTGGAAATTTGCTGGTCGCGCGAGTGAGGGTCGCGCGAGAACCCCCTTCGCGCGAGCGATCCGCGCGCGCGACCTTGCTTTCCTCAGGCAGTCAGAAAAGTTTATTAATAAAGGAAAAATGGGCTTATCGCGCGAGCGGCCCGCGCGAGCGACCCTTCGCGCGAGCGGCCCGCGCGCGCGAGGTAGTGCAGTTTCTGTTTTTGTCTGTTTTTCTGTTAAGGGACTGTTTGGATGAAATTTATATACTGTTAAGGCTCTGTTTGGGAACTTAGTTGATCAGAACTCTAATTGGTTATGTTAAAGAGATTTAAACATTGTAGTATAACTCATTAATCCCCGTACGTGTGTTGTTCCTTAATTCAGCATTATTGTTTAAGTGCATATCATTCATGTGGGTCAGTAGTACATGCATATGGTGTCAGTCTGTGTGGAAAAGAGTAATGGTAGTGTGGTAAGGGTATGAGATTGTGTTTGTGGTCGTGGTTGTGGTTGAGTATGGGTTTATGGTTGTGGTCGTGGTCGTGGTTGTGGTTGTGGTTGTGGTTGAGTTTGTGGAAGAGGGTATCTTTGAAATGCGACGGTGGCAAATAAGGACACTCCCTGACGCCCATGGAAGCGTTAAAGTGTGTGAAGCCGAACTCGGACATTCCCTGGCACCCATGGTAGTGCTAAAGTGTGGCCTACGGACACTCCCTGATAACTCAAGTCTGGATACTGTGTGAGGGGTTGCCCCGGTATTTGCATGGCGGTTAGGGTATTCAAAGTGTGAGGCATTGGACACTCCCTGGTACCCCGGACCAAAGTGTGAGGCAAACTGGACACTCCCTGGCGCCCCGTTGCTAAAGTGTGGCTATCGGAGTGTTTTAAAGATACCAGGAGTAGGATAGTGGGTTGTGTGGAGGTCGAGAGAAAAGAGTCGGCGAGATGAGTGTGGTACATTGTCTCATTTCACGAGCATCTGTATTTATGGATGAACAACTTTTATTATATTCCTTGTTGTTTTATAAAATAAATCCTTTCAGTATTTAATAATGGAAAAAGGTAAATGGGTATGATTTACATTCGAAGTCATGTTTTTAATACTCACCAGCTTCTTGAAGCTGACGACGTTGATGCGTCCTGGACATTCGTGTTCAGGCTTTTCAGGTTTTAACCAGGAGGAAACGTATGACTACGCTAATTGAGGTGGCTGCTGTTGGAATAAAGAAACTGTTTATTTTATGCATTAAGTTTATTTGTTGGAATTTTAAACTGTTTTGTTTTCAAGGATAACTGTAATAGACTTTAAGATATTATTTTATTTTCAAGGCGGTTTGTGCCTTAGTTGACCCCGGTTTATAAGATGTAATAAGATAGAAAATTTTTGTAAGCCTTGATTGCTTTACTCTGATTATTATGTTTTGTTGTTTGACGTTTGGGACGGAATCGATCCTTCAAACTGTCGCGACCTACGGGTCCATAAAGGAAATTAAACGCTTTCCTTATTTATGCTACGTCGGGGCGTGACAGGATTTAGTGGTATCAGAGCCAGGTTATTATTTATCACAAGATAGTTTAGCCAGGTTAGGGTTTACCAGTATAGACCCGATTCCACATTCCATTAAGTGTTACACACCCGATGATACGACAGGGAGGATAGACTCAGAACCCAAACGCCTAAGATTATTCTGTTCTGACTTTAAGTAGTACCTTTTCAGGTATGGATCCAGCTCCCCCACTTTATGTACCAGACAGGTTCGGAGGACACTTCGTATTACCTGGGGCAGTAATCCCAGCTTTTATTGACTTATATCAGACGGCCGTAGAGCAGTTGGCCGTGACGACGGTTGTATCTGAGGTTTGGCACCAGGTCCACGTGGCAGGCCTAGTTGACCTGACCCGTATCCGTTTTGAGCTTCGATATTTCGCAGAGGCTCAGCGTCTAGTGTTGGTCGAGGTTCTGCGATTGGTCGATAGCGATGCTTTCTACCTACCCCTTGAGATCCAGGTCGTGCATGCCCACCTGGCTCAGTTGGAGATGCCTCTGCCGGTTGTACCCATTGCTGAGGACGATGCAGAGGTTGTCCACGTGGTCCCAGTAGGTGGGGAGATCTTGGAGGACGGCATAGGTCTGGACGATCTTGCCGCTGAGCTCGAGGCGGAGCTAGCACTTGAGCTAGCCCTGCCTGAGGAGATGGTAGATGAGGCGGATGCTCCTGTACCCGCTTCATCGTCCACCTCTCAAAGCTATGATGGGGTTGGACCGTTCGTTGTTCAGCGTTTTCGCCCTGTCGATTCGCTAGATCTCCTGATGGCCGCTTATGGAGATGATTGACGTTTTAGTTACAACTTGTACATATTAACTACATTTAACTGTTAGCTCTGTCTCTTTTTGCAACTGTAATTACATGCACTAGAGTGTAGGGCAATGACCCCATTTTTGTAACATTAACTCTTGCATGCGTCCTAACCCATGCAGATAGGGTAGGCATTGATCTGACCATACATGCCTTTTTGTATCTACTTGGCAGAAGTTATATATAAGATATACTCTTTTGAATGTTGATGTCATTTAAATTACTTTATAGCACTGTTGCGTGCATGTTTCTCATTCTACTACCACTATCATGCATAGAATGGCTGGAGGAGTCAGGAGAAACAGGAACCTGATCGAGGGAGCACCCGAAGCTGCTGATCCTACTGGGATGTTTGAAGCGTTTATCAGACGGTTAGAAAGGATCGGTAATACGAACGACAATCGAAGAGACCGTCAAACGGGAGACAAGTTGCTAGAAAGATTCCGTGCTCTAAGACCCGAACAGTTTGCGGGTACCGCGGAACCCTGGAAGGCGGAACAGTGGTTGAGACAGATGGACCGGATGTTTGAAGCTGTCCAATGTAACGAGATAGACAAGAGAAGATTGGCTACGTTTCAGCTGACCGATGCTGCCGCAGATTGGTGGGATTCGGTCATAGCTACTATCGGGAATGGAGCTGCAACGGGGATGACGTGGACTGCGTTTAAGGGGAGATTTTTGGAGAAGTATTTCCCGGCTACGGAAAGGCACAGGAGAGAGAAGGAATTCATGGATCTGACGCAAGGAACCAAGTCGGTGCAAGAGTACACCACACAGTTCGAAAGACTGTCTCGGTTTGCCCCACACCTGGTTGATACCGAGGAGAAGAAGATCCGCAAGTATAATCAAGGGCTGACACCGCAGATTCGCCGCCTGACCCTCGGCCACTTGGATAAATCGTTTGAAGGACTTGTTGGTTTGGCTACTGATCTGGAAGAAGATGCTCGAGTGAGCCGAAAACAATTTGAATTCCGACCGCCTCAAAGGGGTAATTTTGGGAATAGACCACCAATGAACCGTACCCAAGGGCAGAAGAGGAATTTCGACGGAAGCAAGAAGACTCAGGCTATTACCTATCCGACTCAACCTCGAGTAGGAGAAGGGAGTAGTGGTGGAAAGTGCTTCAATTGTGGCAACCCTGGACATTTGGCTCGTGATTGCAAGGCACCAAGGCGTGCTACTCAGCAAGGGATAGTCTGCTTCAACTGTGGTGAACCAGGTCACATCAGCCGGTTCTGTACTGCTCCTAAGCAGGTGACTTATGGTCAACAGGGTCAGACTCGCTTGAATGCTGTTATCCCTGATGCCGCTGGATATGATGGAACTGCGTATGAAGAAGGAAATTATGGAGAAGCTCAACCTGATCAGCAAGCAGTAGAAGGTACATTAACTCTGTTTAACTCCCATGTTAAAGTGTTATTTGATACGGGTGCTGCTCTTTCGTTCATATCTGTTAATACAATTCGAAGATTGGGTATTTTACCTCATCGCTTAGAGAAAGCTTTGAAGGCTACTTCGCCATTAGGAGCTGCGGTCAGATTAGGACACGTGTGCAAGGATTGTCCCTTACGGTTAGGAGACCGTGAAATTCCTGCTAGATTGATTGTCCTATCCATGAAGGAGTTTGACATAATCCTAGGAATGGATTGGCTCTCTCAGAATCAAGTGAAGTTGGATTGTGCGAGGAAGAGAATTACATTCCCCGACAATGAGAATCAACCCTTTGATTTTCAATGTAACCCTACGGGAGATATGTTCCTCACGAGATGCTTAGCCAACATCGAAGTCGTCAGTACAGAGGTGACAGCGTCATCTATACCTGTAGTCAAGGACTTCGAAGAAGTGTTTGAAGATGTTTCTGGTCTACCGCCCGAGAGAAGTATAGAGTTCTGTATCGAGCTTATACCGGGTACCGTACCGATCACCAAGGTTCCCTACAGAATGGCCCCCACAGAACTGTTGGAATTGAAGGAACAAGTTCAAGAGCTCGAGAACCTAGGTTTTGTACGCCCAAGTACATCGCCTTGGGGAGCACCGGTGTTGTTTGTAAAGAAGAAGGACGGGACACTCAGATTGTGTATCGACTACAGAGAACTGAACCGTGTGACTATCAAGAACAAGTATCCCTTGCCTCGGATTGATGATTTGTTTGATCAACTACAAGGAGCTACGACATTTTCCAAGATAGACCTAAGGTCGGGATATCATCAGTTGAGGGTACGAAAAGAAGACATACCTAAGACTGCTTTCAGAACCCGATATGGTCATTATGAATTCCTGGTGATGCCGTTTGGAATGACGAATGCCCCGGCAGTATTCATGGATTTGATGAACAGAGTGTTCAAGCCTTATTTAGATCAGTTTGTCATCGTCTTTATTGATGATATTTTGATCTATTCTAAGTCAGGAGAAGAACACGAGCAACATCTACGGATTGCGATGCAGACGCTCAAGGACCATCAGTTGTATGCCAAGTTCAGTAAGTGTGAGTTCTGGTTGCAAGAAGTGAAATTTCTGGGACACAAGGTATCATCTCAAGGAATTTCAGTGGATTCATCCAAGACCGATGCTGTATCAAACTGGGTTAGACCGAGCAACCCTACAGAAGTTCGGAGCTTTCTTTGACTCGCAGGCTATTACAGGAGATTCGTTGAGGGATTCTCAAAGATAGCAGCACCTTTAACTGGGTTGACGAAGAAGAATTTGAAGTTCGAATGGACAGAGAAGCATGAGCGAGCCTTTCTAGAGTTGAAAGAGAGACTCACTACCGCACCGGTACTAGCAATACCCAAGCCTGATGAGAAGTTCACTATCTTTAGTGACGCATCATATCAAGGGTTAGGGTGTGTACTTATGCAAGATGGCAGGGTGATAGCCTATGGATCCAGACAGCTGAAGCCGAACGAGTTGAACTATCCCATTCATGATTTGGAATTGGCGGCAGTAGTTTTCGCACTCAAGATTTGGAGACACTATCTCTACGGTGAGAAGTTTGATTTGTTCTCTGATCACAAGAGCCTAAAGTACTTGTTCACACAGAAAGAGTTGAACATGAGGCAGCGCAGATGGATGGAGCTGATTAAAGATTATGACTTCACGTTAGAATACCACCCGGGTAAAGCTAATGTGGTTGCTGATGCCCTGAGTCGACAGACTCGTGAGACGATTGCCTCCTTGATGGTTAGAGAGTGGCGAGCATTGGAGACCTTGGCGGAATTCGATGTACAGGGTGCTGAAGAAGGAGAAGGACAATTGTTCGGATGTCTGATCTTACAGCCTGTTCTTATCGACCGCATTATTGGAGCTCAGAAAGAAGATGAGAAGTTTCAGGCATGGTTCGTAAAAATGTCAGAAAAAGACCCGACAGAATGGAAAGTGGGAGTCGATGGAGGATGTCGTTGCAGGAATAGATTATGTGTGCCAGGTAATGAAGAGTTAAGGAAGGATATCCTGGAAGAAGCACATAAGTCGAGATATACAGTTTACCCGGGAGGAACGAAGATGGTCAAAGATCTGAAGAGAAATTTTTGGTGGGAAGGTATGAAGAAAGACGTGGCCGAATTCGTATCCAAGTGTTTGACGTGTCAGCAAGTCAAAGCTGAACATCAGAGACCGTCAGGATTGTTGCAACCGCTACCTATTCCTGGTTGGAAGTGGGAGCACATTACGATGGATTTTGTAGTAGGATTACCTCGATCGCAGCGGAATCATGACGCGATTTGGGTAATTGTGGATCGACTGACGAAATCAGCTCATTTTATCGCTTATAGTATGACATACTCGGTAGAGAAGATGAGCCGGATGTACATACAACAAGTTGTGCGACTTCACGGTGCACCTGTGTCGATTGTGTCAGATCGTGACGCACGTTTTACCTCGGGATTTTGGGAAAGTTTGCAAGAAGCTATGGGAACTTCGCTCAAGATGAGTACTGCTTTTCACCCTCAGACAGATGGGCAGACTGAGCGTGTTAATCAGATCATGGAAGATATGCTCAGAGCTTGTGTGATCGATTTTGAAGAATCTTGGGAGACACACTTGCCGTTGGTTGAATTCGCCTATAACAACAGTTATCACGCGAGTATCGGTATGGCTCCGTTCGAAGCACTGTACGGATGACCATGTCGTTCCCCTTTGTGTTGGGCTGAAGTTGGGGATACAGAGTTGCTGGGACCAGATTTGGTAAGAGAAACCAATGAGAAGATTACTTTGGTCAAGGAGAGGATGAGAACCGCTCAAAGCCGATATAAGAGTTATGCTGATCGACGCCGGAAGGATTTGGAGTTTAGTGTTGGAGATCACGTACTCCTTAAGGTTTCACCAACCCGAGGAGTGGTACGTTTTGGTCTCAAGAGGGGGAAGTTGGCTCCGCGTTTTATCGGACCGTTCGAGATTTTGGAACGTGTTGGGAAAGTAGCTTATCGACTGGCGCTACCACCAAAGATGTCTGGGGTTCACAACGTGTTTCACGTAAGTATGTTAAGGAAGTACATACGAGACCCCTCTCATGTGGTTAGTTATGACGATATTGAGACAAGTCATAACGTTTCTTACAAGGAAAGGCCCGTGAAGATTTTGGATCAGAGTATCAAGAAGCTGAGGAATAAAGACATTCCGTTAGTGAAGGTTCAGTGGAACCACCATGACGAGAACGAAGCCTCGTGGGAAGTTGAAGCTGATATGAGGAAGAAGTACCCGGAGTTATTTCAGGATTAGTTAGTCTTGATTTCGGGGACGAAATCCTGTTTAAGGGAGGAAGGGTGTAATAACCTGCATTTCCATTTAATTCTAAATTTCATTTTCATATTTAATTGGAAATTGCATTGTCCATATTTAATTTAATTGTAATCGCATTGGCATATTTAAAATCAATTAGCATTGTCTGCTTTTATTTTATTTTCAGTCTCTTGTTTGGAATATTAATGTCTTATCTAATTCACATTTAAATTCTATTGGGGGCCAAACTGCAATTTTACAAAATTAGTAATACCTGTGTGGATTTCAAAGTCTGTATTTCAAAACGGTGAAAGTAACTTCTATTGACTCAATCAGTATTTTTATAAAACCAGAAAATCAATTCTTACGTTAAAATGGAATCCCTGTATTTTTGTGGTGACCACCGCGCCCCGAAAATACCAGTTTATGTCCAAAACTGTCCGCGCTGTGCTAAACTTCCCCAGATTTTGGAAGTGACCGATTTGGACACTTACTTTATTTCCATTTATGGCAACTAATGATTGCCTTGCACTTGTTTGGGGATGTCTAGCTTGTGTATGTTATTTTTGTGCCAAAAGCTAGATTCCCAAACAACTCTAGTTGAACCCCTATACATCTACACTTGACTCTTGGATAATTGGGGAGTTATATACATCAGTGTATATACGTAAGTATAATTCAGTTTAGATTAACCTCTTAATCTGCAATTGCTTAGGAATTAGAATGGTTAATCAATGTTAGTTGGTTGAGTAAGTATCACAACTCACAACTTGGAGCCCAAGTTCTTAAGCTCTATATAACTAAGCTCTTCATCACACACACACACTTTTCATTCTGCTCTTCACAAACACAGAGAGTAGAGAGAGTTACACAGAGAGTTATAACAGAAATTTATAGAGAAAGCTCTTAATCCCCATAGCCAAAGCTTGGGTTTGAATTTCTCCATTTGATTTCCTTTCTCAACAAACACCACTTCTCTTTGATATCTGTGAGTATTCTAAACTCACTAAGACTGTAATTTCATAATTATTTGCTGTGTAATTGTTAATGTTGTATATCACCATTGATATTTGTACGTTGAAGTTCATGGCTTGAAAAATGGAGGTTTCCCAAACTTAACCAAAATCGGTTTTGAGAATGAAATATGATAGATTATAGTGTGTAGAGTATATGGTTGTAAAATTAGAGCTCAATTTGTTCATATAAGAAAGTATATAGAAAATGAAATTTTGACATGTTTTAGTTTTTCCTAAAATTGGAGAGCTATGAATCAAATGGTGTTAAATTGACTTTAGATTCTTAATCCTTGTGAAAAACCGAAGAGAACCATATATTATATGTCCTATATACTTTAGAATTCCAAAATGGGTCATTTTGGACCCCTTAAACTGAAACAGGGCAGTTTCTGCGAAGAAGACGAAGCCTCAGCTTCATCTCGCGCCACGATCGCGCGCGCGAGAATCGCGCGAGCGGCCCGCGCGAGCGACCCTTCGCGCGAGCGGCCCGCGCGCGCGAGGTAGCCTTCCCCAGGCAGACGTAAGAATTTATATATATATTTGGAAATTTGCTGGTCGCGCGAGCGAGGGTCGCGCGAGAACCCCCTTCGCGCGAGCGATCCGCGCGCGCGACCTTGCTTTCCTCAGGCAGTCAGAAAAGTTTATTAATAAAGGAAAAATGGGCTTATCGCGCGAGCGGCCCGCGCGAGCGACCCTTCGCGCGAGCGGCCTGCGCGCGCGAGGTAGTGCAGTTTCTGTTTTTGTCTGTTTTTCTGTTAAGGGACTGTTTGGATGAAATTTATATACTGTTAAGGCTCTGTTTGGGAACTTAGTTGATCAGAACTCTAATTGGTTATGTTAAAGAGATTTAAACATTGTAGTATAACTCATTAATCCCCGTACGTGTGTTGTTCCTTAATTCAGCATTATTGTTTAAGTGCATATCATTCATGTGGGTCAGTAGTACATGCATATGGTGTCAGTCTGTGTGGAAAAGAGTAATGGTAGTGTGGTAAGGGTATGAGATTGTGTTTGTGGTCGTGGTTGTGGTTGAGTATGGGTTTATGGTTGTGGTCGTGGTCGTGGTTGTGGTTGTGGTTGTGGTTGAGTTTGTGGAAGAGGGTATCTTTGAAATGCGACGGTGGCAAATAAGGACACTCCCTGACGCCCATGGAAGCGTTAAAGTGTGTGAAGCCGAACTCGGACATTCCCTGGCACCCATGGTAGTGCTAAAGTGTGGCCTACGGACACTCCCTGATAACTCAAGTCTGGATACTGTGTGAGGGGTTGCCCCGGTATTTGCATGGCGGTTAGGGTATTCAAAGTGTGAGGCATTGGACACTCCCTGGTACCCCGGACCAAAGTGTGAGGCAAACTGGACACTCCCTGGCGCCCCGTTGCTAAAGTGTGGCTATCGGAGTATTTTAAAGATACCAGGAGTAGGATAGTGGGTTGTGTGGAGGTCGAGAGAAAAGAGTCGGCGAGATGAGTGTGGTACATTGTCTCATTTCACGAGCATCTGTATTTATGGATGAACAACTTTTATTATATTCCTTGTTGTTTTATAAAATAAATCCTTTCAGTATTTAATAATGGAAAAAGGTAAATGGGTATGATTTACATTCGAAGTCATGTTTTTAATACTCACCAGCTTCTTGAAGCTGACGACGTTGATGCGTCCTGGACATTCGTGTTCAGGCTTTTCAGGTTTTAACCAGGAGGAAACGTATGACTACGCTAATTGAGGTGGCTGCTGTTGGAATAAAGAAACTGTTTATTTTATGCATTAAGTTTATTTGTTGGAATTTTAAACTGTTTTGTTTTCAAGGATAACTGTAATAGACTTTAAGATATTATTTTATTTTCAAGGCGGTTTGTGCCTTAGTTGACCCCGGTTTATAAGATGTAATAAGATAGAAAATTTTTGTAAGCCTTGATTGCTTTACTCTGATTATTATGTTTTGTTGTTTGATGTTTGGGACGGAATCGATCCTTCAAACTGTCGCGACCTACGGGTCCATAAAGGAAATTAAACGCTTTCCTTATTTATGCTACGTCGGGGCGTGACAATGATAGCTGGTTTGATATGTGAAAAGAATAAAATAAGAATAAAATGAGATGATAAGCTCCATCATATGCTGAGATGCGCAATCTTTTTTCTTCCTCATCATCTTTATCCATTTCATAAAACCCCAAAAATCTAAAGTCTTAATGATTCTTAATGACCTAGTTTGAACATGAATGTGTGAGTTGAGTTATCCACGGTAGTTCGCTCTTTTAGTAAGTAGTATTCTAGTCATGAGACTATAAACACCGTAAATGTCCGTCTTTTGTGGAGTCGAATATGAAAGCATTAGTATCCAGAAATTCACTCTTATCAAAGCTTTCATATCATGTGCGATCATTAGCAAACCAGTTTCTGTGAGACGTTCATTTATGAGTGTAAACCTCCGTGAGAATTGAGTCAAAAATACGAGTTCTAGAAGTATGATAGTCTAAATAACTCTAAATAAGGATCGAAGCATAGCTATTAACTTCACACACACCTACACAGATACATGATTGTGATACATATGTTATTTTCATCTTGGTGTCATGAGGAGCATGTGAATTTCTTTCATGGTTTGCTTGAGGTTAATATGTCTTTGTAAAGCTAAGTTAACAGTTGAATGGGAGGGAGTGACTAAAAGTTTTTCTATATCTTTTTGAATTTAAAATTGAGAATTTTGTAGGTGTATTCACTGTAAACCCTCACGAGACAACACTCGTTCACTAGGGGGAACCTAGGGGTTTAATGGCTTGTTGCATTCGCTAAATGCAATCGCGATTCCTGCGAAAGTGAGTTAGGTAGTATCTCTTTCTATTTAGATTAGTTTGCTTTAGTTTATTTTGTTTAGTGTAGTCGTTGTAGTAATAGTTTAGCTTGTTTTTATTTTTCACTTTATCGCTAGAGACTAGCAATAAGCTAGTTGGGGGTTGTGACAAGCGGGGGTATTTGTAAAATACAATCGTGCAAAAATAAGAGAAATACATTGAATTAGTTCACAGTTCCCTACTTTATCTGTAAATCGTATTACAATGCCATTTTATACACAATGTGATTAATCTATGATAAGTAGCATTATTTTAGCTATTATTTGTGCAGATTATTGTTTCGCTGTGTGAAGAAGTGGATTATAGGATAAAGGGAATGCTTGATTACAAGCAAGAAAATTCAAAGCTGAAGTTTGAAGTTCAAGTGATCGGAGAGGTTCAAGCGATCGAGCTTTCGATCGATTGAGGACGGTTCAAGCACTCGAGTAATCCAGAAGTTTAATCGATCGAGTGATGTTCGATCGATCGAACATGGCTTTTATTAGAACTTACGCGCACGCAACAGAGACGTCTCTAGCATCCCTAGCTTTAGGTTTTCTATTTATACTCATTTTATAGATGTCCACAAGGACACCCCACATTGTTTTCATCAATTTTATATAGGGAGAGAGTGTTTACTTTGATTTTTATAGGTTTGGTTGCTTGGATATTGGATTCGGTTGAAGTTTGAAGTTTATTAATAAGTCTGTTCATTCCAGGTTTGGTTTTATTAGTTTTGTTTATAGTTTTTCAGTGGTTTCAGTAGTTATAATCTAATTAGATCATAGTTTCTCTTTCTTGTAGTGATTAAACCATAGTTTTTCATATTTTTCATGTTTAAATCACAACCAAACAAAGCCTTAATGAATATATACGTTAATATCAAATTATGAGACACTCCAGACCATGTCTGAGTAGTCTTAGGGTTAGGAGATCATGATGAAACAGTGATCTCCAGCCTCTGCCATGCAGTAATTTAAAACCTGTGTTCGATGGTTCGAAGTTAGCCTTATCGATCGGACAAGGGACAGAGTCAAGCGATCGAAGACATTTTGATCGATTGAGAGATGACAATGTTCGATCGATTGAAAGTACGTCGATCGATTGAGCTTTCTGATTCTTGAGAATATTCTATACAGTATTTCTAGACTTTCTGCTTTAGAGATTTGTTATCAGATTGTCCCCAAATGCTTAATTTGTTAAAATAGTTTCTAAACCTTAAGCCTTAAGGCAATTTTCTTCAATAACTTTTGCAAACCACTTTGAATGCTAACACCATTTAGAGTGCTAGTCTTAACTATTGATTTAAACCGCCTTCTTGTATTTCAAATCAACTGTGATGATATAGTCCCGATAATGAAAGGGCTATGGATTCTTTATTTTAAGAGAAATACGAAATACTGTTGAGGATGTACTCCATTGAGCTTCAATGTAGTTACATGGTAGGTGGCTAGGTCACTGCGGATTCGTGTAATCCCAACGTTCCCTTTTTATTAAGTAAAAACCCATTTTTTTTTTAAAATATCGCTTTAGTTAACTAGTTAATTTTCAGTTTAATTTAGTTTCTTTACATTTAGTAGTTGTTAATTGTGGAACTTCGTGTTCTACACCTTCCTTAATCATTGAATTTTTTGTTTTCTTTTCGAGTTTAGTCTAAGATATTAGTTTCCAACCTTCCCTGTGGGATCGACCTGGTCTTAACCAGAATAATACTTGCATGTCTACCTATACTTGGGTATAGCATACAAGCACACAAAAAATTAATTCTCGTCTCAAACTTACCCCAAGAACACCCCTCAGAATGCTCCTGCAAGGCTTCGTCGGCACTGCAGACTCCAAGACTCAATCTTAACTCTAAAAAAAACTTAATACTTTTCCTAAGGATTTTTTAAGAGTGCTTCAGAATCCTCTAGAGGGGTTTCCTTGCCTCTCTAATCCTTAGGATTTCAAGTGTGTTGGATGAAGAGGGG
Organism: Hydrangea macrophylla; assembly: GCA_033977485.1. Taxonomy (NCBI): domain Eukaryota; kingdom Viridiplantae; phylum Streptophyta; class Magnoliopsida; order Cornales; family Hydrangeaceae; genus Hydrangea; species Hydrangea macrophylla. The sequence continues at coordinate 58,614,410 of CM066997.1, read as the reverse complement.
TGGACCCCCTTTTATAGTTTGAGTTTTGGGTGAAAAAGCTTGTAGTTAAGCGATGTGGGACAAAAGAAACACAAATTTTCACATTTTTGGGCATTTTCACGCGGATTGGGGTTAAATCATGGGTCCATAATATATCTAAAGTATTTGAGAGAAATAGTGGTACTTAGAGCTACCACGAGGCAGTCTGAGAGTGCCGCATGGCACTCAGCCTGAGAGCCAACATGGCTCTCAGTCAGAAAGTTATGTTTTCACTCCAGAATTCCCAGACTTTGTTCACTTACCTCGGTTATCCTTTTTGGGTTGTCATATACCATTGGAAAGGTATCAAAGTCTAATTTAAGATGTTTTTGGTCTCATTCAAACAGATTTTTCAGATTTTGAGCTACGGTTCAAAGAGTGAGGTTTACTCCAAGAAGGAGCAGACCTGTGAGGTGTAAAAAGGAGTGAAAATTCTCCTAAGTGGTTTTTGGCCAATGTGAAGGCTTGGGTCACCAATTTAGCCTATTTTAGGCCTATTTGGTAAAGGGAGTTCTCTGGATTCTACCCCGAGGTCTGGATTTTTCTCGGTAAAAGCCAATTTTTTGTCATTTTATGTAAAAAAGCTCCCTTAAATTGGGGTTTTGTCTCTAAATTGAGTTTCTAATGTACCTAAGTTTTCCAAAAGGTTATTCTAGCGTATCTCGGAGAACACAGTATTTCATGAAGTTCTGCTTTATAAAATTGACATCCCACAAATCCTAATTCTGCTCATTAGATTGTTCTTGAGGTGGGGTTCCTTCTATCGAATGGATGAACCAAAATAGGGTGTCTACAAATTTTCCCTCTTTGACAGAGCTTTGCAAGCAATGCGTATTATGAGGGAATGTCAAAGCATGCATGGCAACCTTTTAGTGAGTCCAGAAGACTTCAAGAAGAAAATTGAAAAAATCAAAACATGCAAATAAGCACACAAAGAAAATATCAAAAATTAAAAGTTGCGCTCAAAAGAGCTGTCTACGTATTCCCTCACAGGAAATTAGACCAACTGTAGTTCAATGGGCACACCACATGCATGCAAGCTATAATTCTAGTAAAACAAAATAAATGATATAAAACTTAAACTAATGCTAACATGCAAGATTCTCAAGGATTATTCCTTCTGGAACCAGGGATGATCACAACAGGGTATCCTATCATGAACGATGCAATAATGGGATGTCCTATCGTAGACGATGCAACAATGTGTCCTATTACGGATGATGAAAAGGGATGTCCTTAGCATGGACAATGCAGTAATGGGATGTCCTTAGTGTGGACGATGTAATAATGGGGTGTCCTTAGCGCAGATGATGTAAGGGTGGAATGTCCTTATCACCGACGATGCAAGGGTGCCTTATTGAGGGATTTGTGACATCTATGTGCATAGCTCTTTGCTCGAGCTTAGTGGAGACAAAAAGAGGTCCATAGGGCCACTTAAGGCAAACTATGCCTAGAATACATAGTGATGAGCCAGTTACGGTGAACATCATGAGCGTTTACAAATGCCACTACGGGGTGCCTCATTGAGGGCTTTTTGACGTCTCTGTGCATAGCTCTTCGCGCGAGCTAGGTGGAGACAAATAAAGGTCTCCAGAGCCACTTAAGGCAAACTGGACCTAAATTATGCAGTGATGAGCTAGTTACGGTGAACATCATGAGCGTTTGCAAATGCAACTGCGGGGTGTCCTTAGCATTGACGATTTATGCGACATCTCCGTGTGCATCTCTTTGTGCTAGCTAAGAAAGGAGGGCAACTCATCTAGGAACTCAAATTCATAGAGCCATTTAAGGTAAACCATGGGATACAACTAGGGAAAAGGTACTTGTGGAGCCTGCTAAGGCAAACCAGGAGCAAAACTTCACTCGATTCGACTGGTACGACAATGCAGAAGGCAATGTCGTGTAATGGGATTCAATGTTCATTCGACTCGACTAGTGTAATAGTTTAAAAGATTATTGCAATGAGGTTGAATACTTTGCTGGGGAATATATGTGACATTATTCTATTGGGGAGATTATTTCTAGAGCCTTCGAGGCTCACCATGCTTAATTCGAAACTTGCCTGAATGGATGAATGCAACAATGCAGGACTTCTATCAACTTAATGCAATGCAATGATAAATGCTCTACTGGGGATTCATGTGCATGTAAATGATATTCTACGAATGTTTTCAAGCACTCAACGTCATGCAAAATTGATTAAAAATGCATCAAAAGAATCAAATCGGAGCAAAAATTGGATCCGGGGACCAAACGGGGCATTACAGGGGCATAAATGCAAAAATCTAGGAAAGTTGGGCTGAGTGTCATGGTGGCACTGGGAGAGAGCTACCATGGCTTTTAGCCTCTATTTAGGCCTTTTGTTTCTCATTTGCTAACCATTTCAAAATTTGCTCATTTTCTCTCAAAGTTGCTCCATTTTTATCCATTTTCTCTCCATTATCAACCCCTTAAATCCAAGTTCTTTCATCCTCACTTTTGGTTTTTCACGATCAAAGTCTCATTTCAATTCTGGAAAATCAAACCTTTACTCATTCAAAATCATCTCCAAACACCAACAAATCACAATTTCACCACTCAAACTCACCAATGTCCTGTTCCTCCTCTTCGATTTGTATTTCAATATTGAGAGTGGGGGTCTTCTTCCTCTTAATCTCCGAGAAGGGAGACGCTCTTACAAGCCTTCCTCCAACAACCTCCCTCCTGAACAACTCATAAGGGATCCACATCAACATTTATGCTTTAAGGCTAGGGAAGGAGAGGTATTTTCAAAATTTTCTTTTAAACTCAATTTCTTCTTTCCAAATGCAATGTATTGCAAAATTGAAGCTCAATAATGAATGCATGCATGCTCTAATATGTTTTTCTTGTGCTTGATTTCATCCTATGGGAAAGAATCAAAAGCCACAATTTTTAAAACAAGGATTCTCAAATTGTGCACACAAGGTGTTCGTAGAAATGCTTGACACACCAATTTATTCTTTATTGTCATTCTATGTGAAGAAGGTAACCTTGAAAGGGCACGGGTGCCTAACTCACTACTACGAATGGTACATGAAACTCCCGAAAGCTGTGAAAACCAAGGTACAAGCTACCAATTTTGGCGAATTTGTGAAACTCTTGGTGAATAACTCTAATGACTTGGTGTATCTATTTAGTCTAGCAAAAAGTTAGTGGGACTCTACTAACACCTTCCATCTTCCTTTTGGGGAGATGACCATGACCTCGAATGTCTTTTCCATGATTACTGGGCTTCGGGTAAGGGGAGAACCAATTGTCACAAACCCTATATTGGAAACTTCTAAGCAAAAGGTGATCAATCTCCAAGGATTATACCCACCTAAAGTGGTAAGCGGAGCAATTCCTTATGCATTGTTTCTCGAGACCTTTCAAAGATACAACCAATTCACCACTAACCAAATTACTCGAGCCTTTTTTCATGTACATCCTAGGGTGTTCTCTTTTTAGTACCAGGGCAGACCAGATTCATATATCCATCTTGGGGAGTTTGGCTAATGTTGATCAAATCCATACATCTGATTAGGGCGGTGCCAGCTTAGCTATTCTCTATAAGCAAATGGGAGAAATCTCTCTGATGTGCTCACCCTCGGTTGGAGGTTTTTGGAGGGTTTGGGAGGTGTTACCCCACTCATTCTCTTCTTTCTTTTTTTTCTTCTTTTCTGATGGCATTCTAATGGTCTACTCTCTTCTTCTTTTGTTTGATAGTTATGGAGCTTCGAGTATCTTGGGATGCTCGCTCCTAAGCCTATGGATTTGAGTGCTTGTCTATTCCCAAGAGGCCTTAAATGGGTGAAGGAGAAGGTGGGCATGAAAGTTGGAGCTCATGATCTTAGGAAATACTGAGAATTCTTAACTCGTCTTATGAGGACTCTGTGATGTGGGATCTTTGGGCTAGAATTCCTTATGCCACAAAGGCTTCTTATGTATTAGTGATTCAATTATCAAAACAGAGTATCCTATTCACGGGCCCTTACACCGTCGCTTGGTACTTGGGAGAGAGGGTCCTAAGGTAGGCATGCCTCCAAGATCATTTCATAGTACTTGACATCCCTCCTCCTAATATGCTAGACACTCATAAGCTTTGGGGTGACGACCTCGAGGAGGCTCTCACTGGAATGGATGGGATGCAACAATTGGTTGATGGGGGCTACAAGGATTTCCAGGTCTCCTATCTCATGTCTAATTTTCCTAGGACCGGTCACACTGAGGTATGGATCCTTCTTAGCTTTTCTTCTTCTTAACATTGCCTGGCTTGCTAAACTCTCTTTGGTTGCTGAGAAGGCCTTCTATCAGGGGAGCGAGGAGCTCTAGCACTAGAGTTCAAGGGACAGGATCTTTATATATAGGAGAATCCTTGAGGTATTCTACTTCTGATCTCCCTATCATTGACTGAACTGTTCCTACCTTAGATGATGATGATCGAGAGGTTCCTTATCGTGTCCTAGAGGCAATCCCTCAGGACTTCCAATGATCTCTTCAAATATGGCCTTTGTCCTAACACCTTATGTGAAAGAACACCAGAGCCTGGTTGCTAGCTTGAGATCATGGACCCGTCGGCTAAAATACAAGGTAAAATTCTCGAGCCTTACCCCTAGTTTCACGACCTCTTTTTAACCTTTCTTTTTTCTCCCTCTTCTTAACAGCTTAAATTAGCTAAGCTCTTCCTACAGTCTTGCTCTGCCAGTTTGACATTGAAAAGATAAATATGGTGAGTCGAGCATATCTATAAACTAGTACAAGTTGTTCTTTTAAGCTAGTGAAATCAATGAATGCATGCATGTTTTCTCGTTCTCACTTTCCCTTTTCTTGATTTGATTAACGGTTTCTTTTCTTATTAGCGCATGAAGTCTATGCTAGGTAAAGGTGTATCATAGAGTTGGAGATGTGATTAGGGGAATCCTCATCATACCAGCCTCCTACTAGACCAATGCTAGAGCCGGTTAGGCATTCTATCTCTTTCTGTTGCATTATCATTAAAGAAGACGAGGAGGAAGAGGAAGAACCACCATGATTGTGGTAGAGAAGGGAAAATACAGGCAAGAGGCGCCCTCGAGACTAGATATATGCTCTATCTATACTTTTCTTACACTGCTATGGATGACTGTACTTGACTTATGGATTGTACTCATGGATTTCTTTCTTGCATTTCCATTCAAACTCTTGCTTGAATTGTATAAGTAGCATGCTCCCTTGGGGGACCTTCTAAGACTCTTATTACTCTTTCATGACTAGGAATGAATGATTTAAAACACCTAGTAGGACATCTCACAAACATAATAGGATTTTGAACGAACAAAAATGTCCGTTCGAACTCAAAATAGAGGCCTAAAACCAACAAAAGTGCACAAGGATGCGTCCATACAAAGGAGGGGTAAAAAAGGGCCATTATGGCACTCAAGGGGCCCATGTAGTACTTAAGAGTGCCACGCGGCACTCACATGACTGCCACTATGGCTCTCAGACTATTTTGTGACTTTTGACTATTTTTGGTAATTTTTGGACTTCTTTCTGACTTTGGACTCCCAATTCTTCACAAACTCGACTTAATATTCTATATAAGTGCTAGAAACTCCCCTCTTTTCCTTCATATTTATCCCAAAAACCTCTTTTCAATGGCAACTATCAAGGTTCATGCCCTGTTCAAATGGATGGATGCATTCTGTGGTCTTGATCATGTTTACTTCCAACCTTATGGTTTGGATAGTCTATTCTTTCTTCATCACCTGAGGCCTCAAAAATTTTTTATGGAAGCTATGATCTCTTGTTGGGATCCTAAATATCATGTTTTTCGATTCAATTGTGAGGAACTATGCCCAACTCTTGAAGAATCCTCATTATGCTAGGCTATGACTGTGAATCTGAACTCGTGCATCCTTATCATCAATCCAGGTATTCTTCCTTATTGTCATCCATAAGTGGGTTGACTCTTCCTGAATGTGATGATCTCATTATAGGGGGTCATGTGTTATTATTTCCCTCATCAAGGTCTTCTCCTTAGATGATCTTATCATTGCTCGTGAACACAGACGGGGTGTTCTTGCTTTGTGCATGCTTGCCCATTTCCTTTTCAATGATGGTACTACCATGGAGGACGTGAAGCTTATCAACGTAGCCTTAGAGGTAAGCAAGGGAAAAAATCCAATGATGATTTGCTTAGCAGAAACTATAATCGAATTTGACAAGGCTTTTGTGCGCGCTATAGAAAACTACCATGTGTCCATGATCTTGCTGTAGGTATGGCTTCTTGAAAGAACTAAACTCATGGGTACTCCCAGGCATTATCCGCCTTCTCTACCCTCTTTTATAATCGAGAAATTGCTTGTCTCCATGAATCTCTGCAAGATTGGACTATTTGCTTCCACGGTTTTACTCATGGGGACATTCAATGGAATATCGAGTAGTGGAAGATCAATACCTCTACTTTCATTACATGCTCACTTTCGGGCGTTAGTATTTTGGGTCTCTCTATGTGGTCTTTTTATCTTCCCAGCTGGATTCTCTGTTAATTTAATCACATTCAAGAAGTTCCTATCCATCCTCTCGGGATTTCAAAGAAAGTTGCTCATAAAGCCTCAGACATCCCTTATTTCAAGAAGCATTGGGAATTGCACCAATCCATAAAACACAATAAGGAATCCTTTTCATTTACTTTTCAGCTTTTGTTTTATCTTCTAGTAGTGGAATAAGACTTCAATCAATAAAACCTTAGTCTTGAGGATTTACTTATTTGGTCTACATTCAGCTTTTCATTTATTCTTTGTTATGCTATCTTATCATGCTTGACATTATTGATTCAAAACTGCTTTGTTTTAATCTTTTGAGTGCACGCCTGAATTTTTTCCCTGAAATCTACATTAATGTTTGGTTCAAAGATGGGGTAGCCCTTTTAAAAAGAAGAGTTAGGCTTTAAGACGGGGGTTGCCCCTAGTATAGGAATAGTTAAATGAGATCAAGATTAGGAAGGGTTTGCCCCTAGTGTAATATACGAATGGGAATGGCTTAAGGACTTGGACCGAACCTATTTCTAGGCTGCCTATGTATTCCCGCTAGGGAATACATAGTTCGGGTTAGATGTGCATGGGTGGGCTAAGCATAGTACATTTTGAGGTGATCGAGATTAATGGGTTCTTTGAATTCAAGGCCGTCTAGGTCTGTTAAGTAGGCTGCTCCCCCTTTGAGAATGGTCTTAACTAGGTAGGGTTTGACCTTATTGGGCTTAAATTTCCCTCTTGGATAAAAAATTGGCTCTCTCAATTCTTTAAAGACTAGGTCATCCTTAGCAACCTTCCATGGGCGAACCTTCTTGTTGTAAGCTATAGCTATCCTTTGTTGATACTCCTAAACGTGGTTCAGTGCTTCCAATCTCTTTTCATCTATCAGTGCCAGCTCTTTATATCTTCCCTCAACCATTGGGATTCCTTTACCTCACATTCAACCATTACCCTCAAGGATGGTATTTCTAGTTCTATTTACAATACAGACTCCATTCCATACACCAACGAGTATGGTATGGCTCCAGTGGATGTCCTCATAGATGTCCTATTTCCCCACAAGGCGAATGGTAACTTCTTATGCCAATCTTTATATGTGTCTGCCATCATTTGTAATATCGCCTTCACATTCTGATTTATGACTTCTACTGCCCTGTTGGTCTATAGCCTATAGGGTGGCAACTTATGGTGGGCAATCTTAAACTCTTCTAGTCGTGCTAGTACCTCATCCTTGAAATGTGACCCATTATTGGATATGATCTCACAAGGGACCCCATACCGATAGATGACATTATGCTTGATGAATCTAGCCACATCCTTAGCATCTAACTTTGGTTTGGATGCTACTTCCACCCACTTCGTAAAGTAATGAATAGCTACTATGATATATTTGTTCCCATTCGACGACTTCAGTATCACTTTTCTAATTATATCTATCCCGCATACCGAGAATGGCCATGGTATGGTGATGCTATAGTGTTATGATGGTGCGGTGTGCATTAGATTTGCATGGATCTGACAATAGTGAGATTTCCTTACATACTTACAACAGTCATGTTTCATGGTGGACCAATAGTACCCCTGCCTCACTATTTTCTTTGCTAATATGTGTCCATTCATAAGAGGGTCACATACCCTTGCGTGGATTTCCTCCATCATCTTCTCAGCTTTACGTTTATCTAAACATAAGAGGTTCCTTCCTATGTGTGATCTTTGGTACAATTCCCCTCCATGTATGATAAATTGGGCTGATAACCTCCTTATTGCTCTCTTATCTTTTTCTATAGCTCCCTCAGGGTATCTTTGCTCACTTATGAATATCCAGATGTCATTATACCAAGGTAACTCCTTTTTGTCCTCTAGGTTAGTAGCACAATAGTAAGATGGGTTCTCTCTTCTTTCTATAATCAAGGGTCATATGGTTATCCCAACAGGTATTTCTATCATCGAGGCTAGGGTGGCTAAAGTGTCTGCGAATTAGTTCTCATCCCGATGCAGGTAGAAGAATGTGAATTCTTCAAATATTGCCTCCAAATTCTCTAGATACTCATAATAAGGTTTTATTTTTCTTCCTTCACTTTCCAATCCCCTCTAGCTCATGAAATTATCAAATTAGAATCCCAAACACTTCAACCCTCTTTACCCCTAGTCCTAGGGCCATTTCTAATCCAATTGTACAAGCCTTATATTCACTGACATCATTAGTGATAGCAAAGTTTAGCTTGATGGTGATTGGCGCATGAGCACCATCCGGAGATACTAGCACTATCCCAACTCCATATCCCTTTTGATTAGCAGCTCCATCAAAATATACCCTCTATGTCTCTTGACTGCTGACCATGAGTTCCTTATTGAGAAATGAGAATTCGTTAGCGTTATCCCCTTCTATCGCCTGGTTAGCTAGGAATTCTGTTATCGCTCTCTCTTTGATAGATTTTCTCACGACATACTTCAAATCAAATTCTGAGAGCATCAGAGTCCAACAGACCATCCTTCCTATCAGTTTGGGCTTCTCAAATAGGTACTTTAATGGGTCCATTTGGGCTATGAGTAACACAGGGAAAGATAACATATAGTGCCTAAGTTGGTAGGAAGTCCAAACTAAGGCCCAACGTGTTTTCTTTGACGGTGTGTACTTGAGTTCATATCCACATATCCTCTTACTTAGGTAGTATATGGCTTTCTCTATATAGTCCTCATCATCCTCTTGAGCTAGCATACATCCCATGGCGTTCTCAGTTATTGATAGGTACAAAAGCAAGGGTTTGCCTTTGATAGGCAGTGCTAAAATAGGTGGGTTCTGTATGTAGGCTTGGATTTTCTCAAAGGCTTTTTAACAAGGTTTACTCCACTCAAATTTTTGCTCCTTTAATAGGTTGAACAACGGCTCGTAGGTGGTGGTCAACTTTGAAATGAAGCAGTTTATTAATTAGATTTTTCTTAGGAAACTCCTTACCTCCTTCTCTGACCTACGTGGTTTCATCTCCAGTATCGCTTTAACCTTAACAGGGTCTAATTCTATACCTCTCTTGGTGATCAAGAACCCTTTGGGGTGGGCAGTCCCTTCGAGGATCGCGACTGTTCAATGCCGATAAAGTCAAAGAAGTGCGTGAACGTGGGACTAGCGCATTTTAAAGGAAATAAAGTGAAATAAGATAAAAGGCTCAAAGCAACAAACAAAGTATGAAAAGAAATGTGTAAAAGTACATGCAAGTGGGAGTAGGGCCAGTAAAAGTTTTAGAGTCGCCACCTAACGTTATCGAGAGTTAGGATCCATGCAAAAACAATTAACGTAAATCATCTTTGGCTTTTGAAAATCATTTTGAGAAAAGTTGGCCCTTTAAAAGTGTGACTCTTGATTAGTCGTGTGAAAACTAGAGTTCTTGAGATGGGTTTAGGGACTTGATTATGTTGAGGGAAGGTATTAGGCACCCTCGAGCATCCATGACACACGGTTGCCGATTTAGTGGTTTTCATAGTAATAGGGCGTATGTAAGAAGTAGTAGATTACATACAAGAAATTAAACGTGAGCATCCGTGACACGCAGTTGCCGATTTACGTATCTCAACACGAGATAGTTTTGAAATAGAATAGTTATGGCCATAGCCAAGATAGGGTTACATACGTATCTCGACATGAGAATCAGGCCATACGTAGTTCTGAGATAATGTTTTAAGTAAAGTCGGTGTGGCTAAGAACTTTAACCTGTATGGTGTAGTCCTAGACTTTAACCTTGAAAAAGTAGTGAGTTATGAGAAAGTGTTTTGAGTAAAAGTAAGAGTAGATCGACCGCACGATGAGTTTTTTTTATATTTTTTGTTTTTATGATTCTTTATTTTTTTTGTTTTATGTGCCAGAAGTAAGGGTCGGTGCCTAGTGCTTTGAAAAAGTAATCGAAAGTTAGGGTCAGCGCCCAGTGATTTGAAAAGGTGTACCGGAAGTAAAGGTCGGTGCCTAGGTAATGAAAAAGTGTACATGAAGTAAGGGTCGGTGCCTAAGTAATGAAAATGTGTGCCGGAAGTAAGGGTCGGTGCCCAGTGGTTTAGAAAAGTTCTACCGGAAGTAAGAGTCGGTGCCCAAGTAATGAAAAGTTCTACCCAAAGTAAGGGCCCCTGACTAGTGGTTTAGAAAAGTTCTACCGGAAGTAAGGGTCGATGCCCAGTGTTTAGAAAAGTGTACCGAAAGTATGGGTCGGTGCCCTATGATGTAAAAGAGTAACCGAAAGTAAAGGTCGGTGCCCAGTGATGTAAAAAAGGTGATGTAAAACTTTTACTAAAAGTACGAGTCGATGCCCAGTGAGTGAAAAAGTGTATCGAAAGTATGGGTCTGTGCCCAGTGATTTGAGAAAGTGGCAGAAGTAAGGGTCGGTGCCCAGTGCGAATGGAGAGAAGTATCAGTTTTTTTTGTGTTCTCTGATTTTCATCAACGAATATTGATAACAGGAGATAAAATGCAGTCGGGTAGGTCATTAGATCTCTTTTCAACTAACGCAGGATATAAAATCCAATAGGGTGGAGTTCGAAGGCCTCCTTTCGATTGGTGCAGGATATAGTAGTTTGATAAAGTTCAGCTGGGTGGGTTGTTAGATCTCCTTCGGCTGATGCAGGATATAAAATCCAATCGGGTAGAGTTCGAGGCCTTCTTTAGACTGGCGTATGATATAGAAGTTTGATAAAGTTTAGCCGGGTGGGTCATTAGATCTCCTTCTGGCTGATGCATGATATAAAGTCCAATCGGGTGGAGTTCGAGGCCTCCTTCCGAATAACAAAAAAAGGAAAAGGAAAAGGCAAAATATTCAACCAATGGATTTATAAGGAGCCCAGACCACTAAAAAAAACAAATGGGAAAGAAAAAGGTGGAACATCTGATTTATGGATTTATAGGGAGACCACACCACTAAAAGAAAACAGAAGAGAAAGAAAAAAAGGCAGAACATCCGACCAGTGGATTTATAGGGAACCCAGACCACTAAGAGTATGAGTTTGAGGGAGCTACCTGTGCATAAGAGAGCTATTTGAAATTCAGTCGATGTTTGTTGAGAAAGAATCCTGAGCTTTGATAGGATCACAATTGACAAACGTCGCAAAAATAAGCCGAGAAGGCCCCAAGACAAATTTTAACACAAAATTGACCTGAATGGACATCATAGTTGGGTCCGGAATGGCTGAAAAAGTCAAAAAAGCTATAAGTCGGGCCGGAATGGGTTTAGGCTGAGTTGAGCGGGACCTGAGAGGGTTGGAATCTGACCAAGAGAGACTAAAATGGTCATATAGAATTCCAAACACGTCCTAAAAGTTGGATTTTGCCAAATCTGAGGTCACCAATGCATTGGGAATGGCCAAATTAGCTAAGAACAAATGTCTATTTATTGAAATTCGGATATGGAGTGAAGAAAATAGGGAAAAAAGGAATATGGGCCTAGGGTGCAACATGGCAGACACATAGCAGGCCGAAGCCACATGTCAGCTGCTCATTAGTTAGTTAAATTGACTGGATGCCTAATGTGGCGCTGATGCAACAGCCAATGCCATGTGGCAGCTTGTTATTGGATAGTCAATGCTGGCTCAACATGACGTGGCAGTACACACTGCAGTCAATGCTATGTGTCAAGTCATGTTTAGTTGGTCAATGTTGACTTAGCATGATGTGGCAGTGATGTGACAGTACAGGAGGTATGATGACATGGATGTCAATGTCGTATGTCAAGTCCTGATTAGTTTGTCAATGCTGACTCAGCGTTGACATGGCAGCTAACTAGACTACTGACTCAGTAGTTGTTGCCACTTTTCAGCACCCAATTAGCTGAGTCAGTCCTGACTGTTGGTTGTGCGTGGGCGAGGTAGAATAGAGTGGAGTGGCACGTGTAGCGTGTGAGGTCTTCTCAGGTGGTGTTTTTAGGTGGGGTCGCTGGGGTTTGGATCGTCTAGAGCAGATGTTGAAGGTGGTGGTGGTAGCTGTTGACGACTATGGTCGGAAAGTTAGTCGGCAACCTCTCTGCTCAGTAGCGGTGTGTGGTCTTTTGCGCGACGCGTGGGGCCTTTGTACTGGTGGTTTGGTGACGTGGCCAACGGGGATAGGTCCGGTTTGGCGAGTAGGACCTACCCATGGGGGCAGTGAGAGAGGGAGAGAAGATTAAGACCCTGTTTTGTTGGTATTTTCATTTCTGTTCTGGGCTTAAGGCTCTGCTTGGTTTGAGCTTTTTTTCTGTGCTTTCTGTACAATTTTAGGTGCTGGGTTTGTGAAGGGGTTGGGTAATGGAGTGTTGGTCATTGGTTTTTGGTGGTGGTGTGGTGGTGGTGATGTGGTTTTGTTTGGTTAACAACCAAACAAAGCCTAAGAGTTGGGAGGAGTTTTTGGTTTGAGCCAAATAGGGCTTTAATGGAGGCTGGGCCTTTTTATTCTTTGTGCATGGGATGGCCTTCTATTTATAGAAGTGTAGACACCCCGATTTTGACCAAACGTCAAATCAAGGGATTGGTTACCTCTTAAGACCGATGATGACGATGACCGGTGAAATTCGAAGATTTTCCAGAGAATTCAAATTCTTCAAAGATTCTTCAAGAAAAGTTTCAAAATCAAAGAAAAAAGATCAAAATAAGAAAGAGAGAGAAGGAAATTGGATACTCGGGGGAAACCCGAACGTTGAAAAACATGTGAGAAAATCAGTCTAAAAAAAAAATTCATTCAAAGAAGAGATATAATATGAAAGAAGTTTTCAAAAGAAAAAGAGGAAAAGAAGTTTTCAAAAGAAAAGAGAAAAAAAGAGAAAAGAAGAAAGAAATAAAATGATAGTATATACCATGTATATAGGTGTATCTTAATAAAGTACACTACATATATAAGTACATTAGTATATACTTTGCTAATAATTAAGATTGTGGTAATGTAGGTTTTGAAAATTAAAAAAAGGGAAAAATTCTCTTATCCTTGACACGCGAGAAAGCCGGCGGCACTCAGTCATTCAGCGAGTGCCGCCCGACATTCAGTGAATGCCGCCGGCAGCCATCGAGTGCCGCGAACTATAACAGACTGCTTTTCTCGCATGTTATAGAAGAAAACTTTGCACATGGGTTTTCACCCGAATTTACCCATTTAACCTTGACTTGGTGGTCTATATAAACAAAACCTTCATCTTCATTTGGATACTAAAACAAAATCAAGAGAGAGAAATACAAGAGTTATATACATACATTAGAGGAAGAATATAGAGTTTTTCTTGAAGAATTTGAAGAATTAAAGAAGAATTTGAAGATTTTTGGAAGAACTCCACAAAAGATAGAAGAATTCTTTGAGGTCATAGAGGTAACCTCTCAATCTTTTGTAGAAATAAGCAAATTCAATCACAAATTCATAGTTCTAGGATCTTTACACATTTTCAAAACCTCTCTTCCTACCTCATTTCATCACACACCACTTAGAATTTGTGATTGAATCTCATGGCGTTTCATTAATTGGGATGTAATTGGTGCCTTGGGTTTAAAATAAGTTTGGTTTTGAAAATTTGAGTCCCAAATTCTCCAAGAAAACTTTGATTCTTCATTTCTATTTCCCTCATAAGATTCATGAGTTTTTTTTACATATCTTATTGAGTCTCTTTGAGTTCGATTCCTTAGTTTCCTATGTTCCTATGATCTATATGGAGATTAAAATGAATCATGGTTATATCTACACATAGTTAGTTGAGTTCAAGTCTTAGTTCATGACTTGGAATCTCCTCACTAAAAATCTTATAGGATTCATGCTATATTCCATAGAGGTTTATGTAGTTGGGATTTCATTTGGTCTCCAAGGACCATTAACTTGGTAGGAGAAATAATAAGATGACTCTATATTCTTCAAGGATCATACATTTGAGAGAGGAATTGGATGTAGATTTTCATTTAAAATAAGTAGGACCTTAGGATTCTCTTGCTAGATCTCCAATTATGAGATCTATGATAGGAATCCATTAAGGTTAAATCTAGGGATTTCTCCCTATTTCATTATTTGTCCCAATAATCATATTCATACTTGATTCTAGTCCTTTCTAGGATCATGGATCAAGTTGGTTTTAAACTATGAACATCAATTTAACAAAGGTGCAGTGAATCCATAAACCAATCGTGATCAAAGATTTTTTATAGAGTCATGATTCATTGGAAATGGATGAGACCAATTGCAGGATGTTCATAATCCATTTAAGTGCCTCTGTGATTTTTGTTTTGATGAAATTCCATGCCTAATATGGTTTGGTCGTATGATTTCAAAACAAGCAACTCTCTGTCCAAAATTTCAGAAGAGTATGTCCGTTTTAAAATTAATAAATCAGAACCTTAATAGAATTTCCTGGGTCTCTAATAATTTTTTCTAAGTACCTTAATGTGTTAGGAAGATACCCGAAAAAGATCTAAGTGTTTCTCATTTTTTTTACTATTTTTAGAAAATCGTACAAGATCTCTGGACAGAGAGTTGTAGATTCTTGAGTGATGTCTAGTGTTTTCCATAATCCTAGAGATCTAACTGTTCAAACCTTGATTTTATTATTGGGTTAGAAACTAGACTCACAGAGGCATATTATATCTAAAATCACTAAGATCGAACCGTTCAAAGTATGGTTTTTCTACCTTTTAAAATCTGGTCTGCTCTCTGTAATTTAAGAAAAACAGTCACGTTTTTTGTCTAGTCTCATTGATTTTAACTTAAATGGTTTCCTAATGTCTTGGGACCCAAATCATGTTTTGAATAATGATAATTTAGCTTAAATCCATAGGCTAAGTGGTCCAATTAGTGAATAAATTCATATCTCATTCTTGTTCATGTTCATTCGTTCATGTATGTTGATGCTTATGATTAGAACTACTTCTTGAATAAAATTAGGCTTAGTTGAACCTAATTGAATGTAAACATGGATTACTTATGATTGTGTTGGGATTATAGAACCCCTATATGAACATTACATTGGCTCCTAGTTGAGGCTTGTATATCTATAAAGGTGCTATGACTCCAACTAATCAAAAGGAATTCATAGTTTTGTCAATTCTTTCCATACTTGATAGATCTAAGCTAGAGATTTAGGATTGATTATTTGATGTCATATTATTGTGTGAAGCATGTGGACTAACCCTTATTTTGTAGCGCTTTGGAGGTATGACTTCTTATCTCTTCTCTAGTTTATTTCATTTGTTGATTTTATTGATTTTCGACTCCATGCGCGACACCTTAGCTTAGGCCTTGCCTTATGTGTATACGTGATTAGAGACATTTTTCTAAGGATTTCTATTCTTTGTATGCATTGCATGTTTCCCATTTTGCGGCTGGATCCCAGGTAAGTTCTCTAGTTCCCTACGTGCATATCATTTTGCTTGCTATTTGAATTACGTGGCTTATGAATGATATTTTGTCGTTAGCAATTTTGCACCCTTTTTGACATGCTTGTGATATGTATACTTATATCTATGTATTAGTTGAGGGCATGCTTAGATTAATAATTCGATTAAAAAGGATGATGAGTAGAGGCCTATCACAAGATAGGATGAAAGGGGGTGTTTTACTCCGCCGGGCTCCTTTCCCTTTCATTCCATAATCCCCGGACCCAGATTATCTTTGGTTTCGTAAAAGATCAGTTTGCTTTTAAAACGGTTTCTTAATTTCCCTTTAAAAATTAAGTGACAACTCTTTGATTTTGAATTTAAAAATTTGAAAGTTGTTTTAAAAGTTTTAAAAGTGGGCCCAAATGCCGGTATCCACAAGAAGGTTTTTCAAAACCCTACATGGGTTTTAATCCTAGGTAGGCAGAACACGAGATTGTAGGTTCCAACCTCCGATTGGGGCCGTCGATCGATTCCGGACTTCGATCTTTGATATTGCCCATCTCAACGTCCGATTTGTACGATTTTAAAAGATCTGGGCTCGGTTTAATGTCCTCTTCAAATCTGTGTGGTTGGATTGGAATTCGTTTGAAACTTGGAAATGCCTCCATTTTCTCTAGACTATAGACGTCTGATCTATACTGTCTGAACTTCGACTGTCGATATCTTTTGATCCGACTGTCCGATTTTCCTGATTCAAGATGATTTAAAATAGTATTGACATTCTCTTTTAATCAGTGTGGTTCGATTAAGAATCTCAAACTTATAAATGACCATTTTGCCCCTTGTCTTTTCCTGATTGAGCTTCGAAATTTCGATTAGACACCATTCTTTTCTGATTGTCTGATTGGACTGATTCGACTCACAGAATTCCTATTTTTATCTATATTTCCATCCATTTATGCCCAGTCAGAATTTTAGTGTTTCTGGATTGATGATCGTGTTCTTTATCCTTGATTTTGGTGCGTTAATACTGCGATTGGAGTTGAACGTCTTTGATTATCGTAATCGAACTATCCCAGATTCTGGAACTCCGGTGGGCAAGCTATCATCTCTGTATTAACTTTAATTTGACCTCTGGAGTTCCTTTTTGGATTCTAGAGCTCTTTCCTTGATTTGAGTGCCTGGTGGCCACCTCTGCGACAGTTATTTCTTTTTTTTGACAGGTCAAAATGGGGTGTCTACAAACCCTAATAATTTTCCTGCGCGATTACTCCGAATGCACACTTCTTCGGGTTCAACCTCATCTTAAACTTCCCCACTCTTTTAAAGAATTTCCTCAGCATCCCTATGTGTTCTCCTCTCTCCTTCACTTTTACTATCATATCGTCTACATGCACTTCTACTTCCTTGTGAATCATATCATGCAACAATGTAGTGGCAGCCCTTTGGTATGTAGCCCCAGCATTCTTTAACCCAAATGGCATTACCCTATAGAAGAATGTACCCCGGTGTACGACAAAGGTGGTCTTTTCTCTATCCTTCAATGCCATGAGTATCTGATTGTAACTAAAAACCCATCCATGAATGACAACAGTGCGTGCCCAGTGATATTATCAACAAGAACATCTACATGCGGGAGTGGGAATTCGTCTTTAGGGATAGTTTTTTTCAGATCTCGAAAGTCTGCGCACACGCATACTCTCCCATCTTTCTTAAGCACGTGTACTATATTAGCCACCTAGTCTGGATACTTAGTCATGAAAAGGAAACCAGCTTGTGTAGACACCCCATGCTGTCGGCAATCAGATTTAGGAGACCCATAGCTTGGTGGTTCAAAATGATCGAAAAAGACTCAAAAGGACTCCTGGAAGTTAATTTTATTTCTCAAAATGCTCAGAATGACCAAAATGCCCCTGAAAGCCCGAAAACTCCCAAATTTGGACAAAAAGCTCTGGAAACATGCTGTGTCGTAAGAAAAGTAGGAAAATGAGTTTTTAAGAAAAATAAGATGAAATCGTCAGCTCCCAGAGACCCCCGGAAGTCCCGAAAGTTCCCGGAAAGTCCCCGTTGACCGGTTTGACCAGGTTTGACCAAGTTTGACCAAGTTTGACCGTAATCGTCCAAATTCACCAAAATCATTCTAGATCATGTGGAAAGTATTGAAGTGAGTTTTAAAAGAAGATCGCACGAAAACGTCAGCTCTTGGGAGCTCCCAGAGGTTTCCAGAACTTCTCGGGAATCCAATGTTTGACCAGTTTAACCAAAATTTGACTTTGAAACCAGAGCACCGTATCATTTTGCAAACATTTTTCATGGATACTAGAGGTCAATAGCTTTCCAAAGGTATATCGCACATAATTTTTGGATTTAAAATGAATTTATTATGAATTTCCAAAGGTGGAAAAGGCGATCAAATCGGCTTTTATCACAAATACCGCAAAACTTTTTAAAGTGACCAGACTCTGAAACATCTGTTATAGGAAATAGACTCCAATACCTTTCCAACGGCATATCACAACCTCAGTTTGGAGTTCATACACATTTTCTGTGAATTTCGGACGAAATATGGCCTTTTCGCGAATATCGGAACCTCAGGGGGCCTAAACAGCATTAGCTGGACAATGGAGGAGCAGTACCGCCGCGGCACTGGCCCACTGCCGCCGCGGCACAGGCCTAGTGCCGCCGCGGCACTCTCCTCCAGAACAGTGTGTTTTTGTAAATATTTTTGGGGGTTCATTTTGATTAATTAAAACCCAAAATGACGTAGTTCTATGTTTTCAGATGTTTGGAGCTAATGGGAACACTTCTAAAACCCCAAAACCACCCCAAGTTGACCTATATAAACCCCCCTTGACTTCTCATTTTGGGGGTGTCAACTGTAAGTTTTGAAAAGTTTTGGGAGAGAAAATTGTAGAGATAAGGTTAGAGTAGAGAGAAAAGAAGCTTTCTTCTTTGATTTTTAAAACAAAAGTGAGTTCTAAACTTTGTTTTTACTTCATTACTCCTATTTACTTCAATATTGAATACACCCAACCACCATTTTAGTGAGTATTTAAGAGAGTGGAAGCTTCTTCCATGACCAATGTCATCACATATGAGTGAAACACCAAACTACAAGTTCAATACATCATGAATATCATATATTGATTGATATCTATTTGCTTGCTTGTTTGTATAATGTCCATCTCTTCTCACCTCATTTCTTTTTGAATTTATTTATTTACTTACTAGTTCATCATCATCTAAATAATGACATGAAGTTTGAGGTGAGTGAATCCTTATGGATAGTAGCTCTTGACCTTAAAAACATGTTTGATAGATGATGATTATAACTTCAATACCTCCAAGGTATCCTTGAAGTTATGTTCAAATGAAAATAAATCTCTCCAACAATCTTGGAGGTTCTTGATGATGAGTGTGATGTTGACATTTTAAGTGGCTCTAATCTTTATTGAGTATTGAAAATATTCTTTCAAAACCTCTATTTAAAAACCCCTCTTAAAACCCCTCATTTTGATCTCAAGAAAGAAAACTCTAGTTTTTCCCAAAATCTTCAAAACAGTGAGTCAAAATAGTGAGTGATCTGAGTTCAAAGATTTCTCTAGAACTCAATACACAATGTATGGATGCAACGCCACTTGGAAAGTCTTCCTAGCTAATTAGAGAACACCCATGATTTTTGGTTTGATTTGGAAATACTTGAAAATGGTCCATTTGGACCCAAACATTCCTTCCAGACATTCTACCTCTGCTGTCACAGCAGCTTGGTTGACTTCCAACTTCTTTTTCAGAACACTTTTCCAAAAGGGGTGGTCCTAAATTATTTTTCCATTAAACTTCAATGTCTTAGGCAACGTTATGTATAAAATGGGCCTCTAGATCATTTGTTTCCATTTTCTAAGATTTTTCAACATTTCAGTCGACAGTACGGACTCTATTTCTGAGTGACCTCTATTGTTTATATGATTTCTCTCAATCTGTGATAGTTATTAAAGATTGGCTTTTTGGGTTGTGTTCTAGATACAATAAGGAAGCTCTCCATAAAACATCATGCATTGAAAACATTTCTAACCCCTCCTTTCAATTTCCAAAATATCATGTTACTGTTCTGTCCACTATTCATAGCAAGCACATTTTAACTTTCATTCTTTGATTTGATGCTTACATGCATTCCAAATTAGCTCATGTTTTAGGAAGTAGTTCATACTACATTTGTACATATCCCATGATGATTTTATTCATTCATTCATAAACATTTTAGACTTCTAAGTCATTTTAGGAATCCATGAACACAAAGCACACTACAACCTTGGCACATTCTAGATACATACATTGCATTCATGCAAGATTTGGGGTTTTTGTAACTCCTATAATCTAAGAAGATTATAAGGAATGAGTTTGATCACACGTTCATGCTTCCCCCTTGATCTAATCTTCCTTTCTCATCCGTCCCGGGGATTGAGAGGTCTTCTTTTTCCTAAAGTTTAACATGCATCATACTAGCTTGCTAAGCATATTTCAATTTCTTTATTTATTTGTTTCAAGAACAATTCATGTCCCCTTAGATTAGGAAAACTTTATTACTTGATATGTGATTACACGATTTTTCCTAGGTTTATTCGTGTAATCTTTCACTTTGCATTGTGTGGCTTAGATTTTATGAATGATATTTTATCTTTAGATCATCCATTTCAAGTTTCTTATGTGATGTAATATACTATCATAGTATTAATTGTCGAACCATACATAGTATAAGATGATTATTTGGATGCTAATTGAGGCCCATCGAAAGACTGGGTGAGTTGAGGGTGTTTTAGTCGCAACAAAGGCTCCTTCCTCTCTCGTACCAAAACCCCGAGCCAAGTTCTTTGGTTATGAAGCGGTGCCCTTTATCCGTTTGAGTGAGTCAAAATTAGGTTTCTTGGTTCCTTAAAGACCAAGTGGCGACTCTGTATCTGTTTTCAACAGACCATTTTCTTTCTTTGATCCAATTTCAATCTCAAAGCAAAAACATGGTGAAATCCCACGTGTCCACAATCTGGCGACTCTGCTGGGAATTTTTTTATTTTAAAACAAAATAATACAGAGGTTTTACTCATAAGAAGCATCCTTAAAATCATCTTTTTACTGTGTCTGGTTCACCGCATTGCACTTTGCATTTTTCCCCTTCGATTGTGTCTGAAACGCGGCGCTGACATTGTTCAGGTCTTGCTGTGCCAGGGCACAAGTCACCGTTGATACTGTACCTTCCAAGGTATATCAAAAAGAGAAAACACTTCCGTACTATCTCTCTGACGGTATATTGGAACCTTTCATAGGGTTGTTGATTTATCTTTTCAGATAGGACAATATGATATAACTGTTGTATGCCCTGGTGGGATTACCTGCACGGTGTAGACGCTTATGTGGCATGAGGCAGAACCTCTTTCTTATGATCCCTAAGGCAATCACTTACATGTGACCACATTGAGTGACCTGCCTAGGCACCATGGTAAGGAAGTCTACTCCATGTTCACAAAGATATACACCGCAAACCTTGTTTGTTGGTCCTAGGACATAGGAGTATGAAAACTAGCTAGACAGTATGATCACCATCATAACCTGTTTCTCCCAGAAACTCTGTCCAGATATCCCAGATATAACCATATTATCCAGTTTCTCCTAGAAACTCTGTCCAGATATCCCAGATATAACCATATTATCCAGTTTCTCCTAGAAACTCTGTCCAGATATCCCAGATATAACCATATTAACCAAATTTTCCCAGAAACTCTGTCCAGATATCCCATATATAACCATATTAACCAGTTTTTCCCAGAAACTCTGTTTAAATCTCCCAGCCTATCTAAATTTCCTAGAAATACCCAGAGTACTTGTTTCTCCCAAAAACTCTGCCTAAATCACCCAGAAATGCCCAGATATACTTGTTTTTCCTAGAAACTCTATCCATATTTCTCAGAAATACCCAAAATACCAGTTTATCCTAGAAGCTCAGTCCAAATCAACCAGAAATCCCTATTTCTCCAAGAAACTCAAATGACTTCTAGAAATTTCTCCGAATTTTCCAAATCCCTGTTTCTCCTAGAAACTCTATCCAAAATTCCCGAAGTATCCCGGAAATTCCTGTTATCCCTTGGTGATCATACTGGAAAGTAAGGTTAGCACACTCTGTATGGCTAGGACCTTATTTGTTTAACTGCTATCTGTTAGAAGTAGGGGCATCATATAGATTAGGGCTTGCATCCGCATGCTTGTCTCATGTGCATGCACCATTCTCATCAGTCTGCGCACACTATCTCAGTCAGTCTGTACATAAGTCAGTCCATCTTCCTTAACATCACTGTCATTGTCTCTCCAGTCATCAATATTAGAATCTGATACACTCCTCTCGAGTCTATAGGTCATTATAGAATCCTAAAGTCAGCCACTGAGATCCCCATCCTGGGTCAGAAGTTCGAACAGTCATTTGGTTAGAATCAGTCCGCCGAGAAAATTCAACATGAATCAGGAAACTTTGGAAGCCAAGATCACTGAATTAATCAATCAACAGTCAGGTCGGCTGACTCAAGTTCTGAAATTTATGGAAGAGTTTTGACAATAGCAGCCACAGTACCCACCTGGGTTCCCACCACCACCAGGGTTCATGCAACCACCACCACCTAGATTTGGACCGCCTCCTGAAAACAATGGAGAAGAAGAATGGTTTCAAGGGGTCCCACTGCCTGCATATGAGAAAAAGCTCCAAGAGAAAATGAACAAGGTCGACAAGCTTGAGAACATACTAAGGAAGAGTAAGGGGGTCGATGATTACATGTTAGATCTGGAACGATTGTTTGAGCCCAACAAGGTGAGGCTACCCGAGACCTTCAAGATGCCTGAAATCGATCGTTTTGACAGAACTGGAAATCCGAAGAGCCAAGTGAAGTTTTGTATGAGCATTTTCCAGTCAATGGGCTGTACCCATGAGCACATAGCTATGTTGTTCCCTCAAATCCTCCAAAAAGCCGCACTATCCTGGTTCCTAACCCTTGAAACTTCCAAGACCCGAGTTTAGGAAGATGTTGCTAGAACTTTCATTGATCACTACTCCTATAACCAAGAGCTTGATGTCACCATTCGAGATCTGGAAACTACCAAGCAGAATTTCAATGAGTCCTTCGCTGCATTCTTGAGAAGATGGAGGAATAAAGTAGCCCAAATGATCCACAAGCCTGTTGAGAAAGAGCAAGTATGTATGCTGGTCAAGAACCTGCAACCATTATACCATGAAAAATTATTCTACCAGTCCATCTCAATATTTGAAGAGTTGTTTGAGGCTGGGACTAGAATCGAGGATGCTATTTGTGAAGGCAAGATCAATGGAGCTGGGTCACTAAAAAAGGAGAAGAGACCCCATACCTTTGGTGAAGATCAAGAAAGCCTAGATGTCAATGCCTTAAGCCCATCATCAAGCCAAAATGACTACAGTAAGAGGCACAAGAAAGGAAACCAAAGAGTCTTCACACTACTTGACATGAGCTTATCCTCTGCTCTCAATCACATTGTTCAAAAGGGCCACCTTGTACCTTTGGAGCCCAGTAAGCCTCCTAATCACCCACCTCCTGGGTACAATGAATCTAAGTATTGTGATTACCACCAAGACCAAGGCCATGAGACCGACAACTGTAAGAGGCTCCGTCACTCAATTCAGGATCTCTTAGATGATGCGTCGCACCCCAATCCAATCCACTACCTTGGTCTGGACCAACCCTCGACCTATCCGTTTAAATGATCCCCTTCGCTGAGGACCATGAATGTTGAACCTGTGCAAGTAAAGTGATGGTGATTGTGACTCTTTCTAGAAAACCAAATGAAAATGCCCTTTAGAAAAAGAAATAAAAAGAATAAGCGAGTCACTATGACACTCCATTTGAGACCAAGTCGAGTCTGTTCTATATTTTGAGTCTATTTCAAGTTTGATCTTGTGGTCGAGTTGTTGTGAGTCTGTATCGAGTAATGTAATCCCTCTCTTGCTAATGGAATGAAATCTTGTTTTGCTTAATCTGATGTGTATAGTCAAAAGTGCATGAATCGCTGAACTAAAAATGTCACTTTTCAAATTACCATGGATATTACTCTACTAATAAATTTTTGCAACAAAACAAAAAAGAATCCTAAAAGGTCAAAGTTGATTTCACGCTGACACCGATGAAGAGCTGAGAATTGAATAGTCTTACTTTAAGAATTTAAAGATACTTTTGCTCAAATCTCGAAAAGACATACTTGAGACTGATTTGGGGCTTGCCCAACACCCTTTCCACCATTTCAAAGCCTTGGGCCCAATCCAATTGTTAGCCATGCGAATTTGTGTGGACTTGGTCCTTGATGGTAGCCAAACACGTCATTGAGTTTCATCTCCACTTTCAAAAAAAAAAAAAAGAGAAAAAAAAGAAGAAAAAAGAAAAAAAAAGAAAAGCTCGCTAGGTTGAAAACCCGAAAGGGCACCTAGGCAAAAGTTAGAGCTGAAAAAGGTATTGATTTCCAAGATATGACCTTAGCTGGTCAAAATGATGGAGAAAATGGAAGAAATTTTTTATGAAACAAATGAGAGAATCGTATGCTTCAAGGTACATCATAAGAACGTGCCTAGATCACATTTCCAAAGGCACGAAACAACCACAAATAAATTTTGAGAGCTGACATGCACATTTCAGAATTCTAAGATTGCGATTGAAAGATCTTGCAAGAATCAACTACATGAAAAACAAAATTGACTGGCTAGGTGAAAGAGAAAAGGATCAATCCTAAAAAAAAAAAAAAACAAAAAAAAAAAAGAAAAGAAAAGAAAAGAAAGGAAGACTGAAACTGAATCTTCTTATTCAAGGCTACCACAAGTGACCTAAGTTTGAACTTCTTTGATGATTGGTTTGAAAAACCCTCAACCAATTTTCTTCAAGCCTTGCCTTGAACTACGCTCGACCTGATTCCCACTCGGAGATACGTAGGCAACCGCATCAGTTCGGTCGACACCATCAATAATAACCCCTTTTCTTTCAAGGTCCTGGTCCAAACTACGTTGGACCTGATCCCCTCTCGGGGGTACGTAGGCAGACTTTCAAAAAGAAAAGAAGGATGACTCGCTAGGTCGAAAATCCGAAAGGACGCCTAGGCATAAATTAGAACTAATTCAAGGTGAGCAATAACAAAAGAGAGAAAAGAGCTCGCTAGGTCACCTCACTGATGCCTAGGCAAAAGTTATGAGCATTTGAGAGATTAAAATCACGGTCCTTGCCTCAAGCCAGAAAATCACCTTCCACACTATGGGCAAACTTCGGCCACCCGCCTCGTTTGCCTGAATTTTACTATCTACCCTTTTTACAAGGGGCAAACTTCGGTCACCTACCTCGTTTGCCCAAAACCTTCAAACAACCATCTTCCAAACTAGGGGCAAACTTCAGTCACCTACCTCGTTTGCCTATAAACTAGGGGCGAACTCCGTTTGCCTAACACGATCCCTTCACACCAAAGGGTGAGTTTTCAAGTCACCAAGTTGTTTTAAAATTTTTGAAACATAGCATCAATAATTCTAAAAGCTAAGGCAGTAATCCAAAGCACATCTCGGGAGAAGCAAAGAATTGATTAGATCAATATGGAAGAACCTTGAAAATGAGATTTATCATCAAAATTATGCGGAGTGAAATGGTACATCATTTATGATGAAAGCACATCATGTTTTGGCAAGTCAAGCTTGTTTCATTTTGGTGTCAAATGTGTCACCCTCGTGTGTAGATATCTGTCAGTTTTGAGTCTGTCATAGTCTTTTTTTCAGTTAAAGAGTCAGTCGTAGTCTCAAATGTGTAAGTCAACAGTGATGAATAATGAATTTTTCAAATCAAGTTATAAGGAGCATTCCAATGACAATACAAGCAGGAGTACCAAACATCATTACTGGAAAAATGCAAATTTTATCCCTTTCCAAACTGCCAAAAGTTAACCATCATCTTCATGCAGCATAAGTCCATGAGTGGCTGTTGATCTTTGATCTTTCTTCATGCAACATAAGTCCATGAGTGGCTGTTGATGATCTTCCTTTCTCCTAGCAACATAAGTCCATGAGTGGCTGTTGATCTTTCATCTTTCTTCATGCAACATAAGTCCATGAGTGGCTGTTGATGATCTTCCTTTCTCCTAGCAACATAAGTCCATGAGTGGCCGTTGATCTTTCATCTTTTTTCATGCAACATAAGTCCATGAGTGGCTGTTGATGATCTTCCTTTCTCCAAGCAACATAAGTCCATGAGTGGTTGTTGATCTTTCATCTTTCTTCATGCAACATAAGTCCATGAGTGACTATTGATGATCTTCCTTTCTCCTAACAACATAAGTCCATGAGTGGCTGTTGATCTTTCATCTTTCTTCATGCAACATAAGTCCATGAGTGGCTGTTGATGATCTTCCTTTCTCCTAGCAACATAAGTCCATGAGTGGTTGTTGATCTTTCGTCTTTATTCATGCATCATAAGTCCATGAGTGGACGTTGATGACCTTTTTTCATCCTAAAGCAACATAAGTCCATGAGTGATTGTTGATCACCCTCCTCTTTCAATATCAAAGCCTTAACTGCCGCAGACCATCTCTGTATCCCTCATCATAAATAGAATGATACCTTGACTCCCATTCAATGGGCGTATTTCCTTCTTCCTAGTAGAGTGCATTATTCATTCTAGTGGCCCATTTCAGTCAAGATTGACAAGGTTTCATCCCCAGCAGGCATATCAATTCATCAATTCTTTTGATCACAGCTAGTAGATCGTTAGTTCAATCCTAACGGTCATAGTAGTTCACTGTCGACTCGTCATCTCCATTAGTACATCGTCAGTGTAATCCATGACAGTCACAGTAGTTCACTGACTACTCGTCATCTCGATTCGTGCATCGTCAGTTTATCATCATTCCCATTCAAATTATGTTGTGGGCTTCCATGTCCATTAATGGCGCTTCCGTGTCCATTGCTTGACATCTCTGGTTTTCATGTCCATCACTTGAATTCCTAGGGTTTCTGTGCCCAGGACTTCCATGTCCATCGGTTATCTGTCAAACTTCATCTTTGATTAACGTCCTCTGGGACCCCACGTTCGATTACATTTATTTTCGAAGCACACTTCCCAAAATCTTCACACCTTGGTATCCTTATCAGGATCAACCATTGCATTAGATTCAACACTAGCACAATAAGTCCACTCAGGAGTGGCACACAGCCCATAGCACAAACTCACACTAGGATCAGAACACTAGGCATGATAGGACTTGTGACACATTTCATATCACATCCATGCATTGCATACCATCCTCATAGCATAGCATCTGCCTGTCTCGCTGTGCATGTGTGATTTGTTCCTTCGTGCCCTGAACTACGTCCTGGTCTGATTCCCTTTGGGATACATAGGCAGCTCACACAGAGCACGACCAGCACTGGCCTCAGCATCATTGCATCTTTTGCAACGCTTTTTATCCTAAATCTATAGCCTCCAAAAGACCTGTCTCTTCAAAGCTTTGGCACTCGCTTGCGACTTGCGTTGCCTCGCAAGTTCATGCCAAAGAGGGGCAAACTGTAGACACCCCATTTTGTCGACTATCAAATTTAGGAGACCCATAGCTTGGTGGTTCACAATGATCGAAAAAGACTCAAAAGGACTCCTGGAAGTTAATTCTATTTCTCAAAATGCTCATAATGACCAAAATGCCCCTAAAAGCCAGAAAAATCCCAAATTTAGACAAAAAGTTCTGGAAACATGCTATGTCGTAAGAAAAGTAGGAAAATGAGTTTTTAAGCAATATCGGATGAAATCGTCAGCTCCCAGAGACCCCCGAAAGTCCCGAAAGTTCCCGGAAAGTCCCCGTTGACCGGTTTGACTAGGTTTGACCAAGTTTGACCAAGTTTGACCGTAATCGTCCAAATTTACCGAAATCATTCTAGATCATGTGGAAAGTATTGAAGTGAGTTTTAAAAGAAGATCGCACAAAAACGTCATCTCTTGGGAGCTCCCAGAGGTTTCCAGAACTTCCCAGGAATCCAATGTTTGACTAGTTTAACCAAAATTTGACTTTGAAACCAGAGCACCGTATCACTTTTCAAACATTTTTCATGGATACTAGAGGTCAATAGCTTTCCAATGGTATATCACACATAATTTCTGGATTTAAAATGAATTTATTATGAATTTCCGAAGGTGGAAAAGGCTATCAAATCGGCTTTTATCGCAAATACTGCAAAACTTTTCAAAGTGACCTGACTCCGAAACAATTTTTTTTATAGGAAATAGACTACAATACCTTTCCAACGGTATATCACAACCTCAGTTTGGAGTTCATATGCATTTTCTGTGAATTTCGGACGAAATAGGGCCTTTTCACGAATATCGGAACCTCAGGGGGCCTAAACAGCATTATCTGGACAATGGAGGAGAAGTGCCGCCACGGCACTGGCCCACTGCCGCTACGGCACATGCCCAGTGCCGCCGCGGCACTCTCCTCCAGAATAGTGTGTTTTTGTAAATATTTTTGGGGGTTCATTTTGATTAATTAAAACCCAAAACGACGTAGTTCTATGTTTTCAGATGTTTGGAGCCAATGGGAACACTTCTAAAACCCCAAAACCACCCCAAGTTGGCCTATATAAACCCCCCTTGACTTCTCATTTTGCGGGTGTCAAATGTAAGCTTTAAAAAGTTTTGGGAGAAAAAGTTGTAGAGATAAGGTTAGAGTAGAGAGAAAAGAAGCTTTCTTCTTTCATTTTTAAAACAAAAGTGAGTTCTAAACTTTGTTTTTACTTCATTACTCCTATTTACTTCAATATTCAATACACCCAGCCACCATTTTAGTGAGCATTTAAGAGAGTGGAAGCTTCTTCCATGACCAATGTCATCACATATGAGTGAAACACCAAACTACAAGTTCAATACATCATGAATATCATCTATTGATTGATATCTATTTGCTTGCTTGTTTATATAATGCCCATCTCTTCTCACCTCATTTTTTTTTTATTTTCTTTATTTTCTTACTAGTTCATCATCATCTAAATGATGATATGAAGTTTGAGGTGAGTGAATCTTTATGGATAGTAGCTCTTGACCTCAAAAACATGTTTGACAGATGATGATTATAACTTCAATACCTCCAAGGTATCCTTGAAGTTATGTTCAAATGAAAATAAATCTCTCCAACAATCTTGGAGGTTCTTGATGTTGAGTTTTATGTTGACATTTTAAGTGGCTATAATCTTCATTGAGTATTGAAAATATGCTTTCAAAACCTCTAATTCAAAACCCCTCTTAAAACCCCTCATTTTGATCTCAAGAAAGAAAACTCTAGTTTTTCCCAAAATCTTCAAAACAGTGAGTCAAAACAGTGAGTGATCTGAGTTCAAAGATTTCTCTAGAACTCAATGCTCAATGTATGGATGCAAGTCCACTTGGAAAGTCTTCCTAACTCATTAGAGAACACCCATGATTTTTGGTTTGATTTTGGAAATACTTGAAAATGGTCCATTTGGACCCAAACATTCCTTCCAGACATTCTGCCTCTGCTATCACAGCAGCTTGGTTGACTTCTAACTTCTTTTTCAGAAAACTTTTCCCCAAGGGGTTGTCCTAACTTATTTTTTCCTTAACATTCAATGTCTTAGGGAACTTTCTGTACAAAATGGGCCTCTAGATCATTTGTTTCCAGTTTCTAAGATTTTTCAACATTTCAGTCGATAGTATGGACTCTGCTTCTGAGTGACCTCTATTGTTTATATGATTTCTCTCAATCTGTGATAGTTATTAAAGATTGGCTTTTTGGGTTATGTTCTAGACACAATAAGGAAGATCTCCATAAAAAATCATGCATTGAAAACATTTCTAACCCCTCTTTTCAAATCCAAAAGATCATGTTACTGTTCTATCCACTATTCACAGCAAGCACATTTTAACTTTCATTCTTTGATTTGATGCTTAAATGCAATCCAAATTAGCTCATGTTTTAGGAAGTAGTTCATACTACATTTGTACATATCCCATGATGATTTCCTTCATTCATTCATAAACATTCTAGACTTCTAAGTCATTTTAGGAATCCATGAACACAAAGCGCACTACAACCTTGGCACATTCTAGATACATACATTGCATTCATGCAAGATTTGGGGTTTTTGTAACTCCTATAATCTAAGAAGATTATAAGGAATGAATTTGATCACACGTTCATGCTTCCCCCTTGATCTAATCTTCCTTTCTCATCCGTCCCGGGGATTGAGAGGTCTTCTTTTTCTCAAAGTTTAACATGCATCATACTAGCTTGCTAAGCATATTTCGATTTCTTTATTTATTTGTTTCAAGAACAATTCATGTCCCCTTAGATTAGGAAAACTTTATTACTTGATATGTTATTAGACGATTTTTCCTAGGTTTATTCGTGTGATCTTTCACTTTGCATTGTGTGATACTTGACTTAGATTTTATGAATGATATTTTATCTTTAGATCTTCCATTTCAAGTTTCTTATGTGATGTAATATACTATTATAGTATTAATTGTCGAACCATACATAGTATAAGATGATTATTTGGATGCTAATTGAGGCCCATCGAAAGACGGGACGAGTTGAGGCTGTTTTAGTCGCGACAAAGGCTCCTTCCTCTGTCGTACCAAAACCCCGAGCCAAGTTCTTTGGTTATGAAGGGCCGGTGCCCTTTATCCGTTTGGGTGAGTCAAAATTAGGTTTCTTGGTTCCTTAAAGACCAAGTGGCGACTCTGTATCTATTTTCAACAGACCATTTTCTTTCTTTGATCCAATTACAATCTCAAAGCAAAAACAAACAAAGTGGTGGAATCCCACGTGTCCACAGCTTGTAACTGCTTTTTAACCTCTTCCTTAATTGTGAGCGCCAGCTCGGGTCTCATTCGCCTCAATTTTTGTTTTATAGTTTTAGATTCAGAAAAAAAAAGTTGATTTTGTGTTAGACAATTTTTGGGTCGATTCCAGGCTTGTCCTCATAGGACCAAGCAAAAATGTATTTAAGTTCTTTAAGCAAATCAGTTAATTCGTGGCTTTCACATTGATTAATTGTTGAACCGATTTGGACCTCTTGGGGATCCTCCTCAATTCCTAGGTTTATTGACAAAGTATCTTCCACTACCTTTTGAACTGATTCATTTTTATCTTTTTCAATTAATCTTTTTAAATCAGTAGGGATTTCATCATTTTCATTAGGATCTATGCATTCAGAATTTGACACATCGAAGTAAGCAGAATTGGAGTTCATTTTATTAATAGCAGGGAAATTTTTAACATACTCGATAGCAGACTCATCAGACTTCTTACCCCTAGTAACAAACTCAAAATGAAAAAAATCTTCCAGTCCACTAACAGGCGTGGATCCGAATGTAGACTCAAAAACTTTAGAAAAGTTCCCTTTTGGGAAAGGTGCTTCCTCATACTTCCAATTCTTGAGCTCTCTCTTGGATTCAATGATCAATTTGGATACGTCCATCTTTTTCCCTTACAGTGCCATCACCTCTTCATCCCAGTCTTCCTTATCCTTAGGTCCATCCCCCAATAGTAGCTTTATAGATCCTTGGTCAATGTTCTTAGCCCAATCTGCTTAAATGGTCACTTTAGCTTGCCCCTCTTCTATAACCTTGTACCACTGCTCCTCTCCCAATGGTTCACAATCAAAGAAGATCTCAAAATTAGGGATCCTTTTCTTTCTATCATGGTCATACCAAGGCTCCGGGAAGCCACAATAGTAAAAGACTTCCCCTTTATTGACGAAAGAACCATTGAGAGTCTTCTTGAGAAGTACGGTGCCTTTGGACTAGCTAGCTTTCCCCTTTGTTGGTGTATACCCCAAACCATTCTTGTTTTTTCTGCCCAGTGAAATTTGGAAAACTGGTTATACCTTGCTGCCTATGGCCTAAGCCCATGCCCAAGAAGAACTTCATCTTATTCATAATAGGAGCTATCATGGGATTTGCATAATCATCAAGGTATGGTGCAATCTTGCCTAATGGCTCTTCTATTCCCAAAGCATTAATTTTATCGAGTTTGAAACCACCTAGAGTAGGACTTTGCTTGGGCAACTGTATCTCCAACGTGATTCCATCTTGAGCAGTACGGATCCCAGAATCTCCAAACAGAACCACTCTATGATTTTCCACTACCATCTTGATGTTTTGGTGAAGGGTCGAAGGTACAACCCATATATCATATAACCATGGTCTTCCCAATAGCAGGTTGAAGGAGGCCCCTATGTCAATCACTTAGAACTCTACATTCCCTCTCACTGGCCCAATGGTAACTTGTAGATTCAATACCCCAACCACTTTCCTCTGAGTATTATCATAAGCACGGATGGATTGGTCTGAGAGTCGCAACTTTTTCATCGAAATACCTAAGGCTTGTAAGGTTTGCATAGGACAAACATTGAGTATGGACCCATTATTAATTAAAACAACCGAGACACTTACTCCCAAAGTCTGAATGCTGATGTGGAGCGGCCTATTATGACAAGGTCCCTTGGGATGAAGGTTCTCATCAGTGAAGTATATGATCGGGGTCTTCACCATAGGCTTGATCAGGGCTACCAACTGTATGGGAGTAGTATCAATAGGCATATCATGACTGTTCAATGCTTCAAGAATTGCCTACTTGTGATTTGTGGAGGCCATAAGCAAGCTTCAAATGGATATGTTGGCCTGCGTTTTCTTGAGCTACTTGAGTACTTCATCCTCTTCTTGCGGTACACCAACTGCTTTTCTCTTTTCATTATCTACTTCTTTCCCTGGGTAATCCCCTCTAGTTGGGGTGGCTTGAAGTGCCTGCTTGCCTTAGTCAAGTGTTGCACATCTCCTTCACCCCATATGCACTTCAAAACTCTTTCGTTGATCTCAATACCATCCCATATGGAATCATCAAAAGGCTGCCCATCCCACAATTTCACTTTTCCTAAGACAAGGTCAAACTCCTCTAAGTAGAACAGGTCTTCCATTTTAGGGTCTTCATCCACCCAATACTCTTCGTCATTACTCAGGAAGCAAATCCTATACTCCTCCAGGTGAACAACCATAGGTTTAGGTTTGGTTATGGGGGTGATATATACGATCGGGTTATAGGAGA
This sequence comes from Hydrangea macrophylla, assembly GCA_033977485.1. NCBI lineage: Eukaryota > Viridiplantae > Streptophyta > Magnoliopsida > Cornales > Hydrangeaceae > Hydrangea > Hydrangea macrophylla. Next base: position 58,581,450 of record CM066997.1, on the reverse strand, counting down.
ATGAGGTAAGGCTAAGGAGGTTTATGTTTTATGGTGGGGGAACGGCATAGTGAATTGGCAATGGGTTTCGTGTAATATTTGGTGGAGGTGGGGGTGTGATGACCCCATTATCGAGGAGGTCCTGTATCTCATGGCGAAGTTGCATGCAACGGTTGGTATCATGGCTATGTTCTAGGTTAAAGGCACAGTACTTGGAAGGGTCATGGTTTAACGGGAGAGGATCGGATGTAGGTCTTGGATTCAAGGGTTTGAGGTGGCCTTTCTGAGTGAGGCGAGTCAATATGTAGGATAGTGGTGGGCTGAGGGGAGTGAATTTTCTTGGTTCGGAACGATAATTATTTCTTGGGTAGGATCGCTTGGCACTTTGGTCAGGGTTATCATGTAAGATATTGACATCAGGTGCGGTATGGTTGTTTGAGTAGTTGCCTCTGGTGTTTCTCTTCCTTGGGTTATTTTCTTCTTTCTTAATCTTTCCATCCCTCAAGGCATTCTCTATCTTAATCCCCACATCAAACAACTGCTCAAAAGTGGTAGTAGGCATGAAACACATGCACTCATTGTAGGTGGGCTATAGGTTCTTTATGATCACGTGGAATTGTTCTTTTTCGGTTCGCCTATTTTCCATTTCGACAACCTTCTTCTTCCAACGGGTTAGAAACATGGCAAAAGACTCTCAATTATCTTGCCTAGTAGTTTCGAGGTCTCGGATGGTGACATCAAGCTCAATATTATAAGCATACTACTTTAGAAACTCATTCACAATATCCTCCCATTCAAGGGTCTTGGAGGACTCAAGAGCTAGGAATCATTGCAAGTCTCCTCCAAATAGGTAACAAGAGAACAACTGGACCAAGTGCTCATTTTCCAATCCCATAGGTCTCATGGTGGTGACATATATTTTCAGGTGCCTTTTGGGGTTCCCAGTCCCATCAAACTTTTCTAGGTTAGGCATCTTAAACCTATCAGGGTATTTGATCTTTGCGGGCTCGAAGAAACCCTCTAGTTCTAACAAGTAATCATCGACACCACTGGATTTTCTTGTCACGCTCTCTAGACAGTCCAACTTATCCTTCATTGTCTTTATAGAATCTCTACATACAGTGTCATCGAGCCAATCCTCCTTGATAGGATTCGGATCAACATGGTTCTTAGGTGTAATATGCACAGGAGGTGGAGGTGGTATGAGTGGATCAATAGCAGGCAGGCCCTCGGGGTTCACGGTAGCTTGCCCCAATCGGTCAATTAGAAGATGCAACTATTGCCCCTGACGGGCCAAGGTATTCTCTAATTGTTCCATTTTCTCTTGTTCATCAGCTATAGGTATCCCAACACTAGTAGTTTGGACTAATCTTCTTAAACCAGGGGGACGGACCCAAGAAGGTGTGCTCACGATTTTCCTTGAAGCTATCTTTAGACAGTTTGCATACCCACACATACCTGATTTAAAAAATTGTTACTTCTTATTTCATTTTAGATTCTCTCAATGCTATGTATGTATGCTTATGTGAAGAGAACATATTCGATAACCATTTTATCAACATGTAGCCATATAAGTCCTAGTCGTATCTTCGAGCATTCCTTTTTAATCAATTGGCCACCATAATCAATGTCACGCTAGCCATTCCATGTCTATAATTTCATGCATGCCAGTGTTTATGATAACCTAGGTCTAATTAGGGCCTACTCTAGCAAATAAGATGCAAACAAGGTTATGATTTGTAGTCCTACAGACTCATACCACATATTCCAAGTATAACGCATAAGAAAACCAACCTCATGTAATGTGGCGAGCATTTCATATAGATAGAATGGCTTGGGCATTAGACAGGGCTATGTGTCACTTGTCGTGTAGGCTTCCTTATCATGTCACATAATCCCAAAGGGCCATTGTCATAACGGGTCAAGCCCTAAAGGATTGGCTCTATGGCTACTATATGCATCAAAGTAGATAAAGTCAAAAAGGGTCCCCCAGCGAGAGTCCTATATAACCCCCCATTACAGGGTTTGGTGTGATATGTAGACTACTTTTTATACCGTTACGTACGTGCTAGGGCAGGGAAGTCCATTACTGAGGGGATCGGACAGGCTGCAGGCCCTCGGCTTTGGTCCTCCCAAGCTTCCTAAAACTAATTCATGTGTGATCCTCATAATATAAAGTTGAAGGACCTTGAAAGTTTTGGAGTCTAATCCTCTTAGTTCAGTCCCTAGCACAGTCGCCAATTATGGATACCTAAACCAAGCTTAGGGCCTAGAAGGATTAAGCCCGTTTAATTATCCTACTTCAAATCTCATGTCAACCACCACGAGTGAGGTTCACCACCCTTTATTTGTCTTTATCCGATCCAACCGATTTGGATTACTTATATTTTGGATTCCATGGGGCTTTTATCCAACCCGAGATAACAATCGATGAACATGATCCATAGTCGAGGCTACACGAGTGAGTAATGCATGTTTTATCCCACAAGGCTAAATCTGAAGAGATCCTCACTAATAGAGTTGCCACGTGGTTTGATAAAGTAAACTAAGAGAACTAAATCTATCAATTATAATGGATAGAGAGCACCGCCCTGTTGTCACCAAAGAACTTGGTTCGGGGGTTAAGGTACGAGAGAGGAAGGAGCTAGATCGTGCTAAAACACCCCCTCTCATCCCATCATGAGATAGGCCTTTACTCAGCTTTCAAGGTGTTTGACTAGACATTATGTGGACCATTTCAATTATACTAATGCAATCTATGTCAAGTTATAAACAACTAATAAAAGAAACTCATGCAAGAAACTATACAAGTACATGGAATGCACGTGCTAAAACAGTAATTCGGGGACTAAACGTATTACTAAGCTCACCTATGCATGCGAGAGAAAATAAAATTAAATTAAACATGAAAAATGCACTCAAAAACCCTAAAAAAAATATGAATCCTAAGCATAAGTAATCATGTAGGGAATTTAAATCTGTGTTTTATCCACCTACGAATGCTTCTAGGTGATCCTAAGAAAGCAATAAACAAGAAGGATGCCAGAGAACTTATCCGGGATAGCATAGTATTACCAATTATTCTAATTAATCATGGTTAGGATAGTAAAGCATAATATAGGATAATCGAAGAATATCCTACTATTATTGGCATGGACAACATGTAGGCATGTCCAAGCATGACTACTATGTGTAATAGTTTGCATGTGTAAGCCTAATTAAGATATTATCCCTAGTATGTATAACCTACTATTCGAAGTGAGGGTAATGTGCATGTGTATGCATGTGCATGGATACATGGATAATAACTACTATGCATGAATATAAATAGGGATAGCATGGATAGCCTACTATCCTAACTAATATGAATTAGTACATGATTCCTATATGAGTGCCCTAACTCTAGACTCGTAGATCCGATTAAGGCTTTGTTATCTCCGGGGTCAGATATCCATGGATTGGATATCAACCGCACAGCTTCGGCTACCACAACATTTGGGGATAGCTCTGCTTGGGATAACTCTACTTTAATGAATACTACAAACAAGGAAATACAACTACCCTAGAACTTTAAAGATCTAAACATAAATTAAAAAGTAAGAAATAAAAAAGAAGGAAGAACTTACCCCAAGAACTCCCCTCAGAATGCTCCTACAGGGCTGTCACGCCCTGGTGTAGCCCAAATAGGGAAAAAAAATTAAAATTTTCATCTTAGACCCTGAGGCATGTGACTGGTTGCATTACCGAATCATCCAGGACCAATGCTAATATTAAACAACATGACATAAAGGATAAAACCAACATCTGCTTACATGATTAGATTAGAATGGAAAGCCACAGTACTAGCTAACTATTACATCATTAAAGATACATCAGGGTCTTATGGCTCTCAGGCCTTACAAAACTATTACAATAGATATAATAAGTCTTTTGATAGAGATTACAACAAAAAACATTTATAAGATTACAACTAGTAGTCTTCTCTCTAACTAGCATAGCCATAATCCTCCTCGGTGTACTCTTGCTCCACTTCCTCCTCCAAGGTAGCATCGTAACCTGTGTACTCATCACCTTGATAAGCTGGATATGGGAATGTCCAGCGACATGAACGCCATCAGCTTATAAAAGCCGAGTGAAAAAACTAAATCAAAAGGAACTTATATAGCTACGAACAAACATAACTCGTTTACTCCTTTTATTACGTCTTTTAAAGTTCTCCACATTCTCACAATCAAACTATGACCACTAACTCGCTCAACCAAGCATTCGAAGAGCATACAGATAATCAACACAATCTTGACATCTCGAAGATACTGTAGCAACTTGCTACTCGAGCCGGACTGGGAATCTCAACTCTAGACAATAACCTCTGCAATAGCAAATCTACTCACTTTACACCAACCTTTACTTCATTATGAAGAACCAAAGTGTTCAACTCAACTCTCACTTCGTCATGAAGAACTGAAGTGTTCTCACTTTGTCTAGAAGAACCGAAATGTTCTCACTTCGTCACCAGAACCGAAGTGTTCTCACTTCATCACGAAGAATTGAAGGTGGCAAGCCAATTGAGGATGGAATTAATATCTTGAATTGGTGCTCAACAGAAGGGTTCCAAACCTCTGAAAGGCGAGGCAGATTCGAAGAAGGAAGAGGAGGAAGCCAAGATGAAGCTATGGCCGGTTCCAAAGTCAAGGTCTTTTAACCACCGTAGTAATCTTGGCAGTCGGCATCAAGTCCAGGTTTAAATCCATAAGGGATTCCTAAATAAAATAAGCAGATGTGAGATGGGTAGTGTTCAACTCAACCTTCACTTCGTCACGGAGAATCAAAGTATTCAACTCCCTCTACCAATAAGCCTGTTAGAGAGTCCCAGCTTCCCAACCAACCCGACACAAGGTCCTAACATAACCATACTGAGTTTGACACAGAGTCATAACTCACGATACTAGTCTGACACGAAGTCCTATCACTAGCATACTGAGTTTGACATGAAGTCCTACTCACAGCTCTGAGTCTGACATGGAGTCCTAACTCACCATATTAGTATGTCATCACACTGGACCTCTCGGGGCTTCAAACCTGATAACTACATCCTTCTTGCACCATCCCAGCCTCCGTAACCTGGTTTATCTATCTAACACTTAATCCCAGCATAAGCTGCTCCCTACATTACATAGCTGAAACTCATGTCACTTATTTCAAGATTAGGCTCCTTACACAACTTTTGAATGTGATCACCATCATTACACTTATAATCATTTTAATCCCATAGCACATTTCCCTAAGCTCCACCCTTACACGAACTCGTTTGCATGCTCATATCCTCAGTAGTACTACCAGGACACGACTAACCAATAATACTTACGATGGAAACATACCCAATTCACTATCAATGCGATAATCATGCCGTACAACATACTTATAGCTTTGGGTATGAACTTTCAATGGTCATCACACTATATTCATAACAACGAAAACATAGCAGGTAGCCCATGGATCTATCATATGGATTTGATACCAACAAACATATAGATAAAAATCTTAACATACTCATCTATGCGATAGCACTACCATATCACGAAATATTCATAACAACACAGGTACCGGAAAATAAGCATCATCAATCAACACAATGTATATACAAAACATCATACAAGTAGCTGCACAATCTGCCAGGATTAATTTTACTGTGTTGACTAAATTGACATGATTTATTTGGGCATGATAAATTGCTTTATAGATCAAACTCAAAACTTGAACATTATAGGTATTTGGATTATCTTTATATACAAAAAAATCTAGTTTTATTAGATTTTTGAGCTGCTTAAATCATTCATTTTACTTAGATATTTCTTATTTTTTTGGACTGCTCTATCATAGATTTATAGCACTGCGTTGTACGTGCATTTCACCTATAAAGGAGTGATTTTTAGACCGGACTATACAAGAGTTATTTGTATATAAATGAGTTGGTTTTTTTCACAAAAAAATTAAGAAGGTTGTGTGATCTCGAACTATCAGAAAAGCTATTTTTTTTTTACTAAACTGCGTTCTGATGAAAATTTCTATTTCCTAGATTTTAAGATTTGCCTTGCATGTTGCATAGAAACCTCAAATTAACAACATCAAATTAACACTTAATAAGCATTGCTACATACTATATATGTTCTAAAGTGAGTTAGTAAACCCACATAAACTTAAAATTGAGCTTGGGCTTTGGATTTGAGCTTAGGAAGCTTGAATTCAACTTCAATGGTGAAAGCTCCTTGTTCTTCTCCTTCTTCTTTACTTCTGGAATTTTTTTTTCTAAGGACTTCTTCTAATTGTTTTCTAAGTTCCCATGGTGGTGTGGATGCATATAGGTGTTTGAATGTGAAGGGTGTACATACGAAAAGAACATAAATGCTTGGTTTCTTCCTAATTTTCTTCTATCTCTCCATGGAACTCCCAACTCCTAGCTCTCTCTAACTCTAGCAGATTTTAAGTGACTAAGAGAGTAATGCATGTCTATATGCATGGTTATATAGAAAAAAAGGTGGAAGGTTTGGTGTCACATGCATGGGTGCATGTTAGAACAAGTGTCCAACAAGTGGACAAGTGTAAAAAGGGTAGACAAGTGTAAGGGGGTTGCATGTGCCACCATGTGGTCGGCTGTGGTGGGGCCCACCTTGGGGTTTGTGCCACTTCCTTGGTTTGCATACACAAGTCCTTGTTAAACGTGTCGGTTTTGATTTACGTGAAACTAGGTATTAATTCTAATGTATGGGTCCGGGTAGGGGACTAAATTAAGTCCTATTACGATCAAGTCGGTGCGGTGCGGTGCTTACAGTCTAAGTAGTTATAACATCACATTGATACAGTCACACAACTAAAATAATATAATAACCGGTCAAATGCAAAAATACAAAAAACTAATATTATTATATGTAGAGGAAAATTATAGGTATTACATCTTCTACCGCTTACTACAGGATTTCATCTTTGAAATCAAAACTAACTTGTCCGAAACAGAAATGGAAATTTCTCTCGCATCTCAGATTCTAGCTCCTAAGAAGGTTCTCCTTCATCATGATTCTTCCACTGAACCTTTACCAGAGGAATCTCTTTGTTCCTTAGCTTGTTGATACCATGATCCATAATTCTTACAGGTCCTTCGACGAATGTAGCATTGTCGTTCACCTCGATATCTTTGAAATCATTCTCGTGTACCGGGTTATGAATGCATTTCCTTAGCATGCTCATATGGTTTACATTACATCTTTGGCGGTAACACCAATCTTTAGGAAACTTCTCCACGCGTTCTAGAATTTTAAATGGTCCAATGTAGCGCAGTGATAGCTTTTCCCTCTTCTGTCCAAATCTTGTAATGCCACAAATCGGGGAAACTTTCAAATACACATGATCTCCAACTTCAAATTCTAGATCTCGACGCCATTTGTCCACATAGCTCTTGTATCTGCTTTGTGCTGCTTTTATCCATTCTTTCACCATATTGATTACTTTATTGGTTTCTTGAACTAAGTCTGGTCCCAATAGTTTGCCATCCCCAACTTCAGTCCAACACAAAGGTGATCAGCACGGCTTCCCATATAGTGCTTCAAATGGTGCCATCCCTATACTCGAATGAAAACTATTATTGTAAGCAAACTCAATCAATAGTAGGTGAGTTTCCAACAAACTTTCAAAATCGATTACACATGCTTGGAGCATGTCCTCCATTACTTGGTTCGTCCTTTATGTTTGTCTATTAGTCTGTGGAAAATGCGAAACTCAACTTCAGAGACATTCCCATTGCTTTTTGAAGACTTTTCCAAAATCTAGTGGTGAACCTCGAATCTCGATCTGATACGATTGATACTAATCATACAACCTATTGCAGGTATAGTCGACTCATCTTCTCGACTAGATAGGTCATGTTGTAGGTAATAAAATGGGCTAATTTGGTCAATCAATCGATAACTACCCAAATAACGTCATGGTTCTGCTGAGATCTTGGCAATCCCATAATAAAATACATGGTGATATACTCCCATTTTCATTCTGGGACTGGTAGTGGTTGTAGTAATCCTGGGGGTCGTTAGAGGTCTGCCTTAACTTGCTAGGAAGTAGGGTATTTGGCTACATACTATAATGACCCACCTCCCCATCTAGCAACAATATTGTCTACTTTGAACCTAAACACAAAGAACTTCTCAAGGAGTCACCCATCCCTGGTACTGCTCTGGTAACAGTATGCTTAACTGTGGAGTTCTTTCGTGTTTTGCTCTCTCATGATTTTAAAAGGCCTTGCTACATATAGTAGGGTGATTACTAGTCCAGGAACTTCACCCTAGGCGATGTAGGACAAATCCCCACACCTGACCTTACCTCATCCATCTTGGCCTTCCTGCCTCAGGAGTATTGGCTCTTGGTCGTCACAATCTATCCTCCTTAAGGGCCACACGTCCTCGTATGGGACCTGCCCCACACTTTCGGCTGGTTTTTCGCTCTAATACCATTAATAATGACCCACCTCCTCATCTAGAAATAATATTGTCTGCTTTGGGCCTAAACACAAAGAATTTCCCAAGGGGTAACCCATCCCTGGTACTGCTTTGGCAGTAGCATGCTCAACTGTGGAGTTCTTTCGTGTTTAGCTCTCTCATAATTTTAAAAGGCCTTGTTGCATATAGAGGGGCGATTAATCCTTATAATTTAGTCCAGGTACTTCACCCCAGGCGATGTAGGACAAGTCACCATGCCTAACCTCACCTCATTCATCTTGGCCTTCCTGCCTCAAGAGTATTGGCTCTTGGTCGTCACAATAAGAAGAAAAGAAAAGAGAGAACAGAGAGAGAGAGAGAGAGAGAGAGAGAGAGAGAGAGAGAGAAAGAGAGAGAGTGAGAGAGAGAAGAAGAAGAAGAAGAAGAAGAGAACAAGAAAAAAAAGGAACCCCAAACTTATGTTTTGCTTAATCATCATCAACCTTGAAGCCATAAATCGGTGAGTTAAACTTTTGTTTTGAATATATGCATTTGAATTTATATATATACATGTATTTGAACCCATTTGTAAACTAAGGTTTACAATTAAGATGGATCTTTGTGATCTTCTTGTTGTTGTGATTATGAATATGTGACTATTTTGCTTAGTCTAAATTTACGATTGCTGAAATTGAAAATAATTCATAAACAATTATGGCCATTGAATTTTGGAATTTTGCTCAATATTCCCATGTAAAACGCGATTCCGCACGTGTTTTGTCTAATGGTGTTTTTCCCAATTTTGCACCGTTTGGGCAAAAAATGCATATTATAGTAGCAGTTTTATGAATGTCAAAATAAGCATATTTGTTACATCATTTTTTGTATCATTTCTTGCTCGTTAATGTGAATTAATTTGTTTGTACTTAGAAAGATATGAGTTCTCGTGTATAGTTGAGTTTTGTGAAATCGTGACTCTATGATTTTGTATGGGTTATGAATCTGTGTGAACATGTAGCTGTTAATATAATTTTAACAAAAATTTGATTTGAGATATATAAATCTTTTATAAAGTTGAGTTTTGTGAAAAACGTGGATGTATGAACGTTAGAAAAGTCCTTAGAGTTCACCACTGCTCCTTATGATTGTAGGCGGTGACTTTGTGGATGACCCATCCTTGTGTGATTAGACGGCTACTACGTGGATGACCCGTCTCTTCATTTTTAAGTCTTATGCCCAGCTTCTTGGTCTATTTCATGTATATTTAGACATTGTTTATTGACATCAAGAATGTAAGGACTAGCCTTTCAGTGTATACTCAAATCCTAGTGATACCCCATGGGAGTTGGGACCGGAGTGGGAGTTAGTATTACATTAGGAGACACATGGGATATATGTGTAGGCTGAGCCATGGATGGGTGGCCGAGGTGGTGAACATAAGGTGTAATTGGATCGAATATTATGTGTTTTTTTTATTCATAGCTTTACAGTTGTAATGTGTTTTTATTATTTCTAGTTATATGAAATTCTAGGAATTGGTAGTCGTGTAGTTTTCATGATTTTAAGTCTCGGTGTTGTGCCCGTTAGCTTAAAACGTAGCATTTTATGTGTAACATACCATTTTTGGGAACATAGTAATGTGATAACAAACTGGACCAGATTAGTAAATTAAATATTTTGGATACTTAGATTCATAGTTTATGGCCATTTTGCGTAAACTGAAGTAAAACGACGATCCGAACAACTTTTGTGTTTTACACTTTTCCTAAAAACGTCATCTTGACACTATTTTCATCGATTTTCAGAATCAGCTGAACATTGTCTATCTAAGAGCTAAACTTTAATAATTAATTTTTGAATTATCTATTTAGAATTAATGAATGGGGATGTGTGTCTTTCCTTGGAAATTTTATTCTGGACGTTCTTTATGTTTTAAGTTTTGTAAAATTCCATATCTTTCTTGGAGATAAATTCATTTTTAATTAATAGCACCTTGTTATTGGTTTCTATTATTGTGTTAATTTATATTTGTACAGGATGGTAGGCCCACTAATAGTTTGCAGGTATCGGCCTACCATAGTTAAGAAAGGTAAGTATTTAGTTGTTTAATTCGGGCAAGAAACTACTTGCCACCATATAAATGGAAACTACTCTATTGTCCTGATATGTGTGTGGTGTAGTTTGTAATCTACGGGTTCAAGTTGGATCCATAAGACTTGTGTTTTGTTTAACTCATACCAGTCATGTGACTGACCCGAGTGTGTTATGCATTCAAGTGCGTTTCTGTTTGAAACGTAGTTGGATGACATGTGCAGGATAGTATAGTTGGAGTTCTTTGTGGAGCAGTTGATCTGTTTGTGAAGTTAAAGATATCTACTTTTCATTCTTTATGTATTACATGATGCTCTTTTATTTAGTTGGCATTATGAGCCAAGGTTGAGAACTTGTATTAGATGTAGTTATATTTCTGTTGTATTATTGGACTTTGGGGGATGTTTGTAGCAGATCTGACCTAAGATAGTGTAGTGTTGAAATTGTTCCGCTTATTATTATAACCAGATAATTTTATTGTGATTCAATGGAGGAAATTATATTGTTCCTATGTAATGGAAAACGTTTGGTTTTCATTTTGTAATAAATGAGCCCCTGCCCAGTGTTCCTGGTATTGGAGAAAGTTGATGAAACTTAGAGAAGTTGTGAGACCCTTACTTATTCATAAGATAGGTAATGGACAACATACTTCCCTATGGTTTGACAATTGGCTTCCTTGTGGCCCTCTTTTTGAAAAATATTCCAATAGGATCGCTTATGATGTTGCTATTGATGTTAATGCAAAAGTGGCTGCTATTATAAGGAACTCTGACTGGGCTTGGCCAAATTCAAATTCCATAGGCTTAAATGAAGTTCGTTCTACCTTATCAAATATGTATAAGCCTAATGATATGACTGATAGTGTCTTTTGGACCACATCTCTTGATGCGAAATATTGTTTTGCACATATCTAGGATCATTTGAGAGAGGTTTCTCTTGTGGCTACTTGGCATAAACTGGTTTGGTTCTTAGGATGTACCCCCAGACAGAATATTTTAGTATGGTTTGCTGTCCAAAATAGACTTGCAACCCATGATAGAATCTATTCTTATACATCTGGACCTCTTGCTTGTGTGTTTTGTCATTCTCATATGGAATCCCATATTTCTTTGAGTGTAATTATTCCTCCCTTGTTTGCCAGGGACATATGCAGAGGTGTGGGCTTACATGGAATAGAACTGATTGGGATGTAACAGTGCAGTGGATGGCACATAATTGGAATGGAGAGAAGATCCAACATATAGCCCCTAAGATATGCCTAGGGGTAGCAATCTATGGCTTATGGAGAGAAAGAAATAATATAACTTTCAATGGCTACTCAAATCCCAAAGAACTTTTACTAAAAAATTTGGTGTCACAAATTCATACTCAGATAAGATCCAAGTGGAAACACTACTCGCAATTGAGTTTATATGTTCTTCCCTGGACATAAGGTGATGTGATTTGTGTATTTTGTATTGGTGGCTTGGAAGTCCTGTGTTGACTTCATTGATTTGTCCGTTTCATCTTTTTGTTTGTGGCCTTTGGTGCCTTTAGTTCTCGCTGTGCTTTAATGTCTATCCTGGGGGTATGCCCTTTGTACTTTTGTACATCCCATTTTTTGGAATATATTTACTCATTTCCGAAAACAAAAGAGAATGGAAAAAGTTTGAAACGTGGATTTTTCTTGTAATATTTTTGGGAATGAGTTTGATGATAAATGAGTTTTATTTAAAAAGAGATAATGTGGTTTATGAAAGTAATTTAAATTTAGTTTATCTTAAAGTGGTCTTTTAAAATTGGGTGTATGTTAGCAAGCTTGGATTTTCGGGCGGTTGAATATTGATCAGGGTATATTGGATATTTGGCTTTCCAAAAATTGGGGTGAGACACATACTCTGCGACTTCTCTCTTCATCCCTTCCTACCAAAAGTTCATTTTTAAGTCTTTGTACATCTTGGTTCCGCCGGGGTATATAGTCATCCTTGACTTGTGTGCTTCATCTAGAATGTCTTTCCTTAAACCATCTGTGTCGGGTACACACAACCAGTTCCTACATCTGAGTCCTTCGTCTGCTCCAATATTCTAACTCGTCGGATCCTTTACTTTGCCTTCTCAAACCATTTTCTCAATCCTTCGTCCTTCTTTTGAGCTTCAAGTATTCGATGAACGAGGGTTGGTTACCCTATAAGACATCCAAAAGGTCGTCCATCACCTGGTCTTGCAGCCTGAATGTCAAATTCTGTTAAACCTTCTAAGGCTTTCCATTCCTTGATTAAAAATGAGGCGATTAACCTTCGGGGTTTTCCTACTCAGAGCATCTGCGACCACATTTGCTTTATCGGGGTGGTACTGCAAATTAAAGTCATAGTCCTTATGTAGCTCCATCCAGTGTTATTGTCTCATGTTTAGTTCCTTTTGAGAGAATAGGTATTTCAAGCTTTTGTGATCCGAAAATAAGTCAAACTTCTCTCCGTAGAGATAGTGCCTCTAAATCTTCAGTGCAAAGACAATTGCAGCCAATTCCAAGTCATGTGTAAGGTAGTCCAGCTCATGTGGCTTTAATTGTCTGGATCCATAAGCGATCACCCTTCTATTTTTCATAAGTATGCATCCTAATCCTTGATAAGATGCATCACTATAGATAGTTTATTGTTCACCCCTCTTGGGTATAGCTGGCACTGGCGCTGAGGTCAACCTCTCCTTTAGTTCCTGAAAGGCTCGTTCGTGTTTGTCCTTCCATTCAAACTTTGAATCCTTCTTTGTTAGTCCGATTAAAGGAGACGTAATCCTTGAGAATCCTTCCACAAATCTCCTGTGTAGTATCTAGCCAATCCGAGGAAACTTTGTACTTCTGATGCGTTGGTTGCTCTATTCTAACTAAAAACTACATCCGTCTTGGTAAAGTCCACTAAAATTCTGTTATGTAAAACTACATGCCCCAAGAACTTAACTTCCTTCAGCCAAAACTCACCCTTACTAAACTTGGTATAGAGGCAATTTTCTCTAAGTGTTTGAAGTGCAATCTGTACATGCTTCTCGTGCTCTTCTTCACTCTTTGAATAAATAAGAATGTCATCGATAAGCACGATGATGAATTGATCCAAAAAGGGCCTGAACACTAGATTCATCAAATCCATGAATACCGTTGGGGCATTAGTTAACCCAAAAGGCATAACTAAGAACTCATAATGCCCATATCTGGTTCTGAAGGTCGTTTTCGGTACATCCTCTAGTCTAACAAGTAACTGATGGTAACCAGATCGTAAATCAATCTTTGAAAGGTTGTTGCTCCTTGTAAGTGTTCGAATAAGTCATCTATCCTGGGGAGTGGGTACTTGTTCTTGATAGTGACCTTATTAAATTCTCTATAGTCAATGCAAAGTTAAATATTTTCATCCCTCTTTCTAACAATCAGAATCGGGGCTCCCCAAGGTGACGTGCTCGGTCTAATGAATCCAAGATCTTCTAACTCTTGCACTTGCTTCTTGAGCTCTATCATTTCTGTTGGGGCTATACGGTAAGGGGTCTTGGATAATGGTGTCATTCCAGGTACTAACTCAATATAAAAGGCGATCTCACGCTTAGGAGGTAATCTAGAGATGTTCTGAAAGACATCTTCATAGTCTCGAAATATCAGAATCTGAGCGACCGTTGATTCTGAGCTTGTGGTTTCCATAGTGGCTAAGCGATTTGTAAGAAAGGCATCACTAGTAGGGTTGCATTAGAAACTAAAGGGTATACTCCCAGGTACTAAAAATGTGATCGACTTACTAGCACAGTCTAACTACACATGATACTTAGGAAGCCAGTCAATTCCTAGGATTACATCGAATTCCTTCATAGGTAGAACAATTGAGTCTGTGGGTAAGTTCCTATCTTCCAATGTCAAAGTGCAGTCCTTGCACACCTTTCTTCGGTTCACGGTCACTCCCAAAGGTGATACCACGTACAAAGCTACCTCAAGTGTTTGGGGTACTAAACCCAATCCTCATACAATCTCAAGGCAATAAATAAATTTGTAGCTAGCACCAGTATTAAAAAGCAATTTAACTCAACTAGCATATAATGAGTGTGTACCTTCCAAGTTCTGTTATTCCTTTTCAACATAGCCGGCCGCCTCAGGTATGATAGCATTGAGTCGAACTTTGCCAGTGTGGCCTTGAGTAGTAGGCCCATGATAGTTTCCTCTCAGTGCCTTGCAATCCTTGCTCATGTGCCCTCTTTTGCCACAGTTGTAGCATATAACATTAGCTCGATTGTTGGTCCTGGGGGCTGTGCAGTCTCGTGCCTTATTTCTGGGGATCCCATAATTAAAACATCCATCCTTGTTGTTCCCAATGGTTGTGGTTGGCACTTATGGAGCGGAAAGTGTTGCGTTCATATCCCAAAGAAGGGTGGGTCCTGGTTTCTTACCATTGTTCTATAGACACTTGTTTCCTTGGAAACGAGCCGAAGGCCTTCCTCTTGGTCCATTCCTAAACAAGGGTGGTTGATTTGTCATTTGCTTTGAGCCTTGACAGCCATCTCTTTCCAGTCCTGCGGCCAGCCTAACTAATGCCTCAAAAGATTGATTTAATTGTCCCAATGTCAGATGCTAGAGGTGTGGATTGAGTGCTCGTGAAACTTCTTGATCTTCTTTTGAGGGGTCTCAACTATGTGATGGGCAAAGCGGGACAAGTGCTCATCCTTCTTGAAGCTTCTACTCCGATAGTTGCCCTCTCCGCTTCCCACTAATCAGCTATAGCGTAAGTGAGTTGGAAAGTAGCGAGATGACGCTTCTCTGCCTCGGAGCATTCTATTGATTCAAAAATACGATCCGTATCCCTCAGCCATTGCTCTGCTCACCAGGATTCACCGGTGTCGTCAAACTTATCAAGGTACAAAACTCTAAATCCTCCCATTAATTTGTCGCGTGTCTGAGGTAGGGGTCTTGGGCGGTTGTCATTATTGTTGCCATTTCTATTGTCGTGGTTGTTGCCTCTATGGTCCAGATGCTATAGAAATGCACCAAAGATTCCAGTAGGATCGATTCCTTCGGAAATGGGATCTAGTAGTCCTCCATTGCGATTTCTTCTCGGTCTGCCCGCCATTGTGCTTTTGTGCTTATGTACCTACATGTATGCCTATTGGTTACTCTCCAACCCTAATCATGGTTACAAGATATATAAATGACTGAATATAGATAGCAGTTCCAATATAAGCATATATCACATCATGCATATACTCTATTAAGTAAAGGAAACAAGTCTTCATTGATAACTTCAAATATTTACATGGTACAACATAGTTACAAAAAAATTTACATAGGAAAGCCCGCACGCTGGATATATACATAGTAGAGAAAACAGTACCAAAAAAATATACATAGAAAAAGCATACACGTTACTACTAATACGTGTTACATGTCTGAGTACAACTATATACACAAAAGATAGGCTACTAGCCCTATTACAAGTAGAGCTCTAGATCCTAGGGATCTTATCCTAAAAGCCCTCCATATTTGACTCGTAAAGTAGAGCATCATCCTAAATCGGAATCCCCTCAGGTGGAACGCAGTCCAAGTATGGGTCAAACTCATTGATCATCTCTTCGTCATCGTCGTCCTCTAAGTCATCCTCAACCTCTAGCCCTCCATCATCCATAACTACCATCGCGCCATCCTCGTCAGCATCCTCTGTCGGATCCTCGTTGTCACTAGCCTCTACTGGCTCCTCCTCAGCTATGTTCTCCTTAGGTGGCTCCTCACCCACATCCTCCACTGGGTCAACATCTGTGGCTAGATCAGCATCCTCTATAGGATTGCTGTCCTCTATTGGATCCTCACAATCATCAGCTTCTTCCATGACCATCTCTGGCTCATCGTCGTCTGACTCATCATCGTCATCATCAAACTCGTCCTCACTATTAGACCCCATGATTGGCTCTATGGTTAAAGGTGCAACAACTATGGGCTCCTCCGGTGGTGGTGGTGGTGGTATAAAAGGAGGTGGTCCTACTGGCAATGTAGGGGGTGTCAACTCTACTCGAAAAGTAATGACTCCAAAGGTATGGTAGTCCTGAGTCATCTTGACTGCCTCTTGATTAACGAGTCTAAATGGGCTCTCGCAATAATGTGCCTCGATCTGTAGGATCGCTGAATCCTGAATCCACAATACATGAAATGTCATGCCACATGTTATCTTCCATATGCTGCAGGGCACTCTATCGAATCCTCTGGTGATACAACACTGGATTTGCGGGCTATATGTGGTCTGGGTATATCCAGTGTCCTCCAAATCTATCCTAAACATAAAAAGGGTCTATGCTAACCTGTCCAATATAAAACTATCATAAGGTTAGTATCTTCATAGGTGGAAAAGATCTAATGGTTCATAACATAAAGTGCATAGGACAATCGGTGTACATGTCTTAACCTAAGGATCTGATACCAAAAATCCTTGTCATGCCCCAGTATAGCCAAAATAGGGAAAAAAATTGAAATTTTCAGAATCGAAGTATTCTCACTTCGTCACGAAGAACTAAAATGTTCTCACTTCATCACGAAGAACCGAAGTGTTCTCACTTCATCACAAAGATCAAAGTGTTCAACTTGACCTTTACTTTGTCACGGAGAATCGAAGTGTTCAACTTGACCTTCATTTCATCATAGAGAATCGAAGTGTTCAAGTCACTCTACCAATAAGCCTCACATAGAGTCCTAGTTTCCCAGCCATCCCGACACATAGTCCTAACATGACCATATTGAATTTGACACGGAGTCCTAACTAATGATACTAGTCTGACATGAATTCCTATCACTACCAAACAGAGTTTGACACAAAGTCCCACTCACAGCGCTGGGTCTGACACAGAGTCTCGACTCACCATAGTAGTACGTCATCACACTAGACCTCTCAGGGCATCTAACCTGATAACTATATCCTTCTTGCACCATCCCAGCATTCGCAGCCTGGTTTAGCTCCCAGACACTTAATCCCAGCACAAGCTACTCCCGACATTACATAGCTGATACTCACATCACTTATTTCAAGATTAGGCTCCTTATACAACTTCCGAATGCGATTAACATTGTTACACTTATAATCATTCTAATCCCATAGCACATTTCCCTAAGCTTCACCACTACACGAACTTGTTTACATGCTTATATTCTCAGTAGTACAACCAGGACATGACTAACCAGCAATACTTATGATGGAAACATACCCAATCTCTATCAATGTGATAATCATGTCGTACAACATACTTATAGCTTGGGTATAAACTTTCAGTGGTCATCACACTATATTCATAACAACGGAAACATAGCAGGTAGCTCATGAATCTATAGTATGGATTTGATACCAACAGACATATAGATAAAACCCTTAACATGTTCATCTATGTAATAGCACTACCATAGCACGAAATATTCATAACAACATAGGTATCGAAAAACAAGCATCATCAATCAACGCAATGTATATACAATACATCATACATGTAGCTACACAATCTACCAGGATTAATTTCACTGTGTTGACTAAATTTTTATGATTTATTTGGGCATGATAAATTACTTTATAGATCAAACTCAAAACTAAAACATTATAGGTATTTGGATTATCTTTATGTACAAAATAATCTAGCTTCATTTGGATTTTTGAGCTGCTCAAATCATTCATTTTACTTAGACATTTGTTATATTTTCGGACTACTCTATCCCAAATATATAGCACTATGTTTTACATGCATTTCACCTATGAAGGAATGATTTTTAGACAGGTCTATAGAAGAGTTATTTGTAGATAAATGAGTTGGCTTTATTCACAAAAAATTGAGAGGATTGCGCACTATCGAGCTATCAGAAAAGCTATTTTTACTTAACTACGTTCTGATGAAAATTTCTGTTTCCCAGATTTTAAGATTTGTCTTGCATGTTGCATAGAAACCTCAAAATAACATCATCAAACACTTACTAAACATAACTACATATTTTATATGTTCTAAAGTGAATTATTAAACTCACCTAAACTTAAAATTGAGCTTGGGCTTGGGCTTTGGCTTTGAGCTTAGGAAGCTTGAATTCAACTTTAATGGTGAAAGCTCCTTATTCTTCTCCTTCTTCTTCACTTCTGAAATTTTTTTTTCTTTTAAGGACTTCTTCTAACTATTTTCTAAGTTCCCATGGTGGTGTGGATGCATATAGGTATTTGTATGTGAATGGTGTACAAAAGAAAAGAATATGAATGCTTGGTTTCTTCCTTATTCTCTTCTATCTCTCCATGGAACTCCCAACTCCTAGCTCTCTCTAACTCTATATGCAGATTTTGAATTACTAAGAAAGTAATGCATGTCTATATGCATGGTTATATAGAAAAAGGTGGAGGGTTAGGTGTTACATGCATGGGTGAATGTTAGACAAGTGTCCAACAAGTGGACAAGTGTAAAATAGGCAGATAAGTGTCAGGGGGTTTACATGTGCCACCATGTGGCCGGCCATGGTGGGGCCCACCTCGGATTTTGTGCCACTTCCGCAGTATGTGTGCACAAGTCCTTGTTATGTATGTCGGTCTCAGTTTACGTGCAACCGGGTTTTAATTCTAATGTCCGGGTCCGGGTACGGGACTAAATTAAGTCCTATTACTGTCAAGTTGGTGCGATGCTTACAATCTAATTAGTTATACCATCACATTGATACAGTCATACAATTAAAATAATATAATAACTGGTCAAATGTGAAAATCTAGAAAATTGATAGTATTATATGTAGAGGTAAATTACAGGTATTACAAGGGCTTCGCTGGCACTGCGAAATCCAAGACTTAATCCTTACTCTAATGATATTTAATACATTTCCTAAGGATTTCCTAGGAGTGCTTCGGAATCCTCCAGAGGGGTTTCCTTGGTTTTCTAATCCTTAGGATTTTTAGGTGTGTTGGATGGGGAGGGGAGGACCCCCTTTTACAGCTTGAGTTTTGGGTGAAAAAGCTTGTAGTTAAGAGATGTGGAACAAAAGAACACAAATTTTCACCTTTTTGGGCATTTTCACGTGGATTGGGGTCAAATGAAGGGTCCAAAATACATCTATAGTATCTAAGAGCCATAGTGACACTCAAAGTTGCCACACAGCAGTCCGAGAGTGCTGTACGGCACTCAACCTGAGAGCCAACATGGCTCTTAGCTCGAAAGTTGTGTTTTCACTCCAGATTTCCCAAACTTTGTTACCTTACCTCGGTTATCCTTTTTGGGCTTATGATATACCGTTGGAAAAATATGGAAGTCTAGTTTAAGATGTTTTTAGTCTCATTCAAAAAGAGTTTGTAGATTTTGAGTTATGTTCAAAAGAGTGAGGCTGACTCCAAGAAGTAGCACACCTATGAGGTACAAAAAGGGGTGAAAATTCTCCTAAGTGGTTTTTGGCCAATATGAAGGCTTAGGTCACTAATTTAACCTATTTTAGGACTATTTGTAAATGGATTTCTCAGGATCCTACCCTGAGGTCCGGATTTTGCTTGATAAAAGGCAATTTTTGTCATTTCATGTGAAAAAGCTCCCCTAAATTGGGTTTTTGTCTCTAAATTGAGTTTCTAACGTACCTAAGTTTTCCTAAAGGTTATTCTAATGTATCTAGAAGACCACGGTGTTTCACAAAGTTCTACTATATAAAACTAACATCCCACAAATCCTAATTCTGGTCATCAGATTGTTCTTGAGGTGGGGTTTCTTCGGTCGAACGGTCGAACCAAAATAGGGTGTCTACAGTGCGCGAAGGGGGGATTTTTTGTGTTTTTCTCTTTTGTTCTCTTCTTATAAATCCCAACCCTTACTTATATGTTTTTCTCCTTTTTGTTTCTCTTAGGCCCCTTTTAGATCGAATCCTTCTTTGTTTTGATAGTTCCTTTTGTACTTGTTCTTTTTTATTTTAGTTGAGTCTTTCGATTTTAGTTTAGTTTCTCAACGAGTACGCCATATTCTTTAATACACATGTATATTTCTATTAGCTATCATTGTTCTTTTATTTTTTTATTTTCTTTTGTCGAGTATTGACTGGTGAATTAGTAGCTCCATTTGGAGCAATTGAACTTTATCGCCATATTCATATACGTTCACCTAGTTTGTGATTGCCAAGATCGAGATATTGTCGTTCCTTCCTTACATACTCTCCTTTCTTTCATTTTATTATTTCATTGGGGATAATGAAAGGTTTAGGTTTGGGGGTATTTACTCACATGCACATTATTATGCACCAATTTTTTTAAAAAATTTCGATACGCGTGCTTAAATAAACGATGTTACCGATATTTTTGCAATCTCGAGTCGATACTTATTGTTATACAACTTGGATTATTATAGAATGATAAACATGAGAAGATGTTGTTAAATATTTGTTGAAGTCATGATGCGACATTTAGGATATTTATCGTTCGAATTGTAGTTTTATATCATAGATTTGCACACAAACCTATGCATTGTACGTAGTCACTTGAATACATGTTTGATGTGAACTGTAATATGATTAAGATTTTTAGATAACACATAGTGTAGAGACTAAACCTGATGAGCTTTGGAGCCTATATTTTCTCTTTAGAGGGTTATAAGTACATTTTGTGTTTGTCGAATTTCATTGAAATATCACATTAACTCGTTGATGAATCTCGGTATCCTTGTTTTGGTTGGTAGTTGAGTTAATATGTTTGTTACCATGCTAAATAATCTTCCGTCATAGACGTTGAAGAATCGTATCACCCTAGGATATGATTTTAGGCTTTCTTTATTTTCACTCTTTTGACATTTGACCTATCCAGATAAGTGATAAAATTTCCTTGGTTCGGCCCTTTGAGCCTTTAAAGTTCCTCTCTTTCTTTAATCACCATGATCCATTTTTTTTTCCCGCAAATCTTTTAGTGGTGATAAGGCAATGTGTTGATTGAGAAGAAGAAGAAAACAAGATGATCTTTGGTGTAGTTGTCTTGGTATTCAATGAATTTTTGTTTCAAAAGCATTGAAAAGGAAAAGAAAAAGGTTAGAAGAAGAAAAAAAGAAGAGAAAAGAAATTAAAAAAAAATATGAAGAGAAGAGAATGAATTAATGAAAGTTGGTAGAAGAATGAATGAAAGAAAGAAATTGAATATGCCTTACAATGCCATTCTAAAGATTACTTGACGAATTTATTCTATTCTTTTCCAATGTATCAACCACGTTATAACCTTTGAAAAGTCCTATATAATCCTAGGAAACATGGTTTAGATATGTAAACAATGGGAGGGGGATTATAACATGGTGACAATTAATTTTTCTCGACTTTTGACATCCTTTCATAAGACTACTTTTCTTGTGTGTCATGCATCATTTTGTGTCATATGTGAGCATTGCTTGCTTTGAAAACATATTTTGTTGCCTCGCATATACCTGAGAAATTACACATGTTTTTGAGTGTTCATTTTAGAGTGTAACTAATGATGCGAGATTTGAAGTCAAAGCATAGTTAGTTATCTGGATTATATTCCAAGTTCTTAATAGGTGTGTATTCACTTGACTACCATATCACACATGTGTAAGTCTTTTAAATACTCTATGGATTCATTCGATACATATATTCGAAATAGTTTCCATGACTTAGGTGGGTGTCATATTATGCTATTTCTCTTGTTCATTATTCTATTTCAAATTATTATTTTATGATAAGGAGTATTGAATGATTTTTTTTCTTTTCAATAAAACTTTTTGAATGCATAATGAAATAAAGATGGTTGTCCCTCACGAGACTTCACTCGTCCGACTAGGGACACCTAGGGGTTTAAAAGGCTTGTTTCATATGCTAAATGCAATCGCATTGCCTGTGACAGTGAGTTAGGATATTTAATTGTACTTCAGATTTATTTTTATGTTTTTCTTTGCTCGAGGACTAGCAAAGTGTAGGTTTGGGGGTGTGATCGGGAACGAATAGTTCCTGATTATAGTCCTAAAAATACGCTTTGTTATCCCACTTCATTTATTTATTAATTATTTTTAATAAGTATTCTATGTTTTATAGGTTTTGGAGCTTTAACTTGAAAATGCACTAAAATCCAATGATTAATGGCTTTAGAAGACATTGTGTGCTCAAAAGGTGATTTCGGCGAAAGTTGGAGACAGTAGCAGCCTCGGTAAATTGTATTTTTGACAATGAAGACTTTGGATTTGAGAAATTTCTCTTGAAATAGAAAATGTAGATCTTTGAGTTCCGTACGTGTGTCACAAAGGGTAAGTCAATACGAGTCTGAGTCAAAAGTTATTGCAATTCTACGATTGTCGTACAAAGTTGAGAAAATCAGAGAAAAGTTGAAAAATGGACATTTTGCTGGAGCGACTTGCTCATGTGATTTCACAGCATCGCGCAATAGTGGCCAGCGCACGCGAACCCTTGAAAAAACCAAAAATACGTATTTTGATGTACTAAAGAGCCATGTACGATCCGAATTGGTTGAATATATCTAGAAATATAAACACAACAGTTTTAGCGATTAGGTTTAGGAAAGCCTTCAAAACTTGTTCCAAATCTACATATACCCACTTTTAATTAAAATTGGGGGATTACACAACAATATGCACATCCTTACACAATTGAAACTATAGCCATTAAAGAGAGGAAAACAAGGAGAAGAAGAAGAGGACCAAGAATTCCCATGGCCTCCTCCATCAACCTCTTGCCAATCTTCAAATCCATGACCAACTGGACCAAGATCGAGGGTTTTAATGAAACCCTAGCCAAGTAATAGGGTATTATTTATGTTTTTTTAAAGATTTATTATGTATGGATGATGATTACATGTTTCGAGGATTTTGAATAATAAAATCCTACTTCAATTGATTAAATCATTCATTTCAAAGTTTATTCTTGTCTTAGATCTATTTTGAATGTGATGTGCTCAATAATCTATATTTGTTGTGCTTGTATAGATTATTTACATGTAATAGTGCTTATTTGATTTGTGATATCAAGTAGTTGAATAGTTCATGCCTAGGGAAGATGGTGTGTGTCGTAACCTAGTTTAGTGTGAGACATTCTATGCCAACCAAAGATTAATTGCATTGATGCTTGAATCGTAGTTATCTTATTGATGGAGGAATCGGGCTTGTAGTTACGATTCCCCATTATCATCTAACGTAATAAGCTAATTGAATGCATAGATACCCTTATTACGAAACTAGTGATGGATTTGCAATCCTAGGTTCAATACACATATTTATCAAAATAACTTTTAATCACTTTCATAGTTAGATTTATTCCTTAGATGCTTAGTTTAATTAAAATCAAAATCAAAATTTTGTTTTCTTAATTAACTAGGTTTAGGTATTAAAATTAAAGTGCTTTAGTATTCAATCTCTATGGGTTAGACCTCTACTTGCACACTACAAATCTTTTGAAGTAGAGTATACTTTTATATCTTGATTTTGACAAGAACAAGTATCTTTGCTCCTGGATGCCACCTCACCATTTCCAAAAATGGTTGTTGTGAAGAAGAAAGATGAGGATGACTTCTTTAAATGAAGTTATTTCCATTTGGATTTGGTGGGCCAATGTTCCATTTGGCAACATCCCTTG
Organism: Hydrangea macrophylla; assembly: GCA_033977485.1. NCBI lineage: Eukaryota > Viridiplantae > Streptophyta > Magnoliopsida > Cornales > Hydrangeaceae > Hydrangea > Hydrangea macrophylla. The sequence continues at coordinate 58,557,369 of CM066997.1, read as the reverse complement.
GGTTCTTGCACTTTTACTTGAAAGGGATGTTGGGGAGGCATTGTTTGTACCCTAAAATAAAAATTAATATCAACCCACTAAATCAATTAGGAATTACACCTGGAGGGGCATGAAAGTAGACTGATGGGAAAGGCAGATTGATGCGACATAACAGATACCTTAACTAGAGCATATGCCACATTAATGGCAAAGCAGTTACAGTCAGTTATTTCAGAACAGGCCAATGACACGTATGACGCAAAGATCATGAAAAGGGTAGTTATGGACGAAGACCCATTATGCCCAAATCATGGACATAGTGGACTATTTTCTCAGCTGTTGAACGACACTTACACACTGCGATCTATATAAGGGAAAGGAATGATAGAAAGAAAGGATCCCCGATCAACCAAACACTAAGCACTTTTCATATCTTTATGTTGTTATCTTTCCTTTATCGTGTATTTTCCAATTCCATTTACTTACCTATTTTAAGAGTAGATTAATAGTTAAATTCCAGTTAGAAGGCAAATTACCGCTTCTAATGGAACCCTATTTTGAGAAAGATTTAATAGAAACCCATTTCTGTTATTTCTTTGATCATTCTCGGTGTTTCTCATATTTGAAGTCTTTAATCTTTGGTTAAAGCAAGTAGAACCTATTTGGAGAGATTTCGTTCCTCTTTCTCTCTATTCATCTGATTCTATCAAATTGTTCATATTCCAAGAGGACATTTGTCTGGCACAGATGCATTATTATATTTGCAGATTTCTAGCCATATATAAATGATCTGCAAAAGTTAATTGAAAAAGGAAATGAATTTGCATGTAAAATCATAGAGAACCCTCTAACAAATAATCTGGGAAATGAAGATAATCCACAAAATATTTTTATTGGCTCCACCCTTAGCGATGAAGAAAGTAAGGAATTAATCACTTTATTAAATGAATTCAAAGATGTTTGTGAATGGTCTTATAACGATATGCCAAGCATTGATCCAGAGATAGTCCAACACAATGTCCCTCTCTCTTTCCAAACTCTAAACCAATAAAATAAAAATTGAGGCGAATGAGACCTGAATGGGCGCTTAAACTTAAAGAGGAAGTTGAAAAGCAATTAAAGCTAGATTTCTAATTATCACCGAATACTATGAATGGATTTCTAATATTGTACATGTTTTAAAGAAGGATGGTCGCATAAGGGTGTGTGTTGAGTTTCGAGATCTTAATAAGGCTAAGGATGATTTTCCATTACCTCACATTGATGTATTGGTCGATGACACCACATGGCATGAACTCTTATCCTTTATGGATGGATTCTCAGGATATAATCAGATTCTTATGGCACTGTAGGATAGGGAGAAAACCACTTTCATCACACTATGGGGGACATACTATTATAGGGTAATGTCATTCGAGCTCAAAAATGCAGGGACAATGTACCAAAGGGTTGCCACCACACTATTGCACGATATGATTATAAGGAAGTAGAGGTGTATGTCGATGATATAATTGTGAAATCTAAAGAGAGAGAAGACCATCTGAGGGCATTGAGAAAATTCTTTGACAGGTTAAGGAAGTTTAGAATGAGGTTAAACCCGCAAAGATGAACTTTCAAAGTCACCACCGGGAAGTTATTAGGATTCCTTATTACTCAAAGAGAAATAGAAGTGGACCCTACCAAGATTAAAGCTACAATGGAGATGCAACCACCAAAGAATGAGAAAGAAGTGAAGTGATACTTGGGTAGGATATAGTTCATTAACTGATTCATTTCAAAACTCACTCTAACCTGTGACCCACTTTTTAGGCTGTTGGGAAAAGGAGAAAATTTTGAATTGGATAGGCAATGTCAACAAGCCTTTGATAAAATCAAAATCTACCTCCAGAACCCACCTGTCCCTTCACTACCGAAATGAGGCAACCCTTGTTACTTTACTTGTACTTGTCAGAAAATTCAATTGGGTGCATGTTTATATACCTCATTTTGGTGACTATTGGATTTAGGAGACTCATAGCTTGGTGGTTCACAATGATTGAAAAGACTCAAAAAGGACTCTCGAAAGTTGGTTCTATCCCTCAAAATACTCATAAAGTAGTACAAATGACCAAAATACCCCTAAAAGCCCAAACACTCCCAGATTTGGACAGGGAGTTTTGGAAACACACTACATCGTAGGAAAAGTAATAAAATGAGTTTTAAAACAAAATTGAATGAAATCATCAGCTCCCAAAGGCTCCCAAAAGTTTTGAAAGTTCCCAGAAAGTCCCGTTGACCGGTTTGACCAAGATTTGACCAAGGTTGACCAGGATTAGACCGAGATCATTTGAATTTGACCAAAAGTTCTGAGATCACCCGGGATCCTATGAAAAGTACTAAAACAAGCTTTGAAAAAAATCGGACTAAAACATTAGCTCTTGGGAGCTTCCAAAGGTTTCCAGAACTACCCGGAGGTCCCCGGTTTGACTGGTTTGACCTAAGAGTTAACTCGAAGACCAGAGCACTATATCATTTTTCAAATACTTTTTATGGATACTAGAGGTCAATAGCTTTCCAACGATATATTGCACATAATTTTTGTACTTAAGACGAATTTATTTCAAAGGCGATCAAATCAAATTTTTATCGCGAATACCGCAACACGTTTCAAAGTGACCAGACTGTGAACTATTTTTTAAAGAAATTAGACTCCATTACCTTTCCAACGGTATATCACAAGCTCAGTTTGGAGTTCATATGCAATTTTTGTGAATTTCGGATGAAATAGGGCTTTTTTGCGAATAGTGAAACCTCGGGGGGCTAAATGTAATTTTATGGATGTTTGAGGAGTAGTGCCTCCGTGATAGTGGCCCTGTGCCTTCAAAATAGGGGCCTAGTGTCGATGTGACACTCTCTCCCAGACGGGTCCATATTTGTAAATTGTTTTGAGGGTTAGTTTTGAATAATTAAAAGTCAAAACGATATAGTTTTTTGTTTATAGAAGTTTGGGACCAATGGAAACACTTTTTAAATCCCAAATTCCCCCCAATTTGGCTATATAAATCTTCCTTGACTCCTCATTTTGGGGGTGGCAAATGCAAGAGTTTAGAAAAGTTGTAGAGAGATAGAGATAGAGTTAAGGTTAAAGGAGAGAAAAGTGAGCTTTTCCCACTGATTTTCTATAGAAAATTGAGTTCTAAACTTATTTTCTTTCATTACTCCTCCCTATTCTTCACATTCAATACTCCCAACCACCATTTTTGAGTATTTATGAGCTAGGAATCTATTTCCATGTCCAAATGTCACCACATTTGAGTGAAATACCAAGCTACAAGTCCAATATCTCAATGATTATCATGCTTTGATTATGCTTACTTGCTTGTTTACTTTAATGTTCATCTCTTCTAACCTCATTTATTTTTTATTTTTCTTTGATTACTTACTTGTTTATCATTAGCTAGATGATGACATGGTGTTTAAGGGGAGTGAATCCTTATGGATAGTAGATCTTGACCTCAAAAACATGTTTAATAGATGACGATTCTAACTTCAATACTTTCCCAAGTATTATTGAAGCCATGTTCTAAAGAAAATAATGTGTTTATAAAATAACTTTGGGGGTTCTTGAAATGAGTTTGAAGTTGATTTGCCAAGTGGTTATAATCTCCATTTAGCGCTGGAAATGCACTCTCAAGAACCCTTTTTCAAAACCCCTCTTAAACCCCCTTATTTTGATTCCCAAAGAAAAAAGCTTGATTTCTACAAAAAAAAAAACCCCCAAAAATAGTGAGTTCTTCAACTTGAAAATGTCATTCTGAGTTCAATACTAACGGATGAATGTGATACCACTTGGAAAGTCTTTCTAACTCATTAGAGAATGTCCATGGTTTTTGGTTTGATTTTAAAACACTTGGAAGGGTTCCTATTTAACCCAAACATTCTTCTAAAAGATTCTATTTTTCTATCACAATAGCTAATGTTGAACTTCAATTTGTTTTCTAGAAAAATTTTCCCCAATGAGTGGTCCCAACTTATTTTTTCCTCAAATTTCAGTGTGCCGGGGAACTTTTTGCATATTATGAGCCTCTAAATGTTTTTTTTTTTCATTTTCAAAGATATTTCTACATTTCAGTCGACTGTATGAATTCTGCTTCTGAGTAACCTCTCTTGTTTATATGATTTCTCTTAATATATAACTTCATTATTGATTTGGATTTTTCCTATGTGTACTAGAACAGTAGGGATGCATGAATTTAACATGCTCCTAAGCTCACTTTTCCATTTCTACAAATTTAGTTCATTGTTCTATCCACTATTCACATTAAGCATGTTTTGACTTTCATTCTTTGACTAGATGTTCACATGCATTCTAAATTAGTTCATGTCTTAAGATGTTGTTCATACCACTTTTGTACATATCCTATAATAACATTCTTCATCCATTTATTCATGTTGTATAGTTTTAAATCACATTAGCAAACCCATGAACATAAACACACTACTACCTTGCACATTCTAAGATCATACACTATATCCATGCAAGATTTGGGGTTTTTGTGACTCCTAATACAATAAGATTATAAGGAATGAGATTGATCACCCGTTCATGCTTCCCCTCGATCAAATCTTCCTTTCTTGTCCGTCCTAGGGATTGAGAGTTCTTCTTTTCTTAAGAATCAAACATGCACACACACTAGTTTGCGAAGCATATCTTATTTTCTTTGATTATTTTTTTCAAGAGCAATATACGTCCCTTTAGATTAGGAAAATTTTATTACTTGATATATGATTAGACATTTTCTTAAGTTTTTATTTTGTTTGATATTTCACCTTTACATTGTGTGAAATTTAGCTTAGATCTTGTGAACGATAGCTTATCTTAATTTGGTTAGAGATAAATTAGAGCAGTTTAAGGGGCAAGAAATAGACTGGTTTTTGTATGTGGTTCGACCCTATTAATGAAGGAACCTATGTCCACGTGTGTGTCTGAGCACATTCACTATACTGTAAAAAGCCGGGGACCTGTGGTGAACCAACAATAGTTTGGAGCTACCATAGGTCGACCGGGCATGATGATGACTACTATAGAGGTGCTCTATAGACTAAAAAGTTGATCCCTTGCTATGAGGGTGAGTGGTCTCTTTTATAGATGCAAGAGACCTACTCGTACAAGGAAATTATACCGATTAGGTAATATAATCAGATTTAGGATTGATTGGCATCAATCGTGGTGGGGTTTCCTAATTGAATTAGGAAATAATTTGCACTTTCCATTAGTCTTCTATCTGAGAAAGGAAACTGTTGGAGTCTGAACAGTTTGGGACGCGCCTTTGAGTTAGTTGACCTGGACCTAAACTGTATTGTAATTGGACTACATAATCTGACCCATAGGTCGGGGTCAGAACTGGTCGGTTGGTTGGGTCGAACCTGGTCGAGGTCAGAGCACTGTCGGTCGGCTTGGAGCTCAGGAGCTCGGACCTAGAGGTCGGCAGGTCAGGCCCGGAGGTCGGACCCGGAGGTCTGGAGCTTTGACCTAGAGGTCAGCAGGTCGAACTCGTAGGTCAGACCTGGAGGTCGGGAGCTCGAACCTAGAGGTTGGTAGGTCAGACCCGGAGGTTGGGAGGTCAGACCTGGAGGTCGGGAGATCAGACCTACAGGTCGGGAGGTTGAACCTAGAGGTCAGGAGGTTAGACCCGGAGGGAACCTCTTTGTCATACAGTAGAGCCAAGGTTTGATGGATGCCATATTGAGGCAAGTTTAGAAATCTGTTAATTGCTCAGGAAGGTTACCTCAGAGCTTTTGAGTTTTGCGAACTCGAAGGAACCGGCCTAGAGTTGACACTTAGCCTGATTCAAAATCTTTAAGTGCTCGGGAATTGGCTAAGAGTTAAGACATAGCCTAATTCAGAGTCTTTTGCTTGAGTTAGCTCCCAGGATGGTTATCTTCTGCCCGTAAGCCTTCGTCAAGGTTGTGGGTAGAAGAATTTGACCATGTCTGAAAAGCTGACCTAAAGTAATTTGCTTTAGGGTCCTTTTTATGCCATCTCCCCAAGATAGTTATCTTCTGCCCAACAAGCCTTCGTCAAGACTATTGGGAGAAGAGTTTGACCATGTTGGTAGAGCTTGATGGAAAAAACAGGTTTAAAATTTATTTAAACATATAGCAGAAAAACAATGTTCAAAACTTTTAATGGTTGCCTGGATCTACTACTCGTTAACTCTATAGATGAGTACAGGAGAGGGAACAGGTGCATTACCTTATGGTCTTGAACCCAAATCTGATTTAGTCCTTCTCCTTCTATGTGCAGTAGCAACATCTAAGAGATCTTCACCCTTATGTCTCATTGAATGCTCCCAGAGTGGCTAGGGTTGGTGGGAACCCTAATAGTTAGAATAGGGAAGGTTTGGGAACTCTAAACAGGTTCTGCAGCAACTGGTACGTCAAAAACGACGAACTCTTATATCTGGACGTAGCTGCCCTATTTATAGATTCCCAGAACCGACCTTACTTTCAATCGATCGAAGTGACTTCGATCGATCGAACCACGTTGATCGATCGAACCTGTCTAAACTTCAATCGATCAAAGAAACTTCGATCGATCGAACCAGTCTTGACATCATCCTCATTTGCCTTTCCAAGCATTTTGGCGGAGCTAAGAGTGGGACCTCCTAGGTTCTTAATTACTGGCTCCGATTAATTATTATTCCATCTAGTCAGTACTCTTGACTAAGAAATCAATAATTAATCAATTATCATTAATGCCACTATAAAATGATAATTGCACGCCTGTGCATAAGAACATAATCACACATACATAAGTGATTGCTAGACTTGTATAATATGATACGGGTGTCCCTCTACCAGGCAGTATTCGTATCTATCATTAGGATGTATGTTTTAAGATACTGTCGACCCAATAGATAGTACATCTTATATTCCTCAAGTATCATTCACTACGCTTGGATTACTAAACATGTCAACAATAACACTTTGTTGACAAGGCTGGCCAGCTCTCAGTAATCACACCTAGTGACATTCTCGAGGGAATACTTACTCTTCGTTTTATTGAAGAGGGTAGAATTCCATCTTGAAAATATATGTTCCCAACGTTGCATACTTGATTACCCACGATACCCAGGTGTTGATCTTGCAAGACCTCACTGATTGGTAAGTCAAAGCAACCAAGCATACAACTTGCGTCCATAACTATCTCAGGATTAAGGACATGTATCCCTATCCAAGTTTTGAGTTCCTATTAACGGTAACAGCGTTTTAGGTGTCAATAGGTTTAACTCAGGTCCGTCAATGCACCGAGTGCACTAGCATATTAACCAATAGTCAAAGACTCTTATGAATGAGATTCATCATTCTACCCCGTAGACGTTAATCATACTACAGTGTATACCTGATAAGTTATCCAGACTTATCATCCACTGTGACTTATTTGAAACAACAAGGATTTTTAATTCATATCTCACATGTGTAATCACATACACAAATGAACCACATACAATGTTGTTTAAGGATTCAAGTCCAATATTCATCTCATGAACTAACATACATAAATGCATTATGATATTCCATTGTCCAACTAACTGGTTTGAGGGCATATTCCCAACAAACTCCCACTTGCACTCATAACCATATAGTGTTAAAACAACAATAGCATTATCTACGTGACATGTTAAAATCCTTAACCCGTAAGGTTTTGTGATGGGACTGATGATCATCGACTGAAACAATCCATAGTAAAACCTCTTCATGTTATACTATATCCCTAGACAAAAGACGTCACCAGACATGTATCCAGTAAAGCTAATTCAAACATTGTCAAAACAATATCACCCTGCATATATCCGCTAGTTCTTTCTCAAGCCCTAGAGAATATATACTTTATGATAGTTTAGAAAACTGAACATTCATTTGGACTGATATCTGTGAACAACCTAAATGGTATAACAGATATCCATACCTAACATCACATACAAGGTTTATCAATGGCGAAGGCTTATGATATACCTTTTATGCGACCTCTTTCATCTTGTATCCCAAGATACAAGTCTTGAAAAAGCAATAGGTTATGTTCAAAGGTGAAAAACCTTTATCGAAATGTTCTACGTTGAGTCTAGCCAGCAATATTCTGATATAGAAGTTTGAGATAATCTCATTATCTTAACTTTTCGATCTTGAATGAGCAAAAACCTAAAGATTATAGCTCGCCTCACCGAGATCATAAATATCAAGTATACTGTAGAAACTTAACCTCAATCATTGATAACACTACTTTAACATCTCTCAATGATAAAGATGTCATCAATATGAGGAACTATAATCACCACCACACTTCCTTTGCGCAAGGATCCTTACATCCACTTAAGCTACATCCATACTTTAGACGAATCCAAAGTATTTTGACCAACATGCCAAAATAGATGTCCTTATCTCTAGATGATTGCTTAAGTCCGTAGACTTATGCAAATCATATACCAGAGCTTCCTTATCACAAAACTTCACTGCACAAGGAGATTTTAGCAATGCTAAGAATTCTCCCACTAGAATGAAGTACCGATGTAGGAACGGATGAAGAGGTAGTAAATTTTAGTTCTAGATGATTTATAGATTGCTTTAAGATATAAATTACTTTACTCTTTTTTATATTATCTTTCCTTTGCAAAATTTGGTCTCCAACCAACTTTTATTTTCTCTGGAAACACTACAAAAGTATTATACTTCTAATCTAGATTCAAAAGGCTCATCATTTCTTTACACCAAAGTGCTAGACATCCTTATCCAAAGTTACCATGAGAAAGAAGTCGCATTCTTTTCACAACTTTGGGGACGTCTATCGAAAAGATTTTCTTTTGAATAAGATCCAGTATGTACATTGTAGTTCCATCGAGAAAAACAAGGAACAGTAGTAACTCTAAATAACTCATCCCATGACCCATTCATATCTAAAAGAAGATAGTTCCTTCTACCTGCTACACCATCCCATGGAGGAACACTCGGTGTAGACTATCGAGAAAGAATTACAATCTTTTCTCTAATAGACAATAAACGCATTAGACAGATACTCACCATTTTGATCAAATAAAAAAGCAACAATATTCTTTTACCAATTACTCTTCATTCCAAACCTTTCGAATTTCTTCAAAAGATTGAAGAAAAGGTGCAATAGGTAAATTTATATCAGTATCTGGAGTAGCCAAAACTACTTTTCAACTCTAATGTTTATTGGCCTACATACATGAGTATGTCCTAATTCTAATAAGTCCTTGGTCGTGTGATTTTCAAAAGAAAAGTCACCTGATCATATTAGCCTCTAAGTAGAATTGACAAACAGGTAGTGGTCTCAACACCCAAAAGAGTTTAGGATCCAATCCTTTACTCCCTATTTATCCTATTTAGATTAATATGATTTGATCACGTTTACTCTCTAAATAGGATTGACAAATAGGCAATGGTCTTAGCAACCAAAAGAGTTTAGGATCCAATCCTTTACTCCCCATTTATCCTATTTAGTTTAAATGTGATCTAACCTCTAAACCAAAAGTTATAGAATTAGTTGAAGGTGCTATCCTTTTAGATGGTAAAATACCCATGAGTCATTTAAATACTACATTAGATAATATATAAGAAACAAGAGTAAATTGGTGAGATACTTGCTTGACAAGTTATTTAGATCACATAAAAGAATGTTTTCTTTTAATCAAGAATTTCAGTACCAAAATCAAAAGAATAAATATTATTCATTAATTCAAAACTAAAATCCATCTAATAACTCCAAAGTTTTATTTTAATATAAAACTATTAATCTAATAGCAACTGTTGCATCAGATCCCAAAAGGCAATCAAGATCTTCTAATCACTGCACATTCTTATTTTCCAATCCCCTTGCCTTCTGGCAGTCAAGTATTCCACACAGTTCCTTTTCCAATGCCCTCTCACGCCACAATGGAAACACTTTCCTTTTGGCACGGCACCAGCCTTTCCCTTTCCAAGTCTTGCCTTCTTCCTAATAATTGGGTTAGGCTCACCTACCCTTGAGTCTTGCTTCTCCTTCTTTGAACTTATACCCTCAGGCTTAGTTCCAGAAGATGAAGCCATTCCAATGTTCTGAACATTTGACTCCTCTTTGGCTATATTCATCGTTGCCTCAAGAGAGCTCATCAATTCACTTGTTGAAAAAACAATTTTACTCATTTTAAAAACCTTTTTAAATTGAGTGAATGATGAAGGCAACGAATGCAAGATTATGTCAACTTGAGTCTCACCATCAATGTCGGAACCCAGAACTTCCAGTACTTTGAAATAAGTAATCATTTTAAAAACATGCTCTCTTATTGAAGTTCCTTCCAACATTCTGGTGTCCATGACTAATTCCAAGGCTCTAAGCCTTGCAGTTCGACTCAGCTCCCCAAACATCTCCTCGAGGTTCAATATTATAGCACGGGCAGTGTTCAAAGGTTGATGTTGCTGCTTCAACACATCAGACAAAGAGTCTAAGATGCTAGAGCGAGCTATACCATCAAATCTTATCCACTGCCAATATTGATCCGCAAGATCAGTTGGGGTGTCATGGCATGGAATAGGTGGACAGGGAATGGTAAGAACGTATTTACATCCATTAGCAGTTAACAATTCATCCAGTTCCAGTTTTCATTCAATGTAGTTGTTTCCAATTAGCTTATTCTGGATCATGGTTATAGCAAGTGGGCTAGACATTATGAATCTGAAATACAAATAATGTAACATAATTACAATATGGAAATCATGAATATGACAATTAATATAATACATTGGAATTCCCTTAACCAACTCATTAATTGTCTTCAGGATGTCAAGCCTATGAAATTAAGTCTCCGTGTGGCAATCATAACCTCATAGCCTGATTGGAAAACCCATCATGAATGTCATGCAACTCTTACAAAACAATTCATGACTCCTGAACTTTTGGTCTCTAAGTTTCTGGATAATGCTCCGTGTGGAATCCCTTACCCATACCTTAGCTAGTGTTTACCATTAACTAGAATTCAATGACAACCGCCTCAAGTAGTGCGTTAGTGTAGTGGTCACCCTCTAACGCGTCTCATTGATTCTATCCAAAGGAAGTTCATATCTAGTAACCAATGAATAGTCTATCCTCCGTATGGAATGATCATCCATGGCTGGGTGACACAGAATATACTACCCACCTTACAATGAACCGTTTATAGAAGAACGTGGGAGTTATAAAATAAGTCCCTCTCCCACTAGATTTTTATATGAAGTTCATATCTAGTAATCAATAAGAAATACCCTCCGTATGGAATGATCACTCATAAATGAGTGACACAGAGTATTTCTCATACTTACAATGAACTAATAGGAATTTTTCAATTTGAAAAAAAACGTTTCTTCACATTGCCCATAAACATCAAGTGTTTACTAATGTGTTAGAAAAAAGGTTTTTGAATTTCATTTTAGAAAACCTGTTTTACGTGCATGCGAGTAGTAACAATATATAAAATGCCAATCAAAACTAAGCACATAAAACCAAAACTAAAATGGAATAAAAACATTCAACAATGCCTCTATCTCACATGGCTCTATCTCCATAAAACCTCCTTATTGTTTGATTGCCTCCGACTCCATCTTCATGGACAATGGCTTGTTCCTCCATCTTCATGGATTTTCTAATTCTATTACATTGGTCTGATGCTTCTCTCGAAGCTTACAATTTATCTAGAAATAGAAATAACAATAATAAATACAAGGCTAGGGAAACCGGTGCAACTTTCCTTTTCATAGGATTGAAGTCGCAACGCCCTTTACATATGCCTTAAAACCAAACCAACAATTAAAACATAATAAATACCAATCTCAAACAATTAAATACAAAATTTAAAAGTCTTGGTGCCATGGGAGATAGAGGACTAAGCTTGCTACAAAAGAGTTAGTCGCACGCACAATCATGCATATATATAACAAATATATGTACCATTGGAACCCCTAATTGATTCACACAATATATAAACTCTTTACATACTGAATTAGAACTTAAAAATAGCATCACAGTTCTCTGTCTCACTTCGATCGATCGATAAAGGTTTGATCGATTGAACCTTCGATCGATTGAACATAGTTCAATCGATTGAACTTTCAGTTTCACAGAATGTCTTGAAAAACTTACAGAATAAATAAAAAATTAAAGTAAATATTTTAAAACCTTTAAATCTGTAAACTGAACACCTGGACAAAAGAGCAGTCTCGATCGATCGAACACCATTCGATCGATCGAACAGAACCAAAGTTTGATCGATCGAAAAAAGTTCGATCGCTTGAGAACAGATGATGTTTGATCGATCGAACCTATCTTGCATCCAATGAAATCACACATTTGTATTCTGCTACATAAACACTGTAGAAATGGATCTGTGACGATGTAGTTTTGAAAACAGTCCTAAAATCAACATGTAAATCAAAACTAGTGTTCCAAAACGCATCTATAGATCCAAACAAGCGAGGCTCTGATGCAAATTGATGGAAAAAAGAGGTTTAAAATTTATTTAAACATATAGCGGAAAAACAAAGTTCAAAACTTTTAATGGTTGCCTGGATCTACTACTCGTTAACTCTATAGATGCGTACAAGAGAGGGAACAGGTGCATTACCTTATGGTCTTGAACCCAATTCTGATTTAGTCCTTCTCCTTCTATGTGCAGCAGCAACATCTAAGAGATCTTCACCCTTATGTCTCCTTGAATGCTTCCAGAGTGGCTAGGGTTGGTGGGAACCCTAATAAAGAGAATAGGGAAGGTTTGGGAACTCTAAACAGGTTCTGCAGCAACTGGTATGTCAAAAATGACGAACTCTTATATCTGGACGTAGCTGCCCTATTTATAGATTCCCAGAATCGACCTTACTTTCAATCGATCGAAGTGACTTCGATCGATCAAACCTTCGATCGATCGAACCACATTAGATCGATCGAACCTGTCCAAACTTCAATCGATCGATCGAAACTTCGATCGATCGAACCAGTCTTGACAGCATCCTCATTTGCCTTTCCAAGCATTTTGGTGGAGCTAAGAGTGGGACCTCCTAGGTTCTTAATTAGTGGCTCCGATTAATTATTATTCCATCTAGTCAGTACTCTTGACTAAGGAATCAATAATTAATCAATTATCATTAATGCCACTATAAAATGATAATTGCACTCCAGTGCATAAGAACATAATCACACATACATAAGTGATTGCTAGACTTGTTTAATATGATATGGATGTCCCTCTACCAGGCAGTATTCGTATCTATCATTGGGATGTATGTTTTAAGATACTGTCGACCCAATAGATAGTACATCTTATATTCCTCAAGTATCATTCACTACGCTTGGATTACTAAACATGTCAACAATAACACTTTGTTGACAAGGTTGGCCAGCTCTCAATAATCACCCCTAGTGACATTCTCAAGGGAATACTTACTCTTCGTTTTATTGAAGAGGGTAGAATTCCATCTTGACAATATATGTTCCCAACGTTGCATAATTGATTACCCAAGATACCCAGGTGTTGATCTTGCAAGACCTCACTGATTGGTAAGTCAAAGCAACCTAGCATACAACTTGCGTCCATAACTGTCTCAGGATTGAGGACATGTATCCCTATACAAGTTTTGAGTTCCTATTAACGGTGACATCGTTTTAGGTGTCAATAGGTTTAACTCAGGTCCGTCAATGCACCGAGTGCACAAGCATATTAACCAAGAGTCAAAGACTCTTATGAATGAGATTCATCATTCTACCCCATAGACGTTAATCATGATACAGTGTATACCTGATAAGTTATCCAGACTTATCATCCATTGTGACTTATTTGAAACAACAAGGATTTGTGATTCATATCTTATATGTGTAATCACATACACAAATGAACCACATACAATGTTGTTTAAGGATTCCAGTCTAATATTTATCTCATGAACTAACATACATAAATGCATTATGATATTCCATTGTCCAACTAACTGGTTTGAGGGCATATTCCCAACAGAGCTTGCCTAAAGAATGTTGCTTTAGGGTTCTTTTTAAGCTAACTCCCTAGGATGGTTATCTTCTGCCTAGCAAGCCTTTATCAAGACTATTAGGAGAAGAGTTTGACCATATTGGTAGAGCTGACCTAAAGTGTGTTGCTTTAGGGTCCTTTTTACTCCTCTATCATAGGCCAACTTAAGAGGTTTTATTCACCTCTATCATCAGTTTGGACCTAAGTAGAGTTATTGCCTCTAAGTACTATAGGCACTCGGGTTGTCTTACTTATTTAACCTCAAGGCTTATAAATACTCGGTGTGACTTCCTGTAGTTTTAATTCCATCTTGCCCCCAAGCTTTATCTAAGGCAGGCGTTGTAGGAACAATCACTGTGGGTAGCTGACCTAGAACATGGGTGGTTGTAGGGTCTTTTGAAGCTTGCCATCATCAGCCACCTAGGGGGATTTGCCCCCATTGTAGGTTATGAGCCTAAGCGAAGCTGATACCTTGGAAGGGATCCCGAGGTCTTTTATGCCACGGGTATGATCCTGAGGTCTTTTGCCAACTATGTAGCAGTGGTCTTTGGTTGCCTCAAGGTTGATCCCGAGGTCTTTTTAATGCCTCAGGAGTAGAACTTGATGTCTTTTGGTGTGCTCTGGGGATCAATGAGGAGCTGATAGGCGATTCGAATCTTTGTTATAGCCCTTTGGTAATCTGAGTTTTGTGCTATGGTCGGGAAAAGGTACCACTGTAGTTCATCTCGTATTGTATATTGGAAACAGGAGGTTGGGTTAGGATCACCGAGCCACTAACTGCTGTGAAATGGAGATCGAGTCAGGACTCCCGGACCATGACTGCTGTGAATTGGAGGCCGGCGAGGTCGAGCTGGAAGCTCAGGAGGTTGGGCCAGAATCACTGAGCCCCTTTTCTAGATCTCCGATCATTATCTCTACTCTGCTCAGTTCATTGTTTATACAGCTAGTTGCCAATGAATGGAACTTCTTCTTAACTAGGCAAGACTGTCCGTTGTGTGGTCACCAAGTCATTGATTTGTTGCTATGTATGACTCTATTTTGAGTTTAGTCTAGGGTAGTCAAATGGTGCGAGAGTATGCCATGCAATTTGAACCTCTCTCCTAATTTGCTCCATATATGGTGGACACGGCTCCCAAAAGGATAAAGAGGTTTCATCAAGGACTTAGCTCCCATCGAAGGCACATGATAGCGGGACATTTGAACAAATCATTTGAAGGACTGTTTAGATTGGCAGCAAGTTTAAAGAAGGATGGATAGCAGATCTGGAGACAAGCAATGATACGACCCCACCACTGAGGAATATCTAGTAAGGGAATTTCCAAGCTCCGCTGTGAAGAATGCCAAGATGGAGACCCCTAGCATTTATACAGGGAAATAAGCATACTTGGGATGGAGCAAAGAAACCTCCAATGTTTGACCATAACAACTCGGACAATAGAGGCTACCTTTTTAGGAACCACTAGTTACACCTGGAAGAGAGATAAGTGGATGTTTTAATTGTGGGATACTGGGACACCTAGCTAGGGACTGTCGAGCTCCCAGAAATTTGGACAAATCAGGTATTATTGGCTATAATTGTGGTAAACGTGGGCATATAAGTAAGGATTATCGAGCACCACATGGTGGATATTACGAGGCTTCAACTCAAGGATAGCAAGGACTACCAGGACAGGTTCGGATGAATGCAATCATTCTATATTGGGCAAGTTTTGTTGAAAACGAGTAGCAGAATTTGGAAGGTATGCTTGTACTTTTCATCTTCAAGTTAGAGCTTTGTTAGATATAAGCGTTTCTCGTTCATTTATTTCTATTAAGGTTGTGTGTGAGTTGGGATTAATACCCCAAGCTCTTGATATGCCTCTTAATGTTGTGTCACCTTTGGGTGTGACCGTTAAGTTGGGAAAGGTGTGCAAAGATTGTCCCCCTGACCCTAGAAGGTAAAAATCTTCTGGTAGATCTGATAGCTCTCTCAATGTCTAAATTTGATGTGATTTTAGGATTTGATTGGCTTACCCAGTACGGTGCCAATTTGAATTGTGTTAGTAGAACGATTTTCTTTTTGTTACCAAGAAAGTCATCTTTTAAATTCCAATGTAATCCTTCAAGCAATACATTTCTTAGCAGTCGGTTAGCTGCAATTGGAAATACCAGTTCAGAGATCACTATCACTCAGATTCCTACTGTATAAGATTTTGAAGGTGTATCTTAGAATATATCTAGACTTTTGCCGAAGAGAGAGTTAGACTTTTGTATAGAATTGTTAACTGGAACGCTACCTATTTCTAAGACTCCGTATAGGATGGCACCAATCGAGATGTTAGAACCGAAGAAGTAAGTGCAAGAATTGGAAGACTTAGGTTTTGTTCAACCTAGCACGTCACCCTGGGGAGCACCAGTACTATTCGTGAAGAAGAAGGATGGGACTTTCTGACTTTGTATCAATTATAGAAAATTGAACAAGGTTACAATCAAGAATATGTATCCACTTCCCCGAATAGATGATTTATTCGACTAATTGCAAGGATCAATGGACTTTTCAAAGATAGATCTATGTTCGGGTTATCATCAACTCTTAGTTTGACCAGAAGATCTGTCAAAGGCTACATTCACGACAAGATATGGACACTACAAGTTTTTGGTTATGCCTTTTGGATTAACCAATGCTCCAGCCATATTCATGGATTTGATGCACCAAGTATTCAAGCCTTATCTAGACCAGTTCATCATTGTGTTCATCGATGATATGCTAATATACTCTAAGACGAAAGGGGAACATAAGAAACATTTACAGATTGCTCTGCAGACACTGTGAGATAATTCTTTGTATGCGAAGTTTAGTAAATGTGAATTTTTGCTACAAGAAGTCAAGTTCCTAGGATATGTGATTTCAAAGGATGGAATAGCTGTGGTCTTATACAAGATTGATGCAATCTTGAAGTGGATAGACTGACCAGTACCACGGAAGTCAAGAGTTTTCTAGGTTTAGCAGGTTATTATCAGAGATTCGTAGATGGATCCTCCAAAATTATAGGACCTTTAGCCCAGTTAACAAGAAAGAAACCGAAGTATGGATGGACGGACAAACATGAAGGAGGATTCTAAGAATTGAAAGAAAGGTTGACCACAGCGCCAGTCTTGGCCATACCTAAAAGCGGGTAAAAATTTATGATTTACAATGACACTTCGCATAAAGGACTTGGATGTTTGCTGATGCAAGATGGTAAAGTAATTGCATATGCAATTGAAATAACATGAGAAGATTTACCCTATGCATGACCTAGAATTGGCTACGATAGTATTTGCTCTTAAGATCTGGAGGAATTATTTGTATAGAAAGAAGTTTGACTTATTTTTGGATCACAAAAGTTTGAGATAACTATTCTCGTAGAAGGAGTTGAACACGAGGCATCAGAGATGGATGGAGTTACTTAAGGACTATGATTTCTCTTTACAATACAATCTGGGTAAAGCAAATGTAGTGGCTGATGCATTAAGTTGGAGACCTCTTGGTATGGTTGTTTCTCTAATGATTAGGGAATGTCAAGTTTTGGAAACACTGGTGGAATTCGACTTCCAATCAGTAGGATCTCAAGGAGGACATCATTTTGGATGTCTCGTAGTATAACCGACTCTTATTAGTCGCATTTTAGAGGCATAGAAGAAGAATAAAGGACTTTAACAATGGTTCGCAACTACTGCGGTAAAGGAACCTGAGATTTGGACTATTAGTACAGATGGAGCCCTTATATGCAGAAATTGACTTTGTGTGCTTGACAAGGTTAATCTCAGGAAGGATATACTTGATGAAGTGCACAAATCACGTATAATAGTTCATCCTGGAGGTATAAAGATGTACAAAGACTTGAAGAGAAATTTTTGTTAGGATGGGAGGAAGTAAGACGTTATTGAATATGTATCTTAATGTCTCATATGTAAGCAAGTCAAAGCGGAGCATTAGAAACCTTTAGGGTTATTACAACCACTACCAATTCCCTAATGGAAATGGGAGCATATCAATATTTGGGTGATTGTAGATTGACTCACTAAATCAGCACATTTTATAGCCGATAACATGACCTATTTAGTGAAACGCTTGAGTTGCTTGTATCTGCAACAACTAGTACGACTTGATGGGGTACCTATTGTTGGGTTTGTGCCCTCAAGCCATTACTTTATATATAAGACATTGACATTTTAATAAATGGATATCAGTTTTACATTTTATTATGTACGTTTCTTTCATGAGATGATTTTAATCCTTAAGTATTATAGTAAGCAATTCATGTACGTATGAGATATATATAAGTAAGATACGTATTACTATTCTTTAATATGTAGAACTTGTCACAGTGGATGATGAGACTGGATATCTCATCAGTTACATACTGTAGCATGATTAACTACCATTGGATAGAGTGATTAATCTCAATCACTAGAGTGTAACTCTTAGTTAATATACTAGTGCTTATAGTGCATTGTCGGACCTGAGTTTTCCTATTGACACTCAAGACTGTCAATAGTTGATAGGAACTAGTAACTTGTATAAGGCACGTGTTCTTAATCTTGGGATGATTATGAACACAGCCTGTTGATATGGCTGCTTTGAGTTATTAATTAGTGAGGTCTTAAAGATCAACACCTGGGTATGTCATATTCATAGGGTTGTGAATACATATTTTTTCAAGATAGAATCTACCCTCTGTTAAAGAGTATGCATTCCCTTGAGAATGTCACCAAGTTGATTATTGAGAATTGCAGTCTTGTTGATAAGTAGTTATCAACATATTTTGTAATCATGAGTTGTGAATGAGACACAAGGAATACAATAAGTAATCATGATTCAGGTTGACAGTAACAGTTATCTGACTACCTTAATATGATTATGAATTCTGAAGGTATAGGGACATTAGTACACCATACAAGTCTAGTTATCGCTTTGGATTTATTCATTTACGTTAGAGTTCAGTTATCATTTTATAGTGGATTAAATGTTAACTGACCAGCTGGTTAGTTTGCTGATCAAAGAGTTTGGTCATGGGAATTAATAACTAGTCGTGCTAACAATAAAGTGACTAGGAGTTACCACTCTTAGCTCTGCTAGGATGCTTGGAAAGGCACAAGAGGATCTTGTCAAGACAGGTTTGTCGATCGAAGGAGTCTCGATCGTATCAGATCATGATTCGCATTTCACTACAGAGTTTTGGTAGAGTCTATGAACATCTATGGGAACTTCATTGAACCTGAGTTTAGCTTTTCATCCTCAAATTGACGGACAAACAGAATGTGTAAATCAAGTAATGGAAGATATGCTGCGAGCATGTGTTATCAATTTGAGAGTTCATGGTAGACACACTTGCCACTGATTGAGTTCGCGTACAACAATAGTTACCACTCGAGTATATGGATGGCACTGTTTGAAGCCTTATATGGGAGACCTTGGAGGTCGCCGTTATGCTGGGCCGAAGTTAGAGAGAATCAACTGCTTGGATTAGAGATGATATGTGAGACTAGCGATAAGATTCAAATCGTATAAGAGAAGATGAGTACAACACAAACCAGACACATGACTTATGCTGACAAACGTCGCAATGATCTGGAATTCAGTGTTGGAGATCATGTACTTCTCAAAGTATCTCCAGTTTGGGGCATCATTTGATTTGGTCAGCAGAGAGGAAAACTATCCCTGTATTTCATAGGACCTTTAAAGATTCTAAAACATGTGGTAAAAGTCACCTATAAACTAGCATTGTCGCCCAAGATGTCAGGAGTGCACAATGTTTTCCACATGAGTATGCTGAGAAAATGTCCACAACCCAGCAAACGAGATCAACTTTGAAGATATCGAGGTGAATGATAATTTGACTTTCAACAAAGAACCGGTGCAGATTTTGGATCGAGAAGTCAAGAAGCTCAGAAACAAAGAGATTCCATTAGTAAAGATTCATTGGAAGCATCACAATGAAGGAGAAGCTTCATGGGAACTAGAGTCAAAGATTCGAAAGAAGTTTTTGGAGTTGTTTTTGATGTTTTGATATTCACTTACTTCTGATTTCAGGAACAAAATCTTTGATGAGTGGTGGATAATGTAATACTCGTATTTTTGCTGTACTTATGACATATACAACGACTTCTATGATAACACTTGTCTTAATCTATCTTTGGTAAAATTTGGATACCAATCGATTGCCTCTCTTACCAATCGATTACCTTCAGCCACCTGAACTTGGTCTCCAAGCATTTTCTGCGAGCATGACACCACATACTTGTTGCATGCATCCCTTACCTATATATACTGACCCAAACTAGTTTCTAGACCTGTTTAGTTGAGTTCTTGAGCCCCACATACTTATACATACATATATTTATGTATTCATACACATATATACATACTTATACACACTTTAACATCACACAAACACACACCATTAAGAAGAGATAAAGGACAGAAGATAGAGAAGGAGAAAAGATAAAGAAAGAGATAGAGAAGAGAGATTGAGAAGAAGGAAGAGGGTGCCACCATTAAAGCTCAAGGTTCAAGCTTCTCAAGCATAACACCACACATACACCCACTTGTGAGTCCTCAAGCTTACTTAGTACCCTTATGAGGTGCTTTTAGGAGTTTTTGAATGAATATAATGGATCCATAACGTCTCTATTTAGTTTTGTATAAATTCAGTATGCTCATTGTGAAGAAGATGTACCACCAATCGATTGGTACTTTGTCAATCGATTGAACTTTGCCCCAATCGATCTGTGATTTTCCTAATCGATTGGCATCTTTTGGATACCATTCGATTACCATTAATACCAATTGATTGGCATTAAATTTTCCCCAACCGATTGTTGAGATAGTCCAATTAATTATACTAAGGCAGTATGTTATAAATCCATGTTAAATTGTAATTATGTGTTCACATGTCTATCAAAGCTTTCTATTATTGTCATAATATGTTAGAATGAGACCTTAGTATGTTATGAAGCTACACGCTTGAATAAAAAACCTAATGTCAATGAATAAGTAAATCATTAATATGAGAATGTTCGTACTAAGAAGCTGACATGCATAGTTTGGTACATTTTAGTCATGGAGACTAGTTGTCTGTTCATATAGTATAAGTTAGATTAAGGAGATTGTGAGTTATGTTGGGTTGAGTCTTCTAGTGTATATCATGATCTGTTGTGGAAAGTGATAGCCATGACTATGGGAAGAGAAAGGATGATTGAAATGAGTAACGGTCAATATGATGATACTAAGCCATGCTGTTTATGTGTAACAGCCGGTATGATTATACCAAGGCACGTTGTTTATGTGTAATGGCTATTATGTTGATACCATGGCATGTTGTTTATGTGTAATGGCCGGTATGGTGATACCAAGGCACGTTGTGAATATGTAATGGCTAGTACTCTGAACCAAGAAACATTGTATAGAATGGGATAGCTGATGTTTCGTACCAGGCTGACCAGTATGTTACGAGAATGGGAGAGCTGAGGTTTCGTACCAGGCTGACCATTACTGTGATATCGAAAACCAAATCAATATCATTGGGAAAGGGAGTTTTCCATCCAAGCAACATATGGTTGGAGATGCATGGGACAACTATTCAGTAATATGGACACATAGTCCATAATAGTGTAAGTCAGGTCATTGAGTCTCATATAGTATATCGAAACGTGCTAGAACCAGAACGTCGAGAGAATTGTTTCTTATACAAATGCTATTAAAAACTTCTTATTTTGATACTCTGTTAGTTTATTACTCACTCGGCTTCCCCAAGCTGATGACGTTTATGCCGCTGGATATACCCATGTCTTGCTTTCAAGACTTATAGCTATACAGGTGAGATGCCCATTTATAAGGACTACTATCAGGAGTATTCGGAGGAAGGCTATGGCTAGGATGGTCACACCGAAGAAGAGACCGAAGGGGATTACCACCAAGATGATGACAACATCTATGCCACTTGAAGCTTAGGGCTAGATTAGTTGTTCTTTATATTATGTTTTTACTATGTACTCTTGTTTGGCAATTGTGCCTTGAGAGGTGGATTTAAGTTTACTACTATGGTTGAGTTTTGTAATAAGATCCTTTATGTTTAAGTTCGTTTAATATTCAATTTAGCATTTCAGTTACTGCATTCTTATTTCTGACATTTTAGAACTGTGTGTGGATAATCAAGTGATATTCACCAGTCACGGCCTACGGGTCCAAAAATTGAATTGATTTTCCCTATTTTTTCTACGTCAGGGTATGACGCAGGATTCCCATCCGGGTGTCCAACAAGGAGGAGGCCAGGAGCTACCAATTGCCTCTGTGTCACGAGGCTCAGGCGGCACAATTTTGATTCCTAGTAGCCCTGAGGTAGCATTTTCTAGTGAGTGGATTTCTAGCAGTCTACTCGCCACTGACCTGAAGCAAATCTGGGGAAAATATGCCATTCCTGGCCATTACTCATTGACTGCCCTTGCCGGAGGAGCCCAAATATAGCGGTCGGGATTCGTGACCCTTTATGAGGATGCTTTCATGGCTGGTCTACATATCCCCCTTCATCCGGTCACCCAGGACGTTTTGATCTATCTCTTCATCACTCCCGAGTAGCTTGCCCTTAATGGTTGGAGGTTTCTTATGGGGTCTATTTCTCTCTATCCCCAATGGTATGAGCTCACCTTGCAATAGTTTTTGTCGACCCATCGGCCATTCCCAGTACATGGATAGGCTAGGTTCTTCTCTCTGAGAGCTTGGCAGGGGAGGAAGATCATTGTCAATTTGCTCGAGCAACAACAAAGGGTGGAAGAGGAACTTCTTCCAAACTCCTAGGGTCTGTGACGACACCCCAGGAATATAGTTGAGGAACGCATGGGTAGGAAAGCTAAGGAGTAGGCACCCATATAGTCCGTCTTTCCTTTTTGCTTCACTGTTGCTATAAACTAATCGTCTGCTTTGTTTTGCAGTAGAGTCAACTAGTCCACCCAGCATCATAGGATCCGGGCTTTGGCTGAGGAGCCAATAAACATCGATAACTTACTAACCCGAACAGGTAAGTAAAAAGTCACCTACAAGCTTGCCTAGCAGTTTGAGGCACCTATCTTCCCTCTAATCATTCTTGATGAGTCTCTGCCGCTTGGGTTACCTTCCCTGTCTTGGTTATTATTTGTATTGCTTTCCTAGTTATTTATAACATGATGTTTCTTTTTGCAGAAATGGGCCCAAGGAGGGACCCCGAGGCATTAAGCACCCAACAAGCCATTATTATCACTCAGATGGTGGTGAGGAGGTAGAGACCAGTCGCTGACCTGTGGGTGGTAATCAACCATTAAAGCAACTAAGGCACGGGCCGGTGGTTCACTGGGAAATGAAGGAGATGTCAGCTCCTCAAGTAGAGGTGGTGCAGGATACCGCTCCTACTCTCGGAGGGAATGTACCATCTGGGATGCCAGTGGGGGAATCGGAGGAGATCTGCGAGAGGGTCAGGCCGTGGCTCTTCTTGAGCCAAGTGGAGATGTGTGCCAACATATCTCCATAGGTTTTTTAGGGGTGGTTGTACAGGCTCTCCCACTTTTTGAGTAACTCTTCCCCATTGCCTTCTTCTTTTTCCTTTTCGTTTACCATAACAAATGACCGATTAAACACTTTGCTTTTGTAGGTAGGCTGTATGGCTGTCGGAGCTGAGTCCTTCCTGCTTGTCTTGGCTGGGAGGGCCGCCGTTTCTGAGGCTATCCTATCAAAGGAGAGGCTAGCTTTGGAGGCTAAAGAAACTGCCCTAGCCGTTGAGAAGGACAAGGTAAACGGCATGGCTCCGGACTTGAGCGTAGTGCAAGCAGAGTTGGAGACCGCTCTGGCAGATTTGAATACCGTTTGGGTGAGTTTGGCAGAGGCGGAGGCTTGGGAGAAGGCTCTATCCGAGGCAACGGTCGCGAGGTCTTCTGAGAAGGACTTCGATGATGGGTTTTCTAAGTCTACGTGAATCTGAAGAGAAGGTTTGCCCGAGATAATCCAGAGTGGGACCTCTCAGCTTCTGAGGGGATGGACTCCGACTTCTAGGATTTAGAGCCCACTACTATTGAAGGTACCGCTGTCGAGGACGAGCCAGTTACGGATGCTACCCTGGGCGGGGAACTCGGGGAGACTGAGGAGGTAGTCATAGTAGATGGCCCTTAGTTTCCGACCTGTAAATATCTTGTGTTTTTCTTTTTGTGCTTGTCTTTTTTTTTTTTTGAAAGGCTGCTATAATCTCCCCCAGGCAATGTACTCTTGGTATTTTATTAATGAAAAAGGTCCCTCGAGGCCACCTTTTACACACTGCTTATACTTACGCATTCTTATTGCCTGAGTATGTTTATGGTTACATGTTACTGATCGGTTGTTTGTCTTACCAAAACCATGTCTTAGTGAAAGGTTTGGAGCTATGACCAGTAGAGAGCTTTAGGTCTTGTGGGGACCAGCAACGCCTTAAATTCCTGAGCACTTGACAAGGAGTTTAGGTTTGTGGGTCCTGTCCGGGATAGTATAGGGGTTTTCATTCCTATTTCTACCCGGTAAACTCTAAGCCCTATAGGTACTTAGGAATTTTCAAAGGTTAATTCCAAGCCCTGTTGGTGCTTGTTGTGATTTCTTATTTTAGTTCAATGTTCCTCCTACCCCCCAAGCTTTTGCTAAGGTGGGCATACGCAAAGGAAAGGACTGTAGGTAACTGACCTAGGATGCTGGTAGTTCCAGGGTCTTTTGGGGTTTGCAATCATCAGTCACCTAGGGGTATTTGCTCCCAACATAGGTTATGGACCTAAGTGAAACCAATGCCTCGAGTATGATCCTGAGGTCTTTTAGTACCTTGGGTGGTCCCTTGGTCTTATTAGTGCCTCAGGTATGATCCCGAGGTCTTTTTGGTGTAATGGAACATTGGTAAGGAACACTTTTTATGAAAGAAAAACTTTTATTCAAACTAACAAACCGCTCAAAAAGAGCTACAAAGAAAGTATAATCGCTAACCAACATAGATTCTTATGTTACTGAAAGTACTTCCGTAGGTGCTCTACGTTCCAGGAGTGTGATAGCTCTTGTCCCTCTAGGGTCAATAACCAGTATATTCCTGGCCGGTTAACCCAAGTAACCCTATAGGGCCCTACCCAGTTTGGTCCCAACTTTCCATGGCTGGGGTTCCTAGTTGACTGATTCACCACTTTTAGGACGAGGTCCCCGATCTGCAAACTACAATGTTTGACCTTGCTGTTAAAATACCATGAGACCCGCTGCTTGGAGGTTGCTACTTTTAGATATGCAAGGTCCCTTTTCTCTTCTAATAGGTTGAGCTCTCCCCTAAGGGCTTCCTCGTTGCCTTGCTCGCTGAAGTTAGCCACCTGGTATGTCGGCAGTCCGAGCTCTGTGGAGACCACTGCCTCGAAGCCATAGGTTAGCGAGAACTCCCCTGTTACCACTCGGGAAGTAGTTCGATGGCCCACAGAAGGGTTAGTAGTTCTTCTGCCCAGAGTCCTTTGGCATTTTCGAGCCTAGTTTTAATAGAATGCAGAATTGTTCGGTTCATTACCTCATCTTGACCATTAGCTTGAGGATGCTCGGGGAAAGAGTAGTAATTTGATATCCCATAACCCAAGCAGAACTATCGGAATACTGGTGTGTCAAAACAGTCTTCCATTATCACTGACTAGTACCCAGGGTATGCCAAACTTGCTAAGAATATTCCTTTCAACAAAACTTTCCATTTTCTTCTCGGTGATTGTTGTCAAGGGCTCGACTTTTGCCTACTTGGTAGAATAATCCACTGCGATGACGGCAAACTTGACTTGGCCTTCTGCCATTGGAAGGGGGTCGATGATATCAATGCCCCATTAAGCAAACCGCCAAGGGCCGAGGATTGGAGTTTTGGGCTACACCAGGTGGTTGATGATGTTGGCATGTCTCTGACACTTATCACACCTTTTGGCGTACTCTCGAGAGTCCAAGACCATTGTTGGCCAATAGTACCCTTATAACAGAGCCTTACGGGAGAGTGCTCAACCTCCAATATGGCTTCCACACACACCCTCATGGATTTCATATAGGATTCCTTGCACCTGAACAAGGTGGGTGCATCGGAGATAGGGGATGGAGAACCCATTCTTGTAAAGCACACCATCAACAATGTGATATCTAGTCGCCCGACACTTTACCTATCCAGCTTCATCTTTCATGTCCAGTAAACCACCGGTTGTGAGGAACATCATTATCGGATGCATCCAGCGTGGTCCTAGATCGACCGGGTCGACCTCCATACCTCCCGAGTAAGACACAATGGGTTCTGTTATGTAGAAGATGACATAAGGTAGGTTAATCGGTCGGCCCTTGTATTCTCCTCCCTTGGTATTTATGTTATGAGAACCCCTTAAGCTTCTTTACAACTGTACAGATGAGGGTAAGGTAGGCCACCATGTTGATGGAAAAAAAATGGTTTAAATTAAAAGTATAAACGCGCAGCGGAAAAAACAAGTTATAAAAACTTATTAGTAGCCTAGGATCTGCTACCCGTCAATTCCATAGATGCGTACTAACTTCACTGAGGGGACAAGTATTATACCTTTGTGTCTTGAACCCAATTTTGAAATCTTCCAGTTCCAGCGACCTCCACTAGATGGCCTTCACTCTTATGACTCCTATGGATGCTCACAGGATGGACTAGGGTTGGTGGGAACCCTAATGGAGAGGATTGGGAAGGTTTAGGGAAACCTAAATAGTTTCTGCAGCTTCTACGTATAAAATGACAATTCTTAAACATTCAGTATGCAGCTGCCCTATTTATAGATTCCCAGAACAGACCTAACCTTCGAGCGATCGAAGTGTATTCGATCGATCGAACAACCCTCGAGCGATCGAACCAACCTAGACTTCAATCGATCAAAACTCCTTCGATCGATTCAACCTGCCTTAACATGATCCTCATGTGCCCTTCCAGGCTTCCTAGTGGAGCTAAGAGTGGGACCTCCTAGGCTCTTTACTGTTAGCTCAGACCAGTTTGTTAATCACTGTGACCAAACTCTTTGACTAGCAAACTAACTAACTGGTCACTTAACGTTTTACTCCACTATAAAACGATAACTAAACTCCAACGTGAAAGAACATATCCAAAGCGATAACTAGAATTGTATGTTGTAATAATGTCCCTCTACCTTCAACATTCGTAATCATATTCAAGTAGTCGAATAACTGTTACTGTCAACCTGAATCATGATTACTTCTTGTATTCCTTGAGTCCCATTCACCTCTCATGATTACTAAACATGTTGATAACTCTTATCAACAAGACTGTAGTACTCAGTAATTGACTAGGTGACATTCTCAAGGGAATGCTTACTCTGAAACAGAAGGTAGATTCTGTCTCGACAATATATGTTCACAACCCTATGAACATGACATACCCAAGATACCTAGGTGTTGATCTTCTGTAGACCTCACTGATTAGTAAGTCAAAGCAGCCATATCCACAGTCTGTGTTCATAATCGTCGCAAGATTGAGAACTCGTACCTTATACAAGTTATGAGTTCCTATTGACTATTTGACAGCATTAAGTGTCAATAGGAAAGCTCAGGTTCGTCAATGCACTATAAGCACTAGCATATTAACTAAGAGTGACACTCTAGTGATTGAGATTAATCACTCCATCCAATGGTAGTTAATTATGCTACAGTGTATACCTGATGAGATATCCAGTCTCATCATCCACTGTGACATGCTTTAAGTATCAAAGGAGGGTAATTCATATCTCACTTGTATGTATCTCATACACACACAAATTACCTACTATGATACTTAAGGATTGAAAATCATCTCATGAAAGAAACATACATAATGAAATGTAAAACTGATATCCATTTATTAAAATGCTAATGTCATACATAAAGTAATGGTTTGAGAGCATAAACCCAACAAACTCCCACTTGCATTCACAACCGTACAGAATTACATCTGAGACCTAGACTATCTAGATGACGATCAAAGACCTTCTGTGGCAAGGCCTTTGTAAACGGATCAACAAGATTGTCGACGGTGGCAATCTTGGTGACAGTCACATCTCCACGTTGAAAAATATCTCGGATAAGATGATATTTTCACTCTACGTGCTTTCCCTTTCTGTGGTTCCTTGGCTCCTTGGACTGAGCCACTGCCCCACTATTATCACAATAAAGCGTAATAGGTGACAGCGATGCTGGTACCACCTCAAGCTCTATAAGGAACTTCTTGAGCCAAACAACTTCCTTTGCGATTCACAAGCAGCCATATACTTAGCTTCTGTAGTTGAGTCTGCAATGCATTTCTGCTTACTGCTCCTCCAACTAACAGCACCACCTCCCAAGGTAAAGAGATGACCGAACGTCGACTCCCTCGAATCTTTATCTGACATAAAGTCTGAGTTAGTGTATCCTACTGGAATTAACTCACTACCACCGTACATAAGTATGTAATCTTTAGTCCTTCTCAAGTACTTAAGAATGTGCTTAACGGCTGTCCAGTGCTCTAGACCTGGATTCGACTGATACCTGCTAACCATGCCAACGGCAAAGTAGATATCTGATCTAGTGCATAACATCGCATACATGAGACTTCCCACTGCCGAGGCATAGGGAATTCATGACATGCGATTCCTCTCCTCCTGTGTCTTAGGACACTGCTCTTAGAGAACACTAAACCATGCTTGAAAGGTAACAAACCTTTCTTCGAGTTATCCATTGAAAACCTAGTTAGCACCTTATCGATATAACCAGCTTGAGATAATCCTATTATCTTTCACTTGCGATCCCGAAATAGCTTTATCCTAAGAATATAGCTCGCCTCTCCTAGATCCTTCATATCGAATGTACTAGCTAGCCAAACCTTGACCGTTGACAATGCCGCTACATCATTCCCAATGAGTAGAATGTCATCAACGTAAAGCACAAGAAAAGCCACCACTTTCCCTTCACATTTTATGTATACACAAGGTTCATCCAGATTCTGTATGTAACCAAACGACTTGACGACTTAGTCAAATCGGATGTTTCAACTCCTAGATGCTTGCTTAAGCCCATAAATGGACTTTTGCAACTTGCATACCAAGTTACCATTCTGACCAGCTATGAACCCTTCTTGTTGCTGCATACAGATGTCCTCCTCAAGATTGCCATTCAAGAATGCAGTCTTGACGTCCATCTGCCAGATCTCATAATCTAGGCATGCAGCAATGGATAAGAGTATTCTGATGGACTTGAGCATGGCTACCAGCAAGAAGGTTTCCTCATAGTCAATGCCCTCCCTCTGAGTATAACCTTTTGCTACATGCCTAGCCTTAAAGGTCTCAACCTTTCCATCAGTTCCTCTTTTCCTCTTGTATACCCACTTGCAACCAATGGGTTTAATATTGGCTGGAAGTTCTACAAGATCCCAGACCTAATTAGAATCCATAGATTCCAATTCAGCCTTCATAGCTTTAACCCAATGAACTGAATCAACATCAGCCATTGCCTCTTCGTATGTGGCAGGATCAGATTCAGATTCTATGGAGACAGTTTCAAAAACTTCTCCTAAGAACATGTATCTATCAGGCTGACTGATAATCCTCCTACTATGACAAGGTATTGGTACGAAAATAGGTGAAGAAGTGGTGTTTTCTCTATTTACATCGTTATTAACTGCGGGTTGGACTGAGGGCTCTCCTTCTATCTCTCTAAGATCTATCTTTCCTTTAGGTTTATGGTTCATGATATAATCATCTTCCAAGAAAATTACATTTCTACTAACAAACACTTTTTGTTCTCTTGGATCATAAAAATACCATCCATAAGTACCCTTTGGATACCCTACGAAGTAATATACTTCTGATCTAGAATCCAACTTGCTCATCTTTCCTTTCAGCACATGTGCTCGACACCCCCATATCCAGAGATGTTGCAAAGAAGGCTTGCGCCCAATCCACATCTCTCGTGGTGTCCTAGGAACAGATTTCCTTGGTACTAGATTTAGTATGTATGCAGCGATTTCCAAAGCATAACCCCAAAGGAATAATGGCAACTCAGAATAACTCATCATCGACCTAGTCATGTCTAAAAGAGTTCGATTCCTTCTCTCTGCTACATCGTTCTGCTAAGGCGTACTAGGTGCAGTCAACTGTGACAGAATCCCATTCTGTACGAGGTGATCAATAAACTCATTAGAGAGGTACTCGCCACCTCAATCAGATTGAATGGCCTTGATATGTGTGCCCAATTGCTTCTCCACTTCATCCCTAAACTCTTTGAACTTTTCAAAGGCTTCAGACTTATGTTGCATTAGGTACACATATCCATACCTAGAGTGGTCATCAGTAAATGTTATAAAATACTCATAACCACCCCTTGCTCTAATATTTATTGGTCCACACACATCAGTATGAACTAATTCCAATAATACATTGGTTTTATTGCCCTTTGCAGGAAGGCCCTTTTGGTCATCTTACCCTCTAAACAAGACTCGCAGACTTCCATTGGTTCGAGAACCAAATCGCCTAAGACCCCTTCTTTGACTAGTCTGCCAATCCTATTTAGATTGATATGGCCAAGCCTCATGTGCCAAAGCCTTGTTGGATTAGTGGAAGGTTCCTTTCTTTTAGATGGCACAATTACCATTGAGTTATTAAGTTCCATATAATAGTCTTTAGAGATATTAAGAGTAATCACGTGTCACGCCCCGCAGTAGCAAAAATAGAGAAAATAAATTCCTTTTTGGACCCGTAGGCCATGACAGTTGAAAGTCACCACATTGTCCACAACCAAAGTCAAACCATCAGAGTAATGATTCAACCACACATTGGAAAGTTCTAGGGTTGATATATATAATCAGAGTTCGATACTAACTATTACAAACCATAAGTATCGCAGAAGTACAAATAAAGTATTACGGCAACATATGCCGATTACAAACTTAACTATTACAACGGTCTCTAAAACATAGGCATAAACTATCAACAGCAAGCTCCAAGTCTTCAGCTTGCGTAGTAGTCAGCACCAGCATAGCCTCCATCATCGTAGGCTCCTTCCTCGTGGTACCTATCCATGTATGCATCACCTGCATACTCATAACCCTGGCCAGCTGGACGTTGAATATCCAGCGGCATAAAACGCTGTCAGCTACGAAAGCCGAGTGAATGCAAATACTAACAGAGTATCTACAGATATGTAGCATATAATGACAACATCAATAAAAAGGATCATCTCATCATTCGTATGCATGTATGCACCAACCCAATATCTAATAACGGACATCGTCCCAAACTCCTAATACATAACATAGACTCTTGGGTCCACATTAATCAGACACGTAGTCCCATACCTACGGTCTGTTCACTCTTGACACGCAGTCTCACACATAACATAGACTCTTGGGTCCACATTAATCAGACACGTAGTCCCATACCTACGGTCTGTTCACTCTTGACACGCAGTCTCACACATAACATACTCTTGGGTCCACATTAATCAGACACGTAGTCCCATACCTACGGTCTGTTCACTCTTGACACGCAGTCTCACACATAACATAGACTCTCGGATCCATATTAATCAGACACGTAGTCCCATACCTACGGTCTGTTCACTCTTGACACGCAGTCCCATATAATCTAGCCAAACGCCCCGATATACTTTGGCCAACACGCCCAATATGTTATTCTGGCCAACTCGCCCATGTTACTCTGGCCAACTCGCCCAATATGTTACTCTGGCCAACTCGCCCAATATGTTACTCTGGCCAACTCGCCCATGATGTTACACTGGCCAACTCGCCCATTTTGTTACACTGGCCAACTCGCCCATGATGTTACACTGGCCAACTCGCCCATGATGTTACACTGGCCAACTCGCCCATTTTGTTACACTGGCCAACTCGCCCATGATGTTACACTGGCCAACTCGCCCATGATGTTACACTGGCCAACTCGCCCATTTTGTTATACTGGCCAACTCGCCCATGATGTTACACTGGCCAACTCGCCCATTTTGTTACACTGGCCAACTCGCCCATGATGTTACACTGGCCAACTCGCCCATGATGTTACACTGGCCAACTCGCCCATGATGTTACACTGGCCAACTCGCCCATGATGTTACACTGGCCAACTCGCCCATTTTGTTACACTGGCCAACTCGCCCATGATGTTACACTGGCCAACTCGCCCATTTTGTTACACTGGCCAACTCGCCCATGATGTTACACTGGCCAACTCGCCCATTTTGTTACAGAACATTTCGGCCCTATATCATACGATCTTCGTGACCGCATTTGTACGTACCAATCATAAATAGTATCGACCATTGTGGTCGACAGACCCACTACTATGCACGTCGGCCTTTCAATTTCATTATTATCTCAACATATATCAAAAGGATATAACAATACAAGGAAAATACAGGGTATTACATATAACAACATTCAAACCAAAACTAGAATGAAATATTAGACATCGTGTATGATTCTAGTGAAAAATAGGGCACAGGGGTATTTCGGTCATTTTCCAGTTTTGTACGTCCACAACCGAATTTTATAAAAGTTCCGTGAGATTAAATAAATAAGTATCATGTTGGAAGTTAAGAGTTTTTGATCCTCATTAAGAATCCATCTCGATTTCAGTCGTATTTGAAAAATACCAGTTTATCGTATTTATACCGTATTTGAAAACCAGAATACCGTATTTATACTGTATCATAATACTGTATTTATACCGTATTATACTATATCAGAATACCATATTTATACCGTATTATACTATATCAGAATACCGTATTTATACGCACAAAAAATATAAATACGTAATATAATACGTATATACATCACATAATCATAATCATATGTTCATAACAAAGTGTAATATAAATAGCTGAGTGAGTTGGAGACTCACCTAAATTCGCAGAATAATAATGCCGAGAAAACCCGAAGAATCTTCGAATATAAAATTCCGGCTTCAAATAGCGTTCTTGGTGTTCTTGGTGTACTAGGTGTGTTCTTGGTGTTCTTGGTGTTTGTGTGTGCGTTCTTGGTGTTCTTGGTGTTTGTGTGTGTGTTCTTGGTGTTCTTGGTGTTTGTGTGTGCGTTCTTGGTGTTCTTGGTGTTTGTGTGTGCGTTCTTGGTGTTCTTGGTGTTTGTGTGTGTGTTCTTGGTGTTCTTGGTGTTTGTGTGTGCGTTCTTGGTGTTCTTGGTGTTTGTGTGTGCGCATTAGGATGACTTCTCAACCTTATATGTCTAAGGATAAATGTAATGGAATGGTCCCATATATATAGGAACCAAGGAGGGACCTCACCTTGCAATTACCAAGAGTTAAAGGTTCGAAGGATAATTATTTCCTTAGGGCATGTTTGGTTGGAAGCTCATAACTGGTCCAAATATACCAGATATTCACAAATCTGCTAAATTTCTGTTTCTAAAAATTCTGAAAATTTATAAACGAGTTCTATAAATACTGAATATTATAATAACAACAAAAAAACACTTATTCATCTTGGGAAATAAATATTTAAAAATAGCGGGTATTACATCATCCCCCACTAACTGAAGATTTCGTCCCCGAAATCCGAACTAAGCATCGTTGAACAACCCAGGGTACTTCTCACGCATCTCTGACTCTAGCTCCCATGATGCTTCTCCTTCGTTCTGAAACTTCCACTGGATCTTCACCAACGGAATTTCCTTACTTCTCAGCTTCTTAATTCCCTAATCCAGAATTCGCACTGGTCCTTCATGAAATGACACATTATCGTTAACTTCAATGTCCTCAAAGTTGATCTCATGACTCGGATTGTGAGCACACTTTCTTAACATGCTAACATGAAACACGTTGTGTACTCCCGACATCTTAGGCGGTAACGCGAGTCGGTAGGCAACTTTTCCTACACGTTCAAGGATCTCAAATGGTCCAATGAAACGCGGTGCTAGCTTTCCTCTCTTCTGCCCAAATCTGACAATTCCTCGCACCGGAGATACCTTAAGTAGCACATGATCTCCAACACTGAATTCCAAACTCCTGCGACGTTTATCTGCGTAACTCTTGTGTCTACTCTGCGCCGTTCGCATCCTTTCTTTCACGATCTGTATCTTCTCGTTAGTTTCTCGAACTAATTCCGGTCCAAGCAGTTGATTGTCTCCGACCTCTGCCCAACACAAAGGCGATGAACACGGTCTTCCGTATAATGCCTCAAAGGGTGCCATTCCTATGCTCGAGTGGTGACTGTTATTGTACGCAAATTCTATCAGCGGTAGATGAGTCTCCCATGAGCCCTCAAAATCAATAACACACGCTCGAAGCATGTCCTCCATCACTTGGTTAACTCGTTCAGTCTGCCCATCAGTCTGTGGATGAAAGGCAGTGCTCAAGCTTAACGAAGTCCCCAAAGCTGTCTGTAGACTTTTTCAGAATTCTGCCGTAAATCGTGAGTCACGGTCTGATACGATTGAGACTGGTACACCGTGTAGTCGCACAACTTGTTGTATGTACATCCGACTCAAACGTTCGACTGGATACGACATACTATAAGCTATGAAATGCGCCGATTTGGTAAGTCGATCCACAACTACCCAAATAGCATCGTGGTTTTGCTGAGACCTTGGCAAACCTACCACGAAATCCATAGTTATATGTTCCCACTTCCATCCGGGAACTGGTAATGGTTGTAGAAGTCCTGGAGGCTTCTGATGTTCCGCCTTCACTTGCTTGCACGTGAGACATTGAGACACGTGTTCCGCAACTTCTCGTTTCATTCCTTCCCACCAGAAGCTTCTCTTCAAATCTTTGTACATCTTTGTGCCTCCTGGGTGGATAGTCATTCGCGACTTGTGCGCTTCATCCATTATGTATTTTCTAAGATTGTCTTCATCTGGCACACAAAGTCTGCCTCTGCATCTGAGTGCTCCATCCGAACCAATACTCCAATTCTCTGGTTCCTTCACTGCATTGCTCGCAAACCACTCTTGAAGTCCTTCATTCTTCCTCTGTGCTTCAAGGATACGACTGACGAGTGTCGGTTGTACTACCAAACATCCAAAGTGTCGTCCTTCACCTGAATCTGAGGCTTGAATACCGAATTCAGCCAAAGTTCCCAACGCTTGCCATTCTTTGATCATAAGAGAAGCTACTATTATCCTCCTGGGTTTCTGACTTAAATCATCGGCTACTACGTTTGCTTTCCCAGGGTGATACTGCAACGTGAAATCATAGTCTTTCAATAATTCCATCCAACGTCGTTGCCTCATGTTCAACTCCTTTTGAGAGAATAAGTATCTCAGACTCTTATGATCCGAAAACAGATCAAACTTCTCACCGTAGAGATAATGCCTCCAAATCTTGAGTGCAAAAACAATCGCAGCTAGCTCGAGGTCATGCGTCGGGTAATTCAACTCGTGAGGCTTCAATTGTCGCGATCCATATGCGATTACCTTCCCATCTTGCATCAAAACACATCCGAGTCCTTGGTGTGATGCGTCGCTATAAATGGTGAACTGCTCACCGCTCTTAGGTATCGCAAGCACTGGCGCTGTAGTCAATCTCTCCTTCAATTCTTGGAATGCTCGTTCATGCTTGTTACCCCATTCAAACTTCAAATCCTTCTTCGTTAGTCCGGTAAGAGGAGCTGCGATCTTGGAGAATCCTTCCACAAATCTCCGGTAGTATCCAGCTAGACCAAGAAAACTTCTGACTTCCGTTGCAGTGGTTGGTATATCCCAATCCAGAACTGCGTCTGTCTTTGACGAGTCTACTGCTATTCCATCTTGTGAGACAACATGTCCTAAGAACTTGACTTCCTTCAGCCAAAACTCGCACTTACTGAACTTCGCATACAGTTGGTTATCTCGGAGGGTCTGTAGTGGGATCCTTACATGTCCCTCATGTTCCTCCTCGGTCTTGGAGTAGATCAGAATATCGTCTATGAACACGATAATGAACTGGTCCAAGTAGGGCCTAAATACTCTATTCATTAGGTCCATGAATACCGCTGGGGCGTTGGTTAATCCAAAAGACATAACCAAGAATTCATAATGCCCATACCTCGTCCTGAAAGTAGTCTTTGAAATATCCTCAGGTCGAACCAACAATTGGTGATATCCGGATCGTAGGTCGATCTTCGAGAAAGTCGTCGCTCCTTGCAACTGATCAAACAGATCATCGATTCTAGGGAGTGGGTACTTATTCTTAATCATGACCTTGTTGAGCTCCCTATAGTCGATACAAAGTCGCTGAGTTCCGTCCTTGTTCTTAACAAATAACACCGGCGCTCCCCAAGGTGACGTGCTGGGTCGAACGAACTTGAGATCTTCTAGCTCTTGCACTTGCTTCTTCAGTTCTTGCATCTCCGTTGGTGCCATCCGATAAGGAGCCTTCAATTTCGGTGAAGTGCCAGGCACTAACATGATACAGAAATCAATCTCCCGCTTAGGTGGCAGTCCAAGAATACTCTGAAACACATCCTCAAAGTCTCGGACTACAGGAATCTGTGCAACAGTGAGTTCCGAACTCGAGCTCTCGATAGTTGCTAGACGGCTAGTGAGAAAAGCATCACGAGAGGGGTTGCACTGAAAATCAAAAGACTGACTTCCTGGTACCAAAAAGGTAATCATCCTATTGGCACAGTTCAACTTGGCACGATACTTCGTGAGCCAATCAAATCCTATGATGATGTCAAATTCCTTCATTGACAAAATGATTAGATCTACGGGAAGAATTCTACCCTCAAGGGTTAAGGCACAGTCCTTGCATACTTTCCCTAATCGTACGGTCATTCCCAAAGGTGATACCGCATTCAGGGCTACATCAAGCGCCTGGGGTACAAAACCCAAAAATAATCATAGAAAGTAATCCGCACTAAACATAATAGTAGCTATAACTAGCATCACATTAATAGCACGGAGAATTCCATAGGGACGATCTCCAAAACACAAACTTAGAGTCAACCCTTATCTCAAGGAATCTTAGGTTCAACTCAAGAAATGTTGGACAATTGGTGAACGCGACTACTAAACCTAGGCTCTGATACCAAAAATCCAGTCACGCTCCGCAGTAGCAAAAATAGAGAAAATAAATTCCTTTTTGGACCCGTAGGCCATGACAGTTGAAAGTCACCACATTGTCCACAACCAAAGTCAAACCATCAGAGTAATGATTCAACCACACATTGGAAAGTTCTAGGGTTGATATATATAATCAGAGTTCGATACTAACTATTACAAACCATAAGTATCGCAGAAGTACAAATAATATTACGGCAACATATGCCGATTACAAACTTAACTATTACAACGGTCTCTAAAACATAGGCATAAACTATCAACAGCAAGCTCCAAGTCTTCAGCTTGCGTAGTAGTCAGCACCAGCATAGCCTCCATCATCGTAGGCTCCTTCCTCGTGGTACCTATCCATGTATGCATCACCTGCATACTCATAACCCTGGCCAGCTGGACGTTGAATATCCAGCGGCATAAAACGCCGTCAGCTACGAAAGCCGAGTGAATGCAAATACTAACAGAGTATCTACAAATATGTAGCATATAATGACAACATCAATAAAAAGGATCATCTCATCGTTCGTATGCATGTATGCACCAACCCAATATCTAATAACGGACATCGTCCCAAACTCCTAATACATAACATAGACTCTTGGGTCCACATTAATCAGACACGTAGTCCCATACCTACGGTCTGTTCACTCTTGACACGCAGTCTCACACATAACATAGACTCTTGGGTCCACATTAATCAGACACGTAGTCCCATACCTACGGTCTGTTCACTCTTGACACGCAGTCTCACACATAACATAGACTCTTGGGTCCACATTAATCAGACACGTAGTCCCATACCTACGGTCTGTTCACTCTTGACACGCAGTCTCACACATAACATAGACTCTCGGATCCATATTAATCAGACACGTAGTCCCATACCTACGGTCTGTTCACTCTTGACACGCAGTCCCATATAATCTAGCCAAACGCCCCGATATACTTTGGCCAACACGCCCAATATGTTATTCTGGGCAACTCGCCCATGTTACTCTGGCCAACTCGCCCAATATGTTACTCTGGCCAACTCGCCCAATATGTTACTCTGGCCAACTCGCCCATGATGTTACACTGGCCAACTCGCCCATTTTGTTACACTGGCCAACTCGCCCATGATGTTACACTGGCCAACTCGCCCATGATGTTACACTGGCCAACTCGCCCATTTTGTTACACTGGCCAACTCGCCCATGATGTTACACTGGCCAACTCGCCCATGATGTTACACTGGCCAACTCGCCCATTTTGTTATACTGGCCAACTCGCCCATGATGTTACACTGGCCAACTCGCCCATTTTGTTACACTGGCCAACTCGCCCATGATGTTACACTGGCCAACTCGCCCATGATGTTACACTGGCCAACTCGCCCATGATGTTACACTGGCCAACTCGCCCATTTTGTTACACTGGCCAACTCGCCCATGATGTTACACTGGCCAACTCGCCCATTTTGTTACACTGGCCAACTCGCCCATGATGTTACACTGGCCAACTCGCCCATTTTGTTACAGAACATTTCGGCCCTATATCATACGATCTTCGTGACCGCATTTGTACGTACCAATCATAAATAGTATCGACCATTGTGGTCGACAGACCCACTACTATGCACGTCGGCCTTTCAATTTCATTATTATCTCAACATATATCAAAAGGATATAACAATACAAGGAAAATACAGGGTATTACATATAACAACATTCAAACCAAAACTAGAATGAAATATTAGACATCGTGTATGATTCTAGTGAAAAATAGGGCACAGGGGTATTTCGGTCATTTTCCAGTTTTGTACGTCCACAACCGAATTTTATAAAAGTTCCGTGAGATTAAATAAATAAGTATTCATGTTGGAAGTTAAGAGTTTTTGATCCTCATTAAGAATCCATCTCGATTTCAGTCGTATTTGAAAAATACCAGTTTATCGTATTTATACCGTATTTGAAAACCAGAATACCGTATTTATACTATATCATAATACTGTATTTATATCGTATTATACTATATCAGAATACCATATTTATACCGTATTATACTATATCAGAATACCGTATTTATACGCACAAAAAATATAAATACGTAATATAATACGTATATACATCACATAATCATAATCATATGTTCATAACAAAGTGTAATATAAATAGCTGAGTGAGTTGGAGACTCACCTAAATTCGCAGAATAATAATGCCGAGAAAACCCGAAGAATCTTCGAATATAAAATTCCGGCTTCAAATAGCGTTCTTGGTGTTCTTGGTGTACTAGGTGTGTTCTTGGTGTTCTTGGTGTTTGTGTGTGCGTTCTTGGTGTTCTTGGTGTTTGTGTGTGTGTTCTTGGTGTTCTTGGTGTTTGTGTGTGCGTTCTTGGTGTTCTTGGTGTTTGTGTGTGCGTTCTTGGTGTTCTTGGTGTTTGTGTGTGTGTTCTTGGTGTTCTTGGTGTTTGTGTGTGCGTTCTTGGTGTTCTTGGTGTTTGTGTGTGCGCATTAGGATGACTTCTCAACCTTATATGTCTAAGGATAAATGTAATGGAATGGTCCCATATATATATAGGAACCAAGGAGGGACCTCACCTTGCAATTACCAAGAGTTAAAGGTTCGAAGGATAATTATTTCCTTAGGGCATGTTTGGTTGGAAACTCATAACTGGTCCAAATATACCAGATATTCACAAATCTGCTAAATTTCTGTTTCTAAAAATTCTGAAAATTTATAAACGAGTTCTATAAATACTGAATATTATAATAACAACAAAAAAACACTTATTCATCTTGGGAAATAAATATTTAAAAATAGCGGGTATTACATCACGTACAAGCCATTAGTTTTAACACCAGAACATATAAAAGAACTACTTCTTTTAATAACAACTTATGTTCCAAAATGAAAAGAATAACCATTATTCGATAAATTTGAAACTGAAATTAAATTACGTCTCATCAAAGGGACGTAAAGAACATCTGATGAAACTATTGTCTTATTGTCCAAAAACTCTAAAACTACTACTCCTATAGCAACCGCAGAAACGGTTGCACTAGAACCCAGAGTCAGCAAGATTTCCCCATCACTGCATTTCCTAGTTGATTTGAACCCTTGCAACGAATTACAGATATGGTTAGTCGCACCAGAATCAATGCACCAAGTGTTTGAAGTATCCGTAATAAAATTTACTTCAATCACATGTGACACAATCATACCTTGAACTCTTGTAGCTAAGAATTTCTGGACAGTTCCTCTTCCAGTGGCCCTTCTCACCTCATTGGAAAGACTTTCCTTTGCCTTGGCCACCCACCTTCCCT
This sequence comes from Hydrangea macrophylla, assembly GCA_033977485.1. Classification (NCBI taxonomy): domain Eukaryota; kingdom Viridiplantae; phylum Streptophyta; class Magnoliopsida; order Cornales; family Hydrangeaceae; genus Hydrangea; species Hydrangea macrophylla. The sequence goes on along the minus strand of CM066997.1, from coordinate 58,517,020 downwards.
TTGCCCTTACCTTTTTCCTTAGATTTTGCAATCTTAGGAACTGGTCCAACATTTGAACCACCAGTGCCAGCTTTCTTCTTCCCTTTCTTTCCTTTCGTTATAGATTAAGAAGAGGAAGTGCTTTTCTGAACATTCAGAACTTTGACCCCAGGTTTGATCACCCCTTCCGCTACCAGTAAAGAACTCATGAATTCGCTCATTGAAAAATCCATTTTATTCATATTATAGTTTAGTTTAATTAATTGAGCGAATAACGGTGACAACGTGTTGAGGATCATATCAACTTGGGTCTGTACATCGATGTTGGCACCGAGAGTCTCCAGCTCATTCAAATAACCAATCATTTTTAAAACATGTTTTTGGCTGAAGTCCCTTACGACATCTTAGAACTCATTATCTTCTACATAGCTACCTGTCTAGCAGGCCTGCCATCCTCCCCAAACATCTTCTTCAGGGATTTGATAATGTCACAAGCGGAATTGTTCGACTAGAATTGGTGTTGCAACACACCATCCATTGAGGCCAGAATGTAGCAACGAGCCATTCCATTCGACTTCTTCCATTTATCGAACTTGCGTCTGGCAGCTGTTAAAGCATTTGCAGCGGGTTCTTCAGGGCATGGGGTGGTGAGGACATATATGTGATCCTCCGCAGTTAATATGATGTCAAGATTTCGTTTCCATTTAGTGTAGTTATTTCCAGTTAACTTGTTTTGAGTGAGTATGGTGGTAAGTGGACTAAATGCAGATCCAGACATTATGATTACTGAAAATCAAACAAACAAAATAAATATGGACATCAGAATTTGACAGTTTGAAATAAAAGAATCCTTTAAAAACTCTTATTTTAAAACAAAGTCGCCGGAATATCGAAACGAAAAAATAAAGCCTCCATGTGGTGGTCAATGTTCGATCTTTCAATTAATCATGACTTGTCCGCTTTGCAACTCTTCCAAAACAAGTTATGACTCCTGATCCCTTTTGATCTCTAAGTTTCTGAATAATGCCCCGTGTGGGATCCCTTATCCATAGCTTAGCTAGTGTGTACCATTAACTAGGATCCAATCACAACCGTCTCAAGTAGCGCCTCCGTGTGGTGGTCACCCTCTAACACTTCTGATTGATCCTATCAAAGGAAGTTCACATCTAGTAACCCATGAGTTTTGCACCCTCCGTATGGAATGATCACCCCTGGCGAGTTGACACAGAATGCACCACTCATCTTATAGTGAACCGTTAATGGAAGATCGTGGGTGTTTATTAATAAGACCCTCTCGCACTAGATTTAATCAGAAAATGATTTTTCATCTGAAAAGGTGTCTCCACACATTACCTATAAACATCCAATGTTTACTAATGCGTTGAAAACGGTCTTTGAATATTATTTTATAAAACTTGTTTTACGTGCATGCGAGTAGTGACAACATAATTAAATGCCAATCACAAAACAAGCACATAAAACAAAAAAAAAACTAAAATGAAATATAGGCATTCAAACAATGCCTCTATCTCCCATGGCTCTATCTCCATAGAACCACCTTTTCTTGGTTTGATCGCCTCCAGCACTATCTTCATGGACAATGGCTCCTTGCTCCATCTTCATGGATTTTCTAATTCTATTACATTGAACCTATGCTTCTTTCAAAGCTTACAATTTATCTAGAAATAGAAAAATAACTATAATATAAAAGGCTAGGGAAACCGGTGCAACTTTCCTTTTCGTAGGATTGAAGTCGCAGCGCCCTTTACATATGCCTTAAACCAAGCCAATAATAAAACATAATATACACCAATCTTAAACAATTTCATACAAAATTTATAAGTCTTGGTTTTATGGGAGATAGCGACTAAGCTGCTGCAAAAGGGTTAGTCGTATATACATCCACACATATATAACAATTGGAACCGCTAATTGATTCACACAGTACATAAACTCTTTATATACTGAATTAGAACTTAAAACAGCATCTAACTTCACTATCACAGTTCGATCAATCGAAGACCGTTCGATCGCTCGAACCTTCGATCGATTGAACACTGTTCAATCGCTTGAACTTTCTATTTCACAGAATGATTTGAAATTTTTTACAGAATAATTAAAATTAAAACATGTAATTTATAAAACATTTAAAACTGTGAAAAGAACAACCTGACAGAGAATCTGTCTGGATCGATCGAATGCCATTCGATCGATCGAATATATCCAATGTTCGATCGATCGAAACATGTTCGATCGCTTGAGCACAGAGCATCTTCAATCGACCGAACCTACTTTGATCGATCGAATCCAACATGCATCCAATGCAATCACAGATTTGTATTCTACTGCGATAACGCTACAGAAATAGATCTGTGACGATGCAGTTTCGAAAATAGTCCTAAAATCTACCTATAAATCAAAACTAGTGTTCCAAAATGCATCATCCAAACGAGCGTGGCTCAGATACCAATTGATGGGAAAAAAAAGGTTTAAATTAAGTATAAATGCGCAGTGGAAAAAATAAGTTATAAAAACTTATTGGTAGTCCAGGATCTACTACTCATCAATTCCTTAGATGCGTACAAACCTCACTGAGGGGACAAGTATTATACCTTTGTGTCTTGAACCCAATTTTGAAATCTTCCAGTTCTAGCGACCTCCACTAGATGGCCTTCACTCTTATGACTCCTATGGATGCTCGCAGGATGGACTAGGGTTGGTGGAAACCCTAATGGAGAGGATTGGGAAGGTTTAGGGAAACCTAAATAGTTTCTGCAGCTTCTACGTATAAAATGACGATTCTTAAACATTCAGTATGCAGCTGCCCTATTTATAGATTCCCAGAACCGACCTAACCTTCGAGTGATCGAAGTGTATTCGATCGATCGAACAACCCTCGAGCGATCGAACCAACCTAGACTTCAATCGATCAAAACTCCTTCGATCGATTCAACCTGCCTTAACATGATCCTCATGTGCCCTTCCAGGCTTCCTAGTGGAGCTAAGAGTAGGACCTCCTAGGCTCTTTACTGTTAGCTCAGACCAGTTTGTTAATCACTGTGACCAAACTCTTTGACTAGCAAACTAACTAACTGGTCAATTAACGTTTTACTCCACTATGAAACGATAACTGAACTCCAACGTGAAAGAACATATCCAAAGCGATAACTAAAATTGTATGTTGTACTAATGTCCCTCTACCTTCAGCATTCGTAATCATATTCAGGTAGTCGGATAACTGTTATTGTCAACCTGAATCATGACTACTTCTTGTATTCTTTGAGTCCCATTCACCTCTCATGATTACTAAACATGTTGATAACTCTTATCAACAAGACTGCAGTACTCAGTAATTGACTAGGTGGCATTCTCAAGGGAATGCTTACTCTAAAACAGAAGGTAGATTCTGTCTTGACAATATATGTTCACAACCCTATGAACATGACATACCCAAGATACCCAGGTGTTGATCTTTTGTAGACCTCACTGATTGGTAAGTCAAAGCAGCCATATCCATAGTCTGTGTTCATAATCGTCGCAAGATTGAGAACACGTACCTTATACAAGTTATGAGTTCCTATTGACTGTTTGACAGCATTAAGTGTCAATAGGAAAGCTCAGGTCCGTCAATGCACTATAAGCATTAGCATATTAACTAAGAGTGACACTCTAGTGATTGAGATTAATCACTCCATCCAATGGTAGTTAATTATGCTACATTGTATACCTGATGATATATCTAGTCTCATTATCCACTGTGACATGCTCTAAGTATCAAAGGATGGTAATTCATATCTCACTTGTATGTATCTCATACAGACACGAATTACCTACTATGATAATTAAGGATTAAAAATCATCTCATGAAAAAAACATACATAATGAAATGTAAAACTGATATCCATATATTAAAATGCTAATGTCATACATAAAGTAATGGTTTGAAGGCATAAACCCAACACATGTTATCTTCCTGAGCCTCATACTCCTGATTGACTTGGTTGACCATGAGTTGGGAGTCACGGTGCCAGTGAATCTGATACACGCCCATTGAAGTAGCTAATTATAGCCCAACCAATTGGGCTTCATACTCGGCTTCATTGCTAGATGCTTAGAACTCAAACCTTAGCGCGTACTCCAATTGGATCCCGTCGAGTATGGTCAAGATGATCCCTGCCCAACTGCCCTGTTTGTTGGAGGACCCGTCCACATAGAGTACCCAGGTCAGGGTGCCAGGCTATAGGTCGGGTGGTAGCTTGGGCAGGCATAGCTCCTCAAGTCGATCCTCTAGATATGTGAATTGTATGAGAAAGTCTACCACTGCCTATCACTTGATCACCATTCGGGGTCTATAGACCACTTTGAAGTCTTCCAACTCTAACGCCCACTTAATAAGCCTCTTGGATGTTTTAGGCTGGGAAAGGATCTAGTAGAGAGGCTAATCTATGAGGACCACTATGACGTGGGCTTGAAAGTATGGGCGGAGTATCCGGGTAGAGGTGACTAGTGCGATGGTGAGCTTCTCGATGCAGAAGTATCAACTTTTCGTACCTTAGAGCGCCTGGCTTATGTAATAGACCAGGAACTATATCCCATGCTCCTCTCAGATCAGGACCGACCTTACAGCTAATGGTGACACCGCCAGGTAAAGAAACAGCTCCTCCTTTGGTACGGGCATTGAGAGTAAAGGTGACGACGTCAGGTACTTCTTGAGTTCTTAAAATGCTTTCTCGCACTCTTTTGACCACTGAAAAGGTTTACAGAGGATTTTAAAGAATAGTAGATAACGGTCAGTTGCCTAAGAAATAAATTCGTTCAATGCTACTACCCGGTCGGTTAGACTTTGAACTTCTTTTGTTGACCTGGGTAATCTGATATTGATGATGGCTTGAATTTTTTTGGGGTTGGCATCAATTCCTCGCCAGCTCACCATGCGTCCCAGGAACTTGTCGGACGAGACTCCAAATGTGCACTTGGCCTAGTTAAACTTCATCTAGAACTTCTTTAAGAAGCTAAAGACCCCGACCAGGTGCTCGAGATGGTCAGACTCATCTCAGCTTTTGACCAGGAGGTCGTCAACATATTCCTCCATTGTTTTCCCGATCAGATCTTTGAACATATGGTTGACCAGGCATAGGTAAGTTGCCCTGGCATTTTTGAGGCCAAATGGTATCACCTTGTAGCAATACGTCCTCTGGTCGGTGATGAAAGAAGTCAGCTCTTCATCCTTGGGATACATTCTGATCTGGTTGTATCCCGAGTAGGCGTCCATGAAAGAGAAAAGTGAATGACCAGCCATGGAATCCACAAGGTCTATCCTAGGTACTGGATAGCAGTCCTTGGGACAAGTCTTATTCAAGTTGGTGAAATCTACGCACATCTTCCATTTTCTGTGGCTCTTCTTGACAAGTACCACATTGGCTAGTCAATCGGGATAATGCACTTCCTAAATGGATTATACCTTAAGAAAATTCCTAATATCTTCACGTACTACTTCCTGCCTCTCGGATGCCATACCTCTCCTTTTTTGCTTGACTAGTCGGCTGCTCGGGTCAATGTTGAGTCAAGGGACATGACCCGGGGATCAATTCCCGATATGAGCTCATGGTTCTGGGCAAAAACATCTTGGTTCTCTCTCCAGAACTTGACCAACTTCCCTTTAAGCCTTAGTTCCAGGAGAGTACCGTTGCTGACTGACTGGTCGGGGAATTAGGGATCTAGCACTACCTTATCCAATTCTTCTACCTGGCTGACCCTGTCCCTCATTTCTCTTGGATTCATCTCTTGAATGTTCACTATTTTAATGATTGCCCCTCTACGCAGGGAGTTGAAATAATAGCTCCGAGCGGTTGGTTGATCTCCACACAGGCTTCCCAGACCTTGGGGGTTAGGAACATGATTATTAGGCTGTATGTTGACATAACCGCCTTTGTTTTGTTGAGTGTGGAACTTCCAAGGATGACATTATAAGCGAAGGGGGCTTCTACTATAGCAAAATTTGTGAGTATAGAGACTTGTTGAGGGTAGGTCCCTATAAGGACTAGTAATTCGAACATCCCGAGCGGTTGAGTACTTGATCTGTTGAATCCCACCAAGGGGGTGGCCACCTATTGGAGTCGATCCCTTGATATCCCGAATTAATTGAAAGCTGAGGTAAACAGAATATCAGAGGAGCTACCTATGTCCACTAATACCCTCTTGACCATGTAATTGGCTATTGAGAGCGTCACCACTAGCGGATTGTCATGGGGGTAATGCAAATCCCTTACATCATCAGATGAGAATGTGAATACATCGATTGACGGAGAATTGGCTAGTTGGAGTTATAGGACATCTGCTCGGGATGCCAAGGTATGTCTCTTCCTAGCCGACTGTGAGTCCCCTCTGCCTGATGTTCCTCTGGAGACAACGTTAATATGGCCGAGGGTTTGCGACTGCTTAGGAACTTGAGTATCTCTCCTCGGTGGTCTATTCGTGGTGATGAACTCGGCTAGGTGACCCTGGTCGATCAAATTTTTAATGAAAATCTTGAGCATGAAGCAGTCTTCTGTATCATGGCCAATATCTTTATGGTACTAGCAAAACTTATCCCAATTCTACTTCTCGGGTGGGTTTTCAGCTTGGTTGGCTTCTTGAATAGTGTATAGGCCTCGACCGTAACCATAACCTCTTGGATAGGTCGGGAGAATGGTGTGAAAGCAATCAGGGCCTGGTCTTGATCGCTTCGTTACTGATCTTGCTTTGGCTACTTTCCCGAGCCTTTTTCAAGACCATCATGCTTCTATTTGGACTTTGGGGACTCATCCTCCATGAAGCTGGCATGCTTAGACTTCAGAAACTCTTCCGTGTTAATCTATTTTTCCATTCTCTCTAAGAGTTCAACTAGGGTGGTTGGTCGGTCATGATGGAATAATGTAGTAACCTTGGTGTACTGAACCCCCAAACAGAAGGTTGTGATCGTGACTGTTTCATTCAGGTTGCAGATCTAAAGCTTTTGCTGATTAAAATGGTCAACATAATCCTTTAAGGATTCTTCCTTGTGCTGCTTGATTGCCAACAATTAGGTGTCTGGCTCTGATTGGTCAAGCATTCCCATGAACTAGTTGACGAAGAGCTTTTTGAGGGTCTTGAAGTCGTCGACCATTCGGGGCTTGAGAGAGTGGAACCACTGCACAATTGGCCCTTTGAGGGTGTTGGGAAAGGCCAGGCACAGTAGTTCATCGGCGTTGGTAGTTAACGCCATCTGAGCCTTGTAAGTTTGGACATGATCGACTAGGCTCCCCGAGCTATCATAAGAATCAAGATGTGGTTGCTTGAACTTGCAAGGAATATGAAATCTTGTGATCTAGACAGAGAAGGGTGACTTAGTTTTAGTATTGGTGTAGTCGCAACCTGGCCTACGACTCAACTTCTTAGTCTATTTGTGCAAGTCACTGATGCATGCCTTAACGTCCTCCCGATCGGTCCTCCTTTCTGTATCTGTGCAGTAGGTCAGATCGAATGATGAAGCCTCTTCTTTGAAGTGCGTTGTCCTTAGAGATAGGACATGGCTTCAACTTTTGGTAATTATGAGCCTAAGATCGCCACGACACCTAGCTGGGCATTCTTGGGCCGATTCCTGGGCTATTTGCTCTTGCCCCTCCCTCCTGGCAACGCGCCTGCTATTGATAATCACTCTGGCGTCCCCCGCCCAGCTTGGATTAGCTAGGGCACATTGTCGTGTCTGCCCATGGGCACAACTAAGCTCATCATTTCCAGACCGGCTCAATGCTAGGGGGGGTTACCGGTGCAGTATGGGCACGCCGTCGAGTCTGCCCGAGCACGGGATCACGTGTGTCATTCTCGAGATGATTTTCAGCTTGAGGGGGCTTATCATGTCAGGCTAGCAGTGCTTGATTTACTGTTGAGCTTAACGCTGACCCTCCAGCAGTTGTGTAAGAGCCACGGTAATCTACTCTGAGGTCATGGAGACCGGCAATTGCCGAACCTGCGAATCCGCCTGACCAGTTTGGGCAACAGTCTTCTTACCCTTCTTCGGCGACATGGTGATCAGTAATAGATTTTTTTTTGGGAGAAAACTATCATTTCCCATAGACAGCACAAAACTGATGATGCCCAAATTTGGGTAACAGAGTAAGAAGAAATAGACAAGGGGGCCTGTATGTTGTTCGGCCCAGTTAACTAAGAGGCCTATGTCCATGTGGTGTGTCGAGCACTTGCACTATGATATAAAAGTTGCCGGGTATCTTTGGTGAACCAACAAGAGCTTGGAGCTGCCAGAGATCGGCTGGGCCGAGTGTACGTGTGTGTAATATAATGTTGCGATTCTGTAGAATAAGAATGCGAACCCCTTAGAGAGGGTGAGTGGCCTCTTTTATAGATACAAGAGACCACTTGTACAAGGTAAGTAATTTTATATGGCAATATAATCTGATTATAACTGATTAGCACAATCATCGAGGTTTCCGAGTAGGATTAGGAAACACCTATCCCTTTCCATTAGTCTTCTAGATGAGGTATGAAAATGCCTGCAACCTTGTCGAGCAAGTCACAGAATGTGTACAGGCAGCCGGCGACATAAGTGGGGCCAGCATCATATTCTTGATCCATTGTAGAGGATGGGATATAACGGGCGGTTCTTGGTTCCATACCCGAGATGGTCATGCAACAGGTTGCAGCCACCAGGTGACTGGGCATTTCCTGCTAAGGTGGCTTTGAAACTCTCATGGGATATTTTATGCATATCAGGACCTACAGTCCAAAGTGAAGTTGAGTCAGTTGTATTTTCAGTATAATGCTGATTTTGAGTCGTTACCAAGTATAGTTTTGTAATTCGATAAGAAGTACACTTTTAATTATAATGTTTTCGAAAGGATAAAAATGATTAGTCACTTTTTCTTAATGGATTAACAAAATGTTTTCTAAGCCTCTTTAAGTGCAGTGGGTTACTCACTCAGCTTTCATTAGCTGATGACTTTAATGCCCTAGATAATCAATTGTTCAGATCTTACAGAGGCTGAATATCCTGTGGAGGAGTATGCCAAGGAAGGGCTATGGCTTTGCAAGCTAGATGGCAGAGTTGATGTAATACCCTATATTTTTTAGTGTATATTAATAAAAAAGACTTGGTACTATTCTCTATTTACATATATGATCCTTACCCTTTTGTTGGATAGTTTTTGGTTCCAATCAATTGAACCAGTAATCTAATCGATTGCCACTTTTAACTCCCAATCGATTGCCACTTTTGGCTCCCAATCGATTATTTATTTTTCCAATCGATTGCCCTTGACAATTGATCGGGAGAGAACAAATCCTAATTACACGCCTTAATTCACATTTGTTAGCACTTTTTTCCAATTTTTGTGTGCTTTTACTTTTTTTTCTATTTTCTGTTAGGATATAGAAGAAAGCAAGGATTCCAGGCTAAATAGGGAGAAAAAGCCGAAAGAAAGAACCGAAAAAAGCCACTGAACACGAGCGGCTCGCTCGCACGACCTCCAAAAATTGCGCTCGTGAGCCTGCTCGCGCGATCTGAACAAAAAATAAAAACACGTATTTTTGAGTGCTAAAGACCCCTGTGTGAACGAAACTGCCTAATTACGTCCAGAAAGGAAAATATAGCAGTTTCAGTCGGAGTAGGTTTACAAAAGCTCTCCTAAATCCTCTATAACTATATATAGATGAATCTAAAGCTATTGGAGGGTTACACACATTATTAGACATCAACTTTGGAGGCAAAGAGGAGAAGAAGATCTAGTTTGAAGGTTCTGATGGCTACAATCAACTTCATCTCAATGTTTTCCTCAACTATGAGCAACTAAACTACTGTTCTAGGGTTTCAATGAAACCCTAGCTGTGCAGAGGAGAATTTTTTTACTTTCTTACTTTAGGATTTTACGTAATTGGATAGTAATTATATGTTTGAGGATTATACAATAGTACTTTGGATCTATTCTTGTCTTAGATTTTTCCTTATGCTTATTGAACCCAATATTCCTTGATTTCTGTGATTGATAGGAATATTTACATAATATAGTGTTTATGTGATTGCGATATTCACATCTTTTATAATTCTTGCTTAGGAAAGATGAGTTATACTACACCCTAGTTATAGGTAGATAGTTCATGTGAATGGACGATGAGTTATGCTTAGGTTACACTAGTAATATCCTCTTGTCGATACTATTGGGCTTGTAGCTACAATAGATCATAACTATCCAATCATAAAACCTAAAGTAGAAAGCCTAGACCCCATCTACATAGTTAGTGGTGGATTTGTAATCCTATATCTCATCTACACATATTAAAACAATCTCAAATTTTGCATTCGTTTACGTAGTTTAATTTTAGAATATTACTTTCATAATTCTATATTTTAATTTCATAGTTTAGATAATAGTAGGAATTAAATCAACAACCAATCAAACCTCTGTTTCCAATAACTGAATAGATTTAGGTACTTCTAATTAAAGGATAAAAATAACCAATCCATGTGGGTTCAAACTTTTCTTCCGCACTGCAAATCTTAGAAAGTAAATCATACTTTTATATCTTGATTTTGACAAGATCAATTTTTGGTGCCTTTGCCAGGGATTGGAATATATTTGCCATTAATTTTTAGAATCCCAATTTACTTAGTAAATATTAGCTTAGATTTTATTTTCTTTATTTCTAGTTTAATTTTTGAGTCGCTAAAATTGTCCATGTTTTGCAGCTTACAAGTCAACAAATTCTAGCAAATTGGAGTGGAGCAGCAGTGCATGTCAATGGAGCTTACGCGGACCTGAAATAAAAATTGCAATCAATTTAAAAATATCAAGTAAATCTGTTGTTTTAAATTTTGCAGCAAAGCACTATAAGTCAGGGCGTTGAGACACAATTACTTGCATTAAGTTAGATGTGAAGTGAGTACTGCATTAGCTAGGAAACCCGGGGCACTGGGCTTTGACGCGAATCACTGCATAACAGGATAACTGCATGCATCATAGTAGTATTGTGTGCTTGCGTGCTTAGTTATTTGCGTAGTTTATTTTCTTATTTGGTTGAGTTAGTCTTTATAGTAGTGTCAGTTCTCTAGTTATGTTTGGTACCCTTTCGAGTAAACCTAAGTTACATCTGCTTGATCTTGAACTTGAATGAACCCTTAGAATCCTTAGGTTGAAGACCTAAGGAACGAATCCACACCAAAACCGTCATCTTTGTTTGAGTCTGAAATTCGAAGTACTTGATGTTGTCAGTATCAAGATATAAAAGTATTCTTTACTTTTCAAAAGATTTGCAGTGTGGAAGTAAAGGTCGAACCCACAGAGATTGACTAACTACCGTGTTTTAATCTTAAAACCTAAATCTAATTAATTATAAAAACGGATTTCGATTTTAATTTGAATTAACTAAGAACATAAAAATAAATCTAAACTATGAAAGCAATTTAAATAGTTGTTTTAAAATAATGTTTAAGGGAACCTAGGATTGCAAATCCACCACTAGCTTCATAATAGGAATATTTATGAATTACTTTAGCTTATTACGTTGGATGAATATGGGGAATTGTAGCTACAAGCCCAATTCCTCCGACAAGAAGATAATCATGGTTCAAGCACCAACATAATCCATCTGCAGTTAGCATGAATTATCCCACACTAAACTAGGGTTGTGATCTAATCCATCTAACCTAGGCATGGACTATTCGGATACTTGATAGCACGAATCAATAAAGCACCATCACATGTAAACAATCTAAACAAGCACAGCAAGAATAGATCGTTGAGCACATCACAGTCAAAATAGATCTAAGACAAGAATAAATTCTGAAAGTAATGATTTAATCAATTAAAGTACGATTTATTTATAAAAAATCCTCTAAACATGTAATCATCATCCATACATAATAAAACTAAAAGAAATACATAAATAAAACCCTATTACTTGGCTAGGGTTTCATTGAAACCCTAGATCTAGAGTTTAGTTGTCCATAGAATTGATGAATAGCAAGAGGTTGATGGAGGAGGCCATGTGAATCCTTGGTCTTCTTCTTCTTCTCCTTGCTTTCCTCTCCTCCAAATGGCTGAAAAATATGTATCTTATGGCTGTCTATTGATGTGTATAATAGTGTGTAATGATTTGTATATCTAAAGTTGATTTAGAATAGGATTTGTATAGAGTTTGGAAGGATTTAGGAAGCTTTCCTAAGTCAAATCGCGCTAAAACTGCTGTTTTTACGTTTCTGGACGTATTTAACCAATTTGGATCGCACAGGGCTCTTCAGGGCTTCAAAATACACAAGTTTGACTTTTTCAAAGGGTCGCTCGCGCGGGTCGCGCGAGCGGGTCGCGCGCGCGGATCGCTCCAGCGACCTGGGCATTTTCCAGAATTTTCTCAGATTTTTCGCTGCTCTGCACCACTTTCGTAGAATTGCGATAACTTTTGACTCGGACCTCGGATTGACTCACCGTTTGCGGCCACGCGTCCGTAACTCAAATATCTACATTTTATATCTCTGGAGAAATTTCTCAAATCTGAAGTATTACTTGTCAAAAATGCAATTTTCCGAGACTGTTACAACATTCTTCCTTCACCGGAACCATCTTTTAAGCCCAGAATGACTTCCAAAGCCACTAATCATTGGATTTTTGTGCATTTTCATGTTAAAGCTCCAAAATCTACAAAATATAGAATACCTATTAAAAATCACTTAATAATTACATGAAATGGGCTAACAAAGCGTATTTTTAGGACTATAAACGGCAACTATTCGTCGCCGATCACACCCCCAAACCTACTCTTTGCTAGTCCTCGAGCAAAGAAAAACATAAAACTAAATACTACTATACTTAAAAATCCTAACTCAATGTCGCAGGCAACGCGATTGCATTTAGCATATGCAACAAGCCTTTTAAACCCCTAGGTGTCCCTAGTCGGACGAGTGAAGTCTCGTGAGGGTTCTCGTCAACAAGTCACCCACAACCATCTTTATTAACTTATAAATTCAAAAACTTTTATTAAAAATGAAAAACATAATATTCAATACTCCTTATTATAAAACAATGATTCGAAATAGAATAACGAACAAGAAGAAACGGAATCAAACGTCCACTTAAATCATGAAAAACAATCCCAAGCACATGCATCGTATAAATCAATAGAGTTTCTCATAAAATTGCACGTGTGTGATATGGTAGTCAAATGAACACGCGCATGTCATTAACTTGGAATATAACTCGGATGACCATCTAACTATGTCTTGACTACGAATCTCACAATGTCAATTACACTCTCAAATGAAACACTCAGAAACAGGTGTAATTTTTCTAATATATGGGAGCAAAGGAAATATATTTTCAAAACGATAAACGCTCACATATGACTCGAAAAAGATGCACGACACGAAAGAACAGTAGTCTTATGGATAGGATGCCAACAATCAAGAAAAATTAATCATGACCATGTTTAATCCCCCTCCCATCGTTTTTATATCCAAACCATATTTTCTAGGATCAAATAGGACTTTTCAAAGGTTGTAATGTGGCTCAGGCAATGAAAAAGGATAGAAATGATTAGTTAGGTAGTTTTAGAATGGCATTGTAAGACATGTTCGATTTCTTTCATTCGTCTCTTCTACCAACTTTCATCTTTTCATTCTCTTCTTTTTCATATTTCTTTTTTAATTTCTTTCCTCCTTCTGTTTCTTTTCTTTTCTTCTTTCAATCCTTTTTTTTTTCTCTCTCTTTTTTTTTCAACCTTATTCTTTTTTTTCTTTTTTTTATTCTTTTTCTCTATTCTTTTCCTTCCCGTTGCTTTTGAAACGAATATTCAATAAATAACAAGGCAACCACCCCAACATCAACTAATTTTCTTCTTCTTCTCAAATGACACATCGCCTTACCACCACTAAAAGTTGATCAATCTTTTAGTGATGAACTCCAAGTTGGCCAAATTGGAGCAAAAACAGGATAATGGTAATTAAAGAAAAAAACGGCATTTTAATGGCTCAAAGGGCGAACTAAGAAAATTTATCATTTATCGGTCGGCAGTAAACAAAGAAGGCCTAAAATCATGTCCTATGGTTATATGGTTCTTCAATATTTACGACGGAAGATTATTTAGCATGGTAACAAATATTTTAACTTGACTATCAACCAAAACAAGAATAATGAGACTAAACAACAAGTAGATGCGCTATTTCAATGAAATTCGACAAACACAATGTATTTATAACCCTCAAAACAGAAAAGATAGGCTCAATAGCTCACTGGGTTTAGTCTCCACCTTGTGTTATCTAGAAATCCGAATCATATTATAGTTCACATCAAACATGTATTCAAGCGACTACGTGCAGTGCATAGGTTAGTGTGCAAATCTATGATATAAAACTACGATTCAAACAATACATAACTTAAAACGTCATATCATAACTTCAGCAAATGTTTAATCACATCTTCTCTGGTTTACCATTCTATAACAATTCAAAGTTCTCTAACAAAAAGTATCAAATTAATATTGCAAAAACGTCGGTAATCATCATTTATTTAAACACACTTATTTCAAAATTTTCAAAATTAGTGCATAATATATGCATGTGTGTGCATACCCCCAAACCTAAACCTTTCATTGTCCCCAATGAAACAATAAATCGAAAGAAAGGGAAGTACGTAAGAAAGGAACGATAATACCTCGATCTTGACAAGCCTAGAACAGGTGAACACAAAGGAATATGGCAATAAAATTCAATGTTACCTGTTACTTCTTAACAAAAGAAAATTAAACAGACCAAATAATAAAAACAGCTAAAAGAATTATAACTTAGCTAAACGAAACTAAATAAACTATAAGAAGAAACAAAACTATGAAGACAACACGAAAATAAACTATAAAAGGAAATAAAACATAACCAGAATTATGAAAACAATTAAAGACTCGATCTAAAAGTACCTAAGAAACAAAAATAGAAAAGTAAAAACTATGCGACAGGTGTGGGAGGAAGATATAAGAAAATAAAAGAAGAAAATGCAGAAATGGGGGGTCGCGCGAGCGGTCCGCGAGAGCGACCGTCGCACGCGCGAATCCCCAGCGAGGTTTTTTTTTTTTTTTTTTTTTTAACAATAAATCTCGCGCGAGCGAGACTTCCTTGCGCCCGCGAGATCAGGCGCGAGCAGAACCTGAGATATCAAACAAAAAGAAAACAAGA
This sequence comes from Hydrangea macrophylla, assembly GCA_033977485.1. NCBI lineage: Eukaryota > Viridiplantae > Streptophyta > Magnoliopsida > Cornales > Hydrangeaceae > Hydrangea > Hydrangea macrophylla. The sequence goes on along the minus strand of CM066997.1, from coordinate 58,501,854 downwards.
AATTTCACTAAGGCACATTCTCGCGCCAGCGGACCGCGCGAGCGGGTCGCTCGCGCGATTTCAGTTTTTTCCATTTTGTGGCTAAAATTATGTATATAATATTAAAATAAATTAATTCCGACCCCCAAACCTGTCCTGAAAACTCTAAGACTGACCAAAACGACTCAAAAACATTCAAAAATCAATGAAACAGACGAAAATCAAGCTTGGGTTGCCTCCCAAGAAGCGCTAACTTTTACGTCTTCAGCTAGACCATTCTAGCTCAAGATTTATGGAGGCCGTAACTCGGATTTTGTACCCTTTAGGGCATTAGGGAGATTCCGGTGAAACGTCGAAACAAGGTCGCTATGTGTTAATTCATTTGACGGCTCACCTTTATCGTTATTACATCGATTCTTTACCTTTCGAGTAAATTCTTCATTAGGGGCCGAGGTATTAGGATTCATCCACTCATCATTCACTATATTATTTTCCGCACTCGTATTTATTACGTTCTTAGGCTTAATATTCCGTCTCACATCACATTCCGCCTCACATAGGTTATCGTCGTCTTTAGGAGGTTGATCAGCAGCATTAAAAACATTTAATTTTAATTTTATATTCCCGAACGACACTTTCATCACCCCTGTTCTACAATTGACACGTGCGTTGGCCGTGGCTAAGAATGGACGACCAAGAATAACAGGAGTATATTTTCTAGTATCTAGCACCGGTTCGGTGTCAAGGACCATAAAATCAACAGGATAAAAACATTGATCAACTTTAACTAAGACGTCTTCGACGATTCCTCTAGGTACTTTGACGGAACGATCCGCTAATTGAATGGTAGCGGCTGTAGGTTTAAGTTCACCTAGTCCTAATTGTTTATACACGTGGTAGGGTAAGAGATTAACACTAGCTCCTAAGTCAAGGAGAGCCCTATGAATGACAGTGTCACCTATGACACATGAAATAGTTGGCGTACCAGGATCCTTATACTTCGGCGGTGCATTTTGAAAAATAGAACTTACTTTTTCAGTGAGGAAGACCTTTTTAGGAGTATGACTACGTAATTTACGCTTTTGAGTGCATAGGTCTTTTAAACATTTCGCGTACGCGGGAATTTGTTTAATAGCATCGAGGAAAGGAATATTAATTTTTACTTGTTTAAATACCTCAAGTATATCCTCAACTTTTGACCCTTTCTTAGACAAATGTGACGGTCCCTCAATATTAGGTGGATATGGCATTCTCAGAATATAATTCGTTGAGACCGGTTCATTTTCTTTTCTACTTTAATTCACGTCCTCACCCCTATCTTTATTTGAATTTAAATTTTTATTTTTCTCACCCCCATCCGGAATTACAACAACTTCCTCATCTCGAGTAGTCGTCCTAGTCGAAACAGCGTTCACGCTCTCACTCGTACTACCCACTGCGTATTGCCCCTTAGGTTGCTGAGTAGGTTGACTCGTCGACTTACTCTCAGTTAAACGGTTTAATGTAGTAACTACTTGTCCCATTTGGGACTCTAGCTTTGCGATAGACTGAGTGTGAGAGTGCACTAACTGAATTACCGACCCAAAATTTTCAAGTGAGGCCAGCACCTTCTCCTCAAATGCATTATTGCGTGGAGGTGGAGGAGGTAGTTGGTATTGACCTTGTTGGTATTGGGGTCGGTACGTATTTGGAAAATTAGTCGACCTAGGATTATAATTATTTTGTGGGAATTGTTGCATAGAATTAACGTGTTGTTCAACAAATTCCGGATATTGAGATGCAGAAGGACATGCAAAGATATTATGTGACGGTTCAGAACATAATGCACATACTTCTGAAGAAGGTGGATTTGGCCTATTCCCCATCCTCATAAGTTGGTCAAGTTTTCTATTCAATTCTTGTATTTCGATTGCTTGACTCAACTCAACTTTCACCTCTCGCTTAGGTTGAAGATGATATCCCTCGAAACGTACCGTCACAGCCTGATGCATCGAATTCTCGCTTAATGTTTCAAAAATTTTCCAGGCCTCATCAGCGCTTTTGTGTAGGAAGGTACCTGCACAAACGGCGTCGACAGTATTACGGACTGAAGGAATAAGTCCCTCATAAAAGACCTGTACCAACTGCCACTTAGGAACCTGATGATGTGGACACGAGCGTAATAATTCTTTAAATTTTTCCCACGTGTCATAAAGTGATTCCCCATCTTGCATCACAAAGTTTGTTATAGATTTTCTTATCTGATTCGTACGCATAATAGGGAAAAACTCTTGTAAAAATGCGGTGTGTAAGGCTTCCCATGTTCTAATTGTGTTTGGCTCCAAAGATTGGAGCCAGTATTTAGCTTTATCTTTTAACGAGAATGGAAAGAGCCGCAATTTTAATTCATCATCAGTAAGATTTTGAATTTTTAAAGTGGAGCATATATCCTGAAAATCTCCTAAATGTTGATATGGATCTTCATTTAAACGGCCATGGAATGAAGGAAGTAGCGAGATGGTAGACGACTTTATCTCAAAGTGAGATGCCGTCGCCTCCGGTAATTCGATACCGGCTTGTGGCGTGTAAGTAGTAGGAATAAAATAGTTTATAAGTGGAGGAGGTGGCGGTATATTAAGATTATTCATATTAGCACCGTCGTTTTGATTGTTGTTGTTATTGCCACCGTCAGCCATTTGAATCGGTTCGATTTTAGAAGTTCGAATTTTCCTTAACCGTTCACGGGTACTTTGAATTTCGGCCTCAAACAATGACGACGGAATCAGTGTTGATTCGTCGTCTTGCAACCCAGCTCTAGAAGCTTGGGTTGTGGACTTACTAGTTCTTAAGGTACGTTCAAGTTCAAGATCGAAAGATTTTAATTCTGGTTTATTTGAACGTGTACCTAACATAAACAAAAATAAAGAAAAAGAAACTAAAAACAAAGACTGACTAAACAAAAGAAACAAATAGCAATCACGCAAATAAGACGACAAGCAAGCACACAGTACTACTATGATGCATGAATATTATCCTGTAATGCAATGACCGCGTCAAGCCCAGCGCCCCGGGTTTCCTAGCTAATGCAGTGTTCACTCCACAACTAACCTAATGCAAGTAATTGCGTCTCAGCGCCCTGACTTACAGTGATTTGATGCGAAGTTAAAGCGAGCAATTTACTTAATTTTTATTCATTTTATTTGCGTAAGCTCCTTTGATGTAATTAGCTACTCCACTCGGAAACGTTAGAATTTGATGACTCGAAAACCTATAAAATAAAAGAACAAGTTAGTAATTTAAAACAAAAACGGAAAATAAGAAGAATAAAAACTACTCTAATATTTACGAATTAACTAAACTAAGATTATAAAATTAAAGGTAGTAATGCAATCCCCGGCAACGGCGCCAAAAATTGATGTTGTCAGTATCAAGATATAAAAGTATTCTTTACTTTTCAAAAGATTTGCAGTGTGGAAGTAAAGGTCGAACCCACAGAGATTGACTAACTACCGTGTTTTAATCTTAAAACCTAATTCTAATTAATTATAAAAACGGATTTCGATTTTAATTTGAATTAACTAAGAACATAAAAATAAATCTAAACTATGAAAGCAATTTAAATAGTTGTTTTAAAATAATGTTTAAGGGAACCTAGGATTGCAAATCCACCACTAGCTTCATAATAGGAATATTTATGAATTACTTTAGCTTATTACGTTGGATGAATATGGGGAATTGTAGCTACAAGCCCAATTCCTCCGACAAGAAGATAATCATGGTTCAAGCACCAACATAATCCATCTGCAGTTAGCATGAATTATCCCACACTAAACTAGGGTTGTGATCTAATCCATCTAACCTAGGCATGGACTATTCGGATACTTGATAGCACGAATCAATAAAGCACCATCACATGTAAACAATCTAAACAAGCACAGCAAGAATAGATCGTTGAGCACATCACAGTTAAAATAGATCTAAGACAAGAATAAATTCTGAAAGTAATGATTTAATCAATTAAAGTACGATTTATTTATAAAAAATCCTCTAAACATGTAATCATCATCCATACATAATAAAACTAAAAGAAATACATAAATAAAACCCTATTACTTGGCTAGGGTTTCATTGAAACCCTAGATCTAGAGTTTAGTTGTCCATAGAATTGATGAATAGCAAGAGGTTGATGGAGGAGGCCATGTGAATCCTTGGTCTTCTTCTTCTTCTCCTTGCTTTCCTCTCCTCCAAATGGCTGAAAAATATGTATCTTATGGCTGTCTATTGATGTGTATAATAGTGTGTAATGATTTGTATATCTAAAGTTGATTTAGAATAGGATTTGTATAGAGTTTAGAAGGATTTAGGAAGCTTTCCTAAGTCAAATCGCGCTAAAACTGCTGTTTTTACGTTTCTGGACGTATTTAACCAATTCGGATCGCACAGGGCTCTTCAGGGCTTCAAAATACACAAGTTTGACTTTTTCAAAGGGTCGCGCGCGCGGGTCGCTCCAGCGACCTGGTTATTTTCCAGAATTTTCTCAGATTTTTAGCTGCTCTGCACCACTTTCGTAGAATTGCGATAACGTTTGACTCGGACCTCGGATTGACTCACCGTTTGCGGCCACGCGTCCGTAACTCGAAAATCTACATTTTATATCTCTGTAGAAATTTCTCAAATCTGAAGTATTACTTGTCAAAAATGCAATTTTCCGAGACTGTTACAACATTCTTCCTTCACCGGAATCATCTTTTAAGCCCAGAATGACTTCCAAAGCCACTAATCATTGGATTTTTGTGCATTTTCATGTTAAAGCTCCAAAATCTACAAAATATAGAATACCTATTAAAAATCACTTAATAATTACATGAAATGGGCTAACAAAGCGTATTTTTAGGACTATAAACGGCAACTATTCGTCGCCGATCAGTACTCTTAAACGATTAAGGAAAACTAGAACTATTAAAATCGAACCTATTCCAATGACTAATTTTGGAAATAACAGGAATAATGGAAATAATCAAAATAATGGAGGTAACCCTAACATACCTCCGCCTCCACTACTAAAAGATTACTTTACTCCCAACGTTTATACGCCACCATCATGCATAGAATTACCAGAAGTGACTGCATCTCACTTTGAGATCAAGTCGTCGACCATTGCACTCCTTCCGTCGTTTCACGGTCACGCTAAGGAAGATCCCTACCATCATTTGGGTGAATTTCAGGATATCTGTGTTACACTAAAAATTCAAAACTTAACAGATGATGAGCTAAAATTGCATCTTTTCCCCCTTTTCCTTTAAAGATAAAGCGAACTATTGGCTCCAATCTTTGGAGCCAAACTCTATAAGAATATGGGATGGTGTGCATACGACGTTCTTACAAATGTTTTTACCCATCACTAGAAAAAATCAAATTAGAAAATCTATAAAGAATTTCATGATGCAAGATGGTGAAACACTTTACGATACATGGGAACAATTTAAGGAAGTTCTATGCTCTTGCCCCCATCATCAGATACCAAAATGGCAATTAGTACAAGTTTTCTATGAAGGGCTTATGCCCATTGTTTGCAACACTATCGATGCTATTTGTGCAGAGAAGTTCCTCCACAAAAGTGCCGACGAAGCTTAGAAGATATTCGAAGCTGTAAGTGAAAACTCGATGTACCAAGCTGTGTCTGTACGCCCCAAGGGCTATCTTCCACCATAACCAAAAAGAGAGGCTAAAGTTGAGTTAAGCCATTCATATGAAATTCAGGAATTAAATAGAAAAATGGACCAACTCATGATGATGGGCCACATACAGAGCCCACCTCCTCCTGCTGAAATATGTCAGTTATGCTCTGATCCATCTTATTCTCCACTGGCATGTTCATCTGCTTCACAGTTTCTGGAATTTGTGGAACAACATATTAATGCTATTCAACAGTTCTAAAGACCCAATTATAACCCCACTTGTTATAAACTGGACACAACATGGAGACCTCACCCAAACCTTTCATGGAAGTCAAATAGTGAAGGACCGTATTCAAAACCTGAGACGATGAACTTTCCAAATGCATATAGGCCTCAACCTAATCAATACCAACAACCTCCCTTATATGCTAATCCTTATAGGGATGAATCTTTTGAAGAGAGTGTGTTGGCATCTTTCAAAAACCTAGAGGCCCAATCACAGTCGTAGTCTCAACTCGTGAACTCCCATACACAATCCATCGCTTAGTTAGAGTCCCAGATGGGACAACTAGCTAATACATTAAATCATTGTAATGAAGGAAAGTTATTGAGTCAACCGGTTTAAAACCCTAAAGGGCAATATGAGGTAGCTACGGCAAGTGACCAAGTAATTGCAATGTCAACAAGAACAAATGAACGGCCGGAGGAGGTCATACCTCTTCTCGAACCTAGAAAGGATAAAGGAAAAGAAATCGATAAAGAACATGATGAGAATAAGAATAAAGTCATGAAGGACTCTACTCCTTCGATACCAACTATGTCTAAAGTAGCGAACCCATCAAATTACATACCTAGATTGCCATTTCCCCCCAAGCATAGATGTGCCATCTCACTTTTTGAAGAAGGGAACACAACCGGAGGATATCCTAGAGACATTTAAGGAAGTAAAATAAATATTCCACTACTCGATTCCATTAAGCAAATACCTCCATATGCTAAATTTCTAAAAGACTTATGCACTCAAAAGAGGAAATCTAGAAATCATCTATCTAAAAAGGTCTTTTTAACAGAGAAGGTTAGCTCTATGTTTCAACACGACACACACAAATATAAGGACCCGAGTACACCAACAATCGCGTGTCATATAGGTGATAAGTATATCCACCGGGCCCTTCTTGACCTTGGAGCGAGTGTGAATCTATTACCTTATTCAGTATATGAATATTTGGGCTTAGGAGAATTAAAACCAACTGCTGCTACCTTACAGCTAGCAGATCGTTCAATTAAAGTACCACATGGGGTGATAGAGGATGTGTTGGTAAAGGTGGATAGATGCTACTAGCCGGTCGATTTCATTGTGCTAGACACTGAACTAGTCCTTAATGCTAGTAAACACATCCCAATTATTCTAGGATGCCCTTTCTTAGCTACAACTAATTCAATTATCAACTATAGGATTGGGGTAATGGATATAACGTTTGGAATTATGACCATTCGTCTGAACGTTTTTGATGCATCAAATCAACCTTATAGAGATGACGAGGAGGCAAGCTGTTATACAATAGATCTAATCGACGGATTAGTAGAAGAGGGGACTCCTTTCATATTAACTAAAGAAGCCTTGGAAGCATGTTTATCTCATTTTAATTTTAATGATTTCAATATTGATACGAATATCGAAGAATTAAATAATTTATTGGAATCGGTGAACATGACTAGTGTCCTTCCATGGATGCCCAAAATAGAGGCCTTACCACCTCTTGCACATGAACAAGCACTACCATCCATCGAGTGTCCCCCAACACTTGAACTTAAACCGTTACCGAACTCTCTGAAATATGTGTTTCTAGGACCTAACATGACACTCCCGATCATAATTGCATCAAATTTAACTATGATTCAAGAAGTACAATTGTTACACGTCCTAGGGAATCATAAGAAAGCGATAGGATGGACGGTAGCCAATTTAAAAGGGATTGACCCGTCTGTTTTCATACATCGAATCAATTTAGAAGAAAATGCTAACCATCCAGAGAGATGCAACGATGCCTTAACCCTAATATGAAGGAGGTAGTCATGAAGGAGGTCATTAAACTATTAGATGCAGGTATTATTTACCTGAGCTCTGATAGTAATTGGGTCAGCCCCACATAGATTGTCCCAAAGAAATCAAGCATTACAGTTGTGCCAAATGAAAAAGGAGTCCTCATACCCACCCGTCAAACTACTGGTTGATGGGTATGCATTGACTATCATAAACTTAGTACTATGACTCGTAAGGATCATTTCCCTCTGTTATTCATCGATCAAATATTGGAATGTCTATTCGATCAAAGCGTTTATTGCTTTCTAGATGAGTACTCTAGTTATAACCAAGTGCGTGTCTATCCTGACGACCAAGAGAAAACAACGTTCACATGTCCCTTTGGCACCTTTGCATATCGCTGAATACCGTTTGGTTTGTGCAATGCACTGGCCACTTTTCAACGGTGTATGATGGCAATTTTCTCAAATAAGGTTGAAAAGTTTCTAGAGGTCTTTATGGATGATTTCTTGATTTTTGGACCTACATTTGACAAGTGCCTTCAAAACCTTATGAAAGTCCTCGCCCGTTGTGAGGAAATGAATTTGGTTTTGAGTTAGGAGATGAGCCATTTTATGGTTCAAGAAGACATAGTGTTGGGTCATGTTGTATTGAAATGGGGTATAGAGGTTGACAAGGCAAAAATTGAATTAATTGACAAACTTCCACCGCCGTCTTCCATCCGTCAAATCCGTTCATTTCTAGGTCATGCCGGATTATACCGAAGGTTTATCAAAGATTTTAGTAAGATTTCAAGACCCTTGTGCAACTTGCTCGCCAAGGATGTCCCATTTGTATTCGATAATGAATGTCTTAGGGCATTTGAAACGTTGAGATCTCTACTTTCCACGACTCCAGTGATCTAATCCCCTGATTGGTCACTTCTGTTTGAACTGAAGTGCGACGCTTCCGATTATGTCGTTGGAGCTGTCTTAGGCCAGAAAGTTAATGCATTTCCTCATGTGATATATTATGCAAGTAAAACCCTTAACGATGCGCAATTGAATTACATGACTATGGAAAAAGAATTGCTAGCAGTTGTATTTACCCTTGACAAGTTTCGTTCATATCTTTTAGGGTCAAAAGTTATTATTTATACCGATCACACCATATTGCATCATCTTTTAAATAAGAAAGAAATTAAACCTCGTATAATTCGTTGGATCTTACTCTTTCAGGAGTTTTACTACGAAATAAGAGCTAAAAAGGGTTGTGAAAACGTTGTCGCAGACCACCTGTCACGAATCTTTGTCGAGTCCAATGATATTGTCCAAGATTCATTTCTGGATGAACAATTATTTGCCCTATCTGCCCTGAAATGTCTGTGGTTCAGCAACATTGTAAATTTCTTAGCTACAGGATATACCCCTCATACGTGGTCTACTCAAGATAATGATCGATTCTTTTTATAAATTAAACATTATTTTTGGGATGACCCACTTTTATGCAAGCACTGTTCTGATCAAATCATAAGACATTGTGTTCTAGAGAGTAAGTTCAACTCTATTTTAAACTTTTGTCAAGGATGCTTTGGTTGCCATCGTATGGCTGTTAAAGTCCTTCAAAGTGCGTTATATTGGCCTACCCTATTTAAGGATGCACATGAATTTTGTCTAAAGTGTGTGCGCTGTCAACAAACAGGTAATTTGTCTCATTGCAATGCTATGCCTTTTACTCCAATCCTGATTATTGAAGTATTTAAAGTGTGGGGCATCAACATTATGGGTCCGTTTTCGTCGTCCTGTGGTTTCAATACATTCTAGTCGCGGTCGACTATGTCTCTAAGTGGGTGGAGGCAGTGGCGATGAGAACCAACAACCATAAAGTTATGGTTTGCTTTATTAAAGATAATGTATTCTGTCATTTCGGTACGCCACGGGCTATCATAAGTGATGGGGGAAAACATTTTTGCGATCATCATTTTGAGGCCTTGTTCAAAAAAATTCCATCACTCATAAGGTAGGAACTGCGTATCACCATCAAACCCAAGGCCAGGTTGAAGTTTTGAATAGAGAAGTAAAAAGTATACCAGAGAAAACAGTTTGTCCAGATGGCAAAGATTGGTCGCAGAGACTGAGTGATGCACATTGGGCACATCAAACAGCGTATAAAACTCCTATTAGAACGTCTCAATACCGACTAGTCTTTGGAAAAGCGTGCTACCTACTAGTGGAACTTGAACATAAATCCTACAGGGCTATAAAATTGCTTAACCAAGATATAAAATCGGCAGGATGCCACCGTAAACTTGAAATACAAGAACTGGAGGAACTACGAAAAAGAGGCCTATGAGAATGCTAGAATGTATAAAGAATGATCGAAATCTTTCCATGATAAAATGATCATAAGAAAAAATTTCAAAGTTGGACTTCGAAATTAAGGTTATTCTTGGGTAAGCTAGTTCCCGAAGGGACTATCCGGTCATAATAACGCAGGTGTTTCCACATGGAGCGATAGAAATACAAGATACAAACGGCGGAACACCTTTTAAGGCAAATGGCCAATGGCTTAAGCTGTACTAGTCTAATGAGACAGATGAAAGAGAAATTGAATCCATAGATCTGGTAGATCCAATCTATTTTGACTGTGCACGTGCATCGATTGAGCTAACGAAATAAAATTTAGCGCTTCTTGCGAGGCAACCCAAGCATTAATAGAGTTTTTCTTTAGTTTTGTGCACTTCTTAGGAGTTTTAGGGCTAATGTCTGAGTTTTTGAATATCCACTAGATGAAAAATTGATCATCTAAACCCCTATATAAGAAAACAAGTGAGAAAATGAAAAAAAGGCATCTTGCACGCACAACCCGCTAGTGCAAGTTTGCCCCTTAGACAAAACTTTTCAAATTTCTTTATTTAAACCCTCAATATCATCTCGCGCCAAAAATTGCGTGCACGAGTTTGTCGCTCGGGCGGCCCACTGGAGCGATATCCTGCCTTAGAAATTTTTTTTGAAAGTTTATTATAAGGAGCCTCAGCTTCACCTCACACCTGAGATTACTCACACAAGGTACCCGCTCGAGCGAGTTTCGGACATAGAAATTTTGTTTTTGAACTCACAAACAAGGCCTCAGCTTCACCTAGCGGAGGGACTCATGCCCCCAAAGCTCGCTCGCGCAAGGTCCCAGTCCGTCTATAAATAGGGCTAAGCCCTAATTTTTTCTTAGATCTCTCTCACTCTATCTTCTCTCATCCCCCTCATCCTCTACACTTCTTCCATCAATCCATCATCAACTAACCACCATAAACTACTACCGCACCACCACCTACTGCCGACACCACCGCTACACCACTGCCACTACCGGACGTTGTCCCTGTCGCGATTGGTAGACAATAACCCCCTCTCTTTGCCCCTTGACTCTACTTACAGGTATATATATATAAATTTAAAAAGTATACATATGTAAGTAAATGAATTCTAGGCAGATTTTCGTAAATATATTCATCCGCATATGGACACACACTCGCTAATTATATTTAGGGTTTTGCGATTTGGGATGTATGTATCTATGTACATACATCTATCCATACACATAATCTCCACACTCATGAACCCTAACCCCTGGTATGAACACTCACACCCCGACACCCACTGATAGGATTCTAGGGTTTGTGCTTTGGGGTTTTCTATGCCCACAATTGTCTGTATAGCCATATATATATTTACAAACATTTTGCCCCCAATTATTACAAACCCTAACCCTAGTTAGGGTTAATCCACCCCCACTATGATTTTCTCCTAATCAAATATTGATGTGTATCCTTATACTTGAGGGCCTATGTTCACTTGACTCAAAAAATCAATTTTGATCTATTCAACAATTGAGGCCATTTGGAAGTCATATAGATTCCAACTTGAAAACATATAGTGATGGAATCAATTTAATCCCTGACTTGGCAAACACTGGTTTTATTTAGTATGTTTTTTCAAAATTGGGGCTTCATATAACTACCCATGTTTGCAAATTCAAAAGTACTTATATATTCAGATTTAGAGCTTGATATTTATATAGCTATGTATATACCTATATATATATATGAATTCTAATCCTCACACACACTAGTCACACATATTAACTCATGCCTAAAACTGTGAAGCTATGATGATTTAAGCAAACAAGTTAGTACAATAAATGGTTGGTCCTTTTATAACACTACATTGATAGTCTACATCCTTACAAGTTCTATGGATCAATTGCTTTTATCTGTGATAATGTGATTAAGGTGTGTATTTAGTTACTTTTGAATACCCACAATGCGATATGGACATAAGTGATTCTTTCAACCTAAATTGATAGATACAGACACTGCTCCTTCACATATAGCTCAACCTAACCCTAGTTATCTAACTAAAATTGTATTCCCAACTGACACCCTAGTCGTGGGTATCAATCATGCCAGAAATTGGTCTCATTTGAATACAGCTTATGCGAACATTCAGCTCAGCTTACGACCAGAATTGACACTTGTTCAAGGCGAATCAGACTTTCTTACCAGTTCGATTATCTATTTTAACTAACAATTGTATAACCAGTTGCACGTCTGAATCTAGAAACCCCGTTAATTTTAATTTGGAGACTAGCATATTGATTTTTCAAATTGGACTTTTACGTAATAATGATACTTATAAATTAATTTCAATTGTCACGTACTTTAAATATCACCTTTCTTCGAGCTTCTATCAAAGCGAATCTAAAACTTACGTTACATTATGAACTTTGTTTTAACACTCGGATTAGTTTTAGCATGACCGCTACTTTCTAACATTTTTGAACATTGCCCATTTAACACATGGCAAGTACCCCGTGACTTGCCGCAATGTGTGTGCCCTTGTCGGGGACTGTGGATATCGCAGGTTTTCAAATTTTACCCACTTTTTAAAACATTTTTCACATTCAAATCCAAATAAGAGTCGCCACTTAATTTTTTTTTAAAAGGAAAAATTAAGAAACCATTTTAAAGCAAACTGATCTTTTGCGAAACCAAAGATAAACTGGGTCCGGGGATTATGGAATGAAAGGGGAAGGAGCCCGGTGGACTAAAACACCCCCTTTCATCCTATCTCACGATAGGCCTCTACTCAACATCCTTTTTAATCAAATTATTAATCTAAGCATGCCCTCAATTAATACATATATAGGTATACATAACACAAGCATGTTGAAAGGGTGCAAAATTGCTAACGGTAAAATATCATTCATAAGTCACATAATTCAACTAGCAAACATCATGATATGCAATAGAGAACTAGAAAACATACCCGGGATTCGGCCGCGAATATCAAACGTGCAATGCATGCAAAAATAAACCTAAGAAAGGTCTCTAACACATATATACACATAAGGCAAAACCTAGGCTAAGGCGTCGCACATGGAGTCGAAAATCAATATGAATCAAAAATGGAATTAAACTAGAGAAGAGTTGAGGAATTGTACCTCAAATGCGCTACAAAACAAAGGTTAGTACACATGCCTTAGACAAGATATAATATCATAAATAAGTAAATCCTAAGTCATGTTCAATTAGATACATCTTAGGCAAGAGATAAGTCCTACTTATGGATATTAACATGTATGAATGAATGCATGAATATGAACAAATATGCGACATGAATTTATTCACCAATTTGGATCACTAAGCCTCTGGATTTAATCTAAATTATCATTATTCAAAACATGGTTTGGGTCTCAAGACATTAGGAGACCATTTGAGTTAAAATAAATAAGATTAGATGAAAACAGTAGCAGTTTTTTGTGATTTACAGAGAGCAGACCAGACGTTCAAAAATGGAAATAAAATACTTTTTATGGTTGGATCTTATTGATTTTTGGATATGTCATGCCTCTGTGAGTCTAGTTTCTAACCCAACTTGAAAATTAAGATTTCAACGGTTAGATCTCCGGGAATATGGAAAATACTAGACCTCACTCAGGATTCTGCAACTCTCTGTCCAGAGATCTTGTATGATTTTCTAAAAATAGTAAAAAAAATGAGAAACACTTAGATCTTTTTAGGGTACCTTTCTAACACATTAAGGTACTTATAAAAAATTATTTGAGACCCCAAAAACTTAATTAAGGTTCTGATTTATTAATTTCAAAACAGACTTATTATTCTGAAAGTATTCTAGAACTCTGGACAGATTATGATTAGCTCACAAAAACCATGATCGAACCCTTCTAATCACAAGATCTTGCTAAAACAAAAATCACAGTGGTAAAACAATGTGTTATGAACATTTTCCCGTTGGTTTCATTCGATTCCAACGGTCGGATTTCAAACTAAAAATCCTTGATCAAAAACAGTTTATGAACCCACTGTTTCATTTTGCTAGTTCAAGTTTATTGATTGGCCTCAACTATTAGAACATGAAGTTGGGACTCAAACCAAACTACTTCTTCTACCATTTGATGGTCATTGAAGACTATGAGGCATACTACACTTATGGATCTTGATGAAGTATTGAAATGAACTTCACAAAATCTTCAAATAAAGAATTCAAGCCTATGGACCCAAGCTTGAATTCAACTTATCACTCCTACCATTTGATGGTCATTGGAGTCTAAATATAATTAACATCTACTCAAAACCTCTTTGGAATGTAGTAAGGATTCCATAAGATTCCTTAATGGAGAGGTTCAAGTTATGGATTGAAACTTGAATCTCACTAACTATATATAGATGAAAATTATGGTTCATTCTAACCTCCATGTAGATCATGAGATCTTAGAAGTTGAAGAATCAAACTCAAAGAAGTTCAATGAGATATGGAAGATCTCATGAGCCTTACAAGAAATGGTAGAAATAAGAAATCAAAATTTGCTTTGAGAAACCAAGAACACAAATTCTTCAAAATTGAATTTATTTTAAACCCAAGGCATCAATTAGACCCAAATCAATGAAATAATATGAGATTCAATCACAAGTTCTAAGTGGTGTGTGATGAAATGAGGTAAGAAGAGAGGTTTTGAAAATGTGTAAAGTTCCTAGAACTATGAACTTGTGATTGAATGGCCTAATTCTATCAAGTGATTGAGAGGTTACCTCTAAAACCTCAAGGGATTCTTCAACTTCTTGTGAAGATCTTCCAAGATTTCAAGATTTTCTTCAAAGTTTTTCAAATTCTTCAAGCTTCTTCAAGAAATTCTTCTTTTCTCTATATGATTTTGTATCTCTCTCTCTCTAAATTCAAGTATATGTGTTGATTCAAGTATATTCCAAGTATATCAAAAATGGAAGAGAAGGTTTGTTTATATAGACCATTAATCCAGGGATAAATGGGTAAATTCGGGGTGGAAACCCATGTGCAAAGATTTCTTCTAGAACATGTGAGAAAAGCAGTCTGTTACAGCCGGCGGCACTCGACGGGTGCCGGCGGCACTCACTGAATGCCGGGCGGCACTCCCTGAATGCCGGGCGGCAAACACTGAGTGCCGGCGCGGCACTCAGTGAGTGCCGCCGCGTTTTCCGCGTGCCGGGGCTAACTGAATTTTGTCCCTCTTTTTGATTTTTCAAAAATATGTTGGTGTAAACACAATTTTTCTATTCTATATATATATATATATTTGTATTAATATCCCCCATGTGCATGGTATCAAACATGTGCATGGTATATTTTGAATATACTACTCTTTTTTTGTATTTTCTCTTTTTCCAAGATTTTTTATTTATTTTGTCCTCCTATTTCTTTCAAAAGAACTCTTTATTATTTTTATTTTTCTTAAAATCTGGTTCCCAGACTGGGTTTCTCACGCGTTCTTTATTATTCGGGTTTCTCCCGAATACCCAAACTCTCTCTCTCTTCCTTCTCCTTTTTTATATTTTTCTATTTTAATTTTGAAATTTGCCTTGAAGAATCATTTTGAATTTTCTGGAAGATCTTCGAATGTCACCGGTCATTGTCATCATCGGTCTTTGAGAGGTAACCAATCCCCGGATTTGACGTTTGGTCAAAATTGGGGTGTCTACAGTTTGCCCCTCTTTGACAGAGCTCGTGAAGCAACGCGTATCACAAGCGAATGTCAAAGCCTGTGTGAAAGACAAGTCTTTGACCAAATAGTCGAATCCAGGTAAAAACAAAAGTGCGTTGCAAAAACAGGCGCGCAGATAGCCAAAAGCCGGTCGTGCTCAATGGTGAGCTGCCTACGTATCCCAACGGGAATCAGACCAGGACGTAGTTCGGGCAAAGGACAACAACACACCAACGCAGGTAGTCACACAGATGAATGCACCTATCTTATCGTGATGCACATGCTCATGCAATCTTATATCTTATGCTTCCAAACGTGATGTTCCTGAGTCACGTTACCCTTCCTATTATCAGAAATGCACTCTATACATTGAATTATCCTATTATGACACCGTCTTACTCTAGGAACATTATGACCATTGTACATTTCATATGCATATGAGAATCGTCTGATTGACTGAGATGCGCTCTGCGCCTTATACCCCATAGCCAAATCAGGTAGCACGCAGAGAGATTGAGCAGCTCTATGCTCAAAATCCCCAAAATCATCTGATCGGCTAAGCCGAATCAGGTAGCATGCAGAGAGATTGAGCAGCTCTAGGCTCAAAATCCCCAAAATCATCTGATCGGCTAAGCCGAATCAGGTAGCACGCAGAGAGATTGAGCAGCTCTATGCTCAAAATCCCCAAAATCATCTGACCGGCTAAGCCGAATCAGGTAGCACGCAGAGAGATTGAGCAGCTCTATGCTCAAAATCCCCAAAATCATCTGATTGGCTAAGCCGAATCAGGTAGCACGCAGAGAGATTGAGCAGCTCTATGCTCAAAATCCCCAAAATCATCTGATCGGCTAAGCCGAATCAGGTAGCACGCAGAGAGATTGAGCAGCTCTATGCTCAAAATCCCCAAAATCATCTGATTGGCTAGGCCAAATCAGGTAGCACGCAGAGAGATTGAGCAGCTCTATGCTCAAAATCCCCAAAATCATCTGATCGGCTAAGCCGAATCAGGTAGCACGCAGAGAGATTGAGCAGCTCTATGCTCAAAATCCCCAAAATCATCTGATTGGCTAGGCCGAATCAGGTAGCACGCAGAGAGATTGAGCAGCTCTATGCTCAAAATCCCCAAAATCATCTGATCGGCTAAGCCGAATCAGGTAGCACGCAGAGAGATTGAGCAGCTCTATGCTCAAAATCCCCAAAATCATCTGATTGGCTAGGCCGAATCAGGTAGCACGCAGAGAGATTGAGCAGCTCTATGCTCAAAATCCCCAAAATCATCTGATTGGCTAGGCCGAATCAGGTAGCACGCAGAGAGATTGAGCAGCTCTATGCTCAAAATCCCCAAAATCATCTGATTGGCTAGGCCGAATCAGGTAGCACGCAGAGAGATTGAGCAGCTCTATTCTCAAAATCCCCAAAATCATCTGATCGGCTAAGCCGAATCAGGTAGCACGCAGAGAGATTGAGCAGCTCTATGCTCAAAATCCCCAAAATCATCTGATCGGCTAAGCCGAATCAGGTAGCACGCAGAGAGATTGAGCAGCTCTATGCTCAAAATCCCCAAAATCATCTGATCGGCTAAGCCGAATCAGGTAGCACGCAGAGAGATTGAGCAGCTCTATGCTCAAAATCCCCAAAATCATCTGATCGGCTAAGCCGAATCAGGTAGCACGCAGAGAGATTGAGCAGCTCTATGCTCAAAAATCCCCAAAATCATCTGATCGGCTAAGCCGAATCAGGTAAAGAATCAGAGCCAATCGGGCTCAAACCGAACAATTTTCAGAGCCAATCGGGCTCAAACCGAACAATTTTCAAAGAATTGGAGCCAATCGGGCTCAAAACCAAATCAATTTTCAAAGAATTGGAGCCAATCGGGCTCAAAACGAATCAATTTTCAAAGAATTGGAGCCAATCGGGCTAAAAACGAATCAATTTTCAAAGAATTGGAGCCAATCGGGCTCAAACCAAATCAATTTTCAAAGAATTGGAGCCAATCGGGCTCAAAACGAATCAATTTTCAAAGAATTGGAGCCAATCGGGCTCAAACCAAATCAATTTTCAAAATTCTGGGGGTCAATCAGACTCCGAATTATTCTTTTTCCAAAATCTGGAGTCAATTAGACTCCAATCAAGTTCAATCTTCATAAAAAACCGGAGTTGATTAGACTTTATTAACTCATTTATTGCAAACGGGTGTCCCTTGACAAAATTTTCAATAAGCAGGGGCCAATTTTTATTCACAAAAGGGCTTTAAAACTCTTTTTTCAAACCTCGGGGGTTCTTTTGAAACGAGGGAAAATTTACAAGGACATGGGAGCAAAATTCGGGGGTTCTTTTGTAAATAGTGAAAATCAGGGGTAAAAAGGCCACCTGTCATACGCGGCGGCACTCGGTGAGAGAAACTGGCACTCACTGAGTGCCGGCCGGCACTCTACCAAATGCCGGGCGGCATTCAGTGAGTGCCGGCGCCTTTTTGCCGAGTGCCGGTTTGAGCAGCAGTTTGTTTAAAACTTTGTTTCTTTTTCTCTCTTTTCCATTCTCTCCTTCTTCTTCTCTCGGATTTCTTCTCCAAAATCTCACCTTCTCTTGATTCTTCTTCAAGAACCACTCACAATCAAGGTATGTTTCATAAAGATTACATCTTTGTTTCAATCATTGTGCTTGCAATCATGTTTCTCATGTAATTTGATCTTTCTCTTTCAAAGTTTTGATATGAACATTGACTTCCCTCTTTTTCATGTTTGTAGATTCCCCAATGGCTAGTGGTTCAGGGTCTTATGGTCCCCCCAAGAAGAAGTACAAGCCCAATCCAGTCCACAGTTCATCAGTTCTACTTGCCGATCCCCGGGCACATCTCTCGGCACGGGCTTTCAATCGAATGGTACATCCCAAACTTTCCTCTTTATGCTTATGATGAGATAACGCAATGTAGTGCTATGAATGATGAGCAATGAATGCATGCATGAATGCCCTTTCTCCCTTTCTATGCTAATGTAGTATATGACAATCAATACTTGTATGAATCCATATTTGAAAATTCAACATATCCACCAATCCCCTCTTTCATGATTAGGATTCGATGCTTGGTATTGTGTTCCCCTCCTCTTTTTATTATTGCCCTTAGTTGGACACATTGATTTCTTTATTCCATTTATTCATTGCTAATGGGCGGTTGTGCTAATCTGGATGAATTTTGCATATGCTTAATATTTTGAATGAACCTAAAACCCAATCATTGCTTACAACCCACAAACATTTTTTTTGCTTAGACCTCACAAGAGATCCCTTATTATTTTTTTTTTTTTCAAATCAACGAGTCTCTTAGACTCCAAAGAATTTCTTTTTATTTTTCAAATCAACGAGTCGCTTAGACTCCAAGAATTTTTTTTTTAAATCAACGAGTCGCTTAGACTCCAAGAATTTCTTATTTTTAAATCAACGAGTCGCTTAGACTCCAGAGAATTTCTTTATTTTTCAAATCAACGAGTCGCTTAGACCCCAAAGAATTTCTTTTTATTTTTCAAATTAATGAGTCGCTTAGACTCCAAAGAATTTTTTTACTTTTCCTTTACTCACTCAATTGCATTGCTTGGATCCCGAAAGGAAGTAATTATTATTCCTTCATTTTCTTATTTTCTTTTCTCTCTCTCTCTTTTTTTTTTTGCAGTCTCCAGAATTTGTCCTCAAAGGTCATGGGAGCATGGCCCATGGCCGAAGGTGGTATATGGAGCTCTCTGACGATGTGAGAACCTTAGTTAACAATGCTGGATTTGGGCTATTCGCTTTGCTCCTGGAGAAGAGTACAAATGACCGGACCCACATTCAAGCCTTGGCGGAAAGATGGTGGGACACAACGAACACATTCCATATGCCTTTCGGGGAGATGACGATGACTCCCTTGGACTTCGCCATGATCACTGGCGTCCCGTTTGGTGGCCTCCCTATTGCCCGCTATGACGATCTTCAGAACCGTCATGAAGAAATTATTGACTTGCTTGGGGCTCACCCAGGGGATTTCATAGTTCCCGCAAAATGGTTTCTGGATACCTTCAAGGATCAGGCCTTCACTGACGATCAAATGGCCAGGGCCTTCATCATGTATGTGCTGGGTTGCTCGCTGATGAGTACAAAGGGTGACACAATCAGTCTGGGGTATCTGGCTTCTCTTACAGACGTCGACCGCATCTCTCAATACAACTGGGGAGGGGCAGGTTTGGCCACTCTCTACAACCATATGAGTGAGGTTTCTAGGGGAAATTCCCCCTCCACGGGCGGGTACTGGAGAGCTTGGGAGGTAAAGCTTCGACTGTATTATTCATTTATTCATTCATTTCATCTTTATTCCTTTTATTTTTATTGCATTCCTTTCTTCCCATTTTGAAAACTGGATTTGCCTATTTATTTTGCCTTGCAGATATGGTCGCATGAATACCTCCGGATGAGAGCTCCCAGTACTCGGGGTAACGAGGCGGCTATCATGCCTCAGGGCTTGAAGTGGAGGAAAGAGGCAACGGGCCGAAAAGTCGGGGCTCATGATTTTGTTGGCTACCGAAACCTTCTCATTAATTTGCGTGAGATTCATGTGATATGGAACCCGTGGGCAGCGGCCCTCCCAGAGGCAGGTGAAGCAATTCAGGCGGCGGTGGCCTATTCTAGATTGAGGGTTTTGATGGTGGGCGAGTCGTGCCGGGAATGGTACCTTGGTGAGAGGGTGACTAGGCAATCTCTTGCTGCCCCAAACTTTTATGTGCCGTGGGTCCCTCCAACTACTATGAGAAGTACAGAAACCCTGGATCACGAGGACCTGGTAGCTGCTCTGGACGGGGAGAACATTGCAAATCTTCTGGATGGCCCTGATGGTTATGCAGCCTTTAGATTGAACTCTCTTATGCATAATTTTCCCCTCATGGATGTCGTCCGGGTAACAGCTATTATTCACATTCACATATGTATATTTCTTTCATTTCTGTTTTCCATTCCTTTTTCCATTTTTTCATGCTGGAAACTCTTATTTGCAGCCTGTTCCTGGGGTCGCTGAACCCCCGGCCCTTCCGCAGTGGAATTGGAGCGTTCCCACGGTCGACATGGGTCAAGAGACCATGTATCAGCTGACCCCTTACACTCAGAACGTCCCGACTATCCCCCTACAATATGATACAGTCCCCCGGGATTATGCTGAAGAGGGTCTGTCATATGCTCACACCGTCCAGCACTGGATTCATGGACGCGAATGGAGGGTAAATACCTTTTTGTTTGGAACAAAATTCTCTTCTTTTATTTTATTTGCAAAAACAACCAACAAAACTCAAAAGATTTTCTTATTTATTTTCAAAAAGAATCCAAATGATCACCTTTATTCTAATGACTGTATTCTAATTCTCCCCCTTTTTTTTTCCTTTTTTTTTTTTTTTTTCTTTTCTCAGGCTGATGGAGCAAGGTCCACTGCCGATCTTCAGGCTAGAGCTATGGTATTACATTCCCTCTCTTCTTTTCCTTTCTCCTCTCTCTTTTCTTAATTGCATTACTTATTTTGCCTGTTCTTTTCTTACAGGAAGCTGAGATGGCGGCTCTGAGGAGACAACTCCAGGAGTTTCAACTGAGCCAGGGCGGCAATTATCAGGGAGGTGCTGGCGGTAGTGGCCAAGGCGGCGGCTACCAAGGAGGCGATGGAGATGGGGGAGATGGAGGAGATGGAGGTGATGGCGGAGATGGAGGCGATGGCGGAGCTGGGAGAGGTCAGGCAGCTCAGCAAACGCCCAGAAGGAATCCTCGTCGTAGACGAGGATAGCTTATCTCCTTTATGCTATGTTACGTCCCTGCGAGGACAAAGAATATCGAACTCTCTTATTTAGGTGAAATTAGCAACACTCATGCATGGTGGCCTGCGTGCCCATTTTGAATTTGTTTATATTCATGCTTGATTGCTTTCCTGTATTAGCTCTTGAATCTTATCCCTTTGCTTATTTAGATCATGAATACCCTCTCTTGGCTTTATTTTAATGAGTGGTGCAAGCAATGGTGCTTAAAATGATGATTGGCAGCATTTTTATTCAAATTCTGTGCAGGTTTGGGCTGATTGAAATTATAAAATTACCCATGTGCCTTTTAAACCTGGGCCGGCACTCGGTGAGTCTGGGCGGCACTCGGTGAATGCCGTGCGGCATTCAGTGACTGCCGGCCGGCACTCAGCGAGTGCCGCTACTTTACACCGAGTCCCGGTCCGGCCCCTTTTTCTATATAAGCTGCCATTTACCCATTCCTAGGTTCATTCATGATTTCTAGAGCCATTTTGCCTTCTTTTCATTCGAACTTTTTCCTTTTTATATCTCCCTCCTATCTTCATGGCCCCTATCAGTTCCGTCATCTTGTACCCATGGATGGATTCCCTTTCTGGCATAGATCGACTCAATCTTGAATCCCACAGACTGACTGACCTCTTCGCTTTTCGCCATATAGCTCTGGATGAGGACTTGCTTCGAGCAGCTATTATGTGCTGGGACCCTTCTCTCCACGTTTTTCGGTTTGGTCACGAGGAGGTCTGTCCCCTCTTCGAGGAGTTTAGTGCCATCCTCCACACTGATCCGTATGCCGATTTGATTGTTCCGCAGATCCAGGCAGGATATATTCAGGATTTATCGGCCCTTCTTGGCATTTCTCGGGGCGCTGCCGGCTCCCTTGTTCATGACCATCATATTGATTTTGACCGCCTCTCCTCCACTTACGCACCCATTGGCGATCCTGATGATAGGAGATATCAGGTCATCAGGCGGAATGCCCATTCTCTGGCGATGCTTTCACACTTTTTATTTCAGTCTTCCACTGATATCCTGATTCCGATCGTATGTGGCCTCAGAGAGATGCGGAGTGCTGTTATGCTCGTTCTGGGGGAGACTTTTCTAGGTCTGGATTATGCACATACCGCGGGATCGATGCTGCTTTCTGGGTCACCCCACGTTTTACAGATTTGGCTCCTCGAGCGTTTGGGCTTCTTTGCTCACCTCCCCCCCGGGAGACAGCTTCCTTATGATCGTATGGACGTCCATTACCCTTCCCGCACAGTTACCAGCTGGCTTACTTGGTTTTGAGGCTTGAGTTATGAGGACATTTATTGGATATGCCCTCGCTGGTCCTATTGCTCTGTCGCAGTACGTCTTCCTGGGCGCCCCGGGATCTGGTTGACTGGTCTGCGAGTTACCACCTTTTACATTCCCAGCCGGGTAGCCCGTCAGTTTGGCTTGCTCCAGGATGTCCCCGATGTTATTACTGCTGATTTCTTGAGGAGCTCTGTTCTACGTCCCTTGACCGTAAGGATGTTCGCAGAGGCTTGGCATGATAGGGTATCAGCTCCCTTTGGGAGGATTCCAGCTTCAATCGTCCCGACTGTAGAGTATTTGCTTGAGATTCAGTTACTGGTCAGGGGGGTAGCTTCCAGATAGACAAAGTAAAAAGAAAAGAAAGAAGCAAGATTTTAAAAGTTTTGATAAATTCTGCTTGACTTTGGCTAGGTTTATTTTCTGTGATGCATTTTTTTTTTTTTTTTTTTTTTTTTAATTACGAAAATGCTCTGATCATGAAGAATCAAAGTTAGCACTTCTTTAATTTCTCTGGGTTATGAACAGTTTTCCCCTCAATGCCTCCTTTGGCTTTTATTACTCCTTCATGAGTCTTGCTTAGTTTTAATCTCTCTATGTAATGAATTCTTGTTTGTTTTCACATGATGCATATTTTGATAGCCAGTATATCCAGAAATGGGTTTGAATTCTGTCTGGGTTCATCGGTTTTAGCAAACGAAGTTTGCCCCTGGTTTCGGGATATAGATGCGGTTCTAGGGCAAACGCAAGTTTGCCCCTAGTTTGACACGGTGAAAACTTGAGGCTCATAAATTGGTTTGGGTTTTGGACCGAAGGCCTTGTGAGCCCGCCTACTTATCCCCGAACGGGTATCAGGTCCGCAGTAGTTCAGCCAAGGCTAGAAAGAACACACATACATCTTTTATTTTGTGACCGAACCGAGCAGGTTGCCTACGTATCCCCTACCGGGAATCAGGTCAAGCGTAGTTCATCAATTCTGGAAGTTTTGAAAGACAAGGTTTCAAGCAAAGTATTTTTTGAGGCGATCGAGGTTGATCGGTTGTTTAAACTCAACCCCGTCCAGGTCCATGAGATAGGCAGCTCCCCCGGAGAGGAGTGTCTTGATGATATATGGTCCGACCCAGTTGGGTTTGAATTTTCCTCGTGGGTCATAAACGGGCGCTTTAAGTTCTTTGAGGACCAGGTCGCCCTCAGCAAGCTTCCTTGGGCGAACCTTTTTGTTGAAAGCACGAGCTATCCTTTTCTGATATCCCCGAGTATGGTTCACAGCAGCCAACCTCCTCTCATCAAATAACATCAATTCCTCATATCTCCCTCGTAACCATTCCAGTTCAGTTATCTCACATTCTGCCAAAACTCTTAGAGATGGTATTTCAACTTCCACTGGTAAAACAGCCTCCATCCCGTAGACTAATGAGTACGGCGTAGCCCCAGTTGAGGTTCTTACAGAAGTTCGGTATCCCCATAAAGCGAAAGGTAATTTTTCATGCCAATCTCTATACGTATCCGTCATTTTCCCCAGGATGGCTTTCACATTTTTGTTTGCGGCCTCTACTGCTCCATTTGTTTGCGGTCTGTATGGTGAGGATTGGTGGTGGGTGATCCTATACTTCTCTAGGAATGGGATAACCTCTCCCTGAAAATGACTCCCGTGGTCAGAAATAAGCTCATTTGGCACCCCATATCTGCAAATTACATTCTTCTGGATAAAATTCACCACATCCTTTGCCTTCAAAGTTGCGTATGATGCCGCTTCCACCCATTTGGTAAAATAGTCTATTGCCACAATTATGTACCGGTGCCCGTTTGAAGCTTTCGGAATTACTTCTCCAATGATATCAATACCCCATACAGAAAAGGGCCAAGGGGTGGTCATGCTATAGAGCTGGGACGGTGGGGTATGCATTAAATTTGCATGAACCTGACATTTATGGCATCTCTTAACATACTCACAGCAATCTTTATCTAAAGTCGTCCAATAGTATCCTTGCCGAATTATCTTTTTGGCCAACATATGTCCACTCATGTGGGGCCCACAGACTCCTTCATGTATTTCTTCCATCATTTTTCTTGCTTCCCTTCCATATAGGCATTCTAAATTATAACCGGTGTAAGATTTCTTCCACAACTTTCCCGCATAGGTTACAAATTGAGCTGACAATCTACGAATCGCTCTCTTATCCTTTTCTGAAGCTCCTTCGGGGTACTCTCCTTTCTCAACAAAGTTCCAAACATCTATATACCATGGTATCTCAACTTCTCCCTCTTCTCCAATGGCGGCGATTATTTCATACGAAGGTCGGGTTCTCTCTTCTATAGACAACGGAATCATGGAGACTCCTACAGGAATTTGGATCATTGAGGCTAAGGTTGCTAGGGAATCTGCCAATTGGTTCTCCTCACGGGGGAGATAATAGAACGAAATTCTTTTGAATTGCACCTTCAGGCTCTCTAGGTATTCATGGTAAGGTCTCAACTTCTCATGCTTTATTCTCCAGTCACCCCTCACTTGTGATATTATTAGATTAGAGTCTCCGAAAACATCGATCTTCTCTACCCCCAAAGTCAAGGCTGCCTCCATCCCAATTATACAGGCTTCGTACTCTGCCGTGTTATTAGTCGAATTATACTTGAGCTTAATGGCCAATGGAGTGGGGGCCCCGCTAGGCGATATGAGGATGATCCCTACCCCGTATCCCATTTGGTTAGCTGCTCCATCAAAGTACATTTTCCAAAGGTCCTCTTTTACTTCCATTACTTCTTCATCTGGAAACTTAAATTTCCCCTTCTCTTCGGATTCTATGGCGAGGTCAGCTAAATGTTCGGCAATAGCTCTCCCCTTGACAGATTTGGAAGTGACATATCTGATATCGAACTCAGCCAGCATCATGGTCCAACGGGATATCCTACTGGTCAGGGCGGGTTTTTCAAAAAGGTATTTGAGTGGGTCCATTCGGGATATCAGGGTGATAGGAAAGGCTAGCATGTAATGTCTAAGGCGACGGGTGCACCAAACTAAGGCCCAACAAGCTTTCTCCAACGGTGAATAGTTCAACTCATACCCAGTCATCCTCTTACTTAGGTAGTATATGGCTTTTTCCACACGCCCCCCTTCTTCTTCTTGGGCCAGCATACACCCCATTGAGTTCTCGGTTACGGATAGGTATAGCAATAGAGGTTTTCCGGGTTTAGGAGGTGATAGGACAGGCGGGTTTTGAAGGTAGGTTTTGATCTTTTCAAAGGCTTTTTGGCACTGGTTATCCCATTCGAACTTTTCCCCTTTTCTCAATAATTTGAACAATGGGTCACAGGTCATGGTGAGTTTGGATATGAAGCGACTAATGAACTGTATTCTTCCTAAGAATCCTCTCAATTCCTTCTCATTCTTTGGTGGCAGCATTTCGGCTATAGCTTGGATTTTGGTGGGATCTACCTCAATTCCTCTCTGGGTAATCAGAAATCCTAGTAGTTTTCCAGTGGTGACCCCAAAGGTGCATTTTTGCGGATTTAGCCTCATCCCGAACTTCCTCAGCCTTCCAAAAAACTTTCTTAATGCCTCTAGATGCCCTCCCCTTTCTTTGGATTTTACTATCATGTCATCCACATATACTTCCACTTCTTTATGAATCATGTCGTGCAGTAATGTGGTGGCAGCTCTTTGGTAAGTTGCTCCTGCATTCTTAAGCCCAAACGGCATAACTCTATAACAGTAAGTCCCCCAAGGTGTGATAAAAGTTGTTTTCTCTCTATCTTCTGATGCCATTAAGATCTGGTTGTACCCAGAAAACCCATCCATGAAAGACAGAAGTTCATGCCCCGCGGTATTATCTACTAACACGTCGATGTGGGGTAAAGGGAAATCGTCTTTTGGGCTAGCTTTGTTCAAATCTCGAAAATCTACACAAACCCTAACACGACCATCCTTTTTAGGAACCGGTACAATATTGGCGACCCAATCAGGATACTCGGTGACAATCAAGAATCCAGCTCTCAATTGCTTTTCAACTTCCTCTTTCACTTTAAGCGCCCATTCAGGCCTCATTCGCCTCAATTTTTGTTTCACGGGTTTTGAATTTGGGAAAAGGGGAATATGGTGTTGGACAATTTCTGGATCAATTCCTGGCATATCATCATAGGACCATGCAAAGACATCTTTGAATTCTTTTAATAGATTGATTAATTCTTTGCTTTCCTCATTATTAAGTGTGGAGCCGATAGAAACATTTTGTGGATTACCTTCATTTCCCAAATTAACGGTTAGAGTGCTTTCCATGATTTTGCATGCAGGTTCATTTTCTTTTTCAATTAATTTTTGCAATTCATGAGGTATTTCATCATTTTCATCACATGCATCACAGTTATTATTATGCGAAGTCAAGTAAGCAGAATTAGTCACATTCTCATTAACTTTCTTGGGAGCAATTACAACAGACATAGAAATGGAAAGACGCCTCATTTGGGCCAATACAGACTCCGGGGGAGGGGGGAACCTATCACTAGACTCAAAGACCCACTCTTTCTTGCTTTCCCCTCCCATATCAGCTATGAAGTGAGCTTCCCTTTCTTCTTCCTGAGTAATCTCTTCCATTTCCACCTCTTCCGGCTTCCCTTTGTACTCTGGTTTCTCCCTTTCTTTATTCTCGTTACTGTCTTCTTTATCTCGACCCTTCTCACCCTCATCCTTGATTTCTGCAGAGCTCCCTTTTTCGATCTTCTTGTATCCTTCTTCTAGCAGGTTCTTCATTGCCGAGCCATCCATAGTACAGACCCAGTCCTGAGCAGATTTTGCAGGCTGCTGAAGATAAGGACCCTTATAATCAGAGAAGTTATGCGCAAAGAAAATCTCGAATCCTGGCTTCATACGCTTTTCTGCTTCATCCAACCACGGCTCTGGAAAACCACAAAACGGAAAATCTTCTCCCTGCTTGATGAAGTACCCATTGAGAGTTTTCGTGTATGGTTCCATCGGTGCATCTGTTGCTTTCTTCTTCTTCTTCAACTCTTCCTTGGTTGGCGAGTATCCCAGCCCATGGGTGTGGGTTTGTGTGATGATACTTGGGAATTCTAACAACCCTTGGTGTTTCTTTCCTAAACCCATCCCTGGGAAGAACCTCATTTTTCTCATGATCCCGGCCACCAATGGACTGGCGTATTGATCAAAATACAGTGGTAAAAATTCCTTCGGCTTCCCCTCTTCTATGACGTTAATGAATTCAAACCCACCCAAACTTGCTTCACCTTCTTGTATCTGTACTTCTAAAATCGGAGCACTTGATGAGGCCCCAGACACATTTATCCAGCTATCTCCCAGAAGATCATATACCTTGTTTTTCCAAATGTACTTAACTTTCTGATGGATGGTTGATGGAATGGCACCCAAACTATCAAGCCACGGCCTTCCCAAAAGCAGGTTAAATGATGCAGGAATGTCAATGATTTGGAATTCCGTTTCCCTTTCACCAGTCCCGACAGAAAGATTCAGAAAGATGATCCCCATCACTGCCCGTAGAGTATTGTCATAAGCCCTCACCTTTTGTTCTGATGGTATAAATGTAGATTCATCGAGCCCCATCCTTTTAGCTGTTCGAAAAGGACACACATTTAATGCAGACCCGTTGTCGACGAGGCAGGCTGGTAGAGAATTTCCTAGACACTCAACGGTAATGTGCAACGGTTTATTGAAAACAGGTCCCCCAGGAGGTAAGTCAGCTTCAGAGAATGATATAGCCAGGGTTGGGTTTCTGCCGATCATGCCGACGAGATCTTCCGGAGTAACATCGATGGAAACATCCGACTGATTGAGAGCGTCAAGGACTGCTTGCCTATGACGCTTGGAGGCGATTAACAACCCCCAAATAGTGATATTCGCCTGCGTCTTCTTCATCTGCCTTAAGACTCTGTCTTCCTCTTCTTCTTCATTCAGTTTCCCTTTTCCTTTATTCATTTCTTGTTCAGGGTGATCCTCCTCGAGTTCGTGTGGTTTAAAATGCCTCCCGGACCGTGTGAGGTGACTAATACCTTCTTTAACCCAAAGCCTATCTTATGTTTCAACAATTTTTAAACCTTCCTCCTCACTTTCATACCAAAGGTCCTCCTTAACTTTACTAGGATCCTGAATACCATCCCCTTTGTACCATAGTGAATTGTCAGCTTCGGGTGCCCACCAATCTGCGTCAACAGTCCCTTCTATTTCTTTCCCTTTGCCTTCATCTACCAATCCTTTTAGA
Organism: Hydrangea macrophylla; assembly: GCA_033977485.1. NCBI lineage: Eukaryota > Viridiplantae > Streptophyta > Magnoliopsida > Cornales > Hydrangeaceae > Hydrangea > Hydrangea macrophylla. The sequence goes on along the minus strand of CM066997.1, from coordinate 58,472,849 downwards.
TTGCAAATTTGCGGATCCTCCAACATCTGATAAGCTTTTCTCTGACTTCCCAACTTGGTGATCAATGCCGATGGGTCAAAAGAGCTCTCCTCATCTCCCAAGTAGTAAATTCTGGGTGGTGGCACGGCATGATGTTCCGGTAGTGGATTTCTGGTAACATTTGGCGGGTTGGCGGGTGGTTCGGATATTATTTTCTTGTCAATCAAATCCTGAATCTCATGCTTTAGTCTTAAACACCGGTCAGTTGAGTGCCCCTGCTCCTGATGGAACTTGCAGTATAAATCAGGTTTGAAATTTGGAGGTTGTGGATTTAGTCTGGGTCGTGGTTCCAGTAGGCGAAGATGTCCTTTTGCTACCAGCCTATCGAGAGCTGTGGACAAAGATACTCCCAACTCTGAAAACCTCCTTAACGGCTTATCCCCTCCCCTCTTTGGGTAATTTCTGGTTACATCAAACCTTTTCTCAGGTTCGCTCAGTGCGTTCACATCTGTAGACCCTGAATGACCTCCTGAATGTCCTCCTCCTGTTCCATAGTTCGGTCGTCTGTACCTGTTCACTGGCTCCTCCTTTTTAATGACCCCTTCCTGTATCGCGTCTTCGATTCTGGTACCTACATCGAACACCTCGGTGAAAGTATTGAGGGATTGGAACCTCATCTTCTCCTGATAGATGGGTTGGAGATTCTTCATCAGCATTCGGATTTGCTCTTTTTCAGTCGGTCTCTGTATCATCTTAGCGGCCTTCCCCCTCCATCGGCTTAGAAATTCAGCAAAAGATTCTTTGTTTCCCTGTCGGGTAGTCTCCAAATCCCTGATAGTAACATCCAGATCTTGGTTGTATTCGTATTGGGCCACAAACGCTTTTACCACTTCTTCCCAGTTTCTAGTCTTCCCTGGTTCCAGAGTGAGATACCAAGACAAAGCAGCCCCCGTTAACGTCTGTTGAAACAAGACTGCCATCATGACCGTGCTTAGACCGCTAGGCTGAAATGCCCCTATACACATTCTTATGTGGCTACGCGGGTTCCCTGTTCCATCAAACTTATCGAATACAGGCATTTTGAATCCTGCGGGCAATACCTCACAAACCCCCTCATACAACCCTTCCAATTCCAACAAATAGGTGTCGACCCCTTGGGCCTTTCGTACCACCCTTTCCAACTTTTCCATCTTCTCAGTCATCAACTTGTCCTTCTTAGCCCTCTCTTTTTCTAGTTTCTCCCTTTCTATTCTCGGTGCTTCCATCCCTTCTATTTCATCAAACCAATCTTCATCCCTGTGAGGAGGATCGTTGCCTGGCTGCTGCCGTGCTAGTGCTTCTATCATAGTCATCATTCTAGTCATTTGTCCCGCTTGTTGTTCCACCATTGTCCTTAACTCTGTCATCTCCCTTGCATTAGCCTCTTGTGCCATCTCTTTTCTTACTAGTCTTGCAGTAGAATCTCTGTACCAGGCTATGCTCGCAGTTGATTCTATCTTTTACCTACAACCATATTTGTTTAAGTTATTTTTAACTACTTTTTCCCCCTTTTCAACATTATTTGTTTACCTTTTACTTTTATTAATGATTCATATGCTTTGAATGATTCATATGTCATGCGGATGCAAATGCATGTGTGTGTGTGTGCCTATTCTATATGCTAAAATAAAAGAAAATTCTAATCCTAACACATAAACACATAAGCACATAAAATCCTCATCCATGTTTGAGTGTGCTAATTCCTCTTTTCATTGTGATCCTTTTACCCTTTCAAGGTTTTAGAATTCATTTAACAAGTATTTCCCCTAGATGATGGGATTTTTTTTTCAAAAATTCCTTAAGAAGCTTTCCTTTGAAAACAACAACATTTCTAAGCAAAAGATGATTAGGTTTGAAATTTTGCTTTTGAAATTTCTTTGAAAATGATTTCTTTAATTGCAGAGATTCCTTGGATTATATTCCTTAAAAAGGTGATTAGGTCCAAATTTTGCTTTGAAAAAGCATTCCTTTAGTTGGTAAAACTTTTCAAATCCCCTCAAGAATTTTGGGTTCCAAGAATTTTAGGTTCTTTCTTCAAACATGGTTGATTTGAAATTTTAATCCAAAAGTGAACTCCAAAAAATTTTGAAAGAGTGATTGAATGCTTTGGAATAAAGATACCAAAAATCTATTTGCTTCCAAAAACAAATGTATTTTAAAATTCTTTGGGTAAGAGGATCATATGATCGGATTATCGTCATACTCTTCATGAATTTGGATGCATACAAGGTCAATGATGCTTAGCTAAACACGATTCAAGAGATGTAATCTTGCAATCAAGCTTTGGCTTATTCTTAAATGTCATAGGACATGAAAAGGAATTGCCCAAAAGTGATTAAGAGGTTACATATCTTTTATCAAGTAAGCAACGTCATCATCTCAAGTAATCCCTTTCGGGCATACAAAACTCCCTAGCACATAAATCCTAATCAAGAATTTAATTCCTAATTTTGAAAGGTTCTATGGAAACTACTATGCAAAGGCCGGGTTTTGGTCAAATAAGGGACCCTTGACACACACCCGATAGGATGCTTCATATACCAAAACATGGTACGAGATCAAGGGTGATCACACGGTCCCATGATGACTTGACCGACCGGGTTACCCCGAGCCTCCAAGGTCATAGTTCCGTGCAATCGACTGGCGAGACATGCAAGTGCAATGCAACGGGCACACAAAAATTAATTAATTTGATTAAAAGGATGCTTTCAAGTCTAATCCTCGAGTGAACCCAAAATCAAAATTCTGGTCTGCGAAACCAGAGATTCTGGGTTCGATCCCCAGCAGAGTCGCCAGATTGTGGATATCGCAGGTTTTCAAATTTTACCCACTTTTTAAAACATTTTTCACATTCAAATCCAAATAAGAGTCGCCACTTAATTTTTTTTTAAAAGGAAAAATTAAGAAACCATTTTAAAGCAAACTGATCTTTTGCGAAACCAAAGATAAACTGGGTCCGGGGATTATGGAATGAAAGGGGAAGGAGCCCGGCGGACTAAAACACCCCCTTTCATCCTATCTCACGATAGGCCTCTACTCAACATCCTTTTTAATCAAATTATTAATCTAAACATGCCCTCAATTAATACATATATAGGTATACATAACACAAGCATGTTGAAAGGGTGCAAAATTGCTAACGGTAAAATATCATTCATAAGTCACATAATTCAACTAGCAAACATCATGATATGCAATAGAGAACTAGAAAACATACCCGGGATCCGGCCGCGAATATCAAACGTGCAATGCATGCAAAAATAAACCTAAGAAAGGTCTCTAACACATATATACACATAAGGCAAAACCTAGGCTAAGGCGTCGCACATGGAGTCGAAAATCAATATGAATCAAAAATGGAATTAAACTAGAGAAGAGTTGAGGAATTGTACCTCAAATGCGCTACAAAACAAAGGTTAGTACACATGCCTTAGACAAGATATAATATCATAAATAAGTAAATCCTAAGTCATGTTCAATTAGATACATCTTAGGCAAGAGATAAGTCCTACTTATGGATATTAACATGTATGAATGAATGCATGAATATGAACAAATATGGGACATGAATTTATTCACCAATTTGGATCACTAAGCCTCTGGATTTAATCTAAATTATCATTATTCAAAACATGGTTTGGGTCTCAAGACATTAGGAGACCATTTGAGTTAAAATAAATAAGATTAGATGAAAACAGTAGCAGTTTTTTGTGATTTACAGAGAGCAGACCAGACGTTCAAAAATGGAAATAAAATACTTTTGATGGTTGGATCTTATTGATTTTTGGATATGTCATGCCTCTGTGAGTCTAGTTTCTAACCCAACTTGAAAATTAAGATTTCAACGGTTAGATCTCCGGGAATATGGAAACTACTAGACCTCACTCAGGATTCTGCAACTCTCTGTCCAGAGATCTTGTATGATTTTCTAAAAATAGTAAAAAAATGAGAAACACTTAGTTCTTTTTAGGGTACCTTCCTAACACATTAAGGTACTTATAAAAAATTATTTGAGACCCCAAAAACTTAATTAAGGTTCTGATTTATTAATTTCAAAACAGACTTATTATTCTGAAAGTATTCTAGAACTCTGGACAGATTATGATTAGCTCACAAAAACCATGATCGAACCCTTCTAATCACAAGATCTTGCTAAAACAAAAATCATAGTGGTAAAACAATGTGTTATGAACATTTTCCCGTTGGTTTCATTCGATTCCAACGGTCGGATTTCAAACTAAAAATCCTTGATCAAAAACAGTTTATGAACCCACTGTTTTATTTTGCTAGTTCAAGTTTATTGATTGGCCTCAACTATTAGAACATGAAGTTGGGACTCAAACCAAACTACTTCTTCTACCATTTGATGGTCATTGAAGACTATGAGGTATACTACACTTATGGATCTTGATGAAGTATTGAAATGAACTTCACAAAATCTTCAAATAAAGAATTCAAGCCTATGGACCCAAGCTTGAATTCAACTTATCACTCCTACCATTTGATGGTCATTGGAGTCTAAATATAATTAACATCTACTCAAAACCTCTTTGGAATGTAGTAAGGATTCCATAAGATTCCTTAATGGAGAGGTTCAAGTTATGGATTGAAACTTGAATCTCACTAATTATATATAGATGAAAATTATGGTTCATTCTAACCTCCATGTAGATCATGAGATCTTAGAAGTTGAAGAATCAAACTCGAAGAAGTTCAATGAGATATAGAAGATCTCATGAGCCTTTTGAGTGAAATAGAAGTAAGGAAAATCAAAGATTACTTAGAGAAACTAAGATCACTCCTACCATTTGATGGTCATTGGAGTCTAAATGAAGTTAAAACCTAATGAAACCTTATTGGAATATAGTAGGGATTCCATAAGATTCCTTAATGAAGAGGTTCAAGTTATGGATTGAAACTTGAATCTCACTAACTATATATAGATGAAAATTATGGTTCATTCTAACCTCCATGTAGATCATGAGATCTTAGAAGTTGAAGAATCAAACTCAAAGAAGTTCAATGAGATATGGAAGATCTCATGAGCCTTACAAGAAATGGTAGAAATAAGAAATCAAAATTTGCTTTGAGAAACCAAGAACACAAATTCTTCAAAATTGAATTTATTTTAAACCCAAGGCATCAATTAGACCCAAATCAATGAAATAATATGAGATTCAATCACAAGTTCTAAGTGGTGTGTGATGAAATGAGGTAAGAAGAGAGGTTTTGAAAATGTGTAAAGTTCCTAGAACTATGAACTTGTGATTGAATGGCCTAATTCTATCAAGTGATTGAGAGGTTACCTCTAAAACCTCAAGGGATTCTTCAACTTCTTGTGAAGATCTTCCAAGATTTCAAGATTTTCTTCAAAGTTTTTCAAATTCTTCAAGCTTCTTCAAGAAATTCTTCTTTTCTCTATATGATTTTGTATCTCTCTCTCTCTAAATTCAATTATATGTGTTGATTCAAGTATATTCCAAGTATATCAAAAATGGAAGAGAAGGTTTGTTTATATAGACCATTAATCCAGGGATAAATGGGTAAATTCGGGGTGGAAACCCATGTGCAAAGATTTCTTCTAGAACATGTGAGAAAAGCAGTCTGTTACAGCCGGCGGCACTCGACGGGTGCCGGCGGCACTCACTGAATGCCGGGCGGCACTCCCTGAATGCCGGGCGGCAAACACTGAGTGCCGGCGCGGCACTCAGTGAGTGCCGCCGCGTTTTCCGCGTGCCGGGGCTAACTGAATTTTGTCCCTCTTTTTGATTTTTCAAAAATATGTTGGTGTAAACACAATTTTTCTATTCTATATATATATATATATATATTTGTATTAATATCCCCCATGTGCATGGTATCAAACATGTGCATGGTATATTTTGAATATACTACTCTTTTTTTGTATTTTCTCTTTTTCCAAGATTTTTTATTTATTTTGTCCTCCTATTTCTTTCAAAAGAACTCTTTATTATTTTTATTTTTCTTAAAATCTGGTTCCCAGACTGGGTTTCTCACGCGTTCTTTATTATTCGGGTTTCTCCCGAATACCCAAACTCTCTCTCTCTTCCTTCTCCTTTTTTATATTTTTCTATTTTAATTTTGAAATTTGCCTTGAAGAATCATTTTGAATTTTCTGGAAGATCTTCGAATGTCACCGGTCATTGTCATCATCGGTCTTTGAGAGGTAACCAATCCCCGGATTTGACGTTTGGTCAAAATTGGGGTGTCTACAGGGACGATGAGTGGGAAGGGGTAGGTTCCTTCTCACAGTTGCCGGGTGTTCCCCCATGAACCCCATTTTATTTAAACTGTTGAAATTATATTAACTGTATCCCTTGCAAGGATTTTTTCTTTGCAGGTGACCCTTCCCCCTATCCCTTTTCTTTTTCTTTTTCTAGGCATATCCAATTTTTATAGCCGACATTTCCAAATTTTTTCTTTTACCACCTACACCCACCTCTTAAAACCATGAATAAAAGAACTATAAGATTGGCCTCTAGTTCCCAACAGTCGTAAAAGAAATCAAAAGGAAAAGAAAAACAAACCGGCCCTCCACCAAACGATGCTAACCCTAATGACCTTTCACCAAAACATGCAAACTGCGGCCTAAATTATGAGACCGCCATCGATGCTGACTTCTTCGCATTTGATGTCGACACGAGGTGGGGCCATAACACCTTGACCGCTAGAAAATTGGCCGCACCTCTCTTTTTCTGTAACCCTAACCTGATTAGCTACCCATGTCCGCCTGTTTTATCAAAACCTTAGATATCACAAACAATCCTTAGGTCAACATGCCTATCTCAGTACCACCCTAGATAGCCACGACATCACAATTAATCCTGATAACATCACTGACGCTCTACAGCTTCTCTCCCACTCCTATCAAGTCCCAAAACTCAACATCCTCTCTAAACTACACCACTTTACCCATATCACACAGGACATGTGTGGCGGCCGCACTGGATCGGGGCAAACTATACGTCGATCTCACATGCCCTGCCAGATGTGGTTTGTCGACCATGTCTTTAAATGTAACCTTTACCCTCTCGGCTACGAACAAGAGAGAACCAAAGAAATCCACCATGCCCTCCACGCTGTCTAGCACAGCAATTGGTTTCACCCAGGCCTTATTATTATGGAGGGTATGCGTATTGCTAGTCACACCATTGACCACGTCGCCGATTCCAAACTCCTCTTGCCTTACCCATGTACGATCATAACCATCATTCAGTCCAAAGCCTTTTCGATACCTACCGACAAGCCTGTAGATAGACGTATCCTGGAGTTCGATCTTGCAGATCGAAAGTTGAGCCTGGATCGCTTAGATATAGAGACTAGGAGGGCTAGGGACCAGGCCTGGGAGTGAGAGGCACAGTGTCTACCTCTTCTGGAGGATACACCCTATGCTTGGAACTATGGAGATGTGTGTGCCTTCCACGGCAAGACCCTCAGGCCCCAGTCCTATATGCGCTCATATTTTTAGCTTGCACATCTTGATCAGCTAGAGGGCATCCTAGCGTAGGGAGAGGTGGCCTATCAGTCGGCATTTCTGCGACTGGCATAGCAGGTTACTGAGGAGGCTGGCAAGGAGGAGGAGGCTAGTGACGTAGGAGGTGATACGTCCAAAATTATGGGCAGTTTCCTACTCAAGCTAGAAGATTAATGGAAAGTGCATCTATTTCCTAATCCAATTAGGAAACTCCCACAATTAATGTCAATCAATCCTAATACAGTTAGGAAGCTTACTTGATTGGTGTTAATCACACCCTAATGGGATTATATTTCCTTATCCATGTATGAGTAGGTCTCTTGCATCTATAAAAGACACCACTCACCCCCCATTGAGGGGGCGGCCAATTCTGTAGTCTACACAGCACCTTTACAAACATTCACCATTATACGCTTACACCCGGCCGGTATTACTGGTAGTGCTGCCCCTCTTTGTTGGCTCACCAGGCCCGCCGGTGATCTTCTAGTGAACGTGCTCAGACACACCCGTGGACGTAGGTACCTTCATTAACAGGGTCGAACCACATACAAAAAATAGTCTCTCACTCTCTCTCCCTCTCTCCTAAATTGCTTTACTTTACTGTTACCAATTTTTGGCATCATCAGCTTGGCGCCGTCTGTGGGAACGACAATTCTTCTCATCAACAAATTCTTGACTGATCAATATGCCACCAAAGAAGGCTGCGCAGCAGTCCGACTGGGATGTTCCTTCGGCCCCGGCGTCGACTGTAGCAGTCCCGACATATGAGCAAATCACCGCAACCCTCACACAACTCTTGGAGGGCCAGCGTCAAATCCAGTAACAGATCGAAGCACTGTTAGCCCAACAAAGCAATCCTCCAGTGGCCAAGAAATGACCCGGGAACATTGCGTACGGTCGAGAACTGATCTTGACCAGACAACGGACCCGAGCTAACCCGTCCCATGTTGAGGATGCCAGAGACATCAACAGTGGGGGTGCTGCCCGAGAGGAAAAGCAGGAGCATATGGCCCGGGAATCAGTCCAGGGTCACTCGATCAAGAGCCAAGTCGTCCCTAGGCGAACGGTTACCCGAAGTCATAGCCGAGCCCAATCCCAGAGGATAACACCCTGCCATGAAGAAGCCTCTTCCACCAACCCGACCAGCTCCTCAGATACCGGTCGGGAAGGAGTGGAAGCCCGAATCAAGGACTTGAAGAAACAGATCGACGGAGTGGCCAAAAAGCTTGGTCAAAACTGTGTTCCGAATCAAGCCAATATCGAGACAGAGTCACCATTCTCCAGCCAGATCACGAGGTTCTCTATCCCGCGCAAATTCAAGCAGCCTCGGCTAGATTCATACAACGGCTTGGGAAGCCCGATCGACCACGTCCGAACCTATAAGGCTCAGATGGCCCTAGCTACCAACTCCGATGAGCTACACTGCCTAGCCTTCCCCAGCACTTTGAAAGGCCCGTCCATGCAGTGGTTCTACTCCTTGGAGCCCCGATCGGTCTGCAGTTTCAAACAACTCAGCAAGCACTTCATCAACCAGTTCGCCGGTATGCATGAGCGGCCAAAGCCAGACATGCAACTATTAACAGTCAGACAACGGAATAATGAGTCCCTCAAGGAGTTCACCGACCGGTTCAACCAACAGAAGCTTCAAATCCGCAATTTAAATGAGATAATCGCCATCATAGGTAGTACTTGGTTGGAGTTGGTATTGGTAGAGGGCGATGACGATTAGGGTTGGTGATGGAGGGAGGATAAGACATTTATCTTTTTCACTTTTGATTGTATTCTGTGGTTAGGCATAGACATTTTTAGACATTTGGCTTGTATATTCTTTTATGTCTATGCTTTTATGTTTCATTTTCATTTCCTTTTTCGTTTATTATTAGGATACTGATATACCTGGCATCGACCGGCTAAGTTTATTTTCATACTTCTTTTCATTTTCTCATTTGGGTCTATATTATTTATTTTTGCACCTTTTCTTTTCTTTGTGGTTTGATTATAATTCTGAAACTTATATTAGTCGCATAGTTAACGTTACTACTTATTGTTAATGCTTCCACATCCATAGTTATTTACATAATGTTAAGAATTATTAACTTGTGCAAACTTCATAGAAATTACTCATAAAGAGCAAATCCAACCCCATTGCACTATCCAGGAATCACTATGGTTCAAGTTTGGGAGAAGTTATGCAAAAATTTCATTTAGATTCACACTAAGTCGCATAAGTTAAAATTTTACTAATTCATGCTACACATTCTCGGTAACTCATAAAGTTAACATTGTTCTTACTCTGATAACTAAAACTAATAAAGTTTCAGTTATGATTTAATTTTTGTTTCAGGTTTATAATTTTAAATGATCCATATCGCTTACCTCGATCCTCAATTCTTATTTTCATCATAGTCTTATGGATCATCCTTTATCTCCACCATCTTCACTTGATAGGTCCTCTAGTGGGTCGAGTCGTCGTATTGACTCTAGTTCATCCATCGATGATACCTCGCTGAGTCCTAGGGTAGCTAAACCTTATAATCTAGTCGGTCGTCCCGGTTGGTGCCATCATCGTCCTCGCTATCCTATTCATATATGTTCTGATTCTTTGGATGAAGATGATCTCTTTGGCGATGACTCAATAGTTATCGATGGCCTTTATGGTGCCCTAACTACTTATTCTGAGTCTTCTTCTTCGTCCAATTTGACCAATACTCGACCAATGACGATGAGGCCGAGGATGATGAGGAACCTATCCCGTGTTCATTTAGTTGAGCCTATTACGAGCATTATCCCTTCACCTGAGGTTACCTATCCATACAAGGACCTACCTAATTACGTGTCGGATGTTGTTCAACAACATTTGGGTCATCCTGATTGGTCTCCAGAGGACATAGTCTCTATTTTTTCACCTTAGGCCAGTCCCGAGGATGATGAGGTCAATTTGGGACCAGGTATCACTGTTGAGGATGAGGATGAGGAGATAGAACTGTCGTTCGATCCAACTGAGCAACCAAAGTGGGAGTTGATTGACTGGTATATCCGTGCTGACGTGACACCTCTATCCGATGCTTTTTATGGAGTGGACATACTGGTTGTCTTCATTGAGGCATACATCCATGTCATTGTCATGTTCCCACCTGCGTAGGGACATGCGGTGACTAGGTTTTAGGAGTGGGGAAATAGTCCAGTTAACCGAAATTCGAACCGAACCGAACTAAAATTTTCATTTCAGTTCAGTTAATTCAGTTAAAATTTTCAGTTCAGTTTTAAACCAAACTAAGTTTTTTTTTTCAGTTCGGTTTTCAATTCCACTCTCCCAAACCGAACCGAACCGAAAAACCAAAATTTTTTTTTAGTTTATATATTATTACTATATTTTTATACACAATTATATATATTACAAAAATATAAGTATAATATATATAAGTAAATATAAACATATGTTTTCTTTGTAATATGAAAGAAAAATGGGAAAAGAAACATCTAAAAAAGTTGTGAAATGAAAAATAAAAGAACAGAAAGTATAGTTTTTTCAAAATTCGGTTAACCGAATTTTCAAACCGAACCAAACCGAACCGAATTGACCAAAACCGAACCGAATCGAAATATAATTCAGTTCAGTTTCAGTTCCCATTTCTCCAAACCGTACCGAACAAAACTAAACCGAATTTCTCCAAACCGAACCGAACCGACCGAATGCCCACCCCTGCTATGTTTGGGGGAGTATATGGATTTTCATTTGTTTTAGGAGTAGTCTTCTATTTTTGTTTCGTTTATTTTCAGTTGTTAATAGTTTTAGGAGCTGAGAATGTTTCATATTCAATTTCACTTTCAGCTTGTTATTTCGTTTATTCTTTATTTCTTTCATTCACTCGTTGTAAAAAAATTGAAAAAAAAATCAACAAACACTTAATTCTAGTAGTAGTAATAATAAATAAAGTACGTTTTGGTATATGTTTTCTTAATATTTTTCTTAATATTGTTCAACGTTCCATTATTTCTTATTTGACTAGATTTCATTGGAACTTAGAGAGTATGTAATCCAATATCGACTAAAGTCATGAAGGTATGTCTTGAAAGTATATATCATTGGAATCATTATTTTATATCTTAAACTTGCATTTTTGCTTTTGCACGGCACGTAGTCATATGGATGCATGGTTATATTGAATTATAATATATTTTGGATTTCTAGATAGCAATAGTGTGGAGACTAAACCCACTGAGCTTTAGAGCCTTTCATCTTTGTTGAGGGTTTTAAAATTACTTCATCGAATTTCTTTGACAAAGCGCAATATTTCATTGATAAGTCTGAACATTTCTTTATTTTTATTGAAAGTCGAGTTAGTATTGTAGTTACCATGCTTAAAAAAAAACAAATAGAAATCCATTTCCCTCGATATTGCAACATTGAAGCATCATGTGAAATGATATTATGCCATCTATCTTTATAAACCCTTTTTGACCTTTGTCCTACCCGTTACAAATAACTTTACATCCTTTGTTAGCCCTTTGAGCCTTTTAATAAGTCATTTTCTTTGTTCACCTATTATCCTACCCACTCCGATATAGAGTTTGCCAATATATGAAAGTACCTAACCCATGTCCAAGAGTAGTTGAAGAATAGTTTTTCGTAAAAGAATTGGGCTAAGAAACAACTAATGTAAAGTAGAATGTTGAGTAGTTAAAAAAATCAAAAGGAGAGGTGATATAAAAGAAAAAGTTTATATTGAAAAAAAAAGAAACAAAAAATAAAGGAAAAAGAAGAAAAAAATATATGAAGTAGTAGTAGAAGAAGAAATAAATAGTCGTTGTAATAAAAGCCCTTGTGTTACGCATTAAGGCTATTCTTATCTTCTTAAGGACTTTTTGAATCCCTTTTATCCTTCTTTTCTTAGCTATAACCCTTGACCGACATTATAACCTTTGTAAAGTTCTATTTGATCTTAGGGACACATGATTTAGATATGGAACTGATAGAAGGGGGAAGCAAGGCATGGTAGTAATGATATTTACTTGACGATCAATATCTATTCGTGAGACTATTTTTTGTCGTGTCATACGTTGTTCTGTGTCACATGCGAGATCTATTTACTTTACATATGATTATCTTTCTCGCATATATATATTTGAGTGATTACACAAGTTTCTGAGAGATTTTATTTTAGAGTATAATTAACAACGTGAGATTTGTAGTCAAACCATCGCTAGATATTTATCCGAGTAATATTCCAAGTTCACAATCATTATGTATCCACTTGATTACTATTCACACACATGCAGGTCTTCGATATATTTTATTGATTCTCTCGATGTAGGTGGACGTACGATTATGTTACTCTTAATAATTTAAAGTTTTTACTTGAGATTCGATTTTATCAAGGAAGTATGCAAATGTTGAAATAATGAAGTTTTAAATAAAAAGTTTTCTTTTTAAAAGTTAATAAAGATGGTTGTGGGTGACTTGTTGATGAGAACCCTCATGACACTTCACTCGTCCAACTAGGGACACCTCGAGGTTTAAAAGACTTGTTGCACATGCTAAGTATAATCGCGATCCATGCAAAAATAGAGTAGGCATGGTATTTTTATTAGTAGTTTTAGTTTTCTGTTCTTTTTGCTCGAGGACTAGCAAAATGTAGGTTTGGGGGTGTGATCGGGAGAGAACAAATCCTAACTACATGCCTTAATTCACATTTGTTAGCACTTTTTATCCTAATTTTGTGTACTTTTACTTTGTTTTTCATTTTCTGTCAGGATATAAAAGAAAGCAAGGATTCCAAGCTAAATGAGGAAAAAAAGTAGAAAGAAAGAACCAGAAAAGCCACCTCGCGCTAGCGGCCTGCTCGTGCGACAATCCAGCATATCGCTTGCGCGACCTCCCAAAATTGCACTTGTGCGATCTGTACAAAAAAAATAAAAATGCATATTTTTAAGTGCTAAAGACCCCCGTGCGAACGAAAATGCCTAATTACGTCCAGAAAGGAAAACACAGTAGTTTCAGTTGGAGTATGTTTACAAAAACTCTCGTAAACCCTCTATAACTATATATAGATGAATCTAAAGCTATTGGAGGGTTACACACATTATTAGACATCAACTTTGGTGGCAAAGAGGAGAAGGAGATCTAGTTTGAAGGTTCTGATGGCTACAATCAACTTCATCTCAATGTTTTCCTCAATAATGCGCAACTAAACTACTCTAGTAGGGTTTCAATGAAACCCTACCTATGTAAAGGGGGATTTCTTTGCTTTCTTAGTTTAGGATTTTATGTAATTGGATAGTAATTGTATGTTTGAGGATTATTTATATATAATCAATTTTTAATGATAATAATCAAGAGTACTTTGGATCTATTTTTGTTTTAAATTTTTCCTTATGCTTATTGAACCCAATATTCCTTGATTTCTGTGATTGATAGGAATATTTACGTACAATAGTGCTTATGTGATTGTGATGTTTACATCTTTTATAATTCATGCTTAGGAAAGATGAGTTATGCTACGCCCTAGTTGTAGGTAGATAATTCATGTGAACAGAAGAAGAGTTATGCTTAGAGTAAACCAGTAATATCCTCTTGTTGATACTATTGGGCTTGTATCTACGATAGATCGTAACTATCTAATCATAAAACCTAAACTAGAAAGTCTAGACCCCAGTTGTATAGTTAGTGGTGGATTTGTAATCCTAGATCCCATCTATACATCTTAAAATAATCTCAAATTTCGCATTCGTTTACGTAGTTTAATTTTAGAATATTACTTCCATAATTCTATAGTTGAATTTCATAGCTTAGATAATAGTTGGAATTAAATCAACAACCAATCAAACCTCTATTTCCAATAACTAAATAGATTTAGGTTTTTCTAATTAGAGGAGAAAAGTAACCAATCCCTGTGGGTTCGACCTTTACTTTCGCGCTGCAAATCTTAGAAAGTAATGAATACTTTTACAACTTGATTTTGACGTACAAGATCAAAAACATACCCAATCGATTGCCCCCTTATCAATTGATTGCTTTCATAAATATCTGATGCCAATCAATTGCCACTGGTCCCAATTGATTGCCAGGTTTAAAACATGGTCTTCAAGTTGTTTCATGTTTTGACGTGTGACACTCTCTTTCCCTCTATATATAAATTCAGTTTATACCTTGGGGTCTTATTTTGATAGACTTTTGAGAGGAGAGAGATATATATCTCATATATACACATACTCATACATATATCTTTATACCCATACATATCTATACTTACACACACAAGGAGAAATAGAGAAGCAGAAAGAAGACAGAGAAAAGAGAATAGAAATTGAGAGACAGAGGAGGAAATAGAGAAAGATTAAGAGAAGAGAGAAAAACCTAGAGGTTTTTTTAACTCCCATGGCCACCACATTTAACCACATCCACTAGGTGAGTTCTAACTCACTTGGTCCCTTTTAATATGAAGTTTTACATGATTGTAAAGAAGCAAAGATGTAGCAAATGTCATCCCTACGTTTAAAACTGCTAGACCAAAATCATACTAGAGAAGACGATGTCCGAATCGATTAGGATATTGATGCAGGCCTTAACGTCCTCTTGATCTGTCCTTCTTTCTGTATCTGTGCAGTAGGTTGGGTCAGAAGATGAAGCCTCTTCTTTGAAGTGTGTTGTTCACAGAGATGGGGCATGGCTTTGATTCCGGGTAATCGTGTTCCTAAGACCTCCACGTCTCCTAGACTGGCATTCTTGGGCCAATTCCCAGGCTATTTGCTCTTGCCCCTTCCTCTTGGCAGCGTGCCAGCTATTTATAATCTCTTTGGCGTTTCCTGTCCAACTTGTATGGGCCTGGGCATGTTGCTGTGTCCGCCCGAGGGCACAACTATGCTAATTTCTAGAATGCCCCAAAGATGGGAGGGTCACCGGTGCATTATGGGCACATCGACGAGTCTGTCGGGTACCCGATCATGTGTGTCGTTCTCGAGATGATCTTTGGCTTGAGGGGGCTTATCCTGTCGGGCCAACAGTGCTTCGATTTGCTGCTGAGCTTGATGCTGACCATCCAGGAGTTGCACAAGAACTGCGGTAATATGCTCTGAGGTCATGGAGGTCGCCGATTACCCGACATGCAAATCCACCTGACCTATTGGGAAAGCAGTCTTCTTACCCTTCTTTAGCAGTATTCTAATCAATAACATATTTGTTTTTGGGAGAAACCTGTCATTTCCCACAGACGGTGCCAAACTGATGATGCCAAAATTTGGGCAAGAGAGTAAGAAGAAATCAACAAGAGGGTATGTATGTGGTTCGGCCCTGTTAACTAAGAGACCTACGTCCACGTGGTGTGTATGGGCACTTGCACTATGAAATCAAAGTTGCATGGTGTCTTTGGTGAACCAAGAAGAGCTGGGAGCTACCAGAGACCTACTAGGTAGAGTGCGCGTGTGTATAATATAATGTTGTAATTCTGTATTATAAGAATGTGATCCCCCTCGGAGAGGGTGAGTGGCCTCTTTTATAGATACAAGAGACCACTTATATAAGGTAATTAATTTCTTATGGCAATATAATCTGATCACAACTGATTAGCACAATCATGGAGGTTTCCTAGTAGGATTAGGAAACACCTCTCTATTTTTCATTATTCTTCTAGCTGAGGTAGAAAACTGCCTCGAACCTTGTAGAGTAAGTCACAATACGTGTATTGCTAGCCGCTGACATGAGTGGGGCCTGCATCGTATTCTCAATCCATTGATAGAGGTTGGGATATACTAGGTGGTTCTGGGTTCCATCATCGGGATGGTCACACAACAAATTGCAGCCACCGGGTGACTGGCATTTCTTGCTAAGGTGGCATTGAAACTCTTATCGGATATTTTTATGCATATCAAGACCTGTAGTCTAAAGTGAAGCCGAGTCAGTTGTATTTTCAGTATAATGTTGATTTTCAGTCGATACCAAGTATAGCTTCGTAATGCGATGAGCAGTACACTTTTAATTATAATGTTTTTAAAATGATAAAATGAATTATTCACTTTCTCTTAATGGATTAACAAAATGTTTTCTAAGCCTATTTAAGTGCAGTAGATTTACTCATTCAACTTTCATTAGCAGATGACTTTAATGTCCTAGATAATCAAATGTTTCAATATTGCAGAGGCTGAATATCCAGAGGACGAGTATGCTAAGGAAGGGCTACGGCTTTGCACGCTAGATGGAAGAGTTGATGTAATACCATGTATATTTTAGTGTATATTAATAAATAAGACTTGGTACTATTCTCAGTTTACATATATGATCCTTACCCTTCTATTGGATTGTTTTTGGTCCCAATCAATTGAAGCATTAATCCAATCGATTGCCATTTTTGACTCCGAATTGATTATCCATTTCTCCAATCGATTGCCCTTGACAACATACCCAATCGATTGCCCCTTTATCAATCAATTGCCTTCATAAATATCTAATGCTAATCAATTCCACTGGTCCCAATTGATTGCTAGGTGCAAAACTTGGTCTTCAAGTTGTTTCATGTTTTGACGTGTGGCACTCTCTTTCCCTATATATATAAGTTCATTTTGTGCCTTGGGATCTAGTTTTGACAGACTTTTGAGAGGAGAGATACATATCTCATATATACACATACTTATGCATATATATATAAATTTACACCCATATATATCTATACTTACACACACACGGAGAAACAAAGAAGCAGAAAGAAGATAAAGAAAAGAGAACAGAAATTGAGACACAGAGGAGGAAACATAGAAAGAGTAAGAGAGGAGAGAGAAACCTTGAGGTTTTTGAACTCCCATGGCCACCACATTCAACCAAACCCACTAGATGAGTTCTAACTTACTTGGTCCCTTTTAATATGAAGTTTTACATGATTGTAAAGGTGGAAAGATGTAGCAAATGTCTTCCCTATGTGTAAAACTGCTAGACTAAAATTCTACAGGAGAAAACGGAGTCCCAATCGATTAGGATGTTGATGCAGGCCCATCAAAAGACGGTGTACTTGGTACGAGAGAGGAAGGAGCCTTTGTCATGACTAAAACACCCTCAACTCGCCCCGTCTTTCGATGGGCCTCAATTAGCATTTAAATATTCATCTTATACTATGTTTGGTTTGACAAATAATACTATGATAGTATATTACATCACACAAGAACTTTAAAATGGAAGATCAAAAGATAAGATATCATTCATAAGATCTAACCAAGTATCAGACAATGTAGAGTGAAAGATCACACAAACAAACCTAGTGAAAATTGTCTAATCACATATCAAGTAATTAAGTTTTCCTAATCTAAAGGGGACATGAATTGTTCTTGAAACAAATAAATAAAAGAAATCAAAACATGCTTAGCAAGCTAGTATGATGCATGTTAATCTTTGAGAAAAGAAGACCTCTCAATCCCCGGGACGGATGAGAAAGGAAGATTAGATCAAGGAGGAGCATGAACGTATAATCAAGTTCATTCCTTATAATCTTCTTAGATTAGGAGTCACAAAAGCCCCAAATCTTGCATGGATGCAATGTATGATCCTAAAATGTGCAAAGATTGTTGTGTCTTTGTGTACATGGGTTTTCTAAAGTGACTTAGAAGTCTAGAAGATGAATGAATGCATAAGGGAAATCACCATGGGATATGTACAAATATGGTATGAACCACTCTTAGGACATGACCAAATTTGGCGTGTATGTAAGCATCAAATCAAAGAATGAAAGCAAAAGAATGTTTGCTGTGAATAGTGGATAGAACAGTGATTGATCTTGTGGAAAATGAAAAGTAGGGTTAGGAATGTTTTAAATGCATGATCTTTTATGGAGATCATCCTTAGTGTGTCTAGAACACAAATCAAAAATACAATCCTCAATAACTATTACAGATTGAGAGAAATCATATAAACAATAGAGGTTACTCAGAAACAGAATCCGTACTATCGACTGAAATGTTGAAAAATCTTAGAAAATGAAAACAAAAGATCTAGAGGCCTATATTATACAGACAGTTCCCTACGACACCAAAGTTCAAGGGAAAAATGAGTTGGGACTACTCCCTTTGGAAAAGTTTTATGTAAAACAAGTTGAAAGTCAACCAAGCTGCTATGACAGCAAAAATAGAATATCTGGAGAGAATGTCTGGGTCCAAATGGACCACTTTCAAGTATTTCCAAGTCAAACCAAAAATCATGGGTGTTCTATAATGAGTTAGGACGACTTTCCAAGTGGTCTTGCATCCATACATTGAGTATTGAGTTCAAGAGAAATCTTTGAGCTCAGATCATTCACTATTTTGACTCACTGTTTTGAAGATTTTGGAAAAAAACTCGAGTTTTCTTTCTTAAGATCAAAATGAGGGGTTTTAAGAGGGGTTTTTAAATAGAGATTTTGAAAGTATATTTTCAACATTAAATAGTGATTATGACCTCTTGGAATATCAACATCAAACTCATCATTAAGAACTCCCAATATTATTGGAAAGATTCATTTTCATATGAACATAACTTTAAGGATACCTTGGAGGTATTGAAGTTATATTCATCATCTAGCAAGCATGTTTTTGAGGTCAAGAGCTAATATCCATTAAGATTCACTCACCTCAAAATTCATGTCATCATTTAGAGGATGATGAACTAGTAAGTAAATAAAAAAATCAAAAAAAGAAATGAGGTTAGGAAGAGATGAACATAATCAATATGATTTTGGACTTGTAGCTTGGTGTTTCACTTATAGATATTGACATTTGGACATGGAAGTAGCTTCCTAACTCAAGAATGCTCAAGAATGGTGATTGGGGGTATTTGAAATGTGAAGTATAAGAGAGGTAATAGAAGAAAACAAGATTAAAACTCACTTTCTTATAGAAAATCAATGGGAGAAGCTCCCTTTCCTTCTTCTAAACCTATCTCTATCTCTCTTTCTCTCTACAACTTCTATGGGCTTTGCACTTGGCCCCCCAAAATGAAGAGAAATGGGGGTTTATATAGGCTAATTTGGGGGTGGTTTTGGGATTTAGAAAATACTTCCATTGGTCCTAAACATCTGTGAACATAGAACTACGTCGTTTTGGTTTCTAATTAATCAATTTGGACCCCCAATCAAGTTGGAAAGCTATTGACCTCTAGTATGCATGAAAAATATTTGAAAAATGATATGGTACTCCAGTTTTAAAGTCAACTTTTGGTCAAACTGGTCAAACTAGGGACCTCCAGGAAGTTCCGGGAACCTTTGGGAGCTCCCGAGAGTTGACATTTCTGTCCGATTTTCTTTTAAAACTCGTTTTAGTACTTTTCACATAATCTAGAATGATGTTAGAGCTTTTCATCGAATTTGGACAATTTCGGTCAAACCTTGGTCAAACATTGGTCAAACCGGTCAACGGGGACTTTTCGGGAACTTTCAGGACCTCCAGGGGTCTCTGGGAGCTGGCGATTCCATTTGATTTGTCTTAAAAACTCATTTTATGACTTTTCTCACGACATAGCATGTTTTCAGAACTTTTGATCTAAATTCGGGAGTTTTGTGACTTTCAGGGTCATTTTGGTCATTTGTACCACTTTCTAAGCATTTTGAGAGATAGAACTAACTTCCAGGTGTCCTTTTTGAATCTTTTTCGATCATTGTGAACAACCAAGCTATGGGTCTCCTAAATTTGATAGCTGACAAAATAGGGTGTCTACAGACTAGCTGGGCAGAGTGCGTGTGTGTGTATTATAATGTTGCGATTCTATAGAATAAGAATGTGATCCCCCTTGGAGAGGGTGAGTGGCCACTTTTACATATACAAGAGACCACTTGTACAAGATAATTAATTTTATATGGCAATATAATCTGATTGCAACTGATTAGTACAATAGTGGAGGTTTCCTAGTATAATTAAAAAAACACCTCTCTTTTTCAATTATTCTTCTAGCTGAGGTAGGAAACTGCCTGAAATCTTGTAGAGCAAGTCACAGGACATGTACAGCTAGCCGCAAACATGAGTGGGGCCCGCGTCATATTCTCGATCCATTGATAGAGGATGGGATATACCAGGAGGTTCTGTGTTCCATCCCAAAGATGCTCACGCAACAGGTTATAGCCACTGTGTGACTGGGCATTTTTTGCTGAGGTGGCATTGAAACACTCATAGGTTATTTTTATTCCAATCAAGACATGTAGTCCAAAGTGAAGTCGAGTTAATTGTACTTTCAATATAATGTTGATATTCAGTCGATACCAATCACAGTTTCATAATGCGATAAGAAGTACACTTTTAATTATAATATTTTCAACAGGATAAAGAGAATTAATCACTTTCATATAACGGATTAAAAAAATGTTTTCTAAGCCTATTTATGTATAGTAGGGTTACACACTCAGCTTTCATTAGCTGACGACTTTAATGTCCAAAACAATTAAAAGTTCAGATCTTGCAGAGGCTAAATATCCAGAGGAGGAATATGCGGAGGAAGGGCTACGACTTTGCAAGCTTGATGGAAGAGTTGATGTAATCATATTTTTTAGTGGATATAAATAAATAAGACTTGGTACTGTTCTCTATTTACATGTATGATCCTTACCCTTCTATTGGACTATTTTTGGTCCCAATCGATTGAACCATTAATCCAATCGATTGCCACTTTTGACTCCCAATCGATTGCAAGTTTTGACACCTAATCGATTGTCCATTTTTTCCATTCGATTGCCATTAACAACATACCCAATCGACTGCCTTCATAAATATCTGATGCCAGTAAATTGCCACTGGTCCCAATTGATTGCCAGGTGCAAAACTTTGTCTTCAATTTGCATCATGTTTTGACGTGTGGCACTCTCTTTCCCTATATATATAAGCTCATTTTGTGCCCTGTGGTCTTGTTTTGATAGACTTTTGAGATGAGAGAGATATATGTCATATATATACCCATACTCATATATATATTTATACCCATATATATCTATACTTTCACACACAAAGAGAAACTAAGAAGCAGAAAGAAGACAGAGAAAAGAGAACGGAAATTGAGATATAGGGCAGAAAATAGAGAAAGAGTAAGAGAAAAGAGAGAAACTTTGAGGTTTTTGAACTCCTAAGGCCACCACAGTTACGCTCATCATTTCCAGACCACCCCAAAGCCAGGGGGGTTACCGATGCAGTAAAGGCACGCCATCGAGTCCGCCCGAGCACGCGATCACGAGTGTCATTCCTGAGACATTTTTTTGGCTTCAGGGGGCTTATCTTGTCGGGCCATTAGTGTTCAATCTGCTATTGAGCTTGGTACTGACCCTCTAGAAGTTGTCCAAGAGTCGTAGTAATCTGCTCTAAGGTCATTGAGATCACCGATTGCCCGACCTGTGAATCCGCATAACCAGTTCAGGTAGCAGTCTTCTTACCCTTCTTCGGCGGAATGCTGATCAGTAATAGATTTATTTTTTGGGAAAAAATTGTCATTTCCCACAAGCGGTGCAAAACTGATGATGCCAAAATTTGTGCAAGAGAGTAATAGGAAATAAACAAGAGGGTTTGTATGTGGTTGGACCCTGTTAACTAAGAGACCTACGTCCATGTGGTGTATCGGGGCACTTGCACTATGATATGAAAGTTGTCGGGTGTCTTTGGTGAACCAACAAGAGCTTGGATCCACCAGACACTGTCCGGGCAGAGTACGCGTGTGTGTAATATAATGTTGCAATTCTGTAGAATAAGAATGCGATCCCCCTTAGAGAGGGTGAGTGGCCTATTTTATAGATACAAGAGACCACTTGTACAAAGTAAGAAATTTTGTATGGCAATATAATCTAATTGGAACTGATTAGCAAAATCATGGAGGTTTCCTAGTAGGATTAGGAAACACCTCTCTCTTTCCATTTGTCTTCTAGCTGAGTTCGGAAACTGCCCGGAACTATGTTGAGAAAGTCACAGGATGAGTATAGCTAGCCGTAGACATGAGTGGGGCCTGCATCGTATTCTCGATCCATTGATAGAGGATGGGATATACAGGGCTGTTTTGGGTTCCATCCCCGGGATGGTCATGCAACAGGTTGCAGCCACCGGGTGACTTGGCATTTCTTGCTGAGGTGGCGTTGAAATTCTCATCGGATATTTTTTTGCATATCAGGACCTGTAGTCCAAAGTGAAGTCGTGTTAGTATAATGTTGATTTTCAGTCGTTAGCAAGTACAGTTTCGTAATACGATAAGAAGTACACTTTTAATTATAATGTTTTCAAAAGGATAAAATGAATTATTCACTTTCTCTTAACGGATTAACAAAATGTTTTCTAGACCTATTTAAGTGCAGTAAGGTTACTCACTCAACTTTCATTAGCTGATAAATTCAATGTCCTAGACAATCAAATGTTCAGATCTTGCAGAGGCTGAATATCCAAATGAGGAGTATGCCGAGGATGTGCTACGGCTTTGCAAGTTAGATGGAAGACTTAATGTAATACCCTATATTTTTTAGTGTATATTAATAAATAAGACTTGGTGTTATCCTCTATTTATATATATGGTCCTTAACCTTTTGTTGGATAGTTTTTGGTCCCAATCGATTGAACCATTAATCCAATCGATTGCCACTTTTCATTCCAAATTGATTGTCCAT
Source organism: Hydrangea macrophylla (assembly GCA_033977485.1). Lineage (NCBI taxonomy): Eukaryota > Viridiplantae > Streptophyta > Magnoliopsida > Cornales > Hydrangeaceae > Hydrangea > Hydrangea macrophylla. The sequence goes on along the minus strand of CM066997.1, from coordinate 58,449,761 downwards.
TTTTCCAATCGATTACCCTTGACAACATATCCAATCGATTGCCCCCTTATCAATCAATTACCTACAAAAGTATCTGATGCTAATCAATTGCCACTGGTACAAACTGATTCTCAGGTGCAAAACTTGGAGAAACAGATCATATATACCCATATATATCTATATATATACTCATACATACACATACACATACACATACTCATACATATATCATGTATACACATACTCATACATATATATATACCCATATATATCTATACTTACACACACAAGGAGAAACAGAGAAGCAGAAAGAAGACAGAGAAAAGAGAACAGAAATTGAGACACAGAGGAGGAAACAGAGAAAGAGTAAGAGAAGTGAGAGAATCCTTGAGGCTTTTGAACTCCCATGGCCACGACATTCAACCACACCCACTAGGTGAGTTCTAACTCACTTGGTCCCTTTTAATATGAAGCTTTACATTATTGTAAAGATGGAAAGATGTTACAAAAGTGTTCCCTATGTTTAAAATTGCTAGACTAAAATTCTACCGGAGAAGACGATGTCCCAATCGATTAGGATGTTGATGCAGGCCTTAAGGTCCCGATCGGTCCTCCTTTCTGTATTTGTGCAGTAGGTTGGGTTAGAAGATGAAGCCTCTTCTTCGAAGTGTGTTATCCTCAGAGATGGGGCATGGCTTCGACTCCAGGTAATCATGTGCCTAAGATCGCCACGACTCCTGATCGGGCGTTCTTGGTTAAATTCTCGGGTTATTTGCTCTTGCCCCTCCCTCCTAGCAGCACGCTTGCTATTAATGATCTCTCTGGCATCAGCTGCCTGATTTAGATTGGTTTGAGCATGTTGATGTGTCCGCCTGGGGGCACAATTACACTCATCGTTTCCAGACTACCCCAAGGACGGGGGGTGAGGAGGGGTTAACACTGCAGTATGGGCATGACGTCGAGTTCGGGGCCAGCAGTGCTTTAATTTGCTGCTAAGCGTGATGTTGACCCTCCAAGAGTTGCGCAAGAGCCGCGGTAATCTGCTTTAAGATCATCGAGGTTGCCGATTGCCTAACCTGTTGGGGCAGCAGTCTTGTTACCCTTCTTCGGCGGCATGCTGATTAGTAATGGATTTATTTTTTAGGAGAAAACTGTCACATTCCACAAACAGCGCCAAACTAATGATGCCAAACTTTGGGCAAGAGAGTAAGAATAAATAGACAAGAGAGTATGTATATTGTTCGGCCCTATTTATAACTAAGAGACCGACGTCCACATGGTGTGTCGGGGCACTTGCAATATGATATGAAAGATACCGGATGTCTTTGGTAAACCAACAAGAGCTTGGAGCTGCCAAAGACCTGCCGGACAGAGTGCGCGTGTGTGTAATATAATGTTGTGATTCTGTAGAATAAGAATATGATCCCCCTTGGAGTGGTGAGTTGCCTCTTTTATAGATACAAGAGACCACTTGTACCAGGTAAGTAATTTTATATGGCAATATAATCTGATTGCAACTGATTAGCACAATCATGGAGGTTTCCTAGTAAGATTAGGAAACACCTCTCTCTTTCCATTAGTCTTCTAGCTAAGGTAGGAAACTACCTGGAACCTTGCAGAGCAAGCCATGGGACTTGTAAAGCCAGCCGTCGATATGAGTGGGGCGCGAATCGTATTCTCCATCCATTGATAGAGGATGGGATACACCAAGCAGTTTTGGGTTCCATCCCCGGGATGGTAACAGAATAGATTGCAGCCACCAGGTGACTGGGTATTTCTTGCTCAGATGGCGTTGAAACTCTCATTAGATATTTCAGTCGATCCCAAGTACAGTTTTGTAATGCGATATGAAGTACACTTTTAATTATAATGTTTTCAAAAGGATAAAAAGAATTATTCATTCTCACTTAACGGATTAACGATTCCAATCTCTTGCCACTTTTGACTCCCAATCGATTGTCCATTTTTCCAATTGATTGCCCTTGACAACATACCCAATCAATTTCCCCCTTATCAATCAATTGCCTTCATAAATATCTGATGCCAACCAATTGCCACTGATCCCAATTGATTGCCAAGTGAAAAACTTGGTCTACAAGAACATGGATATGTTATTATCCTAATTAGTATGAATTACAACATCATTCCTATATAAGTGCCCTAAATCTAGACTCGTAGATCCAAATTAAGGTTTCAATACCCTAAGAGATCGGATATCCATGGATTAAATGCCGACCCCACAGACTCTGGTTACCCCAACATAGAGGGATAGCTTCGCCTAGGATAACTCGACTTTAATGTGGATACTACAAACAAGGACTTAAAACTATCCTATGAACTTTAAAGATCAAAACTAATAAACTAAAGCAGAAAAATAAAAAGGAACAAGAAGAACTTACTCCAAGAACTCCCCTCAGAGTACTTCTCCGGGAGAGCTTTGCTAGCACCGTGAACTCCAAGATTCTAAACCTAACTCTAGAACTAATATTTTTCCTAAGAACTTTTTAGGAGTGCTTGAGGAATCCTCCAAGGGGTTTCCCTTGGGCTCTCTAGCCCTTAGGATTTTCAGGTGTAGAAAATATATGGGGGTGAATGCCTCTATTTATAGTTTGAGATTTGGGTTGTGTTTTCTGTGTTTAAGTGATGTGGGACGGAGATACAAGCTTTAAATGCTTGTACTTAGGTTATTTTGAGGTGTACCTAGGAGTTTTTCACTAAGTGGAGTAAGTATATCAGGATATACAAGTTTTTAAATTCTATCCTAATCCTTTTAGAGAGTTTTGGAAACTAAAAATATTAATTTTCGTATTTAAAAAGTCTCCAAAAATAAAATAAGATAGAAATTCCGATTTGGGCTTTTAATCTCGTCACTGTACTAGGGGCCATCTTTAAAAAGCCATATCTCAAATTGGGCTTCTGACCTACGGATTTATATGCCCAAGAAACGTATTATCCATTCCAAGTAGTTTCACGCTTACACTTCTCCTAGTTTAAGAGTTATGGTCGAAATGCTAAAGTTGTATTAAAAATGGCTGCTTGTAATGGGCTTTCAAGGTTATTTTAGTATGAAATTTATTTGGGAATTATTTGGCCAAAAACAAGGTTTGGGCTGTGGTTTACAAATATTTTAGAACTAAAATGAACTTCTTGAGATCCCACCACAGGGTCTGGATTTTGGCTTGGGTAGTTCTATTTGGCTAATTAATAATATCTTGGTAATTTTACGTAGAAAATATTTTATTTTGGTTTTTTTTCCTTCTAAATAGTGTTTCTAACATACCTAAGTCTTCCTAAAGGTTATCCTAATGTATCTCGGAGAACACGGTACTTCACAGAATTCTATTCCATAACCGACAAATTCTGACTCCGATCATTGGATTGTTCTTGAGGCGGGGTCCCTTCTGACAAACGGACGAATCAAAATAGGGTGTCTACACTCACCTTGCTAAGAATGTAAGAACACCATAAAATTTGTTCTCTTTTACGTTCCTACAATATTATTCATCAACCACTCACAACATTCTCAAGGCTCTGCCTTGAAGTGTTATTAAGCCTGTGTTCTCGATCCGTTTACTCCAACGTCTAGTTCATGTGGAGACGAGATCAAACAAAAGAGATCTCGAAGGTAAAATCTAATTCAGCCTGTAAGGTTTGTAGTCTTCACCTAATTTTTTTGGCAATACCAGCCCAAACACGCATGAATCATGAAAACATGGAAATAGTAGTATCAAAGGCCCATGATACCACGTATGGGTTGGACGTAACTATGTTGTCTGATAAAACTAGTCTTATGCATTAACTGATTGACAGATAGAACATAGAATTGTTTTAACCCCTATTTTGTTGTGCTCTTATCCTACTATTTTGGTCACCTTTATTTGTTATGTGATTGGATCCCACTATGGTTTTATTCGTGGTTAATGTTTATGTAATCAAATCTGAAGGTAGTTCATAGATGCTTTCGAAGGCTGTTTTTTTATGGACAATCTATGTTGAACGTAATTTGTGTTAAAAAAAATATGCTAGGTAAAACTCCGCTCTGGAGCACTTCCCTAGAATCCCCAAACGGGTTATCAAAAGTGGCATTGTAGAGCAAGCTGAGGTCAACATGAATTCCTTCTTGGATCAAGAGTTATAGCTTGACGACAATAGTTGGATACTTTCTTTTCTTTTCTTTTTCTTTTTCTTTTTTTTTTAATCTAGGTTTCCTATTGACATGTGATTCATGTGTACTATTATTCATGTTTGTATTGTGGATATTTTAGTAATTAGAACATGTATAATTGTTAGTACATGTGTACTATTATTCATGTCTGTATTATGGACATTTTAGCGATTAGAACATGTAAAATTGTTACTAGACTTATATCACCTATCTAGCTACATGTTTAATTTATAGGGATACTTAATACATAGTCCATTATAGTCACCCTTTTCTAGAAATTGGTCCTTAGCATAACACAACTTCAGAATTAGTCCCTCGCCTATTTTGAGGACCAAAATACCCCTATATTATAGATATATATATGTGGTAATTGTCATCCAAATCTCACAAATCAAGTCTTCCTCCAAATCTCTCTCTCTCTCTCTCTCTCTCTCTCTCTCTCTCAAGAAAAGCGGTTGACGCGCTTTGAGGAAGAGGCCTCGTCGTCCAATCCGACCTACCGCTCAGATGTAGAGAAGAGAACCGGGCGGGATGACGTCAAGGCCCAGTTCGAACAACTGCAGCAGCAGATTGAAAGGTTGAGCCGGAAGTCCGGCCATGACCTCACCAACACGGAGATGGAATCACCCTACACCGCTCGGGTGACGCAGTTTCCTATTCCATGGAAGTTCAAACCCCCTCACTTTAGCTCCTATGACGGCACAGGGAGCCTGGTGGACCACATCTGCACCTACAAGGCCCAGATGGCACTGGTCACCACGGTGGATGAGCTACTGTGCCTGGCCTTTTCCAGTACCCTGAAAGGGCCAGCATCACAGTGGTTCCATGCTTTAAAGCCCCGGACGGTCGATGACTTCAAGGCCCTCAGCAAGCTATTCATCAGCCAGTTTGTCGAGATGCTCGACCAGTCGTAACCGGACACTCAACTGCTGATCGTCAAGCAGCACAAAGGGGAGTCCCTGAGGGAGTATGTGGACCGTTTCAACTAGCAAAGGCTCCTGATTTGCAATCTCAATGAAACGGCCGTAATTATGGCCTTCTGTCCGGGAGTTCAACACACCAAGGTTGCCACGTCGTTCCATCGAGACCGATCGACAACCCTGGTAGAGCTCTCGGAGAGGGTCGGAAAGTACATAGACACTGAGGAGTTCCTGAAGGCGAAGCGTACCAGCCATGCGGGAGACGAATCCCTGAAGGCCAAGCGCAAGCGTGAAGGATTTGAGAAGGGCTCGGAAAAGAAGCTGAAGTAGGATCAGAAGGATGTCCGGGGTCAACCCCTGATTGCTTTCACACCCCTTTCCTGGCCCATACAAGAAGCCGAGGCGCAGAGGTTGCTTCAGCAGCCAGCAAAACTCAGAGCCCCGCCCGGTAAGAGGAATCATGACAAGTTCTGCCGCTTCCATAGAGACCACGACCATGAAATGGAGGATTGCTTTAAGTTAAAGATAGCGATCAAGAAGCTGATTGAGCAGGTACACCTTGTAGAGTTCGTCACAGCAGATAGACGACCCCGGCAGGACACCCGAGCTCCTGATCAGCCACTGCCACTTGGCCAAATCCACGTTATCTCTGGAGGAATGTTAGGCGGTGGGGACTCACAGTTGGCACGAAAGAGGTATGCTCGGGCATCCTGGGCGGATGTCTGGTAGGTCCAATCCACCAGCACCCCGCCTATTGATGTCCTAACATTCATCTCCGACGACTTGCAGGGCGTCCACTGCCCCCGTGATGACCCGCTAGTTGTGACGCTTTCTATAGCCAACTACATGGTCAAGAGAGTGCTGGTGGACACGAGCAGCTCATCCGACATCATGTTCAAGTCGGCATTCGATCAGCTCAGGATGTCCAGGGATTGACTTCGGCAGGTTGCTACCCCCTGGTTGGATTCAACGGCTCCAGCACACAACCGCTCGGGACAATCGAGCTCCCAGTTCTCATGGGAACCTACCCTTAGCAAGCTTCCGTGCTGACAAATTTTGTGATCGTAGAAGCCCCGTCGGCCTACAATGTCATTCTTGGGAGGCCGACCCTCAACAAGGCCAGGGAGGTCGTCTCCACCTACAGCTTTATAGTGAAGTTCCCAACTCCTCAGGGACCCAGATCCTTGCGTTGAGATCAGACTACCGCCCGGAGTTGCTACGTCAGCTCGTTACGCCGGTGGGCAATCACCGAAACATTAAACGTCTAGGAGATGGACCCTTGGGACCAAAGTGACACGGTAGGTCCGGTAGAAGAATTGGAAAGAGTGACGCTGGATCTCGAGTACCCAGACCACACGGTCAGCATTGGTACCCTATTGGAGCCCGGCCTGAAGGAAAAACCGACTCAGTTCTTGAGGCAAAATCAGGACATTTTTGCTTGGAGTCATGAGGATATGCCTGGGATTAACCTCTGGATAATGTCTCATCATCTTAGTGCGTGCCCGAATTGCTGACCAGTGAAGCAGAAGAGAAGGGGCATGGCTCCTGAGAGACAGAAAGCGGTATCCGAAGAGGTAGAAAAGCTTCTGAAGGCGAAGTCCATTCGAGAAGTCCACTATCCTGACTGGTTGGCTAATATCGTTCTGGTAAAAAAAGCAACGGGAAGTGGAGGATGTGTGTGGACTTCACCGACCTCAACAAGGCTTGCCCCAAGGATTGCTATCCGCTACCCAGGATAGACTCCTTATGGATTCTACGATAGGTCACTTACTCCTCTCGTTTATGGACGCCTACTCGGGGTACAACCAGATCAACATGTACCCTAGGGACGAAGAGAAGACTGCATTCATCACTGATCAGGGGATGTATTGCTACAAGGTTATGCCATTCGGTCTCAAGAATGCCGGGGCCACTTACCAATGCCTGGTCAACTACATGTTCAAGGACCTGATTGCGAAGTCTATGGAAGTATATGTGGATGATCTGCTGGTCAAGAGCCGGGACGAGTCCGATCACCTTGAGCATCTGGCCGGGGCCTTTAGCATTTTGAAAAAATTCAGGATGAGGTTGAACCCGACCAAATGCACCTTCGGCGTCTCGTCCGGGAAATTTTTGGGCCATCTAGTCAGCAGACGGGGAATTGAGGCAAACCCCGAAAAGATCAAAGCCATCATCAACATGTTATCGCCCAAGTCGACGAAGGAGGTTTAGAGCCTAGCTGGACGGGTGGTCGTACTGAACAGATTTATCTCCCGAGCAACCGACCGGTGCCTGCCATTCTTTAAAATCCTCCGCAAAGCGTTTCAGTGGTCAGAAGAGTATGAAGAGGCATTCCAAGAACTCAAGAAGTACTTGGCGTCCCCTCCTCTACTCTCAACATCCGTGCCGGGGGAAGAATTGTTCTTATACTTGGCAGTGTCACCATCAGCGGTTAGCTCGGCACTCATTCGGGAAGAGCACGGGAAACAGTTCCCAGTGTACTATACCAGCCGGGCATTACAGGGCACAGAGAGCAGATACTCTCATATCAAAAAATTGGCTTTCGCCCTCATCACCTCGGCCAGAAGGCTCCGTCCATACTTTCAGGCTCACGTCATTATGGTACTCATAGATCAACCTCTCCGCAGAATCCTCAGCCGTCCAGACACATCCGAGAGGCTCGTCAAGTGGGCATTGGAGTTGGAAGAATTTGAAGTGATCTACCGACCCCGGACTGCCATCACGGGACAAGCCATAGTAGACTTTGTAGTTGAGTTCACGTATCCAGAAGACCCGGTTGAAGAGTCTAAGCCACCGGCCCTACCGCCCGGGTTACACTCTGACATCCCTACCTGGGTATATTGCATGTGAACGGTTCATCGAATCAGCAAGGCAGTGGGGCAGGAATCATCTTAACTACCCCCGACGGCATCCAACTTGAGTACGCGTTAAGGTTTGGGTTTCGTGCCTCCAACAACGAGGCTGAATACGAAGCCCTATTGGTCGGATTGCAATTGGCCATTTCTATGAGTGCGCAACAGGTCCAGGGATACAGCAATTCCCAGCTCGTGGTCTATCAGGTCAACCAAGAGTACGAAGCACGGGAAAACAACATGGTAGCCTACTTGGCCCTTGTCCGAACTGTTTCCAAAAAGCTCCGGGGATTTTCCATCACGTAGATACCCAGAGAGGAAAATACCAGGGCCGATCGGTTGGCTCGCCTTGCCTCATCTTCTGAGTCAGACTCTCCCGGGATAAGGATTGAATATCTACCCGAGCCAAGTGTGATCAACTCGGAAGGCATGAAAGTGGATCCGGTCACCCTGGGACCCAACTGGATGGACCCAATCGTGACATTCTTGACAACAGGCGCGCTACCAGACGAGAAGGAAGAGGCCCGTCGGGTTAAAGACCGGGCAGCCCAATACCATCTTGTTGACGGCATCCTCTCCAAGAGGGGATTAACTATCCCGTACCTTCGCTGAGTCCACCCTGCACAAGTCCAAGCGATATTGTTTGAAATCGACGAAGGAGTGTGCGGGAATCATATCGGAGGCCGGGCACTCTCCAGAAAGGCCCTATTGCAAGGTTACTACTGGCCAACCATGGCCCGGGATTCTCAAGAGTATGTCAGAAAGTGTGACAAGTGTCAGATATACTCTCCCATGATCAACCGACCAGGAGAGCTCCAGACACCAATCCATAGCCCTTGGTCGTTCGCCCAGTAGGGAAACGACATAGTCAGTCCCTTGCCGATGGGAAAAAGACAGGTCAAGTTTGCCGTGATCGATGTTGATTACTTCACCAAGTGGGTGAAGGCCGAGCCCTTGGCAACAATAACTAAACAGAAAATGGAAAGCTTCGTCGAAAGGAATATCCTCAGTAGGTTCGACATCCCCCAGGTCCTGGTCAGTAATAACGACAGACAATTCGACACCCCTACCTTCAGGCAGTTCTGCTCGGGCTACGGGATACTAAATCATTACTCCTCCCCCGAGCACCCTCAAGCCAACGGTCAAGCCAAGGTGACAAACCGAACAATCTTGCAGTCAATCAAAATAAGGCTTGAAGGCGCCAAAGGGCTGTGGGCTGAAGAACTGTCAGCCCTCCTGTGGGCCTACCGCACTACACCCCGAGCGACAACAGGCGATACGCCGTTCACTTTAACCTACGGATTCGAGGTGGTGGTCCCCACAGAGCTCGGGTTGCCTACATATCTGGTGGCTAACTTTAGTGTGCCGGATAACAAAGACACTCTCAGGTCAGAACTGGATTTGGTGGAGGAAAGAAGAGACAGAGCCTATCTAAAGGTGGCAGCCTACAAGCAACGGGTCTCACGATACTACAACAGCAAGGTAAAGCACTGTAATTTTCAAGTCGGAGACCTCGTCCTTAAGGCAGTGAACCAGTCTACCCGGATCCCGAGCAATGGGAAATTGGGGCAAACTGGGAAGGCCCGTATAAAGTAACCCGGGTCAACCAACCGGGAACTTACTGGCTACAGAGCATGGACGGGCACGATCTCTCTCATCCTTGGAATGTGCAACACCTCCGCAAGTAATATCAGTAAGCTTGACCACAGGAATTTAGTATTGGTAGAGAAATTTATTTTTGTAGCTCTAATTGAGCAACCGCTATAAATTTTTGTTTTTAAATAAAATTAAATGGTTTAGTTTGCAAATTTAATCCCGCCAATATCCCGTGCATAGCAGAAAAGTCCTCGGGCCAAACCCCGAGACGTGAAAGACCTTGGCTAAAAACCAAGGCAGAAAAGACCTTAGCTAAAAACCAAGGCAGAAAAGACCTCGGGCCCCGAACCCAAGTACAAAAGACCTCGGGCTCCGAACCCAGGCATCGGCTTCGCCTAGGTCCAACCGACGATGGGGGCAAACCCCTAGGTGGCTGACGATGGCAAGCCTTAAGGACCCTGCAACCACCCATGTTCCAGGTCGATTTCCTACGGTCACTCCTCACCACGTCCCCACCTTCGCAGGACGCTTGGGGGGCAAGGAGATACCCGACCCAAATAGAAAATTACCCAAGCTTCGCTTAGGTCCAACCGACGATGGGGACAAACCCCTAGGTGGCCGATGATGGCAAGCTTCAAAGGACCCTGCAACCACCCATGTTCCAGGTCGGTTTCCTACGGCCACTCACTCATGCACTCCCGCCTTAGCAAAATGCTTGGGGGGCAGGGAGAATATATGCTAAAACAGGAAATCACACAGGTCACTAAAAGAACTTGGAAGACATTCCTAAGTACTTACACTGATCAGAGATAGATACCCCGGACGGTAAAACAGGATACTCCTATAATACATCGAGACATCCCGGACGGTAAAGCAGGGTATTCCTATAATACACCGGGACATCCCGGACGCTAAACAGGACCAGTTCCTATGGCACACTGGGCAATTACCTTTAAAACAGGTCAAGAAGACTAGGTGTTCTGCTGGTTACAGTCCTAACCCATTTGCTAAGGCGAGGGTTACGTCGGCTAAAAACCAAGTGGATACTAGCAATTAAAAACAGGCACAGTGCAGACAAAAATGAAAATGAGCAGTAAATGGAAAGAAAGTTTGACCTTAAGGGCATTTTCATTAATGTTAAGAACTGTACAAAGCCTGGGGGGCAGTTGTAGTAGCCTCCCCATAAAAAAAAACTACAAACACACCCATAGGTCATGGGTTATCCACAACGACCACCTCCTCCTCCTCAGCAGCCTGCTCTTCCACAGAGGGGTCCCCGATCGGTGTAGCTTTAGCAGCGACCTCGAAGTTAGCTTGGCCCTCTTTTCAGTAACTGGACTCTGCCTAAGAGTAGCCGGACAGGTCCCATTCAGGGTGGTCAGTAGCAGCCCGCTTCGCCAGATCAGCGTAGCCCGTGAGGAACCCTGCCTCGAACTCCTCCTCAGCATCCTTGGCTTCAGCCTCCCGAGCGGCAGTGAGCTCCGAAAGCGTGGCCGTCATGGCCGCCAAGTCCTTCTCGGCAGTGATCCTCCCGGCCTCTACGACTGCAGCTTTCAACTCCGTAACCTTTCGGACAGCCCGCTCGGTTGAAAGAGAGTCGCGGGTCTCCCCCAGCTCCAGGGCCGCTGCCCAGGATTTCTCCTCCTCCACGGAGAGAGCAAACTCTGCGGACTCCTGGGCAGCCCTCTCTAAGGACAGGTCAGTCTCTATAGCGGCCAGCCTCTCAACAACACGAGGAAGGGTGGCTTCAGCCCTGGCCGCAATACAGCCAATCTGCAAGATCACAGCAACGTCAGTATACGCATGGAAGAAAAGCTAATGTTCATATCATAAAATAACTCATCATGTGGCTGATGCTATAGAGCCAACCGATTATCACCTCGGGACTAAGCAGAGCGCATTTGTCGATCTGACTCTGCAGTAGCCCGGGCCGGACCCTTCTGCGGACGTCGTCCGCCGTCTCGACCGCTGGCCTCGAGGAGGGGTCCGTGCGAATGGTCTCCTCCATGCTCGGGAAGGAGACCCCGGACGGTTTGGCGGCGGGGGGAAGTGGTGATGGCGCGACAATGGTAACGCTGGGTGTTGAGGCCGCAACAGCCTCCTTCTCCGCCCGGATAGAGATTCCCTGGGAGATCCTCTTGAGAGGCTAGCCCTTGGCGGGGTCTGGCTTCTTCCTCTTCTGGCCAACCCAGGCCATCAAGGCCGCCTCTTTTTCCTTCAAAGCCGCCACGCTTTTGGAAGCCATTTCTGCAAAATCAGAGAAGAGCACATGAGAATTCGGCAAAATACCAAATAAAGAAAATCGGAAGGTCAAGAGATGGAATTTACCAGGAATTATCGCCGGGAATATGGGATCTACAAAGTGATGCTGGGGCTCGTAAGAAGTCTTCGGGCTTCCCGACCGGGTCAGCACTTTATTGATGTCATTTGGGTCCTCCACCAAAGACAAGATCCTCGCTTGGAACTCGTCGGGAAGACTGGGTGAGTCAACTGATCCCATTGCAAAGCAAACATACAAACGGATTAGTCATGGAAAAATACAGAGACTTATCAGGAAAGAAAAGTGATTGGGCTTCCCCGCCCAGGAGGTCCTCAATTGTATACCCGGTGCCTTTTCACACATCCCCAGGGTGGACATTTGGAAGAATTTCTTCTTCCATCCTTTATTATTGCTCGGGCAGTTAACTATTATCTTCCGCCCCTGCCTGGCCCCGAGCGAGAAGAAACCAGACTCCCCATGAACTTGGAAAGACCGGTGGGTCCAGAAGAACTCATGTAGGGTGAGCTCATACCCGAGAACTTGAGGTCACAAGGAGATGCACCCCATCAGATACCGCCAACCGTTCGGGGCAAGCTGCCCGGGGGAGATCCTGAGGTAGATGAGTGCGTCCCAGGCAATAGGATGGAGCGGTAGGCGAAGGCCTACCGTAAAGGCATCTTCGCATAGGGTAACGAAGCCCGACCCGTGGAAGTTGGCCCGCCGTCGTGGACAGACAGAGAGAAGGGTCTGGGAATATCATATCTATCCCTGATCTGAACCAAATCAGGACCGCGCAGGGTGCTAATGATTGATTCGCATGCAAAGACGAAGTCGGGACTGTTCGGTACAAACCCTTAATCGCCCGACCCCCGAGACGTCGAAGCCACAGGAGAATCCCAGTGCGTTTCCTCGTGAGACGCCCTGGCAGGTATCCTCCCCTCACTGTGCTGATCAGAGGGGGCCGAAGGAGGAGGGTTAAGGCTTGTGCTCAAGGTCCCTGATCGTGAGTGCTCGTCCTCTGATCGGGATGACGAGTTGAAGTCTGAGTGGCACATGTCTAAGTCTACGGTGGACCTAGGAGGCAGACGGCGACCTAAAAATGGGTCACGAACTCCAAGCCTAAGATACAATGGAGGCAGATCTAACAACCTGAAGGGAAGGTCATACAAGACTCTAGATGAAAGGTAGCACTCTCTCAAGACTCTCCCAGGAATGCCCGTTCGGTCCAATGGCTCTAACGTATCTCCGGATTGGAAGAAATGACAGAACCTAAAAAAGAAAAAATCTCACGCTCGTTCTGACCTAAGTGGGTTCACTCCCTCCAGTTTTGTTCAGAAAAGAAGAAAAGAATGAAGAACTGAAGACAGAAAGGAAAGACTTACAAGATTTAGCGCAGAAAAGGGGTCGGGAATCTTGCTCGGGATCTTGTTTACTCTCAAACCACTCAGTAAACTCTCTCACTTGGCAGCAGAAATTGAAGAAATGAGCAAGTGTTCCTTATATAGGAATAACAGGCGGTCCACATCAATCAGATCCAACGGCTCAGAAGTTTTCCCGCCAAGAGCCGCCAGACAGCTGTCACCTCGGGATTATGAAAGGCCACCTCAAAAGGCACGCGCATTAAATGCGTTACGTGACAGTCCGGTTATCACGCAGCTAATCGGTTACATCCGAACCGACTTCGATGGATCCTGACTAGGCCAATTACTCCCTAACACGTGGCAACACCAACACCCGAGCTCCTCTCTGTATCGGTCGGTGATTCCATCGGGTGATCTGGAAGGTGGGCCCCATCCCGAGCAGCATTCCCGGAGGATATCCGGACAGTTTCCAAGAAGGTACTAATTTTTGAATCCTCACCCGATGAAGCATCCAGTCAGTTTCGAAAATGGGGGGCAACTGATATGTCCAAAATTATCCAGCCATGAAGTCAGTCTGCCACATCACCAGGAGGTGAGAGTTATCTCGGTAACGGCACCAGTTGCCGAGCAATCCCGAGGCATTCGTTAGGACCGCGCGGTTCGCATCAATAGGCCAGGAATGAAAGACCGCGGCATCCTATGGACCCGGCCCAACTAGCAGTTTCCTAAATCATCTGCAAGACTGCAAGAGGGAATGTGGCAGTTTCTTAAACCACTTAGGAAACTTTCCCCAAATCATGTAAATTAATTGTAATTAGATTAGGCTTCCTAATCTAACTAAGTTACCATGTAAGGGTGGACTCTTGCACCTATAAAAGAGCCCGCCTACCCTGTCTATAGGGACCCGAAAAAGAACTCTCTAGCTAACAAGCATAGAATAGAGAATTCACCATCAATACGCACATACCCGATCTGTATTACTGGTAGTGTCGCCTGATCGGGAGAGAACTAATCCTAATTATACAACTTAACTCACATTTGTTAGTACTTTTTATCCTGTTTTGTGTATTTTTATTTTGTTTTCGAGTTTGTGACAGGATTTGGAAGAAATCAAGTATATCAGGCTAAACAGGGTGAAAAAGTAGAAGAAAAGAAGCTGAAAAAGCCACCTCGCGCGCGCGACCCGCTCGCGCGAGAATCCAGAATTTGCTCGTGCGACTCGCGCGCGTGACCTGCCAAATGATGCGCTCGCGCGGCCCGCGCGCGCTGTGGATACCGGGAATCGGACCACTCCTCTCGTTTGAGATTGTTTTGAAATTGATTTGAATCAAAGAAAGGAAATAGGTCTGTTGAAAACAGATACAGAGTCGCCACTTGGTCTTTAGGGAACCAAGAAACCCAAATTTGACTCACCCAAATGGATTAAGGGCACCGGCCCTTCATAACCAAAGAACTTGGTTCGGGGTTTTGGTACGAGAGAGGAAGGAGCCTTTGTCGCGACTAAAATACCCTCTACTCGCCCTGTCTTTCGACGGGCCTCAATTAGCATCCAAATAATCATCTTATACTATGTATGGTTCGACAATTAATACTATGGTAGTATGTTACATTGCATAAGAAACTTAAAAATGGAAGATCTAAAGATAAAATATCATTCATAAGATCTAAGTCAAATATCATACAATGCAAAGTGAAAGATCACACAAATAAACCTAGGAAAAATCGTCTAGTCATGTATCAAATAATCAAGACTTCCTAATCTAAAGGGGGACATGAATTTTTCTTGAAACAAATAAACAAAGAAATCAAAATATGCTTAGCAAGCTAGTATGATGCATGTTAATCTTTGAGAAAAGAAGATCCCTCAATCCCCGGGACGGATGAGAAAGGATGATTAGATCAAGGGGAAGTATGAACGTGTGATCGTGATCATCCCTTATAATCTTCTTAGATTAAGAGTTACAAAAACCCCAAATCTTGCATGAATGCAATGTATGTATCTAAGATGTGCAAAGGTTGTAGTGTGTTTTGGGTACATGGATTTCTAGAATGACTTAGAAGTCTAAAATGTGTATTAATGAATGAATGAAATTAACATGGGATATGTACAAATGTAGTATGAACTACTTCCTAAGATATGAACTAATTTGGAATGCATATAAGCATCAAATCAAAGAATGAAAGTTAAAGTATACTTGCTGTGAATAGTGGACAGAACAGTAGCATGATCTTTTGGAATTCGAAAAGAGGGGTTAGGAATGTTTTCAATGAATGATTTTTTATGGAGATGTTCCTTATTGTGTCTAGAACACAACCCAAAAGGCCAATCTTGAATAGCTATCACAGATTGAGAGAAATCATATAAACAACAGAGGTCACTCAGAAACAGAGTTCATACTGTCGACTGAAATGTTGAAATATCTTAGAAAATGAAAACGAATGATCTAGAGGCCCATTTTATACAGAAAGTTTCCTAAGACATTGAATTTTAAGGGAAAAATAAGTTAGGACCACCCCGTTTGGAAAAGTTTTCTGGAAAAGAGGTCGTAAGTTGACCTAGCTGCTGTGACAGCAAAAACAGAATGTTTGGAAGGAATGTTGGGACCCAAATGGACCATTTCCAAGTACTTCCAAGTCAAACCAAAAATCGTGGGTGTTCTCCAATGAGTTAGGAAGACTTTCTAAGTGGCCTTGTATCCATATGTTGAGTATTGAGTTCTAGAAAAATCTTTGAACCCAACTCACTCACTGTTTTGACTCATTGTTTTGAAGATTTTGGGGAAAACAAAGTTTTGTTTCTTGAAACCAAATGAGAGGGATTGAGAGGGGTTTGGAAATAGATGTTTTGAAAACATATTTTCAACACTCAATAAGGATCATAGCCACTTAGAATACCTACATCAAACTCATCATTTAAGAACCTCCAAGATTGTTGGAGAGATTTATTTTTATTTGAACATAACTTCAATACACTTCAAGAATACCTTGGAGGTATTGAAGTTATGATCATCATCTATCAAACATGTTTTTGAGGTCAAGAGCTACTATCCATAAGGATTCACTCACCCCAAACTTCATGTCATCACTTAGATGATGATGAACTAGTAAGTAAATAAAGAAAAGAAAAAGAAATGAGATAAGGAGAGATGAACATATATATAATCAAAGCAAGTAAATAGCAATCAATAGATGATAATCAATGTGATTTTGGACTTGTAGCTTGGTGTTTCACTCATAGATTTTGACATTTGGACATGGAAGTAGCTTCCTATCTCATGAATGCTCAAGAATGAGGGTTGGAGTGGACTTTGAATGTGAAGTATATAGAAGGATGATGGAAGAAAACAAGAATAAAACTCACTTTCTTATAGAAAATCAATGGGAGAAGCTCCCTTTCTCTCTTCTAAACCTATCTCTATCTCTCTTCTTCTCTACAACTTTTTAAGCTTTGCACTTGGCCCCCCTAAAATGAAGAGCAATGGAGGGTTTAAATAGGCCAATTTGGGGTGATTTTGGGGTTTTAGAAGTACTCCCATTGGTCCCAAACAACTGTGAACATAAAACTATGTCGTTTTGGCTTTCAATTAATCAAATTGGACCCCCAAAAAATTTACAATAATGGACTCTGCGAGGGATGAGTGCAGCGGCGGCACTGGGCCAGTGCCGCGGCGGCAGTGCTCCTCTGAAGCCCAGAAAATTACGTTTAGGCCCCCAGAGGTTCCGGTATTCGCGAAAAAGCCCTATTTCGTCCAAAATTCACAGAAAATGCATACAAACTCCAAATTGAGGTTGTGATATACCGTTGGAAAGGTTATGGAGTCTAATTTACATAAAAAATAGTTCGGGGATAGGTCACTTTGAAAAGTTTTACGGTATTCGCGATAAAAGCCGATTTGATCGCCTTTTTCGCCTTTGGAAATTCATAATAAACTCGTTTTAAATCTGAAAATTATGTGCGATATACCGTCGGAAAGCTGTTGACCTCTAGTATCCATGAAAAATATTTGAAAATTGTCACGGTGCCCCGGTTCTAAAGTCAAATTCCGGTCAAACTGGTCAAACCTGGGATTCCCGGGAAGTTCTGGAAACCTCTGGGAGTTCCCGGGAGCTGATGTTTTCGCTCGATTTTCTCTTAAAAACTCATTTTATCGCTTTTCTTACGACGTAGCATGTTTTTAGAACTTTGGGACCAAAGCTGGGAGTTTTCGGGCTTTCAGGGGCATTTTGGTCATTCTGAGCATTCTGAGAGATAGAGCTGACTTCCGAGAGTCCTTTTGAGTCTTTTACGATCATTGTCAACCACCAAGCTATGGGTCTCCTAAATTTGATAGCTGACAAAATGGGGTGTCTACAGTTTGCCCCTCTTTGGCATGAACTTGCGAGGCAACGCATGTCGCAAGCGAGTGCCAAAGTTTCGAAGAGACAGGACTTTTGGAGGCTATAGATTTAGGATAAACAGCGTTGCAAAAGATGAAAGGATGATGAGGTTAGTGCTGGTCGTGCTCCGCGTGAGCTGCCTACGTATCCCAAGGGGAATCAGACCAGGACGTAGTTCAGGGCACAAAGGGATAAATCACAGATGCACATACACAACAATCAGGCGGATGCTATGCTATATGAGGATGATATGCAATGTGTGGATGTGATATGATCTCGTACATGAGTCCTATCATGCCTAGCTTTCTGATCCTAGAATGAGCAGGTGCCATGGGGTGTGTGCCACTCCAAGTGGACTTAAGCTGTGCTAGTATTTCTAACTGTGATGCAGTTATTGACCCGAATAGGGACATCAAGGTTTGAATACTCTAGGTCTTGGAGCAAACTTCTGAATTTTGGGAAGTGTGCTTTGTAAGCGAATGTAATTGGATGTAGGGTCCCGGAGGACTATATTGGAGATGCTGTTTGATAGTTAACCGACGGACACGGAAGCCCTGGAAATTAAGAGACGGACACAGAAGTCAAGAGATGTCAAGTGATGAAATCCCGAGATGTCAAGCGATGAACATGGAAGCCCCATTAATAGAAGCCCAAGATTTTGAATGAGAATGATGAATACGACACATTTTGAATGAGAGTGATGGTAAACTATTGATGATTAATGAACTAACGATGTACGAATCGAGATGATGAGTCGACAATGAACTACTGTGACTATCATGGATTGGATCAACAGTTGGACTAACCGTGACCAGAAGAAGTGACGATGTACGAATCGAGATGATGAGTCAACAGTGAACTGCTGTGACTATCATGGATTGGATCAACAGTTGGACTAATCGTGACCAGAAGAAGTGACGATGTACGAATCGAGAGGATGAGTCAATAGTGAACTACTGTGACTATCATGGATTGGATCAACAGTTGTACTAACAGTGACTAGAAGAAGTGACGATGTACGAATCGAGATGATGAATCGACAGTGAACTACTGTGACTGTCATAGATTGGACTGATGATGTACGAATCGATATGACGAGTCGACAGTGAACTACTGTGACTGTCATAGATTGAACTAACGATGTACTAATCGAGATGACGAGTCGACAATGAACTATTGTGATTGTCATGGATTGAACTGGCGATTGAACTAATCGAGATGTCGAGTCGACAGTGAACTACTTTGACTGTCATGGATTGGACCAACGGTTGGACTAACCATGATCAAAAGAACGGACGATGTACTAATCGAGATGACGAGTCGACAGTGAACTACTGTGACTGTCATGGATTGAACTGACGATGTACTAATCGAGAAGACGAGTCGACAGTGAACTATTGTGACTGTTGTGATTGAACTGACGATTGAACTAACCGAGATGTCGAGTCGACAGTGAACTACTGTGACTGTCATGGATTGGACCAACGGTTGGACTAACCATGATCAAAAGAACAGACGATGTACTAATCGAGATGACGAGTCTACAGTGAACTACTGTGACTGTCATGGATTGAACTGACGATGTACGAATCGAGATGATGAGTCGACAGTGAACTACTGTGACTGTCAGGATTGAATTGCCGATGTACGAATCGATATGACGAGTCGACAGTGAACTACTGTGACTGTTGTGATTGAACTGACGATGTACAAATCGATATGCCTGCTGGGGGATTAAACTGAATCTGTTGGGGATGAAGCGACTCTTTTTGGGATCTCTCTTCAACTACTTCTCTTGACCAGGAACCAGGATTCAAATTCGAATCTCTCATAGTTGATCAAATCTTGCTGGCCTGGAACCGGGATCCATCAACAGCCACTTATGGACTTGTGTTGCTTGGAGATGAAGGAAAATCAACAGCCACTCATGGACTTATGTTGCAAGGAGATGATGGTCAACTTTCGATGGTTTGGAAAGGGATGAAATTCGCATTTGCCCTAAGTTTGGACGCTTCTCATGCTGACGCCTTAACCGGTGCAGTTATGGTGTTTGGTACTCCTGCTTGTATTGGCATGCTCTTTATAACTTGATTTGAAAATTTTATTAGTCGCTGTTGACTTACACATTTGAGACTACAACAAACTCAAAAACTTGACAGACATTGACGCACGAGGATGACATATTTGACACAAGCTCGTCTTGTCAAAACTTGATGTGCTTTTGTCATAAACGATGTACCATTTCTCTTTTGGTGTTCACCCTTCATCTTAACATGGTAGCACTTTGCTGATAAATCTAATTTTTGAAAATTCCTCCTTAGTGATCTAGTCAATTTTCTGCTTCTCCCAGGAAGTGCTTTGAATTAGTGCCTTAGCTTTTAGAGTAAAAGATGCTCTATTTCAAAATTTTCAAAACAACTTGGTAACTTGAAAACTCGCCCTTGGTGTGAAGGGATTGTGTTAGGCAAACGGAGTTTGCCCCTAGTTTGAGCTGTATAAAGTGGGATTCATAAGCAAACGAGGTGGGTGACCGGAGTTTGCCCCTAGTTTGGATGATGGTTTATTGGAGGTTTTGGGCAAACGAGGTAGGTGACCAAAGTTTGCCCCTTGTATGAAGGGTAGATAGTAAAAGTCAGGCAAACGAGGCGGGTAGCCGATGTTTGCCCCTAGTGTGGAAGGTGATTTTCTGGCTTGAGGCATGGACCGTGACTTTAATCTCTCAAATGCTCATAACTTTTGCCTAGGCACCAGTGAGGTGACCTAGCAAGCTCTTTTCTCTCTTTTGTTATTGCTCACCTTGGATTTAACTCTAATTTTGCCTAGGCGTCCTTTCGGATTTTCGACCTAGCGAGTCATCCTTTTTTTTTCTTTTTGTAAGTCTGCCTACGTACCCCCAAGTGGGGATCAGGTCCAACGTAGTTCGGGCCATGGTCGGAAAGAAGCGGGTTGATTTTTAGGTAGGTGGGTTGACCGAACCGTTGTGGTTGCCTACGTATCCCTGAGCGGGAATCAGGTCGAGCGTAGTTCAAGGCAAGGCTTGAAATAAGGGGTTTGAGGTATGAGGGTTTTTCAAACCAATCGTCAAAGAAGTTCAAACTTGAGCCACTTGTGGTAGCTTTGAATAAAAAAGATTCAGTTTCAATCTCCCTTTCTTTTCTTTTTCTTTTTCTTTTTCTTTTTCTTTTGTTTTGAGGATTGATCCTTTTCACTTTTGCCTAGCCAGTCAATTCTTGCTTTTCATGTAGTTGATTCTTGCAAGATCCTTTAATCGCAATCTCAGAATTCCAGAATGTGCATGTCAGCTCTCGGAATTTATTTGTGGTCATTCCGTGCCTTTTGAAATGTGATCTTGGCACGTTCTTAAGATGTATCTTGAAGCGTATGATTCTCTTATCAAAATTTTCTCCAACATTTTGACTGGCTAGGGTCAGATTTTGGAAATCAACACCTTTTTCAGCTCTAACTTTTGCCTGGGTGCCCTTTCGGGTTTTCAACCTAGCGAGCTTTTTTTTTTTTTTTTTCTTTTCCCCTTTTTTTTTAAAGTGGAGATGAAACTCACTGAAATGTTTGGCTACCATCAAGGGCTAAGTTTGCATTGCTTTCAATCGGACAGATTGCGTGGCTCCCAATTGGATCGGGCTTAAGGCTTCGAAATGGTGGAAAAAAGGGTGTTGGGCAAGCCCCAAGTCAGTTTCAAGTATGTCTTTTCAAGATTGAGGCAAAAGCATCTTTAAATTCTTAAAGTAAGACTATTCAATTCCAGCTCTTCATCAGTGTCAGCGTGAAATCGACTTTAACCTTTCAGGATTCTTTTTGTTTTGTCGTAGAAAATTATTAGCAGAGTAATATCCATGGTAATTTGAAAAGTGACACTTTAGTTTAGTGATTCATGCATTTATGACTAGGCACATCAGATTAAGCAAAATGAGATTTCATTCCATCAATAGAGAAGGTTTACAGACTTATTAACAACTCGATGACAGACAGGCTCGATCACAAGACTAGAATTGAAATGGACTCGGAACATAGAACAGACTCAACTTGACTCGACCCCGTCTCAAATGGAGTGTCTTTGCGACCCATTTATTTTTCTTATTCTATTTTTTTTTTAGCAGAAGTTCCAAACACAATCACTTTACTGTATAGCTTCAACACTCATTGGCATCATCAAAGGGATCACCCGAGCGGTTGATCCAAGCCAAGATAGTGGATAGGATTAGGATGGGATACATCCTCTATGAGGTTCTGAATGTCATGGCGGAGGCAGATGCATTGATCGGTGGCATGGCCTAGATTTTGGTGGTAAGCACATCGTAGGCTCATGTTGTAGTGGGAAGGTATGGGATCCGGTAGCGGTTTGTGAGGGAGGAGCTGTAGGTGGCCCTTTCTAAGTAGGTGGTCCAAGGCTGTGGAAAGAGGAACATCAAGTTTAGAGAATTCGCGAGGGCCTTTTGGGCGATTTGGCGGAATGGACTGGTATGGACGAAGGGCGCAGGCCATTGATTGGTTGCTAAGTGCACTGATATCCGGGGAGTCCAGGGAGTAGTTAGGTCTCTTGGACTGGTGTTGGGGTTCATCCTTTTTGAACTTTCCTTCTCTGATGGCATCCTCTATTCTGGTGCCTATTTCAAATAGCTCTTCGAATGTGGAGATGGATTGGTAGAATAGCTTGTCATGATATACTGGTTACATGTTCTTGACCAGCATACGTACTTGCTCTTTTTCAACAGGTCTGTGGATCATTTGAGCCACTTTATTCCTCCATCTGCTCAAGAACGCAGTGAAGGACTCATTGAAGTTCTGCCTGGTAGTCTCTAGATCCCGGATGGTGATATCGAACTCTTGGTTGTAAGAGTAGTGATTAATAAAAGTTCTAGCAACGTCTTCCCAGACTCGGGTCTTGGAGGCTTCAAGGGTTAGGAACCAGGATAGTGCAGCATTCTTAAGGGTTTGCGGGAATAGCATCGCAATGTGCTCATGAGTGCAGCCCATCGATTGGAAGATGCTCATGCACAACTTGATGTGACTTTTTGGATTCCCTGTTCCATCAAAACGGTCAATTTCAGGCATTTTGAAGTTCTCGGGCAGCCTTAGCTTGATGGGCTCAAAGAGGTCTTCCAGGTCTAACATGTAATCATCGACCCCCTTGCTTTTCCTCAGTACGCTTTCCAACTTGTCAACCTTATCCATTTTCTCTTGAAGCTTCTTCTCATACGCAAATGGTGGGACCCCTTGAAACCAGTCTTCCTCCCCATTATTCTCAGGTGGTGGTTCAAACCCTGGTGGTGGAAACCCGGGCGGAGGTTGCGGCCGCTGCTGCTTCAATTCTTCCATGAAACTCAAAACTTGGGCCAGGCGATCAGATTGCTGGCTTATGGTTTTTCCCAACACAGTGACCTTATTTTCTAATTCTTCTTGATTCATGCTGAAGTAACTTGGTGGGCAGATCTTGACCAAACGATTGTTCGAACTTCTGACCTAAGACAAGGATCCTAGCTGCTGACTCCGGGAATCTATATAGACCTGACAAATTTTGAGAGGACTAGATCAGATTTTGACAGTGATGGCTTTAGACAGACAAAGACAGTGATGTTTAACAAACGTGGACTGACTTGTGCAAGAATGGTCGAGACAGTGCGCGCAGATTAATGAGAATGGTGCATGCACATGAGACAAGCATGCGGATGCAAGCCCTAATCTATATGATGCCCCTAGTTCTAACATATATCAGTTAAACAAATAAGGTCCTAGCCATACAGAGTGTGCTAACCTTACTTTCTAGTATGATCACCAAGAGATAACAGGGATTTCCGGGATACTTTGGGAATTTTGGACAGAGTTTCTGGGAGAAACAGGGATTTGGAAGATTCGGAGAAATTTCTAGAAGTCATTTGAGTTTCTAGGAGAACTAAGGATTTCTGATTGATTTGGACTGAGCTTCTAGGAAAAATTGGTATTTTGGGTATTTCTGAGAAATATGGATAGAGTTTCTAGGAGAAACAAGTATATCTGGGCATTTCTAGGTGATTTGGGCAGAGTTGCTGGGATTTTTAGAGAATCTGGGAGATTTGGGCAGAGCTTCTGGGAAAACAGGTACTTTGGGTATTTCTACAAAATTTGGATAGAGTTTCTGGGAGAAACTAGTATATCTTGGAAGATAGGACAGAGTTTCTGGGAGAAATTGGTATATCTAGCAAATCAGGTAGATTTAGACAGAGTTTCTGGGAAAAATTGGTTAATATGGTTATATCTGGGATATCTGGACAGAGTTTAGGGGAAAGATTGGTTAATATGGTTATATCTCGGATATCTGGACAGAGTTTCTGGGAGAAACTGGTTATGATGGTGATCATACTGTCTAGCTAGTTTTCATACTCCTATGTCTCAGGACCAACAAACAAGGTTTGCGGTGTATATTTTTGTGAGCATGTAGCAGACATCTTTGTCATGGTGCCTAGGCAGGTCAACTCAATGTGATTACATGTGAGTGATTGCCTTGGGAATCATAATAAAGAGGTTATGTTCTATGCCACATAAGCGTCTACACCGCTCAGGTAATCCCCTCAGGGCATACAGCAGTTATATCACATTGTCCTATCTGAAAAGATAAATGAACAGTCCTATGAAAGGTTCTACAGGAATCTATATGCAAAGGCTGGGTTTAGTCAAAGAGGGTCCGTTGACGAGAGTTCCAATATACCGTCAGGGAGACAGTACGGAGGTTTTTACTCTTTTTGATATACCTTGGAAGGTACAGTATCAACGGTGACTTGTGCCCTGGCACAGCAAGACCTGAACAATGTCAGCGCCGCGTTTCAGACACAGTCGGAGGGGGGGAATGTAAGAGTGCAATGCGGTGAACCAAACACAGTAAAAAGATGATTTTAAGGATGCTTCTTATGAGTCAAACCTCTGTATTATTTTGTTTTAGAATAAAAATCCCCAGCAGAGTCGCCAGATTGTGGATACCGGGAATCGGACCACTCCTCTCGTTTGAGATTGTATTGAAATTGATTTGAATCAAAGAAAGGAAATAGGTCTGTTGAAAACAGATACAGAGTCGCCACTTGGTCTTTAGGGAACCAAGAAACCCAAATTTGACTCACCCAAATGGATAAAGGGCACCGGCCCTTCATAACCAAAGAACTTGGTTCGGGGTTTTGGTACGAGAGAGGAAGGAGCCTTTGTCGCGACTAAAACACTCTCTACTCGCCCCGTCTTTCGACGGGCCTCAATTAGCATCCAAATAATCATCTTATACTATGTATGGTTCGACAATTAATACTATGGTAGTATGTTACATTGCATAAGAAACTTAAAAATGGAAGATCTAAAGATAAAATATCATTCATAAGATCTAAGTCAAATATCATACAATGTAAAGTGAAAGATCACACAAATAAACCTAGGAAAAATCGTCTAGTCATGTATCAAATAATCAAGACTTCCTAATCTAAAGGGGGACATGAATTGTTCTTGAAACAAATAAACAAAGAAATCAAAATATGCTTAGCAAGCTAGTATGATGCATGTTAATCTTTGAGAAAAGAAGATCCCTCAATCCCCGGGACGGATGAGAAAGGATGATTAGATCAAGGGGAAGTATGAACGTGTGATCGTGATCATCCCTTATAATCTTCTTAGATTAAGAGTTACAAAAACCCCAAATCTTGCATGAATGCAATGTATGTATCTAAGATGTGCAAAGGTTGTAGTGTGTTTTGGGTACATGGATTTCTAGAATGACTTAGAAGTCTAAAATGTGTATGAATGAATGAATGAAATTAACGTGGGATATGTACAAATGTAGTATGAACTACTTCCTAAGATATGAACTAATTTGGAATGCATATAAGCATCAAATCAAAGAATGAAAGTTAAAGTATACTTGCTGTGAATAGTGGACAGAACAGTAGCATGATCTTTTGGAATTCGAAAAGAGGGGTTAGGAATGTTTTCAATGCATGATTTTTTACGGAGATGTTCCTTATTGTGTCTAGAACACAACCCAAAAGGCCAATCTTGAATAGCTATCACAGATTGAGAGAAATCATATAAACAACAGAGGTCACTCAGAAACAGAGTTCGTACTGTCGACTGAAATTTGAAATATCTTAGAAAATGAAAACAAATGATCTAGAGGCCCATTTTATACAGAAAGTTTCCTAAGACATTGAATTTTAAGGGAAAAATAAGTTAGGACCACCCCTTTTGGAAACGTTTTCTGGAAAATAGGTCGTAAGTTGACCTAGCTGCTGTGACAGCAAAAACAGAATGTTTGGAAGGAATGTTGGGACCCAAATGGACCATTTCCAAGTACTTCCAAGTCAAACCAAAAATCGTGGGTGTTCTCCAATGAGTTAGGAAGACTTTCTAAGTGGCCTTGTATCCATATGTTGAGTATTGAGTTCTAGAAAAATCTTTGAACCCAACTCACTCACTGTTTTGACTCATTGTTTTGAAGATTTTGGGGAAAACAAAGTTTTGTTTCTTGAAACCAAATGAGAGGGATTGAGAGGGGTTTGGAAATAGATGTTTTGAAAACATATTTTCAACACTCAATAAGGATCATAGCCACTTAGAATACCTACATCAAACTCATCATTTAAGAACCTCCAAGATTGTTGGAGAGATTTATTTTTATTTGAACATAACTTCAATACACTTCAAGAATACCTTGGAGGTATTGAAGTTATGATCATCATCTATCAAACATGTTTTTGAGGTCAAGAGCTACTATCCATAAGGATTCACTCACCCCAAACTTCATGTCATCACTTAGATGATGATGAACTAGTAAGTAAATAAAGAAAAGAAAAAGAAATGAGATAAGGAGAGATGAACATATATATAATCAAAGCAAGTAAATAGCAATCAATAGATGATAATCAATGTGATTTTGGACTTGTAGCTTGGTGTTTCACTCATAGATTT
Organism: Hydrangea macrophylla; assembly: GCA_033977485.1. Classification (NCBI taxonomy): domain Eukaryota; kingdom Viridiplantae; phylum Streptophyta; class Magnoliopsida; order Cornales; family Hydrangeaceae; genus Hydrangea; species Hydrangea macrophylla. The sequence continues at coordinate 58,423,317 of CM066997.1, read as the reverse complement.
TGACATTTGGACATGGAAGTAGCTTCCTATCTCATGAATGCTCAAGAATGAGGGTTGGAGTGGACTTTGAATATGAAGTATATAGAAGGATGATGGAAGAAAACAAGAATAAAACTCACTTTCTTATGGAAAATCAATGGGAGAAGCTCCCTTTCTCTCTTCTAAACCTATCTCTATCTCTCTTCTTCTCTACAACTTTTCAAGCTTTGCACTTGGCCCCCCTAAAATGAAGAGCAATGGAGGGTTTAAATAGGCCAATTTGGGGTGATTTTGGGGTTTTAGAAGTACTCCCATTGGTCCCAAACAACTGTGAACATAAAACTATGTCGTTTTGGCTTTCAATTAATCAAATTGGACCCCCAAAAAAATTACAAAAATGGACTCTGCGAGGGATGAGTGTCGCGGCGGCACTGGGCCAGTGCCGCGGCAGCAGTGCTCCTCTGAAGCCCAGAAAATTACGTTTAGGCCCCCAGAGGTTCCGGTATTCGCGAAAAGGCCCTATTTCGTCTGAAATTCACAGAAAATGCATACGAACTCCAAATTGAGGTTGTGATATACCGTTGGAAAGGTAATGGAGTCTACTTTACATAAAAAATAGTTTGGGGATAGGTCACTTTGAAAAGTTTTACGGTATTCGCGATAAAAGCCGATTTGATCGCCTTTTTCGCCTTTGGAAATTCATAATAAACTCGTTTTAAATCCGAAAATTATGTGCGATATACCGTCGGAAAGCTGTTGACCTCTAGTATCCATGAAAAATATTTGAAAATTGTCACGGTGCCCCGGTTCTAAAGTCAAATTCCGGTCAAACTGGTCAAACCTGGGATTCCCGGGAAGTTCTGGAAACCTCTGGGAGTTCCCGGGAGCTGATGTTTTCGCTCCATTTTCTCTTAAAAACTCATTTTATCGCTTTTCTTACGACGTAGCATGTTTTTAGAACTTTGGGACCAAAGCTGGGAGTTTTCGGGCTTTCAGGGGCATTTTGGTCATTCTGAGCATTCTGAGAGATAGAGCTGACTTCCGAGAGTCCTTTTGAGTCTTTTACGATCATTGTCAACCACCAAGCTATGGGTCTCCTAAATCTGATAGCCGACAAAATGGGGTGTCTACACGCGCGATCCGTACAAAAAGCAAAGATACGTATTTCAGTATACTGAAGACTCCTGTGCAAACGAGACGTCCTAACTGCGTCCAGATTGTAAAATATATCAGTTTCAGTTCGTTTCGGGTTAGGAAAGCTTCCAAAGCTTGTTGTAAACTCTATATATACTCTATTTTACTTCAATTGAAGGGTTAGACACCCATACATACATACACATACAGCCATATAGACTGAAATTCCAGCCCTTGAAGAGGGAAAAGCAAGGAGAAGAAGAAGAAGACCAAGGATCTCCATGGCCTCCTCCATCAACTACTTGCCGATCTCCACTTCCATGGCAGCCTAGACAAAGATCTAGGGTTTCAATGAAGCCCTAGTCGAGTAATAGGGAGTATTTTATGTTTGTATTTTAGTTTTATTATGTATGGATGACAGTCACATGTTCCGAGGATTTTTATAAATAAATCGTATTTCTATTGATTAAATCATTGCTTTCAAAGTTTATTCTTGTCTTAGATCTATTTTGACTGTGATGTGCTCAATGATCTATGCTCGCTGTGCTTGTTTACATGTGATAATGCTTTATTGAATTGTGCTATCAAGTATCTGAATAGTCCATGCCTAGATTAGACGGATTATACCACAACCCTAGTTTAGTGTGGGATAATTCGTGCTAACCGAAGATGGATTATGTTGGTGCTTGAACCATAGTTATTTTCTTGACGGAGGAATTGGGCTTGTAGCCACGATTCCCCATTATCATCCAACTTAATAATCTAATTGAATTCATAAATATTCCATATTATGAAGCTAGTGGTGGAGTTGCAATCCTAGGTTCCCTTTACATATTTACAAAAACACTTTTAATTGCTTTCATAGTTTAGATTTATTTTTATTGTTATTAGTTTAATTAAAATCAAATCAAAATCCGTTTTCATAATTAACTAAAGTTAGGTTTTAAAATTAAGTCGTTGTAGTTAACCAATCCCTGTGGATTCGACCTTTGCTTTCACACTACAAATCTTTTGAAAAGTAAAGAACACTTTTTATATCTTGATATTGACAACATCAATTTTTGGCGCCGTTGCCGGGGATTGCAATTCACTACCTTTAGTTTTAGAATCTTAGTTTAGTTAATTCGTAAATATTAGATTAGGTTTTTTTTTTATTTTTCGCTTTTGTTTTGAGTTACTAACTTTTTATTTTATTTTGTAGTTTCTCGAATCGTCAAAATTCTAACGTTTCCGAGTGGATTAGCTAAGCACACCAAAGGAGCTTACGCAAATCAATCAATAAAAATTAAGTAAATTGCTCGCTTTAACTTCGCATCAAATCACTGTAAGTCAGGGCGCTGAGACGCAATTACTTGCATTAGGTTAGTTGTGGAGTGAACACTGCATTAGCTAGGAAACCTGGGGCGCTGGGCTTGACGCGGTCATCGCATTACAGGATAATATTCATGCATCATAGTAGTACTGTGTGCTTGCTTGTCGTCTTATTTGCGTGATTGCTATTTGTTTCTTTAGTTTAGTCAGTCTTTGCTTTTAGTTTCTTTTTCTTTTTTTTTAGTATATGTTAGGTACCCGTTCAAATAAACCAGAATTAAAATCTTTCGATCTTGAACTTGAACGTACCTTAAGAACTAGTAAGTCCACAACCCAAGCTTCTAGAGCTGGGTTGCAAGACGACGAATCAACTCCGATTCCGTCGTCGTTGTTTGAGGCCGAAATTCAAAGTACCCGTGAACGGTTAAGGAAAACTCGAACTTTTAAAATCGAACCGATTAAAATGGCTGACGGTGGAAATAATAATAACAATCAAAACGACGGTGCTAATATGAATAATCTTAATATACCACCACCTCCTCCACTTATAAATTATTTTATTCCTACTACTTACACGCCACAAGCCGGTATCGAATTACCGGAGGCGACGGCATCTCACTTTGAGATAGAGTCGTCTACGATCTCGCTACTACCTTCTTTCCATGGCCATCTAAATGAAGATCCATATCAACACTTAGGAGATTTTCAGGACATATGCTCTACTTTGAAAATCCAAAACTTAAATGACGATGAATTAAAATTGCTGCTCTTTCCATTTTCTTTAAGAGATAAAGCTAAGTACTGGCTTCAATCACTTGAGCCAAACACAATTAAAACATGGGAAGCCTTGCACACCGCATTTTTACAAAAGTTTTTTCCTATTATGCGTACAAATCAAATAAGGAAATCTATCACTAATTTTATAATGCAAGATGGGGAAACGCTTTACGATACGTGGGAGAAATTTAAAGAATTATTACGCTCTTGCCCACATCATCAGGTTCCTAAGTGGCAACTTGTTCAGGTCTTCTACGAGGGACTAATTCCCTCTGTTCGGAATACCGTCGATGCCGTTTGTGCGGGAACTTTCCTACACAAAAGCGCCGACGAGGCCTGGAAAATTTTTAAAATATTAAGCTACTCGATGCATCAGGCTGTGTCGGTACGTTCGGAAGGATATCTTCCTCCACCTAAACGAGAGGTGAAGTTTGAGTCGAGTCATTCTATTGAATTTTAAGAATTATCTAAAAAACTTGACCGCCTTATGACAATGAATCAAGCGACAACCGCACCTCCTCACGAAGTATGTGAATTGTGTTCTGCACCGTCACATAATATCTTTACATGCCCATCGGCATCTCAGTTTCCCGAATTTGTGGAGCAACACGTAAATGCTATGCAACAATTCCCACAAAATAATTATACTCCTAGGTTGACTAATTTTTCTAATACTTATCGACCCCAGTTTCCACAAAATCAATACCAACACCCTCCTCCTAATCCTAACCCCCCAAGGACTAACGCTTTTGAGGAGACGGTGTTGGCTTCCCTTAAGAATATTTAAACTCAAGTCCAAGCACAAGCACAAATAGTGCACTCTCACACACAATCCATTGCAAAGCTTGAGTCCCAAATTGGACAAATAGCGAATACAATGAGTCGTAGGAACGAGGGGAAGTTGCCTGCGCAAACTATTCAAAATCCTAAGGGACAATATGAGATTAAGGGGTCGAGTGAACAAGTAAACGCTGTATCGACTAGGACGACTATTCGGGAAGATGAATTTGTTAAGATTTCGGATCAAAATGACGTTAAATCGAATAAAGAAGAGGGTGAGGAGACGAGTCAAAATAAGAAAGATAAAGAACCGGTCCTAACTAACTATGTTCCAAAGTTACCTTTTCCACCCAATGTTGAGGAACCGTCTAATTTTCCAAAGAAAAAATCAAAAACTGAGGATATACTCGAGGTGTTTAAACAAATTAAAATCAATATTCCATTCATCGATGCGATAAAACAAATTCCCGCTTACGCTAAATGTCTTAAAGACCTATGTATGCAAAAATGCAAAATACACAGTCATACTCCTAAAAAGGTCTTCCTCACGGAAAAAGTAAGTTCAATTTTTCAACACGCTCCTCCGAAGTATAAGGATCCCGGTATGCCTACGATTTCATGTGTCATAGGTGACACTATCATTCATCGGGCTCTCCTTGACTTAGGAGCTAGTGTTAACCTCTTACCTTATCATGTTTACAAACAATTAGGACTAGGTGAACTTAAATCTACGGTCGCTACTATTCAATTAGAGGATCGTTCGGTTAAAGTACCTAGGGGAGTCGTCGAAGATGTCTTAGTTAAAGTTGATCAATGTTTTTATCCTGTTGATTTTATGGTCCTTGACACCGAACCGGTGCTAGATGCTAGAAAATACACTCCTGTTATTCTTGGTCGTCCATTCTTAGCCACGGCCAACGCACGTGTCAATTGTAGAACAGGGGTGATGAAAGTGTCGTTCGGGAATATAAAATTAAAATTAAATGTTTTTAATGCTGCTGATCAACCTCCTAAAGACGATGATTATCAATATGTGGAAGGTAATGAAATTAGAAGAACTGTTGAACCTAATAAAATAATAAATATCAATGAGGGGAATAATACGGTGAGTGATGAGCGGATGAATTTGAATATAACAGACTCTAACGATGAATTTACTCAAAAGGAGAAAAATCGACTTGACCTTAATCAGGATGAACCGTCGATTGAATTAATTCGAGGCGACATGCTTTCAACTTACCATCGGGCTCTTCCTGACATCTTAAGGGGTACAAACTCCGATTTACGGCCTCCGTGAGTCTTGAGCTAGAACGGTCTAGCTGAAGACGTAAAAGTTAGCGCTTCTTGGGAGGCAACCCAAGCTTAATTCCGTCTGTTTTCTTTGTTTTTGGTCGTTTTTGAGTAGTTTTTGTCAGTTTTGGAGTTTTTCTGGACAGGTTTGGGGGTCAGAATTAATTTATTTTAATATTATATACATAATTTTAGCCACAAAATGGAAAAAACTAAACTAGCGCGCGCGGCTCGCTCGCGCGAGGCCTCGCTCGCGCGGTCCGCTGGCGCGAGTTTGTGACTTAGTGGAATTTTCTTTCTTTTTTCTTATATGATGCCTCAGCTTTTTCTCGCGCCTCATTTCGCGGGCGCGAGATTGAAAAAAATATATATATATATTTATATTTTTTTGGGAATTCGCGCGCGCGACGGCCGCTCGCGCGGACCGCTCGCGCGATTCCCCATTTTCCTGTTTTTTCCCTTTTGTTTTCTATATCCTTCCCCTACCTATTTTATTTGTGTTTCTTTTCTGTTTTTGTTTATTAGGTCATTTTAGATCGAGTTAGTTGTTGTTTTCCTTGTTTTGATTATAATTTTCCATTTTATTTCTGTTCCGTTTGTCGTTTAATTTTAACTTCGATTAGTTTATCAATTTATATTTTATATGTCGGTTTCATTTACTTTTAATATTCTTTTGTTAGTTTCTTTTCGTTTATCTAGTATTAACAGGTACATTTGAACTTTATCGCCATATTTTTATACGTTCACCTGGTTTATGCTTATCAAGATCGAGGTACTATCGTTCCTTCCTTATGTACTCACCTTTCTTTCATTTTATTGTTTCATTAGGGACAATGAATGGTTTAGGTTTGGGGGTATGCACACATGCACATTAGTTTATGCAAAATTTTAAAATTTTTCAATAAGTGTGCTTAAATAAACGATGTTACCGACGTTTTTGCAATCTTAATTTGATACTTTTTGATAGAGAACTTTGAATTGTTATAGAATGGTAAATAAGGGAAGATATGATTAAACATTTGCTGAAGTTATGATATGATGTTTTAAGTTATGTATTGTTTGAATCGTAGTTTTATATCATAGATTTGCACATAAACTTATGCACTGCACGTAGTCACGTGAATACATGTCTGATGTGAATTATAATATGATTCGGATTTCTAGATAACACAAGGTGGAGACTAGACCCGATGAGCTTTTGAGCCTATCTTTTCTTTTTAGAGGGTTATAAATACATTTTGTGTTTGTCGAATTTCACTTGAAATAGCGCATTAACTTGTTGTTTAGTCTCATTATTCTTGTTTTGGTTGATAGTCAAGTTAAAATATTTGTTACCATGCTAAATAATCTTCCATTGTAAACATTGAAGAACCATATTACCCTAGGAAATGATCTTAGGCCCTTCTTTGTTTACTGCCGACCGATAAATGATAAAATGTCCTTAGTTCGCCCCTTGAGCCGTTAAAATGCCATTTCTCGTTAATTACCATTAGCCTGTTTTTGCTCCAATTTGGCCAACTTGGAGTATACCACTGGAAGAGTGATAAACTTTTAGTAGTATTAAGGCAATGTGTTGATGAAGAAGAAAATAAGATGTTATTGGGGTAGTTGCTTGGTATTCAATGCATAGTCATTTGAGAAGCGAGAAAAGAAAAAGGAAAACAAACAAAATAAAGAAGAGGAAGGTTGAAAAAATGAATGAAAAGGAATGAAGAGAAAGAAAAGATGAAAGTTTGTAGAAGAAGAATGAAAGAGATCGAACATTCCTTACAATGCCATTCCTGAGCCACGTTACAACCTTTGAAAAGTTCTAATTGATCCTAGGAAACATGGTTTTGTTATGTAAACGATGGGAGGGGGATTAAAACATGGTAATGAGTAATTTTTCTTCATTGTTGGCATCCTATCCATGAGACTACTGTTCTTTCGTGTTATGCGTCTTTTTCGTGTCGTATGTGAGCGTCATTCGTCTTGAAAACATAATTCCTTTGCTCACGTATACTAGAGAAATTACACATGTTTCTGAGTGTTTCATTTTAGAGTGTAATTGACATTGTGAGATTCGTAGTCAAAGCATAGTTAGACGGTTATCCGAGTTATATTCCATGTTCATGACATACGCGTGTTCATTTGACTACCACATCACACACGTGCAATCTTATGAGGAACTCTATTGATTCTTACATTGCATACACTTGATTGTTTCTCATGATATAGGTGAACGTTTGATTCTGTTTCTCCTTGTTCATGATTCTATTTCAAATCATTGTGTTATAATAAGGAGTATTGAATGTTTTGCTTTTCGTTTTTAATAAAACTTTTTAAGTTTACAAGTTAATAAAAATGGTTGTGGGATCCTTGTTGACGAGAACCCTCACGAGACTTCACTCGTCCGACTAGGGACACCTAGGGGTTTAAAAGGCTTGTTGCATACGCTAAATGCAATAGTGATCCATGCAAAAATGGAGTAGTTTTTTTATTTTATTAGTAGTTTAGTTTTTATTTTTAGTTTTGCTCGAGGACTAGCAAAATGTAGGTTTGGGGGTGTGATCGGGAGAGAACTAATCCTAATTATACGCCTTAATTCACATTTGTTAGTACTTTTTATCCTGTTTTTGTGTATTTTTATTTCGTTTTCGAGTTTGTGACAGGATTTGGAAGAAATCAAGTATATCGGGCTAAACAGGGTGAAAAAGCAGAAGAAAAGAAGCTAAAAAGGCCACCTCGCGCGCGCGACCCGCTCGCGCGAGAATCCAGAATTCGCTCGTCCGACTCGCGCGCGCGACCTGCCAAATGACGTGCTCGCGCGACCCGCGCGCGCGATCCGTACAAAAAGCAAAGATACGTATTTCAGTATACTGAAGACTCCTGTGCAAACGAGACGTCCTAACTGCGTCCAGATTGTAAAATATATCAGTTTCAGTTCGTTTCGGGTTAGGAAAGCTTCCAAAGCTTGTTGTAAACTCTATATATACTCTATTTTACTTCAATTGAAGGGTTAGACACCCATACATACATACACATACAGCCATATAGACTGAAATTCCAGCCCTTGAAGAGGGAAAAGCAAGGAGAAGAAGAAGAAGACCAAGGATCTCCATGGCCTCCTCCATCAACTACTTGCCGATCTCCACTTCCATGGCAGCCTAGACAAAGATCTAGGGTTTCAATGAACCCTAGTCGAGTAATAGGGAGTATTTTATGTTTGTATTTTAGTTTTATTATGTATGGATGACAGTCACATGTTCCGAGGATTTTTATAAATAAATCGTACTTCTATTGATTAAATCATTGCTTTCAAAGTTTATTCTTGTCTTAGATCTATTTTGACTGTGATGTGTTCAATGATCTATGCTCGCTGTGCTTGTTTACATGTGATGATGCTTTATTGAATTGTGCTATCAAGTATCCGAATAGTCCATGCCTAGATTAGACGGATTATACCACAACCCTAGTTTAGTGTGGGATAATTCGTGCTAACCGAAGATGGATTATGTTGGTGCTTGAACCATAGTTATTTTCTTGACGGAGGAATTGGGCTTGTAGCCACGATTCCCCATTATCATCCAACTTAATAATCTAATTGAATTCATAAATATTCCATATTATGAAGCTAGTGGTGGAGTTGCAATCCTAGGTTCCCTTTACATATTTACAAAAACACTTTTAATTGCTTTCATAGTTTAGATTTATTTTTATTGTTATTAGTTTAATTAAAATGAAATCAAAATCCGTTTTCATAATTAACTAAAGTTAGGTTTTAAAATTAAGTCGCTGTAGTTAACCAATCCCTGTGGGTTCGACCTTTGCTTTCATACTACAAATCTTTTGAAAAGTAAAGAACACTTTTTATATCTTGATATTGACAACATCACCGCCCCTCTTTGTTGGCTCACCAGGCCCACCGGTGATCTGCTAGTGAACGCGCACAGACGTAACCGTGGACGTAGGTCACCTCGTTAACGGGACCGAACCACATACAACTTGTTCTTGTCTTTTTCTCTCTCTAAACCCTTCTTACTAATTTCGACATCATCATTTTGTATTAACTAAAATTTTTTATAAAAAAATTATGATTCTCACCAAATGTTTTAAATACTAAGTGGGAGAAGGAATTTATTACATATAAATCCCATGGTGTCCGTCATTTGCAGATGACGCAATTAATTTTGTGATGGAGCTAGTGTCCATGAAAATAGGAAATGAAATTTTATTTCACATTCAAAATATTGCTATGTTCTTTCTGGTAAAACCAAGTATCCATATGTAGATATGAAGATAATTTAAGGCCTACTTTGTAAAGTTGTAGTTTTTGGTTTTCGATTTTTCGTTTTTATATTTTGAGTTAGTTCTCGTCAATCTGGAGGAAAAAAAATGAAAACAAAAATCGAAACCAATACTCGCAACGTTACAAAATGCCCATTAGTAATTACACCATCTTGTTCTTTGATGACCATCATTTGAATTCCTAGTTTTTTTTTCGCTTGCTGTCTCTTAAGCGCAGCCTGCATAACCCTTGAATCTACGGATGCATTCATTTGGATGCATTCTTCCTTCTTCACCTTTTCAACCCACCCTTAAAAAAATAAAAATAAATAAATAAATAAATAAAAATTAAAAATAAATAAATAAATAAATTAAAAAAAGCGAATTTACCTCAGCAACGAGGAGGTTCAATTCCATTGTGATTTCCTCTACTTTTGGAACTTCGATTCCTGGGAACAAAGAAAGTTACTTCGGAGTTTTGAATTCTCAGAACCTCCTTCGAATTATAGAACTCGAGGGGGTCTCACAGGCATCTCTCTTGCAGTGCAAGATCGGATCATGGAATCGACTTGATCATCAAGTTATAGATTATAAGTTCATAACCCTAGCCCATTCCCATTTCAGGCAAAACAGATCTAAATTCTTCAAGATGGAAAATCAAAAAAGAAAATTCTTCACGATAAAAAAAATAAAAAATACAATGAAATTTATAAGGGATGGTGATTACTCCAATTCAAACCAATTTCAACAAAATTGTCATATCTCAAATTCAAATATATGAAACGAGTCCTGCACAACACATGGGAAAATCATTTTCTAGAGAGAATCCCATGTTACCCAGACCCTTTATAATGCATGAAGTACCCGTGCTCGATACGACACCTGTATAAGGGTACTTCTCTCTCGGACCCTTCAAAATAGTGTAAAATCTTTGAAAACTGGACAAAACTGACATTGTACCCGAGTTTGTATCCAACACCCGCACCGAGTTTAGGTAACATCGAGAGAATCAATGGTAACTCGTTGCCAACTAATCATAAAAAAGTTGTGGTAAAATACAACATATTTACATTTCTACCATGGGAACATTCCTTAATGGATTCCACAATATAAATGGCTGGTTCGTAATACATACAAAAGTGCAACCTACTTTCAAATAAATACAGAACAATTAAATGGCTCCTAGGTAATTTGTGTATTGCTAAAGAGTTTACTATATCCTATGGAGCTTCTTCTGCAGGTGTCCTAGAGTAGTAACTAATTGCTTCATTTGAACTTACAGGATCTGCATGATACTGCCCATAAAATGCATATATACCAACGCATATAATGCTGAGGACCACAAATCTCATCCAGGCTTCATAGTGTAACTGCAACCAAAACAAATTGGTAGTTTGATTTTTACATATTTCTTTGACTTCCAATCAACGTTTTTAAAATCGGGATCCTACGTGGAATCGTTTTGGTGTTAGTAGGATCGGGATCGTAGGATTGGATCAGGAATCGTAAGATCCTACAAAAACTCAGAAAATGGCATATAAATTTAAGTTTCAACACTATAGAATGCCAGACAAAGTTATATAGTCCAACTTCAACTGCCATAATGCCATCACAATTCACAACACAATACACACAAACAAAGTAACCAATCTCATAATACAAACATAATGGTCCATACTTCAAACTCAACACTCTGAGTTCACCACCACCACCTAAAGAAAAGAAAAGGCACAAAAGAAGCTAAAAAAGGTCATCATCATTCCCAAAATTCTCATCCAAGTTTCCATCACCATCACCATCATCACTATCATTGTCACCTGCATCTTCATCTTCATCATTGTTAGCCCCTATGGCCTCACCAAAACTGTCATTAAGATCATAAACATCGATTGAAGTATTTAAGTTTTCATCTTCGTCCTCCTCACTGATTTCATGAATCTCCTCAACCTCTCGTGGTGTTACGTTAGAAGACTCACCACCTAAATGGTACAGGGATAAAGAGTAATTAAACAACAGAATATAAGGTTCCACAAAACTATGAAATATGGAAGTCAATATCCATAAATTACTAAGCAAAGTCCAAACTTACTTGCTCTTCCTAGAGTCCTTGTGATAACTTCTACTTCATCCTCCTCATCAATATCACGTAACACACGTTGAGCACCTCTCTCAAGAACTCCTAGACAATTACCATTTGTTGGAAGAGCGGGGTCCTCTCTTTCTGTTATCCATTCAACATCCGAGGGAATATCATCTAAACATATTGGATCTGTGATGGCTTGTCTATTCATGTTCCTTTCTCTCAGTTTAAAATTGTACATGACAAAAACCAAGTCATTCAACCTTTGTTGGTGCAAACGGTTCCTCCTTTTTGAGTGCACCTAAATGAGAAATTAATAAAACATCTAGCGTGCATGACTAATTAACTATTGAAAGAACTAGTATGTAAGTACGTAACTTACCATCTCAAAGGCACTCCAATTACGCTCACACCCTGAAGAGCTACATGTTAAGCTTAGTATCCTAATTGCAAATTGCTGCAACTCAGGACATTGATCTCCATAAGATTTTCACCAATCATTTGCATTAAATTTTAATTAAGAAATATAACTTGAAGAATTTAATTCGATAAGTGAATTTGTGACAACTTATAGACGATTAGACAGTGCACTAAAAATACAAAAACATAAAACCTAGAGATTTCTTAGTTCTTGTCATCACTGCATTATCCAAACCGAAAAGCCCTCTTGCATTGTTAAATGCATCCATTTGCAAATCTATTTTCACCCTATCCTCAACCCAAGGTACCATTCTAGCAAGGCAATCATATAGCCCAATTTTGACCTCTGCATCTGAATGAAAACTTGGACTATAGTGATATTGAGGATTCAAGTAATATCCAGCAGCGTGTAAGGGGTGATGTAGTTGAGATTCCCATCTTTTATCTATGATCTCCCATATATGCTCATAGCTGCAATGGTTTTATTTTAAGCATAGAATTAGTCCTTAGTCTTTATTGAACAATAAAATCTAAGGTGCACTAAAAATGAATTAAATAAAGTCTTTTACCTCTTCAGAATATTATTAAAGTTCTTTTGAATTTGCTCTTTAGCACGATCCATTGCCTCATAAGTGAACCCCCTCTTCAGAATTTGCTCTTTAGCACGATCCATTGCCTCATAACATTTTTCCAAAAATTACGATTATCCAAAACAAGATCTTCAACCTTTTTCCCTTTACTTGTGCTTGCAAATTTACTAGACCTCCATCTATTGGATGAAAAAAGTGACATCAATGCACTTTTTTGCTCATTAAGGTGTTGTAAAGTCAAGTAAGAAGTAGCGAACCGTGTGAGTCCAGGCCTAATAAGCTCTTTGCCTTTGGTGTGTTCCTTCATCCAATGATTGAGTAAAGTCCTCCCATAGATGTAAGTAACAACCCTTCTTGCCTTTGTAACTATCACACGATGAATTTTTAATGTGCTTCTCAAGGTCCACTAGAGTTAAATCTATGCAGTGCGCTACACAAGGTGTCCAAAACAACATTTTTCTCTTCTCCATTAATATTTGACCTGCCAATTTATAATTAGAAGCATTATCCGTAACCACTTACACAACATTCTCCTCCCCAACTTTCTCCACCACCTCATCTAACATCTCAAAACCTTTTTGACCTATTTTTAAAATGTCAGATGTATCCAATGAGGACAAGAAGATGGTTCCTGAAGGGCTATTCACAAGAAAGTTGCATAATGACCGCCTTTTTTTGTCTGACCATCCATATGACATAATGGTACAACCGGTCTTCTTCCACTGGTCTTTGAATCCCTCGAGTAAATTCAATATTTCACTTACTTCCTTCTTCAAGAAAGTCTCTCTAATCTCATGGTAAGAAGGTGGCACAAGCCTTTTACCATAGTCCCCAATTTGTTTAATCATAAGTACAAATATGGGGTTGTTTGCACAATTGAACGGAATTGCACTCGTATAAAAGAATCTAGCTATGGTTTGACAAACTGTATTCCGCTCATCTTTTTTAAACTTCTCATTAATAGTCGTTTGACGTGGATTTTTCTTCACAACAAACTTATCCATTGTTTGATTTTTGGGATGTTGAACTTCTTCTTCCACTTGTGAGTCGTCACCAATGTCATAAAACTTCCGCTTCTTCTTAGTAGATTGTTCAGTTTGAGTTTGAAGAATTCGCACAAATTTTTGCTTGACCTCCTTCAGAACTTGTTGACAAGGCTCGACATTTATTCTAGTACAAGCCAAGTGATGTTTAAGTCGGTAAATACCCCCTGAATGAGTAATATTGCAATACTTACACTTAACCTTCCTTGAATTAGAATCTACATCAATTCCATGTTCCCATCCTGGGTCCAACTTGAACCCGGTGCATTTTTGTTCTTCCCCTTCCTAGAACCGTACCCGTGGAAGACATCAAAATCTAAACACTACAAGTAGCAAATTTTACATGCATTAGGACTTCATAGTACATAGAAGTAGAACTAATAATGGAAAATATTAAGAACAAGAAGTGCAATCAGCCACTAAAGCCTACCAGTTGAAGAAAAACGAAAAAGAGAAAAATAGAAAAGAGAATGTCAAAGCTACCAGTCGAAGAGAACCTACCAGTTGAAGAATCAAAGCTCCAAAACCCAGCCAAATGTGTCGCCTAGCCTCAAAATCAACAGTCGAAGGCTCCAATCAAGCTCTCTGTGGAGAACAAAGGGTTTCGAAGCATGTTTGTGGCTGTCGCAAGTCGCAAGCCTTCGAAGAAAACCTACTAGTTGAAGAATCGAAGCTCCAAAAACCAGCCAAAGGTGTCGCCCAGCCACGAAATCACCAGTCGAAGGCTCCAGTCAAAGGCTCTGTGGATGACAAAGGGTTTCGAGACCTGTTTGTTGTTGTCGTAGGTCGCAAGCCTTGGTTGTGGCTGTCACAAAGCCTGGTTGTGGCTATCGTAAGGTTTTTTTGTGGTTTATGGTTGTCGTAGGGGTGAACAACAAGGATAAAAGGCCTAACAGGGGCTGAGCCGAAGTGAAAAGCCCACAAAAAATATGAAAGCAGCCCAAATTTTGGATCGTTAAAATCGTATAACGATCCTCGATTTCACGATCCTAACGATCCCATTACAATCCTATAACGATCCTGTACCACTTGCAATTTTGAATACGATTCGAATCGATTTATCAAAGTGGGATCCCAGGATCGTACGATCCTACGATCCGGATCGCAATTTTGATAACCTTGCTTCCAATTCATAATCTCCTTTCACCAAAAGCTTCTGTCCAGAGTTTAGTTTGCTATGACTCTTTAAAATTTGATTCATGGATTTCACTAGGAAAGAGAAAAGATAACACTATGGAGAACACTTTTCTTTGTTTGGTTAACTAGGAAAATCAGCGACAAAAAATATGAAGTAAAATAGAAGAGTGAAAATAAAAATTACAACTTTTGGATTAATTGAATCACTTTCCTTCCTCACTGGAGAAATAGTTTTTCTTTTTGTTTTCCTCTCTTTTACCTTTTCATTCTCTATTTCACTGGTGTTGTTTTGTTCCACTGTTTAATAAGTATAGAAATAAAAAATTTCAACTTATAATAGTACCTTACGAAGCGAGAAAGGGAAGTGACTCACAATATCCGGTATCTATAATTTATTTGCCACTAATTTCTTGTCCTTTCTATTTTCCTCATTGTTTTCCTTATTAATCAAACAAACAAAAGTTTTCTCTTTTATGTTTTCTTCTTTATGTTTTCTGTTCTTTTCCCTTACCAAATCCATGAACCATACGGAGCCTACAGATCTTCGTACGTAAGCAAACCTGAGCAAACAGGAACATGTTGAAGAAGATTCAAATAGTAGGTACAACTGGAACCGCTGGGCACGAAAAACCAAGCAGATCCGCATAAACCTGTGACAAAAAGAAATGCAATTTATGTATTTGTTTCAGTTTAATGACCGAAAAAAGGCTCCACAACCTATACATGGAGCAATTAAGGTACCTAGTCGTGTTTCATGAGGGAACTGAACAACACAGCCAAAGGTGCATTCAGTCTCGACAAGCTAATTACCTTGTCTCAATTTTTTATTTGGGATAAAACTTCAGTATGTTTTCTGATTTCCTCCATCGAGTTACACTTGGCAAAGTTTCTAAAAAATATTAGACCCCTTATAGTTCATTTTCTTCTTTTTCAGTCAGGTGTGGGGGGTCAAAGTTCCCATTACCCAGAGAGTCAGAGACGTGGCGTGTTTAGACCACCATAGCTCACTTTAACACACTCTCTCTCTCTCTCTCTCTCATGCTGAATCATTATTGTGCCATATGCTTTATGTTTGCTTAAAAGCTAGGAAGCATCAACACTCCAAATGAAATACCGTATGTGTGTCCGACACTCCGACAGGCCAAAAACGTGCCAGAATTTTTTTTTTTTTTTTCGTAAATTCGACATGGCAACAACAATTTACCGATATGGTACAACTTTTTTTTTTCAGACAAGTTATAACTTTGTGGGTGAAAGTCTTACTATGTTAAAATAAGAAAGCAAAAGAGGGGTTTATTTATTATTTTTTGAAAAGTTGTGACATTGTATGGTAAAGAGAATATTGTCTGCATATTGTTACTTAATATTATAGTTGCTTTGTTAATAATGCTTAAATGATAGAGTTGGTAGTGTTGTTATGATATTTTCACATTGTAATGTAGTTTGGATGTAATTTATTTTACATCTTAGTTTTTAGTTATTTTTCAGAAATATGCTTATATTTTTATGTTACATGGTTGGTTGGTTACATATCAAAGAACGACATAATTAATATTTGTCATGCCGCCACTATCTTATGTTATATTCAGGTTTGCTGGATTGCTCCACCGTGTCGTGTCGTGTCGGTGTCGCAATATCCGAATTTTTTACCATTTCCATCACTGTGGGACCAATATATACACAATCCATCACTGTTTCAACTTATTTCCCAAACCCATCACTTTTTTAAAGTCGCTAATTCAAGTAGCGATTTCGCCAAAAAAAAATCTGTAGAAGTCGCTAGTCCAACTCGCGACTTTAGGCCAAATGAGAAGTCGCTAGTTGAACTAGCGACTTCTATTGACATACACACTAGAATCTCTCAGTGAAAAAGTAGAAATCGTTAGTTCAACTAGCGACTTCTCATTTGGCCTAAAGTCGCGAGTTGGACTAGCGACTTCTACAGATTTTTTTTTTGGCGAAATCGCTACTTGAATTAGCGACTTTAAAATAGTGATGGATTTGGGAAATAAGTTGAAACAGTGATGGATTGTGTATATATTGGTCCCACAGTGATGGGAATGGTAAAAAATTCCGCAATATCCGTATCGGTGTTTCTTAGCATAAAAGTACATCAACTGACAGTTACTAAAATGTGATTGTAGAGATAATAATCTTTTAGGATATTTAGAATTTTTTTTTTCTCTTTTTATCTCTCTTTAATTGGTCATGTTGACTTATTTATGTTGATAGAGATCAAAAAGAGATTTTTGTAATATTTATTTTTGATCCAGGAGGATATTGTCATTTATTTTGTTTATTTAGTTTTAGTATATTTTCTATTTAAAGAATAAATATGTATTAGGAAGGGCGAAGAGATTTGGTATCAGAGCCAAGCGAAGAGCGATTCATAATTATTAACCCATTATTTTCATCAAGCACGAACAGCCCATGGCACCTTCACTGTCCTGACCACAAACAGAACCAGAAACCCCTGTACTGTCAACCACTAACGTGATTCCACCCAAAACCTTAGCCGCTGGCCACCATTGCCAATTATCCCATCACCACCACAGTCACTAAACACCTTACTTCAGATCGCACCTCCCCAGATCGTGATTCTTATCCCAACCCATCACGAAATCTTCGGATCGCAACCCCATACCATCGCCTTCACAAACCCCCATCTTCTTCGCCAGCAAACAGCCCCTAATCTTATCTCCTCCTTCACAGTCTCACTCAGCCGCCGGTGCCTTTGGTTTACAAACCCTAAAGCATGAGTGCAATGGTCTATAATCATCTCTATTTTCTGCTGTCGCTCGAGCACAAGATTCTCAGGCAATTTTTTTTTTCTTCTAAAAAGAACCTGTCCTATTTGCTTATAACTACTAAGCCCAGCCCACACTCTGTTTCAATTGACCCCAACCCCATTGTTTTATTTACAGAGAACCCGACCCACTGGATCACTTAGACACCAACAAACCCACCTTGCAAACCCAATCCAAGTTGTTGGCCATCAATTACCCAACCTCATATGTAACCTCAGCCATCCCAAATAGCCCAAGCCCACTACCCATGTGTGTTTAAATTCAAGACTAGCCATTATTTTAAATAAGCCCTAGCCTTTTCTACAAATAATTCTAACCAACATCCAAATTTCTGCAATTTGCAAAAGGTCCCCTGAGATCCTAAAATTACCAAATTGCCCCAAAACTTTATGAAAATTACAGAAAAATCCCCTAACCTTCAGATATTTCCATAAGCACATATCTTCCCTTGCCAAAGATGTATGAAATTATCAAACATCTCCAACCACAAATTAATGATTCTGGGCATTATCCGTGGGCAAGATATATTTGGTTTCCCGTTGCTAATGGGTTTCATACCTACATCCACTGCAGGGAAAAGGTTTGCAAGATACTTGTTGATAGAAATTTTTTATTGAATGTGATTTCTCCACCTGTTATTACAAGATTGAAACTTCATACTGAGCCACATCCACGACCATATAAGATTGTTGCGGAGATCGTTCTACTTTTCTTGTATCCAAATGGTGTTTAGTGTCATTCCGATTGGGCGACTTATGTAATGAACAAACTTGGTATGACATGGTACCTTTAGATATTAGTTATCTAATTCTCGGTCGTCGGTGGATCAATGAGTTTGGCGTATGCAAAGGTAAAGACGAATCCTATTATTTTCTGTATTATGGAAAAAATATTAGACTAGTGAACCAAGCTTCTTCTCCAGTTCTTAAGCAAGACAATTCTTCTAAACTTGCTCTAATCGAATCGGATATCAAAATATGGGAGTCCAACATAGATAAAGAGTTGGTGACTACAAATGTTCCTTATTGTGCGTCTCCAAAGCTAGTTGATTCATCACTCGAAATCAACAGCTTACCAACAATTATTCACGAGGACACACCTAAGGAGCTTCCTACTAAGTTGGTTGACTCATCACTCGAGGTCAAAAGCTTACTAATAGTTATTCACGAGGAAACACCCAAGGAGCTTTTGACAGATTTGTCGCCCCTCAATAATCACCAACATGCTTCTAGTCTTCACGTCGACAAGTATTGTCAAATTATTTTGAGTATTGAACTTAATGGGCTCATGTCTTCACCAATGTTCATTCTTCCTCCATCTGTTCATTCAAAACACAGCTACATATATATGGATGCCCTTCGTGTCTTCAGCAGTGTTTGTTCTTCCTCCATCTGTTTAATCAAAACACAGCTACATATACAAGGATGTCCTTCGTTTTCTATGGCATAACCACCCTATTAACTCGCCGGAGTCGAGTTTTTCAAAGACAAGGAGAATTGATACGGATCAAAAAGGAGATGTTTGTATTATTTGTTTTTGATCCAGAAGGATAATGTCACTTATTTTGTTTATTTAGTTTTAGTATATTATCTTTTTTAAGAATAAATATCTATTAAGAATAGATATCTTTTTAGGATATTATTGATTTAGGGAATATTTATCTATTAGGAAGTTTAAGGTTTTAGGAATCTTTATTTCTCTATAAATAAAGGGGTCATGGTTATTATATGAAATAGTTGATGTTGATGAATAAAAATTGAATTTTCTCTTTGTTAGCTTAAGGTCTTGGTGGATTCCAAGAGTCCTTGTCTTCATGGACTCTAAGACTTTATCTTATTCTTCAGTTGTTCATCAATTTTCCATCCCTATTTCATTTAGTTGATGTGTCCTGCACCATGTCCCTCTTTATTTCTTTACATTGTTATTATTTTTCTTCCTGTTAGTCTTGGGCTATGTAGTATATAAACATTATACTAGTAAAAATTAAGCTATTCCAATTTCAAGTTGGTATCAGAGTCAAATTCGATTTTGGCATTGTTTCCCCGCTTCCACCTTCGGCGCGATGACAATTATTGCCCGTCGGACCTCACTTTTCTTTCGGCTTGAAACCTCAGTCCGATGACCCTCCCTGCGCCAACTCCACTACTCGTTCGGGCCTGTCCATCCCTAGGCTCAACCCCATTCGGACCTTGTTCAGCCTTCGATTAACCCTTTGAGGGGAAGTGGTGGAGCATATTATGGTGGCTCAAACCCTTCAAGATTTGGGACTATTGTTGCAACCACCGCTACTTGTTTGAACAAGAGGTTGGTTTTTTTGGTGATTTATTGTGGATGATTATTCCCATAATCTCACCCTCAAATTGTTGGATGGCGTTTCCCACCCTTGCCAATTTTCATGAACAGTCTTGTTGTAACCTTTTAATTCCAAACTTCTATGGTTTATTCTCACCTCAGTTTGCGGGGGATGCTGCAAATAATTTTGGGTAAAACTTAGGGCTAACAATCTGTTAGACCCCAAGATATGTTATTAGGAAGATGGAAAAGAAATAATTACATATAAGATCCTAGAATAAAAGAAAATAAAAAAATTTAATAATTCTCAACACTCCCCCTCAAACTTATACAAATATATCTCGCACATTCAGCTTGTCTAAAATAACATGAAATGACCGACTTCCTATTCCCTTGGTAAGAATATCAGCAAGTTGATCACCCGTCTTCACAAAAGGAGTGCAGATGGTACCACAGGTAAGATTTCCTTAATGAAATGCATGTCAATCTCAACATGTTTGGTCCTATCGTGCTGAACTGGATTATGAGCAATACTAATAGCAAACTTGTTATCACAATAAAGCCTCATGGAAATCCTTCAACTCAATTTTCAAATTTTTCAATAGAGACTTAATCCACAAGAGCTCACAAATCCCTTGAGCCACTGCTCTAAACTTAGCTTCAGCACTTGACCTGGCCATTACATTCTATTTTTTGCTACACCAAGTAACTAGATTACCTCCTATAAAGGTGCAATAACATAAGTAGACCTCCTATCAGTAATAGAGCCACCTCAGTCGACATCAGTATCAGTGTTCTAAAAATCAGCCTAGGCGGTGCCCAGCCGCCATGACTTTCCCTTACTCGTTTAGCAAAATCGATCAGTGGAGTAATTGGGATCTAGGCGGTGATAGGCAGTGCTAGGCGGCGTAGGGGTAAGTGCATAATTTTGAACAAATAAGAAGCAAAAAAAATACCAAAGTCCACACACACGAGACCAAGAGGAGAGAAGAGACTGCAATACCGTGAGAAGAAGAAGAAGAGGTACGTACCAGACTAACAGTGCATGTTTCTTCTCTCTCTACTCCACTAAAATTAGGGTTTCCAATTCTAAAATTTGGGTTTTTGAAATTGGGGGTTTCCTTTTATCTTCTCTCTGTTCCACTGCTCCAGTGCACATGCGAGTGTGTGCGACAGTGCGAGTGTACGTGTATGTATGTGTGTTCGAGTGTGTGTGTCACGATTCACGAGTGTGTGGTCGAATGTGTGAGTGTGTACGACTATGTGCGTCTGTGTGTTGATGTGTGCGAGTGTCTTCTTCCTTCTTCATCTTCGACTTCTGTTGCTCGTTGTTTCTTTTTTCTATTTTACCCCTTTTCTCCTTTGAATCCTTTTCTCCTTTGAATCTCAGTCTTGTGTTTTATTCCCTTGGCTATCTTAGGTAATAGGTATATGCATATATATTATATATATTAATAAAATTCAGTAATGTTGGTCGTCCATATGGACTAAAAAGCCTAGCAAAAAATCAAAAACATAATAAAGGCTCTTTAAGGTTTAAGTTAATTACAAATAGATCCTTTATAGTTTTATAAGTATAAAATTTTTCTAATAATCTTTATTTATTTCCAAATAACACCACATAAATGTTATAAATATTTATTATTTAAACCCAAAGTCAGTAATTATTTTAAATAACACCACATAATTGGTATATATCTACTATATTATTTATTTTATTCATAAAAAAAATCTGCCTGGCCCATGGGCGCTAGGCCACCCCTCGCCACCCGACTAGCGCCTAGCGAGTTTTAGAACATTGAGAATAGGCTTTCACTCTAAAATGATCATTTTTCAAAAAGAACAGGCCCTTCCCTAGAGAAGACTTTAAATATCAAAGGATTCGAAAAACAATCTGAAGATAAGACTTCCGAGGAGAGTGCATGAATTGATTTGACAACACTAACCGCGAAAGCAATATCAAAACGAGTATGAGACAGATAAATGAGATTACCCACTAACCGCTGATATCTCCTCGCATCAACCACATCTCCACTAGTGTCATCACTGAGCTTTTGATTGGGCTCTATCAGAGTATCACATGCTTTGCTCCCAAGCATACCAGTTTCCTTCAACAAATCAAGAACGCATTTTCATTGGGATTTTTTTGTTTGGATCTAGCAAGTTCAATCCCAAGGATTTTTTTTTGTAAAAGTAAAGACTTTTGTATATTGAATGAATAAAAGAGAATACAAGAGGCTTATATATATAGTTTTAACTAACTAGACTAATTCTACATTTAACCAATGTGAGACACTATATACATATTATTACATAGATACAAGACTACCGTTTAACAATATCAACACTCCCAAGTCATTTATCTCAAATTCACTAGCCAAATACCCCTTCAACCGCTCCATTTCTTCCAAATCGTCTCCTATGAGCACAATGTCATCCACATCAATAATAAAAGCAATAGTCTTACCCATTAGTGAATGCTTGATGAACAATGTATGATTAGCATGACTCTGCTTGAAGCCACATCGAAGCAATGCCCATGCTCTAGAAGACTGCTTAAGCCCATTTAGAGACTTCCTCAATATACACACTTTTCCCTCTATTTTGGAGTTCAAAACCTGGAGGAACAGCCATATAGACCTCTTCCTCTAATTCTCCATGCAAAAAAGCTTCTTCACATCAAACTGGTGAAGAGGCCACTCTAGGTTAGCTACTAGAGAGAGAAGAATCTGGATTAAATTCATTTTTATAACCGGTGCAAAAGGTTTCCTAGTAATCAACACCATAAGTCTGAGTAAAGCCCTTGGCAACTAACCGAGCTTTAAAATGCTCAATAGTATCATCAACACTATGCTTCACGGTGTACACCCACTTGCACCCCACAGTCTTTTTCCCATTCGATAACATTGTCAACTCCCAAGTGCCACTCTTATGAAGAGCTTTCATCTCTTTAACCATGGCATGTTTCCACTTGGGATCAACAAGAGTATCCTAGACATGGTTAGGATCACAAACAGAGGAAATTTTGGACAAAAAGACTTTGTAGCAAGGAGATAAGAAAAAAAAAGACACAAAATTTGATATAGGGTGTTGAGTACAAGTCCTAACACCCTTACGGACAGCAATGGGAACATCTAAAGCATTAGGTTCAGGAGAGGGTGTGTTAGAGGAATTACCTGAATCTTCATCACTTAGAGAGAATGGCTGTGGGAGTTGGGGAGCAATAGCCTCTGGAGTCTCTCTGGTCTTCTGTTTACTACATGTTTCCCTGGAATAGACCAACAACTCGTTCTCCTTTTTGGGATCTCGCTTCTTAACTCTCTCTGTTTTAACTCTCTGCCTTCACCTCAACTCTCTTTTTTTCTAAGCCCCCTCTCCTACCAAACTCTCTTTTTTACCTTTCTCTGCCTCCACCTTAATTATCATAAGTAACACAGGTTGTGATGCCAAAATTTGGTTAGAAAAAGTAAGAGGAAGACGAAAAGAATTTGTATGTGGTTCAACCCTGTTAATGAAGGAACCTACGTCCACTTGGTGTGTAAGAGCACTTACACTATACTATAAACTTCACTGGGAGTCTTTGGTGAACAAATAGGTTTGGAGCTACCAGAGACCAACCAGTAGAGTAGGCATGCAATATGAAGTTATAATTCTATGTAATTACAATGTGACGGTCTCTCTTATAAGTGCAAGAGACCACTCGTACAAGGTAAGTAAACTGATTAGGAAGCCCAATCTAACTATAATTGATTAACACCAATCATGGGGTTTTTTAAGTGGATTAGGAAACAACTTACACTTTCTATTAGTCTTCTAGCTGAAATAGGAAACTACCTGGAAACTTGTGGGGCAAGTAATGTTACACGCCCGGGTTGCGCATACCATGGAATACGTCTATACTATAAACCTGGGCTATGGGCCCAGACTAGGCGATTTTGGCTGGATGACCCAGGATGGTTATGTAGCAAATGCCCTTTTTTGATGACTTGGCAACTCCTTGCTGGGTGGCGTAGTTTGGCTTTGATTTGATATTTTTATACATATCAGCTGCCCCCCACTTCCGAGGCTAATACGATGCTCCAGTGGATGAGGACTGGAAATATATGCCATTCAATAGACCATTCAGGACCCTACACGAATATGACTCGGGGCTGGACCCGCTGCCTTGATCAGTCAGGGGTTGGACCAAACGGTAGCATCGGGAACCCGGGGTTGGTAGTTACCACATGTCAGGTAATGATTGGTCTAGTCAGGATCCAACAAGGTCGATGTAATGTAATCGAACAGTTGCATTATAACCAAACCATCAAGTCATGCATTTAATACGTGCGCATTTTGAGGCATCGCTTCACGTGCCTGAGAAGATAGCTGTCGGATGGTTTAGGCCAGAAAACTTCCTGGCCATTGGATCTGATTTGATCTGAACTGCACATGCTGTATATATGTAGGACACTTGTTCATTTGTGTTGTTCTTACTATCTAAGGATAGAGACTACCGAGCGGTTTAAGAGAGAAAGCACTCGATCAAGCCTCTCGAGCTCTTTTCTGTGCTTAACTCTTGTAAGTCATCACCCTTTTCAACCTTATAATTCATTGTTTTTCTTTCTCTCTTCGTTTCTTTTCATTCCCGAGTGTGGCTAAAGAATAGAAATCCACTAGGGCTTGTGAGGGAGTGGGATTTTTCTTCCTTAGATTTTGCTTTTTCATTAGATCAGGCGATATGACAGAACACTTGAATCGGTTCGGGTGTCCAACGGTGGTTTTAATTGAATACTACCTGACGCCGAAGGCCTCGTATACTCTGCCTTTTAGGCTTTTAACCCTGCCCCCTATATCTTAGACTTAGAGTCCCTGACCTCTACATAGGTCACCAGCTACTCCCTTGCCCAATCATAGGAGCTTTGGAAATTTGGGGAAAACGTATGAAAATTTGTAGGTTTCACTTGTAATCAGAGATTCGGCATAGAATTGGACTCCTAGTACTACTCTCAAAATTATAGGAGCATAGCTTAAGTTATGAAATTCCTAACCTACGCTATATAAGGAATTTCTATGTTTTGAAATCAAGTGTAATATTTTGGATCCGGGCA
Source organism: Hydrangea macrophylla (assembly GCA_033977485.1). Classification (NCBI taxonomy): domain Eukaryota; kingdom Viridiplantae; phylum Streptophyta; class Magnoliopsida; order Cornales; family Hydrangeaceae; genus Hydrangea; species Hydrangea macrophylla. The sequence continues at coordinate 58,398,321 of CM066997.1, read as the reverse complement.
AAACTCATGTGTTAGATTAGGCCCATTAATTATACTCTTGATTATTGTTGAAAAGCATGTCGGTATGATTATGTGAGCATGCTAAGTGATTATGTGGGTCAAAGCAGAGTTTTATGCAATTTCATGTTGGGGTAAGCTTCTTGATGTTTGAGAATTTTGGTAGCGATGACTACTGTGCATGGTTTAAGGCTTGAACTTTCCAAGGCACTTGGATGCAATGGTTTTAGGCTTGGACTTGTCATTGGCATCGCGGTTTAAGGCTTGGACTTCCCGGTATACCGGATGAATGTGTATCCTTTTCATTTATGAGTTTAAAGCATGAACTTTCATACATGCATTTGTTAGAATTGTACACTCAGCATATAGCTGAGCAATGGAGATTTACTCTATTACAGGTGAGAAAAAAAGTAAAGAAGAAACGCGAGGAATGAGGTCATGGGAGCACGCGAGTACTAAACATTCCATACGTAGTTTTGTAGTTTATACCCGTTGTAAATGAACCATAAGGAAGATTATGTTTTGTAATCTCGAAACACTTATAGTATTCGAGATCTTGTAATAATATTGTAATGGCTATGCTCGTAGAAGTATGTTTGGTTTCAAACTTTTAGTCTTTGTTTAATGTCAAACTCTAGTATTTCACTTTTTGTTAGGTGGATTATGAGATTCGATCCAAACAAGTCCTTAACTCATTTCGTTAATGTTTTCAAAGCTTAGACATGTTGTCTAATATGTTTATATACCTTTGGTAGTTTCAGAATGATTGGAAATTTGCATGTTGAGTATTGTCATGTTTACGACGTTTTCAAAAAAAAAAATAGGCAAAGTGCGATCGTGAATAGTATTTTTACTAAGGAAGTACCTTTTTCAAAAAAAACATTGAAATGTTCTATTTTACTTTTAGGGTACATTTGGGGTCCCTAATAACACTTTTATTGTTAATTTGAAATATAATTAACTTTTCAAATTGATACGGATTTTAAGGGCTCGTAGTTCAATGTTTTTTTTCCCTTTTAAAATGAACTTTGTTTTACAGAGTTTATTTATGTTTCTTTTCCACTGCGTTTACTTTCAATGAATTGGATAAGCCTCGGTGGCATGCCACATGTCCTATTTCTGCCTGTGGCAGGATGGGTCGTGACATTTATTGGTATCAAAGTAATAGGTAACAAAACTTTAGGAACGTATGACGACGAGTGGAGTGTAGAGTGACACGAAGTATACTCTAGAATGCATACACACATAGTAGAGACGTTTGATGTATATGGCATGTTGTTATACATATATGATTACACTTATTGTCATACATGCATGGTATTTATGCATTGGGATTGACAGGATTGTGAAACTATGGACGATGTCCGAGAGCAAACACCGTATGGACGTATAGACCATTAGACAGAAATGGATGGAAACTTGGTACGAACAATAGCTAAATGACTACCTTATGTACCTCTGGTTGAGGTAATACTAGTGGCTATACCAATACCCGAGGGTAGGGATGGGTGATCTATGTCAGAATAGTTTACGAGAAAAAAATCGATAGAGTTTTATGGTAAGTCTGATACAACGCTAGCAGAACATTTGGTAATGGATATGGAGAGGATTTTTAGATCTCTTCCGATGTCCGATTTACAGAAGATAGAGAATGCGAGCGATGTGCTTAAAGGGAAAGTACAAAATTGGCAGGTGAATGTCATAGATTAGTGCCGACAACTTGGGAAGGATTCAAGGCAGAGTTCATTCACTGATTCTTTCTGAGGGTCGTGCACAATGCGAAAAAGTGGGAGTTTGATAATCTCCAATAGGGGAACATGACTATGACGGAAATAAACTTTGAGGTACAATGCTTTATTGATGTTCGAAAAGGGTTCCGTGCCGACAGAGGAAGATAGAGCAAGGAAGTTAGAGCAGGGATTAAGGTAGAACATCCGCTTGAGGGTGGAAACGTACGTACACTCGACCGTAGGAGCAGTGCAATAAACAGCACTCATAGTTAAGGGAGGAATGGAGAGGTCAAGGCAGAACCAACAAGGGAAGAGAAATAGTGAGGATGGTCATCGTAACTAGGGTGGATCATTCAAGAAGCCATTTGCACGAAATTCTAGTTCCAATTTCAGTGGACAAGGAAGACCGACGAGTAATATACCATTATGTCTGCTTTATAATTGACCACACACCGGTCGATGTTTCATGACCAACCCCTACAACAAGAATCAAGGAATGGGTAGTGCTAATTCTATACTTGATTTGCGAGGCAAATGTTATGATTGTGGGGTATTCGGGCATCAATTGAAGGATTGTCGAGGAGACGTCCACAGCAAGGAGCTAGTTCTATGGCTTCAAGTGATTCGAAGCCTAAGCAATCCAATGATAGGAGGTAAGGGATAGAATAACGACAAGGGAGGTCATTTTAGATGAATCCCGAAGATGTGGCTGCTACAGGTACAGTGGTCTCAAGTATGGTGGCTATATGCTCTCATCCAGCATGTATACTTGTGGATTCAGGATATACTCATTCATTTTGTTGAATGTTAGGTCGGCACCTTTAGGGTATGAATTATCGGTTGCTTTACCCCTTTGCAAGCTGATTGTAACGTCTATAATATACAAGGATTGTGAAATCAATCTAGGTGAGAAGTTGATGACCGTAGACCTTATACTACTTATCGTGAACCATTTTGACGTGATATTAGGAATGGATTGATTATCTCTTAACCAAGTCACGATAGATTGTGAACGGAAAAAAAGTCATTTTTCGATCACCGGCTCACGGGGACTTTTGTTTCAAGGGAGTGGGGTTACGCCGCCACTGTATTTGATTTCAGCTATCCGAGCAGGAAAGTTGTTAAGAAAGGGATGTCAAGGATTTTTATGTTCAGTGATTAACACTTTGGCAATCGAATTGAAGGTAGAAGATATTCCAGTAGTACGAGAGTATCTAGATGTATTCCCAGACAGCCTACAGATGTTCTTATTGAGAGAGAGAATGAGTTCAGCATTGAAATAATGCCAGACTCACGACTTGTATTAAAAGCACCGTATCGAATGGCACCCGTAGAATTAAAAGAACTAAAAATCCAACTACAAGATCTACTCGACAAAGGTTTTGTTTGACCTAGTATATCGCTGTAGGGAGTTTTAGTGTTATTTATAAAGAAGAAAGATGGTTCAATGCTTATGTGTGTCGACTATCGAGATTAAACAAGTTGACAATCAAGAACAAGTATATGTTGCCCAGAATCGACAACTTATTCGATCAACTTCATGGTGTGCAAGTGTTTTCGAAGATAGATTCGAGATCGGGTTACCATCAGTTGAAAGTAAAGGTTGAAGATGTTGAGAAGACAGCTTTTAGAACACCCTACGGACACTATGCGTTCTTAGTCATGCCATTTTGGTGTTACTAATGCACCAGTCGTGTTCACAGATCTTATGAACTAAGGAGCAAGTGTTTTTTAAGATAGATTTGATATTGGGTTACCATCAGTTGAAAGTAAAGATTGAAAATGTTGAGAAGACAGCTTTCAGAACGCCCTAAGGACACTATGAGTTCCTAGTCATGTCGTTTGGGGTTACTAAAGCACCCGGCGTGTTCATGGATCTTATGAACCGAGTCTTCAAGAACAACTTAGATGATTTTGTGATTGTGTTCATAGACGATATTCTTATCTATTTGCCGAGCGAGATATAACACGAGAAACATTTGAGACTTATATTTCAGAGACTATGAGATAAACAACTGTTTGGGAAATAGAAGAAGTGTGAATTTTGGATACCTAGCATTGCTTCTCTTAGCCATGTAACTGACAAGGATGGCGTCTTAGTTGATCCTCACAAGGTAGAACCTGTTTCTAATTGGCAGAGACCGACATCAATATCAGAAATCCAAAGTTTCTTAGGATTAGCGAGATACTACTGCCGTTTTATTGAGAACTTCTCAAAGATTTCATTGCCTATGACAAAGTTGATGAGGCGTGGTATTACTTTTGAATGGAGTTTGAAATGTGAAGAAAGTTTTCAAGAGTTGAAGTCATGTTTATATAGAGCACCTATTTTGACAATACCGTCATGAAGTGAAGGCCTTGTGATCTATAGTGATGCTTCGCATCCGGGTTTTGGGTGTGTACTTATGCAGAGTGGCAAGGTGATTGCCTACACCTCAAGACACTTGAAAACACATGAGGTTAACTATCTGACACATGACCTTGAATTAACCACGGTAATTTATGCTTTAAAGATTTGGAGGCACTACTTGTATGGAGAAAAGTGCGAGATTTTCACGGACCACAAGACCATGAAATACCTATTCACACAACAAGATTTGAACATGAGACAGAGAAGATAGTTGGAATTGATTGAGGATTATGATCTTTCAATACAGTATCATCGGGGAAAAGCTAATGTAGTAGCCAAAGCTTTAAGCCGAAAGACGACTAGAATTGAGCCAATGAGCTAGCCAAGCAAAAGAAATGGTCAGAGAGATGGAGCGTTTGGAGTTAGATGTAATTCCAAAGATGAATGGTGGCTTGATGATGGCAATTATAGCTCATCCGGACATCATTGATGAGATCAAGGCGGAGCAATTCAATGACTATTACTTGTGCAGAGTGAGAGACGAGATACCTTGGGAAGATGACCCGAATTTATCTTGGCACAAGGAGTGTTGATGGCTGGAAATCATTTGTGCGTACCGAATTTGAATGATTTGAAAGAGAAGGTCCTAAAGGAGGCACATATTACTAAATATTCAATCCATCTGGGATACCAGAACTTACGAGAGATTTTTTGGTGGAGAGGCATGAAGCGGGAAGTCGCCAAGTATGTTTCATAGTGTTCGGTGTGTCAGCAAGTCAAAATAGAAAGACAAGTACTCGCAGCACTATTACAACTATTGCCTGTGTCTAAGTAGAAATGGGATGAGATCACGATGGATTTTGTTTTCAGATTTCCATGATCACCTAATAAGAATGACAAGATTTGGATTATAGTTGACAGATTGACAAAATCAGCACATTTCCTACTGGTCAAGACGACTAAACCATCTAAACTAGCGGAGTTGTATGTGAAAGAGATTGCGAGATTACACGGGGTTCCAGTAGTGATTGTATCAGATCGTGATAGCAGTTTTACGTTGATGTTTTAGGGAAGTTTGTAGAAAGCTATGGGTACTAAGTTGAGTTTCAGTACCACTTTTCAACATCAGATTGATGGACAATTCGAACAAATGATTCAGATGCTAGAGGATATGCTTAGGTTATGCGTTCTAGACTTTGGGAGTGATTGGGAGAAACACTTACCATTAGTAGAGTTCACTTACAACAATAGTTTTCAGTCAAGTATTGGTATGGCACTGTGTAGACACCCCAATTTTGACCGACCGTCGAATTTAGGAGAGTGTAACCTCCATATCCGATGATGACAAGGACCGAAAGATTCGAAGTATTCCAAGCTCTTCAGAAAGTTCTCTAAAACGCGGTAAAATTTCACAAAAAAGAGAAAATACCAGGTATTTAGGAGAATCAGGTATAAAATACGATTTTCTGAAAATATCCTCAAGGATCATTTTGCTTTGAAAAAAGAAAAATCCAAAAGGGGGAATTTTAGCCAAAACCGGCACACGGCGGGCTGCCGCGGCACTCAGTGACTGCCGCACGGCAGTCACAGAGTGCCGTGCCGGCACTCACCAAGTACCGCCACAGATTTCTGACTGCCGTTCGCTTTTAAAGTCTGTATTTTGCAGAGCAATACGTATGCGTATGCGAATAAGAACAAAAAACTGATAAAGTAAGACTGACAAAAATGCGGCAATCCATTAATGGCCGCGGCATTTGATGAAAGCCGCGCGGCAGTCATGAAGTGCCGCAACGGCAGTCATGAAATGCCGCAGCGGCAGTCACGGACTGCCGCGGCAGTATCTGGACTGCCGCGCTGGACAGCAGTCTGTCTAAATTCAGAAAGTACACATTGTGCCACCAAATGAGAGAATTACACCTGTTTTTTGCTCCGAAATTCACCAAAAATACCTGGTAATTTTGCTTATAAAAGAGAAGGGATCTTCCTAAAAGAAGAGACCAAGAAGAACACCAAGAAACATATTGGGAGAGAGAGCACATGCAAAAATACTTCCATTACACCAACATTTTTTAGAGAGAAAAGAGAGTGTTTAGAGAATTAGAGAGAAGAGCTTGGAAGATCTTCAAAGAAAAGAAAACTTTGAGGATAATTTGGAGGTGATCCTCTAACCATAGATTATTGGCTTATTCTTTCTTCTCTTAAAATCTCTAATCCTAAAATCTTTCACTATTTTCTTTGTTTATCAAGTAAACTTAGGAGTTTCTTTTGTTTTCATATTACTTTCTTCCATTTTCTTGTTTATATTCTTCTCTTGAAGGTCTTGGAGATCTTCAATATCTCTTTTGATCTCTTGAGCATGATCTTTTGAATCCCATGTAGGCTTGTGCTTCACATAGGAGTCAAAGTTTGATCATCACTTCATAAGAGGATCCAAGTCCATACTCATGATTTGGATCTTCTAAACTTGATGTCTTGAGGAATCCCTTCTATATTCCTTTAGGACTCATGAGTCATAGTCATGTCTCCCTCTCCAATGACCATCAAATGGTAGGAGAATGTAGTTTTGAGTCTAAACCCATCTCCATGGTCTAGATTCCTTGTCTTATAGATTTCATGAAGTCTATCCATATTTCATTTGAAATCTATGAAGAATAAAGGTTTGTAGTCTCTAATGGCCATCAAATGGTAGGAGAAGTGGTTTGGTTCAACTCAACTTCATGGTTTAATAGTTGGAGTTACCAAATAAAAGTTAAACTAGCAAAATAAAAACAGTGAATCCACAAACTGTTTTTGATCAAAGATTTTTAGTTCGAAATCTAACTGTTGAAATCAAGTGAAACCAACGGGAAAGTGTCAATAACACGATATTCTACCACTGTAATTTTTGTTTTAAGGTGGTTTCATGTTTAGGATGGTTTGATCATGAGTTTTGTGACACAAATACAATCTGTCCAGAATTTCAGAATAGTTTCAGAACAGTGACACTCTTTTGAAACAATTAAATCAGAGTCCTAATAAAGTGTTTGTGACTCCAAATAATTTTTTCTATGAATTTTAATGTGTTAGGAAGTCACCCTAAAAAGAACAAATCAATTCGGATTTTTTTAATATTTTTAATAAATCGTGCAAGAATTCTGGACAGAAGGTTGTAAAGTGCTGAGTGATGTCTAGTATTTTTCATATTCCCGGAGATCCGACCGTTGGAACTTTGATTTTCTTTTTGATTTGAACACTAGACTCACGGAGGCATATTGAGTCCAAAAATCATCAAGATCAAACCACAGGAGCCATGCCTTTTATTTCTTTGAAGTTCGGGTCTGCTCTCTGGAATTTTCAGAGTTTTGTTACAATTTATACTTACTTTGTAAATAATGGTCCAAATGACTTTTCTATGATCTAGGGCTTAAACCATGCTTTAATAATGATTAGTTGAGCCTGAATTCAAAGTTTAAGAGTATTTCATAGTTTATCCTTGTCCATGTACATATTCATCTATATGATTCGACACTTGTAATTAAGACTTATTTGCTTTGGATCTAATTACATTAGATAGATGTAAGCTAGAAATTTAGGATTGTCATTTTTAACATCGTATTTTGCATATCGTGTGGACTAACCCTTTGTTTTGTAGCGCTATTAAGGTATGATTTCTAGAACTCCTCTTTAGTTTATCTTAATTTCTTGATTTTATTGATTTTTCGACTTAATGCGCGACACCTTAGAATTAGGTTTTGCCTTATGTGTATATGTGATTAGAGACTCTTTCTAGGATTTTCCTTTATTCGCATGCATTGCACGTTTACTATCGCTGCTGGATCCCGGGTAAGTTCACTTGTCCCCTATTGCATATCATATCGCCTGCTACCGGAATTATGTGGCTTTTGAATGGTATTTTGTCAATTGCAATTTTACACCCTTTGGACATGCTTTTGTGATGTATATGTATATATGTATTAGTTGAGGGCATGCTTAGATTAATAAATTCGATTAAAAGGATGTTGAGTAGAGGCCTATCGCAAGATAGGATGAGAGAGGGTGTTTTAGTCCGACGGGCTCCTTCCTCTCTCATTCCATAATCCCCGGACCTAGTTAATCTTTGGTTTCGCAAACGATCAGTTTCCTTTCAAAATGGTTACTTAATTTTCCTTTTAAAAATTAAGTGGCGACTCATTTGTTTTTAAAAATTGATTTTGAAAAGCTGTGGGTAAGTCAACCTGCGATATCCACAATCTGGCGATTCTGCTGGGGATCGAACCCAGAATCTCTGGTTTCGCAGACCAAAATTCTGATTTTGGGTTCACTTGAGGATTAGACTTGAAAAACATCCTTTTAATCGAATTTATTAATCTTTTTGTGCCTGTTGCATTTCACTTGCATGTCCAGCCAGTCGATTGCACGGAACTATGACCTTGGAGGCTCGGGGCAACCCGGTCGGTCAAGTCATCATGGGACTGTGCGATCACCCTTGATCTCGTACCATGATTTGGTATATTAAGCGTCCTATCGGATGTGTGTCAAGGGTCCCTTATTTGACCAAAACCCAGCCTTTGCATAGTAGCTTCCATAGAACCTTTCAAAATTAGGAAATCAATTCTTGATTAGGTTTATGTGCTAGGAAGATTTGTGTGCCCAGGAGGGATTACTTGAGATGATGACGATACTTGCTTGATAAAAGATGTATAATCTTGTAATCACCTTTTAGCCATTTCTCCATATGTTCCACGACATTTGGAGAACATGCCGAACCTTGATTATAAGATTACACTTCTTATATCGCGTTAGCTAAGCATCATTGACCTTGTATGTATCCAAACCCATGAAAAGTACGATGATGATCTTATCACGTGACCCTTCTACCCTGAGAATTTTAAAATCAGCCTTCGAAGAATAAGATTTCCGTGGCCTTTATTCAAAACCGCTCTTTCAAAGGACTTGGGGGATTTCAAAATCAAGATTTCGAAAAAATTCATGCTTTTCAAAAAACAGAATTTTTTTGACCCAATCACCTTATGATCCAAAATTCTTGAAAACTGCTTTCTAAAGATGCTTCCCAAAATGGATTTCAAGAATCCCCAAAATTTTTCAAAACTTCGAAGGATAGGAAAAGAGGGCCACAATGAATGGAGAAATCATCGTACTTGACATGAGTGAAGATCTTATGTGATTATGTGCTTATGTGTTAGGATTAGGATTTTTTTCTTCTTTTTGGCATATAGAGTAGGCACACGCGCACACATGCATTGCATCCGCATAACATACAAAATAAAAGTTTTTTGCTAAAATAAAGGTAAAAAGGTATTCTAAAAAAATAATAAAACTTAAAATCTGCTGTAGGAGCAAAGATAGCCAATCAAGCGTGGTTCAGGGATCCTATGGCAAGACTTGTAAGGAGAGGATACGCTAACATGGCCGAAGAAAGAAACAACAAAGAGATGACCGGATTAAGGGTACTAGTCGAACAGCAAGCGGAACAAATGAGGAGACAGGCCGAGAACATGAACCGCATGATGGGAATGATAGAGGAGCTGAATCGCCGACCACCGCCGCATGTAATTCCACCCATTATAGACCCGCCTTTGGGAGGGGGAGACGGAGATTGGTTCGACGATCAAGAGGCACATTGGAATGATGCACTAAGAGCCAACAGGGACAGAGAGAAAGATGAGAAGGAGAAGCTGCTGACTGAGAAGATAGAAAAATTGGAAAGGGTAATGCGCAAGGCTCAGGGAGTGGATACCTATCTGATGGAACTGGAAGGATTGTATGACGGAGTCCACGAAACGCTGCCAGGTGGTTTCAAAATGCCAGTTTTCGATAAGTTTGATGGCACGGGCAATCCCCGCAGTCATGTCCGAATGTGCATAGGAGCTTTTCAGCCTAGTGGACTGAGCACTACCATGATGGCTGTTCTATTTCAACAAACCTTAACAGGAGCTGCTCTGTCATGGTACCTTACACTTGAGCCAAGCAAAACCAGAGTATGGGAAGAAGTGATTAAGGCATTTGTGGCACAATACGAGTACAATCAGGATTTGGATGTTACTGTCCGAGATTTGGAAACGACCAGGCAGGGGAACAAAGAATCATTCGCCGAGTATTTGAGTCGATGGAGAGGAAAGGAAGCTAAAATGGTACAAAGGCCGCCTGAGAAAGACCAGATCCGAATGCTGATGAAAAATCTGCAGCCAGTTTATCAGGAGAAGATGAGATTTCAGTCAATCAACACATTTGCTGAGGTATTCGATGTGGGGACGAGAATCGAAGATGCAATTCAAGAAGGAACAATCAAGAAGGAGGAGCCACAGAACCGATATCGAAGGCCCAATTATGGATCAAATGGAGGGCACTCGGGGGGTCACTCTGGCCCCACCGATGTCAATGCACTTAGCGAGCCTGAGAGAAAGTTCGATATCACCAGAAATCATCCAAGAGGAGGAGAGGATAAGCCACTGAGGAAGTTTTCGGATTTGGGAGTGTCACTATCAACCGCCCTCGATAGGCTGTTGGCGAAAGGGCATCTCCGTCAGCTAGAACCTCGACCCCCGCCGAGTCCACTCCCACCATACTTCAAGGGAGATCTCTACTGCAAGTATCATCAACAAAAGGGCCACTCGACGGATCGGTGCATGAGATTAAGGCACGAAATCCAGGACCTCATTGACAACAAAGTGATATCCGAGCCACCTGTCAAAGCCCCCAATGTCACCAAGAATCCTCTGCCGAACCATCGTGCTGTGCCACCGTCGCGGGGTCTTTATTTCTTAGGGCCGGGGTAGAAGAAGCGGCATTCGATCCGTCCAAGCTAATCACAAAGGTCGGAGAGCCAAAGAAGTTCTATCAGTTGCCAGAAAATTCGGGGATCTGCATGCTTGGAAGCCAGCCAGGGATATGGGAAAACGAAGTGACAAGGCAGTCAGATTGGTGGGTCCAAGAAATCAATGATCGGAACATAGGCCGGGTAGGGGAGGATGATCTATGGTATCAAAGCGACGAAGAGGCAAAAGAAGGCTCAAAGACCGTTTCAGAAACCGACAATGTTTGGGCAAAAGAAGAGATCGACCATTTGACTCGATCTGGTAGGCAGTTCAAGCCGCATGAATTAGAGGAAGATCACCCAGGGAGGGAGTTGGAGAAAGGGAAAGGAAAAATGAACTAGGAAGAAGAAGAGGATCGGGTCCTAAAACAGATGAAGAAGACTCAGGCTAACATCACTGTCTGGGGGTTGCTGATTGCCTCCAAACGCCATAGGCAGGCGGTCCTAGACGCTCTGAATCAAGCTGACGTGTCTATCGACACCACCCCGGAAGACCTCGTAGGACTGATCGGCAAAATTCTGACTTCGGCTATCACCTTCTCATCGAATGACTTACCTCCGGGAGGACCCACGCTCAACAAGCCGCTGTATATCACCGTTGAATGTTTGGGGAACACCGTGCCCGCTTGTCTCGTTGACAACGGGTCTGCTCTTAATGTATGTCCCTTCCGCACAGCCAAGCGAATGGGTTTAGATGAATCTTCCTTTGTGCCGTCTCAACAGAAAGTCCGGGCATATGACAACACCCAAAGGGCAGTCATGGGCATTATCTTTCTTAATCTCGCTATCGGGCCGATGGACAAAGAAGCTGAGTTCCAAATCATCGATATCCCCGCTTCTTTCAATCTGCTGTTGGGAAGGCCTTGGTTGGACAGTTTGGGCGCTATACGATCGACGATCCATCAAAAGGTTAAGTATGTTTGGGAAAACAAAGTCTGTGATATCCTCGAAGACAGTTGGGTTCGTCCATCTGAAGCGTCGTCAAGTGCACCGGTCCTAGAATTACAGCTACAAGAAGAAGAAGCGAAGATGGGAGGATTCGAGTTCATCAGCATGATAGAAGAGGGAAAGCCGAAAGAGTTTCCACCGCCCCATTTCGATCAGTATGCTAGTCCAGTGGTCGCGGGAATCATGAAGAAAATGGGCTTCTTTCCAGGATTAGGACTGGGAAAGAACCTTCAGGGCCTACCGGAGTTTCCAAAAATTCCTACTCAGACTCACACTCACGGCTTGGGGTATCAGCCAACAAAGAAGGAACTAAGGGCAAAGAAGAAGGCCTTCGATGCGCCACTAGACCCTTACTTAAAGACTCTCAATGGATACTTCGTGAAGGAAGGAGAGGATTTCCCCTTCTGTGGTTTCCCAGAACCATGGATGGACCAAAAAGACAAATGCATGAAGCCGGGGTTCGAGATCTTCTTCTCCCATGAATTTTCTGGGTACAAAGACCCATTTTTGCAAATGCCTGAAAAGTCTGTTGCTGCCAAGGACTGGATTGGTACGCTGGACAGTTCTGCCATGAAAGATCTGTTAGGCGAAGGGAACGCAGAGGTCATGAAGGAGGATCCCGGAAAGACCAAAGGTGAATACGTCGAGGGCATAGTGGAGGAAGCTGCCGAGAGTGAAGAAGGTAAGGAAGGGAAGGCTGAGGAAGAAGAGATGGAGGAAATCACCAAGACAGGAGGTCCGGAAGAATGCTTTATTAATGGCCTGGGAGGAGAGCACAAGAAGGAGTGGGTTTTTGAGTCTAGTGATAGGTTCCCCCCACACCCAGAGTCTGTAATGGCCCAAATGAGGCGTCTTTCAATTTCTATGTCTGTTGTAATCACTCCAAAGAAAATCAATGAAAGTATGACTGATTCTGCCTACTCGAACGCGCTTAATGAATGTGATGAATGTGATGATCATGAAATACCTATTGAACTGCAAAAACTAATTGAAAAAGAAAAAGAATCTGCATGTAAAATCATTGAGGACACCCTAACAATTAATCTTGGAAATGAGAACAATCCTCAAAATGTCTTCATCGGCTCTACACTTAGCAATAAAGAAAGTAAAGAACTAATCAGTCTATTAAATGAATTCAAAGATGTTTTTGCATGGTCTTACAATGATATGCCAGGTATCGATCCAAAAATAGTCCAACACCACATCCCCCTCTTTCCCAATTCAAAGCCCATAAAACAAAAATTGAGGCGAATGAGGCCAGAATGGGCACTTAAAGTAAAAGAGGAGGTTGAAAAGTAATTAAGAGCTGGATTCTTGATGGTCACCGAGTATCCCGAGTGGATTGCCAACATTGTGCCTGTCCCAAAGAAGGATGGTCGTGTTAGGGTTTGCGTGGATTTTCGGGATTTGAACAAAGCAAGCCCTAAAGACGATTTCCCATTACCCCACATCGATGTGTTGGTCGATAACACTGCGGGACATGAGCTCCTATCTTTCATGGATGGATTCTCCGGGTATAATCAAATCCTCATGGCTCCCGAGGATAGAGAGAAAACCACGTTCATCACTCCGTGGGGAACATATTGCTATAGGGTCATGCCATTCGGACTCAAGAATGCAGGCGCAACCTATCAAAGGGCTGCCACCACTTTACTGCATGACATGATCCACATAGAGGTAGAGGTGTATGTGGACGATATGATTGTGAAATCCAAGGAGAGGGGAGGGCACCTAGAGGCTTTGAGAAAGTTCTTTGGGAGATTGAGGGAGTTCAAGATGAGGCTGAACCCACAGAAATGCACGTTCGGAGTCACTACTGGCAAGCTGCTAGGATTTCTCATTACCCAAAGGGGAATAGAAGTGGACCCTACCAAAATAAAGGCCTTAACCGAGATGAACCCACCAAGAAATAAGAAAGAACTGAGAGGGTTCCTGGGTAGAATACAATTTATAAGTCGTTTCATCTCAAAGCTCACCATGACCTGCGACCCGCTGTTCAAACTACTCAGAAAGGGAGAGAGATTCAATTGGGACACCCCGTGTCAACAAGCCTTCGACAAAATCAAAACCTACCTCCAGAACCCACCTGTCTTGTCGCCACCTTCGCTTGGGAGACCGTTGTTACTTTATCTCTCTGTATCCGAAGATTCAATGGGATGTATGCTGGCCCAAGAAGGAGAAGAGGGGCACGTGGAGAAGGCCATTTACTACTTAAGCAAGAGAATGGTAGGATATGAGTTAAAGTATTCGCCCTTGGAGAAGGCCAGTTGGGCCTTGGTTTGGTGTACCTGTCGCCTCCACCACTACATGCTAGCCTTCCCTGTAATCCTGATATCCCGAATGGACCCATTAAAATACCTGTTCGAAAAACCCGTCTTGACCAGTAGGATTTCTTGTTGGACCATGATGCTGGCTGAGTTCGACATCAGATATGTCACCGCCAAGTCCGTAAAAGGAAGGGCTGTCGCCTAGTTTTTAGCCGACCTCGCTGTAGAATCTGAGGACAAGGGAGACTTCAAGTTCCCAGATGAAGGAATAATGGAGGTTAAGGAGGATTTGTGGAAGATGTACTTCGATGCAGCAGCCAACCAAATGGGTTACGGAGTTGGAATCATTCTCGTAGCACCAGACGGGGTCCCCACCCCATTAGCCGTCAAACTCAAGTATAACTCAACTAACAATACCGCGGAGTACGAAGCATGCATAATTGGGATGGAAGCAGCCTTAGCTTTGAAGGTCAGAAAGATTAATGTCTTCGAAGATTCCAACTTGATCATATCCCAGGTCCGAGGAGATTGGAGGGTAAAACATGAGAAATTGAGACCTTACCATGACTATCTGGAAAGCCTGAAAGCACAATTCCAAAAGATTTCCTTTTACCACCTCCCTCGCGAAGAAAACCAACTAGCCGACTCTTTGGCTACCTTAGCCTCGATGATCCAAATCCCTTCCAAAATTGCCATGATCCCGCTGTCCATAGAAGTAAGGAATCAACCGTCATTCGAAATGATCGCAGCCATAGAGAGAGAAGATGAAGTGCCTTGGTATGTGGACGTGTGGAAGTTCATTAAAAAAGGAGAATACCCCGAAGGAGCCTCAGAAAAGGACAAGAAGGCGATACGACGATTTACTGCTCAATTTGTGATCTACGCGGATAAACTGTGGAAGAAGTCCTACACCGGGTATAATTTGGAGTGTTTATATGGAAGGGAAGCTAAGAGAATGATGGAGGAAATACATGAGGGAGTATGCGGGCCCCACATGAACGGGCACATACTGGCGAAGAAGATCATTCGACAAGGGTACTATTGGACGACCTTGGACAAAGACTGTTGTGAATATGTCAGAAGGTGCCACAAGTGTCAGATTCATGCAAATTTGATGCACACCCCACCGTCGCAGCTCTATAGCATGACCACCCCTTGGCCATTTTCCGTATGGGGGATTGATATCATCGGTGAGATAGTTCCAAAGGCTTCCAATGGGCACCGGTATATAATCGTGGCGATCGATTATTTTACAAAATGGGTAGAAGCGGCCTCATATGCGACTTTGAAAGCCAAAGATGTGGTGAGTTTCATTGAGAAGAACATAATCTGCAGATACGGAGTCCCGAACGAGTTTATCTCCGATCATGGCAGTCATTTCCAGGGGGAAGTTATCCCGCTCTTAGAAAAGTATAAGATCACTCGCCATCAGTCATCCCCGTATAGGCCCCAGACGAATGGAGCAGTAGAGGCAGCGAATAAGAATGTTAAAGCAATCTTGGGGAAGACGACAGATACATATAAGGATTGGCATGAAAAGCTGCCATTCGCTTTATGGGGGTATCGGACGTCAGTAAGGACTTTAACGGGTGCTACGCCATACTCGCTAGTCTACGGAATGGAGGCAGTCCTTCCAGTCGAGGTGGAAATACCCTCTCTCAGAGTCTTAACAGAATGTGAAGTGACAGAATCAGAATGGATACAGGGAAGGTATGAGGAATTGATGCTGCTCGATGAAAAGAGGCTGACCGCGATAAACCATACTCGGGGGTACCAGAAGAGAATAGCTCGTGCTTTCAACAAAAAGGTCCGCCCAAGGAAGCTTACTGAGGGTGACCTGGTCCTCAAAGAACTGAAGGTGCCTGTTTATGACCCCAGAGGAAAGTTCAAACCCAACTGGGTCGGGCCATACATCATTAAGACCCTCCTTTCCGGAGGGGCGGCCTATCTCATGGACCTGGACGGGGTTGAATTTAAACAGCCGATTAACCTCGATCGCCTCAAGAAATACTTTGCTTGAAACCATTTCTTTCGAAGCCTCCTACCTTGATGAACTACGCTTGACCTGATTCCCGCTAGGGGATACGTAGGCAACCAACTTGGTTCGGTCATTTCAAAAAAAAAAAAAAAAAAAAAAACGGTGCCAAACTAGGGGCAAACTAGCGTTTGCCCAAAGCCGCTTCAAAGCCTTAAAACCAGGGGCAAACTTCGTTTGCTAAGCCGAAGAACCCAGATACAAAACCCTCCCTTGGATCATCTGGCTATCGAGATAAGTACTGTAAAAAAGCAAATGAGAATTCATAGAAGGATTAAAGTTTAAAGCAAATAAGCAAAGTAAAGAGCCAAGACATTAAAAGGATAATTCTTCATAAAAGATTAATCGAAAGGGTGGACACTTTAGATTTAGCATGACAACACTTCTTGAAAAGGAAAAATAAGAAAAATCACATTCAAAAGCGCAAACAAAGGGTAGGCAGGGTCTGTCAGAAGAGTTTCGTAAAATGTCAGGCATTTTCCCTGTTTTCGTCTACTTTATTATGCATGTGTCTGTCAAGCTCGCCTCGCAGCCAAGGTTTGGATCTCTAGAAGATACTCAGTAGTAGGCACAGTCAGAGCAGGAATCCTCGGGAACGGAGCAGCCATTCTGCTAGGCCAAGCCTCCATGAAAGCCTTCACGATAGAAGGACGCAAAGGGGACCCCCTGGTGAAATCAGCAGTCACAGATTCAGTGACATCTTGCAAAAGTCCGAACTGACGGACGACTCGGTCAGGAATGTAGAAAGTCGTAGCGTGCAAACCCGGCAGCCAGATGCCAGGTCGCCCAGGGAGGCGTACAGCAACAGAGCGATGGATCTACGACGGACAAACCCAGCAGATGTCACTAGGAGAAAGACCCTAAAGCCAATCAAGCCACGCGTCGGCGGACTGAAACAAGCTGTGAATCTCCATGCGATCATAAGGAAGTGACCCACGGAGATGGGAAGCATGTATGAAGAGATCTAGACGCTCCATGAGCCAAACTTGCAGAACGAAAGGTGCCCCGGCAGATAACATAACCCCAGTAGCATGGGCATGGCCCAGCCCGATCAGAGTTTCACCAAGGACCAGCATAACAGCACTTTTCATCTCCCGCAAGCCGCATGCCATGGGTATAAGAATGTCAGAAGATGACTGGAATAGGAAGTAAGAGAGCATGGCGATTGACAGGGCACTACGTCGGATGATCTGGTACTCACCGTCATAGGGGTCCCCTATGGGAGCATAAACAGAGGCAAGGCGCTCAAAATCAATATGCCTGTCACAAATAAAGGAGCCCGCCGCATTTTGAGATATGTGGAGAAGAGTGGCCAAATCCCGAACATACGCGGCCTGAATCTGAGGGACCATCAATTCAGCAGAAGAATCAGTATGGAGAATGGCGCTAAACTCCTCAAACAAGGGGCAGATCTCTTGAGAACCAAAGCGGAAGACGTTGAAAGTGGGATCCCAACATTGAATGGCAGCCCGAAGTAGGCCCTCATTCAAACTCATCCGTCAAAACGAAAAGAGATCGTTCAGTCTGAAACACTCAAAATTGAGCTTATCAATGCCAGAGAGAGTATCCATCCATGGGAAGAGGATTTGAGAACTAATGGGGGCCATTTGAAGGGGAAATGAGGAGAAATGAGAAGTGTTTTGCGGAACTTTGAGAATGAAGGGATATAAGTAGAAGAATAAGGCTGTCTACCTACCCGCGGCACTCGATAAAGTGCAGCGGCACTCAATGAAGTGCCGCGCGGCAGTCAGTGAATGCCGTTGCGGCATTCACAGACTGCCGTAGCAGCTCTCACTGAGTGCCGCGGAGGCTTAACCGAGTGCCGTTCTGAGTTTTTCATTGGCCAGAATCTGTTTGTAACACGATCAGCCCACCTGCAAACAGAAAACTAATTGAGAAGCAATAAAAACGTGCGCATCATGCAGCACGTACAAATACATTCATTCATTCATTCATTTCATTTATTTTCAAGAGATAAAAGAAGCAAGAGCATTCAAAATAAAGACAGGATCAAGCCATGATCCCACATACGGCAAGAATTGGACCAAGCTATGGTCACACATACGGTGAAAAGCAAATAACGTAATAATACAAGTATTAGGAAAGCCTATCCTACCAACCATCAGGGAGCAGCTATCAAAACAAAGCATATGTGTATATATATACAGTCATCCACCAAAATAAAAAAATCCTCTCAGAAGAAAACAAAAAAATATATATATAAGCAGGATCAGCTCCGACCCCGACCCCGGCCGCGAGCCTGACGAGTCGTGCGCCTAAGAGGCTCCTCCTCTGACTCGGTCCCGCTGCCTCCACCACTCTCTCCACGCCCGCTGCCTCGGCCTCTGCCACCGCTAGTGCCCTCGCCGACGCCTCCGCCACGCCCAGCACCGCTACCTCTGGGGGCATCGCTGAGAGAAATGCCGAACTGCTGAAGCCGATGCTGGAGCTGTCCCACCTGCTGAGATAGGACTCTGTTCTCCTCCAACGGATTTGCGTTAACCCACGTTTTGGGAATATAACAGACTTATATTCTCGGTTCTCGCAACGGATTTGCGTTAACCCACGATTTGAGAGTATAACGGATTTATATTCCCAGTTTTCGCAACATATTTGCGTCAACCCTCGTTTTTGAGAATATAACGGACTTATATTCCCGGTTTTCGCAACGGACTTGCGTCAACCCTCGTTTTTGAGAGTATAACAGATTTATATTCCAAGTTTTTGCATCATACTTGCGTCAACCCTCGTTTTTGAGAATATAACGGACTTATATTCCCGGTTTTTGCAACGGACTTGCGTCAACCCTCGTTTTTGAGAATATAACGGACTTATATTCCCGGTTTTCGCAACGGACTTGCGACAACCCTCGTTTTTGAGAATATAACGGACTTATATTCCCGGTTTTCGCAACGGACTTGCGTCAACCCTCGTTTTTGAGAATATAACGGACTTATATTCCTGGTTTTCGCAACGGACTTGCGTCAACCCTTGTTTTTGAGAATATAACGGACTTGTATTCCCGGTTTTCGCAACGGACTTGCGTCAACCCTCGTTTTTTATAATATAACGGATTTATATTCCCGATTTTCGCAACGGACTTGCGTCAACCCTCGTTTTTGAGAGTATAACGGATTTATATTCCCGGTTTTTGCAACATACTTGCGTCAACCCTCGTTTTTGAGAATATAACGGACTTATATTCCCGGTTTTTGCAACGGACTTGCGTCAACCCTCATTTTTGAGAATATAACGGACTTATATTCCCGATTTTCGCAACAGACTTGCGTCAACCCTCGTTTTTGAGAATATAACGGACTTATATTCCCGATTTTCGCAACGGACTTGCGTCAACCCTCATTTTTGAGAATATAACGGACTTATATTCCCGGTTTTCACAACGGACTTGCGTCAACCCTCGTGATCAAATCAAAAGCACTCTCATGACTCCTGTGACAGATTCTCGCATAGATAATCTTCCCTGACTAACACGCCACGAAATGCGCGTCATACATAGGGAAAATGTGATAAGCGTGACATTTACACAATCAGGTCAATTTAGAAAGCGCCATTGCATTACACTTGCATCACGACAAGATAGGTGCATCCATCCGTGTGACTACTTGCGTTTGTGAATGTTCAACCCATGCTTGAACTACGCTTTGGTCTGATTCCTGACGGGATACGTAGGCAGCTCGCCATGGAGCACGACCAATTGGAATTCCGCTGCACACCTACTTTTGCAACGCATTTTGTTTTTACCTACATTCGACAGTCTGGTCAAAGGCTTGTCTTCACACAGGCTTTGACATTCACTTATGGGACGCGTTGCTCCACAAGCTCTGTCAAAGAGGGGCCTACGACCGTCGAATTTAGGAGAGTGTAACCTCCATATCCGATGATGACAAGGACCGAAAGATTCGAAGTATTACAAGCTCTTCAGAAAGTTCTCTAAAATGCGATAAAATTTCACAGAAAAGAGAAAATACCAGGTATTTAGGAGAATTCAGGTATAAAATACGATTTTCGGAAAATATCCTCAAGGATCATTTTGCTTTGAAAAAAGAAAAATCCAAAAGGGGGAATTTTAGCCAAAACCGGCACACGGCGGGCTGCCGCGGCACTCAGTGACTGCCGCACGGCAGTCACAGAGTGCTGTGCCAGCACTCACCAAGTGCCGCCACAGATTTCTGACTGCCGTTCGCTTTTAAAGTCTGTATTTTGCAGAGCAATACGTATGCGTATGCGAATAAGAACAAAAAACTGATAAAGTAAGACTGACAAAAATGCGGCAATCCATTAATGGCCGCGGCATTTGATGAATGCCGCGCGGCAGTCATGAAGTGCCGCAACGGCAGTCATGAAATGCTGCAGCGGCAGTCACGGACTGCCGCGGCAGTATCTGGACTGCCGCGCTGGACAGCAGTCTGTCTAAATTCAGAAGGTACACATTGTGCCACCAAATGAGAGAATTACACCTGTTTTTTGCTCCGAAATTCACCAAAAATACCTGGTAATTTTGCTTATAAAAGAGAAGGGATCTTCCTAAAAGAAGAGACCAAGAAGAACACCAAGAAACATATTGGGAGAGAATACTTCCATTACACCAACATTTTTTAGAGAGAAAATAGAGTGTTTAGAGAATTAGAGAGAAGAGCTTGGAAGATCTTCAAAGAAAAGAAAACTTTGAGGATAATTTGGAGGTGATCCTCTAACCATAGATTATTGGCTTATTCTTTCTTCTCTTAAAATCTCTAATCCTAAAATCTTTCACTATTTTCTTTGTTTATCAAGTAAACTTAGGAGTTTCTTTTGTTTCCATATTACTTTCTTCCATTTTCTTGTTTATATTCTTCTCTTGAAGGTCTTGGAGATCTTCAATATCTCTTTTGATCTCTTGAGCATGATCTTTTGAATCCCATGTAGGCTTGTGCTTCACATAGGAGTCAAAGTTTGATCACCACTTCATAAGAGAATCCAAGTCCATACTCATGATTTGGATCTTCTAAACTTGATGTCTTGAGGAATCACTTCTATATTCCTTTAGGACTCATGAGTCATAGTCATGTCTCCCTCTCCAATGACCATCAAATGGTAGGAGAATGTAGTTTTGAGTCTAAACCCATCTCCATGGTCTAGATTCCTTGTCTTGTAGATTTCATGAAGTCTATCCATATTTCATTTGAAATCTATGAAGAATAAAGGTTTGTAGTCTCTAATGGCCATCAAATGGTAGGAGAAGTGGTTTGGTTCAACTCAACTTCATGGTTTAATAGTTGGAGTTACCAAATAAAAGTTAAACTAGCAAAATAAAAACAGTGAATCCACAAACTGTTTTTGATCAAAGATTTTTAGTTCGAAATCTAACCGTTGAAATCAAGTGAAACCAACGGGAAAGTGTCAATAACACGATATTCTACCACTGTAATTTTTTTTTTAAGGTGGTTTCATGTTTAGGATGGTTTGATCATGAGTTTTGTGACACAAATACAATCTGTCCAGAATTTCAGAATAGTTTCAGAACAGTGACACTCTTTTGAAACAATTAAATCAGAGTCCTAATAAAGTGTTTGTGACTCCAAATAATTTTTTCTATGAAGTTTAATGTGTTAGAAAGTCACCCTAAAAAGAACAAAGCAATTCGGATTTGTTTACTATTTTTAATAAATCGTGCAAGAATTCTGGACAGAAGGTTGTAAAGTGCTGAGTGATGTCTAGTATTTTTCATATTCCCGGAGATCCGACCGTTGGAACTTTGATTTTCTTTTTGATTTGAAAACTAGACTCACGGAGGCATATTGAGTCCAAAAATCATCAAGATCAAACCACAGGAGCCATGCCTTTTATTTCTTTGAAGTTCGGGTCTGCTCTCTGGAATTTTCAGAGTTTTGTTACAATTTATACTTACTTTGTAAATAATGGTCCAAATGACTTTTCTATGATCTAGGGCTTAAACCATGCTTTAATAATGATTAGTTGAGCTTGAATTCAAAGTTTAAGAGTATTTCATAGTTTATCCTTGTCCATGTACATATTCATCTATATGATTCGACACTTGTAATTAAGACTTATTTGCTTTGGATCTAATTACATTAGATGGATGTAAGCTAGAAATTTAGGATTGTCATTTTTAACATCGTATTTTGCATATCGTGTGGACTAACCCTTTGTTTTGTAGCGCTATTAAGGTATGATTTCTAGAACTCCTCTTTAGTTTATCTTAATTTATTGATTTTATTGATTTTTCGACTTAATGCGCGACACCTTAGAATTAGGTTTTGCCTTATGTGTATATGTGATTAGAGACTCTTTCTAGGATTTTCCTTTATTCGCATGCATCGCACGTTTACTATCGCTGCTGGATCCCGGGTAAGTTCACTTGTCCCCTATTGCATATCATATCGCCTGCTACCTGAATTATGTGGCTTTTGAATAGTATTTTGTCAATTGTAATTTTACACCCTTTGGACATGCTTTTGTGATGTATATGTATATATGTATTAGTTGAGGGCATGCTTAGATTAATAAATTCGATTAAAAGGATGTTGAGTAGAGGCCTATCGCAAGATAGGATGAGAGAGGGTGTTTTAGTCCGACGGGCTCCTTCCTCTCTCATTCCATAATCCCCGGACCTAGTTAATCTTTGGTTTCGCAAACGATCAGTTTCCTTTCAAAATGGTTTCTTAATTTTCCTTTTAAAAATTAAGTGGCGACTCATTTGTTTTTAAAAATTGATTTTGAAAAGCTGTGGGTAAGTCAACCTGCGATATCCACACACTGCATGAATCTTTGTATGGACGTAAGTACCGTTCACCGATTTGTTGAACTGAGGTTGGGGAAAGAAGGTTGATAGGACTTGGGATAGTACAGTTAACTACTAAGAAGGTGAAGCTAATCCAAGAGCAACTTAAAACAGTGTTGTTATAACTTATAAGAGTTATACTGACTCCAAATGACAACCGATGACATTCGAGGTAGGGGACTTTGTGTACTTGAGACTATCTCCTTCGAAAGGCATTGTTCGATTTGGGAAATAGGGGAAGCTTAGCCCATGATTTGTAGGACCATTTGAGATCCTAGAGAAGGTAGGATAGATGGCTTACCAACTAGCCTTATCATTCGAGCTAGCGTACATGCATAATGTATTTCACATGTCGATGTTGAGACGGTGTATGACGAAGACGAGTAAGATTATCATACCAGATCTGATGTTGTCAATATCAAGATATAAAAGTATGCTTATTTGTGCTTTACTTTCAAAAGATTTGTAGTGTGGAAGTAAAGGTCGAACCCACAGGGATTGGTTAACTACAACGACTTAATTTTAAAACCTAACTTTAGTTAATTATGAAAACAGATTTTGATTTGATTTTAATTAAACTAATAACAATAAAACTAAATCTAAACTATGAAAGCAATTAAAAGTGTTTTTGTAAATATGTAAAGGGAACCTAGGATTGCAACTCCACCACTAGCTTCATAATAGGAATATTTATGAATTACTTTAGCCTATTAAGTTGGATGAATATGGGGAATTGTGGCTACAAGCCCAATTCCTCCGTCAAGAGAATAATCATGGTTCAAGCACCAACATATTCCATCTTCGGTTAGCACGAATTATCCCACACTAAACTAGGGTTGTGACATAATTCGTCTAATCTAGGCATGGATTATTCGGATACTTGATAGTACAAATCAATAAAGCACCATCACATGTAAATAATCTAAACACGCACAGCGAGAATAGATCATTGAGCACATCACAGTCAAAATAGATCTAAGACAAGAATAAATTCTGAAAGTAATGATTTAATCAATAGAAGTTCGATTTATTTATAAAAATCCTCGAAACATGTGACTGTCATCCATACATAATAAAACTAAAATAAAAACATAAATAAAACCCTATTACTTGACTAGGGCTTCATTGAAACCCTAGATCTAGGTCTAAGCTGCCATGGAAGTGGAGATCGGCAAGAGGTTGATGGAGGAGGCCATGGAGATCCTTGGTCTTCTTCTTCTTCTCCTTGCTTTTCCCTCTTCAAGCACTGGAATTTCAGTCTAACCCTTCAATTGAAGTAAAATAGAGTATATATAGAGTTTACAACAAGCTTTGGAAGCTTTCCTAACCCGAAACGAACTGAAACTGATATATTTTACAATCTGGACGCAATTAGGACGACTCGTTTGCACAGGAGTCTTCAGTATACTGAAATACGTATTATTGGTTTTTACACATATCGCGCGAGCGCGACATTTGGGACCTCGCACGAGCGATTTCTGGATTCTCGCGCGCGCGACTCGCGCACGCGAACTGGCTTTTGCAGCTTCTTTTCTTCTGCTTTTTCACCCTGTTTAGTCTGATATACTTGATTTCTTCCAAAACCTGTCAGAAAATAGAAAACGAAGTAAAAATATACAAAAACAGGATAAAAAGGTACTAACAAATGCTCGTTAAGGCGTATAAATAGGATTTGTTCTCTCCTGATCACACCCCCAAACCTACCTTTTGCTAGTCCTCGAGCAAAACTAAAATAAAAACTAACTACTAATAAAATACTACTCCATTTTCGCATGGATCACGATTGCATTTAGCGTATGCAACAAGCCTTTTAAACCTCTAGGCGTCCCTAGTCGGACGAGTAAAGTCTCGTGAGGGTTCTCATCAACAAGGCTCCCACAACCATTTTTATTAACTTAGAAATTTAAAAAGTTTTATTAAAAAGAAAAACATAACATTTAATACTCCTTATCATAAAACAATGATTCGAAATAGAATAATGAACAAGAAGAAACGGAATCAAACGTTCACTTACGTCCTGAAAAACAATCCCAAGTACATGAATCGTATAAATCAATAGAATTTCTCATAAAATTGCACGTGTGTGATATGGTAGCCAAATGAACACGCGCATGTCATGAACTTGGAATATAACTCGGATAACCCTCCAACTATGCTTCGACTACGAATCTCACAATGTCAATTCCACTCTAAAATGAAACACTCAGAAACATGTGTAATTTCTCTAGTCTATGTGAGCAAAGGAATTCTGTTTTTAAGACGAATAACGCTCACATACGACATGAAAACGACGCATAACACGAAAGAACAGTAGTCTCATGGATAGGATGCCAACAATCAAGAAAAATTACTCATTACCATGTCTTAATCCCCCTCCCATCGTTTACATAACAAAAGCATGTTTCCTAGGATCCATTAGGACTTTTCAAAGGTTGTAACATGGCTCAGATAATAAAAAAGGATAGAATGGATATATCAAGTAGTTTCAGAATGGCATTGTAAGGCATGTTCAATTTCTTTCATTCTTCTTCTACAAACTTTCATCCTTTCTTTCTCTTCATTCCTTTTCATTCATTTTTCTTCTTTTCTTTCATTTTTTTCTTCAACCTTCCTCTTCTTTATTTTGTTTCTTTTCCTTTTTCTTTTCTCGCTTCTCAAATGACTATGCATTGAATACCAAGCAATTACCCCAATAGCATCTTATTTTCTTCTTCTCAATCAACACATCGTCTTAATACTACTAAAAGTTGATCACTCTTCCAGTGGTATACTCCAAGTCGATCAAGTTGGAGCTTTTAAAGAGGATAATGGTGATCAAAGAAAAAGAGGCATTGTAACGGCTCAAAAGGGCGAAAAAAGGAAATTTTATCTTTTATCGGCCGGTAGAAAACAAAGAAAACCTAAAATCATTTCCTAGGGTAATACGGTTCTTCAATGTTTACAATGGAAGATTATTTAGCATGGTAACAAATATTTTAACTTGACTATCCACCAAAACAAGAATAATGAGACTAAACAACAAGTTAATGCGCTATTTCAATGAAATTCGACAAACACAAGATGTTTATAACCCTCAATAAAGAAAAGATAGGCTCAAAAGCTCACCGGGCTTAGTCTCCACCTTGTGTTATCTAGAAATCCGAATCATATTATAGTTCACATTAAACATGTATTCAAGCGACTACGTGCAGTGCATAAGTTTATGTACAAATCTATGATATAAAACTACGATTCAACCAATACATAACTTAAAACGTCATATCATAACTTCAGCAAATGTTTAACTACATCTTCTCTTGTTTACCATTCTATAACAATCAAAGTTCTCTAACAAAAAGTATCAAATTGATATTGCAAAAACGTCGGTAACATCGTTTATTTAAACACACTTATTGAAAAATTTTAAAATTTTGCATAAAATAATGTGCATGTGTGCATACCCCCAAACCTAAACCGTTCATTGTCCCTAATGAAACAATAAATTGAAAGAAAGGTGAGTACGTAAGGAAGGAACAATAGTACCTTGGTTTCGACAAGCATAGAACAGGTGAACACATAAGAATATGGCAATAAAGTTCAATTGTTACTTCTTAACAAAAGAAAACAAACAAAAAGAATAATAAAAGCAGCTAAAAGAATTATAATTGAGCTAAACGAAACTACATAAACTATAAAACTGGACAACACTACGAAAACAACAAAAAATAATAATAAACTAGAAACGAAAATAAAATAGAAATAGAACTATGAAAACAACAATTAACTCGATCTAAAAGTATGTAAGAAACAAAAACAGAAAAGTAAAAACTACTATAACAGGTGTGGAGGACTGATAGAGAAAATAAAAGAAAATATCAGAAAAATGGGGTATCGCGCGAGCGGTCCGCGCGAGCGGCCGTCGCGCGCGCGAATCCCAAGTTTTTTTTTGTGAAACAAAATCTCGCGCTAGCGAGGTGCCTCGCGCCCGCGAAACCAGGTGCGAGAAAAACCTGAGGGCTCAAAACAAAAAGAAAACGAAAATTTCACTAAGGCACATTCTCGCGCGAGCGGGCCGCGCGCGCGAGTTTAGATTTTTCCATTTTATGGCTAAAATTATGTATATAATATTAAAATAAATTAATTCTGACCCCCAAACCTGTCCAGAAAAACTCCAAAATTGACAAAAACGACTCAAAAACGACCAAAAACAAAGAAAACAGACGAAATTAAGCTTGGGTTGCCTCTCAAGAAGCGCTATCTTTTACGTATTCAGCTAGAACGTTCTAGCTCAAGATTTATGGAGGCTAAAACTCGGATTGTGTATCCCGTAGGATATCAGGAAGAGCTCGGTGATAAGCAGAAATAGCGTCGCTTTGAATCAGTTCAATTGACGGTTCTCCCTCATTATGTTCAAATCGATTTCTTACCTTTCGAGTAAATTCATCGTTAGAGTCTGTTGTATTCAAATTCATCCTCTCATCACTCACCGTATTATTCCCCTCATTGATATTTGTTATTTTATTAGGCGTTCAACAGTTCTTCTAATTTCATTACCTTCCACATATTGATAATCATCGTCTTTAGGAGGTTGATCAGCAGCATTAAAAACATTTAATTTTAATTTTATATTCCCGAACGATACTTTCATCACACCTGTTCTACAATTGACACGTGCGTTGGCCGTGGCTAAGAATGGACGACCAAGAATAACAGGAGTGTATTTTCTAGCATCTAGCACCGGTTCGGTGTCAAGGACCATAAAATCAACAGGATAAAAACATTGATCAACTTTAACTAAGACGTCTTCGACGACTCCCCTAGGTACTTTAACCAAACGATCCGCTAATTGAATAGTAGCGGCCGTAGGTTTAAGTTCAACTAGTCCTAATTGTTTGTAGACATGATACGGTAAGAGGTTAACACTAGCTCCTAAGTCAAGGAGAGCCCGATGAATGATAGTGTCACCTATGACACATGAAATCGTAGGCATACTGGGATCCTTATACTTCGGAGGAGTGTGTTGAAAAATTGAACTTACTTTTTCCGTGAGGAAGACCTATTTAGGAGTATGACTGCGTATTTTGCGCTTTTGTGTACAAAGGTCTTTAAGACATTTAGCATAAGCGGGAATTTGTTTTATCACATCGAGGAATGGAATATTTATTTTAACTTGTTTAAATACCTCGAGTATATCCTCAGTTTTTGATTTTTTCTTTGAAAAATTAGACGGTTCCTCAACATTGGGTGGAAAAGGTAACTTTGGAACATAGTTAGTTGGGACCGGTTCTTTATCTTTCTTATTTTGACTCGTCTCCTCACCCTCTTCTTTATTCGATTTAACGTCATTTTGATCCAGAATCTTAACAACTTCATCTTCCCGAATAGTCGTCCTAGTCGATACGGCGTTTACTTGTTCACTCGACCCCTTAATCTCATATTGTCCCTTAGGATTTTGAATAGTTTGTGCAGGCAACTTTCCCTCGTTCCTACGACTCATTGTATTCGCTATTTGCCCAATTTGGGACTCAAGCTTCGCAATGGATTGTGTGTGAGAGTGCACTATTTGTGCATGTGCTTGGACTTGAGTTTCAATATTCTTAAGGGAAGCCAACACCGTCTCCTCGAAAGCGTTAGTCCTTGGGGGATTAGGATTAGGAGGATGGTGTTGGTATTGATTTTGTGGAAACTAGGGTCGATAAGTATTAGAAAAATTGGTCGACCTAGGATTATAATTATTTTATGGGAATTGTTGCATAGCATTTACGTGTTGCTCCACAAATTCGGGAAACTGAGATGTCGATGGGCATGTAAAGATATTATGTAACGGTGCAGAACACAATTCACATACTTCGTGAGAAGGTGCGGTTGTCGCTTGATTTATTGGCATAAGTCGGTCAAGTTTTTTAGATAGTTCCTGAAATTCTATTGAATGTCTTGACTCAAACTTCACCTCTCGTTTAGGTGGAGGAAGATATCCTTCCGAACGTAGCGACACAGCCTATTGCATCGAGTTCTCGCTTAAAGTTTCAAAAATTTTCCAGGCCTCGTAGGTGCTTTTGTGTAGGAAAGTTCCCGCACAAACGGCATCGACGGTATTACGGACAGAGGGAATTAGTCCCTCGTAGAAGACCTGAACAAGTTACCACTTAGGAACCTGATGATGTGGGCAAGAGCGTAATAATTCTTTAAATTTCTCCCACGTATCGTAAAGCGTTTCCCCATCTTGCATTACAAAATTAGTGATAGATTTCCTTATTTGATTTGTACGCATAATAGGAAAAAACTTTTGTAAAAATGCGGTGTGTAAGGCTTTCCATGTTTTAATTGTGTTTGGCTCAAGTGATTGAAGCCAATACTTAGCTTTGTCTCTTAAAGAAAATGGAAAGAGCCACAATTTTAATTCATCATCATTTAAGTTTTGGATTTTCAAAGTAGAGCATATGTCCTGAAAATCTCCTAAGTGTTGATATGGATCTTCATTTAAACGGCCATGGAAAGAAGGAAGTAGCGAAATCGTAGACAATTTTATCTCAAAGTGAGATGCTATTGCCTCCGGTAATTCGATACCGGCTTGTGGCGTGTAAGTAGTAGGAATAAAATAATTCATAAGTGGAGGAGGTGGTAGTATATTAAGATTATTCATATTAGTACCGTCGTTTTGATTGTTATTGTTATTTCCACCGTCAGCCATTTTAATCGGTTCGATTTTAAAAGTTCGAGTTTTCCTTAACCGTTCACGGGTACTTTGAATTTCGGCCTCAAACAACGACGACGGAATCGGAGTTGATTCGTCGTCTTGCAACCCAACTCTCGGAGCTTGGGTTGTGGACTTACTAGTTCTTAAGGTACGTTCAAGTTCAAGATCGAAAGATTTTAATTCTGGTTTATTTGAACGTGTACCTAACATAAACTAAAATAAAGAAAAAGAAAACTAAAAACAAAGACTGACTAAACAAAAGAAACAAATAGCAATCACGCAAATAAGACGACAAGCAAGCACACAGTACTACTATGATGCATGAATATTATCCTGTAATGCAATGACCACGTCAAGCCTAGCGCCCCGGGTTTCCTAGCTAATGCAGTGTTCAATCCACAACTAACCTAATGCAAGTAATTGTGTCTCAGCGCCCTGACTTACAGTGATTTGATGCGAAGTTAAAGCGAGCAATTTACTTAATTTTTATTTATTTTATTTGCGTAAGCTCCTTTGATGTAATTAGCTACTCAACTCGGAAACGTTGGAATTTGATGACTCGAACACCTATAAAATAAAATAACAAGTTAGTAATTTAAAACAAAAACGGAAAACAAGAAGAATAAAAACTAATCTAATATTAACGAATTAACTAAACTAAGATTGTAAAATTAAAGGTAGTAATTTCCAATCCCCGGCAACGGCGCCAAAAATTGATGTTGTCAATATCAAGATATAAAAGTATGCTTATTTGTGCTTTACTTTCAAAAGATTTGCAGTGTGGAAGTAAAGGTCGAACCCACAGGGATTGGTTAACTACAGCGACTTAATTTTAAAACCTAACTTTAGTTAATTATGAAAACAGATTTTGATTTGATTTTAATTAAATTAATAACAATAAAACTAAATCTAAACTATGAAAGCAATTAAAAGTGTTTTTGTAAATATGTAAAGGGAACCTAGGATTGCAACTCCACCACTAGCTTCATAATAGGAATATTTATGAATTACTTTAGCCTATTAAGTTGGATGAATATGGGGAATTGTGGCTACAAGCCCAATTCCTCCGTCAAGAGAATAATCATGGTTCAAGCACCAACATATTCCATCTTCGGTTAGCACGAATTATCCCACACTAAACTAGGGTTGTGACATAATTCGTCTAATCTAGGCATGGATTATTCGGATACTTGATAGCACAAATCAATAAAGCACCATCACATGTAAATAATCTAAACACGCACAGCGAGAATAGATCATTGAGCACATCACAGTCAAAATAGATCTAAGACAAGAATAAATTCTGAAAGTAATGATTTAATCAATAGAAGTTCGATTTATTTATAAAAATCCTCGAAACATGTGACTGTCATCCATACATAATAAAACTAAAATGAAAACATAAATAAAACCCTATTACTTGACTAGGGCTTCATTGAAACCCTAGATCTAGGTCTAAGCTGCCATGGAAGTGGAGATCGGCAAGAGGTTGATGGAGGAGGCCATGGAGATCCTTGGTCTTCTTCTTCTTCTCCTTGCTTTTCCCTCTTCAAGCGCTGGAATTTCAGTCTAACCCTTCAATTGAAGTAAAATAGAGTATATATAGAGTTTACAACAAGCTTTGGAAGCTTTCCTAACCCGAAACGAACTGAAACTGATATATTTTACAATCTGGACGCAATTAGGACGTCTCGTTTGCACAGGAGTCTTCTGTATACTAAAATACGCATTATTGGTTTTTACACATATCGCGCGCGCGGCTGGCGCGAGCGCGACATTTGGGACCTCGCGTGCGCGGATCGCGCGAGCGATTTCTGGATTCTCGCGCGCGCGACTCGCCCATGCGAACTGGCTTTTTCAGCTTCTTTTCTTCTGCTTTTTCACCCTGTTTAGTCTGATATACTTGATTTCTTCCAAAACATGTCAGAAAATAGAAAACGAAGTAAAAATATACAAAAATAGGATAAAAAGGTACTAACAAATGCTCGTTAAGGCGTATAAATAGGATTTGTTCTCTCCTGATCAAGATCCATTACAGATCTAGGAGGACTTGACTTATGTAGAGCATCCAATACAGATCTCAGATCGGAAAGAACGAGTATTGAGAACGAAGACGATTCCAATGGTGAAAGTGTTGTGGTATAGTCATACAGTCACAAAGACTACGTGGGAGAATGAAGAAGAGACAAGGAATGAATACCCGTATCTTTTTGATTCATGAGGTGTAAGTTTGGTGACAAACTTCCTTTTTAGAGGGGAGAGTTGTTACACCTGTCCCAAAAAATCCATTTATTTTAAAATGCATATTTTCTATAAGAATTATTAATGTGGATTAATATATATTTGTGAATGAGGTTGATCGTGGGTCAACGGTGGGTGTCAAATGAGGACACGAGAAAATGACAATCAACGAAGAATTGGCATGAATTAAATGACATTTATGTGATTAAATATTATTTGACTTAATCTGGTATTTGTGAATAACGATTATGCCTGTGTAGCATACTTTTCTGATAGTTTTGATCTTGTCTAAAATCATTTTGGACATTATAGTATTAAAGTAATTGATACTTTGCATAAAAGGTAGGTTATCTAGAAATTTCGAGGAAATAGTTTTCAGAACGAAATTACAGACCCAAACGGAACTTAAACGAAAATTTTTATGATTATAGATTATCACTCGTGAAACTATAACTTAGTCGTCGAAGATATTTTGGAGGATAAATATTAGAAAACTCGCGGGGAGGTAACAATTTCCGAGAGTCGAGCCTATAAATAGAAAGTGCTAAGATTTTTTCAGTTACAACTTTTCTTAACTGAAATCAAGAGAGGGGAAAAGGGGGATTTGGAATCTCATAGCTTTCTGACGCCAATCAATGTTCGATGTTCGTCAACTTTCAACCAAAATTGCATATTCGGATTCCTTGAGGTAAGAGCTACGTTTTGATACCTATTAGGCCATGTTTGGCAAACTTTTATAAATATCCTAATTTTGGAAATTTTGGGAAAGCGTATGAAAACTTGTAGGTTTCACTTGCAATCGGAGATTCGACATAGAATTACACTCCTATTACTTCGCTCAAAATTATAAGAGCATAGCCTAAGGTATGAATTCCTAACCTATGTTATACAAGGAATTTATATGTTTTGAAATCAAGTTTGATATTTTGGATCCGGGAAAAATTCATGTGTTAGATTAGGCCCGTTAATTATACTCGTGATTATTGTTGAAAAGCATGTTGGTATGGTTATGTGAGCATGCTAAGTGATTATGTGAGTCAAAGGGGAGTTTTATACAATTTCATGTTGGGTTAAGCTTCTCGATGTTTGAGAATTTTGGTAGTGATGGTTACTATGCATGGTTTAAGGCTTAGACTTGCCAAGGCACTTGGATGCAATGGTTTTAGGCTTGGACTTGCCATTGGCATCGCGGTTTAAGGCTTAGACTTGTCGGTATACCGGATGAATGCGTATCCTTCTCCCTAGAGACGAGTTGATATGATTTATGAGTTTAAAGCATGAACTTCCATACATGCATTTGTTAGAATTGTACACTCAACATATAGCTGAGTAGTGGAGATTTACTCCATTGCAGGTGAAAAGAAGAAAGGAAAGAAGAAACGCGAGGAGTGAGGCCGTGGGAGCACGCGAGTCCTAAATCTTCCGTACATCGTATTGTAGTTTATCCCCATTGTAAATGAACCATAAGGAGGATTATGTTTTGTAATCTCGAAAGACTTGTAGTATGAGGTCTTGTAATAATATTGTAATTGCTATGCTCGTAGAAATATGTTTGGTTTCAAACTTAGAATCTTTGTTTAATGTCAAACTCTAGTATTTCACTTTTTGATATGTGGATTATGAGATTTGATCCAAACGAGTCCTTAACTAGTTCTGTTAATGTTTTCAAAGCTTAAACATGCTGTCTAACATGTTTATATACCTTGGGTAAAGTTTCAGAATGGTTGGAAATATGTGTGTTGAGTTCTGTAGTGTTTGCAACGTTTTCAAACAAAAAAATAATAAAAATAAAATGGGCAAAGTAGGCTGCCCGTGAATAGTTTTTTTACAAAGCAAGTATCTTTTTTCGGAAAATATTGAAATGTTCTATTTTGCTTTTAGGGTACATTTGGAAAACCTAATAACACTTTTATGGTTAATTTGAAATTTAATTAACTTTTCAAATTGATACGGATTTTACAGACTCGTAGTTCAATGTTTTTTTTTTCAAATTGAACTTTGCTTTAAAGAGTTTATTATGTTTCTTTTCCGCGTTTACTTTTAATGAATTGTATAAGGCTCGGTGGCGTACCACGTGTCCTTGGCGGGATAGGTCGTGACACTACTACTACCAATTGTCCTCCTCGTGATAAGATCCTGAAATACACAATGAGAAGGATAAAAAGTTACACTACAGTTTAAGTCACTAGTAACACGACTCGAGGATAAAAGATTGTGAGAGAAACTAGAAACATGTAATACTGAAGTTAATGGTAAAGAAGGGGTAACACGGATGAGACCTTTCCCTGAGACAGAGGAGAAGGTACCATCATCAATTTTAACTTTGTCCTGACCTGAATAGGGCTTATAATTAGAGAAAAAGTCTGACGAACGTGACATATGATCTGAGGCACGGAAATCAATAATCTAGGGAAATGATGAATGAGAAAGAAAGGCTTTTGCTGATGGGACTAAGGCTTAGTTTGGCCCCCACGTGGCTTTTTCAAAGTAGCTTATGAAAATTATTACTAAGTTGTTTGATAAATTTGTACAAGTGACACATTACTCTTCAAAAAAACTTTATGAAACCAAAAAACAACCTTGAACTTTTAAAAGCTCCATTCTAGAGCTTTTAAAAGCTCCCCCAAAAAGCCCTAAGTTCAATTTTTGCAAAGCTCATAAACTAGTTACAAATGAATTAACATAAAATTTTGCTTTAAAAAAGGAGAAGCACCAAAATGGGGGCCAAACTAAGCCTAAGTTACCTGATTGAGAAAAAGATGATGAGGCACTAGTGGGGACAGGTGAGCACAACAGGCCATCAGATTCCAAAAAGTCTCAAGCTCAGTAGCAGACAATGGGCTCACATAAGAAGTGGGAGCATCAATAGTAGGAACCGAAGCTGTAGTATCAGTGACCTCAGTCTGATGAGCATGAGCATTTCCCCCATGTCCATCTGAACGCCCTCCACGACCACCAGAACGACCTCCATGACCGCCAAGAGAACGTCAGTGGAGACTCCAATAGGTCTCCCTAGTATGATGAGGCCTATTACAAGAATCCTATAATAACTTAAGCCGATCAGATATACCAGGTTGCTTCGTCCCCTCCCTCGGTGGGACAGAAACTAAGGCGGACCTCTTAGTGAAAATTGGAGAAAGCATAACTAAACGACAGCTCTCCTTATTCTGAACATAAGCAAAGGCCTCCTGGAGAGTGGGAAGACTATCCATCCTAAGCACCCGACTCCACACAGCATAATAATCTGAATGAAGTCTCTAAAGAAATTTAAACACCCTTCACTTCTCAAGTAGCTTCCAATACCCAACAGAATTAGTGGGACAGATAGACTGATAATCCTAAAGATGATCCACTCTATCCCAACTACTAGTGAGAAAAGTGAAGTATTTGGTAACTGTCATATCACCCTGCTCAGACTGGTCAATAAAACGGTCAACTCAAACTCCTAGGCATAGTTCCCCTTCCTAGAGAAAGTATAGGCGATAATGTCCCAAATATCCTTAGTAGTTTTCATTCGGTAGAAGCTTTCCGCAATCTCAGGGACCCTAGAATTAATTAGCCATGCCATGATACAGGAATTCTCAATCTCCCATTTATTATAGCCCGGATCAGTAATGGCAGGTGCCTAAATGCACCCATCAAGGTGTTCAAATAAATAGCCACCGCTTGTGACCATGTTAAGTAATTTTGGCCATTGAATGGAGTGGTGATAATTTTAAGATTGGATCAAGAGGTATCATAACACTCTGAAGCGTGGTCAGACTTGCAGACAACGGTTTTTCTATTTCTGTCACAGTTCCCGTACACAATTGGAAAACCCAATAAGGAAAAAAAGGGAAACATAAAAGATGGGTATGAAAGAGTCAACACAGTTGACTCAAGGGTCCATTAAAGGACCCAAAACAAGGCTGGAAATCAAAGAGCTAACCAAAGCAGCACACAAATAATGGTGCTAGAAGAGATTGCCCCCCAAGGGGTTCGACTATACGGTTAGGATGAGGGAAAGGTAGTAGTAGATCTGTCCAAGTTGATTAAGGTGGTATGGCTGTGGTTGTGAGGACTGCAACAAGATGGGAAAGGCATAGGTGGTCTCGGCGCAAGGCAAGGAAGGGGTGGTGGTTTCGGTACAAGGCGAGGTGATGGCTGGGAGGGTGGCGAGAGCCAGGGTGGTGGCTGGGAAGGTGGCGCAGGGCTTGGTGATGATGCCGCAAGGTTGTGGTGGTCGGAAGTGTTAGGGTTTGTTAGGAGAGTGTTGGAGATAATAATCATATAGGATATTTTAGGATTTTTAGTTCATGATGGTGTTTCCCATTCTTGCCGACTTTTATGAATAGTCTTGTTGTAACCTTATCATTCCAAACTTCTGTGGTTTATTCTTACATTTAGTTTGCAGGGGAGTGTTGGAGATAATAATCATTTAGGATATTTTAGTATTTTTATTTCTCTTTTTATCTCTCTTTAATTGGTCATGTTGACCTATTTATGTCCCTCTTTATTTATTTCCATCTGTTATTATTTTCCTTCCTATTTAGTCTTGGGCATTGTGTATATACATTGTATTAGGGTTAATAAAAATTAAGCTATTCCAATTTCAAACGTGACATACAGACATTGCATAGGTATAATGACATGTACTTACTTGGCGGAAATAAAGAATAGCAGAAGCAAAGAATGCAATAACTACAGCATCCAGCAGCAAAATAAATGAAACACCGAAATGGAAGAAGACTCCAGCACCAAAACCACAACAGGCAATAATGATGAGACAAATGACACCTTCCTTCTAGCTTGAAATCCACCTCGTAGAAACTCGGCTTACAGGTTTATCCTTCCAGTGTAGGGTTACCACACATGTCGAGACAACCGAATAGCCTGTCTGAAACAAACCAAAGTGTTCGTGTGAGGTGCCCAATTCTCGATATGACAAAGATGCAGATATATGTGTGTGTGGGGTGCGTGTGGGGGTTTGTGAATTATTGTCAAGTCTTGAATCTAACATTGTATTAGTTTGCCAAAATTTTGAACATGAAGCATTTCGAATTGTGAATCGTTAATCATAATATTCATCTAAGAAAATAACAAGTACTATATAAGTACTAATCATGAGTGAAATATCATGATGAAGGAAAAACAGGTTTAAAATTATTTTTAAACGCGCAGCGAAAAGATTGAGCTTCAAAAACTTATTGGTATGCCCGGATCTACTACCCGTTAATTCTATGGATGCGTACTAACAAGAGGGAGAAGAAATATACCTCAGGTTTTGAACCCAATTCTGAAATCATCAACCTTGGTGATGCAGCAGCCTCCACTAGGTTGTCTTCACCCTTATGACTCCTGCGGATGCTTCCCGGAGAAACTAAAGATGGTGGGATCCCTAACAATGGATAGGAAGGTTTAGGAAGCCCTAAACAGGTTCTGCAACTTTCGTATAGGAAAATGACGATTATTAAACCATGTACGCAGCTGCCCTTTTTATAGATTTCCAAATCTGACTTTAACATTCGACAGATTGAAGTGGCTTCGATCGATCGAACTACTTTCGATCGTTCGAACCTGCCTAGACTTCAATCAATCGAAACCTATTTGATCAATCGAACCTGTCATGACAAGATCATCTTGTGCCTTTCCAAGCATCCTAACAGAGCTAAGAGTAGGACCTCCTAGGCTCTTTATTGTTGGCTCAGATCAGTTGTTAATTCCCATGACCAAACTCTTTGATCAGCAAACTAACTAACTGATTAGTTAACGTTTACTCCACTATAAAACGATAACTGAACTCCAACGCAAAAGAACATATCTGAAGCGATAACTAGACTTGTATGTTATACTAATGTCCCTCTACCTTCAGCATTTATAATCATATTCAGGTAATCGGATAACTGTTACTGTCAATTTGAATCATTAATACTTCTTGTATTCCTTGAGTCCCATTCACCTCTCATGATTACCAAACATGTTGATAACAACTTATCAACAAGACTGCAGTTCTCAGTAATCAACTTGGTTACATTCTCAAGGGAATGCTTACTCTGAATCAGAGGGTAGATTCTATCTTGACTACATATGTTCATAACCTTATGAACATGACATACCCAAGATACCCAGGTGTTGATCTTTTATAGACCTCACAGATTGGTAAGTCAAAACAGCCATATCCACAGTCTGTGTTCATAATCGTCTCAACATTGAGAACACGTACCTTATATAAGTTATGAGTTCATATCGACTGTTTGACCTGATCTTTCCTATTGACACTCAAGACTGTTTGACAGTTTTGAGTGTCAATAGGAAAGCTCAGGTCCGTCAATGCACTATAAGCACTAGCATATAGTGCTTGAGATTCATCACTCTAGTGATTGAGATTCATCACTCCATCCAATGGTAGTTGATCATGCTATAGTGTATACCTGATGAGATATCCAATCTCATCATCCACTGTGACAATTATAAGTATCAAAGAATAGTAATTCGTATCTCACTTGTGTGTATCTCATACACACACGAATTACTTACTATGATACTTAAGGATTAACAATCATCTCATGAAAGAAACATACACAATGAAATGTAAAGCTAATATCCATATATTAAAATGTCAATGTCTCATACATAAAGTAATGGTTTGAGGGCATAAACCCAACAAACTCCCACTTGCACTCATAACCATATAGTATTACATCTGAGACCTAGACTATCTAAATGAAGATCGAAGACCTTCTGTTGGATGTAATACCTGTAATTTCTCTACGTGCAATAATACGAGTTTTATGAATTTCCATGTCTGGTATATTATTATATTATTATTTTATTGTGTGACCGTATCAGTGTAATATAATTACTAATTAAACTGCAATCATTGCACCGACTCGACCGTAATTAGAATTAACTTAGCCCCGTAACCGGACCCGGACGTTAGAAACAATACCCGGTTGCACGTAAATCGAGACTGACACGCGTATCGAGGAACTTATGCACGTAAAACGAGGAAGTGGCACAAAACCCTAGGTGGGCCCCACATGTCCGGCCACTTGGAACCTACATGCAACCCCATTGACACATGTCACCACCCCATGTGACACTTGTCCACTTGTAGGACACTTGTCCTAACATGCATACATGCATGTGACACCTAGCATAAGTCTTGCATTATATAAGCTTCCATGCATATGCATTTTTGGTTCTTTTAGTACATTACAATCTGCATTTAGAGAGGAAGTTAGGAGACTTGCATGTCCATGAGAAAAATAGAAGAGAAGTAAGAGGATTAGGAGAGGAG
This sequence comes from Hydrangea macrophylla, assembly GCA_033977485.1. Lineage (NCBI taxonomy): Eukaryota > Viridiplantae > Streptophyta > Magnoliopsida > Cornales > Hydrangeaceae > Hydrangea > Hydrangea macrophylla. The sequence goes on along the minus strand of CM066997.1, from coordinate 58,359,182 downwards.
GAAGAAGAAGATTCCATCACTTGAAGCTTGTGTCCAAGCTTCCTAAGCTCAAATCCATAGCCCAAGCTCAATTTCAAGTTTAGGTGAGTATTCTAACTCACTTTAGAACCTATATAGTATGTAGTAATGTTTATTAAGTGCTTAATGTTGATAGTTTGAGAGATCCATGCCATGCAAGATAAATTTTCAAATCTGGGAAGCAGAAACTTCCAGCAGAGTGTTGTTTAGTAAAACAAACATTTCGAGCAGTTAGAAAATGGGAATGAGGCTAGGTTTTTTTGTGGAGAAAGCTAACTCATTTATCTACAAATAACTCTTCTATAGCTCAGTCTGAAAATCACTTCTTCATAAGTGAAATATACATGCAACGAAGTACTTTAAATCTGAAAAACATAAACCTCCAGCAGAATGTAGTTTAGTAAAATGAGTGTTTTAAGCAGCTCCGAAATCTGAATTAAGCTAGGTTTTTTTGTGGAGAAAGCTAACTCATTTATCTACAAATAACTCTTCTATAGGATGGTCTAAAAATGATTCCTTAATAGGTGAAATGCACATGCAACGCAGTCCTATAAATCTGGGATAGAGCAGTCCGAAAATATAGAAATGTCTAAGTAAAATAAATATTTTGAGCAGCTCAAAAATGCAATTGAAGCTAGATTTTTTTGTACATGAAGCTAATCCAATTATCTACAATGTTCTAGTTTTGAGTTTGATCTACAAATCAATTTATCATGCCCAAATAAATCATATCAATTCAGTCAACATAGTAAAATTAAATTCTGGCAGATTGTATAACTACTTATATGATGTGTTTATTAATGATGCTTGCTTTCCGATACCTATGTGGTTATGGATATCTTGTGCTATGGTAGTGTTATCGCGTATATGAGTATGTTAAGGGTTTCATCTATATGGTTATTGATATCAAATCCATGTTATAGATCCACGAGCTGCACGCTAGGTTTCCGTTGTTATGAATATAGTGTGATGACCATAGAGAATTCATACCCAAGCTATAAGTATGTTGTACAACACGATTATTGCGCTGATAGTGATTGGATAAGTTTCCATTGTAAGTATATTACAACATAAAACAGGATGACGGATGTATAAACGTAACTTTGAAAGTATATTCGGAAGTCCTTTAATGAACTAAATTCCGAAATGAGTGACGAATGTGCGGTCGGGAAAACATAAGGGTCGGTTATGCTATGTTAGAAGTAGATTATGCTAAGGATAATTGTCGGATAGGTAATCTGGGCAGCGGAGGTCAGAATAATGAGAAAAGGGTATGGTTGACGAATGTGAAAGTTGTGTATCATTTCGGTTCTTCGTGATGGTGAAGTGGTGTTTCTTAGAGTGAAGGCTCCTTTCGGTTCTTAGTGATGGAATGGAAGTTCTTGCACTCCGTAAACGTTTCGGTTCTTCGTGATGATGAAACGGTATTTCTTAGAGTGAAGACTCCTTTCGGTTCTTAGTGATGGAATGGAAGTTCTTGCACTCCGTAAACGTTTCGGTTCTTCGTGATGATGAAACGGTATTTCTTAGAGTGAAGACTCCCTTCAGTTCTTAGTGATGGAATGGAAGTTCTTGCACTCCGTAAACGTTTCGGTTCTTCGTGATGATGAAGCGGTATTTCTTAGAGTGAAGACTCCTTTCGGTTCTTAGTGATGGAATGGAAGTTCTTGCACTCCGTAAACGTTTCGGTTCTTCGTGATGATGAAACGGTATTTCTTAGAGTGAAGACTCCTTTCAGTTCTTAGTGATGGAATGGAAGTTCTTGCACTCCGTAAACGTTTCGGTTCTTCGTGATGATGAAACGGTATTTCTTAGAGTGAAGACTCCTTTCGGTTCTTAGTGATGGAATGGAAGTTCTTGCACTCCGTAAATGTTTTGGTTCTTCGTGATGATGAAACGGTATTTCTTAGAGTGAAGACTCCTTTCAGTTCTTAGTGATGGAATGGAAGTTCTTGCACTCCGTAAACGTTTCGGTTCTTCGTGATGATGAAACGGTATTTCTTAGAGTGAAGACTCCTTTCAGTTCTTAGTGATGGAATGGAAGTTCTTGCACTCCGTAAACGTTTCGGTTCTTTGTGATGATGAAACGGTATTTCTTAGAGTGATGACTCCTTTCGGTTCTTAGTGATGGAATGGATGTTCTTACACTCCGTAAACGCTTCGGTTCTTCGTGATGGAGAAGTGGTGGTTTTTCGTGACAAAGTGAAGGTTACAAGTGTTTTGGGTTAATGAAAGATGGTTTAGTCAGTGCGAGATGGTTTTGGTCAGTAAAAGATGGTTTGATCAATGTAAGATGGTTTGGTTAACGAAAGAGGGATTGGTTACAATTGGCAAGTACAAAGTAATTTAGTTGTGCAATTGTGACAGCCTTTTTTTAGTGTTGTTAATTGGAGTTAGGACTCCGAAATAGACTTCGGTAATGGACTGTGATAATGTTCTGAGATGTAGAAGCGAGTTATATCGATTGCTTATTTTTCTCTTCGAATGCCTGTATGGGCACGTAAGTTGTTGTAGTCCGACGGTGAGAATGTGAGAGAACTTTAATAGACGTAATAAAAAGTAGTAAATATATTTCTTATTGTGTGTGACTATATAAGTTCCATTTGATTTAGTTTTCTCACTCAGCTTTCATAAGCTGACGACGTTCATGTCGCTGGACATTCCCATGTCCAGCTTATCCAGGTGATGGGTACACGGGTGATGCTACGCAAGAGGAGATCATGGAGGAAGAGTACACCGAAGATGGCTATGGATATGCTAGTTAGAGAGAAGACTAGTAGATGTCTTTGTAAATGTTTTTGGTTGTAACCTCTAGCAGAGGACTTCATCTATCTTTTGTAATAGTTTTGTAATGCCCTAGAGCCATAAGACTCTGATGTATCTACCATGATGTAATAGTTAACTAGTATTGTGGCCTCTTATTATAATATATCCTTGTTAGCTGCTGTTGGTTTTATCCCTTTCGTTATGTTGTTTATTATTAGCATTTGGTGAGGACAATTCGGTACTGTAACCAGTCACGTGCCTCAGGGTCCAAGATAAAAATTTTAAATTTTTCCATATTTTGGCTACGCCGGGGCGTGACAGGGATTTTTGGTATCAGAGCTTTAGGTTAAGACGTGTACACCGATTGTCCTACACACTTAAGTTATAAACTGTTAGACCTTTTTTCCATCCATAAATACATAAACCTTATGGTAGCTTTGTGATTAGCATGGCTCCTTATTACATCCCGGATGGATTTGGAGGATGGGGTTGATGAGGAGATTGACCCAACAGAGGGTGCTGGTGAGGGGGAAGCAATGATAGTCATGGAGGCTGGAGAGCCAGAGGTTGAGGATGACTTTGAGGATGACTCTAAGGATGCAGATATAGAGCCTTTGGATAAGGATGAAGATGAGATGGTTGATAAGTTTGACCCGTACTTGGAATGGGTTCCACCTATAGAGATTCCAATCTTGGATGATGTTCTACCATATAAGTCAGATATGAAGGACTTTTGAGATAGGCCTCCCACGATATAGAGCTTTACTTGTATTAGGACTAGTAGCCCATCTTTTTGTGTATATAGTATGTACCTAGGCATATAACACAAACTAGTGGTAGCGTGTACGCCTTTCTATGTAAATATTTGAAGTTATCTATAAAGATTTGTTTCCTCTACTTGATGAAATGTATTTATGTGATATGTACTCATATTAGAATTGTTAGCTATACCTTATATCGTTTATATATCTCGTAACCATAGTTAGGACTGGAGGGTAACCAGTAGTTATTCAGTTAGGTTCATAACACACAAATAGATGACAAGTCAGCCACCTCAGCTTAGGAATGGACCAAGGGAAAGACCTCCGACCCGTTTCCAAGGAAACAAACACCCGTGGAATAGTTGTAAGAAACCAGGATACACCTTTCCCCGAAATAAGCATGCAAAACCAACTGCACCACAAGTACCAACCACTACTACCGGGAACAACAAGGATGGATGTTTCAATTGTGGGATCCCCGGACTACACAGCCCCCAGAACCAACAACCGAGCTAATGTTATATGCTACAACTGACGCAAAAGAGGACGCATGAGCAGAGAATGTAAGGCACCAAAAGGAAACTATCATGGGCCTACTACTCAAGGCCAAGCTGGTAAGGCTCGACTCAATGCTATCATACCCGAGGCAGCTGGCTATAATGAAAAGGAACAGCAGAACTTGGAAGGTACACTCTCATTATATGCTAGTAGAGTTAAAGTACTTTTTGATACGGGTGCTACGAATTCGTTTATTACCTTTGAGATTGTACGACGATTGGGTTTAGTACCCCAAGCACTTGAGGTAGCCCTGAACGCGGTATCACCTTTGGGAGTGACCGTGAAGCTAGGAAAGGTGTGCAAGGACTGTACTTTGACATTGGAAGATAGGAACCTATATGCAGACTTAATTGTTCTGTCAATGAAGGAATTCGACGTAATCTTAGGATTTGACTGGCTTACTAAGTATCATGCAAAGTTAGATTGTGCTAGTAGGTCGATCACATTTTCAGTACCTGGAAGTGCACCCTTTAGTTATCAATGCAACCCTACTAGTGACGCCTTTCTTACAAGTCGTTTAGCCACTATGGAAACTACAGGCTCAGATTTGACGATCGCTCGGATTCCGATAGTCCGAGACTATGAGGATGTCTTTCAGGACGTTTCTGGATTACCACCAAAGCGCGAGATCGACTTTCGTATTGAGTTGATACCCGAAACGACCCCAATATCCAAGGCTCCTTATCGTATGGCCCCAACGGAAATGCTGGAGTTGAAGAAGCAAGTACAAGAGTTAGAAGATCTTGGATTTATTAGACCAAGCACGTCACCTTGGGGAGCCCCGGTTCTATTTGTTAGAAAGAAGGATGGAAATCTTCGACTCTGTATCGACTACAGAGAGTTGAATAAGGTTACTATTAAGAACAAGTACCTGCTTCCCAGGATAGACGATTTGTTCGATCAACTACAAGGAGCGACGACCTTTTTGAAGATTGACTTACGATCTGGGTACCATCAGTTACTTGTCAGGCCGGAAGATATACCGAAAACAGCTTTCAGAACAAGATATGGGCACTACGAGTTCTTAGTTATGCCTTTTGGATTAACTAATGCCCCGGCGGTATTCATGGATTTGATGAATCGGGTATTCAGACCCTTCTTGGATCAATTCATCATCGTGTTTATCGATGACATCCTTATTTATTCGAAGAGTGATGAAGCATGTGAAGATTGCACTTCAGACACTTAGAGAAAATCGTCTCTATGCTAAGTTCAGTAAGTGTGAGTTTTGGCTGAAAGAAGTCAAATTCTTGGGACATGTAGTCTCACAGAACGGAATTTCAGTGGACTCAACCAAGACGGACGCAGTTTCTAGTTGGAATAGACCAATCAACGCATCGGAAGTACGAAGTTTCCTTGGATTGGCTGGATACTACAGGAGATTCGTGGAGGGTTTCTCAAGGATCGCGTCTCCTTTAACCGGACTAACAAAGAAGGATATAAAGTTTGAGTGGAAGGACAAGCACGAACGCGACTTTCAGGAATTAAAGGAGAGGTTGACCTCAGCACCAGTGCTAGCTATACCCAAGAGTGGTGAACAGTACACTATCTACAGTGACGCTTCATATCAAGGACTAGGATATGTACTTATGCAGAATGGTCAGGTGATCGCTTATGGATCTAGGTAATTAAAGCTACATGAATTAAACTACCCTACACATGATCTAGAATTGGCTGCAATTGTCTTTGCACTTAAGATTTGGAGGCACTACCTCTACGGAGAGAAGTTTGACTTGTTCTCAGACCACAAAAGCTTGAAATACCTGTTCTCTCAAAAGGAATTAAACATGAGACAACGACGTTGGATGGAGCTACTTAAGGACTACGACCTTAATTTGCAATACCACCCCGGTAAGGCAAATGTAGTCGCAGATGCTCTAAGCAGAAAACCCCAAAGGTTAATCGCCTCACTTTTAATCAGGAAATGAAAAGCCTTAGAAGCTTTAATGGAATTTGACTTCCAGACTACAAGACCAGGTATTTGACAACCTTTTGGATGTCTTATGGTGCAGCTAACCCTCATTAATCGAATACTCGAAGCTCAAAAGAAGGATGAAGGATTGAGGAAATGGTTTGAGAAGGCGAAAGCAAAGGATCCGACTGAATGGAATATTGGAACAGAAGGGGCATTCAGATGTAAGGACAGGTTATGTGTACCCAACACAGATAATTTGAGGAAAGACATTCTGAATGAAGCCCACAAGTCAAGGATGACTATACACCCCGGCGGAACCAAGATGTACAAAGACTTAAAAAGGAACTTTTGGTGGAAAGGCATGAAGAGAGAATTCGCGAAATATGTAGCAAAATGCTCTACTTGCTAGTAAGTCAAGGCGGAACACCAACGACCTCCAGGATTACTACAACCTCTACCAATCCCAGAATGGAAATGGGAGCATATCACCATGGATTTTGTTGTGGGATTGCCGAGATCTCAGCAGAACCATGATGCTATTTGGGTATTTGTTGATCGGATGGCCAAATAAGCCCATTTTACTACCAACAACATGACCTATTGTATCGAGAAGATGAGTCGAGTATACCAGCAACAGGTTGTGCGATTTCATGGAGTACCGTTGTCAATCATATCAGAATGTAATTCGAGATTCACTACTAGAATTTTAGGAGAGTCTTCCGAAAGCAATGGGAACGTCTCTGATACTAAGTTCTGCATTTCATCCACAGACTCACGGATAAAAGGAAAGGATGAAAGCAGCGTAAAGCAGATACAAGAAGCTACACGGATAAATGACGTCGAGATCTAGAATTTAGGGTTGGAGATCATGTGCAATCGAAAGTTTCTCCGGCTCGAGGCATTGTAAGGTTTGGACAACAGAGGGGAAAGCTATCACCACGCTACATCGGACTACTTGAAATTCTAGAGCACATAAGGAAGTCGTCTATAGATTGGCGTTACCACCAAAGATGTCGGGAGTTCATAATATTTTCCATGTAAGTATGTTGAGGAAGTGTCTTCGCAACCTGGCATACGAGATTGATTTCAAAGATATTACAGTAAACAACAATGCTACACTCGTCGGAGGACCTGTAAGAATTATGGATCACAGAATCGAGAAGCTAAGAAACAAAGAGATTCCGCTGGTAAAGGTTTAGTGGAAGCATCATGATGAAGGAGAAGCTTCTTGGGAGCTGGAATCGGAGATGCGAGAGAAGTTTCCATCTCTGTATAGTACTAGCTCATTCTGATTTCGAGGACGAAATCCTGTAATAGGTGGTAGAAGATGTAATACCTGTAATTTCTCTACGTGCAATAATACGAGTTTTATGAATTTCCATGTCTGGTATATTATTATATTATTATTTTATTGTGTGACCGTATCAGTGTAATATAATTACTAATTAAACTGCAATCATTGCACCGACTCGACCGTAATTAGAATTAACTTAGCCCCGTAACCGGACCCGGACGTTAGAAACAATACCCGGTTGCACGTAAATCGAGACTGACACGCGTATCGAGGAACTTATGCACGTAAAACGAGGAAGTGGCACAAAACCCTAGGTGGGCCCCACATGTCCGGCCACTTGGAACCTACATGCAACCCCATTGACACATGTCACCACCCCATGTGACACTTGTCCACTTGTAGGACACTTGTCCTAACATGCATACATGCATGTGACACCTAGCATAAGTCTTGCATTATATAAGCTTCCATGCATATGCATTTTTGGTTCTTTTAGTACATTACAATCTGCATTTAGAGAGGAAATTAGGAGACTTGCATGTCCATGAGAAAAATAGAAGAGAAGTAAGAGGATTAGGAGAGGAGGAAGAAGAAGATTCCATCACTTGAAGCTTGTGTCCAAGCTTCCTAAGCTCAAATCCATAGCCCAAGCTCAATTTCAAGTTTAGGTGAGTATTCTAACTCACTTTAGAACCTATATAGTATGTAGTAATGTTTATTAAGTGCTTAATGTTGATAGTTTGAGAGATCCATGCCATGCAAGATAAATTTTCAAATCTGGGAAGCAGAAACTTCCAGCAGAGTGTTGTTTAGTAAAACAAACATTTCGAGCAGTTAGAAAATGGGAATGAGGCTAGGTTTTTTTTTGGAGAAAGCTAACTCATTTATCTACAAATAACTCTTCTATAGCTCAGTCTGAAAATCACTTCTTCATAAGTGAAATATACATGCAACGAAGTACTTTAAATCTGAAAAACATAAACCTCCAGCAGAATGTAGTTTAGTAAAATGAGTGTTTTAAGCAGCTCCGAAATCTGAATTAAGCTAGGTTTTTTTGTGGAGAAAGCTAACTCATTTATCTACAAATAACTCTTCTATAGGATGGTCTAAAAATGACTCCTTAATAGGTGAAATGCACATGCAACGTAGTCCTATAAATCTGGGATAGAGCAGTCCGAAAATATAGAAATGTCTAAGTAAAATAAATATTTTGAGCAGCTCAAAAATGCAATTGAAGCTAGATTTTTTTGTACATGAAGCTAATCCAATTATCTACAATGTTCTAGTTTTGAGTTTGATCTACAAATCAATTTATCATGCCCAAATAAATCATATCAATTCAGTCAACATAGTAAAATTAAATTCTGGCAGATTGTATAACTACTTATATGATGTGTTTATTAATGATGCTTGCTTTCCGATACCTATGTGGTTATGGATATCTTGTGCTATGGTAGTGTTATCGCGTATATGAGTATGTTAAGGGTTTCATCTATATGGTTATTGATATCAAATCCATGTTATAGATCCACGAGCTGCACGCTAGGTTTCCGTTGTTATGAATATAGTGTGATGACCATAGAGAATTCATACCCAAGCTATAAGTATGTTGTACAACACGATTATTGCGCTGATAGTGATTGGATAAGTTTCCATTGTAAGTATATTACAACGTAAAACAGGATGACGGATGTATAAACGTAACTTTGAAAGTATATTCGGAAGTCCTTTAATGAACTAAATTCCGAAATGAGTGACGAATGTGCGGTCGGGAAAACATAAGGGTCGGTTATGCTATGTTAGAAGTAGATTATGCTAAGGATAATTGTCGGATAGGTAATCTGGGCAGCGGAGGTCAGAATAATGAGAAAAGGGTATGGTTGACGAATGTGAAAGTTGTGTATCATTTCGGTTCTTCGTGATGGTGAAGTGGTGTTTCTTAGAGTGAAGGCTCCTTTCGGTTCTTAGTGATGGAATGGAAGTTCTTGCACTCCGTAAACGTTTCGGTTCTTCGTGATGATGAAACGGTATTTCTTAGAGTGAAGACTCCTTTCGGTTCTTAGTAATGGAATGGAAGTTCTTGCACTCCGTAAACGTTTCGGTTCTTCGTGATGATGAAACGGTATTTCTTAGAGTGAAGACTCCCTTCAGTTCTTAGTGATGGAATGGAAGTTCTTGCACTCCGTAAACGTTTCGGTTCTTCGTGATGATGAAGCGGTATTTCTTAGAGTGAAGACTCCTTTCGGTTCTTAGTGATGGAATGGAAGTTCTTGCACTCCGTAAACGTTTCGGTTCTTCGTGATGATGAAACGGTATTTCTTAGAGTGAAGACTCCTTTCAGTTCTTAGTGATGGAATGGAAGTTCTTGCACTCCGTAAACGTTTCGGTTCTTCGTGATGATGAAACGGTATTTCTTAGAGTGAAGACTCCTTTCGGTTCTTAGTGATGGAATGGAAGTTCTTGCACTCCGTAAATGTTTCGGTTCTTCGTGATGATGAAACGGTATTTCTTAGAGACTCCTTTCAGTTCTTAGTGATGGAATGGAAGTTCTTGCACTCCGTAAACGTTTCGGTTCTTCGTGATGATGAAACGGTATTTCTTAGAGTGAAGACTCCTTTCAGTTCTTAGTGATGGAATGGAAGTTCTTGCACTCCGTAAACGTTTCGGTTCTTTGTGATGATGAAACGGTATTTCTTAGAGTGATGACTCCTTTCGGTTCTTAGTGATGGAATGGATGTTCTTACACTCCGTAAACGCTTCGGTTCTTCGTGATGGAGAAGTGGTGGTTTTTCGTGACAAAGTGAAGGTTACAAGTGCTTTGGGTTAATGAAAGATGGTTTAGTCAGTGCGAGATGGTTTTGGTCAGTAAAAGATGGTTTGATCAATGTAAGATGGTTTGGTTAACGAAAGAGGGATTGGTTACAATTGGCAAGTACAAAGTAATTTAGTTGTGCAATTGTGACAGCCTTTTTTTAGTGTTGTTAATTGGAGTTAGGACTCCGAAATAGACTTCGGTAATGGACTGTGATAATGTTCTGAGATGTAGAAGCGAGTTATATCGATTGCTTATTTTTCTCTTCGAATGCCTGTATGGGCACGTAAGTTGTTGTAGTCCGACGGTGAGAACGTGAGAGAACTTTAATAGACGTAATAAAAAGTAGTAAATATATTTCTTATTGTGTGTGACTATATAAGTTCCATTTGATTTAGTTTTCTCACTCAGCTTTCATAAGCTGACGACGTTCATGTCGCTGGACATTCCCATGTCCAGCTTATCCAGGTGATGGGTACACGGGTGATGCTACGCAAGAGGAGATCATGGAGGAAGAGTACACCGAAGATGGCTATGGATATGCTAGTTAGAGAGAAGACTAGTAGATGTCTTTGTAAATGTTTTTGGTTGTAACCTCTAGCAGAGGACTTCATCTATCTTTTGTAATAGTTTTGTAATGCCCTAGAGCCATAAGACTCTGATGTATCTACCATGATGTAATAGTTAACTAGTATTGTGGCCTCTTATTATAATATATCCTTGTTAGCTGCTGTTGGTTTTATCCCTTTCGTTATGTTGTTTATTATTAGCATTTGGTGAGGACAATTCGGTACTGTAACCAGTCACGTGCCTCAGGGTCCAAGATAAAAATTTTAAATTTTTCCATATTTTGGCTACGCCGGGGCGTGACAGTTGCAAGGTCTTTGTAAATGGATCAGCAAGATTGTCAGAGGTGGCAATCTTGCTGATAGTCACATCTCCAGGTTGAACAATATCTCGGATTAGATGATATTTTTGTTCTACGTGCTTTCCCTTTCTGTGGTTTCTTTGCTCCTTGGACTGAGCCACTGCCCCACTATTATCACAATAAAGCGTAATAGGTGACGGCGACGCTGGTACCACCTCAATCTCCATAAGGAACTTCTTGAGCCAATCAACTTCCTTTGTGGCTTCACAAGCAGCCACATGCTCAGCTTCTGGAGTTGAGTCAGCAATCCATTTCTGCTTAATGCTCCTCCAACTGACAGCACCACCTCCCAAGGTAAAGAGATGTCCGGATGTTGACTTTCTCGAATCTTTATCTGACATAAAGTCCGAGTCAGTGTATCCCACTTGAATTAACTCACTACCGCTGTACATAAGCATGTAATAAGTACTTAAGAATGTGCTTAACGGCTGTCCAGTGTTCTGGAACTGTTTTTGATTGATATCTACTAATCATGCCAACGGCAAAGCAGATATCTGGTCTAGTGCACAACATCGCATATATGAGACTTCCCACTGCCGAAGCATAGGGAACTCCTGCCATGCAATTCCCCTCCTCCTGTGTCTTTGGACATTGATCCTTGGAGAATGCCAAACCATGCCTGAAAGGTAACAAAACTTTCTTTGAATTATCCATTGAAAACCTAGCTAGCACCTTATCGATATAACCAGCTTGAGATAATCCCATTATCTTTCGCTTACGACCCCGAAAGAGCTTTATTCCAAGAATATAGCTCGCCTCTCCTAGATCCTTCATATTGAAAGTACTAGCTAGCCAAACCTTGACCGTTGACAATACTGCTACATCATTTCCAATGAGTAGAATGTCGTCAATGTAAAGCACAAGAAAAGCCACCTCTTTTCCTTCACACTTCTTGTATACACAAGGTTCATCCAGGTTCTACATGAAACCAAACGACTTGACCGCTTGGTCAAATCGGATTTTCCAACTCCTAGATGCCTGCTTAAGCCCATAAACGGACTTTTGCAACTTGCATACCAAGTTACCTTTTTGACCAGCTATGAACCCTTCTGGTTGCTGCATATAGATGTCCTCGTCAAGATTACCATTCAAGAATGGAGTCTTGATGTCCATCTGCTAGATCTCATAATCTAGGCATGCAGCAATGGATAAGAGTATTCTAATGGAGTTGAGCACGGCCACAGGTGAGAAGGTTTTCTCATAGTCAATGCCCTCCCTCTTAGTACCATCTTTTGCTATAAACCTGGCCTTAAAGGTCCCAACCTTTCCATCAGATCCTCTTTTCCTCTTGTAGACCCACTTACAGCCAATGGGTTTAATATTGGCTGGAAGTTCTACAAGATCCCATACTTGATTGGAATCTATAGATTCCAATTCATCCTTCATACCCAATGAGCTGAATCAACATCAGCCATTGCCTCTTCATATGTGGCAGGATCAGATTCAGATTTTATGGATACAACTTCAAAAACTTCTCCTAAGAATATATATCTATCACGTTGGCTGATAATCCTCCCACTATGACGAGGTACCTGTGCAGAAATGGGTGAAGAAGTGGTATTTTCTTAATTTACATCATTATCAATTATGGGTTGGACTGAGGGCTCTCCTTCTATCTCTTTCAGATCTATCCTTCCCCTAGGTTTATGGTTCATGATATAATCGTCCTCCAAGAAAATAGCATTTGCACTAACAAACACTTTATGTTCTCTTGGATTATAAAAATACCATCCATAAGTACCCTTTGGATACCCTACGAAGTAACATACTTCCGAACTAGAATCCAACTTGCTCATCTTTTCTTTTAGTACATGTGTCGAACACCCCATATCCGAAGATGTTGCAAAGAAGGCTTGCGCCCAATCCACATCTCCCGTGGTGTCCTGGGAACAGATTTGCTTGGTACTAGATTTAGTATGTATGCAGCGGTTTCTAAAGCATAACCCCAAAGGAATAAATGTATCTCCAAATAACTCATCATTGACCTAGGTATGGATATGTGTACCTAAAAGAGTCCGATTCCTTCTCCCCGCTACACCGTTCGACTGAGGCATACCAGGTGCAGTCAATTGTGACTGAATCCCATTCTATACGAGGTGATCAATAAACTCATTAGAGAGGTACTCGCCACCTCGATCAGATCATATGGTCTTGATATGTGTGCCCAATTGCTTCTCTACTTCAGCCCTAAAATTTTTGAACTTTTCAAAGGCTTCAGACATGTACTGCATTAGGTACACATATCCATACCTAGAATGGTCATCAGTAAATGTTATGAAATACTCATAACCACCCCTTACTCTAATATTTATTGGTCTACACACATCAGTATGAACTAATTCCAACAATGCATTGGTCCTGTTGCCCTTTGCGGAAAAGGGCCTTTTGGTAATCTTAACCTCTAACAAGACTAGCAGACTTGCATTGGTTCGAGAACCAAATCGCCTAAGACCCCTCTTTGACTACTCTGCCAATCTTACTTAGATTGATATGGCAAAGCCTCATATGCCAAAACATTGTTGGATTAGTGGAAGGTTCTTTTCTTTTAAATGGTACAGTTACCATTGAGTTATTAAGTTCCATACAAGAGTCTTTAGAAATACTGGGAGTAATCACATACAAGCCATTAGTTTTAAAACCAGAACATATTAAAGAACTATTTCTTTTAATGACAACTTCTATTCCAAAATAAAAAGAATAACCATTATTCGATAAATTTAAAACTGAAATTAAATTATGTCTCATTAAAGGGACGTAAAGTACGTCTGATAAAACTATTGTCTTATTGTCCAAAAACTCTAAAACTACTACTCCTATAGCAACCGTAAAAATGGTTACGCTAGAGCCCAGAGTCGGCATGATCTCCCAATCACTGCATTTTTTAGTTGATCTGAACCCTTGCAACAAATTACAGATGTGATTAATTGCACCAGAATCAATGCACCAAGTGCTTGAAGTATCTGTTATAAAACTTACTTCAATCACATGTGATTCAATCATACCTTGAACTCTTATAGCTAAGAATTCTGGACAGTTCCTCTTCCAGTGGCCCTTCTCACCGCATTGGAAACACTTTCCTTTGCCTTGGCCACCCACCTTCCCTTTGCCCTTATCCTTTTCCTTAGATTTTTCAATCTTAGGGACTGGTCCAACACTTGGACCACCAGTGCCAGCCTTCTTCTTCCCTTTCTTGGCTTTCGATGTAGGTCGGGAGGAAGAAGAGCTTTTCTCAAGGTTCAAAATGTTGCCCCCAGGTTTGATCACCCCTTCCGCTGCTAGTAAAGAACTCATTAATTCGCTCATTGAAAAATCCATTTTATTCATATTATAATTTAGTTTAAATTGAATGAATGGCGGCGACAGCGTATTGAGGATCATATCAACTTGGGTCTGTGCGTCAATGTTGACACCTAGGGCCTCTAGCTCGTTCAAATAACCAATCATTTTTAAAACATGTTCTTTGACTAGAGTCCCTTCTGACATCTCAGCACTCATTTTCTTCTGCATAGCTACTTGTCTGGCAGGCCTGCCATGCTCCCCAAACATCTTTTTCAGGGATTCGATAATGTCACTGGCAGAATTGTTCGACTGGAATTGGTGTTGCAACACACCATCCATTGAGACCAGAATGTAGCAATAGGACATTCCATTCGACTTCTTCCATTTATCAAACTCGCGTCTGGCAACTACCGAAGCATTTATCACGGGTTCTTTGGGGCATGGGATGGTGATGACATATATGTGATCTACTATAGTTAAAATGATGTCAAGGTTTCATTTCCATTCTGTGCTGTTATTTCTAGTTAACTTGTTTTGAGTGAGTATGGTGGCAAGTGGACTAAAAGTTGATCTAGACATTATGATTTCCTGAAAAAATCAAAAGACAAAATAAATATGGATATCAAATTTTGATAGTTTGAAATAAAAGAATCCTTTAAACTCTTATTTTAAAACAAAGTTGCCGGAATATCAAAACGAAAGAGTAAAGCCTCCGTGTGGTGGTCAATACTCGGTCTTTTGATTAATCAAGACTTATCCGCTATGCAACTCTTGCAAAACAAGTTATGACTCCCGAAACTTTTTGATCTCTAAGTTTCTAAATAATGCCCTATGTGGGATCCCTTATCCATAGCTTAACTAGTGTATATCGTTAATTAGGATCCAATCACAACCGCATCAAGTAGCGCCTCTGTATCGTGGTCACCCTCTAACACGTTTGATTGATCCTATCCATGGGAAGTGCACATCTAGTAACCAATGAGTAGTGTACCCTCCCTGTGGAATGATCACCCCTAGCGAGGTGACACAGAATGCACTACTCATCTTATAATGAACCGTTAATGGAAGATCGTGGGTATTATTAATAAGACCTTCTCCCACTAGATTTAGTAGTAAAGGATTTTGCTTTTGAAAAAATTGTTTCCACACATTACCTATAAACATCCAATGTTTACTAATGCGTTGAAAACAATTTTTGATTTTTATTTTAGAAAACTTGTTTTTAGAATGCATGCAGTAACAACATATTTAATACTCCAATCACAGACAAGCATATAAAAACAAAAACTAAAATTGAAATAAAAACATCCAAACGATGCCTCTATCTCCCATGGCTCTATCTCCATAGAACCTCCTTCTTGGTTTAATAGCCTCCAGCTCCATCTTCATGGACAACGGCTTGCTCCTGCATCTTCATGTTTCTAATTCTATTACATTGCTCCTATGTTTCTTTCGAAGCATACAATTTATCTAGAAATAGAAATTAACAACAAGAAAATAAAGAAGGCTAGGAAAACCGGTGCGACTTTCCTTTTCATAGGATTGAAGTCGTAGTGCCCTTTACACATGCCTTAAAATCAAACCAAAATTAAATACAATTTCCCATCATCCTCCAATCACAAACATCCTAATACAAAATTAAAACTTTGAACTTGGTGCCATGGGAGATAAAAGATTAATCTTTCTACAAAAGGGTTAGTCGTACTCACATCCATACATTTATAACAAATACATAATCCATTGGAACCCTTAATTGATTTACACAGTACATAAACTCTTTATACACTGATTTAGAACATTAAAAAATTAGCTAACTTTTCTGTCACTCTTCGATCGATCAAAGACCGTTCGATCACTCAAACCTTCAATCGATTGAATATTATTCAATCGCTTGAACATTCAGTTTCACAGAATGATTTGAAAATTACAGAATATTATAAAAATAAAACGTATAATTTTAAAAAATTTTGAATCTATGAAAAATACACCTGGACAGAAAATCATTCTCGATCGATCGAACTCCATTGAATCGATCAAATAAAACAAAGTTCGATCGATCGAAACCCTTACGATTGCTTGAGAACAGACAAATTTCGATCGATCGAGACTACTTCGATCGATCAAATTCATCATGCATCTAATGCAATCACAGATTTATATTCTACTACAATAATACTACAGAAATAGATCTGTGATGATGCAGTTTCAAAAAAAGTCCTAAAATCAACATATAAATAAAACAAGTGTTCCAAAACCCATCTATAGATCCAAACAAGCGTGGCTCTAATACCAATTGAAGGAAAAATAGGTTTAAAATTATTTTTAAATGCGTAGCAGAAAGATTGAGTTTCAAAAACGTATTGGTATGCCCAGATCTACTACCCATTAATTCTATAGATGCATACTAACAAGAGGGAGAAGAAATATACCTCAGGTCTTGAACCCAACTCTGAAATCTTCAACCTTAGTGATGCAGCAGCCTCCACTAGGTTGTTTTCATCCTTATGACTCCTACGGATGTTTCTCGAAGAGACTAGAGATGATGGGATTTCTAACAAGGAGGATAGGAACGTTTTGGAAGCCCTAAACAGGTTCTGCAACTTTCGTATTGGAAAAGTGATGATTATTAAACCCTGTAAGCAGCTACCCTATTAGTAGATTTCCAACTTTAACCTTCGATCGATCAAACTTTCGATGGATCGAACTACTTTCGATCACTCAAACCTGCCTAGACTTCAATCGATCGAAACCTATTCGATCGATCAAGCCTATCATGACAAGATCCTCTTGTGCCTTTCCAACCATCCTAACGGAGCTAAGAGTGGGACCTCCTAGGCTCTTTATTATTAGCTCAGATTAGTTGTTGATTCCCATGACCAAACTCTTTGATCGGCAAACTAACCAACTGATCAGTTAACGTTTACTTCACTATAAAATGATAAATGAACTCCAATACAAAAGAATATATCTGAAGTGATAACTAGACTTATATGTTGTACTAATGTTCCTCTACCTTCAGCATTCGTAATCATATGTAGGAAGTCGGATAACTGTTACTGTCAACTTGAATCATGAATACTTCTTGTATTCCTTGAGTCCCATTCACTTCTCATGATTACCAAACATGTTGATAACTACTTATCAACAAGACTGCAGTTCTTAGTAATCAACTTGGTGACATTTTCAAGGGAATGCTTACTCTGAATCAGAGGGTAGATTCTATCTTGACAATATATGTTCACAACCCTATGAACATTACATACCCAAGATAGCTAGGTGTTGATCTTTTATAGACCTCTTTGATTGGTAAGTTAAAGCAGCCATAACCACAGTCTGTGTTCGTAATTGTCTCAAGATTGAGAACACGTACCTTATACAAGTTATGAGTTCCTATCAACTGTTTGACAGTCTTGAGTGTCAATAGGAAAGCTCAAGTTCGTCAACGCACTATAAGCACTAACATATTAACTAAGAGTCACACTCTAGTGATTAAGATTCATCACTACATCCAATGGTAGTTAATCATGCTATAGTGTATCGATCGGGAGAGAACAAATCCCAATTATACGCCTTAATTCACATTTGTTAGTCATTTTTATCCTATTTTTGTATAATTTTACATTGTTTTCCACTTTCTGTCAGGTTTTAGGAGAAAGCAAGGATTTTCGATTAAATGGGGTAAAAAAGCAGGGAGAAAGGAACTAAAAAAGCCACTTTGCGCGAGCAGCCCGCTCGCGCAAAACCCAGGAAATCGCTCGCGCGGCCTGCTTACTCGACCTCCCATTTTATGCGCTCGCGTGATCCATACGAAAAAACATAAAACACGTATTTTGAAGGGCTGAAGACCCCTATGTTGGCGAAATTGTCCAATTACATCCAGAATGCAAATTTTAGCAGCTTTAGTGAGATTAGATTAGGAAAACCCTCCTAATCTCTATATAACTATATATATCTCATTCTTTATCAAGGGGCTAGAGACACATTCATTCATTCATTCACTACTTTGGAAGGCAAGAGGAAGGAGAAGAGCAAGCTTGATGGTCTCTAATGGCTACCATCAACTCAATCTTCATGCTTTCACCCACCATGTGCAACTAAACTCCTAATCTAGGGTTTCAATGAAACCCTAGCTATGTAAAGGGGGAATTCTATGCCTTTCTATTTTAGGATTTTATGTATTGGATAGTGATTGTATGTTGGTCGATTATTTATAATCAGTTTTTAATGTTAGTAATCAAGAGTAATTTTGATCTATCCTTGTCTTAGATTTTTCCTTATGCTTATTGAACTCAATAGTCCTTGATTTCTGTGATTGATAGGAATATTTACATATAATAGTGCTTATGTGATTGTGATGTTCACATCTTTTATAATCCATGCTTAGGAAAGATGAGTTATGCTACACCCTAGTTATTGGTAGATAATTCATGTGAACCATAGATGGATTATGCTTATATTAAACTAACAATATCCTCTTGACGATGCTATTGGGCTTGTAGCTACGATAGATCATAACAATTCAAACATAGAACTTAGAATAGAAAGTCTAGACCCCCGATGCATAGTTAGTGGTGGATTTGTAATCCTAGATCTCAACCACTCATATTTAAACCAATCTTCAATTTAGCATACAAGTTACTTAGATTTACTTTCTGAAGTTATTTCATTAATTTCATAGTTTAAGTTATATTAATTCCCTAGTAATAATCAAATTATCAATCAATCAAACTTCCGATTTCCTTATAACTACATAGATTAGATTTTATTAATTAAAGGATAAAAATTAACAATCTCTGTGGGTTCAACCTTTACTTCCACACTGTAAATCTTTTAAAAGTAAAGCATAAGTAAGCATACTTTTATATCTTGATTTTGACTAGATCAATTTTTGGCGCCGTTGCCGGGGATTGAAATAATTTTTGCCGTTAATTTTTAGAATCGTAATTTACTTAGTAAATATTAGTTTCTATTTTATTTTCTTTGTTTCTAGTTTCATTTTTGAGTTGCTAAAATTATCCTTGTTTTTGCAGATTTCAAATCATCAAGTCTAGCAAGATCGAGTGGAGCAGTTGTTCACGTCAACGGAGCTTACACAGACCTGAAAAATAAATAAATTGCAATCCATTAAAAACTACCAAGTAAATCCGTTGTTTAAATTTCGCATCAAACCACTGTAAGTTAGGGCGCTGAGACACATTACTTGCGTTAGGATAGGTGTGGAGTGAGCACTGCATTAGCTAGGAAACCCGGGGCGCTGGGCTTGACGCGGTCATTGCATTACAGGATAATTTCATGCATCATATTAGTCTTGTGTGCTTGTATGCTTGATTATTAGCATAGGTTATTTTTGTTTAATTGAGTCAGGCTTTAGTTTATGTTTGGCATCCATTCAAGTAAACTTAAATTAAACCCGCTTAATCTCAAACTTGAACGCACCATTAGAGTCTTTAGGTCGTCAACGCAAGCTTCTAGAGCTCGGTTGATGCTAGACGACGATTCCACACCAAAACCATCATCTCTATTCGAGTCGAAAATCCGAAGTACTCTAAACAGCTTAAGAAAAACTAAAATGATAAAAATCAAACCTATTCCAATGGCCGATTTTGGACATAACAGGAATAATGGCAATAATCAGAATAATGGATCCTCTTAACATACCCCTACCACCATCGTTAAAGGATTACTTTACTCCTACCGCCTACACACCACCATCGTGTATTGCATTACCAGAAGTGACTGCAGCCCACTTTGAAATTAAATCGTCAACTATTGCACTCCTTCTATCATTTCACGATCGTGCTAAGGAAGACCCTTATAATAATCTAGGCGAATTTCAGGGTATATGTGCTACGTTAAAAATTCAGAACTTAACAGATGATGAGTTAAAAATGCGTCTTTTCCCGTTTTCACTTAAAGACAAAGCGAAGTATTGGCTCCAATCGTTGGAGCCAAACTCAATAAGAACATGGGATGAATTGCAGACTACTTTCCTACAAAAAAAATTTCCCATCACTAGGACAAATCAGATTAGAAAATATATAACTAATTTCACAATACAAGATGGCGAAACCCTTTATGATACGTGGGAACAGTTTAAAGAACTCTTAGGTTCTTGCCCTCATCATCAGATACCCAAATGGCAACTGGTGCAAGTCTTCTACGAGGGACTAATTCCTGCCGTTTGTAACACCATCGATGCTATTTGTGTAGGGACGTTCCTCCACAAGAGTGCCGACGAAGCTTGGAAGATATTTGAAACGTTAAGCGAAAACTCTATGCACCAAGCTATATCTGTACGACCCGAGGGACACCTCCCCCCACAACCAAAGAGAGAGGCTAAAGTTGAGTCTAATCATTCATATGAAATCCAAGAACTAAATAGGAAAATGGACCAACTCATGATGATGGGCCACATACAAGGCCCACCTCCTCCTGCTGAAGTTTGCCAGTTATGCTCAGATTCATCTCATTCGACATTAGCATGTCCGTCTGGGTCACAGTTTTTGAAATTTGTAGAACAACATATAAATGTTGTCCAACAGTTCCAACGACCCCATTATAACCCCACGGGTTATAAACCAGACTCGACATGGGGACCTCACCCTAACCTTTCATGGAAATCTAATAGTGAAGACCCGTATTCAAAACCAGTGACGACAAATTTCCCAAATGCACCCAGGCCTCAACAAAATCAATACCAACAACCTCCCTTCCATGCTAATCCTCCTAGGGATAAAACTTTCGAAGAGAGTGTGCTGGCATCATTAAATAACCTTGAGGCCCAATCGCAATCACAGTCGTAACTTGTTAACTCTCACACGCAATCGATACCTAAATTAGAATCCCAAATGGGACAACTTGCTAATACCTTAAATCGACGTAATGAGGGAAAGCTACCAAGTCAACCGGTCCAAAACCCTAAAGGACAATATGAGGTAAGTTCGGCGAGTGACCAAGTAAATGCGGTGTCGACTAGGGTGACTGAACGTCCGGAGAAGATTATACCTCCTCCTGTACCTCAAAAAGATAAAGGTCAAGGAACAAGATGGAAATAATGATAAAGTTACGAAGGGCCCTATTCCTTCGATACCTAATACGCCTAAAGTAACAAATCCATCTAATTATGTACCTAAAATGTTGTTCCCTCCAAGCGTGGATGTCCCATCTCACTTCTCAAAGAAGGGAACACGACTGGAGGATATTCTTGAAACATTTAAAGAGGTGAAGATTAACATCCCATTACTCGACGCTATAAAGCAAATACCTCCATACGCTAAATTCTTAAAAGACTTATGCACCCAGAAGAGAAAATCTAGAAACCATTTATCAAAGAAAGTCTTTTTAACGAAAAAGGTTAGCTCCATGTTCAATCACAACACTCTTTAAATACAAAGACCCGGGTACTCCAACCATCGCTTGTCACATTGGTGATAAATATATTCACCGGGCTCTTCTGGATTTAGGAGCAAGTGTGAATCTGCTACCCTATTCAGTATATAAACATTTGGGTTTAGGAGAACTAAAACCGACAGCGACCACCTTATAATTAGTCGATCAGTCAATTAAAGTTTCGCGAGGGGTAGTGGAAGACTTGTTGGTAAAAGTTGATAGATGCTACTATCCGATCGATTTTATCGTGCTAGACACTGAACCAGTCTTAGATGCTAGTAAGCACGTCCCAGTCATTCTAGGACGCCCTTTTCTAGCCATGGCTAACTCTATTATTAATTGTAGAACTAGAGTGATGGATATAACTTTTGGTAACATGACCGTGCATCTTAACATCTTTAATGCATCTAATCAACCATATAGAGAAGATGAAGAGGCAGACTGCTATGCCATAGACTTAATTAACGAATTAGTCGAGGAGGCAACACCATTGATACTATCTCATTTCAATTTTAACGATTTCAACATTGATACTAATATTGAAGATGTGAATACTTTATTGGAATCGGTAAACAATACTAATGCGCTTCCATGGTCACCTAAAATAGAGGCTTTACAGCCTCTTGCACATGAATCGGTACTTCCGTCTATTGAGTGTCCCCCGACACTTGAACTTAAACCGTTGCCGAATTCTCTGAAATATGCATTCCTCAGATCTAACGCAACACTTCTAGTTATAATCGCGTCAAATTTAACTAAAATTCAAGAAGTACAACTGATACAGGTCCTAGGTAATCATAAGAAGGCGATTGGATGGACGGTCACCGATTTAAAAGGAATTGATCCGTCAGTTTGCATTCATAGAATAAATTTAGAAGAAAATGCTAAACCATCTAGGGAAATGCAACGACGTCTCAACCCTAACATGAAGGAAGTGGTTATGAAAGAAGTTATAAAACTCTTAGACGCAGGTATTATCTATCCGATCTCCGATAGTAATTAGGTTAGCCCCACTCAAGTGGTCCCAAAGAAATCGGGTATTATGGTTGTACCAAACGAAAACGGGATCCTTATTCCCACCCGTCAAACTACTGGTTGGCGGGTATGTATTGACTATAGAAAACTTAATACGATGATTCGTAAGGATCACTTCCTTCTCCCATTCATTGATCAAATCTGAGTACGTATGTCTGGTCAGAGCTACTATTGTTTCCTAGACGGGTACTCAGGTTATAACCAAGTGCATGTCTATCCCGATGACCAAGAAAAGACGACGATCACATGTCCCTTTGGAACCTTTGCCTACCATCGTATGTTGTTTGTTTTGTGCAATGCACCGGCCACCTTTCAACGGTGTATGATGGAGATTTTCTCAGACATAGTTGAGAAATTTCTCGAAGTATTTATGGATGATTTCTCAATTTTTGGTCCTACATTTGACCAATGTCTCCAAAACCTTACAAAGGTCCTCACACGATGCGAGGAAGCATATTTGGTTTTGAGTTGGGAGAAGAGCCATTTCATGGTTCAAGAGGGAATAGTCTTGGGTCACGTTGTATCCAAGCGAGGTATAGAGGTTGATAAAGCGAAAATTGAGTTAATTGACAAACTCCTCCCGCCATCGTCAATTCGTCAAATTCGTTCCTTCCTAGGTCATGCCGGCTTCTATAGACGATTTATCAAAGACTTTAGTAAACTTTCACACCCCTTGTGCAACTTGCTTACCAAGGATGTTCCTTTTGTCTTTGAAAATGAATATCTGAAGGCTTTTGAAATGTTGTGAACCTTACTATCCACGGCTCTGGTAATCCAATCCCCCGATTGGTCACTACAATTCGAATTGATGTGTGATGCTTCTGATTATGCCGTTGGAGCCGTTTTGGGACAAAAAGTTAATAATATCCCTACTGTAATTTATTATGCAAGTAAAACACTAAATGACACGCAATTGAACTATACGATAACTGAAAAAGAATTACTTGCGGTTGTGTTTGCCCTCGACAAATTCCGTTCATACTCGTTAGGATCAAAGGTTATTGTGTATACCGATCACGCTGCATTACGTCATTTATTGAATAAGAAAGAAACGAAACCTAGATTAATCCACTGGATTTTACTCCTTCAGGAGTTTAATTATGAAATACGGGATAAAAAGGGTTCTGAAAATGTTGTAGCTGACCACTTGTCACGTATTATTGTAGAATCTAACGATATTACCCCTCTAAAAGATTCGTTTCCGGATGAGCAATTATTTGCATTATCTACAGTAAATCGTCTGTGGTTCAGTGACATCGTCAGTTTCTTAGTGACGGGATATATCCCGCATACATGGTCTCATTTAGATAAAGATCGTTTCTTTTCTCAAATTAAGCATTATTATTGGGACGACCCATTGTTATTTAAACATTGTCCTGATCAAATTATACGATGTTGTGTTCCAGAGAGTGAGTTCAATTCTATTTTAAACTTCTATCACTCTCTCGAATGCGGAGGTCACTTTGGAGGTCATCATACGACCGCTAAAGTCCTCCAAAGCGGGTTATATTGGCCAACCCTATTTAAAGATGCTCACGAATTCTGTAAGAACTGCGTACGATGCCAACAAACAGGTAACATGTCACGTCGTGATGTGGTGCCCATGACCCCAATCCTTATTATAGAAATATTCAATGTATGGGGCATCTAATTTATGGGTCCATTTCCGTCGTTCTTTGGGTATGAATATATTCTAGTCGCGGTCGACTATGTTTCTAAGTGGGTGGAGGCAGTTGCGACTAAAACTAATGACCATAAAGTCGTGGTGTAATTTATAAAAGAGAGCATATTTTGTCGTTTCGGCACACCACGAGCAATTATAAGCGATGGCGGAAAACATTTCTGTAATCGTCACTTTGAGGTACTCGTCCGAAAATATTCCGTCACTCATAAAGTAGGAACCGCATACCATTCGCAAACCCAAGGCTAAGTTGAAGTGTCTAATAGAGAGGTAAAAAGTATATTGGAAAAAATGGTACGTCGAGATCATAAAGATTGGTCGATGAGACTTACCGATGCACTCTCGGCATATCGAATGGCCTATTAAACCCCTATTGGAATGTCTCCATACCGACTAGTTTTTGGAAAAGCGTGCCACCTACCGGTAGAACTTGAACATAAATCTTACTAGGCTGTAAAAGCGCTTAACCAAGATATAACAGCAGTAGGATGTCATCGTAAACTTCAATTACAAGAACTTGAAGAATTGAGAAACGAGGCGTATGAGAATTCAAAAATCTATAAAGAACGTTCGAAAGCATTCCATGACAAGATGATCGTAAGAAAAAACTTTGAATTTGGTCAACGAGTGTGGTTATTTAAATTGAAATTACAACTATTTTCGAGAAAGTTACGTTCCCGTTGGGACGGTCCGTTTATAACAATGCAAGTGTTCCCGCATGGAGCAATAGAAATCCAAGATATAAATAGCGAAACACCTTTTAAAGTAAATGGCCAATGGCTTAAGTAGTACCGATCTGACGAGACAGAAGAAAGAGAGATAAAATCCATAGATTTGTTAGACCCGATCTATTTCGACTGAGCACGAGCATCGGTTGAGCTAACGACGTAAAACTTAGCGCTTCTTGGGAGGCAACCCAAGTTTTATTAGATTTTTCTTGGGAGTGTTGTCGGCCAATGTCTGAGATTTAATTGCCCAAAAAGAAAAAAAAAATTGAATTTTCAAATACTTACACAAGAAAACAGAAGAGAAAATGAGAAAACTAGACACTCGCGTGTGTGGCTTGCTCGCGTGAAAGGTCGCTGCGTGGCCCGCTCGCGCGAGAATTCCCCTTAGACATATTTTTGGACAAAATCTGCACTAACTCTTTGCCCAAGCTCGCCCCTCAGATCGCGCGTGCGAAATGGTCGCTGGAGTGGCCCGCTCGAGCAATTGTGAGACTTAGAAAATTTTTCACATGTTCTTGAGTTAAAGACATTGCTTCAACTCGCGCTTGGATTCGCGCGCGCGAGGAGCTCGCTGGAACGGTCTGCTCGCGCAAATTTGTCACCTACAGAAAATTTTTATCTCCAAAACAAAGCCTCAGCTTCTCTTCGCGAGGGATCCGCGCGCGCAGAGCTCACTCGCGCGAGGTACCCTTTCCTTTAAATATAGGGTTGTGCCCTAATTTTTCTTAGAACTCTTTCATCTCTCTCTTCGTCTTCCTCTCTCTCGCAATTCTCTCTCTCTCTCTCTCCTTCTCTCCACCACAACCCACCACCACACCACTGGCCATCATCACCAGCCACCACCACAACACCACCGGTCCACCGTCCGTCGCCGCTAGCCACAATCGCCGCCTCCGCTGCTAAATAACCATAAGTCGCGGCCAAAGATCCCCCTTCGTGACATTGCAATTTTTTTTTACCCACAGGTATACATAGATATTTATATATATATATATATGTATTTGCATAGATAGATATATACATCGATATTTCTACTCTTATATTTGCAAATTTAGATTATAAACTCCCAAACCCTGAAAACTTCTTATACTTGCATATCTCTTTGCACGACACGTAGTCATGTGGATACATATTGACATTGAACTATAATATAATTTGGATTTCTAAATAGTAACAATGTGAAGACTAAAACCCGGTGAGCTTTCGAGCCTTTCGTTCTTTTTGAGGGTTTTTCAAATTGAATCTCATTGACATAGCGCATTATTACGTTGATTAGTCTCACTTTTCTTTATTTTTATTGAAAGTCGAGTTAGTATTATAATTACCATGTTTAACCAATAAATATAAAAAAAAATTATTTCCTTTGATATCATAACATTGAAGAATCATGTGACTTTAGAAAATGACATTAGGCCATCTGTTTTAATAAACCCTTTCGACCTTTGGCCTACCCAATACAAATATTTTATATCCCTTGTTAACCCTTTTTGAGCCTTTTATTAAGCCTTTCATTTGTTCACATATTATCCTACCCACTCCGATATGGAGTTCGCCACTATTAAATATTACCTAACCCATGTCCAAGAGTAGTTGAGGAATAGTTTCACATAAAGAAATAGGGCTAGTACGACTCGTGTAAAGGGGAGAATTGAAAAAAAAATTATTATTACAAAAAAAAAAAAATAAGAAAAAAAAAGGATATATATATATAAAAAAAAAAAAGAAGATGTTGAAAGAAGGATTGGAAAAAGAGATGAATCCCTTGGAAAATAATGAAAAATGAAGAAATAATAAAGAGTCGTTGTAGTAAAGCCCTTGCGTTATAAATATTACAGGTATTTCTATTTATTCAAGAACGTTTTGAATTTCTTTTACCTTTCTTTTCTTAACTATAGCCCTTGGCCAACATTACAACCCTTGTAAAGTCCTGGTTGATTCTATGGAAACATGATTTGAATATGGAACCGATAGAAAAAGGGAATATAAGCATGGTAGTAGTAATATTTACTTGACGATCGATATCTAGTCATGAGACTATATTCCTGTCATGTCATACGTTGTTCTGTGTCATATGTGAGATCTACTTGCTTTGTATAATTATCTTATTCGCATATATTCGAGTAATTAAACCTGTTTCCGAGTGATTTCATTTTTGAGTGTACTTAACAACGTGAGATTTGTAGTCGAAGCATCACTAGATAGTCATCCGATTTATATTCCAAGTTCATAGTTGCCGTGTATCCACTTGACTACTATTTCACACACATGCGAGTCTTTGATATATTTTATTGATTCTGTTGATATATGTCTTCGGATTACTCTCATAATATAGGAAGGCATACGATTGTTTTCCTCTTGAGGATTTAAAGTTTTCTTTGAATTTGATTTTCGTAAGGGAGGATGTTGACATTGAAATATTTAAAGTTTGAATAAAATTGTTGTTTTTACAAGTTAATAAAAATGGTTGTGGGTGACTTGTTGACGAGAACCCTCACGAGATTTCACTCGTCCGACTAGGGACACCTAGAGGTTTAAAAGGCTTGTTACACAAGCTAAGTGCAATCGTTATCCATACGAAAATGGATTAGGAATTTTTAGTATTAGTAGTTTTATTTTATTCTTTTTGCTCGAGGACTAGCAAAATGTAGGTTTGGGGTGTGATCGGGAGAGAACAAATCCCAATTATACGCCTTAATTCACATTTATTAGTCATTTTTATCCTATTTTAGTATAATCTTACTTTGTTTTCCACTTTCTGTCAGGTTTTAGGAGAAAGCAAGGATTTCCGGTTAAATGGTGTGAAAAAGAAGGAAGAAAGAAGCTGAAAAAGCCACTTTGCGCGAGCGGCCCGCTCGCACGAAACCCAGGAAATCGCTCGCGCAGCCCGTTCGCGCGACCTCTCATTTTACGCGGTCGCGCGATCCGTATGAAAAAACATAAAACGCGTATTTTGAAGAGCTGAAGACCCCTATGTGGACGAAATTGTCCAATTACGTCCAGAATGCAAATTTTAGCAGCTTAGTGAGATTAGATTTAGGAAAACCCTCCTAATCTCTATATAACTATATATATCTCATTCTTTATCAAGGGGCTAGAGACACATTCATTCATTCACTAATTTGGAAGGCGATAGGAAGGAGAAGAGCAAGCTTGATGGTCTCTAATGGCTACCATCAACTCAATCTTCATGCTTTCACCCACCATGTGCAACCAAACTCCTAATCTAGGGTTTCAATGAAACCCTAACTATGTAAAGGGGGAATTCTATGCTTTTCTATTTTAGGATTTTATGTATTGGATAGTGATTGTATGTTGGTGGATTATTTATAATCAATTTTTAATGTTAATAATCAAGAGTAATTTGGATCTATTCTTGTCTTAGATTTTTCCTTATGCTTATTGAACTCAATAGTCCTTGATTTCTGTGATTGATAGGAATATTTACATACAATAGTGCTTATGTGATTGTGATGTTTACATCTTTTATAATCCATGCTTAGGAAAGATGAGTTATGCTACACCATAGTTATAGGTAGATAATTCATGTGAACCATAGATAGATTATGCTTAGATTAAACTAACAATATCCTCTTGACGATGTTATTGGGCTTGTAGCTACGATAGATCATAACTATTCAAACATAGAACTTAGAATAGAAAGTCTAGACCCCCGATGCATAGTCAGTGGTGGATTTGTAATCCTAGATCTCATCCACTCATATTTAAACCAATCTTCAATTTAGCATACAAGTTACTTAGATTTACTTTCCGAAGTTATTTCATTAATTTCACAGTTTAATTTATAGCTTAATTCCGTAGTAATAATCAAATCATCAATCAATCAAACTTCTGCTTTCCTTATAACTAAATGAATTAGATTTTATTAATTAAAGGATAACAATTAACAATCTCTGTGGGTTCGATCTTTACTTCCACACTGCAAATCTTTTAAAAGTAAAGCATAAGTAAGCATACTTTTATATCTTGATTTTTACTAGATCATGTATACATTATGAGATATCCAGTCTCATCATCCACTGTGACAAGTTTTAAGTATCAAAGAATAGTAATTCGTATCTCACTTGTATGTATCTCATACACACACGAAACACTTACTATGATACTTAAGAATTAACAATCATCTCATGAAAGAAACATACACAATGAAATGTAAAGCTAATACCCATATATTAAAATGTCAATGTCTCATACATAAAGTAATGGTTTGAGGGCATAAACCCAACACATGATTGGGGCAAAATGTCTGAAAGTTTCCCCTTTAAACTTAAAAGTTCAAAATGATAAATCGGGAACTATTGAGCTATGAATCTCTTATTAGTTTACATGAAATGCGAATCGATTTATGAATGGACCAATACTAACCATTGTAATTTGTATGTATGTGTGTATATCTAATTTGAACTCTGTCTGAGAGCATTGTCACAGATATCAAGCTCAAACATCATAAGGCAGGAGTACGATAGCAACCTACCAAGGAGTCAACAGAGAGAATTTGTGAGAGCACATGCACATTGAAAAGCCCTGCCAACATGGCAGTAACAATACCAACCCAGACCTGAGAATGTATAAGAGTGTGGCGCATCAGGTGTACTTTAGAAAATACTAAAGGTAATAGACCATCTCTTCCAAGCCCAAGATATAACCGAGACTGCTCGTAAGAAAAAAAAATCATCATTTATGATGCGATCAATGCCATGAAGGCACATCCACAAGTGAAAGTTTTGACTCAATTTACCTGAACATAAAGACCAACCAGAAGGGTTGTAGTAAGTCTAGCAACAACACCTATGCTTATTAACACAAACACATATTTTAACCCCTTCGATGTGAAGGCTTCAGATAAAGGAGCATCTTCACCTAGAAGCTGGTAAGGTACCATCCGGTAATTATAAGGAAAACCCCAATATATAATGCAGCACATATAAGAAGGCTTCCCAAGATGCCTACTGGTAGGTCCTGCTGAAAGGGTAGTGGGTTAACAAAACCAAATATAATGAGTCAAAAGTGATAAATGAATCAAACCATGGCTTACCTGTGGTCTTTTAGATTCTTCAGCAAAATTAGAAACTGCATCAAATCCAACATATGCGAAAAATACTACAGTTGCTCCAGTAAGTATTGATTTAACACCATTCGATGCAAAAGGAGACCAATTTGAAACATCAACCTTAAACGCACCGACAATGATAACAAAAGTGACGATAATAACCCACAAAAAATTCAGTGTGAGCCCAACAGGACAACAATTGTTCATCTATATAGGACTTGCATGATTGATGTCAACAACAAAATCAATTGCATTAAGGAAATATTTTGTTTGATTCTTAATGGAGTTCCAAGTATGTGGAACAACGAAATTGGATTTAGTGTTTAAGACCACAACTTCTTGTGCAAAAAAACAATATGAGTTAACAGATGGTTTAGAAGAAGTAATTAATCCCCTATTGAAACTACTCACAAAACATTACATACAAATTAGAGAATGAAAGAATGTTTATCAATGCATGCATATATCAGGTGTGTAACTGTGGAAAGTAGTTACAGATGAACAAAACATGAATTGTACATACCATACGTAGAATTGTGAAGAAAGCCAGGAAGAGAATCACAGCACATCATCTTATATGCAGAGGATGCACAAAATAACAGATTTTGTAACAAATCAATGAATATCCTAGAGAAAGAAGCCTCAAAACTTACTTACAAATTGGACAACCATCCATTGATCAATGCTAATGAGGGATGGTTTAGACCTCGCAAGATGTAAACTATGCACATATCATATTCTTATTTGAAATCTTCATCATTCTTGTGATATGTGATATATTTGATTTCCAACACTGCAAAAGGGCATATCACATAGGAAGGAAGAAACAAGTTCAACCCAAGCACCCTTTTTTTTGGCTTTAGATTCATACCAATATTTGTTTTGTTTTTATTTTTGTTTTTGTTTTTGTGTTTTGAGATCATTAATGCAAAGCAGTAGACGGTGGATGACCTTACAAACAAAATTAGAAGAAGATAACATCGCATATCTAGGAAGGGTCTTCAAAATATTTCACAAAAACTTGTCTTCATAAGGAAAGATCTCTACAACTACAGAGCTAGGGGAATATTTGCAACCATAATAGCAAAATGGAATCTATTTCCGGGGCTGACTACAATCATTCTCTCCATGCATATAATAAACATTGATTTTTCTTTTCTCTGATGATTTGACACCACAAGCTGCAAGTCCAGATGATCATGGCATCGTAATAGAGCGAAGTTTGGTTATGTGAAGTTTGGCACCGTAGTAGAGCAAAGTTTGGTTATGTGAATGGCACAATCAAGGCATCTAGTCCAGATGATCCCACATACACAAAGTGGGAAGTTGATATCTATTTCAGTTGTCTCATTCACTCCATGGAGCCTAAAATTGCTGATGTGTTTCTAGCGATGGACACCGCACAAGATATCTAGGATACCCTGGAACAGACGTATTCTCGCAAAGGGAATGTGGCCCAAGTGGATAAACTTTGACGTACTATTGAAGCTGATGTACAAGGTGACCATTCCACTTTATAGTATTACACTTCCTTACGTTCTCTTTAGAACCATCTCAATCACTTGACAACTCACCATCCTATTTGTCCTACTAATGTCGCGAGCTTCAATGAATACATTGAAGGTGAGAGGATTTTCAAGTTTCTTGCAGGTCTTACTCTGGAATTTGATCAAGTGAGGAGCAAAATTCTAGAATCCTTGGAATTGAACCCCTAGCCTCTCTTAGAGAAGCCTTTTCTTATGTCCAGAATGAGGACTCGAACAATGGCGATACTTACTCATCCATCTACAAATCGGTCTAATTTGGCTTCGTCTAGTCACAGAGGTGGCAAAATGCCTAGTCAGTGCAGGGAGCACACCTATGAGGTAAGTGATGAAAAGGATAAATTATTCTATGACTATTGCAAGAAACCCAGACATACCCGAGAGACATGCTGGAAGCTTCACAGACACCCTCCTTTAACGAAAGGAAGGGGCGGTGGACGGAGTGGTGGTGGACCACGAGCTCATTTATCTACTGGCTCTAATTTAACTTATCCAGAGGAAGCATAACCTACTCTTTGAGGTATAAGTAGTACTAATATTGAGACATTGCAGAGTATTATGCCTCAGTTGGAAACTCCCATAGTGCTTCTACCTCTTTTGTTCACATAGGTAATTTTGTTAATTTTGCAAGTGCTTTACATGCTAATTCACATCAACCATGGATTATTGATTACGGGGCTTCTGATCACATGACCGGCCTTTCTATTATTTTTCCACTTATAACCCACGAAAAAGATAAAGTTAGAACCGCTGATGGTACCCTCCCCTCTATTTCTGGTAAAGGTGTAATACAGTCATCTAATTTGCTGTCTTTATCGTTTGTTCTTCATGTTCCAAAATTTTCAACTAATCTTCTTTCCATTAGTTGGATAACCCGTGACCACAATTGTATTGTGACTTTCTACCCATCCCATTGTGTGTTTCAGGTACTTTACAGAAAAAGATGATTGGCAATAGTAGAGAGGAAAATAGCCTATATTTTTTGCCGCCCAACGGAGTTAATCATTGAAACCCAACACAAGTTACTCATCATTCACTGAGAGAGACTCTTCCTAGAGAGGTTTGGTTGTGGCACCAAAGATGGGGACAACCTTCATTTTCTTTACTTCGTTAAATGTTTCCTTCTTTAACTAATAATAAGTGTGTTTCTGAGATTTCTATGAGGCATATGACCTTGGAAATCACCATCGTGCTACTTTCAATTCAAGTATTAATAAAAGTACAATACCTTTTGCTCTTTTACATACTGATGTTTGAAGTCCATCTCATATTCTTTCTTTGAATGGGTATAAATGGTTTGTTACTTTTATTGATGAATATTCTCGTACTACTTGGGTGTATTTAATGAAAGAAAAGAATGATGTGTTTTCCATTTTTAAAGCATTCCACAAAATGATTTGCACCATATTTAGCGTAGTTGTGAAGATTGTTCATTCTGATAAAGGGGGAGAATATATTTCTGAGCAAGGAATTATTTATCAGACATATTGCACTTGTACTCCACAACAGAATGGAGTAGCTGAGTGCAAAACTCCCCACCTTTTGGAATCTACTCAATCCATGATGTTTTCAATGCAAGTTCCAAAGTCTTGTTGTGGGGGAGGCAGTCTTAACAACTGCCTACCTTATCAATCGTCTCCCTACTCGTGTCTTAGTAAGAAAAGACATGTCCTAAAGTGTTCAGTTGTGTCTATTTTGTCCTCAAACACTCTCCTTCCCAAAGGAAGTTGGATCCACGTGCCCTTGTCCTTGTTGGTTATTCCCCTACACAATAAGTGTATAAGTGTTATCACCCCCCCCCCCTTTACCTCCTCTTTCTCGTAAATGGATGTTTCTATGGATGTCACAGAAACTCAGTCCTACTTCCATTCTTCCCAGGCTCCAGCCACCTTTTCAAGGGGAAAATATAGATAGCGAGGAAGAGTTTCCTAGTGTGATTGTTCCATTCACCATAGAAGAAGAGGAAAGTGGAGAGAAAGAGGAAGAGGAAAGTGAAGAGAATGAGGGAGAAAAGAATTGTAGAGAAGAAAAAGAGAGAAAAAACAAAGGAAATGAGCTGATGACATATTCTAAGAACAAGAGGAGAAGAATTTTTGGGGCAACAGAAAAGGAGGTCACTTCTCCAATTCCACTACAGTTGACTTCTTCAAGTGACGAAGGTCCAAGTATGTCCAGCCCTTCTAATCCTATACCCTATTTTTGTGTTTGATTCTGATGATGATTTAGACATTCCTATTGCCCTTCACAAGGGCACTAGGGCGGGTACTAAGCATCCCCTCTCTAAGTTTGTTTCATACTCTCATTTGCCTTCTTCTATAAAGCTTTTGTGTCCAATCTTTTGTTGAGATGGGCTTTGTATTATCTAATATTAGCTAGTTATTAGGTTTCACTTAGCTGTTAGTTATTTGTTTTTATCTTTGGATTGTTGCCTAAGGGTACTACTACAATTTCTTTCTTTGATGTTTAATATAAATAGGATTGAGACTCTTGTCATAACCCTAAGCTTCTCATAAATGTTTTCATGGTATCATAGCCTCTCTTAGAGAGAAACACCACCACCCAAACACCACCACTCCCAGTGCCACCCTCCTAGACACTAACCCATACCAACCGCAACCTCTTAGACCCCAAATCCAACCAATCGCAACTTCCCTCATGCCAACCTAGACTAGCCACAGCCCTACCTAGCCCAACCGCAGCATCCACCAACCCTACCCAACCTAGACGCAGCCCCTACCAGCCCAGCCTTAACCAGTCGCAACCCCCCATGCTGGTCTAAGCTCTAGCCAACAACCCGTGCCCCAATTTCTTACCCATCTACTATTTTGATTGAAGTTTAATCTCCACCGGTTGTCTTCTAGTCCATTTATGGACATTGGATTCATAGACTGATACTCTGGCATCCTCTATGGTGTTCTGATTTTTTATTATGTGCTCCATGTCCATTGGTACCAGTTTCTTTTCCTCATTTCGTGTTTGTTACGGGTATTAATTTTTTGTGTTGATTCTCGATGACGGATTCAACAAAATCCAATGTGAATTCACAGTTGCCTAAGTATTGTTGCTCCCATCAATATCCCAGACGTTAAACTCACTACGTCACTTTTCAATGGCCAAAACTACCTACCATGGTCCAGATCTGTAATCATGTTCCTAAAGGGCAGAGGAAAGATATAGTATATCAAAAGAGAAATTCCAGTACCTAACACCCAGTATGCCTCTTATGATAAGTGGGGGATGGAAAACTCTACTGTCATGACTTGGCTATGCCACTCCATGGTTCCAGAGATTGCTGAAGGTTTTTTGGACATGGCGACTGCCCATGATATTTGGGAGACCATGGCCACCTCTTATTCTAGAAAGGGCAATTCTGCCAATTCTCGTGTTCATCGTACAGAGGTTGTTGATTCCTCCATTGTTGATGATATTCCTTCTTCTTCATCCATCACATTATCTTCTTCATAATAGGAAACTCTTTGCTGCTTGATGTCTCAACTGGATATACCTACTACTGCTTCATCATCTTTTGCTTGTTCACGTAACTTAGCCACTTCTGTGAGTGCATTCCATTCCAAATCTAGTTACCCTTGGATTATTGATTCAAGGGCTTTTGATTATATGACTGGTTCCTCCCTTGTGTTTTCTGATTATAGACCATATTCAGGACAAGATAAATTCAAGATTACTAATGAAACCGTCTCTTCGGTTTCAGGCAAAGGTTTAATCTGTATCTCTCCTAAATTGTCTTTATATTTTGTTTTGCATGTTCCTAGTTTTACCAATAATCTCTTCTCTATCAGTCATATTACTCGTGATCAAAATTATAGTGTCACATTTTTCCCTTCTCATTGTGTGTTTCAGGATCTCATCACGAGGAGACGATTGGCAGTGGTAGAAAGGAGAATGGTCTTTATCTTCTAGAACCATAGGAACAACCTCATCTGGCACATCATTCTACTTTAGCCAGCTCTAAATCTGGTGATATCATGCTTTGGCATAGATGTCTAGGACATCTTGCCTTTGGTTTACTTCAATTTTCATTTCCTTCTTTATTATCCAATAAAAATGTATCCACTTTTTGATGTGAAGATTATGAACTTGGAAAGCACCACTGTGCTTCTTTTTGTCCCAATAATAATAGAAGTACTAGTCCTTTTTCTCTTATTCATTCTGATGTTTGGGGGCTTCCCGTGTTGTTACACATAAAGGTCATAGGTGGTTTGTCACATTCATTGATGATTTTTCTCGTGCTTCTTGGGTGTACATGATGAAAGAAAAGAGTGAAGTTCACTCCATCTTCAAAAATTTTCATAAAATGATTTGTACTAAATTTGATGCCCGTGCCAAAATTATTCGTTCAAATAATTGGGGGGTGTACTTTAAATCTGGTCTTGAGGATTGTTTGTGGATCATAGAACAATTCATCAATCATCTTGCACCAATACCCTACAATAGAATGGGGTTGCTGAAAGCAAGAATAGGCATCTCTTAAACACTACAAGGTCTATGTTATTCTCTGTTCAGGCTCCAGAGTCTTTTTGGATAGAAGCAGTCTTAACTGCTACCTATTTCATCAATCGATTACCCACTCAAGTACTCAACAAAAAGTCTCTAGTTGAAGTATTCTCTAGTCCTTCTGCCTTGTTTTTTATTCCTCCTAAAGTCATTGGTTGTGTATGTTTTTGTAATAACCTGCATTTTCATTTCATATTTAAATTTAAATTTAAATTGTATTGTTTACTCTTATTTTAAATTCGCATGTTCTAATTATTATCCCTTGTGTTATTTCATATTAAAATTCATGTTGGGGTTAAACTGCAATTTTTATAAAGTTAGCAATACCTGTGTGGATTTCAAAACTGTATTTCAAAACGGTGGAAATATTTCCTTTTGACTCAATCAGTATTTTTATGAAACCAGGAAATCACTTCTTACACTAAAATGAAATTCCTGTATTTTTGTGGTGACCACCGCGCCCCGAAAATACCAGTTTATGTCCAAAACTGTTCGCGCTGTGCTAAACTTCCACAGATTTTGGAAGTGATGTAAAGTTTGATTAGACTTATGCTTTACTTTCCATTAATGGCAACTCATCATTGTCTTGAGCCTTGTTTGGGAATGCTTTGAGTGTATGTGTATATCTTATGCCATAAGTCCCATTTCCCAAACACTTCTAACTTATAACCCCTACTAGCCTATGGTTACCCCTTCAAAATCTGTAGGGATTTTATATACGTATGTATATCACACACACACATCTGTGATATTTGTGGTTCATTTAGAATTGTAGAGAGAAATTAGAAAATTGAAAAACAACCCAATTTGTTGAGTGATCAACAATGAACTTGGGGCCCAAGTTCTTATAGTGAACTCTCTATATATGCACACATACATTCTCACATTCAGCACACACATGACACAGAGAGAAAAGAGTGTGCTTGAGAGTTTATACAGAAAAATTTTGTAGAGAGAAGAGCTTCCAAATCACCATAGCCAAGCTTGGATTAATTTCTTATTGAGCCCATCTTTCTCAACAATCTCTCTATATTCAATCTGAGTGAGTATTACTAACTCACTAAGAATGTAATTTCATGTTTATTTACTGTGTAATTGTTTAATTTTGTAAAACAGCATGGTTGATTTCACGTATGAACTCCATGGCTTTGAAAATCAAGATTTTTCAATCTCAACCAAAATCTGTTTTCTTAGATAATAATGAAAGATTATGATTCATAGATGTCATGTTTACAGTAGTAGAACCTAATTTACTCACATGAGAAAGTATATTAAGAATTAAGTTTTACCATCTTTTAATCTTTCATAAAATTCAAGAGTTATGGATTGAATCATGTGAAATTGACTTTGGATTCTAAATCCTTGTGAAAAATCGAAGAGACCCATATATTATATGCCCTATATACTTTCAATTTCGGAAATGGGTCAATTTGGACCCTTAAAGCTGGAACAGAGCAGTTTCTGCGAGGAAGAAGGAGCCTCAGCAATTAATCGCGCCACGATCGCGCGCGCGAGGATCGCGCGAGCGATCCACGCGCGCGAGCCCTGTGTTTTTCTGGCCGTTGAAGAATTTATATATATGAAATGGAATTTAGGCAGGTCGCGCGAGCGAAGGTCGCGCGAGGGACCTTTCGCGCAAGCGATCCGCGCGCGCGACCTTGGCTTGTTCAGGCAGACAGAAAAGTTTATATATAAAATGAAAATTAGGCATATCGCGCGAGCAGCCCGCGCGCGCGATCTCTGGCAGTTTCCAGTTTTGCTTATTTTGTGATAAGGGACTGTTTGATTCAACTGTCAAGTACTGTTAAGGATCTGTTTGGAAATTTTATTAATACAGAATGCTATTAGTTATGTTTGAAATGATTAAGGTAATGGATTACAAGTTATCAATCCCCGTACGTGCGTTATTCCTTTAATTCAGCGATTTACTTTATGTTTAAGTTCATGTCATTCATATGGGGTCAGTGGTACATGCATGTAGGTGTCAGTCGGTGTGGAAAAGAGTAATGGTAGTGTGGAAAGAGTTTGAGATTGAGATTGTGGTTGAAATTGAGATTGTGGTTGTGGTTGTGGTTGTAGTTGAGGTTACGGCAAGGGTATCTTTGAAATGCGACGGTGGCAAATATGGACACTCCCTGACGCCCATGGAAGCGTTAAAGTGTGTGAAGCCAAACTTGGACATTCCCTGGCATCCATGGTAGTGCTAAAGTGTGGCCTACGGACACTCCCTGATACTCGAGTCTGGATACTGCGTGAGGGGTTGCCCCGGTATTTGCATGGCGGTTAGGGTATTCAAAGTGTGAGGCATTGGACACTCCCTGGTACCCCGGACCAAAGTGTGAGGCAAACTGGACACTCCCTGGCGCCCCGTTGCTAAAGTGTGGCTATCTTAGTGTTTCAAAGATACCAGGAGTAAGATAGTGGGTTGTTGTGGCTGTCGAGATAAAAGAGTCGGCAAGATGAGTGTGGTGCATTGTCACATACACAATTATATGTTTCATGAATGATCGACTTTTAATGTATTCCCTGTTGTTTCTATAAAATGAATTCTCTCTATGGTCAAATTATTGATTTTACAAATTGAAAATGGAAAAAGATAAATGAGTATGTTTTACATTTAAAGTCATGTTTTTAATACTCACCAGCTTCTTGAAGCTGACGACGTTGATGCGTCCTGGACACTCGTGTTCAGGCTTTTCAGGTTATAACCAGGAGGAATCGTACGACTATGCTAACTGAGAATGGCTGCTTTTGGAATGAGAAAACTGTTTACTTATCATATACTTTAAGTTTATTTGTTTTAAGTTTTAAACTGTTGTTTTATAAGGATGACTGTAACAGACATTAAGTTATTGTTTTATTTGAAGGCGGTCTGTGCCTTTAGATGACCCCGTGCTGTAATATGTAATAAGTTAGAAAATTTTTATAAGCATTGATTGCTCTGCTCTGATTATTGTTTATTGTTGTTCGACGTTTGGGACGGAATCGATCCTTCAAACTATCGCGACCTACGGGTCCATAAAGGAAATTAAACGCTTTCCTTATTTATGCTACGTCGGGGCGTGACAGTTTTATTCATAACCATGCTTCAACACGAGGAAAATTTGATCCTCGTGCTATAAAATATGCCTTAGTTCGTTACTCTCCTATATGGAAAGACTATAAATGTTACCACCAAGGCTATAAATGTTACCAACATCCTACCCAGAAGTGATATGCCTCCATAGATGTCACCTTTTTTGAGGAACAGTCATATTTCACTCCGCAGACACCTCTTTAGGGGAAGAATAGACATATAGAAGAGTTGCCTGATGAGGTTTCTACTCCTAGTGATGTACTTGCTGTCCTGTGCCAGGGCATGTGCCTAATGTTCCTATGTCTAATCCATTTGAGATATTGAGGACTATTAAAAATCAGGATGAAATAGATAGAAAGGCAGATGACGAACCCACGAAAAGAGGAGGGAACCCAGAAAAAGAGGATATAGTATATCAAAGAAGAACTTGGAGGATGAAAGATAAGACCATTGCTCCAAATCCGCCACTCCACTCTCCTACTCCTGATGAGAACCTAAGTAACTCTGATTCTACTCCTGGTATTGATTCTCCTGTCATTGATTCTACTCGTGCCATTGATGATTTAGATATTCCGATTGCTACTCATAAAGGTGTTAGGTCATGTACTCAACTCCCCATATCTAAATTTGTCTCATATTGTTGCCTCTCTCCTTCTCATAAAGCTTTTGTATCCAATCTTGCCTCTGTGGCTATACCTAACCATGTACAAGATGCACTCACCGATCCCAAGTGGAAGAATTCTATGATTGATGAGATGAAAGCCCTCCACAAAAATAGCACCTGGGAATTGGTTGAACTACCTAGAGAGCATAAGACAGTAGGGTCCAAGTGGGTGTTTGCAGTCAAGCACAAGGCAGACGGATCTATTGAAAGGTACAAAGCCTGGTTAGTTATAAAAGGTTTTACACAAACCTATAGGGTAGATTTGTTAGGAAACTGCGTTCCCAGAATTCGTTGACAACGCGTATAAGTTGGTACTGCAAAAATTACGTGAAAACTACAATAACCCTATAAGGGCGGAACTAGGGTTACCTTAAACTGCTAAAATGGATTGTTGTAGTAGACGAATCGAGAACACGGGCTCGATAATAGCTCACAATCTTCTACCGTATTCCTTTACTGCCAGAATATCGAACTGAGTGTGGGCTCCTTCAAAATCCTTTATGTTTCTGCTCTCTCTTTTTACCCTCTCTTTTCTATTCCGAGTTATAATGCTCTTGATGGAAAAACGCAAACTGAGGAGAGAGACAAAGCAGCATATATATAGGCTACGATAGGGACCATAAGAAGTCAATAAGAAATAGGCTTCCTTATGGAATTAGGAAACCCTAATTCGAACTGTATCAGATTTCTATTTCCATAAATTATAATTCATACCACTAAAGAATTATAATTGCACTCCTACCCTTATCTCAAAAATATATTTCGAGCTCCATGTTATTAAATGCTTATTATCTCACCATGTTAAGATTACAAATATCCATTAATTAAATATAATTACTGACAATCATATTTAATTAATCTCTTAAAATTCCTTGAGATCCTCTGCTTAACTTATCTGATATGTCGGATACAAAATCCACCTGCATGGTTTGACATAATCAAAACTTATAAGCTTTCTCAAGGGGATATCATCAATTCCAAAATTGAGACATGGATTCCATCATTAATTAATATCCACTACACAATTAATATTGTCACCCAATCCAATGTGATATTTACCCATTTAAGGATCTCACCCCTTTAGGGATCAAAGTGTAAATATCAAATGTACGTGTCTATAAATTAACTTAGGATTTAGAGCATAAGCACTCATAATAGTCATGAGGTATTAATTATCTTATAAGTTAGTATAAAGATAATTATCCCAAGTCGGTCCCGTTTAATACACAAAGTGTACCAGCATGGTGAGTTGAAACTATACCATTTCCCGTAGTCAAGACAAACCTACTACAACACCATGCAGCAGTCCTATCGATGGTGTATACAATCCATCTAAGACCGTAAACCAAAATCTTAGATTCTACAAGATTCGATGGTCTGATCTTCCGTGTATAAGCCAAACTCTACACACCAAACCACCTACTATGTAGAATGAAAGACACACATGCATAATATTAAATAAACAATGTAATATAAATATTGCCCACACAGATTCTGATAAAAAAGGATTAACTAATTTTATTAAATGAATAATAAATCAACTACATAAAGCATGGATTTTAGTATATATCCCTAACAAGATTATGAGCAAACATTTACTCCAAACATTCACTCCAGTTGCTAAGATGAATACTTTTATCCCTTGTTGCTAACTTAAATTGGCCTCTTCATCAGTTTGATGTAAAAAAAAGTACATTTCTGTATGGAGATTTGGCAAAAGAAATATATATGGATATTCCTCCAGGCATTGAAGACTCTAAAACCAAAGGGAAATTTTGCACGCTTACAAAATCCCTATATGGGCTTAAAATGTCTCCAAAAGCGTTATTTAAAAGATTTACTCAAGCTATAGTGAAATATGGCTTTAAACAAAGCCAAGGTGATCATACATTATACATTAAGCATTCCTCACAAGGGAAAGGCACTATACTGATAGTGTACATATGTGGATGATATTGTCTTGACAGGAGACGATGTGGAAGATATGCAAGAGTTGAAGAAACACCTGGCCAGGGAGTTTGAAATAAAAGACTTAGGAAATCTCAAGAACTTTCTAGGAATTGAGGTATCTATAAGCAAACAATGAATCTTTATCTCCCAGAGGAAATATGTTCTTGATCTTCTCAAAGAACTGGTATGCTTGGAAGTAAGGCATGTGATACTCCTATGGAAGCTAATCAGAAGCTATGGGATGACACAGATGGAATAGTGGTTGACAGGGGGAGATACCAGAGATTGGTGAGCAAGTTTATTTACTTGTCACATACTCATCCTGACGTCACTTTTGTTGTAAGCATTGTTAGTCAGTTCATGCATGCTCCCCGTAAGTCTTACTATGGTGTTGTTCTTCGAATTCTTAGTTATTTAAAGTCTGTGCTTGGGAAAGGTCTATTCTTTGGTTTACATGATCATCTTTAGGTAAAAAGTTATATAGATGCAGACTAGGCAGGCTCTGCTAAGGATAGGAGGTCTACCTCAGGATATTGTACCTTTGTTTGAGGAAATCTTGTCACCTGTCATAGCAAGAAACAGGGCTGTAGTATCTAGATCAAGTGCTAGAGCTAAATTCCGAGCCATGTCCCAGGGAATTTGCGACCTACTGTGGATAAAAATTCTAATGAAAGATCATAGACTTGAGCCTACAGATTCTATGAGGTTGTACTGTGATAATATAGCAGCCATCAGTATTCCACATAACCCAGTACAACAGATCAAACTAAGCATGTTGAAATCGACAAACAATTCATCGAGGAGAAATTGAGCAATAGAGTGATATGTATCCATTTGTGAAGTCTAGTGAACAATTAGCAGATGTCCACACAAAAGGTCTTGGAACTAGGACTCATCATTACTATCTAAGCGAGCTGGGCATGCGAGATATCTTTGCACTAGCTTGAGGTGGAGTGTTGAGATGAGCTTTGTATTATCTAATATTAGCTAGTTATTAGGTTACTCTTAGCTGTTAGTTATTTGTTTTTATCTTTGGATTGTTGCCTAAGGGTACTATTGTAATATCCTTCTTTGAGGTATAATACAAATAGGGCTGAGACTCGTCTTAACTCTAAGCTTGAATCATAAATGTTTACATCTTTTCTCGATTTCTACTCCTAACCATGTTCAAGAAGCTCTCTCTGTTCCTAAATAGAAATCCACCATAGTTGAAGAGATGAAAGCACTTCACAAAAATACACTTTGGGAAGCAGAGTTACCTAAAGGGAAAAATATGGTAGGGTGCAAGTGGGTGTTTACAGTAAAACTCAAAGCTGATGGAACCATCGAAAGGTTCAAAAAGCCAGGTTGGTGGCTAGAGTTTCTCAAACTTTTTGAGTGGACTATCTGGAGACATTTCCACCTGTGGCAAAAATGGAACTCCATCATAATTCTATTGTCTCTCGCAGCTAACTTGGAGTGGTCGTTACAGCAGTTTGATGTGAAGAATGCTTTTCTGCATGGTGACTTAGAAGAAAAGGTTTACATGGACATTCCCCCAAGTTTCGAAGATACTAATGTCACGCCCCGACTTACCATAATACAGGAAAACATTTAATTTCCTTTATAGACTCGTAGGTTGTGACAAGTGAGTATGACCAATTGTTCCTGCAACAAATAACTTAAACAGCATTTCTAAAGAAAGGTTACTAATAAAACATAAGCTCCAAAATTAAAACTTACTAAACTATTACATAAGTCCAGGTCTTAGGCACAAAACGCCCTTATTCAAATGTTTGAAGCTAGTCTATTACAACCCGAAATTAAAAAGACATAGGAAATATAAAGCGCCCTCCTGGAAAGTCCCCTGCCTTTAACTAGCATAGTCGAAGTACCCTGGCTGCTCCTGACCCTGAAAATCTGGACATACAGTCCAGGACGCATCAACGCCGTCAGCTTATGCAAGCTGGTGAGCAAACTAAACAAGTTCTCGCAATGTATATA
Organism: Hydrangea macrophylla; assembly: GCA_033977485.1. Classification (NCBI taxonomy): domain Eukaryota; kingdom Viridiplantae; phylum Streptophyta; class Magnoliopsida; order Cornales; family Hydrangeaceae; genus Hydrangea; species Hydrangea macrophylla. The sequence continues at coordinate 58,315,218 of CM066997.1, read as the reverse complement.
TAAGCAAATAAACAACGGTGCAATTTATATGTAACATCTCATCTTTCTGACTCTTTTCTCTCGACAAAACTCGACTCAACCAAATCATTACCTCAGATACCAGGAATAATGTCCGATCGATATCTAAGTCGTACACAACACTGTCGCCTCCAATACCAGGAATAATATCCGATCGATATTGAAGACGCACACCACGCTATCGCCTCATATACTAGGAATAATATCCGATCGATATCTGAGTCGATCACGACCAACCATCGCTTCGGATACTAGGAATAATATCCGATCGATATCAAAAACGAGCGCCTTAGATACCAGGAATAATATCCGATCGATATCTAAGCCGTACTCAATACCATCGCTTCGGATACCAGGAATAATATCCGATCGATATCCGAGCGCCTTAGATATCAGGAATAATATTCGATCGATATCTAAGCCGTACTCAATACCACAGCTTCGGATACCAGGAATAATATCTGATCGATATCCGAAATGAGCGCCTTAGATACCAAGAATAATATCTGATCGATATCTAAGCCGTACACAACACTGTCGCCTCCAATACCAGGAATAATATCCGATCGATATTGAGGTCGCACACCAGACCGCCACTCTTTATTCTTTACACGCTTTCTCACACACATGCATGTAGACACAACCTCGACCCTAATATGAATGTCAATGTTCACAGTTTGTAGTAACAGTTATTAATTTTAAAGCGGGATGCTCGATCAACATAGATCTCAGTCTTAATTGCTTCTTATAAGTCCAATTTCTAACAGTGAGCCTTTAAAATAGTAAATTTGTCAAACAGTTCTTTAAAAACTTTCAAAGCCATTTCCAAACAGTCCCTTATACAAAATACAAAAACTGCTCAAAAATGCCCAGGTCGCGCGCGCGAAGGGGGATGGGCCGCGCGCGCGAATGGGGGGATGGGTCGCGCGCGTGAAGGGGGATGGGTCGCGTAAGCGAGCCTCGCGCGAGCGGGTCGCGCGCGCGAGTTATCACAGTTTCATCATCTTCTTCGTTTTTCCCCTGTTTCTGATTTCAAACTGTATTTTTACCCATTTCTATTTTCTGTTTCAATTATGTCATGCCATATATAGATTTCTTCGTCTTTCCGCGTAGATTAAGAATATGCGATCAATTTAAACAAATACGGATTGTGTCTCTAGATATTCACAATTAAAGTAAGGGTGTCAAAACTTTAAATCAACGGTACGTCGCGATACGGATGAATTACTCCGTAGGATTCGAACCGTAGCTTATTGGGACTGAGATCTTCCATTCCCAATTCACGGAATTGATTTTGGTTAACTTTTGTAAAACTCCAATTTTCAAAGCTTTAATGGTGTATCTATATATATATACACATATACACACATATATACACTGAAATATACTTATATATACGTTGAGAGTGAGTTTATAATACTCACAGCGGTTAATTAGACTGAAAATTTGAGACCGATAATTTCCGCCTTCGATTCCGTTGTTTGAGAATTTCTCTGTTTCTTCTCTGGATTGAAATATATATATATCTATATAGCTATGTATGTGACTGAATATATATAATCTGTATGTGTGTGTAATTAGAGAGAGCAATAGAGAAATAGAGAGAGATTAAGAGTGTCAGAGAGTGAGAGATGAGAGACTGTGAGAAATTTAGAGATACACACACATATATAAACTGTGCCCAAATTTGGGCTCCAAGCAAGGGAAGGATTTTGCCCGGTGTGGTTGAGCTCACGTGCTCCCACACCCAAAACGCGGTATAAAAGCCGATCAAAGCATAAAACTGGTATTTTACGGTTGATATAAAAATATAGAAAATCTTATTAGCGTAGGAAATAAATTCTGGGTTGAATAAATAGTATAGTTACAAATTTCAAAACCATAGAAAGCATTTTCTATATTTAAGAAAATTACAGTCTGACCCCCAAATAAATATTTCGAATAGAAATTATATTGAAATAAATATTTATTAACGGAAAAGAAAAACAGGGTGTTACACTCTACCCACCTTAACAGAGATTTCGCCCCAAAATCTGAGCTAACTAATCCTGAAACAACTCGGGGTATCTAGTCTTCATGTCTGACTCTAACTCCCATGACGCTTCTCCCTCGTCATGATGCCTCCATTGAACCTTAACCAAAGGAACGTCCCTTCTTCTCAGCCTCTTGATGCTCTGGTCAAGAATCCTAACAGGTCTATCCTTGTAGACAACATTCTGACTCCTCTCAATATCGTTAAAATTAACCGAGTGTGAAGGGTCCCGTATGCATTTCCTTAACATACTAACATGGAACACGTTATGAACACCAGACATTTTTGGTGGCAACGCGAGTCGATAAGCCAATTTCCCAACACGTTCAAGTATCTCGAATGGTCCAATGAAATAAGGTGCTAACTTCCCTCTTTTCTGACCAAAATGTACTACTCCCCGAACGAGTGAAACCTTAAAGAGTACATGATCTCTGACACCGAACTCCAAATCCTTTCATCGTCGATCCGCATAACTCTTGTGTCTACTCTGTGCAGTTTTCATTCTTTCCTTGACCAGTGAAATCTTCTCATTGGTTTCTCTCACCAAATCTGGTCCCAATAATTCTGTGTCTCCCACTTCAGCCCAACACAACGGAGATCGACATGGCCGTCCGTACAAGGCTTCGAACAGTGCCATCCTAATACTCGAGTGATAACTATTGTTATACGCAAATTCGACCAACGGCAAATGCGTCTCCCAAGATCCTTCAAAATCGATTGCACAAGCTCTCAGTATATCTTCCATAATATGATTAACACGCTCGGTCTGTCCATCGGTCTGAGGATGGAATGCAGTACTCATCTTGAGCAAAGTTCCCATAGCCTTCTGCAAACTTTCCCAAAATCCTGAGGTAAAATGTGCATCGCGGTCTGATACAATCAACACAGGGGCACCGTGCAGTCGCACCACTTGCTGTAGGTACATTTGACTCATCCTTTCTACTGGGTAAGTCATATTGTACGCGATGAAATGTGCGGACTTCGTCAGACAATCCATAATTACCCAAATCGCATCATGGTTTTGTTGTGACCAGGGTAGTCCAACCACAAAATCCATAGTTATGTGTTCCTACTTCCATCCTGGAACAGGTAGGGGTTGTAACAATCCTGAGGGTCTCTGATGTTCGGCCTTCACTTATTGATAAGTCAAACATTTAGACACAAACTCGGCTATTTCTCGTTTCATCCCTTCCCACCAGAAGTTTCTCTTCAAATCCTTATACATCTTTGTTCCTCCTGGGTGTACTGTCAGTCTCGATTTATGTGCTTCTTCGAGAATATCTTTTCTCAAATCTCCAGAATCTGGCACACACAATCTGTCTCGACATCGGTATCCTCCATCGGTCCCACTCTGACATCTTGGCGAACCATACTTGAAACTTATCATCTTTCTTTTGGGCCTCGATAATTCGACTCACAAGTGTTGGTTGTACCATGAGGCATCCAAAGTGTTGCCCGACACTTCCCTCAACAATCTGCATATCAAATTCTGCGATTGTCTCCAAGGCTTTCCATTCCCTCAACATCAATGAAGCAATCATTCCTTGAAGTTTCCGACTTAAGGCGTCAGCGACTACATTAGCCTTACCAGGGTGGTACTTTAATGTAAAGTAGTAGTCCTTGATCAGTTCCATCCACCAGCGTTGCCTCATGTTCAACTCTTTCTGAGTAAACAAATACTTGAGGTTCTTGTGGTCTGAGAATAAATCAAACTTCTCCCCATAGAGGTAGTGTCTCTAGATCTTAAGTGCGAACACGACTGCTGCTAGCTCCAAATCATGAGTTGGGTAATTCAATTCATTTGGCTTCAACTGTCATGAACCATAGGCAATAACCTTTCCGTCTTGCATAAGGACACATCCCAATCCTTGATAAGAGGTGTCACTAAAAATAGTGAACTTCTCACCATCCTTTGGTATCGTAAGTATTGGCGCTGTTGTCAATCTCTCTTTCAATTCCAAAAAAGCGCGTTCATGCTTATCAGTCCATTCAAACTTCAAATCTTTCTCAGTCAAACCAGTTAACGGGGCTGCTATCTTTGAAAAACCCTCTACAAATCTCCGATAGTAACCAGCGAGTCCCAGAAAACTTCTTACTTCTATAGCATTGGTTGGTCGAGTCCAATTTGCCACTGCATCGGTCTTTGAGGAGTCAACTGCGATTCCTTGTTGAGAGATCACATGCCCGAGAAACTTAACTTCCTGAAGCCAGAATTCACACTTGCTGAATTTAGCATATAGGCGGTGATCCTTGAGTGTCTGCAACGCGATCCATAGATGTTGTTCATGCTCTTCCTCTAACTTGGAATAGATCAAAATATTGTCAATAAAGACAATGATGAACTGATCTAAGTATGGCTTGAATACTCTGTTCATCAAGTCCATAAACACAGCTGGAGCATTCGTCATCCCAAACGGCATCACTAAGAACTCATAGCGTCCGTACCTTGTCCTAAAAGCAGTTTTAGGTATGTCTTCCTTCCGCACCCTCAACTGGTGATACCCTGACCGTAGATCAATCTTAGAAAAGGTCGTGGCTTCTTGCAACTGATTAAACAGATCATCTATCCGAGGTAAAGGATACTTATTCTTGATAGTAACCTTATTCAATTCCCGGTAGTCAATACACAACCGCATTGTCCCATCCTTCTTCTTCACGAATAACATTAGTGCTCCCCTGGGTGAAGTACTTGGACGAACAAAACCCAACTTCTCAAGTTCTTAAACTTGTTCCTTCAGCTCCAATAACTCTGTAGGGGCCATCTTGTAGGGAACCTTGGTTATAGGTCTAATGCCTAGAACCAGTTCCACACAGAATTCTATATTCCTCTTAGGTGGTAATCCAAAAATATCTCGGAATACTTCCTCGAACTCTTTGATCACCGGTATTGATGACACCATCACTTTTGTGCTGACAACTTCGATGTTTGCTAGGCATCTGGTGAGGAACATATCACCCAAAGGGTTACATTAGAAATCAAAGAGTCGATTCCCATTGTCCGCAAATGTGATCCTCTTCCTTGCATAATCCAACTTCGCATGATTCTTCTCGAGCCAATCCCTTCCCAAGATTATATTGAACTCCTTCATCGACAGAACCACCAATCTTGCCAAAAGTTCACGGTCTCCTAACCGTAGAGGACAATCCTTACATACATGTAATAACTTGACGGTGGTCCCTAAGGGTGAGACAGCACTCAAAGGTTCATCTAAACGTTGCGCTACTATACCCAACTTTCAAACAGTCTTAACAGATATAAAGGAATGTGTAGCACCCGTGTCAAATAAAACTTTAACATGAGAGTTAAACAAAGTTAGAGTACCTTCCACTCTCTGTTGCTCGGGCAGTCCCTCCTCATAAGTAGCTTCTTCGTACTCTGTTTCTTCATAACTAGCAGCCTCGGGGATAACGGCATTCAGGCGGGCCTGTCCTTGCTGACCATGATTACCTCTTCTAGGAGCCTTGCAGTCCGGACTTATGTGACCTGGCATGCCACAATTATAGCACACAACTCCTGGACGATCAGCACGCCTAGTTAATCTGCAATCTTTAGCTCGGTGACCGGGATTACCACAATTGAAGCAGTTATCGTTGTTGTTCCCTCCTATTGCTCGAGGCGGATATTGTTGTACTGCTTGTGTCTGTTGAGGTTTCTTCTCTCTATCCCAGGTCTTTTTCTGTCCCTGAGGGTACCCTGGTTTCTGTCCAAAATAACCCTTCTACGGAGGTCAATTTCCAAACGGCTTCGAATTTTGACAACCATCATTCTCCAACTCCGCTGCCAATCTCACCAAAGCTTCAAATGACTAGCCCAGATGTCCCATAGTCAGATGTCGGAGAGACAAGTTGAGACCCTGGTGATACTTCTTGATTTTCCTCTGGGGTGTGTCCACCATATGTGGAGCAAACCGAGATAGACGCTCAAATCGAGTAGTGTACTCACGGATAGTCAGATTCCCTTGAGTCAATTCCATAAACTCTTTCTCTCTCTTGTCCTTCTCTTCTTCAGGAAAATACTTCTCGAGAAATCTTTCCTTGAACACCACCCACGGCATTCTCCTTGCAGCTTCTTCCCCTATGGTTGCCTTTTCTGCATCCCACCAATCAGCCATTGCATAAGACAGCTGAAAGATAGCCAGACGCTTCTTCTCCAGATCCGTGCACTCTATGGTCTCAAAGATACGCTCCATCTGGTGTAGCCACTGTTTCGCTTGCCAGGGTTCATCAGTCCTAGCAAAATACTCAGGTCGCAGAGCGCGAAACTCCTTGAGAAGCTTGTCTCCAGTCTGGTGGGCTTGCCTTCCATTCCCGTTATGATTCCCATTCTGATTATTGTTCATTGTGTTCTGATCGCTAACCCTCTCCAACCTCCTTATAAAAGCCTCAAACATTCCAGTTGGATCTACTACCGGGGGTGCGGCTTCAATAGCGGGACGATTTCTGAGATTTCTTCCAGCCATATAATCGAGAGGACGGTACCTAACCATCGATCAACAAGAATTCGATCAATCTCTCGAGAAGAAAGAAAATTCTCAACGATAGAAAGCGACTAAACACGGAATGAAGTCGAACTATCTTATCTTAATTCTATCTTAACAGGAGATCCTATGTGTCTTGGATAATTAGTCGAGCCATAACCTGGCTCTGAAACCAAAAAGCCTGTCACGCCCCGACGTAGCATAATACAGGAAAGCATTTAATTTCTTTTATGGACTCGTAGGTCGTGATAAGTGAGTATGACCAATTGTCCCTGCAACAAATAACTTAAACAGCATTTCAAAAGAAAGGTTACTAATAAAACATAAGCTCCAAAATTAAAACTTACTAAACTATTACATAAGTTCAGGTCTTAGGCACAAAACACCCTTATTCAAATGTCTGAAGCTAGTCTATTACAACCCGAAATTAAAAAGACATAGGAAATATAAAGCGGCCTCCTGGAAAGTCCCCTGCCTTTAACTAGCATAGTCGAAGTACCCTGGCTGATCCTGACCCTGAAAATCTGGACATACAGTCCAGGACGCATCAATGCCGTCAGCTTATGCAAGCTGGGGAGCAAAATAAACAAGTGCTCGCAATGTATATATAAGCAAATAAACAATGGTGCAATTTAATTTTAAAAGCAATAGATTCAAGGTTCCAATTCCAACATACGTCACGGGGGAATAAAGTAAGCAATAAATATGTGACCGTGCATGAACAATGTAACATCTCATCTTTCTGACTCTTTTCTCTCGACAAAACTCGACTCAACCAAATCATTACCTCAGATACCAGGAATAATGTCTGATCGATATCTAAGTCGTACACAACACTATCGCCTCCAATACCAGGAATAATATCCGATCGATATTGAGGTCGCACAACATGCTATTGCCTCAGATACCAGGAATAATATCCGATCGATATCTAAGTCGATCACGACCAACCATCGCTTTGGATACCAGGAAGAATATCCGATCGATATCCGAAACGAATGCCTTAGATACCAGGAATAATATCCGATCGATATCTAAGCCGTACTCAATACCATCGCTTCGAATACCAGGAATAATATCCGATCGATATCCGAAACGAGTGCCTTAGATACCAGGAATAATATCCGATCGATATCTAAGTCGTACTCAATACCATCGCTTCGGATACCAGAAAAAATATCCGATCGATATCCGAAACGAGCGCCTTAGATACCAAGAATAATATCCGATCGATATCTAAGCCGTACACAACACTGTCACCTCCAATACCAGGAATAATATCCGATCGATATTGAGGTCGCACACCAGACCGCCACTCTTTACTCTTTACATGCTTTCTCACACACATGCATGTAGACACAACCTCGACCCTAATATGAATGTCAATGTTCACAGTTTGTAGTAACAGTTATTAATCTCAAAGCGGGATGCTCGCTCAACATAGATCTCGGCCTTAATTGCTTCTTATAAGTCCAATTTCTAACAGTGAGCTTTTAAAACAGTATGTTTGTCAATCAGTTCTTTAAAAACTTTCAAAGCCATTTCCAAACAGTCCCTTATACAAACTATAAAAACTGCTCAAAAATGCCCAGGTCGCGCGCGCGAAGGGGGATGGGACGCGCGAGCGGGCCGCGCGCGCGAATGGGGGGATGGGTCGCGCGAGCAGGTCGCGCGCGCGAGTTATCACAGTTTCATCATCTTCTTTGTCTTTCCCCTGTTTCTGATTTCAAACTGTATTTTTACCCATTTCTGTTTTCTGTTTGAATTATGTCATGCCATATATGGATTTCTTCGTCTTTCCGCGTAGATTAAGAATATGCGATCAATTTAAACAAATACGGATTGTGTCTCTAGATATTCACAATTAAAGTAAGGGTGTAAAAACTTTAAATCAATGGTATGTCGCGATACGGATGAATTACTCTGTAGGATTCGAACCGTAGCTTATTGGGACTGAGATCTTCCATTCCCAATTCACGGAATTGATTTTGGTTAACTTTTGTAAAACTCCAATTTTCAAAGCTTTAATGGTGTATATATATATACACATATACACACATATATACACTGAAATATACTTATATATACGTTGAGAGTGAGTTTATAATATTCACAGCAGTTAATTAGACTGAAAATTTGAGGCCGATAATTTTCGCCGTCGATTCCGTTGTTTGAGCATTTCTCCGTTTCTTCTCTGGATTGAAATATATATATATCTATATAGCTATGTATGTGACTGAATATATATATAATTTGTATGTGTGTGTGTGTAATTAGAGAGAGCAATAGAGAAATAGAGAGAGATTGAGAGTTTCAGAGAGTGAGAGATGAGAGACTGTGAGAAATTTAGACATACACACACATAAATAAACTAAGCCCAAATTTGGGCTCCAAGCAAGGGAAGGATTTTGCCCGGTGTGGTTGAGCTAACGTGCTCCCACACCCAAAACGCAGTATAAAAGCAGATCAAAACATAAAACTGGTATTTTACGGTTGATATAAAAATACATAAAATCTTATTAGCGTAGGAAATAAATTCCGAGTTGAATAAAAAGTATAGTTATAAATTTCAAAACCATAGAAAGCATTTTCTATATTTAAGAAAATTACGGTTTGACCCCCAAATAAATATTTCGAATAGAAATTAAATTGAAATAAACATTTATTAACGGAAAAGAAAAATAGGGTGTTACAACTAAGATGATAGGAAAGGTGTGTAGTCTTAAAATGTCTTTGTGTGGGCTTAAATAATCACTTATAGTGTGGTTTCAAACAAAGCCAAGGGGATTATACTCTCTTCATTAAGCACTCTCCTATGGGTAACGTAACTACTTTGATTGTCTGAAGATGACATTCTACTCGCAGGAAATGACTTCGAAGAGATGAAATAGTTGAAAACCTTTCTCTCTAAGGAGTTTGAAATAAAGGATTTGGGGAATTTGAAGTATTTCTTCATAATTGAAGTGACTATATCCAAGGAAGGGATATTTATATCTCAACGAAAGTATATTCTAGATTTACTAAAGGAGCAGGCATGCTGAGAAGTAAGGCAGTTAATACTCCAATGGATCCTAATTTGAAATTGGGTGATGATCCCGGTGGAGAACCAATAATAGATAAGGGTAGAGATTGGTAGGTAAACTGATCTACCTATCCCACGCTAGACCTAGACCTGACCTTGCTTTTGCAGTTAGTGTGGTAAGTCAGTTTATGCATCCTCCAAGACAGCTTCACCTTGATGCCGTGTTTTGAATTATGAGGTATCTTAAGTCAACACCAAGAAAAGGGTTGTGCTTTGATAAGCATGGTCATACCCTAGTAGAAGCCTACACCAATTCGGATTGGGCCGAGTCGGTAACTGACATAAGGTTAACTATATTGTACATTTGTTGGGGTATTTGGTAATTTAGAGGAGCAAATAACAGTTAGTAGTGACCATGTCTAGTGCAGAGGGAGAGTTCAGAGCCCTGGCACAGGGAGTGTGCGAGTTGTTATGGATCCAGGTTGTGTTATCGGATCTTGGCTTTGCGCCTAAGGACTCAATGAGATTGTAATGTGATAATAAAGTAGCCATCAACATTGCTCACAATCCCACCATTCAACATGATAGGATGAAGCATGTGGAGACTAACAAACACTTTACCGAGGAGAAACTGAACAGTGGGAGTATTTGTACTCCTTTTGTAAAGTCAGGGGAGTTAGCACTGATGTCCTTAAATAGAGTCTTGCCAGTGGATCGCAATGTTCTAATAATCACTAGGCGCTAGTCGAACGGTTGAGGGGGGGGGGGGGCTAGCACCTAATGGCCTAGGCGGATTTTTTTCAATAAATTAATTATATAATAGATACATATACAAGTTATGTGGTGTTATTTAAGAATAATTATAGATTTAGGGTTCAAACAATATATCTATATAAAGGTTTTGTAGTGTTTTTTTTTTGGAAATAAGTAAACATTATGAGAAGGTTTTTAATATTTAAAAAACTATTAGGGATCTATTAATAATTAACTTAAACTTAAAGTGTATATTTATACACTAATGTTAGACGTAACTGTGAGAGTAATTTTTTTCTCTTCTTATTTTAACAAAATTACAATTACATCCCAACCCGCCTAGACCCCTGCCTAATATGTTGGGCAATTTTCCAAACACCTAGGAGGAAATCCAGGCGGCGGGACACCACATAGTGCCCGCCTAAATTGATTTTTAGAACACTGGTGGATAGTTTTACTTTATCCTTAGCAAGTTGGGCATGGGAGATATCTTTGCCCCAGCTTGAGGGGGAGTGTTGACAGCTGTTTTACTTTATATTGCTCCTTTTAATTTATTATGTAGTGGAGGACTTCTATTTAATTCATCTATCTCTCATTATAAATAGAAGGGAGACTCACTATTGTGAGCTCTAAGCTTAGAAAAACATTCTCTGGAAAAATACAACAATAAAAACCGAGCCACTATTCCTCCACATATGTGTTTTGAGTCGGAGTTTCTTATTGTTCCGACAGGGCTAAGAACTAGAGGAATAGGCACCTCTTCCTCTATAATCTTCTCCCCCTGAGGAGGTGGCTGTGAAGTTTAGAACAGAAGTAAGGCTTGAAGAATGTCACATCCACATGGACATACCACACTTCTTGGAAGGCAAGAGAAAACACTTGTATTCCTTTGGAACAGTAGCCCATAAAAATACACTGAATAGCACTTATGATCAACATTTGTAGCAGAATACATCAATGCTCTTAAGCAACAAGCAAACATTGAAATATGAAATAAAGAAAGTACGAAATTATTGTGACAGATCAACCTGCCTGTTAACGATGAGAATAGGAGCTCTCAGCTGGTAGCATAATCAACGGCCCAGTCGACGGGATAGGTCTACTTACTGCATTCCAATATATCTTAAGAGCCTAGGATAGCTTCTTTTCTTTTTATTTATTTATTTTTTTTATTTTTTTTTTTTTTGCGAGGGGCAACAATCACTTACAAGTGATTGTTTAAAAACTTATACCGTTCAAATTAGCTTTTTCACGGCTTTTGAAAAATTCGCATTACTTTGTGAAGCTAAAAAAAAGTTTTAAAAAAGCTCCAATTTATAGATGTTAAAGTATAAGGGTATTTCTGTAATTGTTCCTCATTAATAATATATACATGTGTTGGCTAACCTGAAAGGTTAAGTCTTCACTTTCTCTCTAACCTATTTCTTAACATGATATCAGAGCCTCCAATGGAGACTCACAAAACCTAATTACCACCATTGCAGCCCTACCCAACACCATCACCTTCACAACACACCACAACGATTACAGCACACCACCACCATCGCAATCAACTTACCCATCACAGACCCAACCCCATCACAAGACCCTACCACAACAGACCTCAGACCATCGCAAGACCCTACCACAATAGACCCCACACCATCGCAAGACCCAACCACAGAAATCCCACACCATCATAGCTCTATACAGTCCCAACCACACCAGACTTCGTAGCCCAGCCTAACCCAGCCCATCCCTGACCAGCACTTGATCATTCAACCCCTTTCTGACCCTCACCGGACTACCCAGCTCCTCTTTGGTCTACGACTAACCACCCAGCGTCTCCCTAGCCTACAACAGAGCAACCACCGTCTATTTCATCAAGTGCCATATTTTTGTCTTTGGGCAAGGATATTTGGAAGTCTATTCATGATATGTTTTCCATGGAAAACAATGTTTCTTGAGTCTATGATGTTTATCAGAATTTGTTCCTTCTTCAACAGAATGAGAAGTCGATTAGTGAGTACTACAGTACATTCATGGGTTTAATGGATGAGTTAACACAGTACCATCCGGTTACAAATGATGTCAAAGTTATAAAGAAACAACGTGAGGAATTTTATGTCTCTAAATTCCTTGCTGGGATACATAATAACCTTTAGTCCGTTAAGTCGCATATTTTAGCAAGGGATGGTAACATACCTTCGTTGAGTAATGTGTATTCTCGCATCCTCCGTGTGACTAATGAGTCTTCCTCCATTTCTGAGTCCTCTGCGAATGATAATTCTACACTTGTCATATATGCAGGCAATCAGGGGGCCTTTTGTGGTCGTGGCGAATTTCATACTAATAATCGGGGTCGTTGTGGTCGTGGTTTCAGTAATTACCAGTCAAGTTTTAATAGTAATCGAGGACGAGGGGGGTCCTCCTGATCATGGTCGTGGTTTTGTTAAGAGGACATGGGAGAACTGGCTGTCTTTATTATACCCATTGTAGGAGTGACAATCACAGTTGATTGATGTTATGGTCTTCATGGTAAGCCCAGGGAGAATCCGCCTAATCCATCTTTATTCACCTTTGATAATCCCTCTGCACATCAGGAAGTTAGTGCTCCTATTCCACAGGTTATTGCTTCTTCTAGTGAGTGTATCACTCTTTCTCAGGAGGAGTATAGTGCCTTAGTCCAGCAACAACAACAACTATCTATGTCTGATTCCGCTAGCTTTGCCCATTCATGTAACATTGCAAGTTTCTCTTCTTCTGCTCCTTCCCCTAAGTCGACTCAGGAGCTTCTGCCCATATAACTGGTGTAGACACCCCATTTTTTCGGCTATTAGATTTAGGAGACCCATAGCTTAGTGGTTCACAATGATCGTAAAAGACTCAAAAGGATTCCTGGAAGTCAGTTCTATCTCTCAGAATGCTCAGAATGACCAAAATACCCCTAAAAACCCAAAAACTCCCAGATTTGGACCGAAAGTTCTGGAAACATGCTACGTCGTAAGAAAAGTGATAAAATGAGTTTTGAAGCAAAGTTAGATAAAATCGCCAGCTCCCAGAGACCCCCGGAAATCCCGGAAGTTCCCAGAAAGTACCCGTTGACCGGTTTGACCAAGGTTTGACCAGGTTTGACCAAGTTTTGACCAAGTTTGAACGGAATTGTCCAAATTCTTCAGGATCATTCTAGATCATATGGAAAGTATTAAAATGAGTTTTAAAAGAAGATCGCACGAAAACGTCAGCTCCGGGGAGCTCCCAGAGGTTTCTAGAACTTCCCGGGAATCCCAGGTTTGACCAATTTGACCAAAATTTGACTTTGAAACCGGAGCACCGTAACAATTTTCAAACATTTTTCATAGATACTAGAGGTCAATAGCTTTCCAATGGTATATCGCACATAATTTTTGGATTTAAAACGAGTTTATTATGAATTTTTGAAGGCGAAAAAGGCGATTAAATCAGTTTTTATCACAAATACCGCAAAACTTTTCAAAGTGACCTATCTCTGAACTATTTTTATATAAAATAAACTCCATTACCTTTCCAACGGTATATCAAAACCTCAATTTGGAGTTCGTATGCATTTTCTGTGAATTTCGGACGAAATAGGGCATTTTCGCTAATACCGGAACCTCTGGAGGCCTAAAAAGGATTATCTTGATGAATGAGGAGCAGTGCCGCCATGGCACTGGCCCACTGCTGCCGCAGCACAGGCCCAGTGCCGCTGCGGAACTCTCCTCCAGAATGGTACATTTTTGTAATTTCTTTTGGGGGTTCATTTTGATTAATTGAAAACCAAAACGACGTAGTTCTATGTTCACAGATGTTTGGGACCAATGGGAGTACTTCTAAAACCCCAAAACGACCCCAAATTGGCCTATTTAAACTCCCCTTAACTTCTCATTTTGGGGGTGTCAAATAGAAGCCTTGAAAAGTTTTAGAGAAGAAGTCGTAGAGATAAGGTTAGAATAGAGAGAAAAGAAGCCTCCTTCTTTGATTTTCAAACAAGAAAGTGAGTTCTAAACTTTGTTTTTACTTCATTACTCTTATTTACTTCATATTCAATACACCCAACCACCATTTTAGTGAGCATTTAAGAGAGAGGAAGCTACTTCCATGTCCAATGTCACCACATATGAGTGAAACACCAAACTACAAGTCCAATACTTCATGAATATCTATTGATTGCTATCTATTTGTTTGTTTATATTTGTTCATCTTCTCTTACCTCATTTCTTTTTGTTTTCTTTATTTACTTACTAGTCTATCATCATCTAGATGATGACATGAAGTTTGAGGTGAGTGAATCCTTATGGATAGTAGCTCTTGACCTCAAAAACATGTTTGATAGATGATGATTTTAACTTCAATACATTCCTATGTATTCATGAAGTTTTCCTTAAAATGTAAATAGTACTTTCCAGCAATCTTGGAGGTTCTTGATGATGAGTTTGATGTTGACATTTTAAGTGGCTATAATCTTCATTGAGTATTGAAAATATGTTTTCAAAACCTCTATTTCAAAACCCCCTTCTTAAAATCCTCATTTTGATTTCAAGAGATAAACCTTGTTTTCCCAAAATCTTTAAAACAGTGAGTCAAAATAGTGAATGATTTGAGCTCAAAGATTTCTCTAGAACTCAATACTCAATGTATGGATGCAAGACTACTTGAAAATTCTTCCCAACTCATTAGAGAATACCCATGATTTTTGGTTTGACTTGGAAATACTTGAAAGGGATCTGTTTTTGTCCAAACATTCCTTCCAAACATTCTGCCTCTGCTGTCACAGCAGCTAGGTCGACTTTCAACTTGTTTTACAGACAACTTTTCCAAAAAGAGTGGTCCAACTTATTTTTACCTTGAACTTAAATGTCTTAGGGAACTTTCTGTGTAAAATAGGCCTCTAGATCATTTGTTTTCATTTTCTAAGATTTTCTAACATTTCAGTCGATAGTACGGACTCTATTTCTGAATAACCTCTCTTGCTTATATGATTTATCTCAATCTGTGATAGTTATTAAAGATTAGCTTTTTGGGTTCTATTCTAGACACAACAAGGAAGATCTCCATAAAAAATCATGCATTGAAAACATTCCTAACCCCTTTTCCATTTTCACATCATGTTACTGTTCTGTCCACTATTCACAGCAAGCACACTTTTACTTCCCCCCTTTGATTTGATGCTCACATGCACTCCAAATTAGTTCATGTCGTAGAAAGTAGTTCATACTACATTTGTACATATCCCATGATGTTTTCCTTCATTCATTCATACATATTCTAGACTTCCAAGCCACTTTAGAAAGTCCATGAACACAAAGCACACTACAATCTTGGCACATTCTAGGTACATACATTGCATCCATGTAAAGATTTGGGGCTTTTGTGACTCCTAATCTAAGAAGATTATAAGGAATGAACTTGATCACACGTCCATGCTTCCCCTCGATCTAATCATCCTTTCTCATCCATCCCGGGGATTGAGAGATCTTCTTTTCTCAAAGATTAACATGCATCCTTCTAGCTTGCTAAGCATCCTTGTTATCTTTGATTTACTTGTTTTGAGAACAATTCATATCCCCTTAGACTAGGAAAACTTGATTACTTGATATATGATTAGACGATTTTTCCTAGGTTTGTTTGTGTGATCTTTCATTTTGCATTGTGTGATTTTTGGCCTAGATCTTATGAATGATATCTTATCTTTAGATCTTCCATTTCAAACTTTCTTATGTGATGTAATATACTATCATAGTATTAATTGTCGAACCATGCATAGTATAAGATTATTATTTGGAAGCTAATTGAGGCCCGTCGAAAGACGGAGCGAGTTGAGGGTGTTTTAGTCGCGACAAAGGCTCCTTCCTCTCTCGTACCAAAACCTCGAGCCAAGTTCTTTGGTTATGAAGGGTCGGTGCCCTTTATCCGTTTGGGTGAGTCAAAATTAGGTTTCTTGGTTCCTTAAAGAGCAAGTTGCGACTCTGTATTTGTTTTCAACAGACTCTTTTCTCTCTTTTTCAAATCAATTTTTATTTGACTCATAAAAACAGCAAGTGGTGGAATACCGCGTGTCCATAACTGGTAAGTCCACTAGTTTTTCAAAGTGAACTAGTTCACCCGCCAAGTCCTCAGTTGTTCTCATTGACGACCAGTTTTGTCCCATTGTTGGGAGCAATTCTGTCTCTCCGACCACTTCACTTACTTTGTCTTCTATCAGTTATATTCCTCAATTTCATTTTTATCTCTTATCGGTCAGTCAACATACTAAATCAATTAATTCTTTTATAATTTTTTACCCTGATTGTTGTGTCTTTCAGGATCTCTACTTGAAGAAGATGATTGGTGGAGGTCGTGAGCGAAATGGTCTTTACTAACTTGAACAACATCCCTCAACTAATAAATTAGTGGCTTTACACGCAGCTGTCTCACTGCATCAATGGCATTGATGTTTGAGACATCCATCGTTGCAGCCCTTGAAACTGGTTTTTCAGTCTTTTAAATCCGTGTCTACGTTAGAATGTGAGGCTTGTCAGTTAGGCAAGCAATATAGAGTATCTTTTCCTTTACGTCAAAATAATCGTTAGTCCGCTCTTTTTGAGCTGGTTCATTTTCGACATTTGGGGTTCGTCTAGACATAAGAGTCTGTTAGGTTTTTTGTAATTTGTTTCTTTTGTGGATGATTGTTTAAAGATGTCATGGATATTTTTAAGGAAAGATCATTCTGAAATTTCTTTAAATTTTCAATTATTTCATAGTGAGATTGTGACTCAATTTGATTATGTCATTCGTACTTTACAATCTGATGATGCTTTGGAATATGTTAAAGGACCACTTCAATCATATTGTGACTCTTATGGGATTATACATCAAGTCTTCTTGTGGTTATACTCCTCAACAGAATGGAGTTACTGAACGTAGACATCTTCTGGAAATAGCTAGAACTCTTATGTTTTAAATGAAAGTCCCTAAGGAATTTTGGGGGGGATGCTATCTTATAAATCGTATGCCCAGTTCTGTTCTTAATGGTGGCATTCCTCATTCTATCTTATATCCTGATAAGACCTTGATTGCTTTGCCTCCTCGTGTGTTTGGTTGTGTTGCATTTGCTCATGTTTTTCTCTACCCATTCCTCCTACTTTCGGGTCTCCTACTTCTGGGTCGTTACCATTACAGGTGTACTGCCGCCATGAAAAGCCATCAAGGACTGAGACTCCTTCTGCTCCACATCCTGTAACACCAACTTCAAGTGAGGTCTCACAGTCTAATGATTTTCCTATTGCGCTTTATAAAGGTACTCGTTCTTGTACTCAACATCTTATTGATCAAGTTTTGTCTTTTCTCATTTGTCTCCTACACTTTATTCCTTTGTGCTTTATCCTCTGTTTCTGTCCCTAAGTTTCAAACTCAGGCATTAACTTCACCGGGATGGAAGAGTGCTATGGATGTTAGCATTGTCCAATAATGGTACCTGGGAGTTAGCTGATCTTCTTTTTAGGAAGCAGGTTGTGGGTTGTCGTTGGGTGTATGTGGTTACATATCAACCTCATGGTACTGTCGAATAGTTGAAAGCATGGTTGGTTGCAAAAGGGCATACACAAACTTTCGGTGTTGATTGTTTTGAAACCTTCTCTGCCGTTGCTCGTCTTAGTTCGGTTAGAGTGCTTTTGTCTGTTGCTGTTGATCAGAGATGGCCTCTTTACTAACGAGATATCAAGAATGCTTTTCTTCATAGTGATCTTCAGGAAGAGGTTTACATGGAGCAACCTCCTAGGTATGTTGCTCAGGAGGAGTCACATAATGTAACACCCTGTATTTTTATTTTCATTAATAAATAAAGATTTCATTTTAATTCTATTTATAAATATTTGTTTGGGGTCAAACTATAATTTCCATAAATATAGAAAATTACTTTATTAAGATTTGAAAACTATATCTATACTTTTGTACAACCTGGGATTTAATTCCTACATTAATATGGTTTTCTGTATTTTTTATTTCAACCCTAAAACACCAGTTTATGTTTTAATCAGCGTTTATACCGCGTCTTGGGTGAGGGAGCACGTGAGCTCAACCTCACCGGGTAATTCCTATTTTGCTTGGAGGCTACCCAACATCAATTTATATATATGTATATCAGTGTCTCTCCCTCACACACACACAGTTGCTCTTAAACTCTCTGTAACTCTCAATCCCTCTCAACTTTCTCTCCCTCTCTCAAGAACAACACACACACACACACACACACACATATTCAGATTATATATATCGATACACATACAAATACATACATTTATATATATAATTCAAGAACGGAGGAGAATTCGAACGACGGAATCGACGGCAGTAATTATCGGTCTCAAATTCTCAGTCTAATCACCCTCTGTGAGTAATTTAAACTCACTCACCATGTTTATATAAGTGTATTTCAGTGTATATTTATGTGTATATGTGTGTATATGTGTGTATATATAGATACACCATTAAAGCTTGAAAGTTGGAGTTTTATGAAACTTAACCAAAATGAAATCCGTGAATTGGGAATGGAAGATCTTAGTCCCAATAAGCTACAGTTCAAATCCTACGGGTTAATTCACTCATATGGTGACGTATCGTTGAATTAAAGTTTTGTCACTCTAACTTTAATCGCAAGAATCGAGAGATACAATCCGTATTAGTTTAAATTGATCACATATTCGTAATCTACGCGGAAAACCAGAGAAATCCATATATGGCATGATATGGTTGAAATAGAATTTGAAAATGGGTATATAACAGTTTGGAAAATTGAAAACAGGGGAAAAACGAAGAAGATGAAGTTCTGCAACAACTCGCGCGCGCGACCCGCTCACGCGAGGCTCGTTCGCGCGACCTGCGTTGTTTTGGGCAGAAAGGAAATTTTAAAAGAATTTACAAAAATGGCCCAATCGCGCGCGCGAACCGCTCGCGCGACCCATCCCCCTTCGCTCGCGCGACCTGGGCATTTTTGAGCAGTTTTTGTATTTTGTATAAGGGACTGTTTGGAAAAGGTTTTGAAAGTTTTTAAAGAACTGTTTGACAAATATAGTGTTTTAAAGGCTCACTGTTAGAAATTGGACTTATAAGGAGCAATTAAGGCCGAGATCTATGTTGAAAGAATATCCCGCTTTGAGATTAATAACTGCTACTACAAACTGTGAACATTGACATACATATTAGGGTCGAGGTTGTGTCAAAATACTGGTGTGTGAGAAAGCGTGAAAAGAGTAAAGAGTGGCGGTCTGGTGTGCGACCTCAATATCAATCGGATATTATTCCTGGTATTGGAGGCGACAGTGTTGTGTATGACTTAGATATCGATCGGATATTATTCTTGGTATCTAAGGTGCACATTTCGGATATTGATCGGATATTATTCCTGGTATCCAAAGCGATGGTTGGTCGTGATCGACCCTGATATCGATCGGATATTATTCCTGGTGATGATGCCAGAATTTGGTAAGAGTAAAGTAAAGCAATTTAAGAAGAGAGAGAGAATGAGAGACTATTTTTTGTATGTGGTTCGGCCCTGTTAATGAAGGTACCTACGTCCACGGGTGTGTCTGAGTACGTTCACTAGCAGATCACCGGCGGGCCTGGTGAGCCAACAAAGAGGGGCGGCACTACCAGTAATACCGGCCGGGTGTATGCGTATAATGGTGAATTTTCTAGAGGTGCTGTGTAGACTTAAAAGTTGGTCGCCCCTTCAATGGGAGGTGAGAGGACTCTTTTATAGATGTAAGAGAGCTACTCATACATGGATAAGGAAATATAATCCTATTGATATAGATTGGCATTAATTATGGGGATTTCCTAATTGGATTAGGAAATAGTGTGCACTTTCCATTAGTCTTCTAGCTTGAGTAGGAAACTGCCCGTAATGCTCGGGATCACGCCTGTGAAGCTCGAATGGGCTGTTCCCACGGTGGGATGTGCCTGTGCAGTTTTCCCGACCTGTTGGCTGGGTCGTAGATGAACCACTCGGGCTGATGCTTCTGTGGAGTTGTGCATGATTTGCCCGGGGCATTGACTGACTGTTGATTTGAACCGCTCGATCATAGGATAGAGCCAAATTTGGGTGTATCAGCTGCCCCCCATTTTCAAGGTTGGCCAAATGCTATATCGGGGCAAGTTTGGAAATCTGTTTGATGTTACTTACCGCTGTCTGAGTGCTTAGAAAAGCTGACTCTGGGCTTCTGAGCCTGGTGAGTCCTCGGGAACTGGCTGAGAGTTGAGACCCAGCCTAGCTCGGGACCTTTAGGTGCTCGGGAACTGACCGGGAGTTGAGACCCAGTCTGATTCGGAGTCTTTGAATGCTCGGGAAGTGACCGAGAGTTGAGACTCGGCCTACTTCGGAGTCTTTTTTCCTTGAGTTAGCTCCCAGGATGGTTATCTTCTACCCGGAAACCTTCGTCAAGGTTGTGGGTAGAAGGATTTTACCATGTTGGAAAAGCCGACCTAAAGCGTATTGCTCTAGGGTTCTTTTTTTATGTTAACTCCCCAGGATGGTTGTCTTCTGCCTGGCTAGCCTTCGTCAAGACTGTTGGGAGAAGAGCTTGACCATGTTGGTGGAGCCGACCTAAATTACGTTGCTTTAGGGTCCTTTTGCTCCTCTATCGTCGGCCAACCTGAGAGATTTTAGTCACCTCTATCGTCGGTCTGGACCTAAGTGGAGTTAATGCCTCTGAGTACTGTAGGTACTTGGGTTGTCCAAGATTTTGACTTGGTTATCCGCGAGGCCTGTAGATACCCGGTGTGATTACCTGTTTAGTTCACTATGCCATCTTGCCCCCCAAGCTTTCGCTAAGACGAGGGTCTTATAGAGGCTATGAATTGTAGGTAACCGACCTGGAACATGGTGGTTACAGGGTCTTTTGAAGCTTGCCATCATCAGCCACCTAGGGGGTTTGCCCCCATCGTCGGTTGGACCTAAGCGAAGTCGGTGCCTCGGGCGTGACCCCGAGGTCTTTGGTGCCTGGGTTCGGAGTCCGAGGTCTTTTTAGTGCCTGAGTTCGGAGCTCGAGGTCTTCTTCGTGCCTCGGGGTTACGCCCGAGGTCTTTGTATGCCTCGGGGTTAGGCCCGAGGTCTTTGTATGAGTTCTCTGACAAATGGTGGAGCCTCATGTGGTGATCAAGCAAGTACCACTGTAGTCGGGCTCTTCTAGACCGATGGACACAGGAGGTCGGATAAAGATCATCGGGTTCCTGACTTCTCTGTGCTGGAGGCAAAATCAAAACTGCTTGATCCTGACCGATGTGAACTAGAGATCGGGCCGGAGCTACCAGACTCAGACCGCTGCGAACTAGAGGTCGGGTCGGGACTGCCGGATCCTGCCTGCTGTGAGCTGAAGGAACTGTCAGAACTCCCAGGCTGATCTCGCTTTTGCTTACTTCTGGAAGACTCGTTGCTTTCATGCCCAGTGCCTTTGGTCTTTTGAAACTCGTCAATGTCAATGTATTTTCCAACCCTCTCAGAGAGCTCAACCAAAGTTTTCGGTCGGTTTCTATGGAACGATGCAGCGCACTTGGTGTGTTGAACTCTTGAGCAGAAGGCTATGATGGCGACTGTCTGGTTCAAATTACGGATTTGAAGCTTCTGTTGGTTGAACCGGTCGGTGAACTCCTTGAGGGACTCATTATTCCGTTGTCCGACTGTCAGTAGCTGCATGTCTGGCTTTGGCCGCTCATGCATTCCGGCGAACTGGTTGATGAACTGCTTGCTGAGTTGTTTGAAACTGCAGACCGATTGGGGCTCCAAGGAGTAGAACCACTGCATGGCCGGGCCTTTCAAAGTGATGGGGAAGGCTAGGCAGTGTAATTCATTAGAGTTGGTGGCTAGGGCCATCTGAACCTTGTAGGTCCGGACGTGGTCGACCGGGCTTCCCGAGCTATTATATGAATCTAGTTGAGGCTGCTTAAATTTACGCGGGATGGAGAACCTCGTGATCTGGCTGGAGAATGGTGACTCTGTCTCGGTATTGGCTTGATTCTGAGCACGGTTTTGATTAAGCTTTTTGGCCACTCCGTCGATCTGCTTCTGTAAATCCTTGATTCGGGCTTCCATCCCTTCCCGACCGGTATTTGAGGAACTGGTCGGGTTGGTGGAAGAGGCTTCTTCTTCATGGTGGGGTGCTATCCTCTGGGATCGGGCTCGGCTATGACCTCGGGTAACCGTTCGCCTAGGGACGACTCGGCTCTTGACCGAGTGACCCAGGACTGATTCTCGGGCCATATGCTCCTGCCTTTCCTCTCGGGCAGCAGGCCCACTGTTGACATCTTTGGCATCCTCAACACGGGACGGGATGGCTCGGGCACGTTGTCTGGTCAAGATCAGTTCCCGACTGTACACAATGTTCCCGGGTCATTTCCCGGCCACTAGGGGACTGCTTTGTTGGGCTAGCAGGGCTTCAATCTGTTGCTGGATTTGATGCTGGCCCTCCAGGAGTTGTATGAGGATTGCGGTGATTTGCTCAGATGTCATAACTGCCGCAGCCGGTGCCGGGGCCGAAGGAACATCCCGGTCAGACTACTGATCAGTCTTCTTACCCTTCTTCGGTGACATGATGATCAGTTAAGAGATTTGTTGATGAGAAGACTTGTCGTTTCCCAGAGACGGCGCCAAACTGATGATGCCAGAATTTGGTAAGAGTAAAGAAAAGCAATTTAAGAAGAGAGAGAGAATGAGAGACTATTTTTTGTATGTGGTTCGGCCCTGTAAAAGAAGGTACCTACGTCCATGGGTGTGTCTGAGCACGTTCACTAGCAGATCACCAGCGGGCCTGGTGAGCCAACAAAGAGGGGCGGCACTACCAGTAATACCGGCCGGGTGTATGCGTATAATGGTGAATTTTCTAGAGGTACTGTGTAGACTTAGAAGTTGGTCGCCCCTTCAATGGCGGGTGAGAGGTCTCTTTTATAGATGTAAGAGAGCTACTCATACATGGATAAGGAAATATAATCCTATTGATATAGATTGGCATTAATTATGGGGATTTCCTAATTGGATTAGGAAATAGTGTGCACTTTCCATTAGTCTTCTAGCTTGAGTAGGAAACTGCCCGTAATGCTCGGGATCACGCCTGTGAAGCTCGGATGGGTTGTTCCCGCGGTGGGATGTGCCTGTGCAGTTTTCCCGACCTGTTGGTTGGGTCGTAGATGAACTGCTCGGGCTGATGCTTCTGTGGAGTTATACATGATTTGCCCGGGGCATTGACTGACTGCTGATTTGAACCACTTGGTCATAGGATAGAGCCAAATTTGGGTGTATCACCTGGTATCTGAGGCGATAGCATGGTGTGCGACCTCAATATCGATCGGATATTATTCCTGGTATTGGAGGCGACAGTGTTGTGTACGACTTAGATATCGATCGGATATTGTTCCTGGTATCTAAGGCGCGCGTTTCGGATATCGATCGGATATTATTCCTGGTATCTGAAGCGATGGTATGGTGTGCGGTTTGGATATCGATCGGATATTATTCCTGGTATCTGAGGTAATGGTTTGGTTGAGTCGAGTTTTGTTGAGAGAAAAGAGACAGAAAGATGAGATGTTACATTGTTCATGCACGGTCGCATATTTATTGCTTACTTTATTCCCCCGTGACTTATGTTGGAATTGGAACCTTGAATCTATTGCTTTTAAAGTTAAATTGCACCGTTGTTTATTTGCTTATATATACATTGCGAGCACTTGTTTATTTTGCTCACCAGCTTTCATAAGCTGACGGCGTTGATGCGTCCTAGACTCTATGTCCAGATTTTCAGGGTCGGGAGCAGCCAGGGTATTTCGACTATGCTAGTTAGAGGCAGGGGACTTTCCAGGAGGCTGCTTTATATTTCCTATGTCTTTTAATTTCGGGTTGTAATAAACTAGTTTTAGGCATTTGAATAAGGGCATTGTGTGCCTAAAACCTGGACTTATGTAATAGTTTAGTAAGTTTTAATTTCGGAGCTTATGTTTATTAGTATTCTTTCCTTTAGAAATGTTGTTAAGTTATTTGTTGCAGGGACAATTGGTCATACTCACTTGTCACGACCTACGAGTCCATAAAGAAAATTAAATGCTTTCCTGTATTATGCTACATCGGGGCGTGACACATAAGGTGTGTCGGTTGAAGAAAACTATCTACAGAGACTTAAACAATCTCCAAGGGTTTGGTTTGACAAGTTTAGTCAAGTAGCTAGCTTATATGGGTTAAAGAGAACAAATTCTGATCACTCAATGTTTGTAAGACATTGTGAGAAAGGCACCATTATTCTAACAGTTTACGTGGCTGATATAGTGATAACTGGCAATGATAATGAAGTTATACAATTGTTGAAGACTCCCTTGATTAAGCATTTTCATATGAAAGATTTGGGATTACTGCGTTATTTCTTAGGCATTGAAGTTGCTAGTCTAAGGAAGAAATTTGTTTGTTTCAGAGGAAGTATGTTCTTAATCTTCTAGATGAAACAGGTTTGATAGGTTCAAAACTTGTTGACACTCTGATGGTATCAAATATAAAGTTTAGTAAAGATGATGGAGAAGACTTCAGTGATGCTGGACAATGTAGAAGACTAGTGGATAAGTTGATTTATTTAACTATGACTCCACCTGATATCACCTTCTCTATAGGAGTTGTTAGTCAGTTTATGCAGAATCCCAAATTATCACATTGGGAGGCAGTGTATCGTATATTGAGGTATTTAAAAGGTGCTCCTGCTAATGGTTTAGTGTTGAAACCTTCGGATAACTTGGAGATAGTGGGGTTCTCAGATGCTAGTTGGGCCGGAAATCATTTAGATAGATGTTCAGTGTCAGCATTCTGTGTATTTGTTGGTGGTAATCTTGTTACGTGGAAAAGTAAAAAGCAAAATGTAGTGGCAAGATCGAGTATTGAAGCTGAGTATAGAGTTATGGCTCATACTGTATGTGAGATGTTGTGGGTGAAATCTATTCTGCAAGAGATGGGGTTCTCAAGTGATAAGCCTATGAAGATGTATTGTGATAATCAAGCTGCCATGTACATTGCCAGTGATCTAGTGTTTCATGAGTGGACCAAAACACATTGAAGTCGATTATCATTTTATTAGAGATATGGTCATGAGGAAACAAATTCTTAAGTTTTTTGTTAGGACAAATGATCAGTTAAGAGATATTTTCACTAAGGCTCTGAATTAGGGACCTTTCAATGATCTTTATAATAAGCTGGGTATGATAGATATCTATGCTCCAGCTTGAGGGGGAGTGCTAAAGTATAAGGGTATTTCTATAATTATTCCTCATTAATAATATATATACATGTGTTGGCTAACCTGAAAGGTTAAGCCTTCTCTTTCTCTCTAAACTATTTCTTAATAGTAGCTTTCTAAAATTAAAACATACGTTAAATCCAAAAAGTGATTATTCTAAAAGCTAACCCAAACGAGCTCTAAAAGTGTAGGATAGAAACATCACCTTTGTCATAGTCATGATTGAGTTTAATGTAGATGATTCTCCAACTCCCCGACATAAAATTATTATCAAAAGTACCAAGAGAATTAGAGCCAAAACATTAATAGATAGTACTCCTAAGAACTCCTCACCACCATGTCCAATCCAACTTGGTATCTTATCCTTAAAAATGGGAAAAAGCTCCAATATTGCAACTACATAGCTCGCTAATATGATAGTCAAGCATCAATTGCGAAAACACGAGAAAAGCAGTGATCTCATTGAAAGTTGTGTACGTATACAAGTATGCTACCCCAACAACTGCTGGAAAACGAGAAGCCAGCTCAGCATAGCAGAGTGCATTGAGTACACAAGATGCTCCAGCAAGTATGAAGCTAATTGTGACCCCTGCATTGAAGCAGTAAAGATTGTAAAGTATTCAAAATACAAAATTGATCAATTTTTGAAAAGTAAAAAGGTAAAGTACTAACGACAATTGGAGCTATGTTGTATACTGTAGCAATTAAATAATGCTTCAATACTCCATAAATTTATCACGAGGCTAGGACGAACTTTATCATGTCTATACATTAGCTTTAAGGGAGGAAAACATCCCATAGTTTTGATAGGTGTAAGTATCTCCCGGTCGCCAAAAATGGGAGAACAACCAATGCAGCATGAGGCACACAAAACTGCACATAATCACACAAAATTCATGCTCCCAAACACTGTAACAGAGAATCGAAAATTGGAGGGGCGACCCACCAACCAAAAAATATGAAGGTCTAGAGTGACAAAGCTTCAATTTGTGTATAGAAACCTCTATACACTCAAACTTCTTCAATTCCTTTACCACCAAACGCTCCAAAAAAGATAGGGGAGCCCTATTCCAAAAATCTATACACTTAAATGTTCTGTCATTAGAACAGAGCTAGTGGTTGTCCCATCCTGGGGATTATGCCAGTAAGTAACTTCAAATTTTTGCATTCTGATTGAAACAAAAGTGCAAATTGACACAAAACATGATCAAGCCCCTATTCTATATGCATACTTGAAACTAAAAAGATCATGAGTTACTTTTTGTTGGATGAAACCATGGCTAAGAGAATGAATCTCATCCCTTCTTTGGAGGATTGGCTCCGTCAAAGTAGTGCTTCATGACCGAAGAGGCATCTCAAGTCACCCTTATTTTGCGCATCTTGGAAATGTTGGCTTGGTTTGTGGCTTCAGCCAAAAGCCCTAAGATCCAAACACATCCTAGCAAAATTATGTGTGTTTTCCTTAACCCATTAAGTCCTTTGCACTTGTTTTGGTTAAAAAATACTCTTTTATGCATAAAGAACTCCAAATTGTCATAACTTTTGCTCTACTAGTTCGTTTTAAGTAAACTTTGATGTTTTGGAATCAGAAAAATGAGATTATCAGACGAGATCAATATTACCAATGAAATTCTAGACAAGAAAAGAAAAAAAAATCGAGAAGTAAAAATGGATTTTTTTTTTTTTTTTTTGCACAAATCAAATAAAAAGATATTTCTTTTGTAAAATTGACATACATAGGTGCGTAGATCTCGGAAAAATAGATGAAACCAAAAAATATATATATATACAGCCAGGTTCTAGAGCACACTGGGTATGCGAACTGGGTTTGCGCACTGGGATTTTAAGCCTAAAAAAATCGCGGGTCAACAGAGCAACGGGGTAGCCCGCTGTTTTTTCAGACTTAAAATCCCAGTGCGCATACCCAGTGCGCTTTAGAGCTTATCACCCAAAAAGGCCAAAAAAAATAATAAAGTTATGGTCATCTAATTCAAACCGATAGTATTAGTTGTTCAAATAGATAAAAGCTCCAAATGAAGCTCCAAACACCCTTTTTTTGCATAATTTTCAAGTTCAATGTGTAGATCTCAAAAAAATACGTGAAATCAAAAAAAGAAAAACAAAATCCAATTAAAAAAGCTGAAAAATAAGAAATTTATGACCATCTAAAGTTGGCATTTTTCAAACATATAATATTACCTATTTGAAACATTTTATTTGTTATATGTTTTCGCTGTTTAAGGCTTAATTTTACTTGTTTTGCAAAATTGGTCATTCCAATGGGTAGATCTTGAAAAAATACATGAAATAAAATCTGCTCAAAGAAACTGGTATGCTTGAAAGTAAGGCATGTGATACTCCTATGGAAGCTAATCAGAAGTTAGGGGATGACACAGATGGTATAGTGGTTGACAAGGGGAGATACCAAAGATTGGTGAGCAAGTTTATTTACTTGTCACATACTCATCCTGACATCACTTATGTTGTAAGCGTTGTTAGTCAGTTCATGCATGCTCCCCGCGAGTCTCACGATGGTGTTGTTCTTCGAATTCTTAGTTATTTAAAGTCTGCGCCTGGGAAATGTCTATTCTTTGGTTTACATGATCATCTTCAGGTAAAAGGTTATACAGATGTAGACTGGGCAGGCTCTGCCAAGGATAGGAAGTCTACCTCAGGATATTGTACCTTTGTTGGAGGAAATCTTGTCACCTGGTATAGCAAGAAACAGGGCTGTGGTATCTAGATCAAGTGCTAGAGCTGAATTCTAAGCCATGTCCCAGGGAATTTGTGAACTACTGTGGATAAAAATTCTATTGAAAGATCTTAGACTTGAGCCTATAGATTCTATAAGGTTATACTGTGATAATATAGTAGCCATCAGTATTGCACACAACCCAGTACAACATGACTGAACTAAGAATGTTGAAATTGACAGACATTTAATCAAGGAGAATTTGATCAATATGATCTGTATCCCATTTGTGAAGTCTAGTGAACAATTAGCAGATGTCCTCACCAAAGGTCTTGGAAGTAGGACTCATCATTACTATCTTAACGAGCAGGGCATGCGAGATGTCTTCGCACTAGCTTGAGGGGGAGTGTTGAGATGAGATTTGTATTATCTAATATTACCTAGTTATTCGGTTACTCTTAGTTGTTAGTTATTAGTTTTTATCTTTGGATTGTTGCCTAAGGGTATTATTGTAATATCCTTCTTTGACGTTTAATATAAATAGGGCTAAGACTCTTGTCTTAACCCTAAGCTTGAATCATAAATGTTTACATCTTTCCTCGATTTCTACTCCTAACCATGTTCAAGAAGCTCTCTCTGATCCTAAATAGAAATCCCCCATAGTTGAAGAGATGAAAGCACTTCACAAAAATACACTTTACGAATTAGCAGAGTTACCTAAAGGGAAAAAGATGGTAGGGTGCAAGTGGGTGTTCACAGTGAAACACAAAGCTGATGGAATCATCGAAAGGTTCAAAAAGCCAGGTTGGTGGCTAAAGTTACTCAAACTTTTGGATTGGACTATCCGAAGACATTTCAACCTGTGGCAAAAATGTAACTCCATCAGAATTCTATTGTCTCTCGCAGAAAACTTGGAGTGGTCGTTACACCAGTTTGATGTAAAGAATGCTTTTCTACATGGTGACTTAGAAGAAAAGGTTTACATGGACATTGCCTCAGGTTTCGAAGATACTAAGATGATAGGAAAGGTGTGTCATCTTAAAATGTCTTTGTGTAGGCTAAAACAATCACTTATAGTGTGGTTTCACAGGTTTTCTCAGGCTATGCTCAAGTATGGTTTCAAATAAAGCCAAGGGGATTATACTCTCTTCATTAAGCACTCTCCTATGGGTAAAGTAACTACTTTGATTGTCAGAAGATGACATTGTACTCACAGGAAATGGCTTCGAAGAGATGAAATAGTTGAAACCTATCTCTCTAAGGAGTTTAAAATAAAGGATTTGGGGAATTTGAAGTATTTCTTGGGAATCTAAGGAAGGGGTATTTATATCTCAACGAAAGTAGTATATTCTGGATTTACTAAAGAAACAGGCATGCTGAGAAGTAAGGCAGTTGATACTCCAATGGATCCTAATTTGAAATTGGGTGATGATCCCAGTGGAGAACCAATAATAGATAAGGGCAAAGATTAGCAGGTGAACTGATCTACCTATCCCACGCTAGACCTATACCTGACATTGCTTTTGCAGGTAGTGTAGTCAGTCAGTTTATACGTCCTCCAAGACAGCGTCATCTTGATGCCATGTTTTGAATTGTGAGGTATCTTAAGTCAGCACCAAGAAAAGGGTTGTGCTTTGCTAAGCATGGTCATACTCTAGTAGAAGCCTACACAAATGCGGATTGGGCCGAATCGGTAAATGACATAAGGTCAACTATATTGTGCATTTGTTGGGGTAATTTGGTAACTTGGAGGAGCAAGAAGCAGTTAGTAGTGGCCATGTCCAGTGCAGAGGGAGAGTTCAGAGCCCTGGCATAGGTGGTGTGTGAATTATTATGGATCCAGGTTGTGTTATCGGATCTTGGCTTTGGGCCTAAGGACTCAATGAGATTGTAATATGATAACAAAGTAGCCATCAACATTGCTCACAATCCCACCATTCAACATGATAGGACGAAGCATGTCGAGATTGACAAACACTTTACCAAGGAGAAATGGAACAATGGAAGCATTTGTACTCCTTTTGTAAAGTCAGGGGAGTTAGCACTGATGTCCTTAAATAGAGTCTTGCTAGTGGATCACAATGTTCTAATAATCACTAGACGCTCGTCGGATGGTTGAGGGGGGGACCTAGCACCTAGTGGCCTAGGTGGATTTTTTTTTCAATAAATTAATTATAGAATAGATATGTATATACAAGTTATGTGCTGTTATTTAAGAATAGTTATAGATTTGGGGGTCCAAACAATATATCTATAAAAAGTTTTTGTGGTGCTTTTTTTGGAAATAAGTAAACATTATGAGAAGGTTTTTAATATTTAAAAAACTATTAGGGATCTATTAATAATTAACTTAAACATAAAGTATATATTTATACATTAATGTTAGACGTAACTGTGAGAGTAATTTTTTTCTCTTCTTATTTTAACAAAATTACAATTTCATCCCAACCCGCCTAGACCCATGCCTAATATGTTGGGCAATTTTCCAAATGCCTAGGAGGAAATTCGGGCGGCGGGACGCCACCTAGCGCCTAGGTGCTGCCTAGACGGCCGCCTAAACCGATTTTTAGAACACTGGTGGATCGTTTTACTTTATCCTTAGCAAGTTGGGCATGGAAGATATCTTTGCACCAGCTTGAGGGAGAGTGTTGAGTGCTGTTTTTACTTTATATTGCTCCTTTTAATTTATTATGTAGTGGAGGACTTCTATGTAATTCATTTATCTCACATTATAAATAGAAGGGAGACTCACTATTGTGAGCTCTAAGCTTAGGAAAACATTCTCTGGAAAAATACAACAATAAAAACCGAGCCACTATTCCTCCACATGTGTTTTGAGTCGGAGCTTCTTGTTGCTCCGACAGGGCAAAGAACTAGAGGAATAGGCACCTCTTTCTCTACAATCTTCTCCCCCTGAGGAGGTGGCTGTGAAGTTTAGAACATAAGTGAGGCTTGAAGAATGTCACATGCACATGGACGTACCACACTTCCTGGAAGGTAGGAAAAAACACTTGTATTCCTTTGGAACAGTAGCCCATAAAAACACACTGAATAGCACTTATGATCAATATTTGTAGCAAAATACATCAATGCTCTTAAGCAACAAGCAAACACTGAAATATGAAATAAAGAAAGTACGAAATTATTGTGACAGATCAACCTGCCTGCTAACGATGAGAGCTGGAGCTCTCTGCTAGTAGCATAATCAATGGTCCAGTCAACGGGATGAGTCTACCAACTACATTCCAATATATCTTAAGAGCCTGGGATAGCTTCTTTTCTTTTCTTTTTTTATTTTTTTGCGAGGGGCAACAATCACTTACAAGTGATTGTTTAAAAACTTACACCGTTCAGATTAGCTTTTTCACGGCTTTTGAAAAAATCACATTACTTTCTAAAGCTAAAAAAATAAAGTTTTAAAAAACCTCCAATTTATTGCTATTAAAGTATAAGGGTATTTCTGTAATTGTTCCTCATTAATAATATATATACATGTGTTGGTTAACCTGAAAGGTTAAGCCTTCACTTTCTCTCTAACCTATTTCTTATCATGGTATCAGAGCCTCCAATGGAGACTCACAAAACCTAATTACCACCATTGCAGCCCTACCCGACACCACCACATTCACAACACACCACAATGATTACAACACAACACCACCATCGCAATCAACTTACCCATCGTAGACCCAATCCCATCGCAAGACCCTACCACAACAGACCTCAGACCATCGCAAGACCCTACCACAATAGACCCCACACCATCGCAGCCCCACACCATCGCAAGACCCAACCACGGAAATCCCACACCATTGCAGCTCTACACAATCTTAACAACACCAAACTTCGCAGCCCAGCCTAACCCAACCCTCCCTGACCTGCGCTAGATCATCCAACCCCTCTCTGACCCTCGCTGGACCACCCAGCCCCTCTCTAGTCTGTACCCAACCACCCAGCATCTTCCTATCCTACACCGGAGCAACAAGAACCCTCCATGGCCATCACAGCACCACCCAAACCCCTTCCTGACCTGCACAGCATCCTAGACTGCAAGCCGAGTCCTCTTCTCTGTTTCTCAACCTTGATCGAGCTCTCTGGGTGCAGATTCCCATAGGTTTGACTTTAAAGTGCTATTTTGATTGGTGATTTTCTCATTCATCCAGTCTCAGTCTTGCATGGACCTCATTGGTTAGATTTTGGTATGCATTCTTGTTAATGTTCTTCTACGTTTGCATTCGATTGGTTTAAGATTCCTATTCGATAGTTGGTATCAATATGGTTGATTCTGGTTCCACAAAAAATGTCAATGATATTGTAAATACACAAATTACCACGACCAAATTGAATGGGTCTAACTACGAAAGAAGCTAAAATATATTTTGTCTGGACCACCCTTGAAGGATGCTAAAGAGTATTGAGGATTGGGTTTCTGAAATTATATTGTTATGTCTTGGTTGTGGAATAGTATGGAACCGTCTATTTCATCAAGTGTCATGTTTTTGTCTTCGGGCAAGGATATTTGGGGGTCTATTCATGATATGTTTTCCATGGAAAACAATGTTTCTCGAGTCTATGATGTTTATCAGAATTTGTTCCTTCTTCAACAGAATGAGAAGTCGATTAGTGAGTACTATAGTACATTTAGGGATTTAATGGATGAGTTAACATAGTACCATCCAGTTACAAATGATGTCAAAGTTATGAAGAAACAACGTGAGGAATTTTATGTCTCTAAATTCCTTGCTAGGTTACATAATAACCTTCAGTCCGTTAAGTCACATATTTTAGCAAGAGATGGTAACATACCTTCGTTGAGTAATGTGTATTCTCGCATCCTCCGTATGACTACTGAGTCTTCCTCCATTTCTAAGTCCTCTGCAAATGATAATTCTACACTTTTCACATATACAGGCAATCAGGGGGCCTTTCTTGGTCGTGGCAAATTTCATACTAATAATCGGGGTCGTGGTGGTCATGGTTTCGGTAATTACCAGTCAAGTTTTAATAGTAATCGAGGACGAGGGGGTCCTCCTGGTCGTGGTCGTGGTTTTGTTAGAGGACGTGGGAGAATTGGCTCTTTTTATTGTACCCATTGTGGGGGTGAAATCCCACAGTTGATCCATGTTATGGTCTTCATGGTAAGCCCAGGGAGAATCCGCCTAATCCAGCTTTATTCACCTCTGATAATCCCTCTGTACATCAGGAAGTTAGTGCTCCTATTCGACAGGCTATCTACACTCACCTTACTAAGAATGTAAGAACACAATAAAATTTGTTCACTTTTACGTTCCTACAATATTCATCAACCACTCACGACATTCTAAAGGCTCTTCCGTGAAGTGTTATTGAGTCTGTGTTCTCGATCCATTTACTCCAACGTCTAGTTCATGTTGAGACAAGATCAAACCAAAGAGATCACAAAGGTGAAATCTAATTCAGCATGTAAGGTTTATAGTATTCACCTAATTTTTTTGGCAGTACCAGCCCAAACATGCATGAATCATGAACACACGGAAATAGTAGTATCAAAGGCCCATGATACCACGTACGGGTTGGACGTAACCATGTTGTCTGATAAAAGTGGTCTTATGCATGTTCTGATTGACAGATAGAACATAGAATTGTGCTAACCCCTATTTTGTTGTGCTCTTATCCTGCTATTTTGGTCACCTTTATTTGTTATGTGATTAGATCCCTCTATGGTTTAATTCGTGGTTAATGTTTATGTAATCAAATCTGAAGGCAGTTCCTAGATGCTTTCAAAGGCAGTTTTTTTTATTTTGTGTTAAAAAAAATGCTAGATAGAACTTCGCTTCTGAAGCACTTCCCTAGAATCCCCGAATGGGTTATCAAAAGTGGCATTGTAGAGCAAGCTGAGGCCAACATGAATTCTTTCTTGGATCAAGAGTTATAGCTTGACGACAATAGTCGGATGCTTTCTTTTCTTTCTTTTTCTTTTTTATTTTTACTCTAGGTTTCCTATTGATATGTGATCCATGTGTACTATTCTCATGTTGTATTGTGGATATTTTAGTAATTAGAACGTGTATAATTGTTACTACATGTGTACTATTATTCATGTCTTTATTATGGATATTTTAGTAATTAGAACATGCAAAATTGTTACTAGACTTATATCACCTATCTAGCTACATGTTTAATTTATAGGGATACTTAATACATAGTCCATTATAGTCACTCTTTATAGAAATTGGTCCCTAGCATAACACAACTTAAGAATTAGTCCCTAACCTATTTTGAGGACCAAAGTACCCCTATATTATAGATATATATGTGGTAATTGTAATCCAATTATCACAAATCAAGTCTTCCTCCAAATCTCTCTCTCTCTCTCTCTCTCTCTCTCTCTCTCTCTCTCTCTCTTTCTCTCTCTCTCTCTCTCTCAAGGAAAGCATCAGGTTTGTGAAGAATACGGAGGTGATTCATGGAAATCTTCTATATCACCACATGAAGAAATTAATAGGTAACAAGAAGTACTACAAAGGATACAAAATCATCCTCAACGAAAGCAACGATCGAAAGCCCACCCCACGTGGATATTTTTTGGTGTATGTAGGTGAAGACCACAGCAAATATGTGATTCCAATCTCATGTTTATCTTCCATAAGGTTTCAGGCTTTGCTTAATGGGACATGCTCTGACAAAGCACACGTCGTCGTGACATGCTCCAATGAATGCTTCCCAAACAATGCTCGACTTTTTTTTTCCCTTCTTCCCATTAATTGTATTTTTTTTTTGCTATTCCAAAAATCTGCATTTGTAAAACTTCTTACAAAAAAAAAAGGTGAGAAATTTCTTTTTGAAAATGAACCAAACAAAAAGGTGAGAAATCTCTCACTAACTACTCTATGTTTGTATACCAGTACTTGGGTTAACAATGGGTACTTCTCACTTTCAGTATTTCTGTGAATAAACTGTGAAATTTTTGTTGTATGTATAAATTTCTCATTTTCTGTTATATGAATTTCTCAAATTTTTTTTGGTGAAAATTTCTCACATTTGATACATGAATTTCTCACTTTCTGTAAGTGAGAATTTCTCACTTTATCATAATAATTTCCACATTTAAAAAATGAGATATTTTCACCTTTATTAAGAACTCAATAAATCGATATGATACGTAAAAAAATCCAAAAATTTGATGATGCACATGATTCCTTGTACACATACTATGAACATGAAAAACATAAAATTGAGAAACTTCTTCTACAGTCAAAGTGAGAAATTTCTCACACTTTGATTTATGATTGTTAAAATCTGTCAAAAGTGAGAAATTTCTCACTGTTTGACAGAGAGATTTTCTAATATAAAACTGGCAAAATGATAAATTTCTCACTTTTTTTGTTGACATGTACACGATTCCTTCCTTTTAAAGAATTTTAATTAAATAAGGAGACCTCAAATTTAAGTAACTCCATAATTTTAGCAATCATAACTCCACAAATGCACAACTCCCAAATTTAAGTTGCAGTTACCTTATCTAAATACAACAAAACATATCTATTAAAAATCAACTTAAAATATGCATCAATACAAAATACCACACTTCTTCACAAAATTCTCACATGTTAACAAGTGAGTGATAAATTTGTCACCAACCCACTTAATTTAGAACTTTTGAAAATCAGTGACAAATATATCACAAACGTGCATGTACAATTATAATGAACTAAATCTTTAATACATAACAGGACCAGCAATCTGCATGTATACACATACATAAATCGTTAATACATAATGTAGTAAAATGTTATAAAAACGCGAATATACTCAATAAATGGTAAGAAATTTCTCAAGAAATAAGAGAGAAAAACGTGGATCATTAACAAAAGTAAGAAAATTCTCACAATACGTGATAATTTTGTCCCAACTTAGTGCGTTTTCATTCCTTCAACACAAAGATCCTACGACTAACAATAAAAAAAGCAATCGCAGAAATTTTTAGATAATCACGGTTTAAAGAATTCAAAATATTTTGAATTATGATTAGATCTCTATCCTCTATCTCCATATATTTCAATTCAAACTAAAATTTAAAGCACCCATAATCAACTCCTTGATTTTAGGAGTCCATAAATCCACAACTCCTCAACTTTTGGTATAATCTATATATATACAATAACTAAAAATAAACCAGATTTAAATTCATTTCTATATACAAAACAATAAAGGTATAATGGTAATAAAAAAATTTAAAAATTAGGGAAAGGACTAATTCTTGAACTACCCACCAAATTGGGGATAGCACTACCATAATTAATAGGTCTTAGTATACTATTCCTGCACTATAAGGGACTAAATATTAAATTTACGAAATCTCTTACGTGTGTAATTGAAATATACATATATATATATATGCATATATATATATATGCATATATATATATATATGTGTGTGTGTGTGTGTGTATTAAATTTATACTTATTGTAGAAATTTAAGGAATTTGAAATTTGATTAATTACACAAATATAACAGAAAAGGTAACCCAAAATCCTTATCACTTGTCACCTATTTCGGTATTTTGTGTTAACTAAAATTTAAAAAATAAAAAAAATAAATTATGATTCTCACCAAATGTTTTAAATACTAAGTGGGAGAAGGAATTTATTACATATAAATCCCATGGTGTCCGTCATTTGCAGATGACGCAATTAATTTTGTGATGGAGCTAGTGTCCATGAAAATAGGAAATGAAATTTTATTTCACATTCAAAATATTGCTATGTTCTTTCCGGTAAAACCAAGTATCCATATGTAGATATGAAGATAATTTAAGGCCTATTTCGTAAAGT
This sequence comes from Hydrangea macrophylla, assembly GCA_033977485.1. Lineage (NCBI taxonomy): Eukaryota > Viridiplantae > Streptophyta > Magnoliopsida > Cornales > Hydrangeaceae > Hydrangea > Hydrangea macrophylla. Next base: position 58,278,173 of record CM066997.1, on the reverse strand, counting down.
TGTAATTTTTGGTTTCCGATTTTTTCGTTTCCATATTTTGAGTTAGTTCTCGTCGATCTTGAGGGAAAAAAAATGAAAACAAAACTCGAAACCAGTACTCGCAACGTTACAAAATGGCCATTAGTAATTACACCATCTTGTTCTTTGATGACCATCATTTGAATTCCCAGCTCTTTTTTCGCTTGCTCTCTTTAGCGCAGCCTGCATAACCCTTGAATCTGCCGATGCATTCATTTGGATACATTCTTTCTTCTTCACCTTTTCAACCCACCCTTACTAATAAAAATAAAAATAAAAATTCAAAAAAAAAAAAAACGAATTTACCTCGGCAGAGAGGAGGTCCAATTCCATTGTGATTTCCACTACTTTTGGAACTTCGATTCCTGGGGGCAAAGAAAGTTACTTCAGAGTTTTGAATTCTCAGAACCTCCTTCGAATTATAGAACACGAGGGGGTCTCCCAGGCATCTCTCTTCGAGCGGCAGTGCAAGCTCGAATCATGGAATCGACTTGATCATCAGATTATAGATTATAAGTTCATAACCCTAGCCCATTCCCATTTCAGGCAAAACAGATCTAAATTCTTCAAGATGTAAAATCAAAAAAGAAAATTCTTCACGAAAAATAAAATAAAAAATACAATGAAATTTATATGGGATGGTGATTACTCCAATTCAAACCAATTTCAACAAATGGAGTACCCATGTTAAAATTGTGTAAAATCATTTTCTAGAGTCCTGCACAACATATGGGAAAATCATTTTCTAGAGAGAATCCCATGTTACCCGAACCCTTTATAATGCATGGAGTACCCGTGCCATGGAGTACCCGTGCCAGACACGACACCCGAATAAGGGTACTTCTCTCTCCGACCCTTCAAATAGTGTAAAATCTTTGAAAACTGGACGAACCCAACACCGTACCCGAGTCTGTACCCAACACCCGCACCAAATCTGGGTAACATCGAGAGAATCAATCTTAGCTCGTTGCCAACTAATCATTAAAAAGTTGTGGTAAAATACAATAAACATATTCACATTTCTACCGTGGGAACATTCCTTAATGGATTCCACAATATAAATGTCTGGCTCGTAATACATACAAAAGTGCAACCTACTTTCAAATAAATACAGAACAATTAAATGGCTCCTAGGTAATTTGTGTATTGCTAAAGAGTTTACTATAGCCTATGGAGCTTCTTCTGCAGGTGCCCTGTAATAGTAACTAATTGCTTCATTTGAATTTACAGGATCTGCATGATGCTGCCCATAAAATGCATATATACCAACGCATATAATGCTGAGGACAACAAATCTCACCCAGGCTTCATAGTGTAACTGCAACCAAAAAAAAAGTAGGTAGTTAGATTTTTACATATTTCTTTGACTTCCAATTCTTAATCTCCTTTCACCAAAAGCTTCTGTCCAGAGTTCAGTTTGCTGTGACTCTTTAAAATTTGATCCATGGATTTCACTAGGAAAGAGAAAATATAACACTGTGGAGCATACTTTTCTTTGTTTGGTTAACTAGGAAAATCCGTGACAAAAAATATGAAGTAAAATAGAAGAGTGAAAATAAAAATTACAATTTTTGGATTAATTAAATCACTTTCCTTCCTCACTGGAGAAATAGTTTTTCTTCTTGTTTTCGTCTAATTTTCCTTTTCCTTCTCTATTTCACTGGTGCTGTTTTGTTCCACAGTTTAATAAGTTTAGAAAAAAATTTCAACTTATAATAGTACCTCAAGAAAAGAGGAAGGGAAGTGACTCACAATATCTGGTATCTACAATTTATTTGCCACTAATTTCTTGTCCTTTCTATTTTCCTCATTGTTTTCCTTGTTAATCAAGCAAACAAAAGTATTTTCCTTTATGTTTTCTTCTTTATGTTTTCTGTTCTTTTCTCTTACCAAATCCATGAACCATACAGAGCCTACAGATATTCATAAGCAAACCTGAGCAAACAAGAACATGTTGAAGAAGATGCAAACTGCAGGTACAACTGGAACCGCTGGGCATGAAAAACCAGGCAGATCCACATAAACCTGTGACAAAAAGAAATGCAATTTATGTATTTGTTTCAGTTTTATGAACGAAAAAAGGCTCCACAACCTATACATGGAGCAATTAAGGTACCTAGTCGTGTTTCATGAGGGAACTAAACAACACAGCCAAAGGTGCATTTCAGACTGGACAAGCTAATTACCTTGTCTCAATTTTTAATTTGGGATAAAACTTCAGTATGTTTTTTCCTCCATCGAGTTACACTTGGCAAGGTTTCTAAAAAATATTAGACCCTTCATAGTTCATTTTCTTCTTTTTCAGTCAGGTGTGGGGGGTCAAAGTTCCCATTACCCACAGACACGGCGTTTTTAGACCACCATAGCTCACATTAACACACACTCTCTCTCTCTCTCTCTCTCTCTCTCTCTCTCTCTCTCTCTCTCATGCTGAATCTTTATTGTGCCATATGCTTTCTGTTGCTTAAAAGCTAGGAAGCATCAACACTTCAAATGAAATGCCATATGTGTGTCCGACACGCCAAAAACGTGCCAGAAATTTTTTTTATTTTTTTCGTAAATTCGACACGGCAGCAACAATTTCCCGACATGGTACAGTTTTTTTTTTTTTCCAGACAAGTTATAACTTTGTGGGTGAAAGTCTTACTATGTTAAAATAAGAAACCAAAAGAGGGTTTTATTTATTATTTTTTGAAAAGTTGTGACATTGTACGGTAAAGAGGACATTGTCTGCCTATTGTTACTTAATGGATTATAGCTGCTTTGTTAATAATGCTTAAATGATAGAGTTGGTAGTGTTGTTATGATATTTTCACATTGTAATGTAGTTTGGATGTAATTTATTTTACATATTAGTTCTTAGTTGTTTTTTAGAAATATGCTTATATTTTTATGTTACATGGTTGGTTGGTTACATATCAAAGAACGACATAATTAATATTTGTCATGCCACCACTATCTTATGTCATGTTAGATTTAGGTTTGCTGGATCGCTCCACCGTGTCATGTCGTGTCGGTGTCGCAATATCCTTATCGGTGTTTCTTAGCTTAAAAGTACAACTGCATGTTGCATGACATGCAGTTACTAAAATGTGATTGCAGAGATAATAATCTTTTAGGATATTTAGGATTTTTATTTCTCTTTTTCTCTCTCTTTAATTGGTCATGTTGACCTATTTATGTTGATAGAGATCAAAAGGAGATTTTTGTAATATTTGTTTTTGATCCAGGAGGATATTGTCATTTATTTTGTTTATTTAGTTTTAGTATATTTTCTATTTAAAGAATAAATATCTATTAGGAAGAGCGAAGAGATTTGGTATAAGAGCGATTCATAATTATTAACCCATCATTTTCATCAAGCACGAACAGCCCGTGCCACCTTCACTGTCCTGACCACAAACAGAACGAGAAACCCCTGTACTGCCAACCACCAACGTGATTCCACCCAAAACCTTAGCCGCTGACCACCATTGCCAATTACCCCATCACCACCATAGCCACTAAACACCTTGCTTCAGATCATGCCTCCCCAGATCGCGATTCTTATCCCACCCCATCACGAAATCTTCGGATCGCAACCCCATACCATCGCCTTCACAAACCCCCATCTTCATCGCCAGCAAACAGCCCCTAATCTTATCTCCTCCTTCACAGCCTCACTCAGCCGCCGCTGCCTTTGGTTTACAAACCCTAAAGCATGAGTGCAATGGTCTAGAATCATCTCTGTTTTCTGCTGTCGCTTGAGCACAAGATTCCCAGCCATTTTTTTTTTCCTTCTAAAAAGAACCTGTCCCATTTGCTTTTAACTGTGACCCCAACCCCACTCTCTGTTTCAATTGTGACCCCAACCCCACTCTCTGTTTCAATTGTGACCCCAACCCCACTGTTTTATTTACAGAGAACCCGACCCACTTGGTCACTTAGACACCCCACTAAATGCCCAACTCAACAAATTCACCTTGCAAACCCAATCCAGTTGCTGGCCATCAATTACCCAACCTCATATATAACCTCAGCCATCCCACATAGCCCAAGCCCAGTACCCATGTGTTTTTAAATTCAAGACTAGCCATTGTTTTAAATAAGCCCTAGCCTTTTCTACAAATAATTCCAACCAACATCCAAATTTCTGCAATTTGCAAAAGGTCCCCTGAGATCCTGAAATTACCAAATTGCCCCAAAACTTTATGGAAATTGCTGAAAAATACCCTAACCTTCAGATATTTCCATAAGAACATATCTTCCCTTGGCAAAGATGTATGAAATTATCCAACATCTCCAACCACAAATTAATGATTCCGGGCATTTTCCGTGGGCAAGATACATTTGATTTCCCGCACTAGTTGCTAATGGGTTTCATACCTACATCCACTGCAAGGAAAAGGTTTGCAAGATACTTGTTGGTAGAAATTTTTCGATGAATGTGATTTCTTCACCTGTTATTAAAAGATTGAAACTTCATACCGAGTCACATCCACGACCATATAAGATAGTTCGGGGAGATCGTTCTACTTTTTTTGTATCCAAACGGTGTTTAGTGCCATTCCGATTGGGCGACTTATGTAATGAACAAACTTGGTGTGACGTGGTACCTATAGATATTAATTATCTAATTCTCGGTCGTCGGTGGATCAATGACTTTGGTGTATGCAAAGGTAAAGACGAATCCTATTGTTTTCTGTATTATGGAAAAAATATTAGACTAGTGAACCAAGCTTCTTCTCCAGTTCTTAAGCAAGACAATTCTTCTAAACTTGCTCTAACCGAATCGGATAACAAAATATGGGAGTCCAACATTGATAAAGAGTTGGTGACTACGGATGTTCCTCATTGTGCGCCTCCAAAGCTAGTTGATTCATCACTCGAGGTCAACAACTTACCAACAATTATTCATGAGGACACACCTAAGGAGCTTCCCACTAAGTTGGTTGACTCATCACTCGAGGTCAATAGCTTACCAATAGTTATTCACGAGGAAACACCCAAGGAGCTTTTGACAGATTTGCGGCATTGGCCGCCCCTCAATAATGGCCAACATGCTGCTAGTCTTCACTCCGACAAGTATTGTCAAATTATTTTGAGTTTTGAACTTAATGAGCTCGTGTCTTCAGCAGTGTTCGTTCTTCCTCCATCTGTTCATTCAAAACGCAGCTACATATACAAGGGTGTCCTTCGTTTTCTATGGCATAACCACCCTACTAACTCGCCGGAGTCGAGTTTTTCAAAGACAAGGAGAATTGATAGGGATCAAAAGGAGATTTTTTTATTATTTGTTTTTTATCCAGGAGGACATTGTCATTTATTTGCTTATTTAGTTTTAGTATATTTTCTATTTCAAGAATAAATATCTATTAAGAATAGATATCTTTTTAGGATATTATTGATTTAGGGAATATTTATCCATTAGGAAGTTTAAGGTTTTAGGAATCTTTATTTCTCTATAAATAAAGGGGCCATGGTTATTGTATGAAATAGTAATGGATGATGAATAAAAATTGAATTTTCTCTTTGTTAGCTTAAGGTCTTGGTGGATTCCAAGAGTCCTTGTCTTGTGGACTCTAAGACTTTATCTTATTCTTCAGTTGTTTTTCCACCCTTATTTCATTTACTTGATGTGTCCTGCGTCATATGACCCTCTTTATTTCTTTACATTGTTATTATTTTCCTTCCTATTAGTCTTTGGCTATGTAGTATATAAACATTATATTAGGGTTAATAAAAATTAAGTTATTCCAATTTCAAGTTGGTATCAGAGCCAAATTCGATTTTGGCATTGTTTCCCCGCTTCCACCTTCGGCGGGATGACAATTATCGCCCATCGGACCTCACTTTACTTTCGGCTTGAAACCTCAGTCCGACGACCCTCCCTGCGCCAACTCCACTACCCCTTCGGGCCTGTCCATCCCTAGGCCCAACCCCATTCGGGCCTTGTTCAGCCTTCGGTTAACCCTTTGAGGGGAAGCGGTGGAGTATATGATGGTGGCTCAAACCCTTCAAGATTTGGGTCTATTATTGCAACCACTGTTACTTGTTTGAACAAGAGGTTGGTTTTTTGGTGATTTATTGTGGATGATCATTCCCATAATCTCACCCTCTATTGTTGGAGGGCGTTTCGCACCCTTGCCAACTTTCATGAACAGTCTTGTTGTAACCTTATAATTTCAAACTTCTATGGTTTATTCTCACCTCAGTTTGCAAGGGATGTTGCAAATAATTTTGGGCAAAACTTAGGGCTAACAATCTGTTAGACCCCAATATATGTTATTAAGAAGATGTAAAAGAAATAATTACATATAGGACCCTAGAATAAAAGAAAATAAAAAAAACATAATAATTCTCAACACTCCCCCTCAAACTTATACAAATATATCTCGCATATTCAGCTTGTCTAAAATAGCATGAAATGACCGACTTCCAATTCCCTTGGTAAGAATATCAGGAAGTTGATCGCCAGTCTTCACAAAAGGAGTGCAGATGGTACCACAGGTAAGATTTTCCTTAATGAAATGCCTGTCAATCTCAACATGTTTGGTCCTATCATGCTGAACTGGATTATGAGCAATACTAATAGCAGACTTGTTATCACAATAAAGCCTCATGGAAATCCTTCAACTCAATCTTCAAATTTTTCAACAGAGACTTAATCCACAAGAGCTCACAAACTCAGCTTCTGCACTTGACTTGGCCACTACATTCTGTTTTTTACTACGCCAAGTAACTAAATTACCTCCCATAAATATGCAATAACCAGAAGTAGACCTCCTATCAGTAATAGAGTCAGCCCAGTCTGCATCAGTATCAGTGTTCAAAAAATCAGCCTAGGCGGTGCCCAGTACTTTCCCTTACTCGTTTGACAAAATCGGTCAGTGGATTAATCGGGATCTAGGCGGTGCTAGGCGGCGTGGGGGTAAGTGCATAATTTTGATCAAATAAGAAGCAAAAAAAAAAAATACCAAAGTCCACACACACGAGACCGAGAGGAGAGAAGAGACTGCAATACTGTGAGAAGAAGAAGAAGAAGAAGAAGATGTATGTACCAGACTACCAGTGCATGTTTCTTCTCTCTCTGCTCCACTGAAATTAGGGTTTCCAATTTCTCAAATTAGGGTTTTTGAAATTGGGGGTTTCCTTTTATCTTCTCTCTGTTCCACTACTCCAGTGCATGTGCGAGTGTGTGCGACAGTGCGAGTGTACGTGTGTGTGTGTACGAGTGTGTGTGTCACGATTCACCAGTGTGTGGTCGAGTGTGCGAGTGTGTGTGACTGTGTGCGTCTGTGTGTTGATGTGTGCGACTGTCTTCTTCCTTCTTCGTCTTCGACTTCTCTCGTTCATTGTTTCTTTTTTCTATTTTACCCCTTTTTCTCCTTCGAATCCTTTTCTCCTTCGAATCTCAGTCCTGTGTTTTTTTTCCCTTGGCTGTCTTAGGTAATAGGTATATGCATATATATTATATATATTAATAAAAACCAGTTATGTTCGTCGTCCATATGGACTAAAAAGCCTAGCAAAAAAACAAAAACATATTAAAGGCTCTTTAAGGTTTAAGTTAATTACAAATAGATCCTTTATAGTTTTATAAGTATTAAAATTTTCTAATAATCTTTATTTATTTCCAAATAAATATTAGAAATATTTATTATTTAAACCCAAAGTTAGTAATTATTTTAAATAGCACCACATAATTGGTATATATCTACTATATTATTAATTTTATTCATAAAAATAAATAAATAAAAATCCGCCTAGGCCTCCGCCTAGGCCCCTATTCACTAGGCCGCCCCTCGCCGCCCGACTAGCGCCTAGCGAGTTTTAGAACATTGAGTATAGGCTTCCACTCTAAAATGACCATTTTTCGAAAAGAACAGGCCCTTCCCTGAAGAACAATTTAAATATCGAAGGATTCGAAAAACAATCTCCAGATGAGACTCCCGAGGAGAGTGCATGAATTGATTGACAACACTAACTGCGAAAGCAATATCAAGACGAGTATGAGACATATAAATGAAATTACCCACTAAACCGCTGATATCTCCTCACATCAACCACATCTCCACTGGTGTCATCACTGAGCTTCTGATTGGGCTCTATCAGAGTATCACATGCTTTGCTCCCAAGCATACCAGTTTCCTTCAACAAATCAAGAACATATTTTCTTTGGGAAATGAATATTCTATGTTTGGATCTAGCAAGTTCAATCCCAAGAAAATAATTCTGTAAAAGTAAAGACTCTTGTATATTGAATGAATAAAAGAGAATACAAGAGGCTAATATATATAGGCTTAACTAACTAGACTAATTCTACATTTAACCGATGTGAGACACTATATACATATTATTACATAGATACAAGACTACCCTTTAACAATTTCAACTCCCAAGTCCTTTATCTCAAATTCACTGGCCAAATACCCCTTCAACCGCTCCATTTCTTCCAAATCGTCTCCTATGAGCACAATGTCATCAACATAAATAATAAGAGCAGTAGTCTTACCCATTGGTGAATGCTTGATGAACAGTGTGTGATTAGCATGACTCTGCTTGAAGCCATATCGAAGCAATGCCCAGGCTCTAGGAGACTGCTTAAGCCCATATAAAGACTTCCTCAATATACACACTTTTCCTTTTGTTTTGGAGTTCAAAACCTAGAGGAACAGCCATATAGACCTCTTCCTCCAATTCTCCATGCAAAAAAGCGTTCTTCACATCAAACTGGTGAAGAGGCCACTCCAGGTTAGCTGCTAGAGAGAGAAGAATCCGGATTAAATTCATTTTTGCAACCGGTGCAAAAGGTTTCCTAGTAATCCACACCGTAAGTTTGAGTAAAGCCCTTTGCAACTAACCGAGCTTTAAAATGCTCAATAGAATCATCAACCCTGTGCTTCACGGTGTACACCCACTTCCACCCCACAGTCTTTTTCCCATTCGATAACGTTGTCAACTCCCAAGTGCCACTCTTATGAAGAGCTTTCATCTCTTCAACCATGGCATGTTTCCACTTGGGATCACCAAGAGCATCCTGGACATGGTTAGGATCACAAACAGAGGAAATTTTGGACAGAAAGACTTTGCAGGAAGGAGATAAGCGAGAATAAGACACAAAATTTGATATAGGGTGTTGAGTACAAGTCTTAACACCCTTACGGACAGCAATGGGAACATCTAAATCATCAGTTTCAAGAGAGGGTGTATCAGAGGAATTACCTGAATCTTCATCACTTAGAGAGAATGGTTGTGGGAGTGGGGGAGCAATAGCCTCTGGAGTCTCTCTAATCTTCTGTTTACTACATGTTTCCCTGGAATAGACCAACAACTCGTTCTCCTTTTCGGGATCTCTCTTCTCAACTCTCACTATTTCAACTCTCGGCCTTCACCTCAACTCTCTTTTTTTCTAGGCTCCCTCTCCTGCCAAACTCTCTTTTTCACCTCTCTCTGCCTCCACCTTAATTATCATAGATAACACAGGTGGTGATGCCAAAATTTGGTTAGATAAAGTAAGAGGCAGACGAAAAGAATTTGTATGTGGTTCGGCCCTGTTAACGAAGGAACCTACGTCCACCTGGTGTGTCGGAGCACTTGCACTATGATGTGAACGTCGCTGGGAGTCTTTGGTGAACCAACAGGTTTGGAGCTACTAGAGACCGGTCGGGCAGAGTATGCATGCAATATGAAGTTGCGATTCTGTGTAATGAGAATGCGATCCCATGCGATGGGGGTGAGTGGTCTCTCTTATAGGTGCAATAGACCACTCGTACAAGGTAAGTAAGCTGATTAGGAAGCCCAATCTAATTACAATTGATTAACACCAATCATGGGGTTTCCTAAGCGGATTAGGAAACAACTTGCACTTTCCATTAGTCTTCTAGCTGAAATAGGAAACTGCTTGGAAACTTGAGGGGAAAGTAATGTTAGGCGCTCGGGTTGCGCATACCATGGAATACGCCTATACCGTAAGCCCGGGCTATGGGCCCGGTCCGGGTCGTCTTGGCTGGACGACCCAGGATGGCTATGTAGCGAGCGCCCTTTTCGGATGACTTGGGATCTCCTTGCTGGGGTGGCGTAGTTTGGCTTTGACCTGATATTTTTATACATATAGCTGCCCCCCATTTACGAGGCTGATACGATGCTCCACTGGATGAGGATTGGAAATCTGTGCCATTCAATAGACCGTTCGGGACCCTACACGGGATATGACTCGGGGCCGGACCCGCCCGCCGCCTTGATCAGTCGGGGTTGGACCGAACGGTAGCCTCGGGAACCCGAGGTCGGTAGTTGCCACGTGTAAGGGAATGATTGGTCTGGTCAGGATCCAACGAGGTCAGTGTATGTGTAACCGAACAGTTGCATCGTAACCGAACCGTCACGTCATGCATTTAATGCGCGCGGCTTTTGAGGCGTCCCTTCACGTGCCCAAGAAGACAACTGTCGGACGGTTTAGGCCGGAAAACTTACTGGCCGTTGGATCTGATTTGATCTGGACCGTATATGCTGCATATATATAGGACACTTGTTCATTTTTGTTGTTCTCGCTGTCTAGCGATAGAGACTGTCGAGCGGTTTAAGAGAGAAAGCACCCAGTCAAGCCTCCCGAGCTCTTTTCTGCGCTTAACTCTTGTAAGTCTTCACCCTTCCAGCCTTATAATTCACTGTTTTGCTTGCTCTCCTTCGTTTCTTTTCATTCCCGAGTGAGGCTGAAGAATAGAAATCCGCTAGGGCTTGTGAGGGAGTGAGATTTTTTCTTCCTTAGGTTCTGCTTTTTCATTAGATCCGGCGGTGTGACAGAACACTTGAATCGGTCGGGGTGTCCAGCGGTGGTTTTAATCGAGTACTACCTGACGCTGAAGGCCTCGTATACTCTGCCTTTTAGGCTTTTAACCCTGTCCTCCTGTATCTTAGACTTGGAGTACCTGACCCCTACATAGGTCGCCAGCTACTCCCTCGCCCAATCATAGGAGCTTTGGAAATTTGGGGAAAACGTATGAAAATTTGTAGGTTTCACTTGTAATCGGAGATTCGGAACAGAACTGGACTCCTAGTACTTCTCTCAAAATTATAGGAGCATAGCTTAAGGCATGAAATTCCTAACCTATTCTACATAAGGAATTTCTATGTTTTGAAATCAAGTGTGATATTTTGGATTCGGGCAAAATTCATGTGTTAGATTAGGCCCATTAATTATACTCGTGATTATTGTTGAAAAGCATGTCGGTATCATTATGTGAACATGCTAAGTGATTATATGGGTCAAAGGGGAGTTTTATACAAGTTCATATTGGGGTAAGCTTCTTGATGTTTAAGAATTTTGGTAGCGACGACTACTGTGCATGGTTTAAGACTTGGACTTGCCAAAGTATTTGGATGCAATGGTTTTAAGCTTGGACTTGTCATTAGCATCGCGGTTTAAGGCTTGGACTTGCCGGTATACCGGATGAATGTGTATCCTTCTCCCTAGAGACTAGTTGATATGATTTATGAGTTTAAAGCATGAACTTCCACACATGCATTTGTTAGAATTGTACACTCAGCATATAGCTGAGTAGTGGAGATTTACTCCATTGCAGGTGAGAAGAAGAAAGGAAAGAAGAAACGCGAGGAGTGAGGTCGTGGGAGCACGTGAGTCCTAAACCTTCCGTACATAGTTTTGTAGTTTATCCCCGTTGTAAATGAACCATAAGGAGGATTATGTAGTTTATCCCCGTCCTAAACCGCCCGTGAATAGTATTTTTACAAAGGAAGTACCTTTTTCGAAAAATATTGAATGTTTTATTTTACTTTTAGGGTACATTTAGTGTCCCCAATAACACTTTTATGGTTAATTTGAAATATAATTAACTTTTCAAATTGATACGGATTTTACGGACTCGTAGTTCAATGTTTTTTTTTTCCTTCCAAAATGAAGTTTGTTTTAAAGAGTTTATTTATATTTCTTTTCCACTGCGTTTACTTTCAATGAATTGGATAAGCCTCGGTGGCATGCCACGTGTCCTATTTCCGCCCGTGGCGGGATGGGTCGTGACATTTATTGATATCAAAGCAATAGGTAACAAAACTTCGGGAACGTACGATGACGAGTGGAGTGTTGAGTGACACGAAGTATACTCTAGAATATATCCACACATAGTAGAGACGTTTGATGTATATGGTATGTTGTTATACATATATGATTCCTCTTATTGTCATACATGCATGGCATTTATGCATTGGGATTGACAGGATTGTGAAACTATGGACGATGACCGAGAGCAAACACCGCATGCACGTATAGACCATTAGACAGAAATGGATGGAAACTTGGTACGAACAATAGTTGAACGACTGCCTCCTGTACCTCTGGTTGAGGCAATACCAGTGACTATACCAATACCCGAGGGTAGGGATGGGTGATCTGTGTCAGAACAGTCTACGAGGAAGAAACCGATATAGTTTTATGGTAAGTCTGATACAACGCTAGCCGAGCATTGGGTAATGGACATGGAGAGGATTTTCAGATCTCTTCCGATGTCCGATTTACAGAAGATAGAGAATGCGAGCGATGTGCTTAAAGGGGAAGCACAAAATTGGTAGGTGAATGTCATAGATCAGCGCCGACAACTTGGGAAGGATTCAAGGCAGAGTTCATTCGCCGATTCTTTCCGAGGGTCGCGCACAATGCGAAGAAGAGGGAGTTTGATAATCTCCAACAGGGGGACATGACTGTGACAGAATACACTTCGAGGTACAATGCTTTATTGAGGTTCGGAAAGGGTTCCGTGCCGACGGAGGAAGATAGAGCAGGGATTAAGGGAGAACATCCGCTTGAGGGTGGAAACGTACGAACACTCGACCTAGAAGCAGTGCAACAAACAGCAATCATAGCTTAGGGAGGAATGGAGAGGTCAAGGCAGAATCAACAAGGGAAGAGGAACAGCGAGGATGGTCACCGTGGGTGGATCATTCAAGAAGCCATTTGCACGAAGCTCTAGTTCCAGTTTCAGTGGACAAGGAAGACCGGGGAGTAATATACCATTATGTCCGCTTTGTAATTGACCACACACCGGTCGATGTTTCATGACCAACCCCCACAACAAGAATCAAGGAATGGGTAGTGCTAATTCTACACTTGATTTGCGAGGCAAATGTTATGATTGTGGGGTATTCGGGCATCAATCGAAGGATTGCCCGAGGAGACGTCCACAGCAAGGAGCTAGTTCTATGGCTTCAAGTGATTCGAAGCCTAAGCAATGCAATGATAGGAGGTGAGGGACAAAACAACGACAAGGGAGGTCATTTTAGATGAATCCCGGAGATGTGGCTGCTATAGATACAGTGGTCTCAAGTATGGTGGCTATATGCTCTCATCCAGCACGCATACTTGTTGATTCAGGATTTACTCATTCATTTGTGTCGCATCATTTTGTTGAATGTTAGGTCAGCACCTTTATGGTATGAATTATCCGTTGCTTTACCCCTTTGCAAGCCGATTGTAACATCTACAATATACAAGGATTGTGAAATCAATCTAGGTGAGAAGTTAATGACCGTCGACCTTATATCGCTTGTCGTGAACCATTTTGACGTGATATTAGGAATGGATTAGTTATCTCTTAACCAAGCCACGATAGATTGTGAACGGAAAGAAGTCATTTTCGATCATCAGTTCACGGGGACTTTTGTTTTCAAGGGAGTGGGGTTACGCCGCCACCGTATTTGATTTCAGCTATCCGAGCTGGAAAGTTGTTAAGAAAGGGATATCAGGGATTTCTATGTTCAGTGATTAACACTTTGGTGACCGAATTGAAGGTAGAAGATATTCCAGTAGTACGAGAGTATCCAGATGTATTCCCACAAAACCTACAGATGTTCTTATTGAGAGAGAGAATGAGTTCACCATTGAAATAATGTCGGACTCACGACACGTATCGAAAGCACCCGTAGAATTGAAAGAACTAAAAATCCAACTACAAGAGCTACTCGACAAAGGTTTTATTCGACTTAGTATATCGCCGTAGGGAGCTCCAGTGTTATTTGTAAAGAAGAAAGATGGTTCAATGCGTATGTGTGTCGACTATCGAGAATTGAACAAGTTGACAATCAAGAACAAGTATCTGTTGCCCAGAATCGACAACTTATTCAATCAACTTCGTGGAGAGCAAGTGTTTTCGAAGGTAGATTTGAGATCGGGTTACCATCAGTTGAAAGTAAAGGTTGAAGATGTTGAGAAGACAGCTTTCAGAGCACCCTACGGACATTATGAGTTCCTAGACATGCCATTTGGGGTTACTAATGCACCAGCCATGTTCACGGATCTTATGAACCGAGGGGCAAATGTTTTCGAAGATAGATTTGAGATCGGGTTACCATCAGTTGAAAGTAAAGGTTGAAGATGTTGAGAAGACAGATTTTAGAACGCCCTATGGACACTATGAGTTCCTAGTCATGCCGTTTGGGGTTACTAATGCACCAGCCGTGTTCATGGATCTTATGAACCGAGTCTTCAAGTACTACTTAGATGATTTTGTGATTGTGTTCATAGACGATATTCTTATCTATTCTCCGAGCGAGATATAACACGAGAAATATTTGAGACTTATACTTCAGAGACTACGAGAGAAACAACTGTTTGGGAAATAGAAGAAGTGTGAATTCTGGATACCTAGCATTACTTTTCTTAGCCATGTGATTGACAAGGATGCCGTCTTAGTTGATCCTCACAAGGTAGAACCTGTTTCTAATTAGCAAAGACCGACATCAATATAAGAAATCCGAAGTTCCTTAGGATTAGCGGGATACTACTGCCGTTTCATTGAGAACTTCTCAAAGATTTCATTGCCTATGACAAAGTTGATGAGACATGGTATTACTTTTGAATGGCATTCAGAATGTGAAGACAGTTTTCAAGAGTTGAAGTCACGTTTGTATAGACCACCTATTTTGACAATACCGTCACGAAGTGAAGGCCTTGTGATCTATAGTGATGCTTCGCATCGGGGTTTGGGTGTGTACTTATGCAGAGTGGCAATGTGATTGCCTATGCCTCAAGACAGTTGAAAACACATGAGGTTAACTATCCGACACACTACCTTGAATTAACCGCGATAATTTATGCTTTGAAGATTTGGAGGCACTACTTGTACAGAGAAAAGTGCGAGATTTTCACAGTCCACAAGAGCTTGAAATACCTATTCACACAACGAGATTTGAACATGAGACAGAGAAGATGGTTGGAATTGATGAAGGATTACGATCTTTTAATAAAGTATCATCGGGCAAAAGCTAACGTAGTAGCCAACGCTTTAAGCCCGAAGACGGCCGGAATTTAGCCGACGAGCTAGCCAAGCAAAAAGAAATGGTCAGAGAGATGGAGCATTTGGAGTTAGATGTAATTCCAGAGACGAATGGTGGCTTGATGATGGCAATCATAGCTCATCCGGACATCATTGATGACATCAAGGCGGAGCAGTTCAACGACTATTACTTGTGCAGAGTGAGAGACGAGATACCTTTGGGAAGACGACCCGGATTTATCTTGGCACAAGGAGTGTTGATGGTTGGAAATTGTTTGTGTGTACCGAATTTGAATGATTTGAAAGAGAGGATTCTAGAGGAGGCACATAGTACTAAATATTCAATCCATCCGGGATACCGGAACTTGCGAGAGATTTTTTGGTGGAGAGGCATGAAGCGGGAAGTCGCCAAGTATGTTTCATAGTGTTCGGCGTGTCAACAAGTCAAAGCAGAAAGACAAGTACCCGCAGAACTACTACAACCATTGCCTATGTCTAAGTGGAAATGGGATGAGATCACGATGGATTTTGTTTCCAGATTTCCACGATAACCTAACAAGAACGACAAGATTTGGATTATAGTTGACAGATTGACGAAATCAGCTCATTTCCTACCGATCAAGACGACTAAACCATCTACACTAGCGGAGTTGTATGTGAGAGATTGTGAGACTACACGGGGTTCCAGCAATGATTGTATCGGATCGTGATAGTAGTTTTACGTCGATGTTTTGGGGAAGTTTGTAGAAAGCTATGGGTACCAAGTTAAGTTTCAGTACCGCTTTTCTTCCTCAGACTGATGGACAGTTCGAACGAATGATTCAGACGCTAGAGGACATGCTTAGGTTGTGCGTTCTAGACTTTGGGAGTGATTGGGAGAAACACTTACCATTAGTAGAGTTCGCTTACAATAATAGTTTTCAGTCAAGTATTGGTGTGGCACCGTATGAATCTTTGTATGGACGTAAGTGTCGTTCACCGATTTGTTGAACCGAGGTTGGGGAAAAAAAGTTGATAGGACTTGGGATAGTACACTTAACTACTAAGAAGGTGAAGCTAATCCAGGAGCGACTTAAAGTAGCTCAGTGTCGTTATAACTTATAAGAGTTATGCCGACTCTAAACGACGACCGATGACATTCGAGGTAGGGGACTTTGTGTACTTGAGACTATCGCCTTTGAAAGGCATTGTTCGATTTGGGAAACGGGGGAAGCTTAGCCCAAGATTTGTAGGACCATTTGAGATCCTAGAGAAGGTAGGATCGATGGCTTACCGACTAGCCTTATCATCCGAGCTAGCGTACGTGCACAATGTAATTCACATGTCAATGTTGAGACGGTGTACGACAAAGACGAGTAAGATTATCATACCGGATCCATTACAGATCCAGGAGGACTTGACTTATGTAGAGCATCCAATAGAGATCTCAGATCGGAAAGAACGAGTATTGAGAACGAAGACGATTCCAATGGTGAAAGTGTTGTGGCGTAGTCATACAGTCACGGAGGCTACGTGGGAGAATGAAGAAGAGACAAGGAATGAATACCCGTATCTTTTCGATTCATGAGGTATAAGTTTTGGTGACAAACATCCTTTTTAGAGGGGGAGAGTTGTCACACCCATCCCGAAAAATCTATTTATTTTAAAATGCATATTTGTTCTATGAGAATTATTAATGTGGATTAATAATTGTGAATGAGGTTGATCGTGGGTCAACGATGGGTGTCAAATGAGGACACGAGAAAATGACAATCAATGAAGAATTAGCACGACTTAAATGACATTTATGTGATTAAATATTATTTGACTTAATCTGGTATTTGTGAATAGTGATTATGCCTGTGTAGCATACTTTTTTGATAGTTTTGATCTTGTCTAAAATCATTTTGGACATTATAGTATTAACGTAATTGATACGTTGCATAAAAGGTAGGTTATCTAGAAATTTCGAGGAAATAGTTTTCGGAACGAAATTATGGTCATGTTAACCTATTTATGTCCCTCTTATTTCTTTCCATCTGTTATTATTTTCCTTCCTATTTAGTCTTGGGCGTTGTATATATACATTGTATAAGGGTTATAAAAAATTAAGCTATTCCAATTTCAAGCATGACATACAGACATTGCATAGGTATAATGACATGTACTTACTTGGCGGAAATAAAGAACAGCAGAAGCAAAGAATGCAATAACTACGGCAACCAGCAGCAAAATAAATGAAACACCGAAACGGAAGAAGACTCCAGCACCAAAACCACAACAGGCAATAATGATGAGACAAATGACACCTTCCTTCCAGCTTGAAATCCACCTCGTAGAAACTCGGCTTACAGGTTTATCCATCCAGCGTAGGGTTACCACACATGCCGAGACAACCGAATAGCCTGTCTGAAACAAACCAAAGTGTTCGTGTGAGGTGCCCAATTCTCGATATGACAAAGATGCAGATATATGTGTGTGGGGGTGCGTGTGGGGGTGTGGGCATTGTTCTCAAGTCTTAAATCAAATATTGGATTAGTTTGCCAAAATTCTGAACATGAAGCATATCGAATTGTGAATCGTTAATCGTAATATTCATCTAAGAAAATAAAAAGTACTATATGAGTACTGATCATGAGTGAAATATCATGATTGGGGCAAAATGTCTGAAAGTTTCCCCTTTAAACTTAAAAGTTCAAAATGATAAATCGGGAACTACTGAACTGTGAATCTCTTATCAGTTTACATGAAATGCGAATCGACTTGTGAATGGACCAATACTAACCATTGTAATATGTATCATGTATGTATGTGTGTATATCTAATTTGAACTCTATCTGAGAGCATTGTCACAGATATCAAGCTCAAACATCACAAGGCGGAGTATGATAGCAACCTACCAAGGAGCCAACAGAGAGAATGTGTGAGAGCACATGCACATTGAAAAGCCCTGCCAACACGGCAGCAACAATACCAACCCAGACCTGAGAATGTATAGGAGTGTGGCGCGTCGGGTGTACTTTAGAAAATACTGAAGGTAATAGACCATCTCTTCCAAGCCCAAGATATAACCGAGACTGCTTGTAAGAAAAAAAAAATCATCATTTATGATGCGATCAACGCCATGAAGGCACATCCACAAGTGAAACTTTTGACTCAATTTACCTGAACATAAAGACCAACCAGAAGGGTTGTAGTAAGTCCAGCAACAGCACCTATGCTTATTAACACAGACACGTATTTTAACCCCTTGGATGTGAAGGCTTCAGATAAAGGAGCATCTTCCCCTAGAAGCTTGTAAGGTACCATTCCGGTAATCACAAGGCAAACCCCAATATATAATGCAGCACATATAAGAAGGCTTCCCATGATGCCTAGTGGTAGGTCCCGCTGAAAGGTGAGTGGGTTAACAAAACCAAATACAATGAGTCAAAAGTGACAAACGAATCAAACCATTGCTTACCTGTGGTCTTTTACATTCTTCAGCAGAATTAGCAACTGCATCAAATCCAACATATGCGAAAAATACTACAGTTGCTCCAGTTAGTATTGATTTAACACCATTCGGAGCAAAAGGAGACCAATTTGAAACATCAACCTTAAAAGCTCCGACAATGATAACAAAAATGACGATAATAACCTGCAGAAAATTCAGTGTGAGCCCAACAGGACAACAATTGTTCATCTATATAGGACTTGCATGATTGATGTCAACAACAAAATCAGTTGCATTGGGGAAATATTTTGTTTGATTCTTAATGGAGTTCCAAGTATGTGGAACAAAGAAATTGGATTTAGTGTTTAAGACCACAACTTCTTGTGCAAAAAAACACTATGAGTTAACAGATGATTTAGAAGAAGCAATGAATCCCCTATTGAAACTACTCACAAAACTTTACATACAAATTGGAGAATGAAAGAATGTTTATCAATGCATTCATATATCAGGTGTGTAAATGTGGAATGTAGTTACAGATCAACAAAACATGAATTGTACATACCATATGTAGAATTGTGAAGAAAGCCAGGAAGAGAATCACAGCACATCATCTTATATGCAAAGGATGCACAAAATAACAGATGCTGTAACAAATCAATGAATATCCTAGAGAGAGAAGCCTCGAAACTTACTTACAAATTGGACAACAATCCATTGATCAATGCTAAGGAGGGATGGTTTAGACCTCGCGAGATGTAAACTATGCACATATCATATTCTTATTTGAAATCTTCAACATTCTTGTGATATGTGATATATTTGATTTCCAACACTGCAAAAGGGCATGTCACATAGGAAGGAAGAAACAAGTTCAACCCAAGCACCCTTTTTTTTTTTTTGGCTTTAGATTCATACCAATTTGTGTTTTTGTTTTTGTTTTCATGTTTCGAGATCAACAATGCAAAGCAGTAGACGGTGGATGACCTTGCAAACAAAATCAGAAAGAAGATAACATCGCATATCTAGGAAGGGTCTTCAAAATATTTCACAAAAACTTGTCTTCATAAGGAAAGATCTCTACAACTACAGAGCTAGGGGAATATTTGCAACCATAATAGCAAAACGGAATCTATTTCCGGGGCTGACTACTATCATTCTCTCCATGCAGATCACAAACATTGATTTTTCTTTTCTCTGATGATTTGGCTCTGCAAGCTGCAAGTCCAGATGATCCCACATACACAAAGTGGGAAGTTGATAACTATTTGAGTTGGCTCATCCACTCCATGGGGCCTGAAATTGCTGATGTGTTTCTAGCGATGGACACTGCACAAGATACCTGGGATACCCTGGCACAGACGTATTCTCGCAAAGGGAATGTGGCCCAAGTCTATGAACTTCGACGTACTATTGAAGCTTAGGTACAAGGTGACCGTTCCACTTTACAGTATTACACTTATGTTCTCTTTAGAAGCATCTCGATCACCTGACAACCCACCATCCTATTTGTCCTACTAATGTCGTGAGCTTCAATGAATACATTGAAGGTGAGAGGATTTTCAAGTTTCTCGCGGGTCTTACTCTGGAATTTGACCAAGGGAGGAGCAGAATTCCAGAATCCTTGGAATTGAACCCCTGCCCTCTCTCAGGGAAGCCTTTTCTTATGTCCAGAATGAGGACTCAAAGAATTGCGATACTTCCTCATCCATCTACAAACCGGTCTACATTGGCCTCGTCTAGTCAGAGAGGCGGCAAGATGCCTAGTCAGCGCAGGGAACACACCTATGAGGTGAGTGATGAGAAGGAAAAATTATTCTGTGACTATTGCAAGAAACCCAGACATACCCGAGAGACATGCTGGAAGCTTCACAGACACCCTCCTTTGACGAAAGGAAGGGTGGTGGATGGAGTGGTGGTGGACCACGAGCTCATTTATCTACTGGCTCCGATTTGACTTATCCGGAGGAACCATGACCTACTCTTTGAGGTATAAGTAGTACTAATATTGAGACATTGCAGAGTATTATGCCTCAGTTGGAAACTCCCACAGTGCTTCTACCTCTTTTGTTCACACAGGTGAACATGCTAATTCACATCAACCATGGATTATTGATTATGGGGCTTCTGATCACATGACCGGCCTTTCTACTGTTTTTCCACTTATAACCCAAGGAAAAGATAAAGTTAGAACCGCTGATGGTACCCTCTCCTCTATTTATGGTAAAGGTGTAATACATGCATCTAATTTTCTGTCTTTATCGTTTGTTCTTCATGTTCCAAAATTTTCAACTAATCTTCTTTCCATTAGTCGGATAACCCGTGACCACAATTGTTTTGTGACTTTCTACCCATCCCATTGTGTGTTTCATGACATTTACACGAAGAAGATGATTGGCAATAGTAGAGAGGAAAATGGCCTATATTTTCTGCCGCCCAACGGAGTTAATCATGGAAACCCAACACAAGTTGCTCATCATTCACTGAGAGAGACTCTTCCTAGAGAGGTTTGGCTGTGGCACCAAAGACGAGGACAACCTTCATTTTCTTTACTTCGTTAGATGTTTCCTTCTTTAATTAATAATAAGTGTGTTTCCGAGATTTCTTATGAGGCATGTGACCTTGGAAAACACCATCGTGCTACTTTTAATTCAAGTATTAATAAAAGTAAAACCCCTTTTGCTCTTTTACATACTGATGTTTGGAGTCCATCTCATATTCTTTCTTTGAATGGGTATAAATGGTTTATTACTTTTACTGATGACTATTCTCGTACTACTTGGGTGTATTTAATGAAAGAAAAGAATGATGTGTTTTCCATTTTTAAAGCATTCCACAAAATGATTTGCACCATATTTAGCATAGTTGTGAAGATTGTTCATTATGATAAAGGGGGAGAATATATTTATGGTGGTCTTGGCTCTTATATCTCTGAGAATGGAATTATTCATCAGATATCTTGCACTAGTACTCCACAACAGAATCGAGTAGCTAAGCGCAAAACTCCCCACCATTTGGAATCTACTCAATCCATGATGTTTTCAATGCAAGTTCCAAAATCTTGTTGTGGGGGAGACGGTCTTAACAACTGCCTACCTTATCAACCGTCTCCCTACTCGTATTCTTAGTAAGAAAAGACATATCCTAAAGTGTTCGGTTGTGTCTGTTTTGTCCTCAAACACTCTCCTTCCCAAAGGAAGTTGGACCCACGTGCCCTTGTCTTTGTTGGTTATTCCCCTACACAAAAAGGGTTTAAGTGTTATCAAACCTCCCCAACGACCCCGCCGCCACACCCCCCCCCCCCCCCCCCCCCCCCCGCGGCCTCACCTCCTCTTTCTCGTAAATGGATGTTTCTATGGATGTCACAGAAACTCAGTCCTACTTCCATTCTTCCCAGGCTCTAGCCACCTCTTCAGGGGGAAAATGCAGAAAGTGAGGAAGAGTTGCCTAGTGTGATTGTTCTATTCACCATAGAGGGAGAGGAAAGTGGAGAGAAAGAGGAAGAGGAAAGTGAAGAGAAACAGGGAGAAAAGAATTGTTGAGAAGAAAAAGAGAGAAAAAACAAAGGAAATGAGCTGATGACATATTCGAACAAGAAGAGAAAAATTTTAGGGGCAGCAGAAAAGGAGGTCACTTCTCCAATTCCACTACAGTTGAATTCTTCAAGTGAAGAAGGTCCAAGTATGTCCAGCCCTTCTAATCCTATACCCTATTTTTGTGTTTGATTCTAATGATGATTTAGACATTCCTATTGCTCTTCACAAGGGCACTAGGGCGAGTGCTAAGCATCCCCTCTCTAAGTTTGTTTCATACTCTCATTTGCCTTCTTCTATAAAGCTTTTGTGTCCAATCTTTTGTTGAGATGAGCTTTGTATTATTAGGTTACTCTTAGCTGTTAGTTATTTGATTTTATCTTTGGATTGTTGCCTAAGGGTACTACTGTAATTTCCTTCTTTAATGTTTAATACAAATAGGGCTGAGACTCTTGTCTTAACCCTAAGCTTCTCATAAATGTTTACATGGTATCAGAGCCTTTCTTAGAGAGAAACACCACCACCCGAACATCACCACTCCCTGTGCCACCCTCCTAGACACTAACCCATACCAACCGCAGCCTCTTAGACCCCAAACCCAACCAGCCGCAGCCTCCCTCATGCCAACCTAGACCAGCCACAGCCTCCACCAGCCCTACCCAGCCCAGCCGCAGCGTCCACCAACCCTACCCAACCCAGACGCAGCCCTACCAGCCCACCCTTGACCAGCCGCAACCCTCCATGCTGGTCTAAGCCCTAGCCAACAGCCCCTGCCCCAATTTCTTAACCATCTGCTGTTTTGATTTAAGTTTAAACTCCACCGGTTGTCTTCTAGTCCATTTATGGACATTTGATCCACGGACTGATACTCTGGCATCCTCTATGGTGTTTTGATTTCTGATTGTGTGCTCCATGTCCGTTGGTACCAGTTTCTTTTCCTCATTTCGTGTTCGTTGCGGGTATTAATTTTTGTGTTGATTCTCGATAATGGATTCAACAAAATCCAACGTGAATTCACAGTTGCCTAAGTGTGAACATGTTATTGTTGCTCCCATCAATAGCCCGGATGTTATACGTCACTATTCAATGGCCAAAACTACCTACCATGGTCCAGATCTGTAATCATGTTCCTAAGGGGGTAGAGGACAGATAGAGTATATCAACGGAGTAATTCAAGTACCTAACACCGAGGATGCCTCTTATGACAAGTGGGAGATGGAAAACTCCACTGCCATGACTTGGCTCTGCCACTCCATGGTTCCAGAGATTGCTGAAGGTTTTTTGGACATGGTGACTGCCAGGATATTTGGGAGACCATGACCACCACTTATTCCAGAAAGGGCAATTCCGCCCGTTCTCGTGTTCATCGTACAGAGGTTGTTGATTCCTCCATTGTTGATGATATTCCTTCTTCATCCACCGCATTGTCTTCTTCAGAATAGGAAACTCTTTGCCGCTTGATGTCTTGACTGGATACACCTACTACTGCCTCATCATCTTTTGCTCGTTCAGGTAACTTAGCCACTTCTGTGAGTGCATTCCATTCCAAATCTAGTTACCCTTGGATTATTCATTTAGGGGCTTCTGATCATATGCCTGGTTCCTTCCCTGTGTTTTCTGATTATAAACCATATTCAGGACAAGATAAAGTCAAGATTGCTGATGGAACCGTCTCTTCGGTTTCAGGCAAAGGTTTAGTCTGTCTCTCTCCCACATTGTCTTTATCTTTTGTTTTGCATGTTCCTAGTTTTACCAATAATCTCTTATCTATCAGTCGTATTATCCGTGATCACAATTGTAGTGTCACATTTTTCCCTTCTCATTGTGTGTTTCAAGATCTTATCACGAGGAGACGATTGACAGTGGTAAAGAGGAGAATGGTCTTTATCTTCTAGAACCACAGGAACAACCTCATCTGGCACATCATTCTACTTTAGCTAGCTCTAAATCTAGTGATATCATGCTTTGGCATAGACGTCTAGGACATCCTGCCTTTGGTTGACTTCAATTTTTATTTCCTTCTTTATTATCCAATAAAAATGTATCCACTTTTCGATGTGAAGATTGTGAAGTTGGAAAGCACCACCGTGCTTCTTTTTATCCCAGTAATAATAGAAGTACTAGTCCTTTTTCTCTTATTCACTCTGATATTTGGGGGCTTCCCGTGTTGTTACACATAAAGGTCATAGGTGGTTTGTCACATTCATTGATGATTTTTCTAGTGCTTCTTGGGTGTACATGATGAAAGAAAAGAGTGAAGTTCACTCCATCTTCAAAAATTGTCATAAAATGATTTGTACTCGGTTTGATGCCCGTGCCAAAATTATTCATTCAGATAGGAGAATGTTACTTTAAATCTGGTCTTGAGGATTATTTTGTGGATCATAGCATAATTCATCAAGCATCTTGCACCAACCCCACAATAGAATGGGGTTGTTGAACGCAAGAATAGGCATCTCTTAAAAACTGCAAGGTCTATGTTATTCTCTGCTCAGGCTCCAGAGTCTTTCTGGCTAAAAGCAGTCTTAACTGCTACCTATTTCATCAATCGATTACCCACTCAAGTACTCAACAAAAAGTCTCCGGTTGAAGTACTCTATAGTCCTTCTGCCTTGTTTTCTATTCCTCCTAAAGTCGTTAGCTGTGTATGTTTTGTTCATAACCATGCTCCAACACGAGGAAAACTTGATCCTCGTGCTATCAAATGTGTCTTTGTTGGTTACTCTGCTATATAGAAAGGCTATAAATGTTACCACCAAGGCAATAAATGTTACCAACATCCTACCCGGAAGTGGTATGTCTCCATGGATGTCACCTGTTTTGAGGAACAGTCTTATTTCACTCCTCAGACACCTCTTCAGGGGGAGAATAGGCATATAGAAGAGTTGCCTGATGAGGTTTCTACTCCTAGTGATGTACTTGCTATCCTGTGCCAGTGCATGTGCCTAATGTTCCTATGTCTAATCCATTTGAGATATTGAGGACTATTAAAAATCAGGATGAAATCGATAGAGGGATAGATGAGGAACCTAGGAAAAGAGGAGGGAACCCAGAAAAAGAGGATATAGTATATCAGAGAAGAACTTGGAGGATGAAAGATAAGACCATTGCTCTAGATCCTCCACTCCACTCCACTCTCCTACTCCTGATGAGAACCTAGGCAACTCTAATTCTACTCCTGGTATTGATTCTCCTGTCATTGATTCTACTCCTGCCATTGATGATTTAAATATTCCGATTGCTACTCATAAAGGTGTTTGGTCATGTACTCAACACCCCATATCTAAATTTGTCTCTTATAGTTGCTTCTCTCCTTATAAAGCTTTTGTGTCAAATCTTGCTTCTGTGTCTGTACCTAACCATGTACAAGATGCACTCACCGATCCCAAGTGGAAGAATGCCATGATTGAGGAGATGAAAGCGCTCCACAAAAATAGCACCTGGGAATTGGTTGAACTACCTAGAGAGCATAAGATAGTGGGGTGCAAGTGGGTGTTTGCAGTCAAGCACAAGGCAGACGGATCTATTGAAAGGTACAAAGCCAGGTTAGTTACAAAAGGTTTTACACAAACCTATAGGGTAGATTATGAGCAAACATTTACTCTAGTTGCTAAGATGAATACTGTGAGAATTCTTTTATCCCTTGCTGCTAACTTAAATTGGCCTCTTCATCAGTTTGATGTAAAAAATATGCGTTTCTGCATGGAGATTTGGCAGAAGAAGTATATATGGATATTCCTCCAGGCTTTGAAGACTCTAAAACCAAAGGGAAATTTTGCACGCTTACAAAATCCCTGTATGGGCTTAAACAGTCTCCAAGAGCATAGTTCGAAAGATTTACTCAAGCTATGGTGAACTATGGCTTTAAACAAAGCGAAGGCGATCATACATTATTCATTAGGCATTCCTCACAGGGGAAAGTCACTGTACTGATAGTGTATGTGGATAATATTGTCTTGACAAGAGACGATGTGGAAGATATGCAAGAGTTGAAACACCTGGCCAAGGAGTTTGAAATAAAAGACTTAGAAAATCTCAAGTACTTTTTAGGAATTGAGGTGGCTAGAAGCAAACAATGAATCTTTATCTCCCAGAGGAAATATGTTCTTGATCTTCTCAAAGAAACTGGTATGCTTGGAAGTAAGGCATGTGATACTCCTATGGAAGCTAATCAGAAGTTAGGGGATGACACAGATGGAGCAGTGGTTGACAGGGGGAGATACCAGAGATTGGTGAGCAAGTTTATTTACTTGTCACATACTCGTCCTGACATCACTTTTGTTGTAAGCATTGTTAGTCAGTTCATGCATGCTCCCCACGAGTCTCACTATGGTGTTGGTCTTCGAATTCTTAGTTATTTAAAGTCAGTGCTTGGGAAAGGTCTATTCTTTGGTTTATATGATCATCTTCAAGTAAAAAGTTATACAGATGTAGACTGGGCAGGCTCTGCCAAGGATAGACACCTCAGGATATTGCACCTTTGTTGGAGGAAATCTTGTCACCTGGCGTAGCAAGAAACAGGGCTGTGGTATCTAGATCAAGTGCTAGAGTTGAATTTCGAGCCATGTCCCAGCGAATTTGCGAACTACTGTGGATAAAAATTCTATTGAAAGATCTTAGACTTGAGCCTACAGATTCTATGAGGTTGTACTGTGATAATATAGCGGCCATCAGTATTGCACATAACCCAGTACAACATGACCGAACTAAGTATGTAGAAATCGACAGACACTTCATCAAGGAGAAATTGAGCAATAGAGTGATCTGTATTCCATTTGTGAAGTCTAGTGAACAATTAGCAGATGTCCTCACAAAAGGTCTTGGAAGTAGGACTCATCATTACTATCATAGCGAGCTAGGCATGCGAGATATCTTCGCACTAGCTTGAGGGGGAGTGTTGAGATGAGCTTTGTATTATCTAATATTAGCTAGTTATTAGGTTACTCTTAGCTGTTAGTTATTTGTTTTTATCTTTGGATTGTTGCCTAAGGGTATTATTGTAATATCCTTCTTTGAGGTTTAATACAAATAGGGCTGAGACTCGTCTTAACTCTAAGCTTGAATCATAAATGTTTACATCTTTCCTCGATTTCTACTCCTAACCATGTTCAAGAAGCGCGCTCTGATCCTAAATAGAAATCCGCCATAGTTGAAGAGATGAAAGCACTTCACAAAAATACACTTTGGGAAGCAGAGTTACCTAAAGGGAAAAAAATGGTAGGGTGCAAGTGGGTGTTTACAGTGAAACACAAAGCTGATGGAACCATCGAAAGGTTCAAAAAGCCAGGTTGGTGGCTAGAGTTTCTCAAACTTTTGAAGTGGACTATCCGGAGACATTTCCACCCGTGGCAAAAATGAAACTCCATAAGAATTCTATTATCTCTCGCAGCAAACTTAGAGTGGCCATTACACCAGTTTGATGTGAAGAATTGTTTTCTGCATGGTGACTTAGAAGAAAAGGTTTACATGGACATTACCCCAGGTTTCGAAGATACTAAGACGATAGGAAAGGTGCGTCGTCTTAAAATGTCTTTGTGTGGGCTTAAACAATCACTTATAGTGTGGTTTGGCAGGTTTTCTCAAGCTATGCTCAAGTATGGTTTCAAACAAAGCCAAGGGGATTATACTCTCTTCATTAAGCACTCTCCTATGGGTAAAGTAACTACTTTGATTGTTTGAAGATGATATTGTACTTGCAGGAAATGACTTCGAAGAGATGAAATAGTTGAAAACCTATCTCTCTAAGGAGTTTGAAATAAAGGATTTGGGGAATTTGAAGTATTTCTTGGGAAATGAAGTGACTATATCCAAGGAAGGGATATTTATATCTCAACAAAAGTATATTCTGGATTTACTAAAGGAACAGGCATGTTGAGAAGTAAGGCAATTAATACTCCAATGGATCCTAATTTGAAATTGGGTGATGATCCCGGTGGAGAAGTAATAATAGATAAGGGCAGAGATTGGTAGGTAAACTAATCTACCTGTCCCACGCTAGACCTAGACCTGTCATTGCTTTTGCAGTTATTGTGGTCAGTCAGTTTATGCGTCCTCCTAGACAGCTTCATCTTGATGCAGTGTTTTGAATAGTGAGGTATCTTAAGTCAGCACCAAGAAAAGGGTTGTGCTTTGCTAAGCATGGTCATACCCTAGTAGAAGCCTACACCGATGCAGATTGGGCCGAGTCGGTAACTGACATAAGGTCAACTATATTGTACGTTTGTTGGGGTAATTTGGTAACTTGGAGGAGCAAGAAGCAGTTAGTAGTGGCCATGTTCAGTGCAGAGGGAGAGTTCAGAGCCCTGGCACAGGGGGTGTGCGAGTTATTATGGATCCAGGTTGTGTTATCGGATCTTGGCTTTGGGCCTAAGGACTCAATGAGATTGTAATGTGATAATAAAGTAGCCATTAACATTGCTCACAATCCCACCATTCAACATGATAGGACGAAGCATGTGGAGATTGACAAACACTTTACCAAGGAGAAATTGAACAATGGGAGCATTTGTACTCCTTTTGTAAAGTCAGGGGAGTTAGCACTGATGTCCTTAAATAGAGTCTTGCCAGTGGATCACAATGTTCTAATAATCACTAGACGCTAGTCGGACGGTTGAAGGGGGGGGGGGGGGGGGGGGCTAGGCCTAGGCAGATTTTTTTTCAATAAACTAATTATATAATGGATATATATACAAGTTATGTGGTATTATTTAAGAATAATTATAGATTTGGGGTTCAAACAATATATCTATATAAAGGTTTTGTAGTGTTTTTTTTGGAAATAAGTAAACATTATGAGAAGGTTTTTAATATTTAAAAAACTATTAGGGATCTATTAATAATTAACTTAAACATAAAGTGCATATTTATACACTAATGTTAGACGTAACTGTGAGAGTAATTTTTTTCTCTTCTTATTTTAACAAAATTACAATTTCATCCCAACCCGCCTAAACCCCTGCCTAATATGTTGGGCAATTTTCCAAACGCCTAGGAGGAAATCCAGCTGGCGGGACACCGCCTAGGCACACCACCTAGTGCCTAGGCGGCCGCCTAAACCAATTTTTAGAACACTGGTGGATCGTTTTACTTTATCCTTAGCAAGTTGGGCATGGGAGATATCTTTGCACCAGCTTGAGGGGGAGTATTGAGAGCTGTTTTACTTTATATTGCTCCTTTTAATTTATTATGTAGTGGAGGACTTCTATGTAATTCATCTATCTCTCATTATAAATAGAAGGGACACTCACTATTGTGAGCTCTAAGCTTAGAAAAACATTCTCTGGAAAAATACAACAATAAAAACCGAGCCACTATTCCTCCACATATGTGTTTTGAGTCGGAGCTTCTTGTTGCTCCGACAGGGCAAAGAACTAGAGGAATAGGCACCTCTTCCTCTACAATCTTCTCCCCCTGAGGAGGTGGGTGTGAAGTTTAGAACAGAAGTGAGGCTTGAAGAATGTCACATCCACATGGACATACCACACTTCCTGGAAGGCAGGAGAAAACACTTGTATTCCTTTGGAACAGTAGCCCATAAAAACACACTGAATAGCACTTATGATCAATATTTGTAGCAGAATACATCAATGCTCTTAAGCAACAAGCAAACACTGAAATATGAAATAAAGAAAGTATGAAATTATTGTGACAGATCAACCAGCCTGCTAACAATGAGAACTGGAGCTCTCTGCTGGTGGCATAATCAACGGCCCGGTCGACGGGATAGGTCTACCGACTGCATTCCAATATATCTTAAGAGCCTGGGATAGCTTCTTTTCGTTTTATTTATTTTTTTTTAATTTTTTTTTTGCGAGTGGCAACAATCACTTACAAGTGATTGTTTAAAAACTTATACCGTTCAAATTAGCTTTTTCACGGCTTTTGAAAAATTCGCATTACTTTCTGAAGCTTAAAAAAAAAAAGTTTTAAAAAAGCTCCAATTTATAGCTTTTAAAGTATAAGGGTATTTCTATAATTGTTCCTCATTAATAATATATATACATGTGTTGGCTAACCTGAAAGGTTAAGCCTTCACTTTCTCTCTAACCTATTTCTTAACATGGTATCAGAGCCTCCAATGGAGACTCACAAAACCTAATTACCACCATTGCAGCCCTACCCGACACCACCACCTTCACAACACACCACAACGATTACAGCACACCACCACCATCGCAATCAACTTACCCATCGCAGACCCAACCCCATCGCAAGACCCTACCACAACAGACCTCAGACCATCGCAAGACCCTACCACAATAGACCCCACACCATCGCAAGACCCAACCACGAAAATCCCACACCATCACAGCTCTACACAGTCCCAACCACACCAGACTTTGCAGTCCAGCCTAACCCAGCCCCTCCCTGACCTGCGCTAGATCATCCAACCTCTCTCTGACCCTCGCCGGACTACCCAGGCCCTCTCTGGTCTGCACCCAACCACCCAGCATCTCCCTAGCCTACACCGGAGCAACCAAAACCCTCCCTGGCCATCACAGCACCACCCAGACCCCTTCCTGACTTGCGCAACATCTTGGACTGCTAGCCGAGTCCTCTTCTCTATTTCTCAACCTTGATCGAGCTCTCTGGGTGCAGATTCCCATAGGTCTGACTTCAAAGTGTTGTTTTGATTGGTGATTTTCTCATTCATCCTGTCTCGGTCTTGCATACCCCTCATTGGTTAGATTTTGGTATGCGTTCTTGTTAATGTTCTTCTACGCAAGGATCAAAATTTCCTTCTATTTCCATCGAAACAGCCGAAACGTTCCCGTTTCCTAGGTCATGGAAACGAAACAGCCATGGAATCTCAAAATTCCATGGATTCCATCGAAACGACTTTGTTTCTTTTGTTTCCATCGAAACATAATTGTTCCCATCGAAATAAACCTATGATTCAACATCATTTCATTTGCTTCCAACGAAATATACTTGTTTCCATCGAGATAATCATGTGGATGGGTACTTGTCATATGAACAACCATTTTATTTTAGAGATAGCTTATTAGCTTACTATGTACTTATATGTATCTTTTGCATTCCATGAAGTGTTTTGTAGATTTTATGAAGTGTTTGACATTAGATTGGCGACTTAAACCACATGTATTTTCAATTTGACCTACACATTTTTAATGTATCTCTACATATATAGACCTCTCAAAGGTTCAATTAATTAATTATTAGCTTTATACACGCATATAGTTAAGTTTTAAGTTATGTTTCCCCATGTTTCTCATTGTTTCCAATTTTTTCCACTGTTTCCACATGTTTTCGAAATGTTTCCGAAACTTTTCCGTTTTTGGGCAGACCGAAACGAAATTTTGATCCTTACTTCTACGTTTGTGTCCGATTGGTTTAAGACTCCTATTTGATAGTTGGTATCAATATGGCTTATTCCGGTTCCACAAAAAATGTCAATGATATTGTAAGTACGCAAATTACCACGACCAAATTGAATGGGTCCAACTACTTCTTGTGGGCTCAAGCAATGAAAGTTGCTATAGGTGCTCGAAAGAAGCTAAAATATATTTTGTTTGGACCACCCTTGAAGGATGCTAAAGAGTATTGAGGATTGGGTTTCTGAAAATTATATTGTTATGTTATGTCTTGGTTGTGGAATAGTATGGAACCGTCTATTTCATCAAGTGTCGTGTTTTTGTCTTCGGGCAAGGATATTTGGGAGTCTATTCATGATATGTTTTCCATGGAAAGCAATGTTTCTCGAGTCTATGATGTTTATCAGAATTTGTTCCTTCTTCAACAGAATGAGAAGTCGATTAGTGAGTACTACAATACATTCAGGGGTTTAATGGATGAGTTAACACAGCACCATCCGGTTACAAATGATGTCAAAGTTATGAAGAAACAACGTGAGGAATTTAATGTCTCTAAATTCCTTGCTGGGATACATAATAACCTTCAGTCCGTTAAGTCACATATTTTAGCAAGAGATGGTAACATACCTTCGTTGAGTAATGTGTATTCTCGCATCCTCCGTGTGACTACTGAGTCTTCCTCCATTTCTGAGTCCTCTACAAATGATAATTCTACACTTGTCACATATGCAGGCAATCAGGGGACCTTTCGTGGTCGTGGCAAATTTCATACTAATAATCGGGGTCGTGGTGGTCGTGGTTTTAGTAATTACCAGTCAAGTTTTAATAGTAATCGACGACGAGGGGGTCCTCCTAGTCGTGGTCGTGGTTTTGTTAAGAGGACGTGGGAGAACTGGCTGTCTTTATTTTCCCATTGTAGGGGTGACAATCATACAGTTGATCGATGTTATGGTCTTCATGGTAAGCCCAGGGAGAATCCGCCTAATCCAGCTTTATTCACCTCTGATAATCCCTCTGCGCATCAAGAAGTTAGTGCTCCTATTCCACAGGCTGTTGCTTCTTCGAGTGAGTCTATCACTCTTTCTCGGGAGGAGTATAGTGCCTTAGTCCAACAACAACAACAACTATCTATGTCTGATTCCGCTGGCTTTGCTCATTTATGTAACATTGCAAGTTTCTCTTCTTCTGCTCCTTCCCCGTGAGTCGACTCAGGAGCTTCTGCCCATATGACTGGTAAGTCCAATAGTTTTTCAAAGTTAACTACTTCACCCGCCAAGTCCTCAGTTGTTCTCGCTGACGGTCGGTTTTGTCCCATTGTTGGGATCAATTCTGTCTCTCCGACCACTTCACTTTGTCTTCTGTCAATTATATTCCTCAATTTCCTTTTAATCTCTTATCGGTCAGTCAACTTACTAAATCAATTAATTGTTCTATAATTTTTTACCCTGATTGTTGTGTCTTTCAGAATCTCAACTCGAAGAAGATGATTGGTGGAGGTTGTGAGCAGAATGGTCTTTACTACCTTGAACAACATCCCTCAACTAATAAATCAGTGGCTTTACACGCAGCTGTCTCATCGCATCAATGGCGTTGTCATTTGAGACATCCATCGTTGCAGTCCTTGAAGCTGGTTTTTCAGTCTTTTAAGTCCGTGTCTACGTTAGAATGTGAGGCTTGTCAGTTAGGCACGCACTATAGAGTATCTTTTCCTTTACGTCAAAATAATTGTCAGTCCGCTCCTTTTAAGCTTGTTCATTCCGACATTTGGGGTTCGTCTAGACATAAGAGTCTGTTAGGTTTTTCGTAATTTGATTCTTTTGTGGATGATTGTTCAAGGATGTCATGGATATTTTTAATGAAAGATCTTTCTGAAATTTCTTCAATTTTTCAATTATTTCATAGTGAGATTGTGACTCAATTTGATTGTGTCATTCGTACTTTACAATCTGATAATGCTTTGGAATATGTTAAAGGACCACTTCAATCATATTGTGATTCTCATGGGATTATACATCAAGTCTTCTTGCAGTTATACTCCTCAACAGAATGGAGTTGCTGAACGTAAGAATAGACATCTTCTGGAAATAGCTAGAACTCTTATGTTTCAAATGAAAGTCCCTAAGGAATTTTGGGGGGATGTTATCTTATAAATCGTATGCCCAGTTATGTTCTTAATGGTGGCATTCCTCATTCTATCTTATATCCTGATAAGACCTTGTTTGCTTTGCCTCCTCGTGTGTTTCGTTGTGTTGCATTTGCTCATGTTTTTACTCTAGGTTAGGATAAATTAGATCCTCGTGCTACAAAATGTGTCTTTGTGGGGTATTCCCATACTCAGAAATGATATAAGTGTTGGAATCCTCAAAATCGTCGTTATGTGGTTAGTGCTGATGTTACCTTTTTTGAAGGTACACCTTTTTTTTTGTCGTCTAGAACCTCCTTAGATGTTTATGTCCTTACTCCGGTTTCCTCTGTTCCTCTACCCATTCCTCCTACTTCCGGGTCTCCCACTTCTGGGTCTTTGCCATTACAGGTGTACTGTCGCCGTGAAAAGTCATCAAGGACTGAGACTCCTTCTGCTCCACCTCTTGTATCATCAACTTCGAGTGAGGTCCCATAGTCTGATGATCTGCCTATTGCGCTTCGTAAAGGTACTCGTTCTTGTACTCAGCATCCTATTGATCAAGTTGTGTCTTTTTCTCATTTGTCTCCTACACTTTTCTCCTTTGTGCTTTATCCTCTGTTTCTGTCCCTAAGTCTCATACTCAGGCATTAACTTCACCGGG
The DNA here is from genome assembly GCA_033977485.1 of Hydrangea macrophylla. NCBI lineage: Eukaryota > Viridiplantae > Streptophyta > Magnoliopsida > Cornales > Hydrangeaceae > Hydrangea > Hydrangea macrophylla. The sequence continues at coordinate 58,243,823 of CM066997.1, read as the reverse complement.
ATGGAAGAGTGCTATGGATGTTAGCATTGTCCAACAATGGTACCTGGGAGTTAGCTGATCTTCCTTCTGGGAAGCAGGTTGTGGGTTGTCATTGGGTGTATGTGGTTACGTATCAACCTCATGGTACTGTCGAACAGTTGAAAGCTCGGTTGGTTGCGAAAGGGATACACAAACTTTCGGTGTTGATTGTTTTGAAACCTTCTCTCCCGTTGCTCGTCTTAGTTCGGTTAAAGTGCTTTTGTCTATTGCTGTAATCAGAGATGGCCTCTTTACCAACGAGATATCAAGAATGCTTTTCTTCATGGTGATCTTTAGGAGGAGGTTTACATGGAGCAACCTCCTGGGTATATTGCTCAGGGGGAGTCACATAAGGTGTGTCGGTTGAAGAAAGCTATCTACAGACTTAAACAATCTCCAAGGGCTTGGTTTGACAAGTTTAGTAAAGTAGCTAGCTTATATGGGTTAAAGAGAACAAATTCTGATCACTCAGTATTTGTAAGACATTGTGAGAAAGGCACCATTATTCTAGCAGTTTACGTGGTTGATATAGTGATAACTGGCAATGATAATGAAGGCATACAATTGTTGAAGACTCCCTTGATTAAGCATTTTTATATGAAAGATTTGGGATTACTGCGTTATTTCTTAGGCATTGAAGTTGCTAGATCTACGGAAGGAATTTGTTTGTCTCAGAGGAAGTATGTTCTTAATCTTCTAGATGAAACAGGTTTGATAGGTTCAAAACCTGTTGACACTCCGATGGTATCAAATATAAAGTTTAGTAAAGATGATGGAGCAGACTTCAGTGATGCTGGACAATATAGAAGACTAGCGGATAAGTTGATTTATTTAACTATGACTCGACCTGATATCACCTTCTCTGTAGGAGTTGTTAGTTAGTTTATGCAGAATCCCAAGTTATCACATTGGGAGGCAGTGTATCGTATATTGAGGTATTTAAAAGGTGCTCCTGCTAATGGTTTAGTGTTGAAACCTTCGGATAACTTGGAGAGACTGGGGTTCTCAGATGCTAGTTGGGCAGGAGATCATTTAGATAGACGTTCAGTGTCCGCATTCTGTGTATTTGTTGGTGTAATCTTGTTACGTGGAAAAGTAAAAAGCAAAATGTAGTGGCAAGATCGAGTGTTGAAGCTGAGTATAGAGCTATGGCTCATACTGCATGTGAGATGTTGTGGGTGAAATCTATTCTGCAAGAGATGGGGTTCTCAAGTGATAAGCCTATGAAGATGTATTGTGATAATCAAGCTGCCATGTACATTGCCAGTGATCTAGTGTTTCATAAGTGGACCAAACACATTGAAGTCGATTATCATTTTATTAGAGATATGGTCATGAGGAAACAAATTGTTACGTGTTTTGTTAGGACAAATAATCAATTAAGAGATATTTTCACTAAGGCTCTGAATAAGGGACCTTTCAATGATCTTTATAATAAGCTGGGTATGATAGATATCCATGCTCCAGCTTGAGGGGGAGTGTTAAAGTATAAGGGTATTTCTGTAATTGTTCCTCATTAATAATATATATACATGTGTTGGCTAACCTGAAAGGTTAAGCCTTCTCTTTCTCTCTAAACTATTTCTTAACAGTAGCTTTCTAAAATTAAAACATATGTTAAATCCAAAAAGTAGTTATTCTAAAAGCTAACCCAAACGGGCTCTAGAAGTGTAGGATAGAAAGATCACCTTTGTCATAGTCATGATTGAGTTTAATGTAGATGATTCTCCAACTCCCCGACATAAAATTATTGTCAAAAGTACCAAGAGAATTGGAGCCAATACATTAATAGATAGCACTCCTAAGAACTCCTCGCCACCATGTCCAATCCAACTTGGTATGTTATCCTTAAAAATGGGAAAAAGCTCCAATATTGCAACTACATAGCTCGCTAAGCTTCGTGCTATGCTAGCTGCACCGATATGATAGTCAAGCATCAGCTGCGAAAACACGAGAAAAGCGGTGATCTCATTGAAAGCTGTGTATGTATACAAGTATGCTCCCCCAACAACTGCTGGAAAACGAGAAGCCAGCTCAGCATAACAGAGTGCATTGAGTACACAAGATGCTCCAGCAAGTATGAAGCTAATTGTGACCCCTGCATTGAAGCAGTAAAGATTGTAAAGTATTCAAAATACAAAATTGATCAATTTTTGAAAAGCAAATAGGTAAAGTACCAACAACAATTGGAGCTATGTTGTACTGTAGCAATTAAGTAATGCTTCAATACTCCATAAATTTATCATGAGGCTAGGAGGAACTTTATCATGTCTATACATTAGCTTCAAGGGAGTAAAACATCCCATAGTTTTGATAGGTGTAAGTATCTTCCGGTTGCCAAAAATGGGAGAACAACCCATGCAGCATGAGGCGCACAAAACTGCACATAATCACACAAAATTCATGCTCCCAAACACTATAACAGAGAATCGAAAATTGGAGGGGCGACCCACCAGCCAGAAAATACGAAGGTCTAGAGTGACAAAGCTTCAATTTGTGTATAGAGACCTCTGTACACTCGAACTTCTTCAATTCCTTTACCACCTAACGCTCCAAAAAAGATAGAGGAGCCCTATTTCAAAAATCTATACACTTAAATGTTCTGCCATTAGAACAGAGCTAGTGGTTGTCCCATCTTGGGGATTATGCTAGCAAGTAACTTCAAATTTTTGCATTCTGATTGAAACAAAAGTGCAAATTGACACAAAACATGATCAACCCCCTATTCTATACGCATACTTGAAACTAAAAAGATCATGAGTTACTTTTGTTGGATGAAACCATGGCTAAGAGAACGAATCTCATCCCTTCTTCGGAGGATTGGCTCTGCCAAAGTAGTGCTTCATGAGCGAGCCGGCATCTCAAGTCACCCTTATTTTGTGCATCTTCGAAATGCTGGTTTGGTTTGTGGCTTCAGCCAAAAGCCCTAAGATCCAAACACATCCTAGCAAAATCACGCGTGTTTTCCTTAACCCATTAAGTCCTTTGCACTTGTTTTGGTTAAAAATACTCTTTTATGCATAAAGAACTCCAAATTGTCATAACTTTTGCTCTACTAGTTCGTTTTAAGTAAACTTTGATGTTTTGGAATCAGAAAAACGAGATTATCAGACGAGATCAATATTGCCAATGAAATTCTAGACAAGAAAAGAAAAAAAAAAAAAACACTAAGTAGTAAAATTGGATTTTTTTTTTTGCACAAATCAAATAAAAAGATATTTCTTTTGTAAAATTGACATACATAGGTGCGTAGATCTCGAAAAAATACATGAAACCAAAAAATATATATATACAGCCAGGTTCTAGAGCACACTGGGTATGCGAACTGGGTTTGCGCACTGGGATTTAAAGCCTAAAAAAACCGCAGGTCAGCGGAGCAACGGGGCAGCCTGCTGTTTTTTTAGACTAAAAATCCCAGTGCGCATACCCAGTGCGCTTTAGAGCTTATCACCCAAAAAGGCCAAAAAAAATAATAATAAAGTTATGGTCATCTAATTCAAACCGATAGTATTAGTTGTTCAAATAGATAAAAGCTCCAAATGAAGCTCCAAACAACCTTTTTTTGCATAATTTTCAAGTTCAATGCGTAGATCTCGAAAAAATACGTGAAATCAAACAAAGAAAAACAAAATCCAATCAAAAAAGCCGGAAAATAAGAAATTTATGACCATCTAAAGTTGGCATTTTTCAAACATATAATATTACCTATTTGAAACATTTTATATGTTATATGTTTTCGCTGTTTGAGGCTTAATTTTACCTGTTTTGCAAAATTGGTCATTCCAATGGGTAGATCTTGAAAAAATACATGAAATAAAAAAATAAAAATAATCATAAAGAAAAAACACCCAAAAAGGCCAAAAAAAAAATAATAAATAAAAATAAAAGAGAGTTATGGGCTTTATGGCAATCTAAAGTGGTCATTTTTCTAACAGATAATATTATCTGTAATATTATCTATAATATTATCTATTTGTAACCGATAACAGAAAAAATCGTCGACCAACCAACTAAAAAATTCGATTTTTTTTCTACAGAATTCCATATCACATGCGGATGGATCTCATTTTAAAGATCCCGATTTCACGATTCAAAAAATATAAGTTTTATGAAAAACGAGTTTGAAAATTGTAAGTTATGGAATTTGAAAGTTTAAAGTTATAGGAGCAGAATTTTAAAGTTTAAAGAAAGGGTAAAAAGCATTTTGCCCCCTCAAACTATACACGCTTTTGCAATTCACACCCCGAACTTTAAAAAGTTGCAATGTCCCCCTGTATCTTTAGGGTTGCAACATGGTTCAAAACTCGGACGATACCAAGTCGTATCGGCCGAGTTAACTCGGTTTCGGTGGGCACCGAAACGAGTCAACTCGACGATACTGAGACGAGTCAAAAAAAAAAATCAACGACATACCAGATCTGTGTTTTTGTGATTCACCAAGGGCCTCTCTCTTTAGATCCCCATCTCTCTTGATTTATCGCAATCTTCAAGTTCAATCTTCCTTTTGGGTCCTAATATGTGTGTCGATCTATGCGTGTGTGTGTACGTCCATCTGTGTGTGTGTGTGTGTGTGTGTGTCGATCTCACCGTGTGTTTGTATGTTTTGGTGTGTGTCTGTGTGTGTATTTTTTACGATATTCTTAGGGTCTTTTATATACTACTAGATATAATCTTCTTCTTTTTTCTTTTTCTTTTTTTTTTTCCTTTTTTTTTCTTTTTTATGTAATATATATACACCAAATAATCAAAAAGTAGACATACACCAAATAATTAAAAAGTCGACATACACAACTTAGAGCATCTTCAATCCTTGACCCAAACCCATATCAAACTTAAATTTGGTTCAAAATCCCCAAAAATACTCTTAGGGTATTTAGTATATTTTTTTGCTGAACATTAGGGTATTTATATTATAATAATACTAATAACATCTTAATATTTTTTTTAAAAATCAAAATCCCCTAAAATACTCTTTAGGGTATTTAGTATTTTTTTTTTTAACTGAACATTAAAAAATAATAATAAGGATTTACAAATATCAACTAAATTTTGGCCAAATATATATGTATCGATAATCTTAATTTATATTTCCAACCCCCATGACACTCCATGTGGCACTGATATTTCATGTTATTGTAATATATGTATTATTTGGTAGTATTGAACAATTTCGAACCAATTATGTGTGACAATTATCAAACATTAGATCGACAGCGTCTGAATTGAATGACACGTGCTGCGATAATTGGCTCATTGTGTATTGTGGTAATAGATTAGGCCAATTTTGCTATTCTTATTATTTTTGAATTTTAAAAAAAAAATTATATTTTTAATGTTCCCCTGAACTTCAAAAAGTTGAAATGGCACAACCCCTCCACCCCCCCCCCCCCCCCCCCCAAAGTATCGTCTGTGTTGCAATGTCCCCCCTTAACTCTCTTTTTTGTTGCAATGTCAAACCTGTTATCACATTCCATCAAGAAATGTGATGGAACTTGCTCATGTGGGATGCACATGTCAAATTTCAAGGGCATTTATGACATTTCACCTTTCGCTTCTAAATTAACAATCATTAATATCATAAAAATCATATAAACTCAGTTAATTCTATTGAGCTGTCATTTTCTTTAATCTGTTAATTTGTTGCGTAGCAAGAAAAAAATTTGGAGTTTTTATGATTGTTAATTTAGAAGGGGATAGTGAAATGTCATAAGTGCCTTTGAAATTTAGCATGTGCATCCCACACGAGCAAATTACATTACATTTCTTGACGGAATGGGATGACAGGGTTGATATTGCAACATGAAAAAATAGTTTAGGGGAACATTACAACACAAACCATAGTTGGGACATTTCAACTTTTTGAAGTTCAGGAAGATATTGCAACCATAAAGATACTTAGGGGGGACATTGCAACTTTTTAAAGTTTGGGGTGTGAATTAAAAAAGCGTGTATAATTTGAGGGGGCAAAATACTTTTTACCCTTAAATAAAACTAAGGATGACATGACATAACTAATTCTCGAAGTACATAAAAAATAATAAATAAATAAAGTAACCAATGATCTAATTGCTACCCAAAAAAATAGCGAATAACCCTTGAAGGTAAAATGCCAAAAAAATTGGGTTTTAGCTTGTACCACCTCATTTGAGTGAATTCTAACGAAAAATCCCAAAAAAGGAAAAACAATGTTATCTCTATTATATAATAGGAATCAATAGATCATATGAATAACCACAATGAATCAAATAAATGTGCATTCATTAAATACAAGCACATAGATGCAGTAATTCAACAGCGAAGTCAATCGCTCAATTTTTTGTAGGCATACCTGGACCAGCATCACGAGCAACGGTGCCGGTGACAACGAAAATCCCGGCACCGATGGAAGCGCCAATGCCGAGAAGAACGAGATCGCATAGACCGAGACGGCGAACAAGACCTTCGCCGGAGCCAGTACGGACGGACGTTTCCGGAGAAGAAGACGTATTTAAGGGGGGTTTGGCTCTGGCAGCAGATGACCAAAAATGGGAGAAGTATGATGAAGATGGAACGGATTGACTGCTATTCTTCTCACCAGCCATCTCTCTCTCTAGAACTCTCTCCTTTCTCTCTCTACCACAGTCAGTCAGGGCCAGCACATGAGAAGATTTGGCACGTTTGTAACGGATTATGAGAAACAAATGATTTTAGTCCGGGATTTGGACCTTTTTGTCCTATTACTACTAAGAGCAACTCCAATGGTATTAGGTAAATGGGCTAGGCAAAATATCAATTTGGCTAGTTGAATAGGAAAATGCCTAGCCAATATATGGAAGCCACTCCAACCACAATAGTCAAATGACTAGCCATTTATTTGTTTTGCCATTTTTTCATTCAATCAATGACTTGGCCCACATCCCAAACCCAATCAAATTGAAGCACATAGGCCAACCACCATGATCATTGGCGCCATTTTTTTAGCTCACCTCCATCATCCTAGGCATTTTGGCTCTCCAATTGGAAAAGAGCCATTTTGGCTCATGTGATGGCTCTTTGCATTGGAGACCAAATTTGAGGTTTTGGCTAGGCATTTTGGTAGTTGAAGGTTTTGGCTAGGGTGATGGCTCCTCCCTTGGAGATGGTCTAAAGATAATAGTAAGTTACTATTTGGGCCTTTGTCTCTTTTGTCGTTAGATCATCTGCAATGGTATAAATCTGTATAGGAACTTTGGGTATTTTTAATATACAAAGTCCCCAAAGCTGTGAGGTATAGGAAGTAGAGTAATATTTGGGACACAACCTTCATACAACTTTTATATAACCTCTCTAAAAGATGTGTCTATCTCTCTCCTGTGATGTCACTGGACCCCACAGTGATACAGGAAAGAGATAGACACATCTTTTGGAGAGGTTGTATGAAAGTTGTATGAAGGTTGTGTCCCAAGTATTACCCTAAAAAGTATTAGGAACTCAATGTAGTAATAAAGTAATGGAAGTTAAGTTTACCGACAAAATGCGCCGTTAAAAGTAATGGAGGAGGCAAACTGACATAAAACATTTGTTGAGGGGCCAAAATTCATAATAATAATAATAATAAATAAATAAATAAATTTGGTTAGGAACCAATTTGCCAAACAAGGTATAGTTTGAGGGTGCAAATGAATTTTACCCTAAGTTTACCATTTTACTAAATTCACTTATTATACACCCAAACGGCAAAAATATTGTTGGGGGGATTTACCAAAAAGGACAATTATGGAGCACTTGTTAAGTTTAAAGCCAATTTAAAAGTACATTTACCAAAAAGGATAAAAAGTTGACAGTTGGTGCTCGCACGATATAAATTGGCGCACCATAATATCTCCCATGTGCTTTAACTCACTCAAACCGTCACCCACGCGCCCCACGCGCGCGTGTGTCGCGCGCCCAAGCGCGCCACGCACTGCTGCTTTCTCCCAGACTGCTCGCACCGTGCGAGCAGTGTACCGTATCATTTCTAATTTCGAAAAATATTTTTAAACTTTAAACCCTCATAACTTTTGATCTACAACTCTGTTTTTTACAAATTTTATACCGTTGGAACCGTGTCGACGAGATCTACAAAACTAGTACCATTATTGATATATTTTGAGCAAAAAAAAAAATTTGACATTTTACCTGCCTTGTTCAGTTGATCCTGAAAAACTTAAATTTTTACTTAATATTTATGTACGCGTTCAGTGACATTTCACTGACTTTCATGTACATCAGATGAAATTTCACTAGAAGTAACTGACTAGATTTTAAAGTCTAATTTGATAATTAATTTGTTAAAAAGTCTCTTAAATGCAAAGTTAAGTGAAATTTCACTTAATATCCATGTATGAGTTAAGCGAAATTTCACTAAATATTCATATATGCATAGTGAAATTTCACTTCTTCTTCTTCTTTTTGCATATTAAACAATGCATATTTTGTTAAAAGAAGTACATTTCACAATCAATTATAAAATACCAATTTTCAACCAAAACAAGTGTAGGAATTATTGTTAAAATTCATCCTTTGTTTTTTCTTTTCAAAACATTTTACCTGCCTTGTTAAAATTCACTTATTATTTATGTATGTAAAAACATGAAATTTCGCTTGATATACATAAAATATTAAGTGAAATTTCACTCAATTCTAGAGCTTTTAAAAGCTCTCCCCAAAAAAGCTCTAAGTTCAATTTTTGCAAAGCTCATAAACTAGTTACCAAATGAATTAACATGAAATTGTGCTTTAAAAAAGGAGAAGCACCAAAATGGGGGCCAAACTAAGCCTTAATGAGATAGCAATGGCTTTATTGCTATTCGTCTTTTTTTTAATTTTTTTTTTTCTCAAAACATATAAATTTTGCATACATAAATATTAAGTGAAAATTCACTGAACCCGTACATGCCTTCTTCCTGAAAAACTTGAAGTTAAACTTAACATTCGTATACTCGTTCAGTGAGATTTCACTTAGCATGTCAAGTGAAAATTCACTAGCTATCCCAAAAGTCGCTAGAAGTAACTCTCTAGAGTTTAAGGTCTAATTTGATACTTAATTTGTTAAAAAGTCCCTCAAATATCAATTTAAGTAAAATTTCACTTAATATTCATTTACAAGTTCAGTGAAATTTCACTTAATATTTATGTATGTCAAGTGAAATTTCACTCTTTTTTCTCTTTCATATTAAACAACGCATATTTCGTTTAAAAAAAATCAAATTTCACAAATCAATTATAAAACATTGTTTTTCAACCCAAACAAATGCAAAATTCTTGTGAAATTTCACAAAAACTCTCCTTAGGAACAAAGTGAACATTCGGGTTTTTTTTTCCTCACAACATATCAACTTGGCATGCGTGAATATTACGTGAAAATTCAATAACCCATACACGAATATTATGTGAAAATTCTATTAGGTTCGTCTGGAACATGACATGTAAAAATAAGAGTATTTTTTTTTGCTCAAAAGGTATCAACAATGGTACTAGTTTTGTAGCTCTCGTCGACACGATTCCAGCAGTATAAAATTTGTAAAAAACAGAGTTGTAGGTCAAAAGTTATGGAGGTTTAAAGTTTAAAAAATATTTTCGAAATAAATATCATATGGTACAGCCACTCACACAGTGTGAGTGGCTGAAACCAAACAAGGGCGCGTGAGGGGGCGCGAGAGTTGGGGGTTGTGCATGGGATTTTCTATAGTGCGTGCACTTATACCGTGTGAGCACTGTATTGGATTCCTTTTGTCCTTTTTAGAAAGTGGTCAAATCAATTGGAGTTTAAAACTTTTGACAGTTATTTGTGGGATTTTCCAACAATTATCTATTTTTTTCCCTTTCTTTTGTATACAAAAAGTGGATATTGTTAAAAAAAAAAACCTTAATAAAAAAATTAAAAAAGTATCAAACGGCAAAGGCATTGCCGCCCCAGCTTTAACTGGCAGAAACATTATCAGCCCACCCTCACCCGGCGATCCCCATTATGCTAGTTACACCACTGTGGCCCTTTCTCTCCTGGTACACGAACTTAGCCTAAATTTACCCTCTGCACACGACAATAGATGCTCTTACTTTTCTCCCCCATCTCTGCTTCTTGTGCCGCCGCCGTCTCACCGTCGTCGCCAATAATCACCATCACTCTTGGACACTACCTTCATATCTTTGGGTTGCTTCTCTCCTCTCATCTCTCAGTTCTCTGCTCTCTCTCCTCCCAAATAACTCAGAGAGCTATACTACCACCTCATATATATATATATACACAGTCCGCTTCTTGTGCACACGTCCGCAACTTATTAAGTTGCGGACTTCTATTTCCAACCGTTGGATCCAGTTTTCGTTAAGGGTATTGTAGTAATTTTACAAGATCTAGTGGCTAAAAATAAAAGTCCACTCAAGAAGCAGACTATATATGTATAAATATACACCTATATGCACATCTACTATACTATAAAGATACAACACATCATTTATGCTACTTCAAATTTTTGGGATACCTCAAATTGCCCACTCATTTTAGGGCTAGTTTACCACTCTATCCTTGCCCAACTGAGCGACAACTTACGCTCCCTCTGGCTTCTTCTTCCTCTTTGTCGTCTCTTCATCTCTTCTTCTCTCTCTGCCTGAGCTATCTGTGGATACGAGACCCTGAATGTTCTTTTTATTTTTACTTCTCTTTTTAACACAAATAGAGTCCCCACTTAATTTTGAGGAAAATCAAGAAACCATTTTAAAAGCAAACTGATCTTTTGGAAACCAGAGATTTCTAGGTCCAAGAATTATGGAATGAGAGGGGAAGGATCCCGATGGACTAAAGTATCCCCACTCATCCTATCTTGCGATAGGCATGTGCTCAACATCCTTTTTAATCGAATTATTAATCGAAGAATGCCCTCAACTAATACATATATATATATATATTCCAAAAGCATGTTGAAAGGGGTGCAAGATTGCTAACAATAAAAATCATACAAAGTCACATAATTCATATAGCAAGCAAAAATGACGTGCAAATAGAGAACAAGGAAACTTACCCGGGATCCAGCTGCGATATAGAAACATGCAATGCATACGAAAATTTGAAAAACCTAAAGAAAGAGTCTCTAATTCACATATTACACATAAGGCAAGACCAAATCTAAGGTGTTGCACATGGAATCGAAAATCAATAAAATCAAGAAATAAAATAAACTAGAGAAAAGTCGAGAAATTGTACCTTAATAGCGCTACAAAATAAAGGTTAATCCACATGCTTTGAACATAATATAGTATCAAATTCTAAATATCATACCAAACTCTTAGCCTAAATCTAACAAAAATGGGGAGAATGTGTAGACACCCAATTTTGACCACACTGATAGGATTTAGGGTGGACAACATCTTGGAGGATTCGATGATGAAAAGTACCCCATGGAAGGTACTGGATTCCACACAATCGAAAGATCGAACTTCGGAAAGTGACTTCAAGCTCAGAAAAGCCCTTTTCCATGGATAAATCCCGGTTTTCTCAAAATCGTCTCTCAGAATACATATTCACTCAGGGTTATGTGAACATTAAGTGTTCTAAATGCAGTATTCTAGGTATCCAGAGATTCAACTGTAAAGAAAAGTTCAAAATCGGCGCATAATTGAAAGCAATTTTGAAAAAGAAGTCGTTTGATTTCAAAAGACGACGAAAGTTCCAGAAGACTTTCGGGCTTCAATTAGACTTCAATTTCTATTTCAAAACCTTTGGGAATATTTTTATACTGAAATTCAGCTTGACAACTTTCCAACAGTATGTAAATGGACATTTTCGGACACCAAAAAGTATTTTTACAAAAATCTGGAAAAGTAGTGCACGTAATTTTTGAAACAGGGCTTGTGGGCAACCAGGGGAGCCCAAAATGCAGGTGGTAGGTCCCACAAGTGGGGTGGCGGTTCCCCCCTTAACCTCCACCTATAGGGAGTATTCTCCATTGGATTATTTTGGTTCTAGACCCTTTTAGAAAGCTCCCACTGCGAGGAAATTGCCTAGAAATTGCGTTTAGGCACCGAAATGGCCATTTTAATCCTTTTCTACTCTCTGAAAATCCTATTTTAACCCTGTAACTTAAGAGCTAAGTCTACAAAACTCTATATATAGATCCATATGAGATCATCTTTGACATGAGATTGATAAGAGATTATACACAAGTACATACAAGAGAATATACAAGATTTAGAGGAATATACTTAGATTCAAGAGAGATTTCAAGAGAGTAGAAGTGAATTATGAATTAGAATTCCCTAAACTAATCTCAAGATAATTAGATTAGACGGATTAGACATCAATTGCCTCCATTAACTTCCATGGATGAATGCTTGAAGAGCTTGAAGCATACTTGAAGAAGAAGATCTTCAAATCAACTTTGATTTACATAATTGAAAATCCTCCAAGAGGTAAACACTATAATTCATCTCTAATTCCTATTTTGTATATATAGATCTATAAGAATTGGATCTAGCTTAGTCTTATTTTATTTGTTAGAACACTCATCTTCTTCATCTCTTGTTCTTCACACACTCACATAGCTAGATCCAAATCTCTTTTGATTTTCATTGATAATTCATAATTAGAGATTGTTTTTCACTTTGATTTTCAATTTTGATTTCATTCTTATGTTTTAATTTAAATCCATGCATACATGATTATATATATATATGTATCTATTTTGAATTCTATGATGGTTTAGAAGCATGATCTATGAGAAGGATGATTCCTATGTTCATACCCGTCTCTTGATAATTTCTATTACCTAGAATTCCTATTGAAATTCATCTCCAATAGGATATTTGTAAGTCCCTTTGATCCATGATCTAAAGTTCTTCATAGAACTTGAGGTCTAAATTGATTGGGAATTATGTTAATCAAGTAGATCTATGAGTTTGATCTCTCAAAATAAGCTTCAATAAAAAACATAAGATGTTTTCCTCACACTTTAAAATGAACTAGATGAAAATTCAGCAAAACATATTGGTTTTGTCCATAAGATTTGGTCCATCAAAACCCATAGTTTGATGGATTTCAAATTTTTTGGGTAAACTTTGATGAATTAGCTTTCATCCGGTCCGTTTTGGGAGCTTATTGGATCCATATGCTATTTTTAGAAATTGTTAAGAAATCGGTTGACAGATTTCAATATAGTCTCTTTATGCTTGAATTTCAGAAAATCTATAATAGTTATCGATGTTCCGCTTTTGGGGGATGATTCCTAACTCATGTATCTATATGCCGATGTTGATACTACTATTATGGAATTTTCTAAGCGTTTGAAGTTGATACTACTATTATGGAATTTTCTAAGTTTAACTACAATTATGATTATGCATACAAAATGGTCATACCTTGATCATTCAACAACAATTGATGAATAAAATTTGGTTTAGAAATCATCTAGGATAATTGGATGAGAGATCAAAAGCATAGATCTACTTAGGGGTGGCCATGGGCGGGGCCGGGCCGGGCTCAGGCCGGGCCAGGCTCGGGCCGGGCTCACACTACAAATTAAGTACAGTCACCTATGCCCAAGCCCGGCCCGGCCCGTGGCGAGCCTAATAATAGTTGCCCAAGCCCGGCCCTACATAAGATCCCAAATCCCGAGCCCAGCCCGGCCCGGCCCATGGCCACCCAGTAGACTGATCAATCATTGAAAAACAATGGGGAAAAGCTAATCAAACCATTCTGGGTCTTCACCATTTTAGAGGATTTTTGAAAAATCTTCACTGTAGTTCATGTTGTTCCCTTGATTATACATATATATACATATACACAAGTTCTTTCCACTCACATATCTTATTGTTTGCTTGCTTGTATCAGTGTATATGTATATATGTATATAATATATATATATAGGCAGGCCAGGCGGGGCCTAAGCAGGCCTCATGTGTCATGCCCAAGCCCAGCCCAAAAAATCAATCGGGCCTAAAAAATTAGCCAGGACCATCCCTACGGGCCAACCTCTTTGCCCAAGCCCGGTAAAATTAGGGCCGGGTTGGGCGGGCCAGGCGGGCCGATGGCCACCCCTAGATCTACTTAATTAATATGATTCATGAATTTCTATTATGCTTCTATTATGTTTTGCATTATTTTATTAAATGATACCAAATTTCTAGAATAACAGAGTCTGTTTAAAACACTTTTTCAAAAACCTTATGATCATGACATGTTCCTGGGATTATTTTTGTCATAAACTAAAATGAAATAGATTTCTTTTTACACCAAATAGAACTTCACAGGATTTTTGTAGAATTAATTATGATTTTTACAAGAACAGTGGACAGTCCTGATCCACTGTTCCCAAAACTCTTATTTCTCAAACTTCAAAAATGCTAAAGAGGTTCTACTTTTTGGAGAAGTTCCCTAAGACATGTATCTAACTTTCTGTAAAAGGGTTTTAATCCAGCTCATGTTTAAGACCACTTTTGATAGGATTCTTTAGAGGTTGCTGAATCTGGAAATTTGATTGATGATATTTTCTACATGTTTTTCATGCATATCATTTGTTTGCTTGTGTTTTTGCAATGCTTGGGTATTCCTTGGTGTCTTAGTGCAGAGAATTGAATGCCGTGGATCCGGACTTCGATTTGTGATCTTGCCTGGTCTACATGTTGCTTAGTGCCCATGTATCGTGTACTATCTCTATCCCTTCTCTTATAATTTTTTTAGGATCACAACTTTGTTTTCAACGACACATTTCCTTTAGGATAGTCTCCGTTTATATGATTATTTGTTAGAGACATCTTATCTAGGATTGTTGCATGATTGCATTATACGTTTCCATTTCTTTTTGCTTTCACGACTCCGCTTGAGTCAACCCAATGTAAGTCTTCTCGTTCCCTTTCGCATATCATGACATGTTTCCTTTATTTGCATCGGTCCCAGGCGGGACTAGCCACTGTAAGTATACCTCTCTCTTGTATTGCATGTGCATCTGACTTCTACTTGATTTAATCTCTTGAAATAATTTTCATTAGATGTTCCCTTTTGACATGTATATATTATCTAGTATGTTCGAGGAAGCAACACCAGCTATGAATTAAGAACAAGGATATTTGAATCAAGGCCTACCATTCGGTAGGGTGAGGAGGGGGTGCTTTAGTCCTGCTTGGGCACCTTTCCCTCTCGTACCAAGACCCCCGAACCTAGTTTCTGGTAATGAAGGGCGAGTAACATTATTCAATTTTGGGCGAGTCAAACTTGGGTTTCCTAATTCCCGATAAAAATTAGGTGGCAACTCTTTGTCTCTAGGACCGCGTGAGGAAGTTCTAGTTTTCCCTGAAGTATGCTCCTTGGGGTCCGTCCCAGGACACTATAGAGGGAAGACGCCAGGACCTCGGATCCGGCATGTCCATAGAATGACGAAATCGTGAATTCCTTATAACTCGTTAAAATAACAACATTCCTGTAGATATACATGTCTCAACTAGGAGCCAATGTAATGTCCATATAGAAATGATATAATATCAATATGATTTAAAGGAACCCATGACATGAGTTCAACCAATTCACAAATTACTTTAATACAAACTAATCAATGCCCTAAGATTTACCACTATCATGCATGATGATTATGAATGCATAAGCATGAACAAGACACAAATTATTCCTTGATTTGGATATTTTAGCCTCTGAATTTAAACTTAATCAAATTCATTTAAAACATGTTTCAAGTCTTATGTCATAGAAAAATTATTTGGATCATTATTAGTTAGGTTCATCAAATATGTTACAGAATTCAGGATTTACAACGATGAAACCAAATATCTAAAAATAGAAGAGTCACAGTTCCCATGGCTTGATCTTAATGATATTTGGACATAAGGTGCCTCTGTGAGTCTAGTTTTTAACCCAAAAAGAAAATCAAAGATCAAATGGTCCAATCTCTGGGAATTGGACCAAGACTAGACATCACTCAGGAGTTATCAACTTTCTATCCAGAGAATTTATATGATTTATTAAAAATAGTAAACAAAACTTAATCCTTCTAATCTTTTTAGAGGATCTTATTAACTCATTAATCTTCATAGAAAAATTTATTTGAAGCTCAAAATGTTTGTTTAAGGTTCTGATCAAAATAATTTAAAACTGACCTACTATTATGGAATTTTGAACAGAGAGTAGTTACTTTGCAAAACTCATTATCAAACCATATTAACCATGAAATCTAGTCAAAACAAAAATTGCAATGGTAGGATTAAGTGTTATGAGCACATTCCAATTGGTCTCATTTAAATCTAATGGATCATGATTTAATTAAAAATCTTTTATCAAAGTTGGTTAATGAATTCACTACACCATTGTTGAATGGTCATCTACTTATTAAACCAAATTTTGGTCCAAAATTCTACAGAGAATTTGGACCAAATTAGAGTTATAACCATTATCATAATAATAAAACTTACCAAAAGAAGTCCCTAGAGTAGACATAAATGAGGACCTCAACCTCACATCCATACTTGAATACTTGAGATTATTTGAATATGGATTACCAAATCATGAAATTGACCACTCATGAATCCAATTCCTCCCTCTCAAGTTGACGATCCTTGAGGAATTGAGACCTACTTTGATCATTTTCCTCCCAAATCCATGGTCCTTGGAGACTAAAATAATACTAATACCAATGAATTTCAATAGGATGTCAATATGATATGAAGAAGATCCCATGAAACCTCAAATTGAAAGACCTAAATCATAATTATGAGACTTGGATCTATCAATTATACATGAATATAGTTGAGATTAACCTTGGTTCTTATATAAATCATGAATTTACAGAAAATCAAAGGATCAATCTCAAGGGATTCAAGTGAGATATTGAAAATCTCATGTTTCCCTAGAGAAGAGCATAAACAAAAGAGATGAAATCAAATCCCATTTGATGATCAAAATTGAATTCTACTTTGAAAAAAACTTGTTTTATTTTAAACCCAAAGCTATTTAGGTCCAAATCAACAAATACAAGAAGAAATTCAATCACAATTCAAGTGGTGTGTGATGAAATGAGGCTACAAGAGACTTTTTGAAAATTGTGTAAAAATCCTAAGGAATTCTATGAATTGTGATTGAATTTAGACTAAAAACTAACTAAGATTAGAGAATTACCTCCAAATATCCTCAAGTTCTTCTTGTTTAGTGAAGGACTTCAAAGATCTTCATGGTCTTCTTCAAGCTCCCAAGTCTCTTTCAATGGCTTCTTCTTTTCTCTAATTTCTCTAAAAATTGTTTTAATTGTTTAACCCCTTGTTTTTTATATAGACCAATCTCGAGGGGTTAATTCAGTACATTCGGGGTAAAAACCCATAAGCAATGGCATCTTTGGTTGTTCAATACGTATTTCAAAAAAATAAACTGTTACAGCAGGCGGCACTCATTGACTTGTCCGCGACACTCTGTGAGTGCCGGTCCGGCACTCACGGACTGCCGGCGCGGCACTCAGCGAGTGCTGCTGGCTTCGCCGTGTGCCGCCTCATCCTTTTTTTTTTTTTTTTTCATTTATACATATATTTTGTTTTCTTTTTTTCTTTTTCTTTTGAAATTCCCTTTTCTCTATTTTTTTTAAATTCTTTTTTTTTCTTGAAACATTTTAAGCCAAAATCCATTTTTTACATTATATTTTCCAAACTTGTTTTTTTAATTTTCCCTATACGTATTCTATACCCGAACTTTCCTGAACACCAGATCATTCCCTTTTCTTTTTTTTTTTTTTCTTTTTTTTGAATTTTGCAACTTTTAGAGATTGAGGAGCTTTCTGAAGAGCTTGAATCACCTTAAAAGATTTTAAATTCTTCCGAACATTGTCATCATCGATTTTGGAGATAATCATCCCCTGAATTCAACGGTCGGTCAAATTGGGGTGTGACACGACTTGAAATGTGTTTTCTAAAGAGTACGTCCAAGTGTAGACGGCCGCGTCGCGTTAAAACCGGTAAGACCTGGTCGAATCCCAAAGGACGGAAAATAAAGGCAGAAAACTATAGATTGAATCCTAAAATGAAATAAAAGATAATTTCTTTGAGATGAGGGTTGCTAACAGTTCTATAAAGTAAATAAAAGAAACAAAATAAAGTGAAGGAGTAACTTAACTCAATCGAATTAAAAACTGTGATATGAAATTAAATATGAAAAGAGTTGGGAATATGTGAGTCCACAAAGTACCAGCCACTACCATGATTTAACATAAACGAACAGTTGGGGTTCTATCCTTAGAGTATTCCTTATTTCGAAAAATGATTAAGTTAAGCATTCTAGACACTAAATATGTAAATCTTGCATACTTAGTGGTTCGTTTCCCTAACTTATTTATAAAGGACTGAAATAAAAAGTTAATTAAAGCCATGAACAATAACTGGCAAATTGAGTATGAAATATTCGATGTGTTTGTTATGAATGTTCATTGGATTAATTATTCAAAAGAACTCTTGTTTCAAAATCAGACTGCAATTTGAACTAGAAAGATCAATTTGGGTTCAACTTCTAAAACAAAAGTTACTGGAATACAAAAATGAATAAACCCAAGTCATAAACATACCAATCGATTGACATGATGTCAATCGATTGATATGAAATGGCTTTCAATCGATTGATAAGTATATCAATCGATTGACTTGGAATCTATGTCAATTGATTGGATTCTGTATCCAATCGATTGACATTGACTCTTTTACAGAATCATGGCAGAGGGCTGGGAACAATGTTTCTTCACATTACTCCCAACCAGGATCTACTCAAACATGTTTAATCTAATATAAACAGAAATATTTTGAAGAAGATTATAACTAAGAGGCATGGATTAAATTTTTAAATAAGAAATTTCAAGAATCAACTTCAAATTAAACCAAGGTATCTCACAATAACTCAAGTAGCACAACAAAAAGGAAAATAGAAATAGACCTGAACTTAAACTGAATTCGAAAATACAATTTCTCCAACTTGAGCTTTGTTTTTAATCCGAGAAGACTATAGAAATCCTACAAAACAATAAAAAAATAGCTAACCCCTTACCCTCTTCACTCCCCTCTATATATAATGTCAAGTTCACGGGCTAAAAGGTGTCCAGGTTCACTCCATAACGGCTGGTCGTCGCCTGATTGCTGAAATCTTGCTCCATTAACACAGACTGTTTCCAGTTTAAGTCAATCGATTGACACATATCTCAATCGATTGATAAAAAGTTCAATCGATTGGTAAAAACACCAATCGATTGATCATGAAATTATGTCAATCGATTGAGATTATGTCAATCGATTGGTATCAAGACTTCATCAATTTGTTTCTTGAGTTATCTCTTTCAACTTGTTATTCATTTTAACTTCAGAACCTGCATTCAAAGAGCTAAACACAACAAAATACCACGAAAAATACATCATTGTGTAAAGAAACGAATTAAAACACAAGTACAGGTAACACTAGAGAAATGGGGTTAAATCCAGTCAGCTTTTACTCCTTATCAAGCTAATATTAAGCTAATATCAGCTCTCATCACGACCCCCAACTAGCGCTTTGCTAGTCTCTAGCAATGAAGCTGAATTAACTCAATATTAAGACGACCAACAATTGACTTTACAGTTTAATTGAGCTAAAACAAAAAGGGAAATCCTAACTCACTGTCGCAGGAATCGCGGTTGCATTTAGCATTTGCAACAAGCCTTTGAACCCTTAGGTTTACCCTAATGGACGAGTTGTGTCTCGTGAGGGTTTTCAGAGAATTAACCCACAAAATTCAAATGTCAAATTTTCTAAACCCATCAAAGAACTTCGGTTTCTCTTTTATGCTAAAAATTCTGCTTAACAAGGACATGAATTCCTTTATCATGCTATGGAAGTAAACAACATGTTACAAAGTAACTATTCAAGTCAAACTACATCCATAGCCTTTATATATCCTTGTGTGTGTGTCGAGAGTTAACAACTACGATTGAAATCTTTTTCTTAGAATTATTTAGATTGACATGTTTAAAATTTCATAGTTTCAACTCAATTCTCACACGGTTTACGCTCAAAATAAAAATCACTCTGAAACTGGCGTAAAAATTATGCACTCATAGTATGAAGCTCAAATGAGTAAATGTAGAGGCAATCAAACATGCTTACATACTAGACACTGAAGAACGCTTATTTGAGGTGCATGAGTCTCATGGATGGAATACCAATTACTACAGGAGCGATCTACTGTGGAAAACTCATTTCATACTCGAGATTTGTTAAAATTAATCCAGAATCCTTAGGACTTGTGACAGATATATGAAGAGAGGCAAGAGATGATGGACTGTGAAAAATGAGTTCAAGCATGTAACATGGTAAAACCAACTTCACTTCACACCTTTTATTTATCTATTCTCCAATTTCTTTTATTTCTTCATTTTTCACTTTTTTTTTTTTTTTAACTTCTTCTCTTCCTCCTTTTATTATTCTCACAAAATCGTCACATGCTTGACTAAAAATATGTAATTAAAAGTAGAGGCATTGATTTGTGATAGGTAAGTGGGAATTTAGACTTTCTCGGGTGATGAGGTGAGAAAACGATGGCCTAAATCATCTTCTAAACATAATAACTTATCTCGAGTATTTCCTGAGTTTTTAAATTAGTAGATCCTGAACGTTCTCCTGACGCATCAGCCAAATGAAACAAGAATGAGACTCTCAACGAGATAAAAGTGTATTTCAAGAATTAACACGAGTTTTGCGATTAACCCTCAGAATAAAAGAATGGCTCAAAACTCACTAGGGTTAAAAGTTTTACTATTAATCCATTAATCATGACAATCGTATTTCATTCTCATTCAAAGATTCTTTCGTGATTGTCAACTCGTGCAAAATGTTTTCAGGATATATTCGTGCTATGGACGTAAAACCAGATTAGCGACAAAGTATCATGTAATCGAAATCCATAATATAACAAGAAAGACATGAATACATCATTACACAATATATTAGCGAGGAGAAACAAAGTTTTGAAAGTTAGAATTTCAACAACAGCATTTTTTTTAACTGTAAGGAAACAAAACAAACTAGGAAAATTTGGAAATTGAAATATTAAACAGGTGTGCATTTTAAATTCAAGAGAATACAGGTGGATATCTACGCTCTACCCCCAACTGAAATCTACATTGTCCCCAATAAAAGTATTTCAAGTAAAAGAAGATATAACCTGATTCAATCATTTCAGCATAATTCTGAGAATTCACCTGTTTGAATAAAACAATCTCCCCAAACAACCAAGATCAAGAGCATATGGATAATAATAGAAAGTATCAACAATAGAAGCATAATCCATGAACAAAAAGAACTATCTGTAATAATAATGTCCAAAATCAATGAAGTCCAAGTACAGATATAAGCGAAAACCAACTATCCAACCAAGCTATCCAATCAACCAAAATAAAGTATCCACAAAAGTACCAAAATGTCCACAAATCAACAAAAATAATGCAAGCGAGATCATAGGATAAGAAACAACAATAAACTCTCTCGCTCTCCAACACTCCCTCCTAAGGCTCAGCAGTCTGGTCACCAGATGGCACAGGCGCATCGTCATGACCTGGATCAACAACCACCTCACTGTCACCCTCAGCAGCTGTCCCAGGCTGGGCGACAGCCACCGGGTCACTCGCAGCTGGCGGTGGAGCAGCAGCCGGAGGTGGTGGCGGTGTAGGTGTCTCCAAGATAACTCCCTCAGGCTGGGCTGACGTAGAAGCTGGATCTGTCGGAGGAGGTGGCATAGATGAGCGCAAGGATTGCTCGATCCCAAGCAACATCGAAATCTGCTCAATCTGACCACCTAGCCGCGACATCTGGGTAGCTAATAATAATTGCTCTGCCGTGAGCTCTCTAACCATCGCATGAAGCTGTACTCTCGCGGCTCGCTCCTCTACCAAGAAGTCGTAAATAGTCTGAAGAGATGGAGGGGTAGATGTAGAAGCTGAAGGTAATGTAGAGGCTGTGGGTGGCTCGCGCTTCCTCAACTCGTACTGACCCTCAGCCTCGGTCGGCTTCCTTGGGTCCTCATCCTCCTCCTCCTCAACTACAACCGTATCCTGACCCTCCGCCTCAGGCGTCCCTGGGTCCTCATCCTCTTCCTCTGACGTCTCGTCTCCTCTCTTCCTCTTCTTCCTTTTACTGCTCTCTCCCAACTTCCCTTTTCCTTTTGCTCTATTTTTGAACTGTGACAACGATCGTCGAGCCACAGATTCTCCAAAAACCCCCAACTTGGCTTTTTGTAGAACTTCGCCAGCCAGTACCTCAAGACCAGCAACCTCACAAACCCGATGAATTGCCCATGCACCCTTTAAGTGTTGTAATTTACTTAGATGTCATGTAGGCTCAATGAAAAACTCGATAAAGAGCCGGGTGAGGCAGATAGGCAATCCAGTCCCGATAGCGTAAAGAACTCTCGTGTACCACCCAGCGAAATCCAGCTTATAAGTCGTGGGGAGAATGCAGCTGCAGAGTGTCAGATGTAGTAGATGATAGTCCATCGTCAGATCGTGGTCATCGAACACTGTGATCCCCGAATATTTCTTAACCTTCCCGCCCGAGATCTCTGTGGCCACAACATCGTAAGATGGAAATGGGCGGTCTGGATGAACAGGGTACATATGATCGGGAACCTCTGGGATACCAAGCGCCTGAGCGACTGTAGCTGGGCTGAACTCAATTGCCCGTCCTGATACACACGAGAAATATGTGTAAGGGACGTTCGGCACCTTTACCATACTGGCACATGCTGCCCGAATCCACGAAGGTCGAACTTGTTTATCCGCTGTAAGAACTGGGAGCCAATTGGGAAAAGCTCGAAGGCGGGTGAGATGGAATGGGATCTTATTATCGCTCCATAAGTTTTCGAATTTCCTTTCCACCATAATTGCGCGAGTTCGGAAGTATTTGGTGTACCATGTGTTCTCTTTGGCGTTCCTGAACCCGTGAGCGAGCGGTGGGTCAGGGATCTCGAGAGAAGTTGATTTTTCAGGGTGTGGTCCACTGTCCTTGGGCTTTGGAGCCATAGGAGCTGCAAAAATAAGGAAACCAGAGAGTTAGGATAAAAGAATGGAGGCTCTGCATCTCTGTTTATGTCAATCGATTGACATAAGATGTCAATCGATTGAAGTTGTGTTCCAATCGATTGAGCCCTGATGTCAATCGATTGACATCAGCGATTATAGGGGGCTGCCCACAACAAGGTCTCACGTCCCCCTATCATCAATTTAATGGTCTTAAGACCATGAGGGGCTCCCTCAGTCGTTTTGAATAATAAAAAGGATGAGAATGGGAAGTGGGTTTGGGAGTTACCTCACTCGGAATCGAAGCAAGAATAGTGCCCACCGATGGTTGCTAACTAGATTGATGATGATGATATAATTAGAAGCCCGAATCACTCCCCTTTTCTTCACCCTTTATCCACACGGGGACAGAGGCGGTGGAGATGGTGTGGCCGAGAGTGCCGGTGGAGGTGGGGAGATGAAGATGATGATGGTGATGAGGGTGATGATGATGAAAGTTATGGGGAGGAGTCTCCTTCTCACTCCCTCGGAATCGCCCACTCCCTCTCTCTCTCACTGATTTTTGAAATGAAATGAGAGAGAGGGAGAAGAACAGACATTACGTCTGTTGAGGGTGTCAATCGATTGACAATGGATGTCAATCGATTGAAAAAGAATTCAAGTCAATCGATTGATATTTAAACCAATCGATTGCCATTAATTTCATACCAATCGATTGACAATAATGTCAATTGATTGATATTAGAAATTCATGGGAATCCACATGGTTTACATGTAATCACCCCCAGCAGTTTAAGAATGCATTTTTAAGACAAACAAGACTTTGAGCATTCAAACAGGAATTAAACCTATCAATCACACAGGTAGGAAGAATTTATTCCCAACATCATCAATTTATGGTTCAAATTGGATTATTATCATCCAAAGGGTACAAGATCTTGGTCAGGAAACAAATTAACACAAAGAAAACAAGAAACAAAATTCTGTCTTATTCATCTGCTTCAGGAATTATCAACTCTGCTCAAGTTCAGGGGAAGACAGGTCTTCTCCTACAGCATAATCCACAGAGTACTCCACGACTTCCCCGTCTGAATCGATTTGAAGGTCTTCCAGAATTTCTCGAAATGCGCAAAGCAAATCCCAGGTATTCATATTGGCGACTGCCGCAATAGGAGAATCTGGGCATGAACTGGAAAGTGGAGTAAAAATTGGCCTTTCTTGCTCCCTCTATTCTGGGGTTCCTGGAGAACGGACCCCATGGTAGAGCAAATGTGGTAGGCAATGCAATGGATTCATCCTACAGCCAATCAAAAGACAGAATAAGAATAAAAGGAAACAGAGAAGCACATAAAGAAAAGAAAACTGCTATACAACACAAAGTTCTTAAATTTCAAGAAGAATAATCAGGATCATCCAGGTGGATGGTCTCTGATTCTGGTTCGAATCTCTCCAAAAACAATTTTAAACGTTGTCCATTGACTTTAAAAGCATTACCATTCTTGGGATTAACAATTTCTATTGCTCCGTGTGGAAACACTTCTTTGACAACAAAGGGTCCTATCCATCTTGACCTCAGCTTCCCGGGAAAGAGATGAAGCTTTGAATCGTAAAGTAACACTTTCTGTCCCGGTACAAGCTTCTTTCTCAGGATCGATCGATCATGCTTAGCTTTTAATTTTGACTTATAAGTTCGAGCACGATCATATGCATCATTCCTGATCTCTTCCAATTCATTGAGTTGTAATTTCCTCAATGTACCACTTTCATGGATATCAAAATTTAGCAATCTAGTTGCCCAATATGCCTTATGCTCCAATTCCACAGGCAAATGGCAAGCTTTTCCATAAATCAGCCTGTAGGGAGACATCCCAAGATTTGTCTTGTACGCCGTCCTGTATGCCCATAGAGCATCAGTTAAACGTGATGACCAATCTTTTCTATTGATGTTCACGGTTTTCTCCAGGATATGTTTGATCTCCCTATTGGCTAGCTCTGCCTGACCATTCGACTGTGGGTGATATGATAAAGCAATCTTATGGTTAACCACATATTTTTTCATCAGTGCCTCAAAAGGCTTATTGCAGAAATGGGTTCCACGATCGCTAATCATGGCCTTCGGTGTTCCGAATCTTGACAAAATGTTCTCTTTTAAGAATGAGATCATTGTTCTGTGATCATTTCTCCTTGTCAGAATGGCCTCAACCCATTTGGACACATATTCGACTGCCAAAAGGATATATTCGTAATGATATGATGGCGGGAATGGTCCCATGAAATCGATGCCCCAGCAATCGAAGATTTCAATAGTCATGATCGGGGTCATCGGCATTTCATTTCTCTTTGACAAGCTTCCTAACATCTGGCATCTAGCACATGCTCTACAGAATGCATAACAGTCTTTGAAAACTGTCGGCCAGTAGAAACCACTACTAAACACTTTTTGAGCAGTTTTCTGAGCTGAGAAATGGCCACCGTAAGCCTCTGAGTGGCAGGAAGCTAGAATTTGAGAGATATCCTCCTCGGGGACACATCGCCTGATTACTTGATCCGCACAGTACTTAAACAAGTACGGATCATCAAAGTAAAACCATCGGGCGATGGATAGAAACCTCTTTCTGTTAGGGGTGGACCAATGAGATGGGGTCTCCCCTGCTGCCAGGTAATTGACAATGTCAGCATACCAGGGCAGACTAGTTGCAGCAAAAAGTTGCTCATCTGGGAAAGATTCACTGATCGGAATAGATTGTGAAGAATTATCTTCAAACGTCAATCGTGAGAGGTGATCGGCTACAACATTCTCCACCCCCTTTTTATCTTTGATAACTAAATCAAATTCTTGGAGCAGGAGAATCCAGCGTATCAATCGCTATTTTGTATCCTTTTTGGATAGCAGATACTTCAACGCAGCATGATCAGTGAAGCAAATGATCTGCGAGCCAATAAGATATTGCCTGAATTTCTCCAGTCCAAATACAATTGCCAGCAACTCCTTTTCGGTAGTAGAGTAATTACGTTGAGCTCCATCAAGGGTTCTGCTGGCGTAGTAGATCACAGTAGGCTTCTTGTCTTTCCTTTGTCCTAATACAGCTCCAATCGCTGTGTCACTCGCATCACACATTAGCTCAAAAGGAAGACTCCAATCCGGAGATTGCATTATCGGAGCTGTTGTGAGGTGATGTTTGAGTTTATCAAAGGATTCCTGGCACTTGCTGTTCCACTCAAATGGTTGATCCTTAACAAGGAGTTGTCACAGTGGCCTAGATACTGAAGGAAAAAGTGGTTTAAAGTTAGAGTTTAAACGCGCAGCGGAAATAGGTTAAGTTATAAAACTTTTGGTATTCCAGGATCTACTACTTGTCAATTCCATAGATGCGTACAAGGGTGCAAGAATTATACCTTAGTGTCTTGAACCCAATTCTGAAACTTTAACTTCCAGCAGCCTGCACTAGATGATCTTCACCCTTATGACTCCTGCGGATGCCTGCCGGAAAGACTAGGGTTGGTGGGAACCCTAATAGAGAGGATAGGAAGGTTTTGGGAAGACTATGATAGTTTCTGCAGCTTCTGCGTATAAAAACGACGATCACTTTCTTCCAGAACGCAGTTGCCCTATTTATAGATTTCCAGAACCGACCTAGACTTCGATCGATCGAAGTGACTTCGATCGATCGAACCTTCGATCGATCGAACCATTCTCGATCGATCGAACCTGCTGACTTCAATCGATCGAACATACTTCGATCGATCGAACCCGTCTTAACAGCTTCCTCAAGTGTCTTTCCAAGCATCCTAGCGGAGCTAAGAGTGGGACCTCCTAGGCTCTTTATTGCTGGCTCAGACTAGTTTGTTAATTACCATGACCAAACTCTTTGATCAGCAAACTAACTAACTGGTCAGTTAACGTTTATTCCACTATAAAACGATAACTGAACTCCAACGCAAAAGAACATATCCGAAGCGATAACTAGACTTGTATGGTGTACTAATGTCCCTCTACCGTCAGCATTCGTAATCATATTCAGGTAGTCGGATAACTGTTACTGTCATCCTGAATCATGATTACTTCTTGTATTCCTTGAGTCCCATTCACTACTCATGATTACCAAACATGTTGATAACTCTTATCAACAAGACTGCAGTACTCAGTAATCAACTTGGTGACATTCTCAAGGGAATGCTTACTCTAAATCAGAGGGTAGATTCTATCTTGACAATATATGTTCACAACCCTATGGACATGACATACCCAAGATACCCAGGTGTTGATCTTCTATAGACCTCACTGATTGGTAAGTCAAAGCAGCCATATCCATAGTCTGTGTTCATAATCATCTCAAGATTGAGAACACGTACCTTATATAAGTTATGAGTTCCTATTGACTGTTGGCAGCCTTAAGCGTCAATAGGAAAGCTCAGGTCCGTCAATGCACTATAAGCACTAGCATATCAACTAAGAGCTACACTCTAGTGATTGAGATTAATCACTCCATCCAATGGTAGTTAAGTATGCTACAGTGTAGACCTGATGAGGTATCCAGTCTCATCATCCACTGTGACATATTCTAAGTATCAAAGAATAGTAATTCGTATCTCACTTGTGTGTATCTCATACACACACGAATTGCTTACTATGATACTTAAGGACAAAACAATCATCTCATGAAAGAAAAATACACAATGAAATGTAAAGCTGATATCCATATATTATAATGCTAATGTCTCATACATAAAGTAATGGTTTGAGGGCACAAACCCAACAAACTCCCACTTGCACTCACAACCATTCAGAACTACATCTAAGACCTAGACTATCTAGATGACGATCAAAGACCTTCTGTGGTAAGGCCTTTGTAAACGGATCAGCAAGATTGTCAGCGGTGGCAATCTTGGTGACAGTCACATCTCCACGTTGAACTATATCTCGGATTAGGTGATATTTCCGCTCTACGTGCTTTCCCTTCCCGTGGTTCCTTGGCTCCTTGGACTGAGCCACTGCCCCACTATTATCACAGTATAGCGTAATAGGTGACAGCGACGCTGGTACCACCTCGAGTCCCATAAGGAACTTCTTGAGCCAAACAGCTTCCTTTGCGGCTTCACAAGCAGCCACATACTCAGCTTCTGTAGTTGAGTCTGCAATGAATTTCTGCTTAATGCTCCTCCAACTAACAGCACCACCTCCCAAGGTAAAGAGATGTCCGGATGTCGACTTTCTCGAATCTTTATCTGACATAAAGTCCGAGTCAGTGTATCCTACTGGAATTAACTCACTACCGCCGTACATAAGCATGTAATCTTTAGTTCTTCTCAAGTACTTAAGAATGTGCTTAACGGCTGTCCAGTGCTCTGGACCAGGATTCGATTGATACCTGCTGACCATGCCAACGGCAAAACAGATATCTGGTCTAGTGCATAACATCGCATACATGAGACTTCCCACTGCCGAGGCATAGGGAATTCCTGCCATGCGATTCCTCTCCTCTTGTGTCTTTGGACACTGGTCCTTGGAGAACGCTAAACCATGCCTGAAAGGTAACAAACCTTTCTTCGAATTATCCATTGAAAACCTAGTTAGCACTTTCTCGATATAACCAGCTTGAGATAATCCCATTATCTTTCGCTTGCGATCCCGAAAGAGCTTTATTCCAAGAGTATAGCTCGCCTCTCCTAGATCCTTCATATCGAAAGTACTAGCTAGCCAAACCTTGACCGTTGACAGCGCCGCTACATCATTCCCAATGAGTAGAATGTCGTCAACGTAAAGCACAAGAAAAGCCATTACTTTCCCTTCACATTTCTTGTATACACAAGGCTCATCCAG
Source organism: Hydrangea macrophylla (assembly GCA_033977485.1). NCBI lineage: Eukaryota > Viridiplantae > Streptophyta > Magnoliopsida > Cornales > Hydrangeaceae > Hydrangea > Hydrangea macrophylla. The sequence goes on along the minus strand of CM066997.1, from coordinate 58,214,983 downwards.
ATTCTGTATGAAACCAAACAACTTGACCGCTTGGTCAAATCGGATGTTCCAACTTCTGGATGCCTGCTTAAGCCCATAAATGGACTTTTGCAACTTGCATACCAAGTTACCTTTCCGACCAGCTATGAACCCTTCTGGTTGTTGCATATAGATGTCCTCCTCAAGATTGCCATTCAAGAATGCAGTCTTGACGTCCATCTGCCAGATTTCATAATCTAGGCATGCAGCAATGGATAAGAGTATTCTGATGGACTTGAGCATGGCTACCGGCGAGAAGGTTTCCTCATAGTCAATGCCCTCCCTCTGAGTATAGCCTTTCGCCACAAGCCTTGCCTTAAAGGTCTCAACCTTTCCATCAGATCCTCTTTTCCTCTTATAGACCCACTTGCAGCCAATGGGTTTAATATTGGCTGGAAGTTCTACAAGATCCCAGACCTGATTGGAATCCGTAGATTCCAATTCAGCCTTCATAGCTTTAATCCAATGAGCTGAATCAACATCAGCCATTGCCTCTTCGTAAGTGGTAGGATCAGATTCAGATTCTATGGAAACAGCTTCAAAAACTTCTCCTAAGAACATGTATCTATCAGGCTGGCTGATAATCCTCCCACTACGACGAGGTACCGGTGTGGAAATGGGTGAAGAAGTGGTATTTTCTTGATTTTCATCATAATCAACTGCGGGTTGGACTGAGGGCTCTCCTTCTATCTCTCTAAGATCTATCCTTCCCTTAGGTTTATGGTTCATGATATAATCATCCTCCAAGAAAACAGCATTTGTACTAACAAACACTTTCTGTTCTCTTGGATCATAAAAATACCATCCATAAGTACCCTTTGGATACCCTACAAAGTAACATACTTCCGATCTAGAATCCAACTTGCTCATCTTTCCTTTAAGCACATGTGCCGGACACCCCCATATCCGGAGATGTTGCAAAGAAGGCTTGCGCCCAATCCACATCTCTCGTGGTGTCCTGGGAACAGATTTGCTTGGTACTAGATTTAGTATGTATGCAGCGGTTTCCAAAGCATAACCCCAAAGGAATAACGGCAACTCTGAATAACTCATCATCGACCTAGTCATGTCTAAAAGAGTCCGATTCCTTCTCTCCGCTACACCGTTCTGCTGAGGCATACCAGGTGCAGTCAACTGTGACAGAATCCCATTCTGTACGAGGTGATCAATAAACTCATTAGAGAGGTACTCGCCACCTCGATCAGATCGAATGGCTTTGATATGTGTGCCCGATTGCTTCTCCACTTCAGCCCTAAACTCTTTGAACTTTTCAAAGGCTTCAGACTTGTGCTGCATTAGGTACACATATCCATACCTAGAGTGGTCATCGGTAAATGTTATGAAATACTCATAACCACCCCTTGCTCTAATATTTATTGGTCCACACACATCAGTATGAACTAATTCCAACAATGCATTGGTCCTATTGCCCTTTGCAGGAAAGGACCTTTTGGTCATCTTACCCTCCAAACAAGATTCGCAGACTTCCATTGGTTCGAGAACCAAATCGCCTAAGACCCCTTCTTTGACTAGTCTGTCAATCCTATACAGATTGATATGGCCAAGCCTCATATGCCAAAGCCTTGTTGGATTAGTGGAAGGTTCCTTTCTTTTAGATGGTAAAGTTACCACTGAGTTATTAAGTTCCAAACAAGAATCTTTTGAAATATTGGGAGTAATCACATACAAACCATTTGATTTAACACCAGAACAAATAAAAGAACTATTTCTTTTAATCACAACTTCAGTTCCAAAATGAAAGGAATAACCATTATTCGTTAAATTAGAAACTGAAATTAAATTACGTCTCATTAAAGGGACGTAAAGTACATCTGATAAAATCAAAACTTTATTGTCTGAAAATTCTAAAACTACGACTCCTATAGCAACCGCAGATATGGTTGCGCTAGAACCTAGAGTAAGCACGATCTCCCCATCACTGCATTTCCTGGTTGATCTGAACCCCTGCAATGAATTACAGATATGGTTAGTCGCACCAGAATCAATGCACCAAGTGTTTGAAGTATCCGTAATAAAACTTACTTCAATCACATGTGATTCAATCATACCTTGAACTCTTGTAGCTAAGAATTCTGGACAGTTCCTCTTCCAGTGGCCCTTCTCACCGCATTGGAAACACTTTCCTTTGCCTTGGCCACCCACCTTCCCTTTGCCCTTACCTTTTCCCTTAGATTTTGCAATCTTAGGGACCGGTCCAACACTTGAACCACCAGTGCCAGCCTTCTTCTTTCCTTTCTTACCTTTCGGTGTAGATCGGGAAGAAGAAGCGCTTTTCTCAACGTTTAAAACGCTGCCCCCAGGTTTGATCACCCCTTCTGCTGCCAGTAAAGAACTCATTAATTCGCTCATTGAAAAATCCATTTGATTCATATTATAGTTAAGTTTGAATTGAGCGAATGATGGCGACAGCGAGTTGAGGATCATATCAACTTGGGTCTGTGCATCGATGTTGGCTCCCAAGGTCTTCAGTTCGTTTAAATAACCAATCATTTTTAAAACATGTTCTTTGACTGGAGTACCTTCCGACATCTTTGCACTCATTATCTTCTGCATGGCTACCTGTCTGGCAGGCCTGCCATGCTCCCCAAACATCTTTTTCAAGGATGTGATAATGTCACTGGCAGAATCGTTCGATTGGAATTGGTGTTGTAACACACCAGCCATTGAGGCCAGAATGTAACAACGGGCCATTCCATTCGACTTCTTCCATTTGTCGAACTCGCGTCTGGCAGCTGCCGAAGCATTTGCCGCGGGTTCTTCAGGGCTTGGGGTGGTGAGGACATATATGTGATCCTCCGCAGTTAAAACGATGTCAAGGTTATGTTTCCATTCAGTGTAGTTGTTTCCAGTTAACTTGTTTTGAGTGAGTATGGTGGCAAGTGGACTAAATGCAGATCCAGACATTATGATTACTGAAAACCAAACAAACAAAATAAATATGGATATCAGAATTGACAGTTTGAAATAAAAGAATCCTTAAAACTCTTATTTAAAAACAAAGTCGCCGGAATATCGAAACGAAAGAATAAAGCCTCCGTGTGGTGGTCAATGTTCGATCTTTCGATTTATCATGACTTATCCGCTATGCAACTCTTGCAAAATAGCCATGACTCCCGAACCTTTTTGATCTATAAGTTTCTGAATAATGCCCCGTGTAGGATCCCTTATCCATAGCTTAGCTAGTGTGTACCATTAACTAGGATCCAATCACAACCGTCTCAAGTAGCGCCTCCGTGTGGTGGTCACCCTCTAACACGTCTGATTGATCCTATCCATAGGAAGTTCACATCTAGTAACCAATGAGCAGTGTACCCTCCGTATGGAATGATCACCCCTGGCGAGGTGACACAGAATACACTACTCATCTTACAATGAACCGTTAATGGAAGATCGTGGGTGTTATTTGATAAGACCCTCTCCCACTAGATTTAGTAAATTAAGGATTTTGCTTTTGAAAAATGTTTCCACACACTACCCATAAACATCCAATGTTTACTAATGTGTTGAAAAACGGTTTTTGAATTTTTATTTTAGAAAACTTGTTTTAAGTGCATGCAACAATGTATTATACGCCAATCACAAAACAAGCACATAAAACAAAAAACTAAAATGAAATATAGGCATTCAAACAACGCCTCTATCTCCCATGGCTCTATTTCCATAGATCCACCTTCTTGGTTTGGTCGCCTCCGGCTCCATCTTGATGGACAACGGCTCCTTGCTCCATCTTCATGGAATTTCTAATTCTATTACATTGGACTTATGCTTCTTTTGAAGCTTACAATTTATCTAGAAAAAAGAAATAGCAAAAATGAAATAAAAGGCTAGGGAAACCGGTGCGACTTTCCTTTTCGTAGGATTGAAGCCGCAGCGCCCTTTACATACGCCTTAAAACCAAACCATTAATAAATTACAACATGCACCAATCTCAAACAATTTAAATATAAATATTTAAACGACTTGGTGCCATGGGAGATAGCGACTAATTTTGCTGCAAAAGGGTTAGTCGTACACGCATCCACACATACATAACAAATATATGTAACTATTGGAACACTTAATTGATTCACACAGTATATAAACACTTTACATACTGAATTAGAACTTAAAACAACATCTTACTTCTCTGTCACAGTTCGATCGATCGAAGACCGTTCGATCGCTCGAACCTTCGATCGATTGAACACTGTTCAATCGCTTGAACATTCTGTTTCACAGAATGATTTGAAAATTTTACAGAATATTTTAAAATTAAAGTTTTTAATTTCAAAACACTTTAAAACTGTGAAACAGAGAACCTGACAAAGTATCTATCTCGATCGATCGAACTTCGTTCGATCGATCGAATACCAGAAGGTTCGATCGATCGAAGACTGTTCGATCTATTGAGAACAGAATGTTCGATCGATCGAAACAAGTTCGATCGATCGAACCCACCTTGCATCCTATGCAATCACAGTTTTGTATTCTGCTGCGATAACACTGCAGAAACAGATTTGTGACGATGCAGTTTCAAAAACAGTTCTAAAATCAACATGCAAATCAAAAACTAGGGTTCCAAAAACGCATTTATAGATCCAAACGAGCGTGGCTTTGATACCAATTGAAGGAAAAAGTGGTTTAAAGTTAGAGTTTAAACGCGCAGCGGAAATAGGTTAAGTTATAAAACTTTTGGTATTCCAGGATCTACTACTTGTCAATTCCATAGATGCGTACAAGGGTGCAAGAATTATACCTTAGTGTCTTGAACCCAATTCTGAAACTTTAACTTCCAGCAGCCTGCACTAGATGATCTTCACCCTTATGACTCCTGCGGATGCCTGCCGGAAAGACTAGGGCTGGTGGGAACCCTAATAGAGAGGATAGGAAGGTTTTGGGAAGACTATGATAGTTTCTGCAGCTTCTGCGTATAAAAACGACGATCACTTTCTTCCAGAACGCAGCTGCCCTATTTATAGATTTCCAGAACCGACCTAGACTTCGATCGATCGAAGTGACTTCGATCGATCGAACCTTCGATCGATCGAACCATTCTCGATCGATCGAACCTGCTGACTTCAATCGATCGAACATACTTCGATCGATCGAACCCGTCTTAACAGCTTCCTCAAGTGTCTTTCCAAGCATCCTAGCGGAGCTAAGAGTGGGACCTCCTAGGCTCTTTATTGTTGGCTCAGACTAGTTTGTTAATTACCATGACCAAACTCTTTGATCAGCAAACTAACTAACTGGTCAGTTAACGTTTATTCCACTATAAAACGATAACTGAACTCCAACGCAAAAGAACATATCCGAAGCGATAACTAGACTTGTATGGTGTACTAATGTCCCTCTACCGTCAGCATTCGTAATCATATTCAGGTAGTCGGATAACTGTTACTGTCATCCTGAATCATGATTACTTCTTGTATTCCTTGAGTCCCATTCACTACTCATGATTACCAAACATGTTGATAACTCTTATCAACAAGACTGCAGTACTCAGTAATCAACTTGGTGACATTCTCAAGGGAATGCTTACTCTAAATCAGAGGGTAGATTCTATCTTGACAATATATGTTCACAACCCTATGGACATGACATACCCAAGATACCCAGGTGTTGATCTTCTATAGACCTCACTGATTGGTAAGTCAAAGCAGCCATATCCATAGTCTGTGTTCATAATCATCTCAAGATTGAGAACACGTACCTTATACAAGTTATGAGTTCCTATTGACTGTTGACAGCCTTAAGCGTCAATAGGAAAGCTCAGGTCCGTCAATGCACTATAAGCACTAGCATATCAACTAAGAGCTACACTCTAGTGATTGAGATTAATCACTCCATCCAATGGTAGTTAAGTATGCTACAGTGTAGACCTGATGAGGTATCCAGTCTCATCATCCACTGTGACATATTCTAAGTATCAAAGAATAGTAATTCGTATCTCACTTGTGTGTATCTCATACACACACGAATTGCTTACTATGATACTTAAGGACAAAACAATCATCTCATGAAAGAAAAATACACAATGAAATGTAAAGCTGATATCCATATATTATAATGCTAATGTCTCATACATAAAGTAATGGTTTGAGGGCACAAACCCAACAGATACGACACTGAAATCTTTAATAAACCTCTGGTAGAAACCAACGTGACCTAGGAACGATCGTATTTCTTTTACTGTAGTGGGGACAGGAAGATTGGAAATTATATCAATCTTTGCCTTGTCTACTTGTATTCCCTCAGCAGACACGATATGTCCTAAGACAATTCCTTTTGTCACCATAAAGTGACATTTTTCTCAGTTGAGGACCAAATTCTTTTCCTCACATCTTTTCAGGACTTTCTGGAGGTTCTATAAGCAATCATCAAAGCTGCTTCCAAATACGGAGAAATTGTCCATAAAAACCTCCATAATCTTCTCTACCATATCGCTGAAGATGCCCAGCATGCACCGCTGAAAAGTAGCAGGTGCGTTGCACAATCCGAATGGCATCCGGCGATATGCAAATGTTCCAAACGGGCAGGTAAAAGTGGTTTTCTCTTGATCAGCAGGATCAATTTCAATTTGGTTATAACCACTATAACCATCCAGGAAACAATAGAATTGGTGACCCGCTACCCTTTCGAGCATTTGATCCGTAAAGGGCAATGGAAAATGATCTTTCCGAGTTACCGCATTCAACCTTCGATAGTCAATACACATGCGCCAGCTCGTGGTTACAGGTGTGGGTACCAATTCTCCTGCTTTATTTTCAACCACTGTAATGCCAGCTTTCTTCGGTACTACTTGAGTCGGACTCACCCAAGGACTATCCAAAATTGGATAAATAACCCCAACATCCAGCAACTTCAAAACTTCCTTCTTCACTACCTCTTGCATGTTTGGGTTTAGACGCCTTTGCATTTGATGACAAGGTTTGGCATCTTCCTCAAGGTAAATCCTGTGGGTGCATATGGATGGACTAATTCCTCTTAAATTAGCAACGGTCCATCCTAACGCACTCCTGTGTTGCTTAAGCAACTGTATCAGTTTGCTTTCCTGTTCGTGATTTAAAACAGATGAAATTATCACAGGAAAGGTCTTCTCTTCTCCCAGAAATACATACTTCAATTCTTTTGGGAGCTCTTTCAATTCCAACTCTGGAAATTGCAAGTTCGACGGCACAGCCAACTTGGTCTTTGGCGGTAATTGCTCATATTGAGCCGTCCACATTGTTCTTGCAACTTCTTCTTCAACAACCTCCAATACAGAACATATCTGGCTCATCATTTCATCTTGTGGAGTGTATCTATCCAATTCATAACATGAGTTAGTCATAATGGACTCCACAGGATCAGAGTGAGCAGTTAAATCAAAGCAATCTTGAATTACCGATTCAACCCAATTCACCTCCTCTTCCTCATCATCAAAATCTTCAATTTTGGGATTTGAAAAGATCTTGATATTCAATGTCATATTCCCAAAAACAACGGTCATAACTCCACTCCTTACTTTAATCGTCGCATCAATTGTCGCGAGGAAAGGACGTCCAAAGATCACTGGAATATGAGATTTAGCATTGTAAACTGGTTTAGTGTCCAGAACAACAAAGTCAACAGGAAAGACAAATGTGTCAATCTGGACTAAGACATCCTCCAGCACTCCTCGCGGATATTTAATTGATCGGTCCGCAAGTTGGAGCGTAATGCGAGTGGGCTTAAGTTCTCCCAACCCTAACTGTTGGTAAACAGTATACGGTAAGAGATTAACACTCGATCCTAAATCGAGTAGCGCATTGTTTACTTTCTTCTGACCGATTATACAAGAAACTGTTGGTGTGCCTGGATCCTTGTACTTAGGAGGTAGGTCGTGTTTTAAAATTGCACTTGCCTGGCAGGCCAAGTAAGCACTCTTCTTAACACTTTGCTTCCTTTTTACAGTGCACAAGTCTTTTAGGAACTTGGCATAGGAAGGCACTTGTTTAATTGTGTCAAGGAGTGGGAGATTGATCTTTACCTGTTTGAATAATTCCAGAAACTCTTGACTTTTAGTTTCTTGTTGAGGTTTCTTCAACCTCTGAGGATATGGTGCTGGAAAAGGGCATTTGGTTGCCTCCTCAAAGAGAGGTTCTTTTCCGGGTCTTCTCTTTATTTCATTATCCTCAGGAATTGTTGTTTTGGGCTCAACCGTTTCACCCTCTCTTCCTTCTTCTACCAATTCTTCTTCATTCTCTACCTCTTCTTCATCACTAACCACAGGTTGTAAGGGCAAAGAGATTTTCTCAATTTCTTTTCCACTTCTCAACACAGTTACCGCCTTGGCCTCCTCATGTGGTCCAGATCCCGAGGGTCCTGTACCCGAGTGTTGGCCTTTAGGATTTGGCTCTGGTTGTGCAGGGAACATGGTTCGTTCTCAATCCCCTTGTTGGGCAGCTAACCTCTCTACACTTGTGGTTAGTTTACTCATTAGCTGCATCATCTGCTGCATCATGAGTGTATTAGGATCCTCCTGTGCCTTCTTATGGGGTGGCATATAAGTGTTTAATGAGGTTTGGTTGTTGCCCCCTGATTGTAGTTGATCTGGGGTGAATGATTTTGATATTGGTTCTGGTGATACCCTTGATTTTGTTGATAAGTAGGAGGAGGTTGGTAACTCTGGTGGTACCCTTGGTTTTGAGGTCGGTATTGGTTTCCTTTATTCGGCTGCCATTGTTGAGATGGGTTTGCTGCAGCAGCACTATTTCTTTGATCAAAACCAGGATGACTCCACCTATCATTGGGGTTGAAACGACCAGGGGCATTTACAGCATGTACCTCCACTGGACTCTGTTCTTGGTAAACAGGGTATATTTGGCAATGTTGAGAGGTATGCCCCATCTGTAGACAACTCGAACATGATTCTTCAGATGCAAATTGTATTATCGGGTCCTTCTTTGCTTACAAAATTTCCAATTTACGAGCCAGTTGCTCGTACTTCTCCAGTAAGCCATCTTTCGCCTTCAGTTGATAAATACTCTTTTTACTTGAACTTGAACTGGTTTGAGTTCTCGTCACTTGAGTTTCCCATTCTGGTGCATGTTCGGCTAACCAATCGAAATGAGCTTCTGCTTGGTCCGCATTTTTGCTCATGAACTCACCATCACTCGTAGTTTCTACGAGCTTCTTTGACTTTGGACTTAGGCCATCATAGAAGAAGCTTATTGTTTGCCACTTCTCAAAGCCATGATGTGGGCAGAGCAGTAACAAATCCTTAAAACGTTCCCATGCCTCAGCGAAAGTTTCTTCCTCTTTTTGATTATACATCTTGATTTGTCTCAAGATGTCAGTCGTTAACCGATTAGGGAAGAACTTTTTGAGAAAGGCTTCATGAATTGCTGGCTAAGTCGAAATAGAGTTTGGTTTGAGCGACAACAACCATGACTTTGCTTTATCCTTCAAGGTGAAGGGGAAAAGCTTTAGTCGGATTATATCACTTGGGCAAGTCTGATCTGTGAAAGTGCCATAAACATCTTCGAAATCTCGAATGTGCAAGTACGCCTTCTCTTTATCCATCCCGTAAAAAGTGGGTAACAGTTGAATCATCCCATTACGAAAATGGAATGTACCCGTGTGTGGAGGAATGCGGATACAAGAAGGTGTGGTAGTGCGATCAGGAGCCAAGAGTTCTCGTAGAGGTCGTTGACCGTCATCGATGAGGTCATGCCTATTCTCTCCTTGTTGGCTCTCCGTATCAGACATTGAGTTAGAAATGGATGGAGTGAAAATGGGATTATCAGCACTATGGATGGAATCTTCAAATAGATTTGTGATGAAGGCTTCAGTGGAATCAAAGGACATAGAAGGACACAACAATACGGCTTGTGTTCTGAAGAACAAAAAGAAAAAGAAAGATGGAAATGGGATAAGAAAAGATTGGATCAATCGAAAGAGTCTGGCCTTTGTTACTGTCCCCGGCAACGGCGCCAAAAACTTGACACGACTTGAAATGTGTTCTCTAAAGAGTACGTCCAAGTGTAGACGGTCGCGTCGCGTTAAAACCGGTAAGACCGGGTCGAATCCCAAAGGACAGAAAATAAAGGCAGAAAACTATAGATTGAATCCTAAAATGAAATAAAAGATAATTTCTTTGAGATGAGGGTTGCTAACAGTTCTATAAAGTAAATAAAAGAAACAAAATAAAGTGAAGCAGTAGCTTAACTCAATCGAATTAAAAACTGTGATATGAAATTAAATATGAAAAGAGTTGGGAATATGTGAGTCCACAAAGTACCAGCCACTACCATGATTTAACATAAACGAACAGTTGGGGTTCTATCCTTAGAGTATTCCTTATTTCGAAAAATGATTAAGTTAAGCATTCTAGACACTAAATATGTAAATCTTGCATACTTAGTGGTTCGTTTCCCTAACTTATTTATAAAGGACTGAAATAAAAAGTTAATTAAAGCCATGAACAATAACTGGCAAATTGAGTATGAAATATTCGATGTGTTTGTTATGAATGTTCATTGGATTAATTATTCAAAAGAACTCTTGTTTCAAAATCAGACTGCAATTTGAACTAGAAAGATCAATTTGGGTTCAACTTCTAAAACAAAAGTTACTGGAATACAGAAAGGAATAAACCCAAGTCATAAACATACCAATCGATTGACATAATGTCAATCGATTGATATGAAATGGCTTTCAATCGATTGATAAGTATATCAATCGATTGACTTGGAATCTATGTCAATCGATTGGATTCTGTATCCAATCGATTGACATTGACTCTTTTACAGAATCATGGCAGAGGGCTGGGAACAATGTTTCTTCACATTATTCCCAACCAGGATCTACTCAAACATGTTTAATCTAATATAAACAGAAATATTTTGAAGAAGATTATAACTAAGAGGCATGGATTAAATTTTTAAATAAGAAATTTCAAGAATCAACTTCAAATTAAACCAAGGTATCTCACAATAACTCAAGCAGCACAACAAAAAGGAAAATAGAAATAGACCTGAACTTAAACTGAATTCGAAAATACAATTTCTCCAACTTGAGCTTTGTTTTTAATCTGAGAAGACTATAGAAATCCTACAAAACAATACAAAATGAGCTAACCCCTTACCCTCTTCACTCCCCTCTATATATAATGTCAAGTTCACGGGCTAAAAGGTGTCCAGGTTCACTCCATAACGGCTGGTCGTTGCCTGATTGCTGAAATCTTGCTCCATTAACACAGACTGTTTCCAGTTTAAGTCAATCGATTGACACATATCTCAATCGATTGATAAAAAGTTCAATCGATTGGTAAAAACACCAATCGATTGATCATGAAATTATGTCAATCGATTGAGATTATGTCAATCGATTGGTATCAAGACTTCATCAATTTGTTTCTTGAGTTATCTCTTTCAACTTGTTATTCATTTTAACTTCAGAACCTGCATTCAAAGAGCTAAACACAACAACATACCACGAAAAATACATCATTGTGTAAAGAAACGAATTAAAACACAAGTGCAGGTAACACTAGAGAAATGGGGTTAAATCCAGTCAATTTTTACTCCTTATCGAGCTAATATTAAGCTAATATCAGCTCTCATCAGGGTGTCTACAGTTTGCCCCTCTTTGACAGAGCTCCTGAAGCAATGCGTATCACAAGTGAATGTCGTAGCCTGTGTGAAGACAAGCCTTTGACCATACTGTCGAATTCACGTAAAAAAAATAATGCATTGCAAAAATGGGCGCAAAAGACGGTCGGTGCTGGTCATGCTCAATGATGAGCTGCCTACGCAGTCCAACAGGAATCAGACTAGGACGTAGTTCGGGTAAAGGACAACACATAAACACAAATAGGCATACAAATGAAATGCATCTATCCTATCGTGATTCACGTGCTTGTGCAATGATGGTTATTAGTGCATTTTCATGTCATGACCTATCCTGCTATGGGCAGAAATAGGACGCGTGACACGCTACCAAGGCTCATCTAATTAATTAAAGTAAATAGCAGCGAAACACATAAGTAAAATCCATGAATTTCAGAGTTACAAAAAGTTTTGCACATTTAAAAACACTCAAGAAAACACCCTGTTTGAAACCAGCAATCCAGTCTGGTCGACTGAAATGCAAAATATAGAGAGCCTAAAATCTCAGCGACAAATCCAGTCGACTGTGTCGGGGACTCAGTCAACTGTGGGGTTAAATTCTCAGTCGACTAGTACCGCTCAGGTCAGGCAGAAGCGGGGCTTTTGCAGTCTTGGTATTTTTGTACATATCAGTTGCCACCCATTTCCAAAGCTAATGTTATGCTTCATCAAATGAGGGCTAGAAATTTGTATAGCTCAACAACCTGTCTGGGAATCAACTCGGGGAATTGCTCAGGGTCGGACCAGTCGTCTTGGTTAATCGGGGCCTGGACCAATCGGTTGCCTCGGGAGTTTGCGGTTGGTACTTGCCATATGTCTGGGAGTGGTTGATCTGGTTAGGATCCAACGAATTAAGGTAACTGGACAGTCACAACCTAACTAACTATCACATCATTCATTTAATACGCACGCTTTTTGAGCTACTGCTTGGGATGCCCGAGGTGCCAGCTAACATGCGTTTAGGTAGGAGTTCAGCTGGACCATTGGATTTAAGCTCATCTGTACCATCTATACGGTCTATAAAAGCAGCACTTAGGCATATTTGCTATTTCTACTACCCATCTTCTGAGTCTACCAAGCGTTGTAAAAGATAAAACGTCCAGTCAAGACTTCCAAGCTCTTTTCTATACCCTTTTCTTGTAAGTCCACGTCCTTCTAGCTTTACAATTTACTGTATTTTCTTCTCTTCTTCATTTATTAACATTCTTGAATGAGGCTGGAGAATGGGAAACCGCTAGGACAAGTGAGGGAGTGGGACTTCTTTTTCCTCAGGTTTAGCTTCTTCCTTAGGTCAGGGGGTTCCCTTTCTTTGGTAGATCAGTCCAACCGGTCGGGGTGTCCTAGAACTATTCTGACCGAGTGTTACTTGACTGTGAAGACCCTGTACGCCTTACCTTGTAGTCTCTTAGTCCTTCTACCCTTATACCTTAGATTTGGTATTTTTTACCCCTACTTAGGCCGCCAACTACTCCATCATCCCGTTGTAGGAGCCTTAGAGATGTGTCATTCCGACTTCAACTCATCTTCTCGATCGAAAGATGAACAATCCAAGTTGGGTACCCTGGACACTGGCTTAAACCATCATTTATTGACTCTGTCAGATCACCACAATGAAGGTAAGATTCCCATCTGGGTATCTAATGAGGAGCTGAGCCAGGGGCTCCAAGCAGCCTTTGGGTTGTGTGGTTTGGGTAATAAGGCCTTGTCCTCTGGTAGTCCCTGTGTAGTCTTTGCTTGTGAACGGATTCCCAGTAGTTTGCTTGTCAATGACTTAGGACAAATTAGGGATAGGTATGAAATCCCCGACCACTCTACCTTGGCCATACCCACCGGTGTAGCTCATCTACACCAGTCAAGTTTTGTTACTCTTTATGAGGATGCCTTCATGGTAGGCCTTAGCCTTTCCCTCCACCTGCTTGCCCGGAACGTGTTGATCTACCTCGGGATTGCTCTCGGGCAACTTTGCCTGAATGGGTGGAGGTTTTGGATAGGGGCCATACACCTTTGGCCCCAAGTCCTGGGGTATGAACTTACCCTTTAAGAGTTCCTGCTGACCCACCAACCGTTCCTGTTGCATAGGGAGGTCAACTTCTTCTCTTTGGGATCCCAACAGGGGAGAAAGATAATCGATAAGTGCCCTAGCAATAACTAGGGGTGGAAGAAGAAGTTCTTCTATGTATCCTCCCTTGGGTTTTGTGAGGATGCTCCAGGAATTTAGCTAAAGACTTCCTGGGCTGGGCAGTTAAGGAGTAAGCTCCGGTCTTTTATATTTTGTTTTTTTTTCAATTTTGTTACTCCCGTTGCACTAACTGTTGCTCTTTTTGTAGTGGGGCCAACTAACCCACCGAGCATTCCTTAAGTGTGACAGGATAGGATCATGGCCTTGGCAGAGGAATCAACCAACGTTGTTGACATGTTGACCTGGACGGGAGCTTGGAAAGATAGTTATAAGACCAGTCAGCCCTTCAAAGCATAGTCTTTCCTCTAATAATTGTTGGTATGTTTTTCAGTTATTTTTCATTAGTTGTCCAGTTACTTGTCCTCCTGCTTTTCCTTTGACTTGAGACTTTTCATGGTTTTCAGAGATGGCTCCCAGAGACATGACCGCTTTGAAGGAGAAGGAAAAGGTAAGACCTTGTCGGTGGCCAGTAACTAATGCGAATTCATCGAGGGCCCAGCCTGGACCCGACCAGTATGTCAGTCCCCCGAGATAAGATCATTGTGATCACCGACTAACCTTTGGGATCTATCCCCACTGGGATGTCATTGGTGGAAGCGGCGGATGATGTTTGGGCAAAAATCCAACCTGGGCTGCTATAAAGCCACGTCGACCTCCATACCTTCCAAGTTGGCCACACTGGGTTCTGGTAGGTATCTGCCCTTATCCCGAGGAGTTCTGACTCAGAAGATGATGCAAGGCGTGCTAACTAATTAGCCCGCTTGTTTTCTTCCCTCGGGATTTACGTGATAGAGAAGCCTTTGAGTTTGTTGGCAACCGCTCTGATAAGGGCTATGTAGGCCACCATGTTTTCTTCCTGAGATTTATACTCCTGATTGACTTGGTTGACAACTAGTTGGGACTCTCTATACACTTGGACTTGCTACGCACCCATCGAGGTAGCCAACTGCAGCCTGACCAATAGGGCCTCATATTCGGCTTCATTGTTGGAATCCTGGAACCCAAATCTTAGGGCGTACTCTAGTTGGATCCTGTTGGGTGTGGTCAGAATGATCCTGGCTCCGCTGCCTTGCTTGTTGGAGGACCTATCCACAAAGAGTATCCAGGCCGGGGTGTCAGACTTTAGCTCTAGCGGTAACTTGGGCAGATTGAACTCCTCGACTGGATCTTTCGGAAATGTGAATTCAACGAGAATATCCACCACTACCTACCCCTTAATGGATATTCAAGGTTTATAATCCACTTCAACTTTAACACCTACTTCATGAGTCTCCTGGATGTTTCAGGCTGGCATAATATCCTGCGCAGAGGCTGATCTGTGAGGACTATTATGACATGGGATTAGAAATATGGGCAGAGCCGCCAAGCTGATGTTATGAGTGCAAGCCAAGCTTCTCTATGCGAGAGTAATGACTTTCTACACCTTGGAGAGCCCAACTTGTGCAATAGACCAGATATTGTTCCCGTGTTCCTCCCTGACCAACACTGAACTTACTGCCGAAGGTGATACCGCCAAGTAAAGAAATAATTCCTCCTTTGGTACTGGCATTGAGAGTAGAGGTGGCAATGTCAGGTACTTATTGAGTGCTTGAAATGCCTCTTCACACTCCTCTGACCACTCAAAGGCTTTGCAGAGGCAGACACTGGTTGGTCGGTCGCTCGGGATACAAATCTGTTCAACACTACCACCCGCCCTGCCAAACTTTGAACTTCTTTGGTTGACCTGGGTGACCGCATGTTGATGACTGTTTGGATCTTTTCTGGATTTACCTCAATTCCCCGCCGCTGACCAGGTGTCCCAAGAACTTCCCGAACGAGACTTTAAATGTACCCTTATCCAGGTTCAACCTCATTCGGTATATTTTTAAGATACTGAAGGCCCTGGCCAAGTGCTCGAGATGGTCGGACTCTTTTCAGATTTTGAGCAAAATGTCATCAACATACACCTCCATGATCTTCCCGATCAAATCTCTGAACATATGGTTGACCAAGCACTAATAAGTTACCCTGGCATTCTTGAGGCCAAAGGACATCACCTTGTACCAGTAGGTTCTTTGGTCGGTGATGAAGGAAGTCTTCTCTTCATCACCTGGGTACATATGGATCTGATTGTACCCAGAGTACGCACCTATAAATGAGAGCAGTGAATGGCCCGTCATTGAGTCCATAAGGAGCTTTATCCTAGGTAGTGGATAACAGTATTTGGGATATGCCTTGTTCAGATTGGTAAAATCCATGCACAGTCTCCACTTTCCATTGCTTTTCTTGACTAGGATGACGTTTTCCAACCAGTCGAGATACTAAACCTCTCAGATTGACTTTGCTTTGAGAAGCTTTCCAACCTCCTCGCATACAACTTTTTGCCTTTTAGGGGGCCATTCTCCTCCTCTTTTGCTTGATCGGCAGTAGCTCGGATCAACATTGAGTCGGTGAGACATGACCCCAGGATCAATTCTACGCATATCCTCATGGCTCTAGGCGAAGATGTATTGGTTCTACCTCAAGAATTGGATTAACTTATCCTTAAGATCTAATTCTAGAAGAGTGCTGAAACTGACTGATCGATCAGGAAACTAGGGATCTAACACCATTTGTTTGAGTTCTTCAACTGGGCTGACTCCATTCCTAGCATCCCTTAGGTCCATCTCCTAAATACTTATCGCTTTTGAAATAGCCACTTTATGCAAGGAACTAACATAGTAGCTCCTGGTGGAGGCTTGATCTCCTCTCAGACTTCCCAGTCCCTGCGGGGTCAGAAACTTGATGACCAAGCTATAGGTTGACACAACTGCTCTGGCCTTGTTGAGTGTTGGTCTCCCAAGGATGACATTGTATGCGGATGGGGCCTCCACCACAATAAAGTTTGCGAGCACAAAGGTCTGTTGTGGACAAGTCCCCATTAAAACAGGGAGCTCGATCATCCCAAGCAGTTGTGTACTTGATCTGTTAAATCCCACCAAGGGAGTGGCCACTGGTCGGAGCCAGTCCTTTGATATCCTAAACTGATCGAAGGCTAAGACGAATAGTATATCAGAGGAGCTTTCCGTGTCCACTAGCACCCTCTTCACCATGTAATTGGCTATAGGGAGCTTTACCACTAGCGAATCGTCGTGGGAGTAGTGTAGGTCCCGGACATCGTCGGATGAAAAAGTCAGGATATCGATCGGTGGGGAGTTGGCCGGTTGGACTTACAGGACATCTACTCGGGATGCTCGACCATGCCTCTTCCTAGCCGACTATGAATCCCCTCCACCCGATGTTCCTCCAGAGACCAAATTGATGTGGCCGAGCAGTTACTGTTACTCGGGAGTCTGGGTATCTTGCCATGGTCGTCTGTCTGTGGTGATGAACTCGACTAGATAACCCTACTCAATGAGCTTTTCAATGGCAATTTTGAGCTTGAAATAGTCCTCGGTATCATGGCCGTGATCTTTGTGATACCGACAGTACTTATCCCAGTTCTTCTTCTCAAGCAGGCTTTTCAACTTAGTGGGCTTCTGGAGTAGCTTCTGTGTCTCAGCAACTACCATGACCTCTTGGATAGGCCAAGAAAGTGGCGTGAAGGAGATCAGGGTCTGTTCTTGACCACCCCATTAAGGATTCTATTTTTGTTTCTTTCCTGAGTTCTTTTTAGAGGTCTTCCGCTTCCGTTTGACTCTTAGAGAATCATCTTCCACAAAGTTTGAGCATTTACTCTTCAAGAACTCCTTGGTGTCAATGTATTTACCAACCTTCTTCGAGAGTTCAACCAAGGTTGTGGGTCATTGTCGGTGGAAGGTTATGGCAACCTTGGTGCCCGAGTAGAAGGCCGTGATTACTACCATCTCATTTAGGTCATGGATCTAAAGTTTCTGCTGGTTAAACTGATCAACGTAGTCTTTCAGGGATTCTCCTTTTCATTGCTTGACATTTAGCAACTGAATATTTGGCTGTGGCTTGCCCAACATTCCCACAAATTGGCTTAAGAAAAGCTTGCTAAGTTCCTAGAAGTCACCAACCGATCTGGGCTTTAGTGAGTGGAACCACTGTGCGGATGGCCCCCTGAGAGTACTGGGAAAGGCCAGGCAGAGCAGTTCATCAGCATTTGTTGCCAATGCCATCTGAGCCTTGTAGGTCTGAATATGGTCGACTGGGCTCCCTGACCTATCGTAAGAGTCGAGATGAGGTTGTTTAAATTTACATGGGATCACAAATCTTGTGACCTGGTTGGTGAATGGTGACTCAGTCTCTATATCAGCATAATTGTAACTTGGTTTTTGGTTTAATGTCTCGATCCATTTTTCAAAGTCATTGATGCGAGCTTCCACATCCTCCTAACCGATAGCTCGTCTAGTATCACTATTGTAGGTCTGGTCGGATTAAGATGCTTCTTCTTCGAAGTGGGCTATCCTCAGGGTTAGGGTTCAACTTTGACTCTAGTTAATCGTATGCCTAAGGTTGCTTTGGCTCCTAGCCAGGTGATCTTGGGCTGATTCTCGGGTCAATCGCTTTGATCCCTTTCCTTTGGCCACGTGCCTTTCATTGATGATCTCTCTAGCATCCCCCGTACAGTTCAGGTCGGCCCTGGCATATTGTTGGGTTCGTATGGAACCCCGACCATGCTCATCATTCCTGAACTGTCCCATAGCTTGGGGGGATACTGGTACAATTTGGCGCATCATCAGACCCATATAGGGACCTAACCACGCTCATCGTTCCCAAGTTGTACCGCAGCCTGCGGGGACTTATTCTGTTGGGCTAGCAGAGCTTCGATTTGCAGCTAGTGTAGACACCCAATTTTGACCACACTGATAGGATTTAGAGTGGACAACATCTTGGAGTATTCGATTATGGAAAGTACCCAGTGGAAGGTATTGGATTCCACACAATCGAAAGATCAAACTTCGGAAAGTAAATCAAGTTCATAAGCCCTTTTCCATGCATAAATCCTGGTTTTCTCAAAATTATCTCTCAGAATTCATATTCACTCAGGGTTATATGAACATGAAGTGTTCTAAATGCAATAATCTAGGTATCCAGAGATTCAATTTCAAAGAAAAGTTTGAAATTGATGCACATTGAAAAGAAATTTTGAAAACGAAGTCGTTTGATTTCAAAAAGACGACGAAAGTTCCGGAGGACTTTTGGACTTCAATTGAACTTCAATTTTCCTTTTAAAACCTCCTGGAATATTTTTAAACTAAAATTCAACTCGACAGCTTTCCAATGGTATGTAAACGGATGATTTCAGACACCCAAAAGCATTTTTACAAAAATCTGGAAAAGCAGTGAACGTAATATTTGAAATAGGACATAAGGGGAACTAGGGGAACCAGAATAGTAAGTGGTGGGTCCCACAGAGGGGTTGGTCTAGACACCCCAATTTTGACCAAACGTCAAATTAAGGGGAGTGTTACCTCCATATCCAATGATGACAATGTCCGAACTTATTTAGGACTTCCAAAAAAGATTCAAGCTCTCCGAAAGACTCTCCAACCTAAATAAAAAGAAAAAAGAGAGGAAAAGAAAAAAGAGAGGCAGAACGGCACTTAAACCAATTCGTGGCAGTCCCGGGCTGCCGCTGCAGCAGTCACTGGACTACCAGACGGCATTCTCTGAATGCCGCATTTTTACATCAAGTGCCGTAAAAAAATGGATTTCCTGAAAAGACGGCAGTCCCTGGAGTTGTCTGCGACATTTAATGAATGCCGTTCCGGCAGTCAGTGAATGCCGCGCTGGCATTCAGTGAATGTCATCACGGCATTTACTGAGTGCCGTTTCCATCTCCATTGAGTGCCGCGTTTTTGTAGCAGCCAGCTGTTATATAGCACGTTTTGTACCTTCAAAAGTGCATCTGAAGTTAGGGTTTTTGGCTTAAAATACTGAAATACCCTTTAAAAAATTTGCCTATAAATAGAGGGTGAATACTCCATTACAAGGGGTTTTTTTTGGGAGGGACTATTACACATTTTTGGGAGAGGGGAATTTCAAAGAGAAAACAAAAAGAATTTTGGAAAAAGAGAGTTTTTAAGAGCTTGAAGAAGAACTTGGAAGATCTTCAAAATATAGAAGCTTGTGAATAGTCTTGGAGGTGACCCTCTAATCTTAGTTGTGTTTTCTTTCTTTTGTGCCTCTAATCTTCAAGTCACTTAGTTTTTCTTGATTAAGTTTTAAAGTTTTGTTAGTAAACTTGTAAGTCTTTGCTTCCTATTTTTTTTTATTCTTCTTTTATTTTTCTTGTTTATGTGTTTCTCTTGAGATTCTTGGGGATCTTCCATATCTCACTTGAATCTCATGAGTTTGATCTTTTAGTCCCATATAAGCTTATGCTTCACATGAGATTTAAAGTTGATCATCATTTGGTTAGAAACAAGTAGATGAATCCAAACCCTTACCATGGCTTGGATCCTCTAATCTTGTTTAAGTTTTCATTCTCTTTTGTTTCTTCTTAGCTTGGTTTGAAAGCATCTATGAATTTGAAGTAAACAAGTTTTACCAAAAGATTCTTTGATGGATTTAGAGCATTTGCTCTCTTAGTCTTCTTTATTTCATTTCTTCTTTTTGTTTATACTTTTCTTTTGAGATTCTTAGAGATCTTCAATATCTCTCTTGAAAGCTCTTGAGTTTGATATTTTGAATCTCATGTAAGCTTATGCTTCACATGGGAGTCAAAGTTTGATCATCACTTCATTTTATAAGCAAATAGATGGATCCAAGTCCAAGCTTATGACTTGGGTCCTCTAGCTTGATGTTTCATGGAATCCTTTCTATATTCCTTTGAGACTCATGAGTATTAGTCATGTTTTGATCTCCAATGACCCCAAAGGGAAAGGAGAGTTAGGTTTAGGATAAGCCAATGTCCATGGCTTAGTTGGTAGATGTAGCAAAAAGGATGATAAATCCAATATTGGAGCAGTGAGTTCATAAACCAGTTTTGATCAAGAATTTTTAGTTGATAATCTAACCGTTGGAATTAAGTGAAACCTATGGGAAAGTGTCTATAACTCAAAGTTCTACTACTGTAATATTTGTTTTTAGGGGATTTGATGTTTAAAGTGGTTTGGTCATGAGTTTTGTGAAGTCACTACAATCTGTCCAGAGTTTCAGAACAGTAACACTCTTTTGAAATAAGCAAATCAGAACCTTAATCAAGGTTTCTTGATCCAAAATAAATTTTTATAGGTAGTTTAATGTTTAGGAAGCTACCCTAAAAAGACCAAAGCATATTTTTTTTATTTTTTAACTATTTTAAAAAAATCGTACAAAATCTCTGGACAGAGATTTGTAAATCTCTAAGTGATGTCTGGTTTTTGTCCATTTCCCAGAGATCTAGCCGTTGAAACTTTGATTTTCTATTTGGGATGGAAACTAGACACACACATGCATCTTGTGTCCAAAATTCATCGATATCAAAGCATGGGAAGCATGCTTTTTATTTCTTTTACTTTCTGGTCTGCTCTCTGTAATTTTTAGAATTTTATGACAGATTTGACCAACTTTGTAAATAATGGTCCAAATGACTTTTCTATGACCTAGGGTTCAAACCATGTTTTAATAATGATCAATTAAACTTGAATTCAAAGTTTAAGTGATCCAAATCAATGAATATTTCATAATTTGCTCTTGTTCATGTAGACATTCATCCATGTGGCTTGATGTTTGTAATTAGGACTTGTTCGCTTTAGATTTCATTACACTTGATAGATTTAAGCTAGAAGTCTAGGATTGTTATTTAAGATCCAACTTTATATCTTGTATGTTATGTGCACTAATCTATATTTTGTAGCGCTATTGAGGTACGATTTCTCAACCCCTCTCTAGTTTATTGTATTATTTGATTTTAATTGATTTTCGACTTCAAGCGCGACACCTTAGAATTATGACTTTCTTTACCTGTATGTATGGATTGGAGACTCTTTTCCTAGTTTTTATCTATTTGCATGCATTTGCACGTTTATATATTCGTGGGCGGATCCCGGGTAAGTTCTCTAGTTCCCTATTTGCATATCATATTGCTTGCTACTTGACTTACGTGGCTTTTGAATGATATTTTATCACTTGCAATCTTACACCCTTTAGACATGCTTTTGTAATGTATATTTATACATATGTATTAGTTGAGGGCACATTTAAATTAATAATTCAATTAAAAGGATGTTGAGTAGAGGCCTATCTCAAGATAGGATGAGAGAGGATGTTTTAGTTTGATAGGCTCCTTCCTCTCTCATTCCATAATCCCCGGACCTAGTTAATCTCTGGTTTCTAAAACGATCAGTTTGCTTTAAAATGGTTTCTTAATTTTCCTTTTAAAAATTAAGTGGTGACTCATTTGTTTTTGAATTTGAAATTTAGAAAAGATTTTGAAAAGTTGTGGGTAGGAAAAATTGCGATATCCACAATCTGGCGACTCCACTGGGGATCGAACCCAGAATCTCTGGTTTCGCAGACCAGGAATTTCTGATTTTGGGTTCACTCGAGGATTAGACTTGAAAACATCCTTTTAATTGAATTAATTAATTTTTGTATGCCCGTTGCATTTCATTTGCATGTCTAACCAGTCGATTGCACGAAACTATGACCTTGGAGGCTCGGGGAAACCCAGTCGGTCAAGTTATCATGGGACTGTGTGATCACCCTTGATCTCGTACCATGATTTGGAATATGAAGCACCCCATCGGATGTGTGTCAAGGGTCTCTTATTTGACCAAAACCCAGCCTTTGCATGATAGTTTCTGTAGAACCTTTCAACCTTAGGGAAATCAATTCTTGATTAGGGTTACGTGCTAGGGAGTTTTGTATACCTGGAAAGGGATTACTTGAGATGATGACAATGCTCACTTAATATGAGACATGTAAACTCTTAATCGCTTTCGAGCAATTCCTCTTCATGTCCTATGACATTTGGGAATATGTTAGATTTTGATTATAAGATTACGTCTCTTATATCATGTTTAGCTAAGCATCATTGACCTTGTATGTATCCGAATTCATGGAAAGTACTATGATAATCCGATCATGTGATCCTCCTACCCAAAGAGTTTTAAGTCCATCTTTGAAAGCAAATAGATTTTACTATCTTTTTCCCAAGGTTTTCGATCACCCTTTCGAAAAATCTTTTAAGTTCACCTTTCGATTAAAATTCCCAAACTAACCTTTGTTAAGGCATATTTTCACTTGATCATCTTCAAAAGAAAAAATTCGAAAATCTTTGGAATTATTTTGGGAGAAATGCTTTTTGGATAAATTTCAAAATAAAAATCCAATCATTTTTGTAGAAGAATGTTTAATATCCTCATTCTCAAAAGCATTCTCAAGCATTGTTTTCAAAAAAATTTATCATCCAAGGAATACTTTCTAAATGATTTTCAAAAATTTTGAATATCCAACCTTTGAGAGGGTAGTGAAGATCACAATGAAAGGAGAAGTTGGCGCACTTGACATAGGTGAGGATCTTATGTGCTTATGTGTTTATGTGTTAGGATTAGGATTTTCTTTTCTTTGGCATATAGAATAGGCACACACACATGCATTGAATCCGTGTGACATATGAACCATTCATGAACATTTCACTAAGCATTCGCAAAAGAAAATGTGAAAAATAATAACAAAATGAGAATTCTTTTGAAATCAATCAAAATTGATTAAGAATGTAACATGACTATAGGCGAGATAACATCAAACCCAGAACAGTTTGGGTTAGCAATTCAAGTGTGAGAATAGTTAGAAGAGAGAAGATAATGAAAAGGGTTATGTTGAGGTTGATTAGCTTATGGAGCCTAATGATTTGAAGAAGGGCCACTTAACTGAGAAATTGGCCATAGGGATGGATAATGTTACCGCAAACACGAGTGGCAAACCCGAAGGTTCAAATGATGCCAGTGAGGTGATAGTGTTTGGAACTACTACTGCTAAAGTAAATGTGGATGCTCTTGGAAATTTAATAATTTGAAGATCATCTGTGACACTCCAATTGAGACCAAAATCGAGTCTAGTCCATTGTAATCGACTCATGTCTAAGTTAGAGTCAAATGTCGAGTCCAATCGAGTCTTCTAGTTAGTCTGTTATCGAGTTTATTGTCAAGTCTTCATCGAGTCAATCGAGTCGAGTGATGTAACCCTCCTTCTATCCTAGTTGAAATTGACTCCAATTTTTTGTGAAATTGAAATCTTGATTCGATTTGACTCCTAGTTTTAGAAATTTGAAATTATGTGAGTCTGTTTAACTCTGAATTTTGTTGGAATTGAATTCTTCGAGTCTAACCGATTCCGAACTTTCGAAAGTTTGAGCTAAAATAGATCTAACTATCGTCCGATTTTAATGTTAAATTAAGCTGAATCTGATTGACTCCCGATTCATGGAAGTCTAACTTAGCACCTGAGCTTAGAAATTGAATTGAATTGAGTTTGATTGACTCCTAATTCTAGAAAAATTCATTTGAGTCTGATTGACTCCAGATTTTAGAGTTTTTGAATCGAATTGAGTCTGATTGACTCTGCTTTTTAATTTGAAATTCTTTGAGTCTGATCGACTCCCAATTTTAGATTTGAGTCTGATTGATTCTTGATTTTAGAGTGTTTGAATCGAATTGAGTCTGATTGACTCTGTTTTTTAATTTGAAATTCTTTGAGTCTGATCGACTCCCAATTTTAGATTTTAATTTTGACTGACTCTCGGTGTTGTAAAATGGAATTCGATTCGAGTCCAATTAACCCCTGTTCTAGAAATTTGAAATTATTTTGAGTCTGTTTGACTCCGACTTTGAAATTAGAAATTCTTTTGAGTATGATTGACTCATGATTTGGAATTGGGAATTCTTTTGAGTCTGATTGGCTTATGTTTTTGGAAATTAGAAACTCTTTTGAGTCTGGTTGGCTCTCAATTTTGTGAAATAGAAATTCTTTGAGTTCGATTGACTCCCAATTTTGTAAAAATTCTTTTGTGAAATAGAAAATTTTAAGTCCAATTTTGTGAATTTAAATTTCTTTGAGTCCGATTGACTACTGGTTGTCCGATTTTGCGAAATTGGAATTGAATCAAGTCTGATTGACTCTTGATTTAGGATTTGAATTTGAATTTGATTTGAGTAAAATTGACTCCGGACTTAGTGAAATTGAATTTGTTTGAGTCTGATTGATTCCTGATTTCAGAAAATGAATTAAGTCGAGTCTAGGCGACTCCTAATTTAGCATTTGAATTTGAACTCAAGTTGAGTTGAATCGACTCCAGACTTGGTGAAATTGAGTTTATTTGAATCTGACTGACTCCTTGTCGAAATTTGAAAAAAAATTAATAATAATAATTTATTATTAAGCTTGATTGACTACCAATTTTGGAAAATTGAATTAAATTGAGTCTAACTGATTCTCGATTTTGGAAATTGAAGTGGATTTGAATCCATTGGACCCCCGACTTTAGATATTTGAAATAATTTAAGCCCATCGAATTCCCGATTTAGAAATTTGAAATAATTTGAGTCTGAAGTACTAGACTCCGAATTTTTGAAAGTAAATGGAATGAAATTTGTTAGACTAAGAAGGGAATTTGTTGAGTCTAATAGACTCTCAATTTTAGAAAATTGAATTAAGTTTGAAGGACTCCGGATTTTTGGAATTGAACTGATTCAAGTCTGACTGACTCCAAATTTGAATTAAATTGAGTTAAGTCTGGTTGACTCCCAATTTTGAAAAATAAAATAAATTTGAGTCTGTCCGACTCTAGGTTTTGAAAAATAAAATGAACTTGAGTCAGTTCGACTCCAGGTTTTGAAAAATAAAATGAATTTGAGTCTGTTCGACTCCAAGTTTTGAAAAATAAAATGAACTTGAGTCTGTTCGACTCCAGGTTTTGAAAAATAAAATGCATTTGAGTCTGTTCGACTCCAAGTTCTGAAAAATAAAATGAATTTGAGTCTGTTCAACTCTAATGTTTGAAAATTGAAAAGAATTTGAGTTGATTTGACTCCAAGTTTTGAAAATTGAAAAGAATTTGAGTCAATTTGACTCCAAATTTTGAAAATTGAAAAGAATTTGAGTCTGATTGACTCCCAATTTTGAAAAATTAAAATAAATTTGACTCTGATTGACCCAAAATTCAGAGCAAACATGTCTGACGAGGCTGAAGGGCCGCAGATTTTTCAGAGAAAACATATCTGACGAGGCCGAAGGGCCGTGGATTTTTCAGGAGAAAACATATCCGACGGGGCCGAATGGCTGCAGATCATTGTGAGAAAACATATCCGACGAGGCCGAAGGGCTCTGGATCATTGTGAGAAAACATATTAGACAGGGCCGAAGGGCTGCAGATTATATTTATATCCGACGGGGTCTAAGGGCTGCGGATTTTACAGAGCAAACTCACTCGACACCGGAGTATAAGGCGCGAAGCGCATCTCAGTTGATCAGATGATTTTTGAAAGACACCAGAGTATAAGGCGCGAAGTATATCTCAGTCTTTTCAAAAAGCGTGTTTCCTGATTTGACACTGGATTATAAGGAACGAAGTGCATCTTAGTCGATCAGATGATTCTTGGAAAACACCGGAGTATAAGGTGCGAAGCGTATCTCAGTCTTTCAAAAAGCATGGTTCCTGATTCGACATCGGAGTATAAGGCGCGAAGTGCATCTCAGTCTTTCAAAAAGCATGGTTCCTGATTCAATACCGGAGTATAAAGCGCGAAGCGCATCTTAATCGATCAGATGATTTTTGAAAGACACCGGAGTATAAGGCGCGAAGCGTATCTCAGTCTTTTCAAAAAGCGTGGTTCCTGATTCGACACCAGAGTATAAGGCGCGAAGCGCATCTCAGTCGATTAGATGATTCTTGGAAGACACCAGAGTATAAGGCGCGAAGCGCATCTCAGTCTTTCAAAAAGTGTGGTTCCTGATTCGACACCGGAGTATAAGGCGCGAAGCGCATCTCGGTCGATCAGATGCTTCTTGAAAGATACAGGAGTATAAAGCGCAAATCGCATCTCAGTCTTTTCAAAAAGCGTGGTTCCTGATTCGACGCTGGAGTATAAGGCGCGAAGCGCATCTCAGTCGATCAGATGATTCTTGGAAGACACCGGGGCCTAAGTCGCGAAGCGCTGCCCAGTCGATTGCGTTGAGAGAGCAAACCCGCGTTGACACCGAGGCCTAAGTCGCGAAGCGCCGCCCGATCAATTGCGTTCGTCCTTTTGGTTGAGACAACCAAGTATCTTGAAGAAGAATCAACCTGTAGATTATCGAAACTTTGAATTCTGAAGAATAACTCATCTTTAAGTTCGAGTAAACGCGTGTTGGGTTTATGCCCTCAAACCATTACTTTATGTATGACATTAGCATTTTAATATATGGATATCAGTTTTACATTTCATTATGTATGTTTCTTTCATGAGATGATTTTCAATCCTTAAGTATCATAGTAGGTAATTCATGTGTGTATGAGATACATATAAGTGAGATATGAATTACCATCCTTTGATACTTAAAGCATGTCACAGTGGATGATGAGACTGGATATCTCATCAGGTATACACTGTAGCATAATTAACTACCATTGGATGGAGTGATTAATCTCAATCACTAGAGTGTCACTCTTAGTTAATATACTAGTGCTTATAGTGCATTGACGGACCTGAGCTTTACTATTGACACTTAATGCTGTCATACAGTCAATAGGAACTCATAACTTGTATAAGGTACGTGTTCTCAATCTTGCGACGATTATGAACACAGACTGTGGATATGGCTGCTTTGACTTACTAATCAGTGAGGTCTAGAGAAGATCAACACTTGGGTATCTTGGGTATGTCATGTTCATAGGGTTGTGAACATATATTGTCAAGACAGAATCTACCCTCTGTTTCAGAGTAAGAATTCCCTTGAGAATGTCACCAAGTCGATTACTGAGTACTGCAGTCTTGTTGATAAGAGTTATCAACATGTTTGGTAATCATGAGAGGTGAATGGGACTCAAGGATTACAAGAAGTAATCATGATTCAGGTTGACAGTAACAGTTATCCGACTACTTGAATATGATTACAAATGTTGAAGGTAGAGGGACATTAGTACAACATACAAGTCTAGTTATCGCTTCGGATATGTTCTTTTGCGTTGGAGTTCAGTTATCGTTTTATAGTGGAATAAACGTTAACTGACCAGTTAGTTAGTTTGCTGATCAAAGAGTTTGGTCACGGTGATTAACAAACTGGTTTGAGCCAACAATAAAGAGCCTAGGAGGTCCCACTCTTAGCTCCACTAGGAAGCTTGGAAGGGCACATGAGGATCATGTCAAGGCAGGTTCGATCGCTCAAGGGCTGTTCGATCGATCGAAGGTTCGATCGATCGAATACACTTCGATCGATCGAAGGTTAGGTCAGTTCTGGGAATCTATAAATAGGGCAGCTGCGTATTGAATGTTTTAGAATCGTCGTTTTATACGTAGAAGCTGCAGAAACTATTTAGCTTTCCCTAAACCTTCCCAATCCTCTCCATTAGGGTTCCCACCAACCCTAGTCCTTCTTGCGAGCATCCATAGGAGTTATAAGAGTGAAGACCATCTAGTGGAGGCCGCTGGAAGTTGAAGATTTCAGAATTGGGTTCAAGACACAAAGGTATAATACTTGTCCCCTCAGTAAAGTTAGTACACATCTATGGAATTGACGGGTAGTAGATCCTGGGCTACCAATAAGTTTTTATAACTTGTTTTTCCGCTGCACGTTTATACTTTTAATTTAAACCTTTTTTTTTTCTAATCAACGCGAGCATTAAGTAAGGCATGGATTGCATCAAGAAATGTCAGGATATCACGGTTTTGAATCACATCATTTGTAAAGCATGAATTTGCATTGACAGCCGTCATTGTATGAGCACGTGCATCACGATAGGATAGGTGCATTCATCCGTATGATTATTTGCGCTTGTGTGTGTGTTTGACCCCTGCCCGAACTACGTCTTGGTCTGATTTCGGAATGGATACGTAGGCAGCTCACCATTAAGCATGACCAGCTGGGACCTTACCGCGCATCTTTCTTCTTTTGCAACGCATTTTGTTTTACCTAAATCCAACAGTTTGGTCAAAGGCTTATCTTCACACAGGCTTCGACATTCGCTTGTGAAACGCGTTGCTCTACGAGCTCTGCCGAAGAGGGGCAAACTGTAGACACCCTAATTTTGACCAAACGTCAAATTAAGGGGAGTGTTACCTCCATATCCGATGATGACAATGTCCGAACTTATTTAGGACTTCCAAGGACAATTCAAGCTCTTCGAAAGACTCTCCAACCTAAATAAAAAACAAAAAAAGAGGAAAAGAAAAAAGAGAGGCACAATGTCACTTAAACCCATTCGCGACAGTCCCGGGCTGCCGCTGCGGCAGTCGCTGGACTGCCGGACGGCATTCTCTGAATGCCGCATTTTTACATCAAGTGCCGTAAAAAAATGGATTTCCAGAAAAGACGGCAGTCCCTGGAGTTGTCTGCGACATTCAATGAATGCCGTTCCGGCAGTCAGTGAATGTCACGCCGGCATTCAGTGAATGCCGTCATGGCATTTACTGAGTGCTACTTCCATCTCCGTTGAGTGCCGCGTTTTTGTAGCAGCCAGCTGTTATACAACACGTTTTGTACCTTCAATAGTGCATCTGAAGTCAGGGTTTTTGGCTTGAAAATACTGAAATACCCTTCAAAAAATTTACCTATAAATAGAGGGTGAATAAGTTACAAGGGATCTTTTTTTTTGGGAGGGGGGGGGGGGGGGGGGGGGCGGGGGGGGGGGGGGGGGGACTATTACACATTTTTGGGAGAGAGGAATTTCAAAGAGTAAACAAAAAGAATTTTGGAAAAAGAGAGCTTTTGAGAGCTTGAAGAAGAACTTAGAAGACCTTCAAAATATAGAAGCTTGAGGATAGTCTTGGAGGTGACCCTCTAATCTTAGTTGTGTTTTCTTTCTTTTGAGCCTCTAATCTTCAAGTCACTTAGTTTTTCTTGATTAAGTTTTAGAGTTTTGTTAGTAAACTTGGAAGTCTTTGCTTCCTAGTTTTTTTTTATTTTATTCTTCTTTTATTTTTCTTGTTTATGTTTTTCTCTTGAGATTCTTGGGGATCTTCCATATCTCACTTGAATATCATGAGTTTGATCTTCTAGTTCCATATAAGCTTATGCTTCACATGAGATTTAAAGTTGATCATCATTTGATTAGAAACAAGTAGATGAATCCAAACCCTTACCATGGTTTGGATCCTCTAATCTTGTTTAAGTTTTCATTCTCTTTTGTTTCTTCTTAGCTTGGTTTGAAAGCATCTATGAATTTGAAGTAAATAAGTTTTACCAAAAGATTCTTTGATGGATTTAGAGCATTTGCTCTCTTAGTCTTCTTTATTTCATTTCTTCTTTTTGTTTATACTTTTCTTTTGAGATTTTTGGAGATCTTCAATATCTCTCTTGAAAGCTCTTGAGTTTGATATTTTGAATCTCATGTAAGCTTATGCTTCACATGGGAGTCAAAGTTTGATCATTAATTCATTTTATAAGCAAATAGATGGATCCAAGTCCATACTTATGACTTGGGTCCTCTAGCTTGATGTTTCATGGAATCCTTTCTATATTCCTTTGAGACTCATGAGTATTAGTCATTTTTTGATCTCCAATGACCCCAAAGGGAAAGGAGAGTTAGGTTTAGGATAAGCCAATGTCCATGGCTTAGTTGGTAGATGTAGCAAAAAGGATGCTAAATCCAATATTGGAGTAGTGAGTTCATAAACCAGTTTTGATCAAAGATTTTTAGTTGATAATCTAACCGTTGGAATTTAGTGAAACTAATGGGAAAATGTCTATAACTCAAAGTTCTACCACTAAAAATTTTGTTTTAAGGAGATTTCATGTTTAAAGTGGTTTGGTCATGAGTTTTGTGAAGTCACTACAATCTGTCCAGAGTTTCAGAACAGTAACACTCTTTTGAAATAAGCAAATCAGAACCTTAATCAAGCTTTCTTGATCCAAAATAAATTTTATAGGTAGTTTAATGTGTTAGGAAGCTACCCTAAGAAGAACAAAAGTATTTTTGATTTTTTTACTATTTTTAAAAAATTGTACAAAATCTCAGGACAGAGATTTGTAAATCTCTGATTGATGTCTATTTTTTTTTCCATTTCCTATAGATCTAACCGTTGAAACTTTGATTTTCTTTTTGGGATGAAAACTAGACACACAGAGGCATCTTGTGTCCAAAATTCATCAACATCAACCATGGAAAGCATGCTTTTTATTTCTCTTACTTTCTGGTCTACTCTCTGTAATTTTCAGAATTTTATGACAGATTTGTCCAACTTTGTAAATAATGGTCCAAATGACTTTTCTATGACCTAGGGCTCAAACCATGTTTTAATAATGATCAATTAAACTTGAATTCAAAGTTTAAGTGATCCAAATCAATGAATATTTCATAATTTACTCTTGTTCATGTAGACATTCATCCATGTGGCTTGATGTTTGTAATTAGGACTTGTTCGCTTTAGATTTAATTACACTTGATAGATTTAAGCTAGAAGTCTAGGATTGTTATTTAAGATCCAAATTTATATCTTGTATATTATGTGCACTAACTTCTATTTTATAGCGCTATTGAGGTACGATTTCTCAGCCCCTCTCTAGTTTATTGTATTCTTTGATTTTAATTGATTTTCGACTTCAAGCGCGACACCTTAGAATTAGGACTTGCTTTACCTGTATATATCGATTAGAGACTATTTTTCTAGGTTTTATCTATTTGCATGCATTTTCACGTTTAAATATTCGCGGCCGGATCCCGGGTAAGTTCTCTAGTTCCCTATTTCCATATCATATTGCTTGCTATTTGAATTACGTTGCTTTGGAATGATATTTTATCACTTGCAATCTTACACCCTTTAGACATGCTTTTGTAATGTATATTTATACATATGTATTAGTTGAGGGCACATTTAAATTAATAATTCGATTAAAAGGATGTTGAGTAGAGACCTATCGCATGATAGGATGAGAGAGGGTGTTTTAGTCCGACGGGCTCCTTCCTCTCTCATTCCATAATCCCCGGACCTAGTTAATCTTTGGTTTCTAAAAAGACCAGTTTGCATTAAAAATGGTTTCTTAATTTTCCTTTTAAAAATTAAGTGGCGACTCATTTGTTTTGAATTTGAAATTTTAAAAGAATTTTAAAAGAAAAGCTGTAAGTAAAGGAGAAAACTGCGATATCCACAGGTGGCAGGTCCCACCTAAGCTGCCACCTCACTTGTCCCCCCTCCATCAAGCGTTTTGAGTTCCAGACCCTTCCAAAGACTTCCCACTGTGAGGAAATTGCCTAGAAACTGCGTTTAGGCACCGAAATGACCATTTTAACCCTTTTCTGACCTCGAAAATCCTAAAAACTTAAGAGTTAAGTTTTCAAAACTCTATATATAGATCCATATGAGATCATCTTGGATATACAAGAGTATGTACAATGATGTACACACAAGAGAGAGGTATATACAAGTGAATATACTGGCAAGATATAAGAATATACTTAGAATTCAAGAGAGATTTCTAGAAAGAAGAAGTGAATTATGAATGAAATTTCCTAAACTAATCTCAAGATAATTAGATTAGAGAATTAGAGAATTGGACTTCCATTGCCTCCCTTAACTTCTATGGATGAGTGCTTGAAGAACTTGAAGAACACTTGAAGAAGAAGACTCTTCAATTCAACTTTGATTGCATAATTGAGAATCCTCCAAGACGTAGACAACACAATTCATCTCTAATTCCTACTTATATATATACAGATCTATAAGACTTGGATCTAGTTTAGTTTTGTTTTATTTGTTAGAACACTCATCTTCTTCCTCTCTTGTTCTTCACGCACTTACAAAGCTAGATCCAAGTCTCTTTGATTTTATTGATAATTCTTAATTAGAGATTGATTTTCACTTTGATTTCATTCTTCTATTTAGTTTAGATCCATGCATACATGATTATATACATGTATCTATGTTGAATTCAATGATGGTTTAGAAGTATGATCTATGAGAATAATGATTCCTATGTTCATACTTTTCTTTTATTTATTCCTATAACCTAGAGTTCCTAGTGAATTTCATCTCTAATAGGATATTTGTAAGTCCCTTTGATCCATGATCTATTGTTCTTCATAGAAGTTGAGACTAAATTGATTGAGAATCATGATAATTAAGTCGATCTATGAGTTTGATCTCTCTAATAAGCTTTAACCACCACCTAAGATGTTTTCCTCACACTTTAAAATGAACTAGTCAAAATTCAGCAAAACAGATTAATTTTGTCCATAAGATTTGGTTCATCAAAACCTATAGTTTGATGGATTTCAAATTTTTTGGGTAAACTTTGATGAATTAGCTTTCATTCGATCCATTTTGAGAACCTTTAGGATCTATATGCTATTTTTAGAAATTATTTGGAAAAATCGGTTGACAGATTTAAACATAGTCTCTTTGTACTTGAATTTCAGAAAATCTATGATAGTTATTGATGACGCCAATAATTGGTAAGAGATATTAAGAAAATAATTATGGTGACACAATCAATAGTATGTGGTTCGGCCCCGTTAATAAGGTGACCTACGTCCACGGGTACATCAGCGCGCTTCACTAGCTGATCACCGGCGGGCCTGGTGAGCCAACAATTGAATGGCACTCCCAGTAATACCAGCCGGGTGTATGCGTATATGTATGTGCTACTATTCTCTAGGTTAAGAATGACATCCCCTCTAATGGGGGTGAGTGGCCCCTTTTATAGGTGCAAAAAACCACCCGCAATAGGTAGTTGAATAGATAAGGAAGCCCAATCTAATTACAAGTTGATGAGCATAGATCATGGGAGGTTTCCTAAATGGCTTAGGAAACTATTTACACTTACCATTAGTCTTTTGATTGATTTAGGAAACTACTACGCGGCTTGGCTATCAAACTGCCCCTCGTGGAGAGCTGCTGCGCCGCATGCCCAGGCTGTGCGAGCATACCGAGCGGTTGCACTCGAAAAACCTCGGGATCAATGGGCCACTAGCTCACTTTCCGGATACTCTGGGTCCTTTGCTGCTGACGTGGAAGTTTGATTGTAGTAGAATATTTCTGGGCGTATCAGCTGCCCCCCATTTTCGAAGTTGATGTGATGTCCCATCAGATAAAGTTTGAAAATTAAGACTGCTTCCGAGGAACCGTCCGGAAAGAGGTCGGGACTCTACCCGAGACGTAACCGGTCGTGGTGATCAGCCGGGGTATGGACCAAGCGGTGGCCCTGTGGGCCCGAGTCCTACCCATGCCACATGTCAGCTTGTGACTGGCCTAGTCAGGATCAAACGATGCCAGCGTGGATGTAACCGGACCATTTATGTGGTAACCAAACCGTCTCGTCGTGCATTTAATGCGCACGCCTTTTGAGGCAATGCTTTGCATGCCCGAGGTGACAACTGTCAGCTACTTTGGGCGAGAAATCATATGAGCCGTTGGATCTATTTTGATCCAAACCGTCCGTGGTTCCTATATAAAGGATACTTGTTCATTTCTTCAAATCTTTGCTGCAAAGATATATATTACCGAGCTGTTTGAGAGCGAGCAAGATCCCGAGCAAGATTACCGATCTCTTTTCTGCGCTAAACTTTGTAAGTCTTTCCTTTCTAACTTCAGTTCTTCACTCTTTTCCTTCTCTTCTTTTTTGAGCGAGGCTGGAGAGAGAGAACCCACTTAGGTTAGAACGGGAGTGGGATTTTTTCTTCCTTAGATTTTGTTCTTTCTTCAAGTTAGGAGGCACCTTAGGGCAACTGAACCGAGCGGGATTTTCTAGGGTAGTCTTGAGAGAGTGTCACCTTTCGTTAAATACCATTCACTCTTTGCCTTTTAGGTTAGTGACCTTGCCCCCTTTGTATACCAGGCTTGGGGTTTCTGACCCATACTTAGGCCGTAACCTGCTTCCCTATCATACCATAAGAGTACCAGAAATGGAACATTTCGGCTTCGATTCTGCTTTCCGGTCAGAGGATGAGATATACCATTCGGGAAGTCCTGACACTAGCCTAGATCCGCTGTCCGCTTCCCCATCTGACCACCAGAGTGAAGGCAGGATCCCTATCCGTTTATCCGACGGTGAGTCGGACTAGGAAGCCCCCGTTGCTTCCGTTTTCCAGGGTTCAAGTGACGAGACACCAAGGGAACCCGACCTCGAGGTATCCTTCTCTAGTGAATTCATCCCGTCCACCTTGTGCACTGAAGATCTCGGGCGCATTAGGGATAGGTATGGCCTTCCGGACTACTGCTCCTTGGCGGTGAGTATTGGTGGGGCACAAATCTACCAGCGGGTTTGACTACCCTATATGAGGACATCCTCATGGCTGGGTTCCGCATCCCCCTCCATCCGGTCGCTCGGGACGTCCTAATATATATGGGGATCGCCCCGGGTCAGTTGGCCCTGAACGGTTAGAGGTTCTTGATGCGGTCCATCTCTTTGTGGCCCTAGGTCTTCGGATATGAACTCTCCATCCAGGAGTTCCTCTGGACGCACTGACCATTCTGCGTACATGGAGAGACTGGGTTCTTTTCTCTCGGGGCTCGTTAGGGGAGGAAGATCTTAGTCAACTGCCCGACCAACAACAAAGGGTGGAAGAATAGGTTCTTCCAATGCGAACTGGCCCCCGGGATCCAGATGAGGACTTCATGGGCAGGAGAGTTGAGGGGTAAGCCCGTTCGATTTCTCTTTTTGCTTTCTTCTTTGTTTTGCTCCAGTTTCTGAGACTAACCATTTTGTACTTTGCTTTGCAGCGAGATCAACCAGCCCGCCGAGCATTGCCGACGTGTACCAGGCCAGGATCAAGAGTTTGGCGGATTGGTCGACCAACATCTGGAATGTGTTGACTCAGACCAGCGACTTCCGAGCTACTGAAGACCTGGTTCAGCCCACCAAAGCTCTGATATTCCCCCCAATTCACCTGGTAAGTGCTCGGACTCTGCCGTCTCTTGTGGTATTCCTTCCCCGTCTTCTTCATTGGTTGGTAACTGTTTAATTTTCTTCTTTTGCAGAGATGGCTCCGAAGAGAAATATGGAGCAATTGAGGGAGAGGCAAGCCGCTGCTGCTGCTGCCGCTACCGGTCGGATGGCGGTGGCACAAGGGAAAAGGCCCATTGCTGAGGCCCCAGGCGGTGAGCGCCCTCTAAGGCAGATCCGGCACGGAATAGCAAACCGTCCGGTGCCTGTGGGGACCTCAACGCCCCCCGTGATGGTGGTTGAAGAGACTGCCCCTCGGACAGGGGTGCTGGCTATGGCACCCATGGCTGCCTCGACCGAGATCAAGGAACGGGTGAGACCCGGTCTGCTAAGTAGAGGCATGTGAAAACATGTCTCCCGAGGTTTTCTAGAGCTGGCTGTACAGCCTCTCTCACATGGTGAGTTTTCCTGCCTCTATTTCTTTCTCTGTAATTATTTCATCAACTCAGCCTATTTACTGATCGGTCGATTTTAACTTCTTGCAGGTAGGATGCATGGCCGCTGGGGCTGAGTCCTTCCTACCTTCCTTGGCCAGGAGGGCCGCTAAAGCTGAAGCCGCTTTGTCTGAGGAGCAGTCGACCTCAGAGGCCAAGGGGACCGCTCTGGCCATGGAGAAGGACAAGGTAAAAGGTTTGGCCTTGAGCCTTGGTGCTGTTCAAGCCGAGCTTGCTACAACCCAGGCCGACCTAGAGGCTGCTCGGGCCAGCGCAGCGGCGGCGGAGGCACGAGAGAAGGCTCTGGCAGAGGCGACAGCAGTGGGGGCCCAGGAGGAAGCTTTTGACGATGGATTCTTCTAAGGCTATGAAGATCTAAAGCACAGGCTATCCCGGGATCATCTCGTCCTATGAGGGGAATGATTCGGACTTCTGGGATGTAGGTCCTGCTGCAGGTGAGGGCCCCACTGCTGATGCTGGACTTGCTAAGGAGGCTGCCCCGGGCGGAGGCTCTGCACCGAGAGGAGGAGCTGACCCCGAAGAGGAGGCTGGGGAGACCGAAGATGTGGTCAAGGTGGACGATTAAGGTTCCCGACCCGTTTTCTTTTGTGTTGTAGTTATTTTTTTTTGGAGGCTACTACAACTGCCCCCATGCCTTGTACAAATAGTTTTTAATTAATGAAAAAGTCCTTGAGACCGTCTTTTCCATCAACTGTTTATTGTTTCTATACTTGCGTGTCTGTTTGCGATTGCCAGTATCCGCCAAGTTTTAATCGACCTAAATCCCTGCCTTAGCAAATGGTTTAGGACCTTAACTGGTAGAACAATTGGTCTTACTAACCTGTTTTAAAGGTGACTGCCCGGTGTATCATAGGAACTTGTCCAATTTACCGTCCGGGATGGCCCCGGTGTATTATAGGAAAATCGTGTTTTACTGTCCGGGATGGTCCGGTGTATTATAGAAAAATCCTGTTCTACCGTCTGGGATGTTTTATATCAGATCACTATAAGTACTTAGGAATGTTAGGATTCCAAGTACTTTTAATGACCGGTGTGATTTCCTATTTTGGCCCAGTCCCTGCCCCCAAGTAGTTTGCTAAGGCGGGTGTGCGGGAGTGAGTGGCTATAGGAAATCGACCTGGAACATGGGTGGTTGCAGGGTCATTTGAGGCTTGCCAGCATCAGCCACCTGGGGGGTTTGCCCCCGTCGCTGGTTGGGCCTAAGCGAAGCCGTTGCCTTAGGGTTAGGCCCGAGGTCTTTGTGCCTTGATTTTGAGCCAAGGTCTTTTGCCTCGGGGTTAGGCCCGAGGTCTTTTAGGCCTTGGTTTTGAGCCAAGGTCTTTTGCCTCAACGTTAGGCCCAAGGTCTTTCAATATTGGACAGGATACTAATAGGAGTAATTTTGCAAAGTAAAGTCTTTTATTTTATTCAAAAATTTATAATGAATGCTCAAATGGAGCTACAAAAATTTCCTGACCAGTGCTAAACTGCCTATGTCTTAGGGTTATTGATAGTACTTGCGGAGGTGTTGCACATTCCAAGGGTGAGACAGATCACGTCCATTCAGGCTCCGAAGCCAATAAGTTCCCGGTCGGTTGACTTGGGTAACTGTATATGGACCTTCCCAGTTTAGCCCCAACTTCCCATGGCTCGGGATTCGGGTAGACTGGTTCACTGCCTTAAGGACGAGGTCTCCTACTTGAAAACTATGATGCTTTACCTTGCTGTTGTAACATCGTGAGACCCGCTGCTTATAGGCTGCCACCTTTAAATAGGCTCAGTCTCTTTTTCCTCTTCCAAGTCCAATTCTGTTCTGAGTGCATTTTCGTTGTCTGCCACACTACAATTTGCCACCCGATAAGTAGGCAACCCGACTTCTGTAGGGACCACCACCTCGAACCCATAGGTTAAGGAGAACGGTGTCTCACCTGTTGCCACTCGGGGCGTAGTTCGGCAGTGGGGCGTAGTTCGGTAGGCCCACAATAGGGTTGGTAGTTCTTCAGCCCACAGTCCTTTGGCGCTTTCATGTCTTGTTTTGATTGACTGCAAGATCGTCTGGTTTATCACCTTGGCTTGACCTTTGGCTTGAGGGTGATCGGGGGAGGAGTAGTGATTAAGTATCCCATAGCCCGAGCAGAACTACCTGAACAATGGGGTGTCAAATTGCTTGCCATTGTCGCTGACCAGAACCCGGGGTTTCCGAACCTACTGAGGATATTCTTTTCGATGAAGCTTTCCATTTTTTGTTCGGTTATTGTTGCCAAGGGCTCGGTAAAGTAGTCAACGACGATGACTGTGAACTTGAGCTGTCCTTTTCCAGTTGGTAGGGGTCCGACAATGTCGATACCCCACTAGGCAAAGGGCCAGGGGCTTCAGATTGGTGTCTGAAGCTCTCCTGGTCAGTTGATTATGGGAGAGTATCTCTGACATTTGTCGCATCTTTTGACATACTCCTGAGAATACCAGGCCATTGTCAGCCAGTAATATCCCTGCAGTAAGGCCTTTCTAGAGAGTGCCCGGCCTCCGATGTGATTCCTGCACACTTCTTCATGGATTTCATACAACACTGATTGGACCTGTGTGGGATGGATGCAGCAGAGATACGGTACAGAAAATCCCCTTTTGTAGAGGATGCCATCTATAAGATGATATCAGGCCGCCCGGTACCTGACCCGGCGGGCCTCCTCTTTCTCATTTGGTAACACACCCGTTGTCAGGAATGCCATGATTGGGTCCATCCAGCTGGGTCCTAAGGTCCCTGGTTCTACCTCCATGCATTCTGAGTTGATCATACTTGGCTCGGGCAGGTATTCTACCCTTATCCCAGGCAAGTCTGACTCAGAAGACGAAGCTAGGCGGGCTACCCAGTCGGCCCTGGTATTTTCCTCTCTGGGTATCTGCGTGATGCAGAAACCCTGAAGCTTCTTCGAAACTACTCAGACAAGGGCTAGATAGGCTACCATATTATCTCCCCAGGCTTCGTACTCTTGGTTGACTTGATTGACCACGAGCTGAGAGTCGCTGTAACCTTGGACCTGTTACGCGCCCATGGAAGTGGCCAACTATAACCCGACCAATAAGGCTTCATACTCAGCTTCGTTGTTGGAGGAAAGAAATCCAAACCTTAGGGCATACTCGAGCTGGATGCCGTCGGGAGTAGTCAAGAAGATTCCTGTCCCACTGCCTTGCTGGTTTGAGAAACCATCCACATACAACACCCAGGTGGGGATGTTAGCTTGTAACCCGGGTGGTAGGACCGGTGGGTCGAGCTCTTCAACCGGGTCTTCTGGCAATGTGAACTCAACCAGAAAGTCTTCTACTGCTTGCCCTTTGATTGTCGTCCAGGGGCGGTAGGCCACTTCAAATTCCTCTAGCTCTACGGCCCACTTGACGAGCCTCCCGAACGTTTTAGGCCTGCTTAAGATCCTACGGAGAGGTTGGTCAGTAAGGACCACAATGACATGGGCCTGAAAGTACGGACGGAGTCTTTGGGCACAGGTGATGAGAGCGAATGCAAGTTTTTCGATGCGGGAGTATCTGCTCTCCACGACTTGGAGCGCTCGGCTGGTATAGTATACTGGGATCTGTATCCTGTGCTATTCCCTAACGAGTGCTAAGCTGACCGCTGAGGGTGATACTGCCAGGTATAGGAACAATTCTTCCCCCGGTACGGGTGTTGAGAGTAGAGGGGGAGAAGCCAAGTACTTCTTGAGTTCATGGAATGCCTCCTCACACTCCTCGGACCACTAAAATGCCTTATGGAGGATCTTAAAGAATGGCAGGCACCGGTCGGTAGCTCTGGAGACAAATCTATTTAGTGCGGTAACCTATCCGGCCAGACTCTGTACTTCTTCGGTCGACCTGGGCGATCGCATGTTGATGACGACCTGGATTTTCTCGGGGTTTGCTTCAATTCCCCGCCTGCTGACCAGGTGCATTAAGAACTTTCCAGATGAGACGCCAAATGTGCACTTGGCTGGGTTCAACCTCATCCTGAACTTCCTCAAAATGCTGAAGGCCCCAGCCAAATGTTCCAGATGGTCAGACTTGTCCTGGCTTTTGACCAGTAGATCGTCGACGTATACCTCCATTGATTTCTCGATCAGGTCTTTGAACATGTGATTGACTAGGTGTTTGATCGGGAGAGAACTAATCCTAAATATACGCCTTAATGAACATTTGTTAGTACATTTTTATCCTATTTTTGTATATTTTTACTTCGTTTTCTAGTTTCTGACAGGTTTTGGAAGAAATCAACTAAACCAGGCTAAACAGGGTGAAAAAGCATAGTTGAAGAAGCTGAAAAAGCCAAGTCGCGCGCGCGACCCGCGCCCGCGAAATCTGAGAAATCGCTCGCGCGATCCGCTCGCGCGAGAACCCCAGAATCGCCCGCGCGATCCGCGCACGCGAAGGCCCAAATGTCGCGCTCGCGCGATATGTGGAAAAATCAAAGTTGCGTATTTCAGTGTACTGAAGACTCCTGTGCAAACGAAACTGCAGAATGACGTCCAGATTGTAAATTACATCAGTTTCAGTCCGTTTCGAGTTGTAAAGGCTTCCAAAACTTGTTGTAAATCTATATATACCCTATTTTACTTCAATTAAAGGGTTGGCAATTATTATACACACATTCTACAACCATACTTCCAGCCATTGAAGGGAGGGAAGCAAGGAGAAGAAGAAGAAGACCAAGGGTTTCCATGGTCTCCTCCATCAACTACTTGCCATCTATCACTTTCATGGACGGCTAGATCATAGATCTAGGGTTTCAATGAAGCCCTAGACGAGTAATAGGGTTTTATTTATATTTTTATTTTAGTTTTATTATGTATGGATGACAGTCACATGTTTAGAGGATTTTTATAAATAAATCGTACTTCTATTGATTAAATCATTGCTTTCAGAATTTATTCTTGTCATAGATCTATTTTGACTGTGATGTGCTCAACGATCTATTCTTGCTGTGCTTGTTTAGGTTGTTTACATGTGATGGTGCTTTATTGATTCGTGCTATCAAGTATCCGAATAGTCCATGCCTAGGTTAGACGGATTAGATCACAACCCTAGTTTAGTGTGAGATAATTCGTGCTACCCGAAGATGGATTATGTTGGTGCTTGAACCATGATTATCTTCTTGACGGAGGAATTGGGCTTGTAGCTGCAATTCCCCATATTCATCCAACGTAATAAGCTAAAGTAATTCATAGATATTCCTATTATGAAACTAGTGGTGGATTTGCAATCCTAGGTTCCCTTTACATATTCATTAAAAACACTTTTAATTGCTTTCATAGTTTAGATTTACTTTTATTGTTATTAGTTTAATTAAATTCAAATTCAAATCCGGTTTTCCTAATTAATTAGACTTAGGTTTTAAAATTAAGAGCTGTAGTAATCAATCTCTGTGGGTTCGACCTTTACTTTCACACTACAAATCTTTAGAAAAGTAAAGTATACTTTTTATATCTTGATTCTGACAACATCAATTTTTGGCGCCGTTGCCGGGGATTCTATTACTACCTTTAGTTTTAGAATCGTAGTTTAGTTAATTCGTAAATATTAGATTAGGTTTTCTTTTCTTATTTTTATTTTATTTTTAGTTACTAACTTGTTTTTTTTTATTATTTCCTAGTCAACGTTTCCGAGTGGAGCAGCTAATTACATCAAAGGAGCTTACGCAAATAAAAATATAAATAAAATTAAATAAATTGCTTCCTTTGGAATTCGCTTTAAACCACTGTAAGTCAGGGCGCTGTGACGCACTATTTGCATTAGTTTAGGGTTAATTGCACTGCATTAGCTAGGAAACCCGGGGCGCTGGGCTTGACGCGGTCATTGCATTACAGGATAATATTCATGCATCATAGTAGTACTGTGTGCTTGATTGTCGTCTTACTTGCGTGATTGCTATTTGTTTCTTTTGTTAGTTAATTTTTGTTTTTAGTTTACTTTCTTTTAGTTTATGTTCGGTACACGTGCAAATAAACCGGAATTACAACCTTTAAACTCTGAACTTGAACGTACATTAAGACTTAACAAGTCTTCAAACTTAACTTCTAGAACAAGGTTTTTAATAGACGACGATTTGACACCAAAACCAACGTCTTTATTTGAATCTGAAATACGTAGTACTCTTCAAAAACTAAAGAAACCACGCTTTCATAACATAGAACCGATTAAAATGGCTGACGGTGGAAATAACAATAACAATCAAAATGATGGTGCGAATATGAACAATCTTAATATACCGCCACCACCTCCACTTATAAATTATTTTATTCCTACTACTTACACGCCACAAGCCGGTATCGAATTACCGGAGGCGACGGCATCTCACTTTGAGATAAAGTCGTCTATGATCTCGCTACTACCTTCCTTTCATGGCCGTCTAAATGAAGACCCTTACCAACACTTAGGAGGGGATTTTCAGGGTATATGCTCTACTTTGAAAATACAAAACCTAAATAATGATGAATTAAAATTGCGGCTCTTCCCATTCTCCTTAAGAGACAAAGCGAAGTATTGGCTTCAATCACTTGAGCCAAACACAATAAAAACATGGGAAGCCTTACACACCGCCTTTTTACAAAAGTTTTTCCCTATTATGCGTACAAATAAGATAAGAAAAGATATAACTAATTTTGTGATGCAAGATGGGGAGGCTCTTTATGACACGTGGGAAAAATTTAAAGAATTATTACGTTCGTGTCCACACCATCAGGTTCCCAAGTGGCAATTGGTTCAAGTCTTCTACGAGGGGCTTATTCCCTCTGTTAGGAATACCGTCGATGCCGTTTGTGCGGGAACTTTCCTACACAAAAGCGCCGACGAGGCCTGGAAAATATTTGAAACGTTAAGCGAGAATTCGATGCATCAGGCTGTGTCGGTACGTTCTGAGGGATACCTTCAACCTAAGCGAGAGGTGACAGTTGAGTCAAGTCAATCAATTCAAATACAAGAATTAAATAGAAAACTTGACCGACTTATGCAAATGAACAAACCGTCTAATCCATCCTCTTTAGAAGTATGTGCATTATGTTCTGAACCGTCCCATAATATCTTTGCATGTCCTTCTGCATCTCAATATCCGGAATTTGTTGAACAACACGTTAATTCTATGCAACAATTCCCACAAAATAATTATAATCCTAGGTCGACTAATTTTCCTAATACGTACCGATCCCAATACCAACAAGGTCAATACCAACCACCTCCTCCACCTCCACGCAATAATGCATTTGAGGAAAAGGTGCTGGCCTCACTTGAAAATTTTGGGTCGGTAATTCAGTTAGTGCACTCTCATACTCAATCTATCGCAAAGCTAGAGTCCCAAATGGGACAAGTAGTTACTACATTAAACCGTTTAACTGAGAGTAAGTCGACGAGTCAACCTACTCAGCAACCTAAGGGGCAATACGCAGTGGGTAGTACGAGTGAGAGCGTGAACGCTGTTTCGACTAGGACGACTACTCGAGATGAGGAAGTTGTTGTAATTCCGGATGGGGGTGAGAAAAATAAAAATTTAAATTTGAATAAAGAAAAAGGTGAGGATGTGAATCAAAGTAGAAAAGAAAATGAACCGGTCTCAACAAACTATATTCCAAGAATGCCATATCCACCAAACGTTGAGGGACCGTCACATTTGCCTAAGAAAGGGTC
The DNA here is from genome assembly GCA_033977485.1 of Hydrangea macrophylla. Classification (NCBI taxonomy): domain Eukaryota; kingdom Viridiplantae; phylum Streptophyta; class Magnoliopsida; order Cornales; family Hydrangeaceae; genus Hydrangea; species Hydrangea macrophylla. Next base: position 58,171,076 of record CM066997.1, on the reverse strand, counting down.
TAAGGTTGAGGATATACTTGAGGTATTTAAACAAGTGAAAATTAATATTCCTTTCCTCGACGCTATTAAACAAATTCCCGCTTATGCTAAATGTCTAAAAGACCTTTGTACTCAAAAGCGCAAAATACGGAGTCATACTCCTAAAAAGGTCTTTCTCACGGAAAAAGTAAGCTCTATATTCCAACACGCTCCTCCGAAATATAAGGATCCAGGTACGCCTACGATTTCATGTGTCATAGGTGACACTATCATTCATCGGGCTCTCCTTGACTTAGGTGCAAGTGTTAATCTTTTACCCTATCACGTCTATAAACAATTAGGACTAGGTGAACTTAAACCTACAGCCGCTACTATTCAATTAGCGGATCGTTCTGTCAAAATACCTAGAGGAATCGTCGAAGACGTGCTAGTAAAAGTTGATCAATGTTTCTATCCTGTAGATTTTATGGTCCTTGACACCGAACCGGTGCTAGATGCTAGGAAACACACTCCTGTCATTCTTGGTCGTCCATTCTTAGCCACGGCTAACGCACGTGTCAATTGTAGAACAGGGGTGATGAAAGTGTCATTTGGGAATATAAAATTAAAATTAAATGTTTTTAATGCTATTGATCAACCTCCTAAAGACGATGATTATCTAGGTGTGGAGGGTAGTGAGGTTAAACGGAATATTGAGCCTAAGAACGTAATAAATATAAGTGCGGGGAATAATATAGAGGATGATGAGTGGATGAATCCTAATACTTCGGACCCTAATGCTGAATATACTCAAAAGGTAAGAAATCGATTTGAACATACTGACAAACCGTCAATCGAATTAATTCAAAGCGACGTAATTTTTGCTTACCATCGAGCTCTACCTGACATCCTTAGGGGTACAAAGTCTGATTTTCAACCTCCGTAAATCTTGAGCTAGAACGGTCTAGCTGAAGACGTAAAAGATAGCGCTTCTTGGGAGGCAACCCAAGCTTTATTTCGTTCGTTTTTCTTATTTTTGGATGTTTTTGAGTTTGTTTGAGTCTGTTTTGGACATTCTGGATAGGATGGGGGTTGAAATTAATTTATTTTAATAGTATATACAAAATTTTAGCCAAAAAAATGGAAAACACCAAACTCGCGCGCGCGGCCCGCTCGCGCGAGACGTCGCTCGCGCGGCCCGCTGGCGCGAGTTTGCCCCTTAGCGTTTATCTTTGCTTTTCTTTATTATGAGTCCTCAGGTTCTCCTCGCGCCTGGAATCGCGGGCGCGAGGTACCTCGCTCGCGCGGACAAAAAAAATAAAAAATAAAATAAAGGGGGATTCGCGCGCGCGACGGCCGCTCGCGGGATTTCCCCGATTTCTGTTTTTTCTCTTTTATTTTCTATATTCTTTCCCTCTACCTATTTAATTTTTGTTCCTTTTCTGTTTTTGTTTATTAGGTCATTTTAGATTGAGTTAGTTGTTGTTTTCATTTATACTTTTTCGTTTTATTCCGATTGTTCGTTTACTTTTAACTTCGCTTAGTTTATCGATTTCTATTTTGTATTTAGATTTCATTTACTTTTAATATTCTTTTGTTAGTTTCTTTTTCGTTTATCTAGTATTAACAGGTAACATTGAACTTTAGTGTCATATTCCTTTGTGTTAACCTGTTCTGTGTTTGTCAAGATCGAGGTATTATCGTTCCTTCTTTACGTACTCTCCTTTCTTTCATTTTATTGTTTCATTGGGGACAATGAAAGGTTTCGGTTTGGGGGTATGCACACACATGCATATATTATGCACTAATTTTGAAAATTTTGAAATAAGTGTGTTTAAATAAACAATGATTACCGACGTTTTTGCAATATCAATTTGATACTTCTTGTTCAATAACTTTGAATTATTATAGAATGATAAACATGAGAATATGTGGTTAAACATTTGCTGAAGTTATGATATGACGTTTTAAGTTATGTATCGTTTGAATCGTAGTTTTATATCATAACTTTGCACACAAACTTATGCACTACACGTAGTCGTTTGAATACATGTTGGTTGTGAACTATAATATGATTCGGATTTCTAGATAACACATGGTGGAGACTAGACCCTGTGAGATTTTGAGCCTATCTTTTCTTTTTAGAGGGTTATAAATACATTGTGTTTGTCGAATTTCATTGAAATAGCGCATTAACTCGTTGTTTAGTCTCATTATTCTTGTTTTGGTTGATAGTCAAGTTAAAATAGTTACTACCATGCTAAATAATCTTCTGTCGTACATGTTGAAGAACCATATAACCATAGGACATGATTATAGGCCTTCTTTGTTTATTACCGACCGATAAATGAAAAATTTCCTTAGTTCGTCCTTTGAGCCGTTAAAATGCCATTTCTTTCTTTAACTACCATTATCCTTGTTTTTGCTCCGACTTGACAAACTTGGAGTTCACCACTGAGAGATTTGTCAACTTTTAGTGGTGTTAAGGCGATGTGTGATTGAGAAGAAGAAGACAAGATGCTATTGGGGTAGTTGCTTGGTATTCAATGCATAGTCATTTGAGAAGCGAGAAAAGAAAAAAGGAAAAGAAACAAAATAAAGAAGAGGAAGGTTGAAAAAAAAATGAAAGAAAAGAAGAAAAATGAATGAAAAGGAATGAAGAGAAAGAAAAGATGAGAGCTTGTAGAAGAAGAATGAAAGAGATCAAACATGCCTTACAATGCCATTCGTAAACCTACCCAATTAATCCTTTCTATCCTTTTTCATTGCCTGAGCCACATTACAACCTTTGAAAAGTCCTATTTGATCCTAGGAAACATGGTTTGGATATGAAAACGATGGGAGGGGGATTAAAACATGGTAATGATTATTTTTTCCTTGATTGTTGGCATCTTATCCATGAGACTATTGTTCTTTCGTGTTATGCGTCTTTTTCGTGTCGTATGTGAGTGTTATTCGTCTTGAAAACATAATTCCTTTGCTCATGTATACTAGAGAAATTACACATGTTTCTGAGTGTTTCATTTGAGAGTGTAATTAACATTGTGAGATTCGTAGTCGAAGCATAGTTGGATGGTTATCCGAGTTATATTCCAAGTTTATGACATGCGCGTGTTCATTTGACTACCACATCACACACGTGCAATTTTATGAGAAACTCTATTGATTTATACGATTCATGTGCTTAAGATTGTTTTTCATGATGTAGGTAAACGTTTGATTCTATTTCTTTATGTTCGTTATTCTATTTCAAATCTTTGTTGTATAATAAGGGGTATTGAATATTATGTTTTTCGTTTTTAATAAAACTTTTTAAATTTATAAGTTAATAAAGATGGTTGTGGGTAACTTGTTGACGAGAACCCTCACGAGACTTCACTCGTCCGACTAGGGACACCTAGGGGTTTAAAAGGCTTGTTGCATATGCTAAATGCAATCGTGATCCATACGAAAATGGAATAGATTTTTATTAGTACTTTTTATTTTAGTTTTGCTCGAGGACTAGCAAAATGTAGGTTTGGGGGTGTGATCGGGAGAGAACTAATCCTAAATATACGCCTTAATGAACATTTGTTAGTACATTTTTATCCTGTTTTTGTATATTTTTACTTCGTTTTCTAGTTTCTGACAGGTTTTGGAAGAAATCAACTAAACCAGGCTAAACAGGGTGAAAAAGCATAGTTGAAGAAGCTGAAAAAGCCAAGTCGCGCGCGCGACCCGCGCCCGCGAAATCCGAGAAATCGCTCGCTCGATCCGCTCGCGCGAGAACCCCAGAATCGCCCGCGCGAAGGCCCAAATGTCGCGCTCGCGCGATATGTGGAAAAATCAAAGTTGCGTATTTCAGTGTACTGAAGACTCCTGTGCAAACGAAACTGCAGAATGACGTCCAGATTGTAAATTACATCAGTTTCAGTCCGTTTCGAGTTGTAAAGGCTTCCAAAACTTGTTGTAAATCTATATATACCCTATTTTACTTCAATTAAAGGGTTGGCAATTATTATACACACATTCTACAACCATACTTCCAGCCATTGAAGGGAGGGAAGCAAGGAGAAGAAGAAGAAGACCAAGGGTTTCCATGGTCTCCTCCATCAACTACTTGCCATCTATCACTTCCATGGACGGCTAGATCATAGATCTAGGGTTTCAATGAAGCCCTAGACGAGTAATAGAGTTTTATTTATGTTTTTATTTTAGTTTTATTATGTATGGATGACAGTCACATGTTTAGAGGATTTTTATAAATAAATCGTACTTCTATTGATTAAATCATTGCTTTCAGAATTTATTCTTGTCTTAGATCTATTTTGACTGTGATGTGCTCAACGATCTATTCTTGCTGTGCTTGTTTAGGTTGTTTACATGTGATGGTGCTTTATTGATTCGTGCTATCAAGTATCCGAATAGTCCATGCCTAGGTTAGACGGATTAGATCACAACCCTAGTTTAGTGTGAGATAATTCGTGCTACCCGAAGATGGATTATGTTGGTGCTTGAACCATGATTATCTTCTTGACGGAGGAATTGGGCTTGTAGCTGCAATTCCCCATATTCATCCAACGTAATAAGCTAAAGTAATTCATAGATATTCCTATTATGAAACTAGTGGTGGATTTGTAATCCTAGGTTCCCTTTACATATTCATTAAAAACACTTTTAATTGCTTTCATAGTTTAGATTTACTTTTATTGTTATTAGTTTAATTAAATTCAAATTCAAATCCGGTTTTCCTAATTAATTAGACTTGGGTTTTAAAATTAAGAGCTGTAGTAATCAATCTCTGTGGGTTCGACCTTTACTTTCACACTACAAATCTTTAGAAAAGTAAAGTATACTTTTTATATCTTGATCCTGACAACATCAGTGTTAATAAGTTGCCTCGACATTTTTGAGGCCGAAAGGCATGACTTTATAGCAGTAGGTCCCCTGATCTGTGATGAACAGGGTCTTTTCTTCGTCCCCAGGGTACATGCTGATCTGATTGTACCCGGAGTAGGCGTCCATAAACGAGATGAGCGAATGGCCGGTCGTGGAATCCACAAGGAGGTCTATCCTGGGCAGAAGATAGCAGTCCTTGGGGCAAGCGTTGTTTAGGTCGGTGAATTCCACGCACATCCTCCACTTCCCGTTGCTTTTCTTGATAAGTATTACATTGGCTAACCAGTCAGGATAGTGGACCTCTCGTACGGATTGAGCTTTGAGGAGCTTCTCAACCTCCTCACACACTGCTTTTTATCTCTCGGGGGGCCATACCCTGTCTCTTCTACTTCACAGGCCGGGAGTCTGGGTCGACGTTGAGTCGATGAGACATTACCCGGGGATCAATGCCGTGCATATTTTCATGGCACCAAGCGAACATATCCTAACTCTATTGTAGGAATTTAATCAGTTTCTCCCTAAGGCTGGGCTTCAGCAGGGTGCCGATGCTGACCGTTCGGTCTAGGAGTTGGGGGTTCAACGCCACTTGTTCCAATTCCTCGATCGGGCCCATTCTATCATCCTGGTCCCTTGGGTCCATCTCCTGGACATTCAATGTCTCTGTGATGGCTTCCCAGTGAAGGGAACTGACATAGCAACTCCAGGCGGTTGCCTGATCTCCACGCAGGCTCCCGGGTCCATGAGGGGTTGGAAACTTAACTGTCAGGCTATGAGTAGAGACGGCGGCCCTGGTTTTGTTGTGTGTAGGCCTCCCGAGAATGATATTGTAGGCAGATGGGGCCTCTATGATTATAAAGTTTGACAGAAGGGAGATCTGCTGAGGGTAAGTTCCCATAAGCACAGGGAACTCCATGGTACCGAGCGGCTGGGTGCTGGATCCATTGAAACCCACCAGGGGAGTTGCAACCGGGCGGAGCTGATCCCTGGACATCCTGAGCTGATCGAATGCTGACACGAACATGATATCGATCGAGCTTCCTGTGTCCACCAACACCCTCTTGACCACGTAATTGGCTATGGAGAGCATCACAACCAACGGGTCTTCATGGGGCAGTGGATGCCTTGCAAATCGTCAGAGGTGAACGTTAGTGTGTCAGTTGGCGGGGAGCCAGTGGATTGGACTTGCCAAACATCCGGCCGAGATGCCCAAGCATGCCTCTTCCTTACCGACTGTGAGTCTCCGCCACCCGACGTTCCTCCAGAGATCACGTTGATTTGACCGAGAGGCTGTATTTGACCGAGAGCTCGGGCTCCTTGCGTAGGTCGTCTATCTATCGTGACGTATTCTGCAAGATGACCCTGCTCGATCATCTTCAACTTGAAGCAATCCTCTGTGTCATGGCCGTGGTCTCTATGGAAGCGGAAAAACTTATCCCGATTCCTCTTCCCGGGCGGGGCTTTTAGTTTGGCCGGTTGTTGAAGTAACCTCTGTGCCTCGACAGCGGCCATGACTTCATGGATTGGTCAAGACAGAGGTGTAAAAGCAATCTGAGGCTGATCCCGACCTCCTCTCTACTGGTCCTGCCTTTGCTTTTTTACCGGGCCCTTTTCAGAGCCTTCACGCCTCCGCTTGGCTTTCATGGACTCATCTTCCGAGAAGCTGGTGCATTTGGACTTCAGAAATTCTTCTGTGTCTATATACTTTCTGACCCTCTCTGAGAGCTCTACCAGGGTTACCGGTTTATCTCGATGGAATGACATAGCAACCTTGGTGTGTTGAACTCCCGAGCAAAATGCCATAATGGCTACTGTCTCGTTCAAATTGCGGATCTGGAGCCTCTGTTGATTGGAGCGATCCACATACTCCCTTAGGGATTCGCCCTTGCGCTGTTTGACAGTTAATAGCTGAGTGTCCAGTTGCGACCGGTCGAGCATCCCTACGAACTGGCGAATGAATAGCTTACTAAGCATCTTGAAGTCATCAACCGTTCAGGGCTTGAGGGTGTGGAGCCACTGCATGACTGGCCCTTTGAGAGTGCTGGGGAAGACCAGGTACAGTAATTCATCGACAGTGGTGACCAACGCCATCTAGGCCCTGTAGGTACGAATGTGATCCACTGGGCTCCCTGTCTTGTCGTAAGAACTGAGATGCGGTGGCTTGAGCTTCTGGGTGCATGGGGAATCCGATGATCCAAGCGGTATAGGGCGACTCGGTCTCCGTGTTGCTATGGTCGTGACGCTGCTTGTGGCTTAATTGCTCGATTTGTTTCTGCAAGCCCTGGATCTGAGCATTCACGTCTTCCCGCTCGGTTTTCCTGTCAATGTCCGAGTGATAAGTCAGATTAGACGACCCGGCTTCCTCTTTGAAGTGTGTTGACCTTGGGGATAGAACCCGGCTCTAGCTCCGGGTAATCATATACCTAAGATCTCCCCGGCTCCGGGCCGGAGGGTCTTTGGCTGATTCCCGAGGGTTTGGCCCTGATCCCTCCCCCCCTGGTGGCTCGACGCTTGTTGATGATGTCTCTAGCATCTTTCACCCGACAAGGATTGGTCCGAGCTCGCCACCTGGTGCGCCTGGGTGCTCTACTACGGTCACCATCCCAGGCATGTTCCTAGTCCAACGGGGATACCGACACGGAGTAGGTATGGTTCCGGACTCTTTCGGGCTCTCGGTCGGGGGCACTCTTCCCGGTCTGGTTCTCTGATTGAGGGCACTTCTCATGCAAGGCCAACAACGCTTCGATTTGCTGCTGGGTTTGCCATTGGCCTTCCAGGAGTTGCGTGAGTACCGCTGTCACCTGATCGGAGGTCATGGATGCGACTTGCTGCTCGAGCTGCAAGTTCTCCTGATCGACCAGAGTAGTGTTTTTCTTACCCGTCTTCGACGACATATTGATCAGTAAAGAATTTTGTTGATGAGGAACTTGTCATTTCCCACAGACGGTGCCAAATTGATGATGCCAAAAATTGGTAAGAGAGATTAAGAAGATAATTATGGTGACATAATCAGTTGTATGAGGTTCGACCCCATTAATAAGATGACCTACGTCCACGGGTGCGTTAGTGCGCTTCACTAGCAGATCACCGGCGGGCCTGGTGAGCCAATAATTGAACGGCACTCCCAGTAATACCGGCCGGGTGTATGCGTATAAGTATGTGCTGCTATTCTCTAGGTTAAGAATGCCATCCCCTTTAATGGGGGTGAGTGGCCCCTTTTATAGGTGCAAGAAACCACCCGCAATAGGTAATTGAATAGATAAGGAAGCCCAATCTAATTACAAGTTGATGAGCATAGATCATGGGAGGTTTCCTAAATGGCTTAGGAAACTATTTACACTTTCCATTAGTCCTCTGACTGATTTAGGAAACTGCTGTGCGGCTTGGCTATCAAACTGCCCCTCGTGGAGAGCTGCTGCGCCGTATGCCCGGGCTGTGCGAGCATACCGAGCAGTTGCACTCGAAAGACCTCGGGATCAATGGGCCACCAACTCACTTTTCGGATACTCCGGGTCATTTGCTGCTGACGTGGAAGTTTGACTGTAGCAAAATATTTCTGGGCGTATCAGTTATTGATGATCCACTTTTTCGGGATGATTCCAAACTCATGCATCTATATGCCAATGTAAAATCGAGAGCATACGATCAAGTTCAGATCATTTTCTAAGCGTTTGAAGTTGATGTAACTATTCTGAAATTTTTTAAGTTTCACTATAATCATGATTATGTATACAAAATGGTCATACCTTGATCACTCAACAACAATTGTTGAATAAAACTTGGTTTAGAAATCATCTAGGATAAATTGATGAGAGATCAAAAGCTTAGATTAACTTGATTAACATGATTTATGAATTTCTATTATGTTTTGCATTCCTTTGTCAAATGATACCAAATTTCCAGAATAACAAAGTCTAGTTAAAACAACTTTTCAGAGACATTAAGTTCATGATATGTCCATGGGATTATTTTTACAATGAAATAGCTTTCTTTTGACACTAAATAGAGCTTCACATAAGTTTTGTAGAATTAATTATGATTTTTACAAGAACAATGGATAGTCCTGATCCACTGTTCCCAAAACTCTTATTTCTCGAACTTCAAAATGATAATGAGGTCCCACTTTTTGGAGAAGTTTCCTAAGACATGTATCTAACTTTCTATAAAAGGGTTTTAACCCAGATCATGTTTATGACCACTTTTGATAGGATTCATTAAAGGTTGTTGAATCTGGAAATTTGATTGATGACATCTCCTTCTTCTTGTTATTTTTTTTCATGCATATCATTTGTTTGCTTGTATTTTTGCAATGCTTGGGTATTCCTTGGTGTCTTAGTGCAGAGAATTGAATGCTATGGATCCGAACTTCGATTTGTGGATTTGCCTTGTCTACATGTGGCTTAGTGCCCATGTATCGTGTACTATCTCAATCCTTTCTCTTAGAAGTTTTCTAGGTTTATAATTTGTTTTCAACGACACATTTCCTTTAGGATAGTCTCCTTTTATGTGCTTATATGTTAGAGACATCTTATCTAGGATTGTTGCATGATTGCATTACACGTTTCCTTTCTTTTGCTTTTTGTGACTCCGCTTGAGTCAACCCAATGTAAGTCTTCTCGTTTGCTTTTGCATATCATGACATGTTTTCTTTACTTGCATCGATATCGGGTTGGACTGACCACGCTAAGTATACCTCTCCCTTGTATTGCATGTGCATCTGACCTCTACTTGATTTAATCTCTTGACATGATTTTTCTTAGATGTTCCCTTTTGACATGTATATATATTATCTAGCATGTTTGAGGAAACAACGCCAATTATGAATTAAGATCAAAGATATTTCAATCAAAGCCTATTGTTCGGTAGGGCAAGGAGGGGGTGCTTTAGTCCTTCTTGGGCTCCTTCCCCTCTCGTACCAAGACCCCCGAACTTAGTTTCTGGTAATGAAGGGTGAGTAACCTTATTCAATTTTGGGCGAGTCAAACTTGGGTTTCCTAATTCTTGATAAAAATTTGGTGGCGACACTTTGTCTCTAGGATCGCGTGAAAAAGTTCTAGTTCCTTAAAGTGTGCTCCTTGGATCCGTCCCAGGACACTGTCAAGGTTTCTTGTTCTTTGAGGGTTTAACTTGAGCCAATGAATATTTTTGTTATTAATTCGATAATCGTGTTGTTTCTACCTGCATTTGCACTTTATTGTTCCTTCACCATAACTTCTTGAGACCATTGCCTTGTGGGTGGAGGGCCCCCTTTCCTCCATTTGTCAAGAGACTTTGATAGCATGTAGTCATCGTTAGCCTTGTACCGCCTGTGGTATATAGAGCCCTTGGCTTGCTAGTGGACCCTTTATGAGACTAAAACCCGGCCTTTGCATGTAGTTTCTATAGAACCCTTCAATTATTATCTTGATTATCATCTTTGATTAGGACAATGTGATGAATTATTTGCGTTTGCCCGTAAGGGATTATGTGGATGATGAGGACGTGTATGTGAAGGCATCATCAAATCTTGTATGTTGGATTCCTCTAGGGTAGTATGGTCTTTATCCAAACATCCAATCATTATCAAGAATGATTTTGAAAATTTTGAAAATACAAGCATTACTTTGAAAAACCCAAATCTTTTGAAAATTCCGGGAATATCCCTTTTAAAAATTCGCTTTGAAATTCACTTTCACAAAAATCCTTCCAAAAATTCCCCTTAGATTTTAGAGAATTTCAAAATTCCTACTTTGATGATTCAACTTTAAATTATCTGCATAAGTTTTAGAGCATTTCAAATTTCCTACTTTGATTTTCAAAGGAATCATGATTTTAGAATTTCAAATTTTCCTATCTCAATTTTTAAAGAATCATGATTTCGCACCACAAGCATTGATGGTTCAAAAGTATTTTTGAAAAATTACAAATCTCCCCCTTTCTTTCAAGATTTTTATGAAAAGTTCAATTTTGTAAACCTGAGCCATCAAGCATTTCAAAGCTTAAAATCCTTGGATAATGATTGGATTATTAAAGTAATTAGCATACTCAAGGAATCTTATGTGTTTATGTACTGATATGTTAGGTCTAAGCTAGATTAAGGTGCATTGCATTTAGATTAGATTGCATCTCATTTGCATTGCATACACTACACGAGTATTGTATATACGACTCACGAGTGCGACGCCTCTAATATACTTGTAAAAAGAAAAGAATTGTTTTCCTCAGAATTTTGAAAAAAAGATTTCTTTGATTTTAGAAAATGTTTTTAAAAAAGAACTGATTTTCCATCTTTGATTTTGCACCCTCTTTTTAAAATAGTTTTAACCCTGAAACTTAAGAGTTAAGTTTTCAAAACTCTATATATAGATCCCATGCATCTCATATGAGATCATCTAAAATTCATCTAGGGAGAGCTTAGATCATCTAGAGCTTAAATCATCTTGAAGAAGCTTAGAATATCCTTAAGTACACCTTGAATATACTTGAAGATAGAATCACATATACTTTCAATTTGAGAGATTTTTAGAGAGAGAATTATGAATTAAAGTTTTCTAAACTAATCTTAGGCTAATTAGATCACAATTTGACATCAATTGCCTCCCTCAACTTCCACCATGGATGAGTTCTTGAAAAACTTGAAGAACACTTGAAGAAGAAGACCATTCAAATTAACTTTGATTGCATAATTGAGAATCCTCCAAGAGGTAGACATCACAATTCAACTCTAATTCTTACTTTTGTATATAGATCTATAAGGTTTGGATCTAGTTTAGTTTTATTTTCTTTATTAGAACACTCATCTTCTTCCTTATTGTTCTTTACACACTCACATAGCTAGATCCAAATCCTCTTTGATTATGTTGATAATTAATAATTAGAGAATGATTTTCACTTTGATTTTCAATTTTAATTTCATTCTTCTATTTTATTTTAGATCCATGCATACATGATTATATATATTTTGAATTCTATGATGGTTTGGAAGTATGATCTATGAGAAGGATGATTCCAATGTTCATACTTTTCTCTTGATCATTCCTATTACCTAGAATTCCTATTGAATTTCATCTCTAAGAGGATATTTATAAGTCCCTTTGCTCCATGATCTAAAGTTCTTCATAGAACTTGAGGGCTAAATTGATTGGGAATTACGATAATCAAGTTGATCCATGGGTTTGATCTCTCAAATAAATTTAAACCACCACCTAAGATATTTTTCTCACACTTTAAAATGAACTAGTTAAAATTCAGCAAAACAGATTGGTTTTGTCCATAAGATTTGGTCCATCAAAACCCATAGTTTGATAGATTTTAAATTTTTTGGGTAAATTTTGATGAATTAGCTTTCATTCGATCCGTTTTGAGAATCATTAGGATCCATATGCTGTTTTTAGAAATTATTGAGAAAATTCGGTTGACAAATTTGAACATAGTCTCTTTGTACTTGAATTTCAGAAAATCTATGATAGTTATTGATGATCCGCTGTTTGGAGATGATTCCAAACTCATGCATCTATATGCCAATGTAAAATCGAGAATATACGATCGAGTTCAGATCATAGTCTAAGCGTTTGAAGTTGATATAACTATTCTGGAGTTTTCTGAGTTTAACTACAATCATGATTATGTATACAAAATGGTCATACCTTGATCACTCAACAATATTTGATGAGTAAAACTTGGTTTAGAAATCATCTAGGATAAATGGATGAGAGATCAAAAGCTTAGATCAACTTGATTAACATGATTCATGGATTTTTATTATGTTTTGCATTCCTTTGTCAAATGATACCAAATTTCCAGAATAATAGAGTCTGGTTAAAATAATTTTTCAGAGACCTTAAGATCATGATATGTCCATTGGATTATTTTTGTCATAAACTACAATGAAATAGCTTTCTTTTGACACCAAATAAAGCTTCATGTGATTCTTGTAGAATTAATTATGATTTTCAAAGGATAGTGGACAGTCTCGATCCACTGTTCCCAAAACTCTTATTTCTCGAACTTCAATAATGCTAATGAGGTCCTACTTTTTGGAAAAGTTCCCTAAGACATGTATCTAACTTTCTATAAAATGATTTTAACCGAGCTCATGTTTAAAATCATTTTTGATAGGATTCATTAGAGGTTGCTGAATCTGGAAATTCGATTGATGACATCTTCCTCTTGTTTTTCTTACATATCATTTGTTTACTTGTATTTTTGTAATGCTTGGGTATTCCTTGGTGTCTTAATGCAGAGAATTAAATGCCATGGATCTGGAGTTTGATTTGTGGGCTTGCCTCGTCTACATGTGGCTTAGTGCCCATGTATCGTGTACTGTCTCTATCCTTTCTCTTAGAATTTTTCTAGATTTACAACTTTGTTTTCAACGACACAATTCCTTTAGGATAGTCTCCGTTTATATGCTTATATATTAGATACATATTATCTAGGATTGTTGTATGATTGCATTACGTGTTTCCTTTCTTTTGCTTTTTGCGACTCTGCTTGAGTCAACCCAATATAAGTCTTCTCGTTCCCTCTTGCATATCATGACACGCTTCACTTATGTGCATCGGTCCCGAGTGGGATTAGCCATTATGAGTATACCTCTCTCTTGTATTGTATGTGCATCCAATTGCTATTTGATTTAATCTCTTGAAATAATTTTCATCAGATGTTCCTGTTTGCCATATATATATATATATATATTATCTAGTACGTTTGAGGAAACAACACCAATTATGAATTAAGAACAAGGTTATTTGTATCAAGGCCTACCGTTCAGTAGGGCGAGGAGGGGGTGCTTTAGTCCTACTCGGGCTCCTTCCCCTCTCGTACCAAGACCCTCGAACCTTGTTTCTGGTGATGAAGTGCTAGTAACGTTATTCAATTTTGGGCAAGTCAAACTTGGTTTCCTAATTCCCGATAAAAATTAGGTAGCGACTCTTTGTCTCTAGGATTGTGTGAGGAAGTTCTAGTTCCTTGAAGTGTGCTCCTTGGATCCGTCCCGGGACATTATCAAGGAACGCTAGGACCCCCTTTCCACATTTTCACGGTCTAAAATCTAGCAACTCCACTGGGGATTTGAACATAAAACTTATAGTTTCTTGTTCTTCAAGGGTTTGACTTGAGCCAATAAATATTCTTGTTATTAATTCAATATTCGTGTTGTTTCTGCCTGTATTTGCACTTGCATTGTTCTTGCATCGCGACTGCTTGGGACCATTGCCTATAGGGTGGAGGGCCCCCTTTCCTCCATTTGTCAAGAGACTTTAGTAGCATGTAGTCACTGTTAGCCTTGTACTGCATGCAGTATATAAAGCCCATTTGTGAACGACACGTCCTCTGGGAGGCGGTCACCCACATTACTGAGCTTGCTAATGGACCCTTTATGAGACTATAACCCGACCTTTACATATAGTTTCTATAGAACACTTCAATTAGGATCTTGATTATCATCTTTGATTACGACAATGTGATGAATTATTTGCGTTTGCCCGTAAGGGATTATGTGGATGATGAGGACGTGTATGCGATGGCATCATCAAACCTTGTATGGTAGATTCCTCTAGGGTAGTATGGTCTTTATCTGAACATCCAGTCATTATTCGAGGACGATTTTTGAAAATTTTAAAAATACAAGCATTTCTTCAAAAAACCCAAGTCTTTTGAAAATTTCAAAAATGTCCCTCACTTTTGCAAAATCCTTCCAAAATTCTCCCTAGAATTTAGAGAATTTCAAAATTCCTATTTCGATGATTCAATTTTAAATTCTACTCTAAGATTTTAGAGGATGTTAAATTTCCTACTTTGGTTTTTCAGGAAAATCATGATTTCACACTTTGATGATTCAATTTCGAATTTTTCCTCTTAGATTTTAGAAATTCCAACTTCATACCTCGATTTCAAAGAATCATGATTTCACACCTCAAGCATTGATGGTTCAAAAGTAGTTTTGAAAATTACAAATCTCCCCATTTCTTTCAAGATTTTCATGAAATATTCAATTTTGTAAACCTGAGCCATCAAGAATTTCAAAGCTAAAAATCCTTGGATAATGATTGGATTAGTAGGGTGATTAGCATACTCAAGGAATCTTATGTGTTTATGTGCTGATATTGACCAGCTGACTAATCTGCTGCCACCATCGCCTCTTGTGCACCACGAGGAAGAAGACTTTGGGGAGACAATTCAACCAAAGTTCAGCTAGATCAAGAAACTCAGGACAAGTTGGCTAAAATCGATAAGATAGAGAGTGTGATCAGGAAAAGCAAAGGGGTGGATGAGTATTTGTTCGGCGTCGAAGGGTTGTGTGATGCTCTGAAAGCCAAACTACCAGAAAAGTTTAAAATGCCGCATATTGAATTCTTCAATGGAACCGAAAATCCAAAGAGCCATCTGAGGCTTTATGTAGGAACTTTACAGCCCATGGGTATTGGGCCTGACTTCTTCGCTTTATTATTTCGAAAGGTTTTGAGTGGGGCAGCACTTTCATGGTACATGATGCTAGAACGAGCCATAACCGAAAATTGGGAGGCATTGGCTAAAGCTTTCATGGCTCAATATTCGTACAACCAGTCATTTGATGTAACTGCAAGAGATCTAGAGACCACTAGATAGAAGTATAGGGAATCCTTCGTAGGTTTCCTTACTCGTTGGAGGGCAAAAACTACTTAGATGACTAGCAGGCCGACAGAAAAGGATCAAGAACGAATGATCATCATAAATCTACAACCCGAGTACTTGGAGAGGTTAGAATTTCAGTCCATTGTGAGCTTTGAATAGCTATTTGATGTGGGGACTTTAATAGAAGATGCCATCAGGGATGGAAAGATCAAGAAAGACAACACAAGCAATCAGTACAGAAAGACAGAAAGGCCAGTCTATCATCAGCTTTCTGACATCAACATGCTATATCCTCAGCCTTTTCAGAAAGAGCGTCGAAGCATGGTTAATACAAGAGGAAATCAAAATCAGAAGTAGTCAAAAGAGAAAAGAGAATTTTCTAATCTGGGAATGTCGCTAAGCATCGCACTTGAGAGAATGCTAGAAAAGGGATATTTGCAGAAATTAGAACCTAAGCCAGAGCCTAATCCACTTTCGCTGGGTTTCAAAACAGAATTCTATTGTGACTTTCATCAAGGCCGTGGACATAGCATAGATAGATGTTGGAGACTTCGTCATGAGATTCAAGATTTGATTGAAAAAGGGGTCATCTCCCCTCCTCCTGCTTAGCCAAATGTTCAAAAGAATCCTCTCCCTAATCATAAGGGGAATCTGCTGAATATCAATTCTGTGGAAGAAGGGTCTCAGATTTATAACCCTATGGTCTACATCACATCCTTGGATCAGCCAGCCATGGATGTTTAGCTCCCAGAAAATACTACAATTTGTATCTTGAGAAATGTTGAAGAGGAAGAGTGGGTCGAAGAAGCACTAGCTTTTGAAGAGGAGATAGCCAACGGAAATCTCAGAATTGAATGGTGGGATCCTAATACCATTGACGACATCCTATTGACGCGTTTTCTTATCACACCCAAGTATAGGTGATCGTACAAGTACTAAAGTTCTGGAAGTCCAAGTCGAACCCACAGGGAATGGGAACACAAAGATAGGTAATAACTATTTTGTCACAAAAAGAAAATAAAAGATGATGGCTTTTTGTGGGGTTTTACTAAACTGCTAGTTTTTATATATTTTTTTTGCAATGAAACTAATTAAAAGCTATTTTTTTCTAAGTAGTTTACGGTAAAAATTTTAACAGTGCAAAATAAATTAACTAAGATACTAGTAAGAAAAGAAAGAAAAAGAAATAAAAGCTAAATTTTTGTGAGATAAACTTTTTGGATTTAATACTAGTGAAAGATAGAAATAATACAAATATTTAAGCAAAGTTATTAAAAACAGAAAATATTAATTAAGTTGGAAGAAATGATTTAAAGAATTGGGATAAATGTCTAAAATGAAAATTTCCTGTATGTCTAGGTAGAGTGATGCAAGAAGAAGTGATGATTATTTCTGGGATAAATAGATTACGTAAAGACGACGTTCACGCTCTGATAAGACAGGTTGTGGTATATTATCCCCATATTCATTATGAGCATCATCAGTTATTCCTTCCATGCTTTCAATTTTAGCCATGATTCTAGGAAACTGTATGCTAGATAAATCACTAGAAATAATAGAATTGTGTGGTACTTAATATAAAGCTTCAGTAGTATTTAAGGACATATGAAGTAAATGAAAAACAAAATAATAAAGATATTATTATTATTATTATTATTATTATTATTATTATTATTATTAGCTAAGTAAAAAAAAACTTCTTTTTTATTTTCTATTTTTATAATAATAGTTTTTTTTAGAAGATAGATTTATATATGTATATAATATTTTTTTAAGGCTAATACGAACATACTTATAAACATATATTCATATATTTTTCACAAGGAAAAATTACATATAGTTTTTTTTTTAATTATTATTAGGATTTTTTTTAATAAAAAGACTAGATTATTTATAAGGTAGAATATGTATATATATAGATATAGATATAGATATAGATATAGATATAGTAGGAAAAATAATTTTAAACATAACTTTTTTATTATTTTTATTAACCGTTCCCCGACAATGGCGCCAAAAACTTGACGACATCCTATTGACGTGTTTTCTTATCACACCCAAGTATAGGTGATCGTACAAGTAATAAGTTCTGGAAGTCCAGGTCGAACCCACAGGGAACAGGAAACAGAGATAGGCAATAACTATTTTGTTACAAAAAGAAAATAAAAGATGATGGATATTTGTGGGGTTTTACTAAACTACTAGTTTTTATATTTTTTTTGCAATCAAACTAATTAAAAGCTATTTTTTTCTAAGTAGTTTACGGTAAAGATTTTAACAGTGTAAAATAAATTAACTAAGATACTAGTAAGAAAAGGAAGAAAAAGAAATAAAAGCTAAATTTTTGTGAGATAAACTTTTTGGATTTAATACTAGCGAAAGATAGAAATAATACAAATATTTAAGCAAAGTTATTAAAAACAGGAAATATTAATTAAGTTGGAAGAAATGATTTAAAGAATTGGGAATATGCAAACCAACACTAGATCCCACAACTTTTGTGCATTTGAAAAGCATCTGGCATTTAAGACTGTAGAGTCATTCTTTATTTAAAAATAAACTTTCACTAGTCAGGGTCATATCAAGTGTTTCAGGTTTGATATGAAATGACATCGTTTGGTTTAAAGAAAAATAAAAAGGCAATTGGGTAGTAGCCAGGTTAGAACAGTGCCCGCCGCGGACGTGGGTTATTCGGCGTCCAATCCCCACCACTCTGCCACTACACAATTGCCTGTCCATTAGTGGATAGAAAATATATATAAACACATATTTGATATATAAATTTTGTCATATGAGTTGTTTGAGTATGCTAGGTGTTTTTTTTATGACAAAAGGCATAATTTGACAATCCACATAATTAGATTCTTATTTCAAATATGTAATATTTTGAGCCCAATATAGCCATAGTATATAAACATGTTAAATTGTCATAAACTATAGATACATAGATATTTTTGGCCATAAATGGAGAAACAACCCATCTAGATAAATTTGCCCATTTAAGATTAGTGCAAAGAAGCTGTGGTTTCTAAGTTTTTATTGCAAATCTCCAATTAAAGTTTTAGCCTACCATTTTGAAATTGAAACTGTCTTCCAAATAATCTTTTAAAGAAAGATTAAATAGATGTAAACAGTGACTACCCAATTAAAACTAAAGTTATAAAACTAAGGTAAGGGTAAAATATAATATTAATATATTTTTTTCCTCACTTAACATGAGTTGGGGTTGAATTTGTGGAATTTGCAAAATAGCAAAGTTTAGTACAACTAGGTTAATAAAGCATAAACGAATGGAAATACTGAATTAATAATAAAATACTAAACCTTTGACTTTGGATTCTTGTGGGGTCACAGTGGTTGAACTTCAAGAACACAAATAAGGCCAAACCAAATCCTAATCTAATTTTGGAGTGAGATATGGGTATGGTGTGCTTTGGACTTTAGTAGGTGATTATAACAACTACGTGGCTAAGAAATCTGGCATTTATTTGCAAAATCTGTCTTCTAGTGAATGAAAATATTGCTATAAAAATTGAAAATTTGGGGTTTTAAACTATTTTAGGGGACAACTATAAGTACTACTAGACTAAAAATATTAAATCTAAATTTTAATAGGAATGTTTTTACTACTACAAATTGACAAAGGTCATACAAGAAAACAAATATTTTATTTTTAGAAATACCATACACAAAGTCTTGCTACATATTTTTGATCATGAAATCATCAATTACATAAAAGTAAATTTTTACAACTACTAGAACTAGAAAAGGCAAAGAAAAACTAAAGTTTCTTACTTCTAGGGACAATATGAAGTGCTCACATGATAATCTTCCTATACTATTCTCACCCTAACAGTGTGTGTTGAGCTTGTTGGCTTCTGAATGAATTTTTCCTCATTTGCTTCGTCCATTTTATAGACGAAATTTTGTGATGATTTCGTCACTGAGATCGTCAGCTGCCATTTTTTTCTTCAATTCGTCTCGTTTTTCTTCCTCACGAGCTTCTCTTTTTTCTTCGCTCTCAGACAGTGTTTGTCAATTATTCAAACTGTTTGTCAGATATTATTTGATGAACTGCAAAGACAGATAGAGATATGAAAGGAAGTAGAGAAAAAATCATAAAAAAATGTGTCAACATCCAAGCTCAAAAGCTTGGATGTTCTTATACGACTTTTTTTTTTATTGTTTGTTTGTGCATTGTTTATAAAATTTACAGAAATCTACTATTCATGTTTTGACTTAACTTATGGGATATATTATGGTGTGGTTGCTACTTCTTTCCTTCCCTTTATTTCACTTCATTTTTACCTAAAGATATAAAATATGTAAAAACACATATTTATACACATTTGAGTGACATCACCATTAAATTATATTAATTCAAATATACATGTAAAACTAAGAATTTGGGGGATTAGATGAGCACTATATCTATTATATTGGCACATAAATGTGCAATATTCAATGTTTGTCAACCATCACTGATGACTCAATCTGGTATGAAGAAGAAAAGCCCGTAAAAGCAGTCACCGAAGAAGAAAGCACTAAGCCAATAGAAGAATTGGTGGAATCTGTCAAAAGCCTTGAATTTAAAGATAATGATCTCATTGTAATGATGGAAGAAAAAGAAGATTGGTGGTATGATGATGAGGATGATTCCGTTAATAACACCATAATCCCCGATGATTCTGTTTGGAAAATCACTACTGACACTGAAAAGTTAGCCAAAGAACTTGAGTCTATTTGGATTACCAATGAAGCCAACCACTTGACTCGCACTAGACGCCATTTCAAACCTCATAAGTTAGAAAATCACGGCAAAGAAACATGGAAAGACAAAGAGGTCGTCAAAGCAAAAGAAGCTGATAAGGGGACCATGAGTAAAGAAGAAGATGAAATCCTAAAGCAGTTAAAGAAAACATAAACCTGGATCTCAATATGGGGATCGCTTATGACCTCTCACAAACACAGGTAAGCTATGCTCAATACGCTCAATAGATTGGATGTTTTTGTCAACACTACTCCTGAAGATTTGGTGAACATGATCTCCGCAAAACATCGTATGCCTGTAATCACATTAACAGATGAAGATTTACCGCCAGATGGGGCACACCACAACAGGTCTCTATACATTACTGTACACTTCCTGGGGAATAGAGTACCAATTTGCTTGGTAGGCAATGGATCGGCTTTGAATGTATGTCCTCTCCAAACACCTCTTAGAATGGGACTATCTGGTCTAGAACTCTTGCCATCAACACAGACTGTGAGGGCCTCTGATATTACTAAAAGAGCTATCGTGGGAATGATTAAGCTAAAAATTAAAGTCGGACCATTGAACAAAGAAGCTGAATTCCAAGTAATTGATATTCCAACTAGATTCAATCTGCTATTAGGACGCCCGTGGTTACATGTAAATGATGCAGTTGCTTCCATTCTCCACCAGAAAGTCAAGTTCATATGGAAAGAAGATGTGGTTACAATCTTTGGGGATAGCTGGATCAAGGAAGAAGGGACATGCCATGGTCCAATGCTAGAAGTTCAAACACCGAAAGAAGAAAATGAGTTAGGCGGATTCAATTTCGTAGGAATGATAGATGAAGGAAAGAAACTGTCTAGGATTCAACAAAAAAAATCCGTTTGGGATCGACTTGGACATGACAAAGAGAAGAGACTTCCTAATGCATCTGTCCGGGGGTAAAGAAATCACTCCGTTCAAGAAAAAGAAGCCATTCATTATCAGACTTGAGTATAGAAAGATGTTTGAGAAAGGAAACCCAGTTGTCAAAGATCTACAAGAATAGGTTGGACAGAATTGGATCCTGAAGTCATGCCATTGTACTTTGACCAGTATGCAAATCCTAAAGTGGTTCACATGGTGCGAAAGATGAATTATTTCCCTAGAATAGGACTGGGTCGTCGTTAACAAGGAATAACTGAACCGCCTAACTTCCATGAGCAGAAAGATAAGTCTGGGCTTGGGTATCAATTGACTGAAGAAGAGAAGCAGATGATAAAAGGAAAAGGGCCGATGGTCGTTTCTGGGTTGAGAATTCTGAATGGGTACTTTGTAAAAGAGGGTGATAACTTCCCCTTCTATGGTTTTCCTGAACCATGGTATGATCTGGCTACCCAGAGTATCAAGCCTGGGTTTGAGATTTTCTTCAATCATGAGTTCTCCGACTATGAAGACCTGTTCTTGTATACTCCACCTGCCAAGAAAGAAACAAAGGATTGGGATGATCTGATGACAAGTGATGATTTAAACATACTAATGGTTGAAGAACTGTAATACCTGTAATTTCTCTACGTGCAATAATATGAGTTTTATGAATTTCCATATCTGGTCTATTATTATATTATTTTATCTGTATGACTATACCAGTTTAATGTAATTACTAATTAAACTATAAGTACCAAACCAAATCAATCGTAATTAGACTTAACTTAGTCCAATACTCGGACCCAAACGTTATAAACGATACCCGTTTGCACGTAAAATGAGACTGATATGCATATTAAGAATATTTACACATAAATTAAGGTGGTGGCACAAAACCCAAGGTGGCCCCACATGGTCAGCCACTTGTGGCATATGCAATCCCCCTAGACACATGTCACCATCTCATGTGACACTTGTCCACATGTGGGACACTTGTCCTTGCATGAGCACATGCAAGCATGCATGGTGACACATAACCCCTCCACCACCTCTATAGAAGCATGCATATGCTCTTGCATCTTATTTTCTTGGGCACTATAATCTACATATAGATAGAGAGAGAGCTAGGAAGAGAGTTCCATGGAGAGACAAGAGGATTAAATGAAAAGCCTAAGCATTCATCTTCTTTCTTTTGTACACTCTTCACAAACATACACTCATACACTTATACACACTCTTATAATTACATCCAAACCACCATGGGGACTTAGAATCTGTAATAAGAAGTCTTAGAATACCTACAAAGAATCCCAAAAGTAAGAGGATTAGAAGAGGAGGAAGAAGAAGATTCCATCACTTGAAGCTTGTATCCAAGCTTTCTTAAGCTCAAATCTAAAGCCCAAGCTCAATTTCAAGACTTGGTGAGTTTACTAACTCACTTTAGAACATATAAAGTATGTAGTAATGTTTATTAAGTTCTTGATGTTGATAGTTTGAGAGTTCCCTGACATGCAAGATAAATTTTCAAATCTGGGAAGCAGAAACTTCCAACAGAATGTTGTTCATTAAAATGAATATTTTGAGTAGTTCAAAAATGGGAATGAGGCTAGGTTTTTTTGTACAGAAAGCTGACTCATTTATCTACAAATAACTCTTCTATAGCTTAGTCTAAATATCACTCCTTCATTGGTGAAATGTATGTACAATGTAGTATTACCAATCTGAGAAGCAGAAACTTCCAGCAGAATGTTGTTTAGAAAAATGAACATTTTGAGCAGTTCAAAAGTGGGAATGTGTGCACACGCGGAATTCCACCTTTTGTTGCTTGTTTTTGTTTGAAATTTGATTTGGATCAAAGAAAAGAAAAGGTCTGTTGAAAACAGATACAGAGTCGCCACTTGGTCTTTAGGGAACCAAGAAACCCAAATTTGACTCACCCAAACGGATAAAGGGCACCGTCCCTTCATAACCAAAGAACTTGGCTCGGGGTTTTGGTACGAGAGAGGAAGGAGCCTTTGTCGCGACTAAAATACCCTCAACTCGCCCCGTCTTTCGACGGGCCTCAATTAGCATCCAAATAATCATCTTATACTATGTTTGGTTCGAAAAATAATACTATGATAGTATATTACATCACATAAGAAAATTTGAAATGGAAGATCTAAAGATAAGATATCATTCATAAGATCTAAGTCAAATATCATGCAATGTAAAGTGAAAGATCACACAAATAAACCTAGGAAAAAATTGTCTAATCATATATCAAATAGTCAAGACTTCCTATTCTAAAGGGGGATATGAATTGTTATTGAAACAAATAAACAAAGAAATCAAAATATGCTTAGCAAGCTAGTATGATGCATGCTATTCTTTGAGAAAAGAAGACCTCTCAATCCCCGGGATAGACGAGAAAGGATGATTAGATCGGGGAAGCATGGACGTGTGATCATGATCATTCCTTATAATCTTCTTAGATTAGGAGTCACAAAAGCCTCAAACCTTTGCATGGATGCAATGTATGTATCTAAAATGTGCCAAGGTTGTAGTGTGCTTTGTGTTCATGGATTCCAAGAATGACTTAGAAGTCTAGAATGTGTATGAATGGATGGATGAAATCAACATGGGATATGTAAAAATGTAGTATGAACTACTTCCTAAGATATGAACTAATTTGGAGTGCATGTAAGCATCAAATCAAAGAATGAAAGTTAAAAGGTGCTTGCTGTGAATAGTAGACAGAACAGTAACATGATCTTGTAAAAATGGAAAAGAGGGGTTAGGAATGTTTTCAATGCATGATTTTTTTATGGAGATCTTCCTTATTGTCTCTAGAACACTACCCAAAAAGCCAATCTTTAATAACTATCACAGATTGAGAGAAATCATATAAACAATGAAGGTCACTCAGAAACAAAGTCCGTATTGTCGACTGAAATGTTGAAATATCTTAGAAAATGACAACAGATGATCTAGGGGCCCATTTAATACTGAAAGTTTCCTAATACATTGAAGTTTAAGGAAAAAATAAGTTGGGACCACCCCTTTTGGAAAATATTTCTGAAAAAGAAGTTGGAAGTTAGTTAAGCTGCTGTGACAGCAGAGGCAGAATGGTTGGAAGGAATGTTTGGGTCCAAATGGACCATTTTCAAGTACTTCCAAGTCAAACCAAAAATCATGGGTGTTCTCCAATGAGTTAGGAAGACTCTCCAAGTGGCCTTGTATCCATATGTTGAGTATTGAGTTCTAGAGAAATCTTTGAACTCAACTCACTCACTGTTTTGACTCACTGTTTTGAAGATTTTGGGGAAAACAAGGTTTTCTTTCTTGAAATCAAAATGAGAGGGATTGAGGGGGGTTTTGAAATAGAGGTTTTGAAAGTGTATTTTCAATACTCAATAAAGATTATAACCACTTAAAATGCCAACATTCAACTCATCATCAAGAACCTCCAAGATTGTTGGAGAAAACTTATTTTTATTTGAACATAACTTCAATACACTTCAAGAATACCTTGGAGGTATTGAAGTTATGATCATCATCTATCAAACATGTTTTTGAGGTTAAGAGCTACTATCCATAAGGATTCACTCACCCCAAACTTCGTGTCATCACTTAGATGATGATGAACTAGTAAGTAAATAAAGAAAATCAAAAAGAAATTAGGTAAGAAGAGATAAACAATGGATAAACAAGCAAGTAGATAATGATCAATAGATGATATTCATGAAGTATTGAACTTGTAGATTGGTCTTTCACTCATATGTAATGACATTAGACATGGAAGAAGCTTCCACTCTCTTAAATACTCACTAAAATGGTGGTTGGGAGTATTGAATGTTGAAGTAAATGGGAGTAATGAAGTAAAAACAAAGTTTAGAACTCACTTTTGTTTTGAAAAATCAAAGAAGGAAGCTTCTTTCTCTCTATTCTAACCTTATCTCTACAACTTTCTCTCCCAAACTTTTCCTAAACTTTCATTTCACACCCCTAAAATGAAGATCAATGGGGGGTTTATAGGCCAACTTGGGGTGGTTTTGGGGTTTTAGAAGTATTCTCATTGGTCCCAAACATCTGAAATCATCAAACTACGTCGTTTTGGTTTTAAATTAATCAAAATGGACCCCCAAAAGAAATTACAAAAACACACTGTTCTGGGGAAGAGTACCACGGTGGCAGTGAGCCAGTGCCGCGGCGGCACTGCTCCTCCTTCGTCCAGATAATACTGTTTAGGCCCCCTGAGGATCCGGTATTCGCGAAAAGGCCCTATTTCGTCCGAAATTCACAGAAAATGCGTATGGACTCCAAACTGAGGTTGTGATATACCGTTGGAAAGGTAATAGAGTCTAATTTGCATAAAAAATAGTTCGGGGATAGGTCACTTTGAAAAGTTTTGCGGTATTCGCGATAAAAGCCGATTTGATCGCCTTTTTTGCCTTCGAAAATTCAAAATAAATTCGTTTTAAATCCAGGAATTATGTGCAATATACCGTTGGAAAGCTATTGACATCTAGTATCCATGAAAAATATTTGAAAATTATTTCAGTGCTCGGATTCCAAAGTCAAATCTTGGTCAAACTGGTCAAACCTGGGATTCCCGGGAAGTTCTGGGAACCTCCGGGAGCTCCCAAGAGCCGACGTTTTCGCTCGATTCTCTTTTAAAACTCATTTTAATACTTTTCTAATGATTCTGGTGAATTCGGATGATTTTGGTCAAACTTGGTCAAACTTGGTCAAACCTGGTCAAACCTTGGTCAAATCGGTCAACGGGGACTTTCGGGGAACTTCCGGGACTTCCGGGGGTCTCTGGGAGCTGACGATTTCATCCGGTTTTACTCAAAAACTCATTTTATCATATTTCTTACGACATAGCATGTTTTCAGAACTTTGGGACCAAATCTGGGAGTTTTCGGGCTTTTAGGGGCATTTTGGTCAATCTGAGCATTCTGAGAGATAGAGCTGACTTCCAGGAGTCCTTTTGAGTCTTTTACGATCATTGTGAACCACCAAGCTATGGGTCTCCTAAATCTGATAGCCCGACAAAATGGGGTGTCTACAGTTTGCCCCTCTTTGGCAGGAACTTGCGAGGCAACGCATGTCGCAAGCGAGTGCCAAAGTTTCTGAAGAGACAGGACTTTTTGGAGGCTATAGATTTAGGATAAAAAGCGTTGCAAAAGATGCAATGATGCTGAGGCTAGTGCTGGTCGTGCTCTGTGTGAGCTGCCTACGTATCCCAGGGGGAATCAGACTAGGGCGTAGTTCAGGCACAAAGAGGCAAATCACGTATGCACAATGAGACAGGCGTAGGCTATGTTATGAGGAAGATATACGATGCATGGATGGATTGTGTCATGAGCCCTATTATGCCTATTGTATGATCCTAGTATGAGCAGGTGCTGTAGGGTGTGCCACTCCGAGTGGGCTGGTGTCGTGCTGGCGTTTCTGACTATGATGCAGTTATTGACCCGAATAGGGACACCAAGATTTTAGAAGGCTCTGAGTCTAGGGGCAAACTTCTGAATTTTGGGAAGTGTGCTTTGTGAGCGAACGTAATTGGGTGTGGGGTCTCAGAGGACTATAATCGAAGACGCCTTTTGGCAAATAACTGACGGACACGGAAGCCCTGGAAATTAAGAGACGGACACAGAAGTCAAAGGATGATCATGAAATCCTGAGATGTCACGCGATGAACATGGAAGCCCCATTGATAGAAGCCATGGCATATTTTGAATGAGAGTGATGATGATTAATGAACCGACGATGTTTGAATCGAGATGATGAGTAGTCAGTGAACTACTGTGACTGTCATGGATTAGACCAACAGTTGGACTAATCGTGATCAGAAGAACTGACTATGCACTAATTAAGGTGATGAGTCAATAGTGAACTACTGTGAC
Organism: Hydrangea macrophylla; assembly: GCA_033977485.1. Classification (NCBI taxonomy): domain Eukaryota; kingdom Viridiplantae; phylum Streptophyta; class Magnoliopsida; order Cornales; family Hydrangeaceae; genus Hydrangea; species Hydrangea macrophylla. The sequence continues at coordinate 58,144,094 of CM066997.1, read as the reverse complement.
TGTCATGATTGACCTGACGATGTACTAATAGAGATGACGAGTTGACAGTGAACTACTGTGACTGTCATGGATTGAACTGCCGATGTACGAATCGAGATGCCGAGTCAACAGTGAACTACTGTGACTGTCAGGATTGAACTGCCGATGTATGAATCAAGATGACAAGTCGACAGTGAACTACTGTGACTGTCATGGATTGAACTAACGATGTACGAATTGAGATGACAAGTCGACAGTGAACTACTGTGACTGTCAAGATTGAACTGCCGATGTACGAATCGAGATGACGAGTCGACAGTGAACTACTGTGACTGTCATAGATTAAACTAACGATGTACTAATCGAGATGACGAGTTGACAGTGAACTACTGTGACTGTCATGATTGAACTAACGATGTACTAATCGAGATGACGAGTTGACAGTGAACTGCTGTGACTGTCATGATTGAACTAACGATGTACTAATCGAGATGACGAGTTGACAGTGAACTACTGTGACTGTCATGATTGAACTGACGATGTACGAATCGATATGCCTGCTAGGGATTAAACTGAATCTGCTGGGGATAAAGCGACTCTTTCTGGGATGAAAGTGGTTTTTTCTGTGGTCTTGACTGAGATACACCACATTCGTTCAGGACACTTTTCTGTAGATGAACCAGTTCTATTGGGAATGACTTTGTTGGGGATGAGAAGATTCGACTGGGGAATGAATGGTTGCACTGCAAATAGAGTAATTCAACAGCGGATGAAGAACATTTGTGACATGATTTCGGGGTGGCTGCTAAGGAGCTAGTACAAGATAGCCAGTGGATCTTGTGAATTGATTTTGGAGGGGTGCCACCAATGCTGGAGGTTCTTAGGACTCATATCATGTTAGTAATGGTGTTTGGAATTTCTGCTTGTATCCACAGGTTTTTTTTTTATATATATATAATTGGGAATCACCTTTAACCCACACATTTGAGACCATCAGAACAAATGGAACTAACAGGAACGACAAGGAAAGTTGGGTTAGTTTATATGAAACCTTGGTCTCTGACACACTTGTGATCAGATTAGTACTGACTCAAATAAAGAAGGATTGACTTAGACATAAAATTCTCAAATTGCCACGATCCAATGTGCCTTCATCATGAATGATGTACCGCTCATCTTTTATGTTCACTCCTCATCTTGATATGTTAGCACTTTGCTGATAAATCTGGTTTTTGAAAATTCCTGCCTATTGATCTAATCGATTCTCTACTTCTCCCCAGAAATGCTTTGAATTAGTGCCTTAGCTTTTAGAATAAAAGATGCTCCATTTCAAAAAATTTCAAAACAACTTGGTGACATGAAAACTCGCCCTTGGTGTGAAGGGATCGTGTTAGGCAAACAGAGTTTGCCCCTAGTTTGGACAATGGTTTATTGGAGGTTTTGGGCAAACGAGGTAGGTGACCGAAGTTTGCCCCTTGTATGAAGGGTAGATAGTAGAATTCAGGTAAATGAGGCGAGTAGCCGAAGTTTGCCCCTAGTGTGGAAGGTGATTTTCTGGCTTGAGACAAGGACCGTGACTTTAATCTCTCAAATGCTCATAACTTTTTGCCTAGGCACCAGTGAGGTGACCTAGCGAGCTCTTTTCTCTCTTTTGTTATTGCTCACCTTGGATTTAGCTCTAACTTTTGCCTAGGCGTCCTTTCGGATGTTCGACCTAGCGAGCCATCCTTCTTTTTTTTTTTGGAAGTCTGCCTATGTACCCTCGAGAGGGGATCAGGTCCAACATAGTTCGGGCCATGGTCGGAAAGAAGCGGGTTGATTTTTAGGTAGGTGGGGTGACCGAACCGTTGTGGTTGCCTACGTATCCCCGAGCGGGAATCAGGTCGAGCGTAGTTCAAGGCAAGGCTTGAAGGAAATTGGTTTGATTATGATGGTGTTGACCGAACCGATGTGGTTGCCTACGTATCCCCGAGTGGGAATCAGGTCGAGCATAGTTTAAGTCAAGGCTTGAAATAAGGGGTTTGAGGTATGAGGGTTTTTCAAACCAATCGTCAAAGAAGTTCAAACTTGAGCCACTTGTGGTAGCTTTGAATAAAAGGATTCAGTTTCAATCTCCCTTTCTTTTCTTTTTCTTTTTCTTTTTGTTTTGTTTTGAGGATTGATCCTTTTCACTTTCGCCTAGACAGTCAATTTTGCTTTTTAATGTAGTTGATTCTTGTGAGATCTTTCAATCGCAATCTCAGAATTCCAGAATGTGCATGTCAGCTCTCGGAATTTATTTATGGTCATTCCGTGCCTTTTGAAATGTGATCTTGGTACGTTCTTAAGATGTATCTTGAAGCGTATGATTCTCTCATTTGTTTCATTAGAATTTTCTCCAACATTTTGACTGGCTAGGGTCAGATTTTGGAAATCAACACCTTTTTCAGCTCTAACTTTTGCCTAGGTGCCCTTTCGGGTTTTCAACCTAGCAAGCTTTTTCTTTTCTTTTCTTTTCTTTTTTTTTTGTTTTTTTTTTTAAAGTGGAGATGAAACTCACTGAAATGTTTGGCTACTATCAGGGGCTAAGTTTGCATTGCTTTCAATCGGACAGATTGCGTGGCTCCCTATTGGATTGGGCTTAAGGCTTCGAAATGGTGGAAAAAGGGTGTTGGGCAAGCCCCAAGTCAGTTTCAAGTATGTCTTTTCAAGATTGAGGCAAGAACATCTTTAAATTCTTAAAGTAAGACTATTCAATTCTCAGCTCTTCATCAGTGTCAGCGTGAAATCGACTTTAACCTTTCAGGATTCTTTTTTGTTTTGTCATAGAAAAGTTATTAGCAAAGCAATATCCATGGTAATTTGAAAAGTGACACTTTAGTTTAGTGATTCATGCATTTATGACTAGGCACATTAGATTAAGCAAAATGAGATTTCATTCCATCAATAGAGAAGGTTTACAAACTTATTAACAACTCGATGATAGACAGACTCGATCACAAGACTAGAATTGAAATGGACTCGGAACGTAGAACATACTCAACTTGACTCAACCCGGTCTCAAATTGAGTGTCTTTGCGACCCATTTATTTTTCTTATTCCATTTTTTTAGCAGAAGTTCCAAACACCATCACTTTACTGCATAGCTTCAACACTCATTGGCATCATCAAAGGGATCACCCGAGCGGTTGGTCCAAGCCAAGATAGTGGATAGGATTAGGATTGGATACATCCTCTATGAGGTTCTGAATGTCATGGCGGAGGCGGATGCATTGATCGGTGGCATGGCCTAGATTTTGGTGGTAAGCACATCGTAGGCTCATGTTGTAGTGGGAGGGTATGGGATCCGGTAGCGGCTTGTAAGGGAGGAGCTGTAGGTGGCCCTTTCTGAGTAGGTAATCCAAGGCTGTGGAAAGGGGAACATCAAGTTTGGAGAATTCGCGAGGGCCTTTTGGGCGATTTGGCGGAATAGACTGGTATGGACGGAGAGGGTAGTCCATTGGTTGGTTACTAAGCGCACTGACTTCTGAGGAGGCCAGGGGATAGTTGGTGTAACACCCTGTATTTTATTTTTATTTATAAATAAATACTGCATTTCATTTCCATGAATATTTGATTTAATTTCTGTTTATAACAATATTTGGGGTCAAACTGTAATTTCCATAAATATAGAAAAATATTTTCTATGGTTTCAAAATTGATATCTATATTTTTGTATAAACCGGGAATTTAATTCCTACACTGATATGATTCCGGCATTTTTTATTTCAACCAGTTAATACCAGTTTTAATTTCAATCTGCGTCTATACCGCGGCTTGGGTGTGGGAGCACGTAAGCTCAACCACACCGTGCGTTTTCCACCTCTTTCTTGGAGCCCAATTTTGGGCAGTTTATATATATGTGTATATCTCTCATTCTCTCCATAACTCTCTCAGTCTCTCATCTCTCACTCTCTGCTTCTCTCATTCTCTCTCAATCTCCCTCAATTCTCTCAATTCTCTCAAGAACACACACACATTCATACATACATAGTTATATATATATGTATCTCAAGATCACAATGGAGGAGTAGAATTGGACGACGGAATCGACGGCGGAAAACTCTCGGTCTCAATTCTCTGTGTAAATAGACTCTGTGAGTATTATAAACTCACTCTCAACGTATATATATGTATAATTCAGTGTTTATGTGAGTGTATATGTGTATATATATGTGATACACCATGGAAGCTTAAAATTGGAGTTTTGTAAAACTCAACCAAATTCAATTCCGTGAATTGATTATGGAAGATCTTTGTCCCAATAGGCTACGGTTCAAATCCTACGTTGTAATTCATCCGTATCGCAACGTACCATTGATTTAAAGTTTTGACACCCTTACTTTAATCGCGAATATCTAGAGATATAATCCGTAATTGTTTAAATTGATTGCATATTCGTAATCTATGCGGAAAACCGAAGAGATCCATATATTGCACGACATGTTTGAGACAGAATCTGAAAATGGGTAAAATTCAGTTTAAAACCAGAAAACAGGGAAAAACAAAGAAGATGACATTCTGCAAGAACTCGCGCGCGCGACCCGCTCGCGCGAGGATCGCTCGCGCGACCCGCTCGCGCGAACCAATACCCCCCCTTCGCGCGCGCGACCCGCTCGCGCGACCTGTTCTGCCCCTTCGCGCGCGCGACCCGCTCGCGCGATTTGTCCTCCCCTTCGCTCGCGTGACTCGCTCGCGCGACCAGGCAGTTTGAGCAGTTTCTATATTTTTATATAAGGGACTGTTTGGAAAAGGTTTTAAAAGTTTTTAAAGAACTGTTTGACAAATATACTGTTTTTAAGGCTCCCTGTTAGAAATTGGACTTGTAAGAACGTTTCAGACTGAGATTTATGTTGAACGAACATTCAACTTTGATATAAATAACTGTTACTGCAAACTGTGAACATTGACATACATATTAGGGTCGAGGTTGTGTCAACATGCATGTGTGTGAGAAAGCGTGAAAAGAGTACAGAGTGGCGGTCTGGTGTGCGACCTCAATATTGATCGGATGTTATTCCTGGTATTGGAGGCGACAGTGTTGTGTACGGCTTAGATATCGATCGGATATTATTCCTGGTATCTAGGGCGCTTGTTTCGGATATCGATCGGATATTATTCCTGGTATCCGAAATGAAGGTATTGAGTTACGGCTTAGATATCGATCGGATATTATTCCTGGTATCTAGGGCGCTTGTTTTGGATATCGATCGGATATTATTCCTGGTATCCGAAATGATGGTATTGAGTTACGGCTTAGATATCGATCGGATATTATTCCTGGTATCTAGGGCGCTTGTTTCGGATATCGATCGGATATTATTCCTAGTATACAAAATGATGGTATTGAGTGTGGCTTAGATATCGATCGGATATTATTCCTGGTATCTGAAGCGGCGGTATGGTGTGCTGTTTTGGATATCGATCGGATATTATTCCTGGTATCTGAGGTAATGGTTTGGTTGAGTCGATTTTTAGTTGAGAGAAAAGAGTCAGAAAGATGAGATGTTACATTGTTCATGCACGGTTGCATATTTATTGCTTACTATATTCACCCGTTACTTATGTTGGAATTGGAACCTCGAATCTATTACTTTTAAAGTTTAATTGCACTGCTATTTATTTGCTTATATATACATTGCGAGCACTTGCTTATTTTGCTCACCAGCTTGCATAAGCTGACGTCGTTGATGCGTCCTGGACTGTATGTCCAGATTTTCAGGGTCAGGAGCAGCCAGGGTATTTCGACTATGCTAGTTAGAAGCAGGAGACTTTCCAGGAGGCCGCTTTATATTTCTCATGTCTTTTATTTTTGGGTTGTAATAAACTAGCTTCAGACTTTTGTTTTAGGGCGTTTGTGCCTAAGACCTGAACTTATGTAATAGTTTAGTAAGTTTTAATTTTGGAGCTTATGTTTTATTAGTAACCTTTCTTTAGAAATGCTGTTTAAGTTAATTGTTGCAGGGACAATTGGTCATATTCACTTGTCACGACCTACGAGTCCATAAAGGAAATTAAATGCTTTCCTGTATTATGCTACGTCGGGGTGTGACAGTTGGATCTCTTGGAGTGGTGATGGGGTTCATCATTCTTGAACTTTCCTTCTCTGATGGCATCCTCTATTCTGGTGCCTATTTCAAATAGCTCTTCGAATGTGGAGATGGATTGGTAGAATAGCTTGTCATGATATACTGGTTGCATGTTCTTGACCAGCATACGTACTTGCTCTTTCTCAACAGGTCTGTGGATCATTTGAGCCACTTTATTCCTCCATCTGCTCAAGAACGTAGTGAAGGACTCATTGAAGTTCTGCCTGGTAGTCTCTAGATCCCGGATGGTGATATCAAACTCTTGGTTGTAAGAGTAGTGATCAATAAAAGTTCTAGCAACGTCTTCCCAGACTCGGGTCTTGGAGGCTTCAAGGGTTAGGAACCAGGATAGTGCGGCATTCTTAAGGGTTTGCGGGAACAGCATCGCAATGTGCTCATGAGTGCAGCCCATCGATTGGAAGATGCTCATGCACAACTTGCTGTGACTTTTTGGATTCCCTGTTCCATCAAAACGGTCAATTTCAGGCATTTTGAAGTTCTCGGGCAGCCTTAGCTTGATGGGCTCAAAGAGGCCTTCCAGGTCTAACATGTAATCATCAACCCCCTTGCTTTTCCTCAGTACGCTTTCCAACTTGTCAACCTTATCCATTTTCTCTTGAAGCTTATTCTCATACGCAAACGGTGGGACCCCTTGAAACCAGTCTTCTTCCCCATTATTCTCAGGTGGGGGTGGTTCAAACTCCGGTGGTGGAAACCCCGGGCGGAGGTTGCGGCCGCCGCTGCTTCAATTCTTCCATGAACTTCAGAACTTGGGCTAGGCTGTCGGACTGCTGGCTTATGGTTGCTCCCAACTCGGTAACCTTGTTTTCCAACTCTTCTCGATTCATGCTGAAGTAAGCTGTCGGACTGATTCTGACAAACGGTTATCTGAACTTTTGACCCAAGACGAGGATCCTAGCTGCTGACTCCGGGAATCTATACTGACTTGACAAATTTTGAGAGGACTAGATTAGATCTTGACAGTGATGACTTTAGACAGACAAAGACAGTGATGTTTAACAAACGTGGACTGACTCGAGACAGTACGTGCAGATTGGTGGGGATGGTGTATGCATGTGAGACAAGCACGCGGATGTAAGCCCTAATCTATATGATGCTTCTATTTCTAATAGATAGCAGTTAAACAAATAAGGTCCTAACCATACAGAGTGTGCTAACCTTACTTTCCGGTATGACCACCAAGGGATAACAGGGATTTCTGGGATACTTCGGGTAATTTTGGATAGAGTTTCTGGGAGAAACTGGTTAATATGGTTATATCTGGGATATCTGGACAGAGTTTCTGGGAGAAACTGGTTAATATGGTTATATCTAGGGTATCTGGACAGAGTTTCTGGGAGAAACTGGTTAATATGGTTATATCTGGGATATCTGGACAGAGTTTCTGGGAGAAACTGGTTAACATGGTTATATCTGGGGTATCTGGGCAGAGTTTCTGGGAGAAACTGGTTAATATGGTGATAGTGATCATACCGTCTAGCAGGTTTTCATACTCCTATGTCTTAGGACCGACAAACAAGGTTTGCGGTGTATATCTTTGTGAGCATGGAGCAGACATCCTTGTCATGGTGCCTAGGCAGGTCAACTCAATGTGATCACATGTGAGTGATTGCCTTGGGGATCATAAGAAAGAGGTTCTGTTCTATGCCACATAAGCGTCTACACTGCGCAAGTAATCCCATCAGGGCATATAGCAGTTATATCACATTGTCCTATCTGGAAAGATAAATGAACAGTCCTATGAAAGGTTCTACAAAAATCTATATGCAAAGGCTGGGTTAGTCAAAGAGGGTCCGTTGACGAGAGTTCCAATATACCGTCAGGGAGACAGTACGGAGGTTTTTACTCTTTTTGATATACCTTGGAAGGTACAGTATCAACGGTGACTTGTGCCCTGGCACAGCAAGACCTGAACAATGTCAGCGCCGCGTTTCAGACACAGTCGGAGGGAAAATGCAGAAGTGCAATGCGGTGAACCAAACACAGTAAAAAGATGATTTTTAGGATGCTTCTTATGAGTCAAACCTCTGTATTATTTTGTTTTAAAATAAAAAAAAATCCCCAGCAGAGTTGCTAGATTGTGGACACGCGGAATTCCACTTTTTGTTGCTTGTTTTTGTTTGAAATTTGATTTGGATGAAAGAAAAGAAAAGGTCTGTTGAAAATAGATACAGAGTCGCCACTTGGTCTTTAGGGAACCAAGAAACCCAAATTTGACTCACCCAAACGGATAAAGGGCACCGGCCCTTCATAACCAAAGAACTTGGCTCGGGGTTTTGGTACGAGAGAGGAAGGAGCCTTTGTTGCGACTAAAACACCCTCAACTCGCCCCGGCTTTCGACGGGCCTCAATTAGCATCCAAATAATCATCTTATACTATGTTTGGTTCGACAAATAATACTATGATAGTATATTACATCACATAAGAAAATTTGAAATGGAAGATCTAAAGATAAGATATCATTGATAAGATCTAAGTCAAATATCATGCAATGTAAAGTGAAAGATCACACAAATAAACGTAGGAAAAAATGGTCTAATCATATATCAAATAGTCAAGACTTCCTAATCTAAAGGGGGACATGAATTGTTATTGAAACAAATAAACAAAGAAATCAAAATATGCTTAGCAAGCTAGTATGATGCATGTTATTCTTTGAGAAAAGAAGACCTCTCAATCCCCGGGATGGACGAGAAAGGATGATTAGATCGGGGAAGCATGGACGTGTGATCATGATCATTCCTTACAATCTTCTTAGATTAGGAGTCACAAAAGCCCCAAACCTTTGCATGGATGCAATGTATGTATCTAAAATGTGCCAAGGTTGTAGTGTGCTTTGTGTTCATGGATTCCAAGAATGACTTAGAAGTCAAGAATGTGTATGAATGGATGGATGAAATCAACATGGGATATGTAAAAATGTAGTATGAACTACTTCCTAAGATTTGAACTAATTTGGAGTGCATGTAAGCATCAAATCAAAGAATGAAAGTTAAAAGGTGCTTGCTGTGAATAGTAGACAGAACAGTAACATGATCTTGTAAAAATGGAAAAGAGGGGTTAGGAATGTTTTCAATGCATGCTTTTTTTATGGAGATCTTCCTTATTGTCTCTAGAACACTACCCAAAAAGACAATCTTTAATAACTATCACAGATTGAGAGAAATCATATAAACAATGAAGGTCACTCAGAAACAAAGTCCGTATTGTCGACTGAAATGTTGAAATATCTTAGAAAATGACAACAGATGATCTAGGGGCCCATTTAATACAGAAAGTTTCCTAATACATTGAAGTTTAAGGGAAAAATAAGTTGGGACCACCCCTTTTGGAAAATATTTCTGAAAAAGAAGTTGGAAGTTAGTTAAGCTGCTGTGACAGCAGAGGCAGAATGGTTGGAAGGAATGTTTGGGTCCAAATGGACCATTTTCAAGTACTTCCAAGTCAAACCAAAAATCATGGGTGTTCTCCAATGAGTTAGGAAGACTCTCCAAGTGGCCTTGTATCCATATGTTGAGTATTGAGTTCTAGAGAAATCTTTGAACTCAGCTCACTCACTGTTTTGACTCACTGTTTTGAAGATTTTGGGGAAAACAAGGTTTTCTTTCTTGAAATCAAAATGAGAGGGATTGAGGGGGGTTTTGAAATAGAGGTTTTGAAAGTGTATTTTCAATACTCAATAAAGATTATAACCACTTAAAATGCCAACATTCAACTCATCATCAAGAACCTCCAAGATTGTTGGAGAAAACTTATTTTTATTTGAACATAACTTCAATACACTTCAAGAATACCTTGGAGGTATTGAAGTTATGATCATCATCTATCAAACATGTTTTTGAGGTTAAGAGCTACTATCCATAAGGATTCACTCACCTCAAACTTCATGTTATCACTTAGATGATGATGAACTAGTAAGTAAATAAAGAAAATAAAAAAGAAATGAGGTAAGAAGAGATAAACAATGGATAAACAAGCAAGTAGATAATGATCAATAGATGATATTCATGAAGTATTGAACTTGTAGATTGGTGTTTCACTCATATGTAATGACATTGGACGTGGAAGAAGCTTCCACTCTCTTAAATGCTCACTAAAATGGTGGTTGGGAGTATTGAATGTTGAAGTAAATGGGAGTAATGAAGTAAAAACAAAGTTTAGAACTCACTTTGTTTTGAAAAATCAAAGAAGGAAGCTTCTTTCTCTCTATTCTAACCTTATCTCTACAACTTTCTCTCCCAAACTTTTCCTAAACTTTCATTTTACACCCCTAAAATGAAGAGCAATGGGGGGTTTATATAGGCCAACTTGTTGTGGTTTTGGGGTTTTAGAAGTATTCTCATTGGTCCCAAACATCTGAAATCATGAAACTACGTCGTTTTGATTTTAAATTAATCAAAATGGACCCCCAAAAGAAATTACAAAAACACACTATTCTGGGGAAGAGTGCCGTGGCGGAACTGGGCCAGTGCCTCGGCGGCAGTGGGCCAGTGCCGCGGCGGCACTGCTCCTCCTTCATCCAGATAATGCTGTTTAGGCCCCCTGAGGTTTCGGTATTCGCGAAAAGGGCCTATTTCGTCTGAAATTCACAGAAAATGCGTATGGACTCCAAACTGAGGTTGTGATATACCGTTGGAAAGGTAATAGAGTCCAATTTGTATAAAACATATTTCGGGGATAGGTCACTTTGAAAAGTTTTGCGGTATTCGCGATAAATGCCGATTTGATCGCCTTTTTTGCCTTCGGAAATTCAAAATAAATTCGTTTTAAATCCAGGAATTATGTGCGATATACCGTTGGAAAGCTATTGACCTCTAGTATCCATGAAAAATATTGAAAATTGTTTCGGTGCCCCGATTCCAAAGTCAAATCTTGGTCAAACTGGTCAAACCTGGGATTCCCGGGAAGTTCTGGGAACCTCCGGGAGCTCCCAGGAGCCGACGTTTTCGCTCGATTCTCTTTTAAAACTCATTTTAATTTTTTTCTAATGATTCTAGTGAATTCGGACAATTTTGGTCAAACTTGGTCAAACTCTGGTCAAACCTGGTTAAACCTTGGTCAAACCGGTCAACGGGGACTTTCGGGGAACTTCCGGGACTTCCGGGGGTCTCTGGGAGCTGACGATTTCATCTGGTTTTACTGAAAAACTCATTTTATCATTTTTCTTATGACATAGCATGTTTTCAGAACTTCGGGACCAAATCTGGGAGTTTTCGGGCTTCCAGGGGCATTTTGGTCAATCTGAGCATTCTGAGAGATAGAGCTGACTTCCAGGACTTTTGAGTCTTTTACGATCATTGTGAACCACCAAGCTATGGGTCTCCTAAATCTGATAGTCGACAAAATGGGGTGTCTACAGAATGAGGCTAGGTTTTTTGTAGAGAAAGCTACCTCATTTATCTACAAATAACTCTTCTATAACTCAGTTTAGAAATTACTACTTCATAGGTGAAATGCACATGTATCGCAGTACTATAAATCTGGGATAGAGCAGTCAAAAAATATAGAAATGTCTAAGTAAAATAAATATTTTGAGCAGCTCAATAATGTAATTGAAGCTAGATTTTTTTTACACGAAGCTAATCCAATTATCTACAATATTCTAGTTTTGAGTTTGATCTACAAAGCAATTTATCATGCCCAAATAAATCATATCAATTCAGTCGACACAGTAAAATTAATTCTTGGCAGATTGTACAACTACTTGTATGATGTGTTTATTGATGATGCTTGTTCTCCGATACCTGTGTGGTTATAAATATCTTATACTATGGTAGTGCTATCGAGTAGATGAGTATGCTAAGGGTCTGTGTAGTTTGTTAGTTTTATAGACATGATAATGAACCCATGCATGTATTTTACAAGTATAACCAAGATGATGCTTTAAAATCTTAACATAAGCTTGAATTAGTTGCACCTATACCCATGCTTCGATATATATATATGGAGTATCTACAATACTGTAGACATGTTATACTACTCATAGGAGTATATAATTTGCGTACCTTGATAAAATTGAGGATTTGAGAATCTGGCGCCAGAAACTGATTTATGGGAGAAACCGGTTTCTGGGAAGTTTTTCCGGGAAAAGTTTCTTTAAGGAACTATTTAAGCCATAAGCTGAACGACGATGTTAATTCTAACTTCATGGGTATATATATACAAAAAAAAGAGAACAACGGACGTAGGAATGCAACCTTGTATATGTAAATGAAATTTATTAACGAATTAAACCACGAAATGAGTGACGCAAATACGTTTAAGGATATGTAAAGATTGATTGTGCTTGGTTAAGAGCAGCGTATGTCAAGGATAAGTGTTGGATAGGTAAACCAATCCATGGAGGCCGGGATAGTGAGCAAAGGATGTGTTTGATGGGTTGTGAAGTGATGAGTATTGTGTATCCTTTCGGGTCTTCGTGACGAAAGGGGGTACGGTTAACGCTTCGGTCCTTCATGATGGCGAAGTGGTGTTTCTTAGAGTGAAGACTCCTTTTGGTTCTTAGTGATGGAATGGATGTCCTTGCACTCCGTAAATGCTTCGGTTCTTCGTGATGGCGAGGTGGTATTTCTTAGAGTGAAGACTCCTTTTAGTTCTTAGTGATGGAATGGATGTCCTTGCACTCCGTAAACGCTTCGGTTCTTTGTGATGGTGAAGTGGTGTTTCTTAGAGTGAAGACTCCTTTCGGTTCTTAGTGATGGAATGGATGTTCTTGCACTCCGTAAACGCTTCAGTTCTTTATGATGGTGAAATGGTGTTTCTTAGAGTGAAGACTCCTTTCGGTTCTTCATGATGGAATGGATATTCTTGCACTCCTTAACACTTCGGTTCTTCGTGATGAGGTGGATGTTAAAAGATATTTCGGTTGGTGGAAGTTATTTTGGTAAATGAAAGATGGTTTAGTTAGTAAGAGATGTTTTGGGTTAGTAAATGATGTTGGATGTTGGCAACAAATGATAGTGGCGTTAAGAATGTCGAGATGAGTTTTCTCAGTTGGACGTTTTCTTTTCGAATACGTGCTCGGGTATATTGGTAGTTATAACTCGACGGTGAGAACACAAGATCTTAAAAGACGTGTTAAAAAGTAATAAGGGTATCTTTGTTGTGCTTTACTGTATACGTTCCATTTGATTTAGTTTTTTTACTCACCTTTCAAAAGCTGACGACGTTCATGTCGCTGGACATTCCCATGTCTAGGTTATCCAGGTCACAAGAACACAGGCTATGGAGTTACTCAAGAATATAACATGGAAGAAGATTATACTGAAGAGGATTATGGTTATGTGAGTTAGGAAGAAGGCCAGTAGCTTCCCTTTGTAAATATTTTTGTTGTAATCAGAAGACTTATCATAGTTTTGTAATAGTTTTTGTAAGGCCGAGAGCCATAAGACTCTTATGTATTTAATTAGCTAGTGCCGTTGTAGCCTTTCATTGTAATGTATTCCAGTAGTAGATGTTGCTTTTACCCTTTTGTCATAGCATTTAGTTATTATTATTTTGATCATGGACAATTCGGTACTTCCACCAGTCACGTGCCTTAGGGTCCAGGATGAAAATTTAAATTTTTTTCCATATTTTGGCTATGCCGGGGCGTGACAAGAACTGAACATGCTAATGGATGCCAAAAAAGCACTGGGAAATGTGAAAGAAATCAAGCCGATAGAGGGAGCTCTGAACAATTAGGTGATAGAATCAGAAGTCACAAATCCCCTCCCCCACTCCCCCGGAAGTCTATAAAGGCCAATATGAGCCATGATGTTGAGTCTGCTTTTGGTTTTGATATACCCAAAAATGTTAATGAAATGAACAAAGATTTTACTTACTCTTCTGTGTCTAATGATCTTGATTTTGAAATTTCTGAGGATTTGCAAAACTTAATTGAAAATGAAAATGATTCTACATGCAAGATTATTGAAGAAACTTTGCTAATAAACTTAGGTAATGAAGATAATCCTCAAAATGTTCATATTGGCACAACACTCACATCACAAGAAAGTAATGAACTAATCAATTTATTAAAAGAATTTAAAGATGTTTTTGCTTGGTCTTATGAAGATATGCCAGGCATTGATCTGGAGATTGTCCAACACCATATCCCTCTCTTTCTTGTGCCGAAGAAGGACGGAAGAATCCGAGTATGTGTTGACTTCAGGGATTTGAATAGAGCTAGTCCTAAAGATGATTTCCTACTCCCACATATAGATGTCTTGGTAGACAATACGGCGGGGCATGAGCTGTATCGTTCATGGATGGTTTCTCAGGGTACAATCAGATTTTAATGGCGCCCGAAGACAGGGAAAAGACTACATTCACAAGTAACTGGGGGACGTACTGCTAACGAGTGATGCCGTTTGGGTTAAAAAATGCCAGAGTAACCTATCAGAGAGCTGCTACTACTTTGTTACATGACATGATCCATAAAGAAGTGGAAGTCTACATGGACGACATGATTGTCAAGTCCAAAAGAAGGAGTGGTCATTTGGTAGCCCTCACCAAGTTCTTCAAAAGATTGAGAAAATACAGGATGAGATTGAACCCACAAAAGTGTACTTTTGGAGTAACCACTCGGAAGTTGCTAGGATTTCTCATTACATAGAGGGGAATTGAGATTGACCTCATGAAGATCAAGGCTATTATAGATATGCCTCCTTCAATAAATGAAAAGGAAGTAAGAGGATTTCTGGGACGAATCCAATTCATCAGTCGCTTCATATCTAAACTCACTGCAACTTATGATTCGCTTTCGGCTTATTGAGAAAAGGGAAGAAATTCGAATGGGACGATCAGTGTCAATAAGCTTTCGACAAGATCAAAACTTATCTATTGAACCCACCAATTTTTTTACCCCTGAAGTCAGGAAAGCCTTTACTGTTGTATTTATCCGTGTCAGAAAGTGCTATGGGATGCATGTTAGCACATGAAGGAGATAAAGGGTTAACAGAGAAATCCATTTACTCTTTGAGCAAGAGGATGACTGGGTACGAGCTGAAGTATTCTCTGCTAGAAAATACATGTTTGGCTTTGATTTGGGCCACTCATCGTCTAAGGCATTATATGTTGGTCTTCCCTGTTGTTTTGATCTCCTGAATGGATCCTTTGAAGTACCTCTTTGAAAAACCAGCATTGACAGGAAGAATTTCCCAATGGACCTTGATGCTATCTGAGTTTGACTTAACACATGCTACAAGCAAATCTGTTAAAGGAAGAGCTATCGCAGAATATTTAGCAGAACATCCAATAAGTCTGGAAAACGAAGAAGAATTCATGTTCCCTGATGAAGGATTGATGGAATTAAGAGAAGATGTATGGAAAATGTACTTTGATGGAGCTATAAACTAGAAAGGATATGGGGTAGGGATTATCTTTGTATCCCTTGAAGGAGCATATACCCGTTCGCTATTAAGTTGAGGTATACCTCCACCAACAACACTGCTGAGTACGAAGCTTGTATCTTGGGGTTAAAAGCCGCATTGACTTTGGAAGTGATGAAACTTGATGTATTCGGGGATTCTAATTTGTTCATATCTCAAGTTCGAGGTGATTGGAAAGTCAAAAAAGAAAAGTTAAAACCTTATCATGAGTACCTTGATTCTCTATGAGCTCGCTTCTTGCATATCATGTTCTTGTACCTGCCTCGAGAAGAAAATCAACTAGCAGACTCCTTAGCTACTTTAGCATCGATGATTGAGATTCCTGTGGGGATAAAATTAACACCATTAATGATTGAAAAGAGAGAAAAGCCGTCTTACGAGATGATTGGGGAAATAGAAGAAGCAATAGAACTTCTATGGTACACTGACGTATGGAATTTCATTGAAAATTGGAAATATCTAGAAGGTGCATCTGAGAAAGACAAAAGAGCTATATGAAGATTCTTAGCTCAGTTCATGATTTGCGGCGAAAGTTGGTTAAAGAAATCTTACAATGGGTTCAACTTGACATGTTTATATGGGAACAGTATGAAGAAAATGATGGAGCAAATTCACGAAGGAGTGTGTGGTCCTCACATGAGTGGACATATGATAGCCAAGAAGATCATCCGATAGGGTTATTCTTGGACTACTTTGGACAAAGACTGTTACGAATATCTCAGAAGATGTCACAAGTGTTAGATCTATGCCAATATGAAGCATGTGTCGCCATCACTACTATACAACATGACTATCCCTTGGCCATTCTTAGTTTGGGGAATAGATGTTATTGGAGAAGTAACCCCGAAGGCATCTAATGGGCATCAATACATCCTGGTAGCAATTGATTCTTTCACGAAATGAGTGGAAGTAGAGTCCTATGCGACATTGAAGGCTAAAGATGTGGCCAGATTTATCAGAAGAAATATAATCTGTCGATATGGGGTCCCTCATGAGCTGATATCCGATCATGGTAGTCACTTCCAAAAAGAAGTTTTGGATTTACTAGAAGAATACAAGACTGTGCATCACATGTCAGCACCATATAGGCCACAAACAAATGAGGCAGTTGAAGCAGCTAATAAGAATTTAAAGACGATTTTAAGAAAGATGACTGATAGTACCAAGATTGGCTTGAGAAACTACCATATGCATTATGGGGATACTGAACATCAATCAGAACATCTACAGGAACCACTCCTTATTCCTTGGCTTACGGAATGGAAGCAGTTCTCCTAGTTGAAATAGAACTACCATCACTGAGAATTGTGGCTAAATCTAAGATTATAATTTGATTGGCTAAGAAATAGATATGAAGAGCTAATGTCACTTGATGAAAAGAGATTAGCTGCAATTGATCATGTGCATGTGTATTAGAGAAGAATAGCTCGAGCGTTCAACAAGAAGGTCTGTCCAAGAAAACTTTAGGAAGGCGACCTTGTGCTTAAAGAGTTAAAAGTACCAGTTTTTGATCCCAGAGGAAAATTCAAGCCAAATTGGGTTGGTTCGTACTTCATCAAGAAGCTTTTCTCTGGAGGAGCAGCATACCTGATGGATTTTGATGGAGTTGAATTCAATCAGCCAATCAACATTGGCCATCTCAAGAAATACTATGCTTAAAACCTTTCTTTCAAACCTTTTCTTTCAAAACCTCTAGCCTTTGAGGAACTACGTTTGACCTTAGTCCCACGTGGAGATACGTAGGCAACCTAATCAGTCCAGTCAATGATCCTAAAACATTCAAGCCATACTTTAAACACCTTCTTTCAAGACCTTGGTTGAACTACTTTGGACCTGATTCCCACTTGGGGATAAGTAGGCAAGCTTCCATGGCTCTCGGTCCCTGAACCTTGCAAACTAAGGGTAAAATTCTCAAGTTTGCCCAGAGCCTCAAGATATCACTGCCACACTAGGGGTAAACTGCATTTGCCCAAACTTCCATTTATCCCTATCAACTAGGGGCAAATTGTCATTTACCCATACCCTGATACCTGTTCTCTCTGGATCATTTGGCTATCAGAATTAAGCGCCTAAATGAAAAATCTGGTAATTCTTGATATTAAGTTGAAAAGTTTTTAGCTATCTAAAGATATGAGTCTATTGTCAAGATTGAAACACTATGTGGAATATTTCCAAAGGTTCAAGATTATATGCAAAGCCAATACAATATCCTGCTAAAAGATAAAATTTTCATTTCAAACATGAAAATCATCATAAATTCAAGCATCAAAATCTGAAGACATTGTTGAGTAAGGGAGTCGTCGGAAATTCCCTTTTCCTATAATCAAGTCCTGTGTGTCAGTGTTTGAAGTGTCAAGCAAATCAACCTCATGACAAGGAATGCAAAGCAAGAGTAGAGGATAGCATAAAGTGAAGGAAAGCATAAAGCAGCATCTAGAAAAGTCAAGGATACAAGCCCATCAAGTCTCAAACAGAATACATCAACTTCAGTCTCAGTACAGAAATCAAGAAAACAAGAAAGATAGTTAGGGTACATATGAAAGGGGTAATCATTGGAATCAATGACGACGAGTAGCCTGCGGGCATCGAGCAAGCATATCTGAGGCCGTAGAACTATCATCATCATCAATTTGGTGCCTTTGCCTAGACACACCAGCATTCATCCATTCCAACTGTGATTGAAGCTGCCAGACTTGAGAGGTCAAGAAATTTACCAGAGTCCCATCTCAATCTATATAAGTTTGGCATATGCCATCCCACTACAAAAGAAGAAAGATAAGATCAAAACGATCAGAAGAATCAGAAGTAATGAGTTCAAAAGTACTCACATGTCCCTCTCGGGCAAGGCTCCAAGCTCTCAGATTCTGTACATAAGCACGCTCTTCATTAAAAATAGCTCAGGGAACTCACTCATATTGCTTTAAAACTAGCTGAGGTTCCACAAGATCACGGGGAATCTCCACCGAAGATATAACTCCGCGCATCATAGTCAAGGCTTGCAAGTCATAAGAAGGAATGGGAGGTAAAGGTCGGCCAGGGCCATCCACAAAAGAGCTTCCTAACAAATGATAATGAGAAATAAGAAGAAAACAAGCAATTAATCAGAAATGAAGAAGCCATGAAATACCTGCGGATCATCCGAGAGCGGGGAATTGGGCATCAGATGAGTGACACTGAAAACATCATAGTTCTCCTCAAACAGAATAAATGAGGCAGAAGGGATTCCATTCAAAGCATCGACGAGATCTTCATCTTCCAAATTCTGTGCCAACCTCATGCAAGAATGCAGATCCTGTGGCACTAAGAGATTATCTTCCAAGTCATTCTAAGCATCTACTCTCTCTCCAAGATACCACTCAAGAACAGAGGGACCCTCAAGAAGAATCCTCTCTCCAGTCATCTGTCTAGCCAAGCCAATCTCAGTTACATCACCATTTTTTGCCTAAGGATGCCAGTTCACTTGGTTAAATCTAAGACGGGTTAGAAAATCCCAACAAGAAATGACATTGTGAGCACCGTTCTTGACACCTACGGCTTGGCGATGCCACTTCAGAGCCCGTGGAAAAATATGCATCTCTTCCTCTTAGATATGGAGTTGTCATAGAAAAGTACTCAAAGGCCCATACCTGCAAAAGAATACATAGCAGTGGTCAGAATATAGAATGTCAATAATGAAACTTGAAGTGAAAGTATTTTGGTACCTCTCAAGCTCTCCAGAAGCCACCAAATCCAGGGGATTTGCCTCGTGAATGCTCCCCTATATGACTATAAAGAATGGCTAAACCAGTAGAGCCGCAGTCAAAATCTGCAATTTCTTCAAGATTTTGAAGGCTATCAAGTATGTTCAGTGTAATCTGCTCAGTAAAAAGAAGAGAGCAACCAAGCAGATATAGGATGAAAGCACGGGTAAGCTGCATATCAGTAAATTGAGCTACTTTTTCAGAAAGTTAGAAGTTGTTGAAAAACCATGCAATACTCACACTTGATCCGTAAAGATCTCTCTGGGTCAGAATAATGCCTAGAAGCCACTCAATAATAGTAGTGTGTCTGTGGATGTTCTTCGTAAAGGCAAGACGGGGAGCACCGAGTAAAATGCTGGTTATCATTACAAAGTCAAGTGAGGTCATAGTTATCTCCCCAAAAGGCATGTGGAAAGTATTTTTAGAATCCCACCACCTCTCAGCAAGAGCTTAAATCATAGCTAGATCATTAGCAGATCTCTCCAACAAGGTTACAAAAGACCCAAAGCCCTCTTGTTTTACATTGGCTACTACTTGGGGACGTGATTTTGACAATTCATTAATCATTCAAGGCATTTTCCATGGCTACCGTGACCTTTGGGGTGCCCTAGCACATTCTAGAAGAAAATTGAAGAATAATTCGTAAGAATTTGCAAGAATTTGGATGCACACATACATGAAGTAGAAATAATGCAAAATTAAAAAATGGGTTACCTCTTGACAAAAAGCCCTCCTAAAGATGTGATTTTGTGGCTCCTTCATAGTTGGATACTCCATGGATTGAGTTGATGAAGATCCACTAGCTTGAAATTGATTTCTACACATTTTAGGACTCTCCCCTTGCCTATGGGAACTCATGGTTGTTGATGCTTGAAGCTTGAAGACAAGAGGTTGAAGATGATGAATAGTCAAACCCTTAACACTTGAATCTCCTAGAATAAAGAGGAGTTGATGAGATCAACAAGGTTTTTGGAGGTTTTGATGCATGAAATCACTCAAAACATCAAGAAATTGCAAGATTTGAGCACCTTAGAAGAAAGAGGTGATACATTGGAGATAAGATGAATGAAGAAAAAGAAGAAAAATGGGTTTAAAACCCCAAACTTACGGCTGGTGGTTCCCAAGGGTGTGTGGGGAACTGCCATTTACTATTCATTTCATGCCAAAACCCCATTTTGCTCTCTATATTCGTGTTTTGACCCCCTGAACTCTTATTTTGATCCTGGATTAGTCCAATCTTGATGTATAAGCCTTAAGAGTGCTTGTAAATTGTTGGAATTGGAGATTTTGAATCTTGGTTAAAAGTCATTCAGAGTTAAAGAAAAGTCCCCAGACACAAAGAATCAAGGGCACCATAGCTTGAAAGTAGTCGAGAAGTGATCTGTAGTGAACTCCCATTGTTTTGGGATTGATTATGTGTTGTATTAGAAAATAGACATTTGGGTCTACTATCTCTTAAGAATTACATCCAGAATAGATTTACAGAAGATGGTTCTGAATACAAGATCTTTAAACCATGAACAAGATATTCGAGAAAGGGTCAGAATAAGCCCGACATGTCGTAAGAATGTTTTGAGCTGGTCACAGCACCAACATGAGTCTTAGATTAAATCAGCATGGCCTCCAGAATATGAGCCTTTTACTTACATCTCAGAAATCTCAGATATCTCCCCAAGCAGAGAACTTTTAGATATCATCAGAATCTCCTCCAAAAGAAAGGTATACTTCAGCAACTCGTGAATCGTAGAATCTCCCCAGTAGAGAATTTTTAGAATTTATGTATCAGAATTGCCCCTAGAAGAAAGGGTATTTCTCAAAATCGTGCATCTCTCAGTATCGTGTATTAGAAATGCCTCTAGATGAAGGGTATCTCTCAGCATCGAGTATCAGGGTTGCCTCCAGAAAAAGGGTATCTCTCAGAATTTGTGTATCAAAATTACCTTCAGATATAGGGTATCTCTTAGAACTATGTATTTCTCAACATCAAGTATCAAAGTTGCCTCCAGATAAAGGGTATCTCTTAGAATTTGTGTATCAGAATTACCTCCAGATATAGGGTATCTCTCAGCATCGTGTATCAAGATTGCCTCTTAGATGAAGGGTATTTCTTAGAATTAGTGTATCAGAATCACCTCCAGATAAAGGATATCTTTTAGAATCGTGTACATCTCAGAATCGTATATTCTCCAGAAGTAGGGTATCTCCGAGAATTCGTGTATCTCTCAGAATTCGTGCATCGGAATAGAAGATTTATCCCCAACAGAAGGACCTCTTTTAGAAGAACAGAAGAATTATCTCCAAAAGAAGGACCTATTTTAGAAGATTTGTCTCCATTTGTTACAGAAGATTTATCCCTAGTAGAAGGACCTATTTTAGAAGCACAGAAGATTTGTCCCTAGAAGAAGGACCTATTTCAGGAGTACACATCATATCGTCCCCAGCAGAAGGACTCTACATCAACATATCATCCCCAGTAGAAGCACACTACATCAGCAAATTGTCCAGGGGTTAAGACTCTACATCAGTAATTGTCCAGGGGTTAGGACTCTACATCAGCAACCGTCCAGGGGTTAGGACTCTACATCAGTAGCCGTCCAGGGGTTAGGACTCTTCATCAGTAATCATCTAGGGTTAGGACTCTACATTAGTACTTATCTAGGGGTTAGGACTCTACATCAGCGATCGTCCAGGGGTTAGGACTCTACATCAACGATCGTCCAGGGGTTAGGACACTTTATCAGTCATCCGGGTTTAAGGAGGCATTATTTCAGAGATCGCCCAAGCTCAAGGACACTTCTTATCAGAAGATATTTAGATATAACTCAGAATTCATCCAAGATACTCAGTAGTCGTCCGAGATACAGATTTCATCTACAAACCTCACACTCAGAAGAAAGACTCCGACAAGACTCCAAGAATCATCCAAGATACAGATAGCATACTTATCTTTAAGACATACTCGACTATGAGAATGAGACGTTGCATCCCTTGCATTAGATTTTGCATCTAGGGAACCCTTGAGGATGATTTCTCTAGCACCTACACATTCACATTTTCATGCTACATCAGCATCCTAAGATAGGAACATTTCATCCGTGTTGTTGTTTGTGTATTGTTCTCTGTCTTCTCATGTGCTTAAACTATGCGGGGCATGTAGACACCCCAATTTTGTCCAAACGTCGGGTTAAGGGGAGTGTTACCTCTAGATCCGATAATGACAATGTCCAACTAATCTAGGACTTCTAAAATATGATTCAAGCTCTTCGAAGGCTCTATATTTCAAAACATAAAGAAAGAAAGAAGGAGAAGGATGAATAAAGGAAAACGACATACATAATACTTTTGCGGCAGTCATGGGTTGCCACTACAACACTCACTAATTATTGTATGGCAGTCAGCAAGTGCCGTAATGGCAATTACTAATAGCTACAAAAAGTCATCAAATGCCATTAAATCGAAATTACAGAAAGACGGCACTCTGCAGAGTTGTCTGTGGCGTTCATTGAGTGCCGCAGTGACACTTGTTGAGTGCTGGTTCCATCTCCACTGAGTGCCATGTTTGTGTGTCTTCCAGCTTTTCAATGGTACATTTTGTACCAAAAGGACATCTGAAGGTTTTACCCCTAAAAATAATGAAATACCCTTTCAAAAATTGCCTATATATAGGGGATGAATATCCCACTACAAAGGATCTTGAATTTGTTAGTATCTTGGCTTAGATTCTTAAATTTCTTTGTTTTCAACCTTCTAAAATTTTCTAAACACAATTAGGAGCATGTTTTTAAAAGGAAGAGCTAGAAGGAGAGCTTGATTAGCCTTGGAATATCCTAAAAACAACCAAGAACTTGAGGATAGTTGGAGGTAACCTCTAAGTTAATAAGTCTCTACTTCAAGTTCAATCACAATATACAGGACTCCTTGGGGTCCTCTATACATACTAATGTTGTAATTGAACTTTTGCTTTATTAATTTGGATCAAAATGACCTTAGGACAAGGTTAAACAAATCATGAAGTTTGCTTAGCTATCATTTGAGTCTTAGTTTCCTCTTCTTTTTCTTTTTAATTGCATTCATCTCTTAGAATTCATAAGACTTTCAACGTCTTACTTGAATCTATTGATTTGAAATCCTTTAACTCCCTTGTAGGCTCATGTTTTGCAAGGATGTTAAGGTTGGTGATAGCATATTTGGTCAATGAATCCAAACCTACCACCATGGTTTAGGTTCATTATTTAAAGATTTCATGAAGTTCCTTTCATACTTCATTGAGGTCTATAAATACAAGTATCATTAGTTTTCAAGGACCACCAAGTGGGAGGAAAAGTAACTTAGGCTAAGCCAAACTTAATGGCTTGATAGCCAAAGTTAACAAATAAAAGGTATATTTGACAAAAGGTGCAGTGAGTTCACTAACCACTTTTGATCAAAGATTTTTAGTTAAATAATGGACCATTGGAATTGAATAAAACCAACTGGAAATTATCACCAACACAAAGTTCTGCCACTAAGTTTTTTTTTAATGAGATTTCATCTTTAAAGTAGTTTGGTCATGGGTTTTGTGAAACAACCAAAATCTGTCCAGAATTTAGAATAGTAACATCTCTTTGAAATAAACAAATATGAGCTTTAATAAAGTATTCTTGGCCTCAAATAATTTTTTATATGAATTTTATTGTGTTAAAAAGATTCCCTAAAAAGATTAGAGTCTTTCTGATTTATTTACTATTTTTAAAAAATCGTACAAAATCTCTAGACAGAGAGTTGTAAATTTATGAGTGATGCCTAGTGTTCATCTAATTGCCGGAGATTGAACCGTTGATCTTTGGTTTTTCTTTTTGGGTTGAACACTAGACTTACATAGGTATCTTGTGTCCAAAATTCATTGACATCAAATCATGGTAACCATGCTTTTCAAAATTTTGAAGTTTTGATTTGCTCTCTGTAATTTTTAGAATTTTGGGACAGATTTGGTAAACTTTGTAAATATTAGTTCAAATGACTTTTCTATGACCTAGGGCTTAAACCATGTTTCAATAATGATAAGTTAAACCTAAGTCCAAACGTTAGATGATCCAAATCAAGGAATAATTCATAGCTTACTCTTATTCATATCCATGTAATCATATACATTCATCCATATAGAATGATACTTTGTAATTAGAATTCATTTTGTAAACATAATTGTGAGTTCCTGGTAATCATGTTGGGACTATACCATTTCTATATGGAAATTGCATTGGCTCCTAGTTGAGACTTGTATATCTATAGGAGTGATGCATTCCCAACTAACTAAAAGGAATTCATAATAATGTCAATTCTTTCATACTTGGTAGATTTAAGCTAGAAGTTTAAAGATGATATTTAGAATTTCGTATTATATCTAAAACATATGGACTAACCCTTTGTTTTGTAGTGCTATTAAGGTATGATCTCTCAAAGCCTCTCTAGTTTATTATATTATTTGATTCTAATTGATTTTTTTGACCTCATGTGCGACACCTTAGATTAGGATTTGCCTTATGTGCATATATGGATTAGAGACTCCCTTAGGTTTTTTACTCGCCTGCATGCATGACACGTTTCTATATTCGCGGCTGGATCCCGAGTAAGTTCTCTTGCTCCCTATTGCATATCATATTGCTTGCTAATTGAATTATATGGTTTTTGAATGATATTTTATCATTTGCAATCTTACACCCTTTAGACATGCTTTTGTAATGTATATCTATACCTATGTATTAGTTGAGGGCACATTTAGATTAATAATTTGATTAAAAGGATGTTCAGTAGAGGTCTATCGCGAGATAGGATGAAAGGGGGTGTTTTAGTCTATTGAGCTCATTCCCCTCTCATTCCATAATCCCAGACTTAGAAATCTCTGGTTTGCAAAAAGATCAGTTTGCTTTAAAATGGTTTCTTAATTTTCCTTTTAAAAATTAAGTGGCGACTTGTGTTTGATTTTGAAAATTGAAAGAGATTTTGAAAAAGCTGTGGGTAAGAAAAAATTGCGATATCCACAATCTGGTGACTCTGCTGGGGATCGAACCCAGAATCTCTGGTTTCGCAGACCAGAATTTTGATTTTGGGTTCAATCGAGGATTAGACTTGAAAGCATCCTTTTAATCGAATTTATTAATTTTTGTGCGCCTGTTGCATTGCACTTGCATGTCTTGCCAGTCGATTGCAAGGAACTATGACCTTGGAGGCTCGGGGCAACCCGGTTGGTCAAGCTATCGTGGGACTATGTGATCACCCTATCTTGTACCATGTGTTGGTATATGAAGCATCCTATCAAATGTGTGTCAAGGGTCCCTTATTTGACCAAAACCCGGCCTTTGCATGATAGCTTCTATAGAACCTGTCAAAATCAGGGAATTAATTCTTAAATTAGGATTATGTGCTAGGCTGATTTGTATGCCCGGAAGGGATTACTTGAGATGATGACGATTCTTGCTTGATGAAAGATGTGTAACCTCTTAATCACTTTTGAGCAATCTCTCTTCATGTCCCATGACATTTTGGGGAACATGCCTAATCTTGATCATAAGATTACATCTCTTATATCCTGTTAGCTAAGCATCATTGATCTTGTATGTATCCAAATTTATAAAAATACGATAAAAATCCGATCATGTGATCCTTCTACCCAAAGAGTTCTAAATCCATCTTTACAAGCAAGCAATTCTTGTCACCATAATTCCAAAATTTCAAACCACTCTTTCAAACTAATCTTTGAAGATTACTTTTTGATTAAACCCCTAAACAAAAGTTTTGACAAAGTATATTCAAAGGAAAAATCAAAAAATTTTGGGAATTGTCTTTGGGAGAAATGCTTTTCGAATGAATTTCAAAGCAGAATTCAATCCAAATCATCTTTGTTGAGAAATATTCTCATATCCTCGTTCTCAAATAAAAATTCTTGAGAAATTTGTTTTTGAAAATCTCAAACATTTAAAGAAATGCTTTTCAAATAAAATACCCGACCTCGGAAAGGGTAGTAAGGATCACAATGAAAGGAGAAATTGGTGCGTGTGGCATAAGTAAGGATCTTATATGCTTATGTGTCTATTTGTTAGGACTAGAATTTTCCTTTCTTTTGCATATAGAGTAGCACACACGCACACATGCATTGCATCCGTGTGATATACGAACAATTCATCAAAGTTTTACCAGGTAACCTTCAAAAATAAAAGAAGAGAGTTTTTTTGAAAATTATTAAAAATTATTTTGGAAGGGAAAATAGCATCAAGTTTAGGTGTGGTCTGGTTTAGAGGTCCCACAGCAAGGCTAGTAAGAAGGGAAGAAAATATTGAGATGGTAGACAAAAGGAACGATGGGGAAGTGGCAGAATTAAGGACACTAGTAGAACAACAAGCAGAATAAATGAGGCGACATGCAGAGAATATGAATTGCATGATGGTCATGATAGAAGCAATAACATGCCCGCCACCAGTTGCAAACCCACCAAACAATGATCCGCCTATCAGGGAAGAAGGTTGGTATAATGAGCCAGAGATGCCAAGGGTCGAGGTTCCCAGATCAGAAAGGGAAAGGGTGGAAAGGGAAAGACTGACAAAGAGAGGGTAATGACCGAGAAGATAGAGAAACTAGAAATGGTGATGCGCAAGGCTCAGGGGGTCGACACTTATCTAATGGAGTTAGAAGGTCTGTATGATGGGGTTTGTGAGACGCTGCTTGTCAGTTTTAAAATGCCAGTTTTTGATAAGTTCGATAGGACAAAGAATCCTCACAGTCATGTGATGATGTGTATCGAGGCCTTCAAGCCTAGCGGATTGAGCACCATCATGATGACTGTCTTATTTCAACAGACTTTAACTAGGGCTGCTCTGTCTTGGTATCTTACACTTGAACCAAGCAACACTAGGGTCTGGGAGGAGGTGATCAAAGTATTTGTGGCACAGTATGAGTACAACCAAGACTTGGATGTCACAGTCAGAGATTTGAAAACCACTAGGCAAGGGAACAAGGAATCTTTCACAGAATACTTGAGCAGATGGATAGGAAAGGCAACTAAGATGGTGCAGAGTTCGTCCGAAAAAGATCAAATTCGAATCTTAATGAAGAACCTTCAGCCTGTTTACCAAGAAAAGATGAGGTTTCAATCCATCAACACCTTTGCTAAGGTTTTTAATGTAGGAACGAGGATAGAGGATTCAATCCAAGAAGGGGTAATCAAGAAGGAAGAATAGCCGAATCGGTATAGAAGGCCAAACTATGGATCTATTGGAGGACATTCGGGGGGCCACTCTGACCCCATTAATGTCAACGCATTGAGTGGACTAGAGAAAAAATTTGACATAGCACCGAGAAGAGAAGGGGACAAACAACCAAGGAAGTTTTCAGATTTGGGGGTATCACTGTCAACCACTCTCAATAGGCTAACGGCGAAAGGGCATCTTCGCCCGTTGGAATATTGACCTTTACCAAGTCTGCTTCCATCGAGCTTCCGAGAAGATCTCTATTGCAAATTTCACCAACAAAAGGGTCACTCTATGGATCGGTGCATAAGGCTAAGACATGAAATCCAGGACCTCATTGATAACAAGGTGATATCCGAGCCGCCTGTCAAAACTCCTAATGTTACTAGAAATCCATTGCCAAATCATCATGCTGTACCACCGCCACAAGGCCTTTATTTCTTAGGGATAGAAGAGACAACCTTCGATCCGTCTAGGCTAATCACCAAAGCAGGGGCAACAAGGAAGCCGTATCAGTTGCTGAAAGAATTGATAATCTGTACTCTGGGGAATCAGTCAGGAGGATGTGGAGAGGGAACATCAAAGTAAGGGGATTGGTGGGTTCAGGAGACTAACTCTACCGATGTGGGTCAAGTGGAAGATGACCTGTGGTATATGAGTGACGAGGAAATGGGAATAAAAAAGGAAAATTTGAAAAACCGTTTTAGAAATTGACAATTTATGGGCAAAGGAAGAAGTCAGTCACTTAACCCTGTCAGGAAGGCACTTCAAACCACATAAGCTAGAGGAGGATCACCCGGGGAGAGATTTAGATCAAGGAAAAGGGAAGGTGAATGAGGAAGAAGAGGAGGACAGGGTTCTGAAACAAATGAAGAAAACGCAGGCCAACATCACCAAATAGGGCTTGTTGATCGCCTCTAAATGCCACAAGCAGGCAGTCCTTGATGCCCTAAATCAGTCTGACATTTCCATCAACACAGCACCAGAGGACCTCGTAGGAATGATCGGCAAAAGTTTGACTCTGGTCATCACCTTCTCCTTAGATGACTTACCGCACAGGGGGCCTATTCGTAATAAACCACTGTACGTCACTGTGGAATGCTTAGGGAATACCATACACGCCTACCTCGTTGACAACGGGTCTACCTTAAACGTGTGTCCATTTCAAACAGGTAAGCGAATGGGTCTGGATGAGTCGACCTTCATACCGTCTGAGCAGAAGGTGAGAGTGTACGACAACACTCAGAGAACAGTCATGGGAATAATTCTTCTATACCTCGCTGTTGGGCCTTTGGAAAAGGAAGCCTAATTTTAGGTCATTGGCATCCCTACTTCTTTTAATTTGCTACTAGGAAGGCCGTGGTTGGACAGTCTGGGTGCCATACCATCTACGATTCATCAGAAAGTCAAATATGTCTAGAAAAACAAGGTCTGTGACATTCTCGGGGACAATTGGGTCCGTCCATTTGAAGCTTCATCAAGCACGTCGGTTCTAGAGGTACAGTTTTAGGAAGAAGAGACAAGTCTGGGAGGGTTTGAGTTTATTAACATGTTGGAGGAGGCAAGGCCAAGGGAGTTCCTGCCGCTTTACTTTGATCAGTATGCAAGCCCACTGGTCGTAGGGATTATGAAGAAGATGGGTTTCTTTTTAGGCATGGGACTAGGAAAGAATCTTCATGGTCTGCCAGAATTTCCAAAGATCCCCACGCAGACTCATACTCATGGTCTGGGTTATAAACTGTCAAAGAAGGAATTGAGGGAAAAGAAGAAGGTAGCCGATGCACCATTGGTCCCATACCAAAAAATGCTCAACGGGTATTTTATGAAGGAGGGAGAAGATTCCCCCTTTTGTGGCTTCCCAGAACCATGGGTTAATCTGAAGGATAATCGCTTAAAGCTAGGTTTTGAGATTTTCTTCCCCCATGAATTCTCTAATATGAAGACCCGTATCTGTAGGACCCCGAGAATTCTGCCACCATCAAAGATTGGATTGGTGAGCTAGAAGGACCAGCTATGCAGAACCTATTAGGTGAAGGAAGCATGGAAACCAAGAAAAGGGCCAAGAAAGGGTTATGGGAACCAGGTCTGAGAAATGATATGCTGAAGGTATGGTGGAGGAAGTGCAAGAAGAGGATGAAGGAAACAACGTGGAGGAATCCGAGGAAGCAGTGATAGGGGAAGAAGCCAAGATGGGAACAGGGAATCTGCCAGGTTGCCACACTGTGGAACTCAAGAAAGGGGTCAACAAAGAATGGGTCTTTGAGTCTAGTGATAGGTATCCCCCCTCCCCGAGTCTGTAATGGCCCAAATGAGGCGTCTTACTATTGCTATGTCTGTTGTAATCACCCCGAACAAAATCAATGAAAGTGTGACTAATTCTGCCTTCTCGAATGCACTTAATGAATGTGATGATCATGAAATACCAATTGAATTGCAAAAATTAATTGAAAAAGAAAAAGAATCTACATGTAAAATCATTGAGGACACTCTAATGATTAATCTAGGAAATGAAGATAATCCTCAAAATGTTTTTATTGGCTCTACACTTAGTAATGAAGAAAGCAAAGAATTGATCAAACTATTAAATGAATTCAAAGATGTTTTTCCATGGTCTTACAAAGATATGCCAAGTATCGATCTAGAAATAGTCCAGTACCATATCCCTCTCTTTCCCAACTCAAAACTGGTAAAACAGAAATTGAGGTGAATGAGGCCTGAATGGGTACTCAAGGTTAAAGAGGAAGTTGAAAAGCAATTGAGAGTCGGATTTTGATGATCACCGAGTACCCTGAGTGGATTGCCAACATTGTGCTAATTCAAAAAAAGGATGGTCATGTTAGGGTTTTTGTTAACTTTTGGGAATTGAACAAAGCCAGCCCTAAGGATGATTTCCCTTTACCCCACATTGATGTGTTAGTGGACAATACCGCGGGGAACGAACTCTTGTCTTTTATGGATGGGTTCTCAGGTTATAACCAAATTCTAATGGCGCCTGAGGATAGAGAGAAAACCACTTTCATCACACAGTGGGGTATGTACTACTATAGGGTGATGCCGTTTGGTATCAAGAACTCAGGCCCAACGTACTAGCGGACCACCACTACGTTACTACACGACATGATCCACAAGGAAGTAGAGGTGTATGTGGATAACATGATTATGAAATCTAAGGAGAGGAAGGGATACTTGGTGGCGTTGAGAAAGTT
The DNA here is from genome assembly GCA_033977485.1 of Hydrangea macrophylla. Taxonomy (NCBI): domain Eukaryota; kingdom Viridiplantae; phylum Streptophyta; class Magnoliopsida; order Cornales; family Hydrangeaceae; genus Hydrangea; species Hydrangea macrophylla. The sequence goes on along the minus strand of CM066997.1, from coordinate 58,113,450 downwards.
CTTTGGGAGGTTAAGATAATTTAGAATGAGGCTAAACCCGCAGAAATGCACCTTCGGAGTCACCACCAGAAAGCTGCTACGATTCCTTATCACCCAGAGAGGAATAGAGGTGGATTCGACCTAAATAAATGCCACACTTGAAATGCAGCCGCCAAAGAATGAGAAGGAGTTAAGGGGATTATGGGAAGAATATAGTTCATAAGCTGCTTCATCATAAAGCTCATCCTGACATGTGACCTGCTGCTTAAGCTACTTAAGAAAGGAGAAAAGTTTGAATGGGATACCCTATGCCAATAAGCCTTTGACAACATTAAAAACTATCTCCAAAATCTGCCTGTCTTGTCACCACCCTTACTCGGGAGACCTTTATTGTTATACCTTTCTGTGTCCGAGGATTCAATGGGGTGTATGTTGGCCCAAGAAGGAGAAGATGGGCACGTAGAAAAAGCCATTTATTATTTAACCAAAAGGATGACCGGATACGAGCTGAAATACTCACCCTTAGAGAAAGCTTGTTGGGCCTTAATCTAGTGTGCCCGCCGCCTTAGACACTACATGCTAGCCTTCCCCGTAACTCTAATATCCCGAATGGACCCACTCAAATACCTGTATAAAAAACCTATTTTAACCAGTAGAATTTCCCGGTGGACCATGATGTTGACTGAGTTTGACATCAAGTATGTCACTGCCAAGTCCATGAAAGGAAGAGATATCACCGAGTACCTAGCCGACCTTGCAATAGAATCTGAAGAGAAGGGCGAGTTCTGATTCTAGGATGAAGGGGTGATGGGAATAGAGGAGAATCTGTGGAAATTATACTTTGATGGGACAGCTAACCAACTAGGCTATGGGGTTAGAATCATCCTTGTAGCAACCGATGGAACCCCTACCCCTCTAGTCATTAAGCTTAAGTACAACTCAACTAATAACATGGCAAAGTATGAAGCATGCATAGTTGTGATAGAAGCAGCACTGGCCTTAAAAGTTGAGAGGATCAATGTTTTTGGGGACTCTAATTTGATCATATCTCAAGTACGAGGGGATTGGAGGGTGAAGCATGAGAAGTTGAGCCCAAGGAAGCTTGCTGAGGGTGACTTGGTCCTCAAAGAACTGAAAGTGCCTGTTTATGACCCCAGAGGAAAGTTCAAGCCCAACTGGGTCGGGCCATACATCATTAAGACCCTTCTTTCTAGAGGGGCTGCCTATCTTATGGACCTAGATGGGGTTGAATTTAAGAAACAAATTAACCTCGATCGCCACAAGAAATGCTTTGCATGAAACCATTTCTTTCAAAACCTCCTATCTTGATGAACTATGCTTGACCGGATTCCCGCTCAGGGATACATAGGCAACCTGCTCGGTTTGGTCATTAATTATTTGCCCAAGCGGCACCTTCCGTCAAACCTTAAACCGAACTACTACGGACTTGATACCCACTCGGGGATAAGTAGGCGAGCTTTCAAAAGCCTTCGGTCCATGAAAAAACCCAAAGAAAACCCTGCGCTAAACTAGGGACAAACTTACATTTGCCCAGAACTGCTTCAAAGCCTCATAACTAGGGGCAAACTTTGTTTGCTAAATCGAGGAACCCAGATAATACCTTGAGCCCATCTCTGGATCCCATGGCTGTCAAAATAAGTACTATAGAGGAACAAACGAGAATTCATGGTATAGAATGATTAAAGCTCTAAGCAAGATTCAAAGCAAACTAACGAAAAGCCAAGAAAAGATTTTAAGAGGAGAAATTTTCATAACCTAAAAGATTAACCGAAAGAGCGAATATTTTTGATGTAACATGTTGGAACATTTTCTAAGATAAAAACAATCTTTGGAAAGAAACGAAAAATCACATTCAAAGGCACAAGAAAGTAGGCAGGACTTGTCAGATGTTTTGTAAAATAAAGCTCTATCCCATTTTACTTTCATCTATTTATGTCTATGAAGTCTGTCTCTTGACCAGAATCTGGATCTGTAAAAGGTAGTCAGTAGTAGGAACGACTAAAGCCGGAATTCTTTGAAAGGGAGCGACCACCCTGTTATGCCAGGCCTCAGCAAAAACTTTCATAGTGGAAGGACGCATGACTGAACTCCATGTAAAATCTGCAGTAATGTCCATAGTAACATCTTGGAGAAGTCTGTACTGTCGAACCACTCGGCCGGGAACATAGAAAGTGGTAGCATGCAAGCTAGGTAACCAAATACCAGGATGCCTCAGAAGTCGTACAACAATAGAACGCTAAGACCACTGCGGGCAGATCCTGCAGATATCACCAGTAGAAAGGCCTCGGAGCCAATCGAGCTAAGCGTCGGTAGAGTGGAACAAATGGTGAGTTTCCATATGGTCGTAGGGGAGTGGTCCTCGAAAGTGTGAAGAGTGTATGAAGAGATCAAGGCACTCCATGAGCCAAACCTGTAAGACGAAAGGTGCTCTTGAGTATAACATGTCCCAAGCAGCGTGGGCACAATCTAGGCCCATTAAGGTCCCACCAAGGACCAACATGACGACATTCTTCATCTCCTGCAAGCTACAGGCAATGGGTATGAGGACGTCAGAAGATGACTAAAAGAGGAAGTAAGTGAGCATGGCTATCGATAAAGCACTACGCTGAATGATCTGGTATCCGCTGTCATAAGGGTCCCCCATAAGATCATAGACGGAGGAAAGGCGCTCAAAGTCAATTTTCCTATCATGAACAAAAGAGCCTGATGTATCTTGAGATGTATAAAGAAGGGCAGCAAGGTCCTGAACATACCTAGCTTGCGCCAGAGGAACTGTCAAATCCACAGAAGGATTGGTGTGCAGGATAGCACTAAACTCCTTGAACAAAGCACAAACCTCTTGGAAGCCAAGCGGAAGACATGGAGAGAAGGATCCCAACATTGAATAGCGGCCTAAAATAAACTTTCATTTAGAATCATCCATCGGAAGGAGAAGAGATCGCTCAATCTGAAACACTCGAAGTTGAGCCTGTCAATGCCAGAGATAGTATCCATCCATGGGAAAAGGATTTGGGAGCTAATGGGGTCATTTGAGAGGAAAATAGAGAAATGAGAAGAGTGTTTTGAGGAGTCTTGAGGAAATGAGGATATAAATAGAAGTAGATATGCCCAGAGCATAGGGCGGTACTCGATATACTTCAACGATACTCACTGGAATGCCGTGCAGTAGTCAGCAACTACCGCACGGTAGTCACAGACTACCGCTACGGCACTCACTGAGTGCCGCACAAAGTCTTATTTTGGCCAGGATTTGTTTGTAATGTTTTCAGCCCACCTGCAAATAGAAAACTGAATAAAAATAATAAAATGTGTGCATCATGCATCACGTACAACAAGACCAAGCCATGGTCTCATTCATTCATTCATATAAGAAAAAGTAATAGAATCACTAGCATTCACAAAGTTATAGAAAATTAAAAATAAAGTGAGAGATCAAGCCATGGTCGCAATCATAAAGTGCAGGAGCATGCAGAAAAACAAAAGATAAGTAATGCATATGCCTACCCTATCCCAGCTATCCAAAAGCCGTCGTCAAAATAAGTATAAATGAATATATACAGTCATCCAAATGTATGTATCCTCCCCAGAGCACTCAGAAATAAAAAGAATAAAAGAAAAGCAAAGTCAACCCCGGCCCTGACCATGAGTCTGACGAGTGACATGCCTGAGAGGCTCCTACTTTGACTCCGTGCCACTCCCACCGCCTCTACCTCCGACTCTGCCACCTCTGCCACCTCTGCAACCACTGCTACCACCACCGCTACCTCTACCGCTTCCAATGCCTCCATGAGCTCCACTAAGGCCTATCCTAAACTGCTGAAGCTATTGCTGAAGCTCTCTCACCTATAAAACCAAAGCCCTATTCTCTTCCTCTTGAGCGAAGAAAGGGATTGCAATAATCAAGTTTTATTTAAAGATTGAAAGAAAATGCTAAAACAAGTATAAGTAAAAGGTTAGTAGGAATTTTACCATGGCTCTTGCATGAGTCTCAGGAGCTGCCCATGCTCCATCAGCCTGAATCAATAAGGGAAGGGTTAGAACATTTGAATAAGAGTACGAAAGTCAAAACAGGTTCCAGAAGATTACCCTCCACTCCCGACCGTGGATCCACTATCTCATGCTATTAGCGTAGAGTAGACCTTCCTCTGCATAATCTCTCAGGATGTGGTCGTACTGCAGTGGGATGGTGGGAGCACCCGTGTGATATTGAGGGACCTCATTCATGCCCTGCTCGTCGTAAGAAACCTTCCTGACACTCCAATCCCATGGTGGCAAAGCTGGAGTCAGAGATGCGACAGGAACAGGCTGTGAAAATAAAGAAAAGATAATTTAGCATAATTTGAAAAGAACTAAAAAGAATGATTGAAGAATCAAAGGAAACTCACCCGGGTCACTTCCATCAAGGGGAAGTTCTTCATCAGCATAGCAGCATGGAAAGCTGCGTACCCATTAGGCGATTCCACGAAGTCCAGAATAGAGAGCCCGTCCAGGGTAACCGTGAGTGCAGAACCCCGGAGGATCTCTGTAGCTCTCATTGAATCAGGCGGAGGATGTGGCATGAAATACCCAGGAGGCATCAGTGACTGCCTAGTCACTCTCTCTCCCAAGTACCACTCCCGAGCGTCGGGGCCATCTAGCAATAATCTCATTGGGTTGTACCCACCTGACTGACGTATCCCTTGAGGAACAATAGGAAGCACGTCCACCCAAGGCTACCAATCTGACATGCGGCTCTCTCAGATTCTTCAGGAAGTTCCTGAATGAGATAAAGTCATGAGCCTTGACCTTCCACCCGACTCACTCCTTCTGCTATTTCAATCCCTAGGGCATGATGAGAGCGTCCATTCGTCGCGTCTCGGGCAACATCATATGAAGATACTCGTGGGACCAAATCTGCAAGAAAGGAAAAGAAAAGAAACATGAGTTTCAAGATTCATGAATAAACAAATCGAAAGAGGAATGCAAGGTTTAATTTAGAAATAAAAATTAAAAAAGAGAAGAGGTGTACCTCCCACGCCCTCCAGAAGCCACCGGTGGAGCACGGTCAATCTCGGGAATTGTCTCCCATATGCTTGTACAAGATGGCTAATCCTGCACCAGCCTAATCATACTGAAAAATATGATCCATGCGCTCCAGGGACCCCACCAGTGCCACAAAAATCCTGTCGCCCCTAGTACTCAACAGGGAGGATCCGAGCATGTACATAATGAAGCCCTGAGCCATCTGCTCGTCTGAGAAGTCCTCCTGGCCCCTGAATGTATCCATAAACCACTTGGCTGTGACCAAGGGCTCCTTAGGAATAACTCCCAGCAGCGACATCACCTAGTCCTACTCAGCCACCGTGTCCAAGTACCGCAAGCACTCCCCCCTGAAGGGGATCCCAGTGATCATACTAAAGTCGAGTGGGGTCATCGTCATCTCCCCGAACTCAAAATGGAACATGTTGGTGGTGTCCCACCATTGCTCCGAGAGGGCATGAATCTGTCTCAAGTCATTGGAGCAGCTCTTTGTCAAAAGTTTGACGAAGTCTCCATAGCCTACCGCATCAATGAATCCCCGTACAGTCTGATTTAGGGAGCCATACCATGCGAAACCATGTGCCAGACTGCCATGCCCCTTTAGCACATCAGGCTGGAGCTACAAAGTTATAAGATTCAATTTTAGTGAGTAAATGGAGGTAGGAATTGAATAGGAATAGAATAATAAAAAATATAAAAAAGGTAATAATGATTATAAAAAAATAATAAATAGGATCGAAGCATTTGAAGAATATATAGGGTCGAGAGCATTAAAATTGAGCGTGAAGAAATAAAAAGAGCAGTTGAAATGTTCAGAAAAATTCGCAAGCATCGAATTCATATCCATGAAAGTTTTGCCGTCATAGATCTATGAAGTTTTTTAGAGAAAATAAAAAATGAATGAATGATAAAGCCGGGTGATGAGTAATAGTAAGTAATAATGAAATTGAACAGTGAATGAATAAAAGGGCAGCCGAGACACTCGGGAAATTCCATAAACATAGCATTCATGTTCATGGTGGAATGAAGAACATAGAAAGTGAAAAAGAATGAGAAAAAGCGATCAAAGCATTCAGAGTCTTGACAAGGGCGCATACATTCGAGAGCATATTTGAAATAAAGCATGTCATTATACGTTGTGATTTCAAAAGAAAATTGAAAAGAAAAGATAAGAGACATGTATACCTCTCGTCTAAATGCTCGAGGGGACAGATGCTTGTCTGGGTCTCAAAGCAGGAAAGTGGGATCAGAATGGGAAGTAGCCCTGTATCTAGCTTTCTTCCTACTGCCTAAACCACTAGCTATAACCTGTCAAGAGAACGGGAACTCAACATCAATCCTTTGAGAGAAATCAAGAAAAACAACAAAAATAAAGAGAATAATGAGATTCTGATCGAGAGGAATTAACTTGTGAGTCCTGATAGATCAATGCAAGAAAAAGAGAAAAATCTCCAGAAGGATTTCTGTTGGGGGGATTTGTGAGGAATGAGAGAAAATGAAATGAAACTCTCAATATAAACATCCTGCCCACTTAGCGTGGCACTCGAAAAATGTGCGCTACAGTTAATGAAGTGCCATACGGCACTCGCTGAGTGCCATAGCGGCATCACGAGAGTGCCGTACGACATTCATGGACTGCTGCATTTTTAGGCGTGTGCCACATTTAAGGTGGTTAAGAGACCTTCTGTTTTCCCCCCAAATTTCAAATTGGGTCCCAAAAATTGAATTTAAACCCCTAAAATTTGCCCTCTTTATGCATTTTGGTCCCCAAAGGTGATTTCCAATGCCTACCAACTCCCAATTTTGAAATTTGATTCGTTTCGGGTCAATTTGACTTATTTTTGGAAAATTTTGAATTCGAGTCTAATCGACTCCTGATTTTTGAAATTTGATAAAATTTGAGTCTAATCGACTCTCGATTTTTCAAAATTTGATAGAATTTGAGTCTGATCGACTCTCAATTTTGAAATTTGATAGAGTTTGACTCTGATCGACTCTTGATTTTGAAATTTGATAGAATTCGAGTCTAATTGACTCTCGATTTTTGAAATTTGATAAAATTGAGTCTGATTGACTCCCAATTAATTTTTTTTTTGTCTGAGTGATTCCCGATTTTTTAAAATTTTAGAGCAAACATATCCGACGGGGCCGAGCGGCTGGGGACTTTCAGAGCAAACTTATCTGACGGGGCCAAGAGGCTACAAATTTTTAGAGCAAACGCATTCAATGGGGCCGAGCGGTTGTGAATTTTTAGAGCAAACACATCTGATGGGGCCAAGCACTGTGGATTTTTAGAGCAAACATATCCGACGGGGTCGAGCGACTGCAGATTTTTAGAGCAAACACATCCGACGGGGCCGAACGGCTGCGAATTTTCAAAGAAACCTGCGTTGACACCAGGGTCTAAGTTGCAAAGCGTCGCCCAGTCAATTGCATTCGTCCTTTTGGCAGAAATGGCCGCGTATCCTGAAGAGAATTAACAGGAGTATTAAGTAGCATAAGGCATAGATTACATCTAAAAAACATGATGATTGCACATTTTAGAATCATATCATTCATAGGGCACGAAGTTGCGTTAACCGTCATCATTGCGTGAACATGTGCATCACGACAAGATAGGTGCATTCATCTGTATGACTACTTGTGCTTGTGTGTGTTTGCCCTTGCCCGAACTACATCTTGGTTTGATTCCTGAATGGATACATAGGTAGCTCATCATTGAGCAGGACCGGTATGAACCTCACCGCACGCCTGTTTTCTTTTGCAACGCATTTTTTTTACCTGAATCTGACAGTTTGGTCAAAGGCTTATCTTCACACAGGCTTCGGCATTCACTTGTGACACACGTTGCTCCACAAGCTCTGTCGAAGAGGGGCAAACTATAGACACACTGATTTTGACCATGTAACACCTGTAATTTTCTGTCATTAATAATATTAGCTTTTTTGAATTTCTGTATTAGACCGACTATATTATTATATTATTATTTTAGTTGGGTAACGGTTTTGACGTACCTTAGGATTATTGATTAGACTGTAGTAACCATACCGACTCGACCATAATAAGATTTAACTTAGTCCCGTACCCGGACCCAGACATTAGAAATAATACCCAATTGTACATAAATCGAGACCGACACGTATACCGAGGAACTTATGCACGTAAACTGAGAAAGTGGCACACAATCCAAGGTGGGCCCCACATAGCCGGCCACATGGTAGCCCCATGTGTCACTCCTTACACTTGTCATCTCATCCCAAGACATTTGTCCACATATTGGACATGTGTCTTTGCATGAACTCATGCAATTGACACCTAGCCACGCCAATTTCCTATATATCATGCACATACACACAATTGAGACACTTTTGTCTCTACAATCTGCATATAATTGAGAGGGAGAGTGAGCTAGAGTTATAGCTCCATGGAAGAATAGAAGAAGAAGTTCATCCTTGAAGTTTGAAGATTCAAGCTTCACTACGCTTCAACCAATATCAAGCTTAAATTTCAAGCTTTAGTGGGTAATTGTGAGTAATCTAACTCAATTTAGAACATATACAGTATGTATTAATATTTAGTAGAAGTTTGATGTTGTTGTGTTGAAGTTTTCATGACATGCAAGACAAGTGCTTTAAATCTGAGAAAATAAACTTCCAGCAGAATGTAGTTTAGTAAAATGAATGTTTTGTGCAGATAAAAAACCTAAGCTAGGTTTTTGTGTGAAGAAATCTAATTCATTTATCTAAAAATAACTCTTCTATAGCTCGGTCTGAAAATCACTCCTTCATGGGTGAAATGCATGTACAACGCAGTGTTATAAACCTGGGAAAATAGAAACTTCCAGTAGAATGTAGTTTAGTAAAATGAATGTTTTGAGGAGCTCAAAAATTGGAATTAAGCTAGGTTTTTTTGTGGTGAATGCTAACTCGTTTATATACAAATAACTGTTCTATAGCTCAGTCTATAAATCAATCCTTCATGGGTGAAATGCATGTACAACGCAGTGTTATAAATCTGAGAAACTGAAACTTTCAGCAGAACATAGTTTAGTAAAATGAATGTTTTGTGCAGCTCAAAAATGAGAATTAAGCTAGTTTTTTTTTGTGAAGAAAGCTAACTCATTTATCTAGAAATAACCCTTCTATAGCTCAGTCTAAAAACCCCTCCTTCATAGGTGAAATTCACGTACAATGCAGTACTATAAATCTGGGACAGAACAGTCCAAGATATAAGAAATGTCTTGTAAAATAAATAGTTTGAGTAGCTCAAAAAATTAATTAAAGCTAGATTTTTTTATTCATGAAGATAATCCTATTATCTACAATATTTTAGTTTTGAGTTTGATCCACAAAGCAATTTATCATGCCCAAATAAATCATGTTAATTCAGTCAACACAGTGAAAATGTATCCTGGCAGATTGTGTAGCTTTTTGTATGATGTTTTGTTATGCATGGTGTTGATTGTTGATGGTAGTTTTCCAGTACCTGTGTTGTTATGAAAATCTTGTGCTATGGTAGTGCTATCGCGTAGATGAGTATGTTAAGTGTTTCGTCTATATGTTTATTGGTATTAAATCATGATTATAAATCCATAAGCTACGTGAATATAGTTTAATGACCGTTGGAAAGTTCATACCCAAACTATAAGTATGTTGAATGGCACGATTATTGCATTGGTAAGTGATTGGGAAAGTTTCCATCGTAAGTGTATTGAGAGGAGAACGGAATGTCGGGCGTATAGCGAAATATTAACGTTATAAATGGATGATATTAATGAACTATACTACGAAACGTACGAACGCGTAAAATAACGATAAAACCTTCAATAATAGATTTAATGCGAATAAGGGATGTTGGGTTTTGTTTCTAGTCGTGTGACTACTGGTCAAAGTTGATTCAGGAACTTTCGTGTCGTGTTTGGATATTTCTTGCAAAATTGGTCTTTCGGTAATTCCATGGTGTCGATTGGAGAGTTATGTTTTCTTGATCTGAGGATCGGCATGACGTGTTCGGTCAAGTGTGGATGACCTGAGGATCGTTGTGACGTGTTCGATAAAGTGGTTGATTATTTTTCCACACCCTTGGACTGAGGATCGGCATGACATGTTCGGTTATGTACGGGTGACCTGAGGATCAGCATGACGTGTTCGTCCAAGTGATTATTAATTTCCCGTACCCTTGGTTTGAGGATCGGCATGACGTGTTCGGTAACGTGCGGGTGACCTGAGGATCGGCATGACGTGTTTGACCAAGAGATTGTTAATGTCCCGCAGACTTATACCATTTGGGCGACAATTTGAATGCCAGTTGGGCGATAGTTTGAATGCCATTTGGGCGACAATTTGAGTGCCAGTTGGGTGACAGTTAACTATCCATTGTTAAGTGTTGTCTTTCTTGACCAGTAAATTCGTTTAGAGTTAAGTCTTCTTTCTGTCAATGTCATTGGTCAGTTCAATTCTGGGTTAAGTTTCAAAGGGAATGATTGGGTTTAAATAAGACATGATTATGAGAATAAGAAAAGACGAACAAGACATAGTATCAAGAATAAGAAATGATGAACAAGATATGGTTTCGAGAAATAAGAAGAGACGAAGAATAACTTACCTTAAGTGGTGGTAACCTTAAGGGAACCCTCACTTAGCTTAACCGTTAACAACTTTTCATGCCGCTGGACCTTCCACGCCCAACCTTTGCAGGTCCAGGCTGAGCCGACTGCTATCAAGATGCTGACTTTACTACTGAAGACTATGCTGGTGAAGATTTCTACGAGGAAGGCTACGGTTTCTCCAACTGAAGACTTTGGAGCTTTTCTTTTATTATAGTTCTGTTATTATTATGTTAGTGATGTAATAGTTTAGCTGGTCTTGTAATATGTAACTTTTGGATATCTTTTTGGCCTGTAATATACTACTGATGTATGACTTGGATGTTTTAAATTTCTGCTTCCGCTGAACTTAGTCATTTTCCCATATCACATTATTGTTATAAGCATGTTTGGACAATCAGGTGACACTCATAACCAGTCACGTGTCTACGAACCCATAAAGGAAATTTATTTTCCCCTATTTTTGGTACTTCGGGGCGTGATAGGGATTTTTGGTATCAGAGCTTTAGGTTTAGACGCGCTCACTGATTGTCCTACACCTTAAGTTATGAGCCTAAGATTTACCTCGTATTAGTACTGACACTAAGCTAGCTCCTCTTGCATGACTATGGAGTTGAGCTTCATTCATGATGATTTCTGAGGTCACTACAATCGCGACGGTCGTATCCAGCCTGCCGACCCTATACTATATCGATAGCGGATCTGCTAGAGGGCGAGGCATATCTTGGAGGAGGACATCCGGAGAGCTGTGCTTACCAATGCACTGCAGTATCCAGGTCGAGTTCAGCTTGAGTCGATTCATGCTTCAGAGACTACCATACTTATCCGCCAGGAGCTTATCAACATGGCTCAGGATAAGGCACTATACGACGATATACTCTTCCCGATTATCATGGCCGCACCAGCACCACCATTCTCACCCGAGCCCATAATAGAGCCAGATGTAGATTCAGACCCCGTGAATACAGATAGCGATGACGACAGAGCGAGTAGAGAGGATTCTGTAGGCGGTAGCCACACAGCAGACGACCCATCTGACGTTGACGACACAGATGATGACGATGACCTGATGATTGAGGATGACCCGACGAGTAGCAACGACAAGCCGATCGAGGAGGCCGATCCAGTAGAGGATGCTCAGGGACCAGAGGATGATGTATACGATCATCCAGTACTGCCAGCTGATGAGGACGTGATAGTACCGATGCCTGAGCAGAACCATGAAGCAGATCCAGCTGACATCGAGGAGGAGGAGGAGGACCCTGAGGAGGAGTTCTTAGAGTGCCCGTAATAGATGATAAGAGAGGCAAACTTTACCTTAGATATGGTAAGGGAGTACCATAGTAAGCAGTTATATCCTTTCTGCTCATTCCACTCCTTTTGAGTAAATCGATGCCTTCTATTCTAATGGCCATTTCTTCTAAAAATGCCATCTATATATTTTGTAAAGTGGCTTCGATTACCATCAATAATTATTGTGATACACTCCTTGATAAGTAATTCACTCCCTTGAATTTTTTTAGAAATTCCCCAATCAACAATTCTTGAGTATGTACCTTGATCATTAGATTTTTGACAAATTCTTTTGAGAACAAGTTCTATCACTAGTACTGGAAAGTCATTCTTTTGACTTTTTATTCTTTGAACTAAAATCTTGAAAGTTCATTGTCTTTGAGATTATTCTAAATAAATTTGATTACTAATACTGCAAAGTTATTATTTTTGACTTATTATCCCTTGAACAAATTCTTACAAGTTCATTCATTTGAAATAATTCTAAATGAATTCTCTGTTCTTGTTCTTGTTAGGAACTCAAAAACGTTGTACTCTCTGTACATCTTGACCTCTTATTGTCTCTCTCAGTTGCTACCTTATTCTTTATCAGTAGGGTTTCATTTGGACTATTTCACTTATGAAATACCTAATTCTTATTTCATTCGTTGAGGGCCTTATGCCATCAGTTACTTTCATTTCCTACAAATCTTGAGATACTACGATTACTTCCATAGTAATCGATCATCCTATTATTGTTAGATTTACATTTTATTCTTGAATGGATCACATCATTCTACTATTATACTTCTATCTGTGAGGATTCATCTGCCTTTTTGGACTCGGCTTCATTTTGGGTCGATCTATTCAATCGTTTCAATCATTGCATTCTAGCTACCGGTATTATAATGATGACCATAATGTGAAATATAACAGGTTATGATTGCTTTGCATAATGTATGATAGAAACCTTATAGACAAGAACTCTTATGTAGGAACGCAAGAATCTTCTCGATCTCTGCAATGGATGAATCATCTCAAACAACTGAGGACCAGTCCAGAAGGCTAAGCAACATAATACCTAAGGAGATCAATCCCACTGGTATATTTGGAAGACTAATACAAGAATTATGGAAGACCGCGGACAACACTAGCACAAGTGACTACGGAGACGAGTTGTTTAGACACCTCCATATCGCCCATTCAGAATCGCTTAGAGACCACTCAAGCCATAACCTGCTAAACTACCAAGGTCAACCCTACTACAAGGATAACTCGAAACGATGAACAACGATCATGGCATTTGTTTCAACTGTGGAAACCCTTAGACTGAGGATCGGCATTTGACGATCGGAGAGTTATGTTTTGTGTTCTTGATCTGAGGATCGGCATGACGTGTTCGGTCAAGTGTGGATGACCTAAGGATCGCCGTGACGTGTTCGATCAAGTGGTTAATTATTTTTTCGCACCCTTAGACTGAGGATCAGCATGATGTGTTCGGTTATATACGGGTGACCTGAGGATCGGCATGATGTGTTTGTCCAAGTGATTATTAATTTCCCGTACCCTTGGTCTGAGGATCGGCATGACGTGTTTGGTAACGTGTGGGCGACCTGAGGATCGGCATGACGTGTTCGACTAAGAGATTGTTAATGTCCCGCACACATATGCCATTTGGGCGACAGTTTGAATGCCAATTGGGCGATAGTTTGAATGCCATTTGGGTGACAGTTTGAGTGCCAGTTGGGTGACAATTAACTATTCATTGTTGCGTGTTGTCTTTCTTGACCAGTAAATTCATTTGGAGTTAAGTCTTCTTTTAGTCAATGTCATTGGTCAGTTCAGTTCTGGGTTAAGTTTTAACGGGAATGATTGGGTTTAAATAAGACATGGTTGTGAGAATAAGAAAAGATGAACAAGACATAGTATCAAGAATAAGAAATGATGAACGAGATATGGTTTCGAGAAATAAGAAGAGATGAAGAATAACTTACCTTAAGTGGTGGTAACCTTAAGGGGACCCTCACTTAGCTTTGCCGCTAACGGCTTTTCATGCCACTGGACCTTCTACGTACAGCCTTTGCAGGTCCAGACAAAGCCGACTGCTATCAAGATGCTGACTTTACTAATGAAGACTATGCTGGTGAAGATTACTACGAGGAAGGCTACGGTTTCGCCAGCTGAAGACTTTGGAGCTTTTCTTTTGGTTTTAGTTCTGTTATTATTATGTTAGTGATGTAATAGTTTAGCTGGTCTTGTAATATGTAACTTTTGGATATCTTTTAATATACTACTGATGTAAGACTTGGATGTTTTAAATTTCTGCTTTCGCTGAACGTAGTCACTTTCCTATATCACATTATTGTTATAAACATGTTTGGACAATCAGGTGACACTCACAACCAGTCACGTGTCTACGAACCCATAAAGGAAATTTATTTTTCCCTATTTTTGGTACTTCGGGGCATGACATACCAAACGTCATGTTAAGGGGAGTGTTACCTCTAGATCCGATGATGACAATGTTTGACTAATCTAGGACTTCCAAAAGGCGATTCAAGCTCTTTGAAAGGCTCTACAATTCAAAACATAAAGAAAGAAAGAAGGAGAAATAGGAATAGAGGAAAACGGTATATGGAATACTTTATGGCAGTCATGTGTTGCCGCTATGGCACTCACTAATTGCTGTATGACAGTTAGCAAGTGCCGCAACGACAATTACTGATAGCCGCAAAAAGTCATCAAATGCCGTTAAAATTGGAATTCCAGAAAAGGTGGCACTCCGCGGAGTTGTCTGCGGCATTCATTGAGTGCCGCGCTGGCATTCAGTGAGTGCTGCACCGGCACTTGTTTAGTGCCGCTTCCATCTCCACTGAGTGCCGTTTTTACGTGTCTGCCAGCTTTGCAATGGTACATTTTGTACCTTCAAAAGGACATCCAAAATTAGGGTTTTACCCATGAAAATACTGAAATACCCTTTCAAAAATTGCCTATATACAAGGGATGAATATCCTATTATAAAGGATCTTGAATTTGTTAGTATCTTGGCTTAGATTCTTAAATTTCTTTGTTTTCAACATCCTAAAATTTTCTAAACACAATTAGGAGCAAGTTTTTAAAAGGAAGAGCTAGAAGGAGAGCTTGATTAGCCTTGTAATATCCTACAAACAACCAAGAAGTTAAGGATAGTTGGAGGTAACCTCTAAGTTATTAAGTGATACATCCAGAAATATTCTGCTATAAGTCAAACCTCCACGTCAGCAGCTAAGCACCCGGATTATCGGGCAAGGGAGCCTATGGCCCACTAATCCCGGGGTCTTTCGAGGGCTACCGCTCGGAGTGTTCGCACAGCCCAGGAATGCGGCTCAGCAGCTCTCCACAAGGTGCAGATTAACAGCCAAGTTGCTCAGTAGTTTCCTAAATTGGTCAGAAGACTAATGGAAGGTGTAAATAGTTTCATAAGTCATTTAGGAAACTACCCATGATTTATGCTCATCCATTTGTAATTAGATTAGGCTTCCTTATCTGATCAGTTGCCTAATGCGGGTGGTCTCTTGCACCTATAAAAGGGGCCACTCACCTCCATCAAGGGGATCACATTCCTAACTTAAAGAATAGCATATACATTCATCTCATATGCATACACCCGGTCGGTATTACTGGTAGTGCAACCCCAATTGTTGGCTCACCAGGCCCGCCGGTGATTTGCCAGTGAAGCGCACTGACGCACCCGTGGACGTAGGTCACCTTATTAACGGGGCCGAACCACATACAATTGATTGTGTCATCGTATCTCTCTTCTTAATCCCTCTTACCAATTTTTGGCATCATCATTAAGTCTTTATTTCAAGTTCAAATATAGCACTCCTTGGGGTCCTCTATACATACTAATGTTGTGATTGAACTTGTATTTTATTAATTTGGATCAAAATGACCTTAGGACATGGTTAAACAAATCATGAAGTTTACTTAGATATCATTTGAGTCTTAGTTTCGTGTTTTTTTTTTCTTTTTAATTGCATTCATCTCTTAGAATTCATAAGACTTTGAATGTCTTACTTGAATCTATTGATTTTAAATCCTTTAGCTCCCTTATAGGCTCATGTTTTACAAGGAAGTTAAGGTTGATGATAGCATATTTGATCACTGCTATCCTGGTAAAGAAGCTCTTAGCAGTGTTATCCACAAAATAATTCCTGTTGAACTTATGGCTGAGTTGGATAGGATTCCTTCAGATATTGAAATAAAGAATACCCTCTTTAGCATGCATAGTAATAAAGCTCCTGGTCCTGATGGTTATAATTCCTTTTTCTTTAAAAGCTCTTGGACTATTACTGGTCCTCTTGTTATTGCTGCTATTAGGGAGTTCTTTCAAAATGGAGAGATGCTTAAAGTTGCTAACACTACTCTTATTGCTTTAATTCCTAAAGTCCCTAATCCTACCCAGATGGGGGATTTCAGGCCTATTTCTTGCTGCAATACTGTTTACAAATGTATTTCTAAGATTATTGCCAATAGGCTTCAGTTGATTCTCCCTAAATTGGTTGACCAAGCCCAATCTGCTTTTGTTAAAGGTAGGAAAATTAGTGATAATATCCTCCTTGCTCAAGACCTTCTTAGAGATTACCACAAACCTTTGGGTAAACCTAGAGTAGCAGCAAAGGTGGATATTATGAAAGCATATGACAGTGTTAGTTGGGAGTTTCTCATTGATATCTTGGATGTTCTTGGATTTCCACCAAATTTAAAGAAATGGATCATTGCTTGTATTACTACCCCAAAGTACTCTATCAATTTGAATGGTGAATCAGTGGGTTTTTTTGCAGGGGCAAAGGGGCTTAGACAAGGTGACCCTATCTCTCCTTATCTTTTTGTCCTTGTTATGGATACCCTTAGTCAATTGTTCCATCATTTTATTAATACGAGACCCTTTACCTATCGTTGGAAATGTGATAAGCTTCAGATATCTCATCTCTGTTTTGCTGATGACCTTCTTATTTTGTTTAATGGAGATGAGGAAACTGCTATAGTGATTCAGGAAGCCCTTAACCAATTTTATCAGTTCACTGGGCTCCAAGCTAATAATGCTAAAAGTTGCCTTTTCTTTTGTAATGTTGAAGAGGAAATAACTGAAAATATTCTTTCCACCCTCAACTTTGTGAAAGGTAATTTACCTGTCAGGTACCTTGGGGTGCCCCTTATTACTTCTAAGCTCAAAAAACAAGACTGTGAAGAGTTGGTTAGCAAAATTTGTGCTAGAATTAGTTCTTGGAAGTCTAAATTTCTGTCTTATGCTGGAAGAGCTCAATTGATTAATTCTGTTTTGACAGGTATTCAACTTTTTTGGTCTGGCATGTTTATTCTTCCCAAAGGAGTTCTCAAACAAGTGACTCAATTTATGGCTAGATTCTTATGGGCTGGTAACATTGAAATTAAACATGGTGCAGAAATAGCTTGGGATACAGTTTGTAGATCCAAGAAAGAAGGAGGTTTGGGGTTCAAGGATATCAATTTAACTAACACCATTTTGAACCTTAAACATATTGGAAGTATTCTTGATCCTTCCAATACCTCTCTATGGAAAAATTGGATCCACCTGCATATGCTTAAAAACAAAAGTTTCTGGCAGGTTAAAACTCCTTCCCAATGCTCGTGGTATTGGCGAAAATTATTAAAACTTTGATATATTGCTAAACCTTTGCTTATTCATAGAATTGGGAATGGTGAGAACACTTCTCTCTGGTTTGATAATTGGCTCCCTGTTGGGCCTTTGTTGGATAAATATACAGTCAGGATTGTTTATGATGCCGCCATTAACATTAATGCTAAAGTTAGTACCATTATTAGGGGTTTGGAATGGGATTGGCCTAGCTCTCACTCCATTGATCTGGATGAAGTTAGAACTATGTTCACCAACCTTTATAAACCCTCTTTTCTTCAAGACAAAGTTAGTTGGCAGGTCACTCCATCTGGTAAATTTAAATTTTCCCTTATTTGGGATCATTTAAGGTACCATCACCCCAAGGTTCCTTGGTATGACAGTGTGTGGTTTAAAGGAGGTACTCCTAGGTCGAGTATAATTCTTTGGTTAGCAGCTCATAACAGATTGTCTACCCATGATAGGATTTCTTCTTTCACCCGTGGCCCCCTGGCTTGTGTTTTCTGCCACTCTCAGATGGAAACACATAATCACTTGTTTTTTTCTTGCTCTTACTCTTGTGGTATTTGGCAGGATATTATGCATAGGTGTGGCTTGACTTGGAATGGTCAAGGTTGGAATGACACTTTGATCTGGATGGCTCAACACCTCAAAGGAAAGAAGACTCTTCATCAAATCCCCAAACTTTGCTTAGGAGTCACTGTTTATGGATTATGGAAAGAGCGGAACAATAGATCCTTCAAACACATTTTTTGTCCCAAAGAGATTATCCTCAAGAGCTTAATATCTAAAATCCATGACCTCATAAGGGTTAACTGGAAGCACCACAGTAATCTTAATTCAATTCTTTGTAATTGGCTTTAATGTCCTTCTTTTGTTGATGGCAATTGCTTTGTATTGATTTGTTTTTGGCTGTTTGGGGTTAATCTCCCTTTATTGGTAGCTTTCTTTGCTACATGTTCCTTTTCAGAGCCCTGCTTTTATCTGTATATCCTGGGGTATGCCCCTTGTACTTTTGTACATCCTTTTTTGGAATCTATTTACCATTTTCCGAAAAAAAAAAAAGATGATAGCATATTTGGTCAATGAATCCAAACCTACCACCATGTTTCAGGTTCATCATTTAGAGATTTCATGAAGTTCCTTTCATACTTCATTGAGGTCTATAAATACAAGTGTCATTAGCTTCCAAGGACTACCAAGTGGGAGGAAAAGTAACTTAGGCTAAGCCAAACTTAATGGCTTGATAGCCAAAGTTAACAAATAAAAGGTATATTTGACAAAAGGTGCAGTGAGTTCACTAACCACTTTTGATCAAAGATTTTTAGTTAAATAATGGTCCATTGGAATTGAATAAAACCAACTGAAGATTATCATAGACAAAAAGTTCAACCACTCAGTTTTTGTTTTAATGAGATTTCAAGTTTAAAGCGGTTTGGTCATGGGTTTTGTGAAACAACCAAAATCTGTCCAGAATTTTAGAACAGTAATATCTCTTTGAAATAAACATATCAGAGCTTTAATCAAGTATTCTTGGCCTCAAATAATTTTTTATATGAAGTTTAATGTGTTAACAAGATTCCCTAAAAAGATTAGAGTCTTTCTGATTTATTTACTATTTTTAAAAAATCGTACAAAATCTCTAGATAGAGAGTTGTAAAGTTTTGAGTGATGCCTAGTGTTCGTCCGATTCCCGAAGATTGAACTACTGATCTTTGGTTTTTCTTTTTGGGTTGAACACTAGACTTATAGAGATATCTTTTGTCCAAAATTCATTGACATCAAACCATGGGAACCATGCTTTTCCAATTTTTGAAGTTTTGATTTGCTCTCTGTAATTTTTAGAATTTTGGGACAGATTTGGTAAACTTTTTAAATATTAGTTCAAATGATTTTTCTATGACCTAGGGCTTAAACCATGCTTCAATAATGATCAGTTAAACCTAAGTCCAAAGGTTAGATGATCCAAATCAAGGAATAATTCATAGCTTACTCTTGTTCATATCCATGTAATCATACACATTCATCCATATAGATTGATACTTGTAATTAGAATTCATTTTGTAAACATAATTGCGAGTTCCTTGTAATCATGTTGGGACTATACCATTTCTATATGGACATTGCATTGGCTCCTAGTTGAGACTTGTATATCTATAGGAGTGATGCATTCCCAACTAATTAAAAGGAATTCATAATTATGTCAATTCTTTCATACTTGGTAGATTTAAGCTAGAAGTTTAAAGATGATATTTAGAATTTCGTATTATCTCTAAAACATGTGGACTAACCCTTTGTTTTGTAGCACTATTAAGGTATGATCTCTCAAACCCTTTCTAATTTATTTTATTCTTTGATTTGAATTGATTTTTTCGACCTCATGTGCGACACCTTAGATTAGGATTTGCCTAATGTGTATATATGGATTAGAGACTCCATTAGGTTTTTTACTCGCCTGCATGCATTACACATTTCCATATTCACGGCTGGATCCCGGGTAAGTTCTCTTGTTCCCTATTGCATATCATATTGCTTGCTAATTGAATTATATGATTTTTGAATGGTATTTTATCATTTGCAATCTTACACCCTTTAGACATGCTTTTGTAATGTATATCTATACCTATGTATTAGTTGAAAGCACATTTAGATTAATAATTTGATTAAAAGGATGTTGAGTAGAGGCCTATCGTGAGATATGATGAAAATGAGTGTTTTACTCTGCCGGGCTCCTTCCCCTCTCATTCCATAATCCCCGGGCTTAGAAATCTCTAGTTTTCGAAAAGATCAGTTTACTTTAAAAAGGGTTTCTTAATTTTCCTCTTAAAAATTATGTGGTGGCTCGTGTTTGATTTTGAAAATTGTAAAAGATTTTGAAAAAGCTATGGGTAAGAAAAAAATTGCGATATCCACAGGGCAAGACTAGTAGCAGCTTTGATTTGGAAGCCTCTATCGAGCATTGCATTGCATTCTTGTATTCGTAATTTTTTTTGATTTTCTCAGATTTTTGAATTTCTTGATTTTTGTGAATTTTTGTTTTTCCTAAAACCTCTCAGTATGGTTATTGGTTGCCTTCTAGCTTTGTCACTCACTTGCAGTTCATGTTGTTCATAACAAGCTCTGCTTGTTGGGTTTGGGCCCTAAAACCATTACTTTATGTATTAGACATTGAGATTTTATTATATGGATATCAGCTTTACATTTCATTATGTATGTTTCTTTCATGAGATAGTTTATCCTTAAGTATCATATTAGGTAATTCGTGTGTGTATGAGAAAAATACAAGTGAGATACGGATTACTATTCTTTGAAACTTAGAATTTGTCATAGTGGATGATGAGACTGGATATCTCATCAGGTTTACATTGTAGCATGATTAACTGCCATTGGATGGAGTGATGAATCTCAATCACTAGAGTATAACTCTTAGTTAATATGCTAGTGCTTGTAGTGCATTGACGGACCTAAGCTTTCCTATTGACACTTAAGACTATCAACAGTCGATAGAACTCATAACTTGTATAAAGTTCGTATTCTCAATCTTGAGACGATTATGAACATAGACTATGGATATGGCTGCTTTGACTTACCAATTATTGAGGTCTATAAAAGATCAACACCTGGGTATCTTGGGTATGTCTTGTTCATAGGGTTGTAAACATATATTGTCAAGATAAAATCTACTCTCTGATCTAGAGTAAGCATTCCCTTGAGAATGTCACCAAGTTGATTACTGAGAACTGCAGTCTTGTTGATAAGTAGTTATCAACATATTTGGTAATCATGAGAGGTGAATGGGACTCAAGGAATACAAGAAGTATTCATGATACAGGTTGACAGTAACGGTTATCCGACTACCTGAGTATGATTATGCTGATGGTAGAGGGACATTAGTACATAATATAAGTCTAGTTACCTCTTCAGATATGTTCTTTTGCATTGGAGTTCAGTTATCATTTTATAGTGGAGTAAACGTTAACTGATCAGTTGGTTAGTTTGCTGATCAAATAGTTTGGTCATGGTAATTAACTACTGGTCTGAGTCAACAATAAAGAGCCTCGGAGGTCCCACTCTTAGCTCTGCTAGGATGCTTGGAAAGGCACATGAGGATCTTGTCAAGATAGGTTCGATCGATCGATCGAAGGAGTCTCGATCGATTGATGTCTAGACATGTTTGATCGTTCGAATATGGTTCGATCGATCGAAGGTTCGATTGATCGAAGCCACTTTGATCGCTTGAACGTTAGGTCGGTTCTGGGAATCTATAAATAGGGCAGTTGCATCCAGAAAAAGGAGTTCATCCTTTTAATACGCTAGAAGCTGCAGAATCTATTTTAAGAGCTCCCAAACCTTCTCTTTCCTCTCTACTTGAGATCCCACCATCTCTAGCCTTCTCGGGAAGCATTCATAGGAGACATAAGGGTGAAGACTATCTAGTGGAGGCTGCTACATCACCAAGGAAGAAAAATATCAGAATTGGGTTCAAAATATGAGATATAATTCTTTTCCCCTCTTGTTAGTACGCTTCTATGGAATTGACGAGTAGTAGATCTTGGGCTACCAATAAGTTTTTGAAGCTTAACCATTTTGTTGCACGTTTAAAAGTAATTTTAAACCTAATTTTTCATCAATTAGTATCAGAGCTACACTTGTGTTGGATCTACAGATGCGTTTTGCAACACTAGTTTTGATTTTCATATTTTTTGAAATGTTTTTCGAAACTGAATCGTCACAGATCTATTTCTGCAGTGTTTATGTAGTAGAATACAAATCTATGAGTGCGTTAAATGCATGATTATTCGATCGATCGAAGTAGTATCGATCGATCGAACCTCCTCTGTTCTCAAGCGATCGAGCATTCTTTGATTGATTGAGCTCTATTTTATTTGATCGATTGAATGAAGTTTGATCGATCAAGATTGCTTCTTTGTCCAGGTGTTCTTTTCATAGTTTTAAAGGCTTTTAAAATTATGTACCTCGTTTTGTAAATTTTTCAAATCATTCTGTGAAACTGAAAGTTCAATCGATTGAACTATGTTCAATCGATCGAAGGTTCGATCGATCGAATCGTTTTTGATTGATCGAAATGTGACAGAGAACTGTGATGCTGTTTTAAGTTCTAATTCAGTATGTAAAGAGTTTATATACTGTGTGAATCAATTAGGGGTTCCAATAGTTTCATATATATTTGTTATATATGCATGGATGTGCTTACGACTAACCCTTTTGCAGCAAGTTAAGTCCGCTATCTCCCATGGTACCGATCATCAGCAAATATCTTATTTTGTATTTCAATGTTTGTGGTTAATGTTGTATTTTTATTTTTGGTTTGGTTTTAAGGCATGTGTAAAGGGCGCTGCGACTTCAATCCTACGAAAAGGAAAATCGCACCGGTTTCCCTAGCCTTTTATTTTATTGTTGTTTTTTTTTCTTTTTCTAGTTAAATTGTAAGCTTCGAAAGAAGCATAGGTCCAATGTAATAGAATTAGGAAATCCATGAAGATGGAAGAGCAAGCCATTGTCCATGAAGATGGAGCCGGAGGTAATCAAACCAAGAAGAAGGTTTTATGAAGATAGAGGCATATGAATGCCTTTATTTCATTTTAGTTTTTTTTATGTGCTTGGTTTGTGATTAGAATTTAATTATATTGTTACTACTTGCATGCACGTTAAACAAGTATTCTAAAATAAAATTCAAAAACCGTTTCAACGCATTAGTAAACATTGGATGTTTATGGGTAATGTGTGGAAACAATTTTTCAAAAGTAAAATCCTTTACTACCAAATCTAGTGGGAGAGGGTCTTATTTATAACACTCACGATCTTCCACTAATGGTTCATTATAAGATAAGTAGTGCATTCTGTGTCACCTCGCCAGGGGTGATCATTCTATATGCAGGATACACTACTCATTGGTTACTAGATATGAACTTCCTTTGGATAGGATTAATCAGACGTGTTAGAGGGTGACCACCACACGGAGGTGCTACTTGAGACGCTTGTGATTGGATCCTTGTTAATGGTATACACTAGGTAAGTTATGGATAAGGGATCCCGTACGGGGCATTATTAAAAAACTTAGAGATCAAATAGGTTCGAGAGTCATAACTTGTTTTGCAAGAGTTGCATAGTGGACAAGTCATGATTAATCGAAAGATCAAACATTGACCACCACACGAAGGCTTTATTCTTTCGTTTCGATATTCCGGCGACTTTGTTTTAAAATAAGAGTTTTAAGGATTATTTTATTTCAAACTGTCAAATTCTGATATCCATATTTATTTTGTCTTTTGAATTTTCAGTAAATCATAATGTCTGGATCTGCATTTGGTCTACTTGCCACTATAATCACTCTGAACAAGTTAGCTGGAAATAACTACACAAAATGGAAATGAAACCTTGACATCGTATTAACTACGAAGGATCACATATACGTCCTCACCACCCCATGCCTCGAAGATCCCGCGACAAATGCTTCGGCAGCTGCCAGACGCGAGTTCGATAAATGGAAGAAGTCAAATGGAATGACTCGTTGCTATATTTTGGCCTCAATGGCTGGTGTGTTGCAACACCAATTCCAATAGAACGATTCTGCCAGTGACATTATTAAATCCCTTAAAAAGATGTTTGGGGAGCATGGTAGGCCTGCCCGACAGGTAGCCATGTAGAAGATAATGAGTGCTAAGATGTCGGAAGGGATTCTAGTTAAAGAACATGTTTTAAAAATGACTAGTTATTTAAACGAACTGGAGACCTTGGGAGCCAACATCGATGCATAGACCCAAGTTAATATGATCCTCAACTCGCTGTCGCCTTCATTCGCTTCTCTTTTGACAGAAGAAGGGGTGACCAAGCCTGGGGTCAACATTTTGAACGTTGAGAAAATCTCTTACTCTTCCCGATCTGCACTGAAAGGAAAGAAAGGGAAGAAGAAGGCTGGCACTGATGGTCCAATTGTTGGACCGATCCCTAAGATTATAAAATATAAAGGAAATGGTAAAGGCAAAGGGAAGGTGGGTGGCCAAGGTAAAGAAAAGTGTTTCTAATGCGGTGAGAAGGGCCACTAGAAGAGGAACTGTCCAGAATTCTTAGCTACAAGAGTTCAAGGTATGATTGAATCACATGTGATTGAAGTAATTTTTATTACGGCTACTTCAAACACTTGGTCCATTGATTCTGGTGTGACTAACTATATCTGTAATTTGTTGCAGGGGTTCAAATCAATTAGGAAATGCAGTGATGGGAAGACCGTGCTGACTCTGGGTTTTAGTGCAACCGTTTCCGCGGTTGCTATAGGAGTAGTAGTTTTAGAGTTTTTGGACAATAAGATAATAGTTTTATCAGATATACTTTACGTCCCTTTAATGAGACGTAATTTAATTTCAGTTTCAAATTTATCGAATAATGGTTATTCTTTTCATTTTGGAAGAGAAGTTGCCATTTAAAGAAATAGTTCTTTAATACGTTCTGGTGTCAAAGCTAATGGCTTGTATGTGATTACTCCCAATATTTTTAAATACTCTCGTATAGAACTTCATAACTTAGTGGTAATTGTACCATCTAAGAGAAAAGATCCTTTTACTAATCCAACAAGGCTTTGGCATATGAGGCTTGGCCATATCAATCTAAATAGGATTTGTAGACTAGTCAAAGAAGGGGTCTTAATCAATTTGGTTCTTGAACCAATGGAAGTCTATGAATCTTGTTTAGAGGGTAAGATGACTAAAAGACCCTTTCCAACAAAGGGAAATAGGACCAATGCATTATTGGAATTAGTTCATACTGATGTGTGTGGACCAATAAATATTAGAGCAAGGGGTGGTTACGAGTATTTTATAACATTTATTGATGACCACTCTAGGTATGGATATGTGTACCTAATGTAGCACAAGTTTGAAGCCTTTGAAAAGTTCAAAGAGTTTAGGGCTGAAGTGGAGAAACAATTAGGAACACACATCAAGGCCATTCGATCTGATCGAGGTAGCGAGTACCTCTCTAATGAGTTTATTGGTCACCTCATACAGAATGGGATTCTGTCATAGTTGACTACACCTAGTATGCCTCATCAAAACGGTGTAGCAGAGAGAAGGAATCGGACTCTTTTAGACATGACTAGGTCGATGATGAGTTATTCTAAGTTGCCATTATTCCTTTGGGGTTGTGCTTTGGAAACCACTTCATACATACTAAATCTAGTACCAAGCAAATCTATTCCCAGGACACCATGAGAGATGTGGATTGGGCGTAAGCCTTCTTTGCAACATTTTCGGATATGGGGGTGTCCAGCATATGTGCTGAAAGGAAAGATGAGCAAGTTGAATTCTAGATCTGAAGTATGCTATTTTGTAGGGTATCCAAAGGGTACTTATGGATGGTATTTTTATGATCCAAGAGAACAGAAAGTGTTTGTTAGTACAAATGCTGTTTTCTTGGAGGATGATTATATTATGAACCATAAACCTAAGGGAAGGATAGATCTTAGAGAGATAAAAGGAGAGCCCTCAGTACCACCCATAGTTGATAATGATGTAAATCAAGAAAATACCACTTCTTCACCCAATTTTGCACCAGTACCTCATTGTAGTGGGAGGATTATCAGCCAGCCTGATAGATACATGTTCTTAGGAGAAGTTTTTAAAGCTATCTCGATATAATATGAATCTGATCCTACCACATTTGAAGAGGCAATGGCTGATGTAGACTCAGCTCATTGGGTTAAAGCTATGAAGGCTGAATTGGAATCTATGGATTCTAATCGGGTCTGGGATCTTGTAAAGCTTCCAGCCAATAATAAACCCATTGGCTGCAAGTGGGTCTACAAGAGGAAAAGAGGATCTGATGGAATGGTTGAGACCTTTAAGGCTAGGCTTGTAGCGAAAGGTTATAATCGGAGAGAGGGCATTGACTATGAGGAAACCTTCTCACCCGTAGCCATGCTCAAGTATATTAGAATACTCTTATCCATTGCTGCATGCCTAGATTATAAGATCTGGCAGATGAATGTCAAGACTGCATTCTTGAATGGCAATGTTGAGGAGGACATCTATATGCAATAACCAGAAGGGTTCATAGCTGGTGGGAAAGGTAACTTAGTATGCAAGTTGCAAAAGTCTATTTATGGGCTTAGGCAGGCATCCAGGAGTTGGAACATCTGATTTGACCAAGCGGTCAAGTCATTTGGTTTCATACAGAATCTGGATTGTGTATACAAGAAGTGTGAAGGGAAAGTGGTAGCTTTTCTTGTTATCTACATTGACGATATTCTACTCATTAGAAATGATGTAGCGGCATTATCAATGGTTAAGGTTTGGTTAGCTAGTACTTTGATATGAAGGATCTAGGAGAGGCGAGCTATATCCTTGGGATAAAGCTCTTTTGGGATGGCAAGCGAAAGATAATGGGATTGTCTCAAGCTGGTTATATCGATAAGGTGCTAACTAGGTTTTCAATGGACAATTCGAAGAAAGGTTTATTACCTTTCAAGCATGGTCTAGCGTTCTACAAGGACCAGTGTTTGATGACACAAGAGGAGAGGAATCGAATAGCAGGAATTCCCTATGCTTCAGTAGTGGGAAGTCTCATGTATGCGATGTTGTGCACTAGAGCAGATATCTGCTTTGCTATGGGCATGGTCAGCAGGTATCAATCGAATCCAAGTCCAGAGCACTGGACAACCGTTAAGCACATTCTTAAGTACTTGAGAAGAACTAAAGATTACATGCTTATGTACGATGGTAGTGAGTTAATTCCAGTGGGATATACTGACTCAGACTTTATGGCAGATAAAGATTTGAGGAAGCCAACGTCCGGTCATCTCTTTACCTTGGGGGTGGTGCTGTTAGTTGGAGGAGCATTAAGCAGAAATGCATTGCAGACTCAACTATAGAAGCTGAGTATGTGGCTGATTGTGAAGCTGCAAAGGAGGCTATTTGCCTCAAGAAATTCCTTATGGAGCTCGAGGTGGTACCAGCATCACTGCCACCTATTACGCTTTATTGTGATAATAGTGGGATAGTGACACAGTCCAAGGAGCCAAGGAACCATGGAAAGGGAACGTACATAGAGTAGAAATATCATCTAATGCGAGATATTATTCAAAGTGGAGATGTGACAGTCACCAAAGATTGCCACCACTGACAATCTTGCTGATCCGTTTACAAAGGCCTTGCCACAGAAGGTCTTTGATCGTCATCTAAATTGTTTAGGTCTCATATGTAGTCCTGAATGGTTATGAGTACAAATAGGAGTTTGTTGGGTTTGTGCCCTCAAACCTTTACTTTATGTATTAGACATTGGCATTTTAATATATAAATATCAGCTTTATATTTCGTTATGTATGTTTTTTTCATGTGATGATTGTTAATTCTTAAGTATCATATTAGGTAATTCGTGTGTGTATGAGATACATACAAGTGAGATACATATTACTATTCTTTGACACTTAGAATTTGTCACAATGGATGATGAGATTGGATATCTCATTAGGTTTACACTGTAGCATGATTAACTGCCATTGGATGGAGTGATGAATCTCAATCACTAGAGTATACTCTTAGTTAATATGCTAGTGCTTATAGTGCATTGACAAACCTGAGCTTTCCTATTGACACTTAAGACTGTCAACAGTCGATAAGAACTGTCAACAGTCATAACTTGTATAAGGTACGTGTTCTTAATCTTAAGACAATTATGAACACAGACTGTGGATATGGCTGCTTTGACTTACCAATCAGCGAGGTCTATAAAAGATCAACACCTGGGTATCTTGGGTATGTCATGTTCGTAGGGTTGTGAATATATATTGTCAAGATAGAATCTATCCTCTAATTCAGAGTAAGCATTCCCTTGAGAATGTCACTAAGTTGATTACTGAGAATGTCACTAACTAAGTTGATTACTGAGAACTGCAGTCTTGTTAATAAGTTGTTATTAACAAGTTTGGTAATCATGAGAGGTGAATAGGACTTGAGGAATACAAGAAGTATTCATGATTTAGGTTGATAGTAACAATTATCCGACAACCTGAATATGATTACGAATGTTGACGGCAGAGGGACATTAGTACACCATACAAGTCTAGTTACCGCTTCAGATATGTTCTTTTGCGTTGGAGTTCAGTTATCATTTTATAGTGGAGTAAATGTTAACTGAATTGTTAGTTTGCTGATCAAAGAGTTCGGTCATGGGAATTAACAACTAGTCTGAGTCAACAATAAAGAGTCTCGGAAGTCCCACTCTTAGCTCCTCTAGGATGCTTGGAAAGGCACATGAGGATCTTGTCAAGATAGGTTCGATCGATCGATCAAAGGAGTCTTGATTGATTAAAGCCTAGACAGGATCGATCACTCGAATATGGTTCGATCGATCGAAGGTTCGATTAATCAAAGCCACTTCGATCGCTTGAATGCTAGGTCAGTTCTGGGAATCTATAAATAGGGCAACTGCGTCCAGAAAAAGAAGTTCGTCATTTATATATGCCAAAAGTTGCAGAAACTATTTTAAGAGCTCCCAAACCTTTTCCTTTCCTCTCTATTAGAGATCCCACCATCTCTAGCCTCTCCGGGAAGCATTCATAGGAGACATAAGGGTGAAGGTTAGCTAGTGGAGGCTGCTGCATCACCAAAGAAGAAGAATATCAGAATTGGGTTCATGACCTGAGGTATAATTCTTGTCCCCTCTTGTTAGTACGCATCTATGGAATTGACGAGTAGTATATCCTGGGCTACCAATAAGTTTTTGAAGCTTGACCGTTCCACTGCGTGTTTAAAAATAATGTTAAACCTAATTTTCCATCATTGCTAAAGAGGGGCAAATTGTAGACACCCAATTTTGACCACACTGATAGGAATTAGGGTGGACAACATCTTAGGGGATTTGATGATGAAAAGTATCCTGTGGAAGCATCTGGATTCCACACAATCGAAAGATCGAACTTTGGAAAGTGACTTCAAGTTCAGAAAAGCCCTTTTCCATGCATAAATCTCAGTTTTGTCAAAATCATCTCTCAGAATTCATATTCACTCAGGGTTATATGAATATGAAGTGTTTTAAATGTAGTATTCTAGGTATCTAGAGACTCTATTTCAAAGAAAAGTTCGAAATCGATGCACATTGAAAAGAAATTTTGAAAAATAAGTCGTTTGATTTAAAAAAAGACGACGAAAGTTCTGGAGGACTTCCGGATTTCAATTGAACTTCAATTTTCATTTTAAAACCTACTGGAATATTTTTATACTAAAATTCAACTTGACAACTTTTTGACTATACGTAAACAGACGATTTCGGACACCAAAAAGCATTTTTACAAAAATCTAGAAAAACAGTGAATGTAATATTTGAAATAGGACATAAGGGGAACTAGGGGAACAAGGATAGTAAGTGGCGGGTGCCATAAAGGGGGTGGCGGATCCCACCTAAGTCATCACCTCACATGTGCCCTCTCCATCAAGCTTTTTGAGCTCCAGACCCTTCCAGAGACTTCCACTGTGAGGAAATTGCCTTGAAACTGCGTTTAGGCACCAAAGTGGCCATTTTAACCCTTTTTTGACCACTAAAATCTTTGTTTTAACCCTGAAACTTAAGAGTTATGTTTTTAAAACTCTATATATAGGTCCATATGAGATCATCTTGGACATACAAGAGTATATATATAAGGAAGTACACACAAGAGAGAGGTACATACAAGTGAATATACTTGCAAGATATAAGAATATGCTTAGAATTCAAGAGAGATTTCTGGAGAGAAGAAGTGAATTATGAATGAAATTTCCTAAGCTAATCTAAAGATAATTAGATTAGAGAATTGGAGACTTGGACTTCAATTGCCTCCCTTAACTTCCATGGATGAGTGCTTGAAGAACTTGAAGAGCACTTGAAGAAGAAGACTCTTCAATTCAACTTTGATTGCATAATTGAGAATCCTCCAAGAGGTAGACATCACAATTCATCTTTAATTCCTACTTATATATATATAGATATATAAGACATGGATCTAGTTTAGTTTTGTTTTATTTGTTAAAACACTCATCTTCTTCTTCTCTTGTTATTCACACACTCACAAAGCTAGATCCAAGTCCCTTTTGATTTGATTGATAATTCTTAATTAGAGATTGATTTTCACTTTAATTTTCAATTTTGATTTCATTCTTCTATTTAGTTTAGATCCATGCATACATGATTATATATATGTATCTATTTTGAATTCTATGATGGTTTGGAAGTATGATCTATGAGAAGGATGATTCCTATGTTCATACTTTTCTCTTGATTATTCCTATAACCTAGAATTCCTATTAAATTTCATCTCCAATAGGATATTTGTAAGTCCCTTTGATCCATGACCTATAGTTCTTTATAGAACTTGAGGACTAAATTGATTGGGAATCATGATAATTAAGTCGATCTATGAGTTTGATATCTTTAATAAGCTTCAACCACCACCTAAGATGTTTTCCTCACACTTTAAAATGAACTAGTCAAAATTTAGCAAAACAGATTGATTTTGTCCATAAGATTTGGTCCATCAAACCCATAGTTTGATGGATTTCAAATTTTTTGGGTAAACTTTGATGAATTAGCTTTCATTAGATCCATTTTGAAAACCTTTAGGATCCATATGCTATTTTTAGAAATTGTTGAGAAATCGGTTGACAGATTTGAACATAATCTCTTTGTGCTTGAATTTAAGAAAATCTATAATAGTTATCGATGATCCGCTTTTTGGGGAAGATTCCTAACTCATGTATCTATATGTCGATGTAAAATCGTGAGCATACGATTGAGTTAAGATCATTTTCTAAGCATTTGAATTTGATACAACTATTCTGGAATTTTTTAAGTTTAGCTACAATCATGATTATGTATACAAAATGGTCATACCTTGATCACTCAACAACAATTGATGAATAAAACTTGGTTTAGAAATCATCTAGGATAAATTTATGAGAGATCAAAAGCTTAGATTAACTTGATTAACATGATTTATGAATTTCTATTATGTTTTGCATTCCTTTGTCAAATGATACCAAATTTTCAGAATAACAAAGTCTGGTTAAAACAAATTTTTAGAGACCTTAAGATTATGATGTCCATGGGATTATTTTTTTTTATAAACTATAATGAAATAGCTTTCTTTTGACACCAAATAGAGCTTCACATAATATTTATAGAATTAATTATGATTTTTACAAGAACAGTGGACAGTCCTAATCCACTGTTCCCAAAACTCTTATTTCTCAAACTTCAAAAATGATAATGAGATCCCACTTTTTGGAGAAGTTCACTAAGACATGTATCTAACTTTTTGTTAAACGGTTTTAACCCAGCTCATGTTTAAGACCACTTTTGATAAGATTCATTAGAGGTTGCAGAATCGGGAAAATTGATTGATGAGGTCTCCTTCTTGTTTTTTTTTTCATGCATATCATTTGTTTGCTTGTAGTTATGCAATGCTTGGGTATTCCTTGGTGTCTTAGTGCAGAGAATTGAATGCCATGGACCCGGACTTCGATTTGTGGATTTTTCTCATCTATGTGTGGCTTTGTGCCTATGTATCGTATACTATCTCTATCCTTTGTCTTAGAATTTTTCTAGGTTTACAACATTTTCAACGACACATTTCCTTTAGGATAGTCTCCGTTTATGTGCTTCTATGTTAGAGATATCTTATCTAGGATTGTTGCATGATTACATTACATGCTTCCTTTCTTTTACTTTTTACGACTCCGCTTGAGTCAACCTAATGTAAGTCTTCTCGTTCCCTTTTGCATATCATGACATGTTTCCTTTACTTGCATCGGTCCCGGGCAGGAATAACCACTGTAAGTATACCTCTCCCTTGTATTGCATGTGCATCCGACTTCTACTTGATTTAATCTCTTGACATGATTTTCCTTAGATATTCCCTTTTGACATGTATATATATTATCTAGTATGTTTGAGGAAACAACGCCTATTATGAATTAAGAACAAAGATATTTGAATCAAGGCCTACCGTTCGGTAGGGCGAGGAGGGGGTGCTTTAGTCCTGCTTGGGCTCCTTTCCCTCTCGTACCAAGACAACTGAACCTAGTTTCTGGTAATGAAGGGCGAGTAACCTTATTCAATTTTGGGCGAGTCAAACTTGGGTTTCCTAATTCACGATAAAAATTAGGTAGCAACTCTTTGTCTCTAGGATCACATGAGAAAGTTATAGTTCCTTGAAGTGTGCTCCTTAGATTCGTCTTGGGACACTATCAAGGAACGCCAAGACCCATCTCAACATGCTATGGTCCAAAGCTGGGCTTGACGCTGACCCTCTAGGGGCTATACAAGAGTCACAATGACTTGCTCTTGGGTCATGGAAGTTAGTAGTTGCGTGACCAACGAATTCGCCTAATCCATTGGTAGAGCAGTTTTCTTATTCTTCCTTGGAGGTATGACTAACAGCTAGGGGATTTGATTTTTGAGAAATCTATTGCTTCCCACAGACGGCGCCAAACTGATGATACCTAAATTTGGATTAGAGAGAAGAAGAAGAATGAGGCAAGGGAATTTGTATGTGGTTCGGCCCTGTCAATGAAGGAACCTACGTCCACGTGTGTGTCAGAGCACTTGCACTGTAATGTCAAATCGCCGGGGGTCTTTGGTGAACCAATAATGGGGGTGGAGCTACCACAGACTGACCGGGTTATGCGTGCATATGTATGATAGTGTTGCAATGCAAAAAGATGTGATCCTTTTCTATGAGGGCGAGGGGTCTCTTTTGTAGCATAAGAGAACTCCTCGTACACGGTAAGTTAACCAATTAGGCAATACAATTTGATTGGGATTAATTAGCACAAATCATGGGAGTTTCCTAATTGGATTAGAAAACAATCTACCCTTTCCATTATTCTTTAGCTCGTGTAGGAAACTGTATAGAACATTCTGGAGTACGTTATGGGATGTGGCGGGGCTACATCCGTGATGAACCGAGCCCGTACAGTGTTCCAAAATTATTGGTCGGGACCGGACAATATTAGGTGTACCGATCGAGTTAGGCAGAAGCGGAGCTTTTGCCTTTACTTGATATTTTTGTACATATCAAACTGTCTTAGTCAATCTGTCAACTATAACCCAAATCTGGTCGTTCTTGTTAGGCAATAGTGGAAATCCGAAAACAAAATCCATGGGGATCTCATCCCAATTCAACTCTGATACAGGTAATGCCTGTAGTAGTCCTACGGATACTTGTCTTTCTGCTTTGACTTGCTGACATGCCAAACACTCCGAGACATACCAAGCAACTTCACGCTTCATGCATCTCCACCAAAATTTTTCTTGTAAGTTCCGATACATCTATTTACTTCTCGAATGAACTGAATATTTAGTACTATGAGCCTCCTCTAAAAGTCGCTCTTTCAAGTCTTTTACATTCGGTACACATAGTCGACTCCCAAGCATCAATACTCCTTGTTCCAAAGTAAAACTAGGTTATTTCCCTGAAGGTATCTCATTTCTCATTTTACATAAGAAGTAGTCGTTGAAATGTTCTGTCTTGATCTCATCAATGATATTTAGGTGCACTATGATTGCCATCATTATGCCACCATTTGTCTTTGGAATCACCTCTAACTCTAGCCTTTCTATTTCTCTAACCAATTCCTTTTGGTTAGCTGGTCGACTAAGTTCCGGGTTGTCTTTAGGTTTAATGCATCGGCTATTGCACTAGCCTTCCCCTGAATGATACTCAAATGAAAGACCACAATTCTTCATCAATTCTAGCTATCTCCGCTGTCTTATGTTTAAGTCTCGCTGAGTGAATATGTACTTCAAACTCTTGTGATCCGTGAAGATCTCACACTTCTTGCCATACAAGTAGTGCCTCCAAATCTTCAAAGCATAGATTACTGTGGCCAATTCAAGGTCATGATTCGGATAATTAACCTCATATGTTTTGAACTATCTTGAGGTATAGGCAATCACCTTGCCACCTGCATAAGCACACATTGTCACGACCTAAGTCTCGCTCAGTAAGATATTGTCCGCTTTGGGCCCAAACCTGCACGAATTTGATCTTGGGCCACTACCCAATAGGCCTCTTACTAGGGAGACTTGAAACCACACATATATAGCACATTACTTTTCCACACCCAGGCGATGTGGGATGAACTTCCCATAATGTGTAGCCTTCCAGCACTTACTGCAGCCACAAAGGCACCTATAGTAGCCTGCCCACAACACCAGAGTCATTACATTCCACCCCCCTTAGGGCCCAACGTCCGCACTGGCACACTTCCAGCTGGGTCTAGCTCTGATACCATTCTGTCACGACCCAAGTCTCACTCAGTAAGATATTGTCCACTTTGGGCCCAAACCTGCATGGATTTGTTCTTGGGCCACTATCCAAAAGGTCTTTTACTAGGGAGACTTGAAGCCACACATATATAGCAAATTACTTTTCCATACCCAGGCGTTGTAGGACAAAATTCCCATAGTGTGTAGCCTACCAGCACTTACTGCAGCCATAAAAGCACCTACAGCAACCCGCCCACAACACCAGGGTCGTTATGCACATCCCAAACCTTGACACGAAGCATCAATATAAATCACAAATCCCTCGGTTCTGGATGGTATCGTCAGAATAGGTGTTCTTGTGAATCGCGACTTCAACTCTTGAAATCTATCTTCACATTTCGAACTCCATTTAAAAGTAACACCTTTTCTCGTCAACATTGTAATAGGCAATGTGTTCTTGTGAATCACGACTTCAACTCTTGAAATCTATCTGCACATTTCGAACTCCATTTAAAAGTAACACCTTTTCTCGTCAACATTGTAATAGGCAATGAAATCTTCGAGAAATTCTCAATGAAACGACGATAGTATCCATGGGATAATTTTTGGCATAAACTTCAATGAAATAGCTTTCTTTTCACACTCGAAAGCGAAGATGATCATCAAATGCCAATGCTATCTTTCAGCTTTTCAATCGATGCTAGACCTTCTGGAAGCTTCAATCAATTTCATATTAAAGGAACATTGCCTTAAAAGAGATTCTTGAGAAAGGAGCAAGGGGTAGAGGTTAGGGATGAAGATCATTGGCTGTTGTGACTAGGCCTAGTGGCAGCTAATCCAACTATAATTGTTACAAACCTTTTCAATCTCTATGACGGGGAAGCTTGAAAGTGAATATTCACCAAATAAAGCTTCATATGATTTTTATAGAATTAATTATGATTTTTACAAGAACAGTGGACAATTCTGATCCACTGTTCCCAAAACTCTTATTTTTCAAACTTCAAAAATGCTAATGAGGTCCTACTTTTTGGAAAAGTTTCCTAAGACATGTATTATCTTTCTATAAAAGGATTTTTACCCACCTCATGTTTAAGATTACTTTTTATTGGATTCATTAGAGGTCACTAAATCTAGAAATTTGATTGATGACATCTTTTTCTTATTTATCATGTGTCTAATTTGTTTGCTTGTATTTTTTCAATGCTTGGGTATTCCTTGGTGTCTTAGAGATAATTGAATGCCGTGGATCCGAATTTTGATTTGTGAGTTTGGCTCGTCTAGATGGAGCTTAGTGCCTATGTATCATGTACTATCTCTACCCTTTCTCTTAGAATTTTTCTAAGTTTACAACTTTGTTTTCAATGACACGATTCCTTTAGGACAGTCTTTGTTTATGTGCTTATATGTTAGAGACATCTTATGTAGGAATGTTGCATGATTGCATTACATGTTTTCTTCCTTTTGCTTTTTGCGACTCTGCTTGAGTCAACACAATGTAAGTCTTCTTGTTCCCTTTGCATATCATGACACGTTTCCTTTATTTGCATCGGTCCCGGGCGAGACTAGCCACTGTGAGTATACATCTTTCTTGTATTGCTTGAGCATCCGATTGCTACTTGATTTAAACTCTTGTAATGATTTTCATTAGATGTTCATTTTTCCATGTATATATTATCTAGTATGATTGAGGAAACAACACCTATTATGAATTAAGAACAAGGATATTTGAATCAAAGCCTACCGTTCGGTAGGGCGAGAAGGGGTGTTTTGCTCCTACTCAGGCTCCTTCCCCTCTCGTACCAAGACCCCGGAACCATGTTTTTGGTGATGAAGGATGAGTAACCTTATTCAATTTTGGGCAAGTCAAATTTGGTTTCCTGATTCCCAATAAAAATTAGGTGGCGACTCTTTGTCTCTAGGATCCCGTGAGGAGTTCTAGTTCTTGAAGTGTGCTCCTTGGATCCATCCCTGGACACTGTCAAGGAACGACAGGACCCTCCGCGTGTGTCACGCCCCAGAATATAAAAAATAGAGAAAAATAAATTTCCTTTTTGGGTCCAAAGGCAGCGACTGGTAAAGTCACATGATTGTCCACACCACGTAGTACTAAGCAACATTAAGTAATAAGGATAACAAGAATGTAATCTAGGTTTTGGATAAAGATAACTTAAAGTCAACAGAAAGTTTCTAACTATTACAATTAGAGTCTCGAATCAAAATAAAACACAGCGGAAGTATAATTGTCAAGGCAACATATGCCTGATTACAAAAGATCTGGAAAGCAGTAAAGATAAGAAACAACAGTCTAGCCTAATCTTCAATTAACGTAGAGGTAATTCTCAGTATAGTAGTTTTCTTATGTCTGATCTCCGTCGGGATGATCCTCCAAAGGAACATCGTGACCAGCATAGTAGTCCTTGCCTGCAGGTCCTTCACCTGTATAGTCATAACTAGGATGCGCTGGAACGTAGAAATGTCCAGTGGCATAAACGCCGTCAGCTTCGTGAAAGCTGAGTGAATTAGATACTAAAAGTGTATCAAATATTGAAGTTATAACAAGTTATAAACGATAACCATGAAGATTCAGTGAGGGTAACTCCTTCAATTAAACCGAAGATCTGATTACTAAAGGCTTACTCATTTTAAGACCGATAACACGTTCTGATAGGGGAAACATACTCGATAATAGTTCAACTCTATAATTACACCATTATTCCATCCACCGCTTTTAAGAACATATAAATAGTCCACCATAGTCGTTGAAACCATGTCAGTCCATCCACAGATTTTAAGAACATATGCTCAGTTCACCGCACTACAAGGATATAATGCTTTAAGCAACAGTACATCATTCTATGCCCCGACTTAGCGACGTCTACGAGTGATCACGGTCCACCGCAGTCATAGACGCCTTCATCTGTCTACCACTTTTAAGAACATATGATTAGATCATCTGGCTATCTGTCTACTGCTTTTAAGAATATATAATTAGATCATCTGGCTATCTTAGGGAAAATGATCCGGTCCACTGCAGTTGTAGACACCTTCGTCTATCTACCAATTTTAAGAACATATGATTGACCAAAGCCCGCCCACGCAAGATTCTGGAATCTTAACAAACCTACTTAAGTTCAACTCTAATACCGACACATGACAATCCCAATGTGGCCTGACTACTCTGAATGAAATGAACGATAACTTCAAGGGGTTCACAATTATTACGTTATCTAACGTCACAACCATTATCCATTAACCTCGTCGTTACTATGATCCTACATCGCATTATCTTATTATCACGTCTGTATTACAACAATAAAGCATGCTGGGAATACTGAATAGTAATTAAAAAACTAAACAGTTATAATATAACTAAACAAAAGTATCAACATTTTGTAACTACCAATCGATTGGGATAGGGGTCCAATCGATTGGTATAAAAATAGTAACAATCGATTGGTAAAGAGTCTAATTGATTGGATCAAATGCCAATCGATTGATAAAATTGGCAATCAATTGGGATATCAAAGATGGCAATCGATTGCTAAAATTGGCAATCGATTGGGATATCAAAGATGGCAATTAATTGGGAAAAGTCCCAATCGATTGGGAGTTTGTCTTCTTCACAGTGAAGATAGTCCAGCAATATAAAATGGGAAATACATGATTCCATCATTTTATCTTCATCCAAAGAATAATATCAATGTAGTGTTACCAAGTGAGTTTAAAGCTCACCTTAGGGGTTAAAGGGTGTGTTTGGGAATGTGTATTTGAGCTTAGAAGCTCCAATGGTGGCTCCTCTCTCTCTCTCTCTCCTCTGTCTTTTCTGTCTATCTCTCTCTTCTCTTCTTCTAGTCTTCTCCTTCTTCTCTAGTCCATGTGATTATGTGTGTGAGTAAATATATATATGTGTGTATATATGTAGGTGTTTGTATATAAACACACACAGGATACACACACATACATACCCTCTCTCTATTTTTTGAAACAAAAAATGCCCAAAAAAGGGTCTCATATATATAGGGGGTTAGTGTTCATGTGGCCTTTCCCTAGCCAAGGCAAGAATTTGCCCAGCTACTGCCAATCGATTGGCATAAATGGCAATCAATTGGTATTAGGTATAAATGCTCCAATAGATTGGTAAAATTGGCAATCAATTGGTAACCTTACCAATCGATTGGTATCCAAATTATATCAAAGGCAAGGGAAAACTCATACAAGTATTAAAAGAAACATTATAAGGTCTTATTTATACATTACAAAAATACAAGGTATTACATCATCCACCACTTATTAAAGATTTCATCCCCGAAATCCAAAGTAAGTAGGGTTCAAAACAAAAATGAAAACTTCTCTCGCATTTCTGATTCTAGTTCCCATGAAGTTTTTCCTTCGTCATGGTGCTTCCACTGAATCTTCATTAGCGGAATCTCCTTGTTTATGAATTTCTTCACTCCTTGGTCTAGAATACGCATGGGTCCTTCGTTGAATGTTGCATTCTCGTTCACCTCGATATCCTCAAAATTGATCTTGTGCGCTGGGTTGTGGGCACACTTTCTCAACATGCTAATGTGGAAAATGTTGTGCACTCTTGACAACTTCGGTGGCAATGTAAGTCTATAGAGTACTTTTCAAACACGTTCTAGGATCTCAAACGGTCTGATGAATCGGGGTGTTATCTTGCCCCTCTTCTGTTAAAATCTGACGATACCTCAAACTAGCAAAACTTTAAGTACCATATGATCTCCAACTGTGAACTCTAGATCTTTCTGTCGCTTATCGGCATAGTTTTTATATCTGGATTGCACCGTCTTCATCTTTTCCTGTACAATTTGGATTTTCTCGCTGGTTTCTCGAATCATCTCGGGCCCAAGTAGTTGACTATCTCTGACTTCAGCCCAACATAGTGGCCATCGACAAGGTCTTCCATATAAAGCTTCAAACGGTGCCATCCCTATGCTCGTGTGATAGTTGTTGTTATAGGCAAAACCAATCAAAGGTAGATGTGTCTCCCATGAACTCTCAAACTTAATGACATAGGCTCACAACATATCCTCCATCACTTGACTGACTCGTTCTGTCTAGCCGTCTGTTTGTGGGTGAAAAGCCAAACTCAAATTCAATGAAGTTCCCATTGCTGCCTGAAGGCTCTTCCAGAATTCTACGGTAAAGTGCGAATCTCGATCTAAAACTATTGAGATAGGCACACTATACAGTCTCACAACTTGTTGTAGATACATCCGGCTCAATCGGTTAACTGTGTATGTCATGCTATAGCTGATGAAATGCGCCGACTTGGTGAGTCAATCCACTATTACCCAAATATCATCGTGGTTTTGCTGTGACTTAGGCAATCCAACCACGAAATCCATGGTGATGTGTTCCCATTTCCATTGGGGAGTCGGTAGTGGCTATAGAAGTCCAGACAGTTTCTGATGTTCTGCCTTCACTTGTTTGCAAACAAGACATTACGATACATACTCGACCACTTTTCGCTTCATTACTTCGCACTAGAAGTTCCTCTTCAAGTCCTTATACATCTTGTTTCCTCCAGGGTAGATAGTCATCCTTGACTTGTGCACTTCGTTCAAAATATATTTTTTGAGACTGCCATCATTTGGCACACAAAGTCTACCTTTGCACCTTAATGGTTTGTCCGTACTAATATTCCATATTTCTGGTTCCTTTACAGACATCTTAGCAAACCATAGCTTCAAATCCTTGTTTGACTGTTAAGGGTCCAAGATGCGGCTGATGAGAGTCGGTTGCACGATAAGACATCCAAAGTGTTGTCCTCCTGATTCCACTGGTTGGAGATCTAATTCGGCCAACGTCTCCAATGCTCACCATTCTCTAATCAAAATCGAAGTGATCAAAAGGCGGGGCCTTCGGCTCAAAGCGTCAGCTACAATGTTTGCTTTACCTGGATGGTATTGCAAAGAGAAATCATAGTCCTTGAGTAATTCCATTCATCTTCATTATCGCATGTTCAACTCCTTCTGAGAGAACAAGTACCTTAAACTCTTGTGATCCGAGAACAGATCAACCTTTTCTCCATAAAAGTAGTGTCTCCAAATCTTCAGGGCAAACACGATCGCAGCTAGTTCCAAGTCATGCGTCGAATAATTCTTCTCATGTGGTTTGAATTGTCTTAATTCGTACGCAATCACGTTTCCATCTTGCATTAGCACACAACTAAGTCCCTGGTGCGATGCGTCACTATAGATTATGAATCGTTCACCACTCTTGGGTATCGAAAGCACAGGTGTTGAGGTCAGTCTTTCTTTTAATTCCCAAAATGCATCCTCATGCTTATCAGTCCATTCATACTTTATCTCTTTCCTTGTCAGGCTTGTCAATGGTCCTGGAATTTTGGAGAATCCCTCCACGAATCTCCGATAATATCCAGCCAATCCAAGAAAACTCCTAACTTCGGTCGCGTTAGTCGGTCTATTCCAATTCAAGACTGCATTGATCTTGAATGAGTCTACAAAAATTCAATCAGGTGATATCACATGTCCCAAGAATTTGACTTCCTGAACCCGAAATTTGCACTTGTTGAATTTATATACAAACTATTGTCTCGGAGAGTCTGTAGAGCAACCTGTAGATGCTTCTTATGCTCTTCTTCTATCTTTGAGTAAATCAGAATGTCGTTGATGAATACTATAATGAATTAATCCAGATAAGGTCTGATTGCTCTATTCATTAGGTCGATAAATACATCCAGGGCATTGGTCAGTCCAAAGGACATCACTAAGAACTTATAGTGTCCATACCTAGTTCTGAAAGCAGTCTTCGGTATATCTTCCGGTCGAACTAGCAACTGATGATAACCTAAATGTAAATCAATCTTCAAGAATATCCTTGATCCTTGTAATTGATCGAACAGGTCATCTATCCGGGGAAGTGGATATCTATTCTTGATCGTGATCTTATTTAGCTCTCTGTAGTCGATATAGAGTCGTAGCTCTCCGTCATTCTTCTTCACGAATAGGACTAGTGCTCCCTAAGGTGATGTACTCAGGCAAACAAAACCAAAGTTTTCAAGCTCCTGAAGTTGCTTCTTCAATTCTAGCATCTCCATTGGTGCCATCCGGTACAGGGTCTTAGAAATTGGCAATGTTTTGGGTGCTAGCTCAATACAGAAATCTATCTCTCTCTCCAGCGGGAGCCCTGAGATATTTTGGAATACATCTTCAAAGTCTTGAATAACGGGAATCTGGTTGATAGTAAGCTCCGTACTTGAAGTCTTGATTGCGGCTAAGTAGCTCGTAATGAACATGTCGCTCAATGGTTGGCACTAAAATCTGACCTGCGGACAATCAGGTGTCAAAAAGACAATGGTCTGACCAACACAATCCAGAATGGCACCACACTTAGTAAGCCAATCCATTCCTAGGATCACGTTGAACTCAGAAATTGACAAAACTATGAAGTCTGCCAGGAGATTTCTATCTTCTAGGGTTAAAGGACAATTCTTGCATATCTTACCCAACTTAATAGTCACTCCCAAGGGTGAAACGGCATTAAGGGCCGGTTCAAGTGCTAGGGGTACCAAACCCAAGTCACGCACAATCTTAATAGCTATGAAAAAATGGGCGGCACCAGTATCAAACAAAGCTCTAACTTGATTGTGAAATAAAATGAGTGTACCTGGGCTTCAAAGATTAGCTCTAACTCTCGTATCCATTGCTCGGCTTTCCATGATTTTGCCATGCCATCGAACTTCTCGGGTCGCAGGCCATGAAATCATTCCTATAGCTTGTCGCTTGTCTGTCCCGAAGGAACAATGTGGTTGTTGCCGTTGTTGTTGGTGGCATGATTATAGGTTTGGCCAATGTGCTCCATCTGTTGCATGAACGCTTTGAAGACTCTGGTCAGGTCCGTACCCTCAGGAATGGGTGCTCCCAATCGTATTTGATATCTCATGGGTCCAACCATAGTGATTCGTGTGAGGTGTACCTATGAAGGATCTAATGGTTAACTGACAATCTTCTCGGGGAAACCAACATAATTAAAACAACAAGAAGCATAGCACCAATCTAAATCACAACACAATATAGGTAATGAAACAATAACAGAAATTACCAAGAGAAACGATCTTCCATATATATATACCCAAAAGATGTACAGCAGAGTACACAACAGATCATCTGTGTATTGCGTACTACATGATCCTATACAAGATCTAGCAAAAGAAATATAAACTAACCACCACTGGTGGCTACATATACAGAAGGCTATGGTCAATAGCTATCTATGTAAGCATCAAAAGTAAATGGACAACATGTCTTGAAGTAAAAAAAAAGTCTAAGTCCTAAAGGTACTGGACTCAAAAGTTGTCCACATCGGATCCATAGATGGAAGCCTCATCCTCTGGGGCAACCTCAGACAACACATCGTCCTCATCCATATCATCGTCATCCATTATGTCCTCATCCTCCATCAAATCATCCTCAGCTATCTCAGGTCC
The DNA here is from genome assembly GCA_033977485.1 of Hydrangea macrophylla. Lineage (NCBI taxonomy): Eukaryota > Viridiplantae > Streptophyta > Magnoliopsida > Cornales > Hydrangeaceae > Hydrangea > Hydrangea macrophylla. Next base: position 58,070,163 of record CM066997.1, on the reverse strand, counting down.
ATCGTGCTCCACAACAACTCCCATGTCTCCCACATCGGTGGCCATGTCAGCCTGGGCTGCATCGAATATAGCTGCGAGTGCCTCAGCCTGTGCCATAGCTTGTGCCAACTCTGGTGCACCTATCTCAAATCCATGGGGGTGTGTAGCCATTTCTGTTGCCCACTCTATTGCCAGCTGTGCTATATCTCTGCCTTGCTATAGCCTCCTCCTCTATCAGATATCCCTCTGCTACTATAATGTCTATGCCAATCGGCACATCTATACTAGCTAGGTGCTCGGGATCCTCGGGGTCCTCCTCCGGATCATACTCTGGCTCTTCATCGTCGGTGTCCTCATCTTCCTTATTCTCCATATCCTCATCGTCATCCCCTAGCTCATCGTCATCGTCGCCCTCATCCTAGTTCTCTGGGTCCTCATCTGCTGGGGGTGTATCAACCATGTCCTCCTTTGGTGGGGGTGGAGGTGTCTGGGGTGGTGGCTCTGTCGGGGGAGGTGGAGGCATTACTCTAACCTCTGAAAGTAGAACCTGATAAGAGAAATGGTCTCGTAACATTTGCACTGAATCCTCCTTGATGAGTTTGAAGGTCTCCTTACGGTAGATCCTCTCGTGACGTATCATCTCCGGGTCTTGGGTCCCAAATCTCTGCTTCTCAATCTGTATGTCTCACACTGTCTCAGTGAGGGCTCTCTACCTAACCTTCCAGGCATAGTACTGTGGATCTGCCGGTGCAATACTACCCTCATACACATAGTGTCCTCCAAACTCGTCTAGAACAAATAGCGGTGGTGCGATGCTACCTGAAAAGGGACTATCTTAAGTCAGAACTAATCTTAATACTAATCTATAGAATCTCAAGGTTCTAGGACTAGATGGTGTGGGACAATCTATGAGCGATAAGGTATAAAACCTAGGCTCTAATACTAAATATCTTCTCACGCCCCAGAATGACAATAATAGAGAAAAATAAATTTCCTTTTGGGTCCAAAGGCAACGACTGGTGAAGTCATATGATTGTCCACATCACGCAGTACTAAACAACAATAAGTAATAAGGATAACAAGAATGTAATCTAGGTTTTAGATAAAGATAACTTAAAGTCAACAGAAAGTTTCTAACTATTATGATCAGAGTCTCAAATCAAAATAAAACACAGTAGAAGTACAATTGTCAAGGCATCATATGCCTGATTACAAAAGATCTGGAAAGAAGTAAAGATAAGTAACTACAGTCTAGCCTAATCTTTAATTGGCGTAGAGGTAGTTCTCGGCGTAGTAGTCCTCTTCTGTTTGATCTCCATCGGGATGATCCTCCAAAGGAACATCGTGACCGGTAGAGTAGTCCTCGCCTATAGGTCCTTTACCTGTATGGTCATAACCAGGATGCACTAGAATGTAGAAATGTCCAACGGCATAAACACCGTCAGCTTACTAAAAGCTAAGTAAATTAGATACTAACAGGGTATCAACTATTGAAGTTATAACAAGTTATAAATGATAAACATTAAGATTCAGTGATGGTAACTCCTTTAATCAAACCGATGATCCGATTACTAATGTCTTACTCATTTTAAGACCGATAACACATTCTGATAGGGGAAACAGACTCGACAATAGTTCAACTCTATAAATACACCATTGCTCCATCCACCGCTTTTAAGAATATATGCACAGTCCACTCCAGTCGTGGCTACAACGTCAGTCCATTCCCAGCTTTTAAGAACATATGCTCAGTTCACCGTACTACAGGGATATAATGGTTTAAGCTATAGTACATCATTCTATGCCACGACTTAGCAACGTTTACCATTAATCACGGTCCACCGCAGTCGTAGACACCTTCGTCTATCTACCGCTTTTAATAACATATGATTAGATCATCTGGCTATCTTAGGCAAATGGTCCGGTCCACCGCAATCGTAGACACCTTCATCTGTCTACCGCTTTTAATAACATATGATCGACCAAAGCCCGCCACGCAAGATTCCAGAATCTTAACAAAATATACCCACAAACTCTCTATTTTAAGCTAAAAAAGATATAGAATAACTTGTAAACACTCTCTCTCATTCAACTATCAACTTAGCTCTACAAAACATATCACCCTCAAACAAACCATGAAAGAAATTCACATGCCCCTCATGTCACCCAGATGAATATAACATATGTATTGCAATCATGTATCTATGTGTGTGTGAAGTTAACAGCTATGCATCAAACTTTATTTAGAGTTGTTTAGACTATCATACCCTCAGAACTTGTAGTTTCAACTCAATTCTCACATGGATTTACACTCAAAATTGAACGTCTCTCTGAAACTTAGTTAAAGATGATCACACATGGTATGAAAGCTTTGATAGAGTGATTTTTCTGGATGCTAATGCTTTCATATCAGACTCTATAAAGGATGAACATTTAGAGTGTATAGTCTCGCGAATGGAATACTACTAACTAGAGGAGCGAAATACCGTGGATAGCTCAAATTACACGTTCATGTTCAAACTAATCTATTAAGGATCATTAAGAATTTGACTTTTAGGTTCTTAGATAGTAAGAGAGAAATAAGCGGGGCAAGAATCGCACATCTTTAGCCTTTGGTTGAGTCTACTGATAAATATATATTTTTTTAATGACTCCAACCACTTCCATCCTTTTATATTATTATATTATTTTTTTTTTCATGGTCACTCCCACAACTACTCCCTTCTATACTTCAACAGCTTAATCACATTAGATGTGCGATGGGGTTCATTGAGCCAAAGTAAAAGATTAGGAATTCGGGTTTCCATACTATAATTGGCTATATTTAATCGGTGTGGGGTCCAGAACAAAACGGATTCTTGAATGTTGATACAGGTAAATGAAAAGGTTAAGGAGCGAATAACGATGGCTTAAATCATTTTCTTAACTTCTTAGTTTTAGCACTTCAGTGATCATTGAGTTTATTTGGTAGATCCTGAACGTTCTCCTCTAATAAGCAACCGAAAGGAAAGAATTAATTGAGACTAGTGCAACGAAGTTAATACACATATTCAAGAAAAACAATTTGAATTCTTATGTGATAATTCCCTCAGAATCAAAGATTGGATCAAACGCTTACTAAGGGTTCCTTAGATGCAATAGTCGTATTAACTCATTTTTATGTTTTCTACATAGCTATCAACACGTGCATATGGATTTTAGATACAAGAATGGTCAACATATGCAATCATCCTAGTGAACTCAAAAAAATACGTGAACTTAATTCATAAAAGGATGAGATTAATATGAATGTACCATTGCTTGATAACAGTAAAACAGAAGTGAATGCTCAAAGTTATTCTACCAATTAGTAAAAAATTCCTTAATAATTTGAAAATTTCAATTTTCTTCAATTCTTTCCAATTTGTTTAATTTTTTCAATTTTCTTCAATTCTAATCGAGATTGTATGATATGTGCAATAAAGTTATCGAGATTGCTAAGTATAAACATAAGTAGGTGATTATCTATCTACATCCCACCCCCAACTGAAAATTGCGATGTCCTCAGAAGTTGATTTTCAAAAAGAAATAGAGAAATATCACCTGATAAAGCAAAGCATTACCCGCAAGCAAAGCAATCTGTAAAGAAGGCATACAAACTCCAAATAGCCAAAAATCAAGTGAAATAATAGATACTGATAAAAGGATGTGCGATTCTTGTCCTGCTTATTTTGTTTTAATTTAGTGATTGTGTTAATTGTTTAGCTTGTTTTTATTTTTACTTTATTGCTAGGGACTAGCAATTCGCTAGTTGGGGGTTGTGACAAGTGGGGGTATTTGTAAATACAACTGCACTAAAATAGAGAAATACATTGATTTAGTCTACAACTCCCTTGTAAATCTATAATTTGGATTACAATGCCAGTTTTTATACAACATGACTAATCTTTGATAATTTGTGCTATTTTGAGCTGTTATTTGTGCATATTACTGTTTTGCTGGGTGCAGGAATCAATAATAGGATAAAAGGAAAGCTAGATTATAAGAAATGCAATTCAAAGATGAGAATCGAAGACACCTCAAGCGATCGAGGGTTTGATCGTTCGAAGGTTGTTCAAGCTCTTGAATATTCCAGAGGTTCAATCGATCGAGTGATGTTCGATCAATCGAACATGGCTTTTATCAGAACTTACGCGCACCAGCAGAGACGGAGTTTTTAACCCTAGCTCTAGGTTTTAGTATATATATTCATTTTGTTTACGCCTATAAGGTTGCCCATTTTACATTTTATCAGTTTATAGAGAGAGTTAGCGAATTTTACATTGGCTTTGTAGGTTTCAAGTTTGATATTGCTTGTTTCTTGGATTTTCTACAAGTTTGATCTTAATACAACAATCCAGGTTCTGTTATATTGTGTTATTTACATTCTTTCAGTAGTTTCATTAGTTATAATCTGTTAGAATCATAGTTTTGCTTGCACGTTGTGATTGAACCATAGTTTCATAGTTTTTCCATGTTTAAATCACAACCAAACAAAGCCTTAATGAATATTTACATTAAAAATGAATCTGAGACACTCCAGACCATGTTTGAGTAGCCCTAGGGTTGGGAGATCATGATGAAATAGTGATCTCTAGCCTCTGCCATGCAACAGTTTGAGACCTGTGTTCGATCGATCGAAGTTGATTCGATCGATCGTACCAAAGTACAGTCAAGCGATCGAAGGCATTTCGATCAATTGAGAGATGACGAGATTCGATCGATCAAAAGCGTGTCGATCGATCGAGCCCTCTGATTCTTGAGAACATTCTATGCCGTATTCCTAGACTTTCTGCTTTAGAGATTTGTTATCAAACTGTCCCCAAATGCTAAGTTTTTCAAAATTGTCTCTGAACTTAAGGCCTTAAAGCATTTTTCTTCAATATCTTTTGCAAACCACCTTCAATGCTAACACCATTGTAGGTGCGAGTCTTAACTATTATTTTAAACCGCTTTAATGTGTTTCAAATTAACTATGATGATATAACCCCGGTCATGAAAGGTCTATTGATTCTTTATTTTTAGAGAAATACGTAATACTGTAGAAGATGTACTCCATTGAGCTTCAATGCAAGCATGGTAGATGGCTAAGTCGCTGTGGATTCGTGTGATCCCACCATTCCCCTTTTATTAGGAAAATTTGTTTTTAAAATTTTGCTTTAGTTAATTAGTTAATCATTAGTTTAATTTAGTTGCTTTACATTTAGTAGTCGTTAATTGTGGAACTTTGTGTTCTACACTCTTTAAATCTCGTGTCAAGTTTTTGATTCCGTTGCGAAATCTTGACACGGTATCCCCGGCAACGGTGCCAAAAATTTGACATGAGATTTATTTTGTGTGCGCTTGTGTGCTATACCCAAGTGTAGGTAGACATGCAAGTAGTAATCTGGTTAAAACCAGGTCGATCCCACAGGGAAGGTTAAAAACTAAAAACTTGGATTAAACTCAAAAAGGGAAAATTAAAAAATCAATATTTTTAAAGAGTGTAGAACACGAAGTTCCACAATTAACGACTACTAAATGTAAAGCAACTAAATTAAACTAATAATTAACTAATTAACTAAAGCGATATTTTAAAAATGATTTTTTTAATAAAAGGGGAATGTTGGGATCACACGAATCCACAGCGACTTAGCCATCTACCATGCAGTTGCATTGAAGCTCAATGGAGTACATCTTCTACAGTATTTCGTATTTCTCTAAAAATAAAGAATCAATAGCCCTTTCATGACTGGGGCTATATCATCACAGTTAATTTGAAACAAATGAAAGTGGTTTAAAACAATAGTTAAGACTCGCACCTACAATGGTGTAAGCATTGAAGGTGGTTTGCAAAAGATATTGAAGAAAAATGCTTTAAGGCCTTAAGTTTAGAGACTGTTTTGACAAACTGAGCATTTAGTAACAGTTTGATAACAAATCTCTAAAGCAGAAAGTTTAGGAATACTACATAGAATGTTTTCAAGAATCAGAGGGCTCGATCGATCAACACGTTTTTGATCGATCGAATCTCGACAACTCTCAATCGATCAAAATGCCTTCGATCGCTTGACTATACTCTGGTACGATCGATCGAACTAACTTCGATCGATCGAACACAGGTCTCCAACTGTTGCATGGCAGAGGCTGGAGATCACTATTTCATCGTGATCTCCTAACCCTAGGGCTACTCAAACATGGTCTGGAGTGTCTCAGATTCATTTTTAATGTAAATGTTCATTAAGGCTTTGTTTGGTTGTGATTTAAACATGGAAAAACTATAAAACTATGGTTCAATCACTACGTGCAAGCAAAACTATGATTCTAACAGATTATAACGAATAAAACTACTAAAAGAATGTAAATAACACAATATAATAGAACCTGGAACGTTGTATTAAGATCAAACTTGCAGAAAATTCAAGAAACAAGCAATATCAAACTTAAAACCTACAAAACTAATGTAAAATTCTCTAACTCTCTCTATAAACTGAAAAAAATGTAAAATGGGCGTCCTTATGGACGTAAACAAAATGAATATATACACTAAAACCTAGAGTTAGGGTTAAAAATTCCATCTCTGCTGTGTGCGCGTAAGTTCTGATAAAAGCCATGTTCGATCGATCGAACATCACTCGATCGATTGAACCTCTGGAATATTCAAGCGCTTGAACAACCTTCGATTGATCGAACCCTCGATCGCTTGAGGTGTCTTCGATCGCTCGAACTGCACTTTTCATCTTTGAATTGCCGTTTTTATAATCTAGCTTTCCTTTAATCCTGTTATTGATTCCTGCACCCAACAAAATAGTAATCTGCACAGATAACAGCTCAAAACAGCACAACTTATCAAAGATTAGTCATGTTGAATAAAAACTGGCATTGTAATCCAAATTGTAAATTTACCAGGGAATTTTAGACTAAATCAGTGTATTTCTCTATTTTAGCATGGGTGTATTTTACAAATACCCCCGCTTGTCACAACCCCCAACTAGCGAATTGCTAGTCTCTAGCAATAAAGCGAAAATAAAAACAAGCTAAACTATTACTACAATGACTAAATTAAAACAAAATAAACTAAGGCAAACTAATCTAAATAGAAAAAGAAACTTCCTAACTCACTTTTTCAGGAATCGCAGTTGCATTTAGCGAATGCAACAAGCCTTTAAACCCCTAGGTTCCCCCTAGTGGATGAGTGTCGTCTCGTGAGGGTTTACAGTGAATATACCCACAAAATTCTCAACTTTAAGCTCAAAATGATATAGAATAACTTTCAAACACTCCTTCTCATTCAATTGTCAACTTAGCTCTAAAAAATATATCACCCTCAAACAAACCATGAAAGAAATTCACATGCCCCTCATGTCACCCATATGAATATAACATATGTATTGCAATCATGTATCCGTGTGTGTATGAAGTTAATAGCTATGCATTAAACTTTATTTAGAGTTGTTTAGACTATCATACCCTCAGAACTTGTAGTTTCAACTCAATTCTCACATGGATTTACACTCAAAATTGAATGTCTCTCTGAAACTTAGTTGAAAATGATCACACAGGGTATGAAATCTTTGATAGGAGTGATATTTCTGGATGCTAATGCTTTTATATCAGACTCTATAAAGGACGAACATTTAGAGTGTATAATCTCACGACTGGAATACTACTAACTAGAGGAGCGAAATACCATGGATAACTCAAATTACACGTTCATGTTCTAACTAATCTATTAAGGATCATTAAGACTTTGACTTTTAGATTTTTATGTAGTAAGAGAGAAATAAGCGGGGCAAGAATCGCACATCTTTAGCCTTTTGATTGAGTCTACTAATAAATATATATGTATTTTTTAATTACTCCAACCACTTCCATCCTTTCATATTAATATTGTTAGTAATTTTTTTGATGGTCACTCCCACAACTACTCCCATCCATACTTCAACAGCTTAATCACATTAGATGTGCGATGGGGTTCATTGAGGTCAAAGTATAAGATTAGGAATTCGGGTTTCCATACTATAATTGGCAATATTTAATCGGTGTAGGGTTGAGAACAAAACAAATTCTTGAATGTTGATACAGGTAAATGAAAAGGTTAAGGAGTGAATGACGATGGCTTAAATCATTTTCTTAACTTCTTAGTTTTAGCACTTCAGTGTTCATTGAGTTTAGTTGGTAGATCCTGAACGTTCTCCTCTAATAAGCAACCGAAAGGAAAGAATTAATTGAGACTAGTGCAACGAAGTTAATACGCATATTCAAGAAAAACAACTTGAATTCTTATGTGATAATTCCCTCAGAATCAAAGATTGGATAAAACATTCACTAAGGGTAACTAGTTTCCACTACTCATTCCTTAGACGCAATAGTCGTATTAACTCATTTTTAGGTTTTCTACATAGCTATCAACACGTGCATATGGATTTTGGATACAAGAATGATCAACATATGCAATCACCCTAGTGAACTAGAAATAACACATGAACTTAATTCATAAAAGGATGAGATGCTTGATAACAGCAAAACATGAGTGAATGTTCAAAGTTATTCTACCAATTAAGTTAAAAAATTCCTTAATAATTTGAAAATTTCAATTTTCTTCAATTCTTTCCAGTTTGTTTAATTTTTCCAATTTTCTTCAATTCTAATCGAGATTGTATGATATGTGTAATAAAGTTATCCAGATTGCTAAGCATAAACATGTGCAGGTGATTATCTATCTACATCCCACCCCCAACTGAAAATTGTGATGTCCTCAGAAGTTGATTTTCAAAAAGAAATAAAGAGATATCACCTGATAAAGCAAAGCAATACCCACAAGCTAAGCAATCTGTAAAGAAGGCATACAAACTCCAAATAGCCAAAAATCAAGTGAAATAATAGATACTGATAAAGCAATGGCCATATGGAATAAAATATGAAATAACTGAAAGGATAGAACAATAAAGCATAGAGTAGTGATAATAATGTCCAAACAATCCAACAGTCCCAAAATATCCACAAAGCCAAAAGAAAACTACGAGAGAAGAGAGAGAATAGTAATAAACAAAATACAACAAAACTCCCACTCTCAACAGACATAATCTATTCATCACCAACATCGGATAAAATCACAATCTGTGCAGCAGGAGCATCCTCATTTCCACCCTCAGCAACAGTAGTAGCCGTCGTCGGGTCATTCATAGTCAGGGTAGCTAATGTAGAGAATGAAGGGTCAGCCACGATTGGAGGTGGTGCAGATGATGATGATGGGGTATAGGGATCAACAGGCAGTGGAAGTGGAGTATCAAAAATAGTAGGCTGAGCTATGGACATAGATGGAGCGGCAGGATCAGAAGATGGTGGTAGAACATAAGAAAATGGATCGGTGGTGGGTGGTACAGAAGGGGCAGTAGGTGGATGTGAAGCTGTGTGAATAGACTGATCGACCCCTATTTGTATCAAGATCGCCTCCAATAAGGTCATCATATGATCCATCTTGCCCTTGAGCTGTATCCGGACCTCTCTCTCTCCTCTAAGAATAGTGTATGGAGAGTCTGGAGAGACACAGATGATGACTATCCCTGGGATGGAGCCTGAGATCGCTGTCTCAGTTTGAAACATGCAACCTTTTCCACAGGATCAACGTCATCACCTGAATCATGCTACTCAGCCTCGGAAGGCGTCCAAAAACCGTACCCTCAGTATCGGTGCCTCCACCTCTCCTCCTCTTTGCTCCCACTTTTGCTTTTCCTTTCAGTTTTCTCTTTTTTTGTGCATCAGAACGGCATGCCACCATCTCGCCAAATCGACTGGATGCCTGTAAAATCGTGTCTGTGGCTAACGGAAGCAATCTAGCTTGCTCAATCACTCTATAGATGGGCCAAGCGCCCTTCAGATGACGCTTGGTGGTAATGTACCGTGTGTGCTGGATAAAGAAGTTGATATAAAGGCGAGACAGGCAGATGCTCCACCCTATCCGTATAGCTTAAAGGACCTGAGCATACCATGGCGCCACCTTCTTGTGATAAGAAGTCATCAAAATACAGTTGGCAAGCGCCAGCTGAAGTAAATGATACTGCTCAGTAAGAGACTGATCCTCGATTAGGGAAATGCCATTCCAGATCTAAACAGCACGCTGGTAATCTCACGAATGATAGTAGAGGGTAAAGTCTCCTGTGTACCAGGTATATGAGGGTAGAAGTGGTCAGGGACCTCCGGTACACCCAAAGCAGTAGCCATAGTAGCAGGGCTAAAAATAATGTCACGCCCGTGGAAGAAAGATCGATATTTGAATAGAGCTACAGGATCCTTAATCATGGTCGCACACACCTCCCATACCCAATTAATATTGATTTTCTTTGACTGCATCAACATCCCATACCAGCCTGGCATTGCATGGACCCGTGTAAGAAACCATGGGGCGGAAAACTACACGGCCTCAAGTGGCCACTCAAACATAACCTTTCACGCCTGAAAGTATCGGGTGAACCAAACTCGTTCCTCCTCGTTTCTAAGCCCATGATCTGGTATTGGATCAGGTATTTTGAGTTCGAGGGCCTTAGACTTGTGATACCCCATAATAGGGTTCATTGCGAAGGCCCTGAAATGGAGAAAGAAATGATTAATAAAAATAGTGAAATAAAAAGAAGGGAAGAAACTGTTACTGCAACAATTCAACGATCGAACTTTTCTCAATCGATTGAACAAGGGCCAGACTCAAGCGCTCGAGCCCATCTCAATCGATCGAGAACAGAAGAATTACGGCAACAGAACAAAAATTAGCAGAAAAGAAAAAAAACACAAAACACATATAGGATCAAAGCAAGAACAAGATGGCCTCAGAACAATGGGGGGGCACCACCATATGATTTGAATTAAAAGAACAAAAGGGGGTTTAACATTGACCCTTACCTCAGTGATTACAGAAGAGAGAGGATGTGATGATGATGGTGATGGTGGGAGTGATCTAAATTCCTCAAATTGTGTGTGAAAGTATGGCAAGGAAACCGACGAGAGTTTGCTCCCTCTCTGTGTGGAATCGCTCGAAAGAGAAAGTGAGAGTGAGAAACTAAAGACGAGTGCTGAAGATGCCTCGTTCAAAAACAATGCTCGATCACTCGAGACATATCGATCGATCAAATATTCGATCGATTGAAGGGTTTTCAAGCGCTTGAGAGTTCCAGATTCTCAATCGATGGAAAGAGGTTCGATCGGTCGAGCATGAAAATTTCCAAAAATTCTAAGCAGAGCAATTGTGTACCCCCAACTGATACAAACAGTCCTGGACATACAAGAATAGGCTAAAAGCAGTGCACACGTAGAACTGTAAGTCAGACATCACCATTAACATAGTAAAAAGTTTCAAATTTCATAAATATAAATTTTTAATAGCATCCACTTTGCAAATCATTATCCCCAAATTGGCACTTAAGACCTTATTACATAGAAAACTAAAATTAAAAACATAACTGGCAATTCTGTGTCGAATATTATACTTCAATTGAGAAAAGATGAACCAAATGATTCGACACAACTGAAGTGAGTCACTAAAATTCAAGCATGAAAATTTCTTCTTCCATAAATGCTTCGTGTTCCGCTAAGTCTTTATATTTGGAGGCCAAACGCGATAATTCACGATTGCAGAAAGATCTGAAAGCATCTAGAATATCATCGATTGTGTCTGAAACCTCCAAAGAATTGATTACACAGGCAAGAGGTGATCCAGATGGAGACATTAATAGAGGAGAATAATTTCTCAGCTATTTGTTCTCTTGCGGCAGAGTACCAGGAGACCCTATGTAAGGTCCAGGCCCATGAAACAGTTGGTGCAGAAGGAACACTGGCAGACCGTTGTGAAACATAGTGATAATCCTGGGTAAAGGGAATCAAAAGAAAACAAAAAGGAAAGAAATTAAATAACACAACCGCAAGAACGAAAAGAAAGGAATAAATAAAGAAAAAAAAACAAAAGAAAATGAAATGTGACAACGAGTTAACCTCACTATTGGCGGGATAAAACCATGTGCACTAGTAGGTAGGGGCATTAAAGCTGAAACAACAAATAGCTCATGTGCTCATAAATATATGAAATCGATTCGACAACAATGAAGTCATCCACATATATGAAGACAACATTATGGCGTTCGGGCACCACATCCTGTAGATCTTCTTCAACCGATGGTTCCCACATTGAGTCATTCTCCCATTGTTCCAAGAGTGCATTATCCACTTCCCCAATGAAATACCCTTCTGGTTCTCCTTCCTCTTTTGGAAGATCCATATTCGTAAAAGGGTTAATTTGGAGGAGGGCAGGATTGTAAAGGATGTACCCTTGAGTCAGGTCAACTACATCATCGGCATTCGAACCTTGGTATGATGAAAAGCAAAACGTAATTTTGTCAGCAATCCATGCAGGGTTTTGATCTTCTGAATTAGCCCATGAACCAATCGAAAACATGGTTCGTGTACCAACATGATTTCTCATTTTCAACAGCCTGCGGGGGATAGATAATAAAGAACAATGGGTTAACTGCAACGACACAATCAAAAGACAGAAATGAATAAAACAAACTAAGTGCAGCAAACAAAATAAATACAACAACAATGTGAGCACACTCTTTAGTATTTTAAGTAGAGGAATAGCTGGGCTCATCCAGCTAGATGCGCTCAGCTTCTAGTTGGAAGTTCTCCAAGAACGATTTTAACCTTTGGCCATTGACCTTGAAACTTTTGTCGTTCTTAGGATTTATGAGCTCAACGGCCCCGTGTGAGAAGACAGATTTAACAATGAACGGTCCTGTCCACCGGGAGTGGAGCTTCCTAGGAAATAGGTGAAGGCGAGAGTCATATAATAAGACTTTTTATCCTGGCTTGAATGATTTATGAAAGATTGTTCTATTGTGGTGAGCCTTCAACCTTTCCTTATGTAATTTGGTGTTGTCGTACACATCGCGACGTATGTCTTCCAGATCAGCTAACTGGAGTTTCCGAAGATGACCTCCCTCTTTAATATCAAAGTTCAATGAGCGTGTCACCCAATACGCTTTATGCTCGATTTTGGCAGAAAAGGTGACATGCCTTTCCGTGCACCAGCCTGTACGGGGACATTCCTAGATTTATCTTGTAAGTAGTACGGTATGCCCATAGAGCATCGGTCAGCTTGTATGCCCAGTCTTTCCAGTTTGAACTAACCGTTTTTTCGAGAATATGTTTGATTTCTCAGTTAACCTGTTTTGCCTGCCCGTTAGTTTATGGGTAGTAGGCTAAGGCAATTTTATCGTTAACCCCATACTTTTTGAGAAGTGACTCCAAGGGTCTACTGCAAAAATGCTTTCCTTGGTCACTAATCAATGCCTTGGGGGTTCCAAAACGCGAAAGAGTATTCTCTTTTAAGAAAGAAATTATTGTTCGATGATCATTTTGCCTTATTGGAATTGCCTCTACCCATTTCGAGATATACTCTACAGCAAGGAGTATATACTCGCAGTTATTTGACTTCGGGAATGGGCCCATGAAATCTATGCCCCAACAATAAAAAATTTTGAGATTGTACCTAGCTTTTAATAGCGTCGGCATAGTTTATAAAATTTATAGGCATCCTTGAATATGGTTGGCCAGTAGAACACGCTATGTAGGATTTTCTGTGTGGTCTTTTGTAAATCAAAGTGGCCACCGCAAGCTTCCAAGTGGCATGAAGCTAAAATCACGATTATATACTCATTGGGAATGCAACGTCGAATGACTTGATTAGCACTATACTTGAATAAATACGGGTCATCGAAGAAGAAGTGACGTGCGAAAGAGAGGAACCATTTCTTGTCTTGATTTGACCAATGCCTAGGGGTCTCTCCCATAACTATATAGTTTACTATATCCGCGTACCAGGGCAAACTGGAAAAAGTCATCAGTTGCTCATCTGGGAATTCATCCTTAATCGGTATTGGTTTAGTGTTGTCAACAAATGTCAACTGAGATAAATGGTCCACAACCACATTCTCTACTCCCTTTTTGTCTTTGATCGTGATATCAAATTCTTGGAGTAGGAGTATCCAATGGATAAGCCTTTGTTTCGCATCCTTCTTAGATGGGAGGTACTTGAGGGCCGAGTGGTCTATAAAACAGACGATTGGGGGCCCTATCAGATATGACCTGAATTTATCCAGAGCGAAGACTATTGCCAGTAGCTCTTTTTTAGTAGTCGTATAATTCATTTGAGCTTCGTTAAGTGTTCGACTAGCATAGTAGATTACATAAGGTTTACTATCCTTCCTCTATCTTAGGACTGCTCCAATGGCATAGTCGCTAGCATTGCACATTAGTCTGAATGGCAAACCCCAGTCGGCTGCCTATATTATTAGTGTAGAGGTAAGATGTTCTTTTAGCGCGTCAAACAATGTTTTACAGCTTTCCGACCATTCGAATGGCATGTCTTTAGCTAACAGTTGACATAGTGGTTGGGATATTGCACTAAAATTTTGGATAAAGCGACGATAAAATCCCGCGTGTCCCAGAAAAGATTGGGTGTCTTTGATTGTACGGGGGACAGGTAGGTTCGAGATTATATCAATTTTTGCTTTATCTACTTGGATACCTTTATTTGGAATAATGTAGCCGAGAATAATTCCCTTGGTCACCATGAAGTGACACTTTTCCCAGTTTAGTACTAGGTGTTTGCCCTCGTATCTAGATAATACACGTTCAAGGTTTTCCAGACAGTTTTCGAAACTATGGCCGAACACAAAAAAAATGTCCATAAATACTTCAAGTATTTGCTCGGCCATATTGCTAAAGATACTTAACATGCACCGCTGAAAGGTAGCAGGTGCATTACATAAACCGAAAGGCATACGACGGTAAGCGAAAGTACCGAACGAACATATGAAAGTTGTTTTCTCCTGATCTTCAGGAGCGATTTCAATTTGGTTATATCCACTGTATCCATCCAAGAAGCAATAGTATTTATGACCCACCACTCATTCTAGCATTTGATCCATGAATGGTAATGGAAAGTGGTCTTTTCGGGTCACAGTATTCAGTTTTCGGTAATCAATACACATTCGCCATCTGGTGGGGACACGTGTTGGTACCAATTTGTCGTCCTTATTTGTAATTACCATTATACCCACCTTTTTGGGCACCACTTGAGTTGGACTGACCCAAGGTCTATCAGAAATAGGATATATGATCCCAACATCAAGTAGCTTTAGAACTTACTTTTTGACTACTTCTTGCATGTTAGGATTCAGACGCCTTTGCATTTGTTGTGAAGGTTTAACATCTTCCTCTAAATATATTTTATGGGTGTAGATAGACGGACTTATGACTTTGAGGTCGGCCATAGTCCATCCTAATGCTCCCTTATGTTGTTTCAACATTTGGACTAACTTATCCTCTTATTAAAAATTTAACGTATATGATATTACGACAGGACAAGTCTTTTCAGTCCCTAGGAAAGCGTATTTAAGCTCTTTTGGGAGCTCCTTTAATTCCAAATTGGGGAACTAAAAGTTTGAGGGCATGACTAACTTTATCCTAGGAGGCAATTGTTCATATGGTGTTACCTACATGCATTCATCTCTATCCTCCTCCAGCGTGTCCATCATGAGTCAGGTTAAATTTAGGTCTCCGTCCAATGGGGAAGAGTTTTTAGGTTGGTAGACAGCATCAAATTGTGACACCACTACCTCCAAAGGATCTTTGCAATCAACCAGATCAACCTCATCTTCAATGACTGTTTCGATGTAGTTGACTTCTTCTTCATCCTCGTATTCTTTAGGTCGAGGATTTGAAAAGATTTTGACATTTAAAGTCATGTTCCCGAATACAATGGTCATTATGCCACATCTTATTTTTATTGTGGCATCAATTGTGTTAAGGAATGGGCATCTGAATATCATCGGGATTTGTGCACAAGGATTAGAAACAGGTTCAGTGTCTAAGATAATGAAATCAACTGGGAAGATAAATGAGTCTATTTGAACGAGGAGTCCTCCAGTATTCCTCTAGGGTATTTGACTAACCTATCTGCCAGTTGTAGTGCAACTCGGGTAGGTTTGAGTTCAACTATGCCTAGTTGTTTGTAAACTGAATATGGCAGCAGGTTTACGCTTGCTCCTAAATCGAGGAATGCGTTGCCTATTCTTTGATTCCCAATTTGACATGAGACGGTGGGAGTACCGGGGTATTTGAGTTTTGGAGGTAACTCATTTTGAATGATTGCGCTTGCTTGGCAAGCGACATAAGCGTGTTTCTTCACACTTTGCCTCCTTTTTACTGTACATAAGTCTTTGAGATACTTAGCGTAGGCCGGCACTTGTTTGATTGCATCAAGGAGTGGAAGGTTTATTTTGACTTGTTTAAACAATTCCAAGAACTCCTGATTCTTTGCCTCATTTTTGGGCTTCTTTAACCTTTGAGGATAAGGTACGGGGAAAGGGTATTTTGGTAATTTGTCATTAATGGGCTCCTTTCCGGGCCTTCTCTCAACTTCTTCCACTTCTTTAGGAGCTTCATCATTTATTTCTAATAGTTTGTTATTAGTGGATAGCTCCTCTTCTTGATTTGAAGGTTCATTTTTATTTACCACTTCGTTCTCCTCGTACTCTTCAGGAGTAGAGAGGCATGTTTTGCCCTATAATCTTGCCGCTTCTCAGAGTGGTCATGGCTTTCGCATGTTCTTGATTATTGGGACCATTGTTGTATCCCTTAGGGTTTTAAAGTGGTTGGGAAGGAAATGTTCCACTCAACCCCTCTTGTCGTGCATCCATTCTCTCTAACGTTGCAGACATTTTACTCATCATTTAAATTAATTGTTGTGTCAGATTCGCGTTAGAGAGTGGATCTTCTTCTTGTACCTTTTTGTGTCATGGCACGTACATGTTTGATTGTTGATTGTTAGAGGGTTGAGCTTGGTTGTAGTTGTTTGATCTATTTTGATTGAATGGCTGCGACTGTCTACTGTATTGCCCTTAATACTGATTATTGTTGTTGTAGGGCTATTGTTGGTATTGAATTTGTGTCCTAGCATCATTTTTCCAATCAAAACTGGGGTGATTCCACCGATTGTTATTATTTTGAAAGTTATTGTTGTTATAGGAGTTGCCCGGCCCCCTATACCCTTGTATGGCGTTCATTTCCATGGGGGCTTGCTCTTGAAAATACGGCACATTGGGACAATATTGAGTAGTGTGTCCCAACATATTGCATGTGCCGCATGGTTCTTCAGGCAAAAGCTGCCTAAAACTCTCTCCTTTAATCCATAACTCTTCTACTTTCTTTGCTAGTTCCTCATATTTGGTCATTAGGTGATCTAACTGATAGATACTTTTGTCCTCTATACCTAATATTTACGCTCTTGGGATATCCTCAGAGTTAGACCATTCATGTGCATGTTCGGCTAACCACTTGAAGTGGGTTTCAACCTCTTCGGTGTTTTTGCGAAGGAATGGACCTGAGCTCATGGTTTCAACCAATTTTTTTGTTTCACCATTTAATCCTTCGTAAAAATAGCTAATGGTTTGCCATTTCTCATACCCGTGATGTGGGCATGAGCGAAGCGAATCTTTAAAACGCTCCCACGTTTGAGTGAAGGTTTCATTGCTCTTTTGTTTGTAGGAATTTATTTGACGTTTTAGTTTAGTGGTCATGCGAGGTGGAAAGAATTTCTTTAAGAATGCAGTGTTCATCGCATGGTAGGTGAAGATTGAATTTGGCTTAAGGGTGAGCAACCACGCTTTTGCTTTATCCTTTAAGGTGAAGGGAAATAGCATTAGGCGTGTCACATCCATAGGATAATTTTGTGAGAATGTTTTACAAACATCCTCGAAGTCCTTGATATGTAGATATGCCTTCTCGCTCTCTATTCCATGGAAGGTTGGAAGGAGTTGAATCATTCCATTGTGAAATTGGAATTCGCCTGTGTGGGGTGGAATGAGAATACAAGAAGGTGTAGGAGCGTGTTCGGGTGTCATGAGATCGCACAAAAGACGAAGTGAATCATCAATTAGTATAACCACATTCTCGTCATTTTCACTTTGATTATCGGCCATTGAATCAGTCGGTGTGACTACGGGATTAATAGAATCAGAGGAATCAGCTAAGTAGAATGGATTTCTGAAAATTCCTTCAACGGAATTATCGGACATGAAAGGGAAAAGATCCTAAAAGGTTTTGCTTTATCCTTGAAGGTGAAGGGAAATAGCATTAGGCGTGTCACATCCACAGGATAATTTTGTGAGAAAGTTTTACAAACATCCTCGAAGTCCTTGACATGTAGATATGCCTTCTCGCTCTCCATTCCATGGAAGGTTGGAAGGAGTTGAATCATTCTATTGTGAAATTGGAATTCGCCTGTGTTGGGTGGAATGAGAATACAAGAAGGTGTAGGAGCGTGTTCGGGTGTCATGAGATCGCACAAAGGACGAAGTGAATCATCAATTAGTATAACCACATTCTCGCCATTTTCACTTTGATTATCGGCCATTGAATCAGTAGGTGTGACTACGGGATTAATAGAATCAGAGGAATCAGCTAAGTATAATGGATTTCTGAAAATTCCTTCAACGGAATTATCGGACATGAAAGGGAAAAGATCCTAAAAGGTTTTGGTTTATACTTTAAGGTGAAGGAAAATAGCATTAGGCGTGTCACATCCACAGGATAATTTTGTGAGAATGTTTTACAAACATCCTCGAAGTCCTTGACACGTAGATATGCCTTCTCGCTCTCTATTCCATGGAAGGTTGGAAGGAGTTGAATCATTCCATTGTGAAATTGGAATTCGCCTGTGTGGGGTGGAATGAGAATACAAGAAGGTGTAGGAGCGTGTTCGGGTATCATGAGATCGCACAAAGGACGAAGTGAATCATCAATTAGTATAACCACATTCTCGCCATTTTCACTTTGATTATCAGCCATTGAATCAGTAGGTGTAACTACGGGATTAATAGAATCAGAGGAATCAGCTAAGTAGAATGGATTTCTAAAAATTCCTTCAACGGAATTATCGGACATGAAAGGGAAAAGATCCTAAAAGGTTTTAATCTAAAGAATTAAAAGAAAAGAAAACATAAATAGATAAAGATTGATTAAGGTAATCTAAGAGTTAGCTAGTTGCCTTCCCGGCAACGGCGCCAAAAACATGACACGAGATTTATTTTGTGTGCGTTTGTGTGCTATACCCAAGTGTAGGTAGACATGCAAGTAGTAATCTGGTTAAGACCAGGTCAATCCCATAGGGAAGGTTAAAAACTAGGATTAAACTCAAAAAGGGAAAATTAAAAAATCAATATTTTTAAAGAGTGTAGAACACAAAGTTCCACAATTAATGACTACTAAATGTAAAACAACTAAATTAAACTAATAATTAACTAATTAACTAAAGCGATATTTTAAAAATGATTTTTCTTAATAAAAGGGGAATTTTGGGATCATACGAATCCACAGCGACTTAGCCATCTACCATGCAGTTGCATTGAAACTCAATAGAGTACATCTTCTACAGCATTTTGTATTTCTCTAAATATAAAGAATCAATAGCCCTTTCATGACCGAGGCTATATCATCACAATTAATTTGAAACACATGAAAGCGGTTTAAAACAATAGTTAAGACTTGCGCCTACAATGGTGTTAGCATTGAAGGTGGTTTGCAAAAGATATTGAAGAAAAATGCTTTAAGGCCATAAGTTCAGAGACTGTTTTGACAAACTGGGCATTTGGGGACAGTTTGATAACAAATCTCTAAAGCAGAAAGCCTAGGAATACTACATAGAATGTTCTCAAGAATCAGAGGGCTCGATCGATCGACGCGCTTTCGATCGATCAAATCTCGTCAACTCTCAATTGATCAAAATGCCTTCGATCGCTTGACTGTACTCTGGTACGATCAATCAAGCTAACTTCGATCGATCGAACACAGGTCTCAAACTGTTGCATGGTAGAGGTTGGAGATTACCATTTCATCATGATCTCCTAACCCTAGGGCTACTCAAACATGGTCTGGAGTGTCTCAGATTCATTTTTAATGTAAATATTCATTAAGGATTTGTTTGGTTGTGATTTAAATATGAAAAAAACTATGAAACTATGCTTCAATCACTACGTGCAAGCAAAACAATGATTCTAATAGATTATAACTAATGAAACTACTGAAAGAATGTAAATAACACAATATAACAGAACCTGGAATGTTGTATTAAGATTAAACTTGCAGAAAATCCAAGAAACAAGCAATATCAAACTTGAAACTTACAAAACCAATGTAAAATTCTCTAACTCTTTCTATAAACTGATAAAATGTAAAATGGGCGTCCTTATGGACGTAAACAAAATGAATATATATACTAAAACCTAGAGTTAGGGTTAAAAACTCCATTCTCTACTATGTGCGCGTAAGTTCTGATAAAAGCCATGTTCGATCGATCGAACCTCTAGAATATTTAAGCGCTTGAACTACTTTCGATCGATCAAACCCTCGATCTCTTGAGGTGTCTTCGATCGCTTGAACTGCACTTTTCATCTTTGAATTGCCTTTTTATAATCTAGCTTTCCTTTAATCCTGTTATTGATTCCTATACCCAACAAAATAGTAATCTGTGTAGATAATAGCTCAAAACAGCACAACTTATCAATGATTAGTCATGTTGTATAGAAACTGACATTGTAATCCAAATTGTAGATTTACAAGGGAGTTTTAGACTAAATCAGTTATTTCTCTATTTTAGCACGGTTGTATTTTATAAATACCCCTGCTTGTCAACCACCACCTCCGATGCATCATGAAGAAGAAGACTTTGGGTAGACAGTTCAACCAAAGGTTCAGCTAGTTCAGGAAACCCAAGACAAGTTGGCCAAAATTTATAAACCAGAAAACGTGTTCAGAAAAAGCAAGGGGGTGGATGATTATTTATTCGACGTTGAGGGGTTGTGTGATGCTCCGAAAGCCAAACTTCTTGAGAAGTTTAAGATGCCTCATATTGAATTCCTTTATGGAATCAAAAATCCAAAGTGCCACCTGAGGCTTTATGTAGGAACTTTGTAGCCTATGGGCATTGGGCCTGATTTCCGCGCTCTATTATTTCTAAGAATTTTGAGTGGGACAGCACTTTCATGGTATCTAACACTAGAACCAGCCATAACAGGGATTGGGAGGCATTGGCCAAAGCTTTCATGCAACTAGTCATTTGATGTAACCGCAAGAGATCTAGAAACCACTAGACAAGAGTATAGGGAATCCTTCGTAGGTTTCATTACCCGTTGGAGGGCTAAAGCTGCTCAGATGACTTGCAGACCGACGGAAAATGATCAAGTCCGAATGATCATCAGAAATCTATAGCCCGAGTACTTCTATAGGCTAGAGTTCCAGTCCATTGTGAGCTTCAAATAACTATTTGATCTGGGGACACTTAGTAAAGGATGGCATCAGGAATGGAAAGATCAAGAAACAGAACATAAACAATCAATATAGAAAGACTGAAAGGCCAGTCTATCATCAATCTACTGACATCAATACGCTATCTCCTCAGCCTTTTTAAAAAGAGTGTCAAAGCATGACTAATGCAAGAGGAAATCAAAACCAGAGGTAGTCGAAAGAGAAAAGAGAATTTTTTGATTTGGGAATGTCTCTAAGCACCGCATTTGAGAGAATGCTAGAAAAGGGGAATTTATAGAAATTGGAACCTAAGCCAGAGCCTAATTCGCTTCCACCGGATTTCAAAATAGAATTCTATTATGACTTTCATCAAAGCCATGGACATAACATAGATAGATGCTGGAGACTTTGCCATGAGATTGAAGGTTTGATTGAAAAAGGAGTCATTTTCCCTCCTCTCGCTCAGCCAAATGTTAAGAAGAATCCTCTCCCTAATCATAAGGGGAACCTGCCAAATGTTAATTTTGTAGAAGAAGGGTCTTAGTCTTATAACCCAATGGTTTACATCACGTCTCAATTTTTGCAAACTCATGTTTTTCCCAAAACCTCTTAGTATTGTTATTGGGTGCCTTCTGGCTGTGGCACTCACTTGTAGTTAACGTTGTTTAGAACAAGCTCTGCCAAAGAGGGGCAAATTGTAGACACCCAATTTTGACCACACTGATAGGATTTAGGGTGGACAATGTCTTGGAGGATTCAATGATGAAAAGTACCCCATGGAAGGTACAGGAATCCACACAATCAAAAGATCGAACTTTGAAAAGTGACTTCAAGCTCAGAAAGCCCTTTTTCATACATAAAATTCCAGTTTTTTCAAAATCGTCTCTCATAATTCATATTCACTCAGGGTTATATTAACATGAAGTGTTTTAAATGCAGAATTCTAGGTATCTAGAGATTCAATTTGAAAGAAAAAACTCAAGATCGTGACACATTGAAAAAGAAATTTTGAAAAAGAAGTCGTATGATTTCACAAAGACGACGAAAATTTTGGAGGACTTCAAGACTTCAATTGAACTTCAATTCTCATTTCAAATTCTCTTGGAATATTTTAATGCTAAAATTCAACTTGACAACTTCTCAACGGTATGTAAATAGATGATTTCAGACACCAAAAAGCATTTTTTACGAAAATCTGGAAAAGTAGTGCACGTAATTTTTGAAGTAGGACATGAAGGCAACTAGAGGACCAAGAAAAGGAAGTGAAGGATCCCATATGTGGGGTGACAGGTCCCCCTTATGCCGCTACCTATAAGTTGTGTTCTCTACTGAGCCTTTTGAGTTTAGGCCCTTCCAGAGGCTTCCCACTACGAGGAAATTGCCCAGAAACTGCATTTAGGTAATGAATTGGCCATTTTAACCCTTTTCTGACCTCTAAAATCTCTGTTTTAACCCTAAAACTTAAGAATTAAGTTTTCAAAACTCTATATATAGATCTCATGTATATCATATGGGATCATCTTGAATCATATTGAATACACTTTGAATGTACTTGAAGATACAATCACATACACTTAGAATTCAAGAGATTTCTATAGAGAGAATAGTGAATCATGAATTAATTTTTTCTAAAATGAATCCTAAAATAACTAGATAAGATAATTGAGGAGATTCTAGACATCTATTGCCTCCTTTAACTTCCACCATGGATGAGTGCTTGAAGAACTTGAAGAACACTTGAAGAAGAAGATCCTTCAAATCAACTTTGCTTATATAATTGAGAATCCCCCAAGAGGTAAACACCACAATTCATCTCTAATTCTTATTTTATATATAGATCTATAAGACTTGGATCTAGTTTAGTTTTTGTTTTCTTGGTTAGAATACTCATCTTCTTCCCCTTTTGTTCTTCACGAACTCACATAGCTAGATCCAAGTCTTACTTGATTTTGTTGTTAATTCATAATTAGAGATTGATTTTCACTTTGATTTTCACTTTTGATTTCATTCTTTGATTTAGTTTAGATCCATGCATACATGATTATGTATATGTATCTACTTTGAATTCTATGATGGTTTGGAAGTATGATCTATAAGATGGATGATTCTTATGTTCATACCTTTCTCTTGATTGTTCCTATTACCTAGAATTACTATTGAATTTGATCTCCAATAGGATATTTGTAAGTCCCTTTGATCCATGATCTAAAGTTTTTCATAGAACTTGAGGGCTAAATTGATTGGGAATCATGATAATCAAGTTGAATTAGTTAAAATTCAGCAAAACAGAATTGTTTTATCTATAGGATTTGGTCCATCAAAACCCATAGTTTGATGGATTTCAAAATTTTGGGTAAACTTTGAGGAATTAACTTTCATTTGATCCGTTTTGAGAATCATTAGGATCTGTGTGCTATTTTTAGAAATTGTTGAGAAATCGGTTGACAGATTTGTACATCATCTCTTTGTTTTTGAATTTCAAAATATTTGCAATAGTTATCGATGATCCATTTTTTCTGGATGATTCCTAACTCATGTATCTATATGCTGATGTAAAATCGTGAGCATACGATCGAGTTAAGATTGTTTTCTAAGTGTTTGAAGTTGATACAACTATTCTAGAATTTTCTAAGTTTAACTATAATCAAGATTATGTATGCTAAATGGTCATACCTTGATCACTCAACAGTAATTTATGAATAAAACTTGGTTTAGAAATCATCTACGATAAATGGATGAGAGATTAAAAGCCTAGATCAACTTGATTAACATGATTCATGAACTTCTATTATGTCTTTCAATCCTTTGTCAAATGATACCAAATTTCCAGAATGACAGTGTCTGGTCAAAACAACTTTTCAGAGACCTTATGTTCATTAAATGTCCATGGGATTATTTTTGGCATAAACTACAATGAAATAGATTTCTTTTGACACCAAATAGAGCTTCATATGATTTTTGTAGAATTAATTATGAATTGTACAAGAATGGTGGATAGTCCTGATCCACTGTTCCCAAAACTCTTATTTCTTGAACTTCAAAAATGCTACTGAGGTCCTACTTTTTGGAAAAGTTCCAAAAGACATGTATCTAACTTTTTGTAAAAAGGATTTTTACCCAGCTCATGTTTAATAACACTTTTAGTAGGATTCATTAGAGGTCACTGAATCAGGAAATTTGATTGATGACATCTTCTTCTTATTTATCATGCATATCATTTGTTTGCTTGTATTTTTGCAATGCTTGGGTATTCCTTGGAGCCTTAGTGCACAGAATGAATGTGGTGGATCCGAATTTCGATTTGTGAGCTTACCTCATCTACATGTGGCTTAGTGCCTATGTATCATGTACAATCTCTACCCTTTCTCTTAGAATTTTTCTAGGTTTTCAACTTTTTTTTCGATGACACGATTCTTTTAGGATAGTCTCAGTTTATGTGCTTATATGTTATAGATATCTTATCTTAGATTGTTTCATGATTGTACTACACCTCCTTCCTTTTGCTTTTTGTGACTCTATTTGAGTCAACCCAATGTAAGTCTTCTTGTTCCCTTTTACATATCATGACACATTTCCTTTATTTGTATTTGTATTGCATGTGCATCCAATTGCTACTTGATTTAATCTCTTGAAATGATTTTCATTAGATGTTCATTTTGCCATGTATATATTATCTAGTATGAATGAGGAAACAACACCTATTATGAATTAAGAACAAGGATATTTGAATCAAGGCCTACCATTCGGTAGGGCAAGGAGGGGGTGCTTTTGTACTACTCAGGCTCCTTCCCCTCTCGTACCAAAGCTCCCGAATCTTGTTTCTGGTGATGAAGGGCAAGTAACCTCATTCAATTTTGGGCGAGTCAAATTTAGTTTTCTAATTCCCGATAAAAATTAGACGACAACTGTTAATCCCTAGGATCGCGTGAGGAGTTCTAGTTCCTGAAGTGTGCTCCTTGGATCCATCCCGGGATGCTGTTAAGGAACGACAGGACCCCCGCACGCAAGTGATCCACAACATCATCTTGTTTTCTTCTTCTCAATTGATACACCGCCTTATCACCACTAAAAGTTGATCAATCTTTCAGTGGTAAACTCCAAGTTGGAGTAAAAAAAAAGGATAATGGTGATTAAAGAAAAATGGCATTTTAACGGCTCAAAGGGGCGAACTAAGGAAATTCTATCATTTATCTGGATAGGTCTAAGGTCAAAAGGGTGAAAAACATAGAAGGCCTAAAATCATGTCATAGGGTGATACGGTTCTTCAACGTTTACGATGGAAGATTATTTAGCATGGTAAAAAAAATATTTTAACTTGACAATCAACCAAAACAAGAATAATGAGACTAAACAACGAGTTAATGCGCTATTTCAATGAAATTCGACAAACACAAAATGTAATTATTACCCTCTAAAAAGAAAAGATAGGCTCAAAAGCTCGCCTGGTTTAGTCACCATACTGTGTTATCTAGATATGTACCATGTCTTCCAACTCCACATAGTGTTGCAATTCCACCACATTAGCTATGTCCCGGTTCAGCCCACTAGTCCTTGAAGCATTTGAAAGGACAAGGAAAGCTGAATAGGAGGCATGCCAAGTGGGTGGAATTCATTGAGACTTTTCCTTATGTCATCAAATACAAGCAAGGTAAGGAAAATATATTGGTTGATGCACTATCAAGGAGGTACGCTCTTGTTTCTACTTTAAATGCAAAGTTATTAGGATTTGAATATATGAAGGAATTGTATGCTAATTATATGCAAATTCAATGAACGGCAAACATTCCTCCCAATTTTTCAAGTTCTTTTGAATTACAGTACACAATAAAGTAGACAAAGTTCGATTCACTACCTCGGTTTGTCCATCTGTTTGGGGATGACAAGTAGTTGAAAATAACAATTTAGTCCCCATCTTTCCGGCGTTGGGTCACAGGTTCACTTTTACAATAATCTGATTTTTAGCTTTCTTGGGAAGATGTTCAATCTTTGTTGTTCGGTCTCATTGCTAGTCTATTGAGGTTCGCATCATTTGGTATCAGAGCAAGGTTTCTAAAATCAGGTTATCTATCCTTTTAATTTTTCGTCTATTCTCTGTTCGTTCTTTGTATTTTCTTCGTGACTCTTCGTGTTCTTTTGTTCTTCAAATTCTGTTTTATATTGTGTTCTTCTTTGTTTTTTGTTTTTGTGCCTCTAGTTATACAAAAAAAAAAAAGAATAAAAGAAAAGAAAAGTAAAGAAGAGATCCGAAAAGAAAAGAAAAGAAAAGAAAAGAAAAGATATCCAAAAAAAAAAGAAGGGAGGCACTGATATCAAAGAAAGGCCAAATTTGATTTTTTTGTTTCTTTCTTCCTTTGAGGCATACTAATCTTGGTTTCTAGTTCTCTCATAAAAATATATAACTATATCTCTGATTTCTTCTCTCTCAAATCTGATTATTAGTTTCAAATTCTCTTAAAATCTGATTGTAAGTTTTAATTCTCTCAATTCTGATTGTGTTTGTCCTTCTCCATTGATTCGTCATTTATAAAATACTTTCAGCATTGGTATTAGTTTTGAAACACCGCTCGTTGAGATCTCTTGATTCAAGTTCATTTAGTTCATTAAAGAACTGAAAAGGGGAGTTAAGAGTGGAAAAAGGCAAGAGAGTGTGAGATCAATTTCGAAAAAGCCAAATTAAGAGTGAAACACGAGTGTGAGTGACATTATTTGAGTGCATACACGTGAGGGAGTGCTGTGAGGATTTATCTCTAACATTTATTCACAGATTTCAAAATATGACTTCTCAATCAAACAAAGAAGGATAGGAGGATCCGTCTTGGAACATATGGGCGTGATGTTTAATGAGATTCGGGATAGGATGGATAGACAAGATGCTGAAATTACAACTTGGCGTGAAGGGCATCCCCAAAGAATCCGAAATGCTAGAAGGCAAGAAAAGCATATACCCATAGATGAATCTGATGAAAATCATGAGGATGAGTTCGATGAAGAAGAAGATCGAGCTTCAATAAATAGTGGGGGCAGATCTGGGCCAAGGAGAGAAAGGCGTGGTAGAGGGTTTCAAAGAGGTCCAAGATGGCAAGATGGGGTTGACAGAAACTTGGGAAGCATCAAAGTAAAGATACCTTCATTCGAAGGGAAAAATGATCCAGAAGTGTACTTGGAATGGGAGAAGAAAGTGGAGTTGATATTTGAGTGCCACAACTACTCCGAGGAGAAAAAGGTAAAACTTGTTGTTATTGAGTTTACTGATTATGCTATTATTTGGTGGGATCTAAATAAACGATTTTACCTACATTTTTGCAATCTCTATTCGATACTTCTCGTTATGTAACTTGGATATAGAATGGTCAATAAGGAAAGATGTGGTTAAACATTTGCTGAAGTCATGATGCGACGTTCTAGGTTATGTATCGTTCAAATCGTAGTTTTATATCATAGATTTTCACACAAACCTATGCATTACACGTAGTCGCTTGAATACATGTTTGATGTGAACTATAATATGATTTGAATTTCTAGATAACACAAGGTGGAGACTAAACCCAGTGAGCTTTTGAGTCTATTTGTTCTTCTTAGAGGGTTATAAATACATTTTGTGTTTGTCAAATTTCATTGAAATAGCGCATCTACTCGTTGTTTAGTCTCATTATTCTTGTTTTGGTTAATAGTCAAGTTAAAATATTTGCTACCATGCTAAATAATCTTCTGTCGTAGACGTGGAAGAACTGTATCACCCTAGGATGTGATTTTAATTCGTTGTTTTCCACCCTTTTGACTTTTGTTCTATCCAAAATAAATGATAAAAAATTTCCTTAGTTTGCCCCTTTGAGCCATAAAATGCCCTTTTTCTTTAATCACCATTATCCTTTTCTTTGCTCCAACTTGACCAACTTGGAGTTTACCATTGAAAAATTGATCAACTGTTAGTAGTGATAAAGCAGTGTGTCGATTGAGAAGAAGACGAAAACAAGATGATGTTTGGGGTAGTTGCCTTGATATTCAGTGAATATTCATTTCAAAAGCAACGAAGTGGAAAAAAAAATGAGGCTGAAAAAAGAAAAGAAAGAAAAAAAGTTGAAAGAAGAAAAGGAAAAAAAAAGAAGAAGAAAGAAATTTAAAAATATGAAAAGAAGAGAATGAAAAGATGAAAGTTGGTAGAAGAGATGATGAAAGAAGATGAAATATGCCTTACAACACCACTCTAAAACTACTTAATGAATCTGTTATATTCTTTTTCATTGCTTAAGCCACGTTGCAACCTTTGAAAAATCCTATTTGATCCTAGAAAACATAGTTTGGATATGTAAGCGATGGGAGGGGGATTAAAACATGGTAGCGATTAATTTTTCATGACTATTGGCATTCTATCCACGAGACTACTGTTCTTTCGTTTCATGCATCTTTTTCGAGTCATATGTGAGCGTTTCTTGTTTTGAAAACATATTTTCTTTGCATACATATACTAGAGAGATTACACATGTTTTGAGCGTTTCGCTTGAGAGTGTAATTAACATTGTGAGATTCATAGTTGAAGCATAGTTGGAAGGTTATCCAAGTTATATTCCAAGTTCATGAAATGCGCTTGTTCATTTGACTACCACGTACATCACACACGTGCAATTTTGATGAGAAGCTCTATTGATTTATACGATGCATATGCTTGGGATTGTTTTTCATGACGTAAGTGGATGTTTGGTTTTGTTTCTTCTTTTTCGTTATTCTATTTCAAATCATTGTTTTATGATAAGGAGTATTGAATGCTATGTTTTTAATAAAACTTTTTAAATGTATAATGAAATAAAGATGGTTGTTGGTGTCTTATTCGATGAGAATCCTCACGAGACTTCACTCGTCCTACTAAGGACACCTAGGGGTTAAAAAGGCTTGTTGTATATGCTAAATACAATTGCGTTGCCTGCGACAGTGAGTTAGGATTTGTAAGTATAGTAGTATTTATTTTATGTTTTTCTTTGCTCGAGGACTAGCTAAGTGTAGGTTTGGGGGTGTGATCTGGAACGAATAGTTCCCATTTATAGTCCTGAAGATACGCCTTGCTAGCCCACTTTATTTGATTATGAAGTGTTTCTAATAAGTATTATATGTTTTGTAGGTTTTGGAGGCTTAACATGAAAATGCACTAAAATCCAATGATTACTGTCTTTGGAAGACATTCTGGGCTCAAAAGGTAATTCCAGTGAAAGTTGAATGCAGTATTAGTCTCGGTAAATCGCATTTTTGACAAAGAATACTTTGGATTTGAGATATAAAATGTAGATCTTCAGTTACGGACACGTGGCCACAAACGGCGATTCTATCCGAGTTTCGAGCAAAAATTATCGCAATTCTACGAAAGTCGCGCAGTATAGCGAAAACTACCTCGCTCGAGCGAATTGCACGAGCGACCTGTGAAAAAACCAAAAATGTGCATTTTGTTAAATTAAAGTGCCCAGCGAAGGTGGTTTGTGCATACGACCTCTAGAAATGAAAGTACAGCAATTTTAGTACGATTCGGCTTAGGAAAGCTTCCTAAATCCTTCCAAATCTATGTAAATCCTATTCTAAATTAAATTTTAGGTTACACATCATTACACAATATTAGATACATCCATATGCAATAAAAACTTCAGCCATTGAAGAGAAAACAACAAGGAGAAGAAGAAGAAGACCAAGGATTTCCATGGCCTCCTCCATCAACCTCTTGCCAATCTTCAATTCTATGGTCAACTAAACCTAGATCTAGGTTTCAATGAAACCCTAGCCAAGTAATAGAGAGTTATTTATGTTTTTTTTTGTTTTAACATGTATGGATGATGATTACATGTTTTGAGGATTTTAAATAATAAAATTGAACTTCTATTGATTAAATTGTTACTTTCAAAGTTTATTCTTGTCTTAGATCTATTTTGAATGTGATGTGCTCAATGATCTATATTTGTTGTGCTTGTATGGATTATTTACATGTAATAGTGCTTAATTGAATTGTGATATCAAGTAGCCGAATAGTTCATGCCTAGGAAAGACGGATTGTGCCACAACCCTAGTTTAGTATGAGACAATCCGTGCCAACCGAAGATGAATTATGTTTGTACATGAATCGTAATTATCTTCTTGATGGAGGATTTGGGATTGTAGCTACAATTCTCCGTTATCATCCAACGTAATAAGCTAATTGAATGTATAAATACCCTTATTTTGAAGCTAGTGGTTGATTTGCAATCCTAGGTTCCATACACATATTTATTAAAATAACTTTTAAATTCTTTCATAGTTTAGATTTATTTTCACTGTTCTTAGTTTAATTAAAATCAAAATCAAAATCCATTTTTCATAATTGAATAGGTTTAGGTTTCAAAATTAAAGTGTTTTAGTAATTCAATCTCTGTGGGTTCGACCTTTACTTCTAGACTACAAATCCTTCGAAAAGTAAATCATACGTTTATATCTTGATTCTGACAGCATCAGCGTCCCAGAAGTGGCTTCCTCGGTATCAGTGCCTCCTTCTATCCTCTTCTTCACTCCTACCTTCGCCTTTCCCTTTTCTTTTCTTTTACGTTTTTGTGCGTTGGACCAAAGAGTTGTCGCCTTGCCAAACCGACTCGAGGCACATATGATCTCATCTATAGGCAAAGGGAGCATTCCACTCTGCTCAATAAGACGATGAATAGGCTAAGTGCCCTTCAGATGGCGCTTAGCGGCAATATACCGCGTCGGCTGGACTAGGAAGTCGATATATAGGCGAGGCAGACAAACTCACCGATCGGTCCCCATGGTAAAGAGAATGCAAACGTTCCACGGTTCCAATTTCTCATGATAGGATGTCATGAGAATACAATTACAAAGGACGAGGTGTAGGAGATGGTAGTCCTCAATGAGGTGTCTGTCCTCTATCAATGCAATGCCGTTCCACCTGCCCCACTGGTAATCTCTGGGGATATAAGGGATGGTGAGGTCTCTGGGGTACCTGGTAGTTGGGGAGAGAAGCAGTCGAGTACCTCAGAAACCCCTACAGTAGTTACGATGGTGATAGGACTAAAGATGACCTCGCGCCCTCGGAAGAAAGATCTAGATGTGAGAGGTGCAGTCGGGTCCTTGATCACAATCGCACAGGCCTCTCGCACCCAAGTGAGGTTGATTCGTTTGGTTTGAATCAACATATCATACCAGAGTGGCATTTCTTAGATTCGCACTAGGAACCATGAGGCGGATAGCCATATCAACTCCAATGGCCTCTTAAGCATCACTTTTCTGGTTTGGAAGTAGCGATTAAACCAGACTTGATCCTCCGTGTTTCGATACCCGTGTGCGGGTAGTGGATTGGGAATAGTGAGGTCAAGGGGTTTGGACTTGTGATACCCGATGATAGAATTCATAGCGAAGAACCTGAAATAGAAAAAAGAAAGGAAAGGACTAAATAATATAGAAAAAACTGAACAAAAACAAAAATCTGTTACTGCATAAGTTTGATCGATTGAACATTTTTTTATCGATTGAAAAATGGCTGGTCTCGATCATTTGAGCCTAGCTCGATTGATCGATCAAGCACAGAAATTCTGATATAGATCAAGAGAGTTGGATCCATTGATAACCGTCACAGAAATAGAAGGAAACGCAGATATAAAGAAAGAAAACAACAACAAAACAACATAGATGACTACTAATTGGTTGGAAAACCAATGAGGGGGACACCCCCTCTTAGTTGTAATAGAAATGAACGAAGGAGGTCCTGGAGACCGTACCTCAGGTTTTCGCATTGTGAAGAGGAGAGGGGATGATGGTGATGTTATGGGGGTGATCAGGGACCTCCAATTGATGTGTGTGAGTGAGTGAAACACCAAGTTTCCCTACGCTCTCTCTCTGTCTTTGGGCGGTTGAGAGTGTAAGAGAAGAGAGAGAGACTGATGAAGAGTACTCAGGACGCCTTGTTTAAAAACATGTCTCGACCAATCTTGAACGCTCGATTGATTGAACTTATGATCGATTGAGCATTGTTTAAGCGCTTGAGGATTCAAAAACCTCGATCGATTGAGAGTGATTCGATCGATCGAACACAATTTTTCTAGATATCCTTTAGGCAGAATACCTGTGTAACCCCAACTGACATAAACTAAGACTTATAGGAAAAAATATAATACAATTTAACACAGAACATGTAAGCCAGAAATGATCATCATAGTAATATAAAATTGCAAATTTTAGAAATATAACTTTTTATAGCATCCATTTGCAAAATTATTTCCCCCAAACTTGGTAATTAGACCTTATTACAATGAAAAGCTAAGATTTAAACTAAGAATAACAGTGCTTGTCTAGGATTACACTTCAATTGTTAAAAGATGGATAAATGAATAAACACAACTGAAGTGAATCACTATTCTTCGAACATGAAAATTTCCTCTTCCACAATTGTTTCATTCTCTGCTAAATCTTCTATGTTGGAGTCCAAACTTAATAATTCCTATTCCTAGAATAGTCTGGAAGCGGCAAGGATATCATCAAGCATGTCTGGAATCTCCAAGGAATTGATTGAGCTTGAGAGAGCTGATCCTGTCAGAGACATGGATAATAGAGTGTAGCTCCGCAGTTGTTCAAAATCAGCCCATGACCCCATCGAATACACTGACCGTGTATCATCATCATTCCTCATATTTAATCGCCTGCAGGGGAGAGATAATATGGAATAGCTTATTATAATCAAAGTCACACTCAAAAAGATAAAATAGAAACAGAAGAAAATGAAAATAAACAAAAATGCAAGAAGTGAAAAGTTTATAGCAACAAGTTGAGGACTCTATCTTTTTGGTGTTTTAAGTAGAAGAGTAGTTCGGCTCATCCAGTTGGATGTGCTCAACTTCTGTTTGGAAGTTTTCCAAGAACAGCTATAACCTTTGACCATTGAAGATTTCATCGTTATTGGGATTTATTAGCTCAGCGACCCCATGTAGAAAGACAGATTTAACGATAAATAGACTTGTCCACCGGGATCGGAGCTTTCTTGGGAAAAGGTGAAGGCGAGAGTCATATAGCAAGTCTTTCTGCCCCGGCTCGAATGTTTTACAAAAGTTCGTCTGATCATGGTGAGTCATACGCATCTCTACGAATTTCCTCTAGCTCTACGAGTTGGAGTTTTCTTAGATGACCTCCTTCTTTAATATCGAAGTTTAATGAGAATGTCACCCAATATGCTTTATGCTTGATCTCGACAGGGAGGTAACATGCCTTTTCGTACACTAGCCTGTACGGGGACATTCCCAAGTTTGTTTTGTAACCGGTACGGTATGCCTATAGAGCATCGGTTAGCTTGTATGCCTAATCTTTTATGTTTGAACTAATTGTTTTTTCCAAAATGTGTATTATTTCTCGGTTAGCCAACTCTGCTTGCCCATTATTTTGTGGGTGGTAGGCTAGAGTGATCTTGTAATTGACCCTGTACTTCCTAAGGAGTGACTCCAATGGCCTATTGCAGAAGTGCTTATTAATGCCCTCGGGGTTCCGAAACGCGATAGAATGTGTTCTTTTAGAAAGAAAATTACTATTTTGTGGTTATTGCATCTCGTCGGTATCGCCTCTACCCATTTTGATATATATTCCACAACTAGAAGTATGCATTCACAGTTGTTCGATTTTAGAAGCGGGCCCATAAAATCTATGCCCCAATAATTGAATATTTCAATTGTGATAATAAGAGTTAAAGGCATAGAGTTCCTTTTTGAAATTATTTTAAGCTTTTGACAGTGTTGGCACGCTTTACAAAAGGAATAAGCATCTTTAAATATGGTGGACCAGTAGAAACCGCTGTGTAGGACTTTTTGTGCGGACTTTTGTGAAGCCAAATGGCCACCGTAGGCTTCAGAATGGCATAATGCTAGGATTACAGTTATATCCTCATTCACAATGCATCGTGTTATGACCTGATCAGCACAATATTTGAAAAGGTACGGGTCATCAAAGAAAAAATGACGTGTGAACGAGAGGAATCATTTCTTATCCTTATTTGACCAATGCCCGAGGGTTTCTCCCGTGACTATATAGTTTACAATATCTGCCTACTAGGGTAAACTAGAAACATTAGTAGCTATTTGTCTAGGAATTCTTCTTTAATCGGTGTTGGTTTAGTCTTGTCAACAAAGGTTAACCTGGATAGATGGTCAACGACCACATTCTCTACTCCTTTCTTGTCCTTAATGGTCAGGTCAAATTCTTGGAGTAGTAGTATCCATCTAATGAATCTTTATTTTGCATCCTTCTTAGACAAGAAGTATTTAAGTGTTGAATGATCTGTGAAACAGACTATTGGTGACCCTATGAGGTACGATCAAAACTTGTCTAAAGCAAAGATGATAACAAACAACTCTTTCTCAATTATAGTGTAGTTCATTTGAGCATCATTTAGAGTTTTGATAGCGTAATATATAACTTAAGGCTTGTTATCTTTCCTCTGGCCTAGGACTGTTATCAATGGTGCAGGGAAGATATTGTCAATGGTGTAATCACTAGCATCGCACATTAATTTGAATGGGAGACTCCAATCGGGAGCTCGGATAATAGGTACAGTTGTGAGGAGTTGCTTTAGTGTATCAAAAGATGTTTGACAGGCATCCGACCACTCGAAAGTTACATTTTTGACAAGCAATTGACAGAGTGGTCGGGAAATGGCACTAAAGTTTTGAATAAACCTTCTATAAAAACCCGCATGTCCCAGGAAAGAGCAGATATTTCTAGCTGTGCAGGGAGCAGGATGGTTTGAGATTATATCTATTTTTGCCTTATCCACTAGGATATATTTGTCAAAAATTATGTGGCCTAGGACTATCCCACTGGTCACCATAAAATGGCACTTTTCCCAGTTCAACACCAAGTGTTTGTCCTCACATCATGTTAGCACACGTTCAAGATTTTCTAAGCAATTATTGAAACTATGGACGAACACAAAAAAATCATCCATAAACACTTCTAGTATCTGCTCGACCATGTCACTAAATATACTAGGCATGCACCGTTGGAAGGTAGAAGGTGCATTACACATGCAAATGGCATTCGTCGGTAAACAAAAGTAATGAATAGACATGTAAAAGTTTTTTTCTCCTAATCTTCAGAAGTGATTTCAATTTGATTATAACCACTGTATTTGCCTAAAAAGTAGTAGTATTTGTGACCCGCCACTTGTTCTAGCATTTGGTCCATGAATGGCAAAGCAAAGTGGTCTTTACCAGTCATAGTGTTCAATTTTTGGTAATCGATACACATCCGTCAACCGATGGGGACGCGTGTCGGTACTAACTTGTCGTCGCTATTTGAAATGACAGTTATACCTATCTTCTTTGGTGCCACCTGGGTCGGACTAACCCAAGGACTATTAGAAATTGGATATATGATCCGAACATCAAGTAGTTTTAAGACTTCCTTTTTGACTACTTCTTGCATATTGGGATTCAAACGTCATTGCATTTGTTGTGTTGGTTTAGCGTCCTCTTCCAAATATATTTTATGGGTGCCAACGGACAGACTTATGCCTTTGAGGTCAGCAATAGTCCACCCCAATGCCCCCTTATATTATTTTAGCATTTGGATTAGTTTACCCTCTTGTTCTAGACTTAGAGTAGATGATATGATAATTAGGTATGTCTTTTTAGTCCCTAGGAAAGCATATATGAGCTCCTTTAATTCCAAGTCGGGAAACTGAAAATTTGAGGGCATAACTAATTTTGTTTTCAGAGGTAATGGTTCATATGGTGTTACCCACATGTATTCAGCTCTATCCTTCTCTTTCGTTTCCATCATGAGGCAAGTCTGATTTAAGTCAGCATCTAATGGGGTGGAGTTTGTAGGTTGGTAGACAGCATCCAATTATGACACAACTACCTCGAAGGGATCTTTGTAACCGATAAAATCAGTCTCATCTTCAAGGATTGTCTCGATGAGGTTCACTTCCTCCTCATCCTCGTATTCTTCATGTCTGGGATTTGAAATGATTTTGATGTTCAAAGTCATATTCCCGAATAAGATGGTCATTATACCACTTCTTATTTTTATCGTGGCATCAATTATGTTAAGGAATGGATATTAAAAAATTATTAGGATTTGTACACATGGATTGGACACAGGTTCAATGTCCAAGATTATAAAATCAATTGTGAAGACAAATGAGCCTATTTACACGAGGACGTCCTCTAGCATCCCTCAAGGGTATTTCACCGACCTATCTGCCAGTTGTAGTGCAACTCGAGTAGGTTTGAGTTCACCTAACCCTAGTTGTTTATCGACGGAGTATGGCAGCCGGTTTACTCTTGTTCCTAGATCGAGGAGTGCGTTGTCTATTCTTTGATTCCCTATTTGACATGAGACAGTAGGAGTACCAGGGTGTTTGAGTTTTGGAGGCAATTCATTTTGGATGATTCCGCTTGCTTGGCAAGCAACATATGCGTGTTTTTTCACACTTTGCCGCCTCTTGACCGTGCAGAAATCTTTAAGATACTTAGTATATGCCGGCACTTGCTTAATTGCATCAAGGAGTGGAAGGTTTATTTAACTTGTAATCCTGATTTTTTATCTCATTTTTGGGTTTCTTTAGCATTTGAGGGTAAGGCGCAGGGAAAGGGTAATTTGGTAATTCATCATTAACGAGCTCCTTTCCAGGCCATCTCTAAACTTCTTCGACTTCGATAGGAGCTTCATCATTTAATTACAATGGTTTGTTATTAGTGAATGGTTCCTCTTCCTGAGTAGATGGTTCCTTTTTATTTACCACTTCATCCTCTTCATACTCTTCAGGTGTAGGAAGAGGCATGTTTTGTCCAATAATCTTGTCGCTTCTCAGAATAGTCACGGCTTTTGCATGTTCTTGATTATTGGGACCATGGTTATATCCCTTAGGGTTTGGAAGTGGTTGGGCAAGAAATGTTTCTCCTGATCCCTCCTGTCGTGCATCTATTCTCTCTAACGTCGCAGACATTTTACTCATCCTTTAAATTAATTGCTGCGTTAAGTTTGCATTAGAGAGCGGATCTTCCTCTTGCACCTTTTTATGTGGTGGTACGTATACATTAGACTATTAAGTATTAGAGGGTTGAGCTTGATTGTAGTTATTAGATCTGTTTTGATTGAACTGTTGGGACGGTCTATTGTATTGCCCTTGATATTGGTTATTGTTGTTGTAGGGCTATTGCTGGTATTTATTTTGGGTCCCAGCATCGTTCTTCCAATCAAAACTGGGGTGATTCCATCGATTGTTATTATTTTGAAAATTATTATTGTTATTATAGGAATTCCCCACCCCTCAATATCCTTGCATGATGTTCATTTCTATAGGGGCCTGTTCTTAAAAATATGGCACATTGGGATGGTATTGAGCTGTGTGTCCCAACATATTGCATGTGCTGCATGGTTCTTTAGGCAAAGCCTGCCTAGAAATCTCTCCTTTCATCCCAAACTACTCCACTTTCCTTGCTAGTTCTTCGTATTTAGTCATTAGATGAATTTTTTCCACCTCGTATGACCACTAAACTTAAACGTCAAATAATAACAAAAGAGTAATGAAACCTTCACTCAAAGTTGAGAGCGTTTCATAGATTTGCTTCTCTTATGCCCACATCATGGGTATGAGAAGTGGTGAACCATCAGCTTCTTTTGTGAAGGACTTAATGGTGAAATGAAAAAGTTGGTTGAAACCATGAGCGCAGGTGCATTTCTTAGTAACAACATCGAAGAGGCTGAACCTTACTTTGAGTGGTTGGCTGAACATGCTCATGAATGGTCCAATTCTGAAACCATCTTATGCAACTAGTTAGTAGGTGTAGAGGAGAAAATCATATATCAATTAAAAACTAAATTTCTTTAAGAAGGCAGTGTTCATCGCATGCCAAGTGAAGATTGAATTTGGTTTGAGGGTGAGCAACCACACTTTTGCTTTATCCTTCAGGGTGAAGGCGAATAGCATTAAGCATGTCACATTTACAGGACAGTTTTGGGAGAATGTTTTGCAGACATCCTCAAAATCCTTATAGATATGCCTTCTTGCTCTCCAATCCGTGAAAGGTTGGAAGGAGTTGAATCATTCCGCTGTGAAATTGGAATTCGCCCGCATGTGGTGGAATGAGAATACAAGATGGTGTAGGTGCATGTTCGGGTTACATGAGATTGCGCAAAGGATGCAACGAATCGTCAATAGGCACAACCACATTCTCACCATTTTCACTTTGATTATCACCCATTGAATCTGTAGGTGTGGCTACGGGAATAATAGAACTAGAGGAATCAGATGAGTATAATGGATTTTCAAAAATTCCTTCCATTGAATTATACGACATGAAAGGAAAAAGTCTAAAAAGATTTTAAACCTAAAGAAAAAGAAAAAGAAAAATAGAAATAGATGAAGAAAGAGCGAGGTAATCTAAGTATTAACTGGTTGCCTTCCCCAGAAACGGTGCCAAAAATTTGACACGTGATTTATTTGTGCGCTCTTGTGTGCAATACCCAAGTGTAGGTAGACGTGCAAGCAGTATTCTGGTAAGACCAAATCAATCCCACAGAGAAGGTTATAAGTTATTTACTTAGACTAAACTCAAAAAGAAAATAAAAA
The DNA here is from genome assembly GCA_033977485.1 of Hydrangea macrophylla. NCBI lineage: Eukaryota > Viridiplantae > Streptophyta > Magnoliopsida > Cornales > Hydrangeaceae > Hydrangea > Hydrangea macrophylla. The sequence goes on along the minus strand of CM066997.1, from coordinate 58,031,255 downwards.
TTCAATGTTTAAATAAGATGTAGAACACAAAGTTCCACAATTAACAACTACTAAAGTAAAGAAACTAAATTAAACTAATGATTAACTAATTAACTAAAGCGATATTTGAAATGATTTTTAACTTTGTGAAAAGGAAATGTTGGGATCACACAAATCCACAGTGACCTAACCATCTACCATGCAGTTATAGTAAAACTCTATGGATTACACCCATCTACAGTATTCTGTATTTTTCTAAAGATAAAGTATCAATAGTCCTTTCATGACCGGGACTATATCATCACAATTGATTCAAAATACGTGAAGGCGGTTTAAAACAATAGTTAAGACTCGCACTGTGAATGATGTAAGCATTCAAAGTGGTTCGCAAAAGTTATTGAAGAAAAATGCCTTAAGGCTTAAATTTAAAAAACTATTTTGACAAACTGAGCATATGGAGACAGTTTGATAACAAATCTCAAAAACAGGAAGTCTAGGAATACTTCAAAGGACCATCTCAAGAATCTGAGTGTTCGATCGATCGACTTACTCTCGATCGATCGAGCATCATCATCTCTCAATCGATCGAAATGTCTTCGATCGCTTGACTATATCCCTGATTCGATCGATCGAACTAACTTCGATCGATCAAACGCAGGTTTTATTCTGGTGCATGGCAAAGGCTGGAGATCATTGTTTCATTGTGATCTCCCAACTCTGGCACTACTCAGACATGGTCTGGAGTATCACAGATTGGTTTTTAACGTGAGAAATCATTAAGGGTCTGTTTGGTTGTGTTTTAATCATAAAACTTTATAAAACTATGGTTTATTATGAAACTAACGTGCTAAACTATAACAATGACAGATTACACTACGAGATTCAACTAGCAAATTGTAAATAACAATAATGCGAAACCTTAAATGAAAGCAACTTCTATTAAACGTTGAATGCTTCGAACTAAAGCAATATCCCAAGATTAAAACCTACAAAAGTTAAAACAATGCTCTCTATCTTTCTTTAAAACTATAAAACTAAAAGTGGGTGCCCTTATAGATGTGTTCATAACTAGTATATATCGAAAAACCTAGGCTAGGGTTACAATTATTCATTTCTGCTGTATGCACGTAAATTTTGACAAAAGGCATGTTCGATCGATTGAACTGAATTCGATCGCTTGAACCTTGGAATCCTCGAGCGCTTGAACTGGCTTTGATCGATCAAACAATCGATCGCTTGAACCTTCTTCGATCACTCGAACTCCACATTTCAGCTTTGAATTGCCTTACTTGTAATCAAGCCTTACCCTTTTTCTATTATTCATTCGTGCACACAGCAAAATAGCAATCTGCACAAAGAACAGCTAAAATAACACAACTTGTCATAGATTTGTCACATTAAATATAAATTGGCATTGTAACATGAATTGCAGATATAATAGGAAGTTGTAAACTATATCAGTATATTTTCTTATTTTTGCACAGTTGTATTTTACAAATACCCCCGCTTGTCACTAATAACCCAAGTGAGCTTTTGAGCCATTCTTTTTTTCTTGAGGGTTTTATAAAATTACTCTTACATTTTGAAAAGCGTTCTAATTCGTTGAAAGTCTCAATTTTCTTCATTTTGAATGATCACTAGAAGAGAACGTTCAAGATTTACCAAAATTTAGAGCTCTTGAATTTACTGAAATGAATAATCCTATTAACTTAGAAGATGATTTAGGCCATCTTTTGACCATACATGCAAAATACAGCCTTGGTCTACCTTTATACTATTCCTTTACTTCACCTCTTGAGCTTATCATAATTGCCTTGTCTTCAAAATCCTAAAGTCTATACCTAACTCCAAATTAGGAGTTCAAGCCTCAGTTCTTTATTTAGGTATGATTGAGATATGTTGCGTTGACAAGAAGTGTTAGTGTGAAGAAGGAAAGTTGGCAAAGAAAAAGAAATAAAAAGAAAAAGAAATGCATGAAACAAGCAAAAATAAAATAAATATTCCATTGGTTGTCAAGAAAAAATAATAATAAAAAGAAGAGTGGAAAAAAATGAAAAAAATAAAAGAGAAGAAGAAGAGAGAAATTGGAAATGTGGGAAAGTTTGAAAAGTTATATTAGATATCCCAATCACATCCTTTTAACCCAGTTGAAAATCACGAGCCTCTTTCTTCTCAATCTAACACCTCTTTTTCAAAGTCCTGATGATTTTAAGTGAACTAGAAATGAGAGAGTTCTCCACGGTATCTCATTTTTCTGGTTAAAAGCATCCTTTCATGAGACTTTATGCACTAAAATGTCCATTTTTCTATTTAGTTATGAGAAGCATTAGATTCCATTTACATTTACTCTTTATAGCTTTCATCTCATGAGTGATAATTATTACACTAAAATTAGAGTGATTTCATCTTTTCAGTGTAATCCCAGTGAGAGTTAAATCAAAATGAACGATGTGGTAGTGTCTTAGGTTGTGCGAGCTTTGAAATCAAAGTTTTGTATTTTGGTTGTCCATTCACATACTGTAGCACCTTGAATTTCTCTAGAAATTCCACGTCGGGTATTAGAAAATAGTAATAATTACCCGGGAAACGACTACAGAAGGTCCATTAGGATTACCCTAATTAGAAGCCTCTATAGGATCTTTAGTAGTCGTCTTAGTAACGATGACGATGATGATTCTGACCTAGAACTAATGAGAATAGTCATAACCTTGACGTCCTAGATTTCATCTAAGATTCATAGACAGACTCACACCTAGGCTATACCTAGCGTGTACTCACATACTACTATTTTGCACTAAACCCTTGGGCATACATCCTGAGGTACATAACCCGAGAGTAGACCCCACAACTGCCACATGGCAGCTATACACATGCACACACCACCCTATGTGGACCCCACTCAATCTACCCTTCAACATAAACACACATACATGTATACCTTGTAATGTTCCAACAACACACAAATCTCCCTCACCCTTCCTTGTATAAAGATACTCACCCTCCCTCATTTAACCCCTCTTCATAATCATCTTAGCCTTCACAATCTGTCCAACAGATTGTTATTTAGAGAGAACCCAAGAGAGAGCTTGAGAGATTATCCCCCACACTTACACCCGTAAAACACCACACACCCATACATTGTGTACACCCACACACCCGTCTCTACACCATCTCTGTCCAGTCCCTCATACACAGCACACACGCACACGCAGAGAACCAGAGGAGGGAGAAGAAAGATGAATAAAGAAGAAGATGAGTTGATCGGAGAAGAAGAAGAGGAACCCAGATCCTATAAGGTAAACCAAGCACCCCCGTTGATTCTTGGCCCCTTGCATGTCTTGTAGGAACCCCCTAGACCCTTGTATGAAGCCAAACAGGGACTAAGGCCCTCTGTGAACCTCCGACGGCCATTAAAGCTCCATTTAAAAGCTTGATTTCCCAAGTATGACCAAAACCCACAAAAGCTACATCAAGAAGACCCCCTTGCTCCCATTAGAACCCCCGTTGAACAGTTTTCGAAATGGGGTTCGTTTGCTAGGCCATGCAGGCCATTATTCTCATTTTTGGCCAAAAGAATAATCCTCTGGTGGGACCCCAAAACGAATGAACCAGATTGTGAGCCTCAAGTATGTTGTAGAAGGCCCAATTCCGGTCATTTCTCCGTTGGTTTCATCGATTTTGATGGAGAGATGAGGAAGATATGAAGAGAGAGTTTTTTAAGCGAGCCCCAATTTTCCGGCTGCCTAGTCTCTCCGGAGAAGAAGGCCAGAACCCTAGGCACTTTAAATGCTTGTACTTCAAGCTTTACCAATGGTACAAACCCATTTGTATTAGGGTTATATCATTTTAATTATAAGTGGGTCGGGTCATTCAAAATAGCCCGGAAGCCACTTAACCAAATAGCGTCGTTTGGCTTCGGATCGTAGCAGATTTGTTCGGGTCACGGTGCGGGTCAGGCTGTGAGTGTGAGTGGGTCAAGGTTTGGGTAAGGGCCGGGTTTTATAAAACTCGTGGACTTTTTAAGTCCAATAGCGTCGTTTTGACGCCGGGTTGGGGACAGGGTTTTCGGGCGGGTTCTGTTGTGTCTATAGATGGGTTAGGTTCGGGTACGGGTTCGGTCTAGGGTTGGGTTAACGGGTAGGTTTTGATTGTGAGTTAGTTTGGATCACAGGTTTGAGTTTAGTTCAACCCAATGGGTTCTTGGGCCGGGTTAGTTTTAGTGTGCGTTTCGGCTACCCAATTAAGTATGAGTTTGGGTCGGGTCGGGTCGGGTCGGGTCTGACCCTTTGGGTCAAACTTTAGGTTCTTTCGTGAGTGTTACCGGGTTGCCCAGTCAGTTCGGGTCGGTCAAGGTTTTGACCCGTTGGGTCCTTATTATTATTAATTACTTATGTATAGTTTAAAATAGTTTTAATTAACAAAATTAGTTTTAAGTTACATAATTAACATTTCTAAATTATGAAATATTATCGTATAATATTTCAAATATTCTGAGTATTATTGTTATATCATGTTATATATATATATGTATATTTATTATTTATATGTATAATATAAATGATTAATATTAGGTTTTCTAAGTATTTAAATAGATTTTAAACACTTACCAGCTTTAATAAATTATGGAAAATTAAGTGAATGCCCCAAATGCTATTTTTAAGATATCCCAAGACTTATAAAGTTATAGTAGCATATGTTAGTAATTTTAATAAGTAATAAGGAGCTATTCTATTAGTATATTAATTATTATAAATACTAAACGAGCTCCGAAAATTATGAGATAAATACTGGTAGTGTATTTTAATATCTAGTTTTAATAAAAATACTTCTAAGTACTAATTTCTCAGTATAATTATAATTATGTATTTAAATCCCCTTTTGAGTAATTTCTGATATATGTATTATCTTCAATAATTCATAATAAATAATCTAGGACTCCGAAAATTACGCGGTCAGGTCCCAGAGCCTTAGAATAATGCCTAGATCGTTCTCCTTATGTCTCGTGACCTTTCAACTCGGTCGAAAATACAACTTGTCTTTAGGGCCCGCATTAGTGTTAGCTGCTATCAAGGATCGGTCATTGTTGTTCTGTTTCTTCTAGTTATTGTTGTAGCACTTGACAGTTAGCTGCTATCAAGGATCGGTCACACAAGGTGAGTTTCCTAACCTCACTCTAATGCTAACAAGGTTAATTAAAGATACTTATAAACCGCCTGAATGATGTGTTGTATAGAAATGTGTTGTTTACGATGCTCTATGTTCCCCGAAATCGGTATCGCTATGATTAATTGTCCTTTGGTTGTGCTATCTCATACTTGAACATATCAAGGGTTTATCTATATAATTAGTAGTATTAAATCCTTATTATGATATCCATGTTTATATGATGATGTTTTCGCTATCAAAATGACAATTGCACATTTTGTGATGATTGCTAATCAGAGTAGTTAAAGCATGGCATGTTGATGAAGTAAATGAAAGGGGTAGTGATGTATATGAGTAATTGATAATGGACACTTGCATTTCATGACTCGAGTTAGTATGCAAGATGTGATTGAGAAAGAGAAGTGAATTTGAGTAATGTACCAGTTGGGCGACAGCCAACGTGCCAGTTGGGCGATAGTTTTGAGTTCTAGTTAGGCGACAGTTAATGTGCCGGGCGACAGCGTGAGTGCCAGTTGGGTGATAATTGATGTGCCAATTGGGCGACAGCATGAGTGCCAGTTGGGCGACAGTTTGAGTGCCAGTTGGGTGACAGTTAATGTGCCAGTTGGGCGATAGTTAATGTGCCAGTTGGGCGATAGTACGATTGCCAGTTGGGCGATAGTTTGAGTGCCAGTTGGGCGACAGTTAATGTTCTAGTTGGGCGATAGTTAATGTGCCAGTTGGGCGACAGCGTGATTGCCAGTTGGGCGATAGTTTTGAGTTCCAGTTGGGCGACAGTCAACGTGCCAGTTGGGCGATAGTTTTGAGTGCTAGTTGGGCGATAGTTAATGTGCCAGTTGGGTGATAGTTGTTCTGCCAGTTGGGCGACAACGTGAGTGCCAGTTGGGCGGTAGTTTGAGTGCCAGTTAGGCGATAGTCAATGTGCTAATTGGGCGACAGTTAAAATGCCAGTTGGGTGGTGATTAAAATGTCAATTGAGAGACAATTAGAGTGCCTGTTAGGGCGACAGTAACAAGGCGACAGTTAGATTGTTAGTCAGACGACAGATGAATGAGAAAGAGAAAGTGATGAGAAAAGGGATTGACGTGTGAGATGTTTGGTTTTGAGATATGGGTTGTGAGTTCATTTTGATATCCCAACGTAAAGGTAGTAGCATTGGTCATGTATTGACAAGCACGAGCATGTTTATGGAAGGAGAATGTGTTCTATGATGAAATATAATAACATGTTTAATTTTTGATATGTTTTTGTTGAGACCTTTTCTATGACCATGAAAGAATGCATCTTTTGATAAGAGATTAACCGTATCCTAAGATACAGAATAATAACGTGAGTTGAGAGATAATTGTATCTATTGATTGTTGTGCGATTGGGCTCTCACTCAGCTTTGTTCCAAAGCTGACGGCATGCTATGCCCTGGACATTCTTATGTTTAGAGTCATGCAGGTTTTGTTAACAAGGGAGGTGAGCTCAGGAAGCAGTGCTAAGGAGCTAAGGAGGATAAAGTTGGGCTGGAGATTGAAGATAGTTATTTCAGTTCTTTCTTATGTTTAAGTCTATGTAACAAGTGTAGTATTATCCATTTTGTAATTGGCTGAATGTTATCTTAACTTATGTTTTGGTTTCCACTGCTATATTTATATTCTGTTAAGTTTAAGTTATGTTTATACTTTAGCATTGCCCTTATGAATTTTGTGCGGAGTTAGAAGGACAGAACGGTTAATCAACCAGTCATGTGTCTACGGACCCATAAAGGAAAAAAATTTGATTTTCCCTATTTTTGGCTTACTCCGGGGCATGACACATACACACATACTTGAAGATTAATAAGTATGGAATATTTTAATGACTTTTATAGTAGATTAAGTGTAAAGTGTGTGTTGCATGAATATGGCATACTAGAGAGTTTCATGAGATTGTTGAGCTTAACTACATTGCTAAATTAGAGGAAAAATTTCTTGGAAACATTTAAATTAGAACCATTACCATAAACATGAATTTTGTGGGTAGATTCACTTCAAACCCTCACGAGACAACACTCATCCACTTGGGGGAACCTAAGGGTTTAAAGGCTTGTTGCATATGCTAAATGCAATAGCGACTTCTTTGAAAGTGAGTTAGGATTTTTACTTTCTTTTGCTTTCAATGTTTCAAGTTCAAATAACATTGTTGTAGTTCACTTCATTGCTAGGGACTAGCAACAAGCAAGTTGTTGATTAGAGGTGAAAATTGCATATTTATAGCATGTTACATGGCCTTTTATGCAAACTTTTATCCCCAAGTCCCTAGATTTATATGCATATAAATAATTAAGTGTTTTCTATGATGTTGAGACTCAAACATGTGTTTTTACACTACTTTACCAGTTATGGACAGCAATCATTGCATAAAAAGTGATTCTAGTGGAGAGAACAACAGAAGCAGCTGAGAAAATGCCATTTTTGACATTGAAGACTTCGGATTTGGAAGATTTCCCAAGAAATACAAAATGTAGATCTACGAGTTATGGTCATGTGATGAAAAACGGGAGGTCAATCCACGATTTGAGTGAAAAGATATGTCCATTCTCCCATCGGTACACAGAGTTGTCAAAATAAAATAAGTTCAAGCCCTTGAAGAGAGTTCAATCGACTGAGACTTCGATCGATCGAACTAAGTTTGATAGGTTGAACATCATTTTCCCCCAAAAGTTGAGTATAGTCTGCAGGAATCCTATAAATAAGTTGTTTTGATGGCAGACAAAAGGGAGGATGCTCTAGAACACAAAAAATAGCAGTTTTAGGGTTATATTAGGAGTAGATTAGGTTAGATTCATGTTCTTCTTCCTCTTTTCCATTATTATACTAAAGATTATTGAAGATTTTCAAGTTTATAACTAGTTATTTTCAGATTTATTCTAGGATTTTCTTTTCCTTTTCTTTATTTGATTGTTTTATTAATCTAGTTGTTATGATTGTTTCGTTTTACTATCTCTACGTTAGTTTTGTTAGGTTGCAGTAGTTTAGACGTTTGGAATATGTGATGAAACATTGATTCCCAGACTCTGCCATGCAATCTTTAGAAAACCTGGGCTCGATCGATCGAAGTTAATTCGATCAATCGAACCAGAGCCATAGTCAAGTGATCGAAGGCATTTTGATCGATTGAATGATGATACAATCCGATAGATCGAGAGCACGTCGATCGATCGAAACTGTTAATTCCCGAGATGATTCTTTTAAGTGTTCCAAGACTATCTATTTTAGAAATCTGTCATCAAATTGTCCCTATAAGCTAGGTTTGTCACAACAGTTTTTAGAACTTAAGCCTTAAGGCTATTTTCTTTAATGACTTTTGATAACCACTTTTAATGCTAACACCATTTAGAGTACAAGTATTAACCATTGTTTTAAACTGTCTTCTAAGTATTTTAAATCACTTGTGATGATATAGTCCCGGTCATGTAAGGGGTATTGATTCTTTATCTTTAGAAAAATACAGAATGCTGAAGAGGAATGAACTTAATAGAAAGTTAATGAGTATGCATAGTAGATGGTTAGAATCACTGTGAATTCACGTGTTTCCAAAACCTTTAATTTAATTATTTCATTAGTTATGTTTCTTTATGTTTTAGTTTGTTATTTAGTTTAGTTTAATTAATTAGAACCTCCACTCTTATATTCATATTTTTCTTCCTTTAGGTTGTAACCTAGTATACATTCTTCCTATTCCTTCCCTGTGGGATCGACCTAGACCTATCCAGTATTACTTGCACGATCACCTATACTTTGGTGTTGCATAAGAGCGCACAACTTTTTAGTCATGTCAGGAGGTATCACTTAATGTATCATTTCTTCCCTTCTAAATTCTCTATCTTCTTTTCTTTTCTTTTCTTCTCGCCTTTTCTGATACTCTAATGGCTTTTTCTCTTTCTTACAACTATGGTGCTTTGAGTACTTTGCAATGCTAGTTCCTAAACCTATGGATTTGAGTGCTAGTCTATTCCCCCAGGGTCTCAAATGGATAAAGGAAAAAGTGGGGTGAAGGTCGGAGCTTATGATCTCAAGAAATGTCAGAATTTCTAAACTTATCTCACTGGGGAAAGGGTTATATGAGATCCTTGGTCTAGGATTCCTCGTGCTACGAAAGCTCCTTATGCATCGGTGATTCAACTATCCAAAAAGCATATCTTATTAACGGGCCCATATGCTGCTTCTTGGTACCTGGGAGAGAGAGTTCTAAGATAAGCATGCCTTCTAGACCACTTCATTGTGCCTCACGTCCCTCCTCCTAACATGCTAGTGTGGATCGTGATGCGGGAAGGGGGGTCCTGGCATTCCATGACAGTGTCCCGGGACGGATCCAAGGAACACACTTCAAGGAACTAGAACTTCCTCACACGATCCTAGAGACAAAGAATCGCCACCTAATTTTTATCGGGAATTAGGAAACCAAATTTTACTAGCCCAAAATTGAATATGGTTACTCGCCCTTCATTACCAAAAACAAGACTCATGGGTCTTGGTACGAGAGGGGAAGGAGCCCAAGCAGGACTAAAGCACCCCCCCTCGCTCTACCGAATGGTAGGCCTTGATTCAAATATCTTTGTTCTTAATTCATAATAAGTGTTGTTTCCTCAAATATACTAGATAATATATACATGGAAAAAAGGAACATCTAATGAAAATTATTCAAGAGATTAAATCAAATAACAGTTGGATGCACATGCAATACAAGAGAAAGATATACTCATAGTGGCTAGTCCCACCAGGGACCGATGCAAATAAGGAAACGTGTCGTGATATGAAAGAGGGAACGAGAAGATTACATTGGGTTGACTCAAGCGGAGTTGCAAAAAGAAAAAGAAAGGAAACGTGTAATGCAATCTTGCAACAATCCTAGATAAGATGTCTCTAATATATGCACATAAATCGGGACTATCCTAAAGGAATCGTGTCGTTAAAAACAAAGTTGTAAACCTAGGATAAATTCTAAGAGAAGACAGGGATAATACACGATACATGGGTACTAAGCCACATGTGGACGAGTATGTAGGGCTAAAAATACTTATCATTTAAATTTAAAATTTACAAAAATCCATAGATATACACTGTATAGCATGCGATTGCGACGTTAACCCCCAATTGGTACTTAGACCTTATTACAATTTCAAATTAAGATGAAAAATAAAATTTAAAAAAAAAAGTGTCTAGGACTACGACTACAACTCTATAAAGATGATTCAACAAGACCAAAAGCAAAAGTTGGCCACTATTTCTTTAGGTGGTACGATCGTCTTCTATAGCTGCATCATTATAGTACTCTGCCAATTCCTCAACGTTGGAATTCCAAATTGAGAGTTTGCGGTCCCAGAAAGTTCTAAAAGCTTTGAGAAGATCATCTAGTGTGGCTAGATTCTCTGAAGAACTGAAAGCACAAGTGGAGGAGATCTTGGTGATCCCAATGGAGACATGGATAGAGGAGTATAACTCCTCAATTGTTCTCCCGCCTATGGCAGAGTACCGAGGGACCACGTGGGTGGCCTATGAAACAGTTGATGTGGAAGAAAAATTGGTGGAGCATTGAAATTCATAGTGATATTCCTAGACAAGAGAAACAAAGAAATGAACAAGTAAAGAATTAGAAAAAAATTAAATCAAGATTAAAGAAGAATAAAAACAACTGAAATAAGAAACTACAACAAGAAAGAATGTGACTTCGATCCAATGTCACTATTGGCAAGAATGCACAATATGCGCTAGTTGGTAGAGGGCATTGAATCCGATAGAGCAAGTAGCTTGAGTGCACATACAGGTAGGGAACCAATGCAATAAACATAAAATCATCTACAAGCGTGAATAGAGTGCAGTGACTCCCAACCACGACATCATGTAGGTCATTGATGTCCCATTGTTGAAATAATTCATCATTTTGCAGCCCAAAATCATCCCCTTCCTCATCCTCTTCCTTAGAATTAGAGGGGAATATCATGTGTTTGAAGGGGTTGAAGGTAAGAAGGGTGGGTGGAATGGGGATATACCCATGGGATAAATCAATGAGTTCATACGCCCATGGCCCTTCATACGGTGAAAGGCAGAATTCAATTCTTCAGCAGTCCAGGGTGGATTTGGGAACTCAGGATCCCCCCAAGATCCAAGGGAATAGACAGATCTTGTGTCTTCATTATCACTCATGATATAAACCTAAAGATGAGTATAAAGTATGAAATAGTGGATTAAAGTTCGATGTCACACTTCAAGAGATGAAATAAAACAAAAACAATTGAAATGAAACACAATGCAAAAATCATAAATTACAACAACAATTTTAGGTATAGCTCTTGGTGGTTTAAACGGATGAATAGTTGGGCTCATCCAGTTGGATGTGCTCAACTTCAGATTGAAAATTTTCCAAAAATAGCTTTATATGTTGGTCATTAACTTTAAAGCTCTCATCATTCTTGGGATTGATCAGCTTAACTACTCTGTACGAAAATACCGATTTAACCACGAATGGACTTGCCCACCTGGAGTCGGCAGTCATACAATAGAACTTTTTACTCTGACTCGAAAGATTTATGAACGATTGTTTTATCATGGTGAGCCTTCAACCGTTCTTTATACAACTTGGCATTATTATACGCAACTCTGCTATTTTCGTCAAGTTTCGTAAGTTGAAGCTTTCACAATTGTCCTCCCTCTTTAATATCAAAATGTAATGATCGTATCGCCTAATAAGCTTTGTGTTCAATCTCAACAGGGAGGTGGCACGCCTTACCATATACCAAGTAGAATGAGGACATTCCTAAGTTCATTTTAAATACGATTCAGTAGGCCTAGAATGCATCAATCAACTTACATGCCCAATCTTTCCTATTCGAGTTGACCGTCTTTTCAAGGATATGCTTAATCTCTTGATTTGCCAATTCTGCTTACCCATTAGTTTGTGGGTGGTAAGCTAGAGAAATTTTATAGTTCACCCATTACTTTTTAGGACTTAATCTAAGGGCCTATTACAGAAGTGTTTGCCTTGGTCACTTATTAATGCTCTCAGGATTTTGGAATGAGAAAGAATATTTTCCTTAAGAAAGGATGTAACTATTTTGTGATCATTTCAGCGCGTTAGAATGGCTTCCACCCATTTCGGGACATACTGCATAGCACGAAGTATGTATTTGTAGGTATTTGATTTTGGAAATGGGCCCATAATGTCTATGCCCCAGCAATCAAAGATTTCAATTGTGATCATGGGGGTCAAAGGCTTAGAATTTCTCTTTGAAATCGTGCCCAACTTTTGACAGCATTGGCACAATTTATAGAAAGAGTGGGCATCTTTAAATATAGTGGGCCAGTAGAAACCGCTATGCAAGACTTTTTATGCGATTTTTTGTGAAGCAGAATGGCCATAGCAAGATTCAGAATGGCACGATGCCAGGATTACAATTATGTCCTTATTCGGTATGCAACGTCTGATGACCTGATCAGCACAATATTTGAAAAGGTACGGGTCATCGAAAAAGAAATGATGCACGAACGAGAGGAATCGTTTCCTATCGTGGGTTGACCAATGCGTAGGGGTTTCTCCCTTGACTAAATAATTCACTAAGTCCACATACCACGGTAGATTATAAATAGCCATTAGCTATTTGTTTGGAATTCTTCTTCGATATGCTTCGGTATAGAGTTGTCAACAAAGGTTAACCTAGATAAAGGGTCTGTGACCACATTGTTTACTCCATTCTTATCTTTGATGGTCAAGTCTAATTCTTGGGGTAGAAGTATCCATCAATTAAGCCTTTGTTTTGCATCCTTCTTGGAACAGACGATCGGTGACCCTATGAGGTAAGGTCAGAACTTATCCAAGGCAAAACTATTGCTAATAACTCCTTCAGTGTAGTTCATTTAAGCATCCATAAGAGTTCTGCTAGCGTAATAAATGATGTAAGGCTTGTTATCTTTCCTCTGGCCTAGGACTACGCTAATGGCATAGTCGTTAGCATTGCACATTAATTTGAAAGGGAGACTCTAATCGGGAGTTTGGATTATTGGTGAGATCGTGAGGAGTTGCTTTAGTGTATCAAAAGATTTTTGACAGGCGTCTGACCACTCGAAAGGTACCTCTTTGACAAGTAATTGACACAGCGGTCAGGGGATATCACTAAAGTTTTGGATAAACCTTCGAAAAAGTCCCGTATGTCCTAGGAAAGAGTGGATATCTCTTGCTGTGGAGGGGGCAGGAAGGTTGGAGATAATATCAATTTTTTCCTTATCATACCTTCATCAAAATTTATGTGGCCAAGGACTATCCCTTTGGTCACCATGAAGTGATACTTTTCCCAATTTAACACTAGGTGTTTGTCCTCACATCTTGACATCACTTGTTCAAGGTTTTCTAAATAGTTGTTATAGTTATGGTCGAACACAGAAAAATCATCCATAAAAACTTCCAGGATTGGTTCGACCATATCGCTGAATATACTTAGCATGCACTGCTAAAAGGTAGTTGGTGTGTTGCATAGGCCAAAAGGCATTCATCGGTAAGCGCAAGTACCGAATGGACAAGAGAATGTTGTTTTCTACTAATCTTTAGGAGCTATTTCAATCTAATTTTAACCACTGTACTCATCAAAAAAGTAGTAAAACTTATGTCCCACCATGCTTTCCAACATTTGGTCCATGAACGATAGTAGGAAGTGGTCTTTTTGGGTCATAGTGTTCAACTTTCGATAGTCTATGCACATCTGCCAATCAATGGGGGCACGCGTTGGTACTAACTCGCCATCTTTATTTGGAATAACCGTTATGCCTGCTTTCTTTGGTAGCACCTAGGTTAGACTGACCCATGGACTGTCAGAAATTAGATATATTATCCCAACATCTAGTAGTTTTAAAACTTCCTTTTTCACGACTTCTTGCATATTGGGATTCAGACGCCTCTGCATTTAACATGATGGTTTAGCGTCTTCTTCTAAGTAAATTTTATGTATACAAATGAACGGGCTTATGCCTTTGAGGTCGGTAATAGTCCATCCCAATGCACCTTTATGTCATTTTAAAGCTTGGGTAAGTTTGTCCTTGTTTCGAAACTAAAGCAGCTGATATGATGACAGGGTAAGCTTTGATAGTTCCTAGAAAGACATATTTTAATTCCTTAAGAAGCTTTTTTAATTCTAAGTTAGGGAACTACAAATTTGATGGCATTGCAAGTTTCATTTTTAGAGGCAACGGCTCGTGGGGTGCTACCCACAAACACTCAGCGCTTTCTTCTTCAATAGTATCCATCATTAGACAGTTTTGATTAAGGTCGGCATCCAGTGGGGTAGATTGGTCAGATTGATAAAAGGGATCAAATTTTGACACTACAACTTCCACTAGATCTTTATAATCAATAAATTCAAACTCATCTTCGACAATTGTTTCGATGAGGGTAACCTCTTCCTCGTCCTCATATTTTTTGGGTCTAGGATTTGAAATTTTTTTTACGTTTAATGTCATGTTCCCAAATACTATTGTCATAACATCACTTCTAATTTGTACTGTTGCATCAATGGTGTTTAAAAATGGACGTCCAAAAATTACCGATATTTGTGCACATGAGTTAGCAATGGGCTCTGTGTCTAAATCACAAAGTCTATTGGGAAAATGAAAGTGTCTATCTGCACTAGGACATCATCTAATACCCCTCTTGGGTATTTCACTGATCTGTCTGCCAATTAGAGAGCAACTCAGGTTGGTTTGAGTTCGCCCAACCTTAATTGTTTATATGCAGAATATGACAGTAAGTTTACACTCGCTCCTAGATCGAGGAGTGCATTATCGATTCTTTGATTTCCAATTCAACATGAGACTGTAGGAGTACCAGTGTCCTTAAGCTTTAGGGGCAGTTTGTTTTGAAGTATTGCACTTGCTTGGCAAGCAACATAGGCATGCTTTTTTATGCTTTACCGCCTCTTGATTGTGCATAGGCCATTAAAACCTTAGCATTGGATGGTACTTGCTTGACTGCATCAAGGAGTGGAAGGCTTATTTTGACTTGTTTGAATAGTTCTAAAAACTCGAGATTTTTCATCTCATTTTTAGGTTTTTTCAGTCTTTGTGGATAAGGCATAGGAAAAGGGCATTTTGGAACTTCTTCATTAATGGGTTCCTTTTTAAGCCTTTTTTCTATTTCCTCTATATCTTTTGGAGCTTCTTTAATTGGTTTTAAAGTCTCATTTGCGGTAGAAGTCTCCTCCTCATTCACCAATTAATCCTCTACTTCTTCAATGGTAGAACGAGGCATGGCTTGCACAATTATCTTCCCACTTCTAAGGGTAGTAACAACTTTAACGTGTTCCTAATTATTAGGGCCATTGTTATGCCCCTTAGGATTTGGAAGTGGTTGAGCTGGAAATATTCCTCCCATTCCCTATTGCCTAGCTTCCATTCTCTCCAAACTTGTAGACATTCTACTCATCATTTGTAATAGTTGCTGCGTCATCGTTGCATTGGAGAGTGGGTCTTCTTCTTGCACCTTTTTATGAGGTGGTACATAGACATTAGAGGGTTGAGCTTTGATAGGTACAAAAATATCCGGTCAAAGTCAAATTATCGAGTCAGCAGTGGAATGCCAGGGACATGTTGCTCAGCCATCCCGGGCCGTCCAGCCCAAAATTCCCCGGTCAGTTAAAACCGCTCGGGGATATGTACTGCTAATAGACCAAGATGGATACAGCCCCAACCTAATCCCGAGACTCACGCTGGACCATTCCAGTAGTTTCCTAACTCAGTCTAAAGACTAATGGAAAGTAGAAAATGTTTCCTAAACTACTTAGGAGACATCCCATGATTTATGTTTATCAATTTGTTATTAGATTAGGCTTCCTAGTCTAATAGTTACCTTGTATGGGTGGTCTCTTGCACCTATAAAAGAGGCCGCCCATCCCCGTGAAAGGGGGATCGCATTCTTAACCTAGAGAATAGCAAAATATGTCACGATTATGCATAAACCCAGCCAATTACTGGTAGTGCCTCCAACTCTGTTGGCTCACCGAAATCACTAGTGATCTGTTAGTAAAAGCGCCAACGACACACCCGTGGACGTAGGTCACCTCATTAACGGGGCCAAACCACATGCAATCCCTTAGTGTACATCTCTCTCTAAATCTCTCTTAACCAAATTCTGGCATCATCAATTTGGCATCGTCTGTGCGAAACAACTGCTTTCTCTAAAAATAAATCTCCGAATGACAAACATGCCACCGAAGGGTAAGAAGACCACTGCTCTAGAAGGTCAGATCAATTCGTAAGCCAGGCAACCGGCCACTTCCACGACTTCTGAGTAAGTTATCGCGGCCCTCGCGTAGCTCTTGGAGGGCCAACAAAAAACTCATCAACAGATCAAAGCATTGCTTGCCCGCCGGGAAAAGCTCCCCCAATAGAGGAATAGCCCGGGAAGAGAGCGCCCGACAGAGAGCCCATACAGATCTGAAGGCACACCCATACCGAGCCTATATCTCCGCCCGATTTGGGTTGGTTTGGGAACAACGAGCGTAGCCAGGCACCCGAGCGGACTAGGTGAAATTCCCAGGCCAATCTATACCGATAGGGGGACACCAGAGAAATCATCAACAATAGGCACTCTGCCAGAAGGGAGGGGCATGACCGGACAGCTCGGGACTCGACCAAGGACCACTCGGCCAAGGGCTGAGAGGATCTCAGGCACATGATTACCCAGAGCCGAAGTTGGGCCCTATCCTCGAGGACAATACGCTTTGAAGAAGAGGCCTCATCATCCTACCTGATGTACCATTCGGACATAGAGCAAAGGACTGATTAGATGGATGTCAAGGCCCAGATTGAGGACTTGTAGAAATCGATCAAGCAACTAAGCCATAAGTCACGCCATGATCACACAAATACAGAGACTGAATCACCCTTCACCGATCGGGTCATAGGATTTTCCATCCTGTGAAAGTTCAAGTTGTCGCACCTCAATTCTTACGATGGTTCAGGGATCCTAGTAGATCATGTCCGTACCTACAAGGCTCAGATGATGATAGTCACCACTGCAAATGAACTGCTGCGTCTGGCCTTCCCCAGCACTCTTAAGGGGGTAGCCACACAGTGGTTCCATGCTCTTAAACCCCGAGCAGTAGATGACTTCAAGGCACTAAGCAAACTCTTCATTAGCCAGTTTGTGGGGATACAAGACCGATCGCAACTGGATACCCAACTGTTGACTGTTAAGTAGCATAAGGGGGAGTCCTTAAAATATTACATCGACCATTTCAATTAGTAGAGGCTCTAGATTTGCTACCTAGACAAAACAGTAGCCATTATGGCTTTTTGCTCAGGAGTTCAACACACCAAGGTTGCTACGTTGTTCCATCGCGAACGACCGGCAACCCTGTTGGAACTCTTGGAGAGGGTTAAAAACTATATTAACATAGAAGAATTCCTAAAGGCTAAGTGCACCAAACTTATTAGAGATGAATCCCTAAGATCTAAGCACAAGCGTGAGGGCTCCAAAAAGGGCCCGGGAAAGTCGGGTTCAGGCTACACCTATATTCACCCTACTTTCCCAGCATATCCACAAGGTCATGGCTATCGCAGAGACCAAGAGGCTACTCCAATAGCTGGCCAAGCTGAGGAGCTTTCATGGGAAGAGAAATTGGGACAAATTCTACTGGTATCATTAAGACCACAGCCACGACTCGGAGGACTATTTCAAGCTCAAGGTGGCCATTGAGAGGCTTATTGAACAAGGTCACATGTTTGAGCTTGTTGTGGTAGACAGACGACCTAGGCTAGACACCCAAATCCCCGAGCAACCTCAACCACTCAGGAAAATCAATGTGATCTCTAGAGGAACCTCGAGCAGAGGGGATGCACAGTTTGCTAGGAAGAGGCATGCTCGAGCATCCCGAGCGGATGTTTGGCATGTCTATTCCACCGACTCCTGACCAACTGATATGTTGACATTCTCATCCGATGACATGAAGGGCTTGCACTACCCTCACAATGACCCACTAGAAGTAACAATCTCCAAAGCCAATTACATAGTAAAGAGAGTATTGGTGGACACAGGTAGTTCCTCCGACATTCTCTTCGCCCCGATGTTCGACCAGTTGGGGATCTCTAGGGACAGACTCCGTCCAGTTGCCACCCCTTTGGTCAGATTCAATTGCTCAAGCATACAACTGCTCGGTATGATTGAACTCCCGGTTCTCATGGGGACCTATCCTTAGAAGACCTCTATACTGCCAAACTTCGTGGTTATAGAGGCTCTATCCGCATACAACGCCATCCTCGGAAGGCCAACTCTCAACCAAGCTCGAGCCGCTATGTTAATGTACAGCCTGGTGGTTAAATTACCGACCCCTAACGATCCTGGCAGCCTACGGGGAGACCAGGTAACCGTTCAAAGCTATTACATTAGCTCCCTGCATCGGGAGGCCATTGCAAAAACGTTGAGCATCCAGGAAATGGACCCAAGGGACAAAAAGTGATGGAATGGGCCCTGCGGAGGAACTAGAGGAAGCGGTGCTGGACCCTCAACTTTCTGATCAGTCCGTCAGTATCGGGACTCACTTGGAGCCAGACCTTAAGAAAGAGTTGATCCAGTTCCAACGACAGAGCCAGGACATTTTTTCCTGGATTCACGACATGCCTAGGATTGACCCCCGGGTTATATCCCACCATCTTAACATTGACCCAGACACCCGACTAGTCAAGCAAAAAAGATGGGGCATGGCTCCGGAGAGATAAGTGACTATGCGGGAAGAGATTGAAAAGCTCCCAAAGGTGAATTCCATCAAAAAAGTCCACCATCCCGATTGGTTGGCAAATGTGATGCTCGTCAAGAAAAGCAATGGGAAATGGAAAATGTGTATAGATTTTACCGATCTGAACAAGTCTTGTCCCAAGGATTGCTACTCACTACCCCAGATAGAGGTCCTTGTAGATTCAACGGCAGGTCACTCACTTCTCTCACTTATGGACGCCTACTCCGGGTACAACCAGATCAGCATGTATCCTGGGGACGAGGAAAACACCTCATTCATCACAGACCTGGGTACTTGCTACTACAAGGTGATGCCCTTCGGCCTCAAAAATGTCGGGGTGTGTGGATATCGCATTTTTCTTACCCACAGCTTTTCTTTTTAAAATTTCAAACTCAAAACAAATGAGTCGCCACTTAATTTTTAGAAGGAAAAAATTAAGAAACCATTTTAAAAGCAAACTGATCTTTTTAGAAACCAGAGATTAACTAGGTCCAGGGATTATGGAATGAGAGAAGAAGGAGCCCGTCGGACTAAAACACCCTCTCTCATCCTATCTTACGATAGGCCTCTACTCAACATCCTTTTAATCAAATTTATTAATCTAAGCATGCCCTCAACTAATACATATATACATATACATCACAAAACATGTCCAAAGGGTGTAAAATTGCTAATGGCAAAATATCATTCATAAACCACATATTTCAAGTAGCAAGCAATTATGATATGTAGTAAGGAACAAGAGAACTTACCCGGGATCCAGCAGCGATATTTAAACGTGCGATGCATACAAACGAAAGAAAATCCTAAGAAAGAGTCTCTAATCATATATACATATAGGGCAAGCTCCTAATTCTAAGGTGTCGCGCATGAGGTTGAAAATCGATAAAGTCAAGGAATGAAATAAACTAGAAGGGAGATGAGAAATTGTACCTCAAATGCGCTACAAAACAAAGATTAGTCCAAATGCTTCACATAATAATATGATGTCAAATAATCAATCCTAATTCCCTAGCTTAGATCTAACAAGCATGAAATCCAACTTTATTCAATACCTAGTTCTAATCATGGGCATTAGATGAACATGGATGAGTGAATGTAAACAAGAATGAAACATGGATTTATTCACTAATTTGGATCACTTAACCTCTGGATTTAAGCTAAATTATTGTTATTCAAAACATGATTTGAATCTCAAGACATTAGGGAACTATTTGAGTTGAAATAAATAAGATTAGACAAAAACAGTAGCAGTTTTTTTATGAATTACATAGAGCAGACCAGATCTTAAAAAAATAGAAATAAAATACTTCCAACGGTTGGATCTTAATGATTTTTGGATATGTTATGCCTCTATGAGTCTAGTTTCTAACCCATAAAGAAAATCAAGGTTTGAACAGTTAGATCTCCGGGAATGTGGAAAACACTAGGCATCACTCAGCATTTTACAACTCTCTGTCTAGAGATTTTGTATGATTTTTTAAAAATAGCAAACAAATTCGAATTGCTGCATTCGTTTTAGGGAACCTTCATAACACATTAAGGTTCTTATAAAAAATTATTAGAGGTCATGAAAACTTGGTTAGAGCTTGATCTATCAATTTTAAAACCGGTTTGCTGTTCTGAAACTATTCTGAAATTCTGGACAGATTGTGGTTGTCTCACAAACCCCATGATCAAACCTTTCTAAACAAAAAACCACCTCAAAACAAAAATTACGGTGGTAAAACGATGTGTTATTGACACTTTCCCGTTGGTTTCACTTGATTTCAACAGTTAGATCTCGAACTAAAAATCTTTGATCGAAAACAGTTTGTGAATCCACTGTTTTCATTTCGCTAGTTGAACTTTGTTGGTTAACCTCAACTATTAAAACATGAAGTTGAGATTAAACCGAACTACTTTTTCTACCATTTGATGGTCCTTGAAGACTAAAAACACTTTATACTTATGGATTTTGATGAAGTATGAAATGAACTTCTCAAAATTCCAAACAATGAACTCAAACTTTATAGACCGAAGCTTGAATTCAACTTATTACTCCTACCATTTGATGGTCAAGGGAGATAAAGACATGACTAATGCTCCTAAGTTTCAAAAAGAATAAGGGAATGACTTCATTAGATACCAAGTTTAGAGGATCCAAGTCATGAGCATGGACTTGGATCCACCTATATGAAACAAAGTGATGATCAAATTTTGACTCTCATGTAGAGTATAAGCTTTACATGAGGTTCAAAGGATCATACTCAAGAGATCAAGAGAGATATTGAAGATCTCCAAGACTCTCAAGAGAAGAACATATACAAAAAATAGAAGGAAGAATTAGAAATAGAGACTCCTAAGCTTGCTTGACAAACAAAAATAACAAGAGATTTAAGGATTAGAAGTTCAAAAGAAAAAGAGTAAACAAACAATCTATGGCATAGGGGATCACCTCCAAATTATCCTCAAAGTTCTCTTTTCTTTGAAGATCTTCCAAGCTCTTCTTCTTAATTCTCTACACTCTCTTCTCTTTTCTCTCCAAAATATGTTGATGTAGTGATAGTTCTCTCTTTAATTATCACCTCCCTTCCAAGGAAGATCCCTTCTTTTTATAGGCAAAACTACCAAGTATTTTTAGTGAATTTTGGAGCAAAAAACAGGTATAAATCTCTCATTTGGTGGTACAATGTGTACTTTCTGAAATTAGGCAGACTGCTGCCCAGGGCGGCAGTCCAAAAAGCTGTGCGGCAGTCCGTGACTGCCGCTGCGGCACTCGATGACTGCCGCTCCGGCACTGCGTGATTGCCGCCCGGCTCTCACCAAATGCCGCAACAATTAATGGGTTGCCGCGTTTTTGTCAGTCTCACTTTATCAGTTTTTTTGTTTTTATCCGCATACACATACGTATTGCACTGCAAAATACGGACTTTAAAAGTGAACAGCAGTCAGAAAATGTTGGCGGCACTCAGTAAGTGCCGGGCCGGCACTCACTGAATGCCGTTCGGCACTTAGTGAGTGTCGCTCGGCATTCACTGAATGCCGCTGAAATCTGCCGTGTGTCGTTTTTTGTTGAGCTTCCCTTTTTAGGTCTTTCTTTTTTTCAAAGCAATTTATTTTGAAGATCTTTTCCGATAATGGTGTTTTGCACCTGAATTCTCCTAAATACCTGGTATTTTCTTCTTTCTGTGAAATTTTATCGCGTATGGAGAATTTTCTGAAGAGCTTGGAATACTTCGAATCTTTTCGGTCCTTATCATCATCGGAGGTGGAGGTGACGCTCTCCTAAATTTGACGGTCGGTCAAAATTGGGGTGTCTACAGTTTGCCCCTCTTTGACAGAGCTTGTGGGGCGACGCGTCCTATAAGTGAATGTCAAAGCCTGTGTGAAGACAAGCCCTTGACCAGATTGTCGAATTTAGAAAAAAAACAAAATACGTTACAAAAAGAAAGGCTTCACAAACGGTTCATGTTGGTCGTGCTCATCGGTGAGCTGCCTACATATCCCATCAGGAATTAGACCAAGACGTAGTTCAGGCAGGAGCTAAACATACACAAGCACAAGTGACCATACGGATGAATGCACCTATCTTATCGTGATGCAAGTGCCATGCAATGGTATTTTTCGAATTGACCATGCTCATCATGTCTCCCTTACGCATTTCAGTGACAGATGCGAAGGTCTCTTACAGGGGTCATGATCTTTTGATTTGATCTTGGGGGGAATACAAATCCGTTATATTCCAAAAATGGGGGTTAACGCAAATCTGTTGCGAGAACCGGGGAATATAAATCCGTTATACTCCAAAAACGGGGGTTAACGCAAATCTGTTGCGAGAACCGGGAATATAAATCCGTTATTTTCCAAAACGGGGGTTAATGCAAATCTGTTGCGAGAACCGGGAATATAAATCCGTTATACTCCAAAAACGGGGGTTAACGCAAATCTGTTGCGAGAACCGGGGAATATAAATCCGTTATACTCCAAAAACGGGGGTTAACACAAATCTGTTGCGAGAATCGGGGAATATAAATCCGTTATACTCCAAAAACGGGGGTTAACGCAAATCTGTTGCGAGAACCGGGAATATAAATCCGTTATACTCCAAAAATGGGGGTTAACGCAAATCTGTTGCGAGAATCGGGGAATATAAATCCGTTATACTCCAAAAACAGGGGTTAACGCAAATCTGTTGCGAGAACAGGGGAATATGAATCCGTTATACTCAAAAAACGGGGGTTAACGCAAATCTGTTACGAGAATCGGGGAATATAAATCCGTTATACTCCAAAAACGGGGGTTAACGCAAATCTATTGCGAGAACAGGGAATATAAATCCGTTATTTTCCAAAACGGGGGTTAACGCAAATCTGTTGCGAGAATCGGGAATATAAATCTGTTATACTCCAAAAACGGGGGTTAACGCAAATCGGTTGCGAGAATCGGGGAATGTAAATCCGTTATACTCCAAAAACGGGGGTTAACGCAAATTTGTTGCGAGAACCGGGGAATATAAATCCGTTATACTCCAAAAATGGGGGTTAACGCAAATCTGTTGCGAGAATCAGGAATATAAATCCGTTATACTCCAAAAATGGGGGTTAACGCAAACCTGTTGCGAGAACCGGGGAATATAAATCCGTTATACTCCAAAAACGGGGGTTAATGCAAATTTGTTGCGAGAACCGGGGAATATAAATCCGTTATACTCCAAAAACAGGGGTTAACACAAATCTGTTGCGAGAACCGGGGAATATAAATCCGTTATACTCCAAAAACGGGGGTTAACGCAAATCTGTTGCGAGAACCGGGGAATATAAATCTGTTATACTCCAAAAACGGGGGTTAACGCAAATCTGTTGCGAGAACCGGGAATATAAATCTGTTATACTCTCAAAAACGGGGGTTAACGCAAATCTGTTGCGAGAACCGGGAATATAAATCTGTTATACTCTCATGTCTTCTCAATTTTCAAAAATTCGGAGCCCACGGGCTCAAATATTTTCAGATTTTTCAAAAATTCGGGAGCCCATGGGCTCAAATGTTTTCAGTTTTCAGAAATGGGAGTCCACGGCTCAAACATCTTCAATTTTCAAAATTGGGGCCCACGGGCTCATATATACTCTTAAATTTTGAAATTTGTAATCAATGTGTACCTAAAAACGACCCCGAGGGCAAAAAGGGCAATGAGGGCAAATTTTGGGGGCGTCAAATTCAATTTTCGGGACTTGATGTGAATTTTGGGGGAAAAGTTAAGGTTTTTCGAACCAACTTAACTGCGGCACACGCGGATTATCGCGGCAGTCCGTGACTACCGTGCGGCACTCACGAAGTGCCGTTGCGGCAGTCAGTGAGTGCCGCGCGGCAGTCCATCAACTGTCGCGCACAGAAAACTGAGTGCCGCGTTTGAGCGGCAGTGGCTAAATCCGGCGGATTCAACTCAT
This sequence comes from Hydrangea macrophylla, assembly GCA_033977485.1. NCBI lineage: Eukaryota > Viridiplantae > Streptophyta > Magnoliopsida > Cornales > Hydrangeaceae > Hydrangea > Hydrangea macrophylla. Next base: position 58,006,940 of record CM066997.1, on the reverse strand, counting down.
TTTCCTCATTCTCTCAACTCCCTTCACCTCGAAATCTCTCTGGAGAAAATTTTCCTACTTCTCTTCTGCTTGTATTGTTCTCGCCAGGACTTATTCAGGTTAGTCCTACTCGATCAAGACTTGATTAATCCCTATTATTTCATTGTTTTTCTGAACTTTTTATGAATTTAACGCGTAGATTTCTCTTTCTCTTTGACAGATTATGGCGAGTGGTTCAAGGAGGAAGAAGAAGGCCAAGTACACGGCCACCCATCATCCAGATGCTACGCTCCTGCTACGGGATCCGGATGAGCATTTATCGGTCCGCGCATTTAAGCGCGAGGTAAACGCTCCCCTTTCTCGTATTTCTTTCTCGCATTTCCTTCTCTGTGTGAATGTAACATAGAATTGTCACAACTTAGATTCCCTGTTCTGAATGTCATGCTCGTGGCGCCCCCGAGCGTCCTTGATCGCTTTATTCCATGCCCCTCCTTAAGAAATTTTTATTTTCTTCAAAACTTCTTGTAGAAACGAATGTTATGTTTGAATCTTCCTGTCCTTTATTTATTATTATTATTATTTTTTTAGATTTCACGAGTGCGATGCTTTTTCAAACTCACTTTAGGTACTTGTGAACCTGTATTGAAACTAATGCCTCCTTTGAATCCGAACTTGCTTTGGATTTTCACAAATTTATATATATGTATACTTTGAAGCTTCTCTCTCTCTAGAACATCATCTTTTTTTTTTTTGCTTTTTCTTTTACCCAATTACTGACATCAGAACTTGTGGTTCTTTCTTGCAGCTGCAGCCCAAAGTGCTGAAGGGGCATGGCAGCGTTGCCCACGGTTACGAGTGGTACACGCAGTTGAGTGAGCCGGTGAGGGCTTTGGTAGACGCGGTCGGGTTCGGAGACTTCGTCAAACTTTTGACGAAGAGCTCCAACGACTTGTGGCAGATACACGCGCTGGACGAGCGATGGTGGGATACGACGAGCACTTTCCATTTCGATTTTGGGGAGATGACGATGACTCCCTTGGATTTCTCGATGGTCACCGGGATCGCCTTTGGTGGAGAGCGATTGCGGCATCTGACGGACCGGGAGTGGGACCAGGTGGAGTCCTTGTTGGGGGTGGTTCCGGATGAGGCTTTGGTCACGGCTCGATGGTTTGTGGACACGTTTCGGGGAAAATCAGATTTTACGGACGAGCAGATGGCCAGAGGTTTTCTGATGTATATGTTGGGGTGCTCTATGTTGAGCAACAAGGGCGATCGAGTCGCTGTGTCCCTGGTGGCTTCCCTGGAGCACCTGGACCGGGTTGAGGAGTATGATTGGGCTGGTGCAGGGTTATCTATCCTGTACAGGCATATGGGTGACATCTCCCGGGACAGGCCAGCCTCCACCAGTGGCTATTGGAGAGCGTGGGAGGTATGCCTTTTCTATATTTCATTACTTATTGCATCTTTCAGAAATTTATTTGAACTGTGAGAGTAACCCCCCTTTTTTTGTTTTATTATCGCAGATTTGGTATCACGAGTATCTTCGCATGATGTCTCCCGAGACGCGCGAGGCTGACGCCCTTATCATGCCCTAGGGGCTGAAATGGGCGAAGGATAGGGTCGGGCGGAAGACCGGGGCCCATGATTTCGTTTCGTTCAGGAACTTCCTGATGAATCTGAGGGAGCAGCATGTTCATTTCCAGCCCTGGCTTAGGGCGCTCGCCGAGGCTCGAGCGGAGATCCGAGGGTCGGCTGGATATGGCCCGACGAGGCGACTCTTTGATGGGCCCGAGGGCCATGTGTGGTACTTGGGAGAGAGGGTGACTAGGCAGTCACTGGCAGCTCCTGGATTCTTCGTGCCGTTCCCTCCTCCCGACTCTATGAGAGCCACGGACACTCTCCAGGGTAGCGAGCTCACGGTTGCTCTGCTGGGTTTGAGCATTCATGACTTTGTAGACCCTCCTACTGGATATGCGGCGTTCCGCGCTGCCAGGCTGATGCCAAACTTCCCTTCGATGGAAGTGACTTGGGTGAGTATACGATTCCTCTATCACCTTTTCAAAAATTTCATTTTATTCTCTACTCATGCTTTATTATTTTTTGTTTGCAGCGTGTGCCCGCTGCCACGCGTCCTCCCGCCTTGCCTGAGTGGGATTGGACTATGTCGACCGTCTCGTTTGGCGAGCCTTACCTGATGACGATCCCTCGACTCACACAGGGCGCCCCTACTATCCCTCTTCATTATGATGTTGTCCCGCGTGCCTATGCGGAGGAGGGCTTGGCGTACGCCCACAACGTGCGACAGTGGGTCCTCGGGCGAGAGTGGATGGTAAGAAACTCACCCTTTCCTTTTATTTTAACTTTGATTATGACCTTTTATTCTTTGGCTCTTGTTTTCAGGCTGAGGGAGCTCGGGCGACCGCTGCGACTCAGTTGAGGGCTCAGGTATGATCTTTACGCCCTTATTCTCGGTATTCTGATTGTTTCTTCAATTTTATCTAAATTTATCTTTTCTTATTTCAGGCAGAGGAGAATAGGATCTTGTCCCAGCAGGTGGGGCAGCTCTAGCAGAGGCTCCAGCAGTTCGGCATCCCTTTCAGCGATGCCCCCGGAGGTAGCGGTGCTGGGCGCGGTGGAGGCAGCGGCGAGGGTACTAGCGGTGACAGAGGCAGAGGCGGTGGTAGCAGCGGATGTGGAGGGAGTGGCAGAGGCAGCGGGACAGAGTCGGAGGAGGAGCCTCTCAGGCGTACGACCCGCCAGACTCGCGGCCGGGGCCGGGGCTGATCATATTTCTTTCCCTCTTTTCCTTTTTTCTTTTGAGTGTTTTGAGAGGTCTTACACTTTATTTGATGATTGTATTTACATGCTTTATTTTTTGGTGATGGCTTCGTGATAGCCAGTAGGATAGGCATTTTGGATACCTCTATTATTATATTGTTGCTTCTTTATTAACATTTACCATATGTGTGACCATAGCTTGGTCCATCTCTTGCCGTATGTGGGATCATGGCTTGGTCCCGTCTTTTTATCTTGAATGCTTCTATTTCCTTTATCTATTTGATATGTACAAATGAACGAAATGAATGAATGAATGTATTTGCACGTGCTGCATGATGCGCACGTTTTATTGTTTTTCTATCTAGTTTTCTGTTTGCAGGTGGGCTGATCGTGTTACAAACAAACCCTGGCCAATGAAAAACTTGGAACGGCACTCGGTTAGGTCTCCGCAGCACTCAGTGAGAGCCGCGCGGCAGTCAGTGAAAGCCGCAACGGCATTCACGGACTGCCGTGCGGCACTTCATCGAGTGCCGCTGCACTTTATCGAGTGCCGCGGGTAGGTAGACAGCCTTATTCTTCTATTTATACCACTTTTTCTCAAAGTTCCGCCAAATACTTCTCATTTCTTCTCATTTCCTCTCCAAATGGCCCCCATTAGTTCTCAAATCCTCTTCCCATGGATGAATACTCTCTCTGGCATTGACAAGCTCAATTTTGAGTGCTTCAGACTAAACGATCTCTTCTCTTTCCAACAGATGAATCTAAATGAGGGTCTTCTTCGCGCAGCCGTCCAATGTTGGGATCCTGCTCTCAATGTCTTTTGTTTCGGTTCTCAGGAGATCTGCCCCTTATTTGAGGAGTTTAGCGCCAGTCTCCACACTGATCCTTCTGCTGAATTGATGGTCCCTCAGATTCAGGCCGGGTATGTTCGGGACTTAGCCACCCTTCTCCACATGTCTCGGAATGCGGCGGGCTCTTTTGTTCATGATAGGCAAATCGACTTTGAGCGCCTTTCTTCTTTTTATGCTCCCATAGGGGACCCTTACAATGGTGAGTACCAGATTATTCGACGTAGTGACTTGTCGATTGCTATGCTCTCTTACTTTCTCTTTCGATCATCTTCCGACATTCTCATACCCATTGCCTGCGGTTTGCGGGAGATGAAAAGTGCTGTTATGCTAGTCATTGGTGAAACTCTGATTGGATTGGGCCATGCTCATGCTACTGGGGTCATGTTATCCGTTGGGGCACCTTTTGTCTTGCAAATTTGGCTCATGGAGCGTCTGGACCTCTTCATACATGCTTCCCATCTCCGTGGGTCACTTCCTTATGATCGCATGGAGATTCATAGCTTGTTTCAGTCCGTCGACGCGTGGCTTGGTTGGCTTCAGGGCCTCTCTTCTAGCGACATCTGCTGGGATTGTCCGTCGTGGATCTACCGCTCTGTTGCTGTACGCCTTCTCGGGTGACCTGGCCTCTGGCTGCCGGGTTTGCACGCCACTACTTTCTACATTCCCGACCGAGTTGTCTGTCAGTTTGGACTTTTGCAAGATACTACTGAGTTCGTGACTGCTGATTTTACCAGAGGGTCCCCTTTGCGCCCTTCTATTGTGAAGGCTTTCATGGAGGCTTGGCCCAGCAGAATGGCTGCTCTGTTCCCGAGGGTTCCTGCTCTGACTGTGCCTACTACAGAGTATCTCCTAGAGATCCAAACCTTGGTTGCGAGGCTAGCTTGACAGACATATGCATAATAAAGTAGACGAAAGCAGGGAAAAGCTTGCCATTTTACAAAACTTTCTGACAGACCCTGCCTACTCTTTGTTTACGCTTTTGAATGTGATTTTCCTTATTATTATTATTTTTTTATTATTATTATATATATATATATTTTTTCAAGAAGTGTTTGCCATGTTCAATCAAAGTGTTCACCCCTTCAATTAATCTTTTTATGAAGAATTCTCCTTTCAAATGTCTTTTCTCGGCTCTTCACCTTGCTTTGAATTTTGCTTAAAGCTTTATTCTTTCTATACCATGAACTCTCATTTGTTTCTTTATAGTACGTATCTTGATAGCCTGGAGATCTAAAGACGGGCTTCAGGCAGATATCTGGGTTCTTCGGGTGGCAAATGGAGTTTGCCCCTGGTTTCAGGGCTTTGAAGTAGTTCCGGGCAAATGCCAGTTTGCCCCTAGTTTAGCTCAGGTTCTTTTTCAAGGGCTGAAGGCTTTTGAGAGCCTGCCTACTTATCCCTGAAAGGGCATCAGGCCTGCAGTAGTTCGGCTCAAGGTACGAAGGAAGACGCCGTTCGGGCGGTTTTATTTAAGTGACCGAACCAAGTAGGTTGCCTACGTATCCCCTAGCGGGAATCAGGTCAAGCGTAGTTCATCAAGGTAGGAGGCTTTGAAAAGAAAGGATTCAAGCAAAATACTTCTTGAGGCGATCGAGGTTAATTGGTTGTTTAAATTCAACCCCATCCAGATCCATGAGATAAGCCGCTCCTCCGGAAAGGAGAGTCTTAATGATGTACGGTCCGACCCAGCTGGGTTTGAATTTTCCTCTGGGCTCATAAACAGGCACTTTCAGTTCTTTGAGTACCAGGTCACCCTCAGCAAGCTTCCTTGGGCGGACCTTTTTGTTGAAAGCACGAGCGATCCTCTTCTGGTACCCCCGAGTATGGTTCACTACGGCCAGCCTCTTTTCATCGAGAAACATCAACTCCTCATACCTTCCTCGTACCCATTCCGATTCAGTGACTTCGCACTCTGCCAAAACCCTAAGAGAGGGTATTTCTACCTCGACTGGGAGAACGGCTTCCATCCCGTAGACCAATGAGTACGGCGTAGCACCAGTTGAAGCTCTGACCGAGGTCCGGTATCCCCACAAAGCAAATGGCAGCTTTTCATGCCAATCCTTATATGTATCCGTCGTTTTCCCCAGGATTGCCTTAACATTTTTGTTTGCCGCTTCTATTGCTCCATTCGTCTGAGGCCTATACGGGGATGATTGGTGACGAGTGATCTTATACCTTTCCAAGAGCGGGATAACTTCCCCTTGGAAATGACTGCCATGATCGGAGATAAACTCATTCGGGAACCCATACTTGCATATTATGTTTTTCTTGATGAAACTTACCACATCTTTGGCTTTCAAAGTTGCATACGAGACTGCCTCTACCCACTTTGTAAAATAATCAATCGCCACGATTATGTACCTGTGCCCATTGAAAGCCCTCGGAACTATCTCACCAATGATGTCGATCCCCCATACGGAAAACGGCCAAGGGGTGGTCATGCTATAAAGCTGTGACGGCGGAGTGTGCATTAGATTTGCATGAATCTGGCATTTGTGACACCTTCTAACATATTCACAACAGTCTTTATCTAAGGTTGTCAGATAGTATCCCTGTCGGATGACCTTCTTCGCTAGCATGTGCCCATTCATGTGGGGCCCACACACTCCCTCATGTATTTCTTCCATCATTCTCTTAGCTTCCCTTCCATATAGGCACTCTAGATTGTACCCGGTGTAGGATTTCTTCCATAGCTAATCTGCATAGATCACAAATTGAGCGGCGAACCGCCGAATTGCCTTTCTATCCTTTTCTGAGGCTCCCTCGGGGTATTCTCCTTCTTTAATGAACTTCCACACATCCTCATACCACGGTACTTCCTCTTCGTCTTCCACGGCCGCGACCATTTCAAACGACGGTTGTTTCCTTACTTCTATGGATAGCGGGATCATGGTAGTTTTGGAGGGGATTTGGATCATCGAGGCCAAGGTAGCCAATGAGTCGGCTAATTGGTTTTCTTCACGAGAGAGGTAGTAAAAAGAAATCTTTTGAAATTGTGCTTTCAGATTTTCCAGGTAATCATGGTAAGGTCTCAGTTTCTCATGCTTTACCTTCCAATCTCCCCCGACCTGGGATATGATCAAATTGGAATCTCCGAAAACATCAATCCGTCAGACTTTCAAAGCCAAGGCCACTTCTATCCCAATTATGCAGGCTTCGTACTCCGCGGTATTGTTGGTTGAGTTGTATTTGAGTTTGACAGCTAATGGGGTAGGGGTCCCATCGGGTGCTATGAGAATGATTCCAACTCCGTAACCTAATTGGTTGGCTGCTCCATCGAAGTACATTTTCCACAACTCCTCCTTTACCTCCATTATTCCCTCATCCGGGAACCTGAATTCTCCGTCGTCCTCGGATTCTACAGCGAGATCGGCTAAAAACTCAGCGACAGCCCTCCCTTTCATGGACTTGGCAGTGACATATTTGATATCGAACTCAGCCAGCATCATGGTCCAACGGGAAATCCTACTGCTCAAGACGGGTTTTTCGAATAGATATTTTAGTGGGTCCATTCGGGATATCAGGATCATAGGGAATGCTAGCATGTAGTGGCGAAGACGACGGGTACACCAGACCAAGGCCCAACAGGATTTTTCCAAGGGCGAGTACTTCAACTCGTATCCGATCATTCTCTTGCTCAAGTAATAAATGGCCTTCTCCACATGCCCCTCTTCTCCTTCTTGGGCCAACATACACCCCATCGAATCTTCGGATACGGAGAGATAAAGCAACAAAGGTTTCCCGGGTGATGGTGGTGATAGGACAAGGGGGTTCTGGAGGTAGGTTTTGATTTTGTCGAAGGCTTGTTGGCAAAGGGTGTCCTATTTGAACTTTTCTCCTTTTCTAAGCAGTTTGAACAATGGGTCATAGGTCAAGGTAAGTTTGGAAATGAAGCGGCTGATGAACTGTATTCTCCCCAAGAACCCTCTCAGTTCCTTCTCATTTTTTGGTGGGTTCGTTTCGGTTATGGCTTTTATCTTGGTTGGGTCTACTTTGATCCCCCTTTGGGTAATAAGGAACCCTAACAACTTCCCTGTGGTAACTCCGAAGGTACATTTCTGCGGGTTTAGCCTCATCTTAAACTCCCTCAATCTCCCAAAGAATTTCCTCAAGGCCTCTAGGTGCCCTCCCCTCTCTTTGGACTTTACAATCATATCGTCCACATACACCTCCACCTCTTTGTGGATCATGTCGTGCAGTATAGTGGTGGCAGCCCTTTGATAGGTTGCACCTGCATTCTTAAGTCCGAATGGCATGACCCTATAGCAGTATGTCCCCCACGGAGTAATGAACGTGGTTTTCTCCCTATCCTTGGGTGCCATGAGGATTTGGTTATACCCAGAGAATCCATCCATGAAAGATAGAAGCTCATGTCCCGCAGTGTTATCGACCAACACATCGATGTGGGGTAATGGGAAATTGTCTTTAGGGCTTGCCTTGTTTAAATCTCGAAAGTCGATGCAAACCCTAATATGACCATCCTTCTTTGGGACAGGTACAATGTTGGCAATCCACTCTGGATACTCGGTGACCATCAAGAATCCAGCCTTTAGTTGCTTTTTAACCTCCTCTTTTACTTTAAGTGCCCATTCTGGCCTCATTCGCCTCAATTTCTGTTTTATGGGTTTTGAATTAGGAAAGAGAGGGATGTGGTGCTGGACTATCTTTGGATCAATACCTGGCATATCATTATAAGACCATGAAAAAACATCTTTGAATTCATTTAATAGATTGATTAGTTCTTTGCTTTCTTCATTGCTAAGTGTTGAGCCGATAAAGACATTTTGAGGATTATTTTCATTTCCTAGATTAATCGTTAGAGTGTCCTCAATGATTTTACATGGAGATTCTTTTTCTTTTTCAATTAATTTTTGTAATTCATTAGGTATTCCATGATCATCACATTCATTAAGCGCATTCGAGCAGGCGGAATCAGTCATACTTTCATTGATTTTGTTGGGAGTGATTACAACAGACATAGCAATAGTAAGACGCCTCATTTGGGCCATTACAGACTCTGGGTGAGGGGGATACTTATCACTAGACTCAAAGACCCACTCTTTGTTGATTCCCTGCTTGAGTTACATAGTGGTACAACTGGCAGCCCTTCGGATTCCTTCTTTTCTTCTTTTCTTGGCTTCGGCTCCTCTTCCGGCGCATCCTCATCACTCCCTTCTTCGACCTTGACTTCCAGGCCCTCGTCTTCTTCTCCTTTTCCTTCGGCTTTTACCCCTTACTTGCTCAAAAGATTCTGCATGACCGGTCCATCTAGTACACCAACCCAATCGTTGACGGCAGCAGATTTTTCAGGCATTTGCAAAAACGGGTCTTTGTATTTGGAGAATTCATGGGAGAAAAAGATCTCGAACCCCGGCTTTAGACTTTTGTCCTTCTGGTCCATCCAAGGCTCCGGGAAGCCACAGAAGGGGAAATCTTCTCCTTCCTTTACGAAGCAACCATTGAGTGTTTTCGGATAAGGGTCCATTGGCGCATCGAAAACCTTCTTCTTTGCCCTTAGTTCCTTCTTCGTTGGCTGATACCCTAGGCCGTGAGTGTGAGTCTGAGTAGGAATTCTTGGAAACACAGGCAGGCCCTGAAGGTTCTTTCCCAATCCCAATCCTGGAAAGAAACCCATCTTCTTCATGATCCCTGCGACCACTGGACTGGCATGCTGATCAAAATGGAGCGGTAGAAATTCTCTCGGCTTTCCTTCTTCCAACATGCTGATAAACTCGAACCCTCCTATCTTTGCTTCTTTTTATTGCAATTAAAGTTCTAAAACCGGCGCACTAGATGATGCTTCGGTCAACTGATTCCAACTATCCCCGAGGATATCACGGACTTCATTCTCCCAAATGCATTTAACCTTCTGATGGATTGTTGATGGTATGGCCCCCAAACTGTCCAACCAAGGCCTCCCCAATAGCAGATTGAAGGAAGCGGGTATGTCAATGACCTGAAACTCAACTTCTTTTTCACAAGGGCCAACAGTGAGACGAAGAAGGACTATTCCCATAACTGTTCTCTGGGTATTATCGTAGGCTCTTACCCTTTGCTCAGATGGTGCAAACGTTGACTCGTCTAGACCCATTCGCTTAGCTGTTCGAAAAGGACATACATTGAGGGCTGCTCCATTGTCTACCAGGCAAGCAGGCACCACGTTCCCTAAGCATTCGACGGTGACATATAACGGTTTGTTGCGCACAGGCCCTCCCGGAGGCAGGTCATTTGACGAGAAGGTAATAGTCGAAGTTGGGATCTTGCCGATCAGTCCTATGAGATCCTCCGGGGTGGTGTCGATAGATACGTCAGACTGGTTCAGAGCATCTAGAACCGCCTGCTTGTGAGGTTTGGAGGCAATCAGCAACCCCCAAACAGTGATGTTAGCCTGGGTCTTTTTCAACTATTTCAGAACCCTGTCTTCCCCTGCTTCTTCATCAACTTTACCCTTTCCCTTGTCCAGATCTCTCCCGGGGTGATATTCCTCCAGTTCGTGCGGCTTGAAATGTCTGCCTGACCGGGTCAAGTGACTGACTTCTTCTCTCATCCATAGATTGTCTGTTTCTGAATTAACTTCCAAAGTACTCTCTACCACCTCTGTTTCTTTGTCGCTTTCGTACCAAAGATCATTCTCCACTTGGCTTGCGTCTTGATCGTCACCCCCTTGGATCCACCAATCTGACTTTCCTATTTCACTTTTCCCTAGCTGATCCTCCAAAGCACAGATCATCGAGTCCTCAGGCAGCAAGTATGGCTTTCTCGGTGCCCCGAACTTAGTGATTAGCCCAGACGGATCAAAGGTTGCTTCCCCTATCCCCAAAAAATAAAGGCCTCGCGGAGGTGGCACGACTTCGTGATCTGGAAGCGGATTTCTGGTAACATTCGGGGCTTTGGTAGGAGGTTCTGAAATTACCTTGTTATCAATGAGATCCTGAATCTCGTGCCTTAATCTCATGCATCGATCCGTTGAGTGACCTTTCTGCTGATGAAATTTCTAGAAAAGATCCCCTTGGAAATTCGGCGGAAGCGAACTTGGTAGGGGTCGAGGTTCCAACTGACGGAGATGCCCCTTGGCTAACAATCTGTCGAGGGCGGTGGACAATGACACCCCCAAATCTGAGAACTTCCTTGGCGCTTTGTCCCCTCCTCTTCTCGGTGCTATGTCGAATTTCCTTTCTGGCCCATTCAATGCATTGACGTCGGTGGGGCCGGAGTGACCCCCCGCTTGTCCTCTATTTGATCCATAACTGGGCCTCCGATACCGATTTGGTTGTTCTTCTTTCTTGATCACTCCTTCCTAAATCGCATCTTCAATCCTTGTTCCCACATCAAACACCTCGGCAAAAGTGTTGATTGACTGAAACCTCATCTTCTCCTGATAAACTGGCTGCAGGTTTTTCATCAACATTCGGATTTGGTCTTTTTCTGATGGCCTCTGTACCATCTTTGCGGCTTTCCCTCTCCATCGACTCAGATACTCAGCAAATGATTCTTTTTTCCCTTGCCTGGTTGTTTCTAGATCTCGGACAGTGACGTTCAGGTCTTGATTGTACTCATACTGGGCCACAAATGATTTTACGACTTCTTCCTAAATCCTGGTTTTGCTTGGCTCAAGTGTAAGGTACCACGATAGAGCAGCTCTTGTCAAGGTTTAATGAAATAGAATGGCCATCGTGGTAGTGCTTAGACCGCTAGGCTAAAAAGCTCCTATGCACATCCGGATATGACTGCGAGGATTCCCGGTGCCATCAAACTTATCAAAGACCGGCATTTTGAACCCGGCGGGCAGCGTCTCGTGGACCCCGTCATACAAGCCTTCTAACTCCATCAGATAGGTATCAACTCCTTGAGCTTTGCGCATCACCCTTTCCAACTTCTCTATTTTCTCAGTCAGTTGCTTCTCTTTCTCAGCTTTCTCCCTGTCCCTGTTGGCTCGTAGTGCCTCGGTCCACTGTGCTTCCTGATCATCAAACCAGTCTCCTTCTCCTCCTCCCAAGGATGGGTCCATAACAGGTGGAACTACATGTCGGCGATTCAGATCTTCTATCATCCCCATCATGCGGTTCATATTTTTGGCATGTCGCCTCATCTGTTCCGCTTGCTGTTCTACTAGTACCCTCAGCCCAGCCATTTCCTCGGTGTTTCTTTCCTCAGCCATTTCAGTGTCTTTTTTTCTTATCAGCCTTGCCGTGGGTCCCCTAAACCAGGTTGAATTTGAACTCGATGCTATCTTTGCCCCTACAAAAGGTTTATTTTTGTTTTAAAACTCTTTTGTGTGTATTTTGCTTTAAAAGATTTTGGTAAAGTAAAAAAAACTTTTCTTTTTTATTTTGACGCACGGCATGCAGATGCAATGCATGTGTGCGTGTGTGCCTACTCTATATGCCAAAGAAAAGAAAATCCTGATCCTAACATGTAAACACATAAGAACATAAGATCCTTACCCATGTCGAGTGCGTTAATTTCTCCTCTCATTGTGATCCCACTACCCAAAATTTATTTGAAAAGCATTTCCGGAGGGTAAAAAAGGTTTTTTTTTCTTTTTTTGGAAATGATGTTTGAGAACATTCTTTCTCTTTCTTTTTGAAAAATGATTGGGATTTTTATTTTGAAGACGATCAAGTGAAATATGCCTTAACAAGGGTAATTTGGGAATTTTTAATTGAAAAGTGGAAAAGATTTTTTTGAAAAGGTAATCGAAAACCTTGAGAAAAACCTTTGGGTAGGGGGATCACATGACCGGATTATCACCGTACTTTCCATGAATTTGGATACACACAAGGTCAATGATGCTCAACTAGACATGATATAAGAAATATAATCTTATAATCAAGGTCCGGCATGTTCTCCGAATGTCGCAAAACATGAGGAGAATTTGCTAAAAGGTGATTAAAAGGTTATACATCTTTCATCAAGCAAGTATCGTCATCATCTCAAGTAATCCCTTCCGGGCATACAAAACTCCCTAGCATATAAAACCTAATCAAGAATTGATTTCCTAAGATTGAAAGGTTCTAAAGAAACTATTATGCACAGGCTGGGTTTTGGTCAAATAAGGGACCCTTGACACACACCCGATAGGATGCTTTATATACCAAATCATGGTACGAGATCAAGGGTGATCACACAGTCCCATGATGACTTGACCGACCGGGTTGCCCCGAGCCTCCAAGGTCATAGTTTCGTGCAATCGACTGGCTGGACATGCAAGTGAAATGCAACAGGCACACAAAGATTAATTTGATTAAAAGGACATTTTTCAAGTCTAATCCTCAAGTGAACCCAAAATCAGAATTCTGGTCTGCAAAACCAGAGATTCTGGGTTCGATCCCCAGCAGAGTCGCCAGATTGTGGATATCGCATTTTTCTTACCCACAGCTTTTCTTTTTTAAATTCTTTTTCAAAATTTCAAACTCAAAACAAATGAGTCGCCACTTAATTTTTAGAAGAAAAGAATTAAGAAACCATTTTAAAAGCAAACTGATCTTTTTAGAAACCAGAGATTAACTAGGTCCGGGGATTATGGAATGAGAGAAGAAGGAGCTCGTCGGACTAAAATACCCTCTCTCATCCTATCTTACGATAGGCCTCTACTCAACATCCTTTTAATCAAATTTATTAATCTAAGCATGCCCTCAACTAATACATGTATACATATACATCACAAAACATGTCCAAAGGGTGTAAAATTGCTAATGGCAAAATATCATTCATAAACCACATATTTCAAGTAGCAAGCAATTATGATATGCAATAAGGAACAAGAGAACTTACCCGGGATCCAGCAGCGATATTTAAACGTGCGATGCATACAAACGAAAGAAAATCCTAAGAAAGAGTCTCTAATCATATATACATATAGGGTAAGCTCCTAATTCTAAGGTGTCGCGCGTGAGGTTGAAAATCGATAAAGTCAAGGAATGAAATAAACTAGAAGGGAGATGAGAAATTGTACCTCAAATGCGCTACAAAACAAAGATTAGTCCACATGCTTCACATAATAATATGATGTCAAATAATCAATCCTAATTCCCTAGCTTAGATCTAACAAGCATGAAATCCAACTTTATTCAATACCTAGTTCTAATCATGGGCATTAGATGAACATGGATGAGTGAATGTAAACAAGAATGAAACATGGATTTATTCACTAATTTGGATCACTTAACCTCTGGATTTAAGCTAAATTATCGTTATTCAAAACATGATTTGAATCTCAAGACATTAGGGAACCATTTGAGTTGAAATAAATAAGATTAGACAAAAACAGTAGCAGTTTTTTTATGAATTACAGAGAGCAGACCAGATCTTAAAAAAATAGAAATAAAATACTTCCAACGGTTGGATCTTAATGATTTTTGGATATGTTATGCCTCTGTGAGTCTAGTTTCTAACCCAGAAAGAAAATCAAGGTTTGAGAACATTCTTTCTCTTTCTTTTTGAAAAATGATTGGGATTTTTATTTTGAAGACGATCAAGTGAAATATGCCTTAACAAGGGTAATTTGGGAATTTTTAATTGAAAAGTGGAAAAGATTTTTTTGAAAAGGTAATCGAAAACCTTGAGAAAAACCTTTGGGTAGGGGGATCACATGACCGGATTATCACCGTACTTTTCATGAATTTGGATACACACAAGGTCAATGATGCTCAACTAGACATGATATAAGAAATATAATCTTATAATCAAGGTCCGGCATGTTCTCCGAATGTCGCAAAACATGAGGAGAATTTGCTAAAAGGTGATTAAAAGGTTATACATCTTTCATCAAGCAAGTATCGTCATCATCTCAAGTAATCCCTTCCGGGCATACAAAACTCCCTAGCATATAAAACCTAATCAAGAATTGATTTCCTAAGATTGAAAGGTTCTAAAGAAACTATTATGCACAGGCTGGGTTTTGGTCAAATAAGGGACCCTTGACACACACCCGATAGGATGCTTTATATACCAAATCATGGTACGAGATCAAGGGTGATCACACAGTCCCATGATGACTTGACCGACCGGGTTGCCCCGAGCCTCCAAGGTCATAGTTTCGTGCAATCGACTGGCTGGACATGCAAGTGAAATGCAACAGGCACACAAAGATTAATTTGATTAAAAGGACATTTTTCAAGTCTAATCCTCAAGTGAACCCAAAATCAGAATTCTGGTCTGCAAAACCAGAGATTCTGGGTTCGATCCCCAGCAGAGTCGCCAGATTGTGGATATCGCATTTTTCTTACCCACAGCTTTTCTTTTTTAAATTCTTTTTCAAAATTTCAAACTCAAAACAAATGAGTCGCCACTTAATTTTTAGAAGAAAAGAATTAAGAAACCATTTTAAAAGCAAACTGATCTTTTTAGAAACCAGAGATTAACTAGGTCCGGGGATTATGGAATGAGAGAAGAAGGAGCTCGTCGGACTAAAATACCCTCTCTCATCCTATCTTACGATAGGCCTCTACTCAACATCCTTTTAATCAAATTTATTAATCTAAGCATGCCCTCAACTAATACATGTATACATATACATCACAAAACATGTCCAAAGGGTGTAAAATTGCTAATGGCAAAATATCATTCATAAACCACATATTTCAAGTAGCAAGCAATTATGATATGCAATAAGGAACAAGAGAACTTACCCGGGATCCAGCAGCGATATTTAAACGTGCGATGCATACAAACGAAAGAAAATCCTAAGAAAGAGTCTCTAATCATATATACATATAGGGTAAGCTCCTAATTCTAAGGTGTCGCGCGTGAGGTTGAAAATCGATAAAGTCAAGGAATGAAATAAACTAGAAGGGAGATGAGAAATTGTACCTCAAATGCGCTACAAAACAAAGATTAGTCCACATGCTTCACATAATAATATGATGTCAAATAATCAATCCTAATTCCCTAGCTTAGATCTAACAAGCATGAAATCCAACTTTATTCAATACCTAGTTCTAATCATGGGCATTAGATGAACATGGATGAGTGAATGTAAACAAGAATGAAACATGGATTTATTCACTAATTTGGATCACTTAACCTCTGGATTTAAGCTAAATTATCGTTATTCAAAACATGATTTGAATCTCAAGACATTAGGGAACCATTTGAGTTGAAATAAATAAGATTAGACAAAAACAGTAGCAGTTTTTTTATGAATTACAGAGAGCAGACCAGATCTTAAAAAAATAGAAATAAAATACTTCCAACGGTTGGATCTTAATGATTTTTGGATATGTTATGCCTCTGTGAGTCTAGTTTCTAACCCAGAAAGAAAATCAAGGTTTGAGAACATTCTTTCTCTTTCTTTTTGAAAAATGATTGGGATTTTTACTTTGAAGACGATCAAGTGAAATATGCCTTAACAAGGGTAATTTGGGAATTTTTAATTGAAAAGTGGAAAAGATTTTTTTGAAAAGGTAATCGAAAACCTTGAGAAAAACCTTTGGGTAGGGGGATCACATGACCGGATTATCACCGTACTTTTCATGAATTTGGATACACACAAGGTCAATGATGCTCAACTAGACATGATATAAGAAATATAATCTTATAATCAAGGTCCGGCATGTTCTCCGAATGTCGCAAAACATGAGGAGAATTTGCTAAAAGGTGATTAAAAGGTTATACATCTTTCATCAAGCAAGTATCGTCATCATCTCAAGTAATCCCTTCCGGGCATACAAAACTCCCTAGCATATAAAACCTAATCAAGAATTGATTTCCTAAGATTGAAAGGTTCTAAAGAAACTATTATGCACAGGCTGGGTTTTGGTCAAATAAGGGACCCTTGACACACACCCGATAGGATGCTTTATATACCAAATCATGGTACGAGATCAAGGGTGATCACACAGTCCCATGATGACTTGACCGACCGGGTTGCCCCGAGCCTCCAAGGTCATAGTTTCGTGCAATCGACTGGCTGGACATGCAAGTGAAATGCAACAGGCACACAAAGATTAATTTGATTAAAAGGACATTTTTCAAGTCTAATCCTCAAGTGAACCCAAAATCAGAATTCTGGTCTGCAAAACCAGAGATTCTGGGTTCGATCCCCAGCAGAGTCGCCAGATTGTGGATATCGCATTTTTCTTACCCACAGCTTTTCTTTTTTAAATTCTTTTTCAAAATTTCAAACTCAAAACAAATGAGTCGCCACTTAATTTTTAGAAGAAAAGAATTAAGAAACCATTTTAAAAGCAAACTGATCTTTTTAGAAACCAGAGATTAACTAGGTCCGGGGATTATGGAATGAGAGAAGAAGGAGCTCGTCGGACTAAAATATCCTCTCTCATCCTATCTTACGATAGGCCTCTACTCAACATCCTTTTAATCAAATTTATTAATCTAAGCATGCCCTCAACTAATACATGTATACATATACATCACAAAACATGTCCAAAGGGTGTAAAATTGCTAATGGCAAAATATCATTCATAAACCACATATTTCAAGTAGCAAGCAATTATGATATGCAATAAGGAACAAGAGAACTTACCCGGGATCCAGCAGCGATATTTAAACGTGCGATGCATACAAACGAAAGAAAATCCTAAGAAAGAGTCTCTAATCATATATACATATAGGGTAAGCTCCTAATTCTAAGGTGTCGCGCGTGAGGTTGAAAATCGATAAAGTCAAGGAATGAAATAAACTAGAAGGGAGATGAGAAATTGTACCTCAAATGCGCTACAAAACAAAGATTAGTCCACATGCTTCACATAATAATATGATGTCAAATAATCAATCCTAATTCCCTAGCTTAGATCTAACAAGCATGAAATCCAACTTTATTCAATACCTAGTTCTAATCATGGGCATTAGATGAACATGGATGAGTGAATGTAAACAAGAATGAAACATGGATTTATTCACTAATTTGGATCACTTAACCTCTGGATTTAAGCTAAATTATCGTTATTCAAAACATGATTTGAATCTCAAGACATTAGGGAACCATTTGAGTTGAAATAAATAAGATTAGACAAAAACAGTAGCAGTTTTTTTATGAATTACAGAGAGCAGACCAGATCTTAAAAAAATAGAAATAAAATACTTCCAACGGTTGGATCTTAATGATTTTTGGATATGTTATGCCTCTGTGAGTCTAGTTTCTAACCCAGAAAGAAAATCAAGGTTTGAGCGGTTAGATCTCCGGGAATGTGGAAAACACTAGGCATCACTCAGCATTTTACAACTCTCTGTCCAGAAATCTTGTATGATTTTTTAAAAATAGCAAACAAATCCGAATTGCTTCATTCTTTTTAGGGAACCTTCATAACACATTAAGGTTCTTATAAACAATTATTAGAGGTCATGAAAACTTGGTTAGAGCTTGATCTATCAATTTTAAAACCGGTTTACAGTTCTGAAACTATTCTGAAATTCTGGACAGATTGTGGTTGTCTCACAAAACCCATGATCAAACCTTTCTAAACATAAAACCACCTCAAAACAAAAATTACAGTGGTAAAACGATGTGTTATTGACACTTTCCCGTTGGTTTCACTTGATTTCAACGGTTAGATCTCGAACTAAAAATCTTTGATCGAAAACAGTTTGTGAATCCACTGTTTTCATTTTGCTAGTTCAACTTTGTTGGTTAACCTCAACTATTAAAACATGAAGTTGAGATTAAACCGAACTACTTTTTCTACCACTTGATGGTCCTTGAAGACTAAAAACACTTTATACTTATGGATTTTGATGAAGTATGAAATGAACTTCTCAAAATTCCAAACAATGAACTCAAACTTTATAGACCGAAGCTTGAATTCAACTTATTACTCCTACCATTTGATGGTTATGGGAGATAAAGACATGACTAATGCTCCTAAGTTTCAAAAAGAATAAGGGAATGACTTCATTAGATACCAAGTTTAGAGGATCCAAGTTATGAGCATGGACTTGGATCCACCTATATGAAACAAAGTGATGATCAAATTTTGACTCTCATGTAGAGTATAAGCTTTACATGAGGTTCAAAGGATCATACTCAAGAGATCAAGAGAGATATTGAAGATCTCCAAGACTCTCAAGAGAAGAACACATACAAAAAATAGAAGGAAGAATTAGAAATAGAGACTCCTAAGCTTGCTTGACAAACAAAAATAACAAGAGATTTTAGGATTAGAAGTTCAAAAGAAAAAGAGTAAACAAACAATCTATGGCATAGGGGATCACCTCCAAATTATCCTCAAAGTTCTCTTTTCTTTGAAGATCTTCCAAGCTCTTCTTCTTAATTCTCTAAACTCTCTTCTCTCCAAAATATGTTGATGTAGTGATAGTTCTCTCTTTTATTATCACCTCCCTTCCAAGGAAGATCCCTTCTCTTTTATAGGCAAAATTACCAAGTATTTTCAGTGAATTTCGGAGCAAAAAATAGGTGTAAATCTCTCATTTGGTGGTACAATGTGTACTTTCTGAAATTAGGCAAACTGCTGCCCAAGGCGGCAGTCCAAAAAGCTGTGCGACAGTCTGTGACTGCCGCTGCGCCACTCCATGACTGCCGCTCCGGCACTGCGTGATTGCCGCCCGACTCTCACCAAATGCCGCAACAATTAATGGGTTGCCGCGTTTTTGTCAGTCTCACTTTATCAGTTTTTTTGTTTTTATTCGCATACACATACGTATTGCACTGCAAAAATACGGACTTTAAAAGTGAACGGCAGTAAGAAAATGTTGGCGGCACTCAGTAAGTGCCGGGCCGGCACTCACTAAATGTCATTCGGCACTTAGTGAGTGCCGCTCGGCATTCACTGAATGCCGCTGAAATCTGCCGTGTGTCGTTTTTTGTTGAGCTTCCCTTTTTAGGTCTTTCTTTTTTTCAAAGCAATTTATTTTTGAAGATCTTTTCCGATAATGGTGTTTTGCACATGAATTCTCCTAAATACCTGGTATTTTCTTCTTTTTGTGAACTTTTATCGCGTTTGGAGAATCTTCTGAAGAGCTTGGAATACTTCGAATCTTTTCGGTCCTTATCAACATCGGACGTGGAGGTGACGCTCACCTAAATTTGACGGTCGGACAAAATTGGGGTGTCTACAGTGTGACTTACCAACGTCTGGTCAATCAGATGTTCAAGGATTTAATCAAGAAATCGATGGAGGTTTATGTTGACGATCTTTTGGTCAAGAGCTAAGATGAGTCCAACCATCTCGAGCATCTGGCTGGGGCCTTCAGCATCTTAGAAAAGTTTAGGATGAGGTTGAACCCGACCAAGTGAATATTTGGCATCTCATCCTGGAAGTTCCTGGGCACCTGGTCAGCAGACGAGGAATTGAGGAAAACCCTAAGAAAATTTAAGCAATCATCAACATGTAATCACTAAGGTCATCCAAAGAAGTCCAGAGTCTGGCCGGATAAGTAGGCGCATTAAACAAATTCATCTCCCGAGCTACCGACCGGTGCTTCCATTTTTTAAGATCCTTTGAAAGGCTTTCAATGGTTGGAAGAGTGCAAGGAGGCCTTCCAAGAGCTCACAAAGTACCTGGCGTTGCCTCCTCTACTCTCAACACCAATACCGAGGGAGAAATTGTTCTTGTACTTGGCAGTATCTCCCTCAGCAGTAAACTCAGCACTCAATCGAGAGGAGCACGGGATATAGTTCTCGGTGTATTACACTAGTCGGGCACTCCAAGGTGCAAAAAGTCGGTACTCCCTCATCGAGAAGCTGGCCTTTGCCTTCATTACCTCTGCCCGAAGGTTCCGTTTGTATTTCCAGGCCCACATCATCATAGTCCTCACGGACCAACCTCTCTGTCGGATCCTAAGCAGGCCCGAGACATCTAGGAGACTGGTCAAATGGGCATTGGAGTTAGAAGAATTCGAGGTAGTTTACAGACCTCGGTCGGCAATAAAGGGGAAAGCAGTGGCAGATTTTCTAGTAGAATTCACCTACCCAGAAGAGGCAACTGAAGAGCTCGAGTTGCCGATCGCATCGCCCGACCTGGGTACTATATATTGACAGATCATCCAACAAGCAGGGCAGTGGGGTAGGGATTATCTTGACCACACCCGATGGGATCCAGTTAGAGTACGCATTGCGATTTGGGTTTCGGGCCTCCAACAATGAGGCCGAGTACGAAGCCCTACTGGTTAGACTACAACTGGTTGTTAAATGGGTGCACAACAAGCATAGGATACAGCGACTCCCAGCTTGTGGTCAACCAAGTCAATTCAGAGTACGAAGCCAGGGAAGACAATATGGTAGCCTACTCGACATTCGTCCGAACGGTCACCAAGAAGCTCAAGGGATTTTCCATCACACATCTAAGACGTCTTATTATAGATTCTAAGTCCCTATGGTGACATATATGAGTGTATGGGTGTGTATATGTGTTTGCATGTGAGGTGTATACAAGGGAAGAGGGGTGAATGCTTGGGTTTTTCTCCTAATTCTCTTCTATCTCTACATGGAACTCCCAATTCCTATCTCTCCCTAAACATATGTGTAGATTGTAAGAGTTAAAAAGAGTGTAATGCATGAAGACATTCATGTTAATGTAGAGCCTTACATGTGCAAGGTGTCACCTTGCATGTGCTCATGTAAACATGCATGAACAAGTGTCCATTGCATGGACAAGTGTCCTATGGATGGACAATTGGATTGTGTAGATGTGACAAGTGTCTAGGAGGTGTGCATGTGCCACAAGTGGCTGGCCATGTGGGGTCCATCTTGGGTTTTGTGCCACTTCCTTGATTTACATACATAAGTCCTCGTTATGCAAGTCGGTCTCGATTTACGTACAAACGGGATTGTTTCTATTGTCCGGGTCTAGGTATGGGACAAAGTTAAGTCTAATTACGGTCGAGTCCGTGTAGTGCTTACAGTCTAATTAGTAATTACATTACACTGATATAGTCACACAAATAAAATAATAATATAATAGCCTAGATATGGAAATTCATAAAACTCATATTATTGCACGTAAAGAAATTACAGGTATTACACAACTCCTCCAATCACCCTTTCTACAAAAAGCCTTCTCGTATTTTCGCCACGCTAGAAATCTCCCTGTCCTCAGCCTTGGACCGCCTCCTCAAGAAAGGCCATCTCCAACTACTCGAATCGCGAAATACCCCACCACCGCCAAACTGCGATATGTCTAAACACTGTGCCTATCACCATGCCCCTAGTCATAACACCAATGATTGCATGTGCCTCTACCATGATATCTAAGACCTAATTGACCAGAACATTATTGAACCACCTCCACAGCAGCCCCATGTCACCCAAAATCCCCTACCAAACCACCAAAATATCAACTTCATTGAATCTAACCTAGTATCCTTAGACCCCTCCACATATATCACCCCCTTAGGAAATCCCTTACTCCTCATTGACATCCCGGATTCTGAGGAAATTCATCTGATCGAAGGAGAAGACAATGACTAGCAGCAATAGCTAGATGATGAGCGAGAGTTGTTCTTTCTGGAAGAACACGATCTAGGGGTGGTAGACCTCAAATGGTATGATCCCGACAATAAAAGTGATGCCTCTATCAGGAATGAGCCAGAGAAACCATTTGTAGGAACAGATTGTGATTGGTTCAAAGAAGATGGGACCATAGAAGGACCTACTCCTGTCGAGATTGATCAACTGACCAGGTCAGGACGTCATTATCAGCCTCCACTGCCTATCACCGAAAACCATTGAAAAAGGGCCAGTTAAAGATAAGGGAAAGGGAAAAATGGATGAAGTCATCGAAGAGGATAATGAGCTGATCAAGCAGCTAAAGAAGACTCAAGCTCATCTCTTGATGTGGTCGATACGGGTTCCATCCTAAATGTTTATGCTTTAAGAATTACCACCACCTTGGGGGTCAATAGCTTAGACATCACTCCGTCTGTGCAATCCGTGAGGGCTTATGATAATACCAAGAGAACTGTGATGGGAACGTCTCTCTCCAAATCTAAGTAGGATCTTTGGTTAGCACTGAGCTCTTCCAAGTCATGGATGTCCCTACTTCATTCAATTTGTTGATTGGGAGGCCATGGCTGTATGTCAACAAAGCTGTATCATCCACTATGCACCAAATGATCAAGTATGTTCACGAGAAAGAGGTGAAGATTATCCTCGACAACAGTTAGGGAAATGAGGCCTTCCCCAGCTACGCTTCCGTCTTTAAAATCTAAATGCCTAAACTAGAAGAAGGAGAAATCAGAGGAATCTTCATAGAGCAAATCCACATGATCGATGATGAAGATAGGTTCCCTGAGGTGCACTCTGCAGTTGTCATCATCATCCGTAAAATGGATTACTTTGCTAGAATGGGATTGGGCAGACGTTAGCAAGGGATCAGTGAATTCCCTCAGATTAAAGGGCAAAAAGGCACTTTTGGATTAGGGTACAAGCCCCTTGAAGAAGATCTCGAGCTGCAAAAGCCCTGGAAGAAGAGGGTTAGTGTGGATACTGGCATTTGGGCCCACTTTTAATTTTAAAACATTTTTCAAATTCAAAATTCAAATTTGAATACGAGTAACCACTTAATTTTTAAAAGGAAAATTAAGAAACCATTTTAAAAGCAAACTGATCTTTCACGAAACCAAAGATAAACTGGGTCCAGGGATTATGGAATGAGAGGGGAAGGAGCCCGACGGACTAAAACACCCCCTCTCATCCTATCTCGCGATAGGCCTCTATTCAATATCCTTTTTAATCAAATTATTAATCTAAGCATGCCCTCAACTAATACATATATGTAAATAATACATTACACAAGCATGTTAAAAAGGGTGTAGAATTGCTAACGATAAAATAACATTCATTATCCACATAATTCAAGTAGCAAGCAAAATGACGTGCAAATAGGGAACCAGAGAACTTACCCGGGATCCGGCCGCGAAATAGAAACGTGTAATGCATACGTATAAAATAAAACCTAAGAAAAGGTCTCTAACGCATATAAACACATTAGACAAGACCTAGTCTAAGGTGTCGGATATGAAGTCAAAAATCAATTAAAATCAAAGAAGTAAATTAAACTAGAGAAGGGTTGAGAAATTGTACCTTAAATGTGCTACAAAACAAAGATTAGTACACATGCCTTGATCAAAGATATCAAATAATCAACCCTAAGCTTTTAGCTCAAATCTATCAAGTATGGAAAGAATTGACCTATTTATGGATTCCTTCTAATTAGTTGAAAACATATCACCTCTATAGATATGTAAGTCTCAACTAGGAACCAATGCAATGTCCATATAGAGGTGGTATAATGCTAACATGATTATAAGGAACTCATGCCTAGGTTCAATTAGGGACAAAATAACTTAGAGTTAGATTCTAACTACAAGTATTAATATACATGGATGAATGCATGGATATGTATAGGATGAGCTATGAATTATGCACTAACTTGGACTACTTAGCCTCTGGATTTAGACTTAATTATCATTATTCTAAACATGGTTTGGGTCTCAAGGCATTTTGGAAACAATTTAAGTTGAAATCAATAAGATTAGACAAAATAGTGACAGTTTCTTATGAATTACAGAGAGCAGAACAGACTTTCAAAGATAGAAAAACCATACTTACAACTGTTGGATCTTAGTGATTTTTGGATATGAAGTACCTCTGTGAAGCTAGTTTCTAACCCAAAAAGAAAATGGAAGATTGAATGGTTGGATCTCCGGGAATAAAGAAAACACTAGGCATCACTTAGGAATCTACAACTCTCTATCCAAAGATTTTGTGTGATTTTCTAAAAATAGTAAACAAATGAGAAACACTTAGATCTTCTTAGGGTATCTTCCTAACATATTGACATACCTATAAAAAATTAGTTTAGGTCAAGAAAGTTTGATTAATGTTCTGATTTATTAATTTTAATACAGAGTTGCCGTTCTGAAACTTTGGAAAGAGAATATCTTGCTTTGAAACAATAAGGCCAAACCATTTTCAACATGGAATTTCTTCAAGACAAAAGCCACAGAGGTACTTAAGTGAGTTATGAACATTATCCAATTGGTTTCATCCAATTCCATGGATCATGATTTTATAAAAAAATCTTTGATCACAATTGGTTTATGGATTCACTGCACCTTTGTTGGATTAATGTTCATAGTTTGAATCAAACTTGAACAATACCTAGTTCCTCTCCCAAATACATGGTCCTTTAGGGATATAGGTTCATTTTCTTCTACCAAGTTAATGGTCCTTGGAGACTTAAGCAAGACCAAACCCATATGAACCTTCAAAGGACATAGAGAGGGTCCTATGAGATTCTCAAGTTGAAGGCTCCAAGTCATGAGTTAGGACCTTGAATTCATTCAAACTTGTGTGGGTACAATTATGATCAACTTAATCCCCACATAAATCATAAGATTATGGGAGACTAAGGGATCATTCTGAAGCAAACCTCTTGAGATATAGGAGATCTCATAGATTTCCAAAAGAAGCAATATCAAGAATGAAACAAAATCAAAAGTTATTTGAGAGGGTCCAAAATAACAAAATCTCCTTATGAATTAGTTTTAGTTTAAACCCAAGGCTTGTTTAGATCCAAACTAGTGAACTACCATGAGATTCAATCACAAATTCTATGTGGTGTGTGATGAAATGAGGTAGGAAGAGTGGTTTTGAAAATGTATAAAGATCCTAGATCTATGAATTTATGATTGAATAATGTATAATAAGTGTAGGAATAGGGATTTAACCTCTAGATCTTCTCAGGATTTGATTGATTTAGAGAGATCCAAGCCATACAAGCAATACTCTTCTTATTCTTCCTTGAAGCTTCAAGGTTCTTCAATGGAGATTTACGGAATTCGGGTGAATTAGGTAAGATTTCTATGGGGTTTCTCTCTCTATATCTCTCTAAGAATAATCTCAACTCCAAAATTCAGCTTCTCCTCCAAGATTCAAGTATCATCCCCTATATTCAAGTCTCTCCTTTAAGATTCAAGTCTTCAACCTCTCAAATATCTTAGGGGCTAAGGTAAGGGTAGATAAGTCAATTAGGGATGGTGGGAGCATGGTTTGCATGACCTAGGAGTATTAAACACGTACAAAAAAAATGGCATCGTTTGGCGTATTCATTTGATCAAAGATTGAAAAAGAATTTTGACTTAAAAGTGCAAATTAGCCCAGGCCGACACTCAATGAAGATGAAACGGCACTTGCTGAGTGCCGAAAGGCATTCTGTGAGTGCCTCAACGGCATTCACTGACTGTCGTTCGGACACTTTGAGTGCTGCTGCACAGCAGTTCAACACTATTCACAGCAATTCAACACCTTAATTTCATTTCATGTCATTTAAGTAAATATCGTTTAATTAAGGAAATAAGGAAATACCCCCCATTTGGATTCAATAAAAATATCTAAAAAATCAAAATCTTTGAGGAAAAAAAGTCAACTCTCCCTCCGAAGGCAAAATTTCCAATTCCTGCACAATTCTTCTTAAAGACCTTTCGATTTCTCCATGTTCCCTTGCATTTAAAAATTCTTAAAAATCATTTCTAGCATAAGGGAGACCCAATGAACAATTACCGAGACTTTTCATCTTGAAATTAAAAAATCTTACGGTTAACTCCCTTTTGACCCTTTGACTTTTCACTGGGTTAACTGTTGACTTTTTTCGGGGTTCATGCTGAATTTCTCTCCTTTTGAAAAAATGGTTTTAAGATGCTTCGAGAACAATGTCGTGTTTCTATACGTGTTCAAAACTCATGGTCTATAAGGTGACGGGTAGATGAGAATTTTGGTCTTTTTTGGTAGAAAAAAGGTGATTTTGAACCGAGATTCTTCTAGGAATAAAGTCAGATTGCTTGTAAGAGTCTTGATTCTGATGAGACGTATTCATCATTGATCTCTAGAGGTAAATCCTCCTAAGTTTAATAGTTCGTTCAAAATTAGGGTGTCTACAGTTAGGAGTCTGCCTCCGTACCACGAGACCTTGAACTGTCAGTTCATAAAAGAAGGGGATGACTTTCCTCACTTTGGGTTTCTTGAACCTTGGATCCACCCGACCACCGGGAAGAGGCACCCCGGACTTGAAATCTTTGCTGACTGTGAAAAGCCTCCCTATCAAGATCCGTTCTATCTGGAAGAAATTGTGAAAGCCCCAGAGGAAGACTGGTTGAAGTATCCGGACATTGAAGCCATCAAGGAATGTGGGAAGAATCTGCTGAAGAGCAAGAAGGAAAGAGGGCCAAGAGCCAAGATGATCAAATCACGCCGACTAAGGAGGGTCTAAGCAACCATGCTGTAGAGTTATCTGTCAGTGTCTCCCTATCTCCTATTCCCCCGGAGTCTGTATTTTTTATTATCGAGTCTATACTAGAGTCAGTCGCTCTAGGCCCACCACTGTCTGATGTAATCACTCCAAAATGTTATGAATGAAATGAAAGACGGTTTTGCTTATTCCTCTTTGTCCAATACTTATGAATGCACAAATCCCTCCGAGGATCTCCCAATTGAACTTAAGTAACTAATTGAAAAACCACCTGCTTGCGAAATAATTGAAGATACTTTATCGATTAATCTAGGTGAAAAAGATAATCCACAAATTGTGCAAATTGGCTCCACACTTAATAAAGAAGAAAAAGAAAATTTGACTCTCTTGTTAAAAGAATTAAAAGATGTTTTTGCTTGGTCTTACGAGGATATGCCTGGGGTCGATCCCGACATTGTCCAACATCGTATTCCTCTGCTCCCCAATTCTAAACCTGTCAAGCAGAAACTAAGGTGCATGAGACCGAAATTGGCACTGAAGGTCAAAGAAGAGGTAGAAAAATAGTTCAAGGCAAGGTTTATCCTTATTACAGAGTATCCGAAATGGGTTGCCAACATCGTGCTAGTCCCCAAGAAGGATGGAAAAGTTCACGTGTGCGTCGACTTTCGTAATCTAAACAAAGCCAGTCCAAAAGATGACTTCCCACTTCCACACATTGATGTTTTGGTAGATAACGCTGCAGGACATGAGCTACTATCATTCATGGATGGTTTCTCAGGGTACAATCAGATCTAATGGCACTAGAAGATCGAGAGAAGATGACATTCACCACGCCTTGGGGGACCTACTGTTATAGAGTAATGCCTTCCGGACTTAAGAACACTGGAGTAACCTACCAAAGGGCTACCACCACCCTATTGCACGATATGATTCACATAGAAGTAGGGGTGTACATAGATGACAAGATTGTGAAATCCAAGGATAGAGAAGGACACTTGGTGGCAATTGAGAAGTTTTTTGAAAGATTGCACAGGTATAAGATGAGGCTAAATCTGAAGAAATGCACTTTTGGTGTGACTTCTGGGAAGCTCTTAGGTTTTCTCATCACACAGAGGGGGATAGAGGTCGACCCCTCTAAAATCAGGGCAATTCTAGAAAATGGCACCACCGCAGAATGAAAAAGAAGTGAGAGGATTCCTCAGGAGGATTCAATTCATTGGCCACTTTATCTCGAAGCTCACGACAACATGTGATCATTTGTTTCGATTGCTGAGGAAAGGAGAGAAGTTCCAATGGGATGACCAATGTCAAGCCGCATTAGAAAAAATAAAAGCCTACCTTTAAAATCCGCTTGTTCTTTCACCACCCGCTCCTCACAAGCCCTTACTTCTTTACCTGTCTGTCTCCGAAAATGCCATGGGTTGCATGCTAGCCCAGGAAGGAGAAGAAAGTCACTTCGAAAAAGCAATATATTACCTTAGCAAAAGGATGACTAGGTATGAGCTCAACTACTCTACCCTCGAAAAAATATGTTGGGCCCTAGTCTGGTGCACCCACCGACTAAGACGCTATATGCTGGCCTTTCCAGTTGTGCTCATATCCCACATAGATCCTTTGAAATACCTCCTCAAAAAACCCACCCTAATCGGTCGTATATCCCGTTGGTTACTTTTACTGTCTAAATTTGATATCAAGCATGTAACAAGCAAATCGGTGAAAGGGAAAACTATAGCTGAGCATCTCGCAGAACACGCTGTTGATTCCAAAGAGAATGGAGATTTTTTGTTCCAAGATGAGAATATCATGGAAATCAAAGAAGAGCAGTGGAAGTTATACTTTGATGGGGCAGATAATATGAAAGGCTATGGAGTAGAAATGATTCTGGTATCACCAAATGGGGGCCACACCCCACTGGGAGTCAAGCTTGATTATAACTCCACCAGTAATACTGATGGATACGAGGTATGCATTTTGGGTATGAAGTGGCCTTAGAATTAAAAGTTCAAAAATTGGATGTCTTTAGAGATTCAAACCTCATTGTATCACAAACCAGAGGGGAATGGAATGCGAAAGAAGAAATGTTGAAGCCCTATCATGACCATCTCGATGGACTCAAGAAACAGTTCAAGAATGTGGCATTCTTCTACCTGCCCAAGGAAGAGAACCAGTTAACATATTCTTTGGCTACCCTAGCTTCCATGATCAAAATCCCCATGGGAGTCAAAATGATGCCTCTGATAATTAAGCAAAGATGTGAGCCTCATTCAGTATGATCGCTGCAATCGAAGAAGAAAAGAATGAAACACCATGGTATCAAGATATCTGGGACTTTACAGAAAAAGGAGTGCATCCCCAAGAATCTTCTGAGAAGGATAAAATGGCAATTTGAAGGTTTGCTGCACAATGCATCATCTGCGCGGGAAAACTGCTAAAGAAAGGGTATAACGACCACAACCTGACCTGTCTGGTCGGAAAGAGTGCCAAATGGATGATGGAAAAGATACACGAAGGGGTATGCGGTCTGCACATGAATGGACACATACTAGCTAAAAAGATTGTGAGACAAGGGTACTACTAGACAACATTGGAAAAAGACTATTGTGAATATGTGAGAAGGTACCACAAGTGCCAAATCCATGCAAACATGATGCATGTACCACCATCTCTATTATATAGTATGACCTCACCTTGGCCATTCTCAACCTGGGGAATTGATATCATCGACGAAAGTGTTCCAAACGCCTCGAATGGGAATCGATACATATTGGTAGCCATTGACTACTTCACAAAGTGGGTTAAAGCAGCATCCTACACCAAGTTAGGGGCCAAAGAAGTGGCCAAGTTCATAAAGAGGAATCTCATCTGCCACTACGGGGTCCCCCATAAGATCATCTCGGACAATGAAAGTCATTTCAAAGCAGAGGTAACAGATCTATTTGAGGAATACAAAATCACTTACCATAAGTCATCGCCATACAGGCCACAAACTAGTGGGATAGTGGAAGCTGCAAACAAGAATGTCAAGGCCATATTGCAGAAATCGGTCGATACTTACAAAGACTAGCACGAGAAACTACCAGTTATGCTTTGGGGATATAGAACCTCAATAAGGATGTCTATAGGAGCGACTCCTTAGTCACTGGTATATGGTATGGAAGCGGTACTTCTAGTCGAAATAGAGATACCATCCCTGCGAGTGATGGCAGAATGTGAAATTTTGGAGTCAGATTGGTTAAAGGAAAAATACGAAGAATTGGCTCTCCTAGATGAAAAGAACCAAGTGGCAGTCAACCATATCCGAATCTATCAAAAATAGATAGCCCGTGCTTTTAACAAAAAAGTTCGTTCGAGGAAAATTGTCAAGGGTGACCTTGTCCTGAAGGAACTACGAGTTCCAATCTTTGATTCTCGTGGGAAGTTCAAACCTAAATGGGTTGGCTCTTACATTGTTAAAACTATCCTTTCTGGAGGAGCAACCTATCTCATGGACATCGACGGCGTCGAATTCAAAGAACCAATCAACATGGATCGCTTTAAAAAGTACTATACTTGACCTTTTTACCAATTTCTTTCAAGCCATACCCTGGACTACGCTCGACCTCATTCCCACTCGGGGATATGTAGGCAACCACATTAGTTTGGTCATTCCACCTACCTAAAAATCAACCCACTTCTTACCAACCATGGCCTGAACTACGTTGGACCTGATCCCCACTCGGGTGTACGTAGGTAGACTTTCAAAAGAAAAGAAGGATGGCTCGCTAGGTCAAAAATCTGAAAGGACACCTAGGCAAAAATTAGAGCTAAATCCAAGTGAGCAATAACAAAAGAGAGAAAATAGCTCGCTAGGTCACTCCACTAATGCCTAGGCAAAAAATATGAGCATATGAGAGAATAAAGTTATGGTCCCTACAATTACCCAGATACCATACTTCACACTAGGGTCAAACTTCGGCCACCCGCCTCGTTTGCCTAAATCTCTTCTAAACTAGGGGCAAACTTCGATCACCCCACCTCATTTACCTTACCTCCATGTCCTAAACTAGGGGCAAACTTCGGTTACCCGCCTCGTTTACCTCTAATCGGCCAGCATGCCCAAGCAAGTACCAAAAGTAAACATCTGACCAAAATCACACTACAAATGTTGTTAGAGAGCCAAATGCATCAAATAAGGTTCTCAAAAGTAACCAAGGTTCACCAATAAACAAATTTTGAATATTACATAAGCAGGAATAAATGAAAACATAAAAGTTCTTTCAAAAGGCAATCACAAATATCAAAGACACTTGGAGGAAGAAGCAGAATCAGTCAAGTCTAGTTTTATTTTGTGTCTTTCATTTCTTCAAAGGTCTTTAGAAATAGGCTTTTACTCGGCAAGCCCAACCACTGATAAAAGAAGCAATACTAAGAGCCCTGACTCTAAAAGCAAAGACCCTCTCAGTATATCCCCAGGGGTCCTTCTGAACTCGCCCGTACTGCTTGGCCAATCGACAAGGATGATAAAACGAAGTCTCTTTCAGACCCATCAACCACACTCTCGAGTTATCCCCAAGGCTTGTGGTCACAGTGTGAAGGCCCCAATGCCCCACAATCCAGCGAATGCCTGCCTGAAAAAGAGCACCCATCAGGCTAACCTAATCGGCAAAAGTATAGTAGGGATAAAGCATGGCCCTGTAGAAGTAAACTGGAGGCACACTACCTATCTATAACTTAAGGCACTCATATAGCCAAGCCTGTAATACCAAAGCTGCCCCAGAAAGAAGAAGAGTTCCTTGGTTGAAAGCATTATCCAAACCATTCAGGGTTTCAGCTAGAACCATGGCTACGGGGTTCTTGCTCAATTTTAGCCCAAGGCACACATGTACCATGTCACTAGAAGTACTCAAGAACAGGAGGTACGAAGTAATCCACAATATCAGAGTGGCCCCACGGGTAGCATCATATATGCTGTGATTTACAGGACTAGCGTACCGGGAAATAATGGGAACAATGTCAAGAACCTCACCATGAATTAGTCGGCAGGAGATAACAGTGGAATAGTTTAGCTATTCAGCTAAGCCTCGCGTTGGACTGGGGGTGTCAGTAAAAGGAAGGATCAAGTCTGAATCCAGATCAAAACCAAGGATAGCACAGAACTCCTCAAATAGGGGTCATATCTCCAGGCCGTTGAAATTGAAGACATGATTTACCGGGTCCCAGTGGGCAATAGCAGCACGCATGAACTTAGCATTCAAGGCCATCTAGTGAAGGGAGAATAGTTTGGTTAAGCCATAACTAAAAAGGTTGATTCGTTCCACACCGTCTGTGATGTTCAGCCAAGCTGTGTTTTGAGCAGGATCATACAATGCCATATTTTTTGCTACGGCTCTAGCAAAATTCAAAATTTTGGCAGCACCTCCCCGTTTTATGGACTATTCAACCTACAAGGCAAACACACTCACTATCACAAGACTGCTCATCGTAGTGGCATCAATAATCACAGAATCACAATGCACACGATCAACAACTAAAACAAGCATACAATCGCGCCTTTAAATCGGATGATATCTGGCCTAAAAGGAAAAACATCATAATACTCTGTCAAAGGTGACAAATCATCATACACATCATTCTACACATCATCCTACACATTGTCCATCATTCACTAGTACAACCCCAATCGAAAATCATGAAATGGAGACAAAACAAAAGTCCCCACTTAGGAGGCCTCAATCCTGCTCTTCTTCGTCCTCTGTCAGGCCACCTAGAGTGTACGTCGGCGTTGGCCTCCTCCCGCCACTCCTACACCTTGGCCTAATCCTCGACGAGCCAGCACCTCCTCTATGACACTGCACACACAGAATAAAGTCAATCAGCCTGAAAGCAACAAAAATACCAAAAAAAAAAGAGTTGATTTAGAAACTTACCAAGGATGTCATCCGACTGGTGTCGAACTGCCACATACCGTCCATCTATCAAGGGTAAAATATAGGGTTAGAGCTTTATAACCTTAAGGAGCACAAAAATTAAAGATGTAGCCGGTGGTCTCGCATAAGAACCAAAGACCGTAGGCTAGCTGTCAAGGCATGACCCTCCTCAGCACAACTCCAAGGGACGTTGAGTATGCCTACTGGCTGGATGGGTAATCGCACGTAACTCGTGGCTCCTCCATGACCTGCGGAGAGCCATCCGCACCCAAAATATTGACGGTCCAATCCCAAGGAGGGATAGGATCAAAAGTTGGCAGAGCCTGTCTCCTATACATCTCGCGAAGCTATAGGCACAAGACAAGTTAGGAAAAGATGAGTCAAAAAACATAAGTGATGAATAGAGACAAAAATGTAAAAGAAACTCACATCCGGAAATAGGAAGTTGGGCATCAGGAATCAGCCAGGTAGGTCTCATAGCCGATCCTAGAATGAAAATGGTCCTAACTATTAGTACCGGCCAAAGCTGCCAGCAAAGTAGTACCAAAAAGGTCATTAGCATCCATCGCAGGAGGATTATGAGGAACACGGTACCGCTGACCACCAATCGCCTGTCAAGACACTCGCTTGCCAAGGTACCACTGCCTGACCTAAGTACTCTCCATCAGAAGTCGACAAACAGCAAGAGGTCTAACTACCTGAATCTCCTCCGGAGCAGCATAAG
Source organism: Hydrangea macrophylla (assembly GCA_033977485.1). Lineage (NCBI taxonomy): Eukaryota > Viridiplantae > Streptophyta > Magnoliopsida > Cornales > Hydrangeaceae > Hydrangea > Hydrangea macrophylla. The sequence continues at coordinate 57,973,540 of CM066997.1, read as the reverse complement.
AAACAACTCTCCCAAGGTGTCCAGTCAACACTGGCAATTGTCAGCTCGGATAATAAATTCCTTAGGAGGATAATCCAGTGAGCCCCGCTCTTGACCTTGACCACATCTCTACACCATCTCAACCCCCCAGGAAATAAAGGCATAGGAGCCATGTCATCCTCATCCTCGCCTGACTCATCGGCAGGAGAAGGAGCCAACATCTTCAGGTACTCAAAGCTCTAGAGTTGCACAGAGAAAGCAAAAAACAAAATAGGAGCACGGAAACCAAAGATCAAAAGTGAGAGAAGTCACGGGACATACCTCCTATGCACGCCAAAATCCACTGGTCGATTTATTGCCCCCACGGGAAACCTCGTCTATATGCTTGTAAAGGTGAGCCAGAGCAGCACCACCCCAATCATAAGAGGGGATCTCAGCAATGGTCGCCAGACAGGAAAGAAGCCTCAAAATCACTCGATCGTTCTGCATCACGAATATTGAACATCCAAGGACATATAAGAGGATTACCCGCAATAGCTGAGAGTTGTTCAGGTTGTGCCTTTCTTTCCCGTAAGCTCAATAAAGCTAGTCGTAAGGAAACTGATGCCCCTCTAAATTCAGAGAAACAGCCCCAATCAGTATCTCGGCAGCTTCAGGATCATTCTCATTAAAATAATCCAGGATCAGGCACTTCCCGTCAACTCTCAAACCGGTGATCATAGAAAAGTCAAAGGGCATCATCGTTATTTCGCCGAATGATAGATGGAAAGTATTTGTCGTATCCCACCATCTCTCCGTAAGAGCATAAAAGTGTGCTAAGTCATTGGTACTTTTTGAAACTAGGCGGACAAAGCTGCCAAACCTGGCATATTCTACTATTTTCTTGACAGCAGGCAAAAGTTGAGTATACCACAGGAAAGCATGGGCAAGACTACCGTAGCCTTCAAGATCACCTCCGGCACCTACACATGTTAAAAACAAAAAAAAATGAGCATAAAATCACTATTCACAACCCAAAGTCCGACTTCGCAAAATCAATAAACAAGCGCAAAACGAACTTCCAACGGCCTCTAGGTGCACACTACAGTTCACTAAGCTAGCACAAAGCACAAGAATAGTCTTAAACTACCAAAAGTTTCACATACCTGATTTGCTAGAGTAGCAGTCAAAAGATGACATTGAGGGTCACGCAAAATAAACTCCAGAGGTTGGTCCTCGACTCTTACCCATTCCTTGGCCTTCTTGGAGACCCTCCTCGAGTTGGAAGCCATGGATCTACCAGTAAAGTGGAAGTTGGAGCTTAACTTTCTTCTTAAAGTTTAGAGAAAAATAAAACACCAATCAAAATTCTAATTGTAGAAAGAGATTACTTACCCGAGTACACACAAGCTGTGTTTTGACGGATATTGGCTCCAAAAACACCCAAGAATGGCTGAAAATGAGCTCAAAATGCTAAAAAAACCCGAGATATACAAAGATGGAGTCCGGCCACCCAGTTCCATCGCGGCACTGGCCAATTGCCGCTATGGTAGTGGCCTATGCCGTCGCAGCACTGCTCCCCGTGGGCCCTGCTTCGCTCTATTTTTGACCCGTCGCTCCATTTTGGCCTGTTTTGGCCCATTTTAGGCCCCGATAAGCCCCAGTGACTCGTTCTAGTTAAAATTTACAAGGTTTTATGCCAAGTAGAAAACATTTACCCCTAACAAATAATACAAAAAGATATTAGCTCCCGGAGGCCCTAATCGGTTCTCTTGGATTGAGTGCCGTAAACATTTGATCAACCGTGAGAGATTTAGAAATGGGTCCTGGTTCCCGATAAAGAAACTATTAAGAGAGATTCTTCGAGAGTCCAACACCATCTCCCGAGGACAAATACAGAAAGATATCAGCTCCTAGAGGCCCTAACCGATTCTCTTGGATTGAGCGCCGCAAAGATTTGATCAACGGTGAGAGATTCAGAAATGGGTCCTGGTTCCCGGTCAAGAATAGTTAAGAAAGATTCTCTGAGAGTCCAACACCATGCCCCGAGGACAAATATAGAAAGATAATAGCTCTCGGAGGTCCCTAACCGATTCTTTTGGATTGAGCACTGCAAAGATTTGATCAACCGTGAGAGATTCAAAAATGGGTCTTGGTTCCTGATTAAGAAACAGTTAAGAGAGATTCTTCGAGAGTCCAACACCATCCCCCGAGGAAAAATACATAAAGATATCAGATCCTGGAGGCCCTAACCAATTCTCTTGGATTGAGTACCGCAAAGATTTGATCAACAGTGAGAGATTCATATAAAGGTCCTGGTTCTCGGTCAAGAAACATAACAGAAAGGAATAAACAATGCAAGAAGAAAAAGAAAATGAAGTATGACAAGGAATTGACCTCACTATCGGCGTGCTATAACCATGGACACTAGCAGGTAGGGGGCATTGAAGTCAAAATAGCAAATAACTCATGTGCACATAAATGTACGGAACCGATTCAATGATAAGGAAGTCATCAACATAAATGAAGACAGCATTATGGCATTTAGGTACCACATCCTGTAAATCGTCTTCCTCTTATGGTTCCCACATCGAATCATTCTCCCATTGTTCCAAGAGGGTATCATCGACTACCCCAGCATTATGGCATTTCCAGGCCTCGTCGGCGCTTTTGTGTAGGAAAGTTCCCGCACAAACGACATCGACGGTATTCCTAACAGAGGGAATAAGCCCCTCGTAGAAGACTTGAACCAATTGCCACTTGGGAACCTGATGGTGTGGGCACGAATGTAATAATTCTTTAAATTTTTCCCACGTGTCATAAAGAGTCTCCCCATCTTGCATCACAAAATTAGTTATATCTTTTCTTATCTTATTTGTACGCATAATAGGGAAAAACTTTTGTAAAAAAGTGGTGTGTAAGGCTTCCCATGTTTTTATTGTGTTTGGCTCAAGTGATTGAAGCCAATACTTCGCTTTGTCTCTTAAGGAGAATGGGAAGAGCCGCAATTTTAATTCATCATTATTTAGGTTTTGTATTTTCAAAGTAGAGCATATACCCTGAAAATCCCCTAAGTGTTGGTAAGGGTCTTCATTTAGACGGCCATGGAATGATGGAAGTAGCGAGATGGTAGACGACTTTATCTCAAAGTGAGATGCTGTCGCCTCCGGTAATTCGATACCAGCTTGTGGCGTGTACGTCGTAGGAATAAAATAGTTTATAAGTGGAGGAGGTGGCGGTATATTAAGATTATTCATATTAGCTCCATTGTTATTTTGGTTGTTTTCGTTATTATTTCCAATGTCTGCCATTTTAATTGGTTCTATGTTATTAAAGCGTGGTTTCTTTAGTCTTGTAAGAGTACTATGTATTTCAGACTCAAATAAAGACGTTGGTTTCGGTGTCAAATCGTCGTCTATTAAAAACCGTGTTCTAGAAGTTAAGTTTGAAGACTTGTTAAATCTTAATGTACGTTCAAGTTCAGAGTCAAAAGGTTTTAATTCCGGTTTATTTGAACGTGTACCTAACATAAACTAAAAGAAAGTAAACTAAAAACAAAAACTGACTCAACTAAAAAAAACAAATAGCAATCACGCAACTAAGATAACAAGCACTCAACTACTGTGATGCATGAATATTATCCTGTAATGCAATGACCGCGTCAAGCCCAGCGCCCCGGGTTTCCTAGCTAATGCAGTGCAATTAACCCTAAACTAATGCAAATAGTGCGTCACATCGCCCTGACTTACAGTGGTTTAAAGCGAGTTTCACAAGAAGCAATTTATTTTATTTTATTTATATTTTTATTTGCGTAAGCTCCTTTGATGTAATTAGCTGCTCCACTCGGAAACGTTGACTACAAAATAAAAGAACAAGTTAGTAACTAAAAACAAAACGGAAAATAAAAAAATAAAAACTAACCTAATATTTACGAATTAACTAAACTAAGATTATAAAACTAAAGGTAGTAATGCAATCCCCGGCAATGGCGCCAAAAATTGATCGCGTCAGAATCAAGATATAAAAAGTGTTCTTTACTTTTCAAAAGATTTGTAGTGTGAAAGCAAAGGTCGAACCCACAGGGATTGGTTAACTACAGCGACTTAATTTTAAAACCTAACTTTAGTTAATTATGAAAACAGATTTTGATTTGATTGCAATTAAACTAATAACAATAAAACTAAATCTAAACTATGAAAGCAATTAAAAGTGTTTTAAATAATGTTTACGGGAACCTAGGATTGCAAATCCACCACTAGTTTCATAATAGGAATATTTATGAATTACTTTAGCTTATTACGTTGGATGATAATGGGGAATTGTAGCTACAAGCCCAATTCCTCCGACAAGAAGATAATCATGGTTCAAGCACCAACATAATCCATCTTCGGTTAGCACGAATTATCCCACACTAAACTAGGGTTGTGATCTAATCCGTCTAACCTAGGCATGGACTATTCGGATACTTGATAGCACAAATCAATAAAGCACCATCACATGTAAACAATCTAAACAAGCACAGCAAGCATAGATCGTTGAGCACATCACAGTCAAAATAGATCTAAGACAAGAATAAATTCTAAAAGTAATGATTTAATCACTAGAAGTACGATTTATTTATAAAAATCCTCTAAACATGTGACTGTCATCCATACATAATAAACCTAAAGTAAAAACATAAATAAAACCCTATTACTTGGCTAGGGTTTCATTGAAACCCTAGATCTATGATCTAGCCGTCCATAGAACTGATGGATGGCAAGTAGTTGATGGAGGAGGCCATGGAAACCCTTGGTCTTCTTCTTCTTCTCCTTGCTTCCCTCCCTTCAATGGTTGGAAGTATGGTTGTAGAATGTGTGTATAATAATTGCCAACAATGTCTAACCCTTTAATTGTAATAAAATAGGGTATATATAGATTTACAACAAGTTTTTGGAAGCCTTCCTAACCCGAAACGGACTGAAACTGATGTAATTTACAGTCTAGACGTCATTCAGCAGTTTCGTTTGCACAGGAGTCTTCAGTATACTAAAATACGCATAATTGGTTTTTACACATATCGCGCGAGCGCGACATTTGGTACCTCGCGCGCGCGGATCGCGCGAGCGATTTCTGGACTTCCGCGCGAGCGGGTCGCGCGAGCAATATCTAGGTTTTCGCGCGAGCGGATTGCGCGCGCAATGTTGATTTTTTAGCTTCTTCTCTTCTGCTTTTTCACCCTGTTTAGCCTGATATACTTGATTTCTTCCAAAACCTGTCAGAAAATAGAAAATAAAGTAAAAATATACAAAAATAGGATAAAAAGGAGCTAACGGATGCTTGTTAAGGCGTATAAATAGGATTTGTTCTCTCCCGATCATCTCTCCCGTAACAAGATAATTTATTATATCCGCATACCAAGGCAAAATGGAAATAGCCATCAGTTGCACATCTAGGAATTCATCCTTAATTGGTATGGGTTCAGTGTTGTCAGTAAATGTTAGCCGAGACAAATGGTCAACGACCACATTCTCTACTCCCTTTTTATCCTTTATTGTGATATCGTATTCTTGGAGTAGGAGTATCCAACATATAAGCCTTTGTTTTGCATCCTTGGATAACAGGTATTTGAGGGCTGAGTGGTCTGTAAAACAGACGATTGGGGACCCTATCAAATATGACCTGAACTTATCTAGGGCGAAAACTATTGCCAGTAGCTCTTTTTTGGTAATTGTATAATTCATTTGACCTTCGTTAAGTGTTCGACTGGCATAGTAGATGACATAGGGCTTATTATCCTTCCTCTGTCCAAGGACTGTACCAATGGCATAGTCGCTAGCATCGCACATTAGTTCAAATGGCAAACTCCAGTCGGGTGCTTGTATTATCGGTGCGGAGGTAAGGTGTTGCTTTAGTGCGTCAAAAGATGTTTGACAGTTTTCCAACCACTCGAAAGGTGCGTCTTTGACTAAGAGTTGACACAGTGGTCGGGAGATTGCACTAAAATTTTGGATAAAGCGATGATAAAATCATGCGTTTCCCAGAAAGGAACCGATGTCTTTGAATGTACGGGGGACAGGTAGGTTTGAGATTATATCAATTTTTGCTTTATCTACTTGGATACCTTTATCAGAAATAATGTGGCCAAGGACAATTCCCTTGGTCACAATGAAGTGACACTTTTCCCAGTTTAGCAATAAGTGTTCGTCTTCGCATCTTGCTAGCACACATTCCAGATTGTCCAAGCAATTTTCAAAGCTATGGCCGAACACCGAAAAATCGTCCATAAAGACCTCGAGTAGTTGTTCGATCATATCACTGAATATGCTCAATATGCACCGCTGAAAGGTAGTAGGTGCTTTGCATAAGCCGAAAGGCATAGACGGTAGGCGAATGTACCGAACGGACATGTAAAAGTTGTTTTCTCCTGATCCATCCAAGAAACAATAGTACTTATGACCCGCCACTCATTCTAGCATTTGATCAATAAATGGTAATGGAGAGTGGTCTTTTCGGGTTACAGTATTCAATTTTCGGTAATCAATACACATCCGCCATCCGGTGGGGATGCTTGTTGGTACCAATTCGCCGTCTTTATTTGGGATTACCGTTATACCCGCCACTTTGGGCATCACTTGGGTTGGACTATCCCAAGGGCTATCAGAAATAGGATATATGATCCTAATGTCAAGAAGTTTTAGAACTTCCTTTTTGACTACTTCTTGCATATTGGGATTCAGCCGCCTTTGTATTTGTCGTGAAGGTTTAGCATCTTCCTCCAGATATATTTTATGGGTGCACACGGATGGGCTTATGCCTTTGAGGTCGGCAATGGTCCATCCCAATGCTTCCTTATGTTGTTCTAGCATTTGGATTAATTTTCCTTCTTGTTCCAGATTGAGAGTGGATGAAATTATAACAGGGTAAGTCTTTCTAGTCCCTAGGAAATCGTATTTGAGCTCTTTTGGAAGCTCCTTTAATTTCAAGTTGGGAAACTGGAAATTTGAAGGCATGACTAACTTTGTTTTTGGAGGTAGGGTTTCATATGGTATTACCCATATGCATTCAGCTCTATCCTCCTCTTTTATTTCCATCATGAGGCATGTGTGATTAAAAACAACGTCCAATGGAGTAGAATCATTAGGTTTGTAGATAATGTCCAATTGTGACACTGCTACCTCCAAAGGGTCTTTATAATTAACGAAGTCGGCCTCATCTTCAATAATCATTTCGATGTAGTTAATTTCTTCCTCATCCTCGTATTCTTTAGGTCGGGGATTTGAAAAAATTTTGACATTTAAAGTCATGTTACCGAATACGACAGTCATTATACCCCTTCTTATTTTTATTGTGGCCTCTATGGTATTGAGGAATGGATGTCCGAAAATCACCAGGATTTGTGAACATGGATTAGACACATGTTCAGTGTCCAAAATTACAAAATTGACCGGGAAGACAAAGGAGTCTATTTGTACTAGAATGTCCTCTAGTATTCCTCTAGGATATTTGACTGACCTATCTACCAGTTGTAGCGCAACTCGGGTAGGTTTGAGTTCACCCAACCCTAGTTGTTTATAAACTGAGTATGGTAGCAGGTTTACGCTCGCTCCTAGATCATAGAGTACGTTGTCTATCCTTTGATTCCCAATTCAGCACAAGACAGTTGGGGTACCGGGGTCTTTGAGTTTTAGAGGCAATTCATTTTGGATGATTGTAAGCATGTTTCTTCACACTTTGCCTCCTCTTGACTGTGCATAAGTCTTTAAGGTACTTAGCATAGGCCGGCACTTGTTTGATTGCCTCAAGGAGTGGAAGATTGATTTTAACTTGTTTAAACAAATCCAAGAACTCCTGATTCTTTGCCTCGTTTTTGGGTTTCTTAAGCCTTTGAGGGTAAGGCACAGGGAAAGGGCATTTAGGTACTTCATCTTTAACTGGTTCCTTTCCGGGCCTTCTCTCAACTTCTTTTACTTCTCTAGGAGCTTCATCTTTTTCATCTAATGGTTCGTTATTATTGACTTGCTCCTCTTCTTGAGTGGACGATTTGTTTTTAGTTACCACTTCATCCTCTTCATACTCCTCAGGAGTAGAACGAGGTATATATATTGCACCCTATAATCTTGCTGCTTCTTAGAGTAGTCACGGCTTTTGCCTGTTCATGATTAGTGGGACCATTATTATATCCCTTAGGGTTTTGCAGTGGTTGGGCAGGAAATGTTCCACTCAATCCCTCTTGTAGTGCATCCATTCTCTCTAATGTTGTGGACATTTTACTCATCATTTGAATTAACTGTTGTATTAAATTCGCATTAGAGAGTGGATCTTCCTCTTGCAATTTTTTGTGAGGTGGCACATAAACATTTGATTGCTGATTGTTAGAGGGTTGAGCTTGGTTGTAATTGTGTGATCGATTTTGATTGAATGGCTGGGGCTGCCTATTGTATTGCCCTTGATAGTGATTATTGTTATTGTAGGGCTGTTGTTGTTGGTAGTGATTTTGGGTCCCAGCATCGTTTTTCCAATCAAACCCGGGGTGATTCCATCAATTGTTATTTTGAAAGTTGTTATTATTGTAGGAATTCCCTGTCCCCCTATACCCTTGCATGGCATTCATTTCCATGGGGGGTTGTTCTTGAAAGTACGGCACATTGGGACAGTATTGATTGGTGTGTACCAACATGTTGCATGTGCCGCATGGTTCTTTGGGTAAAACCTGCCTAGAACTCTCTCCTTTCATTCCCAACTCTTCTACTTTCTTAACTAGTTCCTCATATTCGTTCATTAGATGATCCTTACTTTTTAATTGGTATGGACTCTTCTCCTCTACATAGGATATCTATGAGCGTGGGACATCTTCCGAATTTGACCATTCACAGCCATGTTCAGCTAGCCACTCGAAGTGAGCCTCAGCTTCTTCAGTGTTTTTGCAATGAAATGGCCCTGAACTCATGGTTTTGACCAACTTTTTAGTTTTACCATTTAACCCTTCGTAAAAGTAGCTTATAGTTTTCCATTTCTCATACCCATGATGTGGGCATGAGAGAAGCAAATCCTTGAAACGTTCCCAAGTTTGGGTGAAGGTTTCATTGCTTTTATGTTTATTAGAGTTTATTTGTCGTTTAAGCTCGGTGGTCATGCGAGGTGGAAAGAATTTCTTTAAGAATGCAGTATTCATCGCATGCCAAGTGTAGATTGAATTTGGCTTTAGGGTAAGTAGCCATGCTTTTGCTTTATCCTTCAAGGTGAAAGGAAATAACATTAGGCGCGTCACATCTACAGGACAATTTTGCGAGAATGTTTTACAAACATCCTCGAAGTCCTTGACATGTAGATATGCCTTCTCGCTCTCCATTCCATGGAAGGTTGGAAGAAGTTGAATCATTCCGTTGCAAAATTGGAATTCGCCTGCATGTGGTGGAATGAGAATATAGGAAGGTGTAGGTGCGTGTTCGGGTGTCATGAGATCGCACAAAGGATGAAGCAAATCATCAATTGGTACAACCACATTCTCACTATTTTCACTTTGATTATCGGCCATTGAATCAGTAGGTGTGGCTACGGGATTAATAGAATCAGAGGGATCGGCTAAGTAAAATGGATTTCTGAAAATTCCTTCAATGGAATTATCGGACATGAAAAGGAAAAGATTCCTAAGGAGATTTTTAATTCTAAAGAACTTAAAGAAAAAGAAAACAAAAATAGATAAGACAGATTGAGGTAATCTAAGTGTTAGCTTATTGCCTTCCCCGGCAACGGCGCCAAAAACTTGACGCTGCAATTTAAATGTATGCATTTGTGTGCTATACCCAAGTGTAGGTAATCATGCAAGTAGTAATCTGGTTAAGACCAGGTCAATCCCACAGGGAAGGTTAATAACTAAATACCTAGATTTAACTCTAAAAGTAAAGGAAAATTCAAGAGTTAAAACAAGGAATAGAACACGAAGTTCTACAGACTATACTACTAGAGCAATTAAAGTAAACTAATGATTATCTAATTAACGATGGTATCCTGAATGGATTGCCAATATTGTGCCGGTTCCAAAAAAGGATGGTCATGTTAGGGTGTGCGTTGATTTTGGAGATCTGAACAAAGCAAACCCTAAAGACGATTTCCCTTTGCCTCACATTGACGTGTTAGTCGATAACACCGCAGGGCATGAACTTCTGTCTTTTATGGATGGGTTCTCAGGTTATAACTAGATTCTTATGGCGCCTGAGGATATAGAGAATACCACTTTCATCACACCATGGGGAACATATTATTATGGGGTAATGCCATTTGGGCTCAAGAATGCAGGGGCAACATACTAACGGGCCGTTACTACATTGCTGCACGGCATGATCCACAAGGAGGTAGAGGTGTATGTTGATGATATGATTATGAAATCTAAGGAGAGGAGAGGACATTTAGAGGCATTGAGGAAATTCTTCGGGAGGTTGAGGGAATTGAGAATGAGGATAAACCCGCAACAGTGCACCTTCGGAGTCACCACCGAAAAGCTATTTGGATTCCTCATCACTCAGAGGGGAATAGAGGTGGACTCGACCAAAATAAAAGCCATAGTCGAAATGCAGCCGCCAAAGAATGAGAAAGAGTTGAGGGGGTTCCTGGGTAGGATACAGTTCATTAGCCGCTTCAACTCAAAACTCACCCTGACATGTGACCAGCTATTTAAGTTTCTTAGAAAAGGAGAGAAGTTCAAGTGGATACCCTATGCCAACAAGACTTCGATAAAGTCAAAACCTATCTCCAAAATCCACCTGTCCTATCACCACCATCACCCAGAAGACCTCTATTGATATACCTCTCTATGTCCAAAGATTTGATGGGGTGTATGCGCCAAGAAGGAGAAGAGGGGCGCGTAGAAAAAGCCATTTATTATTTGAGCAAGCGGATGACCAGATACGAGCTAAAATATTCACCCTTAGAGAAAGCATGTTGGGCCCTTGTTTGGTGTGTCCGTCATCTTAGGCACTACATGTTAGCCTTCCCCACAATCCTTATCTCCTAAATGAACCCACTTAAATACCTATTTGAAAAACCCGTTCTGACCAGTAGGATCTCCCAATGGAAAATGATGCTAGCTGAATTCAACATCAAGTATGTCACTGCCAAATCCATGAAAGGGAGAGCTGTCATTGAATACCTAGCCGACCTTGTAATAGAATCTGAAGAGAATGGCGAGTTCTGATTCCTAGTCGAAGGAGTGATGGGGACAGAGGAGAATCTATGGAAAATGTATTTCAATGGAGCAGCTAACCAACTAGGCTATGGGGTTGGAATCATCCTTGTAGCACCAGACGGGACCCCTACCCCATTAGCCATCAAGCTTAAGTACAACTGAACCAATAATATAGTAGAGTATAAAAGGTCGACCGATAGAAATGGTTTTCGGTTCTGAAGCATGCATAGTTGGGATGGAAGCAGTGCTGGCCTTAAAAGTGAGAGGATCAATGTTTTTGAAGATTCCAACTTAATCATATCCCAAGTAAGGGGTGACTGGAGGGTGAACACGAGAAGTTGAGACCCTACCACGACCATCTGGAGAATTTGAAGGTGCAATTTAAGAAGATATCATTCTATTACCTTCCCTGTGAAGAAAATCAGTTGGCTGACTCCCTAGTAACCTTAGCCTCAATGATACAAATCCCCTCAGGAGTCACCATGATCCCGTTATCTATAGAGATAAGGAAGCAACCTTCGTTTGAGATGATTGCAGCCCTAGAGGATGAAGGAGAAGTACCTTGGTACAAGAATGTTTGGAAATTCGTTAAAGGAGGAGAGTACCCTAAAGGAGCTTCAGAGAAGGATAAAAAGGCGATTCGAAGGTTCTCTGGCCAATTTGTGATCTATGCGGATAAGCTGTGGAAGAAGTCATATACCGGGCATAATCTAGAGTATTTATATAGAAGGAGGCTAAGAGAATGATGGAGGAAATACACGAGGGAGTTTGTAGACCCCACATGAAGGGGCATATGTTGGCAAAGAAGATTATTTTCCAAGGGTATTACTGGACAACCCTAGACAGAGATTGCTGTGAATATGTCAGAAGATGCCATAAGTGCCAGATCCATGCAAATCTGATGCATACCCCGCCTTCCCAACTCTATAGCATGACCATGCCTTGGTCATTTTCTGTGTGGGGTATTGATATTATTAGTGAAAAAGTACGCAACATTGAAGGCTAAAGATGTGGTGAGATTCATAGAAAAGAACATAATCTACAGATATGGGGTCCCAAATGAGGTTATTTCAGATCACAGCAGTCATTTCTAAGGAAAAGTCATCGCACTCCTAGAAAAATACAAGATAACACATCATCAGTCATCCCCGTACAGGCCACAAATGAATGGAGCAGTGGAAGCAACAAATAAGAATGTCAAAGCTATCTTGGGGAAAATGACAAACATATATAAGGATTGGCATGAGAAATTACCGTTTGCACTATGGGGATACCAAACCTCCGTGAGGACTTCTACGGGAGCTACGCCGTATTCGTTGGTTTATGGGATGGAAGTCGTCCTTCCAGTTGATGTAGAAATACCTTCTCTCAGGGTTTTGGCACAGTGTGAAGTGACCGAGCTAGAATGGATTCGGGGGAGATATGAGGAATTGATGCTCCTCGATGAGAAAAGGTTTTTTTTTTTTTTGGTAATCGGGGGTGTCCGGGCCAGCTTGCGCGCACCTCGACTAATCCCCCGAGGCCTGGAGGCGCCGAGTGAATACTCCAGTGGCCATGCCCCCCATGACTCGAACACTAAACCTCTTGGGTAGTACACGCAAGAAGCTTACCACTCGGCCACAAGGGACTTGGTTTCGATGAGAAAAGGTTGGCTGCAATAAACCATACTCAGGGATATCAGAAGAGGATAGCTCGTGCTTTAAACAAAAAGGTTCGCCCAAGGAAGCTTGCTGAGGGTGACCTGGTCCTCAAAGAACTAAAAGTGCCCGTTTATGACCCCAGAGGAAAATTCAAACCCAACTGGGTCGGACCATACATTATTAAGACCCTCCTTTCTGGAGGGGCTGCCTATCTTATGGACCTAGACGGGGTTGAATTTAAACAACCAATTAACCTCGATCGCCTCAAGAAATATTTTGCTTAAAAGCATTTCTTTCAGAACCTCCTACATTGATGAACTACGCTTGACCTGATTCCTTCTCGGGGATACGTAGGCAACCTGCTTGGATCGGTCATTAATAATTGCCCAAGTGGCACTTTCTATTTACCCTTGAATCAACTACTGTGGACCTGATACCCACTCGGGGATAAGTAGGCGGGCTCTCGAAAGCCTTCGGTCCATGAGAAACCTAAAAATCCTTGTGCTAAACTAGGGGCAAACTCACATTTGCCCAGAACCACTTCAAAGCCTCATAACCAGGGGCAAACTTCATTTGCTATACCGAAGAACACAGACAATACCCTAAACCCATCTCTAGATCTCCTGGCTATCAAAATAAGTACTATAAAGGAACAAATGAGAATCCATGGTATACAATGGTTAAAGCTCTAGGCAAGATTCAAAGCAATGTAACAAAAGCCAAGAAGATATTTTTTGAAAGGAAGATTTTCATAACCTAAGGATAGATCAAAAGAGTGAATACAATGATTGAAGATGCTAGAACATTTTTTGAAACATAAAGAACATTTTTTGGAAGGAAAAAGAATGTCACATTCAAAAGCGTAAGAAAGCAGTCAGGACTTGTCAGAATTTTTGTAAAATAAAGCTCTATTCTATCACTGCATGTCTATGGAGATTGTTTCCCGACCAGAGTCTGAATCTGCAAAAGGTACTCAGTGGGAGGAATGACTGAATCCGGAATCCTCCGAAAGGGAGCAGCCACCCTATCGTACCAAGCCTCAGTAAAAACTTTCACGGTGGAGAAATGCATAACCGAACTCCTCATGAAATTTGAAGTGATATCCTTAGTAACATCTTAGAGAAGTCCATACTAATGAACCACTCAGCCAGGAACATAGAAAGTAGTAGCATGCAAGCTAGGTAACAAGATACCAAGTCGCCTCAAAAGTTGTACAGCAATAGAACGATAAGACCACTGCAGGAAAATCCAGTAGATGTCATCAGGAGAAAGACCTCAAAGCCAATCGAGCCAATGGTCGGTAGAATGGAATAAATGGTGACATCCATCTAGTCATAAGGAAGTGACTCGTGAAGATACGAAGGGTGTATAAAGAAGTCTAGACGCTCCATGAGCCAGACTTGTAGGACAAAAGGAGCTCCCGCATATAACATAATCCCGGAAGTGTGGACATGATCCAATTCCATCAAAGTCTCAACAAGGACCAGCATGACAACACTCTTCATCTCTTGCAGACCACAAGCAATGGGTATGAGAACATCAGAAGAAGACAGAAAGAGGAAATAAGTGAGCATAGCTATCGATAGTGCACTGCGCCGAATGATCTGATACCCACCAACATAAGGGTCCCCCATGGAAGCATAGACAGAGGAAAAACGCTCAAAGTCGATCTGTCGGTCGCAAATGAAAAAATTGGCCAAATTTTGAGATGTATGAAAAAGAGCAGCAATGTCCTGAACATACCCGGCCTGCACCGGAGAAACCGCCACATCCACGGAAGGATCAGTGTACAGAATAGCGCTAAACTCCTCAAACAAAGGATAGATCTCCTGGAAGCCAAAGCAAAAGATGTGGAGTGAGGGATCCCAACACTAAACTATGGCTCGAAGCAAGCCTTCATTTAGGGACATCAGGTAGAAAGAGAAGAGGTCGTTTAGTCTGAAACACTCAAAGTTGAGCCTGTCAATGCCAGAGAGAGTATCCATCCATGGGAAGAGGATTTAAGAGCTAATGTAGGCCATTTAAAAGGGATAAGAAGGGAAGTGAAGAGTGTTTTGTAGAGTTTTGGGAAAGGAGGGTATAAATAGAAGTGAATCTACCCAAAACACAAAGGCGGCACTCAATATACTGCGACGGCACTCACTGAAATGGCGTGCGGCAGTCAGAAACTGCCGCACGACAGTCATGGACTACCGCCGCGGTACTCAGTGAGAGTCGCGCAAGCCTTACCGAGTGCTGCACAGAGCTTTTTTGGCCAGGATCTGTTTGTAATGTTTTTAGTCCACCTGTAAATAAAAAAAAATAATAAATAAAACTGAATAAAATGTGTGCATCAGATTGCATCACGTACAACAAGACCATCGCTCATTCCCCAAACTCGAAGTGGAATGAGCCGGTGGTATCCCACCATCGTTCTGACAAGGCGTGTATCTGTCTCAAGTCATTGGAGCCCTTCATCAAAAGCTTGATGAAGTCCCCAAAACCTGTAGGCCTGATAAATCCTTGTATGGTCTCATTTAGAGGCTCGTACCATGTAAAGTCGTAGGCCAAGCTACCATGCCCCTTCAGTACGTTGGGCTGGAGCTCCAAAAAAATCACAAGATTCGGTGTCAGTAAATAAGTAGGTAAAATAAAGAAATAAGAAATAGAAAAGAGAAGATAAAAAATAAGAAGAAGAAAAAGAAAAAGCAATAATGAAGAATGAATGAATATTGAATGGGTGAAGAGAGCAATTGAAACATTCGGGAAATTCCACAAATATAATATTTGCGTTCAAAAGCTTTATGAGAAAATCTGAAAAAGAGATATAATTTGGACAAAAGTAATCAAAATGAATAATATAATAATAAAGGAGCAGTTGAAACACTCGAAAAAAATTCGCAAGCATAACATTCATGTTCATGTAAAGTTTTGTTGTCACGCACTCGTTCATAAGGATTTAATAAGGAATGGAATTAAGAACTCAAAAATTAAAAAAGAATGAGAAAAGCGATCAAAGCACTTGGGAGCTCGTAAAAACAGAGCACATGCATTTAAAGCGCATTTGAAATAAACCGAAAGGGGAATCATGTCATTGTATGTTGTGATTCATTAGAATTTCAAATAAAAAATTGAAAACAAAAGGTAAGAGATGTATATACCTCTAGTCTAAACGCTCGGGCGGACAGGTGTTTGTCCGGATCCCAGAGGAGGAATATGGGGCCAGGGTGAGGAGTGGCCCTATACTTGGCTTTCTTCCTACTACCCGAGCCACTAGCCATGACTTGTCAAGAGGAAAAGAACTGGACATCAAACCTTTGAAAAAAAATCAAGAAAATAATAAAAATAAAGAGAAAAATAAGATTCTGATCGAGAGGAATTAACCTGCTAAGTCCTAATAGATCAATACAAGATAAAGAAAAAAAAATCTCCAGAGAGATTTCCGTGGAGAGGATATGTGAGGAATGAACGAAATGAAACACAACATATTAGCAACTTGCCCAGCCTAAGCAGCACTCGAAATCTGTGCATGGCAGTTGATGAACTGTCGTAACGCAGTGGCAATTCGCGAGTGCCGTACGGCAGTCACAGACTGTTGTAGTTTTGAGCGTGTCTCGCGATTGAGGTGGTTAAGAGGCCTTTTATTTCCCCCCATTATTCAAATTGGGTCATGAAATTTGAAATTTGAAACCCAAAATTTGACCACCTTATACGCTTTAGTCCCCAAAAAGTGATCCCCAAGACAAATTGATCCCCAATATTAGGATTTGAATTGTTTTGGATCAAATGAGCCCCTATTTTTGGAAATTTTTTAATTCTTCGAGTCTGATTGACTCACGATTTTTGAAATTTGATAAAATTTGAGTATGTTTGACTCCTAATTTTTGACATTTGATAAAACTTGAGACTGTTTGACTCCCAATTTTTGAAATTTGATAAAACTTGAGTCTGTTTAACTCCCAATTTTTGAAATTTGATAAAACTTGAGTCTATTTGACTCCCGATATTTGAAATTTGATAAAATATGAGTCTGTTTGACTGCCAATTTTTTAAATTTTATAAAACTTGAGTCTGTTTGACTCTCGATTTTTGAATTTTTTAGAGCAAACAAATTCGACGAGACCGAGCGGCTGCGGATTTTTAGAGCAAACATATCCGACGGGGCCAAGCGGTTGCGGATTTTTAGAGCAAACATATCCGACGGGGCTGAAGTGCTGCAAATTTTCAAAGAAAACATATTCAACAGGGCCAAAGTGCTGCAGATTTTTAGATAAAACATATCCGAGAGGGCCAAGCGGTTGCGGATTTTCATAGCAAACTTGCATTGACACTGGGGCTTAAGACGCGGAGCACCGCCCAGCCAATTGCGTTCGTCCTTTCGGCAGAAATGGCCATGAATCTTGAAGAGAATTAACCCGATGATTGTAGAAACCCTGAATTCTAAGGAATAACTCATCTTTAAGTTCGAGTAAACACGAGCATCAAGTAGCATAGGTCAAGGATTGCATCTAGATGCGCCAGGATTGTATGTTTTAGAATCACATCATTTACATAGCACAAAGTTGCATTAACAGTCATCATTGCATGCGCATGTGTATCATGACAAGATAGGTGCATTCATCTGCATGAATACCTAAGCTTGTGTATGTTGGACCCCTGCCCGAACTATGTCTCGGTCTGATTCCTGAGTAGATACATAGACAACTCATCATTGATCACGACCAGCACGAACCATTATTGCGGGCCTGTTTTCTTTTGCAACGTAGTTTGGTGAAAGGCTCACCTTCACACAGGCTTCAACATTCACTTGTGACACACGTTGCTCCACAAGCTCTATCGAAGAGGGCAAACAGTAGATACCCCAATTTTGACCAAATGTCGGATTAAGGGATTGTTACCTCTAGATTCGATGATGATAATGTCCTACTAATCTAGGACTTTCAAAGATGATTCGAGATCTTCGAAAGGCTTTATAATTCAAACATAAAGAAAGAAAGAAGAAAGAAAAAAAGAGAGAATAGAAGAAAACGGCACATGGCCCATATTGCGGCAATCATGGGTTACCGCTACGACACTCTCTAGCTGCTGTACGACAGTCAGCAAGTGCCGTAATGGCAATTACTGATAGCTACAAAAAAACACACCAACTGCTGGTAAAATTAGAATTCCAAAAAAGATGGCAGTCCATGGAGCTGTCCATGGATTCATTGAGTGCCGCATCGGCATTCAGTGAGTGCCGCTCTGGCAATTTTTTAGTGCCGCTTCCATCTTTGTTGAGTTCCGCATTTTTGTGACTGCTAGCTTTGCAATAATACGTTTTGTACCTTCAAAAGGATGTCCGAAATTAGGATTTTGCCCCTGAAAATACTAAAATACCCTTTTCAAAAATTGAGTATGGGGAAGAATATCTCGTTAGAAAGGATTTTCTTGGATTTTGATTTTTGAATCTTAGAACCTTATCTTGATTCTCTATGTTTTAAATCTCTTAAAAATCCTCTAAACACCATTAGGAGCAAGTTTTCTAGAGGAATTTAAATAAGAAGTTGTATGAGTTAGAAGAAAAAGAGTTTGAATCATCTTTGAAAGACTTCCAAAGACTTGACAGTTGAGGATATTTGGAGGTAACCTCTAAGTTAATTATCCCTTAATTCAAGTTCAATCATAATACATGGGATTCCTTAGGGTCCTTTACACATACAAATGTTGTGATTGAACTTTCATTTTATTGTTTTGGATCAAAATGACCCTAGGTTTAAGGTTAAATAAATCATGAAAGTTTTTTTTTTAGAACTAGGTAAATATATTCCAAAAAAGGATGTACACATGTACAAGGGCATACCCCAGGATAAACCAAAAAGCGCGAGCGTGAGGACAGTGGCAAAGAGCCACGCAAAATAGGTCAGAACTAGACCTGAAAACCTTACAAGATTAAATCACAACCAAATCAAGAAGAGATGAAAAAAGGGCATAACAGAAAATTCATCCAATCCTACTCCCTACTTAATTCCAAATGCTTGCATGTAGATCGAGAAGGGGGTGATGTTTCCACTGAAGTCTAATTTGAATGTTGATTTGAGATGTCAGATTCTGCAATAACTGTTCTTTCGGAATGGACACTCCTTTAAAGGTCCTAGAATTCCTCTCCTTCCAAATTCCATAGATAGCAACCCCCAAGCAAATTTTGGGGATAGCATGTTGAAGCTGCTTTCCCTTCCAATGATGTGCCATCCAAAGTATAGTTGCATCCCAGTCTATCCTATTCCATCTTAGCTCGCACTTTTGCATCAAAACCTGCCAAATAAAAGAAGTATAAGTGCACTCAAAAAATAAATGTTATGTGTTTCCATATGGCAATGGCAAAACACACACGCAAGAGGTCCACAGGTATAAGTATAAATTCTATCATGGGTTGCAAGCCTATTCTGGACCGCAATCCAAAGACTAAATTTCTGTCTTAGAGTGCAACCTGAAAACCAAGCAATTTTGTCCCAAGGAACAACAGGGGCAACCTCTCTAAAATAATCCCAAATGTGTGCAAAGTTATTACTCCCAGAGGCTTATACAAAGTATTTAAGAGGTTTCTAACTTCATTCAAACCAATGGAGTTAGACAAAGGCCAACTCCAATCATTTTTACTTATGATGGCCTCAACTTTAGCTTTAAAATCAATGGCAGCATCGTAAGCAATCCTATTAGTATATTTAACAAACAAAGGACCAAAGGGAAGCCAATTATCAAACCAGAGGGAAGTATGTTTTCCATCACCAATTTTATGGGTGATGATGGGTCTTGCAAATTCCCTTAGTTTTAAAAGTTTTTTCAAATACCAAGAGCATTGGCTAGGGGCTTTAATTTCCCAAAAACATTTTGTTTTAATCATGTACATGTGCACCCACTCTTGCCACAATGATTTATTTTTAGGGTCAAGAAGGTTACCAATATGCTTTCAGTAGGGTGTTTGTGAGATAAACATCTTTAAACCCCAAACCGCCTTCTTTTTTGGGTTTGCAAACCTTGGCCCAAGCAATTTTGGCTCCATGTCCCTTCTCAGTAGAGCTAGACCAAAGGAATCTCATCAAGGCTTGATCCACTTGTTTAAGAACCCCTTTAGGAAGAATGAACATCCCTGACCAGTACTGTTGGATCCCTATCAAAACAGATTGTATAAGCTGAGCCCTACCTGCATAAGATAAGAACTTAGATTTCCAGGAGGTAATTCTAGAACAAATATTATTAACCGACTCATCACAATGGCATTTTTTCAGTTTAGTAGTGATCAGAGGAACTCCAAGATACCTCATAGGAAGAGATCCTTTAGTAAATTGGAGTTCCCTAACAATATCATTAGCCACTTGGTCTTCAATCCCAGATAAGAAGACACAACTTTTAGCATTATTGGGTTGAAGACCAGAAAAGTCATAGAATTGATTTAAAGTTTTACGAATCACCTTAGCAGAATCAATATCACCATTCAGTAAAATGATCAAGTCATCAGCAAAGCACAAATGGGATATTTTTAATTTATCACATTTCCAATGGGATTTAAACTGGCCATTTTGGATATTGTTGTGGAGAAGTTGGCTAAGAGCATCCATGACAAGAACGAAAAGATAAGGAGAAATAGGATCACCTTGTCTAAGACCTCTAGCACCATCAAAGTATCCCACAGATTCTCCATTAGTAGTAACACAAGCAGTAATCCATTGAATAATCTTGGGAGAAAATCCCAAAACATCAAGAAGGTCAAACAAGAATTTCCAACTAACACTATCATATGCTTTCATGAGGTCAACCTTAGCAGCAACTCTAGGTTTCCCTCCAATTTTGTGATAGTCTCTAAGAAGATCTTGAGCAAGTAAGACATTATCACTAATTTTCCTACCCTTAACAAAAGCAGATTGTTCTTGGTCAATAATAGAAGGAAGACAAGATTGGAGTCTGTTCACAATAATTTTAGAGATGCATTTATTTATAGTATTACAACAAGAAATAGGTCTAAAGTCCCCCATTCTAGAAGGGTTGGGCACTTTAGGTATCAAAACAATGATGGTAGCATTAGACTCTTTTAACATATTTCCTGAGTTAAAAAATTCTTGTATAGCTTCTATGACAGCAGGCCCAACCGTCAACCAAGAATTTTTAAAGAAAAAAGCATCGAAACCATCTGGACCTGGGGCCTTACTGTCATAAAGACTAAAAAAGTGTGCTTTATCTCATCAGAAGTGGGGATGCCGTCAAGGTCCCCCAAAAAATGCTCTGGAAGCCTTTTAAGGATAACCCTCCTCAATGCTTCAATCCCAGGGTATTGGTTAATAGCAAGAGTACCCAGTAAATCTTTAAAATACCTAATAGCCTCCTCTTTTGCATCCTCAATATTACAAGTAAAGGATCCATTAGGTTTTTCAAGCTTGAAAATCATTTTTTTATTTTGCCTATATTTAATATGTTGGAAAAGTATTTTGAAGTTTTGTCTCCAGCTTCTAACCATTGCACTCTAGACTTCTGCTTAAGAGTTTCTTCCTCAATTCAAACAGCTTTCAGGAATTCAGAAAAACACCATTTCTATTTGGAAATAAGAGACGAGCAACAGGGCCTTCTGAGGAGGTTAGACTGAACCACTTTTAGGTCAGTCCTAGCTTTATCAACTAGCAATTTTTCTTTCCCTACAAATCTTTAGCTAAGGATTTTTAACTCATGTTTAACCAGTCTAAGTTTATGGCAAACTTGAAATTGGTTTGTACCATTAACAGTAGTATTCCAAGCATTAGATACAGTAGGAGTATAACAATCAAGTTGTGTTGTATAGTTGAAGAATTTAAAAAGCTTTACCCTTGCTCCTAAAACTTTGATCAAGGTAGAGGACTAGAGGGGAGTGGTCAGATATACTTGGCTCATGGAAGTGAGCAAAAGAATAAGCAAAATTGTCCAACCAAGTTTGGTTTATTAGAGCTCTGTCCAATTTCTTTTGAGTATAATCTGGCCTACCATATCTACGATTACTCCATGTATAAAACTCTCCCAGAAATCTCAAATTAGTTAAGCATAGTGAATTAACCACATTTTTTAAATCAGCAATATCAGAGTTTAGGCCAAAGTCTAGATCAGAGACTTCATTGGTGTTTAATACCACATTAAAGACTCCAAGAAAAACATGATTTATATTAAAGTTAAAATGAGACTTTAACTCAGACCATATGACTTTTCGTTCCTATCCTGTGTTAAAACCATAGAAAAATGACACCTCAAAATGAACACTAAGATCATCATTAGCAATGTTAACATGAATCATTTGGGGGGAAACAAAAAGAACAGTAAGATTGATCTTATCAGGGTTCCAACCCACCCAAATTCTCCCAACAGAGTCTGGGGTGCAATTTGAAATAAACTTCCAGTCTTTAAAAACTTTTCTTTTTATATTCTCCTCATTAGGAATCCTAACTTTAGTTTCAATAAGGCAAAGAACATCAATATTATTTGCGTAGATAAACTTAGCAACCTCGGATTGTTTATAGGGCTAGTTGAGGCCCCTAATATTACAGGAGCAAACAATCATTAAGAACGTTTATGAGATTGTTTCCTCTTACCTGAGGAACCCCCTTTCTTGTCCTTCTTTGAGTGGTGAATAAATGGAAAGCCAGAGGAAGTAGGAGACTGACCTTGGTTTTTAATGGTAGTAGGAGTGACATCTTCTTCATGTGAATCAATAGAAGTGATCCCCTTACCTTTAGGATGACCAGGGGAATCTAATATATCTGATTCTTGGAGATGAGGAATGGAGGACACTTGGGCTGAGCAAATATCAACAAGGCCAGAAAGCCCCTCAACTTCAGCTTGGGACTTCTGACTATCATTTCCTTCGGAAAAGGATAGCCCTTGTTCACCAGATACCTATACCGAAGCACTAGGGGCCTTAGTAGTAAGAGGATGCTGCTTGGGGATAGGTGAATCAGAAATTTCAGCTCCCCCAACAACTTAGCATGGGACAGTAACCTCATCAGAAGGGTGGACAACTGGAATATCAGGAGTGGTTATGGTTATAGTAGCCTCAGTTTCAGTGGAAGTATCCAACACAGCAAACATATTTACCTGTAACTGACTAGTAACCCTAGGGGAATTATCCTCCAAAGAAGCATAGGAAACCGTGGGACAGTCAACTTGAGGAGGAAGGGAGCAGGAAGGAGTCCCAGCGACTGAGGATAACTTACCTTTCTCTTTCATTTTCCATTCACCAAGTTGGTCAGTAGGTATGGGTGGAGCCACCTTATTTAAATCATGAAGTTAACTTAGATATTACTTGAGTCTTGGTTTTCTTTTCTTTTTTCTTTTTGATTATAATCATCTCTTAGAATTCATAAGACTTTCAATGTCTTACTTGAATCTATTGACTTAAAATCCTTTAGTTTCCTTGTAAGCTCATGTTTTACAAGGGAATTAAGGTTGATATTAGTATGTTTGGTCAATGAATCTAAATTTTACCTCCATGGTTTAGGTTCATTATTTTTGGATTTCATGAAGTACCTTCATACTTCATTGAGGTCTATCAGTATGAGTGTCTTTAGTCTCCAATGACCATCAAATGAGAGGAGAAGTAGTTTAGGTTAAGCCAAACTTAATGGCTTGATAGCTAAAGTAAAAAAAAAAAGAGGTGAACTTGACAAAGGTGCAATGAGTTCATCAACTACTTTTGATCAAAGATTTTTAGTTAAATAACCAACCATTGGAATTGAATGAAACCAATTGGAGAGTTTCAACAACACAAAGTTTTACCACTGTGATTTTTGTTTTAATGAGATTTCATGTTGAAAGTTGTTTGGTCATGAGTTTTGCAAAGTAACCACAATCTGTCCAGAGTTTCAGAATAGTAACACCTCCTTGAAATGAGTAAATCAGAATCTTAATCAAGCATTCTTGGCTCCAAATAATTTTTTCTATGAATTTTAATATGCTAAGAAGATCTCCTAAAAAGATTAGAGTCTCTCTAATTTGTTTTCTATTTTTAGAAAATCGTACAAAATCTCTGGACAGGGATTTGTATATCTCTAAGTGATGTCTGGTTTTTGTCTAATTCCCAGAGATTGAACCATTGATCTTCAATTTTTTTTTTTGGGCTGGAAACTAGACTTACAGAGGCATCTTGTGTCCAAAATTCATTGACATCAAACCATGGGAACTATGTCTTTCCAATTTTTGAAGTTTTGATTTGCTCTTTGTAATTTTCAAAATCTTTTGGGACAGGTGACACGAGAATCTTTTGTGTGCGCTTGTGTGCTATACACAAGTGTAGGTAGACTGGCAAGTAGTATTATGGTAAGACCAGGTCGATCCCACAGAGAAGGTTAGAGCTTAATAAATTAGATTGAACTCTAAAAGAAAACAGAAATTCAAGATTTTTAGAAAGGTGTTGAACACGAAGTTCTACAATTAACAACTACAAAGACTAAAACAATTAAATTAACTACGAACTAACTAATTAACTAAGCGAATTTCAAACGGTTTTTAACTCAATAAAAGGGAAGTGTTGGGATCACACAAATCCACATTGACCTAGCCATCTACCATGCAATTACACTGAAGCCCAATGGAGTACATCTTGTACAATATTTTGTATTTCTCTAAAAATAAAGAATCCATTGCCCTTTCATGACCGGGACTATATCATCACAGTTGACTCAAAATACAAGAAAGCGGTCTAATACAATAGCTAAGACTCGCACTCTGAATGGTGTTAGCATTCAAAGCGGTTTGCAAAAGTAATTGAAGAAAAATGCCTTAAGGCTTAAAGTTTAGAAAATGTTTTAATAAACTGAGCATTTGGGGACAGTTTGATAACGAATCTCAAAAACAAAAAGTCTAGGTATACTGCATAGGATATTCTCATGAATCAGAGAATTTGATCGATCGACACGCTTTCGATCGATCGAAATGTCTTCGATCGCTTGACTGTCTCTCTGGTTCTATCGATCGAACTATCTTCCATCGACCGAACACAGGTTTTAAACTACTACATGGCAGAGGTTGGAGATCACTGTTTCATTATGATCTCTCAACCCTAGGACTACTCAAACATGGTGGGGAGTGTCTCAGATTTGTTTTTAATGTAAAAGTTCATTAAGGTGTTGTTTCGTTGTGATTTTAACATGGAAACATATAAAACTAAGGATTAAAGCTGACTAACATGCAAAACTATAAATTATTCAAATCATAAACTACTGGAACTATTGACAGAATGTAAACAATCAATAAACGAAACCTGGATGAACTGCAAATTTGTATTAAACTCTAAACTTCAAAGCAAAATAAGATCCAATATGTAAAAGCCTACAAAACTAACAAACTCTCTCTCACTCTCTTTATATAAAAACTAATGAAAAAAAAGTTAGGAATCCTTATGGACGTGAATACAACTAAAATTTATCGAAAAACCTAAGACTAGGGTTACAAAAGACGTCTCCACTGCGTGCCCGTAAGTTCTGATAAAAGCCATGTTCGTTCGATCAATCGAACAGTATTCGATCGCTTGAATGTCTGGAATACTCGAGCGCTTGAGTGGACTTAGATCGATTGAGAACTCGATCGCTTGAATGATCCTCGATCGCTCAAACTCAACATTTCAGCTTTTACTTGTTTTGCTTGTAATCCAGCTTTATCCTTTATCTGTCATTCATTCATGCACACAGCACAACAACAATCTGCACAAATAACAGATAAAACAACACAACTTCTCATAGATTCGTCATATTGTATAAAAGCTGGCATTATAACACAAAGTGCAAATATACTAGGGAATTGTAAAATGAATTAATGTATTTCCTTATTTTAGCACGATTGTATTTTACAAATACCCTCTTGTTACAACCCCCAAATAGCTTATTGCTAGTCCCTAGTGATAAAGCGATAATGAAAATGAACTAAACTAATATTACAATGACTAAAGGAAAATAAACTAAAACAAACTAACCTAAATAGAAAGAGATACTACTTAACTCACTTTTTGCAGGAATCGCGGTTGCATTTAGCAAATGCAACAAGCCGTTAAACCCCTAGGTACCCCCTAGTGGACGAGTGTTGTCTCGTGAGGGTTTAGAGTGAATATACCCACAAAATTCTCTATTTAAGTTCAAAAAGATATAGAAAAACCTTTAAACACTCCCTCCTATTCAACTGCTAACTTAGCTCTACAAAGGCAAATAAACCTCAATCAAACCATGAAAGAAATCCACATGCTCCTCATGTCACCAAGATAGATATAACATGTGTATTGCAGTCATGTATCCATGTGTGTGTCAAAGTTAACAGCTATGAATCAAACCTTATTTAGAGTTATTTAGACTATCAGACTTCCAGGACTTGTAATTTCAACTCAATTCTCACAGGGTTTACACTCATAAATGAACATCTCACTGAAACTTGCTTAATAATGATCGCATAAGATATGAAAGCTTTGATAAGAGTGAATTTTTGGATAGTAATGATTTCATACTTAACTCTATAAAAAGACAAGCACTTGGAGTGTATAGTCTCACGAAAAGGATACTACCTATTAGAGGAGCGAACTACCATGGATAACTCAATTTACATGTTCATGTTCAAACTAAGTTGTTAAGAATCATTAAGACTTAGATTTTTTTGGGTTTTAAATGGTAGTTGAAGATGATGAGAGAGAGAATGTGTGTTTTAGCACGTGATAAAGTCTATCTTCCCCTTTCTTTCTTTTCACATCTCCACTAACTTCCATCCTTTCATATTCCCCCTTTTTCTTTTCTTTTTTCTTTCTTTTTTTTTGGATGAATACTCCCACAACTACTCTCCTCCTAATCACATACTTTAACAAACTATTTCATGTTAGATGTGCAATGTGGTCCATTGGGGTCAATGTATAAGACTAGGAGTTTATATTTTCATAATAGAATTGGCAATTAATGAAGTAATGTGGTGTTCAAAATGAAACAGTTTCTGTAGGCAAGGAGATATGGATAGTAGTTGAGAAATAGATATCGATGGCTTAACTCATTTTCTTAATTTCTTAGTTTTAGCACTTCAATATTTTACGAGTTTAGTTGATAGATCCTGAACGTTCTCCTCTAACAAGCAGCCAAAATGAAGAATTAATTGAGACTATTCAATGAATTTAATAACTAAAATCAAGAAAAGCAATTCGAGTTTGTGTGATAATTCCCTCAGAAATGGAGATTGGATTGAAAGCTCACTAAAGGTAATTAGTTTCCACTACTCTTTCTTTTAGCACAATAGTCGTATTAACTCTGTTTTAGGTTATCTACATAGCTATCAACTAGTGCATATGGATGTTAGATACATGAAAGGTCAACACATGCAATCATCCTAGTGATACTAGAAAAAATGCGTGAACTTAATTCATAAAAGGATGAGAGTAATATAAATGTATCATTGCATGATAACAGCTAAGCAGGAATGAATGTTCAAAGTTATTCTACCAATTGGGTTCAAAAATTTCAAAATTTATTTATTTATCTTTTTTTTCAATTTCTTAATTCTAATCCAATTTTAATTGAGATTGAATGATATATGCAATAAAATTATCCAGATTGCTAAGTGTGAATATGCATAGGTGATTATCTATCTGCATCCCACTCCCAATTGGAAAAAAAATGTCCTCAAAAGTTGATTTTCAAATGAAAATAGATGGATATCACCTGACAATCGATGGAACAACAGCAATCATAGCGACCTATAACCTAAGAATACAATCTCCAAATAGCCAAGATCAAACGAAATAATATGTAATGATAGAACGGGATCCATACAAAATAAAACATCTGATCACTGGAATGATAAAACAACAGAGGTACTGATCAGTGATCATAATGTCCAAAATAACCACATAGACCCAAAACAGCCAAACAACCAAAAGAGTACTAATAGAGCGGAGAAAAAGAACAGAAATAAAATAAACTACAATAAATAAAAACTCCCAAATGTTCAACTAGCCAGAACTACTAATCATCTACTATATCAGACAGAATCTCTATCGGTGCAGGCGAATTAGTAGCACCTCCACCCATAACAATAGCAGGAGCCGTTGCTGGATCACTCGTATTCGTATCCAAATGAATAGTCTCGAAAGGAACCGGCACGACCGAAGGTGGTGGAGGTGGGGTCTCAGAGAGAATTGGATATGCTGTCGATGTGGATAGAGTAGGAGGTGGCTGTAGATCTATAGATGATGATGGTACGGTGGTGGGTGGTGCAGATGGTGAAGGATCCGAAGTGGGTGGGGCTGCAGTCAGTGGTGGATGATGGAGTGACACGTCAACTTCCAAATAAAGTAATATCACATCCAACTGCGCAGACATATGGGTACACAGGCCCTCAAGTTGGTTTCAATCCTTTCTCTCCTCCAGCAATAAGGTGTACACTGTCTGGAGAGACACGGAAGACGACTCTTCTTGGGCATGAGCCTGAGACCGCTGTCTTAGCTGGAGCTACTACACAGCAGTAACAGGGTCATCCTC
This sequence comes from Hydrangea macrophylla, assembly GCA_033977485.1. Lineage (NCBI taxonomy): Eukaryota > Viridiplantae > Streptophyta > Magnoliopsida > Cornales > Hydrangeaceae > Hydrangea > Hydrangea macrophylla. The sequence goes on along the minus strand of CM066997.1, from coordinate 57,945,308 downwards.
ATCCTCATAATCAAACTCCTCAGCCTCTGTCAGCGTCCCTAAAGCGGCACCCTCTATGTCAGTTCCTCGAACTCGTCTCCTCTTTCCCACCTTTGTTTTTCCTTTTAATTTTATCTTGTTTTGCGAATCAAAATGGCGTGCCGCCATCTCACTAAATCGACTAGAGGCCTGAGTAATCACATATTTAGCCAAGGGAAGTAACCCTGGCCGCTCTATCACTTAATGGATAGGCCAAGCGTCCTTTAGATGGCACTTGGAGGCAATATACTGCGTCGGTTGGATAAAAAAATCAATATAGAGGCGAGGCAGACAAATGCGTTGTCTCGTCCCAATGGCATAAAGGACATAAGTGTACCATGGTGCCAACTTCTCATGGTATGAAGTCATCCAAATACAGTTGGCAAGCGCCAGGTGGAGGAGATGGTATTTCTTGGTCAGAAACTGATCCTCGATAAGGGAAATACTGTTCCAGAACTGAACAGCACCTCTTGTGATCTAACGTATGATAGTGGTGTGGGGAGTCTTTGGGGCACCTGGTAAATGAGGATAAAAGCAGTCGGGTACCTCCGGTACCCCCAGAGCAGCGGCCACGGTAGCGGGGCTCAGGACCTTACCTCATGTAGAAGCACAGTGAGGAGAGAAGGCGATGACGATGACAATTTGGGGCATCAAGGATGCTTCAATTAAAGTGTGGGTATGGGGGAGGCAAAATCGCCTTGGAGTCTCTCTCTCTCTCTGTGTGGGAGCGAATGAGAGTGTGAAGGAGGGGAAGAGACTGTAGAAGTGTATTGGGGATGCTTCGTTTAAAAACAAGTCTCGAGCGATCAAAGTATTTCGATCGCTTGAATGTTGTTCAATCGCTTGAGAGTCCCGAGTTCTCAATCTATCGAGGAGCTTTCGATCGATCGAACATGAAATTTGCCAGGAACTTAAATCAGAACATCTGTGTACCCCCAACTAGTTGAAATTGTTCTGAACTTACAAGAAAATTATAATAACAGTGTAACACAGAGCATGAATGCCAGAATTGAACATCATAGTAATATAAAATTGCAAAATCTTAATTTGTAATAGCATCCTTTTGCAACTTTGTTCCCCATCTTGGTACATAGCCCTTATTTAAAAGAAAAATGACAATTATACTCAAAACTAACAATTCTTTGTCTAGCATTACACTTCAATTGAGAAAAGATGAATCGAATGACAAAGCACAACTGAAGTGGTTCACTAATCTTCAAACATGAAAAACCCATCTTCCACAATTGCTTTATTCTCCGCCAAATCTTTGAAGATGGAGTCAAAACCCGATAATTCCCTTTTCCAGAATAGTCAGAAAGTAGCAAAGGTATCTTCAAGCAAGTCTGAAATCCCCAAAGAATTGGTTGCATAAACAAGAGGTGATCCAGATGGAGACATTGATAGTGGAGTATAATTCCTTAGTGGACTTTGCTCTTGCGGCAGAGTGCCCGGGGACTTTAACAACCCTAATTTTCTAAGTGCTTTTAGTAATTATTTATATTACTATTTTCAAGTATTAGACATAAACTATGTGTATGCATCTTAGTGACACCTAATAAAATGTTGAAGTAGCATGTATGGGTCAGTAGTATGTCAGGTAGTGTGCTTAACATAGAAATTTAGTGGCCAGGGTCATAGGTACCCATTGGGATAATCATTTCTCACTTTAGAATACATTTTCGGGCCCATATAAAGCCTTTTTGTGAGGCCTTTAGACAAAAAATGGGATTTACATATTTATGTGTGTTTTATTGACATGTATTGTGTGTGTAGTATATATATATACGTATATTAAAGCCCTAGCCCCCATTTAACCCAAAAAAAGGGAAGAGAAGAAAAGAAAAGAGAGAACAGACGTAGAGAGAGAAAGAGAAGAAGAAGAAGAAGAAGAAGAAGAAGAAGAAGAAGAAGAAAGAGGAGAAGAAGATAATAAGAAGAAAAAAAGGAGGAACCCCAACCTTATGTTTTGCATAATCATCATCAACCTTGAAGCCCTAAATTGGTGAGTTAAACTTTTGTTTTGCATATATATTTGAATATATATATATGCATTTGAATACATGTGTACACTAGGGTTTACAATTAAGATGGATCTTTGTGATCTTGTTGTGGTTGTGATTATGAATATGTGACTATTTTGCTTAATCTAAATTTACGATGGCTGAAAGTGAAAATAATTCATATAAAATCGTGGTCATTGAATTTTGGAATTGTGCTTGATGTCCCATGTAAAATGCGATTCTGCACGTGTTTCATCTAATAGTGTTTTTTTCAATTCTGCACCGTTTGGGCAGAAAATGCATATTACAGTAGCAGTTTTATAAATGTTAAAATAAGTGTATTTGCTACATCACATTTTTGTATGATTTCGTGCTCGTTAATATGAATTAATTTGTTTGTACTTAGAGAGATGTGAGTTCTCATGTATAGTTGAGCTTTGTGAAATTGTGACTGTGTGATTTTGTGTGGGTTATGAATCTGTGTGAACAAGTAGCTGTAAATATGATTCTAACGAAAATTTGATTTGAGATATGAATCTCTTATAAAGTTGAGTTTTGTGAAAAATGTGGATGTATGAACGTTGCGAAAGTCCTTAGAGTTCACCACTACTCCGTATGATTTTAGGCGGCGACTTCGTGGATGACCCGTCCTTATGTGATTAGACGGTGATTACGTGGATGACCTGTCTCTTCATTTTTAAGCCTTATGCCCGGCTTGTTGGTCTATTTCATGTGTACTTAGACATTCTTTATTGTCGTCAAGAACGTAAGGACTAGCCTTTCGGTGTAGACTCAATCCCAGTGATACCCCATGGGAGATGGGACTAGAGTGGGAGTTAGTATTACGATAGGAAACACATAGGATATATGTGTAGGCTGAGCCATGGATGGGTGGCGGAGGTGGTCAACATAAGGTGTAATTGGATCAAATATTATGTGTTTTTTTATTCACAACTTTATGGCTGTAATGTGTTTTATTATTTCCAGTTATATGAAATTCTAGGAATTGGTAGTCGTGTTGTTTTCGTGAATTTAAATTTCAGTCTTCTGCCAGTTAGCTTAAAATATAGCATTCTATGTGTAACGTACCATTTTTGGGAACGTAGTAATGTGATAATAAACTGGACCAGATTAGTAAATTGAAAATTTTGGATACTTAGATTCATAGTTTATGGTCGTTTCATGCAAATTGTATTAAAACGACGAGCCGAACAACTTTCGTGTTTTACACTTTTCCTAAAAATGTCATCTTGATACAATTTTCATCAATTTTCAGAATCTGCTGAACAATTTCTATATAAGAGCTGAACTTTAATAATTAATTTGTAGATTATCTATTTAGAATTAATGAATAGGGATGCGTGTATTTTCTTGGAAATTTTATTCTAGACATTTTTTGTGTTTTAAGCTTTGTCTAATTCCAGATCTTTCTTGGAGACAAATTCATTTATAATTAATAGCACCTTGTTATTAGTTGTTATTATTGTGTTAATTTCTATTTGTACAGGATGGTAGGCCCACTAATGGTTTGCAGGTATCGGCCTACCATAGTTAAGAAAGGTAAGTATTTAGTGGTTTTAATTCGGTCAAGAAACTACTTGCCACCACATAAATGGAAACTACTCTATTGTCCAGATATGTGTGTGGAACTACCTGTCTTAGCCCAAGAATATTGTAGTCTGGTTTGTAATTTATGGGTCCAAGTTGGATTCATAAGACTTGTGTTTTGTTTAACTTATACCAGTCATGTGGCTGAACCGAGTGTGTTATGTATTCGGGTGCGTTTCTGTTTGAAACGTAGTCGGATGACATGTGCAGGATAGTATAGTTGGAGTTCATTGTGGAGCAGTCGATCTGTCTGTGACGTTGATGATATCTACTTTTCATTCTTTATGTATTATATGATACTTTTTTTTTTATTTAGTTGGCATTGTGAGCCAAGGTTGAGAGCTTGTATTAGATGTAGTTATTTCAGTTGTATTATTGGACTATGGGGGACGTTTGTAGCAGATTTGACTTGAGATAGTGTAGTGCTGGAAATTATTCTGTTGATTATTATAACCAGATAATTTTATTGTGATTCATTTGAGGAAATTATATTATTTCTATGTAAAGGGAAACGTTTGGTTTTCATTATATAATAAATGAGAATGGAGAAAATTTGAAACGTGGATTTTTTTCTTGTAATGTTTTTGGGAATGAGTTTGATGATAAATGAGTTTTGTTTAAAAATAGATAATGTGGTTTACTAAAGTAATTGAAATTTAGTTTATCTTAAAATGGTCTTTTAAAATTAAGAATTGAATATTAGTCCGGATACATGCTATGAATTAACTATTTGGTTGTACAAAAATCAGGGTGTGACAGTTTGGTATCAGAGCTTATGGTATGCTTAGCGAGTCTTAGTCATTCTCGGAATGTGGTTTATGGGTTGGTCAGAGCCTTAGGTTTGTGGATTTTTGGGATAGGGATTATGTGTTATTCCGTGCTTCTATTGCTTTGTGCAACAATGTGTTTCATGGTACTATGTGTTTTGTTCTATTGTGTGCTTTGTAACGTGTTAGTCTTAAATGCATGTCATTTTCTAGATGACTTAATAGGAGCATACATGATACTATTTAGATTTGCATATTAGTGCATGCATATTTGGTTGTAACGTTGGGGGTCTTATCAAGGGGAGTGTTGTTTTCGTTCTTGGAGTAGCAATGTGGATGACTATCTCTGAGAAGGATTGTGAAAACTTTATTTGAGAGTTGGAGGCAGAGATTGGATATCTGGACTTCTTATGAGATCAACTGGGATTTCTTATCTCTATTGATTATCTATTGTTTTCTAATGCAGAATCTATTACTATTGGTATTCTGGATTTCTTATTTTCTGATGTGGATATCATCAACGGGTATTCTGGATTTCTTATGATTATGCTGCTGCTATTCTTATATATGGGAACTCTATTTTGTATGATTTCTCTGGTGTAATTATCGACGATATTCCCTTCTCGATGACGTACTACGATCCGGAGGTTATGGAATTATCTTCAATGACAATATCGTCGTCTCAATCATATTATTAGCAAGGAGTTTTGGAAGAATGAGCATGCTCGGATACATTGGTTGATCAGTGAGTATTGAGTATTCCAAGGAGTGTTAGAGTGGGGGTAAATGGTTTTATTCATAACTTTATTCTTATATGTTGCATTATTATCTCTGTCTTAATTAGCTGCTAACATTTAATAATTGACTATATGAGGCTAAATGTGTAGCACCCAAAATTTTCTGGGAATTCCACATAAGAAATAGAAGTGATGACTTCACCATGATGACGGTTATAGAAGGTCCATTAGGAATGCCCTAATTAGGAATCCTCACAAATCCTATAGTTAACGTCTTAACGACGACGACATAGTTGGTAACCTAGAGTCTATTAGAATGATCATAACCCCGACATCTATAGTTCTATTTTAAGAACCATAGTTATTTTCACACTAGAACTCGTACATGGCCTTGTACATATATATTGTATCAAGTTTCACCGCCATTGTTGTGCACATATACTAGGACTCAAGCACACACCCCTATGCATTTAGCCGCGTGGGCCCCACACCACCACCTCATTTGGCACCCTAATAATCTATCCTTAGACATATACACAAACACAACTTGTACACATTGCATACCCAACACATTGGATACAAACCCCATTCACCCCCTATAAATAGAGCATCACTACCCTCATTCTAACACATACACAGCCCCACATATGCTGTCTATTAAGACTGTTACACAAAGTGTAACGTAGGGAGAGTAACCCAAGAGCTTGGAGAAGAACCCCACACTCACCCCTACATTGTATACACCCACTCTTCCCTCACTATTTCCCCCCCCCCCCCTTTACCTCTCAGTATACACACACATACATACACTCACTTAAGACCTAAGGAAGAAAAAAGACTGGAAGAGAGAGAGAGAAGGGAGGCATAGAGGAGGAAGAAAGAGGTTGATCGGAGATGTTTGAGAGACCCGAGATCATCTGAGGTAAGCTTACACCCCCATTTCCATTTTTTTTACAACTCCGCATGTCATCTAGGAGCATCTAGGATCACATGCACGGCCCCAAACAGAGCCTAAGGCTCTGTGTGATCACTGGACGCCATTTAAGCCCCACACCGGAGATTGGATTTTCAATCACCACCATATCGCCCCTATCTAGTACCAATCTGACCAAAATGACCCCAGTTAGGCCCCCTGGTAACGGCTTTTGAAAAGAAAGAGGTTTAGATGTGCATGTAGAGCATTATTCTTGTTTTTGACCGATTAGGATAATGGACTGGTAGGTATAACAAACGAGATAACTATGGGTTTAGCTTGTAGCATGTTATAGAGGAGGGAGAACCGATTCTTATGGCGTTGGAATGAGGTGATTTCATGGAGAGAGCAGAGAGATATAGACGAGGGAAGGTTTCCCGGCAACTCGCGAGCTCGCTGGCGGTGCGTGGCGTAGCCGGAGAAGAAGAAGAAAAGTGTTATAACATCCGGGTTAGGGTCGGGTCGGTTTTGGATCCTGGTTGGGTTGTGTTGTGTGTATAGATGGGTACTGTTAGTGGGTCGGGTTTGTTTTAATTACCCCGTGGGTCCTTTTAATTGTAACGACGTCGTTTTGACGTCGGGTCGGGTTGTGGGTAGTTGGCCCGGGTTCTGGTGTGAGGATAGATGGGTCCGGACTTGGGTTGGGTTCGGGTATGGCTAAATGGGTAGGTTTAGTTTGTTAGTATAACTGGGTCTAGGTTTCGGGTTTGGTTCAACCCGAATAGCTTTTGGGTTGGGTCTAGTTGAGTGTATAATTGGATAGTCCAAATTTGTTAGGGTCGGATCGGGTGTGACCCAGCGGGCCAGCCCAGTTGGGCTTCTTCGTGTGTGTAAGCGCGTAGCCCGTTTACTCCTGGGTCGGTTAGGGTTGAACTGTTGGGTCTATGAATTAATAATATTATTATTAATTACTATTTATACTTATTAAATGATTTAAAATGATTTTAATCATTATGATTAGTTTTTAAAACTATATTATTAGTAGTTTTAAGAGATTAAATATTATGATATGATATTCTTAATATTTTGTATATTATTATATTAAATAGTACATCTTTATTATATATATGATATTATAAATAATAAATATCAATTCTAAAGGGTATTTAAATAGCTAATAAACACCTATATGCACTATTAATGTTTTAAAAATATAGAATATTATTATACAATATTCTTAATATATTGAGTATAATTGTATTATGATGATAATATAATTATTATTTATCTAGTATTTTATATGTATTAAATAAATAGTTTTAAGGGTATTTAGATGAGTATTAAATACCTATGAGCTCTAATAAATTATGAAAATTTTGGAAAAGGTCCCTAATGCTATTTTATAATATCCCCAAGATATAAAGCTATATTACTACATCTTAGTATTTTTTTATAATTAATAAAGAATTATTTTAAGAGTGTATTAATTATTAAAAATAATAAATGAGCTCTGAAAATTATGAGAAAAATACCAGCCGTGTATTTTAATATCTAGTATTTAATAAAAAATTACCTTTAAGTACTGATTTCGTAGTATATTTATATTTATGTATTTTAATCCCTTTTCGGGTATTTTCGGATATATATTATCTTTAATAATTCATAATAAATAATCTAGGACTCCGAAAAATGCACGGTCAGTTCCCAGAGTCTTAGAATAATGTCTAGGTCATTTTTCTTAAGTTTTGTGACTTTTCGACTCAGTCGAAAATACATCTTGTCTTTAGGGCCGCATTAGTGTAGTAAGCCTTACCTTTTACCTCGTAAAACGCGACAGACTCCAAATTGAGTCTAGTCAATGGCATTGGACTTAGAATGACACGTAGATCACTACCTTGAGGTTTATAACCTCATTTGGTAATATTACCATTTTGCCCCCGTAGTTGCATTCACTATTTATTATTGTTTATTCTGTTTATTGTTGTAGAACTTGACGTTTATCTGCTTTCTGAGGATCGGCAACTCGAGGTGAGTTTCCTAACCTCACTCTAATCCTAATAAGATTAATATAAGATGTTTAAAAGTTATCTGTATGATGTTTTGTATAAGTAATATGCTGATTTATGAATAATTTTAAGACTATGCAAAGCATGTTATGGTAGTACTATCGCATACGTGAGCATGTTAAGGGTTTTATCTATATGATTATTGGTATCAAATCCATGTTATGTGAACCATGTTTTATATGTTATGTTTCTGCTGCTAACTGTTAAATGCACATTTTACGATGGTTGTTAACTGGAGTAGATAGCGCATGCTATGTTAATAATAAAGAGAATTAAAGTGGTTTTGCATATGGGTATCGGTAGTGGACTCACTTACATTTCATGACATGTGTTAGCATGCATTGTATGAGAAAGAGAGGTGTTTGATGAAAATGTGAATGAGATGGGATAGGTGAATGTGAAGGAGATGTGATTGCCAGATCTGATGGATCAACGGCTGACGAGCTGGGTGGACATGAACAGTTAGGGTTCCTAGCGCGCCTCACGCCGTTGAAGACGTCCAGTGATGCGCATACGTGGTTGAAGTCATCCGGGTAGTGCTCTAATATACTTCTCAGCCGTGTAGATGACCAGTGAGAGTATACACATGGTTGAAGATGTCCCATGTGCCAGTTCCATTGTTTACAGGCAGCGTGCGTTGTGAAGACGTCCGACGGCCTATCAAGGGAATAAGTATGTATCGGCTGTTATAGCATGTTATTATCCTTGATGTACTGTGTGTTGTCAAGTGGATGAGAAAGAATGAATGATGAGATTGAGTTGATGAGTAAAATGGATTGGTTCGAAATGATTTGGTTTTGGAAAGTTTTGGTTTTAAAATAAAATGGTTTTGAAAAGTATCTGTTTTGAAAAGCAAGTGTCTTTGAAAAGAGTTGGGAGTAAGTCGAATCGGTCATGCATTTGCACGCACGAGGATAAAATAAGGAGAATGTATTCTATGATGTTATGTTTATCTGTCTACCTGTCTTGTTGAGACCTCTGCTATGTCTGTGGTGAGAATGCGTCTTTTGATAAGAGATTAACCATATCTTAAGGTACTAAACTATTACGTGAGTCGAGAGATGTTTTGTATTTATTGATTATTGTGCGGTTGAGACTCTCACTCAGCCTTGTTCCAAGGCTGACGGCATGTTACGCCCTGGGCATTCCTATACCTCGAGTGTTGCAGGTTTGGAGATAGATAGAAGAGTTCAGGATGCAGTGTCGTGTAGCTAAGGAGGATAAAGCCGTGCCGAAGACCTGATAGACAGTTTCTCAAGTTTTTAAGCTTATGTAAATTATTTAGTATGGCCTCTTGTATTAGGATTAATGTTATTGTAACTCTTGTTTAATTTTCTGCCGCTGTAATTATACTCTGATAAGTTTAAGTCATGCTTATACTTTAGCATTTCCCTTATGATTGCATGGTGTGGAGTTAGAAGGACCGGACGGTTAACAAACTGGTCACGTGTCCATGAACCCATAAAGGAAATTTTAATTTTCCCTATTTTTGGCTTACACCGGGGCGTGACAAGGTTTTTAGTGGTATCAGAGCCTAGGTTTAGGCATTTACCGTTTGTCCTATACACTTAAAGTTATAAACCATTAGATCTTTTCCCCACTTGTGAAGATACTAACCTTATGATAGTTTATATTGGACAGGTTAGCATGGAACCCTTTTTTTGTCCAAGATGGATTTGGAGGACATTGGGTATACCCATATCATATAGAGCTTGTGGACCCGGTGTTGTACCATCAGAGGATCCGACAGAGTGCCCAGCGGCATTTGGAAGATAATATGTGGCATGACATTCATGTGTTGGGGATCGAGGATCCAGAGATACTACAGAGGAAGGCACGTTACCGAGAAAGCACCCTTAGACTTGTTCATCACGAAGCAGCCATGATGTCTCAGGACCTCTATACTCTCAGCGTCATGGCTTTTCGAGTTAAGCTGACACCCCCACCAAGGCTTGTAAGACACCTCCTGCTATTCCCCCACCAGCACTAGCAAAGCCCATAGTTCACGCACCCATGGCCGCTGAGCCAGTCTTGGGGACTGATAGTGAGGACGTCGACCTCCTGGAGGATGCTAATTCTGCAGTCAATGTTGACCTAACTAAGAATATGAGCAAAGAGCCACCCGAGGGAGATGCAGCTGAAAAGGAAAGGGCCAAAGGTTGAGGATCAGGATGATGGGAGAACTTTTGGGATAGGATTCCCAGGCCCTAGAGCACTAATGTAACAAGACTAGTAGTTCATCTTTTGTGTACATAGCTGTAGTACTTAGGCCTGTAACACGTAGTAGTAGCAACGTGTACACCTTCTCATGTGTATGTTTTTGGCAATGTTCCCTATTATGCATATATTTAGCATACGCACTCTCTGATGTAAATGTTTTTGTAACTATGCTACACTATGTAAATACTCGAAGCTATCTATGAAGATTATCTATAGCCTGACTTATATATTTTCACATGGATGTACTGCTTGATTATAATTAGTTTTATTCATCCTAGTAACTTAATTAAGCTTATATACTCTTAGTCTATAAGAATGACTAATAGATCTCCGCAATGAGTTGAACCATACAAACCACAAGTGCAAATATAGAATTAGGAACTGATGTAGTTCCAGGGAGTCAGACCCCAGAACATTTGGCAATAACTCAGGGTTTAGAAAGAATTAAGAAGGGTACCCCTTATCACTATGAAATTTTAAGATATTTTTGTGATTAGCATCAGTACTAAGTTAGTTTTCTGTGTTGGGCAGGCTAGCATGGAGCATCAGGTGGAGTACGATGCTGCGGATGGACTGTACAGAGTCACCTTGGAGAGACAGGTTGCTTCTCGAGGATTTGGTCATTTTAGTACCACCATCAGGCATAGAGTTTGCCAGAGTATAAGGAAGTGGACACGTTGTTTCTTCCGCAAGAGACCTGTTCTAGAGTTAGCATATCATAGAGTGGTAGCACCGTGCTTGCTACCTGCTGAGATGGAGGAGATTTCTTATGCCCTTGGAGACCTTGAGATCCATGACCAGGATGAGTCTCAAGAGGACATAGTACATTTTGTTACCCCTGCAGGCTTTGATGATGACTTAGATGACGATCAAGATGAAGACCCTCTAGCAGAGCTTGAGATGATAGAGGACCCTGATTGGCCCCTAGAGCCAGCCTGGGATGCATTTATAGGTATCCCTCCGATTGACTTTTCGCCATCCAGTGACTTAGGAGAGGTTACCACGGACTCTGATGTTGAGAGAGATGGAGATTGGACCTTAGCTAGTTCATCTTATGTTTATTCCACTTCTTTTGATGTAATCCAGATTAGTAGAACTGGTATTCGTACTACTGTTGTACCCTTTTTATCTTTTGATTAGTAATAGTCTGCTTGCGACTTAACTTAAATATGATTGTATAGATGAGATGAATTCTTGCTTTCAATTAATTGCTAATCTTACATCTTATACGTTTATTACTAATAAGAATATAGGATAGATCATTGGTCGATAGATGCTTAGGCATTGACGAACTTCCTGAGGCAGGTCTCAAAACATTCAGCTCAACCTAGAGTCTAGAAAGACCAAGGATAGGAATGCCTTACCCTTGATCCTAGTAGTAGTTGTGACAACCGTTATATGTTAAGTTTCTCTGTTGACTTGATTAACTATTATTGTTACTCGTCATGTGATCATATGAGATAAGATAAGGTAGTGACCTATTCGATACCAACTCATAGGTATAACCCTTGTTAACATACACCATGGTTAGGAGAAACCGGATTGCTCAGAATCCACCCAACGGACCAAAGGATGTGATACCTCCAGCAGTTGATCCAACAGGATTGATAGGCGCTCTTGTTCGACGTACAGAGCAAGCAAGTGATCACCTAGACCGTGTCATCAATAATGGAAATGATCGTCAGACAGGAGATAAACTGCTTGAGAGATTCCGTGTACTTCAACCAGGGACTTTCACTGTAATGACAGGAGCATGGGAAGCTGAGCAATGGTTTCGTGATATGGAACGAATGTTTAAAGCCCTTGAATGCAACGAGACAGAGAAAAGACGCTTGGCTATTTTTTAGTTGACGTATTCAGTAGCAGACTGGCGGGAATCTATTGAAGCTACAATGGGAGAAGGTGTTGCAAGGATAATGACATGGAAAGCATTCAAGACGAAATTCTTAGCAAAGTACTTCCAGGCAACCAACCCAGGAAAAAGTCGAAGAGACAATCAAGTGCCAAGGGTAACCACTCGAATGCAGTTTGCAATCACTAGAGGAAACTCTAGACATATCCAGAATTATCACAAGAGACAGAGAAGTAATGACAAAAAAGTTAGTCAGGCAGCCGTTCAGACACACGCAAAGCAACGTGATATCTGCTACAACTGCGGAACATCTAGACACCACTCCAAAGAATGCACAGCACCAAAACAACTCATAGGACAACAGGTACAGTGTTTCAATTGTGGAAAGACTGGACATGTACGCAAATATTACCCCGAACAAGAAGTTCAGAACAATGCTCCACCACCACAAAGAACCAGAAAGAGAACACGCAGATCAGTGAATCAATCTTAGCATTGAGCAGAATGAAAAAAAAACTGAAGGTACCTTACCCAATTCCAGAACATTGAATCTTATATGGTGATGGTATTGCAGGATATTTGGGACATTCGAAAGAAATTAAGAAAAGGACTTCATGAATCAACCGATGGAAACTTCACAACCTTAGAATCTGAGATGAGATTAGACCCTTGTACTTTGTAAGACCTAGCAATCTCTAGATTTCGAGGACGAAATCCTCTTATAAGGTGGGTAGAGATGTAGCACCCAAAATTTTCTGGGAATTCCACGTAAGAAATAGAAGTGATGACTTCACCATGATGACGGTTATATAAGGTCCATTAGGAATACCCTAATTAGGAATCCTCACAAATCCTATAGTTAAAGTCTTAACGACGACGACATATTTGGTAACCTAGAGTCTCTTAGAATAATCATAACCCCGACTTCTATAGTTCTATTTTAAGAACCATAGTTATTTTCACACTAGGACTCGTATATGGCCCTGTACATATATATTGTATCAAGTTTCACCGCCATTGTTGTGTACATATACTAGGACTCAAGCACACACCCCTATGCATTTAGCCGCGTGGGCCCCACACCACCACCTCATTTGGCACCCTAATAATCTACCCTTAGACATATACACAAACACAACTTATACATATTGCATACCCAACACATTGGATACAAACCCCATTCACCCCTCTATAAATAGAGCATCACCACCCTCATTCTAACACACACACAGCCGCACATATGCTGTCTATTTAGACTGTTACATAAAGTGTAACCTAGGGAGAGTGACCCGAGAGCTTGGAGAAGAACCCCACACTCACCCCTACATTGTATACACCCACTCTTCCCTCACTATTCCCCCCCCCCCTCCCCCCCCCCCCCCCCCCCCCCCGCCTCTGCCTTTACCTCTCAGTATACACACACATACTGATGGAAAAATCGGTTTAAGTTAAAAGTTTAAACGCGCAGCAGAAAAGTCAAGTTATAAAAACTTAATGGTATCCCAAGATCTACTACTCGTTAATTCCATAGATGTGCACAAGAGGGGACAAGAGTTATACCTTAGTGTCTTGAACCCAATTCTGATTTTCTTCTTCTTCCTTGGTGATGCAGCAGCCTCCACTAGGTTCTCTTCACCCTTATGTCTCCTACAGATGCTTATCGGAGAGACTAGAGATGGTGGGATCTCTAATAGAGAGGAAAAAGAAGGTTTGGGGCTCTAAAAATAGTTTCTGCAGCTTCTGACGTTCTAAAACGACGAACTATTTTTCCAGAACGCAGCTGCCCTATTTACAGATTTCCAGAACCGGCCAAGACTATGAGCGATCGAAGATCTTCGATCGATCGAACCATTCTCGATCGATCGAGACTGCCAAGACTTCAATCGATCGAACATACTTCAATCGATCAAACTTGTCTTGAAAACTTCCTCATGTGTCTTTCCAAGTATCCTGGCGGAGCTAAGAGTGGGACCTCCTAGGCTCTTTATTGTTGGCTCAGACCAGTTTGTTAATTACCATGACCAAACTCTGAAACAGAGGGTAGATTCTGTCTTGACAATATATATTCACAACCCTATGAATATGACATACCCAAGATACCCAGGTGTTGATCTTCTATAGACCTCACTGATTGGTAAGTCAAAGCAACCATATCCACAGTCTGTGTTCATAATCGTCTCAAGATTAAGAACACGTACCTTATACAAGTTATGAGTTCCTATCGACTGATTGACAGTCTTGAGTGTCAATAGGAAAGCTCAGGTCCGTCAATGCACTATAAGCACTAGCATGTTAACTAAGAGTTAAACTCTAGTGATTGAGATTAATCACTCCATCCAATGGTAGTTAATCATGTTACAGTGTAAACCTGATGAGATATCCTGTCTCATCATCCACTGTGACACATTCTAAGTAACAAAGAATAGTAATTCGTATCTCATACATACACAAATTACTTACTATGATACTTAAGGATAACAATCATCTCATGAAAGAAACATACATAACTAAATGTAAAGCTGATATCCATATATTAAAATGTCAATGTCTCATACATAAAGTAATGGTTTGAGGGCACAAACCCAACAAACTCCCACTTGCACTCACAACTATACAGGATTACATCTGAGACCTAGACTATCTAGATGGCGATTAATGACCTTCTGTGGCAAGGCCTTTGTAAACGGATCAGCAAGATTGTCAGCGGTGGCAATCGTGGTGACAGTAACATCTCCACGTTGAACAATATCTCGGATAAGATGATATTTCCGCTCTACGTGCTTTCCCTTCCCGTGGTTTCTTGGCTCCTTGGACTGAGCCACTGCCCCACTATTATCACAGTAAAGCGTAATAGGTGACAATGACGCTGGTACCACCTCGAGCTCCATAAGGAACTTCTTGAGCCAAACATCTTCCTTTGCGGCTTCACAAGAAGCCACATACTCAGCTTCTATAGTTGAGTCTGCAATGCATTTTTGCTTAATGCTCCTCCAACTAACAGCACCACCTCCCAAGGTAAAGAGATGTCCGGATGTTGACTTCCTCGAATCTTTATCAGACATAAAGTCCGAGTCAGTATATCCTACTGGAATTAACTCATTACCACCGTACATAAGCTTGTAATCTTTAGTCCTTCTCAAGTACTTAAGAATGTGCTTAACGGCTGTCCAGTGCTCTGGACCTGGATTCGATTGATATCTGCTAACCATGCCAATGGCAAAACAGACATCTGGTCTAGTGCATAACATCGCATACATGAGACTTCCAACTGCCGAAGCATATGGAATTCCTGCCATGCGATTCCTCTCCTCCTGTGTCTTAGGACACTGCTCCTTGGAGAATGCTAAACCATGCCTGAAAGGTAACAAACCTTTCTTCGAATTATCCATTGAAAACTTAGTTAACATTTTATCGATATAACCAGCTTGAGATAATCCCATTATCTTTCGCTTACGATCCCGAAAGAGCTTTATCCCTAGAATATAGCTCGCCTCTCCTAGATCCTTTATATCGAAAGTACTAGCTAGCCAAACCTTGACCGTTGACAATGCCGCTACATCATTTCCAATGAGTAGAATGTCGTCAACGTAAAGCATAAGAAAAGCCACCACTTTTCCTTCACACTTCTTATATACACAAGGTTCATCCAGATTTTGTATAAAACCAAACGACTTGACCGCTTGGTCAAAATGGATGTTCCAACTTCTAGATGCCTACTTAAGCCCATAAATGGACTTTTGCAACTTGCATACCAAGTTACCTTTTCGACCAGCTATGAACCCTTCTTGTTGTTGCATATAGATGTCCTCCTCAAGATTGCCATTCAAGAATGCAGTCTTGACGTCCATCTGCTAGATCTCATAATCTAGGCATGCAGCAATGGATAGGAGTATCCTGATGGACTTGAGCATTGCCACCGGCGAGAAGGTTTCCTCATAGTCAATGCCCTCCCTCTGAGTATAACCTTTCGCTACAAGCCTAACCTTATAGGTCTCAACCTTTCCATCAGATGCTCTTTTCTCCTTGTAGACCCACTTACAACCAATGGGTTTAATATTGGCTGGAAGTTCTACAAGATCCCAGACCTGATTAGAATCCATAGATTCTAATTCAGCCTTCATAGCTTTAACCCAATGATGTGAATCAACAACAGCCATTGCCTCTTCATATGTGGCAGGATCAGATTCAGATTCTATGGAGACAGCTTCAAAAACTTCTCCTAAGAACATGTATCTATCAGGCTGGCTGATAATCCTCCCACTACGGCGAGGCACCGGTGCGGAAATGGGTGAAGAAGTGGTATTTTCTTGATTTACATCGTTATTAACTGCGGGTTGGACTAAGGGCTCTCCTTCTATTTCTCTCAAATCTATCCATTCCTTAGGTTTATGGTTCATGATATAATCATCCTCTAAGAAAACAGCATTTGTACTAACAAACACTTTCTCTTCTCTTGGAGCATAAAAATACCATCCATAAGTACCCTTTGGATACCCTACAAAATAACATACTTCTGATCTAGAATCCAACTTGCTCATCTTTCATTTCAGCACATGTGCCGGACACTCCCATATCCGTAGATGTTGCAAAGAAGGCTTGCGCCCAATCCATATCTCCCGTGGTGTCCTGGGAATAGATTTGCTTGGTACTAGATTTAGTATGTATGCAGTGGTTTCCAAAGCATAACCCCAAAGGAATAATGGCAACTCTGAATAACTCATCATTGACCTAGTCATGTCTAAAAGAGTCCGGTTCCTTTTCTCCGCTACACCATTGTGCTGAGGCGTGCCAGGTGCAGTCAACTGTGACAGAATCTCATTCTGCACAAGGTGATCAATAAACTCATTAGAAAGGTACTCGCCACCTCGATCAGATCGAATGGCCTTAATATGTGAGCCCAATTGCTTCTCCACTTCTGCCCTAAACTTTTTGAACTTTTCAAAGGCTTCAGACTTGTGCTGCATTAGGTACACATATCCATACCTAGTGTGGTCATCAGTAAATGTTATGAAATGCTCATAACCACCCCTTGCTCTAATATTTATTGGTCCACACACATCAGTATAAACTAATTCCAACAATGCATTGGTTCTATTGTCCTTTGCAGGAAAGGGCCTTTTGGTCATCTTACCCTCTAAACAAGACTCACAGACTTCCATTGGTTTGAGAACCAAATTGCCTAAGATCCCTTCTTTGACTAGTCTACCAATCCTATTTAGATTGATATGGCCAAGACTCATATGCCAAAGCCTTGTTGGATTAGTGGAAGGTTCTTTTCTTATAGATGGTATAGTTACCATTGAGTTATTAAGTTCCAAGCAAGAATCTTTAGAAATATTAGGAGTGATCACATACAAACCATTTGATTTAACACCAGAACATACAAAAGAACTATTTCTTTTAATAACAACTTTAGTTCCAAAATGAAAAGAATAACCATTATTCGATAAATTAGAACCTGAAATTAAATTACGTCTCATTGAAGGGACGTAAAGTACATCTGATAAAATCAAAACTTTATTGTCTAGAAATTCTAAAACTACGACTCCTATAGCAACCGCAGAAACGGTTGCACTAGAACCTAGAGTAAGTATGATTTCCCCATCACTGTACCTCCTGGTTGATCTGAACCCCTACAATGAATTACAGATATGGTTAGTCGCACCAGAATCAATGCACCAAATGTTTGAAGTATCCGTAATAAAACTTACTTCAATCACATGTGATTCAATCATACCTTCTACTCTTGTAGCTAAGAATTCTGGACAGACGTTCCTCTTCCAGTGGCCCTTTTCACCGCATTGGAAACACTTTTCTTTGCCTTGGCCACCCACCTTCCCTTTGCCCTTACCTTTTCCATTAGATTTTGCAATCTCAGGGACCGGTCCAACACTTGGACCACCAGTGCCAGCCTTCTTCTTCTCTTTCTTTCCTTTCAGTGTAGATCGGGAAGAGGAAGCGCTTTTCTCAACGTTTAAGACGTTGACCCCAGGTTTGATCACCCCTTCCGCTGCCAAAAGAGAACTCATCAATTCGCTCATTGAAAAATTCATTTGATTCATATTATAGTTAAGTTTAAATTGAGCGAATGAAGGCGACAGCGAATTGAGGATCATATCAACTTGGGTCTGTGCATCGATGTTGGCACCTAGGGTCTTCAGCTCGTTTAAATAACCAATCATTTTTAAAACATGTTCCTTGACTGGAGTCCCTTTCGACATCTTTGCACTCATTATCTTTTGCATGGCTACCTGTCTAGCAGGCCTGCCATGCTCCTTGAACATCTTTTTGAGGGATGTGATAATGTCACTGGCAGAATCATTCGATTGGAATTGGTGTTGCAACACACCAGCCATTGAGGCCAGAATATAGAAACGAGCCATTCCATTCGACTTCTTCCATTTATCGAACTCGCGTCTGGCAGCTGCTGAAGCATTTTCCGCGGGTTCTTCGAGGCATGGGGTGGTGAGGACATATATGTGATCCTCCACAGTTAACACAATGTCAAGGTTTTGTTTCCATTCAGTGTAGTTATTTCTAGTTAACTTGTTTTGAGTGAGTATGGTGGCAAGTGGACTAAATGTAGATCCAAACATTATGATTTACTGTAAAAAATCAAAAGACAAAATAAATATGAATATCATATTTGACAGTTTGAAATAAAAGAATCCTTAAAACTCTTATTTTAAAACAAAGTCGCCGGAATATCGAAATGAAAGAATAAAGCCTCCGTGTGGTGGTCAATGTTCGATCTTTCGATTAATCATGACTTGTCCGCTATGCAACTCTTGTAAAACAAATTATGACTCCCGAACCCTTTTGATCTCTAAGTTTCTGAATAATGCCCCTTGTGGGATCCCTTATCCATAGCTTAGCTAGTGTGTACCATTAACTAGGATCCAATCACAACCGTCTCAAGTAGCGCCTCCGTGTGGTGGTCACCCTCTAACACGTGTGATTGATTCTATCAAAGGAAGTTCACATCTAGTAACCAATGAGTAATGCACCCTCTGTATGGAATGATCACCCCTGACGAGGTGACACAGAATGCACCACTCATCTTACAGTGAACCGTTAATGGAAGATTGTGGGTGTTTATTAATAAGACCCTCTCCCACTAGATTTAGAAATTAAGGATTTTGCTTTAAAAAATATTTCCACACATTACCCATAAACATCCAATGTTTACTAATGCGTTGAAATGGTTTTTGAATTTTATTTTAGAAAACTTGTTTTACGTGCATGCAAGTAGTAACAATATAATTAAATGCCAATCACAAACCAAGCACATAAAACAAAAAACTAAAATTGAAAATAAAGACATCCAAACAATGCCTCTATCTCCTATGGCTCTATCTCCATAGAACCTCCTTTTGGTTTGATCGCCTCCAGCTCCATCTTCATGGACAATGACTCCTTTCTCCATCTTCATGGATTTTCTAATTCTATTACATTTGTCCTATGCTTCTTTCGAAGCTTACAATTTATCTAGAAATAGAAATAGCAACAACAAAATACAATAAAAGGCCAGGGAAACCGGTGCGACTTTCCTTTTCGTAGGATTGAAGTCGCAGCGCCTTTTACATATGCCTTAAAACCAAACTAAACTTAAATTACAACATGCACCAATCTTAAACAATTTAAATACAAAATATTCAAATGACTTGGTGCCATGGGAGATAGCGACTAATCTAGCTGCAAAAGGGTTAGTCGTACACGCATCCATACATACATAACAAATATATGTAACTATTGGAACACTTAATTGATTCACACAGTATATAAACTCTTTACATACTGAATTAGAACTTAAAATAGCGTCTTACTTCTCTGTCACAGTTCGATCGATCGAAGACTGTTCGATCGTTCGAACCTTCGATCGATTGAACATTGTTCAATCGCTTGAACAGTCTGTTTCACATAATGATTTGAAAATTTTACAGAATATTTTAAAATTAAAGTATTTAATTTCAAAAACACTTTAAAATGTGAAACACAGAACCTGACAAAGAATCTGTCTCGATTGATCTAACTCTATTCGATCGATCGAACACTAGAAGGTTTCGATCGATCGAAACCTGTTCGATCGCTTGAGTACAAAGAACGCTCGATCGATCGAAACATATTCGATCGATCGAACCCTCTTTGCATCCTATGCAATCACAGATTTGTACTCTGCTGTGATGACACTGCAGAAACAGATCTGTGATGATGCAGTTTCGAAAACAGTTCTGAAATCAACATACCAATCAAAATAGTGTTCCATAAACGCATCTATAGATCCAAACGAGCGTGGCTTCGATACCAATTGATGGAAAAACCGGTTTAAGTTAAAAGTTTAAACGCGCAGCGGAAAAGTCAAGTTATAAAAACTTAATTATAGCCCAGGGTCTACTACTCGTTAATTCCATAGATGCGCACAATAGGGGACAAGATTTATACCTTAGTGTCTTGAACCCAATTCGGATTTTCTTCTTCTTCCTTGGTGATGCAGCAGCCTCCACTAGGTTGTCTTTACCCTTATGTCTCCTACGGATGCTTGCCGGAGAGACTAGAGATGGTGGGATCTCTAATAGACAGGAAAACGAAGGTTTGGGGCTCTAAAAATAGTTTTTGCAGCTTCTGACGTTCTAAAACGATGAACACTTTTTCCAGAACGTAGCTGCCCTGTTTATAGATTTCCAGAACCGACCTAGACTTCGAGCGATCGAAGATCTTCGATCGATCAAACCTTCGATCGATCGAGACTGCCAAGACTTCAATCGATCGAACATACTTCAATCGATCGAACTTGTCTTGACAACTTCCTTATGTGTCTTTCCAAGTATTCTGGCGGAGCTACGAGTGGGACCTCCTAGGCTCTTTATTGTTGGCTCAGACCAATTTGTTAATTACCATGACCAAACTCTTTGATCAGCAAACTAACTAACTGGTCAGTTAACATTTACTCCACTATAAAACGATAACTGAACTCCAACGCAAAAGAACATATCCGAAGCGATAACTAGACTTGTATGTTGTACTAATGTCCCTCTACCTTTAGCATTCGTAATCATATTCAGGTAGTCGGATAACTGTTACTGTCAACCTGAATCATGATTACTTCTTGTATTCCTTGAGTTCCATTCACCTCTCATGATTACCAAACATGTTGATAACTCTTATCAACAAGACTGCAGTACTCGGTAATCGACTTGGTGACATTCTCAAGGGAATGCTTACTCTGAAACAGAGGGTAGATTCTGTCTTGACAACATATGTTCACAACCTTATGAATATGACTTACCCAAGATACCCAGGTGTTGATCTTCTATAGACCTCACTGATTGGTAAGTCAAAGCAGCCATATCCACAGTCTGTGTTCATAATCGTCTCAAGATTAAGAACACGTACCTTATACAAGTTATGAGTTCCTATCGACTGATTGCCAGTCTTGAGTGTCAATAGGAAAGCTCAGGTCCATCAATGCACTATAAGCACTAGCATGTTAACTAAGAGTTAAACTCTAGTGATTGAGATTAATCACTCCATCCAATGGAAGTTAATCATGCTATAGTGTAAACCTGATGAGATATCCAGTCTTATCATCCACTGTGACACATTCTAAGTAACAAATAATAGTAATTCGTATCTCACTTGTATGTATCTCATACATACACGAATTACTTGCTATGATACTTAAGGATAACAATCATCTCATGAAAGAAACATACATAACTAAATGTAAAGCTGATATCCATATATTAAAATGTTAATGTCTCATATATAAAGTAATGATTTGAGGGCACAAACCCAACACATACATACACTCACTTAAGACCTAAGGAAGAAAAAAGACTGTAAGAGAGAGAGAGAGAGAGAGAGAAGGGAGGCATAAAGGAGGAAGAAAGAGGTTGATCAGAGATGTTTGAGAGACCCGAGAACATTTGAGGTAAGCTTACACCCTCATTTTCATTTTTTTTACAACTCTGCATGTCATCTAGAGCATATAGGATCACATGCACGGCGCCAAACAGAGTCTAAGGCTCTGTGTGATCACTAGACGCCATTTAAGCCCCACACCGGAGCTTGGATTTTTAATCACCACCATATCGCCCCTAACTAGTACCAATCTGACAAAAATGTTCCCAGTTAGGCCCCCTGGTAGCGGCTTTTGAAAAGAAAGAGGTTTAGACGTGCATGTAGAGCATTATTCTTGTTTTTGACTGATTAGGATAATGGACTGGTAGGTATAACAAACGAGATAACCATGGGTTCAGCTTGTAGTATGTTATAGAGGAGGGAGAATCGATCCTTATGGCGTTGAAATGAGGTGATTTCAAGGAGAGAGCAGAGAGATATAGGCGAGGAAAGATTTCCCGGCAAGTCGCGAGCTCGTCGGCGGTGCGTGGCATATCCGGAGAAGAAGAAGAAAAGTGTTATAACATTCAGGTTAGAGTCAGGTCGGTTTTGGATCCGGGTAGGGTTGTGTTGTGTGTATAGTTGGGTACGAGTAGTGGGTCTGGTTTGTTTTAATTAACTCGTGGGTCCTTTTAATTGTAACGACGTCGTTTTGACGTCGGGTCGAGTTGTGGGTAGTTGGCCCGGGTTCTGGTGTGAGGATAGATGGGTCCGGACTTGGGTTCGGTTCTGTTCGGGTATGGGTAAATTGGTAATTTTAGTTTGTTAGTATAACTGGGTCTAGGTTTCGGGTTTGGTTCAACCCGAATAGCTTTTGGGTTGGGTCTAGTTGAGTGTATAATTGGATAGTCCAAATTTGTTAGGGTCGGGTCGAGTGTGACCCAGTGGGCCAGCCCAGTTGGGCTTCTTCTTGTGTGTAAACGGGTAGCCCGTTTACCCATGGGTCGGTTCGGGTTGAACCGTCGAGTTTATGAATTAATAATATTATTATTAATTACTATTTATACTTGTTAAATGATTTAAAATGATTTTAATCATTATGATTAGTTTTTAAAATTATATTATTAGTAGTTTTAGGAGATTAAATATTATGATATGACATTCTTAATATTTTGTATATTATTATATTAAATAGTACATCTTTATTATTTATATGATATTATAAATAATAAATCTCGATTCTAAAGTGTATTTAAATAGATAATAAATACCTATATGCACTATTAATGTTTTAAAAATATAGAATATTATTATTCTTAATATATTGAGTATAGTTGTATTATGATGATAATATAATTATTATTTATTTAGTATTTTATATGTATTAAATAAATAGTTTTAAGGGTATTTAGATGAGTATTAAATACCTATGAGCAGTAATAAATTATGAAAAATTTGGAAAAGGTCCCTAATGCTATTTTATAATACCCATAAGATATAAAGCTATATTACTACATCTCAGTATTTTTTTATAATTAATAAAGAGCTATTTTAAGAGTATATTAATTTTTAAAAATAATAAACGAGCTCCGAAAATTATGAGAAACATACCAGTCGTGTATTTTAATATCTAGTATTTAATAAAAGAAATAAGTACTGATTTCATAGTATATGTATATTTATGTATTTAAATCCCTTTTCGGGTATTTTCGGATATATATTATCTTCAATAGTTCATAATAAATAATCTAGGACTCCGAAAAATGCGCGGTCAATTCTCAGAGTCTTAGAATAATGTCGAGATCGTTTTCCTTAAGTTTCATGATTTTTTGACAAAGTCAAAAATACAGCTTGTCTTTAGGGCCGCATTAGTGTAGTAAGCCTTACCTTTTACCTCGTAAAACGTGACAGACTCCAAATTGCGTCTAGTCCGTGGCGTTGGACTTAGAATGACACGTAGATCACTAACTTGAGGTTTATAACCTCATTTGGTAAAATTACCATTTTGCCCCCGTAGTTGCACTCACTATTTATTATTGTTTCTTCCGTTTATTGTTGTAGAACTTGACGTTTATCTGCTTTCTGAGGATCGGCAACTCGAGGTGAGTTTCCTAACCTCACTCTAATCCTAATAAGATTAATATAAGATGTTTAAAAGTTATCTGTATGATGTTTTGTATAAGTAATATGCTGATTTATGAATAATTGTAAGACTATGCAAAGCATGTTATGGTAGTGCTATCACATACGTGAGAATGTTAAGGGTTTTATCTATATGATTATTGGTATTAAATCAATGTTATGTCAACCATGTTTTATATGTTATGTTTCTGCTGCTAACTGTTAAATGCACATTTTACGATGGTTGTTAACTGGATTAGATAACGCATGCTATGTTAATAATGAAGAGAATGAAAGTGGTTTTGCATATTGTAGACACCCCATTTTGTCGGCTATCAAATTTAGGAGACCCATAGCTTGGTGGTTCACAATGATCGTAAAAGACCCAAAAGGACTCCTGGAAGTCAGCTCTATCTCTCAGAATGTTCAGATTGACCAAAAAGCCCCTGAAAGCCCGAAGACTCCCAGATTTGGTCCTGAAGTTCTGAAAACATGTTATGTCGTAAGAAAAATGATAAAAATGAGTTTTTAAGTAAAACCGGAAGAAATCGTCAGCTCCCAGAGACCCCCGGAAGTTCCCCGAAAGTCCCCGTTGACCGGTTTGACCAAGGTTTGACCAGGTTTGATCAGAGTTTGACCAAGTTTGACCAAGTTTGACCGAAATTGTCCGAATTCACCAGAATCATTAGAAAAGTATTAAAATGAGTTTTAAAAGAGAATCGAGCGAAAACATCAGCTCCTGGGAGCTCCCGGAGGTTCCCAGAACTTCCCGGGAATCCCAGGTTTGACCAGTTTGACCAAGATTTGACTTTGGAATCGGGGCACCGAAATAATTTTCAAATATTTTTCATGGATACTAGAGGTCAATAGCTTTCCAAAGGTATATCGCACATAATTCCTGGATTTAAAACGAATTTATTTTGAATTTCCGAAGGCAAAAAAGGCGATCAAATCGGCTTTTATCGCGAATACCGCAAAACTTTTCAAAGTGACCTATCCCCGAACTATTTGTTATGTAAAGTAGATTCCATTACCTTTCCAACGGTATATCACAACCTCAGTTTGGAGTTCATACGCATTTTTTGTGAATTTCGGACGAAATAGGGCCTTTTCGCGAATACCGGAACCTCAGGGGGCCTAAACAGCATTATCTGGACGAGGGAGGAGCAGTGCCGCCGCGGCACTGGCCCACTGCCGCCGCGGCACTCCCCTCCAGAACAGTGTTTTTTTGTAATTTGTTTTGTGGTCCCATTTTGATTAATTAAAAACCAAAACGACATAGTTTTATGATTTCAGATGTTTGGAGCCAATGAGAATACTTCTAAAACCCCAAAACCACCCCAAGTTGGCCTATATAAACCCCCTATTGCTCTTCATTTTAGGGGAGTCAAATGCAAGTTTAGAGAAAGTTTGGGAGAGATAAGGTTAGAATAGAGAAAAAAGGAGCTTTCTTCTTTGATTTTCAAAACAAAAGTGAGTTCTAAACTTTGTTTTTACTACATTACTCCCATTTACTTCAACATTCAATACACCCAACCACCATTTTAGTGAGCATTTAAGAGAGTGGAAGCTTCTTCCATGTCCAATGTCATTACATATGAGTGAAACACCATGCTACAAGTTCAATACTTCATGAATATCATCTATTGATCATTATCTACTTGCTTGTTTATTCATTGTTTATCTCTTCTCACCTTATTTCTTTTTTATTTTCTTTATTTTACTTACTAGTTCATCATCATCTAAATGATGACATGAAGTTTGGGGTGAGTGAATCCTTATGGATAGTAGCTCTTGACCTCAAAAACATGTTTGATAGATGATGATCATAACTTCAATACCTCCAAGGTCACCTTGAAGTGTATTGAAGTTATGCTCAAATAAAAATAAGTTTCTCCAACAATCTTGGAGGTTCTTGATGATGAGTTGAATGTTGGCATTTTAAGTGGTTATAATCTTTATTGAGTATTGAAAATACACTTTCAAAACCTCTATTTCAAAACCCCCCTCAATCCCTCTCATTTTGATTTCAAGAAAGAAAACCTTATTTTTCCCAAAATCTTCAAAATAGTGAGTCAAAATAGTGAGTGAGCTGAGTTCAAAGATTTCTCTAGAACTCAATACTCAACATATAGATGCAAGGTCACTTGGAAAGTCTTCCTAACTCATTGGAGAACACCCATGATTTTTGGTTTGACTTGGAAGTGCTTGAAAATGGTCCATTTTGGCCCAAACATTCCTTCCAAACATTCTGCCTCTGCTGTCACAGCAGCTTGACTAACTTCCAACTTCTTTTTCAGAAATATTTTCCAAAAGGGGTGGTCCCAACTTATTTTTCCCTTAAACTTCAATGTCTTAGGGAACTTTATGTATAAAATGGGCTCCTAGATCATTTGTTTTCATTTGCTAAGATTTTTCAACATTTCAGTCAACAGTACAGACTCTGTTTCTGAGTGCCCTCTGTTGTTCATATGATTTCTCTCAATCTGTGATATTTATTAAAGATTGGCTTTTTGGGTTGTATTCTAGACACAATAAGGAACAGCTCCATAAAAACTCATGCATTGAAAGCATTCCTAACCCCTCTTTTCCATTTTTATAAGATCATGTTACTGTTCTGTCCACTATTCACAGCAAGCACATTTTAACTTTCATTCTTTGATTTGATGCTTATATGCCTTCCAAATTAGTTCATATCTTAGGAAGTAGTTCATACTACACTTGTACATATCCCATGATGATTTCATTCATTCATTCATACACATTATAGACTTCTAAGTCATTCTAGGAATCCATGAACACAAAGCACACTACAACCTTGGCACATTCTAGATACATACATCGCATCCATGCAAGATTTGGGGCCTTCATGGTTCCTAATCTAAGAAGATTATAAGGAATGAACTTGATCACACGTTCATGCTTCCCCCGATCTAATCATCCTTTCTCATCCATCCCGGGGATTGAGAGGTCTTCTTTTCTCAAAGATTAACATGCATCATACTAGCTTGCTAAGCATATTTTGATTTCTTTGATTATTTTGTTTCAAGAACAATTCATGTCCCCCTTTAGATTAGGAAGTCTTGATTATTTGATATGTGATTAGACGATTTTTCCTAGGTTTATTTGTGTGATCTTTCACTTTGCATTGTGTGATACTTGGCTTAGATCTTATGAATGATATCTTATCTTTAGATCTTCCAATTTCAAGTTTTCTTATGTAATGTAATATATTATCATAGTATTAATTGTCGAACCATACATAGTATAAGATGATTATTTGGATGCTAATTGAGACCCGTCAAAAGACGGGGCGAGTTGAGGGTGTTTTAGCCGCGACAAAGGCTCCTTCCTCTCTCGTACCAAAACCCCGAGCCAAGTTCTTTGGTTATGAAGGACCGGTGCCCTTTATCCATTTGGGTGAGTCAAATTAGGTTTCTTGGTTCCTTAAAGACCAAGTGGCGACTCTGTATCTGTTTTCAACAGACCTTTTCTCTTTCCTTGATTCAAATTTCAAACAAGTTTCAAAACAAAACAAAGCGGTGGAATCCCGGTATCCACACATATGGGTATCGGTAGTGGACTCACTTGCATTTCATGACATGTGTTAGCATGCATTGTATGAGAAAGAGAGGTGTTTGATGAAAATGTGAATGAGATGAGATAGGTGAATGTGAAGGAGATGTGATTGCTAGATCCGATGGATCAACGGTTGACGAGCCGGGTGGACAAGAACGATTAGGGTTCCTAGCGCGCCTCTCGCCGTTGAAGACGTCCGGTGATGCGCATACATGGTTGAAGTCGTCCCATGTAATGTTTAAGACATCCGGCTAGTGTTCTAATATACTTCTCAGCCGTGTAGACGACCGGTGAAAGTATACACATGGTTGAATATGTCCCATGTGCCAGTTCTATTGTTTGCAGATAGCTTGTGTCATGAACACGTCCGGCGGCCTATCGAGCGAATAAGTATGTATCGACTATTATAGCATGTTATTATCCTTGATGTACCGCGTGTTGTCAAGTGGATGATAAAGAGAAAATGAATGATGAGATTGAGTTGATGAGTAGAATGGTTTGGTTCAAAATGATTTGGTTTTGGAAAGTTTTGGTTTTAAAATGAAATGGTTTTGAAAAGTATCTGTTTTGAAAAGCAAGTGTCTTTAAAAAGAGTTGGGAGTAAGTCGAATCGGTCATGCATTTGCAAGAATAAAATAAGGAGAATGTATTATATGATGTTATGTTTATCTGTCTACATGTCTTGTTGACACCCCTGCTATGTCTGTGGTGAGAATGCGTCTTTTGATAAGAGATTAACCATATCTTAAGGTACTAAACTATGACGTGAGTCGAGAGATGTTTTGTATTTATTGATTATTGTGCGGTTGAGACTCTCACTCAGCCTTGTTCCAAGGCTGACGGCATGTTACACCCTGGGCATTTCTATGCCCAGAGTGTTGTAGATTTGGAGATAGATAGAAGAGTTCAGGATGCAGTGCCGTGTAGCTAAGGAGGATAAAGCCGTGCCGAAGACCTGATAGACAGTTTCTCAAGTTTTTAAGCTTATGTAAATTGTTTAGTATGGCCTCTTGTATTAGGATTGATGTTATTGTAACTCTTGTTTAATTTTCTGTCGCTATAATTATACTCTGATAAGTTTAAGTCATGCTTATACTTTAGCATTTCCCTTATGATTGCATGGTGTGGAGTTAGAAGGACAGGACGGTTAACAAACTAGTCACGTGTCCACGGACCTATAAAGGAAATTTTAATTTTCCCTATTTTTGGCTTACTCGGGGGCGTGACAAAATGTATATACATGAGGGTTTCTTTATTTTTATTATTCACTCGATGTACTAGGCCTTGTATTGATGAGAGTTAAATGTGAATCTATGTTTTCTATTAATTGTGTGTTTAACAAAATTTGTAAATAAGTAATTGAATTAACGTCGCTTCAACTTTCGGGACAAAATTTTCTTTATGGAGGGTAGAATGTAACAACCCTAATTTTCTAAGTGCTTTTAGTAATTATTTATATTACTATTTTCCAAGTATTAGACATTAACTATGTGTATGTGTCTTAGTGACACCTAATAAAATGTTGAAGTAGCATGTACGGGTCATTAGTATGTTAGGTAGTGTGCTTAACATAGAAATTTAGTGCTCGGAGTCATAGGTACCCATTGGGCTAATCATTTGTTACTTTAGAATACATTTTCGGGCCCATACAAAGCCTTTTTGTGAGGCCTTTAGACAAAAAACGGGATTCAAATATTTGTGTGTGTTTTATTGACATGTGTTATGTGTAGTATACATATACATATATTAAAACCCTAGCCCCCATTTAACCCAAAAAAGGGAGAGGGGGGGAGAGAGAAGAAAAGAAAAGAGAGAACAGACGAAGAGAGAGAAAGAGAGAGAGAGAGAGAGAGAGAGAGAGAGAGAGAGAGAGAGGAAGAAGAAGAAGAGAATAAGAAGAAGAAAAAAAAGGAGGAACCACAAACTTATGTTTTGTGTAATCATCATCAACCTTGAAGCCCAAATCGGTGAGTTAAACTTTTATTTTGAATATATATATATACATTTGAATCCATGTGTAAATCAGGGTTTACAATTAAGATGGATCTTTGTGATCTTGTTGTGGTTGTGATTATGAATATGTGATTATTTTGTTTAATCTAAATTTAAGATGGCTGAAAGTGAAAATAATTCATATAAAATCGTGGTCATTGAATTTTGGAATTCTGCTCGCTAGTCCCATGTAAAACATGATTCTGCACGTGTTTCATCTAATAGTGTTTTTTTTCCAATTTTGCACTGTTTGGGCAGAAAATGCATATTACAGTAGCAGTTTTATAAATGTTAAAATAAGCGTATTTGGTACATCAGATTTTTGTATGATTTCGTGCTCGTTAATATGAATTAATTTGTTTGTATTTAGAGAGATATGAGTTCTCATGTATAGTTGTGCTTTGTGAAATTGTGACTGTGTGATTTTATGGGGTTATGAATCTTTGTGTGAACAAGTAGCTGTTAATATGATTTTAACGAAAATTTGATTTGACATATATGAATCTCATATAAAGTTGAGTTTTGTGAAAAACGTGGATGTATGAACGTTGTGAAAATCCTTAGAGTTCACCACTGCTCCTTATGATTTTAGGCGGCGACTTTGTGGATGACCATCCTTGTGTGATTAGACGGCGACTACGTGGATGACCCGTCTTCATTTTTAAGCCTTATGCCTGGCTTGTTGCTCTATTTCATGTGTACTTAGACATTGTTTATTGACGTCAAGAATGTAAGAACTAGCCTTTCGGTGTATACTCAAATCCCAGTGATATCCCATGGGAGTTGGGACCGGATTGAGAGTTAGTATTACGTTACGAGACACATGGGATATATGTTTAGGCTGAGCCATGGATGGGTGGTCGAGGTGGTGAACATAAGTTTTAATTGGATCAAATATTGTGTGTTCTTTTTTATTCACAGCTTTATGGTTGTAATGTGTTTTATTATTTTCAGTTATATGAAATTCTAGGAATTGGTTTTCGTGTAGTTTTCGTGATTTTAAATTTCAGTCTTGTGCCAGTTAACTTAAAACGTAGCATTCTATGTGTAACGTACCATTTTTTGGAACGTAGTAATGTGATAATAAACTGGACTAGATTAGTAAATTGAATATTTTTTATACTTAGATTCATACTTTATGGTTGTTACGCGTCAACTGAACTAAAACGACGTTCCGAACAACTTTTGTGTTTTATACTTTTCCTAAAAACGTCATCTTGATACAATTTTCATCGATTTTCAGAATCTGCTGAACATCGTCTATATAAGAGCTGAACTTTAATAATTAATTTTTAAATTATCTATTTAGAATTAATGAACGGGGAAGCGTGTATTTCCTTGGAAATTCTATTCTGGACATTTTTCATGTTTTAAATTCTGTCTAATTCTAGATCTTTCTTGGAAACAAATTCATTTTTAATTAATAGCACCTTGCCTTGTTATTAGTTTTTATTATTGTGTTAATTTCTACTTGTACAGGATGGTAGGCCCACTAATGGTTTGCAGGTATCGGCCTACCATAGTTAAGAAATGTAAGTATTTAGTGGTTTCAATTCGGGCAAGAAACTACTTGCCACCACATAATGGAAACTACTCTATTCTCCAGATATGTGTGTGGAACTACCTGTCTTAGCCCAAGAATGTTGTAGTGTGGTTTGTAATTTACGGGTCCAAGTTGGATCCATAAGCCTTGTGTTTTGTTTAACTCACACCATTCATGTGACTGACCCGATTATGTTATGCATTCGGGTGCGTTTCTGTTTGAAACGTAGTCAGATGACATGTGCAGGATAGTATAGTTGGAGTTCATTGTGGAGAAGCCGATCTGTTTGTGAAGTTGATGATATCTACTTTTCATTCTTTATGTATTATATGATACTTTTTTTTATCTAGTTGGCATTATGAACCAAGGTTGAGAGCTTGTATTAGATGTAGTTATATTTCAATTGTATTATTGGACTTTGGGGGACATTTGTAGCAGATTTGACCTGAGATAGTGTAGTGTTGGAAATTATTCCGTTGATTATTTTAACCAGATAATTTTATTTTGATTCAATTGAGAGAATTATATTATTTCTATGTAAAGGGAAACGTTTGGTTTTCATTATGTAATAAATGAGAATGGAGAAAATTTGAAACGTGGATTTTTCTTGTAATATTTTTGGGAATGAGTTTGATGATAAATGAGTTTTATTTAAAAATAGATAATGTGGTTTACGAAAGAAATTTAAATTCAGTTTATCTTAAAATGGTCTTTTAAAATTGGGTATGGGTTGTCACCCTTAGATTTTTGGGCAGTTGAATATTGATTAGGGCATACACTTGATTGGATATTTGGCTTTTCGAAAATCGAGGTGTGACAAGGACCCTACAGAAAGTCCATGAAACAATAAATGTGGAAGGAACACAGGCGGGAGCATTGGATTCATAGTGATAATCCTGGACAGAGACAACCAAAGAAAATGAAATAAAAATTTAAAAATAATAAAATAAAAAAATAATAAAAAATAATAATAAAACGATTAAGACAAGGAAAAACGAGAAATAGCATCAAATGAAGGAAAAATAAAACAACGGAGAATATGACATTATCCTACCCTCACTATTGGCATGAACGCCCAGTGTGCACTAGCTGGTAAGGGACATTGAAGCCTGAACAACAAGTAGCTTAGGTGCATGTAGAGGTATGGGACCAGCTCGAGAATGAGAAAGTAATCAACAAACGTGAACACAACATTATAGCAATCAGGCACCACATCTTGTAGGTCATTCTCGTTCCATGGTTCCCACATTGAGTCATTCTCCCACTGTTTTAGGAGTGCATCCTCCACCTCCCTGATGAAATACCCTTCCGGCTCTCCTTCCTCTTCTGGAAAATCCATATTTTCAAAAGGGTTAATGTTAAGGAGGGCAGGGGGTAAGGGATTTACCCTTGGGTCAAGTCAATTACATCATCTGCATTCGGCCCTTCGTATGGCGAAAGGCAGAATGCAATCTCGTCGGCAGACCATGCGGGGTTTCGATCTTTCGAATCAGCCCATGAGCCAATCGAAATCACGGACCATGTACCATCATGATTTCCCATTTTGGGACATGTCGTTGCATGATAAGAGGATAGTGGATCAAGAATAATGTCATATTAACAAAAGAAAAGGGTAAAACAGTATAAAAATGAATTAACAAAAATGCAATACAAGTAAAGAATACAACAACAATGTGAGAACATTCTTTGATGTTTTAAATAGAGGAATAGCTGGGCTCATTAAGCTGGATGTGCTCAGCTTCTGATTGGAAGTTCTCTAAGAACGGTTTAAATCTTTGGCCATTGACCTTGAAACTCTAATCGTTCTTAGGATTTATGAGCTCAACAGCTCCATGTGGAAAGACAGATTTAATGATAAATGGACCTGTCCATCAGGATCTGAGCTTACCTGGGAAAAGGTGAAGGTAAGAGTCATACAGTAAGACTTTCTGCCTTGGCTCAAATGATTTACGAAAGATAGTTCTATCATGGCAAGCCTTCAACCTTTCCTTATCCAACTTGGAAGAATCATACACATCTCTATAGATTTCCTCTAGCTCTGCGAGTTGAAGTTTTCTTAACTGACCTCCCTCCTTAATATCGAAGTTTAATGAGCGTGTCGCCCAATATGCTTTATGCTTGATTTAACGGGGAGGTGCCATGCCTTTCCATACACTAGCCCATATAGCATCGGTCAGCTTATATGCCCAGTCTTTTCTATTTGAACTAATCATTTTTTTGAGAATATGTTTTATTTCTCGGTTAGCCATTCTGCTTGCCCGTTAGTTTGTGGGTGGTAAGCTAAGGCGATTTTATGGTTAACCCTATATTTTTTGAGAAGTGACTCCAAGGGTCTATTACAGAAGTGCTTTTCTTGCTCACTAATTAATGCCTTAGGGGTTCCAAAATGCGAAAGAATATTCTCGTTCAAGAAAGAAACAACTGTTCGATGATCATTTCGCCTTGTTGGGATTGCTTCTACCCATTTCGAGATGTACTCCACAACAAGGAGTATATACTCGTAGTTATTTGACTTTAGGAATGGGCCCATGAAATCTATGCCCCAACAATCAAAAATTTCAATTGTGATTATGGGGGTCAGGGGCATAAAGTTCCGTTTTGAAATTGTACCAAGCTTTTGACAGTGTTGGCACGATTTACACAAAGAATAGGCATCTTTAAATATGGTTGGCCAATAGAAACCGCTATGTAAGATTTTTTGCGCGGTTTTTTGTGAAGCAACTGGGCCACCATAGGCTTTCGAATGGCATGAGGCTAGGATTATAGTTATGTCTTCATTCGGAACGCAATGTCTGATGACCTGATCAGCGCAATATTTAAACAAGAAGTGACGTGCGAATGAGAGGAACCGTTTCTTATCTTGATTTGACCAATGTTCGGGGGTTTCTCCTGTGACTAGATAATTCACTATATCCACATACCAGGGTAAACTAGAAATAGTCATTAGTTGCTCATCTGGGAATTCATCCTTCATAGGTAGCAGGTGAGTATTGTCAACAAATGTTAACCGAGATAAATGGTCTGCGATCGCATTCTCTACTCCATTCTAATCCTTGATTGTGATATCAAACTCGTGGAGAAGGAGTATCCAATGAATCAGCCTTTGTTTTGCGTCTTTCTTGGATAATAGGTATTTGAGGGCCGACTGGTCTGTAAAATAGACAATTGGGGACCCTATTAGATAAGACCTGAATTTATCCAAGGTGAAAACTATAGCCAGTAGCTCTTTTTCAGTAGTTGTATAATTCATTTGAGCTTCATTCAGCGTTTGACTGCCATAGTAGATAACGTATGGCTTATTATCCTTCATCTATCCTAGAACTGCGCCAATAGCGTAGTCACTAGCATCGCACATTAGTTCAAATGGCAAATGCCAGTCGGGTGCCTGTATTATGGGTGCGAAGGTAAGGTGATTTTTTAGTGCATCAAAAGATATTTGACAGCTTTTCGACCATTCGAACGGTATGTCTTTGGCGAGTAATTGACATAGTGGTCGGGAGATCAGACTAACATTTTGAATAAATCGACGATAGAATACCGTATGCCTCAAGAAAGAACAAATGTCCTTGACTGTACGGGGGACAGGTAGATTCAAGATTATGTCAATTTTTGCTTTATCCACTTGGATACCATTGTCAGAAATAATATGGCCGAGGATTATTCCACTGGTTACCATGAAATGACACTTTTCCCAGTTTAACACCAGGTGTTTGTCCTCACATCATGCTAACACATGTTCAAGATTTTCAAGGCAGTTTTCAAAACTATGGCCGAACACAGAAATATCATCCATAAAGACTTCAAGTATTTGTTGGACCACATCGCTGAAGATAATTAACATGCACCTCTGAAAAGTAGCAGGTGCATTGCATAAACCGAAGGGCATACGATGGTAAGCGAAAGTACTGAATGGATACATGAAAGTTGTTTTCTCCTGATCTTCAGGAACGATTTCGATCTGGTTATACCCACTATATCCATCCAAAAAGCAATAGTACTTATGGCCCGCCACTTGTTATAGCATTTGATCCATAAACGGCAGAGGAAAGTGGTCTTTCCGAGTCACAGTATTCAGTTTTCGTTAATCGATACACATCTGCCATCCGGTGGGGACCCGTGTTGGTACTAATTCTCCGTTTTTATTAGGGATAACCGTTATGCTTTCCTTCTTTGGTATAACTTGGGTTGGACTGACCCAAGGGCTGTCAGATATTTGGTATATAATCCAACGTCAAGTAGTTTTAAGACTTCCTTTTTGGCTACTTCTTGCATATTGGGATTTAGACGCCTTTGCATTTGTCGTGATGGTTTAGCGTCTTCCTCCAAATATATTTTGTGGGTGCAAATAGACTGACTTATGCCTTTGAGGCCGGCAATTGTCCATGCCAATGCTCCCTTATGTTGTTTCAGCATTTGGACTAGTTTACCTTCTCGTTCAGGACTTAGAGTAGATGATATGATAATAGGGTAAGTCTTTCGGTCCCTAGGAAAGCGTATTTGAGCTCCTTTAGAAGCTCCTTTAATTCTAAATCAGGAAACTGAAAGTTTGAGGGCATAACTAACTTCGTTTTTGGAGGCAGTGGCTCATATAGTGTTACCCACATGCATTCAACTCTATCCTCCTCTTTTGTTTCCATAATGAGGCAAGTTAGATTTAAGTTGACGTCCAATGGAGTATAGTTATTAGGTTGGTAGATAGCATCAAATTGTGACACCACTACCTCCAAAGGATCTTTGTAATCAACCAAATTAGCCTCATCTTCAATGGCCGTCTCGATGTAGTTAACTTATTCCTCATCTTCGTATTCTTCAGGTCGGGGATTTGAAAAAATTTTAACATTTAAAGCCATATTTCCAAATACGATGGTCATTATACCACTTCTTATTTTTATTATGACATCGATTGTGTTGAGGAATGGACGTCTGAAAATCATTGGGATTTGTGCACATGGATTGGACACAGGTTTAGTGTCTAAGATCAGGAAATCAACCGGGAAGACAAACGAGTCTATTTGAACGAGGACGTCTTCTAGTATTCCTCTAGGGTATTTCACAGACCTATCTGCCAGTTGTAGTGCAACTCAAGTAGGTTTAAGTTTACCTAACCCTAGCTGTTTATAGACAGAGTATGGTAGCAGGTTTACGCTTGCTCCTAGATCGAGGAGTGCATTGTCTATTCTTTGATTCCCAATTTGACATGAGATAGTGGGAGTACCAGGGTCTTTGAGTTTCAGAGGCAATTCATTTTGGATAATCGCGCTAGCTTGGCAAGCGACATAAGCATGTTTCTTCACACTTTGCCTCCTCTTGACCATGCATAAGTCTTTAAGATATTTAGCATAGGCCGACACTTGTTTAATAGCATCAAGGAGTGGAAGATTTATTTTAACTTGTTTAAATAGTTCCAAAAACTCCTGATTCTTTATCTCATTTTTAGGCTTCTTTAACCTTTGAGGGTAAGGTGCGGGGAAATGGCATTTAGGTAATGCGTCATTAACGGGCTCCTTTCTAGGCCTTCTCTCAACTACTTCTACTTCTATGGGAGCGTCATCATTTGAATCCAATGGTTTTTTATTAGCAGATGGCTCCTCTTCCTCAGTAGATGGTTCGTTTTTATTTACCACTTCATCCTCTTCACATTCTTCCAGAGTAGAATGAGGCATGTTTTACCCTATAATCTTACCGCTTCTCAGAGTAGTCATGGCTTTAGCATGCTATTGATTATTGGGACCGTTGTTGTATCCCTTAGGGTTTTGAAGTGGTTGGGAAGGAAATGTCCCACCTGATCCCTCTTGTCGTGCATACATTCTCTCTAACGTTGCAGACATCTTGCTCGTCATTTGGATTAACTGTTGTGTTAAGTTCACATTATAGAGTGGATCTTCCTCTTGCACCTTTTTATATGGTGGCATGTACACATTTGACTGTTGATTATTTGAGGGTTGAGCTTGGTTGTTGTTATTGGGTCTGTTTGATTGAAATGTGGGGCTGTCTATTGTTTGCCCTTGATATTAATTGTTACTGTAGGGCTGCTCCTGATAATGGTTTTGGGTCCCAGCGTCATTCTTCCAATCAAAACCAGGGTGATTCCATCGGTTATTGTTTTGGAAATTATTGTTGTTATTGTAGGAATTCACCGCCCCTCTGTATCCTTGTATGGCGTTCATTTCCATGGGGGCTTGTTCTTGAAAGTACGGCACATTGGGACAGTATTGAGTTGTGTGTCCCAACATATTGCATGTGCCACAAGGTTATTTAGGCAAAACCTGTCTAGAACTCTCTCCTTTCATCCCTAATTCCTCTACTTTCCTTGCTAGTTCTACGTATTTGGTCATCATATGATCTTCAAATTTTAACTGATAGATGCTTTTCTCCTCTGCACCTACTGACTGGTTGCGTGGAATGTCGTCAGAATTCGACCATTCATGAGCATGTTCGGATAACCACTCAAAGTGGGCTTCAGCCTCTTTGGTGTTTTTGCGTAGAAATAGACCTGTGTTCATGGTTTCAACCAATTTTTTCATTTCACCATTTATTGCTTCATAAAAGTAGCTAATGATTCACCATTTCCCATACCCGTGGTATGGGCATGAGAGATGCAAATCTTTGAAACATTCCCAAGTTTGAGTGAAGGTTTCATTGCTCTTTTGTTTGTAGGAATTTATTTGATGTTTTAGTTTAGTGGTCATGCAAGGTGGAAAGAATTTCTGTAAGAACGCAGTGTTCATCGCATGCTAGGTAAAGATTGAATTTGGCTTGAGATTGAGTAGCCACACTTTTGCTTTATCCTATAGAGTGAAGGGCAATAGCATCAAGCGTGTCACATCTACAGGATAATTTTATGAGAATGTTTTACAAACATCCTCAAAATCCTTGACATGTAGATATGCCTTCTCGCTCTCCATTCCATGAAAGGTTGGAAGGAGTTGAATCATCTCTTTGCAAAATTGGAATTTGCCCACATGGAATGGAATGAGAATACAAGAGATCGCACAAGGGACACAGCGAATCATCAATAGGTACAACCACATTCTCACCATTTTCACTTTGATTGTCACCCATTGAATCTGTGGGTGTAACTACAGGATTAATAGAACTAGAAGATTCAAATAGGTAGAATGAATTTCCAAAAATTCCTTGGATGGAATTATCGAACATAAAAGAGAAGAGACTAAGAAGATTTTAAACCTAAAGAAAACAAAAAAGAAAAACAAAAATAGATGAAGAAAGAGCAAGGTAATCTAAGTACTAACTGGTCGCCTTCCTCGACAACGTCACCAAAAACATGACACGAGAATCTTTTGTGTGCGCTTGTGTGCTATACCCAAGTCTAGGTAGATGTGCAAGTAGTATTCTAGTAAGACAAGGTCGATCCCACAGAGAAGGTTGAAGATTAATAACTTAGATTAAACTCTAAAAGAAAATAAAAATTCAAGATTTCAGAAAGGTGTATAACACGAAGTTCTACAATTAACAACTACTAAGAGTAAAGCAATTAAATTAACTACGAACTAACTAATTGACTAAGAGAATTTCAAACGGTTTTTAACTTAATAAAAGGGAAGCGTTGGGATCACAAATCCATAGTGACTTAGCCACCTACCATGCAATTACGCTGAAGTTCAATGGAGTACATCTTCTACAGTATTCTGTATTTCTCTAAAAATAAAGAATCCATAGCCCTTTTATAACCGAGACTATATCATCATAGTTGATTCAAAATGCAAGAAAGCAATTTAATACAATAGTTAAGACTCGCACTCTGAATGGTGTTAGCATTCAAAGTGGTTTGCAAAAGTTATTGAATAAAATTGCCTTAAGGCTTAAAGTTCAGAAATTTTTTTGACAAACTGAGCATTTGGGGACAGCTCTCAAAAATAGAAAGTCTAGGAATACTACATAGGACATTCTCAAGAATCAGAGTGTTTGATCGATCGACGCACTTTCGATCGATCGAATATCGTTATCTCTCAATCTATCAAAATGTCTTCGATCACTTGACTGTCTCACTGGTTTTGATCAATCGATCGAACACAGGTTTTATACTGCTGCATGGCAGAGGCTAGAGATCACTGTTTCATCATGATCTTCCAACCCTAGGACTACTCAGACATGGTCCTGAGTGTCTCAGATCTATTTTTAAAGTAAAAGTTCATTAAGGTGCTGTTTGGTTGTTATTTTAACATGCAAACATATAAAAACTAAGGATTAAAGCTAACTAACATGCAAAACTATAAACTATTCAGATTATAAACTACTGGAACTAATGACGGAATGTAAATAATCAATAAACAAAACCTAGATGAACTGCAAACTTGTATTAAACTCTAAACTTCAAAGCAAAATAAGATCCAATGTGTAACAACCTACAAAACTAACAAACTCCCTCTCTCTTTATATAAAAACTGATGAAAACAAAGTTGGGTTTCCTTATGGATGTGACTACAACTAATATTTATAGAAAAACCTAAGACTAGGGTTACAAAAGACGTCTCCACTGTGTGCGCGTAAGTTCTGATAAAAGCCCTGTTCGATCGATTGAAAAGTATTCGATCACTTGAACGTCTGGAATACTTGAGCGCTCAAGTGAACTTAGATCAATCGAGAACTCGATCACTTGAATGATCCTCGATCACTCGAACTCAACATTTCAACTTTTACTTGTTTTGCTTGTAATCCAACTTTATCCTTTATCTGTCATTCATTCCTACACACAGCACAACAACAATTTGCACAAATAACAGCTAAAACAACACAACTTCTCACAGATTCGTCACATTGTATAAAAGCTGGCATTATAACACAAAGTGCAGATATACTAGGGAATTGTAAACTAAATTAATGTATTTCATTATTTTAGCACGGTTGTATTTTACCAATGCCCCCGCTTGTCAACAGGTTTGGTAAACTTTGTAAATTATAGTTCAAATGAAGACAGCTCAGACCAGACATAAGAGCAATGCTGATAAGCGACGCAAAGACCAGGAATTCGCAATTGGAGACCATGTGTTGCTTAAAGTTTCACCTGTTGGAGGGATCATTCGATTTGGTCAGAAAAGAGGCAAGCTATCACTGCAATCGATCGAACCATTCAAAATCCTGGAGCGTGTCAAAAAAGTTTCCTATCGACTCGCATTGCCACAGAAGATGTTAGGAGTGCACAATATTCTCCACATCAGCATGTTGAGGAAATGTGCTCATAACCCAGTGCACAAGATCAATGTCGGAGACATTGAAGTCAACAATAATATTATGTACAACAAAGGACCAGTATGAATTCTAGATCGAGGGATCAAGAAGCTCAGAAAAAAAGAGATTCTGTTGGTGAAGATTCAATGGAAGCATCATGATGAAGGAGAAGCTTCGTGGGAGCCAGAGTCAGAGAGGTGGAAAAAGTTTCCATTTTATTTTAACTCTACTACTTCCGATTTTGAGGATGAAATCTTTTAATAAGTGGTGGATGATGTAGTACCCTGTATTTTTGGATTATATTATAAGATATATGATTCTGAATGAATACCTTGACCATAGTTAAAGTTTCACTTTCAATCGATCGAGCATCTTCCAAGCGATTGAGAATCTTTTCCTTCTATCAATTAAAGTGCTTTCAAGTGCTTGATAGTTCCACTCGTCAAGCGATCGAAACCCTATTGACCTGAATTTATGATGTGGCCCCCACTTCAATCAATCGAATCAGTCTCAATCAATAAAGCCTGGCTGAATCACTCTTAAGTGATCAAAGAAGCCTCGATCGATCGAATGTGATTGCAAATCTTATCTCAGTTTGTGTGATGGAATGCCACCTTATACCTTACCTTTCTGTATATATATATGGGTATTTCGTGTGAGTGGGAGTGTTTGGAAACCGGAGATCTTAAAGAGAGAGAGAGTGTGCTTGTGTTTGTATATATGCACATCTATAAACATATATATACACATATATATATCATATATATCATATATATATATAATATGTGGGAGAAAGAAGGAGAAGAAGAAGAAAAGAAGCAGCGGAGAGAGAGAGAGAGAGAGATACATAGGCAGAGTAGAGAGAGAAGGAAGAGGAGCCATTAAAGCTCAAAGTTGGAACTCAAGCCAAACGCGCCCTTAAATGATGTTCGATAAGTTCTAAACTCACTCAGTACCATTGATATGATGCCCTAGCTCCTCTGCACGTTCACTATCCAAAACCTCTGGAGAAGAAGACTCTCGAATGATTGAACTGGGTTCAATCGAACGAAATGTGTTCGATCGCTTGAACCTTATTTTTTTCCTAATCGATTGAAATAGTTTCAATCGATCGAAATGATTTCAATCACTTTTAAACC
Organism: Hydrangea macrophylla; assembly: GCA_033977485.1. Classification (NCBI taxonomy): domain Eukaryota; kingdom Viridiplantae; phylum Streptophyta; class Magnoliopsida; order Cornales; family Hydrangeaceae; genus Hydrangea; species Hydrangea macrophylla. The sequence continues at coordinate 57,903,724 of CM066997.1, read as the reverse complement.
TTATTTTTTTACCAATCGATTGAAATAGTTTCAATCGATTGAACTTTGCAGAACCCAGTTGTGTTCTTTTATTTATCATATGTAGGGTTCAATCATTCATTCATTGGTTCGAACTTTCACTGTGTGACTATTGAGATTATGTAATACCAAAGATAAGTATGATTGTGAATAATGGATCAAAGTTACGACGTTTGTAATCATATTGTGCGTAAATGAGTTCGTTATCCATTTTATTTTATTCGAAGTGGTCAGGCCACATGGGAATGTCATGTAATCTCTAGTAATATAAATGCTAGGTAGGTTTGATAAGTTCTTGGAATGGTGAATGGCTAGGACCAGGCAGTCCTGTGATAGCCAGATGATCTATGTATATCCTTAACAAGCAGTGGATGGAACATATCTTTAACGAGCGGTGGATGGGGATCACTAGTAGACATCGACGAGTCATGGAAATAGATTTGATATGCCATTATTTGAAGCACTGTATCCCTGACATGCGGTGGATGGTTTATATTCTTAACGAGTAGGGGATGGACCGACATGGTCTCCATAACATGTAGTGGATAGTTTATAACGAGTGGTGGACAAAAAAATGGCATGTCGATAGATGTTAAACAATTGAGTCTGTTTCGTCTAGTCTTTCAGTCAGAGTACATTGGTTATTAGTCTTGGAATAATCATACGGTAAGGGTTTGTTACGACGCATTTCAATAAAGATGAAGATACTATGTAAAACTATATCACATTCAGTGTATAACTTTTTATTACGTTATATAACTGATGATTATATTGTACCTATGATATCGTGGGAGTTTCTATACACTCAGCTGAAGTAAGCTGGTGGCGTTTATGCCTGATCATTCCCCATCCAGACTACCCTGTCCCTATTGATAGAAGTGATGGAGCTTATGATAATGGCTACTACCCAGAGGGTGAATATACAGAAGGTAGCCTAACTGAGAATGGTTATGCTGGGGAAGACTTTTATGCTAATGACTATGTTTATGCCATATGAGGATAAGGAAGATAGATGCTTAGTTTTTACATTTCTGTTAAACTTTTATAAAGGGTACTTGAGCATATATGTTGCTTCCAAACCTTTTACTTTCCTGTGGACAACTCTGATTATTATAATAACTAGTACAGTTGTAATATGTGTTCAATTTGTTTATATTACTCTTCTTGTTACTTCTAGTTGACTAGTACTATGAGGTGTGAAAAATTTAGTGACATTCACCGGTCATTCCCTACGGACCCAAAAAAGAAAATTACTTTTCTCTATTTTTGTTGCTCCGGGGCGTAATAGGTTATGAGTACTTCATTACATTTACTGATGAACACTCTAGGTATGAATATTTGTACCTAATGCAGAATAAGTCTGACGCCTTTGAAAAGTTCAAAGAGTTTAGGACTGAAGTGGAGAAGCAATTAGGCACACATATCAAAGCCATTCGATCTGATTGAGGTAGGGAATGCCTCTCTAATGAGTTTATTGATCACCTTATATAGAATGGGATTCTGTCATATTTAACTGCACCTGGTATTCCTCAGCAGAATGGTGTAATAGAGAGAAGGAACCAGACTCTTTTAGACAAGACTAGGTCGATGATGAGTTATTCTGAGTTGCTATTATTTCTTTAGGGTTATGCTTTGGAAACAGCTATGTACATACTAAATCTAGTTCCAAGCAAATCTTTTCCTAAGACACTACAGGTGATGTGGATTGGACACAAGCCCTCTTTGCAACATCTCCAGATATGGGGGTGTCCAACATATGTGTTGAAAGGAAAGTTGAGTAAATTGGAATCACGATCAGAAGTATGTTACTTCGTGGGGTGATGATGGCAAAAACTAGTATGAAAGTTAGTGCAAGAAGATGAAGGCAAAGAAAGTTTGTATATGGTTCGGCCCCGTTAACTAGGAGACCTACATCCACGTGTGCATCGGAGCGCGTTTACTAACAAATCACCAGCGGAGTATGAGTATGAGTAAACCAACAAAGAGGGTGGCACTACCAAAAAACCGCTTGGGTGTATGAGTATGAGTGATATATGTTGCTATTCTTTGAAGTAAAAATGCAATCCCCTCTCATGGGGGTGAGTGGTCTCTTTTATAGGTGCAAGAGACCACTCGTACAAGATAAGTAAGTTGATTAGGAAGCCCAACCTAATTACAATTAATTTACCCAAATTCTGGGAGTTTCCTAAGTGGATTAGGAAATAACTTGCACTTTCCATTAATCCTCTAACTAAGATAGGCAACTATCTAAAATCTTTAGAGCAAGTCATTTGATACGGCTGGGCTTTATCTACTCATAAATGACCCAGACCACACTCCCAAGCTGCTGTTGAGTAGCTAGTGCCCATTCCGGATGACTAGGCATTTCCTTGCTAAGGTGGTAGTTTGACTTTGACATGATATTTTGGGTAAATTGCATTTTACACCCTCAAACTATACCGTATTTTGTACTTTGGTCCCTAAACTATCATTTTTCGCATTTTGGTCCCTCAACTATCATTTTGTGGCAGTTTGCCCCCTCTCTCACTTTTTAGTGACACCAAAAGTGACGCTAAAAGTGATGGAGGGAGCAAACTGCCACAAAATGATAGTTAAGGGACCAAAATGCGAAAAATGATAGTTTAGGGATCAAAGTGCAAAACATGGTATAGTTTGAGGGTGCAAAATGCAATTTACCCTGATATTTTTGTATATATCAGCTACCCCCCATTTTCAAAGCTGATGCGACGCTTCATCAAATGAGGATTGAAAATTAGCACAAATCTAAAAATCGTCCACGAAGAAAGTCAGGACCTTGCCCGGGGTAAGACTGACCGTATAAGTCATCTGGGGTCTGGACAGGCCGGTGGAGCCATGGGCCCAAGTCCGGTGCCAGCCACGTGTTGGCTGGTGACTGGTCTGGTGAGGATCCAACGAGACTGGTGTAAATGAATCGAACTGTCGCATCGCAATCGGACCATCACGTCTTGCATTTAATGCGCGTGCCTTTAGAGGCGTCGCTTCATGTGCCTAAGGTAACACCTATCAGACAATTTAGGTAGAAAATTGTTTCCATTCCTGCTGTTCAGAGATAGAGATTACCGAGCGATTTTGATAGGAAAAAAGCTCCCGGCCAAACTCCCCGAGCTCTTTCTGCGCTTAATTTTTGTAAGTCTTTGCTTCCCAGCCTTACAATTTCACTATATTCTCCTTCTTTTCTCCTTTCTCTCTTTTCCTTTTGTGAATGATCCCGCCCGAGGCTGGGGAATGGGAACCCTTTAGGACTTGCGAGGGAGTGGGACTTTTTCTTCTTTAGGTTTTGCTTCTTCATTAGATCGGGTGGTGCGACAGAACTCTTACACCGATCAGGTTGTCCAAGTGCGGTTTTGACCGAGTGTCACCTTACCTTGAAGACCTTGTATACCTTGCCTTTTAGGTTTCTAGTCATGCCCCCTCTGTATCTCAAACTTGGAATCCTGAATCCCTACCTAAGTCGTCAGATAATCCCCCTTCCAATCGTAGGAACCTCACAGATGTGTCATTCGGGTTTCGATTCATCTTCCCGGTTGAAAGATGAGCAATCATGATCAGCGACCTTAGGTACTAGTTTAGATCCATTTTCAACCATCCTATCTAACCATGATAGCGAGGGTAGAATTCCTGTCAGGACGCTTGACGAATGGCCGAGCCGACCTTACATTGAGGTTTTAGACTCAGGGGAATCGGTAAACAGGGCGTCGACTTCGGGCAGCTCTGAGATCCTCTTTTCTAGCATGGGGACCCCCAACATTTTGTACGTGCGGGACTTAGCCAGGATTAGGTAGAAGTATGGCTGTTTCGACGGCTTTTTTCTTGTCGTGCCGGATGAAGAGGTGCACGTTCACTGACCAAGATTCACCACGCTATATGAGGATGCGTTTCTTGCAGGGCTCCATCAACCCCTACATCCTCTTGCTCGGGACTTACTAATTTACTAAGGCATAGCTCCCGGGCAACTCACCCTGAACGGATGGAGATTTTGATGGGGATCATATCCCTCTGGCCCCAAGTCTTCGGATACGAGCTTGCCGTCCACAAATTCCTGTTGACCTACCATACATCCCTGCTATTGTAGACACCCCAATTTTGACCAAACATCGAATTAAGGGGAGCGTTACCTCCAAATCTGATGATGATAATGTTCGATTAATCTAGGAAATCAAAAGGTGATTCAAGCTCTTTGAAATCCTCTGTAATTTAAATAAAAAGGAAGAAAGAAGAAAAAGAGAGAATAGAAGAAAATGGCACATGGCGCATTTGTGGTAGTCACAGGTTGTAGCTACGGCACTCTCTGATTGCCGTACAGTAGTCAACAAGTGCCACAATGGCTTCCACTGATAGCCGCAAAAATACACCAAATGTCGTGAAAATTAGAATTCTAGAAAAGCAGCAGTCCGCAACGTTGTCCGTGGCATTCTTTGAATGCCACATCGGCAGTCACTAAATGCTGCACCGGCAATTAGTGAGTGCTGCTCCAACAGTCATTGAGCGCCGCTTCCATCTCCATTGATTGCCGCATTTTTGTGCTTGCCAGCTTTGATATAGTTTGTTTTGTACCTTCAAAAGGACATCCAAAATTAGGGTTTTTACTATGAAATTATAAAAATAACCCTCTAAAGTTTGCCTATATATAGGGGATGAATATCCCATTACAAGGGATTCCTTTTTTTCTAGTCTTTGATTCTAGAATTTCTATCTCTCTTTCATTTTTAGACTTGAATCATATTTTGAATCTTCTTTAAACTTTGATAGTTAGAGATTCCAAAAGAAGTTTAAGAAAATTAAAGGGTTGTAAGAGCTAGAAGAAGAGCTTGATTAACCTTTGAAATATCCTAAAAACACCAAGAAGTTGAGGATAGTTGGAGGTGATCCTCTAAATTTTAGTTATGTTTTCATTCTTTTGTTTCTTTCTTTGGTTTGGATCAATAATGCTTATGAACTTGAAGTAAACAAGTTTTCTAAAAGATTCCTTAGTAGATTTAGAGCACTTACTCTCTTGGTTTTTATCTTACTTCTTCTTTTTATGCTTTTCTCTTGAGATTCTTGGAGATCTTCAATATCTCTCTTGAAAGCTCTTGAGTGTGATCTTTTGATTCCATGTTAGCTTATGCTTCACATGGGAGCCAAGGTTTAGTCATCATTTATAAGCAAGTTGATGGCTCCAAGTCCACACTCATGACTTAGATTCTCTAACTTGGAGTTTCATGGGATTTTCTCTATATCCTTTTGGAATTCATGGGTTATAGTCATTTAGATTAGGATAAGCCAATGTCCATGGCTTGGTTGGTAGATGTAACAAAAGGGTGATAAGCCCAATAGTGGAGCAGTGAACTCATGAACCAGTTTTGATTAAGGATTTTTAGTTAAATAATGGAATTTTGGAATTGAATAAAACAAACTAGAGAGTGTTAATAACACAAAGTTTTACCACTGTGATTTTTGTTTTAATGAGATTTCATGTTTAAAATGGTTTGGTTATGAATTTTGTGAGATAATCATAATATGTCCAGAATTTCAGAACAGTAACACCTTCTTGAAATGAGTAAATCCGAGCTTTAATCAGGCATTCTTGGCTTCAAATAATTTTTTATATGAAGTTTAATGTGATGATAAGACATCCTAAAAAGATCAAACTAATTCTGATATGTTTACTATTTTTAAAAAATCAAACAAAATCTCTAGACAAAGATTTGTAAATCTCTGAGTGATGTTTGGTTTTTGTCCGTTTCTTAGAGATTGAGCAGTTGATCTTTGATTTTTATTTTTGGGGTCAAAACTAGACTCATAGAGGCATCTTATGTCCAAAATTCACTGACATCAAACCATGGGAAGCATGCTTTTTCTATTTTTGAAGTTCTGGTCTGCTCTCTGTAATTTTCATAAAATTATGACAGATTTGACCAACTTTGTAAATAATGGTCCAAATGAGTTTTCTATAACCTAGGGCTCAAACCATGTTGTAATAATGATCAATTAAACTTAAATACAGAGATTAAGTGTTTCAAATTGACGAATAATTCATAGTTTATCCTTGTTCATGTTTATATATCTATATGCATTCATCCATGTGGTTTGATACTTGTAATTAGAATTCATTTTTTTAGATTAAATTGCACTTGATTGACCTAATTATGAGTTCCTTGTGATCACGTTGGGACTATGCCACCTCTATATGGACATTACATTGGCTCCTAGTTGAGACTTGTATATCTATAGAGATGTTGTGTTTCCAACTAATTGAAAGGAATCCATGATTATGTCAATTCTTTCATACTTGATAGATTTAAGATAGAAGTTTAGGAATGTTATTTAAGATTCAACATTATATCTTATCTAAAGCATGTGGACTAACCCTTTGTTTTGTAACACAATTAAGGTATGATTTCTCAAACCCCTCTTTAGCTTATTTAATTTCTTAATTTTATTGATTTTTCGACCTAATGTGCGGCACCTTAGAATTAAGATTTTCCTTATGTGTGTATATGTGATTGGAGACCTTTTATTAGGATTTCTACTTTTTGAATGCATTACACATTTAATACTCACGGCCGGATCCCGGGTAAGTTCTCTTGTTTCCTATTGCATATCATATTGCTTGCTAATCAACATACATGGTTTTGGATGACATTTTTTATCAATAGCAATCTTACACCCTTTTAGACATGCTTTTGCAATGTAAATTTATATATATATATATATGTATTAGTTGAGGGCATGCTTAGATTAATAAATTCGATTAAAAGGATGTTGAGTAGAGGCGTATCATGAGATAGGATGAGAGGTGGTGTTTTAGTCCGCCAGGCTCCTTCCTCTCTCATTCCATAATCCCCAGACCAGGTTAATCTCTGGTTTCCAAAAATGATCGGTTTGCTTTAAAATGGTTTCTTAATTTTTCCTTTTAAAAATTAAGTGGCGACTTGTGTTTTCTGTGTTGAATTTAGAAAGAAATTTAAAAAGCTGTGGGTAAGAAAGATGGGATATCCACAATCTGGTGACTCTACTGGGGATCGAACCCAGAGTCTCTAGTTTAGCATCCTTTTAATCGAGTTAATTAATTTTTGTGCCCACTGTATTGCACCTACATGTCTCGCCAATCGATTACATGGAACTATGTCCTTGGAGACTCGGGGCAACCCGGTCGGTCAAGTTATCATAGGACTGTGTGATCACCCTTGATCTCGTGCCATGATTTGGTATATGAAGCATCCTATCATATGTGTGTCAAGGGTCCCTTATCTGACCAAAACCTAGCTTTTGCATAGTAGCTTCAATAAAACCTTTCAATCTTAGGAAATCAATTCCTGATTAAGGTTATGTGTTAGGAAGTTTTGTATGCCTAGAAGGGATTACTTTAGATGATGACGAGGCTTGCTTGATGAAAGATGTATAACCTGTTAATCACTTTTAAGTAATTTTCTTCCCGTCCCATGTTGTTTGAGAATATATTAGATTTTGATTATAAGATTACATCTCTTATATCATGTTTAGCTAAGCATCATTGATCTTGTATGTATCCGAATTCATGAAAAGTGCGATGATAATCCGATCATGTGACCTTTCTACCCAAAGAATTTTAAATCCATTTTTGTAAGCAAACAAGATTTTTTTGCCATCTTTACCCCAAGGTTTTTCGAAAAATCACACTTTTAAAATCTTTGGAGCTAACTTGTTTTATTAAAGCCCCAAACTAATCTTTGTTAAAGTATATTTTCACATGATCATCATCTAAGGAAAAATCCAAAAAAAATTTAGGAATTGCTGATAAAGGATGGCTAGTCCTACCCCGGCCCAGTCGTACTGGTATATCTGATCCATACGCTCCAGGGACCCCAGCAGCGTCACGGAGATCCGGTCTCCCTTGGTGCTCAGCAGAGAGCACCCCAGCATATACATAATGAAGCCTCGAGCCATCTGCTCATCAGTGAAGCCCTGCTAGCCTCTGAAGGTGTCCATGAACCACTTGGCCGTGACCAAGGCTCCTCTGGGATGAATCCTACCAACGGCTCGACCCGGTCCCACTCCTTCGCCACGTCCAAGTAGCGTAGGAGCTCTCCGCCAAATGGGATCCCCGTAATCATGCTGAAGTCGAGGGGAGTCATCGTCATCTGCCCAAAAGCAAAGTGGAAGGTGTTGGTGGTATCCCACCACCGCTCTGCTAATGCATGAATCTGCCTCAAGTCATTGGAGCTCTTTGTCAAAAGTTTGACGAAGTCCCCAAAACCGACAGCCCTAACAAGTCCCTGCACAGCCTCGCTCAACTCCCTGTACCAGGCGAACCCGTGACCCAAGCTGCCGTGCCCCTTCATCACGTCCTTCAGCAGCTACAAAAGTTGAAAGATTCAAGATTAGTAAATGAACCAAGAAAGAAAAAGCAGAAAAGAGTGATGATAATGAAAGACAAATGGCAAAAATTACAAAAAGAAAAAAAAGAAGAGAGAGAAAGGGAGAATCTGGAAAACTCATGAGAATTCCACAAGTATGGCACTCATATAAAGATTGCAGGCCGTTTATGGAATAATAAAAAGGGAAACGAGTGATGAGGGCATTCAAATGCTAGAGAGATTCCAAAAAGAAAAGAAAAGGGAGAGAAAAGAGTATTCACAATTTTGAAAAATAATAATAAAAGTGAAGGGTCAAAAGGGATTTAGGTTCAAAAGTATTCGAATCAAATTTGAATGAATAAAAAAAAGAGAAAAGAAAAAAAAAGAAAGAGAAAAAAAAGGGGGAGTTTAGAACGCCCAGAAAAGTTCATAAGTATAGTGGTTGTATTCGCGAGGAAATATGAAAAACTTCAGTTAAAATGGTTTTCGTTCATGAGTTTTCAAAAGATATATAAAAGTAATAAATAAATAAATAAATGGTCAAGGGACAATCTAATTAAACAAATGGGTAAGCACGGATGCGATTGAAGCACCCAAAAACTCTACAAGCATAAGGAGGCACAAAAATTGTATTGATTATGCATAGCATTCAGGAAGTTCAAAAAAGGGAGAGAAGAAAAGAATCGAAAGAGATAAAAGAAAAAGGGCATTTACCTCGCGCTTGAGCGCGCGGGCGGACAGATGCTCGTCGGGGTCCCAAAGCAAGAATGTAGCGTCAGGATAAGGAGTGGCCCGATACTTGGCCCTCTTCCGACTGCCATAGCCGCTCGCCATAATCTGTCAAATAAAAGGGAATTCGCGCGTTAGATTCATGAAAAATTCGGAAAAACAACAAAATAATGAGGAAAATTCGAGTTTTGATCGAGTAGAACTAACCCGATAAGTCCTGACTAGATCAATACAAGCAAAAGAGGAAGAGGGAATAATTTCTCCAGAGAGATTTCGGGTAAGAGAGAGATGAGAGAATGAAATGAAATGAAATAAAACTCTCGGTATAAGCTTCTACCGCTCAAACGCGACACTCGATTTTCGTGCGCGGCAGTTGATGAATAGCCGTGCGGCACTCGCTGAATGCCGCAGCGGCACTCCGTGAGTGCCGTACGGCAATCACTAACTGCCACAATTTTAAGTGTGTGCCGCGTTTAAGTCGGTTTAAAGATATTTTGCTTCCCCCCTAATAATTCAAATTAGGTCCCGAAAATTGAATTTAGACCCCCAAATTTCACCCTCGCAGCACTTTTAACCCCCGAGGTTGGTTTTCAGGATCAAATTGGTTCTCAATTTTGTGAAAGTTGAAATGATTTTGAGTCCGTTGACTCCAAAATTTGAAAATTTGAAATGATTTCGAGTCCGTGGGGCTCCGAATTTCACAATTTGAAATGAAATTGAGTCTGTTGACTCCAAAATCTTGAAAATTGAAATGATTTCGAGTCCGTGGGGCTCTAAATTTTGCAATTTGAAATGAAATTGAGTCTGTTGACTCCAAAATCTTGAAAATTGAATTGATTTTGAGTCTTGACTCACCCAAATATGATTACCCATTTTTAGGGTGTAACGCACTTGCACTCTCGGTTCTCGCAATAGATTTGCGTTAGCCCTCGCTTTGAGAATATAACGGATTTATGTTCTTGAACCCTGTAACAGATTTACGTCGATCCTTTGGTTGAGAGTGTAACAGATTTGCATTCTCAGTTCTCGCAACAGATTTGCGTTAACCTTTGTTTTGAGAATATAACTTATTTATGTTCTCGATCCCCGTAAGAGATTTACGTCGATCCTTTGGTTTAGGGTGTAACGGACTTGCACTCTTGGTTCTCGCAATAGATTTGCATTAACCTTCGTTTTGAGAAAATAACGGATTTATGTTCTCGATCCCGTAACAGATTTACGTTGATCCTTTGGTTTAGGGTGTAACGGACTTGCACTCTTGGTTCTCGCAACAAATTTGTGTTAACCCTCATTTTGAGAATTGGGAATGCGTTCCCTTGACCCGTGCGATGAATCTTTACGTCGGTCAACATTTGGTAATCTTCTTTTGCTAACACATCGCAAAATGTGTGTCATATATAGGGAAGATATGATATAGAGAAAGCACGACGGTTGGTTGTTCGAGTTTATTTAAAGAATGCCATTACATGTGCACGTGCATCACGACACGATAGATGCATCCATCTGTATGACTACTTGCGCCTGTATATGTTTTCCCCGTGCCTGAACTACGCTTTGGTCTGATTCCTGATAGGATACATAGAAGCTTATCATGAAGCATGACCAACTAGAATTTTGCTACGCGCTTGCTTCCTTTTGCAACGCATTTTGTTTTTTCCTAAATCTGACAGTTTGGTCAAAGACTTGTCTTCACACAAGCTTCGACGTTCACTTGTAATTCACATTGCTCCACGAGCTCCGTCGAAGAGGGGCAAACTGTAGACACCCCGATTTTGACCAAACGTCAAATTAAGGAGAGTGTTACCTCTAGGATCCGATGATGACAATGTCCGACTAACCTAGGACTTCCAAAGATGATTCAAGCTCTTCGAAAGACTCTCTAACCTAAACAAAAAAAATAAAAAATTATAGTGAAAGAAAAAAAGGAAGAAAGAGGCAGAAAGGCATTTGAGCTAATTTGCGGCAGTCACGGGCTGCCGCTGCGGCAGTCTGTGGACTGTCGGACAATATTCTGTGAATGCCGTGAATTTCAGCAAGTGCCGTAAAAAATGAATTTTTACAAAATAACGGCAGTCCCTGGAGTTGTCCGCGGCATTCATTTAGTGCCGCATCGGCATTCAGTGAATGCCGCAATGGCAATCACTAAGTGCCATTCTGGCATTTACTGAGTGTCGTTTCCATCTCCAGTGAGTGCCGCATTTTTTATAACAGACAGCTGTAAGACAGCACGTTTTGTACTATCAAAAGGACGCCTGAATTAGGGTTTTTAGTCCTAAAATGACTGAAATACCCCTTTAAAATTGTCTAAAAATAGAGGATGAATATTCACTTGCAAGGGGGGGAGATTTTCTTTGAATCTAGAGGTTATATAAGTGTTCTTCTTGCCTTAATTTTCATAATTAGGAGTGAGTTTAGAATAGTTTAAAGAAAGAGTTGTGTGAATTAGTGTAGAAGAGCTTGATTAGTCTTTGGAAGTCCTCCAAAATCACCAAGTTGAGGATACTTTGGAGGTAAACTCTATCATAATTAGTCTTTGTCCAAATTTAATTCTAGTATGCATTGAGTTTCTTTAGTTTCCTTTTTTTATCTTTATGTTCATCCATTGGATTCATAAGACTTTCAATGTTTTACTTGAATCGTTTGGTTTGAAATCCCTTAATCTCCTTGTAATCTTGTGATTCATAAGGGGACTAAGGTTGATACTAGGATGTTTAGCATAATGGACTTAAACCTATCTTCATGGTTTGAGGTTTGTTATGATTAAGTTTCTTGAAGTTCTTCCATACTTCTTTGAAACTTACAAATATGAATATATTTAGTCTCCAATGACCACCAAATGGTAGGAGAATTAGCTTTAGACAAGCCCAATTCCATGGACTTTTGTATGACCTAGGGCTCAAACCATGTTTTCATAATGATCAATTAAACTTAAATATAGAGGTTAAATGATCCAAATCAGTGAATAATTCATAGCTTATCCTTGTTCATGCCTATATATCTATATGCATTCATCCATGTGGTTTGATTCTTGATTGAACCTAATTATGAGTTCCTTGTGATCATGTTGGGACTATGCCACCTCTATATGGACATGGCTCCTAGTTGAGACTTGTATATCGATAGAGATGTTGTGTTTCCAACTAATTGAAAGGAATCCATGATTATGTCAATTCTTTCATACTTGATAGATTTAAGCTAGAAGTTTAGGAATGTAATTTAAGATTCAACATTATATCTTATCTAAAGCATGTTGACTAACCCTTTGTTTTGTAGCACTATTAAGGTATGATTTCTCAAACCCCTCTTTAGCTTATTTAGTTTCTTAATTTTATTGATTTTTCGACCTCATGCGTGGCACCTTAGAATTAAGATTTGCCTTATGTGTGTATATGTGATTAGAGATATTTTATTAGGATTTCTACTTTTTGTATGCATTGCACGTTTAATCACGGCCGGATCCCGGGTAAGTTTCTTGTTCCCTATTGCATATCATATTTCTTGCTAATCAAATGATTTTGGATGACATTTTTTATCATTAGCAATCTTACACCCTTTTAGACATGCTTTTGCAATATATATTTATATATATATATTAGTTGAGGGTATGCTTAGATTAATAAATTTGATTAAAAGGATGTTGAGTAGAGGCCTATCACGAGATAGGATGTGAGGGTGTGGTTTAGTCCGCGGGGCTCCTTCCTCTCTCATTTCATAATCCCCAGACCTGGTTAATCTCTGGTTTCCAAAAAAGTTCGGTTTGCTTTAAAATGGTTTCTTAATTTTTCCTTTTAAAAATTAAGTACCGACTCGTGTTTGGTGTTTTGAATTTAGAAAGAAATTTAAAAATTATGGGTAAAAAAGATGCGATATCCATAGTTGTATAAGGAGATCGTTTTTTTTTCTCTAAGTGCCTGGCAAGGGAGGAAAATCTTAGTGGGTTCCCTGAGCAACAACAAGGGGTGGAAGAAGAAGTTCTTCCGAGTATCCACCCGCGGGTTCGGCGCGGAGAGCCCGGGACTTACCTTAAGGACATCCTGTGTAGCCGAACTAAGAAGTAAGCCATCACGAGTGTATCTTTGATTATTATCCCTCGCTATTTTAATGTAGGCTAACCCCTTTCTCATTTTTCAACAGGCTCGACTGATCTGACAAACCTCTCGAAGGAGAGTCAGGACCGGATAAGGGTGCTTGCTCAAGCCCCAACCAACATAGTTGACGTACTGTCTCGAGCCCAAGAACTTCTTGTTACATACCGCCCAGGCAAAGTCCTCACCACTCCAGTCTCCCCTCCCATAACCATTGGTAAGTTTCGGGTTGAGCGAGTTTTTCTTCATTTCATTGTTGCTCGGACTTGGTTTTTGCCCTTCTACTGATTGGTGTCCTTTTGTGACTCCTTTTTTTTGTAGAGATGGCACCCAGGGTCATGGCCACTTTGAAGGAGAAGGAGGTGGTATTGGTAGCCTGGGCAGGACAGAGGAAGAAGAGGCAAGACATTCCCCCTATCGGTCCCCAGCTAAAGCGGCTTCTACGCGGGCCTCATCCGGACCGGGTAGTAACTTTGGTCCTTATGGTCGAAGCAATACCCCCTTCAGTGCGCTCTCCACTGAACATACCGTCTGGAGTGCCCTTAGCTGAGGTAGCATAGGATGCTCGGACGAGGATTCGGCAAGTGCTATTTCTGAGCCATGTCGAGAGATGTGCGGGGCTGGACCTCGAGGCTCTGTCGGGGTGGTTGTACAGCATCTTACATCTGGTAAATAATTCATCTTCCTCCACCTCCTTTGTCTGGGGTCAGATGATTGATCGGTGTATTTTTTTTTCCTTTTTCCAGTCCAGATGTTTGGGAGCGGGAATCGAGACTTTCTTGCCCAGGATGGCCGAGAGGTTGACCTGTACTAAAGCTGCTCTATTCGTAGAGAAGGCAGCTCGGGAAGCTGCCAACTTTGCCCTTACGGTGGAGAAGGAAAAAACTAAGGCTCTGGCCTTGGACCTCGGAGCTACTCAGGTGGATCTTGCCACCTAGTGGGTGACCTGAAGGGTTGCTGAGGAAAAAGCCACTACTGACGCGCAAGCCGCCCGGGTTGAGGTGGGTAAGGCGGCTGACGAAGAATTTGAAACCGGCATCCTCAAGGGCTATGCCGACCTAACAAAGAGGGTTTCGCTAGACCATCCCAACTGGAATCTCTCGGCATACTCCTGGGCCGAGTTTGATTTTAGAAGGAGTTGTCCCTTGCTACTGAGGAGGCAGGTGTAGTCGCTCCGGCTGATGAGGTCAGAGAGACCGACGAGGTAGTGATTGTGGATGAACAATAGCCTTTTTGCTTGTTCTAATTTTTTTTCCTTTTTAGGGGAGGTTACTATAATTGCCCCCAGGCATTATACATATTTGTTTTTGCTGTTAATGAAAAGGCCCTCTAAGGTCACCTTTTGCACCAACTGTTATGCATTTTTGCACTTTGTATGCTTGCATTTATAATTGCCTGTGCTCGACCAGTTGTAAGTCTTGCCAAAACCCTACCTTAGCAAAAGTTTTAGGACTGTGACCAGTAAAGAATACTTGGTCTTCTAGGGACCTGTACTTACAAACCAACTTGGGTTTGAAGGTCCCGTCCGCTATTGTGTAGGAATTTGGTCTTGTTACTACCCGGGCAGTTTCTCTAGGCACTATAGGTACTGAGCAATGTTTCTAGAGTTCTACCAGTCCTGTTAGTGCTTGGTGTGATTCCCTGTTTTAGCCCAGCGTCCCCCTACCCCCCCAAGCTTTTGCTAAGGCGGGCGTTAGTAGAGGGAGTAACTGTAGGGAACTAACCTGGAACATTGGTAGTTGTAGGGTCTTTTTAAGCTTGCCATCATTAGCCACCTAGGAGAACTTACTCCCATTGTCGCTTATGGTCCTAAGCGAAGCCGATACATCGGATGTGACCCCGAGGTTGTGCGCCTCGGGTTTGAGTCTGAGGTCCTTTTTGCCTCGGGTGTGGTCCCGAGGTTTTTGGTGCCTCGGGTGTGATCCTGAGGTCTTTTGTGCCTCAGGTGTGATCTCGAGGTCTTTTTTTCACGAAATACTGGTAGGGAACATTATTTACGAGAAAATAAAAAACATCTTTATTTCTTTTGAAAACTATAATAGTTGCTTGGGAAGAGCTACAAATTTCCTAACCAATGCTACTCCGTTCTTATCCATTTTTTATTGAAAGTACTTGTGAAGGTGTTGCACATTCCATGGGTGAGAAAGGTCCTGCCCGTCTAGAGTTTGTAACCAGTAGGTTCTCGGGCGATGGACTTGGGTAACCCAGTAGGGTCCTTCCCAGTTTGGGCCCAACTTTTTGTGACCCGTGACCTTGGTAGACTAGTTTACTACCTTAAGGACCAGATCTTCCACCTAGAAGCTACGGTGCTTGACTCTACTATTGAAATACCGAGAGACCCATTGTTTGTAGGCTTCCACTTTCAGATATGCCCGATCCCTTTACTCCTCTATCAGATCGAGCTCCCCCCTAAGGGCTTCACATTGCTTTGCTCACTGAAATTCGCCACCCTGTACGTTGATAATTCGACCTCTGTGGCGACCACTGCCTTGAAGCTGTAGGTGAAGGAGAACGGAGTCTCCCCTGTGGCCGCTCGGGGAGTAGCACGGTAGGCCCACAGAAGGGTTGGTAGTTCTTCTGCCCAAAGCCCTTTGGCATTTTGAAGTCTGGTTTTGATTGATGATAGAATTGTCCAGTTCGTCACCTCGGCTTGGCCATTGGCTTAAGGGTACTCGGGAGAAGAGTAGTGATTTGATATTTCGTAGCCTGAGCAAAACTGCCTAAATATCTGGGTGTCAAACTGCCTGCCATTGTCGCTGACCAAGACCCGAGGGATGCCGAACCTGTTGAGAATGTTTTTCTCAACGAAACTTTCCATCTTTTTCTCGATGATCATTGCCAAGGGTTTAGCTTCTGCTAACTTAGTGAAATAGTCTACAGCGATGACGGTGAATTTGACTTGGCCTTCTGCCCTTGGGAGGGGGCCGACGATATCAATGCCCCAATGAGCAAACCCAGGGGTTGAGGATTGGTGTTTGGAACTGCACCGAGCGGTTGATCACGTTGGCATGCCTCTGATACTTGTCACACTTTTGACGCACTTCCGAGAGTCCCGAGCTATCGTCGGCTAATAGTAACCTTGTAATAAAGCTTTACAAGAAAGCACCCGACCTCCTACTTAGCTTCTATACACTCCCTCATGGATTTTGTATAATATTCCTTGAACTTAGGCTGGGTGAACACATTGGAGATAGAGGATGGAGAACCCTCTTTTATAGAGTATGACATCATTGAGATGATATCTGGCTGCCCGATATCTTACTCGTTGGGCTTCGTCTGGTAAGCCTCCAGTTGTGAGGAAGGTCACAATTAGATCCATCCAACTGGACCCTGAAGCAATCAGTTTGACCTCCATGCCTTCTGAGTTGGCCACACTGGGCTCGGGTAAGTATTCTATCCCTATCCTAGGTAGGTTTGACTCAGAGGATGAAGTAAGGCAGGATAATCGGTCAGCCCTCGTGTTTCTTCCTTTGGGATTTGTGTGATGGAGAACCCCTTAAGCTTCTTTGAGACTATGCGGATGAGGGCTAGGTAAGCTACCATGTTGTCTTCCCGAGCTTCATACTCCTGATTAACTTGATTGACCACAACCTGGGAGTCGTTGTACCCTTGGACTTGCTGTGCACCCATCAAAGTAGCTAACTGCAATCCAACCAACAAGGCCTCGTAATCGGCCTTGTTGTTAGAGGCCCGGAACCCAAAACTTATTGCATACTCTAACTGGATCTTATCAAGAGTGGTCAGGATGATCTCTATCCCACTACCTTGTTTATTGGAAGACCCATCCACATAAAGTACCCAGGTTAGGGCATCAGGCTGTAGATCGGGTTGTAGAACTGGCGGGTCGAGCTCTTCAGCTGCGACTTCTGGATATGTGAACTCCACAAGAAAATCTTGCACTACCTGCCCCTTGATTGCCGTCCGGGGTCTATAGACTACTTCAAATTCTTCTAACTCCAATGCCACTTGACGAGCCTCCTAGATGTCTCAAGCCTGCTTAGGATCCAGTGGAGAGGCTGATATCTGAGGACCACGATGATGTGGGCCTGAAAGTATGGGCGGAGTCTCAGAACAAAAGTGATGAGGGCAAAGGCCCGCTTCTCGATGCGGGAGTACCAGCTTTCTGTGCCTTGAAGTGCTCAACTGGTGTAATAAACTGGGAACTCTATCCCATGCTCCTCTCGGATGAGTGCCGAGTTCATCGCTGAGGGTGACACCGCCAAGTATAAGAACTCCTCCTCCTTTAGTACGGGTGTTGAGAGTAAAGGGTGCAACGTCAGGTACTTCTTGAGTTCCTAAAACACCTCCTTGCACTCCTCTGACCACTCAAAGGCATTGCGGAGGGTTTTAAAAAATGGCAGACACCAGTCAGTAGCTCGGGAAATGAACCTGTTCAATGTGGCTACCAGTCCAGCAAGACTCTAGACCCCTTTGGTTGACTTGGGCGACTGCATGTTAATGATAGCTTGAATTTTCTTGGTATTTGCCTCGATTCCTCGCCAAATTAATGACCCAAAAACTTTCCGGAAGAGACTCCAAAGGTGCACTTGGCCGGGTTCAACTTCATCTGGTACTTTCTTCAGATGCTGAAGGCCCTAGCCAGGTGCTCGAGGTGGTCAGACTCATCTTGGCTTTGACCAAAAGGTCATCGACGTATACTGTCATGCCCCAGAACCAACAAGGTGGTCCCAGGTCACGTGGCATGCTATCAAGGCTTACAAACAACGATTAAAGTTCCCAAAATGACCTTAATAAAAGTCTTGCTCCAAACATAACCAACTTTCAAATCGTTTTCAAAGGTTATGTTAAACATGTGCCCAAACATGCCTTAACAAGTTTTGTTTCAAAAGTAACAGTATTGAAGGTCAATGGGTCCCCAAAGGTACCCCCATACCTAATTAGAGGTTGATCCGAACATTGGAAGAAGGAGTTTAAAATTTGTTGCAGGGGGTATTTCGACCGGTCAAATTACCCTGCTCGACCGGTCGAATAGGGTCTAGGCAGAACCCAACCTCTAAAAGACAGTATTCACAATTGCTGGCATTTTTTCGCAAATGCCGTTAATTACCGGCGCTTCCCTAATAAACAACGTTAATTCCTGGCACTTCACGACAAATGCCATTAATAAAATAATACCTATTTTACCAAAAGAACCAAACCAAACAAAACCATTTTAAAAGCTTTGATAACTATTCTAAGATCTTGTACAATTATACAAACCATTTATACAATAAACCATAGACCCCTAGTTTACAAGTATCAAAAGTACAAGCTTCACACGTCTCGATAAATAAGGTCCTAAGGTGAACCAAGTGCCATACTCGAATAGATAATAAGTCTTATTACAAGTCACACAATTAGACAACTGGCACAAGTTAAACATGTATTACAAACATGATTCAAGTTCTATAAACATAAGGAGCTTTGGTCATTCCTCTCCTCATTACCCGCGATTCTCTCCTCTAGTCCTTGACCCTGAATGGTTATTTATATAACCATAGATATATGGATTCGTTTAAGCTAACGCTTAGTGAATAATGTAAATCAAGCATACGGATGACAAATATGTTCCAATTCATCATAACACATAACTATTCGGCCTCTAGGGAATAAGTGCACAATCACCGATCCAAAGTCTTAAGACTCAACCACGACCCATGCCCCATTGACATGTCGCGTTAATGCCTTTCTTGACAAGTGACCGTCGTCACTACTAATCCTTCTCCTTCAAGAGGACGTCTCACGGTGAATTAGCACAAATCTCCCTTTAACCCACATAGGCACATAAACATGCTCATTTAACACATATCACCATGCTTTTCATCCAACATACCTTGGGCCTACTTTACACATGAGTTTTGCCCAATGTGAACTACACATGATATCTACATAAATCCCTAGCATATCAAATGCATTAAACCATAGAACCATCCAAAAAGCAAGATTAATATCACTCACCTCCTATTTACGCTCTTAAACGCCGATCCAAGGAAAACCCAAGCACAAAGAACGTGCAGTAATTCTTCTAATACAATTCCTATCGATTAAAAATCCGATTATCAACTTTTTATGAAAATTCTAGAAAATGAGTTTTCAAAAAAACTTAACCAAACAAGGCCTAATAGGAATCAGAATGACGGCCTTACCTCGAAGAGTTCAAATACAAATTTTGGTGAAAAACCAGTGGACGAATGGTCGTCGTTTGGCGTCGAGAAGCTCAAAGCAATCAAATACCCCTTTTGGCCTCTTTCTTGAAATTATGAAATTATGAAAGTCATCTCTATCTATATATAGGCAAGACTTTCAAAATTTGTGTTTACCTCCCCATGAGTTTTCAAAACTCCTACTCAGTCTCTGAAACTTTTTACATAGCTAATGCATAGCTCTACGAGTAAAACCTCAAAATTATAAAGGTTTCTGACTAAGTTCCGTGTGGTTGCTAAAATGCAAGTTTCTACATGATTTCAGGAAATTGCTAATTAGCCTACCAAATTAATAGCGTGTAAATTCGTTCTCACAAGGATACTAAAATTAACACCAGAAATATATTCTAAACTAGAAAATAATACAGATAGTGAAATACACAAGTAAACATTTTGTAGACACCCCATTTTGTCGGCTATCAGATTTAGGAGACCCATAGCTTGGTGATTCACAATGATCGAGAAAGGACTCGAAAGGACTCCTGGAAGTTGGTTCTATTTCTCAAAATGCTCAGAATGACCAAAATGCCCCTAAAAGCCTGAAAGCTCCCAGATTTGGACCAAAAGTTCTGGAAACATACTACGTCATAAGAAAAATGATAAAAAAGAGTTTTTAAGTAAAATCGGATGAAATCGTCAGCTCCCAGAGACCCTTGGAAGTCCCGGAAAGTCCCCGTTGACCGGTTTGACCAAGGTTTGACCCAAGTTTGACCAAGTCTGACCGATATCGTTCGAATTCACCGAAATCATTCTAGATCATGAGAAAAGTATTAAAATGAGTTTTAAAAGAAAATCGAGAGAAAACGTCAGCTCCTGGGAACTCCCAGAAGTTTCCAGAACTTCCCGGGAATCCCAGGTTTGACCAGTTTGACCAGAATTTGACTTTAAAACCGGGGCACCGTAACAATTTTCAAATATTTTTCATGGATACTAGAGGTCAATAGATTTCCAACGGTATATCGCACATAATTTTCGGATTTAAAACGAGTCTATTATGAATTTCCGAAGGCGAAAAAGGCGATTAAATCGGCGTTTATCGCAAATACCGCAAAACTTTTCAAAGTGACCTATCCCCGAACTATTTTTTTATGTAAAGTAGACTCCATTATCTTTCCAACGGTATATCACAACCTCAATTTGGAGTTCGTACGCATTTTCTGTGAATTTCGGACAAAATAGGGCCTTTTCGCGAATACCGGAACCTCTGGGGGCCTAAACAGCATTATCTGGACGAAGGAGGAGCAGTGCCGCCGCGGCACTGGCCCAGTGCCGCCGCGGAACTCCCCTCCAGAATAGTGTATTTTTGTAATTTTTCTTGGGGATTCATTTTGATTAATTGAAAACCAAAACGATGTAGTTTTATGTTCACAAATGTTTGGGACCAATGGGAACACTTCTAAAATCCCAAAACCACTCTAAATTGGGCTATATAAACCCCCCATTGCTCTTCATTTTGGGGGGGCCAAGTGCAAAAGCTTGAAAAGTTGTAGAGAAGAAGAGAGATAGAGATAGGTTTAGAAGAGAGAAAAGGAGCTTCCTCCTACTATTTTGCTATAGAAAGTGAGTTTTAATCTTGTGTTCTTCCATTACCTCTCTTATACTTCACATCCCAAACACCCCCAATCACCATTCTTGAGCATTCTTGAGTTAGGAAGCTACTTCCATGTCCAAATGTCAAAATCTATGAGTGAAACACCAAGCTACAAGTCCAAAATCACATTGATTATCATCTATTGATTGTTATTTACTTACTTGTTCATATTATGTTCATCTCGTCTTGCCTCATTTCTTTTTGATTTTCTTTATTTACTTACTAGTTCATCATCATCTAGATGATGACATGAAGTTTGAGGTGAGTGAATCCTTATGGATAGTAGCTCTTAACCTCAAAAACATGTTTGATAGATGATGATCATAACTTCAATACCTCCAAGGTATCCTTGAAGTTATGTTCAAATGAAAATAAATCTCTCCAACAATCTTGGAGGTTCTTGATGATGAGTTTGATGTTGGCATTTTAAGTGGCTATGATATTTATTGAGTATTGAAAATACATTTTCAAAACCTCTATTTCAAAACCCCCCTTCAATCCCTCTCATTTTGATCTCAAGAAAGAAAACCTTGTTTTCCCCAAAAATCTTCAAAACAGTGAGACAAAACAGTGAGTGATCTGAGTTCAAAGATTTCTCTAGAACTCAATACTCAATGTAGGGATGCAAGGCCACTTGGAAAGTCTTCCTAACTCATTAGAGAACACCCATGATTTTTGGTTTGACTTGAAAATACTTGAAAATGGTCCATTTGGACCCAAACATTCTCTCCAGATATTCTGCCTCTGTTGTCACAGTAGCTTGGTTGACTTCTAACTTCTTTTTCAGAAACCTTTTCCAAAAGGGGTGGTCCTAACTTATTTTTCCCTTAAACGTCAATGTCTTAGGGAACTTTCTGTATAAAATGGGCCTCCAGAGTATTTGTTTTCATTTTCTAAGATATTTCAACATTTCAGTCGACAGTACGGACTGTGTTTCTGAGTGACCTCTATTGTTTATATTATTTCTCTCAATCTATGATAGTTATTAAAGATTGGTTTTTTGGGTTGTATTCTAGACACAATAAGGAACATCTCCATAAAACATCATGCATTGAAAGCATTCCTAACCCCTCTTTTCAATTTTCCAAAGATCTAGTTAATGTTTTGTCCACTATTCACAGCAAGCACATTTTTACTTTCATTCCTTGATTTGATGCTTATATGTATTCCAAATTAGTTCATATCTTAGGAAGTAGTTCATACTACATTTGTACATATCCTATATTGATTTCATTCATTTATTCATACACATTCTAGACTTCTAAGTCATTCTAGGAATCCATGAACACGAGGCACACTACAACCTTAGCACATTCTAGATACATACATTGCATCCATGCAAAGATTTGGGGCTTTTGTGACTCCTAATCTAAGAAGATTATAAGGAATGATCACAATCACACGTTTATGCTTCCCCTCGATCTAATCCTCCTTTCTCATCCGTCCCGGGGATCGAGAGGTCTTCTTTTCTCAAAGAATAACATGCATCATAATAGCTTGCTAAGCATATTTTGATTTCCTTGTTTATTTGTTTCAAGAGCAATTCATGTCCCCCTTTAGACTAGGAAAACTTTATTACTTGATATGTGATTAGACGATTTTCCCTAGGGTTGTTTTGTGTGATCTTTCACTTTTATATTGTATGATATTTGATTAAGATCTTATGAATGATATCTTATCTTTAGATCTTCCAATTTCAAGTTTTCTTATGTAATGTAATATACTATCATAGTATTAATTGCCGAACCATACATAGTATAAGATGATTATTTGGATGCTAATTGAGGCCCGTCGAAAGACGGGGCGACTTGAGGGTGTTTTAGTCGCGACAAAGGCTCCTTCCTCTCTCGTACCAAAACCCCGAGCCAAGTTCTTTGGTTATGAAGGACCGATGCCCTTTATCCATTTGGGTGAGTCAAATTAGGTTTCTTGGTTCCTTAAAGACCAAGTGGCGACTCTGTATCTGTTTTCAACAGACCTTTGCTCTTTCTTTGATCAAAATCAAACAAGTTTCAAAAGCAAACAAAGCGGTGGAATCCCGGTATCCACACATTTATTTCTAGATAAACATTTAAGGTACGCCACCATGACCGTCTCAATCTCGGAGAGACATCACAACATTACAACACTCATTCAACACAGTCACAAAGGGTTCTCTAACACAAACACCCAAATCGACTCGTGAGTCAAAACTCATTACACATGTGGTAATTAACACAACAGTGAGCATACCATGCATGCTAAAGTAATATAGTTAAATATTATGGGAGCGGGTATAACATATACCTCCATCGACTTCCCGATCAAATCTCTGAACATGCAATTGACCAGGCGCTAATAAGTTATCCTAGCATTTTTTAGGCTGAAAGGCATCACCTTGTAATAATATGTCCCTGTTCGGTGATGAAGGAAGTCTTCTCTTCGTTCTTGGGATACATGCTGATATATTTGTACCCCGAGTAGGTGTCCATGAATGACAGAAGAGAGTGACCGACCATGGAGTCTACAAGGAGGTCTATCCTACGGAGCGGATAGCAATCCATGGGGCATGCCTTGTTCAGGTCGGTAAAATCCATATATATTCTCCACTTCCCATTGCTTTTCTTTACTAGTACCACATTTTCCAACCAATCGGGATAGTGGACCTCTCGGATGGACTTCACCCTCAGGAGTTTTTCAATTTATTCATGCACTGCTACTTGTCTTTCAGGGGCCATACCTCTTCTCTTCTGCTTAATCGGTCAGGAGTTGGGGTCAATGTTGAGACGATGGGACATGACCTGGGGGTCAATCCCAAGCATGTCTTCATGGCACCATACAAAAATGTCCTGGCTCTTTCATAGTAATTGGATCAACTCCCCTCTGAGACCCGGCTCCAAGAGAATGCCAATGCTGACAGATCGGTCGGGGAGTTGGGGGTCCAGTACCACTTGCTCCAGCAATTCCACTGGGCCTACTCCATCCCTCGTGTCCCTCGAGTCCATCTCTTGAATATTTAATGTTTTATAACTGCTTCCCTGTGCAAAGAGCTAACATAACAACTCCGAGTGGTTGCTTGGTCTTCTCTCAGGCTTCCCAGGCCCTTAGAGGTCGACGTCAGCCTCCCTAGGATGACATTATAGGCAGACGGGGCTTCTACCACCACGAAGTTTACCATCACCGAGGCTTGCTGCTGTGGGTAGACTCCCACAAGATTGGCAGCTCGATCATCTTGAGCGGTTGTGTTCTTGAGTCATCGAACCCTACTAAGGGAGTGGCTACTGGTCGGAGTTGATCCCTTGAAATCCCAAACTGATCGAAGGCTGAGACAAATAATATATCAGAGGAGCTACCCATGTCCACTAACACCCTTTTAACCACATAATTGATAATAGAGAGCTTCACCACCAGCGGATCGTCGTTGGGGTAATACAGATCCTTTACATCGTCTGAGGAGAACGTTAGCACATCAGTCAGTAGGGAACAAGCTAGTTGCACACACAGGACAACTGCCTAAGAGGCCCGAGCATGCCTCTTCCTAGCACACTGTGAGTCCCCTCCGCCCAATGTTCCTCTAGAGATCACATTGATTTAACCGAGGGGCTGAGGTTGCTCGAGGGCATGGGCGTCCGACCAGGGTCGCCTATCCGTAGTGAGGAACTCAGTGAGGTTACCCTACTCAATAAGATTTTTTTAAGGATAATCTTTAGCTTAAAGCAATCCTCTGTGTCATGACCATGATCTTTGTGGTACCGACAGAATTTTTCTCGACTTCTCTTCTCGGGGGGGCTCTTCAGATTTGTCGGCTGTTTGAGCAACCTCTGAGTCTCGGTAGTGGACATAACCTCTTGGATAGGTCGGCAAAGAGGTGTGAAGGAAATCGGGGCCAAATCCCAACTGCCTCTCTACTGATCCTGCATCGGCTTCTTTCCCAAGCCCTTCTCAGAGCCCTAGTATTTGCGTTTAGATTTTGGGGACTCATATCCTATAAAGGTGGCATGCTTGGACTTTAGGAACTCCTCCATATCGATGTACTTTCCAACCCTCTCTAAGAGCTCAACCAAGGTGGTTGGTCGATTATGGTGAAACGACACGGCGGCCTTAGTGTGATGTACTCCCTGAGTAGAAGGCCGTGATAGCTACCATTTCGTTCAGGTGATGAATCTAGAGCCTTCGCTGATTGAAACGGTCGACGTAATCTTTGAGGGATTCTCCCTTATGCTACTTAATAGCCAGTAATTGGGTATCTGGCTATGATCGGTCGAGCATCCCCATAAACTAGCTAATGAAGAGCTTGCTGAGTGCTTTGAATGATGGAAAAACCGTTTTAAGTTAAAAGTTTAAACGCGCAGCGGAAAATTCAAGTTGTAAAAACTTATTTGGTAGCCTATGATCTACTACTCGTCAATTCCATAGATGCGTACAAGAAGGGACAAGAGTTTATACCTTAGTGTCTTGAACCCAATTCTGAAATCTTCAACTTCCAGCAGCCTCCACTAGATGGCCTTCACTCTTATGACTCCTATGGATGCTTGCAGGAAGGACTAGGGTCGGTGGGAACCCTAATGGAGAGGATTGGAAGGTTTTAGGAAACCTAAACAGTTTCTGCAGCTTTTTCGTATAACATACGACGAACCTTTTTTCCAGAATGCAGCTGCCCTATTTATAGATTCCCAGAACCGACCTAGACTTCGAGCGATCGAAGTGGTTTCGATCAATCGAACATTCGATCGATCGAACCACCTTCAATCGATCGAACCTCTAGACTTCAATCGATCGAGATAACTTCGATCGATCGAACCTGTCTTGACATCATCCTCATTTGCCTTTCCAAGCATCCTAGCGGAGCTAAGAGTGGGACCTCCTAGGCTCTTTATTGTTGGCTCAGATCAGTTGATTAATTCCCATGACCAAACTCTTTGATCAGCAAATCAATCGACTGATCAGTTAACGTTTACTCCACTATAAAATGATAACTGAACTCCAACGCAAAAGAACATATCCGAAGCGATAACTAGACTTGTATGGTGTACTAATGTTCCTCTACCGTTAGCATTCGTAATCATATTCAGGTAGTCGGATAACTGTTACTGTCAACCTGAATCATGATTACTTCTTGTATTCCTTGAGTCCCATTCACCTCTCATGATTACCAAACATGTTGATAACTCTTATCAACAAGACTGCAGTACTCAGTAATCGACTTGGTGACATTCTCAAGGGAATGCTTACTCTGAAACAGAGGGTAGATTCTGTCTTGACAATATATGTTCACAACCCTATGAATATGACATACCCAAGATACCTAGGTGTTGATCTTCTATAGACCTCACTGATTGGTAAGTCAAAGCAGCCATATCCACAGTCTGTGTTCATAAACGTCTCAAGATTAAGAACACGTACCTTATACAAGTTATGAGTTCCTATCGACTGATTGACAGCCTTGAGTGTCAATAGGAAAGCTCAGGTCCGTCAATGCACTATAAGCAATAGCATATTAACTAAGAGTTACACTCTAGTGATTTGAGATTGATCACTCCATCCAATGGTAGTTAATCATGCTACAGTGTAAACCTGATGAGATATCCTAGTCTCAACATCCACTGTGACATGTTCTAAGTAACAAAGAATAACAATTCATATCTCACTTGTATGTATCTCATACATACACGAATTACTTACTATGATACTTAAGGATAACAATCATCTCATGAAAGAAACATACATAACAAAATGTAAAGCTGATATCCATATATTAAAATGTCAATGTCTCCTATATAAAGTAATGGTTTGAGGGCACAAACCCAACAAACTCCCACTTGCACTCACAACCATACAGGATTACATCTGAGACCTAGACTATTTAGATGACGATCAAAGACCTTCTGTGGCAAGGCCTTTGTAAACGGATCAGCAAGATTGTCAGTGGTGGCAATCTTGGTGACAGTCACATCTCCACGTTGAACAATATCTCGGATAAGATGATATTTCCGCTCTACGTGCTTTCCCTTTCCGTGGTTCCTTGGCTCCTTGGACTGAGCCACTGCCCCACTATTATCACAATAAAGCGTAATAGGCAACAGCGACGCTGGTACCACCTCGAGTTCCATAAGGAACTTCTTGAGCCAAACAGCTTCCTTTGCGGCTTCACAAGCAGCCACAAACTCAGCTTCTGTAGTTGAGTCTGCAATGCATTTCTGCTTAATGCTCCTCCAACTAACAGCACCACCTCCCAAGGTAAAGAGATGACCGGACGTCAACTTCCTCGAATCTTTATCTGACATAAAGTCTGAGTCAGTATATCCTACTGGAATTAACTCACTACTGCCATACACAAGCATGCAATCTTTAGTTCTTCTCAAGTACTTAAGAATGTGCTTAACGGCTGTCCAGTGCTCTGGACCAGGATTCGATTGATATCTACTGACCATGCCAACAGCAAAGCAGATATCTGGTCTAGTGCATAACATCGCATACATGAGACTTCCAACTGCCGAAGCATATGGAATTCCTGCCATGCGATTCCTCTCCACCTGTGTCTTTGGACACTGGTCCTTGGAGAATGCTAAACCATGCCTGAAAGGTAACAAACCTTTCTTCGAATTATCCATAGAAAACCTAGTTAGCACCTTATCGATATAACCAGCTTGAGACAATCCCATTATCTTTCGCTTGCGATCCCGAAAGAGCTTTATCCCAAGAATATAGCTCGCCTCTCCTAGATCCTTCATATCAAAAGTACTAGCTAGCCAAACCTTGATTGTTGATAATGCCGCTACATCATTCCCAATGAGTAGAATATCGTCAACGTAAAGCACAAGAAAGGCCACCACTTTTCCTTCACTCTTCTTGTATACACAAGGTTCATCCAGATTCTGTATGAAACCAAACGACTTGACCGCTTGGTCAAATCAGATGTTCCAACTCCTGGATGCCTGCTTAAACCCATAAATGGACTTTTGCAACTTGCATACCAAGTTACCTTTCCGACCAGCTATGAACCCTTCTGGTTGTTGCATATAGATGTCCTTCTCAAGATTGCCATTCAAGAATGCAGTCTTGACGTCCATCTGCCAGATCTCATAATCTAGGCATGCAGCAATGGATAAGAGTATCCTAATGGACTTGAGCATGGCCATCGGCGAGAAGATTTCCTCATAGTCAATGCCCTCCCTCTGAGTATAACCTTTCGCTACAAGCCTAGCCTTAAAGGTCTCAACCTTTCCATTAGATCCTCTTTTCCTCTTGTAGACCCACTTACAGCCAATGGGTTTAATATTGGCTGGAAGTTCTACAAGATCCCAGACCTGATTGGAATCCATAGATTCCAATTCAGCCTTCATAGCTTTAACCTAATGAGCTGAATCAACATCAGCCATTGCCTCTTCGTATGTGACAGGATCAGATTCAGATTCTATGGAGACAGCTTCAAAACTTCTCCTAAGAACATGTATCTATCAGGCTGGCTGATCATCCTCCCACTACGACGAGGTACCGGTGCGGAAATAGGTGAAGAAATGGTGTTTTCTTGATTTACATCGTTATTAACTGCGGGTTGGACTGAGGGCTCTCCTTCTATCTCTCTAAGATCTATCCTTCCCTTAGGTTTATGGTTCATGATATAATCATCCTCTAAGAAAATAGCATTTGTACTAACAAACACTTTCTGTTCCCTTGGATCATAAAAATACCATCCATAAGTACCCTTTGGATAACCCACAAAGTAACATACTTCCGATCTAGAATCCAATTTGCTTATCTTTCCTTTCAGCACATGTGCCGGACACCCCCATATCCGGAGATGTTGCAAAGAAGGCTTGCGCCCAATCCACATCTCTCGTGGTGTCCTTGGAACAGATTTGCTTGGTACTAGATTTAGTATGTAAGCAGCGGTTTCCAAAGCATAACCCCAAAGGAATAATGGTAACTCAGAATAACTCATCATCGACCTAGTCATGTCTAAAAGAGTCTGATTCCTTCTCTCCGCTACACCATTCTGCTGAGGCGTACCAGGTGCAGTCAACTGTGACAGAATCCCATTCTGTACGAGGTGATCAATAAACTCATTAGAGAGGTACTCGCCACCTCGATCAGATTGAATGGCTTTGATATGTGTGCCCAATTGCTTCTCCACTTCAGTCCTAAACTCTTTGAACTTTTCAAAGGCTTCAGACTTGTGCTGCATTAGGTACACATATCCATACCTAGAGTGGTCATCGGTAAATGTTATGAAATACTCATAACCACCCCTTGCTCTAATATTTATTGGTCCACACACATCAGTATGAACTAATTCCAACAATGCATTGGTCCTATTGCCCTTTGCGGGAAAGGGCCTTTTTGTCATCTTACCCTCTAAACAAGACTCACAGACTTCCATTGGTTCGAGAACCAAATCGCCTAAGATCCCTTCTTTGACTAGTCTTCCAATCCTATTTAGATTGATATGGCCAAGCCTCATGTGCCAAAGCCTTGTTAGATTAGTGGAAGGTCTCTTTCTTGTAGATGGTATATTAACCACTGAGTTATTAAGTTCCATGCAAGAGTCTTTAGAAATATTGGGAGTAATCACATACAAACCATTTGATTTAACACCAGAACATATAAATTAAAAGAACTATTTCTTTTAATCACAACTTCAGTTCCAAAATGAAAAGAATAACCATTATTCGATAAATTAGAAACTGAAATTAAATTACGTCTCATTGAAGGGATGTAAAGTACATCTGATAAAATCAAAATTTTATTGTGTAGAAATTCTAAAACTACGACTCCTATAGCAACCGTAGAAACGGTTGCGCTAGAACCTAGAGTAAGTACGATTTCCCCATCACTGCACCTCCTGGTTGATCTGAACCCCTGCAATGAATTACAGATATGGTTAGTCGCACCAGAATCAATGCACCAAGTGTTTGAAGTATCCGCTATAAAACTTACTTCAATCACATGTGATTCAATCATACCTTGAACTCTTGTAGCTAAGAATTCTGGACAGTTCCTCTTCCAGTGGCCCTTCTCACCGCATTGGAAACACTTTCCTTTGCCTTGGCCACCCACCTTCCCTTTGCCCTTACATTTTACCTTAGATTTTGCAATCTTAGGGACTGGTCCAACACTTGAACCACCAGTGCTAGCTTTCTTCTTCCCTTTCTTTCCTTTCGGCACAGATCGGGAGGAGGAAGCGCTTTTCTCAACGTTCAAAACGTTGACCCCAGGTTTGATCACCCCTTCCGCTGCCAAAAGAGAACTCATCAATTCGCTCATTGAAATATTCATTTGATTCATATTATAGTTAAGTTTAAATTGAGAGAATGAAGGCGACAGCGAATTAAGGATCATATCAACTTGGGTCTGTGCATCGATGTTGGCACCTAGGGTCTCCAGCTCGTTTAAATAACCAATCATTTTTAAAACATGTTCCTTGACTGGAGTCCCTTCCGACATCTTTGCACTCATTATCTTTTGCATGGCTACCTGTCTGGCAAGCCTGCCATGCTCCCCAAACATCTTTTTCAGGGATGTGATAATGTCACTGGCAGAATCATTCGATTGGAATTGGTGTTGCAATACACCAGCCATTGAGGCCAGAATATAGCAACGAGCCATTCCATTCGACTTCTTCCATTTGTCGAACTCGCGTCTGGCAGCTGCCGAAGCATTTGCCACGGGTTCTTCAGGGCATGGGGTGGTGAGGACATATATGTGATCCTCCGCAGTTAACACGATGTCAAGGTTACGTTTCCATTCAGTGTAGTTGTTTCCAGTTAACTTGTTTTGAGTGAGTATGGTGGCAAGTGGACTAAATGCAGATCCAGACATTATGATTACTGAAAATCAAACAAACAAAATAAACATGGATATCAGGATTTGACAGTTTGAAATAAAAGAATCCTTAAAACTCTTATTTTAAAACAAAGTCGCCGGAATATCGAAACAAAAGAGTAAAGCCTCCGTGTGGAGGTCAATTTTCTATTTTTCGATTAATCAAGACTTGTCCGCTATGCAACTCTTGCAAAACAAGTTATGACTCCCGATCCCTTTTGATCTCTAAGTTTCTGAACAATGCCCCGTGTGGGATCCCTTATCCATAGCTTAGCTAGTGTGTACCATTAACTAGGATCCAATCACAACCGTCTCAAGTAGCGCCTCCGTGTGGTGGTCACCCTCTAACACGTCTGATTGATCCTATCATAAGAAGTTCACTCCTAGTAACCAATGAGTAATGCACCCTCCGTATGGAATGATCACCCCTGACGAGGTGACACAGAATGCACCACTCATCTTACAGTGAACCGTTAATGGAAGATCGTGGGTGTAATCAATAAGACCCTCTCCCACTAGTTTTAGTAAAAAGGATTTTGCTTTTTGAAAAAAAATCTGTTTCTACACACTTCCCATAAACATCTAATGTTTACTAATGTGTTGAAAACGGTTTTTTTTTTTTGAATTTTATTTTAGAAAACTTGTTTTGCGTGCATGCAACAATGTATTATACGCCAATCACAAACCAAGCACATAAAACAAAAAACTAAAATGAAATATAGGCATTCAAACAATGCCTCTATCTCCCATGGCTCTATCTCTATAGAACCTCCCTTTTGGTTTGATCGCCTCCAGCTCCATCTTTATGGACAACGGCTCCTCGCTCCATCTTCATGGATTTTCTAATTCTATTACATTTGTCCTATGCTTCTTTCGAAGTTTACAATTTATCTAGAAATAGAAATAACAACAAAATAAAAGGCTAGGGAAACCGGTGCGACTTTCCTTTTCGTAGGATTGAAGTCGCAGCGCCCTTTACATATGCCTTAAAAACAAACCAAACTTAAATTAAAACATGCACCAGTCTCAAACAATTTAAATACAAATATTCAAATGATTTGGTGCCATGGGAGATAGCGACTAATCTAGCTGCAAAAGGGTTAGTCGTACATGTGGACCACTGCGAATGAGGAGGTCCTGACGCTCTCCCTCGATAGTGTCCCGGGACGGATCCCAAGGAGCACACTTCAGGGAAAACTAGGACTTCCTCACGCGATCCTAGAGACAAAGAGTCGCCACCTAATTTTTATCGGGAATTAGGAAACCCAAGTTTGACTCGCCCAAAATTGAATAAGGTTACTCGCCCTTCATTACCAGAAACAAGGTTCGGGGGTCTTGGTACGAGAGGGGAAGGAGCCCAAGCAGGACTAAAGCACCCCCTCCTCGCCCTACCGAATGGTAGGCCTTGATTCAAATATCCTTGTTATTAATTCATAATAGATGTTGTTTCCTCAAACATACTAGATAGGTATATACATGGCAAAAAGAAACATCTAATGAAAATCATTTCAAGAGACTAAATCAAGTAGAAAGAGGATGCTCATGTAATACAAGGGAGAAGTATACTCACAGTGGCTAGTCCCGCCCGGGACCGATGCAAATAAAGTAAACATGTCATGATATGCAAAGGGAACGAGAAGACTTACATTGGTTGACTCAAGCGGAGTCGCGAAAGCAAAAAGAATGGAAACGTGCAATGCAATCATGCAACAATCCTAGATAAGATGTCTCTAACAAATAATCATATAAACGGAGACTACCCTAAAGGAAATGTGTCGTTGAAATCAAAGTTGTAAACCTAGAAAAATTCTAAAAGAAAGGATAGAGATAGTACATGATACATGGGCACTAAGCCACATGTAGACGAGGCAAACCACAAATCGACGTCCGGGTCCAAGGCACTTAATTCTCTGCACTAAGACACCAAAGAATACCCAAAGCATTGCAAAAATACAAGCAAACAAATGATATGCATGATAAACAAAGAAAACATGTCATCAATCAAATTTCCAGATTCAGCAACCTCTAATGAATCCTATCAAAAGTGGTCTTAAACATGAGCTGGATAAAAACCCTTTTACAGAAAGTTAGATACATGTCTTAGGGAACTTCTCCAAAAAGTGGGACCTCAATATCAATTTTATTGTTTGAGAAATAAATGTTTTGGGAACAGTGGATCAGGACTGTCCATTGTTCTTGTAAAAATCATAATTAAATCTACAAAAATCATATGAAGCTCTATTTGGTGTCAAAAGAAAGCTATTTCATTGTAGTATATGATAAAAATAAACCCATGGACATTCTGTAATCACAAGGTTTCTGAAAAAGTGTTTTAAACAAACTCTGTTATTCTGGAAATTTGGTATCATTTGACAAATGAATGCAAAACATAATAGAAGTATAATAGAAGTTCATGAATCATGTTAACCAAGTTGATTTAAGCTTTTGATCTCTCATCCATTTATCCTAGGTGATTTCTAAACCAAGTTTTATTCATCAATTGTTGTTGAGTGATCAAGGTATGACCATTTTGTATACATGATCATATTTGTAATTAAACTTAGAAAATTCCAGAATAGTTGTATCAACTTTAAACGCTTAGAAAACGATCCTAACTCGATCGTATGCTCACGATTTTACATCGGCATATAGATATATGAGTTAGGAATCATCCCCAAAAAGCGGAACGTCGATAACTATTATAGATTTTCTGAAATTCAAGCACAAAGAGACGATGTTCAAATCTGTCAACCGATTTCTCAACAATTTCTAAAAATAGTATATGAATCCTAAAAGCTCTCAAAACGGACCGGATGAAAGCTAATTCATCAAAGTTTACTCAGAAAATTTGAAATCCATCAAACTATGGGTTTTGATGGACCAAATCTAATGGACAAAACCAATCTGCTTTGCTGAATTTTTATCTAGTTCATTTTAAAGTGTGAGGAAAACATTTTAGTGATAGTTGAAGCTTATTAGAGAGATCAAACTCATAGATCAACTTAATTATCATGATTCCCAATCAATTTAGCCCTCAAGTTCTATGAAGAACTTTTAGATCAAGGATCAAAGGGACTTATAAATATCATGTTGGAGATGAAATTCAATAGGAATTCTAGGTAATAGGAATAATCAAGAGATAGGTATGAACATAGAAATCATCCTTCTCATAGATCATATTTCCAAACCATCATGGAATTCAAAATAGATATATGTATATATATATAATCATGTATGCATGAATCTAAACTAAAATTGAAGAATGAAACCAAAATTGAAAATCAAAGTGAAAAACAATCTCTAATTGTAAATTATCAATAAAAATCAAAGAGATTTGGATCTAACTATGTGAGTGTGTGAAGAACATGAGAGGAAGAAGATGAGTGTTCTAATAAGTAGAAATAGAACTAAGTTAGATCCAAATCTTATAGATCTATATATACAAAGTAGGAATTAGAGATGAACTATAGTGTTTACCTCTTGGAGGATTCTCAATTACAAGACCAAAATTGATTTGAAGATCTTCTTCTTCAAGTGTTATTCAAGTGTTCTTCAAGCACTCATCCATGGAAGTTGAGGGAGGCAATTGATGTTCAAATTGTGGTCTAATTAGCCTAAGTTAATCTAAATTCAATTCATAATTTTCTCTCTCTAGAATTCACCTAAATTGAAAGTATATTCAAAGTATACTTATCTCTCTTGTATGTGCTTCTATGTGTGTTTGTATCTCTAAGTATATTCAAGTGTATCTCTTCCAAGTGTCTAGTGTGTTAAGATGTGTTCTCATATGAGATGTATGAGATCTTATATAGAGTTTTGAAGACTTAGCTCTTAAGTTTCAGGGTTAAAACAGGATTTTTAGAGCTTAAAAGAGGGTTAAAATGGCCATTTCGGAGCCTGATACGCAATTTCCAGGCAATTTCCTCGCAGTGGGAAGCTTCTAGAAGGGTCTGGAACTCAAAAAGCTCCGTGGAGGACACAAATGGAAGTGGCGGTTATGGTGGGACCCGCCACCCCTATACCCAAAACCGCCATTTACTATTTGGGTCCCTCTGGTCACCCACAAGCTCTGTTTCAAAAATCACGTGCACTGCTTTTCCAGATTTTTGTAAAAATGCTTTTTGGTGTCCGAAATCGTCCGTTTACGTACCGTTGGAAAGCTGTCAGGTTGAATTTCAGTATAAAAATATTTCCAGAGGTTTTATAATGAGAATTGAAGTCCAATTGAAGTCCGGAAGTCCTCCGGAACTTTCGTCGTCTTTTTGAAATCAAATGACGTCTTTTCCAAAATTGCTTTCAAATGTGCGTCGATTTCGAACTTTTCTTTAAAATTGAATCTCTGGATACCTAGAATACTGCGTTTAGAACACTTAATGTTCATATAACCCTGAGAGAATATGAATTCTGAGAGATGATTCTGACAAAACCGGGATTTATCCATGGAAAAGGGCTT
Organism: Hydrangea macrophylla; assembly: GCA_033977485.1. Taxonomy (NCBI): domain Eukaryota; kingdom Viridiplantae; phylum Streptophyta; class Magnoliopsida; order Cornales; family Hydrangeaceae; genus Hydrangea; species Hydrangea macrophylla. Next base: position 57,868,505 of record CM066997.1, on the reverse strand, counting down.
TTCTGAGCTTGAAGTCACTTTCCGAAGTCCGATCTTCTGATTGTGTGGAATCCAGTACCTTCCACGGGGTACTTTTCATCATCGAATCCTCCAAGACGTTGTCCACCCTAAATCCTATCAGTGTGGTCAAAATTGGGTGTCTACAGTTTGCCCCTCTTTGGCAGAGCTTGTTGTGAACAACGTGAACTGCAAGTGAGTGCCAAAGCCTTGAAGGCACCCAAATAACCATACTGAGAGGTTTTAGGAAAAACAAAAAATTCGCAAAATCAAGAAATTCAAAATCAGAGAAAATCAAGAAATTACGAATGCAAGAATGCAATGCAATGCTGGGTAGAGGCGGCTAAGTTGAAGCTGATGCTGGTCGTGCTCCGCTGGAGCTGCCTACGTATCCTTTCCAGGAATCAGACCAGGGCGTAGTTCAAGCGCGCGGGAAAACGGAAAACAAACAACAACAATGCGGATGAAATGCTCCTATCATAGGATGCTGGTGCAGTATGAAAACATGAAATGTGAAAGTGCTAGAGGAATCATCCTCAAGGGTTCCCTAGATGCAAAATCTAATGCAAAGGATGCAACGACTCTCTCTCACAGTCGAATATGCTAAAGGTATCTTGGATGATTCTCGAGGTTTTTGTCAAAGTTATTCTTCTGATCTTAAGGCTCGTAGGCGTCATCTGTATCCTGGACGACTCTTGAAATAGCGAAGTATCTTGGATGAATTCTGAGTCATGTCAAACAACTGGACGATTGCTGGTGTAGAGTCCTTCTGCTGGGGACGATTACTGATGTAGAGTCCTTCTGCTGGGGACGATTGTTAATGTAGAGTCCTTCTGCTGGGGACGATTGCTGAAATAGGTCCTTCTTCTGTGGACGATTGCTGATGTAGAGTCCTTCTGCTGGGGACGATTTGCTGATGTAGAGTCCTTTTGCTGGGGACGATTGCTGGTGTAGAGTCCTTCTGCTGGGGACGATTGCTGATGTAGAGTCCTTCTGCTGGGGACGATTGCTGAAACAGGTCCTTCTTCTGTGGACGATTGCTGATGTAGAGTCCTTTTGCTGGGGACGATTGCTGATGTAGAGTCCTTCTGCTGGGGACGATTGCTGATGTAGAGTCCTTTTGCTGGGGACGATTGTTGATGTAGAGTCCTTCTGCTGGGGAAAAATCTTCTGAAACAGGTCTCTCTGCCGGAGACAAATCTTCTGCTCTTCTGAAACAGGTCCTTCTTCTAGACAAATCTTCTGTAACAGGTCTGGAAACAAGTCTTCTGAAACAGGTCTCTCTGCCGGAGACAAATCTTCTGTTCTTCTGAAACAGGCCCTTTTTCCGAGGACAAATCTTCTGTGGCAGGTCTAGAAACAAATCTTCTGAAACAGGTCTCTCTGCCGGAGACAAATCCTCTGTTCTTCTGAAACAGGCCCTTCTTCTGGGGACAAATCTTCTGTGGCAGGTCTAGAAACAAATCTTCTGAAACAGGTCTCTCTGCCGGAGACAAATCCTCTGTTCTTCTGAAACAGGCCCTTCTTCTGAGGACAAATCTTCTGTTCTGATGCACGGATTCTGAGAGATACACAAATTCTGAGAGATGACCCTTCTTCTGAGAGCAACCCACGGATACACGATTCTGATTTTGAGAGAAACCCTACATTCTGGAGGCAACCCTGATATGCGATGCTGAGAAATACATGATTCTGAGAGAAACCCTACATTCTGGAGGCAACCCTGGATACACGATTCTGATTCTGAGAGAAACCCTACATTCTGGAGGCAACCCACGATTCTGAGAGAAACCCTACATTCTGAGAGCAACCCACGATTCTGAGAGAAACCCTACATTCTGGAGGCAACCCTGGATACATGATGCTTGCGAGAAACTTAATTCTGAAAGTTCTCTACTGGGGAGATCCTATGATTCTGAGAGATGCACGAATTCTGTATACCTTGACAATATCTGGAAATTCTCTGCTTGAGGAGATATCTGAGGTTTCTGGGACGCGAGCACATATTCTGGAGGCCCTGCTGATTCTTTCTGAGACTCATATTGGTGCTTCGACCAACGCAATCATTCTTGTAACACGTCAGGCTTACTCTAACCCTTTCTGAACATCTCGCATTCTGACCCATCTTCTGAAAGTCCTTTCTGGATGTAATTCTCAAGCGACAGTAGACTCAAATGTCCATTTTCTAAGACAACTCATAATCAATCCCAAAACGACGGGAGTTTGCCGTTTCTCGGCCACTTTCAGGCTGCGGTGCCTTTGATTCTTCTCATCTAGGGGACTTTTTTCAATTCTTGAATGGATTTTTACCAAGATTCAAATCTCCAGAGGTCCTCTAGACCAATTCCAACAAGTTTTAAGCACTCTCAAGGCTTATATATCAAAAATGGACCAATCCGGGATCAAATCAAGAGTTCCGGGGGTCAAAACGCGAATATAGAGCAAAATGGGGAAATGGCAGGAAGTGAATAGTAAATGGCGGTTCCCCACACCCCCTTGGGAACCGCCAGCCGCAACTTTGGGGTTTTAAACCCATTTTCTTCTTTGTTCTTCATTCATTTCTTCTTCAATGCATCACCTCTACCTTCTAAGGTGCTCAAATCTTGCAATTTCTTGATGTTTTGAGTGATTTCTTGCATTAAAACCTCCAAAAACTTTGTTGATTTCATCAACTCCTCCCTATTCTAGGGGATTCAAGTACCAAGGTTTTTACTATTCATCATCTTCAACCTCTTATCTTCAAGCTTCAAGCATCAACAACCATGAGTTCCCATGGACAAGGTGAAAGTTCTAGAACACGTAGAAGCCAATTTCAAGCTAGTGGAGCTTCATCAACTCAAACCATGGAGTATGCAACCATGAAAAATCCACTAAATCATATCTCTAGGAGGGCCTTTCGTCAAGAGGTAACCCATTCTTTAATTACTCCTTTGTTTCACATCTTCATACGTGTCTCTTTATTCTTGCGATTCCTTAGAAATCATCCTTTTTCTTTTTAGAATGTGGTTGGTCATCTTAGAGGTCATGGTAGCCATGGAAAATGCCTTGAATGGTTTAATGAATTGTCGGAGTCGCGTCCCCAAGTAGTAGCCAATATCAAGCAAGCGGGCTTTGGGTCGTTTGTAACCTTATTGGAGAGATCGACTAATGATTTGGCCATGATTCAAGCTCTTGCTGAAAGGTGGTGGGATTCCACAAATACTTTTCACATGCCTTTTGGGGAGATAACCATGACCCCTCTTGATTTTGCAATGATAACCGGCATCTCATTTGGCGGGCATCGTCTTGCCTTTGCAAAGAACATCCATAGACATCCTACTATCATTGAGCGTCTCCTAGGCATCATCCCATCCCAGAGAGATCTTCACGGATCGAGCGTAGGCATCACATGGTTCATCAACAACTTCAGGCCTTCTGAAAGAGCGGCTCAATTTACCGATATGCAGCTTACCCGTGCTTTCATCTTGTATTTGCTTGGTTGCTCTCTTCTTTCTACTCGAGCTGAGCGGATTACATTGAATATGCTTGATAGTCTTCGAAATCTTGAGGAGATTGCAGATTTTGATTGGGGCTCTGCTGGTTTAGCCATTCTGTATAGTCATATGGGGGAGCATTCTCGAGGCAAATCCCCTGGATTCGGCGGATTCTGGAGAGCTTGGGAGGTACTGAAAATATTTTCATTTCCAGTTTTTATCATTTGATGTTCTGCTGTTTTGACCACTGCTTTATTTTCTCTTGTAGGTGTGGGCCTTTGAGTATTTCTCCATGACGGCTCCATCATTCCGGGAGGAAGAGATTCATATTTTTCCACGGGCTCTGAAGTGGCGTCGCCAAGCCGTAGGTACCAAGAATGATGCTCATAATGTTATTTCTTGCCGGAATTTTCTTACCCGTCTCAGATTCACCCAAGTTAACTGGCATCCTTGGGTGACAAATGGAGATGTGACTGAGATTGGCTTAGCTAGACAGATGACTGGAGAGAGGATTCTTCTTGAGGGTCCCTCTGTTCTTGAGTGGTATCTTGGAGAGAGAGTAGCTCCTCAGACTGATTTGGAGGATCGTCTCTTAGTGCCACAGGATCCGCCTTCTTGTATGAGGTCGGCGCAGAATTTGGAAGATGAAGATCTTATTAATGCTTTGAACGGAATTCCTTCAGCCTCTTCTACTCTGTTTGAGGAGAACTATGACGTCTTCAGGGTTACTCATCTGATGCCTAATTTCCCGCTCTCGGATGACCCGCAGGTATTTCACGACTTCTTCATTTCTGATCGAATGCTTGCTTTATCTTATTTCTCATCATCATTTGCAGGGGAGTTCTTTTGTGGATGGCCCTGGTCGACCTCTACCTCTCATTCCTCCTTGTGATTGGCGAGCCTCGACCATGCTGCGCGGAGTTATATCTTCTGTAGAGATCCCCCGTGATCTTGTAGAGCCTCAGCTAGTTTCAGAACAACATGAGTCCGTTCCCCGAGCCGTTTTCAATGAAGAGTGAGCTTATGCACAGAATCTGAGGGCTTGGAGCCTTGCTCGTGAGGGACATGTAAGTAATTTCTAAACTCATTACCTCTGATTCTTCTGATCTTTCTGACCATATCTTTCTTCTCTTTGCAGTGGGATGGCATGTGCCAGACTTACATAGACCGTGATGCGGCCCTGGTAAATTTCTTGACCTTTTCTTCTTATCTCATTGCTTTTTCAAACCCCTATACTGATTCTTTTCTTCCACAGGTGGCTCAAGTTAGGCAGCTTCAATCACAGTTGGAGCGGATGAATGCAGGCCCTTCTGGTGGGGCTGGTGGGTCTAGGCGAAGGCGCCAAATTGAAGATGATGATAGCTCTACGGCCTCAGATATGCCTGCTCGGTACCCACGGGCTACTCGTCGTCGCTGATGATGATCATATGCACCCATGACTATCTTTCTGTTTTTCTTGCTTTCTGTGCTGAGACTGATGTTGATGTATTCTGTCTGAGACTTGATGGGCTTGTACTCTTGACTTTGCTTGATGCTGTTTTATGCTATCCTTCTGTTTCGCTTTGCATCCCTTGTCACGAGACTGATTTGATTGACACTTTGCACACTGACACACAGGACTCGATTTTACAGGGAAAGGAAATTTCTGACGATTCCTCTTTCTCGACAATGTCTTTTGACTTGGATATTTGAATTTTCTAAGGATTTGCATGTTTTGAAAATGAGATTTTATCTTGTAGCAGGATATTGTGTTGGCTTTGTATGTAATCTTGAAGCTTTTGAAAATTTTCCACATAATGTTTCAGTCTTGACATTAGATTCACATCTTTAGATTGCTAAAAAACTTTTCAACTTAATATCAAGAATTACCAGATTTTTCACTTAGGTGCTTTCTGATAGCCAAGTGATCCAGAGAGGACAGGTAGCGAGGTATGGGCAAACGACAGTTTGCCCCTAGTTGACAGAGATAAATGGAAGTTTGGGCAAACGCAGTTTGCCCCTAGTGTGGCAGTGATATCTTGAGGCTTTGGGCAAACTTGAAAGTTTGCCCCTAGTTTGCAAGGTTCAGGGATCGAGAGCCAGGAAAGCTCGCCTACTTATCCCCAAGTGGGAATCAGATCCAAAGTAGTTCGGCCAGGTCTTGAAAGAAAGTATGGTTGAGGGTTTCAGGAGCAGTGACCGAACCGAGCAGGTTGCCTACATATCCCCAAGTGGGAATCAGGTCAAGTGTAGTTCCTCGAATGCTGGAGGTTTTGAAAGAACAGGTTTTGAAAGAAAAGGCTTTTAAGCATAGTATCTCTTGAGATGGTCAATGTTGATTGGCTGATTGAACTCAACTCCATCTAGATCCATCAGGTATGCCGCTCCTCCAGAGAGAAGCTTCTTGATGACGTATGGGCCAACCCAATTTGGCTTAAATTTCCCTCTAGGATCGAAAACGGGTGCTTTTAAGGCTTTAAGCACAAGGTCGCCTTCCTCAAGTTTTCTTGGACGGACCTTCTTGTTGAATGCTCGAGCTATTCTTCTCTGATACACATGCACATGATCAATTGCGGCCAACCTTTTCTCATCAAGTAACATTAGCTCCTCATATCTATCTCTTAGCCAATCAAATTCTGGAATCTCGGATTCTGCCACAACTCTCAAAGATGGTAGTTCTATTTCAACTGGGAGTACTGCTTCCATTCCGTAAGCCAATGAATAAGGAGTGGCTCCTGTAGATGTTCGGATAGATGTTCTGTATCCCCACAGTGCATACGGTAACTTCTCATGCCAATCTCGGTATGTATCAGTCATCTTTCTTAGGATCGTCTTCAAATTCTTATTAGCTGCTTCAACTGCCCCATTTGTTTGTGGCCTATACGGCGCTGACATGTGGTGCATGATCTTGTATTCTTCTAGTAGATCCAAAACCTTTTTCTGGAAGTGACTGCCATGATCGGATATCAACTCATGAGGGACCCCGTATCGGCAGATTATATTTCTTCTGATAAATCTGGCCACATCTTTAGCCTTCAATGTCGCATAAGACTCTGCTTCCACCCATTTTGTGAAATAATCAATTGCTACCAGGATGTATTGATGCCCATTAGACGCCTTCGGGGTTACTTCTCCAATAACATCTATTCCCCAAACTGAGAATGGCCAAGGGGTAGTCATGTTGTATAGCAGTGACGGCGGCACATGCTTCATATTGGCATGGATCTGACATTTGTGACATTTTCTGACATATTCATAGCAGTCCTTGTCCATAGTAGTCCAATAATATCCTTGTCGGATGATCTTCTTAGCTAACATGTGTCCACTCATATGAGGACCACACACCCCTTCGTGAATTTGCTCCATCATCTTTCTCGCACTGTTTCCATACAGACATGTCAAGTTGAATCCATTGTGAGATCTCTTCAATAGATTTCCACCACAAATCATGAACTGAGCCGAGAATCTTCTTATGGCTCTCTTGTCTTTCTCGGAGGCGCTTTCCGGATATTCCCCATTTTCAATGAAGTTCCACACGTCGGTGTACCACGGAAGTTCTTCTGCTTCTTCTATTTCCCCAATCATCTCATAAGACGGCTTTTCCCTTTGTTCAATCATCAAAGGAGTTAGCTTTATCCCCACAGGAATCTCAATCATTGACGCTAAAGTAGCCAAAGAGTCTGCTAGCTGATTTTCTTCTCGAGGCAGGTAGAAGAACGTGATATGCAAGAAACGAGTTCGTAAAGAATCAAGATACTCATGATAGGGTTTTAACTTCTCTTCCTTGACTTTCCAATCTCCTCGAACTTGGGATATGATCAAATTGGAATCCCCGAATACATCAAGTTTCCTTACCTCTAAAGTCAATGCGGCTTCTAGCCCCAAGATACAAGCTTCATACTCAGCAGTGTTGTTGGTGGAAGTGTACTTCAGCTTAATAGAGAACGGGGTATGTGCTCCTTCAGGGGATACAAGGATGATCCCCACTCCATATCCTTTTTGGTTTGCAGCTCCATCAAAGTACATTTTCCACACATCTTCTTTTAATTCCATCAATCCTTCGTCAGGGAACATGAACTCTCCTTCGTTTTCCAGATTTATCGGATGTTCTGCTAAATGTTCTGCGACAGCCCTTCCTTTAACAGATTTACTCGTAGCATGTATCAAGTCAAACTCAGATAGCATCAATGTCCATCGGGAGATTCTTCCGGTCAATGCTGGTTTTTCAAATAGGTACTTCAAAGGATCCATTCGGGAGATTAAAACAACAGGGAAGGCCAACATATAATGCCTCAGACGACGAGTGGCCCAAACCAAAGCCCAACATGTCTTTTCTAACGGAGAATACTTCAATTCGTATCCAGTCATCCTTTTACTTAAGTAGTAAATGGCTTTCTCTGTACGCCCTTCATCTCCTTCTTGGGCTAACATGCATCCCATAGCATTCTCTGACACGGATAAGTACAACAGCAAAGGCTTCCCTGACTTCGGGGGTGAAAGAACCGGTGGGTTTGATAAATAAGCCTTGATCTTGTCAAAAGCTTCTTGACATTGATTGTCCCATTCGAATTTCTTCCCTTTTCTCAACAAGCTGAAAAGCGGATCGCAAGTAGCAGTGAGCTTAGATATGAAGCGGCTGATGAATTGGATTCTTCCCAGAAATCCTCTTACTTCCTTTTCATTTGTCGGAGGCGGCATATCCATAATAGCCTTGATCTTTGTGGGGTCAACCTCAATTCCTCTCTGTGTGATGAGAAATCCCAGCAGCTTTCCGGTGGTAACTCCAAAAGTACACTTCTGTGGATTCAATCTCATTCTGTATTTCCTTAATCTTTCAAAGAACTTGGCGAGTGCTGTTAAATGCCCACTTCTTTCTTTGGACTTAACAATCATATCATCCACATAAACTTCTACCTCTTTATGGATCATGTCATGTAACAAAGTAGTAGCAGCTCTCTGATAGGTTGCGCCAGCATTCTTTAACCCAAATGGCATCACTCGGTAGCAATACGTCCCCCAGTGAGTTGTGAATGTAGTCTTTTCTCTGTCTTCGGGTGCCATTAAAATCTGATTGTACCCTGAGAAACCATCCATGAATGATAACAACTCATGCCCCGCGGTGCTATCTACCAGAACATCTATGTGTGGAAGCGGAAAATCATCCTTAGGACTAGCCTTGTTTAGATCTCTGAAGTCAACACATACACGGATCCTTCCATCCTTCTTTGGCACAGGAACTATATTGGCTATCCATTCCGGATATTGGGTTACCATCAGGAATCCAGCTTTCAATTGTTTCTCAACTTCTTCTTTGATCTTCAAAGTCCATTCGGGTCTCATGCGTCTCAACTTTTGCTTAACAGGTTTTGAATTTGGAAAGAGAGGGATGTGGTGTTGGACAATCTCTGGATCGATGCCTGGCATATCTTGGTAGGACCAAGCGAAAACATCTTTAAATTCTTTTAATAAGTTGATTAGTTCATTGCTTTCTTGTGAAGTGAGTGTGGTGCCAATATGAACATTTTGTGGATTATCTTCATTATCCAAGTTTATTAGCAAAGTTTCTTCAATAATCTTGCATGCAGATTCATTTTCATTTTCAATTAATCTTTGCAAATCCTCAGAAATTTCAAAATCAAGATCATCAGACACAGAAGAGTAAGCAAAATCCTCGTTCATTTCATTAACATTTTTGGGTACATCAAAAGCAAAAGCAGACTCAACATCATGGCTCATATTGGCCTTTACAGACTTCCGGGGAAATGGGGGAGGGGATTTGTTGACTTCCGATTCTATCACCCAATTGTTCAGAGCTCCCTCTATTGGCTTGATTTCTTTCACATTTCCCAGTGCTTCTTCGGCATCCATCAGCATGTTCAGCTCTTCATCCATTAGCATGTTCAAATCATCACTTGTCATCAGCTCAGCCCAGTCCTTCCTTTCTTTCTTGATAGGCGGAGTATACAAGAACGGATCCTCATAGTCGGAGAACTCATGTTTGAAGAAAATCTCAAATCCAGGCTTAATGTTCTTGGTAGCCGGATCATACCATGGTTCAGGGAACCCACAGAAGGGAAAGTCATCGCCTTCTTTCACGAAGTATCCATTCAGGATTCTTGGCCCAGAAACAACCATCGGCCCTTTTCCTTTTGTCATCTTCTTCTTATCTTCTTCAGTCAATTGATACCCAAGCCCAGATTTATCTTTCTGTCCGTGGAAGTTCGGTGGTTCAGTTATTCCTTGTTGACGACGACCTAGTCCCATTCCAGGAAAATAGTTCATCTTCCGCACCATATGAGCCACTTTAGGATTGGCATACTGGTCAAAGTACAATGGCATGACTTCAGGGATCCAATTCTGTCCCACTTCTTCTTGTAGATCTTTGGCAACCGGGTTTCCCTTCTCGAACATCTTTCTATATTCGCGTCCGGTGATGAACGGCTTCTTTTTCTTGATTGGAGTGATTTCTTCGCCCCAGACAGATGCATCAGGAAGTTTCTTCTCATAGCTGAGTCGATCCCAAACGGATTTCTTTTTCTTAGCTCCTTCATTTATTTCCCACAAAGTTGAATCCTCCTAATTCATTTTCTTCTTCCGGTGTTTGGACTTCTAGCACAGGACCATGGCTTGTCCCTTCTTCTTTGATCCAGCTATCCCCAAAGATTGTTACCAAATCCTCTTTCCAGATGAACTTGACTTTCTGGTGGAGAGTGGAGGCGACTGCATCATTCACATGTAACCACGGACGTCCCAATAGCAGATTAAAGCTAGCCGGAATATCAATCACTTGGAAATCAGCTTCTTTGTTTAATGGCCCGACTTCAATTTTCAACTTAATCATTCCCACAATGGCCCTTTTGGTGTTATCATAGGCCCTCACAGTTTGTGTTGATGGCAAGAGTTCTGAAATAGACAACCCCATTCTGAGAGCTGTTTGGAGAGGACATACATTCAAGGCTGACCCATTATCTACCAAGCAAACCGGTACTCTATTCCCCAGGCAATGTACAGTGATGTAGAGAGCTCTGTTGTGGTGTGCCCCTTCCGGCGGTAAATCTTCATCTGTGAATGTGATTACAGGCTTACAAGGCTTTGAAGAGATCATGTTTACTAGATCTTCGGGAGTAGTATTGACAGAAACATCCAAACGATTGAGAGTATCGAGCATGGCCTGCCTGTGTTTGTGAGAGGTCATAAGTAATCCCCATACTGAGATCCAAGCTTGTGTTTTCTTCAATTGCTTTAGGATTTCATCTTCTTCTTCGCTCACGGCTCCTTTACCAGCCTCTTTTGCTTTGACGACTTCTTTCTCATTCCATGTTTCTTTTCCACGATTTTCTAACTCATGAGGCTTGAAATGACGTCCGGAACGGGTCAAGTGGTTTGCTTCATTGGTGATCCAGATAGACTCAAGTTCTTTGGCTAACTTTTCGGTGCCAACAGTGATTTTCCAAACAGAATCATCGGGGATTATGGTATTATTAACGGAATCATCCTCATCATCATACCACCAATCTTCTTCTTCTTTCATCATTGCAATAAGATCGTCATCTTTGATTTCAAGGTTCTCGACAGGCTTTAGCAATTCTTCTATCGGCTCAGTGCTTTGTTTCTCGGTGACTGCTTCTATGGGCTTTTCTTCCTCATACCAGATCGAGTCGTCGGTGATGGCATTGGGATCCCACCATTCAATCGTAAGATTTCCGTTGGCTATTTCTTCTTTAAAAGCCAGTGCTTCTTCGACCCATTCTTCCTCTTCCATATTCCTCAAGATGCAAATTGCAGCGTCTTCCGGAAGTTGAACATCCATAGCTGGTTGATTCGAGGATGTGATGTAGATCTTTGGGTTATAAATCTGAGATCCTTCTTCTACAAAGTTAACATTTGGCATGTTCCCCTTATGATTAGGGAGAGGATTCTTCTGAACATTTGGCTGAGAGGGAGGAGGGGAGATGACCCCTTTTTCAATCAAGTCTTCAATTTCATGGCGAAGTCTCCAGCATCTATCTGTGCTATGTCCACGGCCTTGATGAAAGTCACAAAAGAACTCTGTTTTGAAACCCGGTGGAAGTGGATTTGGCTCTGGTTTAGGTTCCAATTTCTGCAAGTACCCTTTTTCTATCATTCTTTCAAGTGCGGTGCTTAGTGGCATCCCCAAGTCGGAAAATTCTCTTTTCTCTCTCGACTGTTTCTGATTTTGACTTCCTCTTGCATTAGCCATACTTCGACGCTCTTTCTGAAAAGGCTGAGGAGATAGTGTGTTGACGTCAGCAGACTGATGATAGACTGGTCTTTCTGTCTTTCTGTATCGATTGCTCGTGCTTTCTTTCTTGATCTTTCCATCTCTAATGGCATCTTCTATCAAAGTTCCCACATCAAACAGCTGTTCGAAACTCACAATGGACTGAAATTCTAGCCTTTCCAAGTATTCGGGCTGTAGATTCTTGATGATCATTCGGACCTGATCTTTTTCCGCTGGCCTGCTAGTCATTTGAGCAGCTTTAGCTCTCCAACGAGTAAGGAAACCTGCGAAGGATTCCCTGTACTCTTGTCGGGTGGTTTCTAGATCTCTTGCAGTTACATCAAACAACTGGTTATATGAATATTGAGCCACGAAAGCTTTGGCCAATGCCTCCCAATCTCTGGTTATGGCTGGTTCCAACGTCAAGTACCATGAAAGTGCTGCTCCACTCAAAACTCTTGGAAACAATAGAGCGAAGAGGTCAGATCCAATGCCCAGGGGCTGCAAAGTTCCTACATAAAGCCTCAGATAGCTCTTTGGATTTCCGGTTCCATTGAAAAATTCAATATGCGGCATCTTAAACTTCTCTGGGAGTTTGGCTTTTGGAGCGTCACACAACCCTTCAACATCGAACAAATACTCATCCACCCCTTTGCTCTTTCTGATCACACTCTCTAGTTTGTCGATCTTGGCCAACTTGTCCTGAATTTCCTGATCTAGCTGAACCTTTGGTTGAACTGTCTCCCCAAAATCTTCTTCTTCATGATGCTCTGGAGGTGGTGGTGGTGGATTAGTTAGCTGCTCAATCATTCTCATCATAGTGGCAAGTTGTTCTCGATTCTGCTCCCTGCTCTGATCCAAGGCAGCTTGCATTGCGGCCAATCTGGCTTCCATATCCGCTTCGTATGTCATATCTTCAACCCTAGTCGACTCGGCTGTTCCTTCTTCTAACCCTGATCTGATCAAACGGCTGTTCGGAGCTCTGACCCAGAAAGGAGTACAACTTTTCGGTCCTATCTTTTCTTATCTGGTTTATTTAGGGATTTTCAAATAATCAGGTATCTTTATTGCAAAAGAATTTTTCAAAGAATGATATAAGAAGGTGGATTTACAAAGATGGAAATCATAAATGGAAAATCATTTCCTTTTTCAAAAACATTTTTCTTAAAATCAAAGAAATCTTTTCAAGCTTTCAAAATTCTGAGGAAAACAAAACTTTTTTTTTTTTTAAAAGTATATTAGAGGCGTCGCACTCGTGAGTCGTATATGCAATGCTCGTGTAGTGCATGCAAATGCAGATGAAATGCAATCTAATCTAAATGCAATGCACCTTAATCTAGCTTAGACCTAGCACATCAGCACATAAGCACATAAGATTCCTTGAGTATGCTAATCACCCTACTAATCCAATCATTATCCAAGGATTTTGAGTTTTGAAATTCTTGATGGTTCATGTTTTCAAAATTGAAATTTTTCATGAAAATCTTTGAAAGAGATGGGGAGATTTGTAATTTTCAAAAGAATTTTTGAACCATCAATGCTTGTGGTGAGAAATCATGATTTTTGAAAATCGAGGTAGGAAATTTGAAATTCTGAATTTTGAGAGGAGAATTTGAAATTGAATCATCAAAGTAGGAATTTTGGATTTCTCTAAAAATCTAGGAGAATTTGAAAGTGAATTTCAAAGCGAGTTTTCAAAAGGGATATTCCCGGAATTTTCAAAAGACTTGGGATTTTCAAAGAAGTGCTTATAATTTCAAAAATTTTCAAAATTGTCCTCAAATAATGATTGGATGTTCGGATAAAGACCATACTACCCTAGAGGAATCCACCATACAAGGTTTGATGATGCCTTCGCATACACGTCCTCATCATCCACATAATCCCTTACGGGCAAGCGCAAATAATTCATCACATTGTCCTAATCAAAGATGATAATCAAGATCCTAATTGAAGGGTTCTATAGAAACTATATGCAAAGGCCGGGTTTTAGTCTCATAAAGGGTCCATTAGCAAGCTCAGCGGTGTGGTTGACCGCCTCCCCGAGGGCGTGCCGTTCACACATAGGCTCTATATACCGCACGCGGTACAAGGCTAACGGTGACTACATGCTACCAAAACTCTTGACAAATAGAGGAAAGAGGGCCCTCTATCTTCAAGGCAATGATCTCAAGCAGTCGCGGTGAAAGAACAATGCAAGTGCAAATGCAGGCAGAAACAACATGATTATTGAATTAATAACAAGGATATTCATTGGTTCAAGTCAAACCCTCGAAGAACAAGAAACCATCGGTTTCATGTTCAAATCCCCAGTGGAGTCGCCAGATTGTGGACCACTGCGAATGAGGAGGTCCTGACGCTCTCCCTCGATAGTGTCCCGGGACGGATCCCAAGGAGCACACTTCAGGGAAAACTAGGACTTCCTCACGCGATCCTAGAGACAAAGAGTCGCCACCTAATTTTTATCGGGAATTAGGAAACCCAAGTTTGACTCGCCCAAAATTGAATAAGGTTACTCGCCCTTCATTACCAGAAACAAGGTTCGGGGGTCTTGGTACGAGAGGGGAAGGAGCCCAAGCAGGACTAAAGCACCCCCTCCTCGCCCTACCGAATGGTAGGCCTTGATTCAAATATCCTTGTTATTAATTCATAATAGATGTTGTTTCCTCAAACATACTAGATAGGTATATACATGGCAAAAAGAAACATCTAATGAAAATCATTTCAAGAGACTAAATCAAGTAGAAAGCGGATGCTCATGTAATACAAGGGAGAAGTATACTCACAGTGGCTAGTCCCGCCCGGGACCGATGCAAATAAAGTAAACATGTCATGATATGCAAAGGGAACGAGAAGACTTACATTGGTTGACTCAAGCGGAGTCGCGAAAGCAAAAAGAATGGAAACGTGCAATGCAATCATGCAACAATCCTAGATAAGATGTCTCTAACAAATAATCATATAAACGGAGACTACCCTAAAGGAAATGTGTCGTTGAAATCAAAGTTGTAAACCTAGAAAAATTCTAAAAGAAAGGATAGAGATAGTACATGATACATGGGCACTAAGCCACATGTAGACGAGGCAAACCACAAATCGACGTCCGGGTCCAAGGCACTTAATTCTCTGCACTAAGACACCAAAGAATACCCAAAGCATTGCAAAAATACAAGCAAACAAATGATATGCATGATAAACAAAGAAAACATGTCATCAATCAAATTTCCAGATTCAGCAACCTCTAATGAATCCTATCAAAAGTGGTCTTAAACATGAGCTGGATAAAAACCCTTTTACAGAAAGTTAGATACATGTCTTAGGGAACTTCTCCAAAAAGTAGGACCTCAATATCAATTTTATTGTTTGAGAAATAAATGTTTTGGGAACAGTGGATCAGGACTGTCCATTGTTCTTGTAAAAATCATAATTAAATCTACAAAAATCATATGAAGCTCTATTTGGTGTCAAAAGAAAGCTATTTCATTGTAGTATATGATAAAAATAAACCCATGGACATTCTGTAATCACAAGGTTTCTGAAAAAGTGTTTTAAACAAACTCTGTTATTCTGGAAATTTGGTATCATTTGACAAATGAATGCAAAACATAATAGAAGTATAATAGAAGTTCATGAATCATGTTAACCAAGTTGATTTAAGCTTTTGATCTCTCATCCATTTATCCTAGGTGATTTCTAAACCAAGTTTTATTCATCAATTGTTGTTGAGTGATCAAGGTATGACCATTTTGTATACATGATCATATTTGTAATTAAACTTAGAAAATTCCAGAATAGTTGTATCAACTTTAAACGCTTAGAAAACGATCCTAACTCGATCGTATGCTCACGATTTTACATCGGCATATAGATATATGAGTTAGGAATCATCCCCAAAAAGCGGAACGTCGATAACTATTATAGATTTTCTGAAATTCAAGCACAAAGAGACGATGTTCAAATCTGTCAACCGATTTCTCAACAATTTCTAAAAATAGTATATGAATCCTAAAAGCTCTCAAAACGGACCGGATGAAAGCTAATTCATCAAAGTTTACTCAGAAAATTTGAAATCCATCAAACTATGGGTTTTGATGGACCAAATCTAATGGACAAAACCAATCTGCTTTGCTGAATTTTTATCTAGTTCATTTTAAAGTGTGAGGAAAACATTTTAGTGATAGTTGAAGCTTATTAGAGAGATCAAACTCATAGATCAACTTAATTATCATGATTCCCAATCAATTTAGCCCTCAAGTTCTATGAAGAACTTTTAGATCAAGGATCAAAGGGACTTATAAATATCATGTTGGAGATGAAATTCAATAGGAATTCTAGGTAATAGGAATAATCAAGAGATAGGTATGAACATAGAAATCATCCTTCTCATAGATCATATTTCCAAACCATCATGGAATTCAAAATAGATATATGTATATATATATAATCATGTATGCATGAATCTAAACTAAAATTGAAGAATGAAACCAAAATTGAAAATCAAAGTGAAAAACAATCTCTAATTGTAAATTATCAATAAAAATCAAAGAGATTTGGATCTAACTATGTGAGTGTGTGAAGAACATGAGAGGAAGAAGATGAGTGTTCTAATAAGTAGAAATAGAACTAAGTTAGATCCAAATCTTATAGATCTATATATACAAAGTAGGAATTAGAGATGAACTATAGTGTTTACCTCTTGGAGGATTCTCAATTACAAGACCAAAATTGATTTGAAGATCTTCTTCTTCAAGTGTTATTCAAGTGTTCTTCAAGCACTCATCCATGGAAGTTGAGGGAGGCAATTGATGTTCAAATTGTGGTCTAATTAGCCTAAGTTAATCTAAATTCAATTCATAATTTTCTCTCTCTAGAATTCACCTAAATTGAAAGTATATTCAAAGTATACTTATCTCTCTTGTATGTGCTTCTATGTGTGTTTGTATCTCTAAGTATATTCAAGTGTATCTCTTCCAAGTGTCTAGTGTGTTAAGATGTGTTCTCATATGAGATGTATGAGATCTTATATAGAGTTTTGAAGACTTAGCTCTTAAGTTTCAGGGTTAAAACAGGATTTTTAGAGCTTAAAAGAGGGTTAAAATGGCCATTTCGGAGCCTGATACGCAATTTCCAGGCAATTTCCTCGCAGTGGGAAGCTTCTAGAAGGGTCTGGAACTCAAAAAGCTCCGTGGAGGACACAAATGGAAGTGGCGGTTATGGTGGGACCCGCCACCCCTATACCCAAAACCGCCATTTACTATTTGGGTCCCTCTGGTCACCCACAAGCTCTGTTTCAAAAATCACGTGCACTGCTTTTCCAGATTTTTGTAAAAATGCTTTTTGGTGTCCGAAATCGTCCGTTTACGTACCGTTGGAAAGCTGTCAGGTTGAATTTCAGTATAAAAATATTTCCAGAGGTTTTATAATGAGAATTGAAGTCCAATTGAAGTCCGGAAGTCCTCCGGAACTTTCGTCGTCTTTTTGAAATCAAATGACGTCTTTTCCAAAATTGCTTTCAAATGTGCGTCGATTTCGAACTTTTCTTTAAAATTGAATCTCTGGATACCTAGAATACTGCGTTTAGAACACTTAATGTTCATATAACCCTGAGAGAATATGAATTCTGAGAGATGATTCTGACAAAACCGGGATTTATCCATGGAAAAGGGCTTTTCTGAGCTTGAAGTCACTTTCCGAAGTCCGATCTTCTGATTGTGTGGAATCCAGTACCTTCCACGGGGTACTTTTCATCATCGAATCCTCCAAGACGTTGTCCACCCTAAATCCTATCAGTGTGGTCAAAATTGGGTGTCTACAGTACACGCATCCATACATACATAACAAATATATGTAACTGTTGAAACACTTAATTGATTCACACAGTATATAAACTCTTTACATACTGAATTAGAACTTAAAACAGCATCTTACTTCTTTGTCACAGTTCGATCGATCGAAGACCGTTCGATCGCTCGAACCTTCGATCGATTGAACACTGTTCAATCGCTTGAACATTCTGTTTCACAGAATGATTTGAAAATTTTACAGAATATTTTAAAATTAAAGTTTTTAATTTCAAAACACTTTAAAACTGTGAAACAGAGAACCTGACAAAGACTCTGTCTCGATCGATCGAACTTCATTCGATCGATCGAATACCAGAGGTTTCGATCGATCGAATACTGTTCGATCGCTCGAGTACAGAATGTTCGATCGATCGAAAACTGTTCGATCGATCGAACCCTCCTTACATCCCATGAAATCACAGATTTGTATTCTGTTGCGATAACACTGCAGAAATAGATCTGTGACAATGCCGTTTCGAAAACAGTTCTAAAATCAACATGCAAATCAATATAGTGTTCCAAAAAATGCATCTATAGATCCAAACGAGCGTGGCTCTGATACCAATTGATGGAAAAACCGTTTTAAGTTAAAAGTTTAAACGCGCAGCGGAAAATTCAAGTTGTAAAAACTTATTTGGTAGCCTATGATCTACTACTCGTCAATTCCATAGATGCATACAAGAAGGGACAAGAGTTTATACCTTAGTGTCTTGAACCCAATTCTGAAATCTTCAACTTCCAGCAGCCTCCACTAGATGGCCTTCACTCTTATGACTCCTATGGATGCTCATAGGAAGGACTAGGGTTGGTGGGAACCCTAATGGAGAGGATTGGAAGGTTTTAGGAAACCTAAACAGTTTCTGCAGCTTTTTCGTATAACAAACGACGAACCTTTTTTCCAGAATGCAGCTGCCCTATTTATAGATTCCCAGAACCGACCTAGACTTCGAGCGATCGAAGTGGTTTCGATCGATCGAACATTCGATCGATCGAACAACCTTCAATCGATCGAACCTCTAGACTTCAATCGATCGAGACAACTTCGATCGATCGAACCTGTCTTGACATCATCCTCATTTGCCTTTCCAAGCATCCTAGCGGATCTAAGAGTGGGACCTCCTAGGCTCTTTATTGTTGGCTCAGATCAGTTGATTAATTCCCATGACCAAACTCTTTGATCAGCAAATCAATCGACTGATCAGTTAACATTTACTCCACTATAAAACGATAACTGAACTCCAACGCAAAAGAACATATCCAAAGCGATAACTAGACTTGTATGGTGTACTAATGTTCCTCTACCGTTAGCATTCGTAATCATATTCAGGTAGTCGGATAACTGTTACTGTCAACCTGAATCATGATTACTTCTTGTATTCCTTGAGTCCCATTCACCTCTCATGATTACCAAACATGTTGATAACTCTTATCAACAAGACTGCAGTACTCAGTAATCAACTTGGTGACATTCTCAAGGGAATGCTTACTCTAAAACAGAGGGTAGATTCTGTCTTGACAATATATGTTCACAACCCTATGAATATAACATACCCAAGATACCCAGGTGTTGATCTTCTATAGACCTCACTGATTGGTAAGTCAAAGCAGCCATATCCACAGTCTGTGTTCATAAACGTCTCAAGATTAAGAACACGTACCTTATACAAGTTATGAGTTCCTATCAACTGATTGACAGCCTTGAGTGTCAATAGGAAAGCTCAGGTCCGTCAATGCACTATAAGCAATAGCATATTAACTAAGAGTTACACTCTAGTGATTTGAGATTGATCACTCCATCCAATGGTAGTTAATCATGCTACAGTGTAAACCTGATGAGATATCCTAGTCTCAACATCCACTGTGACATATTCTAAGTAACAAAGAATAGCAATTCATATCTCACTTGTATGTATCTCATACATACACGAATTACTTACTATGATACTTAAGGATAACAATCATCTCATGAAAGAAACATACATAACAAAATGTAAAGCTGATATCCATATATTAAAATGTCAATGTCTCCTATATAAAGTAATGGTTTGAGGGCACAAACCCAACATTGAAATCATCGACCATTTAGGATTTTAGTGTGTGGAACCACTACGCGGCCTGGCCTTTGAGAGTGCTAGAAAAGGCTAGGCAGAGTAACTCATAGGCACTAGTAACTAATGCCATTTAAGCCTTGAAGGTTCGGACATGATTGACCGGACTCCTTGAACCGTCGTAAGAACCAAGAAGTGGTTGTTTAAATTTTCGCAGGATGGGGAATCTCGTGATCCGAACGGTGAAGGGTGACTCTGTTTCGGTGTTGGTGTAATCATGACTGGGCTTGTAGCTCAATTTCTCAATTTGTTTCTGCAGGTCCTTGATTTGGGCTTTAACGTCCTCCCTCCCAGTCTCCCGCACTATATCCGTGCAATAGGTTGGGTCGGATGACGAAGCCTCCTCTTCAAAGTGCATTGTGCACAGGGATGGTGCATAAAGTTGACTCTGAGTAATCATGTGCCTAAGATCCTCACAGCTCCTGGTTGATCATTCTCGGGCTGATTCTCGGGATGTTTGCTCATTCCCCTCCCTCCTGGCGGTGCGCCGGCTATTGATAATCTCTCTAGCATCTCCCATCCGGCTTGGGTTGTCCTGAGCACGTCACCGGATTCGCCCGGGACCACAACTACACTCATCGTTCCCAAACCACCTTAGAGTCAGAGGGGATACTGGCACCATACAGGCGTACCATGGAGTCCGTACGGGCTTACTGTAGACACCCCAATTTTGACCAACCGTCGAATTTAGGAGAGTGTCACCAAGCTCTTCAGAAAGTTCTCTAAAACGCGGTATAATTTCACAGAAAAGAGGAAAATACCAGGTATTTAAGAGAATTCAGGTATAAAACACAATTTTCGGAAAAAATCCTCAAGAATCATTTGCTTTGGAAAGAAGAAAATCTAAAAGAGGGAATCTTAGCTAAAAACGGCACACGGCGGGCTGCCGCGGCACTCACTGAGTGCCGCACGGCAGTCATAGAGTGCCGGGCCGGCATTCACCAAGTGCCGCCAGCAATTTCTGACTGCCGTTCACTTTTAAAGTCTGTATTTTGCAGAGCAATACGTATGCGTATGCGAATAAGAACAAAAAACTGATAAAGTAAGACTGACAAAAATGCGGCAATCCATTAATTTCCGCGGCATTTGATGAATGCCGCGCGGCAGTCGCGTAGTGCCGCGACGGCAGTCATAAACTGCCGCGGCGGCATTCACGGACTGCCGCGACAGTTTCTGGACTGCCGCACTGGGCAGCAGTCTGCCTAATTTCAGAAAGTACACATTGTACCACCAAATGAAAGAATCACACCTATTTTTTGCTCCGAAATTCACCAAAAATACCTGATAATTTTGCCTATAAAAGAGAAGGGATCTTCCTTGAAAAAAAGGAGGAAAAAAAAGACAACAAGAGCTACCCACTACATACAACATCCATCACTTCACCAACATTTTTTTGAGAGAAAAGAGAGTTGAGAGAACTAGAAGAGCTTGGAAGATCTTCAAAGAGAAGAAAACTTTGAGGATAATTTGGAGGTGATCCTCTAACCATAGATTATTTATATACTCTTTTCTTCTTTTGGATCTCTAATCCTAAAACCTCTTGCTATTCTCTTTATTTGCCAAGCAAGCTTAGGAGTCCCTATTTCTAATTCTTCCTTCTTTTTTTTATATGTGTTCTTCTCTTGAGAGTCTTGGAGATCTTCAATATCTCTTTTGATCTCTTGAGTATGATCCTTTGAACCTCATGTAAAGCTTATACTCTACATGAGAGTCAAAATTTGATCATCACTTTGTTTCATATAGGTGGATCTAAGTCCATGCTCATGACTTGGATCCTCTAAACTTGGTATCCAATGAAGTCATCCTTTTTTTCTCTTGAAACTTAGAAGCATTAGTCATGTCTTTATCTCCCATGACCATCAAATGGTAGGAGTAATAAGTTTGAATTCAAGCTTTGGTCTATAAAGTTGGAGCTCATTGTTTGGAATTTTGAGAAGTTCATTTTACACTTCATCAAAATCCATAAGTATAAAGTGATTTTTAGTCTTCAAGGACCATCAAATGGTAGAAAAAGTAGTTCGGTTTAATCTCAACTTCATGTTTTAATAGTTGAGGTTAACCAACAAAGTTGAACTAGCAAAATAAAAACAGTGAGTTCACTAACTGTTTTTGATCAAATATTTTTAGTTCAAAATCTAACCGTTGAAATCAAGTGAAACCAACGGGAAAGTGTCAATAACACATCGTTTTACCACTGTAATTTTTGTTTTAAGGTGGTTTTATGTTTAGAAAGGTTTGATCATGGGTTTTGTGAGACAACCACAATCTGTCCAGAATTTCAGAATAGTTTTAGAACAGCAAACCGGTTCTAAAATTGATAGATCAGAGCTCTAACCAAGTTTTCATGACCTCTAATAATTTTTTTATAAGAACCTTAATGTGTCATGAAGGTTCCCTAAAAAGAATGAAGCAATTCGGATTTGTTTGCTCTTTTTAAAAAATCATACAAGATCTCTGGACAGAGAGTTGTAAAATGCTGAGTGATGCCTAATGTTTTCCACATTCCCGGAGATCTAACCGTTCAAACCTTGATTTTCTTTCTGGGTTAGAAACTAGACTCACAGAGACATAACATATCCAAAAATCATTAAGATCCAGCCGTTGAAAGTATTTTATTTCTGTTTTTTAAGATCTGGTCTACTCTCTGCAATTCATAAAAACTGCTACTGTTTTTGTCTAATTTTATTCATTTCAACTCAAATGATCTCCTAATGCCTTAGGACCTAAATCATACTTTGAATAATGATAACTTAGCTTAAATCCAGAAGTTAAGTGACCCAAATTGGTGAATAAATCCATGTTTCATCCTTGTTTACATTCACTCATTCATGTACATCTAATACCCATGATTAGAACTAGGTATTAAATAAGGTTGGATTTCACGCTTGTTAGATCTAAGCTAGGGAATTAGGATTGATTATTTGACATCATATTATTATGTGAAGCACGTGGACTAATCTTTGTTTTGTAGCGCATGTGAGGTACAATTTCTCATTTCCCTTCTAGTTTATTTCATTCCTTGATTTTATTGTTTTTTTAACCTCATGCGCGACACCTTAGAATTAGGAGCTTGCCTTATATGCATATATGATTAGAGACTTTTTCTTAGGATCTTCTTTTGTTTGTATGAATCGCACGTTTAAATATCGCTGCTGGATCCCGGGTAAGTTCTCTTGTTCCTTATTGCATATCATATTGCTTGCTACTTGAAATATGTGATTTATGAATGATATTTTGCCATTAGCAATTTTACACCCTTTGGACATTTTTTTTTTTGTGATGTATACGTATATATGTATTAGTTGAGGGCATGCTTAGATTAATAAATTTGATTAAAAGGATATTGAGTAGAGGCCTATCACAAGATAGGATGAGAGAGGGTGTTTTAGTCCGGCGGGCTCCTTCCTCTCTCATTCCATAATCCCCGGACCTAGTTAATCTTTGGTTTCGCAAACGATCAGTTTCCTTTCAAAATGGTTTCTTAATTTTTCCTTCTAAAAATTAAGTGGCGACTCATTTGTTTTGAATTTGAATTTTAAAAAGAACTTTAAAAGAAAAGCTGTGGGTAAGAAAAATGCGATATCCACACTTACTATCACATGCATTGTGCCCGGGCTTATCCTCGGCTCGAGGGAGTTTGTCTTATCGGGCCAGTAGTTCTTCGATCTGCTACTGAGTTTGCTGCTGACCCTCTAGGAGTTGCATAAGAGCTGTGGTGATCTGCTCGAAAGTCATGGAGGTGGCCGGTTGCCCGGCCTGTGAGTCCGTCTGACGCATTGAGGCAGTCTTTTTACCCGTCTTTGGAGGCATGATGATCAGTTAACTAATTTGTTTTTTTGAGAAAGTCTATCATTTTCCCACAGACGGTGCCAAACTAATGATGCCAAAAACTACTATGAAAATAAGTGCAAGAAGATGAAGGCAAAGAAATTTTGTATATGGTTCAGCCCCGTTACTTAGGAGACCTACATCCACGTGTGCATCAGAGGGCGTTTACTAACAAATCACTGGTGGCTTGGGTGAACCAACAAAGAGGGTGGCACTACCAGAAAACCGGCTAGGTGTATGAGTATGAGTGATACATGTTGCAATTCTGTGAAGTAAGAATGCGATCCCTTCTTATGGGGGTGAATGGTCTCTTTTATAAGTGCAAGAGACCACTCATACAAGATAAGTGAGCTGATTAGGAAGCCTAACCTAATTACAATTGATTTACACAAATTGTGGGAGTTTCCTAAGTGGATTAGGAAATAACTTGCACTTTCCATTAGTCCTCTAACTGAGATAGGCAACTATCCAAAATCTTAGAGTAAGTCATGTGATACGACCGGGTTTCATCTACTGATCGATGATCCAAACCACACTCCCAAGCTGCTAGCCCAGACCGGGCGATCTTGGCCGAGCAACCCAGGATTGTTGAGTAGCTAGTGCCCATTTTGGTTGACTTGGCATTTCTTTGCTAAGGTGGCAGTTTGACTTTAACTTGATATTTTTGTACATATCATAGGGTATCCAAAGGGTACTTATGGTTGGTATTTTTATGATTCGAGAGAATAGAAAGTGTTTATTAGTAGAAATTTTTTTTTCTTTAAGGATGATTATATCATGAACCATAAACCTAAAGGGAAGATAGATCTGAGAGAAAAAGATGGAGAGCCCTCAATTTTTCCAATAGTTGAAAACGATATAAGACAGAAAAATACCACATCTTCACCTAATTTTGCACCAGTACCTCATTGTAGTGGGAGGATGGTCAGTCAGCCTGACATGTACCTATTCTTAGGGGAAGTTTTTGAAGCTGTCTCCATAGAATCTAAATCTGATCTTGCCACGTATTAAAAGGCAATGGATGATGTTGATTCAGACCATTGGGTCAAAGTTATGAAGGTTGAATTAGAATCTATGGATTTTAATAAGGTTTGGGATCTTGTAGAACTTCCTACCAATATTAAGCCCATTGGCTCTAAGTGGGTCTACAAGAGAAAAAGAGGATCTGATGGAAAGGTTGAGACCTTTAAGGCGAGGCTTATAACGAAAGGCTATACTCAAAGAAAGGGCATTAACTATGTAGAAACCTTCTTACCGATAGCCATGCTCAAATCCATCAAAATACTCTTATCCATTGCTACAGGCCTAGATTTTGAGATGTAGCAGATGGACGTCAAGATTGCATTCTTGAATGGCAATCTTAACGAGGACATCTATATACATCAACTAGAAGGGTTCATAGCAGGTAGAAAAGGTAACTTGGTATACAAGCTGCAAAAGTCCATTTATGGGCTTAAGCAGGCATCTAGGAGTTGGAACATGTGATTTGACCAAGTAATTAAGTCGTTTGGTTTCATACTGAATCTGGATGAACCTTGTGTATACAAGAAATGTGAAGGTAAGTTGGTATCTTTTCTTGTACTTTATGTTGATGATATTCTACTCATTGGGAATGATATAGGGGCATTGTCATCAATCAAGGTTTGGCTAGCCAGTGCTTTCGATATAAAGGATCTAGGAGAGGTGAGCTATATCCTTGGGATAAAGTTCTTTCGAGATCATAAGCGAATGATAATGGGATTATCTCATGCTGGTTATATCGAGAAGGTGCTAACTAGGTTTTCTATGGATAATTCAAAGAAAGGTTTATTACCTTTTAGGCATGGTTTAGCGTTCTCCAGTGTCCTACATCACAGGAGGAGAGGAATCGCATGGCGGGAATTCCCTATGCCTCGGCAGTGGGAAGTCTCATATATGCGATGTTATGCACGAGACCAGATATCTGCTTTGCCGTTGGCATGGTTAGTAGGTATCAGTTGAATCCTGGTCCAGAGCACTGGATAACCATTAAGCACATTCTTAAGTGATGGATTTAAGTTTTTAAAATTTAAATCTCATGCGTAGCTGTGACAACCTGCATTTCATTTAATTTTAATTTGTATTTCACATTAAATTTGTATTCCTGGTGTTAATGTAAATTGCAATTCTCATATTTTGAAATATGATTTCTTACGATATTTCATATTTAAAATTCTTTTGGGGCCAAACCATAATTTCCATAAATATAGAAAATTCTTTCTATAGATTTGAAAACTATATCTATACTTGTGTCTAAACCGGAATTTATTTCCTACGATAATAGAAATTTTCTGTATGTTTTATATCAACTGTAAAATATTAGTTATGTTTTAAAACTGCGTCTTTACTGCATTTGGGTGTGGGAGCACGTGAGCTCAACCACACCGGGAGATTTCTACCAATTGCTTGGAGCCCAATTTTTGGGCAGCCTTTATATATCAATGTATCTCTCAAATCTCTCACAGTCTCTCATCTCTCAACTCTCTGTGATTCTCAATCTCTCTCAATTCTCTCTTTTTCTTAAGGATTATACACACATACAGATTATATATATATGTATATACACACAATCACATAGAGATATATTGATATATCAAGAGAGAACGGAGACAATTTCGTTGACGACGGAGTATTCGGCGAAAATTCTCGGCCTCTAATTTATGTCCAATTACCCTCTGTGAGTATTCTAAACTCACTTGAAATGTAATCTCATATTTATTTACTGTTAGTTTAGTCTAATTTGAAGAACACCATTGTTAATTTTTGTATGAAAGCTTGAAGCTCAAAAATGGTGATTTTCGAAACTTAACCAAAATGGATTTTGATAGATGAAAATGAAAGATTACAGTCCATTTATAGATGCTATGTTTCAAGTTGTAGAGCTTAATTCATTCGTATCGCGACGTATATTAAAAATGAAATTTTGACACCTCTCGGTTTTTCGTGAAATTTGAGAGCTACGATTGAAATTGATAAAAACCGATCGCGTATTCGCGATCCTTGTTGAAAAACGGAGAGAACCATATATTACAAGTCATGTTTTCATTCGGATTTGAAAATGGGTCAAAAATCAGCCTTAAATTCGTAACAGGGGTGAAACTGCTGATGCCAATCGATTGGTATGGGTTCCAATCGATTGATATGAGTTCCAATCGATTGATATGAGTTCCAATCGATTGACATGGGTTCCAATCGATTGACATGGGTTCCAATCAATTGATATATGTTCTAATCGATTGGTATGTGTTCCAATCCATTGACACTTTTGTCAATCGATTGACATTTTTTAGCACTGACGACTTTTACTAAAACGGCCATAACTTCCTCTAGGAAACTTGAAAACGCGCATGATTTGAAGCGTTGGAAACTGGACTCAAAGTCCTTTCTTTTGATATGTAATTCATGTACACAAATTATAACTCATTTTTTAGGGCATTGCTTCAAAGTAGACCCACTTGTATTCTAGTAGCGATAAAAGCATATTAGAGCATTCTTTGATTAATTCACCTGTTGTTTCATATAAGATTTGATTTCTCCTCGTATATCCATGGTTATCGTTCCCAGTACTTTTTATTTCTGTATTAAGTCACATATCATTCATGTGGAGTCAGTTGTACATGCATGGTGAGTGTTGGTCAGTATGGAAAAGAGTAATGGACAGTGTGGTATAGTGAGTGCGGTTGAAATTGTGTTGTGGACACTCCCTGGTAAGTGAGTACCAAAGTGTGTTGTGATTGAGATTGCGGCGAGGGTGTCTTTGAAATGCGACGGTGGCAAAATTGGACACTCCCTGACGACCATGGTAGTGTCAAAGTGTGTGAAGCCGAACTTAGACATTCCCTGGCACCCATGGTAGTGCTAAAGTGTGGCCTACGGACACTCCCTGATACCCGAGTTTGGATACTGCGTGAGGGTTCCTCCGGTATTTGCATGGCGGATTAGGTATTAAAGTGTGAGGCATTGGACACTCCCTGGTACCCCGGACCAAAGTGTGAGGCAAACTGGACATTCCCTGGCACCCCTGTGCTAAAGTGTGGCTATCGGAGTATTTCAAAGATACTGGTGTGTGATAGTGGATTGTTGGGTTTTGTCGAGAGAAAAGAGTCGGTAAGATGAGTTTGGTGCATTGTTTTCATACACGGTCACATATATGTGAATTATAGCTTTCAAATGATATTGTTGTTTTCTAAAATGAACTCTTTACTCTAATGTAAACTCGTTGAATTAAATGGAAATTTGAAAATGGTAAATGAGTATGTGTTACATTCAAAGTTATGTTTTTAATACTCACCAGCTTCTTGAAGCTGACGACGTTGATGCGTCCTGGACATTCGTGTCTAGGCTTTTCAGGTTATAATCAGATCGGCCTGTATGACTACGCCAATTGAGTTTGACTATCGGGGAAGAAGAATGTTTAATTATGTTATGCTTTAAGTTTATATGTTTTAAGTTATGAACTGGTTTGTAATAAGGATGACTGTAATAGACGATAAGTTATTGTTTTGCTTCAAGGCGGTCTGTGCCTTTAGATGACCCGTGCTGTAATATTTATTAAGTTAGAAAAACTTTATAAGCCTTGTTTGCTCTACTCTGATTAATGGTTTTATGTTGTTCGACGTTTGGGACGGATTCGATCCTTCAAACTGTCGCGACCTACGGGTCCATAAAGGATATTAAACGCTTTCCATATTTATGCTACGTTGGGGCGTGACAGGATTTAGTGGTATCAGAGCCAGGTTACCTAGTTTGACCAGGCTCAGTTATTCACGCCACAGATTAGTGACATAGATTAACTTTAGGCTTTTACTGAGCTATAAAATCAAGTTAAGTCGAGTCTGATTTACCAAATTTAGGCTTACCGAACAACCAGGTTTCAGTTTTTAGTTGGTTAGCACCGTTTGTCCTTAGTTTAGAACTCGAATTCTAGGTTGGTTTCGTCATAGAGACAATTACACGAATGTCTTGTCACATCAACAAAGAATGATAGCAGTCGCCATATATCTTCAGACGTATCCATTTAGAATTAGCCGAGATGGCCATAACTTATGAAGTCCCTACAAACAGATAGTAGCCGAGTTTCTAAGGAGTTGAGGCATACCATACCGTTCATAAATAGCTTAGGCTCTGACGAACTCCGTGAGTCAAATCTCGGAATAGTCAGCATGGCCCACAGCCCAGAGTATGGAGAATAAGAATAAGAATACGACCTCTTTGCTATTAGACAGCCCTAGTTCGAATACATGTTTAGTGTATTATGTGTACTTGATATATATTGCATATTTGGATTTTATTGTATGCATATGTTATAGTGCGAGTATGTGATATAGTGATATTTACTCTTTTGGTTGTTGTCACTGTTTAAACTGTTTTATATTACTGCTTCATGCATGTTCCTCATTCGGTTATCATTATCATGCATTAAGAATGGCTGGGAGACCAAGGATGAACAGCAATTTGAATGAGGAGGCACCTTTGGCTGCCGATCCCACAGAAATGTTTGAAGCCTTTGTCAAACGTCTCAAGAGGGTTAGTAATACGAATGAAAACTAACGAGACTGCCAAACTAGAGATAAGCTGCTAGAGAGATTCCGTGCGCTCAGGCCGGAGTAGTTTGCGGGTACCGCAGAGCCCTGGAAAGCGGAACAGTGGTTGAGATGGATGGACTGCATGTTCGACGTTTTTTCAGTGCAATGAGATGGATAAGAGGAGGTTAACTACCCTTGGGTATTTTACCTCATCGTTTGGAGAAAGCTTTGAGGGCTACCTTAGCATTAGGAGCCGCAGTCAAGTTAGGACATGTGTGCAAGGATTGTCCTTTACGGCTAGGAGACTGTGAAATCCCTGCAAGGTTGATCGTCCTATCGATGAAGGAGTTTGACATAATCCTAGGAATGGATTGGCTCTCTCAGAATCAAGTGAAGTTGGATTGTGCGAGGAAGAGAATTACATTCTCCGACAATGAGAATCAACCTTTTGATTTTCAATGTAACCCTTCGGGAGATATGTTCCTCACAAGATGTTTGGCGAATATTGAAGTCGTCAGTCCAGAAGCGATAATGTCATCTATACCTGTAGTCAAGGATTTCGAAGAAATATTTCAAGACGTTTCTGGTTTGCCGCCCGAGAGAAGTATAGAGTTCAATATTGAACTTATACCGGGTACCGTACCGATCACCAAGGTTCCCTACAAAATGGCCCCCACCGAACTATTGGAATTGAAAGAACAAGTTCAAGAGCTCGAGAACTTGGGTTTTGTACGTCCCAGTACATCGCCTTGGGGAGAACCAGTGTTATTCGTGAAGAAGAAGGACGGAACACTCGGTTGTGTATCGACTACAGAGAACTAAACCGCGTGACTATCAAGAACAAGTATCCCTTACCTCGGATCGATGACTTGTTTGATCAACTACAAGGAGCTACGACATTTTCCAAGATAGACCTAAGGTCGGGATATCATCAGTTGAGGGTACCGAAGGAAGACATACCTAAGACTGCGTTCAGAACCCGATATGGTCAGTACGAGTTTTTGGTGATGTCGTTTGGAATGACGAATGCCCCGGTAGTGTTTATGGATCTGATGAACAGAGTGTTCAAGCCTTATTTAGATCAGTTTGTCATCGTCTTCATTGATGATATTTTGATCTATTCTAAGACAGGAGAAGAACACGAGCAACATCTATGGTTTGCAATGCAGACACTCAAGGATCACCAACTGTATGCCAAATTCAATAAGTGTGAGTTCTAGTTGCAAGAAGTGAAATTTTTGGGACACAAGGTGTCATCTCAAGGAATTTCTGTGGATTCGTCCAAGACAGATGCTGTGTCAAACTGGGTTAGGTCGAGCAACCCTACAGAGGTTAGAAGTTTCCTTGGACTCGCAGGCTATTACAGAAGATTTGTTGAGGGATTCTCTAAAATAGCTGTACCATTGACTGGGTTGACGAAGAAGAATTTGAAGTTCGAGTGGACAGAGAAGCACGAGCGCGCCTTTCTAGAGTTGAAAGAGAGACTCACTACCGCACCGGTGCTAGCTATACCCAAGCCTAATGAGAAGTTCACTATCTTTAGTGATGCGTCATATCAAGGACTAGGGTGTGTACTTATGCAAGATGGTAGAGTTATCGCTTATGGATCCAGACAACTGAAGCCGAATGAGTTGAACTATCCCATTCATTATCTGGAATTAGCTGCAGTAGTATTCGTACTCAAGATTTGGAGACACTATCTCTACGGTGAGAAGTTTGATTTGTTCTCCGATCACAAGAGCCTGAAGTATTTGTTCACACAGAAAGAGTTGAACATGAGACAACGCAGATGGATGGAGCTGATCAAAGATTATGACTTCACGTTAGAATATCACCCGGGTAAAGCTAATGTGGTTGCTGACGCCTTGAGTCGGCAGACTCGTGAGACAATCGCCTCCTTAATGGTGAGAGAATGGCGAGCATTGGAGACATTGGCGGAGTTCGACGTACAGAGTGCTAAGGAAAGAGAAGGACAACTTTTTGGATGTCTTATCCTACAGCCTGTCCTCATCGACTGCATTATTGAAGCTCAGAAAGAAGATGAGAAGTTTCAGACATGGCTCGTGAAGATGTGAAAGAAAGACCCGGCGGAATGGAAAGTGGTAATTGATGGAGGATATCGGTGCAGAAATAGATTATGTGTGCCAGGTAATGGAGAGCTAATGAAGGATATCCTGGAAGAAGCACATAAGTCAAGATATATAGTTCACCCGGGAGGGACGAAGATGTACAAAGATTTGAAGAGAAATTTCTGGTGGGAAGGTATAAAGAAAGACGTGGACGAATTTGTATCCAAGTGTTTGACGTGTCAGCAAGTCAAAGCCGAACATCAGAGACCGTCAGGATTGTTGCAACCGCTACCTGTTCCTGGTTGGAAGTGGGAGCACATAACCATGGATTTTGTAGTGGGATTGCCTCGATCGCAGCAGAATCATGACGCCATTTGGGTAATTGTGGATCGATTGACGAAATCTGCTCATTTCATTGCTTATGGTATGACATACCCGGTAGAGAAGATGAGCCGGATGTACATACAACAAGTTGTGCGACTTCACGGTGCACCTGTGTTAATTGTGTCAGACCGTGATGCGTGTTTTACTTCTGGATTTTGGGAAAGTCTGCAAGAAGCTATGGGAACCTCGCTCAAGATGAGTACTACTCTTCACTCTCAGATAGATGGGCAAACTGAGCATGTTAATCAGATCATAGAGGATATGCTTAGGGCTTGTGTTATCAATTTTGAAGAATCTTGGGAGACACACTTGCCTTTGGTCGAATTTGCCTACAACAACAGCTACCACACGAGTATCGGTATGGCTCCGTTCAGGGCATTGTACGGACGACCATGTCGTTCTCCGTTGTGTTGGGCAGAGGTTGGGGATACAGAACGGTTGGGACCAGATTTGGTTAGAGAAACCAACAAGAAATTTTCCTTGGTCAATGAAAGGATGAGAACCGCTCAAAGCCGGTATAAGAGTTATGCTGATCGACGCTAGAAAGATTTGGAATTTAGTGTTGGAGATCACGTACTCCTTAAGGTTTCACCGACCCGAGGAGTGGTACGTTTTGGTCTCAAGAGAGGGAAGTTAGCCCCGCGTTTCATCGGACCGTTCGAGATTTTGGAACGTGTTGGGAAAGTGGCATATCGACTGGCGCTACCACCAAAGATGTCTGGGGTTCACAATGTATTTCATGTGAGTATGCTTAGAAAGTATATACGAGACCCCTCACATATGGTTAGTTACGACGATATTGAGACGAGTCATAACATTTCTTATAAGGAGAGACCCGTGAAGATTCTAGATCAGATTATCAAGAAGTTGAGGAATAAGGACATTCCAATGGTGAAAGTTCAGTGGAATCACCATGACGAGAATGAAGCCTCGTGGGAAGTTGAAGCCGATATGAGGAAGAAGTACCCGAAGTTGTTTCATGACTGGTTACTCTTGATTTCGGGGACGAAATCCTGTTTAAGGGAGGAAGGATGTGACAACCTGCATTTCATTTAATTTTAATTTGTATTTCACATTAAATTTGTATTCCTGGTGTTAATATAAATTGCAATTCTCATATTTTGAAATCTGATTTCTTATGATATTTCATATTTAAAATTCTTTTGGGGCCAAACCATAATTTCCATAAATATAGAAAATTCTTTCTATAGATTTGAAAACTATATCTATACTTGTGTCTAAACCGGAATTTATTTCCTACGATAATAGAAATTTTCTATATGTTTTATATCAACTGTAAAATATTAGTTATGTTTTAAAACTGCGTCTTTACTGCATTTGGGTGTGGGAGCACGTGAGCTCAACCACACTGGGAGATTTCAACCAATTGCTTGGAGCCCAATTTTTGGGCAGCCTTTATATATCAATGTATCTCTCAAATCTCTCACAGTCTCTCATCTCTCAACTCTCTGTGATTCTCAATCTCTCTCAATTCTCTCTTTTTCTTAAGGATTATACACACATACAGATTATATATATATATATGTATGTACACACAGTCACATAGAGATATATTGATATATCAAGAGAGAACGGAGACAATTTCGTTGACGACGGAGTATTCGGCGAAAATTCTCGGCCTCTAATTTCTGTCCAATTACCCTCTGTGAGTATTCTAAACTCACTTGAAATGTAATCTCATATTTATTTACTGTTAGTTTAGTCGAATTTGAAGAACACCATTGTTAATTTTCGTATGAAAGCTTGAAGCTCAAAAATGGTGATTTTCCAAACTTAACCGAAATGGATTTTGATAGATGAAAATGAAAGATTACAGTCCATATATAGATGCTATGTTTCAAGTTGTAGAGCTTAATTCATTCGTATCGCGACGTATATTAAAAATGAAATTTTGACACCTCTCGATTTTTCGTAAAATTTGAGAGCTACGATTGAAATTGATAAAAACCGATCACGTATTCGCGATCCTTGCGGAAAAACGGAGAGAACCATATATTATAAGTCATGTTTTCATTCGGATTTGAAAATGGGTCAAAAATCAGCCTTAAATTCGTAACAGGGGAGAAACTGCTGATGCCAATTGATTGGTATGGGTTCCAATCGATTGATATGAGTTCCAATCGATTGACATGGGTTCCAATCGATTGATATATGTTCCAATCGATTGGTATGTGTTCCAATCGATTGATACTTTTGTCAATCGATTGACATTTTTCAACACTGACGACTTTTACTAAAACGGCCATAACTTCCTCTAGGAAACTCGAAAACGCGCACGGTTTGAAGCGTTGGAAACTAGACTCAAAGACCTTTCTTTTGATATGTAATTCATGTACACAAATTATAACTCATTTTTGAGGGCATTGCTTCAAAGTAGACCCACTTGTATTCTAGTAGCGATAAAAGCATATTAGAGCATTCTTTGATTAATTCACCTGTTGTTTCATATAAGATTTGATTTCTCCTCGTATATCCATGGTTATCATTCCCAGTACTTTTTATTTATGTATTAAGTCACATATCATTCATGTGGAGTCAGTTGTACATGCATGGTGAGTGTTGGTCAGTATGGAAAAGAGTAATGGACAGTGTGGTATAGTGAGTGCGGTTGAAATTGTGTTGTGGACACTCCCTGGTAAGTGAGTACCAAAGTGTGTTTTGATTGAGATTGCAGCGAGGGTGTCTTTGAAATGCGACGGTGGCAAAATTGGACACTCCCTGACGACCATGGTAGCGTCAAAGTGTGTGAAGCCGAACTTGGACATTCCCTGGCACCCATGGTAGTGCTAAAGTGTGGCCTACGGACACTCCCTGATACCCGAGTCTGGATACTGCGTGAGGGTTCCTCTGGTATTTGCATGGCAGATTAGGTATTAAAGTGTGAGGCATTGGACACTCCCTGGTACCCCGGACCAAAGTGTGAGGCAAACTGGACATTCCCTGGCACCCCTGTGCTAAAGTGTGGCTATCGGAGTATTTCAAAGATACTGGTGTGTGATAGTGGATTGTTGGGTTTTGTCGAGAGAAAAGAGTTGGTAAGATGAGTTTGGTGCATTGTTTTCATAAACGGTCACATATATGTGAATTATAGCTTTCAAGTGATATTGTTGTTGTTTTCTAAAATGAACTCTTTACTCTAATGTAAACTCGTTGAATTAAATGGAAATTTGAAAATGGTAAATGAGTATGTGTTACATTCAAAGTTATGTTTTTAATACTCACCAGCTTCTTGAAGCTGACGACGTTGATGCGTCCTGGACATTCGTGTCTAGGCTTTTCAGGTTATAATCAGATCGGCCCGTATGACTACGCCAATTGAGTTTGACTATCGGGGAAGAAGAATGTTTAATTATGCTATGCTTTAAGTTTATATGTTTTAAGTTATGAACTGGTTTGTAATAAGGATGACTGTAATAGACGATAAGTTATTGTTTTGTTTCAAGGCGGTCTGTGCCTTTAGATGACCTGTGCTGTAATATTTATTAAGATAGAAAAATTTTATAAGCCTTGATTGCTCTACTCTGATTAATGGTTTTATGTTGTTCGACGTTTGGGACGGAATCGATCCTTCAAACTGTCGCGACCTACGGGTCCATAAAGGAAATTAAACGCTTTCCATATTTATGCTACGTCGGGGCGTGACAGTAGCAGAATATATGTTTCAAAAAAATGGTATGCACTTATCTACTACTTATCAATTCTATAGATGCGTACAAGAGGGGAACAAGAATTGTACCTTTAGGTCTTGAACCCAATTCTGAGATAATCTTCTTCTTTTAGTGTGCAGCAACTCCTAATAGATGGTCTTCACTTTTATATCTCCTATGAATGCTCCCGGAGAGGCTAGAGTTGGTGGGAACCCTAAAATAGTTTCTGCAGCTCTGGGATAGTAAAATCGATCATTTAACAATTTTGTATGCAGCTGCCCTATTTATAAATTTCCAAATCCACTTTAAGCTTTCAATTGATTGAAGTACTTTCGATAGATAAAACCTTCCATTGATTGAATAAAGTTTAATCAATCAAACTGAACAGAGTTCAATCGATCGAAACAAGTTCAATTGATTGAACCTTCAATCAATTAAAATTCTTTTTATCAATTGGTTCATCATCCTCATATGCCTCTCCAAGCATTCTAGTGGAGCTAAGACTCTTTATTGTTGGCTCAAACCAGTTATTAATTCCCATGATCAAACTCTTTAATCAGCAAATTACTAACTGGTCAGTTAACATTTATTCCACCATAAAACGATAAATGCATTCCAACGCAAAAAAGCAAATCCAAAGTAATAACTAGACTTGTAAGGTGTACTAATGTCCCTCTACTGTCAGCATTTAGGAAGTCAGATTACTATTCCTGTCAACCTGAATGATGATCACATCTTCCATTCATTGAGTCTCATTCACCTCTCATGATTACCAAACATGTTGATAACTACTTATCAACAAGACTGCAGTTCTCAGTAATCAACTTGGTGACATTCTCAAGGAAATGCTTACACTTTATCAGCGGGTAGATTCTATCTTGACAATGTATGTTTTCAACCCTATGAATATGACATACCCAAGATACCCAGGTGTTGATCTTGAAAGACCTCACTGATTGGTTAGCCAAACCAATCACATCCATAGTCCGTGTCCATAATTGTCTCAAGATTGAGAACACGTACCTTATACAAGTTATGAGTTCCTATCAACTGTTGATGATTTTGTACGTTAGTAGGAATCTCATGGTCTGTCAATGTACTATAAGCACTAGCATATTAACTAAGAGTCACACTCCAGTAATTGACATTCATCACTCCATCCAATGATAGTTAACCATGCTACAATATATACCTGATGAGATATCCAGTGTCACCATCCACTATGACAAGTTCTAAGTATCAAAGAATAGTAATTCATATCTCACTTATATGTATCTCGTACATATACGAATTACCTACTATGATACTTATGGATTACATCAATCATCTCATGACACATACATAAATATATGTAAATATGATATCCATGTATAAAATGAAAAATGTCAAATACATGAAGACCTAGGTTTGAGGGCACAATCCCAGCAAACTCCCACTTGCACTCATAACCAACTGCATCTAGGACCTAAATTATCTAGATAACGATCAAAGACATTCTATGGCAAAGCCTTTGTAAACAGATCAGCAAGATTGTCAGTTGTGGCAATCTTAGTAACAATCACATCTCCATGCTAAACTATATCTCCGTGCTTTCCCTTTCTGTGGTTCCTTGGGCTGAGACACAACCCAACTATTATCGCAGTAGAGTGTAATAGGTGACAATGACGTTGGTACCACACCGAGTTCCATGAAGAACTTCTTCAGCCAAACCGCTTCCTTTTTAACTTCACAAGCAGCCACATACTCAGCTTTTTGTAGTTGATTATGTGATACATTTCTGCTTAATGCTCCTCTAACTAACAGATCAAATGGCCTTGATATGTGTGCCCAATTACTTCTCCAATTTAGCCCTAAACTCTTGAACTTTTCAAAGGTTTTAGACTTGTGCTGCATTAGGTATACATATCCATACCTAGAGTGGTCATCAGTAAATGTAATAAAATACTCATAACCACCCCTAGCTCTTATAGTTATTGGTCAACACACATCAATATGAACTAATTCTAACAATCCATTAATCATGTTTCCCTTTGTGAGAAAGGGCATTTTGGTCATTTAACCCTCTAAACATGATTCATAGACTTCCATTGATTCGAGAACCAAATCACTTAAGCCACCTTCTTTGACTAGTCTGCCAATTCTGTTTAGATTGATATGACCTAGCCTCATATGCCAAAGTAGGTTCCTTTCTTTTAGATGGTACAGTTTCCACTGAGTTTTTAAGTTCTACATTAGAATCTTTGGAAATAATTAGAATCACATAAGGTTGATCTGAACCCCTACAATAAATTATAGATATGGTTAATCGTACCAGAATCAATGCACTAAGTGTTCAAAGTATCTGTTATAAAACTTACTTCAAACAAGTGATTCGATCATACCTTGAACTTTTATAGCTAAGAATTTTGGATAGTTCCTCTTCCAGTGGCTTTTGTCTCCACATTGGAAACACTTTTCTTTGCCTTGGCCAACCTTCCTTCCCCTTCCCTTTGCCCTTTTCCTTAGATTTTGCAATCTTTGGGACTGGTCCAACAATTGGACCACCAGTGCCAGGTTTTTTCTTTCCTTTCTTGCCTTTCGGCATAGATCGGGAAGATGAAGAGCTTTTCTCAACGTTCAAAATGTTTCCCTTAGGTTTAAGCACCCCTTCTGCTAACTGAAGAGAGCTCATTAATTCGTTTATTGAAAAATTCATTTGATTCATATTGCAATTAAGTTTAAATTGAGCGAATGATTGAGGCAGCGAGTTGAGGACCATATCAACTTAGGTCTATGCGTCAATTTCGGCACCCAGAGTCTCCTGTTCATTTAAATAACCAATCATTTTTAAAATGTGCTCTCTGACTAAAATTCCTTCTAACATTTTTCCACTCATGATCTTTTGCATGGCGATCTGCATGACAGGTCTGCCATGCTCCCTAAACAATTTTTTTAGGGAGGTCATGATGGCACTTGCATAATCATTCGATTGGTACTGGTGTTGCAACACCCTAGTCATAGAGACTAGTATGTAGTAACGAGCCATCATATTTGATTTCTTCCAATTGTCAAACTCGCATCTAGCAGTTGCTGTAGCATTTGCTACGAGTTCAACAGAGCATGGGGAAGTGAGGACATATATGTGATCCTCCGTAGTTAAAATGATGTCCAAGTTGCATTTCCATTCAATGTAGTTGTTTCCAGTTAGCTTATTTTGTGTGAGTATGGTGGCAAGTGGGCTAAATGCAGATCCAGACATTTTAAATTTTGAAAAAATAAAATAATTGACATTTTAATATGGATATCAAAATTTAGACAGCATAAAATAAATGAATCCTTAAAACTCTTATTTAATGACAAGTCGCTGGAATATTGAAACAAAAG
The DNA here is from genome assembly GCA_033977485.1 of Hydrangea macrophylla. Classification (NCBI taxonomy): domain Eukaryota; kingdom Viridiplantae; phylum Streptophyta; class Magnoliopsida; order Cornales; family Hydrangeaceae; genus Hydrangea; species Hydrangea macrophylla. The sequence continues at coordinate 57,830,008 of CM066997.1, read as the reverse complement.
AATAAAGCCTCCGTGTGGTGGTCATCACTCGATCTTTGGATTAATCATGACTTGTTCGCTATGCAACTTTTGCAAAAATAGGTCATGACTCCCGAACCAAGCTGATCTCTAAGTTTTTAAATAATGCCCTGTATGGTATCCTTTATTCATAGCTTAGCTAATGTGTACCATTAACTAGGATCCAATCACAACCGCCTCAAGTAGTGTCTCCATGTGGTGGTGACCCTCTAACACATCTTATTGATCCAATCCATAGGAAGTTCACATATAGTAACCAATGAGTAGCATACACTCTATATGGAATGATCACCCCTGGTGAGGTGACACAGAATGCACTACTCATCTTACAGTGAACCGTTAATGGAAGATTGTGGGTGTTATAAATAAGACCCTCTCCTACTAGATTTCTTAATTAAGGATTTTGCTTTTGGAAAAATGTTTCTTCACATTACCCATAAGCATCCAATATTTACTAATGTGATGAAAACGGTTGTTGAATTTTATTTTAGAAAACTTGTTTGATATGCCTATTGTAACAATTTAATTAAATGCCAAATACAAACCGAGCACATAAAACAAAAACCTAAAACGAAAAAAAATCATTCAATAATGCCTCTATCTCCCATGGCTCTATCTTCATAGATCCACCTTTCTGGTTTGGTCGCTTTCGGCTCCATTTTTACGAACTCCGGTTTGCTACTCCATCTTCATGGATTTCCTATTCTATTACAAAATCATATGCTTCTTTCGAAGCATACAATTTTTCTAGAAAAGGAAATAGTAACAAAAATTAAATAAATAAAAAGGCTAGGAAAACCAGTGCGACTCTCCTATTCGCATGAATGAAGTCGCAACGCCCTTTACACATGCCTTTAAAATCAAACCAAAATAAAATTACACCAATCACATAATTAAATACAAAATTAATATAGTTCTTGGTGCCATGGGGGACAGTGGACTACACTTTGTTACAAAAAGTTAGTTGCACAAACAACCACGCATATATAACACAATATATGACTATTGCAACACCTAAGTGATTCGCGTATTCCATAAACTCTTTATGAAAGAATTAGAACAAAAAACCAGCACCTTTAGTTCTCTGTCACCTTTGATCGATCGAAGAAACTTCAATCGATCAAACGTTCGATCACTTAAACCAAGTTCAATCGATTGAACTTACGATTTCACAGATTGATTTAAAAAATTTTAGAATGTTATAAAAATTTAAAATGAATAATTTTATAAAACTATTAAATTGTGAAAAACACCTGGACAGATAACTAGTTTTGATCGATCGAACCTGAATCAATCGATCAAACAAAACAGTGTTCGATCAATCGAAGCTAGTTTGATCGCTTGAATCCGACATTGTTTTGATCAATCTAAACTCTTTCAATCGATCGAGCACAGATATTTTCAATCGATTGAAACAATTTCGATCAATTAAAACTGCCATGCATCTAATGCTATCACATATTTGTTTTTTACTGCGAAATTGTGGCAGAAACAGATCTATAACAATGCAGTTTTAAAAACAGTACTAAAAACTAACATGCAAATCAAACTAGTGTTCCAAAACGCATTTAGATATCCAAATAAACCTGGCTCTAATACCAATTGATGGATTTAGGTTTCAAAAATTTAAATCTGATGCGCAACAGAAAACATGTTTCAAAAACATCAATGGTATGCCCGGATCTACTACTTATCATTTCTATAATGCGTACAAGAGGGGAACAAGAATTGTACCCTGAGGTCTTGAACCCAATTCTGAAATGATCTTCTTCTTTTAGTATGCAGTAACTCCCACTAGATGGTCTTCACTCTTATGTCTCCTATGAATGCTCCAGGAGAGGCTAGAGTTGGTGGGAACCCTAATCGAGAGAATAAGAGGAATTGGGAGAACCCTAAAATAGATTCTGCAGCTCTGGGATAGTAAAAACGACGATTTAACAATTTTATATGCAGCTACCTTATTTATAGATTTCCGAACTGACTTTAAGCTTTAGATCGATCGAAGTACTTTTGATCGATTGAACCTTCAATCAATCAAAGTAAGTTCGATCGATCGAACCTTCAAATAATTGAAACTCTTTCAATCAATTGGTTCATCATTCTCATACGCCTCTCCAAGCATTCTAGCGCAGCTAAGAGTGGGACGTCCTAGATTCTTTTTTGTTGGCTCAAACCAGTTATTAATTCCCATGATCAATGTAACACCCTGTATTTTCCTGATATAAATATTCATTTAAAAAATGTTAATGAGGCAACCTAAATCTTTATGTGTTATTAACTGGCTATGTGCATTTATATTTTTTTGGTCATTCATTTATCTGTGTGTATTTATTTTAATTATTATTAATTACTGTGTGAAATTTTGTAGAGCTAAGTGGTGGAGTTAAGTTGTAAAAATTTAAATTTAACAAGTTATTGAAGAGTTGATGTGCTTATTTTTGAGTAGTGCTTAGAGGCCTGTGAATGTGTTAAATAGTATTTTTAACATATAAATTAAGTCCTCGGGTTATGTACACCCATTGGGCTACTCATTTTAGTACTTTTGGAATGTATTTCGGGACCATATAAAGCCTTTTTGCGAGCTCATAAGACAAAAAATGGGATTTACATGTTTGTGTGTATTTTATTGAAATATGTTGTGTGTGTAGTATACATGTACATATATCAAACCCTAGCCCCCATATTGACAAAAAAAAGGGGGGGGGAGAAAAGAAAAGAAAAGAGAGAACAGACATAGAGAGTGAGAGAGAGAGAGAGAGAGAGAGAGGAGAAGAAGAAGAAGAAAGAGAAGGGATAACAGGCTTGCGTAGAGTTCGTTTAGCGTGGTCTAGTCGATCAACAAATCTTTGTGGGATTTAGTGTGAAAACTAAGTGAGTTAAATATACGTGTATCCGGATGTATATATATGCGCGTGTGTATATATATATTCGAATAAATCAAATCCTTGCATGTTGTTGTTTGGTGTTTAATTCTTTGCGTTTTATGTCATGATAAGTTGAATATAAATCTTGATTCTCGTTTGATTTCATGACCATAATCTTGGTGCACTAATAATTGTTACATTTATACTTTGATAAATTCGTATGTGAATTCATTGAAATAGTTTAGGGATTGAAAAGAAAATTAATTCAGAGTTTATGCAAATTTCTTTTTTCTTTTTTTATTTCTAACCATCACAGAAACTTCAAAAAAAATATTATAAAATCGTGGCTTAGAATTTTAACATTCTGTCTATGAGTCTTATGTAAAACGTGATTCTGCAAACTTTTTGTGTTTTCAGTTGTTCCTAATTCCACACCGTTTGGGCTGTAAATTTAAATTATAGTAGCAGTTTTTATAAGATTAAAGCGTGTTGATTGTCTAACTTGATTTATGTGTCGGGATGAACTCGTATTCTTTATTATGATATAACGTGAAACTACGTTGAGATGTAAGCATTCTCATCTAATGTTTTGTTTCATGAATTATTGAATATGAGATCACCTGTGTGAAGATTTTTCTAATAGAAGTTAATATTAGGAAATCTTTTAGTGTTCACCACTGCTCCTTATGAGTTTAGGCGGCAACTTCATGGATGACTCGTCCTTGTGTGATTAGACAGCGACTACGTGGACATCGTCTGTATAAGAACTGAAGTTTAATAATTAATTTCTAAATTATCTATTTATAATTAATGAACGGGGATGCGAGTCTTTCCTTGAAAATTTTATTCTGGATGTTTTTTGTTTTTAAGTTTTGTCTAATTCTAGCTCTTTGTTAGAGATAAATTCATTTTAATTAATAGCACCTTGTTATTGATTTTCTATTATTGTGTTAATTTCTATTTGTACAGGATGGTAGGCCAACTAATGGTTTGCAAGTATCGGCCTACCATAGTTAAGAAATGTAAGTATTTAGTTGTTTTAATTCGGGCAAGAAACTATTTGCCACCATATAAATGAAAACTACTCTATTGTTCAGATATGTGTGTTGGACTACTTGTCTTGGCCCAAAAATGTTGTAGTGTGGCTTGTAATCTACGGGTTCAAGTTGGATCCCTAAGACTTGTGTTTTGTTTAACTCATATTAGTCATGTGACTGACCCGAGTGTTATGCATTCGGGAGCATTTCTATATGAGAGTCGAATGTATTTGTGGAGGTTTAGTATTTGGGAATTTTCTGTGGAGCTATTGATGTCTTAGAGTTGCAGTTGTGTAGTATTGTACTTTGCATTAGTTGTATCTTATTTTATTTTGTTTCTGGCACTGTGGGCCATATTTGTATTATTATAATAAGGATTGCATATTGGGTATTGAGAACATTGTAGTTACTCTGGCCAATGGATATATAGATTTTATTCATATTTATTTTTTTTCCGCTTAACACTGTAAAGAGAGTTTTATTTAATAAAAAAAAAATTCTTTTATAAATCGAAATGATATAATATGTATAATGGAACTTTATTTCTTTTATAATGAAATGAATGTTTTGGAAATGAAGCAGTTTAGTAATTGATATTATGAAACAGAGTGGTCATGGGTTCAATTTAAAGTTAAAATCCAATTTCATTTTGAATAATTTTCTTGGAGCAAGTGTAAGAATTTGTCAGCTCGGCTTTTGGGTGGTGAACATCAATTCGGATACAAGCTCTTAGCTGAATTTGGTTGTCCAAAATTTGGGGAATGACAATCAAACTCTTTAATTAGCAAATTAACTAACTGGTCAGTTAACGTTTACTACACAAAACAATAACTGCACTTCAATGCAAAAGAACAAATCTGAAGCGATAACTAGAATTGTATGGTATACTAATGTCCCTCTACCGTCAGTATTCATAATCATATTTAGGTAGTTGGTAACTATTACTGTCAACTTGAATGATGATTACATCTTTCATTCCTTGAGTCTCATTCTCCTCTTATGATTACCAAACATGTTGATAACTACTTATCAACAAGACCGCAGTTCTCAGTAATCAACGTGGTAACATTCTCAAGGGAATGCTTACTCTTTATCAGCGGATAAATTCTATCTTGACAATATATGTTCACAAACCTATGAATATGACATACCCAAGCTACCCAGGTGTTGATCTTGCAAGACCTCACTAATTGGCAAGTCAAAGCAGTCAAATCCATAGTCTATGTCCATAATCGTCTCAAGGTTGAGAACATGTACCTTATAAAAGTTATGAGTTCCTATTGACTGTTGACAATTTTATACGTCAATAGGAATCTCATAGTCCGTCTGTTAGGAAACTACGCTTCCAAAATTTGTTGACAGCGCGTATACGTTGGTACTACAAAAAATTTCGTGAAAGCTATAATAACCCAACAAGGGAGGAACTAGGGTTACCTTAAACTGTAAAAATGGATTGTTGTAGTAGACGAATCGAGAACACGGGCTCGATAACAGCTCATGATCTCCTACCGTATTCCTCTACTGCCAGAATATCGAATTGAGTGTGGGCTCTTTCGAAATCCTTTCTGTTTTCTGCTCTCCCTCTTTTACGCACTCTTTTCTTTTCCGAGCTATAGTGCTATTTTAGAAAAACTCCAACTAAGAAGAGAGCCAAAGCAACATATATAGGCTACGATAGGGACCATAAGAAGTCAATAAGGAATAGGCTTCCTTATGGAATTAGAAAACCCTAATTCAAAATGAATCATATTCCTATTTCCATAAATTATAGTTCATACCACTAAAGAATTATAATTGCACTCTTACCCTTATCACAAAAATATATTTCAAGCTCTATGCTATTAAATGCTTATTATTTCACGTTAAGATTACAGATATCCATTAAATAAATATAATTAATGACAATCATATTTAATTAATCTCTTAAAATTCCTTGAGATCCTCTGCTTAACTTATCTGATATGTCGGATACAAAATCCTCCTGCAGGGTTTGACATAATCAAAACTTATACGCCTCCTCAAGGGGATATCATCAATTCCAAATCTGAGACATGGATTCCATCATTAATTAATATCCACTACACATTTAAAATTGTCACCCAATATAATGAGATATTGACGTATTTAAGGATCTTACCCTTTTAGGGATCAAAGTGTAAATATCAAATGTACGTGTCTATAAATTAACTTAGGATTTAGAGTATAAGCATTCATAAAAGCCATCAGGTGTTAATTATCTTATAAGTCAGTCCAAAGATAATTACCCAAGTCAGTCTCATTTAATATACAAAGTGTACCAGCATAGTGAGTTGAAACTGTACCATTTCCTACAGTCAAGACAAACCTGCTACATCACCATGCTGCAGTCCAACCGATGGTGTGTCCAATCCCATCTAAGACTGTAAAGCAAAATCTTACGTTCTACAAGATCCGATGGTCTGGTCTTTCGTGTGTAAGCCGAATTCTACACACCAAACCACCTACTGTTAGGGATACATACTAAAAGCCATGCTTTATGTAGTTGATTTATTATTCATTTCATAAAATCAGTTAATCCATTTTTATGAGAATCTGTGTGGGCAATATTTGTATTCTATTGTTTATTTAATATAATGCATATATGTCTTTCATTCTACATAGTAGGTGATTTGGTGTGTAGAGTTCAGCTTACACACGGAAGATCAGACCATTGGATCTTGTAGAATGTAAGATTTTGGTTTACAGTCTTAGATGGATTAGACACACCATCGGTAGGACTGTAGCATGGTGTTGTAGTAGGTTTGTCTTGACTGCGGGAAACGGTATAGTTTCAACTAACCATGCTGGTACACTTTGTGTATTAAACGGGACCGACTTGGGATAATTATCTTTGTACTGACTTATAAGATAATTAATACCTCATGACTATTATGAGTGCTTATGCTCTAAATCCTAAGTTAATTTATAGACACGTACATTTGATATTTACACTTTGATCCCAAAAAGGGTGAGATCCTTAAATAGGTCAATATCTCATTGGATTTGGTGACAATATTCATTGTGTTGTGGATATTAATTAATGATGGAATCCATTTCTCAATTTTGGGATTGATGATATCCCCTTGAGAAAGCTTATAAGTTTTGATTATGTCAAACCCTACAGGTGGATTTTGTATCCGACATATCAGATAAGTTAAGCAGAGGATCTCAAGGAATTTTAAGAGATTAATTAAATATGATTGTCAGTAATTATATTTAATTAATGGATATCTGTAATCTTAACTTGGGGAGATAATAAGCATTTAATAATATGGAGCTTGAAACATATTTTTGAGATAAGGGTAGGAGTACAATTATAATTCTTTAGTGGTATGAATTATAATTTATGAAAATAGGAATCTAATTCAGTTCGAATTAGGGTTTCCTAATTCCATAAGGAAGCCTATTCCTTATTGACTTCTTATGGTCCCTATCGTAGTCTATATATATGCTGCTTTGGCTCTCTCCTCGGTTTGCATTTTTCCATCAAGAGTATTATAACTCAGAATAGAAAAGAGAGCGTAAAAAGAGAGTGCAGAAACATAAAGGATTTCAAAGGAGCCCACACTCAGCTCGATATTCTGGCAGCAAAAGGAATACAGTAGAAGATCGTGAGTTGTTATCGAGCCCGTGTTCTCGATTCGTCTACTACACCAATCCGTTTTAGCAGTTTAAGGCAACCCTAGTTCTGCCCTTGTAGGGTTATTGTAGTTTTCGCGTAATTTTTTGTAGTACCAACTTATACGCGCTGTCAATGGATTCTGGGAATGCAGTTTCCTAACAATGGTATCAGAGCAACGTTGATTCTGCGTATAAGTTGGACACAACCATGTTGTCCAGTAAAATAGATCTTATGCGTGTTTTGATGGATGGATAGAATGTAAAACTGTACTAACCCTTGTTTTGCAGCGTTCTTATTCCACTATTATGGTCACTGATTTTGTGTGATTGGATCCCACGATGGTTTTATCCATGGTTAATATTATTGTTTAATATAGCATGTGAACTCCTTTATAAAGGCATAGGATTTATGTGTATTGGATCCCACGCTTGATTGATGTGTGGTTAATTTACTACAAAGAAATAGCATGTGAACTCCTTCATGGAGGCATAGGGTTTATGTAAAATATCTCAAGTAAATCCATGAAGACAGTTCGTGAAGACAGTTTACAAGCAGTTTTAGAAAGCAATCTGGAAGCAATTTCAGAGGTAGTTTCAGAAGGCTGTTTCAGAAAACAGTTCTGGAAGGCAGTTGCTGATGGTAAATCGGATTTAGCTTCTGGGGTGATATAGAGCTGCGAGCTGACCGGCCAGCTCGATCCCCGCGAGCTGACCAGACAGCTCAACCCCCGTGCGTAGTGGCGACATAAAGCTAATCGGGTTCAATGAAATTTTCTTCACAAGTGTTGTGGCTTGACCATAATAGTGGGATTCCTATTTTATTGTGGTTTCCTTATTCATGTGTGATTGAATTATTATTATTATTATTTCATGTTTAATGAATTGGACAATATGGATAATTGTTCCTAGACCTATTTCTGATGTCTAGCTGCATATGTAATTTATATTAATTTAAAATGATGGACAACTACACGTGTATTTATAAATAAAACTAATTCCACATTTTGGAAACATAAGTACTTATTTTCTATAATCATGAGAATAGAATAATTTTATTATCTACACATGTGGGTTTGACAAGTAAGGATGAATTAACCCTTACCAAGTATTCCATTGTTTTTTATTAATTAAATTAAAAGGTTTTCTACAAAATTATAACCCTCAAATTTTTTAAAATTCTAAGTGGGAGAGAGAATTTATCAAGTATAAATCTCATGGTCTCCATCACTGGTTTGTAGATGATATGATTAATTTTGTGTGATGGCTCTAGTGTCATCCTTCCCATCGGATACAGTTGATCATGGAATCATCGGTACAAACTTCTTTAAAAGAATATTCGGGGTGATTGTTAGTGTGGGACACCTCTCCATCAGAGGTGTTCCTCACGGAACTCTTGACCTAGAATTAAGTGATGGTATACACTTAGCTATAAATAGTAATATCCTCTCCATCTGAGTCATTGTTGTTATTTATAGGACCAAAGCAAGTGAGCAGTTTAATTTTACTAGGCAAGGTACATTGCCTGGATAGTAAAATTAAAAGCCAATTGCCTATCTGAACAAATGATGGATAGCATACGGCTTCCCATCGAGTCATACTATTCACGGTGTATCAGGTTGCTGACGGATTCTTTTCAAATATGGTAGAGGGAACCAATATTTTCAACTTGAATCCATAATAATTTTTTGCCTAAACGTAATTATTTATATTATGTAATTCTCAGGCTTTTAAATGCGTTCTTTCAATCCACTCGTTGTTATACTTAAAAAAACAAACTTACTGGACCAAACTATATAAACTAGAAAAGGAATTTGGATATTGTGTTAACTGCTAAAGAGTACAAGTTTGCGCTTACTCAAGAATGTCTTGAGAAACCTGGTGAGGGGGCAACCGCTAAGGAAACCCAGGCCCACAAGAAATGGGTCAAGGCTGATGAGATGGCACAGTGTTACATTTTGGCATCCATGTCAAATGTTCTACAACATCAGCATCAGTTAATGGCCAGTGCCTATGACATGATGGAGATCCTCCGCGAGATGTTCGGGGATCAAAGTCGTGCTGCTAGGCAGGTTACCATGAAAGGCTTGATGAACACAACTATGGCTGAGGGGACGCCTGTAAGGGATCATGTTCTTAAGATGATATCTCTTATTAATGAACTAGAGATCCTTGGAGCTGAAATCGACGGGGAAACCCAGGTCGATATCGTACTCCGGTCACTGCCAGAGTCTTTTAAGCAATTCTGCCTCAATTACAGCATGAATAAATTTAAATATACCTTGGCGGAGCTGCTTAAAGAACTCCAAGCAGCTGAGGGTCTCAACAGAAAGTCAGGGAGTGCTCTTGTGTTTGAGAAAGGTACTACTTCAAAACCAAAAGGCAAAAAGAAAATGAAAAAGGCTCAAAAGAAGGCCGCGGTTCCTCCGCCAATCCAAAGGCCAAGAGGACAATCGGGAAAGCCTAAAAGCAAATGTTTTGTTTTCAAGCAACCAGGACACTGGAAGAAGCAATGTCCGGTTTATCTCGCCAGATAGAATAATTAAGGTAAATCTCATTTACTAGTTATTGAATCATGCTTAGAGGTTCGATCTACCGATACCTGGTGTGTAGATACGGGAGCCACTGATCATGTATGCAATTCTTTGCAGGGGTTCTAGGGAACCAGGCAGCTCAGTGATGGAGAGATTTATCTATATATGGGAAATGCTACAAGAGTAGCAACAATTGCAGTAGGAGATCTACATCTTAGTATTGGTAGAGATAGGATTTTAATATTAAGAAATTACCTTTATGTACCTTCTATTAGAAGGAATTTAGTTTTAGTTTCTAGTCTAGTAAAGAATGGATATTCAGTTCATTTTAATAAAGTAGTAGTTAATAAAGAAAATAAACGTTTTATTTGTTCTGGTCAATTGGTGTATGATCTTTATATTATAAATCATGTCTCTCCTATACGGCAACTTAATGTATTGAATAACACAAATAGTTTGCCATTTAAGAGAAAAGAACTTTCGAGATTGAACCAAATGCATCTTTGGCACTTACGCCTTGGTCATATTAATTTGAAAAGGATTCAAAGATTGGTTCAAAATGGGCCATTAAGCTCATTGGAAGTGGAGGCACTTCCAGTCTGTGAATCCTGCTTGGAAGGTAAAATGACCAAGAGGTCGTTCTCGGCCAAGGGCTATAGAGCAAAAGAGCCGTTGGAACTAGTTCACTCTGATTTGTGCGGTCCTATGACTATCCAAGCAAGAGGGGGATTTGAGTACTTTGTCACTTTCATCGATGATTAATCAAGGTATGGGAACATTAATTTGATGCAGCGTAAATCTGAATGCTTTGAGAAATTCAAAGACTTCAAGGCTGAAATGGAGAAGCATCTAGGTAAATGTATCAAGCACTACGATCTAATCGTAGTTGAGAGTACCTCTTAGGAGAGTTTAGGGAATACTTATTGGAGCAAGGGATTACATCCTAGTTGTCTGCACCCCGTATGCCTCAGCAGAATGGTGTAGCAGAAAGAATGAACATGTCTCTCACGGATATGGTAAGATCTATGATGAGTTATTCAGATTTACCAATTTCCTTTTGGGGACACGCATTAGTGACAGTTGCATACATTCTAAACTTGGTACCATCTAAGTCAGTACCTACTACTCCCACAGAATTGTGGACTGGGCGAAAGCCTAGTCTGCGGCATGTTCGGATCTAGGGTAGTCCAGCACATGTGCTGAAAGGGAATGCAGAAAAGTTGAAATCAAGAACAGAAGTATATTTCTTTGTTTGGTATCCAAGAGGAACTAAAGGTGATCTATTTTATAGTCGTAAGGATCAGAAGGTTATTGTTAGCACCAATGCCACATTCTTAGAAGAGGACTATGTTATGGACCATAAGCCCAAAAGCTGTATTGTTCTAGAGGAAATGAGAGGAGAGACACTAACACAAACTTCTTTGATACCATCGGTACGAGAAGAAACACCACAAGACAGAGTAATTGATATTCCATTACCGCGTCGTAGTGGGAGGATTAACAAACTCGCGTAAATCCCGAACCAACCATTAACACGCAGGTTCCTGAACCAGTACATAATGCAGATAATGGTGTATTAGGTTCAGAATCTTCACAATGAAATATCAGTGATACACAGACACGGGTTGTGCCTTGTCATATTAGGAGGGTTATTATTTAACCTGACCAGTATATTTTCTTGGGAGAGTCTTATGACCGGGTCCCTGATGAACAAGGTACCAATCCCTGTAACTACAATGAAGCACTCCAAGTTAAAGATGCAGATCTTTGGCAAAAGGCTATGAAGTCTAAAATGGAGTACATGTACTCCAATCAATTCTGGGATCTTGTAGAACCACCCAATGAAATAAAACCCATTGGATGTATGTGGATCTATAAGAAGAAGAGAGGAGCAGACGGTAAGGTGGAAACCTTTAAAGCAAGGCTTGTTGCGAAAGGGTTCACTCAAAAAGAGGGAATCGATTATGAGGAAACCTTTTTGCCGGTGGCCATGTTAAAGTCTATCCGGATTCTCGTATCCATTGCTGCACATTTCGATTATGAAATTTGGCAAATTGATGTCAAGACAGCATTTATTAATGGGAATCTTGATGAGTGCATCTATATGATGCAACTAGACGGGTTCATTGCGAAGGGCCAAGAACACATGTTGTGCAAGCTTAAGAAGTCCATTTATGAACTTAAGCAGTCATCTATGTCTTGGAATATCCTCTTTGATCAAGCAATCAAGTCTTTGCTTTTGAAATTTATTTGAAAATGATTTCTTTAATTGCAGAGATTTCTTGGATTATATTCCTTAACAAAAAGGTGATTAGGTCCAAATTTTGCTTTGAAAAAGCATTCCTTTAGTTGGTAAAACTTTTCAAACTCTTTCAAGAATTTTGGGTTCCAAGAATTTTAGGTTCTTTCTTCAAATATGGTTGATTTGAAATTTTAATCCAAAAGTGAACTCCAAAAATTTTGAAAGAGTGATTGAATGCCTTGGAATAAAGATACCAAAAATCTATTTGCTTCCAAAAACGTATTTAAAATTCTTTGGGTAGGAGGATCACATGATCGGATTGTTGTCATACTCTTCATGAATTTGGATGCATACAAGGTCAATGATGCTTAGCTTAGCAAGATGTAAGAGATGTAATCACATAATCAAGATCCAGCATGTTCCCAAATGTCGTGGGACATGAGAAGGAATTGCTAAAAGGTGATTAAAGGGTTACACATCTTTTATCAAGCAAGCATCGTCATCATCTCAAATAAGCCCTTTTGGGCATACAAAACTCCCTAGCACATAATCCCAATCAAGAATTAATTTCCTAAGATCGAAAGGTTCTATGGAAGCTACCATGTAAAGGCCGGGTTTTGGTCAAATAAGGGACCCTTGACACACACCCGATAGGATGCTTCATATACCAAAACATGGTACGAGATCAAGGGTGATCACACGGTCCCATGATGACTTGACCGACCGGGTTGCCCCGAGCCTCCAAGGTCATAGTTCCATGCAATCGACTGGCGAAACATGCAAGTGCAATGCAACGGGCACACAAAAATTAATTAATTTGATTAAAAGGATGCTTTCAAGTCTAATCCTCGAATGAACCCAAAATCAGAATTCTGGTCTGCGAAACCAGAGATTCTGGGTTCGATCCCCAGCAGAGTCGCCAGATTGTGGATATCGCAGGTTATCAAATTTTACCCACTTTTAAAACATTTTTCAAATTCAAAGAGTCGCCACTTAATTTTTAAAAGGAAAATTAAGAAACCATTTTAAAGCAAACTGATCTTTTGCGAAACCAAAAATAAACTGGGTCCGGGGATTATGGAATGAAAGGGGAAGGAGCCAGGCGGACTAAAACACCCCCTTTCATCCTATCTCACGATAAGCCTCTACTCAACATCTTTTTTAATCAAATTATTAATCTAAGCATGCCCTCAATTAATACATATATACATATACATCACACAAGCATGTTGGAAATGGTGTAAAATTGCTAACGACAAAATATCATTCATAAGCCACGTAATACAAGTAGCAAACAACATGATATGCAATAGAGAACTAGAAAACATACCCGGGATCCAGCCGCGAATATCAAACGTGCAGTGTATGCGAGAACAAAATAAACCTAAGAAAGGTCTCTAACACATATATACAAATAAGGCAAAACCTAGGCTAAGGTGTCGCACATGGAGTCGAAAATCAATTTAAATCAAAGAATGGAATTAAACTAGAGAAGAGTTGAGAAATTGTACCTCAAATGCGCTACAAAAACCAAGGTTAGTACACATGCCTTAGACAAGATATAATATCAAAGAGTAATTAATCCTAAGTCATGTTCAATTGGATTCAACTAAGTCCAACTTTTCAACTAAGTCCAACTTTATCCAAGAATTAGCTCTAATTATAAGCATCAATGTATATGAATGTATGAATGTGAACAAGAATAAAATATGGATTTATTCACTAATTTGGATCACTTAGCCTCTGGGTTTAAGCTAAATTATCATTATTCAAAACATGATTTGGGTTTCAAGACATTAGGAGACCATTTGAGTTGAAATCAATAAGATTAGACAAAAATAGAAGCAGTTTTTTGTGATTTACTGAGAGCAGACAAGACGTTCAAAAATGGGAATAAAATACTTCCAACGGTTGGATCTTAATGATTTTTGGATATGTTATGCCTCTGTGAATCTAGTTTCTAACCCAAAAAGAAAATCGAGGTTTCAACGGTTAGATCTCCGGGAATACGGAACATACTAGACCTCACTCAGGATTTTACAACTCTCTGTCCAGAGATCTTGTATGATTTTTTAAAAATAGCAAACAAATCCGAATTGCTTTATTATTTTTAGGGAACCTTCCTAACACATTAAGGTTCTTAGAAAAAATCATTAAAGGTCATGAAAACTTGGTTAGAGTTCTGATCCATCAATTTTAAAACCGATTTGATGTTCTGAAATTTTGGACAGAGAATTGCTTATTTGGAAATTATAAGCCCAAACCATCCTAAGTATGGGATCTTATCAAAATAACAATCACAGAGGTACTCATATGAGTTATGAACACCCTCCAATTGGTCTCATCCTATTCCAATGGACCATGATTTTATGAAAAATCTTTGATCACAAAGGGTTTAAGGATTCACTGCACCAATATTGAATTAATGTTCATACCTTAAAACCAACTTGATCCATGATCCTACAAAGGACTAGAACCAAGCATGGTTGTGATTATTGGGACAAATTAATGTTATAGGATAATGTTTATAGATTTAACCTTGATGGATTCTTATCATAGATCTCATAGTTGGAGATCTATCAAGAAAATCCTAAGGTCCTACTTATTTCAAATATAGACTATGAAAATCTACATCCAATTCTTCTCTCAAGTACATGATCATGGAAGAATATAGAGTCAATTTATTCTCCTCTCAAGTTAATGGTCCTTGGAGAATATAGATTTAACTCTCCTCCCAAATCAATGGTCCTTGGAGAATATACATTTATTTCTACATGAACCTCTATGGAATATTGAATGAATTCCATAAGATTCTTAATGAGGAGGTTCAAGTCATGGGTTAAGACTTGAATCTTCACCAACTATGGGTAGATATGACCATGATCAACCTTAGTCTCCATATAAATCATAGGATCATAGGGGACTAGATGATCAAACTCAAGAGGATCCAATGAGATATTAAAGATCTCATGGATCTCAAAAGAAAAATAGAGACAAAGAGAAATAGAATCAAAGTTTACTTGAAGAAAATCAAATGAAGATCCCTTCACAAACTAGTTTTATTTTAAACCTAAGGCTCTTATTTAGATCCAAATCAATGAAAGCAAGTAGAAATTCAATCACAATTCTATGTGGTGTGTGATGAAATGAGGTGGGAAGAGAGGTTTTGAAAATGTGTAAAAGTCCTAGATCTATGAATTGTGATTGAATTATATATAATAAGTATAGGGATAAGGATTTAACCTCTAGATCTTCTCAGGATTTGATTGATTTAGAGAGATCCAAGCCTTACAAGCAATGCTCTTCTTCTTCTTCCTTGAAGCTTCAAGGTTCTTCAATGGAGATTTGAGGAATTTGGATGAATTGGGTAAGATTTCTATGGGGTCTTGGGGTTTCTCTCTCTATATTTCTCTAAGAACAAACTCTTTCTTCAAAATTCAGCCTCTCTCCTTTAGATTCAAGTCTCTCTCCCAAGATTCAAGTCTCCAACCCCCCAAAATGAGAGAAAATGGGGCTTTTATAGACTTTCATTATCTTAGGGGCTAAGATAAGGGTAGATAGGTCAATTAGGGATGGTGGGAGCATGGTTTGCATGACCTAGGAGTAGTAACCACGTACACAAAAAACGGCATCGTTTGGTGCATTCATTTGATCAAAGATTGAAAAAGAATTTTGACTTAAAAATGCAAATTAGCCCAGGCCGGCACTCGATGAGATGAAACGGCACTCTCTGAGTGCCGCAGCGGCATTCACTGACTGCCGTTCGGGCACTTTGAGTGCCGCTGCACAGCAATCCAGCACTATTCACAGCAATTCAGCACCTTAATTTCTTTTCATGTCATTTAAGTAAGTATTTACTTAAGACATTAAATGTAATTAAGAAAAATACCCCCCATTTGGATTCAATAAAAATATCTAGAAAATCAAAATCTTTAAGGAAAAAAAGTCAACTCTCCCTCCGAAGGCAAAATTTCGATTTTCTGCACGATTCTTCTTAAAAGCCTTTCAATTTCACCATGGTTCCTTTCATTTAAAAATTCTAAAAAATCATTTCTAGCATAAGGGAGACCCAATGAACAATTACCGAGACTTTTCATTTTGAAATTCAAAAATTTTACGATTGACTCCCTTTTGACCCGTTGACTTTTCACTGGGTCAACTGTTGACTTTTTCTTTCAGGGTTCATGCTGAATTACTCTCTTTTTGAAAATGATTTTAAGATGCTCTGAGAACATTGTCGTATTCCTATACGTGTTCAAAACTCATGGTCTACAAGGTGACGAGTAGATGAGAATTTTGGTCTTTTGGCTGAAAATGGTGATTTTGAACCGAGATTCTTCTAGGAAGAGAGTCAGATTGCTTGTAAGAGTCTTGATTTTGTCGAGACATATTCATCATTGATCTCCAGAGGTAAATCCCCCTAAGTTTAATAGTTTGGTCAAATTGGGGTGTCTACACCAGTCAATTCGATATGAAGGACTTGGGAGAAGCCGGTCACATCCTAAGGATCAAGCTTATGCGAGATTGCAAGAATAGGATGTTGGGCATGTCACAAGGCACTTATATCAGGCCAAGATATAATTCAAAAAAAATGACAATGTCTACAGAGAGAAGCTCCCACCTCTCTCTAGAATTTGGTTAAGCTTAGATCTCTCATCACCCTCTTTCTCTTCTTTTCTCCCTCTTCTTTCCCTCATTCTTCCCTCACCACTCTCTCCCCTCTCTATTTCTCCTCCTCTGGGTTTTCATGATGAAAGGTCAAGCAAACAAGACTAAGCTGAATGGTACTCAAAAGCAGAACAAATCATACTCTCTTGATTCAGTCGCTAATGAGCCTTTGGATAAAAGGGCAATAAATGAGATCTCCATTGTTCCGGAAACTACTGATATACCCACTTCTGGGTCTACATCTTGTTTTACAAAGTCCATTCCTAGCCCTCTGTTGAAATCTAATACTACATTGGGGAACCTGAGTACACCTATGGATAGTATTATGAATGAAGGGGATTCTGAGCTTGCACAATGTGGGAATGATTTTATCATTTCAAACCCTTTCAAAACCATTGTTTTTGGCATTGGCAATGATGGAATCTCTGACTTGTCCAATATTGCGAGCAGTGAGCTGTCTGAAGAAGAGTTGGAACTTCCAGAGGATTGGGAAGAACTTTGTCCTAGTAAAGAAGAACTGAAGAATATGGGTCCTGGGAAGACCCCAAGATTTCTCAAGCTTCAAGACTCAAATGAATTGCTTAAGCGGAAATCTCAGGTTCCCCCAACATCGAATGATCTTACTATTGCTAATGAGAAGATTCGACAGCTTCAAATTGAGCTCTTGGATTTGCAAACCCTAAAATCTGATGTTGTTGATGGTGCTAGAGCAAACTGTGGAGATAGTACATGTTTTGATCCACAAAACACTAATTCCAATTGCACTGAGAAGTTTGTGGAATGTGGCCATCACGCGCCTATACACACACACGATGTCAACGGTCATTTTGGTCATTGTGATGTTAAAAAAGGTTTGGGAAATCACATGGGTTCCTCAGCCTTTTCTGTGAATTCCGGTGCCTGTCTTGTTGAGAACCAACTGGGCAACCTGCATGGATACGTACGTGAGCAACACGCTAGGCTGGGTGCTCCCAACGGATACCTACCTGACCCAGCTAGTTTTATCGAGACTGCAACCCACGTGATTAAACCCACAAATTCAGGCGACGTGTCAGCTACGGGTCCCATTACTTTTCATGCTCCTCATGTGAAAGTTGGCAGTCACATGGCTTGTGCTACTATTAACCAAGAATCCGGAAAGTTGTCTTTCAATAAATCTACGTGTAAAATGCAAGATTCAAGTTTGACAGGTAATGCTACCCATGTGGCAACACCCTCTCTTGGTGACTTAAACTCCAACACATTGTATATGCATTGCCCTTTGGATAAGAGTAAGGTACACACAGCAGCCTTTGGCTCTCTTAATATCTCCCCTTTGAGTGGTCATATGGGGACTCCCCCCACTAAGCAAGAGGTCTCTGCTACTTCCCCTATGCAAACTACCACAGGTTCTAAGGCTAGGGTTGCAACCAACAGCTCTTCTATGGCCCCACAAAAGCCTGATTTTCATGTGAAACCTTCTTATGAGGTACCAAAGCCTAACTTACAAAGTGCCAATACTACCAAGCCTAATCTTATTGCAAAGCACAGTCAAGAACCAAGTTGGGCTTCTCTATTGCACCCTAAAATTGCTACTGGATTTAAAGTCAATTATATCAAGCATCATAGAGATACGGACAGAATTAAAATTAAAATGCCTAGGTCTATAACAGATCAAGGTAGCAAAGCTTGGGATTATACCCTTGTTGGGAATTTCATAGGGAGAAAACTTCCATACTCTCTGGTGAAAACTGCTTCGTCTAAACTCTGGGGTAATTTGGGTCTCCATGATATGCTTGCTATGGAGTCAGGGTACTTCTTTTTCAGATTCAACTCACAAGAAGAAAGTGCTGCTGTGCTTGAAGGGGGCCCTTGGCACTTTGCAGGACAGCCCATCATTCTTAGAAATTGGCAACCAGGGATGGAACTTACAAAGGCAACTCAATCTACTATCCCTGTTTGGGTTAACATTTACAATATTCCTCTGGAATACTGGAATCCTGAGGGTCTTAGCTTTATTGCTAGTGCAATTGGAAAGCCCCTACATGTTCATAGGATGACTGCTTCATGTCAAAGAATTGACTATGCTAGAATTTGTGTGGAAGTTGATGCAGAATTTGACTTGGCAAAATTGAAGCAATTAGAGTTTTTAAATCCTTGCTTGGCACCCCTGCGGTTAACCCCTACCCTGGTATTAGTGAATTGGGGAAGGTCATCCATAAGCGTGTTCATACTGATTTATTTAACATTTTGGATGATATTCCTAGTGATGATGATATAAAGGATGCCCTCCTTAGTATCCATAGTAATAAAGCCCCGGGTCCGGATGGCTATAATGCTCACTTTTTTAATAATACTTGGGCAACTACTGGTCCTTTAGTTACTAAAGCTATCAAAGAATTTTTTACTTCTGGACAAATTTTAACTGAGTCAAATGCTACTCTTATTGCTCTTATCCCTAAGATCCCCAATCCTTCTAAAATGAGTGATTTTAGGCCTATCTCGTGTTGTAACACGGTCTACAAGTGCATCTCTAAAATTATATCCAAGAGACTTCAAAAAGTTTTACCTACTTTGGTTGATAATGCCCAATCTACTTTTATTAAAGGTAGGAAAATCAGTGACAATGTTTTGCTTGCCCAGGACCTTATGAGGGACTACCATAAGCCTTCTGGCCATCCTAGAGCTACGGCTAAGGTTGACCTTATGAAAGCTTATGATAGCATGAGTTGGGAGTTTTTATCTGATCTCCTTGAGGTCCTTGGTTTTCCTCCCAGGTTTCAAGGGTGGATTAGAGCCTGTGTTACTAGCCCTAAGTACTCTATTAATTTTAATGGGGAATCTGTTGGGTACTTTGAGGGTGCTAAAGGGCTTAGGCAAGGTGATCCTATGTCACCTTACCTTTTTGTCCTTGTCATGGATACCCTTAGCCAATTGATCCAACATAACATCCAAAGATCCTCTCATTTCAAATACCATTGGAGATGTGATAAACTTAAAATCTCTCATCTTTGTTTTGCTGATGACCTCCTTTTACTGTTTAATGGTAATGTACACTCTGCGTCTGTTATGAAGAATTCTTTAGATCAATTTTACAATCTTACTGGTTTGCAGGCTAATGCTAATAAAAGTTGTTTGCTTCTTACAGGAATGGAGGAGAGCACTTCCAATGCTATTTATCTTAGTCTCCCTTTTACCATTGATTCCTTCCCAATGAAGTACCTTGGCATTCTTTTGGTCACTACTAGACTGAAAAAGGGAGACTGTGAGGATCTTATCCAGAAAATCACCTCGAGAATTACCTCTTGGACCTCTAAATTTCTCTCTTATGCTGGCAGACTCCAACTTATCCAAACGGTCCTTGCTGGAATTCAAAACTATTGGGCTGCTCTTTTTATTCTTCCCAAAAGTGTCCTTAAGCATATTGAACAATTAATGTGTAGATTCCTTTGGACAGGAGGAACTGGAAAAGCTCATGGGGCTAAAGTTTCTTGGGACCTAGTCTATAGACCTAAGAAGGAAGGGGGTCTTGGCCTTAAAAACCTTACCCATTTGAATTCTGTTTTAAACCTTAAACATATCTGGGCTATTTTTACTTCGAAAAACAACTCCCTTTGGGTTGACTGGATACACACTTACATGTTGAAAGGGAAAAGTTTTTGGGAAGTCAAGACCCCATCCCAATGCTCCTGGTATTGGCGGAAACTTCTTAAACTTAGGAGTATGGCTAGACCTATGCTTAGGCATAGAATTGGTAATGGTGGTGATACTTTTCTCTGGTATGATAATTGGCATCCCATGGGTCCTATTTTGGAAAGAACCGGTATGCGTGTCCAATATGATGCCGCCATCCCTTTAAATGCTAAAGTTTCTGATGTTATTGAAGGTAATGAATGGAATTGGCCTCTTACTAACACAATTGAACTTAGGGAAATTAGAGGCCAACTTCATTCCTTACCTCCCCCTAGTACATCTAGTGATGTGGTCCAATGGCTTCCTTCCCCAAATAAAGTGTTCTCTTCCGCCAACACTTGGAATCATGTTCGGACTCATTACCCTAAAGTCCTTTGGTATGGCCTCACTAGGTTCCAGGGTAATATTCCGTGTCATAGTTTTATCATGTGGTTGGCCATTCATCATAGATTATCCACGCATGATAGAATTTATACTTACACACCTGGCCCTCTTGCTTGTGTCTTTTGTCACAAGTATCTTGAATCCCATGACCATTTATTCTTTAATTGCTCTTACACTTCTTATGTGTGGCAGGGAATCCTTTCTTGGAATCTTGCATGCTAAACCTTACAGTTCCTTATGCCTCAGCAGTAGGAAGCCTAATTTATGCTATGCTATGTACTAGACCTGACATCTGCTTTGTTGTTAGCATGGTTTGTAGATATCAGTCTAATCCAGGGCAAGAACTTTGGACTGCGGTGAAAAATATTCTCAAGTACCTGAAAAGGACTCGAGACTATATGTTAGTTTACCAAGCAGATAGTCTTATACCATTGGGTAGACAGATTCTGATTTCATGTCAGATAGGGATTTCAGAAAGTCTACCTCAGGATTTGTGTTTACCCTAGGAGGTGGAACCATTAGTTAGAGGAGTATCAAGCAATCGTGTATTACTGATCCACCATGGAAGCCGAGTATGTGGCTGCTAAGGAGGCCGTTTGGCTCAGAAACTTCCTTATGGATCTAAGAGTAATACCTGTGGTACAATCGACTATTACCCTTTATTGCGATAATAGCGGAGTGGTTGCTAACTCAAAGGAACCTAGGGAACATAAGAAGGGAAAACACATTGAGCGCAAGTATCACCTGATACGAGAGATTGTGCAAAGAGGTGATGTTGAAGTGACCATGATAGCATCAATAAATAACCTGGCAGATCCTTTCACCAAGAGCTTACCGGCTAAGACTTTTGATAGTCATGTACAAGGGATAGGAGTGAGGTGTGTCGTATCATGGCTTTGAGTCTAAATGGGAGATTGTTAGGGATATATACTAAAAGCCATGCTTTATGTAGTATATTTATTATTCATTTAATAAAATCAGTTAATCCATTTTTATGAGAATCTGTGTGGGCAATATTTTTATTATATTGTTTATTTAATATTATGCATGTGTGTCTTTCATTCTACATAGTAGGTGGTTTGGTGTGTAGAGTTCAGCTTACACACGGAAGATCAGACCATCGGATCTTTTAGAATGTAAGATTTTGGTTTACAGTCTTAGATGGATTGGACACACCATCGGTAGGATTGCAGCATGGTATTGTAGTAAGTTTGTCTTGACTGCGGGAAATGGTATAGTTTCAACTCACCATGCTGGAACACTTTGTGTATTAAACGGGATCGACTTGGGGTGATTATCTTTATACTGACTTATAAGATAATTAATACCTCGTGACTATTATGAGTGCTTATGCTCTAAATCCTAAGTTAATTTATAGACACATACATTTGATATTTACACTTTGATCCCTAAAAGGGTGAGATCCTTAAATGGGTCAATATCTCATTGGATTGGGTGACAATATTAATTGTGTGGTGGATATTAATTAATGATGGAATCCATGTCTCAATTTTGGGATTGATGATATCCCTTTGAGAAAGCTTATAAGTTTTGATTATGTCAAACCCTGCAGGTGGATTTTGTATCCGACATATCAGATAAGTTAAGCAGAGGATCTCAATGAATTTTAAGAGATTAATTAAATATGATTGTCAATAATTATATTTAATTAATTGATATCTGTAATCTTAACATGGGGAGATAATAAGCATTTAAAAACATAGAGCTCGAAATAGATTTTTGAGATAAGGGTAGGAGTGCAATTATAATTCTTTAGTAGTATGAATTATAATTTATTGAAATAGGATTCTGATTCTGTTCGAATTAGGGTTTCCTAATTCCATAAGGAAGCTTATTCCTTATTGACTTCTTATGGTCCCTATCGTAGCCTATATATATGCTGCTTTGGCTCTCTCCTCAGTTTGCATTTTTCCATCAAGAGTATTATTACTCGGAATAGAAAAGAGAGCGTAAAAAGAGAGAGCAGAAACATAAAGGATTTCGAAAGAGCCCACACTCAGTTCGATATTCTGGCAGCAAAGGAATACGGTAGAAGATCGTGAGCTGTTATCGAGCCCGTGTTCTTGATTCGTCTACTACAGCAATCTGTTTTAGCAGTTTAAGGTAACCCTAGTTCCGGCCTTGTAGGGTTATTGTAGTTTTTGCGTAATTTTTTGTAGTACCAACTTATACGTGTTGTCAATGGATTTTGGGAACGCAGTTTCCTAACACCTACTATGTAGAATAATAGACACACAATCACAATATTAAATAAACGATATAATGCAAGCAGTGCCCACACATATTCTCATAAAAATGGAATCATTGATTTTATTAAAATAATAAATCAACAATATAAAAGCATGGGTTTTAGTATGTATCCCTAACAATCTCCCACTTAGACTTAAAGCCGTGATGTGACACACCTCACTCATATCCCTTCTACGTGACTATCAAAAGTCTTGGCCGGTAAGCTCTTAGTGAAAGGATCTACCACGTTATTTGCTGATGCTATCTTGGTCATTTCAACATCACCTCTTTCCATGATCTCTCGTATCAGGTGATACTTATGCTCAATGTGTTTTCCCTTCTTATGGGCCCTAGGTTCCTTTGAGTTAGCAACCGCTCTGCTATTATCACAATAAAGGGTAATAGTCGATTCTACCGCAGGTGCTACTCTTAGATCCATAAGGAAGTTTTGGAGTCAAATGGCCTCCTTAGTGGCTTCCGAAACAGCATATACTCGGCTTCCATAGTGGAATCAGCAATCAATGACTGCTTGATACACCTCTAACTAATGGCTCCACCTCCTAGGGTAGACACATATCCTGAGGTAGAATTTTTGGAATCCCTATCTGACATGAAATCAGAATCTATGTACCCAGTGGGTACAAGACTGTTTGCTTGGCAAACTAACATATAATCTCGAGTCCTTTTCAGGTACTTGAGAATATTTTATCACAGTCTAATGTTCTTGCCCTGAATTAAACTGATATCTACTAACCTTGCTAACAACAAAGCAGATGTCAAGTCTAGTACATAGCATAGCATACGTTAGGCTTCCTACTGCCGAGGCATAAGGAATAGCCTTCATCTTCTCAATCTCATAAGGTGTCTTAGGACACTAATCCTTAGATAGAGTAATTCCATGTCTGGAGGGTAGGAATCCCTTCTTGGAATCTTGCATGCTAAACCTTTCAAGAATATTGTCGATATAAGTGCCTTATGATAAGCCCAACATCTTATTCTTGCAATCTCGCATAAGCTTGATCCCTAGGATGTGACCGCCTTCTCCCAAGTCCTTCATATCGAATTGACTAGACAACCATACCCTTATAGAAGATAATACCCCCACATCATTTTCGATTAGCAAGATATCATCCACTTATAGTACTAAGAACACCACCACCCTTTTGTCATGTTTCTTGTAGATACAAGATTCATCCACACATTGATCAAAATCAAAAGACTTGATTGCTTGATCAAAGCGGATATTCCAAGACCTAGATGCCTGCTTAAGTACATAAATGGACTTCTTAAACTTACACAACATTTATTCTTGGTCTTTCACGATAAACCCATCTGGCTGCACCATATAGATGCACTCGTCAAGATTCCCATTAAGAAATGCTGTCTTGACATCTATTTTCCAAATTTCATAATCAAAATGTATAGTAATGGATAAGAGAATCCGAATAGACTTTAGCATGGCCATCAGCGAAAAGGTTTCCTTATAATCGATTCCCTCTTTTTGAGTGAACCCTATCACAACAAGCCTTGCTTTAAAGGTTTCTATCTTACCGTCTACTCCTCTCTTCTTCTTATAGATTCACTTGCATCTAATGGGTTTTATTTCATTGGGTCGTTCTACAAGATCTCAGACTTGATTAGAGTACATGGACTCCACTTCAAACTTCATAGCCCTTTGCCAAAGATTTGCATCTTTATCTTGGAGTGCTTCATTGTAGTTACAGGGATCAGTACCTTGTTCATCAGGGTCCCGGTCATAAGAATCTCCCGAGAACATATACCGGTCAGGTTGAATAATAACCCTCCCACTATGACAAGGCACAAGTTGTGTCTGTGTATCACTGGTATTGCATTGTATAGATTTTGAACCTAATACACCATTATCTGCACGCTGCACTGGTTCAGGAACCTGCGTGTTTATGGTAAGTTCAGGATCTACACGAGTTTCGATGATCCTCTCACTATGACATGGAAATAGAATATCGATGACACTTTCTTGTAATATTTCTTCTCGTACCTATGGTATCGAAGAAGTATGTGTCGGTGTCTCACCTCTCATTTCCTCTATAACAATACGATTTCTGGGCTTGTGGTCCATAACATAGTCCTCTTCTAAGAATGTGGAATTGGTGCTAACAATAACCTTCTGATCCTTAGGACTATAAAATAGACCACCTTTAGTTCTTCTTGGATACCCAACAAAGAAACATACTTCTGTTCTCGATTCCAACTTTTCTACGTTCCCTTTCAGCACGTGTGCTGGACTACCCCAGATCCAAACATGCCACAGACTAGGCTTTCATCCAGTCCACAATTTCGTGGGAGTACTAGGTACAAACTTAGATGGTTCCAAGTTTAGAATGTATGCAGCTGTCTCTAATGTGTGTCCCCAAAAGGAAACTAGTAGATCCGAATAACTCATCATAGATCTTACTGATCTTATCAGAATCAAGATATAAAAGTATGCTTACTTATACTTTACTTTCAAAAGATTTGCAGTGTGGAAGTAAAGGTCGAACCCACAGAGATTGAATACTACGCACTTCAACTTTTAAAACCTAAATTTAGTTAATTAAGAAAAACGGATTTAGGATTTAATTTGAATTAAACTAATAACAATAAAAGTAAATCTAAATTATGAAAGCAATTAAATATTTATTTTTATAATAAGTTTAAGGAACCTAGGATTGCAAATCCACCACTAGCTTCATAATAAGGGTATTTACGAATTACTTTAGCTTATTAAGTTGGATGATAATGGGGAATTGTAGCTACAAGCCCAATTCCTCCGTCAAGAAAATAACTATGGTTCAAGCACCAACATAATCCATCTTCGGTTAGCACGAATTATCCCACACTAAACTAGGGTTGTGGTATAATCCGTCTAATCTAGGCATGGACTATTCGGATACTTGATAGCACAATTCAATTTAAGCACCATTACATGTAAATAATCTTAACAAGCACAGCAAGCATAGATCATTGAGCACACTAACATCAAAATAGATCTAAGACAAGAGTAAACTTTGAGAGTAACGATTTCATCAATAAAAATATGATTTATTTATAAAAATTCTCAGAACATGTAACTGTCATCCATACATAATAAAACTAAAATGAAAACATAAAATACACCCTATTACTTGGCTAGGGTTTCATTGAAATCCTAGATCTTGAGTTTAGTTGGCCATAGAATTGATGAACGGCAAGAGGTTGATGGAGGAGGCCATAGGAATCCTTGGTCTTCTTCTTCTTCTCCTTGCTTCCTCTCTTCAATGGCTAGAAGTATGGTTGTATATTTTGTGTATAATAATTGTCAACCTAAGAATTAAATTATAATTGAGTATTTATAGATTTATAGCAAGTTTGGAAGCTTTCCTAACCCAACTTGCACTAAAATTGTTGTATTTAGCTTTCCAGACGTAATTAGGCAGTTTCGTTCGCGTAGGAGTCTTCAGAATATGGAAATACACGTATTTGGTTTTTACAGAGGTTGCGCGAGCGGGCCGCACAAGCACGATTCTGGGAGGTCGCGCGAGCAGTTTGCGCGAGTAATTTTTGGTATTTCACGCAAGCGGGCCGCGCGCGCGATGTGGTTTTTTTAGCTTCTTTTCTTCTGCTTTTTCACCCCATTTAGCTTGGAATCCTTACTTTTCTCCAAATCCTGACAGAAAATAGAAAACGAAGTAAAAATATACAAAAATAGGATAAAAAAGTACTAACAACTGTGAATTAAGGCATGTTATTAGGATTTGTTCTCTCCGATGACACCCCCAAACCTACATTTTGCTAGTCCTCGAGCAAACAGAACATAAAAATTAAACTACTAATAAAAAATACTACTCCATTTTCGCATGTATCACGATTGCATTTAGCATATGCAACAAGCCTTTTACACCTCTAGGTGTCCCCAGTTGGACGAGTGAAGTCTCGTGAGGGTTCTCGTCAACAAGTCACCCACAACCATCTTTATTAACTTATAAATTTAAAAAGTTTTATTCAAACAAAAAACAAAACAATCAATACTCCTTATCATAGAACGATGATTCGAAATAGAATAATGAACAAGAAGAAACGGAATCAAACGTCTACCTACGTCATGAAAAACAATCTCAAGCACATGCATCGTATAAATCAATAGAGTTTCTCATAAAATTGCACGTGTGTGATATGATAGTCAAATGAACACGTGCATGTCATGAACTTGGAATACAACTCGGATGACCATCTAACTATGCTTCGACTACGAATCTCGCAATGTTAATTACACTCTCAAATGAAACACTCAGAAACATGTGTAATTTTTCTAAAATATGTGAGTAAAGGAAATATATTTTCAAAACAAGAAACCGCTCACATATAACTCGAAAAAGATGCATGACATGAAAGAACAGTAGTCTCATGGATAGGACGCCAACAATTAAGAAAAATTATTCATTACCATGTTTTAATCCCCCTCCCATCGTTTTCATATCTGAACCATGTTTCCTAGGATCAAATAGGACTTTTCAAAGGTTATAATGTGGCTCAGGCAATGAAAAATGATATAAAGGTTTCGTTAGGTAGTTTTCAGAATGGCATTGTAAGGCATGTACGATTTCTTTCATTCTCTCTTCCACCAACTTCATCATTTTATTCTCTTCTTTTCATTCCTTTTAATTTTTTTCTCCTTCTGTTTCTTTTTCTTTTTTTTTCAACCTTATTCTTTTTTTTTCTTTTTCTTTTCTTTTTCTCTATTCTTTTCCTCCTCGTTGCTTTTAAAATGAATATTGGGGAAAATACCTTTTACCCCCCTGTGGTTACACCAATTTTCTCATAACCCCCCTGTGGTTCATTTTGTAACACTTAACCCCCCTGTACTACGGACTAAAGTGAGACTGTTAACTTTTCTAACAGAAAAAAAGGAAATGACGTTAATACCCCCAAGCCCCTATACATACTATTTAGGGAAAAATACCTTTTACCCCCTATGGTTACACCCATGTTCTCATAACCCCCATGTGGTTCATTTTTGTAACACTTAACCCCCCTGTACTAATGACTGAAGTGGGACTACCATTAGAAAAGTTAACAGTCTCACTTCAGTCCGTAGTACAGGGGGGTTAAGTGTTACAAAATGAACCACAGGGGGGTTATGAGAAAATGAGTGTAACCACAGGGGGGTAAAAGGTATTTTCCCCATGAATATTTAATAAATAACAAGCCAACCACCCCAAACATCATCTTATTTTCTTCTTCTTCTCAAATGACACATCGCCTTACCACCACTAAAAGTTGATCAATCATTTAGTGATGAACTCCAAGTTGGCCAAATTAGAGCAAAAACAGGATAATGGTGATTAAAGAAAACGGCATTTTAATGGCTCAAAGGGCGAACTAAGGAAATTTTATCATTTATAGGTCGACAGTAAACAAAGAGGGCCTACCATCATTTCCTATGGTCATATGGTTCTTTAACGTTACAACGGAAGATTATTTAGCATGGTAACAAATAATTTAACTTGACTATCAACCAAAACAAGAATAATGAGACTAAACAACAAGTTAATGCGCTATTTCAATGAAATTCGACAAACACAAAATGCATTTATAACCCTCTAAAAAGAAAAGATAGGCTCAAAAGCTCATTGGGCTTAGTCTCCACCATGTGTTATCTAGAAATCTGAATCATATTATAGTTCATATCAAACATATATTCAAGCGACTACGTGCAGTGCATAGGTTTGTGTGCAAATCTATGATATAAAACTACGATTCGAACGATACATGACCTAAAACATCATATCATGTCACGCCCCGAAGTACCAAAAATAGGGAAAAATAAATTTCCTTTATGGGTTCGTAGACACGTGACTGGTTGTGAGTGTCACCTGATTGTCCAAACATGCTTATAACAATAATGTGATATGGGAAAGTGACTAAGTTCAGCGAAAGCAGAAATTTAAAACATCCAAGTCTTACATCAGTAGTATATTGCAGGCCAAAAAGATATCCAAAAGTTACATATTACAAGACCAGCTAAACTATTACATCACAAATATAATAATAACAGAACTATAATTAAAGAAAAGCTCCAAAGTCTTTCGCTGGTGAAACTGTATCCTTCCTCGTAGTAATCTTCACCAGCATAGTCTTCAGTAGTAAAGTCAACATCTTGATAGCAGTCGGCTCCGTCTGGACCTGCAAAGGCTGGACGTGGAAGGTCCAGCGGCATGAAAAGCCGTTAGCGGTTAAGCTAAGTGATGGTCCCCTTAAGGTTACCACCACTTAAGGTAAGTTATTCTTCTTATCTTCTTATTTCTTGAAACCATATCTCGTTCATCATTTCTTATTCTCGATACTATGCCTTGTTCGTCTTTTCTTATTCTCAAAACCATGTCTTATTTAAACCCAATCATTCCCTTTAAAACTTAACCCGGAACTGAACTGACCAATGACATTGGCTGAAAGAAGACTTAACTCCAAATGCATTTACTGGTCAAGAAAGAACAACACTCAATAATGAATAGTTAACTGTCGCCCAACTGGCACTCAAACTGTCGCCCAAATGGCATTCAAACTATCGCCCAACTGGTATTCAAACTATCGCCCAAATGGCATAAGTGTGAGGGACATTAACAATCTCTTGGTCGAACACGTCATGCTGATCCTCAGGTCGCCCGCACGTTACCGAACACATCATGCCGATCCTCAGACCAAGGTTACGAGAAATTAATAATCACTTGGATGAACACATCATGCCGATCCACAGGTCACCCGTACATAACCGAACACATCATGCCGATCCTCAGTCCAAGGGTGCGGAAAGACCAATTTTTCAAGAAATATACAAACACGACACGAAAGTTCACGAATCAACTTTGACTGGTAGTCACACGACTAGAAACGAGGCCCAATGTCCCTTATTCGCATTAAATCTATTATTGAAGGTTTTATCGTTATTTTTCACATTCGTACGTTTCGTAGTTTAATTCATTAATATCATCCATTTATAACCATTAGCATTTCGCTTTACGTTCGACATTCCATTTTCCTCTCAATATACTTACGATTGAAACTTTCCCAATCACTTACCAATGCAATAATCGTGCCATTCAACATACTTATAGTTTGGGTATGAACTTTCCAACAGTCATTAAACTATATTCACGTAGCTCATGGATTTATAACATGGATTTAATACCAATAAACATATATATGAAACCCTTAACATACTCATCTACTTGGTAGCACTACCAAAGAACAAGATTTTCATAACAACATAGGTACCGAAAAACTAGCATCAACAATCAACACCATGCATAAGAAAACATCATACAAAAAACTACACAATCTGCCAGGATACATTTTCAGTGTGTTGACTGAATTAACATGATTTATTTGGGCATGATAAATTGCTTTGTAGATCAAACTCAAAACTAAAACATTGTAGTTAATAGGATTATCTTCATGTACAACAAAATCTAGCTTCAATTACATTTTTGAGCTGCTCAAAATATTTATTCTACCTAGACATTTCTATACTTTTGGACTGCTATGTCCCAGATTTATAGCACTGCGTTGTACATGAATTTCACCTATGAAGAAGGGGTTTTAGACTGAGATATAGAAGAGTTATTTGTATTAAAATTAGTTAGCTTTTTCCACAAATAAACCTAGCCTAATTCAGATTTTTGAGCTACTCCAAACATTCATTTTACTAAACTATGTTCTGCTGAAAGTTTCAGTTTCTCAGATTTATAATACTGCGTTGTACATGTATTTCACCTATAAAGGATTGATTTCTAGACTAATCTATAGAAGAGTTATTTGTATATAAATGATTTATCTTTTAGCACAAAAACACCTAGCTTAATTCCGATTTTTGAGCTCCTCAAAACATTCATTTTACTAAACTACATTCTGCTGGAAGTTTCTGTTTCTCAGATTCATAACACTGCGTTGTACATGCATTTCACCCATGAAGGATTGATTTATAGACTAAGCTATAGAAGAGTTATTTGTAGATAAATGAGTTAGATTTTACCACAAAAAAACTTAGCGTAATGTCGATTTTTGAGCTCCTTCAAACATTCATTTTACTAAACTACATTCTGCTGAAAGTTTTTGTTTCTCAAATTCATAACACTGCGTTGTACATGCATTTCACCCATGAAGAAGTGATTTATAGACTGAGCCATAGGAGAGTTATTTATAGTTAATTGAGTGAGACTTTACCACAAAAAAACCTAGCTTAATTCCGATTTTTGAGCTCCTCAAAAAATTCATTTTACTAAACTACATTTTGCTGGAAGTTTTTGTTTTCCCAGGTTTATAACACTACGTTGTACATGCATTTCACCCATGAAGGAGTGATTTTTAGATCGAGCTATAGAAGAGTTATTTGTAGATATATGAGTTATCTTTCTTCACAAAAAAACCTAGCTTAATTCAGATTTTTGAGCTACACAAAATATTCATTTTACTAAACTACATTCTGCTGGAAGTTTCTATTTCTCAGATTTAAGGATTTGTCTTGCATGTCATGAAAACTTCAACACAACAACATCAAACTCATACTAAACATTAATACATGCTATATATGTTCTAAATTGAGTTAGATTGCTCACAATTACTCACAATATACTCACCAAAGCTTGAAAATAAGCTTGATGTTGTTCTTGAGCTTGATGAAGCTTGAACTTCAACTTCAATGGTGTCACCTTCTTCTTCTCCTTATTTTTCTTCCATATTTCCATGGGATTTATAACACCCAGCTCTCTTTCTTCACTTAGGTACAGATTATGAGAGTGGAAGATAGTGTAATGCATGCATATAGATGTGGTTATATAGAAAATGCAAGTGTTAGGTGTAATACCCGCTATTTTTAAATATTTATTTTCCAAAGATTAATAGTGTTTTTATGTTATTATTATAATATTCAGTATTTATAGAACTCGTTTATAAATTTTCAGAATTTTTAGAAACAGAAATTTAGCAGATTTGTGAATATCTGGTATATTTGGACCAGTTATGATTTCCAACCAAACATGCCTTAAGGAAATAATTATCCTTCGAACCTTTAACTCTTGGTAATTGCAAGGTGAGGTCCCTCCTTGGTTCCTATATATATGGGACCATTCCATTACATTTATCCTTAGACATATAAGGTTGAGAAGTCATCCTAATGCACACACAAACACCAAGAACACCAAGAACACACACACAAACACCAAGAACACCAAGAACGCACACACAAACACCAAGAACACCAAGAACGCACACACAAACACCAAGAACACCAAGAACACACACACAAACACCAAGAACACCAAGAACGCACACACAAACACCAAGAACACCAAGAACGCACACACAAACACCAAGAACACCAAGAACACACACACAAACACCAAGAACACCAAGAACACACCTAGTACACCAAGAACACCAAGAACGCTATTTGAAGCCGGAATTTTATATTCGAAGATTCTTCGGGTTTTCTCGGCATTATTATTCTGCGAATTTAGGTGAGTCTCCAACTCACTCAGCTATTTATATTACACTTGGTTATGAACATATGATTATGATTATGTGATGTATATATGTATTATATTACGTATTTATATTTTTTGTGCGTATAAATACGGTATTCTGATATAGTATAATACGGTATAAATATGGTATTCTGATATAGTATAATACGGTATAAATATGGTATTCTGATATAGTATAATACGGTATAAATACAGTATTATGATATAGTATAAATACGGTATTTTGGTTTTCAAATACGGTATAAATACGATAAACTGGTATTTTCAAATACGACTGAAATCGAGATGGATTCTTAATGAGGATCAAAAACTCTTAACTTCCAACATGAATACTTATTTATTTAATCTCACGGAACTTTTATAAAATTCGGTTGAGGACGTACAAAACTGGAAAATGACCAAAATACCCCTGTGCCCTATTTTTACTAGAATCATACACGATGCCTAATATTTCATTCTAGTTTGGGTTTGAATGTTGTTATGTGTAATACCCTGTATTTTCCTTGTATTGTTATATCCTTTTGATATATATGAGACAATAACGAGTTTGAGAAGACGACGTGCATATTAGTGGGTCTATCGACCGCAGAGGTCGATACTATTTATGGGTGCGCGTGAATGCGGTCACTAAGACCGTATGATGTTGAGTGTGGAATCCCAGGTGCTGGGACAGGTTCGAGACTTCGTGTTTGGTCGACGTATGATAGAGTTGGACTACGTGTCGGATATGGGAGGCTATAGCAGTAGGACTTCGTGTTGGGTATTATGTATTAGGGCAGGTGGCCATAATGTTCTAAGTACAAAAAGTGCTGTGTGCTGAATAACAAAAGTGCTGTGTGCTGAGTAACAAAAGTGCTGTGTGCTGAGTAACAAAAGATCTGTGTGCTGAGTACCAAAAGTGCTGTGTGCTGAGTAACAAAAGTGCTGTGTGCTGAGTAACAAAAGTGATGTGTGCTGAGTAACAAAAGTGCTGTGTGCTGAGTACCAAAAGTGCTGTGTGCTGAGTACCAAAAGTGCTGTGTGCTGAATAACAAAAGTGCTGTGTGCTGAGTAACAAAAGTGCTGTGTGCTGAGTAACAAAAGAGTTGTGTGCTGAGTACCAAAAGTGCTGTGTGCTGAGTAACAAAAGTGCTGTGTGCTGAGTACCAAAAGTGCTGTGTGCTGAGTAACAAAAGTGCTGTGTGCTGAGTAACAAAAGTGCTGTGTGCTGAGTAACAAAAGAGCTGTGTGCTGAGTAACAAAAGTGCTGTGTGCTGAGTAACAAAAGTGCTGTGTGCTGAGTAACAAAAGAGCTGTGTGCTGAGTAACAAAAGTGCTGTGTGCTGAGTAACAAAAGTGCTGTGTGCTGAGTAACAAAAGTGATGTGTGCTGAGAAATAATAGTGCTGTGTGCTGAGAAATGATAGTGTTGTGTGCTGAGATGTAATAGAGCTGTGTGCTGTGATATGAGCTGTGTACGGTAATAATTGCTACGTGTTGTATCATATAAGGGCTATGTGTCGTAGTAACCATGTCAGGGCGGGTTGGCCGAAATGTTGGGACTGCGTGTCAAGAGTGAACAGACCGTAGGTATGGGACTACGTGTCTGATTAATGTGGACCCAAGAGTCTATGTTATGTGTGAGACTGCGTGTCAAGAGTGAACAGACCGTAGGTATGGGACTACGTGTCTGATTAATGTGGACCCAAGAGTCTATGTTATATGTGAGACTGCGTGTCAAGAGTGAACAGACCGTAGGTATGGGACTACGTGTCTGATTAATGTGGACCCAAGAGTCTATGTTATGTATTGGGAGATTTGGGATGACGTCCGTATTATATCTTGGATTGGTGCATACATGCATACGAACGATGAGATAATCCTTTTTATTGATGTTGTCATTATATGCTGCATATCTGTAGATACTCTGTTAGTATTTGCATTTACTCGGATTTCGTAGCTGACGGCGTTTTATGTCGCTGGATATTCAACGTCCAGCTGGCCAGGGTTATGAGTATGTAGGTGATGCATACATGGATAGGGGCCACGAGGATGGAGCCTACGATGACGGAGGCTACGCTGGAGATAACTACTACGCAAGCTGAAGACTTGGAGCTTGCTGTTGATAGTTTATGCCTATGTTTTAGAGACCGTTGTAATAGTTAAGTTTGTAATCGGCATATGTTGCCGTAATACTGTATTTGTACTTCTGCGATACTTATGGTTTGTAATAGTTAGTATTGAACTCTGATTTTATATATCAACCCTAGAACTTTCCAATGTGTGGTTTGAATCATTACTCTGATGGTTTGACTTTGGTTATGGACAATATGGTGACTTTCAACTGTCATGGCCTACGGGTCCAAAAAGGAATTTATTTTCTCTATTTTTGCTACTGCGGGGCGTGACAGGATTTTTGGTATCAGAGCCTAGGTTTTGTAGTCGTGTTCACCAATTGTCCAACATTTCTTGAGTTGAACCTAAGATTCCTTGAGATAAGGGTTGACTCTAAGTTTGTGTTTTGGAGATCGTCCCTATGGAATTCTCTGTGCTATTAATGTGATACTAGTTGTAGCTACTATTATGTTTAGTGCGGATTACTTTCTATGATTACTTTTGGGTTTAGTACCCCAGGCGCTTGATGTAGCCCTGAATGCGGTATCACTTTTGGGAGTATCCGTAAGATTAGGAAAAGTGTGCAAGGACTGTACTTTAACCCTCGAGGATAGAATTCGTCCCGCAGATCTAATCGTTTTGTCAATGAGGGAATTTGACATCATCTTGGGATTTGATTGGCTCACGAAGTATTGTGCCAAGTTGGATTGTGCCAATAGGATGATTTCCTTTTCGGTACCAGGATTTCAGTCTTTTGATTTTCAGTGCAACCCCTCTAGTGATGCTTTTCTCACTAGTCGTCTAGCAGCTATTGAGAGCTCGAGTTCGGAGCTCACTGTTGCACAGATTCCTGTAGTCCGAGACTTCGGGGATGTGTTTCAGAATATCTTAGGATTGCCACCTAAGCGGGAGATTGACTTTTGTATTGAGTTAGTGCCTGGTACTTTACCGCAATCAAAAGCTCCTTATCGGATGGCACCAACGGAGATGCAAGAACTGAAGAAGCAAGTGCAAGAGCTAGAAGATCTCAAGTTCGTTCGACCCAGCACGTCACCTTGGGGAGCGCCGGTGTTATTTGTTAAGAAGAAAGACGGAACTCAGCGACTTTGTATCGACTATAGGGAGCTCAACAAGGTCACGATTAAGAATAAGTACCCACTCCCTAGAATCGATGATCTGTTTGATCAGTTGCAAGGAGCGACGACTTTCTCAAAGATCGATCTACGATCTGGATATCACCAACTGTTGGTTCGACCCGAGGATATTTCAAAGACTGCTTTCAGGACGAGGTATGGGCATTATGAATTCTTGGTTATGTCTTTCGGATTAACCAATGCTCCAGCGGTATTCATGGACCTAATGAACAGAGTATTTAGGCCCTATTTGGACCAGTTCATTATCGTGTTCATAGACGATATTCTGATCTACTCCAAGACCGAGGAGGAACATGAGGGACATGTAAGGATCGCACTACAGACCCTTCGAGATAACCAACTGTATGCGAAGTTCAGTAAGTGCGAGTTTTGGCTAAAGGAAGTCAAGTTCCTAGGACATGTTGTCTCACAAGATGGAATAGCTGTAGACTCGTCAAAGATAGACACAGTTTTGGATTGGAATACACCAACTACTGCAATAGAAGTCAGGAGTTTTCTTGGTCTAGCTGGATACTACCGGAGATTTGTGGAAGGATTCTCCAAGATCGCAGCTCCTCTTACCGGACTAACGAAGAAGGATTTGAAGTTTGAATGGGGTAACAAGCATGAACGAGCATTCCAAGAATTGAAGGAGAGATTGACTACAGCACCAGTGCTTGCGATACCTAAGAGCGGTGAGCAGTTCACCATTTATAGCGACGCATCACACCAAGGACTCGGATGTGTTTTGATGCAAGATGGGAAGATAATCGCATAGGGATCGCGACAATTGAAGCCTCATGAGTTGAATTACCCGACGCATGACCTTGAACTAGCCGCTATTGTTTTTGCTCTCAAGATTTGGAGGCATTATCTCTACGGCGAGAAGTTTGATCTGTTTTCGGATCATAAGAGTCTGAGATACTTGTTCTCTCAAAAGGACTTGAATATGAGGCAACGACGTTGGATGGAATTATTGAAAGACTATGATTTCACGTTGCAGTATCACCCTGGGAAAGCAAACGTAGTAGCCGATGCTTTAAGTCGGAAACCCAGGAGGATAATAGTAGCTTCTCTTATGATCAAAGAATGGCAAGCATTGGGAACTTTGGCTGAATACGGTATTCAAGCCTCAGATTCAGGTGAAGGGCGACACTTTGGATGTCTCATGGTACAACCGACACCCATTAGTCGTATCCTTGAAGCACAGAGGAAGAATGAAGGACTTCAAGAGTGGTTTGCGAGCAATGCAGTGAAGGAACCAGAGAATTGGAGTATTGGTTCGGATGGAGCACTCAGATGCAGAGGCAGACTTTGTGTGCCAGATGAAGATAATCTTAGAAAAGACATAATGGACGAAGCGCACAAGTCGCAAATGACTATCCACCCAGGAGGCACAAAGATGTACAAAGATTTGAAGAGAAACTTCTGGTGGGAAGGAATGAAACGCGAAGTTGCTGAACACGTGTCTCAATGTCTCACGTGCAAGCAAGTGAAGGCGGAACATTAGAAGCCTCCAGGACTTCTACAACCATTACCAGTTCCCGGATGGAAGTGGGAACATATAACTATGGATTTCGTGGTAGGTTTGCCAAGGTCTCAGCAAAACCACGATGCTATTTGGGTAGTTGTGGATCGACTTACCAAATCGGCGCATTTCATAGCTTATAGTATGTCGTATCCAGTTGAACGTTTGAGTCGGATGTACATACAACAAGTTGTGCGACTGCACGGTGTACCTGTATCAATCGTATCAGACCGTGATTCAAGATTTACGGCAGAATTTTGGAAAAGTCTACAGACAGCTTTGGGGACTTCGTTAAGCTTGAGCACTGCCTTTCATCCACAGACTGATGGGCAGACTGAACGAGTTAACCAAGTGATGGAGGACATGCTTCGAGCGTGCGTTATTGATTTTGAGGGCTCATGGGAGACTCATCTACCGCTGATAGAATTTGCGTATAATAACAGTCACCACTCGAGCATAGGAATGGCACCATTTGAGGCATTATACGGAAGACCGTGCCGATCACCTTTGTGTTGGGCAGAGGTTGGAGACAATCAACTGCTTGGACCTGAGTTAGTTCGGGAAACTAACGAGAAGATCCAGATCGTGAAAGAAAGGATGCGAACAGCGCAGAGTAGGCACAAGAGTTATGCAGATGAACGTCGCAGAAGTTTGGAATTCAGTGTTGGAGATCATGTGCTACTTAAGGTATCTCCGGTGCGAGGAATTGTCAGATTTGGGCAGAAGAGAGGAAAGCTAGCACCGCGTTTCATTGGACCATTTGAGATTCTTGAACGTGTAGGAAAAGTTGCCTACCGACTCGCGTTACCGCCTAAGATGTCGGGAGTACACAACGTGTTTCATGTTAGCATGTTAAGAAAGTGTGCTCACAATCCGAGTCATGAGATCAACTTTGAGGACATTGAGGTTAACGATAATGTGTCATTTCATGAAGGACCAGTGCGAATTCTGGATTGGGGAATTAAGAAGTTAAGAAGTAAGGAAATTCCGTTGGTGAAGATCCAGTGGAAGTTTCACGACGAAGGAGAAGCATCATGGGAGCTAGAGTCAGAGATGCGTGAGAAGTACCCGGAGTTGTTCAACGATGCTTAGTTCGGATTTCGGGGACGAAATCTTCAATTAGTGGGGGATGATGTAATACCCGCTATTTTTAAATATTTATTTTCCAAAGATTAATAGTGTTTTTATGTTATTATTATAATATTCAGTATTTATAGAACTCGTTTATAAATTTTCAGAATTTTTAGAAACAGAAATTTAGCAGATTTGTGAATATCTGGTATATTTGGACCAGTTATGATTTCCAACCAAACATGCCTTAAGGAAATAATTATCCTTCGAACCTTTAACTCTTGGTAATTGCAAGGTGAGGTCCCTCCTTGGTTCCTATATATATGGGACCATTCCATTACATTTATCCTTAGACATATAAGGTTGAGAAGTCATCCTAATGCACACACAAACACCAAGAACACCAAGAACACACACACAAACACCAAGAACACCAAGAACGCACACACAAACACCAAGAACACCAAGAACGCACACACAAACACCAAGAACACCAAGAACACACACACAAACACCAAGAACACCAAGAACGCACACACAAACACCAAGAACACCAAGAACGCACACACAAACACCAAGAACACCAAGAACACACACACAAACACCAAGAACACCAAGAACACACCTAGTACACCAAGAACACCAAGAACGCTATTTGAAGCCGGAATTTTATATTCGAAGATTCTTCGGGTTTTCTCGGCATTATTATTCTGCGAATTTAGGTGAGTCTCCAACTCACTCAGCTATTTATATTACACTTGGTTATGAACATATGATTATGATTATGTGATGTATATACGTATTATATTACGTATTTATATTTTTTGTGCGTATAAATACGGTATTCTGATATAGTATAATACGGTATAAATATGGTATTCTGATATAGTATAATACGGTATAAATATGGTATTCTGATATAGTATAATACGGTATAAATACAATATTATGATATAGTATAAATATGGTATTTTGGTTTTCAAATACGGTATAAATACGATAAACTGGTATTTTCAAATACGACTGAAATCGAGATGGATTCTTAATGAGGATCAAAAACTCTTAACTTCCAACATGAATACTTATTTATTTAATCTCACGGAACTTTTATAAAATTCGGTTGAGGACGTACAAAACTGGAAAATGACCAAAATACCCCTGTGCCCTATTTTTACTAGAATCATACACGATGCCTAATATTTCATTCTAGTTTGGGTTTGAATGTTGTTATGTGTAATACCCTGTATTTTCCTTGTATTGTTATATCCTTTTGATATATATGAGACAATAACGAGTTTGAGAAGACGACGTGCATATTAGTGGGTCTATCGACCGCAGAGGTCGATACTATTTATGGGTGCGCGTGAATGCGGTCACTAAGACCGTATGATGTTGAGTGTGGAATCCCAGGTGCTGGGACAGGTTCGAGACTTCGTGTTTGGTCGACGTATGATAGAGTTGGACTACGTGTCGGATATGGGAGGCTATAGCAGTAGGACTTCGTGTTGGGTATTATGTATTAGGGCAGGTGGCCATAATGTTCTAAGTACAAAAAGTGCTGTGTGCTGAATAACAAAAGTGCTGTGTGCTGAGTAACAAAAGTGCTGTGTGCTGAGTAACAAAAGAGCTGTGTGCTGAGTACCAAAAGTGCTGTGTGCTGAGTAACAAAAGTGCTGTGTGCTGAGTAACAAAAGTGCTGTGTGCTGAGTACCAAAAGTGCTGTGTGCTGAGTAACAAAAGTGCTGTGTGCTGAGTACCAAAAGTGCTGTGTGCTGAGTACCAAAAGTGCTGTGTGCTGAATAACAAAAGTGTTGTGTGCTGAGTAACAAAAGTGCTGTGTGCTGAGTAACAAAAGAGCTGTGTGCTGAGTACCAAAAGTGCTGTGTGCTGAGTAACAAAAGTGCTGTGTGCTGAGTACCAAAAGTGTTGTGTGCTGAGTAACAAAAGTGTTGTGTGCTGAGTAACAAAAGTGCTGTGTGCTGAGTAACAAAAGTGCTGTGTGCTGAGTAACAAAAGAGCTGTGTGCTGAGTAACAAAAGTGCTGTGTGCTGAGTAACAAAAGTGCTGTGTGCTGAGTAACAAAAGAGCTGTGTGCTGAGTAACAAAAGTGCTGTGTGCTGAGTAACAAAAGTGCTGTGTGCTGAGAAATAATAGTGCTGTGTGCTGAGAAATGATAGTGTTGTGTGCTGAGATGTAATAGAGCTGTGTGCTGTGATATGAGCTGTGTACGGTAATAATTGCTACGTGTTGTATCATATAAGGGCTATGTGTCGTAGTAACCATGTCAGGGCGGGTTGGCCGAAACGTTGGGACTGCGTGTCAAGAGTGAACAGACCGTAGGTATGGGACTACGTGTCTGATTAATGTGGACCCAAGAGTCTATGTTATGTGTGAGACTGCGTGTCAAGAGTGAACAAACCGTAGGTATGGGACTACGTGTCTGATTAATGTGGACCCAAGAGTCTATGTTATATGTGAGACTGCGTGTCAAGAGTGAACAGACCGTAGGTATGGGACTACGTGTCTGATTAATGTGGACCCAAGAGTCTATGTTATGTATTGGGAGATTTGGGATGACGTCCGTATTATATCTTGGATTGGTGCATACATGCATACGAACGATGAGATAATCCTTTTTATTGATGTTGTCATTATATGCTGCATATCTGTAGATACTCTGTTAGTATTTGCATTTACTCGGCTTTCGTAGCTGACGGCGTTTTATGCCGCTGGATATTCAACGTCCAGCTGGCCAGGGTTATGAGTATGTAGGTGATGCATACATGGATAGGGGCCACGAGGATGGAGCCTACGATGACGGAGGCTACGCTGGAGATAACTACTACGCAAGCTGAAGACTTGGAGCTTGCTGTTGATAGTTTATGCCTATGTTTTAGAGACCGTTGTAATAGTTAAGTTTGTAATCGGCATATGTTGCCGTAATACTGTATTTGTACTTCTGCGATACTTATGGTTTGTAATAGTTAGTATTGAACTCTGATTTTATATATCAACCCTAGAACTTTCCAATGTGTGGTTTGAATCATTACTCTGATGGTTTGACTTTGGTTATGGACAATATGGTGACTTTCAACTGTCATGGCCTACGGGTCCAAAAAGGAATTTATTTTCTCTATTTTTGCTACTGCGGGGCGTGACACTAGGTGTCCTATTGCATGCTTGAATGCTAGGACATGTATCCTTGTAGTGGACATGTGTCCAAGAGGGTGGCATGTGGTTGCCACATGGCCGGCCATGTAGGTCCACCTCGAGTTGTGTGCCACTTCCTCGGTTTACATGTATAAGTTCCTCGGTATACGTGTCGGTCTCGATTTACGTATAATCGGGTATTATTTCTAATGTCCGGGTCCGGGTACGGGACTAAGTTAAATCTTATTATGGTCAAGTTGGTATGGTTACTACAGTCTATATGGTAATACTACAACACGTCCATACCATCACGTAATTAAAATAATAATATAATAATATAGTCGATCCAATACTGAAATTCGAAAAAGCTGATATTATAATGACAGAAAATTATAGGTGTTACATCTTCCACCACCTATTAAAGGATTTCGTCCTCGAAATTAGAGCTTATCTATTTACAAAATAGAAAAGACATTTCTCTCGCATCCCTGACTCCATTTCCCACAAAGCTTCTCTTTCATCATGATGATTCCATTGAACTTTCACCAATGGGATCTCCTTGTTCCTCAGCTTCTTAGTTTCTCGACACAAAATCTTGATCGGTCTCTCGGTGTAAGACACGTTGTTATTCGTCTCAATGTCCTTGAAGTTGATTACATGTGGTGTCGCGCCCTGATGATACTCCTTCAACATACTGAATACCTGAGAACCTTGGTAGCAACATCACTAATTTCTAATATCCTACATGGAATTTTTGGAAAAATTTAATGTAGGATATTAGAAATTAGTGATGTTGCTACCAAGGTTGTCAGGTATTCACAATGTTTTTCACATCAGTATGAGAAATTCAGGTGCTACATCTCTACCCACCTTATCAGAGGATTTCGTCCTCGAAATCTAGAGTTTGCTAGGTCTTAGAAAGTACAAGGTACTAATCATATCTCAGAGTTTAAGGTTGTGAGGTTCCCACTAGCTAACTAATCAGACCTTCTCACCAATTCTTTTGAACGTCCAAACTTCTTTGCTAAACAACACCAAGTGAAATTCAAAGTTCTGACATTGAATATGGCACCTTCGTTCTTGCATCTTGTTCAATGCTGGGATTAATTTGATGATCTGCGAGCTCTCTTTTGGGACCTTCTTTGTGGTGGAACCATGTTTTGAATTCCTCATTCTAGACAATCTTTGTGCATACGTCCAGTCTTTCCACGATTGAAGCACTACAGCTATCAACTTGTGGGCTATTTCGGTGCTTTGCATTCTTTGGAGTGATCTCCAGATATTCCACAGCCGTCGCAGATATCATGTTGCTTTGGATTTGTCTCAACGACAGTCTGATTAACTTTCCTTTCATTGTTTCTTCTGCGTCTTTGGTCGACAAGATTCTTACCTCTCAGCTTCTTAATGCGATGGTTGAGAAGTCTTGTTGGTCTCACAATTGTCTTTTTTATAACTTGTAGGGGTCATGAATGTATCCCTCAGTATGTTAGTATGAAGAACGTTGTAGATTAGTGTATCCACTCAAAAAGCATTGTGATCTACTACACCATTGGTGATAACGTACGTGAGTTGGTGGGTGATTCGATTGTAAATACTCCAATGTGTCGCAGTGATAGCTTCCTTTCTTTCGGTCCAATAGCACGTTGCCTCGAGCGTTCGATATTTTAATGGTACTTTATCTTCGACTTCAAACTGTAGGTTCTTCCTTTATTTCTGTTCTGTCTGACGTGAAGATGATTGACATGGCCTTCCATATAGAACCTTGAGTGATGTCATGCCTATGCTTGACTTTGTCGTAGTTGGCGAACATTTTGATCAGCGATGAGTGGGTTCTCTTGTATTTTTGTTCCTGATGCGCCATGAGCTTTTATAACTGATGGTGTAAACTTTCCCATGTGTCTCCGATGTTGTTGATAATGTGTTGATGATGTGAGCTTGTAAGACGTCTTCTATCGTTAGGTTAGCGCGTCTGGTTTGACCATTAGTCTAAAGGTGGGACACGATGCTCGTTGTATATTTATAGTTACTAAATGTCAATTTGTTGTACCTCTACAATAATATATTTATATATATATATATCGGAACACTAATCATTACAATAATACTAGATACACAAAACTAGATTCATTAAAAAGTCAAAATTTTGCATAATCGATTGTATAGGTTGTATCAACTCCCCTTGTTCTTTCAAGTTCATAAACAGATCTTGATTGATGTTCTTCATTGCCTCGCAATCCTTATGAATGTGGTCCATTCCACCACATTTGTAACATCGCGATCCATGTCCTCCAATTTGTTTTGGTGTTGGGCATTAATCGAAGTGATGTCCATGATTTCTGTAGTTGAAACAATGTTGGCATGTTTTGCGTTGGACCGATGCTATTGTTGTGTCGGACTTTCTCATGCTCCTCATGTGTTCTTTCAATCTTTGTTGTGCCTCTTTGCCTAATCCAGCTATATTGGGGATGGTGTATTGAGTTGGGCTTGTCTGAGCTGCATGTGCTCTTAGTGCTTTGCAGTCTTTGCTCAAATATCCTCTCTTGCGACAGCTGTAGCAGATAACGTTTGGTTGGTTATAGGTCTTGGGAGCTTTACATTCCTTGGCCAGACATCCAGGATTTCCACAGTTGAAACAAACGCCATAATCATTGTTCGTCGTTTTGAGTTGCCC
Organism: Hydrangea macrophylla; assembly: GCA_033977485.1. Lineage (NCBI taxonomy): Eukaryota > Viridiplantae > Streptophyta > Magnoliopsida > Cornales > Hydrangeaceae > Hydrangea > Hydrangea macrophylla. The sequence goes on along the minus strand of CM066997.1, from coordinate 57,785,521 downwards.
TTGTAGTAGGGTTGACCTTGGTAGTGTAACAGGTTGTGGCTTGAGTGGTCTCAAAAGCGATTCTGAATGGGTGATATGGAGGTGTCTTAACAACTCGTCTCTGTAGTCACTTGTGCTAGTGTTGTCCACGGTCTTCCATAAGTCTTGTATTAGTCTTCCAAATATACCAGTGGGATCAATCTCCTTAGGTATTATGTTACTTAGCCTTCTGGACTGGTCCTCAGTTGTTTGAGATGATTCATCCATTGCAGAGATCGAGAAGATTCTTGCGTTCCTACATATGAGTTAATGTCTATAAGGTTTCTATCATACCTTATGCAAAGCAATCATAACCTGTTATATTTCACATTATGGTTATCATCATAATCTCGGTAGCTAGAATACGACGATTGAAACGATTGAACAGATTGACCCAAAATGAAGCCAAATCTGAAAAGGCATATGAATCCTCATAGATAGAAGTATAATAGTAGAATAATGTGATCCTTTCAAGAATAAAATGTAAATCTAACAATAATTGGATGACTGATTACTATGGAAGTAATCATAGTATCTCAAGATTTGTAGGAAATGAATGTAACTGATGGCATAAGGCCTTCAACGAATGAAATAAGAATTAGGTATTTCATAAGTGAAATAGTCCAAACGAAACCCTACTGATAAAGAATAACGTAGCAACTGAGAAAGACAATAAGAGGTCAAGATGTACAGAGAGTACAACGTTTTTGAGTTCATGGCAAGAACAAGGACAAAGAACTCATTTGGAATTATTTCAAATGAAATGAACTTGTAAGAATTTGTTCAAGGAATAATAAATCAAAAAGAATGACTTTGCAGTACTAGTGATCGAACTTGTTCTTCAAAAGAATTTGTCAAGAATCGGATGATCAAGGTACATACTCAAGAATTGTTGACTGGGGAATTTCTAAAAATTCAAGGAAATGAATTACTTATCAAGGAGTGTATCACAATAATTATTGATGGTAATTGGAGCCACTTTTCAAAATATATAGATCCCTTTTCCAAAAGAAATAACCATTAGAATAGAAGGTATCGATTTACTCAAAGGGAGTGGAATGAGTAGAAAGGATATGACTGCTTACTATGGTACTCGCCTACCATATCTAAGGTAAAGTTTGCCTCTCTTATTATCTATTATGGGTCCTCTAAGAACTCCTCCTCAGGGTCCTCCTCCTCCCCCTCAATGTCAGCTGGATCTGCTTTGTGGTTCTACTCAGGTATCGGTATCATCTTGTCCCCATCAACTAATGGTGCTGGATGGTCGTGTACATCATCCCCTGGTATCTAAAGATCGTCCGTTGGGTCAACCTCCTCGATCGGCTCGTCGTCGCTACTCGTCGGGTCGTCCACAATTGTCAGGTCATCATCATCTATGTCGTCACCATCCGATGGGTCATCTGCTGAGTGGTCACTGCCTGCAGAATCCTCTCCACTCGCTATGTCGTCGTCGCTATTTGTATCCATGGGATCTGAATCGGCATCTGGCTCTGGTATGGGCTTGGGTGAGAATGGTGGTGCTGGTGCGGCCATGATAATCGAGAAGAGTCATCATATAGTGCCTCGTCCTGAGTCATGCTAATAAGCTCCTGGTGAATAAGTATGGTAATCTCTGAAGCATGGATTGACTCGAGCTGAACTTAATCCATATACTGTAATGAATCGGTAAGCACAGCTCTCCGCATATCCTCCTCCAAGATATGCCTTGCCCTCTGGCACATCCGCTGTCGATATAGTACAGGGTCGGCAGGCTGGATACGACCGTCGCAATTATAGTGAGCTCCGAAATCATCGTAAACGAAGATCATAGTCATGCAAGAGGAGCTAACTTAGTGTCAGTACTAATATGGGGTAAATCATAGGCTCATAAATTAATGTGTAGGACAATCAATGAGCGCGTCTAAACCTAAAGCTCTGATACCAAAAATCCCTGTCACGCCCCGAAGTACCAAAAATAGGGAAAAATAAATTTCCTTTATGGGTTCGTAGACACGTGACTGGTTGTGAGTGTCACCTGATTGTCCAAACATGCTTATAACAATAATGTGATATGGGAAAGTGACTAAGTTCAGCGGAAACAGAAATTTAAAACATCCAAGTCTTACATTAGTAGTATATTACAGGCCAAAAAGATATCCAAAAGTTACATATTACAAGACCAGCTAAACTATTACATCACTAACATAATAATAACATAACTATAATAAAAGAAAAGCTCCAAAGTCTTCAGCTGGCGAAACCGTAGCCTTCCTCGTAGTAATCTTCACCAGCATAGTCTTCAGTAGTAAAGTCAACATCTTGATAGCAGGCGGCTCCGTCTGGACCTGCAAAGGCTGGACGTGGAAGGTCCAACGGCATGAAAAGCCATTAGCGGTTAAGCTAAGTGAGGGTCCCCTTAAGGTTACCACCACTTAAGGTAAGTTATTCTTCATATCTTCTTATTTCTCGAAACCATATCTCGTTCATAATTTCTTATTCTCGATACTATGCCTTGTTCGTCTTTTCTTATTCTCAAAACCATGTCTTATTTAAACCCAATCATTCCCTTTGAAACTTAAACCAGAACTGTACTGACCAATGACATTGACCGAAAGAAGACTTAACTCCAAACGCATTTACTAGTCAAGAAAGTGCAACACTCAACAATGAATAGTTAACTGTCGCCCAACTGGCACTCAAACTGTCATCCAAATGGCATTCAAACTATCGCCCAACTGGTATTCAAACTATCGCCCAAATGGCATAAGTGTGCGGGACATTAACAATCTCTTGGTCGAACACGTCATGCTGATCCTCAGGTCGCCTGCACGTTACCGAACACGTCATTCCGATCCTCAGACCAAGGGTACGGGAAATTAATAATCACTTGGACGAACACGTCATGCCGATCCTCAGGTCACCAGTACATAACCGAACACGTCATGTCGATCCTTAATCTAAGGGTGCAGAAAAATAATCAACCATTTGTTTGAACACGTCATGACGATCCTCAGGTCATCCGCACTTGACCGAACACGTCATGCCGATCCTCAGATCAAGAACACAAAACATAACTCTCCGATCGACACCATGGAATTACCGAAAGACCAATTTTGCAAGAAATATCCAAACACGACACGAAAGTTCACAAATCAACTTTGACTGGTAGTCACACGACTAGAAACGAGGCCTAATGTCCCTTATTCGCATTAAATCTATTATTGAAGGTTTTATCGTTATTTTTCACCTTCGTATGTTTCGTAGTTTAGTTCATTAATATCATCCATTTATAACCATTAGTATTTCGCTTTACGTTCGACATTCCGTTTTCCTCTCAATATACTTACGATTGAAACTTTCCCAATCACTTACCAATGCAATAATCGTGCCATTCAACATACTTATAGTTTGGGTATGAACTTTCCAACGGTCATTAAACTATATTCACGTAGCTCATGGATTTATAACATAGATTTAATACCAATAAACATATATATGAAACCCTTAACATACTCATCTACTTGATAGCACTACCAAAGAACAAGATTTTCATAATAACATAGGTACCGAAAAACTAGCATCAACAATCAACACCATGCATAAGAAAACATCATACAAAAAACTACACAATCTGCCAGGATACATTTTCAGTGTGTTGACTGAATTAACATGATTTATTTGGGCATGATAAATTGCTTTGTAGATCAAACTCAAAACTAAAACATTGTAGATAATAGGATTATCTTCATGTACAAAAAAATCTAGCTTCAATTACATTTTTGAGCTGCTTAAAATATTTATTCTACCTAGACATTTCTATACTTTTGGACTGCTATGTCCCAGATTTATAGCACTGCGTTGTACATGAATTTCACCTATGAAGAAGGGGTTTTTAGACTGAGATATAGAAGAGTTATTTGTATAAAAATGAGTTAGCTTTTTCCACAAATAAACCTAGCCTAATTCAGATTTTTGACCTACTCCAAACATTCATTTTACTAAACTATGTTTTGCTGAAAGTTTCAGTTTCTCAGATTTATAATACTGCGTTGTACATGTATTTCACCTATAAAGGATTGATTTCTAGACTGAGCTATAGAAGAGTTATCTATATATAAATGATTTATATTTTAGCACAAAAACACCTAGCTTAATTCCGATTTTTGAGCTCCTCAAAACATTCATTTTACTAAACTACATTCTGCTGGAAGTTTCTGTTTCTCAGATTCATAACACTGCGTTGTACATGCATTTCACCCATGAAGGATTGATTTCTAGACTAAGCTATAGAAGCGTTATTTGTAGATAAATGAGTTAGATATTACCACAAAAAAACCTAGCATAATTTCGATTTTTGAGCTCCTTAAAACATTCATTTTACTAAACTACATTCTGCTGAAAGTTTTTGTTTCTCAGATTCATAACACTGCGTTGTACATCCATTTCACCCATGAAGAAGTGATTTATAGACTGAGCTATATGAGAGTTATTTGTAGTTAATTGAGTGGTCTTTTACCACAAAAAAACCTAGCTTAATTCCAATTTTTGAGCTCCTCAAAAAATTTATTTTACTAAACTACATTCTGCTGGAAGTTTTTGTTTTCCCAGGTTTATAACATTGCGTTGTACATGCATTTCACCCATGAAGGAGTGATTTTCAGATTGAGCTATAGAAGAGTTATTTATAGATATATGAGTTAGATTTCTTCTCAAAAAAACTAGCTTAATTCAGATTTTTGAGCTGCACAAAATATTCATTTTACTAAACTACAATCTGCTGGAAGTTTCTGTTTCTCAGATTTAAGGATTTGTCTTGCATGTCATGAAAACTTCAACACAACAACATCAAACTCATACTAAACATTAATACATGCTATATATGTTCTAAATTGAGTTAGATTGCTCACAATTACTCACAATTTACTCACCAAAGCTTGAAATTAAGCTTGATGTTGTTCTTGAGCTTGATGAAGCTTGAACTTCAAATTCAATGGTGTCACCTTCTTCTTCTCCTTGTTTTTCTTCCATATTTCCATGAGATTTATAACTCCCAACTCTCTTTCTTCACTTAGGCGCAGATTATGAGAGTGGAAGAGAGTGTAATGCATGCATATAGGTGTGGTTATATAGAAAATGCAAGTGCTAGGTGTCCTATTGCATGCTAGGACATGTGTCCTTATAGTGGACATGTGTCCAAGAGGGTGGCATGTGGTTGCGGCATGGCCGGCCATGTGGGCCCACCTTGATTTGTGTGCCACTTCCTCAGTTTATGTGCATAAGTTCCTCGGTATACTTGTCAGTCTCGATTTACGTACAACTGGGTATTATTTCTAATGTCCGGGCACGGGACTAAGTTAAATCTTATTATGGTCGAGTTGGTATGGTTACTACAGTCTATATGGTAATACTACAACACGTCCATACCGTCACGTAATTAAAATAATAATATAATAATATAGTCGATCCAATACAGAAATTCGAAAAAGCTGATATTATAATGATAGAAAATTATAGGTGTTACATCTTCCACCACCTATTAAAGGATTTCGTCCTCGAAATCAAAACTTATCTATTTACAAAATAGAAAAGATATTTCTCTTGCATCTCTGACTCCATTTCCCACAAAGCTTCTCTTTCATCATGATGATTCCATTGAAATTTCACCAATGGGATCTCCTTGTTCCTCAGCTTCTTGGTTTCTCGACCCAAAATCATGATCGGTCTCTTGGTGTAAGACACGTTGTTATTCGCCTCAATGTCCTTGAAGTCGATTACATGTGGTGTCGTGCCTTGATGATACTCTTTCAACATACTGATGTGAAATCATTGTGAATACCTGACAACCTTGGTAGCAACATCACTAATTTCTAATATCCTACATGGAATTTCTGGAGAAATTCAGGTGCTACATATTATGACTTCAGCAAATATTTAATCACATCTTCTCATGTTTACCATGCTATAACAATCCAAGTTACATAACAAGAAGTATCGAATTCGAGATTACAAAAACATCGGTAAATCGTTTATTTAAGCACAAGTATCAAAAAATTTTGAAAATTTAGTGTAATAATGTGCATGTGTGCACCCCCCAAACCTAAACCTTTCATTGTCACCAATGAAACAATAAAATGAAATAAAGGAGAGTAGGTAAGAAAGGAACGATAATACCTCGATCTCAGCACTCACAAACAGATGAACGTATAATACTATGGAATCAAAGTTCAATTACTCCAAAAGGAGCACTATTTCACCTGTTAATACTTAACAAAAGAAAACTAAACTAACAAAAGAATACTAAAAGCTAATAAAAAAATATATACAATAAAAAAACTAAACTAAAAAAACAAGTTAAACTAAACTAAACTAAATTAAACTAAACTAAACAATAATTGCAAAACTGTAAAGGAAATGAATAAAAACAAACAGAAACAGAACTAAGAAAACAAATATGAACTTAATCTAAAAGAACTGACAAGAACAAACAAAAAGGAAAAACAACTGACCAGGTTTGGGAAAGAGAAGGAGAAAGATAAAAGAGAAAACTCAAAAACTCCCTACCTCGCGAGAGCGGGCCGCGCGCACGATGTTGTCTTTTTCCCTTATTTCTTTATTTCAAGGTAAATAAGTTCAAAACAAGGTTATCCCGACCCCTAAACCTGTCCAGAATGTCCAAAACAGACTCAAAAGTACTCAAAAATGACTAAAAATAAGAAAAACGAACGAAATAAAGCTTGGGTTGCCTCCCAAGAAGCGCTATCTTTTACGTCTTTAGCTAAACCGTTCTAGCTCAAGATTTATGGAGGTTGTAATCAGACTTTGTACCCCTTAGGATATCAGGAAGAGCCCGGTGATAAGCAGAAATAACGTCGCTTTGAATTAATTCGACCGACTGTTCTCGCGGATTATGTTCAAATCAATTTCTTATCTTTTGAGTAAATTCATCATTCGAGTCTTGGTTGTCAGGATTCATCCGCTCATTACAAATTATATTATTTTCCTAACCCACGTTTATGTCCTGATAAAGTTCAACCATTCTTCTAACCTCACTACCCTCCATATATTGGTAATCATTGTCTTTAGGAGGTTGATCAATCGCATTAAACACGTTTAATTAAAGGTTCATGTTCCTGAATGACACTTTCATTACACTTGTTCGACAGTTGACACGCGCATTAGCGGAGGCTAAGAATGGACGACCAAGAATGATAGGAGTGTATTTCCTAGCATCTAAAATAGGTTCAGTATCAAGGACCATAAAATCAACAGGATAATAGCATTTGTCAACTTTAACTAAGACGTCCTCGATGATTCCTCTAGGTACTTTCACAGAACGATCCGCTAATTGAATGGTAGCGGTCGTAGTTTTAAGTTCACCTAATCCTAGTTGTTTATAGACGTGATAAGGTAAGAGATTAACACTAGCTCCTAAGTTAAGGAGAGCCCGATGAATGATAGTGTCACCTATGACACATGAAATAGTAGGTGTACCGGGATCTTTATACTTTGGAGGAGCGTGTCGAAAAATTGAGCTTACTTTTTTCGTGAGAAAGACCTTTTCCGGAGTATGACTGCGTATTTTGCGCTTTTGCGTGCAAAGGTCTTTCAGACATTTAGCGTAAGCTAGAATTTGTTTTATCACATCGAGAAATGGAATATTAATTTTTACTTGTTTAAACACCTCGAGTATATCTTCAGTTTTTGACTTTTTCTTAGGAAAATTTGGCGGTTCCTCGACGTTTGGTGGGTAAAGGTAGTTTTGGAATATACATCGTCGGGGTTGTTACATTTTCTTTCCTATTTCTACTCGTTTCTCCACCCTTTTCTTTATTATAGTTAATGTTCCCTTCCTTCTCACTCTCATATGGCACGTCAACAACTCCCTCTTCTCGAATAGTCATCCTAGTCGAGACGGCATTTACTTGTTCATTCAAACCCCCATTCCCACATTGTCCCTTAGGATTTTGAATAGTTTGACTAGGCAACTTACCCTCGTTTCTATGACTTATAGCATTAGCTATTTGTCCCATTTGGGATTCAAGCTTCGCAATAGATTGTGTGTGAGAGTGCACTATCTGTGCTTGTGCTTGTACTTGTGTTTCTATGTTTTTAAGGGAAGACAACACCTTCTCCTCGAAAGCATTAACCCGTGGAGGGTTAGGATTAGGAGGAGGTTGTTGGTATTGACTTTGTTGATATTGGGGTCGATAAGTATTAGAAAAATTGTTCGACATAGGATTATAGTTATTTTGTGGGAATTGTTGCATAGAATTAACGTGTTGCTCAACGAATTTCAGATATTGAGATGCAGAAGGACATGCAAAGATATTATGAGACGGTTCAGAACACAATGCACATACTTCGTGAGGAGGTGAATTGGACCTATTTCCCATCATCATAAGTTGGTCAAGTTTTCTATTTAATTCTTGTATTTCGATTGAATGACTTGACTCAACTTTTACCTCTCTTCTTTGGTGGTAGCAGGTATCCTTCAGAACGTACTGACACAGCCTGATGCATTGAGTGCTTGCTTAATGTTTCAAAAATCTTCCATGCCTCATTGGCGCTTTTGTGCAGGAAAGTAACCGCACAAACGGCATCGACAGTATTCCGAACAGAGGGAATAAGCCCCTCGTAGAAGACTTGAACTAATTGCCACTTAGGAACCTGATGATGTGGGCATGAGCGTAATAATTCTTTAAACTTTTCCCAAGTATCATAAAGCGTTTCCCCATCTTGCATCACAAAGTTTGTTATTGATTTTCTTATTTGATTTGTTCTTGTGATTAGGAAAAACTTTTGTAAAAATGCGTTGTGTAAGGCTTTCCATGTTTTAACTGTGTTTGGCTCAAGTGATTGAAGCCAATATTTTGCCTTATCTCTTAAAGAGAATGGGAAGAGCCGCAATTTCAATTCATCATCAGTTAAGTTTTGAATTTTTAAAGTAGAGCAGATATCTTGAAAATCCCCTAAGTGTTGGTAAGGGTCTTCATTAATGCGGCCATGGAAAGAAGGAAGTAGCGAGATGGTAGATGACTTTATCTCAAAGTGAGATGTCGTCGCCTCCTGTAATTCAAAACCAACTTGAGGCGTGTAAGTCATAGGAATAAAATAATCTTTAAGTGGAGGAGGTGGAGGTATATTCGGGTTATCTCCATTATTTTCGTTATTTCCAATCTCGGCCATTGGAATAGGTTTTATTTTAAAAATTCGAGTTTTTCTTAACCTTTTAAGTGTAATTTGAATTTCGGCCTGAAATAGAGACGATGGTTCTGGAGTCGATTTGTCGTCTAGCAACCGAGCTCTAGAAGCTTGGGTTTAAGATCTATTAATTCTTAATGTACGTTCAACTTCAGGATCAAAAGTTTGTAATTCAGGTTTATTAGAACGTGTACCAAACATACACTAAAAAGAAAATAGCGACACTAAGACAAAAAATGACTCCACAAATATAAGACGAAATCACGCAAATAAGGCAACAGGCACACAACTACTATGATGCATGAATATTATCATGTAATGCAATGACCGCATCAAGCCCAGCGCCCCGGGTTTCCTAGCTAATGCACGTGAACAATCACTCCTAAACTAATGCAAATAGTGCGTCTCGGCACCCTGACTTACAGTGGTTGGAAGCAAATTTCAAAGGAAGCGATTTAGTTTATTTATTATTTCATTTTATATTTCGCATAAGCTCCTTTGGTGCGCTAAGCTATTCCTCTCCAAAATGGTAGAATTTGATTACATGAGAAACTACAAAACAAAAGAAAAGTTAGTAACTTAAATAAAAAATGGAAAAAAAGAAAAATAAAAATAAAAACTAATCTAATATTTACGAATTAACTAAACCAAGATTTTAAAGCTAAAGGTAGTAATTTGCAATCCTCGGCAACGGCGCCAAAAATTGATCTTGTCAGAATCAAGATATAAAAGTATGCTTACTTATGCTTTACTTTCAAAAGATTTGCAGTGTGGAAGTAAAGGTCGAACTCACAGAGATTGAATACTATGTACTTTAATTTTTAAAACCTAAATTTAGTTAATTAAGAAAAACGAATTTTGTATTTAATTTGATTTAAACTAATAACAATAAAAGTAAATCTAAATTATGAAATCAATTAAATATTTATTTTTATAGTAAGTTTTAGGAACCTAGGATTGCAAATCCACCACTAGCTTCATAATAAGGGTATTTACGAATTACTTTAGCTTATTAAGTTGGATGATAATGGGGAATTGTAGCTACAAGCCCAATTCCTCCGTCAAGAAAATAACTATGGTTCAAGCACCAACATAATCCATCTTCGGTTAGCACGAATTATTCCACACTAAACTAGGGTTGTGGTATAATCCGTCTAATCTAGGCATGGACTATTCGGATACTTGATAGCACAATTCAATTTAAGCACCATTACATGTAAATAATCTAAACAAGCACAGCAAGCGTAGATCATTGAGCACACTACCATCAAAATAGATCTAAGACAAGAGTAAACTTTGAAAGTAACGATTTCATCAATAAAAGCACGATTTATTTATAAAAATCCTCGGAACATGTAACTGTCATCCATACATAATAAAACTAAAATAAAAACATAAAATACACCCTATTACTTGGCTAGGGTTTCATTGAAACCCTAGATCTTGAGTTTAGTTGGCCATAAAATTAATGAACGGCAAGAGTTTGATGGAGGAGGCCATAGGAATCCTTAGTCTTCTTCTTCTTCTCCTTGCTTCCACTCTTCAATGGCTGGAAGTATGGTTGTATATTTTGTGTATAATAATTGTCAACCTAAGAATTAAATTATAATTGAGTATTTATAGATTTAGAGCAAGTTTGGAAGCTTTCCTAATCTAATTCGCACTAAAAATTGCTGTATTTAGCTTTCCAGACGTAATTAGGCAGTTTCGTTCTTGTAGGAGTCTTCAGAATACTGAAATACACGTATTTGGTTTGCGCGGGCCGCGCGAGCGCGATTCTTGGAGGTCGTGCGAGCGGGTCGCGCGAGCGATTTTTGGTATTTCGCGCGCGCGATGTGGTTTTTTCAGCTTCTTTTCTTCTGCTTTTTCACCCCATTTAGCTTGGAATCCTTACTTTTCTCCAAATCTTGACAGAAAATAGAAAACGAAGTAAAAATATACAAAAATAGGATAAAAAAGTACTAACAACTGTGAATTAAGGCATGTAATTAGGATTTGTTCTCTCCCGATCACTTACCATGTCCATGAGAGTCCTGCTCCTTCTTTCTGTTACACCGTCCTGCTAAGGCATATGGGGTGTAGACAACTGGGATGTAATCCCTTGCTCCAATAAGTATTCTGTAAACTCTCCCAAGAGGAACTCTCCGCCATGATCTGATCGTAATGTCTTGATACATTTATCTAGACGCTTCTCCATTTCAGCCATGAAGTCTTTGAATTTCTCAAAGCATTCAGACTTACGCCGCATCAAATAAATGTACCCATATCTTCAGTAATGATCAATGAAAGTGGCAAAGTAGTCAAAGCCCCCTCTTGCTTGGACAATCATAGGACCACACAAATCAGAGTGAACCAGTTCTAACGACTCTTTTTCTCTATAGCCCTTGGTCGAGAACGGCCTCTTGGTCATTTTACCTTCCAAGCAGGATTCACAAACTAGAAGTTCCTCCACTTCCAATGTGCCTAATCCCATTTTGAACCAATCTTTGAATCCATTTAGATTAATTTGACCAAGGCGTAAGTACCAAAGATGCATTTGGTTCATCTTTGAAGGTTCTTTTCTCTTAAATGACAAACTATTTGTGTTATTCAATTCGTTAAGTTACAGTGTAGGAGAGACATGATTTATAATATAAAGATCATCTATCAATTGACCAGAACAAATAAAATATTTTGTTTATTTAATAACCATTATTTTATTAAAATGAACTGAATATCCATTCTTTACTAAACTAGAAACTGAAACTAAATTCCTTCTAATAAAAGGTACAAAAAGGCAATTTCTTAATATTAAAATTCTATCTCTACCAAAACTAATATGTATATCTCCTACTACATCTACTACTACTCTTGTAGCATTTCCCATATATAGACACTAGGTACAGGTAGATCGGACCGCTAAACACGATTCAACAACTAGTAAATGAGATTTACCTTGATTGTTTTATCTGGCGAGATGAACCGGACATTGCTTCTTCTAGTGTCATGGCTGCTTGCAAACAAAACATTTGTCTTTAGGCTTTCCCAGTTGTCCTCGTGGCCTTTGGATTGGTGGAGGACCCGCAACCTACTTTTGAGCCTTTTTCATTTTCTTCTTGCCTTTCAGCTTTGAAGAAGAACCTTTCTTAAACATAAGAGCACTCCCTAACTTTTTGTTGAGACCTTCAGCTACCTGAAGTTCTTTAAGCAACTCTGCCAAAGTATAATTAAATTTATTCATGTTGTAGTTGAGGTAGAATTGCTGAAACGACTCTGGTAATGACTGGAGAACTATATCGACCTGGGTTTCCCCGTCGATATCAGCCCCAAGGATCTCTAGTTCATTAAGAAGAGATATCATCTTAAGAATATGATCACTTACAGGCATTCCCTCAGCTATGGTTATGTTCATCAAGTCTATCATGGCAACCTACCTATCAGCACGACTTTGATCCCCGAACATCTCTCGGAGGCTGTAACATCTGTACTCGGAAAAGAAGATTAATTTAGTGTTAATGTGTGTTAATTAAAGATAATTAATGCATGAGATGAATTAAGATGGGGTTATGAACCCACATGTGAAAAGGTGTTCAAATGCGAACACAGATGAAAGTCCTGTGAAAAGCGGGACTGGTATAAAAGTGGGGCCCAACGAGGGTCTAATTAAAATAATTTGCATTTTGATGTCATTATGTGCTTATATGATTACTTATTTAAATGCCTATTGATATTATTATGTCTTATGATAGGAAAGGGGACCAATTTGGGTACCCATGTGAGGGCGTAATTGAATAAAATTGATAACTGGTAGGTTTTATAGCAACCTCATAATTTATGTGGGACCACGTTTGGGACCACGCGGGACTTAAATTAAATTCATTTAGAAAATGTGGATAGATATTGTAATTGACTTGGGGGTTTCATAATAAAGCTTAAGAAAGATCGGGGGGTGTAAATGCAATATAGGAAAAGTCAATGACAACACATATGCATGAGGCATATGTGTCTCATTCACAATATATCTCCAGCAATTTAGAGAGAACGAGAGCTCGGGTCGACGACGGAAATCTCGACGACGTTTCTTGCCGTTCCTTTGCCGTTCGGCGTCGGATTTACGATCCGAGACCATTTTTGGACTCGTGGAGGTAAGAGGATCACATGCATGTAATTTATTTTGATTTCCAACAATGTTTTTACGGCAACCGTTTTTGATAAACGATGTTCTTGGTACCAAACTTATGTAGGAATTACACTGGTGAAATTTGGGTTGGAAATTAGTAAGAGATTGGGAAAATCTAGGCTTAATCGCTAGTAAATCGAGGAGGTGAGTGTCCTAATCTCTCAATTGGATGTTTAGCTATGTTAATGTGATAATTGTTGTTCATAGTTGTTGAACTCATGCTCATGTATGTATATGTTGTTGAATTTGGGGAAAAAGCATGCCAATAAGGTGAAATTGTTATGCATATGTGCTAAGTTGCTTAAATGTTTATATGGATCAAAGGGAAGTCAAGTAGTGGTCACCATTTATAGGTCCCATATGTAAGGGATAGGAAGTCCTCAATGAGTAGGACGTGGTGACGACCACAATGAAATGTCGGTGACGCCTTCGGGGTCACAAGAGAGTGTGTGTTGCGCTATATGCACCAAAAGTGAGAAAGATCCGGGGTGAGAAGGACCCGAGGGTGGTGGCTGGAATGACTTGACTTTTCGAAGATCAATTTGTTGTCATTTATAATGATTGTTGCATTTACAAACTTTGCATTCCAATGGCATGATTAGTTCCCTCACTAAGCGAAAGCTTAAACGAAAATATATTTTCTGTTGTGGTTATTGAATAACCATCGCAGGTACCAAACGAGACGAGGAGAGGAAATGATCTGCACGACGGGTTGGGCGTGGGAGTTTTCCTTGTGAATATGTTCATATGCCTAGCTAGTTTATGCTTAGAATGTATCTTTTGTTGGCAAAGTAAATGTATCTTGGGTCTTTTTGTTTTGGAAACTTGTCATATGTAAAGTTGGGTATGGTTGGTTGTTTTTGTTCCAAACCATGAGTTGTACTTGCAAGTTGCAAGTCATGTGTTTTGGGAGTGAAGTTGGAAAGAGTTAGTAGCTTTGGTTGTGAAACTAACTTAGTTTCTCCTTATGTGTAAATATTTATGTGTGTGTTGGAAGAACGTGGTTTTGAATGTAAAGTTAAGGTTCCTAGTGGGAATTCTATGGATTATGTATATTTAAACTACTTTTTAAATGTTTGGAAATGGTTTGGAAGCCTTTTATGATGTTTGGGTGAAGTTTTGAGCCACTTGAGAGTACTTTCCAAATGGATTTGGTTGTATTTAAAGGGATTGTTATGTTAGACAAGTTTTTGACAGAATTTTGATCATGTTTAGTTAAATGTTGGGGAGAGATGAAAGCTTGTATTATCAACTTGAGTTGTCATTGAACTTAGTTTTCTTTGGTTGAGAAGTTATACAAGTATTGAGTTAAATATGTGGGTTTTGATGTAAGTTCTTGATCCTAAGAATTAGCTTTGTGTGTGTTTTGATTGCCAATTCATGTTTGGAGATATTGTGTTAAAGTTTAGAAACATTTAGAAATGCTTGAGAATGAATTTTGATGCTTCCACAAAGTTTTGGGAAAGTTTGGGAATGTTTTGAATTGTTTTTAGCAGAGTTTTAGCAGCAGAAAACTCATCTGCAGAAACCGGATCGATCCGAGTCTGGTGCGGATCGATCCGGAGCTTCTAGAGGTGCAGAAAATAAGAATCTGTCAAAACCGGATCGATGAAGGGGATCGAACTAGAAAGTTTATAACGGGGCTTAAAGATGAGATTCGACGTCAAGTATCAGTGCAACGGTTGGACAAAGTAGCAGAGGCATTGGATGTGGCTTCAATCGCTGAGAGAGATATGGGGTATTAACAAGGTTCGCAAGCACCGGTAACTCAACAATATAAACGGCCGGGTTCAAGTCAATATAGTGGTCAAGGGAGTTCGAAAAGACAAAGTTTTGGAGGTTCCTCAGGTGGTGGAAGTAATAAGCCGCGGTGCAACACATGTGGTAAGTTTCATTGGGGTGTGTGCAATCTACCGACAACAGTGTGCAACAATTGTCGACAAACGGGGCATGTAGCAAAGAATTGTCCGGGAGTGAGGCCAAATACTTACACTCCAATGAGGCGTACCGACGATAGTGGGATGGTTTGCCATAACTGTGGGGAGCTTGGACATCGAATGCGCAATTGTTCTAAGCCGAGGCAAGGAGGCTCCAGTGCAATCGTGAGTAGTGCACCAACACCACGACCACCTCAACAACAACTACAAGGAAGAGAACAACGTCAGGGTCGTTATTTCCCGCTTAACCCAGGGGAGACCACCATTGCTAACACGGTCGTGTCAGGTAAAGTTTCTATCTGTTCAACACCTGCTAATGTATTAATGGATTCCGGCTCTACACACTCGTTTGTATCACATCAATTCGCTAGGAACATGAATGTACCCTTAGAACTTCTTGAATATGATTTGTCTGTTGATGTTCCGTTGGGAAGATCTTTGGTGAGTTCGGGAGTTTATAGGAATTGTGAAGTTAAAATTAATGATGAAGTGTTAACAGCGAATCTAGTACCGTTAGTAATCCAACATTTTGATGTCATATTGGGGATGGATTGGTTGTCAGTTAATCACGCGGTTATTGATTGTGAAAACAAAAGGGTAGAATTCCAAGCACCGACTCATAGGGTCTTTTCTTTTCAAGGGACAGGTGTCGTGTCACCACCTTATCTTGTATCCGCCATCAAGGCTTGTCGTTTATTGAGAAAGGGGTGTAAAGGTTTCCTTTGTAGTATATTGGATACTAGAAGCACTGAACAAAAATTAGAAGATATACTAGTTGTTAGGGAATTTCCTAATGTATTCCCTGAAGATTTGCCGAGTGTGTTAATTCAAAGGGAGGTTGAATTTGGTATAGATGTAATACCAGAAACACAACCCATTTCGCAGGCACCATATAGAATGGCTCCGATAGAGTTCAAAGAGTTGAAGACTCAGTTACAAGAGTTGTTGGACAAGGGATTTATTTGACCTAGTGTATCACCCTGGGGTGCACCGGTCCTTTTGTGAAAAAGAAAGACGGAACGATGAGGATGTGTATTGATTATCGTGAGATTAACAAGGTAACTATTAAAAATAAGTACCCATTGCCGCGGATTGATGATTTATTTGACCAGTTACAAGGGGCTCAAGTTTTTTCGAAAATTGATTTGAGATCGGGATATCATCAATTAAAGGTAAAAGCTGAGGATGTTGAGAAGACAGCCTTTAGAACTCGATACGGCCACTACGAGTTTCTTGTAATGCCATTTGGGGTAACCAATGCACCGGCTGCGTTCATGGACTTAATGAATAGGGTTTTTAAAATGTATTTAGATGAATTTGTTATTGTTTTTATTGATGATATACTTATTTACTCAAAGAGTCTGGAAGAACATGATAGACATTTGAGATTGGTGTTGCAACGTCTTCGAGAAAAGCAATTGTTTGGAAAACTGAAGAAAAGTGAGTTTTGGTTGTCAAGTGTTACCTTTCTTGGCCATGTGATTTCTAAAGAAGGTGTGTCAGTCGATCCATATAAAATAGAAGCCGTTATGAATTGGGCGAGACCAATCAATGTGTCAGAAATTCGTAGCTTTCTGGGATTGGCTGGGTATAATAGAAGGTTTGTTCAGGATTTTTCAAAGATTGCGGCTCCGATGACAACACTTATGCGAAAGGATGTTCCTTTTGAATGGGGAAAAGAATGTGAATAATGTTTTCAGACATTGAAGAGTAAGTTGACTTCTGCTCCGATCCTTGCAATTCCGACAGGCACCAGAGGATTTAGTATTTACAATGATGCTTCTCATCAAGGTTTGGGGTGCGTCTTAATGCAAGGGGACAAGGTGATAGCGTATGCTTCGAGGCAATTGAGAACTCATGAGAAGAATTATCCAACTCACGATTTGGAACTTGCTGCGGTAATCTTTGCTTTAAAAATTTGGCGACATTATTTGTACGGGGAAACTTGTGAAATTTTCACTGACCATAAAAGTTTGAAGTACTTATTTACCCAGAGGGACTTAAACATGCGTCAACGAAGATGGTTGGAGTTAATGAAGGACTACGATCTAAACATTCAATATCATCCGGGTAAGGCGAATGTGGTCGCCGATGCTTTAAGTCGGAAATCATCGGAAAGTTTGACATGTGTATTGACGGCGCAGGAAGAATTAGTGAAAGAGTTTGAACAACTAGAATTGGAAGTTATTCCTAGAATTGAAGGAGGGTTAATGGCTGCAATTATAGCACAACCTGATTTGATTAGAGAAATTAAAATGAATCAACTTTTGGATCCAAACTTGAAAAAGGTTGTGGATGAACTACCTGAGGGTAAGCGACCAGAGTTCAGTTTACACGATGGGGTATTATGGTATATTAATCGGTTATGCGTTCCTAATGTTAGTAATTTAAAAGAAAGAATTTTGGAAGAAGCTCATGGTACTCGGTATTCCGTGCATCCGAGTAGTATGAAAATGTATAGAGATTTGAGGGAAGTTTATTGGTGGAGTGGTATGAAACGTGAAGTTGCTGAATACGTAGCTAAATGCATGACATGTCAATTAGTAAAGCTTGAGCATCAACGACCCGCGGGGGAGATACAACCATTGGAAATACCGGAATGGAAATGGGAGCACATTACCATGGATTTTGTGTCCGGATTGCCGAAGTCTCCTAGATCTATTGATAGCATTTGGGTAATCGTTGACAGGTTGACTAAGTCAGCCCACTTCTTGTCGATTAAGACCACAGAACCGACAAAGTTAGCGGAACTTTATGTTAAAGAGATTGTAAGATTACATGGGGCACCGGTATCTATAGTATCAGATCGTGATACCCATTTTGTATCCAGGTTTTGGGAAGGGCTACAAAGAACAATGGGGATAGCTTTGCATTTTAGCACAGCTTTTCACCCGCAAACTGACGGGCAGTCAGAACGGGTTATTCAGATTCTTGAGAATATGCTTAGAGTTTGTGTTATGGATTTCAAGGCTGACTGAGAAACTCACTTGCCGTTAATTGAGTTTTCTTATAATAATAATTTCCAAACAAGCATTGGAATGACGCCTTTTGAGGCATTATATGGTCGAAAGTGTAGATCGCCTGTGTGTTGGACAGAGGTTGGGGAGAAGCAACTTCTAGGGCCAGAAATTGTACAAATTACCACCGACAAAGTTAAGCTGATTAAGCAACGGTTACAAGTCGCACAAAGTCGCTACAAAAGTTATGCTGATACGGGTAGAAGACCGTTAGAATTTGAAGTTGGTGACTATGTGTTCTTAAAGGTTTCACCTTTGAAAGGTATTACACGGTTTGGTAAGAAGGGTAAGTTGAGTCCAAGATATATTGGACCTTTTCTGATTCTGAATAGAGTGGGACCGGTAGCTTACAGATTGGAGTTGTCACAAGAATTGGCACATGTTCATAAAGTGTTCCACGTGTCTATGCTCAGACGTTACGTGTCAGATCCGAGTCATATCCTTGAACCAGAGCCGTTGGAAGTCCGAGAAGATATGACATATGTTGAACATCCGGTACGAGTTCTGGATAGGAAAGATCAAGTGTTGAGAACAAAGACAATTCCGTTGGTCATGGTCCTTTGGCGTAATCATAGCGTTGAAGAGGCAACTTGGGAACGGGAAGATGTGATCAGGGAGAAGTACCCGCACTTGTTCGACTGATGAGGTAAGAATAAGTTTGGGGACAAACTTCTTAAAAGAGAGGGAGAAATGTAACACCCATACCCGGAAAAGAAGATTAATTTAGTGTTAATGTGTGTTAATTAAAGATAATTAATGCATGAGATGAATTAAGATGGGGTTATGAACCCACATGTGAAAAGGTGTTCAAATGCGGACACAGATGAAAGTCCTGTGAAAAGCGGGACTGGTATAAAAGTTAGGCCCAACGAGGGTCTAATTAAAATAATTTGCATTTTGATGTCAGTATGTGCTTATATGATTACTTGTTTAAATGCTTATTGATATTATTATGTCTTATGATAGGAAAGGGGACCAATTTGGGTACCCATGTGAGGGCGTATTTGAATAAAATTGATAACTGGTAGGTTTTATAGCAACCTCATAATTTATGTGGGAGCACGTTTGGGACCACGCGGGACTTAGATTAAATTCATTTAGAAAATGTGGGTAGATATTGTAATTGACTTGGGGGTTTCATAATAAAGCTTAAGAAAGATCGGGGGGTGTAAATGCAATATAGGGAAAGTCAATGACAACACATATGCATGAGGCATATGTGTCTCATTCACAATATATCTCTAGCAATTTAGAGAGAACGAGAGCTCGGGTCGACGACGGAAATCTCGACGACGTTTCTTGCCGTTCCTTTGCCGTTCGGCGCCGGATTTACGATCCGAGACCATTTTTGGACTCGTGGAGGTAAGAGGATCACATGCATGTAATTTATTTTGATTTCCGGCAACGTTTTTACGGCAACCATTTTTGATAAATGATGTTCTTGGTACCAAACTTATGTAGGAATTACACTGGTGAAATTTGGGTTGGAAATTAGCAAGAGATTGGGAAAATCTAGGCTTAATCGCTAGTAAATCGAGGAGGTGAGTGTCCTAATCTCTCAATTGGATGTTTAGCTATGTTTATGTGATAATTGTTGTTCATAGTTGTTGAACTTATGCTCATGTATGTATATGTTGTTGAATTTGGGGAAAAAGCATGCCAATAAGGTGAAATTGTTATGCTTATGTGCTAAGTTGCTTAAATGTTTATATGGATCAAAGGGAAGTCAAGTAGTGGTCACCATTTATAGGTCTCATATGTAAGGGATAGGAAGTCCTCAATGAGTAGGACGTGGTGACGACCACAATGAAATGCCGGTGACGCCTTCGGGGTCACAAGAGAGTGTGTGTTGCGCTATATGCGCCAAAAGTGAGAAAGATCCGGGGTGAGAAGGACCCGGGGGTGGTGGCTGGAATGACTTGACTTTTCGGAGATCAATTTGTTGTCATTTATAATGATTGTTGCATTTACATACTTTGCATTCCAATGGCATGATTAGTTCCCTCACTAAGCGAAAGCTTAAACGAAAATATATTTTCTGTTGTGGTTATTGAATAACCATCGCAGGTACCAAACGAGACAAGGAGAGGAAATGATCCGCACGACGGGTTGGGCGTGGGAGTTGTCCTTGTGAATATGTTCACATGCCTAGCTAGTTTATGCTTAGAATGTATCTTTTGTTGACAAAGTAAATGTATCTTGGGTCTTTTTGTTTTGGAAACTTGTCATATGTAAAGTTGGGTATGGTTGGTTGTTTTTGTTCCAAACCATGAGTTGTACTTGCAAGTTGCGAGTCATGTGTTTTGGGAGTGAAGTTGGAAAGAGTTAGTAGCTTTGGTTGTGAAACTAACTTAGTTTCTCCTTATGTGTAAATATTTATGTGTGTGTTGGAAGAACGTGGTTTTGAATGTAAAGTTAAGGTTCCTAGTGGGAATTCTATAGATTATGTATGTTTAAACTACTTTTTAAATGTTTGGAAATGGTTTGGAAGCCTTTTATGATGTTTGGGTGAAGTTTTGAGCCACTTGAGAGTACTTTCCAAATGGATTTGGTTGTATTTAAAGGGATTGTTATGTTAGACAAGTTTTTGACAGAATTTTGATCAAGTTTGGTTAAATGTTGGGGAGAGATGCAAGCTTGTATTATCAACTTGAGTTGTCATTGAAGTTAGTTTTCTTTGGTTGAGAAGTTATACAAGTATTGAGTTAAATATGTGGGTTTTGATGTAAGTTCTTGATCCTAAGAATTAGCTTGTGTGTGTTTTGATTTCCAATTCATGTTTGGAGATATTGTGTTAAAGTTTAGAAACATTTAGAAATGCTTGAGAATGAATTTTGATGCTTCCACAAAGTTTTGGGAAAGTTTGGGAATGTTTTGAACTGTTTTTAGCAGAGTTTTAGAAACAAAAAACTCATCTGCAGACACCGGATCGATCCGGGTCTGGTGCGGATCGATCCGGAGCTTCTGGAGGTGCAGAAAATAAGAATCTGTCAAAATCGGATCGATCCGGATTTGGGCGGATCGATCCGCTGGTCCAGTTTCTGCCTCGACGGCTTTTACGGAAACAGGCATAACTCTCTCTAGAAAACTCGAATTCGCGCACTGTTTTTTGCGTTGGAACCGGGACTCAAAGACCTATCTTTCCATATAAAATTTGCTATACTTTATTAATGACCATTCTGCCCTTGGGTCTGTTTTGTGTCAATGGAGCTGTTTTAGGAGGTCTAATTCATGTGTTTCTTAAGGAATTAAGGGTGTTTTGAACGTGTGGGCTTGTTACACGTGTCCCAACTCGCCCGAGGCAGGTTGGGGTGTGACAGAGGCTCTCCATCATGTCATTGGCACTGGCCATTGACTGATATTGATATTGCAGAACATTCAACATGGATGCCAAAATGTAACATTGAGCCATCTCATCAGCCTTGACCCATTTCTTGTGAGCCTGGGTTTCCTCAGCAGTTGCCCCCTCACCAAGTTGCTCAGGACAGACTTGAGTAAGCACAAACTTGTACTCTTTAGTAGTTAACACAATATCCAAATTCCTTTTCCAATCTATATAGTTTGGTCAAGTAAGTTTGTTTTCTCTAAGTATAACAATGAGTGGATTGAAAGAACCCATTTAAAATCCTAAAAATCACATAATATAAATAATTACGTTTGGGCAAAAATTACTATGGATTCGAGTTTAAAATATTGGTTCCCTCTACCATATTTTAAGGGAATCCTCTAGCAACCTGATACACAGCGAATAGTATGACACGATGGGAAGCCATATACTATCTATCATTTGTTCAGATAGGTAATTGCCTTTTTAATTTTACTATCCAAACAATGTACCTTGCCTAGTAAAATTAAACTGCTGACTTTCTTTGGTCCTATAAATAATAATAGTGACTTAGATGGAGAGGATATTATTATTTATAACTAAGTTTATACCATCACTTAATTCTAGATTAAGAGTTCCATGAGGAACATCTCTGATGGGGAGGTGACCCACAATAACAATCACCTAAAACATTATATTAAAGAAGTTTGTACCGATCATTCCATAATTAACTTCATCTGATGGAGAAGATGACACTAGAGCCACCACACAAAATTAATTATATCATCTACAAACTAGTGATGGAGACCATGAGATTTATACTTGATAAATTCCCTCTCCCACTTAGAATTTTAAAAAATTTGAGGGTTGTAATTTTTAGAAAAACTTTTAATTTATTTAATAAAAAATAATATAATACTTGACAAAGATTAATTCATCCTTACTTGTCAAACCCACATGTGTAAATAATAAATTTATTCTATTTTCATAATTTTAGAAAATAAGTACTTATATTTTCAAAATATGAAATTAGTTTTTATTTCTAAACACACATGTAGTTGTCCATCATTTTAAATTAATATAAATTAAACAGGCACCTAAACATCTTAAATAGGTCTAGGAACAATTATCCATGTTGTCCCATTCATTAAACATGAAATAATAATAATCATTCAATCATACATAAATAAAGAAACCACAATAAAATAGGAATCCCACTATTATGGTCAAGTTGCAACTCTTGCGAAAAAAATCTTCATTAAACCGGATTAGCTCTATGTCACCACTACACATGGGGGTTGAGCTCGCAGGGGTTGAGGGGGCAGCGCCCCCCGCGGGTTTTCCAGGGTAGCGCCCTAGAAGCTAAATTCGATCTACCATCAGCAACTGCCTTCCATAACTGTTTTCTGAAGTAGTCTTCTGATACTGCCTTCTGCAACTACTTCTAGATTACTTTCTGAAATTGCTTGTAAAACAGCTCTCACGAACCATCTTCACAGATTTACTTGAGATATATTACATAAACCTTATGCCTCCACGAAAGAGTTCACATGCCATTTATTTGCAGTAAATTAACCATGCATCAATGAAGCATGGGATCTAATACATACAAATCCTATGCCTCCACAAAGGAGTTCACATGATATATCAAAACAGCAATATTAACCACGAATAAACCCATCATGGGATCCAATCACACAAAACCAGTGACCATAAATAATGGAATAAGAACGTTGCAAAACAAGAGTTAGCACATATCTATGTTCTATCCATCCATCAATGCACACATAAGGTCTGTATTACTAGACAACATTGTTGTGTCCAACCTATACGCAGAATCAACATTGCTCTAATACCACTGTTAGGAAACTGCATTCCCAGAATCTATTGATAGCGTGTATACGTTAGTACTGCAAAAAATTTTGTGAAAGCTATAATAACCCTACAAAGACGGAACTAGGGTTACCTTGAAATACAAAAACAGATTGCTGTAGTCGACGAATCGAGAACACAGGCTCGATAATAGCTCACGATCTTCTACCGTATTCCTCTGCTGCCAGAATATCGAACTGAGTGTGGGCTCTTTCAAAATCATTTCTATTTTCTGCTCTTCCTCTTTTACGCTCTCTTTTCTATTCCGAGTTATAGTGCTCTTTTAGAAAAATGCGAACTAAGAAGAGAGCCAAAGCAACATATATATATATATAGGCTACGATATGTACCATAAGAGGTCAATAAGGAATAGGCTTCCTTATGGAATTAGGAAACCCTAATTCAAACTGAATCAGATTCCTATTTTCATAAATTATAATTCATACCACTAAAGAATTATAATTGCACTCCTACCCTTATATCAAAAATATATTTTGAGCTCCATGTTATTAAATGCTTATTATCTCCCCACGTTAAGATTATAGATATCCATTTATTAAATATAATTACTAACAGTCATATTTAATTAATCTCTTAAAATTTCTTGAGATCCCCTGCTTAACTTATCTGATATGTCGGATACAAAATCCACCTGCAAGGTTTGACATAATCAAAACATATAAGCCTACTCAAGGGGATATCATCATTCCCAAAATTGAGACATGGATTCCATCATTAATTATTATCTACTACACAATTAATATTGTCACCTAATATAATGAGATATTGACCTATTTAAGGATCTCACTTTTAGGGATCAAAGTGTAAATATCAAATGTACGTGTCTATAAATTAACTTAGGATTTAGAGTATAAGCCTTCATAATAGCCATGAGGTATTTATTATCTTATAAGTTAGTACAAAGATAATTACCCCAAGTCAGTCCCATTTAATACACAAAGTGTGCCAGCATAGAGAGTTAAAATTATACCGTTTTCCACAGTCAAGACAAACCTGCTACATCACCATCTTGCAATCCTACATATGGTGTGTCTAATCCCATCTAAGATTGTAAACTAAAATCTTACATTCTACAAGATTCGATGGTCTAGTCTTCTGTGTGTAAGCTGAACTCTACACACCAAACCACATAATGATGCTAAAAATTTGTAAGGGTAAAGTAGAGCAGATTAAGGAGAAAGAGAGAGTGAGAGACTGGTTTTTTGTATGTGGTTCGGCCCTGTTAATGAAGGTACCTACGTCCACGTGTGTGTCTGAGCATGTTCACTATACTATAAAAGAGCCGGGGGCCTGTGGTGAACCAACAAGTCTAGAGTTACTATAGGCCGACCGGGCATGTTGATGAATGCTATAGAGGTGTTGTGTAGACTGAAAAGTTGGCCCCTTCAATGGGGGGTGAGAGGTCTCTTTTATAGATGTAAGAGACCTACTCGTACATGGATAAGGAAATATAATCCAATTAGGATGTGATTGACACCAATCAAGTGAGTTTTCTAATTGTATTAGGATTGATTGACATTAATTGTGGGGGTTTCCTAATTGGATTAGAAAATAGTTTGCACTTTCCATTAGTCTTCTAGCTTGAGTAAGAAACTACCCGGAATGCTCGGGATCATGCCTGTGGGCTTGGATGAGCTATTCCCGCGGTGGGATGTGCCTTTGCGGTCTTCCCGAACTGTTGGTTGGGTCGTGGATGAACCGTTCGGGAGGCATCAGGTGGACCAAACCGCTCGGGATGATGCTTGTCAGTAGTTACAGAATAAAACCGCTCGAGCATGGGCTGATTTTAGGTGTATCAATTGCCCCCCATTTCCAAGGTTGGCTGAATACTATATCGGGGCAAGTTTGGAAATCTGTTTGATGCCACTTGCCACTATCTAAGTGCTCGAGAAAGCTGCCTTGGAGCTTCTGAGTCTTATGAGTCCTCAAGGACTGGCTGAGAGTTAAGACCCAGCCTAGCTCGGAACCTTTAAGTGCTCAGGAACTGACCGGGAGTTGAGACCCGGCCTAATTCAGAGTCTTTTGCTTGAATTAGCTCCCAGGATGGTTATCTTTTACTCTTAAACCTTCGTCAAGGTTGTGGGTAGAAGAATTTGACCATGTAAGAAAAGCCGACCTAAAGCGTACTGCTTTAGGGTCCTTTATGTTAACTCCCCAGGATGGTTGTCTTCCGCCCAACCAGTCTTCGTCAAGACTGTTGGGAGAAGAGCTTGACCATGTTGGTGGATTCGACCTAGAGCGTGTCGTTGTAGGGTCCTTTTTGCTCCTCTACCGTGGGCCAACCTAAGAGATTTTAGTCACCTCTATCGTCGGTTTGGACCTATGTAGAGTTAATACCTCTGAGTACTGTAGGTGCTCGGGGTGTCCAAGATTTTGACTTGGTTATCCGCGAGGCCTGTACATACCCGGTGTGATTGCCTGTTTAGTTCATTGCACCATCCTGCCCCCCAAGCTTTCGCTAAGACGAGGGTCTTACAGAGGCTATGACTGTAGGTAACCGACCTGGAACATGGTGGTTGCAGGGTCTTTTGAAGCTTGCCATCATCAACCACCTAGGGGGTTTGCCCCCATCGTTGGTTGGACCTAAGCAAAACTTGTGCCTCGGGGTTAGGCCCGAGGTCTTTGGAAGGGCTCTCTGACAATCGGTGGAGCCTCATGTGGTGATCCAAGTACCACTGTAGTAGGGCTCATCAAGACCGATGGAGACAGGGGATCAGATCAGGTTCGTCGAGCTCCTAATTTCTCTGCGCTGGAGACAAAGTTGGAACTGCTTGATCCTGACCGATGTGAACTGGAGGTCGGGTCAGGGCTGCCGGGCTCAGACTGCTGTGAACTGGAGGTCGGGTCAGGGATGCCTGACCCAGACTGCTGTGAACTAGAAGAACTGTCATAACTCTCGGGCTGATCTCGATTTTGCTTACTTCTGGAAGACTCGTTGCTTTCTTGCCCGGGGTCTTTGATCTTTAGAAATTCTTCAGTGTCAATGTATTTTCCAACCCTTTCTACGAGTTCAACCAAGGTTACTGGTCGATTTCTGTGAAACGACGTGGCGCACTTAGTGTGTTGAACTCCTAAGCAGAAGGCTATAATAGCGGCGGTTTCATCAAGATCATAGATGCCGAGCTTCTCTTGATTAAACCGGTCGGTAAATTCCTTGAGGGTCTCATTATCCCTTTGTATGACTGTCAGTAGCTGCATGTCAGGCTTTGGCCGCTCATGCATACCGATGAGCTGGTTGATGAACTACTTGCTGAGTTGCTTGAAACTGCGAACCGATCGGGGCTCCAAGGAGTAGAACCATTGCACAGCCAGGCCTTTCAAGGTGCTGGGGAAGGCTAGGCAGTGTAGTTCATCGGAGTTGGTGGCTAGGGCCATCTGAGCCTTGTAGGTCCAAACGTGGTCAACCAGGCTTCCCGAGTTGTTATAGGGATTTATGCGAGGCTGCTTAAATTTGTGTGGGATGGCAAACCTCGTGATCTGGCTAGAGAACGGTGATTCTATCTTGGTATTGGCCTGATTCTGAGCGCGGTTTTGACCAAGATTTTTGGCCACTCCGTCAATATACTTCTGTAAGTCCTTGATTCGGGTTTCCACTCTTTTCCGACCGGTATCTAAGGGGTTGGTCGGGTCGGTGAAAGAGGCTTCTTCTTCATGGCGGTGTACTGTCCTCTAGGATCGGGCTTGGCTATGACTTCGGTTCATCGTGTGCCTAGGGACAACTCGGCTCTTGACCGAGTGACCCTGGACTGATTCCTGGGTTATATGCTCTTACCATTCCTCTCGGGCAGTACGCCTACTGTTGATGTCTCTGGCGTCCTTAACGGGGGACGGGTGGGCTTATGCACGTTGTCTGGTCAAGATCGGTTCTCGATCGTGCGCAACGTTCCCGGGTCATTTCCCAGCCACTGGAGGACTGCTTTGTTGGGCCAGCAGGGCTTCGATCTGTTGTTGGATTTGACGCTGGCCCTCTAAAAGTTGTGTGAGGGTCGCAGTGATCTGCTCAGATGTCCTAAATGCTGCAGCCGATGCCAGGGCCGGAGGAACGTCCCGGTTGGACTGCTGATCAGCCTTCTTACCCTTCTTCGATGGCATGACGATCAGTCAAGAGATTTGTTGATGAGAAGACTTGTCGCTTCCCACAGACGGCGCCAAAGCTGATGATGCTAAAAATTGGTAAGGGCAAAGTAGAACAGATTAAGGAGAAAGAAAGAGTGAGAGACTGGTTTTTTGTATGTGGTTCGGCCTTGTTAATGAAGGTACGTACGTCCACGTGTGTGTCTGAGCACGTTCACTATACTGTAAAAGAGCCGGGGGCCTGTGGTGAACCAACAAGTCTGGAGCTACCGTAGGGCGGGCGGGCATGTTGATGAATGCTATAGAGGTGTTGTGTAGACTGAAAAGTTGGCCCCTTCAATGGGGGGTGAGAGGTCTCTTTTATAGATGTAAGAGACCTACTCGTACATGGATAAGAAAATATAATCCAATTAGGATATGATTGACACCAATCAAGTGAGTTTCCTAATTGTATTAGGATTGATTGACATTAATTATGGGGGTTTCCTAATTAGATTAGGAAATAGTTTGCACTTTCCATTAGTCTTATAGCTTGAGTAGGAAATTGTCCGGAATGCTCGAGATCATGCCTGTGGGACCGGATGAGCTGTTCCCGCGGTGGGATGTGCCTGTGTGGTCTTCCCGACCTGTTGGCCGGGTCGTGGATGAACCGTTCGGGAGGCATCAGGTGGACCAAACTGCTCGGGATGATGCTTGTCAGTAGTTGCAGAATAGAACCGCTCGGGCATGGGCTGATTTTGGGTGTATCACCACCTACTATGTAGAATAAGAGACACACATGCACAATATTAAATAAACGATATATATACAAACATTGCCCACACAAATTCTCATAAAAATTGAATAACTGATTTTATTAAAATAATAAATCAACTACATAAAGCATGACTTTTAGTATATATCCGTAACACCGCCAATGCACTATAAGTATTAGCATATTAACTAAGAGTCATACTCTAGTGAATGAAATTTATCACTCCATCCAATGGTAGTTAATCATGCTACAATGTATACCTGATGAGATATCCAGTGTCGCCATGCACTGTGACAAGTTCTATGTATCAAAGACTAGCAATTCGTATCTCACTTATATGTATCTCATATATACCAATTACCTACTATAATACTTATGGATTACATCAATCTTCTCATGACACATACATAAAGAAATGTAAATATGATATCCATATATAAAATGCCAAATGCCAAATACATGAAGACCAGGGTTTGATGGCACAATCCCAACATTATGTATTTGAGAATGACTAAAGATTATATGCTTATGTAAGGAGGTGATGAGTTGATTCTAGTATGATAGTCTAACTCAGACTTTTATGCCAGATAAAGATTCGAGGAAGTTGACATCTGGACATCTCTTTACCCTCGTAGGTGGTGCTGTTAGTTGGAGGAGCATTAAGTAGAAATGCATTGCAGAATCAACTACAAATAGCCGAGTATGTGGCTACTTGTGAAGCCGCAAAGGAAACTGTTTGGCTCAAAAATTTTCTCATAGAACTCGGGGTGGTACTAGCACCATTGCCACCTATTATGCTATACTACGATAATAGTAGGACAGTGGCACGGTCCAAGGAGCCAAGGAACCACATAAAGGGAAAGCATGTAAACAGGAAGAATCATCTCATTCGAGATACAGTCTAGCGTGAAGATGCGAATGTCACCGAGATTGCCACTGCTAACAGTCTTGTGGATCCGTTAACAAAGGATTTGCCACAAAAAAGTCTTGGATCGTCATCTAGATAGTTTAGGTCTCAAATGTAGTGGGTTTGTGAGTGCAAGTGGGAGTTTGTTGGGATTGTGCCCTCAAACCCGGTCATTATGTGTATGACTTTTGGCATTTATATATATGGATATTATTTATACAATAATTGTTTATGCTTCATAAGATGAATGTTTATAATCCTTAAGTATCATAGTTGGTAATTCATGTATGTATGAGATACATACAAGTGAGATACGAATTATTATTCTCTGATACTTAGAATTTGTCACAGTGGATGATGAGACTGGACATCTCATCTGGTATACATTGTAGCATGATTAACTACCATTGGATGGAGTAATGAATCTTGATCAGTAGAGTATGACTCTTAGTTAATATGCTAGTGCGTAGTGCATTGACGAACCATGAGCTTTCCTATTAACACATAATACTGTCAACAGTCGATAGAAACTCATAACTTGTATAAGGTATGTATTCTCAATCTTGAGACAATTATGGACACAGATTCTGAATGTGGTTGCTTTGACTTACCAATTTCTTAAAGATCAACGCCTGGGTACCTTGGGTATGTCACATTCATAGGGTTGTGATCGTATATTTTCAAGATAGAATCTACCATCTGATAAAGAGTAAGCATTCCCTTGAGAATGTCACCAAGTTGATTACTGAAAATTGCAGTCTTGTTGATAAATAGTTATCAACATGTTTGGTAATCATGAGAGGTGAATGATACTCAAGGAATGGAAGATGTAATCATCATTTAAGTTGAAAGTAACAGTTTATCCGAATACTTGAATGTGATTATGAATGTTGACGGTAGAAAGACATTAGTACGCCATACAAGTCTAGTTATCGCTTTAGATATGTTCTTTTGCATTGGAGTGCAGTTATCATTATATAGTGGAGTTTACGAAGTTAACGATAACTGATCAATTGGTTAGTTTGCTGATCAAAAAGTTTGATCACAGGAATTAACAACTGTTCTGAGCCAACAATAAAGAACCTAGGAGGTCCCACTCGTAGCTCTGCCAGAATACTGGAAAGGAAAGTTCTATCGATCGAACTAGTTTCAATCGATTGAAGACTATCATTTTTGATCGATTGAAAATGCTTCGATCGATTGAAAATTCAATCGATCGAAAGTGTTTCGATTGATTGAAACCTAAAGTCGATTTGGAAACCTAAAAGTAGGAGAGCAACGTCCAGAATAAAGTTGAACAACATTTTTACTGCTCCAGCTCTCCAGAAAGTATTTTAGGGTTTTCCTTAGCCTCCTTTACCTCTCTATTAGAGTTCTCACTTACTCTAGATTTTTCGGCAAGTATCTATAGGAATCATAAGGACCATTTAGAGGAGATTGCTAGAAGTTGAAGAAATCATAATTGCGTTCAAGACACAAAGGTAATACTCTTGTCCCCCTATTCCCTACGCATCTATGAAATTGATAAGTAGTAGATCTGGACTACCAATAACGTTTTTGAAACTATTTTCTGTTGTTCATATATTTAAGTATTTCAAAATCTAAATCCATCACATACAGGTTTTGGGAAACCTTGTTTTAGCATTCCAAAACTTTTATTTCAAGATCCAGATTATAAATTGTTTCCAAAAAGATATTTTATTTATTTGTTTATTTTTTTCATTTAGAGTCTGAAATACAAGTCTTAAAAGACCTTTAATTTAATGAGAAGTTGAAAGCCATTTCGATTACAGATTCGGAGTGTTAGCCTAAGTACGTAGTTTCAGTTTTAGTTAAATAAATGCAGTTTTAAAATTTGTTAATCTCGTTAGTCAATTGCTAGTTCTTTGGTAAGTAGTTAATTTTAAAATTTATTTAAATGTTTGGGGTTTGGGAGAAAAGAAAAGAAAGTCATAAGTGAGAAGAGAAAATAAAAAGAAGAGAAATGATGTTAGTTTCTTTCATCTTGTTTGGGAGTTTAAGACAGAAGAAAAAGTTACTTTCTTTCCTCATGTTTGTGAGTTGAGAAGAAAAGAAAAGAAAAATATACAAAATTACAATTCTACCCATCAAGAGCTTCAAGTGATGAAGTCTCTAATAACTTAATTTCTTTCTTTTAAAACCAAATCAATGAGACGGGAGAGATGGATCTTGTGATGAGAAGAGAGATGAAAAGATTTTTTCACATAAGTTAACCTGCATTATGTACTTGTGGTGGCCCTAGAATATAGTTGTAATAAAAAAAATTACAAAGCTAAACTAATTGGCATTATGAGTATGGTTAGTGCTAATACCAAAGCAGAAAGTGCTAATTCTAAAACAGAAAGTGCTAATTCTAAAACAGAAAGTGTCACTAAAAGTTACCAGAAAGTGCTAATTCCAAAATAGTTAGTGTCACTAAAAGTTACCTAAAGCGACACTTACTGCTTTGGCATTAGCACTTTCTGCTTTGACATTAGCATCACCCATGAGCATTAAGAAAGATTGTTTAATCCCCACGTTCTTTTCTCTCATTTTCTTTCCAATTTGAAGAGAAAGAATTTAAAAGAAAGTGAGAGTTAGTTTTATCTTATTTTCTCTCATTACTAAAACTTTCAAATGAGAGAAAGCTAGAGAAAGGGAAGTACTTTCTCTCCATTTCTTTTATTTTCTCTGGTTTTTAAAACTCTCAAACATTATGGTCACGTTAAAGGCTCCACTTAAAATCTCATTATCTTTTCTTTTCTTTAGGACGTTGATCTATTTTTTTTTTGCTAAGTGATTTCTCGCTTCTCATTCCCTAGGTTTGACTTGAACTTACAAGAATATGTAATTTACAAGATTGTCTTCACTTGGACGTCGAACACAAGAGCACACATTTTCAGTTGTCACACATCTATCCCACGTTTCTGTGCAACATCAATATCTTTTATTTTACTCACAACCACATGGAACTAAAGTGTCATACTTGCCTATGTAAAGTGTCATAATTATTGAAATGCGATATATATCACCCAGTGAAAGTAGAGCAAAAATGGTACTCTTCACTTGCCAGTGCCTCAAGCGGGAGGTTAAATGAAGTTTAGCTTCAAGTAACGGGTGACAATTTTCGACCTGACACGACATCTCGACACGACCCGACATGAAAATAAACGGGTTTAGGTGACCCGCATAAGGGCAAGTGTCATAAATGAGTTGACCTGTTTGACACGATTAATAAACGGGTTGAAGAGGGTCAACCTATCTAACCCGTTTGACCCGATTAAGTATTTAAGTGCAGTTAGGGCATTTTTTTTAGTTCTAAAAATAATTTTTAATAATATGGAAGTCTAAAATACAAATAATATAAATAAGAATTAAAAGATAAATACATTTTTTAAAAAATATTTATTTAAAAAATATATATATAAACTAAAGTTAAATTTTTTTTTTGCTCATAAAAAAAGAGTAGTCACCAACTTACTAAACAAGTAGATTTATATATAATAATTAATAACTAATAAGGGAGGAAGTAAGCTGGAGTTTGGAAGTATTTATGAATCAAGCATTGCATAAAATAAAAAAAATTCAATGAAATATAAAGAAATAAAAAAAAGGGGAGGAAGCTTGTCAGGATTGCTAGATTGGGAGGGATACAAATTAGTCAATTAGACAAATACATCCATTAATCTTTTTGATTCTTGATGGATAGCAAGTGAAGTAATTTCTTTATACAATTAGTAAAAATAATATTTCTTCTTATTCAGTTTATTTGGATGTGCTTGAGTGTTAAAGTTATAATAGTTGGATATTGTTATATTTGTAGTATTTTGGTATTTAAGATGTACGTGTTAATAATTGATACATTTAATGGAAGATTTATTTGTGTTCTTAGTAGGACTGTAAGTTTTTTTCGAATAACCGAACTGAGCTAACCGGTCGGTTTCCTTAAAACTACCTACAACTAAGGAACTGATCCGACCGTCCAAATTGGTAAAATCAACCAAAAGGCGAAAAAATCGACCGAATCGGCTACTTCGGTTGGTTTTCAAAATATGAAAAAAAAAAATGTAATAAAAATGAATTCGAACCGAACCGATGACACCCTATACGGGTTAGACGGCTGACCCGTGTCTGACCCGTATATGACCCAATAATAACCCGACTCAATTATGACACGTGATGACCCGACACAACAATGACCTGACACAATTATCACTCGACAGTACCCGATTGCCATCGCTAGCTTTAAGTTTAAGAGTAATACTTGGGACACAACCAAAAGACACAACTTTAGAATACAACCTTCATTTTGTGTCTATGTCTCTCCTGACGGACCTCACAGTACCAGTGGATCCCACAGTACCCACTAGAGCACTAGAAGAGAGATAGACACAAAATGAAAATTGTGTCCCAAAATTGTGTCCTAAGTATTATTCTAAGTTTAAATATACCCTCACAAACTGAAGATAACGTGAGCTAGCAAGCGAGTGCTTGTGAGAGGAACGGCTTCAATCAGATAGAGCCAAAAATATTGTTGTGCTCCTCAGGCTTCAAGCTTAACACAGAGTCATGCTGTTGCTCTCGACATCTCTTCTTCCGAGCCCTTTTTCTCCTGGTAAAACTCTACATTCCTCTCTCTCTATATGGTGTTTCAGTGCTTGGTTTCGGGGAAAATAATTATTCTTGAAAAACCCAATTCAATCTTTAAATAACGCAGTTTGCTCCTGTAATAGGGTGTTCTATTTCACTCCATCTTCAAATTTTCCAAAGTTCATTTATTTATTTTATTTTCTCTAGTAAGCATATTGAAGGAAGATAGAAGAGGAGGAGTCCAATAGACTTCTCATTTTTGGGATATTATTAGTTTATAGTATCTGGAATTTAGGCTTCATTTTGGTGACATTATATAGTTCAAATATCAATGATGTTGCCTAACTTGTCCCAAACCCGAATCACAGATGTGAAAACAAACAAAAGGGAAACCAAATTCAGATAAATAGCTAGTATATCATTCTTATGCTTCAAGTGTTTCCCTACATAAATTTTAACTGAACTTGAAATCTTCCCAGGTATAAAGTTTAGGTTAATTACAGTGGAACTATGGAAAAGAAAAAAGGAAAAAAAGAAAAAAAAGAAAAAGACATGAGAAGAAGCAGTTTCTATCTGACTATTCTCCCTCTCCGACAGTCTACCTTGGTGCTTATGTATGAATTGTCTATGAACCTCACAGAAAGGTCGGAGCCAGGAATTTTGGTCAGGGGCCTAAGCTATACGGGGGTTCGGGGGCAGCCCACGAGGCGATTTTTTCGGAGTCTATTTATACATAATTGGCAATTTTTTTAAGGTCTAATTATACATAGATGGCGATTTTTTTGGAATCTATTAATAATATGAGTCTATTTGATGACTTGTAAATATTGTATGGTGTCTGTCAAAATTCTAGGGGGGTCTATTTCTAAAGCTCGTAATATTCTTACACTAAAAGTGTAATTTTCAAAATTCTAGGGGTCTTTGCTTGAGTTGTATATACATGTATATTAATGTATACGTAGTTGATGGCACAAATTGGGCCTTAAAAGGGCCAACATAATTTGAGGGTGGGTCTAAACATAAAATATTAAAAGGTTTTAGGATAAAAATTTAATTTTCAAAATCTCTGGGGGGCCTAGGCCCACCCTGGCCTTAGACTGGCTCCACCCCTGCTCACAGATAAGATAACAACTACTAATATCAATTGTTCTTCTTTGATGGTCTCAGATAAGCAGTATTAATATTAATTGTACCGTTCCTGTTAAGTTTATGCTTGGACCTCGCACTGTTAGAGAATATAAGGTCTTAAGTGCCATTGGTTAGTGCAAGGGTAATTAATGGCGCTCTTAATATCCAAGGATTGTTAATACGTTTTGTAGCACGGACACTTCGATTTGGGTATCGTGTCGACACCAACATGTGAAAAAAATTGTCTTAATTATTTCCTCATTAGGCAAACGCTGGACATGAGGACTTCAAAGTGAGTGGACACAACAAGGTAGCTTATATATATATATATATTACTAATTGTGAGGTGAGAGATAAGTAATGGGTTTATTTTATTTAGAAATATAGTGTTAAATCCTCGCTAGGAAAGTTATTGGTTAAATGACACAATTGAAACTTTTTTGTTTAAAAGTCCCTCAGCCCAAGTCTTTTGTTAGAGTAAAATCACTCTAAACAAAAATTCCGACAACTGAAAGTTTAGTGAAATTTCACACCTGCTTTGGATTTTTGTCCAGTTTGATATGTGAGGGACCTTTCCCCAAAATGTTTTCCTTGTTGGACCCATGGTTACCGGGATCTTGGTACCCTATGGAACCACAATCCGGGATCTTGCGATCCAAATCATGGTTCCTAGGGGATCCGGATCCTAAAATTCACGAACCAAACGAGAAGAGGATGAATAAAATTGAAATTGTGAAGTAGATGAACAAAATCCTTACTTTTACATTGCTTGTTGGTTTTTCTTTAAGAGCTTCCAAGATATTTGCATTTGAGACTTAATTTGATCTTATTTTCCTAAACTTTTTGTGTTTGAAATTTGATTATGTGAAGTCATGGAATGATTTAGTACTATATATATGTGTATAATTATTTACATAAGTGCTAATTGAACCAAAAAGTTCGAACCGAAGCGAACCACGAACCAAACAAGTGAACCAACTGAGACTACCCCCTCATACTCCGAATCGAGCTAAGTGACGTACCATGCACCCGAACCCATACCACGCACCGGGGTGAACCACGTTCTAGGTAACATTGGTTGGACCTAATGCTTAAAAAACACTCTAAATTGAACTAAACCGTAGCTACCCTTATTTATTTCGTGTGTCGTTGTGATAGAGAATAAACCATTATCATCTTTGAACGTTTGGTACTCCTCCCACTAGTAGCTTTTGAGAATTAGAGGGAAAGAAGCAATGAATGAATTATTATAAACAATCTATGTTGGAATGGTTATAGCATTCAAAGTACTCAAAGCTCTGATCTATGTGCAATCTTTTGCCCTAGTGATCAATTGATCATGTGAGAACATATTTTGACATTTTAGTTACTTCCATTAGATCATTGTACAATCATGGTGTTTTTTCCTACATAATAACTTGTGATTATCTTATACTTCCTAAGACTACATGTTCTTCTTGAGAGCTTTCCTCGAACATAATGTGTTTGGTGATTTAGCCGGCGACTCATAGGAATCAAATATTAAAGTAAGTTACCGACTTTCCGTTGTCATGTTTCCCATGTTTTCTGGTGTCCACATATCCTCTTTCTGTCTTATCTTGCGGTCTCCCATTCCAATTCTTGCACTATGTTTGGTAAGACGAATGAGGGATGGAAGGAAAAGGGGAGGGAAGAGAAGGAAACAACTAGTTCCACCATTGATATTTGTGTCATTGAAAAAACCATTATTTTGTTATGGAATGGCGAAGTAGTAAAATACATAATATTCCATACTCCCCTTCATCGTTTCATTTTTATTTAACCCAAATAAAAGGAGGGAACCACCTTCCTTTCCCTAGGGATACTTCTTCCCTCCCTTTTATCTTCTGTTCCTTGCACCCTTCCATCCCTCCTATCAAACATAGCATTAATCTGGTAATCATGGTTATCGTATTCATCATTATCTGCTCCTTTATGTTCTCGGCTCTCATATAGAGCACAAATTGAAGTATATTTCCTGTCTTCCTGGATTAATATATCGAATTTGTCGTGCACGCAGACAGAACTCTATCAGTTTCTCGCTCGTCTAGAGCATGTATTGTTCAGAAGAAGCTCACACTCCGATGTTACTCAATTTGCAACTTGAAAGATGACGGGTAGGAGTGCACGATGTATAATTTGCTTACAGTTTCAATCAGTTATTTTCTCCATTTCCTTATTTAGATTCAATTGTTACGACACACTGTTTGTGTTGGAGAATATAAGTGGAGAGTTGTATGTCAGACACCAAATCATGCTCTCACTACAAGTCAAATATTAACCACATGCAAAATATGGCTAAACTATTCAAAAACTAAGTATTTGATTGCAAAATTACGCAATCATATAATTATCTAGTTTCCTTATGTTGGTTGGTGGATTCATATGAAAAATCCAAAGAATATATAAGAGTGAAAAAAAGAGATGTAGCCTATAGGGGGTTTGGGAGTGTGGAGGTAGTAGGTCTTAGGACAGAACCACCTTATTGCTTTGTGTTCTTCCTTTCTTCTTTAATTTTCCACTCTTTGTTTTTATTTTCTCTTCATCCAATATTCAACATTATGTACTTGTAGACAACAAAGAGGACGTATATTGCTTAATGAGGAGATTTTAAGGCGGAGGCTTCTGTTCTTTTTGGTCTCATCAGGCTGGTTTACAACTTTGCCTTCTACTGCAAAGACAAAAAGCAAGAGCCCTTATGATGAGAAACGCTTGCTAGAGCAGAACAGGCGGATACAAAAAGAAAATAATGCCCCTGACGACTTTCCAAATTTTGTTAGAGAAGGTTTGTTTTAGATGTTTAGGGCATGTTTGGGAATGCTTAAAACAGATCTAGTTCAGTTGTATCTGGTTTTCATCGGAGCCAGCGTTCTGCTGGTCTGACAAAGAACTTGTGTAAATGAGATTTTAGATCAAGCATGGACTCTTGTGTAAGAAAATGGCATTCACCAAATTCTTCTAAATTTACAGAACTGTACAACTTCCACTCCCCCCCCCCCCCCCCCCCCCCCCTTTTAATCTGGTACAAATTTTCTGTTATTGGAATTGACAATAACCTTTGAAGATATTATTTAGGTTTTGATGTCAGAGTAGTGACCTCAGATAACTACGTCAAGCGTGACTCTGGGCTTGTATACTGGGATATTGAAGTTGGTAAAGGTGATTGCCCAAAGGCTGGTCAACAGGTTTTTAGTTTTTTATTTTCTGTAAAGCTATGGTTGTTTTCTTGATCTGTTAATCATTTGCGCCAAAAAAAAAAAAATAAATAGAAGTTTTATTCACGAATACATTGTAGAAAGCACTGTCAACTTCCATTTAGTTCCAAACACGATTTAATAAAACTACTTTGCCATGAGCTTCCAACTTTTAATGAGAAATATTTTCCTAGGTCTCATTGATTTTGGAACAAGTCTTTTGCAACTTAATTTCTGATTTATTAATAAGCTTATCCATGGGATGACCTGTTTTCTATGATGTCCGTCGAGTCAACGGCAGAGCCGTAGCCGTACTCAAATGGGTTCCCATTGTGTTGTTTGTTCTCGCCTAAATTGAAAGACAAAGACATGTTTGTTAAATTCACATATTTAGGGATATTTGTATAATTTACCGCAGATGTTTTTGGAAAATGTAAAGAATGCGGTAAAATTTGTTTAATGTTATGTAAGACTCATGCTATTGAAATTTCAAGTCTAATTTTATTATTTTACGTTATACACGTTTTTCTGAAATTCATTATTATGTAACTCTTGTTTCATATATGAACATTAGTGTGTATATGGACTACTATAAATTTACAATATACAGAGAAGACCTCCAGCAAAAAGTTATTGCAGTGGTTGCCCTGTTGTATCTTTGATAGAGAGATGGAGAGGATAACTTGCCATCTGAAAATATAGTACATGCTTCTATTTTACAAGTAAAACCCTATATTTTGTTTAATTGCTGGATGCTATTTATTAACTTTTTATTTATCTTGTGTTTTTGTGGAGTACTTGTTAGCTTTTGATTGGTATGGCTGATTTTAGAGTAAATGTGATCTGCCTCCCTCAGGTTTAGCCTGTTCACACCCGTCACCCATCTCTTCTACCTCCAACCCTCATATTTATACCCACAAAAATATACCCCTATATATAGCCACACGTGGGCGTACGCGCGCGCACACACACAAAATTAGCGCTTTCAAGATTTCTCGAACCCAAAGTCCAAAAAATTAGATTCCAAAACCCAGTTCGCGAAGACAATGTCTGAGATTCTTCCACAGCACTAAATAGGAGATAAACTCACCGAAATTTGAATAGAACCCTATAGAATGCAATAATAAATTCAAGACCTATGAAATAATCGCAATCGAGCTATGGAATCAACAAAACCAATTTCTTGATATCTCAGTCAAATTGAAGATTGAAAAACTGTAGGCATAATTAGTAATTGCATTGGATGATGCTTTCTCTTTCTTCGCCTTTTATATGTGAAACCAAAGCTCCATTGTTTTCATAGAGCAATCATGATTCTCAGCTGTTTTTTTCTTTGTACTGCAAACATTCTCAGTTATTCTTGGTTTCTAATTCTTAGCAAATTTGTGGGTTTGTTGGTATATGAGATTTTGAGAACAGGAGTGCGTTAGTGTTTGATTCTGGGATAGAGTCACTTGATGTATGTTCAGGTATGGTTGGGGACGAGAATGGACGCTGGTGGAGCAATGAGGTTCAGCTGAGATGTGCTCTTTCTTTGCAGTGATGACGCCTTCTTAATTCGTGTGTGACAAATACATATAGAATTATAGATAGACATAAAATTGCAGAAGAACAAGAGTAGGAAGACGAAGAAGAGCAGTGGGAAGTTGAAGAAATTGGGTAATGGGAATTAAGAAGGGTATTTTTTGTCCTTTAGTAATTAGTACTTGAGATATTGATCGAAAGGAAGGGTAGTTTTGGCATTAAACAATTTTTTAAATTAGATCAACAAATATCTGTTAGTCAGACTAATGGAACTTTCAATGGAAGGGTCATTTGATACTTGTAAACTATGACAAGGGAGGTCAGTGTGATATCCCAAACGCGAGGGGTGGCGTGTGTGATCGAGTCAAACCTCAAGGGGAGGTATGTGATATTTACCCTTGATTTTAAGGTGGCATTCTATTTTTGGGAAATGCTAACCTCTCGAGTAAAATAGCACAACGATTAGATTTGTGAAAAACGAACATTTGGTAATCAATTCTTAGCCAAAAGTATGCCACATAACAGGCTTGAAATTTCGGTAGGCTCATCTTTCAAAGTTTGGCATATAACAAGATTGAGCCTTTTTCTTTAATTATTTT
This sequence comes from Hydrangea macrophylla, assembly GCA_033977485.1. Taxonomy (NCBI): domain Eukaryota; kingdom Viridiplantae; phylum Streptophyta; class Magnoliopsida; order Cornales; family Hydrangeaceae; genus Hydrangea; species Hydrangea macrophylla. Next base: position 57,745,204 of record CM066997.1, on the reverse strand, counting down.
TTTATGAAGAAAATGCAGGGTCTCAATTAGGCAAAAACCCCTATAGTTGTGGCTTTTATGAATAGTCCTTTAAAAGAAGCTTAGTGAGGTCAGCTCCATCCTTGCTCCTTCAACATGTGATTTACTGTTTACGTATTGATAGATATATATATATATATATATAATTATATCTAAGTTTTATCCTTTGCATGTACTTGACTGTTGAGGTAAATTGGTTGAACTTCTCAAATAGCATGAACTCGTTAATTATGTAGGAAAATGATTTTACTGGTTTGTAGGGGATGTCTTAACTTGTAATAACAAAATTTAGTAAAACGACATTGATGCCATTAATAAAATAATCAAAATGAACATAAGTATATTGATTTCTAAAGTTCCCTGCTACGAAGCATGTACATGGGCATGGCGACACGGGTACGAAGACACGGACACGTTGACATGACAGATTCTAAAAAAGATACACGTCTAAAAAAGATACACGTCTGTACTGCAGGATAAAACACGTTACCTACTTAGAAGTGTCCGTGCTTCCTATAGGTTCCCTGCTATCATTAGTTGGTTCTTGACTCAAGGTTGTAAAAATTCCTTATGCAGGTGACTTTTCACTATGTTGGTTACAATGAATCAGGCCGCCGTATTGATAGCACCTACTTAAAGGGTTCTCCTGCAAATATCAGAATGGGCACTAATGCATTGGTTCCAGGTGATAAAAGTTAATGCAATACATTTGTATGAGTGCCTGATGACAGAGAAGTAAAAGTAGCTAACAGTGGCAGTAAAAATTTGTGAAGGATTTGAAGAAGGGATTGGAGACATGAAACCTGGAGGGAAAAGAAGAATAATTATTCCTCCAGAACTTGGACCGCCAGTAAGTTTCTCTCATTCTTGTGGTGGTGGTGGTGGTCTTTCTATTTTACTTTTTGCACTTTATCAAAACCATATCACAATTCTTTGAAAGCTCCCATGAAGCTAATAAGTGGTTTACAATTTGCATATCGATCAAGCTTGTTTTGTAGATCAAAAAAGTCCTTCCATTTTGGAATGGTTAGAGATGGAATATATTTGTGCTGGCAGTGAATGTGAATTTTATAGGAGATGGGATATATTTGTGCTGGTAGTGAATATCAATTTGGATTATACTCTCTCTCTCTCTCTCTCTCTCTCTCTCTCTCTCTCTCTCTCTCTCTCTTACAATCAATTTTAACTAGTATTTTGAGGTCCGCAGGTAGGACCTTCCACCTTTTTCAGCGCAAAGCAATTTGAAGTATTTGACATAGAACTGCTCAGCATTCGAGACTGTGAAAGGAGGACAATTGGTTTTTATTCAGATGTGGTGTGTAATTAAATATTAATCAATTTGGACTTTTGTCTATTTTCCCAAAGAATATTTGCAGATCTTCACTTGTGCTATAGCAAGGAATTGAGTTTCTCTACTTCCTCACAACCTTGGTTGGCATTGAAAATTTGAAAACATGAGGCCAAGTAATGGAATGTCTTGATTGGGGTACCTTATAGAGTATCATTTTCACTCTGTATACATTCCAAGTGGGACGATCCCTGTCTCATCAGCACTTTTGCCTCTCAATGTAGAGTAATGCTATGCTTATCAAAAAGTGTTTTTCAAGTGGCAATGGGACCCTCCTTGTTAAGTTACCAACTACTCCAAAAGCTTAAACTGTTAGAGAATGGGCCCAACAATGTATATCAAGCTTCAACACCCTCCCTCACGTGCAACCCCGACTTGCACGTGGAGAGCAAACAAACCAAACTCCATCATATTGGAGACAAATAACAAAGTGCAAATATGCACAACAAAGCGGGGATGGAGAGTCGAACCCAGGACCTCCCACAAACAAGACTCCGATACCATGTTAAGTTACCAACTACTCCAAAAGCTTAAGCTGTTAGAGAATGGACCCAACAATGTATATCAAGCTTCAACACTCCTCAATAATGGTGGACCCTTTCAATATCAACCAATCAAAATCAATTGGATCCACTACCACATGAATTAGAAAACATTTTTGGGAACAAAATTTGGGAAGTATATTATTACTCAATGTATGATAACATGGACTTCGAGAGTCATTATTCTCATAATTCACTCATTCTAAACTTTTCCCTATTTAGGCTTAGTTTGGCCCCCATGTGGTGCTTCTCATTTTTTAAAGTCAAATTTCATGTTAATTCATTTGGTAACTAGAATGAAACTTAGGGCTTTTTTTTTTGGGGGGGGGGGGGGGGGGGGGGGGGGGGGGGGGGGGGGGAGGGGGGGCGCTTTTAAAAGCTCTAGAATTGAGCTTTTAAAAGCTCATGGTTGCCTTTTGGTTTCATGATGCCTTTTTGGAAAGTAGTGTCACTTGTATAAAATTATCAAGCAACTTAGTAATAAATTTTATAAGCTCCTTTTAAAAAGCCACATGGGAGCCAAATTAAGCCCTAGTTTACTGAAATGAAAGAAGCCTTGTCCACAACTCCATCTTTTGCCACGGAATTTTTTTTTTTTAAGCAATTGAAGAATAAAATATCCAAAAAATGAAAGAATAATAAATGGCTTGAGAGAGAGAGAGAGAGAGAGAGAGAGAGAGAGAGAGAGGAATTTGCTTATTAGTACTAGTTATGTTCATGTGATGTTCAACAAAATGCCATGCCAATTCATATATATATATATACTAGGCTTAGGGTTGCATTCTAGGCAAGAGTTGTGTCTGTATCTGTTCCTCCCTCCCCCCCCCCCCCCCCCCCCCCCCCCTTTGTTCCCCTTTTTTTTTTTTTTTGAGGCCTTTGTCGATTGTTTTTTACCAAGGGGAAATCCTTTGTAAACCAACTATGGTGTTAAATTATTATGGATTTTTATGACGATGTTTATTACGGTAATTACAGCCAAAAAAATGCATAGAATACACTTCCATAATAAGCACATATTTTTATCCAATTGACGGTTTAACAGACTAATCGGTCTCTGAAATTGTTTTCTTTGTCCAAAAAGTTGATGTTGTACATCAATCACTTGACACATCAGAACTCAAGTGTCACACCCCGGCGTAGTAAGATAGAGAAAATGGACTTTCCACTTTTAGACCCAATGAGTTGCGACAGTTCATGATAGCCAGATTGTCCAAACCACATAATAATCACAGTATAAAAGCGCTCAAACATCATAACTTAAAGCATTAACGTTACTTAAACATGAGGTGGTACGTAAGGGTTTACATTACGTGTCTAAATAAACTACATAAGTCTGGGATTACAACATAAATAAACTACTGGCCGAACAGGTGGCCGAGAAAAGTCTCTAAGATAATCTGAATAAAACTAAACATAATCTCGAGGAGCCTCTCGACAAGGTCCTCCAGCATAACATCCGGTCCCTCCTTAACTGGCAAAGGGGTATCATTCTTCTCTGTATTGTTCATCTTCCTGGAAGTCAGTCTCAGGATAGTCCTGGAATGCAATGTCTGAGCAGGGATGCGTCACACCCCGACGTTGCGATAATTAAGGGAAGTAAGCTTCCTTATCGGACCCGTAGGCTTGTAACAAGTTACAGATTGCATGATTGTCCAAATACCAATGAAATAAAATATCAGAGTAATAACAACAACAGAAATGATTCTAAGTTCAGCGGAAGCAATATTAGAGTCATACAAGTCTTAATTATACATACTTATATTACAATCATCCAAAATTAAAAGAACAGAAGTCTAGAGGCCAAACGGCTGGCAACAGCAACAACCACATAAACATGAAAGATATATAATATAATTCCCCATTGGGAATAAAACGGCTTCAGAAACACGAACTGTAATGCCCATATTTTCGCTGTAATTATGACGTATACATTTATGCAATGACTTCTATGTTAATACTTGTCTTAACCTATCTTTGGTAAACTTTGAGCACCAATCGATTGCCCAATCGATTGCCATGATATCCCAATCGATTGCTACTTTTAGGATGCCAATCAATTGCCACTTATACAAATCGATTGCCTTCAGCCGCCATAGTCCCAATCGATTGCCACTTATTCCAATTAATTGCCACGTCCTGAACTTGGTCTCCAAGCATTTTCTGCAAGGATGACATCACCTACTGCTTTGAATGCAATTGCCTATACTTTAAGATTTTTGTCCACAAACCTGTTTGGTTAGTACTTGAGCTCTCCATATATATATATATGCATATATATATTCACATATGTACACACATATACACACTCAAACAATCACACCAACACACACTATCAAGAAGAGATGAAGAAAGATAAAAGATAGAGTAGGAGAAAGAGAAAGCTAGAGATAAAGAGGAGAAATAGAGAGGAAGAAAGAGAGTTCCACCATTAAAGATCAAGGTCAAGCTTCTCATGCACACCACCATACCTACACACACTTGTGAGTCCTCAAATTCACTTAGTAGCTTTATGAGGTGTTTTTAGAAGTTTTTGTATGAAGAGAATGGATCCATAACGTTTATTTTCACTTATGTATAATTTCAATACGTTCACTGTGAAGAAGATGAAGTACCAATCGATGGGTACTTTGTCCAATTGATTGAACTTTGTCCCAATCGATTGGTGATTTTTCCCAATTGATTGTCACTCTTTGAATGCCAATCGATTGCCATTCCTTATAATTGATTGCTACTCTATTTTATCCAATCGATTGTTAAGTCAATCCAATCGATGTACCTTAACAGAATGTGATTAATCTATGTTTAGTTGTACTATGTGATCGTATGTCTATCAAAGCTTTCGATTATTATTCTAATATGCTAGAATGAGGCTTCGGTATATGCTAGAATGAGGCTTCGGTATGTTACGAAGCTACACAATTGAATAATAAATCTAATATCAGTGAATAAGTTAATTTTTAATATAAAGATGTTCGTATGGGGAGTCGACATGCATAGTTTGGTACATTGTAGTTGCAGAGACTATTTGTATGTTCATATGGTATGAGTTAAGCGATCAAAGAAATTATGAGTTATGTTGGGCTGAGTCTTCTTGTGTGGATCATGATCCGTTGTGGCAAGTGATAGCCATGACTGTGGAAAGAGAAATGATGATTGAGATGTGTAATGGCCGGTATGATGATACCAAGGCACGTTGTTTATGTGGAACGGCCGGTATAATGATACCAAGGCACGTTGTTTATGTGGAACTGCCAGTATGATAATACGAAGGCACGTTGTGAATAGGTAATGGCCAGTACTCCATACATCGTAGAGAATGGGATAGCTGAGGTTTCATACTAGGCTGACCATTACGTTACGAGAATGGGATAGCTGAGGTTTCATACATGGCTGACCATTACTATGATATCGGAAAGTAAATCAAGATCTTTGGGAAGGGAATGTTTTGTCCAAGCAACGTATAGTTGGACATGCATGGGATAATGAGTTAGTAATATGGACCCATAGTCCATAACATTCTATGTCAGGTTGTTGAGTCGCATATAGTGAGTCGAGATGCCTAAGAACGAGCACGTCAAGAGAACTTTTTCTTGATACAAATGATATTTAAGACTTCTTATTTTGATACTCTGTTAGTTTATTACTCACTCGACTTTCCCAAGATGAAGACGTTTATGCTGCTAGATATACCCACGTCCAGCTTTCCATATCTATGGCTATATAGGTGAGATTACCATTAATGAGGGCTACTACCAGGAGTACCTGGAGGAAGGCTATGGCTAGTATGGTTAGACCAAAGAGGGGATCGAAGAAGAACACCACCAAGCTGATGACAATGCCTATACCACTTGAAGCTTAGGGCTAGATTAGTTGTTCCTTAAATTATGTTTTGACTTTATACTTTGTGGTTGGAAAGTGTGCCTTGAGACTTGGATTTCAATTTACTACTGTGGTTGGATTTTGTAATAAGATTTCTTAAATTTAATTAATTATATTTAGTTTAGCATTTTAGGTACTGTGTTCTTATCTCTGATGTTTTAGAACTATGTGTGGACAATCGAGTGATATTCACCAGTCACAGCCTACGGGTCCAAAAATGAAATTTACTTTCCCTATTTTTGCTACGTTGGGGCGTGATAGGATTTTTGGTATCAGAACCAGGTTACGCTTGTGCTCACTAATTGCCCGACACCTTTAGCATTTTAGTTTAAGATTTTAAGATATGAGTCTCAGAGTTTAGTTCTGATATTAGATATTTTCTTTTTCAGGTGGCACGACACCTATATTTGTCCTAGATGTGTACGGAGGGCATTGGATACATGAGGGCCATGTGGAGACAGAGGACCCAGCGTACTACACCAGGATGATTCATCCGAGAGCCATGACCACTCTAGAGGCAGTTATGGTATGATTTTCATATTCTGAGGACTGATAATCTGGAGGAGACTTTGAGCAGAGGTGATTTATCATGAGGATACATTGAAACATATTAAGGAAGAGTCATTAGTAATATTGCGTGATCCAGGGATTTATCAGTATCTTCTTAGGAATGTCAGACATATGCCGCCACCACTTCCATAGGAGCCACCTCCACAGATACCACCACCACCCCCGAAGGTGGATGCTAAGTCGATATTAGGCGATGTTGCTGAGACAGATGATGATGATTTGGATAGTGATGATGAGGACCTAGACGGTGATGATGAGGATTTGGATGGCCACGACGAGGCTAAGATAGAGCCAGAGGAGCTAGTACCTCCGCTAGTTATTATAGTTTTCGAGGATGAGGAGGAAGAGGATCCAGAGGAGGATATTATACCTGAGGGAGATTTGTTAGTTGATGATGAGATGAGAGTTGAGAATATTATACCAGATGAGATTGTATAAGCTGATGAGGTGGTGAAGGATGAGGATGATGAGGAGCAGGACCCCAAGGAGATGGACATACCAGTAGGGGAGGACATTTTAGTGGCTAGGGAAGACCTTGCAGATGATGCTGTCATTCCTCAGGTAGCTCCATGAGGCGCATTTGACATAGTGCAGGTTATAGCATAGTGGGCAGACGTGATGGCAGCACATCCCCTTGGATTTATGATTGGAGAGGCAGAGTTGGCCGCCGCAGCACAGGCCGCAGAGGATGATGTTGCGGACCTCGAGGATGGACTTATGTTGGAGGATCTTGATGAGCCCTTTGATGAGGACGAGCCGTTGGACGAGGATGTAGCTGAGGGAGAGTTGATTACCCCAGAGGATGAGGCTTCGTTTTATAGGTCAGACATGGACGACTTCTGAGGAGGGTTCTCAAAGTTTAGAGTTTAGTTTGGTTATAGGGCATGTCACCCACTTTTAGCTTCTGGGTGTTTTGGGGGATAGTTGTATAAGGTAGTCGGCTTATGTGTAACCTTATATAGTGATGGCATCTTGTAGGTTAATGTCTTGATTATGGATATATATATGAGACAATTTTGTTGTGTATATCTAAGATTTAAGTCTGCTCATTGCTTTTACTATAGTTATGTATGCTATTATTTGGGACAAGATCAACATCTTAATGATGGATCTTTATAGGTATATTGTACACGAAGCACTATGGCTGGAGCTGCTCATAGACATGGAGTACCCATTCCAACAGAGATGGACTTAATGGGAGTATTCAATGGTTTTATGAGACGTATGAAACATCTGGAAAGTACCCATAATCACTGCAACAATCCAGGTAGACTTCAGACAAGAGACAAGTTGCTGGAACATTTTCGAGCATTGTGACCTGAGAAGTTTGATTGTTTGATAGAACCTTGGAAGGCAGAATAGTGGCTCAGGGAGGTGGAGTTAATCTTTGAGGCTGTCAATTGTAGTGAACAGGAGAAGCGTTGTTTTGCCACGTTTCAGCTCATGTATGCCGCCGTAGATGGTAGGAGTCTGAAAAAGCAATAATGGGATTGGAAGCTTCAAGGAGAATGTCATGGGAGACTTTCAAGGGAAGGTTCTTAGAGAAGCATTTCCCTGATGATAAGCATGATCAGCAAGAAAATGATTTTTTGAGTTTAGTCCAGGGTAGTCGAATGGTGCAAGAGCATTCCATACAGTTTGAATGTCTCTCTCATTTCGCTCCACATATGGTAGACATGGCTCCCAAAAGGATAAAGAGGTTCCATCAACGACTTAGCTCGCATATGAGGCACATGACAATGGACATTTAACCAATAGTTTGAAGGGCTGGTTAGATTGGCAACAAGTCTAGAAAAGGATGGGTAGTAGGTCCAGAGACAAGCAATGACATGACCCCTGTCACCGAGGAATTTCCAACAGAGGAATTTCCAAGCCCCGATGTGAAGAATGCTAGGATAAGACCCCAAGCAGTTGTACAAGGAAATAAGCGTAATTGGGATGGAGCGAGGAAACCTCCAATATCTTTTCCCTGACCTTAACAGCCCGGATAGCAGAGGCCACCTTTTCAGGCACCACTAGCTGCACCTGGAAGAGATAGGTGGATGTTTTAATTGTGGGATATCAGGACACCTAGCTAAGGACTGTCAAGCTCCCAGAAACTTTAACCGATCAGGTATTGTTTGCTACAACTGTGGTAAACGAGGGCATATGAGTCAGGATTGCCGAGCACCATGTTGGGCATATTACGGGGCATCAACTCAAGAACAGCAAGGACCACCAGAATAGGTTTAGATGAATGCGGTCATTCCAGAAGGAGCGGGTTTCAATGACGAAGAACAACATAATCTAGAAGGTACGCTTGTACTTTTCCATTGTCAAGTTAGAGCTTTGTTTGATACCAGCGCTTCTCATTTGTTTATTGCTATTAAGGTTGTGTGTGAGTTGGGACTAATACCCCAAGCCCTTGAGATGGCTCTTAACACTGTGTCACCTTTAGGTGTGATCATTATGTTGGGAAAGATGTGTAAAGATTGTCTCCTGACCCTGGAAGGTAGAAATCCCAGCAGATTTGATAGCTCTGTCAATTTCTGAATTTGATGTGATTCTGAGATTTGATTGGCTTACCCAGTACGGTGCCAATTTGAATAATGTTAGCAGAATGATTTTCTTTTCATTACCTGGGATATCGCCTTTCAAATTCTAGTGTAATTCCTCAAGCGATGCGTTTCTTACAAGTCGGCTAGTTGTAATTGGAAACACCAGTTCAGAGATCACTGTTACTCAGATTCCTATTGTGCAAGGTTTTAAAGATATATTTCAGAATATATATGGACTTTCGTCAAAGAGAGAAATAGACTTTTGTATAGAATTAGTGACCAAAACGTTACCAATTTCTAGGACTCCGTATAGGATGGCACCAACTGAGATGTTGGAACTAAAGAAGCAAGTGCAAGAACTGGAAGACTTACGTTTCGTTCGACTTTGCACATCACCCTGGGGAGCAGCAATGTTGTTCTTGAATAAGAAGGATGAGACTTTTTTACTTTGTATCGATTATAGAGAATTGAACAATGTTACTATCAAGAATAGATATCCACTTCCCTGGATAGATGATTTGTTTGACCAATTATAGGGATCAACGGTCTTTTCAAAGATAGAACTACGTTAAGGTTATCATCAACTGTTAGTTCGACCTGAAGACGTGTCCAAGACTCTATTCAAGACAATATATAGACACTACGAGTTTATGGTTATACCTTTTGGATTGACCAATGCTCCAGCAGTATTCAAGTATTTAATGCATCGAGTATTCAGGCCGTATCTGGCCCAGTTTATTGTTGTGTTCATCGATGATATCTTGATATACTGTAAGCCGGAAGAGGAGCACAAGAAACATTGATAGATTACTTTGTAGACACTGAGATAATCGTTTGTACATGAAGTTTAGTAAATATGAATTTTGGGCTACAGGAAGTCAAGTTCCTAGGACATGTTGTTCCAAAGGACGGAATAGCTGTGGACTCATCTAAGATTGTTGCAGTCTTGAAGTGGAATCGATCGATCAGTGCCATGAAAGTCAGGAGTTTCCTGGGTTTAGCTGATTATTATCAGAGATTTATAGAAGGACTCTCTAAGATTGCAAGGCAATTAACACAGCTGACAAGAAAGGAGGCGAAGTATGAATGGACTGACAAACATGAAGGAGCATTTCAAGAATTAAAGAAAGGTTGACCTCAGCGCCAGTTTTGGCGATACCCAAGAGTGGAGAAAGGTTTACAATTTATAGTAATGCTTCACATCAAGGACTTGACTGTGTAGTGATGCAAAATGGTAAAATAATTACTTATAGATCAAGACAACTAAAACTACATGAGAAGAATTATCCTACGCATGACCTAGAATTGGCTGCTATAGTATTTGCTTTTAAGATCTAGAAGAATTACTTGTATGGAGAAAAATTCAATTTATTTCGGATCACAAGAGTTTAAGGTATTTATTCTCTCAGAAAGAGTTAAACATTAGGCAGCTAAGATGGATGGGGTTACTTAAGGACTACGATTTCTCTTTGCAATACCGTCCGGGTAAAGCAAATGTAGTGGCTGATGCATTGAGCCGGAGACCTCGTGGTTTAGTTGCTTTTCTGATGATTAGGGAATGGAAAGCTTTGGAAACACTAGTGGAATTCAACTTCCAACCGGTAGGATCTAAAGAAGGATGACATTTTGGATGTCTCGTAGTGCAACCGACTCTTATCAGTCGTGTTCTAGAGGTGCAGAAGAGGAATGAAGGACTTTAGCAATGGTTCGCAAGTGCTGCAGTGAAGGAACCAGAGAATTGGACTATTGGTGTAGAAGGAGCACTTTGATGTAGAGATCGACTTTGTGTGCCCGACGAGGTTAATCTCAGGAAGGATATACTCGATGAAGCGCACAAATCAATAATGATAGTTTATCCTGGAGGTACAAAGATGTACAAAGACTTGAAGAGAAATTTTTGGTGGGATGGGATGAAGCGAGATGTTGCTGAATATGTATCTTAATGTCTCACGTGTAAGCAAGTTAAAGCAGAGCATTAGAAACCTTTTGGATTATTACAACCGCTACCAATTCCCTAATGGAAATGAGAGCATATCAATGTAGATTTCATAGTAGGTTTGCCTAGATCTCAGCAGAATCATAATGCTATTTGAATGATTGTGGATCAACTCACCAAATAAGTGCATTTTATAGCCTATAGCATGACTGTATGTACATGAACCAAGTGTAGGGCCTAGAAGGATTAAGCCCACTTGATTGATCTCATTACATTTCTCATGTCAACATTCACCACCCTTCATTAGCCTTTATCCGATCTAACCATTTTGAATTACTCGTGTATTGGATTCCATGGGGGCTTTATATCCAATACTGAGGCAACATCGATGCCCATTATCCATATCTGAGGCAACAAGAGTGAGTAATCCAATGTGTATCCCACAAGGCTAAATCCGGAGGGATCCTCGCTAATAGAGTCGCCACTTGGTTTGATAAAGAAAACCAAGAAATCTAAATCTATCATATCCAATGGATAGAGAGTACCGTCCCATCATTACCAAAGATTTAGGTTCAAGGGTTAAGGTATGAGAGAGGAATGAGCTAGATCGTGCTAAAACACCCCCTCTCGCCCCATCGTGAGATGGGCCTCTACTCAGCTTTCAAGATGTTTGACTAGAGAATATGAAGACCGTTTCAATTATTTCTAATGCAATCCTAATTCAAGTTATAAACAGCTAAAGATAAAAAATCATGCAAGAGATTGTACACTTACCACACAATATATATGCTAAAGCAGTAATTCGGGGACTAAACGTATCACTATACTCCCATATGCATGCAAAAGGAAATAGAAAGGAAATAAATGTGCAAATCACATTTAAACCTAAAAATGCACAAGTACCATATAAGAAAGTTAAACTAGTTTTATCCACCTAATCGTGATTCTGGGTGATATAGGAAAGCAGTAAATAAGGAAGGTATAAGGACTTACCCAGGATAGCGCAACATTCCGTATAGCAGCCTAATTAACATGGTTAGGATAACACAAACATAATAGCCAAGCATGAACTAAGTGCATGTGCGCATGTGTAACCCTTATTAGGGATATCCTACTATTCTACGTGTGGATAGTGTGTATGTGTATGCATGGATGCATGGATAAGCTACAACGAGGTTTGAAAAGAACAAGGAATAAGAAGATTAGGGATTCATGGTCCCTAGTAAGATTGGAATAGCCATGGCTTGGCTACCAATCCCACTAGTGGTGGCTATTCCATGGTTGGAATTGGGACCACTAGGGATAGCCTATCCACAAACAGGATAGAAAGCTAACCTAGAAGCCTAGAAGATCTAAACTACTAAGAAAGGAAGAACTACGAAGAACAAAAATGAATCTAAACTAAGAACTATGAAGATAAAAACTAAGAAAAACAAAGAAAGCAAGAAAAGATGAAGAAGAAAGCTAACCTCAAGAACTTCCCTTAGAATCTTCTCCGGTAGAGCACTGCTAACACTGGGATCTCTAGGATCAGGACCCTAAAACTAAAAAGATTAAACTATTTCCAAGAACTTTGATGAGTGCTTCAGAATCTTCCTATGGGGTTTCCTTGAGTTCTCAAGTTCTCAGGAATTTCTAGTGTGTTTGATGGAAAGGGGAAGACCCCTATTTATAGTTTCACTTAGAGGCTGTGTTTTCTACGTCTAAGCAATGTGGAACGGAAATACAAGCTTTGAAGGCTTGTACCCAGGCGGTTTTGGACGTACTTGTATTTGATTAATCGAATTTGTGCTAGTTCACGTGGATTGGGACGTAATGAAGGGCTAAAAATTGATCTTGGGCTGAGTGCCATAGTGGCCCTCAAGAAAAGAGGCGCGACCCTCTCGAGAGCCATGCGGTTCTCAGCGCAGTATCACTATGGCATTCAGCCCGGAAAGATGTGTTGTTTTAATGCCCTGAAATTCCCGGACTTTGTTCTCTCACCCCTGTTATCACTTTTGGGCTTATTATATACCGTTGGAAAGGTATGGAAGTCTAGTTTTTAATGATTTTGGTCTCATTCAAAAATTATTTGTATATGTTGAGTTATGATAAAAAAAGTTGAGGCTAACTTTGAAAAGGAGTAAACCTAAGATGCGTGGAAGGGCTATTTTGGCACAAAAATTCTCCGAAGCGGCTTTTGGCCAACATAAGGGCTCAAGTTTAGGAATATTTTGTAAAGGGAGCTCTCAGGATCCCATCCCAAGGTCCAGAATTTGTTCTGTAAAGGCAATTTTTGTCATTTCATGTGAAAATGTGGTCCTAAGTTGGATTTTGTCACTAGATTGAGTCTCTAACGTACCTAGGTATTCCTAGAGGTTATTCTAATGTATCTAAGAGATCACGGTGCTTCACGGAGTTCTGCTTCATACCATTAATACCTCTTGATTCCAGTCATCGGGTAATTCTTGAGGTGAGGTTCCTTCTTGAGGAGAGTTCTACATGCATGACAACCATTCAGTGAGTCCGAAAGACTTTTGGAAGAAAATCGAGAAAATCAAAACATGCAAGCACACGAAGAAAAAATCTCAAAAATCAAGTGGTAGCGCTAGAAAGAGCTGCCTACGTATTCCTTTACAGGAAATCAGAGCAATCGTAGTTCAATGAGCACTCCTCATGCAAGCAATGATTCGAGTAAAACACAATGAATGATATGAGATTCAAAATAATGCTAACATGCAACATACTCAGGGTTGGATTCTAGTTACAGTCTACAGCGTAACCAAGATCCCAGACTTATGACAGGTGTCCTTAGCATGGACGGTGCAATGATGCGATGTCCTATTCTCGGACAATGCAAAAATAGGAGTGCTTTTATCTAAAGGCTTTGCATAATAGAGCCTCGCAAGGCAAGCTACTGTTCCAATGGAGCGAATGCCTCAGTTTAAGGGCTTTGCAACATCTCTGTGTGTAGCTCTTCGCGCGAGCTAGGTGAAGACAAGAAAGGGTTCATAGAGCCACTTAAGGCAACTATGCCAAGAATATGCAGTGATGAGTCGTAATTATAGGCGAACATCACAAGCATTTGCAATAGTAGTGCGGGGTGCCTCAGCTTGAGGGCTTTACGACGTCTCCATCCATAGCTCTTCGCGCAAGCTAGGTGAAGACAAGAAAGGGTCCATAGAGCCACTTAAGGCGAACTTTGCCCCAAATACATAGTGATGAGCCATAATTGGAGTCGAACATCACGAGCGTTTGTAAAAGCGATGCAGGTGCATTGCATAGTAGAGCCTCGAGAGGCAAACAACTATTCTAAATGATGTGCATAGTAGAGCATCGAGGGGCTACTGTTCTATATGTTGTGCATAGTAGAGCCTTGAGAGGCAAACTACTATTCTAAATGCTGTGCATAGTAGAGCCTCGAGGGGCAAGCTACTGTTTTGGATGCTATGCATAGTAGAGCCTCTAGAGGCAAACTACCATTCTAAATGCTATCTCTGCTAGGGAATGAATTTTTTAAGTGTAGTGCAAAATTCTGTGCAAATGCGGGCTAACTCTGCTAGGAAAAGGTATTCATGGAGCCATTCAAGGCAAACTATGAGAACCATTCAAGGATTCAAAACTTAATTCAATACGAATGGTGCAACATTCTATCAATGCAATGAAATTGAGGGTAACTGCTCTGCTGGGAATTCATATTCTCATGCGATTGTCATGTAATAAAACTCATGAATGCTTTCAGGTATTTCTTATTATGAAAATCTCATTAAAAAATGTATTGAAGGATCAAAACGGGGCAATAGTTGGGTCCGGGGACCGAACAAGGTATCAAGAGGGGAAAAACAAGCAAATCTAGCAAAATTGAGCTAAGGGCCATAGTGGCTCTCCCTAAGGGTTGCACAGCCTGGGGGGCTTCCACTATGCCACTCAGCCTCTTATATGTGTTTTTGACTCCTCATTTGCATTCATTTCGAATTTCGGGGCTTTTCTCTCCAAGAATGCTGCCTTGCCTTCATTTCTCTCTCTCTAAAATCTTGAGTTTAAATCATCTTCATTTCCTTTTCATTTTCAAAACTCTCATTTTAGCATTGTGTGGATACCGAAATTTTGGGCCCACTTTAAAACAATTCTTTCAAAACAAATTCAAATATGAGTCACCACTTAGTTTTTAAAAGGAAAATTAAGAAACCATTTTAAAAACAAACTAATCTTTTGCGAAACCAAAGATAAACTGGGTTCGGGGATTATGGAATGAGAGGGGAAGGAGCCCGGTGGACTAAAACACCCCCTCTCATCCTATCTCGTGATAGGCCTCTACTCAACATCCTTTTTAATCGAATTATTAATCTAAGCATGCACTCAACTAATACATATATACATATACATTACAAAAGCTTGTCTGAAAGGGTGTAAGATTGCTAACGATAAAATAGCATCCAAAACCATGTAATTCAATTAGTAAGCAACATGATATGCAATAGGGAACTAGAGAAGTTACCCGAGATCCCATCGCGAATATTAAACGTGTGATGCATGCAAGAAAATAAAACCTAAAAAGGTCTCTAATCACATATACACATAAGGCAAGACCTAATCTAAGGTGTCGCGCATGGAGTAAAAAAAAAAATAATAAAATCAACAAGTAAAAATAAACTAGAGAAAAAGTTTGAGAAATTGTACATCAAAAGTGCTACAAAATAAATATTAGTCCACATGCTTCAAAAAGATATCAAATAATCAATCCTAAACTTCTAGCTTAAATCTATCAAGTAGAGGAGGAACTAACATAACTTTGAATTCCTTTTAACTAGTTGGAACCATAGCACCTCTATAGATATACAAGTCTCAACTAGGAGCCAATGTAATGTCCATATAGAGATGTCATAGCCCCAACACGATCATAAGGAACCCCTAGTCATATTCAATTAGTTTCAATTAAGTGCAACTTAAACTAAAAATGAGTCCTATTTATGAGCATCAATATGTATAAATGAATGCATGAACATAAGCTAATGAGATATTCATTAACTTGGATCATATAGCCTCTGGATTTAAACTTGATTGACATTATTTAAAACATGCTCTTGATCTTAGGACATTAGGAGTCCATTTGATTAGAGTTATTCAAGTTTTATCAAAATAGTGACAGAATTGTAAGGATTATAGAGAGCAGACTAGACTTTCAAAAATAGAAATAAAATACTTCCAACCGTTGGATCTTAATGACTTTTTAGTATGTTGTGCCTCTGTAGGTCTAGTTTCTAACCCAAGAAGAAAATCAGAGATCCAATGGTTAAATCTCTGGGAATAAGGTCATAACTAGACATCACTCATCGATTTTCAGCTCTCTGTCCAGAGTGTTTGTATGATTTTCTAAAAATAGTAAAAAATCAGAAACTCTTTGATGTTTTTAGAATGTCTTCCTAACACATTAATATTCATAAAAAAATCTATTTTAGGTCAAGAAAGCTTGATTGAGGCTCTGATTCACTCATTTTAAAACAAACTTACTGTTCTAAAATTTTGGACAAAGAGCAAACTACTCACAAATCATAGGCCCAAACCATCCTAAATATGGAATTTCATCATGACCAAGGTCCTAATGATGCATATATGAGTTATAAACACTCTCCACTTGGTCTTACTCAATTCTCATGGACCATGATTTAATTTTAAATCCTTGATCTCTGTGAGCTCATGAGTTCACTGCACCTTTTGTAGAATTGGTGTTCAAAACTTTAACTTAGCTCAAACTACACCTAATCTCTCTCCCAAATGCATGTTCCTTGAGGAATATAGATTCATTTTATTAGTCTTCCTCCCAAGTTAATGGTCCTTGGAGACTAAGATATGACTCAAAATTATTTGAACTTCATAGAATATAGAAATAACTCTATGAGACTCAACTTGAAGGACTCAAGTTATAGTTCAAAACTTAAACCCAACAAACATATGGATATAACTATGATCCATCTTAATCTCTACATACATCATGAGATTATGGGAGACTAATAAAACCAAAGGAGATCCCAATGAGATATAGAAGATCCCATGGATTTCAAAGAGAAAATAGGGATAAAAGGAAGTAAAATCAAGGTTTACATAAAATCCAAGTAAAAATATGCTTTTACAATTTGTTTTTGTTTTAAACCCAAGGCTATGTTTAGACCCAAATTAATGAAAAAATAATGCATGAAAACTCAATCACAAACTCTATGTGGTGTGTGATGAAATGGGGGTAAGAAGAGAGGTTTTGAAAATGTGTAAAAGTCCTAAATCTATGAGTTTGTGATTGAGTCTAGCCTAATTCTAGATAGACTTAGAGGATTACTTCTATAATCTCAAAAACTTCTTGATTTGTTGAGGAAAACCTTTCAATTTCTTCAAATTCTTCTTCAAATTATTCAAAGGAACTCTTATATTCTTCAAAATTTCTTGATTCTTCTCTCTTAGATCTCTCTAGTTTTCAATATCATGCAAAATGGAAGTAGAGGATTGAGGGAGAAGAAGGATTGGATTGGAATCCTTGTAATGGAGGTGAAGGCCTCCTTATATAGGCCAAAATCTGAGGGTCAATTGGGTAATTTTGGGTAGAAAACCATGTGCAAGAATATTCCACATGTATTTGAAAGAAAACATGCTATTATAGTGAGCAACACTCTGTGAGTTGTCTGCGGCACTCAGTGAGTGCCGCCGCCTATGCCGCATGCCGCACCAACGATATTATCTCCTTTCATTTTATTTTCAAATATATATGCTATGTATATTTACTTTATACATATACATTACATTTATACTCTATAAAATATGCTTTTATAAATTGTATGAATATTCAAAATTCTTTTCTTTCAAAATTCTCTCTTTTATTTTCTTTCAAAATTCTTTTCTTTTTCTTTTATTTTCTTCCTTCTTCAAAATTTTAATATATATATAATGAATTTGGAAATTGACTTTCAGACTGTTCCTTTCTTATACATATTTCATACCCGGGGTTTTCTGAATTACCTGAGTTCTCTCTTTCTCTCAATTTTGAAAACTTGGTTTGAGGAATTTTCTGAAGAATTTTAATCATTTGGAAAGTCTTCGAATTTCGCCGGTCATTGTCACCATCGGTCTAGAGGTAACCATCCCCTGAATTCAATGGTCGGTCAAAATTGGGGTGTCTACAGTCTGCCCCTCTTCGGCAGAGCTTGTGAAGCAATGCGCATTGTAAGTGAATGTCGAAGCCTGTGTGAAGACAAGCCTTTGACCGATCTGTCGTATTCAGGTAAAAAAACAAAGTGCGTTGCAAAAATAGGACGCCTAGATTGTCGGTGCTGGTCATGCTCGATGTTGAACTGCCTACGTATCCTCGATGGGAATCAGACCAGAATGTAGTTCGGGCAAGGGACCACACACAAACACCTCAGTCATGCGGATGAATGCACCTATCCTATCGTGATGCACGTGCTCAAGAAATCTCATGCTCAATGTTTTTAGATGTAATGTCTCAGCATCATATTGTCCTAGTAGCAAAAATATGCACCCTAAACCTTAATTTTCCTATTCTGATGCCGCCTTATTTCGGGAAAAGCAATGATCAACACAAATGCGCTTCTTGTGTTTAATTTTTTTTATTTTCATCAAGAGTCATCTGATCAATGGAGATGCACCTCGCGCCTTATACTTTGGTGTGGAATCAGGAAGCACGCTGAAAGACTAAGATGCGCGAGGCCTTATACTCCGATGTCGAATCAAGAAGCATGCTAAAAGACTGAGATGCGCCTCACGCCTTATACACCAATGTCTTTCAAGAATCATCTGATCGACTGAGATGCACCTCGTGACTTATACTCTAGTGTCGAATCAGGAAGCACGCTAAAAGATTGATATGCGCTATGTGCCTTATACTTCGAGGTCTTTCAAGAATCATCTAATCGACTGAGTTGCGCCTCGCGCATTATACTCTAGTGTCGAATCAAGAAGCACACTGAAAGACTGATCTGCGCCTCGCACCTTGTACTCCGGTGTCTTTTAAGAATCATCTGATTGACTGAGATGTGCCTCGCGCCTTGTACTCTGGTGTTAAATCAGGAAGCACGCTAAAAGACTATGATGCACCTCGCGCCTTATACTCCGGTATCTTTCAAGAATCATCTACTTCGGTGTCGAATCCGAAAGCATGCTGAAAGACTGAGATGTGCCTCGCGCCTTATACTCCGATGTCTTTCAAGAATCATCTGATCGACTGAGATGCGCCTCGCGCCTTATACTCCGGTGTTGAATCAAGAAGCACGCTGAAAGACTAAGATGCGCCTTGCGCCTTATACTCCAATGTCTTTCAAGAATCATCTGATCGACTGAGATGCTCCTCGCGCCTTATACTCTGGTGTCGAATCAGGTGCAAATTTGTTGTGAGAAGTGGGAATGCAAAATGCGCTACAACCTCAAGCTTAAATCATTATAAATATACTGCGTGAGTTGAGGAATACAAACTCGCTGTATCCACGAGGCGAAATTTTTGCGTAGCTAAACTTATTTCAAAGGCACCTATAATTTAGGAACCTACCATAGTTATTTTCAAATCAATTTTCAAAAATCAGGAGTCGCTTAGACTTAAATCCCAAAATTTCCCAAAATCAGAAGTCAATCGGACTTGAATCAAATCACATTTCAAAAATTAGGAGTGAATTAGGCTCAAATTTGCACTATTTCTATAATCATGAGTCAAATCAGACTCAAATTTTCATCAATTTTCAAAAGTCAAAAGTCGGTTGGACTCATATTCACATTATTTTAAACAATTGAGAGCCAATCGGACTCAATTTTTAAGTCACAAAATCTGCGAATTGATCTGCGGTGTAATGCCGGATCGATCCGCATTGTTGATTCTGGACAGTGAATCCTTTAAGGATGAGCAGATCGATCCGCATAATGAGCATGGATCGATCCGCCTGGGCAGATTCTGACTTTTGTTTCCTTTGAAGTATCCTCTCACATTTTCGGCTCCGATTTTTCAACCACATCTCAATTATCTATAAGAAAGAGGTCTTTATTAGCAAAAAGTGGATAACAACAAGAACAACAAAAGTACAATTTATCCATTAAATCTCCTGGTTTGAGTTATAATTCATGTCCAATAGGAGTATAACCATGAAGTTAAGAATGCAATATTGGGCACGAATCAAAAACGTCAGCTCCTTGGAGCTCCCAGAGATTTCCAAAACTTCCTACAGATCCCAGGTTTGACCGATTTGACCTAAAAGTTAACTTTAAAATCGGAGCACCATATCATTTTTCAAATATTTTTCAAGGATACTAGCGGTTAATAGGTTTCCAATGATATATCGCACTTAATTTATGGATTTAAAATTAATTTGTTATGAATTTTTGAATGTGAAAAAGACGATAAAATCGACATTTATCACGAATACCGCAAAACTTTTCAAAGTGACCTGACTCTGAACTTTTTTTTTTTATTTTTTATATAAGGTATACTCCATTACCTTTCCAACGGTATATCACGACCTCGATTTGGAGTTTGTATGCATTTTCTGTGAATTTCGGACGAAATAGGACTTTTTCGCAAATACCGGAACCTCTGGGGGCCTAAACAACATTATTTGAACGTTGGAGGAGCAGTGCCGCAGCGGTACTCTCCCCTAGAATAGTCCATTTTTGTAATTTATTTTGGGGGTACAATTTAATTAATTGAAAACCAAAACGACGTAGTTTCTTGTTCACAGATGTTTGGGACCAATGGGAGCACTTTCTAAATCCCAAAACCACCCTAAATTGGCCTATATAAATCCCCCTTGACTTCTCATTTTGGGGGGTGCAAATACAAAGCTTATAGAAAGTTGTAGAGAGAAAGTTGTAGAGATAAGATTAGGATAGTGAAAGTGAGCTTCCTCCTCTTGATTTACAACAAGAAAGTGAGTTTTCAAACTTGTTTTTACTTCATTACTCCTCTTTACTTCACATTCAATATACCCAACCACCATTTTAGTGAGTATTTATGAGATAGGAAGCTACTCCATGTTCAAAGTCACCATATATGAGTGAAACACCAAGCTACAAGTCCAAAATGTCATTGAATATCATCTATTGATTGCTTTACTTGCTTATTTACATACTATGATCATTTCTTCTTAATCTCATTTCTTTTTTGATTTTCTTTGTTTACTTACTAGTTTATCATCATCTAGATGATGACATGGTCTTTGAGGTGAGTGAATCCTTAGGGATAGTAGCTCTTGACCTCAAAAACATGTTTGATAGATGACTATTATAACTTCAATACTTCCAAAGTATTCTTGAAGTTATTCTCAAATGAAAACAAATCTCTCGAACAATCTTGGAAGTTCTTGACTTGAGTTTGATGTTGATATTCCAAAAGGTTGTAATCTCCATTTGATGTTGAAAATAGGCTTTTAAAAACCCCTATTTCAAAACCCCTCTTAAATCCCAATATTTGGATTCCAAGAAGTAAACTTTGTTTTCCCCAAAAATCTTCAAAACAGTGAACTATTCAACTTCAAAATAATATTCTGAGTTCCGTACTCAATGGATGATTACAAGGCCACTTGGAAAATCTTCCTTATTATAGAACACCCATGATTTTTGGTTTGACTTGAAAACACTTGAAAGGGCTCCATTTTAGTCCAAACATTCCTTCCAAACATTTTGCTTTTACTGTCACAGCAGCTAGGTTGACTTTCAACTTGTTTTTTAGAAAACGTTTCCAAAAGGAGTGGTCCTAACTCATTTGTCCCTTGAACTTCAGTGTCTTAGGGAACTTTCTTTATAATATGGGCCTCTAGATGTTTTGTTTCCATTTTCTAAGAATTTTCAACATTGCAGTCGATAGTACAGATTCTGTTTCTGAGTAACCTCTATTGTTTATGTAATTTCTCTCAATCTGTAATAGTTATTGATGTTTGGCTTTTTTATATGCGTTCTAGACACAATAAGGATGATTTCCATAAAAAATCATGAATTAAAAATATTGTTAACCGCACTTTTCCATTTTTACAAAATCAACTCACTATTCTGTCCACTATTCACATCAAGCATACTTTTCCTTTCATTCTTTGATTTGATGCTTGCATGTACTCCAAATTAGCTCATATCTTAGGAAGTAGTTCAAATTACATTTGTGCACATCTTATAATAACATCCTTCATTCATTCATGCATATATGTAGATTTCTAAATCACTTTAGCGAATCCATGAACACAAACACACTATGATCTTTGCACATTCTAGGATCATACATTGCATCCATGCAAGATTTGAAATTTTTGTGATTCTTAATCTAAGAAGATTATAAGGAATGAACTTGATCATACACTCATGCTTTCCCTCGATATAATCTTCCTTTCTCATCCGGCCCGAGGATTGAGAGGTCTTCTTTTCTCAAAGATTAACATGCATTATTCTAGCTTGCAAAGCATATTTTGATTTCTTTGATTATTTGTTTAAAAAACAATTCATGTCTCCTTTAGATTAGAAAAACTTGATTACTTGATAATATGATTAGACAATTTTTCCTAGGTTTGTTTGTGTAATCTTTCACTTTTTGCATTGTGTGATACTTGGCTTAGATCTTATGAATGATATATTATCTTTTGATTTGCCATTCCAAGATTCTTATGAGATGTAATATACTATCATATTATTAATTATCGAATCAAGCATGGTAAAAGATGATTATTTGGATGCTAATTGAGGCCCGTTGAAAGACCCTCGAGCCAAGTTCTTTGGCTATGAAGGGTCAGTGCCCTTTATCCATTTAGGTGAGTCAAAATTAGGTTTCCTGCACTACACCAGAATGGCCGATTTGTCACGGTTTTAGACAGTGACGAAGGCCCTTTGTCACGGTTATGATCCGTGACATTTTCGGGTGTGACAAAAATATTTGTCACTGTCCAAAATCGTGACAAATAGCCTTTGTCACGGTTCATTTGTTACACTTTAAAAGTGACATATCACTTCTAATTGTCACGAATTTGTCACTGTCTAGAACAGTGACAATTGATTTATTTGTCACGGTCATATACTGTGACAATTTGTAGTATTTGTCACATTATTTGTCACGGTTTCAGACCATGACAATTTATGGAATTAGTCACATTCTTTGTCATGGTTATGGACTGTGACAATTATTAAGAACATTGACTAGTATGTAAAAATAATGTCACGGTTTTCTTTAATTGTCACGGTTTAAAACAGTGACAAATTAGGAATATCTTTTTTTAAATCTTATTTTGCAAGAATTCACCCTATTATTTGTTGTACCTGATCCAATTTAAATACCAATAACAAAAATTGTAATCAGATATAATGACCTATTATAAACATAAATTGTAAGATCACCACAAAACACAACTAATTTCATAAAACACATCTTTGGCTTTAATCAAATCAGTTCTACTTATCAATCTGTGGCTTCAAAATTCATAAAACATAAACAAAATAGTTATTTGATTGTAAAAATACATGTATTGGGTGTGTCAAATAAATAGAATGTTAAGTGAACTTCTAACAGGACATCAACATGCTTTGACACATCTGAATTATATTCTAAGTGATATTTCAAGAGCAGATCCCTAGTGAAAGCTTCAAGTTCGCTCTTAAAGTGTGTGAGAGGTCCTCAATGCTCTTAACCGAATGGCATGCCTTGTCTCTCCCCCGCATGCTCACCTAAAAAACAATGAAAGAAGAGACTTAAGTTAGAAATCTACCAAGGACTATATCCATCCATACATATAATTAAGTTCTTAATCTCTTATATATATACTAGTGATAGGGTCTGCGTGTATAGCAAGTAGTTTACTGCCCCAGTATTTTTGTTGAAGGAAAAGAAACGAATATCAGGGACAAGTCAAAACCATAGCCAATTAGGAAACTATTCTATAACCAAAGTGCACTATTGACACAAGCAGAAATTTATTTAGGGGAAGGAAAAAAAAATAACGATCAAATTTCTCAAATTGTCGGCTTGCTTCGTTCAAGAAAATATCTATTTTTCTTAATTGGTAAGCTTCATCTCCTGGAATCTGGTATGTCATTGTTCTAATAAGCTCACATTTGAGGTTGCTTTTCTGACAGAGTAGAAGCGAAGCTGATACTTTAATGGTAAACTAGTAGTAGTTGTTTTACTGTGAGAAAACCTTATATAGTTATATACATTCTTTCTTTCCTGGTGATATTTTAATAAATTTTGCTCGTTGGTGGTCACTTTGGTTGGTCTCTCCCAGACCCCACATTATTTTTTTAAGATACAAAAGACAAAAACCAAAACCAAAAACCACTGGCTTGTTTACACATCACATGAATTTCAACGGGCCCATTCACAAGTTGTAAAGCACTTCAATGTGAAAATCCATCTTAAATAAGGATATACCAGACAAATGGCAGTTTTTTACATAAAATAAAAAATAAAAAAAGAAAAAAAGAAGAAGAAGAAGAAGAAGAAGCAGCTTAATGAAACTTCTACTCAAATTTTGACTCAAACTCAAATTTGAGTAAGGATAGGAGATGGCCTTAGATCAACCATGGGATGATACTTCACTGTACTGTTCTGAATTCTCTTAATTGTGTCATTCTATTTTTAAATGGTGTTTGCTTTACTGTGTGTGAACGTTGAATCAAACCACTAAAGGTTATCATTGAATATGTTTGGTTAGTCAAACAGTAGGAAAAATTAAATACTCCCTCCGTCCCATAACAAGTGTCCACTTCCATTTTGCACAATGTTTAAGAAAGTTGTATTATATTAATCTTTTTGGTTCATTAAATAGTCACTTTTCAATTTTACCCTTAGATGTGATGGGTGTTTGGTTTTTTGCTTGTTTTGGGACAACAAATAAATGCTACTTTGTCTTTATTATAAGGGTAGTTTTGGAAAGTAAGTAAAAGCTATATACCAATTTAGGAAAGTGGACACTTATTGTGAGACATCCAAAAAAGGAAATGTAGACACTTATTATGGGACGGAGGGATAATGAGTTATCAATTAGAGTAGTTCAACCACATGAAATTTTAATGAAGTACTATGCTAGAAGTAACTTCTACATTAGTAAACTGATTATTTTACTTTGTTCAGTTTAGTCAATTAGAATTTTGAATTCTCTCAATACTTATTTTTAATCTCCTTTTGATAAATCTTGCTTTTATATATATATATATATATATGTTGTTGCAAGTTGATTTGCTAGCTTTTAATGGTTAATTATTCAACTCACTACATGTTATTTGAAGTAGGAAATTTGGAGATCTTTTATCACTGATGAGTTTATTTGAGTTGATTTGTTAGGATATAAGTTTATGCATTACTAACATGTGAGTTCGTTTATGAATGTTCATGTGAAATTGAAAGGAAATGAGATTTTTGAAGAATTGTGAGCAAAATAGATTTCTTTATTTAGAAAAACAACCTCAATTTTATGCCATGAGTAGCACAGTTGGTACCAAATAATACTTGAACCAAGGCAAATAATAAGGGAATTCAACTTTTATGCCCCATCATAGCTATCCCAAGGCAAGTTAATGAACCTAATCAACTAAATATCGTATGAATGACACAGTGCTTTCACCAAAATGCCCAAAATATTTTGCTAGCTAGCCAAAAATCATAAAGGTTACACAACCCCTCAGTAGACAAGCAGAAAGGTACCTGACAAACATTTTCCCAAACTTTCCCGTTTATGCACTCAAGCTCATTGAGGCTGTGTACTTCCTTGCCTTTGTATAGGACTGCGTGTGTTCCAGTAACTGCACAATGATGAGAGAGAGAGAGAGAGAGAGAGAGAGAGAGAGAGAGAGAGAGAGAGAGAGAGAGAGAGAGAGAGGCCCATCCAAAGGAAATAAAAAAGCAACTAGAATTGATTATTAACTCAATAGAAACCTTTCAGTGTCTTTGAGTCCATCTGATACAATGCTGAAGACCCATCAGTTCCAAACAAAATTTTCAAGAGAAATACACAATAACGAAACAAATAAACAGAAAAAATGAAGTTACATATCAAGAGATATATTCAAACAACTGGACATGAACCTGTTTTTGCTTGACAAAGAGATATATATCATGAGAAATCAAGTAGAGAGTGACCAAATTAATATAAAGACTGTTGTAATGATTTGAGCTTTCAGTGTGTGAGAAAATTTTTAGATCCGTATGTGTGTGTGAAATTTCTTCTCAAAACATAGATGTGCGTGCTTGTCATAGATTGATATTCAAAGATACAAGGGATCGGAGTTGGAACCTTGTCCGGAGAGACATCAAAGCTCTGATGCGAGTCTTTGAACCTCCGAATGATGTCTAGTAATGATGTTGAGACAAAGAAATATTGTTTCTTCAGTCGTAATTCCTTTCCCTGCAGAACAATAGCCCAAATGGTTTTGCACCATGAATTCACGTAGAGAAACACAAGTTATGTTGTGCTAATGTACACCTAGGCTGCTGTGAACCTGTGCTGCTGTGCACGTGGCTGCTGTGCTGTGCACGCGGGCTGCTGTGCACATGTGTTGCACGTGGGCTGCTATGCTGTGCACATGTATTGCTGTGCACATGTACTGCTATGCACGTGTGTGGGTGTGCACGTGGGCTGCTGTGGTGTGCACATGTGCTGCTGTGCACGTGTGCCACACAAACTCTAATAGTTTTTTTTTTTTGAAGTTAATTGTTTAAAATTGTACATGCCATGCATGCTATGAATAACAAATTATTTTAAACCTCTTTCATACTGCATGAATGAAAAACTATCCACATTCAAAGAAGAAATGTGAATAAAATAGTCAAAGGAGGTTCTATAAAGACAGCCCACCAGGATGAATAAGCCTTCAATTAAGTCCAAAGGGGGCTTCCAAAGGAGGTCCTATGCTTTCCATATCACAACTTATCAACAAATAACAATAATTATGGAGCAAGAACAAAAAGACATTAATCCAGACCACCGAGTATTCAAGTTCGCCCGTCTTTATTCAGCAAAGAATATTCTGCCAAAGGAATAGATTTGTTTCGGATTGGGATAGGTCTAGACTTCATTTAGAACTGGAAAATAATAGATAAGGAGATCAAGATCATAACTTTAAGTCAAACAAATTGAAAGAGATAAGGAGAATCTCCATCCATTTCACAATAGGTTTTCTAGCACAGAGTAATGTGATGGAGAAAAGTAATTTCTCCAGTTTCTCTGTCAACTCAAGTTTGATGGAATATTTTGAACTAATTAAGCCCTTGGAAGAAAACATTAGTAAGTAGAAATTGAAATGATTTCAAGAAACTTGGGAGGGATTCATTGAAACACTCCATTGATTCCTTGGATCCAACTAATTGAAATGACTTCAATGGAAGATTCTACAGTGTGTGAATTGATGCACAAATTTTCCGTCTCTAACCTCATAAACATTATCAAGACCACTGATAGACTGTACTGCAGATAGAGTTCAGAAAACAAACTCTTTTGTTGGGCCTCCAAGCTTCATGTAACCCACTGTTTATAAATTTACCTATTAAACAAAAGAAAAAATTACAAAAATAACTAAACAATATTATCAAGAAGATTTCCAAGAACAATCTTCAAAATCTTCCCCCCCCCAAAAAAAAACAAATGATCGGGAAAATAAACATATTAGAAATACGACATTTCAAAATACAACATTTGAAGGATACTCAAATCTAATATGCTCTTCTTTAAGTTACAAACTTTAAGGCCCAGAATGCACTATTATACATTATTGGAATGCACTATTTAAGTCTCTATTATGACTTATGCCCATGATTGGAATCCTGCTATTATACATATATTACACATGAGTAATATTGCTTTGGAAAACTGATTCATATATCCTAGTGGTTTGTTATCACAATAAGCTATAACTTGGTCACTCTCTAAACACAACATATTGTAAGTAGGTCCCAAAATTTTGTAACTTCAAACTCTTGAGCAATTTTACATCGACCATGATACTGCTGAGATAATATAGTCTTCTAAACTTCTCTAAATTGCTTTAATGCTAAAATAGAGGTACTAAATTGTGACTCACCTGGATTTTCCCTCTAGTGTGACTCTAGAGGTTTAGCTAAATGATGACCTATCTTCATGTTATTGTAGTAGAGATAGTTGACACATGCAGTTTACTTCAAAGTTTTAGTTCAACTAAATAGAAGAATTCATTTTCATCAACAAAAAAATAAAATTAGAAGAATTGACTTGAGATTGATAACATAGGAATACAATTGACCGCTTCATTTTTTGAAAAAAATTCCATTTGAGTTTCAATATCCATGCAAAACGTAAACCAATGTTA
The DNA here is from genome assembly GCA_033977485.1 of Hydrangea macrophylla. Taxonomy (NCBI): domain Eukaryota; kingdom Viridiplantae; phylum Streptophyta; class Magnoliopsida; order Cornales; family Hydrangeaceae; genus Hydrangea; species Hydrangea macrophylla. Next base: position 57,717,100 of record CM066997.1, on the reverse strand, counting down.
TACCCCATCAATACAAAGTTAAATCATTAAACATTGTTCCAAGTTGCACTGAATACTATTCTCAAACAACACCACTTGGGTTGGACTTTGAGAGCCAATATAATTCTCAAGTCAGGTTAGAGAGGAATTGAGAGCCAAAATATAGTAGATTTTTATTAAGGGTTAATTACATTTTATCCCATGTGGTTAGGCCTATTTTCACTTTACCCCTTTATCGTCCAAAATTTGACATTTAACCCCCTGTGGTTTCGGACTAAAGTAAAACTGTTAAGATGTCCTTCAAACTGATGAAGATTAAAAAAAATTGGCCAAAATATTAACACTTAACCTCCTTTGTGAGGTTAATTTTGGGGTTAACCCCCTATGTGCGAATAATGCTGCCATTTAAACCACCTATGCGGGGCTAATTTTTAACACACAACCTCTTTATGGGGCTAATTTTGATGTTATCTGCCTACGCGAGATTAATTATGACACTTAAACGCTCTTATGGGTGGATAATTTTGACACTTAATCTCCATGTGGGGCTATTTTGAGAGAAATCTTAATAGTTTCACTTTAGTCTAAAACCACAGGGGGTTAAGTGTCCTCTTTTTAACTACAGGGTGTAAAATATAATTAACCCTTTTAATAATTAATCATTTTTAGTTGATCTTTGTCTAGTTTTCTTGAACTTTAGTTGTCCAACAAGTTATGAAGCCAAAGGCAAAGCCAATGAGGATTGAAATAAGGTTTGGGAAGACTACCGAGTATAAAGTAATAATAAATAGTTTTAAAGGAAAAAGGGTCTTCAAGCAAAATCTTTTATAGCAACACAATAGTTAAAGTAGTTTGATAAGAATAGTATTGAAAACCTACAATATAGTAGACATAAAAAAGCTACAAGTAGTCTTTAAGAAGTGGTGTAAGAGTAACTTTAATCCTAATGGAAGGTATTGAGTTGGGTTACCATGAGGATATTTTCCCAGCTTCTGTTTTTCAATTCTAGCTTTAGCCAGTGTCCTAAATGAAAGTACTGAGTTGGACCCATAAAAACAAAGAAACCTGATAAAAGAAATCCTAAATCCGTCTACTCATTAAAGTTTTAAAACCAAATTCATTCTAGGGATTTTGAAATTTAGTAAATCAAAAACAAATCATAGACTAAAAGCAAAAATTGGAGATCTTAGAGCAGGCCTCCACAAGTAGTAAGAAAAGTAAGATACAAAAAATATACAAATAAAGACAACCATTAATGAGATGGGCTTTTCTTTTACAGTCACACGAGAAACGTAAATTAGATGAGAAATGAGGGAGAGTTCAGAAAAATTGAGATTTACCAGATTGTTTAGCGATCTATCGCTTCCCCACTCCACTCCTCACTTATCTCTTCAATCTGGTATCTTTCTAATTGAATTAGAAAATAATTGCAAAAATAAGAATTAGAGAAGTAACCAACACTTACAGAGAGTTGGGGAAGATCCCAACTTTGGGAGGATCCCAACTTTGGGTATCTATTTCACCTATGGATGAAGAGATGTCTCATGTACAGACCAATCAAGGCTTCTACATCACCGATGCTTCATGTCCTGCGCACCAACAGAGAGGGGTAAACTATTGAGAGAGAGAGACTGTGAGTGAGCCGTAGGAGAGAAGGCGTCGATGGTGGACTGGTGGGGTCCCAAAGGTGTCACTTGTGGTGCAACGGAGGGGCGAGGTGGTGAGTTGAGGGGACGGTAGAGGCGGCGACGCTAGTATTGGGGCTCTTCATTAGGGTTCAGAGAGAGAGAGAGAGAGAGAGAGAGAGAGAGAGAGGAGCAATACGTGTCTTTTGATTTGTTAAACTTGTTGGGGAAATTTTAGGGGGGATCCAGAGGGGGGAAAGTTAAAAACTTAAAAAAATAATGGAAAACAAAAGGGATTATATGAACAGCAGTAGAACTGCCTCAAAATTTGGTGGCATAGAGAAATTTGTCACTGTTGTAAACAGTGACAAACAATCTCAAAATTTGTCATTGTTCATAACCGTGACAAATTTTTTTTTTGTCAGCATTTCTATGTTGTCACGGTCGAACACCGTGACAAGTTTTGTCACCGTCCATAACCGTGATAAATCATCCGAAAAAAAGTGTGACAATTCGGCCAATATGGTGTAGTGCTGGTTCTTTAAAGACCAAGTGGCGACTCTGTATCTGTTTTTAACAGACTCTTTCTTACCTTTTTCAAATCAATATTCAAATAAAAAGTGGAAAACCGATTCCGCGTGTCCACAATCTGGCGACTCTGCTGGGGATGTTTTATTTTAAAACAAAATAATACAGAGGTTTGACTCATAAGAAATATCCTTAAAATAATCTTTTTTACTATAATTGGTCCACCGCATTGTACTTCTACATTTCCCCTCCGACTGTGTCTGAAATGCGGTGCTGACACTGTTTAGGTCATGCTGTGCCAGGGCATAAGTCACCGTTGATACTATACATTCCAAGGTATATCAAAAAGAGTAAAAACCTCCGTACTGTCTCTCTGATGGTATATTGGAACTCTCATCAATGGACCCTCTTGACTAAACCCAGCCTTTGCATATAGATTTCTGTAGAACCTTTCCATAGTGTTCACTTATCTTTTCAGATAGGATAATGTGATATAACTGCTGTATGCCTTGACGGGGTTACCTGCGCGGTGTAGGCACTTATGTGGCATGAGGCAGTACCTCTTTCTTATGATTCCCTGGGCAATCACACATATATGATTACATTGAGTTGACCTGCCTAGGCACTATGATAAGGATGTCTGCTCCATGTTCACAAAGATATACACCATAAACCTTGTTTGATGGTCCTAAGATATAGGAGTATGAAAACTGGCTAGATAGTATGATCACCATCAAATTTAACTAGTTTCTCCTAGAAACTCCATTCAGATATCCCAGATATAGCTGGTTTCTCCCAAAAACTCCATCTGACTCACCCAGATTTAACCAGTTTCTCCTAGAAACTTCATTCAGATATCCCAGATATAACCAGTTTCTCCAAGAAACTCCGTCCGACTAACACGGATATAACCAGTTTCTCTCAGAAACTCTATCCAACTCATCCAGATACGACCAGTTTCTCCCAAAAACTCTATCCGTCTCACCCAGATATAACCAGTGTCTCTGAGAAACTCTGTCCGAACATCCCAGAAATACCCAGATATAACCAGTTTCTCCTACAAGCTCCATACAAACTTCTCGAAATATCCCGAAAACCCCTGTTATCCCCTGGTGATCATACTGGAAGGTAAGGTTAGCACACTCTGTATGGCTAAGACCTTACTTGTTTAACTGCTATCTGCTAGAAATAGGAACATCATGTAGATTAGGGCTTGCATCAGCATGCTTGACTCATATGCATACACCTTTCCTATCAGTCTGAATGCACTGTTTCAATCAGTCTGTACACCGGTCAGTCCACGTTTGTTAACATCACTGTCATTGTTTGTCTAAAGTTGTCACTCTCATAATCTGATACAGTCCTCTTAAAATCAGTAGGTCAGTATAGATTCCCAAAGTCAACAACTGGGATCCTCATCTTGGGTTAGAAATTCAGATAATCATTTGGTCAGAATCAGGCCGACAAGTTATTTCAACATGAACCAAGAAGACTTAGAAAACAAGGTCACCGAGTTGGGAGCAACCTTAAGCCAGTAGTCCGACAGCCTGGCCCAAGGTTTGAAGTTTATGGAAGAATTAAAACAACACCAGCCACAGTACCCACATGGATTCCCACCACCGTCGAGATTTATGCCGCCGCCACCACCAGGGTTTGTAAAACAACCCGTCGCTGTACATGAGACTAATAGGGAAGAAGATTAGTTTCAAGGGGTCCCACCACTTGCATATAAGAAAAAGCTCTAGGAGAAAATGGACAAAATTGACAAGCTAGAAAGTGTATTGAGGAAGAGCAAGGGGGTTGATGATTACATGCTAGACCTAGAAAGGCTTTTCGAGCCTATTGAGTTAAAACTGCCAGAAAATTTCAAGATGTCTGCCATTAACCGCTTTGATGGAATCGGAAATCCAAAAATCCATGTAAAGCTATGTATGAGCATCTTCCAGTCAATGGGCTACACTCATGACCACATTGCAATGTTGTTCCCACACTCGCAAAGTCTACACTGTCGTGGTTCCTTACCTTGGAAGCGTCCAAAACTCGGGCATGGGAAGACATCGTTCGGGTGTTTGTTGATCACTATTCTTACAATCAAGAGCTGGATGTCACGATCAGGGATTTAGAAACTACCCGACAAACAACAATGAGCCCTTCACAGCATTTTTGAGTAGATGGAGGAATAAAGTGGCCCAAATGACCCACCAGCCAGTTGAGAAGGAACAAGTGAGAATGCTAATCCGAAATATACAACCACTCTACCATTAGAAGTTACTCTATCAATCCATTTCCACCTTTGAACAGTTGCTTGAGGTTAGAACTCGAATTGAAGATGCTATCAGGGAATGAAGATTAAGAAGGAAGAGCCTCCGAGTCAGTTAGAGAGGCCTAACTACTCCCGCAACACTCCAGATGTCAATGCCTTTATCAGTCAACCCATGGTGTACCCTCCTACGCCGTACCAACCCTCTAACCAAGCAAACTTGTCCAATTGCCTTTTTCTAGAAAAAAACCTCCTCGTTGTTTCTCCAAGCTAGAGATCTCCCTCTCCTAAAAAATAGATCGTCTAGGGCCACCTCTAACTGCTCCAACCTTGAAATACCCTGCCACCACCAAGCTGTGATATGTCCAAACATTGCACCTACCACCAAGCCCTTGGCCACAAGACCGATGATTGCATACACCTCCGCCATGATATCCAAGATCTTATTGACCAGAATATCATTGAGCCAACACCAAAGCAGCCCCATGTTACCCAAAATCCCCTGCAAAACCACCAAAATACCAGCCTCATCGAAACCTACCCCGTACCCTTCGACCCTATCGCCTATATCACCCCCTTAGGACATCCCTTATCCTTCATTAATATCCTGGAGTTTTAGGGAATTCACTTGATTCAAGGGGAGGATGATGAATGGTAGCAGTAGCTAGATGATGAACAAGATTTGTTCTTCTTAGAAGAACATGATCTAGGGGCGGTAGACCTCAAATGATATGATCCCAACAAAGAAAGTAATGCCTCCATCTGGAACAAGCTAGAAGAAATCGTGAAAATCCCATAGGAAGACTGGTTAAAGTATCTAGACACTGAAGCTATCAAGAAGACGTGGGAAGAATCTGTTGAAGAAAAGGAAGGAAAGGGGGCCAAGAGCCAAGATAATCAGATCATACCAGCTGAGGAGGGTCTGAACAACTAGGCTGTAGAGTCATCTGTGTGTGTCTCCCTATCCCCTGTTCCCCCAGAGTCTGTACTTCCAATTATCGAGTCCATACCAAAGTCGACCGTTGTAGGCCCACCACTATCTGATGTAATCATTCCATCTGCTATGAATGAAATGAAGGACGGTTCTCCTTATTCCTCTGTGTTTAATACTTGTGAATGCACAGATCCCTCTGAGGATCTCCCAATTAAACTTAAGCAACTAATTGAAAAACCACCTGCTTATGAAATAATCGAAGATACTTTATTGATTAACCTAGCTGAAAAAGATAATCCACAAATTATGCAAATCGGTTCAACACTTAATAAAGAAGAAAAAGAAAAATTGACTTTCTCGCTAAAAGCATTCAAAGATGTTTTTTCTTGGTCTTACGAGGACATGCCTGGGGTCGTATTCCTCTCTTCCTCAATTCTAAACCTGTCAAGTAAAAATTGAGACACATGAGGCCAGAGTGGGCACTCAAGGTCAAAGAAGAAGTGGAGAAACAATTCAATGCAGGATTCATCATCGTTATAGAGTATCCAGAATGGGTTGCCAACATTGTACTGGTCACCAAGAGGAATGGAAAGGTTCGCGTATGCGTCGACTTCTGTGATATAAACAAAGCCAATCCGAAGGACGACTTCCTGCTTCCCCACATTGATGTTTTGGTAGATAACACTGCAGGACATGAGCTGCTATCATTCATAGATGGTTTCTCAGGATATAATCTGATTCTAATGGCGTTAGAAGATTGGGAATAGACGACATTCACCATACCCTGGGGGACCTACTACTACAGAGTGATGCCTTTCAGACTCAAGAATGCTGGAGCAACCTACCAGAGGGCTGCCACCACCCTATTTCATGACATAATTTACAAGGAAGTAGATGTATACGTTGATGACATGATCAGCCTCACTCTTCAAGCTAGTAGTTTTGCTCATAAAATCCAAGGATAGAAAGGGACATTTAGTAGCTTTGGAGAAGTTTTTTAAAAGGTTGTGCAAGTACAAGATGAGGCTTAATCCGAAGAAATGCACTTTCGGTCTGACCTCTGGGAAGCTCTAGGTTTTCTCATTACACAGAAGGGGATAGAGGTCGATCCCTCTAAAATGAAATCAATTCTAGAAATGGCACCACCGCAGAACGAAAAGGAAGTGAGTGGGTTCCTCGGGAGGATCCAATTCATCAGCCGCTTTATCTCAAAGCTCACAACTACATGTGATCCCTTATTTCGATTACTAAGAAAAAGAGAGAAGCTCCAATGGGATGAATATTGCCAAGCCATATTCGACAGAATAAAAGCCTACCTTCAAAATTCACCTATCCTTTCACCACCCACCCCTCACAAGCCCTTATTTCTTTACCTATCTGTCTCTGAAAATGCTATGGGTTGCATGCTAGCCCAAGAGGGAGAAGAGAGCCACTCTAAAAATGCCATATATTGTCTTAGCAAGAGGATGACTGGGTATGATCTCAATTACTCTACCCTAGAAAAAACGTGTTGGGCCTTAGTCTGGTGCACCCGCTAATTAAGGCACTACATGTTAGCCTTTCCAATTGTGCTCATATCCTGTATGGATCCTCTAAAATACCTCCTCGAAAAACCTGCCCTAACCGGTCGTATATCCCATTGGTTACATTTAGTATCTGAATTTGATATTAAGTATGTAACGAGCAAATCGGTAAAAGGGAGAACTTAGCATCTTGCGGAACACGCTGTCAACTCTGAAGAAAATGGAGACTTTCTGTTCCTGGACAAAAATATCATGGAAATCAAAGAAGAGCAGTAGAAGTTGTACTTTAATGGGGCAGCCAACATGAGTGGCTATGGAGTAAGAATGATTTTGGTATGACCAAATGGGAACCATACCTCACTGCCAGTCAAACTCAATTATAACTCCACAAACAATACTGTTGAATAAGAGGCGTGCATTTTGGGGATGGAAGCTGCCATAGAATTAAAAGTTCAAAAATTGGATGTCTTCGGAGATTCAAACCTCATTGTATCGCAAGATAGAGGAGAATGGAAGGAGAAAGAAGAAAGGTTGAAGCCCTATCATGAGCATCTCAATGGACTCAAGAGACAGTTCAAGAATGTGACATTCGTTTACCTACCCAGGAAGGAGAACCAGTTAGTAGATTCATTGGCTACCCTAGCCTCCATAATCAAAATCCATGTGGGAGTCAAGATGATGCCTTTGGTAACTAAGGAAAGATACGAGCCTTTATTCAGCATGATCGCTACAATCGAAGAAGAAAAGGAAACACCGTGGTACCAAGATGTCTGGGACTTTATAGAAAGGGGAACGTACCCCCAAGAGTCTACTGAGAAATACAAAAGAGCAAATGATGGTTCGCAGCATAATTCATCATCTGCGATGGAAAATTGTTGAAGAAAGGGTACAATGGTCACAACCTGACTTGCTTGTTCGGAAAAAGCAGTAGAAGGATGATGGAAGAAATACACGAGGGTATGCCGTCCACACCAAGAAGATTGTAAGACAAGGGTAATGTGGATATCGCAATTTTTCTTACCCACAACTTTTTCTTTTAAAGTTCTTTTAAATTTCAAATTCAAAACAAATGAGTCGCCACTTAATTTTTAAAAGGAAAAATTAAGAAACCATTTCAAAAGGAAACTGATCTTTTGCGAAACCAAAGATTAACAAGGTCCGGGGATTATGGAATGAGAGAGGAAGGAGCCCGTTGGACTAAAACACCATTTCTCATCCTATCTCGCGATAGGCCTCTACTTAACATCCTTTTAATTGAATTATTAATCTAAGCATGCCCTCAACTAATACATAGATATACGTATACATTACACAAACATGTCAAAATGGTGTAAAATTACCAATTTACAAAATATCATCCAAAAGCCACGTAATTCAAGTTGTAAGCAATATGATATGCAATAAAGAACAAGAGAACTTACCCGGGATCCAGCAGCGAATATTAAACGTGCAATGCATGCAATTAAGTACGACCTAGGAAAAGAGTCTCTAATCCACATATATACATGTAAGGCAAAATCTTAATTCTAATGTGTCGCGCATGAGGTTGAAAAATCGATAAAATCAATAAATAAAAATAAACTAAAGAGGGATTCAAGAAGTCATACCTTAATAGTGCTACAAAACAAAGTGTTAGTCCACATGATATACAAGATATAAAGTTAGAAATAACAATCCTACATTTCAAACTTAAATCTATCAAATGCAATTGAATCTAAAGCAAATAAATCCTAATTACAAGTGTCAAGCCATATGGATGAATATGTTTATGAACAAGAATAAATTATAAAATACCCAATCATTTAGATCACTTAAACTTTGAATTCAAACTTAATTAATCATTATTGAGATATGGTTTGACCCTTAACTCATGAAAATATCACCTAAGCCATTATTCATAAGATTGGTTAAAACTATTGCAAAATTCTGAAAATTGCTGAGAGCAGATCATAACTTCAAAGAAATACAAAGCATGGTTCCCGTGGTTTGATCTTGATGAATTTTGGACACAAGATGCCTCTGTGTGTCTAGTTTTTAAACCAAAAAAGAAATCAAAGTTTCAACGGTTGGATCTCCAGGAATTTGACAAAAACCAGACATAACTCAGCATTCTACAACCTTCTGTCCAGAGTTCTTGCACGATTTTTTAAAAATAGAAATAAAAATAAAAAATACTTTGTTCTTTTTAGGGTGACTTCCTAACACATTAATCTACTTAGGAAAAATTATTTTGGGTCACAAATAGTTTATTAAGGTTCTGATTTACTTATTTCAAAAGAGTGTTACTGTTCTGAAACTCTGGACAGATTGTAGTGACTTCACAAAACTCATGACCAAACTACTTTAAACATGAAATCTCCTTAAAAAAAATTACAGTGGTAGAACTTTGAATTAGTGACATTTTCCCGTTGATTTCACTTGATTCCAACGTTTAGATTTCGAACTAAAAATCTTTGATCAAAACCGGTTTATGAATCCACTGTTTCATTGTCAAGTTCAACTTTTATTTGTTAACCCCAACTATTAAACCATGAAGTTGGACTTAAACTAAATCATTTTCTCCTACCATTTGATGGTCATTGGAGGCTAAAGGCCTTTAAATTTGTAGATTTCAAATGAAGTATGCATAGACTTCATGAAATCACAAGATAATGATTCTAAATCATGGAGATGGGCTTAGACTCAAAACTACTTTCTCCTACCATTTGATGGTCATTGGAGATGAAGGTATGACTAGTACTCATGAGTCTCAAAGGAATATAGAAAGGATTCCATAAAACATCAAGGTAGAGGACCCAAGTCATAAGTATGGACTTGGATCCATTTATTTGCTTATAAAATGAAGTGATGATCAAACTTTGACTCCCATGTGAAGCATAAGTTTTCATGGAATCAAAGGATCCAACTCATGAGATTCAAGTGAAGTATAAAAGACTTCCAAGAATCTCAAGAGAGAAGTATAAACAAAAGAAAGAAAAGAAAGAACTAAGAGAAAAAGGCAATTGAAGTTTGCAAGTTCCTTAATAAAACTTCTAAAAAGGTTAATCAAAAGACCAAAAAAAAATTCAAGCGGATGAAGAAAAAAAACAAATTGTGGTTAGAGGATCACCTCCAAACAATCCTCAAAGCTTCTCTCCTTTTGAAGATCTTCCAAGCTCTTCTCCCTCTTTTTTTTTAAACTCTCTCTCAAAATATATGTTAGTGTAATGGTAGCTCCTTCTTCTCTTGTGTATTTTTTTTGTATATCCTCCCAAGGAAGATCCTCCTTCTTTTATAGACAAAAAATACCAAGTATTCTCAATGAATTTGGAGTAAAAGACAGGTGTAAATGTCCCATTTGGTGGTACAATACATACTTTCTGAAAATAGACAGACTGCTGCAGAAGGTGGCTGTCAAAAATCCTTTGCGGCAGTCAGTGGATGCCGATGCGGCACTCCGTGAAAGCCGCGTCGGCATTTGATGACTGCCGCGCGACTCTGAGTAAGTGCCATGCCAAGTTATTGATTGCCGCGTTTTCGTCAACCTTACTTTATCAGCTTTTTGTTTTTATCCGCATACATATACGTATTGTACCATAAAATACGGACTGTTAAAGCAAACGGCAGTCAGAAATTGTCGGCGGCACTCAGTAAATGCCGGGCCGGCATTCTGTGACTGCCATTCGGCACTCACCGAATGCCGTTCGACACTCACTGAGTGCCGCAAAATACTGCCGTGTGCCGTTTTTTGTTGAACTTCCCATTTTTAGGTCTTTTCTTTCCTACTTTTTCTTGAGGAAACTTATTTTCGAAGATTTTTTCCAAAAGTGATGTCTTATACCTGAATTCTCCTAAATACCTGGTATTTCATTCTGTAAAAATTTTACCGCGTTTGGAGAACTTTCTGAAGAGCTTGGAACACTTCAAATCTTTCGGTCCTTGTCATCATCGGATATGGAGGTGATACTCTCCTTAATTCGACGTTTGGTCAAAATCGGGGTGTCTACAGTTTGCCCCTCTTCGACGGAGCTTGTGGGGCAACGCGAACCGCAAGCGAACGTCGAAGACTGTGTGAAGACAGGCCTTTGACCAAACTGTCGGATTAAAGGAAAAAAACAAAATACGTTGCAAAAGAAAGCGAGCGCGCGGAGGAATTTTAATTGGTCATGCTCTATGATGAGCTGCCTACGTATCCCATCAGGAATCAGACCAAAGTGTAGTTCGGGCACATGGTCAAACACATACAAACGCAAGTAGTCACATGGATGGATGCACCTATCCTATCGTGATGCACATGCTGTGTAATGGTAATTCCCAAATAGGACTGGTTATGCAAGCGTCATGCTTGTCATGTCTTCTCTACGTATGTCGCATATTACGTGACGTGTTAGTCAGAGAAGATTGCCTGATTCTTGACTGATGCAAAATCTGTTATGGGGGTCATGAAGATGCTTTTGATTCAATTACGAGGGTTAACGCAAATTCGTTGCGAGAACCGAGAATGTAAATTCGTTACATTCAAAAGATAAAGGATCGATGTAAATTTGTTACGAGGATCGAGAGTATAAATTCGTTATATTCTCAGAACGGTGGTTAACACAAGTTCGTTGCGAGAACCGAGAATGTAAATTCGTTATAGTCTCAAAACAAAGGATCGACGTAAATTTGTTACGAGGATCGAGAATATAAATTCGTTATATTCTCAAAACGGGGGTTAACGCAAGCTCGTTGTGAGAACCGAGAATGTAAATTTGTTACATTCAAAAGAAAGGATCGACGTAAATTTGTTACGAGGATCGAGGATATAAATTTGTTATATTCTCAGAATGGGGTTAATGCAAATTCATTGCGAGAACCGAGAATGTAAATTCGTTACATTCTCAAGACAAATGATCGACATAAATTTGTTACGAGGATCGAGAATATAAATTCGTTATATTCTCAGAATGAGGTGATCAAAACTTCGGAGCCGACCGGCTTAAATCTATTCTAGTTTTTTTTTTTTTCAAAATTTTGAGCCTGCGGGCTTAATTTCATCTTTATTTTCAAAATCTAGAACCCACAGGTTCAAATTCATCTTAATTTTCAAAATGTGGAGCCTGCAGGCTCAAATTTATTCTAATTTTTTGAAATTTGTAGTCGATTTAAACCTAAAAACGACCCTGGGGGCCAAAAGTGCAATGATGGAAAATTTTGGGGGACTCAAGTTCAATTTCAGGACCTGGTTTGAATTCTTGGGGGAAAAATGAAGGGTCTTTGAACCGACTTAACCGCGGCACACGCGACTTTTTGCGGCAGTCCGTGACTGCCGTGCAGCACTCACGGAGTGCCATTGTGGTATTCAGCGAGTGCCACTCGGCAATTCACTGACTGCCGGGCACGAAAAATCAAGTGCCGTGATTGAGCGGCAGTGGCTTAAACCGCCGAGTTCATTACATTCGTTTCATTCTCTCAAATCCCTCTAACCCGAAATCTCTCTGAAGAAAATTTTCCTCTTCTCTTTTCTTGCTTGGATTGATCTACCGGGGCTTTCAGGTTAGTTCTATTCAATCAAAACTCAGTTAATTGCTTTGATTTTGTTGTTTTTTTTGGATTTTTCATGAATTTAACGTGCGGATCTCTCTTTCTCTTTGACAGATTATGGAGAGCGGTTCGGGGAGAAAGAAGAAGGCCAAGTATATGGCCACTCATCATCCAGACGCCACACTCTTGCTCCGAGACCCGGATGAGCACTTGTCTGCCCGCACGTTCAAGCGCGAGGTAAACACTCCCCCTTTTCTCTTTTTTTATTTTTTAATTTTCTTCTTTTAGAACTTTATGAATGGAATATATAGTGAATCATAACTTTGAATGTCTCATTTCAAATGCAAATGCCATGCTTGTAGTACTTTCATACGTACTTTATTCAAGATTTTGCATTTCACCTTACTTCCCATGAACTTTATGAATATCATGCTCGGCTAATCATAATTTATTATTCTCCCTCATGTTTATTGAACTTTTGGGTGTTCCACGTGTATCAATTCCCTTATTTTCCTTTCGACTTTTCTCAAAGACTTCCGAATGCCGTTCATGTTAACCAAAATTTAAAACACTTCTTGTGAATAAAGAATCTTATGCTCGTGAATTTTCCATTTTTCTTAGGATTTACGAATGCGATGCTTTTTAAATGAAATCTTGAACATTCCCCTGTGTTTATTATACTTGTGAATTTTCTTGAGCATTCCAAACGCCCTTTTATTCAAAATTGATTCTTGAACGCTTGTGATCACATACTTCTCTTTGAAACTATGCTTCTTTTGGACCCAAATTTCTTTCGAACCTTCATAAGTTTATATGTGTATGTATTTAAAAAAAAATGTAAACAAACTACTCTTTTTCGTTTCCTTTTTTTCTCGAAATCTTGCTAGAACATTGAGTGCTTTCTCTTATTCGTTTCCTCTTAATTAAATGCAAACGAGTGCCATGCTTGTGAAATTTCGTACGAGTATTTCTAGATTTTCCATTTCTTTCTCTTTTCATTCATTTTTATGTCGCTTTTCCCCCCTTTTTATTTTATTTATCATTATTTTATTATTATTTTTTATTACCATATATTTTTTTATCCAATTGCTAATATCAAAACTTGTGATTCTTTCTTGCAGCTGCAGCCCAAGGTGTTAAAGGGGCATGGCAGCCTCGCTCACGGGTACGAGTGGTATAAGGATTTGAGCGAGCCGGTGAGAGCTTTGGTTGACGCGGTCGGGTTTGGAGACTTCGTCAAACTCTTGACAAAGAGCTCTAATAACCTACGACAGATTCACGCTTTGGCAGAGAGGTGGTGGGACACTACTAGTACGTTCCACTTCGACTTCGGGGAGATGACGATGACTCCCCTGGACTTCTCAATGATTACGGGGATTGCCTTTGGTGGGGAGCGTTTGCGGTATTTGGCAGATACGGAGTGGGACCAGGTGGAGCCATTTTTGGGAGTGGTTCCGGAGGAGCCCTTGCTCACGGCCAAGTGGTTCATGGATACGTTTAGGGGTCAACAGGGTTTTACCGACGAGCAGATGGCCCGGGGTTTTCTCATGTACATGCTGGGGTGCTCTCTGTTGAGCACCTAGGGTGATCGGGTCTCTGTTTTCCTGGTAGCGTCTCTGGAGCACCTGGACCGGGTTGATGAGTATGACTGGGCTGGTGCAGGATTAGCCATCTTGTACAGGCATATGAACGACATTTCCCGGGACATGCCAACTTCTATTAGTGGCTATTGGAGAGCGTGGGAGGTATACCCTTTTCTATATTTCACTGCTTATTACACTTTCAGAAACTTATTTAAATTGCGAGACTAACCTCTCTTTTTTATTACAGATTTGGTCCCACGAGTATCTCCGTATGATGTCCCCTGAGACACGTGATGCTGACGCCCTCATCATGCCCCAGGGGTTGAAATGGGCGAAGGATAGAGTCGGGCGGAAGACCGGGGCCCACGATTTCATTTCGTTCAGGAATTTCCTGACGAACCTGAGGGAGCAGCATGTTCACTGGCAGCCATGGCTTAGGGTGCTTCCTGATGCTCGTGCGGAGATCCGAGAGTCGGCTGGATATGACCGGACGAAACAACTTCTTGATGGGCCAGAGGGCCAGGCGTGGTACTTGGGAAAGAGGGTGACTAGGCAGTCACTGGCAGCCCCTGGATTCTTTGTGCCATTCCCTCCTCCCGACTCTATGAGAGCTACAGACACACTCCAGGGTAGCGAGCTTACGGTTGCTCTGATGGGCTTGGGTATCCATGACTTCGTGGACTCCCCCACTGGATACCCAGCGTTCTGTGCCGCTAACTGATGCCAAACTTCCCTCTGATGGAAGTGACTCGGGTGAGTAAATGATTCCTTCATTCTTTTATGAGTTTTCTTTCATCCTTATTTACGTTTCATTTTTTTGTTTGCAGCCTGTTCCTGCTGCGGCTCATCCTCCTGCCTTATCTGAGTGGGATTGGACCATGTCAACTGTCTCATTCGACGAGCCCTTCTTGACGACGATCCCCCGGCTCTCACAGGGTGCCCCTACTATTCCTCTTCATTATGATGTCATCCCGCGTGCTTACGTAGAGGAGGGCTTGACGTATGCCCACAACGTGCGGCAGTGGGTTCTCGGGCGAGAGTGGATGGTAAGAAACTTATCCCTGCCTTTCACTTTAACTTTGACTTTGACTTTGATTGCCTCTCCTTTTACTAATCTTTATTCTTGGTTCTTGTTTTTAGGCTGAGGGAGCTCGGGCGACTGCCGCGGCTTAGTTGAGGGCCCAGGTATGATCTTTACCCTTTAATTCTCAGTATTTCATTTATCCTTTCAACACTTTCCGGACTCATCCTCTCTCATTTCAGGCGGAGGAGATCAGAGTCCTGTCCCAACAGGTGGGGCAGCTTCAGTAGCGGCTCTAGCAGTTCGGCATTCCCCTCAGCGACACTCTTGGAGATGGCGGTGCTGGATGAGGTGTGGGGCGAGGCGGCGGTAGTGGTGGAGGTAGCGGTGGAGGCAGCGGGATAGAGTCAGAGGAGGAGCCCTCAGGCGTGTGACCCGTTAAGCCCGAGACTGGGGTCGAGGCTGATCTCGCTTTCTTCCTTACCTTTTTTACTTTTGAGCGTCCCGGGAGGATATATACTTTATTCAGATGATTGTATATACAAATACACTTTATTTTAATGGCGGCTTTAGGATAGGCACTTGGATGTCTTTTACATTTTCTGCTTTTCATTATGCTCATTCACCGTATGTGTGACCATAGCTTGGTCCTTTTATAATGCTTTCATTTTCTCTTACCTGCCGTAAGTGGGACCATAGCTTGGTCCCCCCTTTTATTTGAGTTTTGAATGCTTCTATCTCTTTTATTTATTTTGAAATGAACAAATGAATGAATGAATGGGTGAATGTATGCGGCCACGGCTTGGTTTTGTTGTACGTGCTGCATGATGGGCACGTTTTATCGTTCTTTATTTAGTTTTCTGTTTGCAGGTGGGCTGAAACTGTTACAAATGGTCCCTGGCCAACAAAAAACTCAGAACGACACTCGGTGAGGTCTCAGCGGCACTCGCTGAGTGCCGCAGCGGCAGTCAGCGAATGCTGCAACGGAACTCACGGACTGCCGCGCGGCACTTCGTTGAGTGCCGTTCTACTTTACCGAATGCTGCCCTGACTCCAGGCATATCTAACTCCATTTATACCCTCTTTTCTTCAAAACTCCGCAAAACACTATCTTCTTTCCATTCTCCCCTCTCTCAAATGGCCCCCGTTAGCTCTCAAATCCTTTTCCCGTGGATGGATACCCTCTCTGGTATCGATAAGCTCAACTTCGAGTGTTTCAGGCTAAACGACCTCTTCTCCTTCCGGTGAATGATTCTGAACGAAAGTTTACTTCAAGCCGCTGTCCGATGTTAGGATCCTTCGCTCCACGTCTTCCGTTTCAGTCATCAAGAGATTTGTCCTTTGTTTGAAGAGTTCAGTGCTATCCTTCATACTGACCCTTCCGCGGATCTGACTGTTCCTCCGGTACAAGCCGGGTATGTTCAAGACTTGGCGGCTCTTCTCCATATTTCCCGCGGTGCTGCGGGCTCTTTCATTCATGACGGGCAGGTTGACTTCGAGTGCCTCTCCTCGGTTTATGCTCTCATTAGGGATCCTTACGATAGCGGGTATCAAGTTATACGGCATAGCGCTCTATCGATTGCTATGCTTTCTTACTTTCTCTTTCAGTCATCTTCCAACATTCTCATACCTATTGCCTGCGGTTTGAGAGAGATGAAGAGTGCAGTCATGCTGGTTCTCGGCGAGACTCTAATAGGACTGGATCATGCTCATGCTACCCGGGCCATATTATCTGCCGGGGCACCTTTTGTTCTGCAGATTTGGCTCATGGAGCATTTGGACCTCTTTATACACACCTCCCATCTTCGCGGGTCACTTCCTTACGATCGTATGGAGATTCACATCTTATTTCACTCTGCTAATGCATGGCTCGGTTGGCTCCAGGGTCTCTCTTCCAGTGATATCTACTGGATCTGTCCGTAGTGGATTCATCGCTCTATTACTGTACGTCTTCCTGGGCGACCTGGCATCTGGCTGCCGGGCTTGCGTGCTACTACTTTCTACATTCCTGATTGGGTGGTCCGCCAGTTTGGACTTTTACAGGATACTACTGAATCTGTGACTGCTAATTTCACCAGGGGGTCTACTTTGCGCCCTTCTATTGTGAAGGCTTTCATCGAGGCTTGGCACGATAGGGTCTCAGCTCCTTTTCGGAAAATCCCGGCTCCTACTGTGCCCACAGCTGAATACCTTCTTCAGATTCAAACACTGATCTAGAGACAAGCTTGTATTGATGAAAGTAAGACAAAACATGATGAAGTTCTTAAAAATTTCCGACAAATCCTGCCTATCCTTTTACGCTTTTGAATGTGATTTTCCTTATTATTTTTTTTCCTCAAGAAGTGTTGTTATCTTTAGGAAAGTTCTAACATGTTTAATCAAAGTGTTCACCCCTACGATTAATCTTTTATGAAAAATTCTCCTTTCAATGTCTTTTCTTGGCTCTTTACTTTGCCCTTTTTTTTTTGCTTAAAGCTTTACTCCTTCTATACCATGAATTCTCGTTTGTTTCTTTATAGTACTCATTTTGATAGCCAGGAGATCCCGAGATGGGTTTTAGGTAAATATCTAGGTTCTTCGGATAGCAAACAGAGTTTGCCCCTGGTTTTAGGGCTTCAAAGTGGTTCTGGGCAAACGCCAGTTTGCCCCTAGTTTAGCACATGTTTTTTTTTTTTTTTTTTTTTTTTTTTTATGGACCGAAGGCTTTGGAGAGCCCGCCTACTTATCCCTAAATGGGTATCAGGTCCCAAGTAGTTCAACTTAAGGCTGCAAAGAAAAGCGCCAATCAGGCAATTATTTACTGACCGAACCGAGTAGGTTGCCTACGTATCCCCTAACGGGAATCAGGTCAAGCGTAGTTCATCGAGGTAGGAGGCTTTGAAAGAAACGGTTTCAAGCAAAGTATTTCTTGAGGCGATCGAGGTTAATTGGTTGCTTAAATTCAACCCCGTCCAGGTCCATGAGATAGGCCGCCCCTCCAGAGAGGAGAGTCTTTATGATGTATGTCCCGACCCAGTTGGGTTTGAATTTTCCTCTGGGGTCGTAAATGGGCACTTTCAGTTCTTTGAGGACTAGGTCACCCTTAGCAAGCTTCCTTGGGCGGACCTTTTTGTTGAAAGCATGAGCTATTCTCTTCTGATATCCACGAGTATGGTTTATTGCGGCCAATCTCTTCTCATCGAGCAACATCAACTCCTCATACCTTCCTTGCATCCATTCCGATTCGGTGATCTCACACTCTGCCAAAACCCTAAGAGAGGGTATTTCTACTTCGACTGGGAGAACGACCTCCATACCGTAAACCAGCAAATAAGGTGTAGCACCCGTTGAAGTTCTCACCGAGGTTCTGTATCCCCACAATGCAAATGGCAGCTTCTCATGCCAATCCTTGTACGTATCCGTTGTTTTTCCCAAGATTGCTTTAACATTCTTATTCGCTGCTTCTACTGCTCCATTCGTCTGAGGCCTATACGGGGATGACTGATGGCGAGTGATCTTATACTGTTCTGAGAGCGGGATAACCTCTCCTTGGAAATGACTGCCATAATCGGAGATAAATTCATTCGGGACCCCATACCTACAGATTATGTTTTTCTCGATGAAACTCACCACATCTTTGGCTTTCAAAGTCGCGTACGAGGCTGCCTCTACCCACTTGGTAAAGTAATCGATTGCCACGATTATGTATCGGTGCCCATTGGAAGCCTTCGGGACTATTTCACCAATGATATCAATCCCCCATACAGAAAACGGCCAAGGGGTGGTCATGCTATAGAGTTGTGACGGTGGGGTGTGCATTAGATTTGCATGAATCTGGCACTTGTGACACCTTCTAACATATTCAAAACAGTCTTTGTCCAAGGTCGTCCAATGATACCCCTGTCGGATGATCTTCTTTGCCAGCATGTGCCCATTCATGTGGGGTCCACATACTCCCTCATGTATTTCCTCCATCATTCTCTTAGCTTCTTTCCCATATAGGCACTCCAGATTATACCCGGTGTAGGATTTCTTCCATAGCTTATCTGCATAAATCACAAATTGAGCGGCAAATTGTCGAATCGCCTTTCTGTCCTTTTCTGAGGCTCCTTTGGGGTATTCTCCTTCTTTAATGAACTTCCACACATCCACATACCATGGTATTTCCTCTTCGCCTTCTATGGCCGCGACTGTCTCGAATGAGGGCTTATTTATGATTTCTATGGATAATGGGACCATCGTGACCCCTGAGGGGATCTGTATCATCGATTCCACGGTTGCTAGGGAGTCAGCCAATTGGTTTTCCTCTCAAAGAAGGTAGTAGAATGATATCTTCTTGAATTGTTCTTTCAAACTCTCTAAATAGTCATGATACGGCCTTAGCTTTTCATGTTTCACCCTCCAATCTCCCCGCACTTGGGATATGATCAAATTGGAATCTCCAAACACATCAACTTTTTCAACTTTTAAGGCCAGCGCCGCCTCCATTCCCACTATGCATGCTTCGTATTCTGCTGTGTTATTGGTTGAGTTGTACTTAAGCTTGGATTGGTTGAGTTGTACTTAAGCTTGGCGGCAAATGGGGTAGGGGTTCCATCAGGTGCTACAAGGATGACCCCGACTCCATATCCTAATTGATTGGCGGCCCCATCGAAATGCATCTTCCATAAATCCTCCCTTACCTCCATTACTTCTTTATCAGGGAACTTGAATTCTCCTTTCTCCCTAGTTTCCACGGCGAAGTCGGCTAGGTACTCGGCGATGGCTCTCCCCTTAACAGATTTGGAGGTGACATATCTGATATCAAACTCGGCTAGCATCATGGTCCATCAGGAAATCCTACTGGTCAAGGCAGGTTTTTTAAACAGGTATTTGAGCGGATCCATTCGGGAGATTAAGATCACGGGGAAGGCTAACATATAATGCCTAAGGCGATGGGTACACCAAACTAAGGCCCAACATGCCTTCTCTAAGGGTGAGTACTTCAACTCGTATCCGGCCATCCTTTTGCTCAAGTAATAAATGGCCTTTTCTACGTGTCCTTCTTCTCCTTCTTGGGCCAATATGCATCCCATTGAATCTTCGGTCACAGAAAGGTACAGCAGCAAAGGCTTCCCGGCTGAAGGTGGTGACCGGACAGGTGGGTTTTGGAGGTAAGTTTTGATCTTATCGAAGGCTTTCTGGCACAGGGTATCCCACTCGAACTTCTCTCCTTTTCTGAGCAATTTAAATAGCGGGTCGCAGGTCATGGTGAGCTTTGAGATAAAATGGCTTATGAATTGTATTCTACCCAGGAACACCCCAGCTCTTTTTCATTTTTGGGTGGTTGCATCTCGACTATGGCTTTGATCTTGGTCAGGTCTACTTCGATCCCCCTCTGAGTAATAAGGAACCCTAACAATTTTCCTGTGGTGACTCCGAAGGTACATTTCTGTGGGTTTAATCTCATCCTAAACTCTCTTAACCTCCCGAAGAATTTTCTCAAAGTCTCCAAGTGACCTCCCCTCTCCTTAGATTTCACAATCATATCGTCCACATACACTTCCACCTCTTTATGGATCATGTCATGCAATAAAGTGGTAGCAGCCCGCTAATATGTTGCTCCTGCATTTTTGAGCCCAAATGGCATCACCCTATAGCAGTATGTCCCCCATGGCGTGATGAAAGTGGTTTTCTCTCTATCTTCTGGTGCTATCAGGATCTGGTTATAGCCAGAGAATCCATCCATAAAGGAAAGAAGCTCATGTCCGGCGGTGTTATCAACGAGGACGTCAATATGCGGTGAAGGGAAATCGTCTTTAGGGCTTGCTTTGTTTAGGTCTCAAAAATCAACGCAAACCCTAACACGACCATCCTTTTTGGGGACGGGCACTATGTTGGCGATCCATTCTGGATACTTGGTGACCATTAAGAATCTGGCTCTTAGCTGCTTTTCAACTTCCTCTTTAAATTTGAGTGCCCATTAAGGCCTCATTTGCCTCAATTTTTGTTTTACTGGTTTAGAATTTGGGAAAATGGGGATGTGGTGTTGGACTATCTTTGGATGAATACCTGGCATATCATTATAAGACCATGCAAAAATATCTTTGAATTCATTCAATAGATTGATTAGTTCTTTACTTTCTTCTTTGCCAAGTGTAGAGCCGATAAAGACATTTTGAGGATTATTTTCATTTCCCAGATTAATTGTTAGGGTGTTCTCTATGATTTTGCATGCAGATTCATTTTCTTTTTCAATTAATTTTTGCAATTCATCAGGTATTTCACATTCATCACATTCATTAAGCACATTCGAGTAGGCAGAATCAGTCATTCTTTGATTGATCTTGTTAGGAGTGATTACAACAGACATAGCGATAGTAAGACGCCTCATTTGGGCCATTACAGACTCTGGGTAAGGGGGATACTTATCACTAGACTCAAAAACCCA
This sequence comes from Hydrangea macrophylla, assembly GCA_033977485.1. NCBI lineage: Eukaryota > Viridiplantae > Streptophyta > Magnoliopsida > Cornales > Hydrangeaceae > Hydrangea > Hydrangea macrophylla. The sequence goes on along the minus strand of CM066997.1, from coordinate 57,695,736 downwards.
CTCCTTGTTGGCCCCCCGCTTGAGCTCCACAGTGTTACAGCCCGGCAGTCCCCCGGTTTCTGTCTTCTCTTCCTTTTCTGGTTTTGGCTCTTCTTCCAGCACATCCTCATCATTCCCCTCCTCAACCTCGACTTCTAGACCCTTGTCTTCTTTCCCTTTTCCTTCGACTTTGACCCCTCCTTCGCTCAATAGGTCCTGCATGACCGGCCCGTCTAGTACACCAATCCAATCGTTAACGGTATCAGACTTTTCAGGAATTTTCAAAAACGGATCTTTGTACTCAGAGAATTCATGAGAGATAAAGATTTCGAACCCCGGCTTTAGACATTTGTCTTCCTGGTCCATCCATGGCTCTAGGAAGCCACAGAAGGGGAAATCTTCTCCTTCCTTCGCGAAGTAACCGTTGAGCTTTTTTTGATAGGGGTCTATTGGCGCGTCAGCTATCTTCTTCTTTGCCCTCAGTTCCTTTTTTCTCAGCTGGTAACCCAAACCATGAGTGTGAGTCTGAGTTGGAATGTGCGGGAAATCAGGCATGCCTTGATGATTCTTTCCCAATCCCATGCCTGGGAAGAAACCCATATTTTCATTATCCCTGCGACCAATGGACTGGCATACTGATCAAAGTATAGTGGCAGGAATTCTTTTGGCTTTTCCTCTTCAATCATGCCGACGAACTCGAACCCTCCCATATTTGCTCCTTCATGTAGCTACAATTCCAAAATCGGTGCGCTTGATGATGCTTCGGACAAACGAACCCAGCTGTCCCCGTGAATGTCATAGACTTTGCTCTTCCAAACGCATTTTACCTTTTGGTGAATGGTGGATGGTATGGCACCCAAGCTATCCAACCATGGCCTCCCTAGCAGTAGATTAAAGGAAGTGGGGATATCAATGATTTGGAATTCAACTTCTTTCTCCACTTGTCCAATAACAAGATTAAGAAAGATGATGTCCATCACCATTCTCTGAGTGTTGTCATATGCCCTGACCTTTTGCTGGGAAGGTACGAAAGACAATTCATATAAGCCCATCCGTTTGGCTGTTCGAAAGGGGCATACATTCAGAGCAGACCCGTTGTCAATGAGATAAGCGGGCACGGTGTTCCCCAAACATTCAACAGTGACACACAACGGCTTGTTGAGCATGGGTCCTCCGGGGGGCATGTCATTTGAATAAAAGGTAATAGCCAAGGTTAGAATTTTGCCAATCATTCCCACGATATCTTCGGTGCTGTGTTGATGGGAACATCAAATTGATTTAGGGTGTCCAACACTGCCTGCCTGTGGCGTTTTGATGCTATTAGCAACCCCCAAATGGTGATATTGGCCTGAGTTTTCTTCATCTGCTTTAGAACCCTGTCTTCTTCCTCTTCTCCGTTCATCTTCCCTTTTCCCTTGTCCAACTCTCTCCATGGATGATCTTCCTCTAGCTCATGCGGTTTAAAGTGTCTGCCTGACCGAGTTAAATGATTGACTTCTTCTCTTGCCCACAGATTATCAACTTCTGAATCAACTTTCAAGGTACCCTCCCCTATCTCTATTTCTTTGTCTCTTTCATACCAAAGATCGTCTTCTATGTGGCTCACGTCTCGACTGTCACTCCCTTGAACCCACCAGTCTAACTGTCCCATTCCACTCTTCTCCGGCTGATCCTCCAAAGCACAGATTGTCGAATCCTTAGGTAGCTGGTATGACTTTCTTGGTGTCCTGACCTTAGTGATTAGCCTAGACGGATCGAAGGTTGCTTCTTCCATCCCCAAGAGATAAAGGCCCTGCGGTAGTGGCACAACTTGATGATTCGGAAGCGAATTTCTAGTAACATTTCGAGCTTTGGTAGGTGGTTCTGAAATTACTTTGTTATCAATGAGGTTTTGGATTTCCTGCCTTATTCTCATACACCGATCCGTTGAGTGACCCTTCTGCTGATAAAATTTGCAGAAGAGGTCTCCTTGGAAATTTGGCGAAAGTGGACTTGGTAGAGGACGAGGTTCCAACTGACGGAGATGCCCCTTCGCTAACAGTCTATCGAGGGCAGTTGATAGTGACACCCCCAAATCTGAGAACTTCCTTGGTGCTTTGTCCCCTCCTCTTCTCGGTGTTATGTCGAATTTCCTTTATGGCCCATTCAGTGCATTGACATCGGTGGGGCTGGAGTGACCCCCGTTTGTCCTCCGTTGGACCCGTAGTTTGGCCTCTTGTACCGGTTTGGTTGTTCCTCTCTCTTGATTACCCCCTCTTGGATTGCATCTTCTATCCTCGTCCCGACATCGAAAACCTCAGCAAAGGTGTTGATTAACTGGAATATCATATTTTCTTAGTACACTAGCTGTAGGTTCTTCATCAGCATTCGGATCTGGTCCTTCTCAGACGGCCTTTGTACCATTTTAGCTGCCTTTCCCCTCCATCTGCTCAGGTATTCGGCGAATGATTCTTTGTTCCCTTGCCTAGTGGTCTCCAAATCTCGGACAGTGACATCTAAATCTTGATTGTACTCGTATTGTGCCACAAATGCTTTGATCACTTCTTCCCACACCCTGGTTTTGCTTGGTTCGAGAGTAAGATACCAGGATAAAGCAACCCCGGTCAGAGTCTGTTGGAATAGGACTGCCATTATGGTTGTGCTCAGCCCACTTAGTTGGAAAGCCCCAATACACATCCTTACATGGCTGCGAGGATTCCTAGTCCCGTCAAACTTGTCAAAAATTGGCATCTTGAACCCGACAGACAGCGTCTCGTGAACCCCGTCATACAGACCTTCCAACTCCATCAAATAGGTATCAACTCCCTGAGCTTTGCACATCACCCTTTCCAACTTCTCTATTTTCTCGGTCAGTAGCTTCTCCTTCTCAGCTTTTTCTCTGTCTCTGTTGGCCCGTAGTGCATCAGTCCATTGTGCCTCCTGATCATCGAACCAATCTCCTTCCCCTCCTCCCAAAGGTGGGTCCATAACAGGCGAAATGACATGTGGTGGTCGGCGATTCAGTTCTTCTATCATCCCCATCATACGGTTCATGTATTCGGCCTGTCGCCTCATTTGCTCTGCTTGTTGTTCTACCAGTATCCTTAACCCGGCCATTTCTTCGTTGTTTCTTTCTTCGGTCATGTCAGCGTATTCTCTTCTTACCAGCTTGGCCGTGGGATCCCTAAACCACGCTTGGTTTGACGTTGATGCTATTTTTGCTCCTACAACAAATTTTGAAATTTTCTTTTTAAGACTTTTTGCCCACTTTCTTTTGTCACACAAAGATACATTTTTTAAAAGACGTTTAGTAAAAAACCTTTTTATATGTCACACGGATGCAATGCATGTGTGTGTGAGTGTGCCTATTCTACATGCCAAGGAAAAAGAAAAAATCCTAATCCTAACACATAAGCATATAAGTACATAAATCCTCACCCATGTCAAGTGCGCTAATTTCTCCTTTCATTGTGATCCTCTTTACCCCTTCAAAGTTTGAAAATTTTAGAATTTTTTAAATTTGACAAGCATTTCCCTAGATGATGGGATCTTTCAAATTCTTAAGAAGCTTTCCTTTGAAGGCAACAACATTTCTCAACAAAAGATGATTGGGTTGAAACTTTACTTTGAAATTCATTTGAAAAGCATTTCTTTAATTGGAGAGATCTCTCAAATACAATTCTCAAGAATTTTGGATTATATTTCTCAACCAAAAGGTGATTGGGTCGAAATTTTGCTTTGAAAAGCGTTTCTTTAGTTGGTGAAACTTTTCAAAATCTTTCAAGAATTTTGGGTTCCAAGAATTTTGGGTTCTTCCTTCAAAGATGGTTGACTTGAGATTTTAATCAAAAAGTGAACTCCAAAGATTTTTGAAAGAGCGATTGAATACCTTAGAATGAAGTTAGCAAAAATCTATTTGCTTCCAAAGACGTTTTTAAAATTCTTTGGGTAGGAGGATCACATGATCGGATCATTGTCGGAATCTTCATGAATTCGGATGCATACAAGGTTAATGATGCTTAGCTAACAAGATATAAGAGATGTAATCTTATAATCAAGATTCAGCATGTTCCCAAATGTCGTGGGACATGAGAAGGAATTGCTAAAAGGTGATTAAAGGGTTACACATCTTTCATCAAGCAAGCATTGTCATCATCTCAAATAATCCCTTTCGGGAATACAAAACTCCCTAGCACATAATCCTAATCCAGAATTAATTTCCTAAGGTCGAAGGGTTCTATAGAAAATACTATGCAAAGGCCGGGTTTTGGTCAGAAAAGGGACCCTTGACACACATCTGATAGGATGCTTCATATACCAAAGCATGGTACGAGATCAAGGGTGATCACACAGTCCCATGATGACTTGACCGACCGGGTTGCCCCGAGCCTCCAAGGTCATAGTTCCGTGCAATCGACTGGCTGGACTTGCAAGTGCAATGCAACAGGCACACAAAAATTAATTAATTCGATTAAAAGGATGATTTCAAGTCTAATCCTCGAGTGAACCCAAAATCAGAAATTCTGGTCTGCGAAACCAGAGATTCTGGGTTCGATCCCCAGCAGAGTCGCCAGATTGTGGATATCGCAATTTTTCTTACCACAACTTTTTCTTTTAAAGTTCTTTTAAATTTCAAATTCAAATTCAAAACAAATGAGTCGCCACTTAATTTTTAAAAGGAAAAATTAAGAAACCATTTCAAAAGGAAACTGATCTTTTGCGAAACCAAAGATTAACTAGGTCCGGGGATTATGGAATGAGAGAGGAAGGAGCCCGTTGGACTAAAACACCCTCTCTCATCCTATCTCGCGATAGGCCTCTACTTAACATCCTTTTAATTGAATTATTAATCTAAGCATGCCCTCAACTAATACATAGATATACGTATACATTACACAAACATGTCAAAATGGTGTAAAATTACCAATTTACAAAATATCATTCAAAAGCCACGTAATTCAAGTAGCAAGCAATATGATATGCAATAAAGAACAAGAGAACTTACCCAGGATCCAGCCGCGAATATTAAACGTGCAATGCATGCGATTAAGTACAACCTAAGAAAAGAGTCTCTAATCCACATATATACATGTAAGGCAAAATCTTAATTTTAATGTGTCGCGCATGAGGTTGAAAAATCGATAAAATCAATAAATTAAAATAAACTAAAGAGGTATTCAAGAAGTCATACCTTAATAGCGCTACAAAACAAAGGGTTAGTCCACATGATATACAAGATATAAAGTTAGAAATCACAATCCTACATTTCTAACTTAAATCTATCAAATGCAATTGAATCTATAGCAAATAAATCCTAATTACAAGTGTCAAGCCATATGGATGAATATGTTCATGAACAGGAATAAATTATAATATACCCAATTATTTAGATCACTTAAACTTTGAATTCAAACTTAATTAATCATTATTGAGACATGGTTTGACCCTTAACTCATGAAAATATCATCTAAGCCATTATTTATAAGATTGGTTAAAACTATTGTAGAATTCTGAAAATTGCTGAGAGCAGATCATAACTTTAAAGAAATAAAAAGCATGGTTCCCGTGGTTTGATCTAGATGCATTTTGGACACAAGATGCCTCTGTGTGTCTAGTTTTTAACCCAAAAAAGAAATCAAAGTTCCAATGGTTGGATCTCCGGGAATTGGACAAAAACCAGACATCACCTAGCATTCTACAACCTTCTGTCCAGAGTTCTTGCACGATTTTTTAAAAATAGCAAAAAAATCAGAAATGCTTTGTTCTTTTTGGGTGACTTCCTAACACATTAATCTACTTAGGAAAATTTATTTTGGGTCACAAATAGTTTATTAAGGTTCTGATTTACTTATTTCAAAAGAGTGTTACTGTTCTGAAACTCTGGACAGATTGTAGTGACTTCACAAAACTCATGACCAAACCACTTTAAACATGAAATCTCCTTAAAACAAAAATTGTAGTGGTAGAACTTTGAATTAGTGACATTTTCCCGTTGGTTTCACTTGATTCCAACGGTTAGATTTCGAACTAAAATCTTTGATCAAAATCGGTTTATGAATCCACTATTTCATTGTCAAGTTCAACTTTTATTTGTTAACCCCAACTATTAAACCATGAAGTTGGACTTAAACTAAATCATTTTCTCCTACCATTTGATGGTCATTGGAGGCTAAAGGCCTTTATATTTGTAGATTTCAAATGAAGTATGAATAAACTTCATGAAATCTCAAGATAATGAATCTAAACCATGGAGATGGGCTTAGACTCAAAACTACTTTCTCCTACCATTTGATGGTCATTGGAGATGAAGGTATGACTAATACTCATGAGTCTCAAAGGAATATAGAAAGGATTCCATGAAACATCAAGGTAGAGGACCCAAGTCATAAGTATGGACTTGGATCCATTTATTTGCTTATAAAATGAAGTGATGATCAAACTTTGACTCCCATATGAAGCATAAGCTTTCATAGAATCAAAGGATCCAACTCATGAGATTCAATTGAAGTATGGAAGACTTCCAAGAATCTCAAGAGAGAATTATAAACAAAAGAAAGAAAAGAAAGAACTAAAAGAAAAAGGCAATTAAAGTTTGCAAGTTCCCTAATAAAACTTCTAAAAAGGTTAACCAAAAGACCAAAAAAAAATTCAAGAGGATGAAGAAAAAAAACAAATTGTGGTTAGAGGATCACCTCCAATCAATCCTCAAAGCTTCTTTCCTTTTGAAGATCTTCCAAGCTCTTCTCCCTCTTTTTTGTAAACTCTCTCTCAAAATATATGTTAGTGTAATGGTAGCTCCTTCTTCTCTTGTATATTTTTTTTGTATATCCTCCCAAGGAAGATCCTCCTTCTTTTATAGACAAAAAATACCAAGTATTCTCAGTGAATTTGGAGTAAAAGACAGGTGTAAATGTCCCATTTGGTGGTACAATACGTACTTCCTGAAAATAGACAGACTGCTGCAGAAGGCGGCAGTCAGTGGATGCCGCTATGGCACTCCGTGAAAGCCGCGGCGGCATTCGATGACTACCGTTCGGCTCTCAGTAAGTGCCGTGCCAAATTATTGATTGCCGCATTTTCGTCAACCTTACTTTATCAGGTTTTTGTTTTTATCTGCATACATATACGTATTGTATCACAAAATACGGACTGTTAAAGCAAACGACAGTCAGAAATTGTCGGCGGCACTCAGTAAATGCCGGGCCGGCATTCTGTGACTGCCGTTCGACACTCACCGAATACAGTTCGGCACTCATTGAGTGCCGCAAAATACTGCCGTGTGCCGTTTTTTCTTAAACTTCCCATTTTTAGGTCTTTTCTTTCCTCCTTTTTCTTGAGGAAACTTATTTTCGAAGATTTTTTCCAAAAGTGATGTCTTATACCTGAATTCTCCTAAATACCTGTTATTTCATTCTGTGAAAATTTTACCGCATTTGGAGAACTTTCTGAAGAACTTGGAACACTTCAAATCTTTCGGTCCTTGTCATCATCGGATATGGAGGTGATACTCTCCTTAATTTGACGTTTGGTCAAAATCGGGGTGTCTACAGGTAGGACTGGATAACATTGGGAAAAGACTCTTGTGAATATGTAAGAAGGTTCCACAAGTGCCAGATCCATGAAAACATGATGCTTGTACCGCCATCTCTGCTCTATAGTATGACCTCTCCATGGTCATTCTCAGCTTGGAGGATCGATATCATTGGCGAAATTGTTCCAAAGGCGTCGAATGGGAATCGATACATTTTAGTGGTCATCAACTACTTTACAAAGTGGGTAGAGGCTGAATCTTACAGCAAGCTAGGGGCCAAGGAAGTGGCCAAGTTCATTAAGAAAAATCTCATCTGCCGCTATGGAGTCCCCCAAGAGATTATTTCAAACAACGGAAGTCATTTCAAAGCACAAGTCCGGGATCTATTTGAGGAATACAAAATCACTTATCATAAGTCGTCACCATATAAGCCGCAAATCAATGGGGCAGTTGAACCTGCAAACAAGAATGCCAAATTGCAAAGACTGGTACGAAAAACTACCATTTACGCTTTGGGGATACAGAACCTCGATAAGGATGTCTACAAGAGCGACTCCTTATTCATTGGTTTATGGTATGGAAGCAATGCTTCTGGTCGAAATAAAGTTACCATCCCTGCGAGTGATGTCGAATGTGAAATTTTAGAGTCTGACTGGATAAGGGAAAGATATAAGGAATTGGCCCTCGTAGATAAAAAGTACCGAGCGGGAGTCGACCATGTCCGAATCTATCAAAGAGGATAGCCCGTGCTTTTAACAAGAAGGTTCATCTGAGGAAAATTGTCAAGGGCAACCTTGTTATAAACTATGCGAGCCCCGATCTTTAATCCATGTGGGATGTTCAAACCGAAATGGATTAGCCCTTATATCGTCAAAACTATCCTTTCCGGAGGAGTAACCTACCTCATGGATCTCTATGGTGTCAAATTCAAAGAACCAATCAACATGGATCGCCTAAAAAAGTACTATGCTTGACTTTTTACCCATTTCCTTCAAGCCTCGCCCGAACTACGCTCGACCTGATTCCCACTTGCGGATACGTAGACAACCGCATCGGTTCGGTTGCTCCACCCACAAAAATAGCCCATCTCCTTCAAGCCTTGCCCTGAACTACGCTCGACCTGATTCCCACTAGGGGATACGTAGGCAACCACATTGGTTTGGTCGACACCAATATCAACCCACTTCTTTCTTACCACAGCCCAAACTACATTGGACCTGATCCCCGCTCGGGGGTACGTAGGCAGACTTTCAAAAAGAAAAGAAGGATGACTCGCTAGGTCGAAAATCCAAAAGGATTCCTAGGCAAAAATTAGACTTAAATCCAAAAGAAGCAATAACAAAAGAGAGAAAAGAGCTCAATAGGTCACCTCACTGGTGCCTAGGCAAAAGTTATGAGCATATGAGAGAAATAAAGTCGCGGTCCTTACCATAACCCAGAAACCGCCCTTCACACTAGGGGCAAATTTTGGCTACCAGCTTCGTTTACCTAAATCTCTTCTAAACTAGGGGCAAACTTCGGTCACCTATCTCGTTTGCCTCACAACCACCCATATCCCAAACTAGGGGCATACTTCGGCTACCCGCCTCATTTGCCTCTAATCACCGCAGCATGCCCAAGTAAATATCAAAAGCAACATCTGATCAAAATCATATTTTAAAATGTTTTTAGAAAACCAAATGCATAAAATAAGATTCTCAAAGTAACCAAGATTCATCGATAAACAAACTTCGAATATTACATAAGCAGAAATAAAGGAAAACATGAACGTTCTTCTGCAAAGAAGCAGTCATAAATATTAAAAACACTTGGAGGAAGAAGTAGAATTAGTCGAGTCTAGCTTTACTTTGTATCTTTTAAGGTCTTCAAAAATAGGCTTTTATTCGGTTAGTCCAACCCCTGATGAAATCAGCAATAGTGATATCCTTGAGTCTGGAAGTAAAGACCCTCTTAGTGAATACCTAGAGGGCCTCTTGAACTCGCCCGAACTGTTTGGCTAATCGATGAGGATGATAGAAAGAAGTCTCTCTCAGGCCCATCAACCACGCTCTTGGGTGATCCCCAAGGCTGGTAGTAATAGCATGATGGCCCCAATGCGCCACAATCCAGCAAATGTCTGCTTCAGAAGAGTATCCATTATACGAACCCAGTCAGCAAAAGTATACTGAGAATGAAGCACGACCCTACAAAAATAAACTGGTGGCACTCAGCCTGTCCACAGCTGGAGGCACCCCGTATAGCCAAGCCTATAACACCAAGGGTGCCCTTGAAAGAAGAATCAGAAAATGACTTCATGCGCAGAAAAGCCTTTTTCCATGCATAAATCTCGGTTTTGCCAAAATTGTCTCTCAGAATTCATATTCACTCAGGGTTATATGAACACAAAGTGTTCTAAATGTAGTATTCTAGTTATCCAGAAATCTAATTTTAAAGAAAAGTTCAAAATCGAGGTGCATTGAAAAGCAATTTTAAAAAAGACGTCGTTTGATTTCAAAAAGATGCTAAATGTTCCGGATGACTTCCAGGCTTCAATTGGACTTCAATTTTCATTTCAAAACTCCCTAAAATATTTGTTTTACAGAAATTCAACTCGACAACTTTCCAATAGTACGTAAACGAATGATTTCGGACACCAAAAAGCATTTTTACAAAAATCTGGAAAAGTAGTGCACCTAATATTTTAAACAAAGCTTAAAGGCAACTAGAGGAACCAAAAAAGGAAGTGGCAGGTCCCACTTAGGGTGTGGCGGTTCCCACCTAAGCCTCGACCGCATAGTTGCCCCCTCTATCAACCTTTTTGAGTTACAGACCCTTCTAGAAGCCCCTTACTGCGAGGAAATTGTCTGGAAACTGCGTTTAGGCACTGAAATGGCCATTTTAACCCTTTTTTGCTCTATAAAAATCAAGCTTTAACCCTGTAACTTAAGAGTTAAGTTTTCAAAACTCTATATATAGATCTATATGAGATAATCTTTGACATAAAAGAGGATATATAGACACACAAGTACATACAAGCATACTCAAAAGAGTACACAAGTGAATATACTTGAAGATACAATCACATATACTTTGAATTTTGAGAGAATTCTAGAGAGATTATAGTGAATCGTGAATTGATTTCTTCTAAAATGAACTTTATGATAATTAGATAAGATAATTGAAGAGAGTTTTGACATCAATTGCTTCCATTAAATTTCCATGGATGAGTGCTTGAAGAGCTTGAAGAACACTTGAAGAAGAAGATCTTCAAATCAACTTTGATTGAATAATTGAGAATCCTCCAAGTGGTAGACATAAATATTTATCTCTAATTCCTATTTCTTATATATAGATCTATAAGACTTGGATCTAGTTTAGTTTTGCTTTATTTGTTAGAGCACTCATCTTCTTCCTCTCTTGTTCTTCACACACTCACATGACTAGATCCAAGTCTCTTTGATTTTATTGATAATTCTCAAATTAGAGATTTATTTTCAGTTTGGTTTTTAATTTTGATTTCATTCTTCTATTTAATTTAAATCCATGCATACATGATTATACATATATATCTATTTTGAATTCTATGATGGTTTGGAAGTATGATATATGAGAAGGATGATTCCTATGTTCATACCTATCTCTTGATTATTCCTATTACCTAGAATTCTTATTGAATTTCATCTCCAATAGGATATTTGTAAGTCCCTTTGATCCATGATCCATAGTTCATCATAGAACATGAGGGCTAAATTTATTGGAAATCATGATAATTTAGTTGATCTATGAGTTTGATCTCTCTAATCAACTTCAATCATCACCTAAGATGTTTTTCTCACACTTTAAAATGAACTAGATAAAATTCAGCAAAACATATTGGTTTTGTCCATAAAATTTGGTCCACAAAAACCCATACTTTTATGGATTTCAATTTTTTTGGGCAAACTTTGATGAATTAGCTTTCATTCGATCCGTTTTGAGAACCTATAGGATTCATATGCTATTTTTAGAAATTGTTGAAAAATTGGTTGACAGATTTGGACATAGGCTCTTTATGCTTGAATTGCAGAAAATCTATAATAGTTATCGATATTCTGCTTTTTGGGGATGATTTCTAACTCATGTATCTATATGTCGATGTAAAATCGTGAGCATACGATTGAGTTAAGATCATTTCTAAGCATTTGAAGTTGATACAACTATTCTGGAATTTTCTAAGTTTAACTTCAAACATGATTATGTATACAAAATGGTCATACCATGATCACTCAACAATAATTGATGAATAAAACTTGGCTTAGAAATCATCTAGGATAAATTGATGAGAGTTCAAAAGCTTAGAATAACTTGATTAACATGATTCATGAATTTCTATTATGTTTTGTATTCCTTTGTCAAGTGATACCAAACTTCCAAAATAATAGAGTATGTTTAAAATAACTTCTCAGAAACCATAAGATCATGACATGTCCATGGGATTATTTTTGTCACAAACTACAATGAAATAGCTTTCTTTTGACACTAATAGATCTTCACATGATTTTTATAGAATTAATTATGATTTTAAGACCACTTTTGATAGAATTCATTAGAGGCTACTAAATTTGGAAATTTGATAGATGACATGCCTTCTTTGTTTATCATGCATATTATTTGCATGTTTTTATTTTTGCAATGCTTGGATATTTCTTGGTGTCTTAGTGCAGAGAATTGAATGCCGTGGATCCAGACTTCAATTTGTGAGCTTGCCTCGTCTACATGTGGCTTAGTACCCATGTATCGTGTACTATCTCTATCCCTTTTCCAAGATTCCTCTAGAGTAGTATGGTCTTTATCCAAATATCCAATCATTATTCAAGGACAATTTTTAAAAATTTTGAAAATACAAGCACTTTTTTTAAAAACTCGAGTCTTTTGAAAATTCCGGGAATATCCCTTTTGAAAATTTGCTTTGGAATTCCTTTCACAAAATCATTACAAAATTCTCCCTAGATTTTAGAGAATTTCAAAATTCCTATTTTGGTTTTCAAAAAAAAAAAAATCATGATTTCACACTTTGATGATTCAAAATTCAAATTCAGATTTTAAAATTTTAAATTTTCCTACCCCTATTTTCAAGAATCATGATTTCATACCATAAGCATCGATGGTTCAAAAATATTTTTAAAATTTACAAATCTCCCCCTCTTTCAAGATTTTCATGAAAAATTCTATTTTGTAAATATGAGCCATCAAGAATTTCAAAGCTAAAAAATTTAAAAAATAAAAAATAAAAAATTCTTGGATAATGATTGGATTAGTAAGGTAATTAGCATACTCAAGGAATCTTATATGCTTATGTGCTGATATGCTAGGTCTAAGCTAGATTAAGGTGCATTGCATTTTAGATTAGATTGCATCTTATCTGTTTTCCATACACTACACGAGCATTGCATATACGACTCACAAGTGCGATGTCTTTAATATACTTTTGAAAGGAAAAGATTTGTTTTCCTCAGAATTTTGAAAAAGCTTTCTTTGAAAATGTTTTTGAAAAAGGAAATGATTTTCCATCTTTTTCAACCCACTTTTGTAAATACCATTCTTTGAAAATTCTTTTGCAATAAAGATACCTGATTATTTAAAAACCTCAAATAAACCAGAAAATAAGATATGACCAAAAATTTGTATTCCTTCTTGGGTCAGAGCTCCGAACATTTGTTTGATCAGATCAGGGTTTGAAGAAGGAACAGCCAAGTCGACTAGGGTTGAGGATATGACATACGAAACTGATATGGAAGCCAGGTTGGCCGCAATGCAAACTGCGTTGGATCAGAGCAAAGAGCAAAACCGAGAACAATTTGCCACTATAATGAGAATGATTGAGAAGCTGACTAATCTGCCACCACCACTACCTCTAGTGAATCATGAAGAAGAAGACTTTGGGGAGACAGTTCAACCAAAGGTTCAGCTAGATCAGGAAACTCATGACAAGTTGGCTAAAATCGACAAGCTAGAGAGTGTGATCAGGAAGAGTAAAGGGGTTAATGAATATATGTTCGATATAGAAGGTCTGTGTTAAGCTCCAAAAGCAGAACTCCCTGATAAGTTCAAGATGCCCCATATCGAATTCTTTGACAGAACTAAAAATCCAAAGAGCCACCAAAGGCATTATATAGGAACTTTGCAGCCCATGGGCATTGGGTCTAACTATTTCACCGTGCTGTTTCAAAGAACTCCGAGTGAGGCAGCACTGTCATGGTATTTGACCTTAGAATAAGTTGTGGCCAAAGATTGGGAAGCCCTGGCTAGAGCATTTATGGTTTAATACTCATACAATCAGTCATTTGATGTTACTACAAGAGATCTGGAACCCACTAGGCAAGAGTACGAGGAATCCTTCGCAAGGTTCCTTACTCATTGGAGGGCTAAAGCTGCTCAGATGACGAACAAGCCTACTGAGAAAGAGCATGTTCGAATGATCATCAAGAACCTATAGCCTGAGTATCTTGAAAAGCTCCGATTCTAGTCTATCATGATATTTGAATAACTAATTGACATAGGTAAACTCGTTATATATGTAATGAGGGATGGGACAATCAAGAAAGAGAACACGAACAATCGAAGGCCAGTCTATCATCAGTCCACTGACATCAATGCATTATCTCCTCAGCCTTTTCAGAAAGAACATCGAAATACTACTTCGGCAAGAGGAAGTCAGAACCAGGAACAGTCAAGAGTGAATAGGGAAAAGAAGGCTCTATAAGACCTTATCTGACCCCTCTCTTGCACTCAAAGAAAGCCACTGGGTTGCCATTAATTAGGATAGACAAGCGAGCATATTTTAGGATATAATTCATCCTTGATCAGAAATACCAAAAGCTTAAAAACTTTGATAAGGAAGGACCAGTCCAGAGTATCAATTTCCTAATATCAAGCTTTATGCCAACATTACCGCCATAGCATCATTTCTTATCCAATGCATTGATGCATTCCACTATTACAGGATCTTATTCAATTCCATCTCCATCCATAGCCTTTGCTTGAACTCACTCTAAGGCGGAAGAACTGGAGCAGGATGTAAGGAAACTCTCTTGCTCCTTTCCTAAATTTAAACTAGCCTTGAGCACTACACTTAAGAGGATGCTAGAAAAAGGGTACTTAGAGAAATTGGAACCCAGGAAAGAGCCAGATCCTCTTCTGCCAAAATTCAGAACCCATTTGTACTGCGATTTTCACCAAGAACATGGGCATAGCACATATAGATGTTGGAGGCTCAAGAATGAAATTCAGAACCTGATTGAAAATGGTGTCATTGCTCCCTTACTGCCACAGAACATCAATTCCCTTGAGATAGGATCTGCACGCTATGACCCGACAATTTATATCTCAGATTTGGGGCAGCCAATGTCCCATGCAATTTTGCCTGATATTGTGGAGATGAACTGGATGCAATCTACCAAGGAAGATGATTGGTGCCTCAAAGACAATGTGTATGGGTCTGAAGGGTTAACCAAGGAGCTTAAGCCTTTGGTGGAGAATGGTAAGCTCAAGAAAGTGATGAAGTGATGATGTTCAAGAACAATTGCTTGTTAAAAATGAATGGATGCTTAAAAGGAATAAGCAAGTCATAGTGACACTCTACTTGAGATCAAGTCGAGTCCAGTTCAGTCTAGTCTATTTTATGTTTGAGTCTTGTCTGTCTATCATCAAGTTGTGCTTGAGTTTGTGTCGAGTACTGTAATCCTTCTAAGTAATGAAATAAAATCTTCATTTGCTTGATCTAATGTGCCTTATCATGAATGAATGAATCTCTAAGCTAAAAAGTGTCATTTCTCTTATTATTGTGAAAAATACATTGTTGATAATTTTGTGCATTCAAAAGAATCCTGAAAGGATCAGAAGTTGATTTTGTGTTATTGCTGAAGAAAGCTAAGAATTGATTAGTCTTAGTTTAAGAATCTTGAGATGCTTTTGCTTAAATCTTAAAAAGATATGCTTGATAATAACTCGGGACTAGCTTAGTTCCCTGATCTTTCAATTTCAAAATCTTGAGCACAGAAAAATGAGCCATTCAAACCTGTCTAAACTGCAAGCCATGTACACTTTGTCCTTGATGGTAGCCAAAATATTTCAAATAAACTACTTCTTTCAAAAAAAAAAAAAGAAAAAGAAGAAGCTCTCTAGGATGAAAACCCAAAAGGATGCCTAGGCAAAAGTTAGAGCACAAAAGAAAAAGAAGAAAAAAGAAAAAAGAAGCTCGTTAGGACGAAAACCCGAAAGGGCGCCTATGTAAAAGTTAGAGCATGAAAAAAGGAAGATTTTGCGTGTTGTTTTCAAAGAACTGATCCCAGCCAGCCAAAATTTTAGAAAGAAAAGAAAAGGTAGAAGAGAAGAAGAGGAAGGAGAATGAAAAAGATCGAGAAATGGGGAACATGAATTATCCCAAAATGTTGATTTATAATTTCTTTAAGTAAGCCCAAAAATTTGAAGGGCTAATCTTGATCCGAAAACATGTATGCTGTAACATTGGCTGGCTAGTGAAAAGGTGAAAAGAATCAACAGTCAAAAAACAAGAAAAAGAAAGAAGTAAAAGAAAAGAAGAGAATAAGGAGAGGTAGTTTAGTTTCTTTTAACGCTACCACAAGTGACCTACTTCAAAATGTCTGTCTGATGATATGACTTGAAAAGCCCCCCAATTCTTGAATCCTTGCTCTTTCAAAACCTCCAGCCTTTGAGGAACTATGCTTGACCGAATTCCTACTTCAGGATACATAGGCAACCTACTTGGTTCGGTCACTACATCTGAAACACTTAACCATACTTTAAATACCTTCCTTCAAGCCTCAGACGAACTACTTTGGACCTGATTCCCACTTGGGGTTAAGTAGCCGAGCTTCCCTGCCTCTTGGTCCCTAAACCTTCCAAACTAGGGTTAAAGCTTTCAAGTTTGCCTAGTGCCTCAACATACCACTGCCACACTAGGGGCAAACTGTGTTTGCCCAGACCTCCATTTATCACATCAACTAGGGGCAAATATCGTTCGCCTGTACCCCCTTCCACATTATAAGTGAATCTTGAGGTGTCAAGTATATCTTTGAAAACATTTGAAATGATTTGTCTCTTATTCTATAAGCTAAGGCACTAATTTGATGCATAGAAAAAGCATAGGATTGATTGAGATCCATATGGAGTATTTTCAAAGCATTTCTTTTTCAACTGAGTATTATCACACTAAGATGAAAAGTATACATGAAAAGCAAAGAGATACGTCAAACATGACAAATACGCATTATATCCTGGAAAATTGAGTTGTTTCCTCCAAACTTCTATTTCAGTGTCAAGAGTGTCAACTCCCTATGTCAATGTCTGTCAATCTCTATCGTGGTCTAGTATATTGTCATCGAGTCTATCATGATCTCAATCATGTGGGTTCAAAGTGATCTAAAATTGTAAAACTCTAAGAGCATCTAAAGGTGGATACAAGAAGAGGTTCCGAACATTGTTATTGCATCAATTCATTACGCTAATCAGAAGACCGACCTTGGGTATCTGCTAAAATAGATTAGTGTGCCTTGCATGGATATCTGCTAAAATTGATTGATGATTTATGAAGCACATCAAAATCATCATGTCTTTTGAGCACCTATCAATCATGGATCAGAATTATGATATTAGGAACTTTGTTTTAACATCGAATTGGTCTGATCTTGATGTATAAGCTTTAAGAGTGCTTAAAACTTGTTGGAATTGGTCTAAAGGACCCGTGGGAATTTGAATCTTGGTTTAAAACCATTCAAAGTTGAAGAAAAGTCCCCAGACATGAAGAATCGAGGACACCGCAGCTTAAAAATAGCCGAGAAATGATGATTTACAGCGAACTCCGTTATTTTAGGTTGATTATGTGCCGTCTCAGAACATGAACACTTGGGTTTGCAGTCTTTCAAGAATTTACAGAAGATGAATCAGAATACAAAATCTTCAAACCGTAATCAAGAAGTTTAGGGTCAAATTAAGCCTAATGCATTTACAAGAATGTTTGAGCTAGTCAAGGCACCGATATGAGTCTCAGATTGAACCAACAGAGCCTCCAAAATAGAAGCCTTTTACTCGCATCTCAGAATCCTAGATCTCCCAAGCAGAGAACTTTTAGATATTGTCAGATTTACCTCCAGAGGAAGGTTGAAAGTCATCGTTAGGAGACGCCCTTTACTTCACAAAGTCATCGTAAGGAGACACCCTCTGCAAAGTCATCATAAGGAAATTCCCTCTACCTTTGAAAGCCATCGTATGGAGATGCCCTCTACCTTTGGAAAGTCATCGTATTGAGATGCTCTTTACTTTTAAAAGCCACTGTATGGAGATGCCCTCTACATTTGGAAAGTCATCATATGGAGATGCCCTTTACTTTTGAAAGCCATCATATGGAGATGCCCTCTACCTTTGGAAAGTCATCGTATGGAGATGCCCTTTACTTTTGAAAGCCATCGTATGAAGATGCCTTCTGCTTTTTGAGAGTCGTCGTAAGGAAATGCCCTCTACTTTAGAAAGTCATCATAAGGAGATGCCATCCACAAAGTCATCATAAGGAAATTCCCTCTACCTTTGAAAGCCATTGTTTAGAGACGCCCTCCACTTCTGAATGTCATCATATGGATACACTTTCTACATTTGAAAGTCGTCGTTTGGAGACTCCCTCTACAAAGTCATCATAAGGAGATAACCTCTGTATTTGATAATCATACCAGAAATCATCCTTCAGTCTCAGGCTTTGCTTATCGTCAAAGACGATCCCTCAGTCTCAGCCTCTGTTTATAGTCGAAGATAATCACACAGTCTCTACAGATCATCCAAAGAATATAGACACCCTCTACTTCATATAAAGATCATGAAAGCATCATAAAAAATTTTTACAGTCTGTGAGAGAGTTATCGCATTCTTTTCATTAGATTTTGCATCTAGGGAACCCTCGAGGATGATTCTTCTAGCACGTGCACATTCACGTTTCATACTGCATCAGTATCCTAGGATAGGAGCATTTTATTCTAGTTGTTGTGTATGTGTTCTTTGTCTCCTCGCATGCTTGAACTATGACCTGGTCTGATTCTTGGAAAGGTTATGTAGGCAGCTCCAACAGAGCACGACCGGCAGCAGCTTAGATTTTATAGCCTCTACCTAGCATTGCAATGCATTCATGCTTTCGTGATTTCTTGATTTTCTCAAATTTTGAATTTTTTTATTTTTTCCGACTTCTGTTTTTCCTGAAAACCTCTCAGTATGGTTATTGAGTGCCTTCTAGCTTTGGCACTCGCTTACAGTTCACGTTGTTCACAAACAAGCTCTGCCAAAGAGCGGCAAACAGTAGACACCCAATTTGACCACACTGATAGGATTTAGGGTGGACAATGTCTTGGAGGATTCAATGATGAAAAGTACCCTAAGAAAGGTAGTGGATTCCACACAATCGAAAGATCGAACTGCGAAAAGTGACTTCAAGCTCAGAAAAGCCATTTTCCAAGAATAAATCCCTGCTTTGTCAAAATCGTCTCTCAGAATTCATATTCACTCAGGGTTATATGAACACAAATTGTTCTAAATGCAGTATTCTAGGTATCCAGAAATTCAATTTTAATGAAAAGTTTGAAATCAACGCGCATTGAAAAGCAATTTTGAAAAAGACGTCGTTTGATTTCAAAAAGAAGACGAAAGTTCCGGAGGGCTTCTTGGCTTCAATTGGACTTCAATTTTCATATTCAGCTTGACAGCTTTCCAATGGTACATAAACGGACAATTTCGAACACAAAAAGCATTTTTACCAAAATCTGGAAAAGCAGTGCACCTAATATTTTAAATACAGCTTAAAGGCAACCAGAGGAACCAAAAAAGGAAGTGGCAGGTCCTACTTAGGGGGTGGCGAGTCCCACATAAGCTGCCACCTCATAGTTGGCCCCTTCATCGAGCTTTTTGAGTTCCAAACCCTTCTAGAAGCCTCCCATTGTGATAAAATTGCCTGGAAACTGCGTTTAGGCACTGAAATGGCCATTTTAACCCTTTTCTGCTCTCTGAAAATCCTGTTTTAACCTTGAAACTAAAGAGTTAAGTTTTCAAAACTCTATATATAGATCTATATGAGGTTACCTTTAACACACAAAAGGATATATAAACACACAAGTGCATACAAGCATACACAAGAGAGTACACAAGTGAATATACTTGAAGATACAATCATATATACTTTGAATTTTGAGAGAATTCTAGAGAGAGAATAGTGAATCATGAATTGATTTCTACTAAAATGAACTTTAAGATAATTAGATAAGATAATTGAAGAGAGTTTTGACATCAATTGCCTCCATTAAACTTCCATGGATGAGTTCTTGAAGAGCTTGAAGAACACTTGATGAAGAAGATCTTCAAATCAACTTTGATTGCATAGTTGAGAATCCTCCAAGAGGTAGACATCAATATTTATCTCTAATTCTTATTTCTTATACATAGATCTATAAAACTTGGATCTAGTTTGGTTTTGTTTTATTTTTTAGAGCACTCATCTTCTTCCTCTCTTGTTCTTCACACACTCACATGACTAGATCCAAGTCTCTTTGATTTTATTGTTAATTCTCAAATTAAAGATTGATTTTCACTTTGGTTTTCAATTTTGATTTCATTCTTCTATTTAATTTAAATCCATGCATACATGATTATACACATGCATCTATTTTGAATTCTATGATGGTTTGGAAGTATGATCTATGAGATGGATGATTCCTATGTTCATACATATCTCTTGATTATTCCTATTATCTAGAATTCTTATTGAATTTCATCTCTAATAAGATATTTGTAAGTCCCTTTGATCCACGATCCAAATTTCTTCATAGAACTTGAGGGCTAAATTGATTGGAAATCATGATAATTAAGTTGATTTATGAGATTGATCTCTCTAATAAACTTCAATCATCACCTAAGATGTTTTTCACACTTTAAAATGAACTAGATCGAATTCAGCAAATCAGATTGGTTTTGTCCATAAGATTTTGTCCACCAAACCCATAGTTTGACGGATTTCAAAATTTTTAGGTAAACTTTGATGAATTAGCTTTCAATCGATCCGTTTTGAGAACCTCTATGATCTATATGCTATTTTTAGAAATTTTTGAGAAATTGGTTGACAGATTTGAACATAGTCTCTTTATGCTTGAATTTTAGGAAATCTATAATAGTTATCGATATTCCACTTTTCGAGGATGATTCCTAACTCATTTATCTATGTGCTAATATAAAATCGTGAGTAAACGATCGAGTTAAGATTGTTTTCTAAGCGTTTGATGTTGATACAACTATTCTGGAATTTTCTAAGTTTAACTACAAACATGATTATGTATAAAAAATGGTCATACCTTGATCACTCAACAACAATTGATGAATAAAACTTGGTTTAGAAATGATCTAGGATAAATTGATGAGAGTTCAAAAGCTTAGAATAACTTGATTGACATGATTCATGAATTTCTATTATGCTTTGTATTCCTTTGTGAAGTGATACCAAACTTCCAAAATAACAGAGTCTGTTTAAAACAACTTTTCAAAAACCTTAAGATCATGACAAGTCAGAAACTACAACGAAATCGATTTCTTTTGACACCAAATAGAGCTTCACATGATTTTTGTAGAATGAATTATGATTTTTACAAGAATAGTGGGCAGTTCTGGTCCACTGCTCCCACAACTCTTATTTCTCGAACTTCAAAAATGGTAAAGAGGTTCTACTTTTTGGAGAAGTTCCCTAAGACATTTATCTAGCTTTCTGTTACAGTTAACCTAGCTCGTGTTTAAGTCCACTTTTGATAGAATTCATTAGAGGTTGTTGAATCTGGAAATTTGATTGATGAAACGTTTTCTTTGTTTATCATGCATATCATTTGCTTGTTTGTATTTTTGGAATGCTTAGGTATTTCTTGGTGTCTTAGTGTAGAGAATTGAATGTCGTGGATCCGAACTTCGATTTGTGAGATTACCTCATCTACATGTGGCTTTGTGCCCGTGTATCGTGTACTATCTCTATCCCTTCTCCTAGAAATTTTCTAGGTTTACAACTTTGTTTTCAACGATACATTTCCTTTAGGATAGTCCCTGTTTATATGATTATATGTTAGAGACATCTTATATAGGAATTGTTAGGGATATACACTAAAAACCATGCTTTATGTAGTTGATTTATTATTCATTTAATAAAATCAGTTAATCCATTTTTTTATGAGAATCTGTGTGGGCAATGTTTGTATTATATTATTTATTTAATATTATGCATGTGTGTCTCTCATTCTATATTATAGGTGGTTTGGTGTGTAGAGTTCGGCTTACACAAGGAAGATCAGGCCATCAGATATTATAGAATGTAAGATTTTGGTTTACAGTCTTAGATGGGATTGGACATACCATCGGTAGGACTGCAGCATGGTGTTGTAGTAGGTTTGTCTTGACTACGGAAAACGGTATAGTTTCAACTCACTATGCTGGTACACTTTGTATATTAAACGGGACTGACTTGGGGTAAATATCTTTATACTGACTTATAAGATAATTAATACCTCATGGCTATTATGAGTGCTTATGCTCTAAATCCTAAGTTAATTTATAGACACGTACATTTGATATTTACACTTTGATCCCTAAAAGGGCGAGATCCTTAAATGGGTCAATATGTCATTGGATTGGGTGGCAATATTAATTGTGTGGTGGATATTAATTAATGATGGAGTCCATGTCTCAATTTTAGGATTGATGATATCCCCTTGAGAAAGCTTATAAGTTTTGATTATGTCAAACCCTGCAGGTGGATTTTGTATCCGACATATCAGATAAGTTAATCAGAGAATCTCAAGGAATTTTAAGAAATTAATTAAATATGATTGTCAGTAATTATATTTAATTAATGGATATCTGTAATCTTAACATGGGGAGATAATAAACATTTAATGACATGGAGCTCGAAATATATTTTTGAGATAAGGGTGGGAGTGCAATTATAATTCTTTAGTGGTATGAATCATAATTTATGGAAATAGGAATCGGATTCAGTTCGAATTAGGGTTTCCTAATTCCATAAGGAAGGCTATTCCTTATTGACTTCTTATGGTCCCTATCGTAGCCTATAGAGGGAGAGCAGAAAACAGAAAGGATTTCGAAAGGGCCCACACTCAGTTTGATATTCTGGCAGCAAAGGAATACGGTAGAAGATCGTGAGCTGTTATCGAGCCTGTGTTCTCGATTCGTCTACTACAGCAATCCGTTTTAGCAGTTTAAGGTAACCCTAGTTCCGCCCTTGTAGGGTTATTGTAGTTTTCACGTAATTTTTTTTGCAGTACCAACTTATACGCGCTGTCAATGGATTCTGGGAACACAGTTTCCTAACAGGAATGTTGCATGATTGCATTGCACGTTTCCTTTCTTTTTTCTTTTTGCGACTCCGCTTGAGTTAACTCAATGTAAGTCTTTTCGTTCCCTTTTGCATATCATGACATGTTTCCTTTACTTGCATCGGCCCTAGGCGGGACTAATCACTATAAGTATTCCTGTCTCTTGTATTGCATGTGCATCCGACTTCTACTTGATTTAATCTCTTGACATGATTTTCCTTAGATGTTCCATTTTTGACATGTATATATATCTAGTATGTTTGAGGAAACAACACCAATTATGAATTCAGAACAAGGATATTTGAATCAAGGCCTACCGTTCGGTAGGGCGAGGTGGGGGTGTTTTAGTCCTTCTTGGGCTCCTTCCCCTCTCGTACCAAGACCCCTGAACCTAGTTTCTAGTAATGAAGGGCGAGTAACCTTATTTAATTTTGGGCAAGTCAAAATTGGGTTTCCTAAATCTTGATAAAAATTAGTTGACTACTCTTTGTCTCTAGTACGCGTGAGGAAGTCCTAGTTTTCCCTGAAGTGTGCTCCTTGGGATCCGTCCTGAGACACTATCGAGGGAGAACGCCAAGACCCTCAATCGCATTCCACGGTCCACAATCGTGCCCGTACTATGGAGCTCATTTATATAGAGATGGGATGGATGAAATTTGATGATGAGGATTTTCATGCTACTAAGCTACAGGCTATCCTAGCCAATCCTACACAGGCACCACCAGCACCGTGGCCTCAAGTTCCAGCACAGCTCTAGTCATTAGCCAAAACCTCAGATATAGCCAGACATACCAATTTTCTCATACAAAGAGCCCATAGCATCGCCAGTTGCACCAGTTAAGGAGGATACTCAGGAGGATATAGATCCTGAGGATGATGATGTCGAGGATCCTGACAGTCCAAAGATGGAGCCTGAGGAGGATGATGATGACCCTATGAAGGTCGAGGGGGATAGATATGATGAAGGAGACGAGCATGGAAAGAATGATGGGGGAGGTGAGGATGAGCATGAGGATGATTCTAATGATGAGGGAGGTTAGGATAAGGAGGATCATGATGACGATCAGTAGATTAGGTTTTTGGGAATTCCATTCATAATTCACTATTTTCCCTCTAGAAAAGTCTTAAATTCAAAGTATATTCTTATTTATCTTGTAAGTATGTGCTATGTTATCTCTAGGATATTCAAGATGTGATTAAGATGATCTCACATGGATCTACATATATAGTTTATAAAACTTATTTCTTAAGTTCGGGATTAAAATAGTGATTTTAGAGATCAAAATAGGGCTAAAATGGCCATTTCAGTGCCTAAACAAAGTTTCTGAGTCATTTCTTCACAATGGGAATCTTTTAGAAGAGTCTGAACCAAAAAATCTTGATGAAGGTGAAAACTTATAGGTGGGGGCTCCCACCTAAGCCGTTATCCCATTATGGGACCCGCCACTTGCTTTTCCAGCTTCCTTGGTTGGCCACAAGCCCTATTTCAAAATCATCGGCACTACTTTCCAGATTTTCATAAAAATGCTTTTGGGTGTCCGAATTCGTTTATTTTACATACTATTGGAAAGCTGTTGAGTTGAATTTTAGTATAAAAATATTCTGGGAGGTTTTAAAATCAAAATTGAAGGTTAACTAAAGTCCGGAAGTCTTTAGGAACTTTCGTCGTCTTTTTGAAAACAAACGACTTCTTTTTCAAAATTACTTTCCAATGCGCATTGATTCAGGGTTCTTTAAAATTGAATCTCTGGATACTGAGAATACTATGTTCAGAACACTTCATGTTTATTTATCCCTGGGTGAATATGAATTCTGAGAGACGTTTTTGAAAAAAATGGGTTTTTTTTGCTTGAAAAGGGCTTTTCTGAACTTGAAGTCACTTTCGGAAGTTTGATCTTTCGGTTGTGCGGAATCCAATACCTTCCACCGGGTACTTTTCATCATCGAATTCTCTAAGATGTTGTCCAGCCTAAATTGTAATAGTGTGGTCAAAATTGGGTTTCTACAGTCATGGTTTACAAGGTGATGGGTAGATGGGAATTTCGGACTTTTGACTTAAAATGGCGATTTTGGTCTGAGATTCTTCTTCGAAGAGAATCAAATTGCTTGTAAGAGTCTTGATTCTGATAGAACATATTCATCATTCATCTCTTGTAGTAAATCCCCCTATGTTTAACGATTCGGTCAAAATTGGGGTGTCTACACAATGCGGCTTAGTTCCCTAAACATTTCATTGAGGTTCAACATAAGTGCACCGACAATACTAAAAGCTTGATGTTGCTGCTTCAACATATCAAACATAGAGTCCAATATGTACCCGCAAGCCTTCCCATCAACTTTTAACCACTGTCAATATTGATCCACAAAAACTAATGGGGTATCACAGTCTAAATGTGACGGATAGGGAATGGTAAGAACACACATATCCCTCAATAGTTAATAATTCATTCAAGTTAAGCATTCATTCGACATAATTATTTCCAACTAGCTTATTCATAAATAAAGTTGTAACAAGCGGACTAGACATAATTAAATCTGAAATGTAAAATCATGTAATGAAATCAAAAATTGCAAATCATTAACTTGACAATTTAATGATACCTTGGAATTCCCTTAACCAAAACATTAATTACCTTTAGAGTATCATACCATGAAATTAAGCTTCCGAGGGGAGATCATAACTCCATAACTTGATTGGGAAAAACCTATCGTGACTATCCGCTATGCAAACTCTTGCAAAATAGTCCATGATACCTGAACCTTTGGTCTCTAATTTATTTCAATAATACTTCTAGGGAAGTCTCTTACTAAAATTATTATTCTAGTGTGCACCATCAAATAAACTTTAATGACAACTGCCTCAAGTAGTGCCTCCGAGGGGAGGTCAACTTCTAATGCGTCTCATTGATTCTATCCAAAGGAGACTCATGTCTATTAACCAATAAATAGACTACTGTTCGAAGGGAGTGATTATGGATAAATCTATGACTCGCAATATTCTATCCACCTTACAATGAACAATTGATGGAAGACCGTGAGGTTATATTAAATAGAAGCCTCTCTCCCACTAGAATTTTTTTAGAAGTTCATCCCTTCGTACCCAATGACAAATAGCCTCTAAAGGGAATGATAAATAGATAAATCTGTGACACGAGGTATTTCCATCTTACAAAGAACTAAAGGGAATTTGAACTTAAAATCATAGTTTATTCATTTCCCATAAATATCTCATATTCATAAAATGTGTTTTGATATACTATTGATTATGCTCATGCAACAGAAATACATCAAACATATATAAAACATGCATAAGTAGTGATCTTGCCAAATTAAATAAATAATTAAACAAGCACAATCATTCAAGTCCTTCTCCTCATGGCACTATCTTCATTATTCCATCTCTTAGGCTTCAACCTTCATGGCTCCAAGCTTCACGGTTCCATCTTCATGGCTCCATTTATGGCTTAACCTTGTGGCTCCTCCATAGTATACATTTACAAAATCCTATACCTTCGAAAAGGCGTCCAAAGTATCTAGGAAAAGTAAATAACTAAATTGGCTAGAGAAACAATTATAGTTCTCCTATGCATTGGACTGAACTATGTTGCACTTTACAATGCCCCAAACTTTAGAATGCTTTCTGCTTAAGTGGTTAGTTGACATACATTCACAACTTATGTATGTATAAATGTTGTGGAACTACAAGCTTACATAAAATCAAATTCATGTATGCTTTCATGATGAATCACATTGTCAAACAATATCTAGGATTTTCTAGAAAACAAATTCATGCACTTAAAACTAGGTTTCTACAAACCTAAAATAAAAACTATTTTTTACTTCATAAAAAAGTTTCAATTTTAAAACAATTAAAAAAATTTTGTTATTAAGGAATCTGTCAAAAACAAATTCCGTTCCACTTAACCGGTTTATGCAACTATCCGGGAGTAACCGGTTTCTATGTCCTTCCCAGTATTAGAGTCGTACCCGGTACCAGTGTCTGGTACCCGTCGAGATTAGATCTGAACAGCTTCAGGATTTCAGCTTTAATCAGCACGAAAATGTTTTCTGCAGCATCTAATCAGCCTAGAAAATGATCAGATCTAAAACATAATTAATTAAAATTGATATTTTTGTAAACACCAATTAAACTTTAGATTGAAAAACTATCTTTTGTTTAAAATATTTAAAAAGACTAAAATCCTAGTTCATCATGAATCTATAATCCTATTATATGTAATTTAAACAAGATGACTCTGATACCAGTTATTGAAAAAACTAGTTCCAGTGTGCAACAGAAGGGAAGATTACTGTTCAAAAATTAGATCTACTTCTCATTTATATTACACGCAATAGATATACATACACTTTTATTTTTTGGAAAAAGAGTAAATAGAGTCCACAAAACTATACAGAATTACAAGGGGCATACCCCAGGATAAAACGATAAGCACAAAGACCATGCTCAAAAGAGTAACAAGAGAATATCTCCAGAAAAGAACAGGAGGCAATCAAGGATGGAGAGACTCCACACCCTTCCGCACCAACATGAAGAAAACAAGCCAAACTATAGACTTCACACCCTTCTCCAACCTGAATGATGATTGCTGATTCGAGGTGAAAAGTGCATATTCATAGCGTATTATGTGGTATTTAATTCATACTTTTATCCCCAAAGTCCCTACATTTAGGTGCATTCTAATAACAATGTTATTTTTATTGTGTTAATGCTAAAACATATGCTTATACGTTGTTTTATAGGAATTTGAATGTAAATCAATGAAGTGAAGCTAAAGAAAAGTGATTCTGGTGAAGAGAATAACAAAAGCAGCTGAGAAAATGCCATTTTTGACAATGAAGACTTCAGATTTGAAAGATTTTCCCAGAGATGTAAAATGTAGATCTTTGAGTTCCGATTGCGTGACCGTAAACGGAAGGTCAATCCGAGGTCTGAGTAAAATGTTATGGCCATTCTCCCATCGGTACGTAGAGCTGTCAAAATAAGAGGAGTTCAAGCCCTTGAGCAGAGTTCAATAGATTGAGAGTTCGATCGATCGAACTAAGCTCGATCGATCGAACTAAACTCGATCGATCGAACTTTATTTTCATCCAAAATTTTCGTAAACTCTGCAGGAACCCTATATATAAGTCGTTTTGATGCCAGACAAAGAGAGGACGCTCCAGAATGCGAAAAACAGCAGTTTAGGATAGTTTTAGGGTTAGATTAGGAGTAGGTTAGGTTAGATTCATATTTTTTTCCTCTTTCTCATTAATATATTGAAGATCATTGAAGATTCAAGTGGATTTCATGTTTATTTCACATTTATTTCAGATTATATCCAGGTTTTTCTTTTCAATCCTTGTTATTTGATTGTTATTAGTTTATATGCTATGATTACTTTAGTTTACTATTCTTGCACTTGTTTATTTATGTTTCTGTAGTTTAGACGTTGGAAATATGTGATGAAGTATTGATTTTTAGCTTCTGCCATGTATGATATAGAAAACCTGGGTTCGATCGATCGAATATATTTTGATCGATCGAACCAGAGCCATAGTCAATCGATCGAAGACATTTCGATCGATTGAAGGATGATGTTGTCCGATCGATCGAGAGCGCTTCGATCGATCGAACTTGTTGAATCCTAAGTGTTCCATGACTTTCTGTTTTAGAAGTCTGTCATCAAATTGTACCTATAAGCTCAGTTTGTCACAATAATTTTTAGAACTTGAAGCCTTAAGGCTATTTTCTTCAATGACTTTTGAAAATCACTTTGAATGCTAACACCATTTAGAGTGCAAGTAATAACCATTGTTTTAAACTGTCTTCCAAGTATTTTAAATCAACTGTGATGATGTAGTCCTGGTCAAGAAAGGGCTATTGATTCTTTATCTTTAGAAAAATATGGAATGCTGAAGAGGGATGAACTCCATAGAACATTAATGAGTATGCATGGTAGATGGTTAGGATGGATGTGGATTCTCGTATTTCCAACACCTTTAGTTTATCTGTTTAATTAGTTATGTTTCTATATGCTTAGTTTATTATTTAGTTTAATTCAATTGAGTAGGATTCATTAGAACCTCCAATCCTTCATTTTTATTTTCTTTTCTTTAGGTTGTAACTTAGTATATTTTCTTCCTATTCCTTCCCTGTGGGATCGACCTAGACTTATCCAGTATTACTTGCACGATCACCTACACTTGGGTGTTGCACAAGAGCGCACAACTTTTTAGTCGTGTCAAGTTTTTGGCGTCGTTGCCGAGGAAGGCAACTAGGCTAGAATTTTACTAAGTTATTTCCAATTTTTCTTACTTTAAAAAAAAAAACAAAATTTTGGACTTTTTCTCTCACAAGATAAAAAAATAAATAAATAGAATTCTTTTTTTTATAGTAAATATGTCTTATCCATATTACCCTCCATACAACACAAACACCATGAATATGTACACGTTAAGTAATGAAAACTATCCCCCAAGTTGGCAAGCACCCACATATGAAGCGCATTATCAACCTGAGTGCTACCAACCACCACAATGGGGAAATGATAGTGGTAGTCCCCTATATTATCAAATGTATCAAGAACCTCCACATGAAGAGTTCTACCAATCGCAATGGGGATATAACCAAAATAATATAGGATATAGTAGTAGTTCCCACGATTACCAAACGTACCAAGACTTTCCCTTTGGCGAGTTTTGTCCACAAACACAATGGGAAGGGGACTATCATAAGCAACAATGGGCCGAAACTTTATATAGTACTAATGAGGAGAATAACTAAGTTGAGAATAATGGTATATTAAAATTACTGCTTAGTGAAATGAAAAGGCTAGATAGTGCAATAGATAAATTAGAAACTAGATATCAACAAGCATATGCTAGCCAACTTTTAGAAGACTATACCAGTCCTTCAACACTACAACCTAAATTTCAAGACATTAACAATGGAATGGAATTAGAGGACAATGACGGGTTTATACCGAATGAGGTAAAAAACTCACTCGAGAAAGTGACAACCCAACAAGAACTCTAAAACCAAACCATTAAGCATGAAGTTATAGAACCATCTTCTCCTCAATATACAATCCCAGATATGTTTTATGCCTTTTAATCTTCAAACAACTTTGAGCACGTTGTGACAACCTTGTACTTAGCTAAAATGGATTAGTAAGCATAGCTTAGGTGTCTTGAGAGACTGTAGTGGAGACTAATAACCCAAGTGAGCTTTTGAGCCATTCATTTTTTTTTCTTGAGGGTTTTATAAAATTACTCTTACTTTTTGAAAAGCGTATTAATTCGTTGTAAGTCTCAATTTTCTTCATTTTGACTAATCACTAGAAGAGACGTTAAGGATTTACCAACTTTAGAGCTCTTGATTTACTGAAATGAATAATCCTATTAACTTAGAAGATGATTTCGGTTATCTTTTAACCATACACGCATAATATAGCCTTGGCCTACCTCTATTCTATTCCTTTACTTCACCTCTTGAGCATTATCATATTTACCTTGTCTACACAATCGATCCTAAAGTCAATACCTAACTCGAAATTAAAGTTCAAGCCTCAGTTCTTTATTTAGGAGTGATTGGGATGTGTTGCTTTGACAATAAATTTGTTAGTGTGAATAAGGGAAAGTTGGCAAAAAGAAAAAAAAAAAGAAAAAAAAAGAAAAGAAAAAGAAAAGCATGAAAAGTTAAAATAAAAAAAAGAAAAAAAGTGTCAATGGTTGTTTCAAAAGAAATAAAATAATAATAAAAAAAGAGTGTGGAAAAAAGAAAAGAAAAAAAAAGAGAAGAAGCAGAAGAGAGAGATTGGAGATGTGGGGAAGTTTGAAAAGTTGTAGTAGACATTGCAATCACATCCGTTGACCTAATTGAAAATCACAAGCCTCTTTTTTCTTTCACTTAACACCTCTTTTTCAAAGTCCTAATGATTCTAGGTAAATTGAATTTGAAATTAAGGTAACGAGAGAGTTCTCCACGGTATCTCGCTCTTCTAGTGAAAAGTATCCTTTCAGGAGACTTTGTGCACTATAAAATGTCTGTTTTTCAATTTAGATATGAGAAGCATTTGATTCCATTTACATTTACTCTTTATAGCTTCCATATCATGAGTGATAATTATTACACCGAATTCGAAGTGATTTCATTTTGAGAGTGTAATCCAGGTGAGAGTTGAGTCAAAATGAACGTCTTGATAGAATCTTAGGTTATGCGCGCTTTGAAATTAAAGTTTTGTATTTGGGTTGTCCATTCACACACACACTTGAAGATTGATAGGTATGGAACATTCTAATGACTTTGATAGTAGATTAACTATAATGTGTGTGTTGCATTGCTATGGCTTACTAGAGAGTTTCATGAGATTGTTGAGCTTAACTATATTGCTAAATGAGAGGAAAAATTTCTTGAAAACATTTAAACTAGAACCATTACCATAAACATGAATTTTGTGGGTAGATTCATTGCAAACCCTCACGAGACAACACTCGTCCACTAGGGGGAACCTAGGGGTTTAAAGGCTTGTTGCATAGGCTAAATGCAATCGCGATTCCTGCGAAAGTGGGTTAGGACTTTTTCTTTATTTTGTTTTTAATTTTTAGAGTTAAATAAACATTGCTATAGTTCGCTTCATTGCTAGGGACTAGCAACGAGCTAGTTGGGGGTGTGATTCGAGGTGAAAAGTGCATATTCATAGAATTATGTGGTATTTTATGCATATTTTTATCCCCAAAGTCCCTATATTTAGGTGCATTCTAATAACAATGTTCTTTTTATTGTGTTAATTCTAAAACATATGCTTATGCGTTGTTTTATAGGTATTAGAATGTAAATCAATGAAGTGAAGCTAAAGAAAAGTGATTCTGGTGAAGAGAATAACAAAAGCAGCTGAGAAAATGCCATTTTTGACAATGAAGACTTCAGATTTGAAAGATTTTACTAGAGATATAAAGTGTATATCTTTGAGTTCTGGTCGCGTGGACGTAAACGAAAGGCCAATCCGAGGTCCGAATAAAAGGTTATGGCCATTCTCCCATCAGTGCGCAGAGCTGTCAAAATCAGAGAAGTTCAAGCCCTTGAGCAGAGTTCAATCGATTGAGAGTTCGATCGATCGAACTAAGCTCGATCGATCGAACTTTATTTTCATCCAAAAGTTGCGTAAACTCTGTAGGAACCCTATATATAAGTCGTTCTGACACCAGACGAAGAGATGACCCTCCAGAATGCGAAAAACAGCAGTTTAGGGTAGTTTTAGGGTTACATTAGGAGTAGGTTAGGTTAGATTCATATTATTTTTCCTCTTTCTCATTAATATACTGAAGATTATTGAAGATTCAAGTGGATTTCATGTTTATTTCACGTTTATTTCATATTATGTCCAGGTTTTTCTTTTCAATCCTTGTTATTTGATTGTTATTAGTTTATATGCTATGATTAATTTAGTTTACTATTCCTGCACTTGTTTATTTATGTTTCTGTAGTTTAGACGTTGGAAATATGTGATGAAATATTGATTCTTAGCCTTTGCCATGTATGATATAGAAAACCTGGGCTCGATCGATCGAAGATATTTAGATCGATCGAACCAGAGCCATAGTCAAGCGATCGAAGACATTTCGATCGATTGATGGATGATGTTGTCCGATCGATCGAGAGCGCTTCGATCGATCGAACTTGTTGATTCCTGAGATGATTCTTTTAAGTATTCCATGACTTTCTGGTTTAGAAATCTGTCATCAAATTGTCCCTATAAGCTCAGTTTGTCACAACAGTTTTAGAACTTGAAGCCTTAAGGCTATTTTCTTCAATGACTTTTGAAAACCACTTTGAATGCTACCACCACTTAGAGTGCAAGTAATAACCATTGTTTTAAACTGTCTTCCAATTATTTTAAATCAACTGTGATGATGTAGTCCCGGTCAAGAAAGGGCTATTGATTCTTTATCTTTAGAAAAATACAGAATGCTGAAGAGGGATGAACTCCATAGAACATTAATGAGTATGCATGGTAGATGGTTAGGATCAATGTGGATTCTCGTATTTCCAACACTTTTAGTTTATCTGTTTAATTAGTTATGTTTCTATATGCTTAGTTTATTATTTAGTTTAATTCAATTAAGTAGGATTCATTAGAACCTCCAATCCTTCATTTTTATTTTCTTTTCTTTAGGTTGTAACTTAGTATATTTTCTTCCTATTCCTTCCCTGTGGGATCGACCTGGTCTTATCCAGTATTACTTGCACGATCACCTACACTTGGGTGTTGCACAAGAGCGCACAACTTTTTAGTTGTGTCAATTGGTTCTTCTATTCCTTGAGTTCTATTCACCTCTTATGATTACCAAACATGTTGATAACTACTTATCAACAAGACTGCAGTTCTCGGTAATCAACTTGGTGACATTCTCAAGGGAATGCTTACTCTTTATCAAAGGATAGATTCTATCTTAACAATATATGTTCACAACCCTATAAATATGATTTACCTAGGATATTCAGGTGTTGATCATGAAGACCTCACTGATTGGTAAGTCAAAGTAGTCATATTCATTGTTTGTGTCCATAATCATCTCAAGATTGAGAACACGTACCATATACAAGTTATGAGTTTTTATCGACTGTTGACAGTTTTTGATGTCAAGAGGAAAGGTCATGGTCCATCAATGCACTATGAGTACTAGCATATTAACTAAAAGTCATACCGAGTGATCGAGATTCATCACTCCATCTAATGGTTGTTAATCATACTACAGTGTATACTTGATAAGATATCCAGTCTCATCATCCACTATGACAAGTTCTAAGCATCAAATAATAATAATTTGTATCTCACTTATATGTATCTCATACATACCCGAATTATCTACTATGATACTTAAGGATTACAAATAATTATCTCATCAATCACAGATGATTAAATGTATAAATGATATCCATATATAAATTGCAAAATATCACAAACATAAAGGATTTTAGGGCACATTCCCAACATGAACAAGTTAAATTGGAGCCATTGATTGTCATGTATGAAAAGAAGGCATGTGATTCTGGGAATTTATAGACTACTATAGGTGTCTAGTAACCACCTATGTGACTAATGAAGAGTCACATCTATACTAAAAGTCACATCCTTTGGTCATCAACCCGTCAAATGTTAAAATCAATTAACTATGTACCCATTCACAAACACAACTTCTACAAATAAGTTTTAGCTAATGTAATAAAGATGTGGGAAGTTGTCTATCATCCGTTGGAGATAAACATGAGATATTATCCAGTGTGATACACGCACATATCACGTGTTAACCACCCATAACTATTAATAATGAGATTTAATGTGAAGATGAGTAATAGAAATAAGTTCTCATTTTATTAAGTTGTGCTGAAAATATTAGATATTTGCATATAATATTTTCTATTTTGTATTGTTTTAATAGTGAGAAAAAAATTATCGCTCTTGGTCGCCAATAGGGGTATATACGAGCCGAGCTCATATGTTTTGGAGTTTTGCTTGTTTATTAAACGAGCTTGAAATCCATACTTTGAGCTTGGCATCTTTGTTAAATGAGCCTGAAAATCAAGTTTGATTACGAGCCTTTTAAAATTACTTGGTTTTTAAAAAATGTACATAATACAAACCACTATATAAACTCCTTATTGAGTTTTTTCATGAGCCTACTGAAATTACATTGTCATTTAATAGATTTATGTATACAAGCCTATTCACGTACTTTATCGCGTGCTTACTCACGAGTCTACACATTCATCAAGTCTATCGAGTCGAGCTCATGTGTGTTTGAGTTTGGCTTGTCTATTAAACAAGACTAAAATGTAGGGTTGAGCTGGAATTGTTTTTTAAATGAGCTGAGCCGAGCACAGCCTTTATCGAATATGTTCACATTATTGAGTGGCTTGGCTCATATACAAGCCTAGTCATCAGCTTCGCCCCAAGTGGATAAAATTCCTGGGTCCGCCACTGATGGAGACAATGATGATTGTAATATCTCTACACACACATACTAAATCCATATGTATACTCACATATTTATATACACCCCAGCAGTAGCACGGAAGAAGAAGAATATATATTGTGTAGTTTAATTAGCTTCATTTTTGGACATGATGCAAATTCCTAGAAATTTCTAGATCTATCTACAATATTTGAATTAATCTAGAGTTGTGTAGAGTTGTTAATTCCTAGAATATTCTAGAATAGCTAAAGATATATACATGCATCTAGAATATTCCTAGAATTATCTAAGAATTAGCTAGAATGAGTCCTATCTAGAATATTCCTAGAATTAGCTAGATTATATACTACATAGAATGTGTATGTACTAGAAAATTCTAGAAGAGTCAAGACATTACTTAAGTGTCCTATATATACATGTAAACAAGCCATTTTGTATATGAATGAAGTGAAGTGAAAGAAAGACAATTCCAATTAAGTCTTCCATCTCCCATACTATTGAAAGCATATACGAATCACCAACTATTCCAAACAAATACCTTATAAACTATTCCGCACAAACTAACTGTGGTGTCAAAGCACCCCAAAAACCAACAGTGGTATCAAAGCTTGTTTCGTTCAAATACTGGGCGAAACAATACTAAACTTCAGCGTCTTGTTCGTTCAAATACTGAGCGTAACAACAACATTCCATGGCTAATCTATCACATTCATTGTCCATCCCAGTTCCCATTTTTAATGGTGACAACTATGACTTTTGGAGCATCAAAATCAGAACATTTTTCCAAGCCCATGATATATAGGATGTTGTCAATGAAGGATTTGTCATTCCAGAAGACATCTCTACTCTCAATGCGGCTCAACGAAAGGAGCTAAAAGATAACAAGATAAAGGATTCACGAGCTCTCAGTTTGCTTCAACAAGCACTAACTGATACAATATTTCCAAGAATCGCAGGAGCTACGGGTTCCAAGGATGCATGATAGATTTTGCAAGAAGAATTTAAAGGCAATGAAAAGGTACGTTCCATCAAACTACAAGTTTTGAGAAGAGAATTTGAAAACATAAAAATGAAGGAATCTGAGACTGCCAAGGCTTACTATTCCAACATAAAGGAAATAGTAAATCAATTAAGAGCCTATGGTGAAGATATTCAAGACAAAAGAATTGTCGAAAAAATACTCATTAGTGCCACTGAAAAGTTTGATCCAATTGTTACTACAATTGAAAGTACAAAGGATCTATCAACACTTTTCTGTGACTGAACTAATGGGAGCTCTAGAAGCATATGAACAAAGGCTAAGTCGCCGTAATGAAGTTCCAACAGAAAATGCCTTTCAGTATAGGTTCAATAAATGTTCTTAGAAATCTAGACAAGGTGATTGGAGAAAATCAAAAGAAAATTCTAGAGGAGGAGAAAACTCTAGAAATGATGGGAATATAAAATATCAAGGGGAGAAAAAAGGAAACTATTCACCATGTGGTATTTGTAAAAATACAAACCACTTGGAAAAGGACTGTTGGTTTAAAGATAAACCACAATGCCAATATTGCAAAAGATTTGGGCATGTAGAAAAAAATTGTCGTCTTAAAGAAAAACACCAAGCCAATTTTTCCGAAGAAAAAGAAGAGGAAGGAATTCTTTTCTATGCCTGCCAAGCAGCAAGAGAAGAGAAAGAAGATACGTGGTATATTAACAGTGGCTGCAGCAATCATATGACTGCAAATGAAAACATATTCTGTGACATTGATACGTCGATCAAATCATAAGTTAGAATGGGGAATGGTGCTATAGTAAAGACCAAAGGCAAAGGCACGATTGTCGTGGAGACGAAGAAAGGTACGAGATTTATTCAAGATGTTTTACTAGTTCCCAGTTTAGAGCAAAATTTACTCAGTGTTAGTCAAATGATGGAAAATGGGCATTCCTTGCACTTTGCTAGAGACTCATGCACCATCTATGACAAGAAAAATAAAAGTTTTGAAATAGCTGTGGTGAAAATGAAGAAAAATAGAAATTTTCCAATTCAATTGAGAAATGCAAAGGATACAGCTATGAAGGCACCAGACG
Organism: Hydrangea macrophylla; assembly: GCA_033977485.1. NCBI lineage: Eukaryota > Viridiplantae > Streptophyta > Magnoliopsida > Cornales > Hydrangeaceae > Hydrangea > Hydrangea macrophylla. The sequence goes on along the minus strand of CM066997.1, from coordinate 57,658,827 downwards.
TTAAAGCAACAGAGACTTCAATTCACTCCTCGACACCAGAAGTGACACCTCCAGCATCACTAAAGAAAGAAGACGCATCTTCTGATTCCCCTCCTAAAAAAACTAAAACATCAACAAATATCTATGAAAGATGTAGCTCAGCAACTATAGAATTAGAAAGTTGTGACGCTGCCGCAAAACAAGAATTGTGGATTCAAGGTACGAAAAAGGAAGATAAGATCCCCAGACCGAAGAAAACCTTATACGGGCAAAAACAAGATCCAAGAACTCGGTACAGTAGGATCGATGCTTATCAAGGATTCAGGAGGAGCCAAACAGAGATAACCGCTAGCAAACAGATCAAATTAAATGACTGCACTACTGAAGAGCACGTCCCAAATATCTTCAAAAAGGTACTACCAAGAGCAAAGTTAAAAATTATGAGCACACTGGAATCACGGAATTAGCATCAACGAGGAGTGTTGAAACATGATGCAAATTCCTAGAAATTTCTAGATCTATCTACAATATTTGAATTAATCTAGAGTTGTGTAGAGTTGTTAATTCCTAGAATATTCTAGAATAGCTAAAGATATATACATGCATCTAGAATATTCCTAGAATTATCTAAGAATTAGCTAGATTGAGTCCTATCTAGAATATTCCTAGAATTAGCTAGATTATTGTTGGAATGTCCCACATCGCCCATTTATGGCCCCTCTGTGCGGTTTATAAGACTTTAGTTCCCCTCTCCTTAATACCTGGGTTTTAAGGAGTTGAATGGGCTGGGCCTTACAAGTGGTATCAGAGCATGGTTGGGCTTGTCTTTCGGCGTGCCGAGTGTCCGGCTGCCGTGGTCCAGGGTATGTCGAGTGTCCGGCTCCTGTGGTTCAGGGGGTGTGTTGGAATGTCCCACATCGCCCATTTATGGCCCCTCTGTGCGGTTTATAAGACTTTAGTTCCCCTCTCCTTAATACCTGGGTTTTAAGGAGTTGAATGGGCTGGGCCTTACAAGAATTATATACTACATAGAATGTGTATGCACTAGAAAATTCTAGAAGAGTCAAGACATTACTTAAGTGTCCTATATATACATGTAAGCAAACCATTTTGTATATGAATGAAGTGAAGTGAATGAAAGACAATTCCAATTAAGTCTTCCATCTCCCATACTATTGAAAGCATATACGAATCACCAATTATTCCAAACAAATACCTTATAAACTATTCCGCACAAACTAACTGTGGTGTCAAAGCACCCCAAATACCAACATTCATACTCAAATTTCTTCAAAAAACATTAAGTGATGCACATTAATTTAGAGTTGAAAAGCATGACAACACAATGATATTCCAACAGCCAATGTCATTGAACTATATTTGCTATGGCATTGTTATAGGCTAGAGATCGATCATAGTAGTCTAAGTTGAGGAAGTTCGACTAGTCATATATTGCTGACCATTTTGCTTCCTAAGAACTTCCAAATGTTAAGAGAGTGAAGTGATACACACATACACATACACATATGTGTGCGTATACATACATATCTTCTAGGAGAAAATAGATGTACGTAAAGGCCAAGGCAGCTCAGTTGTGAACAGGAGGGTGTGTCTTTGGAGGTGAGTAGTCCAAATTAAACCCGGGTTGATGCTCAGTTTGTTTCTTGCGAGGCACAAGCCAAGAAACACGAGACTTGGTTTCCATTTCACCTGAATTTTTCAATCTTTGGTGTTTCAGCACTTTTTGGTCTGCCTTTGAGTTGATCGGTTTATGATCACCATTTTCATCATCATGATCAACCCTGGCGCTCTTGAACACGCGGTCTCTATGAATAATGATCGCCTTATGCTTTTGTAGTGGAACTGATATCTTTACCTGACCATTATTCTTCTCATCAGTCTGCACAATATCCAGAAATTCAATGAAATGATCAGCTAATTAGTACATATATATACTAGTCGACAGGTATATTTTAGGGCTTGTTAATTTGCATGGGCGTCGGATCCGATAATTTCATTCATACTTTTTACTAGGTTTTTATCTAAAAAATGATGACCTTGAATAGTTTTATTTTTAGTAAACCTTTGTTCATTCCAAACAGATACTTAAAAATTTAAAATCATGAACTTTTCCAATCTAAATGTAAATATAGTCATGTAAGAAGAAATGTAATCCTATTTATCCAAACCATTCATTCAAGATATGGTGTATATATATATATATCTTTAACCTTGCACCAACCTTATGGGAAAGTGGAAAATTTTTCTCAGACAAGGCAATGGTGGCACAAAGACTCCGAGCATCACTTGCATGGAAGGAAAGACATAGAAGAAGCAGAAGAAGAGAACATGTAATTGACATAATATTAAGAAAGATGTGAATCCCTATTTGGCTTAAATAATTGAAAAGATTTCCAAGGAAAATTCTTGGAGCTTGGTATTTTGGTGAAAGTGGTGGTGTTGGCAATATATACTGTGTTTGGGAGGAAAATGAGCAATAAATGTAGATTCTGGAGGAGTGAAGAGGATTCCTTTGTAGAACATGCAATTGTTTCGGTGATGTAAAGTAAAAAAGAAAATGACAGATGTGGGTGCTCTTCCCTCTGTCTCTTTCCTCTCACATATCAATCCAGTGAGACCCAAGACAGAAAGAATCCAGGGAAAGAGAAGAAACTCACAGCCTTCTAGCAAATATATTGAGAGAGAGAGAGAGAGATTTTTTTTTTTTGGAAATGACTAATAAAAGTAATTAAGCAAGAGCAGGAGAGGAGGAGAGGAGGAGAGAAGGGACATGAAAAAGTATGAGAAACAAGAAAGCAAGAGCCTGTCCATTTGTTTCCACCGAGGGACTCCACTGCTTGTCTTTGTATGGACTTCTAGAGTAATATTTGGGACACAACCTTCATACAACTTTCATACAACCTCCCCAAAAGATGTGTCTATCTCTCTCCTGTGATGTCACTGTGCCAGTGACATCACAGGAGAGAGATAGACACATCTTTTGGGGAGGTTGTATGAAAGTTGTATGAAGATTGTGCCCCAAATATTACCCGGACTTCTATTACTTACGTGGCTTGAGGCTCACTTTATTACCTTGAAAAACTTATTATAAACTAATAGCCAAAAATAGGAGAAGATTTTGGATGTAACACCAATACAACACATATTTAATTGTTAATGTAACACACTCGATCATTCACCTACACATAATGCTTAAAATGGACAGCATTACGTGCCTGTGTGGCCAACTTCTTATACTTTCTCTATTTGACATTAAAGGAGCAGCACACTAGCGCTTAATCAAAATAAACTGTAATATTGATTCCTTAGAATCAAACTCAATACCATTGATGTTCTAAAACTGCATGTATACATCGTATGTATATGAGCATAGGACCCTAAATTTCCGAAAAAAAAAAAAAAAAAAGCATAGGACCCTATTTGTGTTTTTTGTGAGAATGACGAATTTTTCACCAAGAGATTTTTTCTGTTGAGATTTTTTGAAAATGTTGTTTACTAGTATTTCGTATTGCTGGGCAAATTAGTGCTTTTTTGGAGAATTGGCAATCGTGATAAAACAAAAAGGTAAACATTTAATTAACACAAGTTCTAAAGAATACATTACTGCTCACCCTTCTCTACCATTGATTTATGCAACAGTATTCAATATTAAATGATAATTAATTAATAGTGTAAAGTGCTGGACCCTATTGCATTAGCCAATGGGAAAAAAGAGTGAGCAAAGGGTAAGTAATTGGGTGAGCAAAGCTATACTCAATTCTAAATTACTCCCAATGACATCCAACAATTTAACAGCAATAGGGATATTTCTATAAAATCACACCTTTATTGGTTCAACTTTTTAGGAAAATCTCTAAATTTTTTTTTTTTTTTTTTTAATTTATTAATTTATTTTCAGCTTATTTTTTCAACTTTTAAAATTATGATTTTGAAAAAATTAAGGTTCGGTTGCTAAAAGTGTTAAAGATTGATTGTCAAACTAATTCAACTTATTCAATCATATAGCACCACCTCCAGAACTATGACTATTTTTCACTAATACCCCACTAAACTAAAATTGAACAGACTCACTTATTGAACTATCCAAAATGAATGAACTTATCCCTTGAAGAAAGAGTTTTAGTGTCAATAAATGATAGTTCAGTGGATGAGTTTGTTCAGTTTCAAAATTTTGGGGTGTTAGTACAAAAAGGGCCATAGTTCAAGGGTTGTTACTATAATTTACCCCAATTTCTAATTATCTAAATTAATTAGTTAACAAATAGACACTATAAGAGCCTGTTTGAGTTAGCTGAAAATTAAATATTAAGTGATGAATAGCGGATTTCGTAAAAATAAAAATGACTATTTTGTAAAATTAAAGTGTTTAGGTCAGCTGAATATTTTAGCACTTGAACAAAATAACTGAAAAAAGCAGTCTAAGATTTCATCACTTAAAAAATAATTACCTCATATTTTAGCTACCCCAAACGGGTTCTAAATATACTTTATCGTTAGAATTCCTTTCAAAATTTACGACAATATTAACATTCGAGCAATGGTACATATTTGTTGGTCTAATGTTTGAGTTTTTTTTTTTCAAACAAAGCCTAATGTTTTGAGTTGGGCCCTTGTATTACGAGTAATGCTAGGCTTCCTAAATTTTGTTCCAAATTTTCATCCAAAATAATGTGGCACTGGGACCATATCTATCTCTTTTTTTGTGTGGCACTCTAGGATTCAGGTTAAATTTCAATAGGCTCCACATGCCACTTACGAGAGATAAAGATAGTTGCGAATGAGTTGTGCTCCTTGCATTACTCTAACCCAACAAAGTTGCCATGTGGACACATCCCCACTTAAGTCCTCCAATCTGAGAAGTTTTTCAGTAAGCCTGTCACATCACGTCATCATGCTGATGTGGTGTGACCTCCCAATTATACAAATTAATACACGTAGCTGTTTTTTCAAAAGTGAAAATGACATGTAGGGAGTTTGTGCCCCTAAAAATAGGGGGCATGCCGTGGCGGAACTAGAAGTCTCGGCTAGAGGAGCTATATATTAAGAGCTTAGAGTCATACGAGCCCCGAGGCAAATTTGTTTTTTGGTCTATTTGTAATTAGGCCAACACATTACATATAATAAGTTTGTTTTTCAACTTTTGGCAGAATGAAGTATAATTGTGCTAACATAATAAGTTTACTTATTTTGGGGTGCAGAGCTTAGTAAAATTTGAATTTTTTTTAAAATACATATATAAAAGTGTAATTTTTCAAAAGCTAGTGGTGGCCATCAGTGGCATGACTCTTTTTTAAAAAAATCTCTAAGTAAATTAACATGACATATTCACCTTCTTTCAAAATTCACATATTTTCGTATAATAGGGAAGTCACACCAAATCAGAATGATAGCGTAGCGTGACAAGCTCACCTCAAAACCCCATATCGTATACTATACACATACATGTACATTATTTACTTTCCAATTTGGTGAGTTTTGAAGTTAATTGGGTTATGAGTGACGGCGAGACAATAGACGGTACCAAGGCAGCATAGGGATTCGCGTGTGGGGGTTCGTTGACAAATCAGCTTGGCTCGTGTGTTTTGTCATGTTGAAGCCGAGCATTCTTCTCGTTTCCCCAAGACCGTTGTCTACACGTCCCCTGTTCTCAATCCTCACATCCACTGTTCTTGTAATTTAAACGTCTATTTGGTACTCCCTTCGTCTCATTTTATGTGTCTATCTTTCCTTTTTGGGATGTCCAAAAATTGTTGTCCACTTTTCTAAATTAGTATATAAATTTTACTTAGTTTCCCCAACTACCCTTCCTTGCAATCAATACCAAAATAAAATAATAAAAAAAAAATGCAATAATTATGGGCAATTGTGGAAAGTAGGTGTAGATTCTTTTTGCCCCCTTAAATAGTTGGACTCCCCAAAATGAACACATAAAATGGGACGGAGGTAGTACAATTCTAACTTTTACAATACTTTTTTCGGAAAATGATAAATAATTTTAAAAAAGAAAAGAACAAAAAGTAAGAGGGACATACTCCAAGATAACTTTTATAATTCTACACAAAAGAAAATATGAAGAAGAAAGCTTTTTCTACACAATTTTTGAAGAGTCGTAACTTTATGCAAATGACCAACTTTTAAGGCAATGTATCGTTATCTATTTCTATAAACAGATAATACTAGATATACTTATACATTGCTGATATGTCTAATAGCATCTCTATTCATAGAATGCCACATGTCTAGAAGCCTTCGGCGGAAGTACTCGTTAGGCCTAAATTGCCTAATGGTTCAGCCCAATTCGTGTAAAAATCATCGCAAGGCCTTAAAAGCCTTTTCTGCTCGGCACGGCAGGGAGACAAACCCGATGACGGCCCCTGTGACATATGTGCAATGCATGGAGTCTGGAGACACACTAGCAAACATGAGAAACCCACTGGGATGCATATTCCATGGATTGGATAAGACTCGGACTGTCCTTACAGAAGAAGTCCAAATCCTACTACAATTACAAGACACATGGGTATAAATATATGAGCAAGTTACACTCGCAAACACTCTTGAATACCTGTGATTCCTGCTCCTACTTAGACTTACTTTATCGCCAGAGGATATTTTCCCCTACACACCCATCGTCTTTCCTTTCCAGGTGTTCGAGGGACATCAACCAATAACCACTCGGTGCAGATTTTGGCTACATCAACTTGGTGCTGTCTATGGGGATGATTTCAATAAAATTGTTCGCTACTAATGTTTTGAAAGGGACCCGAATGTGAAGAAGATGAATCCAAAGAAGATGAAAATTGGGTGATGAAGGTTGATAATTGCAGAATATTTGTGTCACGTCCCGGAACAGTAAAAATATAGAAAAATAAATTATCTTTTTAGGGCTATAGGGAATGACTGATGAAGTCACTCAATTGTCAACACTACATGATACTAAGCAATAGGATACTGGAATATAGTAACAATGAAATATATTACACGCAAAAAAGAAATATGTTACACACGTCTTGGCTATTACAATAATCAGAGTTCGCAAAAGCGGAAAATATAAAATGTTTAGAAGCAATATATGATGAAGTACCAAATATAATAATAAAGTTTATAGCAGAAACATAAACTAATAGTTCGCGTAGTAGTCGTCTTCGGCATACCCGTCATTAGTGGGGCCACCCTCTGCGTACTACCCTTCCGGATATTAGCCATCATCATTTAGTTCGTTACCTGCAATGGCATAAATGTCACGCCCTGGAGCAGCAAAAATAGAGAAAAATAAGTTTCCTTTTTGGGTACATAGGGAATGACAAATGAAAGTCACTAATTATTCACACCACACAGTACTAGCCCAACTAAAATAACAAGAACAGTAAAAATTGAAATATAACAACAATACAACTTATTACAAAACATCAGAGGTTGGTCCACATGATCACAACAGGTCTAGAGATAACATATACCCAAGTGCCCGTTAACTAACAAAGTTCAACAGTAATATAAAGCTTAAATATAAACTAGATAACTATCTTCAGATCTTCAGCTGGCGTGAGTATAATCATCCCCGTAACATCCTCCTTCCTGCGTAACCGGCATCAGTGGGGCCACCCTCTGCATGATTCCCTTCAGGATAGTAGCCATCGTCGTAATCTCCATTATCTGCATTACAAGGGACAGGGTAATCTGGACGGGGAATGTCCAGGCAATAACTCCCGTCAGCTTACTGAGAGCTGAGTGAATAGAAACTCACAGAGTATCAATGATATAGCATATAACAAGTTATTGAAGTGTCTAAGATATGGTTCTACTAAATATTATCTTCTCTGGATTCCAACGCAACTCTACCCTAATCTTCTACTTATTCCAAGACCGATAATCAACCTACACTGACTAGGAAGAACAGACTAAATTGTTTCACATATATAGACATACCATCATTCTGCCCAATGCTTATTAAGGATATAAACCATCCACCGCATTCATGGACACCACGTCAGTCCAACCCCGCTCGTTAAGGATATAAACCATCCACCGCATGTCAAGGATACAACGCTTTGAACAACAACACATCAAATCTATTGCCATGACTTATCGTTGTATACCAGTGATCCTGCATCCACCGCTCGTTAACGATATAACATGGATCATCTCATTACCTTAGGACTACATGGTCCCGCTCAAGGCTCGTTAAGAATATAAACCATCCACCGTATGTGAACACATGTTATGACCAGGCATCTTCCAACGTACCATTTCAAGAACTTATCAAACCTACTTAAACTCAGCATTACTATTGATACATGACAATTCCCATGTAGCCTAACTACTCTGATTGAAATGAACATATATCGAACTCATACAAGAACCGAAAATCATCTAACGTCATTATGGAAATCCATTATTCTTAACCATATTTATTTGTGTTGCCACATTCTCCCTGACTAACCCAAAATCGCATAAATGGAAGTCCGAATCGTGAATCGAGTATTCGAACCTCATATATAATAAGCTAAAGAACTAAACCATGTTCTGCATATCTTGATCGATTGAAGTCATTTCGATCGATTGAGGAAAAATAATGTTCGATCGATCGAAGTCACTTCGATCGATTAAACTCTGTTCAATCACTTGAGAATCGTCTTCTCTAGCATATTATAAAACAACACAATATATATATCTTAGGGACGTGTTTAATACATCTAATCATACCAAAAACTTGTAAAACACTATAATAAAAATACTAAGTGAGTAAAAACTCACGTAGGGTGCTTTTGGCTTGAGCTTTGAGCTTAAAAACTTCAATGGGCTCCAATGGCTTCTCGTTCCTCTCTCTGCTCCTCTCTTCGTCTCTGTCTTTCTTTCTCTTTCTCTCCTTCTGATTCTTCTTCTTCTTCTCTTCTTATTGCTCTTTCTGTCTCTCTCTCACAGATTATATTTATATAGATGTGTGTATAATATATGTATGTGTATATATATATATAAAACACAAGCATAAACTCTCTCTCTCAAACTCTCAAGTGTTCTAGACCTCACACACACACACGAACTAATGTATATATAGAGAAAGAAGAGGCTGCAGGTGGCTATTTCTGAATGAAACCTGGAATTATGATAATTACAAGTTTGATCGATCGAACTAAGTTGATCGGTCGAGAGCAGATCGGTCAGGTTAAATCGATTGAAGAAAGTTTGATCGATTGAATGTTGGGTTTGTGCCCTCAAACCATTACTTTATATATGAGACATTGCCATTTTAATATATATGGATATCAGCTTTACATTTAGTTATGTATGTTTCTTTCATGAGATGATTGTTATCCTTAAGTATCATAGTAAGTAATTCGTGTATGTATGAGATACATACAAGTGAGATACGAATTACTATTCTTTGTTACTTAGAATGTGTCATAGTGGATGATGAGACTGGATATCTGACGACATCCTATTGATGCGTTTTCTTATCACACCCAAGTGTAGGTGATCGTACAAGTAATAAAGTTCTGAAAGTCCAGGTCGAACCCACAGGGAACGGAATAAAATTTTATAAAGTTAAGCAGATAACTATTTTGTCACTAAAAAGAAAATAAAAGATGATAGATTTTTGTGGGGTTTTACTAAACTACTAATTTTTATAGTTTTGCAATAAAAGTAATTAAAGCTATTTTTTCCTAATTAGTTTACGGTAAAGATTTTCACAGTGCAAAATAAATTGACTACGAAGAAAAATAAATAAAAGCTAAATTTTTGTAAGACAAACTTTTTAGATTTAATAATAGCAAAAGATGAAAACAATATAGATATTTAAGCAAAACTATTATAAAACAGGAAATATTAATTAACTAGGGGAAATGATTTAAAGGAATTGGGAATATGCAAACTAACACTAGATCCCACAACTTTTGTGCATTTGAAAAGGATTTGGCATTTAAGACCGTAGAGTCATTCTTTATTTAAAAATAAACTTTCACTAGTCAGGGTCATATCAAGTGTGTCAGGTTTGATATGAAACGACGTCGTTTGGTTTAAAGAAAAATAAAAAGGCAATTGAGCAGTAGCCAGGTTCGAACCGTGCCCCGCCGCGGACATGGGTTATTCGGCGTCCAGTCCCCACCACCCTGCCACTATACAATTGCCTATCCATTATTGGATAGAAATATATATAAACACATATTTGAAATATTAACTTTGTCATATGAGTTGTTTGAGTATGCTAGGTGTTTTTTATGACAAAAGGCATAGTTTGACAATCCACATAATTAGGCTTTTTATTTCAAATATGTACTCTTTTGAGCCCAATATAGCCATAGTATATAAACATGTTAAATGGTCATAAACTATAGATACATAGATATTTTTGGCCATAAATGAAAAAACAACCTATCTAGATAAATTTGCCCATTTAAGATTAGTGCACAGAAGCTGTGGTTTCTAAGTTTTTATTACATATCCCCAATTAAAGTTTTAGCCTACCATTTTGGAATTGAAACTGTCTTTCAAATAAAAATTAAAATATAAATTAAATAGGTGTAAACAGTGACTGCTTAATTAAAACTAAAGTTGTAAAACTAAGGTAATGGTGAAATATAATATTATTATATTATTTTCCTACTTAACATGAGCTGGGGTTGAATTTGTGGAATCTGTAAAATAGCAAAGTTTAGTACAACTAGGCTAATAAAATATACATAAATGGAAATACTGAACCAAAAATAAAATACTAAACCTTTGACTTTGGATTCTTGTGGGGTCACAGTGGTTGAACTCCAAGAACACAAATAAGGCCAAACCAAATCCAAATATACTTTTGGAGTGAGATATGGGTATGATGTACTTTTTGGACTTTAGTAGGTGATTACAACAACTACGTGCCTAAGAAATCTGACATTTAATCGCAAAATCTGTCTTTTAGTGAATGAAAATATTGCTATAAAAATTGGAAATTTGGAGTTTCAAACTATTTTAGGGGACAACTATAAATACTACTAGACTAAAGATATTAAATCTAAATTTAAATAGGACTATTTTTACTACCACAAAGTGACAAAGGTCCTACAAGAAAACAAATATTTTAAATTTAAGAAATACAGTACACAAAGTTTTGCTACATATTTTTGAACATGAAATCATCAATTACATAAAAGTAAAATTTTACAACTATTAGAACTAGAAAAAGGCAAAGAAAAACTAAAGTATCCTATTTCTAGGGACAATATAAAGTGCTCACATCTTAAGCTATTCTCTCCTTAATAGTGTGTGTTGTGATTGTTGCTTGTTGTGAATTGTGTTTTGTGTTGCCCCTGCTGCTCCCTTTTATAGACGAAAGGAAGTGAAAATACATCACTCCCTTCGTCAGCTTTGAGCACGCGTTTGGCAAATGGTCGCAATTTTTCTTCCTCACGCCTTGTTTTTCTTCAGTCTCTGACACCAGTTGATTTTAACTGCACACATACATACATTGAGAGAAAGAGATTGAGAGTGAAAGAAGGAAAGGAAGAAGAAAACAACAAAAATAAATGAATAAAAAAATCCACATCCAAGCAATTGGTTGGATGTGTTTTTCCGTTTTTATTTTTTATTTTTTGGATTTTTCTTAGTCAAACAGTAATTTTTACTGTTTGTTCACTATTCATTACTATTCACTACTATTCATTACTATTCATATGAATATACTATGGTGTGGTTGCTACTTCTTTCCTTCCCTTTATTTCACTTCATTTTTACCTAAACATATAAAATGTGTAAAAACAAATAATTACATGCATTTGAATAACATCACCATTAAATTATATTAATTCAAATATGCATGTAAAACTAGGAATTTGAGGGATTAAATGGGCATTATGTCTATTATATTGGCACATGAATGTGCAATATTTAATGTTTGTCAATATCTCATCAGGTTTACACTGTAGCATGATTAACTACCATTGGATGGAGTGATTAATCTCAATCACTAGAGTTTAACTCTTAGTTAACATGCTAGTGCTTATAGTGCATTGACGGACCTGAGCTTTCCTATTGACACTCAAGACTGTCAATCAGTCGATAGGAACTCATAACTTGTAAAAGGTACGTGTTCTTAATCTTGAGACGATTATGAACACACACTGTGGATATGGCTGCTTTGACATACCAATCAGTGAGGTCTATAGATGATCAACACCTGGGTATCTTGGGTATGTCATATTCATAGGGTTGTGAACATATATTGTCAAGACAGAATCTACCCTCTGTTTCAGAGTAAGCATTCCCTTGAGAATTTCACCAAGTCGATTACTGAGTACTGCAGTCTTGTTGATAAGAGTTATCAACATGTTTGGTAATCATGAGAGGTGAATGGGACTCAAGGAATACAAGAAGTAATCATGATTCAGGTTGACAGTAACAGTTATTCGACTACCTGAATATGATTACGAATGCTGAAGGTAGAGGGACATTAGTACAACATACAAGTCTAGTTATCACTTCGGATATGTTCTTTTGCGTTGGAGTTCAATTATCGTTTTATAGTAGAGTAAACGTTAACTGACCAGTTAGTTAGTTTGCTGATCAAAGAGTTTGGTCACAGTAATTAACAAACTGGTCTGAGCCAACAATGAAGAGCCTAGGAGGTCCCACTCTTAGCTCCGCCAAGATACTTTGAAAGACACATGAGGAAGTTGTCAAGACAAGTTCGATCGATTGAAGTATGTTCGATCGATTGAAGTCTTGGCAGTCTCGATCGATCGAGAATGGTTCGATCGATCGAAGGTCTTCGATCGCTCGAAGTCTAGGTCGGTTCTGGAAATCTATAAATACGGCAGCTGCGTTCTGGAAAATGAGTTCGTCATTTTAGAACGTCAGAAGCTGCAGAAACTGTTTTCAGAGCCCCAAACCTTCCTTTTTCTCTCTATTAGAGATCCCACCATCTCTAGTCTCTCTGGCAAGCATCCGCAGGAGACATAAGGGTGAAGACAACCTAGTGGAGGCTGCTGCATCACCAAGGAAGAAGAAGAAAATCAGAATTGGGTTCAAGACACTAAGGTATAACTCTTGTCCCCTCTTGTGCGCATCTTTGGAATTAACGAGTAGTAGATCCTGGGCTACCATTAAGTTTTTATAACTTGACTTTTTCGCTGCGCGTTTAAACTTTTAACTTAAACCAATTTTTCCATCAATTGGTATCCCAGCCACGCTCGTTTGGATCTATAGATGCGTATTTGGAACACTTTTTTGATTGGCATGTTGATTTTAGAACTATTTTCGAAACTGCATCGTCACATATCTATTTCTACAGTGTCATCGTAGCATAGTACAAATCTGTGATTGCATAGGTTACAAGGCGGGTTCGATCGATCGAACATGTTTCGATCGATCGAACATTCTCTGTACTCAAGCGATCGAACAGGTTTCAATCGATCGAAACCTTCTGGTGTTCGATCGATCGAATAGAGTTAGATCGATCGAGACAGATTCTTTGTCAGGTTCTCTGTTTCACATTTTAAAGTGTTTTTGAAATTAAATGCTTTAATTTTAAAATTTTGTGTAAAATTTTCAAATCGTTACGTGAAACAGACTGTTCAAGCGATTGAACAGTGTTCAATCGATCGAAGGTTCGAGCGATCGAACGGTCTTCGATCGATCGAACTGTGACAGAGAAGTAAGATGCTGTTTTAAGTTCTAATTCAGTATGTAAAGAGTTTATATACTGTGTGAATCAATTAAGTGTTCCAATAGTTGCATATATTTGTTATGTATGTATGGATGCGTGTACGACTAACCCTTTTGCAGCTAGATTAGTCGCTATCTCCCATGGCACCAAGTCATTTGAATATTTTGAATTTAAATTGTTTGAGATTGGTGCATGTTGTAATTTAAGTTTGGTTTAGTTTTAAGGCATATGTAAAGGGCGCTGCAACTTCAATCCTACGAAAAGGAAAGTCGCATCGGTTTTCCTAGCCTTTTATTGTATTTTGTTGTTGCTATTTCTATTTCTAGATAAATTGTAAGCTTCGAAAGAAGCATAGGACAAATGTAATAGAATTAGAAAATCCATGAAGATGGAGCTGGAGGCGATCAAACCAAAAGGAGGTTCTATGGAGATAGAGCCATGGGAGATAGAGGCATTGTTTGGATGTCTTTATTTTCAATTTTAGTTTTTTGTTTTATGTGCGGTTGCTATAGGAGTCTTAGTTTTAGAATTTCTAGACAATAAAGTTTTGATTTTATCAGATGTACTTTACGTCCCTTCAATGAGACGTAATTTAATTTCAGTTTCTAATTTATCGAATAATGGTTACTCTTTTCATTTTGGAACTGAAGTTGTTATTAAAAGAAATAGTTCTTTTATATGTTCTGGTGTTAAATCAAATGGTTTGTATGTGATCACTCCCAATATTTCTAAAGATTCTTGGTTGGAACTTAATAACTCAATGGTAACTATACCATCTAAAAGAAAAGAACCTTCCACTAATCCAACAAGGCTTTGGCATATGAGGCTTGGCCATATCAATCTAAATAGGATTGGCAGACTAGTCAAAGAAGGGGTCTTAGGCGATTTGGTTCTCGAACCAATGGAAGTCTGCGAGTCTTGTTTAGAGGGTAAGATGACCAAAAGGCCCTTTCCTGCAAAGGGCTATAGAACCAATGCATTGTTGGAATTAGTTCATACTGATGTGTGTGGACCAATAAATATTAGAGCAAGGGGTGGTTATGAGTATTTCATAACATTTACTGATGACCACTCTAGGTATGGATATGTGTACCTAATGCAGCACAAGTCTGAAGCCTTAGAAAAGTTTAAAGAGTTTAGAGCTGAAGTGGAGAAGCAATTGGGCTCACATATCAAGGCCATTCGATCTGATCGAGGTGGCGAGTACCTCTCTAATGAGTTTATTGATCACCTCGTATAGAATGGGATTCTGTCATAGTTGACTGCACCTAGCACGCCTCAGCAGAATAGTGTAGCGGAGAGAAGGAACCGGACTCTTTTAGACATGACTAGGTCACTGATGAGTTATTCAGAGTTGCCATTATTCCTTTGGGGTTATGCTTTGGAAACCGCTGCATACATACTAAATCTAGTACCAAGCAAATCTATTCCCAGGACACCACGGGAGATGTGGATTGGGCGCAAGCCTTCTTTGCAACATCTCCGGATATGGGGGTGTCCGGCACATGTGTTGAAAGGAAAGATGAGCAAGTTGGATTCTAGATCAGAAGTATGTTATTTTGTAGGGTATCCAAAGGGTACTTATGGATGGTATTTTTATGATCCAAGAGAACAGAAAGTGTTTGTTAGTACAAATGTTGTTTTCTTAGAGGATGATTATATCATGAACCATAAACCTAAGGGAAGGATAGATCTGAAAGAAATAGAAGGAGAGCCCTCAGTCCAACCCGCAGTTAATAACGATGTAAATCAAGAAAATACCACTTCTTCACCCATTTTCGCACCGGTACTTAGTGGGAGGATTATCAGCCATCCTGATAGATACATGTTCTTAGGAGAAGTTTTTGAAGCTGTCTCCATAGAATCTGAATCTGATCCTGCCACATATGAAGAGGCAATGGCTGATGTTGATTCAGATCATTGGGTTAAAGCTATGAAGGCTGAATTAGAATCTATGGATTCTAATCAGGTCTGGGATCTTGTAGAACTTCCAGCCAATATTAAACCCATTGGTTGTAAGTGGGTCTACAAGAGAAAAAAAGCATCTGATGGAAAGGTTGAGACCTATAAGGCTAGAATTGTAGCAAAAGGTTATACTCAGAGGGAGGGCATTGACTATGAGGAAACCTTCTCGCCGGTGGCCATGCTCAAGTCCATCAGGATACTCCTATCCATTACTGCATGCCTAGATTATGAGATCTGGCAGATGGACGTCAAGACTGAATTCTTGAATGGCAATCTTGAGGAGGACATCTATATGCAACAACCAGAAGGGTTCATAGATGGTCGGAAAGGTAACTTGGTATGCAGGTTGTAAAAGTCCATTTATGGGCTTAAGCAGGCATCTAGAAGTTGGAACATCCGATTTGACCAAGCGGTCAAGTCGTTTGGTTTTATACAAAATCTGGATGAACCTTGTGTATACAAGAAATGTGAAGGAAAAGTGGTGGCTTTTCTTGTGCTTTACGTTGACAACATTCTACTCATTGGAAATGATGTAGCGGCATTGTCAACGGTCAAGGTTTGGCTAGCTAGTACTTTCGATATGAAGGATCTAGGAGAGGCGAGCTATATTCTAGGGATAAAGCTCTTTCGGGATCGTAAGCGAAAGATAATGGGATTATCTCAAGCTGGTTATATCGATAAAGTGTTAACTAAGTTTTCAATGGATAATACGAAGAAAGGTTTGTTACCTTTCAGGCATGGTTTAGCGTTCTCCAAGGACCAGTGTCCTAAGACACAGGAGGAGAGGAATCGCATGGCAGGAATTCCATATGCTTCGGCAATTGGAAGTCTCATGTATGCGATGTTATGCACTAGACCAGATATCTGTTTTGCCGTTGGCATGGTTAGCAGATATCAATCGAATCCAGGTCCAGAGCACTGGACAACCGTTAAGCACATTCTTAAGTACTTGAGAAGGACTAAAGATTACATGCTTATGTACGACGGTAGTGAGTTAATTCCAGTAGGATATACTGACTCGGACTTTATGTCAGATAAAGATTCGAGGAAGTCAACATCCGGACATCTCTTTATCTTGGGAGGTGGTGCTGTTAGTTGGAGGAGCATTAAGCAGAAATGCATTGCAGACTCAACTACAGAAGCTGAGTATGTGGCTGCTTGTGAAGCCGCAAAGGAAGCTGTTTGGCTCAAGAAGTTCCTTATGGAGCTCGAGGTGGTACCAGCGTCATTGTCACCTATTACGCTTTACTGTGATAATAGTGGGGCAGTGGCTCAGTCCAAGGAGCCAAGGAACCATGGGAAGGGAAAGCACGTAGAGCAAAAATATCATCTTATCCGAGATATTGTTCAACGTGGAGATGTGACTGTCACCAAGATTGTCACCGCTGACAATCTTGCTGATCCGTTTATAAAGGCCTTGCCACAGAAGGTCTTTGATCGTCATCTAGATAGTCTAGGTCTTAGATGTAGTTCTGAATGGTTATGAGTGCAAGTGGGAGTTTGTTGGATTTGTGCCATCAAACCATTACTTTATATATGAGACATTGACATTTCAATATAAGGATATCAGCTTTACATTTAGTTATGTATGTTTCTTTCATGAGATGATTGTTTTCCTTAAGTATCATAGTAAGTAATTCATGTATGTATGAGATACATACAAGTGAGATACGAATTACTATTCTTTGTTACTTAGAATGTGTCACAGTGGATGATGAGACTGGATATCTCATCAGGTTTACACTGTAGCATGATTAACTACCATTGGATGGAGTAATTAATCTCAATCACTAGAGTTTAACTCTTAGTTAACATGCTAGTGCTTATAGTGCATTGACGGACCTGAGCTTTCCTATTGACACTCAAGACTGTCAATCAGTTGATAGGAACTCATAACTTGTATAAGGTACGTGTTCTTAATCTTGAGACGATTATGAACACAGACTGTGGATATGGCTGCTTTGATTTACCAATCAGTGAGGTCTATAGAAGATCAACACCTGGGTATCTTGGGTATGTCATATTCATAGGATTGTGAACATATATTGTCAAGACAGAATCTACCCTCTGTTTCAGAGTAAGCATTCCCTTGAGAATGTCACCAAGTCGATTACTGAGTGCTGCAGTCTTGTTGATAAGAGTTATGAACATGTTTGGTAATCATGAGAGGTGAATGGGCTCAAGGAATACAAGAAGTAATCATGATTCAGGTTGATAGTAACAATTATTCGACTACATGAATATGATTACGAATGCTGAAGGTAGAGGGACATTAGTACAACATACAAGTCTAGTTATCGCTTCGGATATGTTCTTTTGCGTTGGAGTTCAGTTATCGTTTTGTAGTGGAGTAAACGTTAACTGACCAGTTAGTTAGTTTGCTGATCAAAGAGTTTGGTCACAGTAATTAACAAACTGGTCTGAGCCAACAATGAAGAGCCTAGGAAGTCCCACTCTTAGCTCCACCAGGATACTTGGAAAGACACATGAGGAAGTTGTCAAGACAAGTTCGATCGATTGAAGTCTTTTCGATCGATTGAAGTCTTGGCAGTCTCGATCGATTGAGAATGGTTCGATCGATCGAAGATCTTCGATCGCTCGAAGTCTAGGTCGATTCTGGAAATCTATTAATAGGGCAGCTGTGTTCTGGAAAATGAGTTCGTCGTTTTAGAACGTCAGAAGCTGCAGAAACTGTTTTTAGAGCCCCAAACCTTCCTTTTCCTCTCTATTAGAGATCCCACCATCTCTAGTATCTCCGGCAAGCATCCGCAGGAGACATAAGGGTGAAGACAACCTAGTGGAGGCTGCTGCATCACCAAGGAAGAAGAAGAAAATCAGAATTGGGTTCAAGACACTAAGGTATAACTCTTGTCCCCTCTTGTGCGCATCTATGGAATTAACGAGTAGTAGATCCTGGGCTACCGTTAAGTTTTTTTAACTTGACTTTTCCGCTGCGCGTTTAAACTTTTAACTTAAACCGGTTTTTCCATCATTGAAGTGGGGACCACTTGTTAAATTCAGGTCGATAGGGTTTCGATTGCTTGAAAATGGTTCGATCGCTTGAACTCTGGGGATGCTCGATCGCTCGAAAGAGCCTCGATGGATCAAATTTGAAATTTCACATATGATCAAGGGAAGTATATAGGATCTCTCTGCATAAATAATTTATTGAAAATACAGGGTATTACATCATCCACCACTCATTAAAGATTTCTTGCTCAAAATCAAAACATACATGGTCTAAAACAAAAAATAAAAACTTCTCTTATATCTCTGACTCTAGTTCCCACGATGCTTCTCCTTCATCATGATGCTTCCATTGAATCTTGACTAGCGGAATCTCCTTATTCCCGAGCTTCTTGATTTCATGGTCTAAAATATGAACAGGTCCTTCGTTGACTGTAGCATTGTCGTTGACTTCAATATCTTCAAAGTTGATCTCGTGCGTGGGGTTGTGAGCACACTTCCTTAGCATACTGATGTGAAATACGTTGTGCACTCTTGACATCTTCGGTGGCAACGTATGGTGATAAGCAACCTTCCCAACATGATCTAAAATTCCGAACAGTCCAATCAATCGCGGCGATAACTTGCCTCTCTTCTGACCAAATCTGACAATGCCTTGAACAGGCAAAACTTTGAGTAGTACATGATCTCCAACGGCAAACTCTAAGTCTTTCCGTCGCTTGTCAGCATAATTCTTGTGTCGGGTCTGAGCTGTCTTCATTCTCTCACGTACAATCTGGATCTTCTCACTAGTCTCTCGTACCATCTCTAACCCAAGAAGTTGAGTATCTCCAACTTCAGTCTAACACAGTGGTGATCGACAAGGTCTTCTGTACAAAGCTTTAAATGGCACCATCCCTGTGCTCGAATGATAACTATTGTTGTAGGCAAATTTAATCAATGGCATGTGCGTCTCCTAAGCACTCTCAAAACCAATGACACCAGCGCGTAACATGTCCTCTATTACTTGATTAACTCATTCAGTCTGCCCATCGGTCTATGGATGAAAGGCTGAACTCAAGTTTAAAGTTGTTCCCATCGCTGTCTGGAGACTCTTCCAGAATTCTGTAGTACAACGTGAATCTCTATCTAATAAGATAGTCACAGGTACTCCGTGTAACTGTACTACGTGTTGTAGATACATCTAGCTCAAACGTTCTACTGGATACGTCATACTATAGGCGATAAAATGTGCCATCTTTGTAAGTTGATCCATGATTACCCAAATAACATCATGGTTCTGCTGTGAATTTGGCAATCCTACCACGAAATCCATAGTGATGTGTTTCTATTTCCATTGAGGAATCGGTAGTGGTTGCAGTAATCCAGGTGGCTTCTGATGTTCTGCCTTTACTTGATTACAAGTAAGACATTGAGATATATACTCAGCTATTTCTCTCTTCATTCCTTCGCACCATAAATTCTTCTTCAGGTCCTTGTACATCTTCGTACCTCCCGGATGTATAATTATCTGTGACTTATGTGCTTCATCCAATATTTTTTTCCGGAGATTTTCTTCATTAGGTACATAGAGTCTAACTTTACATCGTAAGGCTCCGTTTGTACTGATACTCCAGATCTCTGGTTCTTTGGCTGACATCTTGGCAAACTATAACTTCAAATCTTCCGTCGTCTGCTGAGCTTCTATAATACGGATGATCAAAGTTGGCTGTACCACCAGACATCCAAAATGTATTTTTTCCATTGGTTCTACTGGATAAAGTTTGAATTAAGCTAAAACTTCTAATGCTTTCCATTCTCAAATTAATAGTGCCGCAATTGCTAATCAAGGTTTACGACTCAAAGCGTCTGCTATGACATTTGCTTTACATGGATGGTATTGCAATGAAAAGTCGTAATCCTTGAGTAACTCCATCCATCTTCGTTGTCACATGTTTAATTCCTTCTGAGACAACAAATACTTCAAGCTCTCATGATCGAAAAATAGATTAAACTTCCCTCTATAGAGATAGTGTCTCCATATCTTTAAGGCAAACACTATTGCTGCTAACTCCAAATCATGCTTCAGATAATTCCTCTCATTTACCTTCAACTGTCTTGATCCATATGCAATGACATTCCCATCTTGCATTAGTACACATCCAAGTCTTTGTGCGATGCGTCACTATAGATCCCATACATTTTTCCACTCTTAGGTATCGCTAGTACTGGTGTTGAAGTTAATCTTTCTTTTAACTCCTGGAATACATTCTCATGCTTGTCTATCCATTCGTACTTCATCTCTTTCCTTGTCAAATTCGACAATGGCCCTGCTATCTTAGAAAATCCTTCTACAAATCTTCTATAATATTTTGCTAGGACAAGAAAACTTCTGACTTTCATTACTTTGGTTGGTCTATTCTAGCTTAAGACTGCATCAATCTTAGATGATTCCACAGAGATACAATCTTGAGATATAACATGTCCCAAGAATTTAAACTCTTGTAGCCAAAATTCACACTTACTGAACATTGCATACCACTTATTATCTTGAAGTGTCTGTAAAGCAATATACAAGTGGTCATTGTGAGCTTCTTCTATCTTCGAGTAGATCAGTATGTTGTCGATGAACACTATAATGAATTTATCCAGATATGGTTTGAATACTCTATTCATTAGGTCCATAAATACTGCTGCCGTATTGGTCACTCCAAACGGCATAACTAAAAACTTATAATACCCGTATCTTGTCCTGAATGTAGTCTTCGACACATCCTCTGGTCAAACTAAAAGTTGGTGATATCCCGAACGTAGATCGATCCTAGAGAAAATCTTTGATCCTTGCAATTGATCGAATAGGTAAGCTATCTGAGGAAGTGGATATCTATTCTTGATCGTGACCTTGTTCAACTCCTTGTAGTCTATGCAGAGTCGAAGTGTTTCGTCCTTCTTCTTTGCAAATAGGACTTGTGCTCCCCAAGGTGATGTGCTCAGACAAACAAATCCTATATCTTCAAGTTCTTTAACTTGCTTCTTCAATTCTGACATCTTAGTTGGTACCATTCTATATGGAGTCTTGGAAATAGGCAATGTTCCAGGTACTAATTTCACACAGAAGTCTATTTCCCTATTTGGTGGAAGTCCCTCAATATCCCGGAATACATCCTGAAAGTCTTGTACAGTAGGAATCTGATCCATCTTGAGTTCCATACTATTACTACCGATCGTAGCTCAACCACTTGTTAAGCATATATCGCTCGTTGTCTGACACTGAAATCGGATCGTCGGACATCCTGGTATCAGAAACACAATCGTCTTAGTAGAGCAATCTAGTTTGGCATTGTACTTAGTTAACCAATCCATTCCTAAGATAATGTCAAACTCTAACATTGATAGATCCACTAAGTTTGTTGGAAGTTTTCTATCTCCCAAGGTCAATGTACAATCCTTACATATTTTACCCAGCTTAACAGTCACTCCCAATGGTGACGCAACATTCAGTGCTAGCTCAACTATTTGGGGTTCTAAACCCAACTGATGCACAATCTTAATAGCAATAAAAGAATGTACAGCTCCAGTATCAATTAAAGCCTTAACTTGACAATGAAAGAGTACAAGCATACCTTCAAAATGTTGCTGCTCATTAGCATTAAAACCTGACTCTGCTGATGGGTTCATTCTTGCTTGATCTGGGGGTCCTTGAATCCTTGCACTGGTGCCCCATAGTTTTCTCTTCGTGGTGTACGACAGTCTTTGCTTAAATGTCCTGGTTTGTTCCAATTTTGACAGTTAGCACCCATCCGATGGTAATCCTGGAAGCTGTGCAGAACTTTGCAATGTGCCCTGGCTTTTCACGATTAAAACATCCTCCACTATTGCTTGGCAGGGCTATTAGCAGTGCTTGAGGTTGAGATCCTTACTGGTGACACTGCTGGGGTCAAGTATAGCCTTGTTGTGGCTTTCTGGTTCCCTCCTAGGTTCTCTTATTCCTTTGAAAATTTCCCTGAGGTCTCCAACTTTGGGTGTTTCTTGGTGGTTAGTTCTGGAAATTTCATTGCTAAAATCCTCTTGAAGACTGAGGTCAATTCATCTGTGGTTGATGTGCTGGATAAGAATCCTTTCCCAACCCTGCAGTAAATTTGACAATCCCTTCGAATGACTGACTCAGATGGCTAACCATCATATGTCTGAGGTGTAGGTTTAACCCTTGGTGAAATCTCTTCACTTTCTTCTACAGAGTGTTTATTATATGTTGAGCAAAACGAGATAGATGCTCGAATTGTGTAGTATTTTCTTGAACAGTCCATCCTCCTCGAAACATACTGAGAAAATTCTTTTCTTGTTGATCTCTCTCATCCTTTGGGAAATACTTCTCTAAAAATCTTCCTTTGAATGTCTCCCAAGGCATTGCTCTTGCAGCATTCATCCCAATAGTGGCTCGCTTAGCTTCCCACTAATCTGCAGTGGAGTTGGTGAGCTGGGATGTAGCAAGATGACTCTTCTTATGCTCGTTGCATTCTAGTGCTTCGAAGATTAATTCCATCTCCCTTATCCACTGTTTGGCTTGCCATGGTTCTGTAAGCCCATCAAACTTCTCAGGACGTAAATCACAAAAATTTGCTAGTAGCTTATCGCTCATCTGTCTTGGTGGCGGTGGTACAATAGGTCTCTGGTGAGAGAAGTGATTGTAAGTATCTCCCACATGTTCCATCCTTTGCATGAAGGCTTCAAAAGCTCCCATCAGATCCATGCCTTCTGGAATAAGATAGAGTGAGAAGCAATAAGAAATAACAGTTCTACTAAACAACACACATCAATCAAACATACCATAAATAGTGAAAGTACTACTCGAATATATAAATATCAAAAGATGTACCACATAGTACACACTATTCAAATTGTGTACCACATGGGACAAGGCTAAAACAGTACTAAGGTCAGCTATTTACAATACCACCACTACCACTGATAATATCTATACAAGGTTATGGTCAATAGCTATCTCTCAAGCTCCCAAATATCTGGTGGACAACATGTCTTGGCATAAACTAACAAAAGTTAAAACCTATAGACTCTAACTCAAAAGTCATCGACATCTGATCCTCCTCTTGGTGCCTCATCCTCTATTGTGATATCCATCTCCACAGGTGGATCGGCCTCTGTTGGTGCTACTCTTCCTCTAACTACCACTCCTATATCCCAATCTTCGATAATCATGTCATCAACCTCCATCTTCCCAATACTAAAAGCTGGCTCGGCTACATCGACGATCAACTCGGCAAAATCCCCAACTAGGGCCATAACATTTGCTAATACAGCCTATCCTATTAGAACTCCGACTGGTTGTGTAACCATCGCTGCTACTCACTCTGCCATATTGGTAATAGATGCCATATAAACAGCGGGTCCGACTAGTAAATCAAGCATAACAGGTATCTCTGGTACTATAATCTCCTCTGGCTTGACTGCAACATCCTTTATACCCGCATCTCCTACCATGTCATCCCCTCCGGCCATAGCATCTTCATCGCCTAAAACTGGGTGCTCCTCTGATTCTTCCTCTAGCTCTTTGTCACCTCGATGTCCTCGGCAGGATCCTCTTCTGGGTCGGTATCAACCATTGGCTCGACCTCTGGTGACTCTAGAATGGGTACCTCAGGTACTAGTGATGGTGGTGCTACTGCTGGTGCTACCTCAATGGGTCCTCCAAGAATAGCTCGAAGCTCGATAGCGTCCATATCTAGCTTACTCTAGATCAAACGTAAAATCTCCTGGCATATATCCCTACCAATCCTCACTGAATAGTAAGCATCCATGCGCATCTCTGTAGGGTGGGTCTTCTCGGTCACATAAAGAGCCTTCCACATGTGCTCCTCTAGATACCTACTAGCTATCTGGTGTATGTGGTCATGACATAATGCCGGATCAACTGGCTCCATGGTATCCCCATGGATCACATCCACCATACGCATTGGTCACAAACTAATGGAACTCTGGATCCGTGCTAACCAGTAAGGAAACTATCTATTGTCAGAAAGAAGAACTTATCTTAGCATTTCTCATCTGAGGGATCTCAAAATACTAGGACCAGATGTTGTGGAATTGTTAGTGAAGAAAGGATTACAAACCTAATGCTCTTATACCAAAAATCCTATCACGTCCCAGAGCAGTAAAAATAGAGAAAAATAAATTCCCTTTTTAGGTCCATAGGGAATGACAAGTGAAAGTCACTAATTATCCACACCACAAAATACTAGCCCAACTAAAATAACAAGAACAGTAAAAACTGAAATATAACAACAATACTAATTACAAAACATCAGAGTGTGGTCCATAGGATCACAACAAGTCTGGACACAACATACGCCCAAGTACCCGTTAACTAACTCAATAGTAAATAAAGCACATCACATCTTTTGCCATGACATATCACTGTATACCTATTGATGATGCTAAAAACTGGTAGAAGGATAATAAGAGAAGGGCAATAGAAGTTTGTTTGTGGTTCAACCCCTTTAATAAGGCGACCTATGTCCATGGGTGCGTTAGTGCGCTTTTGCTAATAGACCACTGGCAGACTCTGGTGAACCCATAGGGAGGGCAATACTACCAGATACCATTCGGGTATATGCATAACAGTGTTGCTTTATGTTCTTTTTTAAGTCAGGAGCGATCCCCTTTGGCGGGGGTGGGTGGCCTCTTTTATAGATGCAAGAGACCACCCGTACAAGGTATCTACCAGATTAGGAAGCCGCATCTAATTGCAATTCGATGAGCATAAATCACGGGAAGTTTCCTTAGTAGTTTAGGAAACATCTTCTACTTTCTATTAGTCCTCTGATTGAGTTAGGAAACTATAGGAACTATTCAGCGCGAGTCACGGGGTCAGGCCTGGGCTGCACCCATCTTGGTCTATCAGTACTACAAACTCCGAGCGGTATTAACAGATCTGGTGGTTCTAGGCTGGACAACCTGCGATGGTTGAGTATCAGGTTCCCACTTCGGGTGACTTGGCATTCTACTGCTGATGTAGTAATTTGACTTTGACTGTATCTTTTTGGACCTATTAGCTATTTGCTCCATCAAATGATGCTTTGAAAATCTGTGCCATTTAGTAGACCGCTTGGGAATCCTCCGGGAGCATTGCTCGGGAAGGAACCTACCCTCTTGGTCGCCTGGGGGCTGGACCGGGCAGTGCCCTTGGAAACCCGAGGCCAGTGACCGACACATGTCAAAGAATAATTGGTCTAGTTAGGATCTGATGAGATTAGTTTGAGAGTAACCGAATAGTTGCATGGTAACCAGGCCGTCATGTCACACATTTAATGCTCGTAACTTTTGAGGCGATGCTTCACGTGCCTGAGGTGACAGCTGCCAGGTATTTTAGGCGGGAAAGCCTCGTGGCCATTAGATCTGGTTTGATCCGGACTGTTGATGCTGTATATATAAAGAGCACTTACCCATTTCTTCCATTCTTGCTTCCAGGAGATAGAGTCTACCGAGCAGTTTTGAGAGCAAAAATTCTCGATAGAGCTTCTCGAGCACTTGTTCTGCGTTAATCCTCATAAGTCTTCTCTCCCCACTTTTAATTCGTTAAATTCCTCCTTCTCCCCTTTCTTTTTCTTCTTTGAGTGAGGCTAGATAGAGCAAATCCACTGGGTCTCGTGCGGGAGTAGGATTTCTTTTTCCTAAGGTTTTGCTCCTTCTATAGATTAGGGGGTACGTTAAGACACTTAAACCGAGCGGGTTGTTTGGGGGTAGTCTTGACCGAGTGTCACTTTACCTTGAGGACCCTATACCTTTTGCCCTTTAGGTTTGTCACCATGCCTCCTTTGTACCTCAAACTAGGAATCCCTGACCCATATCAAAGTCATCCCTTGCTTTCCTCTTCCTTTACAGGAGTACCTGAAATATGTCACTTCTGTTTTGATTCCTCTTTCCAGTCAGAGGGTGAATAGTCTCGGTCTGGGACTCTGGATACAAGTGTAGATCCACCTTCAATTACTCCGTCAGACCATCACAGTGATGGTAGAATCCCAATCTGTGTGTGAAATGATGGGTCAGACCAAGGGGTCCCCGTAGCCTCCATTTTTCATGGCTCGGGTAACGAGACGCCAGGGAGGCCTGACCCCGAGGTTGTGTTTGCCTATAAGTCTACCCTTTTTGCTTTGCTTTCCCAGGACCTTGGCTGGATTAGGAATAGGTACGCTATTCCTAGTGGCTGCCCCTTGGCCGTCAATGCCGACAGAACCTACCTTTACCAGTAAGCTTCGTCACCTTCTATAAGGATGCCCTCATGGCTGGCTTTTGCATTCCCCTCCACCCTGTTGCTTGGGGCATTCTGATATACCTCGAGATTGCCCCTAGGCAGTTAGCCCCGAACGGTTGTAGGTTTCTAATGGGTTCAATCTTTATCTGGCCCTAAGAATTCTTATGGGCCCACCGACCCATTCCCTGTTCACGGGGAAGTCAAGTTTTTCTCTCTAGCGGCTCGACAAGAAAGAAAGATTATCGTCAACTACCCGAGCAACAACAAGGGGTAGAAGAACAAATTTTTTCAGGTGTCCACCCTCAGGCTTTGCAATCGGGCCCTAAAAATCTAGTTGAGGACCTCCTGGGTGGGAGAGCTAAGGGGTAAGCCCGCCTAGTGCTTTTCCCTATTTTTTTTTGCTTCTGAAAATAACCATGTTGCTAACTGTTTTCATTCTTTGCTTTGCAGTGGGGTCACTTAATCCTCCGAACATCGCCGAGGAGTGTCAAAACTGAATTCAGCACTTGGCCAACATGCCCACAAATATTTGGAACGTGTTGATGCGAATGGGAGATTTTGTTGCCACCTATAGCCCAGACAAGCCCGTTGAAGCTTCTTTATTTTCCCTGATCATTCTTGGTAAGTGCTCGAAATCATTTAACCTCAGCCATTTTTCATGTTGTACTCATCACCGTCTTTGTCGGTTGTTGATGACATGATTTTTTTTTTTTTGTAGAAATGGCCCCCAACAGAGATCTGGAGCAGTTAAGGGCCAGGGAGGCTACCGCGGCCACCAGGGTGGCCAAGAGGTGCAAGAGGCTGGTAGTCGAGGCCTCGAGGAGCAAACGTCCGCCCAGGTGAATCCGGTACAGAATGGCACACCATCTAGAACCTATGGGGATGTCGATTCCCTATGTAGTGGTGGTGGAGGACACCGCTTCCGAGCGGATATACCATCCGGTACGCCTCTGGGCGAATCAGTCAAGATCAGGGAGAGGGTCAGACCAGGCTTTCTCTTTAGTTAGGTGGAGATGTGTGCAAACATGTCTCTGAGGCATTCCAGGGGTGGCTGTACAGTCTCTCCCACTTTGTAAGTTCTTCTATCTCTGCTCACTTATCATCATCATTTTCTTCATTTGCTTAACTTATTTCATAAACGACCAATTTGTGTTCATTGCAGGTTGGCTGCACGGCTGCCGGTGCTGAGTCCTTCCTGCCTTCCCTAGTCGGGTGGGTCACTGCTACCGAGTTTGCCTTGTCATAGGAATTGGCAGCCTCAGAGGCCAGGGAGACCATCCTAGCTATGGAGAAGGTCTAGTTCAAGGGCTTGGCCCTAAGCCTTGGCACAGCACTGGAAGAGTTAGCAACCGCCTTGGCTGATATGGAGGTCGCTCGGGCTGTCACGGTGGCAGCGGAGGCCCCGGCGAAGGCCCTGGCTGAGGCGACAATAGCGGAGTCGAAGGAGGAGGCCTTCGACGACGGATTCTTCCAAGGTTATGAAGATCTAAAGCGGAGGCCAGCCCAGGATCACCCGGAGTGGGACCTCTCATCCTACGAGGGGATTGACTCGGACTACTGGGATGTTGGTCCGTCTACTGCTGAGGGCTCTGCCACTGAAGCTGGGCCTGCTAGCAGAGTTGTCCCGGGTGGGGGATCTGCCTTGGGAGGTGATGCTACCCTGGGGAGAGAGGCTAGGGATACCATGGATGTGGTAGTCGTGGACGATTCCTAGTCCTTGGCCTGTACCTTTGACACACTTTTTTTTGGGAGGCTATTACAACTACCCCCTCAGCAATGTAAATATTTCTAATTAATGAAAAAGGTCCACCGAGGCTGTCCTTCTTCATCAACTGTTTAATATTTCGTACTTGCTTATTTGTGATTGTCTGTGCCCGACCGGTTGTACATCTTGTGGGAACCCTGCCTTAACAAAAGTTTAGGACTGTACTAGAAAAATGGACTCGGTCTTTTAGGGACATATTTAAAGGTATCGCCCGGTATAGTGTAGGGTTGGTCCTATTACTATCCGTTTGGCTTCTCTGGGCATTGTAGGTACTCGGGACAGTCTAACTGTGGCATCACGTGCCTAGCCCCATGTCCTGTTAAATGCCCGATGTGATTACCTATTTTGGTCCGGAGTTAGACACCTGTATCCCCTTGCCCCCCAAGCTTTTGCTAAGGTGGGCATTGATTAAGGAAGCGACCATAGGGAACCGACTTGGAACATGGGTGGTTGCAGGGTCTTTTGAGGCTTACCATCATCAGCCACCTAGGGGGGTATGCCTCCATTGTCGGTTGTGGACCTAGGCAAAGTCGATGTCTTGGGTATCATTCTGAGGTCTTTTATGCCTAGGGTGTGCCCCCGAGGTCTTTTTCATGCCTTAATTGTGATC
Source organism: Hydrangea macrophylla (assembly GCA_033977485.1). Classification (NCBI taxonomy): domain Eukaryota; kingdom Viridiplantae; phylum Streptophyta; class Magnoliopsida; order Cornales; family Hydrangeaceae; genus Hydrangea; species Hydrangea macrophylla. The sequence goes on along the minus strand of CM066997.1, from coordinate 57,629,627 downwards.
TCGAGGTCATTTCCGTGCCTTGGTTGTGATCCCGAGGCCTTTTACGTGCCTGGGGCATGATCCCGAGGTATTTTGTATGCTTGGGGTGTAATCCCGGGGGCGCATGGTAAAGAATTGTTTGGTAAAAGAAATTTTATTCATCGTAAAAGTAAAACTGCCCGGGGAGTGCTACAAGGTTCCTAATCAATACTATTTCCATACTTTACTAAAAATACTTGCGGAGGTGCTGCACGTTCTAGGGTGAGGGAGGCCTTGCCCATCCAAAGTCTGTAGCATGTAAGTACCTAGGCAGTTGACGCTGGTGATCCGGTAGGGCCTTTGCAGTCCGGGCCCAATTTTTCATGACTCTGGACTTTTGTGGACTGGTTTACCGCCTTGAGGACTAGATCCCTCACCTAAAAACTACGCTGCTTGACCTTGATATTGTAGTACCAAGAGATCCATTGCGTGTAGTCTACTACTTTCAGCTATGCCCGATCCCTTTTTTTCTTCCACCGTATCTAATTCTTCTCTAAGAGCATCCTCGCTGCCTAGTACGTTAAAGCTTGCCACTCGGTTGTAGACACCCCATTTTGTCGGCTATCAGATTTAGGAGACCCATAGCTTGGTGGTTCACAATGATCGTAAAAAAAGACTCGAAAGGATTCTCGGAAGTCAATTCTATCTCTCAGAATGCTCAAAATGACCAAAATGCCCAAAAACTCCCAGATTTGGTCCCAAAGTTCTGAAAACATGCTATGTCATAAGAAAAGCAATAAAGTGAGTTTTTGAGAGAAGTCGGGTGAAATCGTCAGCTCCCAGAGACCCCCGGATGTCCCGGAAGCTCCCGGAAAGTCCTTGTTGACCGGTTTGACTAGGTTTGACCAAGGTTTGACCAGGTTTGACCGAGTTTGACCAAGTTTGACCGAAATTGTCTGAATTCACCAGAATCATTTTAAATCATGAAAAAAGTGTTAAAACAAGTTCCAAAAGAAAATCGAGCGAAAACATCAGCTCCCGGGAACTCCCGGAGGTTTCCAGAACTTCCCGGGAATCCCAGGTTTGACCAGTTTGACCAAAATTTGACTTTGGAACCGGGGCGCCAAAACAATTTTAAAATATTTTTCATGGATACTAGAGGTCAATAGCTTTCCAACGGTATATCGCACATAATTTCTGGATTTAAAACGAATTTACTATGAATTTCCAAAGGCGAAAAGACGATCAAATCGGCTTTTATCGCAAATACCGCAAAACTTTTCAAAGTGACCTATCACCGAACTATTTTTTATGTAAAGTAGACTCCATTACCTTTCCAGCGGTATATCACAACCTTAATTTGGAGTTCGTACGCATTTTCTGTGAATTTCGGACGAAATAGGGCCTTTTCGCGAATACCGGAACTTCAGGGGGCCTAAATAGCATTATCTGGACGGGGGAGGAGAAGTGCCGCCGCGGCACTCCCCTCCAGAGCAGTATATTTTTGTAAATAGTTTTGTGGTCCCATTTTGATTAATCAAAAGCCAAAACAACATAGTTTTATGATTTCAGATATTTGGAGCCAATGGGAATACTTTCTAAATCCCAAAACCACCCCAAGTTGGCCTATATAAACACCCCATTACTCTTCATTTTGGGGGAGTCAAATAGAAGTTTAGAGAAAGCTTGGGAGAGAAAGTTGTAGAGATAAGGTTAGAATAGAGAGAAAAGAAGCTTTCTTCTTGGATTTTCAAAACAAAAGTGAGTTCTAAACTTTGTTTTTACTACATTACTCCCATTTATTTCAACATTCAATACTCCCAACCACCATTTTAGTGAGCATTCAAGAGAGTGGAAGCTTCTTCCATGTCTAGTGTCATTACATATGAGTGAAACACCAATCTACAAGTCTCATGCTTCATGAATATCATCTATTGATCATCATTTACTTGCTTGTTTATTTATTGTTTATCTCTTCTCATCTCATTTCTTTTTGATTTTTCTTTATATACTTACTAGTTCATCATCATCTAAGTGATGGCATGAAGTTTGGGGTGAGTGAATCCTTATGGATAGTAGCTCTTGACCTCAAAAACATGTTTGATAGATGATGATCATAACTTCAATACCTCCAAGGTATCCTTGAAGTGTATTGAAGTTATGCTCAAATAAAAATAAGTTTCTCCAACAATCTTGGAGGTTCTTGATGACGAGTTGAATGTTGGCATTTTGAGTGGTTATAATCTTTATTGAGTATTAAAAATGCACTTTCAAAACCTCTATTTCAAAACCCCCCTCAATCCCTCTCATTTTGATTTCAAGAAAGAAAATCTTATTTTCCCCAAAATCTTCAAAACAGTGAGTTAAAATAGTGAGTGAGCTGAGTTCAAAGATTTCTCTAGAACTCAATACTCAACATATAGATGCAAGGCCACTTGGAAAGTCTTCCTAACTCATTAGAGAACACCCATGATTTTTGGTTTGACTTGGAAGCATTTAAAAATGGTCCATTTGGACCCAAACATTCCTTCCAAACATTCTGCCTCTGCTGTCACAGCAGCTTGGCTAACTTCCAACTTCTTTTTCAGAAATATTTTCCAAAAGGGGTGGTCCCAACTTATTTTCCCTTAAACTTCAATGTCTTAGGGAACTTTCTGTATAAAATGGGCCCCTAGATCATTCGTTTTCATTTGCTAAGATTTTTCAACATTTTAGTCGACAGTACGGACTCTGTTTCTGAGTGACCTCTGTTGTTTATATGATTTCTCTCAATCTGTGATAGTTATTAAAGATTGGCTTTTTGTGTTGTATGCTAGACACAATAAGGAACATCTACATAAAAAAAATCATGCATTGAAAACGTTCCTAACCCCTCTTTTTAATTTTCCCAAGATCATGCTACTGTTCTGTCCACTATTCACAGCAAGCACAATTTAACTTCTATTCTTTGATTTGATGCTTATATGTATTCCAAATTAGCTCATGTCCTAGGAAGTAGTTCATACTACATTTGTACATATCCCATGTTGATTTCATTCATTCATTCATACACATTTTAGACTTCTAAGTCATTCTAGAAATCCATGTACCCAAAACACACTACAACCTTTGCACATTTTAGATACATACATTGCATTCATGCAAGATTTGGGGTTTTTGTAACTCTTAATCTAAGAAGATTATAAGGAACGATCACGATCACACGTTCATGCTTCCCCTTGATCTAATCATCCTTTCTCATCCGTCCCGGGGATTGAGAGATCTTCTCTTCTCAAAGAATAACATGCATCATTTTAGCTTGCTAAGCATCTTTGTTTTCTTTGATTTATTTGTTTCAAGAACAATTTATGCCCCCTTTAGATTAGGAAGTCGTGATTATTTGATACATGATTAGACGATTTTTCCTAGGATTATTTGTGTGATTTTCATTTCACATTGCATGATATTTGGTTTAGATCTTATGAATGATATCTTACCTTTAGATCTTCCATTTCAAATTTTCTTATGTGATGTAATATACTATCATAAGTATTATTTGTCGAACCAACGTAGTATAAGATGATTATTTGGATGCTAATTGAGGCCCGTCGAGAGACGGGGCGAGTTGAGGGTGTTTTAGTCGTGACAAAGGCTCCTTCCTCTCTCGTACCAAAATCCCGAGCCAAGTTCTTTGGTTATGAAGGGCCGGTGCCCTTTATCCATTTGGGTGAGTCAAAATTAGGTTTCTTGGTTCCTTAAAGACCAAGTGGCGACTCTGTATCTGTTTTCGACAGACCTTTTCTCTTTCCTTGATTCAAAATCAAACGAGTTTCAAAACATAACGAAGCGGTGGAAGCCCGGTATCCACATCGGTACATCGGTAATCCTAGCTCTGTGGGTACTACCACCTCGAAGCCGTAGGTGAGAGAGAACGACGTCTCCCCTGTTGCCGCTCGGTGGGTGATACGGTAGGCCCAAAGAAGGGTCGGCAACTCATCCGCCCAAAGGCCTTTGGCATCTTTGAGTCTAATTTTTATGGACTGCAAAATTTTCCAGTTTGTCACCTCGGCTTGGCCATTGGCCTGAGGATGCTCGGGCGAGGAGTAATGATTGGATGTACCATAGCCCGACCAGAATTGCCAACAAATCGGGGTATCAAACTGCCTGCTATTGTCACTAATTAGGACCCTAGGTATGCCAAACCTACCGAGAATGTTTTTCTCGATAAAACTTTCCATCTTTTTCTCAGTGATTAATGCCAAGGGCTCAGCCTCTGTCGACTTAGTGAAATAGTCCACGGCTACGACCATGAACCTAACTTGTCCTTTTTCGACCGAGAGTGGGCCGATTATGTCAATACCCCACTGAGCGAATGGCTAGAGACAAAGGATCGGTGTCTGGAGTTCACCCAGGCAGTTGATCATGGGGGAATACCTCTGAAACTTATCACATCGCTTAACGTATTCTTGCTAATCCCGGGCCATCGTCGGCCAATAATAGCCTTGTAGGAGGGCTTTCCTGGATAGTGCCCGACCTCCTACATGGCTTCCACACACTCCCTCATGGATTTTACTCAATATTCCTTGAACCTGTGTGGGGTGGATACAACGTAGGTATGGGATGGAGAATCCCCTTTTATAGAGGATGCCGTTGACAAGGTGGTATCTAGCCGCTCAGTACTTCACATGCCGGGCTTCTTCCTTTCCTTCTGGTAAGGTACCGATCGTGAGGAACATTGTTATTAGGTCCATCCGACTAAGCTCTGTAGCGATCGTGTAGACCTCTATGCCCCTTCGATCAGTTAGGCTGGGCTCGGATAAGTATTCAATTCTCATCACAGTAAAATATGACTCAGAAGCGGAGGTGAGGCAAGCCAATCGATCGACCTTCGCATCTTCTTCCCTCAGAATCTATGTGATGGAGAAACCCTTAAGCTGCTTTGGAACTCCTTGAACAAGGGCTAGGTAGGCTACAATATTATCCTCCTAAGCCTCAAACTCTTGGTTTACTTGATTGACCATGAGTTGGGAGTCGCTGTATGCTTGAACTTGATGCGCACCCATCGAAGTAACCAATGCAAACCAACCAACAGGGCTTTGTACTCGGCCTCGTTATTGTAGGCCCAAAAACTAAACCTTAGCACATACTCTAATTGAATCCTGTCAGGTTTGGTCAAGATGATTCTAGCCCCACTGCCTTGTTGGTTGGACGACCCGTCCATATAGAGTACCCAGGTTGGGATGTCGACCTGTGGACAAGGGAATACTACTGGCGGGTCGAGCTCTTCTACCGAATATTCTAGGTATGTGAATTCTGCGAGAAAATTTGCTACAGCCTGTCCTTTCACGGCTTTTCGAGTTTGTAAACTACCTCAAACTCCTCCAGCTTCAACACCCATTTGATGAGTTGGTTTGTGAGGACCACGATAACATAGGCCTAGAAGTATGGACGGAGTCTCCGGGCAGAGGTGATTAGGGCAAAGGATAACTTCTCGATGTGGGAGTACCAGTTTTTCACACCTTAGAGTGCTCAGCTGGTGTAGTGGACCGGGAATTGTACCCCGTGCTCTTCCGAACAAGTGCTGAGCTCACTACTGAAGGAGAGACCGCCAAATACAAGAACAACTCCTCCTTTGATACGGGTGTAGATAGTAGAGGAGCAATGTCAGGTACTTCTTGAGTTACAACTCCTTGTTCTCCTCTGACCACTGAAATGCTTTGCAGAGAATCTTAAAAAATGGGAGGCACTGGTCGGTAGCTCAGGAAATGAATTTGTTTAGTGTGGCCACCCGGTCAGCCAAGCTCTGCATTTCTTTTGTTGACCAAGGTGACCGCATGTTGATAATGACCTGAATCTTTTCGGGGTTTACTTTGATTCCACGCCTGCTAAATAAGTGCCCTAAAAATTTCCCAAAAGAGACTCCGAACGTGCATTTGGCTGGGTTTAAACTTATCCAAAATTTTCTTAGGATGCTAAAGGCCCCTGCCAGATGCTCGAGGTAGTTAGTCTCGTCTTGGCTTTTTACCAAGAGGTCGTCTACGTATACTTCCATCGAGTTCCTGATCAAGTCCCAGAACATGAAATTGACCAGGCGTTGGTATGTTGCCCTGGCATTTTTAAGGCCGAAAGGCATCACCTTGTAGCAATGCGTGCCCTGGTCAGTGATGAAGGAAGTATTCTCCCCATCTTCGGGGTACATGGTGATCTGGTTGTACCCCAAGCAGGCATCCATGAATGAAAAAAGTGAATGACCGGCCATGGCATCCACAGGGAGGTCAATCCTAGGCAGCGGATAGCAATCCTTGGGATAGGCTTTATTTAAGTCAGTAAAATCCACACACATTCTTCACTTCCCATTGCTCTTCTTCACTAGAATAACATTGGCCAACCAGTCGGGATAGTGGACTTCTCAGACAGATTTTGCTTTTAGGAGCTTCTCCACTTCTTTACGCACCACCACTTGTCACTTAGGGGCCATGCCTTGCATTTTGTCCATTGCTCGTTAAGGATATAAACCATCCATCGCATTCATGGACACCACGTTAGTCCATCCCCTACTCGTTAAGAATATAAACCATCCACCGTATATCAGGGATAAAATGCTTTGAACAACAGCACATCAAATCTATTGCCATGAATTATCGCTATATACCAGTTGATGATGCCAAAAACTGGTGGAAGGATAATAAGAGAAGGGCAATAGAAGTTTGGATGTGGTTCGGCCCCTTTAATGAGGTGACCTACGCCCACAGGTGCGTCTGTGCACTTTTACTAACATATCACCGGCGGACTCTAGTGAATCCACAAGGAGGGCGCTAATCCAGAAATCGTCCAGGTATATTCGTAATAGTGTTGCGTTCTGCTCTTTTCTAAGTCAGGAATATGATCCCCTCTAACGGGGGTGGGTGGCCTCTTTTATAGATGCAAGAGACCACCCGTACAAAGTATCTGCGAGATAAGGAAGCCTCATCTAATTGCAATTCGATGAGCATAAATCACAAAAAGTTTCCTCATCAGTTTAGGAAACATATTCTACTTTCCATTAGACCTCTTATTGAGTTAGAAAACTACTGGAACTGTTCAGTACGAGTCACGGGGTTAGGCCCGGGCTGCGCCCATCTTGGTCTGTTAGTACTACAAACTCCGAGCGGTATTAACAGACTGGGCGGTTCTAGGTTGGATAACCCGGGATGGTTGGGTAACATGTTCCCATTCTGAGTCACTTGGCATTCTGCTGCTGACGTAGCAATTCGACTTTGACAGGATATTTTTGGACCTATCACCAGTGATCCTCCATCCACCGCTCATTAAGGATATAAACCAGCCACCGCTCGTTAAGGATATAACATGGATCATCTGGTGACCTTAGGACTACACAGTCCTACTCACTGCTCATTAAGGATATAAACCATCCTCTATATCTGAACGTATGTTATGACAATGCGTCTTCCCACGTACCATTTCCAGAACTTATCAAACCAACTTAAACTCAGTATTACTATTGATACATGACAATTCCCATGTGGCCTGACTAATCTGATTGAAATGAGCAGATATCGAACTCATATAAGAATCGAAAATCATCTATTGCCATTATGGAATTCCATTATTCTTAACCATATTTATTTGTGTTGCCACATTCTCCCTGACTAACCCAAAATCGTATAAATAGAAGCCTAAATTGTGAATCAAGTATTCAAACCTCATATATAATAAGCTAAAGAATGAACCATGTTCTGCATGTCTCGATCGATTGAAGTCATTTTGATCAATTGAGGAAAAATAATGTTCAAGCAATCGAAGTCACTTCGATCGATTGAACCTTCGATCGATCGAACTCTATTCAATTGCTCGAGAATTATCTTTTCCAGCAAATTATAAAACAGCACAATATAGACGTCTTAGGGACATGTTTAATACATGTAATGATACTAATATACAAATCAAACTAGTGTTCCAAAATGCATCTGTTGATCAAAATAACCGTGGCTCTGATACCAATTGAAGGAAACTTAGGTTTCGAAAACTTAAATATATGTGCAGCAGAAAACAATGTTCAAAAACTATTTGGTATGCCCAGATCTACTACTTATAAATTGCATAGATGCATATAAAAAGAGGGGGCAAGGGTGAACCCAATTCTGAATCTTCAAACTCCTGGATGGTGCAACAACTTCCACTAGGTGACATTCTCAATAAAACATTCACCCCTCATGATTACCAAACATATTGATAACTACTTATCAGGAAGACTGCAGTTCCCAGTAATCAACTTGGTGACAACCCTATGAACATGATATACCCAAGATACCCAGGTATTGATCTTTATGACCTCACTAATTGGTAAGTCAAAGTAGCCATATCCACAGTCTGTGTTCATAATCGTCTCAAGATTGAAAACACGTACCTTATACAAGTTATGAGTTCCTATCGACTGTTGACAGTCTTAAGTGTCAATAGGAGAACTCAGGTCCATCAATGCACTATATGCTACGGATATATACTAAAATCCATTCTTTATATAGTTGATTTATTATTCATTTAATAAAATCAATTATTTCATTTTTATGAGAATCTGTGTGGGCAATGTTTGCATCATATTATTTATTTAATATTGTGCATGTGTGTCTCTTATTCTACATAGTAGGTGGTTTGGTGTGTAGAATTCGACTTACATATGGAAGATCAGACCGTTGGATCGTGTAAAATGTAAGATTTTGGTTTACAGTCTTAAATGGGATTGAACATACCATCGGTAGGACTATAGCATGGTGATGTAGTAGGTTTGTCTTGATTACGGGAAACGGTACAATATCTACTCACCATTTGATGGAAAAACTGGTTTAAGTTAAAAGTTTAAACGCGCTGCGGAAAAGTAAAGTTATAAAAACTTAATGGTAGCCCAGGATCTACTACTCGTTAATTCTATAGATACGCACAAGAGGGGACAAGAGTTATACCTTAGTGTCTTGAACCCAATTCTGATTTTATTCTTCTTCCTTGGTGATGTAGCAGCCTCCACTAGGTTGTCTTCACCCTTATGTCTCCTGCGGATGCTTGCCGGAGAGACTAGAGATGGTGGGATCTCTAATAGAGAGGAAAAAGAAGGTTTGGGGCTCTAAAAATAGTTTCTGCAGCTTCTGACGTTCTAAACGACGAACTCCTTTTCCAGAACGTAGCTGCCCTATTTATAGATTTCCAGAACCGACCTAGACTTCGAACGATCGAAGATTTTCGATCGATCAAACCCTCGATCGATCGAACCATTCTCGATCGATCAAGACTGCCGAGACTTCAATCGATGGAACATACTTCAATCGATCGAACTTGTCTTGACAACTTCCTCATGTGTCTTTCCAAGTATCCGGGCGGAGCTAAGAATGGGACCTCCTAGGCTCTTTATTGTTGGCTCAGACCAGTTTGTTAATTACCGTGACCAAACTCTTTGATCAGCAAACTAACTAACTGGTCAGTTAACGTTTACTCCACTATAAAACGATAACTAAACTCCAACGCAAAAGAACATATCTGAAGCGATAACTAAACTTGTATGTTGTACTAATGTCCCTCTACCTTCAGCATTCGTAATCATATTCAGGTAGTCGGATAACTGTTACTGTCAACCTGAATCATGATTACTTCTTATCAACAAGACTGCAGTACTCAGTAATCGACTTGATGACATTCTCAAGGGAATGCTTACTCTGAAACAGAGGGTACATTCTGTCTTGATAATATATGTTCACAATCCTATGAATATGACATACCCAAGATACCCGGGTGTTGATCTTCTATAGACCTTACTGATTGGTAAGTCAAAGCAGCCATATCCACAGTCTGTGTTCATAATCTTCTCAAGATTAAGAACACGTACCTTATACAAGTTATGAGTTCCTATCGACTGATTGACAGTCTTGAGTGTCAATAGGAAAGCTCAGGTCCGTCAATGCACTATAAGCACTAGCATGTTAACTCAGAGTTAAACTCTAGTGATTGAGATTAATCACTCCATCCAATGTTAGTTAATCATGCTATAGTGTAAACCTGATGAGATATCACGTCTCATCATCCACTGTGACACATTCTAAGTAACAAAGAATAGTAATTCGTATCTCACTTGTATGTATCTCATACATACATGAATTACTTACTATGATACTTAAGGATAACAATCATCTCATGAAAGAAACATACATAACTAAATGTAAAGCTGATATCCATATATTAAAATGTCAATGTTTCATATATAAAGTAATGGTTTGAGGGCACAAACCCAACAAACTCCCACTTGCACTCATAACCATTCAGATCTACATCTAATACGTAGACTATCTAGATGACAATCAAAGACCTTCTGTGGCAAGGCCTTTGTAAACGGATCAGCAAGATTGTCAACGGTGGCAATCTTCGTGACAGTCACATCTCCACGTTGAACAATATCTCGGATAAGATGATATTTCCGCTCTACGTGCTTTCCCTTCCCGTGGTTCCTTGGCTCCTTGGATTGAGCCACTGCCCCACTATTATCACAGTAAAGCATAATAGGTGACAATGACGCTGGTACCACCTCGAGCTCCATAAGGAACTTCTTGAGCCAAACAGCTTCGTTTGTGGCTTCACAAGTAGCCACATACTCAGCTTCTGTAGTTGAGTCTGCAATGCATTTCTGCTTAATGCTCCTCCAACTAACAGCAACACCTCCCAAGGTAAAGAGATGACCGGACGTAGACTTCCTCGAATCTTTATCGGACATAAAATTCTAGTCAGTGTATCCTACTGGAATTAACTCACTACCACCGTACATAAGCATGTAATCTTTATTCCTTCTCAAGTACTTAAGAATGTGCTTAACAGCTGTCCAGTGCTCTGAACCTGGATTTGACTGATACCTGCTAACCATGCCAACAGCAAAATAGATATTTGGTCTAGTGCATAACATCGCATACATGAGACTTCCTACTGCCGAAGCATAGGGAATTCCTATCATGCGATTCCTCTCCTCTTGTGTCTTTGGACACTGGTCCTTGGAGAACGCTAAACCATGCCTGAAAGACAACATACCTTTCTTCGAATTATCCATTGAAAACCTAGTTAGCACTTTATCGATATAAGGAAAGCCACCACTTTTCCTTCACACTACTTGTATACACAAGGTTCATCCAGATTTTGTATAAAACCAAACGACTTGACCGCTTGGTCAAATCAGATGTTCCAACTTCTAGATGCCTACTTAAGCCCATAAATGGACTTTTGCAACTTGCATACCAAGTTACCTTTCCGACCAGCTATGAACCCTTCTGGTTATTGCATATAGATGTCCTCCTCAAGATTGCCATTCAAGAATGCAATCTTGACGTCCATCTCCCAGATCTCATAATCTAGGCATGCAGCAATGGATAGGAGTATCCTGATGGACTTGAACATGGCCACCGACGAGAAGGTTTCCTCATAGTCAATGCCCTCCCTCTGAGTAAAACTTTTCACTACAAGCCTAGCCTTATAGGTCTCAACCCAATGATCTGAATCAACATCAGCCATTGCCTCTTCATATGTGGCAGGATCAGATTCAGATTCTATGGAGACAGCTTCAAAAACTTCTCTTACGAACATGTATCTATCAGGCTGGCTGATAATCCTCCCACTACGACGAGTTACCGGTGCGGAAATGGGTGAAAAAGTGGCATTTTCTTGATTTACATCGTTATTAACTGCGGGTTGGACTGAGGGCTCTCCTTCTATTTCTCTCAGATCTATCCTGCCCTTAGGTTTATGGTTCATGATATAATCATCCTCTAAGAAAATAGCATTTGTACTAACAAACACTTTCTGTTCTCTTAGATCATAAAAATACCATCCATAAGTACCTTTTGGATACCCTACAAAATAACATACTTCTGATCTAGAATCCAAATTGCTCATCTTTCCTTTCAGCACATGTGCCGGACACTCCCATATCCGGAGATGTTGCAATGAAGGCTTGCGCCCAATCCACATCTCCCGTGGTGTCCTGGGAATAGATTTTCTTGGTACTAGATTTAGTATGTATGCAGTGGTTTCCAAAGCATAACCCCAAAGGAATAACGGCAACTCTGAATAACTCATCATTGACCTAGTCATGTCTAAAAGAGTCCGGTTCCTTCTCTCTGCTACACCATTCTGCTGAGGCGTGCCAGGTGCAGTTAACTGTGACAGAATCCCATTCTATACGAGGTGATCAATAAACTCATTAGACAGGTACTCGCCACCTCGATCAGATCGAATGGCCTTGATATGTGAGTCCAATTGCTTCTCCACTTCAGCCCTAAACTCTTTGAACTTTTAAAGGCTTCAAACTTGTGCTGCATTAGGTACACATATCCATACCTAGAGTGGTCATCGGTAAATGTTATGAAATACTCATAATCACCCCTTGCTCTAATCTTTATTGGTCCACACACATCAGTATGAACTAATTACAACAATGCATTGGTTCTATTGCCCTTTGCGAGAAAGGGCCTTTTGGTCATCTTACCCTCTAAACAAGACTCACAGACTTCCATTGGTTCGAGAACCAAATCGCCTAAGATCCCTTCTTTGACTAGTCTGCCTATCCTATTTAGATTGATATTGCCAAGCCTCATATGCCAAAGCCTTGTTGGATTAGTGGAAGGTTTTTTTCTTTTAGATGGTATAGTTACCATTGAGTTATTAAGTTCCAAGAAAGAATCTTTAGAAATATTGGGAGTGATCACATACAAACCATTTATTTATATTATAGTTAAGTTTAAATTGAGCGAATGAAGGCGACAGCAAATTGAGAATCATATCAACTTGGGTCTGTGCATCGATGTTGGCACCTAGGGTCTCCAGCTCGTTTAAATATCCAATCATTTTTAAAACATGTTCCTTGACTGGAGTCCCTTCCGACATCTTTGCACTCATTATCTTTTGCATGGCTACCTGTCTAGCAGACATGCCATGCTCCCCGAACATCTTTTTCAAGGATGTGATAATGTCACTGGCAGAATCATTTGATTGGAATTGGTGTTGCAACACACCAGCCATTGAAGCCAGAATATAGCAACGAGCCATTCCATTCGACTTCTTCCATTTGTTGAACTCGCGTCTGGCAGCTGCCGAAGCATTTGCCGCGGGTTCTTCTAGGCTTGGGGTGGTGAGGACATATATGTGATCCTCCGCAGTTAACACGATGTCAAGGTTATGTTTCCATTCAGTGTAGTTGTTTCCAGTTAACTTGTTTTGAGTGAGTATGGTGGCAAGTGGACTAAATGCAGATCCATACATTATGATTACTGAAAAAAATCAAAAAACAAAATAAATTTGAATATCAGATTTGATAGTTTGAAATAAAAGAATCCTTAAAACTCTTATTTTAAAACAAAGTCACCGGAATATCAAAATTAAAGAATAAAGCCTCCGTGTGGTGGTCAATGTTCGATCTTTCGATTAATCATGACTTGTCCGCTATGCAACTCTTGCAAAACAAGTTATGACTCCCGAACCTATTTGATCTCTAAGCTTCTGAATAATGCCACGTGTAGGATTCCTTATCCATTGTTTAGCTAGTGTGTACCATTAACTAGGATCCAATCACAACCGTCTCAAGTAGTGTCTCCGTGTGGTGGTCACCCTCTAACACGTCTGATTGATTCTATTTTATGAAGTTCACATCTAGTAACCAATGAGTAATGCACCCTCTGTGTGGAATGATCACCCCTGACGAGGTGACACAGAATGCCCCACTCATCTTACAGTGAACCGTTAATGGAAGATCATGGGTGTTTATTAATAAGACCCTTTCCCACTAGATTTATAAATTAAGGATTTTGCTTTTAAAAATGTTTCCACACATTACCCATAAACATCCAATGTTTACAAATGCTTTGAAATGGTTTTTGTATTTTATTTTAGAAAACTTATTTTACGTGCATGCAAGTAGTAACAATATAATTAAATGCCAATCACAAACCAAGCACATAAAATAAAAAACTAAAATTGAAAATAAAGACATCCAAACAATGCCTCTATCTCCATAGAACCTCCTTTTGGTTTGATCGCCTCCAGCTCCATCTTCATGGACAACCGCTCCTTTCTCCATCTTCATGGATTTTCTAATTCTATTACATTTTTCCTATGCTTCTTTCAAAGCTTACAATTTATCTAGAAATAGAAATAGCAACAACAAAATGCAATAAAAGGCTAGGGAAACTGGTGTGACTCTCCTTTTCGTAGGATTGAAGTCGCAGCGCCCTTTATATATGCCTTAAAACCAAACCAAACTTAAATTACAACATGAACCAATCTCAAATAATTTAAATACAAAATATTCAAATGACTTGGTGCCATGGGAGATAGCAACTTATGTAGCTGCAAAAGGGTTAGTCGTACACGCATCTATACATACATAAAAAATATATGTAACTATTGGAACACTTAATTGATTCACACAGTATATAAACTCTTTACATACTGCGTTAGAACTTAAAACAACATCTTACTTCTCTGTCACAGTTCGATCGATCGAAGACCGTTCGATCGCTCGAACCTTCGATCAATTGAACACTGTTCAATCGCTTGAACAGTTTGTTTCACATAATGATTTGAAAATTTTCCAGAATATTTTAAAATTAAAGTATTTAATTTCAAAAACACTTTAAAATGTGAAACAGAGAACCTAACAAAGAATCTGTCTCGATCGATCTAAGTCTATTCGATCGATCGAACACCAGAAGGTTTCGATCAATAGAAACCTGTTCGATCGCTTGAGTACAGAGAATGTTTGATCGATCGAAACATGTTCGATCGATCGAACCCGCCTTGCATCATATGTAATCACAGATTTGTACTCTGCTACGATGACACTGCAGAAACAGATCTGTGACGATGCAGTTTCGAAAACAGTTCTAAAATCAACATGCCAATCAAAATAGTGTTCCAAAAACGCATCTATAGATCCAAACGAGCGTGGCTCTGATACCAATTGATGGAAAAACCAGTTTAAAGTTTAAACGAGCAGCGGAAAAGTCAAGTTATAAAAACTTAATGGTAGCCCAGGATCTACTACTCGTTAATTCCATAGATGCGCACAAGAGGGGACAAGAGTTATACCTTAGTGTCTTGAACCCAATTCTGATTTTCTTCTTCTTCCTTGGTGATGTAGAAGCCTCCACTTGGTTGTCTTCACCCTTATGTCTCCTGCGGATGCTTGCCGGAGAGACTAGAGATGGTGGGATCTCTAATAGCGAGGAAAAAGAAGGTTTGGGGCTCTAAAAATAGTTTCTGCAGTTTCTGACGTTCTAAAACGACGAACTCCTTTTCCAGAACGCAGCTGCCCTATTTATAGATTTCCAGAACTGGCCTAGACTTTGCGTGATCGAAGATCTTCGATCGATCAAACCTTCAATCGATCGAACCATTCTCGATCGATCGAGACTGCCAAGACTTCAATCGGTCCAACATACTTCAATCGATCGAACTTGTCTTGACAACTTCCTCATGTGACTTTCCAAGTATCCTGACGGAGCTAGGAGTGGGACCTCCTAGGCTCTTTATTGTTGGCTCAGACCAGTTTGTTAATTATCGTGACCAAACTCTTTGATCAGCAAACTAACTAACTGGTCAGTTAACGTTTACTCCACTATAAAACGATAACTGAACTCCAACGCAAAAGAACATATCCGAAGCGATAACTAGACTTGTATGTTGTACTAATGTCCCTCTACCTTCAGCATTCGTAATCATATTCAGGTAGTCGGATAACTGTTACTGTCAACCTGAATCATGATTACTTCTTGTATTCCTTGAGTCCCATTCACCTCTCATGATTACCAAACATGTTGATAACTCTTATCAACAAGACTGCAGTACTCAGTAATCGACTTGGTGACATTCTCAAAGGAATGCTTACTCTGAAACAGAGGGTAGATTCTGTCTTGACAATATATGTTCACAACCCTATGAATATGACATACCCAAGATACCCAGGTGTTGATCTTCTATAGACCTCATTGATTGGTAAGTCAAAGTAGCTATATCCACAGTCTGTGTTCATAATCGTCTCAAGATTAAGAACACGTACCTTATACAAGTTATGAGTTCCTATCGACTGATTGACAGTCTTGAGTGTCAATAGGAAAGCTCAGGTCCGTCAATGCACTATAAGTACTAGCATGTTAACTAAGAGTTAAACTCTAGTGATTGAGATTAATCACTCCATCCAATGGTAGTTAATCATGCTACAGTGTAAACCTGATGAGATATCCAGTCTCATCATCCACTGTGACACATTCTAATTAACAAAGAATAGTAATTCGTATCTCACTTGTATGTATCTCATACATACACGAATTACTTACTATGATACTTAAGGATAACAGTCATCTCATGAAAGAAACATACATAACTAAATGTAAAGTTGATATCCATATATTAAAATGTCAATGTCTCATATATAAAGTAATGGTTTGAGGGCACAAACCCAACAAACTCCTACTTGCACTCATAACCATTCAGACCTACATCAAATACCTAGACTATCTAGATGACGATCAAAGACCTTTTGTGGCAAGGCCTTTTTAAACGGATCAGCAAGATTGTCAACGGTGGCAATCTTGGTGATAGTCACATCTCCACGTTGAACAATATCTCGGATAAGATGATATTTCCACTCTACGTGCTTTCCCTTCCCGTGGTTCCTTGGCTCCTTGGACTGAGCCACTACCCCACTATTATCACAGTAAAGCATAATAGGTGACAATGACGCTGGTACCACCTCGAGCTCCATAAGGAACGTCTTGAGCCAAATAACTTCCTTTGCGGCTTCACAAGCAGCCACATACTCAGCTTCTGTAGTTGAGTCTACAATGTATTTCTGCTTAATGCTCCTCTAACTAACAACACCACCTGCCAAGGTAAAGAGATGACCGGACGTGGACTTCCTCAAATCTTTATCTGACATAAATTCCGAGTCAATGTATCCTACTGGAATTAACTCACTACCACCGTACATAAGCATATAATCTTTAGTCCTTCTCAAGTACTTAAGAATGTGCTTAACGGCTGTCCAGTGCTCTGAACCTGGATTCGACTGATACCTGCTAACCATGCCAACAGCAAAACAAATATCTGGTCTAGAGCATAGCATCGCATACATGAGACTTCCTACTTCCGAAGCATAGGGAATTCATGTCATGCGATTCCTCTCCTCTTTTGTCTTTGGACACTGGTCCTTGGAGAATGCTAAACCATGCCTGAAAGGTAACAAACATTTCTTCGAATTATCCATTGAAAACCTAGTTAGCACTTTATTGATTTAACCAGCTTGAGATAATCCCATTATCTTTCGCTTACGATCCTGAAAGAGCTTTATCACTAGAATATAGCTCGCCTCTCCTAGATCCTTCAGATCGAAAGTACTAGCTAGCCAAACCATGACCGTTGACAATGCCGCTATATCATTTCCAATGAGTAGAATGTCGTCAATGTAAAGCACAAGAAAAGCCACCACTTTTCCTTCACACTTCTTGTATACACAAGGTTCATCCAGATTTTGTATAAAACTAAACGACTTGATCGCTTGGTCAAATCGGATGTTCCAACTTCTAGATGCCTGCTTAAGCCCATAAATGGACTTTTGTAACTTGCATACCAAGTTACCTTTTCGACCAGCTATGAACCCTTCTGGTTATTGCATATAGTTGTCCTCCTCAAGATTGCCATTCAAGAATGCAGTCTTGACGGCCATCTCCCAGATCTCATAATCTAGGCATGCAGCAATGGGTAGGAGTATCCTGATGGACTTGAGCATGGCCACCGGCGAGAAGGTTTCCTCATAGTCAATGCCCTCTCTCTGAGTATAACCTTTCGCTACAAGCTTAGCCTTATAGGTGTCAACCTTTCCATCAGATGCTCTTTTCCTCTTGTAGACCCACATACAACCAATGGGTTTAATATTAGTTGGAAGTTCTACAAGATCCCAGACCTGATTAGAATCCATAGATTCTAATTCAGCCTTCATAGCTTTAACCCAATGATCTGAATCAACATCAGCCATTGCCTCTTCATATGTGGCAGGATCAAATTCAGATTCTATGGAGACAGGTTCAAAAACTTCTCCTAAGAACATGTATCTATCAGGTTGGCTGATAATCCTCCCACTACGACGAGGTACAGGTGCAGAAATGGGTGAAGAAGTGGTATTTTCTTGATTTACATCGTTATTAACTGCAGGTTGGAATGAGGGCTCTCCTTCTATTTCTCTCAGATCTATCCTTCCATTAGGTTTATGGTTCATGATATAATCATCCTCTAAGAAAATAGCATTTGTACTAGCAAACACTTTCTGTTCTCTTGGATCATAAAAATACCATCCATAAGTACCCTTTGGATACCCAACAAAATGACATACTTCTGATCTAGAATCCAAATTGCTCATCTTTCCTTTCAGCACATGTGCCGGACACTCCCATATCCGGAGGTGTTGCAATGTAGGCTTGCGCCCAATCCACATCTCCCGTGGTGTCCTGGGAATAGATTTGCTTGGTACTAGATTTAGTATGTATGCAGCGGTTTCCAAAGCATAACCCCAAAGGAATAATGGCAACTCTGAATAACTCATCATTGACCTAGTCATGTCTAAAAGAGTCCGGTTCCTTCTCTCCGCTACACCATTCTGCTAAGACGTGCTAGGTGCAGTCAACTGTGACAGAATCCCATTCTATACGAGGTGATCAATAAACTCATTAGACAGGTACTCGCCACCTCGATCAGATCGAATGGCCTTGATATGTGAGCCCAATTGCTTCTCCACTTTAGCCCTAAACTCTTTGAACTTTTAAAGGCTTCAGACTTGTGCTGCATTAGGTACACATATCCATACCTAGAGTGGTCATCGGTAAATGTTATGAAATACTCATAACCACCCCTTGCTCTAATATTTATTGGTCCACACAGATCAGTATGAACTAATTCCAACAATGCATTGGTTCTATTGCCCTTTGCGGGAAAGGGCCTTTTGGTCATCTTACCCTCTAAACAAAACTCACAGACTTCCATAGGTTCGAGAACCAAATCGCCTAAGATCCTTTCTTTGACTAGTCTGCCTATCCTATTTAGATTGATATGGCCAAACCTCATATGCCAAAGCCTTGTTGGATTAGTGGAAGGTTTTTTTCTTTTAGATGGTATAGTTACCATTGAGTTATTAAGTTCCAAGCAAGAATCTTTAGAAATATTGGGAGTGATCACATACAAACCATTTGATTTATATTATAGTTAAGTTTAAATTGAGAGAATGAAGGCGACAGCAAATTGAGGATCATATCAACATGGATCTGTGCATCGATGTTGGCACCTAGGGTCTCCAGCTCGTTTAAATAACCAATCATTTTTAAAACATGTTCCTTGACTGGAGTCCCTTCCGACATCTTTGCACTCATTATCTTTTTCATGGCTACCTGTCTAGCAGGCCTGCCATGCTTCCCGAACATCTTTTTCAAGGATGTGATAATGTCACTGGCAGAATCATTTGATTGGAATTGGTGTTGCAACACACCAGCCATTGAGGCCAGAATATAGCAACGAGCCATTCCATTCGACTTCTTCCATTTGTCGAACTCACGTCTGGCACCTGCCGAAGCATTTGTCGCGGGTTCTTTTGGGCTTGGGGTGGTGAGGACATATATGTGATCCTCCACAGTTAACACGATGTCAAGGTTACATTTCCATTCAGTGTAGTTGTTTCCAGTTAACTTGTTTTGAGTGAGTATGGTGGCAAGTGGACTAAATGCAGATCCAGACATTATGATTACTGAAAAAAATCAAAAAACAAAATAAATATGAATATCAGATTTGACAGTTTGAAATAAAAGAATCCTTAAAACTCTTATTTTAAAACAAAGTCGTCGGAATATCAAAATGAAAGAGTAAAGCCTCCGTGTGGTGGTCAATGTTCGATCTTTCGATTAATCATGACTTGTCCGCTATGCAACTCTTGCAAAACAAGTTATGACTCCCGAACCTATTTGATCTCTAAGCTTCTGAATAATGCCCCGTGAGGGATCCCTTATCCATAGTTTAGCTAGTGTGTACCATTAACTAGGATCCAATCACAACCGTCTCAAGTAGCGCCTCCGTGTGGTGGTCACCCTCTAACACGTCTGATTGATTCTATCAAAGGAAGTTCACATCTAGTAACCAATGAGTAATGCACCCTCTGTATGGAATGATCACCCCTAACGAGGTGACACAGAATGCACCACTCATCTTACAGTGAACCGTTAATGGAAGATTGTGGGTGTTTATTAATAAGACCCTCTCCCACTAGATTAAGAAATTAAGGATTTTGCTTTTAAAAATGTTTCCACACATTGCCTATAAACATCCAATGTTTACTAATAAGTTGAAATGGTTTTTGAATTTTATTTTAGAAAACTTGTTTTACGTGCATGCAAGTAGTAACAATATAATTAAATGCCAATCACAAACCAAGCACATAAAACAAAAAAAACTAAAATTGAAAATAAAGACATCCAAACAATGCCTCTATCTCCCATGGCTCTATCTCCATAGAATCTCCTTTTGGTTTGATCGCCTCCAGCTCCATCTTCATGGACAACCGCTCCTTGTTCCATCTTCATGGATTTTCTAATTCTATTACATTTATCCTATGCTTCTTTCAAAGCTTACAATTTATCTAGAAATAGAAATAGCAAGAACAAAATACAATAAAAGGCTAGGGAAACCGGTGCGACTTTCCGTTTCGTAGGATTGAAGTCGCAGCGCCCTTTACATATGCCTTAAAACCAAACCAAACTTAAATTACAACATGCACCAATCTCAAACAATTTAAATACAAAATATTCAAATGACTTGGTGCCATGGAAGATAGCGACTAATCTAGCTGCAAAAAGGTTAGTCGTACACGCAGCTATACATACATAAAAAAATGTATGTAACTATTGGAACACTTAATTGATTCACACAGTATATAAACTCTTTACATACTGAATTAGAATTTAAAGCAACATCTTACTTCTCTGTCACAGTTCGATCGATCGAAGACCGTTCGATCGCTCGAACCTTCGATCGATTAAACACTGTTCAATCGCTTGAACAGTCTGTTTCACATAATGATTTGAAAATTTTACAGAATATTTTAAAATTAAAGTATTTAATTTTAAAAACACTTTAAAACGTGAAACAGAGAACCTGACAAAGAATCTATCTCGACCGATCTAAGTCTATTCGATCGATCGAACACCAGAAGGTTTCGATCGATCGAAACCTGTTCGATCGCTTGAGTGCAAAGAATGTTCGATCGATCGAAACATGTTCGATCGATCAAACCCGCATTGCATCCTATGCAATCACAGATTTGTACTCTGCTATGATGACACTGCAGAAATAGATCTGTGACAATGCAGTTTTGAAAACAGTTCTAAAATCAACATACCAATCAAAATAGTGTTCCAAAAACGCATCTATAGATCCAAACGAGCGTGGCTCTGATACCAATTGATGGAAAAACTGGTTTAAGTTAAAAGTTTAAACGCGCAGCGGAAAAGTCAAGTTATAAAAACTTAATGGTAGCCCAGGATCTACTACTCGTTAATTCCATAGATGCGCACAGGAGGGGACAAGAGTTATACCTTAGTGTCTTGAACCTAATTTTGATTTTCTTCTTCTTCCTTGGTGATGCAGCAGCCTCCACTTGGTTGTCTTCACCCTTATGTCTCCTGCGGATGCTTGCCGGAGAGACTAGAGATGGTGGGATCTCTAATAGAGAGGAAAAAGAAGGTTTGGGGCTCTAAAAATAGTTTCTGCAGCTTCTGACGTTCTAAAATGATGAACTCCTTTTCTAGAACGTAGCTGCCCTATTTATAGATTTCCAGAACTGACCTAGACTTTGAGAGATCAAAGATCTTCGATCAATCGAACCTTCAATCGATCGAACCATTCTCGATCGATCGAGACTGCCAAGACTTCAATCGATCAAACATACTTCAATCGATCGAACTTGTCTTGACAACTTCCTCATGTGTCTTTCCAAGTATCCTGGCGGAGCTAAGAGTGGGACCTCCTAGGCTCTTTATTGTTGGCTCAGACCAGTTTGTTAATTACCGTGACCAAACTCTTTGATCAGTAAACTAACTAACTGGTCAGTTAACGTTTACTTCACTATAAAACGATAACTGAACTCCAACGCAAAAGAACATATCCGAAGCGATAACTAGACTTGTATGTTGTACTAATGTCCCTCTACCTTCAGCATTCGTAATCATATTCAGGTAGTCAGATAACTGTTACTGTCAACCTGAATCATGATTACTTCTTGTATTCCTTGAGTCCCATTCACCTCTCATGATTACCAAACATGTTGATAACTCTTATCAACAAGACTGCAGTACTCAGTAATCAACTTGGTGACATTCTCAAGGGAATGCTTACTCTGAAACAGAGGGTAGATTCTGTCTTGACAATATATGTTCATAACCCTATGAATATGACATACCCAAGATACCCAGGTGTTGATCTTCTATAGACCTCACTGATTGGTAAGTCAAAGTAGCCATATCCATAGTTTGTGTTCATAATCATCTCAAGATTAAGAACGCGTACCTTATACAAGTTATGAGTTCCTATTGACTGATTGACAGTCTTGAGTGTCAATAGGAAAGCTCAGGTCCGTCAATGCACTATAAGCACTAACATGTTAACTAAGAGTTAAACTCTAGTGATTGAGATTAATCACTCCATCCAATGGTAGTTAATCATGCTACAGTGTAAACCTGATGAGATATCCAGTCTCATAATCCATTGTGACACATTTTAAGTAACAAAGAATAGTAATTCGTATCTCACTTGTATGTATCTCATACATACACGAATTACTTACTATGATACTTAAGGATAACAATCATCTCATGAAAGAAACATACATAACTAAATGTAAAGCTGATATCCATATATTAAAATGTCAATGTCTCATATATAAAGTAATGGTTTGAGGGCACAAACCCAACACCATCCTGGTACACTTTATCTATTAAACGGAACCGACTTGGGGTAATTATTTTTGTACTAACTTATAAGATAATTAATATCTCATGGCTATTATGAGTGTTTATGCTCTAAATCCTAAGTTAATTTATAGACACATACATTTGATATTAACACTTTGATCGCTAAAAGGGTGAAATCCTTAAATGGGTCAATATCTCATTGGATTGGGTTACAATATTAATTATTTGGTGGATATTAATTAATGGTTGAATCCATGTCTCAATTTTGGGATTGATGATATCCCCATGAGGATGTTTATACGTTTTGATTATATTAAACCCTATAGGTTGATATTGTATTCGACATACCAGATAAGTTAAGCAGAGGATCTCAATGAATTTTAAGAGATTAATTAAACATGATTGTCTGCAATTATATTTAATTAATGGACATCTGTAATCTTAACGTGGGTAGATAATAAGCATTTAAGTATTTAATAACATAGAGCTTGAAATATTTTTTTTAAGATAAGGGTAAGAGTGCAATTACAATTCTTTAGTGGTATGAATTATAATTTATGGAAATAGGAATTTGATTCAGTTCGAATTAGGGTTTCCTAATTCCACATGGAAGCCTATTCCTTATTGACTTCTTATGGTCCCTATCGTAGCCTATATATATGTTGGTATGGCTCTCTTCTCAATTTGCTTTTTATAAAAGAGCATTATAACTCAGAATAGAAAAGAGAGCGTAGAAAAGTGAGAGCACAAAACAGAAAGGATCTCGAAAGAGCCCTTACTTAGTTTGATATTCTGGTAATAGAGGCATATGCTAGAAGATTGTGAGCTGTTATCAAGCCCGTGTTCTTGATTCATCTACTACAGCAATCCATTTTTGTAGTTCAAGGTAACCCTAGTTCTGCCCTTGTAGGGTTATTATAGTTTTCATGAAATTTTTTACAGTACCAACTTATACGCGCTGTCAACGAATTCTGGGAATGCAATTTCCTAACACTTGTATCAGAGCAACATTGATTCTGCGTATAGGTTGGCCACAACCATGTTGTCTAGTAGTAAAGATCTTATGTATGCATTGATGGGTGGATATAACGTAGATCTATGCCAAACCTTATTTTGCAGCATTCATATTCCACTATTGTGGTCACTGGTTTTGTGTGATTGGATCCCACGATGGATTTATTCGTGGTGAATATTGCTATTTTTGTATAGCATGTGAACTCCTTCTTGGAGGCATAGGATTTGTATGTATTGGATCCCATGCTTGATTGATGTGTGGCTAATTTACTTCAAATAAATAGGATGTGAACTCCTTCATGGAGGCATAGGGTTTTATGTAATATATATTAAGTAAATTCGTGAAGATGGTTCGTAAGAGCAGTTTTACAAGCAGTTTCAGAAAGCAATCTTGAAGCTGTTTCAAATGGCAATTTCAGAAGGCTATTTCAGAAAATAGTTCTGGAAGGCAACTCGACCCCCGTGCATAGTGGCGACATAGAGCTAATCGGGTTCAATGAAGATTTCTTCACAAGAGTTGCAGCTTGACCATAATCGTGGGATTCCTATTTTATTGTGGTTTCCTTATTTTTGTGTGATTGAATAAGTATTATTGTTTCATGTTTAATAAATGGGACAATATGGATAATTGTTTCTCGACCTATTTCAGATGTCTAGTTGCATGTTTAATTTATATTAATTTAAAATGATGGACAACTACATGTGTATTTAGAAATCAAATTAATTCCATATTTTGAAAACATGAGTACTTACTTTGTAAAATTATGAGAATAGAATAGTTTTATTATCTACACATGTGGGTTTGACAAGTAAGGTTGAATTAATCCTCGTCAAGTATTCAATTATTTTTTATTAATTAAATTAAAAGTTTTTCTAAAAAATTATAACCCTCAAAGGCAGGGCTTATAGATAATGGTTACCCTCAAAAGGAGGGCGTTGACTATGAGGAAACCTTCTTGCTGGTAGCCATGCTCAAGTCCATCAGAATACTCTTATCCATTGTAGCATGCCTTGATTATGAGATCTAGGTGATGGACGTTAAAACTGCATTCTTGAATGGTAATCTTGAGGAGGACATCTGTATGCAATAACAGAAGGGTTCATAGCTGGTAGGAATGGTAATTTAGTATGAAAGTTACAAAAGTCCATTTATGGGCTTAAGCAAGCATCCAAAAGTTGGAACATTCATTTTAACCAAGAGGTTAAGTTGTTTGGTTTCATACAAAATTTGGATGAGCCTTGTGTATACAAGAAGAGTGAAGGGAATGTAGTGACCTTTCTTGTTCTTTACGTTGATGTCATTCTACTCATTGGGAATGATGTAGTGACGTTGTCAACGGTTAAGGTTTGGCTAGCTAGTACTTTTAATATGAAGGATCTAGGAGAGGCGAGCTATATCCTTGGGATAAAGCTTTTTTAGGATCGCAAGCGAAAGATATTGGGATTATCGAAAGTTGGTTATATCGATAAGGTGTTAACTAGGTTTTCAATGGATAATTCAAAGAAAGGTTTGTTACCTTTCTGGCATGCTTTAGCGTTCTCCAAGGACCAGTGTCCTAGGACATAGGAGGAGAGGAATCGTATGGCAGGAGTTCCTTATGGTTCGATAGTGGGATCTCTTATGTATGTGATGCTATGTACTAGACCATATATTTGATTTGCTAATGGAATGGTTAGTAGGTATCAATCGAATCCAGGTCCAGATCACTAGACAGCCGTTAAGCACATTATTAAGTACTTGAAGACTAAAGATTACATGCTTATACTCGCACAGCAGACTGGGACTTTATGTCAGATAAAGATTTGAGGAAGTCGATATCCAAACATCTATTTACCTTAAGAGGTGGTGCTATTAGTTGGAGGAGCATTAAGCAAAAATGCACTGCAGACTCAGCTGTAAAGGCTGAGTATTTGGCTACTTCAGAAGCCACAAAGGAAGCTATTTGGCTCAAGAAGTTCCTTATGGAGCTCGAGGTGGTACCAACTTCACTGTCACCTATTACACTATACTGTAATAATAATAATAGGGCAGTGGCTCAGTCCAAGGAACCGAGGAACTACGAAAAGGAAAAGTATGTAGAGCAGAAATATCATCTAATCTGAGATATAGTTCAACATGGAGATGTGACTACCAGAAAGTTTGTCACCTATGACAATCTTGCGGATTTGTTTATAAAGGCCTTGCCGTAGAAGGTCTATGATAGTCATCTAGATAGTCTAGGTCTCAGATGTAGTCCTGAATGGTTATGAGTACAAGTGGGAGTTTTTTGGGTTTCTGCCCTCAAACCATTACTTTATGTATAAGACATAGACATTTTAATACATAGATATCAGCTTTACATTTTATTATGTATGTTTCTTTAATGAAATGATTGTGAATCCGTAAGTATCATAGTATGTAATTCGTGTGTGTATGAGATACATACAAGTGAGATACAAATTTCTATTCTCAAACACTTAGAATTATGACATAGTGGATAATGAGACTAGATATCTCATCAGGTCTACACTATATTATGATTAACTACCATATGATGCAGTGATGAATCTCAATCACTAGAGTGTAACTCTTAGTTAATATGCTAGTGCTTATAGTGCATTGACGGACCTGAGTTTTCATATTGACACTTAAAACTATCAGCAGTCGACAGGAAATCATAACTTGTATAATGTACGTGTTATCAATCTTGAGATGATTATGAACACTGATTGTGGATATGGCTGCTTTGACTTACCAAGTAGTTAGATTTTAAAGATCAACATAGGAGTGTCCTGGGTATGTCATATTCCTAGGGTTGTGAACATATATTGTCAAGATATAATCCGATGATGCTAAAAATTGGTAAAAGAGGTTTAGGGAGAGAGAGAGAAGAGATTGTACGTGGTTCGGTCCCATTAATGAGGTGTCCTACGTCCATGGGTGCGTTAGTGCGCTTTTACCAGCAGATCATCGGTAGTGTTTGGTGAGCCAACAGAGTGGGTGTCACTCCCAGTAACCGACCGTGTTTATGCGTAACAGTGATTGTTTATATGCTATTCTCTAGAGTAAGAATGCGATCCCCTTTAATGAGGATGAGCGGCCTCTTTTACAGGTGCAAGAGACCACCCGTATATGGTAAGTTTGTAGATTAGGAAGCCTAATCTAATTATAAGTTAATTAGCATGATTCAAGGGGATTTCCTTAGTGGTTTAGGAAACTACTTGCTCCTTCCATTTAGTCCCCTAGCTGGGATAGGAAACTGTCTGGGGGCTTACTGGGCAAGCAACCATCTATCCTAGGAATGCGCCCCTATGGGGCTGGTTTGGGATGAACACCCGGACTGTGTATCAAATCGGGCAGTTTCATCTAATGGCAGTCAGCCCAGATTCAAGGTGACTTGGCTTCTCTTTGCTGAGGTGGCGAGGTTTGACTTTGACTCAAAATTTTTGTGCATATCAGCTGCCCGCCTGCCCCCCATTTTCGAAACTAATGTGATGCTCCATCAGATGAGGCTTTGAAAATTAGTACTGCTCTAGAAAAATAGTTTAAGAAAGAGACCGGGACATTACCCGGGACGTGACCGATCGCGTCGGTCCTCCGAGGGCTGGATTGAGCAGTGGATATGTGGGACTGGGACTGACTCTGCCATATATCATCTTGTCATTGGCCAGGTCTGGATCCAACGAGTCTGGTACAAATGTAACTGAACAGTCACGTCTGGCATTAAATGTGCATGTCTTTCCAGGCAACGTTCTACGTGCCCGAGGTGACAGCTGTCAGTAGGTTTTGGTGGGAAGGCATCTGGGCCTTTGGATCTGATCTGTTTGGACCATCCATGCTATGCATATAAGAAGCACTTGCCCATTTCAGCCATTCCTTGCTGCCAAACTAGAGATTACCAAGCGGTTTGAGAGCAATAAAGAAAAAAGTATCTCGTAAAGCTTCCCGGGCTCCTCTTCTACGCTAATCCTTGTAAGTATTCCCTTTTCAATTTCAGTTCATCATCCTCTTCCTCTTCTTCTACCTTTTTTTCTTCTTTTCTGAACGAGGTTAGAGAGGATGAACCCTCTTAGGTTAGAACGGGAGTGAGACTTTTTCCTTCTCAGGTTCAATTCCTTCTTCATGTCGGGAGGTACCTCAGGACAGTTGAACCAAGCGGGTGTTCCCAGCATAGTCCTGATCGAGTGTCACCTTGCCTTGAAGACCATCTACTTTTTGCCTTTCAGGTTGGTAACCTTGCCCCCTTTGTACGCTAGGCTCGTGGTCCATAAACCATACCTAAGATATAGCTTGCTCCCTTACCCCCTTGTAGGAGTACCAAAGATGGAACATTTAAATTTTGACTCTGCGTCTAGGTCAGAGAACGAGCAGTCGCGTGACACAAGTCTAAGTCTGCCTCCCACTACCCCATCTGACCATTAAAGCGAGGGCAGAGTCCCTGTTCACGTGTCTGATAGTGAGTCGGACCAGGAGGCCCCCGTTGTCTCAGTCCCTGGGGCGAGTGCGCCGAGACACCAGTGGCGCCTGACCCCGAGGTGGTATTTGCTTGTGAGACCACCACTTCTATTCTGCGTTCCCAGGACATCGTCCGGATTAGGGATGGGTATGCTCCTCCTGATGGTTGTTCCTTAGCCGTGAACCTCGGCAGAGCACATCTCCACCAGCCCGACTTCGACACCCTATACAAGGATACACATATGGCTGGCCTTCGTCTTCCATTGCACCCTATCGCCTGAGATGTCCTGATCAGCCTCAGGATTCCTCTGGGATAGTTAGCTCCTAATGGGTGGAGATTCTTGTTGGGGTCCATCTCTCTGTGGCCCCAGGTCTTTAGTTATGAACTCACCCTCCAGGAGTTTTATGGGCCCACTGACTATTCCCCGTACACCAGGAGGTCGGGCTCTTTTCTTTTTCTACCCGGTAGGGCAGAAAGATCATTGTCAACTATCCAAGTAATAACAAGGGGTGGAAGAACAAGTTCTTCCAGGTGTCCACCCTTCGTCTCTACGACCAGGCTCCAAGGAGCCAGCTGAGGACTTCCTGGGCGGGGGAGTTGAGGGGTAAGACCGCCCGGTATGCTGATTTTTGTTTTTCTTTGCTTTAGGAGGTTATTAATCTGTTAACTATTTTCATGTTTTTGTTTGCAGCTGTGTCGACCAAACCTCCAAGGATCCCCGAGGTGTGCCTGGCCAAGATCTTGGATTTGGCAGAAATGCCTACCAACATTTGGAACGTGCTGTCCCGGATGGGTTATTTTGTCAGGTTCTACTCTTTGAAAGAGCTCGTTTCAGCTCCCACTTTCTTTCCATTCATCCCTGGTGAGTGCTTGGGTTGAATGCCCATCTTGTTATGCTTCCGCTGTCTTCCATGGCTACTGACCATGTAATTTTCTTTGCAAAAATGACTCTAAAGAGGAATTTAGAGCAATTGAGGGAAAGGCAGGCCACTGCCGCCACTGCTAGTGCCGCCTAGTTGGCAGTGGCATAGGGAAAAAATCCTACCGCAGAGGCCTCGGGTGATGAATGCCCCCTGAGGCGGATCCTTCGCGGGACGGCAAATCGTTCAGAACCCATGGGGACATCACCTCCCCAGATGGACGTGCCGTTTGGGTTATTGATTAGGGGACCTACTGATGTCAGGGAGAGGGTGATGGCTGCCCTCATCCCTAGCCAGGTGGAGGCATGTTCTAGTCTTTCTCCCGAGGAATTTCACAGGTGGCTCTACATTCTCTCTCATCTTGTAAGCTCTTTTGTCTCGTTCTTGCTTGCTATGTATTTATTTACTATTTCTTGTAGTGCTGACTTGACCAGTTTCCTACCCTTCACTACAGGTTGGCTGTATGGTCGCCGTATCTGAGTCCCTCCTATCTTCTTTTGCCGGGACGGTGAGCACTGCTGAAGCTGCCTACGAGGGGATTGATTCAGATTATTGGGACGTTGGTCCCTTTGCTACCAAAGACTCACCTGCCTTAGCTGGAGCTACTGAGGAGCCTGCCTCGGGCAGTAGCTTGGGACCGGGAGGAGGAGCTATCCCGGAAGGAGACACCGGGGAGACCGAAGATGTGGTCGAGGTGGACTACTAGGTTCCCCGGCCTATTTTCCTCCTTTTTGTTGTTTTTTATTGGAAGGCTACTACAATTGCCCCCCAGTATCTATACAAACTATTTTACTTAATGAAAAGGTCCGCCGAGGCCATTTTTTGCATTAACTGTTTACTATTCCATACTTGTATTTGTGTTTGCCAATACCTGACCGATTATTAGCCAATCTAAATCCCTGACTTTGCAAAAGGATTAGACTGTAATTGGTAGAGAATTCTTTGTCTTTTATGGACCTGTTAGGTAGGTCCCGTTCGGGTGTAGTGGAGGCTTGTAAACCTGTTTACTACTCGAGCGGTTTCTCTGGGTATTGTAGGTACTTAGGAATGGTAGGTGTCCTAGGATTCCAAGTCTTGTTAGTGCCCGGTGTGATTTCCTGTTTAGCCTAGTATTCCCTTGCCCCCCAGGCGTTTCCTAAGGCAGGAGTATAGAGGGGGGCGACCATAGGAAACCGACCTGGAACGTGGGTAGTTGCAGGGTCTTTTGGGACTTGTCATCATCACCCATCAAGGGAGTGTTGCCCCCCATCATAGGTAAGACCTAAGCGAAGCCTGCGCCTCGGGGTTATGGAACCGGGGTCTTCTGGATGCTTGAAGCCTTACCCCGAGGTCTTTTTGGATGCCTGGAGTCAAACTCCGAGGTCTTTTGAGTGTCTGGGGTCGTACCCCGAGGTCTTTTAAGTGCCTGGGGTCGTACCCCGAGGTCTTTTGAGTGAGCAAACACAGAGAAGAGTTGTTTGGCGAAAAAGAAACTTTTATTACTATGTGAATAGATATGCTCGGGTCGAGCAACATGGTTCCTATCCAACGTTATTGTCATGCTTCACTGGAAATATTTGCGAAGATGTTGTACGTTCTAAGGGTGAGAGAGGTCGTGTCCATCTAGAGTTTGTGACCAGTATGTTCCCAGACAGTTGACTTCGATAACCTTGTACGGTCCTTCCCAATTCGGTCCTAATTTACCATGGCTTGGGAAATTTGTAGACTGGTTCACCGCCTTTAGAACAAGATCCCCAACCAGGAAGCTCTGATGCTTGACTTTTCTATTGAAGTACCAGAAGACCCTCTATTTATAAGCTACCACTTTTAGATATGCCCGGTCTCTTTTTTCTTCTACCAGGTCTAATTCTCCTATAAGTGCTTCCTCGTTTCCCCGTTCACTGAAATTTTCCACTCAGTAAGTAGGCAAGCCGAGCTCTGGGGGGACTATAGCCTCGAATTCGTAGGTAAGTGAGAACTGTGTCTCGCCTGTTATCGCTCGGGGAGTGGTACGGTAGGCCCAAAGGAGGGTTAGATGTTCTTCTGCCCAAAGGCCTTTGGCGCCTTCAAGCCTAGTTTTGATTGGCTACAGAATAGTTCAGTTGGTCACTTCTTCCTGGCCATTAACTTGAGGGTGCTCAGGGGAGGAGTAATGATTCGATATCCCGTACCTCAAACAGAACTGCCGGAACATCGGGGTGTCAAATCATCTACCATTGTCGCTGATTAGGACCCGGGGGATGCCAAACCTGCTTAGGTATGCTTCTCAATAAGGCTTTCCATCCTCTTCTCGGTGATTGTGGCTAAGGGCTCGGCCTCTGCCCACTTAGTGAAGTAGTCTACGGTAATAACAGCGAACTTAACTTTCCCTTTTCTTACCGGGAAGGGACCAACGATGTCGATGCCCCACTGAGAGAGCGGCCATGGGCTAAGAACTGGTATCTGAAGTTCTCCCGGGCGGTTGGTCATCGGGGAGTATCTCTGGACCTTATCGCACCTCTTTACGTACTCCTGGGAGTCTCGGGCAATAGTCGGCAAGTAATATCCCTGCAGTAGGGCCTTTCTGGAGAGTGCCCGGCCTCTGGTGTGATTCCCGCACACTCCCTCATAGATTTTGTATAATATCACTTGGACCAGTACGGGATGGACACATCGGAGATATGGGATTGAGAATCCTTTCTTGTAGAGGATGCCATCAATGATGTGGTATCTAGCTGCCCGATACTTAACCCGGTGGGCTTTCCCTCTCACCTCTGGTAAAGCCCCGATTAAAAATGTCACAATTGGATCCATCCAGTTGGGTCCTAGGGCGACTGGTTCAACCTCCATGCATTTTGAGTTGGCCATACTTGGCTCGGGTAGGTATTCAATCCTTTTCCCAGGTAAGTCACACTCGGAAGACAAAGCCAGGCAGGCTAACCGATCAGCCCTAGTATTTTCTCCCCTCGGTATTTGTGTAACGGAGAATCCCTGCAGCTTCTCTGAAACTACTCAGACAAGGGCCAAATAGGACACCATGTTGTTCCCCCAAGCTTTGTATTCTTGATTAAATTGGTTTACCACGAGTTGGGGGTCGCTGTACCCTTGGATCTATTGCGCACCCATTGTGGTTTCCATTTGCACTCCAACCAATAGTGCTTCATACTCGGCCTCATTATTGGAGGCCCAGAATCCAAACCTAAGTGCATACTCGAGCTGGATCCCTGTCTGGTTGCCTTATTTGTTGGAAGATCCATCCACGTAGAGTATCCAGGCTGGGACCCCTGGTTGTAGCCTGGTGGTGGAACTGGTGGGTTGAGCTCTTCCACCGGATCCACCGGGTATGTGAACTAAACAAGAAAGTCTGCTACAGCTTGACCTTTGATCACCGTCCAGGGTCGGTAGACCACTTTAAACTCTTCTAATTCCAAGGCCCATTTAACAAACCTTCTTGACGTCTCAGGCCTGCTCAAAATCCTACGAAGAGGTTAATCCTTGAGGACCACGATGATGTGAGCTTGAAAGTACGGGCGGAGTCTCTGGGCAGAGGTAATGAGGGCGAATGCAAGCTTCTGTATGCGTGAATATCTACTTTTCACACCTTGAAGTGCCCGGCTGGTGTAGTAGATCGGGAATTGTGTCCCGTGTTCTTCTCGGCTGAGAGCCGAGCTAACCACTGAAGGTGACACCGCTAGATATAAGAACAATTCCTCGTTTGGCACGGGTGTTGTGAGTAAAAGGGGTGACGCCAAGTACTTCTTGAGTTCCTAAAATGCCTCCTCGCACTCTCCTGACCACTGAATGGCCTTGAGAAGGATCTTGAAAAATCAAAGACACCGGTCAGTAGCTCAGGAAACAAATATGTTCAATGCGGCGACCTGTCCGGCTAAATTCTAAACTTCTTTGGTTGACCTGGGCGACCACATGTTTATGATGGCCTAGAGTTTCTCGGAGTGTGCCTCAACTCCCCGCCTACTGACTAGGTATCCTAGGAACTTTCTGGACGAGACGCCAAATATGCATTTTGCCGGGTTCAACCTCATTCTGGACTTCTTCAAAATGCTGAAGGCCCTGGCCAGATGTTCAAGATGGTTGGCCTTGTCTCGGCTTTTGACTAAAAGATCATCAACGTAGACTTTCATGGACTTCCCGATCAGGTTCTTGAACATGTGATTGACCAGGCATTGATAGGTTTCCACGACGTTCTTGAGGCTGAAGGGCATTACCTTGTAGCAGTATGTTCCCTGATCCGTGATTAAGGAGGTCTTCTCTTCATCCTCGGGGTACATGCTGATCTAGTTGTACCCCGAGTAAGCGTACATGAACGAGAGGAGCACATGACCTACTGTGGAGTCCACAAGGAGGTCTACTCCTTATTGACTTCTTATGGTCCCTATCGTAGCCTATATATATGTTGCTATGGCTCTCTTCTCAATTTGTTTTTTACAAAAGAGCATTATAACTCAGAATAGAAAAGAGTGCGCAAAAAAGTGAGAGCACAAAACAGAAAGGATCTCGAAAGAGCCCTTAGTTCGATATTCTGGTAATAGAGGCATATGCTAGAAGATTGTGAGCTGTTATTGAGCCCGTGTTCTTTATTCATCTACTACAGCAATCCATTTTTGTAGTTCAAGGTAACCCTAGTTCCATCCTTATAGGCTTATTATAGCTTTCATGAAATGTTTTACAGTACCAACTTATACGCGCTATTAACGAATTCTGGGAATGCAGTTTCCTAACACTTATATGAGAGCAACATTGATTCTGCATATAGGTTGGCCACAACTATGTTGTCTAGTAAAAAAGATCTTATGTGTGCAATGATGGATGGATAGAACGTAGATCTATGCCAAACCTTGTTTTGCAGCATTCATATTCCACTATTGTGGTCACTGGTTTTGTGTCATTGGATCGCACGATGGGTTTATTCGTGGTTAATTTTGCTGTTTTTGTATAGCATGTGAACTCCTTCTTGGAGGCATAGGATTTGTATGTATTGGATCCCATGCTTGATTGATGTGTGGCTAATTTACTTCAAATAAATAGCATGTGAACTCCTTCATGGAGGCATAGGGTTTTATGTAATATATCTTAAGTAAATCCGTGAAGATGGTTCGTAGGAGCAGTTTTACAAGCAATTTCAGAAAGCAATCTTGAAGCAGTTTCAAATGGCAATTTCAGAAGGCTATTTCAGAAAATAGCTCTGGAAGGCAACTCGACCCCCGTGCATAGTGGCGACATAGAGCTAATCGGGTTCAATGAAGATTTCTTCACAAGAGTTGTAGCTTGACCATAATAGTGGGATTCCTATTTTATTGTGGTTTCCTTATTTTTGTGTGATTGAATGAGTATTATTGTTTCATGTTTAATAAATGGGACAATATGGATAATTGTTTCTAGACCTATTTCAAATGTCTAGTTGCATGTTTAATTTCCATTAATTTAAAATGATGGACAACTACATGTGTATTTAGAAATCAAATTAATTCCATATTTTGAAAACATGAGTACTTACTTTGTAAAATTATGAGAATAGAATAGTTTTATTATCTACACTTGTGGGTTTGACAAGTAAGGTTGAATAAATCCTTGTCAAGTATTCAATTATTTTTTATTAATTAAATTAAAAGTTTTTCTAAAAAATTATAACCCTCAAATATTTTAAAAAATTTTAAGTGGGAGAGGGAATTTATCAAGTGTAAATCCCATGGTCTCCATCACTAGTTTGTAGATGATATGATTAATTTTGTATGATGGCTCTAGTGTCATCCTGCCCATCAGATGAAGTTGATCATGGAATCATCGGTACAAACTTGTTTAATAGAATGTTTTGGGTGATTGTTACTGTGGGTCACCTCTCCATCAGAGATGTTCTTCACGGAACTCTTGACCTAGAATTAAGTGATGTATACTGTAGACACCCAATTTTGACCACACTGATAGGATTTAGGGTGGATAATGCCTTGGAGGATTCGATGATGAAAAGTAGCCCGTGGAAGGTACTGGATTTCACACAATCAAAAGATCGAACTTCAAGTTCAGAAAAGCCCTTTTCCATGCATAAATCCCGATTTTGTCAAAATTATCTCTCAGAATTCATATTCACTCAGGGTTATATGAACATGAAGTGTTCTAAATGCAATATTCTAGGTATCCAAAGATTCAACTTTAATGAAAAGTTTGAAATCGATGTACACTGTAAAGTAATTTTGAAAAAGGAGTCGTTTGATTTCAAAAAGGCGACAAAAGTTCCGGAGGACTTCCGGACTTCAATTGGACTTCAATTCTCATTTCAAATCCTCCTGAAACATTTTTATACTGAAATTCAATTCGACAGCTTTCGATCGGTACATAAATGAACAAGTTCTTATACCAAAAACAATTTTTACAAAAATCTGAAAAAGTAATGAATGTAATATTTCAAACATGTCTTAAGGGCAACCATGGGTCCAAGAAAATAAGATGGCGAGTCTTGGATATGGGGTGGCTTTTCCCCCCCTTAACCACCACCTGTATATGGTGTCCATCGAGCTTTTCAAGTTCCAGACTCTTCCAGAGGCACTACGAGGAAATTGCTTGAAAACTACATTTAGGCACTGAAAATGGCCATTTTAACACACTTTTCTGACCTCTAAAATCTCTATTTTATCCCTGAATCTTAAGAGTTAAGTTTTCAAAACTCTATATATGTAGACTCCATGCATCTCATAAGAGATCATCTAGAACTCATCCAGAGAGAGCTTGGATCATCTTGAAGAAGCTTAGAATATCCTTATGTACACCTTGAATATACTTGAAGATGCAATCACATATACTTTCAATTTGATATATTTTTAGAGAGAGAATTATGAATTGAAGTTCCTAAACTAATCTTAGGTTAATTAGATCACAATTTGACATCAATTGCCTCCCTCAACTTCCATGGATGAGTGCTTGAAGAACTTGAAGAACACTTGAAGTAGAAGACCCTTCAAATCAACTTTCATTGCATAATTGAGAATCCTCTAAGAGGTAGACTACACAATTCATCTCTTATTCATACTTTTATATATAGATCTATATGACTTGATCTAGTTTGGTTTTATTTTCTTTGTTAGAACACTCATCTTCTTCCTCTCTTGTTCTTCACATACTCACATGGCTAGATCCAAGTCCACTTTGATTTTGTTGATAATTCTTAATTAGAGATTGATTTTCACTTTGATTTCATTCTTCGATTTTAGTTTAGATCCATACATACATGATTATATATATGTATCTATTTTGAATTTTATGATGGTTTGGAAGTATGATCTATGAGAAGGATGATTCCTATGTTCATACTTTTCTCTCGATCATTCCTATTACCTAGAATTCCTATTGAATTTCATCTCCAAGAGGATATTTGTAAGTCCCTTTAATCCATGATCTAAAGTTCTTCATAGAACTTGAGGGATAAATTGATTGGGAATTATGATAAATTAAGTTGATCTATGAAGTTGATCTCTCTAACAAATTTAAACCATCACCTAAGATGTTTTTCTCACACTTTAAAATGATCTAATAAAAATTAAGCAAAACATATTGGTTTTGTCCATAAGGTTTGGTCCATCAAAATCCATAGTTTGATGGATTTCAAATTTTCTGGGTAAACTTTGATGAATTAGCTTTCAATCAATCCGTTTTGAGAATCATTATGATCCATATGCTATTTTTAAAAATTCTTGAGAAATCGGTTGACAGATTTGAACATAGTCTCGTTGTGCTTGAATTTAAGAAAATCTATGATAGTTATCAATGATCTGCTTTTTGGGGATGATTCCTAACTCATGTATCTATATGCCGATGTAAAATCATGAGCATACAATTGAGTTAAGATCATTTTCTAAGCATTTGAATTGATACAACTATTCTAGAATTTTCTAAGTTTAACTACAATTATGATTATGTATACAAAATGGTCATACTTTGATCACTCAACAACAATTGATGAATAAAACTTGGTTTAGAAATCATCGAGGATAAATGGATGAGAGATTAAAAGCCTAGATCAACTTGATTAACATGATTCATGAATTTCTATTATGTTTTGCATTCGTTTGTCAAATGATACAAAATTTCCCGAATAACAGAATTTGGCTAAAACAATTTTTCAGAGACTTTAGGTTTATGAAATGTCCATGGGATTATTTTTTTTTTCATAAACTACAATGAATTAGATTTTTTTTCCACCAACTAGAGCTTCATATGATTTTTGTAGAATTAAGTATGATTTTTACAAGGACAGTAGAGAGTCCTGATCTACTGTTCCAAAAACTCTTATTTTTTAAACATCAAAAATGCTACTGAGGTCCTACTTTATGGAAAAGTTCCTAAGATATGTATCTAACTTTCTGTAAAAGGATTTTAACCCAGCTCATGTTTAAGACCACTTTTGATAGGATTCATTAGAGGTTACTGAATCTAAAAATTTGAGTGATTATATCTTCTTCTTATTTTTCATGCATATCATTTGTCTTCTTGTAGTTTTGCAATGTTTGGGTATTCCTTGGTGTCTTAATGTAGAGAATTGAATGTCGTGGATCCGGACTTCAATTCGTGGGATTACCTCATCTACATGTGGTTTAGTGCCCATGTATTGTGTACTATCTCTATCCTTTCTCTTAGAATTTTTCTAGGTTCACTACTTTGTTTTCAATGACACAATTCCTTTAGGATAGTCTCCGTTTATAAGCTTATATTTAGAGACATGTTATCTCGAATTGTTACAAGATTGCATTACACGTTTTCTTTCTTTTGCTTTTTGTGACTCTGCTTGTGTCAACCTAATGTAAATCTTCTCATTCCCTCTTGCATATCATGACACATTTCTTTTATTTTCATCGGTCTCGGGCAGGACTAGCCACTGTGAGTATATCTCTCTCTTGTATTGCATGTGCATCTGATTTCTATTTGATTTAATCTCTTGAAATGATTTTCATTAGATGTTTCTTTTTGCCTTGTATATATTATCTAGTATGTTAGAGGAAACAACACAAATTATGAATTAAAAACAAGGATATTTGAATCAAGGTCTACCATTCGGTAGGGCGAGGAGTGGGTGCTTTAGTCCTGCCCGGGCTCATTCCCCTCTCATACCAAGACCCTCGAACCTAGTTTTCGGTGATGAAGGGCGAGTAAGCTTATTCAATTTTGGGCGGGTCAAACTTGATTTCCTAATTCTTGATAAAAATTAGGTGGTGACTCTTTGTCTCTAGAATCGCGTGAAGAATTTCTAGTTCCTTGAAGTGTGCTCCTTGTATCCGTCCCGGGACAATGTCAAGGAACGCTAGGACCTCCTTTCCGTATTCTACGGTCTACATATACACTTAGCTATAAATAGTTATATCCTCTCTATCTGAGTTACTATTATTATTTATAGGACCAAAGCAAGTCAGCAGTCAATTTTTCTAGGCAAGGTACATTGCCTGGATGGTAAAACTAAAAGGCAGTTGCCTATCTGAACAAATGATGGCTAGTATATAGCTTCCCATCGAGGCATACTATTTGCGGTGTATCAGGTTGTTGGTGGATTCCTTTCAAAAATGGTAGAGGGAACCAATTTTTTCAAATCGAATCCATAGTAATTTTTGCCCAAACGTAATTATTTATAGGGTTAATTACACTTACACCCCCTGTGGTTTGCCCGATTTGCACTTACCCCCCTATAGTTTAAATTTTTGCACTAATACCCCCTGTGGTTTAAACCTAAGTGCAAAAGTTAAATTTTCCATCCAAACTAACGGAATGGACTCTCATTTTTGCATTTACACCCCCAAAATTTCTTAAGTTCCTATTATGAGATCCCCCAAACATTTCATTAACTACCCAATTATCTAATGAGTGTTTGTCTAAGTCTCGTATGGGTCCCAACGTGGTCCCAAATATTTTGTGAAGTTGCTATCTCACCTACTAATTATAAATCTTTTCAGTTATACCCGTATTTGGGTGTCCAAACTAATACCACTTGCTAACACATATATCATCATATAATATGAAAGTATTTAAACAAATAATCATTTAAGCATATAAATGCATTAATGTAGATATTACTATTCGGCCCTTCACTGGATCCCACTCCAGTATCTGTCCCACCTCACTGGGGGCTTTATCCAGCTAGTGTCCTTTTCTGAACACTTTTCACGAACAATTCGAGGGGTAGTATGGACAATTGGAGGGGTAGTATGGCAACAGCCATAAGATTGGGCTCATTTCTTCCAAATTCCAACAGAATGTGTAACACCCATACCTGGGAAAAGGGTTAATTATCATTTTTATATGTATATTAATTAATAAAAATGATAATTGTCATACATATAAAAATGATAATTAATATACATATAAAAATGATAATTAACCATTTTCCCGGGTACGGGTGTTACACATTCTGTTGGAATTTGGAAGAAATGAGCCCAATCTTATGGCTGTTGCCATACTACCCCCTCCAATTGTCCATACTACCCCTCGAATTGTCCGTGAAAAGGACACTAGCTGGAAAAGGCCCCCAGTGAGGTGGGACAGATACTGGAGTGGGATCCAGTGAAGGGCCGAATAATAATATCTACATTAATGCATTTATATGCTTAAATGATTATTTGTTTAAATGCTTTCATATTATATGATGATATATTTGTTAGCAAGTGGTATTAGTTTGGATACCCAAATACGGGTATAACTGAAAAGATTTATAATTAGTAGGTGAGATAGCAACTTCACAAAATATTTGGGACCACGTTGGGACCCATACGAGACTTAGACAAACACTCATTAGATAATTGGGTAGTTAATGGAATGTTTGGGGGATTTCATAATAGGAACTTAAGAAATTTTGGGGGTATAAATGCAAAAATGAGAGTCCATTCCGTTAGTTTGGATGGAAAATTTAACTTTTGCACTTAGGTTTAAACCACAGGAG
The DNA here is from genome assembly GCA_033977485.1 of Hydrangea macrophylla. Taxonomy (NCBI): domain Eukaryota; kingdom Viridiplantae; phylum Streptophyta; class Magnoliopsida; order Cornales; family Hydrangeaceae; genus Hydrangea; species Hydrangea macrophylla. The sequence goes on along the minus strand of CM066997.1, from coordinate 57,589,408 downwards.
GTATTAGTGCAAAAATTTAAACCATAGGGGGGTAAGTGCAAATCGGGCAAACCACAGGGGGTGTAAGTGTAATTAACCCTTATTTATATTATGTGATTCTCAGGCTTTTAAATGGGTTCTTTCAATCCACTTGGTGTTATACTTAAAGAACATAAACTTACTGGACCAAACTATAGACTGGAAAAGGGTATTGGATATTGCTTTAACTGCTAAAGAGTACAAATTTATGCTTACTCAAGTTTGTCCAGAGCAACCTGGTGAGGGGGCAACCACTGATGAAATCTTGGCTCACAAGAAATGCGTCAAGGCTAATGAGATAGCGTAGTATTACATTTTGGCTGCCATGTCCAATGTTTTGCAACATCAGCATTAGTCAATGGCCCGTGCCTATAATATGATAGAGAGCCTCCGAGAGATGTTCTGGGATGAAAGTGTGCTGCTAGGCAGGTTGCCATGATAGACTTAATGACCACAACAATGGTTGAGAGGACGCCTATTAGGGATCATATTCTTAAGATAATGTCTATTCTTAATGAACTACAGATCCTTGGAGCTAAAATTGATGCAGAAACTCAGGTCAATATAGTAATCCAGTCACTGCAAGAGTCTTTTAAGCAATTTCGCCTCAACAACAACATGAATAAATTTAATCATACTTTGGCATAGCTGCTTAAAGAACTCCAGGAAGTTGAAGGTCTTAATAGAAACTCATGGAGTGCTCTTATGTTTGAGAAAGGTTCTGCTTCAAATCCAAAAGACAGGAAGAAAATGAAAATGGCTCAAAAGCAGGCTGCGGGTCCTCCACCAATCCAAAGGTCTGTGAATCCTGGTTGGAAGGTAAAATGACCAAGAGGCCATTCTCGGCCAAGTTCTATAGAGAAAAAGAGGCATTGAAACTAGATCATTCTATTTTGTGTGGTCCTATGACTGTCCAAACAAGATGGGACTTTGAGTAGTTTGTCACTTTCATTGATTATTACTTAAGGTATGGATACATTTACTTGATGCAGCGTAAGTCTGAATGCTTTGAGAAATTCAAAGACTTCAAGGCTGAAACGCAGAAACATCTAGGTAAATGTATCATGACACTAGGATCTGATCGTGGTAGAGAGTACCTCTTGGGTGAGATTAGGGAATATTTACTAGAGCAAGGGATTACGTCCCAGTTGTCTACACCCCATATGCCTCAGCAGAACAGTGTAGCAAAAAGAAGGAACATGACTCTCATGGACATGGTATGATCTATGATGAGTAATTTGGATCTACCAGTTTCCTTTTTGGGACATGCATTAGAGATTGCTGCATATATTCTAAACTTGGTACCATCTAAGTTAGTACCTACTACTCCCACAGAATTGTGGACTAGATAAAAGCCTAGTCTGTGGCATCTTTGAATCTGGGGTAGTCTAGCAAATGTGCTGAAAGGGAACATAGAAAAGTTGGAATCGAATAGAAGTATGTTTCTTTGTTCGGTATCTAAGAGGAACTTAAGGTGGTCTATTTTATAGTCTTAAGGATCTGAAGGTTATTGTTTGCACCAATGCCACATTCTTAGAAGAGGACTGTGTTATGGACTATAAGCCCAGAAGCCGTATTGTTCTAGAGGAATTGAGAGGTGAGACACCGACACATACTTCGTTGATATCATCGGTACGAGAAGAAACATCATAAGAATAAGTCATTGATATTCCATTACCATGTCATAGTGGGAGGATTATCGAAACTCGTGTAGATCCCGAACTAACCATTAACACGTAGGTTCCTGAACCAGTGCAATGTGCAGATAATGGTGTATTAGGTTCAGAATCTTCACAACGTAATACCAGTGATACACAAACATAGGTTGTGTCTCATCGTAGTGGGAGGCTTAGTATTCAATCTGACCGGGATATGTTCTTTGGAGAGTCTTATGACCGGGTCCCTGATGAACAAGGTACTGATCTATGTAACTACAATAAAGCACTCCAGGATAAAGATATGGATCTTTGGTAAAAGGCTATGAAGTTAAAAATGGAGTCTATGTACTCCAATCAAGTCTGGTATCTTGTAGCACAACCCAATGATAGTAGACGGTAAGGTAGAAACCTTTAAAGCAAGGCTTGTTGCGAAAGGGTTCACTTAAAAGAGGGAATTGATTATGAGGAAACCTTTTCACCGGTGGCCATGCTAAAGGCTATCCGAATTCTATCATCCATTATTGCACATTTTGATTATAAAATTTGGCAAATGGATGTCAAGACAGCATTTCTTAATGGGAATCTTAATGAGTACATCTATATGGTGCACCAAATGGGTTCATTGCGAAGGGCTAAGAACACATGTTGTATAAGCTTAAGAAGTTCATTTATGGACTTAAGCAGACATCTAGGTATTGGAGTATCTGCTTTGATCAAGCAATCAAGTTTTTGGTTTTGATCAATGTGCTAATGAATCTTGTGTGTACTAGAAACATGACTAAAGCATGGTGGTGTTCTTAGTACTATATGTGGATGGTATCTTGCTAATCGGAAATGATGTGGGGTTATTATCTTCTGTAAGGCTATGGTTGTCCAGTCAATTCGATATGAAGGACATGGGCGAAGTCGGTCACATCCTAGGGATCAAGCTTATGCTAGATCACAAGAATAGGATCATGGGCTTATCACAAGGCACTTATATTGACAATATTCTTACAAGGTTTAGCATACAAGTTTCCAAGAAGGGATTCCTTCCCTTCAGATATAGAATCACTCTATCTAAGGATCAGTTTACTAAGACGGCTGATGAGATTGAGAAGATGAAGGCAGTTCCTTATGCCTCGGCAGGAGGAAGCCTAATGTATGCTATGCTATGTACTAGACCTGACATATGCTTTGCTATTGGCATGGTTAGTAGATATTGGTCTAATCCAGGGTAAAAACATTGGACTATAATGAAAAGTATTCTCAAGTACCTAAAAAGGACTCGAGACTATATGTTAGTTTACCAGGTAGACAGTCTTATACCCATTGGGTACACAAATTCTGATTTAATGTCAGATAGGGATTCCAGGAAGTCTACCTCAGGATATGTACTTACCCTAGGAGGTGGAGCCATTAGTTGGAAAAGTATCAAGTAGTCATGCATTGCTGATCCCACCATAGAAGCCGAATATGTGGTTGCTTTAGAAGCCGGTAAGGACGTCGTTTGGCTCAAAAACTTCCTTTTGGATCTAAGAGTAGTACCTGTGGTACAATCGGCTATTACCCTTTATTGGAATAATAGCGGAGCAGTTGTTAACTCAAAAGAACCTAGGGTCCATAAAAAGGGAAAACACATTGAGCGTAAGTATCATATGATACGAGAGATCGCTCTTTTCTTGGCAGTTTCTTAACAACACTGTTATACTACAGATTTTACTTCCAAAATCTATTTATATGGCATAGAAACATCAAAATTATACCCTCAAACACATACAATATATTACTACATACGATATATGTTCTAAGTGAGTTCAAGTACTTGAAATTAAGTTGGAGTATTGGATTTGAGCTTAGGAAGCTTGAATTCAACTTTAATGGTGGAAGCTTCTTCTTCTTCTTCTAACTTCTTTTTGTTCAGCACTTCTTCTTCTAAAATCATCTTCCAGCAACTTCTAAGTATCCATGGTGGAGTAGATGTATATAGGTGTTCATATAAAGAAGTGTAAACAAAGAAGGGGAGTGAACACTTTGGCTTTTCTTCTAATTTCTCTTCAATTTCTTCATGAGCTTATAATTCTCCTAATTCTCTCTTTATAAGTGCATATTATAGGCAAAAGAAAATTAAATGCATGAGTGCATTGATGGTTATATAGAGGTGGTGGAGGGCAGGTGTCCCCATGCATGTGCTAGTGTATACATACATGGGCAAGTGTCCTTGTAGAAGACAAGTGGCTTGGGTGTGGGAAACATATGGAGGGGGTATTGTATGGACTGTCATGTGGTCGGCCATGGTGGGGCCCACCTTGGGTTTTGTGCCACTTTCTTAGTTTGCATGCAAAAGTCTTCAATATTCGTGTCGGTCTCAATTTACGTGCAACCAGGTATCATTTCAAATGTCTTGGTCCGGGTACAGGACTAAGTTAAGTCTTATTATGGTCGGGTTGAAATGGTGCTTACAATATAATTAGTAATAACATCACATCGATAGAGTCATACAATTAAAATAGTATAATAATAAGCCCTATATAGAGATTTAGAAATCTCATTTATTGTATAAAGAGAAAAGTATAGTTACTACATCTTCTGCCACCTGTTATAGGATTTCGTCCGCGAAATCAGAACTAACTAGTACTAAACAAAAAAGGAAATTTCTCTCGCTTCTCCAATTTAAGTTCCCAAGAAGCTTCTCCTTCGTTATAATGCTTCCACTAAACCTTTAGCAGTGAAATCTCTTTGTTTTCAGCTTCTTCATCCTACGATCCAGAATTCTTACAAGTCATTCGATGAATGTAGCATTGTTGTTCACTTTAATATCATTGAAGTCAATTTCATGTGCTGTGTTGCGAATACATTTCCTCAGCATACTCATATGGAATACAATATGAACTCCTGATATATTTGGTGGTAATGCCAATCTGTAGGCGACTTTCTCTATGCATTCCAAAATTTTAAATGGTCCGATGTTGCGTGGGGATAGATTTCCCCTCTTTTGTCCAAACCTCACGATGTCTCAAACTGGGGAGACCGTCAAATACGCATGATCTCCAACTTCGAATTCCAAATCTCATCGTCGTTTGTCCGCGTAGCTCTTGTACCTGCTTTGTGCTACTTTCATCCTTTCCTTTATCATATTTATTCCTTGATTTGTTTCTTAAACTAATTTTGGTCCTAGTAGTTTACCATCCCCAACTTTAACCCAACACAAAGGTGATTGGCATAACCTTCCGTATAGTGCTTCAAATAGTGTATCCCTATGCTCGAGTGATAACTATTGTTGTAGGTGAACTCAATCAACGATAAGTGAGTTTCCCATTAACTTTCAAAATCGATAACACATGCTCGGAGCATGTCTTCCATTACTTGGTTTGTCCTTTCTATTTCTCATCGGTCTGTGGATGAAATGCAGAACTTAGCTTCAAGGATGTCCCAATTGATTTTTGAAGGCTCTCCCAAAATCAAGTGATGAACCTCGAATCTCAGTCTGATGCTATAGATATTAGTACTCTATGCAATCACACAACTTGTTACAGATATTGTCTATTCATCTTCTCAATGGGATAAGTCATACTGTAAGCGATAAAGTGGGTTGATTTGGTCAGTCGATCGATAATTACCCAAATAGCATCATGGTTCTGTTGAGATCTTCGCAATCCCATAACAAAATCCTTAGTGATATGCTCCTATTTCTATTATGGGATCGGTAGTAGTTGTAATAATCCTGGTGGTCGTTGGTGTTCCGCCCTGACTTGCTGACAAGTAGGGCACTTGGCTACATACTTGGTGACTTCAGTCTTCATGCCTTTCCACCAAAATTTCCTTTTTAATCTTCGTACATCTTGGTTCCATAAGGTGTTTTGTGATCCTCAACTTATGTGCTTCATCCAGAATTTCTTTCCTCAAACCATCTGGGTTGGGTATACACAACCTGTCCCTACATCTGAGTCCTTCGTCTGTTCCAATATTCAATCAGATCCTTTTCTTTTACCCTCTCGAACCATTTCTTCAATCCTTCATCATTCTTTTGAGCTTCGAGTATTCGATGAATGAGGGTCAGTTGTACCATAAGACATCCAAAAGGTCATCCATCACTTGGTCTTGTAGCCTGAATGTCAAATTCTGTTAAAGCTTCTAAGGCTTTCTAATCCTTGATTAAAAGTGAGGCAATTAACCTTTGGGCTTTCCTGCTCAGAGCATCTGTGACTACATTTGCTTTACCAGGGTGGTACTGCAAATTAAAGTCATAGTTCTGAAGTAGTTCCATCTAGCATCGTTATCTCATATAGTGCCTCCAAATCTTCAGTATAAAGATAATTGCAGACAATTCCAAGTAGTGTGTAGGGTAGTTCAACTCATATGACTTTAATTGTATGGATCCACAAGCGATCACCTTACCATTATGCATAAGTACACATCCTAATCCTTGATAAGAACCGTCACTGTAGATAGTGTATTGTTCACCATTCTTAGGTATAGCTAGCACTGGAGCTGAGGTTAATCTCTCTTTTATTTCCTGAAAGGTGGGTTCGTTGTTGTCTTTCTGCTCAAACATTGAATCCATCCTTGTTAGTTCGGTTAAAGTCAACATAATCCGAGAGAATCCTTCCAAGAACCTCCTATAATAACCATCCAGTCTGAGGAAACTTCATACTTCAGATGCATTAGTTGGTCTAATCTAACTAGAAACTGCGTCCATCTTTATTGAGTCAACCGAAATTCCATTTTGAGAAACTACGTGATGGCCATCATGGAGTGCGAAGTCCGAGTTTTAAAGATGATCCCTTGTAAGTTCCAGATGGGCCAATCACAAGAATAAGAGCTAAGAAGATAAAGGAAGCAATGTAAGGATTGGTGCGATCCATTTGGTCTAAATTTGCAGATGTTTAAAGCAAAACCTCAACATTCAAGATGGGCTTAGAAGAAGAGGAACTAGGTTTAATGCTTGTGGGCCTATTTTATTTGTGTTCTTTAGTTTAGGGCATGTGGGCCTATTCTATTCAATAAGTGGACATCTATTTAATTTATATTTAAAATGTTTTGGGCATGAGTATCTCAAGCTCATGTCTTTTATTTTACTTACGGCCTTTTTGGGCCTTAGGGTTTCTTAGTGAGTATAAGACACTCCTGTAGCAATTTTTTATGATCATATTATGTGAATGAAGATTTTTTTCCTAGATAACTATTCAATTTTCTCTACCTATTCTTGATTAAACAATCTGAACTTATCAAAGGCAAAACCTTTGTGGCGTTCTCACCAAATCTAGGTTCTTGGAACAAGCTCTTCAACGGGTCTAGATTATTGTTGACATGATTATTGGCTTTCTTGGGTGGATAACAATCTAATCATGGGTTCAAGGGATCTCAATTCCACAGGCTCACATCATTACGTGTCCCAAGAATTTAACTTCTTTCAGCCAAAACTCACACTTACTAAACTTGGCATAGAGGCTATTTTCTCTAAGTGTCTGGAGTGCAATCTATATGTGTTTCTCGTGCTTTTCTTCAATCTTTGAATAAATGAGGATATCTTCGTTAAACATGATACTGAATTGATCCAAGAAGGGCCTGAACACCCGATTCATCAAATCCATAAATACCGTCGGGCATTAGTTAATCCAAAAGGCATAACTAAGAACTCATAATGCCCATATCTTGTCCTGAAAGCTATTTTCAGTATATCTTCAGGTCTAACAAGTACCTAATGGTATCCAGATTGTAAATCAATCTTCGAAAAGGTTGTTGCTCCCTGTAGTAAATCGAATAAATTGTCTATCCTGGGAAAAGGGTACTTGTTCTTGATGGTGACCTTATTCAAATCTCTATAGTCGATATAGAGTCAAACATTTTCATCCTTCTTTCTAACAAATGGAACTGGGCCTTCCAAAGGTGAAGTGCTCAAACTAATGAATCCAAGATCTTCTTATTCTTGCACTTGCTTCTTCAGCTCCAACAGTTTTGTTAGGGCCATTTTATTAGGGTCTTGGATAATGGTGTTGTTTCTGGTACTAACTCAATGCAAAAGTTGAGCTCATGCTACTATTGAAATCTTAGTGATTGTCAATTCTGAGCTTTTGGATTCCATAACGGCTAAGTATCTTCTATAGAAGGCGTCACTACTAGAGTTGCATTGAAAATTGAAGGGTGGACTCCTTGGTACTAAAAATATGATTGACTTGCTAGCATAATCTATCTTTGCATAATATTTAGTAAGCCAATAAATTCCTAGGATCACATCAAATTCCTTCATTGACAGAACAATTAAGTCTTCGGTTAGGTTCCTATGTTCCAATGTCAAAGTCCAATGCTTGCACACTCTTTCTAGCTTCACGGTCACTCCCAAAGGTAATACCACTTTCAGAGCTACCTCAAGTGCTTAGGGTACTAAAGCCAATCATCATACAATCTCAAAGGTAATAAATGAATTTTTAGCACTAGTATCAAAAAGCACTTTAACTCGACTAGCATATAATGAGAGTGTACCTTCCATGTTCTACTATTCCTTTTCATCATAGCCAGCTGCCTTGAGTATGATGGCATTGAGTCAAGTCATACTAGCTTGACCTTGAGTAGTAGGCCCATGATGGCTTCCTCTCGGTGCCTTGCATTCTTTGCTCATATGCCTTCTCTTGCAACAATTGTAGCATGCAATATTAGCTCGGTTATTGGTCCTGGGGGCTGTGTAGTCTCATGCCATATATCCAAGTATCCCACAATTAAAACATCCATCCTTGTTGTTTTTGGTTGGTACTTATAGTATGGGAGGTTCTGCATCCTTATCCCTGGGAAAGGCGGGTGCTGGTTTCTTACCACTGTTCCATGGATGTTGCTTCCTTGGAAATGAGCCGAAGGTCTTCTTCTTGGTCCATTCTTGGGTGAGGGTGGTTAGTGTACCATTCACTTTGGGCCATGATAGACATCTCTTTCTAATCCTTATTTATTAAATCTAGTGGGAGAGAGTCTTCTTAATAACACCCATGATTTTCCATTACTGGTTCACTGTAAGATTAGTAGTAATTCTATCTCATCTCGCCTGGGGTGATTATTCCATATAGAGGGTACAATACTCATTGGTTACTAGATGTGAGCTTTCTAAGGATGGGATCAATTAGACGTGTTAGAGGGTGACCACCACACAGAGGCACTACTTGAGACGGTTGTGATTGGATCCTAGTTATTAGTACACACTAGCTAAGCTATGGATAAGGGATCCTACATGAGGCATTATTCAGAAACATAGAGATCAAAAGGGTTCAGGAGTCATAACTTGTTTTGCAAGAGTTGCATAATGAACAAGTCATTATTAATCAAAGGATCGAGTATTGACTGCCACACAGAGTCTTTGCTCTTTTGTTTTGATATTCCAGCGATTTTATTTTAAAATAAAAGTTTTAAGGATTCTTTTATTTCAAATAATCAAAATCTGATATCCATATTTATTTTGTCTATTTGATTTTCTAGTAACAATAATGTCTGAATCTGCATTTAGTCCACAAGCCACAATACTCACTCAAAGCAAGTTAACTGGAAATGACTTCAATAAATGGAAACGAAACCTTGACATTGTTTAACTACAGAGGATCACAAATATGTCCTCACCACCCTATGCCCCGAATAACACACTATAAATACTACGGTTGTTGTTAGATACGAGTTCAACAAATAAAAGAAGTCAAATGGGATGGCTCATTGTTACATATTGGCCTCTATGGCTAATGTGTTGGAACACTAATACCACTCGAATGATTCTGCCAATGCCATTATTAAATCCCAAAAAGAGATTTTTGGGGATCATGGCAGACCTGCCAGATAGGTTTCCATGCAAAAGATAACGAGTGCGAGGATGTTGGAAGGGACTCTAGTTAAAGAATATGTTTTTAAAATGTTTGATTACTTGTATAAACTAGAGACCGTAGGTTCAAACATCGATGCGCTTGATATGATCCTCAATTTGTTGTCGCCATCATTCACTCAATTTAAACTTAACTGTAATATTAATCAAATGAATTGTTCAATGAGTGAATTGATGAGGTCTCTTCTGGTAGTGGAAGGGGTGATCAAACCTAGAGGCAACATTCTGAATATTAAGAAATGCTCTTCCTCCTCCCGATCTACGCTGAAAGGTAAGAAAGGGAAGAAGAAAGCATTCACTGGTGGTTCAAGTGTTGGACCAGTCCATAAGATTGCAAAATCAAAGGGAAAGGGTAAGGGTAAGGAGAAGGTGGGTGGCCAAGGAAAGGAAAGTGTTTCCAATGCGGTGAGAAGGGCCACTGGAAGAGGAACTGTCCAAAATTCTTAGCTACAAGAGTTCAATGTATTATTGAATCCCATGTGATTGAAGTAAGTTTTATAACGGATACTTCAAACACTTGGTGCATTGATTCTGGTAGGGCTAACCATAACTATAATTCATTCCAGGGGTTTGGATCAACCAAGAGGTGCAGTGATGGGGAGATCATACTTACTATAGGTTCTTGTGTGTCCTTTTCTGCGATTGGGATATGAGTAGTAGATTTAGAATTTTTAGTCAATAAAGTTTTGATTTTATCATATGTACTTTACACCCTTTCAATGAGACGTAATCTAATTTCACTTCTAATTTATCGGACAAAGGTTATTCTTTTCATTTTGGAACTGCAGTTATGATCAAAAGAAATGGTTCTTTTGTGTGTTTTGGTGTTAAACCAAATGGTTTGTATGTGATTAATCCTAATATTTCTAAAGATTCTTGTATTGAACTTAATAACTTAGTGGTAACTGAACAATCTAAAAGAAAAAAAGCCTTCCACTAATCCAAAAAGGCTTTGGCATATAAGGCTTGGCCATATCAATCTAAATAGGATTGGTAGACTATTCAAAGAAGGGGTCTTAGGCGATTTGGTTCTCGAAAGAATGGAAGTTTACGAGTCTTGTTTAGCAGGTAAGATGACCAAAATGCCCTTTCCTGCAGAGGGCAATAGGACTAATGCCCTTTCCGAATTGCTGAAGTAGAGAAGCAATTAAGAACACACATCAAGGCCATTCGATCTGATCGAGGTGGCGAGTACCTTTCTAATGAGTTTATTGATCATCTCGTACGAAATGGGATTCTGTCACAGTTGACTACACCTGGTACGTCTCAACAGAATGGTGTACCAGAGAGAAAGAATCAGACTCTTTTAGACATGACTAGGTCAATGATGAGTTATTCGGAGTTGCCATTTTTCCTTTAGGGTTATGCCTTGGAAACTACTGCATACATACTAAATCTAATACCAAGAAAATTTGTTCCTAGGACACCACAGGAGATGTGGATTGGGCGCAAGCCTTCTTTGCAACATCTTCGGATATGAGGGTATCCGGCACATATGTTGAAAGGAAAGATGAGCAAGTTGAATTCCAGATCGTAACTATGTTACTTTATAGGGTGTCTAAATGGGACTTATGGATGGTATTTTTATGATCCAAGAGAAGAGAAAGTGCTTGTTAGTATAAATGCTATTTTCTTAGAAGATGATTATATCATAAACCATAAACCTAAAGGAAGGATAGATCTGAGAGAGATAGAAGGAGAACCCCAGTCCTACCCGTAGTTGATAATGATGTAAGACAAGAAAATAGCACTTCTTCACCCATTCTTCCACTAGTACCTTGTTGTAGTGGGAGGATGGTCAGCCAGCCTGACAGATACATGTTCTTAGGAGAAGTTTTTAGAGCTGTCTCCATAGAATCTAAATCTAATCTTACCACTTACACAGCGGTAATGGCTGATGTAGACTCATCTCGTTGGGTTAAAGCTATAAAGGCTAAATTAGAATATATGGATTCTAATCAAGTTTGGGATCTTATAGAACCTCCTACTAATATTAAACCAATTGGCTATAAGTGGGTCTATAAGTGGAAAAGAGGATCTCATGGAAAGGTTGAGACCTGTAAGGCAGGGCTTATAGATAATGGTTACCCTCAAAAGGAGGGCGTTGACTATGAGGAAAACCTTCTTGCTGGTAGCCATGCTCAAGTCCATCAGAATACTCTTATCCGTTGCAGCATGCCTTGATTATGAGATCTGGGTGATGGACATTAAAACTGCATTCTTGAATGGTAATCTTGAGGAGGACATCTGTATGCAATAACCAGAAGGGTTCATAGCTGGTAGGAATGGTAATTTAGTATGAAAGTTGCAAAAGTCCATTTATGGGTTAAGCAAGCATCCAAAAGTTGGAACATTCATTTTAACCAAGTGGTTAAGTTGTTTGGTTTCATACAAAATTTGGATGAGCCTTGTGTATACAAGAAGAGTGAAGGGAATGTAGTGACCTTTCTTATTCTTTATGTTGATGACATTCTACTCATTGGGAATGATGTAGTGACGTTGTCAACGGTTAAGGTTTGGCTAGCTAGTACTTTTAAAATGAAGGATCTAGGAGAGGCGAGCTATATCCTTGGGATAAAGCTCTTTTAGGATCGCAAGCGAAAGATAATGGGATTATCGAAAGTTGGTTATATTGATAAGGTGCTAACTAGGTTTTCAATGGATAATTCAAAGAAATGTTTGTTACCTTTTTGGCATGCTTTAGCGTTCTCCAAGGACAAGTGTCCTAGGACATAGGAGGAGAGAAATCGCATGGCAGGAGTTCCTTATGGTTCGATAGTGGGAACTCTTATGTATGTGATGCTATGTACTAGACCATATATTTGATTTGCTAATGGCATGGTTAGTAGGTATCAATCGAATCCAGGTCCAAATCACTGGACAGCCGTTAAGCACATTATTAAGTACTTGAGGACTAAAGATTACATGCTTATACACGCACTGCAGACTGGGACTTCATATCACATAAAGATTCGAGAAAGTTGACATCCAGACATCTATTTACCTTAAGAGATAGTGCTATTAGTTTGAGGAGCATTAAGCAAAAAAAGCACTGCAGACTCAGCTATAGAGGCTGAGCATGTGGCTACTTCAGAAGCCACAAAGGAAGCTATTTGGCTCAAGAAGTTCCTTATGGAGCTCGAGGTGGTACCAACTTCACTGTCACCTATTACACTATACTATAATAATAATAGTAGGGCAGTGGCTCAGTCCAAGGAGCCGAGGAACCACGAAAAGGAAAAGTATGTAGAGCAGAAATATCATCATATCAGCTGCCCGCCTGCCCCCCATTTTCGAAACTAATGTGATGCTCCATCAGACGAGGCTTTGAAAATTAGTACTGCTCTAGAAAAACAGTTTAAGAAAGATACCGGGACATTACCCGAGACGTGACCGGTCGCGTCGGTCCTCCGAGGGCTGGATTGAGCGGTGGATATGTGGGACTGGGACTGACTCTGCTATATATCAGCTTGTCACTGGCCAGGTCTAGATCCAACGAGTCTGGTACAAATGTAACTAAACAGTCACGTCTGGCACTAAATGTGCGTGTCTTTTCAGGCGACGTACTACGTGCCTGAGGTGACAGCTGTCAGTAGGTTTTGGCGGGAAGGCATCTGGGCCTTTGGATCTGATCTGATATGGACCATCCGTGCTATGCATATAAGAAGCACTTGCCCATTTCAACCATTCCTTGCTGCCAAACTAGAGATTACCGAGCAGTTTGAGAGCAATAAAGAAAAAAGTATCATGTAAAGCTTCCCGGGCTCCTCTTCTGCGCTAATCATTGTAAGTATTCCCTTTTCAATTTTAGTTCATCATCCTCTTCCTCTTCTTCTACCTTTTTTTCTTCTTTTCTGAACGAGGTTAGAGAGGACGAACCCTCTTAGGTTAGAACGAGAGTGAGACTTTTTCTTTATCAGGTTCAATTCCTTTTTCATGTCGGGAGGTACCTCAGGACATATGAACCAAGCGGGTGTTCCCGGCGTAGTCCTGACCGAGTGTCACTTTGCCTTGAAGACCATCTACTCTTTGACTTTCAGGTTGGTAACCTTGCCCCCTTTGTACGCTAGGCTCGGGGTCCATGACCCATACCTAAGATGTAGCTTGCTCCCTTACCCCCTTGTAGGAGTACCAAAGATGGAACATTCTAATTTTGACTCTGCGTCTAGGTCAGAAAATAAGCAGTCGCTCGACACAAGTTTAAGTCTGCCTCCCGCTACCCCATCGGACCATTAGAGCGAGGCCCCCGTTGCGTCTGTCCCCCGGGACGAGGGCGCCGAGACACCAGTGGCGCCTGACCCCGAGGTGGTATTTGCTTGTGAGACCACCCCTTCTATTCTGCGTTCCCAGGACATCATCCGGATTAGGGATAGGTATGCTCTTCCTGATGGTTGTTCCTTAGCCATGAACCTCGGCGGAGCACATCTCCACCAGCCTGACTTCGGCACCCTATACAAGGATACACATATGGCTGGCCTTCGTCTTCCATTGCACCCTATCACCCGAGATGTCCTGATCAGCCTCAGGATTCCTCTGGGATAGTTAGCTCCTAATGGGTGGAGATTCTTGATGGGGTCCATCTCTCTGTGGCCCCAGGTCTTCAGTTATGAACTCACCCTCCAGGAGTTTTATGGGCCCACTGACCATTCCCCGTACACCGGGAGGTCGGGCTCTTTTCTTTTTCTACCTGGTAGGGCAGAAAGATCATTGTCAACTACCCAAGTAATAACAAGGGGTGGAAGAACAAGTTCTTCCAGGTGTCCACCCTTTGTCTCTACGACCAGGCCCCAAGGAGCCAGGTGAGGACTTCATGGCCGGGGGAGTTGAGTGGTAAGACCGCCCGGTATGCTGCTTTTTGATTTTCTTTACTTTAGGAGGTTATCAATCTGCTAACTATTTTTATGTTTTTGTTTGCAGCTGTGTCGACCAAACCTCCAAGGATCCCCGAGGTGTGCCTGGCCAGGATCTTGGATTTGGCAGAACTGCCTACAAACATCTGGAACGTGCTGTCCCGAATGGGTTATTTTGTCGGGTCCTACTCTTTGAAAGAGCTCGTTTCAGCTCCCACTTTCTTTCCATTCATCCCTGGTGAGTGCTTGGGTCGAATGCCCATCTTGTTATGCTTGCGCTGTCTTCCATGGCTACTGACCATGTAATTTCCTTAGCAAAAATGACTCTAAAGAGGAATTTAGAGCAATTGAGGGAAAGGCAGGCCACTGCCGCCGCTGCTAGTGCCGCTCGGTTGGCAGTGGCACAGGGAAAAAGTCCTACCGCAGAGGCCTCGGGTGATGAATGCCCTCTGAGGCGGATCCTTCGCAGGACGGCAAATCGTTCAGAACCCATGGGGACATCACCTCCCCGGGCGGACGTGCCGTTCGGGTTATTGATTAGGGGACCTACTAAAGTCAGGGAGAGGGTGATGTCTGCCCTCATCCCTAGCCAGGTGGAGGCATGTTCTAGTCTGTCTCCCGAGGAATTTCATGGGTGGCTCTACAGTCTCTCTCATCTTGTAAGCTCTTTTGTCTCATTCTTGCCTGCTATGTATTTATTTACTATTTTTTGTAGTGCTGACTTGACCAGTTTCCTACCCTTCACTACAGGTTGGCTGTATGGTCGTCGGATCTGAGTCCCTCCTCTCTTCTTTTGCCGGGACGGTGAGCACTGTTGAAGCTGCCTTAGCAAAGGAACGGGTAGAGGCACTAGCTTGGAAGACCACCCTGGCCATAGAGCAAGACAAAACCAAGGCCCTAGCTCTGAGCCTTGGTGCTGCCTAGGCAGAGCTGGCGATGGCTTTGGTTGATCTGGATGCTCAAGCAAAGACCGCAGCCGAGATGACGGCAGTAGGATCCATGGAGGAAATGTTTGATGATGGCTTCTTCTAGGGTTATGAAGATTGGAAGTGGCGACTTGCCCGAGATCACCCCGATTGGGATATCTCATCCTGTGAGGGGATTGATTCAGATTATTGGGACGTTGGTCCCCTTGCTACCAAAGACTCACCTGCCTTAGATGGAGCTACAGAGGAGCCTGCCTCGGGCAGTAGCTTGGGACCGGGAGGAGGAGCTATCCCGGAAGGAGATGCCAGGGAGACCGAAGATGTGGTCGAGGTGGACTACTAGGGTCCCCAGTCTATTTTCCTCCTTTTTGTTGTTTTTTATTGGGAGGCTACTACAATTGCCCCCAGTATCTATACAAACTATTTTAATTAATGAAAAGGTCCATCGAGGCCATCTTTTGCATTAATAGTTTACTATTCCATACTTGTATTTGTGTTTGCCAATACCTGACCGATTATTAGCCAATCTAAATCCCTGACTTAGCAAAAGGATTAGGATTGTAATCGGTAGAGAATTCTTGGTCTTTTATGGACCTGTTAGGTAGGTCCCGCTCGGGTGTAGTGTAGGCTTGTAAACCTGTTTACTACTCGAGCGGTTTCTCTGGGTATTGTAGGTACTTAGGAATGGTAGGTGTCCTAGGATTCCAAGTCCTATTAGTGCCCAGTGTGATTTCCTGTTTAGCCTAGTATTTCCATGCCCCCCAGGCGTTTGCTATGGCAGGCGTATAGAGGGGGGTGACCATAGGAAACCGGCCTGGAACGTGGGTAGTTGTAGGGTCTTTTGGGACTTTTCATCATCACCCATCAAGGGAGTGTTTTCCCCCATCATAGGTAAGACCTAAGCGAAGCCTGTGCCTCAGGGTTATGGAACCGGGGTCTTCTGGATGCCTGAAGCCTTACCCCGAGGTCTTTTGGATGCCTGGAGTCAAACTCCGAGGTCTTTTGAGTGTCTGGGGTCGTACCCCGAGGTCTTTTAAGTGCCTGGGGTCATACCCCGAGGTCTTTTGAGTGAGAAAACACAGAGAAGAGTTGTTTGGGGAAAAAAAAACTTTTATTACTATGTGAATAGATATGCTCGGGTCGAGCAACATGGTTCCTATCCAACGTTATTGTCATGCTTCACTGGAAATATTTGCGAAGATGCTGTACGTTCTAAGGGTGAGAGAGGTCGTGTCCATCTAGAGTTTGTGACCAGTATGTTCCCGGACAGTTGACTTCGATAACCTTGTACGGTCCTTCCCAATTCAGCCCTAATTTACCATGGCTCGGGAATTTTGTAGACTGGTTCACCGCCTTTAGAACAAGATCCCCGACCTGGAAGCTCCGATGCTTGACTTTTCTATTGAAGTACCAGGAGACCCTCTATTTATAAGCTACCACTTTTAGGTAAGTGAGAACTGTGTCTCGCCTGTTGTCGCTCAAGGAGTCGTACGGTAGGCCCAAAGGAGGGTTAGATGTTCTTCTGCCCAAAGGCCTTTGGCGCCTTCAAGCCTAGTTTTGATTGGCTGTAGAATAGTTCAGTTGGTCACCTCTTCCTGGCCATTAGCTTGAGGGTGCTCAGGGGAGGAGTAATGATTCGATATCCCGTACCACAAACAGAATTGTCGGAACATCGGGGTGTCAAATTATCTACCATTGTCACTAATTAGGACCCGGGGGATGCCAAACCTGCTTAGGATATGCTTCTCAATAAGGCTTTCCATCCTCTTCTCGGTGATTGTGGCTAAGGGCTCGGCCTCTGCCCACTTAGTGAAGTAATCCACGGCGATAACAGCGAACTTAACTTTCCCTTTTCCCATCGGGAAGGGACCAACGATGTCGATGCCCCACTGAGCGAGCGGCCATGGGCTGAGAACTGGTATCTGAAGTTCTCCCGGGCGGTTGATCATCGGGGAGTATCTCTGGCACTTATCGCACCTCTTTACATACTCCTGGGAGTCTTGGGCAATAGTCGGCAAGTAATATCCCTGCAGTAGGGCCTTTCTGGAGAGTGCCCGGCCTCTGGTGTGATTCCCGCACACTCCCTCGTAGATTTTGTATAATATCACTTGGACCAGTACCGGGTGGACACAGCAGAGATATGGGATTGAGAATCCTTTCTTGTAGAGGATGCCATCAATGATGTGGTATCTAGTTGCCCGATACTTAACCCGGTGGGCTTTCCCTCTCACCTCTGGTAAAGCCCCGGTTAAAAATGTCACAATTGGATCCATCCAGTTGGGTCCTAGAGCGACCGGTTCAACCTCCATGCATTCTGAGTTAAACATACTTGGCTCGGGTAGGTATTCAATCCTTTTCCCGGGTAAGTCTGACTCAGAAGACGAAGCCAGGGAGGCTAACAAATCAGCCCTAGTATTTTCTCCCCTCGATATTTACGTAACGGAGAATCCCTGCAGCTTCTCTGAAACTGCTCGGACAAAGGGCCAGATAGGACACCATGTTGTCCCCCCGAGCTTTGTATTCTTGATTAAATTGGTTTACCACGAGTTAGGGGTCGCTGTACCCTTGGATCTATTGCGCACCCATTGAGGTTGCCACTTGCACTCCAACCAATAGTGCTTCATACTCGGCCTCATTATTGGAGGCCCAGAATCCAAACCTAAGTGCATACTCGAGCTGGATCCCATCCGGCGTAGTTAGGATGATCCCTGCCCAGCTGCCTTATTTGTTGGAAGATCCATCCACGTAAAGTATCCAGGCTGGGACCCCTGGTTGTAGCCCGGCGGTGGAACTGGTGGGTTGAGCTCTTCCACCGGATCCACCGGGTATGTGAACTCAACAAGAAAGTCTGCTACAACTTGTCCTTTGATCGCCGTCCAGGGTCGGTAGACCACTTTAAACTCTTCTAATTCCAAGGCCCATTTAACAAACCTTCTTGACGTCTCAGGCCTTCTCAAAATCCTACGAAGAGGTTGATCCTTGAGGACCATGATGATGTGACCCTGAAAGTACGGGCGGAGTCACTGGGCAGAGGTAATGAGGGCGAATGCAAGCTTCTCTATGCGTGAATATCTGCTTTTCACACCTTGAAGTGCCCGGCTGGTGTAGTAGACCGGGAATTGTGTTCTGTGTTCTTCTCGGATGATAGCTGAGCTAACCGCTGAAGGTAACACCGTCAGATATAAGAACAATTCCTCATTTGGCACGGGTCTTGAGAGTAAAGGGGGTGACGCCAAGTACTTCTTGAGTTCCTAAAATGCCTCCTCGCGCTCTCCTGACCACTGAATGGCCTTGCGAAGGATCTTGAAAAATCGAAGACACCGGTCAGTAGCTCGGGAAACAAATCTGTTCAATGCGGCGACCTGTCCGGCTAAATTCTAAATTTCTTTGGTTGACCTAGGCGACCGTATGTTTATGATGGCCTAGATTTTCTCGGAGTGTGCCTCAATATCCCTCCTACTGACTAGGTATCCCACGAACTTTCTGGACGAGACACCAAATATGCATTTGGCCTGGTTCGACCTCATTCTGAACTTCTTCAAAATGCTGAAGGCCTTGGCCAGATGTTCAAGATGGTCGGCCTTGTCTCAGCTTTTGACTAAAAGATCATCAACGTAGACTTTCATGGACTTCCCGATCAGGTTCTTGAACATGTGAATGACCAGGCATTCTTGAGGCTGAAGGGGATTACCTTGTAGCAGTATGTTGCCTGATCCGTGATTAAGGAGGTCTTCTCTTCATCCTCGGGGTACATGCTGATCTGGTTATACCCCGAGTAAGCGGACATGAACGAGAGGAGCACATGACCGGCTGTGGAGTCCACAAGGAGGTCTATCCTAGGCAATAGATAGCAATCCTTGGGGCAAGCCTTATTCAAGTCAGTGAAATCTACACACATTCTCCACTTCCCATTGCTTTTCTTGACTAGTACCACATTTGCTAACCAGTCGGGATAGTGGACCTCTCGGATGGAATTGGCTTTCTGGAGCTTTTCGACTTCTTCACATACTGCCACTTGTCTCTCGGGTACCATACCCCGCCTCTTTAGTTTGACCAGTTAGGAATCCGGGTTGGTATTAAGACGGTGAGACCTGACCCGGGGATCTATCCCAGGCATGTCCTCATGCCTCTTCATGGCCGATAGTGAATCCTCTCCGCCCGAAGTTCCTTCGGAGATTACATTGATTTACGCAAGGGGTCGCAGCTGCTCAGGGCCCCGGGTGTCTCGCCGAGGTTATCTACCTGCCGCTACGAACTCCACTAGATGGCCCTGCTCAATCAGCTTTTCAATGGCAATCTTGAGCTTAAAGCAATCCTCTATGTCATGTCTGTGGTCTTTGTGGAAGCGACAGAACTTATCCTGATTTCTCTTACCGGGCAAGCTTTTCATTTTCTTTACCTTATTTTTTAGCTACCACAATATTGATCCATTTCGACGAATCTCTGTTTCCACTACAACTAACCTAGTAACCTTCGATTTGTGATGTCAAATTCTTACAAGACATAGCATTTTTTGATTTTACCCCTCTATATCTCTCATATCAAATCACCACACAAGAACTCCCCCTTCTCTTATACAATCAGTCCTGATACAACTTGCCAATAACCCTCAATTGATGTATGAGCTACCGTAGAAATATTTAATATCACTATCGAATCCCAAATCTACTACCAATCATAACATTACCTCATTCACATAAGAAACAAAAGCATAACAAATAACAACGAATAAATTCAAGTTGAGAGATTCCTCAACAAACCGACAAGAAACACCAATAATAGAAGAATTGTTGGAAGATTCCCCAATAACCCAAAGGTATAATAAAACTATCGTAAAAACCCGAATAGTCCTACTACCCCCAATAAACCCCATATACCACTCAGCCTTAAGAATATCCACATAAGAGGCACTAGATAGTTATAACAGAATATCCACCCATAATACTCATAATACTGCACAAGATATCCCGAGCACCCATAAATAATAAATAACCACAATCTTACCATATTACCCAAAAGAAATTAACATAATTAGAAATCAAAAATACCCAAAACCACAATTTTCATGTCAGAGAATCGATGAATAATAGAAGACCTTCATATGCTCATAATATCCAGAAATAGAATGATCAAGATATCTGTCTAAGGTAGGAAAATGAGAGTCCATACCAATAAGAATACCCGATTACGAACATAGTACCACATGAATAAGATATATACCCAATATCATACCATGTAAACTTACTGTATGAGCTTTTCCTCCCTTGTCTTATAATCTGTTTCAACTTTCAAGTTATACAAACCCAAATTAACCCCAAAAAAATAATATTTATACAACTCCCAAATCAATTATAGAAATTAGAAACTTCGACAACCATTCAATAACCCATAAAGAATTTTTCCCATATTTAATTCCCCAGACACTATCTTGAATCCATAACCTGATAGAAGAGACTTCACTTGGAAACCATTATGATATACTTATTCAATTCTTAACTCCAAATTCAAAATTTATATATTTCACCCTCAACAATAGTGATAGAATTCTAATATTATTGTAAATCCTCATAATCACCATTTTTTCCAATTTAACTCGCTTCAACACATAATACCCATATCTCTAATAATCTATTTGTTTCTACTGCACCACGCAATATCTCTTTATCACCATATGATATGCATGCTATGCCAATATAACATGCAACAGACATGCTTTAGCTTTATATCACAGCATCATTATCTATATGCACTCACTCAATGCACTTAAATACTCGTCATAATAACGTTCACTCAAGTCGTCGTCTCTTGTACCCAAAGTTCTAAGCCTATTGCTCTGATGCCACAAAATGACACGCCCCGGAACCTCACATACGATTCTAGGACACGTGGCACGCCACCAAGGCACGTCCCCATGTCATTAGAGTTCCATAAAAACACATTAGTAAAAGTTTTAACTCATGAATGTACACATTTTGAGTATTTTTAAAGAGATTTATCAAACACATTTTCAAACACACACTAATAAAGTTCTTTTCCAAAAGTATCACTTTTATAGTTTAAAGGTACCCTAATATTTAATTAGAAGTAAAACAAAACACCCGAAGTAGTAGAACTAAAAGTGATGCAGGGGGTATTTCGACCGGTCAAACTACCCCATTCAATCGATCGAATGACCCCTGGACAGAATCCATTCCCTGCTGTAGAATTTTGCCTAAGTGCACCAAACCACTTCAAATTTAACCAACTTTAAAACGTTCAAAACATTGAGTTTAATCTATAAGCATGTGAAAATTTCTTCACAACATAAATCCAAGCTAATTGAGTTCATAATTAACATTAAAGAAAGTTTAGGAGAAATTAAACAAAGATTCAATTCATTCCAAACTCATTGAGTATAACTCCCGAGTTCGTCGCACCAAATCAAACCAACAAGAACTTAAGAATCGCAACACCCCTAAACTAACAATGTTACGTAAACCATATGTTACACGAGTCAACTTGCTCACCAACTAATACAAGCCAATAAGCTCCCATGTTACAACTAAATATTACATTACTAGGGGATTGCAAGGTCTTCAAACCAAATTATAACCTTAACTTGTCATGAGTAAATAAATTGAATATAAACTTATGCGCAACCAAATTCAACTAGTCACAGCCTTATTATAAGTTCAATTCAAGAGGTATGAAGTTAACAACATTGCCACAGCTACTCCTAAAATCCCACGTTGCCTCACCATGCCATTTTCATTTCTGCAACGCCTCGCCTTTATCACCTACAATAGTTATTCAATAACTACTACACTATACCAGCTATATGTTGGTTAATGCCAACAATTATAAACACGAAAAATAAACATGCTCAATCTCATCTTTTACACATAACTATGACCTCCGAGAAAGCAAGTACTGGCTACCCTTTCACGTTAGCTCGCGACTACTCTATTAGTCCATGCAACTAACCGAGACTCACGCCTCTTTTCGTCAGACGTGCGACCTCATGACCAAATAGGCACCTAATCACATTTCTCGATGGTAAGGACAAGTTCCCCTTTGACCCAACTTGTTAACTCAACATGGTCATATTGTTATTACACCGTGCAATTCACAATTATACAAGAACCACCAAATTACTCAAAATAAATGGGTCTTATTAGCCACATGAGCTTGTCCAATAATAACTAAACATGCTAAATTATACAAATATGCATGCTTATCCTCACAAAGATAACCTCAAACATCCAAATTTTCATTTTGCATAATTATTGTGACTCACCTCTTGCTTGTCACTCCTAAATGCCAGATTAAGACCCTAGCCAGTCTCCCATATAACATATACAAAATTTACAAGTTATGAGCTAAACCCCAGAATTGGGTCACAGAAAACTATCTCAAAATTCAATAAGAATGGTACTATCGCGGCACACCTCCAGGAGTCCGAATATGTAGCCTGTTTTGAAAATTGATGTCAAATAGCCCGTTGTTTGGCGTGAAAAGCGTCACCGACGTTCCGTCGTAACTTTTGTTTAATTCTTCTCTGTAAATTTTTATCTAAGCCTAAGGAAGAAGAAGAGCTAAAGTTTGGTGAGTCATGGGACACATGTCTCATAATATATGATCCAGGTTTGTGATTCTATTATGACCTTCCCACAATTTTACTAGTTTTGTGTTTATACCCCTACTACTTAATAAAACTTATTAAAATTATCCCAAACTTAAGTGTGTGTTTGTCTATGTCACGTATGGGTTCCATAAGTGGTCCCACATAATATTATGAAGTTGTTAATTATCCTACTAATTATGCGACGTGTCCAATTTGCCTTCACAAAGGTATCCCTAATGGACCATCGAAATAGTCTCTAAGAATTAACATGTGAATAAAATAGCATAATAATATTAATCACATATGCCTTAATAAACAATTAGTCAGATAAGAATTATTTCCCATATCTATCCCATCACATGGGGACCTTTCATAACTGTCCTAAACTGGGACTGCTACTTGGCCTATCTCTGGGTTCCAAACTAGACACCCTAAATCATCTTAGCGAGTTAAAACTCACTTAACACATATGTTCACGTCACTATTAAAATGTTAATATGCATGCTAAATGTAATTAAATATAGCCCGCAGGAGCGGGTGTTCCACAAACCATCATAGAAATCAAAACATGAAGATCAAAGTGAAAATCAATCTCTAATCATGAATTATAAAAAAAAAATCAATGAAGACTTTGATCTAGCTATGTGAATCATGTGAAGAATGAGAGAACAAGGTGAGTGTTCTAATAAAGAAAAGGAAAACTAAACTACATCCAAGTCTTATAGATCTACATGTGAAAGTAGGGATTGGAGATAAATTATAGTGTTTATCTCTTGGAGGATTCTAAATTGTGCTTCAAAAGTTGATTTGAAGGATCTTCTTCTTCAAGTGTTCTTCAAATACTTCAAGCACTCATCAATGGTGGATGAGAAGGGAGACAATTGATGTCGAAATTCTAATCCATTTTTCCTAAGATTAGTTTAGAAGAATTTTAATTCTTAATTCTCTTTTCTCTCTTTAAAATTCTCTTCTAAATTCAAGTGTATGTAATTGTATCTTTAAGTATATTCAAGACGTGCTTAAGGATATTCTAAGGTGTCTCCAAGATGATGTCATATGGATCTATATATAGAGTTTTCAAAACATAATTCTTATGTTTCAAGGTTAAAATAGGAAATCTAGAGATCAAAAAAGGGCTAAAATCACCATTTGAGTGCCTAAACGTACTTTTTGGGTCATTTCTCTGCAGTGGGAACCTTCTTGGAGGGTTTGGAACCTGAAAACCTCAATGGAGGGGGCAACTTATAGGTGGTGGTTAAGGGGGAACTTCCACCCCACTACTGGGACCCGCCATCTGCTTTCTTAGCCCATGTCAGGTAGTTTGAGAACTTCTTTCTTAAATACTTCTTGCATAATAAGGTTAAGTCTTCTTTGCATTTCTCTTGATGTTTTAACATTATCCTCAAGGTAAATCTTGTGAGTGCAAATTGATCTGCGATACTCCAAGCAATAGCACTTTCATGCTTCTGGAGCATAATAATGAGTTTATTTTCTTGACTGGAGTTAAGAAAGATAATATCATAACAGGATAAGTGTCATTATTGCAAAGACAAGCATATTTAAGCTCTTTAGGGAGTTCTTTAAAGTCCAACTGTTGAATTTGAAAATTAGATGGAAGTGCTAATGTAGTCTTTGGTGGTAAAGTTTCAAAATTTGTCGTCCACATTGCTTCTTGAATTATTTCTTCTGTTGAATCTTATCAAAACATACTTAACTTATAAGATGTTCTTGTAGATTATCACTATCTAGCACTTGAATTTAATTATTCCTAATAGATTCTAGTCAATCATTATAACAAGTCAAGTTAAAATATTCCTGCTATAGAGATTCAATAGCATGAACTTCTTTAATATTCTCATCTTCTTCTTGACATTGAGGATTAGAAAAAATTTTAACATTCAAGGTCATAATTCCAAATACCACAATCATTATTCCACCACGGATTCGAATAGTGGCATCAATGGTAGCCAAGAAGGGCCTTCCAAAAATGACTAAAATTTGCACATTAGTATTTTCCGTGGTTTTGTATCAAGGATAATGAAGTCTACAGAGACAATAAATTATAACTTTGATAAGAACATCTTTTAGAATTCCTTGTGCATATTTTGTAGATCTATCAGCTAGTTGCAACACAATACGTGTAGGCTTTAGCTCACCTAAACCAAATTGTTGATAAATAGAGTAAGAAAACAAGTTTACACTAGCTCCTAAGTCAAGGAGTGCATAATTGATTTTGTGATTTCCAATAATGAACAATATTATTGGTGTACCTGGATCATTAAATTTTGGAGGTTGATTAATTTGTATAATTGAGTTAACTTCTTTAGCTAAGTCAACTGAATATGCAATCTTTCTTACATTTTTCTTACATTTGACAGTACATAAATCTTTTAGGAACATTGCCTAAGTAGGTACTTGATTAATCACATCTAAGAGAGGAATATTAATGTGTACTTGTTTAAATAATTCCAAGTATTCCTAACTCTTAGTATTTTGGTGTTTTCTTAAGCATTGTGGATAAGGAACTGGAGGAGAACATCTAGGGATTTCCTATGTTTCCTTTTCCACTGGTAAATCTAACATTTTATTTTCTTGAGAAATTTGTTGTTTTTTAGTATTTTCAACTTTAATCTCATTGGAAATCTTATCTTCACCTATTTCTTCCTCTATTTTTATCATATTAAAATCATCATGCTTACTTTCATGCTCAATTTTTTCTATAGAAGATGAAATTTCATGTCCAACAACCTTACAACTTCTTAATATAGTTACAACTTTTACATACTCTTGTTGGCTATGACCAAAAGTTGAGGGACCACCTTGTGGTTGTCCACTTGTGTTAGGTTGTGACTGGGCAGGAAAAATACCTTTTTCGTAAAAATCTTGTTTGTTGTTAATCGATCCATAGTTGTTTGTAGTTTTCTCATGATTTGTATTAGTTGTTGCATCATCGATTATAAGGGTTCTTCTTGTACTTTCTTTTGTGGAGGTACATAAACTTTAGAATTTTGCTGTGTATTAGGATATGGATTTTGTGTTCATTGAAATTGAGGCGGATGAGGTAAATATTTATTATTTTGAGGAGGTAGATACTATTGAGGTTGAAATTGTGGACTTCCTTCTTCAGTATACATATGATTTGGAGGATTTCTCCAATTAGATTGATATGAATTACCATAAGAGTTTTATGGACCCCTATAATTATTCACAACATTCATCTCTGCTGGAACAGTTTCTTGATAATTCAAAATGTTAGGACATTCATTTGTAGGATGTCCTAACATTTGACAGTTGTCATAAAGTTCTCTTCTCTTCTCAGGTGGATTAGCTTTTTTTACTGCTATAGCCTCTACTTTATGAGCTAATTCTTTATATTTCAATGTTAATTCATCTTCCGACTATAATTGATACAAACTTTTAATTTTTTCTATTCTATCAATTACTTCTTTTTCCAATTGAGAAGTGTTTTCGCCAAGCCAAACAAAATATGTCACGCCCCAGAGTACCCAAAAGAGGAAAAAATAAAACATCTTTTTTGGATCCGTAGGTCTGTGGCAAGTTGAATACCTCTTGATTGTCTACAGCAAAGCAAAACTGATAAAGCATTAATAATCGTGGTGGTCTAGGCATACTTACATAATAAATATCAACAACGGTGTCATACAAACCACGGTAGAAGTCTTAGAGAGAGAATGTCCTCCTTCTCTCTAGAAATCTAAACTTTTCATTTCTATGGAAAGGCACAAGGCCATTCGAATTCTTAATACTGCAAATCCATCTTCTTCCTTTGCCTTAAATGCAAGCTCTCTTTCAACTTTTGATGTTAATGCTCTGGAACCTACTTGTGGTGAAGATTCTAAATCTGTTTTTGATGTTTCAACCATGAAGACTATAGTTCAAGACCCTCCTGCTATTCCTACATCTAATGTCACAGAGGGTTTGTTTCCATCTTCTAAAGTTAATGCTCAGCTACCACTGGGTAATGAAGATCCTAAGGTTTTGAATGCTATTTCAAACTTGAATGTCACTACATTAGAACTTGCTACCTCATCTACATCCAGTGTCAAAGAGGACATAATCTCACAATCGAGTGCAATGCTACTTACGGAGTTGCCTATTGCTAAACCAGATTCAAACGCCTTCATTGCTACTGATAGTGCTTTGAAGGGGGTTGAATCTATTGCTGCTGCTAAGGGAACATTTGGTAAGGTTAATGTTTACAATGAACTTTGCTCAGATATTGAAGAAGAATAGGAAGATTTGCCTTTGGATCACCCTCTCAAGGTGGGTTATGAAGCCTCTTTAAGAATTAATTCAAAATTGGTATATGAAAACACTCAGCTTCGGCACCTACTGGCTGAGATGAGTGAAAGTCAGAATGAACATTTTGTTTCTCCTTCTACTCATGGTCCTTCCCATGGGGGTGCTTATCTTGCTGGTAGGACCCCTTTTTGGTCTTATGATAGTAAAGGAGGTAGGGGGAACTCTAGAGGAGGTACAAATTGGAGGAAGACCCAGCTTGAGCCTTTTGAAATTTGCCCTGGTGCCCCCCTCCCAGTCACAGCTAATCCAACAATTGCGCTCCCTCAATGAAGGATAGTTCATTTAGAAATCAAAATGTGCCCAACCCTCCTCCCGAGGTGTTTGTGGCACATGCGAGGCCCAACGGTCAAAAGCTCATCCCTGCTACTCCTTTACACATAGCTGACACTGACAGGCACATGGGCCTTTCCGCAAAACCCGACACCTTGTTGGATCATTCCCCCGAGGCCAATGTACACGCTGGGTATGTGGATAATGGAAAGAGTGCCCTTGATTATAATATTCCTTATACTTCTCTTGGTCCAAATGGTGCGCACATGGGTGCCACCAACTACTCTGAATTTACCGGCAATGAGATGGCTAATGTAGCTCTTTCCAAGCAACGTGTGGAATCTACCCTTTCACACGCTAATCTTGATCATTCAGGTTCTGAGAACTCTTTTAATGCTATGGGGCCCATTGGAGGCTTGACTCCATTTTCAATCCCGGCTCCAACTAATTTTGTTAACGGCTTCATTAGTTTCCTCTAAGGTAATTGAACCTATATCCAGTTTGGTTAATGTGCAATCTGAACCAGCTGGCGGTAACTCTCCCTTGACCAATGTGCCTATGGGTTCATCTTTACAAGCTACAAAACATTTAGCAGTTTTATCTGGTAAACAATCATGGGCTTCTCTGGTTACTAAAAAGGCTTCTTCTGGTTTTAACCTCACTTATTTTAAGCCTAAAGTTGAAGAGGATCATAAGGTTGTTCATATGCCCCAAGAAATTATTGAGAAAGGCAGCCAAAACTAGAAGAACACCCTTATGGGATATTTTATTGGAAATAAGCTTCCTTATACACTGGTCAAGAATGCTACTTCTAGGCTCTGAAGCAAAATAGGCCTCAATGATATGATTGCCACAAATTCAGGATTTTTTTTTCTTTAAGTGCAATAATGAGGATGAATGCTTATCTATCCTTGAAGGAGGTCCCTGGCATGTAGCTAGCCAGCCAATTATCTTACGTAGTTGGCATGCTGGCCTTACTCTCTCTAGGGAATCCATTTCTACTATCCCAGTGTGGGTACACATCTATAACATCCCACTTGAATATTGGAATCCACTTGGGCTTAGTCAAATTGCAAGTGCTATAGGGAGGCCTTTGCATGTTGCTAGAGAAATAGCTGGATGTAGGAGGATTTCTTATGCACATATATGCATTAAGTTAAATGCTAGGGATGAGCTTCTAAAGGAAATTATTGTGGAGTATGCTGACCCAATCAGTGGCGACAAGGAACAACTTTTCCTCAAACTTGAATATCAGTGGACTCCTATTCGATGTGCTAAATGCAAGAGGTTTGGGCATGACTTCTCTAAACTTAAGGCTCAAAGCTCAAAGGCTAATCTTCTCCAACCTTCTGATAAGGATATAGATTGGAAAGTTAAAGGTAAGGGGAAAATAATTCATGCTGCTGAAACATGCTCAATCCCTCATAATCTTGAAGATTGTTATATTCATGCCTCCTCAAGTTCTTAAGCTAAGGATAAAAAAACTGTAGTTACTCATACAAATTTGTCTGCCGCCTTGGACGGACCTGCTGATACGGAGACTCCAGTTGAAACTATTACTAACTTGATCATGCAGGAACCACTTGTGTGTAGTACAGATGCAGATATTACTTGTCCCAGTGCTCAGAAATCTTCAGCTATGGGGATTGCTGAACCTCTTCTTTCTAGTCCCAAGAGTTCTGAGTCAGATTCCACATGTCCTCCTCTTAACATTTTGGAATCTATTACTACTGTGACTAATTTTCCAACAGCACAAGCACCCAATGCCCATGATCCAACCATACCTGATGGACATGATAGCCAAGACTCACAAACAGATGATGAGGGACAGCACATCAATGGGAAAAGTAGCTCAACTTTCTCAACTCCTAATCCCCATCCTCAAAGCTCAGGTAAATCTCACAATAAGAGGAATAAGCACTCTAGTTCATTAGGTAGGAGGAAACATTCCCATCATCGTTTTTAATGATTATAAGCTGTTGGAACATTAGGGGTCTCAACCAACCCTATAAACAATCCGAGGTTGTTAAATTTATTCGTGCAAATAGTATTGATGTGCTTAGCCTTGTTGAAACTAGAGTCAAACTCACAAATGAGGATAAAATCAAACAAAAAATTTTTAAACATTGGAACTATGTCTCAAATAGTAATTCAGAATCAGCTGGGAGGATTTAGGTGGGATGGAACCCTAACAAGATCAACCTATCTGTCCTGCACATTTCTCCCCAACTTATTCATGTTCTCATTGAGAATGATGACCACAGCTCTCAGTTTGAGGCATCTTTCGTCTATGGTTTTAATACAGGCCAAGAAAGAAAATCCTTATGGGATGTACTTATATCCTATTTTAATCCTAATATTAATCATGTTATACTTAGTGATTTTAATGTGGTGTTAAATACCAACGAGGTATCTGAGCCCAATTTTGGAATTAACTCTGATAGAGCTGATTTTAGTAATATGATTAATGCCCTTTGTTTGATCGATTTAAGATACTTGGGTGAATTCTTTGCCTGGAGTAACAGAAGATTTGGGAGACCTGATTATACACAAAGGAAATTGGATAAAGTTCTGGTGAATCAGACCTAGTTGGACAATTTTCCGGACTCTTATGGACACTTCCAAGAACATAGTGTTTCTGACCACTCCCCCCTTGTTCTCTATCTTGATAATATAGTTAGAAGGAAGGGAAGGTCTTTTAAATTTTTTAATTTCTGGACTAAACTTGATCCTTACCCTTCTACTGTTACCAATGCTTGGGATACTTCTGTGAATGGCACAGCTCAGTATCAAGTGTGTCACAAACTTAGAATGGTTAAGCAAGCTTTGAAAAACCTTAGCAAGAGTTTTAATGGGAAAGAGAAATTGTTGGTTGATAAAGCCAGGGCTGATCTTAAAGTAGTCCAATCTGAACTGCTTAAGAAGCTCACTTGCCCTTCCCTCATTTCCAACCAAAAACAATGTAGGGCTGATTTTTTAAAATCTATTTGGATTGAGGAAGAAACCCTTTTGCAAAAATCTAGAGTGCAATGGTTAAAAGCTGGAGACAAAAACTCTAGATACTTTTTCCAACATATTAAAAGTAGGAGAAATTTTAAAACAATTTCCAAACTTGAAAAGCCTGATGGCTCCTTTACTCGCAATATTGAGGAAGCTAAATTAGAAGCAGTTAGGCACTTTAAAGAATTACTTGGCACTCTTGCAAATAACCAGTATCCTGGGATTGATGCCCTGAGAGAGATCATCTATAAAAGAGTTCCAGAAAATCTTTTAGAAGATCTTGATAGAATTCCTAACTCTGATGAGATTAAGAACACAATGTTTAGTTTGCATGACAACAAAGCTCCTGGTCCTGATGGTTTTAATGCCTTTTTTTTTAAACAGACATGGTCAACTGTTGGAGCTGATGTTATGAAAGCTATTCAAGAATTTTTTTATTTTGGGAGAAATGCTTAGAGAGTCCAACACTACTATTATAGCTCTAATCCCAAAAGTACCTAATCCTTCCAAAATGGGGGATTTTAGACCCATATCTTGCTGTAATACTATTTACAAATGTATCTCTAAAATTATTGCAAATAGACTCCAAAATATTCTCCCTACCATCATTGACCAATCACAATCTGCTTTCGTTAAGGGTAGGAAAATTAGTGATAACGTCTTACTTGCCCAAGATCTTCTTAGAGACTATCACAAAGTTGGGGGCAATCCTAGAATTGCTGCCAAAGTTGATCTGATGAAAGCATATGATAGTGTTAGTTGGAACTTTTTGTTTGACCTTCTTGATACCATTGGTGTTCCTCCTAATCTAAAAAAATGGATCTTTGCTTGTGTTAGTTCCCCTAGATATTCCATTAACTTCAATGGGGAGTCTGTGGGTTATTTTGATGGTGCTAGAGGGTTGAGAGAAGGTGAACCTATTTCCCCTTATCTATTTGTTCTTATTATGGAGGCTCTTAGCCAACTTCTCCACCACAATATTCAAAATAGTCAATTCACCTATCATTGGAAATGTGAGAAAATTAAAATTTCTAACCTGTGCTTTGCTGACGAGCTTATTATTTTCTTGAATGGTGATATTGAATCTGCTAAATTGGTTCGGAAAACTCTTAATCAATTCAATGATTTTTCAGGTCTTCAAGCCAACAATGCTAAAAGTTGTGTTTTCTTTTCTGGGATTGATGACCAGTTGGTTACTGATATTTTGAGGGAACTCCAATTTACCATCGGATCCCTTCCGATGAGATATCTTGGGGTCCCTCTGATTACAACCAAATTGAAAAAATGCCATTGCAATGAGTTGGTTAACAAAATGTGCTCTAGAATTACCTCTTGGAAATCTAAATTCTTATCCTTTACAGGAAGGGCTCAGCTTATACAATCTGTGTTATCTGGTATCCAGCAATATTGGTCAGGGATTTTCATCCTCCCCAAAGGAGTTCTAAAGCAGGTGGACCAAACTCTACAAAGATTTCTTTGGTCTGGGACCATTGAGAAGAGACATGGGGCAAAAATAGCTTGGGATAAGGTTTGCAAACCCAAAAACGAAGGTGGTTTGGGGTTTAAAGATATTTTCCTCACTAATACTCTCCTAAACTTAAAGCACATTGGTAATATTATTGACCCTAAAAATAAGTCATTGTGGAAAGAATGGGTGCACATGTATATGATTAAATGTAAAAGCTTTTGGGAAATCAAAGCTCCAAGCCAATGCCCTTGGTATTGGAGAAAATTATTAAAGCTGAGGGATTTTGTGAGACCCATCATGATTCATAAGATTGGTGATGGTAAACATACGTCGCTTTGGTTTGATAATTGGCTTCCCATTGGTCCTTTGTTTGAGAAATATACACCTAGGATTGCTTATGATGCTGCCATTGATCCCCGAGCTAAAGTGGCAACGATTATTAGAAATACTGATTGGAACTGGCCATCATCTAACTCCATTGGCCTAAATGAAGTTAGATGTTTAATATCTAATCTGCATAAACCTTCTAGAATGTTAGATAGTACATTATGGACCACTTCTCCTTCTGGAGGATTTATTTTTTCTCATGTCTGGGACCACTTTAGAGAGGTGGCCCCTGTGGCACATTGGCACAAAATTGTTTGGTACTCAGGGTGTACACCTAGATAGGACTTTATCCTTTGGATTGCTGTACAGAATAAACTCGCTACCCACGATAGGATTTATGCCTATACCCAAGGGCCCCTTGCTTGTGTTTTTTGTAACTGTCATATGGAAACTCATAACCATTTATTTTTTGAATGTGCCTATGCTTCTCCCATTTGGCAGGATTTAATGCAAAGATGTCAACTTACTTGGAATAGGACAAATTGGAATACAATTGTTCAATGGATGGCGCAAAACTAGAAGGGTAAGAAAATTCAACAGACTATCCCTATGATTTGCCTTGGTGTAGCTGTCTACGGCTTATGGAGGGAAAGAAATAAGAGGACATTTAAAGGTTCTTCCATGACACAAGAACAACTGCTCCATAATATGGTTTCTCAAATCAACATTCAAATTAGGATCAAATGGAAATCTTCCATGACACAAGAACAACTGCTCCATCCAACTTGAGGTTTGTGCTAGAGACTGGACATGAGAGGGTGGTTGCTTGTAAATTTCACTGTTTGTAATGATGGTTTGACCTTTTTTATTTATTGTTCTCTGTTTTCTTTTCAATTAGTTAGAGGCTTTGTGTGTCTCTAGTCCTCATGTTGTGCTTTTTGGAGTTTCCTAGGGTATGCCCCTTGTAGCCTGTCTATTTCTATTTTGTGGCCTCCTTGCCACAAGTCCTCATGTCGCGCTTTCTTGTTATATCCTGGGGTATGTGTTGGGTTTGTGCCCTCAAACCATTACTTTATATAGGAGACATTGACATTTTAATATATGGATATCAGCTTTACATTTTGTTATGTATGTTTCTTTCATGAGATGATTGTTATGCTTAAGTATCATAGTAAGTACTGCGTGTATGTATGAGATACATACAAGTGAGATATGAATTGCTATTCTTTGTTACTTAGAACATGTCACAGTGAATGTTGAGACTAGGATATCTCATCAGGTTTACACTGTAGCATGATTAACTACCATTGGATGGAGTGATCAATCTCAATCACTAGAGTATAACTCTTAGTTAATATGTTAGTGCTTATAGTGCATTGACGGACCTGAGCTTTCCTATTGACACTCAAGGCTGTCAATCAGTCGATAGGAACTCATAACTTGTGTAAGGTACGTGTTCTCAATCTTGAGACGATTATGAACACAGACTGTGGATATGACTGCTTTGACTTACCAATCAATGAGGTCTATAGAAGATCAACACCTGGGTATCTTGGGTATGTCATATTCATAAGGTTGTGAACATATATTGTCAAGACAGAATCTACCCTCTGTTTCGGAGTAAGCATTCCCTTGAGAATGTCACCAAGTCGATTACTGAGTACTGCAGTCTTGTTGATAAGAGTTATCAACATGTTTGGTAATCATGAGAGGTGAATGGGACTCAAGGAATTCAAGAAGTAATCATGATTCAGGTTGACAGTAACAGTTATCCGACTACCTGAATATGATTATGAATGCTGAAGGTAGAGGGACATTAGTACAACATACAAGTCTAGTTATCGCTTCGGATATGTTCTTTTGCGTTGGAGTTCAGTTATCATTTTTTAGTGGAATAAACGTTAACTGACCATCTAGTTAGTTTGTTGATCAAAGAGTTTGGTCACGGTAATTAACAAACTGGTCTGAGCCAATAATTAAGAGCCTAGGAGGTCCCACTCTTAGCTCCGCCAGGATACTTGGAAAGACACATAAGGAAGTTGTCAAGACAAGTTCGATCGATCGAAGGATGTTCGATCGATTAAAGTCTTGGAAGTTTCGATCGATCGAGAATGGTTTGATCGATCGAAGGTTCGATCGATCGAAGGTCTTCAATCGCTCGAAGTCTAGGTCGGTTCTGGGAATCTATAAATAGGGCAGCTGCGTTCTGGAAAAGAGGTTTGTCATTTTGAACGTCAGAAGCTGCAGAAACTATTTTAGAGCACCAAACCTTCTCCTTCCTCTCCATTAGGGTTCCCACCAACCCTAGTCCTTCCTACGAGCATCCATAGGAGTCATAAGAGTGAAGGCCATCTAGTGGAAGCTGCTGGAAGTTCAAGAAAATCAGAATTGGGTTCAAGACACTAAGGTACAACTCTTGTCCCGTCTTGTGCTCATCTATGGAATTAACGAGTAGTAGATCCTGCACTACCAATCAGTTATTATAACTGAATCTTTTCCGCTGCGCGTTTAAAATATTTTTAAACCTATATTTTCCATCAATTGGTATCAGAGCCACGCTCGTTTGGATCTATAGATGCATTTTTGGAACACTATTTTGATTTGCATGTTGATTTTAGAACTGTTTTCGAAACTGTATCGTCACAGATCTGTTTCTGCAGTGTTATCGCAGCAGTATACAAATCTGTGATTACATAGGATGTAAGGTGGGTTCGATCGATCGAACATATTTCGATCGATCGAACATACTGTTCTCAAGCGATCGAACAGTCTTCGATCGATCGAAACCTTCTAGTATTCGATCGATCGAATGAAGTTAGATCGATCGAAACAGATACTTTGTCAGGTTCTCTATTTCACAGTTTTTAAGAGTTTTGAAATTAAAAACTTTAATTTTAAAATATTCTGTAAAATTTTCAAATCATTCTGTGAAACAGAATGTTCAAGCTATTGAACAGTGTTCAATCGATCGAAGGTTCGAGCGATCGAACGGTCTTCGATCGATCGAACTGTGACAGAGAAGTAAGATGCTATTTTAAGTTCTAATTCAGTATGTAAAGAGTTTATATACTGTGTGAATCAATTAAGTGTTTCAACAGTTACATATATTTGTTATGTATGTATGGATGCGTGTACGACTAACCCTTTTGCAGCTAGATTAGTCGCTATCTCCCATGGCACCAAATCATTTCAATATTTGTATTTAAATTGTTTGAGATTGGTGCATGTTATAATTTAAGTTTGGTTTGGTTTTAAGGCATATGTAAAGGGCGCTGCGACTTCAATCCTACGAAAAGGAAAGTCGCACCGGTTTCCCTAGCCTTTTATTTTGTTGTTATTTCTATTTCTAGATAAGTTGTAAACTTCGAAAGAAGCATAGGACAAATGTAATAGAATTAGAAAATCCATGAAGATGGAGCAAGGAGCCGTTATCCATGAAGATGGAGCTAGAGGCGATCAAACCAAAAGGAGGTTCTATAGAGATAGAGCCATGGGAGATAGAGGCATTGTTTGAATGCCTATATTTCATTTTAGTTTTTTGTTTTATGTGCTTGGTTTGTGATTGGCGTATAATACATTGTTGCATGCACGCAAAACAAGTTTTCTAAAATAAAATTCAAAAACCGTTTTCAACACATTAGTAAACATTAGATGTTTATGAGAAGTGTGTAGAAATAGATTTTCTCAAAAAGCAAAATCCTTTTTACTAAAACTAGTGGGAGAGGGTCTTATTAATTACACCCACGATCTTCCATTAACGGTTCACTGTAAGATGAGTAGTGCATTCTATGTCACCTCGTCAGGGGTGATTATTCCATACGGAGGGTGCATTACTCATTGGTTACTAGATGTGAACTTCTTATGATAGGATCAATCAGACGTGTTAGAGGGTGACCACCACACGGAGGCGCTACTTGAGACGGTTGTGATTGGATCCTAGTTAATGGTACACACTAGCTAAGCTATGGATAAGGGATCCCACACGGGGCATTATTCATAAACTTAGAGATCAAATAGGTTCGGAAGTCATAACTTGTTTTGCAAGAGTTGCATAGGTGATAAGTTATGATAAATCGAAAGATCGAACATTGACCACCACACGGAGGCTTTATTCTTTCTTTTCGATATTCCGGCGACTTTGTTTTAAAATAAGAGTTTTAAAAGGATTCTTTTATTTCAAACTGTCAAATTCTGATATCCATATATATTTTGTTTTGATTTTTACAGTAAATCATAATGTCTGGATCTGCATTTAGTCCACTTGCCACCATACTCACTCAAAACAAGTTAACTGGAAACAACTACACTGAATGGAAACGTAACCTTGACATCGTGTTAACTACGGAGGATCACATATATGTCCTCACCACCCCAAGCCCTGAAGAATCCGCGGCAAATGCTTCAGCAGCTGCCAGACGCGAGTTCGACAAATGGAAGAAGTCGAATGGAATGGCTCGTTGCTATATTCTGGCCTCAATGGCTGGTGTGTTGCAACACCAATTCCAATCGAATGACTCTACCAGTGACATTATCACATCCCTGAAAAAGATGTTTGGGGAGCATGGCAGGCCTGCCAGGCAGGTAGCCATGCAAAAGATAATGAGTGCAAAGATGTCGGAAGGGACTCCAATCAAGGAACATGTTTTAAAAATGATTGGTTATTTAAACGAGCTGGAGACCCTAGGTGCCAACATCGATGCACAGACCCAAGTTGATATGATCCTTAATTCGCTGTCGCCTTCATTCGCTTAATTTAAACTTAACTATAATATGAATCAAATGAATTTTTCAATGAGCGAATTGATGAGTTCTCTTTTGGCAGCGGAAGGGGTGATCAAACCTGGGGTCAACGTTTTGAACGTTGAGAAAAGCGCTTCCTCCTCCCGATCTGTGCCGAAAAGAAAGAAAGGGAAGAAGAAAGCTAGCACTGGTGGTTCAAGTGTTGGACCAGTCCCTAAGATTGCAAAATCTAAGGGAAAAGGTAAGGGCAAAGGGAAGGTGGGTGGTCAAGGCAAAGGAAAGTGTTTCCAATGCAGTGAGAAGGGCCACTGGAAGAGGAACTGTCCAGAATTCTTAGCTACAAGAGTTCAAGGTATGATTGAATCACATGTGATTGAAGTAAGTTTTATAACGGATACTTCAAACACTTGGTGCATTGATTCTGGTGCGACTAACCATATTTGTAATTCATTGTAGGGGTTCAGATCAACCAGGAGGTGCAGTGATGGGGAAATCGTACTTACTCTAGGTTCTAGCGCAACCGTTTCTGCGGTTGCTATAGGAGTCGTAGTTTTAGAATTTCTAGACAATAAAATTTTGATTTTATCAGATGTACTTTACGTCCCTTCAATGAGACGTAATTTAATTTCAGTTTCTAATTTATCGAATAATGGTTATTCCTTTCATTTTGGAACTGAAGTTGTGATTAAAAGAAATATTTCTGTTATATGTTCTGGTGTTAAATCAAATGATTTGTATGTGATTACTCCCAATGTTTCTAAAGATTCTTGCTTGGAACTTAATAACTCATTGGTAACTATACCATCTAAAAGAAAAGAACCTTCCACTAATCAATCAAAGGCTTTGGCACATGAGGCTTGGCCATATCAATCTAAATAGGATTGGCAGACTAGTCAAAGAAAGGATCTTAGACGATTTGGTTCTCGAACTAATGGAAGTCTGTGAGTCTTGTTTAGAGGGTAAGATGACCAAAAGGCCCTTTCCCGCAAAGGGCAATAGGACCAATGCATTGTTGGAATTAGTTCATACTGATGTGTGTGGACCAATAAATATTAGAGCAAGGGGTGGTTATGAGTATTTCATAACATTTACCGATGACCACTCTAGGTATGGATATATGTACCTAATGCAGCACAAGTCTGAAGCCTTTGAAAAATTCAAAGAGTTTAGAGCTGAAGTGGAGAAGCAACTGGGTCACATATCAAAGCCATTCGATTTGATCGAGGTGGCGAGTACCTCTCTAATGAGTTTATTGATCACCTCATACAGAATGGGATTCTGTCACAATTGACTGCACCTGGCACGCCTCAGCAGAATGGTGTAGCGGAGAGAAGGAACCGGACTCTTTTAGACATGACTAGGTCAATGATGAGTTATTCAGAGTTGCCATTATTCCTTTGGGGTTATGCTTTGGAAACCGCTGCATACATACTAAATCTAGTGCCAAGCAAATCTGTTCCTAGGACACCACGGGAGATGTGGATTGGGCGCAAGCCTTCTTTGCAACATCTCCGGATATGGGGGTGTCTGGCACATGTGCTGAAAGGAAAGATGAGCAAGTTGGATTCTAGATCAGAAGTATGTTATTTTGTAGGGTATCCAAAGGGTACTTATGGATGGTATTTTTATGATCCAAGAGAACAGAAAGTGTTTGTTAGCACAAATGCTGTTTTCTTAGAGGATGATTATATCATGAACCATAAACCTAAGGGAAGGATAGATCTGAGAGAAATAGAAGGAGAGCCCTCAGTCCAACCTGCAGTTGATAACGATGTAAATCAAGAAAATACCACTTCTTCACCCATTTCTGCACCGGTACCTCGTCGTAGTGGGAGGATTATCAGCCAGCCTGACAGATACATGTTCTTAGGAGATGTTTTTGAAGCTGTCTCCATAGAATCTGAATCTGATCCTGCTACATACGAAGAGGCAATGACTGATGTTGATTCAGAACATTGGGTTAAAGCTATGAAGGCTGAATTAGAATCTATGGATTCTAATCTGGTCTGGGATCTTGTAGAACTTCCAGCCAATATTAAACCCATTGGTTGTAAGTGGGTCTATAAGAGGAAAAGAGCATCTGATGGAAAGGTTGAGACCTTTAAGGCTAGGCTTGTAGCGAAAGGTTATACTCAGAGGGAGGGCATTGACTATGAGGAAACCTTCTCGCCGGTAGCCATGCTCAAGTCCATCAGAATACTCTTATCCATTGCTGCATGCCTAGATTAAGAGATCTGGCAGATGGACGTCAAGACTGCATTTTTAAATGGCAATCTTGAGGAGGACATCTATATGCAACAACCAGAAGGGTTCATAGCTGGTCGGAAAGGTAACTTGGTATGCAAGCTGCAAAAGTCCATTTATGGGCTTAAGCAGGCATCCAGGAGTTGGAACATCCGATTTGACCAAGCGGTCAAGTCGTTTGGTTTCATACAGAATCTGGATGAGCCTTGTGTATACAAGAAATGTGAAGGGAAAGTGATGGCCTTTCTTGTGCTTTACGTTGACGATATTCTACTCATTAGGAATGATGTAGCGGCATTGTCAACAGTTAAGGTTTGGCTAGCTAGTACTTTCGATATGAAGGATCTAGGAGAGGCGAGCTATATTCTTGGGATAAAGCTCTTTCGGGATCGCAAGCGAAAGATAATGGGATTGTCTCAAGCTGGTTATATCGATAAGGTGCTAACTAAGTTTTCAATGGATAATTCGAAGAAACGTTTGTTACCTTTCAGGCATGGTTTAGCATTCTCCAAGGACCAGTGTCCCAAGACACATGAGGAGAGGAATCGCATGGTAGGAATTCCATATGCTTCGGCAGTTGGAAGTCTCATGTATGCGATGTTATGCACTAGACCAGATATCTGTTTTACCGTTGGCATGGTTAGTAGATATCAATCGAATCCAGGTCCAGAGCACTAGATAGCCGTTAAGCACATTCTTAAGTACTTGAGAAGGACTAAAGATTACATGCTTATGTACGGCGGTAATGAGTTAATTCCAGTTGGATATACTGACTCGGACTTTATGTCAGATAAAGATTCGAGGAAGTCCACATCCGGACATCTCTTTACCTTGGGAGGTGGTGCTATTAGTTAGAGGAGCATTAAGCAGAAATACATTGCAGACTCAACTACAGAAGCTGAGTATGTGGCTGCTTGTGAAGCCCCAAAGGAAGGTGTTTGGCTCAAGAAGTTCCTTATGGAGCTCGAGGTGGTACCAGCGTCATTGTCACCTATTACGCTTTATTGTGATAATAGTGGGGCAGTGGCTCAGTCTAAGGAGCCAAGGAACCACGGAAAAGGGAAGCACGTAGAGCGGAAATATCATCTTATCCGAGATATTGTTCAACGTGGAGATGTGACTGTCACCAAGATTGCCACCGTTGACAATCTTGCTGATCCGTTTACAAAGGCTTTGCCACAGAAGGTCTTTGATCATCATCTAGATAGTCTAGGTCTCAGATGTAATCCTGTATGGTTGTGAGTGCAAGTGGGAGTTTGTTGGGTTTGTGCCCTCAAACCACTACTTTATATAGGAGACATTGACATTTTAATATTTGGATATCAGCTTTACATTTTGTTATGTATGTTTCTTTCATGAGATGATTGTTATCCTTAAGTATCATAGTAAGTACTGCGTGTATATATGAGATACATACAAGTGAGATATGAATTTCTATTCTTTGTTACTTAGAACATGTCACAGTGGATGTTGAGACTAGGATATCGCATCAGGTTTACACTGTAGCATGATTAACTACCATTGGATGGAGTGATCAATCTCAATCACTAGAGTATAACTCTTAGTTAATATGTTAGTGCTTATAGTGCATTGACGAACCTGAGCTTTCCTATTGACACTCAAGGCTGTCAATCAGTCTATAGGAACTCATAACATGTGTAAGGTACGTGTTCTCAATCTTGAGACGATTATGAACACAGACTGTGGATATGACTACTTTGATTTACCAATCAGTGAGGTCTATAGAAGATCAACACCAGGGTATCTTGGGTATGTCATATTCATAGGGTTGTGAACATATATTGTCAAGACAGAATCTACCCTCTGTTTCAGAGTAAGCATTCCCTTGAGAATGTCACCAAGTCAATTACTGAGTACTGCAGTCTTGTTGATAAGAGTTATCAACATGTTTGGTAATCATGAGAGGTTAATGGGACTCAAGGAATTCAAGAAGTAATCATGATTCAGGTTGACAGTAATAGTTATCCAACTACCTGAATATGATTATGAATGCTGAAGGTAGAGGGACATTAGTACAACATACAAGTCTAGTTATCGCTTCGGATATGTTCTTTTGCGTTGGAGTTCAGTCATCGTTTTATAGTGGAGTAAACGTTAACTGACCAGTTAGTTAGTTTGCTGATCAAAGAGTTTGGTCACGGTAATTAACAAACTGGTCTGAGCCAACAATTAAGAGCCTAGGAGGTCCCACTCTTAGCTCCGCCAGGATACTTGGAAAGACACATGAGGAAGTTGTCAACACAAGTTCGATCGATCGAAGGATGTTCGATCGATTGAAGTCTTGGAAGTCTCGATCGATCGAGAATGGTTCGATAGCTCGAAGTCTAGGTCGGTTCTGGGAATCTATAAATAGGGCAGCTGCGTTCTGGAAAAGAGGTTCGTCATTTTGAACGTCAGAAGCTGCAGAAACTGTTTTAGAGCACCAAACCTTCTCCTTCCTCTCCATTAGGGTTCCCACCAACCCTAGTCCTTCGTACAAGCATCCATAGGAGTCATAAGAGTGAAGGCCATCTAGTGGAAGCTGCTGGAAGTTCAAGAAAATCAGAATCGGGTTCAAGACACTAAGGTATAACTCTTGTCCCCTCTTGTGCTCATCTATGGAATTAACGAGTAGTAGATCCTGGGCTACCTATCAGTTATTATAACTGAATCTTTTCCGCTGCGCGTTTAAAATATTTTTAAACCTATTTTTTCCATCAGTATGCCCCTTGTACATTTGTACATCCTTTTTTTGGAATATATTTACCCTTTTTCGAAAAAAAAACGGTGTCATACACTTCATTATTACATCATCATAGAGAAGGGGGAAAGAAAAAATAATAGTACCTTGGGCATAAGCCCTACAACATAGTAATGAATCTGGCATCTTAGTGCCTCAACAGAACAAAAGATAAGTAAACTAATAGTCTTCTTCTCTTGCCATCTAGCTCGCATAGCCATAGCCTTCCTCAGCATACTCCTCTTCTGGGTACTTTACTTCTGCAAGATCTGGACATTTAATTGTCCAAGACATAAAAGCCATCAGCTTTACTGCAAGGTGAGTGAGTAAACCTACTACATTGAACTGGCTCAGAAAATACTTGTTAAACCACTTTAAGAGTAAAACGTTCCTCTTCTTTAAACTTTAGAAAACATGCATTAAGTCTAGATTAATCTCAATTTTACCATGACTCATTCGTTAGGAAGCTCTCAACGACAGTATTCATTCTTGGAAGTATGACTGACATCAATCGATTGATCATGTTAGACTATTGGTCCAATCTGACTTGATGATCCACCTTGAACCAAAGGCTCAAATCTTATACACACCTGACTATTTGCGAATTTGGACATGAATGTCGTTGGCCTAGAATATCGTAGCCCAAATGGCCTATGGGTTACCCTCTTATCATCTTTAGCCCAACTTCCCACTTACTTGATATCTCTTGTAATCTTTAGCCCAACTAGCCACTTACTTGACATCTTAGCCCAACTGGCCTCATTACTAGGTAACCCCAACCTTATTCCATTCGGCCTTGGTTAACTTGTCATAACCCCAAATGCCCTGCTTATTTGACATCTGAGCCCAAATGGCCTATTAACCATCTCAACGCAACTGACCTTGATAGTACCGATAAGGTACTACGACCGCTCTTACCACTCTGCATCTATAACAAATAATACCGCTGAGGTACGTCTACTCTTGCCACAGTTGCCCCTATGACTGCGACGACATCTAGAAACATCATAGACTCGTTGCTCTTTCATGGTCGAAACACAAGGACTAGACCGACGGACGTGATTGTCTCATTATCAGAGTTACCATAACTTACATGACCTCATCTAACGCACATGGTACGAGTCGTTAATGCACATTATTCTCACATTATCGTACTTAAGTATGTCTCACATTGCTCTCAGAGTGTTACGTACCTCACACATATGCAACTTATTCAATTAATCCTTTACTTACTATAGAAAACATATTTTTTATAAAATTAGTAGGCTTGAGCGCTCGGGTGAGATTGAGCACTCGCCTTCATAAAATTTAAGATTCCCTCTTCATTCCATCATGTAAGCTATACATTTAGAAAGTACTACATAATTAGCATAAAGTACAGCTTTATTCAAGCATATATAAGCATGGTCAGCAAGTATATCTCAAGATACAACTAACTCAGCTCATGTTACC
This sequence comes from Hydrangea macrophylla, assembly GCA_033977485.1. Classification (NCBI taxonomy): domain Eukaryota; kingdom Viridiplantae; phylum Streptophyta; class Magnoliopsida; order Cornales; family Hydrangeaceae; genus Hydrangea; species Hydrangea macrophylla. The sequence goes on along the minus strand of CM066997.1, from coordinate 57,545,958 downwards.
ATCATACATCTCATGGATCTTCATAGAATTAAAATACAACAACTAATCTTCAAAGTACTGCTGAACTTGAGCGCTCAGCCTTCTCGATCGCTCAGGCCTGACTTGTTCATTGGGCTCGAGCACTCGGGTTTGACAGTATACCAGTAGATTGGTTAGTTCATTAGCATAACTTTGATTTAAAACTCAATACATGTTACATGCAACATCATGGATCATGAATTAACTTAATAAAACATGAATTAAGAGTGAGCATGAGTGCTCACAAGATCTATATGATCAAAATGATCTAAAAGATGATGAATGTGATGAAAATGTGCAATGCCCTTCAAGAACTCCACATGTAAGCTCCAATGGTGGTTTGATCAACTCAACTTCTCCTTGATTCTTCAAGACTCAACCCCAGAACATCATGGTAGTTGCAATATAGGTGTGTGTGTGCTATTGAGAGTGTGGATCATGAATTAAAAGCACATGCATGTACAAAAGTGTATATGTTTGTGTATGAACTCTCAACTCTCTCTCAAGGCTCACTGTTTTTAATAGAGTTTTAAAACGTATAAATGCTGAGAGGGTCTAGTATTTATAGAGTTTTAAGGGTCCAAGGGCAAGATTGTCATTTTATATGTTTTTATCTCGAGCACTCACGCTTGTCGTGTGCTCCCGTCTTAAGTGCTCTGGCGCCTCGAGCACTTAGGGCTCCTGGTTCTCCAATCCTTCTATTGTTTTAAGAATTCAAAAGTTAAGGAAGTAACCATCTATTAGAACTAATTATCAAAGTTAATCCATACACGATTATATCTATCATATATGAATACAAAAATACTGAAATATATCGATATACAGATAAATACAAGTAAATGGGCCAATGTTATATCTTTCCACAACCCAATAAAAGATTTCATCCCCGAAATCTGAAAGAAGCCTCGCGAAACAACTCAGGGAACTTCTCTCGCATAGCATACTCAGGGAACTTCTTTCACCAGTGGAATCTCATTGTTCCTTAATATCTTGATCTCCTTTCCCAAAAACAGCACCGACCTCTTGGTGTACATCACTCGACTGTCCACTTCAATAGCTTTCAAGTCTATCTTGTGCATTGATCCATGCACTTACTTCCTTAGCATACTGATGTGGAACACATTACATACTCCGGACATCTTCAACGATAGTGCTCACCTGTAGGAGACCTTACCTACATGTTCCAGAATCTCGAAAGGTCCAATGTAGCATGGTGAAAGCTTCTCTTTCTTTTGTCTGAACCTCACCACTCCACTTACTGGAGAGACTTTTAGCAAGACATGATCCCCCATACAGAATTCTAGGTCCATATAGTGCTTGTCTGCATAACTCTTTTACCTGCTCTGGACTACCTTCATCCTTTCTTTCACTATTTTAATCTTCTCGCTAGTCTCCCGAACCATATTCTGTCCCAAAAGCTTTCTTTCTCCAACTTCTACCCAACAAAGAGGCAAATGACACAGTCGTCTGTATAATGTTTCGAACATTGCCATTTCAATGCTTGAATGATAACTATTTTGTTAAGCAAACTCAATGAGTGGCAAATGCATCTCCCAACTACTTTTGAAGTTAATTACACATGCTCACAGCATATCTTCCAACACTTGGTTAGTCCTTTCTGTTTGTCCATCAGTTTAGGGATGGAAAGCAGAACTCAACTTTAGTGAAAGTTCCCATAGCTATTTGAAGACTCTCCCAAAATCTTGCTATAAAATGCGAATTATGGTCCAAAATAATCGAAACGGGCATGTCATATAGTCGAAGAATCTATTGAAAGTCTCATCTTCTCGACTGGATACCTTATGTTGTGTGTAATAAAGTGCGTAGACTTTGTGAGTCGATCCATAAGTACCCAAATTGCATAATGGTTTTGTTACAACCTCGACAATCACATGATCAAATCTATAGAGATGTGCTCCCACTTCCATAGTATTGGTAATGGCAACAAAAGTCCTGACGACTTCTGATGCTTAGCCTTAAACTGCTAACAAGTGAAATACCTCGATACGTGCTTTACAATGTCTCTTTCCATACCTTCCCACCAGAAACTTCTTTTAAGATCCTTGTACATCTTAGTAGTACCTAGATGAACTGTTAATCTTGACATGTGTGCTTTGTTCATCACTTCTTCTCTTAGTCTATCATTCTTTATTGCACAGTCGGTCTCGACATCGGAGACTTCCTTCTTGTCTAATTCTCCATTCCTCTAGATCTTTGGCTGCTGTTTCTCAAACGATTATTGTAGTCCTTCATTCTTTTCCTCAACCTCAATAATGTGGCTGATAAGAGTCAGTTCGATAACAAGGCATCCAAAATGCTTTCTTTCTTTTGAATTTGCAGCTTAAATATCAAATTATGCCAAGGTTTCTAATGCTTTTCATTTTATAATCATCAAAGAAGCGAGTTTGTCACAAGGTTTCCTACTCAAAGCATTTGCGACTACGTTCGCTTTACTGGGGTGATATTGTAAAGTGATGTCATAATCTTTAAGAAACTTCATTGAGTGTCACTGCCTCATATTCAGCTCCTTTTGAGAGAGTAAGTACTTAAGGCTCTTATGATCAGAGAATAGGTCAAACTTTTCTCCGAACAAATAGTGGCTCTAGAACTTGAGAGCAAAAACAATGGCTGCTAACTCTAAGTCATGTATTCGATAACTCATCTCATGTGGTTTCAGTTGTCACGATCTATAGGCGATTAGCTTACCTTCTTACATGAGCATGCATCTGAGTCCTTGATAAGAAGCGTTATAGATAGTAAATCTTTCTCCACTTGATGGTATGGTAAGCACTGGCATTGAAGTTAACCTCTCTTTTAACTCTTGGAAGGCATGTTCATTCTTACTAGACCACTCAAACTTAGGATCCTTCTTAGCAAGTTTGTTAATGGCGTGGCTAACTTCGAGAATCCTTCCATTGATCTTCTATAGTAATCTTCTAGTCCAAGGATACTCCATACTTTTGAGGCATTAGACAGCTTATTCTAGTTCAGGATAGCGTTAGTCTTAGCTGAGTCTACTATAATTCTTTTTGATGAAACTACATGACTTAAGAACTTTACTTCCTTTGTCTAGAACTCGCACTTGCCAAACTTAGCATATAGCTAATGATCCTTGAGCGTTTACAATGCCATCTAAACATGCCTCTCGTGCTCCTCCTTTGCCCTTGAGTAAATCAATATATCATCCATAAACATAATTACAAACTTATCCAAGTATGGTTGAAACACCCTATTCATCAAATCTATGAATACTGCAGGGGCATTAGTGAGTCCAAACGACATTACCAGGAACTTATAATGACCATATCTGGTTCTAAAGGAAGTCTTCGATATATCCTCTAGTTGAACAAGTAGCTGATGGTATCTCGATCGAAGGTCTATCTTCAAAAAGGTTGTTGCTCCCTACAATTGATCAAATAGGTCGTCTATCCGAGGGAGGGGATAATTATTCTTGATTGTTACTTTGTTTAACTCTTTATAGTCAATATAAAGTCAGAGAAACACATCTTTCTTCACAAATAGCACTGGCACTCCCCAAGGTGATGTGCTTGGTCGGCTGAGTCCCAAATCATCCAACTCTTAAACTTGCTAGTTCAACTCTTGCATCTCTGTTGGGGCCATCCGATAAGAGGTCTTAGAGATTGGCAACGTTCCTGGTACCAACTCTATATAGAATTCAATCTCCCTCTTGGGTGGTAATCCAGCAAAATCTCAAAATACCTTAGGAAATTCCTGCATCACGTGTATCTGGTTCATAGAATTGTCAATTCTAGAGCTTCCCACAATAGCTAAACGACTAGTTAGAAATGCTTCGCTCAAGGGGTTACACTAAAAATGGAGAGATGCACTTCTAGGTATGTAGAATGAAATCAACTTACTAGTATAGTCTAACTTAGCATTGTACTTCGTAAGCTAGTCGATTCCCAGAATCACATCAAACTCCCTCATCGATGACACAATCAAATTTGTGGGTAGGATTTAATCTTCTAAGGTGAGGGTACAATCCTTGGACACCTTACTCAAGTTAACTGTCACTCCTAAGGGAGAAACTACGTTAATGACAACCTTAACTGCCTGGGGTTCTAATCCCAACGTCTAATAAGTCTAACAGTGGTAAATGAATTCATAGCTCCAGTATCAAACAAAACTTTAATCTGACTACGGAGTAACATGAGTGTACCTTCTATGTTCTATTAGGCCTCTTTTTCATAGCTGGCTTCCTCCAGAATAATAGCATTGAGCCTAGCCTATCCAAGCTTAGCTTGAGCAGTCCCTCTATAGTATCCTCTTGGAGGTGGTCGACAGTTTTTAGCGATGTGCCCTTTACTTGCCATAGTTGTAGCCTATTATGTCAGGGCCGTTAGGCTTCTTTGGGTGTCGGTAATCGTTAGCAAGATGTCCTGGGAACCCACAGTTTAAGTATTCTCTAATTTTGCCTCTGGTAGTAGTAGGTGGTGTGACTATCTAGTCGTGAGGAAAGGTTGATTGTGATTTCCTCTCTCCGTTCTAGGTCTTCTTTGTTCCTTGAAATCTAGGTGGTGCTCTTGGCACAAACTTTCCTTACATCAGAGGTTGTCCTACCGATTGCTTCAGTGCCTGGAATCCATTATTCTCTAATCTAGAAACCAGTCTCATCAATGCCTCAAACATCGTGTTTTATTCGGCCAAGGTCCTGTGGCGTAGATGTGGGTTCAGTCCTCTGTGATACCTCTTAATCTTCTTCTAGGGAGTGTCTATCTGATGCTGGGCAAAATGAGATAGCCTCTTGAATTGAGTGGTATACTAAGGCATTGACATGTCCCCCTGAACCAAATCCAAGAAGTCTCTTTCTCTCTGATCATTCTCTTCTTCGGGGTAATGCTTCTCTAAAAACTTCTCTCTGAACACAATCCAGGTCATCCTTTCTGATGCTTCGGATGCCATTATCGCCTTCTCAGCCTCCTACTAGTTATATGCAGCACAGGTGAGCTGGAAGGTCACTTGATGATGATTCTCTTCTTCATCGCGCCTCATTTGTTCAAAAATGTGATGCATGTTCCTAATCCATTTCTCTGCCTACTAGGCTTTGTCGGTTCCATCAAACATATCTGGGCGAAGAGTCCTAAATTATTTGAGTATCTTGCCTCCAGTGATTAGTAGCATGAAAGTCCTCATCGTCAAATATCATCCGACCCATCTTCATGTAAACAAGCTCTGCAGTACGGGCACGATGCTTAGCCCCCATGCTAATCCTGCTTGGGTGCAATAGTCCACCTGCATGGATCAAGTGCCATAGGTACTCCTCCAACAACTCCCGATTTCTCATCTGGATACACTATCAATAAAACATGGGATCAGCTGCCTTAACTTTGTCTGCGTAAATGATGTATCCTCCCATCTCATCCTCTACGTGCATTGGCTCCATGATTTGAAAATAAACTAACTTAAGTCAATACTGGTCACAAGGTGTCTTAAGGCTCATATGGGTAGGACAATCAATGAGCATGACTAAACCTATATCATGCCTCGACATAGCCAAAATAGGTTAAAATTTAAAATTTCCATCTTAGACCCTGAGGCACGTGATTGGTTGTGTCACCGAATTGTCCAAGACCAAAAACTAACCATAAATAACATAACCAAAAGGATAAAACAAGTCTGCTTACATAGATATAATATAGTAAGAAGCCACAGTACAAGCTAGCTATTACATCCTTATAGATACATCAGTGTCTTATGACTCTTGGACCTTACAAAAACTATTACAAAAGATATGATATGCTTTTGGTTACAAACAAAAACATTTACAAAAGGTAACTTCTAGTCTTCTCTCTAACTCGCATAATCATAGTTATTTTCAGTATACTCTTCCACCACATTCTCCTGCAACATATCACTGTAACCTGTGTGCTCATCACCTGGATAAGGTGGACATGGGAATGTTCGGCAACATGAATGCCGTCAGCTTATGAAATTCGAGTGAGAAAACTAATTCAAATGGAACGTATATAGCCACAATCAACAAGAATATGCTTACTACTTTTAATACGTAATTTAGGATCTTCGTGTTCTCACCCACGTATTATGACCATTAACGTGCCAGACTAAATAGTCAAAAAGAATACGATCAATTAACTTGAATCGTTTCAACATTCTTAATGCCACTACTATCCATCACTATTATCCAACATCATTGACTAACCCAAAGTACCTCTTACTATCCACCTCGTCACGAAGAACTGAAGTGTTCACCATATCCATTTTGTCACGAAGAACCAAAATGATACTCAATTACCATCACTTTGTCATGAAGAACTGAAGTATTCACCGCATCTATTTTGTCACAAAGAACTGAAAGGATACTCAATTACCATTACTTCATCACATAGAACCAAAGTAGTCACCATATCCGTTTCATCACGAAGAACCGAAAGGATACTTAGCATTACAACACAACAACCATACCTTTCTCTTACTATCATGGCCTCCGCGGCCTGGTTTTCCTGTTCGACACTTATCCTTAGCATAAGATACTTCTGACAAAGCACAACTAATTCTTATGTATCCCCGACTGTACACACATTACTGATTTCGGAGTTTAGTTCATTAATGACTACTAATTATACTTTCAAAGTTATGTTCATATGTCCGTCGTTCAATTTTATGTCGTAATATACTTACGAGGTCAGAATAAACATTAACGTTCAGTTCACGGCCTCGATTTTTCATTAAGGAAACTTTTTTGGAAAAAGTTCCTAGAAACCGGTTCTTCCTACTAATTAGTTTTTGGGTTCTAGAAATCGGTAACCCACTAATTGGTTTATGAAGACCTTTTCTAGATTTCTTTGTTTCATGCAATGTACAACATATAAAGCTCAAGGTATTATGCATAAAGACTGCTATGGATAGTACAATACTTCCATAATTATACTTATAATTCATATAATTCCATTAATGCGTCAAAGGTACAACTTTAGAAGGATGTATCATAAGTTAAAAGCATCATTTGTAAGTTTGATACATAAAACACATGCATGAGTTCATTTACACGTCTTTGACACTATCATGTAGTCTCTGAGATTCATTTCACCAGTTCTCATGTAGATAAAAGTAAAGCACAAACTAATTTGATTCATCTTAGAGTCAAAGTATAACCATTAACGCTTAATTCATAAGTTTCAAGGATCACATCATAGGTTTAATAGATAAAACACATACATGAGTTGTTACTATGACTAAGTTACCCACATGTATATATAGTAGGGCTTTATATTGACAAAATCGAGGTATAACCAAACAAAGCATAGAAATCAACAAAATACAAAGTACTACCCAGAAACCGGTTCTTACCCACAAGCCAGTTTCTCAACCAACTTCCAAAAATGGGTTCTTCCCAGAAATCGGTTTCTAATGCCCTTTTAGCAGTTTTTCACAGCACAACTATACAACGAATTTAACTTCCAAAATCAACGTGCATGGCATGGAAACCTTAGAGTAACCTCCTCAAACACAAACTAAACATTACTACATACTATATAGGTTCTAAAGTGAGTTAGAATACTCACGAAAGCTTAGAATTGAGCATGGATGTTGGATTTGAGTTTAATGCACCTTTAACTCAACTTCAATGATGGAAACTTCTTCCTCTTCCTCTTATAATTCTCTTACTTCTAGAGCTTATAATCACAGCTCCTAAGTCCCCATAGTAGTGTGTATGTATATAGATGTTTGTATATAAAGGGTGTACAAGAAAAAAGAGATGAACGCTTGGTTTTTCTTCTAATCCTCTTGTCTTTCCATTGAACTCTCTTCCTAGCTCTCTCTATATCTATATGCAGATTTTAAGGCCAAAGAAAATGATATGTAAGAGTATATGCATGCTTTTATGGAGGTGATGGAGGGGTTATGTGTCACCATGCATGTATAGGTGTGCACATGCGTGAACATGTGTCAAGGGGGTGGACAAGTGTCACATGGGGTGGTGATATGTGGAAAGAGGTTTGCATGTGCCATCAAGAGGCCAGCCATGTAGGGACGACCTTAGGTTTTGTGCCACTACCGTGGTTTACGTGCATAAGTTCTTAGTATACATGTCGCCTCAATTTACGTGCAACCAGGCATTATTTCTAATGTTCAGGTCCGAGTACGGGACTAACTTAAGTCTTATTCTGGTCGAGCCAGTGTGGTGTTTATAGTCTAGTTAGTAATACCACAACACATTGATAGCGTCACATAATTAAAATAGTATAATAACCGGTCAAATACAGAGAATTAGAAAACTGATATTATTACAAGTAGAGGAAATTATAGGTATTACAACCTAGAGCTCTGGTACCAAAATCCCTATCACGCCCCGAACTACCCAAAATAGGAAAAATTAAAGCATTTTCTCTTTTGGGCTCATAGACCCGTGGCAAGTTGAATAACTTTTGATTGTCAACAACAAAATAGAACCGATAAACAAATAACAAGCAGCGTTAATAAGCATGATGGCCTAGGCATACTTACATAATAAACATCAACGGTGTCATACACTTCATTATTACATCATCATAGGGACGGGGGAAAACAAAGAGAATAGCATCTTGGGCATAAACCCTACAATATAGTAATAAGTCTGGCATCGTAGTGCCTCAATAGAACAAAAGATAAGTGTCTTCCATTCTTACAAACTAGCTCACGTAGCCATAGCCTTCTTTGGCGTACTCCTCTACTAGCTACTCTCCTTTTGTAGGATATAGAATTTTGATTGTCCAGGACATAAAAGTCATCAGCTTTACTGCAAGATGAGTGAGTAAACTTACTACACTGAATAGGCTCAAAAAACACTTCTTATACCTCTTTAGAAGTAAAATGGTTCTTTTCTTTATACTTTAGAAAACATGCATTAAGTCTTGCTTAATCTCAATTTCATCATGACTCGTACATTATGAAGCTCTCAATGACAGTATTCATTCTTGGAAGTATGATTAACAAGAACAGACTGATCACATTTGGTCCAATCTAGCTTAACCAATCCACTTTGAACCAGAGGTTCAATCTTATACAAACTTGACTACTTGCATGCATTCTGACATGAATGTCGTTGGCCTGGAATATCATAGCCCAAATGGCCTATGGGTTACCCTCTTATCATCTTTAGCCCAACTGGCTACTTATTTTATATCTCAGCCCACTTGGCCTCATTACTGGGTAACCCGCACCTTATTCCATTCAGCCTTGGTTAACTTGTCATAATAGCCCTAATTGGCCTTCTTACTTAAAATCTGAGCGCAAATAGCCTATTAACCATCTCAACGCAACTAACCTTGATAGTACTGATAAGGTACTACAACTGCTCTTGCCACTCTATCATCTATAACAAACAATACTGCTGACATTCGACTACTCTGGCCACTGTTGCCTGATCGACGACGAATAGTTCCCATTTATAGTCCTAAAGTTATGTTTTGTTTGCCCATTTCATTTAGTTTTTAGTTCTTTTTAAATAATTATTTTGTATCTTGTCAGTTTTGAAGCTCTAACATAAAAATGCACTAAAATTCAATGATTAGTGGCTTTAGAAGACATTCTGGGCTCAAAAGGTGATTTCAGTGAAAGCTGGAGACAGTAGCAGCCTCGGTAAATGGCATTTTAGACAAGGAATACTTTGGATTTCAGAAATTTCTCCATAGATATAAAATGTATATCTTTGAGTTATGGACACATGCCCATAAATAGTGAGTCAATATGAGGTCCGAGTCAAAAGTTATCGCAATTCTATGATCGGTGCGCAAAGTTGAAAAAATATGAGAAAGTGGAAAAATAGCATCTTGGTAGAGCGACCCGCTCGCGCGACCCATGGGAGAGACCCGTTGAAAATGTCCAAAATACGTATTTTGATGTACTGAAGAGCCCTGTTCAATCCGAATTCACTAAACACGTCTAAAAATGAAAAATACAGCAGTTTTAGTACGATTAGACTTAGGAAAAATTCCTAATCCTTCCAAAATCTATATAAATCCTATTCTAAATCAATTTTGGGATTACACAACATTATACATGTCACAACATACCACTTTTGATGGAAGCTTAGGAGAGGATAGCAAGAGAAGAAGATCTAGCTTGAAGGTCTCGAATGGCGACAATCATCTCCATCTATATGTTTTCATCGACTATGCGCAACAAAACTCCTATTCTAGGGTTTCAATGAATCCATAGCTATATAAAGGGGGATTCTTTGCTTTCTTTCTTTAGGATTCTATTATTCGGATAGTGATTGTGTGTTTGAGGATTATGAATATATAATCGAATTTTAAATGTTAATAATCAACAGTATTTTGGGTTTATTTTTGTCCTAGATTATCCCTTGTGCTTATTGAGTCCAATATTCCTTGATTTCTGTGATTGATAGTAATATTTACATCCACTGATGCTTATGTGAGTATGATGTTTACATCTTTTATGATTCATGTTTAGGAAAGATGGGTTGTGCTACACTTTAGTTATAGGTAGACAATGCATGCCAACCGAAGATGAGTTATGCTTAGATTAAACTAGTGATATAATCTTGATGATACTACCAGGCTCACTCATATCAAAATAATCTTAAATCTTGCACTTGTTTACTTAGTTTTATTTTAGCATATTATTTCCATAATTTTATAGTTAGAGTCGTAGTAAAAGTTAAATCAACAATCAATCGAACATCTATTTTCTATAGCTAAGTAGATTTAGAATTAATTAATTAAAGGACAAAATTTATCAGTCTCTGTGGGTTGAACATTTACTTCCACACTACAAATCTTTTAAAATACAGTATACTTTTGTGTCTTGACTTTGATGAGATCAATTTTTGGCACGGTTGCCAGGGATTGTAATAATTTTGCCATTAATTTTTAGAATCTTAATTTAGTTATTTAGTAAATATTAGGTTAGATATTTCCTTTATTTTTCGGTTGAATTTTCTAGTCACAAAAAAAATTATCCGTATTTTGTAGCTCTCAAGTTATCAAATCTTAGCGAGTTGGAGTGGAGTGGCGTTGCACATCAACGGAGCTTACGTAAATTCTAAATAAAAATTGCATTAAAATAAAAAATACCAGGTAAATTCAATGTGTTTTAAATTTTGCATCAAGGCACTATAAGTTAGGGTGCTGAAATGCATTACTTACATTAGCTTAGGTGCGGAGTGAGCACGTGCACTAGCTAGAAAACTCGAGGCGCTGGACTTTGACGCGAATCACTATATAATAGGATAATTGCCTGCATCATAGTAGTGCTGTGTGCATGTTTGATTCCTTATGTACTATCCTTTCTTTCATTTTATTGTTTCATTGGGGACAGTGAAACGCTTAGCTTTGGGAGTATGCACTCACATGCACATTATTATGCATAGATTTTTTTAAAAATTTCGATACTTTTTTTTTCGTAAAATGGTAAATAAATTCCAAAAAGGGACGTACAAAATGTACAAGGGGCATACCCCAGGATAAACAAAAAGCTCAAATCATAATGACATGAAGCAAAGAGACCATCATAGGGACCAAAAACCCCTAAACCCTAAAAAACAAACAATCAACAAAACACAACATCAAAATCACAAAACCGGCTCCTAACTCCAGTTACATATAAACCTATCAAAATTTACATGGTGTTTCCACTTAACCCTGATTTGTGCATTCAATTGAAAGATTAGGTTCTTTAGTAAAGTTTCCTTGGTGCTGGAGGTGTTCTTGAAAGTCCGATTATTCCTTTCTTTCCATAAGCCATAGACTGTCACTCCAAGGCACATCTTGGGAATCACATGTTGCCATGTCTTTCCTTTCAACCTATGAGCCATCAACTCCAAGCTATCATTCCAACTCCGACCTTGCCAATGTAAACCGCATCGATGCATCATATCCTGCGAAACAAAAGACGAATAAGAACAAGCAAAAAACAGGTGGTCATGAGTTTCCATATGTTTATGGCAAAGCATGCAGGCTAAAGGACCAGAAGTGAAGCTAAAAATTCTATCATGAGTAGAGAGCCTATTCTGAGCAGCTAACCAAAGAATGCAGCTATGTCTAGGTATTCCACCTGAAAACCATACCATATTATACCAAGGGACAACAGGGTGATGAACCCTCAAGTAGTCCCAGATAAGAGATGTGTTGAACATACCATTAGGGGTAGGAATCCACTTCACAGTATCAAGGCAACAACTAGGATTATAGAAATTAGACAACGCATTCCTAACTTCATTAAGCTCAATAGAATTTGAGCCAGGCCACTTCCATTCCAAACCTCTTATAATGCTACTAACCTTGGCATCAATATTAATCACAGCATCATAAACAATTCTGTTGGAAAAGTAATCCAACAAGGGGCCCATTGGGAGCTAATTATCAAACCAAAGAGACGTGTTATTACCATTACCTATTCGATGAATTAGTAAAGGCTTAGCAACATTTCTAAATTTTAACAACTTCCTCTAATACCAAGAGCACTGGGAAGGGATTTTGGCTTGCCAGAAACTCTTACCTTTCAGCATATATTGGTGGATCCATTTAGACCAGAGAGAAATTTGAAGGGTCCAATAAATTTCCAATGTGTTTAAGGTTCAATATAGAGTTAACCAAATAAATATCTTTAAATCCTAACCCCCCTTCCTTTTTTGGTCTACACACTTTGTCCCAAGCAACTTTAGCTCCATAGACTTTATCAGTCTTGCCAGACCATAGAAGCCTGGCCATAGCTTGGGACACCTGTTTGAGGACACCTTTGGGAAGCAGAAACATACCAAACCAATAGAGTTGTATTCCAGTCAAGACAGAGCTAATAAGTTGGGCTCTACCTGCATAAGATAAAAATTAAGACTTCCAAGAATTAACCTTAGCACAAATTTTATTAACCAAACCATCACAGTCAACTTTCTTAAGTTTTGAGGTGATAAGAGGAACTCCAAGATATTTAATGGGGAGATTTCCTTTCTCAAAATGAAGAATATTTAGAATATCTTCCATCTTATCAGGTTCAACATTAGAAAAGAAAATGCAACTTTTAGCATTATTGGTTGCAGGCCAGTTAAGTCAAAAAACTGGTTTAGGGTAAGTCGAATCATGTTGGCTGAGTCCTCATCCCCATTAAAAAAAATAAGAAGATCATCACCAAAACAAACATGTGAAATCTTCAATTTGTCACATTTCCAATGATAAGTGAAAGGCTCCCTTTGGATATTATGATTCAAAAGTTGGCTCAGAGAGTGTATAATGATAACAAATAATTAGGGAGAGATCGGATCTCCTTGTCTTAAGCCTCTGGCACCATCATAATAACCCACGGATTCACCATTAAAATTAATAGAGTATCTAGGAGTTGTAAAACAAGCAATTATCCATTTCTTAAGATTAGGCGGGAAACAAAGCACATCCAATAAATCAATAAGAAACTCCCAACTAACACTATCATAGGCCTTCATAATATCCACCTTAGCAGCTGCTCTAGGCGTGCCCTTTTGTTTATGATACTCTCTAATAAGATCTTGGGCAAGGAGAATATTATCACTAACCTTTCTTCCCTTAACAAATGTCGATTGGGCATGATCAATAAGATTGGGGAGGACTGTTTGGAGTTTGCTAGCAACAATCTTAGATATGCATTTATAAACAGTATTGCAGCAGGATATAGGTCTGAAATCACCCATCTTAGATGGGTTAGGGACCTTGGGGATCAAGGCTATAAGAGTAGTATTTGACTCTCGCAGTAATTCACCGTTCTGAAAGAACTCTTTAATAGCTCCTAAGATAGAAGGGCCAACAGTGTCCCAAGAATCTTTAAAGAAAAGAGCATTGTAGCCATCAGGGCCCGGAGCTTTATTACTATGTAGGTTAAAGAAAGCCTTCTTAATCTCATCCTCTGAAGGGATTCTATCCAAGTCAGCCTTTAAATCATCTGGAATTCTTTTATGAACAAAGGATCTAATGACATCTTTTGCAGGGTAATTGTGGTTGGAGGGGGTGCCAAGTAAGGAGGTGAAGTATCTAACAGCTTTTCCCTTAGCCTCATTACAGTTGGTAGTAAAGGTAACATCAGGTTTTTCAAGGGCAATAATTCTTTTAAAATTCCTTCTTTCTTTGATGGCACTATGAAAATATCTAGAGTTTTTATCACCCACCTCAAGCCACTAAAGCCTAGATTTTTGTTTAAGAGTTTCTTCTTCAATCCAAATAGCTTCATGAAAATTTTCCAAACAAAGTTTATTTTGCTCAATAAGATTATGATTGGTAGGATCATCAGATAAGGATGATTGAATAGCTTTTAGAGCCTGTCTAGCTGTATCAGCATTGACCTTCTCTAAGCCAATAGAATTCCTACCAAATTTCTTAAGATCCTGTTTAAGATTTCTAAGTTTATGGCAGACTTGATACTGAGCAGTTCCTGCAACACTATGATTCCAACCATTATTCACTATAGTAGAATAATTATCCAATCTAATCCAATAGTTATAAAACTTGAAAGCCCTACCTTTTCTCCTTTAATTCTTATCAATATGAACAATAATAGGAGAGTGATCAGATATACCTGGAGCCGGGAAATGGGCAAAAGAGTCAGAAAAGTTATCAAGCCATATTTGGTTGACTAGAGCTCTATCAAGCTTCCTCTGAGTAAAGTCTGGCTTACCATATCTTCTATTGCACCGTGTGAAAAATTCTCCAACATATCTAAGATCCACTAAACAACAATCATTAGTAACCCTTTTGAAATCATTCATGTCATTATCCCACCCATGATTAGGGTCTGAAATTTCTTCTGGGCACAAGGTGACATTGAAGTCACCAAGGGTAATATAATTAATAGTATCTGTTCTAGTAGAGATGGCCCTTAGGTCTGACCAAAGCTCCCTTCTGGCCTGACCAGTGTTAAAACCATAAACAAAGGAAGTTTCCAAGTAAGTGGTTTTCTCATCGTTCTCAATACTAACATGAACGAGTTGGGATGTGCTTTTAAGAAATTTAAGACAATATTTATCAGCATTCCAACCAATCCATATTCTGCCAGTAGTGTTAGGGCTACTATTAGAGAAAAACTCCCATCGATTGAAAATTTTCCTCCTGATCGAATCCTCATTAGCTTGTTTAACTTTAGTTTCAACAATACATAATATATCAATGTTATTTTCGTGAATAAACTTAGCAACCTCTGTTTGCTTAGAGGCCAAATTAAGGCCTCGAATGTTCCAACAACAAATAATCATTAAGTACGACGTTGGGAGTGTCTTTTCTTACCTGAAGTCTACTGATGTTTTTGCAATCTCGAGTCGTTACTTCTTGTTATATCACTTGGATTGTTATAGAATGGTCACCATAAGTAGGTGTGGTTAAACATTTGCAAAGGTCATGATGCAATGTTTAGGATATATATCGTTCAAATCGTAGTTTTATATCATAGATTTCCATGCATACCTATGCACTGCATATAGTCACTTGAATACATATTTGATGTGAACTATAATATGATTCGGATTTCTAGATAACATGGTGTGCAGACTGAACCCAGTGAGATTTTTAGCCTGTATTTTCTTTTTAGAGGGTTATAAATACATTTTGTGTTTGTCAAATTTTATTTAAATAGCGCATTAATTCGTTGTTTAGTCTAATTATTCTTGTTTTGGTTGATAGTCAAGTTAAAATATTTGCTATGATGCTAATTAATCTTTTATCGTAAATGTTGAAGAACAGTATTACCCTACGACATGATTTTAGGCCTTCTTTGTTTTCCACCTTTTTGACCTTTGACCTATCCAGATATATGATTAAATTTCCTTAGTTTGTCCCTTTGAGCCTTTAAAGTGTCTCTCACCAAAATGGTTTTGGTGTACCTAAAAAATTTTCCTTTTTGAAAAAAAAATAAAGTGTCTCTTTCTTTAATCACCATGATCCTTTTTTTTGCTCTAACTTGGCCAGCTTGGAGTTCACTACTAAAAGATTGATCAACTTTTAGTGTTGTTAAGGTGATGTGTTGATTGAGAAGTAGAAGAAAAAAACAAGATGATGTTTGGGAGAGTTGCCTTGGTATTCGATAAATATTCGTTTCAAAAGTAACGAAACGGAAAAGAAAAAGAATAAAAGAAGAAAATAAAGAAAAGATGAGGAAAGAAATAAAAGAAAAATGAAAGAAGAAAATGAAAAGATGAAAGTTGGTAGAAGAATGAATGAAAGAAATTAAGCATGCCTTACAATGCCGCTCTAAAACTACTCGATGTATCCGTTCTATTCTTTTTCATTGCATGAGCCACGTTACAACCTTTGAAATGTCCTTTTTGATCCTAAAAAACATAGTTTGGATATGAAAATGATGGAATGGTGTGGACACGCGGGATCGCTCATCCACTACTTTGTTTTGAAATTGATTTGAAAAGAGAGAAAATTGGTCTGTTGAAAACAGATACAGAGTCGCCACTTGGTCTTTAGGGAACCAAGAAACCCAATTTGACTCACCCAAATGGATAAAGGGCACCGGCCCTTCATAACCAAAGAACTTGGTTCGGAGTTTTGGTACGAGAGAGGAAGGAGCCTTTCTCATGACTAAAACACCCTCAACTCGCCCCGTCTTTCGACGGGCCTCAATTAGCATCCAAATAATCATCTTATACTATGTATGGTTCGATCAAAAGATAAGATATCATTTATAAGATTTAAGCCAAGTATCACACAATGCAAAGTGAAAAATCACACAAAACAAACCTAGGAAAAATCATCTACTCATGTATCAAGTAATTAAGTTTTCCTAATCTAAAGGGGGACATGAATTGTTCTTGAAACAAAATAATCAAAGAAATCAAAATATGCTTAGCAAGCTAGTATGATGCATGTTATTCTTTGAGAAAAGAAGACCTCTCAATCCCCGGGATGGATGAGAAAGGATGATTAGACCGGGGGAAGCATGAACGTGTGATCATGATCATTCCTTATAGTCTTCTTAGATTAGGAGTTACAAAAACCCCAAATCTTTGCATGGATGCAATGTATGTATCTAGAATGTGTAAAGGTTGTAGTGTGCTTTGTGTTCATGGATTCCTAGAATGACTTAGAAGTCTAGAATGTGTATGAATAAATGAATGAAATCATCATGGGATATGTACAATTGTAGTATGAACTACTTCCTAGGACATGAGCTAATTTGGAGTGCATGTAGGCATCAAATCAAAGAATGAAAGTTAAGATGTGCTCACTGTAAATAGTGGACAGAACAAAAACTAGATCTTTTGAAAATTGAAAAGAGGGGTTAGGAATGTTTTCAGTGCATGATTTTTTATGGAGATCTTCCTTATTGTGTCTAGAACACTACCCAAAAAGCCAATCTTTAATAACTATCACAGATTGAGAGAAATCATATAAACAATGAAGGTCACTCAGGAACAGAGTCCGTATTATCGACTGAAATGTTGAAAAATCTTAGAAAATGAAAACAAATTATCTAGAGACCCATTTTGTACAGAAAGTTCTCTAAGACATTGAATATTAAGGGAAAAATAATTTGGGACCACCCCTTTTGGAAAAGTTTTCTGAAAAAGAAGTTGGAAGTCAACCAAGCTGCTGTGACACCAGAGGCAAAATGTCTGGAAGGAATGTTTGGGTCCAAATGGACCATTTTCAAGTATTTCCAAGTCAAGCCAAAAATCATGGATATTCTATAATGAGTTAGAAAGACTTTCCAAGTGGTCTTGCATTCATACATTGAGTATTGAACTCAAAATAATTCCTTGAAGTTAAATGACTCACTATTTTGAGGGTTTTGAGAAAAACAAGGTTTATTTCTTGAAATCAAAATGAGGGGTTTAAGAGGGGGGTTTTGAAATGGGGGTTTTGAAAGTATACTTCCAGAAATTGGATGAATATTCTAACCACTTGGAATATCAATTCCTAACTCATTTCAAGAACTTCCCAAGTATTTGCAAAACATGGTTATATTTGGAAACCAAACACAAGAATCTATGGGAGTATGATACATGAGAGGATAGATGATACATGATATGATATAGCATGCTAAAAGTAGTAAAGAACATGTGCATGGGATATGGGTTCATCTAGATACAAGAGAGTGTTGCATCAAAGTGTGAAAGTTAAAAAGTGAAATGCTGTAAATAGTGGAAAGATTGTATGCATTACTTTGTAACATTATAATGGGAGGTCAAACATGCCTAGGAAAATTTGGGAAAAATTATAGATCATCCTTATTGTGTCTAGAAAATAACCCAAAAAGCCAAACCTCAATAGCTATCACAGATTAAAAGAAATAAATCAGAATGTACACATGACTCAGAAACAAAAGCTGCACTGTTGACTGATTTTGTATGATTTTTTATAAATCAAAGAAAGTGTTTATGATGACCCATTATATACCAAAAGTTTCCTAAGACACCCAAGTTTCATAAAAAAAATAGAAAAGATATATGTACAGTGACGAAAACATCCAGAATAAGTGCAAAAAGTCAGGTAAACATTCTGTGAGAATAGAGGCAGATTATGAATATGAACTTTGTGGTAGGTTCTAATGTGATATGTGTAAGAGATATGGATGGATATAACACGTAAGCAGGTTAGTATAGGTGGAACAATAGATAAAATATGATAAATAATGCAAACGGTGCATAACATTAAATATGTAAAAGTATAGCATAATACTGGGATTTGGAGAGACTTCGGGTCGGATGAGAACCGAAGTAGCCCCAAATGAGAGAGAGAGAAAGCAGTGGGTGTCCAGGAGTTATGTGTGTTGGAGTAAGGTGAAGGGTGGTGAGACGAAGGTGTAATAAAGCCGAAGGGTCTTGTTGAGACGAATGGTGTAATGAAGCGAAAGGTCTTTGGTGAAATGGAGTGTATTGGTGAAGACGAAAGATCAAGACGAGGCAAAGGGCGAAGTAAGGCGAGGGGCCTTGCGGTCCGAAGGGTCTGATTGTGTTCGGGACAATGGGAATATTTTGTAAATGGGTTGGAGGAGTAGTCACTATTGATCTTTTGCGGTAGTAAAGGATTCTGTGTGGTTGTGTTGGTCCGGTTGGATGTAGTAAATGAGACTACTATTTATACAAAAAGTCATATGAGCCTGCTAAGTTTTGATGTGGTGGAGAGAAGCTGAGCTGGCATTCTCTGAGTGGATCGTTTCTTTTAGGTAGGTGGACGGTATGGATGGTTTAAATGCTCATGTTTAAGGTAGGTGGAGGTATTGAATGAGATGTTGATCTGTCATGGGCTTTGGGAGAAACAAGTCAAATAGAGAAGGTATTGTCCCTCCGTGGCAGACGAAGGATGTGGGGTTAGTCAAGGGGGAAAGATATATTATTGGTACAGAGGTTTAAGCGAGTGAAGATACCGAGGCTCATGCAATTGGTGTAGAGGATTAAGCGAGGGTGAGTGTCGAGGCTGCAGAGGGTTAAGCGAGGGCAGGAACCAAGGTTCTCGTTTATTGGTGCAGCACAAGCTTGAAGTGACTGAGCACTGTTGGTCAAGGGTTTAAGCAATTTTTACGCTAATGGGCTTCGCCCATTGGTTGTGAGACTGGTCGAGGTCAGGCACGTGAAAGTCACGTGTCTCTCTCTCTCTCTTTGGGACCAACCCTAACCTTGCCCATGGGGCGCAGGCTAGGGAGATGCCTTCGGTTCTAGCCACCTAGCCATGACCTTCTGAAATCCGAGCGGACTTGAGCCACCCTTAGGTACTGCTAAGGACCAAGGGTGGGTGTCCAAGAGGTGAGTGTGTGTATATTTGAAGTGTGCTTCCTTTGAGGGCCACTTGAGATGGGCTATATTTGAATAAGGCTTCGGAGTGGAGTCATCCGTAGTGGGGGCTTCGGAGTGGGCTACTTTGGGCTTTCAGAGAATAAGGCTTTGGAGTGGAATCATAGGCTTCAGATTCTGAAGTGAAGCTTCGGAGTGGGCTCATCCGAAGTGGGCCTTCAGAGTGGGCTAGCGGAAGCTTCGGAAAGATGAGGTTTTGAAATGGGCTTATCCGAGGTAAGGCTTAGGAGTGGGCTTATTGAGGTGGGCTTCGGGGCGAGTTTCTCAGTCATGGAGCTTCACAGTGGGCTCTGTAGGGTGGGTCTTGTTTGTAGCAATTGTTGTTGGTAGAGCCCATATTGGTACACGTGGAGTCGTTGGTGACGTGTACTGGTCAAGCTGTATGAGCGGTCAACTACTATCTACATTAGCCCCCCTGTCCGTGTTCTAGGCGTGAAGCGGCTAGGATGCGGGCATAATCCTTGCGTATCTTTCTGAGATTGTTTTTCTAATGACGAATGGATATTTTGTCTTTTGCGGGTGGTACTGGTGTTCTGGTAACTTTGCTGACGGTTGACGGACGTCTAAACTTTTGTAGATAGTACTAACTTTTTGGTGAAGTTTCTGATGGCGAATCATGTAGGACCAGAATGTTTTGGCGATGGCGTGGGGTCAAAACTTCTTGGGACCTTTGTCATGACTTGTACCAAGCTTGTGCATGGAGTCGGGCAATAAGTTTTGCCTAGCATATTTCCAGGGATTTTCTATTAGTGCAAAAATGGGGAGAGAATGTTTTCATCAATGCACATGTCTTATTCGACTGTGTGTGCTCTATCCGGGTGTCATGCTTCTTTGTGGTGCTTGAGGTGAGTGAATGATTTGTACTGCCTTCCTCATATATTAAGGATGAAGTTCTTAATTGTGGGATAGTTGGTGGTGCCGTAGTGTTTTGTTGTCAACCGCTGCGAGGCCCTCTTCGGCAGAAGTATTGGGCTACTAAGCTTGAAGATTAAGTCTTCGAGATTCTTGTCACAAGGTCTCGAAGTATGACATTTTCAGGAGAAGCGGCAACTCAGCTCTGTTCCCCATTTTGAATCGGACTCCAGTAGGTGCTTACGTGCGCCCATTTTATTGTGTGTATTGGGTCTGTACCATGGTGCATCCACTATCCTTGTAATGTATTGATGTATGTATTGGATTTGTAACCTTATTTTTTTGTGGTATTGAGAATTTGACTTTTTGTGTTTGAAATTATGCATTTTTGTTTTCACATTTCTCAAGGCGTATCATTCTTTTGATGAGTGGTGGTATGCAGAAGCCCAGAGATATTAATAATGTAGAGAAAAAGATTAGAGGGAGGGGAGCATGTTGCTCGCATTATCCCTTAATGTCAATATCACAAAGGGGATTTGTACACGCATCGCCCTTGTGAGACTAAGAGATATGGAGCGCAACGCTTGTCCCATCCTTAGGAGATGGAGAGTGTGTTACTTATGCCGCACAAGTGATAGAGTGCGTATTGTTTGTGCTACCTATATGGAGATATGGAGATGGAGATATGGAGACTAGATTCGTGCTCTTTGGGGATTGGAGATTACGACCAAACCATTTGGAGTTAGGGATATTAGGGAGAGAATGTGATGCTCATGCCAAGTCGCTATATAGATTTAGAGATAAAGGGAGAGTACATGGAGACATAGAGATGAGGGTCGTGCCCTTCTTTGGAGATATGGGGCTTAGGGGGAGAGCGGGTGCTCGTGCCGCCCCTCTGGTGGAGAGCGCGATGCTCGTGCCACCCTTCTCAAAGGGGGAGAGCGTGTTGCTTGTGCCGCCCTAGTGAGGCCTCTCAAATTGAAGTAGAGGGTGTTACCCGTGCCACTCAAGTGAGGTAGGGGAGAGTGCAATACTTTTGCTACCCTAGTGAGGCAAGAGGAGGAGAGCGCGATGCTCGTGCAACCATATGGAGAGTGGAGCTCATTCGTTATGGAGAGACAGAGAATAAATCATAACATTACTGATAGTGATAGTGGAGTTATTGAGCGTTTGTTGGCAGTGTAGACTATATGTCGGTGATTACTCATGTTATGATGTATCATTTCGATGCATCAAAGTACTTGTGCTACTTCAAAAGGGTACAGGGTGAGAGTAGGACGTGTTTGGTTGCCACAATTTTGAAAAATCCTCATGCTTTATCCTGCTTAGAGATATAGACCCAGTGAGCTTTGTGCCTTTTCGTACCAATAGTGAAATAACGCAAACGCTTTCCTGGGGGATGCAAAGAACAGCTATCGAGTAAGCTTTTGAGTAACCTTTGGCGAGGTACTTTGAGGGTGCAAGAAAGACCCTATCTGAGTGAATGTTGTTGACATGTAGCTTGGTTGCTTAGCCATTTTGAGGTTATAAGTTGTACCAGTACATTACTGGCCAAAGAGTAAGTGCTGACGACGTCATGTCACTGTTTAGAGATTGAATTTGCTGGTGAGGGCACAAATGGAGCATGTTACTGACCAGTAAGTGGTGGCTGCGTGTTGCTGGAGAGAGAAAGTAGGTGGTGGTGATGGTGGAGTTGAAAATTTTGTATCTTCCCGAGGGCTTCCCTTTTTTTTTTCTTCTTCTATGTTGATGTGGTGATGGTGAGGGCAAGCTGAGATTTGTTAGTCCATTACATTAGTTCTACCAACAAGAAGTGTGTTGTGACTAGACGTATATTATGGAGCTAGTCATTGTAAGAGGCCTGCTCAGCGGAGCAATAACTAGCGGGAGAGAGTGAAGTTGACCAACTGTTGGGCCTTAGATTTGTTTGGAGATGAGACTTTTTGGAGAGTGAGTTGTCTGAGATTGGGCAAAAAATTGACAGTGCTTGTAACTCGGATGGTCCATTTGTCTGCCTATCAATGTCTGTGGACTCCTTGAGGTATAATTTGGGTGTAAGACTGTTTAGATCAATGGGTCACTTCTCCCCCCTTTTAAAAAAGAAACAAGGGCTTGTGGCTTAGGTAGAACATTTTCTTCTGTAATAATGTATATGTGTGAAGGTATGTGGGTGGGTTGTGTTGGGTAATAGGTATCTCTGGTGAGAGAATGAGAGTGGCTGGTTGTGCTGGTAAGGCAGAGTTGTGGCTTAGGCCTTTGGAGGCTCTATATTTTTTTGTTTAGGTGTAGGGCCGAAGGAGGGAGTTGAGGGAGAGAGAGAATCAGAAGTTAAAGATCTCACGAGTCCATGGTGTGAAAGATCTCATGGGTGAGGGGTGAAAGCTCTTGAGATTGCCTTGGGTTTGCGGATGGAGATTCAACGAGTGAAATGTGCCGCAATTTCTCAAATGGCTATTTAACAAGTGAAACATACCGTGGACACACGAATGGAGATTCAGCAGATGAATTATGCCACGGTTGGTGGGTAAAATATGTCACAGTACGCAAATGGAGATTAAGCGGGTGAAATGTGCCGCCGTCCGTAAATGGAGATTCAGCGGTTGAAATATGTCGCGGTCCGCTGATGGAGATTCAACGTGCTGCAGTCCGTGGATGGAGATTCAGTAGATGAAATGTGCAGCGGTCCGCGCCTGCCTTTTTTATTTTTTATTTTTTATTTTATTTTCATTTTTATTTTTACTGATCCGAGAGAGTGAGGAGTTTGAGATGATTCCCAAAGAGAGTGAAGATTCAGCGGATGAAAAGTGCCGCGGTCCGAGGATGGAGATTCAACAGGTGAAATGTGTTGCGGCCCGCGCCTATAGAATGAATTATGTTATTTTTTGACTGATCCGAGAAATGAAGAAGTTTGAGAGGATATCGAGAGAGAGTGGAGCTAGGGAGAGAGATGGGTGGTCTGAAGGGATGGGGTTCGGAGGTTAGTGGAGGCCGAATGGGGGTGAGCCAAAGGTCGGGGGGCCGATGCCCCATTTTTTGTGTTTTTATTTTTATTTTTTTGAGTCCGGGTGGGGAGAAGGAGGTCTGAAGGGGTCCGGGTGGTGAGGTCTGGAGGGGTCCGCGTGGTGGGGTCCGGAGGAGATTCGGGTGGTGGGTTCCGGAGGAGGTTCGGTGGTGGGGTCCGAAAGGGGCTCGGGTGGTAAGGTCCGGAGGAGGTTCGGTGGTGGGGTCCGGGTTTTTTTTGTTTTGAAGGGGGTACCCGAAGGAGAAAGTTTTCGAGACAGAGGGGGTTCCGGAGGGAGATAGAGTTTCGGAGAGAGAGTGAATGTCGGAAAGAGAGAGAGAGAGAGTTTCCGAGAGAAAGATCCGGGAGAGGGGGGTTACGGGGGAGGGGTCCGACTGTTTTTTTTTTTTGTTCGGAGGTGAAGCTTGGTGTTCCGGAGGGGGGGATCAGATGGTCCCCTTATTATGAAGGGAGAGGGCTCTGAAGGGGTCCGGAGGGTTCGGGAGTTCTGGGGTGGGTCCAAAAGGTCCGGAGGGGGGATTTGGGGGTGGGGTCCGAAAAGGCCTTCGGCGGTTTTTTTTTTATATTATTGTTTTTTTTTTAACGTCCGAAGGGGGGTTGTTCCGAAGGTAGGAGAGAGAAAGTGAGGTGGGTGGATGGGCTGTGGAATTTTTTTTTGAGGGCCCATGCCAAGCCGAGAGAGGGAGTTTCTGATAAAGGAGGGGGGGGATTGTTCTTCTCTTTTTGGGGGTATAAACATAAATTTATATATATATACATATATCTCAGGTAGAGATATAGAGAGAGAAGGGGGAGAGGAGAGAGAAACCCGAGAGATGAGAGGGAGAAGGGTGGTCCGAGAGAAAGGGTGCTCTCCCATGTTGGAGTGTATATTATATATATAATACATATATAAGAGGGGGTTTCGGGAGAGGTTGGGAGCAGGGAAATGGGGGTTGGAGTCGGGTGGGACAAGTAAGGGGAGGGTGTTTTGTTTTGTTTGTATTTTTTTGTTTTGTTTTTTTTTTTATGTGTGTGTGTTTGTGGTGCCAAATGTTTTGGGTGGTCGAAGTCTTTGATGGTTTTTTTTTTGGCTGTTAGTGGGCCGAGAAGGATTGAGAGGGTATATATACACTCCTTATATAGTACTATAAGAGGGTGGGGGAGTGAGAGATGAGAGAGAAGGTTGAGAAAATCGATGTGTTGGGATTGGGTGCTGGGTGTACGTGAGACCCGAGTGAGAAAAGATGGGATGGGTCCCTTTTTCTTTCTGAAGTGTTTCTGTCGGAGGGTGTGCATATATTGGAGAAGAAAGAAAAATTATAATGTGGTAGTCAGCTTGGTGACTTGATAGGTGAAAAAAAAGTAGATGTCCAATTTCTGAACATGAATGATGATTCTACATATATTAGAAAGATATGCTGAGTTTTTTTTTTTGGAGGAAAAATAAAAATGTGAAATAATGGGGTTTAAAAGTGGAATTTATTGGAGTATATGGCACTTATGTGCAGTGTGTCTTTTTCTAATGGGAATGCCTAATGCTAGAATTCAAGATAAGACCAAAAGCTCTTTAGGACGTGTATGCTAAGTCGGGATGTTATTCAGTGTGGTGGGTCTACATAGAATAGTTGGCCTTTTGACCACAAAGCATGATTGTCATAGTTTGTTCATCAGATGTCCGTTTAGGACGATTCAAAAAGTTGTAGACTTGTGTCGATAAGCAGTTTATTTTGAAAATGGTGTAGGACATGTCTTTTTTTTTTTTAAATGATTTTAATAACTTAAGTTTAAGAGGAATTAAATAAATAAATAAATAAAATTTGGTGGCTCTTGAATTTCATTTAGCCTCTCTCTTTAATTTTTTTTTAGAGCACATTTGCTCACCGTTGCTCACCTATACCTTAATTGTCTTACATGTAATTTTGGTGGGTCATAAGTCAAAAAGTAAAACTAATTTGACTGTGTAATTCTAAAGCATATATCCAAATATATATATATATATATATAAATAAATAAATTATCAATCAAAATGGAACATAACCGTAGGTGAACAGGGAGCTGAAGGTATGTGCCTTCGGTATCGGGGGCCGAAGGTCTCTCCGTTTTTTTTTTTTTTTTTTTTTTTTTGAGGTGATGGGGCCATGGAGAGAGAAAGTATAGAGACAAAGTGGGAGCCGAAGGTCTTTGGTGAGGTGGGAATGCCGAAGGGTCATTGGGAGGAGGGAATGCCGTAGGTCTTTTTATATATATATATATATATAGTGGGGCCGAAGGGTCATTGGGAGGGGGGAATGCCGAAGGATCATGGGGGTGGGTAGTGTTAGTTTATTTTTTTTTTATTTTGTGGGCCATGAGGGGCCAAAGGAAAGGCCAAAATGGGGGGATGTATGTGCATGACCCGAAGGGTCATGTTTTTTTTTTGTTTTTTTATTTTTTATTTTTTGGTGGCCATGGGACCAAAGGTCAAATAGGGGGCTGTATGTGCATGACCGGAAGGGTCATGTAGGTTGTTCAATGGGGTTTTTATTTTTATTTTTTACACATTTTACATATATATATATATATATGTAAGGAGGTAAAGATAGAGTGAGATGGACCACCACATTGTATATCTACATGCATGGGCGGAGCCATTAATTTTGGTCAGGGGATTTAAGCTATATAGGGGTTCGCGGGCAGTGCCCCGAGGCGATTTTTTTTTTGAAGTCTATTTATACAGAAATAGCAATTTTTTTTCAGGAATATGTTAATAATATAAGACTAATTGGTGACACGTAAATATTGTATAGTAGTTTTCAAAATTCTAGGGGGTCTATTTCTAAATCGCATAAAATTCTTGCACTAAAAGTGTAATTTTTAAATTCTAGGCGCCTTTCCTCTTCAGTTATATATATATGTATGAATATAAATATAGTTGGTGGCACTAAATTGGACCTTGTACCCTTTGAGGGGGCCAAAACATAAATTGAGGAGGGCCTAAAATATGTATGTATGCATATATATATATATATATGTAAAACGAGATAGTGTGGAGAGATGGAGGGGCGAAGGTAAATGTAAAGAGAGAGAGAGGGAGAGAGATTGGTTTCGGGTGGGGGTGCCGAAGGTCAGGATGAATTTTTTTTTTTGGTATGGGCTTCGGGGAAGGGGGCCGAAGGTCTTCTCATCTATATATAAATATTTTTTTATAGTTGTTACTTGGGGTGGGGGGAGGGGGAAATGTCAAGATAGGTTAGATATGTTTTTTTTTTTGTGGCTAAGGAGGGGGGGCAGAAGGTCATTGGTGGGAGCATGTTAGGCAATGATAGGTTTTTGCCTTTTTTTTTGTTTTTTTTTTTTGTGGTCCGAAGGTCTTGGGGGGTTTTGTTTTGTTTTTTTTTTTGGCTATGTACACACATATTATATATAAATATATACACATTAGAGTGAGATGGAACACCACATGGGGTAGCTACATGGTAAAGTTTCCTCTATCTTACTAGGAGATTTAGTGTTCGAGTCCCCTCCATAATATTTTTGAATGGTGTAGGGCAAATGAAAAAATAAAAATAAAAATAAAAATAAAATAAATTGACATGGTGATGAAGAAAAAAAATTATAACTATCATGACTACAAAAATCGAATAAAATAAAATAAAATTTTAATTTATTTTATGTGTATAATATATATATATATATGTATAAATGCATATGGAAAGAGGAGAGAAAGAGGGACGAAAGGGGGGGTGGGTGGGCCCAAGGGGAGGGGCCTTTGGGAGGCTGCGGCCTTTTTTTGTGTGTCTTTTTCGTTGGTGAAGGAGATGGATCAAAGATCTTATAAGATAAGATGTGAAAAGAAAAAAGTTCCGGAGGCGGGTTGTAAATAATGGGAATTATTGGGTGTAGCAAGGTCTAAGTGAGCATGTGGACCTTTTGTTTTTTTTTTTACCGAACTTTGACTTGCCATAACTCTGTTATCCGAAGTCTGTTTGGGATTATTCGAAAAGCTACGGGCTCATGTTTATGAGCACTTTAAATTAAAATGGTTTGGAGCATGTCTTTCTCTAAAAAAAAAGACAATTTAAATGAACCATTGCAATGAGATTATTGGAAACTGATTTTAAATAAATTCTAGCTTGGCAAAATTGTGACTCTTTACTTTGATGATAAATTGTCACAAAGAAATAATGTAACAAAGGTGATTTTGTGAAAGAAAAAAAAATGCTACCAAAAAATTCGTAGCTGTGCAAAAAGCTGGAGCCAAGCCCATTTTTTATATACCTTGATTAGGAGAGGGGTACAAGTAATGTACTAGTAGATCAGGCTTTTGAGAGGTGAATGGAGTGACTAGGTGTGGACAATATAGATAGATGTCTAAGAAATGATAGGGTGTGACAAAAAGTAGCAGTGGAGTAAATGCAAATAAATTAACCAAATGATTTTTTTTTAAATATATGCATACACATATCCTCAGGGGATGGAGGGGGTGATACCAGTGGGTGTGGACCCCTTTGGCTTACAAAAGATGAAGTTGAGCGTCAGAAACACCAAAGGATTGCAGTTTCTATTCGCCAACCATGCTTGCGAGTATACCTCCCACTGTGGTCGCCAAAATGTGGTAGGTTCTAATGTGATATGTGTAAGAGATATGGATGGGTATAACACGTAAGCAGGTTAGTATAGGTGGAACAATAGATAAAATATGATAAATAATGCAAACGGTGTAGAATATTAAATATGTAAAAGTATAGCATAATACTGGGATTCGGATAGACTTCGGGTCGGATGAGAACCAAAGTAGCCCCAAATGAGAGAGAGAGAAAGCAGTGGGTGTCCAGGAGTTATGTGTGTTGGAGTAAGGTGAAAGGTGGTGAGACGAAGGTGTAATAAAGCCGAAGGGTCTTGTTGAGACGAATGGTGTAATGAGGCGAAAGGTCTTTGGTGAAATGGAGGGTATTGGTGAAGACGAAGGGTCAAGGCGAGGCGAAGGGCGAAGTAAGGCGAGGGGCCTTGCAGTCCGAAGGGTCTGATTGTGTTCGGGACAATGGGAATATTTTGTAAATGGGTCGGAGGAGTAGTCACTGTTGATCTTTTGCGGTAGTAAAGGATTCTGTGTGGTTGTGTTGGTCCGGTTGGATGTAGTAAATGAGACTACTATTTATACAAAAAGTTATATGAGGCTGCTAAGTTTTGATGTGGTGGAGAGAAGCTGAGTTGGCATTCTCTGAGTGGATCGTTTGTTTTAGGTAGGTGGACGGTATGGATGGTTTAAATGCTCATGTTTAAGGTAGGTGGAGGTATTGAATGAGATGTTGATCTGTCATGGGCTTCGGGAGAAACAAGCCAAATAGACAAGGTATTGTCCCTCGGTGGCAGACGAAGGATGTGGGGTTAGTCAAGGATGTGGGCTCATCCGAAGTGGGCTAGCGGAAGCTTCGGAAAGATGACGCTTCGAAATGGGCTTATCCGAGGTAAGGCTTTGGAGTGGGCTCATTGAGGTGGGCTTCGGGGCGAGTTTCTCAGTCGTGGAGCTTCAAAGTGGGCTCTGTAGGGTGGGTCTTGTTTGTAGCAATTGTTGTTGGTAGAGCCCATATTGGTACACGTGGAGTCGTTGGTGACGTGTACTGGTCAAGCTGTATGAGCGATCAACTACTATCTACAAACTTCTTAATTCCGAAAATAATACTTTCACACCTCTGTAATTGATGGGAACAATTGGAGACAAACTATGATGTCTTAGGAAGATTTTCCAAGTGGTTTCATAATCATAACTCAAGTATTTAATTCAAAACAAATCTTTGAATCTGAACAGCTCACTGTTTTGGATCATTCTTGAAGAAAATGGATTTGGGTTTTGAAATAGAGTTTGAGTTCTTGATTGGGGTTTTGAAATAGATG
This sequence comes from Hydrangea macrophylla, assembly GCA_033977485.1. Classification (NCBI taxonomy): domain Eukaryota; kingdom Viridiplantae; phylum Streptophyta; class Magnoliopsida; order Cornales; family Hydrangeaceae; genus Hydrangea; species Hydrangea macrophylla. The sequence continues at coordinate 57,516,472 of CM066997.1, read as the reverse complement.
TTCAAAGCATGAACTTAAACTCTTGAGATGACCATGTGACCACTTAGAACCTCATCCAACCTTGAATCATCAAAGAACTTCCAATATTATTGGAGAGATTCATTTTTATTTTGAACATAACTTCAAGGATACCTTGGAGGTATTGAAGTTATAATCATCATCTATCAAACATGTTTTTGAGGTCAAGAGCTACTATCCATAAGGATTCACTCACCTCAAACTTCATGTCATCATCTAGATGATGATGAACTAGTAAGTAAATAAAGAAAATCAAAAAGAAATGAGGTAAGAAGAGATGAACATAATATGAACAAGCAAGTAAATAACAATCAATAGATGATAATCAATGTGATTTTGGACTTGTAGCTTGGTGTTTTACTCATAGATTTTGACATTTGAACATGGAAGTAGCTTCCTAACTCAAGAATGCTCAAGAAGGGTGATTGGGTATATTGATGATGAAGTATATAGAAGAATGGTGGAGGAAAACAAGATTAGAACTCACTTTGATTGGAAAAAATGGAAGAAGAAGACTACTTCTTCTCTTTATCTCTCTATATTTTTCTAGAGTTTCTTCCTAAGCTCTCTCTAAGCTTCCATGTCTCCCTTCTAAATGGAAGTAAATGGCTTCTTTTATAGGCAAAGGAGGGGTGGTAAATGGAGTTTTAAAAAGTTTAAAATGGTCTCCCATTGGTCCAAAATAAGTTGGGAACCAAAACTACGTCGTTTTGATTTCTAATATATCAAATTGGACCCCCAAAATAAATTACAAAAACATACTGTTCTGGGGGAGAGTGCCGCGGCGGCACTGCTCTTCCTTCGTCCAGATAATGCTGTTTAGGCCCCAGAGGTTCCGGTATTCGCGAAATGGCCCTATTTCGTCCGAAATTCACAGAAGATGCATACGAACTCCAAATTGAGGTTGTGATATACCGTTGGAAAGGTAATGGAGTCTACTATACATAAAAAATAGTTCAGGGATAGGTCACTTTGAAAAGTTTTGCGGTATTCGCGATAAAAGCTGATTTGATCGCCTTTTTTCGCCTTTGGAAATTCATAATAAATTCGTTTTAAATCCAGAAATTATGTGCGATATACCGTTGAAAAGCTATTGACCTCTAGTATCCATGAAAAATATTTGAAAATTGTTACGGTACCCTGGTTCTAAAGTCAAATTCTGGTCAAACTGGTCAAACCTGGGATTCTCGGGAAGTTCTGGAAATCTCCGGGAGTTCCCAGGAGCTGACGTTTTTGTGCGATCTTCTTTTAAAACTCATTTTAATACTTTCCACGTGATCTACAATGATCTCGGTGAATTTGGACGATTTCGGTCACACTTGGTCAAACCTTGGTCAAACCTGGTCAAACCTTGGTCAAACCGATCAACGGGGACTTTCTGAGAACTTCCGGGGGTCTCTGGGAGCTGACGATTTCATCTGATTTTTCTTAAAAAACTCATTTTCTTACTTTTCTTACGACATAGCATGTTTTCAGAACTTTTGGTCCAAATCTGGGAGTTATTGGGCTTTCAGGGGCATTTTGGTCATTCTGAGCATTTTGAGAAATAGAACTAACTTTCAGGAGTCCTTTTTGAGTCTTTTTTTATCATTGTGAACCACCAAGCTATGGGTCTCCTAAATTTGATAGCCGACAAAATGGGGTGTCTATAGTTTGCCCCTCTTTGACATGAACTTGCGAGGCAACGCAAGTCGCAAGCGAGTGCCAAAGCTTTTGAAGAGACAGATCTTTTGGAAGCTATAGATTTAGGATAAAAAAAGCGTTGCAAAAGATGCAATGATGCTGAGGCTAGTGCTGGTCGTGCTCTGCATGAGCTGCCTACGTATCCCAAGGGGATTGAGACCAGGACGTAGTTCAGGGCACAAAGGAATAAATCACACATGCACATACACAACAATCAGGCGGATGCTATGCTAAGAGAGCGATATGCAATGCATCGATGTGATATGAATTGTGTCATGAGTCCTATCATGTCTAGTGTTATGATCCTAGTATGAGCAGGTGCTGTGGGGTGTGCCACTCCGAGTGGACTTGTGTTGTGCTAGTGCTTCTGACTATGATGTAGTGGCCGACCACGGTCTGAAAAGACTCTGGGTTTCGGGGCAAACTTCTCAAATTACGAGAAGTGTGCTTTTACAAGCGAATGGGATCAGATGTGGGGTCTTTGAGCATAACCCATAGGTGAGGGAGTTCATGATAACCGACAGTTTTATAATAACCAAAGTGAGGAGGCTCATAATAAGTGGGGTAGCTCACGATAATTGACAGGTGAGATAACCGGAGCGAAGAAGCTCACGATAAGTGAGGAAACTCAAAATGACTGACAGGTAAAAAAGCTCATGATAATCAATGGACACGGATCCTTGAATTGTGAATAGACAGTGCTTGCCCTGGGAATTAGGGTGATTTGACTGCGAGTGATATTTTCAATCGTTGGCCGATCCTTATGATGACAAGTCCGAAGAATCGGTTCGGACTTCTGTTATCTTCTGCTGGGGATGGTAGGGGACTCTCTGAGAATCTCTCTTCAATTCTTGACCTAGAACCATGATCCATCTCTGAATCTCTCGTGGTTGGTCAGATTTTAGAATGCTTAATCCAAAAGAGCCGGTTAGGGCCTTCGAGAGCTGATGGACTCTCTGAGAATCTCTCTTCAATTCTTGACCTAGAACCAGGATCCATCTCTGAATCTCTCGTGGCTGGTCAGATTCTGTAATGCTCAATCCAAAAGAGCCGGTTAGGGCCTTCGGGAGCTGATGGACTCTCTGAGAATCTCTCTTCAATTCTTGACCTAGAACCAGGATTCATCTCTGAATCTCTCGTGGTTGGTCAGATTTTGTAACGCTCAATCCAAAAGAGCCGGTTAGGGCCTTCGGGAGCTGATGGACTCTCTGAGAATCTCTCTTCAATTCTTGACCTAGAACCAGGATTCATCTCTGAATCTCTCGTGGTTGGTCAGATTCTGCAATGCTCAATCCAAAAGAACCGGTTAGGGCCTTCGGGAGCTGATGGACTCTCTGAGAATATCTATTCAATTCTTGACCTAGAACCAGGATCCATCTCTAAATCTCTCGTGGTTGGTCAGATTTTGTAATGCTCAATCCAAAAGAGCCGGTTAGGGCCTTCAGGAGCTGATGGACTCTCTGAGAATCTCTCTTCAATTCTCTACCTAGAACCAGGATCCATCTCTGAATCTCTCGTGGTTGGTCAGATTTTGTAATGCTCAATCCAAAAGAGCCGATTAGGGCCTTCGGGAGCTGATGGACTCTCTGAGAATCTCTCTTCAATTCTGGACCTAGAACCAGGATCCATCTCTGAATCTCTCGTAGTTGGTCATATTTTGTAATGCTCAATCCAAAAGAGTCGGTTAGGGCCTTCGGGAGCTGATGGACTCTCTGAGAATCTCTCTTCAATTCTTGACCTAGAACCAGGATCCATCTCTGAATCTCTAGTGGTTGGTCAAATTTTGTAGCGTTCAATCCAAAAGAGCCGGTTAGGGCCTTCAGGAGCTGATGGACTCTCTGAGAATCTCTCTTCAATTCTTAACCTAGAACCAGGATCCATCTCTGAATCTCTCGTGGTTGCTCAGATTCTGTAATGCTCAATCCAAAGAGCCGGTTAGGGCCTTCGGGAGCTAAAGGATAATGTATTCTGCTAGGAAGAAGGAAATACATCCATTAAATGGGAGTAAAGGTATCATTCTATTTGTGACAGAGATGATTTGCAGTGGTTTGACACTGATGGAGGGTGATAATCGATAGCAACTTATGGACTTATGTTGCTAGGATGAAAGAAGATCATCAACAGCCACTCATGGACTTATGTTGCATGAACGAAGAAAGATGGTCAACAGCCACTCATGGACTTATGTTGCTAGGATGAAGGAAGATCGTCAACAGCCATTCGTGGACTTATGTTGCATGAGGAAAGATGAAAGATCAACAGCCACTCATGGACTTATGTTGCTAGGAGAAAGGAAGATCATCAACAGCCACTCTTGGACTTATGTTGCATGAAGAAAGATGAAAGATCAAACAGCCACTCATTGACTTATGTTGCAGGAAGGAAGAAAGATCATCAACAGCCACTCATGGACTTATGTTGCATGAAGAAAGATGAAAGATCAACAACCACTCATGGACTTATGTTGCAGGAAGGAAGAAAGATCATCAACAGCCACTCATGGACTTATGTTGCATGAAGAAAGAAAGATCATCAACAGCCAATCATTGACTTATGTTGCATGAAGAAAGATGAAAGATCAACAGCCACTCATGGACTTATGTTGCTAGAAGATGATGGTTAACTTTTGGCGGTTTGGAAAGGGATGAAATTTTCCCCAAGTTTGGACGCTTCTCATGCTGACGCCTTGCCTGGTGCAGTAATAGTGTTTGGTACTCCTGCTTGCATTGTCCTTGGAACACTCCTAAAAAAAAATTTATAACTTTATTTAGAAAATTCATTATTAGTCACTATCAACTCACTTATTTGAGACTACGACAGACTTGACGACTAACAGACATTGACACACGAGGACGACACATTCGACACTGAAATGAAATAAGCTCGACTTGCCAAAACTTAATGTGCTCTTGTCATAAATGATGTACCATTTCTCTTTTGTGTTTACTTCTCACCTTAACGTGGCATCACTTTGATGGTGAATCTTATTTTTGAAAATTCCTCCCTACTAATCTAATCAATTTCTTTGCTTCCCCCAAGATGTGCTTTGAATTAGTGCCTTAGCTTATAGAATAAAAGATGCTCCATTTCCATCTGTTCAAGACAATGTTTGTGACTTGAAGGCTTACCATTGGTGTATAGGGATCGGGTGGCAAACGAAGTTTACCCCTAGTTATAAGGGCATGAAGTGGTTGGTAGGCAAACGAGGTAAATGACCGAAATTTGCCCCTAGTTTAGAGAAAGGTTCATTGGAGGTTTTGGGCAAACGAGGTAGGTGACCGAAGTTTGCCCCTTGTATGAAGGGTAGATAGTAAAATTTAGGCAAACGAGGCGGGTAGCCAAAGTTTGCCCCTAGTGTGTAAGGTGATTTCTGGCTTGAGGCAAGGACCGTGACTTTAATCTCTCAAATGCTCATAACTTTTGCCTAGGCACCAGTGAGGTGACCTAACGAGCTCTTTTCTCTCTTTTGTTATTGCTCACTTTGGATTTAGCTCTAAATTTTTCCTAGGCGTCCTTTCGGATTTTCGACCTAGTGAGCCATCCTTCTTTTTCTTTTTATAAAAGTCTGCCTACGTACCCCCAAGTGGGGATCAGGTCCAACGTAGTTCGGGCCGAAGCTTGAAAGAAATTGGGCTATTTTTATGGGTGGAGCGACCGAACTGATGTGGTTGCCTACGTATCCCCGAGTGGGAATCAGGTCGAGCGTAGTTCAAGGCAAGGTCTTGAAAGAAGGGGTTTGAGGTATGAGGGTTTTTTAAACCAATCGTCAAAAAAGTTCAAACTTGGGTTACTTATGGTAGCCTTGAAGAGGAGGATTCAGTTTCCATCTCCCTTTCTTTCTTTTCTTTTCTTTTTCTTTTTCTTTTGTTTTGAGGATTGATCCTTTTCACTTTCGCCTAGCCAGTCAATTTTCCTTTTCACATATATAGTTGATTCTTATGAGATCTTTTGATTATAATTTCAGAATTCCAGAATGTGCATATCAGTTCTCAGATTTTTTGTGGTCGTCCTGAGCCTTTTGAAATGTGATCTAGGCATGTTCTTATGACGTACCTTGAAGTGTACAATTCTCTGTATCACCAATTTTTTTTCTTTCATTTTTCCCATCATTTTGACTAGCTAAGGTCAGATCTTGGAAATCAACACCTTTTTCAGCTCTAACTTTTGCCTAGGTGCCCTTTCGGGTTTTCAACCTAACGAGCTTTTTTTTTTTTTTTTAAAGTGGAGATGAAACTCACTGAAACGTTTGGCTACCATCAAGGACCCAGTCCGCACAGGTTCGCATGGCTATCAATTGGGTTGGGCCCAAGGCTTTAAAATGGTTGAAAAGGATGTTGGGCAAGCCCAGATCAGTTCCAAGTATGTCTTTTCGAGATTTGAGCAAAAGCATCTTTGAATTCTTAAAGTAAGACTATTCAATTCTCGGCTCTTCATCGGTGTCAGCACAAAATTGACGTTGACCTTTCAGGATTTTTTTGTTTGAGTAAAAAAAATTATTTTTTTAGCACAGTAATATCCATGGTAATTTGAAAAGTGACACTTCAGTTCAGCGATTCATGCATCTATGACTAGGCACATCAGATTAGGCAAAATGAGACTTCATTCTATCAGTAGAGAAGGATTACAGACTCATTAACAACTCGATGACAGACAGACTCGACCACAAGACTAAACTTAAAATAGACAAAACATACAACAGACTCGACCCAATCTCAAATGGAATGTCACAGTGACTCACATATTCTTTTTATTTCTTTTTTTTTTTTTTAAAGAGCATCTTCATTTGGTTTTCTAGCAAGAGTCCCAAACACCATCACTTCACCAACACAGGTTCAACATTCATGGGCCTCAGCGAAGGGGATCATTTAAACGGATAGGTCAAGGGTTGGTCGAGACCGAGGTGGTGGATTGGATTGGGGTGCGGCGCATCATCTAAGAGATCCTGAATTGAGTGACGGAGCCTCTTATAGTTGTTGGTCTCATGGCCTTGGTCTTGGTGGTAATCACAATACTTAGATTCATTATACCCAGGAGGTGGGTGATTAGGAGGCTTACTGGGCTCCAAAGGGACAAGGTGGCCCTTTTGAACAAGGTGATTGAGAGCGGAGGATAAGCTCATGTCAAGTGGTGTGAAGACTCTTTGGTTTCCTTTCTTGTGCCACTTACTGCAGTCATTTTGGCTTGATGATGGGCTTAAGGCATTGACATCTAGGCTCTCTTGATCTTCACCAAAGGTGTGGGGTCTCTTCTCCTTTTTCAGTGACCCAGCTCCATTGATCTTGCCTTCACAGATAGCATCCTCTATTCTAGTTCCAACCTCAAACAACTCTTCAAATGTTGAGATGGACTGGTAGAATAGTTTTTCATGGTATACTGGTTGCAGGTTCTTGACCAGCATACGTACTTGCTCTTTCTCAACAGGCCTGTGGATCATTTGGGCTACTTTATTCCTCCACCTGCTCAAGAATGCAGTGAAGGACTCATTAAAATTCTGCCTGGTAGTTTCCAGATCTCGGATGATGACATCAAGCTCTTGGTTGTAGGAGTAGTGATCAATGAAACTTCTAGCAACATCTTCCCAAACTCGGGTCTTGGAAGTTTCAAGGGTTAAGAACCAAGATAGTGCGGCTTTCGGGAGGGTTTGAGGGAACAACATAGCTATGTGCTCATGGGTGCAGCCCATTGACTAGAAAATGCTCATACAAAACTTCACGTGGCTCTACGGATTTCCAGTTCCGTCAAAACGGTCGATTTTAGGCATCTTGAAGTTCTCGGGTAGCCTCACTTTGTTGGGCTCAAACAATCCTTCCAGATCTAACATGTAATCGTCGACTCCCTTACTCTTCCTTAGTATGTTCTCAAGCTTGTCGACCTTGTCCATTTTTTCTTGGAGCTTTTTCTCATATACAGGCGGCGGGACTCCTTGAAACCATTCTTCTTCCCCATTGTTCTCGGGAGGCGGTCCAAATCCAGGCGGTGGTGGTGGCATGAACCCTTGTGGTGGCCACCTAGGTGGGTACTGTGGTTGCTGTTGTCGGAACTCTTCCATAAATTTTAGAACTTGAGTCAGCCGTTCTGACTGTTGATTGATTAATTCAGTGACCTTGGCTTCCAAAGTTTCCTGATTCATGTTGAATTTTCTCGACGGACTGATTCTAACCAAATGACTGTTCGAACTTCTGACCCAGGATAGGGATCTCAGTGGCTGATTTTGGGAATCTATAATGACCTATAGATTCGAGAGGAGTGTATCAGATTCTGATAGTGATGACTAGAGAGACAATGACAGTGAGGTTAAGGAAGATGGACTGACTTATGTACAGACTGACTGAGATAGTGTGCGCAGACTGATGAGAATGGTGCATGCACATGAGACAAGCATGCGGATGCAAGACCTAATCTATATGATGCCCTACTTCTAACAGATAGCAGTTAAACAAATAAGGTCCTAGCCATACAGAGTGTGATAACCTTACTTTCCAGTATGATCACCAAGGGATAATAGGGATTTTCGGGATACTTTGGGAATTTCGGATAGAGTTTCTGGGAGAAACATGGGTTTGGAAGATTCGGAGAAATTTCTAGAAGTCATTTGAGTTTCTAGGATAAACAAGGATTTCTGGTTGATTTGGACTGAGCTTCTAGGAGAAACTGGTATTTTGGATATTTCTGAGAAATATGGATAGAGTTTCCAGGGGAAACAAGTATATCTAGGCATTTCTGGGTGATTTGGGCAAAGATGCTGGGATTTTTGGAGAATCTGGGAGATTTGGGCAGAGCTTCTGGGAAAACAGGTACTTTGGATATTTCTAGGAAATTTGGATAGAGTTTCTGGGAGATAGGATAGAGTTTCTGGGAGAAACTGGTATATCTGGGAAATCAGGGAGATTTAGACAGAGTTTCTGGAAAAAACTGGTTAATATGGTTATATCTGGGATATCTGGACAGAGTTTCTGGGAGGAACAGGTTATGATGGTGATCATATTGTCTAGCTAGTTTTCATACTCCTATGTCCTAGGACCAACAAACAAGGTTTGCGGTGTATATCTTTGTGAACATGGAGCAGACATCCTTGTCATGGTGCCTAGGCAAGTCAACTCAATGTGATCACATGTGAGTGATTGCCTTGGGGATCATAAGAAAGAAGTTCTGTCTCATGCCACATAAGCGTCTACACCGCGCAGGTAATCCCGTCAGGGCATACAACAGTTATATCACATTATCCTATCTGAAAAGATAAATCAACAACTCTATGAAAGGTTCTACAGGAATCTACATGCAAAGGCTGGGTTTAGTCAAAGAGGGTCCGTTGACGAGAGTTCCAATATACCGTCAGGGAGACAGTACGGAGGTGTTTACTCTTTTTGATATACCTTGGAAGGTACAGTATCAACGGTGACTTGTGCCCTGGCACAGCAAGACCTGAACAATGTCAGCGTCGCAGTTCAGACACAATCGGAGGGGGGAAATGCAAGAGTGCAATGCGATGAACCAAACACAGTAAAAAGATGATTTTAAGGATGCTTCTTATGAGTCAAACCTCTGTATTATTTTGTTTTAAAATAAAAATCCCCAGTGGAGTCGCCAGATTGTGGACACGCGGGATCGCTCATCCACTACTTTGTTTTGAAATTGATTTGAAAAGAGAGCAAAATTGGTCTGTTGAAAACAGATACAGAGTCGCCACTTGGTCTTTAGGGAACCAAGAAACCCAATTTGACTCACCCAAATGGATAAAGGGCACCGGTCCTTCATAACCAAAGAACTCGGCTCGGGGTTTTGGTACGAGAGAGGAAGGAGCCTTTGTCATGACTAAAACACCCTCAACTCGCCCCGTCTTTTGACGGGCCTCAATTAGCATCCAAATAATCATCTTATACTATGTATGGTTCGACAATTAATACTATGGTAATATATTACATCACATAAGAAACTTGAAATTGGAAGATCAAAAGATAAGATATCATTCATAAGATTAAAGCCAAGTATCACACAATACAAAGTGAAAAATCACACAAAACAAACCTATGAAAAATCATCTACTCATGTATCAAGTAATTAAGTTTTCCTAATCTAAAGGGGGACATGAATTGTTCTTGAAACAAAATAATCAAAGAAATCAAAATATGCTTAGCAAGCTAGTATGATGCATGTTATTCTTTGAGAAAAGAAGACCTCTCAATCCCCGGGATGGATGAGAAAGGATGATTAGATCGGGGGAAGCATGAACGTGTGATCATGATCATTCCTTATAGTCTTCTTAGATTTGGAGTTACAAAAACCCCAAATCTTTGCATGGATGCAATGTATGTATCTAGAATGTGTAAAGGTTGTAGTGTGCTTTGTGTTCATGGATTCCTAGAATGACTTAGAAGTTTAGAATGTGTATGAATAAATGAATGAAATCATCATGGGATATGTACATATGTAGTATGAACTACTTCCTAGGACATGAGCTAATTTGGAGTGCATGTAGGCATCAAATCAAAGAATGAATGTTAAGATGTGCTCGCTGTAAGTAGTGGACAGAACCGTAACTAGATCTTTTGAAAATTGAAAAGAGGGGTTAGGAATGTTTTCAGTGCATGATTTTTTATGGAGATCTTCCTTATTGTGTCTAGAACACTACCCAAAAAGCCAATCTTTAATAACTATCACAGATTTAGAGAAATCGTATAAACAATGAAGGTCACTCTGGAACAGAGTCCGTATTGTCGACTGAAATGTTGAAAAATCTTAGAAAATGAAAACAAATGATCTAGAGACCCATTTTGTACAGAAAGTTCCCTAAGACATTGAATATTAAGGGAAAAATAAGTTGGGACCATTTTCAAGTCAACCAAGCTGCTGTGACACCAGAGGCAGAATGTCTGGAAGGAATGTTTGGGTCCAAATGGACCATTTTCAAGTATTTCCAAGTCAAGCCAAAAATCATGGATGTTCTATAATGAGTTAGAAAGACTTTCCAAGTGGTCTTGCATTCATACATTGAGTATTGAACTCAAAATAATTCCTTGAAGTTAAATGACTCACTGTTTTGAGGGTTTTGAGAAAAACAAGGTTTATTTCTTGAAATCAAAATGAGGGGTTTAAGAGGGGGGTTTTGAAATGGGGGCTTTGAAAGTATACTTCCAGAACTTGGATGAATATTCTAACCACTTGGAATATCAATTCCTAACTCATTTCAAGAACTTCCCAAGTATTTGCAAAACATGGTTATATTTGGAAACCAAACTCAAGAATCTATGGGAGTATGATACATGAGAGGATAGATAATACATGATATGATATAGCATGCTAAAAGTGGTAAAGAACATGTGCATGGGATATGGATTCATCTAAATACAAGAGAGTGTTGCATCAAAGTGTGAAAGTCAAAAAGTGAAATGCTGTGAATAGTGGACAGACTGTATGCATTACTTTGTAACATTATAATGGGAGGCCAAACATGCCTAGGAAAATGTGGAAAAAATCATAGATCATCCTTATTGTGTCTAAAAAATAACCCAAAAAGCCAAACCTCAATATCTATCACAGATTAAAAGAAATAAATCAGAATGTACACATGACTCAGAAACAAAAGCTGCACTGTTGACTGATTTTGTATGATTTTTCATAAATCAAAAAAAGGGTTTATGATGACCCATTATATACCAAAGGTTTCCTAAGACACCCAAGTTTCATAAAAAAAATAGAAAAGATATATATACAGTGACGAAAACATCCATAATAAGTGCAAAAAGTCAGGTAAAAATTCTGTGAGAACAGAGGCAGATTATGAATATGAACTTCTTAAATCCGAAAATAATACTTTCACACCTCTGTAATTGATGAGAAATATTGGAGACAAACTATGATGTCTTAGAAAGATTTTCCAAGTGGTTTCATCATCATAACTCAAGTATTTAATTCAAAACAAATCTTTGAATCTGAACAGCTCATTGTTTTGGATCATTCTTGAAGAAAATGGATTTGGGTTTTGAAATAGTGTTTGAGTTCTTCGATTGGGGTTTTGAAATAGATGTTCAAAGCATGAACTTAAACTCTTGAGATAACCATGTGACCACTTAGAACCTCATCCAACCTTGAATCATCAAAGAACTTCCAATATTATTGGAGAGATTCATTATTATTTTGAACATAACTTCAAGGATACCTTGGAGGTATTGAAGTTATAATCATCATCTATCAAACATGTTTTTGAGGTCAAGAGCTACTATCCATAAGGATTCACTCACCTCAAACTTCATGTCATCATCTAGATGATGATGAACTAGTAAGTAAATAAAGAAAATCAAAAAGAAATGAGGTAAGAAGAGATGAACATAATATGAACAAGCAAGTAAATAACAATCAATAGATGATAATCAATGTGATTTTGGACTTGTAGCTTGGTGTTTTACTCATAGATTTTGACATTTGGACATTGAAGTAGCTTCCTAACTCAAGAATGCTCAAGAAGGGTGATTGGGTATATTGATGATGAAGTATATAGAAGAATGGTGGTGCAAAACAAGATTAGAACTCACTTTGATTGAAAAAAATGGAAGAAGAAGACTACTTCTTCTCTTTATCTCTCTATATTTTTCTAGAGTTTCTTCCTAAGCTCTCTCTAAGCTTCCATGTTTCCTTTCTAAATGGAAGTAAATGGCTTCTTTTATAGGCAAAGGAGGGGTGGTAAATGGAGTTTTAAAAAGTTTAAAATGGTCTCCCATTGGTCCAAAATAAGCTGGGAACCAAAACTACGTCGTTTTGATTTCTAATATATCAAATTGGACCCCCAAAATAAATTACAAAAATATACTGTTCTGGGGGAGAGTGTCGCGGCGTCAGTGGGCCTGTGCCGTGGCGATAGTGGGCCAGTGCCGCGGCGGCACTGCTCTTCCTTCGTCCAGATAATGCTGTTTAGGCCCCCAGAGGTTCCGGTATTCGCGAAAAGGCCCTATTTCGTCCGAAATTCACAGAAGATGCATACGAACTCCAAATTGAGGTTGTGATATACCGTTGGAAAGGTAATGGAGTCTACTTTACATAAAAAATAGTTTGGGGATAGGTCACTTTGAAAAGTTTTGCGGTATTCGCGATAAAAGCCGATTTGATCGCCTTTTTTCGCCTTTGGAAATTCATAATAAATTCGTTTTAAATCCAGAAATTTTGTGCGATATACCGTTGAAAAGCTATTAACCTCTAGTATCCATGAAAAATATTTGAAAATTGTTACGGTGCCCCGGTTCTAAAGTCAAATTCTGGTCAAACTTGTCAAACCTGGGATTCCCGGGAAGTTTTGGAAATCTCCGGGAGTTCCCAGGAGCTGACGTTTTTGTGCGATCTTCTTTTAAAACTCATTTTAATACTTTTCACGTGATCTAAAATGATCTCGGTGAATTTGGACGATTTTGATCAAACTTGGTCAAACCTTGGTCAAACCTGGTCAAACCGATCAACGGGGACTTTCTGAGAACTTCCGGGACTTCCGGGGGTCTCTGGGAGCTGGCGATTTCATCTGATTTTTCTTAAAAACTCATTTTCTTACTTTTCTTACGACTTAGCATGTTTTCAAAACTTTTGGTCCATATCTGGGAGTTTTTGGGCTTTCAGGGGCGTTTTGGTCATTCTGAGCATTTTGAGAAATAGAACTAACTTCCAGGAGTCCTTTTTGAGTCTTTTTTTATCATTGTGAACCACCAAGCTATGGGTCTCCTAAATCTGATAGCCGACAAAATGGGGTGTCTACAGATGGAGATTAAAATATGGTGATAAGTAATTTTTCTTGACTGCTCGCATCCTATCCGCGAGACAACTGTTCTTTTGTGTCATGCGTCTTTTTCCAGTCATATGTGAGCCTTACTCGTTTTGAAAACATATTTCCTTTGCTCCCATATATTAGAGAGATAACACAATGTTCTAAACATTTCATTTCAGAGTGTAATTAACATTATGAGATTCGTAGTCGAAGCATAGTTGGATGGTTATCTGAGTTATATTCCAAGTTTATGACATGTGCGTGTTCATTTGACTACCACATCACACACGTGTAATTTTATGAGAAACTCTATTGATTTATACGATGCATGTGCTTGGGATTATTTTTCGTGACTTAAGTGGATGTTTCATTATGTTTCTTCTTTTGTTCATTATTCTATTTCAAATCACTGTTTTATAATAGGGAGCGTTGAATGTTATATTTTTCGTTTTTAATAAAACTTTTAAATATATAATGAAATAAAGATGGTTGTGGATGCCTTATTCAACGAGAACCCTCAAGAGACTTCACTCGTCCTGCTAGGGACACCTAGTGGTTTAAAAGGCTTGTTCCATATTCTAAATGCAATCGCGTTACTTGTGATAGTGAGTTAGGATTTTTAAGTAGGGATGACAATTTTCGACCCGACAAGGCAACCCGACACGAAAATAAACGGGTTTGGGTGACCCGTATAAAGGCACGGGTCATAAACGAGTCGACCCGTTTGACACGATTAATAAACGGGTTGAAGCGGGTCAACCCGTCTAACCCGTTTGACCCGATTAAGTATTTAAGTGCAGTTGGGGTATTTATTTATTTATTTATTTTAGTTTTTGTAAAAAAAATTATTAATCTGGAAGTCTAAAATATAATTAATATATATAAGAATTAAAAAAATTAATTTTTTTTTTCAAAAAATTTTTATTTAAAAAACATATATAAACTAAAATTGTTTTTTTTTTTTTTGCTCACAAAAAAAAATAGTAGTTACCAACTTACCAAACAAGTAAATTTATATATAATAATTAATAACTAATGTAATAAAAAATAATAATTAATAACTAATAAGGGAGGGATGAAGCTAGAGCCTGGAAGCATTCATGCATCAAGCACTGCATAAAATAAAAATAAATAAAAAAAAAAGGAGGAAGCCCGCTAGAATTGCTGGATTGGGAGAGAAACAAATTAGTCAATTAGACAAATACAACTGTTAATCTTGATTCTTGATGGATGGTGTAGACACCCCATTTTGTCAGCTATCAGATTTAGGAGACCCATAGCTTGGTGGTTCACAATGATAAAAAAAGACTCAAAAAGGACTCCTGGAAGTTAGTTCTATTTCTCAAAATGTTCAGAATGACCAAAACGCCCCTGAAAGCCCAAAAACTCCCAGATTTGGACCAAAAGTTCTGAAAACATGCTATGTCGTAAGAAAAGTAAGAAAATGAGTTTTAAGAAAAATCAGATGAAATCGTCAGCTCCCAGAGACCCCCGGAAGTCCCGGAAGTTCTCAGAAAGTCCCCGTTGATCGGTTTGACCAAGGTTTGACCAGGTTTGACCAAAGTTGGACTGAGTTTGACCAAGTTTGACCAAAATCGTCCGAATTCACCGGAATCATTCTAGATCATGAGAAAAGTATTAAAATGAGTTTTAAAAAAAAATCGAGCGAAAACGTCAGCTCCTGGGAACTCCCAGAAGTTTCCAGAACTTCCCGGGAATCCTAGGTTTGACCAGTTTGACCAGAATTTGACTTTAAAATTGGGGCATCGAAACAATTTTCAAATAATTTTCATGGATACTAGAGGTCGATAGCTTTCCAATGGTATGTCACACGCAATTTTCGGGTTTAAAACGAGTTTATTATGAATTTCCAAAGATGAAAAAGGCGATCAAATCGGCCTTTATCGTAAATACCGCAAACCTTTTCAAAGTGACCTATCCCCGAAATATTTTTTATGTAAAGTAGACTCCATTACCTTTCCAACGGTATATCACAACCTCAATTTGGAGTTCGTACGCATTTTCTGTGAATTTCGGACGAAATAGGGCCTTTTCGCGAATACCGGAACCTCTGGAGGCTAAACAGCATTATCTGGACGAAGGAGGAGCAGTGCCGCCGCGGCCCTGGCCCAGTGCCGCCGCGGCACTCCCCTCCAGAATAGTGTATTTTTGAAATTTTTCTTGGCGATTCATTTTGATTAATTGAAAACCAAAACGACGTAGTTTTATGTTCACAGATGTTTGGGACCAATGGGATCACTTCTAAAATCCCAAAATCACCCCAAATTGGCCTATATAAACCCCCCATTGCTCTTCATTTTAGGGGGGCCAAGTGCAAAAGTTAGAAAAGTTGTAGAGAAGAAGAGAGATAGAGATAGGTTTAGAAGAGAAAAAAGGAGCTTCCTCCTACTATTTTGCTATAGAAAGTGAGTTCTAATATTGTGTTATTCCATTACCTCTCTTATACTTCACATCCCAAACACCCCCAATCACCATTCTTGAGCATTCTTGAGTTAGGAAGCTACTTCCATGTCTAAATGTCAAAATCTATGAGTGAAACACCAAGCTACAAGTCCAAAATCACATTGATTATCATCTATTGATTGTTATTTACTTACTTGTTCATATTATGTTCATCTCTTCTTCCCTCATTTCTTTTTTATTTTCTTTATTTACTTACTAGTTCATCATCATCTAAGTGATGACATGAAGTTTGAGGTGAGTGAATCCTTATGGATAGTAGCTGTTGACCTCAAAAACATGTTTGATAAATGATGATCATAACTTCAATACCTCCAAGGTATTCTTGAAGTGTATTGAAGTTATGTTCAAATAAAAATAAACCTCTCCAACAATCTTGGAGGTTCTTGATGATGAGTTTGATGTTGAAATTTCAAGTGGCTATAATCTTCATTGAGTATTGAAAATATGCTTTCAAAACATCTACTTCAAAACTCCTCTTAAAACCCCTCATTTTAATCTCAAGAAAGAAAACTCTAGTTTTTCCCAAAACTTTCAAAACAGTGAGTCAAAACAGTGAATAATCTGAGTTCAAAGATTTTCCTAGAACTCAATACTCAACATATGGATGCAAGGCCACTTGGAAAGTCTTCCTAACCCATTGGAGAACAACCATGATTTTTGGTTTGACTTGGAAGTACTTGGAAATGGTCCATTTGGATCCAAACATTCCTTCCAGACATTCTATTTTTTCTGTCACAGCAGCTAGGTCCACTTCCAACCTCTTTTTCAGAAGACTTTTCCAAAAGGGGTCATCCTAACTTATTTTTCCCTTAACTTTCAATGTCGTAAGAAACTTTCTGTATACAATGGGTCTCTAGATCATTCGTTTTAATTTTCTAAGATTTTCTAACATTTCAGTCGACAGTACGGACTCTGTTTCTGAGCGACCTTTGTTGTTTATGTGATTTCTCTCAATCTGTAGTAGTTATTAAAGATAGGCTTTTTGGGTTGTGTTTTAGACACAATAAGGAACATCTCCATAAAAAATCATGCATTGAAAACATTCCTAACCCCTCTTTTCAATTTTCCAAAGATCTAGTTACTGTTCTGTCCACTATTCACAGCAAGCACATTTTAACTTTCATTCTTTGATTTGATGCTTATATGCCTTCCGAATTAGTTCATATCTTAGGAAGTAGTTCATACTACATTTGTACATATCCCATGTTGATTTCATCCATCCATTCATACACATTTTAGACTTCTAAGTCATTCTAGGAATCCATGAACACAAAGCACACTACAACCTTGGCACATTTTAGATACATACATTGCATCCATGCAAAGATTTGGGGTTTTTGTAACTCCTAATCTAAGAAGATTATAAGGAATAATTATGGTCACACGTTCATGCTTCCCCTCGACCTAATCATCCTTTGTCATCCATCTCGGGGATTGAACGATCTTCTTTTTCTCAAAGAATAACATGCATCATAATAGCTTGCTAAGCATATTTTGATTTTTTTTTATCATTTGCTTCAAGAACAGTTCATTATGTGATCTTATGAATGATATTTTATCTTTAGATCTTCCATTTCAATTTTCTTATGTGATGTAATATACTATCATAGTATTAATTGCCGAACCATACATAGTATAAGATGATTATTTGGATGCTAATTGAGGCCCGTCGAGAGACGGGGCGAGTTGAGGGTGTTTTAGTCGTGACAAAGGCTCCCTCTCTCGTACCAAAACCCCGAGCCAAGTTCTTTGGTTATGAAGGGCCGGTGCCCTTTATCCGTTTGGGTGAGTCAAAATTTGATTTCTTGGTTCCTTAAAGACAAAGTGGCGACTCTGTATCTGTTTTCGAAAGACTTTCTTTTCTTCGAAATCAACCTCTTGCTTTCTTTCAAATCAATTTCAAACAAAGGAAAATCAATTCCGAAACCTCGGAAACAAATAGGAAAAATCGGGAGTGGACGACGGATTCCGCGTGTCCACAATCTGGCGACTCTACTGGGGATTTTTATTTTAAAACAAAATAATACAGAGGTTTGACTCATAAGAAGCATCCTTAAAATCATCTTTTTACTGTGTTTGGTTCACCGCATTGCACTCTTGTATTTTCCCCCTCCGACTGTGTCTGAAACGCGGCGCTAACATTGTTCAGGTCTTGCTGTGCCAGGGCACAAGTCACTGTTGATACTGTACCTTCCAAGGTATATCAAAAAGAGTAAAAACCTCCGTACTGTCTCCCTGACAGTATATTGGACTCTCGTCAACGGACCCTCTTTGACTAAACCCAGCCTTTGCATATAGATTCTTGTAGAACCTTTCATAGGACTGTTCATTTATCTTTTCAAATAGGACAATATGATATAACTGTTGTATGCCCTGGTGGGATTACTTGCGCGGTGTAGACGCTTATGTGGCATAGAACAGAACCTCTTTCTTATGATTCCCAAGGCAATCACTCACATGTGATCACATTGAGTTGACCTGCCTAGGCACCATGATAAGGATGTCTGCTCCATGCTCACAAAGATATATACCGCAAACCTTGTTTGTTGGTCCTAAGACATAGGAGTATGAAAACTCGCTAGACAGTATGATCACCATCATCACCTGTTCCCGTCATATATCCCTATTTCTTCCAGAAACTTTGCCCAACTCATCAGGATATCCCTGTTTTTTCCTCGAAACTCTGTCCGAATCACCCAGATTTCCTAGAAATCCTTATTTTCCCCCAAATTACCCAGAAATCTCAATTTCTCCAGAAACCCTGATATACTTGTGTCCCCCAGATACCCTATCCGAATTACCCAAATCTTCCTGCTTCTCCCAGAAATCCTATTCGAACTCCCCAGGTATCTTTGTTACACCCAAAATCACAGAAAATCCATGTTTCTCCTAAAACTCTACCCAAGCTCCCCATAAATCCAAATTTCCCAGAAATACCCCAAGGTACTTGTTTCTCCTAGAAACTCTGCCCAAATCACCCAGAAACGCCTAGATATACTATCCATATTTCTCAGAAATACCCAAAATACCAGTTTCTCCTAGAAGCTCAGTCCAAATCAACCAAAAATATCTATTTCTCCCAGAAACTCTGTCAAAAATTCCCAGAAATCCCTGTTGTCCCTTGGTGATCATACTGGAAAGTAGGTTAGCACACTCTGTATGGTTAGGACCTTCCTTACTTAACTGCTATATGTTAGAAGTAGGGGCATCATATAGATTAGGGCATGCATCCGCATGCTTCCCTCATGTGCATACACAATTCATGTCAGTTCGCATGCACGCACATCTTGTCAGTCTACACATCAAATGCATACGTATCATCATCCCCACCCATCTCAATCGTTGTACAGAAGTCGTATACTTACTGTAACCATCCTCGGTTTGCATCGTTAAATCCTTCAAAACTTTGATCATCTCTCCCCTAGGAGCCCCTAGAAGTATTTTGCGCCTCTGCTAATTTGGGCTTTTACTTCTATTTCCAGAAAAAAAAAACATAGCCCCGGGTAAGCGCACTTCTATACCTCCCAGAATTCACTATCTTAATCAAGGGCTAGACCATCATCGATCCACCAATGGCCTACAAAGCTCTGGAAGAGAAAGTGAACAAGCTACAAACCACTGTTGAGCAGCTGAGTTTAAGGGTTGGTCGATTTGATAAAATGGCACGGAGCATTAGCAAAGAGCTGCTTGAAATTGGGACCAGGATGGAGGATGCCATCATAGAAGAAAAGTTCAAGAATGATGAACCCCAACACCAGTCCAAGAGGCTTAAATACTCCCGACACTCCCCGGATGTCAACGCCCTGCGCAGCCAACCCATGGCATACCCTCATCGGCCATACCAATCCTCCAACCAAACCACTAGTTGCCCTTACCAGAAAAAGCAACCCCGTACCTTTGCCAAACTAGATATCTCCCCCTCCATAGCCTTAGGCCGTCTGCTAAAAAAGGGACACCTCCAACTCCTTCAGCCTCGTGCCGATCCTCCACCACCTAACTGTGACCTGTCCAAACGATGTGCCTACCACCAAGGCCCAGGCCATGACACTGACCAGTGCATACGTCTCCGCTATGATATCCAGGACCTCATCGACCAAAACGTCATCGAGCCACCACCCATTCAACCCCATGTCACCTAAGCCCCTGGCTTACCTATGCGAATGATCCCCTTCGCTGAGGCCCATGAATGTTGAACCTGTGTCGGTGAAGTGATGGTGTTTGGGACTCTTGCTAGAAAACCAAATGAAGATGCTCTTTAGAAAAAAAAAAAAGAGAAATAAAAAAGAATAAGTGAGTCACTGTGACATTCCATTTGAGACCAGGTCGAGCCTAGTCGAGTCTGTTGTATGTTTATTCTTGTGGTCGAGTCTGTTTGTCATCGAGTTGTTAATGAGTCTGTAATCCTTCTCTACTGATGGAATGAAGTCTCATTTTGCCTAATCTGATGTGTTTAGTCATAGATGCATGAATCGCTGAACTGAAGTGTTACTTTTCAAATTACCATGGATATTATTGTGCTAAAAAAAAAAAGGTAATTTTTTTTTACTCAAAAAAAAAAATCTTGAAAGATCAAAGTCAATTTTGCGCCAACACCGATGAAGAGCCGAGAATTGAATAGTCTTACTTTAAGAATTTAAAAGATGCTTTTGCTCAAATTTTGAAAAGACATACTTGAGACTGATTTGGGGCTTGCCCAACACCCTTTCCACCATTCCTACCATTTCAAAGCCTTAAGCCCAATCCAATTGGAAGCCATGCAATCTATCCGATTAAAAGCAATACAGACTTAGTCCTTGATGGTAGCCAAACATTTTAGCAATTTTCATCTCCACTTTCAAAAAAAAAAAAAAAAAGAAAAAAAAAAGAAGAAAAGAAAAGAAAAAGCTCGCTAGGTTGAAAATCCGAAAGGGCACCTAGGCAAAAGTTAGAGCCAAAAAGGTATTGATTTCAAAGATCTGAACTTCGCCAGTCAAAATGATGGATAAAATGAAAGAAAGAAGATTTTGGTGATACAGAGAATTGTACACTTGAAGGTACATCATGAGAATGTGTCTAGATCATATTTCAAAAGGCTCGGAACAACCATAAATAAATTTCGAGAGCTGACATGCACATTCCAGAATTCTGAGATTGCAGTCAAAAGGTCTCACAAGAATCAACTACATGAAAAGTAAAATTGACTGGCTAGGCGAAAGTGAAAAGGATCGATCATCAAAATAAAAAAAAAAAAAAAAAAGAAAGAAAAAAAGGGAGACCGAAACTGAATCTTCTTATTCAAGGCTACCACAAGTGACCTTATTTTTTTTCTTTGACGATTGGTTTGAAAAACCCTCAACCCCCCTTTCTTCAAGCCTGGCCTTGAACTACGCTCGACCTGATTCCCATTCGGGGATACGTAGGTAACCACATCGGTTCGGTCGACACCATCATAATCAAATTAATTTCTTTCAAGACCTTGCCTTGAACTACGCTCGACCTGATTCCCACTCGGGGATACGTAGGCCACCACATCGGTTCGGTCAACACCATCATAATCATACCAATTTCCTTCAAACCTTGCCTTGAACTACGTTCGACCTGATTCCCACTCGGGGATACGTAGGCAACCACATCGGTTCGGTCGCTCCACCCACAAAAATAGCCCAATTTCTTTCAAGCTTCGGCCCGAACTACGTTGGACCTGATCCCCACTTGGGGGTACGTAGGCAGACTTTTAAAAAAAAAAAAAAAAAAGAAGGATGGCTCGCTAGGTCAAAAATTCGAAAGGACGCCTAGAAAAAAATTAGAGCTAAATCCAAAGTGAGCAATAACAAAAGAGAGAAAAGAGCTCGTTAGGTCACCTCACTGGTGCCTAGGCAAAAGTTATGAGCATTTGAGAGATTAAAGTCACGGTCCTTGCCTCAAGCCAGAAATCACCTTCCACACTAGGGGCAAACTTTGGCTACTCGCCTCGTTTGCCTAAATTTTACTATCTACCCTTCATACAAGGGGCAAACTTCGGTCACCTACCTCGTTTGCCCAAAACCTCCAATGAACATTCCTCCAAACTAGGGGCAAACTTCGGTCATTTACCTCGTTTGCCTACCGATCCCACTTCATGGCCTTCAAACTAGGGGCAAACTTCGTTTGCCACCCGATCCCTATACACCAATGGTAAGCCTTCAAGTCACAAACATTGTCTTGAACAGATAGAAACGGAGCATCTTTTATTCTATAAGCTAAGGCACTAATTCAAAGCGCATCTTGGGAGAAGCAAAGAAATTTATTAGATCAGTAGGGAGGAATTTTCAAAAATAAGATTCACCATCAAAGTGATGCCACATTAAGGTGAGAAGTAAACACAAAAGAGAAATGATACATCATTTATGACAAGAGCACATTAAGTTTTGGCAAGTCGAGCTTGTTTCATTTCAGTGTCAAATGTGTTGCCCTCGCGCGTCGGTGTCTGTCAGTTTCTGAGTCTGAGTCTGTCGTAGTCTCAAATGTGCAAGTCAATAGTGACGAATAATGAATTTTTCAAATCAAGTTATAAAGAGCATTCTAATGACAATACAAGCAGGAGTACCAAACATCATTACTGCACCAGACAAGGCGTCAGCCTGAGAAGTGTCCAAACTTGGGGAGAATTTCATCCCTTTCCAAACCGTCGAAAGTTAACCATCTTCGTTCATGCAACATAAGTCCATGAGTGGCTGTTGATCATCTTTCGCTCATGCAACATAAGTCCATGAGTGGCTGTTGATGATCTTTCTTTCTTCAAGCAACATAAGTCCATGAGTGGCTGTTGATGATCTTTCTTCCTTCCTGCAACATAAGTCCATGAGTGGCTGTTGATCTTTCATCTTTCTTCATGCAACATAAGTCCATGAGTGGCTGTTGATGATCTTTCTTCCTTCCTGTAACATAAGTCCATGAGTGGCTGTTGATCTTTCATCTTTCTTCATGCAACATAAGTCCATGAGTGGCTGTTGATGATCTTCCTTTCTCCTAGCAACATAAGTCCATGAGTGGCTGTTGATCTTTCGTCTTTCTTCATGCAACATAAGTCCATGAGTGGTCGTTGATGACCTTCTTTCATCCTAAAGTAACATAAGTCCATCACTCTCCTCTTTCAATATCAAAACCTTAAGTGCCACAGGCCATCTCCGTATCTCTCATCACAAATGGAATGATACCTTGACTCCCATTTAAAGGATGTATTTCCTTCTTCCTAGCAGAGTACATTATCCTTCAGCTCCTGGAGGCCCTGACCGGCCCTCTTGGATTGAGCGCCGAGAGAGATTCTCAAAGAATCTATCAGCTCCCGAAGGCCCTAACCGGCTCTTTTGGATTGAGCATTGCGAGATCTGACCAACCACGAGAGATTCAGAGATGGATCCTGGTTCTAGGTCAAGATTTGAAGAGAGATTCTCAAAGAATCCATCAGCTCCCGAAGGCCCTAACCGGCTCTTTTGGATTGAGCATTGCGAGATCTGACCAACCACGAGAGATTCAGAGATGGATCTTGGTTCTAGGTCAAGATTTGAAGAGAGATTCTCAGAGAGTCCATCAACTCCCGGAGGCCCTGACCGGCCCTCTTGGATTGAGCACCGAAAGAGATTCTCCGAGAACCCTACATCATCCCCTGAGGACAGAAACCAAAAGATACCAGCTCCCGGAGGCCCTGACTGGCCCTCTTGGATTGAGCGCCGAGAGAGTTTCTCAGAGAGTCCATCAGCTCCCGAAGGCCCTAACCGGCTCTTTTGGATTGAGCATTACAAAATCTGACCAACCACGAGAGATTCAGAGATGGATCCTGGTTCTAGGTCAAGAATTGAAGAGAGATTCTCAGAGAGTCCCCTACCATCCCCAGCAGAAGATAGCAGAAGTCCGAACTGATTCTCCGGACTTGTCATCATAAGGATCGGTCAAAACATCACCCGCAGTCAAATCACCCCGATTCCCATGGCAAGCACTGTCTATTCACAATCCGTGTCCACTGATTATCATGAGCTTTCTCACCTGTCAGTCATTATGAGTTTCCTCACTTATCGTGTGCTTCTTCACTCCAGTTATCTCACCTGTCAATTATCATGAGCTACCCCACTTATTATGAGCCTCCTCACTTTGGTTATTATAAAACTGTCGGTTATCATGAACTCCCTCACCTATGGGTTATCCTTAGTTGTCATCCTCAAAGACCCCACATCCGATCCCATTCGCTTGTAAAGCACACTTCCCGTAATTTGAGAAGTTTGCCCCGAAACCCAGAGTCTTTTCGGACCGTGGTCGGCCACTGCATCGTAGTCAGAAACACTAGCACAACACAAGTCCACTTGAAATGGCACACACCCCCACAGCACCTGCTCATACTAGGGTCATAACATTAGACATGATAGGACTCATGACACAATTCATATCACATCCATGCATTACATACAATCCTTATAGCATAGCATCCGCTTGGTTGTTGTATGTACATGTGTGATTTATTCCTTTGTGCTCCGAACAACGTCCTGGTCTGATTCCCCTTGGGATACGTAGGCAGCTCACGCAGAGCACGACCAGCACTAGCCTCAGCATCATTGCATCTTTTGCAACGCTTTTTTAATCCTAAATCTATAGCCTCCAAAAGACCTGTCTCTTCAAAAGCTTTGGCACTCGCTTGCGACATGCGTTGCCTCGCAAGTTCATGCCAAAGAGGGGCAAACTGTAGACACCCCATTTTGTCGGCTATCAGATTTAGGAGACCCATAACTTGGTGGTTCACAATGATCAAAAAAGACTCAAAAAGGACTCCTGGAAGTTAGTTCTATTTCTCAAAATGCTCAGAATAACCAAAACGCCCCTGAAAGCCCAAAAACTCCCAGATTTGGACAAAGAGTTCTGAAAACATGCTATGTCGTAAGAAAAGTAATAAAATGAGTTTTTAAGAAAAATCAAATGAAATCATCAGCTCCTAGAGACACCCGGAAGTCCCGAAAGTTCTCAGAAAGTCCCCGTTGATCGGTTTGACGAAGGTTTTACCAGGTTTGACCAAAGTTGGACCGAGTTTGACCGAAATCATCCGAATTCACCGGAATCATTCTAGATCATGAGAAAAGTATTAAAATGAGTTTTAAAAAGAAAATCGAGCGAAAACGTCAGCTCCTGGGAACTCCCAGAAGTTTCCAGAACTTCCCGGGAATCCCAAGTTTGACCAGTTTGACCAGAAATTGACTTTAAAACCGGGGCACCGAAACAATTTTCAAATATTTTTTATGGATACTAGAGGTCGATAGCTTTCCAACGGTATGTCGCACGCAATTTTCGGGTTTAAAACAAGTTTATTATGAATTTCCAAAGATGAAAAAGGCGATCAAATTGGCCTTTATCGTAAATACCGCAAAACTTTTCAAAGTGACCTATCCCCAAACTTTTTTTTATGTAAAGTAGACTCCATTACCTATCCAACGGTAAATCACAACCTCAATTTGGAGTTCGTACGCATTTTCTGTGAATTTCGGACGAAATAGGGCCTTTTCTCGAATACCGGAACCTCTGGGGGCCTAAACAGCATTATCTGGACGAAGGAGGAGCAGTGCCGCCGCGGCACTGGCCCAGTGCCGCCGCGGCACTCCTCTCCAGAATAGTGTATTTTTGTAATTTTTCTTGGGGATTCATTTTGATTAATTGAAAACCAAAACGACGTAGTTTTATGTTCACAGATGTTTGGGACCAATGGGAACATTTCTAAAATCCCAAAACCACCCCAAATTGGCCTATATAAACCCCCCATTGCTCTTCATTTTAGGGGGGCCAAGTGTAAAAGTTTGAAAAGTTTTTAGAGAAGAAGAGAGATAGAGATAGGTTTAGAAGAGAGAAAAGGAGCTTCCTCCTACTATTTTCCTATAGAAAGTGAGTTCCAATCTTTGTGTTCTTCCATTACCTCTCTTATACTTCACATCCCAAACACCCCTAATCACCATTCTTGAGCATTCTTGAGTTAAGAAGCTACTTCCATGTCTAAATGTCAAAATCTATGAGTGAAACACCAAGCTACAAGTCCAAAATCACATTGATTATCATCTATTCATTGTTATTTACTTACTTGTTCATATTATGTTCATCTCTTCTTACCTCATTTCTTTTTTATTTTCTTTATTTACTTACTAGTTCATCATCATCTAAGTGATGACATGAAGTTTGAGGTGAGTGAATCCTTATGGATAGTAGCTGTTGACCTCAAAAACATGTTTGATAAATGATGATCATAACTTCAATACCTCCAAGGTATTCTTGAAGTGTATTGAAGTTATGTTCAAATAAAAATAAACCTCTCCAACAATCTTGGAGGTTCTTGATGATGAGTTTGATGTTGAAATTTCAAGTGGCTATAATCTTCATTGAGTATTGAAAATATGCTTTCAAAACATCTACTTCAAAACTCCTCTTAAAACCCCTCATTTTAATCTCAAGAAAGAAAACTCTAGTTTTTCCCAAAACTTTCAAAACAGTGAGTCAAAACAGTAAATAATCTGAGTTCAAAGATTTTCCTAGAACTCAATACTCAACATATGGATGCAAGGCCACTTGGAAAGTCTTCCTAACCCATTGGAGAACACCCATGATTTTTGGTTTGACTTGGAAGTACTTGGAAATGGTCCATTTGGATCCAAACATTCCTTCCAGACATTCTATTTTTTCTGTCACAGCAGCTAGGTCCACTTCCAACCTCTTTTTCAGAAGACTTTTCCAAAAGGGGTCATCCTAACTTATTTTTTCCTTAAACTTCAATGTCGTAAGAAACTTTCTGTATACAATGGGCCTCTAGATCATTCGTTTTAATTTTCTAAGATTTTCTAACATTTCAGTCGACAGTACGGACTCTGTTTCTGAGCGACCTTTGTTGTTTATGTGATTTCTCTCAATCTGTAGTAGTTATTAAAGATAGGCTTTTTGGGTTGTGTTTTAGACACAATAAGGAACATCGCCATAAAAAATCATGCATTGAAAACATTCCTAACCCATCTTTTCAATTTTCCAAAGATCTAGTTACTGTTCTGTCCACTATTCACAGCAAGCACATTTTAACTTTCATTCTTTGATTTGATGCTTATATGCCTTCCTAATTAGTTCATATCTTAGGAAGTAGTTCATACTACATTTGTACATATCCCATGTTGATTTCATCCATCCATTCATACACATTTTAGACTTCTAAGTCATTCTAGGAATCCCTGAACACAAAGCACACTACAATCTTGGCACATTTTAGATACATACATTGCATCCATGCAAAGATTTGGGGTTTTTGTAACTCCTAATCTAAGAAGATTATAAGGAATAATTATGGTCATATGTTCATGCTTCCCCTCGACCTAATCATCCTTTCTCATCCGTCCCGGGGATTGAGAGATCTTCTTTTTCTCAAAGAATAACATGCTTCATAATAGCTTGCTAAGCATATTTTGATTTCATTGATCATTTGCTTCAAGAACTGTTCATTAGGAAAACTTTATTACATGATATGTGATTAGAAGATTTTTCCTAGGTTTATTTGTGTAATCTTTCACTTTACATTGCATGATATTTGACTTAGATCTTATGAATGATATTTTATCTTTAGATCTTCCATTTCAAGTTTCTTATGTGATGTAATATACTATCATAGTATTAATAGCCGAACCATACATAGTATAAGATGATTATTTGGATGCTAATTGAGGCCCGTCGAGAGACGGGGCGAGTTGAGGGTATTTTAGTCGTGGCAAAGGCTCCTTCCTCTCTCGTACCAAAATCCTGAGCCAAGTTCTTTGGTTATGAAGGGCCGGTGCCCTTTATCCGTTTGGGTGAGTCAAAATTAGGTTTCTTGGTTCCTTAAAGACCAAGTGGTGACTCTGTATCTATTTTTGAAAGATTTTCTTTTCTTCGAAATCAACCTCTTGTTTTCTTTCAAATCAATTTCAAAACAAAGGAAAATCAATTCCGAAACCCCGGAAACAAACAGGAAAAACCGGGAGTGGACGACGGATTCCGCGTGTCCACAGATGGCAAGTGAAGAAATTTATTTATACAGTTAATATAAACAACATTTCTTCTTAATCATTTTGTTTGGATGTGCTTAGGTGTTAAGTTTATAATACTCGGATATTGTTATATTTGTAGTATTTTGGTATTTAAGATGTACATGTTAATAATTGATACATTTGATGGAAGACTTGTTTGTGTTCTTAGTAGGGCTGTAAGCTTTTTTCGAATAACCGAACTGAGCTAACTGGTCGGTTTTCTTAAAATTGTCTACAACTAGAAAATTGATCCGACCATCCAAATTGGAAAAATCGACCAAAAGGCAAAAAAATCGACCGAACCGAGCACTTCGGCTCGTTTTCAAAACATGAAAAAAAAAATCAAAAAATGTAAAAATAAAAATCAGATCCGATCCGATCCGTTCCGAATCAAACCAATGACACCCTACACGGGTTAGACGGGTTAAACGGGTGGCCCGTGTATGACCCAACACGATTAAGACATTCTTAGATGTTGCTACAGGTATGTGAAAAAGGTAAGGAATGAATAACGATGGCTTAAATCATTTTTCTTAACTTCTTAGTTTTAGCACTTCAGTGTTCATTGAGTTTTAGTTGGTAAATCCTGAACGTTCTCCTCTAATAAATAGCCTAAATGAAGAATTTCGAGACTCTTCAACGAATTTCAAGAATATTCAAGAAAAACAATTCGAATTAATTGTGATAAGTCCCTCAGAATTGAAGTTTGGGCTCAAAAGCTCACTAAGGGTTGTTAGTTTCCACTATTTATTCCTCAAAGCATAACAGTCGTATTAACTCTTATTTAAGTTTTCAGCATAGCTATTAACACGTGCAGATGGGTGTTGGATACCAGAATGTTCAACATATGCATTTGTCTTAGTGACAATAGAAAAACGCGTGAATGTAATTCATAACAAGATGAGATTAATATGAATGTATCATTGCTGGATAACAGCTAAGTAAGAGAGAATATTTAAAAGTATTCCACTGATAAAGTTCATAATAACATGATCGTTCAATGTAATGAATCAGATTGCTAATAATATAAATGTGCTCAGGTGATAATCTATTTACATCCCACCCCCAACTGAAAATCGCGATGACCTCAGAAGTTGATTTTCAAATAGATAGATAGAGTGATATAACCTGACAAAGCAACGTAAAAAATGCGCACATAATAATCTGTAAAGAAACAGACAATCTCCAAGCAGACAGGATCAAAATAAACAGAAATATAAAGCACAAGATCCATACATATTAACATAACCAATCACTGGAAAGATAAAACAAAGAAGCTACAAAAGCAGTGATAAGAAAGTACAACCAAACCATAGTACCCTAGCTGTGTCCAAAAGAAATATACCCAATAAAAACATAACCAACAACAAGAACCCACACCAACCCATAACATCCAAAACTCTACTAAAAATACACCAACTGACTACCCCTCATCGGGAACATCAGACAAAATCTCTACCAATAAATCTGGAGCCTCCATAACTCCACCCTCGACACCGGTAGTAGCGGTAGCCGGATCGCTCATCGTGGCAACTGTAGCAGCGACTGATATGTCAACCACGATAGGAGCAGGTGGAAGTGATGTCTCTGAAACAGCGGGTGCGGCTGATGTCGATGGTGCCAAAGGATCAATCGGTAGATCGGTAGTAGAAGGATCAGTAGGTGCAGAGGAAGATGGGCCAGTAGTAGGTGGTGGAGGTGCTGATGGAGTGGAAGATGGGGGTATGATCGGGTCAAACCCTAGCAGGGTGGTCAGCATGGCGGATATATGATCCACCTTGCCCTCGAGTCTCATCCGGGCTACCCGCTCCTCCAGAAGTAAATCGTGAATAGTCGGAGGAGGTGCGGATGAAGACTCTCCCTGGGCTGGAGCCTGAGATCTCTGTCTCAGCTCAAAACGTGCTACCTCCTGAACGGGATCGTCCTCCTCGTCTGAATCATGCTCCTCAGCCTCAGTGGGCGTCCTAGAAGCGGTTCCCTCGGTGTTCGTGCCTCCATGTCTCCTCTTCACCCTCATCGGCGCCTTACCCTTGGATTTTCTCTTCTTCTGAGCATCAGAACGACGGGCTGTTGTCTCACCAAATCGACTAGAGGCCTGAATAATAGGATCTGTGGCCAATGGGACTAGGCCGGCCCGCTCAACAACCCTATGAATAGGCCAAGCGCCATTCAGATGGCGCTTGGCGGCAATATACCGCGTGGGCTGAACGAAGAAGTCGATATATAAGAGAGACAAACAGACACGCTGTCCTGTCCCAATGGAGTACAGAGCACGGGCGTACCACGGCGCAAATTTCTCGTGGTAGGACGTCATCAGAATACAATTTACCAATGCCAGGTGGAGGAGGTGGTAATCCTCTGTCAGAAATTTATCCTCAATATTTGATACACCGTTCCAGAACTGGACGGTACCTCTTGTAAGCTCACGGATGATGGTGGTGGACGGGATCTCTGGGGCTCCTGGCAATGAGGGATAGAAACAGTCAGGGACCTCAGGAACACCCAGAGCTGCAGAGACTGTGGCAGGACTGAAAATGATCTCGCGCCCGCGAAAGAATGATCGGTATGTAAACGGGGCCGCGGGATCCTTGATCATGGAAGAGCAAGCTTTACGGACCCAATGGATATTAATCTTCTTGGTCTGGATCAGCATGTCGTACCACAATGGCATGGCTCGGATCCGTGCTAGGAACCATGGAGCGGCAAGCCATACGGACTCCAATGGCCGCTCGAGCATCACCTTGCGCGTCTGAAAGAGCGACTAAACCACACATGCTCTTCGGTACTCCGAAACCCATGATCGGGTATGGGGTCCGGTATAGTGAGATCCAGAGGTTTAGATTTGTGATAGCCCGTGATAGGATTCATCGTAAAGCCCTGAAAATAGAAGATATACAAAATAAGAATCAAAACAAGAAAGAGAAGAAAGAAAATGAAATTGCTTGGGTTCGACCGATCGAATAACGTTCGATCGATTGGGAAAGGACAGAGTTCGATCGCTCGAGACTCTGTCGATCAATTGAGGAAGAGCTGGGTTCGATCGATCGAAACCGTCTCGATCGATCGAGCACAGCGAAAATGCGATGACTACTTTCGAGAACAGAAAGAGCCCCCACACACACAAAACACTAAGAATACAAATTAAACAAACAATGGGGGCACCCCCATTCACAAATGAAAAAACAAAAACTACGAGGGGGTAATCGTGGGGCCTCACCTCGAAAAACGCGCAAGGGGACGGTTGCCCGCAGTGCTACTACGACCAGAGGAGTCCTGAGCTTCGTGAATTATGAGGTAACGACACGGGAGGCCAAAACTTGTGGGGTGCTTCTCTGTTCTCGAGCGATTGAGTGGGGTGAGATAGAAAATGAAATTTTTATAAAACTTCAGGACGACGCCTCGTTTTAACACCAGTCTCGATCGATCGAGAGATGGTGATCGATCGAAGGTTCAATCGATTGAGTTCTCTTCAAGCGCTCGATTATCTGATAAGATCGATCGATCGAGATGAGTTCAATCGATCGAACTCGCAAAACTTTTATAACCCTGAATTAAGAAATTAAGCACCCCCAACAAGCCAACATTGTTCTGGACAACAGGATAGAATAAAAACAGTTCAAAACCAGGACATGTGAACCAAAAACACCGCCTCAGAATAGAAAATTGCAATTTATGTAGAAATAAAAACTTTATAATAGCATTCAAATTGCAACATTATTATCCCCAATGGTGTTGTAAGACCTTATTTCACTAAAGAAAACGAAAATAAAACTAGAACTGAAAAAATTGTTATCCAGGATTACACTTCAATTTCTAAAATACTAATGAAAAGACAAAGCACAATTGAAGTGGGACACTAATCATCTAACAAGAAGATTTCTTCTTCCACCATTGCTTCATTCCCCGCTAGATCTTCGCATGTGGAGTCCAAACAGGATGATTCCCTTTCCCAGAACAATCGGAAAACCGCCAGGACATCATCGAGCAAGTCTGAAGTCTCCAAGGAATTTAAAGCCCATGCAAGAGGTGATCCCGTTGGAGACACGGATAACGGAGTAAAATTGTGCAACGGACTTTCCTCGTGCGGTGGAGTGTCGGGGGACCGTATGTATGGTCCAAAGCCATGAAAAAGTTGATGTGGAAGGAATACCGGAATACCATTGAGAATCATAGTGACAATCCTGGACAAGAAAAAGAAACCAAAAAACAAACAAACCGAAATTAAGATAACAGAACACAAGAAACACGGATTAACACGAAAAGAAAAACAATGAACAGAAACAAAAAATACAGAGACATGTGACAAAGTTTCAAACCTCACTATTGGCATAGATTCCCAAAATGCACTAACTGGTAAGGGGCATTGGAGCCTGAAAAGCAGAAAGCTCATGTGCACATAGCAGTATGGGACCAACTCGGGAACAAGGAAGTCAACCACGAAAACAAAGACGGCATTGTGGCGTTCTGGGACGACATCCTGGAGGTCACGATCCTCCCATGGCTCCCACATATCATCATTTTCCCATTGTGCCATGAGTGCATCATCCACCATTCTCCCCATGTACAGGTCTTCTTCCTCATCCACATCCTCGTCATCCTGAAATCCCATATTTTCATATGGATTGATGTCAAGGAGAGCCGGTGGGTATGGAATGTACCCTTGAGTAGCATCAATGAGAGAATGAGCTTCAGGATCTTGATGAAGCAAGGGGAAGGGTATGAGTTCACCCTCAGTCCAGGTACCACAACGACATTCTGAATCTGCCCATGAACCGACAGAATGAACATCATCACCTCGCATCTATGCACCTGCAACAGAGTGGTTTAAGTTATAATGGATTAGAACCAAATCACAAGCATAAAGGAACGAACAAAGACTGAAAAAAAAACACAAGAAATAAACTAAAATGCAGGGAAAGCAACGAAATACAACAACAATTTGGAAATCCACTTCGGATTTTAGGTGGGAGAATAGTTGGGCTCATCCAGCTGGATGTGCTCAACTTCAGTATGGAAGTTCTCCAAGAACGGTTTCAATCTTTGGCCATTGACCTTGAAACAATCATCGTTCTTTGGATTGACGAGCTCAACCGCCCCGTGTGGAAAAATAGTTTTTACAATGAACGGGCCTGTCCAACAGGAACGGAGCTTTCCTGGGAAAAGGTGGAGGCGAGAGTCATACAGCAAAACTTTCTGCCCCGGCTCAAATGATTTACGAAAAATCGTACGATCGTGGCGAGCCTTCAACTTTTCCTTATGCAACCTTGCAGAGTCATACGCATCTCGTCGTATTTCCTCTAGTTCTGCAAGTTGGAGCTTACGTAACTGACCCCCCTCTTGAATATCAAAGTTCAATGAGCGTGTCGCCCAGTAAGCTTTATGTTCAATTTCAACAGGGAGATGACAAGCTTTCCCGTAGACCAGTCTATACGGGGACATACCTAGATTCGTCTTGTAAGCAGTACGGTATGCCCACAAAGCATCGGTCAGCTTGTATGCCCAGTCTTTTCGATTGGAACTAACTGTCTTTTCGAGAATATGCTTGATTTCTCGGTTAGCCAATTCTGCTTGCCCATTCGACTGTGGATGATAAGCAAGAGCAATTTTATGGTGGACTCCGTATTTCTTGAGAAGTGACTCCAAGGGTCTATTGCAGAAATGTTTGCCTTGGTCACTTAGTAAAGCTTTCGGAGTTCCAAAACGAGACAAGATATGCTCTCTGAGAAAGGACATGACCGTTCTGTGGTCATTTTGTCTCGTTGGTATCGCTTCTACCCATTTTGACACATATTCTATAGCAAGGAGTATGTATTCACAGTTATTAGACTCGGGAAATGGGCCCATAAAATCTATGCCCCAACAATCAAATATCTCAATTGTGATGATAGGTGTTAAAGGCATAGAATTCCTTTTAGAAATAGTTCCAAGCTTTTGACAGCGTTGGCATGTCTTGCAAAAGGAATATGCATCTTTGAAAACTGTAGGCCAGTAAAAACCGCTCTGTAGGACTTTTTGTGCGGTCTTCTGTGAAGCGAAGTGGCCACCGCATGCCTCAGAATGACATGATGCTAGAATTACGGTTATATCCTCATTGGGGACGCAGCGCCTGATAACCTGATCAGCACAGTACTTGAAAAGGTATGGGTCATCAAAGAAGAAATGACGCGCGAACGAGAGGAATCGTTTTCTATCTTGATTTGACCAATGAGTCGGTGTTTCACCCGTGACAAGGTAGTTCACAATATCAGCATACCAAGGCAGACTACTTACTGCCATTAGCTGTTCGTCTGGGAATTCATCCTTAATGGATTGGGATTCAGTATTGTTGACAAAAGTCAACTGGGATAAATGATCCGCAACCACATTCTCTACTCCTTTCTTGTCTTTGATTGTTAGATCAAACTCTTGGAGTAAGAGTATCCAGCGAATGAGTCGTTGTTTAGCGTCTTTCTTTGACAGCAGATACTTGAGGGCCGAATGATCTATAAAACAGACGATTGGTGACCCTATCAAATAAGACCTAAACTTATCCAAGGCGAATACTACAGCCAGCAGCTCCTTTTCAGTAGTTGTATAATTCATTTGAGCTTCATTCAAAGTTCGACTGGCATAGTATATCACATATGGCTTATTGTCCTTTCTCTGGTTTAGGACTGCGCCAATGGCGTAATCACTAGCATCGCACATTAATTCGAAAGGCAAACTCCAGTCGGGTGCCTGTATTATAGGTGCGGAGGTGAGGAGCTTTTTTAGATCCTCGAAGGACTTTTGGCAACTCTCTGACCACTCAAATGGTGCATCCTTGACAAGAAGTTGACAAAGTGGTCGAGAGATCGCACTGAAGTTCTGGATAAATCGACGATAAAATCCTGCATGCCCCAAGAATGAACGGATATCTCTCACTGTACGGGGGAAGGGTAGATTTGAGATTATGTCGATTTTGGCCTTATCCACTTGGATTCCTTCATCGGAGATTATATGGCCGAGGACTATTCCCTTGGTCACCATAAAGTGACACTTTTCCCAATTCAAAACTAGGTGTTTGTCCTCACACCGCATTAAAACATGCTCGAGATTGCTGAGGAAATCTTCAAAGCTATGGCCAAACATTGAAAAATCATCCATGAAGACTTCAAGGATGTTTTCGACCATGTCACTAAATATGCTTAGCATGCACTGCTGAAAGGTAGCCGGTGCATTACATAAGCCAAACGGCATTCTACGGTAGGAAAATGTACCAAATGGACAAGTGAATGTGGTTTTTTCCTGATCTTCAGGAGCAATCTCAATTTGGTTGTATCCACTATATCCATCCAAAAAGCAGTAATACATGTGACCTGCCACACGTTCTAGCATTTGATCCATGAATGGCAAAGGAAAATGGTCCTTTCGGGTCACAGTATTCAACTTCCTTTAGTCAATACACATCCTCCATCCCGTAGGAACACGTGTTGATACTAATTCACCATCTTTGTTCGAGATGACCGTTATGCCTGCTTTCTTTGGAACCACTTGGGTTGGACTAACCCAAGGACTATCAGATATCGGATAAATCATCCCAACATCAAGTAGTTTAAGCACTTCCTTTTTAACCACTTCTTGCATGTTGGGATTCAGACGCCTTTGCATTTGCCTTGAGGGTTTAGCGTCTTCCTCTAGATATATCTTATGCGTGCATATGGATGGGCTTATGCCTTTGAGGTCAGCAATTGTCCATCCCATAGCATCCTTATGCTTGGTGAGCATTTTCACTAGCTTACCTTCCTGTTCATGAGTTAAATCAGATGAAATGATCACAAGGGTAGGTTTTTCCAGTCCCTAGGAATGCGTATTTTAGCTCTTTAGGTAGCTCCTTTAACTCTAACTCCGGAAACTGAAAACTAGAAGGCATTGCCAACTTAGTTTTAGGAGGCAATTGTTCATATGGCATTACCCACATGCATTCTGCTCTATCCTCCTCTATTGTATCCATCATAAGACACGTCTGGTTCAGATCAGCATCCAATGGAGTTGACTCTGCAGGCTGATAGATATCACCAAATTGAGTCATCACAACTTCCAAAGGATCCTTGTAGTCGACCAAATCAACTTCATCTTCAATGACTGTGTCTATATAATGAATTTCTTCCTCATCATCGTATTCTTCAGGTCGGGGATTAGAAAATATTTTTACATTCAATGTCATGTTCCCGAATACGATAGTCATGATACCACTTCTAATCTTGATCGTGGCATCAATAGTGTTGAGGAATGGACGTCCAAAGATAACCGGGATATGTGCACCAGGATTAGACACAGGTTCGGTGTCCAATATCACGAAATCAACCGGAAAGACAAAAGAGTCTATTTGGACAAGGACGTCCTCTAACACCCCTCTAGGGTACTTCACAGATCTGTCTGCCAATTGCAAAGCGACTCGGGTGGGTTTGAGTTCACCCAACCCTAGCTGTTTATAGACTGAATATGGCAGCAGGTTCACGCTTGCTCCTAAATCGAGGAGTGCGTTATCTATCCTTTGATTCCCAATTCTACATGAGACAGTAGGTATAACGGGATCTTTGAGTTTTGGAGGCAACTCATTTTGAATGATCGCACTCGCTTGGCATGCGACATAAGCATGTTTCTTCACGCTTTGCCTCTTCTTGACCGTGCATAGATCTTTGAGATACTTCGCATAGGCCGGCACTTGCTTGATAGCATCTAGGAGTGGAAGGTTAATTTTAACTTGTTTAAACAATTCCAGAAACTCCTCATTCTTTGTCTCATTCTTGGGTTTCTTCAACCGTTGAGGATAAGGTGCAGGAAAAGGGCATTTTGGTGGTTCATCCTTCACAGACTCCTTCCCAGGCCTTCGCTCAACTTCTTCTTCTACTCTAGGAGCTTCAATGTTTGCCTTTATTGGTTCGTCATTAGTAGACGGCTCCTCCTCTCGAGTAGATGATTGCTCAAGCTCATTATCCACCACTTCTTCCTCTTTGTACACTTCGGGTATAGACAGAGGCATGCTTTTATCTATGATTCTTCCACTTCCCAATGTAGTCACAGCTTTAGCATGTTCTTGATTGTTAGGACCATTGTTATGTCCTTTGGGGTTCGGAAGTGGTTGGGCAGGGAATGTTCCTCCTGAACCCTCTTGCCGTGCATCTATCCTGTCTAACGTGGCAGACATTCTACTCATCATCTGTATGAGTTGCTGCGTTAGATTGCCATTAGCAAGTGGCTCTTCTTCTTGTACCTTCTTGTGCGGTGGCACATAGGTATTGGTTTGTGGTGCATTGGAGGGTTGAGCTTGGTTGTAGTTATTGGTTCTGTTTTGATTGTATTGATGGGACGGTCTATTGTTTTGCCCTTGATATTGATTGTTGTTGTAGGGCTGCTGTTGATATTGATTTTGGGTCCCAGCATTATTTCTCCAATCAAAACCGGGTTGATTCCATCTATTGTTACTTTGAAAGTTATTGTTGGAATTCCCCGCCCCTCGAAAACCTTGCATGGCATTCATGTCCATAAGGGCTTGCTCTTGAAAATACGGCACATTGGGACAATATTGAGTTGTATGTCCCAACATATTGCATGTGCCGCATGGTTCCTCAGGCATGACTTGCCTAGAGCTCTCTCCTTTCATGCTTAACTCCTCTACTTTCTTTGCCAGTTCTGAATATTTCGTCATGAGGTGATCTTCACTGGTTAGTTGGTATAGGCTTTTCTCCTCTACACAGGATATCTGTGAGCGTGAGACATTGTCAGAACTTGACCATTCATGAGCGTATTCAGCTAACCATTCAAAATGGGCTTCAGCCTCTTCAGTGTTTTTACGCAGAAATGGTCCAGAGCTCATTGTTTCTACCAACTTCTTCGTTTCACCATTCAATCCTTGATAAAAGAAGCTGATAGTTCGCCATTTCTCAAACCCATGGTGTGGGCATGAGAGAAGCAAATCTTTGAAACGCTCCCACGCTTGTGTGAAGGTTTCATTTCTCAAACCCATAGAATTTCTTTAGAAACGCGGTGTTCATCGCATGCCAGGTGAAGATTGAATTAGATTTGAGGGAGTGGAGCCACGCCTTCGCTTTATCTTTCAAAGTGAAGGGGAATAACATTAGATGCGTCACCTCCCTAGGACAATTCTGCGAGAATGTTTTGCAAACATCCTCGAAATCAGTGACATGTAAGTACGCCTTCTCACTTTCCATCCCATGAAAAGTGGGAAGCAGTTGGATCATCCCATTGCGAAACTGAAATTCGCCATTATGCGGTGGAATTTGAATGCAAGAGGGCGTAGGTGCGTGTTCTGGTTGCATGAGATCGCAAAGAGGACGTAGTGCCTCATCAATTGGTACCACAACATTGTCACCATTTTCACTCTGATGATCATCCATTGATTCAGTTGGAGTGGCTATCGGGTTGATGGAACTATCCGAGTCAGAGCGGTAGAAAGGATTTCCAAAAATTCCTTCAATAGAATTATTGGACATGAACTAGGAGAGTTCCTAAGGTGAGTGTTTACCAAAAGAACTGGAAAGAAGAGAAAATAAAAAAAAATAGAAAGAGATGAAGAGAGACTGAGGTAATCTAAGGAATTGATCGTCGCCTTCCCCGGCAACGGCGCCAAAAACTTGACACGTGAAAAATCTTGTGCGCTCTTGTGCAACACCCAAGTGTAGGTGGACGTGCAAGTAGTAACTGGTAAGACCAGGTCGATCCCACAGGGAAGGATGAGAGATAAATTACTTAGATTAAACTCTAAAAGAAAAGAAAATTCAATATTTCAAGAGAGGCGTAGAACACAAAGTTCTACAAGTAATAACTACTAATCTAAAAAAAACAACTAAATTAAATTAAACTAATGATTAACTATTTAACTGAAACAAGATTTAAAAACGGTTTTTCTTAATAAAAGAAAGTGTTGGGATCACGCGAATCCACCATGACTCAACCATCTACCATGCAAATGCAATTAAGCTCAACGGAGGGCATCTTCTACAATACCCCGTACTTCTCTAAAGATATAGAATCAATAGTCCTCTCATGACCGGGACTATATCATCACAATTAAGTTTAAAATACACAAAGGTGGTTTAATCCAATAGTTAAGACTCTCACCTACAATGGTGTTAGCATTGAGGGTGGTTTGCAAAATATATTGAAAGAAAATGCCTTAAGGCTTAATGTTTAAAGACTGTTTTGACAAACTGAGCATATGGGGACAGTTTGATAACGAATCAGTAAAGCAGAAAGTCTTGGAATACTGTATTAGATGTCCTCAAGAATCAGAGACCTCGATCGATCGACGCGCTTTCGATCGATCGAACTTCATCATCTCTCGATCGATTGAATAACTTCGATCGCTCGACTTCGTCTCTGGTCCGATCGATCGAACTACATTCGATCGATTGTACACAGAGAAAAATATAGTGCATGGCAGAGGGCTGAAATCACAATTTCATCACGATTTCCCAACCCCGAACTACTCAGACATGGTCTAGAAAGTATCAGATTTGTTTTTAACGTGAGAGTTCAATAAAGACATGTTTGGTTGCAATTTTTTCATTAAAACTATGAAACTAATGGTTTTGACCTATCTAGCATGCAATACTCAGAGATTGAAAACTAAACTGTGATTAACTCAATGCAAAATATAAACAGAACAATAATAAAGAGCCTGAAACAAAGAACTTGTATAAACTACGAAACAATCCAAGCTAACAATGTCGAATCTTGAGAAAACCTACAAAAAAAACAATAAAAATCTCTCCTCTCTCTTATGAAAACTGATGAAACACAAGTGGGGCGTCCTTTGGGACGTCCAGAAAATGAATATATATAGCTACAACCTAATACTAGGGTTAAATCCCGTTTCTGCTGCGTGCGCGTAAATTTTGATAAAAGGCATGTTCGATCGATCGAAAATTCTCGATCGATCTAACTTCCAGAAACTTCAATCGCTTGAACTACATTCGATCGATCGAAATGTCGATCGCTCGAAAACTCTCGATCGCTCGAAACTTCCATTTCAGCTTTGAGTTGTCTTCATCAGGATCAAGCACTTCCTTTTATCAATATTCTTCAATCTTGTACACAGCAGCAGTGATCTGTACAAATAATCACTAAAACAATACCACTCATCATAGGTTAATCAATTTGTGCAAAAACTGGTATTGCAATTCAAACTGCAGATAAACAGGGGAATTGTAGACTTTTCTAATGTATTTTTCTCTTTTAGCGCGATTATATTCTACAAATACACCCGCTTGTCAGTCACACCCCAGAATAACCCAAAAATAGGGAAAATTAAAATTTTCTTTATGGGTCCGTGGACATGTAAATAGTTTGTTAACTGTCCTGTCCTACTAACTCCACACCATGCAATCATAAGGTAACTGCCAAAGCATAAGCATGACTTAAACTTATCAGAGTATAATTACAACGACAAAAATTAAACAAGAGTTACAATAACATCAATCCTAATACAAGAGGCCATACTAAACAATTTACATAAGCTTAAAAACAATAGGAGAAACTATCTATCAGATCTTCAGCAAGGCTTTATCCTCCTAAACTCTTCTATCTATCTCCAAACCTGCAACACTCTCAGCATAGGAATGCACAGGACGTAACTTGCCATCAGCCTTGTAACAAGGCTGAGTGAGAGTCTCAACCGCACAATAATCAATAAATACAAAACATCTCTCGACTCACATCATAGTTTAGTATCTTAAGATATGGTTAATCTCTTATTAAAAGACGTATCCCCACCACAGACATAGCAAAGGTCTCAACAAGACAGGCAGACAGATAAACATGATCATCATAGAATACATTCTCCTTATTTTATCCTCGTGCGTGCAGATACATGACCGATGCGACTTACTCCCAACCTTTTTTAAAGACACTTGCTTTTCAAAACAGATACTTTTCAAAACCATTTCATTTTAAAATCAAAACTTTCCAAAACCAAATCATTTTGAACCAAACCATTTTACTCATCAATTCAATCTTATCATTCACTTTTTCTTTCTCATCCACTTGACAACACGCAGTACATCAAGGATGATAACATGCTACAACACTCGATTCATACTTATTCCCTTGATAGTCCACTGGACGTCTTCACAATGCACACTATCTATAAACAATAGAACTGGTACATGGGATGTCTTGAACCATGTGTATACTCTTACCGGTCGTCTACACGGCTGAGAAGTATCTTAGAGCACTAGCCGGATGTCTTCAACGATACATGGGACGTCTTCAACCACGTATGCGCATCACCGGATATCTTCAATGGCGAGAGGCGCGCTTGGAACCCTAACCGTTCATGTCCACCCGGCTCGTCAACCGTTGATCCATCGGGTCCAATATTCACATCTCTTTTACATTCACCTATCTCATCACGTTCACATCCTCATCAAACTCTTCTTTCTCTCATACAATGCATGGCGACATATGTCATGAAATTCACGTGTGTCCATTATCAATACTCACACGCAAATCTAATTTTATTCCTCTTTATTATTAACATGGCATGTGTTATCTAATCCGATCAACAACATCATGAAACATTCATTCAACAGTTAGCAGCAGAAATATAACATATAATACATGGATCACGTAACATGGATTTGATACCAATAATCATATAGATGAAAACCTTAACATGCTCATGTATACGATAGCACTACTATAACATGCTTCGCATAAACATACAATTAATGGAATACATGTGGCATTATAAATCAACATCTTTACTTATACAAATCATCATGCAGATAACTTTTAAACATCTTAGATTAATCTTATTAGGATTAGAGTTAGGTTAAGAAATTCACCTCGAGTCGTCGATCCTCAGAAAGCAAATAAACGTCAAGTTCTACAACAATAAACGAAAGAAACAATAATAAATAGTGAGTGCAACTATAATAAGGGAAAGATGGTAATTTTACCAAATGAGGTTATAAATCTCAAGATAGTGATCTACGTGTCATTCTAAGTCCAACGCCATTGACTAGACTCAATTCGGAGTTTGTCACGTTTTACGAGGTAAAAGGTAGGGCTTACTACACTAATACGGGCCCTAAAGACAAGCTATATTTTTTACCGAGTCAAAAAGTCACGAAACTTAAGGAAAACGAACTAGACATTATTCTAAGACTTTGGGAACTGACCGCGTATTTTTCGGAGTCCTAGATTATTTACTATGAATTATTGAAGATGATATATATTAGAAAATACCCAAAAAGTGATTTAAATACATAATTATAATTATGCTGAGAAATCAATACTTAGAATTATTTTTATTAAATACTAGATAGTAAAATAAACTACAAGTATTTATCTCATAATTTTCGGAGCATG
This sequence comes from Hydrangea macrophylla, assembly GCA_033977485.1. Taxonomy (NCBI): domain Eukaryota; kingdom Viridiplantae; phylum Streptophyta; class Magnoliopsida; order Cornales; family Hydrangeaceae; genus Hydrangea; species Hydrangea macrophylla. The sequence continues at coordinate 57,474,163 of CM066997.1, read as the reverse complement.
TTTAGTATTTTTAATAATTAATATACTAATAAAATAACTCCTTATTAATTATTAAAAATAATAGACTAAAATACTATAGATTTATAACTTTATGGATATTATAAAATAGTATTGGGGAGATATCCCAAATTTCTTGGAATTAAATAACACCCAAAGGTATTTTAAATCTATTTAAGTACTAAGGAAACTTAATATTTATTATTTATAATAATCATATAAATAATAAATGTATTTGTATATATATATAATAATGCTATAATATTCAGAATATAAGAAATATTTCATAATAATATTTTTTAACCTGAAAGTGTAAGGAGTATATTAATGATAATAATAATAATAATAATCACAATAATAATAACAATTATTATATTATTATTGTAATATTGTAACTATACTTAGTATGTTAAGAATACTATATAAGATTATTCCATAATTTAAAGCAATAATAATACATTTATAAACCATTTGATAATAATAAAATCATTTAAAACTAATTAAGAATAACAATTATAATATTAATAAAAATCTCAGACCCGTCGGGTCAACTCGGACAGACCCAATGCTAAACGGGTAATTCGTTTATAGAAACAAAGAAACCCAAAGCAGCGATCCAATGGGTCAGACCCGACCCGACCGAATCCTAAGCGGACTACCCACTAACACTAACAAAAGAACCCATCCAAAATCCCCTTTCGGGTTGAACCTAACCTACACCTGAAACCCAAAACACAATCCTACTCTCACACTAACACAACCCGTTGACCCATACCCGAACCAAACCAAACCCAAGTCTAGACCCATCTATCCTTACACTAGAACCCGTACCAACTACCCACAACTCGACTCGACGTCGAAACGACATCGTTACACTAAAGGGGTCCATGGGTTATTTAGACCCGACCCCAACCCGTTCCCATACCCATCTACTGACACATCCTAACCCTACCCAAGCCTGACCCGAACCCGGGTCTTATAACCCGAAGCCCCAAACGGGTCTCCTTTCTTCTACGGGGAGACAAGGTCGCCGAAATTTCGAGGCTCACCGAAAAATTTTCCAATGCTCATAACTCTCTCATCTCTCCATCAAAATTGATAAAACCAACGGGGAAATGTTCGTCTCTTCCTCCTCTACAACATAGTATAAGCCCAAAGTCTGGTTTATTTGTTTTGGGCACCTATCAATGGATTATTCTTTTGACTATTTTAAAGAATAACGGCCTGCATGGCCGGCCAAACATCACTCCACTCAAAAACTGCTTTAGGAGGCCCTTCTGGGTTTGTTAAGGTCTGTTTGGTATAAGCAAAAGGGGTTTTGATTATACTTGAAAGGTTAAAACTCAAACTTGAGCTTAAATGGCCGACGGGAGCATATTCAGAGCTTAAGGCCCTGTTTGGGGCTTTGCATGTTGTCCTAAACATGATCTAAGGACATCCAGATGTCCAAAAATGAACATGGGGTATGGGTTTACCTCCTATGATCCTTGATCCTCTCAAACTTCTCCATTCAACACCTCTCTCTCTCGTCCAACAGCTCTCTTCACTCTCTTTGTAATTCCTACTCCCAGCGGTTCCGTGCGTGCAATGTGAAGTACAGGGAGGGTGTAGTAAGAGTATGAGAGTGGTGGTATGGTTGTGTGTGTACACAATGTATACGGGTGTGTGGTTGTGGTGTATCACCAAAGGAGGACTGTGTATGTGTGTGTGAACTCTTCCTTCTCTTCTCCTAGCTCTCTCTCGGTTTCTCTCTAATTTTATTCCTCTTCATTATTAACATGGCATGGGTTATCTAATCCGATCAACAACATCGTGAAAAATGCATTCAATAGTTAGCAGCAGAAATATAACATATAAAACATGGATTACGTAACATGGATTTGATACTAATAATCATATAGATAAAACCCTTAACATGCTCACGTATGCGATAGCACTACCATAACATGCTTCGCAGAAACATACAATTATTGGAATACATGTAGCATCATAAATCAACATCTTTACTTATACAAATCATCATATAGATAACTTTTAAACATCTTATATTAATCTTATTAGGATTAGAGTGAAGTTAAGAAACTCACCTCGAGTCGCCGATCCTCAGAAAGCAGATAAACGTCAAGTTCTACAACAATAAACAGAAGAAACAATAATAAATAGTGAGTGCAACGGCAGGGGCAAAGATGGTAATTTTACCAAATGAGGTTATAAACCTCAAGTTAGTGATCAACGTGTCATTCTAAGTCCAACGCCATTGACTAGACTCAATTCGGAGTCCGTTGTGTTTTACGAGGTAAAAGGTAGGGCTTACTATACTAGTGCGGGTCCTAAAGACAAGCTGTATTTTCGACCGAGTCGATAAGTCACGAAACTTAAGGAAAACGATCTAGACATTATTCTAAGACTCTGGGAACTGACCGCGTATTTTTCGGAGTCCTAGATTATTTATTATGAATTATTGAAGATGTATATATTAGAAAATACCCAAAAAGTGATTTAAACACATAATTATAATTATACTGAGAAATCAATACTTAGAAATATTTTTATTAAATACTAGATATTAAAATACACTATCAGTATTTATCTCATAATTTTCGAAGCTCGTTTAGTATTTTTAATAATTAATATACTCATAAAATAGCTCCTTATTAATTATTAAAAATAACAGACTATAATATTATAGCTTTATAACTTTATGGATATTATAAAATAGTATTGGGGACATAACTCAAATTTTCTGGAATTAACTAACACCCATAGGTATTTTAAATCTATTTAAGTACTAAGGAAACCTAATATTTATTATTTATAATAATCATATAAATAATAAATGTATTTGTATATATATATAATAATACTATAATATTCAGAACATAAGAAATATTTTATAATAATATATATTAACCTGAAAGTGTAAGGATTATATTTAAAACTCATTTATAATAATTAAATCCTTAACACTTATTAATACCAAATAATAGTAATGATAATAATAATAATAATAATCACAATAATAATATTAATTATATTATTTTGATAATATTGTAACTACACTTAGTATGCTAAAAATACTATATAAGATTATTCTATAATTTAAAACAATAATAATACTTTTATAAACCATTTAATAATAATAAAATCATTTAAAACTAATTAACAATAATAATAATAATATTAATAAAAATCTCAGATCCGTCGGGTCACCCCGGACCGACCCTATGCTAAACGGGTAACCCATTTATAGAAACAAAGAAACCCAAAGCAGCGACCCTATGGGCCAGACCGACCCGACCCGACCGATTCCTAAGCGGACTACCCACTAACACTCACAAAAGAACCCATCCAAAAACCCCTTTCAGGTTGAACCTAACCTAAACCCGAAACTCAATCCTACTCATAAACTAACATAACCCGTTGATCCATACCCAAACCAAACCCAACCCAAGTCCGGACCCATCTATCCTCACACTAGAACCCGGACCAACTACCCACAACCTGACCCGACGTCGAAATGATGTCGTTACACTAAAGGGGTCCATGGGTTATTTAAGCCCGACCCCAACCCATTCCCATAATCACATACTCACACATCCTAACCCTACCCAAGCCTGACCCGAACCCAGCTCTTATAACCCGAAGCCCCAAACGGGTCTCCTTTCTTCTCCGGCGAGACAAGGTCGCCAGAATTTCAGGGCTCGCCAGAAAATCTTCCAATGCTCATAACTCTCTCATCTCGCCATCAAAATTCATAAAACCAACGGGGAAATGTTCGTCTCTTCCTCCTCTACAACATAGTATAAGCCCAAAGTCTGGTTTATTTGTTTTGGGCAACTACCAGTGGATTATTCTTTTGGCTATTTCAAAGAATGACAGCCTATATGACCGGCCAAACATCACTCCACTCAAAAACTGCTATTATGAGGTCCTTTTGGGTTTGTTATGGTCTGTTTGCTATAATCAAAAGGGGTTTTGATCATACTTCAAAGGTTCAAACTCAAACTTGAGCTTTAATGGCTGACGGGAGCATATTCAGAGCTTAAGGCCCTGTTTAGGGCTTTGCATGTGGTCCTAAACATGATCTAAGGACATGCAGATGTCCAGAAATGAACATGGGGTATGGGTTTACCTTCGATGATCCTTGATCCTCTCAAACTTCTCCGATCAACACCTCTCTCTCTCCTCCAGTGGCTCTCTTCACTCTCTGTGTAATTCCTACTCCTAGCGGCTGCGTCTGTGTAATGTGAGGTACGAGGATGGTGTAATGAGAGTATGAGAGTGGTGGTACAGTTGTGTGTGTACACAATGTATATGGGTGTGTGGTTGTGGTGTATCACCAAAAGAGGACTATGTATGTGTGTGTGATCTCTTCCTTCTCTCTTCCCAGCTCTCTCTCAGTTTCTCTCTATAAATCTATATAGACAGATTGTGGGCTAGAAGGGAGGATCAAATGAGGGAAGGGGGTATTGGTCTTTAAATAGAGGAGGTGAGGGAAAGTTAATCAAGTGTAGTGGGTGCACTAATGTATACTCATGAGGGTGTTAGTGTGTGTGCCCAAGGGTAGATATCAGGGAACAAATGAGGGTGGTGGTGTGGGTCCCACTCTCGAGTAAGTGCACTGGGATGTATGCCTGTGTCGTAGTGTAAGTGAAATGTTAGGAATGTGTGTGCACAAATGAGAAGACGTATGTACGAGGCTGTGCACAAGCCATAGGTGTGAGTTGTCTCATGGATTCTAAATGAAATATAACATCCAGGCTATGACCACTCTAATCCATTCGTGGTTACGTCTATTCTAATAGGTACTAGGTTATTACTAATGTCGTCATCATCAAGACGATTACTATAGCATCCAATAGAGATTTCTAATTTAAGGTCATCTTAATGGACCTTCTATAATCATTTCCTGGGTAATTATTACTATTTTCTAATATCTGATGTGGAATTTCTAAGGAAATTCAAGGTGCTACACATAGCCTTCTTCACCGCACTCCTCTTTCGGGTATTCAAGATCTGGACATTTGATTGTCCATGACACGAAAGTCGTCGAGTTTATGGTAAGCTGAGTGAGTAGACTTACTACGCGGAATAGGCTCATAAAACACTTATTAATCCATTTTAGAAGTAAAATGTTCCTTTTTTATACTTTAGAAAAACATTAACAATAATTCTCGCTTAATCTCAATATCATCATGATTCGCATGTTAGTAATCACTCAACGACAGTGTTCATATTTGAAAGTACAACAAACATCAATCGATTGATCACTTTGGCCTATTAGTCCAATCTGACTTGACGAATCCACTTTGAATCATGAATTTAATCTCTTATGACTCGACTTACTTTACTGATCAAATCTTTACATTACTTTACTTTGTACTATATGTCCAATCAATATAGACTTGACTCTTTGCATGTACTCCGGCACGAATGTCGTTGGCCTTGAATATCGTAGCCCAACATGGCCTATGGGGTTTATCCTCTTACCATCTTTAGCCCAACTGACCACTTACTTTATATCTCCTATCATCTTTAGTCCATCTGGCCACTTACTTTACATCTTAGCATAAACTGGCCTCGTTACTGAGTAACCCCCATCTTATTCCATTCAGGCATGGTTAACTTGTCATCATAGCCCCAAATGGCCTACTTGCTTAACATCTGAGCCCAATGGCTAGTTAACCATCTCAATGCAATTGACCTTGATAATACTGACGAGGTACTACAATCGCCCTTGCCCACCCTGGCATCTATAACAAACTGCATCACTGAGGTTCGACTACTCTTGCCACCATTGCCCTCATGGCCACAATGACATCTCGAGAACATCACAGTCTTATTACTCTTTTACGGACAAAGTACATGAATGAGACTGAAGAATTCAATTATCTCATTAATATCCTTGTTATCGCAACCTACACATCAAAAACTAACGCACGCCGTACACACCGTTAATGCACATTATTTATAGATAATCGTACTTAAGCACGTCTCATATTATTCTCGGAGTTTATGTATCTCGCACGTATGTTTCTACTAGTTTGATTCATCCTTTACTTACTATAGGAACATAGTCTTTGTTAATCCAGTAGGTTCGAGCGCTCAGGTGAGCTCGAGCACTCAACTTCGTAAATTCTAGAATCCTACTTCTTTACATTATTAAATTGTATATACATTGAAGTACTACTCTATTAGAATAAAGTACAGCTTCAATCAAGCACATGCAAACATGATTAACAAGTATATCTCAACGTACAACTAACTCAGCTCATTGTTCCATGCTACATATCATGGTGTTGGAAAAAAAACAGTTCCAATGCGTAGCAGAAGGATAGATACAGTTCAAAAATTTAGATCTACTTCTCGTTTATATTACACGAAATATATATACATGCACCCACATATATATACACTTACAAATAAATGATTAGATATACCTTTGTGATTTGTTGAATCTTTTGGAGAACTCTTCTACGATTCCTATGATGATTCAATCCCAATAAACTTCATCGAACAAAGATGTACTCATTAGAAGGACTAAACGATCTCTGAATGACTTGAATTTTTCACAGTAGCTTCGTCTCGACGTCGACTTCGATGTGTCTAAAATTCATCCACATTCGATCAGTATTGAGCAGTCCAAACATCTTTTAGTGTACGTTGTCAGAGTCTAGCAATCTTCACTCCTATGTCTCTTGAATGGCCATGGAGGCTAGGGTTTGGTGGAAACCCTTCTAGAATGTGAAAAAATGCAACTTATTAATTCTGCTCGCAGGCCCCCCTATTTATAAGCTTCTTAAATGACCTATTGCTGGTTCCTGGAACCTATCCCCAGTAGCTAATTTGTGGGACAAACCAATTTCTGGAACCTTTACCCAGTAACCGGTTTGTCACGCAAACCGGTTTATGGTACCCTTTTCCCTTTCTCCTTTGCATCCAAACATTCCTTCGAGCTAAAAGTAGGACTCCTAGGTTCTTAATTACTGGCTCCTACCAACTATTAATTCTATCTATCTAAACTCTTAACGAAGGAATAATAATTAATCAATTATCATTATCTTCACTATATAATGATAATTGCACTCCAGTGCATAAGAATAAAACCACACTTCTATTAACGATTCGTAGCCTTGTATAATATGACACTAATATCCCTCTACATTTCCAGTATTCATATTTATCACTGGGATATATGAATAACAACATTGTCTACCCAATTGATAAATATATCTTATATTCCTCGAGTATTAGTCACCACTCCTAAATTACCAAACATGTCTGCAACAACTTGTTGACATGGCTGCGCAGCTCTCAGTAATCAACCAATGACATTCTCTAGGGAATACTTACTCTATTGTAAAGAACAAATCTTTACAAGACGGTAGATTCCATCTTGATAATATCCCAATACAATAAACTTGATCACCCAAGATACCCAAGTGTTGATCTTGAAGACCTCACTGACTGTTAACTCAAAGTAACTAAACATACGGCTTGTGTCCATTACTATCTCAGGATTAAGGGCATGTATCTTATAAAGTTTGAGTTTCTATTAACTGTGACAGATTTTCTTGTTAATAGGTATGACTCATAGCCCGTCAATATAAGTCATGCATTAGCATATTAGCTTAGAGTCAAACACTCTTGTGAGTGAGAATCATCACTCTATCATATAGAAGTTAATCATGCTACTGTGTATACCTGATAAGTTATTCAATCTTACCATCCACTGTGACTTATTTAAAATAAGGAATAGTAATTCACATCTCCTATGTGTATTCTCATACACATATGAATTACATACAATGACATTCAAGGATAACAACCTAACCATTCATCTCATGAATTGACATACATAAATGTATTATAATTTCCATTGTCAAACTAACTGATTTGAGGGCACAATCCCAACAATCTCCCACTTGCACTCACAACCATTTAGTATTAATTCTAACCCCAAATGTTATCTATGTGACTCATCAAAATCCTTAGCTAGTCAGGTTTTCTAAAGGGATTTTCCAGATCATCAGCTGACTCGATCTATAATACTCTCAACATCGATAAGTTATCCTATGTCCCCAAACAAATGACGTCACCAGACACTACTAGATTTTGATTTTCTCAAAATCCAAATGTGATAAGAAAATTAGAATTCTACACGACAAATTCGAACTTAGTCTAAAACAGCATAGCCCAGCATATACCCTCTAGTTCTTTTCAAGCCCTAGAGAATAAGCTATACGACTATCCATCAAATTGAACATAGTTTGGATATCTGTCAAAATAACCCTAACGGTATAACAGATTTTCAGTACTAATGTCAAATACATGAGGCTGCCCATAGCCAAAGCATATGGTATACCTTCCATACAACCTCTCTCACCTTGTGTCTTAAGACACTAGACCTGAGAGAATATTAGGCCAAGTCCAAGAAGGGTAAGACCCCATTCTACGAATTCCTTACGTCAAAATTATTCAGTAACATACCAATATTAAAAGTCTGAGATAATCTCATTATCTTTAACTTTACGTTCTCGAATGAGCACAATTCATAGAATATAGCTCACCTCTGCTAGTTCACAAATATTAAGTATACTGAATAACTTGACCTCCACTATTGATAACACATATTTATCAGTCTCAATGATAAAGATGTCATCAACACTTAGAAACTATAATTACCACCACAATTCCTTTACAAGAAACATCCTATGAACACAAGATACATCCTTATTTTAGACGAATCTAAAATGTTTTGACTACTATGTTTAAACCAGATGTTCTTATCTCTGTATGTTTCCTCACCATAAAACTATCCAGTTGCTATATGCAGATGTTCACATCAAAATTATCTTTCCCAGAAGTTATCTTGACATCTATCTACATAATCTCAGAATTGAGATTTACAACACTAGAGAAGAGGATTCTAATAGAATCAAGCATAGCTATAATAGCCCTGGCTTACCTTCGGATATCATCCTCTTTTCCTTTTGTAAATACTTATACACCCCATAGGCAAAAGCATTTACTAAATACCCTGACATGATTGGAGTACAAACTATCTAACTTCAACATTCATTGTTCAATGCTCTGAATCTCCATCGGACATTGCCCATTTGTAATTAGAAGGATCATATTCAAAGAATCTATCGGCGTAGCTAACAATCCTCCCACTAGAATGATGTACCGGTGCAGGAATAGATAATGGCGTAGTAAATTCTAGTTTAAAAAATTTATAAATTACTTTGAGAGACTAATACCTTTATTCCTTCTTTCTCAAGAATTATCTTCCTCTTTGGATGCCCTACAAAAGTATCATACTTTCAATATTAATTCCAAACCACTCATCTTTCCCTTACACACGAATGCTAGACATTGTTATCCAAACATTCCATGAAACAGGATTTGCATCCTTTCTACAACTTTGAGATTGTCTATAGGAAAGATTTTCTTCGATTAAGATTAAGCACATACATTGTGTCACGCCTTGAGGTACCGAAAATTGGGAAAAATGAATTTCCTTTATGGGTTCGTGGACACATGACTGGTTGATTAACCATCTTGTCCTTTCTAACTCCACAAATGCCTTCATAAGGGAAATACTAGAGCATAAACATCACTTAATCTAAACTAAAACATAATTACAGTAAAGGGACATATAACTATTACAATAACTACAAACTTATTACATGAGGCCATACTAATCTTATACATAAGCTTAAACACTGAAATAACTATCCCCTGTTCTCCAACTTGGCTCTAACCTTTCTTGGCTCCTCGTTATTGCATCCAGAGCTCACCCTCATGCCTTAATAAAACCTGCAACACTCTGGACATGAGAATGTCCAAGGCATGAAATGCCGTCATCTTTGGAACAAAGCTGAGTGAGTAACACAACCACGCAATAGTCTATACACCAAATTGTTTCTCTATTTGCATCATAGTTTTAGTATCTTGAGATACGATAACTTTCTTATCAAAAGACGCATTCTTTCATGGGCATGGCAAAGGTTTCAATTAAAACCTTAAGGTAGAACACATATCTCAATACTTCTTTTATAGAATACATTCTCCTTTTGTTAATGCCGTCAGTGATTAAGTTACGCAAGGGGAATCTTTAGGGTTACTACCATTAAAGTGAGTGATTCATCATTTCTTATTCTCAGAACCATGTCTCATTCAAACCCATGATTCATCATTTAGCCCAGAACTGAACTGACCAACGACATTGATTGAAAGAAAACTTAACTCCAAATGCATTTACCAGTCAAGAAATAACAACTCTCGACAATGAACCGCTTGATTGAACACATCACTAATGATCCTTATAATATGTGTGTGGGATATTAACAATAACTTGGTCGAACACGTTATGCCAATCCTCAGGTCACCCGCACGTAGCCGAACACTTCATGCCGATCCTCATACCAAGGGTACGGGATATTAACAATCACTTAGACAAACACGTCATATTGATCCTCAAGTCACCCATACTTGACCAAAGACATCATGCCGATCCTCAGTCCAAGGGTGTAGAAAAATAATCAACCACTTGATCGAACACATCATGACGATTCTCAGGTCATCCACACTTGGCCGGGCACATCACGCCGATCCTCAGATCAAGAATACAAAACATAACTCCCCAATTGACTCCACAGGATTACCGAAAGATTGACTCCGCAAGAAGTATCCAAACATAACACGAAGGAACACAAATCAGCTTTGACCGGAAGTCACACGACGAGAAACGAAGTTCAACGTCCCTTATTCGCATAAATCCGTTGTTGAAGGTTTTATCGTTATTTTACACGTTTGTACGTTTCGTAGTTTATTTCAATAATAACATTCATTTATACTTCCGAAGTTACGTTACACATTCATCACTCAGTTTTATATCATAACATACGTACGATGAAACTTAGCCAATTACTATCAATGCAATAATCATGCCATACAACATAGTTATAGCTTGGGTATGAACTCGAAATGGTCAAATCACATTATATTCATAACAGTAGAAGTATAGCATATAGCTCATGGATCTTTAAACATGGATTTGATACCAACAATTATATAGATAAAACTCTTGACATGCTCATCTATGCGATAGCACTTACCATAGCACAAATATTCATAGCAATACATATTCCAAGGAAAATATAGCATCATGCATAACACATTACCATACAACACATCATTTAGATAGATTATAAGTATGTTAAATTAGTCTTATTAGGATTAGAGTGAGGTTAGGAAACTCACCTCGAGTCACCGATCCTTGAAAGCAACTACACATCAAGTGCTTCAATAACCACTAGAAGAAACAGAATAAAGTATAAGAACGAGATACAGGGGCAAAATGGTAATTTTACCAAATGAGGATATAAAACTTAAGATAGTGACCTATATGTCATTCTAAGTCCAACGCCATTGACTAGACTCAAATTAGAGTCCGTCGCGTTTTACGGGATAATATGCAGGGCTTACTGCACTAATGCGGGCCCTAAAAGACAGGCTGTATTTATTTATTTTTTGACCGAGTTGAAAGATCAACAAACTGTAAGGAAATATTCTAGACATTATTCTAAGACTCTGGGAACTGGCCGCGTAATTTTCGGAGTCCTAGATTATTTGTCACGTCCCGGAGCAGCATAAATAGAGAAAAATAAATTTCCTTTATGGGTCCATAAGGAATGACAGGTGAAAGTCACTAATAATCCACACCACACAGTACTAGTCCAAAAGAAAAGCAACAGTAAACAACTGAGAATAACACACAGTGCTTACTATTACAAAATATCAAAGTATGGTCCACAGGATCACAACAGGTCTGAAGACAACAGATGCCCAAGTACCCGCTAACAAAAGGTTTAACAGAACAATTGAAAATATAAAACTAGCTATAAATCCTTCAGCCTTCAACTAGCGTACGGATAGTCTCAGCGTAGTAATCCTTCCTGGCGTAAATGTCATTGGTGGGGCCCTTCTCTGGATAACACTCATCAGTGTACTGGTCATTACCTGCAGAATAAGGGGCAGGGTATTCTGGACGGGGAAAGTCCAGGCAATAAAAGGCCGTCAGCTTACTGAGAGCTGAGTGAGCATAAACTAACGAGGTACCAGTTATCTGAAGTAAACACGAGCTTATGAAACGCGGGTTAACATCTTATTATAAAGATAACATTATCTTGTTCCTTTATCTATCCTTGTAAACCGACCCTTATTGTCTTGTTACTCAAATCACGACATTTAACAAACTCTGATTTCATGAACTGACTCAATCGTTTAACTCTAGGGATACACCTCCATTTCGTCCACCGCTTTTAAGAGCATATGCACAGCTCACCACATGTCATGGACTCCACGTCAGTCCGTCCCCCAGCTTTTAAGAGCATATGCACAGCTCACCGCTTATTAGGGACACAACGTTTCCAATAAGGCATATCATTCTATTGCCACGACTTAACGTCATCTACTAGTGATCCCAACTCACCGCTTTTAAGAGCATATCATAGATGATCCAGTCTATCTTAGGACTTATTTGGTCCAGCTCACCGCTTTTAAGAGCATATTCACAGCTCACCGCTTTTAAGAGCATATCATGACCGAACGTCCATCCCCGTACTATTCCCAGAACTTATCAAACCTACTTACGTTCCATTCTAACATCGACACATGATAATTCCCAATGTGGCCTGACTACTCTGAATGAAAGAAAACGGACATCGAACTCATACAAGAATTTCATAGTATCTAACGTTGTCAGATTTATACATATGCTATTAATCATACTTATCTGTGTTGTCACATTATCCCTGATAACCCCCAAATCGTAAAATGGAAGTCCGTATTGGAAATCGAACAACAAAACCTCTTATAAAATACATAGGCAAAGAAAATCATGTTCTGATCATTCCAATCGATTGGGACTAAGTCCAACCGATTGGTATAAAATCATATCAATCGATTAAGAAAACAGGCAATCGATTGGATCTTAAGTAGTGGCAATCGATTGCTAACATTTTCAATCGATTGGGATGTCAATCGATTGGATCTCAAATAGTGGCAATCGATTGCTAACATTTTCAATCGATTGGGATGTCAATCAATTGGATCTCTATCCAATCGATTGGATCCAGACTGATGGCAATCGATTGAGATTTATGTCAATCGATTGACACTTCGTCCTCACCAGCAGATTGTAAAAATAGCCTATATAAACGTACACTACATGCATTTAACCCATCTAAACTTCATAATAACTTATATAAACTTCATATAGAGGGACCAAGTGAGTTAGAACTCACCAAGGGTGCGTTTGGCTTGTGTTTAAGCTTGAAATCTCCAAGCTCTCTCTCTTCCTTCTTTCTTCTTCCTCCTTGTCGGGTTCTCTCTCTTCTCTTGCTTTTCCTCCGTCTTTCTGCTTCTTCTTCTTCCTCCCAACTGCCAAGGGCAGTGAGTGTGTGTGAGGGTGTGTATAAATATAGATATATAGATAGATATATGTATATCTCTCAAGAGGTATGTCTCTCTCTCTCTCAAGGCTGCCAAAATGACCCAAGGCCATAAATGAACGAGTATATATAGGGGTTAAGAGTGCCACACGTTTAAAGCTCAAGAAAAGAAGAAAATCTGTCTCAACTTATACCAATCGATTGGGACACAAGTCAATCGATTGGGAACAGATATTTGTAGTCAATCAATTAGAATAATGTTAATCGATTGGGATGTTGACACGTAGTCAATTTTAGTCGGTAAAATGGCAATCGATTGGGAATATGTCAATCGATTGGTATCCGAAAAGTGTCAATCGATTGGGAATATGTCAATCGATTGGGAACCAAAATTCATCAAAAGGAAGAGAAAGTTTATACGAGTATAGAAATGAAATACCAGGTCTTATTAATATACCAAAATACAGGGTATTACATCATCCACCACTCAACAAAAGATTTCATCCACGAAATCAAAAGCAACATGATCTAAAATAAAAACGAAAACTTCTCGCGCATCTCTGACTCTAGTTCCCACGAAGATTCTCCTTCATCGTGATGCTTCCACTGAATTTTGACTAACGAAATCTCTTTGTTCCTGAGTTTCTTGATCCCTCGATCCAGAATACGAACATGTCCTTCATTGAATGTAGCGTTATTGTGGACTTCAATGTCTTCAAAGCTGATCTCATGCGCTGGGTTGTGAACACACTTCCTCAGCATACTGATGTGGAAAACATTGTGCACTCCTGACATCTTTGGCGGCAATGCAAGGTGATAAGCGACCTTCCCAACACACTCTAGAATCTCAAATGGTCCGATGAAACGTGGCGATAATTTGCCCCTTTTCTGACCAAATCTGACGATTCTTCGAACAGGTGAAACCTTGAGTAATACGTGATCTCCAATGGCAAACTCCAAGTCTTTGCGTTGCTTGTCAGCATAACTCTGGTATCTGGTCTGGGCTGTCTTCATCTTCTCACGTACGACTTGAATCTTCTCACTGGTTTCTCGTACCATCTCTGGCCCAAGAAGTTGACTATCTCCGACTACGGTCCAACATAGCGGCGATCGGCAAGGTCTTCCGTACAAAGCTTCGAATGGTGCCATATCTATGCTTGAATGATAACTATTATTATAGGCGAACTCAATCAGAGGTAAGTGTATCTCCCAAGAACTCTCAAAATCAATGACACAAGCGCGTAACATATCTTCCATCACTTGATTAATTCTTTCAGTCTGTCCATCGGTCTTCGGATGAAAAGCTGAACTCAAGTTCAATGTCGTTCCCATCGCTGTCTGGAGACTCTTCCAAAATTCTGCAGTAAAACGCGAATCTCAGTCTGACACAATAGATACAGGTACTCCATGTAATCGTACAACGTGTTGTAGATACATTCGGCTCAAACGTTCTACTGAATACATCATGCTATAGGCGATAAAATGTGTCGTCTTAGTAAGTCGATCCACGATTATCCATATAGCATCGTGATTTTGCTGTGACTTCGGCAATCCTACCACAAAATCCATGGTTATGTGTTCCCATTTCCATTGAGGAATAGGTAACGGCTGTAGAAGTCCAGGTGGTTTCTGATGTTCTGCCTTTACTTGTTTACAAGTAAGACCCTGAGCTACATACTCATCCACTTCTCGCTTCATTCCTTCCCACCAGAAATTTCTCTTCAAGTCCTTGTACATCTTCGTACTTCCGGGATGAATCGTCATCCGTGACTTATGAGCTTCATCCAATATGTCTTTTCGGAGACTTTCTTTATTAGGTACACAGAGTCTATCTTTACATCGTAAAGCTCCGTCGGTACTAATATTCCAGACTTCTGGTTCCTTGGCTGTCATCTTGGTGAACCATAACTTTAAATCCTCTGCTGTCTGTTGAGCCTCTATGATACGACTGATCAAAGTCGGTTGTACCATAAGACATACAAAATGTTGTCCTTTCATTGGCTCCACTGGCTGAAGATCAAATTCAGCAATTTCTTCTAATGCTCTCCATTCTCTAATTAGAAATGCAGCGATCACTAGCCAAGGTTTACGGCTCAAAGCGTCTGCTACTACGTTTGCTTTACAGGGATGGTATTGCAAAGAAAAGTCATAGTCTTTGAGTAATTCCATCCACTTTCGTTGTCGCATATTCAACTCCTTTTGAGAGAACAAATACTTCAAGCTCTTATGATTGGAAAACAAGTCAAACTTTTCTCCATAGAGATAGTGTCTCCAAATTTTCAATGCAAACACTATTGCTGCTAATTCCAGATCATGCGTAGGATAATTTTTCTCATGTACCTTTAATTGTCTTGATCCATATGCGATAACATTTCGATCTTGCATAAGCACACACCCGAGTCCTTGGTACGATGCATCACTGTAGATTACATACTTTTCTCCACTCTTAGGTAATGCGAGTACTGGTGCAGAAGTCAATCTTTCTTTTAACTCCTGAAATGCACCCTCATGCTTGTCTGTCCATTCATACTTCATCTCTTTCCTGGTTAAGTTTGTCAAGGGTCCTGCTATCTTGGAAAATCCTTCGATGAATCTTCTGTAATATCCTGCTAAACCGAGGAAACTTCTGACTTCAGTCGCATTCGTCGGTCTGTTCCAGCTTAAGACTGCATCAATCTTAGATGAGTCTACCAAAATACCTTCCTGATATATAATATGTCCCAAGAATTTGACTTCCTGTAGCCAAAACTCACACTTGCTGAACTTTGCATACAACTTGTTATCTCGAAGTGTCTGCAAGGCAACTTGTAAATGCTCCTTGTGATTCTCTTTTGTCTTTGAGTAGATCAGTATATCATCAATGAACACAATAATGAATTTATCCAGATATAGTCTGAATACTCTATTCATCAAGTCCATAAATACTGCTGGCGCATTCGTCAATCCAAAAGGCATAACAAGAAACTCGTAATGCCCGTATCTTGTCCTGAATGCAGTCTTCGATACATCCTCTGGTCAAACTAACAATTGGTGGTATCCTGAACGTAAATCGATCTTGGAAAAGATCCTAGATCCTTGTAACTAGTCGAATAGATCATCTATCCGAGGTAATGGATATCTATTCTTAATCGTAACCTTGTTCAACTCCCTGTAGTCTATACAGAGTCGAAGTGTTCCTTCCTTCTTCTTTACAAATATAACCAGTGCTCCCCAAGGTGACGTACTTGGATGAACAAATCCTAGATCTTCAAGCTCTTGAACTTGCTTCTTCAGTTCCAACATCTCGGTTGGTGCCATCCTATATGGAGTCTTAGAAATAGGCAATGTACCAGGTACTAATTCCACGCAGAAGTCTATTTCTCTTTTCGGTGGAAGTCCTTTAATATCCTGAAATACATCTAGAAAGTCTCGTGCAATAGGAATTTGATCCATCGTAAGCTTCGTACTCGTACTAATGATCGTAGCCAAACCACTCGTAAGAAACAGGTCGCTTGTCGGTTGACACTGAAATCTGATCGTTGGCTTTCCTTTTATTGGAAATACAATCGTCCTAGTAGGGTAATCCAAATTGGCACCATATTTAGTTAACCAATCCATCCCTAGGATAACATCGAATTCTGACATCGACAGAACTACCAAGTCTGCTGGAAGATTCCTATCTCCCAAAGTCAATGGGCAATCTCTACACACTTTACTCAACTTAGCTGTCACTCCCAACGGTGACACAGCATTCAGTGTTGACTCAAGTGTCTGGGGTTCTAAGCCCAACTGACGCACAATCTTAACAGCAATAAAAGAACGTGCGGCTCTAGTATCAAATAAAGCTTTAATTGGACTATGAAAGAGTACAAGCGTACCTTCCAAATGTTGCTGCTCATCAGCATTAAAGCCTACTTTTCCTGGAATAATAGCATTCATCCTGGTATGCTTAGGAGGTCCTTGGATTCCTTGCACTGGGACTCCGTAGTATCCTCCTCGTGGTGCACGACAATCCTTGATCAAGTATCCTGGTTTGTTGCAGTTGCGACAGACGATATCTGGCCTGCGATTTGATCTGTAGACAGTGCAGTTCCTTGAAATATGTCCTGGCTTTCCATAGTTAAAACATCCTCCACTATTGCTTGGTGGGGCTGTTAGTGATGCCTGCGGCTGTAGTTCTCGCTGTTGATTTTGCTGGGGTCAATTATAACCTTGCTGAGGTTTCCTGTCTCCTTCCCAGATTCTGTTGCTGCCTTGAAAGTTTTCCTGAGGTCTCCATCCTTGGGTATTTCTCGGTTGTCGATTAGGGAAATTTCTCTGTTGAAACCCTCGTGACGACTGAGGTCGATTTGTCTGTGATTGCTGTACTGGATTAGCATCCTTTTCTAATCCTGTAGCAAATCTAACAATTTCCTCATAAGACTGGTTCAGATGACCAACCATCATATGTCTGAGGTGGGGGTTCAGTCCTTGGTGAAATCTCTTCACCTTCTTCTGCGGAGTGTCTATCATATGCTGAGCAAATCTGGATAAACGCTCGAACTGTGTTGTGTATTCTCGTACATTCCATCCTCCTTGGATCAAATTGAGAAAGTTCCTTTCCTGTTGATCTCTCTCATCTTCTGGAAAATACTTATCCAAAAATCTGCCTTTGAATGTCTCCCACGACATAGCTCTAGCGGCATCGATCCCAATTGTGGCTCGCTCAGCTTCCCACCAATCTGCGGCGGCATAAGTGAGCTGAAACATAGCAAGGCGACGTTTCTCTTGTTCGTTGCATTCCAATGCTTTAAATATTAACTCCATCTCTCTTATCCATTATTCTGCTTTCCATGGTTCTGTTAGTCCATCGAACTTTTCGGGACGTAACCCACGAAAATTTGCTAACAGCTTATCTCCAGTCTGTCTTGGTGGCGGGGGTGCAAGAAGTCTCTGGTGGGTGGAGTGATTATATGTATCCCCCACATGCTCCATCCTCTGCATAAATGCTTCGAAAATTCCCGTCGAATCCATCCCTTCCGGAATAGGTGCTCCATTACGTGCTTGGTGATTTCTTAAGGGTCCTACCATGATGCTAACGAGTATCGCCTACAAGAGACATATTGATCAGCTGAAAGTCTTCTCATAGGAATGAACTCAAGATAGAACGAGAAACAGCAAAACTAACAATTCTACTAAACAACACAGCACAACGCAACAACCAAACAATAACAAAAGTACCGCTCGTATATATATATATCAAAAGATGTACCGTATAGTACACACTAGTCAAACTGTGTACCAATTTTGACCACACTGATAGGATTTAGGGTGGACAACGTCTTGGAGGATTCGATGATGAAAAGTACCCCGTGGAAGGTACTGGATTCCACACAATCAGAAGATCGGACTTCGGAAAGTGACTTCAAGCTCAGAAAAGCCCTTTTCCATGGATAAATCCCGGTTTTGTCAAAATCATCTCTCAGAATTCATATTCTCTCAGGGTTATATGAACATTAAGTGTTCTAAACGCAGTATTCTAGGTATCCAGAGATTCAATTTTAAAGAAAAGTTCGAAATCGACGCACATTTGAAAGCAATTTTGGAAAAGACGTCATTTGATTTCAAAAAGACGACGAAAGTTCCGGAGGACTTCCGGACTTCAATTGGACTTCAATTCTCATTATAAAATCTCTGGAAATATTTTTATATTGAAATTCAACCTGACAGCTTTCCAACGGTACGTAAACGGACGATTTCGGACACCAAAAAGCATTTTTACAAAAATCTGGAAAAGCAGTGCACGTGATTTTTGAAACAGAGCTTGTGGGTGACCAGAGGGACCCAAATAGTAAATGGCGGTTTTGGGTATGGGGGTGGCGGGTCCCACCATAACCGCCACTTCCATTTGTGTCCTCCACGGAGCTTTTTGAGTTCCAGACCCTTCTAGAAGCTTCCCACTGCGAGGAAATTGCTTGGAAATTGCATTTAGGCTCCGAAATGGCCATTTTAACCCTCTTTTAAGCTCTAAAAATCCTGTTTTAACCCTGAAACTTAAGAGCTAAGTCTTCAAAACTCTATATAAGATCTCATACATCTCATATGAGATCACATCTTAACACATTAGACACTTGGAAGAGATACACTTGAATATACTTAGAGATACAAACACACATAGAAGCACATACAAGAGAGATAAGTATACTTTGAATATACTTTCAATTTAGGTGAATTCTAGAGAGAGAAAATTATGAATTGAATTTAGATTAACTTAGGCTAATTAGACCACAATTTGAACATCAATTGCCTCCCTCAACTTCCATGGATGAGTGCTTGAAGAACACTTGAATAACACTTGAAGAAGAAGATCTTCAAATCAATTTTGGTCTTGTAATTGAGAATCCTCCAAGAGGTAAACACTATAGTTCATCTCTAATTCCTACTTTGTATATATAGATCTATAAGATTTGGATCTAACTTAGTTCTATTTCTACTTATTAGAACACTCATCTTCTTCCTCTCATGTTCTTCACACACTCACATAGTTAGATCCAAATCTCTTTGATTTTTATTGATAATTTACAATTAGAGATTGTTTTTCACTTTGATTTTCAATTTTGGTTTCATTCTTCAATTTTAGTTTAGATTCATGCATACATGATTATATATATATACATATATCTATTTTGAATTCCATGATGGTTTGGAAATATGATCTATGAGAAGGATGATTTCTATGTTCATACCTATCTCTTGATTATTCCTATTACCTAGAATTCCTATTGAATTTCATCTCCAACATGATATTTATAAGTCCCTTTGATCCTTGATCTAAAAGTTCTTCATAGAACTTGAGGGCTAAATTGATTGGGAATCATGATAATTAAGTTGATCTATGAGTTTGATCTCTCTAATAAGCTTCAACTATCACTAAAATGTTTTCCTCACACTTTAAAATGAACTAGATAAAAATTCAGCAAAGCAGATTGGTTTTGTCCATTAGATTTGGTCCATCAAAACCCATAGTTTGATGGATTTCAAATTTTCTGGGTAAACTTTGATGAATTAGCTTTCATCCGGTCCGTTTTGAGAGCTTTTAGGATTCATATACTATTTTTAGAAATTGTTGAGAAATCGGTTGACAGATTTGAACATCGTCTCTTTGTGCTTGAATTTCAGAAAATCTATAATAGTTATCGACGTTCCGCTTTTTGGGGATGATTCCTAACTCATATATCTATATGCCGATGTAAAATCGTGAGCATACGATCGAGTTAGGATCGTTTTCTAAGCGTTTAAAGTTGATACAACTATTCTGGAATTTTCTAAGTTTAATTACAAATATGATTATGTATACAAAATGGTCATACCTTGATCACTCAACAACAATTGATGAATAAAACTTGGTTTAGAAATCACCTAGGATAAATGGATGAGAGATCAAAAGCTTAAATCAACTTGGTTAACATGATTCATGAACTTCTATTATACTTCTATTATGTTTTGCATTCATTTGTCAAATGATACCAAATTTCCAGAATAACAGAGTCTGTTTAAAACACTTTTTCAGAAACCTTGTGATTACAGAATGTCCATGGGTTTATTTTTATCATATACTACAATGAAATAGCTTTCTTTTGACACCAAATAGAGCTTCATATGATTTTTGTAGATTTAATTATGATTTTTACAAGAACAATGGACAGTCCTGATCCACTGTTCCCAAAACATTTATTTCTCAAACAATAAAATTGATATTGAGGTCCCACTTTTTGGAGAAGTTCCCTAAGACATGTATCTAACTTTCTGTAAAAGGGTTTTTATCCAGCTCATGTTTAAGACCACTTTTGATAGGATTCATTAGAGGTTGCTGAATCTGGAAATTTGATTGATGACATGTTTTCTTTGTTTATCATGCATATCATTTGTTTGCTTGTATTTTTGCAATGCTTGGGTATTCTTTGGTGTATTAGTGCAGAGAATTAAGTGCCTCGGACCCGGACTTCGATTTGTGGTTTGCCTCGTCTACATGTGGCTTAGTGCCCATGTATCGTGTACTATCTCTATCCTTTCTCTTAGAATTTTTCTAGGTTTACAACTTTGATTTCAACGACACAATTCCTTTAGGATAGTCTCCGTTTATATGATTATTTGTTAGAGACATCTTATCTAGGATTGTTGCATGATTGCATTGCACGTTTCCATTCTTTTTGCTTTCGCAACTCCGCTTGAGTCAACCAATGTAAGTCTTCTCGTTCCCTTTGCATATCATGACATGTTTACTTTATTTGCATCGGTCCCGGGCGGGACTAGCCACTGTGAGTATACTTCTCCCTTATATTACATGAGCATCCGCTTTCTACTTGATTTAGTCTCTTGAAATGATTTTCATTAGATGTTTCTTTTTGCCATGTATATACCTATCTAGTATGTTTGAGGAAACAACATCTATTATGAATTAATAACAAGGATATTTGAATCAAGGCCTACCATTCGGTAGGGCGAGGAGGGGGTGCTTTAGTCCTGCTTGGGCTCCTTCCCCTCTCGTACCAAGACCCCCGAACCTTGTTTCTGGTAATGAAAGGCGAGTAACCTTATTCAATTTTGGGCGAGTCAAACTTGGGTTTCCTAATTCCCGATAAAAATTAGGTGGCGACTCTTTGTCTCTAGGATCGCGTGAGGAAGTCCTAGTTTTCCCTGAAGTGTGCTCCTTGGGATCCGTCCAGGGACACTATCGAGGGAGAGCGTCAGGACCTCCTCATTCGCAGTGGTCCACAATCTGGCGACTCTGCTGGGGATTTGAACATGAAACCGATGGTTTCTTGTTCTTCGAGGGTTTGACTTGAACCAATGAATATCCTTGTTATTAATTCAATAATCATGTTGTTTCTGCCTGCATTTGCACTTGCATTGTTCTTTCACCGCGACTGCTTGAGATCATTGCCTTGAAGATAGAGGGCCCTCTTTCCTCTATTTGTCAAGAGTTTTGGTAGCATGTAGTCACCGTTAGCCTTGTACCGCGTGCGGTATATAGAGCCTATGTGTGAACGGCACGCCCTCGGGGAGGCGGTCAACCACACCGCTGAGCTTGCTAATGGACCCTTTATGAGACTAAAACCCGGCCTTTGCATATAGTTTCTATAGAACCCTTCAATTAGGATCTTGATTATCATCTTTGATTAGGACAATGTGATGAATTACTTGCGCTTGCCCGTAAGGGATTATGTGGATGATGAGGACGTGTATGCGAAGGCATCATCAAACCTTGTATGGTGGATTCCTCTAGGATAGTATGGTCTTTATCCGAACATCCAATCATTATTTGAGGACAATTTTGAAAATTTTTGAAACTATAAGCACTTCTTTGAAAAACCCCAAGTCTTTTGAAAATTCCAAGAATATCCCTTTTGAAAACTCGCTTTGAAATTCACTTTCAAATTCTCCTAGATTTTTAGAGAAATCCAAAATTCCTACTTTGATGATTCAATTTCAAATTCTCCTAGATTTTAGAGAATTTCAAAAAAAAAAAAAAAATTTTACTTTGGTCTTCAAGAAATCATGATGATTCAATTTCAAAATCTTCCTCTCAGATCTTAGAATTTCAAAATTCCCACCTCAATTTTTAAGAATCATGATTTCTCACCACAAGCATTGATGGTTCAAAAATTCTTTTGAAAATTACAAATCTCCCCATCTCTTTCAAAGATTTTCATGAAAAATTTCAATTTTGAAAACATGAACCATCAAGAATTTCAAAACTCAAAATCCTTGGATAATGATTGGATTAGTAGGGTGATTAGCATACTCAAGGAATCTTATGTGCTTATGTGCTGATGTGCTAGGTCTAAGCTAGATTAAGGTGCATTGCATTTAGATTAGATTGCATTTCATCTGCATTTGCATGCACTACACGAGCATTGCATATACGACTCACGAGTGCGACGCCTCTAATATACTTTTAAAAAAAGAAAAGTTTTGTTTTCCTCAGAATTTTGAAAGCTTGAAAAGTTTTCTTTGATTTTAAGAAAAATGTTTTTTGAAAAAGGAAATGATTTTCCATTTATGATTTCCATCTTTGTAAATCCACCTTCTTATATCATTCTTTGAAAAATTCTTTTGCAATAAAGATACCTGATTATTTGAAAATCCCTAAATAAACCAGATAAGAAAAGATAGGACCGAAAAGTTGTACTCCTTTCTGGGTTAGAGCTCCGAACAGCCGTTTGATCAGATCAGGGTTAGAAGAAGGAACAGCCGAGTCGACTAGGGTTGAAGATATGACATACGAAGCGGATATGGAAGCCAGATTGGCCGCAATGCAAGCTGCCTTGGATCAGAGCAGGGAGCAGAATCGAGAACAACTTGCCACTATGATGAGAATGATTGAGCAGCTAACTAATCCACCACCACCACCTCCAGAGCATCATGAAGAAGAAGATTTTGGGGAGACAGTTCAACCAAAGGTTCAGCTAGATCAGGAAATTCAGGACAAGTTGGCCAAGATCGACAAACTAGAGAGTGTGATCAGAAAGAGCAAAGGGGTGGATGAGTATTTGTTCGATGTTGAAGGGTTGTGTGACGCTCCAAAAGCCAAACTCCCAGAGAAGTTTAAGATGCCGCATATTGAATTTTTCAATGGAACCGGAAATCCAAAGAGCTATCTGAGGCTTTATGTAGGAACTTTGCAGCCCATGGGCATTGGATCTGACCTCTTCGCTCTATTGTTTCCAAGAGTTTTGAGTGGAGCAGCACTTTCATGGTACTTGACGTTGGAACCAGCCATAACCAGAGATTGGGAGGCATTGGCCAAAGCTTTCGTGGCTCAATATTCATATAACCAGTTGTTTGATGTAACTGCAAGAGATCTAGAAACCACCCGACAAGAGTACAGGGAATCCTTCGCAGGTTTCCTTACTCGTTGGAGAGCTAAAGCTGCTCAAATGACTAGCAGGCCAGCGGAAAAAGATCAGGTCCGAATGATCATCAAGAATCTACAGCCCGAATACTTGGAAAGGCTAGAATTTCAGTCCATTGTGAGTTTCGAACAGCTGTTTGATGTGGGAACTTTGATAGAAGATGCCATTAGAGATGGAAAGATCAAGAAAGAAAGCACGAGCAATCGATACAGAAAGACAGAAAGGCCAGTCTATCATCAGTCTGCTGACGTCAACACACTATCTCCTCAGCCTTTTCAGAAAGAGCGTCGAAGTATGGCTAATGCAAGAGGAAGTCAAAATCAGAAACAGTCGAGAGAGAAAAGAGAATTTTCCGACTTGGGGATGCCACTAAGCACCGCACTTGAAAGAATGATAGAAAAAGGGTACTTGCAGAAATTGGAACCTAAACCAGAGCCAAATCCACTTCCACCGGGTTTCAAAACAGAGTTCTTTTGTGACTTTCATCAAGGCCGTGGACATAGCACAGATAGATGCTGGAGACTTCGCCATGAAATTGAAGACTTGATTGAAAAAGGGGTCATCTCCCCTCCTCCCTCTCAGCCAAATGTTCAGAAGAATCCTCTCCCTAATCATAAGGGGAACATGCCAAATGTTAACTTTGTAGAAGAAGGATCTCAGATTTATAACCCAAAGACCTACATCACATCCTCGAATCAACCAGCTATGGATGTTCAACTTCCGGAAGACGCTGCAATTTGCATCTTGAGGAATATGGAAGAGGAAGAATGGGTCGAAGAAGCACTGGCTTTTGAAGAAGAAATAGCCAACGGAAATCTTACAATTGAATGGTGGGATCCCAATGCCATCACCGACGACTCGATCTGGTATGAGGAAGAAAAGCCCATAGAAGCAGTCATCGAGAAACAAAGCACTGAGCCGATAGAAGAATTGCTAAAGCCTGTCGAGAACCTTGAAATCAAAGATGACGATCTTATTGCAATGATGGAAGAAGAAGAAGATTGGTGGTATGATGATGAGGATGATTCCGTTAATAATACCATAATCCCCGATGATTCTGTTTGGAAAATCACTGTTGGCACCAAAAAGTTAGCCAAAGAACTTGAGTCTATCTGGATCACCAATGAAACAAACCACTTGACCCGTTCCGGACGTCATTTCAAGCCTCATGAGTTAGAAAATTGTGGAAAAGAAACATGGAATGAGAAAGAAGTCGTCAAAGCAAAAGAGGCTGGTAAAGGAGCCGTGAGCGAAGAAGAAGATGAAATCCTAAAGCAATTGAAGAAAACACAAGCTTGGATCTCAGTATGGGGATTACTTATGACCTCTCACAAACACAGGCAGGCCATGCTCGATACTCTCAATCGTTTGGATGTTTCTGTCAATACTACTCCCGAAGATCTAGTAAACATGATCTCTTCAAAGCCTTGTAAGCCTGTAATCACATTCACAGATGAAGATTTACCGCCGGAAGGGGCACACCACAACAGAGCTCTCTACATCACTGTACATTGCCTGGGGAATAGAGTACCGGTCTGCTTGGTAGATAATGGGTCAGCCTTGAATGTATGTCCTCTCCAAACAGCTCTCAGAATGGGGTTGTCTATTTCAGAACTCTTGCCATCAACACAAACTGTGAGGGCCTATGATAACACCAAAAGGGCCATTGTGGGAATGATTAAGTTGAAAATTGAAGTCGGGCCATTAAACAAAGAAGCTGATTTCCAAGTGATTGATATTCCGGCTAGCTTTAATCTGCTATTGGGACGTCCGTGGTTACATGTGAATGATGCAGTCGCCTCCACTCTCCACCAGAAAGTCAAGTTCATCTGGAAAGAGGATGTGGTAACAATCTTTGGGGATAGCTGGATCAAAGAAGAAGGGACAAGCCATGGTCCTGTGCTAGAAGTCCAAACACCGGAAGAAGAAAATGAATTGGGAGGATTCAACTTTGTGGGAATGATAAATGAAGGAGCTAAGAAAAAGAAATCCGTTTGGGATCGACTCAGCTATGAGAAGAAACTTCCTGATGCATCTGTCTGGGGCGAAGAAATCACTCCGATCAAGAAAAAGAAGCCGTTCATCACCGGACGCGAATATAGAAAGATGTTCGAGAAGGGAAACCCGGTTGCCAAAGATCTACAAGAAGAAGTGGGACAGAATTGGATCCCTGAAGTCATGCCATTGTACTTTGACCAGTATGCCAATCCTAAAGTGGCTCATATGGTGCGGAAGATGAACTATTTTCCTGGAATGGGACTAGGTCGTCGTCAACAAGGAATAACTGAACCACCGAACTTCCACGAACAGAAAGATAAATCTGGGCTTGGGTATCAATTGACTGAAGAAGATAAGAAGAAGATGACAAAAGGAAAAGGGCCGATGGTTGTTTCTGGGCCAAGAATCCTGAATGGATACTTCGTGAAAGAAGGCGATGACTTTCCCTTCTGTGGGTTCCCTGAACCATGGTATGATCCGGCTACCAAGAACATTAAGCCTGGATTTGAGATTTTCTTCAAACATGAGTTCTCCGACTATGAGGATCCGTTCTTGTATACTCCGCCTATCAAGAAAGAAAGGAAGGACTGGGCTGAGCTGATGACAAGTGATGATTTGAACATGCTAATGGATGAAGAGCTGAACATGCTGATGGATGCCGAAGAAGCACTGGGAAATGTGAAAGAAATCAAGCCAATAGAGGGAGCTCTGAACAATTGGGTGATAGAATCGGAAGTCAACAAATCCCCTCCCCCATTTCCCCGGAAGTCTGTAAAGGCCAATATGAGCCATGATGTTGAGTCTGCTTTTGCTTTTGATGTACCCAAAAATGTTAATGAAATGAACGAGGATTTTGCTTACTCTTCTGTGTCTGATGATCTTGATTTTGAAATTTCTGAGGATTTGCAAAGATTAATTGAAAATGAAAATGAATCTGCATGCAAGATTATTGAAGAAACTTTGCTAATAAACTTGGATAATGAAGATAATCCACAAAATGTTCATATTGGCACCACACTCACTTCACAAGAAAGCAATGAACTAATCAACTTATTAAAAGAATTTAAAGATGTTTTCGCTTGGTCCTACCAAGATATGCCAGGCATCGATCCAGAGATTGTCCAACACCACATCCCTCTCTTTCCAAATTCAAAACCTGTTAAGCAAAAGTTGAGACGCATGAGACCCGAATGGACTTTGAAGATCAAAGAAGAAGTTGAGAAACAATTGAAAGCTGGATTCCTGATGGTAACCCAATATCCGGAATGGATAGCCAATATAGTTCCTGTGCCAAAGAAGGATGGAAGGATCCGTGTATGTGTTGACTTCAGAGATCTAAACAAGGCTAGTCCTAAGGATGATTTTCCGCTTCCACACATAGATGTTCTGGTAGATAGCACCGCGGGGCATGAGTTGTTATCATTCATGGATGGTTTCTCAGGGTACAATCAGATTTTAATGGCACCCGAAGACAGAGAAAAGACTACATTCACAACTCACTGGGGGACGTATTGCTACCGAGTGATGCCATTTGGGTTAAAGAATGCTGGCGCAACCTATCAGAGAGCTGCTACTACTTTGTTACATGACATGATCCATAAAGAGGTAGAAGTTTATGTGGATGATATGATTGTTAAGTCCAAAGAAAGAAGTGGGCATTTAACAGCACTCGCCAAGTTCTTTGAAAGATTAAGGAAATACAGAATGAGATTGAATCCACAGAAGTGTACTTTTGGAGTTACCACCGGAAAGCTGCTGGGATTTCTCATCACACAGAGAGGAATTGAGGTTGACCCCACAAAGATCAAGGCTATTATGGATATGCCGCCTCCGACAAATGAAAAGGAAGTAAGAGGATTTCTGGGAAGAATCCAATTCATCAGCCGCTTCATATCTAAGCTCACTGCTACTTGCGATCCGCTTTTCAGCTTGTTGAGAAAAGGGAAGAAATTCGAATGGGACAATCAATGTCAAGAAGCTTTTGACAAGATCAAGGCTTATTTATCAAACCCACCGGTTCTTTCACCCCCGAAGTCAGGGAAGCCTTTGCTGTTGTACTTATCCGTGTCAGAGAATGCTATGGGATGCATGTTAGCCCAAGAAGGAGATGAAGGGCGTACAGAGAAAGCCATTTACTACTTAAGTAAAAGGATGACTGGATACGAATTGAAGTATTCTCCGTTAGAAAAGACATGTTGGGCTTTGGTTTGGGCCACTCGTCGTCTGAGGCATTATATGTTGGCCTTCCCTGTTGTTTTAATCTCCCGAATGGATCCTTTGAAGTACCTATTTGAAAAACCAGCATTGACCGGAAGAATCTCCCGATGGACATTGATGCTATCTGAGTTTGACTTGATACATGCTACGAGTAAATCTGTTAAAGGAAGGGCTGTCGCAGAACATTTAGCAGAACATCCGATAAATCTGGAAAACGAAGGAGAGTTCATGTTCCCTGACGAAGGATTGATGGAATTAAAAGAAGATGTGTGGAAAATGTATTTTGATGGAGCTGCAAACCAGAAAGGATATGGAGTGGGGATCATCCTTGTATCCCCTGAAGGAGCACATACCCCGTTCTCTATTAAGCTGAAGTACACTTCCACGAACAACACTGCTGAGTATGAAGCTTGTATCTTGGGGCTAGAAGCCGCATTGACTTTGGAGGTAAGGAAACTTGATGTATTCGGGGATTCCAATTTGATCATATCCCAAGTTCGAGGAGATTGGAAAGTCAAGGAAGAGAAGTTAAAACCCTATCATGAGTATCTTGATTCTTTACGAACTCGTTTCTTGCATATCACGTTCTTCTACCTGCCTCGAGAAGAAAATCAGCTAGCAGACTCTTTGGCTACTTTAGCGTCAATGATTGAGATTCCTGTGGGGATAAAGCTAACTCCTTTGATGATTGAACAAAGGGAAAAGCCGTCTTATGAGATGATTGGGGAAATAGAAGAAGCAGAAGAACTTCCGTGGTACACCGACGTGTGGAACTTCATTGAAAATGGGGAATATCCGGAAGGCGCCTCTGAGAAAGACAAGAGAGCCATAAGAAGATTCTCGGCTCAATTCATGATTTGTGGCGGAAATCTATTGAAGAGATCTCACAATGGATTCAACTTGACATGTCTGTATGGAAACAGTGCAAGAAAGATGATGGAGCAAATTCACGAAGGGGTGTGTGGTCCTCATATGAGTGGACACATGTTAGCTAAGAAGATCATCCGACAAGGATATTATTGGACTACTATGGACAAGGACTGCTATGAATATGTCAGAAAATGTCACAAATGTCAGATCCATGCCAATATGAAGCATGTGCCGCCGTCACTGCTATACAACATGACTACCCCTTGGCCATTCTCAGTTTGGGGAATAGATGTTATTGGAGAAGTAACCCCGAAGGCGTCTAATGGGCATCAATACATCCTGGTAGCAATTGATTATTTCACAAAATGGGTGGAAGCAGAGTCTTATGCGACATTGAAGGCTAAAGATGTGGCCAGATTTATCAGAAGAAATATAATCTGCCGATACGGGGTCCCTCATGAGTTGATATCCGATCATGGCAGTCACTTCCAGAAAGAGGTTTTGGATCTACTAGAAGAATACAAGATCATGCACCACATGTCAGCGCCGTATAGGCCACAAACAAATGGGGCAGTTGAAGCAGCTAATAAGAATTTGAAGACGATCCTAAGAAAGATGACTGATACATACCGAGATTGGCATGAGAAGTTACCGTATGCACTGTGGGGATACAGAACATCTATCCGAACATCTACAGGAGCCACTCCTTATTCATTGGCTTACGGAATGGAAGCAATACTCCCAGTTGAAATAGAACTACCATCTTTGAGAGTTGTGGCAGAATCCGAGATTCCAGAATTTGATTGGCTAAGAGATAGATATGAGGAGCTAATGTTACTTGATGAGAAAAGGTTGGCCGCAATTGATCATGTGCATGTGTATCAGAGAAGAATAGCTCGAGCATTCAACAAGAAGGTCCGTCCAAGAAAACTTGAGGAAGGCGACCTTGTGCTTAAAGCCTTAAAAGCACCCGTTTTCGATCCTAGAGGGAAATTCAAGCCAAATTGGGTTGGCCCATACGTCATCAAGAAGCTTCTCTCTGGAGGAGCGGCATACCTGATGGATCTAGATGGAGTTGAGTTCAATCAGCCAATCAACATTGACCGTCTCAAGAGATACTATGCTTAAAAGCCTTTTTCTTTCAAAACCTGTTCTTTCAAAACCTCCAGCATTCGAGGAACTACACTTGACCTGATTCCCACTTGGGGATATGTAGGCAACCTGCTCGGTTCGG
This sequence comes from Hydrangea macrophylla, assembly GCA_033977485.1. Classification (NCBI taxonomy): domain Eukaryota; kingdom Viridiplantae; phylum Streptophyta; class Magnoliopsida; order Cornales; family Hydrangeaceae; genus Hydrangea; species Hydrangea macrophylla. The sequence continues at coordinate 57,443,513 of CM066997.1, read as the reverse complement.
TCACTGCTCCTGAAACCCTCAACCATACTTTCTTTCAAGACCTGGCCGAACTACTTTGGATCTGATTCCCACTTGGGGATAAGTAGGCGAGCTTTCCTGGCTCTCGATCCCTGAACCTTGCAAACTAGGGGCAAACTTTCAAGTTTGCCCAAAGCCTCAAGATATCACTGCCACACTAGGGGCAAACTGCGTTTGCCCAAACTTCCATTTATCTCTATCAACTAGGGGCAAACTGTCGTTTGCCCATACCTCGCTACCTGTCCTCTCTGGATCACTTGGCTATCAGAATTAAAGCACCTAAGTGAAAAATCTGGTAATTCTTGATATTAAGTTGAAAAGTTTTTTAGCAATCTAAAGATGTGAATCTAATGTCAAGACTGAAACATTATGTGGAAAATTTTCAAAAGCTTCAAGATTACATGCAAAGCCAACACAATATCCTGCTACAAGATAAAATCTCATTTTCAAAATATGCAAATCCTTAGAAAATTCAAATATCCAAGTCAAAAGACATTGTCGAGAAAGAGGAATCGTCAGAAATTTCCTTTCCCTGTAAAATCGAGTCCTGTGTGTCAGTGTGCAAAGTGTCAATCAAATCAGTCTCGTGACAAGGGATGCAAAGCGAAACAGAAGGATAGCATAAAGCAGCATCAAGCAAAGTCAAGAGTACAAGCCCATCAAGTCTCAGACAGAATACATCAACATCAGTCTCAGCACAGAAAGCAAGAAAAACAGAAAGATAGTCATGGGTGCATATGATCATCATCAGCGACGACGAGTAGCCCGTGGGTACCGAGCAGGCATATCTGAGGCCGTAGAGCTATCATCATCTTCAATTTGGCGCCTTCGCCTAGACCCACCAGCCCCACCAGAAGGGCCTGCATTCATCCGCTCCAACTGTGATTGAAGCTGCCTAACTTGAGCCACCTGTGGAAGAAAAGAATCAGTATAGGGGTTTGAAAAAGCAATGAGATAAGAAGAAAAGGTCAAGAAATTTACCAGGGCCGCATCACGGTCTATGTAAGTCTGGCACATGCCATCCCACTGCAAAGAGAAGAAAGATATGGTCAGAAAGATCAGAAGAATCAGAGGTAATGAGTTCAGAAATTACTTACATGTCCCTCACGAGCAAGGCTCCAAGCCCTCAGATTCTGTGCATAAGCTCGCTCTTCATTGAAAACGGCTCGGGGAACGGACTCATGTTGTTCTGAAACTAGCTGAGGCTCTACAAGATCACGGGGGATCTCTACAGAAGATATAACTCCGCGCAGCATGGTCGAGGCTCGCCAATCACAAGGAGGAATGAGAGGTAGAGGTCGACCAGGGCCATCCACAAAAGAACTCCCCTGCAAATGATGATGAGAAATAAGATAAAGCAAGCATTCGATCAGAAATGAAGAAGTCGTGAAAATACCTGCGGGTCATCCGAGAGCGGGAAATTAGGCATCAGATGAGTAACCCTGAAGACGTCATAGTTCTCCTCAAACAGAGTAGAAGAGGCTGAAGGAATTCCGTTCAAAGCATTAATAAGATCTTCATCTTCCAAATTCTGCGCCGACCTCATACAAGAAGGCGGATCCTGTGGCACTAAGAGACGATCCTCCAAATCAGTCTGAGGAGCTACTCTCTCTCCAAGATACCACTCAAGAACAGAGGGACCCTCAAGAAGAATCCTCTCTCCAGTCATCTGTCTAGCTAAGCCAATCTCAGTCACATCTCCATTTGTCACCCAAGGATGCCAGTTAACTTGGGTGAATCTGAGACGGGTAAGAAAATCCCGGCAAGAAATAACATTATGAGCATCATTCTTGGTACCTACGGCTTGGCGACGCCACTTCAGAGCCCGTGGAAAAATATGAATCTCTTCCTCCCGGAATGATGGAGCCGTCATGGAGAAATACTCAAAGGCCCACACCTACAAGAGAAAATAAAGCAGTGGTCAAAACAGCAGAACATCAAATGATAAAAACTGGAAATGAAAATATTTTCAGTACCTCCCAAGCTCTCCAGAATCCGCCGAATCCAGGGGATTTGCCTCGAGAATGCTCCCCCATATGACTATACAGAATGGCTAAACCAGCAGAGCCCCAATCAAAATCTGCAATCTCCTCAAGATTTCGAAGACTATCAAGCATATTCAATGTAATCCGCTCAGCTCGAGTAGAAAGAAGAGAGCAACCAAGCAAATACAAGATGAAAGCACGGGTAAGCTGCATATCGGTAAATTGAGCCGCTCTTTCAGAAGGCCTGAAGTTGTTCCGTGAAGATCTCTCTGGGATGGGATGATGCCTAGGAGACGCTCAATGATAGTAGGATGTCTATGGATGTTCTTTGCAAAGGCAAGACGATGCCCGCCAAATGAGATGCCGGTTATCATTGCAAAATCAAGAGGGGTCATGGTTATCTCCCCAAAAGGCATGTGAAAAGTATTTGTGGAATCCCACCACCTTTCAGCAAGAGCTTGAATCATGGCCAAATCATTAGTCGATCTCTCCAATAAGGTTACAAACGACCCAAAGCCCGCTTGCTTGATATTGGCTACTACTTGGGGACGCGACTCCGACAATTCATTAAACCATTCAAGGCATTTTCCATGGCTACCATGACCTCTAAGATGACCAACCACATTCTAAAAAGAAAAAGGATGATTTCTAAGGAATCGCAAGAATAAAGAGACACGTATGAAGATGTGAAACAAAGGAGTAATTAAAGAATGGGTTACCTCTTGACGAAAGGCCCTCCTAGAGATATGATTTAGTGGATTTTTCATGGTTGCATACTCCATGGTTTGAGTTGATGAAGCTCCACTAGCTTGAAATTGGCTTCTACGTGTTCTAGAACTTTCACCTTGTCCATGGGAACTCATGGTTGTTGATGCTTGAAGCTTGAAGATAAGAGGTTGAAGATGATGAATAGTAAAAACCTTGGTACTTGAATCCCCTAGAATAGGGAGGAGTTGATGAAATCAACAAAGTTTTTGGAGGTTTTAATGCAAGAAATCACTCAAAACATCAAGAAATTGCAAGATTTGAGCACCTTAGAAGGTAGAGGTGATGCATTGAAGAAGAAATGAATGAAGAACAAAGAAGAAAATGGGTTTAAAACCCCAAAGTTGCGGCTGGCGGTTCCCAAGGGGGTGTGGGGAACTGCCATTTACTATTCACTTCCTGCCATTTCCCCATTTTGCTCTATATTCGCGTTTTGACCCCCGGAACTCTTGATTTGATCCCGGATTGGTCCATTTTTGATATATAAGCCTTGAGAGTGCTTAAAACTTGTTGGAATTGGTCTAGAGGACCTCTGGAGATTTGAATCTTGGTAAAAATCCATTCAAGAATTGAAAAAAAGTCCCCCAGATGAGAAGAATCAAAGGCACCGCAGCCTGAAAGTGGCCGAGAAACGGAAAACTCCCGTCGTTTTGGGATTGATTATGAGTTGTCTTAGAAAATGGACATTTGAGTCTACTGTCACTTGAGAATTACATCCAGAAAGGACTTTCAGAAGATGGGTCAGAATGCGAGATGTTCAGAAAGGGTTAGAGTAAGCCTGACGTGTTGCAAGAATGATTGCGTTGGTCGAAGCACCAATATGAGTCTCAGAAAGAATCAGCAGGGCCTCCAGAATATGTGCTCGCGTCCCAGAAACCTCAGATATCTCCTCAAGCAGAGAATTTCCAGATATTGTCAAGGTATACAGAATTCGTGCATCTCTCAGAATCATAGGATCTCCCCAGTAGAGAACTTTCAGAATTAAGTTTCTCGCAAGCATCATGTATCCACGGGTTGCCTCCAGATAAAGGGTATCTCTCAGAATTTGAGCATCAAAATCGCCTCCAGAATACAAGGTTTATGCCAAGCATCATGTATCCAGGGTTGCCTCCAGAATGTAGGGTTTCTCTCAGAATCGTGGGTTGCTCTCAGAATGTAGGGTTTCTCTCAGAATCGTGGGTTGCCTCCAGAATGTAGGGTTTCTCTCAGAATCAGAATCGTGTATCCAGGGTTGCCTCCAGAATGTAGGGTTTCTCTCAGAATCATGTATTTCTCAGCATCGCATATCAGGGTTGCCTCCAGAATGTAGGGTTTCTCTCAAAATCAGAATCGTGTATCCGTGGGTTGCTCTCAGAAGAAGGGTCATCTCTCAGAATTTGTGTATCTCTCAGAATCCGTGCATCAGAACAGAAGATTTGTCCTCAGAAGAAGGGCCTGTTTCAGAAGAACAGAGGATTTGTCTCCGGCAGAGAGACCTGTTTCAGAAGATTTGTTTCTAGACCTGCCACAGAAGATTTGTCCCCAGAAGAAGGGCCTGTTTCAGAAGAATAGAGGATTTGTCTCCGGCAGAGAGACCTGTTTCAGAAGATTTGTTTCTAGACCTGCCACAGAAGATTTGTCCTCGGAAAAAGGGCCTGTTTCAGAAGAACAGAAGATTTGTCTCCGGCAGAGAGACCTGTTTCAGAAGACTTGTTTCCAGACCTGTTACAGAAGATTTGTCTAGAAGAAGGACCTGTTTCAGAAGAGCAGAAGATTTGTCTCCGGCAGAGAGACCTGTTTCAGAAGATTTGTCCCCAGCAGAAGGACTCTACATCAACAATCGTCCCCAGCAAAAGGACTCTACATCAGCAATCGTCCCCAGCAGAAGGACTCTACATCAGCAATCGTCCCCAGCAGAAGGACTCTACATCAGCAATCGTCCACAGAAGAAGGACCTATTTCAGCAATCGTCCCCAGCAGAAGGACTCTACATCAGCAATCGTCCCCAACAGAAGGACTCTACACCAGCAATCGTCCCCAGCAAAAGGACTCTACATCAGCAAATCGTCCCCAGCAGAAGGACTCTACATCAGCAATCGTCCACAGAAGAAGGACCTATTTCAGCAATCGTCCCCAGCAGAAGGACTCTACATCAACAATCGTCCCCAGCAGAAGGACTCTACATCAGTAATCGTCCCCAGCAGAAGGACTCTACACCAGCAATCGTCCAGTTGTTTGACATGACTCAGAATTCATCCAAGATACTTCGCTATTTCAAGAGTCGTCCAGGATACAGATGACGCCTACGAGCCTTAAGATCAGAAGAATAACTTTGACAAAAACCTCGAGAATCATCCAAGATACCTTTAGCATATTCGACTGTGAGAGAGAGTCATTACATCCCTTGCATTAGATTTTGCATCCAGGGAACCCTTGAGGATGATTCCTCCAGCACTTGCACATTCACGTTTTCATACTGCACCAGCATCCTAGGATAGGAGCATTTCATCCGCATTGTTGTTGTTTGTTTTCCGTTTTCCCGCGCGCTTGAACTACGCCCTGGTCTGATTCCTGGAAAGGATACGTAGGCAGCTCCAGCGGAGCACGACCAGCATCAGCTTCAAATTAGCCGCCTCTACCCAGCATTGCATTGCATTCTTGCATTCGTAATTTCTTGATTTTCTCTGATTTTGAATTTCTTGATTTTGCGAATTTTTTGTTTTTCCTAAAACCTCTCAGTATGGTTATTTGGGTGCCTTCAAGGCTTTGGCACTCACTTGCAGTTCACGTTGTTCACAACAAGCTCTGCCAAAGAGGGGCAAACTGTAGACACCCAATTTTGACCACACTGATAGGATTTAGGGTGGACAACGTCTTGGAGGATTCGATGATGAAAAGTACCCCGTGGAAGGTACTGGATTCCACACAATCAGAAGATCGGACTTCGGAAAGTGACTTCAAGCTCAGAAAAGCCCTTTTCCATGGATAAATCCCGGTTTTGTCAAAATCATCTCTCAGAATTCATATTCTCTCAGGGTTATATGAACATTAAGTGTTCTAAACGCAGTATTCTAGGTATCCAGAGATTCAATTTTAAAGAAAAGTTCGAAATCGACGCACATTTGAAAGCAATTTTGGAAAAGACGTCATTTGATTTCAAAAAGACGACGAAAGTTCCGGAGGACTTCCGGACTTCAATTGGACTTCAATTCTCATTATAAAATCTCTGGAAATATTTTTATATTGAAATTCAACCTGACAGCTTTCCAACGGTACGTAAACGGACGATTTCGGACACCAAAAAGCATTTTTACAAAAATCTGGAAAAGCAGTGCACGTGATTTTTGAAACAGAGCTTGTGGGTGACCAGAGGGACCCAAATAGTAAATGGCGGTTTTGGGTATGGGGGTGGCGGGTCCCACCATAACCGCCACTTCCATTTGTGTCCTCCACGGAGCTTTTTGAGTTCCAGACCCTTCTAGAAGCTTCCCACTGCGAGGAAATTGCCTGGAAATTGCATTTAGGCTCCGAAATGGCCATTTTAACCCTCTTTTAAGCTCTAAAAATCCTGTTTTAACCCTGAAACTTAAGAGCTAAGTCTTCAAAACTCTATATAAGATCTCATACATCTCATATGAGATCACATCTTAACACATTAGACACTTGGAAGAGATACACTTGAATATACTTAGAGATACAAACACACATAGAAGCACATACAAGAGAGATAAGTATACTTTGAATATACTTTCAATTTAGGTGAATTCTAGAGAGAGAAAATTATGAATTGAATTTAGATTAACTTAGGCTAATTAGACCACAATTTGAACATCAATTGCCTCCCTCAACTTCCATGGATGAGTGCTTGAAGAACACTTGAATAACACTTGAAGAAGAAGATCTTCAAATCAATTTTGGTCTTGTAATTGAGAATCCTCCAAGAGGTAAACACTATAGTTCATCTCTAATTCCTACTTTGTATATATAGATCTATAAGATTTGGATCTAACTTAGTTCTATTTCTACTTATTAGAACACTCATCTTCTTCCTCTCATGTTCTTCACACACTCACATAGTTAGATCCAAATCTCTTTGATTTTTATTGATAATTTACAATTAGAGATTGTTTTTCACTTTGATTTTCAATTTTGGTTTCATTCTTCAATTTTAGTTTAGATTCATGCATACATGATTATATATATATACATATATCTATTTTGAATTCCATGATGGTTTGGAAATATGATCTATGAGAAGGATGATTTCTATGTTCATACCTATCTCTTGATTATTCCTATTACCTAGAATTCCTATTGAATTTCATCTCCAACATGATATTTATAAGTCCCTTTGATCCTTGATCTAAAAGTTCTTCATAGAACTTGAGGGCTAAATTGATTGGGAATCATGATAATTAAGTTGATCTATGAGTTTGATCTCTCTAATAAGCTTCAACTATCACTAAAATGTTTTCCTCACACTTTAAAATGAACTAGATAAAAATTCAGCAAAGCAGATTGGTTTTGTCCATTAGATTTGGTCCATCAAAACCCATAGTTTGATGGATTTCAAATTTTCTGGGTAAACTTTGATGAATTAGCTTTCATCCGGTCCGTTTTGAGAGCTTTTAGGATTCATATACTATTTTTAGAAATTGTTGAGAAATCGGTTGACAGATTTGAACATCGTCTCTTTGTGCTTGAATTTCAGAAAATCTATAATAGTTATCGACGTTCCGCTTTTTGGGGATGATTCCTAACTCATATATCTATATGCCGATGTAAAATCGTGAGCATACGATCGAGTTAGGATCGTTTTCTAAGCGTTTAAAGTTGATACAACTATTCTGGAATTTTCTAAGTTTAATTACAAATATGATTATGTATACAAAATGGTCATACCTTGATCACTCAACAACAATTGATGAATAAAACTTGGTTTAGAAATCACCTAGGATAAATGGATGAGAGATCAAAAGCTTAAATCAACTTGGTTAACATGATTCATGAACTTCTATTATACTTCTATTATGTTTTGCATTCATTTGTCAAATGATACCAAATTTCCAGAATAACAGAGTCTGTTTAAAACACTTTTTCAGAAACCTTGTGATTACAGAATGTCCATGGGTTTATTTTTATCATATACTACAATGAAATAGCTTTCTTTTGACACCAAATAGAGCTTCATATGATTTTTGTAGATTTAATTATGATTTTTACAAGAACAATGGACAGTCCTGATCCACTGTTCCCAAAACATTTATTTCTCAAACAATAAAATTGATATTGAGGTCCCACTTTTTGGAGAAGTTCCCTAAGACATGTATCTAACTTTCTGTAAAAGGGTTTTTATCCAGCTCATGTTTAAGACCACTTTTGATAGGATTCATTAGAGGTTGCTGAATCTGGAAATTTGATTGATGACATGTTTTCTTTGTTTATCATGCATATCATTTGTTTGCTTGTATTTTTGCAATGCTTGGGTATTCTTTGGTGTATTAGTGCAGAGAATTAAGTGCCTCGGACCCGGACTTCGATTTGTGGTTTGCCTCGTCTACATGTGGCTTAGTGCCCATGTATCGTGTACTATCTCTATCCTTTCTCTTAGAATTTTTCTAGGTTTACAACTTTGATTTCAACGACACAATTCCTTTAGGATAGTCTCCGTTTATATGATTATTTGTTAGAGACATCTTATCTAGGATTGTTGCATGATTGCATTGCACGTTTCCATTCTTTTTGCTTTCGCAACTCCGCTTGAGTCAACCAATGTAAGTCTTCTCGTTCCCTTTGCATATCATGACATGTTTACTTTATTTGCATCGGTCCCGGGCGGGACTAGCCACTGTGAGTATACTTCTCCCTTGTATTACATGAGCATCCGCTTTCTACTTGATTTAGTCTCTTGAAATGATTTTCATTAGATGTTTCTTTTTGCCATGTATATACCTATCTAGTATGTTTGAGGAAACAACATCTATTATGAATTAATAACAAGGATATTTGAATCAAGGCCTACCATTCGGTAGGGCGAGGAGGGGGTGCTTTAGTCCTGCTTGGGCTCCTTCCCCTCTCGTACCAAGACCCCCGAACCTTGTTTCTGGTAATGAAAGGCGAGTAACCTTATTCAATTTTGGGCGAGTCAAACTTGGGTTTCCTAATTCCCGATAAAAATTAGGTGGCGACTCTTTGTCTCTAGGATCGCGTGAGGAAGTCCTAGTTTTCCCTGAAGTGTGCTCCTTGGGATCCGTCCCGGGACACTATCGAGGGAGAGCGTCAGGACCTCCTCATTCGCAGTGGTCCACAACTGGCTGTGCTACCATCTGAGCTATCCATCCTATTGCCATATCGGCCATGGCTGCCATATGCATAATGGGTCCAGCTGGTATCTGAAGCACAACGGGTACCTCTGGCACAACTATCTCCTCGTCGGGTACCTCCTCATCTACTACTACGTCTGCCTCAATAGCCTCTGGGTCTGGTACTGGATCCTCTGGCTCAAACTCTGGCTTCTCGGGGTCATCCTCAGGTTCATCATCATCTGCATCGTCTGCATGCTCATCCTCTACTGGGTCCTCGTCATCTATCGGCTCCTCCTCTCCATCTCCATCCATGTCCTCATCGGGATGCTCATCCTCAGGCTCTAGATCCTCCTCATCCTCAATCGGCTCAGGCTCTGGCTCTGGGACGGGTACGTCGGGCACTGGTGATGGTGGGGCTACTGCTGCTGGTACAGTTATAGGCTCTGGTGGACCGGCTACAATGGCTCTCAACTCAATCTCATCCATCTCTGGCTTACTCAAAACTAGTCGTAACATCTCCTGGCAAATGTCTCTACCGACCCTCGCAGTATGGTAAGCATCCATGCGCATCTGTGTTGGGTGAGTACTCTTGGTCACATAAAGCAATCTCCACATGTCTTCCTCTAAATGTCGACTAGCTATCTGGCACACACGCTCACGATAAAACTCTGGGTCAGCTGGCTCCACGGTATCTCCATGGATAATATGTCCTCCATAAGTATCAGTCACAAACTGGTGAAACTCCGGATCCATGCTATCCTGCAAAGGAAACTATCTATCGTCAGGAAGACGAACTTATCTTATACTCATATCTCATCTTAAAGAAATTCTATCATACTAGGACCAGATGGTGTGGAAATACTTAGTGAACAAAAGTATCACAACCTAGAGTACCGAACCTAAGCTCTGATACCAAAAACCCTATCACGCCCCGGAGCAGCATAAATAGAGAAAAATAAATTTCCTTTATGGGTCCATAAGGAATGACAGGTGAAAGTCACTAATAATCCACACCACGCAGTACTAGTCCAAAAGAAAAGCAACAGTAAACAACTGAGAATAACACACAGTGCTAACTATTCCAAAATATCAAAGTATGATCCACAGGATCACAACAGGTCTGAAGACAACAGATGCCCAAGTACCCGCTAATAAAAGGTTTAACAGAACAATTGAAAATATAAAACTAGTTATAAATCCTTCAGCCTTCAACTAGCATACGGATAGTCCTCAGCGTAGTAATCCTTCCTAGCGTAAACGTCATAGGTGGGGCCCTCCTCTGGATAACACTCATCAGTGTACTGGTCATTACCTGCAGAATAAGGGGCAGGGTATTCTGGACGGGGAAAGTCCAGGCAATAAAAGGCCGTCAGCTTACTGAGAGCTGAGTGAGCATAAACTAACGAGGTACCAGTTATCTGAAGTAAACACGAGCTTATGAAACGCGGGTTAACATCTTATTATAAAGATAACATTATCTTATTCCTTTATCTATCCTTGTAAACCGACCCTTATCGTCTTGTTACTCAAATCACGACTTTTAACAAACTCTGATTTCATGAACTAACTCAATCGTTTAACTCTAAGGATACACCTCCATTTCGTCCACTACTTTTAAGAGCATATGCACAGCTCACCGCATGTCATGGACTCCACGTCAGTCCGTCCCCCAGCTTTTAAGAGCATATGCACAGCTCACCGCTTATTAGGGACACAACGTTTCCAATAAGGCATATCATTCTATTGCCATGACTTAACGTCATCTACTAGTGATCCCAGCTCACCGCTTTTAAGAGCATATTCACAGCTCACCGCTTTTAAGAGCATATCATAGATCATCCAGTCTATCTTAGGACTTATTTGGTCTAGCTCACCGCTTTTAAGAGCATATTCACAGCTCACCGCTTTTAAGAGCATATCATGACTGAACGTCCATCCCCGTACTATTCCCAGAACTTATCAAACCTACTTACGTTCCATTCTAACATCGACACATGACAATTCCCAATGTGGCCTGACTACTCTGAATGAAAGAAAATGGACATCGAACTCATACAAGAATTTCATAGTATCTAATGTTGTCAGATTTATACATATGTTATTAATCATACTTATCTGTGTTGTCACATTATCCCTGATAACCCCCAAATCGTAAAATAGAAGTCCGTATTGGAAATCGAACAACAAAACCTCTTATAAAATAAATAGGCAAAGAAAATCATGTTCTGATCATTCCAATCGATTGGGACTAAGTCCAATCGATTGGTATAAAATCATATCAATCGATTGAGAAAACAGGCAATCGATTGGGTCTTAAATAGTGGCAATCGATTGCTAACATTTTCAATCGATTGGGATGTCAATCGATTGGATCTCAAATAGTGGCAATCGATTGCTAACATTTTCAATCGATTGGGATGTCAAAATACAGGTCTTATTAATATATGTTCCCAATTTATTGACTACAAATATCTGTATAGAAATGAATATTACTTTTCAATAAATATTACTTTTGTACGAGTATAGAAATGAAATACCAGGTCTTATTAATATACCAAAATACAGGGTATTACATTATTTAATATGAATTATTGAAGATAATATATATATAGTATTCTAGCTTTATAGATCTTGGGATATCATAAAATAGCATTGGGGACATTCCCCTAATTTCCTATAATTTATAAACATGTATAGGTATTTAATTACTATTTAAATACCATACAAAAGTAATATTTATTGTTTATACAATACATAAAGACAATAAACATATGCTATTATATAACCATAATATACAAAGTATGTGAAATATTAATCAATAATTTTGTGTAAAATATCACTAGGGACATATCCCTAATTTTCTAAAATTTACAATCACATATAGCTATTTAATATTCATTTAAATACCCTAAAAACTATTTATTTGTATATAATAATAATTATATTATTATTATAATAATGTAATTATGCTTTGTATGTTAAGAATACTATATATGATTATTCCATAATTTAAAACAATAATAAAACATTTATAAACCATTTCAAGAATAGTAAAATCATTTAAAACTAATTAAGAATAATAATAATAATATTAATAATAATCTCAGATCCGTCGGGTTAACCCGAACCGACCCTATGCTAAACGGGTAACCCGTTTACAGAAACAAAGAAACCCAAAGCAGCGACTCAATGGGTCAAACTGGACCCGACCGAATTCTAGGCGGGCTACACACTAACACTCACAAAGGAACCCATCCACAAACCCCTTTCGGGTTGAACCTAACCCAAACCCGAAACCCAATCCTGCTCACAAACTAACCCAACCCAAATACCCTACCCTAAACCAAACCTAACCCAAACCCGAACCCATCATACTCACAATACAACCCGCCCCAAAACCCGGATCTCTAACCCGACGTCACAATGACGCCGTTGGACTTAAAAGGTCCATGGGTTCTATTTGACCCAACCCGAGCCCACACCCTAACCACTCACACTCACAGCCTGACCCTCCCCATTAACCCGAACCCGACCCAAACAAATCTGATATGATCCGAAGCCAAACGATCTCGTCAGGTTAAGTAGTCCTCAGGTTATTTTGAATGACCAGACCCGCTTATAATTAAAATGATATAACCCTAATACAAACGGGTTTATGCCATCGGTTAAGCTTGAAGTGCAAGCATTTAAAGCACTAGGGTTTCGGTTATCTTCTCCGGTGCTTGGCCCACCGCCAGCGAGGCGCGTTTTCACCGGAAAACTTCAAAGGGGCATATCTCTCTCTTCTCTCCATGAAAATGATCCAAACTACTGCCAAAAGGACTAGAATTCGGTCCTCTATAACCTACTCCAAGCTCAAGCCCTAGTTCATTCGTTTATATCTCCTACTCGTGGATTATTCTTTCGGCCATTAATGAGAACAATGGCTTCTATGGCCTATCAAATGAGTCTCATTTCAAGATCTGCTCATAGGGGATCAGCGGTCAAAGGGGGTTACAATGGTATGGATTTGAGGGGCCGTGGTGATGATTTCAAAAGTCATGCTCAAGATGGTGTTCTAATGGCTGTCGCAGGTTGTAGAGAGCCTTAGGCTCTATTTGGGAGACATGCATGCTATCCTGGTAATGCATAGATGACATGCAGGGTGTCAAAAAGAGTGAAGAAGGTTGGGTGTACCTCTAGAAGTCTCAGTCTTCTCTTTCTTATCTCCGATTACCTTCTTTCTCTCTCCTCTGCGCTTCTCTTCTTCTTCCTCGGTCTTCTTCTTCTTATTGATCTTCTGGGCAGAAATGTGTGTGTTGTATGTGTAGAGGGGAATCCAGAGAGGGGGATAATATGAAGGTGTGTGTATGGCAATGTATAAGCCGAGAGTGTGGTGGGATGAGGAGTGTTTCCCTCCTAAACTCTTGGGACACCCTCTTACTATACAAAATCTATGTAAACAGATTTGTAGGGGTGGAAATCTGAGTGTAAAGAGGGGAGGGGGGGTATAGTGCCTATTTATAGAGGGGAGGATGAGGGAGGTTATCCCATGTGATGGGTACATAAGGTGTACGGGTATGTGTGTGCTTGTGTTTGTCCAAACGTAGATTGAGTGGGCTCCACATAAGGTAGTGGTGTGGGTCCCATATATCGGGTAGAATGTCTAAAAGTGCGTGTCTATGTCCTAAAGTATACGTACGAATGTAAAAGTGAACAGCGAATTAAATATGCCGGGCTAGGTATAAAACCTAAGTGTGAGTTCGTCTAGGAGTTCTAAATAACTCTTAAGAAATTGAGGTGGTGCTTATTCTAATAAATACTAAGTTATTAACATTGTCATCAAGACGTTAACTATAGGACCATATAAAGATTTCTAATTAAGGTCATCCTAATGGACCTTCTGTAACCGTACCACGGTGAAGACACTATTTTCTAATATCTTATGTGGAAATGCTGGGGAAATTCAGGGTGCTACACATTGCAATTTCCAAAGAGAAGTATTAAAAGTAGTAGTAACTCAAAATAGCTCATCTCATGACCAAGTCATATCTAAAAGAAAACCGGTTCCTTCTTCACGCTACACCATCATGTGAATTCATACTTAGTGCAGACAATTGAGAAAGAATCTTATTCTCGTCTCACATGGATAATAAATTTATTAGACAGATGCTCACCACTTTGATCGAATCAAAAGGTAATGACATCCTTTACCAATAGCTCCATATTCCGAAATTCTTTAAATTTTTGTAAAGTATTGAGGCATACGCCGTAATAGATAAATCTATATTAGTATCTGAAATAGTCATAACTATTTCCAACTCTAATATTTATTGATCTGAATACATTAGCATGCCCTAATTCTACTAATTCTTTAGCTATGTGATCTTTTAAAGAAAAGATCTCATGGTTACATTACCCTCCAAATAGGATTAACAGATAGGCAATGGTTTCAACAACCAAATGAGTTTCGGATCTCATCCTTCAAACCCTATCTATCCTATTTAGATTAACATATTCTAACACGCTAATGGCTTATAGGATTAGTTTGAAGGTCCTATCTTTTAGATTCCAAAACACCAGTGAGTCATTTGAAATGCTACGTTAGATAATTTACTAGAAACTGGAATAAACAATAACATACTTCCTTGACAAGTTTTCAGATGCATATATGAGAGCAACTTCTTTTACTAACCATTTCAGTACCAAAATCAAAAGAATAACTATTACTCACTAATTTAAAACTAAAATCAAATCTGATGACTTCAAAGTTTAATTACAAATAAAACTACTAATTTAATCGCAACTCTTGCATTAGATCCCAAAAGCAATTATGATCCTCTAATCATTGCATTATCTGATTTGTCTTAACGCTTGCAATAGTTACAGATATGATCAGAAACTCCAGAATAAATGCATCAAGTATTTAAAGTATCTATTTGACAACTTACTTTAATTACTAGTGATTTGATCAAACCTTGCATTTTATCAACCAAGTATTCGAAACAGTTCCTTTTCCATTGCCCCTTCATGCTGCAATGGAAACATTTTCCTTTTGGCTGATCATCAGCCCTTTTCATCCCTCTTCTTGCCTTCTTTCCAACAGTTGGATTGGGCTCACCCATCTCAAAGCCTTGCTTCCCCTTCTTCAAACTTATGCCCTTAGGTTTAGTTTCAGAAGATGAAGCCTTTTCAATGTTCCTAATATTTGACTGATCTACTTTAACTATTTCCTCCATTGCCACAAGAGAGCTCATCAACTCACTCGTTGAAAAAACTTTTTTATTCATTTTGAAATCTAATTTGAATTGAGTAAATGATGCAAGCAACGAATACAAGATCATGTCAACTTCAGTCTCGCCATCAATATCGGCACCCAGAACGTCTAATACTTTAAAATAAGTGATCACTTTAAAAAAATGCACTCTAACAAAAGCTCCTTTCGATATTTTGGTGTCCATAACTAGCTGTAAGGCTCTCAGCCTTGCAGTTCGGCTTAGTTCCCCAAACATCTCTTTGAGGTTCAACATAATTGCACCAGTAGTACTAAATGCTTGATATTGCTGCGGTTTGAAGATGGCGATGGTGATTGAGTTGGTGCTGAAGTTGCCTAAGTTTGATAAGCCATTTTGGTTAAAAACTTTCGCTTCTGGTACAGACCTTGACGGGCTAAGCACTTGACTAGTTGGTGATGCAATGGGCAAGTGAACAACGACTAACATATCAGACATAGAGTCCAATACGTACCACCGAGCATTCCTATCAACATTTAACCACCACCAATATTGATCCGCAAAGACTATTGGGGTATCACAGTCTGAAGGTGGCGGACAGGGAATGGTAAGAACATGCTTAAATCCCTCACCAGTTAATGATTCATTCAAGCCAAGCAACCATTCAACATGATTATTTCTAATCAGCTTATTTTGAAATAAAGTTGTAGAAAGTGAAATCGAGAATTGGAATTCACTTAACAAAAACATTAATTGTCTTTAGAATATCAAACCATGAAATCAAGCCTCCGAGGGGAGATCACAACCCCATAGCTTGATTGGGAAAAACCTATAATGACTATTCGCTATGCAAACTCTTTCAAAATAGTCTATGACTCTTGAACCTTTAGTCGATAATTAATTTCAAAAAAACATCGAGGGGAGACTCTTATTTAAATCATTAGTCTAGTGTGTACCATCACATTGAACTTAATGACAACCGTTTCAAGTAGTGCCTCTGAGGGGAGGTCACCCTCTATAATGTCTCACTAATTCTATCCTTAGGAAATTCATATCTTACCACCAGTGAATATAATACTGTCCAAAGGGAGTGATCATAGATAAATCTGTGACTCGCAGTATTCAATCCACCGTACAATGAACCAGTGATGGAAGACTGTGGGGTTATATTAAATATAAGTCCCTCTCTCGCTAGAATTTTCATAATCGCTTATCCTTTTGTAGCCAATAAAAAATACCCTCTGAAGGGAACGATCACAAATAAATTTGTGACGCGAGGTATTTCCATCTTACAAAGAACTAATGGAATTTTTTTTTATTTAAAACTATAGTTTATATATTTCCATAAATATCTAAAGAAAATTAGTTTTGACAGACTAAAGGTTTTGCTCATGCATCACAAATAGTATATCAAACATATATTAAAAATGCAAAAGCACTGATCATGCCAAAATTAAATAAATAATTAAACAAGCACAATCATACAAGCCCTTCTCTCTCATGGTACTATCTTCATAGTTCCATCTTTAAGGCTTCAAGCTTCATCGTTTCATCTTCATGGCTCCATCTTGTAGCTTCAACTTGTGGCTCCTCTAAAATATACATTCATAAAATCTGATACCTCGAAAGAGGTGTACAAAGTATCTAGGAAAGGTAAATAACTAAATTGGCTAAGAAAACCATTATAGTTCTCCCTTGCATAGGACTGGAACTATAATGCCCTTTACAATGCCACAAACCAAAATTGAATTAGATTTAAACAATTGAAATGTTATATCTAATCTTTGCCATGAGAGATAAGGCTTTCTGCTTTAAGAGGTTAGTCTACATACATTCACAATATATAAAATACAATCACTCACTCAATCACATATCCTATATCTAATATAGCATGCAATTAATCATAACTTATGTATGTATAAACATTACAAAATGACAAGCATACATGAATCAAATTCGCACATGCTTTCATGATGATACACATTGTCAAACAATATCTAGGGTTTTCTAGAAAATCAAATTCGTACACTTAAAGCTTGGTTTCTATAAACCTATAAAACAATTTTTACTTTGTGAAACAATTTCTATTTTACAAAACAAATTTTAAAATATTTATGTCAAGAAATCTGTCAAAAACGTATTCTGTTCCCAGTAATTGGTTTGTGGTACAAAACAGTTTTTGTATCCTTCCTAGTAATTGGTTTGTCCCATAAATCAGTTTCTGGATCCCAGTAACCGGTTTGTCGGACAAATTGATTTCTGGAGTGGTACCCTATAACCGGTTTGTCCCACAAACCACTTTCTAGTACCCGTCCAAAGTAAATCTGAATAGCTTCAAGATTTCAACTTTAATCAGCACGAAAACTTTTTCTATAGCATCTAATGTTGCCAAAAATTGGATAGGAACAAGAAGAATGAGACAAAGGGGATTTGTATATGGTTCGACCCTATTAACTAGGATCTACATCCACGTGGTGTGTCAAAGCACTTGCACTAACAGATCACCAGCGCCTTCATGGCGAACCAACAAGGAAGGCGGCGCTACTAGAAAATTAGCCGGGTATATGCGTATGGATTATATATGTTGCTATTCTGTAAAATAAGAATGCCATCCCCTTTAATGGGGGTGAGTGGTCTCTTTTATAGATGCAAGAGACCAGTAGTACAAGGTAAGTTAGCTGATTAGGATGCCCAATATAGTTACAATTAATTGACACAAATCATAGGAGTTTCCAAAATGGATCAGGAAACTACTTGCACCTTCCACTAGTCTTCTAGCTGAGATAGGAAACTATCTGGAGTCTTATGGAGCAAGTCATAATGAATGTCGGGGCTGTACCCATTGTGGGAAGAATCTGCATCGCAAACCTAAGTTGTGGGCTCGGACTAGACGGTCTTGACCAAATATCCCGGGATGGTTGAGTTATTAACACCCATTCCAGATAACTTGGCATTTCCCTACAGAGGTGACAGTTTGACTTTGACCTAATATTTTCGTACATATCAGCTGCACCCTATTTTCAAAGCTGATGTGATGCTTCATCGGATAAGGATTGGAAATTAGTATTGATCCACAAACTATCCAAGAATAGGGTTAGGACCTTGCCCAGGGTAAGATTGACCGCATCTGTTATCCGGGGTCTGGACCAGGCGGTCGCGCCATGGAACCAGGGCCGACATCTATCGCGTGTTGGTTAGTGCCTAGTCTGGTTAGGATCTGACATGGTTGGTGTAAGTGTAACCAGACAGTTATATCACAACCCTCTCTGAGAGTTCAACCAAGGTGGCCGGTCGATCATGGTGAAATGATGTGGCAACCTTGGTGTGCTATACTCCCAAGCAGAAGGTTGTGATTGCGACCGTCTCATTTAGGTTGTGAATCTGGAACTTTTATTGATTGAAATGGTCAACATAATATTTAAGAGACTCTCCCTTGCACTGCTTGACAGCCAACAGCTGGGTGTTCAGTTGTGATCGATCGAGCATCCCTACGAACTGGCTGGCAAAGAGTTTGGCTAAGTGCTTTGAAGTCAATGACCATTCGGGGTTTGTTGCATGGAACCACTAAGCAGTCGGGTCTTTTATGGTGCGGGGAAAGGCCAAGCAGAGCAGTTCGTCGATACTAGTAACTAACGCCATCTGAGCCTTGTAAGTCTAGACAGGATTTCCTGAACCATCATAAGAATTAAGATGTGATTGTTTTAATTTTTGTGGGATGGGAAATCCCGTGATCTGGATGGCGATGGGTGATTTTTTTTCGGTGTAGATGTGCTCATGACCTGGCTTGCGACTTAGTTTCTCGATCTATTTTTATAGGTCCTCAATTTGGGCCTTGACGTACTCCTGATCGGTACTCCGCCCTAAATCTTGGCGATAGGCTGGGTCAGACGAAGACGTCTCCTCTTCAAAGTGTGCCATTAGTAGGGACATGGCTTGACGATAGGTTGGGTCATAGGTTGGGTCATGGGCTAATTCCTGAGTCTGTCGGTCCCTTTTGGCAGTGCGTCTCTTGTTGACGATATCTCTGGCATCCCCCTTGGGATTTAGATTTTCCTAGGCACGTTGCTTGGTTTGTATAGGATCCTAGCCACGCTCATTGTTCCTGAGCAGCTCAACCTCCAAGGGAAACGTTGGTGTAATATGGGAACGCCATCTGGTATGTCAGAGTACTGGACCACGCTCATCGCTCCCGAGCTGCACCCTAGTCTGTGGGGGCTTATTTTGTCGAGGCAGTAGGACCTCGATATGCCACTAGGTCTGGCGCTGGTATTCCAGAACTTGCTCCAAAGCTATTGTGACTTGCTCGAAGTCGTAGAGACCGCCGACTAATTGGTCGACAGATCTGCCTGATCTGATGACTGAGTAGACTTCTTGTTTTCCGAGGAGCCATGTCGATCATTAAAGAGATTTGTTTTTATGACAAAATCTATCAAGAATTCCCACAGATGGTGCCAAACAGATGATGCCAAAAATTGGATAGGAACAAGAAGAATGAGACAAAGGGGATTTGTATGTGGTTCGACCCCATTAACTAGGAGACCTACGTCCACGTGGTGTGTCGGAGCACTTGCAGTAATAAATTACCGGCCACTTCTTGGCGAACCAACAAGGAAGGCAGTACTACCAGAAAATCAACTGGGTATATGCGTATAGATGATGTATGTTGCTATTCTGTGAAATAGGAATGCCATCCCATTTAATGAGGGTGATTGGTCTTACTTATAGATGCAAGAGATCACTCGTACAAGGTAAGTCAGTTGATTAGGAAGCCCAATCTAATTACAATTAATTGACACAAATCATGGGAGTTTCCTAAATAGATTAGGAACTACTTGGACCTTCCACTAGTCTTCTAGCTAGGATTGGAAACTGTCTGGAGTCTTACAGAGCATGTCACAGTGCATGCCCACGCTACGCCCATTATGGGATGAATTTGTATCATAAATCTGAGCTGTGGGTCTGGATCGGAAGGTCTTGAATGGACAACCCGGGATGGTTTAGTTAGAAGCACCTGTTCGAGATGACTTGGCATTTCCCCGCTTAGGTGGTTGTTTGACTTCGACCTAATATTTTTGTACATATTTGCATCTAATCAATCCAAAAACTGATCAGATCTAAAATATAGTAAACATTGATGTTTTTGAAAACACAAATTAATCTTTAAATTGAAAAACCATTTTTAGTTTAAAAGATTTGGAAAATCTAAAAACCCTAGTTCATTATGAATCCAAAATCTTATTACATGTAATTTAAACGACATGGCTCTGATACCAGTTGTAAAAAAATGATTCCAGTGTGCAGCGGAAGGATAGATACAGTTCAAAAATTTAGATCTACTTCTCATTTATATTACATGCAATATATATACATACACACACACATATATACACATTTATATGTATATAAACGGTTAGATATACCTTTGTGATTTGTTGAATCGTTTCGAGAACTCGTCTACGATTCTTGTGATGAATCAATCCCCATAACCTTCATCCAAAAAAGATGTGCTTGACACGAGGACTAAACAATCTCCGAATGTTTGGAATTTTTTACAGCGGCTTTGTCTTGACTTGAGCTTCATCGTGTCAAAAATTCATCAACTTTTGATTAGTATTGAGCAGTTTGAAGATCATTTAGTGAGCATTGTTTGAGGCTTGAGATCTTCACTCCTATATCTCTTAAATGATCATGGAGGCTAGGGTTTGGTAGAAACCCTTCTAGGGTAAAGATAGAAGTCTAAAGAAGAATAGAAATAGATGTAGGGCATTTAGAATGTAAAAATATGCAACTTTTTAATTCTGCTAGCAGCCCCTCTATCTATAAGCTTCTCAAACTGACATACCTGAAACCGATTTGTCCCATATACGAGTTCCTATAACATGTATCTTATATATGTTTGAGTTCCTATTAACTACGAAAAATTTTCTTGTTAATAGGTATAAGTCATAGTTCGTCAATGCAACTCATGCACTAGCATATTAATTTAGAGTCAAACACTCTTATGAATGAGATTCATCATGCTACCATATAGAAGTTAATCAGGCTATAGTGTAGACCTAATAAGTTATCCATTCTTACCATCCGCTGTGACTTATTTAAAATAACAAGAAATAGTAATTCATATCTCCCATGTGTATTCTCATACACATATAAATTATATATGATGTTCAAGGATAACAGCCTAACAATTGATCTCATGAATTGATATACATAAATGTATTATAGTTTCCAGAGTCAAATTAACTGGTTTGAGGGCACAATCCGAACACATGGATTCTCGCAAAACTAACATGCAATAAACTAATCTTTTAAACACTACTGAACTTAAGCACTCATGCCTCTAGAGTGCTCAGGCATGTCCTATTCGTTGGGCTCGAGTGCTCGCTCTTGGTCCGAGCACTCGAGTTTGACAGTTTACTAGCAGATTGGTTATTTCACCAACATGACTTTGTTTTTACATCATTTATAACACATGCATGGCCAAGATTATGAAATAACCTTCAGAAAACACAATTTTATAGTGAGTAAGAGTACTCACATGATTTTAGATGGACTAGATGATGAAAATGATGAAGATATGTGTGTATGTGTGATGATCAAGTTCTAACGCAACTCTAGAAAGCTCCAAGACTTCAAAACTCTTCCTTATGCACTTTGATATGTATGGATTCATCTCTGGAACATCACTTCAATTGTAATATAGGTGTTTATGTGTGTATAAGAGCATGAATCATGAATTAAAAGCCATGCAAGCATGGATGTACGTGTGAATGTGTATAACTCTCAAGGATCTCTCTCTCTATAGAATACACTCTGTATCACAGACTTTATAAATGTACAAATGCTGGAGGAGCTCAGGTATTTATAGAGTTTCCATGGCCCAGGGGAAAAATTGTCATTTCCATTTTTTAGCAAGAGCGCTCACATTTGACTCAAGTGCTCGCAAGTCAAGGGCTCTAGCACTTTAAGCGCTCGGGGTACCTATTACTTATATCCTTCTCATTTTTAATGGATTCAAAGATTTAGGAAATAAACATCCATACTAACTCTCATCAATGTTCATCCATAAACATTCGTATCTTATATATATGGATAAGGAAATACAAAAATAAATCCATGTATAGATAAATGCAGATAAAAGGGCTGGTGTTATAGATCTTCACTCAAAAGTCATCAATGTCTAATCTTGTTGGTGGTGCCTCATTCTCTTATGTAATGTCCATCTCTACAAGTGGATCATTCCCTTAACCGGTGCAATATGTTCTCTTACTACCACTTTGATATCCTAATCGTTGACTATCATCTCGCCAAGATCCATATCATTGACACTAAATGCTGGCTCACTATTGTCAGTGACTATCCCGGTAAAACCTCCAACTACTGGCATGGACTCCACTAGCTCAGCCTCTCTAATCATGAATCCATCTAGTTGTACAACAATCACAACCAACAAATCTGGTGCCATATTGGCAATGGCTACCATTTGTAATATCAGTCTCGCTTATAGCTCCGACACAAATGGTATCTCCGCTGGCTCTTAAATAGCCTCAACTGTAGCATCCTCTATATCCTCATCTCCCCCTATCGCTATATCATCCCCTCCAGCCATCTCATCCACTGGCTCTAAATCCTTCTCCGGGTCATCCTCTGGCTCCTCATCATCGTCTATGAACTCGACATCCACTACTACATCCTCGTCTAACTCTCCATCCTCTATTAGCTCAGCCTCTATTGGCTATGGCTTCGACTATGGTTCTGGCTCTAACTCCTCAATCTGCTCTTGCTGGTCTAGAATGGGTATGTCTGGTACCAATGATGGTTGTACGACCCCCAATGCTGACTCAATAGGTCCTCCAAGAATGGCTCACAGCTCTATAGCATCCATCTCAGCTTACTAGGGATCAGTCGTGTAATCTCCTAATAAATATCCATGCCAATCCTCGCTGAATGGTAAGCATCTATATGCTTCTCTATAGGGTGAGCCTTCATAGTCACATATATACCCTTCCACATATCCTCCTCTAGATAATGACTAGCTACCTGGCATATCTAGTCCTGATAGTAATCTGAGTCAGTCGGTTCCACGGTATCCCAAGGTTCACATTCCCTCCGTATGCCTTGGCCACAAACTTATGGAACTCTAGATCTGTGCTAACCTGTAAAGGAAATTATCTATCGTGAGAAGGACAAACTTATCTTATCATATCTCATCTCAAGGATCTTAAAATAGCAGGATCAGATGGTGTAGGATCACTAGTGAACGAAAGTATCAAACCTAAAGCTTTGATACCAAAAATCCTATTATGTCCTGGAACAGCAAAAATAGAGAAAAATAAATATCCGTTTTCAGTCCATAGGGAATGACTGGTGAATGTCACTAATTTGTTCACACCACACTGTACTAGTCAAACAAGTGGAACATGAACAGTAATAATACTAACTGAACATGTTACAAAAGTTATTACAATATCATCCGAGTGCACTACAGGAAATATAAAAGGTTTATAAGCAACAGATGCCCAAGTGTCAATTACAATAAAGTTAAAAGAAATATAAACTACAACCTTGCCTTCTTCTTCAGCTTGCGTAAACATAATAGTTCACATAGTATTCTTCCCCAACCTCTCCAACTTTAGTTGATTCACCCTCGGCGTAGCACTCCTTCGGGTAGTAGCCACTGTCATCCAGTTTGTTACCTATAATGGCATAAATAAGGTAGGCTAGATGGGGAATGTCTAGGTAATGAAGGTCGTGAGTGAGAATAAACTATCAGTCTTATATATATAAGGCAATTACCAATGATGATCGATAATAGTGGTACTAGTTATATCTTTCTTTCTCTTATTCCAATACTGTAGTTCACCACTTTTAAGATCCCTTATCGTTCATCACTTTTAAGAACACTCAAAAGTATCGTATGTCAATCATCAATATGTATTAGTACTCTTGTTCACCACATTTGCTCTTTTAAAAACTCTTGTGAGTATAACATATAACACCCACATCCCACGTAGATGTGCTCACAACTAATTCCTGACACTCACACACTTGCCTTATGAGACACTGATCCCCAACTGACTCATTACTACTATGTTATCTAATATTACAAACTGTTATAACTTATACTATAGACTAAATCTCATTATCGCATTGTATTATCCCTTAATTTGTAATATAGTATAATGGACACATGGAAGATCAATTAAACATCTAAGCAATATAAGATCAATTAAACATCTAAGCAGTATAAACAAAGAAGAAGCAACCATGTTTTGTTAAGTTACATTGATTGAAACCATTTCAATCGATTGAGAAAAGTGAGCTTCAAGCGATCAGTGTTCTTTTAATCGATTACAAGTTCAACCGATTAAACCCATTTCAATCGCTTAAACATCTTCTTCTCCAGCAGTTCTGGATAGTGAATGTCCAGAGGTACTGGGGTGTGTTTGGGGTTAATATTTTATGTACAAAATTCATAAAAAATTAAATCTACACTACCAAGTGAGTTTGAGACTCATCAAGAGTTATAAGGGTGCATTTGGGGTGAGCTTTAGGCTTCGGGCTCCAATGGCTTGCCTCTCTCTCTCTCCTCCTCTATCTTAGTCTCTCTCTTCTTCCTTGCTTCCCTTCTTTACTTTTTCTTCATAGATCTCTGTCCGACTATCTCTCTCCCATAGATTATATATCTAATATGTATATAGATGTGTATATAAAAATCCAATCTCTCTCTCTAAACTCTCAAACTGGGCAAACAACCCTCACACACATAGTTAACAAGCATATATATAGGAAAAGGAAGAAGGGCAGGTGGCAATGCTTGCATGAACTAAAGATATGATATTCTACTATGTTCAATCGATCGAAGCTTCTTTGATTACTTGAACTCAGGTCGACCATGCTTGATCGATTGAAAATAGTTTGATCAGTTGAAGGGAAGACCACATCATAAATTCAGGTCGGTAGGGTTTTATCGCTTGAACATAGAAATTCTAGATCGCTTGAAACAACTTCAATCGATTGAAATTGAAAGTTGAAGTACAATCAACAGAATTATATAGAATCTTATTATATTAATAATTATTGAGAATATAGAGTATTACAAGTACAGATCATGGAATGGATGCCATTCATGCTTATATGAGTGTGTGTGTCTTTATGCCATGAACATCAAAGCTCTCCCTCACATATGCTCTCTGGAATTTGAAGTTTAAAACGTAATAAATGCTGGAATGAGCTGAATATTTATAGAGTTTTCAAGGCCTAGGGGCAAATTGATCATTTTACATGTTTTTAGCTCTACCGCTCGAGCAAGGCGATTCCAGTCTTGGGGCTCCTTCTACTCATAGCCTTCTATGGTTTCAACGATCCAAAGGATCAAGCATTAAACATCCATACTAACTATCAATACCATTCATTCATAAATTATCATAACTTACATATACGGATACAAAAATATAGAAATACATCCATATATAGATAAATACAGGTAAAAAGGCTAGTGTTACACCGAGCTAGTCAAAATCATGAAGAGAATAAGAGATAGTAAAGGTAGAGAAAAAAAAGGAAAGAGAAAAGAAAAGGCAGAGAATAAACATGATTTAAATTTCTTGAACACTTCAAAGTACATCATTGGCACATAAATTATCTCAAGGCTTTGTGTTGTTCCAAAAAAAAAGCAAAGAAATTGGAAATGAAAAGAGAGATTTGAAAATATAAATTAGTCTCAAAATTTTGTGAGAGGCTTGTGGCTAAGTGGGCCTAAAACAATGCAGAGATATCTTTGAGAAAAGCAAAGAGAGATTTGGAGGGCTAATATTGCTTTGTGAGGAGTATGAATAAAACATGATGCACTATGAGAGTTGTAAAGATTGACAGGCTAGTGAAAAGGAGGAAAGAATCAACCACCACAAACAAAAAAGAAAAAAAAAGAAGGTAATGAAAAGAAAAATATGCATAAAAAAGGAGAAGTAGTTCATATTCTCACCATCCTATTCAAAAGCTGCTTCAAGGGATCCATTTCAGAAAATCTGTCGAAGAAAGAGCACTCATTGGAACTATATGGAATCACTCCAGAGTGGATGAACTACTTTGGACCTGATTCCCACTTGGGGATACATAGGCAGCCTACTGTGGACCACGCGCAGGAAGAGGTCCTAACGTCTCCCTGACAGTGTCCCGAGATGGATCTAAGGAGCACACTTTAAGGGACAAAAACTCCTTCACGCGATCCTAAAGACAAAGAGTCGCCACCTAATTTCTATTGGAAATTAGGAAACCAAATTTGACTCACCCAAAATTTAAATAGGGTTACTCAACCTTCATCACTAGAAACAAGGTTTGAGGGTCCTGGCACGAGAGGGGAAGGAGCCTGAGTAGGACTAAAGCACCCCTTCCTCGCCATACTGAACTACAGGCCTTGATTCAAATATCCTTGTTCTTAATTCATAAGAGGTGTTGTTTCCTTAAACATACTAGGTAATATATACATGGCAAAAAGGAACATCTAATGAAAATCATTTCAAGTGATCAAATCAAGTAGCAGTCGAATGTATAAGAGAGAGGTATACTCATAGTGGCTATTCCCGTCCAGGACCGATGCAAATAAAGAAAACGTGTCATGATATGCAAGAGGGAACAAGATGACTATATTGGGTTGACTCAAGCGTAGTCGCAAAAAGAAAAACAAAGGAAATGCCATCATGCAACAATCCTAGATAAGATGTCTCTAACAGATAAGCTCATAAACGGAGATTATCCTAAAGGAATTGTGTCTTTGAAAACAAAGTTGTAAACCTAGAAAAATTCTAATAGAGATAGTATATGATATATGGGCACTAAGCCGCATGTAGACGAGGCAAGTCCACAAATCGAACTTTGAATCCACAGCATTCAATTCTCTGCTCTAAGACACCAAGGAATACCCAAGTATTGCAAAAATGCAAGCAAACAAATGATATGCATGAAAAATAAGAAGAATATGTCATTAATTAAATTTCAAGATTCAGCAACCTCTAATGAATCCTATCAAAAGTGATCTTAACATGAGCTAGGTTAAAACCCTTTTTACAGAAAGTCAGATACATGTCTTAGGGAACGTTTCCAAAAAGTAGGACCTCATTAGCATTTTTGAAGTTTGAGAAATAAGAGTTTTGGGAACAATGGATCAGGATTGTCCACTGTTTTTGTAAAAATCATAATTAATTCTACAAAACTCACACGATGCTTTTATTGGTGTCAAAAGAAAGATATTTCATTGTAGTTTATGAAAAAAATAATCCCATGGACATTTCATGACCTTAAGGTCTATGAAAATTTGTTTTAACTCGACTCTATTATTCTGAAAATTTGGTATCATTTGACAAAGGTATGCAAGACACAATAGAAATTCATAAATTTTGTTAATCAAGTTAATCTAAGCTTTTGATATGTCATTTTTCCATTTATCCTAGATGATTTTTAAACCAAGTTTTATTCATCAATTGTTGTTGAGTGATCAAGGTATGACCATTTTGTATGCATGATCATGATTGTCGTTAAACTTAGAAAATTCTAGAATAGTTGTATCAACTTCAAATGCCTAGAAAACGATCTTAACTTGATCGTATGCTCACGATTTTACATCGACATATAGATACATGAGTTAGGAATCATCTCCAAGAAGCAGATCATCGATAAGTATCATAGATTTTCTAAAATTCAAGCACAAAGAGACTATGCTCAAATTTGTTAACCGATTTCTCAACAATTTCTAAAAATAGCACATACATCCTAATGATTCTCAAAATGGATTGAAAGAAAGCTAATTCATCAAAGTTTACCCAAAAAATTTGAAATTCATCAAACTATGGGTTTTGATGGACCAAATCTTATGGACAAAACCAATGTGTTTTGCTGAACTTTAACCAATTCATTTTAAAATGTGAGGAAAACATTTTAGGTGTTGGTTGAAGTTTATTAGAGAGATTAAACTCATGGATCAACTTGATTATCATGATTCCCAATCAATTTGGCCTCGAGTTCTATGAAGAACTTTAGATCATGGATCAAAGGGACTCACAAATATCCTATTGGAGATGAAATTCAATAGGAATTCAAGGTAATTGGAACAATAAAGAGCAAGGTATGAACAAATGAATCATCCTTCTCATAGATCATACTATTAAGGTTTGAAGGGTATGCGCTCAAACTAGTTAGCTTACTGTTACTATTTATAGACAATGAATTAGTTAATTTATGGATATTATTTATATTTAATTATGTAAGTTTTCTTGAGATGAATAGTTGGCAGGTTTTAATCCTTAAACAGTTCATGGAACTTATATATACGAATGTGATTTGCGTATAAGGAGATATGAGTGTTCTATATGAATGTTTAGAACTATCACAGTCGAAGACAAAATTGGATTACTTTTCAGGTTTAAACTATATCACATTAACTTCTATTTGATAGAGTAAAAATCTCATTCATTGGAATGTTTGATTCAAAGTTTAATGTGATAGTGTATTTGATACATTGACGGACTTGAGCATGATCTATTAACATAAATCTGTCCATTAGCTAATAGACACCCAAACTTGTGTAAGACACTTGTCCTTAATCCTGAGATGATAGTGAACACAAGCTATAAGCATAGGTTGCTTTGAGTTACCATTCAGTGAGGTCTTCTAGATCAATACCTCGGTTTCTTGGGAAACCAATTTTATAGTATTGGGAACACTTATCATCAACATTGAATCGACCCTCTGGTGTGAAGTGATTCACTTTATAGAGTAAATTAATCCCTTGAGAATGTCACTTGGTTTATTACTGAGAACTGCAGTCATGTCCTCAAGTATGTCGATGACATGTTTAAAAATCTATGAGTAAGTGAATGAAACTCAAGGATTATAAGAGGTGATTATAATCGGGGTGACAGTATATGTATTATATCCCGATTATAATTACAGATACTATTGGTAGAGGGGCATTAGTATCAGTATAAGTCTAGGTACTACCAATGTATGTGTGGTTAGCTTCTTATGCACTGGAATGCAATCATTACTGTATAGTGGAGTTAATAATGATTGATTAATAATTGATTCCTTAGTTAAGAGTATAACTAGAAGGAGTTAATCATTAATCAAAGCCAGTAGTTAAGATCCTAGAGGTCCCACTCCTAGCTCATTGGGTGCTTGAGTGCTAAAGGGAACAAAATTGGAAAACAGGTACTAGAAACTGGTTTGTGGGTACTGGTTCTAGAAATTGGTTTTTCCTACAAATCGGTTTCTAGGGACAAGTTCCAAAAACCGATTTATGGGACAAACCAGTTTGTGGTATGTCGGTTAAGAAAATCCACAAATAAAGGACCTATGGGTAGAATACAAAGTGATGCAAATTCTAAGCCCTAGGAGTTCCATATCAGCCTCCAAGCCCTAGAGACATTTCTATATAGTTTCTTAAGGGTTTTCCACAAAACCATAGCATTCAATAGCATCCAGAAGTCATAGGAGTGAAGATTTCTAGAGTTTGGAGAGTAGGATCTTCATCTATAACACAATCGAAAAGAAGAGTTCTCGGCAGGATCCTACCGATCTGTTTTTGGTATGAATATAGATACGCATAATAGTATTAGTATATATATTTGTTTTGTATTATCTACAACTAAACAATAAGTAGATCTTAAGTTTTAAACACTTTTATTAATATTCTGCTGCACTTTGGATCTAGTTTTCCATCGAATGGTATCAGAGCCACCTCGTTTATGTTGTATACAATATGTATTACGGAAACATGATGAACTAGGGTTTCAAAGTTGTAAATCTTATTAATCTAATCTAATTGATTTTTTTTTTAAATTATCGATTTCACTATGTTTTTAGATCTGATCAGTTTCTGAACTAATTAGATATGTTAGAAAATTTTTCGTTTGATTAAGACTTGAAATCCTGAAGCTATTCAGATTAGATCTGAATACGCACACCAAAAACCAGTTACTGGGTAAGCTTCCAAAAATTCGTTTGTCTGTGGTTATTGGGGATCTAGAAACTAGTTTGTGGGGCAAACCGGTTACTGGTAAGGGATCCAGAAACTGGTTTGTACCACAGATCGGTTTGTGGGCTATAGATTCTGTTTTATATAGAATTCTTGTTTTTGTTTTAAAAACTGTTTTAAATTTTTATTTTTTAAAAATGCAGAAACTGTTTTACAACTTGTTAAGAAGTTTTGAAAGCGTGAAAAAGTTTTTCTAAGAATTCCTAGGTATTGTTTGACAATAACAATCATACAAGTAACCATAAAATTAATTTATGCATACATGTAAATCCGTATTATTCATATGAGTACTAGTTGTCATGAAATTGCATACTATATTTGATATAGGACATATGAATGATTGGATTGCATTTATTATGAATATATGTCATCTAACCCTTGTAACAGGAAGCCTTATCTCTCATGGCAAGTTAGTTTAATAATTTTAAACTATTGTTGTGGTTTTATGGCACTTGTCAAGGGCATTATGGTCTCAATCCTGCGAATAGGAACACCATAATGGTTTCCCTAGCCAATTGTTCTTTACATTCCATAGATTATTTGTTCATCTCTTCTGAGAGATAGGATAATGTATTGTAACTTTTGGAGGACTCAAAGAAGGAGCCATAGAGAAGGAACCCTAGAGACCGAAGCCATGAAGATGGATCTATGATGATACAGCCATGAGAGAGAAGGGCTTGAATGAATGTTTTATTTATACTTATATATGTTTGATACGTTGTGATTGCATGAGTAGCATAGTGTCTTCAAACCATTTGTCTTCAAGTGATAATATGAACAAAATTGTTTTATAAAATTATCATGTTTTTAGGAAAGAAAATATTTTTTTGACACATTAAATGAATATGAGATATTCATGGATAATGAAAAAGGAAACTTTTTCAAAATGAATTCCTAAATTTTAAAATATTCTAGTGGGAGAGAGTATTATAAAAGTTATAACCTCACAGTCTTCAATCAATGATTCATTGTAGAGTGAATGGGATAGTGCGAGTCATGGATTCATCTATTATGACTCCTTCGGATAGTAGTCCATTCACTGTTTACTAGATATGAATTTTCAATGGAGGAAATTAATGAGACGCATTAGAGAGTGACCTCCCTTCAAAGGCGCTACTTGAAGCGGTTGTCATTAGATTTCTTTTGATGGTATACACAAGACTAATATTTTTAGTAAGAGATTCCCCTCGGAGTTTTATTGAAAATCATTAGAGACTTATGGATCAGAAGTCATAGACTATTTTGCAAGATTTGCATGGAGAATAGTTATAATGGGTTACTCTCGATTAAGTCATGAAGTTTTGACCTCCCCCCGGAATAGCGACTTCATAATTTAATATTTTGAAGACATAATATGCTTTGTTTTATAGGAATTCCCATTTACTGCATGTATATCATTTTAAGATATCCATACTTATTATATTCTGCATGTTTTAATTTTAGATTATCACAATGTCTAAATTTAGTCCTCTTGCCACAATTTTGAGCCAAAACAAGCTAATTGGAACAAATTATGTTGATTGAAATAGAAACCTCGACATTCTTTTGACTGCTGAGGGACACAAGTTTGTCCTTACCACTCCCTGTCCACTAGCCCCCTACTCTAGATGCCCAAGCTAATGAGGATGATTCGCGTTCACGATGGCAGAAGGCTGATGAAATGGCTCCTTGTTACATATTGGCCTCAATGTCCAATGTGTTGCAACACCAACATCACTCTATAGCCACGGCTGTAGATATGATTACAAACCTTAAGGAAATATTTGGGGAACAGGGGCACCATGCTAGGCTTAACGCCATGTAACAAATCATGAATACTAAAATGTCGAAAGGGACCCTAGTATGAGAGCACGTTTTAAAAATGATTGGTTTCTTAAATATACTGGAAGCCCTTGGTGCCGACATTGATGAGGAAACCCAAGTTAACATGATCCTGAACTCACTGCCTCCTTCATTCACTCAACTAAAATTGAATTATAATATGAATAAGTTGGGTTATTCACTGAGTGAACTAGTAAGCTCTCTACAGGTTGTGGAAGGGATCGTCAAGGGTAATTATGAGACAATGAGCATTGAGAAGGCTTCATCCTCTAAATTCAAGAAAGGGAAATGAGGAAGAAGGGCTCAAAGGTTCAAGTTGGTGGCCCCAAACTAAGTATTGGGAAAAAGGCAAAGAAGGGAAAGAAAAAGGATGAAGGAAAGCCAAAAGGAAAGTGTTTCAAGTGTGGTATACCTAGAAATTAGAAGAGAAACCATCCAGACTACTTAGCAACAAAGAACCAAGGTATGAAAGAATCATTTGTGATTGAAGTAACTTTTTTAACGGATACTTCAAATACATGGTGTGTCAATTCTGGTGCAACTAACCACATCTGCAATTCGTTGTAGGGGTTCATACCAATTAGGCAGTGTAATGATGGAGAAATCACTCTTACTTTGCGATCTAATGTAATCGTTTTAGCAGTTATAGTTGGAGTAGTAGTTTTAGTTTTTCCTTTGAATAAAACATTAGTCTTATAAGATTTTCTTTATGTCCCTTCTATAAGGCGTAATCTGATTTTAGTTTCTATTTTAGTGAATAATGGTTATTCATTTTCTTTTGGTTCTGAAGTTTGAATAAAAAGAAATGGTTCTTTTATTTGCTCTGCTATGTTATCTAATGGTTTCTTCTTGATTAACCAAATCTCTCTAGAAACTTTTCAAGTGGAATTGAATAACTCAATAATAACCATACCATTTAAAAGGAAAGAACCTTCTTCAAATCAAACAAAGCTTTGGAACATGAGATTAAGATATGTTAATCTAAATATGATAGGCAGGCTAGTTAAAGATGGGATCATTGATTTTCTGGTTCTTAAACCACTACCTGTCATTGAATCATGTTTAGAAGGCAAAATGACAAAATGACCCTATTCTTCAAAGGACAACAAAGCTAAAGACTTGTTGGAATTGATTCATACCGATGTATGTAGCAATGTTAGGGCATGAGGTAGTTATCAGTATTTTATTACGTTTACTGATGACTTCTCGAGATACGGATACATTTACTTCTTGCACCACAAATCTGAAGCCTTTGAAAAGTTCAAAGAATTTAAAGCTGAGGTGGAGAAGTACTTAGTAAAGAATATCAAGGCCATTTGATCTGATCGAGGTGGCGAGTATCTCTCTGATGAATTTATTGACCATTTGAGAAATAATGGGATCCTATCTCAGTTGACTGAGCCAGGAACACCTCAACAAAATGGTATAGCAGAAAGAAGGAATTGGACCCTTTTAGATATGACTAGGTCTATGATGAGCTATTCAGAATTACCACTTTTCCTATGGGGTTTTGCTTTGGATACTACAATGTACATACTAAATCATGTTCTAAGCAAATCTGTACCTAAGACACCCTGAGAGTTATGGAGTGGGCATAAGCCTTCTTTGAGATACTTTTGGATTTAGGGTTGTCTGACACAGACGAGCATGTTGGAAACAAGATTAGAAGTATGTTACTTTGTGGGATATCCAAACGAAATGGAGGGTTAGTATTTTTATCACCCAAGAGAGTAGAAGGTGTTCGTAAGTACACACGCTATTTTCTTGGAGGATAATTTTTTCATTAACCACAAACCCAAAGGAAGGATAGTTCTGGAGGAAGTAAATGAACAACCCTCAGTTCCTCAAACTATCAATGAGAATGTAGAACAAGAAATTACTGCACCTTCTTCTATTCCTGTACCGAGACCTCATCGTAATGGGAGGATTATCAAAGAGCCTAACAGATTTATGTTCCTAGGAAAAGCTTTTGAAGTAGTTCCTCAAGAATTTGAATCTGATCCTTCTAGTCATCAAGAGGCAATGTCAGATAAAGATTCAAAACATTGGATACAAGCAATGAAAGCTGAACTGGAGTCTATTTACTCCAATCAAGTCTGGGAGCTTGTGGATTCACATGCTAATATTAAACCCATTGGCTGTAAGTGGGTATACAAAAGGAAAAAAAGGACCAGATGGGAAGGTAGAGACCTTCAAACTAGGCTAGTAGCGAAGGGATATACTCAACACGAGGGTGTTGACTATGATGAGACCTTTTTGCCAGTAGCCATGCTTAAATCCATCAGGAATCTCTTATCCATAGCAGCATGTCTTGATTACGAGATAGGGTAGATGGATGTCAAGATTGCATTCTTGAATGGCAATCTTGATGAGGACATCTTTATGCTGTAACCAGTCGGTTTCATAACTAAGGGACAAGAAGGTCAAGTATGCAAGTTGCATAGGTCCATTTTTGGACTTACGCAAGCATCAAGAAGTTGGAACATGCATTTTGACCAAGCGGTCAAATCTTTTGGATTTATCTAAAACATGGATGAACCTTGTGTTTACAAGAAACATGAGGAAAATGGAGTGGTGATTTTAGTTATGTATGTTGATGACATCCTTATCAATGGGAATGATATAGGAGTGCTATCAACGATTAAGGTTTGGTTAGCTAGCACCTTCGATATGAAAGATCTCGGTGAGGCAAGCTATATTCTAGGAATAATGCTTATACAAGATTGTAAGAATAGACAATAGGATTGTCTCAAGCTTCCTATATCGATAAGGTGTTGTCTAGATTTTCTATAAAAATTCTAAGAAAGGGTTCTTATCCTTTTGGCATGGTGTCTCACTTCACAGAGTCAGGGTCCTAAGACAGAGGCAGAGAAAGAGAAAGATTGTATGATGGGAATCCCATATGCTTCAGCTATTGGAAGTATTATGTATGCGATGTTGTGCACCAGGTCAGATATTTGTTTTGTTGTGGGCATGGAAAGAAGATATCAATCAAATCAAGGTCTCGACCATTGGACAGTGGTAAAGAATAGTCTTAAGTACTTGAGAAGGACTCGAGATTATATGTTGATCTATGGGAAAGAGGACTTAGTTCCAATCGGCTATCCTAATTCTGATTTTTATGTTAGATAAGGATTCAAGAAAGTCAACATCCGGTTATGTGTTTACTCTTGGAGGTGGTGCTGTTAGTTGGAGAAGCATTAAGCAAAAATGCATTATAGACTCTACTACAGAGGCTGAGTATATTACAGCCTGCGAGGCAGCCACAGAGGCTGTTTGGCTCAAGAAGTTCCTATTGGAACTAGGAGTTGTACCTACTGCATAGTCCCTTATCATGCTTAATTGTGATAATAGTGGAGATGTAGCACAATCGAAGGAGCCAAGGAACCACAATAAGGGAAAGCATATAGAAAGGAAATATCATTTGATCCGACAGATAGTTTAGAGAGGTGACGCGGTGGTGACAAAGATCCTCATCGTCGGATAATCTTGCAGATCCCTTTTCGAAAGCCTTACCTTCTAAGGTTTTTGATCGTCATATGGACAATCTATGAGTTCGATGTTATCCTAGCTAGTTGTGAATGTAAGTGGAAGTTTGTTAGGGTTTAAAGGGTCTGCCCTCAAACTGGTTAGCTTACTGTTACTATTTATAGACAATGTATTAGTTTATTTAAGGATATCATTTACATTTAATTATGTACGTTTTCATGAGATGAATTGTTGGCAGGTTTTAATCCTTAAACAGTTCATGGAACTCATATATATGAATGTGATTTGTGTATGAGGAGATATGAGTGTTCTATATGAATGTTTAGAACTGTCACAGTCGATGATAAGATTGGATTACTTATCAGGTTTATACAGTATCACATTAACTTCTCTTTGATAGAGTGAAGAATCTCATTTAATGGAATGTTTGATTCCAAGTTAAATGTGATTGTATATTTGATACATTGATGGACTTGAGTATGATCTATTAACATAAACCTGTCCATTAGTTAGTAGATAGCCAAACTTGTCAAAGACACTAGTCCTTAATCCTGAGATGATAGTTAACACATGCAACAAGCTTAGGTTGCTTTGAGTCACCAATCAGTGAGGTCTTCTAGATCAACACCTTGGTTTCTTGGGAAACCAACTTTATAGTATTGGGAACACTTATCTTCAAGATGGAATCGACCCTCTGGTGTGAAGTGATTCACTTTATAGAGTAAAGTATTCCCTTGAGAATGTTACTTGGTTAATTACTGAGAACTGTAGTCATGTCCTTAAGTATGTCGATGACATGTTCAGAAATCTATGAGTAAGTGAATGAAACTCAAGTATTATAAGAGGTGATTATGATTAGGGCAACAATATATGTATTATATCACGATTATAATTACATAAGCTATTGGTAGAGGGGCATTAGTGTCAGTACAAGTCTAGGTACAACCAATGTATGTGTGGTTAGCTTCTTATGCACTGGAGTGCAATCATTATTATATAGTGGAGTTAATAATGATTGATTAATAATTGATTCCTTAATTAAAAGTATAACTAGAAGGAGTTAATCATTAATCGAAGCCAGTAATTAAGATCATAAAGGTCCCACTCCTAGCTCATTGGGTGTTTGAATGCTAAAGGGAACAAAATGGGAAAACAGGTACTAGAAACAGGTTTGTGGGACAAACCGGTTTGTGGGTACTGGTTCCAGAAATTGGCTTTTCCTATAAATCGGTTTTTTTGGGACATGTTCCAAAAACCTGATTTTGGGACAAACCGGTTTGTGGTATGTCGGTTAAGAAAATCTATACATAAAGGACCTGCGGGCAGAATACAAAGTGACGCAAATTCTAAGCCCTAGGAGATCCATATCAGTCTTTAAGCCTTAGAGACATTCCCATATAGTTTCTTAGGGCTTTTCCACAAAACCCTAGCTTCGGTAGCATCCGGAAGTCATAGGAGTGGAAATTTCTGGAGTTTGGATAGCAGGATCTTCATCATTAACACAACTGGAAAGAAGAGTTCTCAGTAGGATCTTACCGATCTATTTTTGGTATGAATGTAGATACATATATTAGTATTAGTATATGATAGGTCAAAAAATATCCAGTCAAAGTCATATCGCCACCTCAACACGGAGACACTGGGTCAGCCGGAGAAGGTGCTTGGAATATGAATCCTAAATTTTAGTGAAAAAGTTGACCAAATTGTAAATATCAGTGACCAATTCCTAAACAGCCTCTAAAGTAGCCACTTTTTTTTTTACTTCTTTTAAAGTGAATAATAAATATCCAAAAAATTGTTGACCCTATTGTAATTAGACATAAGATTGTTAATTGAAACCTCATCTGACAGAAGAAGCTGACCAAATTGTAAATATTAGTGACCAATTCCTAAATAGCCACTTTTTTTTTTTTTACTTTTTTTGAAGTGATTAATAAATATCCTAAAAATTATTGACCCAAATGTAATTAGACACAAGATTGTTGATTGAAAGCTCATTATTATATTAAATAAAATTTCAAAAGCTGACTTGAACGTAATTATTTGTCTAAAATGACTGATTTACCCTCACACAAATTTTCAGCTACCCCTGGCTGATCCGTCGATACCGCGCAGTCTGTGCCCATAGCTCGGGGTCATGAGGCAGATACTTCCCCTAGTGGGTGTGGCCTAGGCCTGCCCCGTGTCTTGCTCTACAAGGCTGCTGGCAGTCCTCTAACTTAGTCAGAAGATTAATTCGAACAGTTTCCTAAACCACTAAGGGAACCTCCATGATTTATGCTAGTCACATGTAATCAAGTTAGATTTCCTAACTTAGCTAGTTACCTTGTACGTGTGGTCTCTTGCACTTATAAAAGAGACCTCTCACCCTCATTGAAGTTGATGTCATTCTTATGAGAACTGCAATATAGATTATTTACACGCATATACCCAGCTGATCATTCAGGTAATGCCGCCCTCTTTGTTGGTTCACCAAAGACGACATGTGATCAATTAGTAAACACGCTCTGGCGCATCCATGGACGTAGGTCACCTAGTTAAAGGGATCGAACTATATACTTGTTCCTTGTCTCTCTCCTTAGATTACTCTTCTTGTCTTTTACCAATTTTGGCATCATCATTTTGGCGCCGTCTGTGGAAATGTAAAAACTCTTTCAGAAAAACAAATATTTGACTAATCATCATGTCGCCGAACAAGGGTCAGAAGACTGCTGCTCTGGCAGGTCCGGCAGATTCACAGACCGAGCAACCGGCTACTTCTATGACCTCCGAGAAAATTACCGAGCTCTTGCATAACTCCTGGAGGACCAGCAGCAAACTTAGCTACAAATTGAAGTGCCACTGGCCCGTCAAGAAAAACTCCCCCAAATGTAGGATCAGCGCGGGAAGGGCGCACGCGACCGGGAGCCCGTACGGGTCCAAAGGCATGCCCACACTAAGCCTGTGTCCCCGCCTACTTTGGGTCGGTTCGGGGACGACGTTCATAGCCAGGCTCTCGAGCAAACCCAGCAATGTCCCTGGTAAAACCCACACCGGGCGGGGGATGCCATAGAAATTATCAACAGTAGAGGTGCAGCCAGAGGGGAGGGCCAAGGGAAGACTGGCCAGAATTTGGCCAAAGACCCCCCCCCCTAAGAGCCATGGGGGTCTTAGGCACACGATTACCCAGAGTTGAAGCCGAGTTCTATCCCCAAGGATAACCCACTTATAAGAAGAGGCCTCATCGTTCGACCCGACGTACCATTCAGATACGGAGCAGAAGACCAGTAAGAAAGATGTCAAGGCCCAGATCGAGGACCTGCAGAAGCAAATTGAGAATTTGAGCTATAAGCTATGCCATGATCACACCAATAAGGAAACCAAGTCACCCTTCATTGTCCAGGTCACAGGATTCCCCATCCCGTGGAAGTTTAAACCATTGCACCTTGATTCTTATGACAGTTCGGGATGCCCTGTGGATCATGTCCGGACTTAGAAGGCCTAGATGGTGCTGGTCACCACCACCGTCGAGCTACTGTGCCTGGCCTTTCCCAGCAATCTCAAAGGGCCGACCGCATAGTGGTTTCATGGTCTCAAGCCCCAAACGATTGACAACTTCAAGGCACTCATCAAACTCTTTATCAGCCAGTTTGTAGAGATGCTAGACCAGTCACAGACCAACACCCAACTACTGACCATTAAGCAGCGCAGGTGATAATCCCTGAAGGATCACGTTGAGCATTTCAACCAACAAAGGTTCCAAATCCTCCACCTGAACGAAATGGTCACTATCACGGCCTTTTTCTCAAGAGTTCAACACACCAAAGTTGCTACGTCGTTCCATCATGATTGGTCGGTAACCCTCGTGGAGCTCTCTGAGAGGGTTGGAAAGTAGATCAACACAAAGGAATTCTTAAAATCTAAGCGTGCTAGCTTTGCAGGAGATGAATCCCGAGATACAAATGCAAATGTGAAGGATTCGAGAAGGGCTTGGGAACGAAGCCGAGGCAGGATCAATGGAAAGGCAATCAGGATGGGACTCTAATTACCTTTACACCTCTTTCTATGCCTATCCATGAGGTCATGGATGCCCTGAGACCTAGAGACTCGTCTAACAGCTGACAAAGCTGAAAAGCTCGCCTTGGATGAGAAATCAAAATAAGTTTTGCTAGTATCATAATGACCATGGTCACGACACAAAAGACTGCTTCAAACTCAAGATTACCATCAAGAAGCTGATTGAATAGTGTCAACTTGCCAAGTTCGTCGCTGTTGATAGATGACGTCAGCCTGACACCCGAGCCCCCGAGCAGTCATAACCCATTGGGCAAATCATTGTGATCTTCGAAGGAACTTCAGGCATACAAGATACATAGTTGGCTAGGAAGAGGCATTCTCGGGCATCCTGATAAGATATATGGCACATCCAATCCGTCGTCTCCCTGCTGACCAACATACTGAAGTTCATCTAATGAAGTAAAGGACTTGTACTACCCCCACGATGATCCGTTGGTGGTTACACCCTCTATAGTGAATTATGTGGTCAAGAGGGTACTTGTGGGCACGGGTAGGTTCTCTAATATTTTGTTCATCTCG
Organism: Hydrangea macrophylla; assembly: GCA_033977485.1. NCBI lineage: Eukaryota > Viridiplantae > Streptophyta > Magnoliopsida > Cornales > Hydrangeaceae > Hydrangea > Hydrangea macrophylla. The sequence goes on along the minus strand of CM066997.1, from coordinate 57,403,333 downwards.
GCCTTTGATCAATTTGGGATATCAAGGGATTAGCTTTGACCCATGGACACTCCCCTAGTTGGGTTCAATGGATCTAGCACACAACTGCTTGGTACTATCAAGTTCCCAATTCTGATGGGGACCTACCACCAGCAGATCTCCATGCTAGCAAACTTTATGAGGTAGAAGCCCCATCTGCCTACAATGTCATCCTAGGGAGGACAATGCTCAATAATGCCAAGGCGGTTGTATAAACTTACGACCAAGTGATTAAGTTTCTAACCCCACAAGGGCCCGAGAGCTTGCGTGGGGACCAAGTAATTGCCGGAAACTATTATGTCAGTTCTTTGCACAGAGAAGCAGTTACAAAAGCATTGATTATATAGGAGATGGACCCAAGGGACATGAGGGATGGAGTAGGCCCTGCAGAAGAACTGAAATAAGTGGTGTTGGACCCCCAACTCCCCGACTGGTCTGCCAGTATCAGCACTCTCTTAGAGCCAAGCCTTAGGGAGAAGTTGATCTAATTCCTGCAATAGAACCAGGACGTCTTCGCTTAGTGCCATGTAGACATGCCTGGGATAGATCACTGGATTATATCCCACTGTATCTAAATTGACCCAGACTCCCGGCTGGTCAAGCAAAAAGAGAAAGGGCATAGCCCTTGAAAGGCAAGCAGCAGTGCATGAGGAGATTGAAAAGCTCTTGAAGGCAAAGTTCATTCGAGAGGTCCACTATCCCGACTGGTTGCCAAATGTGGTACTAGTCAAGAAAAGCAATAGAAAGTAGAGAATGTGTGTGAATTTCACTAACCTGAATAAGGCCTGCCCAAGGTTTGCTCTCTATTGCCTAGGATAGACCTCCTTATGGACTACACGGCCGGTCACTCGCTTCTCTTGTTCATAGATGCCTACTTATGGTACAACCAGATTAACATTTACCTTGGGGATGAAGAAAAGACATCCTTCATTGCTGACCAAGGGACGTACTGCTACAAGGTGATGCCCTTAGACCTTGAAAATGCTGGGGCAACTTATCAGTGCCTGGTCAACCACATATTCAAGGATTTGATCGAGAAGTCAATAGAGGTGAACGACGACGATCCATTGGTCAAAAGTTGAGACGAGTTTGACCATCTCAAGCACTTGGCATGGGTCTCATCCAGAAAGTTCTTGGGATATATGGTTAGTAGGTGAGGGATCGAAGCCAACCCCAAAAAAATTGAGGCTATTATTAACGTGCAGTCACCCAGGTCAACCAATGAAGTTCAAATTTTGGCTGGACGGGTGGCGGCACTGAACCGATTCGTATGCTGAGCTACCGACCAGTGTCTACTATTCTTTAAAATCCTCCATAAAGCATTTCAATGGTCGAAAGAGTGCGAGGAGGCATTTTAGGACCTCAAGAAATACCTAACATCGCCCCCTCTACTCCCAACACCCATACCAAAGGAGGAGTTGTTATTGTACTTGCCAGTATCAACCTCAGCAGTAAACTCAACACTCATCCAAGAAGAGCATGGGATACAATTCCCAGTTTATTATGCTAACCGAGCACTTCAAGGCACAGAAAGCCGGTACTATCGCATCAAAAAACTGGCCTTTACACTCATCACTTCTGCCCAGAGACTCCGCCCATACTTCCAAGCTCACGTTATCGTGGTCCTCACTGATCAGTCTCTCTACTGAATATTAGGTAGGACCGAGACATTTGGAAGGCTTGTCAAGTGGGCGTTGGAATTAGAAGAATTCAAGGTAGTCTATAGACCCCAGACAGCAATCAAGGGATAAGCAATGGGTGATTTTCTCATTGAGTTCACATATCCTAAAGATCCGGTTGAGAAGCTCGACCCGCCAATTCTACCGCCTAGCCTACAGTCTGACACCCCGGCCTGGGTGCTCTATGTGGACAAGTCCTCCAACAAATAGGTTAGTAGAGTAGGGATCATCCTGAGCACACATGACAGGATCCAGCTAGAGTACGCATTATGGTTCGGGTTCCGAGCCTCTAACGAGGCCGAGTATGAAGCCCTGCTGGTTAGGTTACAGTTCGCCACCTCCATGGTTGCGTAGCAAGTCCAAGGGTATAGCGACTCCCAGCTCATGGTCAATCAAGTCAATCAGGAGTATGAAGCTCGGGAAGACAACATGGTGGCATATGTGGCCCTTGTCTGCACGGTCTCGAAGAAGCTTAAGGGGTTCACCATCACACAGATCCTGAGAGAAGAAAATACGAGAGCCGACCAACTAGCCCACCTTGCTTCATCCGCTGACTCTTACCTACCTGAGATAAGGATAGAATACTTACCCGACCCCAGTGTGGTCAACCTAGAAGGCGTGGAGGTCAAACCAGTTGCCGTAGGGCCCAGTTAGATGGATCCAATCGTGATGTTCCTCATGGCCAGCACCTTACTGGAAAAAAAGAAGAAGCCCGGTGGGTAAATTACCAGGTGGCCAGATACCACCTCGTTGATGGCATCCTCTACAAAAGGTGGTTCTCTATCCTGTATCTTAGATGAGTCCACCCCGTAAAAGTCCACGGAATATTTCATGAAATCTATGGAGTGTGTGGAAGCCACATCGGCGGTCAGGCACTCTCTCGAAAAGCCCTATTGTAAGGATATTACTGGCCAAAAATTGTCTGGGATTCCCAAGAATATGTTAAGCGGTACGACAAGTGTCACATGTATTCGAATATGATCAACTGCGCGGGAGATCTCCAGACACCAATCATCAGCCCCTGACCATTCACTCAGTGGGGGATTGATCTCATCGGTCCCCTCCCTCTGGGAAAAGGACAAGTCAAGTTTGCGGTTAGCACCATGGACTATTTCACCAAGTGGGCAAAAGTTGAACCTTCAGCAAAAATCTCTGAGAAAAAAATGGAGAACTTTATCAAAAGAGACATCCTTAGCCGATTTGGCATCCCAAGGGTCCTGGTTAGTGACAACGGCAGGCAGTTCAATACCCTGGTGTTCAGGCAATTTTTCTTGGGGTATGGAATATCAAATCACTACTCTTTCCCCGAGCACCAGTAAGCCAATGGCCAAGCTGAGGTGACAAATCGGACCATTGTGCAGTCAATTAAAACTGGACTTATAAATGCCAAAGGACTTTGGGCATAAGACTACAGACCCTTTTGTGGGCATATCATACCACCCCCAGAGCGGCCACGGGGGAGACCCCATTTTCTCTCACCTATGGTCTCGGGGCAGTGGTACCCACATATCTCGGGTTACCCACTTATCGAGTAGCAAATTTCAGCGAGCAGGGCAATAAAGAAGCCCTTGAAGGAGAACTCGACTTAATTGAAGAGAGAAGGGACTGGGCATATATGAAAGTGGTAGCCAATAAGCAGTAGGTCTCTCGGTATTTTAACAGCAAAGTCAAGCATCGTAGTTTCTAGGTGGAAGACCTGGTCCTGATGGCAGGAAACCAATCTACCAAAGTCCCAAGGCACAAAAAATTAGGGCTAAACTGAGAAGGACCATATAGGGTTACCTAAGTCAATTGATGATAAACCTACTGGTTACAAACTCTAGATGGGCATGATCTATCTCACCCATGGAACACACAGATCTCTGTATGTATTTTCAATGATGCTTGGATAAGAACGGGTTAACACTGGGTAGGAAATTTGTAGCTCTTTTCGAGCAATTACCATAATTTTCAAAAAAGGAATAAAGATTTTTTGTTTTTGCTGCAAGAAATGACCCCTACCAGTGCTCCGTGCAAAAAAGACCTCGGGACCACACCTGAGACACGAAAGACCTCAAGACCACACCCAAGGCAGAAAAGACCTTGGGGTCACACCCAAGGCTAAAGACCTTGGTGTCACACTCGAGGCACCGGCTTCGCCTAGGTCCATAATTGACAATGGGGGCAAATCCCCCTAGGTGGCTAATGATGGCAAGCTTCAAAAGACCCTACAACAACCTATGTTCTAGGCCGGGTCCTTACAGTCAATCCATCTACCAATGCTTGACGTAGCAAAAGCTTAGGGAGTAGGGGGCGAATACTAGACTGAAAACATGGAATCACACTAGTGCTGGGTTTAAGGCCTCAAACCATTACTTTATGTATGAGACATTGACATTTTAATATATGGATATCAGCTTTACATTTTATTATGTATGTTTCTTTCATTGGATGATTGTTAATCCTTAAATATCATAATAAGTAATTCATGTGTGTATGAGATACATACAAGTGAGATACGAATTACTATTCTTTGATACTTATAACTTATCACAGTGGATGATGAGACTGGATATCTCTTTAGGTATACACTGTAGCATGATTAACTACCATTTGATGGAGTGATTAATCTACATCACTAGAATGCGACTCTTACTTACTATGTTAGTGCTTATAGTGCATTGACGGACCTGAGCTTTCCTATTAACACGCAAGACTGTCAAACAGTCAATAGGAACTCATAACTTATATAAGGTATATATTCTCAATCTTGAGACGATTATGAACACAAATTGTGGATATGGCTACTTTGACTTAACAATCAGTGAGGTCTATAAAAGATCAACACCTCGGTATCTTGGGTATATCATGTTCATAGGGTTGTGAACATATATTGTAAGATAGAATCTACCCTCTAATTCTGAGTAAGCATTCCCTTGAGAATGTCACCAAGTTGATTACTGAGAACTGTAGTCTTGTTGATAAGTAATATCAACATGTTTGGTAATCATGAGAGGTGAATGGGACTCAAGGAATACAAGAAGTATTCATGATTTAGGTTGACAGTAACAGTTATCTAACTACCTAAATATGATTATGAATGCTGAATGTCGAGGGACATTAGTACAACATACAAGGCTAGTTATCGCTTCGGATATATTCTTTTGTGTTGGAGTTTAGTTATCATTATATAGTGGAGTAAACGTTAACTAACCAGTTAGTTAGTTTGCTGATCAAAGAGTTTGGCCATGAGAATTAACAATTAGTCTAAGCCAACAATAAAGAGCCTAAGTGGTCCCACTCTTAGCTCCGCTAGGATGCTTAGAAAGGCACAAGAGGATCTTGTCATGAAAGGTTCGATCGATCGAATAGGTTTGGATTAATTGAAGTTTATGCAGGTTTGAGCGATCTAAAGTAGTTCGATCGGTCGAAGGTTAAAGTCAATTTTGGAAATCTATAAATAGGACAGTTGCGTACAAGGTTTAATAATTGTCGTTTTTCCTATACGAATGCTACAGAACCTGTTTAGGGATTCCCAAACCTTCCTATCCTTCTTGTTAGAGATCCCACCATCTCTAGTCTCTCCGGGAAGCATCCGTAGGAGACATAAGGGTGAAGACAACCTAGTCGAGACTGCTGCATCACCAAGGTTGAAGATTTCATAATTGGGTTCATGACCTGAGGTATATTTCTTCTCCCACTTATTAGTATGCATCTATAGAATAAACGGGTAGTAGATCTGGGCATACCAATAAGTTTTTGCAATTCAATCTTTTCGCTGTTCGTTTGTAATATTTAAATTTATTTTTCCTTCAATTGGTATCCGAGCCATGCTTGTTTGGATCTATAGACGCATTTTGGAACACTAGTTTTGATTTGCATGTTGATTTTAGGACTAGTTTCGAAACTACATCGTCACAAATCTATTTCTATAGTGTTTACGCAGGAAAATACAAATCTGTGATTGCATTGGATGCATGATGGATTCGATCGATCGAGGTAGTGTCAATCGATCGAACTTTATCTGTTCTCAATCGATCGAAAGGGATTTGATCAATCGAACTTTGTTTAATCGATTGAATGGAGTTCGATCGATCGAGAATGATTATCTTTCGAGGATTATTTTTCACTGATTCAATATTTTTTAAAATTGTACGTTTTATTTTTATTATATTATGCAATTTTTCAAATCATTCTGTGAAACTGAATGTTCAAGAGATTGAATAATATTCAATCGATCGAAGTTTCGAGCGATTGAATGGTCTTCGATCGATCGAAGAGTGACAGAGAAGTTAGATGCTATTTATGTGCTGTGTAAATCAATTAAGGGTTCCAATGGATTATGTATTTGTAGCAAGATTAATCTTGTATCTCCTATGGTACCAATCAAAGTTTTAATTTTGCATTGAGATGTTTGTTATTGGTGGATGATTGTAAACTGTATTTAATATTGGTTTGATTTTAAAGCATGTGTAAAGGGCGCTCCGACTTCAATCCTACGAAAAGGAAAGTCGCACCGGTTTCCCTAGCCTTCTTTATTTTCTTGTTGTTGTTTTCTATTTCTAGATAAATTGTAAGCTTTTGAAAGAAGCATAGGTCCAATGCAATAGAATTAGTAAATTCATGAAGATGGATGAGCAAGCCGTTGTCCATGATGATGGAAATGGAGGCAATCAAACCATGAAGGAGGTTCTATAGAGATAGAGCCATGGGAGATAGAGGCATATGAATGCCTTTGTTTTATTTTTAGTTTTTTGTTTTATGTGCTTGGTTGTTATTGGCATTTAATTATATTATTGTTACTTGCATGCACGTAAAACAAGTTTTCTAAAATAAAATTCAAAAACCACTACAACACATTAGGAAACATTAGATGCTTATGGGTAATGTGTGGAAACAATTTTTTCAAAAGCAAAATCCTTTAGTACTAAATCTAGTGGGAGAGGGTCTTATTTATAACACCCACGATCTTCCACTAATGGTTCATTATAAGATGAGTAGTGCATTCTATGTCACCTCGCCAAGGGTGATCATTCTACACGGAGGGCACACTACTCATTAGTTACTAGATGTGTACTTCCTATAGATAGGATCAATCAGATGTATTAGAGGGTGACCACCATACAGAGGATCTACTTGAGGCAGTTGTGATTAGAGCCTAGTGAATGGTACATACTAGCTAAGCTATGGATAAGGGATCCCACACGGGGCATTATTAAAAAACTTATAGATCAAAAAGGTTCGGGAGTCATAACTTGTTTTGCAGGAGTTGCATAGCGGACAAGTCATGATTAATGAAAAGATCGAGTATTGACCACCACACGGAGGCTTTACTCTTTAGTTTTGATATTCCGGCAACTTTGTTTTTAAAATAACAGTTTTAAGGATTCTCTCATTTCAAACTGTCAAAATCTGATATCCATATTTATTTTGTCTTTTGATTTTTTTAGTAAATCATAATGTCTGGATCTACTTTTAGTCCACTTGCCACCATACTCACTCAAACCAAGTTAACTAGAAATAACTACACAGAACGAAACCTTGACATCGTTTTAACTACAAAGGATCACATATATGTCCTCACCACCCCATGCCGCGAAGAACCCGCGGCAAATGCTTTGGCAGTTGCTAGATGTGAGTTTAATAAATGGAAGAAGTCGAATGGAATGGCCGGTTGCAACATTCTGACCTCAATGGCTGGTGTGTTGAAACACCAATTCTAGTTGAACAATTCTGCCAGTGCCATTATCGACCCTTGAAAAAGATGTTTGGGAAGCATGGCAGTCCTGCCAGACAGGTAGCCATGCAGAAAATAATGAGTGCTAAGATGTCGGAAGGCACTCCAATCAATGAACATGTTTTAAAATGATTGGTTATTTAAACGGGCTGGAGACACTAGGTTCCAACAATAACGCACAGACCCAAGTTGATATCATCCTCAAAATGCTGTCACCGTCATTCACTAAATTTAAACTGAATTATAATATGAATAAAATGGATTTTTCAATGAGCGAATAAATGAGTTCTTTACTGGCAGTAGAAGGGGTGATCAAGCCTGGGAGCAACATTTTGAACATTAAGAAAAGCTCTTCCTCATCCCAAACTAGACCGAAAGGAAAAAAAGGGATGAAGAAGGTTGGCACTGGTGGTCCAAGTGTTGGACCAGTCCCTAAGATTGCAAAATCAAAAGGAAAAGGTAAGGGCAGAGGGAAGGTGGGTGGCCAATGCAAAGGGAAGTATTTCCAATGCGGTGAGAGGGGCCACTGGAAGAGGAATTGTCCAGAATTTTAAGCTACAAGAGTTCAAGGTATGATAAAATCACATGTGATTGAAGTAAGTTTTATAACGGATACGTCAAACACTTGGTTCATTAATTCTGGTATGACTAACCATATCTGTAATTCGTTGTAGGGATTCAGATTAACCAGGAAATGTAGTGATGGGGAAATTGTACTGACTCTTGGTCCTAGCGCGTAACCGTTTCTGCGGTTGCTATAGGAGTAGTAGTTTTCGAGTTTTTAGGCAGTGAGACAATAGTTTTATCAGATGTACTTTATGTCCCTTTAATGAGATGGAATTTAATTTCAGTTTCAAATTTATCGAATAATGGTTATTCTTTTCATTTTGGAATAGAAGTTGTCTTTCAAAGAAATAGTTCTTTTATATGTTCTGGTGTTAAAACTAATGGCTTGTATGTGATTACTCTCAATATTTCTAAAAACTCTTGTATAGAACTTAATAACTCAATGGTAACTGTACCATCTAAAAGAAAAGAACCTTCCACTAATCCAACAAGGCTTTGGCATATGAGGCTTGGCCATATCAATCTAAATAGGACTGGCAGACTAGTCAAAGAAGGGGTCTTAAGTGATTTGGTTCTCGAAATAATGGATGTCTGAGAGTCTTGTTTAGAGGGTAAGATGACCAAAAGGCCCTTTCCCGCAAAGGGCAACAGGACCAATGCATTATTGGAATTGGTTAATAATGATGTGTGTGGACCAATAATTATTAGAGCAAGGGGTGGTTATGAGTATTTCATAACATTTACTGATGACCACTCTAGGTATGAATATGTGTACCTAATGCAGCACAAGTATGAAGCCTTTGAAAGGTTCAAAGAGTTTAGGGCTGAAGTGGAGAAGCAATTGGGCACACATATCAAGGCCATTCAATCTGATTGAGGAGACGAGTACCTCTCTAACGAGTTCATTGATCACCTCGTACAGAATGGGATTCAATCATAGTTGACTGCACCTGGTACACCTCAGAGAATGGTGTAGCGGAGTGTAACAACCTGCATTTTCATTGAATTATAGCATTTTGCATTGTCATAGTTAAATTCAATTGTATTGTCTGCTACTATTTGAAATTTGATTCTCGTGTTCTAAATTTCATTACTGGTTTTATTTCATATTAAAATTCTCATTGGGTTCAAACTGCAATTTTATAAACTTTGGTGATACTTGTGTGGAAATTTATTCTGGTATTTCAAAACTGTGAAAGATATTTTCTTTGGACTCAAACTGTATTTTTATAAAACCAAAAAATTATTTCTAACGTTAAAATGAATTTTCTGTATTTTTGTGGTAAACACTGCGACGCAAAAATACAAGTTTATGTTCTAAACGGTCCATGCCATGTTAAAGTTCCATAGATTTTGGAAGTGATGTAAAGCAAGATTTGACATATGCTTTACTTTCCATTTATGGCAAGTAATGATTGGTTAAGCCTTGTTTGGGAATGCATAGCGTGTGTGTAGTAACTTAGTACCTTAAGTCATCTTACCCAAACACTTACAGTGTTTTCCCAGGCAACTTGTATGTGTCCCGTTTGGCTGTGCTTATCTTGTCTGTGTTAATTTGTAACCATAAGCCTAAATATCTAAACACACACAACTTGGCCCCCTACACATCTATACTTGTCCTTTGGTGATCTGTGGAGTTATACATTAGTGTATATACGTATGTAATTGCTGAGAAATACTTGTATGCTTTCAAATTAAGAGTATAGTTGGTCTCCAAGTTCATCTCTATTAACTCTCTATATATACACCCTCACAACATGAACTTCACAATCTAGAGAGAAAAGAGAAAGTTTGAGAAAATGATTCTGAAAATTTTGAAAGGGAGAACTTGAAGAACTTAATATCCATAGCCAAGTGCAAATGGAGTTCTTATTTGTGACTCTTTCTCAATAATTCTTCACTCTTAACCTATGTGAGTATTTGAACTCACTTTGAATACGATCCATGCTAATATTACTGTTATATGGTTAGGATTAGAAATCACCATTGATAATTTTACGTATGAACTCCATGGCTTGAAAATCGAGATTTTCCAACCTTAATTAAAATCTGTTTCCAGAGATGAATATGATAATGCATCATAGCTGCTAGGTTTAAAGTTTTAGAGCTCAATTTATTCGTATGAAAAAGTACATTAAGATTGAAGTTTTGTCATCTTTTAATTTTTTCATAAAATTCAAGAGTTATCGATTAATTCACGTAAAATTGATGGCAAATTCAAAATTTTTGCGAAAAACCGAAGAGATTCATATATTACTTGCCCTAATTACTTCAGAATTGCAAAATGGGTTAAAATGGTTTTCAAAATTTTAAACAGGGGTAGTTTAGTGAAGAAGACGAAGACACTGCCTGAACTCGTGTGAGCGATCGCACGAGCGAGGGTCGCACGAGCGACCCATCACGCGAGCAGCCCGCGCGAGTGACCTATCATGTGAGCGGCCCGCGCGCACGACTTCTGACAGTTTCTTGTTTTTGTCGGTGTTCTATTAAGAAACTGTTTGGGTGATGTTTTATAAATTTTACAGGCTCTGTTTGGAAGTTATGCCAATACATGCTAGGTTTTGTTATGTTTTGGTTATCAAAGAGTGATTATAGTTTTGTTTCTTTTCAAATATACATCGCTATCATTCCCCGCATTTCATATGTTCTGTTTATAGTTACACGACATCCATGTGGAGTTAGTTGTACATGCATGGTGATTATGAGTATGGTTAGTGTGAAAAAGAGTATGTGGTTAAGATTGTGTGGACACTCCATGGTAATCGTGTACCAAAGTGTGACGTGTTAAGATTGCGGCTAGAGTGTGTTTGAAATGCGACGGTGGCAAAAATGGACACTCCTTGGAACCCATGGTAGCGCTAAAGTGTGTGACGCTGAACTTGGACATTCCCTGACACCCATGGAAGTGCTAAAGTGTGGCCTATGGACACTCCCTAGTACCTGAGTCTGGATACTGCGTGAGGTTTCCTCCGGTATTTGTGAGGCAGATTATGTACTAAAGTGTGAGGTATTGGACACTCCCTGGTACCCCATACTAAAGTTTGAGGCAAACTTGACACTCCCTGGTACCCCTGTGCTAATGTATGGCTATCGGAGTATTTCAAAGATACTGGTGTGAGAGAGTGTGTTGGTGTGTGGTCGAGAGAAAAGAGTTGGTGAGACGAGTTTGTGCTTTGTTTTCAAGCACGGTCATATGTTTTATGATTTAAAATTTACTAATGTAATTCTTACCTGTTTCATAACGTGAATTCATTTCTATGATATTAACCTATTGTTTAAACGAAACTGTAAAATGGAAAATAATAAATTAGTATGTTTTACATTCAAGTGTCTATTTTTAATACTCACTAGCTTTAATAAGCTGACGGCGTTGATGCACTCTAGACATTCATGTCTAGGCTTTTCAGGTTATGATCAAGTGGAACAATACAATTATGCTAATTGAGAATGGCTGCTGGGAAGAAGGAATACTATTATAACCACCGCCTTAGTTGATAATCTGAACTTTTGTAATAAGGATGACTGTAACAGATAATAGATATTATTTTGTTTCAAGGTGGTTTGTGCCTTTAGGTGACCCCGAGCTGTAATAATTATTAAGTTAGCAAATTTTATAAGCCTTGATTACTCTACTCTGATTTATGTTATTATATATTGTTCGACGCTTGGGACGGAATCGATCCTTTAAACTGTCGTGACCTATGGGTCCATAAAGGAAATTAAATGCTTTCCATATTTATGCTACGTTGGGGCATGACAGGATTTAGTGGTATCAGAGATAGGTTATCTGAAATAGTTTAACCAGGTTACGGTTTACCAGTATAGACTCGATTCTACATTTCTGTTAGCTTAAGCTTTGCACACCAATGATACGACAGGAGGACAAACCCGGAACCCAAATGCCTAAGATTATTTCTGATAAGATTAGTTCTGACATTAGTTAGTACCTGTTTCTAGGTATGGATCCAGGTCAGACACTCTATGTGCCATACGGGTTTGGAGGACACTTTCGGACCCCAAGGACAGTAGTCCCAGCTTTCCTTGACTTATATCACACCGCCATTGGCCAGCTGTGGATACCGGCATTTGGGCCCACTTTTTAATTTTAAAAGAATTTTCAATTTTCAAATTTCAAATACAAAGAGTCGCCACTTAATTTTAAAAGGAAAATTAAGAAATCATTTTGAAAGCAAACTGATCTTTTGCGAAACCAAATATAATCTGGGTCTGGGGATTATAGAATGAGAGGGGAAGGAGCCCTGTGGACTACAACACTCCCTCTCATCCTATCTCATGATAGGCCTCTACTCAACATCCTTTTTAATCGAGTTATTAATCTAAGCATGCCCTCAATTAATACATATATACATATACATTACAAAAGCATATTGAAAAGGGTGTAAGATTGCTAACGATAAAATAGCATTCATAAACAACGTATTTCGAGTAGCAAACAAGATGATGTGCGAATAGGGAACTAGGAAACTTACCCGGGATCCAACTGCGAATTTAAACGTGCAATGCACACAAAAAAAAAATAGAAATCCTAGGAAAAATGTTTCTAATCACATATACACATAAGGCAAGACCTAAGCTAAGGTGTCGCGCATGGAGTTGAAAATCAATTAAATCAACAAATGAAATAAAATAGAGAAGAGATGAGAAGTCATACCTCCAAAGCGCTACAAAACAAGGGTTAGTCCACATGCTTCACACAATGATATGACATCAAATAATCAATCCTAAATATCTAGCTTAGATCTATCAAGTAGAGGAAGAATTGATAAAATTATGAATTCCTTTAGATTAGTTGGAGCCATAGCATCTCTATAGATATACCAGTCTCAACTAAGAGCCAATGTAATGTCCATCTAAGGGTGCTATAATCCTGACATGATCATAAGGAATCCATGGTTATGTTCAATTAGGTTCAACTAAGTCCAACTTTATCCAATAACTAGTTCTAATCATAAGCATCAATGTACATGAATGAATGAATGAATATGAACAAGAATGAGATATGAATTTATTCACTAATTTGGATCACTTAGCCTCTGAATTTAATTTAAATTATCATTATTCAAAACATGATTTGGGTCCCAAGACATTAGAAAACCATTTAAGTTAAAATCAATGAGACTAGACAAAAATAGTGACTGTTTTTCCTAAATTACAGAGAGTAGACCATATTTTAAAAGGTAGAAAAACCATACTTCCAACAGTTGGATCTTAATTACTTTTGGATATGATATGCCTCTGCGATTCTAGTTTCTAACCCAAGAAGAAAATCGAAGATTGAACGGTTAGAAAAACACTAGACATCACTCAGGAATCTGCAACTATCTGTCCAGATATCTTGTCCGATTTTCTAAAAATAGTAAACAAATGAGAAACACTTAGATCTTTTTAGGGCACCTTCCTAAGACATTAAAGTACTTTTAAAAAATTATTAGGGGCCAAAGAAGTTCGATTAAGTTTCTGATTTATTAATTTTAATACGGACTAACTATTCTAAAATTTTGGACAGAGAGTTGCTTGTTTTGAAATCACAATACCAAACCATCTCAAACATGGAATCTCATCAAAACAAAAATCACCGAGGTACTTAAACGAGTTATGAACATCCTCCAACTGGTCTCATCCAATTTATAATGAACCATGATTTTATAAAAATCATCGATCATAGTTGGTTTGTGGATTCGCTGCACCTTTGTTAAGTTGATGTTCATAGTTTGAATCAAACTTGATCTATGATTCTAGAGAGAACTAGGATCAAGTATGATTATGATCATTGGAGTAAATAATGAAATATGAAGATGTTCATGAGTTTAGCCTTAATGGATTTCCATCATATATCTCATAGCATAGAGAATCCTAAGGTCTTACTTAGTCTTATGAATTTTGAATGTAACCTATGAAAATCTACATCTAATTCCTCTCTCAAACAACATGATCCTTGAGGAATATAGAGCCATGACATCCTAATCCCCTCTCAAATTAATGGTCCTAGGAGACTAAATGAAATCTAAATCTACATAAACCTCTATGGGATTTAGCATGAACCCCATAAGATTCTTAGTGAAGAGATTCATGTCATGAGCTAAGACTTGAACTCAACCAACCATGTGTAGATATATATGACCATGATTCACTTCAATCTCCATATGGATCATAGAATCATAGGAACTAAAGAATCAAACTCAAAGAGAGTCAATAAGATATATAAAATCTCATGAATCTTAAGAGGAAAATAGAAATGAAGAATCAAAGTTTACTTAGAAAAATTAGAACACAAATTCTTCAAAATCAAACTTATTTTAAACCCAAGGCATCAATTAGATCCAAATTAATGAAATACTTATGAGATTCAATCACAAATTCTAAGTGGTGTGTGATGAAATGAGGTAGGAAGAAAGGTTTTGAAAATGTGTAAAAGTCCTAGAGCTATGAACTTGTGATTGAATTTGCCCAATTCTACCAAGGATTGAGAGGTTACCTCTATAACCTCAAGGATTTCTTCTATCTCTTGTGAAGCTCTTCCAAAATCTTCAAATTCTTCAACTATTCTTCAAATTCTTCAAGAAAACTCTCTTCTTGTCTCTCAATTCTATATATTTCTCTTATGTATCTCTCTTTGATTCGAAGGTTAAGTGAAAGGTCCCAAAAATGAAGATGAAGATCTGTTTATATAGATCAACATTTCAAGGTTAAATGGGTAAATTCGGGTGAAAACCCATATGCAAAGTTTTCTTCTAGAACATGTGAGAAAAGCAGTATGTTACAGCGCGCGACACTTGACGACTTGCCTGCGGCACTCACTGACTGTCGGGCGGCACTCAGTGAATGCCGGCGCGGCACTCAGTGAGTGCCGCCGGCTTCGCCGCGTGCCGCGGCTAATAGAATTTTGCCTTCTTTTTAATTTTCAAAATATATGTTAACACAAACTTAATTATTATCAAAGTACATACTAATGTACTTATATTTGTAATGTACTTTATTAGGATACATCTATATGCAGAGTATATACTTTAGTATACCATTTTATTCTCTTTTTTTCTTTTCTTTTCTTTTCTTTTCTTCTATCCTTTTCACTTTTCTTTTCAAAATTTCTTTTCATTTTCTCTTTTTCTTTTCAAAAGAAAAAAAACTTCTTTCATATCCTATTTTTTTAGGATAAATCACCAGACTGACTTTCACATACGTTCTTCAATATTCGGGTTTCTCACGAACACCCAATTTCTCTTTTGATTATTGAAACTTGAATTAAGGAATCTTTGAAGAATTTGAATTCTTTGGAAAAACTTTGAATTTCCCCGGTCATCGTCATCATCGGTCTTTTAGAGGCAACCAATCCCTGGATTTGACGTTTTTTCAAAATCGGGGTGTCTACAGTTTGCCCCTTGTCGGCAGAGCTTGTAAAGCAACGAGTATCACAAGTGAATGTCGAAGCCTGTGTTAAAGACAAGGCTTTGACGAAACTGTCGAATCTAGGTAAAAACAAAAGGTGCGTTGCAAAAATCAGGTGCACAGAGAGCCAAAAGCTGGTCGTGCTCAGCGGTGAGCTGCCTACGTATCCCATCGGGAATCAGACCAGGACGTAGTTCGGGCAAAGGACAATAAGTAAGCGCAAATAACCACACAGATGGATGTTCCTATCTTATCATGATGCATAAGCTCAAATAGTTTCATGTCTCATGCTCCCAAATGTGATGATCCGGAGTCATGTTGCTCTTCCTATTATCAGAAATGCGCCTTATGCTTCAAATTCTCCGGTTATAGTTTTATTCTTGGGAGAATGTGTTTTGAGGAATCATCTGATTGACTGAGCCGCTTCACACCTTACACTCTATAATCAAATCAAGTAGCACGCTGAAAGATTGAGTCGCTTCATGCCTTACACTCCATAATTCTCCAACACTCATCTGATCGACTGAGCCTTTTCAGGCCTTACACTCCATAATCGAACAAGGGAGCACTCTGAAAGATTGAGTTGCTTCATGCCTTACACTCCATAATCCTCCAAAAATTATGTGATCGATTGAGCCCCTTCACGCCTTACACACCATAGTCAAATCAGGTAGCACACTGAAAGATTGAGTCCCTTCATGCCTTACACTCCATAATCCTCTAAAAATCATCTGATCGACTGAGCCGCTTCACGCCTTACACTCCATAGTCGAATCAGGTAGCACGCTGAAAGATTGAGTCGCTTCACGCCTTATATTCCATAATCCTCCAAAAATCATCTGATCGACTAAGCCACTTTACACCTTACACTCAATAGTCGAATCAGTTAGCACGCTGAAAGATTGAGTCACTTCATGCCTTACACTCCATAATCCCCTAAAAATCATCTGATCGACTGAGTCGCTTCACACCTTACACTCCATAGTCGAATTAGGTGGCATGCTGAATGATTGCGTCGCTTCATGCCTTACACTCCAAAATCCTCCAAAAATCATCTGATCGACTAGCCGCTTTACGCCTTACACTCCATAGTCGAATCAGGTAGCACGCTGAAAGATTGAGTCGCTTCATGCCTTACACTCCATAATCCTCTGAAAATCATCTGATCAACTGAGCCGCTTGATGCCTTACACTCCATAGTCGAATCAGGTAGCACACTGAAAGATTAAGTAGCTTCATGCCTTACAGTCCACAATCCTCCAAAAATCATCTGATCGACTGAGCCGCTTCACGCCTTACACTCCATAGTAGAATCAGGTAGCACGCTGAAAGATTGAGTTGCTTCTTGCCTTACACTCCATAATCCTCCAAAAATCATCTGATTGACTGAGCCACTTCACGCCTTACAGTCCATAGTCGAATCAGGTAGCACGCTGAAAGATTGAGTCGCTTCATGCATTACACTCCATAATCCTCCAAAAATCATCTAATTGACTGAGCCGCTCCACGCCTTACACTCCATAGTCGAATCAGGTAGCATGCTGAAAGATTGAGTCGCTTCATGCCTTACACTCCATAATCTTCCAAAAATTATCTAATTGACTTAGCCGCTTCACGCCTTTTTCTAGTTTAGTTTCCTTTTTAGGGGTTGCTTTTTTGAGATTCAATTTTGAATTACTTTTCCTAAATCTGGAAGAACTTGGATTCGTATCTGCTTTCAATTTCTGAAATTGAGGATCTAAATTGGCTTAATTCTCCCATAATCTAGAGTTTATCAGATTCAAAATCAAATTAAATTCCAAAATTGGGAGCCAATTAGACTTCAATCAAATCAAAATTCTTTCAAAATTCGAAGTTGATTAGACTCAGCTTTATTCATATTTCCAAAAATCCAGAGTCAATCAGGCTCTAATCAAATCAAATTTCCAAGTTCGAAGCTAATCAGACTCCAACAAATCAATCTTTCAAAATCTGAATCAATTCAATTTTCAAAATTCCAGAGTCAATCATACTCCAATTAAATCGAATTTTAAAATCCGGAGTTCATTTGACTCAAATTTATTCACTTCCCAAAATTCGGAGTCAATTAGACTCCAATTAAATCAGTCTTCGGAAATCCGAAGTTAATCATACTCCAATTAAATCAAATTTTTAAAAAAATTCAAAGCCGATCAAACTCAAATTTATCCACTTCCCAAAATCCGGAGTCAATTAGACTCCATTTTAATCAGTCTTCGAAAATTCGGAGTCAATTAGACTCCATTCAACTTAATTTTCAAAATTCTGGAGTCAATCAGACTCAAATCAAATCAAAATTTCAACATCGAGAGTCAATCAAACTCCATTCAAATCAAATTTCAAAACCCAGAGTTGTTAGACTCAATTTAGTTTATTTACCAAAACAAGGTGTTTTTGACAAAAATTCCTCACAATTAGGGCTAATTCTGATTTGCAAAAGGGCTTAAGAAATCATTTTTCAAGCTCTGGGGGTCCTTTCTAAACTGGGGAAAATCTTTAGGGACATGGGAGCAAAATTCGGTGGTCCTCATTATAAATATGAAAAGTAGGAGGAAGAGGGCCACCTAGCATACGCGGCGGCACTCAGTGATCTACACTGGCACTCCGTCAAATGTCGCGCGGCACTCACTGAGTGCCGGCAACTTTCGATCGAGTGCCGGCCTGACCAGCAGTGTGTTTAAAACTTGATTTACCTTCTTTCTTTTCATTATCTTCTTCTCCCTATTTCAAGTTTTCTCTCTAGGATCTCACTCCCTCTTGATTCTCTACTCAAGAACCACTCAAAACCAAGGTATGTTCACTCCTTAATCATCAAGATTGCATCTTTGCTTGATTTTTATGTTTCCCTCATGAGTTTTCACATGAATCTTAACTTTTCTCCTCCTTTGCTTATAGATTCTACAATGGCCAGTGGTTCAGGGTCCCATGGTCCCCCCAAAAAGAAATATAAGCTCCACCATGGCCATAAATCATCAGTTGTACTTGTCGACCCCGGGATGCATATCTCGGCACGAGCCTTCAACAGATTGGTATACTCCCAAACCCCCCTTTTTATGCTTATGATAAAATAATGCAATGCAATGCAATCAATGATGAACAATGCATGTATGAGTGCCCTCATTACTTTTTGTATTTGAATGTATTAAAACTTATTTGCGATATCCCTTCTTCCTGAATTGATTTTCTTGTCATGATTTGGGGTTCAATGCTTGGTATTGTGCTTTTCGCTTACCGCCCTTATTTGGATTCATTTATTTTCCATGCTCACAAATTCCTTTATTCCATTTGTCCACTGCCAAAGAGGGGTTGTACCGACCCTGTGAAGCACTCAAATTTCATGTAGACCTTGCTTTTACTGAACTTAAAGCCTATTGTTGCAGAACCAAGAACCATATTTTTCCTCTCAATAATGAGTCGCTTAGACTCGAAAATTTTCTTATTTTAAAATCAACAAGTCGCTTAGACTCAAAAGAATTTTCTTACTTTCAAATCAACGAGTCGCTTAGACTCAAAATTTTTTTCTTATTTTCAAATAACGAGTTGGTTAGACTCGCAAATTTTCTTATTTTCAAATCAACAAGTCGCTTAGACTCGAAAGAATTTTCTTATTTTCAAATCATCGAGTCATTTAGACTAAAAAATTTTCTTATTTTCAAATAACGAGTCGCTTAGACTCAAAAAATTTTCTTATTTTCAAATCAACGAGTCTCTTAGACTCAAGAATTTTCTTATTTTCAAATCAACGAGTCACTTTGACTCTAAAGAATTTTCTTATTTTCAAATCAACGAGTCGCTTAGACTTGAAAATCATTACTCACTTTTTCTCTTTTCTCCCCTTTTTTCGAATAATCGAGTCACTTAGACCCGGAAATCAAAACTTATTTGAGTCGTTTAGACTCGAAGATCACCACTTATTTTTTCTTTTACAAAGAATCGAGTTGTTTAGATTCTAAAAATCATTTATTTTCATTCTTCATCTTATTTTGTTTTTCTTCTGTCCTTTTCTTGCAGACTCCAGAATTTGTCCTCAAAGGCCATGGGAGCCTGGATCACCACCGAAGATGGTACGAGGATCTTTCAAATGAGGTTAGAACCATGGTTAACAATGCTGGATTTGGGCTTTTTGCGCCACTTTTAGAGAAAGGTTCGAACGATATGACCCACATCCAGGCTCTGGCGGAACGATGGTGGGACACAACAAACACATTCCACATGCCTTTCAGGGAGATGATGATGAATCCTCTAGATTTCACTATGATCACTGACATCCCCTTCGGTGGCCTTCCAGTTGCCCGCTATGACGATCTCTAGACTCGCCATGAGGAGATTATTGACCTGCTCGAGGCTCACCCAGGAGAGGTCATAGTGCCCGCAAAATGGTTCCTGGATACCTTCAAGGGTCAGGTCTTTACCGACGATCAAATGGCTAGGGCCTTTATCATATATGTGCTGGGTTGCTCGCTGATGAGCACAAAGGGGGATAGGATCAACCTCGGGTACCTGGCCTCTCTTGCAAACATCGACCACATCTCTCAGTATAACTGGGGAGGGGCAGGGCTGGCTAATCTTTATAACCACATGAGTGAGGTCTCTAGGGGAAACTCTCCTTCCATTTGCGGGTACTGGAGAGCGTGGGAGGTAAAACTTTATTATTATATTTCAATCACACTTTTATTTCATTCATCTCCTCCGATTTTATTTCGAAAACTAAATTCACAATTTTTTTTTCTTTTGCAGATATGGTCTCATGAATACCTTTTCATGAGGACTCCTAGTACCTAGGAAGGAGAGGCTACGATCATGCATCAGGGTTTGAAATGGACGAAGGGAGCAATAGGTCGAAAGGTCGGGGCCCACGACTTTGTAGGCTTTAGAAACCTCCTTATCAACTTACGTGAGGTTCATGTGGTGTGGAATCCTTAGGAGGCAGCCCTGCCAGAGGCCAGCGAAGAAATCCAAGCTGCTGTAGGTTTTTCCAGGATGATGATCCTGATGGTAGGCGAGGCATGCTGAGAGTGGTACCCTGGTGAAAGGGTGACCAGGCAATCCCTTGCAGTCCTGACTTTTTATGTGCTAAGAGCTCCCCCAGCCTTCAGATTAAATTCTCTCATGCATAATTTTCCTCTTATGGATGTAACTCGAGTAAGAGACTTTTATTTCTTTTACTTCTCTCTTTTTAGAT
Organism: Hydrangea macrophylla; assembly: GCA_033977485.1. Classification (NCBI taxonomy): domain Eukaryota; kingdom Viridiplantae; phylum Streptophyta; class Magnoliopsida; order Cornales; family Hydrangeaceae; genus Hydrangea; species Hydrangea macrophylla. The sequence continues at coordinate 57,382,746 of CM066997.1, read as the reverse complement.
ACGCTACCACTTTTATTAATATTCAAATTCTCATTTACAGCCTGTTCTTGGGGTTGCTGACCCTCCAGCTCTCCCACAGTGGAACTGGAATGTTCCCATGGTCTATATGTGCCAGGAGACCATATACCAGCTGACTCCTTATACTCTGAATGTCCCGTCCATCCCCCTGTAATATGATACAGTCCCTAGAGACTATGCAGAGGAGGGTCAATCATATGCACATACTGTCTAGCATTGGGTTCATGGACGCGAATGGAGGGTACATCTCTTTCTGGAAACAACCTTCTTATTACTTTTTCATAACTCAAATTTTATCTTTATACTGACTACTGTATCCAAACTCTTTTTCAGGCTGATGGAGCAAGGGCCATTGTTGATCTTCAGGCCAGAGCTATGTATCACCATTTTTTTTATACATTTTCTTCTTCTTCTTTTCTCTTTTTTATTTCACTTATTCTTTATCTTATCTTGGCTTTTCAGGAGGCTGAGTTTGCTACCTTGAGGAGGCAAATTCAAGAGTTTCATTTGGGTCAAGGCGACGGCTATCAAGGAGGTGCTGGCGATAGTGGCCAAGGTGGAGAGAGTGGGGATGGTGGTGACGATGGAGATGATGGAGATGGCAGAGCTGGGGGAAGTCAGGCAGCTCCGCAGGCACCTAGAAGAAATCCTCGACGCCGACGAGGATAGACGATCTCTTTTTCTTTTATATTATGTCCCTATGAGGACGAGAACTAAACTTTTATCTCTTTAACGGATTTATTTAGACAATTCGATAGTGTTCATGCATGGCGGCCTGTGCGCCAATTTTAATTCTGTTTATATTCATGCTTGATTACTATCTTATCATTAGGCTTTATTCCCTCGCTTGCTCAAGATGTGAATGCCTTTATTATTTATTGATGAATGGTGCTTGAATAATGAAATGGTGATACTCTTGTTCAAATTTCTATGCAGGTTTGGCAAATTCAGATTACAGACTGACCCATGAACATTTTAAAACCTGGCCGGCACTCAGAGAGGCTGACTGGCACTCAGTGACTGCCGCGCGGCATTCAGTGACTGCCGACCGTCACTCTGTGAGTGCCACTGTTTTTCATCGAGTGCCGATTTGTGCCATTTTCTTATATAAAGTGATATTTGCCCATTTCTATACCAATTTAAGACTCCTAAGGCCCTCTTCTTCTTTTTTTTTTCTTCCTCATTCATACTCATCTTCTATTTCACTCTCCTTCTTCATGGCTTCCATAAGTTTTGACATTCTATAACCGTGGATGGATTCTCTTTCCAGCATTGATCGACTCAACTTTGAGTGTTATAGATGGATAGACCTCTTTGCATTCCACCGTATGGCTCTAGACTAGAGCTTACTCCAAACTACTATCACATGTTGGGACCCCCTCTTTGCATGTCTTTCAGTTCGGCCATGAGGAGATTTGTCCACTCTTCAAGGAATTTACTACTATTCTCCATACCGACCCTTATGCTGATTTGATCATCCCCCAGATACAGGCAGGGTACATCCAAGATCTAGCGGCTCTTCTTCATATTTCCCGGGGTGCAACCAGCTCTTTTGTTCGCGGCCGGCATATTGACTTCGACCGCCTTTCTTCTATTTATGCTCCCATTGGCGATCCAGATGATGGAGGGTATCAGATCATCAGATGCAGTGCCCTTTCTTTGGCTATGCTCTCCCATTTCCTATTCCAGTCTTCCTTCGACATCCTTATTCCTATTGTTTGTGGTCTTCAAGAGATGCAGAGTGCTATCATGCATATTCTAGGAGAAACCTTACTGGGTTTGGATCATGCACAGAGCACCGGATCGATTTTCGGGGTTACCTCATGTTTTGCAGATCTGGCTTCTCGAGCGTTTAGGCCTCTTCACTCACTCTTCTGCTGGGAGACCGCTTCACTATGATCGCCTGGATGTTCATTTCCTTTATTGCATGGCTGACGGCTGGTTTACTTGGCTTTGGAGCCTATGTTGTGAGGACATTCGCTGGGTCTGCCCCCGATGGACTTACTGCTCTATCACTGTGCGGCTTCCCGGGCGTCCGGGGGTTTGGCTGTCGGGCCTGCATGCTACTACTTTTTACATCCCCGGATGGGTGGTTCGCCAATTTGGTTTGCTTCAAGATGTTTCCGACTCTATTACTGCAGATTTTCTGAGGAGCTCCGCTCTGCGCCCTTCTACCATAAGATTATTTGCTGATGCTTGGCATGGCAGAGTGTCGGCTCCTTTTCGGAAGGTCCCTTCTTCAATTGTTCCCACTACCGAGTACCTTCTTGAGATTCAGACTTTGGTCGAGAAATAGCTTCTAGACAAACAAAAAGGGAAAAAAACAAGATTCTAAAACATCCGACAAATCCTGCTTGGCTCTTACTGTGCTTTTATTTTGTGATGTGTTTTTCAATTTTCAAAAAGCATTTTGCTTTATATCAGGAAAATGTTCTAATCATGTCAAATCATAGTTTGCACTTATCCCATCTCTTCAGATCATGAAAATTTTCCTTTTAATGTCTCTCTTAGCTTTTATTACTTTGCTTTGAGTTTTGCTTTAGAGTTTTAATCATTCTATACTATGTATCCTCATTTGTTTCCACACAGTACCTATTTTGATAGCGAGTAGATCCTGAAATGGATTTGGGTATTTTATGGGTTCTTTGGTTTAGCGAAAAAAGTTTACCCCTAGTATAGGGGCTTTGATTCTAGTTCTAGGCAAACGCAAGTTTGCCCCTAGTTTGGCATAAGAAACCTCAGGACATTGGGTTACACCGAGAGTCGGGTTTTATTTGGACCGAGGGCCTTGCAGGCCCACATACTTTTCCACGAATGGGTATCAGGTCCGTAGTAGTTCAGCTAAGGTCAGAAGGGAAGTGCCTTTTAGGCAAGTTTATTTATGTGACCAAACCGAGTAGGTTGCCTACATATCCCCTAGAGGGAATCAGGTCAAGCGTAGTTCAACAACACTGGAGATTTTAAAATGACAAGTTCTTAAGAAAAATATTTCTTGAGGCGATCGAGGTTGATTAGTTGTTTGAACTCAACTCCATCCAGGTCCATGAGATATGCAACTCCTCCGGAGAGGAGTGTCTTAATGATATATGGTCTGACCCAGTTGGGTTTGAATTTTCCTCGGGGGTCATAAACAAGCGCTTTAAGTTCTTTGAGGACCAGGTTACCCTCAGCAAGTTTCATTGGGTGAACCTTTTTGTTGAAAGCACGAGCTATCCTTTTCTGATATCCCCGAGTGTGATTTATAGCAGCCTGTCTCTTCTCATCTAATAGCATCAATTCCTCGTATCTTTTCCGCAGCAACTCAAGTTCGGTTACCTCGCACTCCGCCAAGACTCTCAAAGATGGTATTTCGACCTCAACTGGGAGAACAACTTCCATCCCATAGACTAATGAATACGGCATAGCCCCTGTTGAAGATCTTACGGAAGTTCGATATCCCCATAAAGCAAATGGTAAATTCTCATACCAATCCTTATATGTATCTGTCATCTTCTCCAGGATTGCCTTTACATTCTTGTTTGCGGCTTCTACTGCTCCATTCATATGGGGTCTATATGGTGAGGATTGGTGGTGGGTAATCCTATATTTCTCTAAGACTGGGATAATTTCTCTCTGAAAATGGCTCCCCATGGTCAGAAATAAGCTCATTTAACACCCCGTATCTGCAGACTATGTTCTTTCGATAAAATTTACCACATCCTTGGCTTTCAGAGTTGTATAGGATGCCACCTCCACCCATTTGGTGAAATAATCTATTGCCATGATTATGTACCGGTGTGCATTTGTAGCTTTCGGGACTACTTCCCCGATGATATCAATACCCCACACAGAGAATGGCCAGGGGGTGGTCATGTTGTAAAGTTGGGAAGGTGGGGTATGCATAAGATTTGCATGGATCTGACATTTATGACATTTCCTAACACACTCACAACAATCCTTATCTAGAGTTGTCTAATAGTATCCTTGTCGAATTATCTTTTTGGCCAACATGTGTCTATTCATATGGGGCCCGCAGACTCCTTCATGTACTTCTTCCATCATTTTTCTCGCCTCCCTTCCATATAGACATTCTAGGTTATAACTGGTATAGGACTTTTTCCATAACTTTCTCGCATAAATCACAAACTGAGCTGAAAACCTTCAGATCGCCTTCTTATCCTTTTCTGACGCCCCTTCAGGGTACTTTTCTTTCTCAATGAAACTCCAAACATCCGTACACCACGGTACTTCTGTCTCTTTCCCCCCTTTAATGGTCGCGATTGTCTTGAATGAGGGCCGGGTCCTCTCTTATATGGACAAGGGAATCATGGTAACTCCTATAGGGATTTGGATCATCGAGGCCAAGGTTGCTGAAGAATCAGCTAGTTGGTTTTCCTCACGAGGAAGGTAATAGAATGAGATTTTTCTAAACTGCACTTTTAGACTCTCCAGGTACCCATGGTAAGGTCTCAATTTCTCATGCTTTATTTTCCAATTACCCCTCACTTGCAATATTATCATATTCGAGTCCCCAAAAACATCAATCTTCTCAATTTTTAAGGCCAAGGCTGCTTCCATCCCAATTATTCATGCTTCGTATTCTACCATGTTGTTGGTTGAGTTACACTTAAGTTTAACGGCCAATGGGGTGGGGGCCTCATTAGGTGATACGAGGATGATTCCAACCCCGTAACCTACCTGATTGGCTACTCCATCAAAATACATTTTCCACAGGTCTTCCTCTACTCTCATCACCTTCTCATAAGAAAACATGAATTCTCCTCTTTCTTTGGATTTTATGGCCAGGTCAGCTAAGTATTCGGTGATGGCTCTTCCTTTGACAGATTTGGAAGTGACATATCTAATGTCAAATTCAGCTAGCATCATGGTCCATCGTGAAATCCTACTTATAGGACTGGCATAGGACTTTTTCCATAACTTTCTCGCATAAATCACAAACTAAGCTGAAAACCTTCGGATCGCCTTCTTATCCTTTTCTGACGCCCCTTCAGGGTACTTGTCTTTCTCAATGAAACTCCAAACATCCGTACACCACGGTACTTCTGTCTCTTTCCCCCCTTTAATGGCCGCGATTGTCTTGAATGAGGGCCGGGTCCTCTCTTATATGGACAAGGGAATCATGGTAACTCCTATAGGGATTTGGATCATCGAGGCCAAGGTTGCTGAAGAATCAGCTAGTTGGTTTTCCTCACGAGGAAGGTAATAGAATGAGATTTTTCTAAACTGCACTTTTAGGCTCTCCAGGTACCCATGGTAAGGTCTCAATTTCTCATGCTTTATTTTCCAATTACCCCTCACTTGCAATATTATCATATTCGAGTCCCCAAAAACATCAATCTTTTCAATTTTTAAGGCCAAGGCTGCTTCCATCCCAATTATTCATGTTTCGTATTCTACCATGTTGTTGGTTGAGTTACACTTAAGTTTAACGGCCAATGGGGTGGGGGCCTCATTAGGTGATACGAGGATGATTCCAACCCCGTAACCTACCTGATTGGCTACTCCATCAAAATACATTTTCCACAGGTCTTCCTCTACTCTCATCACCTTCTCATAAGGAAACGTGAATTCTCCTCTTTCTTTGGATTTTATGGCCAGGTCAGCTAAGTATTCGGTGATGGCTCTCCCTTTGACAGATTTGGAAGTGACATATCTAATGTCAAATTCAGCTAGCATCATGGTCCATCGTGAAATCCTACTTGTTAATGCAAGGTTTTTCAAAGAGGTATTTGAGTGGGTCCATTCGGGATATTAGGATGACAGGGAAGGCTAACATGTAATGCTTAAGGCGATGCATTCACCACACCAAAGCCCAACATGCTTTCTTTAACGGTGAATAGTTCAACTCATACCTGGTCATTCTCTTACTTAGGTAATATATGGCTTTCTCCACATGCCCCTCTTCCTCTTCTTTGGCCAACATACACCCCATGGAATTCTCGGTAACATAAAGGCTTCCCAGATTTGGGAGGTGATAGGATATGTGGGTTTTGAAGGTAGGTTTTGATCTTTTTGAAGGCTTTAAGGCATTGGTAATCCCATTTGAACATTTCCCCTTTCCTCAACAATTTGAATAGTGGGTCAATCATGGTGAGTTTAGATATGAAACGGTTGATAAACTCTATTCTGCATAAGAATCCCCTCAACCCCTCATTTTGGGGTGGCGGCATTTCGGTTATGGCTTGAATTTTGGTTGGATCTACCTCAATCCCCCTCTGTGTAATCAAAAATCCCAACAATTTCCTCGTGGCGACCCCAAAAGTACATTTCTGCGGGTTTAATCTCATTCTGAATTTTCTTAACCTCTCAAAGAATTTTCTTAAAGCCTTTAAGTGCCCTTCCCTCTGTTTGGACTTTACTATCATGTCATCCACATATACCTCTACTTCTTTATGGATTATGTCTTGTAGTAGGGTGGTGGCAGCTCTTTGATAAGTTGTCCCCGCATTCTTAAGCCCAAATGGCATAACTCTACAACAATAAGTTCCCTAGGGTATGATAAAGATAGTCTTTTCCCTATCCTTAGGTGCCATTAATTTCTGGTTATACCCTGAGAACCCATCCATGAAAGATAAGAGTTCATGTCCTGCCGTATTATCTACTAACACACCAATGTGTGGTAAGGGGAAATCGTCCTTAGGGTTGGCTCTATTCAAATCTCGAAAATCCACACAAACCCTAATGCGACCATCTTTTTTTGGGACTGGTACAATATTAGCGACCCATTCTGGATACTCGATGACAATCAAGAATCCAGTTCCTAACTGCTTTTCAACTTCCTCTTTCACTTTTAGCGCCCATTCAGGCCTCATTCGCCTCAATTTTTGTTTTACGGGTTTTGAGTTTGGGAAGAGGGGAATATGATGTTGGAATATTTCTGGATCAATCCCTGGCATATCATCATAGGACCATGCAAAGACATCTTTCAATTCATTTAATAAATTGATTAACTCTTTGCTTTCCTCATTACTAAGTGTGGTGCCAATAGAAACATTTTGTGGATTATATTCATTTCCCAAATTAATCGTTAAAGTGCCTTCAATGATTTTATATAGAGATTCATTTTCCTTTTCAATTAATTTTTGTAATTCATATGGTATTTCACTGCAGTCATCACATGCATCACAATTATTATGCATAGTAGAGTAAGCAGAATTAGTCATATTCTCATTAACTTTCTTAGGAGCAATTACAATTGACATAGAAATTGAAAGACGTCTCATTTGGGCCATTACAGAATCTGGGTGAGGGGGATACCTATCACTAGACTCAAAAACCCATTCCTTCTTCCTTTCTCCTCCAAGATCAGTGATATAGCATTCTTCCAAGTCCCCTGTCTGAGTAATTTTCCCCATTTCTTCTTCCTCTGATTCTTTTCCAAGTTCTGATTTTTCCCTTTCTGCCTTTTCCTTGCTTCCATCTTTATTCACATTTTCCCTGGTACTACCATTTCTGATTCCTCTGTGCTCTTCTTCTAGAAGGTAAGGCATCGCCAACCCATCCAAAGTGCACACCCAATCCTGAATAGTGGTGGATTTTGTGTGTACTTGCAGGTAAGGGTCCTTATAGTCAGAGAAGTCATGTGCAAAGAAAATCTCAAATTCCAGCTTCATGCATTTTTCCACTTTATCCAACCACGGCTCCAGAAAACCGCAAAATGGAAAATCCTCTCCTTCTTTGACAAAGTATCCATTGAGAGTCTTTGAGTATGGTTCTATTGGCGCATCGGCCGATTTCTTCTTTTTCTTCATTTCTTCCCATGGGTATGCGTTTGTATGACAAAGTTTGGAAACTCGGGCAATCCTTGGTGCTTCTTACCCAGACCCATCCCTGGGAAGAATCCCATTTTTCTCATAATTTCGGCTATCAACGAACTTGCATACTGATCAAAGCAAAGTGGTAAAAACTCTTTTGGCTTGCTGTCTTCTATCATTTTAATGAATTCGAACCCACCCAAGCTTGTCTCTTCCTCTTGCATTTGTACTTCCAAAACTGGGGCGCTAGATGAAGCTCTAGACGTATCTATCCAACTATCCCCTAGAACATCACAAACATTACCCTTCCAAATATACTTGACTTTCTGATGGATGGATGACGGGATGGAACCCAAACTATCCAGCCTTGGCCTTCCCAGAAGTAGATTGAAAGATACAGGAATATCAATAATCTAGAACTCTGCCTCCTTTTGCCCGGTCCCAATAGAGAGATTCATAAAAATGATCCCCATAACTGCTCGCTAAGTATTGTCATAGGCCCTTACCTTTTACTCCGATGGTATAAACGTAGATTCATCAAGCCACATCCTTTTGGCTATTCTGAATTGGCATACATTCAATGAAGACCCATTGTCAACGAGACAAGATGGCAAAGAATTTCCTAGACACTCGACGGTAATGTGCAACGGCTTATTGTGAGCAGGTCCTCCAGGAGGTAAGTCAGCTTCAGTAAAGGAGATAGTGAGAGTCGAGCTCTTATTGATCATGCTGACGAGATCCTCTGGGGTGATGGTGATGGAGACATCAGATTGATTAAGAGCATTGAGAACCACTTGTCTATGATGCTTGGAAGCAATTAATAATCCCCAAATAGTGATATTCGCTTGTGTCTTCTTCATCTGTCTCAAGATCCTATCTTCCTCTTCTTCCTCATTCAGTTTCTCTTTCCCCTCATCCAATTCCTAGCCTGAGTGGCCTTCCTCAAGTTCATGTGGTTTGAAATGCCTTCCTGATCGCGTTAAATGACCGACCTCTTCTTTAAACCAAAGATCATCCTGTGCTTTAGTGACTTCTGGATTTTCTTCTTCTTTCTCGCTTTCCTACCAAAGATCCTCCTTAACTTTATTGATGTCCTGACTGTCATCCCCTTTATACCAAATAGAGCTATCATCTTCGGGTACCCACCAATCCATAGCGGAAGCCTTTTCCATCACTTTTCCCTTGTCTCTATCTGCCATTCTATCCAAAGTGCGGATGTTTAAATCTCCCGGCATCTGGTAAATCTTCTTCGAACACCCCAACTTAGTGATCAATGTTGATGGGTCAAAAGAGCTTCCTTCACTTTCAAAATAGTAAACTCCGGGTGGCGGTACCGCATGATGATTTGGTAATGGATTCTTGATGATGTTCGGTGGGTTGGTGGGTGGTTCAGATATTACCTTCTTATCTATCACATCCTGGATTTCATGTCTCAACCTTAAGCATCAATTGGTTGAGTGTCCCTGCTCTTAATGGAATTTGCAGTATCGATCAGCTTTGAAATTTAGGGGTGGTGGGTTTGGTCTCGGTCGAGGCTCCAATAGGTGAAGGTGCCCCTTTGCTAGTAGCCTATCCTGAGCGGTGGACAATGACACTCCCAAGTTTGAGAACCTCCTCAAAGGCTTATCTCCTCCTCTCTTCTGGTAACTCCTGACTGTATCATACTTCTTCTCTGGTTCGCTTAGCGCATTCACATCTGTAGGACTTGAATGACTACCTGATTGCCCTCCTCCTGTCCTGTCATTCGGACGCCTATACATGTTCACCGATTCTTCTCTCTTGATCAATCCTTCTTGTATCGCATCCTCAATCCTAGTTCCCACATCGAACACTTCAGCAAAGGTGTTGATGGATTGAAACCTCATCTTCTCTTGATAGACGGGTTGGAGATTTTTTATTAGCATCCGGATTTGTTTTTTCTCGGTTGGCCTTTGTACCATTTTGGCTGCTTTTCCCCTCCAACGGCTCAGATATTCAGCAAAAGATTCCTTATTTCCTTGCTGGGTGGTCTCTAGATCTCTGACGGTAATATCCAAATCCTGATTATTCTCGTACTGGGCTACGAATGACTTGATAACATCCTCCCAAATTCTGGTCTTACTAGGCGCTAATGTAAGGTACCAAGATGAGGCAGCTCCAGCTAATGTCTGTTGAAATAGAATAGCCATCATAGGCATACTCAAGCCACTTGGCTAAAAAGCCCCTATACACATCCTGATATGGCTACGGGGGTTTCCTATCCTATCGAATTTATCAAATAAAGGCATCTTGAATCCTGCAGGTAATACTTCACAAACCCCTTCATATAATCCCTCTAGTTCCAGCAAGTAGGTGTCTACTCCTTGGGCCTTTCGGAATACCCTCTCCAGTTTATCTACTTTCTTGGTCATCAGCTTCTCTTTTTCAGCCTTTTCTTTCTCTATCTTTTCCTTTTCTGCCCTCGACATTTCAGCTCTTTCTAGATCATCGAACCAATCATCCTCCCTAACAGGTGGAGGCGAATCAACAATTGGCGGCTGTCGTGCTAGTGTTTCCATCATAGTCATTACCCTTGTCATCTGACCTGCTTGCTGTTCCACTAAGGCCCTCAATTCTGCTATCTCTCTTGCATTTGCTTCTTGTGCCATCTCTCTTCTGACTAACCTCACAGTGGAGTCCCTATACTGTCACGCCCCGGAGTAAGCCAAAAATAGGGAAAATAGAAATTTTCCTTTATGGGTCCGTAGACACGTGACTAGTTTGTTAACCGTCCTGTCCTTCTAACTCCGCACTATGCAATCATAAGGGAAAAGCTAGGGCATAAGCATGATCTAAAACTTATCTGAGAATAAATACAGCAGCGGAAATTAAACGAGGGTTACAATAACTTCAATTCTAATACAAGAGGCCATACTAAACAATTTACATAATCTTAAAACTTGAGAAACTGTCTATCAGGTCTTGGGCAAGGCTTTATTCTCCTTGGCTCCATGGTCCTGCATCCTGAACTCTTCTATCTATTCTCCCAACCTGCATCACTCTGGACATACGAATGCCCAGGGTGTAACATGCCGTCAGCCTTGGAACAAGGCTGAGTGAGAATCTCAACCGCACAATAATCAGTAATACAGAACATCTCTCGACTCACGTCATAGTTTAATACTTTAATATATGGTTAATCTCTTATCAAAAGACGCATTCTCACCACGGGCATAGCAGAGGTCTCAACAAGACAGGTAAGCATATAAACATAACATCATAGAATACATTCTCCTTATATAACCTTGTGCGTGCAAATGCATGACCAATGTAACTCACTCCCGACTCTTTTCATAGACACTTGCTTTTTAAAACGGATACTTTTCAAAACCATTTTATTTTAAAACCAAAACTTTCCAAACCAAATCATTTTGAACTAAATCATTTTTACTTATCAACTTAATCTCATCATTCACCTTTTCTTTCTCATCCACTTGACAATACGCGGTATATCAAGGATGATAACATGCTATCACAGCCAATTCATACTTATTCCCTTGATAGGCCACCGGACGTCTTCACAGCGCGCACTATCTGTAAACAATGAAACTGGCACATGGGACGTCTTCAACCATGTGTATACTCTCACCGGTCGTCTACACGGTTGAGAAGTATATTAGAGCACTAGCCGAACGTCTTCAACGATACGTGGGACATCTTCAACCACGTATGTGCATCACCGGACGTCTTCAACGACGAGAGGCGCGCTAGGAACCCTAACCGTTCATGTCCACCCGGCTCGTCAGCCGTTGATCCATCGGATCTAGCAATCACATTCACATATCTCATATCGTTCACATTCTCATCAATCCTTTTTCTTTCTCATATAATGCATGCTAACACATGTCATGAAATGCAAGTGAGTCCACTACCGATACCCATATGCAAAACCACTTTCATTCTCTTTATTATTATCATAGCATGCGTTATCTATTCCATTTAACAATCATCGTAAAATGTGTCTTTAACAGTTAGCAGCAGAAACGTAACATATAAAAACATGGATCACATAACCTGGATTGATACCAATAATCATATAGATAAAACCCTTGACATGCTCACGTATACGATAGCACTACCATAACATGCTTTGCATAGCTTTATAATTATTGGAATACATGTAGCATCATAAATCAGCATATCACTTATACAAATTACCATACAGGTAGCTTTTAAACATCTTATATTAGTCTTATTAGGATTAGAGTGAGGTTAGGAAATTCACCTCGAATCACCGATCCTCGAAAAGCGGATAACCGTCAAGTTCTACAACATTAAACGAAATGAACAATAATAATGTATGAGTACAACTATAGGGGCAAAATGGTAATTTTACCAAATGAGGTCATAAACCTCAAGGTGGTGATCTACGTGTCATTCTAAGTCCAACGCCATTGACTAGACTCAAATCGGAGTCCGTAGCGTTTTACGAGGTAAAAGCTAGGGCTTACTATAATAATGCGAGTCCTAAAAGATAGGCTGTATTTTCGACCGAGTCGAAAAGTCACCAAACTTTACGGGAATGTTCTAGACATTATTCTAAGACTCTGGGAACTGACCGCGTAATTTTCGGAGTTCTAGATTATTTATTATGAATTATTGAAGATAATATATACTAGAAAATACCTGAAACGGGGTTTAAATATGTAATTATAATTATACAAAGAAATCAGTGCTTAGAAGTATTTTTATTAAATACTAGATATTAAAATACACCACTAGTATTTATTTCATAATTTTCGGAGCTCGTTTGGTATTTTTAATAATTAATATACTCATAAAATAGCTCCTTATTAATTATTAAAAATACTGGACTATAATATTATAGCTTTATAACTTACATTATGTAATAAAGTAGTCACAGGGTCATTACCCTAATTTTCTAGAATTTATAAATACACATAGGTATTTATTAACTATTTAAAACCATTTAAAACTAATATTTATTATTTATATTAACCATATAAATAATATATATAATATATATAATACAATAATGATGTATAGAATATTAAAATAATATTCTATATTATTAAAACCTTAATGGTATAATTATAAGTTATTAAAACCATTTAAAACCTTTTAAACTAATTAATACTAATAATAATAATAATAATAATAATAATAATATCTTCAGACCCGACGGGTCAAACCCGAACCGACCCGACCTAAACGGATAACCCGTTTACTCACTCAAAGAAACCCAAAACATGACCCGATGGGTCTGACCCGACCCGACCACATTCTAAATGGATTACCCATTTACACACACAAAAGAAACCATCTCTAACACCCATTCGGGTTGGACCTAACCCGACCCAAAAACCCAAACTCACTCACAAACCAACCCAACCTGAGATCCACTCGGGTTGGACCTAAACCCGAACCCGAACCCGAAACCCATCTCTATGCACAAACTAACCCAAAACCATTGACCCAAACCTAACCTGACCCGATCCACACCCTGACCCAAACCTAGACACAAGACAACCCGAACCATACCCAAACCAAACCCACAACCCGACCCATGGCGTCAAAACGACGCCGTTCCATCAAAAGGACCCATGGGTTATTTAAACCCAACCCGGCCCGCTACCCAAACCCACTTACACACTCAGGCCTACCCTACCCAAACTCGGCCCGGACCCGCCTGTTATAACCCGAAGATCCAAACGGATCTTCTTCTTCTCCGGCGAGCCCAGACGTCGCCGGCGACGGCGATTTTGCTGGAAAACTTCTAAGGCTCCTAACTCTCTCATTTCTAACTCAAAATGCTCGAGACGAACGGCATTTTGACCGGTTAGAGGTCCTCTATAACATAGTAGGAACTGGGGAAATGGTTTATACGTTTGGAGCACCTACCATGTGATTATTCTTTCGGCCATTAAAGGGAATAATGGCCTGCATGGCCTAGCAAACGACTCCCAAATCACAAATTGTTCAATGGGGGTCTATCTGGGACCAAGGGGGTCAGATTAGTGTAGATTTTAGGGCTTATGGTCACACTTAACAAATCAAGCTTCTTGGTTGAGCTTTAATGGTGGCCGGAGTATAACCAGAGCTTAGGGCTCTGTTTGACTGCTTGCATGAGGGTCTGAGGGTGTCTAGGGAACATGCAGAAGGGTACATAAATGAAATGGGGTGGGGTTTACCTTAGGAGATCTTGGGTCTCTTCGAACTTCTCCGATCTTCTTCTTTCCGGTGTGTCTTTTTTTCTCAGCCTTTTCTGCGTATGTGTGCTGTGTATGGAGAGGGAACACAGTGAGAGGGAGAAGGTGAGGGTATGGTGCGGTTGTGTGGACACACAATGAGGCAGGGTGGGGTGTTGTGTATGTGTGCACCGAGGGTTGTGAGTGTAGTGTGGTATTTGGTTGAGCCCCGAGCTCTCGGGTCTCCCTCTCCCAAGAATCTGCTATGGCAGATGCAAGCAACCAAATGTTTGTGTGTGCTCCATGTATAAATATATAAATAGGAGATGGGGTTGACAAGTGTCATGCAATTGGTGCATGGCTTGACAAGTGGCGCACATGTATTGCCATGTGCTGAGGTGGTGTGCACAATGTGTAAGTGGGTGTGTGTGCGTCCAAGGGTAGAATAAGTGGGGTCCATATGACTGTCAAGGGGTGGTGTGGGTCCCATTTTAGTAACTGTACTGGAATGTGCCAAAGTTCTAGTGTAATCACGATACTGTGGGAGTGAGCACAATATCAGAATATTAGGTACGGGCTGTGTACGAATCTTAATAAGAGTCTGACTATAATTCTAACTAGAAATAAAAGGAAACAGGGTCGCGACTACTATATGTTATTATTATTAAAATATACAAATCGACGTTGTTGTCAAGACAGCTGTTAAGGATCCTATGGATAATTCCTAATTAGAATAATCCTAGTGGACCTTCTATAACCGAACTCCAGGTGATCTCATCATTTCTAAATTCTTACATGAAATTTTTGGGGAAAATTCTTGGTGCTACATGTACCAAACTGTGTTCGTAGCTGATTTTATCTTTTGCCTACAAACATATTTTGTTTTTTAATTTAATTGTTTAAATTTCAAAATCAAAGATATTTTCTTTATTTTTTTTATTTTGCTTGCCAATGCTTTTAAAGAAATTTTCATGAATGACTCATATGTTATGCGGATGCAAATGCATGTGTGCCTACTCTATATGCAAAACAAAGGAAAATTCTAATCCTAACATATAAACATATAAGCACATAAAATCCTCACCCATGTCAAGTGCGCTAATTTCTCATTTCATTATGATCCTCTTCACCCTTTCATAGTTTTGAAAATTTTAGAACTTTTGAAATTCAATTGACAAGCATTTCCCTAGATGATGGGATCTTTCAAATTCTTTAGAGGCTTTCCTTTGAAGGCAACAACATTTCTCAACAAAGGATGATTTTGCTTTGAAATTTACTTGAAAAGTATTTCTTTAATTGTGGAGATCTCTCAAATATAATTCTCAAGAATTTTGGATTATATTCCTCATCCAAAAGGTGATTGGGTTGAAATTTTGCTTTAAAATCCATTTGAAAAGCATTTCTCATAAAAATAATTCCCAAGATTTTTGGGTTCTTCCTTCAAAGATGAGAATGTGAAAATATACCTCAACAAGGGTTGATTTGAAATTTTATTCAAAAAGTAAACTCTGAGTCTTACCTACCCGAGATAAGGATAGAATACTTACCTGAACCCAGTGTAGTCAACCTAGATGGCATGGAGGTCAAACCAGTCACCCTAGGACCTAGTTGGATGGATCCAAGCGCGATGTTCCTCATGGCCAGCACCTTACTAGAAAAATAAGAAGAAGCTCGGTGGGTAAATTACCGGGAAGCCAGCTGTTGATGGAAACCTCTACAAAAGGGGGTTCTCTATCCCGTATCTTCGGTGCGTCCACCCCGCACAAGTCCATGGAATATTGCATGAAATCTACGCAGTGTGTGGAAGCCACGTCGGAGGTCGGGCACTCTCTCAAAAAGCCCTATTACAAGGATATTACTGGCCAACAATGGTCTGGGATTCCCAAGAATATGTCAAGCGATATGACAAGTGTCACAGGTATTCGCATATGATCAACCACACGGGAGAGCTCCGGACCCCAATCATCAACCCCTGGCCATTTGCTCAGTGGGGGATTGATATCGTCGGTCCCCTCCCTCTGGAGAAAGGACAAGTCAAGTTTGCGGTCAGCGTCGTGGACTATTTCACTAAGTGGACAGAAATCGAACCCTTGGAAAAAATATCTAAGAAAAAAATGGAAAACTTTATCGAGAGAGACATCCTTAGCCGATTTGGCATCCCAAGGGTCATGGTCAGTGACAACGATAGGCAGTTCAATACCCCGGTGTTCAGGAAATTTTTCTTGGGGTATGGAATATCAAATCACTACCCTTCCCCCGAGCACCAGCAAGCCAATGACCAAGCTGAGGTGATAAACCGGACTGTTCTGCAGTCAATTAAAACCAAACTTATAAATGCCAAAGGATTTTGGGTAGAAGACTATAGACCCTTTTGTGGGGATATCATACCACCCCCTGAGCGGCCACGGGGGAGACCCCGTTTTTCCTCACCTATGGCCTTAGGGAAGTGGTCCCCACAGAGCTCGGGTTACCTACTTATCAAGTAGCAAATTTTAGCGAGCAGGACAGTAAAAAAGCCCTCGGAGGAGAGCTTGACTTAATTGAAGAGAGAAGGGCCTGGCCATATATAAAAGTGGCAGCCTATAAGCAGCAGGTCTCTCAGTGTTTTATCAGCAAAGTCAAGCATCATAGTTTCAAGGTGGGAGACCTGGTCTTGATGGCAATAAACCAATCTACCAAAGTCCCAACCCACAAAAAATTAGGGCTGAACTGGGAAGGACCATATAGGGTTACCTGAGTCAATTGATCAGAAACCTACTAGTTATAGACTCTAGATGGGCATGATCTATCTCACCCATGGAACATACAGATCTCTGCAAGTATTTTCAATGATGCTTGGATAAGAGCGAGTTAACACTGGTTAAGAAATTTGTAGCTCTTTTTAAGCAATTACTATGATTTTCAAAAAAGGAATAAAGATTTTTTGTTTTCGCTGCAAGAAATGACTCCTACTAGTGCTCCATGCAAAAAAGACCTCGGGACCACACCTGAGACACGAAAGACGTCAGGACCACACCCAAGGCAGAAAAGACCTCGGGGTCACACCCAAGGCCAAAGACCTTGGTGTCACACTCGAGGCACCGGCTTCGCCTAGGTCCATTATCGACAATGGGGGTGAATCCCCCTAGGTAGCTAATGATGGCAAGCTTCAAAACACCCTACAACCACCCATGCTCTAAGCCGGGTCCTTATAGTCAATCCCTCTACCAATGCTTGCCTAGGCAAAAGGTTAGGGAGTAGGCGGGAATACTAGACTGAAAACATGGAATCACATTGGTGCTGGTTTTAAGCCCTCAAACCATTACTTTATGTATGAGACATTGACATTTTAATATACAGATATCAGCTTTACATTTTATTATGTATGTTTCTTTTATGGGATGATTGTTAATCCTTAAGTATCATAATAAGTAATTCATGTGTGTATGAGATACATACAAGTGAGATACGAATTACTATTCTTTGATACTTATAACTTGTCACAGTGGATGATGAGACTAGATGTCTCTTTCGGTATACACTGTAGCATGATTAACTACCATTGGATGGAGTGATGAATCTCAATCACTAGAGTGTGACTTTTAGTTATTATGCTAGTGCTTATAGTGCATTGACGGACCTGAGCTTTCCTGTTAATACTCAAGATTGTCAAATAGTCTATAGGAACTCATAACTTATATAAGGTATATATTCTCAATCTTGAGACGATTATGAACACAAATTGTGGATATAGCTGCATTGACTTAACAATCAGTGAGGTCTATAAAAGATCAACACCTGGGTATCTTGGGTATATCATGTTCATAGGGTTGTGAACATATATTGTAAGATAGAATCTACCCTCTAATTCCGAGTAAGCATTCCCTTGAGAATGTCACCAAGTTGATTACTGAGAACTGCAGTCTTGTTGATAAGTAGTTATCAACATGTTTGGTAATCATGAGAGGTGAATGGGACTCAAGGAATACAAGAAGTATTCATGATTTAGGTTAACAGTAACAGTAATCTAACTACCTGAATATGATTACAAATGCTGAATGTTGAGGGACATTAGTACAACATACAAGTCTAGTTATCGCTTCGGATATGTTCTTTTGTGTTGGAGTTCAGTTATTATTATATAGTGGAGTAAACATTAACTAACCAGTTAGTTAGTTTGCTGATCAAAGAGTTTGGTCATGAGAATTAACAACTGGTCTGAGCCAATAATAAAGAGCCTAGGAGGTCACACTCTTAGCTCCGCTAGGATGCATGGAAAGGCACAAGAGGATCTTGTCATGAAAGGTTTGATCGATTGAATAGGTTTGGATTGATTGAAGTCTAGGCAGGTTTGACCGATCCAAAGTAGTTCGATCGGTCGAAGGTTAAAAATCGTCGTTTTTCCTATACGAATGCTGCAGAACCTGTTTAGGGTTTCCCAAACCTTCCTATCCTCCTTGTTAGAGATGCCACCATCTCTAGTCTATCCGAGAAGCATCTGCAGGAGTCATAAGGGTGAAGACAACCTAGTGGAGGCTGCTGCATCACTAAGATTGAAGATTTCAGAATTGGGTTCAAGACCTGAGGTATATTTCTTCTCCCACTTGTTAGTACGCATCTATAGAATTAACGGGTAGTAGATCCGGGCATACCAATAAGTATTTGCAACTTAATCTTTCTGCTATGCATTTAAAATATTTTAAACCTATTTTTCCTTAAATTGGTATCAGAGCCACGCTTGTTTGCATCTATAGATGCTTTTTGGAACACTAGTTTTGCTTTGAATATTGATTTTAGGACTTGTTTCAAAACTACATCATCATAAATATATTTGTGTAGTGTTTACGCAGTAAAATACAAATCTGTGATTGCATTGGATGCATGATGGATTTGATCAATTGAAGTAGTTTTGATATATCGAACTTTATCTGTTCTCAATCGATCAAAATGGTTTTGATTGATCGAACTTTCTTTAATTGATTGAATGGAGTTTGATCGATCGAGAATGATTTTCTTTTCAGTTGTGTTTTTCACAGATTCAAAAGTTTTTAAAATTATACATTTTATTTTTATAATATAATGCAAATTTTTAAATCATTCTGTGAAACTAAATGTTCAAGCTATTGAGTAATATTCAATCGATCGAAGGTTCGAGCGATCGAATGGTCTTCGATCGATTGAAGAGTGATAGAGAAGTTAGATGCTATTTTAGTGTTCTAAATCAATGCGTAAAGAGTTTATGTACTGTGTAAATCAATTAAGGGTTCCAATGGATTATGTATTTGTAGCAAGATTAATCTTGTATCTCATATGGCACCAATCAAAGTTTTAATTTTGTTTTGAGATGTTTGTGATTGGTGGATGATTGTAAACTGTATTTAATATTGGTTTGATTTTAAAGCATGCGTAAAGGGCGTTGCGACTTCAATCCTACGAAAAGGAAAGTCGCACCGATTTTCCTAGCCTTCTTTATTTTCTTCTTGTTGTTTTCTATTTCTAGATAAACTGTAAGCTTTTGAAAGAAGCATAGGTCCAATGTAATAGAATTAGTAAATTCATGAAGATGGAGGAGCAAGCCGTTGTCCATGATGATGGAAATGGAGGCAATCAAACCATGAAGGAGGTTCAATAGAGATAAAGCCATGGGAGATTGAGGCATATGAATGCCTTTGTTTCATTTTTAGTTTTTTTGTTTTATGTGCTTGGTTGTTATTGGCATTTAATTATATTATTGTTACTTGCATGCAAGTAAAACTAGCTTTCTAAAATAAAATTCAAAAACCGTTACAACACATTAGGAAACATTAGATATTTATGGGTAATGCGTGGAAACAATTTTTTCAAAAGTAAAATCCTTTAGTACTAAATCTAGTGGGAGAGGGTCTTATTTATAACACCCACGATCTTCCACTAACGGATCATTGTATGATGAGTAGTGCATTCTATGTCACCTTGCCAAGGGTGATCATTCCACACAGAGGGTACACTACTCATTGGTTACTATATGTGAACTTCTTATAGATAGGATCAATCAGACGTGTTAGAGGGTGACCACCATACGGTGGCACTGCTTGAGGTGGTTGTGATTAGATCCTAGTTAATGGTAAGCTATGGATAAGGGATCCCACACAAGGCATTATTCAGAAACTTATCGATCAAAAAGGTTCGGGAGTCATAACTTGTTTTGCAAGAGTTGCATAGCGGACAAGTCATGATTAATCAAAAGATCGAGTATTAACCACCACACGGAGCCTTTACTCTTTAGTTTTGATATTCTGGCAACTTTGTTTTTAAAATAACAGTTTTAAGGATTCTTTTATTTTAAACTGTCAAAATCTGATATCCATATTTATTTTGTCTTTTGATTTTTTCAGTAAATCATAATGCCTGGATCTACTTTTAGTCCACTTGCCACCATAATCACTCAAAACAAGTTAACTAGAAATAACTACACATAATGGAAACAAAACCTTGACATCGTTTTAACTACAAAGCATCACATATATGTCCTCACCACCCCATGCCCCGAAGAACCCGCGGAAAATGCTTTTGCAGTTGCTAGACGTAAGTTCAATAGATGGAATAAGTTGAATGGAATGGCCCGTTGCTGCACTCTGGCCTCAATGGCTGGTGTGTTGCAATACCAATTCTAGTTAAACAATTCTGCCAGTGACATTATCGATCACTGAAAAAGATGTTTGGGGAGCATGGCAGTCCTGCCAGACAGGTAGCCATGCAGAAAATAATGAGGGCTAAGATATCGGAAGGGACTCTAGTCAAAGAACATGTTTTAAAATGATCAGTTATTTGAACGGGATGGAGACCCTAGGTTCCAACATTGACGCACAGACCCAAGTTGATATGATCCTCAATATGCTGTCACCGTCATTCGCTAAATTTAAAATGAATTATAATATGAATAAAATGGATTTTTCAACAAGCGAATTAATGATTTCTTTACTGGCAGCAGAAGGGGTGATCAAGCCTGGGAGCAACATTCTAAACATTAAGAAAAGCTCTTCCTCTTCCCAATCTACACCGAAAGAAAAAAAAAGGGAAGAAAAAGGTTGGCACTGATGGTCCAAGTGTTGGATCAGTCCCTAAAATTGCAAAATCAAAGGGAAAAGGTAAGGGCAAAGGGAAGGTGGATGGCCAAGGCAAAGGGAAGTATTTCCAATGCGGTGAGAGGGGCCACTAGAAGAGGAATTGTCCAGAATTTTTAGCTACAAGAGTTCAAGGTATTATTGAATCACATGTGATTGAAGTAAGTTTTATAACGGATACTTCAAACACTTGGTTCATTGATTCTGGTACGACTAACCATATCTGTAATTCATTACAGGGGTTAAGATTAACCAAGAAATGCAGTGATGGGGAGATTGTGCTGACTCTGGGTTCTAGCCCGCAACCGTTTCTGCGGTTGCTATAGGAGTAGTTGTTTTCGAGTTTTTGGACAATAAGACAATAGTTTTATCAGATGTACTTTATGTCCCTTTAATGAGATGTAATTTAATTTTAGTTTCAAATTTATCGAATAATGGTTAGTTTTTTCATTTTGGAATAGAAGTTGTCATTCAAAGAAACAGATCTTTTATATGTAATTGCTGAGAAATACATGTATGCTTTCAAATTGAGAGTATACTTGGTCTCCAAGTTCATCTCTATTAACTCTCTATATATATGCCCTCTATGCTCTCAAAACCTGCACTTCATAATCCAGAGAGAAAAGAGAAAGCTTGAGAGTTTGATTCTAAAAAATTTTGAAAGGGAGAACTTGAAGAACTTAATCTCCGTAGCCAAGTACAATTGGAGTTCTTATTTGTGACTCTTTCTCAATAACTCTTCATTCTTAATCTCTGTGAGTATTTAGAACTCACTTTCAATACAATCCATGTTAATATTACTTTTATATGGTTAGGATTAAAAATCACCATTGATAATTTTACGTATGAACTCCATGGCTTGAAAATCGAGATTTTCCAACCTTAATTAAAACCTGTTTCCAAAGATGAATATGATAGAATATGCATCATAGCTGCTAGGTTTAAAGTCTTAGAGCTCAATTTATTCATATGAAAAAGTATATTAAGATTGAAGTTCTGTCATCTTTTAATTTTTTCATAAAATTCAAGAGTTATAGATTGATTCACGTAAAATTGATCGCAAATTCAAAATCTTTGTGAAAATCCGAACAGATTCATATATTACTTGCCCTAATTACTTCAGATTTGCAAAATGGGTTAAAATGGTTTTCAAAATTTAAAATAGGGGAAGTTTAGTGAAGAAGACGAAGACACTGCCTGAACTCGTGTGAGCGATCGCACGAGCGACCCATCATGCGAGCAGCCCGCATGAGTGACCTATCATGCGAGCGGCCCGCGCGCGCGACTTTTGACAGTTTCTTGTTTTTGTTGGTGTTCTATTAAGAAACTGTTTGGGTGATGTTTTATAAATTTTTAAGGCTCTGTTTGGAAGTTATGTCAATACAGGCTCAGTTTTGTTATGTTTTGGTTATCAAAGAGTGATTATAATTTTGTTTCTTTTCAAATATACATGGCTATCATTCCCCGCATTTCATATGTTCTGTTTATAGTTACATGACATCCATGTGGAGTCAGTTGTACATGCATGGTGAGTGTGAGTGTGGTTAGTGTGAAAAAGAGTATGTGGTTGAGATTGTGTGGACACTCCCTGGTAATCATGTACCAAAGTGTGACTTGTTGAGATTGCGGCTAGAGTGTCTTTGAAATGCGACAGTGGCAAAACTGGACAATCCCTGGCTCCCGTGGTAGCGCTAAAGTGTATGACGCCGAACTTGGACATTCCCTGGCACCCATGGTAGTGCTAAAGTGTGGACTACGGACACTCCCTGGTACCCGAGTCTGGATACTGCATGAGGTTTCCTCCGGTATTTGTGAGGCTGATTATGTACTAAAGTGTGAGGCAAGGGACACTCCCTGGTACCCCATGCTAAAGTGTGAGGTAAACTCGACACTCCCTGGTACAGCTGTGCTAATGTATGGCTATCGGAGTATTTCAAAGATACTGGTATGAGAGAGTGGATTGGTGTGTGGTCGAGAGAAAAGAGTCGGTAAGATGAGTTTGTGCATTGTTTTCATGCACGGTCATATGTTTTATGAAATAAAATTTACTAATGTAATTCTTACCTGTTTCATAACGTGAATTCATTTCTATGATATTAACCTATTGTTTAAACAAAACTATAAAATGGAAAATAGTAAATTAGCATGTTTTACATTCAAGTGTCTATTTTTAATACTCACTAGCTTTAATAAGCTGACGGCGTTGATGCACCCTGGATATTCATGTCTAGGCTTTTCAGGTTATGATCAAGTGGAATAATACGATTATGCTAATAGAGAATGGCTGCTGGGAAGAAGGAATACTATTATAACTACTGCTTTAGTTTATAATTTGAACTTTTGTAATAAGGATGACTGTAACAGATAATAGATATTATTTTGTTTCAAGGTGGTTTGTGCCTTTAGGTGACCCCGGGATGTAATAATTATTAAGTTAGAAAATTTTATAAGCCTTGATTACTCTACTCTGATTTATGTTATTATATGTTGTTCTTCATTTGTGACAGAATCGATCCTTTAAACTGTCACGACCTATGCGTCCATGCCAAACTGTGAAAGATATTTTCTTTAGACTCAAAATGTATTTTTATAAAACCCGAAAATTATTTCTAACGTTAAAATGAATTTTCTTTATTTTTGTGGTATACCCCTGTAGACACCCAATTTTGACCACACTGATAGGATTTAGGGTGGACAACGTCTTGGAGGATTCGATGATGAAAAGTACCCCGTGGAAGGTACTGGATTCCACACAATCAGAAGATCGGACTTCGGAAAGTGACTTCAAGCTCAGAAAAGTCCTTTTCCATGGATAAATCCCGGTTTTGTCAAAATCATCTCTCAGAATTCATATTCTCTCAGGGTTATATGAACATTAAGTGTTCTAAACGCAGTATTCTAGGTATCCAGAGATTCAATTTTAAAGAAAAGTTCGAAATCGACGCACATTTGAAAGCAATTTTGGAAAAGACGTCATTTGATTTCAAAAAAGACGACGAAAGTTCCGGAGGACTTCCGGACTTCAATTGGACTTCAATTCTCATTATAAAACCTCTGGAAATATTTTTATACTGAAATTCAACCTGACAGCTTTCCAACGGTACGTAAACGGACGATTTCGGACACCAAAAAGCATTTTTACAAAAATCTGGAAAAGCAGTGCGCATGAAATTTGAAACAGAGCTTGTGGGTGACCAGAGGGACCCAAATAGTAAGTGGCGGTTTTGGGTATGGGGGTGGCGGGTCCCACCATAACCGCCACTTCCATTTGTGTCCTCCACGGAGCTTTTTGAGTTCCAGACCCTTCTAGAAGCTTCCCACTGCGAGGAAATTGCCTGGAAATTGCGTTTAAGCTCCGAAATGGCCATTTTAACCCTCTTTTAAGCTCTAAAAATCCTGTTTTAACCCTGAAACTTAAGAGCTAAGTCTTCAAAACTCTATATAAGATCTCATACATCTCATATGAGATCACATCTTAACACACACACACACACACACACACACACACACACATCTTAACACACTAGACACTTGGAAGAGATACACTTGAATATACTTGGAGATACAAACACACATAGAAGCACATACAAGAGAGAGGAGTATACTTTGAATATACTTTCAATTTAGGTGAATTCTAGAGAGAGAAAATTATGAATTGAATTTAGATTAACTTAGGCTAATTAGACCACAATTTGAACATCAATTGCCTCCCTCAACTTCCATGGATGAGTGCTTGAAGAACACTTGAATAACACTTGAAGAAGAAGATCTTCAAATCAATTTTGGTCTTGTAATTGAGAATCCTCCAAGAGGTAAACACTATAGTTCATCTCTAATTCCTACTTTGTATATATAGATCTATAAGATTTGGATCTAACTTAGTTCTATTTCTACTTATTAGAACACTCATCTTCTTCCTCTCATGTTCTTCACACACTCACATAGTTAGATCCAAATCTCTTTGATTTTTATTGATAATTTACAATTAGAGATTGTTTTTCACTTTGATTTTCAATTTTGGTTTCATTCTTCAATTTTAGTTTAGATTCATGCATACATGATTATATATATATACATATATCTATTTTGAATTCCATGATGGTTTGGAAATATGATCTATGAGAAGGATGATTTCTATGTTCATACCTATCTCTTGATTATTCCTATTACCTAGAATTCCTATTGAATTTCATCTCCAACATGATATTTATAAGTCCCTTTGATCCTTGATCTAAAAGTTCTTCATAGAACTTGAGGGCTAAATTGATTGGGAATCATGATAATTAAGTTGATCTATGAGTTTGATCTCTCTAATAAGCTTCAACTATCACTAAAATGTTTTCCTCACACTTTAAAATGAACTAGATAAAAATTCAGCAAAGCAGATTGGTTTTGTCCATTAGATTTGGTCCATCAAAACCCATAGTTTGATGGATTTCAAATTTTCTGGGTAAACTTTGATGAATTAGCTTTCATCCGGTCCGTTTTGAGAGCTTTTAGGATTCATATACTATTTTTAGAAATTGTTGAGAAATCGGTTGACAGATTTGAACATCGTCTCTTTGTGCTTGAATTTCAGAAAATCTATAATAGTTATCGACGTTCCGCTTTTTGGGGATGATTCCTAACTCATATATCTATATGCCGATGTAAAATCGTGAGCATACGATCGAGTTAGGATCGTTTTCTAAGCGTTTAAAGTTGATACAACTATTCTGGAATTTTCTAAGTTTAATTACAAATATGATTATGTATACAAAATGGTCATACCTTGATCACTCAACAACAATTGATGAATAAAACTTGGTTTAGAAATCACCTAGGATAAATGGATGAGAGATCAAAAGCTTAAATCAACTTGGTTAACATGATTCATGAACTTCTATTATACTTCTATTATGTTTTGCATTCATTTGTCAAATGATACCAAATTTCCAGAATAACAGAGTCTGTTTAAAACACTTTTTCAGAAACCTTGTGATTACAGAATGTCCATGGGTTTATTTTTATCATATACTACAATGAAATAGCTTTCTTTTGACACCAAATAGAGCTTCATATGATTTTTGTAGATTTAATTATGATTTTTACAAGAACAGTGGACAGTCCTGATCCACTATTCCCAAAACATTTATTTCTCAAACAATAAAATTGATATTGAGGTCCCACTTTTTGGAGAAGTTCCCTAAGACATGTATCTAACTTTCTGTAAAAGGGTTTTTATCCAGCTCATGTTTAAGACCACTTTTGATAGGATTCATTAGAGGTTGCTGAATCTGGAAATTTGATTGATGACATGTTTTCTTTGTTTATCATGCATATCATTTGTTTGCTTGTATTTTTGCAATGCTTTGGGTATTCTTTGGTGTCTTAGTGCAGAGAATTAAGTGCCTCGGACCCGGACTTCGATTTGTGGTTTGCCTCGTCTACATGTGGCTTAGTGCCCATGTATCGTGTACTATCTCTATCCTTTCTCTTAGAATTTTTCTAGGTTTACAACTTTGATTTCAACGACACAATTCCTTTAGGATAGTCTCCGTTTATATGATTATTTGTTAGAGACATCTTATCTAGGATTGTTGCATGATTGCATTGCACGTTTCCATTCTTTTTGCTTTCGCGACTCCGCTTGAGTCAACCAATGTAAATCTTCTCGTTCCCTTTGCATATCATGACATGTTTACTTTATTTGCATCGGTCCCGGGCGGGACTAGCCACTGTGAGTATACTTCTCCTTTGTATTGCATGAGCATCCGCTTTCTACTTGATTTAGTCTCTTGAAATGATTTTCATTAGATGTTTCTTTTTGCCATGTATATATCTATCTAGTATGTTTGAGGAAACAACATCTATTATGAATTAATAACAAGGATATTTGAATCAAGGCCTACCATTCGGTAGGGCGAGGAGGGGGTGCTTTAGTCCTGCTTGGGCTCCTTCCCCTCTCGTACCAAGACCCCCGAACCTTGTTTCTGGTAATGAAGGGCGAGTAACCTTATTCAATTTTGGGCGAGTCAAACTTGGGTTTCCTAATTCCCGATAAAAATTAGGTGGCGACTCTTTGTCTCTAGGATCGCGTGAGGAAGTCCTAGTTTTCCCTGAAGTGTGCTCCTTGGGATCCGTCACGGGACACTATCGAGGGAGAGCGTCAGGATCCGCTCCTCATTCGCAGTGGTCCACAATCTGGCGACTCCACTGGGGATTTGAACATGAAACCGATGGTTTCTTGTTCTTCGAGGGTTTGACTTGAACCAATGAATATCCTTGTTATTAATTCAATAATCATGTTGTTTCTGCCTGCATTTGCACTTGCATTGTTCTTTCACCGCGACTGCTTGAGATCATTGCCTTGAAGATAGAGGGTCCTCTTTCCTCTATTTGTCAAGAGTTTTGGTAGCATGTAGTCACCGTTAGCCTTGTACCGCGTGCGGTATATAGAGCCTATGTGTGAACGGCACGCCCTCGGGGAGGCGGTCAACCACACCGCTGAGCTTGCTAATGGACCCTTTATGAGACTAAAACCCGGCCTTTGCATATAGTTTCTATAGAACCCTTCAATTAGGATCTTGATTATCATCTTTGATTAGGACAATGTGATGAATTACTTGCGCTTGCCCGTAAGGGATTATGTGGATGATGAGGACGTGTATGCGAAGGCATCATCAAACCTTGTATGGTGGATTCCTCTAGGATAGTATAGTCTTTATCCGAACATCCAATCATTATTTTAGGACAATTTTGAAAATTTTTGAAATTATAAGCACTTCTTTGAAAAACCCCAAGTCTTTTGAAAATTCCAAGAATATCCCTTTTGAAAATTTGCTTTGAGATTCACTTTCACAAAATCTTTCCAAAATTCTCCTTAGATTTTAGAGAATTTCAAAATTCCTATTTTCAGAAATCATGATCACACTTTGATGATTCAATTTCAAATTCTCCTAGATTTTAGAGAATTTCAAAAAAAAAAAAAAAAAAAAAAAATTTTACTTTGGTCTTCAAGAAATCATGATGATTCAATTTCAAAATCTTCCTCTCAGATCTTAGAATTTCAAAATTCCCACCTCAATTTTTAAGAATCATGATTTCTCACCACAAGCATTGATGGTTCAATTTGATTTTGAAAAATTACAAATCTCCCCATCTCTTTCAAAGATTTTCATGAAAAATTTCAATTTTGAAAACATGAACCATCAAGAATTTCAAAACTCAAAATCCTTGGATAATGATTGGATTAGTAGGGTGATTAGCATACTCAAGGAATCCTATGTGCTTATGTGTTGATATGCTAGGTCTAAGCTAGATTAAGGTGCATTGCATTTAGATTAGATTGCATTTCATCTGCATTGCATGCACTACACGAGCATTGCATATACGACTCACGAATGCGACGCCCCTAATATACTTTCAAAAAGAAAAGTTTTGTTTTCCTCAGAATTTTGAAAGCTTGAAAAGATTTCTTTGATTTTAAGAAAAATGTTTTTGAAAAAGGAAATGATTTTCCATTTATGATTTCCATCTTTGTAAATCCACCTTCTTATATCATTCTTTGAAAAATTCTTTTGCAATAAAGATACCTGATTATTTGAAAATCCCTAAATAAACCAGATAAGAAAAGATAGGACCGAAAAGTTGTACTCCTTTCTGGGTCAGAGCTCCGAACAGCCGTTTGATCAGATCAGGGTTAGAAGAAGGATCTCAGATTTATAACCCAAAGATCTACATCACATCCTCGAATCAACCAGCTATGGATGTTCAACTTCCGGAAGACGCTGCAATTTGCATCTTGAGGAATATGGAAGAGGAAGAATGGGTCGAAGAAGCACTGGCTTTTGAAGAAGAAATAGCCAACGGAAATCTTACAATTGAATGGTGGGATCCCAATGCCATCACCGACGACTCGATCTGGTATGAGGAAGAAAAGCCCATAGAAGCAGTCACCGAGAAACAAAGCACTGAGCCGATAGAAGAATTGCTAAAGCCTGTCGAGAACCTTGAAATCAAAGATGACGATCTTATTGCAATGATGGAAGAAGAAGAAGATTGGTGGTATGATGATGAGGATGATTCCGTTAATAATACCATAATCCCCGATGATTCTGTTTGGAAAATCACTGTTGGCACCGAAAAGTTAGCCAAAGAATTTGAGTCTATCTGGATCACCAATGAAGCAAACCACTTGACCCGTTCCGGACGTCATTTCAAGCCTCATGAGTTAGAAAATCGTGGAAAAGAAACATGGAATGAGAAAGAAGTCGTCAAAGCAAAAGAGGCTGGTAAAGGAGCCGTGAGCGAAGAAGAAGATGAAATCCTAAAGCAATTGAAGAAAACACAAGCTTGGATCTCAGTATGGGGATTACTTATGACCTCTCACAAACACAGGCAGGCCATGCTCGATACTCTCAATCGTTTGGATGTTTCTGTCAATACTACTCCCGAAGATCTAGTAAACATGATCTCTTCAAAGCCTTGTAAACCTGTAATCACATTCACAGATGAAGATTTACCGCCGGAAGGGGCACACCACAACAGAGCTCTCTACATCACTGTACATTGCCTGGGGAATAGAGTACCGGTCTGCTTGGTAGATAATGGGTCAGCCTTGAATGTATGTCCTCTCCAAACA
This sequence comes from Hydrangea macrophylla, assembly GCA_033977485.1. Classification (NCBI taxonomy): domain Eukaryota; kingdom Viridiplantae; phylum Streptophyta; class Magnoliopsida; order Cornales; family Hydrangeaceae; genus Hydrangea; species Hydrangea macrophylla. The sequence goes on along the minus strand of CM066997.1, from coordinate 57,353,102 downwards.
GCTCTCAGAATGGGGTTGTCTATTTCAGAACTCTTGCCATCAACACAAACTGTGAGGGCCTATGATAACACCAAAAGGGCCATTGTGGGAATGATTAAGTTGAAAATTGAAGTCGGGCCATTAAACAAAGAAGCTGATTTCCAAGTGATTGATATTCCGGCTAGCTTTAATCTGCTATTGGGACGTCCGTGGTTACATGTGAATGATGCAGTCGCCTCCACTCTCCACCAGAAAGTCAAGTTCATCTGGAAAGAGGATGTGGTAACAATCTTTGGGGATAGCTGGATCAAAGAAGAAGGGACAAGCCATGGTCCTGTGCTAGAAGTCCAAACACCGGAAGAAGAAAATGAATTAGGAGGATTCAACTTTGTGGGAATGATAAATGAAGGAGCTAAGAAAAAGAAATCCGTTTGGGATCGACTCAGCTATGAGAAGAAACTTCCTGATGCATCTGTCTGGGGCGAAGAAATCACTCCGATCAAGAAAAAGAAGCCGTTCATCACCGGACGCGAATATAGAAAGATGTTCGAGAAGGGAAACCCGGTTGCCAAAGATCTACAAGAAGAAGTGGGACAGAATTGGATCCCTGAAGTCATGCCATTGTACTTTGACCAGTATGCCAATCCTAAAGTGGCTCATATGGTGCGGAAGATGAACTATTTTCCTGGAATGGGACTAGGTCGTCGTCAACAAGGAATAACTGAACCACCGAACTTCCACGAACAGAAAGATAAATCTGGGCTTGGGTATCAATTGACTGAAGAAGATAAGAAGAAGATGACAAAAGGAAAAGGGCCGATGGTTGTTTCTGGGCCAAGAATCCTGAATGGATACTTCGTGAAAGAAGGCGATGACTTTCCCTTCTGTGGGTTCCCTGAACCATGGTATGATCCGGCTACCAAGAACATTAAGCCTGGATTTGAGATTTTCTTCAAACATGAGTTCTCCGACTATGAGGATCCGTTCTTGTATACTCCGCCTATCAAGAAAGAAAGGAAGGACTGGGCTGAGCTGATGACAAGTGATGATTTGAACATGCTAATGGATGAAGAGCTGAACATGCTGATGGATGCCGAAGAAGCACTGGGAAATGTGAAAGAAATCAAGCCAATAGAGGGAGCTCTGAACAATTGGGTGATAGAATCGGAAGTCAACAAATCCCCTCCCCCATTTCCCCGGAAGTCTGTAAAGGCCAATATGAGCCATGATGTTGAGTCTGCTTTTGCTTTTGATGTACCCAAAAATGTTAATGAAATGAACGAGGATTTTGCTTACTCTTCTGTGTCTGATGATCTTGATTTTGAAATTTCTGAGGATTTGCAAAGATTAATTGAAAATGAAAATGAATCTGCATGCAAGATTATTGAAGAAACTTTGCTAATAAACTTGGATAATGAAGATAATCCACAAAATGTTCATATTGGCACCACGCTCACTTCACAAGAAAGCAATGAACTAATCAACTTATTAAAAGAATTTAAAGATGTTTTCGCTTGGTCCTACCAAGATATGCCAGGCATCGATCCAGAGATTGTCCAACACCACATCCCTCTCTTTCCAAATTCAAAACCTGTTAAGCAAAAGTTGAGACGCATGAGACCCGAATGGACTTTGAAGATCAAAGAAGAAGTTGAGAAACAATTGAAAGCTGGATTCCTGATGGTAACCCAATATCCGGAATGGATAGCCAATATAGTTCCTGTGCCAAAGAAGGATGGAAGGATCCGTGTATGTGTTGACTTCAGAGATCTAAACAAGGCTAGTCCTAAGGATGATTTTCCGCTTCCACACATAGATGTTCTGGTAGATAGCACCGCGGGGCATGAGTTGTTATCATTCATGGATGGTTTCTCAGGGTACAATCAGATTTTAATGGCACCCGAAGACAGAGAAAAGACTACATTCACAACTCACTGGGGGACGTATTGCTACCGAGTGATGCCATTTGGGTTAAAGAATGCTGGCGCAACCTATCAGAGAGCTGCTACTACTTTGTTACATGACATGATCCATAAAGAGGTAGAAGTTTATGTGGATGATATGATTGTTAAGTCCAAAGAAAGAAGTGGGCATTTAACAGCACTCGCCAAGTTCTTTGAAAGATTAAGGAAATACAGAATGAGATTGAATCCACAGAAGTGTACTTTTGGAGTTACCACCGGAAAGCTGCTGGGATTTCTCATCACACAGAGAGGAATTGAGGTTGACCCCACAAAGATCAAGGCTATTATGGATATGCCACCTCCGACAAATGAAAAGGAAGTAAGAGGATTTCTGGGAAGAATCCAATTCATCAGTCGCTTCATATCTAAGCTCACTGCTACTTGCGATCCGCTTTTCAGCTTGTTGAGAAAAGGGAAGAAATTCGAATGGGACAATCAATGTCAAGAAGCTTTTGACAAGATCAAGGCTTATTTATCAAACCCACCGGTTCTTTCACCCCCGAAGTCAGGGAAGCCTTTGCTGTTGTACTTATCCGTGTCAGAGAATGCTATGGGATGCATGTTAGCCCAAGAAGGAGATGAAGGGCGTACAGAGAAAGCCATTTACTACTTAAGTAAAAGGATGACTGGATACGAATTGAAGTATTCTCCGTTAGAAAAGACATGTTGGGCTTTGGTTTGGGCCACTCGTCGTCTGAGGCATTATATGTTGGCCTTCCCTGTTGTTTTAATCTCCCGAATGGATCCTTTGAAGTACCTATTTGAAAAACCAGCATTGACCGGAAGAATCTCCCGATGGACATTGATGCTATCTGAGTTTGACTTGATACATGCTACGAGTAAATCTGTTAAAGGAAGGGCTGTCGCAGAACATTTAGCAGAACATCCGATAAATCTGGAAAACGAAGGAGAGTTCATGTTCCCTGACGAAGGATTGATGGAATTAAAAGAAGATGTGTGGAAAATGTATTTTGATGGAGCTGCAAACCAGAAAGGATATGGAGTGGGGATCATCCTTGTATCCCCTGAAGGAACACATACCCCATTCTCTATTAAGCTGAAGTACACCTCCACCAACAACACTGCTGAGTATGAAGCTTGTATCTTGGGGCTAGAAGCCGCATTGACTTTGGAGGTAAGGAAACTTGATGTATTCGGAGATTCCAATTTGATCATATCCCAAGTTCGAGGAGATTGGAAAGTCAAGGAAGAGAAGTTAAAACCTTATCATGAGTATCTTGATTCTTTACGAACTCGTTTCTTGCATATCACGTTCTTCTACCTGCCTCGAGAAGAAAATCAGCTAGCAGACTCTTTGGCTACTTTAGCGTCAATGATTGAGATTCCTGTGGGGATAAAGCTAACTCCTTTGATGATTGAACAAAGGGAAAAGCCGTCTTATGAGATGATTGGGGAAATAGAAGAAGCAGAAGAACTTCCGTGGTACACCGACGTGTGGAACTTCATTGAAAATGGGGAATATCCGGAAGGCGCCTCTGAGAAAGACAAGAGAGCCATAAGAAGATTCTCGGCTCAATTCATGATTTGTGGCGGAAATCTATTGAAGAGATCTCACAATGGATTCAACTTGACATGTCTGTATGGAAACAGTGCGAGAAAGATGATGGAGCAAATTCACGAAGGGGTGTGTGGTCCTCATATGAGTGGACACATGTTAGCTAAGAAGATCATCCGACAAGGATATTATTGGACTACTATGGACAAGGACTGCTATGAATATGTCAGAAAATGTCACAAATGTCAGATCCATGCCAATATGAAGCATGTGCCGCCGTCACTGCTATACAACATGACTACCCCTTGGCCATTCTCAGTTTGGGGAATAGATGTTATTGGAGAAGTAACCCCGAAGGCGTCTAATGGGCATCAATACATCCTGGTAGCAATTGATTATTTCACAAAATGGGTGGAAGCAGAGTCTTATGCGACATTGAAGGCTAAAGATGTGGCCAGATTTATCAGAAGAAATATAATCTGCCGATACGGGGTCCCTCATGAGTTGATATCCGATCATGGCAGTCACTTCCAGAAAGAGGTTTTGGATCTACTAGAAGAATACAAGATCATGCACCACATGTCAGCGCCGTATAGGCCACAAACAAATGGGGCAGTTGAAGCAGCTAATAAGAATTTGAAGACGATCCTAAGAAAGATGACTGATACATACCGAGATTGGCATGAGAAGTTACCGTATGCACTGTGGGGATACAGAACATCTATCCGAACATCTACAGGAGCCACTCCTTATTCATTGGCTTACGGAATGGAAGCAGTACTCCCAGTTGAAATAGAACTACCATCTTTGAGAGTTGTGGCAGAATCCGAGATTCCAGAATTTGATTGGCTAAGAGATAGATATGAGGAGCTAATGTTACTTGATGAGAAAAGGTTGGCCGTAATTGATCATGTGCATGTGTATCAGAGAAGAATAGCTCGAGCATTCAACAAGAAGGTCCGTCCAAGAAAACTTGAGGAAGGCGACCTTGTGTTTAAAGCCTTAAAAGCACCCGTTTTCGATCCTAGAGGGAAATTCAAGCCAAATTGGGTTGGCCCATACGTCATCAAGAAGCTTCTCTCTGGAGGAGCGGCATACCTGATGGATCTAGATGGAGTTGAGTTCAATCAGCCAATCAACATTGACCGTCTCAAGAGATACTATGCTTAAAAGCCTTTTCTTTCAAAACCTGTTCTTTCAAAACCTCCAGCATTCGAGGAACTACACTTGACCTGATTCCCACTTGGGGATATGTAGGCAACCTGCTCGGTTCGATCACTGCTCCTGAAACCCTCAACCATACTTTCTTTCAAGACCTGGCCGAACTACTTTGGATCTGATTCCCACTTGGGGATAAGTAGGCGAGCTTTCCTGGCTCTCGATCCCTGAACCTTGCAAACTAGGGGCAAACTTTCAAGTTTGCCCAAAGCCTCAAGATATCACTGCCACACTAGGGGCAAACTGCGTTTGCCCAAACTTCCATTTATCTCTATCAACTAGGGGCAAACTGTCGTTTGCCCATACCTCGCTACCTGTCCTCTCTGGATCACTTGGCTATCAGAATTAAAGCACCTAAGTGAAAAATCTGGTAATTCTTGATATTAAGTTGAAAAGTTTTTTAGCAATCTAAAGATGTGAATCTAATGTCAAGACTGAAACATTATGTGGAAAATTTTCAAAAGCTTCAAGATTACATGCAAAGCCAACACAATATCCTGCTACAAGATAAAATCTCATTTTCAAAACATGCAAATCCTTAGAAAATTCAAATATCCAAGTCAAAAGACATTGTCGAGAAAGAGGAATCGTCAGAAATTTCCTTTCCCTGTAAAAATCGAGTCCTGTGTGTCAGTGTGCAAAGTGTCAATCAAATCAGTCTCGTGATAAGGGATGCAAAGCGAAACAGAAGGATAGCATAAAGCAGCATCAAGCAAAGTCAAGAGTACAAGCCCATCAAGTCTCAGACAGAATACATCAACATCAGTCTCAGCACAGAAAGCAAGAAAAACAGAAAGATAGTCATGGGTGCATATGATCATCATCAGCGACGACGAGTAGCCCGTGGGTACCAAGCAGGCATATCTGAGGCCGTAGAGCTATCATCATCTTCAATTTGGCGCCTTCGCCTAGACCCACCAGCCCCACCAGAAGGGCCTGCATTCATCCGCTCCAACTGTGATTGAAGCTGCCTAACTTGAGCCACCTGTGGAAGAAAAGAATCGTGTATTCGTGGGTTGCTCTCAGAATATAGGGTTTCTCTCAGAATCGTGGGTTGCCTCCAGAATGTAGGGTTTCTCTCAGAATCAGAATCGTGTATCCAGGGTTGCCTCCAGAATGTAGGGTTTCTTGGTCTAGAGGACCTCTGGAGATTTGAATCTTGGTAAAAATCCATTCAAGAATTGAAAAAAGTCCCCCAGATGAGAAGAATCAAAGGCACCGCAGCCTGAAAGTGGCCGAGAAACGGCAAACTCCCGTCGTTTTGGGATTGATTATGAGTTGTCTTAGAAAATGGACATTTGAGTCTATTGTCGCTTGAGAATTACATCCAGAAAGGACTTTCAGAAGATGGGTCAGAATGCGAGATGTTCAGAAAGGGTTAGAGTAAGCCTGACGTGTTGCAAGAATGATTGCGTTGGTCGAAGCACCAATATGAGTCTCAGAAAGAATCAGCAGGGCCTCCAGAATATGTGCTCGCGTCCCAGAAACCTCAGATATCTCCTCAAGCAGAGAATTTCCAGATATTGTCAAGGTATACAGAATTCGTGCATCTCTCAGAATCATAGGATCTCCCCAGTAGAGAACTTTCAGAATTAAGTTTCTCGCAAGCATCATGTATCCACCGGTTGCCTCCAGATAAAGGGTATCTCTCAGAATTTGAGCATCAAAATCGCCTCCAGAATACAAGGTTTATGCCAAGCATCATGTATCCAGGGTTGCCTCCAGAATGTAGGGTTTCTCTCAGAATCGTGGGTTGCCTCCAGAATGTAGGGTTTCTCTCAGAATCAGAATCGTGGGTCGCCTCCAGAATACAAGGTTTATGCCAAGAATCGTGTATCCGTGGGTTGCTCTCAGAATGTAGGGTTTCTCTCAGAATCGTGGGTTGCCTCCAGAATGTAGGGTTTCTCTCAGAATCAGAATCGTGTATCCAGGATTGCCTCCAGAATGTAGGGTTTCTCTCAGAATCATGTATTTCTCAGCATCGCATATCAGGGTTGCCTCCAGAATGTAGGGTTTCTCTCAAAATCAGAATCGTGTATCCGTGGGTTGCTCTCAGAAGAAGGGTCATCTCTCAGAATTTGTGTATCTCTCAGAATCCGTGCATCAGAACAGAAGATTTGTCCTCAGAAGAAGGGCCTGTTTCAGAAGAACAGAGGATTTGTCTCCGGCAGAGAGACCTGTTTCAGAAGATTTGTTTCTAGACCTGCCACAGAAGATTTGTCCTCAGAAGAAGGGCCTGTTTCAGAAGAACAGAGGATTTGTCTCCGGCAGAGAGACCTGTTTCAGAAGATTTGTTTCTAGACCTGCCACAGAAGATTTGTCCCCAGAAGAAGGGCCTGTTTCAGAAGAACAGAGGATTTGTCTCCGGCAGAGAGACCTGTTTCAGAAGATTTGTTTCTAGACCTGCCACAGAAGATTTGTCCTCAGAAGAAGGGCCTGTTTCAGAAGAACAGAGGATTTGTCTCCGGCAGAGAGACCTGTTTCAGAAGATTTATTTCTAGACCTGCCACAGAAGATTTGTCCCCAGAAGAAGGGCCTGTTTCAGAAGAACAGAGGATTTGTCTCCGGCAGAGAGACCTGTTTCAGAAGATTTGTTTCTAGACCTGCCACAGAAGATTTGTCCCCAGAAGAAGGGCCTGTTTCAGAAGAACAGAGGATTTGTCTCCGGCAGAGAGACCTGTTTCAGAAGATTTGTTTCTAGACCTGCCACAGAAGATTTGTCCTCGGAAAAAGGGCCTGTTTCAGAAGAACAGAAGATTTGTCTCCGGCAGAGAGACCTGTTTCAGAAGACTTGTTTCCAGACCTGTTACAGAAGATTTGTCTAGAAGAAGGACCTGTTTCAGAAGAGCAGAAGATTTGTCTCCGGCAGAGAGACCTGTTTCAGAAGATTTGTCCCCAGCAAAAGGACTCTACATCAGCAATCGTCCCCAGCAAAAGGACTCTACATCAGCAATCGTCCCCAGCAGAAGGACTCTACATCAGCAATCGTCCCCAGCAAAAGGACTCTACATCAGCAATCGTCCACAGAAGAAGGACCTGTTTCAGCAATCGTCCCCAGCAGAAGGACTCTACATCAGTAATCGTCCCCAGCAGAAGGACTCTACACCAGCAATCGTCCCCAGCAAAAGGACTCTACATCAGCAAATCGTCCCCAGCAGAAGGACTCTACATCAGCAATCGTCCACAGAAGAAGGACCTATTTCAGCAATCGTCCCCAGCAGAAGGACTCTACATCAGCAATCGTCCCCAGCAAAAGGACTCTACATCAACAATCGTCCCCAGCAGAAGGACTCTACATCAGTAATCGTCCCCAGCAGAAGGACTCTACACCAGCAATCGTCCAGTTGTTTGACATGACTCAGAATTCATCCAAGATACTTCGCTATTTCAAGAGTCGTCCAGGATACAGATGACGCCTACGAGCCTTAAGATCAGAAGAATAACTTTGACAAAAACCTCGAGAATCATCCAAGATACCTTTAGCATATTCGACTGTGAGAGAGAGTCGTTGCATCCTTTGCATTAGATTTTGCATCTAGGGAACCCTTGAGGATGATTCCTCCAGCACTTTCACATTTCATGTTTTCATACTGCACCAGCATCCTAGGATAGGAGCATTTCATCCGCATTGTTGTTGTTTGTTTTCCGTTTTCCCGCGCGCTTGAACTACGCCCTGGTCTGATTCCTGGAAAGGATACGTAGGCAGCTCCAGCGGAGCACGACCAGCATCAGCTTCAACTTAGCCGCCTCTACCCAGCATTGCATTGCATTCTTGCATTCGTAATTTCTTGATTTTCTCTGATTTTGAATTTCTTGATTTTGCGAATTTTTTTGTTTTTCCTAAAACCTCTCAGTATGGTTATTTGGGTGCCTTCAAGGCTTTGGCACTCACTTGCAGTTCACGTTGTTCACAACAAGCTCTGCCAAAGAGGGGCAAACTGTAGACACCCAATTTTGACCACACTGATAGGATTTAGGGTGGACAACGTCTTGGAGGATTCGATGATGAAAAGTACCCCGTGGAAGGTACTGGATTCCACACAATCAGAAGATCGGACTTCGGAAAGTGACTTCAAGCTCAGAAAAGCCCTTTTCCATGGATAAATCCCGGTTTTGTCAAAATCATCTCTCAGAATTCATATTCTCTCAGGGTTATATGAACATTAAGTGTTCTAAACGCAGTATTCTAGGTATCCAGAGATTCAATTTTAAAGAAAAGTTCGAAATCGACGCACATTTGAAAGCAATTTTGGAAAAGACGTCATTTGATTTCAAAAAAGACGACGAAAGTTCCGGAGGACTTCCGGACTTCAATTGGACTTCAATTCTCATTATAAAACCTCTGGAAATATTTTTATACTGAAATTCAACCTGACAGCTTTCCAACGGTACGTAAACGGACGATTTCGGACACCAAAAAGCATTTTTACAAAAATCTGGAAAAGCAGTGCGCATGAAATTTGAAACAGAGCTTGTGGGTGACCAGAGGGACCCAAATAGTAAGTGGCGGTTTTGGGTATGGGGGTGGCGGGTCCCACCATAACCGCCACTTCCATTTGTGTCCTCCACGGAGCTTTTTGAGTTCCAGACCCTTCTAGAAGCTTCCCACTGCGAGGAAATTGCCTGGAAATTGCGTTTAAGCTCCGAAATGGCCATTTTAACCCTCTTTTAAGCTCTAAAAATCCTGTTTTAACCCTGAAACTTAAGAGCTAAGTCTTCAAAACTCTATATAAGATCTCATACATCTCATATGAGATCACATCTTAACACACACACACACACACACACACACACACACACACATCTTAACACACTAGACACTTGGAAGAGATACACTTGAATATACTTGGAGATACAAACACACATAGAAGCACATACAAGAGAGAGGAGTATACTTTGAATATACTTTCAATTTAGGTGAATTCTAGAGAGAGAAAATTATGAATTGAATTTAGATTAACTTAGGCTAATTAGACCACAATTTGAACATCAATTGCCTCCCTCAACTTCCATGGATGAGTGCTTGAAGAACACTTGAATAACACTTGAAGAAGAAGATCTTCAAATCAATTTTGGTCTTGTAATTGAGAATCCTCCAAGAGGTAAACACTATAGTTCATCTCTAATTCCTACTTTGTATATATAGATCTATAAGATTTGGATCTAACTTAGTTCTATTTCTACTTATTAGAACACTCATCTTCTTCCTCTCATGTTCTTCACACACTCACATAGTTAGATCCAAATCTCTTTGATTTTTATTGATAATTTACAATTAGAGATTGTTTTTCACTTTGATTTTCAATTTTGGTTTCATTCTTCAATTTTAGTTTAGATTCATGCATACATGATTATATATATACATATATCTATTTTGAATTCCATGATGGTTTGGAAATATGATCTATGAGAAGGATGATTTCTATGTTCATACCTATCTCTTGATTATTCCTATTACCTAGAATTCCTATTGAATTTCATCTCCAACATGATATTTATAAGTCCCTTTGATCCTTGATCTAAAAGTTCTTCATAGAACTTGAGGGCTAAATTGATTGGGAATCATGATAATTAAGTTGATCTATGAGTTTGATCTCTCTAATAAGCTTCAACTATCACTAAAATGTTTTCCTCACACTTTAAAATGAACTAGATAAAAATTCAGCAAAGCAGATTGGTTTTGTCCATTAGATTTGGTCCATCAAAACCCATAGTTTGATGGATTTCAAATTTTCTGGGTAAACTTTGATGAATTAGCTTTCATCCGGTCCGTTTTGAGAGCTTTTAGGATTCATATACTATTTTTAGAAATTGTTGAGAAATCGGTTGACAGATTTGAACATCGTCTCTTTGTGCTTGAATTTCAGAAAATCTATAATAGTTATCGACGTTCCGCTTTTTGGGGATGATTCCTAACTCATATATCTATATGCCGATGTAAAATCGTGAGCATACGATCGAGTTAGGATCGTTTTCTAAGCGTTTAAAGTTGATACAACTATTCTGGAATTTTCTAAGTTTAATTACAAATATGATTATGTATACAAAATGGTCATACCTTGATCACTCAACAACAATTGATGAATAAAACTTGGTTTAGAAATCACCTAGGATAAATGGATGAGAGATCAAAAGCTTAAATCAACTTGGTTAACATGATTCATGAACTTCTATTATACTTCTATTATGTTTTGCATTCATTTGTCAAATGATACCAAATTTCCAGAATAACAGAGTCTGTTTAAAACACTTTTTCAGAAACCTTGTGATTACAGAATGTCCATGGGTTTATTTTTATCATATACTACAATGAAATAGCTTTCTTTTGACACCAAATAGAGCTTCATATGATTTTTGTAGATTTAATTATGATTTTTACAAGAACAGTGGACAGTCCTGATCCACTATTCCCAAAACATTTATTTCTCAAACAATAAAATTGATATTGAGGTCCCACGTTTTGGAGAAGTTCCCTAAGACATGTATCTAACTTTCTGTAAAAGGGTTTTTATCCAGCTCATGTTTAAGACCACTTTTGATAGGATTCATTAGAGGTTGCTGAATCTGGAAATTTGATTGATGACATGTTTTCTTTGTTTATCATGCATATCATTTGTTTGCTTGTATTTTTGCAATGCTTTGGGTATTCTTTGGTGTCTTAGTGCAGAGAATTAAGTGCCTCGGACCCGGACTTCGATTTGTGGTTTGCCTCGTCTACATGTGGCTTAGTGCCCATGTATCGTGTACTATCTCTATCCTTTCTCTTAGAATTTTTCTAGGTTTACAACTTTGATTTCAACGACACAATTCCTTTAGGATAGTCTCCGTTTATATGATTATTTGTTAGAGACATCTTATCTAGGATTGTTGCATGATTGCATTGCACGTTTCCATTCTTTTTGCTTTCGCGACTCCGCTTGAGTCAACCAATGTAAGTCTTCTCGTTCCCTTTGCATATCATGACATGTTTACTTTATTTGCATCGGTCCCGGGCGGGACTAGCCACTGTGAGTATACTTCTCCTTTGTATTGCATGAGCATCCGCTTTCTACTTGATTTAGTCTCTTGAAATGATTTTCATTAGATGTTTCTTTTTGCCATGTATATATCTATCTAGTATGTTTGAGGAAACAACATCTATTATGAATTAATAACAAGGATATTTGAATCAAGGCCTACCATTCGGTAGGGCGAGGAGGGGGTGCTTTAGTCCTGCTTGGGCTCCTTTCCCTCTCGTACCAAGACCCCCGAACCTTGTTTCTGGTAATGAAGGGCGAGTAACCTTATTCAATTTTGGGCGAGTCAAACTTGGGTTTCCTAATTCCCGATAAAAATTAGGTGGCGACTCTTTGTCTCTAGGATCGCGTGAGGAAGTCCTAGTTTTCCCTGAAGTGTGCTCCTTGGGATCCGTCACGGGACACTATCGAGGGAGAGCGTCAGGATCCGCTCCTCATTCGCAGTGGTCCACAACCCCGCGCCGCGAAAATACTTGTTTATGTTCTAAACGGTCCATGCCATGTTACACTTCCACAACTTTTGGAAGTGAAGTAAAACAAGATTTGACATATGCTTTACTTTCCATTTATGGCAAGTAATGATTGGTTGAGGTACCTTAAGACATCTTACCCAAACACTTATAGTGTTTTCCCAGGCAACTTGTATGTGTCCCGTTTGGCTGTTCTTATCTTGTGTGTGTTAATTTGTAAGCATAAGCCTAAACTTCTAAACACACACAACTTGGCCCCTTACACATCTATACTTGTTCTTTTGTGATCTGTGGAGTTATACATCAGTGTATATATGTATGTAATTGCTGAGAAATACACGTATGCTTTCAAATTGAGAGTATACTTGGTCTCCAAGTTCATCTCTATTAACTCCCTATATATACACCTTCTACCCACTCACAACCTGCACTTCACAATCCAGAGAGAAAAGAGAAAGTTTGAGATTTTGATTCTGAAAATTTTGAAAGGGAGAACATAAAGAACTTAATCTCCATAGCCAAGTGCAATTGGAGTTCTTATTTGTGACTCTTTCTCAACAACTCTTCACTCTTAATCTCTGTGAGTATTTAGAACTCACTTTGAATACAATCCATGCTTATATTACTATTATCTGGTGAGGATTAGAAATCACCATTGATAATTTCACGTATGAACTCGATGGCTTGAAAATCGAGATTTTCCAACCTTAATTAAAATCTATTTCCAGAGATGAATATAATAGATTATGAAAAATAGCTGCAAAGTTTAAAGTTTTAGAGCTCAATTTATTCGTATGAAAAAGTATATTAAGATTGAAGTTTTGTCATCTTTTAATTTTTTCATAAAATTCGAGAGTTATAGATTGATTCACGTAAAATTGATCGCAAATTCAAAATCCTGGCAAAAAACCGAAGAGATTCATATATCACTTGCCCTAATTACTTCAAAATTGCAAAATGGGTCAAAATGGGTTTGAAAATTTAAAACAGGGGAAGTTCAGTGAAGAAGACAAAGACACTGCCTGAACTCGCGCGTGTGATCGCACGAGCCATCCATCTCGCTAGCGTTCTACGCGATCGAGTTTTTTGTTTTCTGGCAGATAGAAAAGTTTTTAAAAGAAAAATAAAAATTAGGCAGATCGCGCTAGTGGCCCGCGCGAGCGACCCATCGCGCGAGTGGCCTGCGCGCGCGACTTTTGACAGTTTCTTGTTTTTGTCGGTGTTCGATTAAGAAACTGTTTAGGTGATGTTTTACAAATTTTTATGGCTCTTTTTGGAAGTTATGTCAATATAGGCTCATTTTTGTTATGTTTTGGCTATCAAAGATTGATTACAGTTTCGTTTCTTTTCAAATATACATGGCTATCATTCTCGGCATTTCATATGTTGTGTTTATAGTTACACGACATCCATGTGGAGTCAGTTATACATGCATGGTGAGTGCGAGTGTGGTTAGTGTGAAAAAGAGTATGTGGTTGAGATTGTGTGGACACTCCCTGGTAATCTTGTACCAAAGTGTGACGTGTTGAGATTGCAGCTAAAGTGTCTTTGAAATGCGATGGCGGAAAAATTGGATACTCCCTGGCGCGCATGGTAATGCTAAAGGGTGTGACGACGAACTTGGACATTCCCTAGCACCTATGGTAGTGCTAAAGTATGGCCTACAGACACTCCCTGGTACCCGAGTTTGGATACTGTGTGAGGTTTCCTCCAGTATTTACGAGGCGGATTATGTAATAAAGTGTGAGTCATTGGATACTCCTTGGTACACCGTACTAAAGTGTGAGGCAAACTGGACACTCCCTAGTACCCTTGTGCTAAAGTGTGGTTATCATAGTATTTAGAAGATGCTGGTGTGAGAGAGTGGGTTGGTGCATGGTCGAGAGAAAAGAGTCGGTAAATGAGTTGGTGCATTGTTTTCATGCACACTCATATGTTTTATGAATTAAAATTTACTAATGTAATTCTTACTTGTTTCATAACGTTAATTCATTTCTATGATATAACCTATTGTTTAAAAGAAACTGTAAAATGGAAAATAGTAAATGAGTATGTTTTACATTCAAGTGTCTATTTTTAATACTCACTAGCTTCAATAAGCTGACGGCGTTGATGCACCCTGGACATTCGTGTCTAGGCTTTTCAGGTATCAAGTGGAACAATACGATTATGCTATTTGAGAATGGCTGCTGGGAAGAAGGAACGCTATTATAACTACTGCCTTAGTTGATAAAATGAACTTTTGTAATAAGGATGACTGTAACAGATAATAGATATTATTTTGTTTCAAGGTGGTTTGTGCCGTCAGGTTACCTCGGGCTGTAATAGTTATTAAATTAGAAAATTTTATAAGCCTTGATTGCTCTACTCTGAATTATGTTATAATATGTTGTTCGACATTTGGGACGGAATCGATCCTTCAAACTGTCGCGACCTACAGGTCCATAAAGGAAATTAAATGCTTCCCATATTTATGCTACGTCGGGGCGTGACACGGAGAAAAGGAATCAGACTCTTTTAGACATGACTAGGTCGATGATGAGTTATTCGGAGTTACCTTTATATGGAAACCAGTGCATACATACTAAATCTAGTACCAAGCAAATCTGTTCCCAGGACACCACGAGAGATATGGATTGGGCGCAAGCCTTCTTTGCAACATCTCTAGATATGGGGGCGTCCGACACATGTAATAATATGAAAGATGAGCAAGTTGGATTCTAGATCAAAAGTATGTTACTTCGTAGGGTATCCAAAGGGTACTTATGGATGGAATTTTTATGATCTAAGAGAACAGAAAGAATTTGTTAGTACAAATGTTGTTTTCTTGGAGGATGATTATATCATTAACTATAAACCTAAGGGAAAGATAGATCTGAGAGAGATAGAACGAGAGCACTCAGTCTAACCCGCAGTTGATAATGATGTGAATCATGAAATTACCACTTCTTCACCCATTTTCGCATCGGTACCTCGTCGTAGTGGGAGGATTATTGGCCAATCTGATAGATACATATTCTTAGGAGATGTTTTTGAAGCTGTCTCTATAGAATTTGAATTTGATCCTACCATATACGAAGAGGCAATGACTGATGTCGATTCAGCTCATTGGGTTAATGCTATAAAGGCTGAATTGGAATCTATGGATTCGAATCAGGTCTGGGATCTTGTAGAACTTCCAGCCAATATTAAACCCATTGGCTGTAAGTGGGTCTATAAGAGGAAAATAGGATTTGATGGAAAGGTTGAGACCTCTAAGGCCAGTCTTGTAGCTAAAGTTTATACTTAGAGGGAGGGCATTGACTATGAGGAAACCTTCTCTCTGGTAGCTAAGCTCATGTCCATCAGAATACTCTTATCCATTACAACATTCCTAGATTATGGGATCTGGTAGATGACATCAAGACTTCATTCTTGAATAGCAATCTTGAAGAGGACATCTATATGCAGCAACTAGAAGGGTTCATACCTGGTCGAAAAGGTAACTTGGTATGCAAGTTGCAAAAGTCCATTTATGGGTTTAAGTAGGCATCCAGGAGTTGGAGCATCTGATTTGACCAAGTGGTTAAGTCGTTTGGTTTCATGCAGAACCTGGATGAACCTTGTGTATACAAGAACTATGAAGGGAAAGTGGTGGCTTTCCTTGTGCTTTACATTGACGACATTCTACTCATTGGAAATGATGTAGCAGCATTGTCAATGGTCAAGGTTTGGCTAGCTAGTACTTTCGATATGAAGGATCTAGGAGAGGCGAGCTATATTCTTGGAATAAAGCTCTTTCGGGATCGTAAGTGAAAGATAATGGGATTATCTCAAGCTGGTTATATCTATAAGGTACTAACTAGGTTTTCAATGGATAATTTAAAGAAAGGTCTGTTACCTTTTAGGCATGGTTTGGCATTCTCCAAGGACTAGTGTCCAAAGTCACAGGAGGAGCGGAATCGCTTGGTAGCAGTTCCCTATACATCGACAGTGGGAAGTCTCATGTATGCGATGTTGTGCACTAGACCAAATATCTGCTTTGCTGTTGGCATGGTTAGTAGATATCAATCGAATCCAGGTCCAAAACACTGGACAACCGTTAAGCACATTCTTAAGTACTTGAGAAGGATGAAAGATTACAGGCTTATGTACGGTGGTAGTGAGTTAATTCCAGTGGGATACACTGACTCGGACTTCATGTTAGATAAAGATTCAAAAAAGTCGACATCTAGACATCTCTTTACCTCAAAAGGTGGTGCTATCAGTTGGAGGAGCATTAAGCAAAAATGCATTGGAGACTCAACTACATAAGCTGAGTATGTGGTTGCTTATGAAGCCGCAAAACAAGCTATTTGGCTCAAGAAGTTCCTTATGGAGCTCGAGATGGTACTAGCGTCGCTGTCACCTTTTACGCTTTATTATGATAATAGTGGGGCCATGGCTCAGTCCAAGGAGCCAAGGAACCACGGAAAGGGAAAGCACATGGAGCAAAAATATCATCTAATCCGAGATATTGTTCAATATGGAGATGTGACTGTCAGCAAGATTGCCACCTTTGACAATCTTGCGTATCCGTTTACAAAGGCCTTGCCACAGAAGGTCTTTAATCATCATTTAGATAGTCTAGGTCTCAGATGTAATCCTGTATGGTTGTGAGTGCAAGTGGGAGTTTGTTGGGTTTGTTCCCTTAAACCATTACTTTATGCATGAGATATTGATATTTTAATATATGGATATCAACTTTACATTTCATTGTGTATGTTTCTTTCATGAGATGATTGTTAATCCTTAAGTATCATAGTAAGTAATTCGTGTGTGTATGAGATACATACAAGTGAGATACGTATTGCGATTCTTTGATACTTATAACTTGTCACGATTCTTTGATATCTCATTAGGTATACACTGTAGCATGATTAACTTCCATTGGATGGAATGATAAATCCCAATCACTAGAGTGTGACTCTTAGTTAATATGCTAGTGCTTATAGTGTATTGACAAACCTGAGCTTTCCTATTGACACTCAAGACTGTCAAATAGTCGATAGGAACTCATAACTTGTATAAGGTACGTGTTCTCAATCTTGAGATGATTATGAACACAAACTATGGATATGGCCACTTTGACTTACCAATTAGTGAGGTCTATAAAAGATCAACACCTGGGTATCTCGGGTATGTCATGTTCATAGGGTTTTGAACATATATTGTCAAGATAGAATCTACCCTCTGATTCAGAGTAAGCATTCCCTTGAGAATGTCACCAAGTTGATTACTGAGAACTATAGTCTTGTTGATAAGTAGTTATCAACATGTTTGGTAATAATGAGAGGTGAATGGGACTCAAGGAATACAAGAAGCATTCATGATTCAGGTTGACGAATGCTGAAGGTAGAGGTACATTAGTACAATATACAAGTCTAGTTATTAATTCAGATATGTTCTTTTATGTTGGTGTTCACTTATCGTTTTATAGTGGAGTAAACGTTAACTAACCAGTTAGCTAGTTTGTTGATCAAATAGTTTGGTCATGGGAATTAACAACTGGTCTGAGCCAACAATAAAGAGCCTAGGAGGTCTCACTCTTAGCTCCGCTACGATGCTTGGAAAGGCACAAGAGGATCTTGTCATGATAAGTTCGATCGATCAAATAGGTTTCGATCAATTGAAGTCTAGGCAGGTTCGAGCGATTGAAAGTAGTTCGATCGATCGAAGGCACTTCGAACGGTCGAAGGTTAAAGTCAGTTTTGGAAATCTATAAATAGGGCAGTTGTGTACAGGGTTTAATAATCGTCATTTTTTCTATACGAAAGCTGCAGAACCTGGTTAGGGTTTCCCAAACCTTCCTATCCTCCTTGTTAGAGTTCCCACCATCTCTAGTCTCTCCAGGAAGCATCCGCAGGAGTCATAAGGGTGAAGACAACCTAGTGGAGGCTGCTGCATCACCAAGGTTGAAGATTTCAGAATTGGGTTCAAGACTTGAGGTATATTTCTTCTCCCTCTTGCTAGTACGCATCAATAAAATTAACGGGTAGTAGATCCGGGCATATAATAAGTTTTTGAAGCTCAATCTTTCCGCTACGCATTTAAAATATTTTAAACCTGTTTTTCCTTCAACCGAGCGCTAACAGGGCATGGAAAGGACTTAGATTCCAAATCAATCCTAAGTATGTATTCCTAGGTACCTACAGTGCCCAGAAAAATCAATCGGGACAATAACAGAACCTAACTCCTACATTGTATCCGACAGGACCTTCAAAATAGATCCTGAGAATACCAAGTGTTCCTTACTGGTCACAATCCTAAACTTTTACTAAGGCAGGGTTTCCATAGGATTTACAACCGGTTTGTTACAGGCAATTTCAAACAGGCAAGTACAAAGAGTTACACAGTGATAATAGTTTATGCAAAAGAGTGGCCTCAAAGGATCTTTTCATTAACAGAAATGAAATATGTACAAATCCTAGGGGCAGTAGTAGTAGCCTTCCCCCCCAAAAAAAAACAAAAAGAGTGAGAAGCTATGTGTCGTCTAAGATGACCATGTCTTCGGTCTCTCCAGCCTCCCCACCTGGGGAAGCTTCTCCTCCCTGAGTAGCGTCCCTGCTCGGTTCAAAGCCTGTAACAGGTCCGGCCTTAGCAGTAGGATCCTTAGCAGTGGCGACGTCCATGTCCTAGTAGTCTCAGTTTATCCTTTCGTAGGACGAGATGTCCCACTCGGGATGGTCCCGGGCTAGCCACCTTTTCAGGTCCTCATAGTGGTGGAAGAAACCGTCGTCAAAGGCCTCCTCTGTAGACCTTGCCACTACCGCCTCAGCCAAAAACTTCTCTCAAGCCTCCGCCACCGCCGTCAGGTTGGCCTGGGCAGCCTCCACATCGACCAAGGCGGTCGCCGAGTCCGCCTGTGCAGCACTAAGGCCTAGGACCAAGCCCTTGACCTTGTCCTTCACCACGGCCAAGGCAGTTTCCTTAGCCTCTACGGCTGCCCGCTCCTTTAGCAGGCCATGCAGCTAACCTACAGAAAACAAGAACGAAACCGGTCGGTCATTCAGTAAAAAGGGTGAATAAAAATAAAGAACAAGGCGGCAGAAGTACTTATGAAATGAGAGAGGTTGTACAGCCATCCCTGGAAGACCTGGGGAGAGATGTTGGCACACATCTCTACCTGACTCGAGAGAAGAGCCGGCCTGACCCTCTCTCGGATATCCGCCGAGTCCCTCAATGGTGCCCCGAACGGTAAATCTGCCCGGGGAGTGTCCTCCTCCACCAACACCACCCGAGGAACTAATGACTCCCTGGGCTCCTAGAATGCTGTCATCCTATGCCTAATCTGCCTAAGCAGATGATCACTCCCCGAGACCTTAGCGGCTGGCCTCTTTCCTCTTCCCGCCATTCGGGCTGCGGCAGCAGACTGTCTGGCCCTCAGATGCTCCATATCTCTCCAGGGGCCAATTTCTACGAAGGAAAAATATCACACGATCAGTAGCTAGGAAAATTGGTGAAAGACAGATCAAGCCAGATAGTTCATCCAAGCATTTACCCGGGATGATTAGAGGAAAGACGGGAGCTTGAACGGGTTCGTCCGAATCATAGTAGGCCTTGAAGTCCCCTGTCTAGGTCAGCACATTCTAGATATTGGTAGACAGGTCTGCCAAGGGCCTGATCCTAGCTTGGTACACCTTGAGAATGCTCGGCGGGTCAGCTGATCCCACTGCAAAACCAAGAATGACACGGTTAGCCATCTAATTATAGTCAAAAGCAAACGAAAACAAAAAGAGAAGTGTTGGGTGGGCTTACACCTCAGTTGCCCCGTCCAGGAAGTCCTTAGTTGAATCCTTGGCCCCCGTTCCCAGAGCCCAGGGGTGGAAACCTGGAAGAACTTTTTCTTCCAACCCTTGTTGTTGCTTGGGTAGTTGACAATAATTTTTCCCCCATGCTGAGCCCCGAGAGAGAAGAACCCGACCTTCCCATGCATGGGGAATGGTCGGTGGGTCCAGAAGAACTCTTGAAGGGTGAGTTCATACCTAAAGACTTGGGGCTAGAGAAAAATTGAACCCATCATCAACCTCCACCCATTCAGGGCTAACTTCTAGGGAGCGACCTTGAGGTAAATCAAGACAACCCAAGCGACCGGGTGAAGTGGAATACAAAACCCAGCCTTAAGGGAGTCCTCGTATAAAGTAACGAAGCCTGAGTTATGAAACTGGGCCCCACCAGCCTGCACGGTCAAGGAACAATTGTTGGGAATGACATACCTATCCCTAATTGGCTAAGGTCTTGGGCACGTAAGATGGAGGGAGTTAAGTCACAAGCGAACGCAACCTCAGGGTCGGAGCCCCCTGGTATCTCGTCACCACAACCTCAAGAGACAGAGGCAACCGTGGCTTGCTGGTCAGACTCATCATCTAACACCCAGATAGGAATCCTGCCCTCGCTGTGATAGTCAGACGGAGTGGCAGAGGGCAAATCTAAGTTTGTGTTCGGGGTCCCGGATAGTGACTCTTTTTCTTCTGACTGAGAGAAAGAATTAAAACCGGAGTGACACATTTCTGGTACTCCTACGGTGGAATAAAAAAGCGAACGGCGACCCAGGCATAGGTTAGAGACTCTGAGTTTGAGGTACAGAGGAGGTAAGGTTACAAGCCTAAAAGGCAAGGAGTACATGGTTTTCAGGGAAAGGTGGACCTCAGTCCTAACTACCTTGGGACGACCCGCTCGGTGTAATTGCCCTGCTATACCTCATGATCTAAAGAAGAAGCAGAACCTAAGGAAGAAGAAATCCTACTCCTACGTGAGCCCTAATGGATTCGTCCTCTCTAGCTTCACTCAAGAAGGGAAAAGAAAGAGGATAAGGATGAAAACAGTGAATTCAAACTAGGGAAGTAAGGACTTACAAGGTTTAAAGCAGGGAAAGAGCTCGGGAAGCCTGACCGGGGACTTTTGCTCTCAAACCGCTTGGTAATATCTATCTCAGGGCATCAGGAATGAGAGAATTAACCAAGTGTGCTTTATATATATGGTGTGAATGGTCCAGATTGAATTAGATCCAATGGCCAAAAAGTTTTCCCACCTAAACAACCTGTAAGCTATGCTCTCTAGCACGTGAAGCATCGCTTGAAAAGGCGTAAGCATTTAATGCGCGACGTGACAGTCCGGTTACCACATGATTGTTCAATCCCTCTAAGACTGGCCCCGTTAGATCCTAACCGGACCAGTCACTTCTTGGCACGTGGTGGCCACCGACTCCCAGGTTCCCGATGTTACCATCGCTTTATCCCCTGGGTAGCTAAGAGGACTGGTCCGCTCCTGAGGAATGACCCAGGCAGTTCCCTGGGTGGTCTACTAAATAGCGCAAATTTTCAAACCTCATCTGATGTAGCATCACGTCAGCTTTGAAAATGGGGGGCAGCTGATAGGTTAGAAAAAATCCGGTCAAAGTCATATCGCCACGTCAACACAAAGACACTAGGTTAATCGAAGAAGGTGCCTAAAATTCAACTATCCTGGGATGATCCATCGATACTGCTCGATCTGTACCCAGAGCTCTAGGTCACGAGGCAGATACGTCCTTCGCTGGGTGTGGCCCTAGCCTGCTCCGTGGCTTGCTCTAGAAGGTTACTGGCAGTCCCCTAACTTAGTAAGAAGATTAATTCGAGCATTTTCCTAAACCACTAAGGGAACATCCATGATTTATGCTAGTCACATGTAATCAAGTTAGGTTTCACAACTTAGCTAGTTACCTTTTATG
Organism: Hydrangea macrophylla; assembly: GCA_033977485.1. Taxonomy (NCBI): domain Eukaryota; kingdom Viridiplantae; phylum Streptophyta; class Magnoliopsida; order Cornales; family Hydrangeaceae; genus Hydrangea; species Hydrangea macrophylla. Next base: position 57,331,212 of record CM066997.1, on the reverse strand, counting down.
ATTGGTCTCTTGCACCTAGAAAAGAGACCCCTCACCCTCATGGGATGGCATTCTTATTTCCGAGAACTACAATACAGATTATTTACACGCATACACCCGGCCGATCTTTCTGGTAGTGCCACCATCTTTGTTGGTTCACTAAAGACCGCTGGTGATCTGTTAGTAAACGCACTCTGGTGCACCCGTGGATGTAGGTCACCTAGTTAACGGGGCCGAACCACATACAAGTTCTTTATCTCTCTCCTTAAATTACTATTCTTGTCAATTACCAATTTTTGGCATCATCAATATATAAATTTGTATTGTATTGTATTGTATAGAACTAAACGAGAAGTAGATCTTAAAAGTTTTGAACTGCATCTATTCATATTCTGCTGCGCACTGGATCCAATTTTCCAGCACATACTTCCAAACCATCATAGAATTCAAATTAGATACATATATATAGTCATATATGCATGGGTCTAAGATAAATAGAAGAATGAAATTAAAATTTAAAATCAAAGTAAAAATCAATCTCTAATTATGAATTATCGGCAAAATCAAGGAAGACTTAGATCTAGCTATGTGAGTGTGTGAAGAACAAGAGAAGAAGAAAATGATTGTTCTAACAAAGAAAACAAAAACTAAACTAGATCCAAACCTTATCAATCTATATATAAAAATAAGAATTAGAGATGAATTATTGTGTTTACCTCTTCGAGGATTCTCAATTATATAATCAAAGTTGATTTGAAGGATCTTCTTCTTAAAGTATTCTTCAAGTTCTTCAAGCACTCATCCATGGTGGAACTTAAGAGAGGCAAGTGATGTCAAAGCTCTCTTCAATTATCTTATGTAGTTATCTTAAGATTCATTTTAGAAGAAATCAATTCATGATTCACTATTCTCTGTCTAGAAATCTCTCAAATTCAAAGTATATGTGATTGTATCTTCAAGTATATTCAAGGTGTATTCAATATGGTTCAAGATCATTTTATATGAGATGCATGGGATCTGTATATAGAGTTTGGAAAACTTAGCTCTTAAGTTTAGGTTAAAACATGAATTTTAGGGATAAAAAAAAGGTTAAAATGGCCATTTCAGTGCCTAAACGTAGTTTCTAGGTAATTTCCTCGAAGTGGGAAGCCTGTGGAAGGGTCTGGAACTCAAAAATCTTGATGGAGGGGGAAATATATAGGTGGAGGCTTAGGGGGACCTGCCACCCCATAAGTGGGAACCGCCACTTCCTTTTCTTGTTCCCCTGATTGCACTTATGTCCTATTTCAAATATTACATGCACTACTTTTCTAGAGTTTCGTAAAATTGCTTCTTGGTGTCCGAAGTCGTCTGTTTATGTACCAATGGAAAGCTTTCAAATTTAATTTTAGCATAAAAATATTCCAGTAGGATTTGAAATGAAAATTGATGTTCAATTGAAGCCCGAAAGTCCTCAAGAACTTTCATCGTCTTTTTCAAATCAAATGACTTCTTTTTCAAAATTGCTTTCCAATGTGCATCGATTTCAAACTTTTCTTTAAAAATAAATCTTTAGATTCCTAGAATACTACGTTTAGAACACTTCATGTTCTTATAATCCTGAGTAAATATGAATTATGGGAGACGATTTTGACAAAGCCGAGATTTTATGATGGAAAAGGGCTTTTCTGAGCTTGAAGTCACTGTCTGAAGTTTGATCTTTCAATTGTGTGGAATCCAGTACCTTACACAGGGTATTTTTCATCATAAAATCCTCTAAGTCATTGTCCACCCTAAAACCTATCAGTGTGGTCAAAATTGGGTGTCTACAGGTTGCCCCTGTTTAGCCGAGCTTGTTGTGAACAACGTGAACTATAAGTGAGTGGCAAAGCCAGAAGGCACTCAATAACCATACTGAGAGGTTTTAGGAAAAACAAAAGTTAGCAAAAATAATTAAAATCTGAGAAAATCAAGAAATCACGAATGCAAGAATGCAATGCAATGCTGGTAGACGCTGCTAAGTCGAAGCTAGTACTGGTCTTGCTCTGCTGGAGCTGCCTATGTATCCTTTCCAAGAATTAGACCAGGGTGTAGTTTAAGCATACGAGGAGACAGAAAAACACACACAAGCAACAAAATGGATGAAATGCTCCTATCCTAGGATGCTGATGCAGTATGAAAACGTGAATGTACAAGTGCTGGAGGAATCGTCCTCAAGGGTTCTGGCTACAAAATCTAATGCAAGGGATGCGATGACTCTCTCTCATATACGGAAACTTTTGACATAATCTTTCCTATTAATTGAGGTTTCTTTCTAGACAAGTCTTATTCTCAATAGGTCTTATGATAATTTCATAAACTTGACTTAGTCCTAGGCATGATATGATCTTAAACTTGACCTATCCTTAAACTCACATCAATCTTATACTTCGACACGATCTTAAACTTGGAAAAATTTGAAACTCAGTACAATCTTAAATTTGGCATAATCTTAACCTCGATATGATCTTAAACTCGATCTAATCTTAAACTTGATTCTGTCTTAATGATCTTAAACTTGATCTAAAACTCGACATGATCTTAAACTCAATCAAACCTTAAACTCGACATGATCTTAAACTCGATCTAATCCTAAACTTGATTCTATCTTAAACTTGACCTGATCTTAAACTTGATCTAAAACTCGACCAGATCTTAAACTGAATCCAAAACTTGACATGATCTTCAATTGATCTAATCTTAAACTTAATTCTGTGTTACACTTGACATGATCTTAAACCTGATCTAAAACTCGACATGATCTTAAACGCGATCTAACACTTGACATGATCTTAAACTCGACCTAATCTTCAACTTGGACGAAATATGATGAAGCATTTTTTAAAACTTTAAATGATTTTTGAGAGTCCTAACCACATGGACGATTGATGAAAGTCCTCTGTTGGGGAGATTGCTAAAATTCTTAGATACACGATCATGACCAGTTCAAAAACAAGTTCTTAGTAGAGGCAAGGGATTATATTTCGGAAGCTCTGTTTATCTAAAGATGACAATGGTGCTTCGACCATTCCAAAAATCCTTTGGTTCATAACATCTTGATTATGATTCGACAATTCGTCTTTCTAACTTTTATTTAGTGCATTTAACAGATCCTTTCTTGATGTAATTCTTGAAAGTCTGTAAACCCAAATGTCCACTTTCCAGGATAGCACATATTCAACCCAAAATAACAGGAAATCGCTGCAAATATTCATTCCTCGACTATTTTCAAGCTGTGGTGCCCTCGATTCTTTGTGCCTGGGACTTTTCTTCAATTCCGAATGGCTTCTCCCAAGATTCAAATTCCTAGGGGTCCTTTAGACCAATTCCAACAAGTTTCAAGCACTGTTAAGGCTAACACATCAAGATCGGACCAATCCGGGGTCAAAATAAAGTCCCAATATCACAATTCTGATCCATGATTTATAGGAACTCAAAAGACCTGATGATTTTGGCATGACCTTGATGTGCTTCATAAATCTTCAATAAGATATACTGATCTGTTTCAACAATAGCTCAACTCAACATCCAAGGCCGGCTCTTTGATTAACATTTTTCTGAATGAATTTTGTTTTCTATCAACCACTCGACACTTCATCTTGACTAGGATTAATTGATGCAATAATTGTGTATAGAACTTCTACTTGTATCCAACTTTAAATGCTATTAAAATTTTATAATTATACATCACTTTGGACCCACACACTCAAGATCATGACAGCCTAGCTGATGACTGACTTAACCACGACAGAGGTTAACAGACATTGACACAGGAAGATGACACTCTTGAAGTTTGGAGGAGAAAATCCAACTTGCCATGACATAATGTGCATTGGTCATGTTTAACGTATCTCTTTGCTTTTCATGTGCACTTCTCATCTTAGTGTGATAATTCCCAGCTGATAAAGTAATGCATTGAAAATACTCCATATGGATCTCAATCAATCCTTTGCTTTTTTTAAAATATGCTTTGAATTAGTGCCTTAACTTATAGAATAAGAGACAATTCAATTCAATTGTTTTCAAAGATATACTTGACAGCTCAGGATTTGCTTATAATGTGGAAGGGGGTACCGGTAAACGATGTTTGACCCTAGTTGACGGGGATAAATGGCAGACTGGGCAAACGCAGTTTGCCCCTAGTATGGCTATGATATATCTTTGAAGTTCCGGGTAAACTGAAATTTTGCCCCTAGTTTGCAAGGGTCATGGACCGTGAGCCAGGAAAACTCGCATACTTATCTCCAAGTGGGAGTCAGGTCCAAAGTAGTTCGGCTAACTCTTTGAAAGAAGGTATTTAAGAAGTGATTGAGTGTTTCAGGAGTAGTAACTGAACCGAGTAGGTTGCCTACGTATCCCCAAGTGGGAATCAAGTCAAGCGTAGTTCCTCGAAGGTTGTGGTTTTGAAAGAACAAGGATGCAGTAATTGGGGGGATTTTCAAGCCATGTCATTAGACAAATTTTCCGAAGTAGGTAACTTGCGGTAGTGTTGAAAAGAAACTAAACTACTTCTCCACTTTTTTTTTTCTTTTTTTTCTTCTTTTTTTTTTTTCATTTTATTTGTCATTGACGGTTGATTCTTTCACCTTTTCATTAGCCTTCCAATTTTATATCTCTCATCATACATCATATATAAAGCAGGATTAGCCCTTCAATTTTTGAGCTTACTTCAAGAAATTACAAATCAAAGCCTTGGGACAATTTGTGTTCCCGATTTCTCAATCTTCTTCATTCTCCTTCCTCTTCTTCTCTTCTTTCTTTTCTTTTCTCTCTAAGGTTTTGACTGGCTAAGATCAAGTTCTTGAAAAAAACACGCAAAATTTTCTTTTCTTTTCTTTTTTTTATGCTCTAAATTTTGCCTAGGCGCCCTTTTGGGTTTTCATCCTAGCGAGCTATTTTTTTTTCTTTTTGAGAGAAGTAGTTCATTTAAAATGTTTGGCTACCATTAATGAAAAAGTGTACATGCCTTGCAGTTTAGACAGGCTTGAATGGCTCATTTTTTTAGGCTCATGATTTTGAAATGGGAAGATCAGGGATTTAAGCTAGTCCCAGGATACTGTCAAGCATATCTTTACAAGATTTAAGCAAAAGCCCCTCAAGATTCTTAAAGTAAGACCAATCAATTCTTAACTATCTACATCGTCAGCGAAAATTAACTTTGATTCTTTCAGGATTCTTTTCAATGCAAAAAATTTATCAAAAGAGCATTTTTCACAATAATCAGAGAAATGACACTTTTCATCTTAGTGATTCATTCATTCATGATTAGGCACATTAGATTAAGTATATCAAGATTTCATTCCATTAGTTAGAAAGACAAGGATTTCAGTACTCGACATAGATTTAAACACAGCTTCACGATAGATAGACTCAACAACAACACTCAAAACTAACTCGACTGGCTTGACTTGATCTCAAGTAGAGCGTCACTGTGATTTGCTTATTCCTTCTTAAAACATCCATTCGGCTTCAACAAGCAGCTATTCCAAACATCATCACAATACCACCCCTTGTATGCTCTCCCAAGTTCTTCATTCTTCAACAAAGGCTCAAACTCTTTGGCTAATTCCTCGGGCCTTTTGAGGTAGAAGAATGATGATACCCTTTTCGATCAAGTCCTGAATTTCATACCTAAGCCTCGAGCATCTATCTGTGCTATGCCCACGACTCTGATGGAAATCACAGTAGTACTCAATCTTGAAGCATTGTGGAAGTGGATCAGGTTCTGGCTTGGGTTCCAGCTTGTTCAAGTACCCTTCCACTAGTATTTTTTCAAGTGCGCTACTCAGGGACATTCCTAGCTCAAAATATTCTCGCTTCTCTTTCTTTTGCCCCTGATTCTGGTTTCTCCTTGTAACTCTGGTATTCTTTCCCCATTGCTGTTGAATTAGTCTCTTCGTCAATTGTGGTACGAATACATTGATATTAGGTAATGGATATTTGTTCAAATAAAGTGGCCCTTTAAACTTTTTTGAAGGCCTTGCGTTGGGAATATCAAATAATCCCTCCTTATCAAGCTTGTGGTCATCAGTTATTCTGCTCTTACGGGTCACATTCTCTAGCTTATCGATTTTTGCCAACTTGTCCAGAATTTCCTGATCTAGCTGAACCTTTGGTTGAACTATCTCCCCAGAGTCTTCTTCATCATGATGCACCAGAGGCGGTGTTGGTGGCAGATTAGTCAGCTGGTCAATCATTCTCATCATAGTGGCAAATTGTTCCCAATTTCGTTCTCTGCTCTGATCTATCGTAATTTGCATTTTGGCCAACCTGGCTTCCATATCAGCTTCGTATGTCATGTCCTCAATGCTAGTTGACTCAGTTGTTCCTTCTTCAAACACTGATATGATAAAACGACTGTTCGGAACTCTGACCCAGGAGAAAGTATAACTTTTTGGTCCTATCTTCTTTTCTCTGGTTTATTAGGGACTTTCAAATAATCAGGTATCTTTATTGCAAAAGAATTTTCAATGAATGATGTTTATAAAAGTGGATTTACAAAGATGGAAAATCTTTTCCTTTTCAAAAATATTTTATAAAATCAACAAAATCTTTCTAAAAAAGTCATTTCAAAATATAAAATTATGAGGAAAACAATTCTTTTTAATTTCAAAAGTATATTAGAGGCATCACACTCGTGAGTCGTATATGCAATGCTCGTGTAGTGTATGGAATGCAGATGAAATGCAATCTAATCTAAATGCAATGCACCTTAATCTAGCTTAGAACTAGCAAATCTGCACATAAACACACAAGATTCCTTGAGTATGCTAATCACCTTACAAATCCAATCATTTATCCAAGGATTTTTAGGTTTAAAATTCTTGATGGCTCATGTTTACAAAATTGATTTTTTTTCATGAAAATCTTGAAAGAAAGGGGGAGATTTGTAATTTTTAAAAGTACTTTTGAACCATCAAATGCTCGAGATATAAATTGATGATTCTTTAAAAATCGAGGTCGGAAATTTGAGTTTCTAAAATCTGAGATGAGAGTCTAAAATTGAATCATCAAAGTGTGAAGTCATGATTTTTCAAAACCAAGGTAGGAAATTTTTAAATTCTTTAAAATCTAGGGAGAATTTTTTTTTGGAAGGATTTTGTGAAAGTGAATTTCAAAGCAAATTTTCAAAAGATAGGGGTTTTTCGAAGAAGTGCTTGTATTTTCCAAAATTTTAAAAAATCATCCTTGAATTAGGATCGGATGTTTGGATAAAGACCATACTACTCTAGAGGAATCTACCATACAAGGTTTGATGATACCTTCGCATACACATCCTCATCATCCATATAATCCCTTATGAGCAAACGTAAATAATTCATCACATCATCCTAATCAAAGATGATAATCAAGATCCTAATTGAAGGGTTCTACAGAAACTAATGCAAAGGCCGGGTTTTTGTCTCATAAAGGGTCCATTAGCAAGCTTGGCAGTGTGGGTGGCCGCTTCCCCAAGGGTGTACCGTTCATGTATGGGCTCTATATACTGCACGCGGTACAAGGCTAACGATGACTACATGCTGCCAAAGTCTCTTGACAAATGGAGGAAAAGGGGCCCTCTACCCTCAAGGCAATGGTTTCAGGCAGTTGATGAAAGAACAATGCAAGTGAAAATGTTGGCAGAAACAACACGATTATTGAATTAATAAGAAGGATATTTATCTGCTCAAGTCAAAATCTCAAAGAACAAGAAACCATATGTTTCATGTTCAAATCCCCAGCAGAGTCGCAAGATTGTAGACCATGCGCGGGAATGGTTCCTGGTGTCTCCTTGACATCCTTGATAGTGTCCTAGCATGGATCCAAGGAGCACACTTCAATGGACTAGAACTCCCTCACGCGATCCTAAAGATAAAGAGTCGCCACCTAATTTTTATCGGGAATTAGGAAACCAAATTTGACTCGCGCAAAATTTGAATATGGTTAATAGCCCTTCATCACCAGAAACAAGGTTCGGGAGTCTTGGTATGAGAGAGGAAGGAGCCCGAGTAGGACTAAAGCACCCCCTCCTTGCCCTACTGAATGGTAGGCCTTGATTCAAATATCTTTGTTCGTAATTCATAGTAGGTGCATGTTTCCTCAAACATAATAGGTGATATGTACATGGCACAAAGGAATATCTAATGAAAATCATTTCAAGAGATTGAATTAAGTAGCAATCGGATGCACATGAAATATAAGAGAGAAGTATACTCATAGTGGCTAGTCCTGCCTGGGACGGATGCAAATAAAGGAAATGTGTCGTGATATGCAAGAGGGAACGAGAAGACTTATATTGGGTTGACTCAAGTGATGTCGCAAAAAGCAAAACAAAGGGAACGTGTAATACAATCATGCAACAATCCTAGATAAGATGTCTCTAACATAAAAGCACATAAACAGAGACTTTCCTCAAAGAATTGAGTCGTTGAAAACTAAGTTGTAAACCTAGAAAAATTCTAAGAGAAAGGATACGGATAGTAGACGATACATGGGCACTAAGCCGCATGTAGACAAAGCAAGCCCACAAATTGAAGTCTGAATCTACGGCATTCAACTCTTTGCACTAAGACACCAAGGAATACCCAAGCATTGGAAAAATGCTAGCAAACAAGTGATATGGATGAAAAACAAGAAGAAGATGTCACCAATCAAAATTCTAGATTCAGCAACCTCTAATGAATCCTATCAAAAGTGATCTTAAACATGAGCTGGGTTAAAACCCTTTTACAAAAATTTAGATATATGTCATAAGAACTTTTCTAAAAAGTAGGACCTCATTAGCATTTTTTAGGCTCGAGAAATAAGAGTTTTGGGAACATTGGACTAGGACTATCAATTGTTCTTGTAAAAATAAGAATTAATTCTATAAAAATAACATGAAGCTTTTTTTGGTGTCAAAAGATAGCTATTTCATTGTAGTTTATGACAAAAATAATCCCATGGACATTTCAAGATCTTAAGGTCTCTAAAAAATTGTTTTAACCAGACTCTATTATTCTGGAAATCTGGTATGATTTGACAAAGACTGCAAGACATAATAGAAATTCATAAATCATGTTAATAAAGTTAATCTAAGCTTTGGATCTCTCATCCATTTATCCTAGATGATTTGTAAACCAAGTTTTATTCATTAACTGTTGTTGAGTGATCACGGTATGATCATTTTGTATATATAATCATGATTGTAGTTAAACTTAGAAAATTCCAAAATAGTTGTATCAACTTCAAACACCTAGAAAACGATCTTAACTCGATCATATGCTCACGATTTTACATTGGCGTATAGATACATGAGTTAGGAATCATCCCCAAAAAGCGGATCATCATAACTATCATAGATTTTCTGAAATTCAAGCACAAAGAGACTATGTTCAAATCTATCAATCGATTTCTCAACAATTTCTAGAAAAAAACATATGAGTTATTTTATATATATAATGAGTTATGCTAAGTACTTGTAAGAATTGGATATTATATATATAATGAGTTTAGCAGTACTTGTAAGAATTTGATAATTTATATAAATAATGAGTTATGCTAAGTTTGGGTGTACCATGAGCTATGATTTCTATACCTTGGGCTGAACTAGATATATATCTATATCTATATGCTTGTGTGTGTCGGTGATGATCCATACCATATGTTATTGGAATAGTACCTTAGTAATGTACCATTTTAGTATGATATGAAACATTTATTCTCTTAACGTGATATTATGGTTAACCGTCAGATCTTATGCGAACAATGTGCGAGAACAATGTGATCAGTAATGTGATGTACTTAAGTGCATGACTCCAAGAATCATGGGTTTTAAGGACTTGTACTATGCTTTAGTTGTTAATGATGCAGAAAATGCGATAACGTTAATAACGAGATGTTCATATCCGTCGATCTGTCTTTTGAGTTTTGTTTGTTTGCTTGGTCAGTTTGAGAAAAAATAGCTATACCTAGTTGGTACTATTTATTTAGATGCCTCAGTGGCAAGTATAGTGGTAGCACCTTATTAGTATTATTAAAATTAGTCTTGAGATGGTGAAAAGGTCGTAAGGTGACAATGTCAATATGAGGCCATAAGGCGATGATGACAATTTAACCATAGATGAATGAATAAGATGGGGTTACTATAAGGCTATAAGGCAACGATGTCAATATGAGGCCTTAAGGTGATGATGACAAGAAGGTAAACTAACAGCTGTAAGGCAATGATACTTAGGCCAATGGTACACATACTTGATGCATGCAAAGAGTCGAGTTTATGAAAAATCAGCTCTATGATCCAAAGTAGTCCGAGTTGTTAAAGTTTATACTTGGGGTTCAAAGTAAAGTGTTGAATCGGTACTGATTGTTCGCATTGTCCAAAGAAATCATTCAGTTGACGCCAGTTGCATTTCCAAAACTTGAGTCCATCAGGGATGTTTTCTAACTTACATTATACAACGAGAATAAGATTAAGCAAGGCTTAACTAATTTTTTTAGAAGAAGATAAAAAAAGGAACGTTTTACTTTCTAAATGGATTAACTAGTGTTTTCTGAGCCCGTTTAGTGTAGTAGGTTTACTCACTCAGCTTGTAGTAAAGCTAACGACTTTCATATCTTGGACAATCAAATGTTCAGATATTGCAGAGGCTAATTACCCGGACGAGGAGTATGCTGAAGAAGGATATGGGTTAGCAAGCTAATTAGTGGATGAGAAGAATTTTGTTACATATATTTTGTTGGTAGTTCAGGAACTAGATGTCGATCTTTTATTATGTTATAGTGCTTTACACCCAAGATATTATTTTCTTTCTTTTCAATTATGTGGTTTGTAATAATGAACTTATGACTCTAATGTTTAATATAATGTAAGCCTAGAATCACCCTGCTTATTATTATTGCTTCCATTATTGTTTACTACTTTTATCTTGGTTCTTTCTGGTATGGTCAAGCATACGATCCTTAAACCAGTCATGTATCTACGGACCCGTAAAGGAAATCTTAATTTTCCTTATTTTTAGCTTACTCCGGTGCGTGACATGTAGAGTTTGAATACTCGAAAGAGATGGATTAGACGATATTTGACGACGATAATATTCACGGCATCGAGCAACAGGCTATCTTAGCAGATCCTACGCAGGCACCTCCACCACTATGGCCTTCAATTCCAACACTAGCTCCAGTCATAGAGCCAGAGCCTCAGATACAACCATACTTGCTCATTTCACCACACGAGGAGCCTATTGAGGAGGGTGCTCAGGACGATGTAGATCCTAGGGATGATGACGACGAGGATCCCAAGGAGCCAGAGATAGAGCCTAAGAAGGGCGACGATGACCCTATGGAGTTCGAGGGAGATGGAGAAGATGATGGAGATGAGCATTGAGATGGAGTAAAGGATGTCCCAATGATGAGACCGAGGACGATGACGATCATGGGGATGATCATGATGATGATTAGGAGGGAGAGCACATTGGTTATGGAGAATGGATACTGGCAGACATGCAGGAGCCAGATATGTAGCCAGAGGATGACCCAATCCATGAGATGGTTGACGAGTTTGATTTATGGACTTGGTACCATTGGAGGAGATGGACATTCTAACTGATGAGCCACATCTGTTCGAGTCAAATGATGAGGTCTTTTGGGGATCAGATCCCTAGGATCTAGATCTTTACATCTTTTGATTAGGGCATGTAGCCCACTCTATTTTATGTAGATTTTGTTTATGTTTTTGATGGTAGTGGTACATATAGATGTGATGTAAATACGCTAACAATGCCATAGTGCAAATGTTTTTTTACTATGCATATATATGAGTTGTATGCTTTTGTTGTTATGACTTTCGAGCATTTAGTGTATTAAGTGTGCTTATTACCTTGTTTATTTGATTCCCTTACCATGCATTCATTGTATTTTGCTTCGATAGCTAGAGAGTGATGATGAGATGGTGGTGTAGGTCTTCATGGCTGACAGGACGAGAAATGCAAGGAACCGATGGGGAAGGGCCCCTATTCCTAAAAATATGTATCCTACTGTATCTTTCGAAGATTTTCTGCAATGCCTAGAGTATATCGACTATGATCAACGAGGAAACCACAACAATAATAAAAACAATAACTGCGGTAACAACCATCAAGCTACACCACAGGTGCCAATCATTGGAGACAAGATGCTAGAGTGATTCTGATCTCTCTGCCCAGATACGTTTGATGGAAACGACAAAGCGTGGCAAGCTGAGAAGTAGGTGAGGAACATTGATTGTATATTTGAGAGGATGAGATGGGATGAGGAAGAGAAGGGGTGGCAAGCACTGAAGCAACTGATTGGGCAACCCCTGATGAAAGGAAAGATCATGCCACGACCCCTAGCTCGTGTTCCAGGGGTACAGAGTACTTGGAATGGAGAAAGAAAGCTACATCCAACCTTTCCTTGAAACCAAATAGTCGCACCACCTGCTACTACTAGAGTTAAAACATGAGAGTGTTTAACTATAGGATCCCAGGATATCTCGCTTAGGATTGTCGATGCCCAAAGAAGCCTAATTGCCCTGACATGATCTGTTACAACTGTGGCAAGTAAGGGTACATTGCCAAGAACTATTGATCATCTTCAGGTAGGTACTACGAAGTTACTACTCAAGCCCAGCTCAATATAATCATTCCAGAGGAGGCTGGTTATATAGAAGAAGTTTGTAGAATATGGAAGGTATGCTCATGTTACATGGTAGTCGGATTAGAGTATTGTTTGATACTAGAGCTCCAAATTTGTTTATCATCGTTAGACTTGTTCATAGGTTGGGATTAGAACCCTAGACGATTGAGGCTACCCTTAATGCTATTTCTCCCTTAGGAGTGATGGTTACATTATGTAAGGTGTGTATGGACTACACTCTAACATTATAGGGTCAAATCCTTCCAGCGATTTGATGGAAACGACAAAGCGTGGCAAGCTGAGAAGTAGGTGAGGAACATGGATTGTATATTTGAGAGGATGAGATGGGATGAGGAAGAGAAGGGGTGGCAAGCACTGAAGCAACTGATTGGGCAACCCCTGATGAAAGGAAAGATCATGCCACGACCCCTATCTCGTGTTCCAGGGGTACAGAGTACTTGGAATGGAGAAAGAAAGCTACATCCAACCTTTCCTTGAAACCAAATAGTCGCACCACCTGCTACTACTAGAGTTAAAACATGAGAGTGTTTAACTATAGGATCCCAGGACATCTCGCTTAGGATTGTCGATGCCCAAAGAAGCCTAATTGCCCTGACATGATCTGTTACAACTGTGGCAAGTAAGGGTACATTGCCAAGAACTATTGATCATCTTCAGGTATAGGTACTACGAAGTTACTACTCAAGCCCAGCTCAATATAATCATTCCAGAGGAGGCTGGCTATATAGAAGAAGTTTGTAGAATATGGAAGGTATGCTCATGTTACGTGGTAGTCGGATTAGAGTATTGTTTGATACTAGAGCTCCAAATTTGTTTATCATCGTTAGACTTGTTCATAGGTTAGGATTAGAACCCTAGACGATTGAGGCTACCCTTAATGCTATTTCTCCCTTAGGAGTGATGGTTACATTATGTAAGGTGTGTATGGACTACACTCTAACATTATAGGGTCAAATCCTTCCAGCGATTTGATTGTGCTATTAACGCGGGAATTCAACGTGATTTTGGGTATAGACTGCTTACAAAGTATCAAGCTAAGTTAGACTATTCTAGTAAGTTGATTTCGTTCTCCGTACCATGAAGTGCTCCTTTTATTTTTAGTGTAACCCCTCGCACGATGCATTTCTGACTAGTCATTTGGCCATTATGGAGAGTTTTAGTTCCAAGACTTCTATAGCCCACACATCCATGGTCTGAGATTTTCTAGAAGTGTTCCAAGATATTATTAGATTACAACCTAAGAGGAAGATCAATTCCTACATTAAGTTGGCACCAAGAATGTTACCCTAGTAAAAATGCAAAAGTTGAACAAACAAGTTCAAGAATTAGAAGATTTCGGATTCATTCGACCGAGCACATTGCCTTAGGGAGGGCCAGTGTTGTTTTTGAATAAGAAGGACAGATCGCTACGACTTTGTATTGACTACCAAGAGTTAAACAAGGTCATTATTAAGAATAAGTATGACCTTCCTCAAATAGATAACCAGTTTGATGAGTTATAGGGAGCAATGATATTCTTGAAGATAGACCTTCGATTGGAATACCATCAGTTACTCGTTTGACCAGAGGACATATCAAAGACTACCTTTAGAACCAGATATGGTCATTATCAGTTCATTGTGATGTCGTTTGGACTCACTTACACCCCAGCTATATTAATGGATTTGACGAATAGGGTGTTTTGACCATACTTGGATCAGTTTGTGATCCTGTTTATCGACGATATATTAATTTACTCGAAGAGGAAGGAGGAGCATGAGAGGCATGTTCGAATGGCATTGCAAATGCTTAAGTATCATTAGCTATATGCTAAGTTTAGCAACTGCAAGTTCTGGATGGAAGAAGTAAAGTTCTTGGGTTATATAGTTTCTTTAGAAGGAATCACAGTGGACTCGTCTATGACTAACGATGTCCTGAATTGGAACAGGCCATTTGTGGAAGGATTCTCGAAGATAACTATACCATTAACTAGCTTGATAAAGAAGCATTCTAAGTATGAATGGTTAGGTAAGGATGAATGCGCCTATCAAGAGTTGAATGAAAGGTTAACTTCAATGCCAGTGCTTACCATACCAACCAATGGAGAAAGATTTACTATCTATAGCGATGCTTCTTATCAAGGACTTTGATGCATGCTCATGCAAGAAGGTAATGTAATTGCTTATGGATCACGACAACTAAAACTACATGAGGTGAATTACCTAACACTTGACATGGAAATAGTAGCCATTGTTTTTGCTCCGAAAATTCAGATGCATTATCTGTTTGGAGAGAAGTTTGACTCTTCTCTGATCGTAAGAACCTCAAGTACTTAATCTATCAAAAGGATCTAAATGTGAGGCAGCGATGATGGATAGAGTTGCTTGAAGACTTCACTCTGCAACACCACCCTGGTAAAGCAAATATAGTTGGTGATGCTTTGAGCAGGAAACCCCATAATAAACTCACTTCTTTGATGATTAGAGAGTGGAAAGCATTAGAAACCTTGGTAGAATTTGATATTTAGGTCACAAATTTGAAAGAATTAAGGAAAGCAGTTTGGATGCCTTGTTATCAAACCAGCTCTTCTAAGTTGCATTATCGAAGCTTAGAAGAAGAACAAAGGACTGCAACAATGGTTTCAGGAAGCAGCAGCCAAAGATCCGGAGGAGTGGAGGATTTGGACAAGCTGGAAGCCTCTGATGCTGAGATAGACTATGTGTGCTAAAGGATGATGGACTAGGAGAGGAAGCGATGAATGATTCACAAAGGTCGAGATTAACAGATCACCCGGGTAGTGCGAAGATGTACAAGGACCTTAAAAGGAATTTTTGGTGGGAAAGAATGAAGAGAGACATTGCGGAGCACATTTTGAAGTGTTTCACCTGCCAACAAGTTATAGCTGAACATCAGATGCCATCAAGACATTTGCAACTACTGCCAATACTAGGATGGAAGTGGGAGCACATCTCTATGGATTTTGTCATGGGATTACCAAGGTTGCAACAAAACCATGACGTTATTTGGGTAGTCGTGGATCGACTCACAAAGTCAACACAGTTCATTGCGTGCAACATGATGTATCCAGTCGAGAAGATGAGCCGACTGTACTTGCAATAGATTGTTCAACTGCACAGTATGCCTATTTGGATTATTTTAGATTGCGAGAAGCCATAGGGACTTCGATGAAATTGATTTTTGCTTCCATCCCTAGATTGATGTGCAAATAGAAAGGACTAATCAAGTGTTGGAAGATATGCTATGAGCATACATAATTGACTTCAAAAGCAGTTGGGAGATGTATTTGCTGCTCATCGAGTTTGCCTACAATAATAGTCATCATTTGAGCATTGGAATGGCACTGTTCGAAGTGCCCTACAGAAGACCGTGTCATTCGCCTCTTTGTTGGGTAAAAGTTGTAGAAGCCAAGCTTTTGGGACCTGTGGATATCGCATTTTTCTTACCCACAGCTTTTCAAAATCAAATTCAAAAACAAATGAGTCGCCACTTAATTTTTAAAAGGAAAATTAAGAAACCATTTTAAAAGCAAACTGATCTTTTAGAAATCAGAGATTAACTAGGTCCGGGGATTATGGAATGAGAGAGGAAGGAGCCCGTCGGACTAAAACACCCTCTCTCATCCTATCTTGCGATAGGCCTCTACTCAACATCCTTTTAATCAAATTTACTAATCTAAGCATGCCCTCAACTATTACATATATACATATACATCACAAAAAGCATGTCCAAAGGGTGTAAAATTGCTAATGACAAAAATCTCATTCATAAGCCACATATGTCAAGTAGCAAGCAATATGATGTGCAATAGGGAGCAAGAGAACTTACCCGGGATCCAGCAGCGATATTAAACATGCAATGCATGCAAACAAAAGAAAACCCTAAAAAAGAGTCTCTAATCATATATACACATAAGGCAAAAAACCTAATTCTAAGGTGTCGCGCATTAAAGTCAAAAAATATCAAATAAAATCAAAGAATTTAATAAACTAGAGAAGAGAAGGGAGATTGTACCTCAAATGCGCTACAAAACAATGAGTTAGTCCACATGACATACAAAATGTAAAATTGGATCTTAAATAATAATCCTAGACTTCTAACTTAAATCTATCAAATATGATTAAATCTAGAGCAACTGAGTTCTAATTACAAATGTCAAATCATATAGATGAATATATACATGAACAAGAATGAGTTATGAAATATTCAATGATTTAGATCACTTAAATTTTGAATTCAAGCTTAATCAATCATTATTAAAACATGGTTTGAGCCCTAGGTCATAGAAAAGTCATTTGGACCATTATTTACAAAGTTGGTCAAATTTGTCATAAGAATTCTGAAAATTGCAGAGAGCAGACCAGAACTTTAAGAAAATAAACACCATTTTTTCCGTGGTTAGCTCTTGATGATTTTTGGACACAAGATGCCTCTGTGAGTCTAGTTTCCAAATCAAAAATAAAATCAAAGTTTCAACGGTTAGATCTCTGGGAAAAGGACAACCACCAGACATCACTCAGAGATGTACAACTCTCTGTCTAGAGATTTTGTTTGATTTTTTAAAAATAGTAAAATAATCCGAAATGCTTCATTCTTTTTAGGGTATCTTCCTAACACATTAAACCTCATATAAAAAATTATTAGAGACCCAAAAAACTCCATTAGAATTCTGATTTATGAATTTCAAAATGGACTTGCTGTTCTGAAACTATTCTGAAACTCTGGACAGATTGTGGTTGACTCACAAAACCCATGATCAAACCCTTCTAAACATAAAACCACCTTAAAACAAAAATTACAGTGGTAGATTACTGTGTTATTGACACTTTCCCGTTGGTTTCACTTGATTTCAACGGTTAGATTTCGAACTAAAAATCTTTGATCATAAACAGTTTGTGAACTCACTGTTTTCATTTGTCAAGTTCAACTTTTATTTGGTAACTCCAACTATTAAACCATGAAGTTGGGTTTAAACCAAATCACTTCTCCTACCATTTGATGGTCATTGGAGATCAAGACATGACTAAAACTCATGAGTTTTTCAAGGAATATAAGGAGACTCCATGAAAACTCAAAGCTTAGAGGACCCAAACCATGGTAGGGGTTTGGATTCACCTACTTGTTCTTACTAAAATGATGATCAACTTTAAATCTCATGTGAATCATAAGCTTACATAAGATTCAAAAGATCAAACTCAAGAGCTTTCAAGAGAGCTATTGAAGATCTCCAAGAATCTCAAGAGAAGAACATAAACAAGAAAAAGAGAAGAAGAATCAAAGAACTAGCTCATGAACTTTAAGAGGATATAGAGAAAACCCCATGAAATTCCAAGTTAGAGAATCCAAGTCATGAATATGGACTTGGATCCACCTATTTGTTTACAAAGTGAAGTGATGATTAAACTTTGACTCCCATGTCAAGCATAAGCTTACATGGGATTCAAAAGATCATATTCAAAAGATTTCAAGAGAGATATTGAGGATCTCCAAGAGTCTCAAGAAGGAAGTATGAACAATAAGAGAAATAAAACAAAGAAAACTAAGTAGTTTAGAGACTTAAAAGAAAGAATGAAAAGAAACAACTTAATGGTTAGACGATCACCTCCAAACTATCCTCAAAGCTTTTCTCCTTTGAAGATTTTCCAAGCTCTTCTCTCTCTATTTTCCAAACTCTCTCCTTTTCTCTCTAAAAAATGTTGGTGTAATGGTAGTGTTTTTTGTATGTGTTGTTCTCCCCCTCCTCAATGAAGATACCTCTTCTTATATAGACAAAAATACCTAGGTAATTTCACTAAATTCGGAGTAAAAAACAGGTGTAATTCTCTCATTTGGTGGTACAATGTTTACTTTCTGAAATTAGGCAGACTGCTGCCCAGCGCGGCAGTCCAGAAACTGTCGCGGCAGTCCGTGAATGCCGCCGCGGCAGTTCATAACTGCCGTCGCGGCACTACGTGACTGCCGCGCGGCATTCATCAAATGCCGCGGAAATTAATGGATTGTCGCGTTTTTGTCAGTCTTACTTTATCAGTTTTTTGTTCTTATTCGCATATGCATACGTATTGCTCTGTAAAATACATACTTTAAAAGTGAACGGTAGTCAGAAATTGTTGGCGGCACTTGGTGAATGCCGGCCCGGCACTCTATGACTGCCGTGCGGCACTCAGTGAGTGCCGCGGCAGTCCGCCGTGTGCCGTTTTTAGCTAAGATTCCCTCTTTTAGATTTTCTTTTTCCCAAAGCAAATGATTTTTGAGGAATTTTTTCGAAAATTATGTTTTATACCTGAATTCTCTTAAATACCTGGTATTTTCCTCTTTTCTGTGAAATTTTACCGCGTTTAGAGAACTTTCTGAAGAGCTTGGAATACTTCGAATCTTCCGGTCCTTGTTATCATCGGATACGGAGGCGACACTCTCCTAAATTCGACGGTTGGTCAAAATTGGGGTGTGTACAGTTTTCCCCTCTTTGACAGAGCTTGTGGGGCAACGCGTCCCATAAGTGAATGTCAAAGCCTGTGTGAAGACAAGCCTTTGACCAGACTGTCGAATTTAGGTAACAACAAAATACGTTGCAAAAACGGGCGCGTAGCGAGATTCTAATTGGTCGTGCTCCATGACGAGCTGCCTACGTATCCCATCAGGAATCAGACCAAGACGTAGTTCGGGCAAGGGTCAAACACACACAAGCGATAATAGTCATACGGATGAATGCACCTATCTTATCATGATGCACGTGCTCAAGCAACCTCGTAGTTCATATAATGTCTCAGCAAAATATTGTTGTTTCTGTCATTCTACTTATGATGCATTCTATTTTGGGAAAGTCACGACCGTCATAGATGCGCTTCCTATGTTTAATTCCTTGACATTCTTCAAGAGTCATCTAATCGACCGAGATGCGCTGCGCGCCTTATACCCCGGTGTCTTCCAAAATCATTTGATCGACTGAGATGCGCTGCGCGCCTTATACTCCGGTGTCAACTCAGGAACCATGCTGAAAGACTGAGATGCGCTGCGCGCCTTATACTCTGGTGTCTTCCAAAATCATCTGATTGACTGAGATGCGCTGCGCCCCTTATACTCCGGTGTCAAATCAGGAACCACGTTGAAAGACTGAGATGCGTTGCGCGCCTTATACCCCGGTGTCTTCCAAAAATCATTTGATCGACTGAGATACGCTACGCGCCTTATACTTCGGTGTCAAATCAGGAATCATGCTGAAAGACTGAGATGCGCTACGCGCCTTATACCCCGGTGTCTTTCAAAAATCATCTGATCGACTGAGATGCGCTATGCGCCTTATACTTCGGTGTCAAATCAGGAATCACGCTGAAAGACTGAGATGCGCTGCGCGCCTTATACTCCGGTGTCTTCCAAAAATCATCTGATCGACTGAGATGCGCTACGCGCCTTATACTTCGGTGTCAAATCAGGAATCACGCTGAAAGACTGAGATGCGCTGCGCGCCTTATACTCCGATGTCTTCCAAAATCATCTGATCGACTGAGATGCGCTACGCGCCTTATACTTCGGTGTCAAATCAGGAACCACGTTGAAAGAATGAGATGCGCTGCGCGCCTTATACCCCGGTGTCAAGTGAGTTTGCTCTAAAAAATCCGCAGCCCTTCAGCCCCGTCGGATATGTTTTCTCACAGTGATCCGCTGCTCTTCGACCTCGTCGGATATGTTTGCTCTGACTTCGGGATCAATCAGACTCAAATTCATTTTAATTTTCAAAATTAGGAGTCAATCATAGTTAATTTAATTCAAAATTTAGAGTCAGTCAGACTCGAATCAGTTCACTTCCAAAAATCCAGAGTCCTTCAGACTTAAATTTGATTTTCTAAAATCGAGAGTCTATTAGACTCAACAAATTCTCTTCTTAATCAAACAAATTTCACTCCATTTACTTTAAAAATTTGGAGTCTAGTACTTCAGACTCAATTTACTTTAAATTTCTAAATCGGGAGTCCGATGGGCTTAAGTTATTTCAAATATCTAAAGCCGGGGGTTCAATGGACTCAAATCCACTTCAATTTCCAAAATCGAGAATCAGTTAGACTCAATTCAGTTTTCCAAAATTGGTAGTCAATCGAGCTTAATAAAAAATTGTTTCAAATTTCGATCAAGAGTCAGACAGACTCAAATAAACTCAATTTCACCAAGTCCGGAGTCAATTTGACTCAAATCCAGTTCAAATTCAAATCCTTAATCAAATGTCAATCAGACTTGATTCAATTCCTATTTCGCAAAATTGGACAAAACTAGGAGTCAATCGGACTCAAAGAAATTTAAATTCACAAATTTGGACTTTTAATGATTTCTATTTCACAAAAGAATTTTTACCAAAATTGGGAGTCAATCGAACTTAAAGAATTTCTATTTCACAAGACTGGGAGTCAACCGGACTCAAAAGAATTTCTAATTTCCAAAACACATGAGCCAATCAAACTCAAAAGAATTCCCAATTCCAAATCATGAGTCAATCATACTCAAAAGAATCGGAGTCAAACAGACTCAACATAATTTCAAATTTCTAGAACAGGAGTCAATTGGACTCGAATCGGATTCTATTTCACAACACCGAGAGTCAATCAGACTCAAATCTAAAATTGGGAGTCGATCAGACTCAAAGAATTTCAATTAAAAAAACAGACTGCCGTCAATCAGACTCAAATGAATTTTTCTAGAATTAGGAGTCAATCAGACTCAATTCAGTTCAATTTCTAAGCTCAGGTGCTAAGTTAAACTTTCATGAATCGATAGTCAAACGGACTTAGTGATTTTAATTTCCGCAATCAGGAACCAATCAGATTCAACTTATTAAAATCTGGTGATAGTTAGATCCATTTTAGCCCAAACTTTAAAAAGTTCAGAGTCGGCTAGACTCAAAGAATTCAATTCCAACAAAATTCATAGTTAAGCGGACTCACAAATTCAAACGGGGTCACGTGGACTCAAAAATTCATATTTTACATAAATGGAGTCATGCAGACTCAAAATTTCATATATTCACAAAGACGGAGTCATGCGGACTCGAAATTTCTTTTCTTTATTCAAACAAAGTCACACGGACTCAACAAACTTTACATTTATACAAATGGAGTCAAACAGACTCAAAGAATTTGAACGGAGCTGATATAAAGAATGATTTTCTGCATTCGCGGGCCTTTGGAAGAAACACATCGGTTCTGTCAAAAGAGGGAAGTCACCTTTGCCCTTAGTTTTGGACTCTTCTTATATTGCCACTTTATGTTGTGATAGTGTTCGAAACCTCTGCTTGTACTGCTCTTGGGATGCTCATGAAGACTTTTCAGATCTTTATTCATCATCTTAAACCCACACATTTGAGACCATTTATTGACTCATCAAAGGAGGACAGACCTAACAAAGCTAGTTACTCAAAATGACTGACTCAAACTCTTCATTCATTATGAATCAATGTGCTTTCATTGTGAATAATGTATCATCTCACCTTTCATTTATTCATCATCTTACAAATGGTAGTGCTTTGCTGATAAATCTAAACTTCCTCTTTTCGATTTAGCGAATTCTTTGTCCATCTAGAATGTGCTTCAAATTAGTGCTTTAGCTTATAGAATGAAAGGCACTCTATTTTAATCTTTTCAAAACAAACTCAATTACTTGAGAACTTACATCTGGTACAGAGGGATTTTGGCAAAAAAAGTTTGCCCCTAGTTTGAAAGAAACTTAGGGGTTTGCTTCTATGATAAATGGGATTTTCAGCAAAGGAAGTTTGCCCCTGGTTTGGCGATATATATGTGTCTTCAAGCAAACGTAAGTTTGCCCCTAGTCTGAAGGAATGAAACTAAAGGCGCCAAAAGGGTGCTGCTTGCAGTTTAGGGATGGCTATGGACCGAGAACCTTGGGAGGTTCGCCTACTTATCCCCGAGCGGGAATCAGGTCCAAAGTAGTTCGGCCAAAGCCTGAAAGAAGGATAGCATGAGATGATGGGGTGATGACCGAACCGAGCAGGTTGCCTACGTATCCTCAAGTGGGGATCAGGTCAAAGCGGAGTTCATCAACTCTGGAGGTCTTGAAATAATTTGGCTTCAAGAATTGGTGGGCTTTTCGAGCTATGTTGCCATTTGGGTCTAGGGAGTGCATGTCACTTGTGGTAGCCCTTGTATAGCATGATGAACTACTTCTTCCTTTATTCTTTTTTTTTCTCTTTTCTTTTCTTCTTTTTTATTTGATGGTTGATTCTTTAACCTTTTCACTAGCCAGTTAATCTTTACAACTCTCATCTATCATATTCACAAAGTAACATCAGCCCTTCAACTCTGTATTGTTTACAACTCTTTTTTTCTTTTTTTTTTTTAAAGACATCTCTGTATTGTTTTAGGCTCACTTAGTGTTTGAGCCTCTCACAAAAATTTTGAAGCTGATATGTCCCTCTTTTCCATTTCCAATCTCTTTGCTTTGTTTAGAACAATTTAAAGTCTTAGATAGTTCATGTGCCAATGATCTACTTTGAAGTGCTCAAGAATTCTCAACCTCATCTATTCTCTGCCTTTTCTTTTCTCTTTCCTTTCTTTTCTCTTCCATGATTTTGACTGGCTAGGATTAGGATTTTTTGAGATCAACACGTATCTTATTTTTACTCTAAATTTTGCCTAGGCGCCCTTCTGGGTTTTCATCCTAGCGAGCTCTTTCTTCTTTTTTTTTTTTCTTTTTTTTTGTGCTCTAACTTTTGCCTAGGCGCCCTTCCGGGTATTCATCCTAGCGAGCTCTTTTTCTTTTTCTTTTCTTTTTTTTTTGGAATAAGAAGTTCATTAAAATGTCTGGCTACCATCAAGGACCCAGTTTATGGCTTTAGACCGGTTGGGCTCATCTTTTAGGCTTGGTATTTGAGAGAAGGGGATGGTGAGCAAGCTTCAAGTTCCAAGTTCATCTTTTCAAGATTGAGCAAGAGCATCTTTAAATTTTTAAAGTAAAGCTAATCATTTCTCTACTTCTCCATGGTTTTGGCACAAAATTTGCTTTGATCACTTGGGGATCCTTTTCAATGCAAAGATTTATTAACAAAGTACTTTCCATGATCGTTTGAGAAGGTGACTTTTTCTCTTTTTTGTTTGGCTTAATGATCCATACATTCACGACTTAGCACATTGAATCAAGAAAGATGAGATTTTATTCAACTAGCAAGGAAATAGGATTACATCACTCAATTTGATGAACTCAACAAAGACTTGCAAACAAACTTGATAACAGACTGACCAGAAGACACGACTGGACGTTTGACTCCAACTTATCATAACTCGACCACAAACTGGACTTGACTTGGTCTCAACTGGAGTGTCACAGACGATTTTTAAATCATTAGGTCCCCATGAGCATCCACATTTGATTCAGCAGTAGTATTTCTAAACACTATTACCTCACTAGCATCTTTCCCAGGTTCATCATTCCCCTTCCGTATCTTTGTAGGAACATCATCTGCCCTTATGGCCCATCTTTCAGTTGAATAACCCTTTTCTGACTCATACTGAGTATTGCCAACGCCTTTTTCGATTTTGTTGATCGGGTCGGGGCCAGTTGGTTGTTGCGCACTCATGGAGGCAACGAATCCCTTGAGAGTATTTAGCAATGGCCGTGACTGAAGAGATTGTATGTCATGCCAGATGTCACTCGGTGGGTTCAGCAAAGGGGTGATGATTTTATGCTCAATGAGATCTTGGATATCATGGCGGAGTTTCATGCAATAGTTAGTTGTATGGCCAGGGGTCTTGTGGTAGGCACAGTACAAAGACAGGTCACATTTGTGAGGTAAGGGATCTAGTAGTGACTTTGGGTCCAGGGGGTTGAGGTGACCATTCTTGACAAGGTGACCAAGGGCCATGGATAATGGCATGCCAAGGTTGGTGAAGATTCTCGACTTGCGGGCTCGGTTTGATTTTGAATTCGACTTTGAGCTAGAGTAGATTTTTGGGTTGAGATGTGGACTTGGAATAGCTCTTTGGTTAGTTGGGATTGGGCCTGGATGTGGGCTTTGGTGAATGGTTAAGCTTGGGTATGGACTTTGGTGATAGGTTGGGTTTGGACATGGGCTTCGGTGCACAGGTGGGTTCAGACATGCCTGTTGGTGCTTCTTTAAGCAATCCATTATTCTCTGATCCATCTTTTCCTCATCGGGGCCCATTTGATCTTTCAATAATTGAATGAACTCGAGCATGACCCCCTCCAATTGCTTCACCCTAGATTTTTGTTGCTCAACAATGACTTGCAGTTTGCTCACTTTCTCCTCCAAAGCTCTGTGGGCCATTGGTGGGTATGTCTCAACATGATGGTCCATGACCTCCTCTAATTAAGAGAGATGAACCCAAGAAGATTAGAAGTGTCCTTACTAGGGGATCTGGTTGTTCCACTCTTTAAAAAAAAAAAGATAGAAAAAAGGTCTGCGTGCAGAATTGAATGGTAAGGGATTTTTGAGGGACTTTGATCTTAATTGGGAAGAAAATGTTGTGAGTTTATACGCTACACATATGTAATGATATCAATTGCAAAATATACATGCTCTTATGATTTGATGCATGCACTGCACACATGGCACACGAATGAAATGCAAGTGTGTGTGTGCCTACTTTGTATGCCAAAGTAAAGGAAAATTCTAATCCTAACAGGTAAACACATAAGCACATAAGATCCTCACCCATGTCAAGTGCGCCAACGTCTCCTTTCATTGTGATCTTTACTACCCTTTCAAAGGTTGGATATTCATAAAAATTTCGAAATTCATTTGAAAAGCATTTCTTTAGAACGATGAGATCTTTCAAAAACAATTCTCAAGAATTTTGAATCTTTTATTTAAAAAAAAAAATGAGGATGTGAAAACATTTCTCAATGAAGATAATTTGATTGAAATTTTGCTTTAAAATTCATTTGAAGAGCATTTTTTCAAAAACAATTCCCAAAGATTAGTTTGGAGCTTTAATCAAAAGTGAACTCCAAAGATTTTTGAAAGAGCAATTGAAAACTTTGGGATGAAGATTACAAAAATCCACTTGCTTTCAAAGATGGTCTTAAAATTCTTTCGGGGTAGAAGGATCACATGATCGGATTATTACCGTACTTTTCATAAATTTGGATGCATACAAGGTCAATGATGCTTAACTAAACATGATATAAGAAGTATAATCTTATAATCAAGGTTCGGCATGTTCTCCAAATGTCATGTAACACGAGGAGAAATTGATAAAAGGTGATTAAAAGATTATTCATCTTTCATCAAGCAAGTATCGTCATCATCTCAAGTAATCCCTTCCGGGCATACAAAACTTCCTAACACATAACCCTAATCAAGAATTGATTTTCCTAAGATTGAAATGTTCTATAGAAACTACTATGCAAAGGCTGGATTTTGGTCAAATAAGGGACCCTTGACACACACCCGATAGGATGCTTCATATACCAAATCATGGTACGAGATCAAGGGTGATCACACAGTCCCATGATGACTTGACCGACCGGGTTGCCCCGAGCCTCCAAGGTCATAGTTCCGTGCAATCGACTGGCTGGACATGCAAGTGAAATGCAACAGGCACACAAAGATTAATTAATTCGATTAAAAGGATATTTTTCAAGTCTAATCCTCAAGTGAACCCAAAATCAGAATTCTGGTCTGCGAAACCAGAGATTCTGGGTTCGATCCCCAGCAGAGTCGCCAGATTGTGGATATCGTATTTTTCTTACCCACAGCTTTTCAAAATCAAATTCAAAAACAAATGAGTCGCCACTTAATTTTTAAAAGGAAAATTAAGAAACCATTTTCAAAGCAAACTGATCTTTTAGAAACCAGAGATTAACTAGGTCCGGGGATTATGGAATGAGAGAGGAAGGAGCCCGTCGGACTAAAACACCCTCTCTCATCCTATCTTGCGATAGGCCTCTACTCAACATCCTTTTAATCAAATTTATTAATCTAAGCATGCCCTCAACTAATACATATATACATATACATCACAAAAAGCATGTCCAAAGGGTGTAAAATTGCTAATGATAAAAATCTCATTCATAAGCCACATATGTCAAGTAGCAAGCAATATGATGTGCAATAGGGAACAAGAGAACTTACCCGGGATCCAGCAGCGATATTAAACATGCAATGCATGCAAACAAAAGAAAACCCTAAAAAAGAGTCTCTAATCATATATACACATAAGGCAAAAACCTAATTCTAAGGTGTCGCGCATTAAGTCAAAAAATATCAAATAAAATCAAAGAATTTAATAAACTAGAGAAGAGAAGTGAGATTGTACCTCAAATGCGCTACAAAACAATGAGTTAGTCCACATGACATACAAAACGAAAATTGGATCTTAAATAATAATCCTAGACTTCTAGCTTAAATCTATCAAATATGATTAAATCTAGAGCAACTGAGTTCTAATTACAAATGTCAAATCATATGGATGAATATATACATGAACAAGAATGAGTTATGAAATACTCAATGATTTAGATCACTTAAATTTTGAATTCAAGCTTAATTAATCATTATTAAAACATGGTTTGAGCCCTAGGTCATAGAAAAGTCATTTGGACCATTATTTACAAAGTTGGTCAAATTTGTCATAAGAATTCTGAAAATAGCAGAGAGCAGACCAAAACTTTAAGAAAATAAAAAGCATTTTTCCCTTGTTTTGATCTTGATGATTTTTGGACACAAGATGCCTCTGTGAGTCTAGTTTCCAAATCAAAAATAAAATCAAAGTTTCAACGGTTAGATCTCTGGGAAAAGGACAAACACCAGACATCACGCAGAGATGTACAACTCTCTGTCCAGAGATTTTGTTTGATTTTTTAAAAATAGTAAAATAATCCGAAATGCTTCATTCTTTTTAGGGTATCTTCCTAACACATTAAACCTCATATAAAAAATTATTAGAGACCCAAAAAACTCCATTAGAATTCTGATTTATGAATTTCAAAATGGACTTGCTGTTCTGAAACTATTCTGAAACTCTGGACAGATTGTGGTTGACTCACAAAACCCATGATCAAACCCTTCTAAACATAAAACCACCTTAAAACAAAAATTACAGTGGTAGATTACTGTGTTATTGACACTTTCCCGTTGGTTTCACTTGATTTCAACGGTTAGATTTCGAACTAAAAATCTTTGATCAAAAACAGTTTGTGAACTCATTGTTTTCATTTGTCAAGTTCAACTTTTATTTGGTAACTCCAACTATTAAACCATGAAGTTGGGTTTAAACCAAATCACTTCTCCTACCATTTGATGGTCATTGGAGATCAAGACATAACTAAAACTCATGAGTTTTTCAAGGAATATAAGGAGACTCCATGAAAACTCAAAGCTTAGAGGACCCAAACCATGGTAGGGGTTTGGATTCACCTACTTGTTCTTACTAAAATGATGATCAACTTTAAATCTCATGTGAATCATAAGCTTACATAAGATTCAAAAGATCAAACTCAAGAGCTTTCAAGAGAGCTATTGAAGATCTCCAAGAATCTCAAGAGAAGAACATAAACAAGAAAAGAGAAGAAGAATCAAAGAACTAGCTCATGAACTTCAAGAGGATATAGAGAAAACCCCATGAAATTCCAAGTTAGAGAATCCAAGTCATGAATATGGACTTGGATCCACCTATTTGTTTACAAAGTGAAGTGATGATTAAACTTTGACTCCCATGTCAAGCATAAGCTTACATGGGATTCAAAAGATCATATTCAAAAGATTTCAAGAGAGATATTGAGGATCTCCAAGAGTCTCAAGAAGGAAGTATGAACAATAAGAGAAATAAAACAAAGAAAACTAAGTAGTTTAGAGACTTAAAAGAAAGAATGAAAAGAAACAACTTAATGGTTAGACGATCACCTCCAAACTATCCTCAAAGCTTTTCTCCTTTGAAGATTTTCCAAGCTCTTCTCTCTCTATTTTCCAAACTCTCTCCTTTTCTCTCTAAAAAATGTTGGTGTAATGGTAGTGTTTTTTGTATGTGTTGTTCTCCCCCTCCTCAATGAAGATACCTCTTCTTATATAGACAAAAATACCTAGGTAATTTCACTAAATTCGGAGTAAAAAACAGGTGTAATTCTCTCATTTGGTGGTACAATGTTTACTTTCTGAAATTAGGCAGACTGCTGCCCAGCGCGGCAGTCCAGAAACTGTCGCGGCAGTCCGTGAATGCCGCCGCGGTAGTTCATAACTGCCGTCGCGGCACTACGCGACTGCTGCGCGGCATTCATCAAATGCCGCGGAAATTAATGGATTGCCGCGTTTTTGTCAGTCTTACTTTATCAATTTTTTGTTCTTATTCGCATACGCATACGTATTGCTCTGCAAAATACAGACTTTAAAAGTGAACGGTAGTCAGAAATTGTTGGCGGCACTTGGTGAATGCCGGCCCGACACTCTATGACTGCCGTGCGGCACTCAGTGAGTGCTGCGGCAATCCGCCGTGTGCCGTTTTTAGCTAAGATTCCCTCTTTTAGATTTTCCTTTTTCCCAAAGCAAATGATTTTTGAGGATTTTTTCTGAAAATTATGTTTTATACCTGAATTCTCTTAAATACCTGGTATTTTCCTCTTTTCTGTGAAATTTTACCGCGTTTAGAGAACTTTCTGAAGAGCTTGGAATACTTCGAATCTTCCGGTCCTTGTTATCATCGGATACGGAGGCGACACTCTCCTAAATTCGACGGTTGGTCAAAATTGGGGTGTCTACAGGACCTGAGATGGTTTAAGAGACTAACGAAAAGATCAACATCATCAGAGAAAGGATGAAGACATTCTTGAGTCAACAGAAGAGTTATGCGGACAAGCATGCGAAGGATCTAGAATTCTACATAGGAGATCACATTTCGCTGAAAGTTTCTGTGGTAAGAGAAGTGTTAAGATCCACACACACATTCATCATAATCATCATCTTTAACATCAGTTTGATAATCTAAATCTTGTGAGTACTCTTACTCACTCTTAAATTATGTTTTATGGAATTTATTGACAATCTAATGACTTGCATGTAATATGCGTTGTGTTTGGAAATGAAATTCTATTGTTCAACTACCTAATCTGCTGGTAAACTATCAAACCCGAGCACTCGGACTAGGCGTGAGCACTAGACCCCAATGAGCAGGCCAGGCCTGAGCGCTCAAGAGGCGCAAGTGCTCGAGTTAACAGTACTTAGAAGATTAGTCGTATGTTATATTTAAGATGATCCATGAGATATATGATGGTATTATGAGCTGAGATAGTTGTACCCTAAGATATGCTTGCTATGTACGCTTACATATGAGTATGGTACTTTAATATATATATATATACAACTTAATAATAAAAAGAAGAAGGATTCTGGAAATTTATAAAGGCGAGCGCTCGAGCTCACCTGAGTGCTAGAGCCCACTGGATTAACAAAGACTATGTTCCTATAGTAAGTAAATGATGAATTGAACTAGTAGACGCATACGTGTAGGATGTGTAAACTTCGAGACTAATATGAGACGTACTTAGGTATGATAATCCATGAAAAAGAAACTATGAAAGTGATTAAAGGTTGTTTTGATAAATATGTGTATTGAACCTAGGATTGTAAATCCACCGCTAGATTCATAATAAGGGTATCTATGCATTCAATTAGATTATTACATTCGATGATAATGGGGAATCGTAGCTGCAAGCCCAATTTCTCCATCAAGAAGATAACCACAATTCAATCATCAACATAATTCATCTTCGATTGGCACAGAGTGTCTCACAGTAAACTAGGGTTGTAGCAAACTCTGTCTTTTCTAGGCATGAACTATTCGACTAATTGATATCACAATTCAAATAAGTACCATCACATGTAAATAATCTATACAAGCATAGCAAATATAGACTATTGAGCACATCACATCCAAAATAGATCTAAGATAAGAGTAAACTTTGAAAACAACGATTTAATTAATGAATACGATTTGTTTAATTAAAATCCTGTAAACAAGTAAGCATCATCCATACATAATAAAACTATAAGAAAAACATAAAATACACCCTATTACTTGGCTAGTGATTCATTGAAACCCTAAATATAGGTTTAGGCGGCCATAGAATCGAAGATTGGCAAGAGGTTGATGGAGGAGGCCATGGGAATCCTTAGTCTTATTCTTCTTCTCCTTGCTTACCCCTCTTCAAAATAGCTAAAGTTTTGTTTATGAAAGGATGTGTATAATGTTGTGTAACCCCAAAATTGATTTAGAATAGGATTTATATAGATTTTGGAAGGATTAGGCCTAATCGCACTAAAACTACTATATTTTACATTTCTGGATGTGTTCAGCGAATTAGGATCACACAGGGCTCTTCAATACATCGAAATACGCTTTTTTGCCTTTTTCAACGGGTCGCTCATGCAGGTCGTGCGAGCGGGTTGCTCTAGCGAGATGCCATTTTTCAACTTTTCTCCGATTTTCTCAACTGTGCACATCGATTGTAGAATTGTGATAATTTTTTAGTCGGACCTTGGATGGACTCACTATTTGTGGCCACGCGTCCATAACTCGAAGATCTTCAAGAGAAATTTCTCAGATCCAAAGTATTTCTTATAAAAAATGCCATTTACCGAGGTTGTTATTGTCTCCAACTTTCACCGGAATCACCTTTAGAGCCCAGAATGTCTTCCAAAGCCACAAATCATTGAATTTTAGTGCATTTTCAAGTCCAAGCTCCAAAACCTAAAAAACATAGAATAGTTATTAAAAAACAACTAATAACTAAATGAAATGGGCTAACAAAGCGTAACTTTAGGACTACAAACGGGAACTATTCGTCACAGATCACACCCCCAAATCTACACTTTGCTAATCCTCCAGGAAATAAAAACATGAAAATAAATACTACTATACTTAAAAATCCTAACTCACAGTCTCAGGCAACACAATTGTGTTTAGCATATGCAACAAGCCTTACCCCTAAGTTTCCCTAGTAGGACGAGTGAAGTCTCATGAGGATTCTCGTCGAATAAGACACCCACAACCATCTTTATTTCATTATAAAATTTAAATTTTTATTAAAAATGAAAAACATAACATTTCATACTCATTATAAAACACCGATTTGAAATAGAATAACGAACAAAAGAAGACACATAATGAAACATCCACTTAAGTCACGAAAAATAATCTCAAGCACATGCATTATAGAAATCAATAGAGTTTCTCATAAAATTGCACATGTATGATGTGGTAGTCAAATGAACATGCACATATCATGTACTTATAATATAACTCGGATAACCATCCAACTATGCTTTGACTACCAATCTCACAATATTAATTACACTCTCAAAGAAATGTTCAGAACATGTGTAATCTCTCTAGTATATGGAAGCAAAGGAAATATATTTTCAAAACGTGAAAAGCTCACATATGACTGGAAAAAGATGCATGACATGAAAAAATAATAATCTCATGGATAAGGCACCAATAGTCAAGAAAAATGGGTAAACTCCAAGTTGGCCAAGTTGGAGCAAAAAAAAAGGATCATGGTGATTAAAGAAAGTGAAGCACTTTAAAGGCTTAAAATAGACGAACTAAGGAAATTTTATCATTTATCTGGATAGGTCAAAGGTCAAATGGGGAAAAAACAAAGAAGCCCTAGAACTACGTCCTAGAGTGATATGGTTCTTAAATGTTTACGATGGAAGATTATTTAGCATGGTAGAAAATATTTTAACTTGACTATCAACCAAAACAAGAATAATGAGACTAAAGACCGAGATAATGTGCTATTTCAATAAAATTCAACAAGCACAAAATGTATTTATAACCCTCTAAAAAGAAAAGATAGGCTCAAAATCTCAATGGGTTTAGTCTCCACCATGTGTTCTCTAGAAATTTAAATCATATTATAGTTCACACAAAACATGTATTCAAGTGGCTACGTGCAGTGCATAGGTTTATGTGCAACTCTATGATATAAAACTACAATTCGAACGATATATATCCTAAACGTCGCATCATGACTTTAGCAAATGTTTAACCACATCTTCTGATGTTTACCATTCTATAACAATCCATGTTTCCTGACAAGAAGTATCGACTCGAAATTACAAAAATGTCAGTAACATAGTTTATTTAAGCACAAGTATCAAAATATTTTGTAAAATATGTGCATAATAATGTGCATATGAGTGCATACTCCCAAATCTAACCCTTTTCATTATCCCTAATGAACCAATAAAATATAAGAAAGGGGAATACGTAAGGAAAGAAAGACAATACCTCAATCTCGGCAATCACAAACTAGATAAACATATATGAATATGGCGATAAAAGTACAAACATGCTCCAAATGGAGCCACTAATTCACCTGCTAATACATGACAAAAGAAAAGAAACAAACAAAAGAATCATGATAGCCAATAGAAATATATATGTGTAACATAGACTGTGGCATACTTGTTGAGAAACTAAACTAGAACCGAAAGACTCAATGAAAAATAAAATAAATAACAAGCACAAATGGAACTATCAAAACAAAGAAGAACTTGATCTAAAAGGGACCTAACAGAGCAAACAGAAAGGGGAAAAACACATAAAAAAGGGTTGGGAGTGAGAACAAAAAAGAAAAACACAGACATCACCCCTTGCACACGCAGGTCACGCGAGCGACCCATCGCGCGCACAATTTATGGCGCGAGGAAATACTGAGGCTTGTAATAAAAAACTTAAAAATTTTCTAAGTCCAAAACTCGCGTACGCGAGCGACTTCTCGCGTGAGCGGGTCGCACGAGCGAGTTACCTCTTGCTCTCTTTTCTTTCCTTTCAATATGAATAACTTCAACCAAGTCTGAACCAGATGAATCTGTTCAAAATAAATTGACCCCGACAACCAAACCTGTCCAAAAAATGAAATGGTCACTCAAAATGACCCAAAAAGTGTAAAAAATGAGAAAACAGAACAATAATAGCTTGGGTTGACTCCCAAAAAGCGCTGTATGCCTTCAGCTAGACCATGCTACGCTAAAGATTTATGGAGCCCAAGAATCAAACTATGTGCCCCTATTAACAGGGGGAAGACCATAGTTGAAAACCAAAATAATATCTTTATGAGTTAATTCGTTCATTGGTTCCTCATGTTTATGTTCAAATTGATTCTTCACCTTCCGAGTAAATTCATCATCAGGATCCAAGTTATTAGGGTTTTTCTGTTCATTGTGCATTATATCCTTCCCCTTACTCATGTTTATTACATTATTTGGTCAATTAGCTTGTAACCTCATTCTCTGCCACACATGGGGAATCATCATCATTGGGAGGTTGATCAATAGCGTTAAATACAGTTAATTTTAGGTTCATGAAACCAAATGACACTTTCATTACCCCTGTTTGACAGTTGACACACACATTAGAGGTGGTTAAGAATGGACGACCAAGAATGACAGGAGTGTCTTTTCTAAAATTTATCACCAATTTAGTATTAAGGACCATGTAATCGATGGGATAATAGCATTTGTCGACTTTAACTAAGACATTTTCAATAATTCCTCTAGGGATCTTGCTCAAACGATCTGCTAATTGTGTGGTAGCGGTCATGGGTTTAAGTTCACCTAGATCTAGTTGTTTGTAAACCTAGTTATTTGTAATCGACGGGATAATAGCATTAGTCGACTTTAACTAAGACACTTCAATGATTCCTCTAGGGATCTTGATAGAACGATCCGCTAATTATGAGGTAGTGGCCATGGGTTTAAGTTTACCTAGACCTAGTTGTTTATAAACTGAGTAGGGTAGGAGATTCACACTCGCTCCTATGTTAAGGAGAGCCCGATGGATCAAAGTGTCACCTATATGACAAGAAATGGTAGGCATTCCAGGATCCTTATACTTCAGAGCAATGTATTAGAAAATCAAACTTACTTTTTCAGTGAGGAAGACCTTTTTCGGAGTATGACTGCGTAACTTATGCTTTTGAGTGGAATGGAATATTTATTTTCACTTGTTTAAACACCTCGAGTATATCATCAGTTTTTGACCCTTTCTTTGAAAGATGTGACGGTTCCTCAATATTTGGTGGAAAAGGCATTTTTGGAAAATAATTAATGGGGATTGATTCTTTGACTCGTATCCTTACCCTTCTCTTGATTCAAATCAATGTTCACATCTTTTAAATCATCTCTCAGAATCTTTATAACTTCTTCCTCTCGTGTCATCATCCTAATCGAGACAGCATTTACTTTCTCACTCGTACCCTCAATCTCATATTGTCCCTTAGGGTTTTGAATAGTTTGACTAGGCAACTTACCCTCATTTCTATGACTCACCGCATTTGCTAGTTATCCCATCTAGGACTCAAACTTTGCAATGGATTATGTGTGAGACTGCACTATTTGTGCTTGTGCTTGTACGTGCATTTTGATATTCTTAAGGGATGCCAACACCTTCTCCTCGAAATCATTATCCCTTAGAGGGTTAGGATTAAGAGGGGGTGTTGGTATTGACTTTGTTGAAAGTGGGGTCAATAAGTATTAGGAAAATTAGTCGTCTCATTATTACTATTAGATCTCCACGAAAAGTTAGGATGACTTCTGCATGGGGCATCCGGATTGTTTGTCATAGGATTATAAGTATTTCATGGGAATTGTTTAATAGAGTGTATGTGTTGCTCCATGAATTCTAGAAATTGAGATGTGGATGGGCATGAAAGTGTTGAATACAAAGGGTCAGAACATATTTGAAAATTTTCATAAGAGGGTGAGCCCGTCATTTCGTTCATCATCATAAACCAGTTATGTTTTTTAGATAGTTCTTGAAATTCAATTGAGTAACTTGACTCGAACCGCTCTTCTCGCTTAGGTTGAGGGGGAAGGCACCTCTCAGGACGTACCGACATGGCTTGATGCATCAAATTTTTACTTAACATTTTAAATATTTTCCATGCCTCGTCGGCACTTTTGTGTAGGAAGGTACCCGCATAAACGACATCGATAGTATTACGAATTAAGGGAACAAGTCCCTCGTAGAAGACCTCCACCAATTGTCACTTGGGAATTTGATGATATGGACGAGAGCGCAATAGTTCATTAAATTGTTCCCAAGTGTCATAGAGTATTCCCCTATCGTGCATCACAAAGTTCATTATGGATTTTCATATTTGAATAGTTCTTGTGATGGGGAAAAACTTTTGTAAAAAATACGGTATGTAATGCTTCCCATGTTGTAATAGTGTTTTGCTCAAGAGATTGGAGTCAATACTTAGTTTTATCATTTAGATTTTGGATTTTCAATATAGAGCATATGTCTTTGAACTCTTCTAAGTGATGATAAGGATCTTCTTTAATATGGCCATGGAATGAAGTAGCGTGATAGTAGATGACTTTATCTCAAAGTGAGATGCCGTCACCTTTGGTAAATCGATACATGCTTGTGGCGTGTAGGCTGTAGGAATGAAATAATTTTTTAAGGGAGGCAGTTGAGGTATTAGGATTATTTCTGTTATTTGCATTATTCCAATTGTTTCCAAAGTTAGCCATTGGTATAGGTTCGATGTTAATAGTTTGAGTTTTTCTTAAACGTTTATGGGTGCTTTGAATTTTAGACTCAAACAAAGACGATAGTTTAAGCGTTGATTCGTCATCTAGCATCAACCGTGCTCTAGAAGTTTGGGTTGAAGACCTAAGGACTCTAAGGGTTCACTCGAGTTCACGATTCAATGGATGTAAAGCAGGTTTACTCGAACGCGTATCAAATATAAACTAAAGAAAATGACACTACGATAAATACTGACTCAACTGAATAAGAAAATATAATACGTAAATAATCAAAAAGGCACACAACACTACTATGATGCATGCAATTATCCTTTTATGCAGTGATTCGCATCAAACCACAGCACCTCGGGTTTCCTAGCTAATGCACGTGCAAATCACCCTTAAACTAATGCAAATAGTGCATCTCAGCACCCCGACTTACAGTGATTTGGAGCAAATTTTAACGAAAGCAATTTACTTGAATTTTATCATTTTTGCAATTTTTTTTATTCGCATAACCTCCTTAGATGTGCTATGTTCCTCAACTCCAAAATTCTAAAATTTGATGCCTCGAGAAATATGTAACAAAAGAAAAAGTTAGTGACTCAAGACAAAAATGAAAAAAAAAACTTAATCTAATATTTACAATTAAACTGAACTAAGATTCTCAAACTTAAGGTAGTAATTTGCAGTCCCCAGCAATGGCAAAATTGATCTCATCAAAATCAAGATATAAAAGTATACTCTACTTTTAAAAGATTTGTAGTGTGGAAGTAGAGGTCTAACCCGCAAAGATTGAAATACTAAAGCAATTTAATTTTAAAACCTAAACCAAGTTAACTAAGAAAATAGAATTTTGATTTTGATTTTAATTAAACTAAGAATAATGAAAATAAATCTAAACTATGAAGGCAATAAAAGTTGTTTTGAAAGCAGAGATTAAAGAATAGTGAAAATACAATTTTACTAATTAAAATCCTCTAAACATGTAATCATCATCCATACATAAGAAAACTAAAAGAAAAACATAAAATACACCATATTACTTGGCTAGGATTTCATTGAACCCCAAATATAGGTCTGGGCGGCCATAGATTGAAGATTGGCAAGAGGTTGATGGAGGAGGCCATGGGAATCATTGGTCTTCTTCTTCTTCTCCTTTCTTCCCCCTCTTCAAAATGGCTAAAGTTTTGGTTATGGAAGAATGTGTATAATGTTGTGTAACCCCAAAATTGATTTAGAATAGGATTTATATAGATTTTGGAAAGATTAGGAAGCTTTCCTAAGCCTAATTGCACTAAAACTACTGTGTTTTACATTTCTAGACGTGTTCAACGAATTAGGATTCCACAGGGCTATTCAGTACACAAAATATGCACTTTTGACTTTTTTGATAGGTTGCTTGCGCAGATCGATCCTGCAAGATGCCATTTTCCTACTTTTTCAGATTTTCACGACTTTGTGCACCAATCGTAGAATTGCGATAACTTTTGACTCGAACCTTATATTGACTCACCGTTTATGGCCTTGCGTATGTAACTCGAATATCTACATTTTATATTTATGGAGAAATTTTTATAATCCGAATTATTCCTTGTCAAAAATGCAATTTACCATGGTTGCTACTATCTCCAGCTTTTAGCGGAATCACCTTTTGAGCCTAGAATGTCTTCCAAAGACACTAATCATTGATTTTTAGTGCATTTTTAAGATAAAGCTCCAAAACCTACAAAATATAGAATAATTATTAAAAATAACTAATAACTAAATGAATTGGGCTAACAATTATAACTTTAGGACTTTAAACAGGAACTATTCGTCGTCGATCACATATCCTCCATCACTTGATTCAC
Organism: Hydrangea macrophylla; assembly: GCA_033977485.1. Lineage (NCBI taxonomy): Eukaryota > Viridiplantae > Streptophyta > Magnoliopsida > Cornales > Hydrangeaceae > Hydrangea > Hydrangea macrophylla. Next base: position 57,293,238 of record CM066997.1, on the reverse strand, counting down.
TCGTTCAGTCTAACCTTCAGTTTATAGGTGAAAGGTTGAACTCAAGTTTAGTACTGTTCCCATCACTGTTTGGAGGCTCTTCCTAAACTCTGCTGTGAAGCGCGAATCTCGATCTAACATGACTAAAGCAGGTATGTCATGTAGTCGTACAACGTGTTGTAGATACATATAGCGCAAGCGTTCTTCTGGATACGTCATACTGTAGATGATAAAATGCATTGTCTTTGTAAGTCGATCCATAATTACCCAAATAGCATCGTGGTTTTGCTGATATCTCAGAAAACCTACCACAACATCTATAGTTATGTGTTCCCATTTCTATTGGGGAATCGGTAATAGTTGGAGAATTACAGGTTGTCTCTAATGTTCTGCCTTTACTTGCTTACAAGTAAGACACTGAGCTACATACTCAGCTACTTCTCTCTTCATTCATTCCTACTAGAAGTTCTTCTTCAAATCATTGTACATCTTTATACCTCCAGGATGAACAGTCATTCGCGACTTGTGTGACTCATTCAACATATCTTTTTGAAGATTATCTTTCGTTAGGTGAACAGAGTCTACCTTTACATCATAAGGCTCTATCTGTACCAACATTCTAGACATCTGGTTCCTTTGCTGACATCTTGGTAAACCATAACTTTAGGTCCCCTGTCATTTATTGAGCCTCTGGATACGATCGATGAGAGTTGGTTGTATCATAAGACATTCGAGATGTTGTCCTTTTGTCAATTCCACTGGCTTAAGATAAAATTTAGCTAAAACCTCCAATGCTTGCCACTCTCAAATTAGTACGGCAGTAATCACTAGTTAAGATTGACGACTCAAAGCATCAGCTACAATATTTGCTTTACCCGAATGGTACTATAGTGAGAAATCATAATGCTTAAGCAACTATAACACTAGCCCTTTTACCTATATTTGTTAGGATATAGATGTATTTCGGTATTCGTATATGTTAAGTTACGCCTGTGTATGGATTAACTTTGATGATTAGTTCTTTATGGATGTTAATAATTGGGCCTTTGATCTCTTAAAACAAAGGAAGGATTGTTGAACCGGAGGCCCAAGCGCTCGGACCTTGGGAGCGCTCGAGGCACATGTGCTAGGACCAAGCGCGAGCGCTCGAGCTTAAAAAGGGGCAAAATGACTATTTTGTCCCTGGGTCTCGTAAAGTTTATAAATATAAGCATTTCTCAAAATTTTTGGGCATAGAAACTTTATTTAACAGAGAGTGTCTTTGAGAGAAAGTGTGAGAGTTCTTATGCTTTCATACACAAACACACTCACATACAAGCTTGTATGTCTTCCATTTCATGATTAACAGACACAAACACATGCATGCCTACTACTATAAGGTCTTGGGGTTAGAGGACTTTAAGGGTCAAGAATAAATTAAGAGGATTATGCCCTTGAAGCTTGCTTGAAACTTGTACTTGGAAGTTCTTGAAGATCAAGGCTATACACACACACATATTTCATCATATTCTCATCATCCTAGTTCAAGATATATTGATTATCTAAGTCCATGCATTGAGAATAAAAACTTAAAAACTACTGCTAAAACTGTCACTGTTTTGAAATTGTTAAACCCAAGCGCTCGGACCAAGCACGAGTGCTCGAGCCCAAATAATAGGCCAACTTGAGTGCTCGAGAGGCGCGAGCACTCAAGTTTAGCAGAGTTTAAAAGATTAGTTTGTTGTATGTACATTTAAGATGGCCTATGTTATGAATAGTGGTACCGTGAACTGTGATAGGTTTATCTTGGGTTGTACTTGATATGTATGATTGCGTGTTCTTACTTAGGATGTACCTTATGTTATGGGAGTTACACTTTTGAATGGATAACTTTTATAGTGACTTTTATTAAGAAGGGGTTATGTATTCTTAATGTAGTAACGTAACTGACCTTTAAGCTTATACGTGCGACTATACGAGTACAACGTGAACAGTATGTGTGATGTACTTAAGTACACGACTCCAACAATAATGTGCTTTAATGACTTATACCACATGCGTTAGTTGTTAATGATGCAGAAGATGCGATAAAGTTGATAACAAGATGTTCGTATCCATCGGTCTATTCCTTGTGTTTCATTCGTTTGCTTTATTAGTTCAAGAAAGAGTAAAGAGTCTGGGTTCAGTTGTTGAGAGGGTTAATAGCCAATTGGCTAACGTCAAGCGAGTAGCCAATTGGGGCAAGATGATGAATTAACCAAGGCCGAATGGAACAAGATTGGGATTAGCAAGTAATAAGGCCATAAGGAAGATGTCAATTAGTCATTTAGGCTTGATGATGTAATAGTAACCCATGATCGGAAAGCGGCAATAATCCAGGCCAACGACAGTTGTGCTGGATGCATGAATAGAGTCATGTTTGTGAAAGATTGAGATTGTGGTCCAAAGATTGATCACTGATCCAAAGAGTTGAGTTGTAATGATTTAACTTGTTGCTCAAAGTAAAGTGTTAAGTTGTAAAGATTGGACTAGTCGTCCAAAGTGTTTAGTCAATCGATGGAGTTGTGTTTCAAAGATTTGAGTAATATCACTGAACATTTCCTAAATGTACGCATTACCTTGGGATTAGAATAATCAACACTAAAAGACATGTTTTCATAAAAGAAGAGAAAATGGAATGCTTACTTTCTTAACATATTAACAAGTGTTCTTTTAGCCTATTTAGTGTAGTAGGTTTACTCACTCAGCTTGCAGCAAAGTTGATGAATTTCATATCCTGGACAATCAAATGTCATGATCTTGCAGGGCTGTTTACCCGAATGAGGAGTATGTTGAGGAAGGATACGGTTTGCGATCTAGCTGGCAGAAGTGAAGACTTTTTATCTTTTGTTAGTAGTTGAGGCACTATATGCTGATCTTATTATCATGTTGTACGGCTTTACGCCCGGGATAATATTGTATTTCTTTTTCTTTTCTGTGGGTTATAATAATGGATTTAGGACTCTGATGACGTTTAATATTATTTAACCACCATACTTGTTATTATTGCTTCCACTTTTTGTTGATTGATTTTATCTTGGTTCTTTCTCGTATGGACAAGCACGAGATCCTCAAACCAGTCACGCATCTACAGGTCCAATGGCACAAATTTTAATTTTTCCCTACTTTTGCTACATTGGGGAGTAATAGGGATTTTTGGTATCCGAGCACTAGGTTTAGTCGTGCTCGTTGATTGCCCTACACATTTTTGAGCCTTAAGATAACTTGCGCTAGTATTGACTATAAGATAGTTTCATTTTCAGTACATTATATAGCCAATCATTGAGGATGTGTTTGGAGGATACTTCTTGTTTCTCGACCACCTTCAGCTCGCTACTCCAGAGCTACATTATTAGAGGATTAGATCACATGCACAACATATGGTTGAGGATGACTTTTGGAGAGCTGTACACATCAATGGTGTCCAAGACTTGGAGAAGTTACATATTGAGGCTCTATACCGAGTACTCGCTCTCTTACGAGCTGATTAAGATATTGAGGCTATATTACGAGATATTCTGAATCATTAAGAGATTCTGGCCTGCATAAACGTGTGTTTTAGCATTAACACAATAAAAAGAACACTCTTATTAGAATGCATCTAAATGTAGAGACTTTGGGAATAAAAGTATGCATAAAAGACCATATAATATTCAATTAATATGTACTTTTCACCCCGAATCAAGGAACTGTCCAAAATTCTTAGCTACAAGAGTTCAAGGTATGATTGAATCACATGTGATTGAAGTATGTTTTATAACCGATACTTCAAACACTTGGTGCTTTGATTCTGGTGTGACTAACCATATCTGTAATTTATTACAGGGGTTTAGATCAACCAGGAAATGCAGTGATGGGGGATCGTGCTGACTCTGGATTCTAGCACAACCGTTTTCGCAGTTGCTATAGGAGTAGTAGTTTTAGAGTTTAATGAGACGTAATTTAATTTTAGTTTCAAATTTATCAAATAATGGTTATCCATTTTTTTTGGAATAGAAGTTTTTATTAAAAGAATTAGTTCTTTTATATGTTCTGGTGCTAAAACTAATGGCTTGTATGTGATTACTCCTAATATTTCTAAAGACTCTTGTGTGGAACTTAATAACTCAGTGGTAACTTTACCATCTAAAAGAAAGGAACCTTCCACTAATTCAACAAGGCTTTGGCATATAAGGCTTGGCCGTATCAATCTAAATAGGATTGACAGACTAGTCAAACAAGGGGTCTTAGGCGATTTGGTTCTTGAACCAATGGAAGTCTGTGAGTCTTGTTTAGAAGGTAAGATGACAAAAAGGGCCTTTCATTTAAAGGGCAATAGGACCAATGCATTGTTAAAATTAGTTCATACTGCTGTGTGTGGACCAATAAATATTAGAGCACGGGGTAGGTATGAGTATTTCATAACATTTACTGATAACCACTCTAGGTATGAATATGTGTACCTAATGCAGCACAAGTTTGAAGACTTTGAAAATTTCAAAGAGTTTAGGGCTGAAGTGGAGAAGCAATTAGGCACACATATCAAAACCATTCAATCTGATCGAGGTGGCAAGTACCTCTCTAATGAGTTTATTGATCACCTCATACAGAATGGGATTCTGTCACAATTGACTACACCTGGTATGCCTCAGCAGAACGGTGTAGGGAAGAGAAGGAATCGAACTCTTTTAGACATGACTAGGTCAATGATGAGTCATTCTGAGTTTCCATTATTCCTTTGGGGTTATGCTTTGGAAACCGTAGCATACATATGAATCTAGTACTAAGCACATCTGTTCCCAGGACACCACTTGAGATGTGGATTAGGCACAAGCCTTCTTTGCAACATCCCTGAATATGGGGGAATCCGGCACATGTGTTGAAAGGAAAGATGAGCAAGTTGGATTCTAGATCGAAAGTTTGTTATTTCGTTGGGTAACTAAAGGGTACTTATGGATAGTATTTTTATGATCCAAAGAACAGAAAGTGTTTGTTAGTACGAATGATGTTTTCTTGGAGGATGATTATATCATAAACCATAAACCTAAGGAGAAGGATAGATCTGAGAGAGATAGAAGGAGAGCCCTCAGTCCAACCCGTAGTTGATAACGATGTAAATCAAGAAAATACAACTTCTTCACCAATTTTCGCTCCGGTACCTCGTCGTAGTGGGAGGATTATTAGCCAGCCTGATAGATACATGTTCTTAGGAGAAGTTTTTGAAGCTGTCTCAATAGAATTTGAATCTGATCCTACCAGATACGAAGAGGCAATGACTGGTGTTGATTCAGCTCGATGGGTAAAAACTATGAAGTCTGAATTGGAATCTATGGATTCTAATCAAGTTTGGGATCTCGTAGAACTTCCAGCCAATAAACCTATTGGTTATAAGTGGGTCTACAAGAGGAAAAGAGGATCTGATGGAAAGGTTGAGACCTTTAAGGCTAGGCTTGTAGTGAAAGGTTATACTCAGAGGGAGGGCATTGACTATGAGGAAACCTTCTCGCTGGTAGCCATGCTCAAGTCCATTAGAATACTCTTATCCATTACTGCATGTCTAGATTATGAGATCTGGCAGATGTACGTCAAGACTGCATTCTTGAATGGCAAACTTGAGAATGACATCTATATGCAACAACTACAAGGGTCATAGCCGGTGGGAAAGGTAACTTGGTATGCAAGTTGCAAAAGTCCATTCATGGCCTTAAGCAGGCATCCAGGAGTTAGAACATCCGATTTAACCAAGTGGTCAAATTGTTTGGTTTCATACAAAATTTGGTTGAACCTTATGTAGACAAGAAGTGTGAAGGAAAAGTGGTGGCTTTTCTTATGCTTTACGTTGAGGACATTCTACTCATTGAAAATGATGTAGCGACATTGTCAATGGTCAAGGTTTGGATAGCTAGTACTTTTGATATGAAAGATCTAGGAGAGACGAGCTATATTCTTGGAATAAAGCTCTTTCGGGATCATAAACAAAAGATAATGGGATTATTTCAAGCTGTTTATATCGATAAGATGCTAACTTGGTTTTTAATGGATAATTCGAAGAAAGGTTTATTACCTTTCAGGTATGGTTTGTTGTTCTCCAAGGACCAGTGTCCAAAGACATAGGAGGAGAGGAATAACATGGTAGGAATTCTCTATGTTTCGACACTGGGAAGTCTCATGTATGCAATGTTATTCACTAAACCAGATATCTGCTTTGTCATTGGCATGGTTAGTAGATATCAATCGAATCCAGGTCCAGAGCACTCGACAGTCGTTAACCACATTCTTAAGTAGTTGAAAAGGACTAAAGATTACATGCTTATGTATGGTGGCAGTGAGTTAATTCAAGTGGGATACACTGACTTGGACTTTCTGCTAGATAAAGATTCGAATTGGCAGGTAGTGTTGTTAGTTGGAGGAGCATTAAGCAGAAATGCATTGTAGACTCAAGTACAGAAGCTGAGTATGTGGCTGCATGTGAAGCCGCAAAGGAAGCTGTTTGGGTCAAGAAGTTCCTTATGGCGCTAGAGGTGGTACCAGCATCGCTGTCACCTATTATGCTTTATTATGATAATAGCAGGGCAGTGGCTCAGTCCAAGGAGCCAAGGAACCACGGGAAGGGAGAGCACGTAGAGGGGAAATATCATCTTATTCGAGATATTGTTCAACGTGGAGATGTGACTGTCACCAAGATTGCCACCGCTGACAATCTTGCTAATCCGTTTATAAATGCCTTGCCACAGAAGGTCTTTGATCATCCTCTAGATAGTCTAGGTCTCAGATGTAGTCATGTATGGTTTGGAGTGCAAGTGGGAGTTTGTTGATTTTGTACCCTCAAACCATCACTTTATGTGTAAGACATTGACATTTTAATATATGGATATCAGCTTTCCATTTCATTCTATATGTTTCTTTCATGAGATGATTGTTTTAATCTTTAAGTATCATAGTAGGTAATTCGTGTGTGTATGAGATACATACAAGTGAGATACGAATTACTATTCTTTGATACTTATAACTTGTCATATTGGATGATGAGACTGGATATCTCATCATGTTTATACTGTAGCATGATTAACTACCATTGCATGGAGTGATTTATCTCAATCACTAGAGTGCAACTCTTACTTAATATGCTAGTGCTTATAGTGCATTGACGTACCTAAGCTTTCCCATTGACATTTAAGACTATCATCAGTAGATAGGAACTCATAACTTGTATAAGGCACGTGTTCACAATCTTGAGACGATTATGAACACATGCTATGGATATGGCTACTTTGACTTATCAATCAGTAAGGCCTATAAAAGATCAACACCTGGGTATCTTGGGTATGTCATGTTCATAGGGTTGTGAATGTATATTGTCAAGATAGAATCTACCCTCTAATTCAGAGTAAGAATTCTTGAGAATGCCACTAAGTTGATTACTGAGAACTGCAGTCTTGTTGATAAGTAGTTATCAACATGTTTGGTAATCATGATAGGTGAATGGGACTCAAGAAGTAAAAGAAGTACTCATGATTCAGGTTGACAGTAACAATTATCCGACTACCTGAATATGATTACGAATACTGATGGTAGAGGGACATTAGTAGACCATGCAAGTCTAGTTACCGCTTTGGATATGTTATTTTGCATTAGAGTGTAGTTATCGTTTTATAGTGGAGTAAATGTTAACTGATCAGTTGGTTAGTTTGCTAATCAAAGAGTTTGGTCATGGGAATTAACAATTGATATGAGCCTACAATAAAGAGCCTAGAAGGTCCCACTCTTAGCTCCGCTTCGATGCTTGGAAAGGCAGAAGAGGATCTTGTCATGACAGGTTCGATCGATCGAATAGGTTTCGATTGATTGAAGTCTAGGTTGGTTCGAACGAACGAAAATAGTTCGATCGGTCGAAGGTCAAAGTCGATTTTGGAAATCTATAAATAGGGCAGCTGTGTACAGGGTTTAATGATCGTCTTTTATCCTATACGAAAGCTGTAAAGACTGTTTAAGGTTTTCCTAAGACTTCTTATCCTCCCGTTAGAGTTCCCACTATCTCTAGTCTCTCCGGGAAGCATTCATAGGAGACATAGGAGTGAAGACAGCCTAGTGGAAGCTAATGCACTATCATGGAGAAAGAAAATCAGAATTGGGTTCAAGCCCGAGGTATATTGTCCCCCTCTTATATGCATCTATAGAATTAACGGGTAGTTGATCCAGGCATACCAATAAGTTTTTGAAACTTAACCTTTCCGCTGCATGTTTTAAAATAATTTTAAACCTGTTTTTCCTTCAACTTTCAACTCTCATGACCTACAGGTCCAAAAAGGAATTTATTTTCTCTATTTTTGCTACTACGAGGCATGACACTCCACCTCAGCCATAAATTCTTTGAACTTTTTAAAAGAATTAGACTTCTTGTGAAGTTAGTAAATGTATCCATATCTAGAGAAGTCATCGGAAATGTAATAATGAATTCTTATCCACCTCCAGCTCTATTATTTATTAGACCACATACATCTGTATGTATTAAATCCAATAAGTCTTTGGCTCGATTGCCTTTTAAAAAAAAGGATCACTTTGTCATTTTACCCTCCAAACAAGATTCACAGACGGGTATAGGTTCTATAACCAAGGAACCTAAAATTCCTACCTTCACCAGCCTGTTAATCCAATTTAGATTAATATGACCTAGCCTCATGTTCCAAAGTCTTGTTGGATTATGTGAAGGCTCCATTCTTTTAGTAGGCGTGTTTGCCACTAAGTTATTAAATTCCATTTCAGATACTTCATAAGATACGGGTGCAACAAAAAATAAACCATTTGATAAATTACCAAATCATATAAAAGGACTATTCTTTTTAATCACAACTACAGAACCAAAACTAAATGAATAACCTTTATTTGAAAGTAATGAAACTAAAATAAGATTTTTCCTTATATTATGAACATATAAAATGTCTAATAATACCAAAGTTTATTATTACGAAATAATAAAAATATGACTCCAATTGTGACAACTTATACTGTTGCACTAGATCCCAAGGTAAGTTTAATTTGACAATCACTGCACTGGCTGGTCTGCCTCTGCAATGAATTACAGACATGATTAGTGGCTCCCTAATCAATACACCAAGTAATTGAAGTATTCGTTAATTATCTTACTTCAATTACAAGTGATTTGATCATACCTTGGGCCTTCTTCGAAACCAAGTATTTTGAACAATTTCTTTTCCAGTGCCCTAGTTCCCCACAATTAAAACATTTTCCTTTGGGTTGCTTGGCACCTACCTTTTCTTTCCTCTTTCCATTAATATTCCCTTCTTGACCCTACCAGTGGGACCAGGTGTACCATTATGAGCCTTGTTCTCTTGCTTCTTCTTCTTCTAGCTTTTTTGCTTAGGCTTAGGCTTAGGCTTAGAAGAAGCAGCCTTCTCAATATTGAGAACTGAAGACTCTCACTTGATAATCCCCTTCGTTGCCATCAAAGAGTTCATCAATTCACTCAATGAATAATCAACCTTGTTCAAATGACAGTTCAATTTAAACTAAGTGAACGATGATGGCAACGAATTTAGGACAATGTCAACCTAAGTCCCAAGGTTGATTTAGGCACCCAAAACATCTAGTACATTTAAATAACTAATCATTTTTAACATGTGTTCTCGCACTGGTGTTCTTTCCGACATCTTAGTGTTGAAGATTGTTTGCATGGTACTTTGCCTTTCAAAGCGACCTTGGGAACCAAACATCTCATCAATGTTGAAGATCGTATCTTCAACTATGGCAACTGACTGATGTTGGTGCTATAACACATTTAACATAGATGCTAAAATGTAGCAACGGGCCATCTCATCAGTCTTTTGCCAACGAGCATAAGCGACATCACTCCCATAGGGAGCATCGGGGAGCTGGAGGGGCAGGCCAAGGTGTGATGAGAACATATTTGTACCCCTCAATAGTCAAAACTATGTCTAAGTTCCTTTTCAAAACCACATAATTAGTTCCAGCTAACTCATTTTGGTTGAGAATAGTGGCAAGTTGGTTGAATCTAGACATTATGATAGCTGAAATTAAATAACAGACACATATAAATAAATGAACATCATGCTATATCACTACACCAGAACAATCAATTGATCACCCTTTTTTCACTTACTTTGTCATTGTCCTGAGTAGTGAGACAGTGACAAGTTCTACTGGTGACAAAAGCAATAATTTGTCACCGCTTATAGCAGTGACAAATGTTATCGTACAATAGTCACTATCTTCAACAGTGACAAATGTAGCCTTAATGAAATATTTTCTACTACCTCGCTTTTTTGGGGGCACTGTTACTCCTCTTGAACATTTACCCCTCCTTGACTCCCTCCAAACAATTCCCCCTCCCTGACTCCCTCGAGAAAAGAAAAAGAAAGAGAAGAGAATGGAAAAACAGACCACACCATACCCCCCACCGTTCACCTCCTCCCTCCACTGCCGGTTTCTCTCTCTCACTTTCTCCCTCTCCCTCTCATTGTCAGTCTTTCTCCCTCTCCCTCTCATTGTCAGTCTCTTGCCCCACCTATCCACCACAGTTGTGTTTGTGGCCACTGGATATGGTTGCTCTAGCTCGCTCTCTCTCCCGCTCTCTCTCTCTCTCAAACACACACACACACACACATATATATATATCAGATCTGTTTAAGTTAGGTTCCTTAATTTTGCTACTACTCTATTTTCCATTCCCCGTCCATAAAATAACAACTTATACATATATATATATATGTATTTATGCATATATTTAATGAAAATGGATGAGAACAAGTTGAAGAAGAAGAGTAGTGATAGAATGTATTCAATTTTTGTCAGTTACAGTGTGTTGTTCGATAGTAATCTGCATAGTTTGAAAAGTTTCTCACTATTAAATTCATACTCTTGTAAGACTTCTCTTATCTCATCTTCAATTTAAGCTTTAAACCGTAGTTTTTTCGCTTAGTTTGAGCACTGGATCAATTAGTTTTCCTTTTATTTCTTGATTTAGAGCTCGATTGAGTGGTTGGTAGATGTTCTTACCTGCTTTTTTGTTTAATATTTATGTATAAATTATCATTTCACTCACAGCTATGCCCTTTTTGTGTATTTGGTTGATTTGGGGTTCACACATTTTGATCCTAGTGTGGAGTTGCTGGAGGGGTCATTTCCTTATCAGTTTGTTCGTTGAATTTTTGTAAGTTTTTAGTGATTTTTTTTGTAGGTTTTGGAGATTTAGATTTGTGGGTTTACAAGTTCTTGATTTGGTGCTTGGGAGTAGTGTTTTGGGTCATACTATAGGGAGTTGAAAGATTTAGAGGTTGCCTTTGAAATAATCTAAGTTTGATTTGTTCATGTCTTGACTTTTGTTATATGGTTCAGAGTAAAGCTGATCTAAAAATCAGTGTATTATGCAGAGATTCATGCAAAGGATGGGAAAATATTGCTCACTTTTCAAAGCCAAGGCAGGTCTAGGATGTTCTACGGAGATTCCAAAGCTTGCTTCTTTTTTTTGGTTTTCTTTGATAATTTATTCGATAACACTGAACCCTATTTGCTCAGGCATAAAGGTTTTACTTTTCTCTTGGTGCACAATAAGGACTCTGGAATGTCTGCTCTTGGTTGTGACTGTAAAATGCTTGTTGGGTTGATTAAAATATTGTTTGATTGCAATCCTTGATTTTATTAATCCATTGTTTTTGTGACTAAGATTTCTTTGGCTGAGTTTCGTTCACACTGTATGAGACTCAAATGCCTTGCATTTATTATGGTTGTTAGCAACTTTCTCAAGTGTACATTTTTTGTTTAATTATTTATTTAATACTTTTTTATTAGTTAATTGAGGGGTACACTTGATAAGTTTTTCATAATTTTTGTCTTCAGATATTTCATAATTGGTTTGGCTGAAATAGAAGCTTTCACTTGTCTTCATTGTAAATGATTTTCAATTTTTTTTTTCGGAAAAAATGGTAAATGAAATCCAAAAAAAGAGGATGTACAGAAGTACAAGGGGCATACCCCAGGATATACAATAAGGACAGAGATCATAACAAAACCATGTAGCATAGAGAGCTACTCAAAACAAAAACATGACATCCCAGACAAAGAAACCTGGCTAGTCAGGACAAAAAAATGGAACTAGTTCCAGTTACTAATGATAAAATCAAAATTACTATGGTGCTTCCATTTGATCTTAATAAGAGCATTAATCTGAGAAATCAAGTTCTTAATGGTAATATATGGAGGATAAAATTTCTGTTTGAAGGATCTATTGTTCCGTTCTTTCCATAAACCATAAACAGCAATTCCCAAGCAAATCCGAGGTACCACATGATGTATCCGTTTTCCTTTAAGGTGATGAGCCATCCAAAGCAACGTATCATTCCAACTATGCCCATTCCAAGTCAGTCCACATCTTAACATAAGTTCTTGCCAAACAAGAGAGGAGTAAGGGCAAGCAAAAAATAAATGATCATGAGTTCCATATGAGAATGGCAAAACACACAAGCAAGGGGACCAGGAGTAAGCATAGAAATTCTATCATGGGTGGAAAGCCTATACTGGGCAGCTAACCATAGGATAATACTCTATCTAGGAGTGCTACCTTGGAACCACACTGTGCTATGCCACGGGACAATATGGGAATGATCTCTCAAATGGTCCCAAATAAGGGAAGTATTGAAGGCACCATTAGGGGATACCTTCCAATGCACACTATCTTTGATATTAGAGGGTTTGTAGAAGGTGGTCAACATGGATCTAACCTCATCAAGCTCTATGGAGCGAGATCGAGGCCAAGCCCAATCCCAATCTTTAATGATGGCTCTATGTAAATGATTTTCAAGTTGTCTTCATTGCAAAAGATTTCTTGTACAAAATAATGGAATTGTACAAGAACTGGAGACTTGTTAAAGACATAGTCGTGTCTTTATCTCCTTTTTTTTGTGAGAACCATGATCTTGTTCATTTGACAAGAATTAAGCAATTCAAATTAGTATGTGGATTGTTTATTTGACAAGAATTATGTTATAGTTGGTGTTTGTTGCCTTCCTTCTAGGTTTGTTCATTTGACATTTTGACAAGAATCAACCAAAACAAAGAAGAAAAGGAATTACAATCATTGTTTGTTCCACAAGCTTATAAGGAGTTGATACATTGTCCACTTCCATTTTCAGGTGATATAACAAATTGCATTTTCATCCCGAAGTTCAAGAAACATTTTTTCTTGCATCCCACGTTTTGGTGTCCATCTCGTGTCTGACACAGAGATGGTACCAAAATTAAAATGTCTCTGCTACATAGTCCCATGGTCTAATTTGGTAGTTGCTGTACGTATTTCCCGTGTTCATTTTCAATTGTGTCGTTGAAACCAAAATGAACTGATTGGTAGTAATCATCTCAGTCTACATAAGTTTCATATTTAACTAATTGAAAATGTAGAAATATCCTGCTCTGTGCTCTGTATTCCTAGCTCCTACATAAGAAGGCAGTAAAAAGTGAGGAAGCATTGATTTGATAACCATTAGCTTGCAATAAAGGTTCAGATCACAATCTTTTGTTGATGTTTTAGTTGGCATCTTAGATTTTCTTGTAGGAAGAGCTGGCAGGTATGGATCAAAATATCAAATTGGTGAAGTGACTTGTCTAGATGCAAAAGATCTATCTTTACTTCATTTGGCACTTAATTCCCCATCTCCCATTTTAGAGGTAAAATAGTCATCCCTGCACTTTTAAGAATGGGATGTGGAAAGTGATTTTTACGTACTTAGCTATGATTTTATTTCTTGTATCTTTGACTGATTGAATGTAATAACAAAAGCTGAAATTCTTCCTAGGTCTGGAATTTTGGAGACTACATAATTGTGTCTTCCATGTCTTCTAATTAAGAATTGGAACTCAAATTTCTGCTCGCATGTAAATGCAAGTAGATGCTGTTGTTTTTTTTTTAAACTAGTATTCCACTATGGAAAAACAAACTTGACAAAACCATTTTTTGCAGCATAACAGAAATTGGTTGTGAAAAGTTCATGTTGATCATTTTAGAATCCAAATTATTCTTGTATCTGAACTAATCTGGTGCCTCTTTTACACCCATGTCTTTTTTCCATTTATTCTTTTGCTGTTGCGCGTTGCACATCATGAGAAGGTTGAGTATGAAAGAACAATGGAGACTTCAGTTCTCCTATTTCTCAAGCCTAATGCACATAACAAAACTCTTGAAAAGAGCTTTACAAGTAACAAAAATGTTGTACTTTTAAGCACTTGAAAAATGCATTGCATGATAAGTTCCTCTTCAGTACTAGGCAATCTTTTTGTTCCTTTGTCAACAAAAACTTGCCTCTTATTTTCTTTTTTCGTTTTTAGTGTGTTTACTTTTCTTTGTGTGTTCAGTGCTAAAGCTAAACATACACGTGCACACAGCACAACAGCCACGTACACAGCAGCACGTGCACAGAACACGCACATAGCTGAACATTAGCCAACATGTATCGCACAGCAGCATGTGCACATCAACCCATGTCAACAAAAACTTGCTTCTCTATGCCAGCTTTGTGGACTTTGTCTAGCAGATTATTTGCAGCTCATTTCATTTACCCGATATAATCTTATACATGAACGCATTAAGTTATAAATAAACAATCATTTCAGTGTTACCTTTTTTGAGACTATTCTAAATGGTTTACATGATCTTTAAACTGAATAACTCTTTCTTACATATTGCAGTTGGAAACTTTGAAGATAGTTCAATAGAGATCCCAACTAAAGCTAAAGTAGTTCTTGGCTCCTTAAGAACTATGGCTGCTCAAACAAGTATTTTATTTTTCTTTTGTTTGAGATTTTGGGAAGTTCTAATATTGTAATAACTCTGGTGTACATTCTGATTGTTAAATTCATTTGCTTGTAAATTAAAATTTTTTTTCTAAATATCCATTATTAATGTGTCTTTTACTTTTTTTACTTTTTTTTTTTTTTTAGGGAACGACAATTTGTGTTTATAGGTAATTGAATTGCAACTCTATAGCAAGTTAGAATTTTTTTTCAGATATGTTTTAAATTTCTTTTAGAATTGTCACCACTTGAAAGAGTGACAAATTTTTTGTTTTTTTTTTTCTGAATTGTCACCATATTTGTCACGGTGCAAGAAGTGACAAATTGAAGTATTTGTCACTAAATTTGTCATGGTTTGGAGCAGTGGCATTTAAATTTATTGTCACCAACATTGTCACCGCAAATAGTAGTGACAAATTTAATATTATTGTCATGGTTTATAGCAGTGACAAAGGGAAGGAAATTAACCCTTTAAGGGGTCCTCAAATGGGCAATGACAAATGAAATTGTCACTGCTAAGAGAAGTGACAAATATTTTTGTCACCCTCGGAGTTGTCACGATCAGGAGCAGTGATAAAGGCCCTTTGTCACTTCCTAGAGTAGTGGCAA
The DNA here is from genome assembly GCA_033977485.1 of Hydrangea macrophylla. Lineage (NCBI taxonomy): Eukaryota > Viridiplantae > Streptophyta > Magnoliopsida > Cornales > Hydrangeaceae > Hydrangea > Hydrangea macrophylla. The sequence continues at coordinate 57,277,833 of CM066997.1, read as the reverse complement.
ATCGGCCATTCTGGTGCTGTGTTTGATAATAATATGTCATATTCAAATCCTTATAAACAATGCCTCCAAGAGGAGATCATCCCTTTTAAACCGATTGGGAAGCCCATCACAATCAACCGCTATGTAACTCTTACAAATTGATTTGTGACTCTTGACACTTCAGTCTTCAATGTCTTCATTAAAACTCTAAGGGGAGTCTCTTAATGAAACATTAGTCTAGTGTTTACCATGAAGTAGAATCAACGACATCAGTTTCAAGTAGTGCCTTGGAGGGTAAGTCACTCTCTAATACGTCTCATTGATTTTATCCTCTAGGAGGTTCATATCTAGTAACCAACGAATAGAACACCGTCCGAAGAGAATGATCATAGATGAATTTGTGACTCGCGAAATCCTATTCATTTTACAATGAACTATTGATGGAAGACTATGAGGTTACATGAACTGTAATGCTATCTCCACTAGATAATTTAAAATAGAGGATTTTTATGCCATCCATACTTACACGTTTCAATTTTAAATTTCTCATATTTAATAATATGTTAAACTTTAGATTGCTCTTAAAATAAATAATTTATTTAAAAAAAAGTTTTAAGTGAAGTATGGGTCCATAAAGATGTTCAGCACATTTATATCAACTATATAAAATTATGAACATTAAATAAAGAGTTGCATAATGTGGGTACCCGAACCATGGGGCCTAGAAGGATTAAGCCCACTTGATTGATCCCATTTCATTCCTCGTGTCAACAAGCACGAGTGAGGCTCACCACCCTTCATTAGCCTTTATCCGATCCGACAGATTTGGATTACTCGTATTTAGATTCCATAGGGCTTTATATCCAACTCGAGCCAACATTGATGCCCATGATCCATATCCGAGACTACATGAGTGAGTAATCCATATATGTATATCCCACAAGGCTAAATTCGGAGAGATTCTCACTTATAGAGTCGCCACTTGGATTGATAAGGGAAACCAAGAATACTAAATTTATGAAGTCCGGTGGATAGAGAGCACTACTCCGTCATCACTAAAGAACTCGGTTCAGGGGTTAAGGTACGAAAGAGGAAAGAGCTAGATCATGCTAAAAAACCCCCTCTCACCCCATCGAGGGATGGGCCTTTAATCAGCTTTCAAGGTGTTCGACTAGAGATTATGAAGACTTTGCACTACTACAGTCCGAATAAGTTATAAAAAGCTAATAAAAGAAAAGCGTGCAAGAAATTGTACATATATCACACAATGCACATGCTAAAATAGTAATTCAAGGACTTAACGTATTGCTATGCTCCCCCATGTATACGAAAGGTAATAAAAAGGAAAGCAAACGTGCAAATCACTTTCAAAACCTAGAAAAATGGGATATCTAAGCACAAGTATAATATAAGGAAATTAAACTGGTTTTATCCCCCTAGTCATGCTTCTAGGTGATCTAGGAAAGCAATAAATAAGGAAGGTGAAAGGACTTACCTGAGATAGCGCAGCATTCCTTATAGCATCCTAATTAGCCAAGGTTCGGATAATACAAGCATAACAACCAAACACGAACACTATGTGCATGTGTGCATGTGTAACTTTTAATCGGAATATCTCGCTATTCTATGTGTGGATAGTGTATATGTGTATGCATGGATGCATGGATAAACGTGAATAAGATAAACTAAGTTAAACTAGGTTAGATAAGAATAAGCAATAAGAATTAGGGTTTCATGGTCCCTAGTAATATTGGAATAGCCATGGCTTGGCTACCAATTCCACTAGCGATAGCCTATCCACAAATGGAATAGTAGGCTAACCTAAAAGCTTAGAAAATCTAAACTACTAAGAAAAAAAGAATGAAAAAGAACAAACAGGAAAATAGATCTAAACTAAGAACTACGAAGATCAAAACTATGGAAAACAATAAAACAAGGAAAGAAAACAAGCAGAAGAAACCTACATTCTCATTCTCAAGATTCAAGGCTAGCTTACCTCAAGAACTTTGCTTAGAATCTTCCTCTGGCAGAGCTCCGTTACCACCGTGATCTCTAATATCAGAACCCTAAAACTAAAATATTAAAAAATTCCTAAGAACTTTGATGAGTGCTTTGAAATCTTCCTATGGGGTTTCCTTGAGCTCAAGTTCTCAGGATTTTCTGGTGCCTTCGATGGAGAGGGGAAGGCCCCTATTTTTAATTTCAATTCTAGACTATGATTTCTATGTTTAAGCAATGTCAGATGGAAATACAAGGTTTAAAGGCTTGTACCTAGGCTATTCAAGGTGTACCTAGGAGGTTTTGGTCGTACTTGTATGTGATTGGCCGAATTTATGGTAGTTCATGCAGATTGGGACCTAATCAATGGATCAAAATCGATCTTGGACTGAGTACCATAGTCACCCTCTCTGAGAGCTGTACAGCCCTATTGCACCGCAACTATGGCACTCGGCATCGGAAGGTTGTGTTTTCTACCCTGACTTCCCGAACTTCATTCTCTCACCTCGGTTTTCATTTTTAGGCATGTGATATACCGTTGGAAAGGTATGGAAGTCTAGTTTTTAGTACTTTTTGTATCATTTAAAAATAACTTGAAGATTTTGAATTATAATGAAAAAGGTGAGGCTGACTCGGGAAAGGAGCTAACTGGAGATGCACAGAAGAGCCATTTTGGCACAAAAAATTCTCCTAAGCAGTTTTTGGCCAACATGTAGTCTCAGAGTATCATTTTAAGCTAATGTTGGAATATTTTGTAAGGGGAGCTCTCTATATCCCACCCCGAGGTTCGAAATTTGCTCAGTAAAGGCGATTTTTGTATTTCATGTGAAACGGCTATCCTAACTTGGATTTTTGTCTTTAAATTGAGTTTCTAATGTACCTAAGTCTTCCTAGAGGTTAATCTAACATATCTAAGAGATCACGGTGCTTCATGGAGCTCTGTTTCAAACAATCAATACATCCTAATTCCAGTCATAGGGTTGTTCTTGAGGCGGGGTTCCTTCTATCGAAGGGACGAACCAAAATAGGGTGTCTACACATAAATAAAAATAAATGCAATTGAAAGCCCTTCTCTCACATGGTTGTCTTCATTTTCTCTTCATGGCACATCTTCATGAACTCCTTCATGATTGCTCAATCTTTCTTGATTGTAACGATGTCTCGACACTAACATACCTTTGTTCCTAGACCTCTAGCGATGTGTACAGTGATCTAAGGAAAAAGTAAATGCATAGTAGCCTAGGGAAACTACTACATCTCTCCTTTGCACAGGAGTAGAGCTATAATGCCATTTGCAATTTTCCATAAAACCATAATATTAAAAAAAATATTGCAATGAGAGATTAGGGTTTTTATGGACTGCAAGCAAAAGGTTAGCACATGCATGCGTAGACAATATATATCGCATGCATTCATTTTAAACGCATTCAAAATAAGACCAACAAAGTTAATTTATGGATCTTTAGAATAATTTAAATCTAATTTAGATTAAACATGATTTGGTCAACATGATAATATTACTTTCTTCTAAAGCAACAATTCAAACTCACCCCTTCCCTTCTGTAAAAAAAGGTTTCCTTAAGAATTAAAAAGAAATTATATTATAAATTTTGGAAACTTGTAAAAACAGCTCTTAAAAAAAATTTAAGTTTCCAAACAAAATATATGTATATACATATTGGTTATAAAAAAAATAACTAGAAAAAGATTTAAAACAATTAGGGTTGAAATATATATATAATCTTGTCAGAATCAAGATATAAAAAGTGTTCTTTACTTTTCAAAAGATTTGCAGTGTGGAAGTAAAGGTCGAACCCATAGAGATTGATTACTACAGCTCTTAATTTTAAAACCTAAGTCTAATTAACTAAGAAAAACGGATTTGATTTGGATTTTAATTAAACTAAGAACAGTAAAACTAAATCTAAACTATGAAAGCAATTAAAGTTGTTTAAACGATGTTTAAGGGAACCTAGGATTGCAAATCCACCACTAGCTTCATAATAGGAATATTTATGAATTACTTTAGCTTATTAAGTTGGATGAATATGGGGAATTGTAGCTACAAGCCCAATTCCTCCGACAAGAAGATAATCATGGTTCAAGCACCAACATAATCCATCTTCGGTTAGCACGAATTATCCCACACAAAGCTAGGGTTGTGATCTAATCCGTCTAACCTAGGCATGGACTATTCGGATACTTGATAGGACGAATCAATAGAGTACCATCACATGTAAACAACCTAAACAAGCACAGCAAGAATAGATCGTTGAGCACATCACAGTCAAAATAGATCTAAGACAAGAATAAATTCTGAAAGCAATGATTTAATCACTAGAAGTACGATTTATTTATAAAAATCCTCTAAACATGTGACTGTCATCCATACATAATAGAACTAAAATAAAAACATAAATAAAACCCTATTACTCGTCTAGGGCTTCATTGAAACCCTAGATCTATGATCTAGCCGTCCATGGAAGTGATAGATGGCAAGTAGTTGATGGAGGAGGCCATGGAAACCCTTGGTCTTCTTCTTCTTCTCCTTGCTTCCCTTTCTTCAATGGCTGGAAGTATGGTTGTAGAATGTGTATGTATGGGTGTGTAACAATTGTCAACCCTTCAATTGAAGTAAAATAGAGTATATATAGATTTAGAACAAGTTTTGGAAGCCTTTACAACCCCAAACGGATTGAAACTGATGTAATTTACAATCTGGACGTCATTCAGCAGTTTCGTTTGCACAGGAGTCTTCAGTACACTGAAATACGCAACTTTTGTTTTTACCCATATCGCACGAGCGGGTCGCACGAGCGCGACAATTGGGACTTCGCGCGCGCGGATCGCGTGAGCGGTTTTGGGATTCTCGCGCGAGCGGATCGCGCGAGCGATTCTCGGATTTTCGCGGGCGCGGGTCGCGCGCGCGACTTGGCTTTTTCAGCTTCTTTTCTTCTGCTTTTTCACCCTGTTTAGCCTGATATACTTGATTTCTTCCAAAACCTGTCAGAAAATAGAAAACGGAGTAAAAATATACAAAAACAGGATAAAAAAGTACTAACAAATGCTCGTTAAGGCGTATAAATAGGATTAGTTCTCTCCCGATCACACCCCCAAACCTACATTTTGCTAGTCCTCGAGCAAAACTAAAATAAAAACTAAACTACTCATAAAAATCTACTCCATTTTCGCATGGATCACGATTGCATTTAGCGTATGCAACAAGCCTTTTAAACCTCTAGGTGTCCCTAGTCGGACGAGTGAAGTCTCGTGAGGGTTCTCATCAACAAGTCATCCACAACCATTTTTATTAACTTGTAAATTTAAAAAGTTTTATTCAAACGAAAAACAAAACAATCAATATTCCTTATCATAGAACGATGATTCAAAATAGAATAATGAACAAGAAGAAAACGGAATCAAACGTTCACCTACGTCCTGAAAAACAATCCCAAGTACGTGAATCGTATAAATCAATAGAATTTCTCATAAAATTGCACGTGTGTGATATGGTAGTCAAATGAACACGCGCATGTCATGAACTTGGAATATAACTCGGATTACCATCCAACTATGCTTCGACTACGAATCTCACAATGTCAATTACACTCTAAAATGAAACACTCAGAAATATGTGTAATTTCTCTAGTATACGTGAGCAAAGGAGTTATGTTTTCAAGACGAATAACGTTCACATACGACACGAAAAAGACGCATAACACGAAAGAACAATAGTCTCATGAATAAGATGCCAACAATCAAGAAAAAATAATCATTACCATGTTTTAATCCCCCTCCCATCGTTTACATATCAAAACCATGTTTCCTAGGATCAATTAGGACTTTTCAAAGGTTGTAACGTGGCTCAGGTAATGAAAGAGGATAGAAAGGATTAATTGGGTAGGTTTACGAATGGCATTGTAAGGCATGTTCGATCTCTTTCATTCTTCTTCTACAAACTTTTCATCTTTTCTTTCTTTTCATTCCTTTTCATTCATTCATTTTTCTTCTTTTCTTTCATTTTTTTTTTCAACCTTCTCTTCTTTATTTTGTTTCTTTTCCTTTTTCTTTTCTCGCTTCTCAAATGACTATGCATTGAATACCAAGCAACTACCCCAATAACATCTTATTTTCTTCTTCTTCATCAACACATCGCCTTAATACTACTAAAAGTTGATCACTCTTCTAGTGGTATACTCCAAGTCGATCAAATTGGAGCTTTTAAAGAGGATAATGGTGAACAAAGAAAAAGAGGCATTGTAACGGCTCAAAGGGGCGAACTAAGGAAATTTTATCTTTTATCGGCCGGTAGTAAACAAAGAAGGCCTAAACTCATTTCCTAGGGTAATACGGTTCTTCAATATTTACAATGGAAGATTATTTAGCATGGTAACAAATATTTTAACTTGACTATCAACCAAAACAAGAATAATGAGACTAAACAACGAGTTAATGCGCTATTTCAATGAAATTCGATAAACACAATATGTACTTATAACCCTCGAAAAAGAAAAGATAGGCTCAAAACCTCACCGGGTCTAGTCTCCACCATGTGTTATTTAGAAATCCGAATCATATTATAGTTCACATCAAACATGTATTCAAGCGACTACGTGCAGTGCATAGGTTTGTGCGCAAATCTATGATATAAAACTACGATTTGAACAATACATAACTTAAAACATTATATCATGACTTCAGCAAATATTTAGTCACATCTTCTCTTATTTATCATTCTATAACAATCATAGTTACATAACAAGAAGTATCAAATTAAGATTGCAAAAACGTCGGTAACATCGTTTTTTTTAAACACACTTATTGAAAAAATTTCAAAATTTTGCATAAAATGATGTGCATGTGTGCATACCCCCAAACCTAAACCTTTCATTGCCCCCAATGAAACAATAAAGCGAAAGAAAGGAAAGTAGGTAAGGAAGGAACGATAGTACCTCAATCTCGGCAATGACACACAGGTAAATGTATAAAAATATGGCGATAAAGTTCAAATGTACCTGTTAATACTAGATAAAAAGAAACTAACAAAAGAATATTAAAAGTAAATGAAACCAAAATATAAAATATAAATCTAAAAACTAAGCTAAACTAAACTAAACTAGCAAATGGAAAAGAAATAAAACAAAAAAGTATAAATGTAACAAGGAAAACAACGAACACGAACTAAACTGAACCAAATAAACAAAAACAGAAAAGAAACACAAATAAAATAGGTAGGGGGAAGGATATAGAAAACAAAAGGAAAAAAAAAGGAAAATGAGGAATCGCGCGAGCGGCCGTCGCGCGCGCGAATTCCTGGATTTTTTTTTTTTTTTTTTTTTTTTTTTTTTTTTATGAAAATCTCGCGCGAGCGAGGTACCTCGCGCCCGCGATATCTGGCGCGATAAAATGCTGAGAGCTCATATAAGGGAAAAGAAAGAAAAGACACTAAGGCACATTCTCGCGCCAGCGGGCTGCGCGAGCGGGCTGCGCGCGCGAGAATGGTATTTTCCATTTTTTTGGTTAAATTATGTATACACTATTAAAATAAATTAATTCCAACCCCCAAACCTGTCCAGAATGTCCAAAACAGACCCAAACAGACTCAAAAACATCCAAAAATAAGAAAAACGAATGAAATAAAGCTTGGGTTGCCTCCCAAGAAGCGCTAACTTTTACGTCTTCAGCTAGACCGTTCTAGCTCAAGGCTTTATGGAGGCCGTAAATCGGACTGTGTACCCCTAAGGATGTCAGGTAAAGCTCGATGGTAAGCAGAAATTACGTCGCTTCGAATTAATTCAATCGACGCTTTGTCAGTATGTTCAAATCGATTTCTTACCTTTCGAGTAGATTCAGCATTAGGGTCCGAAGTATTGGGATTCATCCACTCATCATCCTCTATATTATTACCCGCACTTATATTTATTACGTTCTTAGGCTCAATATTATGTTTAACCTCACTACCCTCCACACATAGGTAATCGTCCTCTTTAGGAGGTTGATCGACCGCATTAAAAACATTTAATTTTAATTTTATATTTCCGAACGACACTTTCATCACCCCTGTTCTACAATTGACACGTGCATTGGTCGTGGCTAAGAATGGACGACCAAGAATGACAGGAGTATGTTTCCTAGCATCTAGCACGGGTTCAGTGTCAAGGACCATAAAATCAACGGGATAGAAACATTGATCCACTTTTACTAGTACGTCTTCAACGATTCCTCTAGCTATTTTAATAGAACGATCCGCTAATTTTATTGTAGCGGCCGTAGGTTTAAGTTCACCTAGTCCTAATTGTTTATAGACGTGATAAGGTATGAGATTAACACTAGCACCTAAGTCAAGGAGAGCCCTATGAATGATAGTGTCACCTATGACACATGAGATAGTAGGCGTACCAGGATCCTTATACTTTGGAGGTGAATGTTGAAAAATAGAACTTACCTTTTCCGTGAGGAAGACCTTTTTAGGTGTATGACTCCGCAATTTGCATTTTTGAGTACATAGGTCTTTTAAACATTTAGCATAAGCGGAAATTTGTTTTATAGCATCGAGGAATGGAATATTGATTTTAACTTGTTTAAACACCTCGAGTATATCCTCCATTTTTGACCCTTTCTTGGGCAAATGTGACGGTCCCTCAACATTAGGTGGATATGGCATTCTCAGAATATGATTAGTCAGGGCCGGTTCATTTTCTTTTCCACTTTGATTCACATCCTCACCCCTCTCTTTATTAGAGTTGACGTTCACATCTACCACATTCTCATTCTTATTAGGGGTTTCTATCACCTCCTCTCGTGTAGTCATCCTAGTTGAGACGGCGTTTACTTGTTCATTCGACCCCTTAACCTCATATTGTCCCTTAGGTTTTTGAATTGTTTGACTAGGCAACGTCCCATCGTTTCTACGACTCACTACAGTAGCTAGTTGTCCCATTTGGGATTCAAGCTTCGCAATGGATTGTGTATGAGAGTGCACTATTTGTGCTTGTGCCTGTACTTGCGTTTCAATTTTATTAAGGGATGCCAACACCTTTTCCTCAAAAATGTTACCCCTTGGAGGGTTCGGATTAGGATGCGGTTGTTGGTATTGATTAGGTTGAAACTGAGGTCGATAAGCATTCGGAAAATTCGTCGCCTCATTAGGATTATTATTATTATTATTTTTCCAAGAGAAGTTAGGATGGTTTCTCCATGGCGCATCCGGATTGTTAGTAGTTGCATTATAATTATTTCGTGGGTATTGTTGAATAGAATTAATGTGTTGCTCCACGAATTCCGGAAATTGACTCGTCGATGGACATGCAAGTATCGAATGTGAAGGATCAGAACATAATGCACAAATTTCACGAGCGGGTGAGGCTGTCGTTTGGTTCATTGTTAAAAGTCGGTCAAGTTTGTTAGATAGTTCTTTTATTTCAATTGATTGACTTGACTCGAACTTTACCTCCCTCTTAGGTTGTGGGTATCCCTCAGAACGGACAGACACCGTTTGGTGCATCGAATTCTCGCTTAACGTTTCAAAAATTTTCCAGGCCTCATCGGCACTTTTGTGTAGGAAGGTACCCGCACAAACAGCATCGACGGTGTTCCTAACAGAGGGAATAAGCCCCTCGTAGAAGACCTGAACAAGTTGCCACTTAGGAACCTGATGATGTGGACACGAACGTAATAATTCTTTAAATTTTTCCCACGTGTCGTAGAGTGATTCCCCATCTTGCATCACAAAGTTTGTTATAGATTTTCTTATCTGATTCGTACGCATAATCGGGAAAAACTTTTGTAAAAATGCGGTGTGTAAGTCTTCCCATGTTCTAATTGTGTTTGGCTCCAAAGATTGGAGCCAATATTTAGCTTTGTCCTTTAATGAGAATGGAAAGAGCCGCATTTTTAATTCATCATCAGTAAGATTCTGAATTTTCAAAGTGGAGTATATGTCCTGAAAATCTCCTAAGTGTTTATAAGGGTCTTCATTTAGACGACCATGGAATGATGGAAGTAGCGAGATGGTAGACGACTTTATCTCAAAGTGGGATGCCGTCGCCTCCGGTAATTCAATACATGTTTGTGGCGTGTAAGTCGTAGGAATAAAATAATCTTTAAGCGGAGGAGGTGGTGGTATATTAGGATTATTCAAATTATTTCCGTTGTTATTTTGATTGTTATCGTTATTATTTCCAACGTCTGCCATTTTAATCGGTTCTATGTTATGAAAGCGTGGTTTCTTTAGTCTTGTAAGAGTACTACGTATTTCAAATTCAAATAAAGACGTTGGTTTTGGTGTCAAATCGTCGTCTATTACAAACCTAGTTCCAGAAGTTAAGTTTGAAGACTTGTTAAGTCTTAATGTACGTTCAAGTTCAGAGTCAAAAGGTTTTAATTCCGGTTTGTTTGAACGTGTACCTAACATAAACTAAAACAAAAGAAAAGAAATTAAAAACAAAGACTAACTAAACAAAATAAACAAATAACAATCACGCAAATAAGATAACAAGCACTCAACTACTATGATGCATGCAAATTATCCTGTAATGCAATGACCGCATCAAGCCCAGCGCCCCGGGTTTCCTAGCTAATGCAGTGCAATTAACCCTAAACTAATGCAAATAGTGCGTCACAGCGCCCTGACTTACAGTGGTTTAAAGCAAAGTTAAAGCGAGCAATTTACTTAATTCTTATTTGTTTTATTTCGCGTAAGCTCCTTTGATGTAATTAGCTACTCCACCCGGAAACGTTGACTACAAAATAAAAGAACAAGTTAGTAACTAAAAATAAAACGAAAAATAAGAAAAGGAAACCTAATCTAATATTTACGAATTAACTAAACTACGATTCTAAAACTAAAGGTAGTAATGCAATCCCCGGCAACGGCGCCAAAAATTAATCTTGTCAGAATCAAGATATAAAAAGTGTTCTTTACTTTTCAAAAGATTTGCAGTGTGGAAGTAAAGGTCGAACCCACAGAGATTGATTACTACAGCTCTTAATTTTAAAACCTAAGTCTAATTAACTAAGAAAAATGGATTTGATTTGGATTTTAATTAAACTAAGAACAGTAAAAATAAATCTAAACTATGAAAGCAATTAAAGTTGTTTAAATGATGTTTAAGGGAACCTAGGATTGCAAATCCACCACTAGCTTCATAATAGGAATATTTATGAATTACTTTAGCTTATTAAGTTGGATGAATATGGGGAATTGTAGCTACAAGCCCAATTCCTCCGACAAGAAGATAATCATGGTTCAAGCACCAACATAATCCATCTTCGGTTAGCACGAATTATCCCACACTAAGCTAGGGTTGTGATCTAATCCGTCTAACCTAGGCATGGACTATTCGGATACTTGATAGCACGAATCAATAGAGTACCATCACATGTAAACAACCTAAACAAGCACAGCAAGAATAGATCGTTGAGCACATCACAGTCAAAATAGATCTAAGACAAGAATAAATTCTGAAAGCAATGATTTAATCACTAGAAGTACGATTTATTTATAAAAATCCTCTAAACATGTGACTGTCATCCATACATAATAGAACTAAAATAAAAACATAAATAAAACCCTATTACTCGTCTAGGGCTTCATTGAAACCCTAGATCTATGATCTAGCCGTCCATGGAAGTGATAGATGGCAAGTAGTTCATGGAGGAGGCCATGGAAACCCTTGGTCTTCTTCTTCTTTTCCTTGCTTCCCTCTCTTCAATGGCTGGAAGTATGGTTGTAGAATGTGTATGTATGGGTGTGTAACAATTGCCAACCCTTCAATTGAAGTAAAATAGAGTATATATAGATTTAGAACAAGTTTTGGAAGCCTTTACAACCCCAAACGGACTGAAACTGATGTAATTTACAATCTGGACGTCATTTAGCAGTTTCGTTTGCACAGGAGTCTTCAGTACACTGAAATACGCAACTTTGGTTTTTACCCATATCGCGCGAGCGGGTCGCGCGAGCGCGACAATTGGGACTTCGCGCGCGCGGATCGCGCGAGCGGTTTTGGGATTCTCGCGCGAGCGATTCTCGGATTTTCGCGGGCGCGGGTCGCGCGCGCGACTTGTCTTTTTCAGCTTCTTTTCTTCTGCTTTTTCACCCTGTTTAGCCTGATATACTTGATTTCTTCCAAAACCTGTCAGAAAATAGAAAACGGAGTAAAAATATACAAAAATAGGATAAAAAAGTACTAACAAATGCTCGTTAAGGCGTATAAATAGGATTAGTTCTCTCCCGATCAATATACATATATATACATAGCAGCTATGGCTGCCATAGTTGCTTCCCATGCAGGAAACGGAAGCCCCGAAGGACCACCATGTGCGAGCAGCCAACGCAGAAGTATTGCACAATCAGCAGTCCAAAAACCACTATGCCCAGGCCTTGCGCAAGCCATGTTCAGCCACTGCACTGCCCACGCATAGCCAGTAGTCCGATGACCACCTTGCGCAGCCCATGCGTTTCCTTGCATAGCCCATGTGCTACCTGGTGTAGCCTTGCACATATACTATGCACACAATAGTCCGAAGACCACCATGCAAGCAGCCTAATGCCTAGCCATGGATAGCCCATGAGCATCCTCTTGTGGATGGCTATACCACAAGATCGAAACCCTAATGGGTTTTGTACCCATCCCTACAACTTTTGCAAGACAAGAGTCATCATAGCTGAAACCCTAATGGGTTTAGACTTTGCGATCATGTACATAAACTTTGGGTATCAAGGAAAATTTTTTGAGATCATATAACAATGACAAAAAGGAAAAAAAAAGATTGAAATTACCATACATAGAAAAAAATATCCATGTATTGAAGATGGTAAGGGCCGAAGGTCTTAGGCCACATTTGTTTCACAAGATTAAGGGTGGGATAGGGGGGATTGGACTAATAGTTTATTTTAATTAAATAGTTCGGCGTTTGGCAAGGCCACTACTCGAGGCTAGTTGTCCATTTTAAAAGAATAGTCGACAAAGTTTTACCATGGGGAGGTGGTTTTATTAGTCCCAGGATTATCAATTGAAAGGGACAAATTGTCTAATCCCCTCTGTGTCATTCAAACGTGGCCTTAGGGTCCAAACCCTAATGGCCGAAACCATCATGATCCATTATCATGTTGAGAAGTTATTTTAGAATTCCATGAATTAATCATACTAAGGAATATGTTAGGCTCTAACACCAATTATTGGAAACGTTTTCCAATCGCAACAAAAAAATCGTTTTAAAATAATTTTAAAACAGATCAAAATACTTATTCGATTACATACGATTGAGAAGAAGTGAGAGAAGAACTTCACCTTTGAAGATTATCTAAATCTTAAAATGAGAACTCTTCGTATTCTTCACTCCTAGCAGTCTTCACTTCTATGGCTTCTAGATACTATCATGGAGGATAGGGTTTATGTGGGAAAGCCTAAAGGAGAAGATGACTATAGAGATAGGAAAGAGAGAGAGAGAGAGAGAGAGAGAGAGAGAGAGAGAGTTTGGCTAGGGCTTAAGCCAACAAGTGACTGACCCCCTCTCTCTACCTTACATATATATATAGAGAGAGATTGTTATATCTCTATCTCTACCCTAGTCCCCTAATCCCCGCCTCTAAACACCTGTTAAGCTAGAGATGGGAGCTGTAGGGTCTAATAATCTGGCTTAATTAAAGCTAATTTCCATCTAACTCAACTCTTAAGCTAAGAAATAATTTTAATTAATTATTATCAACACCACTATATGATAATAATTGAACTACAGGTTTAATAGACATAATTACTCGAAGATAAAAACCTAGACTTGCATAATAAATACAATGATGTTCCTCTACCATCGTATTCATTGTAATTATCTCCGGGATTAGTGCATCAACTATACTGTCAACTCGGAGTTAATTATTTCTTATTATCCTTAAGCTCCAGTAACTTCTTAAATTTTAGAACATGTCAACAACGACTTGCTCACAAGACTGTAGCTCTCAGTAATTAACCCAATGACATTCTTAAGGGAATACTTACTCTTTAGAAGAGGTAGATTCCTTCTTGACAACTAGTGTTCACAATACTCTTCACTTAACTACCCAAGATATCCAGGTGTTGATCTCTGAAGACCTCACTGATCGATAAGTCAAAGTAATCAAGTTAATAACTTGTGTACACTGTCGTCTTAGGATTAAGAACATATGCCTTATACTAATTTGAGTACCTACTGACCTATAACAATTAATCATTAATAGGTTTAACTCAATGTCCATTAATGTATCTGACACACTAACACATTAACTTAGAGTCACTACTCTAATGAATGAGATTCATCAATAATCACATAGAAGTTAATGTGTTACAGTCTAGACCTAATAACACTACAACAAAAAGTGGTTTTAGTGAGAATTTATTTTCCTCGCCAAAAGCTAGTGTTTTCTCCCCAAAGCCTTTTGCGAGGAAATAAGTTTCTCGCCAATTTTTTGACTATAGGGTTGTCTTCTAAAATATCTGGCGAGAAAAAAAGATTCCTCCCCAAAGAACACTTTTTAGCAACAAACTTTTGGATACGAACCCCGCCAACAATGTGACGAAACCCGTAACACGATTAATGCCTTAGACCGTTCTACTATCAGATTCAAATGGAAACCGCGACCCAACACCTATAACAGATGCGAACCTTGGTATAAAGGATGAAGACGCCACAATCCAGGATGGAAAACTCGATTGATAAGTCCAGGTATGAACGCCACAGAGTAAATCTGATAAGTTCGAATAGTTCTTTAAAGAACCAAGGAGAAAACTCTCACAATATTATTAATGATCAAAACTAAATATTACAAACCCTAAACTGTTTACATAGCTGAGGCTTACAGTTGGGCCCTATAAGCCTATGAAATATTATGGGGCAATATAATTCACCCCAAAACTAAAATAAAAACAAACTAACAAATATGAAAAGTTCCTAAATTTGCATGCAAGCCTATAATTTATTCTAAAGCTTTAATCATGGACACGCAGCCTTGTGGTTCACTAGTATCCTCCTTTAGGCCACAAAGATTAGTCTCAACCCAAATTTGTTGAACCAACCCATTGAGATTGTCCTTGAACCATTTTGCTCACACCCTTGTAACTGGACCAATTGACACGTTGTTCGGGTCTGCATTCCACCTTGTAGCCGCCATGTTCTCATCATTCCCCTCCTCTTGAAAAGGATTTGTCCTCAAATCGTCACCTACATCAAAAGGAGATAAATCAGCAACATTGGAAGTAGTACTAACATTATACTCACCAGGCAACTCTAGCTTATAGGCATTATCATTGATGTGCTCAAGAACTTGAAAAGGACCGTCGCCTCGGGGAAGCAATTTAGAACGCTTTTGTGCAGGAAATCTTTCTTTTCGTATGTGTACCCAAACCCAATCTCCGAGTTCAAAGATGATATTGTGTCGCCCTTTGTTAGCTTGCGTTGCATATTGCTCCGTTCTTCGCTCAATATTGAGCCTTGCTTTCTCATGAATCTGCTTAAAAAATCTTCTTTCTTTTTGCCATCTAAATTAACACGCTCAGTAACAGGTAAAGGAGATAAATCCAAAGGAGTTAAAGGATTAAAACCATACACAATTTTAAAGGGTGAAAATTTAGTAGCAGAATGGATGGTATGATTATAAGCAAACTCAACATGTGGTAAACATTCTTCCCATGTTTTGATGTTCTTTTTAATAATAGCCCTTAACAAAGTAGATAAAATCCTATTTACTACTTCAGTTTGACCATCAGTTTGTGGATGACAAGTAGTAGAAAATAATAACTTAGTCCCCAACTTACACCACAAGGTCTTCCAAAAGTAACTCAAGAACTTAGCATCTCTATCCGAAATAATTGTTCTAGGCATACCATGTAATCTTACAATCTCCCTAAAGAACAAATTAGCAACATGTGATGCATCATCCGTTTTGTGACATGGAATAAAATGTGCCATTTTAGAAAAATGATCTACCACAACAAAAATAGAATCCCTACCTCATTTGGTCCTAGGCAAACCTAACACAAAGTCCATTGAGATATCAATCCAAGGCTCACTAGGAATAGGCAGTGGTGTGTATAATCCATGGGGTTGCACTCGAGATTTTGCTTGCCTTCAAGTTACACATCTTCCACAAATTCTCTTAACATCTCTTTTCATGTGTGGCCAAAAGAAATGCTCATATAGGATGGCTAGTGTCTTAGCAACTCCAAAGTGTCCCATTAAACCCCCATCATGCGATTCCCTCACTAACAAATCGCTTAATGAACAATTATGAACACACAACTTATTCTCTCGAAATAAGAAATCTTCATGCCTAAAGAATTTACCTAATGCTTTTTTCTCACAATTCCTATACTCTTCACCAAAATTTTGGTCGAATGGATATAATTCTTTAATGTGTTCAAAACCAAGCAATTTTGCATCAAGAGTAGAAATCAATGCATACCTGCGAGAGAGAGCATCTGCAACGATGTTTTCCTTACCTTGCTTGTAACAAATGACATATGGAAATGTCTCAATGAATTCCACCCATCGCGCATGCCTCCTATTCAACTTGTGTTGGCCCTTCAAATGTTTCAAAGATTCGTGATCGGTGTGAATCACAAACTCCTTAGGCCAAAGATAACTCGGACTAACGCATACATTTCCTTGTCATAGGTAGGGTAATTTAAGACTGCCCCACTCAATTTCTCACTAAAGAATGCAATTGGTCGTCATCCTTGCATGAGAACTGCGCCTATGCCAATACCTGAAGCATCACATTCAATTTCAAATGTTTTAGTAAAATCTGGTAAAACAAGTAAAGGAGCATGAGTTAATTTTTCTTTAAGTAATTGAAACGCCTTATCTTGTTCTTCCTCCCATTTGAATCCAACATTCTTCTTGATGACATCGGTAAGTGGGGCGGCTATGCTACTAAAGTCTTTCACAAACCTCCGGTAAAAACTAGCAAGCTCATGAAAACTTTGAACTTGGCCTACACTCGTGGGTGTTGGCCACTCGCGAATCGCATGAACCTTTTCCTCATTAACCTGTACTTTTTGTGCACTAACAACAAAGCCAAGAAACACAAGCTTATCTGTGCAAAAAGTGCACTTCTTAAAGTTAGCAAATAACTTTTCCTTTCTCAAGACTTCTAAAATTGATTTCAAGTATAGAACATGGTCATCAAAGTTTTTGCTATAAATGAGTATATCATCAAAATAGACAACAACAAATCTGCCTATAAAAGTACGAAAGACATGGTTCATTAATCGCATAAATGTACTGGGTGCATTAGTTAATCCAAATGGCATTACTAACCACTCATATAAACCATATTTTGTTTTAAAAGCAGTTTTCCATTCATCTCCTTCTTTCATTCTTATTTGATGATAACCACTATTTAGATCAATCTTAGAAAATACACAAGCACCATGCAGTTCATCTAACACATCATCCAAGCAAGGGATAGGGTGTCGATACTTTACCATGATGTTGTTGATGGCTTGACAATCAACGCACATACTCCACATCCCATCCTTCTTAGGAACTAAAATCACCGGAATGGTACACGGGCTCATGCTTTCTCTCACGTACCCCTTTTCCATCAATTCACTTACTTGCCTTTGCAACTCCTTTGTCTCCTCAGGATTAGCACGATAGGCAGGTCGGTTTGGAATGGAAGTGCCAGGTACGAAGTTAATTTGGTGTTTGATCCCTCGAGTAGGTGGTAAACTGTGTGGAATCTCTTCGGGCATGACGTCACCAAATTCCTGCAAAAGAGAAATAACAGAACTAGGCAAAATGGGCTCCATCTCATTAGTGTTCAAAATTACCTCCTGGTATAATAGTACAATCATTGGCTGATTTAGAAACATCGCTCTTTTGATTTCAATCGCTTTTGCATAGAAATTTGTTTATCTCTCTATTTTTATCTCTCTAGCCGAATCTTCTCGCTTTTTTTCTCTCTCAATTTTCTCGGCCTCTCTTTTTTCTGCACTCGAATTTTCACTCACTTTCTTTTTCTCTTTCTGATGAGAATCAAGGAAGCACTTAATGGGCTGAATTGGGCTGATTATAAATGGATAATCCAAGAAGATTAAGGTGGCATTTTTTTGGGTTGATCTTATTAATTGGGCATAAATTTGAAGAAGATAGGGCTGATTATATTTCCTAATCATATTTATGCATGTGGAAGAATAATGCGCTGAATATAACTTCCAAGATATGGCTATTTATGTTTTATAGTTGGTAGTTGGGAGTTTGTTCATGTTTCTATGTGTTTTTAATGAGTTAAACTATTTTTTTGTATAAGTCTATGTTAAAAAATGTGGTAGCTTTATTTCCTATGGTTGGGAGGATGTTCCAACTACTTGCATTTATTTCCTATGGTTGGAGGGTTGTTCCAACAACTTGCATTTATCCCTATGGTTGGAGGGTTGTTCCAATCCTATATATACTCTTTTGTACGGGCAGATTTATATAATGGATTAAACACAATTCTGAAGTTGAGCTTTGCTCCTCCCCCTTGTTCTTCACAGAACACAATTTTTGACTTATCAATCAGCCTTTCGCATCTGATTGTGGCGTCTTCACACACCATGACTTATCAATCAGCCTTCCGCATCTGATTGTGGCGTCTTCACTAATCTTTGGAATACCCGTGGTTTGCGTCTCTTTATAAGCGTTGGGTCACGGGTTCACTATCACAACAATCTGATTTTAGCTTTTCTGGGTAAACATGTCAATTTTGTTGTTGGGTCTCAATACAAGTTATTGAGGTTCGCATCATTTGGTATCAAAGCTCAGGCTCTAAAATCAGATTATCTATCCATTTTGTTTTTGTGTCTTTGTTTGTGTCATCGTGTTCTTAAAAAAAATTATTCTCAAAAAAAAAAAAAATCTGATCTTTTTTTTTATGTTCTGTGTCATCGTGTTCTTAAAAAAAAATATTCTGATCGTTGTGTTCTTCATTTCTTGTTCTTGTTCGTGTTCTTATTCTTGTTGTATTGTGTCGTGCACAAAGTTACCAAAAAAAAAGTATGATTTTTTTTTCTTGTGTTGAGTCGTGCACTTCAAAATAAAAAAAATTTATCATGTATTTCCTTTGCATGGATTCGAGGACGAATCCTTTGAAGAGAGGGAGAATGATGAGAATCAAGGAAGCACTTAATGGGCTGAATTGGGCTGATTATAAATGGATAATCCAAGAAGATTAAGGTGGCATTTTTTTGGGTTGATCTTATTAATTGGGCATAAATTTGAAGAAGATAGGGCTGATTATATTTCCTAATCATATTTATGCATGTGGAAGAATAATGCGCTGAATATAACTTCCAAGATATGGCTATTTATGTTTTATAGTTGGTAGTTGGGAGTTTGTTCATGTTTCTATGTGTTTTTAATGAGTTAAACTATTTTTTTGTATAAGTCTATGTTAAAAAATGTGGTAGCTTTATTTCCTATGGTTGGGAGGATGTTCCAACTACTTGCATTTATTTCCTATGGTTGGAGGGTTGTTCCAACAACTTGCATTTATCCCTATGGTTGGAGGGTTGTTCCAATCCTATATATACTCTTTTGTACGGGCAGATTTATATAATGGATTAAACACAATTCTGAAGTTGAGCTTTGCTCCTCCCCCTTGTTCTTCACAGAACACAATTTTTGACTTATCAATCAGCCTTTCGCATCTGATTGTGGCGTCTTCACACACCATGACTTATCAATCAGCCTTCCGCATCTGATTGTGGCGTCTTCACTAATCTTTGGAATACCCGTGGTTTGCGTCTCTTTATAAGCGTTGGGTCACGGGTTCACTATCACAACAATCTGATTTTAGCTTTTCTGGGTAAACATGTCAATTTTGTTGTTGGGTCTCAATACAAGTTATCGTGGTTTGCGTCTCTTTATAAGCGTTGGGTCACGGGTTCACTATCACAACAATCTGATTTTAGCTTTTCTGGGTAAACATGTCAATTTTGTTGTTGGGTCTCAATACAAGTTATTGAGGTTCGCATCACTTTCTCTCCTTTTTGAACACTCTTCTTTTGTAACCTCACTTGATCCTCATAAACTTGCTGCGGGGTTAAAGGTACAAGAGTGATCGATTGTTGATTAAGTACAAATGAATATTTGTTCGTAAAGCCATCATGCTTCACGGGCCTATCAAACTGCCATGGCCGCCCTAGCAATAAGTGTCCAGCATGCATCGGTACTACATCACACATCACTTCATCTTCGTACTTACCAATTCGAAATGCCACTAACACCTGTTTGTTCACTCTCAACTCACCACTATCATTTAACCATTGCAACTTGTATGACCTAGAGTGTTTCAGCGTGGACAGCCCTAACTTCTCCACCATTATTGTACTTGCAACATTAGTACAACTACCACCATCAATAATCACACTACATACCTTGTCCTTAAGAGAGCGCCTAGTATGGAAGATGTTTTATCGCTGTACTTCCTCAACTTCTCTTGCTTGCAAACTCAATGCTCTCCTTGCCACCAATGAAAATGCATCTGGGGCAACGTACTCCTCAGGAATGTCCTCCAATGGTGGCATATCACCAGTGTCAGAATCGTCATCCTCAATTTCAAACATTGGCTCGCATCACCATAACCCGCTTGTTTGGACATTGACTTGCTATGTGCCCCCTGCCTTGGCATTTAAAACACTTAATGTCACAATTTCTAGAAGTAGAAGAATTAGATTTACCTTTATTTCCATGGCTGGTCAATTCTTGTTTTTGTTCAGTTTTTGGCTTCACCAAAGGCTGCTTCTCATTTCTTTTCCAAGTATTTGGTTTCCAAGCGGATGTATTGGAATTTTGGCTTGGATTTTGGCTTGGACGTG
The DNA here is from genome assembly GCA_033977485.1 of Hydrangea macrophylla. Lineage (NCBI taxonomy): Eukaryota > Viridiplantae > Streptophyta > Magnoliopsida > Cornales > Hydrangeaceae > Hydrangea > Hydrangea macrophylla. Next base: position 57,257,020 of record CM066997.1, on the reverse strand, counting down.
TGCTGCTGCCCCTCCTCTTGAGTTGATTCTCAATTTTAATAGCCATGTGTACCATATCCTCCAATTCAATATAGTGTTGTAATTCTACTGCATTGGCAATTTCCCGATTCAACCCAACTAAGAATCTAGCCATTGTAGCCTCTAGATCTTCCTCTACATTTGCTTGAATCATCGCAACTTCCATCTCCTTATAATATTCTTCTACACTCCTATTACCTTGCCTCAAACTTTGCAACCTGTTATACAGCTCCTGATAGTAGTAGCTTGGAATGAATCGCTTCCTCATCACAGTTTTCATCTCCTCCCATGTCTCTATTGGATGCTCCCTATTTTTCCTCCTATTTAGTACCAATTGATCCCACCAAATAATAGCATAATCGAAAAATTCAATAGCAGCAAGTTTTACTTTCTTAATCTCGGAGTAATTATGGCAATCGAATACTAATTCCACCTTCTTCTCCCATTCAAGATATGCTTCCAGATCAGTCTTCCCTTGAAACGAAGGAATCTTCATCTTAATACTACCCAAATTATTATCTTCCCGATTCCTAACTTCTCTAAACCTAACTTCTCTACCCCGACCGCCATATCTCCTATGATTATCTATTGACTCCCGATCATTTTCTTCATCAAAGTCTTCCCCAAAATACTCCTCATCTTCAACTCTCACTCGCCTTGGTTGAACTCTCTCCCCTCTTTGCACATTATGAACATTTTGTTGTTGCCTCTGTGGTGTACCCTCTTCAACTCTATCCAATCTCTCATGTATCGGTTCCAATTATGCCCTCATCATCCGCCTCATCTCCCCCACTAAAGCTTGCATTTGTAGATTCGTAACAACCGACTGTTGAGCCTCTTCATTTATGATTCTTCCCTGATCTTGAGCCATAATCCTTGCAAGAATGGATTAGAAATAGAACAGATCCTCACTACACTCCCTCACATGTTTCACTCAAGAATATGATTCACTCGTGTATACACTCAAAAATCAAGGCTTTTACCCTCTTATGTGCTCACCACTCCTGCCTTTTTCCACTCGTAGTAATTTTTACTCAGTTCTTATGAAACTGATCAAACAATGACCAGAATTTCTCAGTAGCAATCCACACCCAAACTAGACCAATCAAATTTGGAAGTTGAAAGCACAACTAAAAACGAACGCGGATGGTTAGGTTTCCAAAAGCACAAAAAAAATGGAATTTTTGGAAAAAAAAATTTCACACTATGGAGTAAGGTCAGATTTGGACTTCTTAGACCCCCAATATTGTAAAACAAAAATAAAATTTTAAGCCGATTTTTTTTCGGCCTACCGATCTCTTCTCTTCTTCTTCTTCTTCTTTTTTTCCTTTTTTTTTTAATAGTCAGAGAGACTTCACAGTGCACATATCTGTTTCAGAAATCCTAATTTCTGAGAAGGAAAAGACCACAAGAACAACAATCACGAGAATGAACAAACACGAAGTAACAAGAGCAAATCACATATCAGATTGCAAACCCTAAACACGAAATACCAGATCGTAATTGAACACCCTTTTTTTTATACGGTTCAAAAACGAGAACGAATAAGAAAATGGAAAAAAAAATAGAAACAAAAACGTATAAGAACAGAACCAGAAGAAACGAATAAGAACAGAAAGGAAAAAGATAGGATAAACCTGAGACTAGAACTGTGCTCTGATACTAACTGACACGAACCTCGCCAACAATGTGACAAAACCCGTAACATGATTAATTCCTCGAACCATTCTACTATCAGATTCAAATGGAAACCGCGACCCAACACCTATAACAGATGCGGACCTTGGTATAAAGGATGAAGACGCCACAATCAAGGATGGAAAACTCGATTGATAAGTCCAGGTATGAACGCCACAGAGTAAATCTGATAAGTTCGAATAGTTCTTCACAGAACCAAGGAGAAAACTCTCACAATATTATTAATGATCAAAACCGAATATTACAAGCCCTAAACTGTTTAAATAGCTGAGGCTTACGATTGGGCCCTATAAGCCTACGAAATAGTATGACCCAATATAATTCACCCCAAAACTAAAATAAAAACAAACTAACAAATATAAAAAGTTCCTAAGTTGGCATGCAAGCCTACAATTTATTCTAAAGCTTAAATCATGGACACCCAGCCTTGTGGATCACTAGTACCCTCCTTTGGGCCACAAAGATTAGTCTCAACCCAAATTTGTTGAACCAACCCATTGAGATTGTCCTTGAACCATTTTGCTCACGCCCTTGTAACTGGACCAATTGGCACGTGGTTCGGGTTCGCATTCCACCTTGTGCTAGCCGCCATGTTCTCATCACTTTTTCCTCGCTATTGAGTAAAAAATTTATCGCTATACTATAATATTTCCTCGCCAAATTCTGACTTGTGTTCACAAATTTGATCATTGCCGACAAAAAATTTCCTTGGTACAGATTTTTTAAATAATTTTCAAGAATATATTTTGCGAAGAAATATTTCGTCACCAATGAGCATTAAAAAATTTACTAAATAGTATTGGCGGCGAAAATTTACGTCAGTACACTTTTTTTTGTCCCAAATGAAAAACTATTTTAGAAGAACCTATTCTTATACCTATTTCTATACCCAACATTACATAATAGTAATTAACACAAGTATCATTACAACACCCTGTCCAAAGCATAGACAAATTTTATTGAATAAATTCTGTTTGGTTATTAAAAAAAATACGTAACCAATTAATACACCGTGTCCATTCAAAACATAAAGTAATGGATGTTAGAAAACACACACACACACACAAACACACACAAACTAATGTTTTCTACTATTCATAACACCTCAACAAAATAAAATTGTTGCCGATCCTCTACCAATCAACCACGTCCACACCAAATCTGCTACAACAACAAATGGAAAGCATTAGAATATTATAAGTTCTTCAAAAACAAAGAACGCGTGAAGTATCAAGTTAAAGACAATTTCTACCAAAAATTTGGCAGAGTTCCATTTGTTTATTTGGCATTCCATAGACCAAATCAATCTTTCTTTCAACATGACAATTGAGCAACAAAAAGTTAACAAAATAGTTAAAATTTCGATATTGGAGTTGTAACTTAGAATATGTATGGAGCACCGTCAAGAATTAAAGGATAATATATTAATCCGCAAAGAGGTTAGTTAGTTCATAAATATTGAATTTATAGTTAATACATATGAGATGTTGAAGTAGAGTTGTAAATAGTTAGCAAATAATAAGTGATGATGCCTAAAACTGGTATGAAGGGTTTAGAGAGAGAAAAGGACGAGAACAATTTGTGTGTGGTTCGGTCCCTTTAACGAGGTAACCTACGTCCACGGTTGCGTCTGTGCGCTCTCAATAGCAGATCACCGGTGGGCCTGGTGAGCTAACAAAGAGGGGCGGCACTACTAGTAATACCGGCCGGGTATATGCGTATTGATGGTGAGTTCTCTATTGTATGCTTGCTTGCTAGAGAATTATTTTCGGATCCCTATTTACAGGGTAGGTGGGCTCTTTTATAGATGCAAGAGTCCAACCGTAGATGGTAAGTTAATAGGATTAGGAAACCTAATCTGATTACACTTGATTGACATAATTTGGGGAAAGTTTCCTAAGTGGTTTAGGAAACTGCCACATTCCATCTTGCAGACTTGTAGTTGGTTTGGGAAACTGCTGGATAGGCCAGGATCGCGGGACGCCGCAACAATTATGCCCAGCCTATTGGTACCAACCGCCCGGTCATGATTGTGTGAGAAGGCGCCGGGTATTCAGTTTAGGACCTCCTGGGCGGGGGAGCTGAGGAGTAAGCCTGACCACTTTTCTTTCTTGATTAGTCTTTCTATTTTGCCTTGACTAACCCCTTTGTATGCTTGCTTTGCAGTGGGAGCAGTTGACTCGCCCAACCTTCCGGATGAGCTACAAGCGAGGATTCTGTCTTTGGTAGAAGACCCGACCGATATTAATAAGGTGTTGACCCGGTCAGGGAGCCCGAAGATCTCTTACAAGCCCTAGGGCTTCACAGCTCCCATCCTCCTGGCGATTATTCCTGGTAAATACCATCTCTTGACCGTCCAGTTTTCTTTGTACTTTGCTGAATTCTAATATGCTCTCTGGTTTTGCAGAAATGGCCCCCAAAAAGAATGCGGCTGCTTTGAAGGAGAAAGAGGCAGCCTTGATGGCCCGTACCGACCAGAAGAGGAAGAAGCCGGACCCCGCCGAGGGCCAGCCCCTCAAGATGATATCCCGGGGGATTTCCATCCAGGTTGAGAAGGAGGCAGCCGCTACCTCCATGCCCGTTGTGACTATTGCTGCTCAACCACCACCTCTCCTTGCTGCCAAATCGTCCGGTGTCTAATTCCGGAGCATGGAGGACACTGCTCACACGGGCCCCTCCTCCAGGCCAGAGGTCGAAACAGCGGACGACATCTGTGGAAGGGTACGACCCGAGCTATTGCAGAATCAAATCGACAAGTGCATTCTGCTAAGCCCCGAGGCCATCATCAGTTGGCTATACAGCATCAGCCACATGGTAAATCTCTTTGCAACATGAACCTTAGCTTTTCTTCCTTGCGTGTACTGACATTGTCTTGTTCTTGCAGATTGGCTGTATTATGGCCGGGGTGGAGACCACCCTTCCCAGCGTTGCTAAGAGGTTGGCCACTGCAGAGGCTAACCTTTCTATGGAGAAGGCTGCCCGGGAATCTGCGAAGTTTGCTCTCACCGTGGAAGAAGAAAAATCCTGGGCAACTGCCCTGGAGCTCGGGGAAATCCGTGACTCTCTGTCAATCGAGCAGGATGCCCGAAAGGTTGCAGAGGCTAAGGCTGCGGCCGTAGAGGCCGGGAGGATCGCCGACGAGGAGGTTGTAGAGACTAAGGCTACAGTTGTGAAGGCCGGAACGATCTCCGTTGAGAAGGTCATTGCAGCTATGACGGCCACGCTCTCAGAGCTTACTGCTGCTCGGGAGACTGAAGCCAAAGAAGCTGAAGAGGAATTCGAGGCTGGGTTCCTCACGGGCTATGCTGACTTGACGAAGCGGGTTGCTGCTGACCAACCTGACTGGGACTTGTTTGGTTATTCCTGGGCAGAGTCCAGTTATTGGAAGGAAGGCCAGGCTGACTCCGAGGTCGCCGCTGAAGCTGCACCAGCCGGGGACCCCTCTGTTGATGAGCAGGCTGTGGAGGTGGGAGAGATGGTGCTTGTAGACTAGTTTTTTTTTTGTGTGATAGTTTTTTTCTTTTCTTGGGGAGGCTACTACAACTGCCCCAGGCTTTGTACAGTTTATTATTTTTTAATTAATGAAAAGGCCCCTGAGGTCAGACTTTCCATTAACTGTTTACTTTATCTACACTGTGCATGTTTTTAATTGCTAGTATCCACTTGATTTTTGGCCAACCTAACCCCTGCCTTAGCAAATGTTTTAAGACCGTAACCAGTAGAACACCTAGTCTTCCTGACCTATTCAAAAGGTAACTGCCCGATCTGCCATAGGAACTTGTCCTGTTTAGCGTCCGGGATCGCCCAGTGTATTATAGGAATACCCTATATTACCGTCCGGGATATCCCAGTGTATCATAGGTGTATCCTATTTTACCGTCTGGGATATTATCTCTGGTCACTGTAAGTACTTAGGAATATCTTCCAAGTTCTTTTAGTGACTGGTGTGATTTCCTATTTTGGCCTAATATTCCCTTGTCCCCCAAGCATTTTGCTAAGGAGGGAGTTCGAGAATGAGTAGCCGTAGGAAACTGACCTGGAACATGGGTGGTTTCACGGTCCTTTGGAGCTTGCCATCGTCGGCCACCTAGGGGTTTGTTCCCATCATCGGCTGGACCAAAGCGAAGCCTTAACTAATTTCCTGTTTAGGTCTAGTATCCTCTTGTCCCCCGAGCGTCCTGTGAAGGCGAGGGCGTGTTGAGGAGCGACCGTAGGAAACCGACCTGGAACATGAGTTGTTGCAGGGTCCTTTTGTGCCTGGGTTCAGAGCCCAAGGTCTTTTTAGTGCCTGGGTTCAGAGCCCGAGGTCTTTTTAGTGCCTGGGTTCAGAGCCCGAGGTCTTTTTAGTGCCTGGGTTCGGAGTCCGAGGTCTTTTTATGCTTTGGTTATTAGCCAAGGTCTTTTTGTGCCTTGGTTGTTAGCCAAGGTCTTTTTGTGCCTTGGTTATTAGCCAAGGTCTTTGGTGCCCCGGGGTTAGGCCTGAGGACTTTTAAGCATTGCACGGTGTACTGAAAGGAGTAATTTTGCAAAATAAACTATTCAATTTTATTTTAAAATAAAGTTTTATAGTGTTTGCTCAATTAGAACTACAAAAAGAAATTTATCTACCAGTACTAAATTCCCGCGGCCCATTGCTATTGATAATACTTGCGGAGGTGTTGCACATTCCAAGGATGAGAGAGAATATGCCCATCCATACTCTGTAGCCAGTAAGTTCCCGGTCGGTTGACCCAGGTTACTTTGTACGGGCCTTCCCAGTTTGGTCCCAATTTTCCACGGCTCGGGATTCGGGTAGACTGGTTCACTGCCTTGAGGATGAGGTCTCCGACTTGAAAACTGCGGTGCTTCACCTTGCTATTGTAGTATCGAGAAACCCGTTGTTTGTAGGCCGCCACCTTCAAATAGGCTTGGTCTCTTCTTTCCTCAACCAGATCCAGTTCTGACCTGAGGGCTTCTTTGTTATCCAACGCATTGAAGTTGGCCACCCGATATGTTGGCAACCCGAGCTCTGTGGGGACCACCGCCTCAAATATGTAGGTTAAAGAGAATGGCGTTTCGCCTATTGCCGCTCGGGGTATTGTGCGGTAGTCCCATAGGAGGGTCGGTAGTTCTTCAACCCACGGCCCTTTGGCTCCTTCAAGCCTTGTCTTGATAGACTGCAAGATTGTCCAGTTGGTTACCTCAGCTTGACCGTTGTCTTGCGAGTGCACGGGGGAGGAGTAATGACTTAGTATCCTATAGCCCGAGTAGAATTGCCTGAAGATAGGGGTGTCAAACTGCCTGCCGTTATCGCTGACCTGGACCCGGGGAATGCCGAACCTACTAAGAATATTCCTTTCCACGAAGCTCTACATTTTCCGTTCAATTATTGTCGCCAAGGGATCGACCTCTGCCCATTTAGTGAAGTAGTCAACAGCAATGTCAGCAAACTTGACCTGTCCTTTTCCCATCGACAGGGGACTGACAATGTCGATGCCCCACTGGGCGAATGACCAGGGGCTGTGGATTGGTGTCTGGAGCTCCCCCAGTCAGTTGATCATGAGAGAGTATCTTTGACACTTGTCACACCGTCTGACGTATTCCTGGGAATCCCAGGCCATATTTGGCTAGTAGTAACCTTGCAATAGGGCCTTTCTGGAGAGTGCCCGGCCTCCAATGTGGTTCCCGCACACTCCTTCGTGGATTTTAAACAATATAGCTTGGACTTGCGCAGGATGAACACAGCGGAGGTACGGGATAGTGAATCCCCTGTTGTAGAGAATGCCATCAACAAGGTGGTATCGTGCCGCCCGGTATTTGACCCGGCAAGCCTCATCTCTGTCGCTTGGTAGCACCCCTGTCATCAAGAATGTCACGAGCGGGTCCATCCAGCTGGGTCCCAGGGTAACCGAATCTACCTCCATACCTTGTGAGTTGATCACACTTGGCTCGGGTAGATATTCTATCCTTATCCCGGGCAAGTCTGACTCAGAAGACGAGGCGAGACGAGCCACCGGTCGGCCGTGGTATTTTCTTCTCTGGGTATCTACGTGATGGAGAATCCTCGGAGCTTCCTGGAAACCGCTCGGACAAGGGCCAAGTAGGATACCATGTTGTCTTCCCGCGCTTCGTACTCTTGGTTAATCTGGTTGACCACGAGCTGGGAGTCGCTGTATCCCTGGACCTATTGTGCACTCATCAAAATGGCCAACTATAATCCGACCAAGAGGGCTTCGTATTCGGCCTAATTGTTGGAGGCACGGAACCCAAACCTTAGTGCATATTCAAGCTGGATACCGTCGTGGGGTAGTTAGGATGATTCTTGCCCCACTGCCTTGCTGATTGGATGAGTTATCCACGTGCAGTACCTAGGTGGGGATATTAGAGTGTAACCCAGGCGGTAAGGTCAGCAGCTCAGACTCTTCAACCGGGTCCTCTGGATACGTGAACTCAACCAAAAAGTCTGCCACGGCTTGTCCCTTGATGGCTGTCCGGGGTCGGTAGATCACTTCAAACTCTTCCAACTCCAAGGCCCACTTGACGATCCTCCCGAACGTGTCTGGATGGCTGAGGATTTTGTGGAGAGATTGATCTGTGAGGACCACAATGGCATGGGCCTAAAAGTACAGGCGGAGCCTTCGGGCCGAGGTGATAAGGGTGAACGCCAGTTTTTCGATGCGGGAATATCTGCTCTCTGTGCCCTGTAACGCCCGGCTGGTGTAGTACACTGGGAACTATATCCCGTGCTCTTCCCGAATAAGTGCCGAGCTAACTGCTTATGGTGACAATGCCAAGTATAGAAATAATTCTTCCCCCGGCACGGGTGTTGAGAGTAGAAGAGGGGACGCCAAGTACTTCTTGAGTTCTTGGAATACCTCTTCGCACTATTCTAACCACTGGAACGCTTTGCGGAGGATTTTAAAGAATGGCAAGCACTGGTCGGTAGCTCGGGAGACAAATCTGTTCAATGCGGCCACCCGTCCCGCTAGGCTCTGTACTTCCTTCGTTGATTTGGGCGACCGCATGTTGATGACGGCTTTGATCTTTTCGGGGTTTGCCTCAATCCCTCCTCTGCTGACTAGATGGCCCAGAAATTTCCCGGACGAGACGTCGAAGGTACATTTCGCCGAGTTCAACCTCATCCTGAATTTTCTCAAAATGCTGAAGGCCCCGGCCAGATGCTCAAGGTGGTCGGGCTCGTCCCGGCTCTTGACCAGCAGATCATCCACATATACCTCCATAGACTTTCCAATGAGGTCTTTGAACATATAGTTGACCAGGCGTTGGTAGGTGGCCCCAGCATTCTTGAGACCGAATGGCATAACCTTGTAACAATACGTGCCCTGGTCAGTGATGAACGCAGTCTTCTCTTCATCCCCGGGGTACATGCTGATCTGATTATACCCCGAGTAAGCTTCCATGAATGAGAGGAGTGAGTGACCTACCGTGGAGTCCACAAGGAGGTCTATCCTGGGTAGCAAATTTCAATCCTTGCGGCAAGCCTTGTTTAGGTCAATGAAGTCCACACACACACTACAAGAAAAAAGGCTATTTATGTCACTTTTGAAATAATATTTATGTCACTTTTATTTCGAGTGACATAATTATTTCTTGCATGAGCTTTTTATGTCACTTTTTTTAGTATTTATGTCATTTTTTTAAAAAGTGACATAAATACTTGATTATTTATATCATTGTTTAAATAAAGTGACATAAATAATAAAGTATTTATGTAATTTTTTTAAAAAGTGAAATAAATAATAATACATTTATGTCACTTTTTTTAAAACCGACATAACTAAAAATGCGGTGGCATTTTTGTAAATAAAATATTTTGTTTTTATGTCACTTTTTATAATAAGTGACATAAATATCTAATGTTTTTAAAAAAGTGACATAAAAAAGTTTATACGCGCGGGAACCCGCGCAGATCCAGCTTTTTTAGTCCCTGGCCTATAGATCTCTCTTCTCAAATGTTCCCTCTCATCTCCTCTCATCTTCCTCCCACCTCATCTCACAGCCTCGGCCTTGGCCGCCTTCTTCGCCTGAAGAATCGGGCCATAGTAATCCGGATGAGCCTCCATACACTTCTTCAAAGTGCCGGTGACCTCGAAACACTTGTCGACGATGTCCTCCTCGTTCTTCTCCGCCTCTTCGATGCACTTCTCCCAAGCGGTGAAGCTCTCTCTGCACCCACCTTCTTTCATGAACAAGCAAAACCCACATTCTGCTTCTTCTTCTTCTTCTTCTTCTTCTTCTTCTTCGCCTTCCTGATCTCCTTCTTCCATATTGATCTGTTCTTGACCTTCTAGGGTTTCTTTTTGCTCCGTAGATGGTGGATCTGAAGTGGGTTCTCGGGGGGTTTGGGATTCTAGGGTTTTGCTGTCGTTGGTTGATGTCTCTGGTTTTGATTGTGGGGTTTCGAAGGAAGACATGGCAGTGGTCTGGTGGGTCTCACTAGGGATTTTTGAAGTTGTGGACAAAAGGTATCCCATGGCCGACTACTCTCTTAAACCTCTCTCTCTCTCTCTCTCTCTCTCTCTCGTGTGGCTGCCACAATCACCACGCCACTACCACCGTCATGTTCAGTCGCCGCTGCTGCTCACAGACCACCTCTGTCGCTACTTTCCCTCCAGGTTTCTCTCTCTCTCTCTCTCTCTCTCTCTCATGTCTGTAATAAGATTCATTTTTCAATTAGTATTGCTGGTGAACATATATGTATTTATGGGGAATGATGTAAATTGCTTGTTGTTCCCTTTCTTTTGCCCATGATCAGTTAGTCAATTCTTAACATAGACCTAGGGTTCTTCACAAGTAAAACTGTATGAAATTTTGTACTCGTGTATTTTTCTTCCAAATTCGTAGTAAATGTGATTAGACAACTGAATTGTTTCATTGATAATTGAATATCTAAAAAAAATGAGAAACTTCAAATTCTCAACTTCATGTTTGTTTTGGTTCATCAATATCTCAGAAATCGAGTAAGAAATTCAAAGGGTTACTCTATCCAGCCTAAAAAGATGCTCCAAAATTTCCTTTATTTTAGTGTTCATATTGGATATCCACTTTGAAAAGTAATTACTAAAGCTTTTTAAAATTTCCATATTGTACCATATTATAAGACCTTAAGATTGAACAATTGTTAATGAAGGATTGGTTTCAGGAATTTCTAATTTTTACGAGAGTCAAATTAGTCTCTTTAGAAAGATAAAGTACGCAATGTTTGTTCTCTCTCTCTCTCTCTCTCTCTCTCTCTCTCTCTCTCTCTCTCTCTCTCTTTGTGTGTGTGGCATGGAGGGAGTATCTACTTCTTATGAGCTTAATATGAGTTGTTATGTAACACCACTCCGTATTTTGTTGAACTTTGCTACTATGGAACTGGTGTTCGCTTTGGAATATAAATTGTTCATGTATCCTTGTTGCTTTTTTACATGCCTGTTTAATGAAATTGTATTGAAAATTACAAGAAGTTCAGGCCATTGATGTTGGGAAGCAGCGGGAAAAAAAAGATTTCATCCATCATGTCTTTGGGTAAGATATCATTAGTTTCTTGGAATGTGATGTTTTATTCCTCTGAACAGTTTTTGATAATTGTTTCCATAAATTTGTTTGTGTTAGTTGGGGAGAATGAATTTGAGGATGGAAATCGCTTGTTCCCAAATGCTTCAATTTCCATGGATCTATAAATGACAGTGAGTCCAAGCCCGCTGCTATAATCAGCCCAAGGCTAATCACGCTAATATTTGTGCAGGAGTGTTTGAGTTTTTATTGCAGGTAAATATTTGTTATGCTTCTACATTGAAGTGACTTTATTCTTGCTTTGGAAAATAACAAACTATTTCCACTAGAGGAACTTACTGGAAAAATCAAATCAATCATTGTTTAAGTAGTAGAGGTGGTACGCATTGTTTTTTCGTGAAGTAGCAGGTTTTCCCAAGTATTTTTGTATATTGGTATTATATTAGTCATTTAAAGTTGTATTTTTCATTAATTCTCTCCTAATTTCCTTTGCTCTCCTTTTACACCAGTAGCTTCAATTATTCATGCAAATTCCTTCTCTACTTTGTTCTCTATTTTTTCTTGCTGCAGTTTATAGGTGAAGTTGGGCTTTTATGGTTCCAGCCATTCAAGGTAATTTACTAAAATTGCATTTTACTTTTGAGTTTTGACTCTGCAATTACAAACATGCTTGAAGCTAGATTTATATTGCCATGTCAATAGAATTTTGCAAACCTTTGGGATTCTATAGTTAACATTGAATTTTTCAGCCCCAATCAGCCACTAGGATTCAGACCCAGATTACAGAATACGAATTGATTAATTTTAGTAATCTAAAAAATTAATGTAACCGTCTTATGAGGTTTTTGGAGATGTAACTAAATATAATGAAATGGTATGAACTGGATTTCTTTCAAAAGTCAATGGGTTAGTTTTATTAATGAATTGGGTTGGTTTGACTTTAGTTTTATGGGTTAGAATTAATTTAGTAACCACGACTTGTGTTTGTTTTGAGTATTCCTTTATTCAAGTGAATAATGTTTGAGACACAAAGAGATGTTCACATAAGGATGCGACATCCCATGAGTTGAGTTACGTGTGGTGGGTCCTACTGCCACATGGAATGCCACATCATTTTCTGAGCATCTCTTTGTGACCCTTTTGTATCCCAAGCATTACCCTATTCACATATGTATGGGATTGATTCTAACTTAGTTGATTAGGCTTTGTAATGGTTTGGAGCTGAGACAATGTGTATGGGTTATTGGTTTGGACTTTGTTCCATGTGATTACATTAGACTAATATAAGTAATAATATGTTATGTTTATAGCACAAGCTGATGGATTTTTATGAAAATGGATGGATTTTAAGGACATTTTGTCTTCTTATGGTCTTTCACATGGAATGCCTTCTCCTAATTTGGTTGATGGTCATCGCAATTAGGTCTATATCCTACTATGTTGTACAACTTCTTTGCATTATCTTGTAGCAAACCACTTTTTTTTTATAATTTAACAAGGACTGGATTTGAGCTCTTATTTTGGTGCACCTTGGCAATCATTTATATATGTACGTTAAGTTCTTGGATACAATTATAGTTGTGATGAACTAAAGGCTTCCATGAAAAGATAGGGTTTTTATTTATTGGATACAATTTTCATCTTGACTTGCTTTTATACCTTCTACTAAGCTAAGGAATCACCCTGAGTTTCTTGGCGAATATTGGAGAACCACTCTATATTTACCACAATTTTTGCTTTGAATGTTGTAATTTTGTAACTAGGAAATACTTTGAAAGTACAGAGTGGTTGTTAAAACAAGATGTTGACATGAATAACTGGCCGTATGAGATTTATAAACAGATTACATTTTTTGATAAGCGTGTTGCTTATTGTCTGCTTGATATACGTGTAAATATATCAAAATGTACAAGCTAGTACCATAGATACAGAAGGATGACAATCACATTTAGCTTATCAGCTTAAGAACAATGACCGCTACATTCAGCTTAAAAGGACAGACCATCTTTTCTGATCATGTGAAAAGGTTTTTTTGTAAAGTACATTTTGCACTAATAGAAGTGGTAAATATAGATTAGAAATGTATATGTGCACTCTTGTGGCTAGTGTATTTTTTTTTTAAACTTTGTGCCCTTTTACTCATCTAAATGTTCAGGTATTTCCTGGCTAGACTGAGAGTTTGCTAGTGTTTGTATTTGACATTGATCTCTAGAATGTAGCTTATTATGCATATGTAGTTCGATGTTTAGCTGTTATATCTTATGATGTTTAATAAAGGTTTAAAACATAAATAAGCCATTAACTAAACCACTATTTCCAACGTGGTAGAGGACGAGCCCAGGGATTCATCACTAACTAAGCCACTATTTCCATGATGCAGGAACTCAAGTTCGAATCTGAAACGCCATTGGATGCTTGCCAAACAGTGTTGATATTGGGTATTACGTTTTTTTTATATTTATTTTGAGGTAACTTCTTCTTCTTCTCTTTCCCTCTTTTATACATGCATCAAAACTGATCTTCTTATGGTTTAGATATTAACAAGATAAAGAAGACAAAGAAATGGCAGAAGCATTTGAATTAAATGAAATTTCACTTCCTATCCGAGAAAGAAACCTTTCCTTCCTAGTTCTACAAGTGTTGATATTGGGTATTACGTTTTTTTTCCCCTTTCATTTTCCTAAAGCTATTTTTTAGCTTTAGAAATTTTAGAATTTTTAAAAGTTGTGAAAAAGCTAATTTCAAATGGTCACAACTTTGTAAACAATCACTATAAGCGAATGTTTTTCTCCCAAAAAAGCTTATCCCAAATAGATTCTAACGGCTAAACCCTTCTAAGTGAGATGGCTTTATGTGCATGACTTTTGCTTTTTTCATGTGTGATTTGTTCTATAGGTTGTGAAAGTACTAGCATATTCTGCTAATCCAAACTCTAAGCTCTCATATCCACCTTCTCTTACTGGATCTGCAATCTCATTGGTTTCAACAGTGTAGGTAAATCTCAATCTTTCTTTGTTGTCTTTCTGAGTTCATTAGGTGCTTTCATGATGCTATCCTAAAGCTTGCCTTTTGATATCTTCAAGAATCTGCATATATACAATACTAATATATATATATCTTTTCTTTTTTCTTAGCATAGTACATAAGTTTTAGTTGGGAGACATTTAACTTTTTCTTGATCAGATCCTAAGGTATTTGTTTGACGTTGAATTTGATGAATTGTTTGAACTTCACGTTTTAGACGATTTTTATGTTCATGTAATTGCGATGCTTGTTTACTTTGTTAGTGTATATACGAGTATAATATTGGGTGGAAGTGAAGACTTAACTGAAGGAGAGTCCAGGTAGATGCAATTCAGACATTGTTACACATCGTTAGTTGTATTGGTTTTTGCTGAACAGACTGCATTCCCATTTGCTTCCTTTTTGGTAATCTAAATTTTCTTATATAACAGTAGCAACAACTTGGGCCCAAGCAGGCCCCTTTTTCTGAGCAAAGAATTCAGGAGAAGGCAGGTACATTCTTTTTAAGATTTGAGAATCAATGTCTTTACAAGGTGGTTCTGACAGTTGTCTTTTTTTGTTAGATCAAGTTCTCAGTCCCTGTAAACCAGTTGTCACTCGAGAACTCAGTGAGAGAGAATATTTAAACTTGTCCTTCTCTTTGTGGAGTGTCTTTTAACTTGGTCGTTGGTAGAATGCATCCTTCAGCATTTTCACAATTAAAACAGGCATTAAAAATGTCGTAGGCTACATTATCCTACAATCTTCTTACAGCAGAGTGGTTGCATGTCCATGGTCCTTCAATTCTCTGTCATCCTGTATATTGAGAAGATATAGGGTATGTTTCTCAGCGCCTCACAATGATCTAGTTATTTTCTTCAAATTTTACACATGTGGTTGCATATTGTTTGTGATGCACTTTCATCTATTTATAATGTCATATGGCTTTCAGCTAGTTTTTTTGTTCGAACAATATTTTAATCCAGTGACTCACTAGGTAGGGCTTAAGTACATAAGTTTTTGCGCTTTATTTGTTCTTCTTTTCTTAATTTTCTGACTTATAGAGTGGAGAATTCGTAAATAACACGAGACTTTTTTGTTACAAATTTGCAGGTTTAATGTGTTTAAAACTATTTGAGTTCCATGAGCTTTTGGCATTTTGCCAAGATTAGATTGTAGTGTTGTTGACACACTGCGAGAACTCAGTTATGGATTTTGGTGCCCAAATGATTATATGAATCCCTAGCCAACAACTATTTTGAGTTGGTTGACATTCATTTGCAGCAGGTTTCTTTTGCTCTATATCTGTGTTCGCTTTGGCAAAAGTGCATAAAATTTTGAAAAGCAAAAAAAATAAATTAGCACTGAAAATGATATGAATACACGAGTACCTGCGATAACCATGATGTGTGTTGAAACACCAAAAGGTTTTTCTAAATATTACTTAAATGTCGTAGGTAGAATAATCACTCTCTCACACTCTCCCTTTCGATTAGTCCAGCATTAGAAGCACTTTGATGTGTGTATGCTGCATCCATATTAGAAATCAATGTTCACGTGCTTGTGCAGGGAAAGAAGGAGTACTTTTCTTTAGGCCTATTCATTTGCTATGATTTAATACGTCCGGACGTGGCTCTTGAACTTGCACGGATGAACAATATGATTGATTTTGCCTTCCCGTATCTGTTGCAGGTAATCTCTTTGCTTCTTCCCCAAGGATACTGTATATTAATATTGCTTTCCAACTTATTGTGGGTCATGAAGATTTTCGAGTTCGGATTTTCCCTTCCAATGTTTGTTGTAACCAAATTTCGTAAAATAAAATGAGATGCGCATGTTACATTTCCCTGCTTTATTTAGTACATGGACCTATTTTCTTAAACGGGACAGTCATATTACGGTATTTTCTTGCTTTTGCGCTGTTCGTGCTCGGGTTTGGCACCTGGGCACCCAGGCAATTTGGATTCATATTACATTATTAGCTTATTGCCAGAGCTGTTTTCGTTCCCCATGGTTTCGCACGACTGACTTGGCTTATTTATGAGCGTAATCTATAGTCAAGGTTTTGCATTTATTCATGCAGTTATTTGAGAGGACAAAATTGAGGCATTGAGTGAAGTTAAAGCTAAAGAAAAGTAAGAGAAGGATGTAATTAAATTAAGTTGTGTGTTCCTCATGTTTTTCTTAGGTTGTATTATGGAATTGTCAAATTGATTGCTTCTACATATCGGCTTATGTTCACCACAATGATGATTTCTATGTTCTTTGTAAGGCAGTTAAAGATTTTTTTTGCCATAACCACAGATATTAAAACACTAAAAATTACGGTTGACAGAATTCCTTTAGAAGTTCAGTTCATCAGTGAAGATGTTTCTTGGGGACAATATTAACTTGATTTTTTTTATCAACCAATCCGGTTATGGTTTTATCAAAATCATGAATTTCAAACTTTTTAGGTTAATCAACCTCTCATATTGTTATTCTAATCAAACTCTCATATTGAACAGGGAATCAAACTCTCATATTTTCTTAAACGGGACAGTCATATTACGGTATTTTCTTGCTTTTGCGCTGTTCGTGCTCGGGTTTGGCACCTGGGCACCCAGGCAATTTGGATTCAGATTACATTATTAGCTTATTGCCAGAGCTGTTTTCGTTCCCCATGGTTTCGCACGACTGACTTGGCTTATTTATGAGCGTAATCTATAGTCAAGGTTTTGCATTTATTCATGCAGTTATTTGAGAGGACAAAATTGAGGCATTGAGTGAAGTTAAAGCTAAAGAAAAGTAAGAGAAGGATGTAATTAAATTAAGTTGTGTGTTCCTCATGTTTTTCTTAGGTTGTATTATGGAATTGTCAAATTGATTGCTTCTACATATCGGCTTATGTTCACCACAATGATGATTTCTATGTTCTTTGTAACGCAGTTAAAGATTTTTTTTGCCACAACCACAGATATTAAAACACTAAAAATTACGGTTGACAGAATTCCTTTAGAAGTTAAGTTCATCAGTGAAGATGTTTCTTGGGGACAATATGAACTTGATTTTTTTTATCAAGCAATCCGGTTATGGTTTTATCAAAATCATGAATTTCAAACTTTTTAGGTTA
This sequence comes from Hydrangea macrophylla, assembly GCA_033977485.1. Lineage (NCBI taxonomy): Eukaryota > Viridiplantae > Streptophyta > Magnoliopsida > Cornales > Hydrangeaceae > Hydrangea > Hydrangea macrophylla. Next base: position 57,239,691 of record CM066997.1, on the reverse strand, counting down.
ATCAACCTCTCATATTGTTATTCTAATCAAACTCTCATATTGAACAGGGACTCAAAGAGAGGTAGAAGAGAGTACCGGTGTTGCTTTTGTTGAGCCTTTGGTTCCCTTGACATTAAGTGGACAGTAAATGTATCTTAGATTTTCTAATTTAGTAATTGGTTTAGTAGTACTTGTAGTCGAACAATGTGTATGTTATGGAGGATTAGCCTTCTTAATGATTTTTGAACCTGAGATTTACATATGTATTTGGTTTCTTGAGTACTTGTAGTGAACATTAATCGTTAGATTTTTTTTTTGTTGATTTCAATTGGTTGGTATTGAGATAAATATATAGAGTGGAATTGATTGATTGGTAGATATGATTATATATAGTTTTGTACAGGGTGGTGATATATTGGTGCAATCACCATTTTGTAACAAGAAATTATTGTAAACATTTATGTCATTTTTAAGAAAATTGACATAACTAAATGCACACTTATGTCACTTTTATAAAGTATTTATGTCACTTTTAAGTATTTATGTCACTTTTAAGACTTTGATGTAATAATTTTGTTTGGTATTTATGTCACTTTTTTTACTTTTATGTCACTTTAGGTTGAAAGTGACATAAATAAAATGGTATTTATGTCACTTTTAAGTATTTATGTCACTTTTTAGACTTTGATGTAATTTTTTTGTTTGATATTTATGTCACTTTTCTACTTTTATGTCACTTTAGGCTAAAAGTGACAAATAAAATGGTATTTATGTCACTTTTAAGTATTTATGTCACTTTTTATTAACAAATGTGTTTGGTTTATGAAACATTTATGTCACTTTTTCGAAAACATTTATGTCACTTTTAAAACATTTATGTCGCCTCCATTTATGTCACTTTTTACTGGAAAAAAAAGTGACATAAATACCTATTTATGTCACTTTTTAAGTGACATAAAAAGCCTTTTTCCTTGTAGTGACATCCTCCACTTCCCGCTGCTTTTCTAGACAAGTACCACATTGGCTAGCCAGTCGGGGTAGTGGACTTCTCGTATGGAACAAGCTTTGATGAGCTTCTTGACCTCCTCACTCACTGCTTTCTGTCTCTCGGGGGCCATGCCCTTCCTTTTCTGCTTCACTGGCTGGCAATCTGGACTGACATTGAGCTGATGGGATATTACCCGGGGGTCAATCCCGGGCATATCCTCATGACTCCAAGAAAAAACGTCTTGATTTTGCCTCAGGAACTGAGTCAGTTTTTCCTTTAGGCCGGGCTCCAGCAGGGTACCAACGCTGACCATGCGGTCAAGGTACTCGGGACTCAGCACCACACTTTCCAATTCTTCTATCGGACCTACCACGTGGTTCTGGTCCCGGGAGTCAATCTCTTGAATGTTTAATGTTTCAGTGATTGTTCCCCGGTGCAGCGAGCTGACATAGCAACTCCGGACGATAGTCTGATCTCCACGTAAGCATTCGGGTCCCTGAGGAGTTGGGAACTTCACTGTTAAGCTGTAGGTGGAGACGACTGCTTTGACCTTATTGAGGGTCGGCTTGCCAAGGACGACATTGTAGGCCAACGAGGTTTCTACGATCACAAAGTTGGTCAGCATAGTGGCCTGCTGAGGGTAGGTGCCCATGAGAACTGGAAGCTCGATTGTCCCGAGAGGTTATGTGCTGGAACTATTAAATCCAACCAGGGGGGTGGCAACCGGCTAGAGCCGATCCCTAGCGATCCCGAGTTGATCGAATGCCGATGTGAACATGATGTCGGACGAGCTGCCTGTGTCCACTAGCACCCTCTTGACCATATAGTTGGCTATAGAAAGCGTCACTACTAGTGGGTCATCATGGGGGCAATGGACGCCCTGCAAGTCATCGGATGTGAATGTTAGAACATTGGTTGGGGAGGAGCCGGTGGATTAGACCTGCCAAACATCCGCCCGGGATGCCCGAGCATGCCTCTTCCGTGCTGACTGTGAATCTCCTCCGCTTGACGTTCTTCCGGAGATCACGTGGATGTGGCCAAGTGGTGGTGGCTGATCGGGAGCTCGAGTGTCCTGCCGGGGTCTTCTTTCAGCTGTGACAAACTCCATGAGGTGTCCCTGCTCGATCAGCTTCTCTATCGCCATCTTTAATTTAAAGCAATCCTCCATTTCATGGCCGTGATCCCTGTGGTAGCGGTAGAACTTGTCCCGGTTCCTCTTGCCGGGCGAGGCTCTGAGTTTAGCTTGCTGCTGAAGCAACCTCTGCGCCTCTGCGATGACCATGACTTCATGTATAGGCCGAGAAAGGGGTGTGAAAGCGATCGGGGGCTGACCCCGGGCATCCTTCTAATCTTGCTTTGGCTTCTTTCCCTAGTCGTTCTCGAATCCTTCACGCTTCCGCTTGGCCTTCGAGGATTCTTCTCCCGCCTGTCCGGCGCGCTGCGCCTTCAGGAACTCCTCAGTATCTATGTATTTTCCGACCCACTCTGAGAGCTCCACCAGGGTTGCCGGTCAGTCACGATGGAATGACGTGGCAACCTTGGTGTGTTGAACTCCTGAATAGAAGGAAATGATTGCGCTCGTTTCATTAAGATTGCGAATCTAGAGCCTTTACAGGTTGAAACGGTCCACATATTCCCTCAGGGACTCCCCTTTGCACTGCTTGACGGTCAGCAGCTGAGTGTCCGGTTGCGACCGGTCGAGCATCCCGACAAACTGGCTGATGAACAGCTTGCTGAGGGCTTTGAAATCATCGACCGTCCGGGGCTTTAAACCATGGAACCACTATGCGGCTGGCCCCTTGAGGGTACTGGGAAAGGCCAGGCATAGTAGCTCGTCCACCGTGGTGACCAGTGCCATCTGAGCCTTGTAAGTGTGGATGTGGTCTACCGGACTCCCTATGTCATCGTAGAAGCTGAGGTGAGGGGGTTTGAACTTTCGTGGAATAGGAAACCGTGTCACCCGAGCGGTATAGGGTCACTCAGTCTCCATGTTGGTGAGGTCGTGTCACACCCCGATTTTTGGAAAGCCAAATAATCAGCATAGAACTAAATCTAGACTACTATTCGACTGCCCAACTATCGGAGTGAACACCACGAAGCCCATCCTAATAAAACTTTTTAATGGAAATAGATGTTCTTAAAAACCTGGTTAAAACATTTGTAATAAATCTCCATTTATGTTTTTAAAACAAAACCACCACGTTTCCATAAAAAAAAAAAAAAAAAAAAACAAAAACAAAAAAAAAAACACTCGTGCGGTTTCGAAAATACTCAAATATATTTGATTAAAGCTACAACAACTAAATCACTTATATTGAAAAGCGGAAGCTGAATAAACATTTCTAAATTATCATTAAGAATAAAAATCTTTTCATTTACAATTAAAGCTTTGAAAGAATAACCTCTATTACAACCTTTGGTCAGAGCTACTAAACGTCCCAATACCAACTACAATAATGGCCCACAATGCCCAATAAATGAAAATAGCAAATGAACAGTAAAGGTCTTCATGCCCTCAAGAAAATCCATGCAATCCAATAGTCATACCGGCCTACTCCTTAATCTGCAAAACGGCTGCGTTTCCCGAGAAACGCCCCCGCATGATAAACATCACACGGGTCAGTATTGTATAACAACACTGGTATGAGTAAACACGCTCCAGTCTCAAGGATCACTCGTGGTCCCCTCAACTCCAACCCAACAATAATCAATTAACATAATAATACCCAATAAATATCCCGGAGGTTGGGAATCCGCTGTACTCCCTCCCTCTCTTGACCACAAACACATACAAAGTTATAGGTAGAACTGTAGTTCCACACGTGAGTGAGGACAAGCGGTAGTTTCCTCAAGTCACGGCGGCAGTTTGTTCTACCCACAAAGTAAAAGAAACACTTACTCTTAAATAACATGGTGAGCCAAAGCCTGCATACAATGGTTAGTGGGCCCACCATCCTGCAACTCGATAGTTAGCACAAATCCTTAGTATTAGAATAAGAAATTCTCCAATATCGAATCATTATATCAATTTCCTTCGCATTATACCACGGTAACCATTTCGAGTTTTCAATTTCATGTTTCGCAACAATTTATCCATTTGCATTTAACGCTCTACAATCACTGTCATTTTTTTCTTGCCCTAGGTTCACCACTAAGGTCACCCTACTCATGGTCAACTTACTATTTATGAACGATTCATTATTCAATTTCCTAGCTTCACCACTTGGTCACCCTCCATGGTACACCCACACATATATCCCATGTGTGCCCGGACATACTACTAACATCCACTTTGGTGCTAGTTTGGTTGGGGTATCAACCAAACTAGGTATACACACAGAAGGCCAGTCAATATGCCTAGACGTCTAACAAATAAGCCGGGCATAAGGCTTAGGCTAGCTTGATCACGAAGCCACTGACAAAAGGGTACACTCAGCAAGTCGAGCTACCAAAAAAAACATATCACACAACGGGAAGCGGTGAACACTAAGGAACTTGAAACCATTTTTTTTTACCATCTACGTTAATTCACAAGTACCATTCATGAGGATTTAATCACGTCATTAACCACTTCGAAAATTTATCATTTATTACATGGATTATCATTATCCGATTATTCACAATAAGGTCCTTGCGCCAAACTTCTATTCACGTCTCTAACGTAGTATTTCCACAATCATCATTTAATACCGCACATAGCATAAGTTATAGCATTTAAATCAGCATCCAACAGCACTATTTAAAATTGTCCCAAACAATTCTTATATTAAACAGCCTCAAAACTAGCATGGGTTGAAATTGTTCTTCATAACATTACCGTACAAAGAAACATCTCTAACAATTTTCATAAACATAATTCAAAATTTGGAGTTAACATTTACTGCTACTGTAATATGAATTTTCTGCCCAAACGGTGCAGAATTGAGAAAAATACCATTAGATGAAAAACGTGCAGCATCGCGTTTTACATTGACACTCGAGAACAGTTTTGCCAAAAACAAAATGTATGAATTAATACGAATTATTTTCTAAAACAGAACTGAGAGTTTTTTTTCAATTTACCCAAATCCGAATTTGTGTTAGTCTTCTTTTTTTTTTTTCAATTTTCTAAATAACTTATATCTAACCTTTGATATATATAAATGTATATGTATATATCACTATAGATCCATATTATATAAACACCCATCCATACGATTTATTCAAACTATAATGAACACAAATCGAAAATCAATCAAACTACGAATCAACCCTACAAATCTAATTGTTTACTCACCAAATTGGGAAAAGCAAGATAATGTTGATGATGGTGAACTCCCTTCTTTTCTCTTCTCTTCTCTTTTTTCTTCTCCTTCTAGGTGGCTAGAGTTGCCTCTTCTCTCTTTGTCTCTTGTTCTCTCTCTCTCTCTCTCTCTCTCTCTCTCTCTCTCTTGAGGCTGCTCTCTTTTTTTTTTTCTAACCCTAGGATATAGTATCTATCTATATACATGTAATACACACAATACATATATTACTCACACAAATATTAATAATCCCGTTTTTGTTTTTATGGGTTAACAAAAGAGACCCATATGAGCCCAGAATGTAACACAAACCACTAAAAAGACTAGCCCAAAGGGTACTCATACCCCGGGTACTTAATTTCAATACCAGATACACTATTTGACACATTCGCGGGCCTGTAAACACTATATTAAAAAAAATACATATCAGCACGTCATTTTTTTTTAATAAATTTAAATTAATAAAATGTAGCATTCAAACTATATGGCTCACTAATGTTTTAATTTATATGTCCACCAAACACTTAAAATTTTCAAACACGTTTCTTACATAGGCACACTCATATAATATTGCTAACTAAAAATTATTATTAAAATAATTATTTAAACACTTAAAAATTTTAGGGTTACATTCCACCCTCCTTAAAGAAATTTCGTCCCAAAATTTGAAGCAACGATAAATACACACGGTAGTCATCAATAAAGTTAAACACGTAATTTTAAACAAAGCATTGATTAAGTTTAACTCTCAACTATACGAGACCAAGTACGTCGAGCGACTAATCCAAACAAGGAAACCCTCATCTATATACTTTATTCTCGTATAATTAATTGTCAAAACTGTCACACCCCGATTTTTGGAAAGCCAAATAATCAGCATAGAACTAAATCTACACTACTATTCGACTGCCCAACTATCGGAGTGAATACCACGAAGCCCATCCTAATAAAACTTTTTAATGGAAATAGATGTTCTTAAAAACCTGGTTAAAACATTTGTAATAAATCTCCATTTATGTTTTTAAAACAAAACCAACACATTTCCATTTTAAAAAAAAAACACTCATGCGGTTCCGAAAATACTCAAATATATTTGATTAAAGATACAACTACTAAATCACTTATATTGAAAAGCAGAAGCTGAATAAATATTTCTCAATTCTCATTAAGAATAAAAATCTTTTCATTTACAATTAAAGCTTTGAAAGAATAACCTCTATTACAATCTTTGGTCAGAGCTACTAAACGTCCCAATACCAACTACAATAATGGCCCACAATGCCAAATAAATGAAAATAGCAAATGAACAGTAAAGGTCTTCATGCCCTCAAGCAAATCCATGCAATCCAATAGTAATACCGACCTACTCCTTAATCTGCAAAACGGCTGTGTTTCCCGAGAAACGCCCCCGCATGATAAACATCACACAGGTCAGCATTGTATAACAACACTGGTATGAGTAAACACGCTCCAGTCTCAAGGATCACTCGTGGTCCCCTCAACTCCAACCCAACAATAATCAATTAACATAATAATACCCAATAAATTTCCCGGAGGTTGGGAATCCGCTGGACTCCCTCCCTCTCTAGACCACATACACATACAAAGTTGTAGGCAGAATTGTAGTTCCACACGTGAGTGAGGACAAGCGGTAGTTTCCTCGAGTCACGCGGCAGTTTGTTCCACCCACAAAGTAAAAGAAACACTTACTCTTAAATGACATGGTGAGCCAAAGCCTGCATACAATGGTTAGTGGGCCCACCATCTTGTAACTCGAGAGTTAGCACAAATCCTTAGTATCATAATAAACAATTCTTCAATACCAAATCATTTAATCAATTTTTTTCGCATTATACCACGGTAACCATTTCGGGTTTTCAATTTCATGTTTCGCAATAATTTATCTATTGTATTTGACGCACTACAATCATTGTCGTTTTTTTTTTCTTGCCCTAGGTTCACCACTAAGGTCACCCTACTCATGGTCAACTTACTATTTATGAACGATTCATTATTCAATTTCCTAGCTTCACCACTTGGTCACCCTCCATGGTACACCCACAGATATATCCCATGTGTGCCCGGACATACTACTAACATCCACTCTGGTGCTAGTTTGGTTGGGGTATCAACCAAACCAGGTATACACACAGAAGGCCAGTCAATATGCCTAGACGTCTAACAAATAAGCCGGGCATAAGGCTTAGGCCAGCTTGATCACGAAGCCATTGGCAAAAGGGTACACTCAGCAAGTTGAGCTACCAAAAAAAAACATATCACACAACGGGAAGCGGTGAACACTAAGGAACTTGACACCACTTTTTTTTTTTTTTACCATCTACGTTAATACACACAAGTACCATTCATGAGGATTTAATCACGCCATAAACCACTTCGAAAATTTATCATTTATTACATGGATTATCATTATCCAATTATTCACAGTAAGGCCCTTGCGCCAAACTTCTATTCACGTATCTAACATTGTATTTCCACAATCATCATTTAATACCGCATATAACATAAGTTATAGCATTTAAAATCGGCATTCAACAGCACTATCTAAAATTGTCCCAAACAAATCTCATATTAAACAGCCCCCAAAACCAGCATGGGTAGAAATTGTTCTTCATAATAATACCGTACAAAGAAACATCTCTAACAATTTTCATAAACATAATTCAAAATTCGGAGTTAACATTTACTGCTACTGTAATATGAATTTTCTGTCCAAACGGTGCAGAATTGAGTAAAATATCATTAGACAAAAAACGTGCAGAATTGCGTTTTACATTGACACTCGAGAACAGTTTTACCAAAAACAAAATGTATGAATTAATACGAATTATTTTCTAAAACAGATCTGAGAGTTTTTTTTTTTTTTTTTTACCTAAATCCGAATTTGTGTTAGTCTTCTTTTTTTTTCTTCAATTTTCTAAATAACTTATATCTAACCTTTGATATATATCTATATATATGTATATGTATATATCACTATAGATCCGTATTATATAAACACCCATCCGTACGATTTATTCAAACTATAATGAACACAAATCAAAAATCAATCAAACTACGAATTAACCCTACAAATCTAAATGTTTACTCACCAAATTGGGAAAAGCAAGATGATGTTGATGATGGTGAACTCCCTTCTTTTCTCTTCTCTTCTCTTTTTCTTCTCCTTCTAGGTGACTAGGGTTGCGTCTTCTCTCTTTGTCTCTTGTTCTCTCTCTCTCTCTCTCTCTCTCTCTCTCTCTCTCTTGAGGTTGCTCTCTTTTTTTTTTTTCTAACCCTAGGATATGTTATCTATCTATATACATATAATACACACACAATACATATATTACTCACACAAATATTAATAATCCCGTTTTTTCTTTTATGGGCTAACAAAAGAGACTCATATGAGCCCAGAATGTAACACAAACCACTAAAATGGCTAGCCCAAAGGGTACTCATACCCCGGATACTTAATTTTCATGTTAAATTCACTACTTAACTTACTAGTGGGCCCCGAAACACTACCCGACACTAAACTCGTCATTCTAAAAAAATTGTAACTCAGTCAGACAATAATCTATCATACAATTTAACTAAAGCTCAAAATGTCATGTCATAATAATAATGAAATATAAAAAGGGAAGAGAAGAAAAGAGAGAAGAAGAGAGAACAGATGTTTATGTGTGTGTGTGTGTATGTGTGTGTGTGTGTGTGAGAGAGAGAGAGAGAGAGAGAGAGAGAGAGAGAGAGAGAAGAAGAAGAAGAAGAAGAAGAAGAAAGGAGAATGGTCTCGGGTTCGTGGGCATGTGGGGAATCACGGAGCATTCGTGGGTATCGATTTTTGATCAACGAGGTGAGTTAAATTTTTGTGTATCCGAGTATATATATACACATATGTATATATACATGTCTACGGGAGTAAATTAAATTAGTATATGTTTAATTTAATTATTAGGGTTAAATCTTTGTAATGGATACGTTGTTATTGTTGAAGTAATCTAGATATTTTCTTTTCCCTTCGTGTGACTTTGTGATTATGACATTAGGGTATTCGAAAGGGTTAGGTAAATAGTTAGTTTGATAAAACTATATGTGAAATATTCATGGTGATTAAGAAATATATGTGAAATTCGTTTTTTTGTAATTTATACAGTTGCAGAAACTTGAGAAAATTATTAAAAAATCGTAGCTTTGAATTTGAACATTCTGTCCGCGTAAGTCTGTAGGAAACACAATTCTGCACACTTTTCGTCTAATGGAGTTTTTCCTGATTCTGCACCGTTAGGGCAGAAATTGAAGATTTCAGTAGCAGTTTTTAGTATATTAAAATGTACGAAATTGGAGAAATATGATTCGTTGTGTTTATTTTTATTCGTTCGTATGACTTAACGAAAATTACTTAGAGATATATGAATTCTCATATAATGTTGATTATAAAAAAAAAATGGGTGATAGTCATTAACGTTGAGTCCGATGAAAATATTGTGGAATGATTGTTATAATACTTTACGATATGAGAATTTGAATTTTTATTATGGGTTTTTTGTAGGCTAATATTGAATGTTGGGTTGAGGTTATTGTACCTGAAATAATTGACCTTATTGTGTGGTCATTTTGATAACAATGAGTAAATTAGATACGTTGAATAGTATATTGGGGGTCTTGTAATTTGATTAGAAATTATTGAGGGAAGAATTGTTACGGGTTAATTGATAAAACCCTCTATTGTAAGAAATTGGAATACATCTAAAAGTTAGAGATGTGATTGGATTTAGAGACGGAACTATGTGATAAACGTGAAATTCATAATTATTGGGATAATACGAACGATAAGTGATAATTGCAACATGGTTCTTTAGTGTTCACCGCTCCCCGTTGTTGTGTTATTGTTTTTGGTAGCTCGCACTCTTTTGCCAGTGGATTCGTGATCAAGCTGGCTTAAGACTTGTTAAGTGTACTTTTTGCCAGTGGCTTTGTGATCAAGCTGGCCTAAGCCTTATGCTCGGCTTATATTGTATAGACGTCTTGACATATTGACCAGCCGTCCGTTGTGTATACCTGGTTTGGTTGATACCCCAACCAAACTGGCACCGGAGTGGGTGTTGGTAGTATGTCCGCGCACATATGGGATATATGTGTGGGCTGTACCATGGAGGGTGGCCAAGTGGTGAACCTGGGGAACACAAAGATAAATTAAAGGCTACTAAATAATGACAATGGAGTATTTCATAAGACTGATAAGTTTGGAATAATGAATGCGACATTTAATTTATAATGTGGACGGCTTATGTATGGAATTATTCGCCTGGTTTGTGATCATTCAATTTACAGGATGGTGGGCCCACTAACTTTTATGCAGGGCTGGCTCACCATATATATCCGAGATAAGTATAAAACTCGTAGTAACTTTGGATTTTGGGCAAGAAACTACTTGCCATCACATAAATGGAAACTACTCTTTTGTCCAAATATGTGTGTAGAACTACCTATCTTGGCCCAATAGTGTTGTAATGTGGTTTGTAGTCTAGGGGTTCAGGTTGGAGCCCTCAGATTTTTTTTTTTTTTTTTAACTCATACCAGTCATGTGACTGACCCGAGTGTGTTATGCATTCGGGTGCGTTTCTGTTTGAAACGTAGTTGGATGACATGTGCAGGATATTGCTTTTGATGATGTGACCGATGTGCTTGGCTGTGGAGTATTTGGGCATTGGAACGTTGTAGTTGCTCTGACCATCGGATGTATAGATTTTATTTCTTTTTTTCTGAACTTTGTAAGAAATTTTTATTTAATGAATTTTGTATTCCTTTTGTAAATTAAAATGGTATTATATTTGTAATAGAATATTATTTCTTTTATAATGAAATGGAGGATTGGGAATATAAGTTTAATAATACATAGTTTCTATATTAACACAGGATCACGTGTCCTTATTTAATGAGTATTAAATTCTATTTTCAAATAAATTATTTATTAGCCTGTGTGAGGGTGTCACTCTCGGTGTTTTGGAAATTGAATATTAGTCTGGATGCATGCTCTGGATTAAATATTTGGTTGTCCAAAAATTGGGGTGTGACAGGTCGTGACCGGACTTGCAGTTCAACCTCTCAATTTGCTGCTGCAATTCCTCGACTTGGGCCTTTACGTCATCCCGCCCGGTTCTCCTCTCTATTTCTGAGCGGTAGGTTGGATCGGATGACGAGGCCTCTTCCTCAAAGCTCGTCGACCTCGGGGATAGGGCCCGGATCCTAGTCCGGGAAAGCGTGTGCCTAATATCCCCTTAGCTCCTCGGCCGATTCCCGGGCCTTCTGTCCTGACTCCTCCCCTCTGGCCGCACGCCGCCAGTTGATAATAGTCCTGGCGTCCTCCACCCGGCGAGGATTGGGCCAAGCTCATCTCTGCGACTGCCTGAGTGCCTGGTTGCCTGGCTGCACTCTCCATCACCGAGCCGTTCCCGGTCCGGTGGGGAAACTGGGGCGGAACGGGCTTGCCTTCGTGCCCGAGCGGGCCTTTGAATAGGGGTATTTTTCTCAGGCTGATTTTCTGATGTAGGGCGCTTCTCCTGTCGGGCCAAAAGCCCCTCCATCTGTTCCTGTGTTCGGCGCTGGTACTCCAAGAGTTGTGCTAGTGCTGCCGTTATCTGTTCGGTGGTTATGGAGGCAGCCTGCTGCTCAAGCTGTGAGTTCTCCTGACCGATTGGGACAGCGGCTCTCTTACCCGTCTTCGGCGTCATGTTGATCAGTCAAGAAATTGTTGATGAGAATACTTGTCATTTCCCACAGACAGCGCCAAACTGATGATGCCTAAAACTGGTAAGAAAGGTTTAGAGAGAAAAAGACGCGAACAATTTGTGTGTGGTTCAGTCCCGTTAACGAGGTGACCTACGTCCACGGTTGCGTCTGTACGCTCTCACTAGTAGATCACCGGCGGGCCTGGTGAGCCAACAAAGAGGGGCGGCACTACCAGTAAAACCGGCCGGGTATATGCGTATTGATGGTGAGTTCTCTGTTGTATGCTTGCTAGCTAGAGAATTATTTTCGAAGCCCTATTGACAGGGTAGGTGGGTTCTTTTATAGATGCAAGAGTCCACCCTTACATGGTAAGTTAATAGGATTAGGAAACCTAATCTGATTACACTTGATTGACATAATTTGGGGAAAGTTTCCTAAGTGGTTTAGGAAACTGCCACATTCCATCTTACAGACTTGTAGATGGTTTGGGAAACTACTGGATAGGCCGGGATCGTGGAACGCCGCGACCCTCATGCCCGACCTGTTGGTACGAACCGCCCGGTCATGATAAACACCTCGGGATTGCTCGGCTATTGGCGCCTTTACTAGAGTAACTGGCACCTCTTGGTGATGTGGCAGGCTGGCTTCATGGCTGGATTATTTTGGACATATCAATAAGTATTACAATTCCGCATTATTTTTACTTTTTTACAAACATAGACAATTACTATTTTACTCTTTATAGCAAAACAAATTGAAAATATTAAACTAAAAAAATAGTCAAATGCTTAATCTTAAGATATAAGGAAAAAAAAAAGATAACAATGCCTTAGGCTTTAGGAAATGATAATGGAGGCTGTCCTAACTCATAAATACAAAAATCTATATAACTAATGCTACATGTAATCCTCCACTATTTGAGTTATAAAGTGGACTGTACATTTTAGGATTCTAAAATGTCATTTCAAAAATCCCAAACAAACCTGATCATAAAAGATAAACACCTCTCTACATCTCTCTCCCCCACCCAACTAAACCTAATCAATGATTACCTGACTTGGATCTAATTGTACGAATGGACCATTCCTCACCCTTAATTTGAATTGCAAGAACAAGACTTTGTAGCAACTTATTTATTTTTTTGGCTTTATGAATAACAAAAACTTTGTATAGCATTTTTGCAATTATTCAATGAGGTTTTAAGGATACCATGACCATCTATAAAACAAACTCAATATGTTGCATTACTCTACACAAAAACACTGTCTTTGTATCTCAGATACTTGAACATCTCAAATAAATGGGGAAAGGGGCAAAAAAAAAATATATAAAAAAAGAGAGAGTCGCAAGCAATAAAATTTGCACAAATTTATTTTGAATGTCATGGAGCCGCTACACCGTGTTGTGTACTGAGATGCATTAGGTGACTGCAATATTTTTTTCTGTTTTCTTTTTTTGATACTTACATTTGTATTATAAGGCCAATAGTTAACATGTTTGGAAAAGCATATAGTTAACGAGTAATGTTACACCCACACCAAATTCCACATCCAACAATCCTAGGCCCTGTAGACACCCCAATTTTGATCAAACATCAAATCTAGGGATTGGTTACCTCTCAAAAGACCGATGATGACAATGGCCGGTGACATTCGAAGATTTTCCAGGAAATTCAAAATCTTCAATTGATTCTTCAAGACAAATTTCAAAACTAAAAATAGAAAATAAAAAAAGGAGAAAGAAGAGAGAGAGTTTGGGTATTCGGGAGAAACCCGAACATTGAAGAACACATGAGGAAATTAGTCTGAGAATTTGCTCAATATATATATAAAAGAAGAGTTTTGAAAAGAAATATAAAATAAAAATGATGAAAAAGGAATTTTAAAATAAATAGGAATTTTTGAAAAGAAAAGGAAGAAAAGAAAAGGAAAAAGAAAGGAGGAATAATACATTTAGAGCATATATTATGGATGTATTCTTAATGGAATATATTACAAATACAAGTATTTTAACATAATTCGTCAATAATTAAGCTTATGTTAATATATATGTTGAAAATTAAAAAGTAGGGCAAAATTCAGTTAGCCCCGGCACGCGACAAAGCCGGCGGCACTCACTGAGTGCCGCCTGGCATTCAGCGTATGTCGCCCGGCACTCAGCGAGTGCCACCTGGGACTCAGCGAATGCCGCCGGGAGCCGTCGAGTGCCGCTGGCTGTAACAGACTGCTTTTCTCACATGTTCTAGAAGAAAACTTTGTACATGGGTCTCCACCTGAACTTTTGAGGGGTTGAAACAGACCTTCATCTTCATTGTGAGGGGTTGAACTTTTGAATCAATATAGATATATATACAAGAGATAAGAATCATATAGAGAATTAAGAAGAAGAAAAGAATTTCTTGAAGAATTTGAAGAACTTTGAGAAGAATTTGAAGATCTTGGAAGAGCTTCACAAGAAATTGAAGAATTCTTTGAGGTCATAGAGGTAACCTCTTAATCCTTGGTAGAGTTAAGATAATTTAATCACAAGTTCTTAGATCTAGGAACTTTTCACATTTTCAAAACCTCTCTTCTTACCCCATTTCATCACACACCACCAAGAACTTGTGATTGAATTTCATGACATCTCATTAATTTGGAACTCTTTCATTCATAAGGTTCATGAGATCTTCCATATCTCAATGAAACTCTTTGAATTTGATTCCTTAGTTTCCTATGATCTTATGATCCATATGGAGATTAAAATGAATCATGGTCATAATCTACACATAGTTGGTGAGATACTAGTATCAACTCATGACTAGGATCTCTTTACTATGAATCTTATGGAATTCATACTATATTCCATGGAGATTAGAGTAGATTTGTTTTTTTTTAGTCTCCAATGACCATCAAATGGTAGGAGAAGTAGTTTAGTTTAAGTCCATCTCTATGGCTTGGACTAATCTCTTCCTTGGGTTTTGAGAAGTTCTCTATACTTCATCCAAAACCTACATGTATAGATGTCCTAAGTCTCTAATGACCATCAAATGGTAGGAGAAAATGGTTTAGTTTAAGTCCAACTTCATGATTTAATAGTTGGGGTTAACAAATAAAGTTGAACTTGACAAATGAAAACAGTGAGTTCACAAACTGTTTTTGATCAAAGATTTTTAGTTCGAAATCTAACTGTTGAAATCAAGTGAAACCAATGGGAAAGTGTTAATGACACAATGTTCTACCGCTGCAATTTTTGTTTTAAGGTAGTTTCATGTTTAAAATGGTTTAGTCATGAGTTTTGTGAAGTAACAACAATTTGCCCAGAATTTCAGCACAGCAACACTCTTTTAGAATAAATAAATCGGGATTTTAATAACGTTTTCATGACCTTTAATAATTGTTTCTAAGAACCTTAATGTGTTAGGAAGGTTCCCTAAAAAGAATGAAGCAATTCAGATTTGTTTGCTATTTTTAAAAAATCATACAAGATCTCTGGACACAGAGTTGTAAAATCCTGGGTGAGGTCTAGTATTTTCCGTATTCCAGGAGATCTAACCGTTGAAACCTCGATTTTCTTTTTGGGTTAGAAACTAGACGCACAGAGGCATAACGTATCCAAAAATCATTAAGATCCAACTGTTGAAAGTATTTTATTTCTATTTTTTAAGATCTGGTCTGCTCTCTGTAATTCATAAAAAACTGCTACTGTTTTTTTCTAATCTTATTTATTTCAACTCAAATGGTTCCTTAATGTCTTGGGACCAAATCATGTTTTGAATAATGATAATTTAGCTTAAATCCAGAGGCTAAGTGATCCAAATTAGTGAATAAATTCATGTTTTATTCTTATTCACATCCATTCATTCATGTACATCAATGCTTATGATTAGAACTAGCCATTGAATAAAATTGGATTTCATGCTTAATAGATCTAAGCTAGAGAATTGGGATTGATTTTTTTTTATATCATATTATTATGTGAAGCATGTAGACTAATCTTTGTTTTGTAGCGCATTTGTTGTACAATTTCTCATCTCTTCTCTGGTTTATTTACTTCATTGATTTTAATTGATTTTCGACTCCATGTGCGACACCTTAGCTTAGGTTTTGCCTTATGTAAATATGTGAAATTAGAGACCTTTTCTTAGGCTTTGTATTTTGTGTATGCATTGCACGTTTCCATTTCGCGGCTGGATCCCGGCTGAGTTCTCTAGTTCCTTACTTGCACATCATGATGTTTGCTAGTTGAATTATGTGACTTATGAATGATATTTTACCGTTAGCAATTTTACACCATTTCTAACATGCTTGTGTTATGTATACCTATATATGTATTAATTGAGGGAATGCTTAGATTAATAACTTGATTAAAAAAGATGTTGAGTAGAGGCCTATCGTGAGATAGGATGAAAGAGGGTGTTTTAGTCCGCCGGGCTCCTTCCCCTTTCATTCCATAATCCCCTGACCCAGTTTATCTTTGGTTTCGCAAAAGATCAGTTTGCTTTAAAATGGTTTCTTAATTTTCCTTTTAAAAATTAAGTGGCGACTCTTTGAATTTGAAAAATGTTTTAAAAAAAACAAAAGTGGGCCCAAATGCCGGTATCCACAATCTGGCGACTCTGCTGGGGATCGAACCCAAAATCTCTGGTTTCGCAGACCAGAATTTCTGATTTTGGGTTCACTCGAGGATTAGACTTGAAAGCATCCTTTAATCGAATTAGTTAATTTTTGTGTGCCCGTTGCATTGCACTTGCATGTCTCGCCAGTCGATTGCACGGAACTATGACCTTGGAGGCTCGGGGCAACCCGGTCGGTCAAGCCATCATGGGACCGTGTGATCACCCTTGATCTCGTACCATGTGTTGGTATATGAAGCATCCTATCGGGTGTGTGTCAAGGGTCCCTTATTTGACCAAAACCCAGCCTTTACATAATATCTTCTATAGAACCTTTCAATTAAGGAAATCAATTCTTGATTAGGATTATGTGCTAGGGAGCTTTGTATGCCCGGAAGGGGTTACTTGAGATGATGACGAAACTTGCTTGATGAAAGATGTGTAACCTCTTAATCATATCTTAGCGATTCCTTCTCATATCCTATGACATTTGGGGAACATGTCGAGCCTTGATTATAAGATTACATTTCTTATATCTTGTTAGCTAAAGCATCATTGACCTTGTATGCATCCAAATTCATGAAAAGTACGGTGATAATCCGATTGTGTGATCCTTCTATCTAAAAGTTTTAAATTCACTTTTGAGAACAAAAAAGATTTGATAAACCATCATCCTTTATCCCAAAATATTTTTCGGTCAAGCAAAGCTCCAAACTAACCCTTGTTAAGGTATATTTTCACATGATCATCTTCGAAGGAAAAATCCAAAAATCTTGGGAATTGTTTTTTAGAGAAATGCTTTTCAAATTAATTTCAAAGCAAAAATTCAATCCAATCATTTTTTGTTGAGGAATGTTTAACATCCTCATTTTCAAAAGAACTCTCGAGAATTGTTTTCAAAAGATGTTATCATCCAAGATTCAATCCAATCACATTATCACGAGTAAAAGGAGAAATTAGCGCACTTGACATGAATGAGGATTTTATGTGCTTATGTGCTTATGTTTTAGAATTAGGATTTTCTTTTCTTTGGCATATAGAATAGGCACACACACACTTGCATTTCATCCGTGTGCCATGTGTGTGGTGCATGCATTTAGCCACATCGAATCATCAAAGCATGAACATTTTGTCATTACATGCATGTGTAGCATACAAATTCACAACATCTTCTCTCCAATCAAGATCAAAATAGTTCTTCAAAATTCTTTGCCTTCTGAAAATCAATTCTGCCTGCGGGCCCTTTTTATGTCATGAACCTGTAGAAAGAATGGGACAACCAGATCCCCTAGTGAGGACACTTCTAACCTTCTTGGGTTCGTCTTCTTGATTTTAGGAGAACATGAACCATCATCTTGAGATTGATCTGCCAATGGCCCCGAGAACTTTGGAGGAAAGAGTAAACAAGCTGCAAGCCGCTGTTGAGCAACAAGATTCGAGGGTGAAGGAATTGGAAAAGGTAATGCTTGAGTTCATTCAATTGCTGAAAGATCAGATGGCCAACAATGAGGTGAAAATGGATCAATTGGAAAAGAGAATAATGGATCGCCTAGAGAAGCAACAATGCACATGTCCAAACCCACCCATGCATCAATGCCTATATCCAAATCTAACCATGCACCCAAGCCCAATCAATCACCAGAGCTCATATATGGTCAATCACCAAATCCCACAGTCATACTTGACCAATCTGCAAGGCCCACATCCAATCTCAAGCTCATATCCAAGCCTGACCCCATCCAGCCTAAAAGCTAATCCAAGCCAACATCCCAACTCAAGAAATCCTAGCCTAACCGCATATCCAAATCTAAAAGCCGGCTCAAGCTCAAAGTCGAATCCAAAATCAAGCCAAACCCGCAAGCGAAGAATTTTCACCAACCTTGGCATGCCATTATCCCTGGCCCTTGGTCACCTCATCAAGAGTGGTCACCTCAATCTCCTGGACCCAAGGCCACCATCAAATCCCTTACCCCTCAAATATGACCCATCATTATACTGCGCCTACCACCAGACCCCTGGTCACATGATCAATTATTACATAAAACTCCGCCATGATATCCAAGATCTCATTGAGCAGAAAATGATCACTCCTTCTTTGAACCCACTGAGTAACATTTGGCATGACTTGCAATCCTTTCAATCCCAGCAATCACTGAGCACTCTCAAGGGATTTGTTGCCTCCACGAGTTCGCAAAAACTAATTAGCCCTGACCCAATCAATAAAATCGAAAAAGGCATTGACAAAATTGGGTATGAGTCAGAGGAGGGCTGTTCTGCTAAAGAGTGGGACATAGACATGGATGATGTTTCCACACATATGCTAAAGGAAAGTGTCGAGCCCGAAGGGTCAAATGATGCTAGTGAGGTGATAGTGTTTGGGAATACTGCTGCTAAAGCAAATGTGGATGCTTTTGGAAATATAATAAATTGAAGATCATCTATGATACTCCAATTGAGACCAAAGTCGAGTCTAGTCCAGTTTGTAATCAACTCATGTCTAAGTTGCAGTCAAATGTCGAGTCCAGTCGAGTCTTCTATTATCGAGTTTATTGTCAAGTCTTCATCAAGTCAATCGAGTCGAGTGATGTAATCTTCCTTCTATCCTAGTTGAATAAAATGTCATTTTGCTTAAATAAATGTGCATAGTCGTGAATGAATGGATCATTAAGCCAAAAGAAAAAAAATCACTTTTTCAAATGATCATGGAAAATGCTTTGTTAATAAATCGTTGCATTGAAAAGAATCCCCAAGTGATCAAAGAAAATCTGTGCCAAATCCAAAGAGGAGCAGAGAATTGATTAGCCTTACTTTAAGAATTTAAAGATGCTCTTGCTCAATCTTGAAAAGATGAACTTGGAACTTGAAGCTTGCTCACCATCCCCTTTTCTCAAATACCAAGCATAAAAGATGAGCCCAACCAGTCCATAGCCATAAACTTTGTCCTTGATGGTAGCTAGATATTTTAAATGAACTTCTTCTTCCAAACAAAAAGAGAAAAAAAGAAAGAATCTCGCTAGGATGAAAACCCGAAAGGGCGCCTAGGCAAAAGTTAGAGCCAAAAAAAAAAAAAAAAAAAAAAAAAGAAGAAAAATGCGTGTTGATTTCAAAATTCAAGTCCTAGCCAGTCGAAATTATGAAGAGAATAAGAGATAGTGAGGTAGAAGAAAAGAAATGAAAGAGAAAAGAATAAATAAGATTGGGAATTCTTGAGCACCTCAAAGTAGATCATTAGCGCATGAATTGTCTCAAGGCTTTGTGTTATTCTAAACAAAGAAAGGAAATTAGAAATGAAAAGAGAGATTTGAAAGTATTAATTAGTCTCAAAATTTTTGTGAGAGGCTCAATGGCTAAGTGGGACCAAAACAATGCAAAGAGATCTTTGAGAAAAATAAGGAGTGATCTGGAGGGCTGATATTGCTTTGTGAGTAGGATGTGTTATGAGGATTTTAAATGTTGACTGGCTAGTGAAAGTGTGAAAAGAATCAACCGCCACGAAAAAAGAGAGAAAAGAAAAGAAAAGAAGAAAATAAAAGGGAGAAGTATTTCATCATCCTGTTCAAAGGCTACCACAAGCAACCCATCTTAGAAAGAGCACTCGTTGGACCCAAATGAAAACATGGCTCGAAAAGCCCACAAATTCTTGAAGCCTTATTTTTTTCAAGACCTCCAGAGTTGATGAACTACGTTTTGACCTGATTCCCACTCGGGGATACGTAGGCAGCCTACCCGGTTCGGTCACCGCCCTTGCTATGATCTGGCACTTTCTTTCAAGCCTTAGCCGAATTACTTTGGACCTGATTCCCGTTCAGGGATGAGTAGGCGAACCTTCCAAGGTTCTTGGTCCATAACCATCCCTAAACCATGAGCATCACCCTTTGTGCCTTTGGTTTCCTTTCTTCAGACTAGGGGCAAACTTGGGTATGTTTGCCCGAAGCCACATATATATCACCAAACCAGGGGCAGACTTCGTTTGCTGAACACCTCATTTAATCCCAAAAGCAATGCCTCCGAGTCCTACTCAAACTAGGGGCAAACTTCGTTTGCCAAAATCCCTCTATGTCAGAGAAAAGTTCTCGTGTAATCGAGTTTGTTTTGAATGGATTGAAATAGATCGTCTTTTATTCTCTAAGCTAAAGCACTAATCTGAAGCACACTCTGGATAGGCAAAGAATCAGCTAACTCAAAAAGAGAACCTTCAAAGTTTAGATTTGTCGGAAAAGTACTAACATTGTAAGATGATGAATAAATGAAAGGTAAGGTGATACATGGTTCACGATGAAAGCACATTGATTCATAATAATACAGAGTTTGATTCAGTCGCTTGTGTAATCACTTTGTCAAGATTGTCCCCCTTTGATGAGTCAATAATGGTCTCAATTGTGTGGGTTTAAGATGATGAATAAAGATTTGAAGAGTCTCCATGAGTATCCCAAGAGCAATGCAAGCAGGATTTTTAAACACTATCATAACACAATGCTAAAGTGGAAATATGAAGGGTCCAAGACTAGGGGCATAGGTGGCTTCCCTATTTAAAAAAAATAAATTCATCATCATTTTATTTATTTCAAGGGTCCGCAGATGCAGGAAATCATTTTCTCCAAAGCCCACTTTCGTGGCAAAATATCTTCGAAAGCCCATTCATATGGCACCCTCTCATCAAAAGTCCACTTTTGTGGTGACCACTATTATAAGCCCACTTTTGTGGCGACCCCATCATAAGCCCATTCACATGGCACTCTTTCATCGAAAGCCTACTTTCAGGGCAACTCTCGTTATAAGCACATTTATGTGGCAGTTTCATCCATAAAAGCCCACCCCGATGGCACTCTTTTAGCCGAGCCAACGCTCATGGCAAGTTCATACACATAAGCCCACTTTGTGGCAAACATACCTTATAAGCCTACTTCCGTGGCAAATCCACACTCATGACAAGCTCATCCAAACGAGCTCATTTCAATGTCAAAGCTCCTCGTCAGTCCAGCACAAGTCATTAGCATCATCATTATCATCATCATCATCATTAATCAATCAAGTATTGGAGCCTTTGATTCTTTGAGTCTTTATGACTTCGATTTTGCAAAAGTTCAAAATTCTTCGAGTTCGCATGACTTTGTGTTTGTAAAAAATGGAATTTTTTTAGTCCGCGTGACTCCGTGTTTGTAAAATAATAATGTTTTGAGTCCGCGAGACTCCATTTGTGTAGAATATGATTCTTTAGTCTGCGTGACTCCGTTAATATAAAAGAATGAGTTCTTGAGCCCGCGTGACTTCATACATGTAAGATATGATTTTTTTTTTTAGTCCACATGAATCCGTGTGTGTAAAATTTTGAGTTCTTGAGTCCGCGTGACTCCGTGTTTGTAAAATAAGAATGTTTCGAGTCCGCGTGACTCCGTATTTGTAAAAAATGGGTTTTTGAGTTCGCATGACTCCGTGTTAGTAAAAAATGAATTTTTGAGTCCATGTGACTCCGTGTTTGGGAAATGTGAATTTTTTTTTAAGATTATATGACTCCCCTTTTGAAATAAAAAATGTTTTGATTCGAATTGACTCCCTATGCGGAGATAGAAATTTGTTTGAGTCTGATTGACTCATGATTTCTGGAAATAAGAAATTCTTTAAGTCCGATTGATTCTTGATTTGTTGAAATATAATCTGTTTTGAGTCGAATTGACTCCCTATTCGGAGATAGAAATTCGTTTGAGTCTGATTGACTCATGATTTTTGAGAAATTTGAAATTCTTTGAGTCTGATTGACTCCCAATTTTAGGATTGAGTCTGATTGACTCCCAGTTTTGTGAAATTGAATTTGCTTTGAGTCCAATTGACTCCTGTTTTTGGAAATTTGAAATTCTTTAAGTATGATTGATTCCTGATTTTAGAAAATTGAATTTGTTTGAATCTGATTGATTAAATGATTTTAGAAGGTGAATTTAATTGAAATGAGTCTGATTAATTCCTGATAAGTGGAATTTGAATTTGAAATTGAAATTGAGTCAAAGTGACTCTTCATTGGGCAAAATTTTTATTTGAGTTGACTCCTAATTTTAGAATAAAAAAATTGAATTGAGTCTAATTGACCTTCGATTTTAGAAATTGAACTGAATTAAGAAGATGAACTAATTCGAGTCTGAATGACTCCTGATTTTGAGAATTGAATTAAATCAAGTCTGACTGACTCCTGGTTTTTGAAAATTGAAATTCTTTGAGTCGAATTGACTCCCGTTTTTAGAGATTTAAAATTCGTCGAGTTAGGTTGACTCCTGTTTTTAGAAATTAGAAATTCTTTTGAGTCTGGTTGACTTATGATTTGGAATTAGAAATTCTTTTTGACTCTAGATTTTTGAATTTGAAAAGAATTGAGTATGATTGATTCCTTGATTTTAAGAATCTAAGTTGATTTGAGTCTGATTGATTCTTGATTTTAGAAGAATGAATTGATTTGATTTTGGTTGATTTTAAGAATCTAAGTTGATTTTAGTCTCATTGACTCCTGATTTTAGAAGAATGAATTGATTTGATTTTGGTTGATTTTAAGAATCTAAATTGATTGGAGTTTGATTGACTCCTGATTTTGAAAAATTGATTTGATTTGAGTCTGAATGACTCCGATTTTAAAAAACATGAATTGACTTGAGTCTGATTGACTCCTGATTTTAGAAGAATGAATTGATTTGAGTTTGGTTGATTTTAAGAATCTAAATTGATTGGGGTCCGATTGACTCCGAATTGTTGAAAATTGATTTGATTTAAGTCAGATTGACTCCGAATTGTTGGAAATTGATTTGATTTGAGTCAGATTGACCCCGGATTTTGAAAAATTGAGTTGACTTTGAGTTTGCTTGACTCCAAATTATGAGAAATTAAGCCAATATGATTCTGATTGACCCTCAATTCTAGAGATGAAAGTGGATACGCATCTTAGTGCTCCCAGATTTAGGGAAATTTGAAAATGAACCTCGAAAAAGAAAGTAACTCCAAAAATAGGAGTCAAGAGTTAAATCGAGTCGACTTTGACTTTGACTCGTGAAATGACACATTTGCTTCTTTGGTTTCTGCAAACAAATCTGCACTGACCCTAATGTTGCTACTTGATTCGACTATGGAGAGTAAGGCATGAAGCGTCTCAGTCGATCAGATGATTTTGGGAGATTATGGAGCGTAAGGCAGGAAGCGGCTCAATCTTTCAGCATGCTACCTGATTCGACAATGGAATCGATCAGATGATTTTGGGAGATTATAGAGCGTAAGGCATGAAGCGGCTCAATCTTTCAGCGTGCTACCTGATTCGACAATGGAATCGATCAGATGATTTTGGGGGATTATGGAGCGTAAGGCATGAAGCTGCTCAATCTTTCAGCGTGCTACCTGATTCGACAATGGAGTCGATCAGATGATTTTGGGAGATTATGGAGCGTAAGGCATAAAGCAGCTCAATCTTTCAGCGTGCTACCTGATTCGACAATGGAATCGATCAGATGATTTTAAGAGATTATGGAGCGTAAGGCATGAAGCGGCTCAATCTTTCAGCGTGCTACCTAATTCGACAATGGAATCGATCAGATGATTTTGGGAGATTATGGAGCGTAAGGCATGAAGCGGCTCAATCTTTCAGCGTGCTACCTGATTCGACAATGGAATCGATCAGATGATTTTGGGGGATTATGGAGCGTAAGGCATGAAGCTGCTCAATCTTTCAGCGTGCTACCTGATTCGACAATGGAGTCGATCAGATGATTTTGGGAGATTATGGAGCGTAAGGCATAAAGCAGCTCAATCTTTCAGCGTGCTACCTGATTCGACAATGGAATCGATCAGATGATTTTAAGAGATTATGGAGCGTAAGGCATGAAGCGGCTCAATCTTTCAGCGTGCTACCTAATTCGACAATGGAATCGATCAGATGATTTTGGGAGATTATGGAGCGTAAGGCATGAAGCGGCTCAATCTTTCAGCGTGCTACCTGATTCGGCAATGGAGTCGATCAGATGATTTTGGGAGATTATGGAGCGTAAGGCATGAAGCGGCTCAATCTTTCAGCGTGCTACCTGATTCGATAATGGAATCGATCAAATGATTTTGGGAGAATATGGAGCGTAAGGCATGAAGCGGCTCAATCTTTCAGCGTGCTACCTGATTCGGCAATGGAGTCGATTAGATGATTTTGGGAGATTATGGAGCGTAAGGCATGAAGCGGCTCAATCTTTCAGCGTACTACCTGATTCGACAATGGAGTCGATCAGATGATTTTGGGAGATTATGGAGCGTAAGGCATGAAGCGGCTCAATCTTTCAGCGTGCTACCTGATTCGACAATGGAATCGATCAAATAATTTTGGGAGATTATGGAGCGTAAGGCATGAAGCGGCTCAATCGTTCAGCGTGCTACCTGATTCGGCAATGGAGTCGATCAGATGATTTTGGGAGATTATGGAGCGTAAGGCATGAAGCGGCTCAATCTTTCAGCGTGCTACCTGATTCGACAATGGAATCGATCAGATGATTTTAAGAGATTATGGAGCGTAAGGCATGAAGCGGCTCAATCTTTCAGCGTGCTACCTGATTCGATAATGGAATCGATCATATGATTTTGGGAGATTATGGAGCGTAAGGCATGAAGCGGCTCAATCTTTCAGCGTGCTACGTGATTTGACAATGGAGTCGATCAGATGATTTTGGGAGATTATGGAGCGTAAGGCATGAAGCGGCTCAATCTTTCAGCGTGCTACCTGATTCGGCAATGGAGTCGATCAGATGATTTTGGGAGATTATGGAGCGTAAGGCATGAAGCGGCTCGATCTCCCAGCTTGCTACCTGACTTAGTTATGGAATGTAAGGTGCAAGGCGCATCTCAGCCAATCAGACGATTCTCAAAGCATATACAAAGATTGCATACAACGTTGGTGATGATATCACAATAGGATAATTCAACGTATAGGGTGCATTTCTGGTGTTAGGAAGCAGCATGATTCTGTATCATCACAATTGGGAGCATGGGACATTTATTTGTTTAGCATGTGCATCACGATAAGATAGGATGCATTCATCAGTGTGGCTACCTGCGCTTGTGTATCATTGTCCCTTGCCCGAACTACGTCTTGGTCTGATTCCCGATGGGATACGTAGGCAGCTCACCTTTGAGCACGACCAGCACTTGGATATCTGCGCACCCGATTTTGCAACGCACTTTTGTTTTTTACCTGGATTCGACTGTTTGATCAAAGGCTTGTCTTTCACACAGGCTTTGACATTCACTTGTGATACGCGTTGCTTCACAAGCTCTGTCAAAGAGGGGCAAACTATAGACACCCCAATTTTGACCAAACGTCTCTAGGGATTGGTTACCTCTCAAAAGACTGATGATGACAATGGCCGGTGACATTCAAAGATTTTACAGGAAATTCAAAATCTTCAATTGATTCTTCAAGACAAATTTCAAAATTAAAAATAGAAAATATAAAATGGAGAAAGAAGAGAGAGAGTTTGGGTATTCGGGAGAAACCCGAACATTGAAGAACACATGAGGAAATCAGTTTGAGAATTTGCTCAATATATATATATAAAAGAAGAGTTTTGAACAGAAATATAAAATAAAAATGATGAAAAAGGAATTTTAAAATAAAGAGGAATTTTTGAAAAGAAAAGGAAGAAAAGAAAAGGAAAAAGAAAGGAGGAATAATACATTTAGAGCATATAATATGGATGCATTCTTAATGGAATATATTACAAATACAAGTATTTTAACATAATTCGTCAATAATTAAGCTTATGTTAATATATATGTTGAAAATTAAAAAGTAGGGCAAAATTCAGTTAGCCCCGGCACGCGACAAAGCCGGCGGCACTCACTGAGTGCCGCCTGGCACTCAGCGAATGCCGCCGGGAGCCGTCGAGTGCTGCTGGCTGTAACAGACTGCTTTTCTCACATGTTCTAGAAGAAAACTTTGCACATGGGTCTCTACCCGAATTTACCCATTTATCCTTGAGATGATGGCCTATATAAACAGACCTTCATCTTCATTGTGAGGGGTTGAACTTTTGAACCAATATAGATATATATACAAGAGATATACTTGAGTTTTAGAGGGAGAGAGAGATAAGAATCATATAGATAATTGAGAAGAAGAAAAGAATTTCTTGAAGAATTTGAAGAACTTTGAGAAGAATTTGAAGATCTTGGAAGAGCTTCACAAGAAATTGAAGAATTCTTTGAGGTCATAGAGGTAACCTCTTAATCCTTGGTAGAGTTAGGATAATTTAATCACAAGTTCTTAGATCTAGGAACTTTTCACATTTTCAAAACCTCTCTTCTTACCCCATTTCATCACACACCACCAAGAACTTGTGATTGAATTTCATGACATCTCATTAATTTGGATCTAATTAATGCCTTGGGTTTGAGATAAATTAGTTTTGAAGAATTTGTGTTCCTAAATAAAACTTTGATTTCCTTTATTTCTATTTCATTCATAAGGTTCATGAGATCTTCCATATCTCATTGAAACTCTTTGAATTTGATTCCTTAGTTTCCTATGATCTTATGATCCATATGGAGATTAAAATGAATCATGGTCATAATCTACACATAGTTGGTGAGATACTAGTATCAACTCATGACTAGGATCTCTTTACTATGAATCTTATGGAATTCATACTATATTCCATGGAGATTAGAGTAGATTTGTTTTTTTTTAGTCTCCAATGACCATCAAATGGTAGGAGAAGTAGTTTAGTTTAAGTCCATCTCTATGGCTTGGACTAATCTCTTCCTTGGGTTTTGAGAAGTTCTCTATACTTCATCCAAAACCTACATGTATAGATGTCCTTAGTCTCTAATGACCATCAAATGTTAGGAGAAAATGGTTTAGTTTAAGTCCAACTTCATGATTTAATAGTTGGGGTTAACAAATAAAGTTGAACTTGACAAATGAAAACAGTGAGTTCACAAACTGTTTTTGATCAAAGATTTTTAGTTCGAAATCTAACTGTTGAAATCAAGTGAAACCAATGGGAAAGAGTTAATAACACAATGTTCTACCGCTGCAATTTTTGTTTTAAGGTAGTTTCATGTTTAAAATGGTTTGGTCATGAGTTTTGTGAAGTAACAACGATCTGCCCAGAATTTCAGCACATCAAAACTCTTTTAGAATAAATAAATCGGGATTTTAATAAAGTTTTCTTGACCTTTAATAATTTTTTCTAAGAACCTTAATGTGTTAGGAAGGTTCCCTAAAAAGAATGTAGCAATTCAGATTTATTTGCTATTTTTAAAAAATCATACAAGATCTCTGGACAAAGAGTTGTAAAATCCTGAGTGAGGTCTAGTATTTTCCATATTCCAGGAGATCTAACCATTGAAACCTCGATTTTCTTTTTGGGTTAGAAACTGAACTCACAGAGGCATAACATATCCAACAATCATTAAGATCCAACCGTTGGAAGTATTTTATATCTATTTTTTAAGATCTGGTCTGCTCTCTGTAATTCATAAAAAACTGCTACTGTTTTTGTCTAATCTTATTTATTTCAACTCAAATGGTTCCCTAATGTCTTGGGACCAAATCATGTTTTGAATAATGATAATTTAGCTTAAATCCAGAGGCTAAGTGATCCAAATTAGTGAATAAATCCATGTTTTATTCTTATTCACATCCATTCATTCATGTACATCAATGCTTATGATTAGAACTAGCCATTGAATAAAGTTGGATTTCATGCTTAATAGATCTAAGCTAGAGAATTGGGATTGATTTTTTTTGATATCATATTATTATGTGAAGCATGTGGACTAATCTTTGTTTTGTAACGCATTTGAGGTACAATTTCTCATCTCTTCTCTGGTTTATTTACTTCATTGATTTTAATTGATTTTCGACACCATGTGCGACACCTTAGCTTAGGTTTTGCCTTATGTGAATATGTGAATTAGAGACCTTTTCTTAGGCTTTGTATTTTGTGTATGCATTGCACGTTTCCATTTCACGGCTAGATCCCGGGTGAGTTCTCTAGTTCCTTACTTGCACATCATGATGTTTGCTAGTTGAATTATGTGACTTATGAATGATATTTTACCGTTAGCAATTTTACACCATTTCCAACATGCTTGTGTTATGTATACCTATATATGTATTAATTGAGAGCATGCTTAGATTAATAACTTGATTAAAGAGGATGTTGAGTAAAGGGCTATCGTGAGATAGGATGAAAGGGGGTGTTTTAGTCCGCCGGGCTCCTTCCCCTTTCATTCCATAATCCCCGGACCCAGTTTATCTTTGGTTTCGCAAAAGATCAGTTTGCTTTAAAATGGTTTCTTAAATTTCCTTTTAAAAATTAAGTGGCGACTCTTTGAATTTGAAAAATGTTTTAAGAAAAACAAATGAGGGCCCAAATGCCGGTATCCACAGGCCCTTAATTCCAGTGGGCCCTATGTGGGTACTTCACGGGACCCACAGGAATCAAGGCTCAAGATGTGTTGGATGTGGAATTTGGTGTGAAATTTGGTGTGGGTGGCATTTTTTATAGTTAACATGTTTTTTCATAGAGGCTAGGGCAATAGTGTTCACAGACATCCCCAAGAATGAACAAAAAGGGAAATAATCCTTCTACAAAATATTAATATTAGATAATCCAACAAAAAAGGATAGAAAGTAAACCTAGAATCAAACTTCAAACACTCAGAAACTCACTCAGGCAATTACACGAACACCTACTCTACATTAAGACCATTCAAAACATCATACTCCCTCCATAAGTACAAAATTACCCTCTACAAGGAAAAACAGACAAAATCTCAATAAACTCAATAGCCAAGCCAATAGCAGCCATACACAAACAAAACCAATCCATTTACAATCAATTCCCAAACTAACCCAAAAAAAAACTTCAGTACTTAATACAAGCATAGAACGAATTGCAGCAGTCTAGGATCATTCTAAATCTTCTAATCTAAAATATCTTCAGGTGCAATACTATTATGACCGTAACAATAAATTTCAGAAGTTAAGGAGAAGCATTAAATATTGAAAAAGAAATTGACCTATTATGTTAAGGCTGAGCTCAGCGGCAATGAAGGGGGCGACGGTATGGAGGCAGTGAGGGAAGACGAGCTTCGACGACGGTGACCTTGCACGGCAGTGGTAACCTTCACGTGAGACAGAGAGAGGGATAGCTAGGGCTTTTTTGTGAGTAATGAGAAATAAAAAATGAAGGAATTTTAAAAAAAAAATGGCTATTATATCAATGCCAAACTCGGATTTCATAGGGAGTAATGCTATGCTTTCCAAATTCAATTCTTGATACTAAATGAGCGGATGTTGAATTGACCCCATGGTAATTAATTGGCCCAACGAATTTTGATTTGATTTCACATCATTTTTTAATGAGTGTTTGGGATTTGAATTTGGGAAGTATAACATTACTTATTGACCTTTTCTTTTCTTCGAGAGAGCATAAAACCTGATTTTAATGAAAACGCACATCTAACTTAAAAAAATAAATAAATAAGATAAAATAAAAATTCAACTTTCCTATTTTTACTCTCTTATTCTAAAAAAAATGTAATTAGAGTAGTTTAAAGTCGGTTTTAATAGTAACATCTGTATATATATTAGTAACAACACCATCACTGATATAATATATATTAGTATAATATTACTTATTTTACTATTTTTAATTAATTTATTGTGTAATTATTAAAATTTATTATTTGGAAATAATATATATTAACAAATTAAAGGCCTTAGTGAGTGTGGAAAACAATAATAATTAAAATTACAACCAGCAAAATACTTTGAAATTGTAAATTACTCTTGTTGCTTTTATTATGCTCACAAAACAAATTCTCATAATCAATTTTTTTAAACTTAACTTTAGGCGAGGAAAACTATTTCCCTTGCCAAACCCTACTTTTGGCGCGAAAAACAAAATTTCGGCGCCATAAAAAGGGGAAATTTTTTTTAGACCTAGTGTTAGGCGAGGAAAATTAGTTTCATCGCCAACGACTACACTTTAGGCATGGAAAAAATTATTTCGTCGCTATAACTTCACTTTTTGTGAGGAAATAGTGTTTCCTCGCCAACATGACACTTTGGACGAGGAAATTTATTTTGTCTCCAAATAAAAGAGGAAATAATCATATTTAGAACTCACTTTAGGCAAGGAAAATTATTTTTCATCGCCAAAGACTTCACTTTTGGCGAGTTAATTTAATTTTCTTGCCAGAATAGACACTTTAGGCGAGGAAATTGGAATTTTGTCGCCAATTGTGTGTGTCTTTCAGCTACTTTGGCGACAAAATATTATTTCATCGCCAATACTATACTTTTGGTGAGGAAATTTAAATTTTCTCGCCATGTTTGGTCGCTAAAACACATTTTTGTTGTAGTGTTATAAGCTACCCATTCTTATCATTGACTGTGACAATTTGAAACAACTATCGAAGATAATTCATATATCCTATGTGTTAATCTCATAACACAAATGATTCTGAGAATGTTGTTTATGGATAAACATGCCAAAATATTCAACTCATGAATTACACATATCTAAATATGTAAAGATACTCATAAATACACGAATCAAATATATATGATTGCAATTACTAACTGGTTTAAGGGCATAATCCCAACAGTTATGATCCCCAACCTACATAGTCTATCTACTTATAGCTAAGAAAATGTAAATAGCAAAGCGTATTCAAGAAAAACCATATCCAACCATAATGAACATCATTAAAAACTTCAAATGCAAGCTAAGAACTTTAAATAAACTTTAAGTCACAAGATTACAATACTCACACTTCTCTCTCTAACATTAACTACTACCAATGGAAGTTGTTGAGGGAAGTAAATACAAAGGGATTGTGAAAACCTAAAAGAGATAAGAGAGGGGAGGTGCATAGTGTTTCTATAAATCAAGATATCTTGTCCAAAATGACCTAAGGGTCATATATATACAAGACCTCAAAATAGCAAACTAGTAAATAAACAAGGAGGAAAATTAGGCTTGTTCGATCAGTCGAACGGGCCCCTTCGACCGGTTGAAAAACCCTCTGATTAAAGAAAGCTGCAACTTCACTTCTAACTTTGTGCGCCGATCGTATAATCGCCATATCTCTTCGTTTGGATTGTACTCTCAAAGCATTACTTTATGTATGAGACATTGATATTTTAATATATGGATATCAACTTTATATTTCATTATGTATGTTTCTTTCATGAGATGACTATTAATCCTTAAGTATCATAGTAAGTAATTTGTGTGTGTATGAGATACATACAAGTGAAATACAAATTACTATTCTTTGATACTTAGAATTTGTCATAGTGGATGATGAGACTAGATATCTCGTTAGGTTTACTCTGTAGCATGATTAACTACCATTGGATGGACTCAATCACTAGAGTATGACTCTTAGTTAATATGTTAGTGCTTATAGTGCATTGACAGACCATGAGCTTTCCTATTGAGACTTAATACTGTCAACAGTCAATCAGAACTCATAACTTGTATAAGGTACATGCTCTTAATCTTGAGATGATTATGAACACAGACTTTGGATGTGGCTACTTTGACTTATGAATTAGTAAGATCTATAAAAGATCAACACCTGGGTATCTTAGGTATGTAATGTTCATCAGGTTGTGAACATATATTGTCAAGATAGAATCTATCCTCTGATAAAGAGTAAGCATACCCTTGAGAATGTCACCAAGTTGATTACTGAGAACTACAGTCTTGTTAATAAGAGTTATCAACATGTTTGGTAATCATGAGGGGTAAATGGGACTGAAGGAATGGAAGATGTAATCATTATTCAGGTTGACAGTAATAGTTTATCCGACTACCTGAATATGATTGTGAATGCTGTCGATAGAGGGACATTAGTACACTATACAAGTCTAGACATCGCTTCAGATTTGTTCTTTTGCGTTGGAGTTTAGTCATCATTTTATAGTGGAGTAAACATTAACTGATCAGTTGGTTAATTTACTGATCAAAGAGTTTGGTCATGGGAATTAACAACTGGTCTGAGCCAACAATAAAGAACCTAGGAGGTCCCACTCTTAGCTCCACCAGGATGCTTGGAAAGGCACACGAGGATCTTGTCAAGACAGGTTCGATCGATTGAAAGCGTGTAGATCGATTGAAGTCAAGATAGGTTTGATCGATCGAAAAGCTTCGATCGATCGAAGATTCGATCGAACGAAACAACTTCGATAGATTTAATGTGAAAGTCAGTTTGGAAATCTATAAATAGGGCAACTACATGCAGAATAATTTTAATCGATGTTTCTTCACTCCAGCAGCTACAAAATTTGTTTTAGCATTTCTCAAACATTTTCTATCCTCCCTATTAGAGATCCCACCATCTCTAGGCTCTCCGAAAGTGTTCAAAGGAGACATAGGAGTGAAGACTGTCCAGTGAAGGCTGCTGCACTATCAAGGAAGAAGAGAATCAGAATTGGTTCAAGACCGTTAGGTGTAAACTCTTCTCCCCCCTTGTTTTACGCATCTATGGAATTGATAAGTAGTAGATCCGGGCATACCTAAAAGTTTTTAAACTTTGTTTTTTCGCTATGCATATAAGTAAGTTTTCAAAACCTAATTTTCCCTTTACTCTTAGCTCCAACCTCGAATTGACATGAAATTTGCGATCATGAGAAGCTAACTCGATGAAATACGATTTCTTTGTCGAAAGTGACTTCTTAATCCATGATCTTTAGCACTCAAATTAGGCTAGAAGTGGCTGCATTTGTCTTTATCTCTTGTTGGGATCTTCTTTTGAGCATGAATTCCCTTATTTATCTACAAAACAAACACAAACCCGTTTAAAATATATAAGAGAGAAATATAAAGGCTATGTGACAAATGAAAGGATAAATCACTTTTGTGGGGAACACGATTGCATTGAGCTAATGCAACAGGCTATTAAACCTCTAGGTTACTCCTAGAGGATGAGTTTTGTCTCCGAAGGGTTTTTCAAATAATACCCACAACCATGATTCTTCCTCATGATAGTTTCCAACTATTCAAATGCACTACACTCAATATAGTCAAGAGATGTTCAACGGATCTTAGCAAAGTGACATACGATTTTCCCAAAATCCACGAACTACCAAAATTATAAGAACTTCACTCATTCCAACTCTTTGGTGTGTTGTGCGAAATGCATGACTACAAATATCGAAACGGGCAATGCTTTCATTAATTGTATTTCATTCAAAAATGTGCTTCAACACAATTCTCACATGTATTACTCTCAAAAATGAAACTCGAATCGGATAATACACTCATGATATGCGGGGCAAAGAGTAATGTAAATAGGAAGCAAAGCCGTGCACATGTCAAGGGTGAAAAATATCAAACCTTAAAATGAGTAAAAATAATCTCATGAGATATACCATACACTAGACGAGGTGAAATAAACTTCAAATCACACACTTTTGAGGATCAACTAGGACGTGGATGGGCAATATGTGGGTAAAGGATTATGAGATGAAGGAAATAAGGATAAGAAGTTTTTAGGGCAAACTTGGATTCATGAGATTACACGAGAGCCAATCACTATTGGAGATAAATCGAAAATGAAATATTTCTTTGAATCAACAAGGGAGAAGTACTAGTGAGATGAAGCTCTTCTTTTCTTTGCTTTTCTTTTAATCTTTCTATTTTCTCTTTCTTTTTTTTTATTTTTTATTTTTTTCATTTCTTTTCTGAACTTTTCTTTCGTTTCTCTCAAACAATCACAACTCAATCTCTATTTGATTTACAACCACGACCTCATGCAAAACCAACTCCCAAAAATGAACTTAAACATGGGAAATGGAAAGTGTAAGGGCATTGGAGTATGGGAATGTATGGAGGTGCTGATGTGGAAAAGGAAAAAGAAAATAGTGAAAGAGGGAGCCTTGAATCATTTCCTCGGGGCAATGTGATTCTTCATTCTCCACTACATTGACAAACAAGTAAGAGATTTACATTTCACGAGAAAACCCTCTAATACATGATCTAAACAAGAATAATGAGATTAACTACAACTTTGATACACTTTTCAACAAGAGAGAATTAGTGTATGCACTTACAAAGGTGAACGACTCAAAAGGTCACAAGGTTCAAGTCTCCACAAGTGTTTCGAATGATTTCCAAGTTATAATTGCATTGACACAATCCTAACACAAGTAACCATGCATGTGCTCAAATGTTTAAGAATTCAAATTTATGAAGTTCACAATAATCAACATAGTTCTAGGACTAATGGGGCTAAACACATGTCGCATGCTAAAATCACAAGAAGTTCTCAAGACAAGTGTCATCGCTTGGCATTTTGAAAGAGGAAACTATACTAAAATTATTGGAAACATAGGGTAGGGGCCCAAGAAATGAGAATAAAGAACCAAAGAAAGAAAAAAATTTTGTATTTCATATATAAGTATATATTTATTTATGAAAGGAAACACGCTTAGCGAAATTACAAGGCAATAATATAATGAAGTTACAAAAGAAAGCATCTGCCCTACACCCCTACTAGATTTATGCATTGTCCCCAATGTATAAGCATCGAAAATAATACAAAAAATTAAGTGAGAGAATAGGATAGCACACAAATTAAGGAAATCCTGAAAAGCTCAAGAAGATGAACCTATATACATAATATACTACCAAGCATATCAAAGAACAAGGGAGATAAACAAGACATAAACTAAACACAAGGGCGACTATAAATAAGAAACAATAATAAAAACAAGAACTTTTGTTACTTATATACATCAAAGTGGAATAGAAGTACAAAAGAGGCCTAAATGGCGCTGGATAAAGAGAAAAACTAACTAGAGTTGCCAACATAGCCTAAAAAAAAAACAATCACTGATATACAAAAAAATCTAGCAACTATAGAAGCAAAGCCAAGTAAGATCGCTGCTAGTCTGATAAGCATCAAAAGATTGGCAAAGGAAATAATGGGGCCTCAAGGAGTTGGCCTGGAGGAACAACCAACTCTGGAACGAGCAATGGCCTCTAAGATGGCTTGGAACTGCACCTCCTCCCTCTCATCCTACGAGATCACTGCTAGTTGAAGGAAATGCTTTGCTAAAAGAAAGTCTTTGCATACCTGATCATCAGATAAAGGAAAATTAGGCATCAGATAGGTGGCCTTAAAGAACGCATAATTTCCATCAAAGTCAATGAAATAACTAAGAAGAAATCCTACAAAAGCATCATCGAGTTCCTCATCATCAAGGCTCCCTGGAGACCACATGGAAAGAGGGGGATCCATGGGCACCATGAATTTTCATACCATTGAGACTGAGGAATCACTCACTCTACCAAGTACCATTCGTAAATGGTAGTACTCCTAAGAAGGATTCTTTTTTTGGTAACCTCTGGAGCATCTCTGATTTCCTCGATATTGCCACTTTCAGCACAAGGGTTTGAGTGCACTTATCAATGGTAAGTTGAGAAAGGAAGTCATGGAAAGCAAAGATGTTGTGGCTTCTCTTACAAGAACCAATCACCCCTTGACACCATTTCAAAGCTTGAGGAATGATGTGAATCTCAAAATCCTTATATGATGGGGCCATCATGAAAAAATATTTGTATGCCCAAATCTATAAGAAGAGAAAATGTTCAGATGAGCAATTTTAAAGAATTTAGCAAGCCGTATGAATGAAAAAGTTAGAAAAGGTATGAAAGTACCTTCCAGGCCCTCCTAAAGTCTCTAAAGCTAGAAGGCGTATCTTGGGAATATTCTCCTATGTACTTATATAGAATGGCTAAGCCTGCTAAACCCCAATCAAAGGTGCTAATATCTTCAAGCCTCACCATAGAAGCCAGCATATTCAGAGAAATCCACTCGGGTAGAGAAGATAGAAGAGAGAAACCAAGTAAGTACATGATGAATGCCTAGGTCAACTGTATGTCAGTACAGTGTCGTATTTTTCTGTGGGTTAGAAATTGTTGATGAACCAAATGATACCCACACATAACCCATGAAGGTTAGAATTAGAAGGTTTAGGGACTAAACCTAGTAAATCATTCAACAAGATAGGTTTCTTGAAAATATCTTTTCCAATGGTAACGCGACGGCCACCGAAAGAAATTCCAATAATCATGGCAAAATCAAGATAAGTCATGGTCATTTCTCCAAAAGGCAGATGAAATGTGTTGATGGAATCCCACTACCTCTGAGTGAGGGCATGAATGATGATTAAATCGCTATGTGAGCCTTCCAATAAAAACAAAATGACCAAAGCCTGTTTGTTTTGTGTTTTTAGAAATGCGCGAACGTGATGTACTCCATTCATTGAACCATTGCAAGCATTTGACAAGAGTACCATAACTTTTCACATAAGGGTGAACATCCTAGATTCAGCAAGCAAGAAAAAAAAAATTTCCTAGCATTCTAGAATTTATTTTTTCTGGCATACATAGAAATTATTGGAGATAGCAAGCATGAATTGAAGATTGAAATAAAATCTATTGCTTGAAATTTAAAGTTTTCACCTCTTGACAGGAGGCACAGTTGGAAAGATGCTTTAGAGGATTTTCCAAGGTTGTTTGTTCCTTTGCAAAGCTTGAAGAAGTACGAGGAGTATCATTGGATTGTTGATAGCGGTTTCTATGAGACCTTGAACTCTTTCCTTGGGCATTAGAGCTCATAGCTTGAAGCAAAAATGGAGGTTGGGCAATACTTGAAGAACTTGGGAAACTTGAAAATTTGAATTTCTTGATGAAATTGATGAAAATGATGAAACTAGTAGTGGTTTTCGAGGTTTTAATGCACAAAACACTCAAAAACACTTAGAAAATGTAAGATCTAAGCACTTTGGGGCATGTGTATTGAGTTTGGAAGATGAAGGAATAAAGAACAAATGAAGAAAGAAGAAGAAAAATGGGGAAAAATCCCCCTTGCCCCGCTAGCAGCTCCCAGAACTTTTGGTTTAACCCCGGGATAACTATTTCTTGACTAATGAGCCCTAGAAGCACTTGAAACTTAAAGAAATCATTTAGAATGTTCTTGAGCACTTGAATTTGATTGGCAAAAGCAATAGAAATCTATGGATTTTGGAGATTTTTGACAAGAAAATGAAGTTTTTGCAACTTGAAATGGCCTTGGAGAAAGGATTGGATCAATAGGGAGTTGAACTCAGTAATCAAGATGATTAGCATTGAATTATTTAAACCAGATGAAGCACTATGATTAAACTTGGAAGAATTAGAAGCTGACTAAGATCACTCAAAATTGAAAAGCCATCAGAAGACTTGAGTTTGACTTGACATATGCTACTAACAAATCCGTAAAAGGGCGGGCTATCGCAGAACATTTAGCAGAGCATCAGATAAGCCAGGAGGGTGATGGAGAATTCATATTCCCCAATGAAGGATTGATGTAGTTGAAAGAAGATATGTGGAAGATGTATTTCAGTGGAGCCGCATCAAAAAGCATATAGAGTAGGAATTTTCCTAGTGTCACTCGAGGGAGATCACACTCCATTTTCCATTAAGCTCAAGTATACCTCCACCAATAAGACTATTGAGTACAAAGCATGCATTCTAGGATTAGAAGCTATGCTGAATCTAGATGTGTTCAGAGACTCCAATTTGATTATATCTCAATTTTGAAAGTCAAAGAAGAGAAGTTGAAGCATTATCATGAATATCTTGATTATCTACGAACCCAATTCTTGCATATCACCTTCTTTTATTTGCCTATAGAGGAAAATCAGCTGGTTGACTCCTTCGCTGCCCTGGCTTAGATGATTGAAATCCCTATGGGTGTTAGTCTAACTCCATTAACAATTGAGCAAAGAGAAAAGTCATCTTATGAAATGATTGGAGAAATAGAGGTAGTAGAAGAGTTGTTATGGTACATCGATGTTTGGATCATCATTGAAAAAGGGTGAATACCTAAAAATTGCATCTATCATGCCCCGAAACAGCAAAAATAGAGAAAAATAAATTTCCTTTTTGGGTCCATAGGGAATGACTAGTGAAGTCATTGAATTGTCCACACCATTCAGTTCTAAACAATAAAGTAAGAGATAGTAATAACAACTGAACTCACTGATCATAACAAAACTTACTAGCTATTAAATCACAGCATCTAAACATAATATAAAAGAGTCTTGAGGCAGTACATGCCTTGCTACAACACATAATAATAAAGTTGGCAACCGACTTAGAGCTAATATATGGTCTAGTCTTCACTAGCGCATACATAATTGCCAGCGTCATAGTCCTGCCCCGCATCTCCAACCTCAGCAGGACCATCCCTGACATGGTCTTCTCCCAGGTAAAAGCCATCCTCATTGTATAGTTCATCCTCTGCATTGTAAGCAACATGATAGTCTGGACAGGGAATATCCAGGCATAAAATACAGTCAGCTTAATGAAAGATGAGTGAGTAGAAACTAAAAGAGTATAACAAGCATAATGTAATTACTGGTTTAGGAAGGACATAACATATAATTCTACTAATAACATCTTTCTCTTTATTCTAAACCATTAGTCAGTTACTCACGTCTTGTTACACGAAGACCGACAATAGTACCATTGATTGAAGAACAAACTCAATAGCTCAACTTTATGGGTATACCATCACTTTGTCCACCGCGTTTAAGGACCTTAATCACCCACCACATATCATGGAAACCATGTCAGTCCATACCCTGCTATTAAGGATTTAAACCTGTAGCACCCAGAATTTTCTAGAAATTCCACGTAGGAATATAAGATTAGTGACATCACCGTGTTATGGTTACAGAAGGTCCATTAGGGTGACCCTAATTAGGAATCCTTACAAGGTCCTATAGTAATCGTCTTGACAACGACGACGAAGTTAGTAATAACCTAGTGCCTAATAGAATAGACGTAACCTTGAATGTATTAGAATGGTCATAGCCT
Organism: Hydrangea macrophylla; assembly: GCA_033977485.1. Lineage (NCBI taxonomy): Eukaryota > Viridiplantae > Streptophyta > Magnoliopsida > Cornales > Hydrangeaceae > Hydrangea > Hydrangea macrophylla. The sequence goes on along the minus strand of CM066997.1, from coordinate 57,200,217 downwards.
TGATGTTACATTTCCTTTAGAATTCATAGACGAACTTACACCTAGGCCCGCACACACCCCTGTAAGTATAACTTCTGCTACTGTATTAATTTTCACAGTTTTGCAACTAACCAGAATACTGACGTACATCCCAATGCATATTACCTGAGAATGGGACCCACACCACCCCTTGACAGTCATGTGGACCCTACCCATATCTACCCTTGGACACATACACATACATGTGCACCTTGTGCATGCATTACAGACAACCAAAACCCCTCACCATTCCTCTATAAAAGTACACCCTCTCACCTCCATTACACCCTCATAGTCTGCAATCACCCCCACAAATCTGTCTAAGACAGTTTGTATAAGAGAGAGAGCTTGAGAACTCAACAAAACACACCCCACACCCCCGATTTGTATAGACCACACTCACACCTCTATATTGTACACCCACAGTCGACTTCCTCTCTACAAACACACACACACACACACACACACACATATTGTGTACACACACTCGCACAGAAACAGAAGAAGGAGGAGGAGGAGAGATGCATACGAGAGAGGAGAAGAGGATCGAAGAAGATAAAGAGAGATTAAGACAATCTAAGGTAAACCCAACACCCCATTTCTATTCTGGACACTTGCATGTCCTGTAGGTACCCCCAAGACCCTTGCATGCAAGCCAAACAAAGCCCAAGGCTTTGTGTGAGCTCCGGTCAGCCATTGGTGCTCGAGTATGAGCTCGATTTTTGAAGGCTCACCAAACTGCCTTTTGATAACATCAAACAGACCCTTATGGTCCCAAGAACACCCCCTAAGATTAGTTCTTTATTTGGTATAAGTTTAGACGTGCATGTAGGCCATTATTCTTCTCATAGGCTGAAAGAATAATGGAATTATAGGCACCCAAATCGAATGAACCCAGTCTTGAGCTCTTAGTATGTTGTAGAGGGAGAAGAACCGGTCATTTTGGCATTGGAATTAGCAAATTCCATGGAGAGGAGAGTGAGATTTAGGCCAGGGAAGTTTTCCGGCGAGGTCGCGGTTCGCCGGCGACGGCTTCGGCTGGCCGGAGAAGGAAAGGAAGCGGGTTATAATACCCGGGTCTTGGGTCGGGTCGAGTTTGTGTTTGGATGGGTTGGTTTGAGTGAGTAAATGGGTATACGGGTCGGGTGGATAAAACCCGTGGACCATTTAAGTAGCACGATGTCGTTTCGACGTCGAGCTCACTTTGGGTCGGGTTCGGGTAAACGTGGCGGTCTTGTCTGTGTCTATAGTTGGGTTCGGGTTTGGGTTAAGTCGGGTTTGGGTTTGGGTTTGGGTTAACGGGTAGGTTTAGTTTATTAATGAGTTTGGTTTCTGGTTTGGGCTAGATCCAAACCTAAATGGGTTTATGGATTGGGTTAGTTTGTGAGTGAGTATGGGTCTCGAGTTCGGGTTGGTTCAACCCGAATGGGTTTTTGGCGTGGGTTTACGTGAGTGTGTAAATGGATACTCCATTTAGGACAGGGTCGGGTCGAATATGACCCAATTGGTTGTCAGGCTGGATCCCTTTGAGTCTATATTTGGGTTACCCATTTGAGTTTGGGTCGATTTGGGTTGACCTGGCGGGTCTGAGATTATTATTATTATTTTTATTATTATTGTTATTATTATTATGATTACAATTATTATTAGTTTCAATTGGTTTTAATATTATGTATATCATTATTATATTTTATATATATAACATATTTATTTTATGTTAATATAAATAATAAATATCAGTTTTAAATAGTATTTAAATAGTTAATAAATACCTATATGTATTTATAAATTCTAAATAATTAGGGGAATGTCCCCAATGCTATTTTATGATATCTCAAGAGTTATAAAGCTATAATACTATATATTAGTATTTTTAATAACAGATAAGGAGCTATTTTATGAGTATAATAATTACTACAAATACCAAACGAGCTCTGAAAATTATGAAAAAATACCTATAGTGTAATTTAACGTATATCATTTATTAAAAATATTGTAAAGTACTGATTTCTCAGTATAGTCATATTTATGTATTTAAATTACTTTTCGGGTATTTTCTAGTACTTATAATCTTCAATAATTCATAATAAATCATCCGTAACTCCGAAAAATACGCGGGCAGTTCCTAGAGTCTTAGAGTAATGTCTAGAACTTTTCCTTAAAGTTTGGTGACCTTTCGACTCGGTCAAAAATACAGTTTGTCTTTAGGGCCTACGTTAGTCTAAAAAGCCCTACATATTACCTCGTACAACGTGACGGACTCCGATTTGAGTCTAGTCAATGGCGTTAGACTAAGAATGACACGTAGATCACTACCTTGAGGTTTATAACCTCATTTGGTAAAATTACCAATTTGCCCCTAGAGTTGCACTCACTCTTTATTATTGTTTATTCCGTTTATTATTGTAGAACTTGATGTTTATCTGCTTTCTGAGGATCGGCGACTCAAGGTGAGTTTCCTAACCTCACTCTAATCCTAATAAGATTGATATAAGATGTTTAAAAGCTACTTGTATGATGTTTTGTATAAGTAATATGTTGATTTATGATGCTACATGTATTCCGATAATTGTATGGCTATGCACAACATGTTATGGTAGTACTATCGCATACGTGAGCATGTTAAGGGTTTTATCTATATGATTATTGGTATCAAATCCATGTTATGTGATCCATATTTTATATGTTATATCTCTGTTGCTATCTGTTAAATGCACGCTTTACGATGTTGTTGACTGGAATAGATAATGCATGCCATGTTAATAATAAAGAGGAATAAAAGTAGATTTGCATGTGAATATTGATAGTGGATACATGTGCATTTCACGACACATGTCAGTATGCGTTGTGTGAGAAAAATAAGTGTTTGATGAGAATGTGAATGAGGTGAGGTATGTGAATGTGAAAGAGATGTGATTGCTAGATCCGATGAATCAACGGCTGACAAGCTGGGTGGACGTGGACGGTTAGGGTTCCTAGCACGCCTCTCACCGTTGAAGACATCCGGTGATGCGCATACGTGGTTGAAGACGTCCCATGTATCGTTGAAGACGTCCGGCTAGTGCTCTAATATACTTCTCAGTCGTGTTGATGACCGGTGAGAGTATACACATGGTTCAAGACGTCCCATGTGCCAGTTCCATTGTTCACAGATAGCATGTGCCGTGAAGACGTCCGGTGGCCTATCAAGGGATGAGTATGAATCGGCTGTTATAGCATGTTATCATCCTTGATGTATCGAGGTTTGTCAAGTGGATGAGAAAGAGAAAGTGAATGATGAGATTGAATTGATGAGTAAAATGGTTTTGTTCGAAGTGATTTAGTTTGGAATGTTTTGGTTTTAAAATGAAATGGTTTTGAAAAGTATCTATTTTGAAAAGCAAGTGTCTATGAAAAGAGTTGGGAGTAAGTCACATCGGTCATGCATTTGCACGCACGAGGATAAAATAAGGAGAATGTATTCTATAATGTTATTTTTATCTGTCTGCTTGTCTGGTTAAGACTTCTGCTATGCCTATAGTGAGCATGCGTCTTTTGATAAGAAATTAACCATATCTTAAGATACTAAACTATGACGTGAGTGAGTAATATTTGTATCTATTTATTAGTATATGGTTGAGACTCTCACTCAGCCTTGTTCCAAGGCTGACGACATGTTACGCCCTGGGCATTCCTATGCCCAGAGTGTTGCAGGTTGGAGATAGATAGAAGAGTTCAGGATGCCGTGCCACGGAGCAAAGGAGGATAAAGCCTTGCTGAAGATCTGATAGATAGTTTCTCATGTTTTTTTTAAGCTCATGTAAATTGTTTAGTATGGTCTCTTATATTAAGATTGAAGTTATTGTAACGCTTGTTTAATTTTCACTACTGTATTTATACTCTGACAAGATTAGGTCATGCTTATGCTTTAGCATTTCCCTTATGATTGCATGGTGTGGAGTTAGAAGGGCAGGATGGTTAACAAACTAGTCACGTGTCCACGGACCCATAAAGGAAATTTTAATTTTCCCTATTTTTGGCTTACTCCGGGGTGTGACAGGGTTTTTGTGGTATCAGAGCTTAGGTTTAGGCATTTACCATTCGTCCCATACACTATAAGTTATAAACCATTAGATCTTATTTCCCACCTATGAAGATATTAACATTATGATAGTTTATATTGAACAGATTACCATGGAACCCTTTTATGTCCAAGATGGATTTGGAGGACATTGGGTATACCCAGATCATATAGAGCCTGCGGACCCAGTGTTGTAACAGCAGAGGATTCGACAGAGTGCCCAACGGCATTTGGAGGATAATATGTGGCATGACGTACATGTGTTGGGAATTGAAGATCCAGAGATCCTGCGAAGGAAGGTACATTACCGAGAAAGCACCCTTAAACTTATTCATCAGGAAGCAGCTGAGATGACTCAGGACTGCAATACCCTCCGAGTCATGACTTTTCGAGTTAAGCTGACACCCCCACCAAGACCCGTAGGACCACCTCTTGCTATGCCACCCCCAGCACCAGAGGAGTCCATAACTGGTGCACCCTTAATCGCTGAGTCGGTCATAAGGACTGATAGGGAGGAGGATGATGATGGATAGGTTTCGATAAAGGACATCAATCTCGTGGAGGATGCTGTCACGCCCCTGCGTAGCCAAAATATGGAAAAAATTTAAATTTTCATCTTGGACCCTGAGGCGCGTGACTGGTTGCAGTGCCGAATTGTCCATGACCAAATAATAATAACTAAACGATATAATAATAGGATAACTCCATCATTTACTTACTGGAATATATTACAAAGAGAAGTCAAAGTACCAGCTAGTTAATACATCATTATAAATACATCAGAGTCTTATGGCTCTCGGCCTTACAAAACTATTACAAAATATATGCTAAGTCTTCTGGTTATAATCAAAACATTTACAGAGGATAACTGCTAGTCTTCTCTCTAACTAGCATAACCATAGCCATCTTCGGTGTACTCTTCCTCCACGTTCTCCGCTTGCGTAGCATCATAACCCGTGTACTCGTTACCTGGATAAGCTGGACATGGGAATGTCCAGCGACATGAACGTCGTCAGCTTATGAAAGCTGAGTGAGTAAGCTAAATCAAATGGAGCGTATATAGTAAAGCACAATAGGAATACATTTACTACCTTTCAACATATCTTTTAGGATCTTTACGTTCTCACTGTCGAATTATAACTAGAAGCGTACCCGACTACGTATTCGATAGGAATACAAACAATTCAAGAGACCCGTCTAGACATTCTTAATGCCACTACCATTCATTTCTAACATCCGACATCATTTACAAACCCAAAGTGTCTCTTGCTAACCAAACCATCTTTCATCAACCACTTCATCTTTCATCAACCACTTCGTCACAAAGAACCGAAGTGTTACGGAGTACAAGAACATCCATTTCGTCACGAAGAACCGAAAAGAGTCTTTACTCAAAGAATCACCGCTTCGTCACGAAGAACCGAAAGCGTTACGGAGTACAAGAACATCCATTCAGTCACGAAGAACCGAAAGGAGTCTTTACTCAAAGAATCACCGCTTCGTCACGAAGAACCGAAAGTGTTACGGAGTACAAGAACATCCATTTCGTCATGAAGAACCGAAAAGAGTCTTTACTCAAAGAATCACCGCTTCGTCACGAAGAACCGAAAGCGTTACGGAGTACAAGAACATCCATTTCGTCACGAAGAACCGAAAGGAGTCTTTACTCAAAGAATCACCGCTTCGTCATGAAGAACCGAAAGCGTTACGGAGTACAAGAACATCCATTTCGTCACAAAGAACCGAAAGGAGTCTTTACTCAAAGAATCACCGCGTCACAACTCAACAACACATCCCTTTTTCTTACTATCTTGATCTCCGCTGCCCAGATTACCTATCCGACAATTATCCTTACCATAATCTGCTTCTAACATAGCACAACCGACCCTTACGTTTTCCCGACCATGCATTCGTCACTCTTTTTGGAATGTAGTTCATTAAAGGACTTCCGAATATACTTTCGAAGTTACGTTTATACATCCGTCATCCTGTTTTTTTTGTTATAATATACTTACATTTGAAATCTATCCAATCACTACCAGTGCAATAATCGTGCCGTACAACATACTTATAGCTTGGATATGAACTCTCTATGGTCATCACACTATATTCATAACAACGGAAACCTAGCGTGTAGCTCGTGGATCTATAACATGGATTTGATATCAATAACCATATAGATGAAACCCTTAACATACTCATATACGCGATAGCACTACCATAGCACAAGATATCCATAACCACATAGGTACCGGAAAGCAAGCATCATTAATAAACACATCATACAAGTAGTTATACAATCTGCCAGAACTTAATTTTACTATGTCGACTGAATTGATATGATTTATTTGGGTATGATAAATTGATTTGTAGATCAAACTCAAAACTAAAACATTGTAGATAATTGGATTAGCTTCGTGTACAAAAAAATCTAGCTTCAATTGCATTTTTGAGCTACTCAAAATATTTATTTTACTTAGACATTTCTATATTTTCGGACTGCTCTGTCCCAGATTTATAGTACTGCATTGCATGTGCATTTCACCTATCAAGGAGTCATTTTTAGACCAGGCTATAAAAGAGTTATTTATAGATAAATGAGTTAGCTTTATCCACAAAAAAACCTAGCTTAAGTCAGATTTCGGAGCTGCTTGAAACACTCATTTTACTAAACTACATTCTGCTGGAGGTTTCTGTTTCTCAGATTTAAAGTACTTCGTTGCATGTACATTTCACCTATGAAGAAGTGATTTTCAGACTGAGTTATAGAAGAGTTATTTGTAGATAAATGAGTTAGCTTTCTCCACAAAAACACCTAGCTTAATTCAGATTTCGGAGCTGCTTGAAACACTCATTTTACTAAACTACATTCTGCTGGAGGTTTCTGTTTCTCAGATTTAAAGTACTTCGTTGCATGTATATTTCACCTATAAAGAATTGATTTTCAGACTGAGCTATAGAAGAGTTATTTGTAGATAAATGAGTTAGCTTTCTCCACAAAAAAATCTAGCTTAATTCAGATTTCGGAGCTGCTTGAAACACTCATTTTACTAAACTACATTCTGCTGGAGATTTCTGTTTCTCAGATTTAAAGTAATTCGTTGCATGTACATTTCACCTATGAAGAAGTGATTTTCAGACTGAGCTATAGAAGAGTTATTTGTAGACAAATGAGTTAGCTTTCGTCACAAAAGAACCTAGCCTCATTACCATTTGTGTACTGCTCGAAATTTTTGTTTTACTAAACAACACTCTGCTGGAAGTTTCTGCTTCCCAGATTTGAAAATTTATCTTGCATGGCATGGATCTCTCAAACTATCAACATCAAGCACATAATAAACATTACTACATACTACATAGGTTCTAAAGTGAGTTAGAATACTCACTTAAACTTTAAATTGAGCTTGGGCTTTGGATTTGAGCTTAGGAAGCTTGAACACAACCTTCAATGGTGGAGACTTCTTCTTCTTCTAACTTCCTTCATCCCACCATGGAGTTCATCTCCTAGCTCCCTCTCTTCATGCAGATTGTAAGGGCCCAAAAATGGTATGGAAGAGTATATGCATGCTTATATAGAGTCTTGCATGTGCTAGGTGTCAATGTGCATGGGGTGCATGCATTGACATGTGTCAAAGTGGTGGACAAGTGTCCAATGGGTGGACAAGTGTCATAGAAGAGGGTGACATGTGTCTTGAGAGTTGCATGGGCTGCCATGTGGCCGGCCATGGTGGGGCCCACCTCGGGTTTGGTGCTACTTTCTTAGTTTGCGTGCATAAGTTCCTCGTTATGCGTGTCGATCTCGATTTACGTGCAGACGGGTATTATTTCTGATGTCCGTGTCCAGGTACGGGACTAAGTTAATTCTAATTACGGTCGAGTCAGTATAGTGATTATAGTCTAATTAGTAATTACATTACACTAATACAGTCACACAAATAAAATAATAATATAATAATAGACCAGATATAGAAATTCATAAAACTCGTATTATTGCACGTAGAGAAATTACAGGCATTAAATCTTCTACCACCTATTACAGGATTTCGTCCTCGAAATCTGAGCTATCTAGGCACTAAAAAGAAAAGGAAATTTCTCTCGCATTTCGGATTCCAGCTCCCAAGAGGCTTCTCCTTCGTCATGGTGTTTCCACTGAATCTTTACCAGCAGAATCTCTTTGTTTCTCAACTTCTTGATTCCATGATCTAGAATCTTTACAGGTCCTTCAATGAATGTAGCATTGTCATTTACTTCGATATCTTTGAAGTCGATCTCGTGTGCCGGGTTATGAAGACATTTCCTTAGCATGCTTACATGGAATACGTTATGGACTCCCGACATGCGACTTTTCCTACGCGATCCAGAATTTCAAATGGTCCAATGTAGCGTGGCGATAGCTTTCCCTTCTTCTGTGCAAACCTTACCACGCCTCGAATCGGGGAAACTTTCAGGTAAACATGATCTCCCACTTCAAATTCTAGGTCTCGACGTCGTTTATCCGCGTAGCTCTTGTATCTACTTTGTGTTGCCTTCATTCTTTCCTTTACTGTATTGATTCCTTTATTGGTCTCCTAGACTAAGTCTGGTCCCAATAGTTTGCCATCCCCAATTTTAGCCCAACACAAAGGTGATCGGCACAGCCTTCCGTATAGTGCTTCAAATGGTGCCATCCCTATGCTCGAATGAAAACTGTTGTTATAAGCAAACTCAACCAACGGTAAGTGAGTTTCCCACAAGCTTTCGAAATCGATTACACAGGCTCGAAGCATGTCCTCCATTACTTGATTCGTCCTTTCTGTTTGTCCGTCAGTTTGTGGATGAAATGCAGAACTTAACTTCAGAGATGTTCCCATCGCTTTCTGAAGACTCTCCCGAAATCAAGCGGTGAATCTCGAATCTCGATCTGATACTATTGACACTGGTACCCCATGTAACCGCACAACCTGTTGCAGATAAAGTCGACTCATCTTCTCGACAGGATAGGTCATATTATATGCAATAAAATGGGCTGATTTGGTCAGTCGATCAACAACTACCCAAATGGCATCATGGTTCTGCTGGGATCTTTTTTTTTTGTCGGAAAATGGTAAATATATTCCAAAAAAGGATGTACAAAAAGTACAAGGGGCATACCCCAGGATAAACAAAAAGCTCAATACTTAACTGCCTGCGACAAAGCAACCATCATAAGGACAAAATGGATGACTCCTGAAAACAATAAACTGATTAACAGGAGACAACAAACCCAAAGAAAACAAATAATCTAGCTCCAATTACATAAAAACCTATCAATATTTGAATGGTTTTTCCACTTGACCCTAATTTGTGCATTAACTTGAGAGATTAGATTCTTCAGGAGAGTTTCTCGAGAGTTAGAGGTATTCTTGAACGTTCTAGCATTTCTTTCTTTCCATAAGCCATAGACTATCACTCCAAGGCAAATCTTTGGTATCACATGTTGGAAAGTCTTCCCTTTCCACCTTGAAGCCATAAATTCCAAACAATCACTCCAACTCTGATCTTGCCAAGTTATCCCGCATCGAACCATAAACTCCTGCCACACAAATGATGAGTAAGAACAAGCAAAAAATAGGTGATCATGAGTTTCCATATCTTTATGACAAAGCATACACGCTAAAGGGCCAGAAGTAAAATGAAAAATCCTATCATGTGTCGATAGTCTATGCTGAGCAGCTAACCAAAGGACAAAGCTTTGTCTGGGGATACCCCCTGAAAACCATACACTTTGAGACCATGGGACAATAGGGTGGTGAGTCCTAAGATGGTTCCATATAATAAATGTGTTGAACGTGCCATTAGGAGTAGGAATCCATTTCACACTATCACTGCAAATACTAGGACTGTAGAAGGATGCCAAAACATTTCTAATTTCATTGAGCTCAATAGAGTTTGAACCAGGCCAGTTCCACTCCCTCCCTCTAACAATGCTACTAACCTTGGCATCAATGTTAATTGCGGCATCATATACAAGTCTCTCTGAATATCTATCCAATAATGGTCCTATTGGAAGCCAATTATCAAACCAAAGAGAAGTGTTAACCCCATTACCAATTCGATGAGTTAGTAAAGGTTTAGCAATTTCTCTGAGTTTTAATAACTTCCTCCAATACCATGAGCACTGGGAAGGAATTTTGGCTTGCCAGAGACTCTTACCTTTCAACATATATTGATGAATCCATTGCTTCCATAGGGACAAGTTTGAGGGGTCCAATAAATTGCCAATATGTTTAAGGTTCAAAACAGTGTTAACTAAAATAACATCTTTAAAACCCAACCCTCCTTCCTTCTTAGGTCTACACACTTTATCCCAAGACACTTTAGCTCCATAGGTTTTATCAGTCTTACCAGTCCAAAGGAATCTAGCCATAGCTTGGGATACCTGTTTGAGAACACCTTTTGGAAGCATAAACATACCAGACCAATAGAGTTGAATTCCTGTCAAAACGGAGCTAATAAGCTGAGCTCTACCTGCATAAGATAAAAACTGAGATTTCCAAGAGTTAACCCTAGCACAAATTTTATTAATCAAACCATCACAGTCAACTTTCTTGAGTTTTGAAGTAATTAAAGGAACGCCCAGATATTTAATAGGAAGAATTCCTTTTTCAAATCTGAGACTGTTCAAAATTGTATCAACTTTATCTTGCGCCACATTTGAAAAGAAGATACAACTCTTAGCATTGTTGGCTTGCATGCCAGTCAAATCATAAAATTGGTTGAGGGTTAATCGTAACATTTTTGCAGACTCTACATCCCCATTGAAAAAAATGAGAAGATCATCAGCAAAGCAAAGGTGGGAAATTTTCAATTTATCACATTTCCAATGGTAAGTAAAATTTTCCCTTTGGATATTATAGCTCAAAAGTTGGCCCAGGGCATCCATAGTGAGAACAAATAAGTAGGGAGAAATTGGATCTCCTTGTCTTAACCCTTTAGCACCATCAAAGTAACCCACAGATTCTCCATTAAAATTAATGGAGTACCTAGGAGTGGTAACACATGCTATGATCCATTTCTTAAGGTTAGGAGGGATGCAAATCACGTCTAAGAAATCAAAAAGAAATTCCCAACTAACGCTATCATAGGCTTTCATAATATCCACCTTAGCAACTGCTCTAGGCTTGCCCTTTTGTTTATGATAATCTCTAAGAAGGTCCTGGGCAAGAAGAACATTATTGCTAATTTTTCTACCTTTAACAAAAGCAGATTGGGCTTGATCGATGAAAGAAGGAAGGATTGATTGAAGTTTGCTAGCAATGATCTTAGATATGCATTTATAAACAGTGTTGCAGCAAGAGATAGGTCTAAAGTCACCCATCTTTGACGGGTTAGGAACCTTGGGTATCAGAGCTATAAGAGTAGTGTTTGATTCCCTCAATAACTCCCCGGTTTGAAAAAATTCTTTAACAGCTTTTAAAATAGAAGAGCCAACAATATCCCAAGAATCTTTAAAGAAAAAAGCATTATAGCCATCAGGGCCAGGGGCTTTATTACTGTGAAGGTCAAAAAAAGTTTTCTTAATCTCATCATCGGAAGGGAGTCTATCCAAGTCTGCTTTCAAATCTTCTGGAATTCTTTTATGAACAAAAGATCTAATAACATCTATGCCAGGGTAATTGTGATTGGAGGGAGTGCCCAATAATGATGTGAAATATCTAATAGCTTCTCCCTTAGCCTCACTACAAGTGGTAGTAAAAGTACCATCAGGTTTTTGCAAGACAAGAATTCTCTTAAAATTTCTTCGTTCTTTGATGGAATGGTGAAAATAACTAGAGTTTTTGTCACCCACCTCAAGCCATTGAAGTCTAGATTTTTGTTTAAGAATTTCCTCTTCAATCCAAATGGTTTCATGAAATTTTTCCACACAAATTCTATGTTGCTCCATAAGGTTTGGGTTGTTAGGGTCAACAAGTAAGGAGGTTTGAATGGATTTAAGAGCCTGTCTCGCTGTATCAGCATTGACCTTTTCTTGACCTAGGGAGTTCTTACCAAATTTCTTTAGTTCCTGTTTAAGGTTTCTAAGTTTATGGCAAACTTGATACTGCGCCGTCCCTTCAACTCTGTGGTTCCAAGATTTATTAACTATATTAGAGTAGTCATCCAATTTAGTCCAATAGTTATAAAACTTGAAAGCTCTACCTTTTCTTCTTTGAAAATTATCAATATGAACAATAATGGGAGAGTGATCAGAAATACCTGGAGCCTGGAAATGAGCAAAAGAATCAGTGAAGTTATCGAGCCATATCTGGTTGACCAAGGCTCTGTCAAGCTTTCTTTTGGTGAAGTCTGGCCTACCGTATCTTTTCTTACACCATGTAAAAAGTTCTCCTACATATCTAAGATCCACTAAACAGCAATCATTAATAATCTTTTGGAACTCATACATGTCATTATCCCAACCATGATTTGATTCAAAAATTTCATCCGGGCTCAAGGTGACATTGAAATCACCAAGAGTAATATAATTTGTGGTAACTGTCCTAGCAGAAATAGCTTTCATGTCTGACCAAAGTTCCCATCTAGATAGTCCAGAATTAAAACCATAAACAAAGGAAGTCTCCAAGTAAGTGGTTTTCTCATCATTTTCAATACTAACATGAATGAGTTGGGAAGTACTTCTAAGAATATTAACATGTACTTTATCAGCATTCCAACCTATCCATATTCTACCCGTAGAGTTAGGACTACTATTGGAGAAAAATTCCCAATGTTTGAAAATTTTCCTCCTTATAGGATCCTCATTCTTAAGTTTAACTTTAGTTTCAACAATACATAAAATATCAATATTATTATCCTGGATAAACTTAGCAACCTCAGTTTGCTTATAGGTCCAATTAAGACCACGAATATTCCAACAGCTGATAATCATTAAAAACAGTGATGGGATTTGATTTCCTTACCTGAAGAACTAGAGGTGTCCTTCTTACTCTTGTGTTGACCTTGAGTTGAAAGCTTGGGGGATAGTTCTGAATTTGGAATGGGAGAACTGGCTTGATGAGGGCCTTCTAACTCTGTTATCTGTCCTTTGTTATCTGGAGAAGCAATAGAGATAACTTTAACAAGGCTTTGCTGGTTGCCACCTTCCTCATCTAACCCCTTAACCCCATCTGCAATTTGGTCCTCTGAATCCCTTTCCACAGGAGCTATGTAAGCACTGGCAGGAGTCTCCATTTTATCTTGCTTATCAGAGTGCTCTTCTTCAATATCATTGGCTTGTAGCGCTGAAAATTTGTTGTTGAATGCAATCCCGTTGATATTATGCAATGTGGGCTTATGGCTACCCCCTATAGATTGTGATTCTATTGGTTGAACAACAGCGGTAAGTGGGATTTTTTCCAAGTTGTCCTCCGTATCAAATTGTGCAATGGATTGGGAGCCTTCTGTATAACTCAACTTACCCTTACCTTTAGTCTTCCAAGCACCTTCATCGATGGTAGTTTGAGAATTAGAAATTTGGGTCTGAGATTTCTGTATCTTATGGGATGATTGATACCTTAAGCAATTATGCCCAAATCTTTTGCATTTGGCACACCTCAGTGGTGTCCATTGATATTCAACATCAATAGTAATCCTTCTAGAATTCGCACCTTCCACTTGGATGTCGAAATTATATAGCAATTCGAAGTCAGCGGGAACTTCTATACATATCCTGGCATAGGATATTCTCCTGCAAGATGCAGTCATTCTATCCACATGCAGTGGCTTGCCTATTGCACTAGCAATGTGACTCAAACCCTCAGGTGTCCAATATTCCAATGGGATATTGAACAGGTGCACCCAAATTGGGACTGAGGATGGAGCTTCCTTCTCAAGAACAAGTCCTGGCTGCCAGTTTTTTAGTAAGATAGGCCGCCCTGCCACATGCCAAGGCCCTCCTTCAAGCACATTGACACTATCTTCCTTAGAATTAAATTTGAAGAAAAAGTGTCCCGAATCTGTTGCAAGCATATCAAACATACCCATCTTTTCCCACATTTTTGCTGTGGCATTCTTGACTAACGTATAAGGAAGTTTTTTTCCAATGAATGATCCCACAAGAGTGTTGTCCCACTTACTAATACCCAAGCTAGGTAAGGAACTAGGTAAAGTAATGACTGTTCGGTCAGCATCAAGATTGGGTTTAATATAATTTACCTGGAAGTCTGGATTAGCCTTAACTTTAACCAAAGATGCCCAGCTGGGATTAGGGGCAGAACTGTCAATAGAACCAAGTTTAGAAGGAGGTTTCGTGACAAATTGGTTAGTGGTGGGAAGCCTACTCACATACCCAACATCCTCCTTTCCAATGCTAAGCACATGGGTACTATTTGATGACAAGGCACCAGAAGGGAGGGAAGAATAAGCGTTTTCAATAGAGTGGGCCACTGGAACAACTGAAGGGATAAAAGCATTCTTTACAAGAGGACTCACGGGTGTAGCGGGGGACAAGGCGCCTGAAATAATGGCTTTATGGTCAGCCTTGGTCTTTGAATTGTCAGCCAGCCCTTCTTTCTCGCTTCCATTAAGCATGCCAATGGGGCCCTTCCCAGACAAAGCACCGGGTAATGTGGATGTGCCCATGTGCGCAGCATAGGACCTCGAATTATTACCATTGGTACCAGGCGCGTGGGAGTTGGTAGGATGCTGCCCACTCGCTGCAAACGCATTGGGACCATTCCAATCTCTATCTTTCGGATCAACCAAAGTGACTTTATGAGAGTCTGGGAAAATATTTCCATTGAGCAATTGTTCTTCATCTGATTTGCCATTCGGATTACGATGAATAGCCTTCCAAACTTGCCTCTTGCCTCATCCATAAGATTCACCACTAGAGGTATCAGCTTCACCGCAAATATCAAAAGGCTTGAACTGAGATGTCCTCCAATCCCTGCCTGAATAGTACCCACTTCTCTTACCACCAGCCCGATGTGGGGTTTTACCTGGAATAGACCTCCTAGCTCCTTGCTTGAATCTGCTAGACTCTTGCTCAACTTTTAATTTTTCCATCTCAGCCACCAGTTTGTGAATGTGGATTTGAGCAGCATCAAGATCCTTTCTCAAAGTATCATTAGTTTCAACCGGATTAGGAATATCAATCATGGATTGACTATGAGTAACTTGAATACCTTCATCATTAATAGCATACACTTCCGTTCGGGCTGGATTAGAGATAATAAAATCACTTGAAGTCTTGACCTTACTAGCAGCTTTGGTTTTCCTTTTAAGAATCTCATTAGAGTCTTGTACAGATTTGAAAAAGTTACCTTTCATAGATGTACCATCTTCAAGATCATTATCAAGGTCACCTTGACAGGAGAGACCATCTTCCCAATCCTCATGTAATTCAAGGTCCTCATCAGTGAACACATGAGAGTGAAAATTTGAGATATCAGTCTGACCTTCCTTGACATGAGTAGTAGTAACCATTGGGTCAATTAAAACCTCATCTCTTGTCTCATAGAGCAGATTAACAGGAGGATGTTTAGCATCAACCAAAGAAGATGAAGCATCCATAGCACCTAGAGACACTCCATTGCCTTTGTTAATCTCCAGAACTTGAGTAGATTCACCACTCTTAGGCCTAGCAACATTAAGAACATGAACCACTCCTTTTAGCTGGGTTTCACCAATGGTTTTCCCATCTCTTAGCTCAACAGACCCATCACCTTTAAGCAAATATTTGCTTGCAAGGTCAGGAGACATAAGTGATGCATTGATAACAGGGCTTGAGACAACTTTGTTGTTGATTTTCTGATTACTACCACTAGAGCCTTGAATTCGTTTTTTCTTGTTAGATCCCATTAAAATCAGGATTCTAGAGAGAAGGGAGACATTCTCTCTCTAGAACACCGACAGCGGAATTACTTTTGGCTTCTGCTGGGATCTTGGCAATCCCATAACAAAATCCATGGTGATATGCTCCCATTTCCATTCTGGGACTGGTAGAGGTTGTAGTAATCCTGGAGGTCGTTGGTGTTCCGCCTTGACTTGCTGGCAAGTAGGGCATTTTGCTACATATTCCGTGACTTCTCTCTTCATGCCTTCCCACCAAAAGTTCCTTTTTAAGTCTTTGTACATCTTGGTTCCGCCGGGGTGTATAGTCATCCTTGACTTGTGGGCTTCATTCAGAATGTCTTTCCTCAAATTATCCATGTTGGGTACACATAACCTGTCCTTACATCTGAATGCCCCTTCTGTTCAAATATTCCATTCAGTCGGATCCTTTGCTTTCGCCTTGTCAAACAATTTCCTCATTCCTTCGTCCTTCTTTTGAGCTTCGAGTATTCGGTTAATGAGGGTTGGCTGAACTATAAGACATACAAAAGGTCGTCCAATACCTGGTCTTGTAGTCTGAAAGTCAAATTCCGTTAAAGCTTCTAAGGCTTTCCATTCCCTGATTAAAAGTGAGGCGATTAACCTTTGGGGTTTTTTGCTTAGAGCATCTGCGACTACATTTGCCTTACCGGGGTGGTATTGCAAATTAAAGTCGTAGTCCTTAAGTAGCTCCATCCAACGTCGTTGTCTCATGTTTAATTCCTTTTGAGAGAACAGGTATTTCAAGCTTTTGTGGTCTGAGAACAGGTCAAACTTCTCTCCGTAGAGGTAGTGCCTCCAAATCTTAAGTGCAAAGACAATTGCAGCCAATTCCAGATCGTGTGTAGGGTAGTTTAATTCATGTAGCTTTAATTGCCTAGATCCATAAGCGATCATCTGACCATTCTGCATAAGTACACATCCTAGTTCTTGATATGAAGCGTCACTGTAGATAGTGTACTGTTCACCACTCTTGGGTATAGCTAGCACTGACGCTGAGGTCAACCTCTCCTTTAATTCCTGAAAGGCGCGTTCGTGCTTGTCCTTCCACTCAAACTTTATATCCTTCTTTGTTAGTCCGGTTAAAGGAGACGCGATCCTTGAGAAACCTTCCACGAATCTCCTGTAGTATCCAGCCAATCCAAGGAAACTTCGTACTTCTCATGCGTTGGTTGGTCTATTCCAACTAGAAACTGCGTCCGTCTTGGTTGAGGCCACCGAAATCCCATTCTGTGAGACTACATGTCCCAAGAATTTGACCTCTTTCAGCCAAAACTCACACTTACTGAACTTAGCATAGAGACGATTTTCTCTAAGTGTCTGAAGTGCAATCTTTACATGCTTCTCGTGTTCTTCATCACTCTTCGAATAAATAAGGATGTCGTCGATAAACACGATGATGAATTTATCCAAGAAGGGTCTGAACACCCGATTCATCAAATCCATGAATACCGCCGGGGCATTAGTTAATCCAAAAGGCATAACTAAGAACTCGTAGTGCCCATATCTTGTTCTGAAAGCTGTTTTTGGTATATCTTCCGGCCTGACAAGTAACTGATGGTACCCAGATCGTAAGTCAATCTTTGAAATGGTCGTCGCTCTTTGTAGTTGATCGAACAAATCGTCTATCTTGGGAAGCGGGTACTTGTTCTTAATAGTAACCTTATTCAACTCTCTATAGTCGATACAGAGTCGAAGATTTCCATCCTTCTTTCTAACAAATAGAACCGGGGCTCCGCAAGGTGACGTGCTTGGTCTAATAAATCCAAGATCTTCTAACTCTTGTACTTGCTTCTTCAACTCCAGCATTTCCGTTGGGGCCATACGATAAGGAGCCTTGGATATCGGTGTCGTTTGGGTATCAACTCAATACAAAAGTCGATCTTGCGCTTTGGTGGTAATCCAGAAATGTCCTGAAAGACATCCTCATAGTCTCGGACTATCGGAATCCGAGCGATCGTCAAATCTGAGCCTGTAGTTTCCATAGCGGCTAAACGACTTGTAAGAAAGGCGTCACTAGTAGGGTTGCATTGAAAACTAAAGGGTTCACTTCCAGGTACTAAAAATGTGATCGACCTACCAGCGCAATCTAACTTTGCATGATACTTAGTAAGCCAGTCAAATCCTAAGATTACGTCGAATTCCTTCATTGATAGAACAATTAAGTCTGCATATAGGTTCCTATCCTCCAATGTCAAAGTACAGTCCTTGCACACCTTTCCTAGCTTCACGGTCACTCCCAAAGGTGATACCGCGTTCAGGGCTACCTCAAGTGCTTGGGGTACTAAACCAAATCGTCGTACAATCTCAAAGGCAATAAACGAATTCGTAGCACCCGTATCAAAAAGTACTTTAACTCTACTAGCATATAATGAGAGTGTACCTTCCAAGTTCTGCTGTTCCTTTTCATCAAAGCCAGCTGCCTCGGGTATGATAGCATTGAGTCGAGCCTTACCAGCTTGGCCTTGAGTAGTAGGCCCATGATAGTTTCCTTTTGGTGCCTTACATTCTCTGCTCATGTGTCCCCTTTTGCCACAGTTGTAACAAACAACATTAATTCGAGAATTATCCCTGCGGACTGTGCAGTCTCGAGCCATGTGTCCGGGGATCCCACATTTAAAGCAACCATCCCTGTTGTTCTCGATAGTAGTGGTCGATACTTGTGGTGCAGGAGGTACTACGTTCTTGTCTCGGGGAAGTGTGGTTCCTGGTTTCTTACTGCTATTCCATGGGCGTTTGTTTCCTTGGAACTAAGTCAAAGGTCTTCCTCGTGGTCCGTTCCTTAGCGGGGGTGGTCGGTATACCATTTGCTTCGGGCCTTGGCAGCCATCTCTTTCCAAACCTGCTGCTAACCTGACCAAAACCTCAAAAGTTTGATTCAGGTGTCCCAATGTTAGATGCCGGAGGTGCGGATTGAGTCCTCGGTGAAACTTCTTGATCTTCTTTTGAGGAGTGTCAATCATGTGAGGGGTAAAGCGGGACAGGCGTTCGAATTGTGTCGTGTACTCTCTTACACTCCTATTTCCTTGTGTTAAATCGATGAATTCTTTCTCTTTCTGGTCCTTTTCATCGTCGGGGAAATACTTCTCCAAAAACTTCTCCCGAAAGGTAGTCCATGTCATCCTCCTTGAAGCTTCTACTCTAATAGTTGCTCGCTCGACTTCCCACCAATCGGCTGCCACATAAGTGAGTTGGAAAGTGGCGAGACGGCGCCTCTCTGTCTCGGGGCATTCGATTGATTCAAAGATACGATCCATATCCCTTAGCCATTGCTCTGCTCGCCAGGATTCACTGGTGCCGTCGAACCTATCAAGATGTAAAGCCCTGAATCCTTCCATCAATCTGTCACGTGTCTGAGGTGGTGGTCTTTGGCGATTGTCGTTGTTGTTGTCGTTTCCATTGCCGTGGTTGTTTCCTATTTGGTCCAGACGCTGCAGAAATGCGCCAAAGATTCCAGTAGGATCGATTCCTTCAAGAATAGGATCTGGTGATCCTTCATTACGATTTCTTCTTCGTCTTCCCGTCATTGTGCTTGTGTGCTTATGTACCTACATGAATATCTATCGGTTACTCTCCAATCCTAAACAGGGATACGAGATACAAACGGCTGAATGTATAGATAGCAATTCTCATATAAGTACATAATATATCAAGTATTCACATTATCATGCAAAGCATCATATAAAAGAAATAAGTCTTTAATGATAACTTAAAATATTTTCATAGTACAACACTGCTACAAAGAAAACATTTACATAGAAAAGGCGTACACGTTACTACTAACACGTGTCACAAGCCTGAATATAGCTATATACACAAAAGAGGGGCTACTAGCCCTATTACAAGTAAAGCTCTAGATATTGGGAATCCTATCCCAAAAGTCTTCCACATCCATCCGGGATGTAATAAGGTACCATGCTAATCACAAAACTATCTTAAGGTTCATATCTTAAGTGTGTAGGACAATCGGTGCACACTTCTTAACCTAAGGCTCTGATACCAAAAATCCCTGTCACGCCTCGGCATAGCCAAAATATGGAAAAATTTTAAATTTTCATCTTGGACCCTGAGGCGCGTGACTGGTTGCAGTGCCGAATTGTCCATGACCAAATAATAATAACTAAACGATATAATAATAGGATAACTCCATCATTTACTTACTGGAATATATTACAAAGAGAAGTCAAAGTACCAGCTAGTTAATACATCATTATAAATACATCAGAGTCTTATGGCTCTCGGCCTTACAAAACTATTACAAAATATATGCTAAGTCTTCTGGTTATAATCAAAACATTTACAGAGGATAACTGTTAGTCTTCTCTCTAACTAGCATAACCATAGCCATCTTCGGTGTACTCTTCCTCCACGTTCTCCGCTTGCGTAGCATCATAACCCGTGTACTCGTTACCTGGATAAGCTGGACATGGGAATGTCCAGCGACATGAACGTCGTCAGCTTATGAAAGCTGAGTGAGTAAGCTAAATCAAATGGAGCGTATATAGTAAAGCACAATAGGAATACATTTACTACCTTTCAACATATCTTTTAGGATCTTTACGTTCTCACCGTCGAATTATAACTAGTAGCGTACCCGACTACGTATTCGATAGGAATACAAACAATTCAAGAGACCCGTCTAGACATTCTTAATGCCACTACCATTAATTTCTAACATCCGACATCATTTACAAACCCAAAGTGTCTCTTGCTAACCAAACCATCTTTCATCAACCACTTCATCTTTCATCAACCACTTCGTCACAAAGAACCGAAGTGTTACGGAGTACAAGAACATCCATTTCGTCACGAAGAACCGAAAAGAGTCTTTACTCAAAGAATCACCGCTTCGTCACGAAGAACCGAAAGCGTTACGGAGTACAAGAACATCCATTTAGTCACGAAGAACCGAAAGGAGTCTTTACTCAAAGAATCACCGCTTCGTCACGAAGAACCGAAAGTGTTACGGAGTACAAGAACATCCATTTCGTCACGAAGAACCGAAAAGAGTCTTTACTCAAAGAATCACCGCTTCGTCACGAAGAACCGAAAGCGTTACGGAGTACAAGAACATCCATTTCATCACGAAGAACCGAAAGGAGTCTTTACTCAAAGAATCACCGCTTCGTCACGAAGAACCGAAAGCGTTACGGAGTACAAGAACATCCATTTCGTCACGAAGAACCGAAAGGAGTCTTTACTCAAAGAATCACTGCGTCACAACTCAACAACACATCCCTTTTTCTTACTATCCTGATCTCCGCTGCCCAGATTACCTATCCGATAATTATCCTTACCATAATTTGCTTCTAACATAGCACAAACGACCCTTACGTTTTCCCGACCGCGCATTCGTCTCTCTTTTCGGAATGTAGTTCATTAAAGGACTTCCGAATATACTTTCGAAGTTACGTTTATACATCCATCATCCTGTTTTTTTTTGTTATAATATACTTACATTTGAAACCTATCCAATGACTATCAGCGCAATGATCATGCCGTACAACATACTTATAGCTTGGGTATGAACACTCTATGGTCATCACACTATATTCATAACAACGGAAACCTAGCGTGTAGCTCGTGGATCTATAACATGGATTTGATATCAATAACCATATAGATGAAACCCTTAACATACTCATATACGCGATAGCACTACCATAGCACAAGATATCCATAACCACATAGGTACCGGAAAGCAAGCATCATTAATAAACACATCATACAAGTAGTTATACAATCTGCCAGAACTTAATTTTACTATGTCGACTGAATTGATATGATTTATTTGGGCATGATAAATTGATTTGTAGATCAAACTCAAAACTAAAACATTGTATATAATTGGATTAGCTTTATGTACAAAAAAATCTAGCTTCAATTGCATTTTTGAGCTACTCAAAATATTTATTTTACTTAGACATTTCTATATTTTTGGACTGCTCTGTCCCAGATTTATAGTACTGCATTGCATGTGAATTTCACCTATCAACCATTCACTTTTAGACCAGGCTATAGAAGAGTTATTTGTATATAAATGTGTTAGCTTTATCCACAAAAAAACCTAGCTTAATCCAGATTTCGGAACTGCTTGAAACACTCATTTTACTAAACTACATTCTGCTGGAGGTTTCTGTTTCTCAGATTTAAAGTACTTCGTTGCATGTACATTTCACCTATGAAGAAGTGATTCTCAGACTAAGCTATAGAAGAGTTATTTGTAGATAAATGAGTTAGCTTTCTCCACACAAAAACCTAGCTTAATTCAGATTTCGGAACTGCTTGAAACACTCATTTTACTAAACTACATTCTGCTGGAGGTTTCTGTTTCTCAGATTTAAAGTACTTCGTTGCATGTATATTTCACCTATAAAGAATTGATTTTCAGACTGAGCTATAAAAGAGTTATTTGTAAATAAATGAGTTAGATTTCTCCACAAAAAAACCTAGCTTAATTCAGATTTCGGAGCTGCTTGAAACACTCATTTTACTAAACTACATTCTGCTGGAGGTTTCTGTTTCTCAGATTTAAAGTACTTCGTTGCATGTACATTTCACCTATGAAGAAATGATTTTCAGACTGAGCTATAGAAGAGTTATTTGTAGATAAATAAGTTAGATTTCTCCACAAAAAAACCTAGCCTCATTGCCATTTGTGTACTCCTCGAAATGTTTGTTTTACTAAACAACACTCTGCTGGAAGTTTCTGCTTCCCAGATTTGAAAATTTATCTTGCATGGCATGGATCACTCAAACTATCAACATCAAGCACATAATAAACATTACTACATACTACATAGGTTCTAAAGTGAGTTAGAATACTCACTTAAACTTGAAATTGAGCTTGGGCTTTGGATTTGAGCTTAGGAAGCTTGAACACAACCTTCAATGGTGGAGACTTCTTCTTCTTCTAATTTCCTTCATCCCACCATGGAGTTCATCTCCTAGCTCCCTCTCTTCATGCAGATTGTAATGGCCCAAAAATGGTATGGAAGAGTATATGCATGCTTATATAGAGTCTTGCATGTGCTAGGTGTCAATGTGCATGGGGTGCATGCATTGACATGTGTCAAAGTGGTGGACAAGTGTCCAATGGGTGGACAAGTGTCATGGAAGAGGGTGACATGTGTCTTGAGAGTTGCATGGGCTGCCATATGGCCGGCCATGGTGGGGCCCACCTCGGGTTTTGTGCTACTTTCTCGATTTGCATGCATAAGTTCCTCGTTATGCGTGTCGATCTCGGTTTACGTGCAGACGGGTATTATTTCTGATGTCCGGGTCCAGATACGGGACTAAGTTAATTCTAATTACGGTCGAGTCAATATAGTGATTATAGTCTAATTAGTAATTACATTACACTGATACAGTCACACAAATAAAATAATAATATAATAATAGACCAGATATAGAAATTCATAAAACTCGTATTATTGCACGTAGAGAAATTACAGGCATTACAGATGCTGATTCCGCAATCGATGTTGACCCAACTGAGAATGTGGGCGAGGAACCACCCAAGAGAGACATAGCTGAGAAGGGAGAGCCAAAGGTCGAGGATCAGGATGATTGAAGGACTTTTAGATAGGAATTCCCAGGCCTTAGAGCCCTATTATAATTGGACTAGTAGTCCATCTTTTGTGTACATAGCTGTAGTACTCAAGCATGTAACACGTAGTAGTAGTAATGTGTATGCCTTTTCATGTATATGTTTTGGGCACTATTCCCTACTATGTACATATTTAGCGTACGCACTCTCTGATGTAAATGTTTTTGTAACAATGATGCACTATGTAAATACTCGAAGCTATCTATGAAGATTATCTTTAGCCTAACTTATATATTTTCATATGGATGTACTGCTTGCTTATAATTAGTTTTATTCATCCCAGTAACTTATTTAAGCTTATATACTCTTAGTCTATAAGAATGACTAATAGATCCCCGTAATGCATCGAACCATACAAATCACAAGTGTAAAATATAGAATTAGGAACTAGTGTAGTTCCAGGGAGTCAGACCCCGGAACATATGGTAATAACTCAGGGTTTAGAAAGAATTAAGAAGGGTACCGCTTATCACTATGAAATTTTAAGATATTTCTTTAATTAGCATCAGAACTAAGTTAGTTTTTTGTGTTGGGCAGGCTAGCATGGAACACCAAGTAGAGTACGATGTTGCGAATGGACAGTACAGAGTCACCTTAGAGAGACAGGTTGCTTCTAGAAGATTTGGTCATGTTAGCGCCACCATCAGGCATAGAGTTTGCCAGAGTATAAGGAAGTGGACACGTTGTTTCTCCCGTGAGAGACCTGTTCCAGAATTAGCATATCATAGAGTAGTAGAACCGCGCTTACTGTCTACTGAGATGGAGGAGATTTCTCATGCCCTTGGAGACCTTGCGATCCATGACCATGACGAGCCTCAAGAGGACATAGTACATTTTGTTACACCTGTAAGTTCTGATAATGATTCGGATGACGACCCAGAGGAAGACCTGATAGCAAAGCCTGAGATGATAGAAGACCCTGATTGGCCCTTAGAGCCAACTTGGGATGCATTTATAGGTATCCCTCTGATCGACTTTCCACAGTCCAATGACCTAGGAGAGGTTACCACAACTCTGATGTCGAGAGAAATGGAAATTGGACCCCTAGTTCGTACATTTTATTTTGCTAAATGTTGTAGTTCCACTTTCTTTAAAGTAATCCAGATTAGTAGAACTGGTATTCGTACTACTGTTGTACCCTTTTTATCTTTTGATCAGTAATAGTCTGCTTGCGACTTAACTGAAATATAATTGTATGGATGAGACGAATTCTTGCTTTTAATTAATTGCTAATCTTACATCTTATACGTTTATTACTAATAAGAATATAGGATTCACCATTGGTCGATAGATGTTTAGGCACTGACGAACTTCCAGAGATGAATCTCAGAACATTCATCTAGCCCAGAGTCTAGAAAGGCCAAGGGTAGGAATGCCTTACCCTTGATCCTAGTAGTAGTTGCGACAACCGTTATATGTTAAGAATCTCCATTGAATTGATGAACCATTATTGTTACTTATTATGTGATCAGATGAGATAAGAGATAAGGTATTGACCTATTAGGTATCAACTCGTAGGTATAACCCTTATTAACATGCACCATGGTTAGGAGAAATCGAAATGCTCAGAATCCACCCAACGGACCAACGGAGGTGATAGCTCCAGCAGTGGATCCAACAGGATTGATAGGACCTCTTGTTTGACGTGTAGAACAAGCAAGCGATCACCTAGACCGCTTCATCAACAATGGAAATGCTCGCCAGATAGGAGATAAACTGCTTGGGAGATTCCGTGAACTTCAACCAGGAACTTTCACTGGAATGACAGAAGCATGGGAAGCTGAGCAATGGCTTCGTGATATGGAACGAATGTTTCAAGCCCTTGAATGCAACGAGATGGAGAAAAGGCGCTTGGCTGTTTTTCAGTTGACGTATTCGGCAGCAGACTGGTGGGAATCTGTTGAAGCTACGATAGGCGAAGGTGTTGCAAGAAGAATGACATGGGATGCATTCAAGACTAGATTCTTAGCAAAGTATTTCCCAAGGACGGAAAGGAATAGGAAGAAAAAGGAATTGATAGAACTAGTTCAAGGCAATATGACAGTACAAGAATACACTGCAAAATTCGAAAGACTATCACAATTTGCACCTTTCATGGTGGATACCCAGCAAAATAAGACATTGCAATATTATGAAGAACTTAACCCCAGACATTAAAGTAGTAGCAGCAGTATGCCTCGATCAACCATTCGAAGTTATGGTCGAATTAGCCACACACCTGGAGATTATAGCTCTGAACCACAAGAGGCAAGATATCAGCCGACAAAGAGAAGAAGATAACTGGTTCCAGGCAACCAACCCAGGAGGAAGTTGAAGAGGCAATCAAGTGTCACAGATAACCACTCGAATGCAGTCCACGATCACTAAAGGAAACATCGGGCACACCAGGACTCATCACAAGAGACAGAGAAACAATGAAAAGAAAGTTAGTCAAACTACAGTTCAGACACATACGAAGCAACGTGACATCTGTTACAACTGCGGGATACCTGGAGACCACTCCAAAGAATGCACAGCAACGAAACAACTCACAAGACAACATGTGCAGTGTTTCAATTGTGGAAAGACTGGGCATGTATGCAAAGATTTCCCTAAACAAGGAGTTCAGAACAATGCTCCACCACCACAAAGATCCAAAAAGAGAGCTCGCAGATCAGTTAATCAATCCCAACACTGAACAGAATGGAAGACTGAAGGTACCATACTCAATGCCAGAATTTTGAATGTTATATGGTGATGGTATTGCAGGATGTTTGGAACATTCGAAAGAAATTAGGAGGACTTGATGAATCAACTGATGGAAACTTCACAACCCTAGAATTTGAGATGAGATTAGAACCTTGCACTTTTTAAGACCTAGCAATCTCCAGATTTTGAGGATGAAATCCTCAAATAAGGTGGATAGAGATGTTACACCCAGAATTTTCTAAAAATACCACGTAGGAATATAAGATTAGTGACATCACCGTGGTACAGTTATAGAAGGTCCATTAGGATGACCCTAATTAGGAATCCTTACAAGGTCCTATAATAATCATCTTGACAACGACGACGACGTTAGTAACAACCTAGTGCCTAATAGAATAGACGTAACCTCGAATGTATTAGAGTGGTCATAGCTTCGATGTTACATTTCATTTATAATTCATAGACCGACTTACACCTAGGCCCGCACACAGCCCTGTAAGTTTATAATTCTACTACTGTATTCATTTTCACAATTTTGGAACTAACCAGAATACTGGTGTACATCCCAATGCATATTACCTGAGAATGGGACACATACCACCCCTTGACAGTCATGTGGACACTACCCATATCTACCCTTGGACATACACATACATGTGCACCTTGTGCACGCATTACACACAACCAAACCCCCTCACCATTCCTCTATAAAAGTACACCCTCTCACCTCCATTACACCCTCATAATCTGTAATCACCCCCACAAAATCTGTCCAAGACAGCTTGTATAAGAGAGAGAGCTTGAGAGCTCAACAGAACACACCCCACACCCCCGATTTGTATACACCACACTCACACCTCTACATTGCACACCCACAGTCCACTTCCAATCTGTAAACACATACACACACACACATTGTGTACATACACTCACACAGAAATAGAAGAAGGAGGAGGAGGAGAGACGCAGACGAGAGAGAAGAAGAGGATCAGAGAAGATAAAGAGAGATTGAGATAATCTAAGGTAAACCCAACACCCCATTTCTATTCTCGACACTTGCATGTCATGTAGGTACCCCCAAGACCCTTGCATGCAACAAAGCCCAAGGCTTTGTGTGAGCTCCGGTCAGCCATTGGAACTCAAGTATGAGCTCGATTTTTCAAGGCTCACCAAACTGTCTTTTGATTACATCAAACTGACCATTATAGTCCTAGGAACACCCCCTAAGATCATTTCTTTATTTGGTATAAGTTTAGATGTGCATGCAGGCCATTATTCTTCTTATAGGACGAAAGAGTAATGGACTGGTAGGCGCCCAAATCGAATAAACCCAGTCTTGAGCTCGTAGTATGTTGTAGAGGGAGAAGAACCGGTCATTTTGGCGTTGGAATTAACAAAATCCATGGAGAGGAGAGTGAGATTTAGCCAGGGAAGTTTTTCGGCGAGGTCGCGGTACGCTGGCAACGACCTGGGCTGGCTGTAGAAGAAAAAGAAGCAGGTTATAACACCCGAGTCTTGGGTCGGGTCGGGTTTGTGTTTGGATGGGTTGGTTTGAGTGAGTAATGGGTAGACGGGTTAGGTGGATAAAACCCGTGG
Organism: Hydrangea macrophylla; assembly: GCA_033977485.1. Classification (NCBI taxonomy): domain Eukaryota; kingdom Viridiplantae; phylum Streptophyta; class Magnoliopsida; order Cornales; family Hydrangeaceae; genus Hydrangea; species Hydrangea macrophylla. The sequence continues at coordinate 57,172,435 of CM066997.1, read as the reverse complement.
ACCACTTAAGTAGCACGACATCATTTGGAGGTTGGGCTGACTTTGGGTCGGGTTCAGGTAAGCGTGGCGGTCTGGTCTGTGTCTATAGTTGGGTCCGGGTTTGGGTTAAGTCTGTTTTGGGTTTGGGTTAACGGGTAGGTTTAGTTTGTTAATGAGTTTGGTTTCGGGTTTGGGTTAACGGGTAGGTTTAATTTGTTAACGGGTAGGTTTAGTTTGTTAATGAGTTTGGTTTCGGGTTTGGGTTAACGGGTAGGTTTAATTTGTTAGTGAGTTTGGTTTCAGGTTTGGGTTAGATCCAAACCTAAATGGGTTTATGGATTGGGTTAGTTTGTGAGTGAGTATGGGTCTCGAGTCCGGGTTGGTTCAACCCGAATGGGTTTTTGGCGTGGGTTTGCGTGAGTGTGTAAATGGATACTCCGTTTAGGACAGGGTTGGGTCGGTTATGACCCGATGGGTTGTCAGGTTGGATCCCTTTGAGTCTATATTTGGGTTACCCATTTGAGTTTGGGTCGGTTCGGGTTGACCCGGCGGGTCTGAGATTATTATTATTATTATTATTATTATTATTATTATTATTATTCTTATATTTATTATATTTATTATTAGTTTTAATTAGTTTTAATAATTATAAATGGTTTATAATTATACCATTAATGTTTTTTTTTTATTATGGAATATTATTCTTAATATTAAGTATATCATTGTTATATTTTATATATATTACATATTTATTATATGGTTAATATAAATAATAAGTATCAGTTTTAAATAGTATTTAAATAGTTAACAAATTCCTATATGTATTTATAAATTCTGAAAAATTAGGGGAATGTTTCAATGCTATTTTATGATATCTCAAGAATTATAAATCTATAATACAATAAATTAGTATTTTTAATAATTAATAAGGAGCTATTTTATGAGTATAATAATTACTCTAAATACCAAACGAGCTCCGAAAATTATGAGAAAAATACCTAGGATGTATTTTAACGTACATTATTTATTAAAAATATTTCAAAGTACTGATTTCTCAGTATAGTCATATTTATGTATTTAAATTACTTTTTGGGTATTTTCTAGTACTTATAATCTTCAATAATTCATAATAAATCATCCGTAACTCCGAAAATACGCGGTCAGTTCCTAGAGTCTTAGAATAATGCCTAGAACTTTCCCTTAAAGTTTGGTGACCTTTCGACTCGGTCAAAAATACAATTTGTCTTTAGGGCCTACGTTAGTCTAGAAAGCCCTACATATTACCTCGTACAACGCGACGGACTCTGATTTGAGTCTAGTCAATGGCGTTGGACTTAGAATGACACGTAGATCACTACCTTGAGGTTTATAACCTCATTTGGTAAAATTACCATTTTGCCCCTTGAGTTGCACTCACTCTTTATTATTGTTTATTCCGTTTATTATTGTAGAACTTGACGTTTATCTGCTTTCTGAGGATCGACGACCCGAGGTGAGTTTCCTAACCTCACTCTAATCCTAATAAGATTAATATAAGATTTTTAAAGGCTACCTGTATGATGTTTCGTATAAGTAATATGTTGATTTATGATGCTACATATATTCCGATAATTGTATGGCTATGCACAACATGTTATGGTAGTGCTATCGCATATGTGAGCATGTTAAGGGTTTTATCTATATGATTATTGGTACCAAATCCATGTTACGTGATCCATGTTTTATATGTTATATCTCTGCTGCTATCTATTAAATGCACGCTTTACGATGTTGTTGACTGGAATAGATAACGCATGCCATGTTAATAATAAAGAGGAATAAAAGTAGATTTGCATGTGAATATTGATAGTGGATACAGGTGCATTTCATGACATGTGTCAGTATGTGTTGTGTGAGAAAAATAAGTGTTTGATGAGAATGTGAATGAGATTAGGTATGTTAATGTGAAAGAGATGTGATTGCTAGATCCGATGGATCAACGGTTGATGAGCCGGGTGAACATGGATTGTTAGGGTTCCTAGCGCGCCTCTCGCCGTTGAAGACGTCCGGTGATGCGCATACGTGGTTGAAGACGTCCAGCTAGTGCTCTAATATACTTCTCAGCTGTGTAGATGACCGGTGTGAGTATCCACATGGTTGAAGACGTCCCGTGTGCCAGTTCCATTATTTACTGATAGCGTGCGTCGTGAAGACGTCTGGCGGCCTATCAAGGGATGAGTATGAATCGGCTGTTACAGCATGTTATCATCCTTAATGTATCGAGTGTTGTCAAGTGGATGCAAAAGAGAAAATGAATGATGAGATTGAATTGATGAGTAAAATGGTTTTGTTCGAGGTAATTTGGTTTAGAAAGTTTTGGTTTTAAAATGAAATGGTTTTGAAAAGTATCTATTTTGAAAAGCAAGTGTCTTTGAAAAGAGTTGGGAGTAAGTCACATCGGTCATTCATTTGCACGCACGAGGATAAAATAAGAAGAATGTATTCTATAATGTTATGTTTATCTGTCTACTTGTCTGGTTGAAACTTCTACTATGCCTATGGTGAGAATGCATCTTTTGATAAGAAATTAACCATATGTTAAGATACTAAACTATGACATGAGTGAGAAATATTTGTATCTATTTATTAGTATGCGGTTGAGACTCTCACTCAGCCTTGTTCCAAGGCTGACGGCATGTTACGTCCTGGGCATTCCTATGCCCAGAGTGTTGCAGGTTGGAGATAGATATAAGAGTTCAGGATGTCGTGCCACAGAGCAAAGGAGGATAAAGCCTTGCTGAAGATCTGATATATAGTTTCTCATGTTTTTTTTATGCTCATGTAAATAGTTTAATATGGTCTCTGATATTAAGATTGAAGTTATTGTAACGCTTGTTTAATTTTTGCTGCTGTATTTATACTCTGACAAGTTTAGGTCATGCTTATGATTTAGCATTTCCCTTATGATTGCAAGGTGTAGAGTTAGAAGGACAGGAAGGTTAAGAAACTAGTCACGTGTCCACGGACCCATAAAGGAATTTTTTATTTTCCTTATTTTTGGCGTACTCCGGGGCGTGACAAAACCACCCACCACATGTCAGGGATACAGTGTTTCGAGCAATAGTATATTATCTTAATGCCACGACTTAGCGACCTTTACCGTTAATCCCTGCCCACCACTTTTAAGGACCTGAACCACCCACCGCTTTTAAGGACCTCATAAATCATCTGGCTATCTTAGGACTACTTGGTCCTGCCCATTACTTTTAAGGACATAGCCACCCACCACTTTTAAGGACCTATTGTTGGGTTTGTGCCCTCAAACCATTACTTTCTGTATGAGACATTAGCATTATAATATATGGATATCAGCTTTACATTTCATTGTGTATGTTTCTTTCATGAGATGATTGTTTTTGTCCTTAAGTATCATAGTAAGCAATTCGTATGTGTATGAGATACACACAAGTGAGATACGAATTACTATTCTTTGATACTTAGAATATGTCACAGTGGATGATGAGACTGGATACCTCATCAGGTCTACACTGTAGCATAATTAACTACCATTGGATGGAGTGATTAATCTCAATCACTAGAGTGTAGCTCTTAGTTGATATGCTAGTGCTTATAGTGTATTGACGGACCTGAGCTTTCCTATTGACGCTTAAGGCTGTCAACAGTCAATAGGAACTCATAACTTGTATAAGGTACGTGTTCTCAATCTTGAGATGATTATGAACACAGACTATAGATATGGCTGCTTTGACTTACCAATCAGTGAGGTCTATAGAAGATCAACACCTGGGTATCTTGGGTATGTCATGTCCATAGAGTTGTGAACATATATTGTCAAGATAGAATCTACCCTCTGATTCAGAGTAAGCATTCCCTTGAGAATGTCACCAAGTTGATTACTGAGTACTGCAGTCTTGTTGATAAGAGTTATCAACATGTTTGGTAATCATGAGTAGTGAATGGGACTCAAGGAATACAAGAAGTAATCATGATTCAGGTTGACAGTAACAGTTATCCGACTACCTGAATATGATTACGAATGCTGACGGTAGAGGGACATTAGTACACCATACAAGTCTAGTTATCGCTTCGGATATGTTCTTTTGCGTTGGAGTTCAGTTATCATTTTATAGTGGAATAAACGTTAACTGACCAGTTAGTTAGTTTGCTGATCAAAGAGTTTGGTCATGGTAATTAACAAACTGGTCTGAGCCAACAATAAAGAGCCTAGGAGGTCCCACTCTTAGCTCTGCTAGGATGCTTGGAAAGACACTTGAGGAAGCTGTTAAGACAGGTTCGATCGATCGAAGTATGTTCGATCGATTGAAGTCAGCAGGTTCGATCGATCGAAGGTTCGATCGATCAAAGTCACTTCGATCGATCGAAGTCTAGGTCGGTTTTGGAAATCTATAAATAGGGCAGCTGCGTTCTGGAAGTAAGTGATCGTCGTTTTTATACGCAGAAGCTGCAGAAACTATCATAGTCTTCCCAAAACCTTCCTATCCTCTCTATTAGGGTTCCCACCAACCCTAGTCTTTCCGGAAGGCATCCGCAGGAGTCATAAGGGTGAAGATCATCTAGTGGAGGCTGCTGGAAGTTGAAGTTTCAGAATTGGGTTCAAGACACTAAGGTATAATTCTTGCACCCCTTGTACGCATCTATGGAATTGACAAGTAGTAGATCCTGGAATACCAAAAGTTTTATAACTTAACCTATTTCCGCTGCGCGTTTAAACTCTAACTTTAAACCACTTTTTCCTTCAATTGGTATCAGAGCCACGCTCGTTTGGATCTATAGATGCATTTTTGGAACCCTAGTTTTGATTTGCATGTTGTTTTTAGAATTGTTTTTGAAACTGCATCGTCACAGATCTGTTTCTGCAGTGTTATCGCAGCAGAATACAAAACTGTGATTGCATAGGATGCAAGGTGGGTTCGATCAATCGAACATTCTGTTCTCAATCGATCGAACTAGTTTCGATCGATCGAAGCCTTCTGGTGTTCGATCGATCGAATAGTGTTCGATCGATCGAGACAGATTCTCTGTCAAGGTGTTCTGTTCACAGTTGTAAAGGTTTTTTAAATTATACTTTAATCTTAAATTATTTTTGTAAAATTTTTTAAATCATTCTGTGAAACAGAATGTTCAAGCAATTGAACAGTGTTCAATCGATCGAAGGTTCGAGCGATCGAACGGTCTTCGATCGATCGAACTGTGACAGAGAAGTAAGATGCTGTTTTAAGTTCTAATTCAGTATGTAAAGTGTTTATATACTGTGTGAATCAATTAAGTGTTCCAATAGTTACATATATTTGTTATGTATGTGTGGATGCGTGTACGACTAACCCTTTTGCAGCAAAGTTAGTCGCTATCTCCCATGGCACCAAGTCGTTTAAATATTTATATTTAAATTGTTTGAGATTGGTGCATGTTGTAATTTATTAATAGTTTGGTTTTAAGGCGTATGTAAAGGGCGCTGCGGCTTCAATCCTACGAAAAGGAAAGTCGCACCGGTTTCCCTAGCCTTTTATTTCTTTTTTGCTATTTCCTTTTTCTAGATAAATTGTAAGCTTCAAAAGAAGCATCGGTCCAATGTAATAGAATTAGAAATTCCATGAAGATGGAGCAAGGAGCCGTTGTCCATAAAGATGGAGCCGGAGGCGACCAAACCAAGAAGGTGGATCTATGGAAATAGAGCCATGGGAGATAGAGGCATTGTTTGAATGCCTATATTTCATTTTGGTTTTTTGTTTTATGTGCTTGTTTTGTGATTGGCGTATAATACATTGTTGCATGCACTTAAAACAAGTTTTCTAAAATAAAATTCAAAAACCGTTTTCAACACATTAGTAAACATTGGATGTTTATGGGTAGTGTGTGAAAACATTTTTCAAAAGCAAAATCCTTAATTTACTAAATCTAGTGGGAGAGGGTCTTATCAAATAACACCCACGATCTTCCATTAACGGTTCATTGTAAGATGAGTAGTGTATTCTGTGTCACCTCGCCAGGGGTGATCATTCCATACGGAGGGTACACTGCTCATTGGTTACTAGATGTGAACTTCCTATGGTTAGGATCAATCAGACGTGTTAGAGGGTGACCACCACACAGAGGCTCTACTTGAGACGGTTGTGATTGGATCCTAGTTAATGGTACACACTGGCTAAGCTATGGATAAAGGATCCCACATGGGGCATTATTCAGAAACTTAGAGATCAAATAGGTTCGGGAGTCATGGCTATTTTGCAAGAGTTGCATAGCGGATAAGTCATGATAAATCGAAAGATCGAACATTGACCACCACACGGAGGCTTTATTCTTTCGTTTCGATATTCCGGCGTTTTTGTTTTAAATAAGAGTTTTAAGGATTCTTTTATTTCAAACTGTCAATTCTGATATCCATATTTATTTTGTTTGTTTGATTTTCAGTAATCATAATGTCTGGATCTGCATTTAGTCCACTTACTACCATACTCACTCAAAACAAGTTAACTGGAAATAACTACACTGAATGGAAACGTAACCTTGACATCGTTTTAACTGCGGAGGATCACATATATGTCCTCACCACCCCAAGCCCTGAAGAACCCGCGGCAAATGCTTCGGCAGCTGCCAGACGCGAGTTCGACAAATGGAAGAAGTCGAATGGAATGGCCCGTTGTTACATTCTGGCCTCAATGGCTGGTGTGTTACAACACCAATTCCAATCGAACGATTCTGCCAGTGACATTATCACATCCCTGAAAAAGATGTTTGGGGAGCATGGCAGGCCTGCCAGACAGGTAGCCATGTAGAAGATAATGAGTGCAAAGATGTCGGAAGGTACTCCAGTCAAAGAACATGTTTTAAAAATGATTGGTTATTTAAACGAACTGGAGACCTTGGGAGCCAACATCGATGCACAGACCCAAGTTGATATGATCCTCAACTCGCTGTCGCCATCATTCGCTCAATTCAAACTTAACTATAATATGAATCAAATGGATTTTTCAATGAGCGAATTAATGAGTTCTTTACTGGCAGCAGAAGGGGTGATCAAACCTGGGGGCAGCGTTTTAAACGTTGAGAAAAGCGCTTCTTCTTCCCGATCTACACCGAAAGGTAAGAAAGGAAAGAAGAAGGCTGGCACTGGTGGTTCAAATGTTGGACCGGTCCCTAAGATTGCAAAATCTAAGGGAAAAGGTAAGGGCAAAGGGAAGGTGGGTGGCCAAGGCAAAGGAAAGTGTTTCCAATGCGGTGAGAAGGGCCACTGGAAGAGGAACTGTCCAGAATTCTTAGCTACAAGAGTTCAAGGTATGATTGAATCACATGTGATTGAAGTAAGTTTTATTACGGATACTTCAAACACTTGGTGCATTGATTCTGGTGCGACTAACCATATCTGTAATTCATTGCAGGGGTTCAGATCAACCAGGAAATGCAGTGATGGGGAGATCGTGCTTACTCTAGGTTCTAGCGCAACCGTATCTACGGTTGCTATAGGAGTCGTAGTTTTAAAATTTTCAGACAATAAAGTTTTGATTTTATCAGATGTACTTTACGTCCCTTTAATGAGACGTAATTTAATTTCAGTTTCTAATTTAACGAATAATGGTTATTCCTTTCATTTTGGAACTGAAGTTGTCATTAAAAGAAAAAGTTCTTTTATATGTTCTGGTGTTAAATCAAATGGTTTGTATGTGATTACTCCCAATATTTCAAAAGATTCTTGTTTGGAACTTAATAACTCAGTGGTAACTTTACCATCTAAAAGAAAGGAACCTTCCACTAATCCAACAAGGCTTTGGCATATGAGGCTTGGCCATATCAATCTGAATAGGATTGGCAGACTAGTCAAAGAAGGGGTCTTAGGCGATTTGGTTCTCGAACCAATGGAAGTCTGCGAGTCTTGTTTGGAGGGTAAGATGACCAAAAGGCCCTTTCCTGCAAAGGGCAACAGGACCAATGCATTGTTGGAATTAGTTCATACTGATGTGTGTGGACCAATAAATATTAGAGCAAGGGGTGGTTATGAGTATTTCATAACATTTACCGATGACCACTCTAGGTATGGATATGTGTACCTAATGCAGCACAAGTCTGAAGCCTTTGAAAAGTTCAAAGAGTTTAGGGCTGAAGTGGAGAAGCAATCGGGCACACATATCAAGGCCATTCGATCTGATCGAGGTGGCGAGTACCTCTCTAATGAGTTTATTGATCACCTTGTACAGAATGGGATTCTGTCACAGTTGACTGCACCTGGTACGCCTCAGCAGAACGGTGTAGCGGAGAGAAGGAATCGGACTCTTTTAGACATGACTAGGTCGATGATGAGTTATTTAGAGTTGCCATTATTCCTTTGGGGTTATGCTTTGGAAATCGCTGCATACATACTAAATCTAGTACCAAGAAAATCTGTTCCCAGGACACCACGAGAGATGTGGATTGGGCGCAAGCCTTCTTTGCAACATCTCCGGATATGGGGGTGTCCGGCACATATGCTCAAAGGAAAGATGAGCAAGTTGGATTCTAGATCAGAAGTATGTTACTTTGTAGGGTATCCAAAGGGTACTTATGGATGGTATTTTTATGATCCAAGAGAACAGAAAGTGTTTGTTAGTACAAATGCTGTTTTCTTGGAGGATGATTATATCATGAACCATAAACCTAAGGGAAGGATAGATCTTAGAGAGATAGAAGGAGAGCCCTCAGTCCAACCCGCAGTTGATAACGATGAAAATCAAGAAAAAATACCACTTCTTCATCCATTTCCGCACCGGTACCTCGTCGTAGTGGGAGGATTATCAGCCAGCCTGATAGATACATGTTCTTAGGAGAAGTTTTTGAAGCTGTCTCCATAGAATCTGAATCTGATCCTACCACTTACGAAGAGGCAATGGCTGATGTTGATTCAGCTCATTGGATTAAAGCTATGAAGGCTGAATTGGAATCTATGGATTCCAATCAGGTCTGGGATCTTGTAGAACTTCCAGCCAATATTAAACCCATTGGCTGCAAGTGGGTCTATAAGAGGAAAAGAGGATCTGATGGAAAGGTTGAGACCTTTAAGGCAAGGCTTGTGGCGAAAGGCTATACTCAGAGGGAGGACATTGACTATGAGGAAACCTTCTCGCCGGTAGCCATGCTCAAGTCCATCAGAATACTCTTGTCCATTGTTGCATGCCTAGATTATGAAATCTGGCAGATGGACGTCAAGACTGCATTCTTGAATGGCAATCTTGAGGAGGACATCTATATGCAACAACCAGAAGGGTTCATAGCTGGTCAGAAAGGTAACTTGGTATGCAAGTTGCAAAAGTCCATTTATGGGCTTAAGCAGGCATCCAGAAGTCGGAACATCCGATTTGACCAAGCGGTCAAGTCGTTTGGTTTCATACAGAATCTGGATGAGCCTTGTGTATACAAGAAATGTGAAGGGAAAGTAGTGGCTTTTCTTGTGCTTTACGTTAACGACATTCTACTCATTGGGAATGATGTAGCGGCGCTGTCAACGGTCAAGGTTTGGCTAGCTAATACTTTCGATATGAAGGATCTAGGAGAGGCGAGCTATATTCTTGGGATAAAGCTCTTTCGGGATCGCAAGCGAAAGATAATGGGATTATCTCAAGCTGGTTATATTGAGAAAGTGCTAACTAGGTTTTCAATGGATAATTCGAAGAAAGGTTTGTTACCTTTCAGGCATGGTTTAGCAGTCTCCAAGGACCAGTGTCCAAAGACACAAGAGGAGAGGAATCGCATGGCAGGAATTCCCTATGCCTCGGCAGTGGGAAGTCTCATGTATGCGATGTTATGCACTAGACCAGATATCTGCTTTGCCGTTGGCATGGTTAGCAGGTATCAATCGAATCCTGGTCCAGAGCACTGGACAGCCGTTAAGCACATTCTTGAGTACTTGAGAAGAACTAAAGATTACATGCTTATGTACGGCGGTAGTGAGTAAATTCCAGTAGGATACACTGACTCGGACTTTATGTCAGATAAAGATTCGAGAAAGTCGACATCCGGACATCTCTTTACCTTGGGAGATGGTGTTGTTAGTTGGAGGAGCATTAAGCAGAAATGCATTGCAGACTCAACTACAGAAGCTGAGTATGTGGCTGCTTGTGAAGCCGCAAAGGAAGCTGTTTGGCTCAAGAAGTTCCTTATAGAACTCGAGGTGGTACCAGCGTCGCTGTCACCTATTACGCTATACTACGATAATAGTGGGGCAGTGGCTCAGTCCAAGGAGCCAAGGAACCACGGGAAGGGAAAGCACGTAGAGCGGAAATATCACCTAATCCGAGATATAGTTCAACGTGGAGATGTGACTGTCACCAAGATTGCCACCGCTGACAATCTTGCTGATCCGTTTACAAAGGCCTTACCACAGAAGGTCTTTGATCGTCATCTAGATAGTCTAGGTCTTAGATGTAGTTCTGAATGGTTGTGAGTGCAAGTGGGAGTTTGTTGGGTTTGTGCCCTCAAACCATTACTTTCTGTATGAGACATTAGCATTATAATATATGGATATCAGCTTTACATTTCATTGTGTATGTTTCTTTCATGAGATGATTGTTTTTGTCCTTAAGTATCATAGTAAGCAATTCGTGTGTGTATGAGATACACACAAGTGAGATACGAATTACTATTCTTTGATACTTAGAATATGTCACAGTGGATGATGAGACTGGATACCTCATCAGGTCTACACTGTAGCATAATTAACTACCATTGGATGGAGTGATTAATCTCAATCACTAGAGTGTAGCTCTTAGTTGATATGCTAGTGCTTATAGTGCATTGACGGACCTGAGCTTTCCTATTGACGCTTAAGGCTGTCAACAGTCAATAGGAACTCATAACTTGTATAAGGTACGTGTTCTCAATCTTGAGATGATTATGAACACAGACTATAGATATGGCTGCTTTGACTTACCAATCAGTGAGGTCTATAGAAGATCAACACCTGGGTATCTTGGGTATGTTATGTCCATAGAGTTGTGAACATATATTGTCAAGATAGAATCTACCCTCTGATTCAGAGTAAGCATTCCCTTGAGAATATCACCAAGTTGATTACTGAGTACTGCAGTCTTGTTGATAAGAGTTATCAATGCAAAGCGGGGGTATTTGTAAAATACAACCGCGCTAAAGGAAAGAATTGTATTAATTTTTATCACAACTTCCCGTTTTATCTGCGATTTGCATTGCAAGGCTAATTTCTATACACTATGATTAATCTATGATAAGTTGTATTATTTTAGCTGTTGTTTGTGCAGATTACTGCTGTGTGGACTAAACAGATGAACATCAGAATAAATGGAATGCTGGAATGAAAACAAAAGAAGTCAAAGCTGAAAAGTGAAGTTCGATCGATCTTAGAAGGTTCGATCGATCGAGCGTTCGATCGCTCAAAGAGAGTAGAAGCGCTTGAGGCTTAAGGGTTCGATCGATCGAGAGCAGTTCGATCGATCGAACAGGGTATTTTCAGTAACATTTGCGTGCGCAGTAGATGTGGGTTTTAACCCTAGTTTCTTAGGTTTTCTTATATATAGGAGTATTATACACGTCCATAGGGACGCCCACTTTACTTTTTAACAGTTTTATATAGAGAGATAGAGAGTTTGCTTGGTTTTTGTAGGTTATTCATTGAAGTTTCATTTGTGAATTGGATTTCTCTAAGTTTAATACGAGTATTCTTCATTCCAGGTTATATATTTATTGCTTATTCATATTCTGCACGTGTTAGACGTAGTTCAATCGCTTGTTTTACAGTGTTGCATGCTAGATATTTATAAAACCATAGATTTTATAGTTTTAATGAATAACTCACAATCAAACAAGGTGTTAATGTTTTCTTACGTTAAAAAATCAATCCTCGACACTCCAGACGATGTCTGAGTAGTCCCAGGTTGGGAGAACACGATGAAACAGTGATCTCCAGCCTCTGCCATGCAGCAGGATAATCGCTGTGTTCGATCGATCGAAGTCCGTTCGATCGATCGAACCAGAGACAGTCAATCGATCGAAGTCAGTTCGATCGATTGAGGGATGAAGGTCTTCGATCGATCGAAAGCGCGTCGATCGATCGAACTCTCGGATTCTTGAGGATGTTCCCTGCAGTATTCCAGGACGTTTTGTTTTAGGATTTGTTATCATTCTGTCCCAAATAAATGCTCAGTATGTCAAAACAGTTTTAAAACTAAGGCCCTAAGGCATTTTCTTTTAATACATTTTGCAAACCATCTTCGATGCTAACACCATCGAGGATGCGAGTCTTAACTATTGGATTAAACCGCTTTCATGTATCTTAATTTAACTGTGATGATATGGTCCCGGTCATGAAAGGGCTATAGAATCTCTATCTTTAGAGGAATACGGAAAACTGTGGGTAATATACTCCTTTGTGCTTCAAAGCAAATGCATGGTAGATGGCTAGGTTACTGCGAATTCGTGTAATCCCAACACTTTCTTTTAAAGTTAAACATCCTAATTTCAAGTACTGTTTAATTAGCTAGTTAGATCGTTAGTCATTTTCTTTAGTAATTTTAGCTGTGGAACTTTGTGTTCCGCTCCATCGTTCAATCTTATTCTTTTTATTTTATTTTCTTTAGAGGTTAGTCTAATTCGATAGGTCAACACCTTCCCTGTGGGATCGACCTGGTCTTACCAGATATTACTTGCACGTCTACCTACACTTGGGTATTGCACAAGAGCGCACAAGATTTTTCTCGTGTCAAGTTTTTGGCGCCGTTGCCGGGGAAGGCGACGATCAATTCCTTAGATTACCTCAGTCTCTCTTCATCTCTTTCTATTTTTATTTTCTCTTCTTTTCAGTTCTTTTGGGTAAGTTCTCACCCTAGGGTCTTTCCTAGTTCATGTCCGAGAATTCTATTGAAGGAATTTTTGGAAATCCTTTCTACCTGTCTGACTCTGAAAGCTCCATCAACCCCATAGCCACTCCAACTGCATCAATGGATGATCATCAGAGTGAAAATGGTGACAATGTTGTGGTACCAATTGATGAGGCACTCCGTCCTCTTTGCGATCTCATGCAACCAGAACATGCACCTACGCCCTCTTGCATTCAAATCCCACCGCATAATGGCGAATTCCAGTTTCGCAATGGGATGATTCAACTGCTTCCCACTTTTCATGGGATGGAAAGCGAGAAGGCGTATTTACATGTCACCGATTTCGAGGATGTTTGCAAAACATTCTCGCAAACTTGTCCTAGGGAGGTGACGCATTTAATGCTATTCCCCTTCACTTTGAAAGATAAAGCGAAGGCGTGGCTCCACTCCCTAAAACCTAATTCAATTTTCACCTGGCATGCGATGCGCACCGCGTTTTTGAAGAAATTCTATCCTACTCGCATGACCACAGACCTTCAGCGTCAAATCAATTCCTATAAACAAAAGAGCAATGAAACCTTCACACAAGCGTGGGAGCGTTTCAAAGATTTGCTTCTCTCGTGCCCACACCATGGGTTTGAGAAATGGCGAACTATCAGCTTCTTTTATCAGGGATTGAATGGTGAAACAAAGAAGTTGGTGGAAACGATGAGCTCGGGACCATTTCTGCGTAAAAACACTGAAGAGGCCGAAGCCCATTTCGAATGGTTAGCTGAATACGCTCATGAATGGTCAAATTCTGACAATATCTCACGCTCACAGATATCCTGTGTAGAGGAGAAAAGCCTATACCAGCTAACCAATGAAGATCACCTCATGACTAAGTATGCAGAGCTGGCAAAGAAGGTAGAGGAGTTAAGTATGAAAGGAGAGAGCTCTAGGCAAGTCTTGCCTGAAGAACCATGTGGCACATGCAACATGTTGGGACATACAACTCAATATTGTCCTAATGTGCCATATTTTCAAGAGCAAGCCCCTATAGAGATGAATGCCATGCAAGGTTTTCGAGGGGCGGGGAATTCCAACAATAACTTTCAAAATAACAATAGATGGAATCACCCCGGTTTTGATTGGAGAAATAATGCTGGGGCCCAAAATCAATATCAACAGCAGCCCTACAACAACAATCAATATCAAGGGCAAAACAATAGGCCAGCCCAGCATTACAATCAAAACAGAACCAATAATTACAATCAAGCTCAACCCTCCAATGCACCACAAACCAATACCTATGTGCCACCGCACAAGAAGGTACAAGAAGAAGAGCCACTTGCTAATGCCAATCTAACGCAGCAACTCATACAGATGATGAGTAGAATGTCTGCCACATTAGAAAGGATAGATGCACGGCAAGAAGGTTCAGGAGGAACATTCCCTGCCCAACCACTTCCAAATCCAAAGGGACATAACAATGGTCCTAACAATCAAGAACATGCTAAAGCTGTGACTACACTGAGAAGTGGAAAAATCATAGGGAAAAGCATGCCTCTGTCCACTTCCGAAGTGTACGATGAGGAGGAAGTGGTGGATAAAGAAGTTGAGCTACCATCTACTCAAGAGGAGGAGCAGTCTACCAATGACGAACCAATCAAGGCAAACATTGCAGCTCCTGGAGTAGAGGAAGAAGTTGAGCGAAGGCCTGGGAAGGAGTCTGTTAAGGAGGAACCACCAAAATGCCCCTTCCCTGCACCTTATCCTCAACGGTTGAAGAAACCCAAGAATGAGACAAAGAATCAGGAGTTTCTGGAATTGTTTAAGCAAGTTAAGATTAACCTTCCACTCCTAGATGCTATCAAGCAAGTGCCGGCCTATGCTAAGTATCTCAAAGATCTATGCACGGTCAAGAGGAGGCAAAGCGTGAAAAAACATGCTTATCTCGCATGTCAAGCCAGTGCGATCATTCAAAATGAGTTGCCTCCAAAACTCAAAGATCCCGGCACACCTACGGTCTCATGCAGAATTGGGAATCAAAAGATAGACAACGCACTCCTCGATTTAGGAGCAAGCGTGAACCTGCTGCCATACTCAGTCTATAAACAGCTGGGGTTGGGTGAACTCAAACCCACCCGAGTTGCTTTGCAATTGGCAGACAGATCTGTAAAGTACCCTAGAGGGGTGTTAGAGGACGTCCTTGTCCAAATAGACTCTTTTGTCTTTCCGGTTGATTTCGTGATATTGGACACAGAACCTGTGTCTAATCCTGGTGCACATATCCCGGTTATTTTTGGACGTCCATTCCTCAACACCATTGATGCCACAATCAAGATTAGAACTGGTATCATGACTATCGTATTCGGGAACATGACGTTGAATATCAAGATCTTTTCTAATCCCCGACCTGAAGAATACGATGATGAGGAAGAAATCCATTATATAGACACGGTCATTGAGGATGAAGTTGACTTGGTCGACTATAAAGATCCTTTGGAAGTTGTGATGACTCAATTTGGCGATATTTATCAGCCTGCAGAGTCCACCCCATTGGATGCTGACTTGAACCAGACGTGTCTTATGATGGATACGAAAGAGGAGGATAGAGCCGATTGCATGTGGATACAGCCATATGAACAACTGCCTCCTAAAACCAAGTTGGTAATGCCCTCTAGTTTCCAGTTTCCGGAGTTAGAATTGAAGGAGCTTCCCAAAGAGCTAAAATACGCATTCCTAGGGACTGGAAAAACTTATCCGGTGATCATTTCAGCTGCTTTAACTCATGAACAGGAAAGTAAGCTAGTGGAAATGCTTACCAAGCATAAGGATGCTATGGGATGGACAATTGCTGACCTCAAAGGCATAAGCCCATCCATATGCACGCATAAGATATATCTGGAGGAAGACGCTAAACCCTCAAGGCAAATGCAGAGGCGTCTGAACCCCAACATGCAAGAAGTAGTTAAAAAGGAAGTGCTTAAACTACTTGATGTTGGGATGATATATCCGATATCCAACAGTCCTTGGGTTAGTCCTACCCAAGTAGTTCCAAAGAAAGCAGGCATAACGGTCATCCCGAACAAAGATGGTGAATTGGTACCAACACGTGTTCCCACTGGATGGAGGATGTGTATTGACTACAGGAAGTTAAATACTGTGACCCGAAAGGACCATTTTCCTTTGCCATTTATGGATTAAATGCTAGAACGCGTGGCGGGTCACAAGTATTACTGCTTCTTGGATGGATACAGTTGATATAATCAAATTGAGATTGCTCTTGAAGATCAGGAGAAAACCACATTCACGTGTCCATTCGGTACTTTTGCCTACCGACGAATGCCGTTTGGCCTATGCAATGCACCGGCTACCTTTCAGCGGTGCATGCTGAGTATATTCAGTGACATGGTCGAAAACATCCTTGAAGTTTTCATGGATGATTTTTCAGTATTCGGCCATAGCTTCGAAGATTGCCTTACCAATCTCGAGCAGGTTTTAATGAGGTGTGAGGACAAACACCTAGTCTTGAATTGGGAGAAGTGTCACTTCATGGTGACCAAGGGAATAGTCCTCGGCCACATAATATCCGATGAAGGCATTCAAGTGGATAAGGCTAAAATCGACATAATCTCAAATTTACCTGTTCCCCGTACAGTAAGAGACATTCGTTCATTCTTGGGGCATGCAGGTTTTTATCGTCGATTTATCCAAAATTTCAGTGCAATTTCTCGACCCCTTTGTCAACTTCTTGTCAAAGATGCACCTTTCGAGTGGTCAGAGAGTTGCCAAAAGTCCTTTGAGGATCTAAAAGATCTCCTCACCTCCGCACCTATAATACAGGCACCCGACTGGAGTTTGCCTTTTGAATTAATGTGCGACGCTAGTGATTACGCCATTGGCGCAGTCCTAGGCCAGAGAAAGGACAATAAGCCACATGTGATATACTACGCCAGCCGAACCTTGAATGACGCTCAAATGAATTACACTACCACTGAGAAGGAGCTGCTGGCTGTAGTATTCGCCCTGGACAAGTTTAGGTCTTATCTGATAGGGTCACCAATCGTCTGTTTTACAGATCATTCGGCCCTCAAATATCTGCTGACAAAGAAAGACGCTAAACAACGGCTTATTCACTGGATACTCTTACTCCAAGAGTTTGATCTAACAATCAAGGACAAGAAAGGAGTAGAGAATGTGGTTGCGGATCATTTGTCCCGGTTGACTTTTGTTGACAATACTGAATCCCAATCCATTAAAGATGAGTTCCCAGACGAACAGCTACTGGCAGTAAGTAGTTTGCCTTGGTATGCTGATATTGTAAACTACCTCGTCACGGGTGAAACACCAACTCAGTGGTCGAACCAAGATAGGAAACGGTTCCTCTCATTCGCGCGTCACTTCTTCTTTGATGACCCATACCTTTTCAAGTACTGTGCTGATCAGGTCATCAGGCGCTGCGTCCCCAATGAGGATATAACCGTAATATTAGCATCATGCCATTCTGAGGCATGCGGTGGCCACTTCGCGTCACAAAAGACCGCACAAAAAGTCTTACAGAGCGGTTTTTACTGGCCCACAGTCTTCAAAGATGCTTATTCCTTTTGCAAGACATGCCAACGCTGTCAAAAGCTTGGAACCATTTCTAAAAGGAATTCTATGCCTTTAACCCCTATCATCACAATTGAGATATTTGATTGTTGGGGCATAGATTTTATGGGCCCATTTCCCAAGTCAAATAACTGTGAATACATACTCCTTGCTGTGGAGTATGTATCGAAATGGGTAGAAGCGATACCAACGAGACGAAATGACCATAGAACGGTCATGTCATTTCTAAGAGAGCATATTTTGTCTCGTTTTGGTACTCCGAAAGCCTTATTAAGTGACCAAGGCAAGCATTTCTGCAATAGGCCCTTGGAGTCACTTCTCAAGAAATACGGAGTCCATCATAAAATCGCTCTTGCCTATCATCCACAGTCTAATGGGCAAGCAGAATTGGCTAACCGAGAAATCAAGCATATTCTCGAGAAGACGGTTAGTTCCAATCGAGAAGACTGGGTATACAAATTGACAGACGCGTTATGGGCATACCGTACTGCCTATAAGACGAATCTTGGTATGTCCCCGTACAGATTGGTTTACGGGAAAGCTTGCCATCTTCCTGTTGAAATTGAACATAAAGCTTACTGGGCAACGCGCTCATTGAACTTTGATATTCAAGAAGGAGGTCAGCTACGCAAGCTCCAACTTGCAGAGCTAGAGGAAATACGACGAGATGCGTATGACTCTGCAAAGTTGCATAAGGAAAAGTTGAAGGCTCGCCATGATCGTACGATTTTTCGTAAAGCATTCGAGTCGGGGCAGAAAGTCTTGCTGTATGACTCTCGCCTCCACCTTTTCCCAGGAAAGCTCCGTTCCCGTTGGACAGGCCCGTTCATCGTAAAAACTATTTTTCCACATGGGGCGGTTGAGATTGTCAATCCAAAGAACGATGATTGTTTCAAGGTCAATGGCCAGAGATTGAAGCCGTTCTTGGAAAACTTCCAAACTGAAGTTGAGCACATCCAGCTGGATGAGCCCAGCTATTCTCATGATTAAAAATCCAAAGTGAAGTTCCAATTGTTGTTGTATTTCTTTTCTTTCCTTGCATTTTAGTTTTTCTCTCTTTTGTTTCTTTTTGGTTTTCGTTCTTTATTTCGTGTTTGTGATCTAGTTCTAATCCATTATACCTTAAACCACTCTGTTGCAGGTGCATAGATGCGAGGTGATGATGTTCATTCTGTCGGTTCTTGGGCTGATTCAGAATGTCGTTGTGGTACCTGGACTGAGGGTGAACTCACACCCTGCCCCTTGATTCATCAGGACCCTGAAGCTCATTCTCTTATTGATGCTGCTCAAGGGTACATTCCATATCCACCAGCCCTCCTGGACATCAATCCATACGAAAATATAGGATTTCAGGATGATGATGATGTGGAGGAGGATGATGACTTGTACATGGGACGCATGGTGGATGATGCACTCATGGCCCAGTGGGAGAATGACGATATGTGGGAGCCATGGGAGGATCATGACCTTCAGGATGTCGTCCCAGATCGCCACAATGCCGTCTTTGTTTTCGTGGACGATTTCCTTGTTCCTGAGTTGGTCCCATACCGCTACGTGCACCTGAGCTACCTGCTATTTAGGCTCCAATGCCCATTACCAGCCAGTGCATTTTGGGAACCTACGCCAATAGTGAGGTTGGAACTTGTCGCATTTCTTCGTATTTTTGTTTCTGTTCTTTGTTTTTCTGTTCATTGTTAATTCGTGTTTCTTGTGTTCTGTTGTTTTAATTTCAGTTTATTGTCTTTTGTCCAGGATAGTCACTATGTTCCTAAATGGCATCCCGGTTTTTCTTCCACATCAACTGATTCATGGTCTTGGGCCCTACATAAGGCCTCCATACACTCCGCCGCGAGAGGACTGTCCGTTGCGAAATCACACTCCTTTATCCTTGTCTCCGTCCGGATTACCTCTTGCATGGGCTTTCAATTCTGTGGAGACGCCAGACTTGTTTGATGATGTCCTTGCTGCTTTTCAATTGTTCTGGAAAAGGAAATCATCGAGTTTGGACTTCACTTCTGACGATTCGGCAGGTTATGAAGAGATTGTGGAAGAGGAAATCTTTATACTCGAAGATTAGTGCTGCATTTCAGTTGTTTTTGTTCAATTTCATCTTTTGTTTATCAACTGGAATGTAATCCTTGA
The DNA here is from genome assembly GCA_033977485.1 of Hydrangea macrophylla. Classification (NCBI taxonomy): domain Eukaryota; kingdom Viridiplantae; phylum Streptophyta; class Magnoliopsida; order Cornales; family Hydrangeaceae; genus Hydrangea; species Hydrangea macrophylla. The sequence goes on along the minus strand of CM066997.1, from coordinate 57,152,885 downwards.
CGGAATTTTTATTGGTTTTAGTTTTAGTTTTATTTTTGGTTTTCTTTAGTTAAATAAGGTTTTAACCACAGTTGGGGATAATTATGTTGCAATTTGGATGCACTTATAAAGTTTTATTTTTATATAAATTGCAATTTTCTATTCTGAGGATGAATTTCTGTCATACATGCTTGTACTTCAACTGTTTTTCAGTCTCTCTGTATGTTCAGAATTGTTTCTGATAGTTGGGGGTGATGTGGTTCATGCCCCAATTGAATTCTGGAATTTTCGTGTTCGATCGATCGAACCCAGTTCGATCGATCGAAACCTGGATGTTCAAGCGCTTGTAGATTATGTTCAATCGATTAAGGGATTTGTGTTCGATCGATCGAACATTGTTCGATCGATCGAACGAAGCATTTAAACGAGGCGTCTTCAGGACACCTTTTCATTTCCCTCACTCTCACTTTCAATCGCTCGAAGACAGAAGAGGGGGCGACTCAGAAAATTTCAATTTCTGGCATCCAAAAGGAAGCCCTGATCAATCCTCTGATCATCCTTATCGTCATCTCATCATCACTTCCATCTCCACTGCGAGTACTAAACTGAGGTAGGCCCCACTTGTTTGTAGTTTCCTTTTCCTTAATGTTCGTGTTAGAAAATCCCAAGGGGGTGTCCCCTTGGTCTTAGGATCTCTTTTTGTTAGTTAGGTGTTTGTGTAACCTTCATTTCTTTTCGTTTCTGCGATAGCTGAACACCGCTGTGTTCGATCGCTCGAACTGGTTTCGAGCGATCGAAGGGAAGCTGTTCGATCGATCGAACAATGTTCAAGCGATCGAAGTCGACTCCAGTTCAATCGATCGAACCAAGTTCAATCGATCGAACTTCAGCAGTGTTAGTTTTGTTTCTTTTTCTCCCTGTTCTTATCTGTATCTTGTGTGGTCTTATTTTCAGGACTGCCAGATGAATCCAGTGACGGGCTACCACAAGTCTAAGCCCCTCAGCCGTATTATACCAGATCCGGTACCTGCACACGGGTTCCGGAATGACGAGGATAGGCTGTGGTACGAGCGGCACTTTCAGACGAGGATGGTGATGGTCGAGCGGCCTATTGAGCACATCTGGACAGAGAGCCCATGGTTCCTTACACGGATCCGCTCTATGCCTCATTGGTTCCACCTCCTGTCGTTGGCCAAGAGTGTCAACCTATCTTGGATTCGCGGTGCTTGCGCGACTATGATCAGCGACCCGGTTGCACCATTCACCTACCATGCCTTCTTCCGGAGTCGCTCATTCATTATCAGTCCAGCCACCGTTTCAGCCGCGTTGGGGGTACCAGAGGTACCAGATTATGTTTGCCCCCACCGGCCAGATCCACCAGTGACCCCACCATCCACTATTATCCGGGAGCTCACTGGAGGCGCCGTTCCGTCTTGGGATGGCGATGCTTTGATCGAGGACCATTTTCTCACTGATGGCTACCATATGATCCACTTGGTCCTCAGTAACTGCCTCCTAGTGACTTCCTATCGAGAGAAGATCGCGGCTTGGTATGCGCGAGTCTTATATGCAGTGGGGACGGGACAGCCAGTTTGTATATCACGCTTATATATTGATTTTATGGTCCATCCCACCCGGTATATCTCGTCCAAAAAGCACCTGAAGGGTGCTTGGGCTATTCAGAGGGTGATGGCTGAGGCCGGTTTCCCCGTACTTGCTAGCGATGATGTTGGCCCTTCTCCCCGCAGATTTAGTGAGGCGGGTGCTCGCCGCTCCGACGCTCAGAAGAGGAAGCGAAAGGGGAAAGGGAAAGCAAGAGTGAGGGGGAGGAAGAAGAGGCTAGGTGGGACGGACACGGAGGCCGGAGCTTCAGGGACACCTACTGAGGTGGAGGAGCTTGATTCGGATGATGAGGATGATCCAGTTGCTGCGGTTCAGCAGTTTGAGCTGCGACAGCGATCGCAGACTCAGGCCCAGGGAGAGTCTTCTTCTTCTGTGCCTCTCCCGACAGTTCACGAGCTACTCTTGGAGGAGAGAGAGGCCAGGATTAGACTCGAGGGCAGGATAGACCATCTCCAGACTTTACTGGAGTCCATTTTGATTCAGATCAGGGTTGAGTCGACTGTTCATTCTACTCCGCATCCATCGACGACCCCGTCTGCACCACCTACCACTGTGCCATCATCTAATGCTGCCCCAGATTCTGAGGCTGCTGATCCTTTTTCCACCGCTGCTTCCGAGCCATCTGCTGCCGCCCCTGCTACTACCGTATTGCCACCTACTCCCATCGACATCCCTTCTGATATAGCCGATGATACGCCGTCTGGGGTCGATTAGTTTTAGTTGGGGGAGGTGGTATTTATGTATTTTTGGTTGGTTGGATAGATGTTGGTGGTTTTGGTTGTATTATGTGGTTAGTTGTTTTTTGTATGGACATTATGTATCTCTGTTTGTATTTTATTATGTTCATATTACAGTGGTTTGGTTTGTTGGATCATGGTTTTATCGTGTTATTCTTATTTATTGATCCTGTTTGTTTTAGAGATTGTGTTCTACTTTTCTATGCTAGGTTGCTTTGCTTGCGATCATCATTTGCTCTATACAGGTGATACCCATCTATTTTATTTATTGAAAATCAACTTCTGGGGACTTTGTTGTTTTCAGTTGGGGGTAGGAGACAATAGATAGGTATACACCCGTAATAATCAGGTTTTGCACTTAGATATGTTTTAAATTTAATGAGAACACAGTCTGTTAAAATTAATTGTGAAAATTTTTAATCGTATTGTTAGAATAACTCTGAATAATCTCTCCTGCTTGTTGATTAGACAATGACACATTTGTAGTATTCTCATCTTTTATGGATTAAATCCACGCGTTTTTCTGTATCACTGAAATAAATTGCATTTGTAAAGCTATTATGTACCCAACACTTTTGTGCACTAATTGGCAGCCATGTAGAAAACTTGAAAATTGAGTTAATATGATTATTGTGCGAAAAAGAATAAGTAGTGGAGGCTAATAACCCTTTGTGAGCTATTGAGCCAGTCGTCATTTCTGAGGGGATTCTCATACATTGTCGAATGGTTTTTCTTGCATATATTGCGTGAATTCGTTGTTAAGTCTCAGTTTTCTTTAAAGTTTTGACTGCTTGTTAGAGGAGAACGTTCAGGATTTACCAACTAAACTCAATGAACACTTAAGTGCTAAAAATTGAAAGTTGAGAAAATGATTCAAGCCATCGTTTACCCATTCTTTTACCTGATATAACTATCACCTACATTCATTGAATGATTTCATCCCTGATCCCACACCTCAATCAAATATTTCTAATGGAATCACAAGAATCCAAATCCTTGATCTATACCTTGACCTCATTGAGCCTTTTGATAAAACTTGTTGAGAATGAGTCATCAAAGTATGTGAAATGGAAGGAAGTTGTTGTGGGATGTTGCAGGTATTCTATTCCAGGTTAAAAAAAAAAAAAAAAAAAAAAAAAAAAAGAATGAATGATGAATGAAGGAGAAGAGAAAAAGAGTATAAGAAATGAATGGGAGATTGGGTGGAGAAAAGAATTAAGGATAAAAAGAGAAGTTGAAATTCCATCACATACTAAAAAAGCACACTCTTCTCTACAACCCTCCTACCTACTAAATAAAAGCCGCAAGTCAAAGTCTTGAAGATTCTCAATAATTGATTTGAACATGGAAGTGTGAGTTGAGTTATCCACGATATTTCGCTCCTCTAGTAAGTAGTGTTCCATTCATGAGACTATACACTCTTAAATGTCCGTTTTTCATAGAGTCCAGTATGAAAGCATTAGTACTTATAATCTCATCCTTATCAAAGCTTTCATACGATGTGCGATCATTGTAAAGCAAGTTTCTGAGAGACGTTATTTTTTAGTGTGACCAATGTGAGAATTGAGCTAAAATACAACCGCGCTAAAGGAAAGAATTGTATTAATTTTTATCACAACTTCCCGTTTTATCTGCGATTTGCATTGCAAGGCTAATTTCTATACACTATGATTAATCTATGATAAGTTGTATTGTTTTAGCTGTTGTTTGTGCAGATTACTGCTGTGTGGACTAAACAGATGAACATCAGAATAAATGGAATGCTGGAATGAAAACAAAAGAAGTCAAAGCTGAAAAGTGAAGTTCAATCGATCTTAGAAGGTTCGATCGATCGAGCGTTCGATCGCTCAAAGAGAGTAGAAGCGCTTGAGGCTTAAGGGTTCGATCGATCGAGAGCAGTTCGATCGATCGAACGGGGTATTTCAGTAACATTTGCGTGCGCAGCAGATGCGGGTTTTAACCCTAGTTTCTTAGGTTTTCTTATATATAGGAGTATTATACACGTCCATAGGGACGCCCACTTTACTTTTTAACAGTTTTATATAGAGAGATAGAGAGTTTGCTTGGTTTTTGTAGGCTATTCATTGAAGTTTCATTTGTGAATTGGATTTCTCTAAGTTTAATACGAGTATTCTTCATTCCAGGTTATATATTTATTGCTTATTCATATTCTGCACGTGTTAGACGTAGTTTAATCGCTTGTTTTACAGTGTTGCATGCTAGATATTTATAAAACCATAGATTTTATAGTTTTCATGAATAACTCACAATCAAACAAGGTGTTAATGTTTTCTTACGTTAAAAAATCAATCCTCGACACTCCAGACGATGTCTGAGTAGTCCCAGGTTGGGAGAACACGATGAAACAGTGATCTCCAGCCTCTGCCATGCAGCAGGATAATCGCTGTGTTCGATCGATCGAAGTCCGTTCGATCGATCGAACCAGAGACAGTCAATCGATCGAAGTCAGTTCGATCGATTGAGGGATGAAGGTCTTCGATCGATCAAAAGCGCGTCGATCAATCGAACTCTCGGATTCTTGAGGATGTTCCCTGCAGTATTCCAGGACTTTTTGTTTTAGGATTTGTTATCATTCTGTCCCAAATAAATGCTCAGTATGTCAAAACAGTTTTAAAACTAAGGCCCTAAGGCATTTTCTTTCAATACATTTTGCAAACCATCTTCGATGCTAACACCATCGAGGATGCGAGTCTTAACTATTGGATTAAACCGCTTTCATGTATCTTAATTTAACTGTGATGATATGGTCCCGGTCATGAAAGGGCTATAGAATCTCTATCTTTAGAGGAATACGGAAAACTGTGGGTAATATACTCCTTTGTGCTTCAAAGCAAATGCATGGTAGATGGCTAGGTTACTGCGAATTCGTGTAATCCCAACACTTTCTTTTAAAGTTAAACATCCTAATTTCAAGTACTGTTTAATTAGCTAGTTAGATCGTTAGTCATTTTCTTTAGTAATTTTAGCTGTGGAACTTTGTGTTCCGCTCCATCGTTCAATCTTATTCTTTTTATTTTATTTTCTTTAGAGGTTAGTCTAATTCGATAGGTCAACACCTTCCCTGTGGGATCGACCTGGTCTTACCAGATATTACTTGCACGTCTACCTACACTTGGGTATTGCACAAGAGCGCACAAGATTTTTCTCGTGTCAATCAACATGTTTGGTAATCATGAGTAGTGAATGGGACTCAAGGAATACAAGAAGTAATCATGATTCAGGTTGACAGTAACAGTTATCCGACTACCTGAATATGATTACGAATGCTGACGGTAGAGGGACATTAGTACACCATACAAGTCTAGTTATCACTTCGGATATGTTCTTTTGCGTTGGAGTTCAGTTATCGTTTTATAGTGGAATAAACGTTAACTGACCAGTTATTTAGTTTGCTGATCAAAGAGTTTGGTCATGGTAATTAACAAACTGGTCTGAGCCAACAATAAAGAGCCTAGGAGGTCCCACTCTTAGCTCCGCTAGGATGCTTGGAAAGACACTTGAGGAAGCTGTTAAGACAGGTTCGATCGATCGAAGTATGTTCGATCGATTGAAGTCAGCAGGTTCGATCGATCGAGAATGGTTTGATCGATCGAAGGTTCGATCGATCGAAGTCACTTCGATCGATCGAAGTCTAGGTCGGTTCTGGAAATTTATAAATAGGGCAGCTGCGTTCTGGAAGTAAGTGATCGTCGTTTTTATACGCAGAAGCTGCAGAAACTATCATAGTCTTCCCAAAACCTTCCTATCCTCTCTATTAGGGTTCCCACCAACCCTAGTCTTTCCGGCAGGCATCCGCAGGAGTCATAAGGGTGAAGATCATCTAGTGGAGGCTGCTGGAAGTTGAAGTTTCAGAATTGGGTTCAAGACACTAAGGTATAATTCTTGCACCCCTTGTACGCATCTATGGAATTGACAAGTAGTAGATCCTGGAATACCAAAAGTTTTATAACTTAACCTATTTCCGCTGCGCGTTTAAACTCTAACTTTAAACCACTTTTTCCTTCACCTATGACCAAGTGTCTTCCCATATACGATTCCCAGAACTTATCAAACCTACCTCGGTTCTGAACTAACATTGACATATGACAATTCCAATTGTGGTCGGACAACTCTGAGTGAAATGAAACGAATATCAAATGATTCCCGAGTAACACGTTAGCTAACATTCTGAATGTTCACACATTACTCATAATCATGTCTCACTATCGTGTTGTAGAATTCCTTAATCTAGGGTGCTGTGGGGTTCATTTCTCCACGTCCAAGACTTGTACAAACACTAAACATAGAGAATGAGTGGTTTAGAACTCACCAAATTATAAGGGTGTGTTTGTGTATGAGATCTTGGAGTTTGGTCTCCAATGGCTTCCTCTCTCTCTCTCTCTCTCTCTCTCTCTCTCTCTCTCTCTCTCTCTCTCTCTCTCTCCCTCTCCCTATCCTCTTCTCTCTCTCTGTCATCCTCTCTTCTCTTTGCCTCTTCTTCCCTTCTTCTCCTTCTTTATCTGCTTCTTCTTCTTCTTCTTCTCCTCTCTCTCTCTCACAGGATATATATAATATAGGCATGTGTATATATATGTATATATGTGAGAGTGTATAAAATGTACATCTCTCCCAACCTCTCTAAGCTATCAACAACCATCCCACACACAAAGGGGTCTCATATATATAGGCCAAAGGGTGTGTAGGTGGTAGCTTCCTCGCAAAACTAAGAATATGGATCTTAACACATTTAATCGATTGAAACAAGTTTGATTGATTGACAAATAGCTTGGTCAGGGTTCAACTGATTTATACAGGTTCAATCTATTAGGGAAGGTCCACGTTATGGATTCAAGTTGGCAAGGTTTCGAGCAATTAAAAAGGGTTCAATCGATTGAAACTGCAAGGGAAGTTATACAAAATCTCATTTATTTATATACATACAAAAATATAGGGTATCATATCATCCACCACTTATAAAAAGATCTCGTCCTCAAAACCTAAAGTAGTGGGGTTAAAATAGAAATGGAAGCTTATTGCATATCTCTGCTTCTAACTCCCACGAAGCTTCTCCTTTATCGTGGTGCTTCCACTGAACCTTTACCAATGAAATCTCCTTATTCTTGAGCTTCTTGATTCCTCAATATAAGATTTTTCATTCGTCTTTCAATGAATGTGACATTATCATTAACTTCTATATCCTCGAAGTTAATCTCATGCACTGGGTTATGGGTAGACTTTCGTAACATACTAATGTGGAAGACGTTGAGAATGCTTGACATCTTTGATGATAATGCAAGTCTATAGGCAACCATCGAATGGTCTTATGAATCGAGGGGATAGCTTGCCTCTCTTTTGCCCAAATCTAACAATTCCTTGAACTGCTGAAACCTTGAGTAGTACATAATCTCTAACTATAAATTCTAAATCCTTACGGTGTTTGTCAGCATAACTTTTATGTCTGGTTTGCACGATTCTCATCTTCTTACTGGTATTGCATACCATCACTAGCCCAAGGAGTTGAGTATCTCCAACTTCGGCCCAACACAATAGTGATTGGCAAGTCGTCTGTACAAAACCTCAAACGGCACCATCCCTATGCTCATATGATAGTTGTTGTTCTACGCGAACTCTATCAATGGTAGATGTATCTCCCAAGAACTTTTAAAATCTATGACCTAAGTTCATAACAAGTCCTCCATCACTTGATCAACTCGTTCAGTCTATCCATCTGTCTGTCGATGGAAAGATGAACTCAAGTGTAGTGTTGTCCCCATTGCTACTGGAGACTCTTTCAAAACTCCATAGTGAATTGAAAATCTTCATTTGACACAATCGAAATAGGTATGCCATGTAATCATACAACTTGCTGAGTGTACATATGCCTCAACTGTTTTAGCAGGTATGTCATGCTATAAGTGATACAATACATCATCTTCGTTAATCATTCCACTATTACCAAAATAGCGTCATGGTTTTGCTAAGACTTTGGCAAACCTACCACAAAATTCATGGTTATGTGTTCCAACTTCCATTGGGGAATCGATAGCGGCTATTGTAACAACCCTAAAATTTTTAAGTGTGTAAATAATTATTTTAATAATTATTTTTAGTTAGCAATATTATATGAGTGTGCCTATGTAAGACATGTGTTTGAAAAATTTAAGTGTTTGGTGGACATATCAATTAAATCATGAGTGAGCGCGTTTAGTTTGGGAGTTATATTTTATTAATTTATATTTGTTAAAAAAAGGTGAAGGGTTGATATGTATTTTTGTTATATAGTGTTTACAGGCCCGCGAATGTGTTAAATAATGTAATTAACATTAAAACTTAGTACCCGGGTCATGGGTACCCATTGGGCTACTCATTTTAACACTTTGTACTGCATTCTGGGCTCATATGAGTCTCTTTTGTGAGCCCATAAAAAGAAAAACGGGATTTATATATTTGTGTGTGTTTTATTGGCATGTGTTGTGTGTGTAGTGTACATATATACTTATATTAAAAACCCTAGCCCCCATATTAAAACAAAAAGGGAAGAGAAGAAAAGAGAGAAGAAGAGAGAACAGACATTTGTGTGTGTGTATGTGTGTGTGTGTGTGTGTGTGAGAGAGAGAGAGAGAGAAGAAGAAGAAGAAGAAGAAGACGAAGAAGACGAAGAAGAAGAAAGGAGAATGGTCTCGGGTTTGTGGGCACGTGGGGAATCGCGGACCATTCGTGGGTATCGATTTTTGATCAACAAGGTGAGTTAAATTTTTGTGTACCCGAGTATATATATACACGTATGTATATATACATGTAGACGGGAGTAAATTAAATTAGTATATGTTTAATTTAATTATTAGGGTTAAATCTTTGTAATGGATACGTTGTTATTGTTGAAGTAATCTAGATATTTTCTTTTCCCTTCGTGTGACTTTGTGATTATGACATTAGGGTATTCGTAAGGGTTAGGTAAATAGTTAGTTTGATAAAACCATATGTGAAATATTCATGGTGATTAAGAAATATATGTGAAATTCATTTTTTTGTAATTTATACAGTTGCAGAAACTAGAGAAAATTATTAGAAAATCGTAGATTTGAATTTGAACATTCTGTCCACGTTGGTTTGAAGGAAACGCGATTCTGCACACTTTTTGTCTAATGGAGTGTTTCCTGATTCTGCACCGTTTGGGCAAAAATTGAAGATTTCAGTAGCAGTTTTTAGTATATTAAAATGTACGAAATTGGAGAAATATGATTCGTTGTGTTTATTTTTATTCGTTCGTATGACTTAACGAAAATTACTTAGAGATACATAAATTCTCATATAATGTTGATTATAAAAAAAAATGGGTGATAGTCATTAACGTTTAGTCCGATGAAAATATTGTGGAATGATTGTTATAATACTTTACGATATGAGAATTTGAATTTTTATTATGGGTTTTATGTAGGCTAATATTGAATGTTGGGTTGAGGTTATTGTACCTGAAATAATTGACCTTATTGTGTGGTCATTTTGTTAACAATGAGTAAATTAGATACGTTGAATAGTACATTGGGGATCTTGTAATTTGAATAGAAATCATGTGGTTTATGAAAGCAATTAAATTCAGTTTATCTTAAAATGGTCTTTTAAAATTGGGTATAGGTTGTCATCCTTGGATTTTTGGGCAGTTGAATATTGATTAGGGTATGCACTTGATTGAATATTTATCTTTCCAAAAACCGGGGTGTGACAGCTATAAAAGTTCGAGTGGTTTCTAATGTTCTGCCTTCACTTGCTTACAAGTAAGACACAAAGATACATATTGAACTACTTTTCTCTTCATTCCTTCCCACCAGAAATTTCTCTTTAAATCCTTGTACATCTTTGTAGCCCCAGGATGAACAGTCATTCGTGACTTGTGTGCTTCATCCAATACGTCTTTCCAGAGATTATCTTCGTTAGGCTCATAGAGTCTACCTTTACTTCTCAGGGCTCCATTCGTAGTTATACTCCATACTTCTAGTTCCTTGGCTTACATCTTAGGGAGCTATAATCTTAAAGCCTTAGCAGTCCAATGAGCCTCTAAGATACAACTGATCAGAGTCGACTGTATAACAAGACATCCAAGGTATTGTCCTTCTCCTGATTCTACTGGCTAAAGGTCAAACTCGACTAAAAGTTCCAATGCTTGCCATTCTCGATTGAATATGGCAGTGATGACTAATTGAGGTCGGTAGCTCAAAGCGTCAGCCACAACATTTGCTCTACCTAGATGGTATTGCAAAGAGAAATCATAGTCCTTAAGTAACTCCATCTATCTCTGTTAGTGTATGCTCAACTCCTTTTAAGAGAACAGATACCTTAAACTCTTCTGATTCTAGAACAGATCAAACTTCTGTCCATACAAATAGTGTCTCCATATCTTAATGCAAACACTATCACTGCTAACTCCAAGTCATGCGCAGGATAAATCTTTTCATGTTGCTTTAGTTGTCTTGATCCATACATAATAACATTTCCATCTTGCATAAGCACACATCCAAGTCCTTGGTGCGATGCATCACGGTAGATTACAAATCTCTCTCTACTCTTGGGTAGTGCTAATACCAGTGTAGAGGTCAATATTTCCTTTAACTCTTATAATGCACCCTCATGCTCATTTGTCCATTCATACTTCATATTCTTTCTTGTCAAATTAGTCAATGATCCTGTAATCTTTGAGAATCCTTCTGCGAAACTCTGGTAATATCCATCTAGACCAAGACAACTTCTAACTTCAGTTGCATTGGTTGGTCTATTCTAACTCAAGACAGCATCAACCTTAGATGAGTCTACTAAAATACCATCCTAAGATATCATATGTCCCAGAAATTTAACTTCCTATAACCAAAATTCACACTTGCTAAACTTTGCATACAACTGATTGTCTCTTAGTGTTTGTTGAGCAATCTGTATATGTTTTCTATGCTCTTCCTCTGTCTTGGAGTAAATCAGGTTATCATCAATGATTACTATAATGAATTGATCCAGATAAGGTCTGAATACTTTATTCATTAAGTCCATGAATACTGTTGGGGCATTACATAATTTGAAAGACATAACTAGAAACTTGTAATGCCTATATCTTGTTCTGAAAATAGTTTTTGACACATCCTCTGGGCGAACTAACAATTGGTGATATCCTAAACATAATTCAATTTTTGAGTAGATCCTTTATCCTTGCAATTGGTCGAATAGGTTGTCTATTCGAGGGAGTGGATATCTATTCTTGATCATGACCTTGTTCAATTTTCTATAGTTGATACAGAGTCAAAGTGTTCCATCCTTCTTCTTTACAAATAGTATTTGTGCTCCCTAAGGTGATGTACTTGGACGAACATATCCTAGATGTTCAGGTTCTTGAACTTGTTTCTTTAATTCAAACATCTCAATTTATGCCATCTGATATGGAGTCTTAGATATCAGTAGCATTCCAAATATTAGTTCCACATAGAAGTATATTTCCCTTTTTGGTGGAAGTCCAATAATATCCTAGAAAACATCATTAAAATCTAGTATGGTAGGAATCTGGTCCATAGTAGGCTCTATACTCATACCTCCGATCATAGCTACACAACTTGTAAGAAACATGTTGCTCATTGACTGACACTGAAATCTGATCATGGGACATCCTAGTATCGGAAACACGATGGTCCTAGTAGGGCAATCCAAGTTTGCACCGTACTTGGTAAGCCAATCCATTCCTAGGATAAAGTCAAACTCTAACATTGACAAGACTACCAAATCTACCAGAAGATTCCTATCTTCCAGGGTCAAGGGACACTCTTTCCACACCTTACCCAACTTAATAGTCACTCCCAAGGGTGACACAACATTGAGTGTCAACTCGAGTGCCTGGGTTTCTAAACCAAACTGGTGCATAATCTTAACAGTAATAAATGAACGTGCGGCACCAATATTGAATAAAGCTTTAACTTGACTATGGAAAAGTACAAGCATACCTTCCAGGTTCTGTTGCTCCTCAGCATTAAAGCCTGCCTCCTATAGGATGATGGAATTTACCCGAGTTTGATATAGGGTATTTGAAGTCCTTGAACTCGTGCCCCATAGTATCCTCATCGAGGTGCTCAGTAGTCCTTGCACATATGACCCAACTTATTGTAGTTACGAGAGACGATGTCTAACCGTTGGCGAGTTTTAGGGATAGTACAGAACTTCACAATATGGTCGGGCACTCTACAATTGAAACATCCTTCAGTACTCGGTTGAGGGGCGATGAATGGTGTCTGGGGTGGCGGTCCCAATTATTGATACTGCTGAGGTTGAGGATAAGCAATCGAAGGTTTCTTTGTTCCGTCCCAGGTGCGCTTATTATTTAGGAAGCTACCTTGAGGTCTCTAACCTTGGGTATTTTTTGGTGGTAGGGCTTGGTTAAGATGACCAATCATCATGTGGTAGAGATGGGGGTTTAGCCCATGGTGAAATATCTTCACCTTTTTTTGAGGTGTGTCAATCATATGGGGAGCTAATCTTGATAGTCACTTGAGCTGTGTTGTATACTCTCTCATGGTCCATCCTCCCTAGACAAATTTGACAAAATTCTTCTCCTACTGGTCCTCATAGTCTAGAAAATACTTTTCCAAGAATCTACCTTCGAATGTCTCCGAAGGTATAACCCTTGCAGTAGTTATTCCAAAGGTTGCCCGCTCGGCCTCCCACCAGTCGGCAATAGCGCAGGTCAATTGAAATGTGGTAAGGTGACATTTATCATGTTCCTTACTGATCGGCGACGAATAGTTCCCATTTTTAGTCCTAAAGTTATGCTTTGTTAGTCTATTTCATTTATTTATTAGTTGTTTTTAATAAGTATTCCATATTTTCTAGGTTTTGGAGCTTTAACTTGAAAATGCACTAAAATCCAATGACCAGGAGCTTTAACTTGAAAATGCACTAAAATCCATCAACATCTTGCCATTCATTGCTTCTATTGCCGCTTAGACCAATATCTAGGGTTTCAATAAAACCCTAGCGAAGTAATAGGGAGTTATTTATGTTTTTCTTTTAGATTTATTATGTATGGATGATGATTACATGTTTCGAGGATTTTGAATATTAAAATTGTACTTCTGTTGATTAAATTGTTACTTTCAAAATCTATTCTTATATCTTAGATCTATTTTTGAATGTGATAAGCTCAATGATCTGTATTTGGTGTCCTTGTATGGATTATTTACATATAATGGTGCTTTATTGAATTATGATATCAAGTAGTCGAACAGTTCATACCTAGGGAAGACGGAGTGTGCTGCAACCCTAGTTTAGTGTGAGACACTTCATGTAAACCTTGATGTATAAATCATTCTTGACGGAGGAATCGGGCTTGTAGCTATGATTCCCCATTATCATTCAATGTAATAAGCTAATTGAATGCATAGATACCCATATTATGAAGCTAGCCGTGGATTTGCAATCCTAGGTTCTATACACATATTTATCAAACAACTTTTAATCACTTTCATAATTAGATTTATTTCCTTAGTTTCTTGGTTTAACTAAAATCAAAATTATATTTTCTTAATTAACTTGGTTTAGGTTTTAAAATTAAAGTGTTTTAGTATTTCAATCTCTGTGGGTTCGAACTCTACTTTCACACTACAAATGTTTTAAAGTAGAGTATACTTTTATATCTTGGTTTTGATAAGATCAATTTTTTGCGCCGTTGCTGGGGATTGCAATATTTTTTCCATTAATTCTTGGAATCTTAATTTAGTTAGTAAATATTAGGTTAGATTTTATTTTCTTAAAAATTTTCAGTTGAAGTTTTCAAGTCACTAAAATTATCCTTTGTTTGCAGTTTTCAAGTCACCAAAGCAGAGCAAATTGGAGTGGAGTAGCTGTGCACATCAACGGAGCTTATGCGAACCTGAAATTAAAAAAATTGCAATAAAATAAAAAATACTAAGTAAAGCCACTGTGTTTTAAATTTCGCATCAAGGCACTGTAAGTCAGGGCGCTGAAATGCACTATTTGCATTAGTTAAGGGGTGATTTGCACGTGCACTAGCTAGGAATCCTGGGGCGCTGGGCTTTGACGCGAATCACTGCATAACAGGATAATTGCATGCATCATAGTAGTGATGTTTGCTTGGTCTATTTATTTGCATTGTTTTTTTTTCTTCTTAATCTTTTTGAGTCAGTCTTAGTTTCGATTAGTTCTCGTAGTGTATGTTTGGTACCCATTCAAGTAAACATAAATTACATCCGCTTAATCTTGAACTCGAGCGAACCCTTAGAGCCCGTAGGTCCTCAACCCAAGCTTCTAGAGCTCGGTTGATGTTAGATGACGAATCAACACCTAAATCATCGTCTTTGTTTGAGTACGAAATCCAAAGCACTCTTAAAAGTTTAAGAAAAACTCGAACTATTAACATCAAACCTATTCCAATGGCCGACTTTAGAAACAACGGAAATAATAGAAATAATAGAAATAACCCTAATATACCTCAACCGCCTCCCTTAAAAGATTATTTCATTCCTATGGCATACACACCACATGCATGTATCGAACTACCGGAGATGACGGCGTCTCACTTTGAGATAAAGTCATCTACCATCGCACTTCTCCCTTCACTTCATGGCCGTATTAAAGAAGATCCTTATCATCACTTAGGAGAGTTTCAAGACATATGCTCTACATTGAAAATCTATAATCTAACTGATGATGAACTAAAATTGTGACTATTCTCATTCTCCTTATAAGATAAAGCTAAGTATTGCCTCCAATCTCTTGAGCCAAACACTATTAGAACATGGGAAGCATTACATATTGAAATTTTACAAAAGTGTTTCCCCATCACCAGAACTAATCAAATAAGAAAATCCATAATGAACTTTGTGATGCAAGAAGGGGAAATGCTCTATGACACTTGGGGACAATTTAAAGAACTATTGCGCTCTTGCCCACATCATCAAATTCTTAAGTGGCAATTAGTGCAGATCTTCTATGAGAGACTTGTTCCCTCTGTTCATAATACCATCGATGTCATTTGTACGGGTACCTTTTTACACAAAAGTGTCGATGAGGCATGGAAAATATTTGAAACATTAATTGAAAATTCGATGCATCAAGCCATGTCGGTATGTCCTGAGGGATGCCTTCCCCCTTAACCTAAGCGGGAGGAATGGTTCGAGTCAAGACACTCAATTAAATTGCAAGAACTATCTAAAAAATATGACCGATTTATGATGATGAACCAAATGTCGGGCTCACCCTCTTACGAAATTTGTCAAATATGTTCCGATCCTTCGCATTCTATACTTGTATGCCCATCCGCATCTCAATTTTTGAAATTCGTGGAGCAACACATACACTCTTTTCAATAATTCCCACGAAATAGTTATAATCCTATGACGAATAATTTTTCTAATACTTACCGACCCCAGTTTCAAAAAGTCAATACCAACACCCCCCTCTTAATCTTAATCCTCCAAGAGATAACACTTTTGAGGTAAAGGTGTTGACATCCCTTAATATTATCAAAAAGCAAGTGCAAGCATAAGCGTAAATAGTGCACTCTCACAGACAATCCATTGCGAAGCTTGAGTCCCAAATGGGACAACTAGCTAATGCGGTGAATCATAGAAACGAGGGTAAGTTGCCTAGTTAGATTATTCAAAATCCTAAGGGACAATATGAGATTGAGGGTACGAGTGATCAAGTAAATGCCATCTTGACTAGGATGACTATACGAGAAGAAGAAGTTATAGAGATTCCGAGAGATGATTTAAAGGATGGGAACATTAATTCGAATCAAGAGAAAGGCGAGGACACGAGCCAAATTAGGAAAGAAAATGAACCCGCCCCAACTAATTATGTTCCGAAAATGCCTTTCCCACCAAACAATGCGGAACTGTTACATCTTTCAAAGAAAGGATAAAAAAACTGAAGATATACTCGAGGTGTTTAAATAATTGAAAATAAATATTCCATTCCTCGACACTATTAAATAAATTCTGGCTTATGTTAAATGTCTTAAAGACCTATGCACTCAAAAGCGCAAGTTGCACAGTCATTTTTCGAAAAAGGTCTTCCTCACAGAAAAAGTAAGTTCAATCTTCCAACAAACTCCTCCAAAGTATAAGGATCCTGGTACACCAACAATTTTATGTATTATAGGTGACACTATCATTCATCGGGCTCTCCTTGACTTAGGAACAAGTGTTAATCTCTTATCTTACACGGTTTACAAACAATCAGGAATATGTGAACTTAAACCCACGACAGCTACCATACAATTAGTAGATTGTTTCATCAAAATCCCTAAATGAATCATTGAAGATGTCTTAGTTAAAGTCGACAAATGTTACTATCCCGTCGATTTCATGGTCCTTGACACCGAACCTGTGCTAGATGCTAGGAAACACACTCCAGTCATTCTTGGTCGTCCATTCTTAGCAACCGCTAATACGCGTGTCAACTGTCAAACAGGGGTAATGAAAGTGTTGTTTAGGAATATGAACCTAAAATTAAACATTTTTAACGTTGTTCAGCAGCCTCCAAATGATGATGATTACTAATGTGTGGCAGAAAGTGAGGTAAGACATGCTAAAGAACTTAATAGACAAGAAGACTTAAGGAAGGACTACAAAGTGAGTAGTTCACAGATGAACCTTAAGGAAAGGGACCCTACCAAACTGGATCCTAATAAAAGAATTACTCAAAAGGTCAAGAATCGATTAGAAATAGAAAAAGAAGAACCGTCAACTGAGTTAACAAATAATGGCATTATTTCTATTTTCAACCGGAGTATCCCTAATGTCTTCAAGGGTACAATGTTTGAGTTTTGACCTCCATAAGTCTTGAGCTAGAATGGTCTAGCTGAAGACGTAAAAGACAGCACTTCTTGGGAGGCAACCCAAGCTTTTATTGTTCCATTTTCTCATTTTTGTACACTTTTTGGGTCATTTTGAGTCAACTTTCTATTTTCTGGATAGGTTTGGGGTCAGGGTGAATTTATTTTGAACTTATTCACATTGAAAGAAAAGAAAAGAGAGAAAGAGATAATTCGCGAGTAATGATACGCGTCTTTACTAATCTCGGTAGGGTGAGTCCATCCAGTAACACACATGCTTCTCCGTACATCCTCTTATAGGTACTGGTAGGTCGTATGGCATATAAGCTCATGATAAAACTCTGGGTCATCCAGCTCCACAGTATCCCCATGGATCACATGACCTCTGTAGGTATCATCCACAAACTTATGAAAGTTTAGATCCATGCTAACCTGTAAGGAAACTATCTAACATTAGAACGACGAACTTATCTTAATGCTCATATCTCAGGGATCTCAAAAGTTCTAGGACCAGATGGTGTGGGAAAATTAGTAAGCGACAGTATGAACCTAGGCTCGGATACCAAAAATACTATCACACCCCAAAATAGTATAAATAGATAAAATAAAATTTCCTTTTTGGGTCCACAGGGAATGATTGGTGAAGTCAGTGAATTGTCCACATTATGCAGTTCTAAACAATAAAGTAAGAGATAGTATTAACAACTAAACTCACTGGTCATAATAGAACTTACTAACTAATACATCAGAGTGTCTAAACATAATATAAAAGAGTCTTGAGGTAACACATGCCTTACTACAAAACATAATAATAAAGTCGACAACCAACTTGGAGCTAACATCTAGTCTAGCCTTCAACTGGCATATACATAATAACTAGCGTCATAGTCTTGCCCCGTATTTCCAACCTCAGTAGGTCTATCCCCGACATAGCCTTCTCCTGGGTAAAAGCCATCCACATGGTATAGTTCATCCCTTGCATTGTAACAGGATAGCTGGACGGGGAATGTCCAGGCATAAAACGTGGTTAGCTTAATGAAAGCTGAGTGAGTAAAGACTAAAATAGTATCACAAGCATAATGTAATTACTGGATTAGGAAGGACATAAAATATAATTACTAGTAATATCTTTCTCGTTATTCCGAACAATTAGTAGTTTACTCTCGTCTTATTATATGAAGATCGACAATAGTACTCTTGATTAAAGAACAGACTCAATAGTTTAACTTGATCGATACACCTTCACTCCGTCCACCGCTTTAAGGATCTTAATCACCCACCACATGTCATGCACACCACGTCAATCCATCCCCCACTTTAAAGGCTTAAACTGCCCACTGCATGTTAGGGATACAATGTTTCGAACAATAGCATATCATCTTATTACCACAACTTAGCGAAATCTACGAATGATCCTCGTCCAACGTTTTTAAGGACCAAAACCACCCAGTGCTTTTAAGGACCTCATGGATCATCTGGCTATCTTAGAACTGCTTGGTCCCACCCATCGCTTTTAAGAACATAACCACCCACCGCTTTTAAAGACCTATGACCAAGTGTCGGCCTATATATAATTCCCAGAACATATCAAACGTACCTCGGTTTTGAACTAACATCGACACATGACAATTCCCATTGTAGCCTGACTACTCTGAATGAAATGAAAGGATATTAAATCATTTCCCAAGTACCATGTTAGCTAACATTATGAATGTTCTCACATTACTCTTAATCATGTCCAATTATCGTGTCATAGCAATCCTTAATCAATCATTATTGCATAACGAAAGTACAAGACAATATTTAAACAACTCAACAAATTTCATCATATATAAATAGATATATCCCAAATCTATAAGTACCAATCTATTGAAGTCATTTTTAATCAAATGGGAAGAGTTAGGATCAATTGATTAAAACATCTACAATCGATTGAGAATAGTTAAGTTCAGTCAATTGAAACATCTTCAATTGATTGAGGGAACATAAATTTTAATCAATTGAATGAAGTTCAAGCAATTGAAAGTTATCTTCTCCAGGCAGTGACGCCCATAACATCTATGGTGCGCTGGGGTTCATTTCTCCAAGTCCAAAACTCGTAAAAACACAAAACTTAGCCACTGAGTGAGTTCAGAACTCACCAAAATGTAAGGATGTGTTTGTGAGTGAGTTCATGGAGCTTGGTCTCTAATGGCTTCCTCTCTCTCTCTCTCTCTCCTCTTCTCTCTCTTTGTCCTCATCTATTCTCTCTACCTCTTCTTCGTTTCATCTTCTCCTTTTTCATTTGCTTCTTCTTCTCTTTTTCTCTCTTACAGAATATATATAGTATAGGTGTGTGTATATATGTGAGAGTGCATAAAATGTATATATCTCTTCCAACCTCTCTAAGATGTCAACAACCATGCCACACATGAAGTGGTCTTATATATATAGGCCAAATGGGGTACAAGTGGTAGCTTTCCCGCAAAACAAGGAATAAATATCTTAACATGTTCAATCGATTGAAATAAGTTCGATCGATAGAGAATAGGCCGGTCAGGGTTCAATAGATTGATACAGGTTCAATCAATTGGGGAAGGTCCATGTCATGAATTCAGGTTAGCAAGGTTTCGAGTGATTGAAAAGGTTTCAATTGATTGAAACTGCACAACTTTAATCCATTAAGAAAGTTCAATCAATTGAGAACAAAATTACAAGTATACTATGGGTAGTCATACAAAATCTCATTTACTTATACGCATACAAAAATAAAGTGTATTACAGCATCTAAAAAGGATAAGAGTGGCATTAGAATGTTTTTATTGTAATTCATGATCTGTGGTGGAAGCTTACTGAAGAAATCATACAATATGTTCAACTTGACATGTTTTATATGGATAGTGCAAAGACGATGATGGAGCAAATTCATGAAGAAGCATGTGGTCCTCATATGAGTTGGAATATGCTGGCTAAGAAGATCATTATACAAGAATATATTTAGAACACTATGGACAGAGATCCATCCTAATATGATGCATGTGCCACTATCATTGTTTTACAACATGACCACTCCTTGGCCCTTCTCGATTTGAGGAATAGATGTTATTGGAGAAGTAACCCTGAAGGCATTAAATGGACATTATTATATTTTAGTGGCCATTGATTATTTTACAAAATGGGTGAAAGGCTAAAGATGTGTCTAGGTTCATCAAAAAGAACATAATCTACCGATACGGGGTCATGAATTGATATTAGATCACAGAAGTCATTTCCAAGGAGAAGTGCTGAAATTATTGGAAGAGTATAAGTTCATGCATTATATGTATACACCTTATAGGCCATAAACAAATGGGGAAGTAGAAGTAGGAAATAAGAATCTAAAGACAATTTTAAGCAGGATGACTGATACGTATAAAGATTGGCACGAGAAGATACCATATGCTCTATGGGGATACAAAACGTATATCAAAACTTCTATAGAATGGAAGCAGTACTTCTGGTTGAGGTAAAATTACCATCATTAAGGATTGTGGCTGAATGTGAAACCTACGAGGAGTTTATACTACTCGATGAGAAAAGATTGGTAGTTGTTGACCATGTACATGTTTACCAGAGTAGAGTAGCTCGAGCATTTAATTAAAAAAGGATTACCTAAGGAAACTTATTGAGGGTGACCTTATGCTTAACAAACTTAAAGAACCTATTTATGATCCTAGAGGAAAGTTTAAACCAATTTTGAAGGTCCATAAGTCATCAAGAAACTTACTTTTGGAGGTGCGACACATCTAATGGATTTAGATGGAGTCGAATTTAAACAACCTATCAATCTTGATCATCTCAAGATATTTAATGCTTGAAACAACTTTCTTTCAAGACCTCTAGCCATTGAGCAACTGTGCTTGACCTGATTCCCGCTAGGGGATACATAGGCAACTATTTGGTTCGGTCACTACCATTGTAATGTCAACCATGCCACAGCCTTTTCTTTCAGGCCTCGGCTGAACTACTTTTGACATTTTTCCTACTAGGGGATAAGTAGGCGAATCCTTTGAAGCTCTTAGTTCATGCACCTTGCACCCTTAAAACTAGGGGCACACTTTTGCTTGCCCAGAACCTCAAATATCATTACCAAACTAGGGGCAAGCTACATTTTCCCAGCTTTCCTTTGTTCCTATCAACTAGGGGCAAATTATCATTTGCCTATATCCTGTTTCCCATTCCCTTCTAGATCACCTAGCTAGCAAATATAAGCACTCGAGTAAAAAAATATCTACTATTTCCTGGAATTAAATTGAAAAGTTCAAAGCAATCTTAAAGAGTGAGTAATATGCTAAGCTGAATCATTACATGGAAAGTGTTTATAACATGAAATTTATTTGTAAAGTTAGACATAGTGATTTGCTAAAGATAAGCTTTCATTTCAATGCAAATTTTCTGAGAAAATCAAAACCAGAATCAAAAGACATTGTTGAAAAAGAGAAACCACTGAGAGTTTTTCCCATTTTTGCCCCTATAATTAAGTCATGTGTGTCAGTGTGCAATTGTCAAGAAAATCAGCATCATAACAAGAAGAGCAGGAAAAGATAAAGGCATAACATATATGATAGCAACATCAAGAAAAACAAAATCATGACCAAGAGTATGGACCCTCCAGATCTTGAATAGTACATCATCAACAGTCTGAGGGCATAAAAGAAGCATTATCAACCGAGAAAGCATCCATCAAAGTTGGAGATTGAATATAAAGTTGAGCTTTCATTGATTATTGTCATCCAATCATTCAGCAAGAATTAGTACAAGCTGAACATCTATCAATATCAATTAAGAATCTGTAGACCTTGCTGAAGTCAAGCATTTGCTATTTCAAAATCATTTAAATTAGAATAAATGGTTCTGGCTCAAATCAAGCACTTATTGATCATCAAGGATGGATCAAAATTAGAGGACGCCAATGAGTCTCTACAGTATTCATAAATTAACCCCCCCCCCCAGCCTGAAACTTTTGATTTGACCCCAAATTGGTCCTGTCTTGACATATGAGCCTTGAAAGTGCTTGAAATCAGTCGAATTTGGCTTAAATGATCCTTCCGAGTTGACATTTACTTTGAAGACCTTTAAGAATTGGAAGAAATCCATAGATTTGTAGGATGAATACAAAGATGGAAGATGTCGTAGCTTAAATTGAGCCATGGACTAGCATCCTAATATCCCATGATGACATAGCATTAAGGGTTCTATCCCACCACGTAATAAGGTCAAGGACTACATAAAAGCTATTGAAAAGTAATTTTTTTAGTTCTAACAAGGCATTAGCAACCACCTAAATGCATAAGTTATCGGGCATGAAGTTAAACAAAATTCCTTGAGATTGATATTTGAGTCGTTCCTTGTCCACTTCATACTTAATTCTCTCCCTCTCGAGTATAGGCCATTCAAGATCTCTTATAACACACATAAGACAAAAATGGTCCATTAATGAACTTCTGATGATGTGTGTTCAAGAGGAGGAGAAGATGAAGAATGAAAAGGTAGAAAGTGCACATTTGGTAACATGTGAAAAGGGACAATGGAAAAAAGGCAAAGGGTGTTCAATAAAAGAAGGATGGAAAAATGGCATTCAAGTAACATGTAAATAAGGGTTCCTGCTTCTTGCTAGAAAATGGGACACAAGAAGAAAGAGTGTACAAAGTACAAAAGTTTCCTCATAAAGAAAGGTAATTTCACATCTCCTGTATGCTATGAATCTAATTACATTAATACTCATCAAAATGATTAGTGGATTGATTCGGGTACTGCAATTCACATTTTGATTACCTTTTTATTTTTTTTTTCAGAAACAAGTAAACATATTCCAAAAAAAAGAATGTACAAATTTACAAGGGGCATACCCCAAGATTTAACAAAAAAGCACAGCATGAGGACAAGTGGTAAGGAAGCCACAATACAAGTGTAGATAGACTAGAAATCTTGAGATATCAACAAAACAAAAATCTACCAAACCAAACAACAAAATTGATAAAACAAATTACATATCCCACTTATGTCCAGGGAAGTACAAAGAACTCAAGTTAGGAATGTTATTTCTATTTAGATCTAATCTGGGTATTAATATATGCCACCATGCTTTGAAGCAACTATTCCCTAGGAGTAGATTTTCCTTTAAATGTTCTCTTTCCCTCCATATTCCATAGACTGCGACTCCAATACAGATTTTAGGAACGGCATGTGCTATCTTCTTCCCCTTCCCATGATGTGCCATCCATAGGACCATAGTATCCCAATCAGTGTAGTTCCATCAAAACCCACATCTCTGCATAAGAACCTACCAAACAAAGGAGGCATAATTGCAAGAAAAAAATAAGTCATTATGAGATTTCATATCTCTTTGACAAAAACATAAACAAGTGGTCTTGGAGTACAATTGTAGATTCTATCATGGGTTGTAAGTCTATTTTGGATGATAATCCATAAAATTAAATTTTGTCTTGGTGTACAACCTGAAAACCACACAAGTTTATGCCATCGGACCACAGGGGATTCATGTATGAGATGATTCCATATATGTACAAATTTATATTTCCCATAAGAGGAAGTGGTCCATACAACACCATCAATCATACCATTTGGCTTATACATCTTAGATAAGATATTTTAAACTTCATTTAAGCCTACAGAATTTGAAGTGGGCCAATGCCAATCATCATTCCTTATAATTACTTCTACTTTTGCTTTAGCATCAATAGCAACATCATAAGCAATCCTGTTAGAGTACTTTTTAAAAGCACGCCACACGGAAGCTAGCCATCAAACCATAGGGATGTATGTTATCTATTACCAATTTTATAAATAAGTAAAGGTCTCACAATTTCCCTAAGTTTTAACAACTTTCTCCAATACCAAGAACATTGGCTAGGGGCTTTAACTTCCCAAAAGCTTTTAGTTTTATCATATATAAGTGCACCCAACCATTCCAAAGGGATTTATTTTTAGGATCAAGGAGGATTCCAATATGATTTAGATTTAGAATAGTATTAGTAAGAAAAATATCCTTAAATCCCAAACCTCCCTCTTGTTTTTGGTTTGAAAACTCTGACCCAAGCAATTTTGGCTCCATGCCCCGTCTCAGTGGTCCCAGTCTAAGGAAACCTCCTTAGTGCTTGATCCACTTGTTTAAGCACACTCTTTGGGAGGACAAATACTCCAGACCAATCCTATTGGAGCCCTGCCAAAAT
This sequence comes from Hydrangea macrophylla, assembly GCA_033977485.1. Lineage (NCBI taxonomy): Eukaryota > Viridiplantae > Streptophyta > Magnoliopsida > Cornales > Hydrangeaceae > Hydrangea > Hydrangea macrophylla. The sequence continues at coordinate 57,128,511 of CM066997.1, read as the reverse complement.
AGATTGAATAAGTTGGGCCATGCTAGTATAAGATAAAAATTTAGACTTCCATGAATTGATTCTTAAGCAGATTTAGTAACAAGATCTTCATAATGAACTTTTTTTGAACTTTGTGGTTATGAGAGGGACTCGAAGGTATCTCATAGGAAAAGCTCCTCTAGAGAATGAATGTCAGTGGCCAATTGGTCTTCAATACCATGTTGCGTTTTCTTAGCCCAAGGAAACTGATGGAAAGAGAACAAGGCATCTATTCAGGAAATGGGATACGTTTGCACGTCGAGGCTATGGGAACATTCATACTCATCACTACAAGGAAAAAGACTTTTTATGTCACTTAAAAAGTGACATAAATAGGTATTTATGTCACTTTTTTTCAGTAAAAAGTGACACAAATGGAGGCGACATAAATGTTTTAAAAAGTGACATAAATGTTTTATAAAAGTGACATAAATGTTTCATAATACCAACACATATGTTAATAAAAAGTGACATAAATACTTCAAAGTGACATAAATTCTATGTTATTTATGTCACTTTTAACCTAAAGTGAGATAAAAGTATAAAAGTGACATAAATACCAAACAAAATTATTACATCAAAGTCTTAAAAGTGACAGAAATACTATAAAAGTGACATAAAAACTTTAAAAGTGACATAAATAGTCTATAAAAGTGACATAAATACTTGATAAAAGTGACATAAATGTGTAATTAGTTATGTCAATTTTTTTTAAAAATGACATAAATATTTTAAATAATACTGATTCAATAGCACCCTGTAAAAACAATATATACCATGTACATTTATACAATACCACCCTGTTGTAGACACCCCAATTTTGACCATACGTCGAATTAAGGGGAGTACAACCTCTAAGATCCAATGATGACAAGTGTCCGACTAATTTAGGACTTCCAAAGATGACTTAAACTCTTCCGAAAGCTCTTTCAAGTTAAAAACAAGAGAAAAAAGAGAGAAATTCAAAATGAACCCTGAAAAACAAAGTCAACAGCTGACCCAGTGAAAAGTCAACGGGTCAAAAGGGAGTCAATCATAAAATTTTCAAATTTCAAGATGAAAAGTCCCGGTAATTGTTCATTGGGTCTCCCTTATGCTAGAAATGATTTTTAAGAATTTTTAAATGAAAGGAATCATGGTGAAATCGAAAGGCTTTTAAAAAGAATTGTGCAGAAAATCGATATTTTGCCTTCGGAGGGAGAGTTGACTTTTTTTCCTTAAGGATATTGATTTTTTGGATATTTTTATCGAATCCAAATGGGGGGTATTTCCTTAATTACATTTAATGTCTTAAGTAAATACATAAATTGAACGACATTTACTTAAATGACATGAAATGAAATTAAGGTGCTGATTAATGCTGAATTGCAGTGCAGCGGCAGTCGGGGTGCACGAACGGCAGTCAGCGACTGCCGGTGCGGCACTCAGCGAGTGCCGCCCGGCATTCAGCAAGTGCCGCCCGGCTTTCACTGAGTGCCGCTAGGTTTCATCAAGTGCCGCGTTTTTGTGACAGTTTTCCAAAAGTAGGTCGGTTCACATCCCGAAAAGTGGCGACGGGAATTAGGGTTTTGGCTGCGAATTTCCCAAAATATCCCCCTAATGATTGCCTATAAATAGGGATGAATATCCCTTTGTTTAAGAGAGACAAAAAATGGAAGTTTAGAATGTTAGGATTTTCATGTTGATTCTCACCTAAAATTTTCCAAATCTAGAGAGAAATTAGAGAGATTTTGAAAAGTTGAAATGAATTTGAGCCCGCGGGTTCCAGATTTTGAAAAGTTGAAATGAAATTGAGCCGGCGGGCTCCAGATTTTGAAAATTTAAAATGAATTTGAGCCCGCGGGCTCCAGATTTTGAAAAGTTAAAATGAATTTGAGCCCGCGGGCTCCAGATTTTGAAAAGTTGAAATGAATTTGAGCCCGCGGGCTCCAGATTTTGAAAAGCTGAAATGAATTTGAGCCCGCGGGCTCTAGATTTTGAAAAGTTGAAATGAATTTGAGCCCGCGGGCTCCCAATTTGGAAAATTTGAAGATAAATTTAAGCCTGCAGGCTCCCAAACTATGACCTCGTTTTGAGAATATAATGAATTTATATTCTCGATCCTCGTAACAGATTTACGACGATCCTTTGTTTGAGAATGTAACAAATTTACATTCTCGGTTCTCGCAACGGATTTGCGCTAACCCTCATTTTGAGAATATAACGAATTTATATTCTCGATTCTCGTAACAGATTTACGACGATCCTTTGTTTGAGCATGTGACGAATTTACATTCTCGGTTCTTGCAGCGGATTTGCGCTAACCCTCATTTTGAGAATATAACGAATTTATATTCTCGATCCTTGTAACAGATTTACGACGATCCTTTGTTTGAGAATGTGACGGATTTACATTCTCGGTTCTTGCAACGGATTTGCGTTAACCCTCGTTTCAAGAATATAACGGATTTATATTCTCGATCCTCGTAACAGATTTACGACGATCCTTTGTTTGAGAGTGTGACGGATTTACATTCTCGGTTCTAGCAACGGATTTGCGCTAACCTTCGAAGTTCAATCAAAAATAGCTTTCTTAACAAGATTTGGCATCAGTCCAAGATTCGGTAATCTTCTTTGATCAGCACATCGTGTAAAGTACGTCGTATAGACACGATGTAGGGTAAGCATGACGTTTGCATAATCAAGTCAATTCAAGAAAATACCATTGCATAGCATGTGCATCACGACAGGATAGGTGCATCCATCCGTATGGCTACCTGTGCTCGTGTGTGTTTGATCCCTGCCCGAACTACGTCTTGGTCTGATTCCTGATGGGATACATAGGCAGCTCACCATCGAGCACGACCACCATGAACCGTTTGTATAGCCGTTTTCGCAACGGGTTTTGTTTTTTCCTAAATTCGACAGTTTGGTCAAAGGCTTGTCTTCACACAGGCTTCGACATTCACTTATGGTACGCGTTGCTCCACAAGCTCTGTCGAAGAGGGGCAAACTGTTGACACCCCAATTTTGACCATACGTCGAATTAAGGGGAGTACAACCTCTAAGATCCAATGATGACAAGTGTCCGACTAATTTAGGACTTCCAAAGATGACTTAAACTCTTCCGAAAGCTCTTTCAAGTTAAAAACAAGAGAAAAAAGAGAGAAATTCAGCATGAACCCCGAAAAACAAAGTCAACAGCTGACCGAGTGAAAAGTCAACGGGTCAAAAGGGAGTCAATCATAAAATTTTCGAATTTCAAGATGAAAATTCCCGGTAATTGTTCATTGGGTCTCCCTTATGCTAGAAATGAATTTTAAGAATTTTTAAATGAAAGGAATCATAGTGAAATCGAAAGACTTTTAAAAAGAATTGTGCAGAATATCGATATTTTGCCTTCGGAGGGAGAGTTGACTTTTTTTCCTTAAGGATTTTGATTTTTTGGATATTTTTATCGAATCCAAATGGGGGTATTTCCTTAATTACATTTATTGTCTTAAGTAAATACATAAGTAAATACATAAATTAAACGACATTTACTTAAATGACATGAAATGAAATTAAGGTGCTGATTAGTGCTGAATTGCAGTGCAGCGGCAGTCGGGGTGCACGAACGGCAGTCAGCGACTGCCGGTGCGGCACAGTGCCGCCCGGCATTCAGCAAGTGCCGCCCGTCTTTCACTGAGTGCCGCTAGGTTTCATCAAGTGCCGCGTTTTTGTGACAGTTTTCCAAAAGTAGGTCGGTTCACATCCCGAAAAGTGGCGACGGGAATTAGGGTTTTGGCTGCGAATTTCCCAAAATATCCCCCTAATGATTGCCTATAAATAGGGATGAATATCCCTTTGTTTAAGAGAGACAAAAAATGGAAGTTTAGAATGTTAGGATTTTCATGTTGATTCTCACCTAAAATTTTCCAAATCTAGAGAGAAATTAGAGAGATTTTGAAAAGTTGAAATGAATTTGAGCCCGCGGGTTCCAGATTTTGAAAAGTTGAAATGAATTTGAGCCCGCGGGCTCCAGATTTTGAAAAGCTGAAATGAATTTGAGCCCGCGGGCTCTAGATTTTGAAAAGTTGAAATGAATTTGAGCCCGCGGGCTCCCAATTTGGAAAATTTGAAGATAAATTTAAGCCTGCAGGCTCCCAAACTATGACCTCGTTTTGAGAATATAATGAATTTATATTCTCGATCCTCGTAACAGATTTACGACGATCCTTTGTTTAAGAATGTAACAAATTTACATTCTCGGTTCTCGCAACAGATTTGCGCTAACCCTCATTTTGAGAATATAACGAATTTATATTCTCGATTCTCGTAACAGATTTACGACGATCCTTTGTTTGAGCATGTGACGGATTTACATTCTCGGTTATTGCAGCGGATTTGCGCTAACCCTCGTTTTGAGAATATAACGAATTTATATTCTCGATCCTTGTAACAGATTTACGACGATCCTTTGTTTGAGAATGTGACGGATTCACATTCTCGGTTCTTGCAATGGATTTGCGTTAACCCTCGTTTCAAGAATATAACGGATTTATATTCTCGATCCTCATCACAGATTTACGACGATCCTTTGTTTGAGAGTGTGACGGATTTACATTCTCGGTTCTTGCAACGGATTTGCGCTAACCTTCGATGTTCATTCAAAAATAGCTTTCTTAACAAGATTTGGCATCAGTCCAAGATTCGGTAATCTTCTTTGATCAGCACATCGTGTAAAGTACGTCGTATAGACACGATGTAGGGTAAGCATGACGTTTGCATAATCAAGTCAATTCAAGAAAATACCATTGCATAGCATGTGCATCACGACAGGATAGGTGCATCCATCCGTATGGCTACCTGCGCTCGTGTGTGTTTGATCCCTGCCCGAACTACGTCTTGGTCTGATTCCTGATGGGATACATAGGCAGCTCACCATCGAGCACGACCACCATGAACCGTTTGTATAGCCATTTTCGCAACGGGTTTTGTTTTTTCCTAAATTTGACAGTCTGGTCAAAGGCTTGTCTTCACACAGGCTTCGACATTCACTTATGGTACGCGTTGCTCCACAAGCTCTATCGAAGAGGGGCAAACTGTTGACACCCCAATTTTGACCATACGTCGAATTAAGGGGAGTACAACCTCTAAGATCCAATGATGACAAGTGTCCGACTAATTTAGGACTTCCAAAGATGACTTAAACTCTTCCGAAAGCTCTTTCAAGTTAAAAACAAGAGAAAAAAGAGAGAAATTCAGCATGAACCCCGAAAAATAAAGTCAACAGCTGACCCAGTGAAAAGTCAACGGGTCAAAAGGGAGTCAATCATAAAATTTTCGAATTTCAAGATGAAAATTCCCGGTAATTGTTCATTGGGTCTCCCTTATGCTAGAAATGAATTTTAAGAATTTTTAAATGAAAGGAATCATAGTGAAATCGAAAGACTTTTAAAAAGAATTGTGCAGAAAATCGATATTTTGCCTTCGGAGGGAGAGTTGACTTTTTTTCCTTAAGGATTTTGATTTTTTGGATATTTTTATCGAATCCAAATGGGGGTATATCCTTAATTACATTTATTGTCTTAAGTAAATACATAAGTAAATACATAAATTAAACGACATTTACTTAAATGACATGAAATGAAATTAAGGTGCTGATTAGTGCTGAATTGTAGTGCAGCGGCAGTCGGGGTGCACGAACGGCAGTCAGCGACTGCCGGTGCGGCACAGTGCCGCCCGGCATTCAGCAAGTACCGCCCGGCTTTCACTGAGTGCCGCTAGGTTTCATCAAGTGCCGCGTTTTTGTGACAGTTTTCCAAAAGTAGGTCGGTTCACATCCCGAAAAGTGGCGACGGGAATTAGGGTTTTGGCTGCGAATTTCCCAAAATATCCCCCTAATGATTGCCTATAAATAGGGATGAATATCCCTTTGTTTAAGAGAGACAAAAAATGGAAGTTTAGAATGTTAGGATTTTCATGTTGATTCTCACCTAAAATTTTCCAAATCTAGTGAGAAATTAGAGAGATTTTGAAAAGTTGAAATGAATTTGAGCCCGCGGGTTCCAGATTTTGAAAAGTTGAAATGAATTTGAGCCCGCGGGCTCCAGATTTTGAAAAGTTAAAATGAATTTGAGCCCGCGGGCTCCAGATTTTGAAAAGTTAAAATGAATTTGAGCCCGCGGGCTCCAGATTTTGAAAAGTTGAAATGAATTTGAGCCCGCGGGCTCCAGATTTTGAAAAGTTGAAATGAATTTGAGCCCGCGGGCTCCAGATTTTGAAAAGTTGAAATGAATTTGAGCCCGCGGGCTCCCAATTTGGCAAATTTGAAGATAAATTTAAGCCTGCAGGCTCCCAAACTATGACCTCGTTTTGAGAATATAACGAATTTACATTCTCGATCCTCGTAACAGATTTACGACGATCCTTTGTTTGAGAATGTAACAAATTTACATTCTCGGTTCTCACAACGGATTTGCGCTAACCCTCATTTTGAGAATATAACGAATTTATATTCTCGATCCTCGTAACAGATTTACGACGATCCTTTGTTTGAGTATGTGACGGATTTACATTCTCGGTTCTTGCAGCGGATTTGCGCTAACCCTCGTTTAGAGAATATAACGAATTTATATTCTCGATCCTTGTAACAGATTTACGACGATCCTTTGTTTGAGAATGTGACGGATATACATTCTCGGTTCTTGCAACGGATTTGCGTTAACCCTCGTTTCAAGAATATAACGGATTTATATCTCGATCCTCGTAACAGATTTATGACGATCCTTTGGTTGAGAGTGTGACGGATTTACATTCTCGGTTCTTACAACAGATTTGCGCTAACCTTCGATGTTCATTCAAAAATAGCTTTCTTAACAAGATTTGGCATCAGTCCAAGATTCGGTAATCTTCTTTGATCAGCACATCGTGTAAAGTACGTCGTATAGACACGATGTAGGGTAAGCATGACGTTTGCATAATCAGGTCAATTCAAGAAAATACCATTGCATAGCATGTGCATCACGATAGGATAGGTGCATCCATCCGTATGGCTACCTGCGCTCGTGTGTGTTTGATCCCTGCCCGAACTACGTCTTGGTCTGATTCCTGATGGGATACATAGGCAGCTCACCATCGAGCACGACCACCATGAACCGTTTGTATAGCCGTTTTCGCAACGGGTTTTGTTTTTTCCTAAATTTGACAGTCTGGTCAAAGGCTTGTCTTCACACAGGCTTCGACATTCACTTATGGTACGCGTTGCTCCACAAGCTCTGTCGAAGAGGGGCAAACTGTTGACACCCCAATTTTGACCATACGTCGAATTAAGGGGAGTACAACCTCTAAGATCCAATGATGACAAGTGACCGACTAATTTAGGACTTCCAAAGATGACTTAAACTCTTCCGAAAGCTCTTTCAAGTTAAAAACAAGAGAAAAAAGAGAGAAATTCAGCATGAACCCAGAAAAACAAAGTCAACAGCTGACCCAGTGAAAAGTCAACGGGTCAAAAGGGAGTCAATCATAAAATTTTCGAATTTCAAGATGAAAAGTCCCGGTAATTGTTCATTGGGTCTCCCTTATGCTAGAAATGAATTTTAAGAATTTTTAAATGAAAGGAATCATAGTGAAATCGAAAGACTTTTAAAAAGAATTGTGCAGAAAATCGATATTTTGCCTTCGGAGGGAGAGTTGACATTTTTTCCTTAAGGATTTTGATTTTTTGGATATTTTCATCGAATCCAAATGGGGGGTATTTCCTTAATTACATTTATTGTCTTAAGTAAATACATAAATTAAACGACATTTACTTAAATGACATTAAATGAAATTAAGGTGCTGATTAGTGCTGAATTGCAGTGCAGCGGCAGTCAGGGTGCACGAACGGCAGTCAGCGACTGCCTGTGCGGCACTCGGCGAGTGCCGCCCGGCTTTCAGCAAGTGCCGCCCGGCTTTCACTGAGTGCCGCTAGGTTTCATCAAGTGCCGTATTTTTGTGACAGTTTTCCAAAAGTAGGTCGGTTCACATCCCGAAAAGTGGCGGGAAATAGGGTTTTGGTTGCGAATTTCCCAAAATATCCCCCTAATGATTGCCTATAAATAGGGATATGAATATCCCTTTGTTTAAGAGAGCCAAAAAATGGAAGTTTAGAATGTTAGGATTTTCATGTTGATTCTCACCTAAAATTTTCCAAATCTAGAGAGAATTTAGAGAGATTTTGAAAAGTTGAAATGAATTTGAGCCCGCGGGCTCCATATTTTGAAAAGTTGAAATGAATTTGAGCCCGCGGGCTCCAGATTTTGAAAAGTTGAAATGAATTTGAGCCCGCGGGCTCCAGATTTTGAAAAGTTAAAATGAATTTGAGCCCGCGGGCTCCAGATTTTGAAAAGTTAAAATGAATTTGAGCCCGCGGGCTCCAAATTTTGAAAAGTTGAAATGAATTTGAGCCCGCGGGCTCCAGATTTTGAAAAGTTGAAATGAATTTGAGCCCGCGGGCTCTAGATTTTGAAAAGTTGAAATGAATTTGAGCCCGCGGGCTCCAGATTTTGAAAAGTTGAAATAAATTTGAGCCCGCGGGCTCCAGATTTTGAAAAGTTGAAATGAATTTGAGCCCGCGGGCTCCAGATTTTGAAAAGTTGAAATAAATTTGAAATTTGAAGATAAATTTAAGCCTGCATGCTCCCAAACTATGACCTCGTTTTGAGAATATAACGAATTTATATTCTCGATCCTCGTAACAGATTTACGACGATCCTTTGTTTGAGAATGTAACAAATTTACATTCTCGGTTCTCGCAACGGATTTGCGCTAACCCTCATTTTGAGAATATAACGAATTTATATTCTCGATCCTCGTAATAGATTTACGACGATCCTTTGTTTGAGAATGTGACGGATTTACATTCTCGGTTCTTGCAGCGGATTTGCGCTAACCCTCGTTTTGAGAATATAACGAATTTATATTCTCGATCCTTGTAACAGATTTACGACGATCCTTTGTTTGAGAATGTGACGGATTTACATTCTCGGTTCTTGCAACGAATTTGCGTTAACCCTCGTTTTAAGAATATAACGGATTTATATTCTCGATCCTCGTAACAGATTTACGACGATCCTTTGGTTGAGAGTGTGACAGATTTACATTCTCGGTTCTTGCAATTTGAGCCCGCGGGCTCCCAATTTGGAAAATTTGAAGATAAATTTAAGCCTGCAGGCTCCCAAACTATGACCTCGTTTTGAGAATATAACGAATTTATATTCTCAATCCTCGTAACAGATTTACGACGATCCTTTGTTTGAGAATGTGACAAATTTACATTCTCGGTTCTCGCAACGGATTTGCGCTAACCCTCATTTTGAGAATATAACGAATTTATATTCTCTATCCTCGTAACAGATTTACGACAATCCTTTGTTTGAGAATGTGACGGATTTACATTCTCGGTTCTTGCAGCGGATTTGCGCTAACCCTCGTTTTGAGAATATAACGAATTTATATTCTCGATCTTTGTAACAGATTTACGACGATCCTTTGTTTGAGAATGTGACGGATTTACATTCTCGGTTCTTGCAGCGGATTTGCGCTAACCCTCGTTTTGAGAATATAACGAATTTATATTCTCGATCCTTGTAACAGATTTACGACGATCCTTTGTTTGAGAATGTGACGGATTTACATTTTTGGTTCTTGCAACGGATTTGCGTTAACCCTCGTTTCAAGAATATAACGGATTTATATTCTCGATCCTCGTAACAGATTTACGACGATCCTTTGGTTGAGAGTGTGATGGATTTACATTCTCGGTTCTTGCAACAGATTTGCGCTAACCTTCGATGTTCATTCAAAAATAGCTTTTTTAACAAGATTTGGCATCAGTCCAAGATTCGGTAATCTTCTTTGATCAGCACATCGTGTAAAGTACGTCGTATAGACACGATGTAGGGTAAGCATGACGTTTGCATAATCAGGTCAATTCAAGAAAATACCATTGCATAGCATGTGCATCACGACAGGATAGGTGCATCCATCCGTATGGCTACCTGCGCTCGTGTGTGTTTGATCCCTGCCCGAACTACGTCTTGGTCTGATTCCTGATGGGATACATAGGCAGCTCACCATCGAACACGACCACCATGAACCGTTTGTATAGCCGTTTTCGCAACGGGTTTTGTTTTTTCCTAAATTCGACAGTCTGGTCAAAGGCTTGTCTTCACACAGGCTTCGACATTCACTTATGGTACGCGTTGCTCCACAAGCTCTGTCGAAGAGGGGCAAACTGTTGACACCCCAATTTTGACCATACGTCGAATTAAGGGGAGTACAACCTCTAAGATCCAATGATGACAAGTGTCCGACTAATTTAGGACTTCCAAAGATGACTTAAACTCTTCCGAAAGCTCTTTCAAGTTAAAAACAAGAGAAAAAAGAGAGAAATTCAGCATGAACCCCGAAAAACAAAGTCAACAGCTGACCCAGTGAAAAGTCAATGGGTCAAAAGGGAGTCAATCATAAAATTTTCGAATTTCAAGATGAAAAGTCCCGGTAATTGTTCATTGGGTCTCCCTTATGCTAGAAATGAATTTTAAGAATTTTTAAATGAAAGGAATCATAGTGAAATAGAAAGACTTTTAAAAAGAATTGTGCAGAAAATTGATATTTTGCCTTCGGAGGGAGTGTTGACTTTTTTTCCTTAAGGATTTTGATTTTTTGGATATTTTCATCGAATCCAAATGGGGGGTATTTCCTTAATTACATTTATTGTCTTAAGTAAATACATAAGTAAATACATAAAATAAACGACATTTACTTAAATGACATGAAATGAAATTAAGGTGCTGATTAGTGCTGAATTGCAGTGCAGCGGCAGTCGGGGTGCACGAACGGCAGTCAGCGACTGCCGGTGCGGCACTCCGAGTGCCGCCCGACATTCAGCAAGTGCCGCCCGGCTTTCACTGAGTGTCGCTAGGTTTCATCAAGTGCCGCGTTTTTGTGACAGTTTTCCAAAAGTAGGTCTGTTCACATCCCGAAAAGTGGCGGCGGGAATTAGGGTTTTGGCTGCGAATTTCGCAAAATATCCCCCTAATGATTGCCTATAAATAGGGATGAATATCCCTTTGTTTAAGAGAGACAAAAAATGGAAGTTTAGAATGTTAGGATTTTCATGTTGATTCTCACCTAAAATTTTCCAAATCTAGAGAGAAATTAGAGAGATTTTGAAAAGTTGAAATGAATTTGAGCCCGCGGGCTCCAGATTTTGAAAAGTTGAAATCAATTTGCGCCCGCGGGCTCCAGATTTTGAAAAGTTGAAATGAATTTGAGCCCGCGGGCTCCAGATTTTGAAAAGTTAAAATGAATTTGAGCCCGCAGGCTCCAGATTTTGAAAAGTTAAAATGAATTTGAGCCCGCGAGCTCCAAATTTTGAAAAGTTTAAATGAATTTGAGCCCGCGGGCTCCAGATTTTGAAAAGTTGAAATGAATTTGAGCCCACGGGCTCCAAATTTTGAAAAGTTGAAATGAATTTGAGCCCGCGGGCTCCAGATTTTGAAAAGTTGAAATGAATTTGAGCCCGCGGGCTCCCAATTTGGAAAATTTGAAGATAAATTTAAGCCTGCAGGCTCCCAAACTATGACCTCGTTTTGAGAATATAACGAATTTATATTCTCGATCCTCGTAACAGATTTACGACGATCCTTTGTTTGAGAGTGTGACAAATTTACATTCTCGGTTCTCGCAACGGATTTGCGCTAACCCTCATTTTGAGAATATAACGAATTTATATTCTCTATCCTCGTAACAGATTTACGACAATCCTTTGTTTGAGAATGTGACGGATTTACATTCTCGGTTCTTGCAGCGGATTTGCGCTAACCCTCGTTTTGAGAATATAACGAATTTATATTCTCGATCTTTGTAACAGATTTACGACGATCCTTTGTTTGAGAATGTGACGGATTTACATTCTCGGTTCTTGCAGCGGATTTGCGCTAACCCTCGTTTTGAGAATATAACGAATTTATATTCTCGATCCTTGTAACAGATTTACGACGATCCTTTGTTTGAGAATGTGACGGATTTACATTTTCGGTTCTTGCAACGGATTTGCGTTAACCCTCGTTTCAAGAATATAACGGATTTATATTCTCGATCCTCGTAACAGATTTACGACGATCCTTTGGTTGAGAGTGTGATGGATTTACATTCTCGGTTCTTGCAACAGATTTGCGCTAACCTTCGATGTTCATTCAAAAATAGCTTTTTTAACAAGATTTGGCATCAGTCCAAGATTCGGTAATCTTCTTTGATCAGCACATCGTGTAAAGTACGTCGTATAGACACGATGTAGGGTAAGCATGACGTTTGCATAATCAGGTCAATTCAAGAAAATACCATTGCATAGCATGTGCATCACGACAGGATAGGTGCATCCATCCGTATGGCTACCTGCGCTCGTGTGTGTTTGATCCCTGCCCGAACTACGTCTTGGTCTGATTCCTGATGGGATACATAGGCAGCTCACCATCGAGCACGACCACCATGAACCGTTTGTATAGCCGTTTTCGCAACGGGTTTTGTTTTTTCCTAAATTCGACAGTCTGGTCAAAGGCTTGTCTTCACACAGGCTTCGACATTCACTTATGGTACGCGTTGCTCCACAAGCTCTGTCGAAGAGGGGCAAACTGTTGACACCCCAATTTTGACCATACGTCGAATTAAGGGGAGTACAACCTCTAAGATCCAATGATGACAAGTGTCCGACTAATTTAGGACTTCCAAAGATGACTTAAACTCTTCCGAAAGCTCTTTCAAGTTAAAAACAAGAGAAAAAAGAGAGAAATTCAGCATGAACCCAGAAAAACAAAGTCAACAGCTGACCCAGTGAAAAGTCAACGGGTCAAAAGGGAGTCAATCATAAAATTTTCGAATTTCAAGATGAAAAGTCCCGGTAATTGTTCATTGGGTCTCCCTTATGCTAGAAATGAATTTTAAGAATTTTTAAATGAAAGGAATCATAGTGAAATCGAAAGACTTTTAAAAAGAATTGTGCAGAAAATCGATATTTTGCCTTCGGAGGGAGAGTTGACTTTTTTTCCTTAAGGATTTTGATTTTTTGGATATTTTCATCGAATCCAAATGGGGGGTATTTCCTTAATTACATTTGTTGTCTTAAGTAAATACATAAATTAAACGACATTTACTTAAATGACATGAAATGAAATTAAGGTGCTGATTAGTGCTGAATTGCAGTGCAGCGGCAGTCGGGGTGCACGAACGGCAGTCAGCGACTGCCGGTGCGGCACTCCGAGTGCCGCCCGACATTCAGCAAGTGCCGCCCGGCTTTCACTGAGTGCCGCTAGGTTTCATCAAGTGCCGCGTTTTTGTGACAGTTTTCCAAAAGTAGGTCTGTTCACATCCCGAAAAGTGGCGGCGGGAATTAGGGTTTTGGCTGCGAATTTCGCAAAATATCCCCCTAATGATTGCCTATAAATAGGGATGAATATCCCTTTGTTTAAGAGAGACAAAAAATGGAAGTTTAGAATGTTAGGATTTTCATGTTGATTCTCACCTAAAATTTTCCAAATCTAGAGAGAAATTAGAGAGATTTTGAAAAGTTGAAATGAATTTGAGCCCGCGGGCTCCAGATTTTGAAAAGTTGAAATCAATTTGAGCCCGCGGGCTCCAGATTTTGAAAAGTTGAAATGAATTTGAGCCCGCGGGCTCCAGATTTTGAAAAGTTAAAATGAATTTGAGCCCGCGGGCTCCAGATTTTGAAAAGTTAAAATGAATTTGAGCCCGCGGGCTCCAAATTTTGAAAAGTTGAAATGAATTTGAGCCCGCGGGCTCCAGATTTTGAAAAGTTGAAATGAATTTGAGTCCACGGGCTCCAGATTTTGAAAAGTTGAAATGAATTTGAGCCCGCGGGCTCCAGATTTTGAAAAGTTGAAATGAATTTGAGCCCGCAGGCTCCCAATTTGGAAAATTTGAAGATAAATTTAAGCCTGCAGGCTCCCAAACTATGACCTCGTTTTGAGAATATAACGAATTTATATTCTCGATCCTCGTAACAGATTTACGACGATCCTTTGTTTGAGAATGTGACAAATTTACATTCTCGGTTCTCGCAACGGATTTGCGCTAACCCTCATTTTGAGAATATAACGAATTTATATTCTCTATCCTCGTAATAGATTTACGACAATCCTTTGTTTGAGAATGTGACGGATTTACATTCTCGGTTCTTGCAGCGGATTTGCGCTAACCCTCGTTTTGAGAATATAACGAATTTATATTCTCGATCTTTGTAACAGATTTACGACGATCCTTTGTTTGAGAATGTGACGGATTTACATTCTCGGTTCTTGCAGCGGATTTGCGCTAACCCTCGTTTTGAGAATATAACGAATTTATATTCTCGATCCTTGTAACAGATTTACGACGATCCTTTGTTTGAGAATGTGACGGATTTACATTTTCGGTTCTTGCAACGGATTTGCGTTAACCCTCGTTTCAAGAATATAACGGATTTATATTCTCGATCCTCGTAACAGATTTACGACGATCCTTTGGTTGAGAGTGTGATGGATTTACATTCTCGGTTCTTGCAACAGATTTGCGCTAACCTTCGATGTTCATTCAAAAATAGCTTTTTTAACAAGATTTGGCATCAGTCCAAGATTCGGTAATCTTCTTTGATCAGCACATCGTGTAAAGTACGTCGTATAGACACGATGTAGGGTAAGCATGACGTTTGCATAATCAGGTCAATTCAAGAAAATACCATTGTATAGCATGTGCATCACGACAGGATAGGTGCATCCATCCGTATGGCTACCTGCGCTCGTGTGTGTTTGATCCCTGCCCGAACTACGTCTTGGTCTGATTCCTGATGGGATACATAGGCAGCTCACCATCGAGCACGACCACCATGAACCGTTTGTATAGCCGTTTTCGCAACGGGTTTTGTTTTTTCCTAAATTCGACAGTCTGGTCAAAGGCTTGTCTTCACACAGGCTTCGACATTCACTTATGGTACGCGTTGCTCCACAAGCTCTGTCGAAGAGGGGCAAACTGTTGACACCCCAATTTTGACCATACGTCGAATTAAGGGGAGTACAACCTCTAAGATCCAATGATGACAAGTGTCCGACTAACTTAGGACTTCCAAAGATGACTTAAACTCTTCCGAAAGCTCTTTCAAGTTAAAAACAAGAGAAAAAAGAGAGAAATTCAGCATGAACCCCGAAAAACAAAGTCAACAGCTGACCCAGTGAAAAGTCAACGGGTCAAAAGGGAGTCAATCATAAAATTTTCGAATTTCAAGATGAAAAGTCCCGGTAATTGTTCATTGGGTCTCCCTTATGCTAGAAATGAATTTTAAGAATTTTTAAATGAAAGGAATCATAGTGAAATCGAAAGACTTTTAAAAAGAATTGTGCAGAAAATCGATATTTTGCCTTCGGAGGGAGAGTTGACTTTTTTTCCTTAAGGATTTTGATTTTTTGGATATTTTCATCGAATCCAAATGGGGGGTATTTCCTTAATTACATTTATTGTCTTAAGTAAATACATAAATTAAACGACATTTACTTAAATGACATTAAATGAAATTAAGGTGCTGATTAGTGCTGAATTGCAGTGCAGCGGCAGTCAGGGTGCACGAACGGCAGTCAGCGACTGCCGGTGCGGCACTCGGAGTGCCGCCCGACATTCAGCAAGTGCCGCCCGGCTTTCACTGAGTGCCGCTAGGTTTCATCAGGTGCCGCGTTTTTGTGACAGTTTTCCAAAAGTAGGTCTGTTCACATCCCGAAAAGTGGCGGCGGGAATTAGGGTTTTGGCTGCGAATTTCGCAAAATATCCCCCTAATGATTGCCTATAAATAGGGATGAATATCCCTTTGTTTAAGAGAGACAAAAAATGGAAGTTTAGAATGTTAGGATTTTCATGTTGATTCTCACCTAAAATTTTCCAAATCTAGAGAGAAATTAGAGAGATTTTGAAAAGTTGAAATGAATTTGAGCCCGCGGGCTCCAGATTTTGAAAAGTTGAAATCAATTTGAGCCCGCGGGCTCCAGATTTTGAAAAGTTAAAATGAATTTGAGCCCGCGGGCTCCAGATTTTGAAAAGTTAAAATGAATTTGAGCCCGCGGGCTCCAGATTTTGAAAAGTTGAAATGAATTTGAGCCCACGGGCTCCAGATTTTGAAAAGTTGAAATGAATTTGAGCCCGCGGGCTCCAGATTTTGAAAAGTTGAAATGAATTTGAGCCCGCAGGCTCCCAATTTGGAAAATTTGAAGATAAATTTAAGCCTGCAGGCTCCCAAACTATGACCTCGTTTTGAGAATATAACGAATTTATATTCTCGATCCTCGTAACAGATTTACGACGATCCTTTGTTTGAGAATGTGACAAATTTACATTCTCGGTTCTCGCAACGGATTTGCGCTAACCCTCATTTTGAGAATATAACGAATTTATATTCTCTATCCTCGTAACAGATTTACGACAATCCTTTGTTTGAGAATGTGACGGATTTACATTCTCGGTTCTTGCAGCGGATTTGCGCTAACCCTCGTTTTGAGAATATAACGAATTTATATTCTCGATCTTTGTAACAGATTTACGACGATCCTTTGTTTGAGAATGTGACGGATTTACATTCTCGGTTCTTGCAGCGGATTTGCGCTAACCCTCGTTTTGAGAATATAACGAATTTATATTCTCGATCCTTGTAACAGATTTACGACGATCCTTTGTTTGAGAATGTGACGGATTTACATTTTCGGTTCTTGCAACGGATTTGCGTTAACCCTCGTTTCAAGAATATAACGGATTTATATTCTCGATCCTCGTAACAGATTTACGACGATCCTTTGGTTGAGAGTGTGATGGATTTACATTCTCGGTTCTTGCAACAGATTTGCGCTAACCTTCGATGTTCATTCAAAAATAGCTTTTTTAACAAGATTTGGCATCAGTCCAAGATTCGGTAATCTTCTTTGATCAGCACATCGTGTAAAGTACGTCGTATAGACACGATGTAGGGTAAGCATGACGTTTGCATAATCAGGTCAATTCAAGAAAATACCATTGTATAGCATGTGCATCACGACAGGATAGGTGCATCCATCCGTATGGCTACCTGCGCTCGTGTGTGTTTGATCCCTGCCCGAACTACGTCTTGGTCTGATTCCTGATGGGATACATAGGCAGCTCACCATCGAGCACGACCACCATGAACCGTTTGTATAGCCGTTTTCGCAACGGGTTTTGTTTTTTCCTAAATTCGACAGTCTGGTCAAAGGCTTGTCTTCACACAGGCTTCGACATTCACTTATGGTACGCGTTGCTCCACAAGCTCTGTCGAAGAGGGGCAAACTGTTGACACCCCAATTTTGACCATACGTCGAATTAAGGGGAGTACAACCTCTAAGATCCAATGATGACAAGTGTCCGACTAATTTAGGACTTCCAAAGATGACTTAAACTCTTCCGAAAGCTCTTTCAAGTTAAAAACAAGAGAAAAAAGAGAGAAATTCAGCATGAACCCCGAAAAACAAAGTCAACAGCTGACCCAGTGAAAAGTCAACGGGTCAAAAGGGAGTCAATCATAAAATTTTCGAATTTCAAGATGAAAAGTCCCGGTAATTGTTCATTGGGTCTCCCTTATGCTAGAAATGAATTTTAAGAATTTTTAAATGAAAGGAATCATAGTGAAATCGAAAGACTTTTAAAAAGAATTGTGCAGAAAATTGATATTTTGCCTTCGGAGGGAGAGTTGACTTTTTTTCCTTAAGGATTTTGATTTTTTGGATATTTTCATCGAATCCAAATGGGGGGTATTTCCTTAATTACATTTATTGTCTTAAGTAAATACATAAGTAAATACATAAATTAAACGACATTTACTTAAGGACATGAAATGAAATTAAGGTGCTGATTAGTGCTGAATTGCAGTGCAGCGGCAGTCGGGGTGCACGAACGGCAGTCAGCGACTGCCGGTGCGGCACTCCGAGTGCCGCCCGACATTCAGCAAGTGCCGCCCGGCTTTCACTGAGTGCCGCTAGGTTTCATCAAGTGCCGCGTTTTTGTGACAGTTTTCCAAAAGTAGGTCTGTTCACATACCGAAAAGTGGCGGCGGGAATTAGGGTTTTGGCTGCGAATTTCGCAAAATATCCCCCTAATGATTGCCTATAAATAGGGATGAATATCCCTTTGTTTAAGAGAGACAAAAAATGGAAGTTTAGAATGTTAGGATTTTCATGTTGATTCTCACCTAAAATTTTCCAAATCTAGAGAGAAATTAGAGAGATTTTGAAAAGTTGAAATGAATTTGAGCCCGCGGGCTCCAGATTTTGAAAAGTTGAAATCAATTTGAGCCCGCGGGCTCCAGATTTTGAAAAGTTGAAATGAATTTGAGCCCGCGGGCTCCAGATTTTGAAAAGTTAAAATGAATTTGAGCCCGCGGGCTCCAGATTTTGAAAAGTTAAAATGAATTTGAGCCCGCGGGCTCCAAATTTTGAAAAGTTGAAATGAATTTGAGCCCGCGGGCTCCAGATTTTGAAAAGTTGAAATGAATTTGAGCCCACGGGCTCCAGATTTTGAAAAGTTGAAATGAATTTGAGCCCGCGGGCTCCAGATTTTGAAAAGTTGAAATGAATTTGAGCCCGCGGGCTCCCAATTTGGAAAATTTGAAGATAAATTTAAGCCTGCAGGCTCCCAAACTATGACCTCGTTTTGAGAATATAACGAATTTATATTCTCGATCCTCGTAACAGATTTACGACGATCCTTTGTTTGAGAATGTGACAAATTTACATTCTCGGTTCTCGCAACGGATTTGCGCTAACCCTCATTTTGAGAATATAACGAATTTATATTCTCTATCCTCGTAACAGATTTACGACAATCCTTTGTTTGAGAATGTGACGGATTTACATTCTCGGTTCTTGCAGCGGATTTGCGCTAACCCTCGTTTTGAGAATATAACGAATTTATATTCTCGATCTTTGTAACAGATTTACGACGATCCTTTGTTTGAGAATGTGACAGATTTACATTCTCGGTTCTTGCAGCGGATTTGCGCTAACCCTCGTTTTGAGAATATAACGAATTTATATTCTCGATCCTTGTAACAGATTTACGACGATCCTTTGTTTGAGAATGTGACGGATTTACATTTTCTGTTCTTGCAACGGATTTGCGTTAACCCTCGTTTCAAGAATATAACGGATTTATATTCTCGATCCTCGTAACAGATTTACGACGATCCTTTGGTTGAGAGTGTGATGGATTTACATTCTCGGTTCTTGCAACAGATTTGCGCTAACCTTCGATGTTCATTCAAAAATAGCTTTTTTAACAAGATTTGGCATCAGTCCAAGATTCGGTAATCTTCTTTGATCAGCACATCGTGTAAAGTACGTCGTATAGACACGATGTAGGGTAAGCATGACGTTTGCATAATCAGGTCAATTCAAGAAAATACCATTGTATAGCATGTGCATCACGACAGGATAGGTGCATCCATCCGTATGGCTACCTGCGCTCGTGTGTGTTTGATCCCTGCCCGAACTACGTCTTGGTCTGATTCCTGATGGGATACATAGGCAGCTCACCATCGAGCACGACCACCATGAACCGTTTGTATAGCCGTTTTCGCAACGGGTTTTGTTTTTTCCTAAATTCGACAGTCTGGTCAAAGGCTTGTCTTCACACAGGCTTCGACATTCACTTATGGTACGCGTTGCTCCACAAGCTCTGTCGAAGAGGGGCAAACTGTTGACACCCCAATTTTGACCATACGTCGAATTAAGGGGAGTACAACCTCTAAGATCCAATGATGACAAGTGTCCGACTAATTTAGGACTTCCAAAGATGACTTAAACTCTTCCGAAAGCTCTTTCAAGTTAAAAACAAGAGAAAAAAGAGAGAAATTCAGCATGAACCCCGAAAAACAAAGTCAACAGCTGACCCAGTGAAAAGTCAACGGGTCAAAAGGGAGTCAATCATAAAATTTTCGAATTTCAAGATGAAAAGTCCCGGTAATTGTTCATTGGGTCTCCCTTATGCTAGAAATGAATTTTAAGAATTTTTAAATGAAAGGAATCATAGTGAAATCGAAAGACTTTTAAAAAGAATTGTGCAGAAAATCGATATTTTGCCTTCGGAGGGAGAGTTGACTTTTTTTCCTTAAGGATTTTGATTTTTTGGATATTTTCATCGAATCCAAATGGGGGGTATTTCCTTAATTACATTTTTTGTCTTAAGTAAATACATAAATTAAACGACATTTACTTAAATGACATGAAATGAAATTAAGGTGCTGATTAGTGCTGAATTGCAGTGCAGCGGCAGTCGGGGTGCACGAACGGCAGTCAGCGACTGCCGGTGCGGCACTCGGCGAGTGCCGCCCGGCATTCAGCAAGTGCCGCCCGGCTTTCACTGAGTGCCGCTAGGTTTCATCAAGTGCCGCATTTTTGTGACAGATTTGCGCTAACCCTCATTTTGAGAATATAACGAATTTATATTCTCGATCCTCGTAACAGATTTACGACGATCCTTTGTTTGAGAATGTTACGGATTTACATTCTCGGTTTTTGCAGCGGATTTGCGCTAACCCTCATTTTGAGAATATAACGAATTTATATTCTCGATCCTTGTAACAGATTTACGACGATCCTTTGTTTGAGAATGTGACGGATTTACATTCTCGGTTCTTGCAACGGATTTGCGTTAACCCTTGTTTCAAGAATATAACGGATTTATATTCTCGATCCTCGTAACAGATTTACGACGATCCTTTGGTTGAGAGTGTGACGGATTTACATTCTCGGTTCTTGCAACAGATTTGCGCTAACCTTCGATGTTCATTCAAAAATAGCTTTTTTAACAAGATTTGGCATCAGTCCAAGATTCGGTAATCTTCTTTGATCAGCACATCGTGTAAAGTACGTTGTATAGACACGATGTAGGGTAAGCATGACGTTTGCATAATCAGGTCAATTCAAGAAAATACCATTGCATAGCATGTGCATCACGACAGGATAGGTGCATCCATCCGTATGGCTACCTGTGCTCGTGTGTGTTTGATCCCTGCCCGAACTACGTCTTGGTCTGATTCCTGATGGGATACATAAGCAGCTCACCATCGAGCACGACCACCATGAACCGTTTGTATAGCCGTTTTCGCAACGGGTTTTGTTTTTTCCTAAATTCGACAGTCTGGTCAAAGGCTTGTCTTCACACAGGCTTCGACATTCACTTATGGTACGCGTTGCTCCACAAGCTCTGTCGAAGAGGGGCAAACTGTTGACACCCCAATTTTGACCATACGTCGAATTAAGGGGAGTACAACCTCTAAGATCCAATGATGACAAGTGTCAGACTAATTTAGGACTTCCAAAGATGACTTAAACTCTTCTGAAAGCTCTTTCAAGTTAAAAACAAGAGAAAAAAGAGAGAAATTCAGCATGAACCCCGAAAAACAAAGTCAACAGCTGACCCAGTGAAAAGTCAACGGGTCAAAAGGGAGTCAATCATAAAATTTTCGAATTTCAAGATGAAAAGTCCCGGTAATTGTTCATTGGGTCTCCCTTATGCTAGAAATGAATTTTAAGAATTTTTAAATGAAAGGAATCATAGTGAAATCGAAAGACTTTTAAAAAGAATTGTGCAGAAAATTGATATTTTGCCTTCGGAGGGAGAGTTGACTTTTTTTCCTTAAGGATTTCGATTTTTTGGATATTTTCATCGAATCCAAATGGGGGGTATTTCCTTAATTACATTTATTGTCTTAAGTAAATACATAAATTAAACGACATGTACTTAAATGTCGTACTTAAATGTCATTTCAAATACATAAATTAAACGACATGTACTTAAATGACATGAAATGAAATTAAGGTGCTGATTAGTGCTGAATTGCAGTGCAGTGGCAGTCGGGGTGCACGAACGGCAGTCAGCGACTGCCGGTGCGTAACTCGGCGAGTGCCGCCCGGCATTCAGCAAGTGCCGCCCGGCTTTCACTGAGTGCCGCTAGGTTTCATCAAGTGCCGCATTTTTGTGACAGATTTGCGCTAACCCTCATTTTGAGAATATAACGAATTTATATTCTCGATCCTTGTAACAGATTTACGACGATCCTTTGTTTGAGAATGTGACGGATTTACATTCTCGGTTCTTACAACGGATTTGCGTTAACCCTCGTTTCAAGAATATAACGGATTTATATTCTCGATCCTCGTAACAGATTTACGACGATCCTTTGGTTGAGAGTGTGACGGATTTACATTCTCGGTTCTTGCAACAGATTTGCGCTAACCTTCGATGTTCATTCAAAAATAGCTTTTTTAACAAGATTTGGCATCAGTCCAAGATTCGGTAATCTTCTTTGATCAGCACATCGTGTAAAGTACGTCGTATAGACACGATGTAGGGTAAGCATGACGTTTGCATAATCAGGTCAATTCAAGAAAATACCATTGCATAGCATGTGCATCACGACAGGATAGGTGCATCCATCCGTATGGCTACCTGCCCTCGTGTGTGTTTGATCCCTGCCCGAACTACGTCTTGGTCTGATTCCTGATGGGATACATAGGCAGCTCACCATCGAGCACGACAACCATGAACCGTTTGTATAGCCGTTTTCGCAACGGGTTTTGTTTTTTCCTAAATTCGACAGTCTGGTCAAAGGCTTGTCTTCACACAGGCTTCGACATTCACTTATGGTACGCGTTGCTCCACAAGCTCTGTCGAAGAGGGGCAAACTGTTGACACCCCAATTTTGACCATACGTCGAATTAAGGGGAGTACAACCTCTAAGATCCAATGATGACAAGTGTCCGACTAATTTAGGACTTCCAAAGATGACTTAAACTCTTCCGAAAGCTCTTTTAAGTTAAAAACAAGAGAAAAAAGAGAGAAATTCAACATGAACCCCGAAAAACAAAGTCAACAGCTGACCTAGTGAAAAGTCAACAGGTCAAAAGAGAGTCAATCATAAAATTTTTGAATTTCAAGATGAAAAGTCCCGGTAATTGTTCATTGGGTCTCCCTTGTGCTAGAAATGATTTTTAAGAATTTTTAAATGAAAGGAATCATGGTGAAATCGAAAGGCTTTTAAAAAGAATTGTGCAGAAAATCGATATTTTGCCTTCGGAGGGAGAGTTGACTTTTTTTCCTTAAGGATTTTGATTTCTTGGATATTTTTATCGAATCCAAATGGGGGGTATTTCCTTAATTACATTTATTGTCTTAAGTAAATACATAAATTAAACGACATTTTCTTAAATGACATGAAATGAAATTAAGGTGCTAATTAGTGCTGAATTGCAGTGCAGCGGCAGTCGGGGTGCACGAACGGCAGTCAGCGACTGCCGGTGCGGCACTCGGCGAGTGCCGCCCGGCATTCAGCAAGTGCCGCCCGGCTTTCATTGAGTGCCGCTAGGTTTCATCAAGTGCCGCATTTTTGTGACAGATTTGCGCTAACCCTCATTTTGAGAATATAACGAATTAACATTCTCGATCCTCGTAACAGATTTACGACGATCCTTTGTTTGAGAATTTGACGGATTTACATTCTCGGCTTTTGCAGCGGATTTGCGCTAACCCTCATTTTGAGAATATAACGAATTTATATTCTCGATCCTTGTAACAGATTTACGACGATCCTTTGTTTGAGAATGTGACGGATTTACATTCTCGGTTCTTCCAACGGATTTGCGTTAACCCTCGTTTCAAGAATATAACGGATTTATATTCTCGATCCTCGTAATAGATTTACGACGATCCTTTGGTTGAGAGTGTGACGGATTTACATTCTCGGTTCTTGCAACAGATTTGCGCTAACCTTCGATGTTCATTCAAAAATAGCTTTTTTAACAAGATTTGGCATCAGTCCAAGATTCGGTAATCTTCTTTGATCAGCACATCGTGTAAAGTACGTCGTATAGACACGATGTAGGGTAAGCATGACGTTTGCATAATCAGGTCAATTCAAGAAAATACCATTGCATAGCATGTGCATCACGACAGGATAGGTGCATCCATCCGTATGGCTACCTGCCCTCGTGTGTGTTTGATCCCTGCCCGAACTACGTCTTGGTCTGATTCCTGATGGGATACATAGGCAGCTCACCATCGAGCACGACAACCATGAACCGTTTGTATAGCCATTTTCGCAACGGGTTTTGTTTTTTCCTAAATTCGACAGTCTGGTCAAAGGCTTGTCTTCACACATGCTTCGACATTCACTTATGGTACGCGTTGCTCCACAAGCTCTGTCGAAGAGGGGCAAACTGTTGACACCCCAATTTTGACCATACGTCGAATTACGGGGAGTACAACCTCTAAGATCCAATGATGACAAGTGTCCGACTAATTTAGGACTTCCAAAGATGACTTAAACTCTTCCGAAAGCTCTTTTAAGTTAAAAACAAGAGAAAAAAGAGAGAAATTCAACATGAACCCCGAAAAACAAAGTCAACAGCTGACCTAGTGAAAAGTCAACAGGTCAAAAGAGAGTCAATCATAAAATTTTCGAATTTCAAGATGAAAAGTCCCGGTAATTGTTCATTGGGTCTCCCTTGTGCTAGAAATGATTTTTAAGAATTTTTAAATGAAAGGAATCATGGTGAAATCGAAAGGCTTTTAAAAAGAATTGTGCAGAAAATCGATATTTTGCCTTCGGAGGGAGAGTTGACTTTTTTTCCTTAAGGATTTTGATTTCTTGGATATTTTTATCGAATCCAAATGGGGGGTATTTCCTTAATTACATTTATTGTCTTAAGTAAATACATAAATTAAACGACATTTTCTTAAATGACATGAAATGAAATTAAGGTGCTGATTAGTGCTGAATTGCAGTGCAGCGGCAGTCGGGGTGCACGAACGGCAGTCAGCGACTGCCGGTGCGGCACTCGGAGTGCCGCCCGACATTCAGCAAGTGCCGCCCGGCTTTCACTGAGTGCCGCTAGGTTTCATCAAGTGCCGCGTTTTTGTGACAGTTTTCCAAAAGTAGGTCTGTTCACATCCCGAAAAGTGGCGGCGGGAATTAGGGTTTTGGCTGCGAATTTCGCAAAATATCCCCCTAATGATTGCCTATAAATAGGGATGAATATCCCTTTGTTTAAGAGAGACAAAAAATGGAAGTTTAGAATGTTAGGATTTTCATGTTGATTCTCACCTAAAATTTTCCAAATCTAGAGAGAAATTAGAGAGATTTTGAAAAGTTGAAATGAATTTGAGCCCGCGGGCTCCAGATTTTGAAAAGTTGAAATCAATTTGAGCCCGCGGGCTCCAGATTTTGAAAAGTTGAAATGAATTTGAGCCCGCGGGCTCCAGATTTTGAAAAGTTAAAATGAATTTGAGCCCGCGGGCTCCAGATTTTGAAAAGTTAAAATGAATTTGAGCCCGCGGGCTCCAAATTTTGAAAAGTTGAAATGAATTTGAGCCCGCGGGCTCCAGATTTTGAAAAGTTGAAATGAATTTGAGCCCACGGGCTCCAGATTTTGAAAAGTTGAAATGAATTTGAGCCCGCGGGCTCCAGATTTTGAAAAGTTGAAATGAATTTGAGCCCGCGGGCTCCCAATTTGGAAAATTTGAAGATAAATTTAAGCCTGCAGGCTCCCAAACTATGACCTCGTTTTGAGAATATAACGAATTTATATTCTCGATCCTCGTAACAGATTTACGACGATCCTTTGTTTGAGAATGTGACAAATTTACATTCTCGGTTCTCGCAACGGATTTGCGCTAACCCTCATTTTGAGAATATAACAAATTTATATTCTCTATCCTCGTAACAGATTTACGACAATCCTTTGTTTGAGAATGTGACGGATTTACATTCTCGGTTCTTGCAGCGGATTTGCGCTAACCCTCGTTTTGAGAATATAACGAATTTATACTCTCGATCTTTGTAACAGATTTACGACGATCCTTTGTTTGAGAATGTGACGGATTTACATTCTCGGTTCTTGCAGCGGATTTGCGCTAACCCTCGTTTTGAGAATATAACGAATTTATATTCTCGATCCTTGTAACAGATTTACGACGATCCTTTGTTTGAGAATGTGACGGATTTACATTTTCGGTTCTTGCAACGGATTTGCGTTAACCCTCGTTTCAAGAATATAACGGATTTATATTCTCGATCCTCGTAACAGATTTACGACGATCCTTTGGTTGAGAGTGTGATGGATTTACATTCTCGGTTCTTGCAACAGATTTGCGCTAACCTTCGATGTTCATTCAAAAATAGCTTTTTTAACAAGATTTGGCATCAGTCCAAGATTCGGTAATCTTCTTTGATCAGCACATCGTGTAAAGTACGTCGTATAGACACGATGTAGGGTAAGCATGACGTTTGCATAATCAGGTCAATTCAAGAAAATACCATTGTATAGCATGTGCATCACGACAGGATAGGTGCATCCATCCGTATGGCTACCTGCGCTCGTGTGTGTTTGATCCCTGCCCGAACTACGTCTTGGTCTGATTCCTGATGGGATACATAGGCAGCTCACCATCGAGCACGACCACCATGAACCGTTTGTATAGCCGTTTTCGCAACGGGTTTTGTTTTTTCCTAAATTCGACAGTCTGGTCAAAGGCTTGTCTTCACACAGGCTTCGACATTCACTTATGGTACGCGTTGCTCCACAAGCTCTGTCGAAGAGGGGCAAACTGTTGACACCCCAATTTTGACCATACGTCGAATTAAGGGGAGTACAACCTCTAAGATCCAATGATGACAAGTGTCCGACTAATTTAGGACTTCCAAAGATGACTTAAACTCTTCCGAAAGCTCTTTCAAGTTAAAAACAAGAGAAAAAAGAGAGAAATTCAGCATGAACCCCGAAAAACAAAGTCAACAGCTGACCCATTGAAAAGTCAACGGGTCAAAAGGGAGTCAATCATAAAATTTTCGAATTTCAAGATGAAAAGTCCCGGTAATTGTTCATTGGGTCTCCCTTATGCTAGAAATGAATTTTAAGAATTTTTAAATGAAAGGAATCATAGTGAAATCGAAAGACTTTTAAAAAGAATTGTGCAGAAAATTGATATTTTGCCTTCGGAGGGAGAGTTGACTTTTTTTCCTTAAGGATTTTGATTTTTTGGATATTTTCATCGAATCCAAATGGGGGGTATTTCCTTAATTACATTTATTGTCTTAAGTAAATACATAAGTAAATACATAAATTAAACGACATTTACTTAAATGACATGAAATGAAATTAAGGTGCTGATTAGTGCTGAATTGCAGTGCAGCGGCAGTCGGGGTGCACGAACGGCAGTCAGCGACTGCCGGTGCGGCACTCGGAGTGCCGCCCGACATTCAGCAAGTGCCGCCCGGCTTTCACTGAGTGCCGCTAGGTTTCATCAAGTGCCGCGTTTTTGTGACAGTTTTCCAAAAGTAGGTCTGTTCACATCCCGAAAAGTGGCGGCGGGAATTAGGGTTTTGGCTGCGAATTTCGCAAAATATCCCCCTAATGATTGCCTATAAATAGGGATGAATATCCCTTTGTTTAAGAGAGACAAAAAATGGAAGTTTAGAATGTTAGGATTTTCATGTTGATTCTCACCTAAAATTTTCCAAATCTAGAGAGAAATTAGAGAGATTTTGAAAAGTTGAAATGAATTTGAGCCCGCAGGCTCCAGATTTTGAAAAGTTGAAATCAATTTGAGCCCGCGGGCTCCAGATTTTGAAAAGTTGAAATGAATTTGAGCCCGCGGGCTCCAGATTTTGAAAAGTTAAAATGAATTTGAGCCCGCGGGCTCCAGATTTTGAAAAGTTAAAATGAATTTGAGCCCGCGGGCTCCAAATTTTGAAAAGTTGAAATGAATTTGAGCCCGCGGGCTCCAGATTTTGAAAAGTTGAAATGAATTTGAGCCCACGGGCTCCAGATTTTGAAAACTTGAAATGAATTTGAGCCCGCGGGCTCCAGATTTTGAAAAGTTGAAATGAATTTGAGCCCGCGGGCTCCCAATTTGGAAAATTTGAAGATAAATTTAAGCCTGCAGGCTCCCAAACTATGACCTCGTTTTGAGAATATAACGAATTTATATTCTCGATCCTCGTAACAGATTTACGACGATCCTTTGTTTGAGAATGTGACAAATTTACATTCTCGGTTCTCGCAACGGATTTGCGCTAACCCTCATTTTGAGAATATAACGAATTTATATTCTCTATCCTCGTAACAGATTTACGACAATCCTTTGTTTGAGAATGTGACGGATTTACATTCTCGGTTCTTGCAGCGGATTTGCGCTAACCCTCGTTTTGAGAATATAACGAATTTATATTCTCGATCTTTGTAACAGATTTACGACGATCCTTTGTTTGAGAATGTGACGGATTTACATTCTCGGTTCTTGCAGCGGATTTGCGCTAACCCTCGTTTTGAGAATATAACGAATTTATATTCTCGATCCTTGTAACAGATTTACGACGATCCTTTGTTTGAGAATGTGACGGATTTACATTTTCTGTTCTTGCAACGGATTTGCGTTAACCCTCGTTTCAAGAATATAACGGATTTATATTCTCGATCCTCGTAATAGATTTACGACGATCCTTTGGTTGAGAGTGTGATGGATTTACATTCTCGGTTCTTGCAACAGATTTGCGCTAACCTTCGATGTTCATTCAAAAATAGCTTTTTTAACAAGATTTGGCATCAGTCCAAGATTCGGTAATCTTCTTTGATCAGCACATCGTGTAAAGTACGTCGTATAGACACGATGTAGGGTAAGCATGACGTTTGCATAATCAGGTCAATTCAAGAAAATGCCATTGCATAGCATGTGCATCACGACAGGATAGGTGCATCCATCCGTATGGCTACCTGCGCTCGTGTGTGTTTGATCCCTGCCCGAACTACGTCTTGGTCTGATTCCTGATGGGATACATAGGCAGCTCACCATCGAGCACGACCACCATGAACCGTTTGTATAGCCGTTTTCGCAACGGGTTTTGTTTTTTCCTAAATTCGACAGTCTGGTCAAAGGCTTGTCTTCACACAGGCTTCGACATTCACTTATGGTACGCGTTGCTCCACAAGCTCTGTCGAAGAGGGGCAAACTGTTGACACCCCAATTTTGACCATACGTCGAATTAAGGGGAGTACAACCTCTAAGATCCAATGATGACAAGTGTCCGACTAACTTAGGACTTCCAAAGATGACTTAAACTCTTCCGAAAGCTCTTTCAAGTTAAAAACAAGAGAAAAAAGAGAGAAATTCAGCATGAACCCCGAAAAACAAAGTCAACAGCTGACCCAGTGAAAAGTCAACGGGTCAAAAGGGAGTCAATCATAAAATTTTCGAATTTCAAGATGAAAAGTCCCGGTAATTGTTCATTGGGTCTCCCTTATGCTAGAAATGAATTTTAAGAATTTTTAAATGAAAGGAATCATAGTGAAATCGAAAGACTTTTAAAAAGAATTGTGCAGAAAATTGATATTTTGCCTTCGGAGAGAGAGTTGACTTTTTTTCCTTAAGGATTTTGATTTTTTGGATATTTTCATCGAATCCAAATGGGGGTTATTTCCTTAATTACATTTATTGTCTTAAGTAAATACATAAGTAAATACATAAATTAAACGACATTTACTTAAATGACATGAAATGAAATTAAGGTGCTGATTAGTGCTGAATTGCAGTGCAGCGGCAGTCGGGGTGCACGAACGGCAGTCAGCGACTGCCGGTGCGGCACTCGGAGTGCCGCCCGACATTCAGCAAGTGCCGCCCGGCTTTCATTGAGTGCCGCTAGGTTTCATCAAGTGCCGCGTTTTTGTGACAGTTTTCCAAAAGTAGGTCTGTTCACATCCCGAAAAGTGGCGGCGGGAATTAGGGTTTTGGCTGCGAATTTCGCAAAATATCCCCCTAATGATTGCCTATAAATAGGGATGAATATCCCTTTGTTTAAGAGAGACAAAAAATGGAAGTTTAGAATGTTAGGATTTTCATGTTGATTCTCACCTAAAATTTTCCAAATCTAGAGAGAAATTAGAGAGATTTTGAAAAGTTGAAATGAATTTGAGCCCGCGGGCTCCAGATTTTGAAAAGTTGAAATCAATTTGAGCCCGCGGGCTCCAGATTTTGAAAAGTTGAAATGAATTTGAGCCCGCGGGCTCCAGATTTTGAAAAGTTAAAATGAATTTGAACCCGCGGGCTCCAGATTTTGAAAAGTTAAAATGAATTTGAGCCCGCGGGCTCCAAATTTTGAAAAGTTGAAATGAATTTGAGCCCGCGGGCTCCAGATTTTGAAAAGTTGAAATGAATTTGAGCCCACGGGCTCCAGATTTTGAAAAGTTGAAATGAATTTGAGCCCGCGGGCTCCAGATTTTGAAAAGTTGAAATGAATTTGAGCCCGCGGGCTCCCAATTTGGAAAATTTGAAGATAAATTTAAGCCTGCAGGCTCCCAAACTATGACCTCGTTTTGAGAATATAACGAATTTATATTCTCGATCCTCGTAACAGATTTACGACGATCCTTTGTTTGAGAATGTGACAAATTTACATTCTCGGTTCTCGCAACGGATTTGCGCTAACCCTCATTTTGAGAATATAACGAATTTATATTCTCTATCCTCGTAACAGATTTACGACAATCCTTTGTTTGAGAATGTGACGGATTTACATTCTCGGTTCTTGCAGCGGATTTGCGCTAACCCTCGTTTTGAGAATATAACGAATTTATATTCTCGATCTTTGTAACAGATTTACGACGATCCTTTGTTTGAGAATGTGACGGATTTACATTCTCGGTTCTTGCAGCGGATTTGCGCTAACCCTCGTTTTGAGAATATAACGAATTTATATTCTCGATCCTTGTAACAGATTTACGACGATCCTTTGTTTGAGAATGTGACGGATTTACATTTTCGGTTCTTGCAACGGATTTGCGTTAACCCTCGTTTCAAGAATATAACGGATTTATATTCTCGATCCTCGTAACAGATTTACGACGATCCTTTGGTTGAGAGTGTGATGGATTTACATTCTCGGTTCTTGCAACAGATTTGCGCTAACCTTCGATGTTCATTCAAAAATAGCTTTTTTAACAAGATTTGGCATCAGTCCAAGATTCGGTAATCTTCTTTGATCAGCACATCGTGTAAAGTACGTCGTATAGACACGATGTAGGGTAAGCATGACGTTTGCATAATCAGGTCAATTCAAGAAAATGCCATTGCATAGCATGTGCATCACGACAGGATAGGTGCATCCATCCGTATGGCTACCTGCGCTCGTGTGTGTTTGATCCCTGCCCGAACTACGTCTTTGTCTGATTCCTGATGGGATACATAGGCAGCTCACCATCGAGCACGACCACCATGAACCGTTTGTATAGCCGTTTTCGCAACGGGTTTTGTTTTTTCCTAAATTCGACAGTCTGGTCAAAGGCTTGTCTTCACACAGGCTTCGACATTCACTTATGGTACGCGTTGCTCCACAAGCTCTGTCGAAGAGGGGCAAACTGTTGACACCCCAATTTTGACCATACGTCGAATTAAGGGGAGTACAACCTCTAAGATCCAATGATGACAAGTGTCCGACTAACTTAGGACTTCCAAAGATGACTTAAACTCTTCCGAAAGCTCTTTCAAGTTAAAAACAAGAGAAAAAAGAGAGAAATTCAGCATGAACCCCGAAAAACAAAGTCAACAGCTGACCCAGTGAAAAGTCAACGGGTCAAAAGGGAGTCAATCATAAAATTTTCGAATTTCAAGATGAAAAGTCCCGGTAATTGTTCATTGGGTCTACCTTATGCTAGAAATGAATTTTAAGAATTTTTAAATGAAAGGAATCATAGTGAAATCGAAAGACTTTTAAAAAGAATTGTGCAGAAAATCGATATTTTGCCTTCGGAGGGAGAGTTGACTTTTTTTCCTTAAGGATTTTGATTTTTTGGATATTTTCATCGAATCCAAATGGGGGGTATTTCCTTAATTACATTTATTGTCTTAAGTAAATACATAAATTAAACGACATTTACTTAAATGACATGAAATGAAATTAAGGTGCTGATTAGTGCTGAATTGCAGTGCAGCGGCAGTCGGGGTGCATGAACGGCAGTCAGCGACTGCCGGTGCGGCACTCGGCGAGTGCCGCCCGGCATTCGGCAAGTGCCGCCCGGCTTTCACTGAGTGCCGCTAGGTTTCATCAAGTGCCGCATTTTTGTGACAGATTTGCGCTAACCCTCATTTTGAGAATATAACGAATTTATATTCTCGATCCTCGTAACAGATTTACGACGATCCTTTGTTTGAGAATGTGACGGATTTACATTCTCGGTTTTTGCAGCGGATTTGCGCTAACCCTCATTTTGAGAATATAACGAATTCATATTCTCGATCCTTGTAACAGATTTACGACGATCCTTTGTTTGAGAATGTGACGGATTTACTTTCTCGGTTCTTGCAACGGATTTGCGTTAACCCTCGTTTCAAGAATATAACGGATTTATATTCTCGATCCTCGTAACAGATTTACGACGATCCTTTGGTTGAGAGTGTGACGGATTTACATTCTCGGTTCTTGCAACAGATTTGCGCTAACCTTCGATGTTCATTCAAAAATAGCTTTTTTAACAAGATTTGGCATCAGTCCAAGATTCGGTAATCTTCTTTGATCAGCACATCGTGTAAAGTACGTCGTATAGACACGATGTAGGGTAAGCATGACGTTTGCATAATCAGGTCAATTCAAGAAAATACCATTGCATAGCATGTGCATCACGACAGGATAGGTGCATCCATCCGTATGGCTACCTGTGCTCGTGTGTGTTTGATCCCTGCCCGAACTACGTCTTGGTCTGATTCCTGATGGGATACATAAGCAGCTCACCATCGAGCACGACCACCATGAACCGTTTGTATAGCCGTTTTCGCAACGGGTTTTGTTTTTTCCTAAATTCGACAGTCTGGTCAAAGGCTTGTCTTCACACAGGCTTCGACATTCACTTATGGTACGCGTTGCTCCACAAGCTCTGTCGAAGAGGGGCAAACTGTTGACACCCCAATTTTGACCATACGTCGAATTAAGGGGAGTACAACCTCTAAGATCCAATGATGACAAGTGTCAGACTAATTTAGGACTTCCAAAGATGACTTAAACTCTTCTGAAAGCTCTTTCAAGTTAAAAACAAGAGAAAAAAGAGAGAAATTCAGCATGAACCCCGAAAAACAAAGTCAACAGCTGACCCAGTGAAAAGTCAACGGGTCAAAAGGGAGTCAATCATAAAATTTTCGAATTTCAAGATGAAAAGTCCTGGTAATTGTTCATTGGGTCTCCCTTATGCTAGAAATGAATTTTAAGAATTTTTAAATGAAAGGAATCATAGTGAAATCGAAAGACTTTTAAAAAGAATTGTGCAGAAAATTGATATTTTGCCTTCGGAGGGAGAGTTGACTTTTTTTCCTTAAGGATTTTGATTTTTTGGATATTTTCATCGAATCCAAATGGGGGGTATTTCCTTAATTACATTTATTGTCTTAAGTAAATACATAAATTAAACGACATGTACTTAAATGTCATTTCAAATACATATATTAAACGACATGTACTTAAATGACATGAAATGAAATTAAGGTGCTGATTAGTGCTGAATTGCAGTGCAGTGGCAGTCGGGGTGCACGAACGGCAGTCAGCGACTGCCGGTGCGTAACTCGGCGAGTGCCGCCCGGCATTCAGCAAGTGCCGCCCGGCTTTCACTGAGTGCCGCTAGGTTTCATCAAGTGCCGCATTTTTGTGACAGATTTGTGCTAACCCTCATTTTGAGAATATAACGAATTTATATTCTCGATCCTTGTAACAGATTTACGACGATCCTTTGTTTGAGAATGTGACGGATTTACATTCTCGGTTCTTGCAACGGATTTGCGTTAACCCTCGTTTCAAGAATATAACGGATTTATATTCTCGATCCTCGTAACAGATTTACGACGATCCTTTGGTTGAGAGTGTGACGGATTTACATTCTCGGTTCTTGCAACAGATTTGCGCTAACCTTCGATGTTCATTCAAAAATAGCTTTTTTAACAAGATTTGGCATCAGTCCAAGATTCGGTAATCTTCTTTGATCAGCACATCGTGTAAAGTACGTCGTATAGACACGATGTAGGGTAAGCAT
Source organism: Hydrangea macrophylla (assembly GCA_033977485.1). Taxonomy (NCBI): domain Eukaryota; kingdom Viridiplantae; phylum Streptophyta; class Magnoliopsida; order Cornales; family Hydrangeaceae; genus Hydrangea; species Hydrangea macrophylla. The sequence continues at coordinate 57,094,387 of CM066997.1, read as the reverse complement.
GACGTTTGCATAATCAGGTCAATTCAAGAAAATACCATTGCATAGCATGTGCATCACGACAGGATAGGTGCATCCATCCGTATGGCTACCTTCCCTCGTGTGTGTTTGATCCCTGCCCGAACTACTTCTTGGTCTGATTCCTGATGGGATACATAGGCAGCTCACCATCGAGCACGACAACCATGAACCGTTTGTATAGCCGTTTTCGCAACGGGTTTTGTTTTTTCCTAAATTCGACAGTCTGGTCAAAGGCTTGTCTTCACACAGGCTTCGACATTCACTTATGGTACGCGTTGCTCCACAAGCTCTGTCGAAGAGGGGCAAACTGTTGACACCCCAATTTTGACCATACGTCGAATTAAGGGGAGTACAACCTCTAAGATCCAATGATGACAAGTGTCCGACTAATTTAGGACTTCCAAAGATGACTTAAACTCTTCCGAAAGCTCTTTTAAGTTAAAAACAAGAGAAAAAAGAGAGAAATTCAACATGAACCCCGAAAAACAAAGTCAACAGCTGACCTAGTGAAAAGTCAACGGGTCAAAAGAGAGTCAATCATAAAATTTTTGAATTTCAAGATGAAAAGTCCCGGTAATTGTTCATTGGGTCTCCCGTGTGCTAGAAATGATTTTTAAGAATTTTTAAATGAAAGGAATCATGGTGAAATCGAAAGGCTTTTAAAAAGAATTGTGCAGAAAATCGATATTTTGCCTTCGGAGGGAGAGTTGACTTTTTTTCCTTAAGGATTTTGATTTCTTGGATATTTTTATCGAATCCAAATGGGGGGTATTTCCTTAATTACATTTATTGTCTTAAGTAAATACATAAATTAAACGACATTTTCTTAAATGACATGAAATGAAATTAAGGTGCTAATTAGTGCTGAATTGCAGTGCAGCGGCAGTCGGGGTGCACGAACGGCAGTCAGCGACTGCCGGTGCGGCACTCGGCGAGTGCCGCCCGGCATTCAGCAAGTGCCGCCCGACTTTCATTGAGTGCCGCTAGGTTTCATCAAGTGCCGCATTTTTGTGACAGATTTGCGCTAACCCTCATTTTGAGAATATAACGAATTAACATTCTCGATCCTCGTAACAGATTTACGACGATCCTTTGTTTGAGAATTTGACGGATTTACATTCTCGGCTTTTGCAGCGGATTTGCGCTAACCCTCATTTTGAGAATATAACGAATTTATATTCTCGATCCTTGTAACAGATTTACGACGATCCTTTGTTTGAGAATGTGACGGATTTACATTCTCGGTTCTTCCAACGGATTTGCGTTAACCCTCGTTTCAAGAATATAACGGATTTATATTCTCGATCCTCGTAACAGATTTACGACGATCCTTTGGTTGAGAGTGTGACGGATTTACATTCTCGGTTCTTGCAACAGATTTGCGCTAACCTTCGATGTTCATTCAAAAATAGCTTTTTTAACAAGATTTGGCATCAGTCCAAGATTCGGTAATCTTCTTTGATCAGCACATCGTGTAAAGTACGTCGTATAGACACGATGTAGGGTAAGCATGACGTTTGCATAATCAGGTCAATTCAAGAAAATACCATTGCATAGCATGTGCATCACGACAGGATAGGTGCATCCATCCGTATGGCTACCTGCGCTCGTGTGTGTTTGATCCCTGCCCGAACTACGTCTTGGTCTGATTCCTGATGGGATACATAGGCAGCTCACCATCGAGCACGACATTGATGAACCGTTTGTATAGCCGTTTTCACAACGGGTTTTGTTTTTTCCTAAATTCGACAGTCTGGTCAAAGGCTTGTCTTCACACAGGCTTCGACATTCACTTATGGTACGCGTTGCTCCACAAGCTCTGTCGAAGAGGGGCAAACTGTTGACACCCCAATTTTGACCATACGTCGAATTAAGGGGAGTACAACCTCTAAGATCCAATGATGACAAGTGTCCGACTAATTTAGGACTTCCAAAGATGACTTAAACTCTTCCGAAAGCTCTTTTAAGTTAAAAACAAGAGAAAAAAGAGAGAAATTCAACATGAACCCCGAAAAACAAAGTCAACAGCTGACCTAGTAAAAAGTCAACGGGTCAAAAGAGAGTCAATCATAAAATTTTCGAATTTCAAGATGAAAAGTCCCGGTAATTGTTCATTGGGTCTCCCTTGTGCTAGAAATGATTTTTAAGAATTTTTAAATGAAAGGAATCATGGTGAAATCGAAAGGCTTTTAAAAAGAATTGTGCAGAAAATCGATATTTTGCCTTCGGAGGGAGAGTTGACTTTTTTTGCTTAAGGATTTTGATTTCTTGGATATTTTTATCGAATCCAAATGGGGGGTATTTCCTTAATTACATTTATTGTCTTAAGTAAATACATAAGTAAATACATAAATTAAGGTGCTGATTAGTGCTGAATTGCAGTGCAGCGGCAGTCGGGGTGCACGAACGGCAGTCAGCGACTGCCGGTGCGGCACTCCGAGTGCCGCCCGACATTCAGCAAGTGCCGCCCGGCTTTCACTGAGTGCCGCTAGGTTTCATCAAGTGCCGCGTTTTTGTGACAGTTTTCCAAAAGTAGGTCTGTTCACATCCCGAAAAGTGGCGGCGGGAATTAGGGTTTTGGCTGCGAATTTCGCAAAATATCCCCCTAATGATTGCCTATAAATAGGGATGAATATCCCTTTGTTTAAGAGAGACAAAAAATGGAAGTTTAGAATGTTAGGATTTTCATGTTGATTCTCACCTAAAATTTTCCAAATCTAGAGAGAAATTAGAGAGATTTTGAAAAGTTGAAATGAATTTGAGCCCGCGGGCTCCAGATTTTGAAAAGTTGAAATCAATTTGAGCCCGCGGGCTCCAGATTTTGAAAAGTTGAAATGAATTTGAGCCCGCGGGCTCCAGATTTTGAAAAGTTGAAATGAATTTGAGCCCGCGGGCTCCCAATTTGGAAAATTTGAAGATAAATTTAAGCCTGCAGGCTCCCAAACTATGACCTCGTTTTGAGAATATAACGAATTTATATTCTCGATCCTCGTAACAGATTTACGACGATCCTTTGTTTGAGAATGTGACAAATTTACATTCTCGGTTCTCGCAACGGATTTGCGCTAACCCTCATTTTGAGAATATAACGAATTTATATTCTCTATCCTCGTAACAGATTTACGACAATCCTTTGTTTGAGAATGTGACGGATTTACATTCTCGGTTCTTGCAGCGGATTTGCGCTAACCCTCGTTTTGAGAATATAACGAATTTATATTCTCGATCTTTGTAACAGATTTACGACGATCCTTTGTTTGAGAATGTGACGGATTTACATTCTCGGTTCTTGCAGCGGATTTGCGCTAACCCTCGTTTTGAGAATATAACGAATTTATATTCTCGATCCTTGTAACAGATTTACGACGATCCTTTGTTTGAGAATGTGACGGATTTACATTTTCGGTTCTTGCAACGGATTTGCGTTAACCCTCGTTTCAAGAATATAACGGATTTATATTCTCGATCCTCGTAACAGATTTACGACGATCCTTTGGTTGAGAGTGTGATGGATTTACATTCTCGGTTCTTGCAACAGATTTGCGCTAACCTTCGATGTTCATTCAAAATAGCTTTTTTAACAAGATTTGGCATCAGTCCAAGATTCGGTAATCTTCTTTGATCAGCACATCGTGTAAAGTACGTCGTATAGACACGATGTAGGGTAAGCATGACGTTTGCATAATCAGGTCAATTCAAGAAAATACCATTACATAGCATGTGCATCACGACAGGATAGGTGCATCCATCCGTATGGCTACCTGCGCTCGTGTGTGTTTGATCCCTGCCCGAACTACGTCTTGGTCTGATTCCTGATGGGATACATAGGCAGCTCACCATCGAGCACGACAACCATGAACCGTTTGTATAGCCGTTTTCACAACGGGTTTTGTTTTTTCCTAAATTCGACAGTCTGGTCAAAGGCTTGTCTTCACACAGGCTTCGACATTCACTTATGGTACGCGTTGCTCCACAAGCTCTGTCGAAGAAAGGCAAACTGTTGACACCCCAATTTTGACCATACGTCGAATTAAGGGGAGTACAACCTCTAAGATCCAATGATGACAAGTGTCCGACTAATTTAGGACTTCCAAAGATGACTTAAACTCTTCCGAAAGCTCTTTTAAGTTAAAAACAAGAGAAAAAAGAGAGAAATTCAACATGAACCCCGAAAAACAAAGTCAACAGCTGACCTAGTGAAAAGTCAACGGGTCAAAAGAGAGTCAATCATAAAATTTTCGAATTTCAAGATGAAAAGTCCCGGTAATTGTTCATTGGGTCTCCCTTGTGCTAGAAATGATTTTTAAGAATTTTTAAATGAAAGGAATCATGGTGAAATCGAAAGGCTTTTAAAAAGAATTGTGCAGAAAATCGATATTTTGCCTTCGGAGGGAGAGTTGACTTTTTTTGCTTAAGGATTTTGATTTCTTGGATATTTTTACCGAATCCAAATGGGGGGTATTTCCTTAATTACATTTATTGTCTTAAGTAAATACATAAGTAAATACATAAATTAAGGTGCTGATTAGTGCTGAATTGCAGTGCAGCGGCAGTCGGGGTGCACGAACGGCAGTCAGCGACTGCCGGTGCGGCACTCCGAGTGCCGCCCGACATTCAGCAAGTGCCGCCCGGCTTTCACTGAGTGCCGCTAGGTTTCATCAAGTGCCGCGTTTTTGTGACAGTTTTCCAAAAGTAGGTCTGTTCACATCCCGAAAAGTGGCGGCGGGAATTAGGGTTTTGGCTGCGAATTTCGCAAAATATCCCCCTAATGATTGCCTATAAATAGGGATGAATATCCCTTTGTTTAAGAGAGACAAAAAATGGAAGTTTAGAATGTTAGGATTTTCATGTTGATTCTCACCTAAAATTTTCCAAATCTAGAGAGAAATTAGAGAGATTTTGAAAAGTTGAAATGAATTTGAGCCCGCGGGCTCCAGATTTTGAAAAGTTGAAATCAATTTGAGCCCGCGGGCTCCAGATTTTGAAAAGTTGAAATGAATTTGAGCCCGCGGGCTCCAGATTTTGAAAAGTTAAAATGAATTTGAGCCCGCGGGATCCAGATTTTGAAAAGTTAAAATGAATTTGAGCCCGCGGGCTCCAAATTTTGAAAAGTTGAAATGAATTTGAGCCCGCGGGCTCCAGATTTTGAAAAGTTGAAATGAATTTGAGCCCACGGGCTCCAGATTTTGAAAACTTGAAATGAATTTGAGCCCGCGGGCTCCAGATTTTGAAAAGTTGAAATGAATTTGAGCCCGCGGGCTCCCAATTTGGAAAATTTGAAGATAAATTTAAGCCATCAGGCTCCCAAACTATGACCTCGTTTTGAGAATATAACGAATTTATATTCTCGATCCTCGTAACAGATTTACGACGATCCTTTGTTTGAGAATGTGACAAATTTACATTCTCGGTTCTCGCAACGGATTTGCGCTAACCCTCATTTTGAGAATATAACGAATTTATATTCTCTATCCTCGTAACAGATTTACGACAATCCTTTGTTTGAGAATGTGACGGATTTACATTCTCGGTTCTTGCAGCGGATTTGCGCTAACCCTCGTTTTGAGAATATAACGAATTTATATTCTCGATCTTTGTAACAGATTTACGACGATCCTTTGTTTGAGAATGTGACGGATTTACATTCTCGGTTCTTGCAGCGGATTTGCGTTAACCCTCATTTCAAGAATATAACGGATTTATATTCTCGATCCTCGTAACAGATTTACGACGATCCTTTGGTTGAGAGTGTGACGGATTTACATTCTCGGTTCTTGCAACAGATTTGCGCTAACCTTCGATGTTCATTCAAAAATAGCTTTTTTAACAAGATTTGGAATCAGTCCAAGATTCGGTAATCTTCTTTGATCAGCACATCGTGTAAAGTACGTCGTATAGACACGATGTAGGGTAAGCATGACGTTTGCATAATCAGGTCAATTCAAGAAAATACCATTGCATAGCATGTGCATCACGACAGGATAGGTGCATCCATCCGTATGGCTACCTGCGCTCGTGTGTGTTTGATCCCTGCCCAAACTACGTCTTGGTCTGATTCCTGATGGGATACATAGGCAGCTAACCATCGAGCACGACAACCATGAACCGTTTGTATAGCCGTTTTCGCAACGGGTTTTGTTTTTTCCTAAATTCGACAGTCTGGTCAAAGGCTTGTCTTCACACAGGCTTCGACATTCACTTATGGTACGCGTTGCTCCACAAGCTCTGTCGAAGAGGGGCAAACTGTTGACACCCCAATTTTGACCATACGTCGAATTAAGGGGTGTACAACCTCTAAGATCCAATGATGACAAGTGTCCGACTAATTTAGGACTTCCAAAGATGACTTAAACTCTTCCGAAAGCTCTTTTAAGTTAAAAACAAGAGAAAAAAGAGAGAAATTCAACATGAACCCCGAAAAACAAAGTCAACAGCTGACCTAGTGAAAAGTCAACGGGTCAAAAGAGAGTCAATCATAAAATTTTCGAATTTCAAGATGAAAAGTCCCGGTAATTGTTCATTGGGTCTCCCTTGTGCTAGAAATGATTTTTAAGAATTTTTAAATGAAAGGAATCATGGTGTAATCGAAAGGCTTTTAAAAAGAATTGTGCAGAAAATCGATATTTTGCCTTCGGAGGGAGAGTTGACTTTTTTTCCTTAAGGATTTTGATTTCTTGGATATTTTTATCGAATCCAAATGGGGGGTATTTCCTTAATTACATTTATTGTCTTAAGTAAATACATAAGTAAATACATAAATTAAACAACATTTACTTAAATGACATGAAATGAAATTAAGGTGCTGATTAGTGCTGAATTGCAGTGCAGCGGCAGTCGGGGTGCACGAACGGCAGTTGCCGAGTGCCGCCCGACATTCAGCAAGTGCTGCCCGGCTTTCACTGAGTGCCGCTAGGTTTCATCAAGTGCCGCGTTTTTGTGACAGTTTTCCAAAAGTAGGTCTGTTCACATCCCGAAAAGTGGCGGCGGGAATTAGGGTTTTGGCTGCGAATTTCGCAAAATATCCCCCTAATGATTGCCTATAAATAGGGATGAATATCCCTTTGTTTAAGAGAGGCAAAAAATGGAAGTTTAGAATGTTAGGATTTTCATGTTGATTCTCACCTAAAATTTTCCAAATCTAGAGAGAAATTAGAGAGATTTTGAAAAGTTGAAATGAATTTGAGCCCGCGGGCTCCAGATTTTGAAAAGTTGAAATCAATTTGAGCCCGCGGGCTCCAGATTTTGAAAAGTTGAAATGAATTTGATCCCGCGGGCTCCAGATTTTGAAAAGTTAAAATGAATTTGAGCCCGCGGGCTCCAGATTTTGAAAAGTTAAAATGAATTTGAGCCCGCGGGCTCCAAATTTTGAAAAGTTGAAATGAATTTGAGCCCGCGGGCTCCAGATTTTGAAAAGTTGAAATGAATTTGAGCCCACGGGCTCCAGATTTTGAAAAGTTGAAATGAATTTGAGCCCGCGGGCTCCCAATTTGGAAAATTTGAAGATAAATTTAAGCCTGCAGGCTCCCAAACTATGACCTCGTTTTGAGAATATAACGAATTTATATTCTCGATCCTCGTAACAGATTTACGACGATCCTTTGTTTGAGAATGTAACAAATTTACATTCTCGGTTCTCGCAACGGATTTGCGCTAACCCTCATTTTGAGAATATAACGAATTTATATTCTCGATCCTCGTAACAGATTTACGACAATCCTTTGTTTGAGAATGTGACGGATTTACATTCTCGGTTCTTGCAGCGGATTTGCGCTAACCCTCGTTTTGAGAATATAACGAATTTATATTCTCGATCTTTGTAACAGATTTACGACGATCCTTTGTTTGAGAATGTGACGGATTTACATTCTCGGTTCTTGCAACAGATTTGCGTTAACCCTCGTTTCAAGAATATAACGGATTTATATTCTCGATCCTCGTAACAGATTTACGACGATCCTTTGTTTGAGAGTGTGACGGATTTACATTCTCGGTTCTTGCAACGGATTTGCGCTAACCTTCGATGTTCATTCAAAAATAGCTTTCTTAACAAGATTTGGCATCAGTCCAAGATTCGGTAATTTTCTTTGATCAGCACATCGTGTAAAGTACGTCGTATAGACACGATGTAGGGTAAGCATGACGTTTGCATAATCAGGTCAATTCAAGAAAATACCATTGCATAGCATGTGCATCACGACAGGATAGGTGCATCCATCCGTATGGCTACCTGCGCTCGTGTGTGTTTGATCCCTGCCCGAACTACGTCTTGGTCTGATTCCTGATGGGATACATAGGCAGCTCACCATCGAGCACCACAACCATGAACCGTTTGTATAGCCGTTTTCGCAACGGGTTTTGTTTTTTCCTAAATTCGACAGTCTAGTCAAAGGCTTGTCTTCACACAGGCTTCGACATTCACTTATGGTACGCGTTGCTCCACAAGCTCTGTCGAAGAGGGGCAAACCGTTGACACCCCAATTTTGACCATACGTCGAATTAAGGGGAGTACAACCTCTAAGATCCAATGATGACAAGTGTCCGACTAATTTAGGACTTCCAAATATGACTTAAACTCTTCCGAAAGCTCTTTTAAGTTAAAAACAAGAGAAAAAAGAGAGAAATTCAACATGAACCCCGAAAAACAAAGTCAAGAGCTGACCGAGTGAAAAGTTAACGGGTCAAAAGGGAGTCAATCATAAAATTTTCGAATTTCAAGATGAAAAGTCCCTGTAATTGTTCATTGGGTCTCCCTTGTGCTAGAAATGATTTTTAAGAATTTTTAAATGAAAGGAATCATGGTGAAATCGAAAGGCTTTTAAAAAGAATTGTGCAGAAAATAGATATTTTGCCTTCGGAGGGAGAGTTGACTTTTTTTCCTTAAGGATTTTGATTTTTTGGATATTTTTATCGAATCCAAATGGGGGGTATTTCCATAATTACATTTATTGTCTTAAGTAAATACATAAATTAAACGACATTTACTTAAATGACATGAAATGAAATTAAGGTGCTGATTAGTGCTGAATTGCAGTGCAGCGGCAGTCGGGGTGCACGAACGGCAGTCAGCGACTGCCGGTGCGGCACTCGGCGAGTGCCGCACGGCATTCAGCAAGTGCCGCCCGGCTTTCACTGAGTGCCGCTAGGTTTCATCAAGTGCCGCGTTTTTGTGACAGTTTTCCAAAAGTAGGTCTGTTCACATCCCGAAAAGTGGCGGCGGGAATTAGGGTTTTGGCTGCGAATTTCCCAAAATATCCCCCTAATGATTGCCTATAAATAGGGATGAATATCCCTTTGTTTAAGAGAGACAAAAAATGGAAGTTTAGAATGTTAGGATTTTCATGTTGATTCTCACCTAAAATTTTCCAAATCTAGAGAGAAATTAGAGAGATTTTGAAAAGTTGAAATGAATTTGAGCCCGCGGGCTCCAGATTTTGAAAAGTTGAAATCAATTTGAGCCCGCGGGCTCCAGATTTTGAAAAGTTAAAATGAATTTGAGCCCGCGGGCTCCAGATTTTGAAAAGTTAAAATGAATTTGAGCCCGCGGGCTCCAAATTTTGAAAAGTTGAAATGAATTTGAGCCCGCGGGCTCCAGATTTTGAAAAGTTGAAATGAATTTGAGCCCGTGGGATCCAGATTTTGAAAAGTTGAAATGAATTTGAGCCCGCGGGCTCCAGATTTTGGAAAGTTGAAATGAATTTGAGCCCGCAGGCTCCCAATTTGGAAAATTTGAAGATAAATTTAAGCCTGCATGCTCCCAAACTATGACCTCGTTTTGAGAATATAACGAATTTATATTCTCGATCCTCGTAACAGATTTACGACGATCCTTTGTTTGAGAATGTAACAAATTTACATTCTCGGTTCTCGCAACGGATTTGCGCTAACCCTCATTTTGAGAATATAACGAATTTATATTCTCGATCCTCGTAATAGATTTACGACGATCCTTTGTTTGAGAATGTGACGAATTTACATTCTCGGTTCTTACAGCGGATTTGCGCTAACCCTCGTTTTGAGAATATAACGAATTTATATTCTCGATCCTTGTAACAGATTTACGACGATCCTTTGTTTGAGAATGTGACGGATTTACATTCTCGGTTCTTGCAACGGATTTGCGTTAACCCTCGTTTCAAGAATATAACGGATTTATATTCTCGATCCTCGTAACAGATTTACAACGATCCTTTGGTTGAGAGTGTGACGGATTTACATTCTCGGTTCTTGCAACGGATTTGCGCTAACCTTCGATGTTCATTCAAAAATAGCTTTCTTAACAAGATTTGGCATCAGTCCAAGATTCGGTAATCTTCTTTGTTCAGCACATCGTGTAAAGTACGTCGTATAGACACGATGTAGGGTAAGCATGACGTTTGCATAATCAGGTCAATTCAAGAAAATACCATTGCATAGCATGTGCATCACGACAGGATAGGTGCATCCATCCGTATAGCTACCTGCGCTCTTGTGTGTTTGATCCCTGCCCGAACTACGTCTTGGTCTGATTCCTGATGGGATACATAGGCAGCTCACCATCGAGCACGACCACCATGAACCGTTTGTATAGCCGTTTTCGCAACGGGTTTTGTTTTTTCCTAAATTCGACAGTCTGGTCAAAGGCTTGTCTTCACACAGGCTTCGACATTCACTTATGGTACGCGTTGCTCCACAAGCTCTGTCGAAGAGGGGCAAACTGTTGACACCCCAATTTTGACCATACGTCAAATTAAGGGGAGTACAACCTCTAAGATCCAATGATGACAAGTGTCCGACTAATTTAGGACTTCCAAAGATGACTTAAACTCTTCCGAAAGCTCTTTCAAGTTAAAAACAAGAGAAAAAAGAGAGAAATTCAGCATGAACCCCGAAAAACAAAGTCAACAGCTGACCCAGTGAAAAGTCAACGGGTCAAAAGGCAGTCAATCATAAAATTTTCGAATTTCAAGATGAAAAGTCCCGGTTATTGTTCATTGGGTCTCCCTTATGCTAGAAATGAATTTTAAGAATTTTTAAATGAAAGGAATCATAGTGAAATCGAAAGACTTTTAAAAAGAATTGTGCAGAAAATCGATATTTTGCCTTCGGAGGGAGAGTTGACTTTTTTTCCTTAAGGATTTTGATTTTTTGGATATTTTTATCGAATCCAAATGGGGGTATTTACTTAATTACATTTATTGTCTTAAGTAAATACATAAGTAAATACATAAATTAAACGACATTTACTTAAATGACATGAAATGAAATTAAAGTGCTGATTAGTGCTGAATTGCAGTGCAGTGGCAGTCGGGGTGCACGAACGGCAGTCAGCGACTGCCGGTGCGGCACTCGGCGAGTGCCGCCCGGCATTCAGCAAGTGCCGCCCGGCTTTCACTGAGTGCCGCTAGGTTTCATCAAGTGCCGCATTTTTGTGACAGTTTTCGAAAAGTAGGTCGGTTCACATCCCGAAAAGTGGCGGCGGGAATTAGGGTTTTGGCTGCGAATTTCCCAAAATATCCCCCTAATGATTGCCTATAAATAGGGATGAATATCCCTTTGTTTAAGAGAGACAAAAAATGGAAGTTTATAATGTTAGGATTTTCATGTTGATTCTCACCTAAAATTTTCCAAATCTAGAGAGAAATTATAGAGATTTTGAAAAGTTGAAATGAATTTGAGCCCGCGGGCTCCAGATTTTGAAAAGTTAAAATGAATTTGAGCCCGCGGGCTCCAGATTTTGAAAAGTTAAAATGAATTTGAGCCCGCGGGCTCCAGATTTTGAAAAGTTGAAATGAATTTGAGCCCGCGGGCTCCAGATTTTGAAAAGTTGAAATGAATTTGAGCCCGCTGGCTCCCAATTTGGAAAATTTGAAGATAAAGTTAAGCCTGCAGGCTCCCAAACTATGACCTCGTTTTGAGAATATAACGAATTTAAATTCTCGATCCTCGTAACAGATTTACGACGATCCTTTGTTTGAGAATGTAACAAATTTACATTCTCGGTTCTCGCAACGGATTTGCGCTAACCCTCATTTTGAGAATATAACAAATTTATATTCTCGATCCTCATAACAGATTTACGACGATCCTTTGTTTGAGAATGTGACGGATTTACATTCTCGGTTCTTGCAGCGGATTTGCGCTAACCCTCGTTTTGAGAATATAACGAATTTATATTCTCGATCCTTGTAACATATTTACGACGATCCTTTGTTTGAGAATGTGACGGATTTACATTCTCGGTTCTTGCAACGGATTTGCGTTAACTCTCGTTTCAAGAATATAACGGATTTATATTCTCGATCCTCGTAACAGATTTACGACGATCCTTTGGTTGAGAGTGTGACGGATTTACATTCTCGGTTCTTGCAACAGATTTGCGCTAACCTTCGATGTTCATTCAAAAATAGCTTTCTTAACAAGATTTGGCATCAGTCCAAGATTCGGTAATCTTCTTTGATCAGCACATCGTGTAAAGTACGTCGTATAGACACGATGTAGGGTAAGCATGACGTTTGCATAATCAGGTCAATTCAAGAAAATACCATTGCATAGCATGTGCATCACGACAGGATAGGTGCATCCATCTGTATGGCTACCTGACTCGTGTGTGTTTGATCCCTGCCCGAACTACGTCTTGGTCTGATTCCTGATGGGATACATAGGCAGCTCACCATCGAGCACGACCACCATGAACCGTTTGTATAGCCGTTTTCGCAACGGGTTTTGTTTTTTCTAAATTCGACAGTCTGGTCAAAGGCTTGTCTTCACACAGGCTTCGACATTCACTTATGGTACGCGTTGCTCCACAAGCTCTGTCGAAGAGGGGCAAACATTTGACACCCTAATTTTGACCATACGTCGAATTAAGGGGAGTACAACCTCTAAGATCCAATGATGACAAGTGTCCGACTAATTTAGGACTTCCAAAGATGACTTAAACTCTTCCGAAAGCTCTTTCAAGTTAAAAACAAGAGAAAAAAGAGAGAAATTTAGCATGAACCCCGAAAAACAAAGTCAACAGCTGACCCAGTGAAAAGTCAACGGGTCAAAAGGGAGTCAATCATAAAATTTTTGAATTTCAAGATGAAAAGTCACAGTAATTGTTCATTGGGTCTCCCTTATGCTAGAAATGAATTTTAAGAATTTTTAAATGAAAGGAATCATAGTGAAATCGAAAGACTTTTAAAAAGAATTGTGCAGAAAATCGATATTTTGCCTTCGGAGGGAGAGTTGACTTTTTTTCCTTAAGGATTTAGATTTTTTGGATATTTTTATCGAATCCAAATGGGGGGTATTTCCTTAATTACATTTATTGTCTTAAGTTAATACATAAATTAAACGACATTTACTTAAATGACATGAAATGAAATTAAGGTGCTAATTAGTGCTGAATTGCAGTGCAGCGGCAGTCGGGGTGCACGAACGGCAGTCAGCGACTGCCGGTGCGGCACTCGGCGAGTGCCGCCCGGCATTCAGCAAGTGCCGCCCGGCTTTCACTGAGTGCCGCTAGGTTTCATCAAGTGCCGCGTTTTTGTGACAGTTTTCCAAAAGTAGGTCGATTCACATCCCGAAAAGTGGCAGCGGGAAATAGGGTTTTGGCTGCGAATTTCCCAAAATATCCCCCTAATGATTGCCTATAAATAGGGATGAATATCCCTTTGTTTAAGAGAGCCAAAAAATGGAAGTTTAGAATGTTAGGATTTTCATGTTGATTCTCACCTAAAATTTTCCAAATCTAGAGAGAAATTAGAGAGATTTTGAAAAGTTGAAATGAATTTGAGCCCGCGGGCTCCAGATTTTGAAAAGTTGAAATGAATTTGAGCCCGCGGGCTCCAGATTTTGAAAAGTTGAAATGAATTTGAGCCCGCGGGCTCCAGATTTTGAAAAGTTAAAATGAATTTGAGCCCGCGGGCTCCAGATTTTGAAAAGTTAAAATGCATTTGAGCCCGCGGGCTCCAAATTTTGAAAAGTTGAAATGAATTTGAGCCCGCGGGCTCCAGATTTTGAAAAGTTGAAATGAATTTGTGCCAGCGGGCTCCAGATTTTGAAAAGTTGAAATGAATTTGAGCCCGCGGGCTCCGGATTTGGAAAATTTGAAGATAAATTTAAGCCTGCATGCTCCCAAACTATGACCTCGTTTTGAGAATATAACGAATTTATATTCTCGATCCTTGTAACAGATTTACGACGATCCTTTGTTTGAGAATGTGACGGATTTACATTCTCGGTTCTTGCAACGGATTTGCGTTAACCCTCGTTTCAAGAATATAACGGATTTATATTCTCGATCCTCGTAACAGATTTACGACGATCCTTTGGTTGAGAGTGTGACGGATTTACATTCTCGGTTCTTGCAACGGATTTGCGCTAACCTTCGATGTTCATTCAAAAATAGCTTTCTTAACAAGATTTGGCATCAGTCCAAGATTCGGTAATCTTCTTTGATCAGTACATCGTGTAAAGTACGTCGTATAGACACGATGTAGGGTAAGCATGACGTTTGCATAATCAGGTCAATTCAAGAAAATACCATTGCATAGCATGTGCATCACGACAGGATAGGTGCATCCATCCGTATAGCTACCTGCGCTCGTGTGTGTTTGATCCCTGCCCGAACTACGTCTTGGTCTGATTCCTGATGGGATACATAGGCAGCTCACCATCGAACACGACCACCATGAACCGTTTGTATAGCCGTTTTCGCAACGGGTTTTGTTTTTTCCTAAATTCGACAGTCTGGTCAAAGGCTTGTCTTCACACAGGCTTCGACATTCACTTATGGTATGCGTTGCTCTACAAGCTCTGTCGAAGAGGGGCAAACTGTTGACACCCCAATTTTGACCATACGTCAAATTAAGGGGAGTACAACCTCTAAGCTCCATTGATGACAAGTGTCCGACTAATTTAGGACTTCCAAAGATGACTTAAACTCTTCCGAAAGCTCTTTCAAGTTAAAAACAAGAGAAAAAAGAGAGAAATTCAGCATGAACCCCGAAAAACAAAGTCAACAGCTGACCTAGTGAAAAGTCAACGGGTCAAAAGGGAGTCAATCATAAAATTTTTGAATTTCAAGATGAAAAGTCCCGGTAATTGTTCATTGGGTCTCCCTTGTGCTAGAAATGATTTTTAAGAATTTTTAAATGAAAGGAATCATGGTGAAATCGAAAGGCTTTTAAAAAGAATTGTGCAGAAAATAGATATTTTGCCTTCGGAGGGAGAGTTGACTTTTTTTCCTTAAGGATTTTGATTTTTTGGATATTTTTATCGAATCCAAATGGGGGGTATTTCCTTAATTACATTTATTGTCTTAAGTAAATACATAAGTAAATACATAAATTAAACGACATTTACTTAAATGACATGAAATGAAATTAAGGTGCTGATTAGTGCTGAATTGCAGTGCAGCGGCAGTCGGGGTGCACGAACGGCAGTCAGCGACTGCCGGTGCGGCACTCGGCGAGTGCCGCACGGCATTCAACAAGTGCCGCCTAGCTTTCACTGAGTGCCGCTAGGTTTCATCAAGTGCCGCATTTTTGTGACAGTTTTCCAAAAGTAGGTATGTTCACATCCCGAAAAGTGGCGGCGGGAATTAGGGTTTTGGCTGCGAATTTCCCAAAATATCCCCCTAATGATTTCCTATAAATAGGGATGAATATCCCTTTGTTTAAGAGAGACAAAAAATGGAAGTTTAGAATGTTAGGATTTTCATGTTGATTCTCACCTAAAATTTTCCAAATCTAGAGAGAAATTAGAGAGATTTTGAAAAGTTGAAATGAATTTGAGCCCGCGAGCTCCAGATTTTGAAAAGTTGAAATCAATTTGAGCCCGCGGGCTCCAGATTTTGAAAAGTTAAAATGAATTTGAGCCCGCGGGCTCCAGATTTTGAAAAGTTAAAATGAATTTGAGCCCGCGGGCTCCAAATTTTGAAAAGTTGAAATGAATTTGAGCCCGCGGGCTCCAGATTTTGAAAAGTTGAAATGAATTTGAGCCCGTGGGCTCCAGATTTTGAAAAGTTGAAATGAATTTGAGCCCGCGGGCTCCAGATTTTGAAAAGTTGAAATGAATTTGAGCCCGCGGGCTCCCAATTTGGAAAATTTGAAGATAAATTTAAGCCTGCATGCTCCCAAACTATGACCTCGTTTTGAGAATATAACGAATTTATATTCTCGATCCTTGTAAAAGATTTACGACGATCCTTTGTTTGAGAATGTGACGGATTTACATTCTCGGTTCTTGCAACGGATTTGCGTTAACCCTCGTTTCAAGAATATAACGGATTTATATTCTCGATCCTCGTAACAGATTTACGACGATCCTTTGGTTGAGAGTGTGACGGATTTACATTCTCGGTTCTTGCAACGGATTTGCGCTAACCTTCGATGTTCATTCAAAAATAGCTTTCTTAACAAGATTTGGCATCAGTCCAAGATTCGGTAATCTTCTTTGATCAGTACATCGTGTAAAGTACGTCGTATAGACACGATGTAGGGTAAGCATGACGTTTGCATAATCAGGTCAATTCAAGAAAATACCATTGCATAGCATGTGCATCACGACAGGATAGGTGCATCCATCCGTATAGCTACCTGCGCTCGTGTGTGTTTGATCCCTGCCCGAACTACGTCTTGGTCTGATTCCTGATGGGATACATAGGCAGCTCACCATCGAACACGACCACCATGAACCGTTTGTATAGCCGTTTTCGCAACGGGTTTTGTTTTTTCCTAAATTCGACAGTCTGGTCAAAGGCTTGTCTTCACACAGGCTTCGACATTCACTTATGGTATGCGTTGCTCTACAAGCTCTGTCGAAGAGGGGCAAACTGTTGACACCCCAATTTTGACCATACGTCAAATTAAGGGGAGTACAACCTCTAAGCTCCATTGATGACAAGTGTCCGACTAATTTAGGACTTCCAAAGATGACTTAAACTCTTCCGAAAGCTCTTTCAAGTTAAAAACAAGAGAAAAAAGAGAGAAATTCAGCATGAACCCCGAAAAACAAAGTCAACAGCTGACCTAGTGAAAAGTCAACGGGTCAAAAGGGAGTCAATCATAAAATTTTTGAATTTCAAGATGAAAAGTCCCGGTAATTGTTCATTGGGTCTCCCTTGTGCTAGAAATGATTTTTAAGAATTTTTAAATGAAAGGAATCATGGTGAAATCGAAAGGCTTTTAAAAAGAATTGTGCAGAAAATAGATATTTTGCCTTCGGAGGGAGAGTTGACTTTTTTTCCTTAAGGATTTTGATTTTTTGGATATTTTTATCGAATCCAAATGGGGGGTATTTCCTTAATTACATTTATTGTCTTAAGTAAATACATAAGTAAATACATAAATTAAACGACATTTACTTAAATGACATGAAATGAAATTAAGGTGCTGATTAGTGCTGAATTGCAGTGCAGCGGCAGTCGGGGTGCACGAACGGCAGTCAGCGACTGCCGGTGCGGCACTCGGCGAGTGCCGCACGGCATTCAACAAGTGCCGCCTAGCTTTCACTGAGTGCCGCTAGGTTTCATCAAGTGCCGCATTTTTGTGACAGTTTTCCAAAAGTAGGTATGTTCACATCCCGAAAAGTGGCGGCGGGAATTAGGGTTTTGGCTGCGAATTTCCCAAAATATCCCCCTAATGATTTCCTATAAATAGGGATGAATATCCCTTTGTTTAAGAGAGACAAAAAATGGAAGTTTAGAATGTTAGGATTTTCATGTTGATTCTCACCTAAAATTTTCCAAATCTAGAGAGAAATTAGAGAGATTTTGAAAAGTTGAAATGAATTTGAGCCCGCGAGCTCCAGATTTTGAAAAGTTGAAATCAATTTGAGCCCGCGGGCTCCAGATTTTGAAAAGTTAAAATGAATTTGAGCCCGCGGGCTCCAGATTTTGAAAAGTTAAAATGAATTTGAGCCCGCGGGCTCCAAATTTTGAAAAGTTGAAATGAATTTGAGCCCGCGGGCTCCAGATTTTGAAAAGTTGAAATGAATTTGAGCCCGTGGGCTCCAGATTTTGAAAAGTTGAAATGAATTTGAGCCCGCGGGCTCCAGATTTTGAAAAGTTGAAATGAATTTGAGCCCGCGGGCTCCCAATTTGGAAAATTTGAAGATAAATTTAAGCCTGCATGCTCCCAAACTATGACCTCGTTTTGAGAATATAACGAATTTATATTCTCGATCCTTGTAAAAGATTTACGACGATCCTTTGTTTGAGAATGTGACGGATTTACATTCTCGGTTCTTGCAACGGATTTGCGTTAACCCTCGTTTCAAGAATATAACGGATTTATATTCTCGATCCTCGTAACAGATTTACGACGATCCTTTGGTTGAGAGTGTGACGGATTTACATTCTCGGTTCTTGCAACGGATTTGCGCTAACCTTCGATGTTCATTCAAAAATAGCTTTCTTAACAAGATTTGGCATCAGTCCAAGATTCGGTAATCTTCTTTGATCAGTACATCGTGTAAAGTACGTCGTATAGACACGATGTAGGGTAAGCATGACGTTTGCATAATCAGGTCAATTCAAGAAAATACCATTGCATAGCATGTGCATCACGACAGGATAGGTGCATCCATCCGTATAGCTACCTGCGCTCGTGTGTGTTTGATCCCTGCCCGAACTACGTCTTGGTCTGATTCCTGATGGGATACATAGGCAGCTCACCATCGAACACGACCACCATGAACCGTTTGTATAGCCGTTTTCGCAACGGGTTTTGTTTTTTCCTAAATTCGACAGTCTGGTCAAAGGCTTGTCTTCACACAGGCTTCGACATTCACTTATGGTATGCGTTGCTCTACAAGCTCTGTCGAAGAGGGGCAAACTGTTGACACCCCAATTTTGACCATACGTCAAATTAAGGGGAGTACAACCTCTAAGCTCCATTGATGACAAGTGTCCGACTAATTTAGGACTTCCAAAGATGACTTAAACTCTTCCGAAAGCTCTTTCAAGTTAAAAACAAGAGAAAAAAGAGAGAAATTCAGCATGAACCCCGAAAAACAAAGTCAACAGCTGACCCAGTGAAAAGTCAACGGGTCAAAAGGGTGTCAATCATAAAATTTTCGAATTTCAAGATGAAAAGTCCCGGTAATTGTTCATTGGGTCTCCCTTATGCTAGAAATGAATTTTAAGAATTTTTAAATGAAAGGAATCATAGTGAAATCGAAAGACTTTTAAAAAGAATTGTGCAGAAAATCGATATTTTGCCTTCGGAGGGAGAGTTGACTTTTTTTCCTTAAGGATTTTGATTTTTTGGATATTTTTATCGAATCCAAATGGGGGTATATACTTAATTACATTTATTGTCTTAAGTAAATACATAAGTAAATACATAAATTAAACGACATTTACTTAAATGACATGAAATGAAATTAAAGTGCTGATTAGTGCTGAATTACAGTGCAGCGGCAGTCGGGGTGCACGAACGGCAGTCAGCGACTGCCGGTGCGGCACTCGGCGAGTCCCGCCCGGCATTCAGCAAGTGCCGCCCGGCTTTCACTGAGTGCCGCTAGGTTTCATCAAGTGCCGCATTTTTGTGACAGTTTTCCAAAAGTAGGTCGGTTCACATCCCGAAAAGTGGCGGCGGGAATTAGGGTTTTGGCTGCGAATTTCCCAAAATATCCCCCTAATGATTGCCTATAAATAGGGATGAATATCCCTTTGTTTAAGAGAGACAAAAAATGGAAGTTTAGAATGTTAGGATTTTCATGTTGATTCTCACCTAAAATTTTCCAAATCTAGAGAGAAATTAGAGAGATTTTTAAAAGTTGAAATGAATTTGAGCCCGCGGGCTCCAGATTTTGAAAAGTTAAAATGAATTTGAGTCCGCGGGCTCCAGATTTTGAAAAGTTGAAATGAATTTGAGCCCGCGGGCTCTAGATTTTGAAAAGTTGAAATGAATTTTAGCCCGCGGGCTCCAGATTTTGAAAAGTTGAAATGAATTTGAGCCCGCGGGCTCCCAATTTGGAAAATTTGAAGATAAAGTTAAGCCTGCAGGCTCCCAAACTATGACCTCGTTTTGAGAATATAACGAATTTATATTCTCGATCCTCGTAATAGATTTACGACGATCCTTTGTTTGATAATGTAACAAATTTACATTCTCGGTTCTCGCAACGGATTTGCGCTAACCCTCATTTTGAGAATATAACGAATTTATATTCTCGATCCTCGTAACAGATTTACGACGATCCTTTGTTTGAGAATGTGACGGATTTACATTCTCGGTTCTTGCAGCGGATTTGCGCTAACCCTCGTTTTGAGAATATAACGAATTTATATTCTCGATCCTTGTAACAGATTTACGATGATCCTTTGTTTGAGAATGTGACGGATTTACATTCTCGGTTCTTGCAACGGATTTGCGTTAACCCTCGTTTCAAAAATATAACGGATTTATATTCTCGATCCTCGTAACAGATTTACGACGATCCTTTGGTTGAGAGTGTGACGGATTTACATTCTCGGTTCTTGCAATAGATTTGCGCTAACCTTCGATGTTCATTCAAAAATAGCTTTCTTAACAAGATTTGGCATCAGTCCAAGATTCGGTAATCTTCTTTGATCAGCACATCGTGTAAAGTACGTCGTATAGACACGATGTAGGGTAAGCATGACGTTTGCATAATCAGGTCAATTCAAGAAAATACCATTGCATAGCATGTGCATCACGACAGGATAGGTGCATCCATCCGTATGGCTACCTGCGCTCGTGTGTGTTTGATCCCTGCCCGAACTACGTCTTGGTCTGATTCCTGATGGGATACATAGGCAGCTCACCATCGAGCACGACCACCATGAACCGTTTGTATAGCCGTTTTCGTAACGGGTTTTGTTTTTTCCTAAATTCGACAGTCTGGTCAAAGGCTTGTCTTCACACAGGCTTCGACATTCACTTATGGTACGCGTTGCTCCACAAGCTCTGTCGAAGAGGGGCAAACTGTTGACACCCTAATTTTGACCATACGTCGAATTAAGGGGAGTACAACCTCTAAGATCCAATGATGACAAGTGTCCGACTAATTTAGGACTTCCAAAGATGACTTAAACTCTTCCGAAAGCTCTTTCAAGTTAAAAACAAGAGAAAAAAGAGAGAAATTTAGCATGAACCCCGAAAAACAAAGTCAACAGCTGACCCAGTGAAAAGTCAACGGGTCAAAAGGGAGTCAATCATAAAATTTTTCATTGGGTCTCCCTTATGCTAGAAATGAATTTTAAGAATTTTTAAATGAAAGGAATCATAGTGAAATCGAAAGACTTTTAAAAAGAATTGTGCAGAAAATCGATATTTTGCCTTCGGAGGGAGAGTTGACTTTTTTTCCTTAAGGATTTAGATTTTTTGGATATTTTTATCGAATCCAAATGGGGGTATTTCCTTAATTACATTTATTGTCTTAAGTAAATACATAAATTAAACGACATTTACTTAAATGACATGAAATGAAATTATGGTGCTGATTAGTGCTGAATTGCAGTGCAGCGGCAGTCGGTGTGCACGAACGGCAGTCAGCGACTGCCGGTGCGGCACTCGGCGAGTGCCGCCCGGCATTCAGCAAGTGCCGCCCGGCTTTCACTGAGTGCCGCTAGGTTTCATCAAGTGCCGCATTTTTGTGACAGTTTTCCAAAAGTAGGTCGGTTCACATCCCGAAAAGTGGCGGCGGGAAATAGGGTTTTGGCTGCGAATTTCCCAAAATAACCCCCTAATGATTGCCTATAAATAGGGATGAATATCCCTTTGTGTAAGAGAGCCAAAAAATGGATGTTTAGAATGTTAGGATTTTCATGTTGATTCTCACCTAAAATTTTCCAAATCTAGAGAGAAATTAGAGAGATTTTGAAAAGTTGAAATGAATTTGAGCCCGCGGGCTCCAGATTTTGAAAAGTTAAAATGAATTTGAGCCCGCGGGCTCCAGATTTTGAAAAGTTGAAATGAATTTGAGCCCGCGGGCTCCAGATTTTGAAAAGTTAAAATGAATTTGAGCCCGCGGGCTCCAGATTTTTAAAAGTTAAAATGAATTTGAGCCCGCGGGCTCCAAATTTTGAAAAGTTGAAATGAATTTGAGCCCGCGGGCTCCAGATTTTGAAAAGTTGAAATGAATTTGTGCCCGCGGGCTCCAGATTTTGAAAAGTTGAAATGAATTTGAGCCCGCGGGCTCCGGATTTTGAAAAGTTGAAATGAATTTGAGCCCGCGGGCTCCCAATTTGGAAAATTTGAAGAAAAGTTTAAGCCTGTAGGCTCCCAAACTATGACCTCGTTTTGAGAATATAACGAATTTATATTCTCGATCCTCGTAACAGATTTACGACGATCCTTTGTTTGAGAATGTAACAAATTTACATTCTCGGTTCCCGCAACGGATTTGCGCTAACCCTCATTTTGAGAATATAACGAATTTATATTCTCGATCCTCGTAATAGATTTACGACGATCCTTTGTTTGAGAATGTGACGGATTTACATTCTCGGTTCTTGCAGCGGATTTGCGCTAACCCTCGTTTTGAGAATATAACGAATTTATATTCTCGATCCTTGTAACAGATTTACGACGATCCTTTGTTTGAGAATGTGACGGATTTACATTCTCGGTTCTTGCAACGGATTTGCGTTAACCCTCGTTTCAAGAATATAACGGATTTATATTCTCGATCCTCGTAACAGATTTACGACGATCCTTTGGTTGAGAGTGTGACGGATTTACATTCTCGGTTCTTGCAACGGATTTGCGCTAACCTTCGATGTTCATTCAAAAATAGCTTTCTTAACAAGATTTGGCATCAGTCCAAGATTCGGTAATCTTCTTTGATCAGCACATCGTGTAAAGTACGTCGTATAGACACGATGTAGGGTAAGCATGACGTTTGCATAATCAGGTCAATTCAAGAAAATACCATTGCATAGCATGAGCATCACGACAGGATAGGTGCATCCATCCGTATGGCTACCTGCGCTCGTGTGTGTTTGATCCCTGCCCGAACTACGTCTTGGTCTGATTCCTGATGGGATACATAGGCAGCTCACCATCGAGCACGACAACCATGAACCGTTTGTATAGCCGTTTTCACAACGGGTTTTGTTTTTTCCTAAAATCGACAGTCTGGTCAAAGGCTTGTCTTCACACAGGCTTCGACATTCACTTATGGTACACGTTGCTCCACAAGCTCTGTCGAAGAGGGGCAAACCGTTGACACCCCAATTTTGACCATACGTCGAATTAAGGGGAGTACAACCTCTAAGATCCAATGATGACAAGTGTCCGACTAATTTAGGACTTCCAAAGATGACTTAAACTCTTCCGAAAGCTCTTTTAAGTTAAAAACAAGAGAAAAAAGATAGAAATTCAACATGAACCCCGAAAAACAAAGTCAACAGCTGACCTAGTGAAAAGTCAACGGGTCAAAAGGGAGTCAATCATAAAATTTTCGAATTTCAAGATGAAAAGTCCCGGTAATTGTTCATTGGGTCTCCCTTGTGCTAGAAATGATTTTTAAGAATTTTTAAATGAAAGGAATCATGGTGAAATCGAAAGGCTTTTAAAAAGAATTGTGCAGAAAATAGATATTTTGCCTTCGGAGGGAGAGTTGACTTTTTTTCCTTAAGGATTTTGATTTTTTGGATATTTTTATCGAATCCAAATGGGGGGTATTTCCTTAATTACATTTATTGTCTTATGTAAATACATAAGTAAATACATAAATTAAACGACATTTACTTAAATGACATGAAATGAAATTAAGGTGCTGATTAGTGCTGAATTGCAGTGCAGCGGCAGTCGGGGTGCACGAATGGCAGTCAGCGACTGCCGGTGCAGCACTCGGCGAGTGCCGCCCGGCATTCAGCAAGTGCCGCCCGGCTTTCACTGAGTGCCGCTAGGTTTCATCAAGTGCCGAATTTTTGTGACAGTTTTCCAAAAGTAGGTCGGTTCACATCCCGAAAAGTGGCGGCGGGAATTAGGGATTTGGCTGCGAATTTCCCAAAATATCCCCCTAATGATTGCCTATAAATAGGGATGAATATCCCTTTGTTTAAGAGAGACAAAAAATGGAAGTTTAGAATGTTAGGATTTTCATGTTGATTCTCACCTAAAATTTTCCAAATCTAGAGAGATATTAGAGAGATTTTGAAAAGTTGAAATGAATTTGAGCCCGCGGGCTCCAGATTTTGAAAAGTTGAAATCAATTTGAGCCCGCGGGCTCTAGATTTTGAAAAGTTGAAATGAATTTGAGCCTGCGGGCTCCAGATTTTGAAAAGTTAAAATGAATTTGAGCCCGCGGGCTCCAGATTTTGAAAAGTTAAAATGAATTTGAGCCCGCAGGCTCCAGATTTTGAAAAGTTAAAATGAATTTGAGCCCGCAGGCTCCAGATTTTGAAAAGTTGAAATGAATTTGAGCCCGCGGGCTCCCAATTTGGAAAATTGGAAGATAAATTTAAGCCTGCAGGCTCCCAAACTATGACCTCGTTTTGAGAATATAACGAATTTATATTCTCGATCCTCGTAACAGATTTACGACGATCATTTGTTTGAGAATGTAACAAATTTACATTCTCGGTTCTCGCAACGAATTTGCGCTAACCCTCATTTTGAGAATATAACGAATTTATATTCTCGATCCTCGTAACAGATTTACGACAATCCTTTGTTTGAGAATGTGACGGATTTACATTCTCGGTTCTTGCAGCGGATTTGCGCTAACCCTCGTTTTGAGAATATAACGAATTTATATTCTCGATCCTTGTAACATATTTACGATGATCCTTTGTTTGAGAATGTGACGGATTTACATTCTCGGTTCTGGCAACGGATTTGCGTTAACCCTCGTTTCAAGAATATAACGGATTTATATTCTCGATCCTCGTAACAGATTTACGACGATCCTTTGTTTGAGAGTGTGACGGATTTACATTCTCGGTTCTTGCAACGGATATGCGCTAACCTTCGATGTTCATTCAAAAATAGCTTTCTTAACAAGATTTGGCATCAGTCCAAGATTCGGTAATCTTCTTTGATCAGCACATCGTGTAAAGTACGTCGTATAGACACGATGTAGGGTAAGCATGACGTTTGCATAATCAGGTCAATTCAAGAAAATACCATTGCATAGCATGTGCATCACGACAGGATAGGTGCATCCATCCGTATGGCTACCTGCGCTCGTGTGTGTTTGATCCCTGCCCGAACTACGTCTTGGTCTGATTCCTGATGGGATACATAGGCAGCTCACCATCGAGCACGACCACCATGAACCGTTGGTATAGCCGTTTTCGCAACGGGTTTTGTTTTTTCCTAAATTCGACAGTCTGGTCAAAGGCTTGTCTTCACACAGGCTTCGACATTCACTTATGGTACGCGTTGCTCCACAAGCTCTGTCGAAGAGGGGCAAACTGTTGACACCCCAATTTTGACCATACGTCGAATTATGGGGAGTACAACCTCTAAGATCCAATGATGACAAGTGTCCGACTAATTTAGGACTTCCAAAGATGACTTAAACTCTTCCGAAAGCTCTTTTAAGTTAAAAACAAGAGAAAAAAGAGAGAAATTCAGCATGTACCCCGAAAAACAAAGTCAACAGCTAACCCAGTGAAAAGTTAACGGGTCAAAAGGGAATCAATCATAAAATTTTCGAATTTCAAGATGAAAAGTCCCGGTAATTGTTCATTGGGTCTCCCTTGTGCTAGAAATGATTTTTAAGAATTTTTAAATGAAAGGAATCATGGTGAAATCGAAAGGCTTTTAAAAAGAATTGTTCAGAAAATCGAAATTTTGCCTTCGGAGGGAGAGTTGACTTTTTTTCCTTAAGGATTTTGATTTTTTGGATATTTTTATCGAATCCAAATGGGGGGTATTTCCTTAATTACATTTATTGTCTTAAGTAAATACATAAGTAAATACATAAATTAAATGACATAAAATGAAATTAAGGTGCTGATTAGTGCTGAATTGCAGTGCAGCGGCAGTCGGGGTGCACGAACGGCAGTCAGCGACTGCCGGTGCGGCACTCGGCGAGTGCCGCCCGGCATTCAGCAAGTGCCGCCCGGCTTTCACTGAGTGCCGCTAGGTTTCATCAAGTGCCGCGTTTTTGTGACAGTTTTCCAAAAGTAGGTCGGTTCACATCCCGAAAAGTGGCGGCGGGAATTAGGGTTTTGGCTGCGAATTTCCCAAAATATCCCCTTAATGATTGCCTATAAATAGGGATGAATATCCCTTTGTTTAAGAGAGACAAAAAATGGAAGTTTAGAATGTTAGGATTTTCATGTTGATTCTCACCTAAAATTTTCCAAATCTAGAGAGAAATTAGAGAGATTTTGAAAAGTTGAAATGAATTTGAGCCCGCGGGCTCCAGATTTTGAAAAGTTGAAATCAATTTGAGCCCGCGGGCTCCAGATTTTGAAAAGTTGAAATGAATTTGAGCCCGCGGGCTCCAGATTTTGAAAAGTTAAAATGAATTTGAGCCCGCGGGCTCCAGATTTTGAAAAGTTAAAATGAATTTGAGCCCGCGGGCTCCAAATTTTGCAAAGTTGAAATGAATTTGAGCCCGCGGGCTCCAGATTTTGAAAAGTTGAAATGAATTCGAGCCCGCGGGCTCCCAATTTGGAAAATTTGAAGAGAAATTTAAGCCTGCAGGCTCCCAAACTATGACCTCGTTTTGAGAATATAACGAATTTATATTCTCGATCCTCGTAACAGATTTACGACGATCCTTTATTTCAGAATGTAACAAATTTACATTCTCGGTTCTCGCAACAGATTTGCGCTAACCCTCATTTTGAGAATATAACGAATTTATATTCTCGATCCTCGTAACAGATTTACGATGATCCTTTGTTTGAGAATGTGACGGATTTACATTCTCGGTTCTTGCAGCGGATTTGCGCTAACCCTCGTTTTGAGAATATAATGAATTTATATTCTCGATCTTTGTAACAGATTTACGACGATCCTTTGTTTGAGAATGTGACGGATTTACATTCTCGGTTCTTGCAACGGATTTGCATTAACCCTTGTTTCAAGAATATAATGGATTTATATTCTCGATCCTCGTAACAGATTTACGACGATCCTTTGTTTGAGAGTGTGACGGATTTACATTCTCGGTTCTTGCAACGGATTTGCGCTAACCTTCGATGTTCATTCAAAAATAGCTTTCTTAACAAGATTTGGCATCAGTCCAAGATTCGGTAATCTTCTTTGATCAGCACATCGTGTAAAGTACGTCGTATAGACACGATGTAGGGTAAGCATGACGTTTGCATAATCAGGTCAATTCAAGAAAATACCATTGCATAGCATGTGCATCACGACAGGATAGGTGCATCCATCCGTATGGCTACCTGCGCTCGTGTGTGTTTGATCCCTGCCCGAACTACGTCTTGGTCTTATTCCTGATGGGATACATAGGCAGCTCACCATCGAGCACGACCACCATGAACCGTTTGTATAGCCGTTTTCGCAACGGGTTTTGTTTTTTCCTAAATTCGACAGTCTGGTCAAAGGCTTGTCTTCACACAGGCTTCGACATTCACTTATGGTACGCGTTGCTCCACAAGCTCTGTCGAAGAGGGGCAAACTGTTGACACCCCAATTTTGACCATACGTCGAATTAAGGGGAGTACAACCTCTAAGATCCAATGATGACAAGTGTCCGACTAATTTAGGACTTCCAAAGATGACTTAAACTCTTCCGAAAGCTCTTTTAAGTTAAAAACAAGAGAAAAAAGGGAGAAATTCAGCATGAACCCCGAAAAACAAAGTCAACAGCTGACCCAGTGAAAAGTTAACGGGTCAAAAGGGAATCAATCATAAAATTTTCGAATTTCAAGATGAAAAGTCCCGGTAATTGTTCATTGGGTCTCCCTTGTGCTAGAAATGATTTTTAAGAATTTTTAAATGAAAGGAATCATGGTGAAATCGAAAGGCTTTTAAAAAGAATTGTACAGAAAATCGATATTTTGCCTTCGGAGGGAGAGTTGACTTTTTTTCCTTAAGGATTTTAATTTTTTGGATATTTTTATCGAATCCAAATGGGGGGTATTTCCTTAATTACATTTATTGTCTTAAGTAAATATCTAAATTAAACGACATTTACTTAAATGACATGAAATGAAATTAAGGTGCTGATTAGTGCTGAATTGCAGTGCAGCGGCAGTCGGGGTGCAGGAACGGCAGTCAGCGACTGCCGGTGCGGCACTCGGCGAGTGCCGCCCGGCATTCAGCAAGTGCCGCCCGGCTTTCACTGAGTGCCGCTAGGTTTCATCAAGTGCCGCGTTTTTGTGACAGTTTTCCAAAAGTAGGTCGGTTCACATCCCGAAAAGTGGCGGCGGGAATTAGGGTTTTGGCTGCGAATTTCCCAAAATATTCCCCTAATGATTGCCTATAAATAGGGTTGAATATCCCTTTGTTTAAGAGAGACAAAAAATGGAAGTTTAGAATGTTAGGATTTTCATGTTGATTCTCACCTAAAATTTTCCAAATCTAGAGAGAAATTAGAGAGATTTTGAAAAGTTGAAATGAATTTGAGCCCGCGGGCTCCAGATTTTGAAAAGTTGAAATGAATTTGAGCCCGCGGGCTCCAGATTTTAAAAAGTTGAAATGAATTTGAGCCTGCGGGCTCCAGATTTTGAAAAGTTAAAATGAATTTGAGCCCGCGGGCTCCAAATTTTGAAAAGTTGAAATGAATTTGAACCCGCGGGCTCCAGATTTTGAAAAGTTGAAATGAATTTGAGCCCGCGGGCTCCAGATTTTGAAAAGTTGAAATGAATTTGAGCCCGCGGGCTCCAGATTTTGAAAAGTTGAAATGAATTTGAGCCCGCGGGCTCCAGATTTTGAAAAGTTAAAATGAATTTGAGCCCGCGGGCTCCATATTTTGAAAAAGAGCCCGCGGGCTCCAAATTTTGAAAAGTTGAAATAAATTTGAGCCCGCGGGCTCCAGATTTTGAAAAGTTGAAATGAATTTGAGCCCGCGGGCTCCAGATATTGAAAAGTTGAAATGAATTTGAGCCCGCGGGCTCCAGATTTTGAAAAGTTGAAATGAATTTGAGCCCGCGGGCTCCAGATTTTAAAAAGTTAAAATGAATTTGAGCCCGCGGGCTCCATATTTTGAAAAAGAGCCCGCGGGCTCCAAATTTTGAAAAGTTGAAATAAATTTGATCCCGCGGGCTCCAAATTTTGAAAAGTTGAAATGAATTTGAGCCCACGGGCTCCAGATTTTGAAAAGTTGAAATCAATTTGAGCCCGCGGGCTCCAGATTTTGAAAAGTTAAAATGAATTTGAGCCCGCGGGCTCCATATTTTGAAAAAGAGCCCGCGGGCTCCAGATTTTGAAAAGTTGAAATGAATTTGAGCCCGCGGGCTACAGATTTTGAAAAGTTGAAATGAATTTGAGCCCGCAGGCTCCAGAATTTGAAAAGTTGAAATGAATTTGATCCCGCGGGCTCCCTATTTGGAAAATTTGAAGATAAATTTAAGCCTGCAGGCTCCCAAACTATGACCTCGTTTTGAGAATATAACGAATTTATATTCTCGATCCTCGTAACAGATATACGACAATCCTTTGTTTGAGAATGTAACAAATTTACATTCTCGGTTCTCGCAACGGATTTGCGCTAACCCTCGTTTTGAGAATATAACGAATTTATATTCTCGATCCTCGTAACAGATTTACGACGATCCTTTGTTTGAGAATGTGACGGATTTACATTCTCGGTTCTTGCAACGGATTTGCGCTAACCCTCGTTTTGAGAATATAACGAATTTATATTCTCGATCCTTGTAACAGATTTACGACGATCCTTTGTTTGAGAATGTGACGGATTTGCATTCTCGGTTCTTGCAACGGATTTGCGTTAACCCTCGTTTCAAGAATATAACGGATTTATATTCTCGATCCTCGTAACAGATTTACGACGATCCTTTGTTTGAGAGTGTGACGGATTTACATTCTCGGTTCTTGCAACGGATTTGCGCTAACCTTCGATGTTCAGTCAAAAATAGCTTTCTTAACAAGATTTGGCATCAGTCCAAGATTCGGTAATCTTCTTTGATCAGCACATCGTGTAAAGTACATCGTATAGACACGATGTAGTGTAAGCATGACGTTTGCATAATCAGGTCAATTCAAGAAAATACCATTGCATAGCATGTGCATCACGACAGGATAGGTGCATCCATCCATATTGCTACCAGCGCTCGTGTGTGTTTGATCCCTGCCCGAACTATGTCTTGGTCTGATTCCTGATGGGATACGTACGCAGCTCACCATCGAGCACGACCACCATGAACCGTTTGTATAGCCGTTTTCGCAACGGGTTTTGTTTTTTCCTAAATTCGACAGTCTGGTCAAAGGCTTGTCTTCACACAGGCTTCGACATTCACTTATGGTACGCGTTGCTCCACAAGCTCTGTCGAAGAGGGGCAAACTGTAGACACCCCAATTTTGACCATACGTCGAATTAAGGGGAGTACAACCTCTAAGATCCAATGATGACAAGTGTCCGACTAATTTAGGACTTCCAAAGATGACTTAAACTCTTCCGAAAGCTCTTTCAAGTTAAAAACAAGATAAAAAATAGAGAAATTCAGCATGAACCCCGAAAAACAAAGTCAACAGCTGACCCAGTGATTGCCTATAAATAGGGATGAATATCCCTTTGTTTAAGAGAGACAAAAAATGGAAGTTTAGAATGTTAGGATTTTCATGTTGATTCTCACCTAAAATTTTCCAAATCTAGAGAGAAATTAGAGAGATTTGTTGGAAGAACAAGAAGAGTTTGGTCATCATTTGGAGGAGCTTGAAGAAATCAAAGAAAGTTGAGGATACTTAGAGGTAAAACTCCAAACTAGTTAGTTTATTTAGTAGTTCAATCACAATATTTAGATACTTAGGATCTTTTACACATTTTCACAACCTCTCTTCTTACCTCATTTCATCACACACCACCTATATATTGTGATTGAACTCTCATCTCGTTAATTTGGATCAAAAACAAGTCTATACATTTGAAGTTTAAATGAGTCTTGAAGTAAAACTTTGGTCCTTTTCTTTATTGGTGTTTGTTTAGATTCATGAGACCTTCAATGTCTCACTTGAATCTTAGCAACCAAAACCCAATATTCTCATAAACTTATGATTTATGAGGGGATTGAGGTTGATTTTTTTTTAGTATATTGAGTTAATGAAGTCCAAACTCCATCCATAGTTTGGGACCATTACCTTGGGATTTTATGAAGTTCTTTGTACTTTATTAAAACCCATGAGTTCAAGAATTATTTAGTCTCCAATGACCATCAAATGGTAGGAGAAATGTAGTCTTGAAGTAAAACTTTGGTCCTTTTCTTTATTTGTGTTTGTTTAGATTCATGAGACCTTCAATGTTTCACTTGAATCTTAGCAACCAAAACCCAATATTCTCATAAACTTATGATTTATGAGGGGATTGAGGTTGATTTTTTAGTATATTGAGTTAATGAAGTCCAAACTCCATCCATAGTTTGTGACCATTACCTTGGGATTTTATGAAGTTCTTTGTACTTTATTAAAACCCATGAGTTCAAGAATTATTTAGTCTCCAATGACCATCAAATGGTAGGAGAAATGTGTTAGTTCAAGTCTACTCCCATGGCTTAGACTAATCTTTCCCATAGGTTTTGGGAAGTCCTTCATACTTCATCTAAAACCTACATATAAGTATGTCTCTAGTCTCTTATGACCATCAAATGGTAGGAGTGATAAGTTGAATTCAAGCTTGGGTCCATAGGTTTGAGTTCTTTATTTGAGGGTTTTGTGAAGTTCATTTCAATACTTCATCAAGATCCATAAGTGTAAGGTGTCTTTAAATTCCAATGACCATTAAGTGGTAGGAGTAGTGATATGAATCCAAACTTTTATCCATGAATTCGAGTTCATTGTTCTTTAGATCTTGTGAAGCCCATGCCATACTTCATTAAAATCTATGAGTATATATGTCTCTTAGTCTTCAATGACCATCAAATGGTAGAAGAAGTAGTTTGGTTTGAGCCCAACTTCATGTTTTTAATAGTTAAGGCCAACCAACAAAGTTGAACTAGCAAAAGGAAAACAGTGGGTTCACACACTGTTTTTGATCAAGGATTTTTAGCTTGAAATCCGACCGTTGGAATCGAATGAAACCAACGGGAAAGTGTCCATAACACAAAGATCTACCACTGTGATTTTTGTTTTAAGAAGGTTCCATGTTTTGAATGATTTGATCATGAGTTTATTGGGACAACTACAATCTGTGCAGAATTTCAGAATAGTTTCAGCACAGCAACACTCTTTTGAAATAATTAAATCGAGAGTTTTATAAAGTGTTTGTGACCCAAAATAATTTTTCCTACGTAGATTAATGTGTTAGGAAACCACCCTAAAAAGAACAAAGCAATTCTGATTTTTTTACTATTTTTATAAAATCAAACAAGAACTCTGGACAGAGAGTTGTGAAGTGCTGAGTGATGTCTAGTGTTTGACCAATTCCCGGAGATCTAACCGTTCAAACCTTGATTTTCGTTTTGGGTTAGAAACTAGACTCACAGAGGCATATTGAGTCCAAAAATCATCAAGATCAAACCACAGGAGCCATGCCTTTTATTTCTTTGAAGTTCGGGTCTGCTCTCTGGAATTTTCAGAGTTTTGTTACAATTTATACTTACTTAGCAAATAAAGGTCCAAATGACCCTTTCTTGACCAAGGGTTCATACCATGCTTCAATAAAGGTTTATTAAGCTTAAAATCAGAGACTAAATGATCCAAATCAATGAATAGTTCATAACCTTACTCCTTTCATACTCATGTGTTCACGTGCACGCATCGATGTAGATTGGTATTTGTAAATAGAATTCATCTTGTGTTAAAGAGTTGTTACTTAGGAAGTTCAAATGACATGTCTTATTTAAAATGTGGGACTAATCCTTTGTTTTGTAGCGCTTTTTGAGGTACAACTCCTCATCCCTTCTCTAGTTTAATTCATTTCTTTGATTTTACTTGATTTTTCAACCTCATGCGCAACACCTTAGAATTAGGATTTGCCTTATGTGTATATGTGATTAGAGACCTTTGTTTAGGACTTTCTTTTGCATGTATGCATTGCATATTTAATATCGCTGCTAGATCCCGGGTAAGTTCTTTTGTTTCTTATTGCATATCATAATGCTTGCTAGTTGAATTATGTGACTTATGAATGATATTTTACCGTTAGCAATTTTACACCATTTCCAACATGCTTGTGTTATGTATACCTATATATGTATTAATTGAGGGCATGCTTTGATAATTAATTCGATTAAATGGATGTTGAGTAGAGGGCTATCGCGTGATAGGATGAGAGGGGGTGTTTTAGTCCGTCGGGCTCCTTCCCCTCTCATTCCATAATCCCCGGACCCAGTTAATCTTTGATTTCGCAAAAGATCAGTTTCCTTTTGAAATGGTTTCTTAATTTTTCCTTTAAAAATTAAGTGGCGACTCTTTTGTTTTGAATTTGAAATTTGGAAAAAGATTTTAAATAAGAAAAGCTGTGGGTAAGTCAACCTGCGATGTCCACAATCTGGCGACTCTGCTGGGGATCAAACCCAGAATCTCTGGTTTCGCAGACCAGAATTTCTGATTTTGGGTTCACTCGAGGATTAGACTTGAAAGCATCCTTTAATCGAATTAATTAATTTATGTGTGCCCGTTGGATTGCACTTGCATGTTTCGCCAGTCGATTGCATGGAACTATGACCTTGGAGGCTCGGGGCAACCCGATCGGTCAAGTCATCATGGGACCGTGTGATCACCCTTGATCTTGTACCATGATTTGGTATATGAAGCATCCTATCGGGTGTGTGTCAAGGGTCCCTTATTTGACCAAAACCCAACCTTTGCATAGTAGCTTCTATAGAACCTTTCAAACTTAGGGATTTAATTCGTGATTAGGATTATGTGCTAGGAAGTTTTGTACGCCCGAAAGGGATTATTTGAGATGATGACGATGCTTGCTTGATAAAAGATGTGTAACCCTTTAATCACCTTTTAGCAATTCCTTCTCATGTCCCATGACATTTGGGAACGTGCTGGATCTTGATTATGTGATTACATCTCTTACATCTATCATTGACCTTGTATGCATCCGAATCCGTGAAAAGTACGGTGATAATCCGATCAATGTGATCCTTCTACCCAAAGAGTTTTTAATCCATCTTTAGAAGCAAACAAATCTTCAAATATTCAAATTGCTCTTTCGAAAATCTTCAATAAAATCTAAAAATCTTGGGAATTGTTTTTAGGAAGAATGTTTTTTTAAATGAATTTCAGAGGAAAATTTCAATCCAATCATCTTTATTGGGAAATATTTAAATTGTTTTCAAAAGATTTTATCATCCAAGAAAAATTTTTCAAATGATTGAGGGGGGTAATAAGGATCAAAATGAAAGGAGAAATTAGCGCACTGGACATGGATAGGGATTTTATGTGCTTATGTGCTTATATGTTAGAAGTAGGATTTTCCTTTCTTTTGCATTTAGAATAGGCACACACGCACGCATGCATTGCATCCGCATGATGTATAAAATATGTATAAAATAAAAGTCTTCCTTAATAAAATGAAGGTGAAAAAGGTTTTCTAAAAAAGAAGTTTTCAAAATTTGCTGTAGGAGCAGAAATAGCAAATCGAGCGTGGTTTAGGGATCCTACGGCAAGGCTAATAAGGGGAGGATACGCTGACATGGCCGAAAAGAGAAACAACGAAGAGATGACCGGGTTGAGGGTATTAGTAGAACAGCAGGCGGAACAGATGCGGAGACAGGCCGAGAACATGAACCGCATGATGGGAATGATAGAAGAGTTGAATCGCCGACCACCACATATGAATCCACCTGTTATGGACCCGCCTTTGGGAGGAGGAGAAGGAGATTGGTTTGACGATCAGGAGGCACAATGGACCGATGCACTAAGGGCCAACAGAGACAGGGAGCAAGCTGAGAAAGAGAAGCAACTAACCGAGAAAATAGAGAAGCTGGAAAGGGTAATGCGCAAGGCTCAAGGGGTTGATACCTATCTGATGGAGTTAGAAGGCCTGTATGACGGGGTCCACGAGACGCTGCCCGCTGGATTCAAAATGCTAGTTTTTGATAAATTTGATGGCACAGGCAACCCCCGTAGTCACGTCCGAATGTGCATAGGAGCTTTTCAGCCTAGTGGGCTGAGCACTACCATGATGGCTGTCCTGTTTCAGTAGACCTTAAAGGGAGCTGCTCTATCGTGGTACCTTACACTTGAGTCGAGCAAAACCAGAGTTTGGGAGGAAGTGGTGAAGTCATTTGTGGCCCAGTATGAATACAATCAAGACTTGGACGTCACTGTCCGGGACCTAGAAACAACCAGGCAAGGGAACAAAGAATCATTTGCTGAGTACCTGAGCCGATGGAGAGGGAAAGCTGCGAAAATGGTGCAAAGGCCGTCCGAGAAAGATCAAATCCGGATGTTAATGAAAAACCTACAGCCAGTCTACCAGGGGAAGATGAGGTTCCGGTCAATCAACACCTTTGCTGAGGTGTTCGATGTGGGGACAAGAATCGAAGATGCGATTCAAGAAGGGACAATCAAGAAGGAAGAACCACAAAACCGATATCGGAGGCCCAATTATGGATCAAATGGAGGGCATTCGGGGGGTCACTCTGGCCCCACCGATGTCAATGCACTTAGCGAGCCGGAGAGAAAATTCGATATCACCAGAAACCACCCAAGAGGAGGAGAGGATAAGCCACTAAGAAAGTTTTCGGATTTGGGAGTATCATTATCAACCGCCCTCGACAGCATCTCTGTCAGTTGGAACCTCGACCCCCGCCGAGTCCGCTCCCACCGCATTTTAAAGGAGATCTTTACTGCAAATACCATCAGCAGAAGGGCCACTCGACGGATCGATGCATGTGGTTAAGGCATGAAATACAAGACCTCATCGACAACAAAGTCATATCTGAACCACCTGTCAAAGCCCCCAATGTCACCAAGAATCCTCTGCCAAACCACCATGCTGTACCACCGCCGCGGGGTATTTACTTCTTAGGGGTAGGAGGAATGACATTTGATCCATCCAAGCTAATCACAAAGGTCGGGGAACCGAGAAGGTTTTATCAGTTACCGGAAGATCTAGGGATCTATACACTTTGGAGTCAGCCAGAAATATGGGAAGAGGAAGTAATTGGGCAGTCAGATTGGTGGGTTTTTGAAGGCGATGATCGGGGCATGAACCAAGTAGAGGACGATCTGTGGTATCAGAGTGACGAAGAGGCAAAAATTGAGGAGGAAAGTTCAGGGGTCATTTCCGAAATCGACGATGTTTGGGCAAAAGAAGAGATCAATCACCTGACTCGATCTGGTAGACACTTCAAGCCGCACAAACTAGAAGAGGATCACCCGGGGAGGGAACTGGAAAAAGGGAAAGGGAAGGTGAATGAAGAAGAAGAAGAGGACAGGGTTTTAAGGCAGATAAGGAAAACGCAAGCTAACATCACTATCTGGGGATTGCTGATCGCCTCCAAAAAACAAAGGCAGGCAGTCTTGGATGCTTTGAACCAATCCGATGTCTCTATCGATACAGCGCCGGAAGACCTTGTAGGGATGATCAGTAGGATCCCGGCTCTGGCTATTACCTTCTCGTCCGACGACCTACCTCCCGAAGGGCCCGTGCATAACAAGCCCTTGTATGTCACCGTCAAATGCTTGGGAAACACTGTGCTTGCCTGTCTGGTGGACAATGGATCAGCCTTAAACGTGTGCCCGTTTCGAACTGCCAAGCGCATGGGTTTGGACGGATCAACTTTCATACCATCTGAGCAAAGGGTGAGAGCGTACGACAACACTCAGAGAACTGTCATGTGCATAATTCTCCTTCACCTCGCTGTCGTTCCACTTGAGAAGGAGGCCGAATTTCAGGTCATCGACATTCCTGCATCCTTCAACCTGCTGCTTGGAAGGCTATGGTTAGACAGTTTGGGCGCCATACCATCAACAATCCACCAGAAGGTCAAATGTGTTTGGAAGAACAGGGTCTGTGACATC
Source organism: Hydrangea macrophylla (assembly GCA_033977485.1). Classification (NCBI taxonomy): domain Eukaryota; kingdom Viridiplantae; phylum Streptophyta; class Magnoliopsida; order Cornales; family Hydrangeaceae; genus Hydrangea; species Hydrangea macrophylla. Next base: position 57,057,341 of record CM066997.1, on the reverse strand, counting down.
CTCGGAGATAGCTGGGTTCGTCCGTCTGAAGCTTTATCGAGCGCACCAGTCTTAGAGGTACAACTGCAAGAAGAGGAAACAGGTTTGGGGGGATTTGAGTTCATTAACATGCTGGAAGAGGGAAAGCCGCGAGAGTTCCTACCGCTTTATTTTGATCAATATGCCAGTCCGTTGGTCGCAGGGATAATGAAAAAGATGGGTTTCTTCCCGGGCATGGAATTGGGTAAAAATCATCAAGGCTTGCCTGAATTCCCACGCATTCCAACTCAGACTCACTCTCATGGTTTGGGTTACCAGCCAACAAAGGAGGAATTGAGGGCGAAGAAGAAGACAGCTAATGCGCCAATGGACCCCTATCAGAAAACACTCAATGGGTACTTTGTAAAGGAAGGAGAAGATTTCCCCTTCTGTGGCTTCCCGGAGCCGTGGATGGATCAGAAAGGCAAATGTCTAAAGTCGGGGTTCGAGATCTTTTTCTCCCATGAGTTCTCCAAGTACAAGGACCCATTTTTGCAAATGCCTGAAAAGTCTGCTACAGTCAGCGATTGGATTGGTGTACTGGACGGACCGGTCATGCAGAACCTGTTGAGCGAAAGGGGGGTAAAAGACGAAGGGAAAGGAAAGGAAGACAAGGGTTTGGAGGTCAAGGCTGAAGAAGTGTATGTTGAGGATGTATTGGAAGAGGAACTAGAGGAAGAATCAGTGGAAGAGTCGGGGAAAGAAGATGCGGAAGTGATTACCAAAATAGAGAATCTGGAAGAATGCTTCATTACCGACAAGGGAGGGAAAAGCAAGAAATAATGGGTCTTTGAGTCTAGTGATAGGTATCCCCCATCCCCGGAGTCTGTAATGGCCCAAATGAGGCGTCTTTCAATTTCTATGTCTGTTGTAATTGCTCCAAAGAAAATGAATGAAAATGTGACCGATTCTGCCTACTCGAATGCGCTCAATGAATGTGATGAATATGATGATCATGAAATACCGATTGAATTGCAAAAATTAATTGAAAAAGAAAAAGAACCTGCATGTAAAGTCATCGAAGACACTCGAACAATTAATCTAGGAAATGAAAATAATCCTCAAAATGTCTTTATCGGCTCTACACTTAGCAATAAAGAAAGCAAAGAACTAATCAATCTATTGAATGAATTCAAAGATGTTTTTGCATGGTCTTATAATGATATGCCAGGTATTGATCCAAAAATAGTCCAACACCACATCCCTCTCTTTCCCAATTCGAAACCCATAAAACAAAAATTGAGGCGAATGAGGCCAGAATGGGCACTTAAGGTGAAAGAGGAGGTTGAAAAGCAATTAGGGGCCGGATTCTTGATGGTCACCGAGTATCCAGATTGGATCTCCAGATTGGATCGCCAATATAGTACCGGTTCCGAAAAAGGATGGTCGTGTTAGGGTGTGCGTGGATTTCCGAGATTTAAATAAAGCAAGCCCTAAGGACGATTTCCCATTACCTCACATTGATGTTCTGGTCAATAATACGGCAGGGCACGAGCTCCTATCTTTCATGGATGGCTTCTCAGGTTATAACCAGATCCTCATGGCACCCGAGGACAGAGAGAAAACCACTTTCATCACGCCCTGGGGAACCTATTGTTATAGAGTGATGCCATTCGATCTTAAGAATGCAGGCGCGACCTATCAGAGGGCTGCCACCACTTTACTGCACGACATGATCCACAAAGAGGTAGAGGTGTATGTGGATGACATGATTGTGAAATCCAAAGGAAAAGGAGGACACCTAGGGGCTTTGAGGAAATTCTTTGGGAGGTTGAGGGAGTTCAAAATGAGGCTAAACCCGCAAAAATGCACCTTCGGAGTCACTACTGGGAAATTGTTAGGGTTTCTCATCACTCAAAGAGGAATAGAGGTGGACCCCACCAAAATAAAAGCCATAACCGAAATGAACCCACCTAAAAATGAGAAAGAACTAAGGGGATTTCTGGGGAGGGTACAGTTCATCAGCCGCTTCATTTCCAAACTTACCTTAACCTGCGACCCACTGTTCAAACTACTCCGAAAAGGAGAGAAGTTTGAATGGGACACCCCTTGCCAACAAGCCTTCGACAAAATCAAAACCTACCTCCAAAACCCACCTGTCCTGTCACCACCTTCACCCGGGAGACCCTTGTTACTTTATCTCTCCGTGTCCGAAGATTCGATGGGGTGTATGTTGGCCCAAGAAGGAGAAGAAGGGCACGTGGAAAAAGCCATTTACTACTTGAGCAAAAGAATGGTCGGATATGAGTTAAAGTATTCACCCTTGGAAAAGGCCTGTTGGGCCTTGGTTTGGTGTACCCATCGCCTTCGCCACTACATGCTAGCCTTCCCTGTAATCCTGATATCCCGAATGGACCCATTAAAATACCTATTCGAAAAGCCCGTCTTGACCAGTAGGATTTCCCGGTGGACCATGATGCTAGCTGAGTTTGATATTAAGTACGTCACCGCCAAATCCATGAAAGGAAGGGCTGTCGCTGAATTTCTAGCCGATCTCGCCGTAGAATTCGAAGATAAGGGCGAATTTAAGTTTCCTGATGAGGAGGTAATGGAGGTAAAGGAGGACTTGTGGAAGATGTACTTTGACAGAGCGACCAACCAATTGGGATTTGGGGTTGGAGTCATTCTCATAGCACCTGATGGGACCCCCACTCCATTAGCCATCAAACTCAGGTATGACTCTACCAATAACACTGCAGAATATGAGGCATGTATAGTCGGAATGGAAGCGGCCTTGGCCCTGAAAGTTGAAAGGATCGATGTCTTCGGGGATTCCAACCTGATCATATCTCAAGTACGAGGCGATTGGAGGGTGAAGCATGAGAAATTGAGACCTTACCATGACTACCTAGAAAGCCTGAAAGTGCAATTCAGAAGGATTTCCTTCTATTACCTTCCCCGAGAAGAGAACCAACTAGCCGATTCCTTAGCAACCCTAGCCTCAATGATCCAAATCCCTTCCAAGACTACCATGATCCCACTATCCATAGAAGTAATAAGTCAACCGTCGTTTGAAATGATCACGGCCATAGAAGAAGAGGGTGAGGTGCCTTGGTTTGAGGACGTCTGGAATTTCATTAAAAAGGGAGAGTACCCCGAGGGAGCCTCAGAAAAGGACAAGAAGGCAGTTCGGCGATTCTCTGCTCAGTTTGTGAGCTACGCGGATAAATTATGGAAGAAGTCCTACACCGGGTATAATCTGGAGTGTTTATATGGGAATGAGGCTAAAAAAATGATGGAGGAAATACACGAGGGAGTGTGTGGGCCCCATATGAATGGGCATATGCTAGCAAAGAAGATCATCCGACAGGGATACTATTGGACAACCTTGGACAAAGACTGTTGCGAATATGTTAGAAAGTGTCACAAGTGTCAGATCCATGCAAATCTGATGCATACCCCGCCGTCACAACTCTATAGCATGACCACCCCTTGGCCGTTTTCAGTATGGGGGATTTATATCATCGAAGAGATAGTCCCAAAGGCCTCCAATGGGCACCGATACATAATCGTGGCAATCGACTATTTCACGAAGTGGGTAGAGGCAGCCTCGTACGCAACCCTGAAAGCCAAGGACGTGGTGAGCTTCATCGAGAAGAACATAATCTGTAGATATGGGGTCCCGAACAAATTCATCTCTGATCATGGCAGTCATTTCCAAGGAGAGGTCATCCCGCTCCTAGAAAAGTATAAGATCACCCGTCATCAGTCATCCCCATATAGGCCTCAAACGAATGGAGTGGTGGAAGCGACAAATAAGAATGTTAAAGCAATCTTGGGGAAAACAACAGATACGTATAAAGATTGGCACGAGAAGCTGCCATTTGCCTTGTGGGGATATCGAACATCTATAAGGACTTCAACAGGTGCTACGCCGTACTCGCTGGTCTACGGAATGGAGGCGGTCCTCCGGATTGAGGTAGAAATACCCTCTCTCAGGGTCTTAGCAGAATGCGAACTGACCAAATCAGAATGGGTACAAGGAAGGTATGAGGAGTTGATGTTACTCGATGAAAAGAGGTTGGCCGCGATAAACCATACTCGGGGGTACCAGAAGAGGATAGCCCGTGCTTTCAATAAGAAGGTCCGCCCAAGGAAGCTTGCTGAGGGTGACCTTGTCCTCAAAGAACTGAAAGTGCCTGTTTATGACCCCAGAGGAAAATTCAAACCCAACTTGATGGGAACCATAGTGGACCAAAGCTTAAAGATGATCATTTGCAAGTTCCAGATGGGCCAATCACAAGGTCAAGAGCTAAGAAGATCAACGAAGCAATGCAAGGACTGGTGCAATCCACTTGGGAAAAGTTCAGAAACTTATTATGCAAGGCCCCAACATTTAACATGGGCTTGAAGGAAGAAGAATCAGTTCTAGTTCATGTGATACAAGCTACAGAAGGGGTGGAATAGCTTATTGGGTTTTTATAGACTTTAATTTTTATGTTTCTATGGTTTTGGCATGTGGGCCTATTTTTCTTTTTAAGTAGACATTTATTTAGCTTTAAACATGCAGTTTAAGTTGTTTTGGGCTTGAGTATTTAGTCCATCTTTTATTTTCGTTGAAGGCCTTTTTGGCCCAAGGGTTTCTTAGAAGTGATTAAAAGAAAGAACTTTGTAGCAGCTTTGATATAGAACGTTAATGAAATTTATTTTCTGGGGAGCTATTCAGTTTTCTCTGCTTGTTCTTGATTGAACAATTCGAACTTATCAAAGGCATTTCCTTTGTGGCGTTCACCAAATCTGGGTTCTTGAAACAGGATTTCAACGGGTCTAGATCATCCCTGTGACTTGATTGTTGGCTTTCTTGGGTGAATTACAATCTGATCGTGGGTTCAAGGAATATCAATTCCACGGGTTCATATCATTTGGTATCAGAGCTTAGGCTCCAAATCAGGTCTGATTTATCCATTTTATTTCGTGTTCTTGTTTCTGTTTCATTTTTTTTTTCTGTTCTGTTATTTTCGTGATCTTGTTTCATCTCGTCTTTCTATTCAATTCGTGTTCTATTCTTTTCGTGTTCTTGTTTTCGTTCGTGTTCGCATTCGTGTTCTTGATTACGATCTGGAATTTCGTGTTTAGGGTACGAATCTGATCTGCGATTTTTTTTGTTTTGTCTCTTGCTACTTCGTGTTCGTTCATCCTCGTGATTTAGGGTTACGAACGTGAACTGTGAAGTCGCCCTGATTATTCACAAAAAAAAAAAAAAAAAAAAAACAAAAGAAAAGAAAAGAGGAAAAAAAAAAAAAGAAAGGGAAGAGAAGAGATCGGTAAGCCGCGATAAAAAAAAAAAAAAAAAAAAAAAAAAAAAAAAAAATCGGCTTAATTTTTTTTGTTCGTTTTGCATTGTCCATGGTCTAAGGAGTCCGAAACTGATCTTACTCCATAGTGTGAAAAAAATTTCCGAAAAAATTCGGTTTTTGTGCTGTTCGAAACCTATCTTCTGTGATCGCTGTTTCTTGGGAAAAACTTTGTTTCCATCTTCAATTGGCTCATATTCAAAAAAAAAATATATATATATATATTCGTGATTTTTTTTTTATTATTCCTCTCGAAATCTGATTTCTTGTTTCGTTTGCCCTCGTCGTATATTTTCTTGAGATCCGTGTCATTTTTTTTTTTTATTTCTTCCTTGTTTCTAGAATCTATTGCTGGCTGGGATAAAACAAGGTCGTGTCTTGATTTAGTTCACTTAGTTCTTGAAAGAACTTGAAAGGGAAAACAATTGAGGTAAAAGGCAAGAGTGTGTGAGACTAATTTCGGGAAAAAGCAAATCAGAGTGAAACACGAGTGGAGTGACAACTTTTGAGCGTAAACACGTAAGGGAGTGTGTGAGGTTTTACCACTAATATTCTTGTTTTGCAGCACATTAAAATGGATGACTCAACACCTAGAGGGGAGGCAGATAACACAACCTTTATGTTGCAGGCCATGCAACGACAGTTTGAACGGTTAAATTTGGTGTTGGGGGAGGTACGGGATAGGATGGATCAACAAGATGTAGTGATTCAAAATCTGCAAGGTGGGCGTGATGGGAGGAGACGTGAGCCTAGAGTTGAAATTGAGTATGAGATCGAAGAAGATGAAGAGGATGAGGAAGACATAGTATCTGATGTTGGTAGGGGAGGAATGGGTAGACCTAGAGGAGGTATGCGTGGAAGAGGACCTAGGGGGAATCCAAGGGGTCGAGATGGGGTAGATAGGAACCTTGGGAGCATCAAAATGAAAATACCATCTTTCCAAGGGAGGAATGACCCTGAAGTGTATTTAGAGTGGGAGAAGAAAATAGAGTTGATTTTTGATTGTCACAACTACTCAGAGGAGAAGAAGGTGAAGCTGGCAGTAATTGAATTCACTGATTATGCAATTATTTGGTGGGATCAATTAGTGACCAATAGGAGGAGGAATCATGAAAGACCTGTAGAAGCATGGGGTGAGCTGAAAGCTCTCATGAGGAAGCGTTTTGTACCTAGCCACTACTACAGAGACCTTTACCAAAAGTTACAAAACCTTTCACAAGGGTCCCGGAGTGTGGAGGAATACCATAAGGAGATGGAGGTGGCTATGATTCGGGCTAATGTAGAGGAGGATCGAGAGGCCACAATGGCTAGATTTTTAAGTGGTTTGAATAGGGATATAGCCAATGTAGTTGAGTTGCAGCATTATGTGGAGGTAGAGGACATGGTGCACATGGCTATGAAGGTGGAGAGGCAATTAAAAAGAAAGGGGGCAGCAAGGTATACTTCAGTTTCTAGCACTCCTTGGAAACCAAAGTGGGAAAGAAATGACCGAGCTGTAGTAAAGGGAAAGACCGAACCACCTAAAGAAACAGATGAGGGGACTAGCAAGAACAAATCCAAGGTAGAGTTGCAACCTTCAAGGAATAGAGATATCAAATGTTTTAAATGTTTGGGTTTGGGGCATATAGCATCTCAATGTCCAAACAAGCGGGTGATGATTATGCATGACAATGGGGAGGTGATGACTGAAGGTGAAGACGATAGTGATGGAGTATCTGATGCTAGTGATGATGATGGATTGGAATACCCCGTAGAAGGTGAGTCTCTTGTTGCCAGGCGTGCTCTTAATACACAAATGAAGGTAGATGATATGGAACAGCAGAGAGAAAACATATTTCATACTAGATGCTATGTAAATAACAAGGTGTGTAGTATGATTATAGACGGGGGAAGTTGCACCAACGTAGCTAGTACCACTTTAGTTGAGAAGTTGAACTTACCTTTGCTGAAGCATCCTAGACCTTATAAGTTGCAGTGGTTGAATGAGTGTGGAGAGGTTAAGGTCAGTAAGCAGGTTTTGGTGGCCTTCTCTATTGGGAGGTATAGTGACGAGGTGCTTTGTGATGTAGTTCCTATGCATGCTGGCCATATTTTGTTGGGGAGGCCATGGCAGTATGATAGGAGAGTGATGCATGATGGATTTAGGAACCGATATAGCTTTGAAAAAGATGGGAAAACGATCAAGCTTGCTCCTTTAACCCCAAAACAGGTCTATGAGGACCAACTGAAACTAAAAAGTGAGGTTGAGCAAAAACGAAACATGAGAGAAAAGAAAAATGAGAGTGAGAGAGAAATTTCAAGAAAAAGAGAGAGTGAAAAAGAAAATAGAGAAATAGGTGAGAATAAAGAAAAGGGAGTGGAGTCAAGAGAGAAAAAAGAAAGAGAGTCTGTAGAGAGAAAAGAAAAGACAAAATTGAGTTTTTATGCAAAAGAGAGTGAGGTTAAGAGGGCATTTTTAGCAAATCAGCATGTGATTCTTCTTGTTTACAAAGAATGTTATCTTAATCTTGATGAAACTAACCAATCTCTTCCTAGTTTGGCTGTTTCTTTGTTGCAGGAGTTTGAGGATGTATTTCCAGAGGAGATGCCGAGTGGGTTGCCACCCATTAGAGGCATTGAGCATCAAATTGATTTGGTACCCGGGGCTGTTATTCCAAACCGACCAGCCTATAGGAGCAATCCGGAGGAGACAAAGGAACTTCAAAGGCAAGTTGAAGATTTGATGAGCAAAGGGTACGTAAGAGAGAGCATGAGCCCATGTGCAGTACCAGTGCTACTAGTGCCAAAGAAGGATGGGACTTGGAGGATGTGCGTTGATTGCAGAGCTGTCAATAATATCACGGTAAAGTATCGCCATCCCATTCCTCGTTTAGATGATATGCTTGATGAATTGCATGGTTCATGTATTTTCAGTAAAATAGATCTTAAAAGTGGATACCATCAAATAAGAATGAAAGAGGGAGATGAGTGGAAAACTGCATTTAAGACTAAATATGGACTTTATGAATGGTTAGTTATGCCATTTGGACTTACAAATGCGCCTAGTACTTTCATGCGGTTAATGAACCATGTATTACGTGCATTCATAGGTAAATTTGTAGTCGTCTATTTTGATGATATCCTAGTGTACAGCAAGAACTTAAATGAACATATTGAACATTTGAGATGTGTGTTTGGTGTGTTGAAATCTGAAAAGTTGTATGCTAATTTTAAGAAATGTACTTTTTGCATGGAAAAAGTTGTTTTTCTTGGATATGTTGTTAGCACAGAAGGTATTGAGGTGGATGAAGAGAAAGTCAAGGCCATCAGGGAGTGCCCAACGCCTAAAGGTATCACTGAGGTAAGAAGCTTTCATGGTTTAGCTAGCTTTTATAGGCGTTTTATTAAGGATTTTAGTACACTTGCTGCACCACTCACTGAAATCATTAAGAAGAATGTTGGGTTTCATTGGGGAATTGAACAAGAGAATGCTTTTGCTACTATTAAAGAAAGGCTATGTTCTGCACCTATGTTAGCATTACCTAACTTTAACAAAACTTTTGAGATTGAATGTGATGCTTCAGGTATAGGGATTGGAGCCGTTTTGATGCAGGATAGGAGGCCCATAGCCTTCTTCAGTGAAAAACTAAGTGGGGCTGCCCTAAATTACCCTACTTATGACAAGGAACTTTATGCTCTTGTTCGCTCTCTAGAGACATGGCAGCACTACCTTTGGCCTAAGGAGTTTGTGATCCACACCGATCATGAATCATTGAAGCATCTTAAGGGACAAGGTAAATTAAATAAGAGGCATGCTAGATGGATGGAATACATTGAGACTTTTCCTTATGTCATCCGTTACAAGCAAGGTAAGGAAAACATTGTTGCTGATGCTTTATCCCGAAGGCATGTACTTCTTACTTCTATGAGTGCTAAAATGCTTGGGTTTGAATATGTGAAAGATATGTATACCAATGATGCTGATTTTTCTGATGTGTATTTGGCATGTGATAAAGCGGCATTTGGTAAGTTTTTTAAGCATGATGGTTATTTGTTTAAAGAAAGTAAATTGTGTGTGCCTCATTGTTCAATGCGAGAATTGTTGGTGCGAGAAGCACATGGTGGGGGCTTAATGGGACACTTTGGTGTTAGGAAAACCTTAGAAATTTTACATGAACATTTCTTTTGGCCTAGGATGCGACGAGATGTCATTAGAATCTGTGGTCGGTGCATTACATGTAGAAGGGCCAAATCTAAGGTTTTACCACATGGGTTGTATACACCCTTACCCGTCCCTAGTGAGCCGTGGGTAGACATATCTATGGACTTTGTTTTGGGGCTGCCTAGGACAAAAAGAGGTAGAGATTCTATTTTTGTGGTGGTGGATAGATTTAGTAAGATGGCACATTTCATTCCATGCCATAAAACAGATGATGCCACAAACATACCTGATTTGTTTTTCAAGGAGATAGTACGACTCCATGGTATGCCTAGGAGTATTGTTTCGGATAGGGATGTCAAATTCCTTAGCTACTTTTGGAAGGTTTTGTGGGGAAAATTGGGTACCAAACTTTTATTTTCCACTACTTGTCACCCACAAACTGACGGACAAACTGAAGTAGTCAATAGGACTCTAACTCAACTCCTACGCACTGTCATTCAAAAGAATTTGAAAACTTGGGAGGACTGTTTACCATTTATCGAATTTGCATATAATAGGAGCATGCATACTACTACTTCTCATTCTCCCTTTGAAATTGTTTATGATTTTAATCCACTTACTCCTTTAGATTTAATGCCTTTACCTGTTGATGTCAGGAGTAGTTTGGATGGACACCAAAAGGCTGAATTGGTGAAGTCAATTCATGAGAGAGTACGACTTCAAATTGCACAAAAAAATGAAAAGTTTGCTTCCCAAGCCAATAAAGGGAGAAAGCGTGTCACCTTTGAACCCGGAGACTGGGTGTGGGTTCATCTGCGCAAAGAAAGGTTCCCAGCTCATAGACGGACTAAATTGTATCCTCGAGGGGATGGACCTTTCCAAATCCTTGAGAAAATTAATGATAATGCCTATAAAGTGGATCTTCCAGGTGAGTATAATGTTTCTGCAAGTTTCAATGTTTCTGACCTTTCTCCTTTTGATGTAGGTGATGATTCGAGGTCGAATCCTTTTGAGGAGAGGGGGAATGATGGGAACCATAGTGGACCAAAGCTTAAAGATGATCATTTGCAAGTTCCAGATGGGCCAATCACAAGGTCAAGAGCTAAGAAGATCAACGAAGCAATGCAAGGACTGGTGCAATCCACTTGGGAAAAGTTCAGAAACTTATTATGCAAGGCCCCAACATTTAACATGGGCTTGAAGGAAGAAGAATCAGTTCTAGTTCATGTGATACAAGCTACAGAAGGGGTGGAATAGCTTATTGGGTTTTTATAGACTTTAATTTTTATGTTTCTATGGTTTTGGCATGTGGGCCTATTTTACTTTTTAAGTAGACATTTATTTAGCTTTAAACATGCAGTTTAAGTTGTTTTGGGCTTGAGTATTTAGTCCATCTTTTATTTTCGTTGAAGGCCTTTTTGGCCCAAGGGTTTCTTAGAAGTGATTAAAAGAAAGAACTTTGTAGCAGCTTTGATATAGAACGTTAATGAAATTTATTTTCTGGGGAGCTATTCAGTTTTCTCTGCTTGTTCTTGATTGAACAATTCGAACTTATCAAAGGCATTTCCTTTGTGGCGTTCACCAAATCTGGGTTCTTGAAACAGGATTTCAACGGGTCTAGATCATCCCTGTGACTTGATTGTTGGCTTTCTTGGGTGAATTACAATCTGATCGTGGGTTCAAGGAATATCAATTCCACGGGTTCATATCACAACTGGGTCGGGCCGTACATCATTAAGACTCTCCTTTCCGGAGGGGCGGCTTATCTCATGGACCTGGACGGGGTTGAATTTAAACAACCAATTAACCTCGATCGCCTCAAAAAGTACTTTGCTTGAAACCTTTCTTTTCAAAGCCTCCTACCTTGATGAACTACGCTTGACCTAATTTCCCGCTAGGGGATACGTAGGCAACCTATTTGGTTCGGTCATTTAAATCAAACCGCCCGAGCGGTGTCTTCCTTCAAACCTTGAGCTGAACTACTGCAGGCCTGATACCCACTCGGGGATAAGTAGGCGGGCTCTCAAAAAGCCTTCGGCCCATGAAAACATAAAAAAAAAATGTGCTAAACTAGGGGCAAACTGGCGTTTGCCCGCAACCACTTCGAAGCCCCGAAACCAGGGGCAAACTCCGTTTGCTAGCCGAAGAACCCAGATACAATACCACCTTTTTGGATTACCTGGCTATCAAAATGAGTACTGTAGAGAAACAAGTGAGAATTCATGGCATAGAAAGAATAAAGCTTTAAACAAAAAAAAAAAAAAAAGCCGAGTAAAGACACTAAAAGGAGAATTCTTCATAAAAGATTAATCGAAGGGGTGAACACTTTGATTAAACATGATAAAGCTTTCTTAAAAGATAACAACACCCCTTGAAGGAGAAAATAAGGAAAAACACAAGCGCAAACAAAGAGTAGGCAGGGTCTGTCAAGAAAGGTTTGTAAAATGGCAAGCTTTTCCCTGTTTTCGTCTACTTTATTATGCATGTGTCTGTCAAGCTCGCCTCGCAACCAAGGCTTAGATCTGTAGGAGATACTCGGTAGCAGGCACGGTCAGAGCAGGAATCCTCGGGAACGGAGCAGCCAGTCTGTCGCGCCAAGCCTCCATAAAGGCCTTCACAATAGAAGGATGCAAAGCGGATCCCCTCGTGAAATCAGCCGCAATGGTCTCAGTAGTATCCTGCAAAAGGCCAAACTAACGGACCACCCAGTCAGGAATGTAGAAAGTAGTAGCATACAAACCAGGCAACCAGACGCCAGGCCACCCAAGGAATCATACTGCGACGGAGCGATAAACCCAAAAACAGGCAGAACCAGTAAATGCTACTGTAAGATAAGCCTTAGAGCCAAACAAGCCATGCATCGTCGGAGTAAAATAAGTGATGAATCTCCATGCGATTATAAGGAAGCAATCCGCGAAGATAGAAAGGATGTATGAAGAGATCCACGCGCTCCATGGGCCAAACTTGTAAAACATAAAACGCCCCGGCAGACAACATGGCCCCAACGGCACGGGCATGATCCAACCCCATCAGAGTCTCACCAAGAACCAACGTGACTGCACTTTTCATCTCTCTCAAACCGCAGGCAATGGGTATAAGGATATCAGAAGATGACTGAAAGAGAAAATAAGAAAGCATGGTGATCAATAAAAGCGCTACGCCGTGTAACCTGGTATCTGCTGTCGTAAGGGTCCCCGATGAGAGCATAAACCAAGGAAAGGCGCTCAAAATCGACCTGTCAGTCATGAATGAATTTGAGCCCGCGGGCTCCAGATTTTGAAAAGTTAAAATGAATTTGAGCCCGCGGGCTCCAGATTTTGAAAAGTTGAAATGAATTTGAACCCGCGGGCTCCAGATTTTGAAAAGTTGAAATGAATTTGAGCCCGCGGGCTCCAGATTTTGAAAAGTTAAAATGAATTTTAGCCCGCGGGCTCCAGATTTTGAAAAGTTGAAATGAATTTGAGCCCGCGGGCTCCAGATTTTGAAAAGTTGAAATGAATTTGATCCCGCGGGCTCCAGATTTTGAAAAGTTGAAATGAATTTGAGCCCGCGGGCTCCAGATTTTGAAAAGTTGAAATGAATTTGAGCCCGCGGGCTCTAGATTTTGAAAAGTTAAAATGAATTTGAGCCCGTGGGCTCCAGATTTTGAAAAGTTGAAATGAATTTGAGCCCGCGGGCTCCAGATTTTGAAAAGCTGAAATGAATTTGAGCCCGCGGGCTCCCAATTTGGAAATTTTGAAGATAAATTTAAGCCTGCAGGCTCCCAAACTATGACCTCGTTTTGAGAATATAACGAATTTATATTCTCGATCCTCGTAACAGATTTACGACGATCCTTTGTTTGAGAATGTAACAAATTTACATTCTCGGTTCTCGCAACGGATTTGCGCTAACCCTCGTTTTGAGAATATAACGAATTTATATTCTCGATCCTCGTAACAGATTTACGACGATCCTTTGTTTGAGAATGTGACGGATTTACATTCTCGGTTCTTGCAACGGATTTGCGCTAACCTTCGTTTTGAGAATATAACGAATTTATATTCTCGATCCTTGTAACAGATTTACGACGATCCTTTGTTTGAGAATGTGACGGATTTACATTCTCGGTTCTTGCAACGAATTTGCGTTAACCCTCGTTTTGAGAATATAACGGATTTATATTCACGATCCTCGTAACAGATTTACGACGATCCTTTGTTTGAGAGTGTGACAGATTTACATTCTCGGTTCTTGCAACGGATTTGCGCTAACCTTCGATGTTCAGTCAAAAATAGCTTTCTTAACAAGATTTGGCATCAGTCCAAGATTCGGTAATCTTCTTTGATCAGCACATCGTGTAAAGTACGTCGTATAGACACGATGTAGGGTAAGCATGACGTTTGCATAATCAGGTCAATTCAAGAAAATACCATTGCATAGCATGTGCATCATGACAGGATAGGTGCATCCATCCGTATGGCTACCTGCGCTCGTGTGTGTTTGATCCCTGCCCAAACTACGTCTTGGTCTGATTCCTGATGGGATACGTAGGCAGCTCACCATCGAGCACGACCACCATGAACCGTTTGTATAGCCGTTTTCGCAACGGGTTTTGTTTTTTCCTAAATTCGACAGTCTGGTCAAAGGCTTGTCTTCACACAGGCTTCGACATTCACTTATGGTATGCGTTGCTCCACAAGCTCTGTCGAAGAGGGGCAAACTGTAGACACCCCAATTTTGACAATACGTCGAATTAAGGGGAGTACAACCTCTAAGATCGAATGATGACAAGTGTCCGACTAATTTAGGACTTCCAAAGATGACTAAAACTCTTCCGAAAGCTCTTTCAAGTTAAAAACAAGAGAAAAAAGAGAGAAATTCAGCATGAACCCCGAAAAACAAAGTCAACAGCTGACCCAGTGAAAAGTCAACGGGTCAAAAGGGAGTTAATCATAAAATTTTCGAATTTCAAGATGAAAAGTCCCGGTAATTGTTCATTGGGTCTCCCTTATGCTAGAAATGATTTTTAAGAATTTTTAAATGAAAGGAATCATGGTGAAATCGAAAGGCTTTTAAAAAGAATTGTGCAGAAAATCGATATTTTGCCTTCGGAGGGAGAGTTGACTTTTTTCCTTAAGGATTTTGATTTTTTGGATATTTTTATCGAATCCAAATGGGGGGTATTTCCTTAATTACATTTAATGTCTTAAGTAAATACATAAATTAAACAAAATTAAATGACAAAATTAAACATGAAATGAAATTAAGGTGCTGATTAGTGCTGAATTGCAGTGCAGCGGCAGTCGGGGTGCACGAACGACAGTCAGCGACTGCCGGTGCGGCACTCGACGAGTGCTGCCCGGCATTCAGCAAGTGCCGCCCGGCTTTCACTGAGTATCGCTAGTTTTCATCAAGTGCCGCGTTTTTGTGACAGTTTTCCAAAAGTAGGTCGGTTCACATCCCGAAAAGTGGCGGCGGGAATTAGGGTTTTGGCTGCGAATTTCCCAAAATATCCCCCTAATGATTGCCTATAAATAGGGATGAATATCCGTTTGTTTAAGAGAGACAAAAAATGGAAGTTTAGAATGTTAGGATTTTCATGTTGATTCTCACCTAAAATTTTCCAAATCTAGAGAGAAATTAGAGAGATTTGTTGGAAGAACAAGAAGAGTTTCGTCATCATTTGGAGGAGCTTGAAGAAATCAAAGAAAGTTGAGGATACTTAGAGGTAAAACTCCAAACTGGTTAGTTTATTTAGTAGTTCAATCACAATATTTAGATACTTAGGATCTTTTACACATTTTCACAACCTCTCTTCTTACCTCATTTCATCACACACCACCTATATATTGTGATTGAACTCTCATCTCGTTAATTTGGATCAAAAACAAGTCTATACATTTGAAGTTTAAATGAGTCTTGAAGTAAAACTTTCGTCCTTTTCTTTATTGGTGTTTGTTTAGATTCATGAGACCTTCAATGTCTAACTTGAATCTTAGCAACCAAAACCCAATATTCTCATAAACTTATGATTTATGAGGGGATTGAGGTTGATTTTTTTTTTTAGTATATTGAGTTAATGAAGTCCAAACTCCATCCATAGTTTGGGACCATTACCTTGGGATTTTATAAAGTTCTTTGTACTTTATTAAAACCCATGAGTTCAACAATTATTTAGTCTCCAATGACCATCAAATGGTAGGAGAAATGTAGTCTTGAAGTAAAACTTTGGTCCTTTTCTTTATTTGTGTTTGTTTAGATTCATGAGACCTTCAATGTTTCACTTGAATCTTAGCAACCAAAACCCAATATTCTCATAAACTTATGATTTATGAGGGGATTGAGGTTGATTTTTTAGTATATTGAGTTAATGAAGTCCAAACTCCATCCATAGTTTGGGACCATTACCTTGGGATTTTATGAAGTTCTTTGTACTTTATTAAAACCCATGAGTTCAAGAATTATTTAGTCTCCAATGACCATCAAATGGTAGGAGAAATGTGTTAGTTCAAGTCTACTCCCATGGCTTAGACTAATCTTTCCCATAGGTTTTGGGAAGTCCTTCATACTTCATCTAAAACCTACATATAAGTATGTCTCTAGTCTCTTATGACCATCAAATGGTAGGAGTGATAAGTTGAATTCAAGCTTGGGTCCATAGGTTTGAGTTCTTTATTTGAGGGTTTTGTGAAGTTCATTTCAATACTTCATCAAGATCCATAAGTGTAAGGTGTCTTTAAATTCCAATGACCATTAAGTGGTAGGAGTAGTGATATGAATCCAAACTTTTATCCATGAATTTGAGTTCATTGTTCTTTAGATCTTGTGAAGCCCATGCCATACTTCATTAAAATCTATGAGTATATATGTCTCTTAGTCTTCAATGACCATCAAATGGTAGAAGAAGTAGTTTGGTTTGAGCCCAACTTCATGTTTTTAATAGTTAAGGCCAACCAACAAAGTTGAACTAGCAAAAGGAAAACAGTGGGTTCACAAACTGTTTTTGATCAAGGATTTTTAGTTTGAAATCCGACCGTTGGAATCAAATGAAACCAACGGGAAAGTGTCCATAACACAAAGATATACCACTGTGATTTTTTTTTAAGAAGGTTCCATGTTTTGAATGATTTGATCATGAGTTTTGTGGGACAACTACAATCTGTCCAGAATTTCAGAATAGTTTCAGCACAGCAACACTCTTTTGAAATAATTAAATCGAGAGTTTTATAAAGTGTGTGTGACCCAAATTAATTTTTCCTAAGTAGATTAATGTGTTAGGAAACCACCCTAAAAAGAACAAAGCAATTCTGATTTTTTTACTATTTTTAAAAAATCAAACAAGAACTCTGGACAGAGAGTTGTGAAGTGCTGAGTGATGTCTAGTGTTTACCCAATTCCCGGAGATCTAACCGTTCAAACCTTGATTTTCTTTTTGGGTTAGCAACTAGACTCACAGAGGCATATTGAGTCCAAAACTCATCAAGATCAAACCACAGGAGACATGCCTTTTATTTCTTTGAAGTTCGGGTCTGCTCTCTGGAATTTTTAGAGTTTTGTTACAATTTATACTTACTTAGCAAATAAAGGTCCAAATGACCCTTTCTTGACCAAGGGTTCTTACCATGCTTCAATAAAGGTTTATTAAGCTTAAAATCAGAGACTAAATGATCCAAATCAATGAATAGTTCATAACCTTATTCTTTTCATACTCATGTGTTCACGTGCACGCATCTATGTAGATTGGTATTTGTAAATAGAATTCATCTTGTGTTAAAGAGTTGTTACTTAGGAAGTTCAAATGACATGTCTTATTTAAAATGTGGGACTAATCCTTTGTTTTGTAGCGCTTTTTGAGGTACAACTCATCATCCCTTCTCTAGTTTAATTCATTTCTTTGATTTTGCTTGATTTTTCAACCTCATGCGCAACACCTTAGAATTAGGATTTGCCTTATGTGTATATATGATTAGAGACCTTTGTTTAGGACTTTCTTTTGCATGTATGCATTGCATATTTAATATTGCTGCTGGATCCCGGGTAAGTTCTTTTGTTTCTTATTGCATATCATAATGCTTGCTAGTTGAATTATGTGACTTATGAATGATATTTTACCGTTAGCAATTTTACACCATTTCCAACATGCTTGTGTTATGTATACGTATATATGTATTAATTGAGGGCATGCTTAGATAATTAATTCGATTAAATGGATGTTGAGTAGAGGGCTATCGCGAGATAGGATGAGACGGGGTGTTTTAGTCCGTCGGGCTCCTTCCCCTCTCATTCCATAATCCCCGGACCCAGTTAATCTTTGGTTTCGCAAAAGATCAGTTTCCTTTTGAAATGGTTTCTTAATTTTTCCTTTAAAAATTAAGTGGCGACTCTTTTGTTTTAAATTTGAAATTTGGAAAAAGATTTTAAATAAGAAAAGCTGTGGGTAAGTCAACCTGCGATGTCCACACCTGTACAAAATTAAATCTAACTCAATAATTTATTTCAACTACTAAATTTCATCGATTCATCTCAATATCAACCAATTAATTGGAATGAACAAAAAAAATATACAATCGATCCGAGTCAAGTGTTAAACTAATAACATATACATATTACATATTCATCATAAAGTACTAACAAAACTATGAAAGCAACAAAAAAAAAATTAGCCCAACAAAAAAAGTGGTTCGCTTGTTAGAACTTTCCATCAAAATGTGAAACTTTGTACCTACAAAAACGAAAAAAGTTTTCATTAATTAGTTGTATATATAAAATAATAAAAGAGAAACTATGTTTGGGGGTTTTGAGAGACCAAAATGTGTTCGGGGACTCGGAATGATGAAAGAGTCATTTTTTCGCATTATTTGCTAACCATGATTCCGTTATACATTCCATTTGTTCCCACAAGTTTCTTTAGGCATCTTTGAGGCGTGAGTAAGGTTTCGTGACGTTTGGTTAAGCGGTTTACCATTTCACTACTCAAAACCACAAAAACTAAGTTTTTTTCAAGTTTAAGTGATGAAAAAATTATTTTTTTCCCATTATTTGTGAACCGTGATTCCGTTATACATTTGGTTAGTTACCACTAGTTTATTTAGCCATATTTGAGGTGCGAGTAAGGTTTCATGGTATTCGGATACACGCTGTACCGTTTCACTACTCTAAACTTAGGCCTTTAAACTAAGTCTTTGATGCTTTGAGAAGCCAAAGTGGGTTCTGGCACTCGGAATCGAATAACATCTCTTGACTACATAAACTACATAAAACTAATTGAAGGGCCAACCGGGATGGGCCCGGGACTAAAGCGTAAAATTGCCAACAGTCTCGTTCTTTTTCCCCCCTAATGCAGCTTCAATATTTAATTTTTATATGCACTTGTTTCATACTTTTCCCTAAGAATATATCCGGATCTCACATAAACCATCAAAAACAGGCCCTTAAATAGAAACCTACTTTGTAATGTCACTAAATTTATGCAAAAGTCAGCTACAGTATAGTAAATCATATACCTAATCTCTTCTATAGCAACTCACACTAAACTGTACTCCATTGCACAGGTTTGAACTTAGAAACCTAGCTGCAACCTTTATAATATCAGCAGTGAACAA
This sequence comes from Hydrangea macrophylla, assembly GCA_033977485.1. Lineage (NCBI taxonomy): Eukaryota > Viridiplantae > Streptophyta > Magnoliopsida > Cornales > Hydrangeaceae > Hydrangea > Hydrangea macrophylla. The sequence continues at coordinate 57,038,304 of CM066997.1, read as the reverse complement.
AGATGTAGTAAATTAAACAAAGAACGCAAAACTTTAGAAATTACTTTCCAGGTACTAAATTGAGTTGCAGTCAAATTAGACGATGTAATAACTAAGCCAACTTCAACTCATTGACAGTATGATTTTCAAGTCGGAAAAACCTGACCTGTTCAGCAGAACTCACATACCCAGCTCAAATTTTTCTTGTGTTCCTAGAAACCTTTTGTCCCGATAAGCTAAGAGCTTACTTATATCCTATCAATTAGTAAACAAAAAACATATGAATTAGATGAGAAAAATAGAATATAACATTAGCATAAGATGAGATAAATAAAAGATAATGATTTTAGAGTACAATGGAATAAAAGAGTAACATTATAAAAAATAATTCATAAGCCAAATGACATTAGAAAACATGGGTTTCCAATAGTTCAGCACTACGGTAGTAAAGTATATGTTTAGAAGGCAAGAGAGGTGTTTGGAAAGGGTGATTGATACAAGAGAAGGTTGCTGAAGAATAAGACTCGTGGCTCTATGCCCCTCCACTTCTACTATTTCCGGATTGGCGTTCTTTAACTAGGTTCCTCTCCAACTTCTTGTTGGATGTTTATTTCTCAATTTGGTGGAGTTGAAATTGGTTGTACTTCCTCAAGTTTAAGCTTGAAAATACATCTTGTGCTCTATCTTTCATTCTTAGTTGATTGTTCTCTGGCGCCAGGTGGTTTTTCCATGTAAATTGGTAACTTGATTTTTTTTTGTGTGTGTATAGTGCATGTCATTGCTATTTATGTTGTTGGTGTTGGATATACTTTGTTTCATTCGTAACTTAATTGGAGAGGAAAGGGGTTGCTTCCCAACAGTTTATGAAAGTCATACTTCCAGAATTAGTATCAGCTTTTCAGCATAACCTTACCTTAATCTCGATAACATTTGACCCTCTCACCCCTATATTTAATTGCTTATCACCAAACCAAAGCTTGTTAAACAGTTTAGTTTCAAGCTCGTGGATCAAGCTAATATAACCTGAGTCATAGGTCTAAAATCCAATTTAATGAAAAACTATAGCTTACCATACTCCAAATCAGTGATTCAGTTACTAACCATTAAATACAACACGTGTACATTTGGGGAATCTAGCAGTACAAAAAATTCAGCAATGTTACCTTAAACAGGGAAGCCATGGAAATCGAAATAGAATATCCAACTGAAAACCAAAGAGCCAATTTTTTTACTTCTAATCACACCTGCGCGTTATCACAAAATCTAATTAGTTGGGGAAATTGATTCATCAAAAGAGTGATCAAAAAACTTATCACAACTCTGTAGAGAATGGAGCGACTATTGAAATCACTGGTATAACTACCAAGAGAAAAAAGAAGAAGAAAAAATCACTGATATGAGTGGCTGGCCTGGAACCAAACCTCGCAAATTAGCAAAATGAAGCCCTAAATAGATTGCAAACTTCATTTTTACGAAGGAAAAAAAAAAAGAGAGAGAGAAGATCAGGTTTTTCGTTGAAACTCTCGGTTTTGACGGACCAAATTTCAACTAATGCAAACAGAGGAACTGAGTTGAAAAGATATTGATTTTGATATTTAAAAAAATCCATTACAATTTTATTTTGGAAGAGTAAGATATGTTCAAGCCTTCAAAAGAAACATTTAGAATAATATACAATCAAGTATGCTTCAGAATGGAATACAATGAAAATCCAAATTTAATTTGAGATATCAAAAAGTTTAAGAACCCAACTTCTACATAATGAAAAAACTTCAATATTAATTGGTCAGGCTCAAGGGAAGAGTGACCTAATTTTAATTTTCAAATTCTAATATGATTAGTAATTAATTTGTTAGAAGTTACACGACACGATAAAGATATTCTAGTAATGCATAAGTAGATGTAGAATGAAAAGCAAATAACTTGATGGTGAGCTAGGGATGAAGAGCAGGATCGCCTGTCTGATGGAGTCCAATCTGTTGATGGTTCGACTGTTGTGCTATTTTGGGCAATTTGTGTGGAAGAAGATGCATACAAAAAGGGTATTACTGTGAGATGGGAAAAAAAAAGGAAGACGAAGTGTTTTTTGGAGTAACGTTGAATTAATCGAGGGAGGAAGAAAGTTTAGCCCAATCCTAATGGATCTACACATTCCATGCCACGAGTAAAGGACTGTAGATTGTTAAGCCCCTTTCTAGCCACTGCTATTGATGGCTTCCTCTCAAGCTTTTGAGTAACTGGAACTGCTCTTGTCTCTCTCATGTGGGCATGCAAGCCACTGGCCCACAGCAACTAGGTACCTAGTAAAAACCCTGTGAATATTGAGTCATCATGAAGGAGTCACATGATACTCTTATTATGCCAACCACAAGACAAACATCAACAGGGGCTGATATAATATGCCAACTGCCATATATAGATATAGACATAGATAGAAGAAAAGAAGAAAGGAAGAAACTCACTGCTTGGCAAACATGTGATAAAGTGGACTCAATGTCAACCACATTGATCTGCCAAAGGGAATTAAGCATTGCATCTTTTTTATCTTCAAAGGATTTAGTTAAGTTTTCTCCTTGGTTCAACTTCTTCAATTCCTCATGTATTTGAATTAAATTCACAGCACCTCCCATAACTTGTTGGTGTCCTTTATCTCGTACCCATTCTGCTAAAAATGAAACCTTCATGAACCGTTTGTCCTTCCCAATTTCTCTTGTCGCTTGTGTTGTATATATATAACCGATCGTATGTAGCATAGCCTCACTGAAAGCAGAAAATGATAATGTCATATAAATACAATGTTTATGAAGTTTTAAACAATTAAACTTGCTTTAAACAAAGGCCTCCCAAGCCACCAAGAGTTGTTTGTCCTGAATCGGAATCAGACAGGTTAATAATTAGTCGAACCAATAAACCCGACCAGGACATGTCTTGCGGTTGAGTTAAGATTTCACATTTAGAACACTTAACTTTGAACTACCATTTTTTTTTCTGCTTCTGATTTTTCCCAATCCATAAACTCATCGACCTTCGACAAATGGTTGAAGGCGGTTCTTTAGAATTCTTATGAGCTTCTCTTCCCTTTCCTTTTGTAATCCCTGTACATAAAAGTGTTACTACCTCCGTCCCATTTTATGTATCCATTTTGGGGAATCTAACTATTTTAGGGGACAAAAAGAATCTACACCTACTTTCCACAATTGCCCATAATCATTGCACTTTCTTTTTTTATTTTGTTTTGGTGTTGATTGCAAGGAAGGGTAGTTGGGGAAACTAAGTAAAATTTATATACTAATTTAGGAAAGTGGACAATAATTTTGGCACATCCCAAAAAGGAAAGATGGACACATAAAATGGGACAGATGGAGTATAATCCTATCCATGATCTGCGAGAGACTGAAACCAAGATAGTAAGGAACACAGGAACAACATATTTACATTATTCAGCCAAAACAAGAGCTACATTCATGAAGTTGCTGAGCTTTTCACTATACTTAAATGCAGAAACAAGAATTACCGAGTGCATTGAGTTTCTTCTTTCCAGGTGCTGTGAATTTAATTCAAATACAGGAGGAATTGAAGAAGTTGAATCAAGGAGAAAACTTAACTAAAGCCTTTGAAGATAAAAAAGATACAATGCTTAATTCCCTTTGGCAGATCAATGTGGTTGACATTGAGTCCACTTTATCACATGTTTGCCAAGCAGTGAGTTTCTTCTTTTCTTCTTTGGTTGAAACGAAATAAATTATAGTAATTATTTCTGTTTCGTTTGATCTTTACAAGTTGGTATCTATATCTTTAGAGTATACATAAATCAACAATCCGAGATAGTTATGGTTGGCAAAAAAAATCCTAATTTGCATTTCCCAAATTTTGTATCCCAAATGGTCCCAGACACCCTACATGGGAACCATTTGGGATACAAAGCAAGCCTAGAACTCAAGAATGAGACCTTAAATATTGGGTACATGTAATGATACATTGAATAAGAGTACAAATTTACATTGAATATCATCAATGTCAAAGTGTTTACCTTTTGAAATTAAGTGAAGCAACCGACCTGCATAAACACATATATAATCGAAGTGAAAAAGCTGAGCTGAAACTAAAACTAAAAACATAAAACCATTAATCCATCATGAACCGTAAGGAGCTAAACAATGGTCAAGAAAAGTAGGGGAAAAAAATTCACAAAACCATTAATCCACCATGAACCGTAAGAAGCTAAACAATGCTAAAAAAACTCAAATACTTAGAAGTCACAACTAAAAAAGTCAAATAGCTATTCACTCGAAACCATAATCGTTAATTGGCACTGACCTTGACCTCACTTTCAACCTCTAAGATCTGATATGGTCATTAATGGAGGAGTTGAAGATCCCAAGCCAGTGAGGTTCAAGGAAATTCTCAGCTACGAAGCCACTGATAAAAATTCTCATCTCAAAATTTTCTGCAACAAAGTTTTTGCCAAACAGGCAAATTATTAATCGAACTGTGGGCTATTTCATAAATGCATATAGTAAACAACATAGACACATGTTAGTAAATTTCTGGAAAATAAAAAATCTTAGTAAACTGGTGGAACACACCTTCCTTCCCCTTTCCTTAACTCCTTTGGGGGCCAAGTCTTTCAAAAACAGACCTTAAACTTTTTCGCCAGTTTAAACTATGCTGACAAATTGAAAAGGTCAATCTTTTTGTCAGTTCATGTTATGACAACAAACTTGGCTAAGGTTTTATATCAACAGAAATAGACCTTAAAATTTGTTAAGGTCAAATAAAAAAAATGAAAAATAAGATTAAACGATAAACCTTAAGCACACAATGGTAAAGGTTAAACAGTAAATCAACACTTTCCTACCCAAAGGAGTTAACGAACTAAGTTAAACGAACTAATTTAAGATGGAGTAGTGCTATCAATGATTCTCAAATTTATGTCTCATATTTGGTTCCAAACACATGTGGCTATACGACTGTCCAAAACAACTTCCAATAAAATATCAAGTGGTCCCACTGTATCCAATGTGGTCCTACTAAACTGATTCATTCATATTCATGGGGCGTCCAAACCCGGTAATGTATCAAAACAACAATACAAAAGTCTCTCAAAACAAGGTTTTTTTGTACAGAAATCCCGACGAGTTTTTATATTTGAGGGACTTTTCACTAAAATGTTTTCCTTGTTGGACCTAATGCTTCAAAAGTACTCTAACGTACCCTAGCCGTACCCATACCCTACATTTTTGGAAATTGTTGTACCTCCGTACCTGTATCGTATCGCACCCACGTCACGTGTCCGTACCCGTGCTACATAGGTTATAACCAATCAAAGAAGCTTAAAGTAAAATAATTAAGAAGTCCATATCTTCAAGTTAAGGCATGTCCTGTTAAAATCTTTGTTTCTGCACGTAAGGGATCAGTAGCTCTTTTCATTAGTTTTTAAATTTGCGTTATTTTTTCTAGCCCAAACTTTTGGTTCTCCATCAGCTTTGCTCTTTTTCCCTTGGGACTGGTGTTATTCAAACACACTATTTTAGTCCTTAGGCTTACAGGATGGAGCATCTAGAAGTTAAGTCCACATCGTTACACTCATATTTAACCCTTAATTGCATAACACTGAGCAGAATTTTTTAATACAGGGTTAAGCCAGATATAAAAAGTTAAGTGCACAAAGATTTTATAACCAAACTTTTCCTCCTTGTACAATTCTTATATAACCATTTCAGCAAGATTATAGAGCCCCAGTTTACCCAGACTAGAAAAAAAATGAGGAAAAGCCCTCTGTTTATAGTTTACCCAAATAAAGAGGCTTCATTGATATACTTGGAGCAATTACCTGAAATCCAAATCGTAAGCTTAGAGCATTCTATTAGTGGTTCTGATCAGTGGCAGGGCTATGTGGTGATTTGTTGGTTAAACTGAACCCACTGAAATTTGGGAAAAAACATATTTAAGTACATAGTTTAGTGCTTTGAAATTATTACTAAGTTGACACCACCAAAATAACAGAAAAATAAGAGAAGGGTCTCAAATTTTAAATTTAACTTTGCTCGGATACCAACTGATACGAACCCCGCCAACAATGTGACGAAACCCGTAGCATAATTAATGCCTCGGACCATTCTACTGTCAAATTTAAATGGGAACTGCGACCCAAAACCTATATCTGATGCGAACCTAGGTATTAAGGATGAAGGTGCCACAATCAAGGATGGAAAACTCGATTGATAAGTCCAGGTATGAACGCCACAGAGTAAATCTGATAAGTTCGAATAGTTCTTCAAAGAACCAAAGAGAAAACTCTCATAATATTATTAATGATCAAAACTGCATATTACAAACCCTAAAACTGTTTAAATAACTAAGGCTTACAGTTGGGCCCTATAGCCTACGAAATATTATGCCCCAAAATAAATATGCCCAAAATTAAAATAAAGCAAAACTAAAGGAATAAGGAAAGTTCCATAGTTGGCATGCAATCCTACAATTCCGCAATTTAAGCAATTAAGAAAAAAATGACAATCAAATTCTAATTTTAGGAAAACTAAAATTTGACTTCAATCTTGAACTACTGGATTATTCTTCTAGAACTTGAATTAGATTGAGATATCTTTGTGGACCAAGCTTAATCGGCCTCCACGAATTTTCCTGAGACCAAACTTCTTGAACTAACCCATTGAGTGCCTCATTGAACTTCTTTGCCCGAGCCCTCATAACTGGTCCAATTGGAATTTGAACTGGGTTCCCTTGAAGACGTGCCATGATTTGCATCACTCTAGGTCCGCAACTTGAACGAAATGGTCACAACTTTCTACTCGGGAGTTCAACACACCAAAGTTGCCATGTCATTTCACCGCGACCGGTCGGCAACCCTGGTGGAACTCTCAGAGAGGGTCGGGAAATACAATGACACTGAGTAGTTTTTTAAAGCAAAGTATGCCAACTTAGCCGGAGATGAGTCCCTGAAGGTAAAACGGAAGGGTGGTGGCCTCGAGAAGGGATCGGGAAAGAAGCCAAAGCAAGACCAGCAAAGAGGTGGTCAGGATCAAGCCCCGATTACCATCTTACCACTTTCCTGGCCTATCGACGAGGTCATGGCCGCTGCTAAAACTCAAAGACTGCTCTAGAAACCAGTGAAGCTAAAGAGCCCGCCCGATAATAGGAATTGGGACAAGTTCTACCGCTTCCACAAAGACCACAGAAATGACATAGAGGACTGCTTCAAGCTTAAGATCACCGTTGAGAAGTTGATTGAGTAGGACCATCTTGCCGAATTCGTAGTCGCAGATAGACAACCTCGGCCAGATGCCTAAGCCCAGGATCAACCATAACCCCTTGGGCAAATCAATGTAATCTCAGGAGGAACCTCGTGCAGGGGAGATTCACAGTCGGCCAAGAAGAGGCTTGCTCGGGCATCCTGATCAGATGTTTGGCATGTCCAATCCACTGGCTCATCCCCGAACAACATGCTATCATTCTCATCTGATGACATACGGGATTTGCATTGCACCCACGACGACCCGCTAGTTGTAACACTCACTGTAGCAAATCACGTTGTGAAAATGGTATTGGTGGACACTGGGAGCTCCTCTGTTATCATGTTCATTTCAGCATTCGATCAGTTTAAGATATCCAGGGATCGACTTCGACCAGTAGCTACTGTACTGGTGTGATTCAACAGGTCCAGCATACAAGTGCTCGGTACCATTGAGCTCCTGGTTCTTATGGGGACTTATCCCTAGCAGACGTCTGTATTGGCAAGCTTTATGGTCGTGGAAGCTCCATCCGCATACAATGTCATCCTTGGTAGGCCGACTGTCAACAAGGACAAGGTGGTTGTGTCAATGTACAGCCTGATGGTGAAATTCCTAACTCCTCAGGGACCCGGGAGCCTACGTGGAGACAAAGCAGTCGCCCAGAGTAGCTATGTCAGTTCCTTGCACCGGGAAGCCATTATCGAAACATTAAATATTCAGGAGATGGACCCTAGAGACAAAAGTAATGGAGTGGGTTCAATGAAGGAGCTGGAACAAGTGATGGTGGATCCTCGGTTTCTCGACCGGTCCATTAGCATTGGCACTGTCTTAGAGCCAGGCCTCAAGGAGAAGTTGGTTCAACTCCTGCGGCAAAGCCAGTACGTCTTCACTTGGAGCCATGAAGACATGCCTGGGATAGATCCCCGGGTTATGTCTCACCGTCTCCACATCAACCCCGATTATGGACCGGTTAAGCAAAAGAGGCGGGGTATGGCACCCGAAAGGCAAATGGTAGTATGTGAAGAAGTCAAGAAGCTCCTGAAAGCAAATTCCATCCGAGAAGCCCACTATCCCTACTGGTTAGCAAATGTGGTACTGGTCAAGAAAAGCAACGAGAAGTGGAGAATGTGCGTGGATTTCACCTACCTGAACAAGGCCTACCCAAAGGACTGCTACCCATTGTCCAGGATAGACCTCCTTGTGGACTCCACAACCGGTCATGCGCTCCCCTTGTTCATGGATGCCTACTCGGGGTACAATCAGATCAACATGTACCCTGGGTATGAAGCAAAGACTTCTTTCATCACAGATCAAGGAACGTACTGTTATAAGGTGATGCCCTTCGGCCTCAAGAACGCCGGGGCAACCTATCAATGCCTGGTCAATCACATATTTGAGGATCTGATCAGGAAGTCCATGGAGGTCTACATTGACAATATTTTGGTTAAAAGTCGAGACGAGTTTGACCATCTCGAGCGTCTGACTGGGGCCTTCAGCATTTTGAGAAAGCTCGGGATGAGGTAGAACCCGACCAAGTGCACATTTAGCGTCTCATCTAAGAAGTTTTTGGGACACCTGGTCAGCAGACGGGGAATTGAAACCAACCCTGAGAAAATCCAGGCCATCATAAATATGCGGTCACCCAGGTCAAACAAAGAAGTTCAAAGCCTGGTCAGGCGGGTCGTCGCATTGAACAGATTTATTTCCCGACCTACCGACCAATGCTTGCTGTTTTTTAAAATCCTCCTTAAGGCCTTTCAGTGGTCGAAAGAGTGTGAGGAGGTGTTTGAGGAACTCAAGAAGTATTTGGCATTGCCTCTTCTACTCTCAACACCCGCGTCAAATGAGGAGTTGTTTTTATACTTGGCGGTATTACACTCAGCGGTCAGCTCAGCTCTCATCTGAGAAGAACACGGGATATAATTCCTAGTCTACTACATCAGCTGGGCACTTCAAGGCACAAAAAGCAGCTACTCTCGCATTGAAAAGCTTGTCCTTGCCCTCATTACTTCTGCCTGGAGACTTCACCCGTACTTCCAGGTGTAGACACCTCAAATTTGACCAAACATCGAGTTAAGGGGAGTGATACCTCCAACACCCAATGATGATAATGTTCGGCTAGTCAAGGACTTCCAAAGATGATTCAAACTCTTCGAAAGACTCTCTAACCTAAACAAAAAGCAAAAAGAAAGAAAAAGGATAATAGAGGCAAAACGACACTTAGGCAGACTTGTGGTAGTCACGAATTACCGATGAGGCACTCGTTAACTGTCGAAACAGCATTCAGAGAGAGCCACACCGGCATCCATTAACTGCCGCTAAAATGCTTCAAGTGCTGCTAAATTTGAAAATCCTAAAAAGACGACAGTCCATGCGGCATTCTATGAGTGTCATTGCGGCATTCAAAGAATGCCGCGCCGGCATTCACTGAGTGTCTTTCTGGCATTCAGCGAGTGCCGCTTCCATCCCCATTGAGTGCCGTATTTTTGTAAACCGCCAACTGTAATATATCACATTTTATACTACCAAAGGACAGTCCGAATTAAGGTTTTCTGATCTGAAATAACTGAAATACCCCTTTAAATTTATCTATAAATAGAGGATGAATATCCTCTTACATGGGGTTGAGAATTATCCTTTGAATCTAGAGGTGGTAGTAGTTCTCCAAATCTTAAACTTCCAAAATTTCTTCTCTAAACATAATTAGAAGGTAGTTTTAGGAGAGTTAAGGGTTGGAAAGCTTGATTAGTCTTTGGAAGTTCCTTAAAAATCACAAAGTTGAGGATATTTTGGAGGTAAAACTTTAAGTTAATTAGTCTTAATTATGTTCTAACCACGAATATACTTAGAGTCTTTAAACTTTCTTTTTTCCTTCTCTTTCTTTTAATCTTTGAGATTCATAAGACCCTCAATGCCTTACTTGAATCCTTAGACTTGAAATCCTTCAATTCTTTTGCAACTTTATGGTTCACAAGGGGATTAAATTTGATATTAGTACATTTGATTAACAAATTTAAACCTATCTTCAATGGTTTAGGTTTGTAAGGATTAAGTCTCATGAAATCTCTCCATATTTCTTTGAGACTTTCAAGATATGAATGTAGTTAGTCTCCCATGACCATCAAATGGTAGGAGATGTAGTGTGGTTCAAGCCAAATCCCATGGCTCAAATTAGTTAACAAAGTTTTATTTGATAAATGATTCAGTGAGTTCACAATCTATTTTTGATCATAGATTTTTAGTTAAACATCGAACCGTTGGAACTGAATGAAACCAACGAAAAATTGTTTATAACTCAAAATTCTAGCACAGTGATTTTCGTTTTAAGGAGATTTCATGTTTAAAGTGGTTTGGTCATGAGTTTTGTGAGACAACTACAATATGTCCAAAGTTTCAGAACAGTAACTCAGTGCCTTAATCAAACATTCTTGGCTCCAAATAAATTTTTCTGGGTAGTTTAATGTGTTAGGAAGCTACCCTAAAAAGAACATATCATTCTGATTTTTTTACTAATTTTAGAAAATCATACAAAAACTCTGGACGGAGAGTTGTAAGTGTCCGAGTGATATCTAGTGTTTGTCATATTCCCAGAGATCTAACAGTTCAAACTTCAATTTTCTTTTCGGGTTAGAAACTAGACTCACAGAGACACCTTGTGTCCAAAAATTATCAAGATCAAATCACGGGAAGCATGCTTTTTATTTCTTTGAAGTTCTGATCTACTCTCAGCAATTTTCAAAATTCTGTCATAAATTTAATATATCTTGAAAACAATGGTCCGAATGATCTTTCCATGACCTAAGGCTTGAACCATGTATTAATAATGATTAGTTAATCTTAAATACAGAGGATAAACGATACAAATCAAGGAATAATCAAATAGCTCCTTCTTGTCACATCTATGTAATCATACACATTCATCCATGTAGATTGGTATTATGATTCATAATTGTGTTATCTCTTCTACATGATAGAATTAAGCTAGATAATTTGGAGCAATTATTTGATACTATACATTCTTTCTAAAGTATGTGGACTAACCTTTGTTTTCTAACGCCTTTGAGGTACAATTTTTCAACCATTTCTCTAGTTTATTTTAATTTCTTGACTTTATCGATTCTTCAACTTAATGCGCGACACCTTAGAATTAGGTTTTGCCTTATGTGTATATGTGATTAGAGACCTTTTCTTAGGATCTTTCTATTCATATGCATTGCACGTTTAATATTCGCGACATGGATCCCAGGTCAGTTCTATAGTTCCCTATTTGCATATCATATTGCTTGCTACTTGAATTATGTGGTTTTTGAATGATATTTTATCACTTGCGATCTTACACCCCTTTAGACATGCTTTTGTAATGTATATTTATACATATGTATTAGTTAAGGACATTCTTAGATTATTAATTCGATAAAAGGATGTTAAGTAGAGGCCTATCGCGAGATAGGATGAGAGGGGGTGTTTTAATCCGAAGGGCTCCTTCTTCTCTCATTCTATAATCCCCGGACCTAGAAAATCTCTGGTTTCTTAAAAGATCAGTTTGCTTTAAAATGATTTCTTGATTTTCCGTTTAAAAATTAAGTGCGACTAGTTCTGAATTTGAATTTGGAAAAGGTTTTTAAATAAAAAGATTTGGGGAAGAGAAAATTGCGATATCCATAATCTGGCAACTCTACTGGGGATCGAACCCAGAATCTCTGGTTTCGGAGACCAGAATTTCTGCTTTTGGGTTCACTCCAGGATTAGACTTGAAAAACATCCTTTTAATCAAACTAATTAATCTTTGTGTGCCTGTTGCATTTCACTTGCTTGTCTCGCCAGTCGATTGCACGGAACTATGACCTTGGAGGCTCTGGGTAACCCGGTCGGTCAAGCCATCATAGGACTATGTGATCACCCTTGATCTCGTAACATGATTTGGTATATGAAGCACCCTATCGGATGTGTATCAAGGGTCCCTTATTTGACCAAAACCCAGCCTTTGCATGGTAGCTTCCATAGAACCTTTCAATCTTAGGAAATTAATTCTTGATTAGGATTATATGCTAGGGAGTTTTGTATGTGCCCATAAAGGGATTACTTGAGATGATGACGAAGCTCACTTAATCCGAGACATGTAAACTCTTAATCGCTTTCGAGCAATTCCTCTTTATGTCCCATGACATTTGGGAATATGTTAGATTCTGATTATAAGATTACATCTCTTATATCATGTTTAGCTAAGCATCATTGACCTTGTATTTATCCGAATTCATGAAAAGTACGGTGATAATCTGATCATGTGATCCTCCTACCCAAAGAACTTTAAATCCATCTTTGAAAGCAAACAGATTTTACTATCCTTTTCCAATATTTTCGATCACTCTTTCAAAAAATCTTTTGAGTTCACCTTTCGATAAAAAATTCCAAAATAAACTTTGTTAAAATATGTTCTCACATCCTCATCTTTGAAAGAACCCAAAAATCAGGGAAACTATTTTAGAAGAAATGCTTTTCGAATGGATTCCAAAACAAAATTTCAACCTGATCAATGAGAAATGTTTTACACCCTAATTTTCAAAATTCAAAATAAGAATTGTCTTTTCTCACCATTCTAAAGAAAATGCTTTTCAAAAGAATTTCAAAAGCCTTGAAATGGTAGTGAGGGTCACAATGGAAAGAAAAATTATTGCACTTAACATAAGTGAGGATTTTATGTGCTTATGTGTTTACGAGATAGGATTAGAATTTTCCTTTTATTTGGCATATAGAGTAGGCACATATGCACACATGCATTGCATCCATATGACATATAAAAGAGAGTTTTTACCAAGGGTCTTTTAAAAACAAAATATATATGTGCGACAGAAGGAAGCAAATAAAAGTTTTTTTGAAGGAAAAATTTAAACCTTTTTGTAGGGGCAAAAATAGCATCAAATTCAAATCAAGCCTGGTTTAGGGATCCCACCACAAGGTTTGTAAGAAGAGAAGACACCGAAATAGCAGAAGAAAGGAACAATAAGGAAGTAACAGGGATGAGGACGCTGGTATAACAACAAGCAGAGCAAATGAGGAGGCAAGCCGAAAATACGAACCGTATGATGGGAATGATAAGAGCACTGAATCGCCGACCACCGCCTGTAATTCCATCGGTTGTGGACCCACCTCTAGGAGGGGATGAAGGAGATTGGTTCGAAGATCAGGAGGCACAGTGGACTGATGTGCTGTAGGCCAACAGGGAAAGGGAGAAAGCTGAGAAAGAGAGGCTACTGACTGAGAAGATAGATAAGCTGGAAAGGGTAATGCACAAGGCTCAGGGAGTTGACACCTATTTGCTGAAACTAGAAGGTTTATGTGATGGGGTTTGTGAGGTACTAACTGCCGGATTCAAAATGCCGGTCTTTGACAAGTTGGATGGAACCGAAAACCCTCGAAGTCATATCCGAATGTGCATAGGCGCCTTTCAGCCAAGTGGTTTGAGCGTAACCATGATGGTTATCTTGTTCTAGCAGACATTAACCAAACCCGCACTGTCATGGTACCTTACATTAGAGCCGAGCAAAACCCAGGTCTGGGAAGAAGTGATTAAAGCATTCGTGGCACAGTATGAGTACAATCAGGACCTGGATGTCACAGTCCGAGATTTGGAGACCACTAGGCAGGGAAACAAAGAATCATTTGCTGAGTATTTGAACAGGTGGAGAGGAAAAGCAGGTAAGATGGTATAGAGGCCATCCGAGAAGGACCAGATCTGAATGTTGATGAAGAAACTTCAACCTGTCTACCAAGAGAAAATGAGATTCCAGCCGATCAACGCTTTTGCTAAAGTATTTGATGTAGGGACTCGTATCAAAGATGCAATCCAAGAGGGAGTGATAAAAAAATAGGAACAGCCAAATTGATACAGAAGGCCGAACTACGGGTCCAATGGAGGACAGTCAGGGGGTCACTCTGGCTCCACTGATGTCAATGCACTAAATAGGCCAGAGAGGAAATTTGACATAACACCAAGGAGAGGGGGAGACAAACCACCGAGAAAATTCTCAGATCTAGGAGTATCACTGTCAATCGCTCTCGATAAGCTGTTAGCGAAAGGGCATCTCCGTCTGTTGGAACCTCGACCTCTACCAAATTCGCTTCCGCCGAGTTTTCAAGGGGATCTCTTTTGCGATTCCACCATTAGAAGGGCCACTTAATGGATCAGTGCATGAGGTTAAGGCACGAAATCCAAGATCTTATTAATAACAAGGTGATATCAAAACCGCCCGCCAGAGCTTCGAATGTCACGAGAAATCCACTACCAAACCACCATGCTGTACCACCACCACAAGGCCACTATTTCTTGGGGATAGAAGAAACCATTTTCGATCCGTCTAGGCTAATCACTAAGGCTAGGACACCAAGAAGGCCTTATCAACTGCTGGAGAATTTGATAATCTGTACTTTGGCAGGTGCTTCGAAGGGATATAAAGGGGAAATAGCAGAATAGATGGATTGGTGGGTTCAGGAAACGGGCAATATAGATCAGATAGAGGATGATTTGTGGTCCAAGAGTGGTGAATAGGTGGGAACCGAAAATGAGAGTTTGGAAAGAGTTTCGGAGGCCGACAATTTGTGGATGAGAAAAGAAGTCAGTCATCTGACCAGGTCAAGCAGACACTTCAAGCTGCATGAACTAGAGGAAGATCACCCAAGGAGGGATCTAGACAAGGGAAAAGGAAAATTGGATGAAGAAGTAGAGGAAGATTGGGTCCTGAAACAATTGAAGAAAACTTAGGCTAACATCACTATTTGGGGCTTACTGATCACTTTAAAACATTACAAACAGGCGGTCTTGGATGCTCTGAAACAATTTGACGTTCCTATCGATGCAACACCAGAAGACCACGTGGGAATGATCAGTAGAATCCCAACTCTGGCTATTACCTTCTCATCAGAAGACCTACCTCCGGGAGGGCCTGTTCACAATAAAATGCTATATGCCACTGTTGAATGCCTGGGGAACACTATACCTGCCTGCCTTGTTGACAATGGATCCGCTCTAAACGTGTGTCCATTCCAAACAGCTAAGCCCATGGGTTTGGATGGAACAACATTCGTACCATCTGAGCAGAAGGTAAGGGCATATGACAACACTTAGAGAACGGTCATGGGAATAATTCTCCTTCATCTAGCTGTTGGGCCTGTGGAAAAGGAAGCCAAATTTCAGGTCATCGACATACCTGCTTCTTTCAATTTACTGATATGAAGGTCGTGGCTAGACAGTTTGGGCGCCATACCATCTACAGTTCATCAGAAAGTCAAATGTGTCTGGAAGAGCAAGGTCTGTGATATTCTCGGGGATAGTAGGGTTCATCTGTCTAAAGCTTCATCAAATGTGCCGGTCTTGGAGGTGCAATTCCAAGAAGAAGAAACAGGCCTAGGATGGTTCAAATTCATTAATATGTTGGAGGGAGAGAAGCCGAGAGAGTTTCTACCATTATAATTCGATCAATACGCGAGTCTACTGGTCGCTGGGATCATGAAAAAGATGGGTTTTTTCCCAGGTATGGGATTGGGTAAGAATCATCAAGGTCTGCCGCTATTTCCAAATATCGCCACTCAGACTCACACTTATGGCCCAGGCTATCAACCGTTAAAGAAGAAGCTAAGAGATAAGAAGAAGGCAATTGATGCACCATTGGATCCATACCTGAAGACGCTCAATGGATACTTTGTGAAAGAGGGAGAGGATTTCCCCTTTTGTGGCTTCCCAGAACCATGGGTAGATCAGAAGGACAAAAGTATTAAGCCAGGGTTTGAGATCTTCTTCCCCCACAAATTCTCTGAGTATCAGGATCCATATCTACAGGTACTCGTGAAGTCAGCTACTGTAAAAGATTGGGTTGGAGCATTGGATGACTCAGTTATGAAGAACCTGTTGGGTGAAGAAAGCACAGAAGCCAAGGGAATGGGCCAAGAAGGGGTAGTGGAAGACAAAGCTGGAAAAGAACATGCTGATGGATTGGTAGAAGAGGTGCAAGTCGAGGAGAATGACATGGGAAAACCTGAGAAAGAAGAAATGGAATAGATTACCAAGACAGGGGAACTAGAAGAGTGCTTCATCACCGATCTGGGAGGAAAAAGCAAGAAAGAGTGGTTTTTTGAGTCTAGTGATAGGTATCCCCAACACCCAGAGTATGTAATGGCCCAAATGAGGCATCTTTCAATTTCTATGTATGTTGTAATTGCTCCAAAGAAAATTAATGAAAGCATGACCAATTCTGCCTACCGAATGCGCTTAATGAATGTGATGATCATGAAATACCAGATGAAGTGCAAAAATTAACTAAAAAGGAAAAAGAATCTGCATGTAAAATCGTTGAGAACACTCTAACGATCAATCTAGGAAATAAAGATAATCCTCAAAATGTTGTTATTGGCTCTACACTTAGCAAAGAAGATAGCAAAGAATTAATCAATCTATTAAATGAATTCAAAGATGTTTTTGCATGGTCTTGTAGTGACACACCAGGCATTGATCCAGAGATCGTCCAACACTACATCCCCATCTTCCCTAATTCAAAACCTATAAAACAAAAATTGGGGCGGATAAGGCCTGAATGGGCACTCAAAGTCAAAGAAGAAGTTGAAAACAAGTTGAGAACCAGATTCTTAATGGTCACCGATTATCCAGAATGGATCGCCAATATAGTGTCTGTCCCAAAAAAGGACGGTTGTGTTAGGGTCTGTGTCGACTTATGGGATCTGAACAAAGCCAGCCCTAAGGACGATTTCCCTTTACCTCGCATTGATGTGTTAGTGGACAATACAGCGGGACATGAACTCCTATCTTTTATGGATGGGTTCTCAGGGTATAACCAGATTCTAATGGTGCCCGAGGATAGGGAGAAAACCACTTTCATCACACCATGGGACACATACGGCTATAGAGTGATGCCATTTGGGATAAAAAATACGGGCGCAACTTACCAACAGGCTGCTACAACACTATTGCACGATATGACCCATAAGGAGGTAGAGGTATATGTGGACGATATGATTGTAAAATCTAAGGAAAGAAGAGGTCACTTAGAGGCATTAAGAAAATTCTTTGGGAGGTTGAGGGAATTCAAAATGAGGTTGAACCCCCAGAAGTGCACCTTTGGGGTTTCTCATCACTCAGAGAGTGATAGATATGGAGCCGACCAAGATAAAAGCCATAGTCGAAATGTAGCTGCCCAAGAATGAAAAAAAGTTATGGGGATTTCTGGGTAGAATTCATAAGTCATTTCATCTCGAAGCTCACCTTAACCTGTGACCCGTTATTTAGGTTACTCAGAAAAGGAGTGAAGTTTGAATAGGATACCCTGTGTCAACTAGCCTTTGATAAGATCAAAACCTACCTACAAAACCCACATGTCCTGTCACCACCCTCACTTGGGAGACCTCTATTGCTGTACCTTTCTGTGTCCGAGGATTTAATGGGGTGTATGTTGGCCCAAGAAGGGGAGGAGGGGCATGTGGAGAAAGCCATTTATTATTTGAGCAAGATGATGATTGGATACAAGCTGAAATACTCACCTTTAGAAAAAACCTGTTGGGCCCTAGTCTGGTGTACCCGTCGCCTTAGGCACTACATACTAGCCTTTCCTGTTGTCCTAATCTCCCGTATGGACCCACTCAAATACCTTTTCGAAAAGCCTATCTTGACCAGTAGAATTCCCGTTGGACCATGATACTGGCTGAATTTGATATCAGACATGTCACTTCTAAATCTGTTAAAGGAAGAGCCGTTGCTGAATACCTAGCCGACCTTGTCATAGAATCTGAGGAGAAAGGGGAGTTCAAGTTTCCCGACAAAGGGGTAATGGAGTTAAAAGAGGATCCGTGGAAGATGTATTTCGATGGAGCCGCCAACCAACTAGGCTATGGGGTTGGAATCATCCTCATGGCACCTGATGGAACACCTACCCCGTCAAGCTCAAGTATAATTCAACCAACAACACGGCCGAATACGAGGCTTGTATAATTGGGATGGAAGCAGCCTTAGCCCTAAAAGTTGGAAGGATTGACATTTTTGGAGACACTAACCTGATCACATCCCAAGTGCGAGGTGATTGGAGGGTGTAGCATGAGAAGTTGAGGCCTTACCATGACTACCTAGAGAGCCTAAAAGTACAGTTTAAAAAGATATCATTCTACTACCTTCCCCGTGAAGTGAACTAGTTAGCCGATTCCCTAGCAACATTGGCCTCAATGATACAAATCCCTTCGGGAGTCACTATGATACCATTATCCATAGAAATCAGAGACCAACCTTCATTTGAGATGATCGCAATGATAAAGGAAGAAGGTGAGTTGCCTTGGTACGCGGATGTTTAGAATTTCATTAAGAAAGGAGAATACCCCGAGGGAGCTTCAGAGAAGGACAGAAAGGCGATCCAAAGATTCTCCGCCCAATTTGTGATCTATGCGGATATGTTGTGGAAGAAGTCGTATACTGGGTTCAATCTAGCATGTTTATATGGAAAGGAGGCTAGGAGAATGATGGAAGAAATACACGAAGGAGTCTGTGGGCCCCACATGAATGGACATATGCTGGCCAAGAAGATAATTCAACAGGGATATTACTAGACCACTTTGGACAAAGACTATTGTGAGTACGTCAGAAGATGCCACAAGTGCCAGATCCATGCAAATCTGATGCACACCCTACCTTCCCAACTCTATAGTATGACCACGCCGTGGCCTTTCTCTGTTTGAGGCATTGACATCATCTGTGAGATAGTTCCATAGGCATCCAATGGACACCGATACATAATCGTGGCAATTGATTATTTCACCAAATGGGTAGAGGCAGCGTCTTACGCCACTTTGAAGGCTAAGGATGTGGTGAGCTTCATAGAAAAGAACATAATTTGCAGATATGGAGTCCTGAATGAGTTCAATTCAAACCATGGTAACCATTTCTAGGGAGAAGTTATCCCACTCCTAGAAAAGTATAAGATCACCCGCCATCAGTCTTCTCCCTATAGGCCTCAAACGAACGGAGCGGTAGAGACGGCGAATAAGAATGTCAAAGCAATCTTGGGGAAAATGATAGACACGTATAAAGATTGGTATGAGAAGCTACCATTCGTGCTATGGGGATACTGAACTTCTATAAGAACTTCCACGGGAGCTACGCCGTACTCATTAGTTAACGGGATGGAAGCCATTCTTCCAGTTGAAGTAGAAATACCTTCTTTGAGAGTCTTGGCGGAGTGTGAAGTAACCGAGTTAGAATGGACACGGGGGAGGTATAAGGAACTAATGTTACTTGATGAGAAAAGGTTGGCTGGGATAAATCATACTCGGGGATACCAAAAGAGGATAGCTCATGCTTTCAACAAAAAGGTCCACCCAAGGAAGCTTGCTGAGGGTGACCTGGTCCTCAAAGAACTGAAAGTGCCCATTTATGACCCCAGAGGAAAATTCAAACCCAACTGGGTCAGGCTGTACATCACTAAGACTCTCCTCTATGGAGGAGCGACCTATCTCATGGACCTAGACGGGGTTGAATTCAAACAACCAATCAACCTCGATCGCCTCAAAAAATATTTTGCGTGAAACCCCTTTTTTCAAAATCTCTTACCTTGATGAACTACGCTTAACGTGATTCCTGCTAGGGGATACAGAGGCAACCTGCTCGGTTCGGTCACTAATAATTTCCTAAAAGGCACTTTTCATCGAGCCTTAAAAAGCCAAACTACTGCGGACCTGATACCCGTTCGGGGATAAGTAGGCGGGCTCCACAAAAGCCTTTAGTCCTCAAAAACCCAAAAAGAAGAACCCTATACTAAACTAGGGGCAAACTAGTGTTTGCCCCAAATCACCTCAGAGCCCCAAAACTAGGGGCAAACTTCATTTGCTATCTGAAGAACCCAGATATTTACCTTGAACCCATCTCTGGATCTCCTGACTATCGTAATGACTACTATAAAGAAGCAAACGTGAATTCATGGTATAGAATGAGTAAAGCTTTAAGCAAGATACAAACCAAGATAAAGAGCCAAGAAAAGACATTAAAAAGGAAAATTTTCATAAAGGATTAATCGGAGGAGTGAACACTTTGATTAAACATGTTGGAACTGTTCCTAAAAGCATGAAAGCACTTTTTGAAAAGGGAAAGAAGAATATCACATTCAAAAGCGTAAAAAGATGGGCAGGACTTGTCTAAAAATTTTATAAAATAAAGTTATGTCCTGTTGTTTTATTTTCGTCCACGAATGTCTACAAAGTCTGTCGCTGGACCGGAGTCTGGATCTGAAGAAGATACTCAGTAGTAGGCACAATCGAAGCAGGGACCCTTTGGAAAGGAGCTGACACTCTATCATGCAAAGCTTCAATGAAAGTCTTCATAATAGAAGGGCGCATGATCGAACCTCTAGTAAAATCAACAGTAAGAATCTCAGTAATATCCTAGAGAAGCCTGTACTGACAAACCACTCGATCGAGAATATAGAAAGTAGTGGTGTACAAGCCAGGAAACCAGATACCGGGCTTCCCAGGAAGCCATACTGCGACAGAGCAGTAAGACCAATCTGGGCAAAACCAGCGAATATCACCAGGAGAGGGGTTTTTAAGCCATGCGTCATCCGAACGGAAAAAATGGTTAACATCAATGTGATCATAGGGAATTAACTTACGAAGGTGCGAAGGATGCACAAAAAGATCCAAGCACTCCATAAGCCAAAGCTGCAGGACGAAGGGGGCTCTCACAGATAACATGGCCCCGGTCGCATGAGCCCGATCCAAACCATCAAGTTTTCGCCAAGAACGAGCATGATGGCACTCTTCATCTCTCACAGACCACCGACAATGGGTATGAGAATGTGGAAGACGACTGGAAGAGGAAGTAAGAGAGCATGGCAATCGATAGTGCGCTACGATGGATAATCTGATATCCGCCGTCATAGGGATCTCCTACGGGGGCATAAATCATGGAAAGTCACTTGAAGTCGATCTGCCTGTCACAAATAAAAGAGCCCGCAATGTTACGGGATATGTGGAGCAGGGTGGCCAAATCTTGAACATAGCCCACCAGCACTGGGGGAACTATCAGGTCCGCAAAGGGGTTGGTCTGGACGATAGCGCTGAACTCCTCAAATAAAGGGCAGACCTCATGGGAGCCAAAGTGAAAGACATGAAAGGAGGGATCCCAACACTGAATCACAGCTCAAAGCAAGTCTTCATTCAAAAACATTCATCGGAAAAAGAAGAGATCGTTTAGTCCGAAACACCCGAAATTTAGCCTGTCAATGCCCGAGAGAGCATCCATCCATGGGAAGAGGATTTGAGAACTAATGGGGGCCATTTTGGGGAAAAGTGAAAAGGAGAGAAGAATGTTTTGCAGAATATCGGGGAAGAAAGTGGTATAAATAGGAGAATAAAGTTGCCTACCTACCCGCGGCAGTCAATAAAGCAGATCGGCACTCAGCGAAGTGCCGCGCAACAGTTCGTGAATGCCATTACGGCATTCACTGACTGTCGTTACGGCATTCACTGAGTGTTGCACAGGTGCCGCACAGGCCTAACCGAGTGCCGTTTGGAGTTTTTCTTTGGCCAGGGTCTATTTGTAATGTTTTCAGCCCACCTGTAAACAGAAAACTGAATAAGCATGCGCATCATGCAACACGTACAAGCAAGACCAAGCCATGGTCGCATACATCCATTCGTTCATTCATTCATTTATTCATTTTAAACAAATAAAGAAGATGGAAGCATTCAAGGACCAAGCTATGGTCACATATACAGCAAGCAATAGTAAAAGCAGAAAAGATAAAAGTAGTCATAAAGCATATAAAGGAAGTAAATAAAAGATGTACGGATGCCTATTGTACTAGCAATCCTAGAGCTATCATCAAAATAGGTGTGTGTATATATACAGTGATCTCAGTGTATGTGTATCCTGAGGAACGCTCAAATATATAAAATAAAAGATGGAAAAGGGCGAGATCAGCCCCAACCTCGGCCACAAGCCTGGCGAGTCACGCGTCTGAGAGGCTTTTCCTCTGACTCTGTCCCGCTTGCTCCGCCTCTGCCTCCACCTCCACCTCCACCGCCTCCAGTACCCCTCGCTTCGCCTCCACCTCTACCGCAACTGGTGCCTCCGCCACCACCTCTACCTCATCCGGTGTTGCTACCCCTAGGAGCTCCTCTGTAATCTCCGTCGGGATCTATCCCAAACTGCCAAAGTCGCTGCTCGAGCTCCCTCACCCACAGAGTCAGTCCCCTGATCTCATCATCCTGAGAAAAAATGGGAAAGGTAATAACATAGTCTGTTTTGAAATAAAAGTGAAAAGTGTGAATAAAAGGGAGTCAACTTGACTTACCTTGGCTCTTGCATGAGCCTTGGCAGTCACCCACACTCCATCAGCCTAAGCCAAAAAAAAAAATCACCAATGAAAAGGGATTAGTGAAAGCAGAATAACGATGCAAGAATCAGAAATAAGGTCCTATAAGCTTACCCTCCACTCCCGGCCATGGGCCCACTCTCTGACACTATGAGCATAAGGCTAGCCCTCTTCTGCATAGTCTCGCAGGACAAGATCATACTAGAGCGGAATGATGGGAGCGCCCGCAGGATACCGGGGGACCTCAATCATGACCTGCTCACCATAGAAGATGGTCTGGATACTCCAATCCCAAGGAGGCAAAGCCGGGGTACGAGTCACAGTAGGAACAAGCTACAAACAGAAGAAATGCAATCAATAATGAAATATTTTGAAACTCAAAATAAAAGAAAGAATGCAGGAGCAAAGAGGACTCACCCGAGTCACTTCCATCAAAGGGAAGTTCCTCATCAGCCTCGCAGCTCGAAAAGCTGCATATCCATCAGGAAAATCCATGACCGTCTGAATCGAGACTCCCTCAAAAGTAGCTATAAGTTGGGAACCCTGGAGCGTATCCATAGCCCTCATCAAAGCAGGAGGGGGATATGGTATGAAATAGTGAAGAGCCATTAGTGACTGCCTGGTCACTCTCTCGCCTAAGTACCACTCCCTAGCCTCGGGGCCGTCCAATAGGATCCTCAACGGGTCATACCCATCTGACCGCCGTAACCCATCCTGGGCCTCAGGAAGCACGTCTCTCCAGGGCTGCCACTCCACGTGCTATACTCGTAAAGTCATCAGGAAGTTCCTGAACAAGATAAAATCATGGGCCCCAGTCTTCTGCCACACCCGGTCCTTTGCCCACTTCAGCCCCTGGGGCATGATGAGGGCGTCTTCTAGTCACGTCTTAGGCGACATAATGTGGTGGTACTCGTGGGACCAAATTTGCGAGATAAGGGAGATAGAAGTATAAGGGTCACGTTCTTTTGAGAATTGAGTAAAAAGACAAATAAAATAAGAAAGAAAAAGGAGAGAAGTGTTGTATACCTCCCATGCCCTCCAAAACTGCCAGTAGAGGCCGGGTGATCCCTGGATATCTCCCCCATGTGCCTATACAAGATGGTCAACCCAGTACCAGCCCAATCGTACTGGTAAATCTGGTCCATGCGCTCCAAAGACCCCACCAGCGCAACGGAGATCCGATCTCCTTTGGTGCTCAACAGAGAGCACCCCAGAACGTACATCACGAAACCTCGAGCCATCTGCTCGTCAGTAAAGCCTGGCTAGCCTCTGAAGGTATCCATGAACCACTTGGCTATGACCAAGAAGGGCTCCTCTGGGACTGCTCCAAGTAATACCTGTACCTGGTCCCACTCGCAGACTACATCCAAATAACAAAGGAGCTCTCCTCCAAACGAGATCCCCGTGATCATGCTGAAGTCCAACGAAGTCATCCTCATCTCTCCAAAATCGAAGTGAAAGGTGTTGGTGGTATCCCACCACTTCTCCGCCAGCGCATGGATCTGTCGCAGGTCATTGGAGCTCTTCGTCAAGAGTTTGACGAAGTCTCCAAAACCTATAGCCCTGATGAAGCCCTGTACGCTCTCACTCAGCTCCCTATACCACTCAAAGCCATGAGCGAGACTGTCGTGCCCCTTTAGCACCTTGGGCTGCAATTGCAAGAAAGAATCACAAGATTTGATGTCAGTAAATAAGAAAGAAATAAGAAGTAAAAATATGAAGAGAAAGATAAAAGAAAAGAATATATATATATGAAAAAAATAACTAAAAAAATAATAATAAAACAATAATAAATAATAATGAAACAATATCTACGTTTTTTTTTCCGAGATATAGGTTTTGAGAATGGCGTGACCATGAGGTACGGGTGAATAAAAATAGTTTTTGAGAGAACTTCACGAGCGTGGATTTCACATTTACGAAAAGTTTGTAGAATAACAAAAAAATAAAATAAAAAGGGGGGAAGCAGTAATAAAGGATGAATGAAACGAAAGTGTGTAGAATACTGGTTTATTATTCATTAAGGGGTGTGCGAGGTTTTGATTGACATACATCGCAATCAAAAGTCTGAGAAAAGTTAGCGAAGTTGAATGTGCAGATACAGGTGGGACGCCCGAGAATTCATAAGCATAACATTCATTTTCATACGAAGTCTTGTCCCCGCATTCATAAAGTTCATAAAATAATAGGATAAAGAATACAAAGTTGAAAGAACATCGGTTAGAGCATTCAAGACGTTCGAGAGCGCTACAAGCATAGCATTTGCATTAGTAGTCGCATTAATTACGCATCGTGTTCATAAAGTTTATATAGCATGAGAATTGCAAAGGAAGAAAAGAGAGGGGCACGCTTACCTCGTGCTTGAACGCGCGGGCGAACAAATGCTCATCTGGATCCTAGAGTAAAAGTGTGGCATTGGGGTTAGGCGTAGCTCTATACTTCACCTTCTTACTACTACTGAGCCGCTCGCCCTAATCTAACAAAGAAAAAAGGGAATTCGTGGTTAGATTCATAAAAAATTCAGAAAAATAATTAAAATAATGAGAATGATACAAGTTTTGATCGAGTAGAACTAACCTGTGAGTGCCGGAGATCAATACAAAAGAGAAGAGAGGATGGGGAAAAATTTCTCCAGAGAGGATTCGGTTCGAAAAGGTTTTGAGAGAATGAAATGAAATGAAATAACACTCTGCGTATAAGCTACCGACCGCCAAACGCAACACTTGATTTTTGTGCGCGGCAGTTGGTGAACTACCTTGCGGCACTCACTGAATGCCGGAGCGGCACTCGATGAGTGTCGTACGGCAGTCACGGACTGTCGTAAATTCTAGCCTGTGCTGAATTTGAGGCGGTTACCAGACCCTTCATTTTCCTCCCAAGATTCTAATTGGGACACGTAAATCAAATTATAACCCCTAAATTTTGCCCTCATTGTGATTTTGACCCCCGGAGAGGGTTCTTCAGGATCAGACTGGTCTTCGATTTCATGAAGTTGAATTAAATTGGAGTCTATGGACTCCAAATTTTGAAAATTGAAATGATTTTGAGTCTGTGGACTCCAAATTTTGAAAAATTAAAATGATTTTGAGTGTGTGGACTCCAAATTTTGAAAATTGAATTGATTTTGAAGTCCGTGGGTTACAAATTTTGAAAAATTGAAATGATTTTGAGTCTGTGGACTCCAAATTTTGAAAAAAATTTGAAATGACTTTGAGTCTGTGGACTCCAAATTTTGAAAATTAAATTGAATTTGAGTGTGTGAACTCCAAATTTTGAAAAATTGAATTCAATTTGAGTCTGTGGACTCCAATTTTTGAAAAATTGAAATGATTTTGAGTCTATGGATTCCAAATTTTGAAAAAAAAAATGAATTGATTTTGAGTCTGTGCACTCCAAATTTTGATAATTGAATTGATTTTGAAGTCTGCGGGTTCCAAATTTTAAAAATTGAAATGATTTTGAGTCAGAGGGCTCCTGATTTTGAAAATTGAAATGACTTTGAGTCTACGGACCCCTGATTTTGAAAATTGAATTGATTTTGAGTCTGCGGACTCCTGATCCATCCGAATATGATTTCCCCGCTTTTTGAATGTAACAGATTTGCATTCTCGGTTCCTGCAACAGATTTGCGTTAACCCTTGTTTTGGGAATATGACGGATTTATATTCTCGATCCACATTACAGATTTACGTTGATCATTCAGAGTGTAATAGATTTGCATTCTCGGTTCATGCAATAGATTTGCGTTAACCCTCATTTTGGGAATATAAGGGATTTATATTCTCGATCCTCGTAACGGATTTACATTGATCCAAGTTTGATAATATAATAGATTTACATTCTCGATTCTCGCAACAGATTTACGTTAACCCTCCTCTTGGGAATATAATAGATTTATATCCTCGATCCTCATAACAAATTTACGTAGATCCTTCGAAGTGTAATAGATTTGCATTCTCAGTTCTCGCAACAGATTTGCGTTAACCCTCGTCTTGTGAATATAACAGAGTTATATTCTCAATCCTCGTAACAGATTTATGTTGATCCTTCAGAGTGTAACAGATTTGCATTCTCGGTTCTCACAACAGATTTGCGTTAACCCTCGTTTTGGGAAGTTAGAAATGCATTTTCTCGACCCTTGCAAACGAATCTTTGCATCGATCAACATTTGGTAAATCTTCTTTGGCTAAGTGCATCATGAAATATGCATCACATATAGAGAAGACATGACATAGAGTAAGCATGGCACTTGCTTAGTCGAGTTTATTTAAAAAATACCATTGCATGAGTATGTGCATCACAACAGGATAGGAGCATTCATCCGTATGACTACTTGTGCTTGTGTTTGCCTGACTCCTGCCCGAACTACGTCTTGGTCTGATTCCTGAGGGGATACGTAGGCAGCTCATCATGGAGCATGACCAATTGGAATTTTGCTGCGCACTGGCTTCACACAGGCTTCGACGTTCACTCGTGGTTCGCGTTGCTCCACAAGCTCCATCGAAGAGGGGCAAACTGTAGACACCCCAATTATGACCAAACATCGAGTTAAGGGGAGTGATACCTCCAAGACCCGATGATGACAATGTCCGGCCAATCTAGGACTTCCAAAGATGATTCAAACTCTTCAAAAGACTCTCTAACCAAAACAAAAAGCAAAAAGAAAGAAAAAGGAGAGTAGAGACAAAACGGCACTTAGGCAGACTTCCGGCAGTCACGGATTGCCGATGTGGCACTCGCTAACTGCCGGAATGACATTCAGAGAGAGACGCACCGGCATCCATTAACTGCCGCTAAAATGCTTCAAGTGCCACTAAATTTGAAAATCCTAAAAAGAAGGCAGTCCATAGAGTTGTCCGCGGCATTCTATGAGTGCTGTTACGGCATTCAAAGAATGCCGCGCCGGCATTCACTGAGTGCCGTTCCGGCAGTCAGCGAGTGCCGCTTTCATCTCCATTGAGTGCCGCATTTTTGTAAATAGTCAGCTGTAATACAGCACATTTTGTACTACCAAAGGACAGTCCGAATTAGGGTTTTCTGATCTAATTTGACTGAAATACCCCTTCAAATTTATCTATAAATAGAGGATGAATATCCTCTTGCATGGGTTGAGAATTTTCCTTTGAATCTAGAGGTGGTATTAGATCTCCAAATCTTAAACTTCCAAAATTTCTTCTCTAAACATGATTAGAAGGTAGTTTTAGGAGAGTTAAAAGTTGGAAAGCTTGATTAGTCTTTGGAAGTTCCTCAAAAATCACAAAGTTGAGGATATTTTGGAGGTAAACTTTAAGTTAATTAGTCTTAATTATATTCTAATCACAAATATACTTAGAGTCTTTAAACTTTCTTTTTTCCTTCTCTTCCTTTTAATCTTTGAGATTCATAAGACCCTCAATGTCTTACTTGAATCCTTAAACATGAAATCCTTTAATTCTTTTGCAACTTCATGGTTCACAAGGGGATTAAAGTTGATATTAGTACATTTGATTAACAAATTTAAACCTATCTTCAATGGTTTAGGTTTGTTAGGATTAAGTCTCATGAAATCTCTCCATATTTCTTGGAGACTTTCAAGATATGAATGTAGTTAAAAAGTGTTTATAACTCAGAATTCTACCACTGTGATTTTTGTTTTAAGCATATTTTATGTTTAAAGTGGATTGGTCATGAGTTTTGTGATACAACTACAATCTGTCAAGAGTTTCAGAATAGTAACTCGTTTTTAAAATGAGTAAATCAGAACCTTAATCAAGCATTCTTGGCTCCAAATAAATTTTTCTGGGTAGTTTAATGTGTCAGGAAGCTACCCTAAAAAGACCAAATCATTTCTGATTTTTTTTACTAATTTTAGAAAATCGTACAAAAACTCTGGACGAAGAGTTGTAAGTCTCTGAGTAATGTCTAGTGTTTGTCCTATTCCCAGAGATCTAACCGTTCAAACTTCAAATTTTTTTTTTTGGGTTAGAAACTAGACTCACAGAGACACCTTGTGTCCAAAAATCATCAAGATCAAACCACGGGAAGCATACTTTTTATTTCTTTGAAGTTCTGATCTGCTCTCAGCAATTTTTAGAATTCTGTCATAATTTTAATATATCTTGCAAACAATGGTCCGAATGATCTTACCATAACCTAAGGATTGAACCATGTATTAATAATGATTAGTTAAGCTTAAATACAGAGGCTAAACGATACAAATCAAGGAATAATCCAATAGCTCCTTCTTGTCACATCTAGGTAATCATACACATTCATCCATGTAGATTGGTATTAGGATTCATAATTGTGTTATCTCTTCTACATGATAGAATTGAGCTAGACGTTTAGGAACAATTATTTGATACTGTACATTCTTTCTAAAGTTTGTGGACTAACCTTTGTTTTATAGCACCTTTGAGGTACAATTTCTCAAACCTTTCTCTAGTTTATTTTAATTTCTTGACTTTATCGATTCTTCAACTTAATGCGCGACACCTTAAATTAGGTTTTGCCTTATATGTATATGTGATTAGAGACCTTTTCTTAGGATCTTTCTATTCATATGCTTTGCACGTTTAATATTCGTGGCATGGATCCCGGGTAAGTTCTATAGTTCCCTATTTGCATATCGTATTGCTTGCTACTTGAATTATGTGGTTTTTGAATGATATTTTATCACTTGCGTTCTTACACCCCTTTAGACATGCTTTTGTAATGTATATTCATACATATGTATTAGTTAAGGACATGCTTAGATTATTAATTCGATTATAAGGATGTTAAGTAGAGGCCTATCGCGAGATAGGATGAGAGGGGATGTTTTAGTCCGACGGGCTCCTTCCCCTCTCATTCCATAATCCTCGGATC
Source organism: Hydrangea macrophylla (assembly GCA_033977485.1). Classification (NCBI taxonomy): domain Eukaryota; kingdom Viridiplantae; phylum Streptophyta; class Magnoliopsida; order Cornales; family Hydrangeaceae; genus Hydrangea; species Hydrangea macrophylla. Next base: position 57,008,867 of record CM066997.1, on the reverse strand, counting down.
TAGAAAATCTCTGATTTCTTAAAAGATCAGTTTCCTTTAAAATGGTTTCTTGATTTTCCTTCTAAAAATTAAGTGGAGACTCATTTTGAATTTGAATTTGGAAAAGGTTTTTAATAAAAAGCTGTGGGTAAGAGAAAATTGCGATATCCACACCAGGCCCATGTAATTGTGGTCCTCACAGAGCAACATCTCTGCCGAATCTAAAGCATGCTTGAAACGTCTGAATGGCTAGTCAAGTGGGCCTTGGAGTTTAAAGAATTTGAGGTGGTCTACAAACCTCGGACGATAATTAAAGGACAGGCTGTGGAAGACTTTCTTGTGGAGTTCACATACCCGGAGGACCCAGTTGAAGAGCTCAGCCCGCCCGACCGACCTACCACCCGGCCTACAGCTAAATATCCTGACTTGGGTACTTTATGTGGATAGGTCTTCTAACAAACAAGGAAGCAGGGCAGGGATCATCCTAACTACTCCTAATAGAATCTAGCTTGAGTATGCACTGAGGTTCGGACTCCGTGCCTTTAACAACGAGGCCGAGTATAAAGGCCTGTTGGTAGGATTACAGTTGGCTACTTCAATGGGTGCATAGCAAGTTCAAGGGTACAGTGACTCCCAGTTCGTGATCAACCCAAGTTAATCAGGAGTACGAAGCTCGAAAAGATAACTTGGTAGCTTACCTAGCCCTTGTCTAAATGGTCTGAAAAAAACTCAAGGGTTTGTCAATCACACAAATCCCGAGGTAAGAGAACACTAAGGCCGATCGGTTAGCCCGCCTTACCTCATCCTCCGAGTCAGACTTGTCTGGGATAAGGATAATATACTAACCCGAGCCAAGTATGATCAACTCGGAAGGCATGGAAGTTGAGCCAATCGCCTTAAGGCCCAGCTGGATGGATCCGATCATGACATTCCGCATAGCTGGCACGCTATCGAATGAAAAGGAAGAAGCCCACCGGGTCAAGTACCGAGCAGCCTGATATTAGGTTATCAATGGAATCCTCTACAAGAGGGGGTTCTCTATCCCCTATCTCTGTTGCGTCCACCCTGCACACGTCCAAGCGGTGTTGCATGAAATCCACGAGGGAGTTTGCGGGAACCACTTTGGAGGCCGAGCACTTTCGCAAAAAGCCCTGCTGTAAGGTTATTACTGACCAATGATGGCTCGGGATTCCCAGGAGTATGTAAAGAGGTGTGACAAGTACCAGAGATACTCCCCCATGATCAACCGACCAGGAGAACTCCAAACACCCATCGTCATCCCGTGGCCATTTGCTCAATGGGGTATCGACATTGTTGGTCCCCTCCCGATCGAAAAAGGGCAAGTTAAGTTCGCTGTCATCGCCGTGGACTACTTCACTAAGTGGGAGGAGGCTGAGCCCTTATTAACAATCACCGAGTAAAAGATGGAAAGTTTTATTGAAAAAAACATCCTTTGTAGGTTCAGCATTCCCCGGGTTCTAGTCAGCGACAACGATAGACAGTTTGACACCCCTGTCGTCAGGTAATTCTGCTCGGGATACGGAATATCCAACCACTACTCTTTACCCGAGCACCCCCAAGCCAATGGGCAAGCCGAAGTAAAAAACTGGATTATTCTACTCTTAATCAAAACTAGGCTTGAAAATGCCAAAGGACTTTGGGCAGAGAAACTACCGACCCTCCTGTGGGCCTACTGTACAACTCCCTGAACCGCAATGGGCAAAACACCATTCTCACTTACCTACGGGCTCGAGGCGGTGGTACCCACGGAGCTCGGATTGCCCACTTACCAAGTGGTAAATTTTAGTGAACCGGACAATGAGTAAGCCCTTAGAGGGGAGCTTGACTTGGTATAAGAAAAAAGGGATCAGGTCTACCTCAAAGTGGCAGGCTACAAACAGAGGGTCTCCCAGTACTTCAATAGTAAGGTAAAGCACTATAGTTTTCAGGTGGGAGTTCTAGTTCTTAAGGCAGTGAATTAGTCTACTAGAGTCCCGAGCTATGGAAAGTTAGGGCCAAACTGGAAAAGACCATACAAGGTTACCTAAGCCAACCGGCCGGGCACATACTGGTTATAGACTCTGGACGGGAATGACCTATCTCACCTATGGAACATGCAACACCTCTGCAAGTACTCTCAGTAACACTTGGATAAGGGTGAGTTAGCATTGGTTAGAAAATTTGTAGCTCTACTTGAGCATATTACGCTTTTTCAAAAAAGAAATAAAGATTTTCTATTTTTGCTACAAGATGTGATCCTTACCAGTGTGCTATGCGCAAAAGACCTAGCCTTGATACCCTAGGCAAAAGACCTCGGCTTAACACCTGAGGCGGAAAAGACCTCAACTTAACACTTGAGGCGCAAAAGACCTTGGCTAAACACTTGAGGCGCAAAAGACCTCGGCTTGACACCCGAGGTAGAAGACCTCAGCTTGACACCCGAGGCACTGATTTCGGTTAGGTCCCCAACCGACGACGGGGGCAAATCCCCCTAGGCAGCTAATGATGGCAAGCCTAAAAAGACCCTGCAAGCACCCATGTTCCAGGTTGGTTCCCTATGGTCAACCACCTTTCTAAACGCCCGCCTTTGCCAAAGCTTAGGGGGCAGGGGATACTGGTGTTTAACTCCCGGACCAAAACAGGCGATCACATCGGGCATTCAATAGGACATGAGGCTAGGCACGTAATGCCTTCGTTACACAGCCCCGAGTACCTAAAGTGTCCAGAAAAACCGCTCAGGAATAACAGGACCCAAAATCCTACATTACACCGAGCATGACCTATAATACACGTTCCTAAAAGACCGGGGAAACCAAGAACATCCAAGAGGTCAAGGAGGAAATCCCAGCTAACACTATCATAGGCTTTCAAGATGTCCACCTTAGCGGCAACTCTAGGTTTACCCATGGGTTTGTGGTAATCCCTTAGAAGGTCTTGGGCTAATAAGACATTATCACTAATTTTCCTTCCAAGGATAAAAGCAGATTGAGCTTGATCCACCATCCATTGCATTTTAAAACTTTTGAGATTCCATTAAGCCAGACGGGCATCGAGGAGCCAACTTTAGTAAATGAGTCTTGTGAATTCTCAAATTAGTACGAGAACTTTTAAAGACGGAAACGCCTTGACCAGTTGGTCGGGCCCAGACAAAGGGTTGGGAGGCAGCCATCACGAAGCGAAATATTTTAGGTGTATTTATATATTTTTGCGAGTAAAATTTCTATTTCAGACATACTGTCATTTTTTTTTTTTTAGAATTCGGAGGTTTTAATTAGGGATTGTAATTGTAGACATTAAAATTTTGGTAATTATTTAATTACCAATTGATTAATTAATAATTAATTTATTTTAATTATTACAATTAGTCAAAATCAAGAAGTCAAAATTATTTCAAATGTGGGCCCTACAAGATACAAGTGGACCAATTTATTTGTGACATGTGTCATATACACCATATGAAACCATATAAATAATGGTCTCTAAATTGGTGACACGTGTCAAAATCTCAAGGGAGGACTTCAAATCCACGGTTAGGATGTATTGAGTCATCAATTAAAACTCTATACCCTAAGCCTATAAATAGGGGTCTCTACTCATGTAGAAGGGACCTTTTGACCCTTTCCACAAGCTGAGATTTCTCCATAAAAACTGAGAGCTCTCTCTTATATTCAAATCATTCAAGCCTTTTTGAAGAACAAACATACAGTTTATTGTTCTTCAGATTCAAATCAAGTCTGTTTAATCCGTTCTTTGAGAAGTTGAAGAAAGGTTAATCGTTTGTTTGTTCGAGATCAAGCTCCGGCCCTCGTTCAAGCTTTCCTTCAGTTCCATCCATTGTGAAGATTTGAAGGACAAGTCTGCAGTTCAAGAACAAGCTCCAGAAGCCCTTGAATCGTGAACAATCAAGGAGATCGAATCAAAGGAATTTCTTTTCATTTTGAAAGAATTATACAGAGATTGTACTCATATTTTCTGAAATCAATAAAATCATATTTGTTCCTCAATTTTCTCGTTGTTTCTATACTTGACTTTTGTTGCGTTCAAATTTCTGGCACGCCCGGTGGGACCTCTCCGCCTTTCATCTCTTTCTCCTACATCAAAGTTTCAAAATCCTGCTCTAGCAACGTTCAATGGCATCTAAGAAGGTTCAACTTCCCAAAGATACCAAGAATAGTGGCAAGAATGTTGTTGCTGCAAGTAGCAACAGCAACTCCTCTGTGAAGAGCACCGATAGTGTCTCTTCAGGGCCATTCACCCGTAGCAAAACAAAAGTTGCTACCTCTGCTGGTGGTCAAGTCACTTCGGTGAAATTTGCACAAGTGAAGGCCCACGCGATTGTCAACACTGATCCTATAGAGACAAAAATGGATGACATGTTGCAACCCAAGAAACTTCCAGTTGTTACAAAGGATGATACCGCGAATAACTTGTCAGCATGTTCATCTCGCTCGGTCTCAGATACTGAATCAGACTCAGATTCGTCCTCAGGGTCATCTCCAAGTAGCTTGAAAAAGTTTACTTCCCCAAAGCGCACAAACTCTAATACGTCTTCCTACACAATGGAGATGCCGGTCATGATGACCAATACAACTTCAATCGAAGAGCAACTAGCTACAATGGCTCGTGCAATTGAACAACTTACGAAGACTGTTGAAGAAAAGGACTTACAAATAGCTTCTTTGATGAACAAGTTAGAGGGTCAAAACATAGGGGAGTCAAGCCAAAGCCAGAAACACCCTCCTGGATTTACACCTCTAATTACATCCACAATGGATGACCAACAGGTGCCGCCTACTAAACAAGAGGGAGAGCATATTGCTACCTCAACATCCGTTGGTGCGTTATCTGTCCAACAGCTCCATGACATGATAACAAATATAATAAGAGCACAATATTGCGGTGCTCCTCAAAGTAATCTCATGTATTCAAAGCCTTACACGAAAAGGATTGACGACATAAGGATGCCTGCGGGGTACCAACCTCCTAAGTTCCAACAGTTCGATGGAAAGGGAAACCCTAAGCAACATGTCGCCCACTTTGTTGAAATATGCAACAACGCTGGAACTGAAGGGGATCTTTTCGTCAAGCAGTTTGTCCGCACCCTTAAAGGCAATGCTTTTGATTGGTACACCGACTTGGAGTCATAATCAATTAATAGTTGGGAACAGATGGAGCGAGAATTTCTAAATCGCTTTTACAGCACTCCCCGCACGGTCAGCATGATCGAGCTCACCAGTACCAAGCAGTGAAAAGACGAACCCGTGGTGGACTTTATCAACCGATTGCGGTCACTTAGTCTAGATTGTAAAGACCGACTCACTGAAGTATCTGTCGTTGAGATGTGTATGCAAGGTATGCACTGGGGCCTCCTTTATATCCTTCAAGGTATAAAACCACGTACCTTTGAAGAACTGGCAACACGTGTGCATGACATGGAAATTAGCATTGCTAATCATGGTGGTAAAAATCCTCCCATTGTAGAGCAACGTAAGGAGGTGAAAGATGTGAAGAAGAATGACAAGACGGGCAAGACCGCAACAAAAGGGTCTATGGTTGTGACTACTGTTCCCGTAAAGATCCCCTCAAAGGATAAAATGGAAGCAGTAAAGAAACAAGACCAACCCCGTGAAAGTCAAAAGCAACGATCAACGCTAAAAGAGTTGCAGGAAAAGGAGTACCCTTTCCCAGATGCTGACGTACCAGGCATATTGGAGTACTTGCTCGAAAAGAAGGTGATTCAACTCCCAGAATGCAAACGACCTAATGAGATGGGACGTGTGAATGACCCAAAGTATTGCAAATATCATCGCATTGTCGGTCATCCCATTGAAAAGTGCTTTATTCTCAAGGAGGTTATCATGAATTTGGCTAAAGAAGGCAAAATCCTGTTGGACACAGAAGAAGTAGCAGCGTCAAATCATGCCACTGCCGTTTCTCAGCCTCCAAATAACACACATGGGCAATCTTCTCAAAAGCGATCGTCATCCTTTGCACCGGGGGCAGGTGTCAAGTCGATCCAGTTCGGATCTTTTGAGCCAGTGCAAATTCAATTGTTACCAGAATGACAGCTGAACTGTCCTGTCTTGCATAAAGAATCATCAAAAGAAGACGATGAAGGATGGACCCTTGTTACAAGGAGAAAGGCGCAAAAGCAACGAGTACTCTTACAACCCACTGTTAATGCAAATAGAGTGCTTCAAAATAGAAATACCTTTTGGCATCCCAAGAAGAATAACAAGAAGCAATGGGTAAAACGTGAGATACATGTTGATGATGTGTTACAGCAGCAGCCAAGTTTGGCTACTTTAGAGGAATATTTTCCTAAGGGTTATTTCAATGATAACCTCGTTGTGACAACTTACACAATTTCTGCTCAAGAAGCCGATACTGAAGATGATTCTGAAAATGAGCAGATGCAAACTTCTAGTATCGACGTTGCGCAAGCAAATGAACGAGTGTCAAAGGCACTTCAAGGTTTACCAGCAAGGTTTAGTCTTCACGAGGCCTCACAATTTCCACAACAGGTGCGGTCTGCGCTAGTTCAAGTGTTACAAGAACCAAACAAACATGCTGCCGTTATTAGTAAACTTCGCGACAACAATGTTAGTTCGAGCTCTTGTGGGTCTTGCTGTGCAACAATTACTTTCACTGATGAGGACCTGCAATTAGGGTCAAAACTTCATAATAGACCACTTTTTGTTTCGGGTTTCATAAGAGAACAAAAGGTTAATCGCATTCTCATTGATGGAGGATCAGCGGTAAATATCATGCCAAAATTCATCATGAAATGCCTTGGTATAACGATCGACGAACTATCTTCTAGTCGTCTCATCATACAAGGATTTAACCAAGGAGGCCAACGAGCAATTGGAATGATTCGTGTCGTTCTCACAGTTGGAGAATTAGAAGCAAAAACTTTATTTCACATGATCGATGCGAAGACATCATATAACTTGTTATTGGGCCGACCTTGGACCCACTGGAACGGAATCATCCCATCAACTCTTCATCAGTGCTTGAAGTTCAATAAAGGTGGCATAAAGACAGTGATAGGAGATATGAAGCCATTCACCGAGGCTGAAGCTCACTTTCCTGATGCAAATTTTTACATTGACACTGATACTGACGCATCATCAGAGGCTCTTTCCATAAAAACTTCTTCAAAAGAAAATGGCGAACACAAAAAATATAAATGTGTAGAAGTTCCTCCCACTAACGCTACGGCAAACGAGAGTGATGATCTTTCAAGGGTTGTTCTGCAACAAGAGTTGGAATCATCGGCAAGTGTCAAGACCTCATCACTGATTTTCAAGTATGTTCCATTGTCTTGTCGTAAAAAGGGAGAGTCACCTTTCATTGAATTCTCTAAAGATGAGAAGGCAAAAAGAAAATCTCTCGTAGGAGCAAAGCCAGAAGACATTCAGTTTTTAAAAGAAAATTTAACCATCCCGCTTACCAAGGTTGAACGAGATGAATCGTTGAAAACTCCTTTAAAAGGGTTTGTTAAACCATCTGGAATAGCAACCGAACATGGAGCACTCCCTGACAAAAGAACAATTGAAGGGTTGATCCAAAAGCATATAAGTTAATGGCAAAGTCGGGATATGATTTCTCGAATCCTACACCCCTTGGAGTCCTTGACCCTCAATCTACAGGAGAGAAGGTGCATGGTCTCACCGAAACTCAAAACAAGCTGAGGCAACAAGGACACATGATTACCTTGCCCAAAACTGGTCTAGGATTTACTCCTGATGAACCTATTCGTATTCCAGTTAGAGGGAAAAGCAAGAAAGTAAATGCCCAGTACATTACGGTAGAAGAAATTGATGACGAGAAAAATTCGCAACGTACTTCTCGTGTTTTGGTGTTTGACCGCATTGGAACATCATCTTCGCATACTTCCGTCTTCGATAGGTTGGGTGAGCGTGTACCAAATGAATATCGTTCACCCTCTCATACGAGACTTATGTCTCGCATATCTGCTTTTAACAGGTTGGGTACTTCCAATCAAATGGAGGAAAATCAAACCCCTCAATTACAAAATTCAGTCTTCTCTCGAAACACCAAAACAAATTGCTGGCTTACAAAGAGGCGTAATAATGAAGGTCCTGAAAGGATCGAAATTGAAAGAAAGGAAGATATTGAAACTCGGAGTTTGATCCCCTCTCTCATGAAACGCACTACCGAGCTAGATATAAATGTGGATGATGTGTTGAAAGCTAAACGGCGAACCATCGTGTTGGCAAACCAAGATGATCTTGGGAACCAAGCAGCTGACAATGAAGAAGTAGCTTATACATCATCTTATCATATTACACTCGAGGAGGCATGCGATGACGACTCCATCGGGGATGATGTTAATGAAGTACCCTCAACACTCGAAGAAGGGGGGCAACCTACTGTCGACAAGCTCAAGGAGCTGAATTTAGGTACAATAGAAGAACCTAGACCAATCTTAATCAGTACTCTATTGGAGCCTCCGGAAGAGGAAAAATACTTTGAATTGTTGTTTGAATATAAGGATGTGTTTGCTTGGACATACAAAGAAATGCCAGGTCTAGACCCCAAAATTGCAGTACATAACCTTGCAATCAAACATGGAGCACGGCCAGTCAAACAAGCTCAACGTTTCTTTAGACCAGAACTTATTCTAAAAATAGAAGAAGAAATCAATAAGTTGATTGAAGCAGGGTTTATTCGAGAAGTAAAGTACCCCACTTGGATCTCAAGTATAGTCCCGGTGAAAAAGAAGAATGGACAGATACGCATTTGTGTCGACTTTTGCGACCTAAACAATGCTTGTCCTAAAGATGACTTTCCTATTCCTATTGCTGAACTGATAGTCGATGCAACTATAGGACATGAAGCTCTTTCCTTCATGGATGGTTTCTCAGGTTATAATCAAATACAGATGACCCCTACAGAGGAAGAGTTGACTACTTTTCGGACCCCAAAAGGCATTTATTGGTACAAAGTTATGCCATTTGGTCTTAAGAATGCAGGGGCTACTTACCAATGTGCAATGCAAAAGATCTTTGACAACGTACTCCATAAAAATGTGGAGTGCTACGTTGATGACTTGGTAGTCAAAAGCAAGAATAGGGAAGACCATCTTCATGATCTACGTATGGTGTTCAATAGGTTGAGAAAATATCAACTTAAAATGAATCCCCTTAAGTGTGCTTTCGGCGTTACTTCAGGAAAATTCTTGGGCTACATTGTTCGACATCGTGCCATTGAAGTTGATCCAGCCAAAATTGATGCTATTCAAAAAATGTCACCACCTAAGAATTTGCATGAATTACGAAGCTTACAAGGTCAACTCGCTTTTATTCGCAGATTCATTTCAAATTTAGCCGGACGATGCCAACCTTTCAGTCATTTTATGAAGAAGGACGTACCTTTTATATGGGATCAAGCTTGTCAGAATGCTTTGGATAACATAAAGAGGTACTTGCTTAATCCCCCAGTGTTAGGAGCTACCATAGTAGGAAAGCCGCTTGTACTTTATATTGCGGCGCAGGAAGAATCACTTGGGGCTCTCCTTGCGCAAGAGAATGAAGAGCGCAAGGAAAAAGCATTATACTACTTGAGTCGTCGCTTGACTGTGACAGAGCTAAAGTATTCTCCTATTGAAAAGACATGTCTAGCATTGGTCTTTGCATCACAGAAGTTGAGACATTACTTTTTAGCTCACACAGTTCACTTAGTGGCAAGAGCCGATCCTATAAAGTACGTCATGTCCAAACCAGTTCTTTCAGGATGATTTGCACGATGGTCAATCTTATTCAATGAATTTGAAATTATTTACGTCCCTCGAAAGGCCGTCAAAGGACAAGTTATAGCAGACTTCTTGGCTGATCACCCAATCCCAGCTGATTGGGAAATCTCAGAAGATTTTCCTGATGAAGATGTACTATTCATTGATATACTTCCCCCGTGGATGATGTTTTTCGATGGAGCATCACGGTTTGATGGAGCAGGGGCAGGCGTAGTCTTGGTTTCACCACAAAGGCAAATTTTTACATACGCTTTTACACTCGGTGAAAGGTGCTCTAACAACGTTGCCGAGTATCAAGCTTTAATCATTGGCCTTGAAATGGCAGTAGAAATAAAAATTCCTGACTTAGAGATTTATGGTGATTCAAAGTTAGTTGTCAACCAGCTTTTCAAAGACTACGAAGTTAGAAAAAATGACTTGGTGCCATACTTTCGATATGCTTCCCATCTTTTGGAAAAGTTTGATAGTGTCGTGTTGGAACATGTTCCTAGAAAAGATAATCGACTGGCAGATGCATTGGCAAACTTGGCTACAATGCTAGCATTATTGGAAGATGAAAAGATTGACATCCCTGTGTGCCAACGGTGGGTGTTACCCCTCTTGCTTGATTGCACGTTAGAGGAGGTCAACCTAATCTCAGTTTTAGCCATTGAAGCAGACGATTGGCGGAGACCTCTCATCGACTACTTGGAGCATGGAAAACTTCCAGAGCACTTACGTCACAAGGCTGAGATAAAGCGGCGAGCTCCACGGTTCATATACTACAAAGATACCTTGTTTTGACGCTCTTTTGAAGGACTATTTCTACGCTGCCTTGGAGAAGTTGAAGCAACTCAAGCTATGGAGGAAGCGCACTCTAGAATATGTGGGGCCCATCAGTCTGGACCGAAGATTCACTTTCGTGTGAAAAGAATGGGTTATTATTGGCCTACCATGGTGAAAGATTGCATGGAATATGCGAAAAGATGTCAAGCTTGTCAGTTTTATGCAAACTTTATCCATCAACCTCCAGAACCGTTACACCCTACTGTATCTTCGTGGCCATTTGAAGCATGGGGACTTGATGTAGTTGGACCTCTAACAAAATCATCTAGAGGTAGTGTGTACATTTTGGCAGCAACCGACTATTTCTCAAAATGGGCTGAAGCTGTCCCGCTCAGAGAAGTGAAAAAGGAAACTGTCGTTGATTTCATCAAGACTAACATCATCTTTCGGTACGGTGTTCCCAGATACATCATTACCAATAATGGAAAACCTTTCTACAATTCTCTCATCGATAAGTTATGCGAGAAGTTCAGTTTCAAACAACGGAACTCCTCTATGTACAACGCTCCAGCCAATGGTCTTGCAGAGGCGTTCAACAAAACCCTGTGCAACTTGCTTAAAAAAGTGGTAGCCAAGTCAAAGAAAGATTGGCACGAGAGGATTGGCGAGGCATTATGGGCGTATCGCACGACTCATAGAACATCTACACAAGCCACTCCATATGCACTCGTTTATGGTGTTGAGGCCGTTTTGCCACTAGAGCAACAGATCCTATCGTTGAGAATTGCATTACAAGAGGGCCTAACAAATGAAGAAAATGCACGTTTGCGTCTCGAAGAACTAGAAGCGTTGGATGAAAAGAGACTCGAAGCGCAACAAAGAATGAAATGCTATCAAGCACGACTCTCCAAAGCTTTTAACAAGAGAGTACGACATCGGTCCTTTCAAGTTGGAGACTTAGTATTAGCGGTTAGAAGACCCATTATACTTAGTCATCGTACTGGCAACAAGTTTACGTCAAAGTGGGACGGTCCTTATGTCGTGCGTGAAGTCTACACCAGCGGTGCCTACAAGAGTGTTGACGAAGATGGATTACGTGTAGGTCCAATCAATGGGAAGTTCCTAAAAAGATACTATCCATAAAAGCACACCGCACTCCTGGCCCACACGAGTATAAACTAAGTACGGCACATAAAAAAAATAAAATAAATTTATGTCTTTTGGAAAGAAATGCTTTGAACTACGTAATGACTTGATCCCTTTCTTAGAGTACGTAGGCAACTTGAAATTTCAAGTTCAGTCAACATTAATGAATAGGCACATGCAAATCACTATTGATAGAATACGCGGTTAATTTTGATGAGATGCAATAACAATCACAACAGGGCATGCAATATTGTTGCCAAACTGTAAATGAACAATATGAATGAGCATATCATAAAGGAAAAAGTTATGTCATTTATTATTGAAAGAAAGTTATTAATAATGTCATCTGAATAAATTACTAAGCTAAAAAAAAAAAAAAAAAAAAAAAAAAAAAAAGAGGGAACTTGGAGAGGTCTCTATATATGTATATATCATTCCATCCAACATGAAGAATCAAGCGACGGCTGAAGACTCTCAACTTGTCTGCGCAAATTCTGTAGCATGTCTGCATCTTCAGTTGTTACCGTTGGAATCAAAGTTACATCATGTAGAACCTTTTCCGCTACTTCTACCTGGTGCTTAGCTGTTTCAACTGCGACATTCTTAGCCTTCAAGTCTCCTTCCGTATTCGACTCTTCCTGCAACAAAGAACGTAATGTCGCATCAAGAGTGATTCTTTTCTTCTTGACATCAGCTAAAGCGGAAACGAAATCACTTTGATCCTGCTTTGCTGTCATGAGGTTGGACTTGACAAATTCAAGGTCCTTTGTTGCCTTAACCCTTTTGGTTGCTATGTCATGCGCGGATACACACCCAGTGAGCTGCTTTTTAAATTCTAAGTACGCATTTACACTGCCCACATATGAATCTACAATGGTCTTTAAGGGGTATGGGTCACCATTAAGACTACTAATGCTCTTATATACGGATGAAGCAACTTCATGCACCTTAGAGACACGATCGAGTGTGGCCTCCTTAAGTAATTTTAGCAAGTCAGCTCCTAACCCTTCAATCGCCCTCTTGACAAAAGACGAAGCGATATTGCTAGGTTGATATGTAGAACATGAATGCGTAGGGACTGCATTAGGTGGTGATGCAATGGTACGACACTCAAGGTATGTATCTACCTTTGTAGCTTGGGAAGTAATATCCGGTGTGTTGTCAAGCGTCTTGATGCCCGAGTCATCGTGCAATGGCCCAACTACCGAGTTTTCACTACAGTTGAAGGCATCAGCCTCCAAAGTCTTTTCATCGTCATCCCTTTCATTGTCCTCCCCAACAACCAGTTCGCATTCTCCTAACTGTAAAAAAAAAAAAAAAAAAGAAATGAGGGGTAAGAAATCAAGTACAAACGTTGTTAAAAAAAAGGGAGTTAAGGGGCATTACCTGTTCATGTGTCCCTATGATTGCACACGACGAGCTGGGAACTCCATCAAAAAAGGTTTCAAGGTTAGTATTGCGAAGGACAATCCTTGGAAGCACCAAAGATTTATTCTTTTTAGAAGCAGACTGCTTGTAAGGATCCTCATCATGCTTTTGAGAGTCCCCTATTTGCTCTCCCTCCACAATGCTAAGATGACAGTCTGCGTGAGATCTTTTCATGCTTGGTATGCCTTCAGAAATCTGGCGAACTAATGAAGTACGTGGAACGGGTGGCTTATTTATGTTTTTAGCAGCTCTAGTGCCACCATCACTGTCATCACCGTCATCTTCCAAATCTAGCAACTCTTCCGAATCAGAGCTTTCTTGGGATTTATGCTCCTTTCGCTTGGATTTAGACGACCTTGTACTCTCAATAAAAATCTCCAACCCATTACTTAAGTAGTCACCATGCCTGGTTGACCACCATTCTTGGTAAGTTTGAGTAGTGTGGATATTTGGGTCATCACAACGCGCAGGTAAAAGTACGTTGGCAAAGGTACCCTTTGCGAGGCATATGCGCCAATATTCAAGAGCTTGCCTCCAGGTAGCAGAACGAGCATCATCTTTTAAGTCACCTGGTATGTCTTGACAAAACCCAAATTGTCTGCTAAATCGATTGGGACTATAAGGTTCAACGATGATAGAGCTTTCTTGACGCAATACCAAGTAGCTCGAACGAAGGCTAAGGAAATAGCTTTGTTGTGGAAGGCATAGATTTCCATCATCAATAAATGTCTCACTGTTGTTGTTGAGCATCATTTCGCACCATTTTGCTTGGCTACCATTGTGGATAAGTTCTCGAGCCTCACGTTCATCAAAATATTTGGCACCTCCTGCACCTGAGTATCTGGACATTTTGGGTCCTTGCACAGCCCCTTGTGTCTCGTGAGGAATTAAGTAGTGCGTACCGAAATAAAAAGCTAGCCATCCGTACACGTAATGAAAGGGCAAATGCGAATGTGACCGCCCGGGATCTGATGATTTAGATAATCTATTCAACCCATCATAGATACCAGCCAACACAGGCACAGCAAGGCTGTACGTACGACCTCCGGCCAAGAAGCTTGCAACTTTGAAAGTTCCTGGACGATTGATGTTTCCTTTGTTAGTTGGGAGGACGAAAACGCACAACCAACAAGAAAGAAATGCAGCTAAGTATGTCTTATCATGAAAAGTACTACTAATCCTAAGATCTGCGAAAATTGAATCCTCTTTCGGTGTCCTGGCTCGAGGCTCATCAAGGTCTCTAGTAGGATTCTGAGTTGACTTAGGACGAGTGGCACTTTTAGACTTGCGAGTTTGAGGTTTATTAAATCTGTGTTTTTCGTCTCCTCTAAACCAAAATTCAACCCATTCAGCGATTGACACTTGAGAATTCCTCCCCTTCCTTTTCCGCAAGAAATGGTAAGCTGAGAACATGAACGGGCAGCTATTAGGAACATATCTGGTATTTGCTTTTTTGTCTATCCCAGTTAATTCCAAAGCACTCGGGATGATTTCCTCATAAATCTCACCAACTATAGGAAGACCGCCTATTAGTCGCAGATCCCATAGAGATATAGACAACTCGCCTGCGGATGTGTGAAGTGTGTTAGTGGCTGGACACCAAGCTTCACAGAATGCTCTCATGATATCAGGATTCCGGTCATACGTATATAATGAGGCATAAATGGCATTGTATATATGGGTTGTTTGAAGCACCGTCGAATAATTCCCAAGGATATATTCAGTCCATTCCCAATACCGTTTGATGAATCTGAATTCACCTCCAAGCTTCAACGTACAGCCCCAATGTACATCTCCTAAAACTATTCGACGACCCAAGGTCTTGAATGACTTTGCACGTGAGATATTTGAGTGAAAGGGCGATTGGAGAAAAATACAATCAGGTGATCCGGAAGAATCTGCAACTGACCATTCTGTTAATTTGGGTAAACTCTCTAATTTTGGCCATTTTTGTGAAAATGGACCGGCTGAAGGTGTGTGAACAGAAAATATACTGCCTGTTTGCTCTTCGTCATCCTTGTTATCCACGATGGACATGAAATGTTTTCGGGATGAGCTAAAGTCCTTGAAAAAAACCATGACCAATCTAAAAAAAAAATAGAGACATTAACTATTGCGAAGATTGAATAAATAAAGATATATTGCAAAAGCAAGTAAAGCGACATATAAAAGATTGCATGTTGTAAAGTAAGATAGATCTTCGGAGTCACAATGGAGTGTTTGCCCATGAGGATTAATAGCTCTGGGGTAGCAATTCCAATGCTGTTCCCCGAAGGTCGGAGTCACAATGGAGTGTTTGTCCATGAGGATTAATAGCTCTGGGGTAGCAATTCCAATGCTGTTCCCCGAAGGTCGGAGTCACAATGGAGTGTTTGCCCATGAGGATTAATAGCTCTGGGGTAGCAATTCCAAAGCTGTTCCCCGAAGGTCGGAGTCACAATGGAGTGTTTGCCCATGAGGATTAATAGCTCTGGGTAGCAATTCCAAAGCTGTTCCCCGAAGGTCGGAGTCACAATGGAGTGTTTGCCCATGAGGATTAATAGCTCTGGGGTAGCAATTCCAAAGCTGTTCCCCGAAGGTCGGAGTCACAATGGAGTGTTTGCCCATGAGGATTAATAGCTCTGGGGTAGCAATTCCAAAGCTGTTCCCCGAAGGTCGGAGTCACAATGGAGTGTTTGCCCATGAGGATTAATAGCTCTGGGGTAGCAATTCCAAAGCTATTCCCCGAAGGTCGGAATCACAATGGAGTGTTTGCCCATGAGGATTAATAGCTCTGGGGTAGCAATTCCAAAGCTATGCTCTGAAGATGCCGGATAATGCGCTGCTTCGAATTCTCTGCAAGAAAAAAATAATAATACACTGTCGCGAACCAAAAAAAAAAAAAAAAACATGGGAAACAAATTGCCGCAATTCTACAGGACACATCATTTTAGGCAACCAGACAGAAAAGTTGAAGAGACACTTACGGCAGTAATGATACGGGACCAACTGTTAACTTTGAATCAGAAGTCGGTTCGTAGAGTTTAAGTCCTGTCCAAAAAAAAAAAAAATAAATAAAATACATAAATGGGGGATATCAAGAGGATTTCTCTTTTACTTTGCATAAGCGGAGATTTATGAAGATTGGGTCTGTTGGCAGAGCAAATTAAATTGAAGATTCGATTGCATGTCGCAACATTCAATACAAACAGACCAATGCTAGAAGCAGATGAAATATAATTGCCATTATGGGTGATCATTCAGGTCTAAAATGCTATTGAGTCGGGTCTATAGTCTACCTCATGTGATTACAACCACATATTATATTACTTGCATCACCAAATATTGCATATGTTTATGTATGTGTATGAAAAAGGATGTTTATGAGTGAAATTTGAGGTCACCCTAAAGAGATTCCTTGCTGGAAAAATTGTCCAATGGATTGAGGAGAACTTATATGCATGGGTTTGAATGATGCAACATAGTGCAATTAATTTTTGTGCATCGTTTAACATTTAAACCTACATGGATTATTGGTTTCCCTATAAAGACTCGCATGGATTTATCAACATATACAACAGATTGGTATATGCATTGAAGCAAAGGCAGTTTAAAAAAAAAAAAAAAAAAAAAAAAAGTAAAATAAAATAAAATTCAGAGCCAAAATTTCTTGCAAAAAGGGGTGCCAAATTGGTGAAGAAGTCTACAAAATAACACTCCTAATAAATAAATAAATTTCAACTGCAAAATATGTAGAATCCATACTCAATATCACTGTGTGTTTTAATTTTTGTACCACCAACAATTAAATTATATTTGTTTGGTAGCTACATGGAATTTCAAACCAAAAGTGGTTCTCAAAGGCCCAATATTTTTGACCTAGTTACAACATACATGGGGACCTAAGTTTTTTTTGGGTACCAATTGGTATATAATTGCATGGCGAAAACAAGAGGGTATATTGTAAAGAGTAAAGATTGGGACACAAACAAACCCACAACCTTTGGGACACAACCTAAATAATGTGTCTATCTCTCTCTTGTGATGTCACTGGACCCCACAGTGACACAGGAGAGAGATAGACACATTATTTGGGTTGTGTCCCAAAGGTTGTGTGTTTGTTTGTGCCCCAAGTATTACCCGTAAGTAAAAGATCCCTTGTTCATGACAGAGAAGAGGAATTAGTATTCGAAATCAGTGGATTTGATACAAGTTTTGTATCTTGATACATATATATGTACACATATATATATACATATAGTCTGCTACAAGAGTAAAAAAAAAGGGGGGGAAAGCGAGACTTACAGTTTTTGCCTAAAGGTTCTCTCTGGAGATGCTGAATTATGACCACTGTATTCATCATGAATATATAAAAGTTTGGTTTCAAATATTGTAAATCCGTAAGTTGCCTAAAGGCTTGTTTGCTTGAGGAAGACTCCTAACCTGATTAGGAAAATTACTAAAATTCCTTTAGTGCTTTAGCCAAAGTGAACTCCTTGTAAGACTTGTATGGGAAGTCTGGTTATAACACAATGAACATGGCTTCAATTGTTCAATACCACACGTGGTCTAAACCTTCAATGAAGAAATGCATCAACAAAGTGTACGTGAATAGAAATAATACAATTTGAGGCAGCAATTGGTATTGTTTTACCATTTAATGCTATATGGATCCGTTTGGGAGGTTGGTGTAATTTAGCTATGTACCAGTTAATCCTATGGGTGCGCTTGGAAAGGTTTAAAAATTGGACCAATCTCAATCCAAGTCTCACTTTTATAAAAAAAAAAAAATAAATAAATAAATAAATAAATAATAATAATAATAATAATAATAATAATAAACTGACAAATGTTAGAATCCATTTTAAAAGAGTTTTTGGACTGGGTACTGCTCCTATGTAAAAAAACTAGGCACCTACCAAATACTGGAATTGAGGATTGAGAAACATGTACGAAAGGGTTCTTTCCATTCCAACAAAAAAAATAAAATGCCGACAAAGATTTACAAGTCCAAAAACTACTTCAAATACTTCAAGTCCCTTCGTACATGTATGGTAAACATAATGACGACGTGCCATGAAGTGGGGGCATTTGTAGACATTAAAATTTTGGTAATTATTTAATTACCAATTGATTAATTAGTAATTAATTTATTTTAATTATTACAATTAGTCAAAATCAAGAAGTCAAAATTATTTCAAATGTGGGCCCTACAAGATACAAGTGGACCAATTTATTTGTGACATGTGTCATATACACCATATGAAACCATATAAATAATGGTCTCTAAATTGGTGACACGTGTCAAAATCTCAAGGGAGGACTTTAAATCCACGGTTAGGATGTATTGAGTCATCAATTAAAACTCTATACCCTAAGCCTATAAATAGGGGTCTCTACTCATGTAGAAGGGACCTTTTGACCCTTTCAACAAGCTGAGATTTTTCCATAAAAACTGAGAGCTCTCTCTTATATTCAAATCATTCAAGCCTTTCTGAAGAACAAACATACAGTTTATTGTTCTTCAGATTCAAATCAAGTCTGTTTAATCCGTTCTTTGAGAAGTTGAAGAAAGGCTAATCGTTTGTTTGTTCGAGATCAAGCTCCGGCCCTCGTTCAAGCTTTCCTTCAGTTCCATCCATTGTGAAGATTTGAAGGACAAGTCTACAGTTCAAGAACAAGCTCCAGAAGCCCTTGAATCGTGAACAATCAAGGAGATCGAATCAAAGGAATTTCTTTTCATTTTGAAAGAATTATACAGAGATTGTACTCATATTTTCTGAAATCAATAAAATCATATTTGTTCCTCAATTTTCTCGTTATTTCTATACTTGAATTTTGTTGCGTACAGTAATCATTATTGCATGTAGTGAATATAGAATCACTATTTTAAATGTATATATATAATCACTATTTTTCTTTTAGTAATATTATGTTTTCCAAATTTTGAATATCAAATGATTCCTAAATACATGTTGCAATGGGACCTCCTTCAATAATGATAGGACCCACTTCAACATTCTCCAATCAAAATCCAGTAGGTCTACTGCCACTTGTATTTGGGAAACATATTGGATTCAAAATTTGAAAATTAAGCATAGTATTACTCTCTTTTTTTTAGTAAGAACATATCGCTGATTATAATTTATAAAGTTTGGACTAACGTAAAATAATTTGGGTTGACCTAAACAAGAAAACCAAGAAGTATTCAGTAAAATATTTATGGTAGGTTGGATTAACATGTGCCATATACATTACATATGTTTATTTTTACTATACTAGGAGAGAGACCCGTGCATTAATGGCATATACATTAAATATATTTATTTTTATTATACTAGGAGAGAGCCCCGTGCATTAATTGGAAAATAAACTATATGTATTTATTGTTGATACATTTATAGTTCTATGAGAGGAAAACATTAATTCAAATAACACTAAATTCTAAGAAAATTAAATCAAAGAACATTAAATCCGAAATGTATTGAAAATTTACCGCTGGCAAAATAAAGTGTTGGAAATATTATAGAAAATACAGCGGAAGGATTTCAAAAATTTTCTGGATCTTCACAGTGGTTGATTAATCAAACGATTAAGTAAAACAATATCATTTTTATTTGTTACCTCTAGCTCTGAAGTTGAAGATGATACAGTATGTAGCATTTGTCACCACCGGACCTTCACCGTTATTCTCCAACCTTCAGATACACAGGAAGATAGTAGGAATCTCTCAAACCACTCAAAACTTTCAATATGGTGTGTGTGATTTTTAGAACGTTAGTTTTTCCTAACAGATATGCATGTATATATAAGATATGGATATAGAGGTATAGTAGCACTAAATCTCTTTTAAATTTAAATTAAAAAGTAATTTAAATTTAATATATGTATATATATATTTATCCTTACAAAAAGATAAATTATCCATATACTTATATATAATTACAATCTCTTATATACAAACACCATACATAGCTTTAGTACGCACCCTACGGTTAGGAGCCAACGATGGGATCTGATGACCATCCTTTTTCTTGGCTTCCAATCACATCTTAGCCAATCTGATCAATCCTTGATCTAACTAAAATTAATTAATTACAGACACACCCTACTACAATGTTGTAATTGCACTCCAAGAAAATGAAAATTATATTAAGGCCCAACTCAATAAATTTATCTGCAAATATACATACCCCTCCACGTTAATAAGCAACACAACGTAAAATATTAATTGACTATCTACCTTTTTGGTCACCTATTATTTACTACTTTAGGAAACTCTAGTTATCCACAATCGATCACGTATGGAAAGACCATACTACCCTTTCGCAAATAATTATTCTTTAACTGTAAATAATATATAACATAAAAACTGATTTAGGAAAAACCCAACTGAGTACTCAGATTTCTGTGATTGAATGAAACTATCCAAAAGTTATCCAACATGGATTCCACATTGAAGAAACACGTTCACAGACCTCATATACTAATCACCCAAAATACCGAGGTATTGTTCATAAGATCTCACGATGTAGTATATCAAAGTAACTAGCATAAGAGTACTGAGTCCATTTATCTCCTTAGGATTAAGAGTAATTTATAGTTTAATGAACTAGATAAACAAACACTTAAGAGACAGTCATTTAATGTAGTAATCTAGTTAGCGATCCTGTTCAACGCATCAACCACGTTAACATATAAGTTGTGAGCTCAACCACTCTAATGATAGAGTTATGTCACCCCACCAAGTAGCAACGATATGTTACAGTCATCCATATGAATTGTTCCAAATTCATACTAACTGTGAACTAAGTTTCAAGTTGAAAGGAACTGATGATCATGAACTCCCGTGTGTGAATCCTTTCCATATACCTATATCATCTACAATTCAACTTGAGGACACATCAATACACTGCTCATGTATTGAAATGATACAGGTGGATATAATCTTTATTAACAATCAATAATAAATTAAATTTATTAATAATAAAATGTCTTAACTAGTGGCTTAAAGGGCATACAATCCCAACATTCTCCCACTTGCACTCAAGGCCAGTTGACATTACATCGTACTCCTAATCCATCCATATGAGACTCAAATTTCTTTGCCGGCAGTGTCTTTGTGAAAGGATCTGCTAGGTTTTTTGCCGATGGACATTGCCTCTCTGCATGAACTCACGAATCAAGTAATACTTCTTCTCTATATGCTTTCCACGCTTATGGTTCCTGTGGTCCTTTGCGCAACTGCTCCACTATTATCACAATAAAGAACAATAGGAAAACTCGCATAAGGTACTACTCCCAAATTCATGTGGAACCTTCGGACCCATATGACCTCTTTTACTGCCTCAGAGGCTACTACATATTCGGCCTCCATGGTGGAGTCAGCAATACAAGATTGCTTTACACTCCTCCAACTAATGGCTCTACCTCCAAGCGTAAACACATAGCCAAAAGTTGACTTTCTGGAATCATGATTTGATTAAAAATCAGAATCAGTGTAACCAACTAGAACCAAATCCTCTCCACCGTAGATTAACACATAATCCTTAGTCCTCCTTAAATACTTAAGGACATGCTTTACTGCTTCAGGGCTGGCCATGGGCCTATTTCTCAAAGCAATCGCATGGGGCCTCGACTTTAGGCCTCATTTTTAGGCCTATTTTTTTTCTTAATTTCTTTCTAATTTTTATGAAATTTATCATTTTTAGGCTTATTTTCTTCTAATTTCTATTAAATTTCTATGAAACTTATCATTTTTAGGCCTATTTTTTTTTTTATAATTTAAATGAAACTTAGTATAGAGGCCTCATTTTTTTGGCCCCTTTGAAAATTCGCTTGAGGCCTCGGCCAATTTTGGTCATCTCAGGGCCGGCCCTGTACTGCTTGCCAGTGTGCTGGCCCTGGGTTAGATTGATATCTCCTGACTATTCCTATAGCATAACAGATATCTGGTCTAGTGCACAACATAGCATACATGATACTTCCTACAGCCGAAGCATAAGGAATCCTTCTCATTTTCTCCTATTCCTCAGGTGTCTTAGGACATTGATCCTTAGATAGAGGGACTCCATGTCTAAAAGGCAGAATGCCTTTGTTGGACTCATGCATTGCAAATCTAACCAAAATCTTATCTATGTATGCTAATTGGGATATGCCTAACATCCTTTTCTTGCGATCTCGCATAATCTTGATCCCAAAGACATAACTGGCCTCACCCAAGTCTTTCATATCAAACTGGTTAGAGAGCCATATTTTTACTATAGATAATACTCCTACATCATTTCAAATAAGGAGTATATCATCTACATAGAGAACTAGATATACTATTACACTTCCCTCAGCCCTCTTGCATACACACGGTTCATCCATGTTTTAATCAAAACCAAAAGACTTGATTGCCTGATCAAAACGAATGTTCCAACTACGCGAAGCCTGCTTAAGTCCATAAATAGACTTATGCAATTTGCACGCAGGGTGCTCTTGGTCTCTTGCCATGGATCCCTCTGGCTGCACCATGTAGATGTCTTCCTCTAGATGGCCATTCTAGAAGGCCGTCTTAACATCCATCTGCCATATCTCATGGTCATGATGTGCAGCTATGGACAAGAGAATCCTAATAGACATGAGAATCCTAATGGACTTAAGCATGGCAATAAGTGAAAAAATTTCCTCATAATCAATCCCTTCTTTCTGAGTATAACCTTTTACAATCAGCCTTGCTTTGAAGGTCTCGACCTTTCCATCCAGTCCTCTCTTTCCCTTGTAGACCCACTTGCACCCAATTGGAGTACATATACTCCATCTCGGATTTCATAGCAATATGCCATCACTCAGCATCTCGGTCAGAAATAGCCTCATTGTAGTTGCAGGGATCTAGGCCATGTTCATCAGGAACAACCTCGTAAGACTTTCCCAGTAGAGTGAACCTACTAGGTAGACTTACTTATCTCCCACTACGACGAGGTACTGGTATAGCATCAGGCTGTGGATCTACTTGTGTAGTCTCAGGTATATCACTTTGTATAGTGGGCTCATACAGGCTGGCAACTGCTAGATCATTTGACAATTCTTGCAATACAATTTTACTCTTGGGTGTATGGTTCATGATATAATCTTCTTCTAGAAATACAGCATTTGTACTAACAAGCACCTTCTGGTCTCTAGGATCATAAAATAAACTTTTCTTACATCCTTTTGGATACCCAACAAACAAACATACATCTGATCTTGATTCCAACTTATCCATCTTTCCCTTCCTCACATAAGCAGGACGCCCCAAATTTGTAAGTGTTGTAAGCTTGGCTTTCGCCCTGCCCACAACTCTCTAGGTGTCTTGGGAACAGACTTAGAAGGAACTAAGTTCAAAATGTACATTGCTGTCTCTAGGGAATATCCCCAAAAAGATAATGGAAAAGTTGAGTAACTCATCATCGATCTTACCATGTCAAGTAAAGTTCTGTGCATCCGTTCAACGACACCATTCTGCTGGGGAGTCCTAGGTGCAGCTAACAGGGATATAATCCCATGATGTATTAAGTAGTCCTTGAACTCTCCTAAGAGGTACTTGCCTCCTCGGTCAGACCAAAGAGACTTAATGTGTTTAGTTATTTGATTCTCAACTTCTGCCTGAAACTCCTTGAATTCATCAAAAGCTTCAGACGTGTGATGCATTAAGTAAACATAGCCATATCTTGAGTAATCATCAGTGAAGGTGATAAAATACTCACAGCCTCCTTTAGCTTAAATATTCAAGGGGCCACACATATCCGTGAGAACTAGATCTAATGGCTCTGTGCCTCTTAACCCTTTGGTTGAAAATGACCGTCTGGTCATTTTCCCTTCCAAGCGGGATTCGCAGACTGGTAGTGGTTGGACAGAAAGAGATGTGAGAAGTCCATCAGCTACTAGTCTTTGGATCCTATTCAGATTAATAAGACCAAGACATAAGTGCCAAAGATACGTTGAATTCACTTGAGAAACCTCCCTTTTTAATGGTAATACTTTGGATGAATCAACAGTCTCAGTGTCATGTATAGTGTATGTATTAGGATATATCAAGTACAAACCATCTTGCAAAACACCAGCGCACAAAATAAAATGATCCTTCTTTATTAAAACTTTATTACTAAAATACACTAAATATCCAAATTTTGAAAGACATGAAACAAAAATCAAATTTCTTCTTATTTCTGGTACATAAAGACAGTCTTCTAATACTAATACCCTACCACTACCAAACTCTAATCTCATGACTCCTACTGCTTCCACTACGACTCTTACATCAGATGCAAGAAAATGGAATATCTCATCTTTACTGAAATTTTTGGTTACTTGGAACCCCTGCAATGAATTCCAAACATGATTAGTGGTGCCTGAGTCTACACACTAGGTACTAGTAGAATCTGTCACAAAACATGTCTCAATAACAAAAGACTGAAGTATACCTCCAGTAGCCTGCTTCTTTGCCAAATAGACTAGACAGTTTGCCTTTCAGTGTCCTTTCACTCCACACTCAAAGCACTTTCCTTGAGGTGCCTAATTCTCAGTTCGAACTACCTTCTTGCCTTTCCCCTTATTTTTCTTACCTTTAGGATGTTGGGTGGGTTTCTTTTTTCCGAATCCTTTACCCTTAGGCTTAGACCCAGAAGAAACCTCAGCAACCATAACACTAACCTTGGCTGCTACCTATAAGGCATTCAACAGTCCAGGCAATGTGTAATCATGCTTGTTTATATTATAGTTAAGCCTGAACTGATTGAATGACTCGGGCAGAGACTGCAAAATAAAATCAACTTGGGACTCTGCATGAAGATCTGCTCCTAAGACCTCCAGTTCATTTAAGTAAGCAATCATTTTTAAAACATGGCCTCGAATTGGAGTACCATCAGCCATCTTAGTGTTAACTAGGTTACGGAATGCAATTTGATGTGCATCACGTCCATGCTTACCAAACATCTCCTTAAGGTTGAGCATTATATCTTTAGCAGTTGGCATATATTCATGCTGGTGCTGGAGGACATTTGACATGGATGCCAATATAGAGCACTTAGTCATCTCATCAGTCTTTGCCCACCGGTCATAACGCTTACGGTCCTCTTTAGGACAATCTAAGGCAGGAAGTTCAGGATAATTAGTTGAGATCACATATTTGTACCCTTCAGCAGTAAGCACTATATCCAGATTACGTTTCCAATACATATAATTTGGTCCAGTTAATTTATTTTCCTTGAGGATAATTGATAGTGGGTTGAATGAAGACATTTTATTTGAAAGTCAAAACATAAATAAACATATAAGAATATATGTATGCCAATGGGTATTAGCATAAAAAATGTATAAGTATCTAGTGATCCCCTCTACAAAATCAAAACTACATATTTGAGTAAATTAGAATATTAATTCTGTGATTACACGGTTCCTTGGGGAGATCATATGTTGCCACTAGTCAGCGGGAATTCCATCATTAACATACCATCTACACATAAATGTCAAGTATTTAATGACTTCTAATTTATCTTTAGCCTTCTAAAATATGAAAATACTTTCACTCCTTGGGGAGGATACCTAGCATATTTTAGTCAAGTGTATACCATGACCTTAAGTTGAAATTAGTTTTGTGAGTTATTGTTTCCTTGGGGAAAAATTTCACTCCCACTCATCCTGATTTAAGCTTAAAAAAATATGATTCAACTTGGTAACTTAGTAAGTTAACACCCTCCATAGGGGAGCCCTTTATAATTAGAGACGAGGTGACAACATCCATTACCTTGAGTTGGTCATGGAAAGCCGTAGGGTATTGTATCTATACTCCTCACACTTGAATTTTTATTATAGAGGTTAAATATTGATTCATATTTCTCATCACAAATATATACATGAATCTATTTGAGGTTGTCAATGCGAATTATTTGAAAATGTCCTTGTATAATTTTATAGTAAATATTGTGGGTAATTACTCCCACTAAATTTCTAGAAAACACTTTTGTCACAATTTTATTTTATTAGAAAAATAATTAATATTTTATAAAATAAAATGATCTTGACAAATGAATTCTAGATTATTTAATTTAAAAGGATTTTATTATTAAAATATTTTATTCTAGATAAACTAGAAAAAATTAAATCCCTATATCTAATTAGAATTATACTTTTCTTAGGACCCTTTTCAAATTCCAACTTGCATAGATAATAACAATATGCATGATTTAAGTCCATAGATCAAATACATAATAAATGTCATGATCCTATCATGTATGCATAATTATCATGCAACAAATAAGAGATAAGCATGAAACAATAGGATTCCTTCAAGTTATAAAAAACCTATTAAAAAAAAATTATTCTATTGTAAATCTGACCGGCTTCCATAAAAACTGCAGCAGATTGTATCTCCTTTTAACAGCCGTACACCACATGATATGCCAATCTGAAAAACTGATTTGCTGGGAGGATGGCAATCTAAAGTGATGATGACATCATGCTTAATGACAAAATAAATAACATCATCCCATACTTAGAAGTTTATCAACATGGACTGCAAAGTCTCAAACCAAAATCCGTACAGTGTATCAAAATCCATATACCAGCCGCACAGTTGCTTCGATCATGTCACATCATTGCTCATATTTGATGTAGCGAATGCTCTCATGGATTAGATCAATTACAAACCATTTAGAATACATTTAATTTACATCAAAAGAAAATTAAAATTGCCATAGGTGAAACAGATCTGGATCGCCCATTCACGGGAAATTCGATCCAAGTCCCCCTTTACAATTGCCAAACAACCTACTACATCAGATCTACTTCTAGGCTTTGAAGGAATCCAATGAAAAAAATCATAATCATCATACACAACCAAAAATCACATATCTTTGAATGATTCAAATGCAGAATTAAATATGATGGTCTATGAACCTTTTTATTTAACCTTTTGATCAATCAACGATCTGCGAGACCGCTCTGATACCACTTGTTGGAAATATAATAAAAAATATCGCTGAAGGATTTCAAAAATTTTATGGATCCTCACAGTGGTTGATTAATCAAACGATTAAGTAAAACAATATTATTTTTATTTGTTACCTCAAGATTTGAAGTTGAAGATGATACAGTATGTAGCCTTTGTCACCACCGAACCTTCACCGATGTTCACAAACCTTCAGATGCGCAGGAAGATGGTAGAAATCTCCCAAGCCACTCAAAACTCTCAATATGGTGTATGTGATTTTTCAGAAAGTTAGTTTTTCCTAACAGATATGCCTGTATATATAAGATATGGATATAGAGATATAGTAGCACTAAATCTCTTTTAAATTTAAATTAAAAATTAATTTAAATTTAATATATGCATGTATATATATTTATCTTTACAAAAAGATAAATTATCGATATACTTACATATAAATACAATCTGTTATATACAAACACCATACATAGCTTTAGTACGCATCCTATGGTTAGGAGCCAACGATAGGATCTGATGGCTATCTTTTTTCTTGGCTTCCAATCACATCATAGACAATCTGATCAATCATTGATCTAACTAAAACTGATAAATTACAGACACACCCTACTACAATGTTGTAATTGCACTTCAAGAAAATAAAAATTATATTAAGGCCCAACTCAATAAATTTATCTGCAAATATACCCCTCCACGTTAACATATAAGTTGTGAGCTCAACCACTCTAATGACAGAGTTATGTCACCCCACCAGTAGCAACTATATGTTACTGTCATCCATATGAATTGACCCAAATTCGTACTAACTGTGAACTAAGTTTCAAGTTGAAAGGAACTGATGATCATGAACTCCCGTGTGTGAATCCTTTCCATACACCTAGATCATCTACAATTCAACTTGAGGACACATCAATACACTGCTCATGTATTGAAATGATATAGAGCTATACCCATAATATGTATTAACAATCAATAATAAATTCAATTTATTAATAATAAAATGTCTTAACTAGTGGCTTTAAGGGCATACAATCCCAACATAAAGTTGTAAATGTATAAGCTTCTATAATCCGGGATGGAAGCAAGATATAATTTAATTTCTTCTTCTTCCATTTTTTTTTTGGTTTTCGGATATTTTCTTGGTATTTTCTCTTCTATTTGTTCTAGCATTTCTCTTCTTTAATTTTTTTGCCACCATTTGTTGTATGAACGTATGCACAAAATAATTCAACTACATATAAACTTTATATAGCAAAGTTGAGATTGTTGTTTAAGAGTAATAATAACACATGATATATTGAAAAATCTTATCATCTTTTTTCTTTTTATTTTTCTTTTTCTTTTTTGTTTAATTACATATAAACTTTATACTATAAAGTTTAGAGTGTTATTTCAAAGTAATAATTTATTTTTAACATCATCACACAGTATCTATTGAAAAAACTTATCATATTTTTTCTTTTCTTTTCTTTTCTTTTCTTTTCTTCATCTTTTATTTCCCTGAAGACATGATTATATTGAAAAAAAACTGTCTTTTATTTTTCTTTTCTTTTCTTCATTCTTTTGCTTAAATGTAATAACTTACTTTTAACATCATAACACATGCTATATTGAAAAAACTTATCTTCTTTTTTATTTTTTTATTTTTAACTACATGTATACTTTATACAATAAAGTTGAGAATGTTGTTTAAAAGTAAATACTTATTTTTTAAATCACAACACATGATTTATTGAAAAAACTTATCATCTTTTTTCTTTTCTTTTCTTTTCTTTTCTTCATGCTTTTTTTTACCTGATCACATGATATATTGAAAAAACTAATCATCTTTTTTCTTTTCCTTTCTTCATTTCTTTTTCTTGATCTTTCCTAAGCTATATAAATGGGAGAGCATGAAAAACTAATTAATTTTCTTCATTTCTTTTCTTGATCTTTCCTAAGGTATAAAATGCAAAAGGATGAAAAACTAATGTCTAACGAGCCTTAAGGAATAATGTCACGCTTCGGAACAACAAAAATAGAGAAAGTAAAATTCCTTTTTGGGACCTTAAGCTGTATCACATGATTTTCCACAACACGTGAATCCATACAACAAATATATAAACACAGTAACTGAAACACTAAACCTGAATGAAATAAACTAAAGCATAGTCAGCTTATTACAAACTCAGTAGTAGTAGAACCTACATTCCAAAACCTATGCCACACTTGCCAACTACCAAAGAACATAGTTTAAAACAAAAAAGAAGACAACTACACTCTGGCCTAGTCTTCAAATGGCATAGATGCAATCTGTAGACACTCCAATTTTGACCAAATGTCGGGTTAAGGGGAGTATTACTTCTAAAATCCGATGATGACAATGTCCGACTAATCTAGGGCTTCTAAAGGTGATTCAAGCTCTTCAAAAAGCTCTTCAATCCAAACAAAAGGAAAGAAAGAAGAAAAAGAGAAAGAAAAAGAGAGAATAGAGAAAACGACACATGGCATGCTTCTGCAGCACTCTTGGGTTGCCGGCGTGGCACTCGCTGACTGCCGTCCGACAGTCAGTCAGTGCCGCAACGGCATCTAGTGACAGTCGCCAATTTCATTCAAGTGCCACAAAATTTAAGAAATAGCAGTTCCTGGAGTTGTCCGCGGCATTAAGTAAATGCTGAGACAGTAATCAGTGAATGTTAGTGCGGCATTCATTGAGTGCCACGTCGGCTGTCATTGGCTGTCGCTTCCATCTCCAGTAAGTGCCGCGTTTTCAGACATACAGCTGTAATACAACACATTTTGTACCATCAAAAGGACATACAAAATCAGGTTTTTTTGCTGTAAAATGGCTAAAATACCCTCTTAAAAAATTGCCTATATAAGGAGGATGAATATCCTATTACAAAGGGATGAATTTCTTGAATCTTCCAACCTTATCTTGAATCTTATTATCTTCAACCTCTCTAATTTTCAAAACCTACCTAAGAATCCCATTAATAAGAGTAAAAGTGGAAGTTGTGTGTGAATTAAAAGTTTGTCACGCCCCAAAGTACCAAAAATAGGGAAAAATAATTTTCCTTTATGGGTTCGTAGACACTTGACTGGTTGTGAGTGTCACCTGATTGTCCAAACATGCTTATAACAATAATGTGATATGGGAAAGTGACTAAGTTTAGCAGAAGCAGAAATTCAAAACAACCAAGTCTTACATCAGTAGTATATTACAGACCAAAAAGATATCCAAAAGTTACATATTACAAGACCAGCTAAACTATTACATCACTAACATAATAATAACAGAACTATAACAAAAGAAAAGCTCCAAAGTCTTCAGCTGGCGAAACCGTAGCCTTCCTCGTAGTAATCTTCACTAGCATAGTCTTTAGTAGTAAAGTCAGCATCTTGATAGCAGTCGGCTCCGTCTGGACCTGCAAAGGCTGGACGTGGAAGGTCCAGCGGCATGAAAAGCCGTTAGCGGTTAAGCTAAGTGAGGGTCCCCTTAAGGTTACCACCACTTAAGGTAAGTAATTCTTCATTTCTTCTTATTCTCAACTATGTCTCGTTAATCTTTTCTTATTCTCAAAACTATACCTTATTTAAACCCAATCATTCCCTTCAAAACTTAACCCAGAACTGAACTGACCAACGACATTGATTGAAAGAAGACTTAACTCCAAACGCATATACTGGTCAAGAAAGAAAAACACTCAACAATGAATAGTTAACTGTCGCCCAACTGGCACTCAAACAATCGCACAAATGGCATTCAAACTATCGCCCAATTGGCATTCAAACTGTCGCCCAAATGGCATAAGTGTGCGGGACATTAACAATCTATTGGTCAAACACGTCATGCCGATTCTCAGGTTTCCCGTACGTTACCGAACATGTCATGCCGATCCTCAGACCAAGGGTACGGGAAATTAATAAACACTTGGACTAACACGTCATGCCGATCCTCAGGTCACCCGTACATAACCAAACACGCCATGCCGATCCTCAGTCCAAGGGTACAAAACATTTCACAACTCGTGCGGGATATTCACATTCACTTAGTCGAACACGTCATGCCGATCCTCAGGTCACCCGCACGACTGAACACATCATGTTGATCCTCAGACTAAGGGTGCAGAAAACTAATCAACTACTTGATCGAACACGTCATGACGATCCTCAGGTCATTCGCACTTGACCGAACACGTCATGCCGATCCTCAGATCAAGGAACAAAACATAACTCACCAATCCACTCCATGGAATAATCGAGAGACCAACTTTGCAAGAATTATCCAAACACGACACGAAAGTTCACGAATCAACTTTGACCGGTAGTCACACGACTAGAAACGAAACCCAACGTCCCTTATTCGCATTAAATCTATTATTGAAGGTTTTATCGTTATTTTTCACGTTCGTACGTTTCGTTGTTTAGTTCATTAATATCATCCATTTATAATCGTTAATATTTCGCTATACGTCCGACATTCAGTTTTACCTTTGAATATACTTACGATGGAAACTTTTCCAATCACTGATTAACGCAATAATCGTCCTATACAACATACTTATAGTTTGGGTATGAACTTTCAATGGTCATTAG
Source organism: Hydrangea macrophylla (assembly GCA_033977485.1). Classification (NCBI taxonomy): domain Eukaryota; kingdom Viridiplantae; phylum Streptophyta; class Magnoliopsida; order Cornales; family Hydrangeaceae; genus Hydrangea; species Hydrangea macrophylla. The sequence goes on along the minus strand of CM066997.1, from coordinate 56,977,242 downwards.
ACTATATTCATAACAATGGAAAACATAGCACGTAGCTCAACACCATAGCATAAGGTTTTCATAACAACACAGGTACCAAAAAAACTAGCATCAACAATCAACACCATGCATAAACAAAACATCATATAAAAGCTACACAATCTGCCAGGGTACATTTTCACTGTGTTGCCTGAAACCACATGATTTATTTGGGCATGATAATTTACTTTGTAGATCAAACTCAAAACTAGAACATTATAGATAATAGGAATATCTTCATGTACAAAAAAATCAAGCTTCAATTACATTTTTGAGCTACTCAAAATATTTATTTTACAAGAAATTTCTTATATCTCGGACTGTTCTATCCCAGATTTATAGTACTACATTGTATGTAAATTTCACCTATGAAGGAGGGGTTTTTAGACTGCGTTATGGAAGAGTTATTTATAGATAAATGCGTTAGCTTTCACCACAAAAAAACCTAGCTTAATTCCGATTTTTGAGCTCCTCAAAACATTCATTTTACTAAACTACATTCTGCTAGAAGTTTCTGTTTTTCCAGGTTTATAACACTGCATTGTACATGCATTTCACCCATGAAGGATTGATTTCTAGACTGAGCTGTAGAAGAGTTATTTGTAGATATATGAGTTAGCTTTCACCACAAAAAACCTAGCTTAATTCTGATTTTTGAGCTCCTCAAAACATTCATTTTACTAAACTACATTCTGTTGGAAGTTTATGTTTTCCCAGGTTTATAGCACTGCGTTGTACATGCATTTCACCCATGATGGAGTGATTTCTAGACTGAGCTATAGATAAGTTATTTGTAGATATATGAGTTAGCTTTCTTACCTAGCTTAATTAGGAATATTGAGCTACACAAAACATTCATTTTACTAAACTACATTCTACTGGAAGTTTCTGTCTCTCAGATTTAATGATTTGTCTTGCATGTCATGAAAACTTCGACACAACAACATCAAACTCCTACTAAACTTTAATACATGCTATATATGTTCTAAATTAAGTTAGATTACTCACAATTACTCACAATTTACTCATAATTTACTCACTATTTACTCACCAAAGCTTGAAATTAAGCTTGATGTTGTTCTTGAGCTTGATGGAGCTTGAACTTCAACTTCAATGGTGTCACCTTCTTCTTCTCCTATATGAACTTAGAACTCTAGCTCTATTTTCTTTACTTAAGTGCAGATTATAAGAGACAAAGTGTGTCAATTGTGTGCATGTGCATGTTATATATAGAAAGTGCATTAGCTTAGGTGTCATTTGCATGTTACATGCATAGGACATGTGTCTATTGAGTGGACATGTGTCCAAAGGGATGTCATGTGGTTGCCACATGGCTGGCCATGTGGGGCCCATCTCGGATTGGGTACCACTTTCTCGGTTTACGTGCATAAGTTCCTTGATATATGTGTCGATCTCAATTTACGTACAAACGGGTACTATTTCTAATGTCCGGGTCCGGGTACGGGACTACGTTAATTCTTATTACGGCCGAGTCAGTACAGTTACTATAGTCTAATATGATAATACTACAACATGTCCATACCGTTAGATGATTAAAATAATAATATAATAATATAGTCGGTCCAATACAGAAATTTGAAAAACTGATATTATTAATGAAAAGAAAATTGCAGGTGTTACATCTTCCACCACCTATTAAAGGATTTCGTCCTCGAAATCAGAGCTTATCTAGGTACAAAATAGAAAAGAATATTTCTCTCACATCTCTGACTCCATTTCCCACGAAACTTCTCTTTCATCATGATGATTCCATTGAACTTTCACAAATGGGATCTCCTTGTTCCTCAGCTTTTTGGTTTCTTGACCCAAAATCTTGATGGGTCTCTCTGTGTAAGACACGTTGTTATTCGCCTCAATGTCCTTGAAGTCGATTACATGTGGCATCGCGCCCTGATGATACTCCTTCAACAAACTGATGTGAAAAACATTGTGAATACCTGATAACCTTGGTTGCAACATCACTAATTTCTAATATCCTACGTGGAATTTCTAGAGAAATTCAGGTGCTACAAAGTTGAAGAGCATGTTTCACTTGAGGAAGCCCCTCAAATCACTAAGTTAAGGATATTTAGAGGTAGACTCTAGATTAAATTACCGTTAAATATGTATTAACTTAGATAATGCTTAAGTTTTTAGTCATTTCTTTTATTCACATTCATCTCTTGAGATTCATGAGACCTTCAAAGTCTCATTTGATTATCTTAATATGAAGCCCTTTATTTGTAAGTTCATGATTTACAAAGGGGATTTAAGTTGATGTTTAATATGTGTAGTTGATAAGTCCAAGTCCATTATCATGATTTGGGTTTATTACCTTTAGATTTTATGAAGTTTCTCCATACTTCATTGAAGTCTACAAGCATAGGAGTCATTAGCCCCCACCCCCCCCCCCATGACCATTAAATAGTAGGAGGATTAGTTTAACTAAAGCCAAGTTTAATGACTTGGTGGTTAAAGTTTAGTAAGTGAAAGATGAACTACAAAAGAGGCAGTGAGGTCATCAACCACTTTTCATCACAGATTTTTAGTTAAACATCGAACCGTTGAGACTGAATAAAACCAATGGAAAAGTGTCCATTACTCAAAGTTCTACCACTGTAATTTTTTTTTAGTAAGATTCCATGTTTAAAGTGCTTTGGTCATAAGTTTTACCAAGCAATAACAATCTGTCCAGGATTTCAGAACAGTAACACCTCTTTGATTTAAATAAATTAGAACCCTAATTAAGTTTCCTTGGCCCCAAAAACTTTTTCCTATGAAGTTCAATATGTTAATAAGACTCCCTAAAAAGAGTAGAGTCTTTCTGAATTTTTACTATTTTTAGAAAATCATACAAAACTTCTGGACAGAGAGTTGGAAATTCTTGAGTGATGTCTAGTGTTTGTCTGATTCCTAGAGATCTAACCGTTAGAACTTTGATATTTTTTTTGGGGTTAGAAACTAGACTCATAAAGGTACCTTGTGATCAAAAATCATTAAGATCAAGCCATTAGAATTATGCCTTTTGAATTCTTAAAGTCCGGGTCTGCTCTTTGGAATTTCTAAACTTTTGTGACAGATTTGATAAATTTTGTAAATGATGGCTTAAATGGTGTTTTCATGAGTTAAGGCTTAAACCATGCTTCGATAATGATTAGTTAAGCTTGAATTCAAAGTTTAAATGATTCAAATTAGTGACTACTTCATAATTTACTCTTATTTATTTACATATTCATCTATGTGGCTTGACGTTTATAATTAGGATTCATTTGCCTTAATTGCATTTAATAGATCTAAGCTAGAAGTTTAGAATTGTCATCCAACTTTATATCTTGTATATCATGTGGACTAACCCTTGTTTTGTAGCGCCAATGAGGTATGATCTATTAACTCTTTCTTAGTTTAATTATTCCTCAATTTTATCAATTTTCGACCTTATGTGCGACACTTAGCATTAAAAATTTTCCTTATGTGTATATATGTGTATTAGAGACCCTCTTATTAGGATTTCAACTTTTGTGTGCATTGCACGTTTCAAATTCACAACTGGATCCTAGGTAAGTTCCTTACCTCCCTATTTGCACATCATATTGCTTGGTAGTTGAACTACTTGGTTTTGGACGATATTTTGTCATTAGCAATTTTACACCATTTCAATATGCTTGTGTAATGTATATTTATATCTATGTATTAGTTGAGGGCATGCTTAGATTAATAGTTTGATTAAAAGGATGTTAAGTAGAGGCCTATCGGTAGATAGGATGACAGAGGGAGTTTTAGTCCATCAGACTACTTCCTCTCTCATTCCATAATCCCCAGACATAGTTAATCTTTGGTTTCGCAAAAGATCGGTTTGCTTTTAAAATGGTTTCTTAATTTTCTATTTAAAAATTAAGTGGCGACTCGTATTTGAAATCTGAATCTGAAAAAGGTTTTAAATAAAAAAGCTGTGGGTAGGGAAAATTACGGTATCCACAATCTGGCGACTCTGCTAGGGATCGAACCCAGAATCTCTGGTTTCGTAGGCCAAGATTTCTTAATTTTGGGTTCACTCGAGGATTAGACTTCAAAGCATCCTTTTTATCAAATTAATTAATCTTTGTATGCTTGTTGCATTTCACTTGCCTGTCTCGCCAGTCGATTGCACGGAGCTATGACCTTGGAGACTCGGGGCAACCCGGTCGGTCAAGTAATCATGGGTCTGTGTGATCACCCTTGATCTCGTACCATGATTTGGTATATGAAGCATCCTATCGGGTGTGTGTCAAGGGTCCCTCGTTTGACCAAAACCCAGCTTTTGCATAGTAGTTTCTATAGAATCTTTCAAATCTTAGGAAATAAACTTTTGATTAAGGTTATATGTTAGGGAGTTTGTATGCCCAAAAGGGATTACCTGAGATGATGACAATGCTTACTTGATATAGGACGTGTAACCTCTTAATCACCTTTTAGTGAATCTTCTTTATGTCTTATGACATTTGAGAATACACCAAACCTTGATTATAAGATTACATCTCTTATGTCATGATTGGCTAAACATCGTTGACCTTGTATGTATCCGAATTCATGAAAAGTACGGTGATAATCCGATCATGTGACCCTTCTACCCAAAGAATTCCAAATCCATTTTTAAGCAGACAAGATATTTTTTTTTTTTGCCATCTTTACCCCAAGTTTTTTGGAGCTCACTTTTGACTAAAGCTCCAAACTAATCTTGGTTAAAATATATTTTCACTTGATTATTTTCAAAAAATAAAATCTTGAGAATAATTTTTGGAGGAATGCTTTTTCAAAATTAATTTCAAAGCAAAATTACAATCTAACCACCTTTGTTAAGGAATGTTTAACATCCCCGTTCTCAAAAGAAATTCTCGAGAACTGTTTTCAAAATATTTTATCTTTCCAAATTATTTCTAAAGGGGGTAATAAGGATCACAAAGAGGTGAAATTACCGGATTTGACATGAATGAGGATTTTATATGCTTATGTGTCTATTTGCTAGGATTAGAATTTTTTCCTTTCTTTTGCATATAGAGTAGGCACACACGCACACATGCATATGCATCCATTTGACATATGAACCATTCATAAAACCTTCTTACCAAGATGAAAATAAAAAGATAAATTTTTTGAAAAATTATTAAAATTCTTTTGTAGGGCAAAAATAGCATCCAGTTCGGGCATGATTTGGTTTAGATGTCCCACATCAAGGTTAGTAAGGAGGAGCGACAAAGAAATGGCAGACGAAAGGAATGATGGAGAAGTAGCAGAGTTAAGGACACTGGTAGAACAACAAGCAGAACAGATGAGGCGACATGCTAAGAATATGAACCGAAAGATGGTCATAATAGAAGCAATAACACGCCTGCTGCTAGTCGTGAATCCACCAGATAAAGATCCGCCAATTAGGGAAGAAGGTTGGTACGATGACCCAGAGATGCCAAGGGCCGAGGTTTCCAGAGCAGAAAGAAAAAGGGTGGAAAGGGAAAAGACTGACAAAGAGAGGATAATGATTGAGAAGATCGAGAAGCTAGAAAGGGTGATACCTAAGGCTCAAGGGGTCAACACTTATCTAATGGAGTTAGAAGGGTTGTACGATGGGGTCCGTGAAACATTGCTTGGTGGATTCAAAATGCCGTTCTTTGACCAATTCGATGGGACAAGGAATCATCGCAGTCATGTAAGAATGTACATTGGGGCTTTTCAATCGAGTGGGCTGAGCACTACCATGATGGCTGTCTTATTTCAGCAGACTTTAACTGGGGCCGCTCTATCTTGATACCTCACTCTCAAAACAAGCAAAACCTAGGTTTGGGAAGAGGTGATTAAAGCATTTATGGTACAGTATGAGTAAAATCAGGACTTGGATGTCACAGTCCGAGACTTGGAAACCACTAGGCAGGGAAATAAGGAGTCGTTTGCTAAGTATTTGAGTAGGTGGAGGGGAAAAGCAGCTAAGATGGTGCTGAGGCCATCCGAGAAAGATTAGATCCGAATGTTAATGAAAAACCTTTAGCCTATTTACCTAGAGAAAATGAGATTCCACTCAATCAACACCTTTGCTGAGGTTTTTGACGTATGAACAAGGATAGAGGATGCAATCCAAGAAGGGGTAATCAAGAAGGAGGAACAACCGAATCGATATAGGAGGCTAAATTACAGGTCAAATGGGGGACATTCGGGGGGTCACTCTAGCCCCACCGATGTCAACGCGTTAAGTGGACTGGAGAGAAAGTTTGACATAACACCAAGAAGAGGTGTAGACAAACAGCTGAGGAAATTTTCAGATTTAGGGGTATCACTGTCAACCGCCCTCGATAGGCTAATAGTGAAAGGGGATCTTCGTCCATTGGAGCCTCGACCCCTACCAAGTCCACTTCCACCAACCTTCCAAGAAGATCTCTATTGCAAATTTTATCAATAGAAGGGTCATTCTACTGATCGGTGCACAAGGCTAAGGCACGAAATCCATAACCTCATTAATAACAAGGTGATATTACAGCCGCCTATCAAGACTCCTAATGTTACTAGGAATTCACTGCCAAACCATCATGTTGTACCGCCACCACAAGGCCTCTATTTTTTGGGGATGAAAGAGACGATCTTTGATCCGTCTAGGCTAATCACTAAAGTCGGGACACCAAAGAAGCCTTATCAGATATTGAGGAATTCGATGATCTGTACTCTGGGAGATCAATTTAGAATATGTTGAGAGGGAACGACAAGGTAATCAGATTGGTGGGACCAAGAAACTAGCAAAACTGATGTGGGTCAGGTGGAAGATGACCTGTGGTACGAGAGAGACGGAGAAGGAGCTAGGAAGAAATCTTGAAAGTTGTTACCGAACTTATCATCTAACCCAATCAGGGAGACACTTCAAACCGCATAAGCTAGAGGAGGATCACCCAGGGAGAGAATTTGATAAAGGGAAAGGGAAAATGAATGAAGAAGAGGAAGAAGATAGGGTTTTGAAGCAAATGAAGAAAACTCAGGCTAACATCACCATATGGGGTTTATTAATCGCTTCTAAACATCACAGGTAGGCAGTCTTGGATGCTTTGAACCAATCTGACATTTCTATTGACACAGCACCAAAAGACCTCGTAGGAATGATTAGTAGGATTCTGACTCTGGCTATTACCTTCTCATTAGATGACCTACCTCCGGGAGGGCCTGTTCACAATAAACCGCTATATGTCACTATTGAATGCCTGGGAAACACTGTGCCTGCTTATCTTGTTGACAACGGGTCTACTCTAATTGTGTGTCCGTTCTGAACAACTAAGCACATGGGTTTGATGAATCAATGTTCATACAATTGAGCAGAGGGTGAGAGCGTATGACAACACTCAGAGGATGGTAATGGGGATAATTCTCCTTCATCTCGCTGTCAGACCTGTAGAAAAGGAAGCCAAATTTCAGGTCATGGACATTTCTGCTTCTTTCAATTTGCTACAAGGGAGGCCATGGTTAGACAGTCTGGGTGCCATACCGTATACAGTTCATCAAAAAGTCAAATGTGTCTGGAAAAGCAAGGTCTGTGATAATCTCAGGGACAGTTGAGTTGGGTCCGTTCGTTTAAAACTTCATCAAGCGCGCTGGTTCTAGAGGTACAATTTCAAGAAGAGGAGACAGGTCTGGGAGGGTTCGAGTTCATTAACATGTTGGAGGGAGAGAAGCCAAGAGAGTTCCTACCGCTATACTTTGATCAGTACGCAAGTCCGTTGGTCACCGGGATTATGTAAAAGATGGGTTTCTTTCCAGGTATGGGATTGGGTAAGTATCATCAAGGCCTGCCAGAATTTCCAAGGATCCTCACATAGACCCACACTCATGGTTTGGGTTATCTACCATAAAAAAAAAGAGCTGAGAGAGAAGAAGAAGGCAGCTGAAGCACCATTGGACCCTTACCTGAAGATGCTTAATGGATACTTTGTGAAGGAAGGAGAGGATTTCCCCTTTTATGACTTCCCAGATCCTTGAGTGGATCAGAAAGACAATTTTTTGAAGCTAAGGTTTGAGATCTTCTTCCTCCATGAATTCTCTGAGTATCAAGATCCATATCTGCAGGTGCCCGTGAAGTCAGCTACTGCTAAAGATTAGATTGGTGCGCTAGATGACTCGATCATGAAGAATCTATTGGGCATAGAAAGCACACAAACCAAGAGAAAAGGCCAAGAAGGGGTCGTGAAAGACAAGGTTAGAAAAGAACATGCTAAGGGATTGGTAGAAGAGGTGCAAGATGAGGAGAATGACATAGAAGAATCGAATAAAGAAGAGATTACCAAGACAGAGGATCTGGAAGAATGCTTCATCTCCAATCTGGGAGGAGAAAGCAAGAAAGAGTAGGTTTTTTAATCTAGTGATAGGTATCCCCCACACCCAGAGTCTGTAATGGCCCAAATGAGGTGTTTTTCAATTTTCATGTCTGTTGTAATCGCTCCAAAGAAAATCAATGAAAGTATGACTAATTCTGCCTACTCAAATACACTTAATGAATCTGATGATCATGAAATACCAAATGAATTGAAAAAATTAATCAAAAAAGAAAAAGAATCTCCATGTAAAATCATTGAGAACACTCTAACGATCAATCTAGGAAATGAAGTTAATCCTCAAAATGTGTTTATTAGCTCTACACTTGGCAAAGAAGAAAGCAAAGAATTAATCAATCTATTCAATGAATTCAAAGATGTTTTTGCATGTTCTTATAGCGATATGCCAGGTATCAATCAAGAAATAGTCCAACATCATATCCCCCTCTTTCCCAATTAAAAACCTGTAAAACAAAAATTGAGACGAATGAGGCCTGAATGGGCACTCAAAGTCAAAGAGGAAGTTGAAAAGCAATTGAGAGCCAGATTCTTAATGGTCACCGAATATCTAGAATGGATTGCCAATATTGTGCCTGTCCCAAAAAAGGACGGTCGTGTTAGGGTCTATGTCAACTTCCTGGATCTGAATAAGGCCAGCCCTAAGGACGATTTCCCTTTACCTCACATTGATGTTTTAGTACACAACACAGCAGGACATGAACTCCTATCTTTTATGGATGAGTTCTTAGGGTATAACCAGATTCTAATGGCGCTCGAGGATAGGGAGAAAACCACTTTCATCACACCGTGGGGCACATACTGCTATATGGTGATGTCGTTTGGGCCAAAAAATGTGGGTGCAACTTACTAGTGGGCCGCTATGACGTTGTTGCATAATATGATCCATAAGGAGGTAGAAGTGTATGTGGACGATATGATTGTGAAATCTAAAGAGAGGAAAGGACACTTGGATGCAATGAGAAAGTTCTTCAGAAGGTTAAGAGAATTTAGAATGAGGTTGAACCCTCAAAAGTGCACCTTCAGGGTCACTACCGAAAAGTTGTTGGTGTTTCTCATCACTCAGAGAGGGATAGAGGTGGACCAGACCAAAATAAAGGGCATAGTCGAAATGCAGTCGCCCAAGAATGAGAAGGAGTTAAGGGGATTTTTGGGTAGAATACGGTCCATAAGCCGTTTTATCTCAAAACTCACCCTAACCCGTGACCCTTTATTTAAGCTTCTTAGAAAAGGAGAGAAGCTCGAATGGGATGCCTTATGCCAACAAGGCTTCAAAAAGGTCAAAACCTACCCTCAAACCCTGCCTATCTTATTACCACCCTTACCCGAAAGACCTTTACTACTGTACATGTCTGTATCCAAAGGTTCGATGCAGTGCATGTTGGCATAGCCTAAGAAAGAGAAGAGGGGGCACGTGGAAAGAGCCATTTATTATTTAAGCAAGAGGATGACCGGATACGAGCTGAAATACTCACCCTTAGAGATAGCCTGTTGGGCCCTAGTTTGGTGTACCCATCGTCTTAGGCATTACATGTTAGCCTTTCCTGTAAACTTGATCTCCCAAATGGAGCCACTTAAATACCTATTTTAAAAACATGTTTTAATCAGTAGAATCCCCCGGTGGGCCATGAAGTTGGATGAATTCGACATCAAGTACGTCACTTCCAAATCCGTGAAAAGGGAGAGCTGTCGCTGAATACCTAGCCGACCTTGCCATAGAATCTAAAGAAAGAGGCGAGTTTTGATTTCCAGATGAAGGGGTGATGGGTATAGAGGAAATCTTGTGAAAAATGTACTTTGATGGAGCAGCCAACCAACTGGGCTACGGGGTTGGAATCATCCTTGTAGCACCATACGGGACTCCAATCCCTTTAGCCGTCAAGCTTAAGTACAACTCAACCAATAACACGATAGAATATAAGGCGTGCATAATAGGAATGGAAGCGGTGCTGACCTTAAAAGTTGAGAAGATCGATGTTTTCAGGGACTCTAATTTGATCATATCTGAAGTTCGGGGTGATCGGAGGGTGAAGTATGAGAAATTGAGGCCCTACCATGATTATCTAGAGAGTTTGAAGGTGTTGTTTAAGAAAATATCATTCTATTACCTTCCCAGAGAAGAGAACCAATTGGCCGATTCCTTAGAAACCTTAGCCTCAATGATACAATTCCCTTCAGGAGTCGCCATGATCCCGCTATCCATAGAAATAAGGAACCAACCATCATTTGACATGGTCACAGCCCTAGAAAATGAAAAGGAAATGCCTTGATATTAAGACATTTGGAGGTTCATTAAAGAAGGAGAATACCCCAGGGGAGGCTCAAAGAAGGACAAGAAGGCAATCCGAAGATTCTCCGCTTAATTCGTAATCTATGCGGACAAATTGTAGAAGAAGCCGTATACCGAGTATAATTTGGAATGCTTGTACGGTAAGGAGGCTAAGAGAATGATGAAGGAAATACATGAGGGAGTTTGTGTACGCCACATGAATGGGCAAATGCTGGAAAAAAAGATAATTCGACAAGGTTATTACTGGATGACCTTGGACAAAGACTGCTGTGAGTATGTCAGAAAATGCCATAAGTGCCAGATCCATGTGAATCTGATGCACACCCCGCCATCTCAACTTTATAGCATGACCACTCCCTGGCCATTTTCCATTTAGGGCATCGATTCATCGATGAAATAGTTCCAAAAGCTTCCAATGTGCACCGGTATATAATCGTGGCAATTGATTACTTCACTAAGTGTGTAGAGGCTGCGTCATACGCAACTCTAAAATCTAAGGATGTGGTAAACTTTATCGAGAAGAACATAATGTACAGATACGGGGTTCTAAATAAGTTTATTTCAGATCACGGTAGTCATTTTCAAGGAAAAGTCATCCTACTGTTAGAATAGTATAGAATCACCTGTCATTAGTCATCTCCATATAGACCGTAAATGAATGGGGCAGTAGAAACGGCGAATAAGAATATCAAAGCAATCTTGGGGAAAATGACGGACGCATAAAAGGATTGGCATGAGAAGCTAGGATTTGCATTATGGGGGTACTGGACTTCCGTGAGAACTTCTACAAGAGCGACACCGTATTCGCTCGTTTATGGGATGGAAGTCTTGCTTCCCATCGAGGTGGAGATACCCTCTCTAAGGGTTTTGGCCGAATGTGAAATAACTGAGTTAGAGTGGACACGGGGAAGGTATGTGGAATTGATGTTGCTCGATGAGAAAAGTTTGGCTGCAATAAACCATACTAAGGGATATCAGAAGAGGATAGCTCGTGCTTTCAACAATAAGGTCCCCCCAAGGAAGCTTGCTGAGGGTGGCCTGGTCCCCAAAGAACTGAAAATGCCTGTTTATGACTTTAGAGGAAAATTCAAACCCAACTGAGTCAGACCATACATCATTAAGACTCTCCTCCCTTGAGGAGTGGCCTATCTTATGGACATAGATGGGGTTGAATTTAAACAACCAATTAACCTCGATCGCCTCAAGAAATACTTTGCTTGAAACCACTTCTTTCAAAACCTCCTACGTTGATGAACTACGCTTGACCTGATTCTCGCTAGGGGATCCATAAGCAACCTGTTCGGTTCGGTCATTAAATAATTACCTAAGTGGCACCCTATGTCAAGCCTTAAACCGAACTACTGCAGACCTGATGCCCGTTTAGGGATAAGTAGGCAGGCTCTCAAAAGCCTTCAGTTCATGAAAACCCAAAAAAAATTCCTATGCCAAACCAGGGGCAAACTTGCGTTTGCTCGGAAGCACTTCAAAGCCCCATAACTAGGGGCAAACTTTGTTTTATAAACTAAGGGACCTAGATAATACCTTAAGCCCATCTCTGGATCCCTTGGCTGTCAAAATAAGTACTATAAAAAAACAAATGAGAATTCATGGTATAGAATGATTAAAGCTCTAAGAAAGATTCAAAGCAAAGTAACGAAAAGCCAAGAAAAGAGATTCGTCATAATCTAAGGATAGATTGAAAGAGAGAATACATTGATTGAGCATAGTAGAGCACTTTCTAAACATAAACATTCCATCAGAAAATCAAAAAATCACATTCAAAAGTGCAGGGAAATAGGCAGGACTTTTCAGATTGTTTTGTAAAATAAGTCTTTGTCCTGTTATTTTCACTTTCAGCCATGTATGTCTCTGAAATCTGTCTTTGGACCAAAGTCTGGATCTGAAGAAGGTACTCAGTAGTAGGCCCGACCAATGCAGGGACCCTTCAGAAGGGAGATGACACCCTGTCACACCAAACCTCGGTAAAAGCCTTCACAATGGAAGGGCGGATGATTGAACTCCTCGTGAAGTCTGCAGTAATGCCCTCAGTAACGTCTTAGAGGAGTCCATACTGGAAGACCACCCGGTCAGGAACATAGAAAGTGGTAGCATGCAAACTAGGCAAACCCAGTAGATATCATCGGAAGAAAGACCCTAAAGCCAACTAAACCAGGCATCGGTAGAATGAAACAAGTGATGGATCTCCATATAATCATAGGGAAGGGACCCGCGAAGGTGCGATGGGTGTATAAAGAGGTCTATACGCTCCATGAGCCAAATTTATAGGACGAAAGGTGCTCCCATAGATAACATAGCCTCAACAGTGTGGGCACGGTCCAAACCAATCAAGGTTTTGCCAAGGATCAACATAACGGCGCTCTTCATCTCCCGCACACCCCGAGCGATGGGAATGAGAACATCAGAAGATGACTAAAAGAGGAAGTAAGAAAGCATTGCTTCTGACAGTGCGCTACGATGAATGATCTGATACCCACCGTCATAATAGTCCCCCATGGGAGCATATATAGAGGAAAGGCGCTCAAAATCAATCTGTCTATCATGAACAAAAGAGCCCGCTATGTTCCTAGACTTTTGGAAAAGAGTAGCCAAATCCTGAACATACCCGGCTTGAACTAAGGAAACTGTCAACTCAACAGAAGGATCAGTGTGAAGAATGGTGCTGAATTCATCAAATAAGGGGCAAACCTCCTGTAAGCCGAAGCGAAAGACATGGAGTGAGGGATCCCAACACTGAATAGCATCTTGAAGTAAGCCTTTGTTCAAGACCATCCATCGGAAAGAGAAGAGATCATTCAATCCAAAACACTCGAAGTTGAGCATATCGATGCCAGAGAGAGCATCCATCCACAGAAAGAGGATTTGGGAACTAATGGGTGCCATTTGAGAAGTAAGTAAAGGTAGGAAAAGAGTGTTTTGCGGAGTGTTGATGAAAGAGGGCTATATATAGGAGTAGGTCTGCCCAGAACACTGGGCGATACTTGATAAATTAGACTGGCACTTGATGAAGTTCCGTGCGACAGTCCGTAAATGTCGTATGGCATTCACTGACTACCGCTATGGCATTCATTGAGTGCCGTTCAGGCCTAACCGAGTGTTGCGTGAAGCTATTTTTTGGCCAGGATCTGTTTGTAATATTTTCAACCCACCTGTAAATAGAAAACTCAATATATAAATAAATGTGCGCATCATGCACCACGTGCAACAAGACCAAGCTATGGTCATATTCATTCATTCATTCATTCACACATGAGAAAAAGTGATGAAAATTAAAAAGTTCACTTGTCGCAGAGAATCAAAATGAAATAAAAGGACCAAGCCATGGTCACACATACTATAAGCAGTAGTAAAAAGTAGAAAAAGGTAAAAATAGTCGTAGTAAAATTATGCAAAAAAAATAAAAGATGATGTAGGTGCCTATCCTATCCCGGCTAACCAAAAGACGTCAGTAAAAATAAATGTGTGTGTGTATAATACAGTCATCCAAATAAAAGTGTGTATCCTCTCCGAAAACACTCAAAACATAAAAAGAGAAAGGGAAGAGAGACAAAGGTTAGGTCAGCCCCGGTCTCGGCATCGAGTCTGGCAGGTCACGCGTCTGAGAGGCTCCTCCTCTGACTCTGTCCCGCTCGCTCTACCTCTACCTCTGTCGCCACTGCTACCTCTACCTCGTCCAGCACCGTTACCTCCGACAGCTCCACTTAAATCAATGGTGAACTACTGAAGCCGGTGCTGAAGTTCTTTTACCTGCAGGACCAAAGCTCTATTCTATTCCTCCTGAACGGAGAAATAGATTGCAGAACCAAGTGTTATGTAAAGATAAAAAAAATGCTAAAATAAGTGAAAAAGGGTTAGTAGAAGTCTTACTAGAGCTCTCGTGTGAGCCTGAACAGATACCCGTGCCCCGTTAGCCTGAATCAGAAAATCAATAAGAAAGAGGTTACAAAGTCAGAATGAGAACATGAGTGCTTTAAATCAAAAGTCAAATTTTTAGAAAATACCCTCCACTCTCGACCGTAGACCCACTCTCTCACACTATGGGTATAGAGCAAGCCCTCCTCTGCGTAGTCCCGTGGGACATGATCATACTGGAGTGGAATGATGAGAGTACCCGCCTGAAATCGGGGGACCATGATCATGACCTGCTCGTAATAGGAGATTTTCTGGAGGCGCCAATCCCAAGGTGGGCTGGAGCCCGAGTCGCAGCAGGAACGGGCTGTAAAGAAAAAATGAATTCAGTAAGAAAGCATGCATGGATGATCAAGAACTAAGAAAAAGATTGAAAGGCTAGGAGATACTCACCAGAGTCACTTCCATCAAAGGGAAGTTCCTCATTATCTTGGTGGAACGGAAGGCCTCGTACCCGTCGGGGGGTTCCAGAAAATCCTGAATAGAGAGCCCAGCTAAGTGTCACGGGAATGCCAAGCCGTGACATAAGGCAACTGTAAGTGCTGAACCCTGGAGGGTATTTGTAGCTCTCATGGACTCGGGTGGAGGATGTGGCACATGAAAGACAAGAGTCGCCAGCACCTGCCTGGTCACCCTCTCCCCCAGATACCATGCATGAGCATCTGGACCATCCAGCAATATTCTCTGTTGGTCATACCCAGCTGACTGCCGAATCCCTGGGGAAGTGTCGGGAAGCACGTCGAACCAGGGCTGCCATTGAACGTGCGACTCTCATAGATTCGTCAAGAAATTCCTGAACGAGATAATGTCATGAGCCCCGGTCTTCTGCTCGACCCGTTCCTTCGCCCTTTTCTGTCCCTTGGGCATGATGAGGGCGTCCACTAGTCGTGTCCCAAGCAACATCATGTGTAGATACTCATGAGACCAGATCTGTTAGAAAGAAAGAATAACATAAGTCTAAGTGTACATAAATAAAGAAATTTAAAGAATCCAAGGCTTGATTTTAATGTAGGGATTGACAGAAGGAGAGATGTACCTCCCAAGACCTCCAAAAGCCGCCGGTGGAGCACAGGCAATCACGAGAAATGTCCCCCATATGCTTGTACAAGATGGCTAATCCTACACCAGTCCAGTCATACTGAATTACTGATAGATTTGTTCCATGACCTCCAGCGACCCCACCAGTGCCACAGAGATCCTATCGCCTCTAGTACTTAGCAGTGAACACCCCAACAGGTACATGATGAAGCCTCGGGCCATCTGCTCATCCTTGAAGCACTGTTGGCCCCTGAATGTATCCATGAACCACTTGGCCATGACCGATGTCTCCTCGGGAATGACTCTTAGCAATGGCAGCACCCTATCCCACTCCATCACCGTGTCAAGGTGGGATCTCTGTGATCATGCTAAAATCCAGCAGGGTCATGGTCATCTCCCCGAACGAGAAGTAAAATGTGTTGGTGGTTCCCTACCACCGCTCGGAGAGAGCATGTATCTATCTCAGGTCGTTAGAGCTCTTCGTCAAAAGCTTGACGAAGTCCCCAAAGCCCGCCGCATCAATATAGCCCTTCACTGTCTTGCTCAGCTCCTCATACCAAGCAAAGCCACGGGCCAGGCTGCCATTCCTCTTCAGCACACTGGGCTAGAGCTGAAAGAATCACAAAAATGGTGTCAATAAAGGAGCAGGTGAAAGAAAAAGAAGATAATAAAAGAAATAATAATTAAAAAAAATAAAAAATATATATATAATAATAAAAAGGAGAATGATAATAAAGGATGGAGGAACAATAAAATGGGTGAAGGAGAAATCATTCAAGATACTTAAGAGATTTTACAAGGTTTTGATGCTCGCACTCTTGATAACGTGCCTCGCATCCTTCGTGTGAGAAGGTTTTAAGGAAATATAGGTTCAAGATATATTCAAATCAATTTTGAATGAATAAAAGGGCGATCGTAGCGCTCAAAAGATTCATAAGCATAATGGTCATTATTCATGAGGGATGTTTGAAGTCTTGGCTAACATACGCCGCATTCAAAAGTCTTTGAGAAAAATTGAAAAAAAAAAGAAAAAAATTTAGGATCGAATATGGATGATTAAGCACAGATGCAATTAAAACGCTAGAAAATTCTACAAGCACAACATCTGCATTCATAATAAGATATTTGAAGTTGTGTTGGTTGTGCATTGCATTCATAAAATTCATAAGAAAAGCAAAGTAGAGGAGGCATGAATACTTGTTGCTGGAACACCCAGGCAGATAAATGCTCGTTCGGATCTCGGAGCAAGGATGTGAGGTCAGGAAGAGGAGTGGCCACATACTTGGCCTTATTTCTACTACCCAAACCGCTCGTCATATCAAATAACCTGTTAAACAGAGAATGAACCGTTGGTTGAAATTTCAAAAGAATTCAAGAAAATAACCAAAAATAAAGAGAATTTGAGATTCTGATCGAGAGAAACTAAACTGTAGATCCTTTAGGACAATACATGAAAATCCCCAAAATTTGCTCTCATTACGCTTTTGGTCCCCAAAGATGATCTTCAGGACCAAATTAACTCCAAATTTCAAAAATTGAAAAGAATTTGAGTCTAATTGACTCTTAATTTTGAAAATTGAAAAGAATTAAAGTCTGATTGACTCTTGATTTTGAAAATTGAAAAGAATTTGAGTCCGATTGACTCCTGATTTTGAAAATTGAAAGGAATTTGAGTCTGATTCACTCCTGATTTTACAAATTAAAAAGAATTTTAGTCTGATTGACTCCTGATTTTGAAAATTAAAAGGAATTTGAGTCTGATTGACTACTAATTTTAAAAATTAAAAAGGAATTGAGTCTGATTGACTCCTAATCTTGAAAATTTAAAAGGATTTGAGTCTGATTGACTCTCTATTAATTTGAATATGATTAACTCCAAAATTTTGAGAGTGTAACAGATTTACATTCTCGGTCCTCACAATAGATTTGCATTGGTCCCACTTTTGAGAGTGTAACGGATTTACATTCTCAGTTCTCACAACAGATTTGCATTGACCTCACCTTGAGAGTATACCGAATTTATATTCTCGATCCTCGCAACAGATTTGTGTTGGTCCTACTTTTGAGAGTGTAACAGATTTACATTCTCGATCCTCACAACAGATTTGCGTTGACCTCACCTTGAGAATATAACGAATTTATATTCTCAATTCTCATAACATATTTGCTATAATCTTGCTTTTGAGAGTGTAACAGATTTACATCCTCGGTCCTCACAATGGATTTGTGTTGACCTTACCTTGAGAATATAACAAATTTTTATTCTCGATTCTCGTATCAGATTTACGATAATCACCTTTTCAAGAGTGTAATAGATTTATTTTGTCGGTCCTCACAATAGATTTGTGTCGACCAAAAGCATATCCTCTTGGTCCCTGCAACAGGTTTGCATCGACCAATGTTCGGTAATCTTTTTCGTTTATTGCATCATGTATCATGTATCGCATAGAGAGAACATGAGATAGAGCAAACATATCTGACGGGGCTGAAGGGCTGCGGATCTTCAAAGTAAACTCGTATTGACACCCGGGTTTAAGCACGAAGCACTGCTCAGTCAATTACATTCGTCCTTTAGCCAGAATGGCCGCGTACCTCGAAGAAAATTAACATGGGCATTGAGTAGCATAGGGCATGGATTATATCTCAAACTTTAAGATGGCATAATCTCGAGTTACATCATTCATAAAACATGAAGATTGCATGGACCATCGTCATTTGATTGAGCATGTGCATGACGATAAGATAACTGTGTTTATTTGTATGATTACTTATGCCTCTATGTGTATTTGCCCCTAACCAAACTATATATTGGTTTGATTCCTGAGGGGATACGTAGGCAGCTCACCGTTGAGCACGACCAACTTGAACCTTGGTCAAAGGCTTGTTTCACATAGGTTTCGACATTCACTTGTGGCACGTGTTGTTCCACAAGCTCTGTCGAAGAGGGGCAAACTGTAGACATCCCAATTTTGACCAAACATCGGGTTAAGGGGAGTATTACCTCTAAAATACGATGATGATAATGTCCAACTAATCTAGGGCTTCCAAAGGTGATTTAAGCTCTTCAAAAAGCTCTTCAATCCAAATCAAAGGAAAGGAAGAAGAAAAAGAAAAAGAGAAAGAGAGAATAGAGAAAACGGCACATAGCATGCTTCTGTGGCACTCTCGGGTTGCCAGCGCGGCACTAGCAGACTACCATCCAGCAGTCAGTTAGTACCACAATGACATCTAGTGACGGTCGCCAATTTCATTCAAGTGCCACAAAATTTAAGAAACGGCAGTTCCTGGAGTTTTCCGCGGCATTAAGTAAATGCCGGGACTGTAATTAGTGAATGTCGGTGCGGCATTCATTGAGTGCCGCGTCGGCTGTCATTGGCTGCCACTTCCATCTCCAGTAAGTGCCGCATTTTCAGACAGACAGCTGTAATACAGCACATTTTGTACCATCAAAAGGACATACAAAATCAGGTTTTTTGCTAAAAAATGGCTAAAATACCCTCTTTAAAAATTGCCTATATATAAGAAGGATGAATATCCTATTACAAAGGGATGAATTTCTTGAATCTTCCAACCGTATCTTGAATCTTTTTATCGTCAAACTCTCCAATTTTCAAAACCTACCTAAGAATCCAATTCATAAGAGTAAAAGTGGAAGTTGTGTGTGAATTAAAGTTGAAGAGCTTGTTTCACTTGTGGATGCCCCTCAAATCACTAAGCTAAGGATATTTAGAGGTAGACTCTAGATTAAATTACTTTTAAATATGTATTAACTTGAATAATGCTTAAGTTTTTAGTCATTTCTTTTAATCACATTCATCTCTTGAGATTCATGAGACCTTCAATGTCTCATTTGATTCTCTTGATATGAAGCCCTTTAGTTCTTTTGTAAGTTCATGATTTACAAAGGGGATTGAAGTTGATGTTTAATATGTGTAGTTGATAAGTCTAAGTCCATTATCATGATTTGGGTTTATTACCTTTAGATTTCATGAAGTCTCTCCATACTTCGTTGAAGTCTACAAGCATAGGAGTCATTAGCCCCCCCCCCCCCCCCCCCCCCATGACCATTAAATGGTAGGAGGATTAGTTTAACTAAAGCCAAGTTTAATGGCTTGGTTGTTAAAGTTTAGTAAGTGAAAGATGAATTACAGAAGAGGCAGTGCGGTTATCAACCACATTTCATCACAGATTTTTAGTTAAACATCGAACCACTGGAACTGAGTAAAACCAATGGGAAAATGTCCATAACTCGAAGTTCTACTACTGTAAATTTTGTTTTAGTAAGATTCTTTGTTTAAAGCGGTTTGGTCATGAGTTTTGCCAAGCAATAACAATCTGTCCAAAATTTCAGAACAGTAACACCTATCTGAAATAAATAAATCAGAACATTAAGTTTCCTTGGCCCCAAATAATTTTTCCTATGAAGTTTAATGTGTTAGTAAGATTCCATAAAAAGATTAGATTCTTTTAGATTTTTTTTTTCTATTTTAGAAAATCATACAAAACTTCTGGACAGAGAGTTGGAAATTCCTGAGTGATGTCGAGTGTTTGTTTGATTCCCAGAGATCTAACCGTTGGAACTTTGATTTTCTTTTTGGGTTAGGAACTAGAATCATAAAGGTACCTTGTGACCGAAAATCATTAAGATCAAACCATTGGACGTATGCTTTTTGAATTCTTAAAGTCCAAGTTTGCTCTCTAGAATTTCTAAAATTTTGTGACAGTTTGATAAATTTTGTAAATGATGGCTTAAATGGTGTTTTCATGTGTTAAGGCTTAAACCATGCTTTGATAATGATTAGTTAAGCTTGAATTCGAAAATTAAAAGATTCAAATTAATGAATACTTCATAATTTACTCTTGTTCATGTACATTTTCATCCATGTGGCTTGACGTTTATAATTAGGATTCGTTTGCCTTAATTACATTTGATAGATCTAAGCTAGAAGTTTAGGATTGTCATCCAATTTTATATCTTGTATATCATGTGGACTAACCCTTTTTTTGTAGCGCCGATGAGGTATGATCTATTGACTCTTCCTTAGTTTAATTATTCCTCAATTTTATCGATTTTGACCACGTGTGTGACACACTAGCGTTAAAAATTTGCCTTATGTGTATACATGTTTATTAGAGACCCTCTTATTAGGATTTAAACTTTTGTGTGCATTGCATGTTTCAAATTCGCAGCTGGATCCCGGGTAAGTTCCTTAGCTCCCTATTTGCATATCATATTGCTTGCTAGTTGAACTATTTGGTTTTGGACGATATCTTGTCATTAGCAATTTTACACCATTTTAACATGTTTGTGTGATGTACATTTGTATCTATGTATTAGTTGAGGGCATGCTTAGATTAATAGTTTAATTAAAAGGATGTTGAGTAGAGGCCTATCGCGAGATATGATGAGAGAGGGTGTTTTAGTCCGTCGGACTCCTTCCTCTCTCGTTCCATAATCCCCGGACCTAGTTAATCTTTGGTTTCACAAAAGATTAGTTTGCTTTTAAAATGGTTACTTAATTTTCCTTTTAAAAATTAGGGTAAATTGCATTTTGTACCCTCAAACTATACCATGTTTTGCACTTTGGTCCCTAAACTATCATTTTTCGCATTTTGGTCCCTCAACTATCATTTTGTGGCAGTTTGCCCCCTCCCTCACTTTTAGCGTCACTTTTGGTGTCACTAAAAAGTGATTTTTTTCGTCACTAAAAGTGAAGGATGGGGCAAACTGTCACAAAATGATAGTTGAAGGACCAAAATGCGAAAAATGATAGTTTAGGGACCAAAGTACAAAACATGGTATAGTTTGAGGCTGCAAAATGCAATTTACCCTAAAAATTAATTGGTGACTGATATTTGAAATCTGAATCTGAAAAAGGTTTTAAATAAATAAGATGTGGGTAGGGAAAATTGCAGTATCCACACAATACCTTTGATTTTCCAGGAAATTCCACTTATGAATATTGAAATTAGTGCTGTCATCAGAATTGTGGTTATAGAAGGTCCATTATGGAAGATCCTAATTAGGAATTCCTCTATAGAATCCCTTAGTAATCATCTTGACAACGACGTTGTGGACACGTGGGATCGCTCATCCACTTATTTGTTTGAGATTTGAAATTGAAAAGGAAAAGAAAATGGTCTGTTGAAAACAGATACAGAGTCGCCGCTTGGTCTTTAAGGAACCAAGAAACCTAATTTTGACTCACCCAAACGGATAAAGGGCACCGGCCCTTCATAACCAAAGAACTTGGCTCGGGGTTTTGGTACGAGAGAGGAAGGAGCCTTTGTCGCCACTAAAACACCCTCAACTCGCCCCGTCTTTCGACGGGCCTCAATTAGCATCCAAATAATCATCTTATATTATGTATGGTTTGACAATTAATACTATGATAGCATATTACATCACATAAGAAAATTTGAAATGGAAGATCTAAAGATAAGATATCATTCATAAGATCTAAGTCAAATATCATACAATGTAAAGTGAAAGATCACACAAATAAACCTAGGAAAAAATCGTCTAATCATGTATCAAATAATCAAGACTTCCTAATCTAAAGGGGGACATGAATTGTTCTTGAAACAAATAAATCAAAAGGATCAAAGTATGCTTAGCAAGCTAGAATGATGCATGCTAATCTTTGAGAAAAGAAGACCTCTCAATCCCCGGGATGGATGAGAAAGATGATTAGATCGAGGGGAAGCATGAACGTGTGATCATGATCATTCCTTATAATCTTCTTAGATTAGGAGTTACAAAAACCCCAAATCTTTGCATGGATGCAATGTATGTATCTAGAATGTGCCAAGGTTGTAGTGTACTTTATGTTCATGGATTCCTAGAATGACTTAGAAGTCTAGAATGTGTATGAATGAATGAATGAAATAATCATGAGATATGTACAAATGTATTATGAACTACTTCCTAAGATATGAACTAATTTGGAGTGCACATAAGCATCAAATCAAAGGGGGAAAGTAAAAATGTGCTTGCTGTGAATAGTGGACAGAATAGTAACATGATCTTTTGAAAATTGAAAAGAGGGGATAGGAATGTTTTAAATGTATGATTTTTTATGGAGATCTTTCTTATTGTGTCTAGAACACAACAAAAAAGCCAATCTTAAAAAACTATCACAGATTGAGAGAAATCATATAACCAATGGAGGTTACTCAGAAACAGAGTTCGTACTGTCGACTGAAATGTTAGAAAATCTTAGAAAATGAAAACAAAAGATCTAGAGGCCCATATTATACAGAAAGTTCCATACGACGTTGAAGTTAAAGGAAAAAATAAGTTAGGACCACCCCTTTTGGAAAGGTTTACTGTGAAATAAGTTGAAAGTCAGCCTAGATGCTGTGACAGCAAAGGCAGAATATCTGGAGAGAATGTTTGGACCAAAATGGGGTCTTTCTATGCATCTCCAAGTAAACCAAAAATCATGGGTGTTCTCTAATGAGTTAGGAAGACTTTCCAAGTGGTCTTACATTCATACATTGAGTATTGAACTCAAAATAATTCCTTGAAGTTAAATGACTCACTGTTTTGAGGGTTTTGAGGAAAACAAAGTTTATTTCTTGAAATCAAAATGAGGGGTTTAAGAGGGGGGTTTTGAAATGGGAGTTTTGAAAGTATACTTCCAAAACTTGGATGAATATTCTAACTACTTGGAATATCAATTCCTAACTCATTTCAAGAACTTCCCAAGTATTTGCAAAACATGGTTTTATTTGGAAACCAAACTCAAGAATCTATGGGAGTATGATACATGAGAGGATAGATGATACATGATATGATGATAAAAGTGGTAAAGAACATGTTCATGGGATATGGGTTCATCTAGATACAAGAGAGTGTTGCATCAAAGTATGAAAGTCAAAAAATGACAAGCTGTGAATAGTGGACAGACTGTATGCATTACTTTATAACATCATAATGGGAGGTCAAACATGCCTAGAAAAATGTGGATAAAATCAGAGATCATCCTTATTCTGTCAAGAAAATAACTCAAAAAGCCAAACCTCAATAACTATCACAGATTAAAATAAATAAATCAGAATGTGCACATGACTCAGAAACAAAAGCTGCACTGTTGACTGATTTTGTATGATTTTTCATAAATCAAAGAAAGGGTTTATGATGACCCATTATCTACCAAACGTTTCCTAAGACACCCAAGTTTCATAACAAAAATAGAAAAGATATATGTACAGTGACAAAAACATCCAGAATAAATGCAAGAAGTCTGGAGAACATTCTGTGAGAATAGAGGCAGATTATGAATATGGACTTCTCACATCCAAATATAATACTTTCACATCTCTATAATTGATGGGAAATATTGGAGACAAAATATGATGTCTTAGGAAGATTTTCCAAGTGGTTTCATCATCATAACTCAAGATTTTAATTCAAAACAAATCTTTGAATCTGAACAGCTCACTGTTTTGGATCATTCTTGAAGAAAATGAATTTGGGTTTTGGAATAGAGTTTGAGTTCTTGATTAAGGGTTTTGAAATAGATGTTCAAAGCATGAACTTAAACACTTGAGATGACTATGTGACCACTTAGAATCTCATCCAACCTTGAATCATCAAAGAACTCCCAATATTACTTGCACAAACATAATTTTGTTTGAGAATACGACTTCAAGAATACATATGAATGTATTGAAGGTAGAATCATCATCCATCAAACATGTCTTTAAGGTCAAGAGCTACTATCCACAAGGATTCACTCTCCTCAAACAACATGTCATCTAGATGATGATGAACAACTAAATAATCAAATTAAAGTAAAAAAAAAATGAGGTTAAGAGAGAGATGAACATCAAAGTAAACAAGCATTCAAATAGCAATCAATAATCATTGAGAAATTGGACTAGTAGCTTGGTGTTTCACTCATATATGGTGACATTTGGACATGGAAGTAGCTTCCTATCTCATGGATGCTCAAGAATGGTGGTTGAAAGAAATGCTTGGATGATTGAAGTTTTGATAGCAAACTCAAGTAAAAAGAAAACTCACTTTGATGGATGAAAATAGAAGAAGAAGACTACTTCTTCTCTTTCTCTCTCTATATTTCTCTAGAATTTCTTCCTAAGCTCTCTCTAAGCTTCCATGTCTCCCCTCTAAATGGAAGTAAATGGTTTCTTTTATAGGCAAAGGAGGGGTGGTAAATGGAGTTTTAAAAAGTTTAAAATGGTCTCCCATTGGTCCAAAATAAGCTGGGAACCAAAACTACGTCGTTTTGATTTCTAATATATCAAATTGGACCCCCAAAATAAATTACAAAAGTGGACTGTTCTAGGGGAGAGTGCCGCGGTGGCACTGGGCCTGTGTCGTGGCGGTAGTGGGCCAGTGCCGTGGCGGCACTGCTCCTCCTTCGTCCAGATAATTGTATTTAGGCCCCCAGAGGTTCCGGTATTCGCGAAAAGGCCCTATTTTGTCCGAAATTCACAGAAAATGCATATGAACTCCAAATTGAGGTTGTGATATACCGTTGGAAAGGTAATGGAGTTTATTTTACATAAAAAATAATTCGGGGATAGATCACTTTAAAAAGTTTTGTGGTATTTGCGATAAAAGCCGATTTGATCGCCTTTTTCGCCTTCAGAAATTCACAATAAAAGCCTCTGCCATGTAATCATTAGAAACCTTGGGCTCGATCGATCGAAGTAATTTCGATCGATCAAACCAGATCCATAGTCAAGTGATCGAAGACATTTCGATCGATTGAAGGATGATGCTATCCAATCGATCGAGTGCACTTCGATCGATCGAACATGTTAATTCCCTAGATGATTCTTTTAAGTATTCCAAGACTCTCTGTTTTAGAAATCTGTAATCAAATTGTCCCTATAAGCTCAGTTTGTCACAACAGTTTTTAGAACTTACTTAAAGCCTTAAGGCTATTTTCTTCAACGACTTTTGAAAACCACTTTAAATGGTAACACTATTTAGAGTGCAAGTAATAACCATTATTTTAAACCGTCTTCCAAGTATTTTAAATTAACTGTGATGATGTAGTCCCGGTCATGTAAGGGGCTATTGATTCTTTATCTTTAGAAAATACGAAATGCTAAAGAGGAATGAACTCCATACAACTTTAATGAATGTGCATGGTAGATGGTTATGATCAATGTGGATTCCCGTATTTCCAACACCTTTAATTTATTTTTTGCATTAGTTATGTTTCTTTATGGCTTAATTTATTATTTCGTTTAATTTAATTAATTAGGATTCGTTAGAACTTCCACTCCTACATTCTTATTTTCTTTTTGTTTTCTTTAAGTTGTACTTAGTATATATTCTTCCTATTCCTTCCCTGTGGGATCGACCTAGACTTATCCAGTATTACTTGCACGATCACCTACACATGGGTGTTGCACAAGAGCGCACAACTTTTTAGTTGTGCCATGTTTTTGGCGCCGTTGCCGGGGAAGGAACTAGGTTAGGATTTTACTAAGTTATTTCCAATTCTTCTTACTTTTCAAAAAAAAAAAAAAAAACTTTTGGACTTTTTTTCTCATAAGAAAAAAAATAAATAAATAACTTAGTAAATAAAAAATAAATAAAAATTCTTTTGTTTAAAATTTTTTGGTGAACATGTCTTATCTATATTACCCTCCATACAACACAAACACAAACGCCACCAATAGGTACACATTATGTAATGAAAACTATCCCCCAAGTTGGCAAGCACTCATATATGATGCAGATTATCAACCTGAGTGCTACCATCCACCACAATGGGGAAATGATAGTGGTAGTTCCCCGTATTATCAAAAGAATTGAGAACCTCCACATGAAGAGTTCTATCAATCACAATGGGGATATATCCAAAATAATAATGTAGGGTATAGTAGGAGTTCTCACGATTACCAAATGCCCCAAGACTTTCCTTCCGGGGAGTCTTGTACACAAACACAATGGGAAGGGGATTATTATGAACAACAATGAACTTCATTTAGTAATAATGAGAAGAATAACCAAGTTGAGGATAATGGTATGTTAAAAATCTTGATTAACCAAATTTGTTTACTGAGTAGTTGCATTATATTCTCTATTTTTTCCTTGTTGCTACTAGTGATTTGCAGGTAACTTAACAAAGAAATAAAAGAAAATAAAAAAATTGGATATTAACACCTCGAGGTAACATCCTTCCTTCTCTCGCTTTACTTTACATGTCAATGTGCTTAGTTTAGAACATTGAGGACAATGTTTAGTTTTAGTTCGGGGGAGTGAGTCATTACATGCCTCATATCTTTTTGTTGTGCTTTAGTGTCATATACCTGCTTAGCATGTAACTCAGTAAATTTAAAATTGCAAAATTTTTAAAATTTTTAATTTTTTTTAAATATAACAAAATGGTTCTTGTATTTCTCTCTTAGTTAATGTAGTTTGTTATGATGTATTAGTGTTATTTTCTGTATGTTACTAGTATGTGATACACAATGACAGTTTCTTTACTATCTTAGTTATAGTACATTTTATGCTTTTTAATCTTTAAACAACTTTGAGTACATTGTGATAACCTTGTACATAGCTTAAACGGATTAGTAAGCATAACTTAGGTGTCTTGAGAGACTATTGTGGAGACTAATAACCCAAGTAAGCTTTTGTGCCATTATTTATTTTTGAGGGTTTTATAAAATTACTTACTTTTTGAAAAGCGTTGTAATTCGTTGAAAGTCTCAATTTCCTTCTTCATTTTGACTAATCACTAGAAGAGAACGTTTAGGATTTACCAAACTCTAGATCTCTTAAATTTACTGAAATGAATAATCCTACTAACTTAGAATATGATTTAGGCCATCTTTTGGCCATATATGCATAATACAGCCTTGGCCTACCTCTACAACATTCTTTTACTTCACCTCTTGAACCTTGTCATAATTACCTTGTCATTACAATTCCTTAAATCTATGCCTAACGTCAAATTATGAGTTTGAACTTCTTTTCTCTACCTAGGAGTGATTGGGATGTGTTTGTCTTGACAATAACTTTGTTTAGTGTGAATAAGGGTAAGTTGGCAAAGATAAAAAGAAATAGAGGAAAAAAAGGGAAAAAAAAAAGAAAAGAAAAAAGAGCATGAAAAGAAGGAAAAAAATGCCAATGGTTGTTACAAAAGAAAAAAAGTAATAATAAAAAGAAGAGTGAAAAAAAAAGAGAAGAAGAGAGAGATTGGAGATGTGGGAAAGTTTGAAAAGCGTACAATGTAGTAGGTATTCCAATCACATCCTTCAACCTAATTAAAAATCACGAAACTCTTTCTTCTTTCACCTAACACCTCTTTTTCAAAGTGCTGATGATTTTAAGTAAATTGGAGTTGAAGTTAAGGTAATGAAAGAGTTCTCTAAGGTATCTAGCTCTTCTTGTGAAAAGTATTCTTTCATGAGACTTTGTGCACTGAAATTGATGCGAGGTGAAAAGTGCATATTCATAGTGTATTATATGGTTCTTTATGCATATTTTTATCCCCAAAGTCCCTACATTTAGGTGCATTCTAATAACAATGTTCTTTTTATTGTGTCAATGCTAAAATACATGTTTTTGTATTGTTTTATAAGTATTAGAATGTAAATCAATGAACTAAATCTAAAGAAAAATGATTCTGGTGGATAGAACAACGGAAGCAGCAGGGAAAACACCAATTTTGGCAATGAAGACTTCAGATTTGTAAAATTTTCCTAGAAATGCAAACTGTAGATCTTTGAGTTACGGTCGCGTGACCACAAACGGGAGGTTAATCTGAGGGAGGACGCTCCAGAACGCAGAAAACAACAGTTTTAGGGTAGTTTTAGGGTTAGATTAGGAGTAGATTAGGTTAGATTCATCTTTTTCTTCCTCTTTTTCATTATTATACTGAATATTATTGAAGATTCAAGTTATTTACAAGTTATTTTCAGATTTATTCCAGGTTTTTCCTTTCCTTTATCATATTTGATTGTTTATGAATCTAGTAGTTATGATTGTTATATTTTACTGTTTCTGCACTAGTTTATTTAAGTTTCTGTAGTTTAGACGTTGGGAATATGTGATGAAACATTGATTTCCAACCTCTTCCATGTAATCTTTAGAAACCTTGGGCTCGATCGATCGAAGATATTTCGATCGATTGAAGGATGAGGCAATCCGATCGATCGAGAGCGCTTCGATCGATCGAACATGTTAAATCCTGAGATGATTCTTTTAAGTATTCCATGACTTTCTGTTTTAGAAGTCTGTCATCAAATTGTCCCTATAAGCTCAGTTTGTCACAACAGTTTTTAGAACTTAAAGCCTTAAGGCTATTTTCTTCAATGACTTTTGAAAACCACTTTGAATGCTAACACCATTTGGAGTGCAAGTAATAACCATTGTTTTAAACTGTCTTCCAAGTATTTTAAATCACTTGTGATGATATAGTCCCGGTCATGAAAGGGCTATTGATTCTTCATCTTTAGGAAAATACGGAATGCTGAAGAGGAATGAACTCCATTGAACGTTAATGAATGTGCATGGTAGATGGTTAGGATCAATGTGGATTCTCGTATTTCCAACACCTTTAAATTATTTATTTCATTAGTTATGTTTCTATAAGTTTTAGTTTATGATTTAGTTTAATTTAATTAATTAGGATTTGTTAGTACACTTCCAATCATTCTTTCTTATTTTCTTTTTCTTTTGGTTTTAACTTAGTATATATTCTTCCTATTCCTTCCCTGTGGGATCGACCTGGACTTATCCAGTATTACTTGTACGATCACCTACACTTGGGTGTTGCATAAGAGCGCACAACTATTTAGTCGTGTCAAGTTTTTGGCGCCGTTGCCGGGGAAGGCAACTAGGTTAGAATTTTACTAAGTTATTTCTAATTTTTTCTTACTTTTCAAAAATTAAAAAAAAATTAAAAAAATTTAAGAAAAAAATAATAATAACAAAAACTTTGGACTTTTTCTCTCACAAGTAAATAAATAAAAATTTTATTGTTTAACATTTTTTGGATAAACATGTCTTATCCATATTGCCCTCCATACAACACAAGCATCAATAATAGGTACACACTTTAAAATCAAAGTAGTTATCCCCCGAGTTGGCAATCACCCACATATGACGCGCATTATCAACCTGAGTGCTACCAACCACCACAATGGGGAAATGATAGTGGTAGTCCCCCATATTATCAAACATATCAAGAACCTCCACATGAAGAGTTCTATCAACCGCAATGGGGCGGTAACCAAAATAATAATGTAGGATATAGTAGTAGTTCCCACGATTAACAAACGTACCAAGACTTTCCCTTTGGCGAGTCTCGTCCACAAACACATTGGGATGGGAATTACTACCAACAACAATGGGGCGAAACTTCATATAGTAATAATGAGGATAATAACCACGTTGAGGATAATGGTATGTTAAAACTACTACTTAGTGAAATGAAAAGGCTAGATAGTGCACTAGATAAATTAGAAACTAGATATCAACAAGCAAATGCTAGCCAACCTTTAAATGACTATACCAGTCCTTCAACACTACAACCCGAAATTCAAGACACTAACAATGGAATGGAAATAGAGGACTATGACGGGTTTAAACCGAATGTGGTTAACAACTCACTCGAGAAAGTCATAACCTAACAAGAACTCCAAAACCAAACCATTGAGCATGAAGTTCTAGAACCATATTCTCCTCAATATACAACCCCAGACATCAACTTCTTCACTGCCTGGATAAAGTTGCACAATTCCTTTGTCCAGAGAACCGCAATAGATGACATATATAGTGAGGAGAGTTACACAGATGAGAATGAGGTTTTTACAGATAATGAGAGTTTAGGTGACTGCACGCAATTAGGAAAGGATGAGTCCCCTATTGACTCTACCCCTACATTTGATAGTGACCCTAGGGAGGACATAATTGAAAATTCTAAATCCTGTTTAGATTCTTGTGATATTCATGAACCCTCACCTCTTTCGGCCGAAGAGGTGGTGTCACCAAGTTTCCCATCACCTATCTTCTCTATTAATCAAAGCTCTCATCCTGAGTGTGAAAGTCATATGTACCCCAATAATGAACAAATAGAATGTGTTGTGGAAGAGGATGGTAAGGATTCTAGCACATGTTTTTCACAAAATTATAACTTTCAAAATTCTTTGAGAGAGGACTTAGAAACTATTTGGCCCACATTAGATGATCTTAAACTTCAACAAGAAGCTAGTAATCTTCTAGACTGCTTAACCTTCTTGAGTAATACTGACATTGAGGCCCAAATAGAAAGTTTCATCCAAGTCCAGTCCAAATCAATGTACATAGAACAGAAATCCAATTCATATGATCATATCTCCATAGATTCTGTTCTAGAACAAAAGGAGGGTAAAGAAACTTTATTAGAACATCACCTAGACCCTGCCCCTTTTATCGAACCATGGCCTCCTCTTGTTTTTAGTATTAAAATAGAGGCCGTTATAGAAAATACCAACACCAAAGATCTTTCCATGAGTGTAATTCCTAAAAAGTGTGGTTTTCCTCTTATAACTGTCCCCAATAACTTTGGAAGCCATAGGTTTTGCATCATCTCCTCTGACCTTGAGCCTAACATTAGTTGGGGGGGAGTTGTATTTTTCTGAGGATCCCAATGTTCTTCTTACTATTAAATTATTTTATTGGGAAGATCCTTATAAATTTCGGTTATTACTTTATGATAAAAATCTTGATTAACCGAATTTTTTTACTGAGTAGTTCTATTATATTATCTATTTTTCCTTGTTGCAACTAATGATTTTGTAGGTAACTTAAAAAAAATTGGATATTAACGCCTCGAGGTAACATCCTTCCTTCTCTTGCTTTACTTTACATGTCCATGTGCTTAATTTAGAACATTGAGGACAATGTTTAGTTTTAGTTGGGGGGAGTGAGTCATTGCATGTCTCATTTATTTCTTTTTATGCTTTCGTGTCAATACACCTGCTTAGCAACATGCAACTCAAACTCAGTAAATTAAACTTGTCAAAAATTTTAAAATTTAGGATGGTTCTTATATTTCTCTCTTAGTAAATGTAGTTAGTTATGATGCAGTAGTGTTATTTTATGTATGTTATTAGTATGTGATACACAATAGTAGTTTGTTTACTATCTTAGTTATAGTATATTTTATGATTTTTAATCTTCAAATAACTTTGAGCACGTTGTGACAACCTTGTACTTAGCTAAAATGGATTAGTAAGCATAGCTTAGGTGTCTTGAGAGATTGTAATGGAGACTAATAACCCAAGTGAGCTTTAGTGCCTTTCTTTATTCTTGAGGGTTTTATAGAATTACTCTTACTTTTTGAAAAGCGTATTCATTCGTTGTAAGTCTCAATTTTCTTCGTTTTGACTGATTACTAGAAGAGAACGTTCAGGATTTACCAACTTTAAAGCTCTTGAATTTACTGAAATGAATAATCCTATTAACTTAGAAGATGATTTAGGCCATCTTTTGACCATACACGCATAGTAAAGCCTTGGCCTACCTCTATGATATTCCTTTACTTCACCTCTTGAGCTTATCATAATCGTCTTGTCTTCACAATCCTAAAGTTCATACCTAACTCCAAATCAGTTCTTTATTTAGGAGTGATTGGGATGTGTGCATTGACAAGAAGTTTGGTTGTGTGAATAAAGGAAAGTTGGCAAAAAGAAAGAAAAGAAAAGCATGAAAAAAAAAAAACAAATAAGTAAATAGTCCAATGGTTGGTGAAAGAAAAAAATAATAGAAAGAAGAGTGTGGGAATGAAAAGAAGAAGAAGAAGAAGAAGAAGAAGAAGAGACAGATTGGAGATGTGGGGAAGTTTGAAAAGTTGTAGTAGACATTCCAATCATATCCTTTGACTCAATTGAAAATCACGAGCCTCTTTCTTCTTAACTTTACACCTCTTCTAGTGAAAAGTATCCATTCATGGTATCTCGCTCTTCTAATGATTCTAGGTAAATTGGATCTGAAGTTAAGGTAATGAGAGAGTTCTCCACGGTATCTTGCTCTTCTAGTGAAAAGTATCCATTCATGAGACTTTGTGCACTATAAAATTTCTGTTTTTCTATTTAGATATGAGAAACATTAGATTCCATTTACATTTACTCCTTATAGCTTCCATATCATGAGTGCTAATTATTACACCTAATTCAGAGTGATTTCATCTTGAGAGTGTAATCCCGGTGAGAGTTGAGTCAAAATGAACGTCTTGATAGCATCTTAGGTTATGCCAGCTTTAAAATTAAAGTTTTGTATTTTGGTTGTCCATTCACACACACACTTAAAGATTAGTAGGTATGGAACATTCTAATGACTTTGATAGTAGATTAACTGTAATGTGTGTTGCATTGCTATGGCTTACGAGAGAGTTTCATGATATTGTTGAGCTTAACTATATTGCTAAATGAGAGGAAAATTTCTTGAAAAAATTTAAATGAGAACCATTACCATAAACATGAATTTTGTGGGTAAATTCACTGCAAACCCTCACGAGACAACACTCGTCCACTAGGGGGAACCTAGGGGATTAAAGGCTTGTTGCATACGCTAAATGCAATCGCGATTCCTGCGAAAGTGATTTAGGATTTTTTTTTCTTTCTTTTGTTTTCAATTTTTAAAGTTCAAATAAACACTATTGTAGTACGCTTCATTGCTAGGGACTAGCAACGAGCTAGTTGGGGGGTGTGATGCAAGGTGAAAAGTGCATATTTATAGTGTATTATATGGTTCTTTCTGCATACTTTTACCCCCAAAGTCCCTACATTTAGGTGCATTCTAATAACAATGTTTTTTTTATTGTGTCAATGCTAAAAAAATATGTTTTTGCATTGTTTTATAGGTACAAGAATGTAAATCAATGAAGTAAAGCTAAGGAAAAGTGATTCTGGTGGATAGAACAACGGAAGCTGCTGAGAAAATGCCAATTTTGACAATGAAGACTTCAGATTTGTAAAATTTTCTTAGAAATGAAAACTGTAGATCTTTGAGTTACGGTCGCGTGGCCGCAAACGAAAGGTCAATTCGATGTCCGAGTGAAACGTTATTGCCATTCTCCTATCAGTGCACAGAGATGTCAAAATCAGAGAGTTCAATCGATTGAGGAGAGTTCAATCGATTGAACCTTCGATCGATCGAACTAAGCTCGATCGATTGAACTTTATAATCATCCAAAAGTTGCGTAAACTCTACAGGAACCCTATATATAAGTCGTTTTGACGCCAGATGAAGGGAGGACGCTCCAGAACGCAGAAAACAACAGTTTTAGGGTAATTTTAGGGTTAGATTTGGAGTAGATTAGGTTAGATTCATCTTTTTCTTCCTCTTTTTCATTTTTATACTGAAGATTATTGAAGATTCAAGTTATTTACAAGTTATTTTCAGATTTATTCCAGGTTTTTCCTTTCCTTTATCATATTTGATTGTTTATGAATATAGTAGTTATGATTGTTATGTTTTACTATTTCTGCACTAGTTTATTTATGTTTCCGTAGTTTAGACGTTGGGAAAATGTGATGAAACATTGATTTTTAACCTCTGCCATGCAATCTTTAGAAACCTTGGGCTCGATCGATCGAAGATATTTCGATAGATCGAACCAGAGCCATAGTCAAGCGATCGAAGGCATTTCGATCGATTGAAGGATGAGGCAGTCCGATCGATCGAGAGCGCTTCAATCGATCGAACATGTTAAATCCTGAGATGATTCTTTTAAGTATTCCATGACTTTCTGTTTTAGAAATCTGTCATCAAATTGTCCCTATAAGTTCAGTTTGTCATAACAGTTTTTAGAACTTAAAGCCTTAAGGCTATTTTCTTCAATGACTTTTGAAAACCACTTTGAATGCTAACACCATTTAGAGTGCAAGTAATAACTATTATTTTAAATCATCTTCCAAGTATTTTAAATCACTTGTGATGATATAGTTCCGGTCATGAAAGGGCAATTGATTCTTCATCTTTAGAAAAATACGGAATGCTGAAGAGGAATGAACTCCATTGAACGTTAATGTATGTGCATGATAGATGTTTAGCATCAATGTGGATTCTCGTATTTCCAACACCTTTAAATTATTTATTTCATTAGTTATGTTTCTATAAGTTTTAGTTTATGATTTAGTTTAATTTAATTAATTAGAATTTGTTAGTACATTTCCAATCATTCATTCATATTTTCTTTTTCTTTTGGTTTTAACTTAGTATATATTCTTCCAATTCCTTCCCTGTGGGATCGACCTGGACATATCCAGTATTACTTGCACGATCACCTTCACTTGGGTGTAGCACAAGAGCGCACAACTATTTAGTCGTGTCAGAAATGCCCGTTTTTCTATTTAGATATGAGAAGCATTAGAATCCATTTACATTTACTCTTTATAGCTTCCATATCATGAGTGATAATTATTACACCTAATTCGGAGTGATTTCATCTTGAGAGTGTAATCCCGGTCAAAATGAACGTCTTGATAGTGTCTTAGGTTATACGAGCTTTGAAATTAAAGTTTTTAATTTTGGTTGTCCACTCACACACACTTGATGATTAATAGGTATGGAATATTCTTATGGCTTTGATAGTAGATTAACTGTAATGTGTGTGTTGCATGGCTATGGAATACTAGAGAGCTTCATGAAACTGTTAAGCTTAACCACATTGCTAAATGAGAAGAAAAATTTTCTTGAAAACATTTAAACTAGAACCCATACCATAAATATGAATTTTGTGGGTATGTTCACTACAAACCCTCACGAGACAACACTCGTCCACTAGGGGGAACCTAGGGGTTTAAAGGCTTGTTGCATACGGCTTGTTGATTAGATGTGAAAAATGCATATTCAAGCATCTTAGATGGTCCGTTATGCATACTTTTATCCCCAAAATCCCTACATTTAGGTGCATTCTAATAAAAATATTCTTTTTGTTATGTTAATGGTAAAACATATGTTTATGCACTGTTTTATAGGTATTAGAATGTAAATCAATGAAATGAAGCTAAAGAAAAGTGATTCTGGTGAAGAGAACAACAGAAGCAGCTAAGAAAATGTCATTTTTGACAATGAACACTTCAAATTTGGAAGCTTTTCCTAGAAATATGAATTGTAGACCTTTGATTTACGGTCGCGTGACCGTAAACTAGAGGTGAATCCGAGGTCCGAGTGAAAAATTATGGCTATTCTCCCATCGGTGCACAAAGCTGTCAAAATCAAAGATGTTCAAGCGAATGAAGAGAGTTCAATCGATTGAGAGTTCGATCGATCAAACTACGCCCGATTGATTGAACTCTATTTTTTTCCAAAAGTTGCGTAAACTCTGCAGGAACCCTATAAATAAGTCGTTTTGATGGCAGACGACGGGAGAACGATCCAGACTGCGAAAAAAGCAGTTTTAGGGTAGTTTTATGATTATATTAGTAGATTATGTTAGATTTATGTTTTTCTTCATCTTTTCCATTGTTTTACTGAAGATCATTGAAGATTCAATTAGATTTCAAGTTTATTTCGAGTTTATTTCAGATTATTTCCAAGTTTTTCTTTCCAATCCTTGTTATTTGATTGTTTATTAGTTTATATGCTATGATTGCTCTAGGTTACTATTTCTGCAGTAGTTTTATTATGTTTCTGTAGTTTAGACATTGGGAATATGTGATGAATCATTGATTCCTAGCCTCTGCCATGCAATCTTTATAAACCTTGGGCTCGATCGATCGAAGTTATTTCGATCGATCGAATCTGAGCCATAGTCAAACGATCGAAGACATTTCGATTGATTCAAGGATGATGCTGTCCGATTGATCGAGAGCGCTTCGATAGATCGAATATGTTAATTCCTGAGATGATTCTTTTATGTATTCCAAGACTTTTTTTTTAGAAATCTATCATCAAATTGTCCCTATAAGCTCAGTTTGTCACAATAGTTTTTAGAACTTAAAGCCTTAAGGCTATTTTCTTCAATGACTTTTGAAAACCACTTTGAATGCTAACACCTTTTAGAGTGCAAGTAATAACCATTGTTTTAAACCGTCTTCCAAGTATTTTAAATTAACTGTAATAATGTAGTCCAGGTCATGTAAGGGCTATTGATTCTTTATCTTTAGAAAAATATGGAATGCTGAAGAGGAATGAACTCCATAGAACATTAACGAATGTGCATGGTAGATGGTTAGGATCAATGTGCATTCCTGTATTTCCAGCACCTTTAACTTATTTTTTTCATTAGTTATGTTTCTTTATGCCTTAGTTTATTATTTAGTTTAATTTAATTAATTAGGATTCGTTAGAACTTCCACTCCTACATTATTATTTTCTTTTCGTTTTCTTTAGGTTAAAACTTAGTATATATTCTTCATATTCCTTCCTTGTGGGATCGACCTGGACTTATCCAGTATTACTTGCACAATCATCTACACTTGGGTGTTGCACAAGAGTGCATAACATTTCAGTCGTGTTAGCTACTGACGAGAAGGCTTCCTTATAGTCAATGTCCTCCCTCTTATTATAAACTTTCACTACAATCCTTGGCCTTAAAGGTATCAACCTTTCCATCAGATTCTCTTTTCCTCTTATAGACCCACTTATAGCCTATTTTTACAAGATCCAAGACCTGATTAAAATCCATAGATTCTAATTCAGCCTTCATTGCTTTAACCTAATGAGTTGAGTCTACACCAGCCATTGCCTCTTCGTACGTGGTAGGATGAGATTCAGATTCTATGGAGATAGCTTTAAAACTTCTCCTAAGAACATGTATCTGTCAGGCTGGCTAACCATCTTCCCACTACGATGAGGTACTAGTGCAGAAATGGGTGAAGAAGTGGTATTTTCTTGTCTTACATCGTTATCAACTGCGGGTAGGACTGAGGGCTCTCTTTCTATCTCTCAGAGATCTATCCTTCCCTTAGGTTTATGGTTCATGATATAATCATCCTCCAAGAAAATAACATTTGTGCTAACAAACACTTTCTATTCTCTTGGATCATAAAAATATCATCCATAAGTACCATTTGGATACCCTACAAAATAACATACTTCCGATCTAGAATGCAATTTGCTCATCTTTCCTTTTAGCACATGTGCCAGACACCCTCATATCATGAGATGTTGCAAAGAAGACTTGCGCCCAATCCACATCACCCGTGGTGTCCTAGAAATAGATTTACTTGGTACTAGATTTAGTATGTTTGTAGTAGTTTCCAGGGCATAACCCCAAAAGGAATAATGGCAATTCCGAATTACTCATCATTGACGTAGTTATGTCTTAAAGAGTCCGATTCCTTCTCTCTGCTACACCATTTGCTGAAGCGTACCAGGTGTAGTCAATTATGACAGAATCCCATTCTGTACGAGAAGATCAATAAACTCATTAGAGAGGTACTCGCCACATTGATAAGATTGAATGGCCTTGATATGTGTGCCCAATTGCTTCTCTACTTTAGTCCTAAAATCTTTGAACTTTTCAAAGGCTTTAGACTTGTGCTGCATTAGGTATACATGTCCATACCTAGAGTGGTCATCAGTAAATATTATAAAAAAACTCATAACTACCCCGTGCTCTAATATTTTTTGGTCCACACACATCAGTATGAACTAATTCCCACAATGCATTGGTCCTATTGCCCTTTGCGGGAAATGGCTTTTTGATCATCTTACACTCTAAACAAGACTTGCAGACTTCCATTGGTTCAAGAACCAAATTGCTTAAGACCCCCTTCTTGGACTAGTTTGCCAATCCTATTTAGATTGATATGGCCAAGCCTCATACGCCAAAGCCTTGTTAGATTAGTGGAAGGTTTTTTTTTCTATTGAATGGTATAGTTACCACTGAGTTATTAGGTTCTATACACGAATCTTTAAAATATTAGGAGTAATCACATACAAACCATTTGATTTGACATCAGAACACACAAAAGAACCATTTCTTTTGATCACAACTTCAGTTCCAAAATGAAAAGATTAACCTTTATTCGATAAATTAGAAACTGAAATTAGATTACGTCTCATTGAAGGGACATAAAGTACATCTGATAAAATCAAAACTTTATTGTCTAAAAATTCTAAAGCTACTACTCCTACTACAACCGCAAAAACGATTGTGCTAGATCCCAGAGTTAGCACAATTTCTCCATCACTTCATTTCCTAGTTAATCTGAACCCCTACAATGAATTACAGATATTGATACTTATACCAGAATCAATGCACCAAGTGTTCCAAGTATATGTTATGAAACTTTCTTCAATCAAATGTGATTCAATTATGGCTTGAACTCTCTTCTAACTAAGAATTATGGACAATTCCTTTTCCAATGGCCCTTCTCACCGCATTGGAAACACTTTCCTTTTCCTTGGCCACCCACCTTCCCCTTACCCTTACTATTTCCCTTTGATTTTGCAATCTTAGGGACTGGTCCAACACTTGGACCACTAGTGCCAGCCTTCTTCTTCCCTTCTTAGCTTTTGGTGTAGATCGGGAATAGGAAGAGCTTTTCTCAATGTTCAAAACATTGCCCCCAGGTTTGCTCATCCGTTCCATTGCAAGAAGAGAACTCATCAATTCGCTCATTGAAAAGTTCATTTGATTCATATTATAGTTAAGTTTAAATTGAGTGAATGATAGTGACAGCGAATTGGAGATCATATCAACTTGGGTCTGTGCGTCGATGTTGGTACCTAGGGTCTCCAGTTCGTTCAAATAACCAATCATTTTTAAAATATGTTCTTTAACTGGAGTCCCTTCCGATATCTCCACACTCATTATCTTTTGTATGGCAACCTATCTGGCAGGTCTGCCATAATGGCACAGGCAAAATCATTTAACTGGTATTGATGTTGTAACACATTAGCCATGGATGCCAATATGTAACAACGAGCCATCCCATTCGACTTCGTTCATTTGTCGAACTCACATCTAGCAGTAGCTGTTGCATTTGCAGCGGGTTCTTCGGTGCATGGACTGGAAAGGACATATATGTGATCCTCTGTAGTTAAAACAATTTCCATTTAGTGTAGTTGATCGGGAGAGAACAGATCCTAATTATGTACCTTAACTTACATTTGTTAGTACCTTTTTATCCTGTTTTTGTATATTTTTACTTCGTTTTCTATTTTCTGATAGGTTTAGGAAGAAATCAAGTAAACAAAGTTAAATGGGTTGAAAAAGCAGAGCAAAAGAAGCAAAAAAATCCACATCGCGCGCGCGACCCGCTCGCGTGAAGATATCCCGAAATTGCTCGCGCGATCCGCTCGCGTGAGGTCCCAATATCGTGCTCGCGCGGCCTGTGCGCACGACCTATGCAAAAATAGAACTTGTGTATTTCACTCTACTCATGATTCCTATGCGAAAGAAACTGCATAATTACGTCCAGATTGCAAAATAAAGCAGTTTTAGTACGTTTCGGGTTAGGAAAGCTTCCAAAACTTCTTGTAAAATCTATATATACCCTATTTTACTTCAATTTAGGGGTTAGCAATTGTTTGACGCACAATATACAACCACACTTTCTGCCATTGAAGGGAGGGAAGCAAGGAGAAGAAGAAGAAGACCAAGGATTTCTATGGCCTCCTCCATTAACTACTTGCCATCTACCGCTTCTATGGCCAACTAAACCTAGATCTAGGGTTTCAATGAAACCCTAGCCAAGTAATAGGGTGTATTTTATGTTTTTATTTTAGTTTTATTATGTATGGATGACAGTTACATGTTCCGAGGATTTTTATAAATAAATCGTGCTTCTATGAATTAAATCATTGCTTTCAAAATCTATTCTTGTCTTAGATCTATTTTGATGGTAGTGTGCTCAATGATCTATATTTGCTGTGCTTGTATAGATTGTTTACATGTAATGGTGCTTAAATTGAATTGTGCTATCAAGTATCCGAATAGTCCATGCCTAGATTAGATGGATTATACCACAATCCTAGTTTAGTGTGGGATAATTCGTGCTAACCGAAGATGGATTATGTTGATGCTTGAACCATAGTTATTTTCTTGACGGAGGAATTGGGCTTGTAGCTACAATTTCCCATTATCATCCAACTTAATAAGCTAAAGTAATTCATAAATACCCTTATTATGAAGTTAGTGGTGGATTTGCAATCCTAGGTTCCTTTAAACATATTTATAAAAACACTTTTAAATCGCTTTCATAATTTAGATTTATTTTATTGTTCTTAGTTTAATTAAATTCGAAATCAAAATCTCGTTTTTATAATTAATTAGATTTATGTTTTAAAATTAAAGTGTTTTAGTATTTCAATCTCTGTGGGTTCGACCTTTACTTCTACACTGCAAATCTTTAGAAAAGTAAAGTATACTTTAATATATTGATATTGACAAGATCAATTTTTGGCGCCGTTGCCGGGGATTGCATTACTACCTTTAGTTTTAGAATCTTAGTTTAGTTAATTCGTAAATACTAGATTAGGTTTTATTTATTTATTTATTTTCTTATTTTTCGTTTTTGTTTTAAGTTACTAACTTTTCTTTTCTTTTTGTAATTTCTTAGGAACTCAAAATTCTAGCGTTTCGAGTGGAGCAGCTGTGCACGTCAAAGGAGCTTACGTGAAAAAAAAAATTCAACTAAATTGCTTCTTGTGAAACTCGCTTTAAACTACTGTAAGTCAGGGCGCTGTGACGCACTATTTGCATTAGTTTAAGGTTAATTGCACTGCATTAGCTAGGACACCCAGGGCGCTGGGAATTGACGTGGTCATTGCATTACAGGACAATTTACATGCATCACATGTAATACCTGTAATTTCTCTACGTGCAATAATACGAGTTTTATGAATTTCCATGTCTGGTATATTATTATATTATTATTTTATTGTGTGACCGTATCAGTGTAATATAATTACTAATTAAACTGCAATCATTGCACCGACTCGACCGTAATTAGAATTAACTTAGCCCCGTAACCGGACCCGGACGTTAGAAACAATACCCGGTTGCACGTAAATCGAGACTGACACGCGTATCGAGGAACTTATGCACGTAAAACGAGGAAGTGGCACAAAACCCTAGGTGGGCCCCACATGTCCGGCCACTTGGAACCTACATGCAACCCCATTGACACATGTCACCACCCCATGTGACACTTGTCCACTTGTAGGACACTTGTCCTAACATGCATACATGCATGTGACACCTAGCATAAGTCTTGCATTATATAAGCTTCCATGCATATGCATTTTTGGTTCTTTTAGTACATTACAATCTGCATTTAGAGAGGAAGTTAGGAGACTTGCATGTCCATGAGAAAAATAGAAGAGAAGTAAGAGGATTAGGAGAGGAGGAAGAAGAAGATTCCATCACTTGAAGCTTGTGTCCAAGCTTCCTAAGCTCAAATCCATAGCCCAAGCTCAATTTCAAGTTTAGGTGAGTATTTTAACTCACTTTAGAACCTATATAGTATGTAGTAATGTTTATTAAGTGCTTGATGTTGATAGTTTGAGAGATCCATGCCATGCAAGATAAATTTTCAAATCTGGGAAGCAGAAACTTCCAGCAGAGTGTTGTTTAGTAAAACAAACATTTCGAGCAGTTAGAAAATGGGAATGAGGCTAGGTTTTTTTGTGGAGAAAGCTAACTCATTTATCTACAAATAACTCTTCTATAGCTCAGTCTGAAAATCACTTCTTCATAAGTGAAATATACATGCAACGAAGTACTTTAAATCTGAAAAACATAAACCTCCAGCAGAATGTAGTTTAGTAAAATGAGTGTTTTAAGCAGCTCCAAAATCTGAATTAAGCTAGGTTTTTTTGTGGAGAAAGCTAACTCATTTATCTACAAATAACTCTTCTATAGCTCAGTCTGAAAATCACTTCTTCATAAGTGAAATATACATGCAACGAAGTACTTTAAATCTGAAAAACATAAACCTCTAGCAGAATGTAGTTTAGTAAAATGAGTGTTTTAAGCAGCTCCGAAATCTGAATTAAGCTAGGTTTTTTTGTGGAGAAAGCTAACTCATTTATCTACAAATAACTCTTCTATAGTATGGTCTAAAAATGACTCCTTAATAGGTGAAATGCACATGCAACGCAGTCCTATAAATCTGGGATAGAGCAGTCCGAAAATATAGAAATGTCTAAGTAAAATAAATATTTTGAGCAGCTCAAAAATGCAATTGAAGCTAGATTTTTTTGTACATGAACCTAATCCAATTATCTACAATGTTCTAGTTTTGAGTTTGATCTACAAATCAATTTATCATGCCCAAATAAATCATATCAATTCAGTCAACATAGTAAAATTAAATTCTGGCAGATTGTATAACTACTTATATGATGTGTTTATTAATGATGCTTGCTTTCCGATACCTATGTGGTTATGGATATCTTGTGCTATGGT
Source organism: Hydrangea macrophylla (assembly GCA_033977485.1). Classification (NCBI taxonomy): domain Eukaryota; kingdom Viridiplantae; phylum Streptophyta; class Magnoliopsida; order Cornales; family Hydrangeaceae; genus Hydrangea; species Hydrangea macrophylla. The sequence goes on along the minus strand of CM066997.1, from coordinate 56,934,292 downwards.
AGTGTTATCGCGTATATGAGTATGTTAAGGGTTTCATCTATATGGTTATTGATATCAAATCCATGTTATAGATCCACGAGCTGCACGCTAGGTTTCCGTTGTTATGAATATAGTGTGATGACCATAGAGAATTCATACCCAAGCTATAAGTATGTTGTACAACACGATTATTGCGCTGATAGTGATTGGATAAGTTTCCATTGTAAGTATATTACAACGTAAAACAGGATGACGGATGTATAAACGTAACTTTGAAAGTATATTCGGAAGTCCTTTAATGAACTAAATTCCGAAATGAGTGACGAATGTGCGGTCGGGAAAACATAAGGGTCGGTTATGCTATGTTAGAAGTAGATTATGCTAAGGATAATTGTCGGATAGGTAATCTGGGCAGCGGAGGTCAGAATAATGAGAAAAGGGTATGGTTGACGAATGTGAAAGTTGTGTATCATTTCGGTTCTTCGTGATGGTGAAGTGGTGTTTCTTAGAGTGAAGGCTCCTTTCGGTTCTTAGTGATGGAATGGAAGTTCTTGCACTCCGTAAACGTTTCGGTTCTTCGTGATGATGAAACAGTATTTCTTAGAGTGAAGACTCCTTTCGGTTCTTAGTGATGGAATGGAAGTTCTTGCACTCCGTAAACGTTTCGGTTCTTCGTGATGATGAAACGGTATTTCTTAGAGTGAAGACTCCCTTCAGTTCTTAGTGATGGAATGGAAATTCTTGCACTCCGTAAACGTTTCGGTTCTTCGTGATGATGAAGCGGTATTTCTTAGAGTGAAGACTCCTTTCGGTTCTTAGTGATGGAATGGAAGTTCTTGCACTCCGTAAACGTTTCGGTTCTTCGTGATGATGAAACGGTATTTCTTAGAGTGAAGACTCCTTTCAGTTCTTAGTGATGGAATGGAAGTTCTTGCACTCCGTAAACGTTTCGGTTCTTCGTGATGATGAAACGGTATTTCTTAGAGTGAAGACTCCTTTCGGTTCTTAGTGATGGAATGGAAGTTCTTGCACTCCGTAAATGTTTCGGTTCTTCGTGATGATGAAACGGTATTTCTTAGAGTGAAGACTCCTTTCAGTTCTTAGTGATGGAATGGAAGTTCTTGCACTCCGTAAACGTTTCGGTTCTTCGTGATGATGAAACGGTATTTCTTAGAGTGAAGACTCCTTTCAGTTCTTAGTGATGGAATGGAAGTTCTTGCACTCCGTAAACGTTTCGGTTCTTTGTGATGATAAAACGGTATTTCTTAGAGTGATGACTCCTTTCGGTTCTTAGTGATGGAATGGATGTTCTTACACTCCGTAAACGCTTCGGTTCTTCGTGATGGAGAAGTGGTGGTTTTTCGTGACAAAGTGAAGGTTACAAGTGTTTTGGGTTAATGAAAGATGGTTTAGTCAGTGCGAGATGGTTTTGGTCAGTAAAAGATGGTTTGATCAATGTAAGATGGTTTGGTTAACGAAAGAGGGATTGGTTACAATTGGCAAGTACAAAGTAATTTAGTTGTGCAATTGTGACAGCCTTTTTTTAGTGTTGTTAATTGGAGTTAGGACTCCGAAATAGACTTCGATAATGGACTGTGATAATGTTCTGAGATGTAGAAGCGAGTTATATCGATTGCTTATTTTTCTCTTCGAATGCCTGTATGGGCACATAAGTTGTTGTAGTCCGACGGTGAGAACGTGAGAGAACTTTAATAGACGTAATAAAAAGTAGTAAATATATTTCTTATTGTGTGTGACTATATAAGTTCCATTTGATTTAGTTTTCTCACTCAGCTTTCATAAGCTGACGACGTTCATGTCGCTGGACATTCCCATGTCCAGCTTATCCAGGTGATGGGTACACGGGTGATGCTACGCAAGAGGAGATCATGGAGGAAGAGTACACCGAAGATGGCTATGGATATGCTAGTTAGAGAGAAGACTAGTAGATGTCTTTGTAAATGTTTTTGGTTGTAACCTCTAGCAGAGGACTTCATCTATCTTTTGTAATAGTTTTGTAATGCCCTAGAGCCATAAGACTCTGATGTATCTACCATGATGTAATAGTTAACTAGTATTGTGGCCTCTTATTATAATATATCCTTGTTAGCTGCTGTTGGTTTTATCCCTTTCGTTATGTTGTTTATTATTAGCATTTGGTGAGGACAATTCGGTACTGTAACCAGTCACGTGCCTCAGGGTCCAAGATAAAAATTTTAAATTTTTCCATATTTTGGCTACGCTGGGGCGTGACAGGGATTTTTGGTATCAGAGCTTTAGGTTAAGACGTGTACACCGATTGTCCTACACACTTAAGTTATAAACTGTTAGACCTTTTTTCCATCCATAAATACATAAACCTTATGGTAGCTTTGTGATTAGCATGGCTCCTTATTACATCCCGGATGGATTTGGAGGATGGGGTTGATGAGGAGATTGACCCAACAGAGGGTGCTGGTGAGGGGGAAGCAATGATAGTCATGGAGGCTGGAGAGCCAGAGGTTGAGGATGACTTTGAGGATGACTCTAAGGATGCAGATATAGAGCCTTTGGATAAGGATGAAGATGAGATGGTTGATAAGTTTGACCCGTACTTGGAATGGGTTCCACCTATAGAGATTCCAATCTTGGATGATGTTCTACCATATAAGTCAGATATGAAGGACTTTTGAGATAGGCCTCCCACGATATAGAGCTTTACTTGTATTAGGACTAGTAGCCCATCTTTTTGTGTATATAGTATGTACCTAGGCATATAACACAAACTAGTGGTAGCGTGTACGCCTTTCTATGTAAATATTTGAAGTTATCTATAAAGATTTGTTTCCTCTACTTGATGAAATGTATTTATGTGATATGTACTCATATTAGAATTGTTAGCTATACCTTATATCGTTTATATATCTCGTAACCATAGTTAGGACTGGAGGGTAACCAGTAGTTATTCAGTTAGGTTCATAACACACAAATAGATGACAAGTCAGCCACCTCAGCTTAGGAATGGACCAAGGGAAAGACCTCCGACCCGTTTCCAAGGAAACAAACACCCGTGGAATAGTTGTAAGAAACCAGGATACACCTTTCCCCGAAATAAGCATGCAAAACCAACTGCACCACAAGTACCAACCACTACTACCGGGAACAACAAGGATGGATGTTTCAATTGTGGGATCCCCGGACTACACAGCCCCCAGAACCAACAACCGAGCTAATGTTATATGCTACAACTGACGCAAAAGAGGACGCATGAGCAGAGAATGTAAGGCACCAAAAGGAAACTATCATGGGCCTACTACTCAAGGCCAAGCTGGTAAGGCTCGACTCAATGCTATCATACCCGAGGCAGCTGGCTATAATGAAAAGGAACAGCAGAACTTGGAAGGTACACTCTCATTATATGCTAGTAGAGTTAAAGTACTTTTTGATACGGGTGCTACGAATTCGTTTATTACCTTTGAGATTGTACGACGATTGGGTTTAGTACCCCAAGCACTTGAGGTAGCCCTGAACGCGGTATCACCTTTGGGAGTGACCGTGAAGCTAGGAAAGGTGTGCAAGGACTGTACTTTGACATTGGAAGATAGGAACCTATATGCAGACTTAATTGTTCTGTCAATGAAGGAATTCGACGTAATCTTAGGATTTGACTGGCTTACTAAGTATCATGCAAAGTTAGATTGTGCTAGTAGGTCGATCACATTTTCAGTACCTGAAAGTGCACCCTTTAGTTATCAATGCAACCCTACTAGTGACGCCTTTCTTACAAGTCGTTTAGCCACTATGGAAATTACAGGCTCAGATTTGACGATCGCTCGGATTCCGATAGTCCGAGACTATGAGGATGTCTTTCAGGACGTTTCTGGATTACCACCAAAGCGCGAGATCGACTTTCGTATTGAGTTGATACCCGAAACGACCCCAATATCCAAGGCTCCTTATCGTATGGCCCCAACGGAAATGCTGGAGTTGAAGAAGCAAGTACAAGAGTTAGAAGATCTTGGATTTATTAGACCAAGCACGTCACCTTGGGGAGCCCCGGTTCTATTTGTTAGAAAGAAGGATGGAAATCTTCGACTCTGTATCGACTACAGAGAGTTGAATAAGGTTACTATTAAGAACAAGTACCTGCTTCCCAGGATAGACGATTTGTTCGATCAACTACAAGGAGCGACGACCTTTTTGAAGATTGACTTACGATCTGGGTACCATCAGTTACTTGTCAGGCCGGAAGATATACCGAAAACAGCTTTTAGAACAAGATATGGGCACTACGAGTTCTTAGTTATGCCTTTTGGATTAACTAATGCCCCGGCGGTATTCATGGATTTGATGAATCGGGTATTCAGACCCTTCTTGGATCAATTCATCATCGTGTTTATCGATGACATCCTTATTTATTCGAAGAGTGATGAAGAACACGAGAAGCATGTGAAGATTGCACTTCAGACACTTAGAGAAAATCGTCTCTATGCTAAGTTCAGTAAGTGTGAGTTTTGGCTGAAAGAAGTCAAATTCTTGGGACATGTAGTCTCACAGAACGGAATTTCAGTGGACTCAACCAAGACGGACGCAGTTTCTAGTTGGAATAGACCAATCAACGCATCGGAAGTACGAAGTTTCCTTGGATTGGCTTGATACTACAGGAGATTTGTGGAGGGTTTCTCAAGGATCGCGTCTCCTTTAACCGGACTAACAAAGAAGGATATAAAGTTTGAGTGGAAGGACAAGCACGAACGCGACTTTCAGGAATTAAAGGAGAGGTTGACCTCAGCGCCAGTGCTAGCTATACCCAAGAGTGGTGAACAGTACACTATCTACAGTGACGCTTCATATCAAGGACTAGGATATGTACTTATGCAGAATGGTCAGGTGATCGCTTATGGATCTAGGCAATTAAAGCTACATGAATTAAACTACCCTACACATGATCTAGAATTGGCTGCAATTGTCTTTGCACTTAAGATTTGGAGGCACTACCTCTACGGAGAGAAGTTTGACTTGTTCTCAGACCACAAAAGCTTGAAATACCTGTTCTCTCAAAAGGAATTAAACATGAGACAACGACGTTGGATGGAGCTACTTAAGGACTACGACCTTAATTTGCAATACCACCCCGGTAAGGCAAATGTAGTCGCAGATGCTCTAAGCAGAAAACCCCAAAGGTTAATCGCCTCACTTTTAATCAGGAAATGAAAAGCCTTAGAAGCTTTAATGGAATTTGACTTCCAGACTACAAGACCAGGTATTTGACAACCTTTTGGATGTCTTATGGTGCAGCTAACCCTCATTAATCGAATACTCGAAGCTCAAAAGAAGGATGAAGGATTGAGGAAATGGTTTGAGAAGGCGAAAGCAAAGGATCCGACTGAATGGAATATTGGAACAGAAGGGGCATTCAGATGTAAGGACAGGTTATGTGTACCCAACACAGATAATTTGAGGAAAGACATTCTGAATGAAGCCCACAAGTCAAGGATGACTATACACCCCGGCGGAACCAAGATGTACAAAGACTTAAAAAGGAACTTTTGGTGGGAAGGCATGAAGAGAGAAGTCGCGAAATATGTAGCAAAATGCTCTACTTGCTAGTAAGTCAAGGCGGAACACCAACGACCTCCAAGATTACTACAACCTCTACCAATCCCAGAATGGAAATGGGAGCATATCACCATGGATTTTGTTGTGGGATTGCCGAGATCTCAGCAGAACCATGATGCTATTTGGGTATTTGTTGATCGGATGGCCAAATAAGCCCATTTTACTACCAACAACATGACCTATTGTATCGAGAAGATGAGTCGAGTATACCAGCAACAGGTTGTGCGATTTCATGGAGTACCGTTGTCAATCATATCAGAATGTAATTCGAGATTCACTACTAGAATTTTAGGAGAGTCTTCCGAAAGCAATGGGAACGTCTCTGATACTAAGTTCTGCATTTCATCCACAGACTCACGGATAAAAGGAAAGGATGAAAGCAGCGTAAAGCAGATACAAGAAGCTACGCGGATAAATGACGTCGAGATCTAGAATTTAGGGTTGGAGATCATGTGCAATCGAAAGTTTCTCCGGCTCGAGGCATTGTAAGGTTTGGACAACAGAGGGGAAAGCTATCACCACGCTACATCGGACTACTTGAAATTCTAGAGCACATAAGGAAGTCGTCTATAGATTGGCGTTACCACCAAAGATGTCGGGAGTTCATAATATTTTCCATGTAAGTATGTTGAGGAAGTGTCTTCGCAACCTGGCATACGAGATTGATTTCAAAGATATTACAGTAAACAACAATGCTACACTCGTCGGAGGACCTGTAAGAATTATGGATCACAGAATCGAGAAGCTAAGAAACAAAGAGATTCCGCTGGTAAAGGTTTAGTGGAAGCATCATGATGAAGGAGAAGCTTCTTGGGAGCTGGAATCGGAGATGCGAGAGAAGTTTCCATCTCTGTATAGTACTAGCTCATTCTGATTTCGAGGACGAAATCCTGTAATAGGTGGTAGAAGATGTAATACCTGTAATTTCTCTACGTGCAATAATACGAGTTTTATGAATTTCCATGTCTGGTATATTATTATATTATTATTTTATTGTGTGACCGTATCAGTGTAATATAATTACTAATTAAACTGCAATCATTGCACCGACTCGACCGTAATTAGAATTAACTTAGCCCCGTAACCGGACCCGGACGTTAGAAACAATACCCGGTTGCACGTAAATCGAGACTGACACGCGTATCGAGGAACTTATGCACGTAAAACGAGGAAGTGGCACAAAACCCTAGGTGGGCCCCACATGTCCGGCCACTTGGAACCTACATGCAACCCCATTGACACATGTCACCACCCCATGTGACACTTGTCCACTTGTAGGACACTTGTCCTAACATGCATACATGCATGTGACACCTAGTATAAGTCTTGCATTATATAAGCTTCCATGCATATGCATTTTTGGTTCTTTTAGTACATTACAATCTGCATTTAGAGAGGAAGTTAGGAGACTTGCATGTCCATGAGAAAAATAGAAGAGAAGTAAGAGGATTAGGAGAGGAGGAAGAAGAAGATTCCATCACTTGAAGCTTGTGTCCAAGCTTCCTAAGCTCAAATCCATAGCCCAAGCTCAATTTCAAGTTTAGGTGAGTATTCTAACTCACTTTAGAACCTATATAGTATGTAGTAATGTTTATTAAGTGCTTGATGTTGATAGTTTGAGAGATCCATGCCATGCAAGATAAATTTTCAAATCTGGGAAGCAGAAACTTCCAGCAGAGTGTTGTTTAGTAAAACAAACCTTTCGAGCAGTTAGAAAATGGGAATGAGGCTAGGTTTTTTTGTGGAGAAAGCTAACTCATTTATCTACAAATAACTCTTCTATAGCTCAGTCTGAAAATCACTTCTTCATAAGTGAAATATACATGCAACGAAGTACTTTAAATCTGAAAAACATAAACCTCCAGCAGAATGTAGTTTAGTAAAATGAGTGTTTTAAGCAGCTCCGAAATCTGAATTAAGCTAGGTTTTTTTGTGGAGAAAGCTAACTCATTTATCTACAAATAACTCTTCTATAGCTCAGTCTGAAAATCACTTCTTCATAAGTGAAATATACATGCAACGAAGTACTTTAAATCTGAAAAACATAAACCTCTAGCAGAATGTAGTTTAGTAAAATGAGTGTTTTAAGCAGCTCCGAAATCTAAATTAAGCTAGGTTTTTTTGTGGAGAAAGCTAACTCATTTATCTACAAATAACTCTTCTATAGCATGGTCTAAAAATGACTCCTTAATAGGTGAAATGCACATGCAACGCAGTCCTATAAATCTGGGATAGAGCAGTCCGAAAATATAGAAATGTCTAAGTAAAATAAATATTTTGAGCAGCTCAAAAATGCAATTGAAGCTAGATTTTTTTGTACATGAACCTAATCCAATTATCTACAATGTTCTAGTTTTGAGTTTGATCTACAAATCAATTTATCATGCCCAAATAAATCATATCAATTCAGTCAACATAGTAAAATTAAATTCTGGCAGATTGTATAACTACTTATATGATGTGTTTATTAATGATGCTTGCTTTCCGATACCTATGTGGTTATGGATATCTTGTGCTATGGTAGTGTTATCGCGTATATGAGTATGTTAAGGGTTTCATCTATATGGTTATTGATATCAAATCCATGTTATAGATCCACGAGCTGCACGCTAGGTTTCCGTTGTTATGAATATAGTGTGATGACCATAGAGAATTCATACCCAAGCTATAAGTATGTTGTACAACACGATTATTGCGCTGATAGTGATTGGATAAGTTTTCATTGTAAGTATATTACAACGTAAAACAGGATGACGGATGTATAAACGTAACTTTGAAAGTATATTCGGAAGTCCTTTAATGAACTAAATTCCGAAATGAGTGACGAATGTGCGGTCGGGAAAACATAAGGGTCGGTTATGCTATGTTAGAAGTAGATTATGCTAAGGATAATTGTCGGATAGGTAATCTGGGCAGCGGAGGTCAGAATAATGAGAAAAGGGTATGGTTGACGAATGTGAAAGTTGTGTATCATTTCGGTTCTTCGTGATGGTGAAGTGGTGTTTCTTAGAGTGAAGGCTCCTTTCGGTTCTTAGTGATGGAATGGAAGTTCTTGCACTCCGTAAACGTTTCGGTTCTTCGTGATGATGAAACAGTATTTCTTAGAGTAAAGACTCCTTTCGGTTCTTAGTGATGGAATGGAAGTTCTTGCACTCCGTAAACGTTTCGGTTCTTCGTGATGATGAAACGGTATTTCTTAGAGTGAAGACTCCCTTCAGTTCTTAGTGATGGAATGGAAATTCTTGCACTCCGTAAACGTTTCGGTTCTTCGTGATGATGAAGCGGTATTTCTTAGAGTGAAGACTCCTTTCGGTTCTTAGTGATGGAATGGAAGTTCTTGCACTCCGTAAACGTTTCGGTTCTTCGTGATGATGAAACGGTATTTCTTAGAGTGAAGACTCCTTTCAGTTCTTAGTGATGGAATGGAAGTTCTTGCACTCCGTAAACGTTTCGGTTCTTCGTGATGATGAAACGGTATTTCTTAGAGTGAAGACTCCTTTCGGTTCTTAGTGATGGAATGGAAGTTCTTGCACTCCGTAAATGTTTCGGTTCTTCGTGATGATGAAACGGTATTTCTTAGAGTGAAGACTCCTTTCAGTTCTTAGTGATGGAATGGAAGTTCTTGCACTCCGTAAACGTTTCGGTTCTTCGTGATGATGAAACGGTATTTCTTAGAGTGAAGACTCCTTTCAGTTCTTAGTGATGGAATGGAAGTTCTTGCACTCCGTAAACGTTTCGGTTCTTTGTGATGATGAAACGGTATTTCTTAGAGTGATGACTCCTTTCGGTTCTTAGTGATGGAATGGATGTTCTTACACTCCGTAAACGCTTCGGTTCTTCGTGATGGAGAAGTGGTGGTTTTTCGTGACAAAGTGAAGGTTACAAGTGTTTTGGGTTAATGAAAGATGGTTTAGTCAGTGCGAGATGGTTTTGGTCAGTAAAAGATGGTTTGATCAATGTAAGATGGTTTGGTTAACGAAAGAGGGATTGGTTACAATTGGCAAGTACAAAGTAATTTAGTTGTGCAATTGTGACAGCCTTTTTTTAGTGTTGTTAATTGGAGTTAGGACTCCGAAATAGACTTCGGTAATGGACTGTGATAATGTTCTGAGATGTAGAAGCGAGTTATATCGATTGCTTATTTTTCTCTTCGAATGCCTGTATGGGCACGTAAGTTGTTGTAGTCCGACGGTGAGAACGTGAGAGAACTTTAATAGACGTAATAAAAAGTAGTAAATATATTTCTTATTGTGTGTGACTATATAAGTTCCATTTGATTTAGTTTTCTCACTCAGCTTTCATAAGCTGACGACGTTCATGTCGCTGGACATTCCCATGTCCAGCTTATCCAGGTGATGGGTACACGGGTGATGCTACGCAAGAGGAGATCATGGAGGAAGAGTACACCGAAGATGGCTATGGATATGCTAGTTAGAGAGAAGACTAGTAGATGTCTTTGTAAATGTTTTTGGTTGTAACCTCTAGCAGAGGACTTCATCTATCTTTTGTAATAGTTTTGTAATGCCCTAGAGCCATAAGACTCTGATGTATCTACCATGATGTAATAGTTAACTAGTATTGTGGCCTCTTATTATAATATATCCTTGTTAGCTGCTGTTGGTTTTATCCCTTTCGTTATGTTGTTTATTATTAGCATTTGGTGAGGACAATTCGGTACTGTAACCAGTCACGTGCCTCAGGGTCCAAGATAAAAATTTTAAATTTTTCCATATTTTGGCTACGCCGGGGCGTGACATCACAGTAGTTGATTGCTTGTTATCTTAGTTTCGTGATTGCTATTTGTTTTTTTTATTATTTGAGTCAGTTTTTGTTTTTAGTTTATTTTCTTGTAACTTTATGTTTGGTACACGCTCAAGTAAATCGGAATTAAAACCTTTTGATCTTGAACTTGAATGTACATTAAGAATTAACAAGTATTCAAACATAACTTCTAGAACTAGGTTAAACATAGACGACGAATTAACTCCGAAATCATCGCCGTTGTTTGAGTCCGAAATACGTAGTACCCTTAAAAACCTAAAGAAACCACGCTTTATTAACATAGAACCTATTCCAATGGCCGACATTGGAAATAATCAAAACAATGAAAATAATGGAAATAACCCTAATATACCGCCACCTCATCCGCTTAAAGATTATTTTATTCCTACGACTTACACGCCTCAAGCAGGTATCGAATTACCGGAGGCGACGGCATCTCACTTTGAGATAAAGTCGTCTACCATCTCGCTACTTCCTTCTTTCCATGGCCGTATAAATGAAGACCCTTATCAGCACTTAGGGGATTTTCAAGATATTTTCTCTACTTTAAAAATCCAAAATTTCACTGATGATGAATTAGAACTGCGTCTCTTTCCATTCTCTTTAAAGGATAAAGCGAAGGATTGACTTCAATCACTTGAGCCAAACACGATTAAAACTTTTGAAGCCTTACACAACGCATTTTTACAAAAGTTTTTCCCAATCACAAGAACTAATCAGATAAGAAAATCTATAACTAATTTTGTGATGCAAGATAGGGAAACACTTTATGACACATGGGAGGAATTTAAAGAATTATTACGTTCCTGCCCACATCATCAGGCTCCTAAGTGGCAGTTGGTCATCAGGTTCCTAAGTGGCAGTTGGTATAGGTTTTTTACGAGGGACTTATTCCCTCAGTCCGTAATATCGTCGATGTCGTTTGTGCAGGTACCTTCTTACACAAAAGCGCCGACGAGGCCTGGAAAATATTTGAAACTTTAAGCGAGAACTCGATGCATCAGGCTGTGTCAGTACGTTCTGAGGGGTATCATCTGCAACCCAAATGTGAGGTAAAGTTTGAGTCAAGCCACTCAATAGAATTTCAGGAACTATCTAAAAAACTTGACCGACTTTTGACAATGAACCAAATGATTACCTCACCCGCTCATGAAATTTGTGCATTGTGTTCTGATCCGTCACATTCTATCCTTGCATGTCCATCGGCGAGTCAATTTTCAGAATTCGTAGAGCAACACATTAATTCTATTTAACAATACCCACGAAATAATTATAATTCGACTACTAATAATCCGGACGCGCCATGGAGAAACCATCCTAACTTCTTGTGGAAAAAAAATAATAATAATCCTAATGAGGTCTTTTTGGGTCTTTTTGAGTCAGTTGTGGTCTTTTTGAACAGGTTTGGGGGTCAGAGTAATTTTATTTTTGCTTAATATACATAAAATAAGTGAGCCACGAGAAATACCATTCTCGTGCGCGCGGCCCGCTCGCGCGAGACTGTGCCTTAGTGAAATTTTTGGTTATTGTTTTTATAAGCTCTCTGTTACATTTCGCGCCTAATCTCGCGGGCGCGAGGTATCTCGCTGGCGCAATTTTTCAAAAAAAAAAGAAAAAAAATTTGGAATTCGCGCGCACGACGGTCGCTCGCGCGATTTCCCCTTTTCCTGAAATTTTCTTTGGATTTCTGTATCCTTTTCCCCCACCTATTTGTGTAGTTTTTACTTTTCTGTTTTTGTTTCTTGGGTCCTTGTAGATCGAGTCGTTTGTTATTTTCATATGTTCTGGTTATTCTTTCTTTCCTTTTATAGTTTATTTTCGTTGTCTTTATAGTGTTGTTAATTCTTATAGTTTATTTAATTTTGTTTAGTTAAGTTATAGTTCTTTTAGCTGCTTTTATTATTTTCTTTGTTCGTCTTTTATCAAGAAGTAACAGGTAACATTGAACTTTATTGCCATATTCCTTTGTGTTCACCTATTTGTGATTGCCGAGATCGAGGTATTATCGTTCTTTTTTTCTACGTACTCTCCTTTCTTTCGTTTTATTGTTTCATTAGGGACAATGAAAGGTTTAGGTTTGGGGGTATGCATTCATATATTCACATGCACATTATTATGCACTAATTTTTAAAAAAAATTCGATACTTGTGCTTAAATAAACGATGATTACCGATGTTTTTGCAATATAAATTTGATACATCTTGTTATGTAACTTGGATTGTTATAGAATGGTAAACAAGAGAAGATGTGATTGAACATTTGCTAAAGTCATGATGAAACATTTTAGGTCATGTATCCTTCGAATCGTAGTTTTATATAATAGTTTTGCACGCAAACCTATGCACTGCACGTAGTCGTTTGAATACATGTTTGATGTGAACTATAATATGATTCGGATTTGTAGATAACACAAGGTGGAGACTAGACCCGGTGAGCTTTTGAGCCTATCTTTTCTTTTTAGAGGGTTTTAAATACATTTTGTGTTTATCGAATTTCACTTGAAATAACGCATTAACTTGTTGTTTAGTCTCATTATTCTTGTTTTTGTTGATAGTCAAGTTAAAATATTTGTTACCATACTAAATAATCTTCCATTGTAAAGTTGAAGAACCATATGACCATAGGAAATGATTTTAGGCCTTCTTTGTTTATTACCGACCGATAAATGATAAATATCCTTAGTTCGCCCTTTGACCCATTAAAATGCCGTTTTTTCTTTAATTACCATTATCTTGTTTTTGCTCCAATTTGGCCAACTTGGAGTTCACCCCTGAAAGATTGATCAACTTTTAGTGGTGTTAAGGTGATGTGTGCTTGAGAAGAAAAAGAAGATAAGATGATGTTTGGAGTGGTTGACTTGGTATTCAATGAATATTCGTTTCAAAAGTAACGAGGAGGAAAAGAATAAAGAAAAAAAAGAGCAATGAAGAAAAAATAATGAGGTTAAAAAAAAAGAAAAGAAAAAAAGAAGAGGGTAGAAATTGAAAAATATACGAAAAGAAGGGAATGAAAAGATGAAGTTGGTAGAAGAGAGAATGAAAGAAATCGAACATGCCTTACAATGCCATTCTGAGATTAGCTACCTAATGAATCCTTCTATCCTTTTTCATTACCTGAGCTACATTATAACCTTTGAAAAGTCCTATTTGATCCTAGGAAACATGGTTTGGATATGAAAATGATGGGAAGGGGATTAAAATATGGTAGTGATTAATTTTTCTTGATTGTTGGCATCCTATCCATGAGACTACTGTTCTTTCATGTCATGCGTCTTTTTCCAGTCATATGTGAGCATTTCTCGTTTTGAAAACATATTTCCTTTACTCACATATATTATAAAAATTACACCTGTTTCTGAGTGTTTCATTTGAGAGAGTGTAATTGACATTGTGAGATTCGTAGTCGAGACATAGTTAATTGGTTATCCGAAGTATATTCCAAGTTCATGACATGCGCGTGTTTATTTGACTACCATATCACACACGTGCAATTGTATGAGGAACTCTATTGATTTATACGATGCATGTGCTTGGGATTGTTTTTCATGATTTAGGTGGATGTTTAATGATGTTTCTTTATGTTCGTTATTCTAATTCAAATCTTTGTTATATGATGAAGGAGTATTGAATATTATGTTCTTTCTTTTTAATAAAAGTTTTTAAATTGATAAGTTAATAAAGATGGTTGTGGGTAACTTGTTGACGAGAACCCTCACGAGACTTCACTCGTCCGACTAGGGACACCTAGAGGTTTAAAAGGCTTGTTGCATATGCTAAATGCAATCGTGATCCATGCAAAAATGGGGTAGTATGTTATTAGAATTTTTATTTTTATTTTAGTTTTGCTCAAGGACTAGCAAAATGTAGGTTTGGTGGTGTGATCGGGAGTGAATAGATCCTAATTATATGCCTTAATTTACGTTTGTTAGTACCTTTTTATCCTGTTTTTGTATATTTTTACTTCGTTTTCTATTTTCTGACAGGTTTTGGAAGAAACAAAGTAAACAAAGTTAAATGGGGTGAAAAAGCATAGCAAAAGAAGCAAGAAAATCCACATCGCGCGCGCGACCCGATCGCTCGAAGATCCTGAAATCGCTCGCGCGAGGTCCCAATATCGTGCTCGCGCGGCCCACGCGCGAGACCTATGCAAAAATGGAACTTGCATATTTCACCCTACTGATGATTCCTACGCGAAAGAAACTGCGTAATTACATCCAGATTGCAAAATAAAGTAGTTTTAGTACGTTTCGGGTTTGGAAAGCTTCCAAAACTTGTTGTAAAATCTATATATACCCTATTTTACTTCAATTTAGGAGTTGGCAATTGTTAGACACACAATATACAACCACACTTTCAGCCATTGAAGGGAGGGAAGCAAGGAGAAGAGAAGAACACCAAGGATTTCTATGGCCTCCTCCGTCAACTACTTGCGATCTACCGCTTCTATGGCCAACTAAACCTAGATCTAGGGTTTCAATGAAACCCTAGCCAAGTAATAGGGTGTATTTTATGTTTTTATTTTAGTTTTATTATGTACGGATGACAGTTACATGTTCTGAGGATTTTTATAAATAAATCGTGCTTCTATGAATTAAATCATTGCTTTCAAAATCTATTCTTGTTTTAGATCTATTTTGATGGTAATGTGCTCAATGATCTATATTTGATGTGCTTGTATAGATTGTTTACATGTAATGGTGCTTAAATTGAATTGTGCTATCAAGTATCCGAATAGTCCATGCCTAGATTAGACGGATTATACCACAACCCTAGTTTAGTGTGGGATAATTCGTGCTAACCGAAGATGGATTATGTTGGTGCTTGAACCACAATTATTTTCTTGACGGAGGAATTGGGCTTCTAGCTACAATTTCCCATTATCATCCAACTTATTAAGCTAAAGTAATTCATAAATACCCTTATTATGAAGCTAGTGGTGGATTTGCAATCCTAGGTTTCTTTAAACATATTTATAAAAATACTTTTAAATCGCTTTCATAATTTAGATTTATTTTATTGTTCTTAGTTTAATTAAATTCAAAATCAAAATCTCGTTTTTATAATTAATTAGATGTAGGTTTTAAAATTAAAGTGTTTTAGTATTTCAATCTCTGTGGGTTCGACCTTTATTTCCACACTGCAAATCTTTAGAAAAGTAAAGTATAGTTTTATATATTGATATTGACAAGATCAGTAGTTATTTCCGGTCAACTTGTTTTGAGTGAGTATAGTGGCAAGTTGAATAAATACAGATCCAGACATTATGATTACTAAAAAATAAACAGACAAAATAAATATGGATATCAGAATTTGATAGTTTTAAATAAAAGAATCCTCAAAATTCTTATTTTAAAACAAAATTACCAGAATATCAAAACGAAAGAGCAAAGCCTCCGTGTTGCGGTCAATACTCGATCCTTTGATTAATCATGACTTACCCGCTATGCAACTCTTACAAAACAAGTTATGACTCCCAAACCCTTTTGATCTCTAAATTTCTGAATAATGCCCCGTATGGGATCCTTTATCCATAGCTTATTTAGTGTGTACCATTAACTAGGATCTAATTACAAACGCTTCAAGTAGTGCCTCCGTGTGATGGTCACCCACTAATACGTATGATTGATCCTATCCATAGGAAGTTCACATCTACTAACCAATGAGTAGCGTACCCTCCATATGGAATGATCACCCCTGGTGCGATGACACAGAATGCACAACTCATCTTATAGTGAACCGTTAATGGAAGATCGTGGGTGGTATTAATAAGAACCTCTCCCAGTAGATTTAAAAGTAAAGGATTTTACTTTTGAAAAAATTATTTCTACACATTACCTATAAACATCCAATGCTTACTAATATGTTGAAAATGGTTTTGAATTTTATTTTTGAAAACTTGTTTTACGTGCATGTAATTAGTAAACATATAATTAAATACCAATCACAAAACAAGCACACAAAACAAAAAAATAAAATAAAAATAAAGGCATTCAACAATGCCTCTATCTCCCATGGCTCTATCTCCATAGAACCTCTTTCTTGGTTTGATCGCCTCTGGCTCCATCTTCATGGACAACAGCTTCTTGCTCCATCTTAATGGGCTTCCTAATTCTATTACATTGGACCTATGCTTCTTTTGAAGCTTACAATTTATCTAGAAATAGAAAATAAAGCGATTAAATAAATGGCTGGGAAAACCGGTGTGAATTTCCTTTTCGTAGGATTGAAGTCGCTGCGCCTTTACACATGTCTTAAATCAAAACAAAATAAATTACAACATACACCATGCTCAAACATTCAAAATACATAATTTAAAGGAGTCGGTGTCATGGGAGATAGTGGACTAATCTTGCTGCAAAAGGGTTAGTCGTACGCACATCCATGCATACATAATAAATACATATAACTATTGGAACCCTTAATTGATTCACACAGTACATAAACTCATTATATACTATATTAGAACTTAAAATAGTATCTCAATTCTCTGTCATACTTCGATCGATCGACAAAGGTTCGATCGATTGACACTCCAATTGATTGAACATAGTTCAATCGATTGAACTTTTCAGTTTCACAAAATGATTTGAAACAATTTTACAGAATAATATTAAATTAAAGTACATAATTTTTAAAACCTTTAAAACTGTAAACAAAACATCTGGATAGAGAATCAATCTCTATCGATCGAATCAAGTTCAATCGATCGAACAGAACAAAGTTTGATCGATCGATCGAAGCTCGATCGCTTGAAAAGAGAGAATTTCAATCGATTGAAACAATTTCGATCGATCAAAACTACCATGCATCCAATACAATCATAGATTTGTATTCTGTTACAAAAGTATTGCAGAAACAGATCTATGATGATGTAGTTTCAAAAACAGTTCTAAAAAAACATGCAAATCAAAACTAGTGTTCTAAAACACATCTATAGATCCAAATAAGCACAGCTCGGATTCCAATTGAAGGGAAAATCAGGTTTAAAATTTATTTAAACGCTCAGTGGAAAAATAATGTTTGAAACTTGTATTGGTAGCCCGGATCTACTAATTATCAAATCTACAAATGCGTATACATAGAAGGGAGAAGAGATTATAACTCAAGTCTTGAACCCAATTCTAATTTTTTTTCTCCTTAATGGTGCAACAGCCTCCACTAGGTTGTCTTCACCCTTATGATTCCTACAGATGCTTCCCGGGGAGGCAAGAGATGATGAGATCTCTGATAAGGAGGATAGAGAAGGTTTGGGAAGCCTAAAATAGTTTCTACAACTTCTGGTATAATAACCTCGACTAGGTTGTCTTCACCCTTATGATTCCTACGGATGCTTCCCAGGGAGGCAAGAGATCGTGAGATCTCTGATAGGGAGGATAGAGAAGGTTTGGGAAGCCTAAAATAGTTTTTGCATCTTCTGGTATAATAAAAATGATAAACTAATTTTTCTGGATGTAGCTGTCCTATTTATAGATTCCCAGAACCAACCTAACTTTCAATCGATTGAAGTGCCTTCGATCGATCGAACATTTGATGGATTGAATAATGTTTGATCTAATGAACCCTTCTTGACTTCAATCGATCGAGACTCATTCGATCGAACCTGTGTTGACAAAAATCCCCTTATGCCTTTCCAAGCATCCTAGCGAAGCTAAGAGTGGAATGTCCTAGGCTCTTTATTGTTGGCTCAGACCAGTTGTTGATTCCCATGACCAAACTCTTTGATCAGCAAATTAACCAACTGGTCAGTTAACGTTTACTCCACTATAAAACGATAACTGAACTCCAACGCAAAAGAACATATCCGAAGCGACAACTAGACTTGTATGGTGTACTAATGTCCCTCTACCGTCAGCATTCATAATCATATTCAGGTAGTCGTATAAATGTTACTGTCAACTTGAATCATGATTACTTCTTCTATTCCTTGAGTCCCATTCACCACTCATGATTACCAAATACGTTGATAACTACTTATCAATAAGACTGCAGTTCTCAGTAATTAACTTGGTGACATTCTCGAGGGAATGCTTACTCTATAACAGAGGGTAGATTCTATCTTGACAATATATGTTCATAACCCTATGAACATGACACACCCATGATACCTAGGTGTTGATCTTTAAGACCTCATTGATTGGTAAGTCAAAGCAGCCATATCCATAGTCTGTGTTCATAATCGTCTCAAGATTGAGAACACGTACCTTATGCAAGTTATGTCCCATGGACTGTTGACAGTCTTAAGCGTCAATAGGTAAGCTCAGGTCTGTCAATGCACTATAAGTACTAGCCTATTAACTAAGAGTTAAACTCTAGTGATTGAGATTCATCACTCCATCTAATGGTAGTTAATTATGTTATAGTGTAAACCTGATGAGATATCTAGTCTCATCATCCACTGTGAGATATTCTAAATATCAATGAATAATAATTTGTATCTCACTTGTATGCATCTCATACATACACAAATTACTTACTATGATACTCAAGCATTAACAATTATCTCATGACAGAAACATTCATAATAAAATGTAAAGCTGATATCCGTATATTAACATGTCAATGTCTTATACATAAATGGTTTGAGGGCACAAACCCAACAATAAGTTCCCTCATTTCCACTCTATAAATTCACCACACCCCCTCACCCTCATTACACTTTACAAACACAGCAGCACACCCCACAAATCTATTTACATAGATTTTGTATAGAGAGAAATCGAGAGTGATAGTGATAGAGAAAGTTTGAGAAGATCAACACTCACACACCCCTACATTGTATGCAACCCTTCTCACCCTCACACTCTTCCCCTCTCTATATCCCCTCTCCGTGAACCACACACACACACACACACACACGTAGAGAAGACTAAGAGAGACGAAGAAAGAGACGTAGAGGAGAGAGACGAAGAAGAAGAAGAAAGAGAAGAGATCAAACCTCAAATTCTCAAGGGTCCTTCAGACCAATTCCAAAAAGTTTTAAGCACTCTTAAGGCCTATGTATGGAAGGAATGTTTGGGTCAAAATGGAACCTTTCCAAGTGTTTCCAAGTAAATCCAAAAATCATGGGTGTTCTCTAACAGGTTAGGAAGACTTTCGAAGTGGTCTTATGTTAATTCTTTGAGTATTGGGTTCTAGAGAAATCTTTGAACTCATGTCACTTACTGTTTTAAAGATTTTTGAGAAGGATAGGGACTTATTTCTTGAAATCAAAAAGGGGGGTCTATGAGGGGTTTTGAAATAGAGGTTTTGAGAGTGCATTTTTAGCATTTAAATGAATGTTATGACCACTTAAAATATCAACATTGAACTCATATCAAGAACTCCCAAAATTGTTTGCACAAACATAGTTTTGTTTGAGAATATGACTTCAATAATACATATGAATGTTTTGAAGTTAGAATCATCATCCATCAAACATGTCTTTGAGGTCAAGAGCTACTATCCATAAGGATTCACTCTCCTCAAATAACATGTTACCTAGATAATGATAAACATGTAAGTAATAAAAAAAATCAAAAAGAAATGAGGTGAGAAGAGATGAACATAATATGTAAATAATCAAGTAAGGAATCAATAGATGATGATCATTGAGATATTGGACTTGTAACTTGGTGTTTCACTCATATATATTAACATTTGGATATGGAAGTAGCTTCCTAACTCAAGATTGCCCAATAATGGTGGTTGGGGAGAGTTTGGATGTGAAGTATATAGAAGGATAATGGAAGAACTTGAGTTTAGAACTCACTTTCTATAGAAAATCAGTGGAGCAAGCTCCATTTCTCACTTCTAATTGTAAGCATATCTCTCATTCTCTCTACAACTTTTCCATGCTCTGCACTTGGCCCCCCCAAAATGAAAAGTAAAGGGGGGTTTATATAGGCCAATTTGGAGTGGTTTTAGGATTTAGAAAGTGCTCTCATTGGTTCCAAACATCTGTAGACAAGAAACTATGTCGTTTTGGTTTTCAATTAATCAATTTGGACCCCCAAAATAAATTACAAAAATAGCTTCAGTGGGGGTTGAGTGCCGCCGCAGTAGTAGCCCAGTGCCGCCGTGGCACTGCTCCTCAGAAGCCCAAAAATTTTTATTTAGGCCCCTAGAGGTTCCGGTATTCGCGAAAAGGCCCTATATTGTCTAAAATTCAAAGAAAATGCTTGCAAACTCCAAAATAAGATTGTGAAATACCATTGGAAAGGTAACGGAGTCTACATTCAATAAAAAATAGTTCAGAGTCAGGTCACTTTAAAAAGTTTGTGGTATTCGCGATAATAGCCGATTTGATCGTCTTTTTTTCACCTTCAGAAATTCATAATAAATTCATTTCAAATCCAAAAATTATGTACGATATACCGTTTCTAAGTTGTTTTCCTCTAGTATCCATGAAAAATATTTGAAAAATTTTACAGCATTCTTGTTTTGAAGTCAACTTTTAAGTTAAATCGGTCAAACCTAGGATCTCCAAGAATTTTTGGGAACCTCTGGGAGCTCCCAAGAGCTGACGTTTTCATCTGATTTTCTTTTAAAACTCATTTTAGTACTTTTCATATGATCTAGGATGATCTCAAAACTTTTTGGAGAATTTGAATGATTTCGGTCAAACCCTGGTCAAACTTGGGTCATACCGGTCAACAGGGACTTTTCGGGAACATCGGGGACTTCCGGGGGTCTCTGGGAGCCGACGATTTCATCTAATTTTGGTTTAAAACTTATTTTATTACTTTTTTTATGACATAGTATGTTTCCATAAATATCGGTCCAAATCTGGGAGTTTTTGGGCTTTCAAGAGTATTTTGGTCATTTTGAGCATTTTGAGAGATACAACTAACTTCCAAGAGTCCATTTTGAGTCTTTTTTTATCATTGTGAACCACTAAGCTATGGGTCTCCTGAATCTGATTGCCGATAAAATGGGGTGTCTACAGTTTGCCCCTCTTTGGCATGAACTTGCGAGGCAACGCATGTCGCAAGCGAGTGCCAAAGCTTTGAAGAGACATGTCTTTTGGAGGCTATAGATTTAGGATAAAAGCATTGCAAAAAATGCAAGGATGATGCTAAGGTTAGTGTTGGTCGCGCTCTGTGTGAGCTGCCTACGTATCCCAAGGGGAATCAGACCAGGACATAGTTCAGGGCACAAAGAAACAAATCACACATGCATAACAAGACATACAGATGCAATGCTATGAGGATGATATGCAATGCATGGATATGATATGAACTGTGTACTGAGTCCTGTTGTGATTGACCATAGTGTATTTTCCAGTCTTAATGGGTTTTATGCATGCTTTTTGTGGTGCTGATGATCCTAGCATGAGCTAGTGTTGTGGGGTATGCCACTCTGACTGGGCTTGTGTTGTGCTAGTGCTTACGATGTAGTAGGCGACCACAGTCTGAAATGTTTCTGGGTTTTAGAATAAACTTCTCAAATTACGGGAAGTGTGCTTCGCGGGCGAATAAAATCGAATGTAGGGTCCTTGAGGATGGTAATTAAAGATAACCGATGGACACGGATGTCCTGGATACCAAGTTATGGATGAGGAAGTTCAAGATAGTCGACAGGAGAGGGATTTTGCAATAAGTGATAGGCGAGGAAGCTCACGATAACCTATGGGTAGGTGAGGGGGCTCATAATTTGGACAAAGGAATGAGGAAGCTCACGATAAGTGAGAAAAGATTACGATTTTGGACGAAGAAGTGAGAAAGCTCACGATAAGTAAAGAAGCTCACAATTTTGGATAAAGGAATGAGGAAGCTCATGATAAGTGAGTAAGCTCACGATTTTGGACAAAGGAGTGGAGAAGCTCAAAATAAGTGAGAAAGCTCACGATAACTGATGGGTAGGTGGGGGGGCTCACAACTTTAGATAAAGGAGTGAGGAAGCTCATGATAAGAGAAAAGCTCACGATTTTGTATGAAGGAGTAAGGAAGCTCAGGATAAGTAAAGAAGCTCATAATTTTGGGTAAAGGAGTGAGGAAGCTCACGATAAGTGAGAAAACTCACGATAACTGATGGGTAGGTGAGAGGGCTCACAATTTTGGATAAAGGAGTGAGGAAGATCATGATAAGTAAGAAAAGCTCATGATTTTGGACAAAGGAGTGAGGCAGCTCACGATAAGCAAAGAAGCTCATGATTTTGGATAAAGGAGTGAGGAAGCTCACGATTTTGGACAAAGGAGTGAGGAAGTTCACGATAAATGAGAAAGCTCACGATTTTGGACGAATGAGTGAGGAAGCTCACGATAAGTGAAGAAGCTCACGATAAGTGAGAAAGCTCACTATTTCGGACAAAGGAGTGACGAAGCTCACGATAAGTGAAGAAGTTCACAGTTTTGGACAAATGAGTGATGAAGTGTAGACACCCAATTTTGACCACACTAATAGGATTTAGGGTGGACAACATCTTGGAGGATTCGGTGATGAAAAGTACCCCATGGAAGGTACTGGATTCCACACAATCGAAAGATCAAACTTCAAAAAGTGACTTCAAGCTTAGAAAAGCCCTTTTCCATGCATAAATCCCGGTTTTGGCAAAATTGTCTCTCATAATTCATATTCACTTAGGGTTATATGAACATGAAGTGTTTTAAATGCAGTATTCTAGGTATCCAGAGATTCAATTTTGAAGAAAAGTTCAAAATCAACGCAATTTTGAAAGCAATTTTGAAAAAGACGTCGTTTGATTTCAAAAAGACAACGAAAGTTTTGGAGAACTTCTGGACTGTAATTGACCTTCAATTCTCATTCTAATTCCTCCCAAAATATTTTTATACTAAAAGTCAACTCAATAGCTTTCTAATGGTACGTAAACATACGATTTCAGACACCAAAAAGTATTTTTACGAAAATTTAAAAAAATAGTGGGCGCGATTTTTGAAATAGGGTTTTGGGGTAACCAGGGCTGACACACCATTATTTACACCAGCTGCTACGATAGAGAGTGTCCCGGCTACGACCACTACTGTGGACGAGGGTGGTGATGGGGATGTTCCAGCTGCGCCGATCGAGATATTATGAAACGTCGCTGACGATGTGTACCTTATGCTCGATCAGTGTTTGTGGATGTTGGGTTGTTTTGGTTGCTAGTGACTATATTATTCTCTTTCATGTTTTTTTTTCTTTTCTTCTTATGGCTTGGTGGGATATGTGGACTTTTAAATATTGTTGATTGGTTTTTGGTGGGTTGGTTGGTGTTGGATATAGTGGATTTTAGTTTATATGGAGTATGTTATCACTGTTTTGTTCTTTCTCTTTATTATCTTTCCAGTGATTAGTTCTGTTTATATATGGATCCTTTGCTTTATTTTTTAAATTATATTATATTTGATCCTGCCTGTTTGGAGCTGTATGCTTTCTTTACAGATTGCGTTCCTTGTAGTTATTGTGTTGCTTTATCAGGTGATATCTCTCTATCTATTTTTGAAAATCAACTTCTGAGAACATTGTTATTTTCAGTTGGGGGTGGGGATGTAGATAGATAATCACCTGTGAATATTTATACATAGCAATCTGGATCACTTTATTGCAAATGTCATACAATCTCGAGTTTGAATTTGTGAAGTTAAGAAAAATTTAAAAATGTTAAAAAAATTAAAAATTTCCAACAATTGAGCAAGGTTTGAATTAAATTGGTAGAATAACTCTGAATATTCACTCCTATTTAGCTGTTATCAAGCAATGACACAACCATTTTATTCTCATCCTTTTATGAATTAAGTTCACGCGTTTTTCTAGTTTCTTTAGGATGAATGCATATGTTGACCATTTTTGTATCCAAATCATTTGCACATGTCAATAGCTATGCAGAAAACTTAAAATAAGAGTTAATATGACTTTCGTACTTTAAGGAATAAAGTAGTGGAAACTAGTCCCTTAGTGAGCTTTTGAATCCAATCTTCAATCTTGAGGGAATTATCACATCAAATTCGAATTGTTCTTATTGAATAAGCATATTGAATTCGTTGAATAGTCTCTGATTTTTCATTTTGGCTTCTTAGTAGAGGAGAACATTCAGGATTTACCAACTAAACTCAATGAACATTGACGTGTGAAAATTAAGAAGTTGAGAAAATGATTTAAGCCATCGTTATTTACTCCTTACCTTTCCATATACCTGTATTGATATTCCAGAATATGCATTGTTCTCAACCCCACACATAGTAAATAATGCCGAATCTATTATGAAATCTCAAATTCCTGATTTTATACTTTGACCTCAATACACCCCATTGCACACCCAATGTGATTCAATTGATGAAGTATGAGGAAGGAGTAGTAGTGGGAAGGGATGCATAATAGAAAAGAAAGGGAAGGAGAAAATCTCCAGGTTAAAAAAAAATAAAATGATAAATGGAGAAGATGGTTGGAATGAAGTAAAGAAGAAATTACTGAACACAATCACATGCTGAAAATGTGCAATTTCTTACCCCTCTAATTTCGACCCTACTAAATAAAAACCGTCAAGTCAAAGCCTTAATGATTTTCAACAACTTAGTTTAACCATGAACGTGTAAATTGAGTTATCCACGGTATTTCGCTCCTCTAGTAAATAGTATTCCTTTCGCGAGACTATACATTCTAAATGTTCGTCTTTTATAGAATTGAGAATGAAAGCATTAGTATTCGAAAAATCACTCCTATCAAAGCTTTCATACCATGAGCGATCATTATTATCCAAGTTTCTGTGGGATATTCATTTTTGAGTGTGAACCCATATGAGAATTGAGTTGAAACTACAAGTTCTGAGAGTATGATAGTTTAAACAACTCTAAATAAAGGTTGATGTATAGCTGTTAACCTCACACACAAACGGATGCATGGATGTGATGCATATGTTATTCTTTCTTGGTGGTATGCGGAACATGTGTATTTCTTTCATGGTTTGAATGAGGATGATATGTGATGTAGAGTTAAATTAATAGTTGAATATAAGGGAGTGTTTACAAGTTATTCTATATCTTTTTGAGCTTAAAATCAGAGAATTTTGTGGGTATATTCACTGCAAACCCTCACGAGACAACACTCGTCCACTAGGGGAAACGTAAGGGTTTAACGGCTTGTTGCATTTGCTAAATGCAACCGCGATTCCTGCGAAAGTGAGTTAGGTAGTTTTTTTTTTTTATTTAGATTAGTTTGATTTGATTTTAATATGTTTTATTTTAGTATTAGTTTAGCTTGTTTTTATTTTCGCTCTATTGCAAGGGACTAGCAAATCGCTAGTTGGGGGTTGTGACAAGTGGGAGTATTTGTAAAATACAACCGCGCTAAAAGAAGAAAATACACTAAATTAGTTTACAATTTCCCTGTTTATCTGTAATTTGAATCACAATGCCAGTTTTTATATAATATGATTAATCTATGATAAGTGGTATTGTTTTAGTGGTTATGTGTGCAGATTACCGTTACAGTGTGGAGAATTGGAAGATAACGATAAAAGGTAGTGCTGGGTTTCAAAGAAGACATTTCAAAGCTGAAGTACAGAGTTCTAGCGATCAAATAGAGTTCGAGCGATCGAGGTTTTGATCGATCGACTTGAGTTCGAGCGATCGAAGATCCCAGAAGTTCAATCGATCGAGAGATGTTCGATTGATCGAACATGGCTTTTATCAGAACATACGCGCACGCTGCGGGGACAGTGGTTGAAACCCTAGTTTTAGGTTTTTCTATATATATCAGTTGTATTCACGAAAAGAGGGGCGCCCATATTTTTTTTTCATCAGTTTTAGAGAGATAGAGGTTTTTCATGTTTTGTAGGTCTTAGAGTTTGGATATTGCTTTTGGATTGATAATCTTATAGTTTAATAATAGTTCTTCATTCCAGGTTACTCTTTTATTATTTATTTGCATTCTGCACGTAGTTTAGAACAATATAATCAGTTATCACGTAGATTGTATGCTAGATAAATTTCCACCATTAGTTTTTTTGTAATTTTCATGATTAAATCACAAACAAACTCATTCTTAAAGAATCTTTACGTTGAAAATAACTCTGTGTTACTCCAGACTATGTCTGAGTAGTCCCCAGGTTGGGAGATCATGATGAAACCGTGATCTTAAGTCTCTGCCATGCAGTAGAATAATTCCTGTGTTCGATCGAATGAAGTTAGTTCGATCGATCGAAACAGAGACATTGTCGATCAATCGAAGTCAGTTCGATCGATCGAGAGATGAAGATATTCGATCTATCGAAAGCGCGTTGATCGATCAAACTCTCTGATTCTTGAGAACATTCTATGCAGTATTCTTAGACTTTCTGCTTTACTGATTTGTTATCAAACTGTCCCTAAATGCTCAGTTTGTCAAAACAGTCTGTAAACTTAAAGCCTTGAGGCATTTTTCTTCAATATATTTTGCAAACCACCCTCAATGCTAACACCATTGAAGGTGCGAGTCTTAACTATTGTTTTAAACCGCTTTTATGTATTTTAAACTTAATTGTGATGACATAGTCCCGGTCATGAAAGGACTATGGATTCTTTACCTTTAGATAAATACGGAATACTGTAGAGAATGTGCTCCGTTGAGCTTCAACGTAACTGCATTGTAGATGGCTAGGTTGTGGTGGATTCGTGTAATCCCAACATTCCCTTTTATTAAGAAAAACACGTTTTAATTTGCTAGTTAGTTGTTAGATTAATTTAGTAGTTGATAAACCGTGGAACTTAGTGTTCTACATTTCTTAAAAGTGTTGATTTTTGTTTTCTTTTTAGAGTTTAATCTAGGTTTTAGTTTAACACCTTCCCTGTGGGATCGACCTGGACTTAACCAGACTACTACTTGCACGATTACCTACACTTGGGTATATAGCACACAAGTGCACACAGAAAAATTCTCGTGTCAATCTGAGAGTTCTTTACTGGAGATATCTAATATTTCTGAGTAAAAGGCTCAAATTCTAGAGGCCCTACTGGTTCAATTTGTGACTCATATCAGTGCTTCGACCAGCTCAAACATTCTTGCAATACGTCGGACTTATTCTGACCCTTTCTGATCTTCTTGATCATGGTTTGAAAGATTCTATATTCTGATTCATTTTCTACAAATCCTTTCCGGATGTAATTCTCGAGTGATAGTAGACCCAAATGTCCATTTTCTAAGACAACACATAGTCAACCTAAATCTACGAGAGTTCGCTGCAAATCATCATTTCTTGGCTTTTTTCAAGCTGCGGTGCTCTCAATTCTTTATGTCTGGGACTTTCCTTCAATTTTGAATAGTTTTCTACGAAGATTCAAATTCCCAAGGGTCGTTTTGACCAGTTCCAACAATTTTTAAGCACACGTAAGGCTTATACATGAAGATCAGACCAATCCGGGGTCAAAACAATTTGTGGTGTCAATTTACAGAGAGTAGAGCTAATTTTCAAAGGCACAGATGATATGCAGAGAATCCTGCTAAAGTATAAAGAGAACGTTACTGAAGCGTATGTCAAATTTAGAGCATGATTAGCAGTGTTTGATCTAAATTCAACTTTCTTGATGAGGCAGGCCTTCTTGGCAATTCACATATGTAGATCTCAATCTTAAAGCAAAAATCAAATCCTTTGAAGTTCAGGCTTTTTGGCTATTCAAGGCTCCTGATGACTTAAGTCTTCTGGCGAACTTTTGAGTGATCTTCAATCACCTTCTGGTGCTTACAAGTGCTTTATCCATTTTAACTGTAATCATCTTGACTAATGAATGCCAATCACATTCATCTTATCCTTGCTTAAAGGTTTATTCCAAGCTACTAAAACTTCAATTTCTTATCAAAATTCCCAAAATCAGTAGATTTCTACTGCTTTTGCCAATTAAATTCAAACTTCTCAAGATCATTTCTAAATGATTTCCCCGAGTTTTAAGTGCTTCCAAGGCTTATAAGTCAAAAGATGGCCATCTCAGGGTCATACTTAAAGTTCTAGGGGTCAAAACTCGAAGATAGAATAACTTCACAAGTTTTGATCAATCTTCTGATAGGCAAGTGCGTAATTATTTTGGCAAAAACTCTAACAGCTTCTTGTCTTTTTCAGGGCTGCATGCTGATCTTGATTCAATGATAATATCAAACAAAGGCTTAATTTGTTGTTCAATTTTACTCATTCAATTCTGATTTCCATCAATCGCTCGATTCTAATGATCTTCCACTTAATGCTTCATCCTGATCACAATTGATGTAATAACAGCGTTTGAAACTTCTACTTGTATCCACCTTTGGATGCTCTTAGAGTTTTATAATTCATTATATATTACTCTGGACCCACATACTTGAGATCACGACAAACTAGATGACAACAGAGGATAGCAAACATTGATACAGGAAGATGACATTCTTGAAAGGAGTTTGGAGGAAAAAACTCAATTTGCCATGACATAAGGCACTATTGTAATGTTTGACGTATCTCTTTGCTTTTTATGTGCACTTCTCATCTTAGTGTGATAACACTTATCCGATAAAGTAAGGCTTTGAAAATACTCTACATGGATCTTAATCGATCCCTTGATTTCTTTGAAATGTTCTTTGATTAGTGCCTTAGCTTATAGAATAAGAGATGATTCATTTCAAATATTTTGAGGATTTGCTTAGAATGTGGAAGGTGGTATAGGCAAATGATGTTTGCCCCTAGTTGATTGGGATAAATGAAAGCTTAGGCAAACTCAATTCGCCCCTAGTATGGCAATGATATCTTTGAGGTTTCAGGTAAACATTCAAGTTTGCAAGGGTCAGGCACCGAGATCCAAGAAAGCTTGCCTACTTATCTCCAAGTGGGAGTCAGATCCAAAGTAGTTTGTCCAAGTCTTGAAAGAAGGTATTTGAGATGTGGTTGAGTGTTTCAGGAGTAGTGACCGAACCAAGTAAGTTGTCTACATATCCCTAAATAGGAAATCAGGACAAGCGTAGTTCCTCGAAGGCTGGAGGTTTTGAAAGAGCAAGGATTCAAGAATTGGGGAGGGGGGGGGGGGGGGTTTCAAGCTATATCATCAGACAGATTTTCTGAAGTAGGTCACTTGTGGTAGCCTATCAAGAAGTTGAATAACCCCTCTTTTCTTTCTTTTCTTTTGTTCTTTCTTTTTTTTTTGACACAGTCAATTCTTTTCACCTTTTCACTAGCCAGCCAATTTTACATCTCTTATCATACATCATATATGTTTTCAGAGCAGTATAAGCCCTTCAAATCTTTGGCTTACTTAAAGAAATTGCAAATCAAAGCTTTGGGATAATTCATGTTCCCGATTTCTCGATTTTCTTCATTTTCCTTCCTCTTCTTCGCTTCTTTCTTTTCTTTTCTCTCTAAAGTTTTGACTGGGTAAGATTAGGTTCTTGAAAACAATATGCAAAATTTTCTTTTTTTTCATGCTCTAACTTTTACCTAGGCGCCCTTTCGGGTTTTCATCCTAGCGAGCTTCTTTTTTTATTCTTTTGTGGTCTAACTTTTGCCTAGGTGCACTTTTGGGTTTTCATCCTATCGAACTTCTTTTTTTTTTTAAAGAATTACTTTATTCAAAATGATTGGCTACCATCAAGGACAACGTGTACATGGTCTGTAGTTTAGACAGGTTTGAATGGCTCACTTTTTTGGGCTCAAGATTTTGAAATGGGAAGATCAATGAATCAAGCTAGTCGCGAGTTACTATCAAGCATATCTTTCAAGATTTAAGCAAAAGTATCTCAAGGTTCTTAAAGTAAGACTAATCAATTCTTAGCTTTCTTCGGTGTCAGCACAAAATCAACTTTGATCCTCTCTGGATTCTTTTCAATGCAAAAATTTAACAGCAACGTATTTTTCACGATAATCAAAGAAGTGACAATTCAGCTTAGTGATTCTTTCATTCATGACAAGGTGCATCAAATCAAGAAATTCAAGAATTTATTCCATTATTTAGAGAGAGAATGATTGCAGTACTTGACATAGACTCAAACACAACTTAACGATAGACAGACTCGATTCAAATCATAAAATAGATTCGACTAAACTAGACTCGATTTGTTCTCAGGTAGAGTGTCACTCTAACTTGCTTATTCCCCTTAAGCACCCATTTGGCTTCAACAAGCAGTTGTTTTCGAACAGCATCATTCAATCATTTATTTCTAAGCTTCAAGCTTTCTATAATGCCCTTTCTGCCTTTTAAACACCCTCTGGATCTCCAAAAAATACTCAGCTAATAATTAATGGAGGTGGGAATCTATGGAAAAGGTGCCACAATCCATTCATGCCATGCAGTAATGAAAGCAATAATCGATGAAGATCGCAGAATTGAATCTCTCATAACCCCGATGGCATTGTAGACACCTAATTTTGACCACACTGATAGGATTTATAGTGGACAACGTCTTGGTGGATTCAATGATGAAAAGTATCTAGTGGAAGGTACTGGATTCCACACAATTGAAAGACCGAACTTCAGAAAGTGACTTCAAGCTCAGAAAAGCCCTTGTTCATGCATAAATCCCGATTTTGTCAAAATCGTCTCTCAGAACTCATATTCACTCAGGGTTATATGAATATTAAGTGTTCTAAATGAAGTATTCTAAGTATCTAGAGATTCAATTTTAAGGAAAAGTTCAAAATCGACCCACATTTGAAAGTAATTTTAAAAAAGGCGTCGTTCGATGTCAAAAAGACGATGAAAGTTTTAGAGGACTTTCGGGCTTCAATTGGACTTCAATTCTCATTTCCAAACCTCTTGGAATATTTTTATACTATAATTCAACTAGACAGCTTTCCAACGGTACCTAAATGAACAATTTCGGACACCAAAAAGCATTTTTGTAAAAATCTGGAAAAGCAGTGCATGCAATTTTTGAAATAAGGCTTGTGGGCAACCAGAGGAAGAGAAAACACAGGTGGCGGATCCCACATGTGGGGCGGAAGTTCCCTTAACTGCCACCTATAAGGGGTGTTCTCCATCACATTTTTTTGGTTCTAGACCCTTCTAGAAGGCTCCCACTGCGAGGAAATTGCCTAGAAATTGTGTTTAGGCACCTAAATGGCCATTTTAACCCTTTTCTACTCTCTGAAAATCCTATTTTAACCCTGTAGCTTAAGAGCTAAGTCTTCAAAACTCTATATATAGGTCCATATGAGATTATCTTTAACACACAAGAGATAGATAAGAGAGTACACACAAGTACATGCAAGATAATATACAAGATATAGAGGAATATACATAGAATTCAAGAGAGATTTCAAGAGAGTATAACTGAATTATAAATTAGAATTTCCTAAACTAATCTCAAGATAATAAGATTAGAAGGTTTTAACACCAATTGCCTCCCTCAACTTCCATGGATGAATGCTTGAAGAACACTTGAAGAAGAAGATCTTCAATACAACTTTGATTGGAAAATTGAGATTCCTCTAAGAGGTGAACACTATAAATCATCTCTAATTCCTATTTTATACATATAGATCTATAAGATTTGGATCTAGCTTAGTTTTATTTTATTTGTTAGATCACTCATCTTCTTCATCTCTTGTTCTTCACACACTCACATAGCTAGATCCAAATCTCTTTAATTTTGTTGATGATTCATAATTAGAGATTGATTTTCAATTTGATTTCCTTTTTCTATTCTAGTTTTAGATTCATGCATACATGATTATATATATATATGTATCTATTTTGAATTCTATGATGGTTTAGAAGTATGATCTATGAGAGGGATGATTCCTATGTTCATACCCATCTCTTGATTATTTCTATTACCTAGAATTCTTATTGAAATTCATCTCCAATAGGATATTTGTAAGTCCCTTTGATCCATGATCTAAAGTTATCCATAGAAATTTTGGGCTAAATTTATTGGAAATCATGATAGTCAAGTAGATCTATGAATTTGATCTCTTTAATAAGCTTCAATCAACACCTAAGATGTTTTCCTTACACTTTAAAATGAACTAGGTGAAAATTCAGCAAAACAAATTGGTTTTTTCTATAAAATTTGATCAATCAAAATCCATAGTTTGATGGATTCAAATTTTTTGGGTAAACTTTGATGAATTAGGTTTTATCCGGTCCATTTTGAGAACTTCTAGGATCCATATGCTATTTTTAGAAATTGTTTAGAAATCGGTTGACAGATTTGAACATAGTCTCTTTGTGCTTGAATTTCAAAAAATCTATAATAGTTATCGATGTTCCGCTTTTTGGCGATAATTCCTAACTCATGTATCTATATGCTGATGTAAAATTGTCAGCATACGATCGAGTTAAGATCGTTTTCTAAGCGTTTGAAGTTGATACAACTATTCTGGAATTTTCTAAGTTTGACTGCAATTATTACTATGTGTACAAAATGGTCATACCTTGATCACTCAACAACAACTGATGAACAAAACTTGGTTTAGAAATCATTTCGGATAATTGGATAAGTGATCAAAAGCTTAGATCTATTTGATTAACATGATTCATGAACTTCTATTATACTTCTATTGTGTTTTGCATTCATTTGTAAAATGATACCAAACTTCCATAATAATAGAGTCTGTTTAAAACAACTTTTCTGAAACCTTAAGTTCCTGAAATGTCCATGGGATTATTTTTGTCATAAACTATAATGAAATAGCTTTCTTTTGACACCAAATAGAGCTTCACATGATTCTTGTAGAATTAATTATGATTTTTACAAGAATAGTGGACAGTCCTAATCCACTGTTCCCAAAACTCTTATTTCTCAAACTTCAAAAATGGTTAAGAGATTCTACTTTTTGGAGAAGTTCCCTAAGACATGTATCTAACTTTCTGTAAAAGGGTTTTAACCCAGCTCATGTTTAAAACCACTTTTGATAGGATTCATTAGAGGTTGTTGAATCTGGAAATTTGATTGATGATATTTCTACTTGCTTTTCATGCATGACATATGTTTGCTTGTGTTTTTGCAATGCTTGTGTATTCCTTGGTGTCTTAGTGCAGAGAATTGAATGTCGTGGATCCGGACTTCAATTTGTGAGCTTGCCTCGTCTACATGTGGCGTAGTGCCCATGTATCGTGTACCTTCTCTATCCTTTCTTCTAGAATTTTTCTAGGTTCACAACTTTACAACGACACAAATTGCTTTAGGATAGTCTCCGTTTATATGATTATTTGTTAGAGACATCTTATCTAGGATTGTTACATTATTGCATTACACGTTTTCATTTCTTTTCGCTTTTTCGACTCCGCTTGAGTCAACCCAATGTAAGTCTTCTTGTTCCCTTTTGCATATCATGACATGTTTCCTTTATTTTCATCGGTTCCGGGAAGGACTAGCCACTGTAAGTATACTTCTCTCTCGTCTTGCATGTGCATCCGACTTCTACTTGATTTAATTTCTTGAAATGATTTTTATTAGATGTTCCCTTTTGACATGTATATACTATCTAGTATGTTTGAGGAAACAACACATATTATGAATTAAAAACAAGGATATTTGATTCAAGGCCTACCATTCGGTGGGGCGAGGAGGGGGTGCTTTAGTCCGGCTTGGGCTTCTTCCCCTCTCGTACCAAGACCCCCGAACCTAGTTTCTGGAAATGAAGCATGAGTAATCTTATTCAATTTTGGGCGAGTCAAACTTGGGTTTCCTAATTCCCGATAAAAATTAGGTAGCGACTCTTTGTCTCGAGGACCACGTGAGGAAGTTCTAGTTTCCCTCAAAGTGTGCTCCCTTGGGATCCGTCCCGGGACACTATCGAGGGAAGACGCTAGGACGACCGAGCTGCACGTGTCCACAGGCTTCCTCAGAAGTGTCCTGCTATAGCCATACTGCCTGGTTACTCGATATGGGATGGAAAATTTGGTAGCATGTAAACCAACAAGTCATAACCCGCTTCGCCCTGGAAATTTAACAGTAACCGAACAATAATCCCAACGAGAACAGACCCAACGGATGTCCTCGATGGTGACATGGCCTAGCCAAACGAACTAAACCTCAGAATTGCTGAAAAATCTGTACCTCCCTCAAATCCAAGGAAGGGATTCTACAGAGACAGCGAGGGTATACTAGTAAACTGAGCCACTCAAGAAGCCAAGTTTGTAGCACTAAAGGGGCACCAGAAAGGAGTACTGTCCCATCAGCATGTTGAAGGAAAAACAGGGTTAAAATTATTTTTAAACAGGCAGCAAAATGATTGAGTTTCAAAAACTTATTGGTAAGCCCTGATCTACTACCCGTTAATTCTATAGATGCGTACTAACAAGAGGGAGAAGAAATATAGCTCAGGTCTTCAACCCAATTCTGAAATCTTCAACCTTGGTGATGTAGCAGCCTCCACTATCTTGTCATCACCCTTCTAACTCCTGCGGATGCTTCCCGGAGAGACTAGAGATGGTGGGATCTCTAACAATGAGGATAGCAAGGTTTTGGAAACCCTAAATAGGTTCTGCAACTTTCATACATGAAAACAATGATTACTAAACCCTGTACGGAGCTGCCCTATTTATAGATTTCCAAAACTGACTTTAACCTTCGACCGATCGAAGTGGCTTCGATGAATCGAACGTTCGATCGATCGAACTACTTTCGATCGTTCGAACCTACTTAGACTTCAATCGATCGAAACCTGTTCGATCGATTGAACATGTCATGACAAGATCCTCTTGTACCTTTCCAAGCATCCTAGCGGAGCTAAGAGTGGGACCTCCTAGGCTCTTTATTGTTGGCTCAGATCAGTTGTTGATTCCCATGACCAAACTCTTTGATCATTAAACTAACCAACTGATCAGTTAACATTTACTCCACTATAAAACGATAACTGAACTCCAACGCAAACGAACATATCAAGCAATAACTAGATTTGTATGTTGTACTAATGTCCCTCTACCTTCAGCATTCATAATCATATTCAGGTAGTCAGATAACTGTTACTGTCAACCAGAATCATGAATACTTCTTGTATTCCTTGAGTCCGATTCACCTCTCATGATTACCAAATATGTTGATAACTACTTATCAACATGACTACAGTTCTCAGTAATCAACTTGGTGACAATCTAAAGGGAATGCTTACTCTGAATTAGAGGGTAGATTCTATCTTGACAATATATGTTCACAACCCTATGAACATGACATACCCAAGATACCCAAGTATTGATCTTTCATAGACCTCACTGATTGGTAAGTCAGGACAGTCATATCCACAGTCTGTGTCCATAATTGTTTCAAGATTAAGAACACATACCTTGTACAAGTTATGAGTTCCTATCGATTGTTTGACAGTCTTGAGTGTCAATAGGAAAGCTCAGGTCCGTCAATGCACTATAAGCACTAGCATATTAACTAAGAGTCACACTCTAGTGATTGAGATTCATCGCTCCATCCAGTGGTAGTTAATCATGCTATAGTGTATACTTGATGAGATATCCAGTCTCATTATCCACTGTGACAAGTTATAAGTATCAAAGAATAGTAATCGTATCTCACTTGTATGTATCTCATACACACACAAATTACTTACTATGTTACTTAAGGATTAACAATCATCTCATAAAAGAAACATACACAATGAAATGTAAAGCTGATATCCATACATTAAAATGTCAATGTCTTATACATAAAGTAATGGTTTGAGGGCACAAATCCAACAAACTCCTACTTGTACTCACAACCATACAGGATTACATCTGAGTCGTACAGCATCTAAATGACGATCAATGACCTTTTGTGGCAAGGCCTTTATAAACGGATCCCCAAGATTGTCAGAGGTGGCAATCTTGCAGATAGTCACATCTCCACGTTGAGCAATATCTCGAATTAGATGATAGTTCCGCTCTACGTGCTTTCCCTTTCCGTGGTTTATTGGCTCCTTGGACTGAGCCACTACCCCACTATTATCATAATAAAGTGTAATAGGTGACAGCGACACTGGTACCACCTCGAGCTCCAAAAGGAACTTCTTGAGCTAAACAGCTTCCTTTGCGGCTTCACAAGCAGCCACATACTCAGCTTCTGTAGTTGAGTTAGCAATGCATTTATGCTTAATGCTCCTCCAACTGACAGCACCACCTCCTAAGGTAAAGAGATGTCCAGATGTTGACTTTCTTGAAT
The DNA here is from genome assembly GCA_033977485.1 of Hydrangea macrophylla. Classification (NCBI taxonomy): domain Eukaryota; kingdom Viridiplantae; phylum Streptophyta; class Magnoliopsida; order Cornales; family Hydrangeaceae; genus Hydrangea; species Hydrangea macrophylla. Next base: position 56,897,936 of record CM066997.1, on the reverse strand, counting down.
CTTTATCTGACATAAGTCCGAGTCAGTGTATCCCACTGGAATTAACTCACTACCTCCGTACATAAGCATGTAATCTTTAGTCCTTCTCAAGTACTTAATAATGTGCTTAATGGCTGTCCAGTGTTCTGGACCTGGATTCGATTGATATCTGCTGACCATGCATATGGCAAAGTAGATATCTGGTCTAGCGCACAAGATTTCCCACTGTCGAAGCATAGGGAACTCCTGCCATGCGGTTCCTCTCCTCCTGTGTCTTTGGACACTGGTCCTTGGAGAACGCCAAACCATGCCTGAAAGGTAACAAACCTTTCTTTGAATTATCCATTGAAAATCTAGTTAGCACCTTATCGATATAACCAGCTTGAGATGATCCCATTACTTTAGCTTATGATATCGAAAGAGCTTTATTCCAATAATATAGCTCACCTCTCCTAGATCCTTCATATCGAAAGTACTAGCTAGCCAAACCATGACCGTTGACAATTTTGCTACATAATTTCTAATGAGTAGAATGTCATCAACGTAAAGCACAAGAAAAGCCACCCCTTTCCCTTCACACTTCTTGTATACACAAGGTTCATCCAGGTTCTGCATGAAACCAAACGACTTAACTGCTTGGTCAAATATGATGTTCCAACTTCTGGATGCCTGCTTATGCCCATAAATGGACTTTCGCAACTTGCATACCAAGTTACCATTCCAACCAGCTATGAACCCTTCTGGTTGTTGCATATATAGATGTCCTCCTAAAGATTGCCATTCAAAAATGTAGTCTTGACATCCATCTGCCTGATCTCATAATCTAGGCATGCAGCAATGGATAGGAGTATTCTGATGGACTTGGGCATGGCTACCAGCGAGAAGGTTTCCTCATAGTCAATGTCCTCCCTCTGAGTATAACCTTTCGCTACAAGCCTGGCCTTAAACGTCTCAACCTTTCCATCAGATCCTCTTTTCCTCTTGTAGACCCACTTACAGCCAATGGGTTTAATATTGGCTGGAAGTTCTACAAGATCCTAGTCCTGATTGGAATCCAAATTCAGCCTTCAGAGGTTTAATCCAATTAGCTGAATCAACATCATCCATTGCCTCTTCGTATATGGCAGTATCAGATTCATATTCTATGGAGACAGCTTCAAAAACTTCTCCTAAGAACATGTATCTATCATGCTGGCTGATAATCCTCCCACTACGACGAGGTACCGGTGCGGAAATGGGTAAAGAAGTTGTATTTTCTTAAATTACATTTTTATCAATTGCGGGCTGGACTGAGGGTTCTCCTTCTATCTCTCTAAGATCTATCCTTCCCTTAGGTTTATGGTTTATGATATAATCATCTTCCAAGAAAATAGCATTTGTACTAACAAACACTTTCTGTTCTCTTGGATCATAAAAATACCATCCATAAGTACCCTTTGGATACCCTACGAAGTAACATACTTCCGATCTATAATCCAACTGGCTCATCTTTCCTTTCAGTACATGTTCCGAACACCCCCATATCTAGAGATGTTGCAAAGAAGGCTTGCTCCCAATCCACATCTCTCATGGTGTCCTAGGAACAAATTTGCTTGGTACTAGATTTAGTATGTATGCAGGCAGCGGTTTCCAAAGTATAACCCTAAAGAAATAATGGTAACTCCGAATAACTCATCATTGACCTAGTCATATCTAAAAGGTCCGATTCCTTCTCTCCGCTACACCGTTCTGCTGAGGCGTACCAGGTGCAATCAACTGTGACAGAATCCCATTCTGTACAAGGTGATCAGTAAACTCATTAGATAGGTACTCGCCACCTCAATCAGATTGAATGGCCTTGATATGTGTTCCTAATTGCTTCTCCACTTTAGCCCTAAAAAACTCTTTGAACCTTTCAAAGGCTTCAGACTTGTACTGCATTAGGTACACATATCCATACCTAGAGTGGTCATCAGTAAATGTTATGAAATACTCATAACCACCCCGTGCTCTAACATTTATTGGTCCACACACATCAGTATGAACTAATTCCAACAATGCATTGGTCCTGTTGCCCTTTGCGGGAAAGGGACTTTTGGTCATCTTACCCTCTAAACAAGACTCGCAGACTTCCATTGCTTCCAGAACCAAATCGCCTAAGACCCCTTCTTTGACTAGTCTGCCAATCCTATTTAGATTGATATGGCCAAGCCTCATATGCCAAAGCCTTGTTAGATTAGTAGAAGGTTCTTTTCTTTTAGATGGTACAGTTACCATTGAGTTATTAAGTTTCATACAAGAGACTTTAGAAATATTGAGAGTAATCACATACAAGCCATTAGTTTTAACACTATAATATATAAAAGAACTATTTCTTTTAATGACAACTTTTGTTCTAAAATAAAAAGAATAACCATTATTCGATACATTTGAAACTGAAATTAAATTACGTATCATTAAAGGGACGTAAAGTACATCTGATAAAACTATTGTCTTATTGTCCAAAAATTCTAAAACTACTACTCCTATAGCAACCGCGGAAACGGTTGCATTGGAACTCAGAGTCAGCACGATCTCCCCATCACTGCATTTCCTGGTTGATCTCAACCCATGCAATGAATTACAGATATGGTTCGTCGCACCAGAATCAATGCACCAAGTGTCTGAAGTATTCGTAATAAAACTTACTTCAATTACATGTGATTCAATCATACCTTCAACTCTTGTAGCTAAGAATTCTGGACAATTCCTCTTCCAGTGGCCCTCTCACCACATTGGAAACACTTTTCTTTACCTTGGCCACCCACCTTTCCTTTGCCCTAACCTTTTTCCCTTAGATTTTGCAATCTTAGGGACCGGTCTAACACTTGGACCACCAGTGCCAGCCTTCTTCTTCCCTTTCTTTCCTTTCGGCATAGATCGGAAGAGGAAGAACTTTTCTCAACTTTCAAAACGTTACCCCCAGGTTTGATCACCCCTTCCGCTGCTAGTAAAGAACTCATTAATTCACTCATTGAAAAATCCATTTTATTCATATTAAAGATTAATTTAAATTGAGCAAATGACGACGATAGCGTATTGAGGATCATATCAACTTGGTTCTATACATCAATGTTGGCACCTAGGGTCTCCAGCTCGTTCAATTAACCAATCATTTTTAACATATGTTCTATGACAGGAGTCCCTTCCGACATCTTAGCACTCATTATCTTTTGCATAGCTACCTATCTGGCAGGCCTGCCATGCTCCTCAAACATCTTTTTTAAGGATTTGATAATGTCACTGGTAGAATTGTTCGGCTGGAATTAGTATTGCAACACACCAGCCATGGAGGTCAGAATGTAGCAACGGGCCATTCCATTCAACTTCTTCCATTTGTCGAACTCGCGTCTGCCAGTTACTGAAGCATTTGCCACAGGTTCTTCGAGGCATATGGTGGTGAGGACATATATGTGATCCTCCGCAGCTAAAACGATGTCAAGGTATCGTTTCCATTCTGTGTAGTTATTTTTAGTTACCTTGTTTTGAGTGAGTATGGTGGCAAGTGGACTAAAAGTAGATCCAGACATTATGATTTACTGAAAAAATCAAAAGACAAAATAAATATGGATATCAGATTTTGACAGTTTGAAATAAAAGAATCCTTAAAACTCTTATTTTAAAAACAAAGTCGCCAGAATATTGAAATGAAAGAATAAAGCCTCCGTATGGTGGTTGACGACATCCTATTGACGCGTTTTCTTATCACACCCAAGTGTAGGTGATCGTACAAGTAATAAAGTTCTGGAAGTCCAGATCGAACCCACAGGGAACGGAATAAAATTTTATAAAGTTAAGCAGATAACTATTTTGTCACTACAAAGAAAATAAAAGATGATGAATTTTTGTGGGGTTTTACTAAACTACTAATTTTTATATGTTTGCAATAAAAGTAATTAAAGCTATTTTTTTCCTAATTAGTTTATGGTAAAGATTTTAACAGTGCAAAATAAATTAACTAACATACTAGTAAGAAAAGGAAGAAAAATATATATAAGCTAAATTTTTGTAAGATAAACTTTTTAGATTTAACAATAGCGAAAGATGGAAATAATACAGATATTTAAGCAAAACTATTATAAAACAGGAAATATTAATTAACTAGGGGAAATGATTTAAAGGAATTGGGAATATGCAAACCAACACTAGATCCCACAACTTTTGTGCATTTAAAAAGCATTTGGCATTTAAGACCGCATAGTCATTCTTTATTTAAAAATAAACTTTCACTAGTCAGGGTCATATCAAGTGTGTCAGGTTTGATATGAAACGACGTCGTTTGGTTTAAAGAAAAATAAAGAGGCAATTGGGCAGTAGCCAGGTTCGAACCGTGCCCCGCCGCGGACGTGGGTTATTCGGCGTCCAGTCCCCACCACTCTGCCACTACACAATTGCCTATCCATTATTGGATAGAAATATATATAAACACATATTTGAAATATTAACTTTGTCATATGAGTTGTTTGAGTATGCTAGGTGTTTTTTATGACAAAAGGCATAGTTTGACAATCCACATAATTAGGCTTTTTATTTCAAATATGTACTCAATATAGCCATAGTATATAAACATGTTAAATTGTCATAAACTATAGATACATAGATATTTTTGGCCATAAATGGAAAAATAACTCATCTAGATAAATTTGCCCATTTAAGTTTAGTGCACAGAAGCTGTGGTTTCTAAGTTTTTATTACATATCCCCAATTAAAGTTTTAGCCTACCATTTTGGAATTGAAACTGTTATCAAAATAAAATTAAAAGATAAGTTAAATAGATGCACGCAATCACCGTCCAATTAAAATTAAAGTTGTAAAACCAAGGTAAGGGTAAAAACTAATATTATTATATTATTTTCTTTACTTAACATGAACTGGGTTGAATTTGTGGAATCTGCAAAATAAGAAAGTTTAGTACAACTAGACTTATAAAATATAAGTAAATGGAAATACTGAACCAAAAATAAAATACTAAACCTTTAACTTTGGATTCTTGTGGGGTCACAGTGGTTGAGCTCCAAGAACACAAATAAGGTCAAACTAAATCCTAATCTACTTTTGGAGTGAGATATGGGTGGGGTGTACTTTTGGACTTTAGTAGGTGATTATAACAACTACGTGGCTAAGAAATTTGGCATTTAATTGCAAAATCTATCTTTTAGTGAATGAAAATATTGCTATAAAAACTAAAAAATTGGGGTTTCTAACTATTTTAGGGGGCAACTATAAGTACTACTAGACTAGAAATATTAGATCTAATTTTAAATAGGAATATTTTACTGCTACAAATTGACAAAGGTCATACAAGAAAACAAATATTTTAAATTTAAGAAATACAGTACACAAAGTTTTGCTACATATTTTTGAACATAAAATCATCAATTACATAAAAGTAAAATTTTACAACTACTAGAACTAGAAAAGGCAAAGAAAAACTAAAGTTTCCTATTTCTAGGGACAATATAAAGTGCTCACATAATAACCTCCCCTAAACTATTCTCTCCAAACTGTGATTGTGAAAAGCTGTGTTGTCGTGAATTGGTGTGTTGAGTGTTGTTCGTTTGGCTTCGTTTTTATAGACGAAATTTTTATGTAATCGTCACTGCGTTCATCAGCGTATTTGCTATTTTCTTCGCTGCGTCCAATTTTTCTTCGTTTTCTGACAGTTCCTGATCCTGCAGCCAAAGAAGAAAGAAAAAAAAGAGAGAGGGAGAGAGAGAATGAAAGTGAAAGGAAATAATAATAAAAAAATAACAAACATCCAAAGCTTGGATGTTTGCAGTGCTTTTCGTTTTTTTTTTTTTTTTTTTTTTTTGAGCTACCAAACAGTACAATTACTGTTTGGTTACTATTTATCTTTGACTAAAAAAAATGAATATATTATAGTGTGGTTGCTACTTCTTTCCTCCCCTTTATTTCACTTTATTTTTACCTAAACATATAAAATGTGTAAAAACAAATAATTACACGCATTTAAGTGACATCACTGTTAAATTATATAAATTCAAATATGCGTGTAAAACTAGGAATTTGGGGGATTAAATGCGTATTGTGTCTATTATATTGGCACATAAATATACAATATTCAATGTTTATCACACCCCTCAACTAACTTGTTGCTAGTCCCTAGCAATGAAGTGAAAAGAGAAATTGTTCTAGAAGTTTTATTAAAGAGTAGGAATAAACTAAGGAAAATAAAATTACCTAACTCACTGTCGCAGGAATCGCGATTGCATTTAGCGTATGTAACAAGCCGTTAAACCCCTAGGTTACCCCTAGTGGACGAGTGTTGTCTCGTGAGGGTTTGCAGTGAATATACCCACAAAATTCATAATTTTTTTTTTTTAAATGTAAAAATAAAGTGAAATAAAAATAAAGGTAGATTTTCTCCTTTTACAATAAATAAGGATAAATTTGACAATAAAATGAAATTTTCAAGTATGTAATAATAATGCAACACATATACTCACAGTTTTGTCAATGGTAGCATTTTTTATACTCTTTAAACTCACAGTGTGTACTTGAAAAATCAAGCAACTGATCTTAATTTCAAAGTTTACATAGTCAATAGCAGTCATAAAACTTGTAGTTTTAACTCAAATCTCACTAGGATTTCACTCTTTTAAGGAGAAACTCTCAGAAACCGGTGTAGAGAACATCTTACTTGGTAGAGAAGCAAAGATAGAGGAATTGCTTCCATTTTTTTTTATGACTCAATATATAAGTATTTGGAGTACAATAAGTCTCATGAAAGAATACTTAGCATTAGAAGAGCGATCTACCGTGGAGAACATCCTTATCACTTAAATTTAAAAATCAATTTCTTTTTAAATCATTAGGACTTTGACTGGTAGGTTAGAAATTAAGATGAGTAGGAGATTTGGGGTGTATTTGTTCTAAGCATGTGATTGGAGTGTTTGCGCAATTCATTCCAACCTCTTCTTTTCTTCTCCTTTTTTATCATATGTACATTTTTTTTTTTTTTTTTAGTTTCTCATTTTTTTTTTTTTGAAATCAACTCCTTTCTTTCTTTACCACTTCTTACAATATTAATACAGTCCAATCACATACCTGGATATAGAAGTGAGGTTTGTACTCCCAGGTGGAGTAAGGAATGATTTGGATAGAACTGAGAATAAGGTAATATTAGGTGAAGGGGGGTGCATTTGAAAGAAAAGATGGCCTAAATCATTTTTAAAAATAGATTGACTTTGTTCATTTAAGCAATTTAGACGTTCTAATGGTAAATCCTGAACGTTCTCTTCTAATGATCAGTCAAAGAAAAATAATGAGACTTTCAACGAGTGATATGATAAAGAGAATAAAATGAGACTGAAAAGAATAGTAACCCTCATAAAGGAAGATTGGCACAAAAGCTCACATGGGTTAATTAGTTTCCACTACTTGTCTTTAAACTGCATAGTTTATGCTTACTCATCCATTTAGATTCAGTAAATATTTTCACACTGTTTCAAAATGTTTAATGTTTAAAGAGTTTCTAGTATTTGAAAATAGTAAAACATGTGACAATGTGTTGTATGCTATTAACATACCCAAAATAACATTAATGTGTCAAATTTATCTTATATAAAGTAAAAGAAAAACTTCTGAAAAATCCTAAGCATATCCACTAAGTTGGATACATATATGGTGCAACTAGTATCCTCTGCACCTATACGAAAGAGGCTACGCAATCCGGAGCGTCCAAGTTGTCATGATTACCCATCCACCTCTAGTAAAAGAGATGGATCTAGAACCACTAGCAAGCTAAAAACATCAGTAAGAGGCTAAGAGATAACTCTGGCTTTACTTAGTTTTTCACTACCTCTAGGGACATTCACCGCACTAGACATATCTGGTGATGCTTGGATCATGCAAATTACTCCTATCGAACCAGCTAATGAAAGCCAGATGTACACGTAGGATCATTTTAAAGTCTGACCTGACTGAAAATTATTGACTGTACAAAAACTAAAAATAAAAATAAAAAGAAATGAGGGATGGGAAAACAAAATTTATTTGGGTATCAAAGGATCCAGTCCTCTTTCTCAACCAAAATTTTCTTTTGTTTTGATTTGAATTGTCTTTTGTAGCAGTAGTAAACTTTAAAAGATGTACCATTGTGAGCAATTAAACCAGGACATTCTTCTCTATAACAATTCAAACACCATCCTAACCTTTTAGCTTTCCTTTTGATGGCATAAAGGCTAGTGCCAGCAAAGGGTTTCTTCTGCTCAGAAACAAGTGAGCAACCCATTAACGTCTGGTCATCGACTATTGGATCCATTTTTTATACTCTCGGCCAACAAGAGAGGCTAGACTCAACCCTCCACTCCTTTCAACTATCAACTAAGATCTAATTAAAGAGAGCTTAGAGGGTGTGGGTGGGAATTTTATTTAAAAACTAAAAATATTTATATACAAAAATACATATAAATATATACATTCAGAAACAATTTTTTATTTTTTATTTTTTTTTAAACAAAAAAAAAACTAGAAAACTACATTTTTCTCTCTCTTTTTTTTTTTTTTTTTTTTTTTTTTTTTTTAACAAGGGCAACGCAGAATTATCATAACAGCAATTAAGAAAATGATAAGGTAAAGTTCAAAATACATAAGACCAATAGCTATTGCGTCGTCCATTTTTTTTTATTTTTTATTTTTTACAAAGAAATGGAAAAATATCACCTGTCACTAGAAAATCTGAAAACCTGGTAGGGCCGTCGATCGAGTGATATTTCCAAGCTTCTTTGGTGCGTGGGTACCTACAACTTATGGATATCATTTTTGTTAAATAATTGAAAAGAGAGAAAATCAAAATTAAAAATAAAAATAAAAATATAAGCTGAATCGGAAAAATAGAGAATAAAATCAAAATCAAGCTTTTCTCTGGATTATAGATCTTACCTTTAGTGATCAGTAGAGTGGATCTTGATTTTAGATTGAAGAAAATAAAAAAAATGAAAAGAAAATGAGAGAGATTGAGAGATCGGGGGAAGAGAGTGCGAGAGTTGCAGAGAATGAGAGAGAGAGATCGCGGCGAGAGTGAGAGAAAAGAGAGGAAGAAGAAAGGAAAAAGAGAAAAAGAGAGATAGGGAAAAGTTTTTATGGTTCAAAGCCCTATATAAAGCCATTTTCTCTTTTTTCAGTGTATCTCTCTCTAGAGAAACTAAATTTTTTTTTTTTTATGAAATAAAGATAAAATAAATAAACAGGTGTTAATCGTGAAACCGTCCCTCCCAACTGAGTCTGACATTGTCCTCAATGAATGAGATGAGAAAAAGAAACTAAGGATAACACCTGTAATTAAAAGAAATACAAAAAAAAAATAATAATAATGACAAAGTTAACTTATAAATATAAAGTAAAAGTACTATCACTGTTTTGAGATAAAGTTATCAAGAATTACTGTACTATTGATCTTTTGAACTGCAGTTTCAAAGGATCGATCTTGTATTCAAATTTTGCTATCTAGCAGTTTCAGCAACATGGTTTTTAAACCAGCAATACTTCTAGTATGCCTTTTTATTTTGGACTGTAATGGGATAGTTTAAACATACAATTTAGTACATTTATTAGATAGCAATACTTGAGATTTGTAAGACTTGATAAAAATCAGAACTCATAAAATAATAAGTGCAAGTGATTCTGATACTAAAAACACAGTGATGATTTTTAAAATTTTTTTTTTTTTTATTTATATATAAAAGAAAAGTACAATTACAATAAAAATAAAGACAGGAATTTTATTTTAACATATCTAGATGTTGACTGGGATTATTGCTCATGAAAGATGATCATTTCGAGGTCTAGGACAGTAGACTCGAAACCTCAGGTGGATGTCATAATCACAAACGTCGGAGTCATCATATACTGTTATTTCCATGAATATACTATATCTGACAATGACTCTTTCAGGCATGAATTGTTCAATGAAGACAGGGATTAGAGATGTCCCCCATTCGAGTAGGAAAAAGAACCAATCCCTTTGAAAGGCGTACCTTAACATTTCCCCGTTAACAACTCTTGTTAACAAACGCCCCCATCCAAAAATATTGTCATTATCATCATAAATGGGGAATTGTACTAGGGATGTTAAGTATCGCTCCCACTCATTTTCTTCATATTCATGATATAGTTCTTGGAACACCTCATATTGAGCTTGTTCCCACTCATCGTAGTTGGTGCTAATGTTCTGCCAATCATCTAATCCATCAAATATTGGCTCACCATCCCACTCCCTAGGTTGGTCAGGTTCCACTAAATAATCAATTTCTTCATCAGTGTCATGAATTCTATCGACACACCTAGCATAGAACATTTCATCCTCGTCAGAGTCCATGAGATATTCAAATCTTGGGGGTGTATCATCATCTGACGAAGTTCTATCCTCTGGAGGATAGTTGTTATTGTTAGACGAACTGGCATGGTTTATACTCATTCTTGCAGTTCTGCGATGATTAGATGGGTTCATATCTCTTTGTTACCTGTAACATCAGATAATATGTTATAATTCCTGAAAAATATTAAATAGTAAGAAAATAAAAAAATAAAAATAAATAAAAATAAAATTCCTACTATGTACAATTCTAATCACGATTTATGAATTTAAGAGGTATCACAGTTGGGGTCCTCCAAAGGAAAGGACTCCAATTCAGTTTCAAAATCTCCTAAGAATGGTTTTAATTTATGCCTACTGACTTTAAATGTATTACCATCTTTAGGGTCTTCAATCAAGATAGTTCCATAAGGATAAATATTTTTTACAATATATGGACTAGTCCATCGAGATTTCATTTTTCTTTTAATAAGATGCAGTTTTGAGTTATATAATAGAACTTTTTGCGCGGGGGTAAATCTTTGATAAACAGGAGTATTAAGACATTTTTTTGTAGAGTACCCCATCATATGACATGTACTGCAAAGTTCTAATTTATTTTTAGATAGAGGAGGATTAGTTTTCTCCAGTTTAACAGATATAAGCTTACGAGTTAATTCTTCAATTTTCATGACTAATTCATCTTCAGTTTGTGATTGCTGTGATTTTTTAGCCTTTTCTTTCCTAACATTTTCTTCTTTTTCCTTTTGTGGAGCGTCTTTGGTAAGCCAATCAAAATATGATTCAGCTTCGTCAGCATTTTTAAAAAATTCCCCTTGATACATGGCTTCAATTATTTCCCTTGACTCTGGATCTAATGTTTCATAGAAGTAATTAATTATACGCCATTTTTTAAATCCATGATGTGGACAGGTTTGTAGGAGATCTACAAAAAATTCACAGTCTTTAATGCATGGTTCCTTCTCTTTTTCAGTGAAAAGTTTATATTCTCGCATCAAGCAATAAGTTAAATTCATTTGATAGAATTTATTTAGAAATGCATGATTCATATCTGGCCATGAAGTTATAGATCCAGGGTGGAGAGATAAAAGCCAAGATTCAGCTTCATCTTTTAAAGAAAAAGGAAAAAGTTTGAGATAGATTATCTCAATAGGACAAGTTTGATCAGCAAACGTTTCACAAACTTCTTCAAATTCACGAATATGGACATAAGCATATTCTTTCTTAATTCCGTGGTAAGTTGGTAAGCACGGTAGCATGTTATATTTAAAATGAAAATTTCCTGTATGTCTAGGTAGTGTGATGCAAGAAGGAGTGATGATTTGTTCTGGCATAAATATACCACGTAAAGACCATCGCTCACGTTCTGATAAAACAGGTTGTGGTATATTATTCCCATGATCATTATGAGTATCATCAGTTATTCCTTCCATGCCTTCTATTTCAGTCATGATTCTAGGAAAATGTATACTAAATGAATCAGTAGAAATTTTAGAATTATGTGGTACTTGATATAAAGCCTCAGTAGTATCTAAGGACATAAGAACTAAAAGAAAAACTAAGTGATAATAATATTATTATGATTATTATTATTATTAGCTAAGTAAAAAAATAAAGCTCTTTTTTTTTTTTTTATATATATATATATTTTCTATTTTTATGGTTTTTTTTTTTTTTAGAAGATGCACAAGTACATATATATATTTATATATATTTCACAAGGAAAGAAATTATATATAGTTTTTTTTTTTTTTTTTAATTTAATATATTTTTTTTATGTTATCATTTTTTCTTAAAAAGAAAACTAGTTTATTTATAAGATAGAATATGTATATATATATAGATATAGATATAGATATAGATATAATAGGAAAAATAGTTTTAAACCTAACTTTTTTATTTATTTATTTTTATTTAATAACAGGTCCCCGGCAACGGCGCCAAAAACTTGACGACATCCTATTGACGCGTTTTCTTATCACACCCAAGTGTAGGTGATCGTACAAGTAATAAAGTTCTGGAAGTCCAGGTCGAACCCACAGGGAACGGAATAAAATTTTATAAAGTTAAGCAGATAACTATTTTGTCACTACAAAGAAAATAAAAGATGATGGATTTTTGTGGGGTTTTACTAAACTACTAATTTTTATATGTTTGCAATAAAAGTAATTAAAGCTATTTTTTTCCTAATTAGTTTATGGTAAAGTTTTTAACAGTGCAAAATAAATTAACTAACATACTAGTAAGAAAATGAAGAAAAATATATATAAGCTAAATTTTTGTAAGATAAACTTTTTAGATTTAACAATAGCGAAAGATGGAAATAATACAGATATTTAAGCAAAACTATTATAAAACAGGAAATATTAATTAACTAGGGGAAATGATTTAAAGGAATTGGGAATATGCAAACCAACACTAGATCCCACAACTTTTGTGCATTTAAAAAGCATTTGGCATTTAAGACCGCAGAGTCATTCTTTATTTAAAAATAAACTTTCACTAGTCAGTGTCATATCAAGTGTGTCAGGTTTGATATGAAACGACGTCGTTTGGTTTAAAGAAAAATAAAGAGGCAATTGGGCAGTAGCCAGGTTCGAACCGTGCCCCGCCGCGGACGTGGGTTATTCGGCGTCCAATCCCCACCACTCTGCCACTACACAATTGCCTATCAATTATTGGATAGAAATATATATAAACACATATTTGAAATATTAACTTTGTCATATGAGTTGTTTGAGTATGCTAGGTGTTTTTTATGACAAAAGGCATAGTTTGACAATCCACATAATTAGGCTTTTTATTTCAAATATGTACTCAATATAGCCATAGTATATAAACATGTTAAATTGTCATAAACTATAGATACATAGATATTTTTGGCCATAAATGGAAAAATAACTCATCTAGATAAATTTGCCCATTTAAGTTTAGTGCACAGAAGCTGTGGTTTCTAAGTTTTTATTACATATCCCCAATTAAAGTTTTAGCCTACCATTTTGGAATTGAAACTGTTATCAAAATAAAATTAAAAGATAAGTTAAATAGATGCACGCAATCACCGTCCAATTAAAATTAAAGTTGTAAAACCAAGGTAAGGGTAAAAACTAATATTATTATATTATTTTCTTTACTTAACATGAACTGGGGTTGAATTTGTGGAATCTGCAAAATAAGAAAGTTTAGTACAACTAGACTTATAAAATATAAGTAAATGGAAATACTGAACCAAAAATAAAATACTAAACCTTTAACTTTGGATTCTTGTGGGGTCACAGTGGTTGAGCTCCAAGAACACAAATAAGGTCAAACCAAATCCTAATCTACTTTTGGAGTGAGATATGGGTGGGGTGTACTTTTGGACTTTAGTAGGTGATTATAACAACTACGTGGCTAAGAAATTTGGCATTTAATTGCAAAATCTATCTTTTAGTGAATGAAAATATTGCTATAAAAACTAAAAAATTGGGGTTTCTAACTATTTTAGGGAGCAACTATAAGTACTACTAGACTAGAAATATTAGATCTAATTTTAAATAGGAATATTTTACTACTACAAATTGACAAAGGTCATACAAGAAAACAAATATTTTAAATTTAAGAAATACAGTACACAAAGTTTTGCTACATATTTTTGAACATAAAATCATCAATTACATAAAAGTAAAATTTTACAACTGCTAGAACTAGAAAAGGCAAAGAAAAACTAAAGTTTCCTATTTCTAGGGACAATATAAAGTGCTCACATAATAACCTCCCCTAAACTATTCTCTCCAAACTGTGATTGTGAAAAGCTGTGTTGTCGTGAATTGGTGTGTTGAGTGTTGTTCGTTTGGCTTCGTTTTTATAGACGAAATTTTTATGTAATCGTCACTGCGTTCATCAGCGTATTTGCTATTTTCTTCGCTGCGTCCAATTTTTCTTCGTTTTCTGACAGTTCCTGATCCTGCAGCCAAAGAAGAAAGAAAAAAGAGAGAGAGGGAGAGAGAGAATGAAAGTGAAAGGAAATAATAATAAAAAAATAACAAACATCCAAAGCTTGGATGTTTGCAGTGCTTTTCGTTTTTTTTTTTTTTTTTTTTTTTTTTTGAGCTATCAAACAGTACAATTACTGTTTGGTTACTATTTATCTTTGACTAAAAAAAATGAATATATTATAGTGTGGTTGCTACTTCTTTCCTCCCCTTTATTTCACTTCATTTTTACCTAAACATATAAAATGTGTAAAAACAAATAATTACACGCATTTGAGTGACATCACTGTTAAATTATATTAATTCAAATATGCGTGTAAAACTAGGAATTTGGGGGATTAAATGCGTTTTGTGTCTATTATATTGGCACATAAATATACAATATTCAATGTTTATCAGTGGTCAATGTTCGATCTTTCAATTTATTATGACTTGTCTGCTATGCAACTCTTGAAAAACAAGTTATGACTCCCGAACCTTTTTGATCTCTAAGTTTCTGAATAATGCTCCATGCGGGATCACTTATCCATAGCTTAGCTATTGTGTACCATTAACTAGGATCCAATCACAACCACCTCAGGTAGCGCCTCCGTGTGGTGGTCACCCTCTAACACGTCTGATTGATCCTATCCATAGTAAGTTCACATCTAGTAACCAATGAGTAGTGTACCCTCTGTGGGGAATGATCACCCCTGGCGAGGTGACATAGAATGCACTACTCATCTTACAATGAACCGTTAATGGAAGATTATGGGTGTTATTAATAAGACCCTCTCCCACTAGAATTGGTAAATATGGATTTTGCTTTTTAAAAAATTGTTTCCACACATTACCCATGAACATCCAATGTTCACTAATGCGTTGAAAATGATTTTTGATTTTTATTTTAGAAAACTTGTTTTTTTTATAATGCATGTAGTAACAACATATTTAATACTCCAATCACAGATGAGCATATAAAATCGACAAAATAAAATTGAAATAAAAACATCCAAACGTTGCCTCTATCTCCCATGGCTCTATCTTCATAGAACCTCCTTCTTGGTTTGATAGCCTCCAGCTCCATCTTCATGAACAACGGCTTGCTCCTCCATCTTCTTGTGTTTTCTAATTCTATTACATTGGTCTTATGCTCTTTTGAAGCTTCCAATTTATCTAGAAATAGAAAACAACAAGAATAAAATAAAGAAGGCTAGGGAAACCGGTGCGACTTTCCTTTTCATAGGATTGATGTCGCCCTTTACATATGCCTTAAAATCAAACCAATATTAAATATAATTTACAATCATCCACCAACCACAAACATCTTAATACAAAATTAAAACTTTGATCTTGGTGCCATGGGAGATAGAAGATTAATCTTGATGCAAAAGGGTTAGTCATACGCACATCCATGCATATATAACAAATATGTGTAACTGTTGGAACCTCTAATTGATCTACACTGTGCAGAAACTCTTTATGCACTAAATTAGAACTCAAAATAGCATCTCACTTCTTTGTCACACTTCGAACGATCGACAAAGGTTCAATCTTTGATCGATTGACATAGTTCGATCGATTGAACTTTCAGTTTCACAGAAAGGTTTGAAAATTTTTACAGAATAATTTAAAAATTAAAGTATATATTTTAAAATCTTCAAAACTGTAAACTGACACCTAGATAGAGAAGTAGTCTCGATCGATCAAACTCAATTCAATTGATCGAACAAAACAAAGTTCAATCGATCAAAACCCTTTCGATCGCTTGAGAACAGACAAAGTTCGATCGATCGAGACTACTTTAATCGGTCGAATTCATCATGCATCCAATGCAATCATAGATTTGTATTCTGTTATGTAAACACTGCAAAAACAGATCTGTGATGATGTAGTTTCAAAACCAGTCCTAAAATCAACATACAAATCAAAACTAGTGTTCCAAAATGGATCTATAGATCCAAACAAGCGTGGCTCTAATACAAATTAAAGGAAAAACATGTTCAAATATTTTTTTTTAAACGCACTGCGGAAAGATTGAGTTTCAAAAACTTATTGGTATGCCCGGATCTGCTACCCGTTAATTCTATAGATACGTACTAACAAGAGGGAAAAGAAATATACCTTAGGTCTTAAACCCAATTCTGAAATATTCAACCTTGGTGATGCAGCAGCCTCCACTAGGTTGTCTTCACCCTTATGACTCCTGCGGATGCTTCTCGGAGAGACTAGAGATGGTGGGATCTCTAACAAGGAGGATAGCAAGGTTTTGCAAGCTCTAAATAGGTTCTACAACTTTCGTATAGGAGAAATGATGATTACTAACCCCTGTACGCAGCTAGCCTGTTTATAGATTTCCAAAATCGACTTTAACCTTCGACCGATCGAAGTGGCTTCTATCGATCGAACTACTTTCGATCGTTTTAACCTACCTAGACATCAATCGATCGAAACCTATTCGATCGATCGAACATGTCATGACAAGATCCTCTTGTGCCTTTCCAAGCATCCTAGCAGACCTAAGAGTGGGACCTCCTAGGCTCTTTATTGTTGGCTCAGATTAGTTGTTAATTCCTATGACCAAACTCTTTGATAACCAACTGATCAGTTAATGTTTACTCCACTATAAAATAATAACTGAACTCCAACGCAAAAGAACATACCCAAAGCGATAACTAGACTTGTATATTGTACTAATGTCCCTCTACCTTCAGTGTTCGTAGTCATATTTAGGTAATTGGATAACTGTTACTGTCAACCTAAATCATGAATACCTCTTGCATTCCTTGAGTCTCATTCACCTCTCATGATTACCAAACATATTGATAAATACTTATCAACAAGACTGTAGTTTTCAGTAATCAACTTGGTGACATGCTCAAGGGAATGCTTACTCTGAATCAGAGGGTAGATTCTATCTTGACAATATATGTTCACAACCCTATGAGCATGACATACTCAAGATACCTAGGTGTTGATCTTTTATAGACCTCACTGATTGGTAAGTCAAAGTAGCCATACCTACAGTCTGTGTTCATAATTGTCTTAAGATTGAGAACACGTACCTTATACAAGTTATGAGTTCCTATCGACTATTTAACAGTCTTGAGTGTCAATAGGAAAGCTCAGGTCCGTCAATGCACTATAAGCAATACCATATTAAGTAAGAGTCATACTCTAGTGATTGAGATTCATCACTCCATCCAATGGTAGTTAATCATGCTATAGTGTATGCCTGATGAGATATCCAGTCTCATCATCCACTATAACAAGTTATAAGTATCAAAGAATAGTAATTCATATCTCACTTGTATGTATCTCATACACCCACGGATTACTTACTATGATACTTAAGGATTAACAATCATCTCATAAAAGAACATACACAATCAAATGTAAAGATGATATCCATATATTAAAATGTCAATGTCTCATACATAGATTAATGGTTTGAGGGGACAAACCCAACACATGTGCTTACTCTAAACCCATTAGAGTTTCTGCTAGGGCCAACATCATAGGGTTTCATCGAGAACGAAGTCCACAGGCAACTGGTGTGAGGGCATGAGATGAAGAAGTAAACAGGAAGTGTGAAATCATAGCTAGTGTCAAGGCACCCCATCCAGATATGGAATGATCGAAATGTCCTCCCATGGTAGTACAATACCGGGCGAATAAACGAGGAAAATCAATCTCCTGATCGAAAATCATAGACTGGGCAATAGAAGGAGAACAACTGAGGAGTGATGATAGGTCCTTTACATAACTAGCCTGAATGGTGGGAAGGATCAGATCGGAGTAAGGGCTGAAATTAAGAATGGCACTAAATTTCTCAAATTGTGGTGAGATCTCTTGATGTCCAAATTGAAATACATGGAATTCAAGATCCCAACATCGAATGGCGGCACACATAATAACTTCTTCAAATTTCACATTTCTTAGCTGAAAGAGTGCAACGTTACTTATTTCTGTTAAAATTCAGGGAGTTCAATCCTTAGGTCCCTATCTTCTCTTCTAGTTTATTAAGGATTTTCAAATAATCAGATGTATTTATTGCAAAAGAATGAGATTTACAAAAGTGGATGGAAAATCAAAGATGGAAAATCACTTTCTTTTTTTTTTCAAAAACATTTTCTAAAATCAAAGAAATCTTTCTAAAAAGAAGTCACTTCAAGTTTCAAAATTCTAAGGAAAATAATTCTTTTCTTTTCAAAGGTATATTAGAGGCATCACACTCGTGTGTCGTATATGCAATGCTTGTGTAGTATATGCAATACAGATGAAATGCAATCTAACCTAAATGCAATGCACCTTAATCTAGCTTAGACCTAGAATATCAACACATAAACACATAAGATTCCTTAAGTATGCTAATCACCCTACTAATCCAATCATTATCCAAGGACTTTTGGCTTTGAAATTATTGATGGCTCATGTTTACAAAGTTGAATTTTTTTCATGAAAATCTTGAAAGAAAGGGAAATATTTGTAATTTTCGAAAGCACTGAGCCATCAATGCCTGAGGTATGAAATCATGATTCTTGAAAACAAAGGTATGAAATTTGAATTTCTAAAATCTGAGAGGAAAATTGAAATTGAATCATCAAAGTGTGAAATCATGATTTCTGAAAACCAAGGTAGGAAATTTGAAATTCTATAAAATCTAGGGAGAATTTTTTTAAAGAATTTTGTGAAAGTGAATTTTCAAAGCGAATTTTCAAAAGAAATATTCCTAGAATTTTCAAAAGTCTTGCGTTTTCCAAAGAACTGCTTGTATTTTAAAAATTTTCAAAAATCATCCTCGAATAATGATTGGATGTTCGGATAAAGACCATACTACCCTAGACGAATCTACCATACGAGGTTTGATGATGCCTTCAAATCCACATCCTCATCATCCACATAATCCCTTATGGGTAAACGTAAATAATTCATTACATCATCCTAATCAAAGATGATAATCAAGATCTTAATTAAAGGATTCTACAGAAACTATATCCAAAGGCTGGGTTTTAGTTTCATAAAGGATCCATTAGCAAGCTCAGCGGTGTGAGTGACCGGCTCTCCGTGGGTATTTCATTCACACATGGGCTCTATCTACAGCACACGGTATAAGGTTAACGACGACTACATGCTACCAAAGTCTCTTAACAAATGGAGGAAAAGGGGCCCTCCACCCTCAAGACAATGGTCTCAAGCAGTCGCAGTGAAAGAATAATGCAAGTGCAAATATAGGCAGCAACAACACGATTATTGAATTAATAATAAGGATATTTATTGGCTCAAGTCAAACCCTCAAAGAACAAGAAACCATAAGTTTCATGTTAAAATCTCCAGCAGAGTCACTAGATTGTGGACGCGTGTGGGTGGGGTTTTGTCGTTCCTTGAGTGTTTCTCGGGACGGATCCAAGGACCACACTTCAAGAACTAGAACTCCTCACTCGATTCTTGAGACAAAGAGTTGCCACCTAATATTTATTGAGAATTAGGAAACCAAATTTGACTCGTCGAAAATTGAATAAGGTTACTCACCCTTCATCACCAGAAACAAGGTTCAGGGGTCTTGGTACAAGAGGGGAAGGAGCCCGAATAGGACTAAAGCACCCCCTCTTTGACCTACCGAATGATAGGCCTTGTTTCAAATATCCTTGTTCTTATTTGCTAATAGGTGTTGTTTCCTCAATCATACTAGATAATATACACATGGCAAAAGGAACATCTTATGAAAATCATTTCAAGAGATTAAATCAAGTGTCAATCAAATGCACATGCAATACAAGAGGGTGGTATACTCACAGTGGCTAATCCCTACCGGGACCAATACAAATAAAGGAAACATGTCATGATATACAAAAGGGAATAAGAAGACTTACATTGTGTTGACTCAAGCGGAGTCGCAAAATGCAAAAGAAAGGAAACGTGTATTGCGATCATGCAACAATCTTAGATAAGACGTCTCTAATATATAAGCACATAAACAGAGACTATCCTAAAGGAATCGTGCCATTGAAAACAAAGTTGTAAACCTAGAAAAATTCTAAGAGAAAGGGTAGAAATAGTACATGATACATTGGCACTAAGCTACATGTAAATGAGGCGAACCCATAAATCAAAATCCAGATCCACGACTTTCAATTATCTGCACTAAGACACCAAGGAATACCCAAGCATAGATAAAATACAAGGAAACAAATGATATGCATGAGAAATGAGAAGAACATGTCATTAATCAAATTTCTAGTTTTAGTGATCTCTAATGAATCCTATCAAAAGTGATCTTAAATATGAGATGAGTTAAAATCCTTTCATAGAAAGTTAGATACTTGTCTTAGGGAACTTTTCGAAAAGGTAGGACCTCATTAGCATTTTTGAAGTTCGAGAAATTAGAGTTTGAGAACAGTTGATCTGGACGGTCCATTGCTCTAGTAAAAATTGTAATTAATTCTACAAACATTCTATGAAGCTCTATTTGGTGTCAAAAGAGTGCGATTTCATGTGATGATCATAAGGCCTATGAAAAATTATTTTAACCAAACTCTGTTATTCTAGAACTTTGGTATCATTTGACAAAGGAATGCAAGGCATAATAGAGGTTCATGAATCATGTTAATAAAGTTGATTTAGGCTTTTAATCTCTCATCCATTTATCCTAGATGACTTCTAAACCAAGCTTTATTCATCAATGGTTGTTAAGTGATCGAGGTATGACCATTTTGTATACATAATCATGATTGTAGTTAAACTTAGAAAATTCCATAATAGTGGTATCACCTTCAAACTCTTAGAAAACGATCTTAACTTGATTATATGCTCACGATACCTATTGTAAATTTTCTGAAATTCAAATACAAAGAGACTATGTTCAAATCTATTAACCGATCTCTCAACATTTTCAAAAAATAGCATATGGATCCTAATGATTCTCAAAATTGATCGAATGCAAGTTAATTCATCAAAGTTTACCCAAAAAATTTGAAATCCATCAAACTATGGGTTTTGATGGACCAAATCCTATGGACAAAACCAATCTGTTTTGCTGAATTTTAATTAAATCATATTTTTTTATGGAATTAAATCATTTTAAAGTGTGAGAAAAACATCGTAGGTGTTGGTTTATGTTTATCAGAGATGTCAAACTCATGGATCAACTTGATTATCATGATTTCCAGTCAATTTAGCCCTCAAGTTCTATTAAGAACTTTGGATTATGGATCAAAGAAACTTACAAATATCCTGTTGGAGATGAAATTCAGTAAGAATTCTAGGTAATAGGAACACCAAGAGAAAGGTATGAACATAGGAATCATCCTTCTCATAGATCATACTTCCACACCATCATAGAATTAAAAGTAGATACACATATACATATATATGTCTAATCATGTA
Source organism: Hydrangea macrophylla (assembly GCA_033977485.1). Classification (NCBI taxonomy): domain Eukaryota; kingdom Viridiplantae; phylum Streptophyta; class Magnoliopsida; order Cornales; family Hydrangeaceae; genus Hydrangea; species Hydrangea macrophylla. The sequence goes on along the minus strand of CM066997.1, from coordinate 56,876,264 downwards.
TACATGAATCTAAACTAAATAGAAGAATGAAATCACAATTGAAAATCAAAGTAAATTCAATCTCTAATCATGAATTATCAACAAATCAAGAAGTACTTGGATCTAGCTATGTGAGTGTGTAAAGAACAAGAGAAGAAAAATGATGAGTGTTCTAACAAAAAAAACAAAATAAACTAGATTCAAGTCTTACAGATCTATATATAAAAGTAAGAATTAGAGATGAATTGTGATGTTTACCTCTTAGAGGATTCTCAATTATGTATTCAAAGTTGATTTGCAGGATCTTCTTCTTCAAGTGTTCTTCAAGTTCTTCAAGCACTCATCCATAGTGGAAGTTAAGGGAGGCAATTGATGTCAAGTTTTTTCTCTATTTCTCTAATCTAATTATCTTGAGATTAGTTTTAAGGGAATTCCAATCATCATTCACTATTCTCTCTCTAGAAATCTCTTGAATTCAAAGTATATGTGATTGTATATTCAAGTATATTCAAGGTGTGCTTAAGGATATTCCAAAAATGATTCGAGTTTTTTTTCTATGAGATGCAAGGCATCTATATATAGATTTTTGAAAACTTAACTCTTAAGTTTCAGGGTTAAAATAGAGATTTTAGAGATCAGAAAAGGTTAAAATGGCTATTTCAGGGTTCAGTGCCTGAACGCAATTTTTGGCAGTTTCCCCGTAGTGGGAACCTCCTGGAAAGGTCTGGAACTCAAAAATCTCAATGGGGAATACCACATATAGGTGTCGGTTAAGGGGGGAACTGCCACCCCAGTTATGGGACCTGCCACTTGCTTTTCTCATCCCCTGGTTGCCTTTATGGCCTATTTTAAAAATTACATGCACTGCTTTTCCAGATTTTTGTAAGAATGAATTTTTTGTCTAAAACTATCCATTTACATATCGTTGCAAAGTTTTCAAGTTGAATTTTAGTAGAAAAATATTCCAGGAGGATTTGAAATGAGAATTGAAGGTCAATTGAAGTCCGAAAGTCCTCCGTAACTTTCATCGTCTTTTTGAAATCAAACGACTTCTTTTTCAAAATTGCTTTTCAATGTGCATCGATTTTGAGTTTTTCTTTGAAATTGAATCTCTGTATACCTAGAATACTGCATTTAGAACACTTTATGCTCATCTGAGCCTGAGTGAATATGAATTCTGAGAGTTGATTTTGACAAAATCGGGATTTTATGCTAGAAAAGGGCTTTTCTGAGCTTGAAGTCACTTTATAAAGTTTGCTCTTTTGATTGTGTAGAATCCAATACCTTCCACTGGGTACTTTTTCATCATTAAATCCTCCAAGATGTTGTTCACACTAAATTCTAACAGTGTGGTCAAAATTGGGTGTCTATATTAAGGTATGAGAGAATAAGGAGCTAAATCGTGCTAAAACGGCCCCTCTCACCCTGTCCGAAGACATGCCTTTACTCAGCTTTCAAGGTGTTTAACTAGATATTATGTGGACTATTTCATAGAGTTTTGTAATACCCTATATTTCCAAATGTATTTATAAATGAGGTTCCGCTGTTTTGTCTTGAGCCTTGTATGAGTTGAACTTTTACCAGTCCATTGACAAAAGTTGGGTACCTATCGATTGGCAATCTTCCCAATCGATTGGCAAGCAACCACCTTGAACCCAATCGATTGGACTTTACCAACCGATTGCCTTCATAAAGATTTAAGACCAATTAATTAGCACTGGCACCAATCTATTAGACGGGAGTTGAAACGTAGTCACCAAGTTTACTTGAGGTGTTGACATGTGGTTCTCATATTTTCCATATATAGGGCTCCATCTTGTGGCTGGGGCGGGGGGGTTTGACAGAATTAGAGTGAGAATGATTATATAATATATAGTTATATATATACACCCACATTTATGTACACATACACACTGCCAGAGCAGAGGGAAGAAAAGAAGTTAAAGATGAGAAGAAATAGAAGAGAAAGAGAGATAGAATATACAGAGAAGGGAGAAGGAAAGTGGAGGGAGAGAGAGAGCTCAAGCTCCATAGGCACACATACATGCATCTTCACTAGGTGAGTCCAAAACTCACCTAGTCCCTTTTATATGAAGTTTTACATGTTTTTAAGAAGGAAAGATGCAGCAAAACATGTCTCCCGAACATTTATGCTCTAGACTCCATGTCTCTGTGAAGAAGACATTGTTGACATCTAATTTTGACCACACTATTAGGATTTTGGGTGCACAACATATTGGAGGATTCAATGATGAAATGAACCCACCCTGTGGAAGGTACTTGACTCTACACAATTGAATGATCGAACTTCGAAAGTGACTTCAAGATCAGAAAAGTCCTTTTCAAGCATGAAAACCCAGTTTTATCGAAAACATCTCTCATAATTCATATTCACTCAGGGATAAATGAAAATAAAGTGTTCTAAATGTAGTATTCTAGGTATTCAGAGATTCAATTTTAAAGAAAAACTCGAAATCAATGCGCATTGGAAAGTAATTTTGAAAAAGTTGTTTGATTTCAAAAAGATAACGAAAGTTCCGGAGGAATTCTGGACTTTAATTGAACTTTAATTCTAATTTCAATTCCTCCTAGAATATTTTTATATTGAAATTCAAGTCAACAACTTTCCAACAATATGTAAACAAATGAATTCGGACAAAAAAAAACATTTCTATGAAAATCTGGAAAACCAGTGCGCATAGTTTTTGAGACAGGGCTTATGGGCAACTAGAGGAGCCTAAATATTAAGTAGAGGTTCCCATATGGAAATGGCAGCTTAGGTGGAAGCCTCCATGTACAATATACCCCCTCTATCAATCTTTTTAGGTTTTAGATCCTTCCAGGAGGTTCCCACTATGAAAAAAAAATTCCAAAAACTGCATTTAGGCACTGAAATGGCCATTTTAGCCCTATTTTGATGTCTAAAATCCCTATTTTAACGTTGAAACTTCATAATCAAGTTTTCTAAACTCTATATATCCATGTAAGCTCATAATGGATGGATTGTTGAATATCCTAGAGACACTATAGTGTATACTTATAAGAAATATAAGAATATACTTTAAATTCAAGAGATATATAGAGAGAGAGTAGTGAATCATGAATTTAATTCTTCTAAAATGAATCTTAAGATAACTAGATTAGATAATTGAAGAGAGTTTTTAACCTCAACTGCCTCCCCTAACTTCTACCATTGATGAGTGCTTGAAGAACTTGAGGAACACTTGAAGAAGGAGATCCTTCAAACTCAATTTTGAAGCATAATTGAGAATCCTCCAAGAGGTAGACACTACATCTTATCTCTAATCCCTAATTTTTTTATATAGATCTATAAGACTTGGATCTAGTTTAGTTTTCTTTTTGTTAGAACACTCTTCTTCTTATTCTCTTATTCTTCACACACTCACACAGCTAGATCCAAGTCTCCCTTGATTTGGTTAATAATTCATGATTAGAGATTGATTTTCACTTCTATTTTTCATATTTTGATTTCAATTTTATTTAATTCATTCTATTTAGTTTAGATCCATGCATACATGATCATATATATGTATCTACTTTGAGTTCTATGATGGTTTGGAAGCATGATCTATGAGATGGATGATTCCTATGCTCATACTTATCTCTTGATTATTCCAATTGCGTAGAATTGCTACTTTGAATTTCATCTCCAATAGGATATTTGTAAGACCCTTTGATCTATGATCTAAAGTTCTCCATAGAACTTTGGGGCTAAATTGATTGGTAATTATGATAACTAAGTTGATCTATGAGTTTGATCTCTGTAATGAACTTAAACCATCACCTAAGATAATTTTCTCATACATTAAAATGAACTAGTTCAAATTCAATAAAATAGATTGGTTTTGTCCATAAAGTTTGTTCCTTTAAAACCCATAGTTTGATGGATTTCAAAATTTCTGTGTAAACTTTGATGAATTAGCTTTCATTGGATTCATATTAAGAATCATTAGGATCAGTATGCTATTTTTAGAAATTATTGAAAATTTGATTGATAGATTTGAACATAGTCTCTTTGTACTTGAATTCTAGAAAATCTATGATAGTTATCGACGATCTGCTTTTTTTGGATGATTCCTAACTCATGTATCTATATACCGATGTAAAATTGTGAGCATATGGTCGAGTTAAGGTTGTTTGCTAAGCATTTGAATTTGATACAACTATTCTAGAATTTTCCAAGTTCCACTACAATTATGATAATGTATGCAAAATGGTCACACCTTGATTGTTCAACAACAATTGATGAATAAAACTTGGATTAGAAATCATCTATGATAAATGGATGACATATCAAAAGCTTAGGTTCACTTGATTAATATGCTTCATCAAGTTCTATTATGATTTGCAATCATTTTGTCAAATGATACCAAACTTCCATAATAGCAGAGTCTGGTTAAAATACTTTTTCAGAGACCTTATAGTCACAGAATGTCCATGGGTTTATTTTGGTCAAAAACATCAATGATAGATTTTTTTACACCAATCAGACCATCATATCAATTTTGTGGAATTAATTAGGATTTTTACAAGAGTAGTTGACAGTCTCGATCCACTATTCCCAAAACTCTTATTTCTTAAACTTCAAAAATTCTAATGAGGTCCTACTTTTTGGAAAAGTTTCCTAAGATATGTATCTAACTTTTTATAAAAGGATTTTAACCCAGCTTATGTTTAATATTAGAGGTCCCTGAATCTGAAAATTTGATTGATGGCATTTTCTTCTTGTTTATCATGCATATCATTTGTTTGCTTGTGTTTTTGCAATGCTTGGGTATTCTTTAGTGTCCTAATTCAGAGAATTGAATGTCGTGGATTCGAACTTCGATTTTGTGGATTAACCTCTTCTATATGTGGCTTAGTGCCCATGTATCTTGTATTTCTCTCAGAATTTTCTAGGTTTACAACTTTGCATTCAACAACACAATTCCTTTAGGATAGTCTTCATTTATATGATATATGTTAGAGACGTCTTATCTAGGATTGTTGCGTGATTGCATTTCATATTTCCTTTCTTTTTGCTCTGGCGACTCTGCTTGAGTCAACTCAATGTAAGTCTTCTAGTTCTCTTTTGCATACTATAATAACGTAGGCAACCCATTGATAGAGAATGAGTTTGATATCCATTTTCTTTTAATCTGAGTACTCAGGCTACATGGGAATCATCATGTATCGATATTAGAACGTAACTTAGGTAGGTTTGATAAGTTCTTGGAATGGTACGTGGGAAAACGCCTGCGGTGGATGGTTTATATCCTTAACGAGCAGTATGCGGGACCATGTAGTCCTAAGGTATCCAAATGATCTACGATATATCCTTAATGAGCAGTGGATGGTTTATATCCTTAACGAGCTGTGGATGGGTGATCACTGCTATACAACGATAAGTCGTGGCAATAGATTTGATGTACTGATATTCAAAGCATTATATCCCTGATATGTGGTGGATGGTTTATATCCTTAACGAGCGGGGGATGGACTGACGTGGTATCCATGAATACGGTGGATGGTTTATATCCTTAACAAGCAATGGACAGAATGATGGTATATCTACATATGTGAAACGATTGAGTCTGTTTTTTCTAAGAGAATATGTTAATCATCGGTCTTCGAGTAACAAGACGATAAGGGTTGGTTTACGATGTTTAATATAGGAACAAGTTATGAATATCATTATAATAAGGTTTTAATGCGTGTTTTCATAAGCATGTGTTTACTTCAGATAACTGGTACCTTGTTAGTTTATACTAAGAGCTGACGACCTTTTATTGCCTAGATTTTCTCCGTCCAGACTATCCTGTACCTTATTCTGTAGGTGAGGACACTCATGATGATAGCTACTACAATGAGGGTGATTTCACAGAGGGTGGCCCCACTGAAGCCGGTTATGTCAGAGAAGGCTACTATGCTAACGCCTACCCTCACGCCAGCTGAAGATCTAAAGATAGTTTATCTAGTTTATGTCTAAGCTTTATGACATTGTTGAACTTGTTTAGTTAATGGGTACTTGAGCATATGTTGTCTTTAGACCTGTTTTGATCCTATGGACCATACTATGATAGTTTGTAATAGTATTACTGTTGTTATATTTTAGTTAGTTACTATTCTTGTTTGGACTAGTACTATGTGGTGTGGAAGATAGTGATATTTACCGCTCATTCCCTATGGACTCATAAAGGAAATTTATTTTTCTCTATTTATGCTGTTCCGGGGTGTGACAGGATTTTTGGTGTGAGAGCTCTAGGTTTGTGATACTTTTGTTCACTATTCGTTCCATACCATCTGGCTCTAGTATGTTAAGTTTGCCTTGAGACAAGATGTGAGTTTAAAATAAGTTCGTCTTTCTGACGATGGATAGTTTCTTTGTAGGATAGCATGGATCCAGAGTTTCATCAGTTTGTTACCGATGCTTATGGAGGATACGTGATCCATGGGGATACCGTGGAGCCAGCTCACACAGAGTTTTATTGTGAGCGAGTGTGCCAGATAGCTAGTCGGCATTTAGAGGAAGACATATGGAGAGCATTTTATGTGACAGGGAGTACTCACCCGACACAGATACGTATAGATGCTTACCATTCTATGAGAGTTGGTAGAGATATTTGTCAGGAGATATTACGGTTAGTTTAGAGTAAGCCAGAGATGGATGAGATTGAGTTGAGAGCCATTTTAGCTGGTCCACCAGAGCCTATAGCTGTACCATCTCCACAAGCTCCACCATCAATGTAGACACCCCAATTTTGACCGAGCTATCAAACTTAGGGGGATTTACCTCTGGAGATCAATGATGAATATGTCTCGTCAGAATCAAGACTCTAACAAGCAATCTGATTCTATTCCAAGAAGAATCTCGGTCCAAAATCACCCTTCTCAGTCAAAAATACCAAAATTTTCATTTACCTATCACCTTGTCGACTATGAGTTTTTAACACGTATAAAAACACAGCATTGTCCTCGGAGCATCTTAAAACCATTTTGAAAAAGAGATAAATTCAGCATGAACCCCAAAAAAGTCAACAGTTGACCCAGTGAAAAGTCAATGGGTCAAAAGGGGGTCAATCGTAAAATTTTAGAATTTCAAGATGAAAAGTCACGGTAATTATTCATTGGGTCTCCCTTATGCTAGAAATTATTTTTAAGAATTTTTAAATGAAAAGAACATTGAGAAATCGAAAGGTTTTCAAGAAGAATTGTGCAGGAAATTGGAAATTTTGCCTTCGGAGGGAGAGTTGACTTTTTTTCCTTGAGCATTTTGATTTTTTAGATATTTTTATTTAATCCAAATGGGGGGTATTTCCTTAATTACATTTAATGTCTTAAGCAAATACATTTAATGTCTTAATTAAACGACATTTACTTAAATGACATGAAATGAAATTTAGGTGCTGAATTGCTGTGAATAGTGCTGGACTGCTCTGCAGCGGCACTCAGAGTGCCCGAACTGCCGTTAGTGAATGCCGCTACGGCACCCACTGAGTGTCGTTCGGCACTAAGCGAGTGACGCGCGGCACTCAGATAGTGCCATTCCATCCTCATTGAGTGCCGGCCTAGGCTGATTTGCATTTTTAAGCCAAAAATCCTTTTCAATCTTTGATCAAATGAATGCACCAAACGATGCCATTTTTTGTGTATGTGTTTGTGTATGTGTTTACTACTCCTAGGTCATGCAAACCATGCTCCCACCATCCCTAATTGACCTATCTACCCTTATCTTAGCCCCTAAGACAATGAAAGTCTATAAAACCCCATTTTCTCTCATTTTGAGAGGTTGGAGACTTGAATCTAGAGAGAGAGACTTGAATCTAGAGAGAGAGACTTGAATCTAGAGGAATGAGACTTGAATCTTAAAGAAAGAGAGGCTGTATTTTGAAGATGAAGTTTGTTCTTAGAAAAATATAGAGAGAGAAACCCAAAACCCTATAGAAATCCTACCCAATTCACCCAATTCCTCAAATCTCCATTGAAGAACCTTGAAGCTTCAAGGAAGAAGAAGAAGAGTATTGCTTGTAAGGCTTGAATCTCTCCAAATCAATCAAATCCTGAGAAGATCTAGAGATTAAATCCTTATTCCATACTTGTTCTACATAATTCAATCACAAATTCATAGATCTAGGATTTTTACACATTTTCAAAACCTCTCTTCTTGCCTCATTTCATCACACACCACAAAGAATTTGTGATTGAATGATCATGTGTTATTTTCATTGATTTGGGTCTAAATAGAGCTTTGGATTTAAGATTAAAAGAGTTTTAACTTGAAATTTTCAAATAACCTTTGATTTCATTTCTTTTGTTTATATTCTTCTCATAGGATCTATGAGATCTTCAATATCTCATTAGATCTCTTTGAGTTTGATCCTCTAGTCCCTTATAATCCCATGATTTATATGGGGATTAAGATTGGTCATGGTCATATCTACACATAGTTGATTGGGTTCAAGTCTTAGCTCATGACTTGGATCTCCTTACTAGGAATCTTATGGAATCCACACTATATTCCATAGAGATTTGAGTATATTTGGGTCTCATTGAGTCTCCAAGGACCATTAATTTGAGAGAAGAGTAGTATATTATAGTTCTAATTTCCTCAAGGATCATATGTTTGAGAGAGGATTTAGATTTAAGTTTTCATAGTTTGTTTGTTGAAATCTAGTGAACTTGAATATTCAAGAGTTCATAAGATTGAGAAAGACCTTAGGATTCTCTTGCTATGAGATCTATGATGGAAATCCATTAAGGCTAAATCTATGAATCTCTTCATGTTTCATTATTTACTCCAATGATCATAATCATACTTGATCCTAGTTCTCTCTAGAATCATGGATCAAGTTTGATTCGAAATATGAACATCAATTTAACAAAGGTGCAGTGAATCCATAAACCAACTATGATCAAAGATTTTGATAAAATCATGGTTCATTGGAAATTGGATGAGACCAATTGGAGGGTGTTTATAATCCATTTAAGTACCTCAGTGATTTTTGTTTTGATGAAATTCCATGTCCAAGATGGTTTGGTCTTGTGATTTCAAAACAAGTAATTCTCTGTCCAAAATTCCAGAACAGTAAGCCCGTTTTAAAATTAATAAATCAGAACCTTAATTGATATTTATTGACCCAAAATAATTTTTTCTAAGTATTTCAATGTGTTAGGAAGATACCCTAAAAAGATCTAAGTGTTTCGCATTTTTTTTGCTATTTTTAGAAAATTGTACAAGATCTCTGGACAGAGAGTTGCAGATTCCTGAGTGATGTCTAGTGTTTTCCACATTCTCAGAGATCTAACCGTTCAAACCTTGATTTTCTTTTTTGGGTTAGAAACTAGACTCACAGAGGCATATCATATCCAAAAATCAATAAGATCCAACCATTGGAAGTATGGTTTCTCTACCTTTTAAAATCTGGTCTGCTCTCTGTAATTTAGGAAAAATAGTCACTGTTTTTGTCTAGTCTCATTGATTTTAACTTAATTGGTTTCCTAATGTCTTGGTACCCAAATCATGTTTTGAATAATGATAATTTAGCTTAAATCCAGGAGCTAAGTGATCCAAATTAGTGAATAAATTCATATCTCATTCTTGTTCATATTCATTCATTCATTCATGTATGTTGACGCTTATGATTAGAGCCAGTTCTTGGATAAAATTGGACTTAGTTGAACATAATTGAACATAAACATGAATTCCTTATGATCATGTTGGGATTATAGAACCCCTATATGGACATTACATTGGCTCCTAGTTGAGACTTGTATATCTATAGAGGTGCTATGGCTCCAACTAATCAAAAGGAATTCATAGTTTTATCAATTCTTTCCATGCTTAATAGATTTAAGCTAGAAGCTTAGGGTTGATTATTTGATATCTTTGATCAAGGTATGTGTACTAATCTTTGTTTTGTAGCGCATTTGAGGTACAATTTCTCAACTCCTTGATCTCGTCAGAATCAAGATAAAAAAAAAGTGTACTTTACTTTTCCAAAGATTTGCAGTAGTGAAAGTAAAGTTCGAACCCACAGAGATTGTTAATTTTTATCCTTTAATTAATAAAATCTAATCTATTTAGTTATAAGGAAATCGGGAGTTTGATTGATTTATAATTTGATTATTACTACTAATTAAACTATGAATTAAACTATGAAATTATGGAAATAAAGTCTAGAATTAAATCTAAGTGAACTTGTATGCTAAATTGAAAATTGGTTTGAATATGAATAGATGAAGTCTAGGATTACAATCCACCACTAACTATACATCGGGGGTCTAAACTTACTATTCTAAGTTCTATGTTTGGATAGTTATGATCTATCGTAGCTACAAGCCCCATATTATCGTCAAGAGGATATTGTTAGTTCAATCTAAGCATAATCCATCTATGGTTCACATGAATTATCTACCTATAACTAGAGTTTAGCATAACTCATCTTTCCTTAGCATGAATTATAAAAGATGTAAACATCACAACCACATAAGCACTATTGTATGTAAATACTCCTATCAATCACAGAAATCAAGGACTATTGAGTTCAATAAGTATAAGGAAAAATCTAAGACAAGAATATATCCAAAATACTCTTGATTATTACATTAAAAACTGATTATAAATAATCCACCAACATACAATCAATATCCAATACATAAAACCCTAAAATAGAAAAGCATAGAATCCCCCTTTTGCATAGCTAGGGTTTCATTGAAACCCTAGAGGAGTGGGTTAGTTGCTCATAATTTCGGAAAACAGTGAGATGGAATTGGTTGAAGCCATAAGAACCTTCAGACTAGATCTTCTTCTTCTCTTTGCCTCCAATGGATGAAAATATGAATGTATGTAAATATATGTATATTGATCCCTAGGTGTGTGTAACCCTAAAGATTATAAAAACTAAGTATATATAGAGTTTACAAGAAGTTTTTGGAAGATTTTCTATCCCGAAATGAACTAAAATAGCTGTTATTTACAATCTGAGCGTCATTAAGCAGTTTCGTTCACATAGGGCTCTTCAGTATAGCAAAATATGCAACTTCGGTTTTTGTACGGATTGCGCGAGCGGGCCGCGCGAGCGCGTAATTAGAAGGTCGCGCGAGCGATTTCTGGGATCTCGCGCGAGCGGTTCGAGTGCGCGAAGGGCTTTTTTTAGCTTCTTTCTTCTTGCTTTTTCTCCTTATTTAACCTGGAATCCGTGTTTTCTTCTAAAACCTGACAGAAAATAGAAAATAAAGTAAGACTAGACAAAAATAGGATAAAAACGACTAACAAATGTGAATTAAGGCGTATAATTGGGATTTGTTCTCTCCCGGTCACACCCCCAAACCTACATTTTGCTAGTCCTCGAGCAAAAAGAAAATAAGACTACTAATAATAAAATTCCTAATCCATTTTCGTATGGATAACGATTGCACTTAGCTTGTGCAACAAGCCTTTTAAACCTCTAGGTGTCCCTAGTCGGACGAGTGAAGTCTCGTGAGGGTTCTCATCAACAAGTCACCCACAACCATCTTTATTAACTTGTGAAAATAAAAATTTTATTCAAACTTTAAAATATTTCAATGTCAACATCCTTCTTTGATAAAATCAAATTCAAATGAAACTTTTTAAATTATCAAGAGTAAAACAATCGTACGCCTTCCTATATTAGGAAAATAATCCGAAAACATATATCACCAGAATCAATAGAATATATTAAAGACCCGCATGTGTGTGAAATAGTAATCAGGTGGATACACGATAACTATGAACTTGGAATATACATCGGATAACTATCTAGTGATGCTTTGACTACAAATTTCACGTTGTTAATTACACTCTACAATAAAATCACTTCGAAACAGGTGTAACCACTCATATATATGCAAGAAAGAATTATTGTGCAAAACAGATAAACTCGCATATGACTCAGAACAACGTATGACACGACTGAAAAATGGTCTCACGAATAGATATCGATCGTCAAGTAAGTATCATTACTACCATGCTTATACTCCCTTTTCCTATTGGTTCCATATTCAAATCATGTTTCCATAGAATCAACTAGGACTTTATAAGGGTTGTAATGTTGGTCAAGGGTTAAAGCTCAGAAAAGAAAGGCAAAAAGGGATTCAAAAAGTCCGTAAGTACATAGGAATAGCCTTAATGTGTAATGCAAGGGGTTTACTACAACGACTAGTTATTTCACTTTTTTTTTCTTTTCTTTATCTCTTTCAAGAGATTCATCTTTTTTTTATACTCCTTTTCTTTTACTACTCAATACATCACTTTTTTCCTTAGTCGTTTATTAGCCCGATTTCTTTATGAAAAATTATTCTCTAACTACTCTTGGACATGGGTTAGGTAACAATTAATAGTGGCGAACTCCACATCGAAGTGGGTAGGATAATAGGTGAACAATGAAATGGCTTAATTAAAGGCCCAAAGGGTTAACAAGGGATAAAAATATTTGTATTGGATAGGCCAAAGATCAAAAAGGTTTATTAAAACAGATGGCCTAGTGTCATCTTCTAGAGTCGCGTGATTCTTCAATGTTATGATACCAAATGAAATAGAATTTTTTCTATTTTTATTTTTTTAAACATGGTAATTATAATACTAACTCGACTTTCAATCAAAATAAAGAATAGTGAGACTTATCAACGAAATAATGCGCTACGCCAATGAGATTCGAATAACATAATAAAACCCTAAAAAAGAATGAAAGGCTCGTAAACTCATCGGGTTCTAGTCTCCACAATATTACTATTTAGAAATCCAAGTTATATTCTAGTTCAATGTCAATATGGATCCACATGACGACGTGCCGTGCAAAAAAGTTATGCAAGTTTAAGATATCAAATAATGATTCTCAGGATATATAGTTCTCAAGACATACCTTCATCGATTCGGCAGACAGCGGATTACATACTCTCTTAGTTTCAAAATTTCAACGAAATCTAATTACAATAAGAAGTAACGCAACATTGAACAATATTAAGAAACTGGTAAAGAAACTATTTTCATTTATTTATAGAACTAACAAAATGTTTGTTTTTCTATTATTCTTATTTCTCTCTTGTTCTTTTTTTCTTTACAATGAATAAAAGAAATAACGAATGAAAGAAATAACAAAATAACGAACTAACAAAAGAAAACTAACAAAGAAAAAAAAATTATTCTAAATTACTAAAAATAAAATGACTATACTAAAATGAACGAATATCCATATACTCCCCCAAACCAAATCACCGCATGTCCCTATGTAGGTGGGAACATAACAATGACATGGATGTAGTCCACATAGAAGATAACTAGAACGTCCACACCATGAAACATGTCTGAGGGAGGTAGCACGCCAACACGGAAGTACCAATTGATGAGCTTCCACTCCGGATGCGTAGCAAGATCAAAAGGTGGTCCCATCTCATCAAAATCGTCCTCACTAGTCATCTCTGGAACCACATCTATCTCAGTCTCCGCAATAATACCCGGACCCAAATAAATTGCATCATCCTCAAGACCGAAATAAGGCGCAAAGATCGAGGCAATATCCTCAGGGGACCAATCAGGGTGACCTGGACGTTCTCGAACAACATCCAGCACATAATTAGGGAGGTCCTTATAGGGATAGGTAACCTCAGGTGTAAGTACATCGGTCGATAAAGGATCAGACAATGAAATTGCTGCTAGACCTGAAAGAATGTCCTCATCATCATCATCGGTCGAGGAATCAACCGAATCAGAAGAAGAAGAAGAGTCAGAAGATGTCAATGGAGCGCCATAAGGGCCGCCTATAACTGTAGGGTCATCGCCGAAAAGGTCATCCTCATCCAAAGAATCAGAACAAATATGCATGGGAACGTGAGGACGATGACGATTCCAGCCGCGACGACCGACTGGACCGTAGGACATAGCTACCCGAGGATTCAGTATGGTATCAGAATCGAAAGAACTAGAGTCAGAATAATGACTCGTCTCACTCGAAGACCTATCAGGTGAAGTAGGTGGTGACATAGGATGATCCATAATATGAAGATGACAATGAGCTATGAGGGTCGAGGTACTATACGGATAGCGGAAAACTAAAAACCTGAAACCAAAAATTAAGCCACAATTTAACTTTATTAGACGAAATTATTAAAAGGAATAAAGTTAACGTTACTCAGTACTTAATTGTGTAGCATTAATGGATTTCAAATTTTAAACTTTGGCAATGTAGTGTTGAATTTTAAATAAAAATTCTGACATAATTACCCCCAAACCCGAACCTAAGAGATTCCTGTTATAGTGCAATGGGAGTTGGGATTGCTTGTGCAATATTAATTCAATGACAATCGCTCCAAATAAATAAATGAAAACATTATATAGCCAAGCAAGAAAGTGAAAGCAGAACTAATTAATAGAGACGTTACTGATGTGACTAACCAGAAACAACAAGAATAAAATCAACCATAAAATAAAAACAATAAATGCATAACGAAATAATTACAGACCCACGTAACAAAAATAAAAAATAAACGAAAAGAAAAAAAAAAACGAACCGGTCGAAGCCGGGTACATCACCATCCTAATAAATAACTAGAAAAACAAAATAAACTATATACAGGACAGTGTCTGCAAATGTCCGAATCCATCCACCCATCCCAATACGAAGAAAAAATGAAAAAGAATGTCTGTCACCCCTCCCAAGAATAGTCTAATCAACCCCGCCCTCCAACAGCACCAGCTCCAATCCTATACTCCCCTGGCCGGTAGTCGCAGTGCCATCGCCATCCCCATCACTCCCATCACCTCCATCATCGTCATCACTGTCACCAGCCTCCTCTTCCTCGCCCTGCTCCTTGGCCACCTGCTGTGTCGGTCTCGAAAAGGCGGACTGGAATGCAGCCTCACCCTGGGCTAGAATATCATCCAACTAGTCTGGGTGGGCCAGTTGGAAATACAAACGCATATAAGACTGAAGCCGCAGGGTCTCTCCACGGAATGCACAGATGTCTCCATATGTTCAAGCGTACGGTGTATCCTCCGGGGGAGGGGGACGCTGTGCTGCCTGCTCCCGACGTGCCTGGGCCTGCTCGCGGGCTCTCCTTACCTCTAAATCGAGACGATCCAAGCTCAACTTCTAATCAGCGAAAGCAAACTCTGGAGTACGTCCATCTATCGACTCATTGGCGGAGATAGGGAAGGCCTTGGCCCGAAGAATGGCCGTAATGGTGCAAGGGTAAGGTAAAAGGAGTTTAGAGTTGACAAAATGATCTATGGCCTGGATAGCGAGGTGCATGCCCTCCATAATCACGAGACCGGGATGAAACCAGTCTCTGCAATAAACAGCGTGGAGGGCATGATGGATCTCCTTGTTCCGTTCTTGCTCGTGACCAAGGGGGTACAGGTTTCGTTTAAAGACATGGTTGACAAACCATATCTGGCAGGGCATATGAGATCGGCGTATAGACTGCCTTGATCCAGAGTGGCTGCCACACATGTCCTGGATAATATGTATAAAGGAGTGGGCTTTATTGAGGACATTAAGTTTAGTGACTTGATAGGAGTGGGAGGAGATTTGGAGAATATCAGAGATGTTGTATGGGTTTAAGCTGATGTCGCGGCCGTCTATGGTGGTGGATAGAAAGGCGTGTTGGCTAAGGGATTGTTTATGGTATTGTATGTTCTGATAAAATAAGCGGACGAGACGTGGATAACTTATGAGGTCGGGATTACAAAAATAGAGTTATGGGGCCAACTTGCAGGCAGTGAGGTTGTTATGGCCCCACCTGGTGTCTTTATCCAACGTGAAGTACTCAGCATCGATAACGGCCTCGTAATTGAGGCCGCAGTAGGCATACTTAGGCCCTAATTCGTTAGGGTTTGGATCGTCTGGAGGAGGTGGTAGAAGTGGGCCTGTTTGTTTTTCTTTGCCCTTAGACTTCTTTTGGGGCGGTTGGGAAGATGATGTGGATTTTGCAGTTTGTTTTGTCATATTTTGGAGAAATGGGTGAAAGTTTTACAAAAAATTTGGAAATGCGGGCTTTAAAATGGTCTATGCCCAAAAAATGAAAGAAAGGGGTAGGGGGAATGGATCACCTGCAAGAAAAACGTCCCGGCAAGGGATACAATCAATATAGCTATTCAGCAGTTTGAAAATAAAATTGGGGTTCACGGGGAAACACCTAGTAACTGTGAGAAGAGTCGATCCCTTCCCACCCACTGTCCCAACAAGGGTACACACATTGCGGCAAGTCACGGGGTACTTGCCATGTGTTAAGAAATAATAGAAATATGTATGAAACAAAAATGTGATATGCCTATGTCATGGTTACGAGTTTGTTTTAAGTCATTGGTTTTCCGATATTCATGAAGTTAACGTCGTATTAAAGAATTTGGATCATCGCACTAAATTTCAAAATATGAACATTTTAAGAAGCAACGACATGATCGCACTAAATCTAGATAAACGTGATTTAAGTATATAATCACTTTGTGATTATTTATTAATTGAATGATCAAATTTGTGGCCTTGTCAAAGTGTATGTGTATGTGTCCATAAATCTCAATCAATATGTGTATGAGTGAAGGACTGTGTGTTTGGGAAGATAATGTTCAAGTTACAAATACTATTAGATCTGCATTGATGATAATGCACACAAATGAAACCATAACCAATTGATTCTCAAATCGACCACATAGAATATTAAGGCAATGCGGATATGTGAACATCAACACATACGTGTGTATCTGTTTGCTTATATATGAACCTAATCATGGATATACGTGTATAACGTCCTAAATTAGAACCCTCGAATATATGGATATATTCAAATTCGAGGTTAGGGTTCGCGAATTCGTGTTTGTAGTTCTCTTATAGCTGAACATATACAGAGTTGTGGGTGTATCATTTTTGTGTGTGTATATCCAAATTAGTATATGTGTCTATGCATATAAATGTATGTATCTGTAGATGCATAAATCTCTCACACATAACATCAAGACCCTAAGTATCTCAGTATTGTCAACACAAAGGTTAGGGTTGGAGATCTTAAAAAGATAGTGTGAGTGAGTGTTTACAAATATGGATGAATATAGAAGCAGATCTAGATTTTTAAATCAATTGTACTCAACCCTAATCAAGAATTGAGTTGAACTAATCCATAGATATCAAACAATTTCATCTACTCAAACCCTAAAACAAAGAATTGGTCTACAACATATATTCTGAAATTAGTGTGTGTAGGGGTTAGGGTTCCGAGTGAGAGACTATGTGTATGTGAATCTATATATATCAAAATCTGTGTATGTATATACTTATATACGTATATGTATATGTTTGGATAAGGGTATAGAACATCCCCCCCTAAAATCACAACCCTAGATCTACACAGTGTGTGTATATATATGGGTATATATATATCAGTGGATGTATGTATATATACACATGGGGATATCAATGTATCTATATATATGCATATATGTAGATGTATGTATATGTACCTTTGGGAAAGGGGCAGAGAAGGAAGAATTTGGGGTGGCCGCGATTTGTGGTTACGGGAGCAGCGGCGGCGTGTAGTTAACGGCGGTGTGGTGGTGTGAGGGGGAGCAGGCTGACGGTGGTCGGCGGTGATGTGGTGGTTGATGGTGGTTGGAAGAGAAGGAAAGAGAAATAGATCGCGAGAGAGAATGGGGGGTTGAAGAGAGAGAGAGAGAAAAGAGAATCTGAAAAAAAAATTAGGGCTCAGCCTTATATTTAAAGGAACGGGCGCCTCGCGCGAGCGAGCTTTGCGCGCGCAGATACCTCTGACAGGAGAAGCTGAGGCTTAGTTTTTAGTTAAAAAATTTCCTTACGTGACAAATCCGCGCGAGTGGGCCGCGCCAGCAAGGTACTCACGCGCGCGAATTTAGGTGCGAGCTGAAGTAGTGTCTTCAACTCGAAAACTTGTGCAAAAAATTTCTAAGTCTCCCAATCGGTCGAGCAGGCCGCTCCAGCGAGATTCTCGCGCGCGCGGAATTGAGGCGCAAACAAAAGCTGAGGCTTCTTAAAAAATCTTTCAAAAATTGTATCTAAGGGAATATCTCGCGCGAGCGGACTGCGCGAGCGACCTTTCGTGCGCGCGAGAAATCACTTTTCTCTTTTTCTCATCTGTTTTCTTGTATAAGTGTTTTCATAATCAATTCTCCTCTTTTTGGGCAATTAAATCTCAGACATTGGGAGACCAACAACCTAAAAAACGAACAAAACTAAGGAAAATTCTAATAAAAACTTGGGTTGCCTCCCAAGAAGCGCTAAGTTTTACGTCGTTTGCTCGACCGATGCACGTGCTCAGTCGAGATAGACCGGTTCAACTAGATCTATTGATTCGATTTCTCTTTCCTCTGTGTCGTCAGACCGGTACGGCTTAAGCTGTTGTCCATTTACTTTAAATAGTGTTCCACCATTTATATCATGAATTTCAATTGCCCCATGCGGGAAGACTTGCGTTATTATAAACGGACCGTCCCAACGGGAACGTAACTTACCTGGAAACAACCTTAATTTTGAATTAAACAACCAGATGCGTTGTCCGACCTCAAAATTTTTTCTTACGATCATCTTGTCGTGGAACGCTTTCGAACGTTCTTTATAGATTTTTGAATTCTCATATGCCTCGTTTCTCAATTCTTCAAGTTCTTGTAGTTAAAGTTTACGATGACATCCTGCCGCTGTTATATCTTGGTTAAGTGTTTTTACGGCCCAATAGGGTGGATGTTCGAGTTCCACCAGTACGTGGCACGCTTTTCCAAATACTAGTCGGTAAGGAGACATTCCAATAGGAGTTTTAAAAGCTGTACGATATGCCCACAACGCATCGGTAAGTCGCAACGACCAATCTTTACGATCTGGACGCACTATTTTTTCTAGTATACTTTTTACCTCTCTATTAGACACTTCAACTTGGCCTTGGGTTTGCGGATGGTACGCGGTTCCTACTTTATTAGTGACAATTTATTTTCAGATGAGTGCCTCAAAGTGACAATTACAGAAATGTTTACCTTCGTCGCTTATAATCGCTCGTGGTGTGCCGAAATGACAAAATATGTTATCTTTTATAAATTGAACCACTACTTTATGGTCGTTCGTTTTCGTCGCAACTGCCTCCACCCACTTAGAAACATAGTCGACCGCGACTAGAATATCTTCGTACCCAAAGGATGACGGAAACGGACCCATAAAGTCGATACCCCATACATCAAATATTTCTATAATAAGGATTAGGGTCATGGGCATCGCATCACGATGTGACATGTTACCTGTTTGTTGGCATCGTACACAATTCTGACAGAATTCGTGCACATCTTTAAACAGTGTTGGCCAATATAACCCACTTTGGAGGACTTTAGCGACCGTACGACGGCCTCCAAAGTGACCTCCGCATTCTAAGGAGTGACAGAAGTTTAAAATTGAATTGAACTCACTCTCTGGAACACAACATCGTATAATTTGATTAGAACAGTGTTTAAATAACAGTGGGTCATCCCAGTAATAGTGTCTAATTTGTGAAAAGAACCGATCTTTGTCCAAACGAGACCACGTATGCGGGATATATCTCGTAGCTAAGAAATTGACGATGTCACTGAACCACGGACGGTTTACGGTAGATAACGCAAATAATTGCTCGTCCAAAAATGAAATCTTTAGAGGGGTAATATCGTTAGATTCTACAAGAATTCATGATAAGTGGTCAGCTACAACATTTTTAGAACCCTTTTTATCACGTATTTCATAATTAAACTCCTGAAGGAGTAAAATCCATCGGATTAATCTCAGTTTTGTTTCTTTCTTATTCAATAAATGACGTAATGTAGCGTGACCGGTATACACAATGACCTTCGATCCCAATAAATATGAATGAAATTTGTCGAGGGCAAACACAATCACAAGTAATTCTTTTTCAGTTATTGTATAGTTCAATTGCACGTCGTTTAGTGTTTTAATTGCATAATAAATTACGTGAGGGACTTTATTAACTTTTTGTCCCTAAACGACTCCAACGGCATAATCGAAAACATCACACATCAATTCAAACGGTAGTGACCAATCAGGGGATTAGATTACCGGAGCCGTGGATAGTAAGGTTCGCAATGTATCAAAGGCCTTCAGGCATTCGTTGTCAAAGACAAAAGGAACATCCTTGGCAAGCAGGTTACACAAGGGCCGTGAAATTTTACTAAAGTCTTTGATAAATCGTCTATAGAAGCCGGCATGACCTAGGAAGGAACGGATCTGACGAATGGATGATGGCGGTGGAAGTTTGTCTATTAACTCGATTTTTGCTTTATCAACCTCTATACCTTGCTTGGAAACTATGTGACCCAAGACTATTCCCTCTTGAACCATGAAATGGCTCTTTTCCCAACTCAATACCAAATTTGCTTCCTCGCAACGGGCGAGGACTTTCGTAAGGTTTTGAAGGCATTCATCAAATGTAGGGCAGAAAACTGAGAAATCGTCCATAAATACTTCAAGAAATTTCTCAACCATGTCCGAGAAAATTGCCATCATACATCGTTGAAAGGTTGCCAGTGTATTACACAAACCAAACGGCATACGACGGTAGGCAAAGGTTCCAAAGGGACAAGTGAATGTCGTCTTTTCTTTGTCATTAGGATAAACGGGCACCTGGTTATAACCATAGTATCCATCTAAGAAACAATAATAGCTCTGATCGGACATACATTCTAGGATTTGATTAATGAATGGGAGAGGGAAATGATCCTTACGAGTCATTGTATTAAGTTTTCTATAGTCAATGCATACCCGCCAACTTGTAGTTTGACGGGCGGGTATATGGACTCCCTTTTCGTTTGGTATAACTGTAATACCTGATTTCTTTGGGACAACCTGAGTTGGGCTGACCCAATTACTATCGGAGATCGGGTAGATGATACCTGCATCTAAGAGTTTTATAACTTCCTTCATAACCACCTCTTCATGTTAGGGTTAAGGCGTCATTGCATTTCCTGAGATGGTTTAGCATTTTCTTCTAAATTTATTCTATGCATGCAAATTGATGGGTCAATTCCTTTTAAATCGGCTACCGTCCATCCAATTGCCTTCTTATGATTGCCTAGAACCTGTATTAGTTGTACTTCTTGAATTTTAGTTAAATTTGACGCTATTATAACTGGAAGGGTTGCGTTAGATCCTAGGAATGCATATTTCAGAGAATCTGGCATCGGCTTGAGTTCGAGCATCGGGGGACACTCAATGGATGATAATGCTAGTTCACGTGCAAGAGGCAGTAAAGCCTCTATTTTAGGTTTCCATGGAAGCGCATTAGTCGTGCTTACTGATTCTAATAAATTATTCACATCTTCAATATTTGTGTCAATGTTGAAATCATTAAAATTGAAATGAGATAGGCATGCTTCCAAAGCTTCCTTAGTCAACATAAAAGGCGGTGCCTCTTCAACTAATTATTTTATTAAGTCTATGCATAGCAGTCTACCTCTTCATCATCTCTATATGGTTGATTATATGCATTAAAGACATTAAGACACATGGTCATGTTACCAAAAGTTATATCCATCACTCCAGTCCTACAGTTAATAATAGAATTAGCCATGGCTAGGAAAGGGCATCCTAGAATGACTGGGACATGTTTACTACCATCTAAGACTGGTTCAGTGTCTAGCACGATAAAATCGACCGGATAATAGTATCTATCAAGTTTCACCAATACGTCTTCTACTACCCCTTGTGGAACTTTAATTGACCTATCGGCTAATTGTAAGGTTGCCGTAGTCGGTTTTAGTTCTCCTAAACCCAAATGCTCATATACTGAATAGGGTAGCAGATTCACACTCGCTCCTAAATCAAGAAGATCCTGATGAATATATTTATCACCGATGTGACAAACGATGGTTGGAGTACCCGGGTCTTTGTATTTTAGAGTGTTGTGATTAAACATGGAGCTAACCTTTTCTGTTAGAAAGACTTTCTTAGATAAGTGGTTTCTAGATTTTCTCTTTTGAGTGCATAAGTCTTTTAAGAATTTAGCATATGGAGGTATTTGCTTAATAGCGTAAAGTAATGGAATGTTAATCTTTACCTCTTTAAATGTCTCAAGAATATCCTCCGGGAGTGTTCCCTTCTTCGAAAAGTGAGATGGGACGTCTATGTTTAGAGGGAACGGCATTCTACGTACATAACTTGATGGATTTGTTGCGTTAGACATATTAGGTACCGAATGAACAAGGTCCTTCGTAACTTTATCGTTATCTCCATCTTGTTCCTTACTTATTCCTTTACCCTTATCTTTTTGAGATTCAGGAGGAGGTATAATCTCCTCTGGATGCTCAGTCGCTCTAGTCGACACCGCGTTAACTTGATCACTCACCGAGCTCACCTCATATTGTCCTTTAGGGTTTTGGACCGGTTGACTTGGTAACTTTCTCTCATTACGACGATTTAAGGTATTAGCAAGTTATCCCATCTGGGATTCTAATTTAGCTATCGATTACGTGTGAGAGTTAACAAGTTGTGACTATGATTGTGATTGGGCCTCTAGATTTTTTAATGATGCCAACACACTCTCCTCAAAAGTTTTATCCCTAAGAGGATTAGCATGAAAGGAAGGTTGCTGGTATTGATTTTGTTGAGGCCTGGGCGCATTTGGCAAGTTCGTCGTTGCTGGTTTCGAATACGGAACTTCACTATAAGATTTCCATGAAAGGTTCGGGTGAGGTCCCCATGTCGAGTCCGGTTTATAACCCACGGGGTTATAATTAGGTCGCTGGAACTGTTGGACGGCATTTATATGTTGTTCTACAAATTTTGGAAACTGAGACGCGGACGGACATGCTAATGTCAAATGTGACGAATCTGAGCATAGAATCTGAGCATAACTGGCATACTTCAACAGGAGGAGGTGGGCCTTGCATGTGGCCCATCATCATGAGTTGGTCCATTTTTCTATTTAGTTCTTGGATTTCATAAGAATGATTAGACTCAAATTTAGCCTCTCTCTTTGGGTTGGGTGGGAGGTGTCCCTCGGGTCGTACAGATACAGCTTGGTGCATAAAGTTTTCGCTTACCGTTTCGAATATCTTCCAAGCTTCATCATCACTTTTGTGGAGCAAAGTCCCTGTACAAATAGCATCGACGGTGTTACGAATGGCAGGAAGTAGTCCTTCGTTGAAGACTTGCACTAGTTGCCATTTGGGTATCTGATGATGAGGACAAGAACGTAAGAGTTCTTTGAACTGTTCCCATGTATCAAAAAGGGTTTCGCCATCTTGCATTGTGAAATTGGTTATCGATTTTCTAATCTGATTCATTCTAGTGATGGGGAAAATTTTCTGTAGGAAAGCAGTAAGCAATTCATCCCATGTTCTTATTGAATTTGGCTCCAACGATTGGAGCCAATACTTCGCTTTGTCTTTAAGTGAAAACGGGAAAAGACGCATTTTCAATTCATCATCTATTGAGTTCTAAATTTTTAACGTAGCACAGATATCCTAAAATTCGCCTAAATGATTATAAGGGTCTTCCTTAACACGACTGTGAAATGACGGAAGGAGTTCAATAGTTGACGATTTAATTTCAAAGTGGGCTGCAGTCAGCTCCTGTAATGCAATACATGATGGTGGTGTGTAGGCGGTAGGGGTGAAGTAATTCTTTAACGGTGGTGGTGGAGGGATGTTAAGATTATCCCCAATATTCTGATTATTTCCATTATTCTGGTTATGTCCAAAATCGGCCATTTGAATAGGTTTGATTTTTATCGTTTTGGTTTTTCTTAAACTGTTAAGAGTACTTCGGATTTCCGACTCGAATAGAGATGACGGTTCCGGAGTGGAATCGTTGTCTAGCATCAACCGAGCTCTAGAAGCTTGCGTTGACGACCTAACGACTCTAAGGGTGCATTCAAGTTTGATATTAAGCGGGTTTAATTTAGGTTTACTTGAACGGGTACCAAACATAAACTAAAGGCTAACTCAATTAAACAAAAATAACATATGCTAATAACCAGGCATGCAAGCACACAAGACTAATATGATGCATGAAATTATCCTGTAATGCAATGACCGCGTCAAGCCCAGCGCCTCGGGTTTCCTAGCTAATGCAGTGCTCACTCCACACCTATCCTAATGCAAGTAATGCGTCTCAGCGCCCTGACTTACAGTGGTTTGATGTGAAATTTAAATAACGGATTTACTTGGTGATTTTTAATTGATTGCAATTTAATTATTTTTCAGGTTCGCGTAAGCTCCATTGACGTGCACAGCTGCTCCACTCAATCTTTGCTAGAATTGACGATTTGAAATCTGTAGAAACAAGGATAATTTTTAGTGACTCGAAAGTAAAACTAGAAGTAAAGAAAATAAAATAAAAACTAATATTTACTAACTAAGTAAATTACGATTCTAATAATTAACGGCAAAAATTATTTCAATCCCCGGCAACGGCGCCAAAAATTGATCTCGTCAGAATCAAGATTAAAAAAAAAGTGTACTTTACTTTTCCAAAGATTTGCAGTAGTGAAAGTAAAGGTCGAACCCACAGAGAATGTTAATTTTTATCCTTTAATTAATAAAATCTAATCTATTTAGTTATAAGGAAATCGAGAGTTTGATTGATTTATAATTTGATTATCACTACTAATTAAACTATGAATTAAACTTTGAAATTATGGAAATAAAGTCTAGAATTAAATCTAAGTGAACTTGTATGCTAAATTGAAAATTGGTTTGAATATGAATAGATGAAGTCTAGGATTACAGATCCACCACTAACTATACATCGGGGGTCTAAACTTACTATTCTAAGTTCTATGTTTGGATAGTTATGATCTATCGTAGCTACAAGCCCCATAGTATCGTCAAGAGGATATTGTTAGTTCAATCTAAGCATAATCCATCTATGGTTCACATGAATTATCTACCTATAACTAGAGTGTAGCATAACACATCTTTCCTAAGCATGAATTATAAAAGATGTAAGCATCACAACCACGTAAGCACTATTGTATGTAAATACTCTTATCAATCACAGAAATCAAGGACTATTGAGTTCAATAAGTATAAGGAAAAATCTAAGACAAGAATAGATCCAAAACACTCTTGATTATTACATTAATAACTGATTATAAATAATCCACCAACATACAATCAATATCCAATACATAAAACCCTAAAATAGAAAAGCATAGAATCCCCCTTTTGCATAGCTAGGGTTTCATTGAAACCCTAAAGGAGTGGGTTAGTTGCTCATAATTTCGGAAAACAGTGAGATGGAATTGGTTGAAGCCATAAGAACCTTCAGACTAGATCTTCTTCTTCTCTTTGCCTCCAATGGATGAAAGTATGAATGTATGTAAAGATGTGTATATTGATCTCTAGGTGTGTGTAACCCTAAAAATTATAAAAACTAAGTATATATAGAGTTTACAAGAAGTTTTTGGAAGCTTTTCTATCCCGAAACGAACTAAAACAGCTGTTGTTTACAATCTGAGCGTCATTAAGAAGTTTCGTTCACATAGGGCTCTTCAGTATAGCAAAATACGCAACTTTGGTTTTTGTACGGATCGCGCGAGAGATTTCTGGGATGTTGCGCGAGCGGATCGCGTGCGCGAAGGGCTTTTTTCAGCTTCTTTCTTCTTGCTTTTTCTCCTTATTTAACCTGGAATCTGTGTTTTCTTCTAAAACCTAATAGAAAATAGAAAATAAAGTAAGACTATACAAAAATAGGATAAAAATGGCTAATAAATGTGAATTAAGGCGTATAATTGGGATTTGTTCTCTCCCGATCACTCCTTCTCTAGTTTATTTCATTTCTTGATTTTAATTGATTTTCGACTCCATGCGCGACATCTTTGCTTAGGTCTTGCCTTATGTGTATATGTGATTAGAGACATTTTTCATAGGATTTCTATTCTTTGTATGAATTGCACGTTTCCCATTTTGTGGCTGGATCCCAGGTAAGTTCTCTAGTTCCCTACTTGCACATCATTTTGCTTGCTACTTGAATTATGTGGATTATGAATGATATTTTATCGTTAGCAATCTTACACCATTTTCAATATGCTTTTGTAATGTATATGCATATATGTATTAGTTGAGGGCATGCTTAGATTAAATAGGATGATGAGTAGAGGCCTATCACGAGATAGGATGAAAGGGGGTGTTTTAGTCCGCCGGGCTCCTTCCCCTTTCATTCCATAATCCCCGGACCCAGGTTATCTTTGGTTTTGCAAAAAATCGGTTTGCTTTTAAAAAATGGTTTCTTAATTTTCCTAAAAAAATTAAGTGGCGACTCTTTGAATTTGAATTTGAAAATTGTTTTAAAATTAAAGCAAAAGTGGACCCAAATACCGGTATCCACAATCACCGGTACCCGACATGCTAGTTCAGGAACCTGAGCCAATTCAGGATGAGGAGGATCCAGAGCCAGAGGACGAGCATCCCGATGAGGATATTGATGGGGATGGAGATGAGGAACAGATAGACGATGAGGACCTAGCAGAGGATGAGCATATGGACGATGCAGATGATGGTGAGCCAAAGGATGATCCAGAGGAGCCAGAGTTTAAGCCAGAGGATCCAGCACCAGACTCAGAGGCCGTGGAGGCAGACATAGGAGTGGAGGCCGATGTAGTAGTTGAGGACGTGGACGGTGAGGAGATCGTTGTTCCAGAGGCACTGGTTATGCTTCAGATACCTGCCGGACCTATTATGCATATGGCAGCCATGGCCGATATGGCAGTAGGATGGATAGCTGAGATGGTAACCTAGCCCGTAGGTTTTGCTATGGGAGAGGCTGTGATGGCAGGAGCTCTTGACATAGTGATGTATTCGCCGCTGTAGCAATCGAGGTCACTAACCAGGCGATAGCAGACGCGATGGAGGACCCTGATGCAGAGGTGATAGAGGATTGGGATATTGGAGTGGTAGCCGGAGATCTTATTGCACTAGTTCAGGATGATCCACTCGAGGAGATGGATATCGATTTTGAGGATGAGGCACCACCAACAGGATCAGATGCTGATGACCTTTGAGTCAGGATCTATAGCGAATTTGTGTTTTTGTTAGATTATATCAGGACATGTTGTCCACCAGATTTTTGGGAGCTTGAGAGATAGCTATTTGGCCATAGCTTTGTATAGTATGACCAGTAGTAGTCGTAGCATTGTAATAGCTGACCTTAGCACTATTTTTGCTTTGTCCCACGTGGTACACAGTTTGACTAATGTGTACTATGCGGTACATATTTTGATTTATATGAGTAGTACTTTTGATAATGATCGTATGTTTGTTTTGGTGTGATGTTTTGTAGAACTGTTATATTCTCGTTGTTTCTCGCCCTATCTTGTTTTTGTTTCTACCAGAAGACTTTCAGCTGATAGTTGTGTCTCTTGTAGGCAATACTCGTTATCATTATGGTAGGGCCCTTGAAAAATCACCAAGTGCGTATTAGAGCACCTATTCTAGAAGGAATGGACCCGTCCGGATTTTTTGAAGCATTCATGCAGAGAATGGAGCATGTAGGCGATACCTACAATAATGCTACCAATCAATGACCTGTCCAAACCGCAGTTGTACCATTCCAATAGAGGTAAACAGGAGACAAGTTACTGGAAAATTTTCATGGGTTACATCCCAAAAAGTTCAATAGACTGACAGAACCATGGAAATTCGAACAATGGATAAGAGAAATGGAGTTGATCTTTAAAGAATTGGAGTGCAGCGAACAAGAAAAGCATCGCCTTGTTACATTCCAGCTTACCTATGCCGCCGCAGATTGGTAGGAAGCTGAACGAGCCACTATAGGAATAAAAGCTGGAAGAGCAATGTCGTGGGAAACATTCAAGGGAAGATTTCTAGAGAAGTATTTTTCGAAAGATGAAAATGATCAACAGGAGAAGAATTTCCTGAGCTTAGGTCAAGGAGATTGGACAGTGAGAGAATATACTACACAGTTTAAGCGACTATCTCGATTCGCCCAGCATATGATCGACACGCCACAGAAGAAGGTGAAAAGATTTCACCAGGGGCTGAATCCCCATCCTCGCCATATGACGATTGGTCACCTGAACTAGAGTTTTGAAGGACTGGTCAGACTTGCTGTAAGTCTAGAGAAGGATGCATATGTAGTACAACGACCACAGATGAATCGACTTCAATCGTCAAGAGGGTTCCAACTGAGGAATTTCCAAACAGAGTCACAGAGGAATACCCAAGGTTGGAGACCACAGGGGTTTTTCTAAAGTAACAAGAGAACTTGGGAAGAAGCCAGGAAACCTCAACAGGGTTATAATCGACCCCAGTAATATCAACAGTGGAGATCACAACCTCAAGCACTGCTAACAGTCCCACCAAGCAATAGTGGAGGATGTTTTAATTGTGGAAAGCCAGGGCACATTGCCAAGTTCAGCACAGTTTCCAAGGTTAACCACCGTATGGGTGCTAATTGTCAAAATCGCAATAAACCAGGGCATTTGAGCAAGGATTTTCGTGCACCACGAGGAGGATACTATGGGGCACCAGTTCAAGGAATACAAGGACCTCCAAATCAGACAAGGCTGAATGCGATAATCTCAGGGAAAGTAGGATTTAATGTCGATGAACAGCAGTATTTAGAAGTTACGCTTGTACTCTTTCATAGTCCAGTTAAAGTTTTATTTGATATTGGAGCTGCACGTTCTTTTATTATTGTAAGGATTGTGCGTCAGTTAGGTTTAGAACCCCAGACACTTGAGCCAGCACTAAATGACGTGTCACCTTTGAGAGTGACTGTTAAGCTGAGCAAGGTGTGTAAGGATTGCTCATTGACTTTGGGAGATAGAAATCTTTCAATCGACTTGGTAGTTCTATCAGTGTCATAATTTGACATTATCCTAGGGATGGATTGGTTGACTAAGTACAATGCCAACCTGGATTGCCATACTAGGACGATTGCGTTTTCTGACACCAGGCTGTCCGGCAATTAGATTTCAGTGTCAACCGATAAGCGATATGTTCTTAACAAGTGGGATAGCTACAATCGGGAGCACGAATACAGAACTCAAGATGGATCAGATTCCTATTGTACTAGACTTTCAGGATGTATTTTACGATATTAAAGGACTTCCACCAAAAAGTAAGATAGACTTTTGTATGGAACTAATACCTGGAACATTGCCGATATCTAAGACTCTGTATAGGATGGCACCAACTGAGATGTTGGAACTGAAGAAGCAAGTCCAAGAACTTGAAGATCTAGGATTTGTACGTCCAAGTACGTCACCTTGGGGAGCACCAGTTATATTTGTAAAGAAGAAAGAAGGGACACTTTGACTTTGTATGGACTATAGGGAGTTGAATAAGGTCACAATTAGAAATAGATATCCACTACCTCGGATAGACGACCTATTCGACCAGTTGTAAGGATCAAGGATTTTCTTTAAGATCGATTTACAATCTGGATATCATCAACTTTTAGTTCGACCAGAAGATGAGTTGAAGACTGCGTTCAGGACGAGGTACGGGCATTATGAGTTTTTGGTTATGCCTTTCGGGTTAACAAATGCTCCAGCAGTATTCATGGACTTAATGAATAGAGTATTTAGACCATATTTGGACAAATTCATTATAGTGTTCATCGATGATATTTTAATCTACTCAAGGACGGAAGAAGACCACAAAGAGCACTTGCAGATTGCTTTATAGACACTTCGAGATAATAAGTTGTATGCAATGTTCAGCAAGTGTGAATTTTGGCTACAGGAAGTCAAATTCTTGGGACATGTTATATCTCAGGACGGTATTTCAGTGGACTCATCTAAGATCGATGTAGTCTTAAGCTAGAACAGACCAACCAATACGACAGAGGTTAAAAGTTTCCTCGGCATAGCGGGATATTACAGAAGATTTGCAGAAGGATTCACCAAGTTAGTAGGACCTTTAACAAATTTGACGAGGAAGGAAATAAAGTACAAATGGACAGACAAGCATGAGGGTGCATTCCAGGAGTTAAATGAAAGATTGACTTCTGCACCGGTACTTGCAATACCTAAGAGTGGGGAAAGGTATGTGATTAATAGTGATGCATCGCACCAAGGACTTGGGTGTGTACTAATGCAAGATGGGAATGTTATTGCATATGGATCAAGACAGTTGAAAGTACATGAGAAGAATTATCCGACGCATGATCTGGAATTAGCAGCAATATTGTTTGCATTAAAGATTTGGAGACACTATCTCTATGGAGAGAAGTTTGATCTGTTTTTCGATCATAAGAGTTTAAAGTATTTGTTCTCTCAGAAGGAGTTTAACATGTGATAACGGAGATGGATGGAGTTACTCAAGGACTATGATTTTTCATTGCAATACCATCCAGGTAAAGCAAATGTCGTAGCAGATGCTTTAAGTCGTAAACCTCGACTAGTGATCACTTCATTACTAATTCGAGAATGGAGAGCATTAGAAGTGCTAGCTGAATTTAAGCTTCAGCCAGTGAAACCAATGGAACTATAGTATTTTGGATGCCATATGGTACAACCAACTTTGAACAGTCGTATCATAGAAGCTCAACAAACAACAGAAGATTTAAAGTATGGTTCGCAAAGATGTCAGCTAAGGAGCCAGAGATCTGGAGTATCAATAAAGACGGTGCTTTACGATATAAAGGTAGACTCAGTGTACATGACGAAGGAAATCTCCAAAAAGAAATAATAGATGAAGCTCATAAGTCACGGATGACGATTCATCCGGGAGGTACGAAGATGTACAAGGATCTGAAGAGAAATTTCTGGTGGGAAGGAATAAAGAGAGAGATTGCTTAGTATGTATCTCAATGTCTTGCTTGTAAGTAAGTGAAGGCAGCACATCAAAAACAACCTGGACTTCTATAGC
The DNA here is from genome assembly GCA_033977485.1 of Hydrangea macrophylla. NCBI lineage: Eukaryota > Viridiplantae > Streptophyta > Magnoliopsida > Cornales > Hydrangeaceae > Hydrangea > Hydrangea macrophylla. The sequence goes on along the minus strand of CM066997.1, from coordinate 56,845,438 downwards.
CGTTACTAATTCCTCAATGGAAATGGGCACACATCACCATGGATTTCGTGGTAGGATTATCGAAGTCACAGCAGAACCATGATGCTATTTGGGTAATCGTGGATCAACTTAAAAAGATGGCACATTTTATCGCCTATAGTATGACGTATTCAGTAGAACGTTTTAGCCAGATGTATCTACAAAACGTAGTACAGTTACACGGAGTACCTGTTTCTATAGTGTCAGATCGAGATTCACGTTTTACCGTAGAATTTTGGAAGAGTCTCCAAACAGCAATGGGAACAACAGTAAACTTGAGTTCAGCCTTTCATCTGCAGACTGATGGGCAAACTGAACGGGTAAATCAAGTAATGGAGGATATGTTACGCACTTGTGTCATTGATTTTGACAATTCTTGGGAGACACATTTACCTTTGATTGAGTTCGCCTATAACAACAATTATCATTCAAGCATAGGGATGGCACCGTTTGAAGCTTTATATGGAAGACCTTGCCAATCACCACTTTGTTGGACCGAAGTCAGAGATACACAACTTCTTGGGCCAGAAATGGTACGAGAAACCAGTGAGAAGATTCAAATTGTGCATGAAAAGATTAAGACAGCTCAGACCCGACACAAGAGTTATGCTGACAAGCGACGCAAAGACTTAGAGTTTGCTGTTGGAGATCACGTGTTACTCAAGGTTTCACCTATTCGAGGCATTGTCAGATTCGGACAGAAAAGGGGCTAGTGTGGATACCGGCATTTGGGCCCACTTTTCAAATAATTTTCAAATTCAAATACACGAAGAGTTGCCACTTAATTTTTTTTAAAGGAAAATTAAGAAACCATTTTGAAAGCATACTGATCTTTTGCGAAACCAAAGATAATCTGGGTCCGGGGATTATGAAATGAAAGGGGAAGGAGCTCGGTGGACTAAAACACCCCCTTTCATCCTATCTCGTGATAGACCTCTACTCATCATCCTTTTTGATCAAATTAATAATCTACGTGTGCCCTCAACTAATACATATATATAAATAACTCCAATAATAAAATATCATTCATAAGCCACATAGTTCAAATAGCAAGCAAGATGATGTGCAAATAAGGAACTAGGAAACTTACCCGGGGTCCAGCTGCGAATTTAAACATGCAATGCATACATATAAAATAAACCTGAGAAAAGGTCTCTAACGCATATAAACACATAAGGCAAGACCTAGTCTAAGGTGTCGCGCATGGAGTCAAAAATCAATGAAATCAACAAATGGAATAAACTAGAGAAGAGATGAGAAATTGTACCTCAAATGCGCTACAAAACAAAGATTAGTCCACATGCTTCAAATATGATATCAAAACAATCAATCATGATCCTCTAGCTTAGATCTATTAAGCATGAAATCCAACTTTATTCAATAGCTAGTTCTAATCATAAGCATTAATGTACATGAATGAATGAATGTGAATCAAGAATAAAACAGGGATTTATTCACTAATTTGGATCACTTAGCCTCTAGATTTAAGCTAAATTATCGTTATTCAAAACATGATTTGGGTCCCAAGACATTAGGGAACCATTTGAGTTAAAATAAATAAGATTAGACAAAAATAGTAGCAGTTTTTTATGAATTACAAAGAGCAGACCAGATCTTAAAAAATAGAAAAACCATACTTCCAACGGTTGGATCTTAATGATTTTTGGATATGATATGCCTCTGTGAGTCTAGTTTGTAACCCAAAAAGAACATCAAGGTTTGAACGGTTAGATCTCTGGGAATATGGAAAACACTAGACATCACTCAGGAATCTGCAACTCTCAGTCCAGAGATCTTGTACGATTTTCTAAAAATAGTAAAAAGATGAGAAACACTTAGATCTTTTTAGGGTATCTCCCTAACACATTAAGGTACCTAGAAAAAATTATTAGAGACCCGGAAAACTCCATTAAGGTTCTGATTTATGAATTTCAAAATGGACTTGCTACTCTGAAATCTTGGACAGAGAGTTGCATGTTTTGAAATCATAAGACCAAACCATCTTAGGCATGGAATTTCATCAAAACAAAAATCACAGAGGTATTTAAATGGGTTATGAACCTCCTCCAATTGGTCTCATCCATTTCTAATCAATTATGACTGACACGACTATTTTTCTGTGTGCGCTTGTGTGCTATACCCAAGTGTAGGTAATTGTGTAAGTAGTAAACTGGATTAAGTCCAGGTCGATCCCACAAGGAAGGTTTAGAATTAAGTTACCTAGATTAGACTCTAAACGAAAGGAAAATTCAATGTTTTAAAAGAAGTGTAGAACACAAAGTTCTACGATTAACAACTACTAAAATTAAAAGCAACTAAGTTAAACTAACTAACAATTAACTATTTAACTAAAGCAAAATCTTAAAAACGGTTTTACTTAATAAAAGGAAGTGTTGGGATCACGCGAATCCACTGTGACCTAGCCATCTACCATGCAATTGCATTTTAAGCTCAATGGAGTACATCTTCTACAATATTCCGTACTTCTCTAAGGATCTAGAATCAATAGCCCTTTCATGACCGGGACTATATCATCTCAATTAAGTTTGAAATACATGAAAGCGGTTTAATTCAATAGTTAAGACTCGCACCTACAATGGTGTTAGCATTGAGGGTGGTTTGCAAAATGTATTGAAAGAAAATGCCTTAAGGCCTTAAGTTCAAAGACTGCTTTGACAAACTGAGCATTTGGCAACAGTTTGATAACAACTCCTTAAAATAGAAAGTCTTGGAATACTGTATTGGATGTTCTCAAGAATCTGAGAGTTCGATCGATCGATGCGCTTTCGATCGATCGACAATCGCCATCTCTCAATCGATAAAAATGTCTTCGATCGATAGACTATATCTCTGCACCGATAGATCGAAATAACTCCGATCGATCGAACACAAGTATTATTCTGGTGCATAGCAGAGGCCTGAAATCACAGTTTCATCGCGTTTTTCCAACCTCGGACTACTCAGACATGGTCTGCAGTGTCCCAGATTCGTTCTTAACGTAAAAATTCATTAAGGTGTCGTTTGGTTGTGAGCATTTCATTAAAACTATCAAAAATTGAGATTTTAACGTATCTAGCATAAACAAACAGTAAGATTAGACACTCACTACCATTAACTAAATGCAGTATGTAAATAAAATGATAACTAAGTAACCTTGAATGAAGAACTCGTATTTATACCAAAGAAAACCCAAGCTATCAGTGTAAAACCTTGAGTTATAACCTACAAAACAAGAAGAAACTCTACTCTCTCTATGAAAACTGATAAAAAACAAGTGGGCGTCCCCTTGGACGCTTACAAAATGAGTTTAAATAGTAGAACCTCATGCTAGGGTTAAAAATCCCGTCTTTTGCTGCGTGCGCGTATTCTGCTAAAAGGCATGTTCGATCTATCGAAATACCCTCGATCGATTGAACTCCTAGAATCTTCGATCGCTTGAGACAAGTTAGATCGATCGAATGCTCGATCGATCGGGCTTCAGTTTTCAACTTTGAATTGTCTTCATTAAAGCCAATCACTCCCTTTTATCCTGCTCAATCAATTATTCACACAGCGACAGTAATCTGCAAAAATCACAGCTAAAACACACAACTCATCATAGATTAATCATAATGTGTAGAAACTGGCGTTGTAATCCAAATCGCAGATATATGGGGAAATTGTGAACTAAATTATTGTATTTTCTTCTTTTAGCGCGGTTGTATTTTACAAATACCCCCGCTTGTCACAACCCCCAACTAGCGAATTGCTAGTCCCTAGCAATAAAGCAAAAATAAAACAAGCTAACTACTACTACAACAACTAAAATAAACAAAAATAAAACTAAAGCAAACTAATCGAATTAGAAAGAGACACCACCTAACTCACTTTCGCAGGACTCGCGGTTGCATTTAGCAATTGCAACAAGCTGTTAAACCCCTAGGTTCCCCTAGTGGACTAGTGTTGTCTCGTGAGGGTTTGCAGTGAATATACCCACAAAATTCACAATTGTTAAGATAAAAAAGATGTAGAAAAACTTATAAACATTTCTTCCTATTTGGCTATCAGTTTAGCTCTACAAAATATATCAACCTCATACAAACCATGAAGAAACCCACATGTTCCTCATGTCCTTAAGAAAACTATACATATGCATTCCATTCATGTATCCGTGTGTGTGAAAATAACAGCTATGCATCCAACTTTATTTTAGAGTTGTTTAGACTATCATACCCTTCGGAATTCGTAGTTTCAACTCAATTCTCACATGGGTTTGCACTCAAAAATGAACATCTCACAGAAACTGATTTAATAATGATCGCTCATGGTGTGAAAGCTTTGATAAGAGTGATGTTCTAGCTACTAGTGTTTCACACCTAACTCGATAAAGGACAAGCATTTAGAGTGTATAGTCTCATGAAAAGAATACTACTTACTAGAGGAGCGAAATACCGTGGATACTCAAATTACACGTTCATATTCAAACTAAGTTGTTAAAAATCATTAAGACTTTGACTTTTCGGCATTTATTTAGTAGGATAGAAATAAGAGGGGCGAGATGTGCACATCCTTAGCATGTGATAGAGACTAATTTATTTCTTCTTTATTCCAACCATCCTCTATTCTCATATACATTTATTTCTTTTTACCCCTCCTTCCTTGCTTTTCTCTCTTTTTTTTTAAATTTTTATTTTTTATTACCCTTGTCCAACATCTCCTTGCATATTTTCTTTTCTTTTTTTTTTCTTTTTTTTTTTTTACCCTTGTCCAACATCTTTTTTTTTTTTTTTTTTTAACCTTACGTCCTTCCCACAACTACTCCCTTCTCGTCACATACTTCAATAATTTTGATCACGTTAGATGTGCAATCGAGTTTATAGATGTTAAAGTATCAGATGAAGGGTTTTAGGCTTTCATCTTGGCAGCATTTAATTGGTGTGGGGTTAAGAGATTCTTAGATGTTGATACAGGTATATGAAAAGTGTAAGGAATGAATAACGATGGCTTAAATCATTTTTCTTAACTTCTTAGTTTTAGCACTTCAGTGTTCATTGAGTTTTAATTGGTAAATCCTGAACGTTCTCCTCTAATAAACAGCCTAGATGAAGAATTTGAGACTATTCAACGAATTTAAAGTATATTCAAGAAGAACAATTCGAATTTATTGTGATAAGTCCCTCAGAATTAAAATTTGGGCTCAAAAGCTCACTAAGGGTCATTAGTTTCCACTATTTATTCCTTAAAGCATAACATTCGTATTACTCTTATTTAAGTTTTCAGCATAGCTATTAACGCGTGCAAATGGATGTTGGATACTAGAATAATCAACATATGCATTCGTCTTAGTGATATTAAAAAAACGCGTGAATGGAATTCATAAAAGGATGAGATTAACATGAATGTATCATCGCTTGATAACAGCTAAATAGAAGTGAACATTCACAATTATCCTACCAATGTAAGTTCAAAATTTTTGTTACTAGTTTGAAACTGTTGAATTTTTTTTTTTATTTTAATAAAAATTAGAGATTGTATGATGTTTGCAATAGAATGAGCGATCCAGATTGCTAAGTAAATAATATGCACAGGTGATTATCTATCTATATCCCACCCCCAACTGAAAATAGCGATGACCTCAGAAGTTGATTTTCAAAAATAAATAGAGAGATAGCACCTGAAATAGCATCAATAACTGCAAGCGTAACAATCTGTAAAGAAACATACACTCTCCGAGCAACCAAGATAAAACGAAAGATATACAAACGGAAAATAAGCATATGATCTATAAATAATAACAAAAACATCACTGGAAAGATAAGACAATGAAAATGACAGAGCAGTGATAATAAAATGCACACAAACCAAACCAACCAACAAAAACAAATATCCACATAGAGTACCACAGTACTAAAATCCAAAAGACAAAAGAAGAGAGCAGAGAGATATAAACAAAGAAAATGAAAATACAACAAAACTCTCCAAACACTCCAAACGTCAAGACCTAAACATCCTCCGCAACATCTGATAATATCTCTATCGGCGCATCGGGGGTATCCGCAATTCCACCCTCAACAACAGTACGCGCTGTCGCTGGGTCACTCCCAGTCATGACTGGAGGTGGTGGAAGTGGGGCCTCCGCAGAATGTGGTGCCGCTGAGGAAGATGGTGTAACAGGATCAGTAGGTGGCGGTGGTGCCTCAGAAGTGGATAGATCGGCAGTAGGATGTGCAGTAGGGGGAGTAGTGGTAGTCGGTGCGGGAAGTGGAGGTGTATGTAAGGACTGGTCAACCCCCAACTGGGTCAAGATAGCCTCAAGCAATGTCGTCATGTGGTCCACCCAGCCCTCGAGTCTGATCTGAGCCTCTCTCTCCTCTAGTAATAACTCATGAACAGTCGGGAGAGGCATGGATGACGAAGACTCTCCCTGGGCCTGAGTTTGAGCCTGAGATCGCTGTCTCAGCTCAAACTATGCAACCTCCACCAGAGGATCAACCTCATCATCAGAATCAAGCTCCTCAGCCTCTGTCGGCGTCCCTGAAGCTGCACCCTCAGTATCGGTGCCATCAGCTCTCCACCTATTCTGACCAACTTTCGCTTTCCCTTTACCCTTCCTTTTCCACTTCTGAGCATCAGATCGGCGATAAGCTGTCTCGCCAAACCGACTACGAGCCTGAGAAGTCGCATCATCAGGTAAGGGAACGAGGCCAGCCTGCTCGATCACCCGGTGAATGGCCCAAGCACCTTTCAGGTGCTTCTTGGCAGCAATATAGCGAGTGGGAGGCCTCATAAAGTCAATATATAGGCGTGGCAAACAGACTGGTAACCCCGTCCCTATGGCATATAACATGTGTGCATACTAGGGTGCAATCTTCTCCTGGTAGGAGGTCACCAACAAGCAATTGCTTATGGCCAGGTGGAGCATATGATAATTATCAGACAGATACACGTCAGCAATAAGGGATATACCATCGCAGCTCGGTAATGCACCCCCGGTGAGCTCTCGAATGACTGCAATCGGTGGGAGTACTGGCGTGTCAGCACGGTGCGGGCATACACAATCGGGCACCTCAGGGACTCCTAGAGCAGCTGAGACGGTGGCTGGACTGAACACAATCTCCTGGCCGCGAAAGAATGATCGGAGTTTGAATGCGGCATCGGGATCTCGGATCATCGTCGTACAAGTAGCGCGGATCCACGAGAGATTCAATCTCTTTGCCTGAGAGAGCAAATCGTACCAATGTGGCATGGCTCGGAGGCGGGCGAGATACCAAGGAGTAGTGAGCCATGCCGTCTCAAGTGGTCGCTCAATCATGACCTTCCGGGACTGAAAAATAGCGCGTGAACCACTGGCGGTCGGGAGTATTCCAGAAGCCGTGATGTGGGACCGGGTCAAGAATGGCGAGGTCAAAGGGCTTCTCCCTGTGATACCCTGTAACAGGGTTCATTGTGAAGATCCTGAAATGGAAAAGGAAAAGAAACGATAAATGAAAACAGTAAACTAAAAAGAAAATAGAAAACTGCCACTGCCATAGTTCGAGCGATCGAACTTTTATCGATCGATCGAACAAAGTGAATCTTCGATCGCTCGAACCTGCTCGATCGATCGAACACAGAGAAGCGGCAGTAACGAGAAACAAGAACGGAAGAGAAAGGAAAACAAAGACACAAGGTAAGGGGACTATAAAATTAATAAAACTAGTCGAATGACCAATGGGGGCACCCCCATTAAGATTCAAATAAGAAAACTGGAAAGAGGGGGTGACTCGGGCCTTACCTTGGAATATGTGCCGAGGGGGAGGATGAGGGTGATAGTAGTGATGAGTGATGAGACCAGGAGCTTTCAAAAATGGTGTGGTAGTAGGGGTTGTGAGAATCGCCCCAAATCTCCTCTGTCGTCGATCGCTCGAAAAGAGAAGGAGATGAAGAGAACTGATGAAGTGTACGCTAGAAGCCTCATTTAAATACAAGTCTCGATCGATCGAGATGTGTTCGAGCGATCGAACAGTCGATCGATTGAGATGTTTCAAGCGCTCGAGAAAGTGATACGTTCGATCGATTGAGAAACTTTCGATCGATCGAACCTAGATTTTCCAAAACTTCACAGAATGGAAGAATTAAGTACCCCCACTGATTTAAGTTATTCTGGACATACAGTGAAAATGATAAACAAAACTGTGACAGGACATGTAAGCCAAAAACTCATCCTCATAATAGATTATTAATGAAAAGACGAAGCACAATTGAAGTGGGACACTAATCATCTAGCAAGAAGATTCCTTCTTCCACCATTGCTTCATTCCCTGCTAAATCTTCGCATGTGGAGTCCAAACAGGATGATTCCCTTTCCCAGAACAGTCGGAAAGCAGCCAGGACATCATCGAGCAAGTATGAACTCTCTAAGGGATTGAAAGCCCATGCAATAGGTGATCCTGTTGGAGATACGGATAATAGAGTGGAATTGTGCAACAGACTTTCCTCTTGCGGTGGAGTGTCTGGGGACCTTATGTATGGTCCAAAGCCATGAACCATCTGATGTGGAAGGTAAAGAGGAGGGAACGGTGGCTACATAGTGACAATCCTGACAAAGGGAAAAACCAAATGAAAACAACAAAAAGAAAAGGAATTAAATAAGACTTAAAGGAAACGACAACAGAAAGAAAAAAACTAAATAAGGAAAAATAGGAGAACGACAAGTGACAACGAATTAACCTCACTATTGGAATGAGACACCCATGTGCACTAGCGGGTAACGGGCACTGGAGCCGGAACAACAAATAGCTCAGGTGCACATAAATGTATGGAACCGCCGCGATGACAAGGAAGTCATCGACAAAAGTGAATACCGCATTGTGGTGCATAGCAGAGGCCTGAAATCACAGTTTCATCGCGTTTTTCCAACCTCGGACTACTCAGACATGGTCTGGAGTGTCCCAGATTCGTTCTTAACGTAAAAATTCATTAAGGTGTCGTTTGGTTGTGAGCATTTCATTAAAACTATCAAAAATTGAGATTTTAACGTATCTAGCATAAACAAACAGTAAGATTACACACTCACTACCATTAACTAAATGCAGTATGTAAATAAAATGATAACTAAGTAACCTTGAATGAAGAACTTGTATTTATACCAAAGAAAACCCAAGCTATCAGTGTAAAACCTTGAGTTATAACCTACAAAACAAGAAGAAACTCTACTCTCTCTATGAAAACTGATAAAAAACAAGTGGGCGTCCCCTTGGACGCTTACAAAATGAGTTTAAATAGTAGAACCTCATGCTAGGGTTAAAAATCCCGTCTTTTGCTGCGTGCGCGTATTCTGCTAAAAGGCATGTTCGATCTATCGAAATACCCTCGATCGATTGAACTCCTAGAATCTTCGATCGCTTGAGACAAGTTAGATCGATCGAATGCTCGATCGATCAGGCTTCAGTTTTCAACTTTGAATTGTCTTCATTAAAGCCAATCACTCCCTTTTATCCTGCTCAATCAATTATTCACACAGCGACAGTAATCTACAAAAATCACAGCTAAAACACACAACTCATCATAGATTAATCATAATGTGTAGAAACTGGCGTTGTAATCTAAATCGCAGATATATGGGGAAATTGTGAACTAAATTATTGTATTTTCTTCTTTTAGCGCGGTTGTATTTTACAAATACCCCCGCTTGTCAATGACTCTATAAAAAATCTTTGATTACGATTGGTATATGGATTCACTGCACCTTTGTTAAATTGATGTTCATAGTTTAAAACCAACTTGATCCATGATCCTAGGAAGGACTAGAATCACGTTTGATTATGATTAATGAGATAAATGGTGAAATAGAGAGAAACCCCTAGATTTAACCTTGATGGATTCCTATCATAGATCACATAATTGGAGATCTAGCAAGAGAATCTTAAGGTTCTACTTATTTTAAATGAAAATCTACATCCAATTCTTCTCTCAAATGTATGGTCCTTGAAGAATATAGAGTCATATTACTATTTCTCCTACTAAATTAATGGTCCTTGGAGACAAAATGATATCCCAACTACATAAACCTTTATGGAATATAGCATGAATTCCATAAGGTTTTTAGTGAGGAGATTTCATACCATGAGTTAAGACTTAACTTCAAGAAACTACATGTAGAGATGATCATGATGATCCACTTTAATCCCCATATAAATCATAAGATCATAGGGAATTAGAGGATCAAACTCAAAAAAACCTAATAAGATATTGAAGATCTCATAGATCTCTTGAGAAGAATATAAATAAAAGAAAGGAAATCAAAGGCTACTTGAAAACTTCAAGTCCAATAACTCTTTTATCTTAAATCCAAAGCTCTCTTTTGGATCCAAATTAATGAAACATTATGAAATTCAATCACAAGTTCTAAGTGGTGTGTGATGAAATGGGGTAGGAAGAGAGGTTTTGAAAATGTGTAAACTTTCCTTGAACTATGAACTTGTGATTGAGTTCTCCTAATTCTACAAAAGATTGAGAGGTTACCTCTATGACCTCAAAGAATTCTTCTATCTCTTGTGAAGCTCTTCCCACAATCTTCAAATTCTTCTTCAATTCTTCAAATTTCTTCAAGAAACTCTATCTTCTTTCTCTCAATTCTCTCTAATGTATGTATCTAACTCTTGTATTCTTCTTCTCTCTTAATTCAAGTATATGTGTGTGTCCCCCAAAATAAAGATGAAAGTTTGTTTATATATACCACCAATTCAAGGTTAGATGGGTAAATTCGGGTAAAAATCCATGTGCAAAGTTTTCTTCTAGAACATGTGAGAAAAGCAGTCTGTTACAGCTCGCGACACTCGATGGCATTCGGCGGCACTCACTGAATGCCGGGTAGCACTCACTGAATGCCGGACGGCACTCAGTGAGTGCCGCCGGCTTTCCCGCGTGCCGGGGCTAACAGAATTTTGCCTTCTTTTTTTAGTTTTTAAAATATACATTACCTCAATCTTAATTATCAACAAAGTATGTACTAATGTACTTATATTTGTAGTGTACTTTACCCATATACATAGTATATACTATCATTTTATTTATTTATTCCTTTTCTTTCTGTTTCTTCTTTTTTTTTTCCTTTTGAAAACTTCTTTTATACTCATCTCTTTTTTTTTAAAAAAAATTCATTTATATATATATATATATATGTTTTTAGACTGATTTTCTCACATGTTCTTCAACATTCGGATTTTCCCCCGAGTACCCAGTTCCCTTCTCTCTCCTTTACTTTGATTTTTGAACTTTGTTTTGAAGAATCTTTTAAGAATTTGAATCTTCTGGGAAAATCTTCAAATTTTACCGGTCATCGTCATCATCGGTCTTCTAGAGGTAACCAATCCCTAGATTTGACGTTTGGTCAAAATCGGGGTGTCTACAGTTTGCCCTCTTCGGCAGATCTTGTAAAGCAACGTGTATCACAAGTGAATGTCGAAGCCTGTGTGAAAGACAAGCCTTTGACCAAATAGTCGAATCCAGGTAAAAACAAAAGTGTGTTGCAAAATCGGGCGCGCAGAGAGCCAAATGCTGGTCGTGCTCAATGGTGAGCTGCCTATGTATCCCAACGGGAATTAGACCAGGACGTAGTTCGAGCAAGGGACAACTCCTAAGCATAAATAACCACACGGATGAACGCACCTATCCTAACGTGATGCACATGCTCAAATATCATGCCTAATGTGATGATCCATGTTCATGTTGATCTTTCTATCGCTAAAATGCGTTTTATCCCCCAAATCCCCTGTTTACGTTATAGTCATACTCTGGGAACGTCACAATTACGAAGTTTAGGGTCCTTATGAATTTTGAGAATTGTCTGACTGACTGAGATGCGCCTTGCGCCTTACACTCCATAGTCAAATCAGGTAGCATGCTGAAAGATTGAGCCGCTTCACGCCTTATACTCTGGTGTCAAACTAGGTAGCACGCTAAAAGACTGAGATGCGCTTCGCTCCTTATACTCTGGTGTCTTCCAAGAATCATCTGATCGACTGAGATGCGCTTTGTGTCTTATACTCCGGTGTCTTGAGGATCATCTGATTGGCTGAGATACGCTTTGCGTCGTAGACTCTAGTGCCGAATCAGGAAATGTGCCAAAAGACTAAGATGCGCTTCGCGTCTTATACTCCGGTGTCTTTAGGATCATCTGATTAGCTGAGATGTGCTTTGCGTCTTCTACTACGGTGTCTTGAGGATCATCTGATTGGCTGAGGTGCGCTTTGCGTCTTAGACTTCGGTGTCGAATCAGGAAATGGGCCGAAAGACTGAGATGCGCTTCGTGTCTTATACTCCCGTGTCTTGAGGATCATCTGATTGGCTGAGATGCGCTTCGCGCCTTATACTCCAATGTCAAACCAGGTAGCACACTAAAAGATTGAGATGCGCTTCGCGCCTTATACTCCGGTATCTTCCAAGAAATGAGATGTTTTGTAGAAAAGTCAGAATTTGCACCGGATTCAATGACCCCAAAGATTGCAGAAAGTCATAATCACTCCAGATTCAATGACCCCAAAGAGCAGAAAAGTCAGAATCGCTCCAGATTCAATGAACCCATTGATCGTAGAAAAGTCAGAATTGCTCTAAATTCAATGACCCCAAAGATTGCAGAAAGTCAAAATTGCTCCAGATTCAATGACCCCGAATAGCAGAAAAGTCAGAATCGCTCTATATTTAATTACCCCAGATAGCAGAAAAGTCATAATAGCTCCAAATTCAATGACCCCAGATAGAAGAAAAGTCAGAATTGCTCCAGATTCAATGACCCCAAATTGCAGAAAAGTCAGAATCGCTCCAGATTCAATGACCCCAGATAGCAGAAAAGTCTGAATCGCTCCAGATTCAATGACCCCAGATAGCAGAAAAGTCAGAATCGCTCCAGATTCAATGACCCCAAAACGCAGAAAAGTCATAATCGTTCTAGATTCAATGACCCCAGATAGCAGAAAAGTCAGAACCGCTCTAAATTCAATGACCCCAAATCGCAGAAAAGTCAGAATCGCTCCAGATTCAATGACCCCAGATAGCAGAAAAGTCAGAATCGCTCCAGATTCAATGACCCCAAAGATTGCATAAAAGTCAAAATCGCTCCAGATTCGATGACCCCAGATAGCAGAAAAGTCAGAATCGCTCTAGATTCAATGACCCCAGATAGCAGAAAAGTCAGAATCGCTCCAGATTCAATGACCCCAAATCACAGAAAAGTCAGAATCGCTCCAAATTCAATGACCCCAAAGATCGCAGGAAAAGTCAGAATCGCTCCAGATCCAATGACCCCAAAGATCGCAAAAAAGTCAAAATCACTACCGATTCAATGACCCCAAAGATCGCAAGAAAAGTCAGAATCGCTCCAGATTCAATGACCCCAAAGATCGCAGAAAAGTCAGAATCTCTACCGATTCAATGACCCCAATGATCGCAGAAAAGAAGCTTGGTATTGCTAGGGTAAATCCCCTTTCTTTTACTTTTTCTTTTTTTTTTCAGAACAGTCATGTGGACTTTAACAATTCGTTCTCTATTTTCAAAAAGAATTGGAGTCGCACGGACTCGAAAATTCATTTTTCTATTTTCAAAGATCTGGAGTCGCACGGACTCAAAAATTCATTTTTCTATTTTCAAAGATTTGGAGTCGCGCAGACTCAAAAATTCATTTTCTATTTCAAAGATCTGGATTATGCATGTTTTTTGCTTTGGTTGGTGACACATAGGCTGCGATAGACGACTTATGCCAAGACCGAGAATTAGATCGGTAACTCATAGGCTGCGATATACGACTTATGCCATGACCGAGAATTTGATCGGTAACTCATAGGCAGCGATAGACGACTTATGCCAAGACTGAGGATTAGATCGAAGCTGGTTCAGCCTCAAGAGATTTGCCTCGGGGCTATTCTAGCTCAATAAATGTTTATTTGCTTATCATTTCAGATTGCTTTTTTTTTTTTTGATAGATTGCCTTTTTATGAACAGCAGTTTGGGTGATTAGGGCAAGAAGAGGAAAAAGTATGAGCCAGTTCTTTCACAACAACCCCACTTTTCTACTTACTGATTTCCTTTTCGATTATGGACAAACTAAAAAGGCTTTCTGGTTCATCCGACGATTAGCTTGGAGCCTGATCTGCTGGGAATATTCACTTGATTTTGCTCCCATTGAAGATATTACTCGACCTCTATTCGATTTTCTTAGCGGAGCAGAATCTGACTCCCTGACCTCCATGCTATTACCCTTCTTTTGAAATTCTCAACTCTTGTTGATCCCTCTGAGGGATGTATCTTTCGAATTCCAAGAAGATAGACTTAAAACTGAACAGAGACAGACACATTTCGTGACTAATTCTGCTTTCTTTTCTTTACGCTTTTCTGATTATATTTTTTTTTAGAGAATCATTATCACATAGTATTCTTTCATTGTATCTTCCTTTACAATTGACTTCAAGGTAATGATGAATTCTTCTTTTCAATGTTTCTTTCTATCTTAAATCAATTTCAGATTTATGCATGAAAACTTCAACTTTTAACCTCAAGAACTTTCAGGATGCCCAAACTTGATCCTTATTTGGAGAGCCAGTAAACCCAGAGATGTCTTATTTGGCAAACAACAGTTTGTCCCTAGTTTGATAAGGGGCTTGGAAGTGTTGGGCAAACGAAGTTTGCCCCTAGTTTGAGGGAGATGACGCGGCCTCTGGGCAAGCGAAGGTAATTTCATGAGTTGGTTGGGTTTCTTCTTTGGACCGGGGCCTTGTGAGACCCGCCTACTTATCCCCGAATGGGCATCAGGTCCTATAGTAGTTCGATCAACGCCTGAAAGAAGTGCAATGATTGATTGTGTGTGTAGTTGTGACCGAACCTTGCAGGCTGCCTACGTATCCCCGAATGGGAATCAGGTCAAAACGTAGTTCATCAACTCTGGAGGTTTTGAAAGAATAAGGCTTCAAGAATTGGTGGGCTTTTTGAGCCGTGTTTTCATTTGGGTTCAATGAGTGCCCTTTTTTGGGTAGAATTTCTGAGACAGATTCCTTGTGGCAGCTTTTGAACAAGATGATGAGAAAATGAACTACTTCTCCCTTTTATGCATTTTTTCTTTTCTTTTTTTTTTCTTTTCCTTCTTCCCCCTTTTTTTGTTTTGTGACGGTTGATTCTTTTCACCTTATCACTAGCCAGTCAATCTTTACAATTCTCATAATACATCGTGTTTTAATCATACTCTATCACACTCACAAAGTAATATCAGCCCTCCAAATTACTCTTTATTTTTCTTAAAGATACTGTTGCATTATTATAGGCCCACTTAGCCATAAGCCTCTCACAAAATTTTGGTACTAATTGATACTTTCAAATCTCTCTTTCCCATTTCAATTTCTCTTCTTTGTTGAGAGCAACACAAAACCTTTGATAATTCATGTACTTTGAAGTACTCAAGAATTTATTTATTCTCTGCTTTTTCTCTTTTTTTCTTTTCTCTACCTCACTATCTCTTATTCTCTTCATGATTTTGATTGGCTAGGCTTCGGATCTTGAAATCAACACACATCTTATTTTGCTCTAATTCTTGCCTAGGCGCCCTTTCGGGTTTTCATCCCCCTTTTTTTTTCTTTTCCTTTTCTTTTTCTTTTCTTTTTCTTTTCTTCTTTTCTTTTTCTTTCTCTTTTTTTTAAAGAAGAAGAAGTTCATTTAAGATATCTAGCTACCACTAAGGATCAAATTCATGGCTTTGGACTATGAGCCCACCTTTTAGGCTTGGTATAAAGGGGTGATGTGGGATAATTTCTGAATTCATTCTGGCACATCATCATAGGACCATGCAAAGCATCCTTGTATTCTTTTAGCAATGAGATCAATTTTATGCTTTTATCTTTATTGAGTGAAATATGGAAAGAATCACTTCGAGAATCTTCTTTATTTTCTAAGTTAAATGCCAAGGTTTCCTCAATGATTTTTCATGTAGGTTCATTTGCTTTTTCACATTTATTAAGCACAACCAAGTAAGTAGAATTAATCACATTTTCATTGATAGCAGAAATTTAAAAAGCTTGGTTCATATTGGCCATTACAGACTTCCGGGGTAGGAGAAATTCTATCGCTAGACTCGAGGACCTATTGGTGAACCTCCTAGTTCTGTCTCTCCTTCATTTTCTAGCTTCTCCTTCCCTGCTTTATATCCCTTGACCTCTTCCTTCAATATTTCTCTAATATGTTCTTTCCCAATCTTCACTTCTATGATCTTCTTTGGACTACTCTCCTCGGTCTTACTGCCTTCTTCATTAAAAAGGTTCCTCATAGACAGACCATCCAGTACACAAATCGAATCTTGGACAGAAATTGGTTTTGCGGGCACTTGTAGGTATGGATCTTCATAGTCAACGAATTTATGTAAGAAAGAGATCTCAGACCCTTGCTCCAAGTATTTATCTTTCCAGTCCACCCAGGGTTCCGGAAAGCCGCAGTAGGGGAAATCTCCTCCTTTCTTAATGAAGTATTCATGCAACTCCTGACCTTCTTCTTTTTCTTCAGGATCCTTCCCTTTCCCTTTTTCCGAATCGTTCCCCTCAACATGTTTGATCACTTCCTCAGTATTTCCTCTTCTCCCTCTTCGAACCATAGACCGTCTGTGTCACTGTACACCTCCTCATCCCAAATGGAGTTATCAGTAGGATTGTTTGGATCCCACCAATTGATTTGGATGATTTCATTGTCCATATCTTCCTCAAATGCTTGATCTTCTTCTCCTCCTATCAGCCAATCCTCTTCCTCAACTACTATAAGGCATATCCTCTGATCTTCTGGGAATTTATAAGATTTGGTAGCTTGTCCTACTAGTACGATCAACATAGACGGATCAAAGACTTCCTTCCCAACATCTAAGAGATTAATGTTCCGTGGTTATGGTACAACATGATGATTAGGGAGCGGGTTCCGGGTCACATGCAGTCGAGCTGCAGGCGGAGGGGAAATGGTCTCATTATCGATTAAATCTTGCACTTTATGCCTTAACCTCATACATCGGTTAGTTGTATGGCCATGAGCTTGGTGAAATTCACAATAGAGGCTTGTATTGAAGCCCGATGGAAGTGGATCAGGCATTGGTTTTGGATCTAGAGGCTTGAGATATCCTTTTTCCTCTAATCGCTTGAGAATGGTAGTTAGAGAAACCCCTAAATCCGTGAAGCGACGAAGCTGTCCTTCCAACTTTGGTCTCGACGCACCCCCTTTTCTTAGAAAATTCTGCCCTTCTTCCGGCTGGCTTAGAACATTAACATCAGTTGCTACCTGATTTCCAGCATTCCCCCCATAGAATGGTCTTCTAGGGCGATGCCCTTGGGAATCTTCTCTTTTAATCTTTGCGTCTTTAATGGCGTCTTCTATCCTTGTCCCAATTTCAAACAACTTAGCAAAAGTATGAATGCATTGATACATTAGTTTCTCCTGGTAAACACTCTGCAGGTTCTTGATTACAATCCGTATCTGTTCTTTCTCTGATGGCCGTTGGGTCATTTTTGCAGCTTTTCCTCTCCATCGCGCCAAGAATTCAACAAATGACTCTCTATTCTCTTGCATGGTTGTTTCCAGATCCCTCACAGTTACATCGAGTTCTTGGTTGTATTCATATTGGGTGACAAAGGCTTTCACCACTTCCTCCAATGTGCGACTTTTGCTTGGCTCTAATGTAAAATACCAAGATAAAGCTGTCCCAGTCAGAGTTTGTTGAAACAGCATGGCCATCATGGAAGGACTCAGGCCACTTGGTTGAAAGGCCCCGATGAACATCCTCACATGGTTTTTCGGGTTGCCAGAGCCATCAAACTTATCGATCTCAGGCATCTTGAAATCGGCTGGCAATTTTTCTTGAGCTCCATCCAATAATCACTCTAGCTCTAGCAGATAGCTATCAACCCCATTAGACTTGCGGACAACTTTCTCTAGCTTTTCCACCTTCTCCTTCATCTCGATACGCTCTTTCTCAGCTTTCTCAATTTTCTCTCTCTCTGCCATGGGTATATCAGCTCTAGGTGGTTCCGGATCCTCAAACCATTCGTCTTCTACACCCCGAAAAGGAGGAGGAGGAGGGTCGATTATTGGTGGATCAATTACCGGCCTCTGACGGGTCAATGTTTCTAACATGGCCATCACTTGGTCCATCCTCTCTTTCAACTATGCTATTTCTGCAGCATGTTGTTCGTGATCCATTTCTCTTTCTATCTCTGGCTCTCTTCGTACTAACCTTGCACTCGAATCCCTGACCCAAACTGTCCTGGTGTTCAATGCTATCTTGCCTACAACCATTTTTTATTTTTAATTAATTTTCAAACAACTTAATTTATTTTGAAAATGCTTGGTAGAATTCTTATGAATGGCTCATATGTCATGCGGATGCGATGCATGTGTGTGTGTGCCTATTCTATATGCCAAATAAAAGAAAATTCTAATCCTAACACATAAACACATAAGCACATAAAATCCTCATCCATGTTGAGTGTGCTAATTTCTCCTTTCATTGTGATTCCCATTACCCCTTCAAGGTTTGAAAATTTTAGAATTTTTGAAATCCATTTGACAAGTATTTCCCCTAGATGATGGGGTCTTTCAAATTCTTAAGAAGCTTTCCTTTGAAGGCAACAACATTTCTCAACAAAAGATGATTGGGTTGAAACTTTGCTTTGAAATTCATTTGAAAAGCATTTCTTTGATTAGGGAAATCTCTCAAATACAATTCTCAAGAATTTTGGATTATATTCCTCAACCAAAAGGTGATTGGGTCAAAATTTTGCTTTGTAAAAGCGTTTTTTTAGTTGGTGAAACTTTTCAAAATCTTCCAAGAATTTTGGGTTCTCCCTTCAAAGATGGTTGACTTGAAATTTTAATCAAAAAGTGAACTCCAAAGATTTTTGAAAGAACGATTGAATACCTTGGAATAAAGATAGCAAAAATCTATTTGCTTCCAAAGACGTATTTAAAATTCTTTGGGTAGGAGGATCACATGATCGGATTGTTGTCATACTCTTCATGAATTCGGATGCATACAAGGTCAATGATGCTTAGCTAACCAGATATAAGAGATGTAATCTTATAATCAAGATTCAGCATGCTCCCAAATGTCGTGGGAGATGAGAAGGAATTGCTAAAAGGTGATTAAAGGGTTACACATCTTTCATCAAGCAAGCAACATCATCATCTCAAATAATCCCTTTCGGGCATACAAAACTCCCTAGCACATAATCTTAATCAAGAATTAATTTCCTAAGATCGAAAGGTTCTATGGAAGCTACCATGCAAAGGCCGGGTTTTGGTCAAATAAGGGACCCTTGACACACACCCGATAGGATGCTTCATATACCAAAACATGGTACGAGATCAAGGGTGATCACAAAGTCCCATGATGACTTGACCGACCGGGTTGCCCCGAGCCTCCAAGATCATAGTTCCATGCAATCGACTGGTGAAACATGCGAGTGCAATCCAACGGCCACACAAAAATTAATTAATTCGATTAAAAGGATGCTTTCAAGTCTAATCCTCGAGTGAACCCAAAATCAGAAATTCTGGTCTGCGAAACCAGAGATTCTGGGTTCGATCCCCAGCAGAGTCGCCAGATTGTGGATACCGGCATTTGGGCCCACTTTTCAAATCATTTTCAAATTCAAATACACGAAGAGTCGCCACTTAATTTTTTTTAAAAGGAAAATTAAGAAACCATTTTGAAAGCAAACTGATCTTTTGCGAAACCAAAGATAATCTGGGTCCAAGGATTATGGAATGAAAGGGAAGGAGCCCGGCGGACTAAAACACCCCCTTTCATCCTATCTCGCGATAGGCCTCTACTCATCATCCTTTTTAATCGAATTAATAATCTACGTGTGCCCTCAACCAATACATATATATAAATAATACATTAAACAAACATGTTGAAAAGGGTGCAAGATTGCTAATAATAAAATATCATTCATAAGCCACATAGTTCAAATAGCAAGCAAGATGATGTGCAAATAAGGAACTGGGAAACTTACCCGGGGTCCAGCTACGAATTTAAACGTGCAATGCATACATATAAAATAAACCTGAGAAAAGGTCTCTAACGCATATAAACACATAAGGCAAGACCTATTCTAAGGTGTCGCGCATGGAGTCGAAAATCAATGAAATCAACAAATGGAATAAATTAGAGAAGAGATGAGAAATTGTACGTCAAATGCGCTACAAAACAAAGATTAGTCCACATGCTTCAAATATGATATCAAAACAATCAATCATGATCCTCTAGCTTAGATCTATTAAGCATGAAATCCAACTTTATTCAATAGCTAGTTCTAATCATAAGCATTAATGTACATGAATGAATGAATGTGAATCAAGAATAAAACATGGATTTATTCACTAATTTGGATCACTTAGCCTCTAGATTTAAGCTAAATTATCGTTATTCAAAACATGATTTAGGTCCCAAGACATTAGGGAATTATTTGAGTTGAAATAAATAAGATTAGACAAAAACAGTAGCAGTTTTTTATGAATTACAGAGAGCAGACCAGATTTTAAAAAATAGAAAAACCATACTTCGAACGGTTGGATCTTATTGATTTTTGGATATGATATGCCTCTGTGAGTCTAGTTTATAACCCAAAAAGAACATCAAGGTTTGAACGGTTAGATCTCTGGGAATATGGAAAACACTAGACATCACTCAGGAATCTGCAACTCTCTGTCCAAAGATCTTGTACGATTTTCTAAAAATAGTAAATAGATGAGAAACACTTAGATCTTTTTAGGGTATCTCCATAACACATTAAGGTACTTAGAAAAAATTATTAGAGACTCGGAAAACTCCATTAAGATTCTGATTTATGAATTTCAAAATGGACTTACTGTTCTGAAAATCTTGGATAGAGAGTTGCATGTTTTGAAATCATACGACCAAGCCATCTTAGGCATGGAATTTCATCAAAACAAAAATCGAAGAGGTATTTAAATGGGTTATGAACCTCCTCCAATTGGTCTCATCCATTTTCAATCAATCATGACTCTATAAAAAATCTTTGATTACGATTGGTTTCTGGATTCACTGTACCTTTGTTAAATTGATGTTCATAGTTTAAAACCAACTTGATCCATGATCCTAGGAAGGACTAGAATCAAGTTTCATTATGATTAATGAGATAAATGGTGAAATAGGGAGAAACCCCTAGATTTAACCTTGATGGATTCCTATCATAGATCACATAATTGGAGATCTAGCAAGAGAATCTTAAGGTTCTACTTATTTTAAATGAAAATCTACATCCAATTCTTCTCTCAAATGTATGGTCCTTGAAGAATATAGAGTCATATTACTATTTGTCCTACTAAATTAATGGTCCTTGGAGACAAAATGATATCCCAACTACATAAACCTTTATGGAATATAGCATGAATTCCATAAGGTTTTTAGTGACGAGATTTCATACCATGAGTTAAGACTTAACTTTAACAAACTACATGTAGAGATGATCATGATGATCCACTTTAATCCCCATATAAATCATAAGATCATAGGGAATTAGAGGATCAAACTCAAAGAAACCTAATAAGATATTGAAGATCTCATAGATCTCTTGAGAAGAATATAAATAAAAGAAAGGAAATCAAAGGCTACTTGAAAACTTCAAGTCCAAAAACTCTTTTATCTTAAATCCAAAGCTCTCTTTTGGATCCAAATTAATGAAACATTATGAAATTCAATCACAAGTTCTAAGTGGTGTGTGATGAAATGGGGTAGGAAGAGAGGTTTTGAAAATGTGTAAACTTTCCTTGAACTATGAACTTGTGATTGAGTTCTCCTAATTCTACAAAAGATTGAGAGGTTACCTCTATGACCTCAAAGAATTCTTCTATCTCTTGTGAAGCTCTTCCCACAATCTTCAAATTCTTCTTCAATTCTTCAAATTTCTTCAAGAAACTCTATCTTCTTTCTCTCAATTCTCTCTAATGTATGTATCTAACTCTTGTATTCTTCTTCTCTCTTAATTCAAGTATATGTGTGTGTCCCCCAAAATGAAGATGAAAGTTTGTTTATATAGACTACCCAATTCAAGGTTAGATGGGTAAATTCGGGTGAAAACCCATGTGCAAAGTTTTCTTCTAGAACATGTGAGAAAAGCAGTATGTTACAGCTCACGGCACTCGATGGCTTTCGGCGGCACTCACTGAATGCCGGACGGCACTTACTAAATGCCGGCGCAGCACTCAGTGAGTGCTGCCGGCTTTCCCGCGTGCCGGGGCTAACAGAATTTTGCCTTCTTTTTTTAATTTTCAAAATATACATTACCTCAATCTTAATTGTCAACAAAGTATGTACTAATGTACTTATATTTGTAGTGTACTTTACCCATATACATAGTATATACTATCATTTTATTTATTTATTCCTTTTCTTTCTTTTTCTTCTTCTTTTTCTTCTTTTTTTTCCTTTTGAAAACTTCTTTTATACTTATCTCTTTTTTTTTTAAAAAAAAAATTATTTATATATATATATATATATATGTTTTTAGACTGATTTTCTCACATGTTCTTCAACATTCGGATTTTCCCCCGAGTACCCAATTCCCTTCTCTCTCCTTTACTTTGATTTTTGAACTTTGTTTTGAAGAATTTGAATCTTCTGGAAAAATCTTTGAATTTTACCGGTCATCGTCATCATCGGTCTTCTAGAGGTAACCAATCCCTAGATTTGACGTTTGGTCAAAATCGGGGTGTCTACAGTTATCGCTATGATTTATCAGACCATTCGAGATTCTGTAGCATGTTGAAAAAGTTGCTTATCGCCTTGCATTGCCGTCGAAGATGTGAGGAGTACACAACGTTTTCCACATCAGTATGCTGAGGAAGTGTGCCCACAACCCAATGCATGAGATCAACTTCGAGGATATTGAAGTCAACGACAATGTTACTATCAAAGAAGGACCAGTTCGTGTTTTGGATCGAGGAATCAAGAAGCTCAGAAACAAGGAGATTCCGCTAGTCAAGGTTCAGTGGAAACATCATGATGAAGGAGAAGCTTCGTGGGAGCTAGAGTCAGAGATGCGAGAGAAGTTCCCATTTTTGTTTGAGCCTCGTTTGCTTTTGATTTCGAGGACGAAATCTTTTGTTGAGTGGTGGATGATGTAATTCCCTGAATTTCTGGAGAGAATATATAAATTAAACTTCATTCTATAAACTTTCCTTTCTTCTTGGTAAAATTTGGTTACCAATCGATTGCCTTAATTCCCAATTAATTGTAACTTTTTGATACCAATCGATTGACATATTCCCAACCGATTGCCATTTTACTGACTAAAAGTAATGATGTGGCAACATCCCAATCGATTGCCATTCTTTATAATCGATTGCCTTCAAATATCTGTTACCAATCGATTGACATATATCCCAATCGATTGGCATAAGTTGAAACAAGTTCTCTTCTTTTCTTTAGCTTTGAACGTGTGCCACTCTCACCCCCCTATATATATGTTTCCCTTTCAGGCCTTGGGTCTGTTTGGTTGGTTTTTGGTTGAGAGAGAGAGAAAGAGTGTTGATATATATACTCATCTATATATATCTATATATCTATATCTACACACACATACTACCCTTTGGCAGAGAAGAGAGCGAGAAGAAGAGAAGAACAAGGAGAAGAGAAGAAGAAGAGAAAGAGAAGTGAGACAGTTGGGGCAGAGGAGAAGAAAGAGAAGGAGGAAAGAGAGAGCTTTGGTTTTTCAAGCAAACACACACCCAAACACACCCTTGGTGAGTTTCTAACTTACTTGGTCACTTTATGTGATGTTTTTACAAGTTATTATGAAGCTTAGATGTGTTATATGCATGTGGTGTATGCTTATATATGCTGTTTTTGCAATCTGCTGATGAAGACAAAGTGCCAATCGATTGGCATAATTACCAATTGATTGCCATCAGTCAGGACCCAATCAACTGCCATGAGTAGCAATCGATTGGCATTATTTTTATACCAATCGATTGCCATAAGTATCAATCGATTGAAATTATTTTTATCTTAATCGATTGCCATGAGTAGCAATCTATTGACATCATTTTTATCCCAATCGATTTCCATGAGTAGCAATCGATTTAGATTATTTTTATCCCAATCGATTGGACCTTATACCAATCGATTGGTATGGCCAGAACATGGATTCCTTTTCCTGTTTACTATATTAAGGGTGCGGTTGTTTGATTTTCAATTTGGACTTTCGTTATGCGATTTTGAATTAGACAGGGATAATGTGACAACAAAGTTGAGTATAATTATACAGAATGGATAAAAGTAACAATGTGGGTAACCCGTTGATTCTTGTATGAGTTTGATATCCATTTTCTTTTAATCTGAGTAGCCAGGCCACATGGGAATTATCATGTATCAATATTAGAACGTAACTCAAGTAGGTTTGATAAGTTTTGGGAACAGTACGTGGGAAGACGCCTGGTCATGTAATGTGTTCACATGTGGTGGATGGTTTATATCCTTAACGAGTAGTGAGCGGGACCATGTAGTACTAAGGTATCCATATGATCTATGATATATCCTAAACGAGCGGTGGGTGGTTTATATCCTTAACGAGCTGTGGATGGGTGATTACTGGTATACAGCGATAAGTCGTGGCAATAGATTTGATGTGCTATTATTCAAAGCGTTATATCCCTGACATGCGGTGGATGGTTTATATCCTTAATGAGCAATGGATAGAATGATGGTATATCTACATATGTGAAATGATTGAGTCTGTTCTTTCTAAGAGAATATGCTAATCATCGGTCTTCGAGTAACAAGATGATAAGGGTTGGTTTACAATGTTTAATATAGGAACAAGTTATGATTATCATTATAATAAGGTTTTAATGGGTATTTTCATAAGCTTGTGTTTACTTCAGATAACTGGTACCTTGTTAGTTTATACTCACTCAACTCTCAATAAGCTGACGGCCTTTTATTGCCTGGATTTTCCCCGTCCAGACTATCCTATTCCTTATTCTGCAGGTGAGGACAGTCATGATGACAGCTACCACACTGAGGGTGATTTCACAGAGGGTGGCCCCACTAAAGCCGATTATTCCAGAGAAGGCTACTATGCTAACGACTACCCTCATGCCAGCTGAAGATCTGAAGATAGTTTATCTAGTTTATGTTTAAGCTTTATATCATTGTTGAACTTGTTTAATTAATGGGTACTTGGGCATATGTTGTCTTCAGACCTGTTGTGATCCTGTGGACCACACTCTGATAGTTTGTAATAGAATTACTATTGTTATATTTCAGTCGGTTACTATTCTTGTTTGGACTAGTACTGTATGGTGTGGAAGATAGAAACATTTACCGGTCATTCCCTATGGACCTATAAAGGAAAATTTTTTTTCTCTATTTATGCTGTTCTGGGGCGTGACACATATCATGGCGTATTTCTTTTATTTGCATTGGTCCCAGGAGGGGCTAGCCACTTTGAGTATACTTCTCTCTTGTATTGCATGTGCATCCGATTGCTACTTGATTTAATCTCTTGAAATGATTTTCATTAGTTGTTCTTTTTGCCATGTATATATTATCTAGTATGTTTGAAGAAACGATACCTATTATGAATTAAGAACAAGGATATTTTAAATCAAGGCCTACAGTTTGGTAGGGCAAGGAGAGGGTGCTTTAGTCTTACTCGGGCTCCTTTCTCTCTCGTACTAAGACCACCAAACCTTATTTCTGGTGATGAAGGGAAAGTAACCTTATTCAATTTTGGGCGAGTCAAATTTGGTTTCCTAATTCCCAATAAAAATTAGGTGGCAACTCTTTTGTCTTTAGGATCATCATAAGTTCTAGATTCTTGAAGTGTGCGCCTTGAATCCGTCTCGGGACACTATCGAGATTGATAGAACTTCACAATTAATCCGCTAGCAAATCACAAAAGGTAAGCCCGCAAGATCCCTATCCCACAATCTGGTGACTCTACTAGGGATTGGAACATGAAACCTCCAGTTGCTTGTTCTTCGAGGGTTTGATTTGTGATATGAAATATCCTTGTTATTAATTCGATAATCGTGTTGTTTCTGCTTGTATTTGCACTTGCATTGTTCTATCAGCGCGACTGCTTGAGACCATTGCCTTGTGGGTGGAGGGCCCCCTTTCCTCCATTCATCAACAGACTTTGGTAGCATGTAGTCACTGTTAGCCTTGTACAACGTGTGGTATATAGAGCCCTTGGCTTGCTAGTGGACCCTTTTTGAGACAAAAACCCGTCCTTTGCATATAGTTTCTATAGAACCCTTCAATTAGGATCTTGATTAGTACCATGTGATGAATTACTTACAACTGCCTGTAAGGGATTATGTGGATGATGAGGACATGTATGTGAATGCATTATCAAACCTTGTATGGTCTATTCCTCTAGGGTAGCGAGGTCTTTATCCGAACATCCAATCATTATTCGAGGAAAATTTTGAAATTTTTTAAAAATACTAGCACTTCTTTGAGAAACCCAAATCTTTTGAAAATTTTGGGATTACCCTTTTGAAAATTCACTTTGAAATTCTTTTTGACAAAATCTTTTCAAATTCTCCCTAGATTTTAAGAGAATTTCAAAACATCCTACCCTGATTTTCAAGAATCGTGATTTCACACCTGAAGCATTGATGGTTCAGCTTTTTTTGAAAATTACAAACCCCCTCCTTCTTTTTCCAATATTTTTATGAAAAGTTCAAAATTGTAAACCCGATCCATCAAAAATTTCAAAGTCCAAAATCCTTGGATATAGATTGGATTAGTAAGGTGATTAGTATACTCAAGGAATCTAATGTGTTTATGTGCTTATATGCTTGGTCTAAGCTAGATTAAGCTGCATTACATTTAGATTAGATTGCATATCATTTGTGTTGCCTGAACTACACGAGCATTTTATGCACGACTCTCAAGTATGACACCTCTGATATATCTTCAAGAAGAAAATAATTGTTTTCCTCAGAATTTTGGAATTTGAAACAGTCTTTTAGAATAATTTCTTCAATTTTAGAAAATGTTTTGAAAATGAATAGGAAATGATTTTCCATCCGCTTTCATTCTTTGAAAATTCTTTTGAAATAAGAAACTTGATTATTTGAAATTTTATAATAAAATCATAATAGAAGATAGGAACCAAAGGTTGTACTCCTTCCTGGTCAGAGCTCCAAATAGCAGATTAGTCAGATTGGAATCAGGATTAGCATCTGTTGAATCTGTCAGAATGGCACATGATGATAAAATATATGCTATGTTAGCGACCATGCAAGCTACATTGGATCAGACTGGGGAGCACTTTGCCACACTAATGGTTAAGATGGAAATGATGAGTGTTACATTGTAGGGTGATAAGAATGATGAGGGTCAGCATGAGGATCCAATCCACAATGTAGTTTAGGGGATTGATCAAGAAACCAGGAACAGGGTCGAGAAACTAGAGAATGCGATCAGAAAAAAGTAGTGGGGTTGATGAATATATGCTAGATCTTGAAGGGTTGTTCAATGAGCCAAAACTGAAGCTGCCAAAAAAATTCAAGATGCCTGATATCAATAAGTTTGATGGAATTGGATAACCGAAGGGGCACCTTAGAATGTGCATTGGAGTCCTATCATCGATAGGGATTGGACCTAAGCTGATGCCTTAGGTATTTCAGCGAACTGTGACAGGTGTCACACTATCATGTTAGCTCACTCTTGAGACTGTAGTTGTTAAAGATTGGGATATGCTTACCAAAGCCTTCATGGCACAGTACTCATATAATCAGACATTTGACATAACCACCAGAGATTTGGAGACTAGCCATTAAGAGCCAAGGGAGTTGTTTTCTGAGTCCACCTATTAGAGGAGTAAAACAGCCAGGATGACTAATAGGCCAACTGAGAAAGAGCAAATCTGTATAATTGTGAAGAATCTACAAGTTGAATACCTATAGAGGTTAGAATTCATGCCCATTGGAACATTTGAGCATCTATTAAATGTGGGAACCCGTATAGAAGATGCCATTAGAGAGGGGAAGATCAAGAGAAAAAGCCAGAACATCCGATATAGAAAGACAGAAAGGCCAGTTTATCAGTCTAGTGTTGTCAATGCTTTGGCTCCTCAAATGTTTTAAAGAGAACATCGAAATGTCACTGTTACTAGAAAGAATCAGAACCAGGGCAATCAAGAGAAAAATGGAGTTTTTTGAATTGGGGATGTCTTTAAGCATAGCTCTCGAGAAAATGTTGGAAAAAGGTTATTAGAAGAAAATGGAACCCAACCCAGAACATGATCCTCTTGCACATGGCTTTAAAACTAAATTCTATTGTGACTTCCATCAAAGTCGTGGACTTAGCACGGATAGATGCTGGAGGCTCCGTCATGAATCGAATATTTAATCAAGAGAGGGGTCATCTCCCTTCCTCACATTCAGTCAAATGTTCAGAAGAATCCACTCCCTAATCATAAGGGAAACCTACCCAATGTCAACTTTGTGGAAGAAGGGTCTAAAACTTATAATCCAATGGCTTACATCACTCCTTTGGATCAGCCAACTATAGATGTTTAGCTCCTCAAGTATGTAGAAATTTGCATTTTGAGAGATGTGGAAGAAGAAGAGTGGGTCGAAGAAGAACTGGCTTTTGAAGAAGAGATGGCCAGCAAGAATCTCACAATCAAATGGTGGGATCCTAATACCATCATCGATGATTCAATCTGGTATGGAGAAGAAAAGCTGATAAAAGTAGTCACCAAGAAGGAAAGCATCAATCCTGGATTTAAGATTCTCTTTAAGCATGAGTTGTCTGATTATGAAGATTCGTTCTTGCATGCTCCACCTGTTAAGAAAGAAAAGAAGGGTTGGGCCGATCTGATGATGAATGATGATTTGAACATGTTAATGGGTGAAGAATTAAACATGCTGATGGATGCCGAAGAAGTACTGGGATATGTGAAAGAAATCAAGCCAATAGAGGGAGCTCTGAGCAATTGGGTGGTAGAATCTAGAGTCAATAAATCCCCTTCCTCGCTCCCCCAGAAGTTTGTAAAGGCCAGAATGAGCCATGATGTTGAGTCTACTTTTGCTTTTGGTCATAAAGTCAATGAAATGAATGAGGATTTTGCTTACTCTTCTGTGTCTAATGATATTGATTTTGAAATTTCTGAGGATTTGTAAAAATCAATTAAAAATGAAAATGAATCTGCATGTACGATTATTGAAGAAACTTTGCTAATAAACTTGAGTAATGATAATTATCCACAAAATGTCCACATTTTCACTACACTCACTTCACAAGAAAAGCAATGAACTAATCAATTAATTTAAAGAATTCAAAGATGTTTTTGCTTGGTCTTACGAAGATATGCTAGGCATTGATCCAAAGATTATCCAATACATATCCCTCTCTTTCATAATTCTAAACCTATGAAGCAGAAATTGAGACGTACGAGGCCCGAATGGACTTTGAAAATTAAGGAAGAAGTTGAGAAATAGTTGAAAGCTTGATTCCTAATATCCCAAATGGATAGCCAATGTAGTATTTGTGCCAAAGAAGGACGGAAGGATCTGACTATGTGCTAATTTTAGAGATTTGAACAAAGCTAGTCCCAAAGATGATTTCCCGCTTCCACACATAGATGTCTTGGTGGATAGCACGGCAGGACTTGAGATGTTATCTTTATGGATGGTTTCTCAGAAATCAGATTAATGGCACTGAGAGAACACCACATTCACAACTACTTTGTTGTGAATGTAGTTTCTACTACCGAGTAATGTCGTTTGGATTAAAGAATGCTGGAGCAACCTATCAGAGCGCTACTACTACTTTTTTATATGACATGATTCATAAAGAAGTAGAGGTTTATGTGGATGACATGATTTTCAAGTCTAAAGAAAGAAATAGACATCTAAAGGCCCTCACGAAGTTCTTTGAAAGATTAAGAAAATAGAGAATGGGATTAAATCCACAGAAGTGCACCTTTGGAGTCACCACCGGAAAGCTGCTAGGTTTTCTCATAGCACAGAGGGGAATCGAGGTTAACCCCTCCAAGATCAAAGCTATTATGGATATGCCACCTCCAAAGAATGAAAAATAAGTGAGAAGATTTCTTGGATAAATCAAATTCATCAATCGTTTCATATCTAAGCTCACCGCAACTTCTGATCCGCTCTTTAGCTTATTGAGAAAAGGAAAGAAGTTTGAATGAGATAGAGAGTGCCAAGAGGCTTTCAAAAAGATCAATACTTATTTGCTAAACCCCCATATTCGTTTCCCATCGAAATCAGGGAAATCTTTGTTGTTGTACCTCTCAGTATCAGAGAATGCAATGGGATGCATGTTAGCCCAAGAAGGAGATGAAGGGCATGTAGAGAAAGCCATCTACTACTTAAGCAAGACGATGACTGGGTATGAGCTAAAGTATTCTCTACTAGAGAAGACATGCTGGGCTTTGTTTTGGGCCACTCGTCATCTAAGGCATTATATGTTGGCCTTCCCTTTTATTTTGATCTCCTGAATGGATCCTTTGAAACATCTCTTTGAAAAACCAGTATTAACCAGCAGAATTTCTCGATGGACCTGGATGCTATCTGAGTTCGACTTGACCTATGCTTTGAGTAAATATGTTAAAGGAAGGGCTGTCGCACAGCATTTTGCAGAACATCTGCTAAGTCTGGAAGATGAAGGAGAATTCATGTTCCCTGACAGAGGATTGATGGAGTTAAGGGAAGATATGTGGAAGATGTATTTTGATAGAACTATAAACCAAAAAGGATATAGAGCAGGGATCATTCTTGTATCCCCCACAGGAGCACATACTCCATTCGCTATTAAGCTAAAGTATACCTCTGCCAACAAAATTGCTGAGTACGAAGCATGCATCTTGGGGTTAGAAGCCACATTAAATTTGGAAGTCAAGAAGCTCGATGTATTCGGGGATTCCAATCTGATCATATTACAAGTTCAAGAGACTGAAAAGTCAAAGAAGAAAAGTTGAAGGATAATCATGAGTATCTTGATTCTCTATGAACCTGTTTCTTGCTTATTACATTTTTCTACCTACCTCGAGAAGAAAACCAACTAGTACACTCCTTGGCTACCTTAGCCTCAATGATCGTGATCCCTGTGGGATAAGACTAACTCCATTAATGTCTGAACAGAGAGAAAAGCCATCCTACGAAATGATTGGGGAAATACATGAAGCAGAAGAGCTTCCATGGTACACTGATGTGTGGAACTTTATTGAAAATTGAGAGTATTTGGAAGGTACATCTAAGAAAGATAAGAGAGCCATAAGAAGATTCTCGGCTCAATTCATGATTTGTGGCAAAAGTTTGTTGAAGAAGTCATTCAATGGGTTCAATTTGATATGTTTATATGGGGATAGTACAAAGAAAATTATGGAGCAAATTCATGAAGGGGTGTGTGATCCCCACATGAGTGGACACATGCTAGCTAAGAAAATCTTCCGGCAAGGGTTTTTTTGGACCTCTATGGACAGAGACTGCTGCGAATATGTCAGAAAGTGTCACAAGTGCCAGATCTATGTCAATATAAAGCATGAACCGCCATCACTGCTATACAACATAACTACTCCTTGGCCGTTCTCAGTTTGGGGTATAGATATTATTGGAAAAGTAACCCCGAAGGCATTGAATGGGAATCAATACATCCTAGTAGCTATTGACTACTTCATGAAATGGGTGGAAGCAGAATCCTATGTGACATTGAAGGCTAAGGATGTGGCCAGATTTATTAGAAGAAACATAATCTGCCAATATGAGGTCCCTCATGAATTGTTATTCGATCACGATAGTTACTTTCAAAAAGAAGTGTTGGATCTGCTAGAAGAATACAAGATCATACATCATATGTCAACACCATATAAGCCATAAACAAATGGAGCAGTAAAAGCAGCCAATAAGAATTTGAAGACAATTTTGAGAAAGATGACTGATACTCATCGAGATTGGCATGAGAAGTTGCCATATGCTCTATGGGGATATTAAACATCCATCAGAACCTCTACAGTAGCAATCCTTATTCCTTGCTTTACGGTATAGAAGCAGTACTCCTATTTCAAGTGGAATCACCATCACTAAGAATTGTGGCTGAATCTGATATTCTAGAATTGGATTAGCTAATAAATAGATATGAAGAGTTGATGTTACTTGATGAAAAGAGGTTAGCTATAACTGACTATGTGCATGTTTATCAGAGAAGGATAACTCGAGCATTCAATAGAAGGTTCGTCCAATGAAACTTGAAGAGAGTGACCTTGTGCTTAAAGAATTAAGAGCACCTGTTTATGATTTGAGAGAAAAATTCAAACAAAATTGGGTTGGTTCATACATCATCAAGAAACTTCTCGCTGGAGGAGCAGCATACCTAATGGATTTTGAAGGAGTTGTATTAATCATCCAATCAATATTGATCGTCTCAAGAAGTAAAATGCATGATACCTTTCGTTCAAACCTTTCTTTCAAAACCTCCAACCTTCAAGGAACTATGTTTGACCTGATTCCAACTTGGGAATACGTAGGCAACCTACTCGGTTCGGTCACTACTCCTGAAAACTTAGCCACATCTCAAATGCCTTCTTTCAAGCCTCGACCAAACTACTTTGGACCTAATTCCTACTTGGGGATAAGTAGGTGAGCTTCCTTGGCTCTCAATCCCAGAACCTTGCAAACTAGGGGTAAACCATGTTTGCCCAAACTTTCATTTATCCTTGTCAACTAGGGGCAAATTGTCATTTGCCCATACCCTACTATCTGTCCCTTCTAGATCACTTGGCTATTAGAATTAGGCACTTAAGTAAAAATCTGATAATTCTTGATAAAGTTGAAAATTTTAGGGCAATCTGTTAAGTTGTGAGTTTAATGCTGAGCTAAAGCATTACACTGAAAGTTTTCAAAACTTCTAGTTTATATGCAAAGCTAATACAATATCTTTCTATAAGATGAATCTTTTATTTTCAAACATGCAAATCCATTGAAATTCAAATATCAAAGTCAGAAGACATTATTGAGAAAGGGAATCGTCAAAATTTTCCCTTTGTTATCCTTATAACTATTTCTTGTGTATTAGTGTGCAAAGTGTCAAGCAAATCAACATCATGATAAGAAATACAAAGTAAAGCAAAGGATAGCATAAAGCAATGTCAAGCAAAGTCAAGGGTATAAGCCCATCAAATCCTAAGCAGAATATATCAACATCAGTCTTAGTGTAGAAAGCAAAGAAAGCAGGATAAACAGTCATGGCTACATATACAAGAGGGAATCATTAGAATCAGCGTCGACGAGCAGCCAATTTGTATCATGCAAGAATATCCAAAGTTGTAGAGCTATCATCATCATCAGTTTGGCATTTTTACCCAGATGTACCAGTACCATTAGAAGGGCCTATGTTCATTCACTCTAGCTGTGATTGAAGCTGCCTGACTTAGGCCACCTGTCAAGAGATAAAATTAGTACGGAGTTGAAAGTGCATGATAAGGAAAAATCCAAAAGCTTACCAGAGTTGCATCTCAGTCTGTATGAGTCTGGTACATGCCATCCCACTGCAAGTGAAGAATAATGAGATCATAAAGATTAGAAGAATAAAAAATAATGAGTTTTTATAAGAATACTCGGGCAAGGCTCCAAGCTCTCAAATTCTATACGTAAGCTCGCCCTTCATTGAAAAAAACTCGAGGAACTAACTTATACTGTTCTGAAACTAGTTGAGGCTCCACAAGATCATGGGGAATCTCCACCGAAGATATGACTCCATGAAGCATAGTCAAAGCTCACCAATCACAAGGAATGGGAGGTAAGGGTCAGCCAATACCATCCACAAAAGAGCTCCCCTGCAAATAGAAATAAGAAGCAAAAGAAAGGCAAGCATTGATCAGAAATGAAGAAATCATGAAATACTTGCGAGTCGCTCAAAAGTGGCGAATTGGGCATCAGACGAGTGGCCCTGAAAACATCATAGTTCTCCTCAAATAGAATAAATGAGGCAGAACGAAATCTGTTCAAAGCTTCGGCAAGCTCATCTTCTTCAAAATTCTGTGCCGACCTCATGCAAGCAGGTGGATTGTGTGGCACTAAGAGATGGTCCTCCAAGTTAGTTTGAGGAGCTACTCTCTCCCCTAGATACCTCTTAAGAATAGAGCGGCTCTCAAGAAGAATCCTCTCTCCAGTCATCTACTTAGCCATTCCAATTGCACGCACATTGCCATTTGTAGCCCAAGGATATGCCAGTTAACTTGATTGAACTAAAGATGGGTAAAAAAAATCCCAATAAGAAATTACCTCATGAGCACCATTCTTGGTGCCTATGGCTTGATGGTGTCACTTCAAAGCTCATGGAAAAATGTGCATCTCATCCTCCCGAAATGATGGAGCTATCATAGAAAAAAAAACTCGAAGGCCAAGACCTACAAAAGAATGCATAGCAGCTGTCAGAATTCAGAATATTGATGATAAAACTGGAAATGAAAATATTGAGTACCACACAATCTGCACTCCAGAATCCTCTGAATATTGATGATAATATGTTCGAAGCACTGGTATGAGTCTTAGATTGAATCAACAGGGCCTCCAGAATATGAGCCTTTATTTATCTTGGTTTTGCATCTCAGAATCCCAGAAATCTCCCCAGCAGAGAATTTTTAGATATCATCAAGTTCGTGCATCAGAGTCGCCTACAGAAGAAGGATATCTCTTAGAATCTGTGCATCGGGGTTGCCTGATCTCGTCAAAATCAAGATATAAAGTATGCTTTACTTTCTAAAGATTTGTAGTGTGGAAGTAAAGGTCGAACCCGCAAAGATTGTTTATTTTTGTTATTTAATTTAGAAAACCTAAATCTATTAGTTATATAAAAACGGAATTTTGCTTGGTTGTTTTAAATCCTACTATTAATTAAACTATGAAATTAAACTACGAATTTTTGGAAATAAGATATCAAGATAAAATCTAAATAAACTAATGCAAAATTTAAGATTGTTTAAGTATGAGTAGATGAGATCTAGGATTGCAAATCCACCACTAACTATGCATCGAGGGTCTAGACTTTCTATTTTAAGTTCTATAAGAAGATATTGCTAGTTTAGTCTATCGTAGCTACAAGCCCAATAGTATCAACAAGAAGATATTGCGAGTTTTATCTAAGCATAACTCATCTTTAGTTCACATGAATCATCTACCTATAACTAGGGTGTAGCATAACTCATCTTTCCTAAGCAAAAATTATAAAAGATGTAAACATCACAATCGCATAAGCACTATTGCATGTAATTACTCCTATCAATCACAGAAATCAAGGAATAATGAGTTCAATAAGCATAAGGAAAAATCTAAGACAAGAATAGATCCAAAATACTCTCGATTATTATCATTAAAAATTGATTATATATAAATAATCCTCCAACATACAATTACTATCCAATACATAAAATCCTAAAATAAGAAAGCATAGAATTCCCCCTTTACATAGGTAGGGTTTCATTAAAACCCTAGAGTAGGTGTTTAGTTGGACATTATGGATGATAACATGAAGATTGAATTGATGGTTGTCATTAGAGACCTTCATGCTAGATCTCCTTCCTCTTGCCTTCAAAGTGATGTATGAATGAATGTGTGTCACCCTTTATTGATTTAAAATGAGATACATATAGTTGTAGTTATAGTCATTAGGAAGGTTTTTGTAAACCTAATCTGACTGAAACTGCTATAATTTGCTTCTTGGACGTAATTAGGCAATTTCGTCCACACAGGGGTCTTCAGAACTTCAAAATACGCATTTTATATTTTTTGTATAGATCGCACGAGCGCATAAATGGGAGGTTGCATGAACGAAGGGCTAGATTCTCGCATGAGCTGGCCGCTCGCGCGAAGTGACTTTTTCAGCTTCTTTGTTCTTGCTTTTTCACCCCATTTAACCTAGAATCCTTACTTTCTTCTAAAACCTGACAGAAATTGGAAAATGAAGTAAAATTATACAAAAATAGGATAAAAATAGCTAACAAATGTGAATTAAGGCGTATAATTAGGATTTGTTCTCTCCCGATCACACCCCCAAACCTACATTTTGCTAGTCCTCGAGCAAAAAGAAAAGGAAAATAAACTACTAATAATAAAATTCCTAATCCATTTTCGCATGGACAATGATTGCACTTAGCTTGTGCAACAAGCCTTTTAAACCTCTAGGTGTCCCTAGTCGAACGAGTGAAGTCTCGTGAGGGTTCTCGTCAACAAGTCACCCACAACCATCTATATTAATTTGTAAAAGAAAAAATTTATTTAAAATTTTAATATTTCAATGTCAACATCCTTCTTTGGTAAACTAATTTCAAATAAAACTTTAAATTATCAAAAATAACATAATCATACATCTACCTACATCATGAAAATAATCTGAAAACATATATCAACAGAATCAATAAACTATATCGAAGACTCGCATGTGTGTGAATGGTAATCAAGTGGATACACGGTGACTATGAACTTGAAATATAAATCGGATAACTATCTAGCGATGCCTTGACTACAAATCTCACGTTGTTAATTACACTCTAAAATAAAATCACTCGGAAACAGGTGTAATCACTCGAATATATGCAAAGGAGATAATTATATATAAAGCAAATAAATCTCACATATGACACAGAACAACGTATGTCACGACAAGAAAAATAGTCTCATGAATAGATATATTGATCGTCAAATAAATATTACTTCTACCATGCTTTTATTCCCTTTTTCTATCGGTTCCATATTCAAATCATGTAGAATCAAGTAGGACTTTACAAGGGTTGTAATGTTGGTCAAGGGTTATAGATAAGAAAAGAAAGGTTGAAGGAATTCAAAAAGTCCTTGAGTAGATAGAAATAGCCGTAATTTTTGTAACACACGGGCTTTACATCAACGACTATTCATTGTCTTTTTTCTTTTTTTTTTCACTTCATAATTTCTTTTTTTTTTTACAATCCTTTTCCAATATCTTTTGTTTTCCTTTTTGTATCTATTTTTTTCCTCCTTGTTTACTACTCAATACTCCTCTTTATATGAGTCATTACTAGCCCAATTTCTTTGTGAAAGACTATTCTTCAACTACTCTTGGACATGGGTTAGGTTAACTTTTATAGTAGCAAACTCCATATCGGAGTAGGTAAGATAATAGGCGAACAAAGAAAAGGCTTATTATAAGACTTCAAAGTGGTTAACAAAGGATATAAAAATATTTTTGTTGGGTAGGTCAAAGGTCAATAAATGTTTATTAAGACAGATGGCCTAATAACATTTTCTAGGGTCACATGATTCTTCAATGCTACGATATCTAAGGAAATAGAGTTTTTTTATTATTATTATTATTAAATATGGTAATGACAATACTAACTCGACTATCAATCAAAATAAATAATATTGAGACTAATCAACGAAATAATGCACTATGTCAATGAGATTCGATAAAAGTAAATTTAAAACCCTCAAAAAGAATGACAGGCTCTAAAGCTCACCGGGTTTTAGTCCCCACAACATTGCTATCTAGAAATCCAAGTTATATTATAATTCAATGTCAACATGCATCCACATGACTACGTGCCGTGCAAAAAGATATGCAAGTATAAGATATATAGCAATGATTCTAATGATATATAGTTTTCAAGGCATACCTTTATAACTTCAGTAGAAATGGACTATATACTCTCTTAATCTTAAATTTCAATGAAATCTAGTTACAACAAGGAATAAAGCAACATTGAACGATATTAAGAAAAAAAAATAAGAAATGAAAACGTACATTATATATGTTCAAAACTACTAGAATAAAATGTTTTTTTTACAGAGCATGAAAAGAATAACAAATAAACGAAAGTAAAAGAAATAACGAACTAAAAATAAAACTGAATTTGAAAAATTCTTAACTACTAAAACAAAATAACAACTCAAAATAAACGAATTAAAAATAAACGAAACAAAATAAAAGACTACAACTAAAATAAACAAAAATATCAATATACTCTCCCCAAACCAAATCACTGCATGACCCTATGCAGGTGGGAACATGACAATGGCCTGAATGTACTCCACATAGAAGATCACCAGGACATCTACTCCATGAAAAATGTCGGAAGGGGGTGTCACGCCAGAACAGATGTACCAATCAACCAGCTCCCACTCCGGATACTCAGCAAGATCGAACGACATCCCATACTCCTCATCCTCATCCATTGTAGGAAACTCTGGACCCACAGCTACCTCATCCTTCTCAATGATATTTGGACCCAAATCGACCACATCATCCTTAGGACCAGAATAAGGTGCAACAATCGAGGCTATATCCTTAGGTGACCACTCAGGGTGACCCGAACGTTTTCGAACAACGTTCGACGCATAATCAGGTAGGTCCCTATAGGGATAGGTAACATCAGGTGTAGGAAGAATGATCTTACCTGGATCACTCACAGAAATGGTAGCTAGACCCGAAATAACTCCGTCATCATCCTCATCCACATCGTCATCGGTTGAATAATCGGCCGAATCCAAAGAAGAAGAAGAAGAAGAGTCAGAAGATGTAGGTGGAGTGCCATAAGGGCAATGGATGATAGTAGGGTCATCGTTGAAAAGGTCATCCTCGTCTGACGAATCAGAACAGACATGAATAGGAATACTAGGACGACAACGGCACCAGCCGAGATGACCGACTAGACCGTAAGACTTGGCTACCCTAGGACTCGGTGTAGTGTCAGAAGTGGAAGAACTAGAGTCTGAATGATAACTCAACATACCCAAAGATCTATCGGGTGAAGGAGGAGATATAGGATTGTCCATAGTAAGGGAATTCAATTGAGATATGAGGATCAAGGTACACTATATGGATATATGGAAGCTATAATCCTAAACCAAAAATAAGTCACAACTGAAACTTTAATAGTTTAGTTTATTATAATAAAAAATAGAATTATCGGTATTGATAACGAGAATGAGTTGCAAGAATGATCTAGATTTTTAACTTATGCACTTTAATTTTTAAGTTTAATTCCAATAAGAAGTTCGACATTATTTCCCCAAACCTGAAGCCAAGAGATTCCAGTTATAGTGCAATGGGGTTGGAAATTGCTCTATATTAATAATTTCCTTGAAGCGTGCATAAGTTAATAATTTACAGCATCATGTAAATAACTATGAATGGGAATACATAATCAATAAGTAGTAATGTTAACAGTGCGACTAATGTATGTTTCAAAAATATAACCAAACCACAAAAGAAAAAGTAAAAAGTGCAAAACTAAATTAATTACAGGCCCAAATGATAAAAATGAAAAGAAAGACACAAAATAAACAAAGCCGGTCAAAGCCAGGTACATCATATCCTAACATTAACCAAAAGGAACGAAAATAGAAAAGCATAGAACTAAAATAATATACATGCTAGATGTCCGAAAATGTCTAAATCACCCAACCAAATACAAGAAATCAAAAACAAATGTCTATATAATAACTAACCCACATCAATCATCCTCACCCTCCACCAACACAATCTCCAATCCCGTACTCCCCTGGCCAGTGTCACCAACATCATCACCATCTCCATCACCTCCATCATCACCATCACCTCCAGCCTCCTCCTCCTCTCCTGCCTCCTCAGCTACTTGTTGTGCCAGACACAAAAAAGTAGACTGATAGGCAACCTCT
The DNA here is from genome assembly GCA_033977485.1 of Hydrangea macrophylla. Taxonomy (NCBI): domain Eukaryota; kingdom Viridiplantae; phylum Streptophyta; class Magnoliopsida; order Cornales; family Hydrangeaceae; genus Hydrangea; species Hydrangea macrophylla. The sequence goes on along the minus strand of CM066997.1, from coordinate 56,805,772 downwards.
CCCTAGACCAGGATGTCCTCCAGTTGATCTGGATGCGCTAGCTAGAAATACGTGCGCATATAGGACTACAGTCGAAGGGTTTCTCCGCGAAATGTACACACCTCCCCATAGGTCCAAGTATAAGGGGTATTCTTTGGCGGAGGTGGACGATGTGCCTCCTGCTCTTGACGCGCTTAGGCCTGCTCTCAGGCCCTCCTCACCACTAAATCGAGACGATTGACACGGCTAAAATCTGTGTGCGCTTGTGTGCTATACCCAAGTGTAGGTAATCGTGAAAGTAGTAATCTGGTTAAGCCCAGGTCGATCCCACAGGGAAGGTGTTAAACTAAATACCTAGATTAATCTCTAAAAAGAAAATAAAAATCAATATTTGAAAGGTTATAGAACACAAAGTTCCACGAAGTAACTACTAAAATTAAAGCAACTAAATTAAATTAAACTAGTGATTAACTAAGTAACTAAAGCGATATATTGGAAATGGCTTTCTTTATAAAAAAAAAAGAATGTTGGGATCACACGAGTCCGCAGCGATCATGCCATCTACCATGCAGTTACATTTAAGCTCTAAGGAGTGTATCTCTCTACAGGATTCCGTATTTTCTAAAAATAAGAATCAATATTCCTTTTATGGTCGGGACTATATCATCACAGTTAAATCGAAACACATGAAAGCGATTTAAATCAATAGTTGAGTCTCGCATTCTAAATGGTGTAAGCATTCAAAATGGTTTGCAAAAGTTATTGAAGAAAAAAGCATTAAGGCTTAAAGTAATGAAACTGTTTTGACAAACTAAGCATTCGGGGACAGTTTGATAGCAAATCTCAAAAATAGAAAGTCTTGAAATACAGCAAAGAGACTACCCAAGAATCAGAGAGTTTGATCGATCGATGCACTTTCGATCGATCGACCATCTTCATCTCTCAATTGATCGAAACGTCTTCGATCGCTTGACTGTCCTCTGGTTCGATCGATCGAAACAACTTCGATCGATCGAGCACAAAAATTATTCTACTACATGGAAGAGGCTGGAGATCACGATCTCCCAACCTGGGGACTACTGAGACATAGTCTAGAGTGTCACAGATTCGTTTTTAATGTGAATATTCATTAAGTGCATGCTTGGTTATGATTTTAGCATGAAATCTATGAAAAACAATGGTGATTTGAAGCTACTACTACACTACTATTAAAACTAACAAATTAAACTATGATTTTACGCATCTAGAATGTAAATAAACTAAGATTGCAGAACCAGGAAGAGAAATACTTATATTAAACGATAGGAAGCAATTCAAAAGAAATATGAAAACTCCAAACCTACAAAAACATGTAAAACTCTCTATCTCTCTCTCTAAAACTAAAAAAAAAACTAAGTGGGCGTCCTCTGGGACATAAACAAAATGAATATATATACTGAAACCTAAAGCTAGGGATTAAAACTCTATTTCTGCAGCATGCGCGTAAGTTATGATAAAAGCTATGTTCGATCTCGATCGATCGATCTTCACTCGATCGATCAAACTTCTGGAATCAACGAGCGCTTTAACTGTCTTCGATCGATTGAACTCTCGATCACTTGAGGGATCTTCGATCGCTTGAAACTCGCTTTTCATGTTTGAATTGTCTTCTTTGAAATCCAGTAACCCTTTTATCCTGCTTATTCATTTCTTCACACAACAAGCAGTGATTTGCACACATTATAGCTAAAACAATACAACTTATCATAGATTAATCAAATTATGTAAAAGCTAGCATTGTAATCCAAATTGTAGATATGTAAAGGAACTTCTTTTAGCGTGGTTGTATTCTACAAATACCCCCGCTTGTCACAACCCCCAACTAGCGAATTGCTAGTCCCTAGCAATAAAGCAAAAATAAAAGCAAGCTAGACTAATACTACAATGACTAAACTAAAAACAAGATAAACTAAAGCAACTAATCTAAACAGAAAAGAAAACTACCTAACTCACTTTCGCAGGAATCGCGGTTGCATTTAGTGAACGCAACAAGCCGTTAAACCCCTAGGTTTCCCCTAGTGGATGAGTGTTGTCTCATGAGGGTTTACAGTGAATATACCCACAAGATTCTCAATTTTAAATTCAAAAAAAGATATAGAAAAACTTTTAAAATATTCTCTTCTATTAAACTGTTAACCTAGCTCTACACAGATATAATAACCTCAAATAAACCATGAAAGAAACCCACATACTCATCATGTCACCAAGATAGATATAACAAATGCATCACAATTATGTATCCGTGTGTGTGAAGTTAACAACTATCTATCTAACCTTATTTAGAGTTATTTTGGACTATTGTACCTCTAGAACCTGTAATTTCAACTCAATTCTCACATTGGTTCACACTAAAAAATAAATGTCTCAGAGAAACTGGCTTTAATAATGGTCGCACATGGTATGAAAGCTTTGATAAGAGTGAATTTTTGGATACTAAATGCTTTCATACTCGACTTCACAAAAGACGGATATTTGGAGTGTATAGTCTCATGAATAGGATGCTACTTACTAGAGGACCAAACTACCGTGGATAACTCAACTTACACGTTCGTGTTCAAACTAAGGCATTTAATTGATCATCTTTAGAATTTTTCAAACTTTAGAATTTTTAGGTTTTGTGTAGACGAAACAGATGATGGATGGAAAGATTGCGCATCTTTAGCATATGATATTGATCATCGCCTCTTTTTATTCTTATTTACTTCTTTTCACATCTCCAACCAATTTTTATCCTTTCATTCCCTTTTTTTTCTTTTCTTTCTCTTTTTTTTTTTAAGATGTAATAGAATGTCTCCCACAACTAATCTCCTCCAATCACATACTTTGACAGATATTTATTATTAGATGCACAATGAGGTCATTTAGAGTCAAGGTGAAGGATTAGGGGTGTGTATTTTCACCATAGAATAGGTAATATTAAGTCAGTGTGGGTAAAGGGATATAGATGATGGTAGGAAATGGGTAACGATGGCTTAAATCATTTTCTTAATTCTTTAATTTTAACACTTCAATGTTTATTGAGTTTGGTTGGTAGATCCTGAACGTTCTCCTCTAATAGGCAGGCAAAATTGAACAATTAACCGATACTAGTGCAACGAATGTAATATGTGTAATCAAGAAAGAAAACTCGAATTTTTATGTGAAAATTCCCTCAAAAATAAAGATTGAATCGAAAACTTGCTAAGGGTTAAATAGTTTCTACTACTCGTTCTTTTAGCACCATAGTCGTATTAACTCATTTTTAGGTTTTCAACATAGCTACCAACTAGTGCAATTGGATATTGGATACATGAAAGGTCAACAAATGCAATCATCCTAGTGGAACTAGAAATATGCGTGAACTTAATCCATAAAAGGATGAGATTAATATGAATGTATCATAGCTTGACAACAGCTAAAGAAAATTGAATATTCAAAGTTGTTCTACTAATTAAGTTCAAAAATTCCTTGATTTTTTTTTTGTAGAACAATACTAATCGAGATTATATGATATGCGCAATAAAGTTATCCAGATTGCTAAGCATAAACATGTGCAGGTGATTATCTATCTACATTCCACCCTCAACTGAAAATTGCTATGTCCTCAGAAGTAGATTTTCAAAATAAATAGAGAGATATCACCTGATAACGCAAAGCAAACCCCGCAAGCATAACAATCTAGAAAGACATATAAACTCCACGCAGCCAAGATCAAAGGAAATAAAAGATACTGACATGTCAATAAATAATACAAACACCCAATCACCAGAATGATATAACAATATAAGTACAGAATAGTGATAAAAATGTCCAAAAATGTTCAAAAGCTCTATCAGTCCCATCATAACCAAACAACCCAAAAGAAATAAGAGAAAAGAGAGAGAGAGAAACAGTAAAAAGTAAAAAAAATATAATAACAACTCCCACGCGGAATGGATATCATCTAATCATCCCCAATATCAGAAAGAATCACGATCGGTGCAGTAGGAGCATCCTCATCTCCAACCTCAGCAACAGTAGTAGCCGTCGCCGGGTCATTCATAGTCGGAGCAGCTGATGTAGACAATAATGGGTCAGCCATGACTAGAGGTGGTGCAGATGATGATGATGGGGCATAGGGATCAGTAGGTAGTGGAGGTGGAGGAACAGAAGTAGTAGGTGGAGCAATGGATGTAGATGGATCGGTAGTGGGTGGTGTAGAAGAAGATGGATCTGTGGTAGGCGGTGCAGAAGGAGCAGTCGGTGGGTGTGGAGTGGTGTGAATAGACTGGTTAACCCCGATTTGTATCAAGATCGCCTTCAGTAAAGTCGTCATCTGATCCATCTTGCCCTCGAGTCGTATCCGTGCCTCCCTCTCCTCAAGAAGCAATGAGTTAAGAGTTTGAAGGGACACGGAAGATGACTCTCCCTTGGCCTGACCCTGAGACTGTTGTCTCAGCTCGAACTGCTACATGGTAGCAACGCAGTCCTCATCATCTGAATCAAGCTCCTCAGCCTCGGTAGGCATCCTAGAAGCTACACCCTCTGTGTCGGTGCCTCCCCCTCTCTTCCACTTTGCCCCCACCTTGGCCTTTCCCTTCATCTTCCTCTTTTTCTGCGCATCCGAATGGCGCGCTGCTTTCTCGCCAAACCAACTCGAGGCCTAAAAAATCATATCAGTGGCCACTGGGAGCAATCCAGCCTGCTCAATCACCCAATGCATGGGCCAAGCGCCCTTCAGATGGCGCTTAGCGGCAATGTACCGTGTGGGATGGACAAAGAAATCAATAGAGAGTCGGGGCAGGCAGACACGCCGCCCTGTCCCAATGGCATACAAAACCTGAACATACCAAGGCGCCACCTTTTTGTGGTAAGAAGTCATCAATATGCAATTAGCGAGTGCTAGGTGGAGAAGATGATACTGCTCGGTCAGAAAATGGTCCTTAATAAGGGAAATACCATTCCATATCTGGATCGCACCGCCGATAATCTCCTGTATAATGACAGAGGACAGAGTCTCTGGTGTACCGGGAATGTGTGGGTAATAGTGGTCAGGCGTCTCCGATACACCCAAAGCAACGGCAATTGTGGCTGGGGTAAAAATGATCTCGCGACCCTGAAAGAATGATCGGTATGTGAACGGAGCTGCAGGATCCTTAATCATGGTCGCACACGCCTCTGACACCCAATTGATGTTGACTCTCTTAGACTGTGTCAGCATCTCAAACCATCTAGGCATGGCACGGATTCGTGCAAGAAACCATGGAGCACAAAGCCATACAAGCTTGAGTGGGCGCTCTAACATCACCTTTCGCGTCTGGAAGCATCGTGTGAACCAAACCCGATCCTCGTCATTTCAAAATCCGTGATCAAGTATTGGATTCATTTGGAATGCCCTGAAAATGAAAATGAAATGAAGAGATAAGATTAAAAGACTAAATGAAGAAACTGTCACCGTAGTATTTCGATCAATCGAACAATTTTTTATCGATCAAAAAAATGTTGCCTTCGATCGCTTGAAGCCATCTCGATCGATCGATAAGTCCAGTTTTCGATCGATCAAAACTAGCTCGATCGCTCGAGCACAGCGGGACGCAAAAAAACGACAGAACCCAAAATAACCAAAAAAACAAACAAGAGTCCTAAGATTTCTACGATTATAATAGGTGTTAGGACCAATGGGGGGCATCCCCTGAGGTTTTAACCAAAAAGTGGAGTAGGGGGATCAAAGGATTCCATACCTCGGTTTGAGCATGGAGGAGAGGAATGAGTTGATGACGATGATGGCGTTGGGGGTGCTCGCTGCTCCCAAAATGGCGTACAGTCAAGGGATTAAAAAAACTCGCCTCGAGTTCTCTTCCTGTGCTCGAGCGCTTGAGAGTGAGAGTGAGGGAGAGAAACTGAAGAGGTGTACACTGGACGGTTCGTTTAAATGCAAAGTTCGAGCGATCGAACATACTCGATCAATCGAAAGTTCGATCGATTGAGAACTTTTCAAGCACTTGAGAATTGGATGTTGTCGATCGATCGAGGGTGGTTCAATCGATCGAACATGAAAAATGGCAGAAATCATTACACAAAACAACTGTGCACCCCCAACTAATAGAAATTGATCTGGACATACAGAATAACGTAAAAACTATTCAATTACAGGACATGCAAGCCAGAAAAAGATCATCATCAGCAAGGAAATATAAAATTGCAAATTTACAAATTAAACATTGTAATAGCATCCTTTTTGCAAAATTATTGCCCACCACCATGGTACATAAAACCTTATTAATCAAGAAAAACTAAAAATTGAAAGCAAAATTGGCAATCCTTTGTCCAGCATTACACTTCAAATGATAAAAGAAAGACCACATGACAAAACACAGTTAAAGTGGAGCACTAATTTTCAAACATGAATATTCCATCTTCCGTAGTTGCTTCTTCTTCTGCCACATCGTCGAGTGTAGATTCCAAACTTGATGATTCCCTTTCCCAGAACAGTCGAAAAGCAGCAAGGATATCATCGAATGAGTCTGAAATCTCTGAGGGATTGATTGCACTAGCAAGAGGTGTTCTGGATAAAGATAAAGATAATGGAGTGTAATTTCTCAACGGACTTTCCTCTTGCGGCGGAGTACTCAGGGGGACCATGTATGGTCCAAATCCATGGAACAGTTGAGGCGGGAAGAATAATGGTGGTGTAGACACCCCATTTTGTCGGCTATCAGATTTAGGAGACCCTTAGCTTGGTGGTTCACAATGATCGTAAAAGACTCAAAAGGACTCTCGGAAGACAGCTCCATCCCTCAGAATGCTCAGAATGACCGAAATGCCCCTGAAAGCCCGAAAACTCCCAGATTTGGTCCCAAAGTTCTGAAAACATGATATGTCGTAAGAAAAGCGATAAAATGAGTTTTAAAGAGAAATCGACTAAAATCGTCAGCTCCCAGAGACCCCCGGAAGTCCCGGAAGCTCCCGAAAAGTCCCCGTTGACCGGTTTGACCAAGGTTTGACTAGGTTTGACTAGGTTTGACCAAGGTTTGACAAGGTTTGACCAAGTTTGACCAAGTTTGATCGAAATCGTCCAAATTCACCAAAATCATGAAGAAAGTGTTAAAACAAGTTCCAAAAGAAAATCGAGCAAAAACATCAGCTCCCGGGAACTCCCGGAGGTCTCCAGAACTTCCCGGGAATCCCAGGTTTGACCAGTTTGACCAGAATTTGACTTTGGAACCAGGGAACCAAAACATTTTTCAAACATTTTTCATGGATACTAGAGGTCAATAGCTTTCCAACGGTATATCGCACATAATTTCTGGATTTAAAACGAATTTATTATGAATTTCCAAAGGCGAAAAAGGCGATCAAATTGGCTTTTATCGCAAATACCGCAAAACTTTTCAAAGTGGCCTATCCCCGAACTATTGTTTATGTAAAATAGACTCCATTACCTTTCCAACGGTATATAACAACCTCAATTTGGAGTTCGTATGCATTTTCTGTGAATTTCGGACGAAATAAGGCCTTTTCGCAAATACCGGAACTTCAGGGGGCCTAAATAGCATTATCTGGACGGAGGGAGGAGCACTGCCGCCGCGGCACTGGCCCACTGCCTCTGCGGCACTGGCCCACTGCCGCCGCGTCACTCCCCCCCAGAACAGTGTATTTTTGTAATAATTTTTGTGGCCCCATTTTGATTAATTAAAAGCCAAAACGTCATAGTTTTATGATTTCAGATGTTTGGAGCCAATGGGAATACTTTCTAAATCCCAAAACCACCCCAAGTTGGCCTATATAAGCACCCCATTACTCTTCATTTTGGGGGGGTCAAATGTAAGCTTTGAAAAAGTTTGGGAGAAAAGTTGTAGAGATAAGGTTAGAATAGAGAGAAAGAAGCTTCCTTCTTTGATTTTCCAAAACAAAAGTGAGTTCTAAACTTTGTTTTTACTTCATTACTCCCATTTATTTCAACATTCAATACTCCCAACCACCATTTTAGTGAGCATTCAAGAGAGTGGAAGCTTCTTCCATGTCTAGTGTCATTACATATGAGTGAAACACCAATCTACAAGTCTCATGCTTCATGAATATCATCTATTGATTATCATCTACTTGCTTGTTTATTTATTGTTCACCTCTTCTTATCCCATTTCTTTTTATTTTCTTTATTTACTTACTAGTTCATCATCATCTAAGTGATGACATGAAGTTTGGGGTGAGTGAATCCTTATGGATAGTAGCTCTTGACCTCAAAAACATGTTTGATAGATGATGATCATAACCTCAATACTTCCAAGGTATTCTTGGAATATATTGAAGTTATGTTCAAAAAAAAAATAAATCTCTCCAACAATCTTGGAGGTTCTTAATGATGAGTTTGATGTGGGTATTCTAAGTGGCTATGATCCTTATTGAGTGTTAAAAATATGTCTTCAAAACATCTATTTCAAAACCCCTCTCAATCCCTCTCATTTGGTTTCAAGAAACAAAACTTTGTTTTCTCTAAAATCTTCAAAACAACGAGTCAAAACAGTGAGTGAGTTGAGTTCAAAGATTTCTCTAGAACTCAATACTCAACATATGGATGCAAGGCCACTTGGAAAGTCTTCCTAACTCATTGGAGAACACCCATGATTTTTAGTTTGACTTGGAAGTACTTGGAAATGGTCCATTTGGATCCCAATATTCCTTCCAAACATTCTGATTTTGCTGTCACAGCAGCTAGGTCCACTTCCAACCTCTTTTACAGAAAACGTTTCCAAAAAGGGTGGTCCTAACTTATTTGTTCCTTAATATTCAATGTCTTAGGGAACTTTCTGCATAAAATGGGCCTCTAGATCATTAAAATTCATTTTCTAAGATTTTTCAACATTTCAGTCGACGGTACGGACTCTGTTTCTGAGTGACCTTCATTGTTTATATGATTTCTCTCAATCTGTGATAGCTATTCACGATTGGGCTTTTGGGTTGTGTTCTAGACACAATAAGGAACATCGCCATAAAACATCATGCAATGAAAACATTCCTAACTCCTCTTTTCAAATTCCAAAAGATCATGCTACTGTTCTGTCCACTATTCACAGCAAGTACATTTCAACTTTCATTCTTTGATTTGATGCTCATATGCTTTCCAAATTAGTTCATATCTTAGGAAGTAGTTCATACTACATTTGTACACATCCCATGTTAATTTCATTCATTCATTCATACACATTTTAGACTTCTAAGTCATTCTAGAAATCCATGTACACAAAACACACTACAACCTTTGCACATTTTAGATACATACATTGCATTCATGCAAGATTTGGGGTTTTTGTAACTCTTAATCTAAGGAGATGATAAGGAAAGAACTTGATCACACATTCATGCTTCCCCTCGATCTAATCATCTTTTCTCATCCGTCCCGGGGATTGAGAAATCTTCTTTTCTCAAAATTAACATGCATCATTTTAGCTTGCTAAGCATATTTTGATCTCTTTGATTATTTGTTTTGAGAACAATTCATGTCCCTTTTAGATTAAGGAAACTAATTACTTGATACATGATTAGACGATTTTTCCTAGGTTTATTTGTGTGATCTTTCACTTTACATTGCATGATATTTGACTTAGATCTTATGAATGATATTTTATCTTTTGATCTTCCATTTCAGATTTTCTTATGTGATGTAATATATACTACCATAGTATTATTTGTCGAACCATACATAGTATAAGATGATTATTTGGATGCTAATTGAGGCCCGTCGTAAGACGGGGCGAGTTGAGGGTGTTTTAGCCGTGACAAAGGCTCCTTCCTCTCTCGTACCAAAACCCCGAACCAAGTTCTTTGGTGATGAAGGGCCGGTGCCCTTATCCGCCTGGGTGAGTCAAAATTAGGTTTCTTGGTTCCTTAAAGACTAAGTGGCGACTCTGTATCTGTTTTCAACAGACCTTTCGTTTTCTTTCCTTGATTCAAATCAATTTCAAAGGAATCTCGAACAAGAGAAGTGGCCCGATTCCGCGTGTCCACAATCTGGCGACTCTGCTGGGGATTTTTATTTTTAAAACAAAATAATACAGAGGTTTGACTCATAAGAAGCATCCTTAAAATCATCTCTTTACTGTGTTTGGTTCACCGCATTGCACTCTTGCATTCCCCCCCCCCCCCCTCCGACTGTGTCTGAAACGCGGCGCTGACATTGTTCAGGTCTTGCTGTGCCAGGGCACAAGTTACCGTTGATACTGTACCTTCCAAGCAATCTCTCTGACGGTATATTGGAACTCTCGTCAACGGACCCTCTTTGACTAAACCCAGCCATTGCATATAGATTCCTGTAGAACCTTTCATAGGACTGTTGATTTATCTCTTCAGATAGGACAATATGATATAACTGTTGTATGCCCTGACGGGATTACCCGCGCGGTGTAGATGCTTATGTGGCATAGAATGGGACCTCCTTTTTATGATTCCCAAGGCAATCACTCACATGTGATCACATTGAGTTGACCTGCCTAGGCACTATGACAAGGATGTCTGCTCCATGCTCACAAAGATATACACCGCAAACCTTGTTTGTCGGTCCTGAGACATAGGAGTATGAAAACCTGCTAGAAAGTACGATCACTATAACCGTACTTACCAGTTTCTCCCAGAAACTCTGTCCAGATATCCCAGATATAACCGTACTTACCGGTTTCTCCCAGAAACTCTGTCCAGATATCCCAGATATAATCGTACTTACCGGTTTCTCCCAGAAACTCTGTCTAGATATCCCAGATATAACCGTACTTACCGGTTTCTCTCAGAAACTCTGTCCAGATATCCCAGATATAACCGTACTTACCGGTTTCTCCCAGAAACTCTATCCAGATATCCCAGATATAACCGTACTTACCAGTTTCTCCCAGAAACTCTGTCCAAATATCCCAGATATAACCGTACTTACCAGTTTCTTCCAGAAACTCTGTCCCAGTCAATCAGAAATATCTGAAAACCCCTGTTATCCCTTGGTGATCGTACTGGAAAGTAAGATTGGCACACTCCATATGGTTAGGACCTTAATTGCTTAACCTCTATCTGTTAGAAATAGGAACATCATATAGATCAGGGCTTACATCCGCATGCTTGTCGCCCATGCATACACCATTCCCATCTCTCTGCACGCACTGTCCTGAGTCAGTCCACATCACTGTCATTGTCTGTCTAAAAGTCATCACTGTCAGGATCTGATACACCCCCTTTCTCTCAAAATCTGTCAGGTCAGTATAGATTCCCAAGGTCAGCAGCCAGAATCCTCGTCGTGGGCCAGGAGTTCAGATAATCGTCTGGTCAGAATCAGTCCAACAGCTCGCTTCAGCATGAATAGGGAAGAGTTGGAAAACAAGGTTACTGAATTAGGAGCGACCATAAGCCAGCAGTCCGACAGCCTAGCCCAGGTTCTGAAGTTCATGGAAGAACTGAAGCAGCGGCGGCCGCAACCTCCACCCGGGTTTCCACCACCGGAATTTGAACTACCCCCACGTGAGAATAATGGAGAAGAAGACTGGTTTCAGGGGGTCCCACCGTCAGCATACGAGAAAAAGCTCCAAGAAAAGATGGACAAGGTTGACAAACTGGAAAGCGTGCTCAGGAAAAGCAAGGGTATCGATGATTACATGTTAGATCTGGAAGGCCACTTCGAGCCTGTCAAGCTGAAACTGCCAGAGAATTTCAAGATGCCTGCTATCGACCGTTTTGACGGAACTGGGAATTCGAAAAGTCATGTGAAGCTATGTATGAGTATCTTCCAATCCATGGGTTGTACCCACGAACACATTGCGATGTTGTTCCCGCAAACCCTTGCAAAGTCTGCACTATCGTGGTTCCTAACCTTGGAAGCCTCCAAAACCCGGGCCTGGGAGGACATCGTTCGAGTCTTCGTCGATCATTACTCCTACAATCAAGAGCTGGATGTCACCATCAGGGATTTGGAAACAACCCGGCAAAGCAACAATGAATCCTTCGCTGCATTTCTGAGCAGATGGAGGAACACGGTAGCCCAAATGACCCACTGGCCAATCGAGAAAGAACAGGTAAGAATGCTCATCCGGAATCTGCAGCCCCTCTACCATGAGAAATTATTCTACCAGTCCATCTCCACCTTTGAGGAATTGTTTGAAGTCGGAACCCGGATTGAAGACGCTATCAGAGAAGGAAAGATAAAAAAGGAAGAGTCCCCGAGTCAGTCTAGAAGACCTAACTACTCCCGGAATCCCCCGGATGTTAATGCCCTTAGCAGCCAACCCATGGCGTACCCTCTTAGACCATACCAACCCTCCAGCCAGGCAAACCCCTCCAATCGCCCCTTCCAGAAAAAGCCCCCTCGCAATTTCGCCAAGTTAGAAATATCTCTCTGCTCAGCTTTAGACCGCCTCCTCAAAAAAGGCCATCTCCAACTACTCCAACCCAGAAACACCCCCCTCCCGCCAAACTGCGATATGTCTAAGCGGTGTACCTACCACCAAGCCCCAGGCCACAACACTGGTGATTGCGTGCGCCTTCGCCATGACATTCAAGACCTCATTGACCAAAATATCATCGAGCCACCCCCGAAGCAACCCCATATCACCCAAAATCCCCTACCGAACCACCAAAATGTTAACCTCATCGAGTCCAACCCTATATCCTTCGACCACCCTGCTACCTATATCACCCCCCTAGGACAACCCTTGCCCCTCATTGACATCCCGGATTCTGAGGGAATTCATCTGATCGGAGGGGAGAATGACGAGTGGCACCAGCAGCTAGATGACGAGCAAGACTTGTTCTTCCTGGAAGAGCATGACCTAGGGGTGGTAGACCTCAAATGGTATGATCCCGACAAAGAAAGTGACGCTTCCATCTGGGACGAGCCAGAAAAACCATTTGTAGGGACGGATTGTGATTGGTTCAAGAAAGATGGGACTGTAGAAGGACCCACTCCTGCCGAGATTGATCATTTAACCAGGTCAGGACGTCACTACCAGCCTCTGTAGCCTACTACTGAAGCCATCGAGAAAGGTCTACTTAAAGACAAGGGGAAGGGTAAGATGGATGAGGTCGTCGAAGAAGATAATGAGCTGATCAAGCAGCTAAAGAAAACCCAAGCACATCTCTCGATGTGGGACATCATGGTAACATCCTATAAGCACAGGAAAGCCGTGTTGAATGCCTTGGCTGGGATTGAAGTCCCAATCGACGCCGCGCCGGAGGACATGGTAGCTTTCTTGGGTGCGCTTACCCCCGACCCAATCATTACATTTTCCGATGAGGACCTGCCACCAGAGGGATCCGTACATAACAAGGCATTATATATCACCGTGGGATGTAAGGGACAACAGGTGCCGTTTTGTCTAGTCGACACAGGCTCGGCCTTAAATGTCTGTGCCCTGAGGACTGGCACCACCTTGGGGGTCAATGTCCTTGACATCACGCCATCCTGTGCAATCCGTGAGGGCCTATGACAACACTAGAAGAAATGTGATGGGAACCGTTTCTCTCCAAATCCGGGTAGGATCCTTGGTGAGCACCCGGTCATGGACATACCTGCCTCTTTCAACTTGCTGATCGGAAGGCCCTGGTTACATGTCAACAAAGCCGTATCGTCCACTGTGCATCAAATGATCAAGTACATTCATGAGAAAGAAGTAAAAATCATCCTCGGTAACAGTTGGGGTAATGAAGCTTTCCCAAATTACACTCCCGTTTTTGAAGTCCAAATACCTGAGTTAGAAGAAGGAGAAATCGGGGGATTCTTCATGGAAGAGGTCCACGTGATCAATGACGAAGACAGGTTCCCCGAGATCCACTCCGCAGTTGTCAACATTGTCCGCAAGATGAACTACTTCCCCGGAATGGGGTTAGGCCGACGCCAGCAAGGGATTCGTGAGTTCCCTCAGATCAAAGGACAACAAGGAACTTTCGGGTTGGGATACAAGCCCACTGAAGAAGACGTCGAGTTGCAGAGGCCATGGAAGAAAAGGGTAAGGGGTCTCCCGCCATACCGCAAGACCTTGAATGGACAGTTCATCAAAGAAGGAGATGATTTCCCCTACTTCGGATTCCCCGAACCCTGGATCCATCAAACCACTGGGAGAAGGCACCCCGGGCTTGAAATCTTCGCTGACTACGAGAGGCCCCCATATCAAGACCCGTTCTATCCCGAAGAAGTTGAGAAGACCCCAGAGGAAGACTGGTTGAAATACCTGGACACTGAAGCAATCGAGAAAATGTGGGAGGAATCCGCTGAGAAGGAGGAAGAAAAGAGGGCCAAGAGCCAAGATGATCAGATCAAGCCAACTGAGGAGGGGGTCTGAGCAACCAGGCTGTAGAGTCATCTGTCTGTGTCTCCCAATCCCCTATTCCCCCGGAGTCTGTACTACCAATTATCGAGTCTGTACTGGAGTCGGCTGCTGTAAGCCCACCACTATCCAATGTAATCACTTCACCAGTCATGAATGAAATGAAAGACGATTCTGCTTACGCCTCTGTGTCTAACACTTGTGAATGCGCAGATCCCTCCGAGGATCTCCCAATTGAACTTAAGCAACTAATTGAAAAACCACCTGCTTATGAAATAATCGAAGATACTTTATCGGTTAACCTAGGTGAAACAGATAATCCACAAATTGAGCAAATTGGCTCAACTGTTGATAAAAAAGAAAAAGAGAAATTAACCCTCTTGCTAAAAGAATTTAAAGATGTTTTTGCTTGGTCTTACGAAGACATGCCTGGGGTCGATCCCGACATCGTCCAACATCATATTCCTCTCCTCCCCAATTCTAAACCCGTCAAGCAGAAACTGAGGCGCATGAGACCGGAATGGGCACTCAAGGTTAAAGAAGAGGTGGAGAAGCAGTTCAAGGCAGGGTTCATCATTGTCACCGAGTATCCAGAATGGATTGCCAATATCGTGCCAGTCCCGAAGAAGGATGGAAAAGTTCGTGTGTGCGTTGACTTCCGTGATCTAAATAAAGCCAGTCCCAAGGATGACTTTCCGCTTCCCCACATTGATGTCTTGGTGGACAACACCGCTGGACATGAGCTACTTTCATTCATGGATGGCTTCTCAGGGTATAATCAGATTCTAATGGCGCCAGAAGATCGGGAAAAGACGACATTCACCACCCCTTGGGGAACCTAATGCTATCGAGTAATGCCTTTCGGACTCAAGAACGCGGGGGCGACTTACCAAAGAGCTGCCACCACTCTGCTGCATGATATGATTCACAAGGAGGTAGAAGTATATGTAGACGACATGATTGTGAAATCCAAGGACCGAGAAGGACACCTGAAAGCTCTGGAAAAGTTCTTCGAAAGGTTGCGCAAATACAAGATGAGGTTGAATCCAAAGAAATGCACTTTCGGCGTAACCTCCGGTAAACTCCTGGGTTTTCTCATCACACAAAGGGGAATAGAGGTGGACCCCTCTAAGATCAAGGCAATCCTCGAAATGACGCCACCACGGAATGAAAAAGAAGTAAGGGGGTTCCTCGGAAGAATCCAATTCATCAGCCGTTTCATTTCCAAGCTCACAAACACGTGCGATCCTCTGTTCCGGTTATTGAGAAAAGGGGAGAAGTTCCAATGGGATGACCAGTGCCAAGCCGCTTTCAACAAAATAAAAGCCTACCTTCAAAACCCGCCTGTCCTCTCACCACCCACTCCCCATAAGCCCTTATTCCTTTACCTGTCTGTCTCCGAAAATGCCATGGGTTGCATGCTAGCCCAGGAAGGAGAAGAAAGCCATTCCGAAAAAGCCATATACTACCTCAGCAAGAGGATGACTGGGTATGAGCTCAACTATTCTACCCTCGAAAAAACATGTTGGGCCTTGGTTTGGTGCACTCGCCGACTAAGGCACTACATGCTGGTCTTTTCGGTTGTGCTCATATCCCACATGGATCCTCTAAAATACCTTCTCGAAAAACCCGCCCTGACCGGTCGTATATCCCGTTGGTTACTTCTATTATCCGAATTCGATATCAAGTATGTTACGAGCAAGTCAGTAAAAGGGAGAACCGTAGCTGAGCATCTCGCAGAACATGCCGTTGACTCTGAAGAAAGTGGGGACTTTCCGTTTCCGGACGAGAGCATCATGGAAATCAAGGAAGAACAGTGGAAGTTGTACTTCGATGGAGCAGCCAACATGAAGGGATACGGAGTAGGGATGATCCTAGTATCGCCGAGTGGGGACCATACTCCGTTAGCAGTCAAGCTCAATTATAACTCCACCAACAACACTGCTGAGTATGAAGCATGCATTCTGGGAATGGAAGCAGCCTTAGAGCTGAAAGTTCAGAGGTTGGATGTCTTCGGGGATTCAAACCTCATTATATCGCAGGCTAGAGGAGAATGGAAAGTAAAAGAAGAAAGGTTGAAGCCCTATCATGACCGTCTGGATCAACTCAAGAGGCAATTCAAGAACATCACGTTCCTCTACTTGCCCAGGGAAGAGAACCAGCTGGCAGATTCCTTGGCCACTTTAGCCTCCATGATCAAAATTCCCGCAGAGGTCAAGATGATGCCTTTGGTAATTGAGCAGAGGTACGAGCCTTCATTCAACATGATTGCCGTAATCGAGGAAGAAGAGAATGAAGCACCGTGGTACCAAGATGTCTAGGATTTCATAGAAAATGGGACGTTCCCCCAAGAATCCACCGAGAGAGACAAAAGGGCCATACGAAGATTTGCAGCGCAATTCATCATTTGCGACGGGAAACTGCTGAAGAAAGGATACAACGGTCACAACCTGACTTGCTTGTTCGGAAAGAGCTCCAAAAGAATGATGGAGGAAATACACGAGGGGGTCTGTGGCCCGCACATGAACGGTCACATGTTGTCCAAGAAGATTATAAGACAAGGGTACTATTGGACGACCTTGGAAAAAGATTGTTGCGAATACGTAAGAAGGTGTCACAAGTTCCAGATCCATGCAAACATGATGCATGTGCCACCATCTCTTCTATACAGCATGACCTCGCCTTGGCCATTCTCCACCTGGGGAATCGATATTATTGGTGAAATCATTCCAAAGGCCTCAAATGGAAATCAGTACATCCTGGTGGCCATAGACTACTTCACAAAATGGGTAGAAGTTGCATCCTACACCAAATTGGGGGCCAAGGAAGTGGCCGAATTCATCAAGAGAAATCTCATCTGCCGTTATGGAGTTCCCCATGAGATTATTTCGGACAACGGAAGTCATTTCAAGGCAGAAGTCAGGGATCTGTTCGAGGAATACAAAATCACTTATCACAAGTCATCCCCATACAGACCACAGACCAATGGGGCAGTCGAAGCTGCGAATAAGAATGTCAAGGCCATACTACAAAAATCAACTGATACCTAAAAAGACTGGCATGAAAAGCTACCATTTGCACTTTGGGGATACAGAACATCGATAAGGACGTCCACAGGAGCAACGCCTTACTCATTAGTGTATGGGATGGAAGCAGTACTTCCGGTCGAGATAGAACTACCGTCCCAACGCGTGATGGCAGAATGTGAAATTTCGGAATCAGATTGGTTAAGGGAAAGATATGAAGAATTGGCCCTCATAGATGAAAAGCACCTAGCGGCAGTCGACCATGTTCGAATCTATCAAAAGAGGATAGCCCGTGCTTTCAACAAAAGAGTTCGCCCAAGGAAGATTGTTAAGGGCGACCTTGTCCTTAAGGAATTACGAGCTCCGGTCTTTGATCCCCGTGGGAAATTCAAACCTAAATGGATAGGCCCTTACATCGTCAAGACCATTCTTTCCGAAGGAACAACTTATCTCATGGACCTCGATGGTGTCGAATTTAAAGAACCAATCAACATGGATCGTCTCAAAAAGTACTATGCTTGACTATTCAACAACCATTTCTTTCAAGCCTTGCCCTGAACTACGCTCGACCTGATTTCCACTCGGGGATACGTAGGCAACCACATCGGTTCGGTCGCTCCACCCACAAAAATAATCATTTTCTTCAAGCCTTGCCCTGCACTACGCTCGACCTGATTCCCACTCGGGGATACGTAGGTAACCACATCGGTTCGGTCACTCCACCCACAAAAATAACCATTTTCTTCAAGCCTTGGCCTGAACTACGCTCGACCTGATTCCCACTCGGGGATACGTAGGCAACCACATCGGTTCGGTCGCTCCACCCACAAAAATAATCATTTTCTTCAAGCCTTGCCCTGAACTACGCTCGACCTGATTCCCACTCGGGGATACGTAGGCAACCACATCGGTTCGGTCACTCCACCCACAAAAATAACCATTTTCTTCAAGCCTTGGCCCGAACTACGTTGGACCTGATCCCCGCTCGGGGGTACGTAGGCAGACTTTCAAAAAGAAAAGAAGGATGGCTCGCTAGGTCGAAAATCCGAAAGGACACCTAGGCAAAAATTAGAGCTAAATCCAAGGTGAGCAATAACAAAAGAGAGACAATAGCTCGCTAGGTCACCTCATTGGTGCCTAGGCAAAAATTATGAGCATGTGAGAAAAATAAAGTCGCGGTCCTTACCATAACCAAAAAATCACCCTCCACACTAGGGGCAAACTTCGGCTACTCGCCTCGTTTTCCTGAACCTCTTCTAAACTAGGGGCAAACGTCGGTCATCTACCTCGTTTGCCTCACAACCATATATATCCCAAACTAGGGGCAAACTTCGGCCACCTGCCTCGTTTGCCTATAATAACCCCAGCATGCTCAAGCAAGTACCTAAAGCAACAACTAATTGAAATCTCAAGTTACAAAATATTTTTAGAAGGCTAAAATGCACAAAAATAAGATTCCTGAAGTAACCAAGGTTCACCGATAAAACAAACTTTGAAAATTACATAAACAGGAATAAATCAAAGAGCAATCACATGTTCAAAGACACTTGGAGGAATGAGCAGAATCAGTCAGGTCTAGTGTCTTTTATTTCTTCAAAGGTCTTTAGAAGTAGGCCTTTACTCGGTCAGTCCAACCATCAATAAAAGCAGCGATAGTGGCAGCCCTGATCCTGGAAGCAAAGATCCTCTCAGTAAACCCCCGAGGAACCTCCTGAACCTGCCCATACTGTCTGGCCAAACGGCGAGGATGATAAAAAGAAGTCTCTCTCAGACCCATCAACCACACTCTCTGGTGACCCCTGAGGCTCGTGGTGATAGCATAGAGGCCCCAACGCCTCACGATCCAGCAAATGTCAGCCTCAGATAAGGCTCTCATCATGCCCACCCAATCGGCAAAGGTATAGTGAGAATGAAGCACGGCTCGACGAAAGTAAACCGGTGGTATACGGCCCGTCCACAGCTGAAGGCGCTCGTAAAGCCAAGCCTGTAACACCAAAGGCGCCCCAGAAAGAAGAGGAGTCCCTTGGTTGAAGGCATTATCCAAACCATTCAAAGTTTCAGCTAGAACCATGGCCATGGGATTCCTGCTAAGTTTCAGCCCGAGGCACACATGTACCAAGTCAATGGAAGTGCTCGAGAACAAGAAGTGCGAAGTCATGCACAATATCAAAGCGGCCCCACGGGAAGCATCATACACGATGGGATTCCCAGGACTGGCGTACCGGGCAATAATAGAAGCAATGTTGAGAACCTCACCTTGAATCAGCCGGCGGGAAATAGTGACGGAGCAATTCAGATATTCAGCCAAGCCTCGCGTAGGACTGAGGGTATCAACATAAGGGAGAATCAAGCCGGAGTCAGAATCAAAGCCAAGAATAGCACAGAACTCCTCAAACATGGGGCATATCTCCAGGCCATTGAAGTTGAAGACATGGTTCACCGAGTCCCAGTGACCAATGGCAGTACGCAAGAACTCAGTATTTAGGGTCACCTGGCAAAGAGAAAACAGCTCAGTCAAGCCGTAGCTAAAGAGGTTAATCCGCTCCACGCCATCCATGATGTTCAGCCAAGCTGTGAGCTGAGCGGGATCATACAAAGTCATGCTTTCGGTCGCGGCTCTAGGAAAATTCGAAATTTCGGCAGCACCTCCCCGCTTCACGGACTATCCCACCTGCAAGGCAAAAACACTCACTATCACAAAACTGCCCATCGCAGTAACATCCAACAACCACAGTGCACATATATCAATTAAAACAAGCACACGACTGCGCCCCTAAACCGGAAGCTATCCGGCCTAAGAAGCGAAACATCATAATACGCTGTCAAAGGTCACAAATTGTTCTACACATCATCCTACACTGTCCGAATAGTCATGTCACTGGTACAACCCAATCGAAAACATAAAAAAAAAAAAAAGAATAAAATTCCCGCTTGCGAGGTCTCAGTCCTCCTCTTCTTCGTCCTCTGTTGGACCGCCCGGAGTGTATGTCGGCGACGGCCTCCTCCTACCACCTCTGCACCTTGGGCCAGTCCTCGATGAGCCAGCTCCACCTCCACGATACTGCACACACAAATAAAATAGAGGCAATCAGTAGGGAAACCACAAAAAAATACAAAAATAGAGTCAAGTCAGAGACTTACCAAAGACGCCATCTGGTTGGCGGCAAATTGCCGCATACCGTCCATCTGTCAAGGGTAAAATCTAGGGTTAGAACCTCATAACCTTAAGAAAAGCACAGAATTAGAGACATACCCGATGGTCTCGTGTAAGGACCAAGGACCGTAGGCTAGCCGCCAAGGCGTGCTCCTCCTCGGCATAACTCCAAGGAACATTGAGGACGCCCGCTGGCTGAGTAGGGTACCAACATGTGACTCGCGGCACCTCCATCACTTGGGGACTGCCATCAGCACCTAGGACGTTGACGGTCCAATCCCAAGGAGGGATAGGGTCGGGAGCCTGAGGAGCCTGTCTCCTGTACATCTCGCGAAGCTATAGGCACAGAATAAGTTAGGAAAAGGTGAATAAAAGACATAGGCAAAAATATAAGAGGAAACTCACCTCCAAGAGTGGGAAGTTAGGCATCAAGAAGCGACCACGGTAAGCTTCATAGCCGGTCTCAGAGAGAAAATGATCCCAAACATCAGTGCCGGCTAAGGCCGCCAGCAGAGCATCACCAGAGAGGTCACTGGCATCCATCACAGGGGGATCATGAGGAACGCGATACCTGGAACCACCAACCACCTGCCGAGATACCCGCTCACCAAGGAACCACTGCCTGCACTCGGTACTCTCCATCAGAAGGCGGCAAGAAGTAAGAGATTTGACCGCTTGTATCTCCTCTGGGGCGGCATAGGCGACGCCCTCCCAAGGTGTCCAATCAACGCTAGAGGCCGTCAGCTCAGTCAAGAAGTTTCTAAGCAAAACAATCCGATGGGCCCCGCTCTTCACCCCAACAACATCCCTCCTCCATCTCAAGCCTCGTGGGAACAGAGGCACAGGAACCATGCCATCCTCGTCTTCGCCTGACTCGTCTACTGGGGAAGGAGCCAACATCTTCAGGTATTCAAAGCTCCAAAGCTGCACAGACAAAGGAGAAAATCAAAACGAGTATAGAAATCAAAAAGATGAAAAATAAAAAAGATACAAGGCATACCTCCCAAGCTCGCCAAAATCCTCCGGTCGATTTAACATCGCCCCGAGAGACCTCGCCCATATGCTTGTAAAGATGGGCCAAGGCAGTACCGCCCCAGTTGTAGGAGGGGATCTCATCAATGGTCGTCAGGCAAGAAAGGATCCTCAAGCTCACCCGGTCATTCCGTGTCGCAAAGATTGAGCAACCCAGGACATATAAAAGATACACTCTCAGGAGCTGGGAATTGTTCAAATTATGATTCCCTCTGCCATAGGCCCGATAAAGCCAGCCGCAAGGGAACCAATGCCTCTCCAGGTTAGGGGGAACAGCCCCAATCAGCATCTCTACAGCCTCCGGATCAATCTCATAAAAGTAGTCCAGAATCAGGCGCTTCCCGCCAACTCTCAAGCCCGTGATCATGGAGAAATCAAAGGGCGTCATAGTCATCTCACCAAACGGCAGGTGAAAAGTGTTGGTGGTGTCCCACCACCTCTCGGCCAATGCATAGAAGTGAGCCAAATCATTGCTGCTTTTCGAAACCAAACGGACGAAGCCTCCAAACCCGGCATCGTCAACCATCCTCTTGACGGTAGGCGAGAGTTGAGTGTACCATAAGAAAGCATGGGCGAGGCTACCATGGCCCTTCAATGCCACTTCTGGCACCTGCACACAACAAAACGACAAAGAGATGCACAAAATCACTATTCACAACCCGAGAGCCGAACTCACGAGATCAACATTTAAGCACAAATCGGACTTCTAACGATCTCTAGGTGCACACTACGGCCCACAAAGCTGGCATAATACATGAAAGCGGTCCTAAAATGTCGAAAGTTTCACATACCAAGCTTGCTAGAGCCGCGGCCGAAAGATGGTGTTGGGGGTCCCGTAAAATCAAGTCCGGGGTTTGCATCTCGGTCTTCATCCGTCCCTTGGCCTTCTTAGACTGTCTCCTTGAGCTCGAAGCCATGGATCTACAAGAAAAATGGAAGTCACCATTAAACTTTCTTCTTGAAAATTTGGGCTAACCAAAACACCAATCAAAAATCCAACTACGGGGAAAGATTATTCACCTGAGCGCGCACAAGCTGCGTTTTGATGAATTTTGGCTCCAAAAACACCCCAAAACGGCCAAGAATGAGCTTCAAAAGCTCAAACACCCGAGATATACAAAGTTGAGGTCCGGCCACCCAGTGCCGCCGCAGCACTGGGCCACTACCGCTGCCGCGGCACTGCTCCCTGTGGGCCCCGCTTTGCTCCGTTTTGCTCCATTTTGCCCCGTTCTGGCCCGTTTTGGCCTTTTTCAGCCCGTTTTTGGCCCCGATCAGCCCCGGTGGTCCATTCCAGTCGAGATTTATGAGGTTTTACCCCAAGCAGACTAAAAGTTGCCAGAACTACCTCCAGCAGGCAGAAACTGAAAAAAATCGGCTCCCGAAGACCCGAATCGGCCGTTTCAGGACAACCGTCGCAAAATTCGATCAACCATGAGGGGTTCAGAGATGGATCCTGGTTCCCGACCAAGAAAAGAGATTCCCCGAGAACCCTGGGTTATCCCCCGAGGACCAAAGCAGACAGATACCAGCTCCCAGAGGCCCTGACCGGCTCTCTTGGATTGAGCATTGAAAGATTTGATCAAACCGTGAGAGGTTCAGAGATGGATCCTGGTTCCCGATTAAGAAAAGAGATTCCCCGAGAACCCTGCATTATCCCCCGAGGACAAAAACAGACATATACTAGCTCCCGGAGGCCCTGACCGGCTCTCTCGGATTGAGCGCCAAAAGATTTGATCAACCGTGAGAGGTTTAGAGATGGATCCTGGTTCCCGATCAAGAAAATAAAGATTCTCCCACCAGCCGGAACCGATTCCTGAAAGTCGGCCGTCAGGAGCAGTCAGAACATCGCCCGCATCCAGATCTCCTGATTATCAAGAATTTTCTCACAGCTTTATCACAAGATCCCTCGGTCACCTTTGGCTATCGTCTTCTAAACAAAGCACAGCTGATCTATCTCACTCGTTCCAGAAGTTTGCCCCCAGACCCGGAGTCTTCTAAACTTCGACGTCCTTATCCGAGTCATCCTTCACGTCACAGTCGCGAGCGCTAGCACGACACCAGCCCACTCGGAGTGGCATCACTTGCTCATACTAGCGTCATAACACTAGACATGATAGGACTCATGACACAATTCACATCACATCCATGCATTGCATATCACTCTTATAGCATGGCATCCGCATGTCTTGTTGAGCATGTTTGATTCATTTCTTTGTGTCCTGAACTACGTCCTGGTCTGATTCCCCTTGGGATATGTAGGCAGCTCACGCAGAGCACGACCAGCACTGAACTCAGCATCCTTCTTTTTTTCTTCATTGCATCTTTTGCAACGTTTTTATCCTAAATCTATAGCCTCCAAAAAGTCTTGTCTCTTCAAAGCTTTGGCACTCGCTTGCGACATGCGTTGCCTCGCAAGTTCATGCCAAAGAGGGGCAAACTGTAGACACCACATTTTGTCGGCTATCAGATTTAGGAGACCCATAGCTTGGTGGTTCACAATGATCGTAAAAAACTCAAAAGGACTCTCGGAAGACAGCTCCATCCCTCAGAATGCTCAGAATGACCGAAATGCCCCTGAAAGCCCGAAAACTCCCAGATTTGGTCCCAAAGTTCTGAAAACATGATATGTCATAAGAAAAGCGATAAAATGAGTTTTAAAGAGAAATCGACTAAAATCGTCAGCTCCCAGAGACCCCCGAAAGTCCCAGAAGCTCCCCAAAAGTCCCCGTTGACCGGTTTGACTAAGGTTTGACTAGGTTTGACTAGGTTTGACCAAGGTTTGACCAAGTTTGACCAAGTTTGACCGAAATCGTCCAAATTCACCAAAATCATGAAGAAAGTGTTAAAACAAGTTCCAAAAGAAAATCGAGCGAAAACATCAGCTCCCGGGAACTCCCGAAGGTCTCCAGAACTTCCCGGGAATCCCAGGTTTGACCAGTTTGACCAGAATTTGACTTTGGAACCAGGGAACCAAAATAATTTTCAAACATTTTTCATGGATACTAGAGGTCAATAGCTTTCCAACGGTATATCGCACATAATTTCTGGATTTAAAACGAATTTATTATGAATTTCCAAAGGCGAAAAAGGCGATTAAATTGGCTTTTATCGCGAATACCGCAAAACTTTTCAAAGTGGCCTATCCCCGAACTATTTGTTATGTAAAATAGACTCCATTACCTTTCCAACGGTATATCACAACCTCAATTTGGAGTTTGTATGCATTTTCTGTGAATTTCGGACGAAATAAGGCCTTTTCGCAAATACCAGAACTTCAGGGGGCCTAAATAGCATTATCTGGACGGAGGGAGGAGCACTGCCGCCGCGGCACTGGCCCACTGCCGCCGCGGCACTAGCCCAGTGTCGCCGCGGCACTCCCCCCCAGAACAGTGTATTTTTGTAATAATTTTTGTGGCCCCATTTTGATTAATTAAAAGCCAAAACGACATAGTTTTATGATTTCAGATGTTTGGAGCCAATGGGAATACTTTCTAAATCCCAAAACCACCCAAAGTTGGCCTATATAAGCACCCCATTACTCTTCATTTTGGGGGGGGGTCAAATGTAAGCTTTGAAAAAGTTTGGGAGAAAAGTTGTAAAGATAAGGTTAGAATAGAGAGAAAGAAGCTTCCTTCTTTGATTTTCCAAAACAAAAGTGAGTTCTAAACTTTGTTTTTACTTCATTACTCCCATTTATTTCAACATTCAATACTCCCAACCACCATTTTAGTGAGCATTCAAGAGAGTGGAAGCTTCTTCCATGTCTAGTGTCATTACATATGAGTGAAACACCAATCTACAAGTCTCATGCTTCATGAATATCATCTATTGATTATCATCTACTTGCTTGTTTATTTATTGTTCACCTCTTCTTATCCCATTTCTTTTTATTTTCTTTATTTACTTACTAGTTCATCATCATCTAAGTGATGACATGAAGTTTGGGGTGAGTGAATCCTTATGGATAGTAGCTCTTGACCTCAAAAACATGTTTGATAGATGATGATCATAACCTCAATACTTCCAAGGTATTCTTGGAATATATTGAAGTTATGTTCAAAAATAAAATAAATCTCTCCAACAATCTTGGAGGTTCTTAATGATGAGTTTGATGTGGGTATTCTAAGTGGCTATGATCCTTATTGAGTGTTAAAAATATGTCTTCAAAACATCTATTTCAAAACCCCTCTCAATCCCTCTCATTTGGTTTCAAGAAACAAAACTTTGTTTTCTCTAAAATCTTCAAAACAACGAGTCAAAACAGTGAGTGAGTTGAGTTCAAAGATTTCTCTAGAACTCAATACTCAACATATGGATGCAAGACCACTTGGAAAGTCTTCCTAACTCATTGGAGAACACCCATGATTTTTGGTTTGACTTGGAAGTACTTGGAAATGGTCCATTTGGATCCCAATATTCCTTCCAAACATTCTGATTTTGCTGTCACAGCAGCTAGGTCCACTTCCAACCTCTTTTACAGAAAACTTTTCCAAAAGGTTGGTCCTAACTTATTTTTACCTTAAACTTCAATGGCTTAGGGAACTGTCTGTATAAAATGGGCCTCTAGATCATTAATTTTCATTTTCTAAGATTTTTCAACATTTCAGTCGACGGTACGGACTCTGTTTCTGAGTGACCTTCATTGTTTATATGATTTCTCTCAATCTTTGATAGTTATTCACGATTGGCCTTTTGGGTTGTGTTCTAGACACAATAACGAACATCTCCATAAAACATCATGCATTGAAAACATTCCTAACCCCTCTTTTCAAATTCCAAAAGATCATGCTACTGTTCTGTCCACTATTCACAGCAAGTACATTTCAACTTTCATTCTTTGATTTGATGCTCATATGCATTCCAAATTAGTTCATATCTTAGGAAGTAGTTCATACTACATTTGTAAACATCCCATGTTAATTTCATTCATTCATTCATACACATTTTAGACTTCTAAGTCATTCTAGAAATCCATGTACACAAAACACACTACAACCTTTGCACATTTTAGATACATACATTGCATTCATGCAAGATTTGGGGTTTTTGTAACTCTTAATCTAAGGAGATTATAAGGAAAGAACTTGATCACACATTCATGCTTCCCCTCGATCTAATCATCCTGTCTCATCCGTCCCGGGGATTGAGAAATCTTCTTTTCTCAAAATTAACATGCATCATTTTAGCTTGCTAAGCATATTTTGATCTCTTTGATTATTTGTTTTGAGAACAATTCATGTCCCCTTTAGATTAAGGAAACTAATTACTTGATACATGATTAGACGATTTTTCCTAGGTTTATTTGTGTGATCTTTCACTTTACATTGCATGATATTTGACTTAGATCTTATGAATGATATTTTATCTTTTGATCTTCCATTTCAGATTTTCTTATGTGATGTAATATATACTATCATAGTATTATTTGTCGAACCATACATAGTATAAGATGATTATTTGGATGCTAATTGAGGCCCGTCGTAAGATGGGGCGAGTTGAGGGTGTTTTAGCCGTGACAAAGGCTCCTTCCTCTCTCGTACCAAAACCCCGAACCAAGTTCTTTGGTGATGAAGGGCCGGTGCCCTTATCTGCCTGGGTGAGTCAAAATTAGGTTTCTTGGTTCCTTAAAGACTAAGTGGCGACTCTGTATCTGTTTTCAACAGACCTTTCATTTTCTTTCCTTGATTCAAATAAATTTCAAAGCAATCTCGAACAAGAGAAGTGGCCCGATTCCGCGTGTCCACAGGTGGTAACATTGGATTCATAGTGAAAGACCTGACAAAGGAAAACAAGAAAACACAAAAAAGGAAAAAATTAAGTAAAACAAGTGAAAGAACTAATAGAAAGGAATAAACACAGAAAGATAAAAAGAAAAAGAAATGTGACAAGGAATTTACCTCACTATTGGCATGATATAACCATGTACACTAGCAGGTAGAGGGCATTACAGCCGGAACAACAAATAACTAAAGTGCACATAAATGCATGGAACCAATTTGATGACAAGGAAGTCATCAACATAAGTGAAGACAACATTATGGCGTTCAGGCACCACATCCTGTAAATCGTCTTCCTCCCATGGTTCCCACATCGAGTTGTTCTCCCATTGTTCCAAGAGGGCATCATTGACTTCCCCAACAAAATACCCCTCTGGTTCGCCTTCCTCTTCAGGGAAGTCCATATGCATGAAGGGGTTAATGTGGAGGAGTGCAGAATCGTAAGGGATATACCCTTGGGTTAAGTCAATGACATTGTCCACTTTAGGCCCTTGATAAGGAGAGAGGTAGAATGCAATCTCCTCAGTAGTCCATGGAGGATTAGGATATTCTAAATCAGCCCCTGACCCGATTGAATGGACGTCGTTATCCCTCATATTTTTAATAGCCTGCAAGTGAGACATTGAATTGAATAGCAGATTAGAATCGAAGTCACACTCAAAAAGAGACAAACAAATGAAATAAAATGAAGTGCAGTAAAGGAAAGAAATACAACAACAATATTTGAACACGCTTTAGTGTTTTAGGTGGATGGATAGTTATGCTCATCTAGTTCGATGTAAGAACGGTTTTACCCTTTGGCCATTAACCTTGAAACAATCTTCATTCTTGGACGGCCCCATGTGGAAAAACATATTTGACAAGGAATGGACCTGTCCACCGGGATCGAAGCTTACCTAGAAAAAGGTGGAGGCAAGAGTCGTACAGCAAGACTTTCTGCCTCGGCTCGAATGATTTTTGAAAGATTGTTCTATCGTGGCAAGCCTTTAACCTTTCCTTGTGTAATTTTGCATTATCGTATGCATCTCGACGTATTTCTTCCAGTTCAGCCAATTGGAGTTTTCGGAGATGACCTCCTTTTTTAGTGTCGAAGTTCAATGAGTGTGTTGCCCAATATGCTTTGTGCTCGATTTTAACAGGAAGGTGACATGCTTTTCCGTACACTAACCTGTATGGGGACATCCCCATGTTTGTCTTTTAGGTAGTACGGTACGCCCATAGAGCATCAGTCAATTTGTAAGCCCAGTCTTTTCTATTGAAACTAACCATCTTTTCGAGTATATGCTTGATTTCTCGGTTAGCCAACTCTGCCTGCCCGTTAGTTTATGGGTGGTAAGCTAGTGCGATCGTATGGTTTACCCCATATTTCTTGAGGAGTGACTCCAAAGGTCTGTTGCAAAAATGCTTGCCTTGGTCACGTATAAGTGCTTTTGGGGTTCCAAAATGCGGCAGAAAATGTTCCTTAAGAAAGGACATAACAGTTTTATGGTCATTGTGTCTTGTCGGTATCACTTCTACCCATTTTGATACATACTCTACAACTAGGAGTATGTATTCACAGTTGTTTGATTTTGAAAATGGGCCCATAAAGTCTATGCCCCAGCAATCGAATATTTTAATTGTGATAATGGGAGTTAAGGGCATAGAGTTCCTTTTTGAAATTGTACCTAGCTTTTGACAGCGTTGGCACGATTTACAAAAAGAATGAGCATCCTTAAACACAGTGGGCCAATAGAAACCGCTTTGTAGGACTTTTTATGTGATCTTTCGCGAAGAAAAATGGCCTCCACAGGCTTCAGAATGGCAAGATGCCAAAATCATAATTATATCCTCATTTGGAACACAACGTCTGATGACCTGGTCAGCAGAATACTTGAATAAGTATGGGTCATCAAAACAGAAATGACGTGCAAACGAGAGGAACCATTTCCTATCTTGATTTGACTAATGACTCGGGGTTTCTCCCGTGACAAGATAATTTATTATATCAACATACCAAGGCTAACTTGACACAACCATCAGTTGCTCATCTGGGAATTCATCCGTAATTGGTATGGGTTCAGTGTTGTCAGTAAATGTAAATCGAGACAAATGGTCAGCGACCACATTCTCTACTCCCTTTTTATCCTTGATTGTGATATCGAATTCTTGGAGTAGGAGTATCTAATGGATAAGCCTTTGTTTTACATCCTTCTTAGATAACAGGTACTTGAGGGCTGAGTGGTTTGTAAAACAGACGATAGGGGACCCTATTAGATATGACCTGAACTTATCTAGAGCAAAGACTATTGCCAGTAGCTCTTTCTCGGTAGTCATATAGTTTATTTAAGCATCGTTGAGTGTTCAACTGGCATAGTAAATTACATAGGGCTTATTATCCTTCCTTTGTCCTAGGACTGCACCAATGGTATAGTCACTAGCATCGCACATTAGTTCAAAAGGCAAACTCCAGTCGGGTGCCTGTATTATCGATGCGGAGGTAAGGTGTTCCTTTAGTGTGTCAAAAGATGTTTAACAGTTGTCAGACCACTCAAAAGGTGCATCTTTGACTAAGAGTTGACATAGTGGTCGGGAAATTGCACTAAAATTTTGGAGGAAGCGACGATAGAATCCCGCGTGTCCCAGAAAAGAGCGGATGTCTTTAACTGTACGGTGGACAGGTAGATTTGAGATTGTGGATTTTCGCTTTATCAACTTGGATACCCTTATCAGAAATAATGTGGCCAATGACAACTCCCCTGGTCACCATGAAGTGACACTTTTCCCAGTTTAGTACTAAGTGTTTGTCCTCGCATCTTGCTAGCACACGTTCCAGATTGTCTAAGCAATTTTCAAAACTATGGCCGAACACTGAAAAATCATCCATAAAGACCTCGAGTATTTGTTCGACCATATCACTGAATATGCTCAACATGCACTGCTGAAAAGTAGCAGGTGCGTTGCATAAGCTGAAAGGCATATGACGGTAGGAAAATGTATTGAACGGACATGTGAAAGTGGTTTTCTCCTGATCTTCAGGAGCAATTTCAATTTGGTCATAGCCACTATATCCGTCCAAAAAGCAATAATATTTATGACCCGCCACTCGTTCTAGCATTTAATCCATGAATGGCAATGGAAAGTGGTCTTTCCGAGTCACAATATTCAATTTTCAGTAATCAATACACATCCGCCATCTGGTGGGGACGCGTGTTGGTACCAATTCGCAGTCTTTATTTGGGATTACCATTATACCTGCTTTTTTGGGCACCACTTAGGTTGGACTAACCCAAGGGCTATCAGAAATAGGATATATGATCCCAACATCAAGTAGTTTTAGTACATCCTTTTTAACTACCTCTTGCATATTGGGATTCAGACGCCTTTGCATTTGTCGCGAAGGTTTAGCGTCTGTCTCCAAATATATTTTATGAGTGCACATGGACGGGCTTATGCCTTTGAGGTCGGCAATGGTCCATCCCAATGCTCCCTTATGTTGTTCTAACATTTGGATGAATTTTTCCTCTTGTTCCAGACTAAGAGTGGATGAAATTATAACAAGGTAAGTCTTTTCAATCCCCAAGAAAGCATATTTGAGCTCTTCTGGAAGCTCCTTTAATTCAAAATCGGGAAACTGAAAATTGGAGGGCATGACTAATTTTGTTTTTGGAGGTAGGGGTTTTTTTTCTTCGGAAAATAGATAGTGTTAAATTGTGACACTACTACCTCCAAAGGGTCTTTATAATCAACGAAGTCAGTCTCATCTTCAATGACCATTTTGATATAGTTGATTTCTTCCTCATCTTCGTAATCTTCAGGTCGGGGATTTGAAAAGATCTTGACATTTAAAGTCATCTTCCCGAATACGATGGTCATAATACCACTTCTTATTTTGATTGTGGCATCAATGGTATTGAGGAATGGACATCCAAATATTATCGAGATTTGTACACATGGGTTGGACACAGGTTCAGTGTCCAAGATCACAAAATCGACCGGGAAGACAAATGAATCTATCTACACTAGAATGTCCTCCAGTATTCCTCTAGGGTATTTGACTAACCTTTCTATCAGTTGTAACGCAACTGGTTTGAGTTCACCCAACCCTAGTTGTTTATAAACTGAGTATGGCAGCAGGTTTACATAAGTTCCTAAATCAAGGAGGGCGTTGTCTATTCTTTGATTCCTAATTCAGCACGAGACAGTTGGGGTACTGGGGTCTTTGAGTTTCGGAGGCAATTCATTTTGGATAATTGCACTTGCTTGGCAAGCAACATAAGCGTGTTTCTTCACACTTTGCCTCCTCTAGACCGTGCATAAGTCTTTAAGGTACTTAGCGTAAGCCGGCACTTGTTTGATTGCATCAAGGAGTGGAAGATTTATTTTGACTTGTTTAAACAATTCCAAGAACTCGTAATTCTTTGCCTCATTTTTGGGTTTCTTAAGCCTTTGAGGGTAAGGCACAGGGAAAGGGCATTTAGGTAATTCGTCTTTTACTGGTTCCTTTCCGGACCTTCTCTCAACTTCTTTTACTTCTCTAGGAGCCTCATCTTGTGCATCTAATTGTTTGTTATTATTGATTTGCTCCTCTTCTTGAGTAGACGGTTTGTTTTTAGTTACCACTTCATCTTCTTCATACTCCTCGGGAGTAGAGAGGGTGTATTGCACCCTATAATCTTGCCGCTTCTCAGAGTAGTCACGACTTTTGCCTGTTCATGATTATTGGGACCATTGTTGAATCCCTTAGGGTTTTGAAGTGGTTGAGCAGGAAACATTCCACTCGACCCTTCTTGTCCTGCGCCTATTCTCTCTAATGTCGCGGACATCTTACTCATCATCTGAATTAGTTATTGCATTAAATTCACATTCGAGAGTGGATCTTCTTCTTGCACCTTTTTGTGAGGTGGTACATAAACATTTGACTGCTGATTGTTAGAGGGTTAAGTTTGGTTGTAGTTGTGTGATCTATTTTGATTGAATGGATGGGGTTGCCTATTGTATTGCCCTTGATAGTGATTATTGTTATTGTAGGGCTATTGTTGTTGGTAGTGATTTTGGGTCCCAGCATCGTTTTTCCAATCAAAACTGGGGTGATTCCATCGATTGTTATTATTTTGTGAGTTATGATTATTATAGGAATTCCCCGTCCCCCTATACCTTTGCATGGCATTCATTTCCATGGGGGCTTGTTCTTGAAAGTATGGCACATTGGGACAATATTGACTAGTTTGTCCCAACATGTTGCATGTGCCGCATGGTTCTTCAGGTAAAACCTGCCTAGAACTCTCTCCTTTCATTCCTAACTCTTCTACTTTTTTTAACTAGTTCCTCATATTTGTTCATTAGATGATCCTCACTTTTTAATTGATACAGACTTTTCTCTTCTACACAGGATATCTATGAGCGTGGGACATCTTCAGAATTAGACCATTCGTGGGCATGTTCAGCTAGCCACTCGAAGTGAGCTTCAACTTCTTCGGTGTTTTTGCGAAGAAATGGCCCTAAACTCATGGTTTCGACCAACTTTTTAGTTTTATCAATTAACCCTTCGTAAAAGTAGCTTATGGTTCGCCATTTCTCATACCCGTGATGTGGACATGAGAGAAGCAAATCCTTGAAACGCTCCCAAGTTTAAGTGAAGGTTTCATTGCTCTTTTTTTTATAAGAGTTAATTTGTCGTTTAAGCTCCGTGGTCATACGAGGTGGAAAGAATTTCTTTAAGAACGCAGTGTTCATCGCATGCCAGGTGTAAATTGAATTCGGCTTCAAGGTGAGTAGCCACGCTCTTGCTTTATCCTTCAAGGTGAAAGGAAATAGCATTAGACGTGTCATATCTACCGGGCCATTTTGTGAGAATGTTTTACAAACATCCTCAAAATCTTTGACATATAAGTATGCCTTCTCGCTCTCCATTCCATAGAAGGTTGGAAGGAGTTGAATCATTCCATTGTGAAATTGAAATTCGCCAGCATGAGGTGGAATGAGAATACAAGAAGGTGTAGGTGCGTGTTCGGGTGTCATGAGATTGCACAAAGGACGAAGTGAATCATCAATTGGTACAACCACATTCTCACCCTTTTCACTTTGATTATCGCCCTTTGAATTGGTATGTGTGTCTACGGGATTAGTAGAATCAGAGGAATTGGCTAAGTAGAATGGATTTCCAAAAATTCTTATAATGGAATTATTGGACATGAAAAGGAAAAGATTCCTAAAGAGATTATAATCTAAAGAATAAAAGACAAAAGAAAATAGAAAGAGGTAAAGATAGATTGAGGTAATCTAAGCGTTAGCTATTTGCCTACCCCGGCAACGGCGCCAAAAACTTGACTTGGCTAAAAATCTATGTGCGCTTGTGTGCTATACCCAAGTGTAGGTAATCATGCAAGTAGTAATCTAGTTAAGACCAGGTCGATCCCACAGGGAAGGTGTTAAACTAAATACATAGATTAATCTCTAAAAAGAAAATAAAAATCAATATTTGAAAGGTTGTAGAACACGAAGTTCCACGAAGTAACTACTAAAATTAAAGCAACTAAATTAAATTAAACTAGTGATTAACTAAGTAACTAAAGTGATATTTTGGAAACAGTTTTCTTTATAAAAAATAAAGAATGTTGGGATCACACGAGTCCGCAGCGATCATGCCATCTACCATGCAGTTACATTTAAGCTCTAAGGAGTGTATCTCTCTACAATATTCCGTATTTTCTAAAAATACGAATCAACAGTCCTTTCATGGCCGGGACTATATCATCACAGTTAAATCAAAACACATGAAAGCGGTTTAAATCAATAGTTGAGTCTCGCATTCTGAATGTTGTTAGCATTCAAAATGGTTTGCAAAAGTTATTGAAGAAAAATGCCTTAAGGCTTACAATAATGAAATTATTTTGACCAACTGAGCATTCGGGGACAGTTTGATAACAAATCTCAAAAAAAGAAAGTCTTGAAATACTGCAAAGAGCCTACCCAAGAATCAGAGAGTTCGATTGATCGACGCACTTTCGATCGATCGACCATCTTCATCTCTCAATCGATCGAAACGTCTTCGATCGCTTGATTATTCTCTGGTTCGATCGATCGAAACAACTTCGCTCGATCGAGCACAAAAATTATTCTGCTATATGGCAGAGGCTGGAGATCACTATTTCATCGTGATCTCCCAACCTGGGGACTACTCAGACATAGTCTGGAGTGTCACAGATTCATTTTTAATGTGAATATTCATTAAGGGCGTGTTTGGTTGTGATTTTAGTATGAAATCTATGAAAAACAATGGTGATTTAAAACTACTACTACACTACTATTAAAACTAATAGATTAAACTGCAATTTTAGGCAACTACAATGTAAAGAAACTAAGATTGCAGAACCTGGAAGAAAAACACTTATATTAAACGATAGGAAACAATCCAAAAGCAATATGCAAACTCTAAACCTACAAAAACATGTAAAACTCTCTATCTCTCTCTCTCTAAAATTGATAAAAACTAAGTGGGCATCCTCTGGGACGTAAACAAAATGAATACATATACTAAAACTTAAAGCTAGGGTTTAAAAATCCGTTTTCTGCAGCGTGCGCGTAAGTTCTGATAAAAGCCATGTTCGATCGATCGAACATCACTCGATCGATCGAACTTTGGAATCTTCAAGCGCTTTAACTGTCTTCGATCGATCAAACTCTCGATCGCTTGAGGGATCTTCAATCGCTCAAAACTCGCTTTTTATGTTTGAATTATCTTCCTTGAAATCCAGCAACTCTTTTATCCTGCTTATTCATTTCTTCACACAGCAAGCAGTGATCTGCACATATTATAGCTAAAACAATAAAACTTATCATAGATTATTAATCAAATTATGTAAAAGTTGGCATTGTAATCCAAATTGCGGATATACAAAGGAATTATAGACTAAATTAGTGTATTTTTTTCTTTTAGCGCAATTGTATTTTACAAATACCTCCACTTGTAAACGATCCAAGCTCAACTTCTAATCGGCGGAAGTGAACTCTGGGATACGTCCATCTATCGACTTGTCAGGTGGAATAGGGAAGGCCTTGGCCTAAAGAATGGCCGTAATGGTGCGTGGGTAAGGCAATAGGAGTTTGGAGTCGATGAAATGGCCAATAGATTGGACGACGAGGCGCATGCCCTCTATAATCATGAGACTTGGGTGAAAACAGTCTCCGCGGTAAATTGCATGGAGGGCGTGCTGGATTTCCTTGGTCCGTTCTTGCTCGTGACCAAGGGGGTATAGGTTTCTTTTGAAGACATGGTCGACAAACCACATATAGTGGGGCATATGAGATCGGCGTATAGACTGCCCCAAACTAGATCAGTTGCCACACATGTCCTGAATAATGTGGATAAAGGAGTGGGCTTTATTCAGGACATTTAATTTAGGTACTTGGTGGAAATAGGAGGGGATTCGGAGGATGTCAAAAATATTGTCTGGGTTTAGGGTGATGTGACGATTATCTATAGTAGTGGAGATGTACGCATGTTGGCTGAGGGAGGCTTTATGGTATTAGAGGTTTTGGTTAAAGAGGCGTACTAGCCGGGGGTAACTAATAAGGTCGGGATTACGATAATAGAGTTGTGGGGCCAACTTTCAGGCAGTTAAGGTGTTGTGGCCCCATTTGGTATCCTTATCTGTTGTGAAGTAGTCAATGTCGATAGCGGCCTCATAGTTTAGGCCACGCGGTTGGCATATTTAGGCCCTAATTTGTTTGGGTTAGGGTCGTCTGGTGGAGGGGTCAGTTGGGTTTGTTTTTCCTTCCCTTTGGATTTCTTTTGGGGCGGTTGGGAGGATGAGGCTGACTTAATTGGTCTTTTATTCATTGTTTTAAAAGGTGTGTAAGAATTTTTAAAAAAATTTTGAAAATGTGGGCTTTAAAATTGGACTATGCCCAGAAAATAGAAAATGGAAAGGGGAGTAGGGAAAGGGTCACATGCAAAGAAAAATCCCAGCAAGGGACATAATCAATATAAAGTCAGCAGTTGAAATTAAAATGGGGTTCATGGGGGAACACCCAGTAACTGTGAAAAGGAACTGCCCCCTTCCCACTCACTATCCCGGCTAGGGCACACACATTGCGGCAAGTCACAGGGTACTTGCCACGTGTTTAGAATCAATGTATATAGTTGTAAAAGTCGGATTTACTAATAGTTTTCTGATGAGATAGGAAATTCTAAGTGTTTGGTGCGTGATTTGTTTAACTAATGTGAAAAGCATAAAGATTTAATCGAAGTTGAATCAGACTTAACACATCCATTACTTGACACAACCATCAATGAGTTTCTGAAATCAGAATTGCAATGTGTTCATGTAAATCAATTTGAAATTCGACAATTTTTTGATAAAAAGTAGTATTGATCCAAAAGAGTTCATAGAATTTCAAGCTTTAAAATGTATGGGTGAAGTACAAAGTATGCCTGAAACTAAATCAGCTTTCGACGTGGTCAGGAATCAGTACTATCATAATGTTAGCTCAAAAATCAGTCTACGAACATGGTACAGAAACAAGTTCTATAAAGTTCAATTTACTTTTTAAGTGTAGATTATGATCAGGAGTTCGATTGAACAGAATCACTACTAAAAAAACTAATATTCAAGTATAAAGAAAAAGATAGTTATAGCTGTGGACAAGTCGATGGAATCATTCTGGTTTGTGCGTATGTTAACACGAATATAAACGTTTATGTAGGTATCTATGAGTTGAATATCGAAATCTCCAAATCTTATGACTACAGGTAGAAATCAATTAATTCCACACATGTATGATGATATGGTGTATACTGGTTTAATTAAACTATCAGAGCTTCATAATTTATGCAAGATTGAATATGTGTGGACTGATGTGTGTAAGGATCTGCATCCATGTATGTATATATCAATATATCAAGATCTAAATTCGAATGCAGAAATACTCATAGATGTGTATTCATCCATAAATATCCAGAGCCTTGATTTAGAAGCCCTAAAGAAAATTAAATATCAGTGTTCTCCCACTAAGGATTTAGGGTCCAGTGTATGGGTGGATCTCTATGTGTATATAAATCAACAAGGATGTGTGTGTATATGCATATATAAAGATATAAATATGTGTGAATTGAATTTAGGGTTTTGAAAACCCCAAATTTTTCTTTTTAAAACTTGATCTGAATCAGAGGCTAGGGTTTGTGAATTCAGTGTGTATATCAATATATACTGAAATCTGTAAATATATATATAGATTCAGAAACACTCCCCCCCCCCCCCCCCCAAAAAAAAAAAAAAAAAAAAAATTCTCAAACTTTAAACTAAAAACATATGTGTATATATATGTTTATAGAAAAATCTGTGTGTATGGATATATGTACATAAAAATATAAACATATATATGTATCTATGGATATATGTATATAAAAGTGTGTGTGAATACACGTGGGTTGCAGAATAAAGATTGGGAGGGGTTTTGGCCGTGATTCGTCAGTGCTAGCGGCGGCGGCATTGTGTCAGCGGCGGCGTTGTGTCGGCGGCGACGGTGTCTTGCGGTGGTGATGTTGTGGTGGTTAATGGTGGGAGGGGGGGGGGGGGGGGGGGGGGGAAGAGATGAGAGATGAAAGATCTTGAGAGAGAGAGTTGTGAGAGAAAGAGAGAAGAGAAGACGAAGTGAGAGATAAAGTGTGAGTCTGAAAAGGATTAGAGCTCTGCCCTATATATATCGGAAGGAAAACCTCGTACGAGCGAGCTTCGCGCACTCGAGTCCCTCCGCGAGGAAAAGCTGAGACCTGTTTTTTGGTTTGAAAAATTTATTTTCTAAGACAGAGATTCATGCGAGCGATCGCTCGAGCGGGACCCTTGCTCGAGCGATCCCTCCGTGAGATGAAGCTGAGGCTTCTTATAATAATTTTACGAAAAGATTTTTGAAGGCCCAAACTCACGCGAGTGGGCCGCACTAGCGAACTCCTCGTGGATACGATCTGAAGCGCGAGTTAATATTGTGGCCAATTTTCAAAAATCTTTTAAAATTTTGTCTAAAGGGCC
Organism: Hydrangea macrophylla; assembly: GCA_033977485.1. Taxonomy (NCBI): domain Eukaryota; kingdom Viridiplantae; phylum Streptophyta; class Magnoliopsida; order Cornales; family Hydrangeaceae; genus Hydrangea; species Hydrangea macrophylla. The sequence continues at coordinate 56,767,504 of CM066997.1, read as the reverse complement.
TTCTCGCACGAGCGGACCGTGCGAGCAACCTATCACGCGAGCGAGCCACACGCGCGAGAGGCTGTTTTTCTCATTTTCTCTTCTGTTTTCTTGTATAAGGGTTTTAACAATCCGGTCTTTTCTCTTTTTGGGCATTTAAATCTCAGACCTTGGCAGAAAAACTCCTAAAAATTGAACAAAATTAAAGAAGCGCTAAGTTTTACGTTGCCAGCTCGACCGATTCTCATGCTCAGTCAAAATAGATTAGATCTACCAAATCTATTGATTCTATCTCTCTTTCACCCGTCTCGTCAGACTGGTATGGCTCAAGCCATTGACCGTTTACTTTAAAGGGTGTTTCGCCATTTGTATCTTGGATTCCAGTCGCTCCATGCGGAAACATCTTCGTTACTACGAATGGACTGTCCCACCGGGAATGTAGTTTACCCGGGAATAACCTTAATTTTGAGTTAAACAACCACACACATTGTCTAACTTTGAAATTTTTTCTTATGATCATCTTATCATGGAAGGCTTTAGATCGTTCTTTATAGATTTTAACATTCTCATATGCCTCTTTTCTCAACTCTTCAAGTTCTTGTATTTGAAGTTTTAGATGGCACCCTGCCACCCTTATATCTTGGTTAAGCAATTTTACAGCCCAGTAAGATCTATGCTCAAGTTCCACCGGTAGGTGGCACGCTTTTCCAAAAACTAGTCGGTAAGGAGACATTCCTATAGGAGTTTTATATGCTATTTGGTATGTCCAGAGCATAACGCTTAGCCATTGTGACCAATCCTTGCGATCTGGATGAACTGTTCTTTCCAGTATACTTTTTACTTCTCGATTTGAAACTTCAACTTATCCTTGGGTTTGAGGATGGTATGCGATTCCTACTTTATAGGTGACAGAATATTTTTGAACAAGCGCCTCAAAGTGACGACTACAGAAATGTTTTCCTCCGTCGCTTATAATCACTCGTGGTGTACCAAAACGACAAACTATGTTATCTTTTATAAATTGAACCACGACTTTCTGGTCGTTCATTTTTTTCGCAACTGCCTCCACCCACTTAGAAACATAGTCGACCATGACTAAAATGTATTCAAAACCAAAGGACAATGGAAACAGACCCATAAAGTCGATGCTCCACACATCAAATATTTCTATAATAAGGATTGGGGTCAAGGGCATCGTATTGCGACGTGACATGTTACCTGCTTGTTGGCAACGTACGCAGTTTTGGCAGAATTTGTGACCATCTTTGAATAGGGTTGGCCAATATAACCCACTTTGGAGGACTTTAGCAGATGTACGACGACCACCAAAGTGCCCTCTGCATTCTAGGGAGTGACAAAAATTTAAGATAGAATTGAACTCACTCTTTGGAACACAACATCATATAATTTGATCCGAACAATGTTTAAATAGAAGCGGTTCGTCCCAATAATAGTATTTGATTTGAGAAAAGAAATGATCTTTATCTAGACTTGACCAAGTATGATGGATATATCCTGTGGCTAAGAAATTTATGATGTCACTGAACCATGGACGATTCAAAGCAGATAATGCAAATAATTGTTCGTCCGTAAACGAATCTTGGAGAGGTGTAATATAAAGAGACTCGACATAGATTCGCGATAGGTGATCAGAGACAACGTTTTCTGACCCCTTTTTATCTCGAATTTCATAATCAAACTCCTGAAGGAGTAAGATCTAGCGAATTAGACACATCTTAGTTTCTTTCTTATTCAATAAATGACGTAATGTGGCGTGATTGGTGTAGACTATAACTTTTGACCCTAATAAATATGAACAAAATTTGTCAAGGGCAAACACGATCGCAAGCAATTCCTTTTTCGTAGTCGTATAATTCAATTACACATCATTTAAGGTTTTACTGGCGTAATAAATGATGTGAAGGATTTTATTCACTTTTTTCCCAACACGGCTCCAACGGCATAATCGGATGCATCACACATTACTTCAAACAACAATGACTAATCAGGGGATTGGATTACCGGAGCCGTGGACAGTAAAGCTCTCAACATTTCAAATGCCCTTAGGCATTCATTATAAAAAAAAAACAAAGGGGATGTCCTTGGTGAGTCGATTGCACAAGGGCCTTGAAATTTTACTAAAATCTTTGATAAATCTTCGGTATACACCAACATGATCGAGGAAAGAACAGATTTGAGGAATAGAGGATGGCGGTGGAAGTTTGTCCATTAATTCAATTTTTGCTTTATCTACCTTTATACCACACTTGATACAACGTGACCCAAGACTATTCCTTCTTGAACCACAAAATGGCTCTTCTCCTAACTCAAAACTAAATTCTCTTCCTCACAACGTGCGAGGACTTTCGTAAGGTGTTGGAGAAATTCATCAAACTTGGGACCAAAGACCGAGAATTCATCCATAAATACTTCTAGGAATTTTTCAACCAAGTTCGAGAAGATCGTCATCATATACCATTGAAAAGTGGCCGGTGCATTGCACAAACCAAATATCATTTAATGATAGGCAAAGGTACCGAAGGGACATGTGAATGGCGTCTTTTCTTGGTCATTGGGGTAGACGGGCACTTTGGTTATAACCAAAGTATCGATCTAAGAAACAATAGTAGCTTTGACCAGACAAACATTCTAGGATTTGATCAATGAATGGAAGGGGGAAATGATCCTTATGAGTCATCGTATTGAGTTTTCGATAATCAATGCATACCCGCCAACTAGTAGTTTGACGGGTGGGTATGAGGACTCCTTTTTTGTTTAGCACAACCGTAATTCCTGATTTCTTTGGGACAACCTGCGTGGGGCTGACCCAATTACTTCTTTCATGACTACTTCCTTCATATTCGGATTAAGACGTCATTGCATTTCTCTAGATGGTTTAGCATTTTCTTCTAATTTAATTCGACGCATGAAAACAAACTGATCAATTCCTTTTAAATCGGCTACTATCCATCCAATCACCTTCTTATGATTACATAGGACCTATATTAGTTGTAATTCTTTAATTATAGTCAAATTTGACACAATTATAACTAGAAGTGTAGTATTAGGTCCCAAGAATGCGTATTTTAGAAAATCGGGTAACGATTTAAGTTCAAGTATCGGGGGACACTCGATGGATGGTAATGGTTGTTTATGAGCGAGAGGTGGTAAGGCCTCTATTTTAGGTGTCTTTGGAAGTACACTAGTCGTATTTACTGATTCCACTAAATTATTCACATCTTCAATATTTGTGTCAATGTTGAAATCATTAAAATTGAAATGAGATAGGCATGCTTCCAAGGCATCCTTAGTCAACATGAAAGGCGCTGCCTCTTCGACTAATTCGTCAATTAAGTCTATGGCATAACAGTCTGCCTCCTCGTCATCTCTATATGGTTTACTAGATGCATTGAATGCATTTAAATGAACGGTCATATTACCAAAGTTATATCCATTACCCCAGTCCTACAGTTAATAATAGAATTTGTCATGGCTTAGAATGGTCGTCCTAGGATTACTGAGACGTGTTTACTAGCATCTAGGACTGGTTCTGTGTCTAGTATGATGAAATCAACTGGGTAATAGCATCTATCAACTTTTACCAACACGTCCTCTACTACACACGTGGAACCTTAATTGAACGATCCACTAGCTGTAACGTAGCTGCGGTCAATTTTAATTCTCCTAAGCCCAAATGTTCGTATACCGAATAAGGTAATAGATTCAATCTCGCGCCTAATTCAAGAAGAGCCCAGTGTATATATTTGTCACTGATGTGACACGCGATAGTTGGAGTACCCGGGTCATTATATTTTAGAGTGTTATGATGAAACATAGAGCTAACCTTCTTCGTTAGAAAGACTTTCTTAGATAAATGATTTCTAGATTTCCTCTTTTGGGTACATAAGTCTTTTAGAAACTTAGCGTATAGAGGTATTTGCTTTATGGCATTGAGTAATGGAATATTAATCTTCACTTCTTTAAACGTCTTAAGAATATCCTCCGAACGTGTTCCCTTCTTCGAGAAGTGAGATAGGACATCCACGCTTTGGGAAAACGGCATTCTAGGTATCTAATTTGATGGATTTGTCACTTTCGACGTATTAGGTACCGAAGGAGCAAGGTCCTTCATAACTTTATTAGTATTTTCATCTTGTTATCTTTTTGAGGTTCAGGAGGAGGTATAATCTCCTCAGGACGTTCAGTTACTCTTGTCGACACCACATTTACTTGGTCACTCGTCGAACTTACCTCATACTGCCCCTTAGGATTTTGGTCCGGTTGACTCGGTAACTTCCCCTCATTGTGACGGTTTAAGGTATTAGCACGTTATGCCATTTGGGATTCTAACTTAGCTATCGATTGTGTGTGGGAGTTCACGAGTTGCGACTATGATTGCGATTGTGCCTCTAAGTTTTTTAACAATGCCAGCACACTCTCTTTGAAAGTTTTATCCTAAGGAGGATTAGCACAGAAGGGAGGTTGTTGGTATTGATTTTGTTGAGGCCTGTGTGCATTCGGGAAATTCGTCGTCGCAGGTTTCAAATACGAACCTTCACTATTAGATTTCCATGAGAGGTTTGGGTGAGGTCCCCATGTCGTGTCCGGTTTATAACCCGCAGGGTTATAATTGGGTCTTTGGAACTATTGAACCGCATTAATATGTTGTTCCACAAATTCCAGAAACTATCAAGTAGACGGTCATGCCAATGTAGAATGAGACGAATCAGAGCATAACTGACATACCTCCACCGGAGGAGGTGGGCCCTGCAAGTGGCCCATCATCATGAGTTGGTCCATTTTCTTATTTAATTCTTGAATTTCAAATGAATGGTTTGACTCAACTTTAGCCTCTCTTTTTGGTTGTGGTGGAAGGTGTCCCTCGGAGCATACAGACACAGTTTGGTGCATTGAATTCTCGCTTAGCATTTTGAATATCTTCCAAGCATCGTTGGCACTCTTGTGGAGGAACGTCCCCGCACAAATAGCATCGACTGTGTTAAGAACAACAAGAATTAATCCCTCGTAAAAGACTTGAACAAGTTGCCATTTAGGTATCTGATGATGAGGGCAAGAACGTAAAAGTTCCTTAAATTGTTCCCACGTATCATAAAGAGTTTTCCCATCTTGCATTGTGAAATTAGTTATAGATTTTCTAATTTGGTTCGTTCTGGTGATGGGGAAAATTTATGTAGGAATGCAGTATGCAATTCTTCCCATGTTCTTATAGAATTTGGCTCCAAAGATTGGAGCTAATACTTCGCTTTGTCTTTAAGGGAAAACGGAAAAAGACGTAATTTCAACTCACCATCTGTTAAGTTTTGAATTTTTAAAGTAGTACAAATCCCCTGAAATTCACCTAAATGGTTGTAAGGATCTTCCTTAACGCGACCGCAAAAAGATGGCAGAAGTGCTATGGTCGATGACTTGATTTCAAAGTGACCTGTAGTCACCTCCGGTAGCTCTATACACGACAGTGACGTATAAGCGGTGGGAGTAAAAAAATTCTTTAAAGGTGGTGGTGGAGGTATGTTGAGGTTATCTCCATTATTCCTGTTATTTCCAATATCAGCCATTGGAATAGGTTCGATTTTAGTAGTTCCATTTTTCCTTAGACGGTTAAGAGTACTTCAAAATTCTGACTCAAACAAAGATGACGGTTCAGGTGTTGATTCGTCGTCTAGCATCAACCGAGCTCTAGAAGCTTGTGTCGAAGATATAAGGACTCTAAGGGTGCGTTCAAGTTCAAGATTAAGCAGAGTTAATTTGGGTTTACTTGAATAGGTACCAAATATAAACTAAAGACTGACACTATTATAAAGACTGGCTAAAATAAATAAGAAAATAAACGAAGCTCATAATCAAGCACACAGTACTACTATGATTCATGAATTATCATTATGCAGTGATTCGCGTCAAATCCTAGTGCCCCAGGTTTCCTAGCTAATGCAGTGCTCACTCCACACCTACTTAATGCAAGTAATGCATCTCAGCGCCCTAACTAACAGTGAGTTGATGCGAAATTTAAGCAACGGATTTACTTGGTATTTTTAAATTGATTGCAATTTTTTTTTAAGTCTGTGTAAGCTCCGTTGACTTGCACAGCTGCTTCACTCAAACTTGCTAGAATTTGATGACTTGTAAACTGCAAAACACGGATAATTTTAGCAACTAAAAAATTAATCTAGAAATAAAGAAAGTAAAATCTAAACTAATATTTACTTAACTAAATCTATTTAATATTCTAAAAATTAATGGAAAAAATTGCCGATCCCCGGTAATGGCGCCAAAAATTGATCTCATCAAAATCAAGATATAAAGTAAGCTTTTGTAGTGTGGAAGTAAAGGTCGAACCCACAGAGATTGTTTATTTTTGTCCTTTAATTTAGAAAACCTAAATCTATTTAGTTATATAAAAACGGAATTTTGATTGGTTGTTTTAAATCCTACAATTAATTAAGCTATGAAATTAAACTACGAATTTATGGAAATAAGTTATCAAGATTAAATCTAAATAAACTAATGCAAAATTTAAGATTGTTTAAGTATGAGTGGATGAGATCTAGGATTGCAAATCCACCACTAATTATGCATCGGGGGTCTAGACTTTCTATTTTAAGTTCTATAATTGGACAGTCACGATCTATCATAGCTACAAGCCTAATAGTATCAACAAGAAGATATCGCTAGTTTAATCTAAGCATAACTACAAGCCCAATAGTATCAACAAGAAGATATCACTAGTTTAATCTAAGCATACCTTATCTTTGGTTCAAGTGAATTATCTACCTATAACTAGGGTGTAGCAAAACTCATCTTTCCTAAGCATGAATTATAAAGATGTAAACATCACAATTGTGTAAGCACTATTGCATGTAATTACTCCTATCAATCACAGAAATAAAGGACTAATGAGTTCAATAAACATAAGGAAAAATCTAAGACAAGAATAGATCCAAAATACTCTTGATTATTATCATTAAAAATCGATTATATATAAATAATCCTCCAACATACAATTACTATCCAATACATAAAAATCCGAAAATAAGAAAGCAGAGAATTCCCCCTTTACATAGCTAGGGTTTTATTGAAATCCTAGAGTAGGTGTTTAGTTGGACATGATGGATGATAACATGAAGACTGAGTTGATGGTTGCCATTAGAGACCTTCAAGCAAAATCTTCTCCTTCCTCTTGTCTTCAAAGTGATGTATGAATGAATGCGTATCACCCTCCATTGATTTAGAATGAAATATATACAGTTGTAGAGAGATTAAGAAGGTTTTTGTAAACCTAATCCGACTAAAACTGCTATAATTTGCTTCCTGGACGGAATTAGGCAATTCGTCCAAACACGGGTCTTCAGCACTTCAAAATATGCATTTTATATTTTTGTACGGATCGGGCGAGCGTGCCGCGTGAGCGCGTAAATGGGTGGTCGCACAAGCGGGCCGGGCGAGCGAAGGGCTTGATTCTCGTGCTAGCGGGCCGCTCTTGCAAAGTGGCTTTTTCAGCTTCTTTCTTCTTACTTTTTCACCCCATTTAACTTGGAATCCTTACTTTCTTCTAAACCTGACAGAAATTGGAAAACAAAGTAAAATTATACAAAAACAGGATAAAAATAGCTAACAAATGTGAATTAAGGCGTAAAATTAGGATTTGTTCTCTTCCGATCATTGCCTCCAAAAGTAAGGTATATCTCATAAATCTGTGAAATCAAAATTCGTATATCTCTTAGAATCTATGTATCAGAGTGGCCTCCAGAAGAAGGGTATCTCAAATCCGTGCATCAGGAACCATCTCAAGCAAAAATGTGTCATGCTACAGAAGACTTGTCTCTAAAAGAAAGTCTCATTCCAGAAATTCATCTTGTCACATGAGATTTGACTCAGAAAGAAAGACCTATTTTGGAATATTCACTGAAGATTTGTCTCTAGAAGAAAGACCCATTTGTGTCATGTTAAGAAAGATTTGTCTCAAGAGGAAAGACTTGTTATAAAAAATTCATCCTGTTATAGAAGATTTGTCTCCAGAAGAAAGACTTGTTTCAGAATATTCATAGAAGAATTGTCTCCAGAAGAAAGACCCGTTTCTCTCATACTACGGAAGATTCGTCTCCAGAAGAAAGACCCATTTAAGAAGATTTGTCCGGATACAGAAGATTTTGTCTCTAAAAGAAAGACCTATTTTAGAAGAGTTACAAAAGATTTGTCTCCAAAAGAAAGACCCGTTTCAGAAGATTTGTCCTGTTACAGAAGATTTTGTCTCTAGAAGAAAGACCAGTTTCATAAGAGTTATGGAAGATTTATCTCCAGAAGAATGACCCGTTTGTCATGCTACGGATGATTTGTCTCCAGAAGAAAGACCGATTTGTCATGTTATAGAAGATTTTGTCTCTAGAGAAAAGACCTATTTCAAAAAAATTTGCCCTATTGCAGAAGATTCTTTTAAAAACAAAGACCTATTTCAACAAGCGTCCAGGGGTTAGGACTCTACATCATCAATTGTTCAGGGATTAGGACTCTACATTAGCAATTCTCCAGGGGTTAGGACACTTCATTAGCAAATTATCCTGAAGTTAGGACATGTTACCTCAGATATCATCCAGAAAAGAGGACACGCTTCAGAAGATGTTAGCATGTTCAGTATTCGAAAGTCATCTAAGATGAAGATGACACCTATGAACTCAAGTCAAAAGAAGGACTCCAGAAAAACTTCAAGAATTATCCAAGATATATACATCATACTTCTCTTAAACATATTCGACTGTTAGAGAGAGGCGTTGCATTCTTTGCATTAGATTCTGCATCTAGAGAGAACTTTTGAGGATGATTCCTCAAGCACTTGCACATTCACATCTGCATAATGCATCACCATCCCAGGATAGGAGCATTGCATTGTGGACACGCGGAATCCGTCGTCCACTCCCGGGTTTTCTATTTTCGGGGTTTCGGAATTGATTTTCTTTTGTTTTGAAATTGATTTGAAAGAAAACAAGAGGTTGATTTCGAAGAAAAGAAGGTCTTTCAAAAACAGATATAGAGTCGCCACTTGGTCTTTAAGGAACCAAGAAACCTAATTTTGACTCACCCAAACGGATAAAGGGCACCGGCCCTTCATAACTAAAGAACTTGGCTCGGGATTTTGGTACGAGAGAGGAAGGAGCCTTTGTCACGACTAAAACACCCTCAACTCGCCCCGTCTCTCGACGGGCCTCAATTAGCATCCAAATAATCATCTTATACTATGTGTGGTTCGGCAATTACTATTATGATAGTATATTACATTACATAAGAATCTTGAAATGGAAGATCAAAAGATAAGATATCATTCATAAGATCTTAGCCAAATATCATACAATGCAAAAATGAAAGATCACACAAATAAACCTAGGAAAAATCATCTAATCATATATCAATTAATCAAGTTTCCTAATCTAAAGGGGGCATGAATTGTTCTTGAAGCAAATAAATCAAAGAAAACAAAGATGCTTAGCAAGCTAGAATGATGCATGTTATTCTTTGAGAAGAGAAGATCTCTCAATCCCTGGGACGGATGAGAAAGGATGATTAGATCGAGGGAAAGCATGAATGTGTGATCATGATCATTCCTTATAATCTTCTTAGATTAGGAGCCATGAAAGCCCCAAATCTTGCATGGATGCAATGTATGATCTTAAAATGTGCAAAGGTTGTAGTGTGTTTGTGTACATGAATTCCTAGAATGACTTAGAAGTCTAGAATGTGTATGAATGAATGAATGAAATCAACATGAGATATGTACCAATGTAGTATGAACTACTTCCTAAGATATGAACTAATTTGGAATGCATGTAAGCATCAAATCAAAGAATGAAAGTTAGAATGTGCTTGCTGTGAATAGTGGACAGAACAGTAACATGATCTTTTAGAAATTGAAAAGAGGGGTTATGAATGTTTTCAATGCATGATTTTTTATGGAGATCTTCCTTATTGTGTCTAGGACACAACTCAAAAATCCAATATTTAATAACTACCACAAATTGAGAGAAATCATATAAACAATAGAGGTCACTCAGAAACAGAGTCCGTACTGTCGACTGAAATGTTGAAAAATCTTAGAAAATTAAAACAAATGACCTAGAGGCCCATTTTATGCAGAAAGTTCCCTAAGACATTGAAGTTTGAAGGAAAAATAAGTTAGGACCACTCCTTTTGGAAAAGTGTTCTGAAAAAGAGGTTGGAAGTGGACCTAGCTGGTGTGACAGCAAAAATAGAATGTCTGGAAGGAATGTTTGGGTCCAAATGGACCATTTCCAAGTACTTCCAAGTCAAGCCAAAAATCATGGGTGTTCTATAATGAGTTAGAAAAACTTTCCAAGTGGTCTTACATTCATACATTGAGTATTGAGTTCTAGAGAAATCTTTGAACTCAGATCACTCACTGTTTTGACTCACTGTTTTGAAGATTTTTGGGGAAAACAAGGTTTTCTTTCTTGAGATCAAAATGAGAGGGATTGAAGGGGGTTTTGAAATAGAGGTTTTGAAAATGTATTTTCAATACTCAATAAAGATCATAGCCAATTAAAATGCCAACATCAAACTCATCATCAAGAACCTCCAAGATTGTTGGAGAGATTTATTTTTATTTGAACATAACTTCAATACACTTCAAGAATACTTTGGAGGTATTGAAGTTACGATCATCATCTATCAAACATGTTTTTAAGGTCAAGAGCTACTATCCATAAGGATTCACTCACCCCAAACTTCATGTCATCATTTAGATGATGAAGAACTAGTAAGTAAGTAAAGAAAAACAAAAAGAAATGAGGTAAGAAGAGATGAACATAATATGAACAAGTAAGTAAATAACAATCAATAGATGATAATCAATGTGATTTTGGACTTGTAGCTTGGTGTTTCACTAATAGATTTTGACATTTAGACATAAAAGTAGCTTCCTAACTCAAGAATGCTCAAGAATGGTGATTGGGGGTGTTTGGGATGTGAAGTATAAGAGAGGTAATGGAAGAACACAAGATTAGAACTCACTTTCTATAGCAAAATAGTAGGAGGAAGCTCCTTTTCTCTCTTCTAAACCTATCTCTATCTCTCTTCTTCTCTACAACTTTTCAAGCTTTTGCACTTGGCCCCCCCAAAATGAAGAGCAATGGGGGGTTTATATAGGCCAATTTGGGGTAGTTTTGGGATTTTAGAAGTGTTCCCATTGGTCCCAAACATCTGTGAACTTAAAACTATGTCATTTTGGTTTTCAATTAATCAAAATGAATCCCCAAGAAAAATTACAGAAATACACTATTCTGGAGGGGAGTGCCGCGACGACAATGGACCAGTGTCACGGCGGCAGTGGGCCAGTGCCGCGGCAACACTGCTCCTCCTTCGTCCAGATAATGATGTTTAGGCTCCCAAAGGTTTTGGTATTCGCGAAAAGGCCCTATTTCATCCGAAATTCACAGAAAATGCGTACGAACTCCAAATTGAGGTTGTGATATACCGTTGGAAAGGTAATGGAGTCTACTTTACATAAAAAATAGTTCGGAGATAGGTCACTTTGAAAAGTTTTACGGTATTTACGATAAAGGCCGATTTGATCGCCTTTTTCATCTTTGGAAATTCATAATAAACTCGTTTTAAACCCGAAAATTGCGTGCGACATACTGTTGGAAAGCTATCGACTTCTAGTATCCATGAAAAATATTTGAAAATTGTTCGGTGCCCCAGTTTTAAAGTCAAATTCTGGTCAAACTGGTCAAACCTGGGATTCCCGGGAAGTTCTGAAAACTTCTGGGAGTTCCCAGGAGCTGACGTTTTCGCTCGATTTTCTTTTAAAACTCATTTTAATACTTTTCTCATGATCTAGAATGATTCTGGTGAATTCGGACGATTTCGGTCAAACTTGGTCAAACTTGGTCCAACTTTGGTCAAACCTTGGTCAAACCGATCAACGGGGACTTTCCGGGAACTTCCGGGACTTTCGGGGGTCTCTGGGAGCTGACGATTTCATCCGATTTTACTTAAAAACTCTTTTTATCATTTTTCTTATGACGTAGTAGGTTTCCAGAACTTTTGGTCCAAATTTGGGAGCTTTGGGCTTTCAGGGGTATTTTGGTCATTCTGAGCATTTTGAGAAATAGAACCAACTTCCAGGAGTCCTTTTGAGTCCTTTTTTCGATCATTGTGAACCACCAAGCTATGGGTCTCCTAAATCTGATAGCCGACAAAATGGGGTGTCTACAGTTTGCCCCTCTTTGGCAGGAACTTGCGAGGCAACGCATGTCGCAAGCGAGTGCCAAATTTTTGAAGAGACAGGACTTTTTGGAGGCTATAGATTTAGGATAAAATGCGTTGCAAAAGATGCAATCATGCTGAGGCTAGTGCTGGTCGTGCTCTGCGTGAGCTGCCTACGTATCCCAAGGGGAATCAGACCAGGACGTAGTTCGGGGCACAAAGGAATGAATCACACATGCACATACACAACAATCAGGCGGATGCTATGCTAAAAGAGTGATATGCAATGCATGGATGTGATATGAATTTTGTCATATGTCCTATCATGTCTAGTGTTATGATCCTAGTATGAGCAGGTGATGTGGGGTGTACCACTCCGAGTGGGCCGGTGTTGTGCTAGTGTTTGTGACTGTGATGTGGTAGATGACTCGGATAAAGACATCAAGGTTTAGAAGACTCTGGGTCTAGGGGCAAACTTCTGGAATTTGGGAAGTGTGCTTTACGAGCGAATGTAGTCAGATGTGGGGTCCCTGAGGATGAAAACTAAGGATAACCCATAGGCGAGGGAGTTCATGATAACCGACAGTTTTATAATAACCAAAGTGAGGAGGCTCATGATAAGTGGGGTAGCTCACGATAATTAACAGGTGAGATAACCGGAGTGAAGAAGCACACGATAAGTGAGGAAACTCATAATGACTGACAGGTGAGAAAGCTCATGATAATCAGTGGAGACGGATTGTGAATAGACAGTGCTTGCCATGGGAATCGGGGTGATTTGATTGCGGGTGATGTTTTGGCCGATCCTTATAATGACAAGTCCGGAGAATCGGTTCAGACTTCTGCTATCTTCTGCTGGGGATGGTAGGCGACTCTCTGAGAATCTCTCTTCAATTCTTGACCTAGAACCAGGATCCATCTCTGAATCTCTCGTGGTTGGTAAGATTTTGTAATGCTCAATCCAAAAGAGCCGGTTAGGGCCTTTGGGAGCTGATGGACTCTCTGAGAATCTCTCTTCAAATCTTGACCTAGAACAAGGATCCATCTCTGAATCTCTCATGGTTGGTCAGATCTCGCAATGCTCAATCCAAAAGAGCCGGTTAGGGCCTTCGGGAGCTGATGGACTCTCTGAGAATCTCTCTCGGCGCTCAATCCAAGAGGGCCGGTCAGGGCCTCCGGGAGCTGGTATCTTTTGGTTTCTGTCCTCAGGGGATGATGTAGGGTTCTCGGAGAATCTCTCTCGGTGCTTAATCCAAGAGGGCCGGTCAGGGCCTCCGGGAGCTGAAGGATAATGTACTCTGCTAGGAAGAAGGAAATACGTCCTTCAAATGGGAGTCAAGGTATCATTCTATTTGTGATGAGAGATACGGAGATGGCCTGCGGCACTTAAGGTTTTGATATTGAAAGAGAAGGGTGATAGACTTATGTTGCTTTAGGATGGAAGAAGGTCATCAACGGCCACTCATGGACTTATGTTGGACAGATGAAAGAAGATCATCAACAGCCACTCATGGACTTATGTTGCATGAAGAAAGATGAAAGATCAACAGCCACTCATGGACTTATGTTGCTAGGAGAAAGGAAGATCATCAACAGCCACTCATGGACTTATGTTGCATGAAGAAAGATGAAAGATCAACAGCCACTCATGGACTTATGTTGCAGGAAGGAAGAAAGATCATCAACAGCCACTCATGGACTTATGTTGCATGAAGAAAGAAAGATCATCAACAGCCACTCATGGACTTATGTTGCAGGAAGGAAGAAAGATCATCAACAACCACTCATGGACTTATGTTGCATGAAGAAAGAAAGATCATCAACAGCCACTCATGGACTTATGTTGCATGAAGAAAGATGAAAGATCAACAGCCACTCATGGACTTATGTTGCTAGGAGAAAGGAAGATTATCAACAGCCACTCATGGACTTATGTTGCATGAAGAAAGATGAAAGATCAACATCCACTCATGGACTTATGTTGCATGAAGAAAGAAAGATCATCAACAGTCACTCATGGACTTATGTTGCATGAAGAAAGATGAAAGATCAAAAGCCACTCATGGACTTATGTTGCTAGGAGAAAGGAAGATCATCAATAGCCACTCATGGACTTATGTTGCATGAAGAAAGATGAAAGATCAATAGCCACTCATGGACTTATGTTGCAGGAAGAAAGAAAGATCATCAACAGCCACTCATGGACTTATGTTGCATGAAGAAAGAAAGATCATCAACAGCCACTCATGGACTTATGTTGCATGAAGAAAGATGAAAGATCAACAGCCACTCATGGACTTATGTTGCTAGAAGATGATGGTTAACTTTTGGCGGTGTGGATACCGGGCTTCCACCGCTTCGTTTCGTTTTTGAAACTCGTTTGATTTTGAATCAAGGAAAGAGAAAAGGTCTGTTGAAAACAGATACAGAGTCGCCACTTGGTCTTTAGGGAACCAAGAAACCCAAATTTGACTCACCCAACTGGATAAAGGGCACCGGTCCTTCATAACCAAAGAACTTGGCTCGGGGTTTTGGTACGAGAGAGGAAGGAGCCTTTGTCGCGACTAAAACACCCTCAACTCGCCCCGTCTCTCGACGGGCCTCAATTAGCATCCAAAAAATCATCTTATATTATGTATGGTTCGGTAATTAATACTATGATAGTATATTACATTACATAAGAATCTTGAAATTGAAAATCAAAAGATAAGATATCATTCATAAGATTTGAGTCAAATATCATACAATGTAAAGTAAAAATCACACAAATAAACCTAGGAAAAAATCGTCTATTCATATATCAAATAATCTAGACTTCCTAATCTAAAGGGGGACATAAATTGTTCTTGAAACAAATAAACAAAGAAATCAAAATATGCTTAGCAAGCTAGCATGATGCATGTTAATCTTTGAGAAAAGAAGATCCCTCAATCCCCGGGACGGATGAGAAAGGATGATTAGATCAAGGGGAAGCATGAACGTGTGATCGTGATCATTCCTTATAATCTTCTTAGATTAAGAGTTACAAAAACCCCAAATCTTGCATGAATGCAATGTATGTATCTAAAATGTGCCAAGGTTGTAGTGTGTTTTGGGTACATGGATTTCTAGAATGACTTAGAAGTCTAAAATGTGTATGAATGAATGAATGAAATCAACATGGGATGTGTACAAATGTAGTATGAAGTACTTCCTAAGATATGAACTAATTTGGAATACATATATGCATCAAATCAAAGAATAGAAGTTAAAATGTGCTTGCTGTGAATAGTGGATAGAATAGTAGCATGATCTTGGGAAAATTGAAAAGAGGGGTTAGGAACGTTTTCAATGTATGATTTTTTATGGAGATGTTCCTTATTGTGTCTAGAACACTACCCAAAAATCCAATCTTTAATAACTATCACAGATTGAGATAAATCATATGAACAACAGAGGTCACTCAGAAACAGAGTCCGTACTGTCGACTGAAATGTTGAAAGATCTTAGAAAATGAAAACGAATGATCTAGGGGCCCATTTTATACAGAAAGTTCCCTAAGACATTGAAGTTTAAGGGAAAAATAAGTTGGGACCACCCCTTTTGGAAAATATTTCTGAAAAAGAAGTTGGAAGTTAGTCAAGCTGTTGTGACAGCAGAGGCAGAATGTTTGGAAGGAATGTTTGGGTCCAAATGGACCATTTTCAAGTACTTCCAAGTCAAACCAAAAATCATGGGTGTTCTTCAATGAGTTAGGAAGACTTTACAAGTGGCCTTGAATCTATATGTTGAGTATTGAGTTCTAGAGAAATCTTTGAACTCAGCTCACTCACTGTTTTAACTCACTGTTTTGAAGATTTTGGGGAAAATAAGATTTTCTTTCTTGAAATCAAAATGAGAAGGATTGAGGGGGGTTTTGAAATAGAGGTTTTGAAAGTGCATTTTTAATACTCAATAAAGATTATAACCACTTAAAATGCCAATATTCAACTCATCATCAAGAACCTCCGAGATTGTTGGAGAAACTTACTTTTATTTGAGCATAACTTCAATACACTTCAAGGATACCTTGGAGGTATTGAAGTTATGATCATCATCTATCAAACATGTTTTTGAGGTCAAGAGCTACTATCCATAAGGATTCACTCACCCCAAACTTCATGTCATCACTTAGATGATGATGAACTAGTAAGTAAATAAAGAAAAATCAAAAAGAAATGAGATAAGAAGAGATAAACAATAAATAAACAAGCAAGTAGATGATGATCAATAGATGATATTCATGAAGCATGAGACTTGTAGATTGGTGTTTCACTCATATGTAATGACACTAGACATGGAAGAAGCTTCCACTCTCTTAAATGCTCGCTAAAATGGTGGTTGGGAGTATTGAATGTTGAAATAAATGGGAGTAATGTAGTAAAAACAAAGTTTAGAACTCACTTTTGTTTTGAAAATCCATGAAGAAAGCTTCTTTTCTCTCTATTCTAACCTTATCTCTACAACTTTATCTCCCAAACTTTCTCTAAACTTGTATTTGACCCCCCCAAAATGAAGAGTAATGGGGTGTTTATATAGGCCAACTTGGGGTGGTTTTGGGATTTAGAAAGTATTCCCATTGGCTCCAAATATCAGAAATCATAAAACTATGTCGTTTTGGCTTTTAATTAATCAAAATGGGACCACAAAACTATTTACAAAAATACACTGCTCTGGAGCGGAGTGCCGCGGCGGCACTGGGCCAGTGCCGCGGCGGAAGTGGGCCAGTGCCGCGGCGGCACTGCTCCTCCCCCATCCAGATAATGCTGTTTAGGCCCCCTGAAGTTCCGGTATTCGCGAAAAGGCCCTATTTCGTCCGAAATTCACAGAAAATGCGTACGAAGTCCAAATTGAGGTTATGATATACCGTTGGAAAGGTAATGGAGTCTACTTTACATAAAAAAATAGTTCGGGGATCGGGGATAGGTCACTTTGAAAAGTTTTACGGTATTCGCGATAAAAGCCGATTTGATCGCCTTTTCCGGCTTTGGAAATTCATAATAAATTCGTTTTAAGTCCAGAAATTATGTGCGATATACCGTTGGAAAGCTATTGACCTCTAGTATCCATGAAAAATATTTGAAAATTGTTTAGGCGCCCCGGTTCCAAAGTCAGATTTTGGTCAAACTTGTCAAACCTGGGATTCCCGGGAAGTTCTGGAAACCTCCGGGAGTTCCCGGGAGCTGATGTTTTCGTTCGATTTTCTTTTGGAACTTGTTTTAACACTTTTTCATGATTTAAAATTATTCTGGTGAATTCAGACAATTTTGGTCAAACTTGGTCAAACTTGGTCAAACCTTGGTCAAACCTAGTCAAACCTTGGTCAAACCGGTCAACGGGGACTTTCCGGGAGCTTCCGGGACTTCCGGGGGTCTCTGGGAGCTGACGATTTCACCCGATTTCTCTTAAAAAACTCATTTTATCACTTTTCTTATGACATAGCATGTTTTCAGAACTTTGGGACCAAATCTGGGAGTTTTCGGGCTTTCAGGGGCACTTTGGTCATTCTGAGCATTCTGAGAGATAGAACTGACTTCCGAGAATCCTTTTGAGTCTTTTTACGATCATTGTGAACCACCAAGCTATGGGTCTCCTAAATCTGATAGCCGACAAAATGGGGTGTCTACAGTTTGCCCTTCTTTGGCATGATCTTGCGAGGCAACGCATGTCGCAAGCGAGTGCCAAAGCTCTCAAGAGACAGTACTTTTTGGAGGCTATAGATTTAGGATAAAAAGTGTTGCAAAAGATGCAATGATGCTGAGGCTAGTGCTGGTCGCGCTCTGCGTGAGCTGCCTACGTATCCCAAGGGGAATCAGACGAGGACGTAGATCGGGGCGCAAAGGAATGAATCACATATGCTCAACAAGACATACGGATGCCATGCTATAAGAGTGATATGCAATGCATGGATGTGATGTGAATTGTGTCATGAGTCCTATCGTGTCTAGTGTTATGACCCTAGTATGAACAAGTGCTGTGGGGTGTGCCACTCCGAGTGGGCTGGTGTTGTGCTAGTGTTTGCGACTGCGATGTGGTGGATGACTCGGATAAGGACATCGAGGTTTAAAAGACTGTGGGTCTAGCTGCAAACTTCTGGAATTCGGGAAGTGTGCTTTGCAAGCGGTTGTAATCGAACGTGGAGTCCCCGAGGACTATAATCAGAGATGCCTTTTGGCAAATAACTGATGGACATGGGAGCCCTGGAAATTAAGAGACGGACATAGAAGTCAAGGGATGATCATGAAATCTTGAGATGTCATATGATGAACATGGCATATTTTGAATGAGAGCGATGACGATTGACGAACAGGCGATGCATCGAGATGATGAGTCGACAACGGACTACTGTGATTGAACTGACGGTGTATGAATCCGCTGAGCGTTAATCTGAATCTGCTGGGGGTGAAGCGACACTTTCTAGGATCTCTCTTCAACTGCTTCTTTTGATCAAATCTTACGGGCCGGTCGGGGCCTCCGAGAGCCGGTATCTTTCTGCTTCTGTCCTCGGAGGATAATGCAGGGTTCTCGGGGAATCTCTTTCGGTGCTCAATCCAAGAGAGCCGGTCGGGGCCTCCGGGAGCTTGTATCTTTCTGTATCTATCCTCGGGGGACAATGCAGGGTTCTCGGGGAATCTCTTTCGGTGCTCAATCCAAGAGAGCCGGTCAGGGCCTCCGAGAGCTGGTATCTTTCTGCTTCTGTCCTCGGGGGATAATGCAGGGTTCTCGGGGAATCTCTTTTCCTTGATCGTTCGGTGCATTAACTAAAAACCGGGATCCGTTACCAGAATTCTCGTGTTTGATTGAAATTTGCGACGGTTGTCCTGAAACGGCCGATTCGGGTCTTCGGGAGCCGATTTTTCCCAGTTTTTGCCTGCTGGAGGTAGTTCCGACAAATTTTAGTCTGCTTGGGGTAAAACCTCATAAATCTTGACTGGAATGGGCCATCGGGGCTGATCGGGGCCAAAAATGGGCCGAAAAAGGCCAAAACGGGGCAAAACGGAGCCAAGCGGGGCCCGCGGGGAGCAGTGCTGCGGCGGCAGTTGGCCAGTGCTGCGGTGGCACTGGGTGGACGGACTTCAACTTTGTATATCTCGGGTTTTTGAGCTTTTGAAGCTCATTCTTGGCCATTTTGGGGTGTTTTTGGAGCCAAAATTCATCAAAACGCAGCTTGTGCGCGCTCAGGTGAGTAATCTTTCCCCGTAGTTGGATTTTTGATTGGTGTTTTGGTTAGCCCAAGTTTTCAAGAAGAAAGTTTAACTGTGACTTTTATTTTTCTTGTAGATCCATGGCTTCGAGCTCAAGGAGACAGTCTAAGAAGGCCAAGGGACGGATGAAGGTCGAGATGCAAACCCCGGACTTGATTTTACGGGACCCCCAACACCATCTTTCGGCCGCGGCTCTAGCGAGCTTGGTATGTGAAACTTTCGACTTTTTAGAACCGCTTTCATGTATTATGCTAGTTTTGTGAGCCGTAGTGTGCACCTAGAGATCGTTAGAAGTCCGATTTGTGCTTAAATGTTGATTTCGTGATTTCGGCTCTCGGGTTGTGAATAGTGATTTTGTGCATCTCTTTGTTGTTTTTGTTGTGTGCAGGTGCCGGAAGTGGCATAGAAGGGCCATGGTAGCCTCGCCCATGCTTTCTTATGGTATACTCAACTCTCGGCTACCGTCAAGAGGATGGTTGACGATGCCGGGTTCGAAGGCTTCGTCCGTTTGGTTTCGAAAAGCAGCAATGATTTGGCTCACTTCTATACACTGGCCGAGAGGTGGTGGGACACCACCAACACTTTTCACCCGCCGTTTGGTGAGATGACTATGAGGCGCTTTGATTTCTCCATGATCACGGGCTTGAGGGTTGGCGGGAAGCGCCTGATTCTGGACTACTTTTATGAGATTGACCCAGAGGCTGTAGAGATGTTGATTGGGGCTGTTCCCCCCAATTTGGAGAGACACTAGTTTCCTTGCGGCTGGCTTTCCCGGGTTTATGGCAGAGGGGATCATAACCTGAATAATTCCCAGCTTTTGAGGGTGTATCTTCTGTATATCCTCGGCTGCTCGATCTTTGCGACTCGGAATGACCGGGTGAACTTGAGACTTCTCTCTTGCCTGGCGACCATCGATGAGATCCCTTCTTACGACTGGGGCAGTGCTGCCTTGGCCCATCTTTACAAGCACATGGGTGAGGTTTCCCGAGGTGATGTTAAATCAATAGGGGGATTTTGGCGAGCTTGGGAGGTATGTGCTGCATTTTGCTTTATATTCCTTGACTTGGCTTTTGATTTTTGTACTCTTTCTGACTTTCTTCCTTGTCTGTGCAACTTTGGAGCTTCGAGTACCTGAAGATGTTAGCTCCATCCCCTGTAGATGAATCAGGCAAAGACGAGGATGGCATGGCTCCTGTGCCTCTGTTCCCACGAGGCTTGAGATGGAGGAGGGATGTTGTTGTGGTGAAGAGCGGGGCCCACCGGATTGGTTTGCTTAGAAACTTCTTAACTGAGCTGAGGGCCTCTAGTGTTGATTGGACGCCTTGGGAGGGCGTCGCCTACGCCGCCCCAGAGGAGATACAGGCGGTCAAATCTCTTACCTCTTGCCGCCTTCTGATGGAGAGTACCGAGAACAGGCAGTGGTTCCTTGGTGAGCGGGTGTCTCGGCAGGTGGTCGGTGACTCCAGGTATCGCGTTCCTCATAATCCCCCTGTGATGGATGCTAGTGACCTCTCTGGTGATGCTCTGCTGGCGGCCTTAGCCGGCACCGATGTTTGGGATCATTTTCTCTCTGAGACTGGCTATGAGGCTTACCGTGGCCGCTTCTTGATGCCTAACTTCCCACTCCTGGAGGTGAGTTTCCTTTCATATTTTTGTCTTTATTAGTTGCCTATGTCTTTTATTCATCTTTTCCTAACTTATTCTGTGCCTACAGCTTCGCGAGATGTATAGGAGACAGGCTCCTCAGGCTCCCGACCCTATCCCCCCTTGGGATTGGACCGTCAATATTCTAGGCGTTGATGGCACTCCCCAAGTGATGGAGGTGCCACGAGTCACATGCGGGTACCCTACTCAGCCAGCGGGCGTCCTCAATGTTCCTTGGAGTTACGCCGAGGAGGGTCACGCCTTGGCAGCTAGCCTACGGTCCTTGGTCCTTACACGAGACCATCGGGTATGTCTCTAATTCTGTGCTTTTCTTAAGGTTATGAGGTTATAACCCTAGATTTTACCCTTGACAGATGGACGGTATGCGGCAATTCGCCGCCAACCAGATGGCGTCTTTGGTAAGTCTCTGGCTCGACTCTATTTTTGTATTTTTTGTGGTTTCCCTACTGATTGCCTATGCTTTATTTATGTGTGCAGTACCATGGAGGTGGAGCTGGCTCATCGAGGACTGGTCCAAGGTGCAGAGGTGGTAGGAGGAGGCCGTCGCCGACATACACTCCGGGCGGTCCGACAGAGGACGAAGAAGAGGAGGACTGAGGCCTCTCAAGCGGGAATTTTATTCTCTTTTTATTTTTTCGATTGGGTTGTGCCAGTGACATGACTATTCGGACAGTGTAGGACAATGTGTAGAACAATTTGTGACCTTTGACAGAGTATTATGATGTTTCGCCTTTTAGGCCGGATAGCTTCCGGTTCGGGGGCGCAGTTGTGTGTTTGTTTTAATTGATATATGTGCACTGTGATTGTTGGATGTTACTGCGATGGGCAGTTTTATGATAGTGAGTGCTTTTTCCATGCAGGTGGGATAGTCCGTGAAACGGGGAGGTGCTGCCGAAATTTTAGATTTTGCTAGAGCCGCGGCAGAAAATATGGCTTTGTATGATCCCGCTCAGCTCACAGCTTAGCTGAACATCACGGATGGCGTGGAGCGGATTAACCTCTTCAGCTACGGCTTGACCGAGCTGTTTTCTCTTTGCCAGATGACCCTGAACACTGAGTTTTTGCGTGCTGCTATTGCTCACTGGGACCCGGTGAACCACGTCTTCAATTTCAATGGCTTGGAGATATGCCCCTTGTTTGAGGAGTTCTGTGCCATCCTCGGTCATGATTCTGATTTGGATCTGATTCTTCCTTCTGTTGATACCCTCAGTCCTACGCGAGGCTTGGCTGAGTATCTGAATTGTTCCATCACTATTTCCCGTCGACTGCTTCAAGGTGAGGTTCTCAACATTGCTTTTATTATCGCCCGGTACGCCAGTCCTGGGGATCCCAGCGTATATGATGCTACTCGTGGGGCTGCTCTGATTCTATGTATGACTTCACACTTCTTGTTTTCGAGCACTTCTGGCGACTTAGTGCATGTATGTCTCGGTCTGAAGGCTGGTAAGAACCCCATGGCCATGGTTTTGGCCGAGACCCTGAATGGTTTGGATCGCGCTTCAGGTCAGGGAATGCTTCTACTTTCTGGGGCACCTCTGGTGTTACAGGCTTGGTTCTACGAGCGTCTTCAGTTATGGACCGGTAATGTGCCGCTAGTTTATTTTTGCAGAGCTGTGCTTCACACTCATTTTACTTCTGCTGATTGGGTGGGTATGATGGGCGCCTTATCTGAGGCTGACATTTGCTGGATCGTGAGGCGTTGGGGCCTTTATACTGTGACCACTAGTCTTGGGGATTTTCAGAGGGTGTGGCTGATGGGACTGAGAGAGACTTCCTTCTATCATCCTCGTCGATTGACCAGACAGTATGGGCAAGTTCAAGAGGTCCCCCAGGGGTTTACTGAGAGGGTCTTTGCTTCTAGAGTCAGAGCCGCTACCATTGCTGCTTTCATCAGGGGCTGGGCCAGCCGAGCAAGGGCCTATTTCTAAAGACCTTTTGAAGAAATAAAAGACATAAAGATAAAACTAGACCTGACTGATTCTGCTCGTTCCTCCCAGTGTCTTTGAATAGTGTGTGATTACTTTTCGAAAGACTTTTATTTTTGATTTTTCCTGCTTATGTAATATTCAGAGTTTGTTTATCGGTGAACCTTGGTTACTCTGGGAATCTCATTTTATGCATTTCAGCTTTAAAAACATTTTGTAATCGAGATTTCAATTAGATGTTGCTTTTGGTACTTGCTTGGGCATGCTAGGACGATTAGAGGCAAACGAGGCGAGTGGCCGAAGTTTGCCCCTAGTTTGGGACATATATGGTTGTGAGGCAAACGAGGTAGATGACCGACGTTTGCCCCTAGTTTAGAAGAGGTTCAGGCGAACGAGGCGAGCTGCCGAGTTTGCCCCTAGTGTGGAGGGTCATTTCGGGGTTATGGTAAGGACCGCGACTTTATTCTCTCAAATGCTCATAATTTTTGCCTAGGCACCAGTGAGGTGATCTAGCGAGCTCTTTTCTCTCTTTTGTTATTGCTCACTTTGGATTTAGCTCTAATTTTTGCCTAGGCGTCCTTTCGGATTTTCGACCTAGCAAGCCATCCTTCTTTTCTTTTGAAAGTCTGCCTACGTACCCCCGAGCGGGGATCAGGTCCAACGTAGTTCAGGCCAAGGCTTGAAGAAAATGGTTATTTTTGTTGGTGGAGCGACCGAACCGATGTGGTTGCCTACGTATCCCCGAGCGGGAATCAGGTCGAGCGTAGTTCAGGGCAAGGCTTGAAAGAAATGGTTGTTGAATAGTCAAGCATAGTACTTTTTGAGACGATCCATGTTGATTGGTTCTCTGAATTCGACACCATCGAGGTCCATGAGATAAGTTGCTCCTCTGGAAAGAACAGTCTTGACGATATAAGGGCCGACCCATTTAGGTTTAAACTTCCCACGGGGATCAAAAATCGGAGCTCGCAACTCCTTAAGGACAAGGTCACCCTTGACGATCTTCCTCGGACGAACCTTTTTGTTGAAAGCACGGGCTATCCTCTTTTGATATATTCGAACATGGTCGACTGCCGCTAGGCGCTTTTCATCTATGAGGGCCAATTCTTCATACCTTTCCCTCAACCAATCTGATTCCGAAATTTCACACTCTGCCATCACGCGTAGGGATGGTAATTCTATCTCGACCGGAAGTACCGCTTCCATCCCATACACTAGTGAGTAAGGAGTTGCTCCTGTGGACGTCCTTATCGAGGTTCTGTATCCCCAAAGTGTGAACGGTAGCTTTTCATGCCTGTCTTTGTAAGTATCAGCTGATTTCTACAGTATGGCCTTAACATTCTTGTTTGCAGCTTCGACTGCCCCATTAGTTTGTGGTCTGTACGGTGATGACTTATGATAAGTGATTTTGTATTCCTCGAACAGATCCCTAACTTCTGCTTTGAAATGGCTTCCGTTATCCGAAATAACCTCATGGGGAACTCCATAACGGCAGATGAGATTTCTCTTGATGAATTTGGCCACTTCCTTGGCCCCTAACTTGGTGTAGGATGCAGCTTCTACCCATTTTGTGAAGTAGTCTATGGCCACCAAAATGTACCGATTTCCATTTGAAGCTTTTGGAACGATTTCACCGATAATATCGATTCCCCAGGTGGAGAATGGCCAAGGTGAGGTCATGCTGTATAGAAGGGATGGTGGTACATGCATCACGTTTGCATAGATCTGGCACTTGTGACACTTTCTCACGTATTCGCAACAGTCTTTCTCTAATGTTGTCCAGTAGTACCCTTGCCTTACGATTTTCTTGGCCAGCATGTGACCGTTCATGTGCGGGCCGCATACCCCCTCGTGTACTTCCTCCATCATTCTTCTGGAGCTTTTCCCAAACAAGCAAGTCAGGTTGTGACCATTGTATCCTTTCTTCAGTAGTTTCCCACCGCAAATGATGAATTGTGATGCGAATCTTTGAATGGCCCTTTTGTCTTTTTCGGTAGATTCTTGGGGGTACGTTCCATTTTCTATGAAGTTCTAGACATCCTGATACCACAGTGCTTCATTCTCTTCTGCTTCGATTGTGGCGATCATGTTGAACGAAGGCTCGTACCTTTGCTCAATTACCAAAGGCATCATCCTGACTCCCACAGGAATTTTGATCATGGAGGCTAAGGTAGCCAACGAATCTGCTAGCTGATTTTCCTCCCTGGGCAAGTAGAGGAATGTGATGTTCTTGAACTGCTTCTTGAGTCCATTGAGGTGGTCATGGTAGGGCTTCAACCTCTCTTCCTTCACCTTCCATTCCCCTCTGGCTTGTGACACGATGAGATTCGAATCTCCGAAAACATCTAGCTTTTGAATTCTCAACTCTATGGCCGCTTCCATCCCCAGAATGCACGCTTCATATTCAGCAGTGTTGTTGGTGGAGTTATAATTGGGCTTGACTGCCAGTGGGGTGTGATCCCCGTTTGGTGATACTAGGATTATCCCTACCCTGTAGCCTTTTATGTTGGCTGCTCCATCAAAGTACAACTTCCATTGTTCTTCCTTGATTTCCATGATACTTTCGTCCGGGAATGGGAAGTCTCCACTTTCTTCGGAGTCAATGGCGTGTTCCGCAAGATACTCGGCCACGGTTCTCCCTTTTACCGATTTGCTTGTAACATACTTGATATCGAATTCGGATAGTAGAAGTAACCAACGGGATATACGACTGGTCAGGGCGGGTTTTTCGAGGAGGTATTTTAGAGGATCCATGCGGGATATGAGCACAACTGGGAAGGCTAGCATGTAGTGCCTCAGTCGGCGGGTGTACCAAACCAAGGCCCAACACGTTTTTTTGAGGGTAGAGTAGTTGAGCTCATACCCATTCATCCTCTTGCTGAGGTAGTATATGGCTTTTTCGGAGTGGCTTTCTTCTCCTTCTTGGGCTAGCATGCAACCCATGGCATTTTCGGAGACGGACAGGTAAAGGAATAAGGGCTTATGAGGCGTTGGTGGTGAAAGGACAGGCGGATTTTGAAGGTAAGCTTTTATTTTGTCGAAAGCGGCTTGGCATTGGTCATCCCATTGGAACTTCTCCCCTTTTCTCAACAATCGGAACAGAGGATCGCACATAGTTGTGAGCTTGGAAATGAAGCGGCTGATGAATTGGATTCTTCCGAGGAACCCCCTTACCTCTTTTTCATTCCGTGGTGGTGTCATTTCCAGGATTGCCTTGATCTTGGAGGGATCCACCTCTATCCCCCTTTGTGTGATGAGGAAGCCCAGGAGTTTATCGGAGGTCACACCGAAAGTGCATTTCTTTGGATTCAACCTCATCTTGTACTTACGCAACCTTTCAAAAAACTTTTCCAATGCCACTAGGTGCCCTTCTCTATCCTTGGACTTCACGATCATGTCGTCTACGTATACTTCTACTTCCTTGTGAATCATGTCATGCAGCAGAGTGGTGGCAGCTCTTTGGTAGGTTGCCCCAGCATTCTTGAGTCCGAAAGGCATTACTCTATAACAGTAGGTCCCCCAGGGGGT
Organism: Hydrangea macrophylla; assembly: GCA_033977485.1. Taxonomy (NCBI): domain Eukaryota; kingdom Viridiplantae; phylum Streptophyta; class Magnoliopsida; order Cornales; family Hydrangeaceae; genus Hydrangea; species Hydrangea macrophylla. The sequence continues at coordinate 56,740,953 of CM066997.1, read as the reverse complement.
GGTGAATGTCGTCTTTTCCCGATCTTCTGGCGCCATAAGAATCTGATTATACCCTGAGAAACCATCCATGAATGATAGTAGGTCATGTCCTGCGGTGTTATCTACCAAAACGTCAATGTGGGGAAGCGGGAAGTCATCCTTGGGACTGGCCTTGTTTAGATCACGAAAGTCGACGCACACACGAACTTTTCCATCCTTCTTTGGGACTGGCACGATATTGGCCACCCATTCCAGGTATTCGGTGACAATGATGAATCCTGCCTTGAATTGCTTCTCTACTTCTTCCTTAACCTTGAGTGCCCACTCCGGCCTCATGCACCTCAGTTTTTGCTTGACAGGTTTAGAATTAGGGAGGAGGGGAATATGATGTTGGACAATGTCGGGGTCGACCCCAGGCATGTCTTCGTAAGACCAAGCGAAAACATCTTTGAATTCTTTTAGCAAGAGGGTTAATTTTTATTTTTCTTCTTTATTAAGAGCTGAGCCAATTTGCACAATTTGGGGATTATCTGTTTCACCTAGGTTAACCGATAAAGTATCTTCGATTATTTCATAAGCAGGTGGTTTTTCAATTAGTTGCTTAAGTTCAATTGGGAGATCCTCGGAGGGATCTGTGCATTCACAAGTATTAGACACAAAGGAGTAAGCAGAATCGTCTTTCATTTCATTCATGATAGGTGAAGTGACTACATTGGACAGTGGTGGGCTTACAGGCGCCGACTCTGGTACAGACTCGATAATCGGCAGTACAGACTCCGGGGGAACAGGGGATAGGGAGACACAGACAGATGACTCTACAGCCTGGTTGCTCAGACCCTCCTCAGTTGGCTTGATCTGATCATCTTGGCTCTTGGCCCTCTTTTCTTCCTTCTTCTCAACGGATTCCTCCCACATTTTCTCGATGGCTTCAGTGTCCAGGTATTTCAACCAGTCTTCCTCTAGGGTTTTCTCAATTTCTTCGGGATAGAACGGATCTTGATATGGAGGCCTCTCGCAGTCAGCGAAGATTTCAAGCCCAGGGTGCCTTTTCCCAGTGGTTTGATGGATCCAGGGTTCGGGGAACCCAAAGTAAGGGAAGTCATCCCCCTCTTTGATGAATTGTCCATTCAAGGTCTTGTGGTATGGTGGGAGACACCTTACCCTTTTCTTCCACGGCCTCTGTAGCTTGATGTCTTCTTCAGTGGGCTTGTATCCTAACCCAAAAGTACCTTGATGTCCTTTGATCTGAGGGAACTCTCGAATCCCTTGCTGGCGTCGGCCCAACCCCATTCCAAGGAAGTAGTTCATTTTGCGGACGATGTTGACAACTGCAGAGTGGATCTCAGGGAACCTGTCTTCATCATTGATCATGTGGACTTCTTCCATGAAGAATCCTCCAATTTCTCCTTCTTCTAACTCAGGTATTTGGATTTCAAAGACGGGAGCGTAGTTCGGGAAAGCTTCATTACCCCAACTATTACCGAGGATGATTTTCACTTCCTTCTCGTGAATGTACTTGATCATTTGATGCACAGTGGACGATACAGCTTTGTTGACATGCAACCAGGGCCTTCCGATCAGCAAGTTGAAAGAGGCAGGTATGTCCATGACCTGAAAGACTTCGGTGCTCACCAAAGATCCTACCCGGATTTGGAGAGAAACAGTTCCCATCACATTTCTCCTGGTGTTGTCATAGGCCCTCACAGATTGCACAGATGGTGTGATGTCAAGGACATTGACCCCCAAGGCGGTGGCAGTCCTTAGGGCACAGACATTTAAGGCCGAGCCTGTATCGACTAGACAAAACGGCACCTGTTGTCCCTTACATCCCACGGTGATATATAATGCCTTATAATATGCGGATACCTCTGGTGGCAGGTCCTCATCGGAAAATGTAATGATTGGGTCAGGGGTAAGCGCACCCAAGAAAGCTACCATGTCCTCCGGCGCGGCGTCGATGGGGACTTCAATCCCAGCCAAGGCATTCAACACGGCTTGCCTGTGCTTATAGGATGTTACCATGATGTCCCACATCGAGAGATATGCTTGGGTTTTCTTTAGCTACTTGATCAGCTCATTATCTTCTTCGATGACCTCATCCATTTTACCCTTCCCCTTGTCTTTAACTGGACCTTTCTCGATGGCTTCAGTAGTAGGCTGTAGAGGCTGGTAGTGACGGCCTGACCTGGTCAGGTGATCAATTTCAGCAGGAGTAGGCCCTTCTACAGTCCCATCCTTTTTGAACCAATCACAATCCGTTCCCACATATGGTTTCTCCGGCTCGTCCCAGATAGAAGCGTCACTTTCATCATTGGGATCATACCACTTGAGGTCTACCACCCCCAGATCGTGCTCTTCCAGAAAGAACAAGTCTTGCTCATCGTCTAGTTGTTGCTGCCACTCGTCATTCTCCCCTTCAATCAGATGAATTCCCACAGAATCCAGGATGCCAATGAAAGGCAAGGGTTGTCCTAAGGGGGTGATATAAGTAGCAGGGTTGAAGGGTATGGGACTGGACTCAATGAGGTTGACATTTTGGTGGTTTGGTAGAGGATTTTGGGTGATATGGGGCTGCTTTGGTGGCGGCTCGATGATGTTCTGGTCAATAAGGTCTTGAATGTCATGGCGAAGGCGCACGCAATCGTCAGTGTTGTGGCCTGGGGCTTAGTGGTAGGTACACCGCTTAGACATATCGCAGTTTGGCGGGAAGGGGGTGTTTCGGGGTTGGAGTAGTTGGAGATGGCCTTTTTTGAGGAGGCGGTCTAAAGCTGAGGAGAGAGAGATTTCTAACTTGGCAAAATTGAGAGGGGGCTTTTTCTGGAAGGTGCGATTGGAGAGGTTTGCCTGGCTGGAGGGTTGGTATGGTCTAAGAGGGTACGCCATGGGTTGGCTGCTAAGGGCATTGACATCTGGGGGATTCCGGGAGTAGTTAGGTCTTCTGGACTGACTCGGGGGCTCTTCCCTTTTTATCTTTCCTTCTCTGATAGCGTCTTCAATCCGGGTTCCGACTTCAAACAACTCCTCAAAGGTGGAGATGGACTGGTAGAATAATTTCTCATGGTAGAGGGGCTGCAGATTCCGGATGAGCATCCTTACCTGTTCTTTTTCGATTGGCCGGTGATTCATTTGGGCTACCTTGTTCCTCCATCTGCTCAGGAATGCAGCGAAGGATTCATTGTTGTTTTGCCGGGTTGTTTCCAAATCCCTGACGGTGACATCCAGCTCTTGATTGTAGGAGTAATGATCGACGAAGACTCGAACGATGTCCTCCCAGGCCCGGGTTTTGGAGGGTTCCAAGGTTAGGAACCATGATAGTGCAGACTTTGCAAGGGTTTGAAGGAACAACATCGCAATGTGTTCGTGGGTACAACCCATGGACTGGAAGATACTCATACATAGCTTCACATGACTTTTCGGATTCTCAGTTCCGTCAAAACGGTCGATGGCAGGCATCTTGAAATTCTCTGGCAGTTTCAGCTTGACAGGCTCGAAGAGGCCTTCCAGGTCTAGCATGTAATCATCGACCCCCTTGCTTTTTCTCAGCACGCTTTCTAGCTTGTCGACCTTGTCCATTTTTTCTTGGAGCTTTTTCTCGTATGCGGACGGTGGGACCCCCTGAAACCAGTCTTCTTCCCCATTATTCTCAGGTGGGGGTAGTTCAAATTCCGGTGGTGGAAACCCGGGCTGAGGTTGCGATCGCCGCTGCTTCAGTTCTTCCATGAACTTCAGAACTTGGGCTAGGCTGTCGGACTGCTGGCTTATGGTTGCTCCCAATTCAGTAACCTTGTTTTCCAACTCTTCCCTATTCATGCTGAAGTAAGCTGTCGGACTGATTCTGATTAACCGATTATCCGAACTCCTGACCCACGAAAAGGACCCTGACTGCTGACCTTGGGAATCTATACTGACCTGACAGATTTTGAGAGGACTAGATTAGATCTTGACAGTGGTGACTTTAGGCACACAAAGATAGTGATGTGGACCGACTCAAAACAGTGCGTGTAGATTGATGGGGAATGGTGCATGCAAATGGGACAAGCATACGGATGTAAGCCCTAATCTATATGATGCTTCTATTTCTAACAGATAGCAGTTAAACAAATAAGGTCCTAGCTATACAGAGTGTGCTAACCTTACTTTCCAGTATGAACACCAAGGGATATCAGGGATTTTCGGGATACTTCGGGAATTTTGGACAGAGTTTCTGGGAGAAATTGGTCAATATGGTTATGTCTGGGATATCTGGACAGAGTTTCTGGGAGAAACTGGTTAATATGGTTATGTCTGGGATATCTGGACAGAGTTTCTGGGAGAAACTGGTCAATATGGTTATATCTGGGATATCTGGACAGAGTTTCTGGGAGAAACTGGTCAATATGGCTATATCTGGGATATCTGGACAGAGTTTCTGGGAGAAACTGGTCAATATGGTGGTAGTGATCATACCGTCTAGCAGGTTTTCATACTCCTATGTCTTAGGACCAATGAACAAGGTTTGCGGTGTATATCTTTGTGAGCATGGGGCAGACATCCTTGTCATGGTACCTAGGCAAGTCAACTCAATGCAATCACATGTGAGTGATTGCCTTTGGAATCATAATAAAGAGGTTCTATTCTATGCCACATAAGCGTCTACACCGCTCAGGTAATCCCATCAGGGCATACAGCAGTTATATCACATTGTCCTATCTGAAAAGATAAATGAACAGTCCTATGAAAGGTTCTACAGGAATCTATATGCAAAGGCTGGGTTTAGTCAAAGAGGGTCCGTTGACGAGAGTTCCAATATACCGTCAGGGAGACAGTACGGAGGTTTTTACTCTTTTTGATATACCTTGGAAGGTACAGTATCAACAGTGACTTGTGCCCTGGCACAGCAAGACCTGAACAATGTCAGCGTCGCGTTTCAGACACAGTCTGAGGGGGGGAATGCAAGAGTGCAATGCGGTGAACCAAACACAGTAAAAAGATGATTTTAAGGATGCTTCTTATGAGTCAAACCTCTGTATTATTTTGTTTTAAAATAAAAATCCCCAGCAGAGTCGCCAGATTGTGGATACCGGGCTTCCACCGCTTCGTTTTGTTTTTGAAACTCGTTTGATTTTGAATCAAGGAAAGAGAAAAGGTCTGTTGAAAACAGATACAGAGTCGCCACTTGGTCTTTAGGGAACCAAGAAACCCAAATTTGACTCACCCAAATGGATAAAGGGCACCGGTCCTTCATAACTAAAGAACTTGGCTCGGGGTTTTGGTACGAGAGAGGAAGGAGCCTTTGTCGCGACTAAAACACCCTCAACTCGCCCCGTCTCTCGACGGACCTCAATTAGCATCCAAATAATCATCTTATACTATGTATGGTTCGGTAATTAATACTATGATAGTATATTACATTACATAAGAATCTTGAAATTGAAAATCAAAAGATAAGATATCATTCATAAGATTTGAGTCAAATATCATACAATGTAAAGTAAAAATCACACAAATAAACCTAGGAAAAAATCGTCTATTCATATATCAAATAATCTAGACTTCCTAATCTAAAGGGGGACATAAATTGTTCTTGAAACAAATAAACAAAGAAATCAAAATATGCTTAGCAAGCTAGCATGATGCATGTTAATCTTTGAGAAAAGAAGATCCCTCAATCCCCGGGACGGATGAGAAAGGATGATTAGATCAAGGGGAAGCATGAACGTGTGATCGTGATCATTCCTTATAATCTTCTTAGATTAAGAGTTACAAAAACCCCAAATCTTGCATGAATGCAATGTATGTATCTAAAATGTGCAAAGGTTGTAGTGAGTTTTGGGTACATGGATTTCTAGAATGACTTAGAAGTCTAAAATGTGTATGAATGAATGAATGAAATCAACATGGGATGTATACAAATGTAGTATGAAGTACTTCCTAAGATATGAACTAATTTGGAATACATATAAGCATCAAATCAAAGAATAGAAGTTAAAATGTGCTTGCTGTGAATAGTGGACAGAACAGTAGCATGATCTTGGGAAAATTGAAAAGAGGGGTTAGGAACGTTTTCAATGGATGATTTTTTATGGAGATGTTCCTTATTGTGTCTAGAACACTACCCAAAAATCCAATCTTTAATAACTATCACATATTGAGAGAAATCATATGAACAACAGAAGTCACTCAGAAACAGAGTCCGTACTGTCGACTGAAATGTTGAAAAATCTTAAAAAATGAAAACGAATGATCTAGGGGCTCATTTTATACAGATAGTTCCCTAAGACATTGAAGTTTAAGGGAAAAATAAGTTGGGACCACCCCTTTTGGAAAATATTTCTGAAAAAGAAGTTGGAAGTTAGTCAAGCTGCTGTGACAGCAGAGGCAGAATGTTTGGAAGGAATGTTTGGGTCCAAATGGACCATTTTCAAGTACTTCCAAGTCAAACCAAAAATCATGGGTGTTCTTCAATGAGTTAGGAAGACTTTACAAGTGGCCTTGCATCTATATGTTGAGTATTGAGTTCTAGAGAAATCTTTGAACTCAGCTCACTCACTGTTTTAACTCACTGTTTTGAAGATTTTGGGGAAAATAAGATTTTCTTTCTTGAAATCAAAATGAGAGGGATTGAGGGGGGTTTTGAAATAGAGGTTTTGAAAGTGCATTTTTAATACTCAATAAAGATTATAACCACTTAAAATGCCAATATTCAACTCATCATCAAGAACCTCCGAGATTGTTGGAGAAACTTACTTTTATTTGAGCATAACTTCAATACACTTCAAGGATACCTTGGAGGTATTGAAGTTATGATCATCATCTATCAAACATGTTTTTGAGGTCAAGAGCTACTATCCATAAGGATTCACTCACCCCAAACTTCATGTCATCACTTAGATGATGATGAACTAGTAAGTAAATAAAGAAAAATCAAAAAGAAATGAGATAAGAAGAGATAAACAATAAATAAACAAGCAAGTAGATGATGATCAATAGATGATATTCATGAAGCATGAGACTTGTAGATTGGTGTTTCACTCATATGTAATGACAATAGACATGGAAGAAGCTTTCACTCTCTTGAATGCTCACTAAAATGGTGGTTGGGAGTATTGAATGTTGAAATAAATGGGAGTAATGTAGTAAAAACAAAGTTTAGAACTCACTTTTGTTTTGAAAATCCAAGAAGAAAGCTTCTTTTCTCTCTATTCTAACCTTATCTCTACAACTTTCTCTCCCAAACTTTCTCTAAACTTGTATTTGACCCCCCCAAAATGAAGAGTAATGGGGTGTTTATATAGGCCAACTTGGGGTGGTTTTGGGATTTAGAAAGTATTCCCATTGGCTCCAAATATCAGAAATCATAAAACTATGTCGTTTTGGCTTTTAATTAATCAAAATGGGACCACAAAACTATTTACAAAAATATAGTGCTCTGGGGGGGAATGCCGCGGCCGCACTGGGCCAGTGCCAAGGCGGCACTGCTCCTCCCCCGTCCAGATAATGCTGTTTAGGCCCCCTGAAGTTCCGGTATTCGCGAAAAGGCCCTATTTCGTCCGAAATTCACAGAAAATGCGTACGAACTCCAAATTGAGGTTGTGATATACCGTTGGAAAGGTAATGGAGTCTACTTTACATAACAAATAGTTCGGGGATAGGTAACTTTGAAAAGTTTTACGGTATTCGCGATAAAAGCCGATTTGATCGCCTTTTCCGGCTTTGGAAATTCATAATAAATTCGTTTTAAGTCCAGAAATTATGTGCGATATACCGTTGGAAAGCGATTGACCTCTAGTATCCATGAAAAATATTTGAAAATTGTTTAGGCGCCCCGATTCCAAAGTCAGATTTTGGTCAAACTGGTCAAACCTGGGATTCCCGGGAAGTTCTGGAAACCTCCGGGAGTTCCCGGGAGCTGATGTTTTCGCTCGATTTTCTTTTGGAACTTGTTTTAACACTTTTTTCATGATTTAAAATGATTCTGGTGAATTCGGACAATTTTGGTCAAACTTGGTCAAACTTGGTCAAACGTGGTCAAACCTGGTCAAACCTAGTCAAACCGGTCAACGGGGACTTTCCGGGAGCTTCCGGGACTTCCGGGGGTCTCTGGGAGCTGACGATTTCACCCGATTTCTCTTAAAAAACTCATTTTATCGCTTTTCTTACGACATAGCATGTTTTCAGAACTTTGGGACCAAATCTTGGAGTTTTCGGGCTTTCAGGGGCACTTTGGTCATTCTGAGCATTCTGAGAGATAGAACTGACTTCCGAGAATCCTTTTGAGTCTTTTTACGATCATTGTGAACCACCAAGCTATGGTTCTCCTAAATCTGATAGCCGACAAAATGGGGTGTCTACAGGCGGTTTGGAAAGGGATGAAATTTTCCCCAAGTTTGGACGCTCCTCATGCTGACGCCTTGACTAGTGCAGTAATAGTGTTTGGTACTCCTGCTTGCATTGTCATTAGAATGCTCTTTATAACTTGATTTGAAAAATTCATTATTTGTCACTATTGACTTACACATTTGAGACTACGATCGACTCTTTTCCTGAAAAAGACTATGACAGACTCAAAACTAACAGATACCGACACGCGAGGGTGACACATTTGACACCAAAATGAAACAAGCTCGACTTGCCAAAACTTGATGTGCTCTTGTCATAAATGATGTACCATTTCTCTTTTGTGTTTACTTCTCACCTTAACGTGGCATCACTTTGATGGTGAATCTTATTTTTGAAAATTCCTCCCTACTAATCTAATAAATTTCCTTGCTTCTCCCAAGATGCGCTTTGAATTAGTGCCTTAGCTTATAGAATAAAAGATGCTCCATTTCCATCTGTTCAAGACAATGTTTGTGACTTGAAGGCTTACCATTGGTGTATAGGGATCGGGTGGCAAACGAAGTTTGCCCCTAGTTTGAAGGTCATGAAGTGGGATCGGTAGGAAAACGAGGTAAATGACCGAAGTTTGCCCCTAGTTTGGAAGAAGGTTCATTGGAGGTTTTGTGCAAACGAGGTAGGTGACCGAAGTTTGCCCCTTGTATGAAGGGTAGATAGTAAAATTTAGGCAAACGAGGCGAGTAGCCAAAGTTTGCCCCTAGTGTGGAAGGTGATTTCTGGCTTGAAGCAAGGACCGTGACTTTAATCTCTCAAATGCTCATAACTTTTTCCTAGGCACCAGTGAGGTGACCTAATGAGCTCTTTTCTCTCTTTTGTTATTGCTCACTTTGGATTTAGCTCTAATTTTTTCCTAGGCGTCCTTTCGGATTTTCAACCTAGCGAGCCATCCTTCTTTTTTCTTTTTTTTAAAAGTCTGCCTACGTACCCCCAAGTGGGGATCAGGTCCAACGGAGTTCGGGCCGAAGCTTGAAAGAAATTGGGCTATTTTTGTGGGTGGAGCGACCGAACCGATGTGGTTGCCTACGTATCCCCGAGTGGGAATCAAGTCGAGCGTAGTTCAAGCCAGGGCTTGAAGGAAATTGGTATGATTATGATGGTGTTGACCGAACCGATGTGGTTGCCTACGTATCCCCGAGTGGGAATCAGGTCGAGCGTAGTTCAAGGCAAGGCTTGAAGGAAATTGGTATGATTATGATGGTGTTGACCAAACCGATGCGGTTGCCTACGTATCCCCGAGTGGGAATCAGGTCGAGCGTAGTTCAAGGAAAGGCTTGAAGGAAATTGGTATGATTATGATGGTGTTGACCGAACCGATGTGGTTGCCTACGTATCCCCGAGTGGGAATCAGGTCGAGCATAGTTCAAGGCAAGGCTTGAAGGAAATTGGTATGATTATGATGGTGTTGACCGAACCGATGTGGTTGCCTACGTATCTCCGAGTGGGAATCAGGTCGAGCGTAGTTCAAGGCAAGGCTTGAAGGAAATTGGTTTGAGGTATGAGGGTTTTTCAAACCAATCGTCAAAGAAGTTCAAACTTGAGCCACTTGTGGTAGCTTTGAATAAAAGGATTCAGTTTCAATCTCCCCTTCTTTTCTTTTTCTTTTTCTTTTTGTTTTGAGGATTGATCCTTTTCACTTTCGCCTAGCCAGTCAATTTTGCTTTTTAATGTAGTCGATTCTTGTGAGATCTTTCAATCGCAATCTCAGAATTCCAGAATGTGCATATCAGTTCTCAGAATTTTTTTTGTGGTCGTTCCGAGCCTTTTGAAATGTGATCTAGGCATGTTCTTATGACGTACCTTGAAGTGTACAATTCTCTGTATCACCAAATTTTTTTCCTTCATTTTCCCCATCATTTTGACTGGCTAAGGTCAGATCTTGGAAATCAACACCTTTTTCAGCTCTAACTTTTGCCTAGGTGCCCTTTCGGGTTTTCAACCTAGCAAGCCTTTTTTTTTTTTTTTTAAAGTGGAGATGAAACTCACTGAAACGTTTGGCTACCATCAAGGACCAAGTCTGCACAGGTTCGCATGGCTATCAATTGGGTTGGGCCCAAGGCTTTAAAATGGTTGAAAAGGATGTTGGGCAAGCCCCAAATCAGTTCCAAGTATGTCTTTTCGAGATTTGAGCAAAAGCATCTTTGAATTCTTAAAGTAAGACTATTCAATTCTCGGCTCTTCATCGTTGTCAGCGCAAAATTGACTTTAACCTTTCAGGATTTTTTTTGTTTGAGTAAAAAAAAAAATTATTATTTTTTTTTAGCACAGTAATATCCATGGTAATTTGAAAAGTGACACTTCAGTTCAGCGATTCATGCATCTATGACTAGGCACATCAGATTAGGCAAAATGAGACTTCATTCCATCAGTAGAGAAGGATTACAGACTCATTAACAACTCGGTGACAGACAGACTTGACCACAAGACTAAACTTGAAATAGACAAAACATACAACAGACTCGACTAGACTCGACTTGATCTCAAATGGGATGTCACAGTGACTCACTTATTCTTTTTATTATTTATTTTTTTTTTTTTTAAAGAGCATCTTCATTTGGTTTTCTAGCAAGAGTCCCAAACACCATCACTTCACCGGCACAGGTTCAACATTCATGGTCCTCAGCGAAGGGGATCATTTAAACGGATAGGTCAAGGGTTGGTCGAGACCGAGGTGGTGGATTGGATTGGGGTGCGGCGCATCATCAAAGAGATCCTGAATTGAGTGACGGAGCCTCTTACAGTTGTCGGCCTCATGGCCTTGGTCTTGGTGGTAATCACAATACTTGGTTTCATTATACCCAGGAGGTGGGTGATTAGGAGGCTTACTGGGCTCCAAAGGTACAAGGTGGCCCTTTTGAACAAGGTGATTGAGAGCGGAGGATAAGCTCATGTGAAGTGATGTGAAGACTCTTTGGTTTCCTTTCTTGTGCCGCTTACTGCAGTTATTTTGGCTTGATGATGGGCTTAAGGCATTGACATCTAGGCTCTCTTGATCTTCACCAGAGGTGTAGGGTCTCTTCTCCTTTTTCAATGACCCAGCTCCATTGATCTTGCCTTCACAGATAGCATCCTCGATTCTAGTTCCAACCTCAAACAACTCTTCAAATGTTGAGATGGACTGGTAGAATAGTTTTTCATGGTATACTGGTTGCAGGTTCTTGACCAGCATACATACTTGCTCTTTCTCAACAGGCCTGTGGATCATTTGGGCTACTTTATTCCTCCATCTGCTCAAGAATGCAGTGAAGGACTCATTAAAATTCTGCCTGGTAGTTTCCAGATCTCAGATGGTGACATCAAGCTCTTGGTTGTAGGAGTAGTGATCAATGAAAGTTCTAGCAACATCTTCCCAAACTCGGGTCTTGGAAGTTTCAAGGGTTAGGAACCAGGATAGTGCGGCTTTCTAGAGGGTTTGAGGGAACAACATAGCTATGTGCTCATGGGTGCAGCCCATTGACTGGAAAATGCTCATACAAAACTTCACGTGGCTCTTCGGATTTCCAGTTCTGTCAAAACGGGCGATTTCAGGCATCTTGAAGTTCTTGGGTAGCCTCACTTTGTTGGGCTCAAACAATCCTTCCAGATCTAACATGTAATCGTCGACTCCCTTACTCTTCCTTAGTATGTTCTCAAGCTTGTCGACCTTGTCCATTTTCTCTTGGAGCTTTTTCTCATATACAGGTGGCGGGACTCCTTGAAACCATTCTTCTTCCCCATTGTTCTCGGGAGGCAGTCCAAATCCAGGCGGTGGTGGTGGCATGAACCCTTGTGGTGGTGGGAACCTAGGTGGGTATTGTGGTTGCTATTGTCGGAACTCTTTCATAAATTTCAGAACTTGAGTCAGCCGATCTGACTGTTGATTGATTAATTCAGTGACCTTGGCTTCCAAAGTTTCCTGATTCATGTTGAATTTTCTCGGCGGACGGATTCTAACCAAATGACTGTTCGAACTTCTGACCCAGGATGGGGATCTAAGTGGCTGATTTTGGGAATCTATAATGACCTATAGATTCGAGAGGAGTGTATCAGATTCTAATAGTGATGACTAGAGAGACAATGACAGTGAAGTTAAGGAAGATGGATTGACTTATGTACAGACTGACTAAGATAGTGTGCGCAGACTGATGAGAATGGTGCATGCACATGAGACAAGCATGCGGATACAAGCCCTAATCTATATGATGCCCCTACTTCTAACAGATAGCAGTTAACAAATAAGGTCCTAGCCATACAAAGTGTGCTAACCTTACTTTCCAGTATGATCACCAAGGGATAACAGGGATTTCCGGGATACTTTGGGAATTTCGGATAGAGTTTCTGGGAGAAACATGGGTTTGGAAGATTCGGAGAAATTTCTAGAAGTCATTAAAGTTTCTAGGAGAAATAAGGATTTCTGGTTGATTTGGACTGAGCTTCTAGGAGAAACCGGTATTTTGGGTATTTCTGAGAAATATGGATAGAGTTTCTAGAAGAAACAAGTATATCTGGGCATTTTGGGGCAGATTTTTGGGAGAAACAAGTACTATGGGTATTTTTGGGAAATTTGGATAGAGTTTCTAGGAGAAACAAGTGTATTTGGGCATTTCAAGGTGATTTGGGCAGAGATGCTGAGATTTTTGGAGAATCGAGGAGATTTGGGCAAAGCTTCTGGGAAAACAGGTATAACTGGGTAAGTCGGACAGAGTTTCTGGGAAAAACAAGTATATCGGAGTTTATAAGAAAAATTGAGGTTTCTGGGTATTCTGGGGGAAGCAAGAATATCTGGGGGGACATAAGTATATCGGAGTTTCTGGAAGAAATTGAGATTTCTTGGTAATCTGGGGAGAAATAGGGATTTCTAGGAAATATGGGTGATTCGGACAGAGTTTCTAGGAGAAACAGGGATATCCTGATGAGTTGGGTAGAGTGTCTGGAAGAAATAGGGATATACGACGGGAATAGGTGATGATGGTGATCATACTGTCTAGCAAGTTTTCATACTCCTATGTCTTAGGACCAATGAACAAGGTTTGCGGTGTATATCTTTGTGAGCATGGGGCAGACATCCTTGTCATGGTACCTAGGCAAGTCAACTCAATGTAATCACATGTGAGTGATTGCCTTGGGAATCATAATAAAGAGGTTCTGTTCTATGCCACATAAGCGTCTACACCGCTCGGGTAATCCCATCAGGGCATACAACAGTTATATCACATTGTCCTATCTGAAAAGATAAATGAACAGTCCTATGAAAGGTTCTACAGGAATCTATATGTAAAGGCTGGGTTTAGTCAAAGAAGGTCCATTGACGAGAGTTCCAATATACCGTCAGGGAGACAGTACGGAGGTTTTTACTCTTTTTGATATACCTTGGAAGGTACAGTATCAACGGTGACTTGTGCCCTGGCACAGCAAGACCTGAACAATGTCAGCGCCGCGTTTCAGACACAGTCGAGAGGTGGGAAATGCAAGAGTGCAATGCGGTGAACCAAACACAGTAAAAAGATGATTTTAAGGATGCTTCTTATGAGTCAAACCTCTGTATTATTTTGTTTTAAAATAAAAATCCCCAGCAGAGTCGCCAGATTGTGGACACGCGGAATCCGTCGTCCACTCCCGGGTTTTCTGTTTCCGGGTTTCGGAATTGATTTTCCTTTGTTTTGAAAGTGATTTGAAAGAAAACAAGAGGTTGATTTCGAAGGAAAGAAGGTCTTTCGAAAACAGATACAGAGTCGCCACTTGGTCTTTAAGGAACCAAGAAACCTAATTTTGACTCACCCAAACGGATAAAGGGCACCGACCTTTCATAACCAAAGAACTTGGCTCGGGGTTTTGGTACGAGAGAGGAAGGAGCCTTTGTCACGACTAAAACACCCTCAACTCGCCCTGTCTCTCGACGAGCCTCAATTAGCATCCAAATAATCATCTTATATTATGTGTGGTCCGGCAATTACTATTATGATAGTATATTACATTACATAAGAATCTTGAAATGGAAGATCAAAAGATAAGATATCATTCATAAGATCTTAGCCAAATATCATACAATGCAAAAATGAAAGATCACACAAATAAACCTAGGAAAAATCTTCTAATCATATATCAATTAATCAAGTTTCCTAATCTAAAGGGGGCATGAATTGTTCTTGAAACAAATAAATCAAAGAAAACAAAGATGCTTAGCAAGCTAGAATGATGCATGTTATTCGTTGAGAAGAGAAGATCTCTCAATCCCCGGGACGGATGAGAAAGGATGATTAGATCGAGGGGAAGCATGAATGTGTGATCATGATCATTCCTTATAATCTTCTTAGATTAGGAGCCATGAAAGCCCCAAATCTTGCATGGATGCAATGTATGATCTTAAAATGTGCAAAGGTTGTAGTGTGTTTATGTACATGAATTCCTAGAATGACTTAGAAGTCTAGAATGTGTATTAATGAATGAATGAAATCAACATGAGATATGTACCAATGTAATATGAACTACTTCCTAAGATATGAACTAATTTGGAATGCATGTAAGCATCAAATCAAAGAATGAAAGTTAGAATGTGCTTGCTGTGAATAGTGGACAGAACAGTAACATGATCTTTTAGAAATTGAAAAGAGGGGTTATGAATGTTTTCAATGCATGATTGTTTATGGGGATCTTCCTTATTGTGTCTAGGACACAACCCAAAAAGCCAATCTTTAATAACTACTACAAATTGAGAGAAATCATATAAACAATAGAGGTCACTCAGAAACAGAGTCCGTACTGTTGACTGAAATGTTGAAAAATCTTAGAAAATGAAAACAAATGATCTAGAAGCCCATTTTATACAGAAAGTTCCCTAAGACATTGAAGTTTGAGGGAAAAATAAGTTAGGACCACTCCGTTTGGAAAAGTGTTCTGAAAAAGAGGTTGGAAGTGGACCTAGCTGCTGTGACAGCAAAAACAGAATGTCTGGAAGGAATGTTTGGGTCCAAATGGACCATTTCCAAGTACTTCCAAGTCAAGCAAAAAATCATGGGTGTTCTATAATGAGTTATAAAGACTTTACAAGTGGTCTTGCATTCATACATTGAGTATTGAGTTCTAGAGAAATCTTTGAACTCAGATCACTCACTGTTTTGAAGATTTTTGGGGAAAACAAGGTTTTCTTTCTTGAGATCAAAATGAGAGGGATTGAAGGGGCTTTTGAAATAGAGGTTTTGAAAATGTATTTTCAATACTTAATAAAGATCATAGTCACTTAAAATTCCAACATCAAACTCATCATCAAGAACCTCCAAGATTGTTGGAGAGATTTATTTTTATTTGAACATAACTTCAATACACTTCAAGAATACTTTGGAGGTATTGAAGTTACGATCATCATCTATCAAACATGTTTTTGAGGTCAAGAGCTACTATCCATAAGGATTCACTCACCCCAAACTTCATGTCATCATTTAGATGATGAAGAAATAGTAAGTAAGTAAAGAAAATCAAAAAGAAATGAGGTAAGAAGAGATGAACATAATATGAACAAGTAAGTAAATAACAATCAATAGATGATAATCAATGTGATTTTGGACTTGTAGCTTGGTGTTTCACTCATAGATTTTGACATTTAGACATGGAAGTAGCTTCCTAACTCAAGAATGCTCAAGAGTAGTGATTGGGGGTGTTTGGGATGTGAAGTATAAGAGAGGTGATGGAAGAACACAAGATTAGAACTCACTTTATATAGCAAAATAGTAGGAGGAAGCTCATTTTCTCTCTTCTAAACCTATCTCTATCTCTCTTCTTCTCTACAACTTTTCAAGCTTTTGCACTTGGCCCCCCCAAAATGAAGAGCAATGGGGGTTTATATAGGCCAATTTTGGGGTGGTTTTGGGATTTTAGAAGTGTTCCCATTGGTTCCAAACATCTGTGAACATAAAACTACGTCGTTTTGGTTTTCAATTAATCAAAATGAATCCCCAAGAAAAATTACAAAAATACACTATTCTGGAGGGGAGTGTTGCGGCGGCACTGGTCCAGTGGACCAGTGCCGCGGCAGCAGTGGGCCAGTGCCGTGGCAGCAGTGGCCCAGTGCCGCGGCGGCACTGCTCCTCCTTCGTCCAGATAATGCTGTTTAGGCCCCCAGAGGTTTCGGTATTCGCGAAAAGGCCATATTTCGTCCGAAATTCACAGAAAATGCGTACGAACTCCAAATTGAAGTTGTGATATACTGTTGGAAAGGTAATGGAGTCTACTTTACATAAAAAATAGTTTGGGGATAGGTCACTTTGAAAAGTTTTGCAGTAATTACGATAAAGGCCGATTTGATCGCCTTTTTCATCTTTGGAAATTCATAATAAACTCGTTTTAAACCCAAAAATTGCGTGCGACATACCGTTGGAAAGCTATCGACCTCTAGTATCCATGAAAAATTTTTGAAAATTGTTTCGGTGCCCCGGTTTTAAAGTCAAATTCTGGTCAAACCTGGGATTCCCGGGAAGTTCTGAAAACTTCTGGGAGTTCCCAAGAGCTAAAGTTTTCGCTCGATTTTCTTTTAAAACTCATTTTAATACTTTTCTCATGATCTAGAATGATTCCGGTGAATTCGGACGATTGCGGTCAAACTTGGTCCAACTTTGGTCAAACCTGGTCAAACCTTGGTCAAACCGATCAACGGGGACTTTCCGGGAACTTCCGGGACTTTCGGGGGTCTCTGGGAGCTGACGATTTCATCCGATTTTACTTAAAAACTCTTTTCATCATTTTTCTTATGACATAGTATGTTTCCAGAACTTTTGGTCCAAATTTGGGAGCTTTGGGCTTTCAGGGGTATTTTGGTCATTCTGAGCATTTTGAGAAATAGAACCAACTTTCAGGCGTCTTTTTGAGTCCTTTTTCGATCATTGTGAACCACCAAGCTATGGGTCTCCTAAATCTGATAGCCGACAAAATGGGGTGTCTACATGCATCTGTGTTGTTGTTTGCGTGTTTTTCGTTTCCTCACCCGTTTGAACTACACCCTGGTCTAATTCTTGGAAAGGATACGTAGGCAGCTCCAGTGGAGCACGACTAGCAATAGCATCGACATTGTAGCGTCAACCCAGCATTGCATTGCATTTTTGTATTCATAATTTCTTAATTTTTTCAGATTTTGAATTTCTTGATTTTTTTTGCAGATTTTTGTTTTTTCTAAACCCTTTCAGTATGGTCATTGGGTGCCTTCTGGCTTTGGCATTCACTTGCAGTTCACATTATCCTCAACAAGTTCTGCTAAAGAGGGGTAAACTATAGACACCCAATTTTGACCACACTAATAGGATTTAGGGTGAACAACGTCTTAGAGGATTCGCTGATCAAAAGTACCCCGTGCAAGGTACTGGATTCCACACAATTGAAAGATCGAACTTCGAAAGTGACATTAACATCATAAAAGCCCTTTTTAAGCATAAAACCCCAATTTTGTTAAACAGGTCTCTCAGAATTCATATTCACTCATGGACAAATGAACATAAAGTGTTATAAATGTAATAACCTAGGTATCCAAAGATTTAACTTTAAAGAAAAACTCAAAATCAATATGCATTGGAAAGTAATTTTGAAAATGATGTCATTTGATTTCAAAAGATAGACGAAAGTTCTGGAGGACTTTCGGACTTCAATTGACCTTCAATTTTGATTTCAATTCCCCTCATAATATTTTTATACTAAAATTCAACTCGATAGCTTTCCAACGGTATGTAAACGGATGATTTTGGACAGCAACAAGTATTTTTACGAAAATTGGTAAAAGCAGTGCGCATAATTTTTGAAACAGGGCTTCAGGGCAACCAGGGGAGCCTAAATAGTAAGTGATGGCTCCCATATGGAAATGGCATCTTAGTGGGAGAGTCCACCTACAATATGCCCCCTCCATCGAGCTTTTTAGGTTCCAAACCCTTCCAGGAGATTCCCACTACGAATGAATGGCCCAGAAGATGCGTTTAGGCACTGAAATGGCCATTTTATCCCTATTTTGATCTCTAAAATCTTTGTTTTTACCTTACAACTTAAGAATTTAGTTTCATAAACTCTATACATAGATCCATGTGAGATCATATTGGATGGATGGTTGAATATCCTAGATACATATACTTTGAATTCTAGAGATTTCTAGAGAGAGAATAGTGAATCATTAATTAAATTCTTCTAAAATGAATCTTAAGATAACTAGATTATATAATTAAAGAGAGCCTTTGACATCAATTGCCTCCCTTAACTTCCACCATTGATGAGTGAATGAAGAACTTAACGAACACTTTAAGAAGAAGATTCTTCAAACTCAATTTTAAAGCATAATTGAGAATCCTCCAAGAGTTAAACACTACATCTTATCTCTAATCCCTACTTTTATATATAGATCTATAAAACTTGGATCTAGTTTAGTTTTATTTTTGTTAGAACACTCATCTTCTACTTCTCTTATTCTTCACACACTCACATAGCTAGATCCAAGTTTCCCGTGATTTTGTTGATAATTCATGATTAGAGATTGATTTTCACTTTGATTTTTTGTATTTGGATTTTAATTTGATTTCATTCATTCTATTTAGTTTAGATCCATGCATACATGATTATATTTATGTATCTACTTTGAGTTCTATGATGGTTTGGAAGCACGATCTATGAGATGGATGATTTCTATGTTCAAAATTATCTCTTGATTATTCCAGTTGACTAGAATTCCTACTTTGAATTTCATCTCTAAGAGAATATTTGTAAGACCCTTTGATCCATGATCTAAAGTTCTTCATAAAACTTGAGAGCTAAATTGATTGGGAATTATGATAACCATCTTGATCTATGAGTTTGATCTCTCTAATGAACTTACACCATCACCTAAGATGTTTTCCTTATACTTTAAAATGAACAAGTTAAAATTCAGCAAAACAGATTGGTTTTGTCCATAAAGTTTGGTCCATTAAACCCTATAGTTTTATGGATTTCAAAATTTCTGGGTAAACCTTGATGAAATAACTTTCATTTGATCCATTTTGAGAATCATTCGGATCTATATGCTATTTTTAGAAATTGCTGAAAAATCGATTGACAGATTTGAACATAGTCTCTTTGTGCAATAATTCTTGAACATTTATGATAGTAATCGATCATCCACTTTTTGGGGATGATTCCTAACTCATGTATCTATATGCCGATGTAAAATCGTGAGTGTGTGATCAAGTTAAGGTCATTTTTTAAGTGTTTGAAGTTGATACAACTATTCTCGAATTTTCTAAGTTTAACTACAATTATGATTATGTACACGAAATGGTCACACAGTGATTATTCAACAACAATTAATGAATAAAACTTGGATTAGAAATCATCTAGAATAAATGGATGAGATTTCAAAAGCTTAGGTCAACTAGATTAGTATGATTCATGAAGTTCTATTATGATTTGCATTCATTTTGTCAAATAATACCAAACTTCTAGAATAGCAGAGTCTGGTTAAAATACTTTTTCAGAAACCTTATGTTCACAGAATGTCCATGGATTTATTTTTGTCAAAAAGTCAATAAAATAGCTTTCTTTTGACACTAACTAGACCTTCATATCAATTTTGTGGAATTAATTATGATATTTACAAGAACAGTGGATAGCCCTAATCCACTGGGCCCAAAACTCTTATTTCTTGAACTTCAAAAATGATATTGAGGTCCTACCTTTTGAAAAGGTCCCTAAGACATGTATCTAACTTTTGGTAAAATGCTTTTAACCCAGCTCATGTTTACAACCATTTTTGATAAGTTTTAGTAGAGGTCCCTGAATCTGAAAATTTGATTGATGACATTTTCTCCTTGTTTATCATGCACATCATTTGTTGCTTGTATTTTTGCAATGCTTGGTTATTCTTAGGTGTCCTAATGCAGAATATTGAATGCCATGATGTGGACACGCGAAGTTTATTTTCCTTTTTTTGATATTATTTTGAAGAAAAAGAAAGAAAGGTCTGTTGAAAATAGATACAGAGTCGCCACTTGGTCTTTAGGGAACCAAGAAATCCAATTTTGACTCACCCAAATGGATAAAGGGCACCGGCCCTTCATAACCAAAGAACTTCGCTTAGGGTTTTGGTACGATATAGGAAGGAGACTTTGTCACGACTAAAACACCCTCAACTCGCCCTGTCTCTTGATGGGCCTCAATTAGCATCCAAATAATCGTCTTGCACTATGTTTGCTTTAACGATTAATATTTATGATAGGTATATCACATTGTATAAGAATATTGAAATGGAAGGTCAAAATATAAGATATCATTCATAAGATCTAAGCCAAATAACACACAATGCAAAAAGTAAAAGATCACACAAACAAACCTAGGAAAAATAAACGCTAGGGTATAGGCTAGGATATAAGTAGAGATTTGGATGTGCAAACAGGCTTGGATTGATGGCATTGGGTGACCCATACTTCCTTTTATCAATACTCTGCACCATATTCTCAAATAGGCTTACCCTTAAATTTAGCCGATCAACAGTGATTTATAACTTGTTCACTTTCTCTTCCAAAGCTTGGTATGCCATTGGTGGGTTTATGATAGCCTGGGCTAGCCCATGATCAAGACAATGAATTCGGGAAGGTACAGAGGTGTCCTTACCCGTGTCTACAATTTTCTGCATATAGAAGTAAAAGCTCAAATTAGCAGAGGCACAAAATACTTCTTATGGACTCATAGTAGAGAGAGATGATCAAAATTTTGAAGAATTTATTGATGTGAAACGATGACGGTTGTAGTATGTATATGACTTCTATTAATGATTGAGATGGGTGAGGATGATGACACGTATGCATTTGATGTGTAGAGACTGACAAGATGTGCATGCATGTAGATTGATAGGAATGGTGTATGCAATGAGTCAAGCATGCGGATGAAAGCCCTAATCTATATAATGCCCCTACTTCTAATATATAGCAGTTAAGCAAGTAAGGTCCTAGCCATATAAAGTGTGCTAACTTTTCTTTTCAGGATGATCACCATCATGGGAAGGGCGAGAAAGACATGTTTGCTCTTTGAGGGATGAGAATCTGGGAAATCTTGTAAATAGGGATTTTCGAGAAATCTGGGTGAATTTTGACAGGGTTTCAGGGATTTGTGGAAAATCTGACTAAATTTTGGAAGAGTTTATGAGAAACAAGGATTTTGGGAAATCTGGTGGATTTTGTCAAAGTTTCGGAGAAATATGGATATCTGGTTAACTCAAACAGAGTTTATGGTCGAAATTGAAATAGGTATATCAAAATTCTTAAAATAAATAGGGATTTCAGATAAGTCAGAGCTTCTGAGAGAAGTAGGTGTTTCTGGAGAGTTTGAGTTTCTGGGAGAAACGAGTGTATATGAGTGAGTTGGACAAGATTTCTTGGAGAAGTAGGTCTTTCTGGGTGATTTGAATAGAATTTTTTGGTATATTACAATTTCTAGGATAAACAGGGATTTTTGGGAAGTCTAGAGTTTCGGGAAGAAACAGTTATTTTTAGGGAAATTTAGGAGATTTGGACAGAGTTTCTGGGAAAAATAGGTATTTTCTGGGAAATCTGGGAGATTTGGACAGAGTTTTTGCGAGAAATAGGTATTTTTTTGGGAAATCTGGGAGATTTGGACAGAGTTTTTTGGTGAAACGGGTATTTTTTGGGAAATCTGGACAGAGTTTCTGGGAGAAACAAGACTTTTCTGGGAAATTTGGGAGATTTGAATAGAGTTTTTGGGAGAAACAGGTAAATATGAAGGGAGCAGGTAATGATGGTGACAATACTGTCTAGCAAGTTTTCATACTCCTATGTCTTAGGACCAACAAACAAGGTTTGCGGTGTATATCTTTGTAAGCACGAAGTAGACATCCTTATCATGGTGCCTAGGCAGGTTGACTCAATGTGATCACATGTAAGTGATTGCCTTAGCAATCATAAGAAGGAGGTTATGTCCTATGCCACATAAGCGTCTACACCGCGCAGGTAATCCCACCAGGGCATATAGCACTTATATCACATTGTCCTATCTGAAAAGATAAATGAATAGTCCTATGAAAGGTTCTATAGGAATCTATATGCAAAGGCTGGGTTTAGTCAAAGAGGGTCCATTGACGAGAGTTCCAATATACTGTCAGAGAGACAATACTGAAGGTTTTACCCTTTTTGATATACCTTGGAAGGTTTAGTATCAACGGTGACTTATGCCCTGGCACAGCAAGACCTGAACAATGTCAGCACCGTATTTCAGACACAGTCGGAGGGGGAAATGTAGAAGTGCAATGCGGTGAACCAGACACACTAAAAAGATGATTTTAAGGATGCTTCTTATGAGTCAAACCTCTGAATTATTTTGTTTTGAAAATAAAAACCCCAGTAGAGTCGCGAGATTGTGGACACGCGGAAATGATTTTCCTTTTTTTGAAATTATTTTGAGGAAAAGAGAGAAATGTCTGTTGAAAACAGATACAGAGTCAACACTTGGTCTTTAGGGAACCAAGAAACCTAATTTTAATCACCCAAATGGATAAAGGGCACCAACCCTTGATAACCAAAGAACTTGGCTCGAGGTTTTGGTACGAGAGAAGAAGGAGCCATTATCACGACTAAAACACCCTCAACTCGCCCTGTCTCTCGACTGGCCTCAATTAGCATCTAAATAATCATCTTGTACTATGTTTGGTTCAATAATAAATATTTATGATAGGCATATTACATTGCATAAGAATCTTGAAATGGAAGATCAAAAGATAAGATATCATTCATAATATCTAAGTCAAATATCACACAATGTAAAAAGTGAAAGATCACAGAAAAAAAAACCTAGGAAAAACCGTCTAATCACATATTAAGTAATCAAGTTTTCTTAATCTAAAAGGGGACAAATTATTTTGAAACAAATAATCAAAGGACACAAAATATGCTTAGCAAGCTAGGATGTATGCATGAGATTCTTAAGAAATGAAGATCTCTCAATCCCCGAGATGGATGAGAAAGGAAGATTAGATCTGGGGAGCATGAACGTGTGATCAAGTTTATTCCTTATAATATTCTTTGATTAGGAGTCACAAAAACTCCAACCTTGCATGGATGCAATGCATGATACTAGAATGTGCAAAGGTTGTAGTGTGTTTATGTACATGGACTTTCTAAAGTGACTTAGAAGTCTAAAACACGCATGCATGAATGAAGAATATTATTATAGGATATGTACAAATGTAGTATGAACAATATCCTAGTACATGAGTTAATTTGGAATGCATGTAAACATCTAATCAATGAATAAAAGTTGAAGCATGCTTGCTGTGAATAGTGGACAGAACAGTGAGCTGATTTTGTAAAAATGGAATAGTGAGGTTAGAAATATTTTTAATTCTTGATTTTTTATGGAGATCATCCTTATTGTGTCTAGAACAGATATCAAAAGGCCAAATCACTATTGAAGTTACAGATTGAGAGAAATCATATAAAAAATAGAGGTTACTCAGAAACAGAGTTCGCACTATCGACTGAAATGTAGAAAAATCTTTGAAAATGAAAACCAAACATTTGGAGGTCCATATTATACAGAACGTTCCCTAAGATAAAGAAGTTCTAGGTAAAAATGAGTTGGGACCACTCTCTTTGTAAAAGTTTTCTGTAAAACAAGTTGAAATTCAACCAAGCTGCTATGACAGAGAAAAACAGAATCTCTGGATGGAATGTTTGGTTCAAAATGGAACCCTTCCAAGAGTTTTTAAATCAAACCAAAAATCATGGGTGTTCTCTAATGAGTTAGGAAGATTTTCCATGTGTTCTTGTAATCATCCAGTGAGTATTGAACTCAGAATGACATTTTCAATTATAAAAACTCACTGTTTTGGGGGGTTTTTTAGAAGAAAAACACATTTTCTTTCTTGAAATCAAAATGGGGGTTTGGAGAGTGGTTTTGAAATGGGGGTTTTGAGAATGCATTTCTAGCACTAAATGGAGGTTATAACCCCTTGGAATATCCACTTCAAACTCATCATCAAGAACTTCCATAATCATTTGCAAAACATGGTTTTATTTGGAAACCAAAATCAAGCGTGGAAGTATCATACATAAGATGATAGATGGTACATAGTAAGATACTATATGCTAAGAGTGGAAAAGAATCTGTTCATGCGATGTGGGTTCATCGAGATACAAGAGAGTGTTGCATCAAAGTGTGAAAGTCAAAAAGTAGCATGCTGTAAATAGTGTCCAAACTGTTTGCATCACTTTACAAAATCATAAAGGGAGGTTAAACTTGCCTAAGAAAATGTAGGAAAACCCAGAGAGCCTCCCTAGTGTGTGTAGACTACACAGAAAAAGAACAAACTTCAATAGCTATCACAGATTAAAAGAAACAAATCATAATGTACACATGACTCAGAAACAAAAGCTGCACTGTTGACTGATTTTGTATGATTTTTTATAAATAGAAGATCAAGTCTTGTGATTGTCAAAAGATACAGAAAGTTTCATAACACATTGAAGTTCAAATAAAAAATAGAAAAGGCCATGTTATGTGGTGAAAACATATCAAAACAAATGTAAGAATTCAAACTACAATCTGTGAGAAAAAAGATAGATTACTTACATGAACTTTAAAAATCCAAAAATGATACTTTCACATCTCTATAATTAATGGAAAATAATGGGGACAAAATATGATGTATTAAGGAGATTTTCCAAGTGGTATCATCATAACTCAAGTATTCAATTCAAAACAAATCTTTGAACCTGAACAATTCACTGTTTTGGATCATTCATGAAGAAAATAGATTTGGGTTTTGGACTAGACTTTGAGTTCTTGATTGGGGGTTTTGAAATAGATGTTCAAAGCATGAACTTAAACATTTGAGATGATGACCATGTAACCACTTAGAATATCCTCTTAACACTTGAAACCTCAAGAACTTAGAAGAAGAAGAAATCAAAATAGAAATGAGGTTGAGGGAGATGATGCAAATGACAAACAAATCAAAATAGAAATGAGATGAAGGATAGATTATGCTAGAATGTAAAGAAATCAAAATAGGAATGGGGTTGAGAAGACAAATGCAAGTATGATAAGTAAAAATGAAAATATAAATGGGATTAGGATAGAAGAACAAGTATATATTCAATGATCTTTCAATAGTGGAACCACAAACATTTAACCTCTCATATATGTGTATGTGGATGAGTATCACTCTCTAACTCATTGGAAACTCAAAGAAGATGAAGAAGATGGATTGAAAGTTTGAAAGAAAAAAGTTTAGTTTTTAGAAAACTAATTGAAACTCACATTTTGGATCGGATTTGGAAGAAAAAAATATCTACTTCTCTCTCTATTTTCTCCTTAACTCTCTAATTTTCTCCCAATAACTTCAACTCTCTTCTTTTTCTCCCTCTTAAAATGGAAGCCAAACGGTCTCTTTTATAGGCCAAGATGGGGGTGTAAATGGGATTTCAGAAAGTTAAAAATAGTCTCCCATTGGTCTAAAATAAGCTAGGAACCACAGCTACATAGTTTTGATTTTTAATTATTTGATTTAGACCCCCAAAATAAATTACAAAAATGGACCTGACTGGGGAAGAGTGCCGCGATGGCACTGGGCCTATGTCGTGGTGGTAGTGGGCCAGTCCTATAGCGACACTACTCCTCAGATGCCCAGATCATTCTGTTTAGGCCCCCAAATATTTCAGTATTTGCAAAAAAGCCCTATATTATCCAAAATTCACAAAAAATGCATATGAACTCCAAACTGAGCTTGTGATATACCGCTGGAAAGATAATGGTGTCTACCTTAAATAAAAAAGGTTTGAAGTCAGGTCACTTTGAAAAGTTTTGCGGTATTAGCGATAAAAGCCGATTTGATCGCCTTTTTCACCTTCGAAAATTCATAACAAATCTGTTTTAAATCCAGAAATTATGTGCGATATATTGTCAGAAAGCTATTGACCTCCAGTATTCATGAAATTTTTTTAAAAAATGATACAGTGCTCCGTTCTTCGATTCAACTTTTAGGTCAAACCGGTCAAACCTACCTCTAGGAAGTTCTGGGAACCTCTAGGAGTTCCCAGGAGCTAATGTTTTCATCTGATTTTATTTTAAAACTCATTTTAATTCTTTTTACATGATCTAGAATGTTCTCAAAACTTTTGGGCAAATTCGAATGATTTTGGTATAACCCTGGTCAAATCTTGGTCAAATCGGTCAACGGGGACTTTCTGGAAACTTTTGGGGGCCTCTAGGAGTGATGTTTTTAAACATTTCTCTTTTAAAATACTTTTCTTTTTTATTTTGAACAACATCGAATGATTTTTGAGATTCTAGGCCAATTCGGAGAGTCTTGGGCTTTCAGGGGCATTTTGGTCTTTTTTGCCAATTCTTTGACTTCTTGAGAGTTAAAGACAATCACTAAAAGTCTGATCTTTCTAATCATCGAGGTTTGACATGGTTATGGCCTCCTAAATCTGTTAGCCGATAAAATGGGGTGTCTACAGTTTACCCCTCTTTAGAATAAACTTGCGAGGCAACGTGTGTCGCAAGCGAGTGCTGACACGACTAAATAGTTGTGCGCTCTTGTGCAACACCCAAGTGTAGGTAATCGTGCAAGTAATATAGTACTGGAAGTCCAGGTCGACCCCACAGGGAAGGAATAAGAAGAATATCTACTGAGTTACAACCTAAAGAAAAGGAAAAAGATGAATATACATGTGGAGGTTTTAACGAATCCTAATTAATTAAATTAAACTAAATAATAAACTAAACATAAAGAAACATAATAATTAAACAACTAAATTAAAGATGTTGGAAACACGTGAATCCACATTGATCCTAACCATCTACCATGCATACTCATTAATGTTCTATGGAGTTCATTCCTCTTCAGCATTCCGTATTTTTCTAAAGATAAAGAATCAATAGCCCTTTCATGACCGGGACTATATCATCACAGTTGATTTAAAATACTTGAAAGACGGTTTAAAACAATGGTTATTACTTGCACTCTAAATGGTGTTAGCATTCAAAGTGATTTTCAAAAGTCATTGAAGAAAATAGCCTTAAGGCTTTAAGTTCTACAAAACTGTTGTGACAAACTGAGCTTATTAGGACATCATGAAATACTTAAAAGAATCATCTCAAGAATTAGCATGTTCAATCGATCGAAGCGCTCTCGATCGATCGGACAGCCACATCCTTCAATTGATCGAAATGCCTTCGATCGCTTGACTATGGCTCTGGTTCGATCGATCGAAATACCTTCGATCGATCGAGCCCAAGGTTTCTAAAGATTGTATGGCAGAGGTTGGGAATCAATGTTTCATCACATATTCCCAAAGTCTAAACTACAGAAACATGAATAAATTAATACAGAAACAGTAACCTAAAGTAATCATAGCATATAAACTAATAATAATTAAATAACAAGGATTGAAAAGAAAAACCTGGATATAATCTGAAATAAACTCGAAATAAACATGAAATCCACTTAAATCTTCAATAATCTTCAATATATTAATGAAAAAGAGGAAGGAAAAGATGAATCTAGCCTAATATACTCCTAATCTAACCCTAAAACTACCCTAAACTGCTGTTTTCTGTGTTCTGGAGCGTCCTATCTTCGTCTAGCGTCAAAACGACTTATATATAGGGTTCCTGCAGAGTTTACACAACTTTTGGATGAAAATAAAGTTCGATCGATTGAGCTTAGTTCGATCGATCGAAGTCTCAATCGATTGAACTCTGCTCAAGGGCTTGAACTCTTTGATTTTGACAGCTTTGCGCACCGATGGGAGAATGGCCAGAACGTTTCACTCGGACCTCGGATTGACCTCCCATTTACGGCCACACGACCGTAACTCAAAGATCTACATTTTGTATTTCTGGGAAAATCTTCAAAATCTGAAGTATTCATTGTCAAAATTGGCGTTTTCTCAGCTGCTTCCGTTGTTCACTTCACCAGAATCACTTTTCTTTTGCTTCACTTAATTGATTTACATTCTAATACCTATAAAACAATGCATAAACATATGTTTTAGCATTAGCACAATAAAAATAACATTGTTATTAGAATACACCTAAATGTAGGGACTTTGGGGATAAAAGTATGCATAAAGAACCATGTATTACGCTATGAACATGCACTTTTCACCTCGAATCACACCCCCCAACTAGCTCGTTGCTAGTCCCTAGCAATGAAGTGAACTACAACATTGTTTATTTAAACTCTAAGAATTGAAAACAAAATAATGAAAAATCCTAACTCACTTTCGCAGGAATCACGATTGCATTTAGCATATGCAACAAGCCTTTAAACCCCTAGGTTCCCCCTAGTGGACGAGTGTTGTCTCGTGAGGGTTTACAGTGAATCTACTCACAAAATTCATATTTATGGTAATGGTTCCCATTTAAATATTTTCAAGAAAATTTTTCCTCTCATTTAGCAATGTTGTTAAGCTCAACAATCCCATGAAACTCTCTAGTATGCCATAGCAATGCAACACACACATTACAGTTAATCTACTATCAAAGTCATTAGAATGTTCCATACCTATTAATCTTCAAGTGTGTGTGTGAATGGACAACCAAAATACAAAACTTTAATTTCAAAGCTTGCATAACCTAAGATACTATCAAGACATTCATTTTGACTCAAATCTTACCGGGATTACACTCAAAAGATGAAATCACTCTGAATTATGTGTAATAATTATCACTCATGATATGGAAGCTATAAAGAGTAAATGTGAATGGAATCAAATGCTTCTCATATCTAAATAGAAAAACGAAAATTTTATAGTGCACAAAGTCTCATGAAAGGATACTTTTCACTAGAAGAGCGAGATACCGTGGAGAACCTTCTCATTACCTTAACTTCAAATCCAATTACTTAAAATCATTAAGACTTTGAAAAAGAGGTGTTCAATTAAGAAGAAAGAGGCTCGCAATATTCAATTGGGTCAAAGGATATGATTGGAATGTCTACTACAACTTTTCAAACTTCCCAACATCTCCAATCTCTCTCTTTTCTTTTTCTTTTATTTTATTCTTTTTTTTTCACACTCTTCTTTCTATTATTATTTTTTTTCTTTTGTCACAACCATTGGCATTTTTTTTCTTTTTATTTTCATGCTTTTCTTTTCATTTTTTTTTCTTTTTCTTTTTTTTTTTTGTTTCTTTGCCAACTTTCCCTTATTCACACTAACCAAACTTCTTGTCAAGATAACACATCACAATCACTCCTAAATGAAAAAACTGAGGCTTGAACTCCTAATGTATAGACTTTAAGGATTGTGAAGACAAGGCGATTATGGAAAGGCTCAAGAAGTTAAATAAAGGAAAATCATAGAGGTAGGCCAATGTTGTATTTTGCGTGTACGGTCAAAAGATGGCCTAAATCATCTTCTAAGTTAATAGGATTATTCATTTCAGTAAATTCAAGAGCTCTAAATTTGGTAAATCCTGAACGTTCTCTTCTAGTGATCAGTCAAAATGAAGAAGGAAATGAGACTTTCAACGAATTAATACGCTTTTCAAAAAGTAAGAGTAATTTATAAAACCCTCAAGATAAAAGAATGGCACAAAAGATCACTTGGGTTATTAGTCTCCACTACAGTCTCTCAAGATACCTAAGTTATGCTTACTAATCCATTTTAGCTATGTACAAGGTTGTCACAACGTGCTTAAAGTTGTTTGAAGATTAAAAAGCATAAAGCATACTATAACTAAGATAGTAAACAAACTACCATTGTGTATCACACATAACATACAGAAAATAACACTAATGCATCATAACTAACTAATCGGTTTCCCAGTTTCAACGTTCCTTGTCCTAATACAAAACTAGGTCGCTTTCCCAAAGGTATCTCGTCCCTCATTTTGCATAAATAGACATCGTTAAATTGTTCCTTCTTGATCTCATCAATAATATCTGGGTGTGCTATGATTGCCATCATTAAACCATTATTTGTTCCTGGAATCACATCCAATTCTAAGCGTTCCATCTCTTTTATCAATTCTTTTTGTTGTGTTAGCTCGTCGATTAAATTCCTCGGCGTCTTCCGGCTTAATGCATCGGCCACCACATTAGCCTTTCCTGGGTGATACTCTATCGAAAGATCGTAATCCTTCATAAATTCTAACCATCTTCTTTGTCTCATATTCAAGTCCCGTTGGGTGAAAATATATTTCAAACTCTTGTGGTCCGTGAATATCTCGCACTTTCCTCCGTACAGGTAGTGTCTCCAAATCTTCAAGGCATGAATTACTGCGGCTAATTCAAGATCATGAGTCGAATAATTAATCTCATGTGTCTTCAACTGTCTAGAAGCATAAGCAATCACTTTACCCCCTTGCATCAACACGCATCCCAACCCTTTGTGTGAAGCATCACTATAGAGTGTGCTGACTTTTCTTTTCAAGATGATCACCATCATGGGGAGGGTGAGAAAGACATGTTTGCTCTTTGATGGATGGGAATATGGGAAATCTTGTAAATAGAGATTTTCAAGAAATATGGGTGAATTTTGGCAGGGTTTCAAGGATTTGTGGGAAATCTGACTAAATTTTGGAAGAGTTTATGGGAAACAAGGATTTTTGGGAAATCTGGTGGATTTTGGCAGAGTTTTTTTAGAAACAGGGATACCTGGTTAACTCAGACAAAGTTTATGGTCCAAATTGAAATAGGTATATCAGAATTCATAAGAGAAATAGGGATTTCGGAGAAGTCAGTGTTTCTGAGAGAAGTAGGTGTTTCTGAAGAGTTTGAGTTTCTGGACGAAACTAGTGTATATGAGTGAGTTGAACAAGATTTCTGGGAGAAGCAGGTCTTTCTGGGTGATTTGAATAGAATTTCTGGGTATATCAGAGTTGCTGGGAGAAATAGGGATATTTGGATGATTCAAACAGGGTTTCTGGGAAAAACAAGGATTTCTAGAAAGTCTTGAGTTCTAGAAATATTTTTCGAGAAATTTGGGAGATTTGGGCAGAGTTTCTTGGAGAAACAAGTATTTTCTGGGAGAAACAGGTATTTTTTTGGAAATTTGGGAGATTTGAACAAAGTTTTCGGGAGAAATAGGTATTTTCTTAGAAATCTGGGAGATTTGGATAGAGTTTCTAGGAGAAACAGGTATTTTTGGGAAATTTGGGAAGAGTTTCTGGGAGAAACAAGTCTTTTCTGATAAATCTAGGAGATTTGAATAGAGATTCTAGGACAAACAGGTAAATATGACAGAAGCAGGTGATGTTGGTGACCATACTATCTAGCAAGTTTTCATACTCCTATGTCTTAGGACCAACAAACAAGGTTTGCGGTGTATATCTTTGTGAGCACGGAGCAGACATCCTTATCATGCTGCCTAGGCAGGTCGACTCAATGTGATCACATGTGAGTGATTGCCTTAGGAATCATAAGAAGGAGGTTCTGTTCCATGCCACATAAGTATCTACACCACGCAGATAATCCCACCAGGGCATACAACAGTTATATCACATTGTCCTATCTAAAAGATAAATGAACAGTCCTATGAAAGGTTCTACAGGAATCTATAGGCAAAGGTTGGGTTTAGTCAAAGAGGGTCCATTGACGAGAGTTCCAATATACCGTCAGAGAGACAATACGGAAGTTTTTACCCTTTTTGATATACCTTGGAAGGTACAGTATCAACGGTGACTTACACCATAGCACAGCAAGACCTGAACAATGTCAGTGCTGCATTTCAGACACAGACGAAGGGGGAAATACAGAAGTGCAATACAGTGAACCAAACACAGTAAAATGATGATTTTAAGGATGCTTCTTATGAATCAAAGCTCTGTATTATTTTGTTTTGAAAATAAAATCCCCAGCAGAGTCGCCAGGATGTAGACACACTGAAATGATTTTCCTTTTTTTGAAATTGTTTTGAGAAAAGAAAGAAATGTCTGTTGAAAACAGATACAGAGTCGCCACTTGGTCTTTAGGGAACCAAGAAACCCAATTTCGACAAACCCAAATGGATAAAGGGCACAAACCCTTCATAACCAAAGAACATGGCACGGGGTTTTGGTACGAGAGAGGAAGGAGCCATTGCTACGAGTAAAACACCCTCAACATGCCCTGTTTCTTGACGGGCCTCAATTAGCATCCAAACAATCATCTTGCACTATGTTTGGTTCAACAATTAATATTTATGATAGGTATATTACATTACATAAGAATCTTGAAATGGAAGATCAAAAGATAAGATACCATTCATAAGATCTAAGCCAAATATCACACAATGCAAAACGTAAAAGATTAAATAAAAAAACCTAGGAAATATCGTCTAATCACATATTAAGTAATCAAGTTTTCTTAATCCAAAATGGCACATAAATTGTTTTGAAACATATAATCAAGGGAAACAAAATATGCTTAGCAAGCTGGGATGTATGCATGAGATTCTTGAGAAAAGAAGATCTCTTAATCCCCGGGACGGATGAGAAAGGAAGATTAGATCGGGGGAGCATGAACGTGTGATTAAGTTCATTCCTTATAATCTTCTTAGATTAGGTGTCACAAAAACTCCAAATCTTGCATGGATGCAATGCATGATACTAGAATGTGCAAAGGTTGTAGTGTGTTTGTGTACATGGACTTTCTAAAGTGACTTAAAAGTCTAAAACATGCATAAATGAATGAAGAATATTATTATAGGATATGTACAAATGTATCACGAACAACATCCTAAGACATGAGTTAATTTGGTATGCATGTAAACATCAAATCAAAGAATAAAAGTTCAGGCATGCTTGCTATGAATAGTGGACAAAATAGTGATCTGATTTTATAAAAATGGAAAAGTGCTGTTAGAAATGTTTTTAATTTATAATTGTTTATGGAGATCATCCTTAATGTGTCTAGAACACATGTCAAAAGGACAAATCACTATTGAAGTTACAGGTTGAGAGATATCATGTAAACAATAGAGGTTACTCAGAATCAGAGTTTGTACTGTCGATTGAAATGTAGAAAAATCTTTGAAAATGAAAGCAAAACATTTGGAGGTCCATACTATACAGAAAGTTCCCTAAGATGCTGAAGTTCAAGGGAAAATGAGTTGGAACCACTCTCGTTGTAAAAGTTTTCTGTAAACCAAGTTGCAATTCAACCAAGCTACTGTGACAGAGAAAATAGAATGTCTGGATGGAATGTTTGGGTCAAAATGGAACCCTTCCAAGTGTTTTTAAATCAAACCAAAAATTGTGGGTATTATTTAATGAGTTAGGGAGATTTTCCAAGTGGTCTTGTAATCATTCATTGAGTATTGAACTCAGAATGACATTTTCAATTAGAAGAACTCACTCTTTTGGGGGTTTTTGAGTAGAAAAACATATTTTATTTCATGAAATCAAAATGGGGATTTGGAGAGGGGTTTTGAAATGGGGATTTTGAGAATGCATTTCTAGCACTAAATGGAAATTATAACCACTTGGAATATCCACTTCAAACTCATCATCAAGAACTTCCAAAATTATTTGCGAAACAGGGTTTTATTTGGAAACCAAACTCAAGAATCCTTGGAAGTATGATACATAAGATAGTAGATGGTACATAGTATGATACAATATGCTAAGAGTGGTAAAGAACATGTTCATGGGATGGGGGTTCATCTAGATATGAGAGAGTGTTGCATCAAAGTGTGAATAGTCAAAAAGTAGCATGCTGTGAATAGTGTCCAGACTGTGTGTATCACTTTACAAAATCATAAAGGGAGGTTAAACATGCCTAAGAAAATGTAGGAAAAACCAGAGAGCCTCCCTAGTGTGTCTAGAATACACAAAAAAAAAGACCAAACTTCAGTAGCTATCACATATGTAAAGAAACAAATCATAATGTACAGATGACTCATAAACAAAAGCTGCATTGTTGATTGATTTTGTATGATGTTTTATAAATAGAAGATCAAGTGTTGTGATGGTCAGAAGAGATAGAAAGTTTCATAACACATTGAAGTTCAAATGAAAAAAATCAAAAAGGCCAATCTTAAAACAAATACAAGAATTCAGACTATAATCTGTGAGAGAAACGACAGGTTATTTACACGAACTTTAAACATTCAAAAATAGTACTTTCACATCTCTATAATTAATTTTAAAAAAAATTGGACAAACTATGATGTATTAAGGAGATTTTCCAAGTGGTCTAATCATAATAACTCAAGCATTTAATTCAAAACAAATCTTTGAACCTGAACAGCTCACTATTTGGATCATTCTTAAAGAAAATAGATTTTGGTTTTGGAATAGAGTTTGAGTTCTTGATTGGGGGTTTTGAAATGGATATTCAAAGCATGAACTTAAACACTTGAGATGACCATGTAACCACTTAGAATATCCTCTTAAGACTTGAAACCTCAAGAACTTGGAAGAGGAAGAAATTAAAATAAAAATGAGGTGGAGCGAGAGATGATGCAAATGACAAATAAATAAAAATAGAAATGAGATGAGGGATAGATTATGTTAGAATGTAAAGAAATCAAAACAAGAATGGGGATGAGAAGAGAAATGCAAGTATGATAAGTAAAAATGAAAATAGAAATGGGATTAGGAGAGAAGAACAAGTATATATTCAATGATGTTTCAATAGTGGATCCACAAGCATTTAACCTCTCATATATGTGTATGTGGGTGAGTACATCACTCTCTAACTCATTGGAAACTCAAAGAAGATGAAGAAGATGGATTGAAAGTTTGAAAGAGAAAAGTTTAGTTTTTAGAAAACTAATTGAAACTCACAATTTGGATTGGATTTGGAAGAAGAAAATCACTACCTCTCTCTCTATTTTCTCCCTAACTCTCTAATTTTCTCCCAACAACTTCAACTCTCTTCTTTTTCTCCCTCTTAAAATGGAAGCCAAAGGGTCTCTTTTATAGGCCAAGACGGGGGTGTAAATGGGATTTAGAAAGTTCAAAATAGTCTATCATTGGTCTAAAATAAGCTGGGAACCACAACTATGTCGTTTTGATTTCAAATTATTTGTTTTAGACCCCCAAAAAAAATTACAAAAATGGACTTGTCTGGGGAAGAGTGCCGCGGCGGCACTGGGCCTATGCTGTGGTAGTAGTGGGCCAGTCCTGCGGCGGCACTACTCCTCAGACACCTAGATTATTCTGTTTAGGCCTCTTGACATTTCGATATTCGCAAAAAAGCCCTATTTCGTCTGAAATTCACAGAAAATGCGTACGAACTCCAAACTGAGCTTGTGATATACTGATGAAAAGGTAATGGTGTCTACCTTACATTAAAAAGGTTTGGAGTCAGGTCACTTTATAAAGTTTTGTGGTATTAGAGATAAAAACCAATTTAATCGCCTTTTTCACCTTAAAAAATTCATAACAAATCCGTTTTAAATCTAGAAATTATGTGTGATATACCGTCGAAAATCTATTGACCTCCAGTATTCATGAAAAATGTTTAAAAAATGATAAGGTGCTCCACTCTCCAAGTCAACTTTTAGGTCAAACTGGTTAAACCAAGGACCTCTAGGAAGTTCTAGGAATCTCTGGGAGTTCCTAGGAACTGACGTTTTCATCTGATTTTATTTTAAAACTCGTTGAGTACTTTTCACATGATCTAGACTGATCTCAGAACTTTTGGGCAAATTCAGATGATTTTGGTGAAACCCTGGTCCAACTAGTTAACACAGACTTTATGGGAACTTCCGGGGGCCTCTGGGAGCTGATGTTTTTAAACATTTCTCTTATAAAATACTTTTCTTTTTATTTTGAACGACGTTGAATGATTTTTACAACTTTGGACTAATTCGGAGAATTTTGAGCTTTCAAGGGCATTTTGGTCTTTTTTGCCAATTCTTTGACTTCTTGAGGGTTAGAGGCAATCTCTGAAAATCCGATCTTTCTAATCATTGAGGTTTGACATGCTTGTGGCCTCTTAAATCTGTTAGCCGACAAAATGGGATGTCTACATGTGGATTCGAACTTCAATTTTGTGGATCTGCCTATTCTACATGTAGCCTAGTGCCCATGTATCATGTATTTCTCTCTACCTTTTTGTTAGAATTTTTCTAGGTTTACAACTTTGCTTTCAACGACACGATTCTATTAGGATAGTCTCCATTTATATAATGACATGTTATAGACATCTTATCTAGGATTGTTGCATGATTGCATTTCACGTTTCCTTTCGTTTTGCTTTTGTGACTCCGCTTGAGTCAACTCAAGTAAGTCTTCTCGTTCCCTTTTGCATATCATGGCATATTTCTTTTATTTGCAATGGTGTCGAGAAGGGCTAACCACTGTGAGTGTACTTTGCTATTGTATTGCATGTGCATCTGATTACTACTTAATTTAATCTCTTGAAATGATTTTCATTAGATGTTCTTTTTGCCGTGTATATACTATCTCGTATGTTTGAGGAAACAATACCCATTCTGAATTAAGAACAAGGATATTTTGAATCAAGGCCTACCGTTTGGTAGGGCAAGGAGTGGGCGTTTTAGTCCTACTCGTGCTCCTTCCCGTCTCGTACCAAAGCCCCCGAACAATGTTTCTGGTGATGAAGGGGGAGTAACCTTAGTCAATTTTGGGCGAGTCAAATTTGATTTCCTGATTCCCGATAAAAATTAGGTGGTGACTCTTTTGTCTTCAAGATCATCAGAAATTCTAGATTCTTGAAGTGTGTGACATCCATCCTGAGACACTCCAATCGATTGCCAATGTTTAGAATTGATTGGATTTGATTGTGATCCAATCAATTGGACTTTTTCCCAATCGATTGTTATTGCTTTTTACCCAATCAGTTGGACCTATGTCTCAATCGATTGGAAGACACAGAATGTTGAAATTTCCTGTTAATTGATATTGTAATTGCTTATTTATTTATATGTCATTCCGAAATCCCCCGCATGTAATACGTTAATGAATAAGAGATAATAAGACGCTGAATCATAGTAATATCAAGGATAATAGATAACTTTTTGTAATGTTAGATAACGTAGTAGTCATGAACCATTTAGGTTGTCATTCATTTCATTCAAAGTAATCAGGCCACATTCCTATGTCTTGTGTCAGTATTAGTACAGAACTTGAAATTTTTGCTAAGATCTAGGAATTTTGTGTGCGTGGGCTTTGGTCATGATATGTTATTAAAAGTAGGTGAGCTGTTAACATGTTCTTAAAAGGCAGTGAGTAGGACCAAGTAGTCCTAAGATAGACTAGGTGATCCATAATATATTCTTAAATGGCGGTGAGTTGGGATCACTGGTAGATGTTGATAAGTCGTGGCAATATATTGATATGCCTTGGTCAAACGTTGTCCTTGTAATGCAGTGAGCTGTTTAAATGTTCTTAAAAGCTGGGGACGGACTGATGCGGTATACATTACATGCGGTGAGTTATTTATATGTTCTTATAATCAGTGGATGGAATGATGGTATATCTATAGAATAGAACTATCGAGTAGAACTATCGAGTACTTTCATCTAGCAGTTGTTAGTGTAAGAAGACGACTATTGGTTGATAAATTGAATAAACATAGATACTATTAGTAGAACTAATCCTTATGTCCTTTCATAAAATTGTAATTACCATATATTTATGATATTGCATTAGTTTTCTACTCACTTAGCTAACAGTCTTTTATGCCTAGACATTCCCAGTCCAGCCTACCCTATTTCTTACAATGTAGGTAATGAACCCTACGATGAAGGCTTCTACCTGGAGGGAAATTACACAGCGGGTAGCCCTACTGAGCATGGGTATGCTAGGGAGGACTACTATGCTGACGACTAGTTTATGCCAGCTGAAGATTAAAATAGATTATAGTTTCTATTCTTCCTTATCAACTTTATTTACTATGTTTTATAATCGGGCATATGTTGCCCTAAGACTTTAGTTGATTTCTATTTCAGACATTGTCATAACCCATCCCGGTATGGGCAAAAATAGGACACATGGCATGCCACCAGAGCTCATCCAATTCATTAAAAGGTTATAGCAGCGGAAAAGAACTTAAAAACGACATTGTGTATTCAAACTTTTGGAAACAATACTCTCTGAGTTAATCCATATAAAATTGAAAACGTAATTATAATTTGAAACGAATGAGTTTATGTTGAAAGGGGTCCCAAAGGTACCCTAAGAACCAATCAAAATATTTAAATAATTTCCGAAAGGGGTAGAAAAAGATTTCATGCAGGGTTCATTTTGAATGGTTGAATGACCCTTTAGCAGAATTCCTTCTAGCAGCAAAATTCGTTAAGGATCCATTCAACCATCACTAGTTCCAACACCCTGACCATATGCACGTCATTCCAAACCTTTCCAACCATAACGTGGCTATAAGGATTAATATAAATCTTGCTAAATATTAAAAACAAAATGGTAATAAAACAAGCTAGGGCTTGTTTAGCTTAATTCATAAAACATCAACAACATTCCTTCATAATCTAAATTCGACAGGTTAAGCATTCAAAAGACGAATCCATGAAACATAACAAAAAAGAGCTTTGATACTTATTACAACATTACCAAGCCAATCCATGATTCCCAAGTTAATCCAAAACATAGTTTTAGTCCCACAAAACATAGATTACACATGGGAATAGAAAAACAAAAGTATTTACAATGACTATCCCGCCATCCCATCGACCTCACTCGTCTCGCTTCTTCTTCCCTTTCTTTTTGTCACCTGCAATGAAGTAAAGCTCCAATGCTCAGCTATATGCTGAGTGCACAATTTCTAACATATGCATATATGATAAATCATGCTTTAACCTCATAATTCACATCAAATAGTCTCTAGGGAGAAAACACACATTCCACTAAAGCGGCAAGTCCGAGCCATAAACCGCGATGCCCATGGCTAGTCCAAGCTTGGAACCTTTGCATCCCCAAGTGCCCTGGCAAGTCCAAGCTTTAACCATGCACAGTAGCCGCCACTACTAAATTCTTAAATATCGAGAAACTTACCCCAGCATGAATTTGTATAACTCCCCTTTAACCCACATAGTCATATAACGTGCTCATGTAAACAACTAAAAAATGCTTTTCATAATTTGTCGCGTACATAATTGACGGGTTTAATACCAATGCATGAATTTTTGCCCAGATCACAATTTCATCGTCGAAAATCAAAACATGTAATTTTTTGATATAACATAGGTTATAAATTCATACCTTTAGCTATTGTCCAGTAACTTAAGGACAAGTACTAGAACACCGATTCTACGCCGAATCTTTGACTATAAGAAAAACCTACAAGTTTTATACTGCAATCTCCAAATTTCTAGAATTAGGATTTTAGAAAAACTTAGCCAAACATGGCCTAATGACTATCAAAATGTAGCACTTACCTCGAGGAGTTCGAATATGAAATTTGGTGAAAAACAAATGGGTAGAAGTTCGTCGATTTGTGCCTTGAAGCTCTAAGCAACCATAATCCCCTTTAGCTCTCAAAATTGATTTTGGGAAAAAATTTATAAAAATGAAAATATCTTCAGTCTTCTATATATAAACACAATTCTTAGAAATTGTGTTCAACTCTCCACGAGTTCTCAAATCTTGTAATTATTCCCTGAAACGTCTTATATATTTAATTTATTACTTCACGAGTGAAAACTATAATTTATATAAGTTTTCGTCTAAGTTCTGTTTGTTGCCGTAATTACGTTTCAAAAATTTTCGTAGAATTTCTAAATAACCTACCTTTTATACAACGTATCTTATTTGTTATTGCTAAAACAATCAAAATGATCTTAAGCAAGATCAAAACTAACAGAAAGTGTACTACACAGGTAAATTTACTATTCACAATTTACCAGATAAGTCAAATAACATTTAAATCATATAAATGTCTTTAAACGAACGAATGCCTCATCGAGTGTTAGATTACCGTGTCCTCACTTGACACCTTCTGTTGACCCCAGTCAACCACTTTCACAATTATCAAATAACATTGATAATTCTCAAAAACTAATTTTACATTTTAAAACATGTAGATTTTTCAGGACGAGTGCGACAACTCTCCCCTGCAAAAAGGAAGTTTGTCCCCAAACTTATACTATCTCACCAACTTCTCATAAGCACTTCCAATTTTTGTCTCATTGCAAACTATACATCTCTACTAAAATATTAGAATATCACAAGGAAAATAAATCCTCAAGCTCTGAAGGAAAATAAATCCTCAAAGCCCCTGTCTTATCTGATTAAAGATTCAAACCGAATCCTAACAAAACCTCGAAGCATCTCGATTAGTAAGAACATCCATACCTGAGTAGAACATACTCAGTAGTCAAACCCAACGTTAAATCACATCACGACGTCACAACATTAGCCTGCATATCCTTCCATCGTATTTATCAAATATATTTTTTGAAACTAAAAAGTTTTATCTCAATCATCTAAAACAAAGGAAATAACTCATCTCCCATTCACCCATCTTTCTTTCGATTAAAAGTCGTTTATAACACGTCTCAACTAGTTAATAACCATACACGATCCTTCATCTCAAAGTGAACCAAAATTGAGTACCATCATACATACATATCATATCAATAAGCCAATACTTCAACCAACTATTTCATAAACTATAGATTCAATCCCTTATCCTGCTAATCGTGAAATACTTATAGAATGATACTCGTTTCAAATATCTCTCATTTCTTATCATATTCCAGTCTTCCTTTCCTAAGGAATCCATATAAGGGCTACATCAGTTTATATAACCCTCACTTATTCTGTAGTGCATCGCACTAGTACTCTCTCTCTGTCTCTAAAAATTGTCATCATTCTATTTCAGTTTCATACTATACTTCAAATCATACATGCTTCTTATGACACCATTCAAATTCTCAATTTAAAGTTTCACACCATTCTACTCGTTCGAGATTACCTAATGTCCCAAATCACCTTCAATGAGGTCAACACACTGATCATTTATCTCTCAATTTTTGTACTCAAACTACCGTCAATTAGCATAGAAGATTACACCTTACATTTTTAATTTAAAATTTTTAACAAAGTCAAATACATATTCTCCTTTTGTTTTTAAAACAAATTATTTAAAATTTCACATAACACTTTTACAGCATAATTACCTCAATATCTATTGTAACAAATAACTTTACTAACTAAAATTGACTTAGTCAATCATACACATACCACCGAGTTCATCAAACATGCTT
This sequence comes from Hydrangea macrophylla, assembly GCA_033977485.1. NCBI lineage: Eukaryota > Viridiplantae > Streptophyta > Magnoliopsida > Cornales > Hydrangeaceae > Hydrangea > Hydrangea macrophylla. The sequence continues at coordinate 56,699,488 of CM066997.1, read as the reverse complement.
CCATGCTCATAAAATCCTCGATCATTCCTGTCTCCAACCCCTGACCATTCATAATCCATTCTATTCACATAGCGTACACACACCCTGAGTCAATTGCCTTTCTATCAGAGTGTCTGATCAACTACAATGTAATCCCTCCTTATCTTATACCCTACTCGTTTACTATCCTTAACACTTTGTTTGGATTGAGAGAACTGGAGAGAAGAGAATAGGATCTGAACCACTTTCTCTCCAGTTCTCTAGTTTGGATAGTTAAGTTGGGAGAGAAGAGAACGTTAATGGAGAGAACTAAAGAGAACGTGAGAAGAAAAAGAACTCAATTTTGGTTCTCTTCAAATCAAAGAGACTGGGGAAAGAAGAGAACAGAACCATAATAAAATATTAATAAAATGGCCAACGTATCCTCAATATTTAATCTTATTCTAATTTATTAACATAATTTAATAGATGGTAAAAGAGTAAATATATTTTACATTCTTTCTCTTCTCTTCTCTTATGAAAGCTAAACAAACAAGAGAACCTTATGTTTCTCTTCTCTTCTCTTCTCTTCTCTTCTGTCCATCAAAACTAACATGCTTTCTCTTCTCTTCTCTTCTCTTCTTCTTTTCTTCTCTTCTCTTAATGAGGTTCTCTTCTCTTCTCTTCTCTCTGATTCTCTCAATCCAAACACAGTGTTAGTCTGTCAGTCTAGGTAGGTCCACTACCATTCCCATAGTTATATGACTCCATAAGTCTCTGGTATTTCATTTTCACCCACCCTTATACAAGCCCATACTAATCACTTCTATGTATCTCAACTCCTATTAAGTTCCTGAAAACCCTTTCGCACCAAGTGTACACTATTCATATAAAATTCCAAAGCACCATACCATATTCAACAATGTAATATTTCACAACTCTAGTCAATCTGACTTTACTCCAATTCGGACTCTCAAGTCCTTTGTTGTTGCTATTCGAATCTCAATTCTACTATTCCCGAATAACGTATTACTCAAGTATTCATACTATTCCCGCATACTATCTAAAAATAAGCCAATAATTAAATCTTCCCATAAAGTACTATAGTCTCACTATTTTTGATAAACTCCTTATCAACTACAAATTCACATAAGGCCCACTCGTTCAACAGACATAGATGCGTCCCCAGCACTAAGCATACCATATCATTCCACAATACGCTGACTTCAAAAGTCCACTTGACACCTTCTCATATTTATCTATTATTACTTTTCTTATTCAAACAAAAGTTATATTTTAAAGCATTTTCAAAACCTAAAAATTTTCTTGAGGTAAAATTCGATATTCTCAAAACCCCCCAACCTCATTGGAATCCAGGATAACTGAGATAACATTCCATTGTATCCACCATTGTCCTCTAACCGCTTTAAAATCCGACTATCATATTCGATAATATACTCAACGTACTACCAAGTCTTCATCCCACTTCTACCGTTCATATTCACTTTCTCATCAAAGCTTCATCTTCCCAATTTATATTTTCATCTCTCTAACTTGACTTACCCAAAGTCTCTTTACTCTATCCATTTTCGCAACTGCTCTTGTTCAGTATCATAATAATAATCGTACTCCAACTTCCTATTGACCACAATTCGCTTCAAACACTCAACGATGTTTTAAAGCATTAAAAAAATTTCCATTTTAGTTGAAATACACCAATTAGCAAGGAAAGCATGGATTAGATATCTTAAAAAAACTTTATTGTGACAAAATAGCCCAAGGGCAAAATGGTCATTTAAAAACTATGGTTAAATTTTATATCAAAATATAGCTCTTTGATTTCTGGTTCCAACGCCAAAAAATTGGCACGTGAATCTCAATTTTATAGAAAGAGTTACGTCTATTTCTGTAAAAGTTGACGAAAAATGTTTTTGAAATCATTGTTTTGGGCAGAGGGGTGTTCGACCGGTCGAATTGCCACTTTCGACCGGTCCAAGTAACCCCAGACCATATTTTCCTCCATTGAACATCCTTAAAATCCCCAACCTCACAAGGCATTCTGGGCTACTTCCCAACCATTTTAGAACTACTAAAAGTGCTCGAAAACATTAAAAACTCATCGAACCATGCAAGGTTCTGGGGTTATCCACACTATAACTCTCTATAATAACGACCTTCTCCATAGGATTCCCTACCAAGATCCTCTTATCCTTATGATATCTAAATGTCAATTTGATTTCTCTGAATCTCTTATCACGTTCAATCAATCACACTTATCTTTCACCTCAAGTCCTATATTCTTACATCATTTATTGTACTTCCTTTAACATACCACCTCAAACACCAAGAAATTCTTACTACTATTCAGTTCTATTCATTTATATCCCATCAAGCAATTGCATAATTTCTTCTCCGACCTATGTCATCCTTCAATCCTTATCATCACATTCACGACTGAATGACTAACCCGCAGTTTTCACCCAGAAATTGCCAAGGATTTTGGTGCCCGATAACACAAAGAATTGGATAACCCACGATCTGTATGGGATCCAGCACTAGTTGTTAGGCTCAAAAAATGGGAAGAGTGAATAGTAGCCAAGGCATTGAGCCAATCACAGAGGATGAGAATGTAGAGCCAGATGGATGAAGAGATTGATGAGTCAGCACGATCGGGCATCTTATCTTTAAAAGGTATAAAAAATCAAGATTCCAGCCTGATTAGTCGAAGGCATAAGTATTGCAATAATCAGGCTTGGTATTATACTTGAATAGGAGGTCTAAAAAAGTGGAAGTAATAGGAGCCTGAATGGGCATGGATGTTCATATCATCGTCATCAGGCTCAACATTATGTCTGGAGAGCATACAGAGCAAGCTCGATGATAGGAGAGACAGCAAAAAGGTTTAGCTTGTTCCTTGTCTGTTAAGGCTACAATTGGGGAAGAATTAGAGTCTAAGAAGGAAATAATAATTAAAATCTAGCTAGATATGGAAGGCTATCCCAAGAATTTTAGGTTTAATTCAAATCTGGATGAAGAAAGGAAAGAGTTGGGATAAGGAAGGATTCTATTCGTCCTTATTTTGCTTGAGGCGCAATCCAAGGAGTCCTTACCATACTTGGACTAGCAATGGCCTATAAATAAAGCAGGCCAGCAAGCTTCCAGATCACATTGCATCACCTCAAAAAATAGCATTCAAACCACATCCAAAGCACTCAACCTTGTGTTCTTAAGCTCTCAGCATCCATAGCAATAGGTTTTGTTCCTCTTGTTATTTTCCTTACTATTTTCAGTCTTTTTCTTGAACAATCAGAGCATGTTCTGATCTTGTTCATTAATTATTTTGTGGTAATTTTTCCAGACGTTTAATAAAATATCTACTTGTTTTATTACTTTTTTGTGACTGTTTACCTGGTAAACTAATCATCACTAGAATTGTGCACTTCAATACTCTCTAGGGACCTTTAAGTGAGGGTAGTTTCTTACTCACCTTTCACAATCACATGTTAGAAGTTAGATTCTTAAACATTGTGTATCACTCACACAAGCATTTTAGAAAATTAGTTTGAACACACCGAACCATTTTTGGTTCTGGCACGCCTGCACAAAACTATAGCAAACATTTTTGGCATGCCCGGTGGGACGCTAGTGCTAGGATATGCCACTAAAGAAAAATAATAAAAACAGAAAGGATGACATGATCGTTGCCGACCCACTAGACGACGAGAGCACTGCCCGTTCACTGCAAGAAAGTGCCTGACTCTGGAAGTGTTATCAGAGGTCGTGAGACAAACCATGGACCCTATGAGGCAAGATTATCATACATTCCTAGGATCTATGGGAAATTTTTAAACCTTAATTGAATAGACAGTCGATATGCAAAACGGACAAATTTAGTTGTTGGCATCAACGAAGGAGACCAATACAATAGTAAATAACTTGGCCAGAATAGTAGAACAGCTGGTGAATACTGGGCAAATTGGAGCCAATAAAGAGCATGCCAACGGATCGGGCGCCTGTGGATCGTGTGTGATCGATAAACCTTAGGATCCACCTTATATGTATCTGAACCTCCTAGAGCAGAACGGATCAGGCAGTGTGGTTGTCACTTATCATGTTGGATCAGCGACACCCGTGATCATTCAAGTTAGAGATTAGTGGACTGAGGTGAATGGCAGCACCAACCCCTATACTCATGCTGCTGGGGGCAAAAGGATAATGAGACTTTCTAGCCTCACCAGGCCGATCATAACCCTCAACATTAAGTCTTACCCCCTCTAGCACCACCTATGACAGCACAGCCCATGATCCAATGGGCAATCAATAGAGAAGAATTAGTAGCGGCCATATGCAAAGAATGTTGTCCCCTCTTGAAAAGGATGGAGAGGCCGACTTACCCATGGCCATATCCTCTTGAGATTGACTAAGTCAATTTTCCTCAGGGATAGAAGGTCCCAAACTTTACCTTGTTCTCTGGGGAGGGTGAACAGTCAATAGTAGAGCACATAGGCCATTTTATAGTGCAATGCGCCCATATGGGTAGTAGTGACCCATTGAAGCTGAGGCTATTCCTAAATTCCCTTATAGGGATAGCTTTTATGTGTCATGTTAATCTCCCTACCAACTCTGTCCAAAATTGGCAATGGATAAAAGAGTTGTTTCACAGCCAGTTCTATAGGACTGTGCCCGAGACATCTTTGATAGACCTCTCAAGGATGTCATAACTATTGGGCGAAACAGTCGAGACCTACAAAGTCTGTTTCAGAAAGGTTAAATATAGGTGTAAGACTATATTGCCCGAGGAAGAATACGTTAAAATGGCCATGGGAGGAATGACCTTTAAGCTTCTTAAAAAGTTTGAGGGAACTGACTTCCATGATCTGTTCGAGCTGGCCACGAGGGTTGCATGATATGAACATATCCTTTTAGATGAGCAAGATATGAAGAACTCGTCTAAAGGGACGTATTATAAAGATCCCAACTAGAGGTTCAGGGGGCGATTTTTGACCTTGAGGTGGGAGAAGTAGACATGGCCGAGTTAACCTGCAAGCGACTGATAGTCTATAATACCTTGAATAAGCAGGTGCATAATAACGCAACAGCAAAAAAGATGGAAAATGGTATCTTCAAGTTTTTAGACAAAGCTATAGGGATCGATACTAATCCATTCCCTCAGATTGTGAGCTCAAACATGGTGTCTCCCGATCTGTCAAAGTTAACACGGCCTAGACTAAAAGTGTATCTAACCGAAACATCAGAGGAAAAGATGAAGTAAAGAGAGGGCAATTAAGTGGCCACATAAACATTCGACCGACCAAAGGTGACTATCCATCAGCTTCAAGTGAAATATCAAGAAAGAAAAAAGGCAGAACATAAGGCTGAAATTGAATCGGCCTAATCAAGCAGTGATAGCCTAATCGCCGATTAGCGACAGCATCTTGACTTAATCGAACAGGACTTGTGCCCAAGGTGCAAGGTCGAGGTCAAAAGGGAGACAACAGGCTCGATTAAGAGGCTGAGGTCAAGTGAATATCGCGAACCAAGTCCCAAAAAGCCAGTCTATGATAGGCTTTCACTGCGAAAAAATAGCCGAAATAAGCTTGAATGGATACCAAAACCACTACCAGCTTTGCAAATCGTTGTCAGAAAACAAAGCCAATCATGAGAAAGGTATTATGAGAGCCCTCCCAGGTCAGTCAAATGGGAGTCATCTATATCTTTGTCTAACTTATGCTCAAGGATGGATCTACCACCAAGAATGGAACAAGATGTATGGCATCGCGCTGATCATCCTAAATTCCCAGCAAGGCCCCAATACACTAAGTCTCAGAAAAGGAGGTTGACTATGGCTCTGGTTCGATCGATCGAAGTTCGATCGATCGAAGTTCGATCGATCGAGCCCATGTTTTCTATATCATACATGGAAAAGGCTAAGAATCAATATTTCATCACATATTTCCAACGTCTAAACTATGAAAATATGAATAAACTAATACAAAAACAATCACCTAGAGTAATCATAACACATAAACTAATAACAATCAAATAACAATAATTGGAAAGAAAAACCTGGATATAATCTAAAATAAACTTGAAATAAACATGAAATCCACTTGAATCTTCAATAATCTTCAGTATATTAATGAAAAAGAGGAAGAAAAACAAGAATCTAACCTAATCTAACCCTAAAACTACCCTAAACTGCTATTTTTTTGCGTTCTGGGGCGTCCTCCTTTCGTCTGGTGTCATAGCAGCTTATTTATAGGGTACTTGCAGACTATATGCAACTTTTGGGAGAAAATAGAGCTCAAGCGATCGAGCTTAGCTCGATCGATCGAAGTCTCAAGGGCTTGAACTCTCTGATTTTGACAACTCTGCGTACCGATGGGAGAATAGACATAACTTTTCACTCGGACCTCGGATTGACCTCCCGTTTCTGGACACATGACCGTAACGTAATGATCTACAGTTTGTATTTCTAGGAAAATATTCCAAATCCGAAGTCTTCATTGTCAAAATGGGCATTTTCTCAGCTGCTTCTGTTGTTCTCTTCACCAGAATAACTTTCTTTAGCTCCACTTCATTGATTTACATTCTAATACCTATAAAATAATGCATAAATATATGTTTTAGTATTAACACAATAAAAAGAACATTGTTATTAGAATGAACCTAAATGTAGAGACTTTGGGGATAAAAGTATGCATAAAATACCATGTAATACACTATAAATATGCATTTTTCTCCTCGAATCACACCCCCCAACTAGCTCGTTGCTAGTCCCTAGCAATGAAGCAAACTACAGCAATGTTTATTTAAACTCTAAAAATTGAAAACAAAATAAAGTAAAAATCCTAAATCACTTTCGCAGGAATCGCAATTGCATTTAGCGTATGTAACAAGCCTTTAAACCCCTAGGTTCCCCCTATTGGACGAGTGTTGTCTCGTGAGGGTTTGCAGCGAATCTACCCACAAATTTCATGTTTATGGTAATGTTCTCATTTAAATGTTTTCAAGAAATTTTCCTCTCATTAACAATGTAGTTAAGCTCAACAATCTTATGAAACTCTCCAGTATGCCATAGCCATGCAACACACACATTACACTTAATCTATTATCAAAGTCATTAGAATGTTCCATACCTATCAATCTTCAAGTGTGAGTGTGAATGGACAACCAAAATACAAAACTTTAATTTCAAAGCTCGCATAACCTAAGATTCTATCAAGACGTTCATTTTGACTCAACTCTCACCGGGATTACACTCTCAAGATGAAATCACTCCGAATTAAGTGTAATAATTATCACTCATGATATGGAAGCTATAAAGAGTGAATGTAAATGGAATCTAATGCTTCTCATATCTAAATAGAAAAATGGAAATTTTATAGTGCACAAAGTCTCATGAAAGGATACTTTTCACTAGAAGAGCGAGATACCGTGAAGAACTCTCTCTTTACCTTAACTTCTAATCCAATCAACTTAAAATCATCAGGACTTTGAAAAAGTGGTGTTAGGTGAAAGAAGAAATAGTTTCATGATTTTCAATTAGGTCCAAGGATGTGATTGGAATGTCTACTACAACTTTTCAAACTTTCCCACATCTCCAATCTCTCTTTCTCTCTTTCTCTCTTTCTCTCTCTTTCTTTTTTCACACTCTTCTTTTTTATTATTATTATTTTTTTCTTTTGTAAAACCGTTGGCACTTTCTTCTTTTCATGCTTTTTTTTTCTCTTTATTTTTTTCATCATTTTTTTTTCTTTGCCAACTTTCCCTTATTCACACTACCAAACTTCTTGTCAAGATAACACATCCCAAATCATTCCTTGGTAGAGAAAAAAAGCTCAAACTTGTATTTTGGAGTTGGGCTTAGATTTAATGAATTGTAATGACAATGCAATTATGATAAGGCTCAAGAGGTGAAGTAAAGGAATAGCACAGAGGTAGGTTAAGGCTGTATTATGCGTGTATGGTCAAAAGATAGCCTAAATCATCTTCTAAGTTTATAGGATTATTCATTTTAGTAAATTCAAGAGCTCTAGATTTGGTAAATCCTGAACGTTCTCTTCTAGTGATCAGTCAAAATGAAGAAGAAAAATGAGACTTACAACGAATTAATACGCTTTTCAAAAAGTAAGAGTAATTTTATAAAACCCTCAAAAACAAAGAATGGCACAAAAACTCACTTGGGTTATTAGTCTCCACTATAGTCTCTCAAGACACCTAAGCTATGCATACTAATCCATTTTAGCTAAGTACAAGGTTGTCACAATGTGCTCAAGTAGTTTGAAGATTAAAAGGCATAAAATATATTATAACTAAGATAGTAAACAAACTATCATAGTGTTTCACATACTAATAACATACAGAAAATAACACTGATGCATCATAACTTACATTAACTAGAGAGAAATACAACAACCATTTTATTATCTTTAAAAAAATTAAAAATTAAAAATTTTAAAATCTTTGACAGTTTTTAATTTACTGAGTCTTGTACTGCTAAGCAGGTATATGACACTAAAGCATAAAAAGAAAGAACCGAGGCATGCAATGACTCACTCCCCCCAACTAAAACTAAACATTATCCTCAATGTTCTAAACTAAACACATGGATATGTAAAGTAAAGCGAGAGAAGGAAGGATGTTACCTCGAGGCGTTAATATCCAATTTTTTTTATTTTGATAAGTCACCTGCAAAATTATTAATAACAACAAAGAAAAATAGAAAATATAATACAGCTACTCAGTAAATAAATTCGATTAATGATTTTTATCATAAATTAATAATCAAAATTTTTGAGGATCCTCCCAATGAAATAATTTAACAGCGAAAAGAATGTAGGGATCCTCATAAAATTGCAACTCTCCCCAACTAATGTCACCCTCAAGGTCAGAGGAGATGAGGCAAAACCTATGGCTTCCAAATTTGTTGGGAACAATTATAGGAGGTATACCACTCTTTTTAGAAATTATACTCAAGGAAAGATATTTGGTGTTTGTAGTTCCTATAATGGCCTCTATTTTAATACTAAAAATAGGGGTAGGCCATGGTTCAATAAAAGGGGCAGGGTTTAGGTGATGTTCTAATAAAGTTTCATTGCCCTCCTCTTGTCCTAGAACAGAATCTATAGAAATATGATCATAGGAATTTAATTTCTGTTCTATGCACATAGTTTTGGACTGGACTTGGATAAAGGTATCTTTATGGGCCTCTATGTCATTATCAGTCAAGAAGGCTAAGCAGTCTAGAAGATTACTAGCTTCTTATTGAAGCTTAAGATCGTCAAATGTGGGCCCAATATTTTTCAAGTCTTCTCTCAAAGAATTTTGAAAATAAAATTTTGCGAAATACATGTGCTAGAATCCTTACCATCCTCTTCCACAACACATTCTTGTTTACACCCTAAATTAGGGTTTCCCAAAGCACGTGACGGTCATGTGGACTCAGGACGTCATCACTGGACTATGTAGTCAGATGAATGGGGATAGGCCGATGACGTAGGGAAAAACCGATATCTGATCTAGCTACTGGTAGGGATGGTACGTTCCATATGAGGATATCCGAGAATACGATGGACATCGGTATCAAGACCGAGGATAATATGATAAAAGAAGTACCCTAGTTTTAACAAGTATGACTAGCGGAAGAGTAACCTCAACTGCAGCCCTAACTTCAGTGATATATGACCGATGCCCAACTTATTTATGATCATTGAGCTCTAATATCGGCAATAACAAAATGGCTCATAACAGATATCGGTCTCAATAAACAATGCCGATATCAGAAAAGATCAGGGACATCTCGGTATTAACAGACAAGGCCGATGATCTGTGCTACAGATCCCACAGTAGCAGGTCCATAGGGTGATGAAAGGAGCCCATGGAATTAGTAATGGATAAAGACCAACATCGGTGTAAAGAGACCGAGGAATGCAAGTAGGCTTTCTACTGTAAAGAGGACCGATTTGTATCACCAGCAAAGATTAAGCTATTTAGGGAAAGATATAATCGGTCATGAATCTACTTAGATAGCTGGAAGTTAAAAGCAGGGATTAAAAATGAGAACGTGGTCTTCAGAGTATGCTGAGCTGGAATGGAAAGCAGTTGCTAGAAAAGAGGAACGTGGCAGAAGTGGGATCATAACACAAGTCATGGAAGTTGATCATGGGACATAGTGGGAGCATAAACTGATAAATGCCTAGAAATCAGGGGCCAAGTACCCCACTACCCCATGATCCCCACTAACATGAGCGGTTGTGCAAACAAGTCTATAAATAGGGCATGTGGTGCAACATTGGAAAGGGGCTAACACACACGCCACTTCTGCTCTCAGCAGATTTTTAGTATCTCCTCATAACAATTCCTTTTGTTCTTGAGTGATTTTGAGTGATCCGTGAGTCCTTGTTCTTGAGTGCTCGTACTTTTTTTCTTTCTCTCTTTGAATATTTGTAATCACCACTTTTCAATCAATGGAGAAGATGTTGTCTATGGAGGTATTCAAAATCGTTGTATTTAGTTTCCCTTTTTACAGTTTCCATTTGTTTCTATTTGTAATTTCTTACTTGCATCAGAGTAGAGAAAGCCCACATTGTTATTTATGGTTAATTGTTAAATAACAAATCGCTTGATTAGAAGTCAGATTAGGTAATCACACCACTTTGAGTCCAAACGGACTCTGGCACGCCCAATGCACACCACACCAGATTTATTGCAAACAATTTTTGGCACGCCCGGTGGGACACTGAGTCAAATGGCCGCAAAAGGAACACGATCTAAGGGGATTTCCCAAGAGGCAGGCTCACGTGAGCCTCTCTTAGACCCTATCATAGAGCCAGTCACTGAGCCTATCATAGATCCGGTCATCAGCTCAGTAGCAAGTCAGGCCGACTTGTCTAACATGAGTAACCACTTAATGGGGATATTCAACCAACGATTGGCTGAGATGTCCATTAAGACAGACCAAACCTTTACCCAAGTGAGTGAAATGCTCCGAGAAATGAGAAAGTGGAAGGACCACCAAACGGATGATCCTCTACAGCTCTCCATCCCACCAACTTCCCTTTCTTGGGTTGGGTTGGGGGCAAGCCAGATTGCTCCTTCTTCCTCCCAGACTGAAAAATATGTTACACCGCCAAGAAGGGATGGCAAAGAAATTTTAGGAGAAACAGGAAACCTACCTCGAGTAGTGGCCCGACCAAGCGTCACCATTAAGGAACCAGGAGTCGGTCTAAACGGACAGGATTCAGACCGACTTTGGGGGAGAGTCAACCCGTTGTTCGGAGACAACATAGCCACCGAAAATGAACAAATGTGGAATGATAGAACCGGACTAGAATATGAGGCCGGCATAAGAAGGGCTAATCCAGCCCAAACGATGAGAGTTGACCGAGAACAGATTGCCGAAGTCATTAACCAAGACTTTGGCGGTCTTCTGCGAAGGACTCAGCGGCCCATGTATAGGAGGCCGCATAGTGATGCAATTGAAAGACTGCCTCTTCCACGAGGATACAAGGTGCCCAACTTCACAATGTTCTCTGGTGAAGGTGATCAATCAACAGTAGAGCACATCGGTCATTTCCTACTTCAAAGCGGGGAAGTGAGTCACCAAGGGGACATGCTACTAAAGTTGTTCCCCAACTCCTTGACCGGGGTGGCTTTTAGTTGGTATATCAACTTACCTCCCAACTCATTCCACACTTGGAACCAAATGGAGGAAGCTTTCCACGCTCAGTTTTATCGAACAGAGCCCGAAGTTTCCATGGCCGATTTGACAAGGTTGTATCAGCTACCAAGTGAATCAGCTGAAGCGTACATTGCTAGGTTCAAACGAGCTAAGCATCGCTGCAAAGTTATATTACCTGAGGAAGAATTCGTTAATATAGCCCTTGGGGGACTCTCCTTCGAACTCCGGAAAAAGTTCGAGGGCATGGGTTTCCGCGATCTCTTCGAGCTGGCAACTAGAGCAGCCCGATATGAGCGCATGTTAGAGGAAGAGCAGGAAAGAAAAAATTCATCAAAGGGAACCTATTACCGGGATCCCAATTTTGACATTCATGCTACTGAATATGAAATCAACACCGAAGTGGATGTGGCCGAAATCATTTCAAAACGGCCATATCTATGCCAGCCATTGCCTAAACCGACCGACTCGCAGTTGTCCTCGGTCAAAAAACAACGTTTTGAGGCTGGCAAACAATATTCATTTGATATTGCAATGGCCGACCAGATTTTTGACTTTATGATGGCCGATAGACAAATTCGGCTTCCTCACGACGTAAAATTACCTTCGGCCAACGAGCTGAAAGGGAAAGAGTACTGCAAATGGCACATCTCTTGGCGTCATACCACTAACAATTGCTTGGTCTTCCAAAATGTTTTGCAGGACATGATTGATAAGGGAAACTTGAAGTTTGCCGAGAAGGAGAAAGAAGTGATGGGAGTCGATAGCAACCCGTTTCCAGAGATAGTGGGGGCAAACATGGTGACACCTGATTTCACCCTCCTACGGAGACCAAGGGAAAAGATCGACCTCAGAGGAGTCAACCTGGGCGAATCAAGCACGAGACCGAAGGAAGGAAAATCAGGAACGAGACTGGCTTCTAGTGTGGTGGCAGACAAGGTTACTCCCGAGGCAAATAATGGCCCAACGTTACAATGGATGGTTGATCTGATCAATCAAGGGTTGTGTCCAAGGTGCAAGGTTGAGGTAACTAAAAAACCTGAACAAAGGAAGGAAAAGGCGGATTGGTCATCAAGCTCGAGAAGGCCGATCCAAAGCCGCCTCACCTATCCAAATCAGGAGTACCACAGGAGGCCCGACTTTCGAAGGCATGAGCAATATCTGAAGGAATCAAGACAGATGGCTAGGGATGTGAGACGAAAGTCTTATCAACGCCGAGACCGATCTCCACGGATGATCATCCCACCGAGAACTGAAGTGAATAGATGGACAAAAGTGGAACACCCCAAATTCCCAGACCGTGCAAGCTTCAGTAAGACCCAGAAAAGAAGAATGCAGCGGTTAAGGCAAGAAGCTCGAGATTGGGAAGCCAAGTACCGATTGGAGAAAAGGCGAGCAGATCAACAACAGGACGTGATGACGAGGGCGATATCAAGCCGTAAAGGAAAGGAAAAGGTGGAGGTTGGAGACCGAGATGTGAAGCCTTTGAAGCTCGAAACATCAATTCCAGAAATGAACGAATCGGACTTAGAGATGGCCAATATCGGTTCAGACTTCGAAGAATCATTGGAGAAGTTTATCCAATTCGGGAGCATTCCAAAAGACTTATCGGTAAACATGGTGTACACCTTACCGATGTCTTTCGGAGCAAAATTGGACCAGGAAAGAAAAATGGAAAATGATACCCATGACAAGGTCCCGACGACTCCCGTGTTTATCAACCAAGAAGTAAAAACAGAGAAACCAAGGGTCTCGGTAATCAGACCGAGGACCGAGGATGAAGAAGGGAAGAAACCCACAAAGGTAGTCTTCGAGAAACCAGCGGTAGGAATGTCACAACATCTGAAGCCGTTGTACATTAACGCGGCCATTGACGGAGTGACGTATTCAAGGGTGCTAATCGATAACGGAGCAGCGGTAAACATCCTGCCATCGATTATGTTGTTGAAATTGCAACGAGATGAGAAGGAATTAATCCCAACTGAGCTCACAGTTTGTGGGTTCACAGGGACACCAGCAAAAACCAAAGGAATCCTCCCGGTAGAGCTCACAGTGGGAAAGAAAACCACCATGACAGCCTTTTTCGTGGTGGACTCAGGAGCATCATACAATGCCTTGCTGGGGAGGGATTGGATTGGGTTCACACTAGTTGGTGTATTCCATCGACCTTGCACCAATTCCTGATTTTCTGGAATGGTGATGAGGTGGAAGTAGTTTGGGCTGATCACAAGCCTTTCGTTGCCAGAGTCCATTGCTCGGAAGCTGTCTTATATGAGGACGATATCGGTCCCGTTAAGTTCATCGGAACAGACAAGAACGGAAGGCCGAGATCGGCCACAATGGTGAAGGATCAGAAGAATCAATTGATTCAGGTGTACAAGCAACTCGAACGGCCCTCAATCGTGAATACGCCGATCGAGGATGATAAAGAACTTGACATACCCGATGGACCAGAGCCCATCATCAGTGAAGTGTAGAAAAGCACTGGTCGTGCAGGCCAGTGTAGCCAGAATTCAAGTGTTTCTGGCAGATAAACAAGCACAAATATCATCGGCAGACATTGCCGATATCCTAGAAAACCAAGAAGTTCTGGAAGATTGCATCAACCTCGAAGAATTGACCTCGGCCCCGGCAAAACTCGACGATTTGAAGGCCGAGGTACAAGATCCTCTCCTGGAGGTTAATCTGGGAGCAAGTGGGGATTACCAGCCCACTTTCGTAAACCAATTACTAGAGCCCGATTTCCAAGCATCACTGATTTCTTTACTAAAAGAATTCAAAGATTGTTTTGCTTGGGATTACCATCAGATGCCGGGCCTGGCAAGAGGACTTGTGGAACATCGGTTACCGATTAAAGAGGGATGCAGGCCGTTCAAGCAATTACCCAGGAGGATGTCCCCTGAGGTGATTCTAAAAGTCAAAGAGGAAATAGAGCGGTTGCTGAAGGCTGGTTTTATCAGAACCACAAGGTATGTCGATTGGATTTTAAATATTGTGCATGTGGTCAAGAAAAACGGCAAAATAAGGGTCTGTATAGATTTTAGAAATCTAAACATGGCGACGCCAAAGGATGAATACCCGATGCTGATAGCCGATCAACTTTTTGATGCCGCGGCCAAACACAAGATTTTGTCCTTTATAGATGGGCACTCGGGCTATAATCAGATATATATAGCTGAAGAGGATGTCCCAAAAATTGCCTTCAGATGTCCAGGAGCGATTGGGACATTTGAATGGGTTGTGATGCCTTTTGGATTGAAGAACGCCGGAGCAACGTATCAGCGGGCTATGAATGCAATCTTCCATGATATGATTGGGAAAATCATGGAAGTATACATAGATGATGTTGTGGTAAAATCGGCCACACAAGCAAAGCATTTGGCCGATTTGAGGCGATCCTTTGAAAGAATGAGAATCCATGGGTTGAAAATGAATCCGCTGAAGTGTGCCTTTGGAGTATCAGCAGGAAATTTCCTCGGGTTTCTAGTACACCAAAGGGGGATCGAGATCGACAAAAATAAAGTTTGATCTATTCAATCGGCGGAGGCCCCGCATAATAAAAAGAGCTACAGAGGCTCCTTGGTCAGATCAATTTCTTGCGAAGATTCATCTCGAACTGCGCGGGTCGAACACATGTTTGGTCCCCGTTACTCAAACTTAAGGCCGAAGAAGAATTTAGATGGGAGGCTCAACATCAGCAAGCCTTTGAGGCTATCAAGCGATACTTATCGGAACCTCCAGTAATCATGCCTCCGAGAAAGAAAAGGCCGTTAAAGTTGTATTTATCGGCCTCAGATGAATCAATAGCTTGTATGTTGGCACAGGATAACGAGTGGGGAAAGGAACAGGCAGTGTACTATCTAAGTAGAGTACTTACTAATGTCGAGCGTAGGTATACGCCGATAGAGAAATTATGTTTAGCATTGTACTTTGCTTCCCAAAAATTAAGAGTATATATGCTCCCTGTGTTAGTTTACTTGATTTGTCAAACTGATGTCATTAAATACATGTTGTCAAGACCAATAATGCGTGGACGTGTAGGAAAGTGGACTCTGGCAATGATGGAGTTCACATTTCAATACGTACCACAGAGATCGGTAAAGGGCCAAGCCCTTGCCGATTTCTTGGCCGATCATCCTTGTCTGGATGTCGGTCAAGGATTAAATGAAGCTATTGATTCTACTCTGTTATCTACAATCTCGTTGACCCCATGGACGTTAATATTTGACGGATCCAAAAACGCTGACGGAGCTGGAGCGGGGATAATTGTGATATCTCCGAGAAAGAGAAAGACCGTTTTTTCATTCAAATTAGAATTTGAATGTTCTAGTAACCAAGCTGAGTATGAAGCATTAATCATCGGCCTGGAGATTATGGCCGAGTTAGATATATCGGCAATTCATATTATTGGCGATTCAAACCTCGTTATAAATCAGCTCAGTGGTGAATATCGGTGCAAGAGTCGGGAATTGCTGCCTTTCAACTCTATCACTCTCCAATTGTTGCGTGAGTTTGACGACATCAAGGTACAGCATGTTGCTCGAGCATATAATTCTAAGGCCGACAATTTGGCACAAGTCGCGTCAGGAACAAAATTAGAAGTTACCGATAGTGAAAAGTTGATTAGAGTGCAAAGGAGAATATTACCATCGGTAAGACAGCGTGAGATGGCAACAAAAGCATTCTCGGTAGTTATGGACGACCAGGACTGGAGAGTCCCAATAATCAGGTGCCTCTTGTATCCAAGCGGAGAGGCCCAGAGGAAAACAAAGCTGTCCTCGGTCAATTACGTCCTACTTGATGGGGAATTGTTTAAGAAAAGCTTCAAGGACGATGTCTTACTGAGATGCTTAGACAAACTTGAGGCCATGAAAGTAATGGCAGAAGTACACGAAGGAATCTGTGGTGCACACCAGGCTGGTACGAAAATGAAATGGCTTCTTAGGAGATATAATTACTATTGGCCAAGCATGCTAAAAGATTGCATTGACTACGCCAAAGGATGCCAGGCATGCCAAAAACACGGGCCAATCCAGCGAGTACCAGCCACAGAGATGCAGGTGATTGTCAGGCCATGGCCATTTCGGGGTTGGGCCATGGACTTAATTGGAAAGATATATCCATCGTCATTGGGCCAACACTGTTTCATTGTGGTAGCTACCGATTACTTTACGAAATGGGTAGAGGCAGTGCCAGCAAAATTGGTAAACCAAGCATATGTGATTAAATTCATTAATGAACATATAATTCACCGATTCGGACTTCCCGAAACGATTACAGCAGATCAAGGATCGGTCTTCACTGGGGATGAAGTTAAGGCATTCGCTGAAAGCTGGGGAATCAAAATCCTTAATTCAACTCCGTATTTTGCTCAAGGAAATGGACAGGCCGAATCGTCAAATAAAATAATCAAAGGGATAATTGAGAAGACGGTGGAAGACAACCCTAGGGTGTGGCATGATCTATTATCAGAAGCGTTATGGGCATATCAGACTTCTAAAAGAGCGGCCACAAACATCACGCCATTCATGCTTACTTATGGTCATGACGCAATGCTGCCTATGGAAGTGACCGTCCAGTCAACGAGACGAGCATTCCAACTCGGCCTCAAAACAGCTGATTACACCGAAGCAATGTTGGCCGAGTTGGAAGAACTCGATGACGTTCATCTTAAAGCATTAGATTGTATTAAGGCGCAGAAGAATAGAGTTACCCGGGCATATAACAAAAGGGTTAAACATAAGTCATTTGGCGAAGGAGACCTAGTGTGGAAAGCTGTGTTACCGCTGGGTGAAAAAGATGCCCGATATGGAAAATGGTCAGCTAAATGGGAAGGACCATTCCAGGTGATATCGATCATCACGGGGGGTGCATATTGGTTAATGGACTTAGATGGCGAGATGCATGCGAGACCGATAAATGGAAAATACTTAAAGCAATATGTACCATCTCTTTGGGAGTCGGTAAGATTAGATGAATGAAAGATGAATGATGGAAATAAGAATTTTCATTAAATGTTCCAATAATTTTTACATGGGTTTAGCCGTACATTCTTTAACGGCGACAAAAAAAAAATTAAAATTTACATTATTTCTTGGCAAATCTTAATCTAAGTTCTTCCCAAGCCCGATCAAGGTATTCCAACTCCTTTTCCGCGGTAGCTTTCTCGGCCTCCCACCTGCTTGCAGCCGCCGCAGTCCCGGTTAAAGCATCCATATGTTCTTGCGCGGTGCGCCCAACATCGAGAATGGCCTTCTCAGAAAGTGCAAGGCCTGCATCAGCATTGTTCAACTCGGTCTGGAGCTTTGCCATCTCGGCCTTAATCCTAGCCTTCTCCAGAACGAGGCGCTCCTTCATTGCCTTGGACGCCTCAAACTGCTGCTTGCATGCACCCAGATGCTCGACTCGGGCTTTGCGTTCCCTGGACTTCTCTTTGAATCTGGAGATAAGCTTGGTAGCAGACCGATGTCGGTTCAAATAGTCTGGTAGCCTCACTTGCAAATCCCGGAGATCGGCCTTCATTTCTTCGGATATGTCCAGCCAGGAAAGCAAGAGGCCCATGGCCGAGTGAAATTCATCAAAATCTGGAAGCTGGGAGAGTTTTCATTGGACTGTAGTCCGAAACCACTCCTCAGCCCGTTGGTATTCAGCAGCGGAAGGACCGGCGGTAGCCTGAGCAACGACAGGTTTGGCTTGTCAAAGTTGCTTAGGATTGAGGAAAGCAAAGAAGGCTTCAACTGAGGAGACCGAGCTGAAGTCTGGGATAGGAAGAGAGCTGGAAACCTGCGGAAGAAAATACATTAAACAGTGTACAATGGAGGAAAACGACTCTTAACAACAGAGGCAATAAATTACCTGGACCGAGGGGGAGTTGGTCGAGGAAGTCGCTAGTTGGGGTGGTGGTACAGCGGGTGCCTGCACTTGTACCGGTGGCGAGGCCGATGTCTCGGTATGAGAAACATCGGTGGAAGGAGGCTGATCAGGGACAGATTGCTCACGCATGACCTCAGTATCCTGAGGAGTCTCAGGATCGCTGAGATCGATGGGATCATTGCGACCCGATCCAGAGGGTCTCTCATCCTCAGTAGTCCCCGTAGTGTCACCACCACCAGTGTTGTCAGTTGCGGGTGACAATATCTCGGTCCCACCACGAAGGATGGCCTGCCTAGCCTTGTCCAGCCCTCTCAACCGTTGGAGCTCGGCCATCAGCTGATCGTAGGTCATCTGAGGGGCTGTCTCCACAGGCACAGCTGGGGAGGATGTTGGAGTTGGAGGTTTCAAAGGAGATTTTGGAGGTGGAGGCATCTTCGCCCGAGAAGTTGGAGGCTTCATCGTCGCCTGGCCAGTCTTCTTGGCAGCTGCACCACCAGCCCCCTAATATCAAAACAAGTGTAGGTCAGCCTCAAAATTTTACATTTTCAAAGGCAAAACAAATGCTGGAAATTTGATACCTTGGTCGATTTAATGGTGGCCGTGGCAACGTTACGACGTTGACGAGATGAGAGAGGGATATCCTCATCCGACTCGATATCGGTCACGCCAGAAGGGTTCTCTCTAGGAAGAGCATCTGGACAAGAATAGAGATAAAATCAGTTAGAGAAAGGGAAGGCTTATTGAAACAAATGAAAAGAATACCTAAAACTGGTGCTCCAGTGTCTACAACCCTTATGGCCGATGAATGATCAACCGTGCTGAGATCATGCCATCCGGTTTATGTAACTCTCTCCCATGGTTTCGTCATTGACGATGCCTGTTTATCCACCATCGGAATGGCAATTGCAAAATCGGCCTCGGGCAAGGGAGGTGAACGACATTCAAAGGGCTTGAGGAACTGCTCAGAGGACATGACGGATGAATAGTCAACCGTCTGGAGGTATTTTTTGTATGCCCTTGCTGTTTTATCCTTGTGTTCCTGCTCAAGTGCCCTCAAATGCCACTTCATATCGGACCGCATGATCTCGGGATATCTCGGGTCAAATTTGAATTTAAAGAACTTTTTGAAAGCAAGAACGGCTTGGTATGGAGTTTTACCTTTGGAGGCAGTAGCTTTCCTCTTATGACCTACAACCTGAACCATAGAGGGGTTAGATGAACGAGGTGGCTTCTCGGCAACAGGTGGAGAAATACGTTCAAGTATAGAAAAAACGGGCTCGGAACGTAAGCCCGATAAAACTTTGGACCACCAAGTTTCAAACTCGGTGGATGTTGAAGGAAGTTCTTCAAAAGGGAAAAATTCCAGTCCTGCTCTAGCCGATCTACTGAAGGAACGGCACTTCTCGACCTTGGCCAGATCGGAAAAAAGAGATCGTCCTGCCATTGAACGGTTAAAGGTTCGGAATGGAGGAATGGGGATTAGTTGTCTTAGCCCAAATTGTCGGGCCAAAGCAGGAGCATTATAGTACTCCACCCCACATTTATTGTTGTGTTGGGGTAAGACAGGACTGTACAAGAGATCTCGCCCAACTAAAAAGCTGGCCCAGATTTCCTCATGAATTTCTTTCTCGGCCTCAGGAGCTTGACCCGGACCATAAAGAAGCCATCTCGGGCAGCGAAGACGAGGGTGGAAGGGGAGAAATTGTTGGGGCGATCGGTTCCCCATGAGTTCGTAAAAGAAAGAGAAGAGATGATCAAAAGAAAGGCCCTTCGGGCCAAATCCAGCAAAGTGGAAGGCGAATGCGGAAGATTCCTCGGGAAGAGTAGTAGGATCAAAGGTATCAACTAAACATTTTTCGGGGAAGTAGGATTGCAGCCAACATTGGAGGAGCCAAAGGGCTCCTCCCGAGTTTTTAAAATCAGAAAAAATGAACTCAAGAATACCACGGTATAAGTGGGAGAGAATGAGAGGAGCAAGTGCAAGTTTTGTGCCCGAGGCAAGAGCAAGGGCGATGTGGGTGTATTCTTTGGTAATGCCATATGAGGCCGAGCAAAAGATGAACCGATTCAGCCAATAGATCAAGAAGGCAATATGTTCTCGATCAGATCCCTTGTCCCATACAGGCCAAGATGAAAGGGCCAAAGCCAGTAATAACACGAGAACCCTTGCCCGATGTGGTCCTAGGGTATTCAAACTCAAGTACGGATGAAAGGTTAGGAGTAATTTCCTCTCCATGGGCAGGAAGACCGGTGAGGAAACAAACGTCTTGGATTGTTGGGCTCATAAGACCGCAACGGAAGAAAAAAGCGTTGGCCAAGGTCGACCAGAAGAAAAGAGAAGAAAATAAAAGAGGCTTATCAAGGTAAAATCTCTCTCGGCTAAGCATAATGGCATCATAGATGTCAAGAGCCTTCCATAGGTCCTTTTTCACCTCCGCCACTCGGTATACCCAGGAGACCCAGTCAGGGGAAGGAATAGGCCAATTTCGCAAGGGATTAGAAGGGGCATACTGGGAGCCCCAATCAAAGGAGGAGGATTGGTAGAGCAGTTCTTTTTCTTCTACAACCAAAGGGAAGTAGGGATCTAAAGAAGATGGGGGAA
This sequence comes from Hydrangea macrophylla, assembly GCA_033977485.1. NCBI lineage: Eukaryota > Viridiplantae > Streptophyta > Magnoliopsida > Cornales > Hydrangeaceae > Hydrangea > Hydrangea macrophylla. The sequence continues at coordinate 56,678,375 of CM066997.1, read as the reverse complement.
AAGAATCAAAAGAAGGACCAAGGCCTATTGAAGAACTTGGAGGAAAAGGAGTCAATACCTGAGGGTTGATTAACCTAGGGATGGTCTCAAGGGCTTGTTTAACAGCGATGGCATTGGTTTTCGCCGCCGGCGCAGATTCAGTAGCAGCAGGAGAAGACGAGGTTGCACCGGCGGTGGGGGAAGCACCAATTGCAGAGGAAGAGGCCATGGAGATTTGAGAAGAGAGAAAATTTGACGAGAAAATAATAAGGCAAGAAAGTGAGCACAGAAAGTGAAAAGGTGAGTGACTTATATAGAAAAAGAAAGGGGGCCATTATGATTTGGGAACGAGTTCCAAAGAGGTATGCCTCGATTCTGGAAACGAGGCAGGAAGGACTATTGGGGGGATGCCACGTGGAGCCGTACGCCGCCGTTTCTAGTTGGTAATTAAATTTGAATTTCAAAACGTCTCATCAAACTGATGAAGCCACGTTTGACAAGACGTTTTGGGGGCATTGTTTACACCCTAAATTAGGGTTTCCCAAAGCACGTGACGGTCATGTGGACTCAAGACGTCATCACTGGACTATGTAGTCAGATGAATGGGGATAAGGCCGATGACGTAGGGAAAAACCGATATCTGATTTAGCTACTGGTAGGGATGGTACGTTCCATATGAGGATATCCGAGAATACGATGGACATCGGTATCAAGACCGAGGATAATATGATAAAAGAAGTACCCTAGTTTTAACAAGTATGACTAGCGGAAGAGTAACCTCAACTGCAGCCCTAACTTCGGTGATATATGACCGATGCCCAACTTATTTATGATCATTGAGCTCTAATATCGGCAATAACAAAATGGTTCATAACAGATATTGGTCTCAATAAACAATGCCGATATCAGAAAAGATCAGGGACATCTCGGTATTAACAGACAAGGCCGATGATCTGTGCTACAGATCCCACAGTAGCAGGTCCGTAGGGTGATGAAAGGAGCCCATGGAATTAGTAATGGATAAAGACCAACATCGGTGTAAAGAGACCGAGGAATGCAAGTAGGCTTTCTACTGTAAAGAGGACCGATTTGTATCACCAGCAAAGATTAAGCTATTTAGGGAAAGATGTAATCGGTCATGAATCTACTTAGATAGCTGGAAGTTAAAAGCAGGGATAAAAAATGAGAACGTGGTCTTCAGAGTATGCTGAGCTGGAATGGAAAGCAGTTGCTAGAAAAGAGGAACGTGGTAGAAGTGGGATCATAACACAAGTCATGGAAGTTGATCATGGGACATAGTGGGAGCATAAACTGATACATGCCTAGAAATCAGGGGCCAAGTACCCCACTACCCCATGATCCCCACTAACATGGGCGATTGTGCAAACAAGTCTATAAATAGGGTATGTGGTGCAACATTGGAAAGGGGCTAACACACACGCCACTTCTGCTCTCAGCAGATTTTTAGTATCTCCTCATAACAATTCCTTTTGTTCTTGAGTGATTTTGAGTGATCCGTGAGTCCTTGTTCTTGAGTGCTCGTACTTTTTTTCTTTCTCTCTTTGAATATTTGTAATCACCACTTTTCAATCAATGGAGAAGATGTTGTCTATGGAGGTATTCTAAATCGTTGTATTTAGTTTCCCTTTTTACAGTTTCCATTTGTTTCCATTTGTAATTTCTTACTTGCATCAGAGTAGAGAAAGCCCACATTGTTATTTTATGGTTAATTGTTAAATAACAAATCGCTTGATTAGAAGTCAGATTAGGTAATCACACCACTTTGAGTCCAAACGGACTCTGGCACGCCCAACGCACACCACACCAGATTTATTACAAACAATTCTATTTGAACAATAATGGGGTACACATGACTTTCACACTTGGGATGAGAGCTTTGATTAATAGAGAGGATAGGTGATGGGCAACTTGGTGACACCACCTCTTCGGCCGAAAGAGGTGAGGGTTCATGAATATCACATGAATCTAAACAGGATTTAGATTTTTCAACTACGTCCTCCCTAGGGTCACTATCAAAGTTAGGGAAAGAGTCAACAGGGGACTCTTCCTTCCTAGTTGCATGCAATCCTCTAAACTCTTATTATCTTTTAAAACCTCATTCTCATCCTTGTAACTCTCCTCACTATATATGTCATCGATTGAGGTGCTCTGGACGAAGGAATTGTGCAACTTTATCCAGGCAGTAAAGGAGTTGATGTCTGGGGTTGTATATTGAGGAGAAGATGGTTCTACAACTTCATGCTTAATGGTTTGGTTTTGGAGTTCTTGTTGGGTTATGACTTTCTCGAGTGAGTTGTTAACCTCATTCGGTATAAACCCGCCATTGTCCACTAAATCCATTCCATTGTGAGTGTCTTAAAATTTGGGTTTTAATGTTGAAGGACTGGTATAGTCTTCTAAAGGTTGGCTAGCATATGCTTGTTGATATCTAGTTTCTAATTTATCAAGTGCACTATCTAGCCTTTTCATTTCACTAAGCAGTAATTTTAACATACCATTATCCTCAACTTGGTTATTCTCCTCATTATTACTATACGAAGTTTCGCCCTGCTGTTGTTGATGATAGTCCCCTTCCCATTGTGTTTGTATGAAAGACTCGCCAAAGGGCAAGTCTTGTTACGTTTGGTAATCGTGGGAACTACTACTATATCCTACATTATTATTTTGGTTATATCCCCATTGCGGTTGATAAAACTCTCCATGTGGAGGTACTTCATACGTTTGATAATACGGGGGACTACCACTATCATTTTCCCATTGTGGTGGTTGGTAGCACTCGGGTTGATAATGCGCATCATAAGTGTGTTCTTGCCAACTTGGGGAATAATTATTTTGATTTTCAAGTGTGTACCTATTATTTGTGCTTGTGTTGTATGGAGGGTAATATGGATAAGACATGTTTATCCAAAATTTTTAAACAATAAATTGTTTATTTATTTACTTGTGAGAGAAAAAGTCCAAAGGTTTTTTTTAATTTTTTATTTTTGCAAAGTAAAAAAAATAACTTGGAAATAACTTAGTAAAATCCTAACCTAGTTGCCTTCCCCGGTAGCGGCGCCAAAAACTTGACACGACTAAAAAGTTGTGCGCTCTTGTGCAACACCCAAGTGTAAGTGATCGTGCAAGTAATATAGTACTGGAAGTCCAGGTCGATCCCACAGGGAAGGAATAGGAAGAATATCTACTAAGTTAAAACCTAATGAAAAGAAAAAAAGATGAATATACAGGTGGAGGTTCTAACAAATCCTAATTAATTAAATTAAACTAAATAACAAACTAAAGTATAAAGAAACATAACTAATTAAATAGATAAACTAAAGGTGTTGGAAATACGAGAATACACATTAATCCTAACCATCTACCATGCATACTCATTAATGTTCTATGGAGTTCATTCCTCTTCAGTATTCCGTATTTTTCTAAAGATATAGAATCAATAGCCCTTTCATGACCAGGACTACATCATCACAGTTGATTTAAAATACTTGGAAGATGGTTTAAAACAATGGTTATCACTTGCACTCTAAATGGTGTTAGCATTCAAAGTGGTTTTCAAAAGTCATTGAAGAAAATAGCCTTAAGGCTTTAAGTTCTAAAAACTGTTGTGACAAACTGAACTTATAGGGATAATTTGATGACAGATTTCAAAAACAGAAAGTCATGGAATACTTAAAAGAATCATCTCAAGAAATAGCAAGTTTGATCGATCGAAGCACTCTCGATCGATCGGACAACATCATCCTTCAATCGATCGAAATGCCTTCGATCGCTTGACTATGGCTCTGGTTCGATCGATCGAAATACCTTCGATCGATCGAGCCCAGGTTTTCTATATCATACATGGCAGAGGCTTAGAATCAATATTTGATCACATATTTCCAATGTCTAAACTACGAAAACATGAATAAACTAATACTGAAACAATGAACTAGAGTAATCATAACACATAAACTAATAACAATCAAATAACAAGGATTGGAAAGAAAAACCTGGATATAATCTAAAATAAACTTGAAATAAACATGAAATCCACTTGAATCTTCAATTATCTTCAGTATATTAATGAAAAAGAGGAAGAATAACAAGAATCTAACCTAATCTACTCCTAATCTAACCCTAAAACTACCCTAAACTGCTATTTTTTGCATTCTGGAGCGTCCTCCTTTCGTCTGGTGTCATAGCAGCTTATTTACAGGGTTCCTGCAGATTGTACACAACTTTTGGGAGAAAATAGAACTCAAGCGATTGAGCTTAGCTTGATCGATCAAAGTCTCAAGGGCTTGAACTCTCTTCAAGGGCTTGAACTCTCTGATTTTTTGACAGTTCTGCGCACCGATGGGAGAATGGACATAACCTTTCACTAAGACCTCAGATTGACCTCCCATTTGTGGCCACGCGACCGTAACTCAAAGATCTACATTTGTATTTCTAGGAAAATATTCCAAATCTGAAGTCTTCATTGTCAAAATGGCCATTTTCTCAGCTGCTTCTGTTGTTCTCTTCACCAGAATCACTTTCTTTAGCTCCACTTCATTGATTTACATTCTAATACCTATAAAATAATGCATAAACATATGTTTTAGTATTAACACAATAAAAAGAACATTGTTATTAGAATGCACCTAAATGTAGGGACTTTGGGGATAAAATTATGCATAAAATACCATGTAATACACTATAAATATGCATTTTTCTCCTCGAATCACTGAGAATCTTATAGGAGTCCAAGTCAGAGTTAATTCTGACCGAAATGAATGCACAAAGCTTTACAGGAGCACCATCAAGGACCAAAGGCACTCTGCCTTTGGAGTTGACGGTAGGAAGCAAAACTACAATGACTGCATTCTTCATAGTGGAAACATCGGCCACGTATAATGCTTTGCTAGGTTGAGATTGGATCTACCCTAACTATCGCATTCCTTCTACCTTGCACCAGTTGTTAATCTTCTGGAAGGGAGACGAAGTAGAGGTAGTTGGGCCCAATACAAAGCCATTCATGGCACGTATGCAAATGGCCAATGCATTACAATATGAAGATGATATCGAACTAGTTAAGTTGCTGGGATGTAGCCAGATGGGTAAGCCAAAAACAACAATATTTGTCAAAGAAACTGCCAAGAACATGAAGACATGTTACCATTATCTCAATCGGATAGACGAAGATAGGCCGATTGAGCTCAATGAAGATGACATCATTAATGAATCAATAACTAATTAAAATCAAGAGGCAGCTAGCCTTATGGGCTAACATGGTCAGATATTGCACATTTCTGGTGGATAGAAGAATAGAAATCGGTCCTAATAATGGTGGGATAAACTTGGCCGACTGCATTTACGAGGAAAAACTTCAAAAAGAAGAAGAGATTCAAATGGAAGAATTAGAAATGGTTATAGTAAAGCTAGATGACTTAAAGGGTGATGTTTAGGATCCTCTGCTAGAAGTTAACTTGGAGAATGAGGGAAAAAACAAACCAACTCATGTGAGCCAGATTTTGGAACCACAATTTTAGGCCGAGATCATAGCCCTTTTTCCCTGGGACTATGATGAGATTCCGGGTTTGTCCAAAGAATTGGTTAAGCAATGATTATCGATCAAACCTGGGTTTAGACCATTCAAGCAACTGCATAGGCGTATGTCACCAGAGGTTACTCTAAAAGTCAAGGAAAAAATAGAAAGGTTTTTAGGGGCTGGGTTCATTCGGACAGCCAGGTATGTAGAATGGGTTTCCAAAGTCATTCCATTGGTAAAGAAGAACGGGAAACTCAGAGTATGCATTGATTTCAAAAATTTAAACCTGGCAACTCCCAAAGACGAGTACTCGATGCCAATGGCCGATTAGTTGATAGACTCGACTACCAAACATAGGATTTTGTACTTTATGGATAGACACTTACGTTACAATCAAATATAAATTGCTGAAGAAGATGTCCCTAAGACAGCTTTTCGATGCCCAGGGGTATTTAGGTCCTTTGAATGGGTTGTGATGCCATTCAATCAGAAAAAAGCAAGAGCTACCTATTAGTGGGCAATGAACTTGATCTTTCATGATATGATTGGATGGTTCATGGAAGTGTATATCAATGACATGGTAGCAAAGTCTGGGGACAACGCCAAGCACTTGAAGGACCTCAAAAAGACACTCAAAAGGACGTGGACTCACAAGTTGAAGATGAACCCACTCAAGTATGCATTCGTCTTTATAGCTAGTAATTTCTTGAGCTTCCTAGTACATCAGAGGGGCATAGAGATTGACAAGAATAAGGCTTGGGCTATCTAAGTAGGAAAGCCCCCAACCAACAAGAAAGAGTTGCAAGGCTGCTCGGGTAGATCAACTTCCTCAGGAGGTTTATCTCCAACTACATAGGGAAAACACAAGTTTGGACCCCACTTTTCAAAATCAAGACCGATGAAGAGTTCAAGTGGGAAGATAGCCACCAGCAAGCCTTTGAAGGGATAAAGGAGTACTTGTACACCCCTCCAGTTCTAATGCTTCCCAAGAAGGGTAGGTGTTTAAAATATTATATATCGGCCTCTAATTACTCTGTAGGATGTATGTTAGCACAGGACAACGAACAAGGTAGTGAGCAGGCCGTCTATTATTTGAGTAGGATTTTCACTCCAATCGAGCAGTGGTACGCGCCAATAGAGAAGTTGTGTTTAGCATTGTATTTTTCATCGCAAAAGTTAAGAACACATATGCTCCCCGTTTCCACTTACGTTATTTTTCAAATTGATGTGATTAAATACATGTTATCTAGACCGATAATGAGAGACTAAATTGGAAAATGGACCTTGGTCCTCATGGAATTTGCAATCCAATACCGATCACAACAATCAAAGAAGAGCTAGGCCATAGCTAATTTTCTAGCCGATCACCCAGACCCCACTGATCTAGGTGATCGAACCTCAGCACGGAAAGTATAGAATGTCTCTCTAATTCTATGGAGCCTTGTCTTCGATGGCTCAAAAAATTTAGAAGGGTGCTGGGGCAAGGGTGGTCATTTTATCACCCAACAATAGAAAGGCAAAAATGTCATTTCAGCTGGACTTCAAGTGCACTAACAATTAGGCCGAGTACAAATCACAAATAATCGGTGATAGGTACAAAAATATCACGTCAAAGTCAAACTACCACCTCAGCAAGGAGATGCCGATTCATCCGAAAAAGGGCGCTTGCTACTCAACCATCCTGGATTGTTCGGCCAAGACTGCCTGGTCCAGGACCTTAGCTCGGGCATACAGTATAGGCTTATCGCACGACAGGTGCATCTCGTGCCTTGCCCTGCAAGAATCCAGACAGTTTTTAATCTTAGCTAGAAATCTAATGGAAAGTGCAAGTTATTTCCTAATCCACTTAGGAAACTCCCATGATTTGTGTCAATCAATTGTAGTGAGGATTGTACTTCCTAATTAGTCTACTTTCCTTGTATGAGTGGTCTCTTGCACCTATAAAAGAGTCCATTCACTCCCATTAGAGGGGATCGCATTCTGACTGCATAGAATCGCTATTTGCACACAGCACACGCATTCTGCCCGGTCGGTCCCTGGTAGCTCCAAGCTTATTGGTTCACCAAAGAACCTCGGCGACATTTACATCATAATGCAAGTGCTTCGACACGCCAGCCAGGTAGACGTAGGTTCCTTCGTTAATAGGGCCGGACCACACACAAATTTCTTCTATCTCACTCTTCTTGTTCTTACCAAATTTTGGCATCATCAACTAGCGCCGTCTGTGGGAATCAACAGATTTTCTCAGAAAAAAAATTTTCTTGACTGATCGCCATAGCACCTCGTAAAAACAAGAAGACAGCTCTGCCGATCGATCAGGAAGATGCGTCGGCCAACCGGTCAGCAATTTTTAAGACTCTGAATTAGGTCACTACAGCACTGGCTCAACTTCTGGACAGCCAGCATCAGACTCAACGGTAGATTAAAGCTCTATTGGCTCGGTAAGACAAGCCTTAGCAAACTGAGGTACATGATGGGAATGACGAGCACGCTCGGGTGCTCGAACCGACCCAACGAAGTGCCTGTACTGCAGTGGCCTCCCAAGCAATTGGATAACCCGGGAACGATGAACGTGGCCAGGATCTTGAAAGAACTCGCAACGTGCCCGAGCCAGTTTAAATCTGAAGGGAGACGCCAGGGATATCATCAACAAGAAACGCGCTGCTAGAGGGGACGGGCAAGAGTGACAGACCCGAGAATTAGCCCAGGATCATTCGGCCAAGAGCCAGAGTGATCTTAGGCATACGATTAATTGGAGCCATAGCCAAGCCCTATCCCTGAGGATGGAAAACATTAAAGAGGAGGCGTCTTCATTCAACCCCAACCTATCGCCAAGATTCAAAAAGGAGGACCGGTCAGGAGGACGTTAAGGCCCAAATCGAGGACCTGCAGAAACAAATCGAGAAGTTAAGTCACAAGCCATGTCATGACCACATGAACACTGAAACTGAGTCGACCTTCACCGTCCAGATCACAGGATTTCCCATCTCGCAGAAATTTAAACAACCACATCTCAATTCTTATGATGGTTTAGGGAGCCCGATCGATCATGTCCAGACTTACAAAGCTCAGATGGCTCTAGTAACTAGCGCCGACAAACTGCTCTGCCTGGTCTTTCCCTGCACCCTCAAAGGGCTAGCCACACAGTGGTTCCATGCCCTCAAACCTTGAACGGCCGATGATTTTATGGTGCTCAGCAATCGCTTCGTCAGCCAGTTTATGGGGTTGCTTGATCGGTCACAACCGGACACCCAATTACTAGCTGTCAAATAATGTAAGGGAGAATCCCTAAAAGATTATGTTGACCATTTTAATCAATAAAAGCTTTAGATCTGTAATTTGAATAAAATAGTTGCGATCACAGGCTTCTGCTCTGGGGTTCAGCACACCAAGGTCACCACATCGTTCCACCATAACCAATCGGCCACCTTGGTTGAACTCTCAGAGAGGGCTGGGAAGTACATCAACACAGAAGAGTTCCTAAATTCTAAACATGCCAGCTTTATAGGAGACGAATCCCTAAAATCCAAACAAAAGCGCAAAGGCTCTGAGAAGGGCTCGGGAAAGAAGCCGAAGCAGGATCAGCAACGAGGCGGTCAGGATCAGGTCCCAATTACCTTGACACCTCTTTCCTAGCCTATCCATGAAGTCATGGCTGCCATCGAGGCTCAGAGGTTGCTCAAACAGTCGACAAAACTGAAGAGCCCGCCCGAGAAGAGAAATTGGGACAAGTTTTGCTGGTATCACAAAGATCATGGTCATGACATAAAAGATTGCTTCAAGCTAAAGATTGTCATTGAAAAACTTATCAAGCAGGGTCACCTTGCCGAGTTTGTCCTGCTGATAGACGATGTCGGCCAGATGCCCGAGCTCTTGAGCAACCATAACCCCTCAGTCAAATCAACGTAATCTCTGGAGGAACATCGGGCAGAGGGGACTCACAGTCAGCTAGGACGAGGCATGCTTGGGCATCCCGAGTGCACGTCCTACATGTCCAACCAGTTAATTCCCTACCAACCGTTGTGCTGTCAATTCTCATCTAATGATGCAACAGACCTGCAGTGCCCCCACGACGATCCGCTGGTAGTGACGCTCTCTATAGCCAAATACATGGTAAAGAGGGTATTAGTGGACATAGAAAGATCCTCAGATATTCTAGGCCTTTGTTCAGTTTGGTACATCAAGAGATCAGCTTCGACCGGTGGCCACTCCTTTGGTAGGGTTCAATGGATCTAGCACACAACCGCTCGATAATTTCGAGCTTCCAGTTCTTGTGGGGACCTATCCCCAATAGGACTCCATACTTTCAAAGTTTATGGTGGTAGAAGCCCCATCCACCAACAATGTCATCCTAGGGACACCGACACTCAACAAAACCAAGGTGGTTGTGTCAACCTATAGCCTGATAATCAAGTTCCCAACCCCCTAGGGTCTGGGAAGCTTAGGTGGGGATCAAGCAACTGCTCGAATCTATTATGTCAACTCCCTGCGTAGGGAGGTAATCATAAAAATGTTGAACGTCCAGGAGATGGACCCGAGGGACGTAAAGGATGGAGCAGGCCCAGTAGAGGAACTGGAGCATGTGGCACTTACCCCAAGCTCCCCGATCGGATCGTTAGTATTGGCACTCTCTTGGAACTAGGCTTTAGGGAAATGTTGATCCAATTCTTTAAAGAGAGCCAGGACGTCATCGCCTGGTGCCATGAAGACATGCCTGGGATGGACCCCTTGGTCATGTCCCACCATCTCAACATTGACCCAAACTCCCAACCGGTCAAGCAGAAGAGGAGAGGCATGGCTTCCGAAAGGTAGGAGGTAGTACACAAGGAAGTCAGGAAACTTTTTAAAGCGAAGTCCATTAGGAAAGTGCAGTATCCCGACTGGTTGGCCAATGTGGTGTTGGTCAAGAAGAGAAACAAAAAGTGGAGGATGTGCGTGGACTTTACCTACCTGAACAAAGCTTGTCCCAAGGACTGCTATCCCCTGCCTAGGATAGACCTCTTGGTAGACTCTATGGTCAATCATTCACTTCTCTCCTTCATGGATGCCTACTCGGGATACAATCAGATTAGCATGTATCCCGGGGACGAAGAGAAGACTTCTTTCATCACAGACCAGGGGACATACTGCTACAAAGTAATGCCTTTGGCCTCAAAAATGCTGGGGCAAATTATCAGTGCCTAGTCAATTGCATGTTCAAAGATTTGATTGGGAAATCAATGAAGGTATATGTTGACGACCTCCTGGTCAAAAGTCAGGACGAGTCCAACCATCTCGAGCACTTGGCTGGGGCATTTAGCATTGCAAGAAAATTCCAAATGAGGTTGAACCCAGCCAAATGCACATTTGGAGTCTTGTCCAAGAAATTCCTAGGGCACCTAGTCAGTAAAGGGGGAATTGAGGTGAACTACAAAAAAATCCAAGCAATCATCAACATGTGGTCACCCAGGTCGACGAAGGAAATTCAAAGCTTGGCCGGACGGGTGACGATACTGAACACATTTGTATCTTGAGAAACCGACCGAAGCCTGCCATTCTTTAAAATCCTCTGAAAAGCTTTCCAATGATCAGAAGAGTGTGAAGAGGCATTTCGGGACCTCAAAAAATACCTGACATCGCCTCTTCTGCTCTCAACGTCCATACCAAAAGAGGAGATATTCTCATACTTGGGAGTGTCATCCTCGGCGGTGAGTTCAGCAATGATCAGAGAGGAGCATGGGATACAGTACTTGATCTACTACATAAGCCAGGCACTGCAGGGGACAGAAACTCGATACTACCGCATCGAGAAGCTCGACTTCACCCTTATCACCTCTACTCGAAGACTCTACCCATACTTTCAGGCCCATGCCATTGTGGTTCTAAAAGATTAGCTACTGCGCCGGATTCTTAGTCGGCCTAAAACATCCAGGAGACTCATTAAGTAGGCATTGGGGTTAAAGGAATTTAATTTGGTCTACAGACCCTGGACGAAAATCAAAGGTCGGTCTTTGGAATAGTACAATTCCTTGCAATGTACCACAGCTTTCCACACTTGAAACAACCTCCGTCACTCGGTGGTGGGGAAGTAAGCAGTGCCTGAGGTTACGGTCCTCGCTGTTGATATTGGTGGGGTCGAGGATAGCTTGACTGAGGCTTCCTTGTTCCATCCCAGGTTCTCTTGTTTCCTTGGAAATTTCCTTAAGGTCTCCAAATCTGAGCATTCCTTAGTAGTTGGGTCTGGAAAAATTTTGCGACTGAAATCTTCTTGATGACTGAGGTCGATTCATCTATGGTCCTTGTGCTGGATAAGCATCCTTCTCTAGTCCTGCAGCAAATCTGACATTTTCCTCAAATAACTGATTCAGATAACCAACCATCATATGTCTAAGGTGGAGGTTCAATCCTTGATGAAATCTCTTCACCTTCTTCTATGGAGTGTCAATCACATATTGAGTAAAACAAGATAAACGCTTGAACTGTGTTTTATATTCTCGCATAGTCCATCCTCCCTCGACCAAATTGAGGAGGAAGTACTTTTCCAGAAACCTTTCCCAAAATATCCCCCAAGGCATTCTCCTTGCAACTTTAACTCCCATTGTAGCTCTTTCGGCTTCCTACTAATCTGTGACAGCGTAAGTCAACTGAAATGTGGCAAGGCGATGCTTATCTTGCTCAGTACATTCCAAAACTTCAAAAATCAGTTCCATTTCCCATATCCACTGTTCTGTCTTCCATGACTCCGTTAACCCATCAAATTTCTCGGGGCGTAATCCACGGAAATGTTCGAGTAACTTATCACCAATCTGTCTTGGTGCTAGTGGTGCAATGGGTCTCTGATGAGTAGAGTGGTTATACATATCTCCCATATGCTCCATCCTTTGCATGAAGGCTTCAAAATCTCCCGTTGGATCCATACCTTCCAGAATAGGGACTCCCAACTATGCTTGATTCCTTGGTCTAACCATAATGATAATGAGTGTCACCTACAAAAGACCCACTGATTAACTGAAAGTTTTCTCGCAGAAATAAAAATAAGATAGAGCGAGAAGCAGCCAGAACTAACAGTTCTACTATACAACACATATCATTCAAACATATAATCAATATCAAAAGTACTGCTCGTATATCAAAAGATGTACCACATAGTAGACACTAGTTAAAATGTGAACCATATGGGACAAGCCTAAAATAGTATTAAAGTCAGCTATTTACAAAACTACCACTACTGATATCTATACAAGGCTATGGTCGATAGCTATCTCTCAAGCTCCCAAAACTCATGTAGACAACATATCCTAATATAAAACTAGCAAAACTAAATCCGACAGAACCTGACTCAAAAATTGTTAGCGTCCGATCCTACTGGTGGTGCCTCATCCTCTGAAATGATATCCATCTCCTCCAGGGGTGCATCCTCAACTGGTGCGGCAAGATCTCCGACTACCACTCCAATATCCCAAGCCTCAACTACGTCCTTTGCAATCATCGCCTAATTACCAACGTCCATGGCTACTGCAGTAAATCCATCAGCTATGTCCAAAACTCCGAATAATGCAGCCTTTCCCATGACAAATCCAACTGGCTGTCTAAGCATCTCAGCTATCCATCCTACTGGCATATCGGCCATGGCAGCCATATGTACTATCGGTCCAGTGGGTAACTGATGCATAATGGGCATCTCTGGCACAACTACCTCCTTGTCAAGAACATCCTCCTCTACCACCTCCATGATCACGTCTCCTGCTACTACTGCATCATCCCCTCCAATGAATACATCGACCTCAATGGCCTCGGGGTCCTCAGGCTACTACTCTGGCTCTGGCTCTGGCTCTAGCTATGGCTCTGGCTCTGGCTCCTCATTAGGAACATACTTTGGCTCCTCCGAGTCATCCTTCGGCTCATCATCATCGTCATCGTTAGCAGGCTCCTCCTCTGCTGGGTCCTCACCGTCCATCAGCTCCTCCTTTCTATCTCCATCAATATCCTCATCAGGATGCTCATCCTCCGACTCTGGGTCCTCATCTCCCTGAATCGACTCATGCTCTGGAACTGGTATGACGGGTATTGGTGATGGTGGGTGTAGACACCCCAATTTTGACCAAACGTTGAATTAGGGAGAGTGTCACCTCCATATCCGATGATGACAAGGACCGAAAGATTCGAAGTGTTCCAAGCTCTTCAGAAATTTCTCCAAATGCGGTAAAATTTTCACAGAATGAAATACCAGGTGTTTAGGAGAATTCAGGTATAAAACATCACTTTTGGAAAAGATCTTTGAAAATAAGTTTTTTTTATGAAAAAGGATAAAAGAAAAGACCTAAAAAGGGGAATCTCAACAGAAACCGACACATGGCAGTTGTTTGCGGCACTCAGTGAGTGCCGAACGGCAGTCACAGAATGTCGGACCGGCATTTACTGAGTGCTGCCAACAATTTCTGACTGTCGTTTGCTTTAACAGTCCGTATTTTGTGGTATAATACGTATATGTATGCGGATAAAAACAAAAAAACTGATAAAGTAAGGTTGACAAAAATGCGGCAATCAATAATTTGGCGCGGCACTTACTGAGAGCCGCGTGGCAGTCACGGAATGCCGCCACGGCTTTCATGGAGTGCCGCAACGACATCCACTGACTGCCGCAAAGGATTTTTGACTGCCGCCTTCTGCAACAGTCTGTCTATTTTCAGGAAGTACGTATTGTACCACCAAATGAGATATTTACACTTGTCTTTTACTCCGAATTCACTGAGAAAACTTGGTATTTTTGTCTATAAAAGAAGAGGGATCTTCCTTGGGAGAGAAGAGGAAAAAGAGATACAAAAAATATACAAGAGAAGAAGGAGCTACCATTACACTAACATATATTTTGAGAGAGAGTTTAAAAAAAAGAGGGAGAAGAGCTTGGAAGATCTTAAAAAGGAGAGAAGCTTTGAGGATTATTTGGAGGTGATCCTCTAACCATAATTTGTCCAAACCCAACCTATCACCAAAGTCCATACCCAAGCTTAACCATTCACCAAAGCCCGTATCTAGGCCCAATGCCAACTAACCAAAGAGCTATTCCAAGTCCACATCTCAACCCAAAAACCAACTCTAGCTCAAAGTCGAATTCAAAATCAAACCAAGCCCGCAAGCCAAGAATCTTCACCAACCTTGGCATGCCATTATCCATGGCCCTTGGTCACCTTGTCAAAAATGGTCACCTCAAACCCCTGGACCCAAAGCCACTACCAAATCCCTTACCCCGCAAATGTGACCTGTCTTTGTACTATGCCTACCACCAGACCCCTGGCCATATAACTAACTATTGTATAAAACTCTGCCATGATATCCAAAATCTCATTGAGCATAAAATCATCACTCCTTTGCTGAACCCACCGAGTGGCATCTGGCATGACATACAATCTTTTCAATCACAACCATCGCTGAATACTCTCAAGGGATTCGTTGTCTCCATAAGTGCTCAACAACCAACTGGCCTCGACTCAATCAACAGAATCGAAAAAGGCATTGACAATACTCGGTATGAGTCAGAGAAGGGCCATTCGACTGAAAAATGGGCCATAAGGGCAGATGATGTTCCTACAAAGATACAGAAGGAGAATGATGAACCTGAGGAAGATGTTAGTGAGGTAATAGTGTTTGAAAATGCTACTGCTGAATCAAATATGGATGCTCTTGGAGACCTAATAAGTTGAAAATTATCCGTGACATTCCAATTGAGACCAAGTCAAGTCTGGTAGTCGAGTTATGTTAGTTTGGAGTCAAATGTCAAGTCCAGTCGAGTCTTCTGGTCAGTCTATTATCAAGTTTGTTTGCAAGTCTTTGTCAAGTTTATCGAGTCGAGTGATGTAATCCTCCTTCCCTACTAGTTGAATAAAATCTCTTTTTTTTTTATTCAGTGTACTAAGTCGTGAATGTATGGATCATTAAGCCCAAAAAAAAAAAAAAAAAAAAAGTCATTTTTTTTTAAACGATCATGGAAAATACTATGTTAATAATCCCCAAAACAAATTTTGTGCCAAAACCAAGGAGGAGTAGAGAATTTATTAGCTTTACTTTAAGAATTTAAAGATGCTCTTGCTCAATCTTGAAAAGACGAAATTGGAACTTGAAGCTTGCTCACCGTTTCCTTTTCTCAAATACCAAGCCTCAAAGATGAGCCCAACCAGTCTAAAGCCATAAACTTGGTCATTGATGGTAGCCAGACATTTTGAATGAACTGCTTCTTCCAAAAAAAGAAAATAAAAATAAAAATAAAAATAAAAGAAAAAGAAAAAGAGAAAGAAAAAAGCTCGCTAGGATGAAAACCCGAAAAGGCGCCTAGGCAAAAGTTAAGAGCAAAAAAATAAAAAATAATACTAATAATAATAAGATGCGTGTTGATTTCAAAAATCCTAATCCTAGCCAGTCAAAATCATAGAGAGAATAAGGAAGAGAAAGGAAAGGAAAGAGAAAAGAAAAGGCAGAGAATAGATAAGATTGAGAATTCTTGAGCACGTCAAAGTAGATCATTGGCACATGAACTATCTCAAGACTTTGTGTTGTTCTAAAGAAATTGGAAATGAAAAGAGAGATTTGAAAATATCAATTAAGCTCACAATTTTGTGAGAATTGCTAAGAGAGCATAAAACAATGCAAAGATATCCTTGAAAAAAATAAATAATAAAAAATAAATAAAGAGTAATTTGGAGGGCTGATATTACTTTGTAAGTATGATATGAATGAAACGTGATTAACTAGCTAGTGAAAAGGTTAAAAAAAATCAACTATCAAATAAAAAAGGGGAGAAGAAAAGAAAAGAAAGAGAAAAGAGAATAAAAGGAAAAAGTAGTTCATCATGCTACACAAGGGCTACCACAAGTGACATACACCCCCTAGACCCAAATGGCAACATGGCTTGTAAAGCCCACCAATTCTTGAAGCCTAATTCTTTCAATACCTCCAGAGTACTTGAACTACGCATGACCTGATTCCCACTCGGGGATACGTAGGCAACCTATTTGGTTCAGTCACCAACATCGTCATAATATGGTGTGCTCTTTCAGGCCTTGGCCATATTACCTTGGACCTGATTCCTATTCAGGGATAAGTTGAAACTAGGAGCAAACTTGCATTGGCCTAGGACCACATATGTATTGCCAAGCTAGAGGCAAACAAAGTTTTCCAATCAGCATTGGGACATCGCCCTTCAACACCATCACATTCATGATGGTTACCTCTAGATTGGGAGTAAATGCATTGCAAGCATCCTGTACCAACATGTTCTCAAGGCCCTTAAGACTAGGGGGAAACTTCATTTGCTGAAAGCCCCATTTTACCCTAGAAGTAAGCCCCAAGTCTCTTTCAAACTGGGGGCAAACTCTGTTTGCCAAAATGCAAGTTCTCAAGTCACCAAGTCTGTTTTGAAACGCTTTGAAATGGAGTGTCTTTTATTCTATAAGCTAAAACACAAATTTGAAGCATACTCTGTAGACACCCCATTTTGTCGGCTAACAGATTTAGGAGGCCACAAGCATGTCAAACCTCGATGATTAGAAAGATCGGATTTTCAGAGATTGCCTCTAACTCTCAAGAAGTCAAAGAATTTGCAAAAATGACCAAAATGCCCCTAAAAGCCCAAAATTCTCCAGGATTGGCCTAGAATCTCAGAAATCATTCAATGTTGTTCCAAACAAAAAAAAAGGTATTTTAAAAGATGAATATTTGAAATCGTAAGCTCCCAGAGACCCCCGGAAGGTCTCCGTTGACCGGTTTGACCAAGGTTTGACCAAAATCATCCAAAATCACCCAAAAGTTCCGAGATCATTCTAGATCATGTGAAAAGTCTTAAAATATGTTTTAAAAGAAAATCGGACGGAAACGTCAGTCTTTG
Organism: Hydrangea macrophylla; assembly: GCA_033977485.1. NCBI lineage: Eukaryota > Viridiplantae > Streptophyta > Magnoliopsida > Cornales > Hydrangeaceae > Hydrangea > Hydrangea macrophylla. The sequence continues at coordinate 56,661,009 of CM066997.1, read as the reverse complement.
GAGGCCCCCAGAACTTCCCAGAATTTCCTGGAAGTGCACTGTTTGACTGATTTGACTGCAAGTTTGACCAAAAATCAAAGTCTTCTTTTCGACATTGAAATATTTTTATCAAATACTAGAGGTCAATAGCTTTCCAACGGTATATCGCACATAATTTCTGAATCTAAAACGAATTTGTTATGAATTTCTGAAGGTGAAAAATGCGATCAATTCGGCTTTTATCGCGAATACCGCAAAACTTTCCAAAGTGACCCAACTCCAAACTATTTTTTATGGAAAGTAGACCTCAATACCTTTCCAACGGTATATCACAATCTCAATTTGGATTTCGTATGAAGTTTCTGTGAATTTCGGACAAAATAGGACTGTTTCGCGAATTCCGGGAGTTCTGGGGGCCAAAATGCAATTTTTGGTCAACGGGGGAGTTGACTGCCGCGGCGGCACTGGCCCACTACTGCGGTGGCACTCTGAGTGATTTTTCATTTTTTTTGTAATTTTTGGGTTTTAATTCAAATTTTCAACAAATAAAACGACATAGTTTTGATTATTCCGGGATTTTGGACCAATTAGAGACTTTTTAAAACCCAAAATACCTCCCCAAGTTGGCCTATAAAGGACACCCATTTACTTCCATTTAGAGGGGAGCTTGGAAGCCATTAGAGAGAGAGATAGAAAGTTAGGAAGAAATAGAGAGAGAAATCAAGATCTTCTTCTTCAAATCCAAGCCAAATGTGAGTTTTTTTTATTTAGTTTTCTAAAAAATAAACTTTTATTTTCAAGCTTTCAATCCATCTTCTTCATCTTTTTTGAGTTTCCTATGAGTTAGAGAGTGATGTACTCACCCATATACACACATATGAGAGGTTGAATGCTTGTGGTTCCACCATTGAATATCATCTATTGATTTGTTCATTTGCTTGCTTATATACAATGTTCATCTCTTCTTACCTCATTTCTTTTTTTAATTTATTTATTCACTTACTAATTCATCATCATCTAGATGATGACATGATGTTTGAGGTGAGTGAATCCTTATGGATAGTAGCTCTTGACCTCAAAAACATGTTTGATAGATGATGACTATAACTTCAATACCTCCAAGGTATACTTGAAGTTATGTTCAAATAAAAATGAATCTCTCCAATAATATTGGGGGTTCTTGATGATGAGTTTGATGTTGATATTCCAAGAGGTTATAATCTCTATTTGATGTTGAAAATATACTTTCAAAACCTCTATTTCAAAACCCCTCTCAATCCCTCTCATTTTAATTTCAAGAAAGAAAACTCTAGTTTTTCCCTAAATTTTCAAAACAGTGAGTCAAAGTAGTGAGTAATCTGAGTTCAAAGATTTTTCTAGAACTCAATACTCAACATATGGATGCAAGGCCACTTGGAATGTCTTCCTAACTCATTGAAGAACACCCACGATTTTTGGTTTGACTTGGAAGTACTTGAAAATAGTCCATTTGGACCCAAACATTCCTTCCAGACATTCTGCCTCTGCTGTCACAGCAGCTTAGCTAACTTCCAACTTCTTTTTCAGAACACGTTTCCAAAAGAGGTGGTCTTTACTTATTTTTCCATTACACTTCAATGTCTTAGGGAACTTTCTGTATATAATGGGCCACTAAATCATTTTGTTTCATTTTCTAAGATTTTCTAACATTTCAGTTGACAGTACGGACTTTGTTTCTGAGTGACCTCTATTGTTTATATGCTTTCTCTCAATCTGTGATAGTTATTAAGGATTGGCTTTTTGGGTTGTGTTCTAGACACAATAAGGAAGATCTCCATAAAATATCATGCATTGAAAACATTTCTAACCCCTCTTTTCAATTTCCAAAAGATCATGTTACTGTTCTGTCCACTATTTACAGCAAGCACATTTTAACTTTCATCCTTTGATTTGATGCTTATATGCATTTCAAATTAGCTCATGTCTTAGGAAGTAGTTCATACTACATTTGTAAATTTCTCATAATGATTCCATTCATTCATTCATACATATATTAGACTTCTAAGTCATTATAGAAATCCATGAACACAAAGCACACTACAACCTTTACACATTATAGATACATACATTGCATTCATGCAAAGATTTGGGGCTTTTATGAGCCCTAATCTAAGAAGATTATAAGGAATGATCATGATCACACATTCATGCTTCCCCTCGATCTAATCATCCTTTCTCATCCGTCCCGGGGATTGAGAGATCTTCTCTTCTCAAAAAATAACATGCATCATTCTAGCTTGCTAAGCATCTTTGTTTTCTTTGATTTTTTTGTTTCAAGAACAATTCATGTCCCCTTTAGATTAGGAAGTCTTGATTATTTGATACATAATTAGACGATTTTTCCTAGGTTTATTTGTGTGATCTTTCACTTTGCATTGTGTGATATTTGGCCTAGATCTTATGAATGATATCTTATCTTTAGATCTTCCATTTCAAATTTTCTTATGTGATGTAATATACTATCATAGTATTATTTGTCGAACCAAACATAGTATAAGATGATTATTTGGATGCTAATTGAGGCCCGTTGAAAGAAGGGGCGAGTTGAGGGTGTTTTAGTCGCGACAAAGGCTCCTTCCTCTCTCGTACCAAAACCCCGAGCCAAGTTCTTTGGTTATGAAGGGCCGGTGCACTTTATCCATTTGGGTGAGTCAAAATTAGGTTTCTTGGTTCCTTAAAGACCAAGTGGCGACTCTGTATCCATTTTCAATAGACCTTCTTTTCTTCGAAATCAACCTCTTGTTTTCCTTCTAATCAATTTCAAAACAAAGGAAAATCAATTCCGAAACCCCGGAAACAAACAGGAAAAAACCGGGAGTGGACGACGGATTCCGCGTGTCCACAATCTGGCCACTCCACTGGGGATTTTTATTTTAAAACAAAATAATACAGAGGTTTGACTCATAAGAAGCATCCTTAAAATCATCTTTTTACTGTGTCTGGTTTACCGCATTGCACTTTGCATTTTTCCCCTTCGACTGTGTCTGAAATGCGGCGCTGACATTGTTCAGGTCTTACTGTGCCAGGGCACAAGTCACCGTTGATACTGTACCTTCTAAGGTATATCAAAAAGAGTAAAAACCTCAGTACTGTCTCCCTGACGGTATATTGGAACTCTCGTCAACGGACCCTCTTTGACTAAACCCAGCCTTTGCATATAGATTCCTGTAGAACCTTTCATAGGACTGTTCATTTATCTTTTCAGATAGGACAATGTGATATAACTGTTGTATGCCCTGACGGGATTACCTGAGCGGTGTAGACGCTTATGTGGCATAGAACAGAACCTCTTTCTTATGATTCCCAAGGCAATCACTCACATGTGATTACATTGAGTTGACATGTCTAGGTACCATGATAAGGATGTCTGCTCCATGCTCACAAAGATATACACCGCAAACCTTGTTTGTCGGTCCTAAGACATAGGAGTATGAAAACCTGCTAGACAGTATGATCACTATCACCACATGTTAACCAGTTTCTCCCAGAAACTCTGTCCAGATATCCCAGATATAACCATATTAACCAGTTTTTTTCCCACAAACTCTGTCCAAATAACCCAGATATAACCATATCAACCCGTTTCTCCCAGAAACACTGTCCAAATCAACCAAAAATACCCAGTCTCTCCTAAAAGCCTTCATAAAACCCTGGAAACCCCCGTTATCCCTTGGTGATCGTACTGGAAAGTAAGGTTAGCACACTCTGTATGGTTAGGACCTTACTTACTTAACTGCTATATGTTAGAAGTAGGGGCATCATATAGATTAGGGCTTACATCTGCGTGCTTGTCTCATTTGCATATACCATTCATATCGGTCTGCACGCACTGTCTTGGTCGGTCTTACAAGAGTCAGTCCATGTCTGTTAACATCACTATCTTTTGTCTATCTAAAGTCATCACTGTCAAAATCTGATACAAATCCTCTCAAAATCTGTCAAATTCAGTATAGATTCCCGAAGTCAGCAGCTGGGATCCTCGTCGTGGGTCAGGAGTTCAGACAATCGTTTGGTCAGAATCAGTCCGACAGCTTACTTCAGCATGAATCGAGAAGAGTTAGAAAACAAGGTTACCGAGTTGGGAGAAACCATAAGCCAGCAGTCCGACTGCCTAGCCCAAGTTCTGAAGTTCATGGAAGAGTTGAAGCAGCAGCAGTCGCAACCTCCACCTGGGTTTGAACCACCCCTACATGAGAACAACGGGGAGGAAGACTGGTTTCAAGGGGTCCCACCGTTTGTATATGAGAAAAAGCTCCAAGAGAAAATGGATAAGGTTGACAAGCTGGAAAGTGTACTGAGGAGAAGCAAAGGGGTCGATGATTACATGCTAGATCTAGAAGGATTGTTTGAGCCCAACAAATTAAAGCTACCTGAGAACTTCAAGATGCCCGAAATTGATCATTTTGATGGAACTGGGAATCCGAAGAGCCACGTAAAGTTCTGCATAAGTGTTTTCCAATCAATGGGCTGCACCCATGAGCACATTGCAATGTTGTTCCCTCAAACCCTCGCCAAGGCTGCTCTATCCTGGTTTCTAACCTTGGAGGTTTCTAAGACGCGGACTTGGAAAGATATAGTCCAGGTCTTTGTTGATCATTACTCCTATAACCAAGAGCTCGATGTCACCATCCGGGATCTGGAGACTACCCGGCAGAACTTCAATGAGTCCTTCGCTGCGTTCTTGAGCAGATGGAGGAACAAAGTGGCCCAAATGACCCACCGAACGAGCAAAAAGGAACAAGTCCGGATGTTGATCAAGAATCTACTACCGCTGTACCATGAGAAACTCTTCTACCAGTCCATCTCAACATTTGAAGAACTGTTTGAGATTGGGACTAGAATTGAGGATGCAATCAGGGAAGGGAAAATCAAGAATGAAGAATCACAAAGCCAGTCCAAGAGGCCCGACTACTCCCGAAACCCTCCGGATGTCAACTCCCTTAGTAACCAACCCATGGCCTATTCCCCCCAATCATACCAGCTCACAAACCAAACCAGCTCACCTAGCCGCCCTTACCAAAATAGGGTACCCCGTGAATTTTCCAAGCTAGATATCTCTCCCTCCGTAGCCTTAGGCCGCCTGCTAAAAAGGGGACACCTCCAACTCCTTCAGCCTCGTGCCGATCCCCCACCACCTAATTGTGACCTGTCCAAACGATGTGCCTACCACAAAGGCCCAGGCCATGACACCGACCGGTGCATACGTCTCCGCCATGATATCCAAGACCTTATTGACCGAAGAGTCATTGAGCCACCACCCATTCAACCCCATGTCACCTAAGCCCCTGGCCGGTCCTTTCAAATGATCCCCTTCGCTGAGGATTGTTGAAGCTACGCAGTGAGTTGATGGTGTTTGGAACTTCTACTAAAAAAAATAATAATAATAAATGGATCACAAAGACACTCCATTTGAGACCAAGTCGAGTCTGTTCTATATTTTGAATCTATTTCAAGTTTGATCTTGTGGTCGAGTCTGTCTGTCGTCGAGTTGTTGTGAGTTTATATCGAGTGATGTAATCATTCTCTTGTGATGGATGAAGTCTCATTTTGCCTAATCTGATGTGTGTAATCATAAGTGCATGAATCGCCGAACTGAAAATGTCACTTTTCAAATTACCATGGATATTACTCTGCTAATAAATTTTTGTATCAAACAAAAAAGAACCCTAAAAAGGTCAAAGTCAATTTCACGCTGGCCCCGATGAAGAGCCGAGAATTCAATAGTCTTACTTTAAGAATTCAAAGATGCTTTTGCTCAAATCTCGAAAAGACATACTTGAGACTGATTTGGGGCTTGCCCAACACCCTTTCCACAATTTCTACCATTTCAAAGCCTTGGGCCCAACCTAATTGATAGCCATGCGAACCTGTACGGAGTTGGTCCTTGATGATAGCCAAACATTTCAGTGAGTTTCATCTCCACTTTCAAAAAAAAAGAAAAAGCTCGCTAGGTTGAAAACCCGAAAGGGCACCTGGGCTAAAGTTAGAGCTAAAAAGGTGTTGATTTCCAAAATCTGACCCTAGCCAGTCAAAAGGTTGAAGAAAATTTTGATGAAACAAATGAGAAAATTGTATGCTTCAAGGTATGTCATTAGAACGCGCCTAGATCATGTTTCAAAAGGCTCAAAACGACCACAAACAAATTCCGAGAGCTGACATGCACATTCTGGAATTCTAAGATTGCGATTGAAAGATCTCACAAGAATCGACTACATTAAAAAGCAAAATTGACTGGCTAGGTGAAAGTGAAAAGGATCAATCCTCAAAACAAAACAAAAAGAAAAAGAAAAAGAAAAGAAAGGGAGATTGAAACTGAATTCTTTTATTCAAAGCTACCACAAGTGGCTCAAGTTTGAACTTCTTTAACGATTGGTTTGAAAAACCCTCATACCTCAAACCCCTTATTTCAAGCCTTACCTTGAACTACGCTCGACCTAATTCCCGCTCGGGGATACGTAGGCAACCACAACGGTTCGGTCACCCCACCTACCTAAAAATCAACCCGCTTCTTTCCGACCATGGCCCGAACTACGTTGGTCTTGATCCCCTCTCGAGGGTACGTAGGCAGACTTCCAAAAAAAAAAAAAGAAGGATGGCTCGCTAGGTCAAAAATCTGAAAGGACGCCTAGGCAAAAGTTAGAGCTCAATCCAAGGTGAGCAATAACAAAAGAGAGAAAAGAGCTCGCTAGGTCACCTCACTGGTGCCTAGGCAAAAAGTTATGAGCATTTGAGAGATTAAAGTCACGGTCCTTGTCTCAAGCCAGAAAATCACCTTCCACACTAGGGGCAAACTTCGGCTACTCGCCTCATTTGCCTGAATTCTACTATCTACCCTTCATACAAGGGGCAAACTTCGGTCACCTACCTCGTTTGCCCAAAACCTCCAATAAACCATTGTCCAAACTAGGGGCAAAACTTCGGTCACCCACCTCGTTTGCCTATGAATTCCACTTCGTACACCTCAAACTAGGGGCAAACTCTGTTTGCCTAACACGATCCCTTCACACCAAGGGCGAGTTTTCATGTCACCAAGTTGTTTTGAAATTTTTTGAAATGGAGCATCTTTTATTCTAAAAGCTAAGGCACTAATTCAAAGCACTTCTGGGGAGAAGTAGAGAATCGATTAGATCAATATGCAGAAATTTTCAAAAACCAGATTTATCAGAAAAGTGCTGACATATCAAGATGAGGAGTGAACATAAAAGATGAGCGGTACATCATTCATGATGAAGGCACATTGGATCGTGGCAATTTGAGAATTTCATGTCCAAGTCAATCCTTCTTTATTTGAGTCAGTAGTAATCTGATCACAAGTGTGTCACAGACCAAGGTTTCACACAAACTAACCCAACTTTCCTTGTCGTTCCTATTAGGTCCATTTGTTCTGATGGTCTCAAATGTGTGGGTTAAAGGTGATTCCCAATTATATATATAAAAAAAAAAAAAAAAAACTTTGGATATAAGCAGAAGTACCAAACATTATTACTACACCAGTCAAGGTCGCAACATGAGAAGTGTCCCAGGTACGAGTGGCATAAACTCATAAGTGGTTGCAAACTACAAACCGATAGTTGTTTCTCAAGGCGGCTGATCGGAGGAAATATCGCCAACACCAAGAAACTATTGCTGATAAGGTGTGTCGATGAGACGTGTTGTTGAGGTGTTTTAGGGCCCAAAGTCTAGATGTGTTGATGAGGAGTGTTGATAAGATGTGTTTTAGAGCCCAAAGTCTAGATGTGTTGATGAGGAGTGTTGATAAGATGTGTTTTAAGGTTCAAAGTCCAAGTGTGTTGTTGAGGAGGAGCATCAGATGTGTCGAGGAACATCAGAAGAGAGTATTGTTGAAGAGGAGCATCGGGTATGTTAAAGAGTTGAGGAACATTGGATGTGTTGAGGAGCATCAGATTTGTTGGGAAGTATCATTGAAGAGTTGAGGAACATCGGATGTGTTGAGGAGCATCACATTTGTTGAGAAGCAAGAGTTAAGGAACATCGGATGTGTTGAGGAGCATCGGATTTGTTGAGTAGCATCAGAAGAGTTGAAAAGCATCATTAAAAAGTCGAGGAGCATCGCTAAGATTTGAAGAACACCGTTGAGAATCAAGAAGCATTGAGAAGCACCGTCAAATATTTGAGGAACAACATAAGCGCCGTCGAGAATCGAGGATCTTCATTGAAATTTGAGAAGCACCATTGAGACTTTGAGAGTCACCAGGTCCATAGTATCACGATTAAGGGGAACACGAGTCAAGTCTAGAGAGTCACTTCACCCAACACAACAAATTGGCCGTAACATGACACATAGCCCATCGGTCGCAGCACACACAAATCACAAAGCCCACTAGGAGTGGCAAACACACCATAAGCGTCCTTTTGAGCACCACAGTATCACTTTGAGCACCACGCTCTTCCTTGAGTAAGACCTCCAGGTCGAGCTCCCTCACAAGTCTATTAGTCATAGCGAAGCGTAGATCACCAAGCCCACTGAGAGTGGAAAATACACTGAACACATGTATTAGGACCACAAGCGTTTTAGAACACCATACAGGCACGACACAAGTCCACTCGGAGTGGTACACCCCACAGCACCAGTTCATACTAGGATCAGAACACTAGGCATGATAGGACTCATGACAAAATTCATATCACATTCATGCATAGCATATCACTCTTATAGCATAGCATCCGCCTGATTGTTGTGTATGTGCATGTGTGATTTGTTCCTTTGTGCCCTGAACTATGTCCTGGTCTGATTCCCCTTGGGATACGTAGGCAGCTCACGCAGAGCGCGACCAGCACTAGCCTCAGCATCATTGCATCTTTTGCAACGCTTTTATCCTAAATCTATAGCCTCCAAAAAGACTTGTCTCTTTAAAGCTTTGGCACTCGCTTGCGACATGCGTTGCTTCGCAAGTTCATGCCAAAGAGGGGCAAACTGTAGACACCCCATTTTGTCGGATAACAGATTTAGGAGGCCACAAGCATGTCAAACCTCGATAATTAGAAAGATCGGATTTTCAGAGATTGCCTCTAACTCTCAAGAAGTCAAAGAATTTGCAAAAATGACCAAAATGCCCCTAAAAGCCCAAAATTCTCCAGGATTGGCCTAGAATCTCAGAAATCATTTGATGTTGTTCCAAACAAAAAAAAAGGTATTTTAAAAGATGAAAATTTGAAATCGTAAGCTCTCAGAGACCCCGGAAGTCCCGGAAGGTCTCCGTTGACCGGTTTGACCAAGGTATGACCAAGGTTTGACCAAAATCATCCAAATTCACCCAAAAGTTCCGAGATCATTTTAGATCATGTGAAAAGTCTTAAAATGTGTTTTAAAAGAAAATCGGACGGAAACGTCAGTCTTTGGAGGCCCCCAGAACTTCCCGGAATTTCCTGGAAGTGCACTGTTTGACTGATTTGACTGCAAGTTTGACCAAAAATCAAAGTCTTCTTTTCGACATTATAATATTTTTATCAAATACTAGAGGTCAATAGCTTTCCAACAGTATATCGTACATAATTTCTGGATCTAAAACGAATTTGTTATGAATTTCTGAAGGTGAAAATGCGATTAATTCGGCTTTTAACGCGAATACCGCAAAACTTTCCAAAGTGACCCAACTCCAAACTATTTTTTATGTAAATTAGACCTCAATACCTTTCCAACGGTATATCACAATCTCAATTTGGATTTCGTATGAAGTTTCTGTGAATTTCGGACGAAATAGGGTCGTTTCGCGAATTCCGGGAGTTCTGGGGGCCAAAATGCAATTTTTGGTCAACGGGGGAGTTGACTGCCGCAGCAGCACTGGCCCACTACTGCGGAGGCACTGGCCAAGTGCCGCGGCGGCACTCTGAGTGATTTTTCATTTTTTTTGTAATTTTTGGTTAATTTTTGGGTTTTAATTCAAATTTTCAACAAATAAAACGACATAGTTTTGATTATTCCGGGATTTTGGACCAATTAGAGACTTTTTAAAACCCAAAATACCTCCCCAAGTTGGCCTATAAAGGACACCCATTTACTTCCATTTAGAGGGGAGCTTGGAAGCCATTAGAGAGAGATATAGAAAGTTAGGATGAAATAGAGAGAGAAATCAAGATCTTCTTCTTCAAATCCAAGCCAAATGTGAGTTTTTTTTTATTTAGTTTTCTAAAAACTAAACTTTTATTTTCAAGCTTTCAATCCATCTTCTTCATCTTCTTTGAGTTTCCTATGAGTTAGAGAGTGATGTACTCACCCATATACACACATATGAGAGGTTGAATGCTTGTGGTTCCACCATTGAATATCATCTATTGATTTGTTCATTTGCTTGCTTATATACAATGTTCATCTCTTCTTACCTCATTTCTTTTTTTAATTTATTTATTCACTTACTAGTTCATCATCATCTAGATGATGACATGAAGTTTGAGGTGAGTGAATCCTTATGGATAGTAGCTCTTGACCTCAAAAACATGTTTGATAGATGATGACTATAACTTCAATACCTCCAAGGTATACTTGAAGTTATGTTCAAATAAAAATGAATCTCTCCAATAATATTGGGGGTTCTTGATGATGAGTTTGATGTTGATATTCCAAGAGGTTATAATCTCTATTTGATGTTGAAAATATACTTTCAAAACCTCTATTTCAAAACCCCTCTCAATCCCTCTCATTTTAATTTCAAGAAAGAAAACTCTAGTTTTTCCCTAAATTTTCAAAACAGTGAGTCAAAGCAGTGAGTAATCTGAGTTCAAAGATTTTTCTAGAACTCAATACTCAACATATGGATGCAAGGCAATTTGGAATGTCTTCCTAACTCATTGGAGAACACCCATGATTTTTGGTTTGACTTGGAAGTACTTGAAAATAGTCCATTTGGACCCAAACATTCCTTCCAGACATTCTGCCTCTGCTGTCACAGCAGCTTAGCTAACTTCCAACTTCTTTTTCAGAAAACGTTTCCAAAAAAGGTGGTCTTTACTTATTTTTCCATTACACTTCAATGTCTTAGGGAACTTTCTGTATATAATGGGCCTCTAAATCATTTTGTTTCATTTTCTAAGATTTTCTAACATTTCAGTCGACAGTACGGACTCTATTTCTGAGTGACCTCTATTGTTTATATGCTTTCTCTCAATCTGTGATAGTTATTAAGGATTGGTTTTTTGGGTTGTGTTCTAGACACAATAAGGAAGATCTCCATAAAATATCATTCATTGAAAACATTTCTAACCCCTCTTTTCAATTTCCAAAAGATCATGTTACTGTTCTGTCCACTATTTACAGCAAGCACATTTTAACTTTCATCCTTTGATTTGATGCTTATATGCATTTCAAATTAGCTCATGTCTTAGGAAGTAGTTCATACTACATTTGTAAATTTCTCATAATGATTCCATTCATTCATTCATACATATATTAGACTTCTAAGTCATTATAGAAATCCATGAACACAAAGCACACTACAACCTTTACACATTATAGATACATACATTGCATTCATGCAAAGATTTGGGGCTTTTATGAGTCCTAATCTAAGAAGATTATAAGGAATGATCATGATCACACATTCATGCTTCCCCTCGATCTAATCATCCTTTCTCATCCGTCCCGGGGATTGAGAGATCTTCTCTTCTCAAAAAATAACATGCATCATTCTAGCTTGCTAAGCATCTTTGTTTTCTTTGATTTTTTTGTTTCAAGAACAATTCATGTCCCCTTTAGATTAGGAAGTCTTGATTATTTGATACATGATTAGACGATTTTTCCTAGGTTTATTTGTGTGATCTTTCACTTTGCATTGTGTGATATTTGGCCTAGATCTTATGAATGATATCTTATCTTTAGATCTTCCATTTCAAATTTTCTTATGTGATGTAATATACTATCATAGTATTATTTGTCGAACCAAACATAGTATAAGATGATTATTTGGATGCTAATTGAGGCCCGTTGAAAGACGGGGCGAGTTGAGGGTGTTTTAGTCGCGACAAAGGCTCCTTCCTCTCTCGTATCAAAACCCCGAGCCAAGTTCTTTGGTTATGAAGGGCCGGTGCCCTTTGTCCATTTGGGTGAGTCAAAATTAGGTTTCTTGGTTACTTAAAGACCAAGTGGCCACTCTGTATCTGTTTTCAACACACCTTCTTTTCTTCGAAATCAACCTCTTGTTTTCTTTCAAATCAATTTCAAAACAAAGGAAAATTAATTCCGAAACCCCGAAAACAAACAGGAAAAAACCGGGAGTGGACGACGGATTCCGCGTGTCCACATACTCTAGGTAGGCAAAGAATTCAGTAAAGGGGAAGTTTTCAAAGTTTTGATTTATCAGCAAAGTAATACCATTTGTAAGATGATGAATAAATGAAAGGTGAGATGATACAATTACTCACAATGAAAGCACACTGATTCATAATGAATGAAGAGTTTGAGTCAGTCATTTTGAGTAACTGGCTTTGTCAGGTCTGTCGTCCTTTGATGAGTCAATAAATGTTCTCAAATATGTGGGTTTAAGATGATGAATAAAGATTTGAAAAGTCTTCATGAGCATCCCAAGAGCAGTACAAGCAGAGGTTTCGAACACTATCACGGCATAAAGTGGCGATATAAGAAGAGTCCAAGACTAGGGGCAAAGGTGACTTCCCTCTTTTGACAGAATCGATGTGTTTCTTCCAAAGGTCCGCGAATGCAGAAAATCATTCTTTATATCAGCTCTGTTCAAATTCTTTAAGTCTTGTTTAGGAAATAAATTGAATTGAGTCTGATCGACTCATGATTTTAGAAAATGAAATTGAATTGAGTCTGATTGACTCCTAATAAGTGGAACTCGAACTTGACTTGAGTCAAAATGACTTCGAATTTGGTGAAATTGAATTTGTTTAAGTCTAACTAACTCCTAAAAGTGAAACAAATGGAGTCTGATTAACTCTTGATTTTGAAAAAGTTGAATTGATTTGAGTCTGATTAACCCCTGATTTAATAAATTGAACTGAATTGAATTGATTTGAGTCCGATAGACTCTCGATTTTTTTGAATTAAATTGCAACATAAGTCCTTGCGAAGCCGTTGATCTCTGCTTTTGCAACATAAGTCCCCGAAAGGGCTGTTGATTGTCGCTTTTACAACATAAATCCTTGCGAGGCTATTGATCTCTGCTATTGTAACATAAGTCCCCAAAAGGGCTGTTGATTGTCGCTTTTGCAACATAAGTCCTTGCGAGATTGTTGATCTCTGCTATTGCAACATAAGTCCCCAAAAGGGCTGTTGATTGTCGCTTTTGCAACATAAGTCCTTGCGAAGCTGTTGATCTTTGCTATTGCAACATAAGTCCCCAAAAGGGCTGTTGATTGTCGCTTTCGCAACATAAGTCCTTGAAAGGCTGCTGACCATCGTTCCTACTTATAAGCCTTTGAGTGGCTATTGACCAATATCTTACCATGTTGTTTAGAGCTTCTCTAAGCGTTAGTCCTCAATGGCAGCTTCTCCAAGCGTTAGTCCTCAATGGTAGCATTATCAGTGTTAGTCCTCAATGGCAACCTTGCATTAGTCCTCAATGGCAGCATCATTGGTGTTAGTCCTCAATGGCAACCTTGCATTAGTCCTCAATGGCAGCATTATATGTGTTAGTCCTCAATGGCAATCTTGCATTAGTCCTCAATGGCAGCATCATTTGTGTTAGGCCTCAATGGCAACCCTCATTAGTCCTCAAATGGCAATTTCTGTTAGTCCTCAATGGCAACCTTGCATTAGTCCTCAATAGCAGCATTATATGTGTTAGTCCTCAATGGCAACCTTGCATTAGTCCTTAATGGCAGCATTATATGTATTAGTCCTCAATGGCAACCTTGCCTTAGTCCTCAATGGCAGCATCATTTGTGTTAGTCCTCAATGGCAACCTTGTATTAGTCTTCAATGGCAGCATCATTTGTGTTGGTCCTCAATGGCATATGCATTAGTACTTAATGGCAGCATCATTTGTGTCAACCCTCGTCTTTCAGTACATTTCCTGATTTGGCATCGAAGTATAAGACACAAAGCGCATCTCAGTCGATCAGATGATCCTCGAAAGACACCGGAGTATAAGACGCAAAGCGCATCTCAGTCTTTCAGCACATTTCCTGATTCGGCGCCGGAGTATAAGACGCAAAGCGCATCTCAGTCGATCAGATGATCCTCGAAAGACACCGGAGTATAAGACGCAAAGCGCATCTCAGTCTTTCAGCACATTTCCTGATTCGGCACCGGAGTATAAGACGCAAAGCGCATCTCAGTCGATCAGATGATCCTCAAAAGACACCGGAGTATAAGACGCAAAGCGCATCTCAGTCTTTCAACACATTTCCTGATTCGGCACCGGCGTACAAGACGCAAAGCGCATCTCAGTCGATCAGATGATCCTCGAAAGACACCGGAGTATAAGACGCAAAGCGCATCTCAGTCTTTCAGCACATTTCCTGATTCGGCACCGGAGTATAAGACGCAAAGCACATCTCAGTCGATCAGATGATCCTCGAAAGACACCGGAGTATAAGATGCAAAGCGCATCTCAGTCGATCAGATGATCCTCGAAAGACACCGGAGTATAAGACGCAAAGCGCATCTCAGTCTTTCAGCACATTTCCTGATTCGGCACCGGAGTCTAAGACGCAAATCGCATCTCAGTCGATCAGATGATCCTCGAAAGACACCGGAGTATAAGACGCAAAGCGCATCTCAGTCTTTCAGCACATTTCCTAATTCGGCACCGGAGTCTAAGACGCAAAGCGCATCTTAGTCGATCAGATGATCCTCAAAAGACACCGGAGTATAAGACGCAAAGCGCATCTCAGCCTTTCAACACATTTCCTGATTCGGCACCGGTGTCTAAGACGCAAAGTGCATCTCAGTCGATCAGATGATCCTTAAAAGACACCGAAGTATAAGACGCAAAGTGCATCTCAGTCCTTCGGCACATTTCCTGATTCGGCACCGAAGTCTAAGACGCAAAGCGCATCTCAGTCGATCAGATGATCCTCAAAAGACACCGGAGTATAAGACGCAAAGTGCATCTCAGTCATTCAGCACATTTCCTGATTCGGCACCGGAGTCTAAGACGCAAAGCGCATCTCAGTCGATTAGATGACTCTTAAAGAATGTCGGGAGATCAAGCACAGGAAGCGCTTCTATGACGGTTGTGACTTTCCCAGAATAAAATGACATCATAAGCAGAATGGCATAGGGTGCATTTTTTTGCTGAGACATTATATGGAGTACGAGACTGCTTGAGCACGTGCATCACGATAAGATAGGTGCATTCATCCATATGACTATTTACGCTTGTGTATGTTTGACCCTTGCCCGAACTACGTCTTGGTCTGATTCCTGAATGGATACATAGGCAGCTCATCATCGAGCACGACCAGCGTGAACCATTGTCGCGCGCATGTTCTCGTTTTGCAACGCAATTTGTTTTTTCCTTTAATCCGACAGTTTGGTCAAAGGCCTGTCTTCACACAGGCTTCGACGTTCGTTTGCGGTTCGCGTTGCCCCACAAGCTCCGTCGAAGAGGGGCAAACTGTAGACACCCCAATTTTAACCAAACGTTGAATTAGGGAGAGTGTCACCTCCATATCCGATGATGACAAGGACCGAAAGATTCGAAGTGTTCCAAGCTCTTCAGAAAGTTCTCCAAACGCGGTAAAATTTATACAGAATGAAATACCATGTGTTTAGGAGAATTCAGGTATAAAACATCACTTTTAGAAAAGATCTTCGAAAATAAGTTTTTTTAAGAAAAAGGAGAAAAGAAAAGACCTAAAAAGGGGAAGTTCAACAGAAACCGGCATACGGCAGTTGTTTGCGGCACTCAGTGAGTGCCGAACGGCAGTCACAGAATGCCGGACCGGCATTTACTGAGTGTCGCCGACAATTTCTGACTGCCGTTTGCTTTAATAGTCCGTATTTTGTGGTACAATACGTATATGTATGCGGATAAAAACAAAAAACTGATAAAGTAAGGTTGACAAAAATGCGGCAATCAATAATTTGGCACAGCACTTACTGAGAGCCGCGCGGCAGTCACGGAATGCCGCCACGGCTTTCACGGAGTGCCGCAACGGCATCCACTGACGATTTTTGACTGTCGCCTTCCGCAGCAGTCTGTCTATTTTCAGGAAGTACGTATTATACCACCAAATGAGATATTTACACCTGTCTTTTACTCCGAATTCACTGAGAAAACTTGATATTTTTGTCTATAAAAGAAGAGGGATCTTCCTTGGGAGAGAAGAGGAGAAAGAGATACAAAAAATATACAAGAGAAGAAGGAGCTACCATTACACTAACATATATTTTGAGAGAGAGTTTAAAAAAAAGAGGGAGAAGAGCTTGGAAGATCTTCAAAAGGAGAGAAGCTTTGAGGATTATTTGGAGGTGATCCTCTAACCAAAATTTGTTTTTCTTCATCCTTTTGAATTTTTTTTGGTCTTTTGATTAACCTTTTTTTAGAAGTTTTATTAGGGAACTTGCAAACTTTAATTGCCTTTTTCTTTTAGTTCTTTCTTTTCTTTCTTTTGTTTATACTTCTATCTCTTGAGATTCTTGGAAGTCTTCCATACTTCACTTGAATCTCATGAGTTGGATCCTTTGATTCCATATAAGCTTATGCTTCACATGGGAGTCAAAGTTTGATTATCACTTCATTTTATAAGCAAATAAATGGATCCAAGTCCATACTTATGACTTGGGTCCTCTACCTTGATGTTTCATGGAATCCTTTCTATATTCCTTTGAGACTCATGAGTATTAGTCATATCTTCATCTCCAATGACCAACAAATGGTAGGAGAAAGTAGTTTTGAGTCTAAGCCCATCTCCATGGTTTAGATTCATTATCTTGAGATTTCATGAAGTCTATTCATACTTCATTTGAAATCTACAAATATAAAGGTCTTTAGCCTCCAATGACCATCAAATGGTAGGAGAAAATGGTTTAGTTTAAGTCCAACTTCATGGTTTAATAGTCGGGGTTAACAAATAAAAGTTGAACTTGACAATGAAATAGTGGATTCATAAACCGGTTTTGATCAAAGATTTTTAGTTTGAAATCTAACCGTTGGAATCAGGTGAAACCAATGGGAAAATGTCACTAATTCAAAGTTCCATCGCTGTAATTTTTGTTTTAAGGAGATTTCATGTTTAAAGTGGTTAGGTCATGAGTTTTGTGAAGTCACTACAATCTGTCCAGAGTTTCAGAACAGTAACACTCTTTTGAAATAAGTAAATCAGAACCTTAATATACTATTTGTGACCCAAAATAATTTTTTCTAAGTATATTAATGTGTTAGGAAGTCACCCTAAAAAGAACAAAGCATTTCTAATTTTTTTGCTATTTTTAAAAAATCGTGCAAGAACTCTGGACAGAAGGTTGTAGAATGCTGAGTGATGTCTGGTTTTTGTCCAATTCCCAGAGATCCAACCGTTGGAACTTTGATTTCTTTTTTGGGTTAAAAACTAGACACACAGAGGCATCTTGTGTCCAATATTCATCAAGATCAAACCACGGAAACCATGCTTTTTATTTCTTTAAAATTGTGATCTGCTCTCAGCAATTTTCAGAATTCTGCAATAGTTATAACCAATCTTATGAATAATGGCTAAGATGATATTTTCATGAGTTAAGGGTCAAACCATGTCTCAATAATGATTAATTAAGCTTGAATTCAAATTTTAAGCGATCTAAATGATTAAGTATTTCATAATTTATTTTTGTTCATGAACATATTCATCCATATGGCTTGACACTTGCAATTAGGATTTATTTGCTTTAGATTCAATTGCATTTGATAGATTTAAGTTAGAAATGTAGGATCGTTATTTCTAACTTTATATCTTGTATATCATGTGGACTAACCCTTTGTTTTGTAGCGCTATTAAGGTATGACTTCTTGAATTCCTCTTTAGTTTATTTTAATTTATTGATTTTATCGATTTTTCAACCTCATGCGCGATACATTAGAATTAAGATTTTGCCTTACATGTATATATGTGGATTAGAGACTCTTTTCCTAGGTTGTACTTAATCACATGCATTGGACGTTTAATATTCGCGGCTGGATCCCGGGTAAGTTCTCTTGTTCTTTATTACATATCATATTGCTTGCTACTTGAATTACGTGGCTTTTGAATGATATTTTGTAAATTGATAATTTTACACCATTTTGACATGTTTGTGTAATATATACGTATATCTATGTATTAGTTGAGGGCATGCATAGATTAATAATTCAATTAAAAGGATGTTAAGTAGAGGCCTATCGCGAGATAGGATGAGAGAGGGTGTTTTAGTCCAACGGGCTCCTTCCTCTCTCATTCCATAATCCCCGGACCTAGTTAATCTTTGGTTTCGCAAAAGATCAGTTTTCTTTTGAAATGGTTTCTTAATTTTTCCTTTTAAAAATTAAGTGGCGACTCATTTGTTTTGAATTTGAAATTTAAAAGAACTTTAAAAGAAAAGGCTGTGGGTAAAAGAAAAATTGTGATATCCACAGTGGGGCTATAGGTCCTGGTGCAGCTGCAACCTCTAGTGGATTAGGCCCGGCTAATATCGCTCGTAACTCAATCTCATCTACCTCCGGCTTACTCTGAATCAATCTAGCCATCTCTTGGTATATGGTTGCTCGAGTCATAGCATAGTGATATGCATCTATACGTATCTCTGTCGGGTGCGTTGTGGCCACAACATAGAGAGAAGTCCACATCCTCTCCTCCAAGTAATGACTAGTTGTCTGGAAAATGTGGCTCTGATATATCCCTTGTATGGCTAGCTCCACTGTATCGCCATGAATAACATGTCCGCTAAAAGAGTCATCTACGAACAGGTGGAAATCTGGATCCATGCAAACCTGCAAAGGAAACTATCTATCGTCAGGAAGACGAACATATCTTAAACTCATATCTCATCTCAAGAAATCTTAAATGCTAGAACTAGATGGTGTGGAACTATTAGTGAACGAAAGTATCACAACCTAGAGCTCTGACACCAAAAATATTGTCACGCCCGGAGCAGCGAAAATAGAGAAAAATAAATTTCATTTTTGGGTCCATAGGGAATGACGGGTGAAAGTCACTAATTATCCACACCACACGGTATTAGTCCAAAACAAGAATAGCAAACAACTGAATATAACAGTTTTATCTATTACAAACATCAAAGTGATCCTCAAGATCACAACAGGTCTAGAGACAATATACACCCAAGTACCCATTAACTAATAAAGTTTGAAAGAACAACAGAAATATAAACAAATTAACTATCTTCAGATCATCATCTGGCATAAGGGTAGTCGTTGGAGTAACAGCCCTTTCCAGCATAACCGGCATCAGCGGGGCCATCCTCTACATAATCCTCTTCTGAATAGTAGCCATCGTCGTATGCTCTATTATCTGAATTAAAAGCGGCAGGGTAGTTGGACAGGGAATGTCCAGGAAATAATGGCCGTCAGCTTACTGAGAGCTGAGTGAATAGAAACTCACAGGGTATCAATGATATTATGTAATAACAAGTTATTGGAGTGTCTAAGATATAGTGTTTCAATAGTTTCTTCCTCTGTATTTCAACATCGTTACTCAACCCTTATCTTCTTGTTAATAAAACTCAGCACAATGCTAACTCTTGGAACAAACTTGATTGTACAACTCCTGGATACACCAATGCTCTGTCTACCGCGTCACCGCAAGTCATAGATATCTTTTACTGCATAACACTGCAAGTCATAGAGGTCATCTACTATGTACACCACAAGATGTAGATAATATATTAGTCCATTCCCGGCATTTAAGAACATATGCATAGTCCACCACATGTCAGGGATTTTACACTTCAAGCATCGACACATCAATTCTATCGCCACGTCCTATCGTCCTATCACGTCACCACAAGTTATGGACACATACGTCTATCCACAGTGTACACCGCAAGTCGTAGATACTATATTACCGTAAACCATAGACACACACATCCATCCACCGCGTACTTATGATCAAGGTTCACCGCATGTCATAGACACATTCGTCTGTCTACCGCGTACTTATGATCAAGGTTCACCACATGTCATGGACAGAATGTCAGTCTACCATATACTTATGATCAAGGTATAATGAATGTCATAGATATATTCGTCTGTGTACCACGTACTTATGATCAAGCAATATGCATCCTTGTTCTCTTTCCAGAACTTATCAAACCTACCTAAGTTCGTACTACTAACGATTACATGACAGCACCTTTTGTGGCTAGACTACTCTGATTAAATTGATTGGATATCAAACTCGTATAGGATCTGCATAGTATCTAACATCATCATGTTAATACATTATTCTTAATCATACATATATTTGTAGTCACATTATCCCCTGATCAACATAAAGTCATATAATAGAAGTCCGAATAGAAAATCGAACATTCGAACCTCCTATAATATAAACCAAAGAAATAATCGATGTTCTACAAAGTTCGATCGATTGAAACCACTTTGATCGATTAAGGAAAAGTAATGTTCAAGCGATCGAAGTTGCTTCGATCGATTAAACCTTTGATCGATTGAACTCAGTTCAATCGTTCGAGAGTCGTCTTCTCCAGTAGATTCGTAAAATAGCAAATATAAATGTCTTACGGACATGTTATGATAACTAAACATCACTAGAAGCTTGTAAACATTATATTAAAGAAACCAAGTGAGTAAAAACTCACCTAGGGTGGGTTTGGCTTGAGCTTCAAGCTTGAGCACCTCCTCCTCGATCTTTGTTTCTCTCTTTGTCTCCATCTTCTTCTTTCTTCTTCCTTCTGGTTCTCTTCTCTCTCTCTCTCTCTCTCTCTCTCTCTCTCTCTCTCTCTCTTACTATGTGTGTGTATATATATATATGGATGTGTATGTATATATATCCACCTCTGTCTCTCTATCTCACAAAGCTTGGGCACCAACAAAACCTCATATACACAAATACCAAACATATATATAAAGGGGGAGGGGTATAGGTGGCAATCCTACCCCTGATGATTACAGGTTTAATCGATCAAAAGTAGTTCGATCGCTCGAGAGAAGATCGTTCAGGTTTGATCGATTGAAGTAGGGACCACATATTAAATTTATGTCGGTAGGGTTTCGTTCAATTGAAGAATGTTCGATCGCTGAACTTTTGAATGGTCGATCGCTCGAGAGTACTTCGATCAGTTGAAGATAAAATTTTAAGTATGAACAAGGGAATATATAGAAACTCTGTATAATAAATAATTATTGAAAATACAGGGTATTACAGATCTAAAGGGGACTTATGGATGGCATTTTTATGATCCGAGAGAACAAAAAGTGTTTGTCAATACAAATGTTGTTTTCTTGGAGGTTGATTATATCATGAATCATAAACCTAAGGGAAGGGTAGATCTTAAAGAGATAGAAGGAGAGTCCTTAGTCCTACCCGTAGTTAATAACAATGTAAGATAAGAAAATACTACTTCTTCATCCATTTCTGCACCGGTACCTCATCGTAGTGGGAGAATTATCTAGCCTGACAATACATGTTCTTGGGAGAAGTTTTTGAAGCAGTCTCCATAGAATCTAAATATGATCCTACCATGTATGAAGAGCCAATGGCTGATATTGATTCAGCTCATTGGATTAAAGCTATGAAGGATGAATTGGAATCTATGGATTCTAATTAGGTCTAGGATCTTGTAAAACTTCCTACCAATATTAAACTACCCATTAGCTATAAGTGGGTCTATAAGAGGAAAAGAGGATCTGATGGGAAGGTTGTGACCTTCAAGGTAAGGCTTGTAGCTAAAGGTTATACTCAAAGAGAGGGCATTGACTATGAGGAAACCTTCTCGCTGGTAGCCATGGTCAAGTCCATTAGAATACTCTTATCCATTACGACATGCCTAGATTATGAGATCTGGCAGATGGACATCAAGACTACATTCCTGAATGGCAATCATGAGAAGGACATCTGTATACAGCAACCAAAAGGGTTCATAGCTGGTGGGAAAGTTAACTTGGTATGTAAGTTGCAAAAGTCTATTTATGGGCTTAAGCAAGCATTGAGGAGTTAGAACATTCGTTTTGACCGAGCGGTTAAGTCATTTGGTTTCATACAGAATATGGATGAGCCTTGTGTATACAAGAAGTGTGAAGGGAAAGTGGTAGTTTTTTCTTTTTTCTTTACGTTGACGACATTCTACTCATTGGGAATGATATAGCAACATTGTCAACAGTTAAGGTTTGGCTTACTAGTACTTTTGATATGAAGGATCTAGGAGAGGCGAGCTATACCCTTGGGATAAAGCCCTTTCGAGATCATACGTGAAAGATAATGGGATTATCTAAAGATGATTATATCAAAAAAGTGCTAACTACGTTTTCAATGGGCAATTCAAAGAAAGGTTTGTTATCCTTCAGGCATGGTCTGGCATTCTCTAAGGACCAGTGTCCAAAGACACAATAGGAGAGGAATCGCATTGCAGGAACTCCCTATGTTTTGGTAGTAGGAAGTCTCATGTATGCGATGTTATGCACTAGACTAGATATCTGTTGTGTCATATATAAAGCCGCAAAGAAAGCTGTTAGGCTCAAGAAGTTTCTTATGGAGCTTAAGGTGGTACCAATGTCATTGTCACCTATTACGCTATATTACGATAATAGTGGGGTAGTGGCTTAGTCCAAGGAGCCAAGGAACCATGGAAAGGTAAAGCACGTAGAGCGAAAATATCATCTAATTTAAGATATTGTTCAACGTGGAGATGTGACTGTCACCAAGATTGTCACCGTTGACAATCTTGCGGATCCGTTTATAAAGTTCTTGCGTCAGAAGGTTTTTGATCATCATCTTAATAGTCTAGGCCTCAAATGTAATCATGTATAGATGTGAGTACAAGTGGGAGTTTGTTGGGATTGTGCCCTCAAACCATTACTTTATGTATGAGACATTGACATTTTAATATATGGATATCAGCTTTACATTTTGTTATGTGTGTCTTTCATGAGATGATTGTTTTGTCCTTAAGTATCATTGTAGGTAATTCGTGTATGTATGTGATACATACAAGTGAGATACGAATTACTATTCATTAATACTTAGAACTTCTCATAGTGGATGATAAGACTGGATACCTCATCAGGTTTACACTGTAGCATGATTAACTACCATTGGATGGAGTAATGAATCTCAATCACTAGAGTATGACTCTTAGTTAATATGTTAATGCTTATAATGCATTGACGGACCTGAGCTTTCCTATTGACACTCAAGACTATCAACAATCGATAGGAATTCATAACTTCTATAAGGTACGTGTTCTTAATCTTGAGACGATTATGGACACAGACTATGGATATGGCTGCTTTGACTTACCAATCAGTGAGGTTTATAAAAGACCAACACCTGGGTATCTTGGGTATGTCATGTTCATAGGGTTGTGAACATATATTGTCGAGATAGAATCTACCCTCTGATAAAGAGTAAGCATTCCCTTGAGAATGCTACCAAGTTGATTACTGAAAACTGCAGTCTTGTTGCTAAGTAGTTATCAATATGTTTGGTATTCATGAGGGGTGAATGGGACTCAAGGAATACAAGTAATCATGATCCAGGTTGACAGTAATAATTTATCCGACTACCTGAATATGATTACGAATGCTTTGGTAGAGGGACATAAGTACACAATACAAATCTAGACATCGCTTCGGATATGTTCTTTTACGTTGGAGTTCGGTTATCATTTTATAGTGAAGTAAACATTAACTGATCAGTCGGTTAATTTGTTGATCAAAGAGTTTGGTCATAGGAATTAACAACTGATCTAAGCCAACAACAAAGAGCCTAGGAGGTCCCACTCTTAGCTCCACTAGGATGCTTGGAAAGGCACAAGAGGAACTAGTCAAGATAGATTCGATCGATCGAAAGGGTTTTGATCGATTGAAGTCAAGACAAGTTCGATCGATCGAAAGTGCTTCAATCGATCGAAGGTTCGATCGATTGAAGCCACTTCAATCGATCGAAGGCTTAAAGTCGGTTTGGAAATCTATAAATAGGGAAACTGCATACAGAATTTCTTAATCGTCATTTTTCTATACCAGAGCTACAGAAACTATTTTAGGGTTTCCTTAGCCTTCTTCTTATCCTCCCTATTAGAGTTCCCACCAACTCTAGCCTCTCCAAAAGCATCCACAGAAGACATAGGAGTGAAGATCACCTAGTGGGAGTTGTTGCACCATCAAGAAGATTAAAGATTCAGAATTGGGTTTAAGCCCATTAGGTATACTTCTTCTCCCTCTCTTGTACGCATTTATAGAGTTAATAAGTAGTAGATCCAGGCTACCAATAAATTTTTGAACTTTATTTTTCCGCTGCCTGCGCGTTTAAAATAAATAATTTAAAACCTAATTTTCCTTCAATCAAAACACTCCTATCAAGAGGAGTTGCTAACCTCATGGATTTAGACAAAGTTGAGTTCAAGCAACCGGTTAATATTGATCACCTCAAGAAGTATTTTGTTTAGAAAGCCCTCTTCTTGAAACTATCCCTTCAAGACTTCCAGAGTCGATAAAATACGATTTGACCTGATTCCCACTTGGGGATACATAGGGAACCTGCACAGTTTAGTCACTAATACCCTCATACTACATAATGTTCTTCTTTTAGGCCTTAGTCGAACCACTATAGGACCTGATACCCATTCAGGGATAAGTAGGCGGACCCCCATGGCCTTTGGTCCCAAAGAAACCTAACCAATCTACATCCTATACTTCAAACTAGGGACAAACTGACGTTTGCCCGGTAAACTACTTCCTCACCATTCAACCAGGGGCAAACCTCGTTTGTCCAGCATTCAAAAGCCTCCTATCAAACTAGGGGCAAACTTCTATTTGCAAGTTTGCCAAAAAGAAACCCCAACATACCTATGGGTCTACTGGCTTTCTGAATAAAATCAAGTTTGAACATCCTGAAAATTCATGAAGCTAAGATATGAAATTTTAATGAATGAATCTGAAATTGAGTAATAAAAGCTAAAAAGAAGCATAGAAAGAGAATTCTTCATTAGCATATAAAATCATTTATAAAGGGAAATACAATGAAGTTGTGTTGTGGGTTTATGATTTTCCTACCAAATTTTCCAAAAAATCATAAATAAATCAGAAAAGCGCAAGAAAAGAAAGCAGATTGTTGGCCACAAACCCCTTTAAGAATTTTCGTGCCAAAATCACCTTTAAACGCATCACTGATTCAATCCTTTTTGGAGCTAATCATTCTCCATGGGTGATAAACCACAGGACAATACTTGCCTAGCCCTAGCTCTAGATGTTTACTCTTCTTCAGAAAATGAGAATTCCGAACTAGAAGATATGTTTGATGATAGTTTCCCATATATCAAATACCGCTCACCAGATCCTTTTTTACCATAACTCCCAAATCACAAATTATTTTTGAGTGGAACTAAAAGCATTAAAAACTACACATCCATACCTTTCGTGAGTTGTGGATGGAAAGTTGTGTGAATGTTGTGGGTGAAGTTTTACTCTTTATTTATTTAACTGCATATCGCATAGATTTAGTTAGATGATAATGTCATCTATATCTGGATGAGCCAGATCTTATCTGGGTAGAAATGCTTGCCATTTAGATCTTCTAGATGTGGTATGTATTCATCTGGAAATGCCCGATCTAAGCTGGATAAATATTCATACATCAGGACTCATATGGATAGAATTGCATCTAGATAAAGATAGAATTTCACTTGCACACCCTTATCACTTTGGAATGCATATTCATCTACAATGCATGTCATGTGGATCATTATACGTGCTTATAGACGTTATCCAATTCCAAACCTTCTTTGGCTTATTATTTGATATCATCCAACATTGCTACTAGGGTATAATTATTATTCATTTATGATATCTAACCAATATTTTACTTGGAACTACAAAATAATTGGACATTGCAAAAAGGTACACTTTCTATTGAGTCATTTTTTATTTATTGTTTTCCAAATCACATAGACGAGGGATTAGGTGGGTACAATGGAATTTAGGTTCTACGTGTTACTTAATCTTAGATATCATGTTTTTCTTAGATTTTGAGTGTGATTTGCGTGTTTAATTTCATTTAAATACTGTCTTGCACATGGAAGCGTAGGTATGCACAACTCCATACCTTTACTGTTTTTGCATGTGCATTAAATGTTAGTTTTCTTGGATCCTTTTGTACGCTATTCTATTTCATGTTTTACTTTTCTTTTTTTTTTAATGGTTGTAATTCAATTACATAAATAAGTGAAATAATCCATATAATGTCTAGTCAATAAGTCTTGAAAGCTGAGTAGAGGTCTTTCCATGTTCATGATTTCCTTAAAAAACCAAGTGGCGACTCCACAAAATGAAAGTCTTTTCCCTGATTAAAAAGTATATACCTTTTTAATCAGGGAAAAGACTTAAAAGTCTTTTCCCTGATTGAAAGTCCTTAAAAAGTATATAAGGACGATGAGTATTAAAAAGAAAGAGCTTACCAAATAATGCTCTTTGAGAAATTGTTGAAGGAATTGGCTTTCAAAAGGCAGGAATTCTTGAATAGGTTAGTCACTCTAATAGATATTCTTTGGAAAGCATCTAACAGATCATCTGCTCTTTATCAGTAAGAATATGACCTAATAAGTGTTAAATCTAGAAGTCCAAGATATGTCTTCTCAAAAAAACAAAAAAAAAAAAAAAAAGAGGCCCAAGATATGTGAACCTTATAAAATCCACAACATACCATAAAAGGAAAGGCTGGCTCGAGACAACATCAGTCCTAACAAACACCAAATAATTCCACAAAGAGTAATTTTTGGGACAACTTTCATACAACCTCCTAAAAACATGTCTCTCCCTCTTGTGATGTCATTGGACCCCATAGTGACACAAGAGAGAGATAGACACATCTTTTAGGAGGTTGTATGAAAGTTGTGTGAAAATTGTCACCAAAGAATTACCCTTTCACAAATACAACTCAGTGAAGGAGAACAATTCAAGAAATGTCTGTCAGTACTAGTTTCTACTCAATATCGCATTTAAGGTCGATACCTAATTTATTCTCCACAACTATACTCTTTGATTTTACAATTGTAAAAGGGGGCAAAAACAAGGGGAAAGAGGATCACGTCCAGAAAAAGGAAAGGCCACTGAAGACTTTATTAGCAAAAGATGGAACCGATTCGATCTCTGTACAATTAACTACTTCCACTGCTGCTTTCTAAGATGTTCTAGGTCTTTCAATTGGGCTTTCAATAGTGAGTGCTCGTGTGCCATCTTCTCAAGTATAGTCTCAACCATGAGCATCTCATCCTTGAGATGGTGGATCCGCTTCTCCAGCCAAGCCATGGTTTCAAACCCTCGTTCTTCGCCCATATTGTATATGCCTCTCGTGCATTCTGTTTGAGGAATCACTTGGATTTGCTGAGGTCTCGCTAGTAACACAACTATGCTCAGCTGCATTAAAGAAACAAGTGAAAACATATAACGTTATCTATAATTTTAAGAGAGTACCAACCAGGCTTGTAATCATCAATCACAAAGAAAACCAAGAACACTCCCGTACATAACTCAAACAAACTCGAACCAAAATATCTAATAACCTGCTAAAGATTCCAGTAAACATAAAACAGTGGAACAGTCTCGAGAGCAACTTTTAGCCCATGTTGCATTACAGAAGCTATAGAAAGAAAAAACCAATTTTTTTTCCATGAAACAATGTTGTCTCGAATTTCCTCCCCATGAAACAGCACCACTGTGCGAAAAAACAAAACAAGAACATGCAATTCTAAGGTAGGCAAAACTTTCTTTAACAATCTTTGCATCAAGGTAGGGGAAGAACTTCACCCCCTGATATTGTTCTCTCTCCACCCCGCACCCCAACACACACTCCCACACAAAAGTTACTTCAACCACCAAGTTAACAATGTATAATTTCCAAAAATAATAAAAAGACTTAACTATTGTCAATGTGTCTAAAACCACACTCCCATCCAATAGTAAAAACAAAAGCCTGAAATATTTAAAGCAATCCCATTTTCCTTTTGCTTTTTAATGAAAGATGAGAAACACTAAATGTCTGAATTAGTTTTCAGCACGAATATTTAGAACAAAAATGAAAAATAGCCATGAATATAGTGCAACTGAAGAAGTCATTTTAAAAATTAGATGGCATCTTAAAATGCAATATATACATACGTAACAGGTAATACAGCTTTGGATACCCCAAAAGAAGTTCTCCTATGATAGACACTAGACAGCACATCCGACATTATATCCTCAAGGGCATAGAAATCAGAAACCTTTTCTTTTATTTATTTTCTAACATGCAAGTGAAAAGTCTCTATGATCGTATCAGCACATGGGACCAAGGTTATTTAAGGCGCAAGGCGCATTGAGGCGCAAAGGTCTCCTGGAGCCTAGGCGCGAGGCGCACTTTGAGGCGCGCGCCCGAGCGAAGCGAGGCGCAAAATACATATATTTTTTTTATATAATACAACAGCATGGCTGCTCTTTTTTTAACATATACTAGTATTTTCTATATTTTTTTTTTTTTATTTTCTAGAACTTTATGCCTAGTGCTCCACCCAAAGATTAAGCATCAGAACATTTTTTTTTTAAAAAATTTTCTAGTATTTTCTTGTATTTTCCAACTTCTAAAATCTGTTTTAGAAATTTTATATTTATTATAATATATTTCAATTTCATTATAGCTTAAGCTAAGCTAATCTAAGCTATGTCTAATAAAATATATTTTTATGTGTTTTGTGTGAGAAAAAAGTAAGCAATTACAGCACAAGAGCACAGTACAATATAAGAGGAAAAAAAAAAAGGAAAAAAAAATTGAAATAACCTTTCTATAAATAAGACAGTCAGACAGAGAAGAGGGGAAAAGAAGAAAGAAGGGAGTAGAAGAAGAAGAAGAAGAAGAAGAGAATCAGCGAAACAGACAAAGAAGAAGACTGGGAACTGCGATGGTTTTCGAAAAGAAGAAGAACGAAGAGAAGAAGACGACGAAGGAGATAGAAGAAGAAGAAAAAAAAAAAAGCCAAACATATGCCATGTCTCACAGAGAAGAGGGGGGTAAGAAGGAAGAAGAAGAAGACAGAAGAAGAAGACGAAGGGGGAAGATGAAGAAGAAGAAGAGAAAGAAAGAAAGAAAAAAAAAAACAACTGACGCATGCGACTGGTTAGGGCTGCGATTGCGAAGAAG
Organism: Hydrangea macrophylla; assembly: GCA_033977485.1. Taxonomy (NCBI): domain Eukaryota; kingdom Viridiplantae; phylum Streptophyta; class Magnoliopsida; order Cornales; family Hydrangeaceae; genus Hydrangea; species Hydrangea macrophylla. Next base: position 56,631,756 of record CM066997.1, on the reverse strand, counting down.
AAAGAGGAAGAAGAAGAAGAAGAAGGAAGAAGAAAGAAGAAGAAAAAACATACCTAGGCTGCGAATCTGCGATGCAATGCGACTGGTTAGGGCTGCATTTCTTCTTTCTTCTTTTTCTTCTTCTTTCTTCTTTTTTCTTCTTTTTTTTTTCCCCCCAACGTAAACTGATCTGGGGGTAAAAATAGTGCTTGGGCCTCGAATCAATGAGGCGCGCGCCTCATGAGCCCTGCGCCTCGCGCCTAGGCACGCCTCGACTGCGCCCAGTTGCAAGCGCTGCGCCTAGCCTTAGGCGAGGCTCATGCCTTGCGCCCGCCTGCGCCTCGCGCCTAGGCGCGCCTCGGGCGCGCCTTTCACAACAGAGCATGGGACATGATCTATCCGTTCTTCTATATTTACCTGTTAGCCCCAAGAGTTTTACCTGAAGTAATTTTGATGATTAACAAACGATAAAGTTGAGTACTCATGATTTCATTTAGTATGTTGTCCAAACAGAGCTTAACAATGATGATGGATACTCCATGGAAGCCTTGAGGAAGATTATTCTTATCTTGTACAATTCCTATATGACTTTATGTAAAGTTGGTTAGATTGAATCTCAAAAACAAGGGCTTAAAATTGAACAAACTATTCAAAATAAGCAAACTGTTTTTCACAGGAAAAACAGTTAACTGAATAATTCTTCAGTCGATTGGACCACTTATTTTTCAGTCGACCGGACACATCTTTCAGTCGACTGATTTCTGCAAGAAGAACAAGTATTTTGCTTGCCAACTTTCAGACGACTAAACCATACTTTCGTCGACTGTTTTAATGGAGCAAAATATAAAGTTTAAAAGTGCAGTCGACTTAACCGCAAGCCCAGTCGACTAGATTACTGCACAGAAACAGTAACGGCTATTTTCCTCTGTTTTTGCTTTAGCATTTAATACTCCCACCTACCTTAAACGTTCAGATTTTCTTGAGAGAGTATTTATACTTGGTTCAAAATTGGTTGTTGGACATTATTCAATATTCACTTATTGCAATCAAACATTCTAGCCCTAATTTTTAAGATTCACTCTTCTAGCTCTAAATTTCATTTGTAATTCCTTGAGAGCTTTCATTGTGAGCATTTATTATTTCTATCTACCCTACAAGAGAGTGTTATTCAGTTGTAATCAAACTTTATTCAAATCCTTGAAATGTAAGAGGGTTGGTGTAACCCTTGCTCCAAGAGAAGGGTTTCTTCATTGGAAGTGTAAAGGAGTTCAAGAAAGAACTTGTAAGGAGCGGTTTGATCTTCACCCAAAGAAGATTGATTAGTGGAATCCTCAAGAGATGTTCTTGAAGGGTGGACGTAGACCGCGGATTGTGGATTGCCGAACCACTTGAAAAACTTGGTTTGCAAGTGTTCCTTTCTCTCTCTTTAATTATTGCTTTAATTTATTTTGTGCTTGCTTTAGTTTTTAATTTGCCATTAATTGCTAGTAATCTTATTCGAGTAATTCTTTGGTGACAACTTTCATACAACCTCCTAAAAAGATGTGTCTATCTCTCTCTTGTCCTATCACTGAACCCCACAGTGACACAGGAAAGAGATAGACACATCTTTTAGGAGGTTGTATGAAAGTTGTCACCAAAAAATTACCCATCTTATTCAACCCCCCCCCAAGGAATACTTTTGGACCAACAATTGGTATCAGAGCAAGGACTCTTGTTTTGATTTCACATATCTTACAGTTAAGATCACATAGCAAACACTAGTACTAATATTACTTATAGTGAGGGACAATCATCCCAAAGACCTCCATGCTCTGATGGAACAAACTATGCTTATTGGAAAAATAGGATGAGAATTTACATTATTGCTCAAGACTTCGATTTATGGCAAATCGTAGTCAAAGGACCTCATGTTCCCACTAATACTATAGGCACCGAAACCGTTGCTAAAACGAAAGATGAATATAATGATAATGACAAGAAACTTATCAAAATGAATGCTATGTCTATGAATCTCTTATATTGTGGTTTAGATCTTAATGAGTACAATAGGATCTCTACATGTGAATCGGCTAAAGATATTTGGGAATTAGAAGTTACTCATGAAGGAACTAATCAAGTCAAAAAGTCTAAAATTAGTTTACTTGTTCAATCATATGAAATCTTCAAAATGCTTCCAAATGAAACTATTAGTGAAATGTCCACTCGTTTGACTACTATTACTAATAGTTAGAAGAATCTTGGTAGAGTGTATCCTAACGAAGAGATGATTGAGAAAGTGCTTAGGTCTCTACCAAAGCATTGGCAACCAAAGGTCACGGCGGTTCGAGAAGCAAAGGAACTTTCAAGGCTTTCAATTGAAAAACTTATAGGATCTCTCATTACTCACGAGATGGAATTGGCCGTCTTCGACAATGAAGACAAAAAGAAGAACTTGGGTCTAAAAGCTTCAAATGACCAAGACGATGATAGTGATGAAGATGATGAAATGGCCATGATTACTCGAAAGTTCAAAATGTTCTTGGGGAAAGACAAATCCTTTGGAAGAAAAGGACAAAAGGAAAGTGAAGCCAAGAAAGAACCAATTATTTGCTTCAAGTGCAAAAAGCCCGGACACATCAAAGCCGATTACCCATTGCAAAAGAAGAACTTCAAGCAAAAGGCGAAAAAGGCAATGAAGGCAACTTGGGATGATTCCAAAAATGGAACATCCGAAGATGAATCAAGTGATGATGAAGTTGCAAACATTTGTCTCATGGCACATGAAAGTGATGAGGTAGACTCTAACTATGACTCTTGTAATGAATCTCATAACTATGATGAGCGACAAAATGCATTTGATGAATTGCATGAGGAATTGGAAAGCTTGGGAACCAAATACCTAGCTCTCAAAAAGAACTTTTCCCTTCTCTCAAATGAACTTAGAGAATTGAAATCACAAAATGAATCTTTGAGAAAAGAAAACGAAATGCTTGCTTCAAGAAACATTCCTTCAAATGATTTTGAAAAAGAAAACATTGAGTTGAAGAAACAAGTTGAAGATTTGACAAAAACTTTAGCAAAATTCACTCATGAAGAGCAAAATTTGAATATGTTTTTGGGAAAACAAAGATGTGTTTTTGATAAAGCCGGATTGGGTTTCAATCCCACTTATAAAGAAAAGAAATATAACAATTTCTTTTCAAGTGATGCTTCTACTAGTTCAAGTTATTCAAACAAATCTGATCAAAGCATTTTTACAACAGAATCCACTTCAAACAATTTCAATCCTCATGTGACTTGTCATTATTGCATGAGAAAAGAGCATGTGAACTACAAATGCCCAAATAAGAGAAAAACCACTATGGTTTGGATTGAAAAGGGAACCACACCTCCCTTTGCTAACAAAAGTGGACCCAACGAATATTGGGTACCAAAGAGGGTTACTTAAGCTTGTTTTATAAGTATGCTTAAAATCCTCAAGCAAGGATAGATAGTTGTTGGATAGTGGATGCTCTAGACACATGACCGGAGATAAATCAAAGTTCTCCTCTGTCTCTCCCAAGGTTGGTGGAAACGTCACCTTCGGAGACAACTCCAAGGGAAAAATCATCGGCATAGGTAAAGTTGGTAAGAACTCTTCTTTATCTATTGAGAATGTGTTACTAGTTGATGGTCTTAAACATAACTTGTTGAGCATTGATCAATTATGTGATAAAGGTTTTAAAGTTGTATATGAATCAAACTATTGCATGATTATGAATGCTAAAGATGATAAAGTGTTATTTATTGCATATCGAGATGAAAATGTTTATACCATTGACTTTGATGATATATCTTCTCAAGATGTTAAATGCTTTGCCGTGTTGAGTGAAACTAGTTGGCTTTGGCATAGACGATTAGGACATGCTAGTATGGATCTTCTTTCAAATTATCAAAGAATGATTTAGTCAAAGGTTTACCAAAAACAAAATTTGTTAAAGACAAGATTTGTGATGCTTGTCAACTTGGAAAACAAACAAAAACTTCTTTCAAAAAGAAAAAGGAGATCTCTACTAGTAGACCCCTTGAATTGCTTCATATGGATTTATTTGGTCCTAATCGTGTAGCAAGTATGAGTGGCAAAGTGTATGCATTCGTAGTTGTTGATGATTACTCAAGATTTACATGGGTCATCTTTCATGCTCATAAAGATGAGACTTACCCAAATTTTGTAAAATTTTGTAAAAAGAGCTCAAAATGAAAAAAGGGTATGCCATCAACAATTTTAGAAGTGATAGAGGAAGAGAATTTGACAATAAAGATATTTCAAACTTTTGTGATGAAAATGGTTTTGGACATAATTTTTCGGCACTAAGAGCTCCTCAACAAAATGGTGGTGTTGAAAGGAAAAAAAGGTCACTTCAAGAGATGGCTAGAAAATTATTGAATGAACACTCTTTGCCTCAATACTTTTGGGCCGAAGCAACTAGCACATCTTGTTATGTTATTAATGGTGTTGTTATTAGAAACAATCTTTGTAAGACTCCCTATGAACTTTGAAAATGTAGAAAACCAAGATCCGTTACTTTAGAGGTTTCGGGTGTAAGTGCTTCATCTTAAACAATAGGGATAACTTAGGTAAGTTTGACGCTAAGTCGGATGAGGGTATCTTCTTAGGTTATTCACAAATAAGCAAGGCATATAGAGTTTTTAATAAGAAGACATTAGTTGTAGAAGAGTCCATGCATGTAGTTTTTGATGAGGCAAACCCCTTTAGAAGAAAAGATGATGATGATGATGATGATGTTGTAGAAAGCCTAGATGGAGCTAGTACTTCAACCTCCGTACCTTTAGAAAAGCCTAAGGAAGGTTCCCCTATCCCTCTAGAAAATCCTAGGGATAACATTAAAGATGACCTCCCTAGAGATTGGAAGGCCGTTCCTAGTCATCCCATTGATCAAATCATAGGTGACCCCGGTCAAGGAATTGCTACTAGATCCTCTCTTAGAAATATTTGCAACAACCTAGCCTTCATTTCTCAAATAGAACCTAAAAACATAGAGAAAGCCGAGCAAGATGATAGTTGGATTATGGCTATGCAAGAAGAGTTGAACCAATTTGAGAGAAACCAAGTTTGGATTTTAGTTCCTAAACCTAATGATCATTCTATCATAGGAACCAAATGGGTTTTTAGGAATAAGAAGGATGAATCCGGAATTGTGGTTAGAAATAAGGCTAGATTGGTAGCAAGATTAGAAGCCATTAGAATGTTACTTGTTTTTGCTTGTCACAAAGATTACAAACTTTTTCAAATGGATGTAAAAAGTGCCTTTTTAAATTGTTTTATAGCTGAAGAAGTCTATGTCAAGCAACCTCCCGGATTTGAAAGTTCACAATTTCCCAATCATGTTCTTAAACTTTCAAAGGATTTATATGGATTAAAACAAGCTCCTCGTGCTTGGTACGATCCTCTTAACAAATATTTGCTTGATTTTGGATATACTCGAGGAAAGATTGACACTACTCTTTTCATTAAACATTCTCACAATGATATTCTACTTATTCAAATCTATGTGGATGATATCATTTTTGGTGCTACAAATGAAAAAATGTGTGAGGAATTCGCAAAATGTATGCAAGATGAGTTTGAAATGAGCATGATGGGAGAACTTAATTTCTTTCTTGGTTTACAAATCAAACAACATAAGGATGGAATTTTCATAAACCAATCCAAGTAAATTAAAGATTTCCTGAAAAGATTTGGCGTTGAAAATTGCAAACCCATTGCAACTCCCATGAGTTCATCTCTCAAGTTTGACAAAGATGAATCCGGAAAACTTGTTGATACTAAAAATTTCCGTGGCATGATAGGTAGTTTGTTGTATCTCACCGCTAGTAGACCGGATATTATGTTTAGTGTGTGTTTTTGTGCTAGATTCCAATCCTCACCCAGAGAGTCGCATGTTGTAGATGTTCAGCACATTTTTAGATACTTGTTAGGCACTATTGACTTAGGTTTATGATATCCTAAGAACACTCCCTTTGATTTAGTTAGTTATTCGGATGTGGACTTTGCCGGTTGCAAAGTGGATTGCAAGAGCACAAGTGGCACGTGTTACTTTTTAGGACACTCCCTAATCTCTTGGTTTAATAAGAAACAACATTCCGTAGCTTTGTCCACGGCGGAAGCCGAATATATAGCCCTTGGTAGTTGTAGTACATAAGTTCTCTATATGAAACAACAATTACAAGACTTTAGACTTATCTTTGATCACATTCCACTTCGATGCGATAACACTAGTGCAATTAGTCTTTCCAAGAATCCCATTCAATACACTAGAACTAAGCACATAGAGATTAGACACCATTTCATTAGAGATCATGTTCAAAAGGGTGATGTTGAACTTGTTTTTATCGATACAAATCATCAATGGGCGGATATTTCACTAAACCTCTTCAAGAAGATCGTTTTTGTATCATCCGTCGTGAATTGGGGATGGCTAGTCAAGCCGATGTTGTGTAAGTTTGCGATTCGGATCCCCTTTTCTCTCTTCGTTCTAAAATTTCTTTTTTTGCCCCAAAACAGTCGACTGATGCCTCGATCAGTCGACCGGACGCTGTTTTTATTCGTCGACTAAACCTTTTATCAGTCGACCGGTTTCTGTCGCCAAAACACCCATTCTGCTAAACCCCATCCAGTCGACTGTATACCCACATCACTCGACCAAACCCTGTCCTCAGCCAACCGACTGCACGACCCCGTCGACTAAGTCTCTGTGTCTATATATAGTTTTCTGCGTTTTCTTTTCAAACCCTAACCCCTCAATTTCTCTAGGCGACTGAACCTTTCCCCTCCCCTGCTCCGATTCTCTCTCTCTCTTACTTCGGCAACCATCTCACCCCCATACCTCCACACACTCTCTCTACCCCTCGATTCTTCCTCTCTCCTGCTGAGATGCCTCCCAAATCTAACAAACGGAAGACACCAGAGGGTTCCTCTGTCCCTGCCTCTGCTCCTCCACCTGCTCCGGCCACTACCCCTGCACCTCGTCCTCCTGCTCGATTTCTAGACGTTGAGCGACGAGACAGCTTCAATGACTCCTTTGTTCACCGCAAAATTGTCATAGGTAAAACTCTTCACCCTGACTTTTCTACTTCCTATGGTCTGCGCATTGGCGCTTTATTCGATGCCCTAGGATGGACTGACTTCTTATCCATTTCTCAGCCCTATTACCCCACGCTTGTATGCGAATATTTCACCAATTTACATCCCTCACCACAACACATTTCATTTACTTCTTTTGTTCGAGGAGTAAAATTCACAGTCGCTCCCGATCATATAGTTCAATTTTTGGTATTCGAATGGGAAACATCCGTCGCTATAAAGATAACAAATGGAACATTGGTTATGGTTTTGACCCTTTGATCGCTTGTAGGCAAATTTATGGGAACCCAAATTGGTTGCCCCATTTAAACCCTCGGCCTCCCAACTCACCTTTGAGTGTCGTTTACTCCACCATGTTATTTCATATAATATCGTCCCTCGCGCAGGTGGTCGTGACTATGTTTCTTATTATGATATTTTTATTCTCTAGTGTATTCTTGCGGGCAAGAAATTTGATTTGACTTATCTCTTTTGCAAACACATCTGTGAGGCTCAAAATAAGTCTAAAGCCAGTTCCCTCCCTTTTGGCATGGCTCTCACCACCATCTTCCGTCACTTCAAGGTCCCTCTTGATGACAGTGACCGCCATGATCCCCCTGTCCACGAGGTTTATTCCACCACCACTCTCTCGTTGATGGGCTATAAGCTCGAGGGTGACACTTTTGTCCCCAAAGTTGCTCGTGCTCCTTCATCTTCTCCTACACCTTCTACCACCACTCCCACCACCACCACTGACCCTACCCTCTCCACTGCCCCGTCCTCTGAAGCTCCCTCCACTTCCACTCCTCCCTCTACAGACATTTCATCCTCTTCAACTCCTCCTCCTGCTGCTGCTGATCTTTCAGAGCAGTTCGCCATCATCACCGCTTCCATTGACACTCTTTCCACCACTGTCACTTCACTTCACTCCGCTTTATCTTCTACTGTCTCCACTCTATCCTCTACCGTGGCCTCTGACTTTGACACTCTCCACTCAGACATTCTGGAGATTGGCACTGCTGTGGACGTTCTTCGCACCACCTCTGCTACCACTGAGGAGTTAGTGGCTAGACGCTTATCCGAGATGCAGTCCAGCCTCGATGATACTCGAGATGTCATTCGGGTGATTAGGAGTCGTTTCGGGATTTGACAGCCTTCCTGATCTCTTTTGGATTTAGGCTTTTTTGTATAAGCTAGAATGGACTTCTGGATAGATTCTTTTTGGGTTTTGGGATTAGTACAGGCTTACCAATTCTTTTTGTATCTATTTTCTCTCGTTTTTATTTAAACTTTTTCTATGGATATGATAAGATATTGTCTCTTTTGTATGCGTTAATCGCTTTTAGTTTCACCATATCTTGTTGCCATGTATACTTGTCTGTACATTCATGTTTGTATAATGGTTGTATCTATTATTGCTTCTCATGATATTGGTATACTTGTTTGTTTATGTACTAACCGTCGGAAGATGATGATCCCTACTTATTGGTGATTCCAACACTTCCCTCCCCCCCATCACGTCCATCAACTCACTTACCGAGGGGAGATTCTCTCCGCTCTAAGTGATTTTTGTTGATGTCAAAAAGGGGAGAATATCCTGTTGCTTATCCACATTCAATAGATTCTCATTTCTCTTTGTTTTAACTATTCACATGTTCTTCAAAGTAAGTGCATCATTTATCTCAATTGGACAATTACTCGTTACTCTTTAATCTCGGGCAACTAGTAGTTTGTCATCATCAAAAAAGGGGGAGATTGTTAGCCCCAAGAGTTTTACCTTAAATGATTTTGATGATTAACTAACTATAAAGTTGATTACTTATGGTTTCATTTAGTGTGTTGTCCAAACAGAGCTTAGCAATGATGATGGATACTCCATGGAAGCCTTGAGGAAGATTATGCTTATCTTGTACTGTTCCTATAGGACTTTATGTGAAGTTAGTTAGATTGAATCTCAAAATCAATGGCTTAAAATTGAACAAACTATTCAAAATAAGCAAACTGTTTTTCACAGAAAAACAGTCGACTGAACAATTCTTCAGTCGACTGGACCCCTTATTTTTCAGTCGACCGAACCCATCTTTCAGTCGACTGGTTTCTGCAAGAAAAACAAGTATTCTGCTTGCCATCTTTCAGTCGACTGGACCATATTTTCTTCGACTGTTTTAATGGCGCAAAACATTAAGTTTAAAAGTGCAGTCAACTGAACAGCGAGCCCAGTCGACTGAATTACTGCACAGAAACAGTAACGGCTATTTTCCTATGTTTTTACTTTAGCATTTAATGCTCCCACCTATCTTAAACGTTCAGGTTTTCTTGAGAGAGTATTTATACCCACTTCAAAATTGGTTGTTGGACATTATTCAATATTCACTTCTTGTAATCAAACATTCTAGCCCTAATTTTTAAGATTCACTCTTCTAGCTTTAGATTTCATTTGTAATTCCTTGAGAGCTTTCATTGTGAGCATTTATTGTTTCTATCTACTCTACAAGAGAGTGTTATTCAATTGTAATCAAAATTTATTCAAATCCTTGAAGTTGTAAGAGGGTTAGTGTAACCCTTGCTCCAAGTGAAGGTTTCATTGGAGGTGTAAAAGAGTTTAAGAAAGAACTTGTAAAGAGCGGTTTAATCTTCACCCAAAGAAGATTGATTAGTGGAATACTCAAGTGCTGTTCTTGAGGGGTAGACGTAGTCCGCGGATTGCGGATTGCCGAACCACTTGAAAAACTTGGTTTGCAAGTGTTCCTTTCTCTCTCTCTTTAATTATTGCTTTAATTTATTTTGTGCTTGCTTTAGTTTTTCATTTGACATTAATTGCTAGTAATCTCATTCACCCCCCCTCTAAGGACTACTTTTGAACCAACATTACCAAACAATTCATATCATTATACTATTTTCCTCCTCAATGAATATGGGATGGGGTAACTATGGTCCGTTTGGAATGACATTTGCCGAATGCATTCTCGCCAATTAAAAGAACATCATCATCTTCATTTTCAACTTATCTCCAAGATATGCTAGTAAAGTTTTGCTTCTTCAAAAAAGCAAGTCTTACTTGCTTCTGCTTTTAAGTTGGAGCTTGGAGGAGGTGTCTCGTATACAGGGACATGGGTTGGGGGGTTCATCAACCCCCATACTCCTTCACTTTTATAATAAAGAACTATTACTCTATAATGTTTTTATCTTCATCTCTACCCTTCATTTGTTTCTCTCTATATCAAATGTACATAAAAAATTACACACGTGCTACAAAAAAAAGGTACTTCCATACCAAACAGAGCATAATGTTTAGTCCATTTTAGAGTACTTTTTAAGCATTAGGTCCAACAAGGAAAAAAATTAGTGATAGAGCCCTCACATATAAAACTAGGCAAAAAATCATGACTGTGTGAAATTTCACAAGAAAATCTTGTGAAATTTAATAAACTTTCTAAGTTTTGTGAAATTTCACAAGAAAATTTGTGAATTTTCTTGTGAAATTTCACAAAGTCGTCGGGATTTTTTTGCCTAGGTTTCTATTGAAGGACTTTTCACTACAAAAGTTTCCATTATGTCCTTTAAGGCTTTAACCATTAACTTTCCTAACGGGGGACTTAACACTAATTAACCCATGAAATAAACAGCTTAATCCAATCTTTGAAGATATATTAACAAAATAAAATTGCTAGTTAGAAGCTATGTACCTGCATCAGAATAAGGATAAGAGCAAAGGTGATCATTAGTAGCAGTGGAACATGGCTCTGAGATTTCAAAGACATATAAAATTTCACCCCCGACTCTCTAACTGCGGATGCAACTGAAGCTGCACAACTCAAGTTTCCCGGCAAGGGATCAGCAACTTCTTGATTAACATCCTTGAATTCATGCACTTTCTGTGATATTCTTGTGTCATTTTCATTTTCCTCGGCAGATCTTTGAGAAGGCTCCCCAGTTTCATCTAGTCTTTCAAGATGAACTAGATCATTCGGAATCAAATGAGCTGTCGGAGGTCCCGCTGCTTTACCATCACAAAAGGAAGAATAAGGCGCAAAAGAAGATAAACAAAATCTGGAAGTTCTTTATAACCATCAACTAGAGTAAGGAAAGTTCATGGCCGAAATTTGTTACATAAAACATCCATTGTGACAAAGCATACCTTTTTTTTCGAGGTTCTTTTGCTTAAGCAATTCGTGCGCCTGAAAGATAAATTTATATACTAATTCTTAAACAGACTCTCAAACTTTGTAAATCAGAAAATTCGACAAACAAGCAAGAAATCGAGAGAAAGACGATACTATGTCTATCCAAATTGCGTAAGCATCTCGGCACTCTTCCACGGTAGACTGCACTATCTTCCCTGCAAGAATGTTAAGAAATTGGTCATAAAGACTTTTAGCCAGCATTTCAAGCTTAAAGAACAGCACAAACAGACCTAACTCTGGAAAAACCTCTGACACAGCTACTTTTCTAGAACTCGAGGATGGCTCAAGAAAATAATGAAGGAAAGTCCCTTAACTTAAAGCTCAAATCCCAATAGGTCACCACTCAAACGTGTGAAGTACCTTAGAAGCACAAAGCAGGGGCCGGAGCGGGAGCCGGGAAGCAAGGATACATAGAAGAGTCTAAAGTTTTGGGCGCCTACGAAGCGTCCATGCTATTTTTAAGTTTAGTAACTTTAGTATTTGTATTTTTATTTTTTTGTTAAAGTAACTTTAGTATTAGAACAGGAGAAAAAATAGAACTAAAAAACATTTTGCTACAAAGACAAATTAAACTAAAACCAAGGGGGCATCTAAGAAGTTATTAACATAATGGTGTAATATTTTAAAATTGATGATTGTCTTTGTGGCTATTTAGGAATTATAATATAGTTGGGGTAAAATTAGAAAATATGTAAGACATTGGACCTTATTTAGAAATAAGTAATATATATCCATATGTAACTACAGTTTAGGGTTAAGATCTCTCTCTCTCTCTCTCTCTCTCTCTCTCTCTCTCTCTCTCTCTCTCTCTCACACACACACACACACCCCTTCTCCTATTTGATACTCCAGCCACGGCGACTAATCTGGATATTGTTCGCCGATAAGGTTATAGTCTCTAGCCATCGCCTCTCTCTTATGGCTCAAAATTTGAAGATTAAGGTATTTCTCGCTTTTCTATCTTCTTCCATCTCTGTTTCTCTTCTTCCTCTTTCGTGTTGGTGGGATAGCTACGAATCTCAAGTAATAGAGTCACGAATCTCAAACGATTTGTAAGAACCCCAGGATCGCGATTCCTGGAGAAAATCGTTCCTCATATGGACGATTCCTGCTTCTAAGTGAAGTACTAATTAGCACGTGAACAACTTCTTGAGACTCTCCTTTCAACTGAATACCGTAAATTTTGGATAAATTACAATGACCTCCCCTGAGGTATGTCATAAATACATGGGCCCCCCTCGTAGTTCCAAAAGTTACACTAAGCTCTCTCGAGGTTTATAGTGGTTGTTAGAGGATAAATATGTCAATTAGTATTAGGGCTTATGTAATGTGTCATTTATTGAGGTATTAGTCAGTTTATGCAGAGTCCCAAGCAACAACACTAGGAAGCAATGTGTTGTATATTGAGGTATTTGAAAGGTGCTCCTAGTAAGGATTTAGTGTTGAAACCTTCAAATAACTTGGAGATAGTCGAGCTCTCAGATGCCAATTGGGCTGCAGATCATCTGGATAGGCATTCAGTGTCAGGCTTTTATGTTTTTGTTGGTAGAAATCTTGTCAGCTAGAAGAGAAAAAAGAAAAATGTAGTTGCTAGATCTAGTGTAGAATCCAAATATAGAGCTATAGCTCATACTGCATGTGAATTGTTATGGATGAAGGCTATTTTGCAAGAGATGGGTTTTTCAAGTGATAAACCTATGAAGATGTATTGTGACAATCAAGCAGCCATGTACATTGCTAGTAATCCAGTGTTTCATGAGAGGACCAAGCAAATTGAAGTTGATTGCCATTTTATCAGAGATATGGTCATGAGGAAACAAATTGTTACTTCCTTTGGTACTCAATTACTAAGGCTTTAAATAAGGGTCATTTCAATGATCTTTGTAACAAGCTAGGTATGATAGATATCTATGCTCCAGCTTGAGGGGGAATGTTAGCATATAAGGACGGTCTTGTAATTCTCTATTTCTCACATATTAATATAAATGTGTTGGGCTCTAACCATTCTAGGTGAAGCCTTCAGTTTCTCCTCATTTTATTTCTAACATATACTACCAGCAAAAAGATTAGTTCATGTCACATGAACTAAAGTGTTATCATGACTTCGTCAACAATCCATCAAGGCTCCGTTTGATAAAACTGAAAATTTTAAGTATTGAAAATTTAGTGCTGAATTTAGTACTGAAAATTTTAAGTGATTGAGCTTGTAGTATAGAAAATAGTATTTGAAGTACTTTAATAGACTGCATTCAGTGATTATTTTCAGTAGAAATTTTTCACTTTAAAGACTTTTGGCTACTTTTTCAATTAAGTGATTATTATCAAATGCACTGAAATAAATTAAGTACTAAATATTTTCATTTTCAACACTTAATTGTGCTATCAAGCACACCCTAAGTAACAACAAAAAGTTCCATAATTAACAAATAAGATACTGTAGAAAAAACTGATTGGAAATAATCGCATTAAATGTTGTTTGTGCTTCCTGGCGGTTTAGAGGAAAAAAGAAATGCAGTTAGCAAAGATAGCTATGATGGTCCGGTAACCAAATCAACATATTTCCTTCCTGGTTCCAATATCTATGCCACGCAATAATGAAAACTACCTAACATCCTGGCTTATGGAGCAATATCTCCATGTTAACATGTATATGTGTGCTTGCATGTGGTGGAGTCCTTTGAATTGCGGGGAGGGAGACTGTAACTAATCCAAATTTATGGCAATTCAAGATGGGCTCCCCTCAACTTTAATACATTTTAAGCAAACAAATGAAATAGCTGCCAAACTAATGAAATAAATAATATTAAAGTTAACTATGACAGATAGAGACAGTAACTTGAATAGACATACCTTTAAACATTGTTTTCTTCAAAAATGCCACATTGAGATATACCCTCAAAACACAGCATTCTTTTGACTCATCTCTGTCGTTCTCTACATCCCAAAGCCCCTGAAAAAGAACAAAAGAAAAAAGAACTAAGACATGAACTGCAATGTAAAATTCAATACTTCTCTACAACCAATATAAGAATCTCAAGGAGAAAGTTCATAAAGAAGCAATAGACAGTAGTAATCATTTCTCTTCCCCCTGAAGTGCTAGGCGATGTGGTGAATCCTAAGTAAAAGTTCATAGGTAGCAGTCAAGTCTATACCTTGTAGTATAACTACATAGTATGGGATGCTAAAATCATACTTGGCTACAGAATTTGAAATCAAAGATTTGGGAAGTTTGAAGTACTTCTTGGGAATCGAGGTGGCTAGATCCAAGGATGGAATTTTCATATCTCAACGAAAGTATGTTTTGGACCTACTCAAGGAGACTGGCATGATAGGGAGTAAGGTCGTGGATACTCCAATGGATCCTAACGTAAAACTCGGGGATGATTCCACTGGAGAACCTGTTGATAAGGGGAGGTACCAGAGATTGGTAGGAAAATTAATATATTTGGCTCATACGAGACCTGACATTGCTTTTGCAGTTAGCGTAGTGAGTCAGTTCATGCATGATCCCAAACAACCCCATCTAGATGCTGTGTTTAGGGTCTTGAAGTATCTGAAGTCAGCACCAAGGAAAGGTTTATGCTTTGCTAAACATGGTCATATGTTAGTAGAGGCCTATACCGATGCAGATTGGGCCGGATCTATTACTGATAGGAGATCAACCACAGGTTATTGCTCATTTGTTGGAGGCAATCTGGTGACTTGGAGGAGCAAGAAGCAGTCAGTAGTAGCCAGGTCTAGCGCTGAGGCAGAATTTAGGGCCATGGCTCTAGGGGTATGTGAGTTGTGGATTCAAATTGTGTTATCAAATCTTGGTTTTAGACAGAAGGACTCAATGAAGTTGTATTGTGATAATAAGTCGGCCATTAGTATTGCACATAATCCGGTTCAGCATGACCGGACAAAGCATGTGGAGATTGATAGACATTTTATCAAGGAGAAGCTAACTAATGGGAGCATATGTACACCTTTTGTGAAATCAGGAGAACGGCTAGCTGATATTCTTACAAAAGGTCTTGCAAGTCGACCGTTTCAGTTCATTCCTAGCAAGCTGGGCATGAGAGATATCTTCGCACCAGCTTGAGGGGGAGTGTTGAGTGTTATGTTATTTTTAGTTATATTGTATTTTAATTTCAATATTTATGATTAGTCAGGGGATGTCTGTGTAATTATCTATTTCTTCCATATGAATAAAAGAGAGGGTTTCACTGATGTGAACCCTAAGCTTTCACAAACTAACAATTATGGCTACCCTAATATCCTTTTTCATAAAGGGTAAACCCTGAACTGTATAGAAAAAGAAAGTGAAAAAAATAAAAAGATAAGCTACTGTTGTGAATATTATGCCACCATATCCAGTTCAAGACACAAGAAACTCGTAGGTTATGGAATACTTGTGTTCTTTTTTTGGGTTACAACAATAACCCTTCCACAGTAAAACACTAAAATAGACCTACTTATGCACTCAACCTTGCGGGAATCAAGAGATATCAACAAGAACAATAAATTAAATGGTCAAAAAATCTTATTATGGCTACCCTAATATCCTTTTCCATAAAGGGTAAACCCTGAATAGTGTAGAATTAGATTTAGGACAAAACTTAGGAGACAAATGATGTCTCCTGTATTTTATTATATGAAGAGAAGAAACAAGAATTACAATAGTGCCCCTATGTCTAATACATAAGCATAAGGAGAATAAAGTAAAAAATAAAAATAATAAAACACGTAAACTAACACTCCTCCTCAAGCTGGTACAAAAATATCTTTCATTCCCAGCTTGCTAAGAGCAAAATGAAACGGTCTACTCCCAACCCCTTTTGTAAGAATAACTGCAGGTTGATCCCCGGTCTTCACAAATGGAGTACAGATCACACCACTACTGATATTCTCCTTGATGAAGTGTTTGTCAATCTCCACGTGTTTAGTTCGATCATGTTGCACTGGACTATGAGCAATGTTGATTGCAGACTTGTTGTCTCAATACAATCTCATAGAGTCACTGAGATCAAGACCTAAGTCTTTTAACAACTTAATCCATAGAAGTTCACATACACCTTGAGCCATGGCTCTAAACTCGGCCTCTGCACTAGACCTAGCCACCACATTCTGCTTCTTATTCCGCCATGTAACCAGATTACCTCCCACAAAGGTACAATAGCCTGAAGTGGACCTCCTGTCTGTCACAGATCCAGCCCAATCAGCATCTGTGTATGCTTTCACTCAAAGATGGTCATGTCTAGCAAAAAATAAACCCTTTCCAGGGGCTGATTTCAAATACCTCAAAATCCTGAAGACGGCCTCCATATGAGATTCACGGAGACCGTGCGTGAACTGACTTACAACACTCAACACTCACAGCAAAGGTAATATCAGGTCGAGTATGAGAAAGATAAACGAGTCTTCCCACTAACCTCTGATATCTACCTTTATCTACCTCTGCTCCACCTAAATCATCACCAAGTTTCTAATTTGATTCAATTGGAGTGTCACACGCTCGATTTCCGAGCATTCCTGCCTCCTCCAATAAGTCAAATACATATTTCCTTTGAGAGATGAAGATTCCATGTTTAGATCTAGCAACTTCAATCCCTAAAAAATATTTAAGAGCCCCCAAGTCTTTTATTTCAAACTCCTTGGATAAGTACTCTTTCAGCCTTCGCATTTTATCCAGATCATCCCCGATCAAGACAACGTCATCCACAAACACGATCAATGCAGTAGTCTTACCCTGTGATGAATGTTTAATGAACAAAGTGTGATCAACTTAACTCTGTCTAAAACCATACCTGAGCATAGCTTGTGTGAACCTCTCGAACCATGCTCTAGGAGATTGTTTCAAGCAATACAATGATTTTCTGAGTCTGCACACCCTGCCGTCTGTCTTAGAATACTCGAAGCCAGGAGGAACATCCACATACACCTCGTCTAGATCACAGTGGAGAAATGCATTCTTCACATCAAACTGGTGAAGGGGCCACCCAAAGTTGGCAACCAGTGATAGAATGACCCTAATTGAGTTCATCTTTGCAACAGGGGCAAATGTCTCCTGTTAAAACAGCATCACCGCAATACGACTTGGGAGCATTGACAGAAAACAGTAATGATCTAGCAATATCTAGTAGATGATGATTCTTGCGCTCCGCCACCCCATTTTGCTGGGGTGTATCGATGCAAGTCTAATGAATGATCCCATGGGAGCAAAAATACTCGGCAAGATCCGAATCAATATACTCACCCCCTGATCAGATCGTAAAATTTTAAGGTGGTCCCAAACTGAGTGCACACCATTTTATGGAATGCTTTGAAAATTGAGAAAACCTCCCTTTTTTCTTTCATCATATAAACCCAAGTGGTACGAGAATAGTCATCAATAAATGTAACAAACCATCTATGACCTTTCAAAGAATTAAAACGAGAAGGACCCCAAACATCAGAATGAACTAAAGCAAACAGAACTAAACTTTTATTAAAGCTACGAGCAAAAGAAGTTCTATGATGTTTACCCAGTTCACAAGTTTCACAAA
Organism: Hydrangea macrophylla; assembly: GCA_033977485.1. Lineage (NCBI taxonomy): Eukaryota > Viridiplantae > Streptophyta > Magnoliopsida > Cornales > Hydrangeaceae > Hydrangea > Hydrangea macrophylla. Next base: position 56,613,961 of record CM066997.1, on the reverse strand, counting down.
GGAAATCAAAAACATCTTTATTTAAGACTAAAGAACGAAACAAATGCTTTAGTAAATCAACAGAAGGATGTCCTAAACGTCGATGCCAAAGATGTATGTCTACAGCTTTATTCTCAGAAACCACTGTATGATATGCTAACGGCCCTCCAACATTCAAGAGATAAAGTCCACTCTCCTCTCTACCACTGCCAATCATCCTCCCCGTGGTAAGGTCCTGAAAGACACAATGAGAAGGGAAAAAAGTTACACTGCAGTGTAAGCCTTGAGTGAAACGACTAATGGATAACAAATTATGAGAGAAATTAGGGCAAGGATGGAGTGGCATGAATGGTACCTTCCCCAGAAATAGAGGAAAAGGTACCATCAGCAACACGAACTTTGTCTTTACCTGAACAAGGCTTGTTCACAGAGAAAATATCAGAACATCTAGACATGTGATTAGATGCACCAGAGTCAATAATCCAGGGAGAAGAAGAATGAGACAAGTGTGCCCTTGCTGATGTGACTAAGTTACCTGAATGAGCAAATGAAGAGGAGGCACCTGTAGATGCAGTAGATTCAGACATACGACGAGCCATCAAGGAACGAAGAGCCTCCTCTACCTCCGAGGCAGTAAATAGTGCAGAATCGGAAGTGGTTGGGGCCTGCTCATCAGAAGTCGGTGTCATAGGATCTAATGATGTAGTATGATGAGCACGATAATTACCTCCCTACGAATGTGCCCCACGACCCCAGACTGTCCTGAACGACCCCCACGACCCCCAGGCTGTGCCGGTGGGCGGCAGTGTAGTTTCCAGCATGTCTCCCTGGTATGATAGTGCCAATTACAATAATCACAGAACTGCTTGGCTTTCTCAGATGACCCAGACTCGTTAGAAGAAGTACGGCCTCGGGACTGTTTGTTCCCATCTCTCTGGGGAACCGAAATGAGAACAGATCTCTTGGTAGAAGTGGGTGGAAGCATAGCAGAACGTCGACTTTCCTCGTTCTGTATATATGCAAAGGCCTCTTGGAGAGAAGGCAAAAGATCCATCCCAAGAACACGGCTACGAACAGGATCATACTCAGCATTAAGTCCCTCCAAAAACTTAAAGATCCTCTCTTCAGCAACAAGTTTATTGTAAGCAATGGAGTCGGTAGGACAAACAGGCTTATAGTCCAAGAGGTGATCAAGTCGTTTCCAACTAGTGGTCAGAGATGTGAAATACTGAAGAACACTCATCTCTCCCTGTTCCGAGCGACCAATCGTCCGCCTCAACTCAAATATCCGTGCAGAATTGCTCTTTCGGGAGTAGGTGTTGGCCATGATCTCCCAAATGTCTTGGGCAGTCACCATGTCCAAAAAACCCTCATCAATCTCTGGTACCATAGAATTGCAAAGCCATGTCATGATAGTGGAATTCTCCATCTCCCACTTGTCATATGCAGAATCCTCGGAGCTAGGTGCCTTGATTCATCCATTGATATACCCCATCTTCCCTCTGCCCTTAAGAGACATGGTTACAGACCCAGACCAAGCCAAGTAGTTCTGACCATTGAAAAGGGAAGTAGTAAGCTTAACATCCAAGCTCTCATAAGGAGCAACAACAATAGTTTCACTCCTGGGCTGCTGTGTATTCAAAGAGGATTTGTCTGAATCCGACATCTTGAATCGACACGCAACAAATATCCGGAACAATAATCAAACAAAGAGGAAGAACTTGTATCAATGGAGTCGCAGCACACAAACGTAACCTAAAGCACCATGCAGGATGCAATAAAACCAGTCATCAAGGTCCATAGAAGTACCAAAAAAACCGAAAGGAGTAAAACCCAATCAGCAGAAGCTGTTGGACAGAACTTTAGTGAAGGAAGAAGGCCAAAAACAAATCGAATCTGGAGGACCTGCGGCTGGATGTAGGGGCCGGATGGAGAGGAGCCAAAGCCCTAGTGAACTGCGACTCTGTGCAGCGAAGCCCCTAGGGGCTGCGGCTTGATGTTGCGAGGCCCAGGGGGGCTGTGGCTAGGGCTGTAGTGCCCTGGGAGGGCTGCGACTTGGTCTGAGGACACCTGGTAGGCTGCAGCTGGTGATTGGGGCGGTGGTTTGTGGTGTTTTGTGGTGGAGGATGATGATCCCTCTTAAAGAAGCTCTGATACCATGTAGAATTAGATTTAGGGCAAAACGTAGGATACAAATGATGTCTCCTGTATTTTATTATATGAAGAGAAGAAACAAGAATTACAATAGTGCCCTATGTCTAATACATAAGCATAAGGAGAATAAAGTAAAAAATAAAAATAATAAAACAGGTAAACTAACAGATAGAGTTAAAAGAAATAAATAAGTTTTTAGTTGATGAGAAAAATAAAGGGCCATCACGCATCAAGAACCATTTGCAAATAAGGCACACAAAGTCCAACGCTTTCGCGAGTTCCAACATAACAAAATTCTGAACTTAATGGACAATTAGTGCCATTAATAATAGTTATCATTATTCATTAGATTTTACGAAAAATAAAAAATAAAAAAATCATGTCGATGAATAGAACTACGTCATCCTGTTTCAACCATGTCATCTACTAAATACTACGGCATTATGATGTATGTGGTGTACCATGCTCCCCCTATCATTCGTCCTACCTAAACTATCCATGTTTCAAGTGAGATTGAGTGTGACATTTGGTAGTGTTGATCTTGGTTTGCATGACATTTATATGAGTGTGTGAAGATAAAAGTGACCTCAACAAGTTAGGAATATGCCAATGTAAGTAAAGGCACATTAGAGTCCTAAAATTGTAGCGTTTAGCACAATAGCCCCAAATTTAGTATTACAGTTCAAAAATCCAAATTATTGATGCTTGAGGATCGTTTTAAACAAAGAAACAGGAAGCGAGAGCGAGAGCAATGGCAGCGAGGAAACATTACACTTTAAGTGGTCTAACGGTTAGGAGCATTTAAAAAGTGTCCAAACACTTCAGACAGGTATATTATGCTTTTCTAGGTTCAAGCTCCTCGGTCTTATTGGGGTAACACCGCAACTTACCTTATCAATTGCCTTCTTACCTGTGTGTTGGATAAGAAAACACCCCTTAAGGTTGTTTCCCACTCTTCTCTCTCCTCATCCATTCCTTCTGGTATTTTTGGTTGTGTATGCTTTGTTCATAACCACAGCCCAACCTTTAGAAAGTTAGATCCTCGTGTTATTAAGTGTATGTTTGTCGGTTATTCTCCCACTCAGAAAGGTTACAAGTGCTATCATCCTCCGTCCAGGAAATGGTCTGTCACTATGGATGTCACACTTCATGAGTCACAGTCCTACTTTCTCGAGTCTACGGTACCTCTTCAGGGGGTGCCGAGGTTTGAAGAGATACCAGTTTTTCCTATGATGATTGAGGTGGAAACGGAGAGAGTCGAGGGAAAGGAACCCGAAGTAGAGAGTTTAACGAGAGAGAGAGAGAGAGAGAGAGGAAGAAGAGGTAGTTGAGGGGCCGATGGAGAATGAGTTGAGGGTTTATTCTAGGGGGGATATGGAATAAAAGAAAACCAGAGAGTCTCTGGAAGTTAGCACTGCTCATGTTCCTCCACTACCACTGCCATTCTCTCTAAGTGATGACGATTCAGGTAATTCCTCTAATTCACCCTCTCTTGACTTCGATGATTTAGATGTTCCTATTGCTCTTCAAAAGGGTGTTAGATCCTATACTCAACATTCTATATCTAATTTTTTTGTCGTATTCTCATCTATTTCCTTTCCTATAAAGCCTTTTTTTCCAAAATTTCCTCTGTTAGTGTTCCTAACCATGTATAGGAAGCTCTTGTTGATCCCAATTGGAAACATGTCATGATTGAAGAGATTAACACTCTTCGAAAGACTGGTAGTTGGGAGTTGACCACGTTACCTAGAGGAAAGAGGACAGTGGGGTGTAAGTGGGTGTACACCGTGAAGCACCCGGTTTTTATGTTCTATTTGAGAGGTACAAAGCTCGGTTGGTGGCAAAAGGTTCACTCAAACGTACGGGTTGAACCTATGTTACCCGCACCCTTCATAATGCATGAAGTACCCGTTCCCGATACGACACCCGGATAAGGGTATTTTTCTCTCCGACCCTTCAAAATAGTGTAAAATCTTTGAAAACTGAACGAACCTGACACCGTACCCGAGTCTGTACCCGACACCCGTACCCAAGTCTAGGTAACATAGGGGTGGACGATGACGAGACATTTGCCCTAGTCAAGGAAGATGAATTCAATTAGAATCATGCTTTCCCTGGCAGCTAATCGGGATTGGCCACTTCACCAGTTTGATGTAAAGAATTCTTTCTTGCATGGTGATTTAGAAGAGGTTTACATGGACAACCCTCCAATGTTCGAGGACTCCAAGACAGACGGGAAGGTGTGTAGGCTTAAAAAATCACTATATTTCCTCATGCAGTCTCCAAGGTTTGAGAGATTCACATAGGCTATGCTCCAGTTTGGGTTTTTAGACAAAGTCATGCAGATCACACATTGTTCATCAAACATTCCTCGCAGGGGTAAGACTATTGCTCTTATTGTGTATGTTGATGATATTGTACATAAAGGAGATGACTTGAAGGAAATGGAAAAGGTTGTAGAAGCAATTGGCCACTGAAATGGAAAAGCCTTGAAGTTCTTCTTGGGATCGAACTTGCTCGATCCAAACATGGGATTTTTATTTCCCAAAGGAAATATGTCCTAGAGTTGTTAGGAGACAGGAATGCTAGGCAGCAAAGCGTGTGACACACCTCTGGAGCAAAATCTGGAGCTTGGTGATGACAGTAGTGGGGATTTAGTGTATAGGGGGGGTTATCAGAGACTTCTTGGTAAACTTATTTACCTATCTCATACTCGTCCGGATATTGCCTTTGTCGTTAGTGTTGTCAGTTAGTTTATGCATTCTCCGCGAGAGTCACATCAAGAGGCTGTTTTTCGGATCCTTCAGTGTTTAAAGTCCGCTCCTGGAAAAGGATTGCACTTTGCAAGACATGACCACCTACGAGTGGAAGCGTACACTGATGCAGATTGGGCCGGTCTATTAGTGATAGGACGTCCACTACAAGGTACTGCACGTTCGTAGGAGGTAATCTTGTTACCTGGAAATGTAAGAAGCAGAATGTAGTGGCTAGGTCTAGTGCAGAAGCTGAGTTTAGGGCTATAGCCCAAGGTATTTGTGAGCTATTGTGGATCAAGTCATTGCTGAGGACTTGAAGGTTAAAATGACAGATTCTATGAAGCTATATTGTGACAACAAAGCACCTATCAGTATAGCTCATAACCCTGTTCAACATGATAGAACAAAGCACGTGGAGATTGATTGACACTTTATCAAAGAAAATATTAGTAGTGGTACTATTTGTGTTCCCTTTATGAAGACTTGCGATCAAGTTGCTGATGTTCTTACCAAAGTCGTTGGGAGTCGACCGTTTGATACTATCCTAGACAAACTGGGCATGAGAGATATTTTTGTACCAGCTTGAGGGGGAGTGTTATAGTTATTTTATTAGTTATGTTTTTATTTAGTTATAAGTATAAGGACCCGTATGTAATATTATTTCCTTCTTCTTTTTGATTAATATAAAAAGGGTTTTAACTAATTGTTAGACCCTAAGCTTTACCTAACAATCATTGTTTATAGTTGGAACAATTTCTGCTGGCACTCAAGGATTACTTGGAGGCACTTTATGGCTCTATTCTTCACCGGAGTCTACTTCCCTTTGTTGACTCTATAATTAATGAGCTTATGGCTTAGGAGATACGCCTCAAGGTTCTTCCAGAAAAGGGTCTTCTTCCTTTACCTTCATAGACAGTATTAGTTGTCCCGGCCAAGCCCCACGATAGCACACAACCTAGGCGAGGCAGGGTTGCTGCGGATGAGTGTAGTTTTTGTAACGAGACGGGTCACTAGAAGGTGCAATGTCCCCAATTGCTTAATTTGAATGCTCATGGACCACAACAACCTTTTAAGGGCAAGGATCATCACACTATCGTTGTTGCGTTTGCTGAGTCATCCTCATCAGCTCCCAACCTATCACTCAACTTGCTTAATTTGAATGCTCGTAGACCACAACCACCTTTTAAGAGCAAGGATCGTCCCACTGCCGGTGTTGATCCTCTGGTTGCTGAGATCAGCTCCCAACCTATCACTCATTGTCGAGCAGTTGTAGAAACTCTTTTCTTCTCAATCACCTAATGCTCTTTACATTTCTCCTACAATAAATTCATTCTTCTTAGCTCCCTCGGGTATATCTAAGAACACTTGGGTCTTTGACTAAGGTGCTACACATCACGTCACTAGTGACTCTTGTTTGTTTGCATCTACTTAATCTCCTCCTTCGGTATCCGTACTTGCTGCCAATGGTGCTTCTATGTCCTTGGCCGAAGTCGGATCTATTGCTTCTTCCCATTTGTCTCTTCCTAATGTTTATTATGTTCCTCAACTTACCTTAAACTTCACATTTGTTAGTCACTTATTTGATTCTAGATATATGGTTCAATTTTCCTCTTTTGGTTGTGTTGTGCAGGATCCTCGGTCCAAGAAGCTGATTGGCCATCGGCCATATAGAGGGAGGCATGTATGTGTTGGAAGAGCTGCATGTTCCAGCTATTGCTGCTTATTCACTAGATTTGTCTTCTCTTTGTTTGAATTCTAAGTCGTCTAATTTTTATTTAGGACATTCCCGCCTTGGTCATGTATCTCATTCTCGTTTACAATTTTTAGTTTTAACTGGTAGTTTGGGACATTTGGAATGTCATGCTATATCTGACTGTAATGGATGCAAACTTGTTAAGTTTTCCTCATTACCTTTTAATAAAAGTGCTACTGTCTCTCATGCCCCTTTTGATCTTGTTCATTCTGGTGTGGGGACCTGCTCCGGACTCTACTAAAGGAGGGTCCAAATATTATGTTTCATTTATTGATGACTATTCTAGGTACTGTTGGGTTTATCTTATGAAGTATTGCCCTGAATTCTTCTCGATTTTCACTGCTTTTCGTTCTCTGATTCGTACTGAGTATTCCTCGACAGTGAAATATTTTAGATGTGATTGAGGTGGGGGAGTATTCTTCCAATGCCTTTATTGATTCACTCACTTCTGATGGCACTATTCAGCAATCTTCTTGTACAGATACTCCTGAACATAATGGTGTGGCTGAGCATAAGCATAAACATATCATGGAGACTGCTCGGTCCCTTTTGTTAACAGCTTGTGTTCTGAGCACCACTTTTTTTTTTTTTTTTTTTTTTTTTTTTTTTTTTGGTGGGTGGAGGGGTGGGAGGGAAGGCTTTTACTCACTGCCGTTCATCTAATAAATCGCATTTCTTTTGTCATAACTTATGGAGTCTCCATTTGAGCGCTTGAGTGGTAAATCTCCTGATTAATTTTCTTTGTGTTTGGCTCTACTTGTTTTGTCTTCCTACCTAAAGTTGCTCGTACCAAACTTTCTACTCATTCTGCGATGTGTTTTTCTTGGTTATGGTGAGGGATAGAAGAGTTACCGATGCTATGATCCTGTAGCAAACAAACTTTATGTCTCTCGCCATGTGGTTTTTTATGGAACACATTCCCTTTTCTCTATACCGTCTGCTCCACACACTTTGCACAAATCTGATCTTGTTTATCTTGATCCTTTTGCTGATGACGTCCCTTTTGATTCCTATATCAATGATGTGTTTGTCTATAACACTCTTTCTGATTGCCCTATTCCTCATCCTCTTACTCTCCATACTTACTCTAGACAGAATAAAGTTGTCCCTTCTGCAGGATCAGATCCACCCTATGAAGCACAACACTCCAAAAATGGCAGCATACTCAGACACATGTCAGACGTGCCAGACACGCAACCGACACGTGTCGGACACAGCAAAAATGTGTCCAACTTTGCATATTTGCATTTTAAACACCCGACATGTGGTGGACACGCACGTACACGCAATTAGATACGCACGGACATGGATCTGAGAGGGGAAAAAATAAAGAAACTGAACTTTACTGCATAAAACCTTCCACCCTTTTCAGTTTTCACATAACCCTCTTGAAACCCTCCTGTCCCTCTCGTTCCTCTCGAATCCCCCATCAATCGTTGTTCTATGCTCACAAACTCGACACCCTCCGGTGAAGCTCCTCCTTTATCTCTCGAGAATTTCGCAACAAGTAACATCAAAAACAATACCCTAGGTTTTTCTTTTTGTTATTTTTATGGAGATAATGTTGATTGGCTTCACTCTTGATTATGGCTCCACTATCCTTCTCATTCCTCTCGAAACCCTCGTCCCTGGCTGCTCACAGTCTCGACATCCTCCGGTGAAACTCCTCCCTGTCTCTCAATAATGTCGTATCCCTCAGGCAGGTAATCTAAAATAGGAACCCCAATGTGTAATTTTTTTTTTTTTTTTTTTTTGTGATTTATGGAGTTACTGGTTGTTTCTTTTACCTGCTGAAGCTAATAATGGTTGTAGCTTTTCTTTTGTAATCATGGGTGTTGCTTTTCCAGCTTTCCTTTGCTTTACTATTTGGATTTTCTGCTTTTCCTTTATTGAATTTTTTTTTTTTTTGAGAGAGAATTGAGCTTTAGTTTTTACTCTTATATGCATTGCATATTTGTATCTCTATGTAGGAATTTACACAAAAAAAAACCACAAAATTTGTATTGCTTTTTCGAATACATGGAAGGATGATTGTGTACATAATATTAAAATTTAACAAATACGTACATGAGACTTCGTACATAATATTAAAATTTAATATATACATATATTATATATTTAAAAAAAATAAACGTATCCCTAGCGTGTCATGTCTTTATTTTTTAGGATTTGTCGTGCTGCCGTGGCGGTGTCCGTGTCCGTGCTTCATAGGATCCACCTTTCTTGGCTTGACTCTCAACCAAATTCTGAAGACGTGGATCCTACCATTTCTCGCTATCCTACACGTACTTGCAAGCGTCCTGATAGGGACGTGATTGAAGAGGTTTATGTGGTTCCTCCTCCTAGTCCCATCATAATCAGGGTGACGTGTGCTAACTTCGGAAGGCTCTGTATTACCTCAAACAAGCTCCTAGGGCTTGGGCTTCTAGGGCGTATGCAAACTTCGAAAGGCTCTGTAAGGCCTCAAACAGGCTCCTAAGGCTTAGTTTGATAAGTTCTCTACAATCATATGTGATTGTGGCTTCCGTCCTTGTGATCCTGTCTCAGCTTTATTTCTTCGCTCTACTTCTACAGGAGGCACTGTTCTCTTGCTCTATGCGGATGATATGGTCATTACTAGTGATGATATAGCTGGCATATCATTGTTGAAATCACAGTCACACAACCAGTTTGAAATGAAGGATTTGGGGCCCCTCGTTATTTCTTGGGTATTGAGGTAGCCTCTTCTCCTAAAGGTTATCTTCTCTCCCAGTCCAAGTATGCTTCTTATGTCATTGAGAGAGCTCATCTCACATATACTCGAATAGTTGAGACCCCTTTGGAGCTCAATGCTCAGTACTCTTTCTCCGATGGCGTTTCACTGTTAGATCTTACCTTGTATCAGGCTATTGAGGGCAGTCTGGTCTACCTGACACTACCAGATTGCATATGTTGTTCATACAGTCAGTCAGTTTGTTTCTTCCCCTACTACTGTTCATTGGGTTGTTGTCGTTCGCATCATTCATTATCTTCGTGGTACCTTGTATCAGAGTTTATTGTTTCCTTCATCCTCCTATTTAGAGCTTCGAGCTTATTCTGATGCCGACTGGGCTGGTAACTCTACGGATCAAAAGTCCACTAATGGCTTCAGTGTATTTCTCGGTGACTCACTTATTAATTGGAAAAGCAAGAAGCAATCTGTTGTGTCTCGCTGTTCTACTGAGGCCGAGTATCATGCATTGCTACGACTACTGCTCAAATAGTTTGGTTGCATTGGTTGCTTGCTGATCTTGGTGTCCCATTCTCTACTCTTACTCCTATGTATTGAGATAAGAAGAGTGTCATTCAGATAGCACACAACTCTGTCATTCACGAGCACAGAAGCACATTGAGATTGAATGCCACTTTGTGTGTCATCACCTTCAGCTTGGCACTATCTCCCTTCCATTTTTACCTTCGACCTTGCCGCTCCATCATAAGTTTTAGGGGGGGTTAGTCTTTTGTTGTTTTATGTAACCCTAGTATAAAGGGCTTCTTTTGTTATCTGCTGTATTATCCTTCCGTACACTTTATAGTATTCCAATAATGAAGATCTCTATACTCTTCTTCATTTTTCTATTGCATAATGTTTTCATTAACCAAACAAAGAAGAGTTTTTTTCCTTTTCTTTTCCCTCATTGAATCCATGGACAAAACAGAGCCTTGAGGTTTTTTTTTTTTTTTAAACTAATAATTTTCAAGCATACCTAAACTACAAAGAGGTCAAGGTGGAGAAAGATCAAAATCCACTATACACAATATGTATTAAACAATAAATAAAAATATGTCTTGGATAGAATGTTCGAGCAAGATACAAACTTAACTCTATTTATAAGCTATTTTAAGAATTTGTTGTGGTCGGAGCGAGGTGGGAGCAAGGTTCTAACATAAGGTGAGAGAAGTTCCGACAAGCTTCTAAGTAAGCGAGGAATCATGAGTCTGAGGTGGGAGGGTGACCACTTTAGAAGGTTCCTACTTCTAAGGTTTTAAATGCTAAATAACAATAATTTTAGACTTGTAATATCCCCGAGTCCTAACATATCCCTAAGGTATCCTAAAAGTAATGTACCATGACGGAGAAGTACCCATACATTCACATTTGGAACTATATTTTGAATATGTTGGACTTCGGTGCAGTGTCTTCAGTTTTAAACACATGTCTAGTATTCCCACTATCCCATATTAAGAGTCTCTTTGGGAATTCCAACTATTTAAGAAATTAGAAATATTTTATATAGGGTGAAATTTTCACCTTTCTATTATTGTACCGTATGAAACACCGACACTCTATTTTGGTTCTCGTATCAATGTCGACATCGAATCTGACACTGTCACGACACGCCACGCTCCCGACATGAGTCCTATTATTTTATTCCATTTTCTTGGTCCAACACGCTCCCGACACGTTACAGACACGTGCGGGACACGAAATGGGTATTTATATACACTTACTTTGAAATATTGGGGGTAAAACTCTAATTTTGCTAAAGTTTTTATAAATTTTGGATGTATGTGAAAGTTTTTTAAAATAAAAAAATGGGTTGTAAACAAAAATAAAAGAACTTCACTCTTTAAAAGATATATTTACAAAAAAAACTTTTTTTATCTTTCTCGTTAAGAGAGAGAGAGAGAGAGAGAGAGAGAGAGAGAGAGAGAATCTTACACTTTTGTGGAACTTAGCCATAGTAAGAGATTAGGGGTTTTTAAATCAGGATTTTTCAATCTAGGGTTTTAAACTTTTAACTTCAAACTATGGTTGGATATCTGATGTATATGTTTATATTGTTGTCCATTCCATTAGGGTTTTATGTGGTATATGTTTTTATTCATTACCTTTGCTATTGATAATGTCATAATATTGTTGTGATTTATGTGCTTTTATGCCAACTTTGATTAGACATGGTAAATAAATATTTTTAAAAAATATTTTAGAGATATCGTGTCCCCGACATATCGTATCATGATTTTAGGAGAAATGTCATGTCGACGTATTCGAGTCGTGTCGTATACGTGTCGCGTGTCGGTGCTTCATAGATTGTACCTTTTGAAATTTAAAATTCCAGTGTCATGTCAAAGGAAAAATGAGGAGGTTTTATATAATAAAGGGTAAACTTATCAAATGTGTAGTCTAAGTACATTGATTTAAGATTCTTAAAATGGGACATCCCAAAATGGAATAAAGGATTCTAAGTTTAGGATGGAGAGAGTATTAATCATGCCTTTTGGTTCATTGTCTTAGGTTTGTGGTCTTTCAGTTTTCAAGAACAGATGATACATTGTATGTCATGGTACATGTACTGACTAGCACCATTAATGTGTCGTTCAGGATTTCTAGGTTAAGGGATGCTTTGTAAACATTTGAAGATAGAGCAAAGGTATATATGCAATGAATTTAGTTGTTTCTCTCTCTCCTAACCAAACTAGTCATCGTCCAGAATTCTAGGAGTAGAATGCCCTCATTCTCTCTTCCAAATCATACCCAATCTCTCTCTCTCTCTCTCTCTCTCTCTCTCTCTCTCTCTCTCTCTCTCTTAATGTCGCCTCTTCTAGCAAGCAAACTAGTTGTCCATAATTTAGCAACTAGAATCCCCTTCATTCTAGGCAACCTAAACCCCTTATTTATCTAGTTCTAATCCTTATTCACATTTTCTTAATCCAGCAGGGTGTCACATTCTGTCCGGCACTGTACCATCTCAACAACTACTACTCTTAAGTCTTAAGTAAAACAAGCTTAGTCGAATATCTCAAGCTCATTAGCACATGCAAACTTACCAGAAAATTACCTCAGTTAGACAAGATTCACCAATTTCTTAATTCATAACCACCAACCAGCAGGGTCTCACATTCTGTTGTGAATTATACAATCTAAACTACTACTCAAGTAAAACAAGCTTAACTGGATATCTGTAGCTCATCAGCACATGCAAACATCAGCATAATAATATAACCATAATAACATCTCAATTAGGCAAGATATAGCTCATACCTCAACACGGAAGTAATCTCCATAAGGCACATCACTTATTTCTTGCGATGTTTCAATAACCAAATGACTGGCATATTAGAAGTAAAATTGTCAGAGTCTAAACAGTGATTGACAAAATTAATATAGATATACCAAATAGCAAAGAAATAGGAGTATATCTACATATATTCATGGGTATCCTATGTTACCTGGACTCTCCTACTACCCCCAAGTACCCGATCCCCGTGTCCGACGCCCGTACCCAATTCGAACACTCGGATCCTCCACAAGTGATGTTGAAAATGCGAGTAGAAGCTTAAAATTGTGGGCAAAGAGGTTTCTAACTATTTACTATTGATATTAAGAAGAATAGTATGTTTATACGTTCAGAAGGTGTCCGCATACCCGTATCCAACATTTAGACACATATCCCCGGATCCTAAGATTTGGATTTAGAGGAGGTCCGACACCTAGATACACACCCGCACCCGACACCCATACCCGAGTCTGGGTAACATAGTGGGTATCTAAGTGATGCAGAATAATCCAGAAAACGCTGAAGATTAAAGAAACATGTACCCTTACAGTTATCTTTGAGAAAGAAACTACAGAAATATAAATAATTAAAATTGAGAAAACGACCAAAAATTCAGCTATAGTTCATCGTTACATTGAAACTACAAAAATTCAAGACAGTTAGTATTCAATCAGCTGAGTTCTTTTTAACTACCACAGACACCTTCCCCTTTTTCTTCAACAACTTCCTGTAAATCTAGCTCCAAAAATTAACCATGGACACTAGAATCCTTTTGGATGCCTTCTGACTTTAACGTGATATAAAATATCTTTTCTTCAGAAAAACAATAGTGATCAACATGATAGTATGATACAATTTTCAGTAAATAGGTAACTGGTTTAACTAGACCGAAAACAATAACAATTCAACCAATTCTAAGCATAATAGAGTCATCTCTTCGAGGTCATGCGATTTCTAGGCGTGGTAGGAAGTCAAGAACATCATTCACGTTGTGTGGCCATGCTACTCATATTTCTGCCAGGGAAAAAAAAAAGACAATTTATGGGAGCAAATCCCTAATCAGATCTGCATGATTTCACCCTTTGTCTTAAATAAGGGGCTGAAGGATATTGCTCCCTTTCCTCATATACAAGCTCATTTGAAGAACACAAGAAGAGGACAGTTTCTTTACTCTGTGTGTGTGTGTGTGTGGGGAGAGAGAGAGAGAGAGAGAGAGAGAGAGAGAAGAATGGGGAAAAAGTAGAAGACAAATTACAGAGAAGAGAAGAGGAAAAGAGGTCTATAATGGAGAGATAATGCAAAGAAAACCAGGTGTCAAAATAACTTCAGGCAAAATAACAAAACTGCAATTGGAGACAACATAAGAAAAGCATTCTAGAGCTAATAATTCATGGTTGCAATTGCATTAACTATTATACTTTCTGTATCATTATTTTTCTTCAAGGAAGAGCTACTTGTACAACTACCGAGCGGGAGCCTTCTTCACATATGTTACCTGGACTTTGCATTGTGACAAGGATACCGACGTGGGATATCTGTCGGACTTGTTTCGTATCATGTCGGGCATGGCTTGCTACCAAATATAGAATCTAAGGAGAGAAACTATTTTCTAGACACAAGGTCTTATTATCATACTTAGGTTGTCAATACACTTAACAGCCTCATAGCCTAGTGTTGACATTTATTGACCTTTGAGTAGGCTACTATTCCAAAAATTATTTGAACTCTGTCAAAATCACGTGTGAAATAATAAAAAGATAAGAACAATGCTATGCTTTTTAGGTTTTATAAATATAAGAATATAGTATATGTTTAAGAGCAGTGACTACAAATAATTAACCTAATTTTAAGAATATGTATTGTTCTATTTCTTGCGTACATGTACTCGTCCCCGTACCTGAATTTTGGATTCTTTATGGCCGGGTCCCCTTATCCTACTAAAATATTGGGGTCTACCGAACCCGACTCCCGAATTCATATCCATACCCGACACACATACCCGAGTCCGGGTAACATAAGCTTCACAAATACCATAAAAATTATATAGATAGGCACATTAATAAACAAAACTAACTGTCAATTTAATAGTATTGAAAGTATTTGACAATTTTTATAGGTCTCCAGGTGTTGTATGGCCAAGGACGCAGAGAAGACCGTGAACTAGTTGACCCTTGTTCAGTGACTGTGAACTGTGAAGATATGGTTCCTTGTTTTCCTTGTTTAGAGCACATTGTTCCTAATTCAATGGTCAAGGACCCGAGGTATAAAGGGAAGGTGTAACCCTGGTGTTGTGGGCGGGCTGCTATAGGCAAGGATCTAAAATTCGTTTCGTTTCGGTCGAAACAGCCGAAACTTTACGGTTTTGTGGGCCACCGACACGAAACTGTAAAGAAATCTCGAAAATCCTAGGTCTCGACAAGATTCGTCGGTTTCGGTGTGTTTCGAACGAAACACACATGTTTCGCACGAAACATGTGATTGTGTCGAATCAATTGCAGAGAGCATGTGAAAACTGAAAAGAGGGTTTGAAAATTGGGGAAAAGAGATCACGAGAGAACAGTAAAACTACTAACCTGTTAGTCTTCATCTTTTTCTTCTACTTGATCTTCTTCTTCTTCTTCTTCTTCTTCTAGGGTTCATCTTCTTCTTCTTCAGCTTCGACTTTCTGTCTCTCTCTCCTTCTTCTTCTTCTTTCTTCTTCTTCTTCTTCTTCTAGGTTTCATCTTCTTCTTCTTCAACTTTGACTCTCTCTCTCTCCTTCTTCTTCTTCTTTCTTCTTCTTCTTCGTCAGCGCCGAAAGTGAGTCGCCTCTCCTCTCTCTCTCTCTGCCAGTAGCGAGTAAGTTTTCTTATTTCTTTTTTATTTTTTTCATCGCTTGCTTTCCTGTTTTATATTACTATATCATATCATATGATTATATATATATTATATATAACACTAGTAATACAGTATCATATCATATGATATATATATAGTAACACTAGTAATACAGGTTTATATTACTAATACTACTAATACAAGTTTTACTATTATTAATTTATTAGTACTATAAGTATTATATTACTTGTATTACTATATTATATTAGAGACCACTTTTGCTTACCCAAATTTGATTCACCATTGCCTACTCTTGCCATTACTTATTATTTATATTATTAGTCATACTCAAGGATCAAAATTAATTTAAAATAAATACATTGTTGCTTACCCTAAATTTGTTCATCCCAAATTGATCAAAATTAATTTTAAAATGAATAAATTTTTAATACTGTGTCCCCCTTGCATTAACCAATAGGAAAGGAGGGTGAGGTAAACTGTATTCATATAAAAATTATATGTAATTTCTTAGTAATACTCATTGAAACTAATATTCTTATAAATATAAAAAATAGTTACAACTTATAACTTATTACATATATAAGTTATATAAAGTTATATTCTTAGAAATATAAAATTAGTTGTAAAATTAATAAGTAGTTATAAAATTAATAATTAGTGTATACTAATATCAGTTCTATAGTTATATTCTAAGAAATATAAAATTAGTTGTAAAATTAATAACTAGTTATAAAATTAATAATTAGTGCATACTAATATAAGTTATATTCTTAGAAATATAAAATTAGTTGTAAAATTAATAAATAGTTATAAAATTAATAATTAGTGCATACTAATATAAGTTATAAGTTATATTCTTAGAAATATAAAATTAGTTGTAAAATTAATAATTAGTTATAAAATTAATAATTAGTTTATAAATAGTAAAAAAATTAAATTAAATATTATGTATTATGTGTAGGAATGTCAGGAAAAAATAAAGATGGCATTTCACAACCAACTGAAAAAAGAGACGACAACGAGATATTGGTTGGAAGCACGGTACACAGATTGGAGATAATCGGCAACATGTGCAATGCAATTACTGTCACAAAATAATGAAAGGTAGTGGTGTGTCACGTTTGAAGCACCACTTGGCTGGAGGTAATTCAAATGTTGAAAGATGTGACAAGTGCCCTTCAGCAGTTTCTAAAGCAATGAGGGACTACTTGAATCGTAATAAGATAGAGAATGAGAAAGTCGAAGAACAAAGAGCTCAAATGAGGAGTAATTTGATCGGAACTGCTAGAAAGAGAAGTGGGATTGAAATCAATGACTCAGACGATTCGGATGATGATGATGGTATGACAAAGGAGGAGAGAGATGATTTAGAGTACGCCAAACAACAATCTATTCACGATATTCATATAGCTGGTGAAATGTATAGAAGAGCAAGGGGGGAACCATCCACTCAAAAGGGAGGTGCAAATGCAATGCATAAACTAATGAGATCTCGTAGTGTGAAAGAAGCTTGGAATAAAATGTCTACCAAATCACAAAAAGATAAGAAGAAAGGACTTGGCATTCATGAAATGACTTCTTCATTGCATCGAAATAAGGAAGTCCAACAAGCAAAGTTAACTCATTTGTGGAATCCAAAAAAGTGGGCAATGTCGGCAAAACATGCAATAGCAAAGTTCTTCATATACGAAAATATCCCACCATCCAATGTGCAAGGCCACTTTTATCAATTGATGATAGATGAAATTGCATTAGCTGGTGCAGGTGTTGTTGGGCCAACACCCTACGAGATTGGAGGGCCCTTATTAGATGATGAAATAGAGGAACTAAGGGAATATATTGAGCTTTTCAAGAAGAAGTTTGACACTTATGGAGTCACAATCATGTGTGATGGGTGGTCTTCAACTACCAGATTAGCAATTATCAACTTCTTGGTTTATTGTGATGGAAAGGTTATTTTTCACCGATCTTTTAATGCTTCAAATAATGATAAGGATGCAACATTCATTTATGATCTGATGGATCAGACCATTCAACAAATTGGAGATAAACATGTGGTTCAGATCATCACAGACAATGGGAGTGCATACAAAAAGGCCGGTGAAATGTTGATGGAAGTGAATCCACACTTATATTGGACTCCTTGTGCAGCTCATTCCCTTGACTTAATCTTACATGATTTTGCTGGCATTGAGGCTGTGCAGAATGTCTTAGATAAGGCAAAGAGGGTCACAAACTTTATTTACAACCACAACAGAATATTGGCAATATATCGAACATACTGCAAGGGAGAATTGATTCGTCCAGGCCAAACACGATTTGGAACTAATTACATTGCTCTTCAAAGTATTTTAGAGCATAAAAGTGGTTTGCAAAGGATGTTCACATCAGATAATTGGGGTATGAGTGCTGGTAGCAAAGACGCAATAGGGAAGCGAGTACAAGCTACTATACTCGATGCTAAATTTTGGGAAAAAGCCAAGATTGTTGTCGACATTCATGCACCTATTGCAAAGGTTCTAAAGATGGTAGATGGGGAGAGAAGAGCTACAATGCCATATGTATATGATGCAATGATACGAGCAAGACATGCCATTACAGAGATTGCCCCAAAATCTTGCAAGAAGTATCTTGACATTGTTGATGCTCGATGGAAGAAGCAAATCATTCAGCCAATTCACATGGCAGGTATGGTAGTGAATATTTACTATGCTATATTTAGTCATTGCATATGTAGTGACTAATTCACGATATTCATGTGCTTCATTGTAGCTTACTATTTGAATCCCGCATACCAATACGAAGAAGGTGTAGGTGTGACAGAAAGTTTGCTGAAAGCACTTAGAGCCGTAGTATCTCGATTGGAGCCTGATGGTAATCGTGCTTCTCAAGCACTTGCAGAGGTTAAAATGTTTCGTGAGGCAATGTATGGGTTTTCAGACCAAGCGGCAATCAGGGGGAGAACTAGGACGGATCCAGGTGAATTTTGTGCCATATTTACCAGTTTGAAACTGTTTAGATTTTTAATTAACAACTATCTATTAATTACAGCTGAATGGTGGCTTTTGTATGGCACGGACGCTCCTAACTTGAGGAGGATTGCTATAAGAATTTTATCACAAACTGCTTCATCTAGTGGTTGCGAAAGAAATTGGAGCACTTTTGCTCTTATTCATACTAAAGTGCGCAATCGACTCCATTATGACAAGTTAGAAAAGTTGGTTTTCGCACAGTACAACATGCGGTTGAAGGTTACACACATGTTTAAAGAACAAAGAAATCAAGAATTCCAACCAATTGACTTAAGTACTATATTTGACGAAGATGAAGAAAATATGGGACTTTCAGAATGGCTAGATGACCCCGGGGATGCACTCCTAGATGAGATTGATGGCAACGGTAATCCGAATAGGCCAAATACATACGTAGCTACATGGGTAAATCACCCGAGAGATGATGGTATGGCTCAGGATAACAGTGAAAGAGGGTCAAAAGCACGTGGTAAGCAACCTATGGTTAGTAGCGATCATGACGATGATAGTGATAATGGAGATGGAAACAATGATGACGAAGACGATGATACTAGTCCTCCACAAGGTGGGAGTCCGGGTGGCAATGTTGGTTTTTCATCACCAATAGGGAGGGGTAGCCAAAGTCCTCCAGGGCCTATCTTCACGGAAGAGCAAGGATTCACTCATGCTACACAAGATGAAGATCATGGCTCCCGTCGTGTGCTTCAGTATGAACGTGGTCAAGGTCGACATTGTAATCCACGCAATCAGAGAAATAATCCCGCACCAATTGATGCTATGGATATTGATATGATCGACACTGGCATGTCTAGTATGAGTACGAGTGGGGGTGATTTCTATGGGCAAGGATCATCATCTTCAAATGCTTATGGCTAAGGATACGATTCACATACAGCTGGTCAAGTTTATACATCTGGATATGACTCCCAAGTATCATCCTCACAAGGCTATGGACATGGCCATGGGCTTCAATTTGGATGTAGTCAAGTTGATTATGAGAGGTTTAGGGCTCAATATGAGGCATGGTTTCGTGCTTACATGGGTTGGACTGAGTATTGCCGATATATCTAGAACACGTATAATGTTCCTCTTGGTGAATACCCGGAGCCTGGACCAGTTTATGCGCCTGCTCGACACTCTACAGCCGGTTGGATGTGAATTTGTTGGATGAACAACTATATATATTTTGGAGATGTCTCCAGGTTGGTCCTTATGTGCTTATATGTCACTTTTCTTTTCTATGAATGGTGTTTTATGTATTCTATGGACTGCTTGACAGTAGATTGACGCGTACATTATCAGGTATTTTCAATTTAAACTATATACTATTGATATATAACTACATATATAGACCTCTCAAAGGTTTAATTATTCAATTATAAGCTTTATATGTGCATACAATTTAGTTTGAAGTTATGTTTCCACAAGTTTCTTTGTGTTTCCAATTTTTTCCGGTGTTTCCACATGTTTCCGAAACGTTTCCGTTTCCGGGAACACCGAAACACTACACTGAAACGAAATTTTGATCCTTGGCTATAGGTACCTTTGTGGCTGTAGTAAGTGCTGGCAGGCTACACACTATGGGAAGTTCATCCCACATCGCCTGGGTGTGGAAAAGTAATGTGCTATATATGTGTGGTTCCATGTCTCCCTAGTAAGAGGCCTTTTGGGTAGTGGCCCAAGAACAAGTCCATGCGGGTTTGGGCCCAAAGCGGACAATATCTTACTGAGTAAGACTTGGGTCGTGACAGAATGGTATCAGAGCTAGACCCAGCCGGAAGTGTGCCAACGTGGACGTTGGGCCCTAAAGGGGGTGGAATGTAACAACCCTGGTGTTGTTGGGCGCGCTGTTGTAGGTGCCTTTGTGGCTGCAGTAAGTGCTGACAGGCTACACACTATGGGAAGCTCATCCCACATCGCCTGGGTGTGGAAAAGTAATGTGCTATATATGTGTGGTTTCAAGTCTCCCTAACAAGAGGCCTTTTGGGTAGTGGCCCAAGAACAAATCCGTGCGGGTTTGGGCCCAAAGCGGAAAAATATCTTACTAAGCGAGACTTGGGTCATGACAAAAGGAGTCGTGCTACTCAAATCGAGGGCACTATGAAATGCAGACCTATATGGCCGGTAGGGTATTTAAAAGGGACACTATGGAACCTGTGGATAAGCAGTGTTCTAAAAATCCTACTAGGAGGGGCCTAGGCCCTGGGCCGTGCTCAGCAGTCTCGATTTTCACCTAATCCTTTGCAAAAATCGCACAGCAATGTAGGTCGGGCCTAGGCGAGCTAGGTGGGCAAAGGTGAGATTGTCATTTTTGTAAAATAACAAGGGGGGGAGGGGGGGGAAACCCACTAAACCATTCGCAGGACAGTCGACAGACAAGTAGAGAGAGAGAGAGAGAGAGAGAGAGAGAGAGAGAGAGAGAGAGAGACAATTGCGACTTGCCGAAGCCGAAGAAGAAGGAGAAGGAAGAAGAGGTACACTGTAATACCCGCATTTTTCAAAGTACTTTGTATGCATATTTATATAAATCAGATTATGATGTATTGCCATAATCTATTATGTATGGACTTCACCCAATCAATTTCTTAGGTTATGTTGGAAATGGAAAGAAAATAATTTTGCCAGGATATGGCTGAATTCTTTGGGATATTATAGCTGTAAATATTTAGATTTAGTCAATTCTACAGAATAGGAAAGTCAATATTCAGAATCAGAATTAATAGCTAATTATATCCTAATTGTATGCCTCGTATCTTCGATAAATAGAAGTGTTGTGTACATTATGTTAAATATAAAAGAATAAGAAATATTATTCTTTATATCTTTTATGGTATCAGAGCAGGGACTCATTCTCTGACTCTTCCGAAAAAAAAAAAAACCTAGGATCCTAGAATCTACTAGCCGCCCTTCACCATGTCGGAAACTATATCTGAATCCACCGTTACTGGCTCACCGAAGATCATTGAGAAACATGCCCTCAACACTGATTCTCACTCGATGCAAATCACCAACACTAAACTGAATGGTGATAATTTTCTGCGTTGGTCTCAGTCAGTCCGGATGTACATTCAGGGCCGAGGAAAGATCGGATACTTGACAGGAGAAAAGAAGGCACCAGCAAGAGAGGACTCGACGTATGCTACCTGGGATGCTGAAAACTCCATGGTCATGACATGGTTAGTGAATTCCATGGAAGAAGATATCAGCTCCAACTACATGTGTTATCCAACAGCCAAAGAACTCTGGGATAATGTCACCCAGATGTATTCGGATTTGGGAAATCAATCCCAAATATATGAATTGACGATTAAACTTGGTGAAATTTGTCAAGGAGAGAACAGTGTCACTAAGTACTTCAATTCTCTAAAAAAGATTTGGCAAGATTTGGACATGCTCAATGATTATGAGTGGAAATCAACCAAGGACTGCAGTTACAACAATAAGATGGTGGAGGATCACCATATCTACAAATTTCTCGCCGGATTAAACATTGAATTTGATGAAGTCAGAGGGAGAATAATTGGCCGCAAACCTCTGCCTCCTATTAATGATGTCTTTGCCGAAGTTAGAAGAGAAGAAAGCCGCAAGAATATTATGCTTGGGAAAAAGGGGGCTACTGCACCTGTGGAAAGCTCAGCCATGATTGCATCAAATGCAAGTGCAAACAAGGGTTTTAAACCACGGCAGAATGAAAAACCTCGAGTATGGTGTGATAATTGCAATAAACCACGCCATACTCGAGAGAACTACTGGAAGATCCATGGGAGACCAATTCATGCATCCTCCTATGCCAACAAGATTGAAGCAAGTCCGTTCAGTAAGGAGCATATGGATCATCTTCTTAAACTGCTAAAATCCAATTCTTTATCCGGTACTCCAAGTGTTTCTCTTGCACAAACAGGTAGCAATCCTTATGCTCTATCTTGTAGTCAAAGTTCTGCCCCTTGGATCATTGATTCGAGGGCATCTGATCACATGACTTCTTTCTCTTCTTTATTCAATACTTATTTATCATGTTCTGAAAGTGAATGAGTTAGGATTGCTAATGGCAGTTTCTCACCCATTGTAGGAAAAGGTCAAATAAAAATTTCAGGAAATATTACTCTTCAATCTGTCCTTCATGTTCCTAAACTGGCCTGCAATTTGTTGTCTGTCATTAATTTATCAGAAAACTCAAACTGTCGTGTTGTTTTCTTTGACTCTCATTGTGAATTTCAGGACCGGAACTCGGGGAGGATGATTGGTAGTGCTAGAATGGTCAATGGTCTTTACTATTTTGATGATGATCTCTCCAGCAATAAAAAAGCTCAAGGCTATGGTAGTAGTGTTAGTTCAATTTCAGTTCGAGAGCAAATAATGCTTTGGCATTTTAGACTAGGACATCCCAGTTTTCCATATCTTAAACATTTGTTTCCTCACTTGTTTAAAAATTTGGATTGTTCTTCCTTTCAATGTGAAAGTTGTTATTTATCCAAAAGCCAACGAGCTACTTATCTTACAAAACCCTACCGTGCCTCTAATCCATTCTACTTAATTCACAGAGATGTGTGGGGTCCCTCCAAGGTTACCACCATGATGGGTAAAAAGTGGTTTGTAACTTTTATAGATGATCACACTCGACTTTGCTGGGTTTATTTGATGAACAACAAATCTGAAGTAAAAACTGTGTTTCAAGATTTTTACAAAATGGTTGAAAATCAATTTCAATCAAAAATCAGTATTTTCCGATCTGATAATGGAAAAGAGTACTTCAATGAATATCTAGGGATTTTTTAAGGTAAAAAGGTATTTTACATCAATCTATATGTCGTGACACTCCTCAACAAAATGGTATTGCCGAAAGAAAAAATAAGCATTTATTAGAAGTAGCCCAAGCCATAATGTTCTCTATGCACGTTCCAAAATATCTATGGGGAGATGCCATTTTGACAGCATCCTATTTAATTAACAAAATGCCTACCCGAGTTTTGCAATATGTCGCACCCCTAGAATATTTCAAACGAACCTTTCCTGATTGCAGAATTAATTCAGATTTGCCTATAAAAAATTTTGGCTGCACTGTTTTCGTTCACATACCCAGCCAATTTCGATCCAAACTTGACCCTAGAGCAGAAAAGTGTGTTTTCATAGGGTATGCCCCAAAGAAAAGAGGCTATAAGTGCTATAATCCTCAAACAAAAAAAATTCGGGTGAGTTTGGATGTTTCCTTTCTTGAAAATCAATCCTATTTTACCAAAAATTCTCTTCAGGGGGAGAAAGAGAGAAAGGAAGAAGAAATTTTTTGGCAGACAACTTCGGATCCCTTACCAAATCCTATTCTCTCATCTCCGTCCCTTGTTTTTGAAAAACAGGCACAGAAACAGGGTGTTAAAGATATGGAGAACGAAGGAAATCCAAGTCAAACTTCTCCAAGCATAGAGGGCTCACAAGCAGAGGGAGAAATACTACAATTGGAACAAATTGTTCCTGAACCTGAGTTTCTTGTTTATGCTCGGAAAAATACTCAGAAAAAAGGTAAAGACCAGCCAACCACTCTGCCACAAAGGCAATCAGAATCTCTTGAAAAAGGTCCCTCGAGTAGTTCAGGTAATCCTAATCTGGTTCCTCCTTTATCTGTTTCTACTTTATCCTCATTTCCTTCACCAGTGTTACCTAAATGTTATACCTACAGATTGTGATCTTCCTATAGCCATTAGGAAAGGAGTCCGAAATGTACCCAACATTCCATTGCGAAATATTTATCCTACTATAGACTTTGCAATAGTCCTAGAGCATTTACTTCAAAAATATCTAACCTGTTTGTTCCGAGAACTATTAAGGAAGCCTTGGATGATCCTAATTGGAAATTAGTAGTTATGGAAGAGATGAATGCTCTAGAAAAGAATGGGACTTGGAAGTTAGTGAACCTGCCCAAGGAAAAAAAAAAAAAAAAAAAACCCGTTGGGTGCAAATGGGTATTTACAGTGAAGTGCAAAGCTGATAGTAGCGTGGAAAGGTATAAGGCGAGACTCGTGGCAAAGGGGTTTACACAAACCCTCAGGATTGACTACCAAGAAACCTTTGCTCCAGTTGCCAAGATGAACTCAATTCGGGTTTTACTATCATTGGCCGTTAATTACAGCTGGCATTTACATCAATTAGATGTAAAAAAATGCCGTCTTAAATGGAAATCTGGAAGAAGAAGTCTATATGAGCCTACCTCCAGGATTTGAGAAGAAGTTTGGTACAGATAAAGTCTGGAAATTAAATAAGTCCCTATATGGTCTCAAACAATCCCCAAGGGCGTGGTTTGAACGCTTTGGGAAGGTTGTGAAAAACCATGGATACTGTCAAATCCACGCAGACCATACTATGTTCTATAAGCATTTAAGAGAAGGTAAAGTAGCTATATTGATTGTTTATGTAGATGACATAATTCTAACAGGTGACGATAGCGCCGAATTGGAAAAATTGAAGAAGGGACTAGCTAAAGATTTCGAGATCAAGGACTTGGGAGCACTTAAATATTTTCTCGGAATGGAGTTCGCTAGATCCAAGGAAGGTATTTTTGTCACTCAACGCAAGTACACACTTAACTTGCTCGAAGACACAGGCCTGCTTGGATGCAAAGCCATTGAAACACCAACCGAGCCCAACTTGAAGCTACAACATGCTAGAAATGGAGACGTGGTAATATAGATCAGTTTCAAAGTCTTGTTGGAAGACTGATCTACTTATCTCATACACGTCCCGACATAGCATTCGCAGTAAGCAGAGTGAGCCAATTCATGCATTCTCCAGGACAGGAGCACTTTGAAGCAGCGTACAGGATCCTACGGTATCTAAAAGGAACTCCTCGTAAAGGTTTGTTATTTAGAAAACAAGGACATCTTCAAGTGGAAGTATATACAGATCCGGATTGGGCTGGAAGCATCACTGACCGGAAATCTACCTCAGGCTATTGTACCTTCGTTGGAGGAAATTTGGTTACTTGGCGGAGTAAAAATCAGAACGTAGTGGCTAGAAGTAGTGCGGAATGTGAATTTAGATCAGTGGCTCATGGAATTAGTGAAGCTTTGTGGATCAAGAGGTTACTGGAAGACTTAAAAATTCCAAGTATATCACCAATGAAGGTGTATTGTGACAACAAGGCAGCAATTGCAATTGCTCATAATCCGATTCTTCACGACAGAACTAAGCATGTGGAAGTCGACAAGCACTTTATCAAAGAAAAGATTGAGAAGGGATTGATCTACATGTCTTATATACCCACTCCAGAGCAGATTGCAGATGTTCTTACAAAGAGACTACACAAGAAGCAGTTCGACCACTTAATCAGCAACCTGGCCATGGAAGACATATTCAAGCCAGCTTAAGGGGGAGTGTTGGAAATGGAAAGAAAATAGAAAATAATTCTGCCAGGATATGGCTGAATTCTTTGGGATATTACAGCTGTAAATATTTAGATTTAGTCAATTCTACAGAATAGGAAAGTCGATATTTAGAATCAGAATTAATAGCTAATTAGATCCTAATTGTGTACATTATGTTATATACAAAAGAATAAGAAATATTATTCTTTCTATCTTTTAGGTTACTACCCCAATCGATTGGACCTGTCCCAATTGATTGCCACTTAACTGCCTTAGACCAATCGATTGGACTTTTACCAATCGATTGCCCCATAATAGCTATCACCAATCAATTGGCACTAACCCTGGACGGGACTGGTCTTGGGCTCCAAGTTTACATAAGGTGTTGACACTTGGCCACTCCCTCTCCTATATATATAGGACGGATTTTTCTACATTTGTTTGGTTTTGTTTCAGAGTTTTAGAGAGAGAGAGAGAGGAGATTATATATATATACATTCACACATATATATATACACTCATATATACACCCATACACACACTGTGAAGAAGAAGAGGAAGCGAAGAACCAAAAGAAGAAGAAAGGAAAAGAGACAGAGTAAAGGGAAGAAAAGAGAGAGAGACCATTAAAGTTTTCCAAGCTTTCCAACTCACACGCACATACAAACACACCCTAGGTGAGTTCTTTACTCACATGGTAACATTTATTTGATATTTTTACAAGTTTAAAAGAAGGAAAGACGCACACAATGCGCCCCACGAATTTCAGTTTCTAAACTGCATGTCTGTGGGAAGAAGACGCAGTCCCAATCGATTGGCACTTTGCCCAATTGATTGATATAGTTGTTAACCCAATCGATTGTCAGTTTGAACAATTGATTGGTAAGTTTACCAATCGATTGTTACTACTTTTACCCCAATCGATTGGACCCATGTCTAAATCAATTGGTAGTTACAAAATGTGGATATTTCCTGTTGTTTATATTATGAACTGCCTAGCTAATTAAACGATGTCCTAGGATTCCTATATGTGATACCATAGTAATGAAAGAGATAACAAGACGCCGTGATATAATAATGTGTTATTATTAATAACGTTAGTCAACGTACCAGTCATGAATCCAATCGGCCTCGTTCACTTGATCCAGTGTAGTCAGGCCACGTGGGAAAGGTCATGTATCGGTGTTAGTGTGGAACTAGGTAGGTTTGCTAACACTGGCAATTTTGCGCGGGCGGGCGATGGTCATGATATTTCCTTAAAAGTGGTGGGCTATGCAAAAGTTCTTAAAAGCGGTGGACTGGACCAATTAGCCCTACGATAGACCGGTTATCCATAATATGTCCTTTAAAGCGGTGGACAGTACATATGTCCCTAAAAGTGGTGGATCGGGATCATTGGTAGATCACGAGAAATCGTGGCAATAGAATAATATACTTTGCTCATGATATGTCCTAAAAAGCGGTGGACTAGAACATTGGTGTATCCATGGAGTATTACGATCAAGTTCAGTTATCAATCAATAGAGGTTTGTCACTCAGTGCGTAATAGAACGAGTAGAACTTCTAATAAGGATTTAATGAAGAGGATGAATAAGGAAAAGATACTATTAGTATAACTATACTTTACGTTTTCATAATCTTGTAATAACTTCATAACTATGATACCTTGTTAGTATTTCACTCACTCGGCTTTAATAAGTTGATGGCGTAAGAGTTATTTTTTATGTTCATTGAAATTTAGTTATTAGTGTGTGGGTCATATTGTAATATTTTCTTTTCCTTAATATTGTTTAATATAAAGAGGTCAGACAAGTTGTCTAACCCTAAGTTTTACCAAATACAATATTTTACACGGTATTAGAGCCTACGAACCACCACCACCCCTAACCACCATTGTCGCTGCCCCTCCCAGCCCTTCCAGCTTGCGCCGCCACTCCTAGACCACCCCCCAGCCTGCGCCACAACTCCCTCACCCCCACACAGCCTCGCCGAACCCCCCTCACCCCACCCAGCCTGTGCCGCAGCTTCCCTTCCCCTACCCACCTGAGCCACTAAACCATAGCCGCAAGCCTCCTTGACCCCACAATCCATTCTGACCATTCTAGACTAAGTTTTCATCCTTTTTTGGGCACAATTTCAGTCTGCTGATTTGACTTAAATTAGTTTTTCCCTTTTTTTATTTTTTCTGGGTTCCCTTATGGACCCTTGAATTGATCTTATTGATCTGTGAGTACCCAACTTCCCTCGTGTTCCTTCACTTTGTTGTGAGTTTTCCATTTGTAATCCGGAATTATGACAGACTTTGAGAAACCAGCAACTGCAAGTTCCACCACAGTTCAGACTGTGGTTACCCCCTTGGATCCCAATCTAAAAATTAATACCGATCCTCTCAATGGTCAAAATTACTTGAAATGGTCGCAGGCGGTAGAACTTTATTTGAAGGTCCACGGGAGGATGGGACATCTTGATGGGCGTATTATGACCCCCTCCCTGATCAGGGACATGACAAGTGGGAGATTAAAAACTCTATTATCATGTCTTGGCTCATCAATTTCATAGTTCCTGAGATTGGTGAGAGTTTTTATCAGATAAAGACATCCAAGGTATCTGGGACACCGTTGCTTCCACCTTCTCTCAAAGGGGGAATTATGCTCAGGAGTTTGAGCTTATGCGCTCCATTGACCGTTCGAAGCAGGGTGATATATCTGTCACCCACTACCACACCTTCCTTACTACTAGTTGGGATCGAGTTGACCACCTGCAGTCTTTTCAGCCGGTCTGTACCACTGATGCAGAGGCGTACTAGAAGTTCCTGGAGAAGCAACGGGTCTTTAAGTTTCTTCAGGGGCTCCATTCTGATTATGATGTTGTTCGGAGTAGGTTTCTTGGGATGGATACACTTCCCCCTCTTCAGGAGGCTTCGCTTATGTTCAGAACTAGGAGAGACGTCGTTCTGTTATGCTTCCACCTGCATCCACCGAGCGGTCTGCTCTAGTTTCTGTTCCGCCTAAGGAAGTGACTCAGCAGTCGACCCCTTCAGATCGACCTGTTGTGATTTGTGATTATTGTCATATGTCCCATCATACTCGAGCCAATTGTTGGAGCCTTCATGGACTTCCACCTGGTGGTCAAGGAAGTCGTGGAGGTGGTAATAGAGGAGATCGTGGAGGTCTTTCAGGTGGTTGAGGGGCAGGTGCTCGCGCTCAACATACGGTTACAGATACTGAGACTCCACCTCCTAATGGTGATACTGCTCCTACTTCTGATATAGGCTCTTTATCTCCTGCTGAGCTTATACTCTCATAAATTTGATGGCCCGGTGTACTTCCTCTGCAGCTACTAATACCTCACCTTCTTTTGCACAATCAGTAACATTGTCACGGTAGCAAGAGCCTTTCTTTCTCTTTCTTCATCCCATTGGATTATAGATCCAGGTGCTTCTGACCATATGTCTCATTCTTCTGAACTATTTTGTGATTATAACCTCTGTTCACGTCAAGACAAAGTTCGAATTGCCGATGGTACATTTTCCTCCGTCTCAGGGAAAGGTCTTATCCGTGTCACTCCCTCTTTATCCCAGACTTCAGTTTTACATGTTCTCAGTTTCTCTCATAATCTTTTATCCTTGAGTCGTATTACTCGTGATTTAATTGTTCTGCAACCTTTTTTCCATATTATGTCTTTCAGGATTTTTTCACGAAGAGGGTGATTGGCAGTGGTAGAGAGACACAGGGGCTTTACATTCTGGATGAGGAAGAGAAGCTTGCTAATAATACTGTCAGTTTGAAGAATAAAGCTGAAGATTTAGTGCTTTAGCATAGGCAATTAGGACACCCTTCTTTTTCTCTACTTAGATATATGTTTACTTCTCTTGTTCCTAATAATAATATTTCAAATTCCAATTTTTCTTGTGATGCATATGAACTCGGAAAACAGTTTCGAGCTTCTTATGCTCCCAAAAATAATAAAAATTTTGTTCCTTTTGCTTTAATGCATTCTGATGTGGGGTTCTTCTCGTACTGTCCTTGAAAGGTCATAGATGGTTTGTGTTTTTTATAGATTATTGTTCCCATACTACATGGTTGTTAAAATATAAGAATAGTGACCAAGGACATTTGTGTAACCTTCATATTTGTGTTTTGTAATATATATATATATATATATATGTTGGCTAATCTCTTAAGATTGAGCCTTCACTTTTCCTCTCCTACATCTCTCTTAACATGGTGTCAGAGCCAATAGTGATCCCTAACCCTAATCACCATTAACATCTAGCTAATCACCTACCACTCACATCATCCACGTCTCTCCTGCCACCACCATACCCTGCGCCAAACTCAATCCCAGCGCAACCGAGCCCCTCCTATGCCCTAATCAACCCAGTCGAGCCCTCTTGAACCCACACTCAGTGCAGCCGAGCCCTTCCCATGCCCTAACCTACCCAGTCGAACCCAACCCCATCCCCAGCCACCTGCGCCGTACCATCCTAACCCCAGCCGAACCACCTACATGTCCACACAGTCCAACCGAGCCCATCAACCCTTGATTTGATTGGTGTTTCCTCGTTTTTTTTTTTCGCAGCTCTTTATCACAGTGAACAGATTCGCATCTACACACACTTTGATTGGTCAGGTTTGATAGGTGTTTTCTACGTTTGTGTTGTCTCGGTCCCTCAATGGACCTAGGTTTGTGTTCATTGTGTTCATGTTGATATTAGTTTGTTGGTATTAATTTCTTCGTCTGTATTACGACTCCCATTGTTCATTGTTTTCGTTATGGCTGATTTGACAAAGACTGTATCTTCGTCTGATGTAGTAAGTATGCAGATTACCACCACTAAGTTGAATGGGTCCAACTACTTATTGTGGGCTCAAGCTATAAAGGTTGCTCTTGGTGGTTGCAAGAAACTAAAGTATATTGAGTCTGGACCCCTACCAAGGATAGTAAAGGGTATGAGGATTGGGTCCCTGAAAATTATATTGTTACGTCTTGGAACCGTCTATTTCTTCCAATGTGATGTTTTTATCTTTAGCCAAGGAGATTTGGGGGGAGTCTATTCATGAGATGTTTTCTATGGACACGAATGTTTCTCGAGTCTATGATGTTTATCAGAATTTGTTCCTTCTCCAACAAAATGACAAATCGATCAGTGAGTACTACAGTTCTTTCCGGGGTTTATTGGATGAGTTGACCCACTATCATCCAGCTAGTAGTGATGTGGAAGTGAAAAAGAAACAGCGTGAAGAGTTTTATGTCTCTAAATTTTGTGCTGGATTACATCCTAATCTTTAGTCAGTTAAGTCACAAATTTTGGCAGGAGATGGTAGCATACCTTCGTTGAGTAATGTGTATTCTCGTATGCTTCGTGTTATTACAGACTCTTCTTCATCTTTTGATTCTAATGCCAAAGATAATTCTGCACTTGTAACATCTACGGGACATCGTGGTGCCTTTCGTGGTCGTGGCAATTTTCCTAGTAATAATCGTGGTCATGGTGGTCGTGGGTTTGGTAACTCTACTCCTGTTTTTAATGGTAATCGTGGTAGAGGGGGGCCTCCGGGCCGTGGTCTTGTTTTGGTAGAGGTCGTGGTTTTCTTCATTGCACCTATTGTGGGGGTGACAAACATACTGTGGATAAGTGCTATTATCTTTATGACAAACCTTGGGAAACCACTCCTAACCCAGCCTTGTTCTCCTCTGATAATGCTTCTGCGTCTCATCAGGAAGTTTGTACTCGCACTCCACCTGCTGTGACATCTTCCAATGAGTCTATCACTCTTTCTCGAGAGGAGTATAATGCCTTAATTCAACAGCAACAACAGATGTCCTTGTCCGATAAGGCCGGTTTTGCTCAGTCAGGAAACATTGCATGTTTCTCTTCTTCTGCTTCTACCCCATGGGTATTGACTCAGGTGCTTCGGCCCATATGACTGGTACGTCCAATGTGTTTTCTCATTTGATTAACTCATCTTCACAGTCCTCAGTCGTTTTAGCTGATGGTAGTTCTTGTCCTATAGTTGGTCATGGTTCTGTATCTCCTACTTCATCTCTTCAATTATCCTCTATACATTATATACCTGCTTTTCCACTTAGTCTTTTATCGTTCAGTCAACTTACTAAATCCCTAAATTGTTCTGTAACATTTTATCTGTCTCGTTGTGTTTTTCAGGACCTCAACTCGAATAAGATGATTGGGGGGGGGGCGTGAACGGGATTGCCTTTATTACCTTGAACAACATCCGGCAGATAATAATAACAAATCAGTGGCTTTGCAAGCAACTGTCTCTCCTCATCAGTGGCACTGTCGTCTGGGTCATCCATCATTGCAGTCATTGAAGTTGGTTTTTCCGTCATTTAAGTCTGTGTCAAAATTAGTGTGAGGCTTGCTAATTAGGTAAGCATCATACGGTATCTTTTCCTTTGCATCAGAATAATCGTTGAGCCACTCCATTTGAGCTGGTTCACTCTGACGTTTGGGGTCCGTATAGGCATAAGAGTCTGTTAGTGTGGATGATTGTTCAAGGATGTCATAGATTTTTTTAGTAAAAGAACGTTCCGAAATTTCATCTGTGTTTCAATTATTTCATAAAGAAATTATGACTCAATTTAGTGTGCTATTCGTATTTTACAATCTGATAATGCATTGGAATATGTTAAAGGACCTCTTCAATCCTATTGTGATTCTCAGGGAATAATTCATCAATCTTCTTGTGGTTATACTCCTCAACAGAATGGTGTCGCTGAACGTAATAATTGACATCTTCTGGAGGTAGCTAAAACTCTTATGGTTCATATGAATGTTCCTAAACAGTATGCCTTCTTCTATTCTACGTGGTGACATTCCACACTCTGTTTTGTATCCCACTAGGTCTTTATTTACATTGCCACCACGCGTCTTTGGTTGTGTTGCATTTGTTCATGTACTTACTCCAGGTCATGACAAATTGAATTCTCGTGCTACTAAGTGTGTATTTGTGGGATATTCTCATACCCAGAAAGGTTATAAGTGTTGGAATCCTCAGAGTCGTCGCTATATTGTCGGTGTTGATGTTGTTGGAGTTTTATTTTTATGTTGCTTAATACAGTTATTTTATTGTTTAGGGACCATTTTGTAATTAGTCATCATTGTATGTTTTACATCTCTAATAAAATAACCTAGAGGAACTGTTGTTCACTCTAAGCTTGGAAAAATAATCTTGCAACATGGTATCAGAGCCACCCTAAGCTAGGGTTCTTACCAAGCTATCACCACCACCACCTGCGCCTCCACCCACCACCACCATCCTCATCGCCGCCACCTTCCACAGCCCAAACCCACCTGCGCCTCTTCCCACAAGCCCTAACAGGCTGCGCCAACACCCCACACACCAGCCGAGTACCACCCTGGCCTACCCAACCTAAACCGAGCCCTACCCAACCCCCCATCATTGTGCCGCACCCCACAGACCTAGCCGAGAACCACCCTGGCCTCCTAGCTTGAACCGAAACCCATCTAACCCCTCTTTCTCCCTTCGGCGAGCCTTTCTGCTCAAGTCCTCCAATCGCAGCCCACTGGAGTGATCCACAGCAATCGTTTTCCCTTTCCTTCTTGTTTTCTCAACCCTAGATAAGTGGGTGTTCTAAGGATACTTGACCTGATCACAAGTTTCATCCCTCGTACATCTTAGGTCCGTGTGCGGACCAATGATTTGTCCATAAATTGGACGATTGCACCAGCACGGTGCCTGTGACGACTAGGCTTGCCTCCTTTGCCATATTAATTTGAGCCTGTGACAATCGTTTTTCCTTCATAATGTCGAAAGAAGGGGTGATTGGTGACAAATCCGGTGTTGTGAGTTCTCCTGTAAGTCATGAGAAGCATTCCCTCATTACTGAGAACCCTGGATCGAAAATTACCACAGAACTGTTTAATGGAGAGAACTATCTTACTTGGTCTCAATCGGCTACTTTTTGGCTACGAAGTAGATCGAAGTTTGGTTATGTTGATGGCACGTTTAAGGCACCTAGTCGTGAGGATCTCACCTATGCGAAGTGGGAAGTTGACAATTATCTGGTTATGAGTTGGCTTGTGCATTCGATGGAGCCTAGTATTGCTGCGTTTTTCCTGGAGATGGAGACAGCTCTCGACATATGGGATACATTAGCACAGACGTATGCTAGGAAAGGGAATATAGCTGAAGTTTATGAGTTTCGCCGGAGAATTGAGGCGGATGAACAAGGTGAGCGTTCAATTCTTCAGTACTACACCTCCTTGAGTACTATGTGGAAACGTCTGGATAACTTGAAAAATTATCGTCCTGTTTGTTCTACGGATGCCGCTAGTTTCAAGGCGTATATCGAGAGTGAAAGAAACTTTAAATTTCTAGATGGTCTAAATTCATAATTCGATCAAGTGAGGAGTCGAATTCTTGGGATGGAGCCATTACCGTCACTTAGAGAGGCATTCGCCTATGTTCAGAACGAAGAGAATCGTCGTTCTGCTATGCTGACTCCTAAATCCACCGATCGATCTGCTTTGGTTTCTTCCAGTCAGAAAGGGGGTAAGGCTCCCAACTATAATTTACAGAAGGATCAGACAATTTCTGAGGGTTCTGAGACTAAGGATAAGTGGTGTGATTACTGTAATAAGCCCGGTCATATTCGTGCTACCTGCTGGAAGTTTCATGGTCGTCCATCTTTCCCAAAGGGAAGAGGTGGAGGCCGCACTGGTGGCCGTGGTAATGGACCCAGAGCCCACTTATCCACGGGTTCTGAAGTTCTGAAGTCCGAGGAAATTCCATCTGTTTCACCTACTACCGGTAGTATTAGCAGTTCTGATTTAGAGACCCTGCGGCGCATTATGGCACAGTTGGACACCTCCACGAGTTCTTCTACTTCTTTTGCCCAAGCAGGTAATGTTGCTAATTTTACATGTGCTTTAAATGCTTGTTCTCCATCACCATGGATCATTGACTCTGGGGCCTCCGATCATATGACCGGTCTGTCCACCATTTTTTCTACTTACAATCCGTGTTCAGGTAAAGACAAGGTTAAAACTGCTGATGGTAGTCTTTCTTCCATTTCTGGTAAAGGTGTTATTCATGCTTCTGAGTCTCTGTCTTTAACTTCGGTTCTTCATGTACCAAATTTTTCGACTAACCTTCTTTCGATTAGTTGTATTACTAATGACCTTAACTGCTGTGTTACCTTTTTTCCCTCTCACTGTGTTTTTCAGGATCTCTCCACCAAGAAGGTGATTGGCAATGGTAGGGAGAAGAATGGACTCTACTTTCTGCTGCCTAGTGAAGTGGATACTGGAGGTGGAAGTTTGAATCAGAGGGCTTATCATT
The DNA here is from genome assembly GCA_033977485.1 of Hydrangea macrophylla. NCBI lineage: Eukaryota > Viridiplantae > Streptophyta > Magnoliopsida > Cornales > Hydrangeaceae > Hydrangea > Hydrangea macrophylla. The sequence continues at coordinate 56,578,748 of CM066997.1, read as the reverse complement.
CTTTGAGAGAAACACTCCCTAGTAAGGCTTGGTTGTGGCACCAGAGACTAGGACATCCTTCGTTCTCTCTTCTTCGTTATTTATTTCCGTCATTAGTAAACAATTATAATATTAATAATGCTATGTGTGAAGCATGTGAACTTGGCAAACATCACCGTGCCTCTTTTAACTTGAGTTTGAATAAAAGTACTATTCCTTTTCAGATTGTTCATACTGATGTTTGGGGTCCATCCCACATTTCTTCTTTGCATGGGTATAAGTGGTTTATTACATTTATTGATGACTTTTCTCGTACTACTTGGGTATATCTGATGTGAGAGAAGAGTGATGTGTTTTCTATTTTCAAAAACTTCCACAGTATGATTTGCACTCAATTTAGTACTGTTATCAAAGTTGTACGTTCTGACAAAGGGAAAAATATATTTATGGTGGGCTTGAGAATTTCTTTCTTGAACATGGCATAATACACCAAACCTCCTGCACTAATACTCCCCAACAAAATGGGGTCGCCGAGAGCCATTTACTAGAAACTGCTCGGTCTATGATGTTTTCCATGCAGGTTCCCAAGTCTTATTGGGGGGAATCAGTTTTAACTGTTGCCTACCTCATTAACCGATTGCCCACCCGTGTCCTTAATAAGAAGTCTCCTGTTGAAGTTCTTCTCAATCCATCCTCTGTGTTTACAATTCCTCCTAAAGTGTTTGGTTGTGTCTACTTCGTTCACAACCATTCCCCTTCTAGAAAAAAGCTTGACCCTCGCTCTCTTAAGTGTGTCTTTGTTGGTTACTCACCGACACAAAAGGGGTACAAGTGTTATCATCCCCCTTCTCGTCGGTGGTTTGTCTCCATGGATGTCACATTCCATGAGACCCAGTCCTACTTTCAGTCTCCACAGTCACCTCTTCAAGGGGAGCAAAGGAGTGTGGAAGAGCTGTCTGTTCCTATTCCTATTGAGGGAGTAGTGGAGTTAGGAAACAATAGTGAGGAGGGAGGAGAGAAAGGGGAAGTAGAACATGAGGAGGAGTTTGTGAGAGAAAGAGAAACAGAAAAAGAAAAAGAGAAAGAGGAGAATGTTGAAGAGAGGGGTGATATTGTAACTAAGGGGGAAGAGTTACTTACCTACTCAAAGAACAATGAGAGAAGAAGATTTGGGGCAGCAGAAATGGAAGTTGTTCAATTCCTCCACTCCAGCCAATCTCTTCTAGTGATGATGATCCAGGTATCTCTCCATCTCTTACTCCTTCACCTGGTAATGATTTAGACATACCTATTCCACATCGTACAGGCACTAGGACATGTACTATATATCCTCTTTCTAATTTTGTTTCATATTCTCGTTTGTCACCATCTCATAAAGCTTTTGTTTCTAGTCTGTCCTCTGTGTCTACTCCTAACCATGTCCAGGAAGCCTTGTCAGACCCTAAGTGGAAGTCTGCTATGGTGGAGGAGATGAAAGTGTTAGAGTTATTTGTTAGAGTTACTTTTATGTTCTTGTTATTTTGTTATTACAGTGAGGGTCATATTGTAATATTTCTTTCTTTAATATATATAAAGGGGTGAGACAATTTGTCTAACCCTAAGCTTTACCAAAACATTATGTTTGACATGGTATCAAAGCCAACCTAAAAAAAGGATCCTCCACCACCCACCACCACTAATCCCCACTGCCGGACCACCCAAACCTGCGGCTACCAACCCTAACCCTAACAGCAAGAGCTTCAGCCTTCCCCAGGCTTGCGCCGCAGCCTACCTAGGCCCCCAGGCATGCGCCGCAGCCTCCCAGGCCTCCCCAGCCTGCGCCGCAGCCTGCCAAGGCTTCTCCACCCTCAGCCGACCACTTATGGCCCTCTAAATCTTGCGCCACTCACCAGATACTCCACCACCAACACCTTCTGAATCTCACTTCTCACTCAAAAATCCATATAATCCACTGGTTGATTAAAGTTCAAGTTTCAGCAGTTTTTTAGGTCCATACATGGACCTTTAAATTGACCTAGTTGGTCCTCCAATACCCTACTTCCCTCGTTTTCCTTCACCTTGTTGTGGGTTTTCCATTTGTTATCTGGAACTATGACCGACTTTGACAAGCCAGCGGGGTCAAGTTCCACTACAGTTCAGACTGTGGTTCATCCCTTGGATCCCAATCTAAAAATCACTACCGTTCCATTCAATGGCCAAAATTACTTGAAGTGGTCACAGGCGGTAGAACTTTATTTGAAGGCACGCGGGAAGATGGGTCATCTTGATGGGCGTATTGTGGCCCCTTCCACTACCGATCCGGGTTATGACAAGTGGGAGATTGAGAATTCTGTTATTATGTCTTGGCTCATCAATTCCATGGTTCCTGAGATTGGTGAGAGCTTTTATAGAATGAAGACAGCTAAGGCTATTTGGGACACCATTGCTTCTACATTCTCTCGAAGGGGGAATTATGCTCAGGGGTTTGAGCTTATCCGCTCCATTGATCGTTCTGAGCAGGGTGAGATGACAGTCACCCAATATTATACCTTCCTTACTACTAGTTGGGACAGAGTAGATCATTTACAGTCTTTTCAGCCCGTTTGTACCACTGGATGCAGAGGAGTACCGAAAGCTACTTGAGAAACAACGGGTCTTTAAATTTCTTCAAGGGCTTCGTTCCGATTACGATGCTGCTCGTAGTCGGGTTCTTGGGATGGATGTTCTCCCTCCCCTTCAGGAGGCCTTTGCTTACGTTCAGAACGAGGAGAGTCGCCGCTCAGTTATGCTTCCGCCTGTATCCACTGAGCGCTCAGCTCTACTTTCTATCCCACCCAGAGAGGGGACTCAGCAGACTTCTCCTTCAGACCGGCCTGTCGCGATCTATGATTATTGTCATCGGCCTCATCATACTCGGGCTAATTGTTGGAGCCTTCACGGACGTCCCCCTAGTGGACGAGGAGGTCGTGGAGGTGGTCGTAGCGGAGGACGTGGGGGTCGAGGAGGCCGAGGAGGTGGTTCTCGTGCCCATCATACTACTACTGATACTGAGACTCCAGCTAATATTGAGACTGCTCCAACTACTGATATGTCCCCTTTATCTCCTGCCGAGCTTGACACTCTCAGAAACTTGATGTCCAGGTGTACTTCATCTCCAGCTGCTAGTGCCTCATCCTCTTTTGCACAATCAGGTAATATTGTCGCACCTGCAAGAGCTTTCATCTCTCTCTCCTCATCTCATTGGATTATTGATTCAGGGGCTTCTGATCATATGTCTCGTTCTTCTGATCTTTTTTGTGATTATAAGCCCAGTTCAGGTCAGGACAAAGTTAGAATTGCTGATGGTACCTTTTCCTCAGTCTCGGGGAAAGGTCTTATTCGTGTCACTCCTTCTCTATCCTTGAGCTCAGTTTTACATGTTCCTAGTTTCTCTCATAATCTTTTATCTTTGAGTCGTATTACTCAGGACTTGAATTGTTCAGTAACTTTTTTTCCCTCTCATTGTGTCTTTCAGGATCTTCTCACGAAGAGGGTGATTGGCAGTGGTAGAGAGACATAGGGGCTGTATATTCTGGGTGAGGGAGAACAAAATCTGGATGAGGGAGAGAAGATTGCTAATAATTCTGTCGTTTTAAAGAATAAAGCTGAAGATTTGGTGCTTTGGCATAGGAGATTAGGACACCCATCCTTGTCTCTACTTAAATATATGTTTCCATCTCTTGTTACGAATAATAGTATTTCCAATTTCAAGTTTTCTTGTGATGCATGTGAACTTGGTAAACATTTTCGAGCATCTTATGCGCCCAGCAATAATAAAAGTTCTGTTCCTTTTGCCTTAATACATTCTGATGTTTGGGGTCCTTCCCGTACTGTGTCCTTGAAAGGTCATAGATGGTTTGTATCTTTTATAGATGATTGTTCTCGTACTACATGGTTGTATATGATGAAAGAGAAGCGGGAAGTTTTTTCTATTTTCCAAAGTTTCCATAAAATGGTGTGTACCCAGTTTGGGGCGGTTGTGAAAACCTTAAGGTCTGACAATGGGGGTGAATACATTGATTCGGGTTTAAGTCAATATTTTAGCTCTCATGGTATTATTCACCAGACTTCTTGCACTGACACTCCACAACAAAATAGTGTTGCCGAGCGTAAAAATCGTCACCTTTTAGATGTAGCCCGATCCTTGCTATTTCAGGTTCAAGCCCCTCGTTCTTATTGGGGTGAGGCAGTGTTAACCGCCGCTTACCTTATCAATCGCCTACCTACCCGTGTGTTGGATCAGAAAACACCTCTTCAGGTTCTTTCCGACTCTTCTTTTTCTTCATCCATTCCTTCTCGTGTATTTGGTTGTGTATGTTTTGTTCATAATCACAGTCCTACCCGTGGAAAATTAGACCCTCGTGCTATTAAGTGTGTGTTTGTTGGTTACTCACCCACTCAAAAAGGTTACAAGTGCTACCACCCTCCGTCTAGGAAATTGTTTGTTACTATGGATGTCACATTTGATGAGTCACAGTCCTACTTTCTTGACTCTCCGGTATCTCTTCAGGGGGAGCCGAGGTGTGAAGAGATGCCAGTTTTACCTATGGTGATTGAGATGGAGACAGAAAAGGAAAAGGAAAGTGAGGAGACAGAAAAGGAAAGTGAGAGGAGGGTGCCTGCTAAGGAAGTAGTAATTGAGGAACCGAGGGTGAATGAGCTGAGGGTATATTCCAGGGGAACATGGAGTAAACAAAAGATCAGGGAGACTCCAGAAGTTACTGCTCCTGTTTCTTCCCTGCCATTGCCATGTCCTCTTAGTGATGGAGATTCAGGTAATTCCTCTGATACACCCTCTCTTAACATAGATGATTTAGATGTTCCTATTGCTGTTCGAAAGGGTGTTAGATCTTGTACTCAACATCCTATATCTAACTTTGTATCTTATTCTCATCTATCTCCTTCCTATAAAGTCTTTCTTTCCAGACTTTCCTCTGTTAGCGTTCCTAACCATGTTCAGGAAGCTCTTGCTGATCCCAAGTGGAAACACGCCATGATTGAAGAGATGAATGCTCTTCGAAAGACTGGTACTTGGGATTTGACCATATTGCCTACAGGAAAGAGGACTGTGGGGTGCAAGTGGGTGTACACTGTGAAGCACAGGGCTGATGGTTCTATTGAGAGATATAAAGCTCGGTTGGTAGCAAAAGGGTTCACTCAGACCTACGGGGTGGACTATGAGGAGACCTTTGCCCCAGTCGCAAAGATGAATTCCATTAGAGTTCTCCTTTCTCTGGCAGCTAATCAGAATTGGCCTCTTCACCAGTTTGATGTGAAGAATGCCTTCTTGCATGGTGACCTACAAGAAGAAGTTTACATGGACATCCCTCCAGGGTTCGAGGACTCCAAGACAAATGGGAAGGTGTGTAGACTTAAAAAATCTCTGTATGGTCTCAAACAGTCACCAACGGCCTGATTTGAGAGATTTACGCAGGCTATGCTTCGATTTGGGTTTAGACAAAGTCATGCAGATCATACGTTGTTCATCAAACATTCCTCGCAGGGTAAGACCACTGCTCTTATCGTGTATGTTGATGATATTGTTCTAACTGGAGATGATCTGGAGGAAATGGATCGATTGAAGAAGCAATTAGCCACTGAATTCGAGATAAAAGACTTGGGGGCACTAAAGTTTTTTCTTGGGATTGAAGTTGCTCGATCCAAACATGGGATCTTTATTTCCCAGAGGAAGTATGTCCTGGATTTGTTAAAAGAGACAGGAATGCTAGGCAGTAAAGCGTGTGATACGCCTATGGAGCAGAATCAGAAACTTGGTGAGGACAGTAGTGGGGGGTTAGTTGACAGGGGGAGTTATCAGAGACTTGTTGGTAAGCTCATATATCTCTCTCATACTCGTCTGGATATTGCCTTTTCTGTTAGTGTCGTCAGTCAGTTTATGCATTCTCCACGACAGTCACACCAAGACGCCGTCTTCCGAATCCTTCGATATTTGAAGGCTGCTCCAGGGAAAGGCGTGTTCTTTGAAAAACATGACCACCTAAGGGTGGAAGGGTACACTGATGCAGATTGGGCTGGTTCCATTACTGATAGGAGGTCTACCTCAGGGTACTGCACATTTGTGGGAGGTAATCTTGTTACCTGGAGAAGTAAGAAGCAGAATGTAGTGGCCAGGTCAAGTGCAGAAGCTGAATTCAGGGCAATGGCCCACGGTATTTGTGAATTATTGTGGATTAAGTCACTACTCAAGGATCTGAATGTTGATCAGACAGAGTCTATGAAGCTTTTTTGTGACAACCAAGCGGCCATTAGTATAGCCCATAACCCTGTTCAACATGATAGAACAAAGCATGTGGAGATCGATCAACATTTCATTAAAGAGAAGATTAGTAATGGTACTATCTGTGTTCCCTTCGTAAAGACTGGCGATCAAGTTGCAGATGTCCTTACCAAAGCTATTGGGAGTCGACCTTTCCACACTATCCTAGACAAGCTGGGAATGAGAGATATTTTTGTACCAGCTTGAGGGGGAGTGTTAGAGTTATTTGTTAGAGTTACTTTTATGTTCTTGTTATTTTGTTATTACAGTGAGGGTCATATTGTAATATTTCTTTCTTTAATATATATAAAGGGGTGAGACAATTTGTCTAACCCTAAGCTTTACCAAAACATTATGTTTGACAGAAAGCACTCTCTAAAAATGGCACATGGGAATTAACATAATTACCTCAAGGGAAGAAGACGGTAGGGTGCAAGTGGGTGTTCACTGTGAAATATAAGGCTGATGGGATGATTGAGAGGTATAAAGCCCGACTGGTAGCTAAAGGTTTTACTCAGACTTATGGAATAGATTATCAGGAGACATTTGTCCAGTAGCCAAGATGAATTCTGTTAGAATTCTGTTATCGCTTGCTGCAAATTTGGAATGGCCGTTACATCAATTTGATGTAAAGAATGCCTTTTTCCATGGTGATTTAGAGGAGGAAGTATACATGGATGTCCCTCCAGGGTTTGAGGATACCAAAACAAACGGAAAGGTTTGTCGTCTTCGGAAGTCTTTGTATGGGCTCAAGCAGTCACCAAGGGCGTGGTTTGATCGTTTTTCTCAGGCTATGCTTAGGTATGGTTTCAAACAAAGCCAAGGTGATCATACTCTCTTCATTAAACATTCTTCAAGCGGTAAATTGACAGCATTAATTGTCTATGTTGATGATATTGTTCTCACTGGAGATGATCTGGAAGAGATGGGAAAGCTAAAAAATTACCTTACCACGGAATTTGAAATTAAGGACTTGGGAAGTTTAAAGTATTTCTTGGGAATTGAAGTAGCCAGATCCAAAGATGGGATTTTCTTATCCCAGAGACAGTATGTGCTAGATTTATTAAAGGAAACAGGACTACTTGGTAGTAAAGCAGCGGATACTCCAATGGATCCTAATCTGAAGCTTAGTGACGATCCAGGAGGAGAACCAGTGGAAAAGGGAAGATATCAGAGAATGGTGGGTAAACTGATTTATCTTTCACACACCAGACCTGACATTGCTTTTGCAGTAAGTGTGGTAAGTCAGTATATGCATTCTCCTAGACAGGTTCATCTTGATGCTGTTTTCCGAATTGTGAGATACCTCAAGTCAGCGCCTGGGAAAGGGTTATTCTTTGCTAAGTAAGGTCACACGCAAGTGGAAGCTTATACAGATGCTGATTGGGCCAGATCAGTTACTGATAGAAGATCGACAACCGGGTATTGTTCCTTTGTTGGAGGGAACCTGGTAACTTGGAGAAGCAAAAAACAGCCCGTAGTGGCTAGATCCAGCGCCGAAGCAGAGTTTAGAGCTATGGCTCAAGGGGTGTGCGAATTGTTGTGGGTCCAAATTATTCTGTCTGATCTTGGTTTTAACCCTGAAGACTCAATGAAGCTATACTGTGATAACAAAGCAGCCATTGACATTGCCCATAACCCTGTTCAGCATAACAGGACTAAGCATGTGGAAATTGATCGCCATTTTATCAAGGAAAAACTGAATAGTGGGAAGATTTGTACTCCATATGTGAAGTCCGAAGATCAGTTAGCTGACATCCTTACTAAGAGCCTTGCGAGTAGGGCATTTCACTTCATTCTTAGCAAGCTGGGTATGAGAGATATCTTCGCACCAACTTGAGGGGAAGTGTTGGAGTTTTATTTTTATGTTGCTTAATACAGTTATTTTATTGTTTAGGGACCATTTTGTAATTAGTCATCATTGTATGTTTTACATCTCTAATAAAATAACCTAGAGGAACTGTTGTTCACTCTAAGTTTGGAAAAATAATCTTGCAACAGATGTTACCTTCTTTGAAGGTACATCATTCTTTTCATCCTCGGGGACAGACTTAGATGCTGATGTTTTGGCTCCAGCTTCGTCTATTCCACTACCTATCCCTCCGCCTACTGTTTCTTCTGTCTCCCCTTCACCATTACAAGTATATCGTCGTCGTGACAAGCCACCAAGGGTTGAAGACTTACCTGCTCCTCCTCCATCGACATCGACTTCAGCTGAGGTTCCACCATCTTTAGATCTTCCCATTGCTCTTCGAAAAGGTACTCGTTCTTGTACTCAACATCCTATTGATCAAGTGGTTTCCTATTCTAATTTATCTCCTTCCCTGTGTTCCTTTGTTAGTGCCTAGTCCTCTGTTTCTGTTCCTCAATCTTATTCTCAGGCATTAGTAGTATCTCCTGGTTGGAAGAGTGCTATGGATGAGGAAATGTCAGCTTTTACACAAAAATGGTACTTGGGAGTTAACAGATCTTCCTTCTGGGAAACAAGTTGTAGGTTGTCGCTGGGTTTATGTGGTTAGATATCATTCTAATGGTACTGTTGAACGACTAAAAGCTCGCTTGGTGGCAAAAGGGTACAGTCAAACTTTTGGTGTTGACTATTTTGCGACTTTTTCTCCTGTTGCTCGTATCAATTCAGTTCGTATTTTGTTATCTGTTGCTGTCACCAAGCACTGGCCTCTTTATCAACTTGATATAAAAAATGCCTTTCTTCATGGTGACCTTCAAGAAGAGGTATACATGGAGCAACCTCCCGGGTATGTTGCTCAGGGAGAGTCACATAAAGTGTGTAAGTTGAAGAAAGCCATTTATGGCCTTAAACAATCTCCAAGGGCCTGGTTTGACAAGTTTAGCCAAGTAGCGAGTCTGTATGGGTTGAAGAGAACCAATTCTGATCATTCAGTTTTTGTGAGACACAATGATAAAGGTACGATTGTTTTAGCTGTTTATGCGGATGATATAGTAATCACTGGCAATGATAGTGAAGGTATACAATTGTTGAAGTCTCACTTAAGCAAGCACTTTCATATGAAGGATTTGGGGTTATTGCGCTATTTCTTGGGTATTGAGGTAGCTAGGTCTAAGGAAGGAATATTATTGTCTCCAAGGAAGTATGTACTTAGACCTACTCGATGAAACAGGTATGATGGGTTCTAAACCCGTTGACACTCCAATGGACTCAAATATAAAGTTTAGTAAGGATGATGGAGAAAACTTTGATGATGCTGAACAATATAGACGTCTTGTGGGTAAGTTGATTTATTTGACCATGACACGGCCAGACATCACTTTTTCTATTGGAGTTGGTCAATTTATGCAGAATCCCAAGCAACAACATTGGGAGGCAATATGTCGCATACTGAGGTATTTGAAAGGTGCTCCGGGTAAGGGTTTGGCATTGAAACCTTCGAATAACTTGGACATAGTTGGTTTCTCAGATGCTAGTTGGGCTGGAGATCATTTGGATAGACGTTCAGTCTCAGGTTTTTGTGTCTTCGTTGGTGATAACCTTGTCAGTTGGAAGAGTAACAAGCAAAATGTTGTTGCAAGGTCTAGTGCAGAAGCTGAATATAGAGCTATAGCTCATGCTGCATGTGAGTTGTTGTGGGTGAAGTCTATTTTGCAAGAAACAGGAGTCTCTAGTGAAAAACTTATGAAGATGTATTGTGAAAATCAAGCCGCTACATTGACTGCAATCCTGTATTTCATGAGAGACCAAGCATATTGAAGTTGATTGTCATTTTATCAGAGATATGGTCATAAATAAAAAAATTGTTACATCCTTTGTGAAGTCTAATACTAAGGCTCTAAATAAGGGACCTTTCTATGATATGTGCAACAATCTGGACATGATAGATATCTATGCTCCAGCTTGAGAGGGAGTGTTAAAATATAAGAATAGTGACCAAGGGCATTTGTGTAACTTTCATATTTGTGTTTTGTAATATATATATATATATATATATGTGTGTGTGTGTGTGTGTGTTGGCTAATCTCTTAAGATTGAGCCTTCAATTTTCTTCTCCTACATCTCTCTTAACAATTGCATATGATGAAAGAAATCGGGAAGTTTTTTCTGTATTTCAAAATTTCCCCAAAATGGTGTGTACCTAGTTCGGGGCAGTTGTGAAAGTCTTAAGGTCTGATAATGGGGGTGAGTACATTGATTCGGGTTTAGGTCAATATTTATGTTCTTATGGCATTGTCCATCCGACTTCTTGCACTAACACTCCACAACAAAACGGAGTGATCGAGCGTAAGAATCGTCACCTTTTAGATGTGGCCAGTCTTTACTTTTCCAGGTTCAAGCCCCTCGTTCTTATTGGGGTGAGGCAGTGTAACCGCAGCTTACCTTATCAACCGTCTTCATACCTGTGTCTTAGACAAGAAAACACCTCTTTAGGTTCTTTCCCACTCTTCCCTTTCCTCATCCATTCCTTCTCGTGTTTTTGGTTGTGTATGCTTTGTTCATAACCACAATCCAACCCGTGGGAAATTAGATCCTGGCACTATTAAGTGTGTGTTCGTCGGTTACTCCCCCACTCAGAAAGGTTACAAGTGCTACCATCCTCCATCTAGGAAATGTTTCGTCACTATGCATGTCACATTTCATAAGTCGCAGTCCTACTTTCTTGACTCTACGGTATCTCTTCAGGGGGAGCCAAAGGTGTGAAGAGATACCAGTTTTACCTATCATGATTGAGATGGAGACGGAGAGAGTTGAGGAACCTAAACCCCAAGGAAAGAGAGTTGGACCAGAAAGAGAGAGAGAGAGAGAGAGAGAGAGAGAGAGAGAGAGAGAGATGAGAGGGTGCTTGAAGAAGAAGAGGTAATTGAGGGGCCGAGGGAGAATGAGTTGAGGGTTTATTCCAGGGGAACATGGAGTAAAAGAAAGATCAGAGAGACTCCAGAAGTTAATATTGTTCCTGTTTCTCCATTCCCGTTGCCATTCTCTCTCAGTGATGAAGTTCAGGTAATTCCTCCGATACACCCTCTTGACTTAGATGATTTAGATGTTCCTAGATCGAAAGGGCGTTAGATCATGTACTCAGCTTCCTATATCTACCTTTTGTGTCTTATTCTCATCTATCTCCTTCCTATAAAGCCTTTCTTTCCAAAATTTCCTCTGTTAGTGTTCCTAACCATGTACAGGAAGCTCTTGCTGATCCCAAGTGGAAACATGCTATGATTAAAGAGATGAAAGCTCTTCGAAAGACTGGTACTTGGGTGTTGAACATGTTGCCTAAAGGAAAGAGGAAGGAAAGAGGGCTGTGGAGTGCAAGTGGGTGTACACTGTGAAGCACCGAGCTGACGGTTCTATTGAGAGATATAAAGCTCGGTTGGTGGCCTATGGATCCAAAAAGAAATTTCATTTTCCCTATTTGTAGCTTCGGGGCGTGACAGGTACGCACCTTGCTTTTCTCAAATTAGGGTTTCTTAAATTAGGGTTTCTTAAATTAGGGCTTCTTACTCCTTGCATCTTCTCTCTCAATCTCCCACCTCCAGTGCGTGTGTATGTGTGTGTGTGACTGTGTGTGCGTCACTGTGCGAGAGTGAGAGTGTGTGTGTGACTGATTGTGTGCATCACTGGGCGAGAGTGTGTGTGTGTGTGTGTGTGTCGTGCGAAAGTGTGACTGTATGCTAGTGTGTGCAAGTGTGTGTGAGTGTGTGTGTGTACGCGCGCCACGCAACGTGCGGCTGTGTGTGTGTGTGTGTATCTAGGAAGCATGGGTGCGGCGGTCCGACACCCAGTGCGAGTGCGGCCGCCTTTAATTAGTACACACCCATTACGGGTGCGGCTGCCTTTCCGAAGAGTCCGTGCTTCCTAGGTGTGTGTCTTTGTGTGGTTAATTTTTATTTATTTTTTAGGACAGTCTGTGTAGTAATGGTTAATGATGATTTAACCATTAAGTCACCATTTTTTTTTTAGGAGTAAATGCTATTTTTTAAAATTGAAAGAATGGCTTTTAGTTTTGGTTGGGCTCCATTTTTTTTATTTCTGAAAATTGAAAATTGGAAGATAGAATTCTATTATTTTGCTTAAAAATTGAAGAAGTGCTACTCTATATTATTAATTTTGCTTAAAAATGATTTTTCCGCCTAGCCCCTAGACCCCCTCCACCGCCCGCCTACCGCCTAGCTATTTTTAGAACATTGTGGATAAGTAGGCCTTTCTTGTAGACCAAGCTTCTGCCAATTTGCACCCCTCAGCTCCAACAATAATCGAGATGGAGAGAATGGACTTGATTCCCTTTTCCCTACGAGCCATCCGGCAAGAATGATAGATGGAGCAATGACTACAGTACGAAAAACAGCCAAAAAAAAAAAGTGAATCTCTCAGGAACTCTCATATGCTTTCTTCAAATTCTGTAAAAAAAACGTACGACGAGCCTTCATCTGTTCTCTATTTCTTTTCATTTTCCTGTTCAATAAATTACTCGCTCCATAGTTGGTTCACCTATTATACATCCAATTAGATTTTCTGAAATTCTAGTTTCAAGTTTTAGCCGTCTCTCAATCAACCTCCCAAAGTTTACTGTATGACTCGTTAATGCCATGATATATTGTACGACTCTGAACATCCCTTTATTACCATGGGCACTAAATGTACTTCGTATCCAATCCTTAACGCATTTTCAAACCAGTTACTGAAAAGAGATGCAAACAATTAATTATTATTATTATACACTAGTCAGTTATATAACTGCCTGTTTCTATTTTGATACAAAACCACAGATATCTAGAAACCTGCTTCTGTAAACTCGAAACTTCTGACTCTCCTGGCAGCTACCAAATCTTGCACCTAACAGAGAGAAAAACAAAAAAACGAAAAGAAAAAAAAAATACACCAGATAGTCACACATCCCGTTTCAGCAATTTACCAGTTTCAGTTTCATGACAATTAAAACAAGAGATTTACCAAAATAAAGTTTAATTGGATGTTGAAACGACACATCACGAGCATGCTTTAATTCGTCATGTTTGGACCAGGGAGTGCATTTAAAATCTGAAAAATACATGTGTGAACTTATAGAATAAGAACCATCGCCACGTGCATCAAAACAATGCATCAAGATATAGAAATCAATAATAAACAGAAAAGTATAACATTCCATGAAAATTCACATCAGGTACCTTTATCTCCGCATCTTCTGTGAAAAGATTCAAGAAAACCAACAGCGTCATCTGAAAAACAAAGACTAAACAAATCCTCTACCTTTACCTGAAACCAGAGTGGAAAGTGTAAATCAAAAAAATGCACTCACATGCCAAAGTTCCAAGGACGCTAATAGCAATAATCATTAGCAAGAGAGATTTTTATAAAAAAAAAATGACATAAAACATCAAAGTTGAAAAAATTACCGGGAACTTTGTTTCTGCAACCTTCGTATACTGTTCAGGTACTGTATATCAGAAACAATTTATTCAATGTCAACTACAATAATTAATTGCATTACCAATATAAAACTAAATTAGAGAAATACATATAGAGAAGAAATCATCAAAGAGAATTGCTAATATCTAAAAATATCCAGAACCTTAACAAACATAATATGCTTTATTTTTAAAAGAAAGTAGGCAATATGTTCAAATGCATATTGTAACTATAAATGTAGCATTAATAGTTTCAAAACCTAATAGTCATAAATCTGATTAAGATGAGCATGAGGAAAAAGATGCATGCACTGGCATGTTCACAAACCCATGCACATGCATTATATTTGTGGCATAACTAGTAAATACGATAGTCTATGGTAGGTGCTTTACTGAATACGAATAAAACAACAAACACAAACACGTACGGTTTGCATATTGAGAGTTCCTAAAGAATACTGGCATTGTGAAAGTCGCCGTGGTTCATTCATCAAACCCAATGCAATAGCAGGCCAATTTCGTGATTCATTCTATGGGAAGGTAAGGGTGACTAGAATACGGAAATTCAACTAGTGAAGTAAGATCAGGGAATTCCACTATTGAAGTTATCCGTCTTAGGCGTCAAGCAAGCTATCTTTCAAGGAAGTCAGTCTAAGCCCTAAGCAAATATCTGCTTTTTGCCAGTCAACTCTCTTTAGAGAAGTCTCAAGCACTTATTGTTTTTGAAAAGAGAATCGGTGGCACTTATCTTATTGGTACACAGAATTCAAAGAAAGCTTGAAAGTTCAACTGCCAAGTTATTTTTATGACCCTAGCTCCAGCAAAGTTTAAATTTTGGATATAAAAAGGGGCCATTCGGCCATAGGTTGATGCAAAGAACACTTTACAACTATAGCTCCCTGCACCTTTTTTTAATCCCCAAAAATCCCTGACATTCGTATGGACCAAAATGGCCATCCGTAGATTCACACGCACAACTTATACTTAACCCTTTGACACACCTTAGCATGCTTCCCAAAAACACTTTTTGTTTGTTTTTTAAACTTCAAAATGCCATAATTTTCAAACTACAAATTTGTTTCCAATAGAATTTATGCATCGGTAACCCATAAAACAAACATTGACATCGTTGAATACTACTTTGCAAAGCTTAGGGTTGACAACTTCTCAGACCCCTTTTATATTAAATGGAATAATAGCAAAGAAATTACATAATGGTCCTTAAGACTTGAGAAAAGAAAAGAAATATAAAAAAATAAAATAACTTCCAACACTCCCCCTCAAGCTGGTACGAAGATGTCCATCATGCCCAGCTTGCCAAGAGCGGAGTGAAACGGTCTATTCCCAACCCCTTTGATAAGAATATCTGTCATTTGCTTGCCAATCTTCACAAAAGGAGTGCACACTGTACCATTGTTTAGATTTTCCTTAATAAAGTGCCTATCAATCTCAGCATGCTTGGTACGATCATGCTGTACTGGATTATGAGCTATATTGATAGCAGCTTTATTGTCACAATATAGTCTCATAGGTCTTGTCAAATCCAACCTCATATCCTTCAGGAAGAACTTAATCCATAAAAGTTCACAAATGCCTTGGGCCATTGCCCTGAACTCTGGCTTTGTACTGGACCTGTTAAAGTATAAGGGTATGCTTGTAATTATTTCATTTTTATAATATATATATGTGTGTGTGGGCTAACCTGTTAGGTTAAGCCTTCATTCTCTCTTTTTCTCTGTCAACATGGTATTAGAGCCACCATGGAAATCTAACATCAAACCCTAATCACTTCGCTGGACCTCCCAACCCCTCCCTGCCCTACGTCGACCAACCCAGCCCTTCCCTGGCCCTACGCCGACCAACCCAGCCCCTCCCTGCACTTCGCCGGACCCCCCATCTCCTCCCTGGCCTGCGCCGCACCACCCACCACCACCCACACCTGCGCCGCATCACCCACCACCACCCACACCTGCACCGCAGCCTCCAACACCACCCAGCCCTGCACCGCAGCCTCCACCACCACCCAGCCCTGCGCCGCAGCCGTCTGTCCCTCTCAGACCTGCGCCGAAGCTCTCCAGCATCACCCTGGCCATCCCCTTCTCTCTATCCTGCTGTCTCTCTGATTCTCAACCCTACTCCAGCCCTGTAGACATAAAATTACACTGATCTTCTTTTCCAGTGCCATTTTGATTGGTGTTTCTCTTTGTCCTCTCTTAGTCCTTCATGGACCTCATGTGTTAGTCTCTCGTATGAGTTCTTGTTAATGTACTCCGAGTGTGTTCGTGTGTTGATTTGAGACTCCTATTCATCCGTTGGTATCAATATGGCCGATTCCAGTTCCACCAAGACTGCCCATGATATTATCAGTGTGCAAATTATCACAACAAAATTGAATGGGTCCAACTATTTGTTATGGGCTCAGGCTATGAAGGTTGCTCTCGGTGCTCGCAAGAAGTTGAAATATATTCTGTCTGGCCCTCCCTTGAAGGATGCTAAAGAGTATGATGATTGGGTTTCTGACAATTATACTGTTATGTCTTGGTTGTGGAATAGTATGGAACCGTCTATATTTCATCCAGTGTTGTGTTTTTATCCTCGGCCAAGGATATTTGGGAGTCTGTACACGAGATGTTTTCAATGGACAACAATGTTTCTCGAGTATATGACGTTTATCAGAATCTATTTCTTCTTCAACAGAATGAGAAATCCATCAGTGAGTATTACAGTACATTTAGGGGTTTAATAGATGAATTACAACAGTACCATCCAGTTACAAATGATGTTGAGGTTATGAAGAAACAACGCGAGGAGTTTTATGTCTCTAAATTTCTTGCTGGGTTACACCCTACTCTTCAGTCTGTTAAGTCACAAATTTTAGCGGGCGATGGTAACATACCTTCATTGAGTAATGTGTATTCTCGCATTCTTCGTGTGACTACTGAATCTTCCTCCGTCTCAGAATCTTCTGCAAAGGATAATTCTGCTCTTGTCACATATTCTGGCACTCAGGGGGCCTTCCGTGGTCGAGGCAACTTTAATAATAATAATCGAGGTCGTAGTTTTAATAATACTCGAGGTCGCGGGGGTCCTCCTGGTCGTGGTCGTGGTCGTGTTTTTGGTAGAGGACGTGGGAGAACTGGCTCTCTTTATTGTACCCATTGTGGGGGTGACAATCACACAGTTGATCGATGTTATGATCTTCATGGTAAGCCCTGGGAGAATCCGTCTAATCTAGCTTTGTTCACTTCTGATAATCCGTCTGCACCTCAACAGGAAGTCAGTACTCCTATTTCGCAGGTCGTTGCATCTTCTAGTGAGTCTATCACTCTGTCTCGGGCGGAGTATAATGCCTTAATCCAGCAACAACAAAAACTTTCCGTGTCTGATTCCGCTGGCTTTGCTCAGTCAGGTAATATTGCATGTTTCTCTTCTTCTGCTCCTTCCCCGTGGGTTATCGACTAGGGAGCTTCTGCCCATATGACTGGTAAGTCCAATAATTTTTCACAGTTAACTCGTTCCCCTGCTAAGTCCTCAGTTGTTCTTGCTGACGGTCGGTCTTGTCCCATTGTTGGGACTGGCTCTGTCTCTCTGACCGCTTCTCTTACTTTGTCTTCTGTTAGTTATATTCCTGCTTTTCCTTTTAATCTTTTGTCCGTCAGTCAACTTACCAAATCACTTAATTGTTCTGTAACCTTTTACCCTGATTGCTGTGTCTTTCAGGATCTCAGCTCGAAGAAGATGATTGGTGGAGGTCGTGAGCGGAATGGTCTTTACTATCTTGAACAACATCCCTCAACTAATAAACCGGTGGCTTTACAAGCAGCTGTCTCACCGTATCAATGGCATTGTCGTCTGGGTCATCCATCGTTGCAGTCCTTGAAGCGAGTTTTTCCATCTTTTAAGTTTGTGTCTACATTAGAATGTGAGGCTTTTCAGTTAGGCAAGCACCATAGAGTATCTTTTCCTTTACGTCAAAATAATCGTCGGTCCACTCCTTTTGAGTTGATTCATTCCGACGTTTGGGGTCCATCTAGACATAAGAGTCTATTAGGTTTTTCTTTTTTGTTTCTTTTGTTGATGATTGTTCAAGGATGTCCTGGATATTTTTAATGAAAGAGCGTTCTGAAATTTCTTCAGTTTTTCATTTATTTCATAATGAGATTGTGACTCAATTTGGTTGTGCCATTCGTACTTTACAGTCTGATAATGCTTTAGAATATGTTAAAGGACCACTTCAATCCTTTTGTGATTCTCATGGGATTATACATCAATCTTCCTGTGGTTATACTCCTCAACAGAATGGAGTTGCTGAACGTAAGAATAGACATCTTCTAGAGGTAGCTAGAACTATTATGCTTCAAATGAAAGTCCCTAAGCAATTTTGGGGGGATGTTGTTCTTACTGCTTGTTATCTTATAAATCGTATGCCCAGTTCTGTTCTATGGGGGCATTCCTCATTCTATTTTATATCCTGATAAGACCTTATTTGCTTTACCTCCTCGGGTGTTTGGTTGTGTTGCATTTACTCATGTTCTTACTCCAGGTCAGGATAAATTAGATCCTCGTGCTACAAAGTGTGTTTGTGGGGTATTCTCGTACTCAGAAAGGATACAAGTGTTGGAATCCTCAGAATCGTCGTTATATAGTTAGTGCTGATGTTACCTTTTTTGAAGGTACATCTTTTTTCTCGTCGTCTGGAATCTCATTAGATGTTGATGTTCTTACTCCGGTTTCCTCTGCCTATTCCTCCTAGTTCTGGTTCTCCTGTTTCTGGGTCTGTACCATTACAGGTGTACCGTCGCCGTGAAAAGCCACCAAGAGCTGAGACTTCTTCTGCTCCACCTCCTGCATCATCAACTTCGGGTGAGGTCCCCCAGTCTGTTGATCTGCCCATTGCACTTCGTAAAGGTACTCGTTCTTGTACTCAGCACCCTATTGATCATGTTGTTTCTTTTTCTCGTTTATCTCCTACACTTTGCTCCTTTGTCTGTACTTTATCCTCTATTTCTGTCCCTAAGTCTCATATTCAGGCATTAACGGGATGGAAGAGTGCTATGGATGAAGAGATGTTAGCATTATCCAACAATGGTACATGGGAGTTAGCTGATCTTCCTTCTGGGAAGCAAGTTGTGGGTTGTCGTTGGGTGTATGTGGTTAAGTATCATCTTGATGGTACTGTTGAACGGCTGAAAGCTCGGTTAGTTGCGAAAGGGTATACTCAAACCTTCGGTGTTGATTACTTTGAAATCTTCTCTCCTGTTGCTCGCCTTAGTTCGGTTCGCCTGCTATTGTCTGTTGCTGTTAATCAGAGTTGGCCTCTTTACCAGCTCGATATCAAGAATGCTTTTCTTCATGGTGACCTTCAGGAAGAGGTTTACATGGAGCAACCTCCTGGGTATGTTGCTCAGGGGGAGTCACATAAGGTGTGTCGATTGAAGAAAGCTATCTATGGACTGAAACAATCTCCAAGGGCCTGGTTTGACAAGTTTAGTCAAGTAGCTAGCTTATATAGGTTAAAGAGGACGAGTTCTGATCACTCGGTGTTTGTGAGACAATGTGAGAAAGGCACCATTATCCTAGCAGTTTATGTGGATGATATAGTGATAACTGGCAATGATAATGAAGGTATACAGTTGTTGAAGACTCATCTGAGTAAGCATTTCCATATGAAAGACTTGGGATTACTGCGTTATTTCTTAGGTATTGAAGTTGCTAGATCTAAGGAAGGAATTTGTTTGTCTCAGAGGAATTTGTTTGTCTCAGAGGAAGTATGTGCTTGATCTTCTAGAGGAAACAGGATTGATGGGTTCAAAACCTGTTGACACTCCGATGGACTCGAATATAAAGTTAAGTAAAGATAATGGAGAAGACTTCAGTGATGCTGGGCGATATAGAAGACTTGTGGGTAAGTTGATTTATCTGACTGTGACTCGACCTGATATCACCTTCTCTGTAGGCGTTGTTAGTCAGTTTATGCAGAATCCCAAATTATCATATTGGGAGGCAGTGTGTCGTATTTTGAGATATTTGAAAGGTGCTCCTGGAAAAGGTTTAGTGTTGAAACCTTCAGATAACTTGGAAATAGAGGGGTTCTCAGATGCTAGTTGGGCAGGAGATCATCTAGATAGACGTTCAGTGTCAGGGTTCTGTGTATTTGTTGGTGGTAATCTTGTTACGTGGAAAAGTAAAAAGCAAAATGTAGTGGCAAGATCGAGTGCTGAAGCTGAATATAGAGCTATGGCTCATACTGCCTGTGAGATGTTGTGGGTGAAATCTATTCTGCAAGAGATGGGGTTCTCAAGTGATCAACCTATGAAGATGTATTGTGATAATCAAGCTGCCATGTACATTGCCAGTAACCCAGTGTTCCATGAGAGAACCAAACACATTGAAGTCGATTGTCATTTCATTAGAGATATGGTCTTGAGGAAACAGATTATTACGTGTTTTGTTAGGACAAATAATCAGTTAGGAGATATTTTCACTAAGGCTCTGAATAAGGGACCTTTCTATGATATTTGTAACAAGCTGGGCATGATAGATATATATGCTCCAGCTTGAGGGGGAGTGTCAAAGTATAAGGGTATGCTTGTAATTATTTCATTTTTATAATATATATATGTGTGTGGGTTAACCTGTTAGGTTAAGCCTTCATTCTCTCTTTTTCTCTTTGTCAACAGGACCGTGCTAATACATTTTGTTTCTTACTTCTCCAAGTAACTAAATTACCTCCTACAAAGGTACAGTATCCCGAGGTGGACCTTCTATCAGTCACTAAACCAGCCCAATCAGCATCAGTATAAACTTCCACCATAAGATGATCACGCTTGGCAAAGTACAAGCCCTTTCCCGGAGCGGACTTTACCGAAGTACCCAAAAGACAGCCTCTAGATGAGTCTCACACGGAGCATGCATAAATTGGTTAACCACACTCACTGCAAATACGATGTCGGGACGTGTATGACACAAATAGATGAATTTACCTACTAGTCTCTGATATCTCCCCTTATCAACTATTGTTCCACTACTGTCATCACTAAGTTTCTGATTAAGATCTATAGGAGTGTCACAAGCTCTACTCCCTAGCATCCTCGTCTCCTTCAAAAGGTCAAGGACATACTTCCTTTGGGAGATATATATCCCGTGCTTCGATCTAGCAACTTCGACTCCCAAAAAATACTTTAGAGCTCCCAAATCCTTTACTTCGAACTCTGTGGGCAATAATTCTTTAATCGTTGCATTTCCTCCAAATCATCCCCTGTAAGAACAATATCATCAACATATACTATGAGGGCGGTGGTCTTACCCTGTGAGGAATGCTTAATGAACACAGTGTGATCAGCATGACTCTGCCTGAAGCCATATCTAAGCATTGCATGAATGAACCTCTCAAACCAAGCCCGTGGGGATTGTTTGAGACCGTATAATCACTTCCTGAATCTATATACCTTCCCTTCTGTCTTGAAGTCCTCAAAGCCAGGAGGCACATCCATATAGACCTCTTCTTCTAGATCACCATGCAAGAAAGCATTCTTCACATCAAACTGGTGAAGGGGCCAATCTAGATTTATTGCGAGTGAGAGAAAGATCTTAACTGAGTTCATCTTAGCAACCGGCGCAAATGTCTCCCAATAATCCACCCCATAAGTTTGAGTAAAGCCCTTTGCAACAAGACGGGCTTTGTACCGCCCAATAGAACCATCAGCCCTGTGTTTCACTGTATACACCAACTTGCATCCCACAGTGAATTTGCCTTTGGGTAACTCTGTCAATTCCCAAGTACCACTCTTACGAAGAGCTTTCATCTCTTCAATTATGGCATATTTCCATTTAGGATCAGCAAGAGCATCCTAAACATTGTTAGGTACACAAATAGAGGAAATATTTGAAACAAAGGCTCTATAGGAAGGGGACAAGTGAGAGTAAGACACAAAGTTAGATGTAGGATGTTGAGCGCAAGACCTAACACCCTTACGAACAGCAATGGATACATCTAGATCATCAAACTCAATGGGAGAATGTATATCAGACTCATCAAACTCAATGGGTGAAGGTATATCAGAATTACTTGGATCTTCATCAGTCAGAGGGAATGGCAGTGAAAGAAAAAGTTGCCTCTTTATCAGGAGAAGGAGTTTCTCTAATCTTTCTCTTACTCCATGTTCCTTTTGAATAAACCAACAATTCTCTCTCCTTTGGAGTTGCTTTTTTTTACTCTAACTCCTTTGTCTCACCCTCTTTTTCCTCCTCTGACTCCTTTGCCTCACACTCTTTTTTACTCCCTCCAACTCCTTTTCATCACACCATTCTTTTGTGATCGTCTCCGTTTCAGCCTCAATAATCGTAGGCAACGTGAACACAGACATCTCTTCCTCTAACCTCTACTTCCCTAAAAAGATGGCTAGGTACCTTGGGAATTCTAGAAGTAAGACTGAAACTCAAAGAATGTGACATCCATAGATACAAACCATTTCCGACACGGAGGATGATAACACTTATACCCCTTTTGAGTAGGAGAGTAACCTATGAATACACACCTAAGGGCACGAGGATCTAACTTCTCACGAGTGGAGAATTGTTATGAACAAAGCACACACAACCGAGGACCCGGGGAGGAATAAAAAAGACTGTTGAAGAGGGGAGGAGTACTTCAATTGGAGCCCTCTTGTTCAACACACGAGTAGGAAGACGATTAATGAGGTAAGCAGCCGTTAGGACTGCCTCACACCAATAAGACTTGGGAGCATTTACTGAGAAGAGCATGGAACGAGCAATTTCTAACAAGTGACGGTTCTTGCATTCGACCACTCCATGTTGTTGAGGAATATCAGTGCAAGAAGCCTAATGAATTATTCCATGAGAACAGAAAAAATCTCCAAGACCAAAATCAATGTACTTACCCTCATTATCAAAACCCAAAATTTTTATGTTTGCCCCAAACTGAGTACGAATCATCTGATGGAAGGCTTTGAAAACAGAAAAGACTTCCCTTTTTTCCTTTAAAATATAAATCCATGTGACACGAGAAAAATCATCGATGAATGTAACAAACCATCTATGACCTTTTAACGACATAATACGAGATGGACCCCAAACATCATAATGGACTAAAGCAAAAGGGACAGAACCTTTTGTGGAACTTGGAGGAAAAGTTGCACGGTGATGCTTTCCAAGTTCACAAGACTCGCGTAAAAACTCGGAGGCCTTTTATTTAAGACAACTGAAAGAAATAGATGCTGAAGTAAAGAGAAAGGAGGGTGTCCCAACCGCTTGTGCCAAAGCCATAGGTCTACGGTTTTGTTATTAGAGTCCACATTATTATGTGCCATCTGCTCTGATAAATCCAAGAGATAAAGACCATTCTCCATTCTACCACTGCCAATCATCCTCTTCGTGATAAGATCCTGAAAGACACAATGTTCAGGGAAAAAACTTACACTACAATTCAAGTCTTGAGTAATTCAAGTGGCATGTGAAACTGATGACAATGGTAATAAGGGAGTAGCATGAATTAAACCTTTTCCCAAAACTGAGGAAAAAGTTCCATCAGCAATTCGAACTTTGTCCTGACCTAAATAGGATTTATAAGCAGAGAAAATATATGAAGATCCAGGCATATGATCAGAAGCTCCGAAATCAATAATCCATGGGAAGGAAGAATGAGATAGGAAAGCTCTCGCTGAGCTAGCTAAGTTACCTGAATGGGCAAACGAAAAGGAGGCAATTGTAGATGGAGACGGAGCACTACAGACCATCAAATTCTAGGGAGCATCCTCAAACTCTGCTGGAAGTAGAAGCAAATTGATCACCCTAGGCTGGAAGGGTAGTATCTTCGACTGCTAAAACGAATGATGACTGCTCGGAAGGAGCATAAATAACATTATGACAACTCTCCTCATTTTGCACAATAGTACTAGGTGCTTTGATTCTCCCATTTACGTAGTCCATTGTCCCTATGTCTTTTAAGAAAATGGTCATCGACTTTAACCACGCAAGGTAGTTCTGACCATTAGAGAAAGATGTGATTTTTAGGATAGGGTTTTTTGGTGCAGCAACAAAGGGGCTCTCGACCTTAGGCGACTGTAAACGGGCAGTGGACTGACTAGTAGTGTCACCCATAATTCTAGAACGCCAAAAGAAACCCTCAACAATCACAGATAAACAGAGAAGATGAAGACTCGCCAACGAGACCAAGGCACGTATACTCTCAAATCATAGCACCATTCAGGTGCAATTAACTCAGTAAAAAACTGAGTTCTGGTCTATACAGGGATCAAAGAAATAGAAGAACTAAACTTCGATCAAAGCAGCACAAATGGGATGATATTGGGTCAAGATCTGGGTGCAATTAGGATTGGGTGGGTGGTTAGGTGTGCGAAACTAGGCCCGATTGGATGAATAGTAACTATGTACAGTGCCCAATGAACAGTACTTCGTGAACAGTCCTGATGAACAGTACTTCGTGAACAATACCGATGTACAGTGTCGCGATGAATAGTGTGGTGGTTAGGGTTTGGGAATGATTGTGGATGACTCTGATAGCATGTTGAATAGTATTTTGGCAAAGCTTAGGGTTGACAACTTGTCAGACCCCTTTTATATTAAATGGAATAATAGCAGAGAAATTACATAATGGTCCTTAAGACTTAAGAAAAGAAAAGAAATATAAAAAATAAAATAACTTCCAACAGACATATTGACTATAAAAATCTAACAAAGATAATTGAATGTTACAACTCAAATTCGGGTGTGAAAAAATCATTTTTTTCCCACAAAACCGGCACATCCACTGCGTATGTCTCCAAAAAAAAAACATAGCCCAATAAAAAAATGTCCAAAATGACCAAATATCCGCAAAATTATAGCCATTTTGCAACATGTTACCACCGTCTTTACTTCACTTCAAAACTTTGTAAGTGCCTTTTGTTACGAGATTAGAGAGAAAGTGAAGGCTCAACCTTTTAGATTAGCCAACACACACATATATGTATGTATATATATCAATCAAAAAAGCAATTACAGAAATAGCCTTGAACACCAATACTTATATTCTAACATTCCCCCTCAAGTTGGAGCATAGATATCTATCATGTCCGGCTTGTTACAAAGATTATTCCCCTAGTTGATCTCTAGACCTAACAAAAGAAGTAACAATTTGTACTCTCGTAACCATGTCTCTGATAAAATGGCAATCAACTTCAATATGTTTGGTCTTCTCATGAAACACTGGATTACTCTCAATGTACATAGCTGCCTGATTATCACAATACATCTTCATAGGTTTAATACTGGCACATCCCATCTCTTGCAGAATAGTCTTCACCCATAACAACTCATACGCAAGACTCACCATAACTCTATTCCTCTAGATCTTGCAACTATATTTTGCTTTTCGCTCTTTCAGCTGACAAGATTTCCACCAACAGACACACAGAATCCTGATACTGAACGTCTATCAAGACAATCTCCAGCCCAACTCTTAAAACCAACTATCTCCAAGTTATTTGAAGGTTTCAACATTAAACCTTTACCAGGAGCACGTTTCAAATACCACAATATACGACACACTGCCTCCCAATGTGATAACTTGAGATTCTACATAAGCTGACTAACAACTCCTACAGAGAAGGTGATATCAAATCGAGTCACGGTTAAATAAATCAACTTACCCACAAGTCTTCTATATCGTCCATCAATCATGTTTCATCTAGAAGGTCAAGAACATACTTTCTTTGGGATAAGAAAATCCCTTCCTTAGACTTTACTACCTCAATACCCAAGAAATAACGTAGTAGCCTCAAATCCTTCATATGAAAATGCTTACTCAAATGAGACTTCAATAATTGTATACCTTCACTGTCATTGCCAGTAATCACTATGTCATCCACATAAATTGCTAGAACAATCGTACATTTCTCACAGTGTCTCACAAAAATTGAATGATCAGAACTAGTTCTTTTCAACCCATATGAACTAGCTACTTGGCTAAACTTGTTGTTTACACTCAAATTATGTATTTTTACAAAATATGACCAATTATTTGGCTCATGGAATATTAGGGTAATTTGATCAAGTGGCTAAAAACTTAGTAGGTGATGAAAATGTTTTCATCATATTTTGATCAAAATAAATTTGGTCTGACCAAATTAATATTTGCCCCAAATGACTAGACCAATTGAAAATGTGCATAATCGGACAACACCATAGGACCGATACTCATGTGATACACATACACCCTCAATGTTAGTGACCAATGCCTTGACTTCACATGGTCAGTTTGTGGGCATAATAAATACACGTGGCAAAGACATGGAATTAGTGGGTAGTTATGCCAACCACTGTGTGTGTGACGTCCAATAGTGGATGAGGGCAGTTTATAGAGGATGTTTTTCAGGGAAACCGTTTGTTCATACACTATAAAGGCCCAAAGATAGCACATAAGAACTCTCTCGCAAACACATCTTGAAACATACAACAGCATTTTAGCATTCTTTTTTTATTTTATTTAATGTGTTCATGTACTCTTTAGCTTTTAATGTCTTTTTTCTATATGTTCCTGCCCAATTCGTTTCTTTTCTTGTAATTATAATCAGATTAATGAAAATCATTTCATTTCCCAAATTATATGTTACCCAAACTCAGGTATGGGTGTCGGGTACAGACTCAGGTACGGGTGTCGGGTTCGTCCAATTTTAAAGATTTTACACTATTTTGAAGGATCGGAAGGAGAAGTACCCTTATCCGGGTGTCGTGTCGGGTACGGGTACTCCATGAATTATAAAGGGTCCGGGTAACATAGCCCAAATTCAACTTCATCTCACATTTTACTCTCATCACTTAGTTAAATTTGAAGTCCTCTTCATTGAAGCAAGTGCAACCTTAAGGGAAGGGGCATCCATACTCCCCAACAATCGCCTGATCACACTCACACCAAACATAGGGATATAGTTTGGCTACATGTTTGGGACTACCGTACAAGGTCCTGGCACGTCAGCGCAAATACATAATTTTTTCCAAACACTTGTCAAACCAGGCCCTTGGAGTTTGTTTAATGCCATAAATGGCTCTCTTCAACTTACATACTTTATGTGACTCCCCCTGAGTAACATACCCAGGAGGTTGCTCCATATACACTTCCTCTTGTAGGTCACCAGGAATAAAGGCATTCTTGATGTCAAGTTGATAAAGAAGCCATCTCTGAGTAACAGCAACAATAAAATGCGAACATAATTGAGGTGAGCACAGGTGAAAAAGTCTCAAAGTAATCAACACCAAAAGTCTGAGTGTACCCTTTAGCCACCAAACAAGCTTTCAACCGCACAACAAACAGTAGAGGTGTTCAAAAACCAAACACCGAACCGAACCGTTTACACCCTTAACAGTCAGTATGATACTTAATCAGATAAACCCAACAACAACCAACATGTTTCCCAAAAGGAAGATAAGTTAACTCCCACGTACCATTTTTGGACAATGTCAGCATCTCATCATCCATATCACTCTTTCAACCCGAAGAAATCAATGCATGAGTATGAGACTAAAGAAAAAACACTAACAAAGGAACGAATTGAAGGCGATAAATAAGAATATTATACAACCTGATCAATAGGATGTTGAGTGCAAGAACGGATACCTTTCCGAAGTGCGATAGGTAGATAGGGGAAACCTCAGCAGAAGTTGATGATGATGGAGGGTGGAGCTGGCGGGTCATCAGGATGGCTTGTCACGAAGGCGATACACCTGCCAGGGTGGAGAACTAGAAGGAAAGGGAATAGAGGACGACGGAGCAAGAACATCAACATCTAAGGAAGCACCAGAGGACCAAAAAAATGTACCTTCAAAGAAGGAAACATCGGCACTATCCACTTAACGACGACTCTAAGGATTCCACATTCATAACCTTACTGAGTACGAGAATATTCCACAAATACACATTTAGTGGGTCGAGAATCCAATTTATCATGACCAGGAGTAAGAACATGAACAAATGCAACACAACCAAACACACGTGGTGGTAAGGCAAACAAGGACTTATCTGGATAGATAACAGAATGAGAAATGCCACCACGTAGAACAGATGAGGGTATGCGGTAATAAGATAAGATGCAATGAGTATAGCATCCCCCAAAATTGTTTAGGAACATGCATATGCAACATAATAGTTTGTGCAACCTCAATAAGGTGTCGATTTTTCCGTTCAGCGACACCATTCAGGTGTGGAGTATAACCATAAAAGGATTGATGAATTATCCCCTGAGAATCACCATAGGACTAAAGAGGTCCTTTAATATATTCCAAAGCATTATCAGATTGTAAAATACGAACAGTGCAACCAAATCGAGTCATAATCTCTTTATGAAATAATTGGAAAATATAATAAATATCTTAACGCTCTTTCATTAAAAATATCCATGACATCCTAGAACAATCATACACAAAAGACACAAAATAAGAAAATCCTACTAGACTTGTGTCTAGACGAACCCCAAACGTCGGAATGAACCAGCTCAAAAGGAGTGGCCCGACGATTATTTTCACGTAAAGAAAAAGATACCCTATGATGCTTACCTAACTAGCAAGCCTCACACTCTAAATTAGACATAGACAAAAGGATGGAAAAACCAACTACAAAGGACTGCAGTGCCAGTGACAGATGACCAAGACGGCAGTGCCATTGATGTGGTAAAACAGCTGCATGGAAAGCCGCCGAATTATTTGATGTTGGATGTTGTTCCAGGTAATAAAGACCAAACCCGCTCACAACCTCCACCGATCATATTCTTCAAGTTGAGATCTTGAAAAACACAATGAGAGGGGAAAAAATGTTACAGAACAGTTTAGAGATTTAGTAAGTTCATTGATTGAAAAGAGGCTAAAGGGAAATTCAGGAATATAACTTACAACCGACAATGAAAGAGATGAAGTAGGAGAAACAGGACCATGACCAATAATAGGACAAGATGAGGACTGTGTGGGTGGACTAAGCAATTGTGTAAATACATTGGACCTTCCCGTCATATGTGCCGAAGCTCCTGAGTCGATGACCCATGGGGCAGGAGCAGATGAAGAAAAACATGCAATGTTACCTGGCTGTGCAAAACCAGCCATATCAAACAAGAACAGATGTTGTTATTGCTGGATTAAGGCATTATATTCTTCTCGGGAAAGAGTGATAGACTCATTTGAAGATGCCACTGCAGGTGGAGTAGGAGTACTAACTTCCTGAAGAAACCCAGCAGAGTTATCAGAGGAAAATAAGGCAGGATTAGGAAAGGCCTCCCAAGGTTTACCATGGAGATCATAACACCTATCCACGGTATGATTGTCACCTCCACAATGAATGCAATAAAGAAAACCACGATCACGACCAGAACCACGACCACGAGCTGGTATCCTCCCCGTCCGCGATTACTAGGAGGAACTGGACTGAAATTACCAAAACCACGACCACCACGACCCCGATTATAAGTAGGATAATTACCACGTTCACGAAAAGCCCCCCGATGTCCTGTAGATGTAACAAGTGCAGAATTATCTTTGCTCGTATAGTAACACAAAGCACACAAGAATACACATTTTCTAGGGAGGGTATACTACCATCACCTGCCAAAATCTGGGATTTAACTAAATGAAGATTCGAATGTAATCACGATAAGAACTTGGAGACATAAAACTCTTCACGTTGCTTCTTGATAATTTCAATGTCATTTGTGACAGGATGATACTAATCCAACTCATCTATTAAACCTTTGAAAGTGTTGCATTCACTAACAGATTTATCACCCTATTGGAGCATAAACAAACTTTGATAAACCTCATAAACTATAGAAACTTTCTTTTCCATTGAAAAAGTTTCATGAATAGTCTCCCAAATTTCTTCGGCTGATGACAAAAACATGATACCCGAACACACAGAAGGTTCCATACTATTCCACAACTAGGACGTAACCACATAATTCTCAGATACCCCATCTTCATAATCTTTACTAGCCTTAGATGGTTAACCAGACTCAATATATTTCAACTTCTTCCTAGCACCTAAGGCAACTTTCATAGATTGAGCCACAGCAAATAATTAGACCCATTCAACTTGGTGGTTATAATTTGCATACCCACAACATCAGACAAGGAGATCGAACCCTTCTTGTATGCCATTATAACGATAGGAGTCTTATACGAATACTAAAAAAAAAATTATTTAACAACAAACGCGAAGCAACATCAACACCAAAAACACAAACATAACTAACCAATTAGGTCAATGGAGGGACCGAGACAATACAAACGGAGGAAAACACCAATCAAAATAGTCCCGTCAAAGAACCCGTGATGTAAATCTATCCTCTGAAATAGACGAAGGAGAAATACGAAGGAAGAATCATATGAGATTGGCCAGGGTGAGTCTCAGCCTAATGGAGGGTGTCGACTAGGGTAAGAGAGGGTTGGTGGGGCTCGGTTTAGGCTAGGGTAGCCATGGTGGGTCTCGGCTAGTGTAGGTGGGGCTCGGCTAGGGTAGGAGATGGTGGGTGAGGCTCGGTTTAGGCTAGAGTGGCCAAGGTGGGGACGGTTTAGGCTAGAGTGGCCAGCTGATTGGTTTAAAGTTCTGGTGGGCTGTGATGGATGGAGAGAGAGGCTGGTGGGTTGCGGCTTTAGCATAGGAGGGCTCGGCTGGTGGTGTGGTGGTGGCACAGGTGGTGTGTGGCAGTGGCGCAGGTAACCCTATGATGTGGGCTCTGATACCATGTTCAGAGATTAGAGAGAAAGTGAAGGATTAAACTTTTAGGTTAGCCAACATATATATATATCAATCAAAAATACATTACAGAAATACCCTTAAACACTAATACTTATATTCTAACACCTTTTAAAATTTAAACTATAAAGGCATTAAGGCAGTAACATTTTACTGGGTTTAGACTGTAATCCTAGTAACATTTTACTGTGTTTTGCTACCTTTCAGCATGTCACTGCCTTTACTTAGATATTGTACCATATTAGCTACAGCCCTACAACATTCTTATCAATAAATTTAATAATCACGAAGCTTAGGGTCTATTTGATAACCATTTCGTTTTTTATTGTGTGTTGGTTTTCAGCTTTTACAGAAATGTCAAAAATCGTGTTAGGAACTCATTTTTATTTTTGTTTTTCTAAAAACAATTCCCAAAAAGTGCTTTAGTCCATGTTTTTGGGTATTTCGACATTTTAAAATACCCATGTGTTTGGGTATTTCAACAATTGGTTCGGATGGCAAGTGCTTTAGTCCGACTGTTCAACATGCATTCGGTCATGTATAGCATCTTTGACCAAATACTTCCAAATAATCAGTCATGTGACAAAATACATATTTTGGGTGCAAACAGGTGGACAACACCTCAGCTCCAAGGCATCGATGCTCTAACTAAGATGGTTGATCCGGCACTCAAAGGGCTCTACGCGGTTAGATCTCTTTCCCGTTTTGCTGATGTAATTGCTCTATGCGTCCAGGTAACATGTTGAAATTTGTTTTGTTTTCAAAATCCACACCATCTACTTGATAAAGAATCACTCGATGAATGTTCGATTTTTTTCTCAAATGGTTTGTGCTTGTGTTGGGGCGGTGGCCAACAAAGCAGTGGCACAGACGGCGGGACAGACTTGAGGAATTGATTGAGGAGAGTGAGAGACGGAGTGTAAGCATGAGAGGGACGAGGGCAGAGGTGTCAATCATTATTCTTTTAAACGTGAAAATGGACTTCAGACGAATTTAATTCAGCCTTGGAGTTCTTCTTGGGTTAATAAAAGTTGGGCTGGACCTACGATCTGGAAGTTTTACTTTGAAGGACCTCTAATTAATTTTCCCTAAAAAATTGAATCATGGTTCAAAAAAAAATAAAAACATAACCAACCTTTAGGAGCATCAGAATTCTCTTGCTCCCACACCAAAGTTTTTCCAGAAGATGAAGCTTCCGCATTGGGAGTTTTTCCTGAAGAGGAAGCTTCAATATATGGAGTTTTACCAGAAGATGAAGCTTCAATATTCAGAGATTTTCCAGAAAATGAAGCTTCAGTATTAAGCACTGTTTCTGAATCCCCTTCTAGATTATCTGGTGCTCCTGAAGATACAATAGATACTATTTCAGCTTCACCATTAGGTGGAAGCTGAAAATCTTCTGAAATGGAAACATCCTTGCTCCTGATAAACACACATGTGGTGAGACCAAAATGACTCAGAAGCATACAGAATAATATTAGAACTGCTTACAAACAAACCTGTCAGCAGAATCTAGCTCATCTACTGGGTGTTTGGAGCCCTTAGCCTTTTCCAACACAACAATTCCATTCTCCTGGCTACTGAACTCAGACTTTGATTCCTGAGTTAAAATCATCAAAACAGAATAAAATTCCATTAACAGAGAAGAAAAAAATGCATATAACTCAAAGTGATGAGTGGCAATTTGACGCAGGACCTATGAAGCACGGACGTGGGTGCGGGGGATTCGGATGCGGGGACGCGAGTGCAAGGAATTCGGCAATTTTTCCAAAATCAAGAGTGCGGGTGTGGCGGGGTACATGTATAAAATATTAAAATTTATTTTTATATATTACTATATATATGAACCATTTTAGCACTTATACACACTTGTTTTCAAATTTTTATTTTATTTTATTAAGTCCTAATAACAACAAACAAGCAATAAAATTAAGAAATATATTAATTTATGTATATCTAGAATATATAAATAACCTTTCAAAAAAAAAATTAATAAATAAGTATATAAATATGAACTATTCATTAGTCTCCAGTCAAACACAGCACACTACCCACACACACAGCGACACACAAATGACACACAAACACACCATCTCACACATACAAACATCACACACACATCGACACACAGTCACACACACACATCGACACACAGTCACACACACACATCGACACACACGACACAGATCGGGGCCCTTACCTGTGTTGAAGGCTTCGACAGATCTGCTATTTCAGAGCTGCGATTCTTTAGTTTGACAAAGACGGGGCTCGAAAGAGGTACGTATTTTCTACTCTCAGCTTTGCCGAGTGTGTTTTGCTCGAAATCATCTTCTTCTTTCTTCTTCTTTGTTTTTTGGACCCCCAATTTTTCAGATCTACTATTTTATTTTCTACTATTTGTTTTTTAGACCCCTAGTTTTATCAAATTTTGTTTTTAAATTTTTTTTTTTAACAAAAAGTGCCCCGCCGCACCCCTAGAAGTGTCCCTTCCGCACCCAAAACCCATAAAGAACTCAGGAAGCACTTTGAAGAACTACCAGCCGCACCCGAACTGGGTGCACACTAAGTGCCCCTGCGGCTTCATTTTGGAAGTGTCTGTGCATCATAGCGCAGGACACTCGAATAAAATATGAATATGGATGGAAAATTGAGGAATAATTACAGAAAAAGATAGATTCTTGAAGTCCACGAAGAAAAAGAGAACTCTTGGAATCCACCAAGATCTATTAGAGTCCAACAATACCTTGAAAGCTCTCAAAGGAAAAAACTCAATAATTTTTTATTCATAATCATAAGCTCCCCTAATACAATAAGCATGACCTCTTTTTATAGAGAAATAAAGATTCCTAAAATCTAAAACTTCCTAATAGATAATTGTTCCCTCAATCAATAATATCCTAAAAAAGATATCTATTCCTAATAGATATTTATTCTTTTAAATAGAAAATATTCTAAAACTAAATAAACAAAATAAAAGACAAAATCCTCCCAGATCAAATACAATTATTCTAAACATCTCCTTTTGATCCCTATCAGACAACTTTCACCAAATTTCAGTACGAAGATACTTTTCATGGTAAGATTAAAAAAGAAGTGCAAATACTGATCGACAATATAAAATGGGACGGAGGGAGTAACACATACTTCAAAGGTGCCGCCCAATTTCTTGAGTTACGCTCTAGAATTTCTAGATCATCAAAGTGTTTCTATACCAATGAAGTTCTAACACTAGCGTTTGAAAACAAGAAAAAAAAAAAAAAAACCCCTTGACATTTAGAGAACAGAACTTGCAACAGATACCTATGCCCCCCACCCCCCACCACCACCACCACCACCACCACCAAAACCTCCATTTGGTATCCAGACAGAATGAAGGAAAGTATAGCAAATGCATCGAGAAATGCTTCACCAAAAGAAGCAATCACATTTTGCTTTCCCTTCCCTTGTTCATTCCTAAAACCTGACAAAGCTTAGTGTCTATTAGTGTCTATTGCTCTATGAGGCCTGCAACTCCTTCAGCTTTATGGATCTTTCCTTCCTCGGAACGTGTCACTTCTTTGGCCATGCTGCTTGTGTCTATCAAATAATTTTACAATATTTAATAAAATAAAATAAACATGCCAGCGCAAAGAGAGCAATATCCTCGTCAGAAGAATAGATACTTCTTTTGAAACCCCTGCTGCTCTCATGTGATGTTATATGTAACTAGCTACATTTCCATCTCCCAAACTACTATACATTAGCAGTTAAATCATGAGATACCCAGGGAAGATCTGGAAAATGTTCATTCTGAGCTTCTTAATCAACCTCATGATACTAATCTTATTTCAAAGCAAAAAATGTGTATGGAGAATTTTCTTCAATCTATCTGGATTGAGGAAGAGAAGAAACACTCAAGCAAAAATCCAGATTGCAGTGGCTGGAATGTGGTGATAAGAATTCCAGATATTTTTTTCAATCTATCAAAGAAAGGAGAAATAGAAAAAGAATCTTTAAATTGGAAAAACCTGATGGTCAATTTACTTGTAATATTGATGAAGCAAAGAATGAAGCCATAAGATACTTCCAGAATCTCCTTGGCTCTCCTGCTAGTAATGACTACCCAGGGATAGAGTTTTTAAAGTCCTTTATTCACAAAAGAATCCCTGAAGAGTTTATCCAAAGTCTTGATAGAATTCCCACGGTAGTAGAGATTAAAGAGACTTTTTCCTCTATGCATGATAATAAAGCCCCAGGTCCAGATGGATTTAATGCTCACTTTCTAAGAATTCCTGGAATATTGTTGGCCCTGAAGTAACTGATGCTATAACTGAATTCTTTAATACTGGTGAATTACTTAAGGAGTCTAATGCTACTATTATAGGGTTGATCCCTAAAGTCCCTAATCCGTCTAAGATAGGAGATTTTAGACCTATCTCCTGCTGTAATACTATCTATAAGTGTATTTCAAAAATCTTAGCAAATAGACTCCAGAAGGTTCTCCCTGTTATTATTGAGCAAACCCAATCTGCTTTTGTTAAAGGGAGAAAAAACAGTGACAATGTTTTACTAGCTCAGGACCTTTTGCGGGACTATCATAAGGTTGGTGGTTAACCTAGGGCTGCAGCTAAAGTTGACCTTATGAAAGCCTATGATAATGTGTGTTGGACCTTCCTTTTTGATTTGCTTGAAATTTTGGGTTTTCCCCCTAGGATGAGGAGATGGATACAAGCTTGCATTTCTACGCCTAGGTACTCCATTAACTTTAATGGTGAATCTATTGGGTAATTTGAAGGAGCAAAGGGGCTCAGACAGGGTGATCCCATCTCCCCCTATTTGTTTGTGATCGTTATGGATGCATTTAGCCAGTTACTACACTTTAATATTCACAATGATCCTTTTTCTTTCCACTAGAAATGTGATAAATTGAAAATCTCCCATCTTTGCTTTGCGGATGATTTAATGATATTGTTAAATGGTGATAAGGACTCCGTTAAGCTGATTGAAAATACTTTGAATCAATTTTATGACTTGTCTGGCCTTCAAGCTAATAATTCTAAAATATGCCTCTTTTTCTCAGGGGTTGATGATAATTTGGGTCTTGACCTTTCGAGTGTTCTCCAATTTACCAAAGGAAATCTTCCTTTAAAGTACTTGGGAGTTCCCTTAGTCACTACTAAATTAAAAAAGATCCATTGTGAAGAGCTGGTCTCCAAAATTTGCTCTAGGATCAATTCTTGGAAATCCAAATCCCTGTCCTTTGCTGGTAGAACCCAACTCATCCACTCTGTCTTATCTGGGATTCAACTGTTTTTGTCTGGTATGTTTATTCTCCCTAAAAGTGTTCTTAAGCAGGTGGAACAAGCTATGAAAAGATTTCTTTGGAGTGGCACTACTGATATTGCTCATGGAGCCAAAGTAGCTTGGATTAATGTTTGCAGGCCCAAACAAGAGGGAGGCCTCGGGTTTAAAGATATTTTTTTCACTAATACTGTGCTTAATCTTAAACATCTGGGGAACCTTTTGGACCCAACAAATAATTCCCTGTGGAAGCATTGGGTTCACTTGTACATGATTAAAACCAAAAGCATTTAGGAAGTGAAAGCCCCTAGACAATGCTCTTGGTGTTGGAGAAAGCTCTTGAAACTAAGAGCTATAGCTAGACCATTACTTAGGCATAAGGTTGGCAATGGCTTACATACCTCCCTTTGGTATGACAATTGGCTCCCGATTGGACCTTTATTTGAGAAATATACTAGCAGGATTGCCAATGATACTGCTATAGCCCCTAATGCTAAAGTGGTCGCTATCATATCTCAGCTTGATTGGAATTGGCCTGTCTCAAATTCTATCGGCCTTAATGAGGTCCGGTGTCTCTTGGCTAACTTTTATAAACCAACTGAATTGGATGATAAAATTGAATGGACTACATCTCCTAATGGAAAGTTTATTTTTTCCCATGTTTGGGATCACCTTAGGCCTTTTAACCCGATTGTCCCCTGGTACCCTTTTGCTTGGTACTCTGGATGTACGCCGAGACAAAACTTTATTCTTTGGCTTGCCATCCAGAATAGGCTAGCCACACAGGATAGAATTTGCAAATTTATTCCTGGCCCTCTTGCTTGTTCTTTATGCCTTAGTCACATGGATTCTCATAACCATCTCTTTTTTTATTGTGTTTATTCTAGGTTTATTTGGCAGGACTTGATGTTCAGATGTAACTTAACTTGGAATGGAACCCCCTGGGAAAGTACTGTCAGTTGGATGACCCAGCACTGGAAGGGAAAGACCCCCCATCATATGATTCCCAGAATTTGCCTAGGAGTTACCGTCTATGGCCTTGTGGAGGGAAAGGAACAATAGAAGTTTTAAGAATTCATCTACACCGAAAGAACAATTATTGAAGAACTTTGTCTCGCAAGTTTATGCTCAAATCAGGAACAAATGGAAAAGGCATTGTCATCTTGATGCCTTGTTGGTTAATTGGCAATAGAAAATTTTATTTTGTTTTGTGACTATCTTGGTGTTCCTTGCGAGATTTTGCTTGGTTTTTTCCCTTGTTTAGTCTCAATTTTTGAGTGATCTAATGTAAGCTTTTGCCTGTTGTGGCATTTATGTGGTTTGTTTGTGCCACTTGTCCTTATGCTTTGTGCCTATTGTATATCCTGGGGTATGCCCCGTGTACCTGTGTACATCCCTTTTTTTGGAATCTATTTACCATTTTCCGGAAAAAAAAAAAAAAAAAAAAAATTCATGAGATACCACCCACCTCATCCAATGATTGAGTAAATGCACTTTCAGGAGGGGATGATGGGACCAACAACCTTCTATAGTTAAAATCTAAACCAAGTACATAACTTTAACCACTCAAATAATAAATTTCCTATTGACCACCAAAATATATCAAACGAAATACGTTAATTCATGAAGTCTAGTGAAGCATATCAATATAAAACTTCCAGGTAGTACAATCATCCATCACCAATGATACCCACTGCCCTTGGAACTCAAAAGGAATTTCACCTTTCCGCAAATACTAACCAAAATAGTGGGCTGAAGTTTTCTTTTTACCATAACTTTTTGAGATGTATATATGCATTTAGAAGATATTGTTGGAAATTTTTTATTTTTTGAATAAAAACTAAAAGTGCCAAGCATGGAGGCGACGACCCATGTACGTCTGAGATATACACTAATATTGGTGAAGATTCATATGCCAAAAACTTAAATCCGAATACAATTGACCACTTAAAATACCAAAGCTTAAAAAGTGAAAATAGATGCTATCCATTGATTATGAAACATGATGCTGCTTATCATCCTTAATAAGCGATGAGGCACCTGCTGATCTGTGATTGCTTTAGCCCCATTAACATATTCCTCCCAACCATCATTGATAAGTTTGAAAGCTTCATCACGGGACAGAAAGGAAGTGAAGAAATACTGCCAAGACAAGTAGTGAGTTAAAGCTTTTGCAGTAAATGTTGCCTTTGATTTAAAATAGGAAATTCCTGCTGTTCTTTTAAAAACTTTCTTAAAATGCAAACGATAAATAAATTGCACTAAATCAAGCCAGTACCTTCTTTTCTCCAGCCATAATTTCTATGGCAGTGGGGAATATTCCTGCTGCCTTCGCTCTTCGAACAGATGTGACTTCATGGAATGGGATTGTTTTCTGAATTGTGTGATGTCAGGATTTAAATGGACGGTCAGGGTAATATATAGAGGAAGAAAAGGAATAAAGATATATCACGCACTTGCCATGCCAGTATTAATGTGATGTTCTAAATGCAAGGAACTAACTAAATATAACTAGGGCAAATTACACTGACCTCCCTTCAGGTATATGACAATTACAGGGACCTCTCCTCTAGTTTGGAAAATAACACTCACATCCTCTCTACCTACTTTTTGTGTGTAAGATTACCAATTTACCCCTTAACTTATATCTTCATATATATATATATATGTGTGTGTGTGTGTGTGTGTGTGCATTAGATAAAATTATATACACATTAACAAATTTACAGATTTAGATTTAGATTTATAACATTTACTATTTAGTCCTAACTTTATAAAAATTTGTTGTTCGAAAAAAAAAAAAAAAAAAAAAAAAACCCTTTACAAAAATTTTTAAATAAAAGAGTAATGCTATGCTTCCCAAATTTCTTTCTCAAGTGTTTCCCAACACATATGTGGCAATGAACCCAGTTGATTTTGATTGGTTGATGTTAAAGTGGTTCCACATTAGTCCCACTTCAATATCATTTAGGATGAAAATTTGGAAAACATAGCATTACTCTAAATAAATGTTCTAATGTCTCTCACCTACTACTTGAATTAAAAAGTTAATGGCTTAATATTAAAAAACTAAATCTGTTCTAATTGCTTAATATTAAAAATTAAACCACGGTTGGGATACACTTTTGGGAAAGAAATTT
This sequence comes from Hydrangea macrophylla, assembly GCA_033977485.1. Classification (NCBI taxonomy): domain Eukaryota; kingdom Viridiplantae; phylum Streptophyta; class Magnoliopsida; order Cornales; family Hydrangeaceae; genus Hydrangea; species Hydrangea macrophylla. Next base: position 56,539,927 of record CM066997.1, on the reverse strand, counting down.
GGGAAGCATAGAATTACCCTTTTATTTTTTTTCCGAATGGCAAATTTTTATAAAGTTAGGGCTAAATACTATAAATCTAAATCTGTAAAATTTATTAATGTATATATAATTTTATCTAATACGCACACACACACATATATATATAAGGAGATAAGGGGTAAATTGGTAATCTTACACACAAAAAGTAGGTAGAGGGGAGCGGAGTGTTATTTTCCAAACTAGAGGAGAGGCCCTGTAATTGTCATATACCTCAAGGGAGGTCAATGTAATTTGCCCATATAATTAACCACCAGATTCACCAAAAAGTACATTCTTGAAAATAACTAACATCAAACTACAATATTGTCAATACTTATTACGAAAGGAAACAAGACGTATTTAAAACACCACAACCACAGGTCCAGTTCAAAATCAACACGCAATTCTCTCGTGAGAGGAAACAAACTTTCCAGAGGAAATCCTAAATCAATTAGTTATGAATACAACTTTAGGTGGCAGAAGTACTACATAAGCAAACTGCAAGTGGTACAAATCTTTGGCTATCCTCTACAGTTTAATTCTTGGAAAGTATACCAAGCAGTAATTTTGCAACATACTTCAGGGAGCCCAACAGTGAACTTTGGCTGTATTTGCTGTGTCAAACCAATCAAAGATGATGAACTTCTCTAGAGTTTGAAAGATAACATTGAGGCTTTACATTCACTAATTTTAAATAAATGTAGGGTTTAGACTCAACTACCTGAAAATATCCAATATTATTGAGGTTGTACATGCACTTATTTCAGAAAATTTCTCCCAGTTCCTACATATAGATTGAATCCTAATCCATGCTTTTTTTATATAAATAAACTTGTCGACCTCTTTCTCTTTATGAGTTTGCAAAGACTCGCAAGCATCTATATGTTGTTTAGTGTGTTAAAATTTAGTAAATACGACGAAAGTTTGAGGTTTTCTGAACAAATGTAGGTTTTAGATTACCAGAAAATATCCAAAAGTACCTAATAAAAATGAGTCCCGGTGTATAATTTTGCATTAAACTTATCTTTATTAGTACCTTAGAAGCAGGAATCTTTAAAAGTGGTCACGCTCCCCGCCCCCGCCCCCGCCCCCGCTCCCCACCCCGCTTCCGCTGGTCCCCGCCCTCGCCCCGCTCAAGAAGAAACCTTTGAATCCTCGTAACTTTAGCGCTTTCCCGCCCCCGCTCCTGCTTCGTGCAACTTAGTTTATTACAGTATGACCTTTCTTCTTTATGGATTCTGAGCCACTCAGCATATCTACTTTGCCTAATTTATTACCACTAAAAAACCTTTAACAAGTCAATAAAAGTACAAATCAAGCACAAAGGTAGAACCGTAGAAGCAACAAAAGGAAATACATAAAAGATGAAGCAGATGTATAGGATAACAAATCAAAATATCAGCAAGATGAGTAGATCATCTAACCTTTGTCTCAAATCCAAATAGGTTAGAATAGAAGCAAATATAATGAACAAAAAGGTACATATGACCCTGCAATCAATAAATAACGAAAACAGTAAGAGGAGGAGTACCATCCTAATGCATTAGAAACCAATATTCATTATGAAGTCACAAAAAACAAGTAAAACAACACTCAGGAACTCAACATGGTAGAATAAGCTCATCTTGACCAAAAAAGGATAAGAAAATAGTAAGAACGGTACATTATATAAGATATCAAATACCACGTAAAGCACGCAACTACAAAAGACAAGCTCAAAACATCATAGAGATCAAGGGGGCACCTGAAGGAGAAAATTCTCTTGCAATGCACAATTAAAATCTTGAACCAGGACCTGCAGAGAAAAGGGGCAAAAAACAAAAAGACTATTATCATAACAATAAAGTAACCTACCTATCCAAAACCTAGTCTTAAATATCTAGAAAATAAATAAATAAATCCGGGTGGGGTGAGGTTTGGGCATGAACCCTTGTCTTTGACTCTCAGTATCTTGCATGTTAATTTGTTCAAACAATTCAGTCTGATTTTGGATTAAAAACCCTCAAATATGAAGGGCATTTCTCCAAAAATAGTGAAAAAGTAAATATCATCTTCCAATTAAAGACATAAGTGGAAGCCTTTTTCACCAAAAAGTCAAATCAAAATTATCACACATAGTAAGAACAAAATCTTAAATCAAAACATGTTCTAGACAAAGGATGTAATTCAACTTTGGGCTAGACAAAGGATGGATGCATAGACTCACAATATGAAGAGCTCAGCAAGTCCTAATGGAATGAATTAACGGGTACCATTACATTACAAAATCAAAGAAAACTACTACACTATCCAATTAATTATAAATAAATAAATAAATAAATTCACTCACTTCATCAGGGGGAAGTCGAAACAGTTGGCGATACTCCTCACTTTTCAAAGATGGCTGAGGCTGTAATAAAAGCACGTACCACAGAGTCATCATCATAAGTCAAAACTAAGTGGAGTAAAATCCTCCACAAGGGGGGGGGGGGGGGGGGGGGGGGGGGGGGGGGGTAAGCAATTGTTGCCAATAAGAAAGTGTACAGAAAATAAAACGAAAAGGGGGGTGAACCAAACAGAAAACAAAGAAAATGAATGCACAGACATCCGATGAAGTAATGGTGGGATGGGCACCTGATCAAGTTCTGTAGAAGAAGGGAGGGTTGGTGAATAAAAGTTGGATTGATCGGATGGATCGGGTGTGGCTGAAGAGAGTAGTAGTCCACCACAAGATGAGTCGGAGGCTGCGTCTGAGACTCGCCTTGATGATGGTGATGACATTGACGACGACTCCATGGATTCTGAAGCTTCCATTTTCTCTGCGTTCTCAGAGGCCACCGCCATCATACAATTACAAACAGACAGAGAGGGAGAGAGACGTGTCTAACAAGGGTTTGGGTAGTTGGGGTTTACGGTTTCGCAGCGAACAACGGAGGTGTCGGTTCCAAGAGCTCTCCCGATGGGCCGATACCAAATAAGCACTAGAAATCTTTCTCCCAACTGGAAGTACTTTCTCTGAGAGGTTGACCATTATTACTACACCCGGAATTATTTTGACCTGATTTATTGATTGGACAACTCTTGGGCCACGTAAGAATCTCACAAAAATAAGATACATAAATCACAATGTGTTTGTCTCTTTTCTGGTATACTGTTGGGACTACAGTGTCTGTGGAGTCCACAGAGGAGAGAGATAGACACATAAAGTTTATGTATCTTATTTTTGTAAGATTCTTATGTGCTCCAAGAATTATCCTTATTAATTTTTATTTTCAATAACAGAAATGATACATGCACTCTATTTTGTACACCAAAATGCACAACCAAGGGTTTCTTAGCAATTTCTAAAAGTTTTGTGAGACCCACTTATAAAAACTAAACACAAAAGTACCTATTCCCCTAAAATTGTATTCAAATGTTGATTTTTCCCCCAAATTGAAAGCCCTAAGCTTTGGAGAACCACAAAGGCCGATACTCTCTCTCTCTCACTCGATTTTCACTGGTGACCTCACCCAGCCCGACGAGGAGCTCCGTACCGACGAAAAGCTCACATCCAGGGGACGACCTCAACTCTCTCTCTCTCTCTCTCTGTATGACCCACTTTTAAAATCTAAGCAAAATCCCCCAAATTGGTTTCAGAGTGTGTTTCCACCCCCCAAATTGAAAGCTTAGCTGCCGATACTCTCTCTCTCTTAGTTCTTGTCAATACAAAAAGCTCTCCAACCCTCCCTTGGGCAACTCTAGTCACACTCGTCTGCTTCACAGTTGGACTGAGCCTAAAATAGTAATGGGTGTCAATACAAAAAGCTCTCCAACCCTCCCTTATCATTTATGGTTTGATAGCTACAAATCCCCTCAGATAAATTGCCCCCCCCCCCCCCGGATTATGCAGGAAAGGGTGCTAAAGTGTGTGGATCTGATCAATGAGTTTATTTCTACTTATTTTGTAGACTAACAGAGAATTTCCCTAAGAATTCCCTTAAGAGATCTCTTTGCAAGATGAAATTCATTTATTGAATGAATGTGGAAGCCGAAGAAAAGTGGGAAGATGTTGCCCATTTTTCTCAGTCTTTGTGTTATCAATGATTCATGGATCTTAAGTGTTGTCAATAATTCATGGACCTTAGTGTGAAACATTCAATAAAGAAATCAAAATAAAAGAGAAAAATCATGGTAGAAGAATGAAAAAAGAAAGGAACAGTATTAATGAGTTTGCCTTGTAATTTTCAAGGAGTCACCATGTATATATACATATTAGTTGTATATAACTTATAATTTTTCAAAATCTTGCACACCCTGTAATTCTTGCATACCCCAACCATGAACTATGCACTTTTGTGCATTATCTTATGAAAGACTCTTGCACATTGTGTGTTCTCAGTGAATATATATATATATATATACATATATATATATATATGCAAAAAGGATAAAAGAGAGTTGAGTTCATGAGAGAGAGAGAGAGTTGAGTTCGTCCCCCTGGATGTGAGCTCGTCGCCGGACTGGGTGAGGTCGTCGCCGGTGACTCAAGTGAGAGAGAGAGAGAGAGTATCGGGAACTTATGGGTCTCCAAAGCTAGGAAAATCAACATCTGAATACAATTTGGGGGAATAGACATTTTGTGTTTAGTTTTTACAAGTGGGTCCCACAAAACTTTTAAAAATTGCTAAAAAAAACCCTTAGTTGTGCATTTTGGTGTACAAGATAGAGTGCATGTAGCATTTCTGTTTCAAGAAATTACACTCCCTTTTGCTTTCAGGGTATAAATAGTGGGTATAACGGGTATAAATATTGGGATCCACAACGTAACTAGTAATTAATTTTGAAGTTGTGTTCGGCGCCTTTTTTTTTTTATAATCATGGGTGTCCGGGCCAACTTGCGCGCACCTCTCGACTAATCTCACAAGATTAGAGCGTCTGGGTGAATCACCTGTGGCCACTCTTAAGATTCGAATTTAAGACCTCTGGGTATAACACCCAAAGGCCTTGCTATCCGACCACAAGGGAAGTGGTTATGTTCGGCGCATCTTCCCATTACAAAAGAAGATGGCTTTCTTTAGATGGCTTTATTTAAAGAAATGATTGTTTAGTGAATGAATATTTTTTAAAATAAATAAAAAGTGCATTTAAATGTGCAAATATGTTTGGTGACAACATCTTAAAAGTGTAAACTTATTTCCAATTACCAATATTACCCTTGACCAATATCTATTGGCTAGGGTTTGTTAGTTTGTTATAGTTAGTTATAGAATTTGGATAAAGGTGACATTAATGTATAAATAAGGGATAAAAGGGTTTTTTATTTTTTTTTATTTTTGAAATGGAGGGGATGAGGTTCGAACCCCGAAACTATGCATTGGAGTAGACTTATATATGCAAGCTTTTTGCCACTTGAGCTATGCTAATCTCTGCGGATAAAAGGGTATTTGTATGTACAAAGTTCCTGACTTCTAGGGAAGAGCAAAATCATCATTTTGAATCTTTTGATAAAGTCAAAAATTTTGACTTCTTCAAATGGGCATTCTAGAGATACACTTCTTGTTAAGAAGTCAAAAATGAAACTTCACCAAACGTATTTCACTTTTATAAATGAATTTTTTTTTCCACAAGCCCATTTTCAAAGTTTCCTAACACCCTCGAAAATATATGCTGATGTGGGAAGGGATTTCCCTGAAAATAGGGAGGACAGATATCACATGTACAAATAAACAGTTTGTATTGATTTCGGATACCATGTCATTCCAATAACCAAGATAATAAATTATTTTTCTCTTTTGTTGGAAATTTTAGTTATAAACTCTTTATTTCTATATTGATGAGATCTAAATCTAAACTAGCTACATAACAAAAATAAAAATAAAAAGATGTAGTTGTTACTGTTCATTGGCGAAAAAATTACTGTTTTCCCTTCTTAGCGTCTTTGAGGTGTTTAGTGTTAAGGTTTTCGTATTTCACCTAACTAATATTGATTACTCTCTCTCTCTCTCTCTCTCTCTCTCTCTCTCTCTCTGTACGAGGCCTGTTGATTTTGCGAATCCCTTCTCCTCTCTTTGTTTTTATCCATTATTTCGTCTGGGAATTCATCTTTTATAGGTACAGGCTCAGTATTGTCCATGAATGTCAACCGAGATAAATGGTCAGCAACCACATTCTCTACTCCCTTTTTATCCTTGATAGTGATATCAAATTCCTGGAGTAGGAGTATCCAGCGGATAAGCCTCTGTTTCGCATCTTTCTTAGATAGCAGGTACTTGAGGGCCGAGTGGTCTGTAAAACAGACTATTGGGGAACCTATTAGATAAGACCTGAATTTATCTAGAGCGAATACTATTGCTAGTAACTCTTTCTCAGTAGTTGTATAATTCATTTGAGTTTCGGTTAGTGTTCGGCTGGCATAATAGATTACATAAGGCTTGTTGTCCTTCCTCTGCCCTAGAACTGCGCCAATGGCGTAGTCACTAGCATCGCACATTAACTCGAACGGCAAACTCCAATCGGGTGCCTGTATTATCGGTGCAGAGGCAAGGTGCTCTTTTAGTGCATCAAAAGATATTTGACAGTTTTCCGACCATTCGAAAGGTGCATCTTTGACTAAGAGTTGGCACAGTGGTCGGGAGATAGCACTAAAATTTTGGATAAAACGTCGATAGAATCCTGCGTGTCCAAGAAAAGATCGGATGTCTCTAACTGTACGAGGGACAGGTAAATTTGCAATTATATCTATTTTTGCTTTATCCACTTGGATACCCTTATCAGAGATAATGTGGCCGAGGATAATTCCCTTGGTCACCATGAAGTGACACTTTTCCCAGTTTAGCACTAAGTGTTTGTCCTCGCAACGCGCTAACACATTCTCTAGGTTTTCCAAGCAGTTATCAAAGCTATGGCCAAACACTGAGAAGTCGTCCATAAAGACCTCGAGTGTCTGTTCAACCATATCACTGAATATGCTTAACATGCACCGCTGAAAAGTGGCAGGTGCATTGCATAAACCGAAAGGCATACGACGGTAGGCGAATGTACCAAACGGGCAAGTGAAAGTCGTTTTCTCCTAATCTTCAGGAGCTATTTCGATTTGGTTATAGCCACTATATCCGTCCAAGAAGCAATAAAATTTATGACCTGCCACTCTTTCTAGCATTTGATCCATGAATGGCAATGGAAAGTGGTCTTTTCGGGTCACAGTATTTAATTTTCGGTAATCAATGCACATCCGCCATCCAGTGGGGATGCGTGTTGGTACTAACTCGCCATCTTTGTTTGGGATAACTGTTATTCCAGCCTTTTTGGGCACCACCTGAGTTGGACTAACCCAAGAGCTGTCAGAGATAGGGTATATTATCCCAATGTCCAGAAGTTTTAAGACTTCTTTTTTTACTACTTCTTGCATATTTGGATTCAGATGCCTCTGCATTTGTCGTGAAGGTTTAGTGTCTTCCTCCACATATATCTTATGGGTGCAGATAGATGGGCTTATGCCTTTTAGGTCGGCAATAGTCCATCCCAATGCTCTCTTGTGCAGTTTGACCATTTGAATCAACTTATCCTCTTGTTCAAAATTCAACGTGGCTGAGATTATAACAGGATAAGTCTTTTCAGTCCCTAGAAACGCATATTTGAGCTCTTACGGAAGCTCCTTTAATTCTAGATCGGGAGACTGAAAGTTCGAAGGCATAGTTAACTTCATTTTTGGAGGCAATGGTTCATATGGTGTGACCCATATGCATTCCTCTCTATCTTCCTCTTTAGTTTCCATCATGAGGTAGTCATGATTTAAGGCAGCGTCCAATGGGGTAGAATTGTTAGGTTGATAAGTAGCGTCGAATTGCGACACAACTACCTCCAAGGGATCTTTGTAATCAACGAAATCAGCCTCATCTTCGATGATCGTTTCGATGAAGTTAACTTCTTCTTCGTCCTCGTATTCTTCGGGTCGGGGATTTGAAAAAATCTTGACATTTAAAGTCATGTTCCCGATTACGATGGTCATAATACCACTTCTTATTTTGATTGTGGCATCAATGGTGTTGAGGAATGGACGTCCAAAGATCACCGGGATTTGTGAACATGGGTTAGACACAGGTTCAGTGTCCAGAATCACAAAATCGACCGGGAAGACAAATGTATCAATCTGTACCAGAACGTCTTCCAGTATTCCTCTAAGATATTTGACTGACCTGTCTGCCAATTGTAATGCAACTCGGGTAGGTTTGAGTTCACCCAACCCTAGTTGTTTATAGACTGAGTATGGCAGCAAGTTTACGCTAGCTCCTAGATCGAGGAGTGCATTGTCTATCCTTTGATCCCCAACTCTACACGAGACAGTTGGGGTGCCCGGGTCTTTAAGCTTTGGAGGCAACTCATTTTGAATGATTGCGCTTGCTTGGCAAGCGACATAAGCATGTTTCTTTACACTTTGCCTCCTCTTGACCGTGCATAAGTCCTTTAAATACTTAGCGTAAGCTGGCACTTGTTTGATTGCATCAAGGAGTGGGAGATTAATTTTAACTTGTTTGAATAACTCCAAAAACTCCTTATTCTTTGCCTCGTTCTGGGGTTTCTTAAGCCTTTGAGGGTAAGGCGCAAGGAAGGGGCATTTAGGTAATTCGTCAATGACAGGTTCCTTTCCGGGCCTTCTCTCAACTTCTTCTACTTCTTTAGGAGTGTCCTTATTTAGTTATAATGGTTTGTCATTAGTGGACGACTCTTCTACTTGAGTAGATGGTTTGCTCCTTGTCACCACTTCCTCCTCTTCATACTCCTCGGGAGTAGAATGAGGCCTATTTTGCCCTATGACTTTGCCACTTCTTAGTGTAGTCACGGCTTTTGCTTGTTCATGATTAGGGGCACCATTGTTGTATCCCTTAGGGTTTGGAAGCGGTTGAGCGGGAAATGTGCCACTCGAATCCTCTTGACGTGCATCCATCCTCTCTAATGTCGCGGACATTTTCCTCATCATTTGAATTTACTGTTGTGTTAAATTTACGTTAGAGAGTGGATCTTCCTCTTGCACCTTCTTATGAGGTGGCACATAGATATTTGCTTGTTGATTATTAGGGGGTTGAGCGTTGTTGTAGTTATTTGCTCTATTTTACTGGAATGGCTGGGACTGCCTGTTGTATTGCCCTTGGTATTGATTATTGTTATTGTAGGGCTGTTGTTGTTGAAATTGGTTTCGGGTCCCAGCATTGTTTTTCCAATCGAACCCGGGGTGATTCCATCTATTGTTATTATTTTGCGTATTGTAATTATTGTAGGAATTCCCCGCCCCCCTATACCCTTGCATGGCATTCATTTCCATGGGGGGTTGTTCTTGAAAATACGGCACATTGGGACAGTATTGACTAGTGTGTCCCAGCATGTTGCATGTGCCGCACGGTTCTTCAGGCAAAAACTGCCTAGAACTCTCTCCTTTCATCCCCAATTCTTCCACTTTCTTTGCTAGTTCTTCATACTTATTCATTAGATGATCCTCACTTTTAAGTTGGTATAAACTTTTTTCTTCCACACAGGATATTTGGGAGCGTGGGACATCATCTGAATTTGACCACTCATGAGCGTGTTCAGCTAGCCACTCAAAATGAGCTTCAGCTTCCTCCGTGTTTTTGCGAAGAAACGGCCCTAAACTCATGGTCTCGACCAATTTCTTAGTTTCACCATTTAATCGTTCATAAAAGTAGCTAATGGTTCGCCATTTCTCGTACCCGTGATGTGGGCATGAAAGTAGCAAATCCTTGAAACGTTCCCAAGTTTGGGTGAATGTTTCATTGCTCTTTTGTTTGTAAGAATTTATTTGTCGTTTAAGCTCAGTGGTCATGCGAGGTGGAAAGAATTTCTTCAAGAAAGCAGTGTTCATCGCATGCCAGGTGTAGATGGAGTTTGGCTTCAAGGAGAGTAACCACGCTTTTGCTTTATCCTTCAAAGTGAAAGGAAATAGCATTAGACATGTTACGTCTACAGGACAATTCTGTGAGAAAATTTTACAAACATCCTCAAAATCCTTGACATGTAGATACGCCTTCTCGCTCTCCATTCCATGAAAAGTAGGAAGGAGTTGAATCATTCCATTGCGAAATTGAAATTCGCCTGCATGAGGTGGAATGAGAATACAAGACGTCGTAGGCGCGTGTTCGGATGTCATGAGGTCACACAAAGGACGCAGTGAATCGTCAATTGGTACAACCACATTATCGCCGTTTTTGCTTTGATTATCAGCCATTGAATCGATCGGTGTAACTATGGGGTTAATAGAACTAGATGAACTGGATGAATAGAATGGGTATCCGTAAATTCCTTCGATGGAATTATCGGACATAAAGGGAAAGATCCTAAGAAAAATTTTAATCTAAAGAACGAAAGAAAAAGAAAAACAGGAAAAAGATAAGGAAAGATTGAGGTAATCGAAGCGTTTGCTTGTCGCCTTCCTCGGCAACGGCGCCAAAAACTTGACAAGACTAAATAGTTGTGATCTCTTGTGCAACACCCAAGTGTAGGTGATCGTGCAAGTAATACTGGATAAGTCCAGGTCGATCTCACAGGCAAGGTGGTAAACTAATTACTTAGATTAATCTCAAACCAGAAAATAAAATTCAATATTTTAAAGGAGTGTAGAACACAAAGTTCCACGGTTTAACAACTACTAAAAGTAAAGCAATTAAACTAGATTAACTAATTACTAACTAATTAACTAAAGCAATGATTTAAAATGTATTTTTCTTAATTAAAAAGATTCTTTACACGAATCCACCGCGACCTAGCCATCTACCATGCAATTACGTTGAAGCTCAATGGAGTACATTCTTTACAGTATTCAGTATTTCTTTTAGAATAAAGAATCTATAGTCCTTTCATGACCGGGACTATATCATCACAATGGAGTTTGAAATACACAAAAGTGGTTTAAAACAATAGTTTAGACTCTCACCTACAATAGTATTAGCATTGAGGGTGGTTTGCAAAATATATTGAAGAAAAATGCCTCAAGGCTTAAAGTTTACAGACTGTTTTGACAAGCTGAGCGTTTCGGGACAATTTGATAACAAATCAGTAAAACAGAAAGTCTGGAAATACTGCATAGAATGTCCTCAAGAATCAGAGAGTTCAATCGATCGATGCGCTTTCGATCGATCGAATATCTTCATCTCTCGATCGATCGATCGAACTGACTTTGATCGCTCGACTGCATTTGTTTTTCGATCGATCGAGATTTCTCGATCGATCGAGCACAGGGATTATTCTGCTGCTTGGCAGAGGCTTGAGATCACTGTTTCATCGTGATCTCCCAACCTGGGGACTACTCAAACATCGTCTGAAGTGTCTCAGATTCAGTTTTAACGTAAAGTTCCATTAAAGGTGTGTTTGTTTGCAATTTTTGCATAAAATCTATGAAAACTATCTTTATAACTATATCTAACATGCAAGACTACTGAATACCAGAGTAAACTTCTATAAACTAAGTGCAAAAAGTAAATAAAGTAACCTGGAAACGAATACTTGTATTGAACTAATGAGAAATCCAAACAACCAATGTATATTCTTGATGAAAACCTACAAAAATCACAAAGTAAAACTCTCTACTCTCTATAAACTGATGAAAATGAAAAGTGGGCGTCCTCCTGGACGTTTACAATACGAATATATATACTTAAAACCTAATGCTAGGGTTAAAAACCCGCTTCTGCTGCGTGCGCGTAAAACCTGATAAAATCCATGTTCGATCGATCGAACAGACATCGATCGATTGAACTTTTGGAGTCTTCGAGCGCTTGAACTTTCTCGATCGATCGAACCGTCGATCGATCGAATAGTCTTCAATCGATCAAGGTTCACTTTTCATCCTTGACTTGTCTTCATTCAAATTCAGCACTCCCTTTTATCTTTTTCATCTAATTCTTTACACAGCAACTGTAGTCTGCACGAATTACAGCTAAAACACACAACTTATCATAGATTAATCAAATTGTGTACAAACTGGCATTGTAATTCAAATTGCAGATAAATGAAGGAATTGTAAACTAAATCAGTACATTTTCTTCTTTTAGCGCAGTTGTATTTTACAAATACCCCCGCTTGTCACTCCCCATCTCCTATTTTCACTATCTGTGTGTGTGAATTTGATGCAAGCAAAAGGTTGAAGGGCATTAATTTAGTGTTTCATTTGATCTTTTTAGTTGGCTTAGAGTGGTTGATCTTGAGGAATCACTAGAATTTTGGGCCTCTTCATTAGTTTCTAAGATTTTTATCTCCTAATTAGGGTTTATTTCAGGTTTAGCTTTGCTTTTGTGGGGGTTCTTTTGAAAAGGTGCCCACTGTTATACCGATTGACCTCGAGGAGGAGAATAGGTCTTTTTCTAATTAATTATTAATTCAATTTTTTTCAAGAACATATCTGAAAATTAGTCACATGGAAAATAGATTAAGCACAAGAACACGGAAGTTTTACATGGAAAACCTCAATGCGGGTAAAAACCACCCCTACAGCTACTTCCACTATGTCATGGCCCGGAGTAGACAAATAATTTTCTTTTTAGATCTGTTTATACCATAAAATAAAAAGTGAAGTGGGCCCACTAAATCAATTGGGAATTACATGTGGAATGGGCATGAAAGCAAATTGATGGGAAAAGCAGGCTGATGCGACATAACAAATGATGTGACCCAACGCATTTGCCATGTCAATGACATGACGGTTATTCGCAATTATGTCGAATCAGAATAACAACACGTATAAACATAAGCTCGTAGCATGTGCGATTATGGATGAGACCCACTATTCCCAAATCATGGAAATAGTGGGTGGTTTCTTAACTGTTAGGCAGCGATTATGGTCACTACGATCTATATAAGGAAACATAATGGAAGTGAGAAGGGATCCCCGATCGAGAAGAACACTTAGCAGTTTTGTATTTTGCACTGTATGTTTCCTTTGTCTTTCAATTCTAGTTTATTTACTTGCTCTAGGAGTAGATTCATAGTCGAGTTCCAATTAGGAGACGTGATTACCAATTCTGATTGAACCTTGTTTGTAAGAGATTTAATAGAAATCTATCAATGTTACTTCTTTTACTAATCTCAATATTTCTCATATCTTAAGTCTTTAATCTTTGGTTAAACCAACTTGAGCCTATTTGAAGAGACTTCGTTCCTCTGTCCCTTCACTCGTCTGATTCGTCAAATTGTTCACAATGTAATAGGATATTTGTTTGGCACGCCCGCACTCGTATTTATAGATTCTCAGCCATACAATTTTGGTATGCTCAGTGGGGGGCATTATTTGCACCACGAAATAATATTAAAAGTAGAGCCCACCAAATCTGAGAATCAGCAAGGCGTGAAGTGTGTACAAGAGGCAGGCTGATGAGAAAGGAGGCTGATGCAACATAACGGTACCATAATAAAGGAATCAAGCCATGTTAGTGTAAAGGAAGTTATTGACGGGTATGTTGAGGTAAACGAATGACACGTATGACACAAAGTAGTAACAAGAGTGGGTTTGGATAAAGCCCATGATTCTGAAATCATGGAGATAGTGGGCAGTTTCTTAGCATAGGGGCAGCGGTTACCACTGTTGTTGTCTATTTAAAGGAACGAAGAAAGGAGAAGATGAGATCCCAGAGATCAAGAACACTTAACATTTTCTTTACTTTTTTGTCATTTATTTCCTTTATCTTTAGATTACCTGTTTATTTAGGAGTAGCCTTGTAATTAGACTTCAGTTAGAAGACGAAATCTTCACTTCTAATTGTACTTTGTTTGATGAATAGTTTAATGGAATTCATACTCTGTTTCCTCTAAGCTAATCCCAGTTCCCTTCGCATTCCAGGTCCTTAATCTTTGGTTGAGGCAATTTGAACCTATTTTGGAGAAATTTCGTTCCTCTATTTCTCTAACTCGTCTGATTCGTCAAATTGTTCATTTCAAAGAGGACATTTGTCTGGCACGCCAGCACTTTAGCAATTACAAAATTTTTCTCCATACAAATTTTAGCACGCCCAGTGGGACCTTTTGTGAAGAATTGAGTAATTCATCATGCCACCAATGAAGAACTTGTCAAAAGATAAAGGGGTCGTAGTGCTACCAGAGATGGATGCGCCGATAGTGGAAGAAAATGCTGAAGAGAGTGATCAGTTTCACAATGGCAGTCATGATTTGCTCCAACAACAGCCTGGAAATGTTGAGACCACTACAAGTGGACCAAACCAATAGGCTCTGAAAGAATACGCATCAGCAATGCGTTTTAATTTGGACAGTGCGCTGTATGATTGGCTTCATGCCAATTCACAGCAAACATCCACAATTGTGAAACCATTTACGGACATGATGTAGAAAATGGTAGATCAAATTACTAAGAGTATTGACCGGCAGATGTCGTACATGATGGAAAAATTTGGTCCAGCATCTTCTTTAAAAGGTAGTGCCCAAAAAGAGTCTGTGCAGATTCCTACAAATCAGGCTCCACAAACTGAGTTATAGGAATGTGAAGGTCCTAACCCGGCCTCCAGTGCCTAGTTTTTCGACTCATCTTGGATCAAGTATGTTTGACCATACATCAAGTTTAAGTAACCAATCGGGACATAGTGTGGGGCATGTAGGTGTTCAATGGCCATCGAATGGTCTTAGTAGCAGCACTAACCCTGAATTCCAAGTTGGATAAATGATGGATCCAGTTCATCGACCTGGTTATTATGAGGGTTCTCACCCACATACTGCTGTTTTCTCAATGGGAGGGTCTTCAACCCAGCCACCGCTACTAAACACAAGTTTACCTGTCCAAACAGGGACCCACTCGGTAAGTTCATCTCATGTGCAGACTCATCAGACTAGGGGGTGGTATCAACTAACATGGCAGACTAGGGGGCAGCAACAGCCAACAGGGTAGACTCGGGGGCAGCAACAGTCAGCATTGCAGACTGGGGGGCAACCTAGGCCATTTTTAGGACACATTGGAGGGTACCAACAACCAATTGTACCAACTGGAGTCTAATTTCAACCACCTATAGCACACAACGGCATGCCTGATTTTTTAATCCATCAGCCTGCTGGAAATGAGGTACGTAATCCTTATCACCCTGATATTCAGCGCCATATTCCTGTGGGGATAAATAGGGATGAAGTGATAAATGTAATCAGAGAACAGGTACATGGGCAAGTTAGGGAGCAAGTCAATGACCAGTTGAGGACATAGTTTGGTGGAGCGTTTAGGGCCCCCACATGTCCACAATATCATAAACCATATCTAGATTTTATTGATAGGATGTTCGAGTTCCCTAGATACTTTAGAATACATGAGTTCACTTTGTTCTCTGGTGGGGGATAGATAAACTACTTTAGAGCACATCGCCCATTTCACGGCACAATGTGGTGAGGTTTCATATTATGATATGTTAAAATTGTTGGGTTTGTGCCCTCCAACCATTACTTTATATATGAGACATTGACATTTTATTATATGGATATCAGCTTTACATTTAGTTATGTATGTTTCTTTCATGAGATGATTCTTATCCTTAAGTATCATAGTAAGTAATTCGTGTATGTATGAGATACATACAAGTGAGATACGAATTACTATTCTTTGTTACTTAGAATGTGTCACAGTGGATGGTGAGACTGGATATCTCATCAGGTTTACACTGTAGCATGATTAACTACCATTGGATGGAGTGATTAATCTCAATCACTAGAGTATAACTCTTAGTTAATATGCTAGTGCTTATAGTGCATTGACGGACCTGAGCTTTCCTATTGACACTCAAGACTGTCAATCAGTCGATAGGAACTCATAACTTGTATAAGGTACGTGTTCTTAATCTTGAGACGATTATGAACACAGACTGTGGATATGGCTGCTTTGACTTACCAATCAGTGAGGTCTATAGAAGATCAACACCTGGGTATCTTGGGTATGTCATATTCATAGGGTTGTGAACATATATTGTCAAGACAGAATCTACCCTCTGTTTCAGAGTAAGCATTCCCTTGAGAATGTCACCAAGTCGATTACTGAGTACTGCAGTCTTGTTGATAAGAGTTATCAACATGTTTGGTAATCATGAGAGGTGAATGGGACTCAAGGAATACAAGAAGTAATCATGATTCAGGTTGACAGTAACAGTTATCCGACTACCTGAATATGATTACGAATGCTGAAGGTAGAGGGACATTAGTACAACATACAAGTCTAGTTATCGCTTCGGATATGTTCTTTTGCGTTGGAGTTCAGTTATCGTTTTATAGTGGAGTAAACGTTAACTGACTAGTTAGTTAGTTTGTTGATCAAAGAGTTTGGTCACGGTAATTAACAAACCGGTCTGAGCCAACAATAAAGAGCCTAGGAGGTCCCACTCTTAGCTCCGCCAGGATACTTGGAAAGACACATGAGGAAGTTGTCAAGACAAGTTCGATCGATTGAAGTCTTGGCAGTCTCGATCGATCGAGAATGGTTCGATCGATCAAAGGATCGATCGATCGAAGATCTTTGATCGCTTGAAGTCTAGGTCGGTTTTGGAAATCTATAAATAGGGCAGCTGCGTTCTGGAAAAGGAGTTTGTCATTTTTATTAACCAGATGCTACAGAAACTATTTTAGTCTTCCTAAACCTTCCTATCCTCTATATTAGAGATCCCACCATCTCTAGTCTTTCCGGCAGGCATCCACAGGAGACATAAGGGTGAAGACAACCTAGTGGACGTTGCTGCATCACCAAGGTTGAAGATATCAGAATTGGGTTCAAGACACCAAGGTATAATCTTGTCCCCTCTTGTGCGCATCTATAGAATTAGTGAGTAGTAGATCCTGGGATACCAATCAGTTATTATAACTGAATCTTTTCCGCTGCGTGTTTAAAATAATTTTTAAACTGGTTTTTCCTACAAAAATTAAGGTTGTTTGCAAATTCATTTACTGGGTCTGCCTTCACTTGGTATGTGAACCTCCCTACAGGTTCTGTCCAAACTTGGCAGGATATGGAAAGAATCTTCCATAGTCAGTTTTATTAGACTGACCCAGATGTGACTATTGCAGATTTAGCTAGACTAAAACAAAATGCAGGAGAAAATGTAGAAACATTTATCACTAGATTTAAATCTTCACGGAATAGGTGTAAGGCTAGGTTACCAGAGGAAGAATATGTGCGATTAGCCATCGATAATTTGAAATCTACACTCAGAGTGCAATTTGTGGGTCAACAGTTTACTGACTTGTGCCATGTTGTTGATACCATGGCACGATATGAAAAAGTGATGGATGAGGAAAATCAAAAGAAAAATCATACAAGGGGTGTGTATTACAAGGGACATCATCAGCCTGCGCATTTGGTGGAAATCGAGGATGAAAGTCAAGCTGATGAGGAAAAAGAAAACACATATGAATGCGATGTAGCTGAAATGGCCACTCAAAAGCCATTCGTGTGTGATGTCCTACATAAACCAACCCAAGGACAAGAAAAGAATACCACCAGTCAAGCTGATAAGCCTAACAAAAAAAATATGATTTTGATATTACCAGGGCTGACATGGTCTTTGATTGGTTAGTAAAAGAAAAGAAAATAAAATTGACACATGATTTGCCATCGAGCGATGAAATAAAAGGGAAAACTTTTTGTAAATGGCATAATAAATGGACTCATAGTACTAATTATTGTACAACATTTCGTGAGTCCATACAAAAGTGGATAAAAAATGGAGTCATAAAATTCTCTAATGATAGGCCTATGCAACAAGTTGACAAAAACCAATTCATGGCTGAAGCGCATGTCAATATGGTAATAGCTGATTTTACCAATATGACAAAGCTAGTCAAGACGCAATGGCAGATTAAGAATGCTTCTAAAAAAGAAAGGGTGAAAAGTGAGATTTCAGGGCCTAGAGGTCAGTCTAGCAGCCTCAACCCAGAAGCACCACCATTCGAAACAAGGGCGGGAGTGTATTATCATACTTCTAATCCTTATGAATAGTACATTATGACAAGATAGTCTTTGCATAAATTAGCAGAGGCTAGCGAACAACCAATTCTCTGTATCACTTGCGCAGAGAGGTTGGCAGTACCACTCCAAAAACAAGATGGCGTGCTTGAAAATGTTGAAAGAACCCTTAGACGAGAAGGCAATCAGGGTAAGGTGGTCCAACGACCAGGAGGTTTTCGGGTTACGATGAACAAAGATAGGTCTGACAAGGGTAAAAAGGTGTTGATGAGAATCAACATGGGCCATTGCAAGATCCATTGCATGTTCCAAATGGGCCAATTACAAGAGCAAGGACCAAAAAGATCAAAGAAGCTTTCAATGGGCTGATTCAAGAAATTTGGGCTGATTTTAGCATTCCTAAGAGTGGCCCAAAGGGAAATGAAGACTATGTCAATTTAATTCATGCATGTGAAGATGTGGACTGAATATAACCTCTAAGATATAGCTATATATGTTTTATAGATAGTAGTTGAGAGTTGGTTCATATTTTAAGTGCATTTAATGAGTTAAACTACTTTTTTGTACTAGCATTTGCTAAAAAACGTGAATGCATTATTTCTTATGGTTGGAGGGTTGTTCCAACTACTTGCATTTATTCCTATGGTTGGAGGGATGTTCCAAGCCTATATATATCCTTGCTTATCTTTTGTAATGGACAGATTTTGATAAATTGATAAAAGTGAGTTTTTACTCCTTCTTCTTGGTTCTTCATTGAACTTTCAGAACTTATCAAGGTTTTCACCTTGTGGCGTTCAAAACTAAGAATACCTGTGGTTTGCGTCTCTTTATAGGCGTTGGGTCTCAGGTTCACTAATTGGAATACTTGTGGTTTGCG